>OY970801.1:0-5000000 GCA_963853775.1 Xanthia togata
CGAAAAGAACGTCTTTATTTTTGAATTTTCGATTTTTTATAGTTTCTGCCTACATTCAAAAGCACCTTAGGGGACACGTTTTAACATAAACGCGAATATCTTCGTTGTTTGGAGTGCGATTTTGAAGCTGTTTTCAGCAAATTAAGACATAACTAGGCGTCCGCCTACGTACTGACCACGTTGCACCCATTTCTACCCTTAAATAAAAAGTTTCCCCTACAACCCTTGTTATTTTTTAAAATTTTCATACAAAATTATCAAAATCTAGTGTTTGTTCTAAAATTTTTGCCAAAGTAGCGTTAGTTTATAGTTTCAATAGTACTTACCCTTCATCCCTGTTCTCTGGTCCGCGATCCGTGTGCCGGTTTTCAGGTGGTGGAGCGAAATTCCAAATTTTTTGCTTCAAAAACTGGTTTTTTGACCAAAACTTAAAATTTTTGTTCGGCACCTACCCCGTTTTATTTCGTAGTTCGCTGGCCCGCGCCGAGACGGTTTTTTGGACACCTCTCACGCCCGTCTAGCACGAAAAGAACGTCTTTATTTTTTGAATTTTCGATTTTTTATAGTTTCTGCCTACATTCAAAAAGCACCTTAGGGGACACGTTTTTAACATAAACGCGAATATCTTCGTTGTTTGGAGTGCGATTTTGAAGCTGTTTTCAGCAAATTAAGACATAACTAGGCGTCCGCCTACGTACTGACCACGTTGCACCCATTTCTACCCTTAAATAAAAAGTTTCCCCTACAACCCTTGTTATTTTTTAAAATTTTCATACAAAATTATCAAAATCTAGTGTTTGTTCTAAAATTTTTGCCAAAGTAGCGTTAGTTTATAGTTTCAATAGTACTTACCCTTCATCCCTGTTCTCTGGTCCGCGATCCGTGTGCCGGTTTTCAGGTGGTGGAGCGAAATTCCAAATTTTTTGCTTCAAAAACTGGTTTTTTGACCAAAACTTAAAATTTTTGTTCGGCACCTACCCCGTTTTATTTCGTAGTTCGCTGGCCCGCGCCGAGACGGTTTTTTGGACACCTCTCACGCCCGTCTAGCACGAAAAGAACGTCTTTATTTTTTGAATTTTCGATTTTTTATAGTTTCTGCCTACATTCAAAAAGCACCTTAGGGGACACGTTTTTAACATAAACGCGAATATCTTCGTTGTTTGGAGTGCGATTTTGAAGCTGTTTTCAGCAAATTAAGACATAACTAGGCGTCCGCCTACGTACTGACCACGTTGCACCCATTTCTACCCTTAAATAAAAAGTTTCCCCTACAACCCTTGTTATTTTTTAAAATTTTCATACAAAATTATCAAAATCTAGTGTTTGTTCTAAAATTTTTGCCAAAGTAGCGTTAGTTTATAGTTTCAATAGTACTTACCCTTCATCCCTGTTCTCTGGTCCGCGATCCGTGTGCCGGTTTTCAGGTGGTGGAGCGAAATTCCAAATTTTTTGCTTCAAAAACTGGTTTTTTGACCAAAACTTAAAATTTTTGTTCGGCACCTACCCCGTTTTATTTCGTAGTTCGCTGGCCCGCGCCGAGACGGTTTTTTGGACACCTCTCACGCCCGTCTAGCACGAAAAGAACGTCTTTATTTTTTGAATTTTCGATTTTTTATAGTTTCTGCCTACATTCAAAAAGCACCTTAGGGGACACGTTTTTAACATAAACGCGAATATCTTCGTTGTTTGGAGTGCGATTTTGAAGCTGTTTTCAGCAAATTAAGACATAACTAGGCGTCCGCCTACGTACTGACCACGTTGCACCCATTTCTACCCTTAAATAAAAAGTTTCCCCTACAACCCTTGTTATTTTTTAAAATTTTCATACAAAATTATCAAAATCTAGTGTTTGTTCTAAAATTTTTGCCAAAGTAGCGTTAGTTTATAGTTTCAATAGTACTTACCCTTCATCCCCTGTTCTCTGGTCCGCGATCCGTGTGCCGGTTTTCAGGTGGTGGAGCGAAATTCCAAATTTTTTGCTTCAAAAACTGGTTTTTTGACCAAAACTTAAAATTTTTGTTCGGCACCTACCCCGTTTTATTTCGTAGTTCGCTGGCCCGCGCCGAGACGGTTTTTTGGACACCTCTCACGCCCGTCTAGCACGAAAAGAACGTCTTTATTTTTTGAATTTTCGATTTTTTATAGTTTCTGCCTACATTCAAAAAGCACCTTAGGGGACACGTTTTTAACATAAACGCGAATATCTTCGTTGTTTGGAGTGCGATTTTGAAGCTGTTTTCAGCAAATTAAGACATAACTAGGCGTCCGCCTACGTACTGACCACGTTGCACCCATTTCTACCCTTAAATAAAAAGTTTCCCCTACAACCCTTGTTATTTTTTAAAATTTTCATACAAAATTATCAAAATCTAGTGTTTGTTCTAAAAATTTTTGCCAAAGTAGCGTTAGTTTATAGTTTCAATAGTACTTACCCTTCATCCCTGTTCTCTGGTCCGCGATCCGTGTGCCGGTTTTCAGGTGGTGGAGCGAAATTCCAAATTTTTTGCTTCAAAAACTGGTTTTTTGACCAAAACTTAAAATTTTTGTTCGGCACCTACCCCGTTTTATTTCGTAGTTCGCTGGCCCGCGCCGAGACGGTTTTTTGGACACCTCTCACGCCCGTCTAGCACGAAAAGAACGTCTTTATTTTTTGAATTTTCGATTTTTTATAGTTTCTGCCTACATTCAAAAAGCACCTTAGGGGACACGTTTTTAACATAAACGCGAATATCTTCGTTGTTTGGAGTGCGATTTTGAAGCTGTTTTCAGCAAATTAAGACATAACTAGGCGTCCGCCTACGTACTGACCACGTTGCACCCATTTCTACCCTTAAATAAAAAGTTTCCCCTACAACCCTTGTTATTTTTTAAAATTTTCATACAAAATTATCAAAATCTAGTGTTTGTTCTAAAATTTTTGCCAAAGTAGCGTTAGTTTATAGTTTCAATAGTACTTACCCTTCATCCCTGTTCTCTGGTCCGCGATCCGTGTGCCGGTTTTCAGGTGGTGGAGCGAAATTCCAAATTTTTTGCTTCAAAAACTGGTTTTTTGACCAAAACTTAAAATTTTTGTTCGGCACCTACCCCGTTTTATTTCGTAGTTCGCTGGCCCGCGCCGAGACGGTTTTTTGGACACCTCTCACGCCCGTCTAGCACGAAAAGAACGTCTTTATTTTTTGAATTTTCGATTTTTTATAGTTTCTGCCTACATTCAAAAAGCACCTTAGGGGACACGTTTTTAACATAAACGCGAATATCTTCGTTGTTTGGAGTGCGATTTTGAAGCTGTTTTCAGCAAATTAAGACATAACTAGGCGTCCGCCTACGTACTGACCACGTTGCACCCATTTCTACCCTTAAATAAAAAGTTTCCCCTACAACCCTTGTTATTTTTTAAAATTTTCATACAAAATTATCAAAATCTAGTGTTTGTTCTAAAATTTTTGCCAAAGTAGCGTTAGTTTATAGTTTCAATAGTACTTACCCTTCATCCCTGTTCTCTGGTCCGCGATCCGTGTGCCGGTTTTCAGGTGGTGGAGCGAAATTCCAAATTTTTTGCTTCAAAAACTGGTTTTTTGACCAAAACTTAAAATTTTTGTTCGGCACCTACCCCGTTTTATTTCGTAGTTCGCTGGCCCGCGCCGAGACGGTTTTTTGGACACCTCTCACGCCCGTCTAGCACGAAAAGAACGTCTTTATTTTTTGAATTTTCGATTTTTTATAGTTTCTGCCTACATTCAAAAAGCACCTTAGGGGACACGTTTTTAACATAAACGCGAATATCTTCGTTGTTTGGAGTGCGATTTTGAAGCTGTTTTCAGCAAATTAAGACATAACTAGGCGTCCGCCTACGTACTGACCACGTTGCACCCATTTCTACCCTTAAATAAAAAGTTTCCCCTACAACCCTTGTTATTTTTTAAAATTTTCATACAAAATTATCAAAATCTAGTGTTTGTTCTAAAATTTTTGCCAAAGTAGCGTTAGTTTATAGTTTCAATAGTACTTACCCTTCATCCCTGTTCTCTGGTCCGCGATCCGTGTGCCGGTTTTCAGGTGGTGGAGCGAAATTCCAAATTTTTTGCTTCAAAAACTGGTTTTTTGACCAAAACTTAAAATTTTTGTTCGGCACCTACCCCGTTTTATTTCGTAGTTCGCTGGCCCGCGCCGAGACGGTTTTTTGGACACCTCTCACGCCCGTCTAGCACGAAAAGAACGTCTTTATTTTTTGAATTTTCGATTTTTTATAGTTTCTGCCTACATTCAAAAAGCACCTTAGGGGACACGTTTTTAACATAAACGCGAATATCTTCGTTGTTTGGAGTGCGATTTTGAAGCTGTTTTCAGCAAATTAAGACATAACTAGGGCGTCCGCCTACGTACTGACCACGTTGCACCCATTTCTACCCTTAAATAAAAAGTTTCCCCTACAACCCTTGTTATTTTTTAAAATTTTCATACAAAATTATCAAAATCTAGTGTTTGTTCTAAAATTTTTGCCAAAGTAGCGTTAGTTTATAGTTTCAATAGTACTTACCCTTCATCCCTGTTCTCTGGTCCGCGATCCGTGTGCCGGTTTTCAGGTGGTGGAGCGAAATTCCAAATTTTTTGCTTCAAAAACTGGTTTTTTGACCAAAACTTAAAATTTTTGTTCGGCACCTACCCCGTTTTATTTCGTAGTTCGCTGGCCCGCGCCGAGACGGTTTTTTGGACACCTCTCACGCCCGTCTAGCACGAAAAGAACGTCTTTATTTTTTGAATTTTCGATTTTTTATAGTTTCTGCCTACATTCAAAAAGCACCTTAGGGGACACGTTTTTAACATAAACGCGAATATCTTCGTTGTTTGGAGTGCGATTTTGAAGCTGTTTTCAGCAAATTAAGACATAACTAGGCGTCCGCCTACGTACTGACCACGTTGCACCCATTTCTACCCTTAAATAAAAAGTTTCCCCTACAACCCTTGTTATTTTTTAAAATTTTCATACAAAATTATCAAAATCTAGTGTTTGTTCTAAAATTTTTGCCAAAGTAGCGTTAGTTTATAGTTTCAATAGTACTTACCCTTCATCCCTGTTCTCTGGTCCGCGATCCGTGTGCCGGTTTTCAGGTGGTGGAGCGAAATTCCAAATTTTTTGCTTCAAAAACTGGTTTTTTGACCAAACTTAAAATTTTTGTTCGGCACCTACCCCGTTTTATTTCGTAGTTCGCTGGCCCGCGCCGAGACGGTTTTTTGGACACCTCTCACGCCCGTCTAGCACGAAAAGAACGTCTTTATTTTTTGAATTTTCGATTTTTTATAGTTTCTGCCTACATTCAAAAAGCACCTTAGGGGACACGTTTTTAACATAAACGCGAATATCTTCGTTGTTTGGAGTGCGATTTTGAAGCTGTTTTCAGCAAATTAAGACATAACTAGGCGTCCGCCTACGTACTGACCACGTTGCACCCATTTCTACCCTTAAATAAAAAGTTTCCCCTACAACCCTTGTTATTTTTTAAAATTTTCATACAAAATTATCAAAATCTAGTGTTTGTTCTAAAATTTTTGCCAAAGTAGCGTTAGTTTATAGTTTCAATAGTACTTACCCTTCATCCCTGTTCTCTGGTCCGCGATCCGTGTGCCGGTTTTCAGGTGGTGGAGCGAAATTCCAAATTTTTTGCTTCAAAAACTGGTTTTTTGACCAAAACTTAAAATTTTTGTTCGGCACCTACCCCGTTTTATTTCGTAGTTCGCTGGCCCGCGCCGAGACGGTTTTTTGGACACCTCTCACGCCCGTCTAGCACGAAAAGAACGTCTTTATTTTTTGAATTTTCGATTTTTTATAGTTTCTGCCTACATTCAAAAAGCACCTTAGGGGACACGTTTTTAACATAAACGCGAATATCTTCGTTGTTTGGAGTGCGATTTTGAAGCTGTTTTCAGCAAATTAAGACATAACTAGGCGTCCGCCTACGTACTGACCACGTTGCACCCATTTCTACCCTTAAATAAAAAGTTTCCCCTACAACCCTTGTTATTTTTTAAAATTTTCATACAAAATTATCAAAATCTAGTGTTTGTTCTAAAATTTTTGCCAAAGTAGCGTTAGTTTATAGTTTCAATAGTACTTACCCTTCATCCCTGTTCTCTGGTCCGCGATCCGTGTGCCGGTTTTCAGGTGGTGGAGCGAAATTCCAAATTTTTTGCTTCAAAAACTGGTTTTTTGACCAAAACTTAAAATTTTTGTTCGGCACCTACCCCGTTTTATTTCGTAGTTCGCTGGCCCGCGCCGAGACGGTTTTTTGGACACCTCTCACGCCCGTCTAGCACGAAAAGAACGTCTTTATTTTTTGAATTTTCGATTTTTTATAGTTTCTGCCTACATTCAAAAAGCACCTTAGGGGACACGTTTTTAACATAAACGCGAATATCTTCGTTGTTTGGAGTGCGATTTTGAAGCTGTTTTCAGCAAATTAAGACATAACTAGGCGTCCGCCTACGTACTGACCACGTTGCACCCATTTCTACCCTTAAATAAAAAGTTTCCCCTACAACCCTTGTTATTTTTTAAAATTTTCATACAAAATTATCAAAATCTAGTGTTTGTTCTAAAATTTTTGCCAAAGTAGCGTTAGTTTATAGTTTCAATAGTACTTACCCTTCATCCCTGTTCTCTGGTCCGCGATCCGTGTGCCGGTTTTCAGGTGGTGGAGCGAAATTCCAAATTTTTTGCTTCAAAAACTGGTTTTTTGACCAAAACTTAAAATTTTTGTTCGGCACCTACCCCGTTTTATTTCGTAGTTCGCTGGCCCGCGCCGAGACGGTTTTTTGGACACCTCTCACGCCCGTCTAGCACGAAAAGAACGTCTTTATTTTTTGAATTTTCGATTTTTTATAGTTTCTGCCTACATTCAAAAAGCACCTTAGGGGACACGTTTTTAACATAAACGCGAATATCTTCGTTGTTTGGAGTGCGATTTTGAAGCTGTTTTCAGCAAATTAAGACATAACTAGGCGTCCGCCTACGTACTGACCACGTTGCACCCATTTCTACCCTTAAATAAAAAGTTTCCCCTACAACCCTTGTTATTTTTTAAAATTTTCATACAAAATTATCAAAATCTAGTGTTTGTTCTAAAATTTTTGCCAAAGTAGCGTTAGTTTATAGTTTCAATAGTACTTACCCTTCATCCCTGTTCTCTGGTCCGCGATCCGTGTGCCGGTTTTCAGGTGGTGGAGCGAAATTCCAAATTTTTTGCTTCAAAAACTGGTTTTTTGACCAAAACTTAAAATTTTTGTTCGGCACCTACCCCGTTTTATTTCGTAGTTCGCTGGCCCGCGCCGAGACGGTTTTTTGGACACCTCTCACGCCCGTCTAGCACGAAAAGAACGTCTTTATTTTTTGAATTTTCGATTTTTTATAGTTTCTGCCTACATTCAAAAAGCACCTTAGGGGACACGTTTTTAACATAAACGCGAATATCTTCGTTGTTTGGAGTGCGATTTTGAAGCTGTTTTCAGCAAATTAAGACATAACTAGGCGTCCGCCTACGTACTGACCACGTTGCACCCATTTCTACCCTTAAATAAAAAGTTTCCCCTACAACCCTTGTTATTTTTTAAAATTTTCATACAAAATTATCAAAATCTAGTGTTTGTTCTAAAATTTTTGCCAAAGTAGCGTTAGTTTATAGTTTCAATAGTACTTACCCTTCATCCCTGTTCTCTGGTCCGCGATCCGTGTGCCGGTTTTCAGGTGGTGGAGCGAAATTCCAAATTTTTTGCTTCAAAAACTGGTTTTTTGACCAAAACTTAAAATTTTTGTTCGGCACCTACCCCGTTTTATTTCGTAGTTCGCTGGCCCGCGCCGAGACGGTTTTTTGGACACCTCTCACGCCCGTCTAGCACGAAAAGAACGTCTTTATTTTTTGAATTTTCGATTTTTTATAGTTTCTGCCTACATTCAAAAAGCACCTTAGGGGACACGTTTTTAACATAAACGCGAATATCTTCGTTGTTTGGAGTGCGATTTTGAAGCTGTTTTCAGCAAATTAAGACATAACTAGGCGTCCGCCTACGTACTGACCACGTTGCACCCATTTCTACCCTTAAATAAAAAGTTTCCCCTACAACCCTTGTTATTTTTTAAAATTTTCATACAAAATTATCAAAATCTAGTGTTTGTTCTAAAATTTTTGCCAAAGTAGCGTTAGTTTATAGTTTCAATAGTACTTACCCTTCATCCCTGTTCTCTGGTCCGCGATCCGTGTGCCGGTTTTCAGGTGGT
The DNA here is from genome assembly GCA_963853775.1 of Xanthia togata. Taxonomy (NCBI): domain Eukaryota; kingdom Metazoa; phylum Arthropoda; class Insecta; order Lepidoptera; family Noctuidae; genus Xanthia; species Xanthia togata. The sequence continues at coordinate 8,270 of OY970801.1, forward strand.
GGAGCGAAATTCCAAATTTTTTGCTTCAAAAACTGGTTTTTTGACCAAAACTTAAAATTTTTGTTCGGCACCTACCCCGTTTTATTTCGTAGTTCGCTGGCCCGCGCCGAGACGGTTTTTTGGACACCTCTCACGCCCGTCTAGCACGAAAAGAACGTCTTTATTTTTTGAATTTTCGATTTTTTATAGTTTCTGCCTACATTCAAAAAGCACCTTAGGGGACACGTTTTTAACATAAACGCGAATATCTTCGTTGTTTGGAGTGCGATTTTGAAGCTGTTTTCAGCAAATTAAGACATAACTAGGCGTCCGCCTACGTACTGACCACGTTGCACCCATTTCTACCCTTAAATAAAAAGTTTCCCCTACAACCCTTGTTATTTTTTAAAATTTTCATACAAAATTATCAAAATCTAGTGTTTGTTCTAAAATTTTTGCCAAAGTAGCGTTAGTTTATAGTTTCAATAGTACTTACCCTTCATCCCTGTTCTCTGGTCCGCGATCCGTGTGCCGGTTTTCAGGTGGTGGAGCGAAATTCCAAATTTTTTGCTTCAAAAACTGGTTTTTTGACCAAAACTTAAAATTTTTGTTCGGCACCTACCCCGTTTTATTTCGTAGTTCGCTGGCCCGCGCCGAGACGGTTTTTTGGACACCTCTCACGCCCGTCTAGCACGAAAAGAACGTCTTTATTTTTTGAATTTTCGATTTTTTATAGTTTCTGCCTACATTCAAAAAGCACCTTAGGGGACACGTTTTTAACATAAACGCGAATATCTTCGTTGTTTGGAGTGCGATTTTGAAGCTGTTTTCAGCAAATTAAGACATAACTAGGCGTCCGCCTACGTACTGACCACGTTGCACCCATTTCTACCCTTAAATAAAAAGTTTCCCCTACAACCCTTGTTATTTTTTAAAATTTTCATACAAAATTATCAAAATCTAGTGTTTGTTCTAAAATTTTTGCCAAAGTAGCGTTAGTTTATAGTTTCAATAGTACTTACCCTTCATCCCTGTTCTCTGGTCCGCGATCCGTGTGCCGGTTTTCAGGTGGTGGAGCGAAATTCCAAATTTTTTGCTTCAAAAACTGGTTTTTTGACCAAAACTTAAAATTTTTGTTCGGCACCTACCCCGTTTTATTTCGTAGTTCGCTGGCCCGCGCCGAGACGGTTTTTTGGACACCTCTCACGCCCGTCTAGCACGAAAAGAACGTCTTTATTTTTTGAATTTTCGATTTTTTATAGTTTCTGCCTACATTCAAAAAGCACCTTAGGGGACACGTTTTTAACATAAACGCGAATATCTTCGTTGTTTGGAGTGCGATTTTGAAGCTGTTTTCAGCAAATTAAGACATAACTAGGCGTCCGCCTACGTACTGACCACGTTGCACCCATTTCTACCCTTAAATAAAAAGTTTCCCCTACAACCCTTGTTATTTTTTAAAATTTTCATACAAAATTATCAAAATCTAGTGTTTGTTCTAAAATTTTTGCCAAAGTAGCGTTAGTTTATAGTTTCAATAGTACTTACCCTTCATCCCTGTTCTCTGGTCCGCGATCCGTGTGCCGGTTTTCAGGTGGTGGAGCGAAATTCCAAATTTTTTGCTTCAAAAACTGGTTTTTTGACCAAAACTTAAAATTTTTGTTCGGCACCTACCCCGTTTTATTTCGTAGTTCGCTGGCCCGCGCCGAGACGGTTTTTTGGACACCTCTCACGCCCGTCTAGCACGAAAAGAACGTCTTTATTTTTTGAATTTTCGATTTTTTATAGTTTCTGCCTACATTCAAAAAGCACCTTAGGGGACACGTTTTTAACATAAACGCGAATATCTTCGTTGTTTGGAGTGCGATTTTGAAGCTGTTTTCAGCAAATTAAGACATAACTAGGCGTCCGCCTACGTACTGACCACGTTGCACCCATTTCTACCCTTAAATAAAAAGTTTCCCCTACAACCCTTGTTATTTTTTAAAATTTTCATACAAAATTATCAAAATCTAGTGTTTGTTCTAAAATTTTTGCCAAAGTAGCGTTAGTTTATAGTTTCAATAGTACTTACCCTTCATCCCTGTTCTCTGGTCCGCGATCCGTGTGCCGGTTTTCAGGTGGTGGAGCGAAATTCCAAATTTTTTGCTTCAAAAACTGGTTTTTTGACCAAAACTTAAAATTTTTGTTCGGCACCTACCCCGTTTTATTTCGTAGTTCGCTGGCCCGCGCCGAGACGGTTTTTTGGACACCTCTCACGCCCGTCTAGCACGAAAAGAACGTCTTTATTTTTTGAATTTTCGATTTTTTATAGTTTCTGCCTACATTCAAAAAGCACCTTAGGGGACACGTTTTTAACATAAACGCGAATATCTTCGTTGTTTGGAGTGCGATTTTGAAGCTGTTTTCAGCAAATTAAGACATAACTAGGCGTCCGCCTACGTACTGACCACGTTGCACCCATTTCTACCCTTAAATAAAAAGTTTCCCCTACAACCCTTGTTATTTTTTAAAATTTTCATACAAAATTATCAAAATCTAGTGTTTGTTCTAAAATTTTTGCCAAAGTAGCGTTAGTTTATAGTTTCAATAGTACTTACCCTTCATCCCTGTTCTCTGGTCCGCGATCCGTGTGCCGGTTTTCAGGTGGTGGAGCGAAATTCCAAATTTTTTGCTTCAAAAACTGGTTTTTTGACCAAAACTTAAAATTTTTGTTCGGCACCTACCCCGTTTTATTTCGTAGTTCGCTGGCCCGCGCCGAGACGGTTTTTTGGACACCTCTCACGCCCGTCTAGCACGAAAAGAACGTCTTTATTTTTTGAATTTTCGATTTTTTATAGTTTCTGCCTACATTCAAAAAGCACCTTAGGGGACACGTTTTTAACATAAACGCGAATATCTTCGTTGTTTGGAGTGCGATTTTGAAGCTGTTTTCAGCAAATTAAGACATAACTAGGCGTCCGCCTACGTACTGACCACGTTGCACCCATTTCTACCCTTAAATAAAAAGTTTCCCCTACAACCCTTGTTATTTTTTAAAATTTTCATACAAAATTATCAAAATCTAGTGTTTGTTCTAAAATTTTTGCCAAAGTAGCGTTAGTTTATAGTTTCAATAGTACTTACCCTTCATCCCTGTTCTCTGGTCCGCGATCCGTGTGCCGGTTTTCAGGTGGTGGAGCGAAATTCCAAATTTTTTGCTTCAAAAACTGGTTTTTTGACCAAAACTTAAAATTTTTGTTCGGCACCTACCCCGTTTTATTTCGTAGTTCGCTGGCCCGCGCCGAGACGGTTTTTTGGACACCTCTCACGCCCGTCTAGCACGAAAAGAACGTCTTTATTTTTTGAATTTTCGATTTTTTATAGTTTCTGCCTACATTCAAAAAGCACCTTAGGGGACACGTTTTTAACATAAACGCGAATATCTTCGTTGTTTGGAGTGCGATTTTGAAGCTGTTTTCAGCAAATTAAGACATAACTAGGCGTCCGCCTACGTACTGACCACGTTGCACCCATTTCTACCCTTAAATAAAAAGTTTCCCCTACAACCCTTGTTATTTTTTAAAATTTTCATACAAAATTATCAAAATCTAGTGTTTGTTCTAAAATTTTTGCCAAAGTAGCGTTAGTTTATAGTTTCAATAGTACTTACCCTTCATCCCTGTTCTCTGGTCCGCGATCCGTGTGCCGGTTTTCAGGTGGTGGAGCGAAATTCCAAATTTTTTGCTTCAAAAACTGGTTTTTTGACCAAAACTTAAAATTTTTGTTCGGCACCTACCCCGTTTTATTTCGTAGTTCGCTGGCCCGCGCCGAGACGGTTTTTTGGACACCTCTCACGCCCGTCTAGCACGAAAAGAACGTCTTTATTTTTTGAATTTTCGATTTTTTATAGTTTCTGCCTACATTCAAAAAGCACCTTAGGGGACACGTTTTTAACATAAACGCGAATATCTTCGTTGTTTGGAGTGCGATTTTGAAGCTGTTTTCAGCAAATTAAGACATAACTAGGCGTCCGCCTACGTACTGACCACGTTGCACCCATTTCTACCCTTAAATAAAAAGTTTCCCCTACAACCCTTGTTATTTTTTAAAATTTTCATACAAAATTATCAAAATCTAGTGTTTGTTCTAAAATTTTTGCCAAAGTAGCGTTAGTTTATAGTTTCAATAGTACTTACCCTTCATCCCTGTTCTCTGGTCCGCGATCCGTGTGCCGGTTTTCAGGTGGTGGAGCGAAATTCCAAATTTTTTGCTTCAAAAACTGGTTTTTTGACCAAAACTTAAAATTTTTGTTCGGCACCTACCCCGTTTTATTTCGTAGTTCGCTGGCCCGCGCCGAGACGGTTTTTTGGACACCTCTCACGCCCGTCTAGCACGAAAAGAACGTCTTTATTTTTTGAATTTTCGATTTTTTATAGTTTCTGCCTACATTCAAAAAGCACCTTAGGGGACACGTTTTTAACATAAACGCGAATATCTTCGTTGTTTGGAGTGCGATTTTGAAGCTGTTTTCAGCAAATTAAGACATAACTAGGCGTCCGCCTACGTACTGACCACGTTGCACCCATTTCTACCCTTAAATAAAAAGTTTCCCCTACAACCCTTGTTATTTTTTAAAATTTTCATACAAAATTATCAAAATCTAGTGTTTGTTCTAAAATTTTTGCCAAAGTAGCGTTAGTTTATAGTTTCAATAGTACTTACCCTTCATCCCTGTTCTCTGGTCCGCGATCCGTGTGCCGGTTTTCAGGTGGTGGAGCGAAATTCCAAATTTTTTGCTTCAAAAACTGGTTTTTTGACCAAAACTTAAAATTTTTGTTCGGCACCTACCCCGTTTTATTTCGTAGTTCGCTGGCCCGCGCCGAGACGGTTTTTTGGACACCTCTCACGCCCGTCTAGCACGAAAAGAACGTCTTTATTTTTTGAATTTTCGATTTTTTATAGTTTCTGCCTACATTCAAAAAGCACCTTAGGGGACACGTTTTTAACATAAACGCGAATATCTTCGTTGTTTGGAGTGCGATTTTGAAGCTGTTTTCAGCAAATTAAGACATAACTAGGCGTCCGCCTACGTACTGACCACGTTGCACCCATTTCTACCCTTAAATAAAAAGTTTCCCCTACAACCCTTGTTATTTTTTAAAATTTTCATACAAAATTATCAAAATCTAGTGTTTGTTCTAAAATTTTTGCCAAAGTAGCGTTAGTTTATAGTTTCAATAGTACTTACCCTTCATCCCTGTTCTCTGGTCCGCGATCCGTGTGCCGGTTTTCAGGTGGTGGAGCGAAATTCCAAATTTTTTGCTTCAAAAACTGGTTTTTTGACCAAAACTTAAAATTTTTGTTCGGCACCTACCCCGTTTTATTTCGTAGTTCGCTGGCCCGCGCCGAGACGGTTTTTTGGACACCTCTCACGCCCGTCTAGCACGAAAAGAACGTCTTTATTTTTTGAATTTTCGATTTTTTATAGTTTCTGCCTACATTCAAAAAGCACCTTAGGGGACACGTTTTTAACATAAACGCGAATATCTTCGTTGTTTGGAGTGCGATTTTGAAGCTGTTTTCAGCAAATTAAGACATAACTAGGCGTCCGCCTACGTACTGACCACGTTGCACCCATTTCTACCCTTAAATAAAAAGTTTCCCCTACAACCCTTGTTATTTTTTAAAATTTTCATACAAAATTATCAAAATCTAGTGTTTGTTCTAAAATTTTTGCCAAAGTAGCGTTAGTTTATAGTTTCAATAGTACTTACCCTTCATCCCTGTTCTCTGGTCCGCGATCCGTGTGCCGGTTTTCAGGTGGTGGAGCGAAATTCCAAATTTTTTGCTTCAAAAACTGGTTTTTTGACCAAAACTTAAAATTTTTGTTCGGCACCTACCCCGTTTTATTTCGTAGTTCGCTGGCCCGCGCCGAGACGGTTTTTTGGACACCTCTCACGCCCGTCTAGCACGAAAAGAACGTCTTTATTTTTTGAATTTTCGATTTTTTATAGTTTCTGCCTACATTCAAAAAGCACCTTAGGGGACACGTTTTTAACATAAACGCGAATATCTTCGTTGTTTGGAGTGCGATTTTGAAGCTGTTTTCAGCAAATTAAGACATAACTAGGCGTCCGCCTACGTACTGACCACGTTGCACCCATTTCTACCCTTAAATAAAAAGTTTCCCCTACAACCCTTGTTATTTTTTAAAATTTTCATACAAAATTATCAAAATCTAGTGTTTGTTCTAAAATTTTTGCCAAAGTAGCGTTAGTTTATAGTTTCAATAGTACTTACCCTTCATCCCTGTTCTCTGGTCCGCGATCCGTGTGCCGGTTTTCAGGTGGTGGAGCGAAATTCCAAATTTTTTGCTTCAAAAACTGGTTTTTTGACCAAAACTTAAAATTTTTGTTCGGCACCTACCCCGTTTTATTTCGTAGTTCGCTGGCCCGCGCCGAGACGGTTTTTTGGACACCTCTCACGCCCGTCTAGCACGAAAAGAACGTCTTTATTTTTTGAATTTTCGATTTTTTATAGTTTCTGCCTACATTCAAAAAGCACCTTAGGGGACACGTTTTTAACATAAACGCGAATATCTTCGTTGTTTGGAGTGCGATTTTGAAGCTGTTTTCAGCAAATTAAGACATAACTAGGCGTCCGCCTACGTACTGACCACGTTGCACCCATTTCTACCCTTAAATAAAAAGTTTCCCCTACAACCCTTGTTATTTTTTAAAATTTTCATACAAAATTATCAAAATCTAGTGTTTGTTCTAAAATTTTTGCCAAAGTAGCGTTAGTTTATAGTTTCAATAGTACTTACCCTTCATCCCTGTTCTCTGGTCCGCGATCCGTGTGCCGGTTTTCAGGTGGTGGAGCGAAATTCCAAATTTTTTGCTTCAAAAACTGGTTTTTTGACCAAAACTTAAAATTTTTGTTCGGCACCTACCCCGTTTTATTTCGTAGTTCGCTGGCCCGCGCCGAGACGGTTTTTTGGACACCTCTCACGCCCGTCTAGCACGAAAAGAACGTCTTTATTTTTTGAATTTTCGATTTTTTATAGTTTCTGCCTACATTCAAAAAGCACCTTAGGGGACACGTTTTTAACATAAACGCGAATATCTTCGTTGTTTGGAGTGCGATTTTGAAGCTGTTTTCAGCAAATTAAGACATAACTAGGCGTCCGCCTACGTACTGACCACGTTGCACCCATTTCTACCCTTAAATAAAAAGTTTCCCCTACAACCCTTGTTATTTTTTAAAATTTTCATACAAAATTATCAAAATCTAGTGTTTGTTCTAAAATTTTTGCCAAAGTAGCGTTAGTTTATAGTTTCAATAGTACTTACCCTTCATCCCTGTTCTCTGGTCCGCGATCCGTGTGCCGGTTTTCAGGTGGTGGAGCGAAATTCCAAATTTTTTGCTTCAAAAACTGGTTTTTTGACCAAAACTTAAAATTTTTGTTCGGCACCTACCCCGTTTTATTTCGTAGTTCGCTGGCCCGCGCCGAGACGGTTTTTTGGACACCTCTCACGCCCGTCTAGCACGAAAAGAACGTCTTTATTTTTTGAATTTTCGATTTTTTATAGTTTCTGCCTACATTCAAAAAGCACCTTAGGGGACACGTTTTTAACATAAACGCGAATATCTTCGTTGTTTGGAGTGCGATTTTGAAGCTGTTTTCAGCAAATTAAGACATAACTAGGCGTCCGCCTACGTACTGACCACGTTGCACCCATTTCTACCCTTAAATAAAAAGTTTCCCCTACAACCCTTGTTATTTTTTAAAATTTTCATACAAAATTATCAAAATCTAGTGTTTGTTCTAAAATTTTTGCCAAAGTAGCGTTAGTTTATAGTTTCAATAGTACTTACCCTTCATCCCTGTTCTCTGGTCCGCGATCCGTGTGCCGGTTTTCAGGTGGTGGAGCGAAATTCCAAATTTTTTGCTTCAAAAACTGGTTTTTTGACCAAAACTTAAAATTTTTGTTCGGCACCTACCCCGTTTTATTTCGTAGTTCGCTGGCCCGCGCCGAGACGGTTTTTTGGACACCTCTCACGCCCGTCTAGCACGAAAAAATTTTGCCCACCCTCCGCACCCTGTTCTATATAGGGAAGGTAGACCAGGATTTTGGCCCAAAAATTTTTATTCCGATTTTCTATTGCGAAGCTTTTTTACGTTCCAAATAATTAATTTATATTATTTTGACGCTCAAACCGTTTTAAATATAGAGGTAGGAGAGATTTTTGTGACACGGGAAGAATTTCTCGACCGTTTTTCGACTGTTTCTAGTGACCCGCTCTTTTGAGCGAAGGCCAGACCTTGAGATACCCCAAACAGAGGCTGGACCGCTAAAGATTTGAAAATCTGAGGCTTAATTGCATTTTTATTTACTTTTTAATTACTTATTTATAAAATTTTAATTTTACTCTTGACTGAACTATTTACTCATTTATTTAATTATTTTACATCCCCCGTTTACAGGGATTGGCTATCATCTTCTGCAGTGACTTGACCCTAAAGGGCCAAAATCCGACTAATTTAGTGACGCAGAAAAGTAAGACTTGACTTGCGGGTTAGCCCCGCCGGACAAAAAGAATTTACACTTTACATTTTTAAATTTTCTACATTTTTACCTTTTACATATTTATACATTCTTTTCTTCTATACAATTTTACATTTTATCAAAAATTTTAAAAAACTTCTTTTTACAACTTATACAAATTTATATCGACATATTTAAGTCGCCCCTCTGATAGACAAAAATTAAGATGCTCAGAACGCCACCCAAAGAAAACGCGGTAAACCAGGACCTCGAGAAATCGCCTACGGCGGGAAATAAGACCTTTGTAAAAAGCACATCACCGAAAGAAGCACCAAAAACTGTTTCTGTCAGGAAAACTATTGGAGAGCGGGAGGCTGCGAACTCAGAGAAGCCTCAGACCACTTCCAAAGAGGCCTCACCGTCATTATCACCGTCTTCGTCATCCTCCTCGCAGGTAGACCCAAAAAGACCAAAGGGAATGCCCACAAATTCACTTGTGGCAAAAAGGACTACCCAAAAACCATCAATGGAGTTAGAGGGAAGCGCCCATGAAGAAGCAGGGAAACCACCGAGATACGCAAACAGGATCTCAGAAGCTAAAGCCTGTCTCTTAAAAGCGAAAATGCACATGGGCAACTCCCGAAACACGAAGACGGAGATAAAGACGGAGGTCATCCAGGCACTGGAAAGACTTTTTCAGCTCGTTAAGGAGGCAGAGGCCGAGAAAGGGAAGTGTAGAGAACCGCTAAAGGACACTATAAATATACAAAAGGTGGTACAGATCGTAGAACCAGAAAGTAAGGAACAAGGAAATAGAGAGATTGCAGACCTCATCGGTAAACTAAAGGACCATGCAGACCTCATCCAGGAGAACACCAAGAGTATGGGGCAACTAAAGGAACGGATAGAAAGCATGGAAAAGCGGTCCTACGCCGGTGTAGCCTCAACCCCTATTGGTAAGCGGCTCCCGGCCCAAACCGCCCTACATTCCTTTATAGTTACTGGGAATGACGACCAAGAAACGGGAGAAGATGTTTTAAATAGGATTAGAAAAGCCGTAAATGCTAAAGAAGGAGGAGTCGCAGTAGAAAAAATAAGGAAGGCAAAGGACCGAAAAATAATTATTGGCTGTAAAACCGATGAAGAAAGAGAAAAAGTTAAAAATAGAATAAGAGAATCCGGAGAAAGCCTCAACACAGAAAACATACAGAACAGAGACCCCCTCATAATCCTAAGGGACGTGCTCAGTTGCAACAGCGACGGGGACATTCTAAATGCCCTAAGGAACCAAAACAAAAGAATGTTCACAAACCTAGAGGCACAAGACGACAGAGTCGAAATTGCATACAAAAAACGCACCAGAAACCCCCACACGAATCATATTGTGATGAGGGTGTCCCCCAAAATGTGGCAGAGACTGACAGAGGCTGAGTCGGTCCTCATTGACCTACAGAGGATAAGAGTGGCCGACCAGTCTCCGATAGTACAGTGTTCGCTCTGCCTGGGATATGGGCATGGCAGGCGATTTTGCCAGGAGACTCAGGCAAAGTGCAGTCATTGCGGGGGTCAACACATGAGGGCAGAATGCCCCATTTGGCTAGATGGTGCGGCCCCGTCATGCTGCAACTGTGCGCGTTCAAAGCTTGAGAACACACGCCATAATGCCTTCAGCCAGGAATGCCCCATTAGGGCAAAATGGGATGCGATAGCAAGAACAAAGGTGGCATATTGCTAAGGTGGTCCCAGGCGAAAATTCAGTCTCCCAAAAAAGACCATACCTGGTGGCCCAAGCAAATCTGCGGAAAAAAGCTCTGGCGACAAATGAGATCATGCTTGAGGCTCACAAAAAAGGGATGGCCTTTGCACTGCTCCAGGAGCCTTACATCGGGAGTTTGGGTAGAATGAAAGACTACCACGGTGCTCGAATATACCAGCACTACGGTAATAGTGACGACGTCACCAAGACGGCAATCGCAGTCTTTGACAGCGACATAGACGTCGTCCAGTGCCCGAACTTCACCACGCCCAACATCACAGTGGTGAAGATGAGGACTAACGCTTGGGAGATCGTGGTAGTCTCATTCTACCTCGAACCGAAACCAACACCGATAGGGCCATACCTGGAGCAGCTAATCAAGATAGAGAGGAGCTTTGGCCGAAAAATCATTATGGGAGGAGACACTAATGCCAAAAACTCTTGGTGGGGTAGCCAAAAAATCGACCAAAGAGGGATCGAAATGGCCGGTGCTCTAGAAGAGATGGGATTGCAGGTGCTCAACATAGGCGACACACCAACATTCCACACGGTTAGGGGAACAACGCTCTACACGAGTTTCGTGGACATCACGGCATGTACGGCGGATTTGCTCGATCTGGTCGAGGACTGGAGAGTGGACGAAGGCATGACGAGCTCAGACCACAACACCATCATTTTCAAAATTAACCTAAAAAGGGCAAAGGGTTTAGATATAAGCAGAACAACACGAATTTTCAATAGTAAAAAAGCAAACTGGGCACAATTTAATGAAAAATTGGACCAGTTGCTACAAGTAAATAATATAAACAAAACTAAATTAGAAGAAATTAATAGTAAAACAGAATTAGAGTTAAAAATAGAATCATATATAAATATAATCATAGAAGCATGCAATTTAAGTATACCAAAATTAAAGCCAAATAGCAAAATTAACTTACCTTGGTGGTCCAATGAGCTCGCCATGATGAAGCAGGAGGTCGCCACTAGAAAGCGCAGAGTCCGCTGTGCAGCCGCGATCAGGAGAGCGAAAGTCGTCGGGGAGTACCTGCAATCAAAAGAAAAATATGAACAAGCAGAAAAAATTGCTCAAACAGAAAGCTGGAAAAGCTTCTGTGAGAAACAGGATAGAGAGGGACTCTGGGAGAGTATTTACAGGGTAATAGGCAGGACTCAAAAAAGACAGGAAGACCTTCCCCTGACCAAGGAAGGTAAAACCCTAAACCACCTCGAATCTGCCACTTTGCTGGCAGAGACGTTCTACCCGGAGGATAGGAAGGAAGACGATAATGACGAACACAGGCATATTAGGGCGATAGCGGAAAAAGCAAACGAGATGGGTCATGATGAAAAACATGACCCTCCGTTTACTCAGGAGGAACTGAACGTCGCAATATGTAGCTTCCATCCCAAAAAAGCCCCCGGGGCAGATGGCCTTACGGCTGATATCTGCCAAAAAGCCGTTGACCGTGATCCGGAGCTCTTCCTGTCACTGGCGAACAAGTGCCTAGAGCTGGGCTACTTCCCGAGAATCTGGAAAGAAGCGACGGTGGTAATCTTGAGGAAACCCGGGAAGCAGAGCTATACAGCTCCAAAATCGTATAGGCCAATAGGATTGTTGCCAGTGATGGGAAAGGTTCTGGAAAAAATGGTGATAGGTAGGGTGAAGTGGCACATTATACCCGGACTAAGCGCACGCCAATATGGTTTTATGCCACAAAAAAGCACAGAAGACTCCCTCTATGACCTGCTAGAACTCATACGTGGAAAACTAGAAGACAAGAAGTTGATCGTCATGATATCGCTGGACATAGAGGGAGCCTTTGACAGTGCATGGTGGCCGGCCATAAAAATCGGATTGGCGGAGGCAAAATGCCCGGTAAACGTACGAAGAGTGGTAGACAGCTACCTAGAACATAGGAAGGTCAGGGTAAGGTACGCGGGACAGGAGGTCACCAGGGCAACCAACAAAGGCTGTGTGCAGGGATCGATAGGGGGCCCCATTTTATGGAACCTTCTACTCGACCCTCTGCTGAAAGGCCTGGTAAAAAGGGGAGACTACTGCCAAGCCTTCGCGGATGACGTCGTTTTGATGTTTGATGGGGACTCCGCGATGGAAGTCCAGCGACGTGCCAATGACGCTCTCGAGTATGTTCACCAGTGGGGAGTCAGAAATAAGTTAAGATTCGCACCGCAAAAGACAAACGCTATGGTCATCACGCGGAAACTAAAATATGACACCCCACTGTTGAGCATGGGCGGGATTGGTATTGGCATGTCGCAGGAAATCAAAGTCCTGGGGCTTACCATTGACAACAAGCTAACGTTTAATGCCCATGCATCGAACGTATGCAAAAAGGCATTAAACTTGTATAAGCAGTTGTCAAGGGCAGCCAGGATCAGCTGGGGACTCAATCCGGACGTCATACGCTCCATCTATACGGCAGTGGTCGAACCGACCATTTTGTATGCGGCAAGTGCGTGGGCACCAGCAGCCAAAAAGCTAGCGACGCGCAAGCAACTGAACGCGGTCCAAAGGGGATTTGCACAGAAGTTGTGCAAATCCTATCGTACAGTCTCCTTGAACTCGGCACTGGTGCTGGCCGGGATACTACCCCTCGACCTCCGAATACTAGAGGCAGCTGCCCTATATGAGACAAGGAGGGGGGTACCTCGGCCAGAGCTAGGAGATAAGGAGATAGAGCGACGTACCGCGTTTGATAGGACCCCTCACCCGGCAAAACATATAAGCCAGCAGTTTATATGCCTGGCAGACCAGGAACAACACAACAATCACTGTACACAAACAGTGCGAATATATACGGACGGCAGCAGGATCGAGGGCAAGGTCGGTGCATCATTGTCTCATTGGAGCAATGATGTTGAAACCAAAACCCAAAAACTCAAGCTGTCACCCCACTGTACCGTCTACCAGGCTGAACTGTTGGCTATATGCAAAGCCACAAGGGAAATATTGATAAGCCCAAAAAACAGCTTTGGCATATATAGCGACTCCAGGTCGTCGTTGGAAACGGTCGCAAACCACCGCTCCCTCCATCCTCTTGCAGTTGAAATTCGCGAAAACCTGCGACACTGCAAAGAGCGATCCAAAGAAGTTCAACTTTTTTGGATAAAAGCTCATGCAGGACTGGAGGGTAATGAGAGAGCTGACCAGCTGGCTAAGGACGCCGCCCTCACGTTAAAGAAAAGGCCAGATTACGACAAATGCCCGATTTCATTTGTAAAACGCCAGATCCGTGCAGACACGCTCGAGGAATGGAATCGGAGATACAGATCAGAGGAAACAGCCGGCGTTACAAAGATATTTTTCCCGGACGCCATACAAGCCTTCAGACATGTCATAAAAATAAAACCGACAGGAATACTCACACAAATACTGACAGGGCACGGTGGGTTCTCTGAATACCTGAACAGGTTTAAATGCAAGGATAGCCCATCGTGTATATGCGACCCTGACAAACAGGAAACTGTCGTTCACATATTGACTGACTGCCCCGCCTATGGCCTAGAGAGACATGAGATTGAGCAAGAACTCGGAGTTGAGGTAACGACGGAAACAATTAACGCCCTAATTACAACAAAAGGGACTAGAGACGTTTTTATTAGGTTCTGTATAAAGGTAGCCGAAAAGACGATTAACAGGAACAAGTAAACGACCATGCTTTGTATCCATATTTGTCATAATATTAAACAGTAGCATAAGACCAATTGTTGAAAAATGTTCGAAATCGAGATAGGCAAAGCCTGATAAAAAACCGTATTCCGCTAGAAACATGTAAATGTAAATAGAATTGTAAGTTAAATATAAGCAATAGGAAAGTAATAAGACTGTACATAGAATAACTCCTGATATTAATTATAAGACTGTAGATTTAATGTAACTATACCACGTAAGCAAATAACAACTAGTAAATAATGGCTCTGATCATGTCAGAGGGACACTGAGCAAGGCAGGAGTGGGTTTTAGCCGGTAAGAGTCCGGCACTGCCCAGACTGGCTCACCAGTGAGTCAGTCTGGGCGTCCATGAGGATTTCCCACTCCTGCCAAATCAAAAAAAAAAAAAAAAAAAAAAAACCTAACCTAACCTAACCTTTTTTTTTTTTTTTTTTTTTTTTTTTTTTTTTTTTTTTTTTTTTTTTTTTTTTTCGCTGAGAAATGCGTTACCCATCCCCGGCTCGTGGGGGACGAGTCGGGGTATGTGGGACTCCTGTGTAAAATACAGTATACCCACTAAAACTCAGCGGTGCTCCCGCATCGCCGTGATGGGAGGGCCATGGGAATCCGGCTCAGCCTTTGCGTCCACAGCCCTCCCGGCGCATGCCCGCCTAGCTGGCGGGCCCCACAGGCCCCCCACCTGCGTGGTGGGGGGCTACGGGAATGGCCGGGAGCACCTGGCCATTCCCGTCCGGCACTGGTGGTGGCCTGTGCGATGCAGGCGAGGGTGCCCCCGCACCCGTTGCCTGCTGGCCTCCACCTGGGAGGAGGAGTCGGAGATGAGCGTCGAACTGACGTCTCCTTCGACCCCTCCTCCGCCTTCGGAGCGGTGCCGCGTCGGGATCATCTTCCCGCACGCGCTCCGCCGCCTCCTTCTGGGACATGACGTGCTCGCAGAAGGAGGCGACCGCCGCCCAGGACCCCTCGTCCCTCAGCATGGCGCCCACCACGCCGGGGAGCGAGAGGTCCAGCCCGATCGCCGCGACGAGACTGCGGCGCGGCTCGGACCACGACGGGCACACCTCGAGAGTGTGCTGCGCCGTGTCCTCCGCCGCGCCACAGTCGTGGCACGACGGCGTCTCCTCCCGTCCGATCCGATGCAGGTACGATCCGAAACAACCGTGTCCGGACAGCACCTGCACCAGGCGGAACGAGAGGAACCCGTGCGGCCGCTCGAGCCAGTCCCGCAGGACCGGCCCGATCGCGTCGAGGGTTCGGCGGCCGAAGACCGCGGCGGCGAGGTCCGTCGTCCAGTGGACGACGATGGCGTCCCTCGCCTCCCGCCGGACGGCCTCCCGCTGTTCCGGGGCGAAGGGCTGACCCGCCGCCCTCCGCCCCGAACCTAACCTAACCTTTTTTTTTTTTTTTTTTTTTTTTTTGACGCTGAGAAATGCTTTATGCACTGCCGCTCGTGGGGGACGAGACGGGGTGTGTGGGACTCCTGTCAGAAGGACAGTATACCCACTAAAACTCAGCGGTGTTCCCGCATCGCCGTGATGGGAGGGCCATGGGAAACCGGCGTAGCCTTTACATCCACGACCCTCCCGGCGCATGCCCACCTAGCTGGCGGGCCCCGCATGCCCCCCTGACTGGGGGGCTACGGGAATGGCCGGGAACACCTGGCCATTCCCGTCCGGCACTGGTGGAGGCCTGTGCGATGCAGGCGAGGGTTCCCCCGCACCCGTTGCCTGCTGGCCTCCACCTGGGAGGAGGAGTCGGAGATGAGCGTCGAACTGACGTCTCCTTCGACCCCTCCTCCGCCTTCGGAGCGGTGCCGCGTCGGGATCATCTTCCCGCACGCGCTCCGCCGCCTCCTTCTGGGACATGACGTGCTCGCAGAAGGAGGCGACCGCCGCCCAGGACCCCTCGTCCCTCAGCATGGCGCCCACCACGCCGGGGAGCGAGAGGTCCAGCCCGATCGCCGCGACGAGACTGCGGCGCGGCCCGGACCACGACGGGCACACCTCGAGAGTGTGCTGCGCCGTGTCCTCCGCCGCGCCACAGTCGTGGCACGACGGCGTCTCCTCCCGTCCGATCCGATGCAGGTACGATCCGAAGCAACCGTGTCCGGACAGCACCTGCACCAGGCGGAACGAGAGGAACCCGTGCGGCCGCTCGAGCCAGTCCCGCAGGACCGGCCCGATCGCGTCGAGGGTTCGGCGGCCGAAGACCGCGGCGGCGAGGTCCGTCGTCCAATGGACGACGATGGCGTCCCTCGCCTCCCGCCGGACGGCCTCCCGCTGTTCCGGGGCGAAGGGCTGACCCGCCGCCCTCCGCCCCGCCTTCCACTCGTACACTCTGGCGAGCACCCACGCCTCGAGTTCCCAAGGAGGGGTGCCGGCCAGAGCGCACGCCCCGGCGAAGCTCACCGTGCGGTGAGCCCGCGCCACCCGCTGGGCTATCGCCCTTTGAGGTGCCCGCAAGGCCGCGGCGTTCTCTCGTCTGTGGAGAGACTCCTCCCAGATGGGGGCCCCGTAGAGGGCCATGCTCCTCAAGATGCCGGCGTAGAGTTGCCGGCATCGAGCGCTGGGCCCCCCCAAGTTCGGGAGGAGCCACGAGAGAGCGCCCGCGGTCTTCAGCAGGCGCGACGACAGCCCGCTGAAATGCGGGCCGAAGCGCCACCTGCTGTCGAGTACAAGGCCCAGATATTTCATCTGGGCCTTCACCTCAATCCTGACGCCCTCCACGAAGATGTGGGCGCCAGGTGGCGGGGGGCGCTGCCGGGGACCGTGGAAGAAGACGGCCTCGGTCTTCTGCAGCGCCACCGTCAACCCTAGGCGGCGGATCCTCCCTGCGACCAAGGATCCGCCCGCCGAGGCCAAGGAGGCCGCCTCCCTGAAACTCTCCCCCCGGGCGGTGAGGAGAGTGTCGTCCGCGTAGCAGACGACACTCGTGCCTCGGAGGAGAGTTCCCCGCAAGAGCCAATCGTAGCCGACGTTCCAGAGGAGAGGTCCTAAGACTGACCCCTGTGGAACGCCGGCTTCCGCGGCGTACCGCCGGACTCGGCCAGCCCTGTTCACCAGGACGATCGCCCGATCCTCCAGGTAGCTGGCCAGCAGCACGCGCATGTAGCGAGGCACTCCGTGGAATCGGAGCGCCTCTAGGATGGTGGAGTGGGGAACGGAGTTGAAGGCGTTGGCAATGTCGAACGACACTGCCAACAACCCGTCCCCCGCCTCCATCGCATCCTTCACCTGCCCCTTGAGGCAGGCCAGCGCGTCCACCGTCGAACGCTCAGCCCGAAAGCCGTACTGAGCGTCCGACAAGTCCGGCCCGATGCACCGCAGATGGCTCTTCAGGCGGGCAGCGATTATCCCCTCGAACATCTTACCGACCTCATCGAGCAGAACGATGGGCCGGTATGCCGAGGGGGAGTCTGCCGGGCGGCCCTCCTTGCGAAGGAGGCACAGTTGTCCCTCCTTCCATGGTTTCGGGAACCTTCCAGACGCAAAGCATGCGCTGAAGAGGTCCCGAAACCGCTCCTCCATTTGGGTGGCGGCGATCGCCACCACTCTCGCCGGGACACCGTCGGGGCCCGGAGCCGTCTTCTTGGCGCGGATATGGAGAATAGCCGCGCCAAGTTCCGACTCCGTGACGGGAGGGGTCTCCTCTTCATCATCAGCTGGCGGGGCTGGTGGGGCCATCACTGGTGGGGTGAAGTCGTCCCTGCACGGGAACAGGGACTGAACCACCCCATCCAGAAAGGAGGGCTCCAGGGTCTCGGCCACCGGGGGACCAAAGGGGCGCAGCTTGTTCCGCGCCGCCTTATACGGTCTCCCGTAGGGGTCCGCGTCGAGACCCTCCAGCATTTCTGCTCTCGCAGAGTCTCTGGCGGCGGCGATGGCCCGATCGAGGACCAGTTTTGCCGCCAGGTACACCTCGTAGAGGTGGTCCCCGACGGCCTGGTCCCGTCGACGCCGCCGCCGACTCCGCGTGTAAGCCCTCCTTGCCTCCACACAGGCTGCTCGAAGCCCCGCCAGCTCCGCCGACCACCAGTACACGGCCCGTTTGGGTGGTGGTCGGCCAGACCGAGGCATGCTCGAGTTGCATACCTCGGTCAGAGACTCCCTCAGCTGCCCCGCCACGGTGTCCACATCCGGCAGCCGGCTGGCGGAAGGCGGCGAAAGCCAGTCCTGGACGAACGCCGCCTCCCGCGCTGCCTCCCTGTCCAGGCGGGCGAGGGCCCACCGTGGGAACGGTGATCGCCCCGGCAGAGTCCGCGTCTCTCCGGGGCGACTGGTGGAGATGTCGAACCGCACGTAGCGATGGTCCGACATAGTCTCCACCAGGTCCACCCGCCAGTTCAGCACGCGCGCGGCTAACGCAGGGGTGGCGAAAGTGACGTCCACCACTGAGCCACCCTGCCGCCGCACGCATGTCCGGACGCTGCCTCTGTTCAAGAGGCAGAGTCCAGAGGAGGCAGCCCACAGCTCGACTGCCCGCCCGCGGGCGTCGGTGGCCGGGTTGCCCCAGGTCACCGACTTGGCGTTCAGGTCTCCCAGCACGGAGACCTGACGCGGCGCCGCCCTGCCGACCACGGCGGCCAGGACTCCGAGATAGTTCTCGAAGTCCTGGAGAGGGCGGTTTGGGGAGAAATACACGCCCACAAGGGCGAGTTCTCCCCACGCGGCGGCCACGTATCCCGGTCCCCTCTCTAATAGCGAGAGGGGAGGGGAGTCTGTGGAAGACCGCGCCGCTAGTGCCACCAAGCCGTCCTCGTCACCCAGCCAGCTGCCGGGGACGAAGTAGGGCTCGGCGACCACCGCTACGTTCACCAACCACTCGGCCATGACCTGCACCACCAGGTCCTGGGCCGCTCTGCAGTGGTTGGCGTTCGTCTGGAGGATGCGGAGGTCGGAAATTATTATTCCGACATCGCACCCTCCTCAGCCGCCGCCGCCGCCGCTGGAGCTACAGCGGCGACGACGGCGGCGGCGGTGGTGGCAACAGGGCGAACCTGCGCCGGCACCACGCCCTTCTTGACGGGGGGCTTACAGCTCCTGCCCGTCATCCGGTGGCCCGCGGGGCGGCCACTGGCGGCACACGCCGCGCAGTGTGGCGCGGTGGCGGTGGCGGTGCACGCGGCCCACCCGTGTCCCTCCTTCCCGCATTGGAAGCACGTATCCCTCCAATCGGACTTGGAGGGACACGTGGCTCGGGTGTGGCCGAACGCGCAGCACTTGAAGCACCGCGCAGGCTGTGCCTCAAGTGGCCGGACCACCGCCGAGCTGAAGCCGATCAGCAACCGTCCTTTGGTCGCCGCAAGGACGGCCCCAGCCGCGGCGACCGGGCACTCCACGCGGATGATGCCCATGCCGCGGCGGCCGAGCCTGACGGCTCCAGCCTTCACCGCGCCGGCGTCGCAGCCTCCAGCTGCTGCGACGGCCGCGACCACATCCTCTTTGGCGACCGAGTCGTCAAGATCGGCCACCTCCAAGGCTGCGGTCTTTTCTGGCCTGGCGACCTTGGCCACATCCGCGACGACCTCCCGCAGCTTCGCTGCGAAGAGGTCCGCGTTCGTGCCGCGCTGCTCTCCCGAAAACTCGAAAATTCGAGCTCCCGTGAGAGTCCGGCGGCACGTGATTTTGCTGATCCCCAGCTGGGAGGGATCAGCATTCGTACGAGCCCGTCTCAGTACGGACTCGTACGTCTCGCCCCGCTCCGCGGCCTCCGGGGTGATGGTCACTACGACGGCCGCGGTTTTGGGAGGAACCAGCTTCCTCCCACCAGCTGGAGCCCGTTTGGCTGCAGGAGCAGCCGCAGCGGGCTTGGGGTCCGGCTTCTTGGCCTTCTTCCCCCTCTTACCCACTTCCGTCCACGGCAGGTTGGACGGGGCGGTGGAGGGAAGAAGGGCGTCTTCCTCCTGGATCTGGGCTGGGGCCGGGGCTGCTGGAGCGGCAGAGGACCCTGACGCTCGCACCGCGCTCGTGGTGGGGGTCTGAGGAGACGCCGTGGTCCCCTTGCCCTTGCCCTTGCCCTTTCCCTTTGAGGGCTGCCCTTCCAATACAGGGCCTGCTTGAGGCGCAGGTTCCGGCTCCCCCGGTTGGCGACTCTTGTCCGCCGCTAGCGGTGGGCGGAGCCGCTTTTCCGGCAGGAGCCGGTCCTCGATGCCTGCGAAGCAGGCCCTAATGAACGCCCTCTCCTCCATCACTACCTGCCTCAAGGCTGCCTCGAGGCTGGCAGGGGCGGAGGGGGAGGGGGAGGAGGAGGAGGAGGAGGAGGAGGGGCCCCCTGTCACCGGAGCCGGGGCAGGCAGGGCCGTGGCTTCAGCCAGCTTCTGGTGAAGCTGGCTGACCTCCGCCTGCAGGCGATCCACCTTCGCCTGCAGCTGCCGCGTCTCCTCCGTGGCCGTCCGCTTGACCAGCTCCAGGACAATGCCGTGCATGCTGGCGGCACGGCATTTGAGGGCCTTCTGAAAGGTCCCCTTCAGGTTGGAGGATTTTGAGGCGACCTCCAGGACCTCCTGCCTGTCCTCCTCCGCCATGCGCGCCAGCTCTGCCAGGGAGTGGTCGGCATACAGCACATGGGATGCACCGTAGCCATCCCTCGACCTGGCAGCTTGCTGCTCCTTGGCGCTCACCCTCTCCTCCAAGTCCGCTTGGAGCTGCGCCCGTTTCGCCAAATTAAGTTGGCGCTCGGCGTCCACTAAGCCCACGTCATGGGTACAGGCCGTCGGAGAAGAAGTCGGAGCCTTTTTGGGCTTCGACTTCTTCTTCGCCTTGCTGCGGCTGCGGCTTGCGGTGGACTCCGAGGAGCCCTCGGACCGCTTCCGCTTGAAGCGGTCGCCGCTTTCCGCAGCCGACGTGTCCATGTTGGACTCTGTGTCCGAGTCCGAAGACTCGTCCGGCCTGCGGAACAAACTGGCCGCGGATCGTGGGCGGTCTGCTCCTCTCGGCGTCAAAACGCCGCCAGCGTTGGGGTGGCCCTGAGAAGGGCCGTTGGTGGGGCCCTGAGAAGGGCCGTTGGGGTGGCCCTGAGAAGGGCCGTTGGGGTGGCCCTGAGAAGGGCCGTTGGGGTGGCCCTGAGAAGGGCCGTTTGGGTCGCCCTGGGGAGAGCGACTCGGCACAAAACGGCCGGACGCATCGCGTGCCGGCTTTCCTGTCATACTCGCAAATGTCCGCATAAAATTAAAAATTAAAAATCACGATTTAAAAGTCACAGCGCACTTTAGCCACCGGTCTGCCACTCCGTTACGGTGGTCAGACACGGCGTTGCCCAGGGGATACTACGAGGAAGTATGCGCTGTGGGGGATCCCCCAACCTAACCTTTTTTTTTTTTTTTTTTTTTTTTTTTGACGCTGAGAAATGCTTTATGCACTGCCGCTCGTGGGGGACGAGACGGGGTGTGTGGGACTCCTGTCAGAAGGACAGTATACCCACTAAAACTCAGCGGTGTTCCCGCATCGCCGTGATGGGAGGGCCATGGGAAACCGGCGTAGCCTTTACATCCACGACCCTCCCGGCGCATGCCCGCCTAGCTGGCGGGCCCCGCATGCCCCCCTGACTGGGGGGCTACGGGAATGGCCGGGAACACCTGGCCATTCCCGTCCGGCACTGGTGGAGGCCTGTGCGATGCAGGCGAGGGTGCCCCCGCACCCGTTGCCTGCTGGCCTCCACCTGGGAGGAGGAGTCGGAGATGAGCGTCGAACTGACGTCTCCTTCGACCCCTCCTCCGCCTTCGGAGCGGTGCCGCGTCGGGATCATCTTCCCGCACGCGCTCCGCCGCCTCCTTCTGGGACATGACGTGCTCGCAGAAGGAGGCGACCGCCGCCCAGGACCCCTCGTCCCTCAGCATGGCGCCCACCACGCCGGGGAGCGAGAGGTCCAGCCCGATCGCCGCGACGAGACTGCGGCGCGGCTCGGACCACGACGGGCACACCTCGAGAGTGTGCTGCGCCGTGTCCTCCGCCGCGCCACAGTCGTGGCACGACGGCGTCTCCTCCCGTCCGATCCGATGCAGGTACGATCCGAAACAACCGTGTCCGGACAGCACCTGCACCAGGCGGAACGAGAGGAACCCGTGCGGCCGCTCGAGCCAGTCCCGCAGGACCGGCCCGATCGCGTCGAGGGTTCGGCGGCCGAAGACCGCGGCGGCGAGGTCCGTCGTCCAGTGGACGACGATGGCGTCCCTCGCCTCCCGCCGGACGGCCTCCCGCTGTTCCGGGGCGAAGGGCTGACCCGCCGCCCTCCGCCCCGCCTTCCACTCGTACACTCTGGCGAGCACCCACGCCTCGAGTTCCCAAGGAGGGGTGCCGGCCAGAGCGCACGCCCCGGCGAAGCTCACCGTGCGGTGAGCCCGCGCCACCCGCTGGGCTATCGCCCTTTGAGGTGCCCGCAAGGCCGCGGCGTTCTCTCGTCTGTGGAGAGACTCCTCCCAGATGGGGGCCCCGTAGAGGGCCATGCTCCTCAAGATGCCGGCGTAGAGTTGCCGGCATCGAGCGCTGGGCCCCCCCAAGTTCGGGAGGAGCCACGAGAGAGCGCCCGCGGTCTTCAGCAGGCGCGACGACAGCCCGCTGAAATGCGGGCCGAAGCGCCACCTGCTGTCGAGTACAAGGCCCAGATATTTCATCTGGGCCTTCACCTCAATCCTGACGCCCTCCACGAAGATGTGGGCGCCAGGTGGCGGGGGGCGCTGCCGGGGACCGTGGAAGAAGACGGCCTCGGTCTTCTGCAGCGCCACCGTCAACCCTAGGCGGCGGATCCTCCCTGCGACCAAGGATCCGCCCGCCGAGGCCAAGGAGGCCGCCTCCCTGAAACTCTCCCCCCGGGCGGTGAGGAGAGTGTCATCCGCGTAGCAGACGACACTCGTGCCTCGGAGGAGAGTTCCCCGCAAGAGCCAATCGTAGCCGACGTTCCAGAGGAGAGGTCCTAAGACTGACCCCTGTGGAACGCCGGCTTCCGCGGCGTACTGCCGGACTCGGCCAGCCCTGTTCACCAGGACGATCGCCCGCCCCCAACCTTTTTTTTTTTTTTTTTTTATTAAGCGGTGAAAAATGCCTGACGCATACCGCACCGTCCAGGGAGACGGTTTGGTTATGTGGGGCTTGCACCCACTAAAAAACACCGCCGTGAGCCTACTGTCGCCTTTGCAGATGGGCCGCGAGAACTGCTACGCATGACGTTCGCGACCCATCCAGCGCCGCCCGCCTCCGGGCACCAACTCCTTTGGCAATGTCCGGGCTCACCTGAGACATCGCCACCACTCGTGAGGGCCGTGCAACGCGACGGCGATAGACTCCCCGATCTATCGCCCGCTGGCACCTCCTAGGGCGGCATCAGGTCGCCATGGCGCCTTCTCCGCCGCCCTGTCCTCCTGCGACGAATCGCGTCAGCGAAGGAATCTTCCTCCCTGACGCGTTCCGCCGCCTCCTTCTGCGAGATAACGTCCTCGCAGAAGGACGCTACCGCCTCCCATGCCCCCCTGCTGTTGACCATGGCCTTGGCCACGGCCGGCAAGGAGAGGTCTGCCCCGATTGCTGCTGCGAGAGCACGGCGCTGCACCACCCAAGCAGGACAATGCTCGAGGGTGTGAGGCGCCGTGTCCTCGCCACAGCCGCACTGGTGACACACGGGAGTCGCCTCCCGTCTAGCCACTTTGTGCAGGAATTTGCCAAAGCAGCCGTGTCCTGACAACACCTGCACCAGACGGAAGGACAACGTTCCGTGGCGCCTCCGTACCCATTCGTCCAGGATCGGCTGGATAGCCCCCACGGTCCAGTGACCTGCACTGGGTGTCTCCAGCCTCACCCTCCAAATTTGCAGGGTTTGGGCTTGGGCCTCCCTACGCCACCTCGTGACCAGCTCAGGTGGTGGGCGTCTGCCACTCTCCGCCTGCAGGTCTGCACCACGCCAATAAACTTCGGCGAGCACCTGCGCCTCTAGATCCCACGGGGGCGTGCCCGCAAGGGCACACGCCGCCTCCGCAGATACGGTGCGGTATCCGCGTATGACCCTGACTGCCATGACTCTTTGCGGTCTTCGCAGAAGAGTCTTATTTTGGGCAGACAGGGACTCCGCCCACACCGGTGCCCCGTAGAGTGCCATCGAGCGGACCACCCCCGTGTACAGCCGCCGACAAACGACGTTTGGTCCACCCAGGTTCGGCAACAGCCGGCTGAGAGCGGATGCCGTGCCGATCAGCTTCGGCGCAAGCTGAGCAAAGTGCTCGCCGAAGTTCCACCTCCGGTCCAGAACCAGGCCCAGGTATTTCATGCTTGCCCGCACCGCTATTGACGCGCCACCAATAGTGAGGTGTGCGCCAGCCGGTGGCCGGCGTCGGGGCGCATGAAATACCAGGGCCTCCGTCTTCTCGAGTGCCACCTTGAGGCCCAGTGCCTCGATTCGTCCCACAACGAGGGACGTGCCCTCGACGGCCGATTGTGCCGCTTCTTCGTAGCTCCCTCCCCGGGCCGTGACGAGAGTGTCATCAGCGTAGCAAATGACGCCCTGCCCGGGGGAGAGCAAACAGCGCAAGGCCCAGTCATAGCCAATGTTCCACACGAGCGGACCCAAGACCGACCCCTGTGGAACACCGCACATGATGGCCCTGCGCACAACTCGGCCGTCGCATCCCTCGTAGCAGACGAACCGACCCTGCAGGTAGTCTGCTACCAGCTGCCTCAGGTAGACGGGCACCTGATGGTAGCGGAGTGCCTCCTCGATGCAGCTGAATGGCAGGGTGTTGAACGCGTTGGCAATGTCTAAAGACACCGCCAACAACACCCCACCCTGAGCAACTGCATCCTTCGCCTCGGCCTTGAGGCGCAAAATGGCGTCCACTGTCGAACGCCCTGCCCGAAAACCGAACTGGGCGTCCGACAAGTTCGGGCCAACTGCCTCTAAGTGTCGGACGAGCGTGTGTTCAGAGCGGGTCAGACTGGCCATAGAGGGCTTGGCCAGCAGGAGCTCTAGTGAGGAGAACCGAAGGCTTCACCTGCAGAACGACCGATTGCGCAAGGAGGTCGATGCCCTCCGTCAAGAGATGGTGGCTCTTCGGGAGGAAGTCATGGGTCTCCGGGTGCGGCCGGAAGGTTCGCCACAGTCGGGGCCCCAAGATTCCAGGTGCTCCTCTGCTCCTGAGAAGTCCCACCAGCAGGGGCCACCTATGAGCGAGATGCAGGTGCATGCCATCGTGTCCCAGATCGGGAAAATGATGGATGCCCGGTTTGCGGGTATCGAGGACCGCCTCCTGCCGGCGAGGACCGTTCGTCCACCGCTGGCAGCGGACCGCAGAAATGCGGCTGCTGCTGTTAACGGTACTGGCGGCACAGGCAACAGGCAGCCTTCCATGGCTCCTCAAGTGCCTGAGTCACAGAGTGGAGCTCTTCCGAGTGGGTCCGTTCCAACGGCTACCACGCGAGCCCCTGATTTAGACCCATCGGCGTCTACCAGTGAGGGCTGGCAGACCGTTGGAAAGAGGAAGAGGAATGGGAAGAAGAAGAAGAACGGAGGTTCTTCTCCTTCCTTACCTAAAAAGAATGCGGTGGCCCCTGCCGCTCAGGGAGACAAACTGTCCAGGCCCAGGAGGGGCAAGAGCGCCAATCGAGGGCTCCGTGCGCCAAAGTCTGCTGCGGTAGTGCTCACCCTGCAGCCGGAAGCAGTGGAGAGGGGCGTCACGTACGCGGCCATCCTCACCAAGGCTAGGGAAGCCGTTAATCTGGAGGAGCTTGGCATAACGGACGTCAGGTTCCGACAGGCTTTAACCGGGGCCCGCATGCTGGAGTTCCCAGGGGCCGAAGGCACTGCGGGGGCAGACCGTGTCGCTGAGAAACTGCGAGCGGTCTTCGCAGAGGAAGTCAGGGTCTCGAGGCCGACGAAGTGCGCTGAATTGCGCATCTCAGGACTTGACGACTCTGTGACTGGGCAGGACGTGCGGGACGCAATCGCACGTAAGACTGGCTGCACTCCGGACGCAGTCCGAGTCGGTCCAATCCGACCTGGCCCGGGAGGCGCCAGCTCTGTCTGGACCCAGTGCCCCGTCGCAGTGGCTAAGCACCTGGTTGACGCCGGCCGGCTCTTGGTGGGTTGGAGCTCTGCCAGGGTCGTGGTTCTGGATGCTCGGCCCATGAGGTGCTACATGTGCTGGGGGTTGGGGCACGTAAGCCGGAAGTGCAACTCAGGCGTCGACCTGAGCAAGCACTGCTTCCGCTGTGGTGAGCCGGGACATCTGGCATCCACGTGCTCTTCCGACCCGCACTGCTTACTGTGCGCAGCAGCGGGACGACCAGCCAACCACGCTGCTGGCAGAAAGGACTGCAAGCCAGTCCATTGTATTAGGGACTCAACCGCTTCCGGCGCAGTGCGATCGGAAGAGCCATCGCAGGGGGCGATAATGGTTACGGACTAATTATGGACCCGGTCCGTAATCATTCTCTCCTCCAGGCGAACTTGAACCACTGCGCCGGTGCGCAGGACTTGGTCCTACAGACCATGGCTGAGCGCTTCATTGGTGTGGCCGTAGTGGCGGAGCCGTATTTCATCCCAGTTCGCCCTGACTGGGCAAGTGACATGGACGGCTCTGTCGCTATTATCAGCTCCTCGGCGCCACTTTCTATTAGAGAGAGGAGTCGAGGATTTGTTGCGGCTGCCTGGGGGGACGTAATTCTCTTCGGAGTTTATTTCTCCCCAAACAGGTACCTAGCGGAGTTTGAGGACTTCCTGGACCGCCTCGGGACCTCGGTTCGGCGAATGATGCCATCCCACGTCATAGTAATGGGGGACTTCAACGCGAAATCCATCGCGTGGGGGTCCCCCAGGACGGATGTCAGGGGGGTGGCGGTCGAGGAATGGGCGACAGCTGCGGGCCTCTGTCTATTAAACAGGGGCTCCGTTAACACGTGCGTTCGGCAGCATGGGGGGTCAATAGTGGACCTCTCGTTTGCTACCCCTGCTGTCGCCGCAAGAGTTCAGGGTTGGCGGGTCCTAGAGGGTGTGGAGACGCTATCGGATCACCTGTACATCTGTATGGATATCTCCACCTCCTCGGGCCCGACAGTGTCTCCACGACCTGACACTCGGCAGTTCCCGCGGTGGGCGTTGAAGCGGCTTGACGGGGACCTCCTAGAGGAAGCAGCCATTGTACAAGCTTGGCTGTACTCACCGTCTGCTGCAGAGGGAGTCGATGTCGGGGCTGACTGCTTTCGCCGCGCCATGACGGCTGTGTGCGATGCAGCCATGCCTCGCTCCCGAAGACAACCTCCAAAGCGGGCGGTCTACTGGTGGTCCCAGGAGATAGCAGACCTCCGCGTGGCCTGTATAACTGCCCGGAGGACCTACTCACAGGCGCGCAGGTTACGCCGCCGTGATGAAGAGCTGGAGACCCTTCAGTCCCAACTGCATGAGGCATATCGTAATGCTCGGGGGGCACTGCAGTTGGCGATCTGTCGAGGGAAAGAGCAGTCGAGAGCTGAGGTACTGGAGGATCTGAACCGTGATCCTTGGGGGCGTCCGTACCGTGCGGCGCGGAAGAAACTCCGCGCCCAAGGCCCCCCACTGACGGAAACCCTCCAGCCTCAGTTCCTTGTCAGGGTCGTGGAGACACTCTTCCCGGATCGGGCGGATCACCCTTCCCCGACCACCAGCCAATCGTAGCCGACGTTCCAGAGGAGAGGTCCTAAGACTGACCCCTGTGGAACGCCGGCTTCCGCGGCGTACCGCCGGACTCGGCCAGCCCTGTTCACCAGGACGATCGCCCGATCCTCCAGGTAACCTAACCTTTTTTTTTTTTTTTTTTTTTTTTTGACGCTGAGAAATGCTTTATGCACTGCCGCTCGTGGGGGACGAGACGGGGTGTGTGGGACTCCTGTCAGAAGGACAGTATACCCACTAAAACTCAGCGGTGTTCCCGCATCGCCGTGATGGGAGGGCCATGGGAAACCGGCGTAGCCTTTACATCCACGACCCTCCCGGCGCATGCCCGCCTAGCTGGCGGGCCCCGCATGCCCCCCTGACTGGGGGGCTACGGGAATGGCCGGGAACACCTGGCCATTCCCGTCCGGCACTGGTGGAGGCCTGTGCGATGCAGGCGAGGGTGCCCCCGCACCCGTTGCCTGCTGGCCTCCACCTGGGAGGAGGAGTCGGAGATGAGCGTCGAACTGACGTCTCCTTCGACCCCTCCTCCGCCTTCGGAGCGGTGCCGCGTCGGGATCATCTTCCCGCACGCGCTCCGCCGCCTCCTTCTGGGACATGACGTGCTCGCAGAAGGAGGCGACCGCCGCCCAGGACCCCTCGTCCCTCAGCATGGCGCCCACCACGCCGGGGAGCGAGAGGTCCAGCCCGATCGCCGCGACGAGACTGCGGCGCGGCCCGGACCACGACGGGCACACCTCGAGAGTGTGCTGCGCCGTGTCCTCCGCCGCGCCACAGTCGTGGCACGACGGCGTCTCCTCCCGTCCGATCCGATGCAGGTACGATCCGAAACAACCGTGTCCGGACAGCACCTGCACCAGGCGGAACGAGAGGAACCCGTGCGGCCGCTCGAGCCAGTCCCGCAGGACCGGCCCGATCGCGTCGAGGGTTCGGCGGCCGAAGACCGCGGCGGCGAGGTCCGTCGTCCAGTGGACGACGATGGCGTCCCTCGCCTCCCGCCGGACGGCCTCCCGCTGTTCCGGGGCGAAGGGCTGACCCGCCGCCCTCCGCCCCGCCTTCCACTCGTACACTCTGGCGAGCACCCACGCCTCGAGTTCCCAAGGAGGGGTGCCGGCCAGAGCGCACGCCCCGGCGAAGCTCACCGTGCGGTGAGCCCGCGCCACCCGCTGGGCTATCGCCCTTTGAGGTGCCCGCAAGGCCGCGGCGTTCTCTCGTCTGTGGAGAGACTCCTCCCATGGGGGCCCCGTAGAGGGCCATGCTCCTCAAGATGCCGGCGTAGAGTTGCCGGCATCGAGCGCTGGGCCCCCCCAAGTTCGGGAGGAGCCACGAGAGAGCGCCCGCGGTCTTCAGCAGGCGCGACGACAGCCCGCTGAAATGCGGGCCGAAGCGCCACCTGCTGTCGAGTACAAGGCCCAGATATTTCATCTGGGCCTTCACCTCAATCCTGACGCCCTCCACGAAGATGTGGGCGCCAGGTGGCGGGGGGCGCTGCCGGGGACCGTGGAAGAAGACGGCCTCGGTCTTCTGCAGCGCCACCGTCAACCCTAGGCGGCGGATCCTCCCTGCGACCAAGGATCCGCCCGCCGAGGCCAAGGAGGCCGCCTCCCTGAAACTCTCCCCCCGGGCGGTGAGGAGAGTGTCATCCGCGTAGCAGACGACACTCGTGCCTCGGAGGAGAGTTCCCCGCAAGAGCCAATCGTAGCCGACGTTCCAGAGGAGAGGTCCTAAGACTGACCCCTGTGGAACGCCGGCTTCCGCGGCGTACCGCCGGACTCGGCCAGCCCTGTTCACCAGGACGATCGCCCGATCCTCCAGGTAACCTAACCTAACCTAACCTTTTTTTTTTTTTTTTTTTTGGTCTCGGGGTGGAAAATCCTCATGGATGTCCTCCGCCTGGGGCGAGCGGAGGGGTCTGTCAGACTCTTACTGACTAAAAACCACCCCGGTGTTCCGACTCACACCTACGCCGGGGGTCGCGGGAACGAAAGAATCTTCCGCAACCCCCGACTGGTGCCAGCCCGCCGCAGCGGGCCCCTCCTCCTTCATCACCGGCGCACCAGAACACATGGCACGCCGTGACCAACCCAGGGACCAAACCAGCACATGGGCGTCAGACAGCCCCTTGTCTAGGCGCCCTTGGCCCCTCTTCGACGGGTCAGGTAATTGGCCCCGCCGTCTACCAATTTTCGGCCGCAGAGGATAGGGAGAGCGGCCTACGACCTACCGACACTCCTCTTCCCCTGCGGCCCCACCGCGTTCGCCATCGGACGGTGGCGACCCCGTCAAGGCCGCGGCAGGGAGGGAGAGCGCTGTACCGCAATACACCTCTCCAGCCGCGGCCCCGAAACCGCAGCCGCGATGCCCCCGATACACGACATCGCGGCCCGCCTCAGTTGCGATGTCGCCACCGCAACCTACACGTTGGCCGCTACGTCATGGGCTTGGGTCAAAAAGCCCTGACGAGCGGCCCCTCCTCGGGTTCCTCTTGGCTTCACCGTGGTTGGGCACCCACGGCTAATGAGCCCCCCCGCAACGACAATGCGGGAACCCTTCGGGGGGGAACCTAACCTAACCTAACCTTTTTTTTTTTTTTTTTTTTTTTTTTGTTCCGGGGTGGAAAATCCTCATGGATGTCCTCCGCCTGGGGCGAGCGGAGGGGTCTGTCAGACTCTTACTGACTAAAAACCACCCCGGTGTTCCGTCTCACACCTACGCCGGGGGTCGCGGGAACGAAAAAACCTCCGCAACCCCCGACTGGTGCCAGCCCGCCGCAGCGGGCCCCTCCTCCTTCATCACCGGCGCACCAGAACACATGGCACGCCGTGACCAACCCAGGGACCAAACCAGCACATGGGCGCCAGACAGCCCCTTGTCTGGGCGCCCTTGGCCCCTCCTCGACGGGTCAGATCATTGGCCCCGCCGTCTACCAATTTTCGGCCGCAGAGGATAGGGAGAGCGGCCTACGCTATACCGACACTCCTCTTCCCCTGCGGCCCCACCGCGTTCGCCATCAGACGGTGGCGACCCCGTCAAGGCCGCGGCAGGGAGGGAGAGCGCTGTACCGCAATACACCTCTCCAGCCGCGGCCCTGAAACCGCAGCCGCGATGCCCCCGATACACGACATCGCGGCCCGCCTCAGTTGCGATGTCGCCACCGCAACCTACTCGTTGGCCGCTACGTCATGGGCTTGGGTCAAAAAGCCCTGACGAGCGGCCCCTCCTCGGGTTCCTCTTGGCTTCACCGTGGGTGCCCAACCCACGGCTAATAAGCCCCCCCGCAACGACAATGCGGGAACCCTTCGGGGGGGAACCTAACCTAACCTAACCTAACCTTTTTTTTTTTTTTTTTTTTGGTCTCGGGGTGGAAAATCCTCATGGATGTCCTCCGCCCTGGGGCGGGCGGAGGGGTCTGTCAGACTCTTACTGACTAAAAACCACCCCGGTGTTCCGACTCACACTTACGCCGGGGGTCGCGGGAACGAAAGAATCTTCCGCAACCCCCGGCTGGTGCCGGCCCGCCACCGCGGGCCTCGTCTCGGGTCAGGGGGGGGAGTGAGGTGTTTGACTCCCCCCGCGACGTCTCAGAGGGGCGCGCGTGGAACACTACGCGCCGCCACCTCGGGTCCTGATTTGTGGGGGGCGACGGACGTCCCCGAGTCCGTCGTCCCTGGACCCATTTAGGGGGGCCGGAAGAGGGCGTTGTCCGCCCTCCGCCGACGCCCGGTGCGCCTGCTGCGGGCCGGGTGAGTGGACGAGATCTCCCTCTCCCTTTCCGCAGCCTCCCACCGCGTCCCAGGACTCGGCGCCGCCGACCATAGCGTTCACTACGGCCGGCAGCGACAAGTCACTGCCTACTCCTGAGATGAGGGCACGGCGCGGCCCCTCCCAAGCGGCACACTCTGCCAGCGTGTGCCGCGCCGTGTCCTCCCGGCAGTCGACGCAGTGGTGACACCGGGCGTCCGGCTCCCTGTTTATGCGACACAGGTACTTCCCGAAGCAACCATGCCCCGAGAGCACCTGCGTCACCCGAAACGACAGGGAGCCGTGCCTCCTCCCGAGCCAGCGCTCGAGCACCGGCCGGACCGCCTCGACGACGTCGAGGCCGGCGGTAGGGCGCGAAAGCCTGTCCCGCCATTCCGCCACCAGGACCTCGCGAAGCTGAGACCGATGCAGCTCCACATGTCGCTGCATCGGTCGCTCGCCCCGCGCCCGCGCTTCCTCGCGCCACCGATACGATGACGCGAGTACTTTCGCCTCCAGGTCCCAGGGCGGGGATCCGGCCAGTGCACAAGCCGCCTCGTAGGAGATCGTGCGATACCCCCGGATGACTCTGACGGCCATCGCCCTTTGCGGTCTCCGCATGACGGCGATGCTCCCGGCCGTCAGGTCAGCCGCCCAGATCGGGGCCCCGTAAAGGGCCATCGATCGCACGATCCCCACGTATAGCCGCCTACAAGCGGCGCTGGGCCCCCCCAGATTGGGAAGCAGCGTTGAGAGCGCTCCAGCAGCGCCCAGCAACTTGGGCGCCAGCCGTCGGAAGTGGGGCCCGAAGTCCCACCGGCTGTCGAGGACCAATCCTAGGTACTTCATGGTACCCTCGACAGCGATCCGAGCCCCCCCGACCACGATATGTGAGCCGGGTGACGGCGCCCGCCGGGGGCCATGGAACACCATAGCCTCCGACTTGCTGAGGGCCACCTCCAGGCCTAGGCGACGTATGCGGCTCACCACCTGTGAGACCGCAGCCGTCGCCAGCAACGCTGCTTCCCTGTGCGAGCTCCCCCGGGCAGTGACCAGCGTGTCGTCCGCATAACACGTCAGGTCTACCCCCGGCCTGAGCTCGCCCCTCAGCACCCAGTCGTACCCGATGTTCCACAGGAGCGGCCCTAAGACCGAGCCCTGTGGAACACCGCACGACATGCGGCGCTGGAATCCGCCATCACGTCCCACGTAGGTGACACACCTCTCCGACAGATAAGCCCCAACGATGCGGCGGAGGTAGGGAGGCACACCATGATAGCGCAGTGCCTCCCGAATACAACTCCAGGGCAGGGTGTTGAAGGCGTTGGATATGTCCAAGGACACCGCCAACATCACCCCGCCCCGAGACACCGCTTCCTCCGCCAGGACTCTAACCCGCGACACAGCGTGTATCGTGGAGCGCCCATGCCGAAACCCAAACTGACTGTCGTCCAGGTCCGGCCCCTCTCTGCACAAGTGGCCGACGAGGCGGGCTGCGATTACTCGCTCGAACAGCTTGCCCACCTCGTCTAGCAGCACTATGGGCCGGTACGCGGACGACGAGTCCGCCGGGCGCCCCGCCTTCCTGAGCAGGACCAGACGACCAGATTTCCACAAAGTGGGAAACTGGCCCCGCTCAAGACACGCTGTGTAGAGTCCTCTCAGTTGGGGCTCGAGCTCCTTCAGAGCGAGGGCCAACACGCAGCCGTGGATCCCGTCGGGCCCCGGAGCCACGTTCTTGGCCCGGAGCCGCATCACGGCTGCCCCCATCTCTGCCTGTGTCACCCCTGGGACGCTGATGGCGTTCTCCTCCTCTTCTTCCGCAGACTCTGCGGCCGTGGGCATAGCCATCGGCGGCGGAGTGTGCTCCGCTCTGGCCGGGAAGAGGGCTGCAACCACCTCCTCCAGCAGCTCGGGTTGGAGACTCTCCGTAAGCGGAGGCGCCGCGGCTCGAAGTTTCCCTCGAACCGCGCGATAAGGGCGCCCCCACGGATCCCCGTCCAGAGTCTCCAACATCTCCTCCCTGGCTCGCGTCCTCGACTCGCCGATGGCCAGCCACAGAGTCTGCTTGGCCGCGCGGTACACCTCATACAGCGCGGCCTCTTCGTCAGGGACCCGACGACGTCTCCTCCGGTATCGGGTGTACTGGCGTCTGACCGCCACGCACGCGACGCGCAGCTGCGCGATCTCGGTGGTCCACCAGTACACCTGGCGCCTTGCGGACTGTGCGTGGACCCGGGGCATGGACGCGTCGCTGATTTGCGTCATCGCCCCGCGGAACCACAGCGCCTCCCGCTCGACGTCGACGGGTCCGTTCGTCACCGACTCCCGGCTCCAGGCCTGGACAATAGCGGCCTCCTCGAGAAGTTCCCTGTCTATGCGCTTACGCGCCCAACGCGGACCGTCCGTTCGCGGGGTCGGTCGACCGCGGCCGCCGGTGGTCTGGGCGGAGACGTCGAATCGGATGTAGCGGTGATCCGACAACGTCTCCACCTCCACGGCGACACGCCAGTCGTGGACACGGCTCGCGACAGCGGGGCTAGCGAACGAGACATCCACTATAGACCCGCCCCGCTGCCGCACGCACGTGTGTACCGAGCCCCGATTTAGGACGGTCAAGCCAGTCGTAACCGCCCACTCCTCCAGCACCTCGCCCCTAGCATCGGTCACAGGGGATCCCCACGCCGCAGACTTGGCGTTGAGATCCCCCAGCAACAGCACAGGGCGAGGGTGGAGTCGGCCCACGACGGCACCCAACTCGACAAGGAACCTCTCGAAGTCGGCGAGACTCTTGTTGGGCGAAAAATACGCCCCAACGGTGCCAATGCCGTCCGCGAGGGCAGCTACCCAGCCGCGACCTCGGGACGGGTTGACAAGAGCCCCGCCAATGATGGCCACCAAACCGTCCAAGTCTCCCACCCAGTTATCCCTGGGGGGGACGAAATACGGTTCGGCGACCACGGCCACGTGAATCGACCACTCTGCCATGCTCTGGAGCAAAAGATCCTGAGCTCTAGCAGAGTGGTTGATATTGCCCTGGAGGTAATGGAAGACCGCCATTTATGCGGCATCCATTCCCTCCACCGCACCATTCATAGGCCGGGAGTCGGCCGAAGGGCAGCCAGGCTGCGGGGGGGGTAAAGAGCCCCCGGCAGCCATGGCAGCCCCTCTCTTCTTCTTCTGCGTCTGCTTGGTGGGCGCGCCACAGGCCTTTCCGCCCGCTCTGTGCCCCGCAGGCCTCCCTGCAGCTGTACAGAGGCTGCAGTTTGGCGCCGCGAGACACTGGGCCGCCTTGTGGCCGGCCTGACCGCAGCGATAGCACTGATCGCTGCGGTCAATAGCGGCGGTGCACCGTGCCCTGACATGCCCAATGTCGAGGCAACGGTAGCACCGCAAGGCCCTGGGCTGCAGCTGCTTCACCCTCGCTGCCACCCATCCCACCAAGAGACGCCCGGCGTCGGCGACTTTCTTAGCCGCCGCCACCGGACACCGCACCCAGATCGCGCCGAGCCCGGAGGCATCGACGCGAACCTCGCCCGTGCGTACGTCTGCGGGCGGACACCCACCGGTACGGGCGACGGCCGCCACGACCTCAGCCGCGGTCGTCGAGTCGTCCAGGCCATCGACGCGCAACTCAGCTGTCTTCATTGGCCTGGACACCCGGACGTCATCCGGGTTGAGGACCTCCCTCAACTTGGCGGCCAGGACGTCCGCCCTTTCGCCGCTAGAGGCACCCGACACCTCAAGCAGTCGCGCCCCCGTGATCGCCTGCCTCACTCTGAGGCCGGCCGGTACACCTAAGTCGGGGAACGCGACTTTCGCTTTTGCCTCCATGAGGACCGCCTTGTAAGAGACGCCCCTTTCGACGGCTCCGGGCTGCAGCGTAATAACTACAGCCGCGGAGCGTGGGGCTCTCATCTTTGGCGGCCCTTGAGCCTTCTGGGGTGCCGGTGCTCCAGCGGGTGCTGGTGCTGCTGTCGCTGCTGGCGCCGTCTTTTTCTTCTTACGGCGGCCCCTCTTTACCACCGTCGTCCAGGAGTCCGCGGTGGACCCGGGTGCGGTCGCCGAGGGAGCGGGCGCCGGTGGCGCGGCCGTCCGGGACGTGGACGCTGACGAGCCCTCCGCGGGCTTCCTCCCCGGACCCGGTTTAGCAGGCTCCGCCTTCCTCCGCCCGTCGGCAGCGAGCGGCGGCCGGAGAGTCTCAGCAGGGAGGAGCCTCGACTCGAGACCCTGCAGCCGGGCATTCATCATGCCCCCACACTGCAGCATGCAGATGCGGACGATCTTCTCGATCTCCGCATCCGCAGGTGCGGGGGCAGGCGGTGTCTCTGCAACGACGCCGGGGGCGGAACTGGTGGCCACAGGACGCCTCTGCTGCCATTCCGCCCTCTGCGCGGCAAGCTCCCGCTTGAGGTCCTCCAGCTCGGATCGGAGACGGCCGTTCTCCTCCCACAGTTTCGCCGTCTCCTCCGTGCCAGTCCGCCCAACGAGGACCTCAACCGCCTCTCTGATACCTTCAGCTGCCTCCTTCAGGGCGCGCGTGAACGTGCCCTTCAAGTTGCCCGATTTGGTGGCCACTTTCAGGACCACGTCCACGCCGTCCAACACCTGGCGACTGAGCGCCACCGCCGTTGGGCTTCCTCCGGCCATCCGAGCAGAGCGCCGCTCTCGCGCTTGTTGGGCCAGCTCGCTGACCTCGTCAGCCACGACTCCTGTCAGAAGGACAGTATACCCACTAAAACTCAGCGGTGTTCCCGCATCGCCGTGATGGGAGGGCCATGGGAAACTGGCGTAGCCTTTACATCCACGACCCTCCCGGCGCATGCCCGCCTAGCTGGCGGGCCCCGCATGCCCCCCTAACTGGGGGGCTACGGGAATGGCCGGGAACACCTGGCCATTCCCGTCCGACACTGGTGGAGGTCTGTGCAATACAGGCAAGGGTGCCCCCGCACCCGTTGCCTGCTGGCCTCCACCTGGTTTGGGGAGAAATACACCCCCACCAGGGCTACTTCTCCCTACGCGGTGGCCACGTATCCCGGTCCCCTCTCTAAGAGCGAGAGGGGAGGGGAGTCCGTGGAGGACCGCGTAATCAATGCCACCGTTCCGTCCCGATCACCCAGCCAACGGCCAGGGACCGAGTACGGCTCGGCAACCACCGCCACGTCCACCAACCACTCAGCCATGGTCTGCATCAGCAGATCCTGGGCTGCTCTGCAGTGGTTGGTGTTCGCCTGGAGGATGCGATGTCTGACCCTGTCCATCAATCAGACATTGCACCCCCCTCCACAGCCGCTGAAGTCCCAGCCTCAGGGACGGCGGTGGCAGCGACAGGCCGGATTGGCGCCTGCGTTTTGCCCTTCTTAGGGGGAGGATTGCAGTTCCTCCCCATCATTACGTGGCCTGCCGGGCAGCCACTGGCGGCACACACCGCGCAGTGCGGCGTGGCAGCGTCGCAGGAGGCGGACTTGTGCCCGTCCTTGCTACAGCGGTAACATTTGTCCGCCCTGTCGACCTCGGACGGACAAAGGGCCCGAGTGTGTCCGACTCCAAAACACTTGTAGCAGCGCAAAGGCTTGGCTGCAAGTGCCCGGACTACACCCGAGCTGAACCCGACTGCAAGGCGTCCCTTGGCGAGAACGGCTATAGCTGCGGTGACTGGGCACTCAAGACGAATGGTGCCCATGCCACCGCGGCCGGGCCTCATGGCCCGACTTTGCACCGCTGTGACGGCACAGCCCCCCATTGCTGCGACCGCCGCCACCACCTCCTCCTTGGTGACCGAGTCGTCCAGGTCGGTCACCTCCAAGGCCACAGACTTCACGGGCCTGGCGACACTGGCCGCGTCCGCGATGACCTCTTTTATTTTGCTGGCGAAGAGGTCCGCATTGGCGCCGCCCTGAGCCCCCGGAAACTCGAAAATTCGAGCTCCGGCCTGGGTCCGGCGGCATGAGACTTTGCCGATCCCCAGTTGGGTAGGATCGGCATTGGTACGCGCCCGCATCATGATGGACGCGTACGTCTCCCCCCGCTCCGCAGCCTCAGTGGTGAGCGTCACCACTACGGCTGCGGTTTTGGGAGGAACCAATTTCCTCTTCGGCGCAGCAGCGGTGGGCTTGGTGGCTGACGTGTTCCCCTTCCCCTTTCCCTTGCCCGTAGTCTGGGATGGGCCGGGAGGAGTGGTGGCGGGGGCGGCAGAGGCAGCCACCGTCCTTGACTTCTTTTTGCCCACCTTCGTCCACCCCTGCTGGTTGGATGGGGTGGTGGACGGGAGATGGGCGTCTTCCCTCAGGGAAGGCAGCTCCGGCTCACATGGCCTATTGTCGGCCGCGAGCGATGGTCGGAGGCGCTTCTCTGGCAAGAGCCTGTCCTCAATGCCCGCAAGACAGGCTCTTGTGAAGGCCCTTTCCTCCGTGACGACCTTGCGGATTATATCCTCAAGGTTGGAGGAAGGGACCTCAGCCGCTGGTCTCGGCTCGGCTTGGTTTGGCCGGGCCGTGGCTTCAGCCAGCTTCTGATGCAGCTGGCTGACCTCTGACTGCAGGCGATCAACTTTCGCCTGCAGTTGCCGTGTCTCATCGGTCGCCTTGCGCTGCACCAGCTCCCCGATGATGCCACGCATGCTCGCGGCCCTGCATTTGAGGGACTTTTGAAAAGTCCCCTTTAAATTAGAGGACTTAGAGGCGACCTCAATTATCTCCTCTTCGTCCTCCTCAGCCATAAGCTCCAACTCGGCCAGGGAGTGGTCCGCATACAGTACGCGCGACGCGCCGTACCCGGACTTGGCTCGGGCGGCGCGCGTCCGTTGCTCCTTGGCCGCAACCCGCTCCTCCAGGTCTTGCTGGAGCTGCGCCCGCCGTGACAGGTCCAACTGGCGTTGGGCCTCTGCCAGACCGACGTCGTGGGTGTCCGACACCGTTTTCTTGGCGGCTTTTGCCTGCCGCTCCTTGGTGGCCACCGTCTCCTCCAGGTCATCCTGGATTTGCGCCGCAGAGGCCGAAGTAGAAGTCGAAGCCTTTTTTGATTTCGGCTTCTTCTTCGCCCTACTTCCTACCGACTCCGAGGAACCCCCGGATACGGTCCGGGGGCTCCTCAGATTGGCCCTCTTCCGCTTGGGGCGGTCGCTCTCGGCCGCCGACGTGTCCATAATGGAACCGTCGGAGTCCGACATCTCGTCCGGCCTGCTGAAGAAGCTGGCCGCAGATGGTGCACGGTCAGCATCCGACGCCAAGGCGTCGCCGGCGTGGCCCTGAGAAGGGTCGTTGGGTTGGCCCTGAGAAGGGCCTTTTGGTTGGCCCTGAGAAGGGCCTTTTGGTTGGCCCTGAGAAGGGCCTTTTGGTTGGCCCTGAGAAGGGCCTTTTGGTTGGCCCTGAGAAGGGCCTTTTTTAAAACGCCCGGAGGCTTCCCGCGAGGGTTTAGGCATAGCCTCCGCAGGTGCCGTAGATTCCGACATAAAATAAGATTAGATAAAATTGATTAAAATACGCTACGACAGCACAGTGCACTTTAGCCAACCCAGTCTGCCACTCCGTTACGGTGGTCAGAACTGGGTCGTTTCCAGGGGACGCGACGTGGACGCAAGCACTGTGGGGTGGTCCCCCAACCTAACCTTTTTTTTTTTTTTTTTTTTTTTTTTTTGACGCTGAGAAATGCTTTATGCACTGCCGCTCGTGGGGGGACGAGACGGGGTGTGTGGGACTCCTGTCAGAAGGACAGTATACCCACTAAAACTCAGCGGTGTTCCCGCATCGCCGTGATGGGAGGGCCATGGGAAACCGGCGTAGCCTTTACATCCACGACCCTCCCGGCGCATGCCCGCCTAGCTGGCGGGCCCCGCATGCCCCCCTGACTGGGGGGCTACGGGAATGGCCGGGAACACCTGGCCATTCCCGTCCGGCACTGGTGGAGGCCTGTGCGATGCAGGCGAGGGTGCCCCCGCACCCGTTGCCTGCTGGCCTCCACCTGGGAGGAGGAGTCGGAGATGAGCGTCGAACTGACGTCTCCTTCGACCCCTCCTCCGCCTTCGGAGCGGTGCCGCGTCGGGATCATCTTCCCGCACGCGCTCCGCCGCCTCCTTCTGGGACATGACGTGCTCGCAGAAGGAGGCGACCGCCGCCCAGGACCCCTCGTCCCTCAGCATGGCGCCCACCACGCCGGGGAGCGAGAGGTCCAGCCCCCCCAACCTAACCTTTTTTGGTCTCGGGGTGGAAAATCCTCATGGATGTCCTCCGCCTGGGGCGAGCGGAGGGGTCTGTCAGACTCTTACTGACTAAAAACCACCCCGGTGTTCCGACTTACACCTACGCCGGGGGTCGCGGGAACGAAAGAATCTTCCGCAACCCCCGACTGGTGCCAGCCCGCCGCAGCGGGCCCCTCCTCCTTCATCACCGGCGCACCAGAACACATGGCACGCCGTGACCAACCCAGGGACCAAACCAGCACATGGGCGCCAGACAGCCCCTTGTCTAGGCGCCCTTGGCCCCTCTTCGACGGGTCAGGTAATTGGCCCCGCCGTCTACCAATTTTCGGCCGCAGAGGATAGGGAGAGCGGCCTACGACCTACCGACACTCCTCTTCCCCTGCGGCCCCACCGCGTTCGCCATCGGACGGTGGCGACCCCGTCAAGGCCGCGGCAGGGAGGGAGAGCGCTGTACCGCAATACACCTCTCCAGCCGCGGCCCCGAAACCGCAGCCGCGATGCCCCCGCTACGCGACATCGCGGCCCGCCTCAGTTGCGATGTCGCCACCGCAACCTACACGTTGGCCGCTACGTCATGGGCTTGGGTCAAAAAGCCCTGACGAGCGGCCCCTCCTTGGGTTCCTCTTGGCTTCACCGTGGTTGGGCACCCACGGCTAATGAGCCCCCCCGCAACGACAATGCGGGAACCCTTCGGGGGGGCCCCCAACCTAACCTAACCTAACCTAACCTTTTTTTTTTTTTTTTTTTGGTCTCGGGGTGGAAAATCCTCATGGATGTCCTCCGCCTGGGGCGAGCGGAGGGGTCTGTCAGACTCTTACTGACTAAAAACCACCCCGGTGTTCCGACTCACACCTACGCCGGGGGTCGCGGGAACGAAAGAATCTTCCGCAACCCCCGACTGGTGCCAGCCCGCCGCAGCGGGCCCCTCCTCCTTCATCACCGGCGCACCAGAACACATGGCACGCCGTGACCAACCCAGGGACCAAACCAGCACATGGGCGCCAGACAGCCCCTTGTCTAGGCGCCCTTGGCCCCTCTTCGACGGGTCAGGTAATTGGCCCCGCCGTCTACCAATTTTCGGCCGCAGAGGATAGGGAGAGCGGCCTACGACCTACCGACACTCCTCTTCCCCTGCGGCCCCACCGCGTTCGCCATCGGACGGTGGCGACCCCGTCAAGGCCGCGGCAGGGAGGGAGAGCGCTGTACCGCAATACACCTCTCCAGCCGCGGCCCCGAAACCGCAGCCGCGATGCCCCCGATACAAGACATCGCGGCCCGCCTCAGTTGCGATGTCGCCACCGCAACCTACACGTTGGCCGCTACGGTCATGGGCTTGGGTCAAAAAGCCCTGACGAGCGGCCTCTCCTCGGGTTCCTCTTGGCTTCACCGTGGTTGGGCACCCACGGCTAATGAGCCCCCCCGCAACGACAATGCGGGAACCCTTCGGGGGGGAACCTAACCTAACCTTTTTTTTTTTTTTTTTTTTTTTTTTTTTTTTGGTCTCGGGGTGGAAAATCCTCATGGATGTCCTCCGCCTGGGGCGAGCGGAGGGGTCTGTCAGACTCTTACTGACTAAAAACCACCCCGGTGTTCCGACTCACACCTACGCCGGGGGTCGCGGGAACGAAGAATCTTCCGCAACCCCCGACTGGTGCCAGCCCGCCGCAGCGGGCCCCTCCTCCTTCATCACCGGCGCACCAGAACACATGGCACGCCGTGACCAACCCAGGGACCAAACCAGCACATGGGCGCCAGACAGCCCCTTGTCTAGGCGCCCTTGGCCCCTCTTCGACGGGTCAGGTAATTGGCCCCGCCATCTACCAATTTTCGGCCGCAGAGGATAGGGAGAGCGGCCTACGACCTACCGACACTCCTCTTCCCCTGCGGCCCCACCGCGTTCGCCATCGGACGGTGGCGACCCCGTCAAGGCCGCGGCAGGGAGGGAGAGCGCTGTACCGCAATACACCTCTCCAGCCGCGGCCCCGAAACCGCAGCCGCGATGCCCCCGATACACGACATCGCGGCCCGCCTCAGTTGCGATGTCGCCACCGCAACCTACACGTTGGCCGCTACGTCATGGGCTTGGGTCAAAAAGCCCTGACGAGCGGCCCCTCCTCGGGTTCCTCTTGGCTTCACCGTGGTTGGGCACCCACGGCTAATGAGCCCCCCCGCAACGACAATGCGGGAACCCTTCGGGGGGGAACCTAACCTAACCTAACCTAACCTAACCTTTTTTTTTTTTTTTTTTTTTTTTTTTTTTTTTTTTTTTTTTTTTTTGACGCTGAGAAATGCTTTATGCACTGCCGCTCGTGGGGGACGAGACGGGGTGTGTGGGACTCCTGTCAGAAGGACAGTATACCCACTAAAACTCAGCGGTGTTTCCACTTCGCCGTGATGGGAGGGTCATGGGAAACTGGCGTAGCCTTTACATCCACAACCCTCCCGGCGCATGCCCGCCTACCTGGCAGGC
Organism: Xanthia togata; assembly: GCA_963853775.1. Taxonomy (NCBI): domain Eukaryota; kingdom Metazoa; phylum Arthropoda; class Insecta; order Lepidoptera; family Noctuidae; genus Xanthia; species Xanthia togata. Next base: position 50,264 of record OY970801.1, read on the forward strand.
CCCGCATGCCCCCCGGGCTGGGGGGGGGCTACGGGAATGGCCGGAAACACCTGACCATTCCCGTCCGACACTGGTGGAGGCTTGTGCAATACAGGCAAGGGTGCCCCCGCACCCATTGCCTGCTGGCCTCCACCTGATTTGGGGAGAAATACATCCTCACCAGGGCTAATTCTCCCCGCGCGGCGGCCACGTATCCCGGTCCCCTCTCCAAGAGCGAGAGGGGAGGGGAGTCCGTGGAAGACCGCGACAACAATGCCAACGAGTACGGCTCGGCAACCACTACCACGTCCACCGTGTTCGCCTGAAGGATGCGATGTTCGACCCTATCCATCAGTCGGACATCGCACCCCCCTCCTCCGCCGCCGCAGCAGGAACGACGGTGCTAGTCGCAGCAGCAGCAGGCCCACTCGGCGCCTGCGCTTTGCCCCGCTTGAGGGGAGGATTGCAGTTCCTCCCCTTCATAACGTGGCCTGCCGGGCAGCCACTGGCGGCACACACCGCGCAGTGCGGCGTGGCGACCTCGCAGGTGGCGGCTTTGTGGCCCTCCCTGCCGCAGCGGTAGCAAGTGTCCGTCCTGTCTACCGTGGACGGACACAGGGGCCGGGTGTGGCCAATGTCGAGGCACCTAAAGCACCGCAGAGGCTGGTCCTCGAGTGCCCGGACTGCACCCGAGCTGAAGCCGACTGTGAGCCGCCCCTTGGCAAGGACGGCTTTGGCAGCGGCAATTGGGCACGCGAGGCGAATGGTGCCCATGCCTCCGCGGCCGGGCCTTATGTCCCGGCCTTGGACCGCCGCGACGCCACAGCCCCCTATCGCTGCGACCGCCGCCACCACCTCCTCCTTGGTGACGGAGTCGTCGAGGTCCGTCACCTCTATGGCCGCCAACTTGACCGGTCGGGCCACCTTGGCCGAGTCCGCGATGACCTCTTGCAGTTTAGCTGCAAAGAGGTCCGCATTGGCACTCCCTTCTGCCCCCGGGAACTCGAATATTCGAGCCCCGGCCTGGGTGCGTCGGCAAGACACCCCGCCGATCCCCAGTTGGGTGGGATCGGCATTGGCACGCGCCCGCACCAAAAGGGACATGTACGTCTCCCCTCGCCCCGCAGCCTCCGCGGTGAGCGTCACCACGACGGCCGCGGTTTTTGGGGGGACGAGTCGCCCCTTTCCCCTCCCTTTCCCCTGACCTTTACCCTTGTCGGTCGTCTTCGACCGGCTGGGAGCGGTGGTGGCGGGGACGACAGGGACAGGGACAGCCGTCGCTGACTTCTTTCCTTTTCCTTTCCCCTTCCCTTTCACCTCCGTCCAATCGTTGGACGGGGTGGTCGAAGGCAGGAGGGCGTCTTCCGCCTGGGAGGAGGACGGCCCCGGCTCAGGCTGCCTCTTATCCGCCGCAAGCGGCGGTCGGAGCCGTGTCTCCGGCAAGAGCCGGTCTTCGATTCCTGCAAAGCAGGCTCTTGTAAAGGCCCTCTCCTCCATTACGACCTTGCGGATGATATCCTCAAGGTTGGAGGCGGGGCCCTCTGCCGCAGGGCTCGTCCCGGCTTGTTGTGGCTGGGCCGTGGCTTCAGCCAGCCTCTGATGAAGCTGGCTGACCTCCATCCGCAGGCGATCCACCCTCGCCTGCAGTTGCCGCGTCTCTTCGGTGGTCTTCCGCTGGACCAGCTCCGCGACGACACCACGCAAGCTCGCGGCCCGGCTCTTGAGGGCCTTCTGGAAGGTCCCCTTTAGGTTGGAGGACTTAGAGGCGACCTCGACAATCTCCTCCTCGTCCTCCTCCGCCATTTTCTCGAGTTCCGCCAAAGAGTGGTCCGCGTACAGAACGCGGGACGCACCGTACCCGGACTTGGCCCGGACGACGAGCGCCCGCTTCTCTTTGGCCGCCACCCGCTCTTCCAGCTCTTGCTGGAGCTGCGTCCGCCGAGCCAGGTCCAACTTGCGTTGGGCGTCCGCGAGCCCAACGTCATGGCTATCCGCGGCCACCGTCGGCCTCTTAGACTCCGGGGAACCCCCGGACGAAGCGACCCGCTTCCTCGACCGAGAGTCGTCCGCATCCGACATACTGCAAAGTGAGTCGTTATCAGACGACTCGTCCGCCCCTCCGAAGAAACTGGTTGCAGACAGCGCGCGGCCAGTCTCTGACGCCGAAGCGCCGGAGTGGCCCTGAGAAGGGCCTTTTGGTTGGCCCTGAGAAGGGCCTTTTGGTTGGCCCTGAGAAGGGCCTTTGGGATGGCCCTGAGAAGGGCCTTTGGGTTGGCCCTGAGAAGGGCCTTTTGGTTTTAAAAATCGCCCTAAGGCGTCCCGCGCAGGTGTTGGCATAGCCTCCGCAGGTTCGTAGACGACAACGCAAGATAAAATTAAAATTCGCTACGAGAGCACAGTGCACTTTGGCCAACCCAGTCTGCCACTCCGTTACGGTGGTCAGAACTGGGTCGTTTCCAGGGGACGCGACGTGGACGCAAGCACTGTGGGGTGGTCCCCCAACCTAACCTAACCTAACCTAACCTTTTTTTTTTTTTTTTTTTTTTTTTTTTTTTTTTTTTTTTTTTTTTTTGACGCTGAGAAATGCTTTATGCACTGCCGCTCGTGGGGGACGAGACGGGGTGTGTGGGACTCCTGTCAGAAGGACAGTATACCCACTAAAACTCAGCGGTGTTCCCGCATCGCCGTGATGGGAGGGCCATGGGAAACCGGCGTAGCCTTTACATCCACGACCCTCCCGGCGCATGCCCGCCTAGCTGGCGGGCCCCGCATGCCCCCCTGACTGGGGGGCTACGGGAATGGCCGGGAACACCTGGCCATTCCCGTCCGGCACTGGTGGAGGCCTGTGCGATGCAGGCGAGGGTGCCCCCGCACCCGTTGCCTGCTGGCCTCCACCTGGGAGGAGGAGTCGGAGATGAGCGTCGAACTGACGTCTCCTTCGACCCCTCCTCCGCCTTCGGAGCGGTGCCGCGTCGGGATCATCTTCCCGCACGCGCTCCGCCGCCTCCTTCTGGGACATGACGTGCTCGCAGAAGGAGGCGACCGCCGCCCAGGACCCCTCGTCCCTCAGCATGGCGCCCACCACGCCGGGGAGCGAGAGGTCCAGCCCGATCGCCGCGACGAGACTGCGGCGCGGCCCGGACCACGACGGGCACACCTCGAGAGTGTGCTGCGCCGTGTCCTCCGCCGCGCCACAGTCGTGGCACGACGGCGTCTCCTCCCGTCCGATCCGATGCAGGTACGATCCGAAACAACCGTGTCCGGACAGCACCTGCACCAGGCGGAACGAGAGGAACCCGTGCGGCCGCTCGAGCCAGTCCCGCAGGACCGGCCCGATCGCGTCGAGGGTTCGGCGGCCGAAGACCGCGGCGGCGAGGTCCGTCGTCCAGTGGACGACGATGGCGTCCCTCGCCTCCCGCCGGACGGCCTCCCGCTGTTCCGGGGCGAAGGGCTGACCCGCCGCCCTCCGCCCCGCCTTCCACTCGTACACTCTGGCGAGCACCCACGCCTCGAGTTCCCAAGGAGGGGTGCCGGCCAGAGCGCACGCCCCGGCGAAGCTCACCGTGCGGTGAGCCCGCGCCACCCGCTGGGCTATCGCCCTTTGAGGTGCCCGCAAGGCCGCGGCGTTCTCTCGTCTGTGGAGAGACTCCTCCCAGATGGGGGCCCCGTAGAGGGCCATGCTCCTCAAGATGCCGGCGTAGAGTTGCCGGCATCGAGCGCTGGGCCCCCCCAAGTTCGGGAGGAGCCACGAGAGAGCGCCCGCGGTCTTCAGCAGGCGCGACGACAGCCCGCTGAAATGCGGGCCGAAGCGCCACCTGCTGTCGAGTACAAGGCCCAGATATTTCATCTGGGCCTTCACCTCAATCCTGACGCCCTCCACGAAGATGTGGGCGCCAGGTGGCGGGGGGCGCTGCCGGGGACCGTGGAAGAAGACGGCCTCGGTCTTCTGCAGCGCCACCGTCAACCCTAGGCGGCGGATCCTCCCTGCGACCAAGGATCCGCCCGCCGAGGCCAAGGAGGCCGCCTCCCTGAAACTCTCCCCCCGGGCGGTGAGGAGAGTGTCATCCGCGTAGCAGACGACACTCGTGCCTCGGAGGAGAGTTCCCCGCAAGAGCCAATCGTAGCCGACGTTCCAGAGGAGAGGTCCTAAGACTGACCCCTGTGGAACGCCGGCCTCCGCGGCGTACCGCCGGACTCGGCCAGCCCTGTTCACCAGGACGATCGCCCGATCCTCCAGGTAGCTGGCCAGCAGCACGCGCATGTAGCGAGGCACTCCGTGGAATCGGAGCGCCTCTAGGATGGTGGAGTGGGGAACGGAGTTGAAGGCGTTGGCGATGTCGAACGACACTGCCAACAACCCGTCCCCCGCCTCCATCGCATCCTTCACCTGCCCCTTGAGGCAGGCCAGCGCGTCCACCGTCGAACGCTCAGCCCGAAAGCCGTACTGAGCGTCCGACAAGTCCGGCCCGATGCACCGCAGATGGCTCTTCAGGCGGGCAGCGATTATCCCCTCGAACATCTTACCGACCTCATCGAGCAGAACGATGGGCCGGTATGCCGAGGGGGAGTCTGCCGGGCGGCCCTCCTTGCGAAGGAGGCACAGTTGTCCCTCCTTCCATGGTTTCGGGAACCTTCCAGACGCAAAGCATGCGCTGAAGAGGTCCCGAAACCGCTCCTCCATTTGGGTGGCGGCGATCGCCACCACTCTCGCCGGGACACCGTCGGGGCCCGGAGCCGTCTTCTTGGCGCGGATACGGAGAATAGCCGCGCCAAGTTCCGACTCCGTGACGGGAGGGGTCTCCTCTTCATCATCAGCTGGCGGGGCTGGTGGGGCCATCGCTGGTGGGGTGAAGTCGTCCCTGCACGGGAACAGGGACTGAACCACCCCATCCAGAAAGGAGGGCTCCAGGGTCTCGGCCACCGGGGGACCAAAGGGGCGCAGCTTGTTCCGCGCCGCCTTATACGGTCTCCCGTAGGGGTCCGCGTCGAGACCCTCCAGCATTTCTGCTCTCGCAGAGTCTCTGGCGGCGGCGATGGCCCGATCGAGGACCAGTTTTGCCGCCAGGTACACCTCGTAGAGGTGGTCCCCGACGGCCTGGTCCCGTCGACGCCGCCGCCGACTCCGCGTGTAAGCCCTCCTTGCCTCCACACAGGCTGCTCGAAGCCCCGCCAGCTCCGCCGACCACCAGTACACGGCCCGTTTGGGTGGTGCCCCCAACCTAACCTTTTTTTTTTTTTTTTTTTTTTTGACGCTGAGAAATGCTTTATGCACTGCCGCTCGTGGGGGACGAGACGGGGTGTGTGGGACTCCTGTTAGAAGGACAGTATACCCACTAAAACTCAGCGGTGTTCCCGCATCGCCGTGATGGGAGGGCCATGGGAAACCGGCGTAGCCTTTACATCCACGACCCTCCCGGCGCATGCCCGCCTAGCTGGCGGGCCCCGCATGCCCCCCTGACTGGGGGGCTACGGGAATGGCCGGGAACACCTGGCCATTCCCGTCCGGCACTGGTGGAGGCCTGTGCGATGCAGGCGAGGGTGCCCCCGCACCCGTTGCCTGCTGGCCTCCACCTGGGAGGAGGAGTCGGAGATGAGCGTCGAACTGACGTCTCCTTCGACCCCTCCTCCGCCTTCGGAGCGGTGCCGCGTCGGGATCATCTTCCCGCACGCGCTCCGCCGCCTCCTTCTGGGACATGACGTGCTCGCAGAAGGAGGCGACCGCCGCCCAGGACCCCTCGTCCCTCAGCATGGCGCCCACCACGCCGGGGAGCGAGAGGTCCAGCCCGATCGCCGCGACGAGACTGCGGCGCGGCTCGGACCACGACGGGCACACCTCGAGAGTGTGCTGCGCCGTGTCCTCCGCCGCGCCACAGTCGTGGCACGACGGCGTCTCCTCCCGTCCGATCCGATGCAGGTACGATCCGAAACAACCGTGTCCGGACAGCACCTGCACCAGGCGGAACGAGAGGAACCCGTGCGGCCGCTCGAGCCAGTCCCGCAGGACCGGCCCGATCGCGTCGAGGGTTCGGCGGCCGAAGACCGCGGCGTCGAGGTCCGTCGTCCAGTGGACGACGATGGCGTCCCTCGCCTCCCGCCGGACGGCCTCCCGCTGTTCCGGGGCGAAGGGCTGACCCGCCGCCCTCCGCCCCGCCTTCCACTCGTACACTCTGGCGAGCACCCACGCCTCGAGTTCCCAAGAAGGGGTGCTGGCCAGAGCGCACGCCCCGGCGAAGCTCACCGTGCGGTGAGCCCGCGCCACCCGCTGGGCTATCGCCCTTTGAGGTGCCCGCAAGGCCGCGGCGTTCTCTCGTCTGTGGAGAGACTCCTCCCAGATGGGGGCCCCGTAGAGGGCCATGCTCCTCAAGATGCCGGCGTAGAGTTGCCGGCATCGAGCGCTGGGCCCCCCCAAGTTCGGGAGGAGCCACGAGAGAGCGCCCGCGGTCTTCAGCAGGCGCGACGACAGCCCGCTGAAATGCGGGCCGAAGCGCCACCTGCTGTCGAGTACAAGGCCCAGATATTTCATCTGGGCCTTCACCTCAATCCTGACGCCCTCCACGAAGATGTGGGCGCCAGGTGGCGGGGGGCGCTGCCGGGGACCGTGGAAGAAGACGGCCTCGGTCTTCTGCAGCGCCACCGTCAACCCTAGGCGGCGGATCCTCCCTGCGACCAAGGATCCGCCCGCCGAGGCCAAGGAGGCCGCCTCCCTGAAACTCTCCCCCCGGGCGGTGAGGAGAGTGTCATCCGCGTAGCAGACGACACTCGTGCCTCGGAGGAGAGTTCCCCGCAAGAGCCAATCGTAGCCGACGCTCCAGAGGAGAGGTCCTAAGACTGACCCCTGTGGAACGCCGGCTTCCGCGGCGTACCGCCGGACTCGGCCAGCCCTGTTCACCAGGACGATCGCCCGATCCTCCAGGTAGCTGGCCAGCAGCACGCGCATGTAGCGAGGCACTCCGTGGAATCGGAGCGCCTCTAGGATGGTGGAGTGGGGAACGGAGTTGAAGGCGTTGGCGATATCGAACGACACTGCCAACAACCCGTCCCCCGCCTCCATCGCATCCTTCACCTGCCCCTTGAGGCAGGCCAGCGCGTCCACCGTCGAACGCTCAGCCCGAAAGCCGTACTGAGCGTCCGACAAGTCCGGCCCGATGCACCGCAGATGGCTCTTCAGGCGGGCAGCGATTATCCCCTCGAACATCTTACCGACCTCATCGAGCAGAACGATGGGCCGGTATGCCGAGGGGGAGTCTAACGGGCGGCCCTCCTTGCGAAGGAGGCACAGTTGTCCCTCCTTCCATGGTTTCGGGAACCTTCCAGACGCAAAGCATGCGCTGAAGAGGTCCCGAAACCGCTCCTCCATTTGGGTGGCGGCGATCGCCACCACTCTCGCCGGGACACCGTCGGGGCCCGGAGCCGTCTTCTTGGCGCGGATACGGAGAATAGCCGCGCCAAGTTCCGACTCCGTGACGGGAGGGGTCTCCTCTTCATCATCAGCTGGCGGGGCTGGTGGGGCCATCGCTGGTGGGGTGAAGTCGTCCCTGCACGGGAACAGGGACTGAACCACCCCATCCAGAAAGGAGGGCTCCAGGGTCTCGGCCACCGGGGGACCAAAGGGGCGCAGCTTGTTCCGCGCCGCCTTATACGGTCTCCCGTAGGGGTCCGCGTCGAGACCCTCCAGCATTTCTGCTCTCGCAGAGTCTCTGGCGGCGGCGATGGCCCGATCGAGGACCAGTTTTGCCGCCAGGTACACCTCGTAGAGGTGGTCCCCGACGGCCTGGTCCCGTCGACGCCGCCGCCGACTCCGCGTGTAAGCCCTCCTTGCCTCCACACAGGCTGCTCGAAGCCCCGCCAGCTCCGCCGACCACCAGTACACGGCCCGTTTGGGTGGTGGTCGGCCAGACCGAGGCATGCTCGAGTTGCATACCTCGGTCAGAGACTCCCTCAGCTGCCCCGCCATGGTGTCCACATCCGGCAGCCGGCTGGCGGAAGGCGGCGAAAGCCAGTCCTGGACGAACGCCGCCTCCCGCGCTGCCTCCCTGTCCAGGCGGGCGAGGGCCCACCGTGGGAACGGTGATCGCCCCGGCAGAGTCCGCGTCTCTCCGGGGCGACTGGTGGAGATGTCGAACCGCACGTAGCGATGGTCCGACATAGTCTCCACCAGGTCCACCCGCCAGTTCAGCACGCGCGCGGCTAACGCAGGGGTGGCGAAAGTGACGTCCACCACTGAGCCACCCTGCCGCCGCACGCATGTCTGGACGCTGCCTCTGTTCAAGAGGCAGAGTCCAGAGGAGGCAGCCCACAGCTCGACTGCCCGCCCGCGGGCGTCGGTGGCCGGGTTGCCCCAGGTCACCGACTTGGCGTTCAGGTCTCCCAGCACGGAGACCTGACGCGGCGCCGCCCTGCCGACCACGGCGGCCAGGACTCCGAGATAGTTCTCGAAGTCCTGGAGAGGGCGGTTTGGGGAGAAATACACGCCCACAAGGGCGAGTTCTCCCCACGCGGCGGCCACGTATCCCGGTCCCCTCTCTAATAGCGAGAGGGGAGGGGAGTCTGTGGAAGACCGCGCCGCTAGTGCCACCAAGCCGTCCTCGTCACCCAGCCAGCTGCCGGGGACGAAGTAGGGCTCGGCGACCACCGCTACGTTCACCAACCACTCGGCCATGACCTGCACCACCAGGTCCTGGGCCGCTCTGCAGTGGTTGGCGTTCGTCTGGAGGATGCGGAGGTCGGAAATTATTATTCCGACATCGCACCCTCCTCAGCCGCCGCCGCCGCCGCTGGAGCTACAGCGGCGACGACGGCGGCGGCGGTGGTGGCAACAGGGCGAACCTGCGCCGGCACCACGCCCTTCTTGACGGGGGGCTTACAGCTCCTGCCCGTCATCCGGTGGCCCGCGGGGCGGCCACTGGCGGCACACGCCGCGCAGTGTGGCGCGGTGGCGGTGGCGGTGCACGCGGCCCACCCGTGTCCCTCCTTCCCGCATTGGAAGCACGTATCCCTCCAATCGGACTTGGAGGGACACGTGGCTCGGGTGTGGCCGAACGCGCAGCACTTGAAGCACCGCGCAGGCTGTGCCTCAAGCGGCCGGACCACCGCCGAGCTGAAGCCGATCAGCAACCGTCCTTTGGTCGCCGCAAGGACGGCCCCGGCCGCGGCGACCGGGCACTCCACGCGGATGATGCCCATGCCGCGGCGGCCGAGCCTGACGACTCCAGCCTTCACCGCGCCGGCGTCGCAGCCTCCAGCTGCTGCGACGGCCGCGACCACATCCTCTTTGGCGACCGAGTCGTCAAGATCGGCCACCTCCAAGGCTGCGGTCTTTTCTGGCCTGGCGACCTTGGCCACATCCGCGACGACCTCCCGCAGCTTCGCTGCGAAGAGGTCCGCGTTCGTGCCGCGCTGCTCCCCCGAAAACTCGAAAATTCGAGCTCCCGTGAGAGTCCGGCGGCACGTGATTTTGCTGATCCCCAGCTGGGAGGGATCAGCATTCGTACGAGCCCGTCTCAGTACGGACTCGTACGTCTCGCCCCGCTCCGCGGCCTCCGGGGTGATGGTCACCACGACGGCCGCGGTTTTGGGAGGAACCAGCTTCCTCCCACCAGCTGGAGCCCGTTTGGCTGCAGGAGCAGCCGCAGCGGGCTTGGGGTCCGGCTTCTTGGCCTTCTTCCCCCTCTTGCCCACTTCCGTCCACGACAGGTTGGACGGGGTGGTGGAGGGAAGAAGGGCGTCTTCCTCCTGGATCTGGGCTGGGGCCGGGGCTGCTGGAGCGGCAGAGGACCCTGACGCTCGCACCGCGCTCGTGGTGGGGGTCTGAGGAGACGCCGTGGTCCCCTTGCCCTTGCCCTTGCCCTTTCCCTTTGAGGGCTGCCCTTCCAATACAGGGCCTGCTTGAGGCGCAGGTTCCGGCTCCCCCGGTTGGCGACTCTTGTCCGCCGCTAGCGGTGGGCGGAGCCGCTTTTCCGGCAGGAGCCGGTCCTCGATGCCTGCGAAGCAGGCCCTAATGAACGCCCTCTCCTCCATTACTACCTGCCTCAAGGCTGCCTCGAGGCTGGCAGGGGTGGAGGGGGAGGGGGAGGAGGAGGAGGAGGAGGAGGGGCCCCCTGTCACCGGAGCCGGGACAGGCAGGGCCGTGGCTTCAGCCAGCTTCTGGTGAAGCTGGCTGACCTCCGCCTGCAGGCGATCCACCTTCGCCTGCAGCTGCCGCGTCTCCTCCGTGGCCGTCCGCTTGACCAGCTCAAGCACAATGCCGTGCATTCTGGCGGCCCGGCATTTGAGGGCCTTCTGGAAGGTCCCCTTCAAATTGGAGGACTTTGAGGCGACCTCCAGAACCTCCTCCTTGTCCTCCAGAGCCATGCGCTCCAAGTCCGCCAGGGAGTGGTCAGCATACAGTACATTAGATGCACCATATCCGGCCCTCGACCTGGCGGCTTGCGCCTGCCGCTCCTTAGCAGCGACCCTCTCCTCCAGGTCCTCCTGGATTTGCGCCCTCTTTGCCAGGTTTAGCTGGCGCTCGGCGTCCACCAATCCCACATCGTGAGAAGAGGCCGAAGCAGAAGTCGAAGCCTTTTTTGTCTTCGACTTCTTCTTCGCCCTACTTCCAACCGACTCCGAGGAGCCCCCGGACCCGAGCCTCAGATCGCCCCTCTTCCGCTTGGGGCGGTCGCTTTCGGCCGCCGACGTGTCCATGTTGGATCCGTCGGAGTCCGACACCTCGTCCGGCCTGCAAAAGAAACTGACCGCAGATGGTGCGCGGTCAGCTTCCGACGCCAAGGCGCCGCCGGCGTGGCCCTGAGAAGGGCCGTTGGTGGGGCCCTGAGAAGGGCCGTTGGGGTGGCCCTGAGAAGGGCCGTTGGGGTGGCCCTGAGAAGGGCCTTTTGGTTTTAAAAATCGCCCTAAGGCGTCCCGCGCAGGTGTTGGCATAGCCTCCGCAGGTGCCGTAGATTCCGACATAAAATAAAATACGATAAAATTGGTTAAAATACGCTACGACAGCACAGTGCACTTTAGCCGAACACCGGTCTGCCACTCCGTTACGGTGGTCAGAACCGGGTCGTTGCCCAGGGGATACTGCGAGGAAGTATGCACTGTGGGGGATCCCCCACCAACCCAGGAACCTAACCTAACCTTTTTTTTTTTTTTTTTTTTGACGCTGAGAAATGCTTTATGCACTGCCGCTCGTGGGGGACGAGACGGGGTGTGTGGGACTCCTGTCAGAAGGACAGTATACCCACTAAAACTCAGCGGTGTTCCCGCATCGCCGTGATGGGAGGGCCATGGGAAACCGGCGTAGCCTTTACATCCACGACCCTCCCGGCGCATGCCCGCCTAGCTGGCGGGCCCCGCATGCCCCCCTGACTGGGGGGCTACGGGAATGGCCGGGAACACCTGGCCATTCCCGTCCGGCACTGGTGGAGGCCTGTGCGATGCAGGCGAGGGTGCCCCCGCACCCGTTGCCTGCTGGCCTCCACCTGGGAGGAGGAGTCGGAGATGAGCGTCGAACTGACGTCTCCTTCGACCCCTCCTCCGCCTTCGGAGCGGTGCCGCGTCGGGATCATCTTCCCGCACGCGCTCCGCCGCCTCCTTCTGGGACATGACGTGCTCGCAGAAGGAGGCGACCGCCGCCCAGGACCCCTCGTCCCTCAGCATGGCGCCCACCACGCCGGGGAGCGAGAGGTCCAGCCCGATCGCCGCGACGAGACTGCGGCGCGGCCCGGACCACGACGGGCACACCTCGAGAGTGTGCTGCGCCGTGTCCTCCGCCGCGCCACAGTCGTGGCACGACGGCGTCTCCTCCCGTCCGATCCGATGCAGGTACGATCCGAAACAACCGTGTCCGGACAGCACCTGCACCAGGCGGAACGAGAGGAACCCGTGCGGCCGCTCGAGCCAGTCCCGCAGGACCGGCCCGATCGCGTCGAGGGTTCGGCGGCCGAAGACCGCGGCGGCGAGGTCCGTCGTCCAGTGGACGACGATGGCGTCCCTCGCCTCCCGCCGGACGGCCTCCCGCTGTTCCGGGGCGAAGGGCTGACCCGCCGCCCTCCGCCCCGCCTTCCACTCGTACACTCTGGCGAGCACCCACGCCTCGAGTTCCCAAGGAGGGGTGCCGGCCAGAGTGCACGCCCCGGCGAAGCTCACCGTGCGGTGAGCCCGCGCCACCCGCTGGGCTATCGCCCTTTGAGGTGCCCGCAAGGCCGCGGCGTTCTCTCGTCTGTGGAGAGACTCCTCCCAGATGGGGGCCCCGTAGAGGGCCATGCTCCTCAAGATGCCGGCGTAGAGTTGCCGGCATCGAGCGCTGGGCCCCCCCAAGTTCGGGAGGAGCCACGAGAGAGCGCCCGCGGTCTTCAGCAGGCGCGACGACAGCCCGCTGAAATGCGGGCCGAAGCGCCACCTGCTGTCGAGTACAAGGCCCAGATATTTCATCTGGGCCTTCACCTCAATCCTGACGCCCTCCACGAAGATGTGGGCGCCAGGTGGCGGGGGGCGCTGCCGGGGACCGTGGAAGAAGACGGCCTCGGTCTTCTGCAGCGCCACCGTCAACCCTAGGCGGCGGATCCTCCCTGCGACCAAGGATCCGCCCGCCGAGGCCAAGGAGGCCGCCTCCCTGAAACTCTCCCCCCGGGCGGTGAGGAGAGTGTCATCCGCGTAGCAGACGACACTCGTGCCTCGGAGGAGAGTTCCCCGCAAGAGCCAATCGTAGCCGACGTTCCAGAGGAGAGGTCCTAAAACTGACCCCTGTGGAACGCCGGCTTCCGCGGCGTACCGCCGGACTCGGCCAGCCCTGTTCACCAGGACGATTGCCCGATCCTCCAGGTAGCTGGCCAGCAGCACGCGCATGTAGCGAGGCACTCCGTGGAATCGGAGCGCCTCTAGGATGGTGGAGTGGGGAACGGAGTTGAAGGCGTTGGCGATGTCGAACGACACTGCCAACAACCCGTCCCCCGCCTCCATCGCATCCTTCACCTGCCCCTTGAGGCAGGCCAGCGCGTCCACCGTCGAACGCTCAGCCCGAAAGCCGTACTGAGCGTCCGACAAGTCCAGCCCGATGCACCGCAGATGGCTCTTCAGGCGGGCAGCGATTATCCCCTCGAACATCTTACCGACCTCATCGAGCAGAACGATGGGCCGGTATGCCGAGGGGGAGTCTGCCGGGCGGCCCTCCTTGCGAAGGAGGCACAGTTGTCCCTCCTTCCATGGTTTCGGGAACCTTCCAGACGCAAAGCATGCGCTGAAGAGGTCCCGAAACCGCTCCTCCATTTGGGTGGCGGCGATCGCCACCACTCTCGCCGGGACACCGTCGGGGCCCGGAGCCGTCTTCTTGGCGCGGATATGGAGAATAGCCGCGCCAAGTTCCGACTCCGTGACGGGAGGGGTCTCCTCTTCATCATCAGCTGGCGGGGCTGGTGGGGCCATCGCTGGTGGGGTGAAGTCGTCCCTGCACGGGAACAGGGACTGAACCACCCCATCCAGAAAGGAGGGCTCCAGGGTCTCGGCCACCGGGGGACCAAAGGGGCGCAGCTTGTTCCGCGCCGCCTTATACGGTCTCCCGTAGGGGTCCGCGTCGAGACCCTCCAGCATTTCTGCTCTCGCAGAGTCTCTGGCGTCGGCGATGGCCCGATCGAGGACCAGTTTTGCCGCCAGGTACACCTCGTAGAGGTGGTCCCCGACGGCCTGGTCCCGTCGACGCCGCCGCCGACTCCGCGTGTAAGCCCTCCTTGCCTCCACACAGGCTGCTCGAAGCCCCGCCAGCTCCGCCGACCACCAGTACACGGCCCGTTTGGGTGGTGGTCGGCCAGACCGAGGCATGCTCGAGTTGCATACCTCGGTCAGAGACTCCCTCAGCTGCCCCGCCACGGTGTCCACATCCGGCAGCCGGCTGGCGGAAGGCGGCGAAAGCCAGTCCTGGACGAACGCCGCCTCCCGCGCCGCCTCCCTGTCCAGGCGGGCGAGGGCCCACCGTGGGAACGGTGATCGCCCCGGCAGAGTCCGCGTCTCTCCGGGGCGACTGGTGGAGATGTCGAACCGCACGTAGCGATGGTCCGACATAGTCTCCACCAGGTCCACCCGCCAGTTCAGCACGCGCGCGGCTAACGCAGGGGTGGCGAAAGTGACGTCCACCACTGAGCCACCCTGCCGCCGCACGCATGTCTGGACGCTGCCTCTGTTCAAGAGGCAGAGTCCAGAGGAGGCAGCCCACAGCTCGACTGCCCGCCCGCGGGCGTCGGTGGCCGGGTTGCCCCAGGTCACCGACTTGGCGTTCAGGTCTCCCAGCACGGAGACCTGACGCGGCGCCGCCCTGCCGACCACGGCGGCCAGGACTCCGAGATAGTTCTCGAAGTCCTGGAGAGGGCGGTTTGGGGAGAAATACACGCCCACAAGGGCGAGTTCTCCCCACGCGGCGGCCACGTATCCCGGTCCCCTCTCTAATAGCGAGAGGGGAGGGGAGTCTGTGGAAGACCGCGCCGCTAGTGCCACCAAGCCGTCCTCGTCACCCAGCCAGCTGCCGGGGACGAAGTAGGGCTCGGCGACCACCGCTACGTTCACCAACCACTCGGCCATGACCTGCACCACCAGGTCCTGGGCCGCTCTGCAGTGGTTGGCGTTCGTCTGGAGGATGCGGAGGTCGGAAATTATTATTCCGACATCGCACCCTCCTCAGCCGCCGCCGCCGCCGCTGGAGCTACAGCGGCGACGACGGCGGCGGCGGTGGTGGCAACAGGGCGAACCTGCGCCGGCACCACGCCCTTCTTGACGGGGGGCTTACAGCTCCTGCCCGTCATCCGGTGGCCCGCGGGGCGGCCACTGGCGGCACACGCCGCGCAGTGTGGCGCGGTGGCGGTGGCGGTGCACGCGGCCCACCCGTGTCCCTCCTTCCCGCATTGGAAGCACGTATCCCTCCAATCGGACTTGGAGGGACACGTGGCTCGGGTGTGGCCGAACGCGCAGCACTTGAAGCACCGCGCAGGCTGTGCCTCAAGCGGCCGGACCACCGCCGAGCTGAAGCCGATCAGCAACCGTCCTTTGGTCGCCGCAAGGACGGCCCCGGCCGCGGCGACCGGGCACTCCACGCGGATGATGCCCATGCCGCGGCGGCCGAGCCTGACGACTCCAGCCTTCACCGCGCCGGCGTCGCAGCCTCCAGCTGCTGCGACGGCCGCGACCACATCCTCTTTGGCGACCGAGTCGTCAAGATCGGCCACCTCCAAGGCTGCGGTCTTTTCTGGCCTGGCGACCTTGGCCACATCCGCGACGACCTCCCGCAGCTTCGCTGCGAAGAGGTCCGCGTTCGTGCCGCGCTGCTCCCCCGAAAACTCGAAAATTCGAGCTCCCGTGAGAGTCCGGCGGCACGTGATTTTGCTGATCCCCAGCTGGGAGGGATCAGCATTCGTACGAGCCCGTCTCAGTACGGACTCGTACGTCTCGCCCCGCTCCGCGGCCTCCGGGGTGATGGTCACCACGACGGCCGCGGTTTTGGGAGGAACCAGCTTCCTCCCACCAGCTGGAGCCCGTTTGGCTGCAGGAGCAGCCGCAGCGGGCTTGGGGTCCGGCTTCTTGGCCTTCTTCCCCCTCTTGCCCACTTCCGTCCACGACAGGTTGGACGGGGTGGTGGAGGGAAGAAGGGCGTCTTCCTCCTGGATCTGGGCTGGGGCCGGGGCTGCTGGAGCGGCAGAGGACCCTGACGCTCGCACCGCGCTCGTGGTGGGGGTCTGAGGAGACGCCGTGGTCCCCTTGCCCTTGCCCTTGCCCTTTCCCTTTGAGGGCTGCCCTTCCAATACAGGGCCTGCTTGAGGCGCAGGTTCCGGCTCCCCCGGTTGGCGACTCTTGTCCGCCGCTAGCGGTGGGCGGAGCCGCTTTTCCGGCAGGAGCCGGTCCTCGATGCCTGCGAAGCAGGCCCTAATGAACGCCCTCTCCTCCATCACTACCTGCCTCAAGGCTGCCTCGAGGCTGGCAGGGGTGGAGGGGGAGGGGGAGGAGGAGGAGGAGGAGGAGGGGCCCCCTGTCACCGGAGCCGGGGCAGGCAGGGCCGTGGCTTCAGCCAGCTTCTGGTGAAGCTGGCTGACCTCCGCCTGCAGGCGATCCACCTTCGCCTGCAGCTGCCGCGTCTCCTCCGTGGCCGTCCGCTTGACCAGCTCCAGGACAATGCCGTGCATGCTGGCGGCACGGCATTTGAGGGCCTTCTGAAAGGTCCCCTTCAGGTTGGAGGATTTTGAGGCGACCTCCAGGACCTCCTGCCTGTCCTCCTCCGCCATGCGCGCCAGCTCTGCCAGGGAGTGGTCGGCATACAGCACATGGGATGCACCGTAGCCATCCCTCGACCTGGCAGCTTGCTGCTCCTTGGCGCTCACCCTCTCCTCCAAGTCCGCTTGGAGCTGCGCCCGTTTCGCCAAATTAAGTTGGCGCTCGGCGTCCACTAAGCCCACGTCATGGGTACAGGCCGTCGGAGAAGAAGTCGGAGCCTTTTTGGGCTTCGACTTTTTCTTCGCCTTGCTGCGGCTGCGGCTTGCGGTGGACTCCGAGGAGCCCTCGGACCGCTTCCGCTTGAAGCGGTCGCCGCTTTCCGCAGCCGACGTGTCCATGTTGGACTCTGTGTCCGAGTCCGAAGACTCGTCCGGCCTGCGGAACAAACTGGCCGCGGATCGTGGGCGGTCTGCTCCTCTCGGCGTCAAAACGCCGCCAGCGTTGGGGTGGCCCTGAGAAGGGCCGTTGGTGGGGCCCTGAGAAGGGCCGTTGGGGTGGCCCTGAGAAGGGCCGTTGGGGTGGCCCTGAGAAGGGCCGTTGGGGTGGCCCTGAGAAGGGCCGTTTGGTTGGCCCTGAGAAGGGCCTTTTTTAAAACGCCCAGAGGCGTCCCGCGAGGGTTTAGGCATAGCCTCCGCAGGTGCCGTAGATTCCGACATAAGATAAAATATGATAAAATTGATTAAAATACGCTACGACAGCACAGTGCACTTTAGCCGAACACCGGTCTGCCACTCCGTTACGGTGGTCAGAACCGGGTCGTTGCCCAGGGGATACTGCGAGGAAGTATGCACTGTGGGGGATCCCCCAACCTAACCTTTTTTTTTTTTTTTTTTTTTTTTTTGACGCTGAGAAATGCTTTATGCACTGCCGCTCGTGGGGGACGAGACGGGGTGTGTGGGACTCCTGTCGGAACGACAGTATACCCACTAAAACTCAGCGGTGTTCCCACTTCGCCGTGATGGGAGGGCCATGGGAAACTGGCGTAGCCTTTACATCCACAACCCTCCCGGCGTATGCCCGCCTAGCTGGCGGGCCCCGCATGCCCCCCGGGTTGGGGGGTGGCTACGGGAATGGCCGGGAACACCTGGCCATTCCCGTCCGACACTTGTGGAGGCCTGTGCAATACAGGCAAGGGTGCCCCCGCACCCGTTGCCTGCTGACCTCCACCTGGTTTGGGGAGAAATAGATGCCCTTAAGGGCTACTTCTCCCCACGCGGCGGCCACGTATCCCGGTCCCCTCTCTAATAGCGAGAGGGGAGGGGAGTCTGTGGGAGACCGCGCCGTAGTGCCATTCGCTTGGAGGATGCGGTAGTCGGAAAACATCATTCCGACATCACACCCTCCTCATTTACCGCCGCAGGAGCTGCAGCGGCGATGACGGCGGCGGTGGTAGCAACACGGCGAACCTGCGCCGGCACTATGCCCTTCCTCGCGGGAGGCTTGCAGCTCCTGCCCGACATCTTGTGGTCCGCGGGGCGGCCAGTGCCCTCACACGCCGCACAGTGTGGGGTGGCGGCGTGGCAAGTGGCACTCTTGTGTCCCTCCTGCCCGCATCTGAAGCAGCAGTCTCCCCAGTCGGACTTGGAGGGACACGTGGCTCGGGTGTGGCCAAGCGCGAAGCACTTGAAGCAGCGCATTGGCTGGTCTTCAAGTGGCCGGATCACAGCCGAGCCGAGCCCCACAAGCAGCCGTCCCTTGGTCGCAGTACGCAGTACCGCCCCAGCTGCGGCGACTGGGCACTCGATGCGGATGGTGCCCATGCCGCGGCGTCCGAGCCTGATGGCTCCAGCCTTCACTGCGCCAACGTCGCAGCCTCCAGCCGCCGCAACGGCCGCCACCACGTCCTCTTTAGTGACCGAATCCTCCAGATCGGCCACCTCCAAGGAAGCGGTCTTCACAGGCCTGACGACCGTTGCCACATCCGCGATGACCTCTCGCAACTTCTTTGCGAAGAGGTCCGCGTTGGCGCCGCGCTGCTCCCCCGGGAACTCAAAGATTCGAGCCCCGGTTTGGGTTCGGCGGCACGTGATGCCGCTGATCCCCAGCTGAGAGGGGTCCGCGTTGGTACGAGCCCGTCTTAGGACGGACTCGTACGTTTCGCCTCGCTCCGCGGCCTCCGGGGTGATGGTCACCACGACGGCCGCGGTTTTGGGAGGAACCAGCTTCCTCCCGCCAGCTGGACCCTTTTCGGCTGCAGGAGCAGTCGCAGCGGGCTTGGGGGTTGGCTTTTTCGCCTTCCCCCCCCTGACCACTTCCGTCCACGACCCGTTGGACGGGGTGGTGGAGGGAAGAAGGGCGTCTTCACCCTGCGAGTTCTGGGGGGCCGCTGGGGTGGCGGACGACCCAGTAGCTCCCTCCGCACTCGTGGTGGGCGTTTGAGGGGCCAGCGTGGTCCCCTTGCCCTTGCCTTTGCCCTTGGAGGGCTTTGGGGCTTCAGGCTGCCCCCCCGATGCTTGGCCTCCCAGTGGCGCAGGTTCCGGCTCAATTGGCGGTGGCCTCTTATCCGCCGCTAGCGGCGGGCGGAGCCGCCTTTCTGGCAAGAGCCGGTCCTCAATGCCTGCAAAGCAGGCCCTAATGAAGGCCCTCTCCTCCATCACCACCCCGCGGATTAATGCCTCAAGGCTGGCAGGGGAGGAGGAGCCTCCTTCCACCGCACCTGGGGCAGACTGAGCAGGCCGGGCCGTAACCTCAGCAAGCTTCTGGTGAAGCTGGCTGACTTCCGCCTGCAGGCGATCCACCTTCGCCTGCAGCTGCCGCGTTTCGTCCGTGGCCGTTCGCTTCACCAGCTCAAGCACGATGCCGTGCATGCTGGCGGCCCGGCATTTGAGGGCCTTCTGGAAGGTCCCCTTCAAATTGGAGGACTTTGAGGCGACCTCCAGAACCTCCTCCTTGTCCTCCAGAGCCATGCGCTCCAAGTCCGCCAGGGAGTGGTCAGCATACAGTACATTAGATGCACCATATCCGGCCCTCGACCTGGCGGCTTGCGCCTGCCGCTCCTTAGCAGCGACCCTCTCCTCCAGGTCCTCCTGGATTTGCTCCCTCTTCGCCAGGTTTAGCTGGCGCTCGGCGTCCACCAATCCCACATCGTGAGAAGAAGCCGAAGCAGAAGTCGAAGCCTTTTTTGCCTTCGACTTCTTCTTCGCCCTACTTCCAACCGACTCCGAGGAGCCCCCGGACCCGAGCCTCAGATCGCCCCTCTTCCGCTTGGGGCGGTCGCTTTCGGCCGCCGACGTGTCCATGTTGGATCCGTCGGAGTCCGACACCTCGTCCGGCCTGCAGAAGAAGCTGACCGCAGATGGTGCGCGGTCAGCTTCCGACGCCAAGGCGCCGCCGGTGTGGCCCTGAGAAGGGCCGTTGGTTTGGCCCTGAGAAGGGCCGTTTGGTTGGCCCTGAGAAGGGCCGTTGGGTTGGCCCTGAGAAGGGCCGTTGGGTTGGCCCTGAGAAGGGCCGTTGGAATCACCCTGTGAAGGGTGATTGGGATTAAAACAGAATCGCCCGGAGGCGTCACGACTTGGTTTGTTGCTCATATTCGTAGACGACCGCGTTTGTCTACGAATCACAGCGCACTTTAGCCACCGGTCTGCCACTCCGTTACGGTGGTCAGACACGGCGTTGCCCAGGGGATACTACGAGGAAGTATGCGCTGTGGGGGATCCCCCCCCCCCAACCTAACCTAACCTAACCTTTTTTTTTTTTTTTTTTTTTTGGTCTCGGGGTGGAAAATCCTCATGGATGTCCTCCGCCTGGGGCGAGCGGAGGGGTCTGTCAGACTCTTACTGACTAAAAACCACCCCGGTGTTCCGACTCACACCTACGCCGAGGGTCGCGGGAACGAAAGAATCTTCCGCAACCCCCGACTGGTGCCAGCCCGCCGCAGCGGGCCCCTCCTCCTTCATCACCAGCGCACCAGAACACATGGCACGCCGTGACCAACCCAGGGACCAAACCAGCACATGGGCGCCAGACAGCCCCTTGTCTAGGCGCCCTTGGCCCCTCTTCGACGGGTCAGGTAATTGGCCCCGCCGTCTACCAATTTTCGGCCGCAGAGGATAGGGAGAGCGGCCTACGACCTACCGACACTCCTCTTCCCCTGCGGCCCCACCGCGTTCGCCATCGGACGGTGGCGACCCCGTCAAGGCCGCGGCAGGGAGGGAGAGCGCTGTACCGCAATACACCTCTCCAGCCGCGGCCCCGAAACCGCAGCCGCGATGCCCCCGATACACGACATCGCGGCCCGCCTCAGTTGCGATGTCGCCACCGCAACCTACACGTTGGCCGCTACGTCATGGGCTTGGGTCAAAAAGCCCTGACGAGCGGCCCCTCCTCGGGTTCCTCTTGGCTTCACCGTGGTTGGGCACCCACGGCTACTGAGCCCCCCCGCAACGACAATGCGGGAACCCTTCGGGGGGGAACCTTTTTTTTTTTTTTTTTGGTCTCGGGGTGGAAAATCCTCATGGATGTCCTCCGCCCTGGGGCGGGCGGAGGGGTCTGTCAGACTCTTACTGACTAAAAACCACCCCGGTGTTCCGACTCACACTTACGCCGGGGGTCGCGGGAACGACAAAATCTTCCGCAACCCCCGGCTGGTGCCGGCCCGCCACCGCGGGCCTCGTCTCGGGTTAGGGGGGGGAGTGAGGTGTTTGACTCCCCCCGCGACGTCTCAGAGGGGCGCGCGTGGAACACTACGCGCCGCCACCTCGGGTCCTGATGTGTGGGGGGCGACGGACGTCCCCGAGTCCGTCGTCCCTGGACCCATTTAGGGGGGCCGGAAGAGGGCGTTGTCCGCCCTCCGCCGACGCCCGGTGCGCCTGCTGCGGGTCGGGTGATTGGACGAGATCTCCCTCTCCCTTTCCGCAGCCTCCTTCTGCGAGACGACCGTCTCGCAGAAGGCGACCACCGCGTCCCAGGACTCGGCGCCGCCGACCATAGCGTTCACTACGGCCGGCAGCGACAAGTCACTGCCTACTCCTGAGATGAGGGCACGGCGCGGCGCCTCCCAAGCGGCACACTCTGCCAGCGTGTGCCGCGCCGTGTCCTCCCGGCAGTCGACGCAGTGGTGACACCGGGCGTCCGGCTCCCTGTTTATGCGACACAGGTACTTCCCGAAGCAACCATGCCCCGAGAGCACCTGCGTCACCCGAAACGACAGGGAGCCGTGCCTCCTCCCGAGCCAGCGCTCGAGCACCGGCCGGACCGCCTCAATGGTGTTGAGGCCGGCGGTAGGGCGTGAGAGCCTGTCCCGCCATTCCGCCACCAGGACCTCACGAAGCTGCGACCGACGCAGCTCCAAATGTCGCTGCGTCAGCCGCTCGCCCCGCGCCCGCGCTTCCTCGCGCCACCGATACGATGACGCGAGTACTTTCGCCTCCAGGTCCCAGGGCGGGGATCCGGCCAGTGCACAAGCCGCCTCGTAGGAGATCGTGCGATACCCCCGGATGACTCTGACGGCCATCGCCCTCTGCGGTCTCCGCATGACGGCGATGCTCCCGGCCGTCAGGTCAGCCGCCCAGATCGGGGCCCCGTAAAGGGCCATCGATCGCACGATCCCCACGTATAGCCGCCTACAAGCGGCGCTCGGGCCCCCCAGATTGGGAAGCAGCGTTGAGAGCGCTCCAGCAGCGCCCAGCAGCTTGGGCGCCAGCCGTCGGAAGTGGGGCCCGAAGTCCCACCGGCTGTCGAGGACCAATCCTAGGTACTTCATGGTACCCTCGACAGCGATCCGAGCCCCCCCGACCACGATATGTGAGCCGGGTGACGGCGCCCGCCGGGGGCCATGGAACACCATAGCCTCCGACTTGCTGAGGGCCACCTCCAGGCCTAGGCGACGTATGCGGCTCACCACCTGTGAGACCGCAGCCGTCGCCAGCAACGCTGCTTCCCTGTGCGAGCTCCCCCGGGCAGTGACCAGCGTGTCGTCCGCATAACACGTCAGGTCTACCCCCGGCCTGAGCTCGCCCCTCAGCACCCAGTCGTACCCGATGTTCCACAGGAGCGGCCCTAAGACCGAGCCCTGTGGAACACCGCACGACATGCGGCGCTGGAATCCGCCATCACGTCCCGCGTAGGTGACACACCTCTCCGACAGATAAGCCCCAACGATGCGGCGGAGGTAGGGAGGCACACCATGATAGCGCAGTGCCTCCCGAATACAACTCCAGGGCAGGGTGTTGAAGGCGTTGGATGCGGGAACCTAACCTAACCTAACCTAACCTAACCGAATATCTTTTTCGTTTGGAGTGCGATTTTGAAGCTGTTTTCGGCTAATTTAGACATAACTAGGCGTCCGCCTACGTACTGACGACGTTGCACCCATTTCTACCCCTAAATAAAAAGTTTCCCCTACAACCCTTGTAATTTTTTTAAATTTTCATACAAAATCATAAAAATTTAGTGTTTCTTCAAAATTTTTTGCCAAAGTAGCGTTAGTTTATAGTTTCAATAGTACTCACCCTTCATCCCTGTTCTCTGGTCCGCGATCCGTGTGCTGGTTTTCAGGTTGTGGGGCGAAATTCCAAATTTTTTGTTTCAAAAACTGGTTTTTTGACCAAAACTCAAAATTTTTGTTCGGCACATACCCCGTTTTATTTCGTAGTTCGCTGGCCCGCGCCGAGACGGTTTTTTGGACACCTCTCACGCCCGTCTAGCACGAAAAAACGTCTTTATTTTTTGACTTTTTGATTTTTTTATAGTTTCTGCCTACAGCCAAAAAGCACCTTAGGGGACACGTTTTTAACATAAACTCGAATATCTTTTTCGTTTGGAGTGCGATTTTGAAGCTGTTTTCGGCTAATTTAGACATAACTAGGCGTCCGCCTACGTACTGACGACGTTGCACCCATTTCTACCCCTAAATAAAAAGTTTCCCCTACAACCCTTGTAATTTTTTTAAATTTTCATACAAAATCATAAAAATTTAGTGTTTCTTCAAAATTTTTTGCCAAAGTAGCGTTAGTTTATAGTTTCAATAGTACTCACCCTTCATCCCTGTTCTCTGGTCCGCGATCCGTGTGCTGGTTTTCAGGTTGTGGGGCGAAATTCCAAATTTTTTGTTTCAAAAACTGGTTTTTTGACCAAAACTCAAAATTTTTGTTCGGCACATACCCCGTTTTATTTCGTAGTTCGCTGGCCCGCGCCGAGACGGTTTTTTGGACACCTCTCACGCCCGTCTAGCACGAAAAAACGTCTTTATTTTTTGACTTTTTGATTTTTTTATAGTTTCTGCCTACAGCCAAAAAGCACCTTAGGGGACACGTTTTTAACATAAACTCGAATATCTTTTTCGTTTGGAGTGCGATTTTGAAGCTGTTTTCGGCTAATTTAGACATAACTAGGCGTCCGCCTACGTACTGACGACGTTGCACCCATTTCTACCCCTAAATAAAAAGTTTCCCCTACAACCCTTGTAATTTTTTTAAATTTTCATACAAAATCATAAAAATTTAGTGTTTCTTCAAAATTTTTTGCCAAAGTAGCGTTAGTTTATAGTTTCAATAGTACTCACCCTTCATCCCTGTTCTCTGGTCCGCGATCCGTGTGCTGGTTTTCAGGTTGTGGGGCGAAATTCCAAATTTTTTGTTTCAAAAACTGGTTTTTTGACCAAAACTCAAAATTTTTGTTCGGCACATACCCCGTTTTATTTCGTAGTTCGCTGGCCCGCGCCGAGACGGTTTTTTGGACACCTCTCACGCCCGTCTAGCACGAAAAAACGTCTTTATTTTTTGACTTTTTGATTTTTTTATAGTTTCTGCCTACAGCCAAAAAGCACCTTAGGGGACACGTTTTTAACATAAACTCGAATATCTTTTTCGTTTGGAGTGCGATTTTGAAGCTGTTTTCGGCTAATTTAGACATAACTAGGCGTCCGCCTACGTACTGACGACGTTGCACCCATTTCTACCCCTAAATAAAAAGTTTCCCCTACAACCCTTGTAATTTTTTTAAATTTTCATACAAAATCATAAAAATTTAGTGTTTCTTCAAAATTTTTTGCCAAAGTAGCGTTAGTTTATAGTTTCAATAGTACTCACCCTTCATCCCTGTTCTCTGGTCCGCGATCCGTGTGCTGGTTTTCAGGTTGTGGGGCGAAATTCCAAATTTTTTGTTTCAAAAACTGGTTTTTTGACCAAAACTCAAAATTTTTGTTCGGCACATACCCCGTTTTATTTCGTAGTTCGCTGGCCCGCGCCGAGACGGTTTTTTGGACACCTCTCACGCCCGTCTAGCACGAAAAAACGTCTTTATTTTTTGACTTTTTGATTTTTTTATAGTTTCTGCCTACAGCCAAAAAGCACCTTAGGGGACACGTTTTTAACATAAACTCGAATATCTTTTTCGTTTGGAGTGCGATTTTGAAGCTGTTTTCGGCTAATTTAGACATAACTAGGCGTCCGCCTACGTACTGACGACGTTGCACCCATTTCTACCCCTAAATAAAAAGTTTCCCCTACAACCCTTGTAATTTTTTTAAATTTTCATACAAAATCATAAAAATTTAGTGTTTCTTCAAAATTTTTTGCCAAAGTAGCGTTAGTTTATAGTTTCAATAGTACTCACCCTTCATCCCTGTTCTCTGGTCCGCGATCCGTGTGCTGGTTTTCAGGTTGTGGGGCGAAATTCCAAATTTTTTGTTTCAAAAACTGGTTTTTTGACCAAAACTCAAAATTTTTGTTCGGCACATACCCCGTTTTATTTCGTAGTTCGCTGGCCCGCGCCGAGACGGTTTTTTGGACACCTCTCACGCCCGTCTAGCACGAAAAAACGTCTTTATTTTTTGACTTTTTGATTTTTTTATAGTTTCTGCCTACAGCCAAAAAGCACCTTAGGGGACACGTTTTTAACATAAACTCGAATATCTTTTTCGTTTGGAGTGCGATTTTGAAGCTGTTTTCGGCTAATTTAGACATAACTAGGCGTCCGCCTACGTACTGACGACGTTGCACCCATTTCTACCCCTAAATAAAAAGTTTCCCCTACAACCCTTGTAATTTTTTTAAATTTTCATACAAAATCATAAAAATTTAGTGTTTCTTCAAAATTTTTTGCCAAAGTAGCGTTAGTTTATAGTTTCAATAGTACTCACCCTTCATCCCTGTTCTCTGGTCCGCGATCCGTGTGCTGGTTTTCAGGTTGTGGGGCGAAATTCCAAATTTTTTGTTTCAAAAACTGGTTTTTTGACCAAAACTCAAAATTTTTGTTCGGCACATACCCCGTTTTATTTCGTAGTTCGCTGGCCCGCGCCGAGACGGTTTTTTGGACACCTCTCACGCCCGTCTAGCACGAAAAAACGTCTTTATTTTTTGACTTTTTGATTTTTTTATAGTTTCTGCCTACAGCCAAAAAGCACCTTAGGGGACACGTTTTTAACATAAACTCGAATATCTTTTTCGTTTGGAGTGCGATTTTGAAGCTGTTTTCGGCTAATTTAGACATAACTAGGCGTCCGCCTACGTACTGACGACGTTGCACCCATTTCTACCCCTAAATAAAAAGTTTCCCCTACAACCCTTGTAATTTTTTTAAATTTTCATACAAAATCATAAAAATTTAGTGTTTCTTCAAAATTTTTTGCCAAAGTAGCGTTAGTTTATAGTTTCAATAGTACTCACCCTTCATCCCTGTTCTCTGGTCCGCGATCCGTGTGCTGGTTTTCAGGTTGTGGGGCGAAATTCCAAATTTTTTGTTTCAAAAACTGGTTTTTTGACCAAAACTCAAAATTTTTGTTCGGCACATACCCCGTTTTATTTCGTAGTTCGCTGGCCCGCGCCGAGACGGTTTTTTGGACACCTCTCACGCCCGTCTAGCACGAAAAAACGTCTTTATTTTTTGACTTTTTGATTTTTTTATAGTTTCTGCCTACAGCCAAAAAGCACCTTAGGGGACACGTTTTTAACATAAACTCGAATATCTTTTTCGTTTGGAGTGCGATTTTGAAGCTGTTTTCGGCTAATTTAGACATAACTAGGCGTCCGCCTACGTACTGACGACGTTGCACCCATTTCTACCCCTAAATAAAAAGTTTCCCCTACAACCCTTGTAATTTTTTTAAATTTTCATACAAAATCATAAAAATTTAGTGTTTCTTCAAAATTTTTTGCCAAAGTAGCGTTAGTTTATAGTTTCAATAGTACTCACCCTTCATCCCTGTTCTCTGGTCCGCGATCCGTGTGCTGGTTTTCAGGTTGTGGGGCGAAATTCCAAATTTTTTGTTTCAAAAACTGGTTTTTTGACCAAAACTCAAAATTTTTGTTCGGCACATACCCCGTTTTATTTCGTAGTTCGCTGGCCCGCGCCGAGACTGTTTTTTGGACACCTCTCACGCCCGTCTAGCACGAAAAAACGTCTTTATTTTTTGACTTTTTGATTTTTTTATAGTTTCTGCCTACAGCCAAAAAGCACCTTAGGGGACACGTTTTTAACATAAACTCGAATATCTTTTTCGTTTGGAGTGCGATTTTGAAGCTGTTTTCGGCTAATTTAGACATAACTAGGCGTCCGCCTACGTACTGACGACGTTGCACCCATTTCTACCCCTAAATAAAAAGTTTCCCCTACAACCCTTGTAATTTTTTTAAATTTTCATACAAAATCATAAAAATTTAGTGTTTCTTCAAAATTTTTTGCCAAAGTAGCGTTAGTTTATAGTTTCAATAGTACTCACCCTTCATCCCTGTTCTCTGGTCCGCGATCCGTGTGCTGGTTTTCAGGTTGTGGGGCGAAATTCCAAATTTTTTGTTTCAAAAACTGGTTTTTTGACCAAAACTCAAAATTTTTGTTCGGCACATACCCCGTTTTATTTCGTAGTTCGCTGGCCCGCGCCGAGACGGTTTTTTGGACACCTCTCACGCCCGTCTAGCACGAAAAAACGTCTTTATTTTTTGACTTTTTGATTTTTTTATAGTTTCTGCCTACAGCCAAAAAGCACCTTAGGGGACACGTTTTTAACATAAACTCGAATATCTTTTTCGTTTGGAGTGCGATTTTGAAGCTGTTTTCGGCTAATTTAGACATAACTAGGCGTCCGCCTACGTACTGACGACGTTGCACCCATTTCTACCCCTAAATAAAAAGTTTCCCCTACAACCCTTGTAATTTTTTTAAATTTTCATACAAAATCATAAAAATTTAGTGTTTCTTCAAAATTTTTTGCCAAAGTAGCGTTAGTTTATAGTTTCAATAGTACTCACCCTTCATCCCTGTTCTCTGGTCCGCGATCCGTGTGCTGGTTTTCAGGTTGTGGGGCGAAATTCCAAATTTTTTGTTTCAAAAACTGGTTTTTTGACCAAAACTCAAAATTTTTGTTCGGCACATACCCCGTTTTATTTCGTAGTTCGCTGGCCCGCGCCGAGACGGTTTTTTGGACACCTCTCACGCCCGTCTAGCACGAAAAAACGTCTTTATTTTTTGACTTTTTGATTTTTTTATAGTTTCTGCCTACAGCCAAAAAGCACCTTAGGGGACACGTTTTTAACATAAACTCGAATATCTTTTTCGTTTGGAGTGCGATTTTGAAGCTGTTTTCGGCTAATTTAGACATAACTAGGCGTCCGCCTACGTACTGACGACGTTGCACCCATTTCTACCCCTAAATAAAAAGTTTCCCCTACAACCCTTGTAATTTTTTTAAATTTTCATACAAAATCATAAAAATTTAGTGTTTCTTCAAAATTTTTTGCCAAAGTAGCGTTAGTTTATAGTTTCAATAGTACTCACCCTTCATCCCTGTTCTCTGGTCCGCGATCCGTGTGCTGGTTTTCAGGTTGTGGGGCGAAATTCCAAATTTTTTGTTTCAAAAACTGGTTTTTTGACCAAAACTCAAAATTTTTGTTCGGCACATACCCCGTTTTATTTCGTAGTTCGCTGGCCCGCGCCGAGACGGTTTTTTGGACACCTCTCACGCCCGTCTAGCACGAAAAAACGTCTTTATTTTTTGACTTTTTGATTTTTTTATAGTTTCTGCCTACAGCCAAAAAGCACCTTAGGGGACACGTTTTTAACATAAACTCGAATATCTTTTTCGTTTGGAGTGCGATTTTGAAGCTGTTTTCGGCTAATTTAGACATAACTAGGCGTCCGCCTACGTACTGACGACGTTGCACCCATTTCTACCCCTAAATAAAAAGTTTCCCCTACAACCCTTGTAATTTTTTTAAATTTTCATACAAAATCATAAAAATTTAGTGTTTCTTCAAAATTTTTTGCCAAAGTAGCGTTAGTTTATAGTTTCAATAGTACTCACCCTTCATCCCTGTTCTCTGGTCCGCGATCCGTGTGCTGGTTTTCAGGTTGTGGGGCGAAATTCCAAATTTTTTGTTTCAAAAACTGGTTTTTTGACCAAAACTCAAAATTTTTGTTCGGCACATACCCCGTTTTATTTCGTAGTTCGCTGGCCCGCGCCGAGACGGTTTTTTGGACACCTCTCACGCCCGTCTAGCACGAAAAAACGTCTTTATTTTTTGACTTTTTGATTTTTTTATAGTTTCTGCCTACAGCCAAAAAGCACCTTAGGGGACACGTTTTTAACATAAACTCGAATATCTTTTTCGTTTGGAGTGCGATTTTGAAGCTGTTTTCGGCTAATTTAGACATAACTAGGCGTCCGCCTACGTACTGACGACGTTGCACCCATTTCTACCCCTAAATAAAAAGTTTCCCCTACAACCCTTGTAATTTTTTTAAATTTTCATACAAAATCATAAAAATTTAGTGTTTCTTCAAAATTTTTTGCCAAAGTAGCGTTAGTTTATAGTTTCAATAGTACTCACCCTTCATCCCTGTTCTCTGGTCCGCGATCCGTGTGCTGGTTTTCAGGTTGTGGGGCGAAATTCCAAATTTTTTGTTTCAAAAACTGGTTTTTTGACCAAAACTCAAAATTTTTGTTCGGCACATACCCCGTTTTATTTCGTAGTTCGCTGGCCCGCGCCGAGACGGTTTTTTGGACACCTCTCACGCCCGTCTAGCACGAAAAAACGTCTTTATTTTTTGACTTTTTGATTTTTTTATAGTTTCTGCCTACAGCCAAAAAGCACCTTAGGGGACACGTTTTTAACATAAACTCGAATATCTTTTTCGTTTGGAGTGCGATTTTGAAGCTGTTTTCGGCTAATTTAGACATAACTAGGCGTCCGCCTACGTACTGACGACGTTGCACCCATTTCTACCCCTAAATAAAAAGTTTCCCCTACAACCCTTGTAATTTTTTTAAATTTTCATACAAAATCATAAAAATTTAGTGTTTCTTCAAAATTTTTTGCCAAAGTAGCGTTAGTTTATAGTTTCAATAGTACTCACCCTTCATCCCTGTTCTCTGGTCCGCGATCCGTGTGCTGGTTTTCAGGTTGTGGGGCGAAATTCCAAATTTTTTGTTTCAAAAACTGGTTTTTTGACCAAAACTCAAAATTTTTGTTCGGCACATACCCCGTTTTATTTCGTAGTTCGCTGGCCCGCGCCGAGACGGTTTTTTGGACACCTCTCACGCCCGTCTAGCACGAAAAAACGTCTTTATTTTTTGACTTTTTGATTTTTTTATAGTTTCTGCCTACAGCCAAAAAGCACCTTAGGGGACACGTTTTTAACATAAACTCGAATATCTTTTTCGTTTGGAGTGCGATTTTGAAGCTGTTTTCGGCTAATTTAGACATAACTAGGCGTCCGCCTACGTACTGACGACGTTGCACCCATTTCTACCCCTAAATAAAAAGTTTCCCCTACAACCCTTGTAATTTTTTTAAATTTTCATACAAAATCATAAAAATTTAGTGTTTCTTCAAAATTTTTTGCCAAAGTAGCGTTAGTTTATAGTTTCAATAGTACTCACCCTTCATCCCTGTTCTCTGGTCCGCGATCCGTGTGCTGGTTTTCAGGTTGTGGGGCGAAATTCCAAATTTTTTGTTTCAAAAACTGGTTTTTTGACCAAAACTCAAAATTTTTGTTCGGCACATACCCCGTTTTATTTCGTAGTTCGCTGGCCCGCGCCGAGACGGTTTTTTGGACACCTCTCACGCCCGTCTAGCACGAAAAAACGTCTTTATTTTTTGACTTTTTGATTTTTTTATAGTTTCTGCCTACAGCCAAAAAGCACCTTAGGGGACACGTTTTTAACATAAACTCGAATATCTTTTTCGTTTGGAGTGCGATTTTGAAGCTGTTTTCGGCTAATTTAGACATAACTAGGCGTCCGCCTACGTACTGACGACGTTGCACCCATTTCTACCCCTAAATAAAAAGTTTCCCCTACAACCCTTGTAATTTTTTTAAATTTTCATACAAAATCATAAAAATTTAGTGTTTCTTCAAAATTTTTTGCCAAAGTAGCGTTAGTTTATAGTTTCAATAGTACTCACCCTTCATCCCTGTTCTCTGGTCCGCGATCCGTGTGCTGGTTTTCAGGTTGTGGGGCGAAATTCCAAATTTTTTGTTTCAAAAACTGGTTTTTTGACCAAAACTCAAAATTTTTGTTCGGCACATACCCCGTTTTATTTCGTAGTTCGCTGGCCCGCGCCGAGACTGTTTTTTGGACACCTCTCACGCCCGTCTAGCACGAAAAAACGTCTTTATTTTTTGACTTTTTGATTTTTTTATAGTTTCTGCCTACAGCCAAAAAGCACCTTAGGGGACACGTTTTTAACATAAACTCGAATATCTTTTTCGTTTGGAGTGCGATTTTGAAGCTGTTTTCGGCTAATTTAGACATAACTAGGCGTCCGCCTACGTACTGACGACGTTGCACCCATTTCTACCCCTAAATAAAAAGTTTCCCCTACAACCCTTGTAATTTTTTTAAATTTTCATACAAAATCATAAAAATTTAGTGTTTCTTCAAAATTTTTTGCCAAAGTAGCGTTAGTTTATAGTTTCAATAGTACTCACCCTTCATCCCTGTTCTCTGGTCCGCGATCCGTGTGCTGGTTTTCAGGTTGTGGGGCGAAATTCCAAATTTTTTGTTTCAAAAACTGGTTTTTTGACCAAAACTCAAAATTTTTGTTCGGCACATACCCCGTTTTATTTCGTAGTTCGCTGGCCCGCGCCGAGACGGTTTTTTGGACACCTCTCACGCCCGTCTAGCACGAAAAAACGTCTTTATTTTTTGACTTTTTGATTTTTTTATAGTTTCTGCCTACAGCCAAAAAGCACCTTAGGGGACACGTTTTTAACATAAACTCGAATATCTTTTTCGTTTGGAGTGCGATTTTGAAGCTGTTTTCGGCTAATTTAGACATAACTAGGCGTCCGCCTACGTACTGACGACGTTGCACCCATTTCTACCCCTAAATAAAAAGTTTCCCCTACAACCCTTGTAATTTTTTTAAATTTTCATACAAAATCATAAAAATTTAGTGTTTCTTCAAAATTTTTTGCCAAAGTAGCGTTAGTTTATAGTTTCAATAGTACTCACCCTTCATCCCTGTTCTCTGGTCCGCGATCCGTGTGCTGGTTTTCAGGTTGTGGGGCGAAATTCCAAATTTTTTGTTTCAAAAACTGGTTTTTTGACCAAAACTCAAAATTTTTGTTCGGCACATACCCCGTTTTATTTCGTAGTTCGCTGGCCCGCGCCGAGACGGTTTTTTGGACACCTCTCACGCCCGTCTAGCACGAAAAAACGTCTTTATTTTTTGACTTTTTGATTTTTTTATAGTTTCTGCCTACAGCCAAAAAGCACCTTAGGGGACACGTTTTTAACATAAACTCGAATATCTTTTTCGTTTGGAGTGCGATTTTGAAGCTGTTTTCGGCTAATTTAGACATAACTAGGCGTCCGCCTACGTACTGACGACGTTGCACCCATTTCTACCCCTAAATAAAAAGTTTCCCCTACAACCCTTGTAATTTTTTTAAATTTTCATACAAAATCATAAAAATTTAGTGTTTCTTCAAAATTTTTTGCCAAAGTAGCGTTAGTTTATAGTTTCAATAGTACTCACCCTTCATCCCTGTTCTCTGGTCCGCGATCCGTGTGCTGGTTTTCAGGTTGTGGGGCGAAATTCCAAATTTTTTGTTTCAAAAACTGGTTTTTTGACCAAAACTCAAAATTTTTGTTCGGCACATACCCCGTTTTATTTCGTAGTTCGCTGGCCCGCGCCGAGACGGTTTTTTGGACACCTCTCACGCCCGTCTAGCACGAAAAAACGTCTTTATTTTTTGACTTTTTGATTTTTTTATAGTTTCTGCCTACAGCCAAAAAGCACCTTAGGGGACACGTTTTTAACATAAACTCGAATATCTTTTTCGTTTGGAGTGCGATTTTGAAGCTGTTTTCGGCTAATTTAGACATAACTAGGCGTCCGCCTACGTACTGACGACGTTGCACCCATTTCTACCCCTAAATAAAAAGTTTCCCCTACAACCCTTGTAATTTTTTTAAATTTTCATACAAAATCATAAAAATTTAGTGTTTCTTCAAAATTTTTTGCCAAAGTAGCGTTAGTTTATAGTTTCAATAGTACTCACCCTTCATCCCTGTTCTCTGGTCCGCGATCCGTGTGCTGGTTTTCAGGTTGTGGGGCGAAATTCCAAATTTTTTGTTTCAAAAACTGGTTTTTTGACCAAAACTCAAAATTTTTGTTCGGCACATACCCCGTTTTATTTCGTAGTTCGCTGGCCCGCGCCGAGACGGTTTTTTGGACACCTCTCACGCCCGTCTAGCACGAAAAAACGTCTTTATTTTTTGACTTTTTGATTTTTTTATAGTTTCTGCCTACAGCCAAAAAGCACCTTAGGGGACACGTTTTTAACATAAACTCGAATATCTTTTTCGTTTGGAGTGCGATTTTGAAGCTGTTTTCGGCTAATTTAGACATAACTAGGCGTCCGCCTACGTACTGACGACGTTGCACCCATTTCTACCCCTAAATAAAAAGTTTCCCCTACAACCCTTGTAATTTTTTTAAATTTTCATACAAAATCATAAAAATTTAGTGTTTCTTCAAAATTTTTTGCCAAAGTAGCGTTAGTTTATAGTTTCAATAGTACTCACCCTTCATCCCTGTTCTCTGGTCCGCGATCCGTGTGCTGGTTTTCAGGTTGTGGGGCGAAATTCCAAATTTTTTGTTTCAAAAACTGGTTTTTTGACCAAAACTCAAAATTTTTGTTCGGCACATACCCCGTTTTATTTCGTAGTTCGCTGGCCCGCGCCGAGACGGTTTTTTGGACACCTCTCACGCCCGTCTAGCACGAAAAAACGTCTTTATTTTTTGACTTTTTGATTTTTTTATAGTTTCTGCCTACAGCCAAAAAGCACCTTAGGGGACACGTTTTTAACATAAACTCGAATATCTTTTTCGTTTGGAGTGCGATTTTGAAGCTGTTTTCGGCTAATTTAGACATAACTAGGCGTCCGCCTACGTACTGACGACGTTGCACCCATTTCTACCCCTAAATAAAAAGTTTCCCCTACAACCCTTGTAATTTTTTTAAATTTTCATACAAAATCATAAAAATTTAGTGTTTCTTCAAAATTTTTTGCCAAAGTAGCGTTAGTTTATAGTTTCAATAGTACTCACCCTTCATCCCTGTTCTCTGGTCCGCGATCCGTGTGCTGGTTTTCAGGTTGTGGGGCGAAATTCCAAATTTTTTGTTTCAAAAACTGGTTTTTTGACCAAAACTCAAAATTTTTGTTCGGCACATACCCCGTTTTATTTCGTAGTTCGCTGGCCCGCGCCGAGACGGTTTTTTGGACACCTCTCACGCCCGTCTAGCACGAAAAAACGTCTTTATTTTTTGACTTTTTGATTTTTTTATAGTTTCTGCCTACAGCCAAAAAGCACCTTAGGGGACACGTTTTTAACATAAACTCGAATATCTTTTTCGTTTGGAGTGCGATTTTGAAGCTGTTTTCGGCTAATTTAGACATAACTAGGCGTCCGCCTACGTACTGACGACGTTGCACCCATTTCTACCCCTAAATAAAAAGTTTCCCCTACAACCCTTGTAATTTTTTTAAATTTTCATACAAAATCATAAAAATTTAGTGTTTCTTCAAAATTTTTTGCCAAAGTAGCGTTAGTTTATAGTTTCAATAGTACTCACCCTTCATCCCTGTTCTCTGGTCCGCGATCCGTGTGCTGGTTTTCAGGTTGTGGGGCGAAATTCCAAATTTTTTGTTTCAAAAACTGGTTTTTTGACCAAAACTCAAAATTTTTGTTCGGCACATACCCCGTTTTATTTCGTAGTTCGCTGGCCCGCGCCGAGACGGTTTTTTGGACACCTCTCACGCCCGTCTAGCACGAAAAAACGTCTTTATTTTTTGACTTTTTGATTTTTTTATAGTTTCTGCCTACAGCCAAAAAGCACCTTAGGGGACACGTTTTTAACATAAACTCGAATATCTTTTTCGTTTGGAGTGCGATTTTGAAGCTGTTTTCGGCTAATTTAGACATAACTAGGCGTCCGCCTACGTACTGACGACGTTGCACCCATTTCTACCCCTAAATAAAAAGTTTCCCCTACAACCCTTGTAATTTTTTTAAATTTTCATACAAAATCATAAAAATTTAGTGTTTCTTCAAAATTTTTTGCCAAAGTAGCGTTAGTTTATAGTTTCAATAGTACTCACCCTTCATCCCTGTTCTCTGGTCCGCGATCCGTGTGCTGGTTTTCAGGTTGTGGGGCGAAATTCCAAATTTTTTGTTTCAAAAACTGGTTTTTTGACCAAAACTCAAAATTTTTGTTCGGCACATACCCCGTTTTATTTCGTAGTTCGCTGGCCCGCGCCGAGACGGTTTTTTGGACACCTCTCACGCCCGTCTAGCACGAAAAAACGTCTTTATTTTTTGACTTTTTGATTTTTTTATAGTTTCTGCCTACAGCCAAAAAGCACCTTAGGGGACACGTTTTTAACATAAACTCGAATATCTTTTTCGTTTGGAGTGCGATTTTGAAGCTGTTTTCGGCTAATTTAGACATAACTAGGCGTCCGCCTACGTACTGACGACGTTGCACCCATTTCTACCCCTAAATAAAAAGTTTCCCCTACAACCCTTGTAATTTTTTTAAATTTTCATACAAAATCATAAAAATTTAGTGTTTCTTCAAAATTTTTTGCCAAAGTAGCGTTAGTTTATAGTTTCAATAGTACTCACCCTTCATCCCTGTTCTCTGGTCCGCGATCCGTGTGCTGGTTTTCAGGTTGTGGGGCGAAATTCCAAATTTTTTGTTTCAAAAACTGGTTTTTTGACCAAAACTCAAAATTTTTGTTCGGCACATACCCCGTTTTATTTCGTAGTTCGCTGGCCCGCGCCGAGACGGTTTTTTGGACACCTCTCACGCCCGTCTAGCACGAAAAAACGTCTTTATTTTTTGACTTTTTGATTTTTTTATAGTTTCTGCCTACAGCCAAAAAGCACCTTAGGGGACACGTTTTTAACATAAACTCGAATATCTTTTTCGTTTGGAGTGCGATTTTGAAGCTGTTTTCGGCTAATTTAGACATAACTAGGCGTCCGCCTACGTACTGACGACGTTGCACCCATTTCTACCCCTAAATAAAAAGTTTCCCCTACAACCCTTGTAATTTTTTTAAATTTTCATACAAAATCATAAAAATTTAGTGTTTCTTCAAAATTTTTTGCCAAAGTAGCGTTAGTTTATAGTTTCAATAGTACTCACCCTTCATCCCTGTTCTCTGGTCCGCGATCCGTGTGCTGGTTTTCAGGTTGTGGGGCGAAATTCCAAATTTTTTGTTTCAAAAACTGGTTTTTTGACCAAAACTCAAAATTTTTGTTCGGCACATACCCCGTTTTATTTCGTAGTTCGCTGGCCCGCGCCGAGACGGTTTTTTGGACACCTCTCACGCCCGTCTAGCACGAAAAAACGTCTTTATTTTTTGACTTTTTGATTTTTTTATAGTTTCTGCCTACAGCCAAAAAGCACCTTAGGGGACACGTTTTTAACATAAACTCGAATATCTTTTTCGTTTGGAGTGCGATTTTGAAGCTGTTTTCGGCTAATTTAGACATAACTAGGCGTCCGCCTACGTACTGACGACGTTGCACCCATTTCTACCCCTAAATAAAAAGTTTCCCCTACAACCCTTGTAATTTTTTTAAATTTTCATACAAAATCATAAAAATTTAGTGTTTCTTCAAAATTTTTTGCCAAAGTAGCGTTAGTTTATAGTTTCAATAGTACTCACCCTTCATCCCTGTTCTCTGGTCCGCGATCCGTGTGCTGGTTTTCAGGTTGTGGGGCGAAATTCCAAATTTTTTGTTTCAAAAACTGGTTTTTTGACCAAAACTCAAAATTTTTGTTCGGCACATACCCCGTTTTATTTCGTAGTTCGCTGGCCCGCGCCGAGACGGTTTTTTGGACACCTCTCACGCCCGTCTAGCACGAAAAAACGTCTTTATTTTTTGACTTTTTGATTTTTTTATAGTTTCTGCCTACAGCCAAAAAGCACCTTAGGGGACACGTTTTTAACATAAACTCGAATATCTTTTTCGTTTGGAGTGCGATTTTGAAGCTGTTTTCGGCTAATTTAGACATAACTAGGCGTCCGCCTACGTACTGACGACGTTGCACCCATTTCTACCCCTAAATAAAAAGTTTCCCCTACAACCCTTGTAATTTTTTTAAATTTTCATACAAAATCATAAAAATTTAGTGTTTCTTCAAAATTTTTTGCCAAAGTAGCGTTAGTTTATAGTTTCAATAGTACTCACCCTTCATCCCTGTTCTCTGGTCCGCGATCCGTGTGCTGGTTTTCAGGTTGTGGGGCGAAATTCCAAATTTTTTGTTTCAAAAACTGGTTTTTTGACCAAAACTCAAAATTTTTGTTCGGCACATACCCCGTTTTATTTCGTAGTTCGCTGGCCCGCGCCGAGACGGTTTTTTGGACACCTCTCACGCCCGTCTAGCACGAAAAAACGTCTTTATTTTTTGACTTTTTGATTTTTTTATAGTTTCTGCCTACAGCCAAAAAGCACCTTAGGGGACACGTTTTTAACATAAACTCGAATATCTTTTTCGTTTGGAGTGCGATTTTGAAGCTGTTTTCGGCTAATTTAGACATAACTAGGCGTCCGCCTACGTACTGACGACGTTGCACCCATTTCTACCCCTAAATAAAAAGTTTCCCCTACAACCCTTGTAATTTTTTTAAATTTTCATACAAAATCATAAAAATTTAGTGTTTCTTCAAAATTTTTTGCCAAAGTAGCGTTAGTTTATAGTTTCAATAGTACTCACCCTTCATCCCTGTTCTCTGGTCCGCGATCCGTGTGCTGGTTTTCAGGTTGTGGGGCGAAATTCCAAATTTTTTGTTTCAAAAACTGGTTTTTTGACCAAAACTCAAAATTTTTGTTCGGCACATACCCCGTTTTATTTCGTAGTTCGCTGGCCCGCGCCGAGACGGTTTTTTGGACACCTCTCACGCCCGTCTAGCACGAAAAAACGTCTTTATTTTTTGACTTTTTGATTTTTTTATAGTTTCTGCCTACAGCCAAAAAGCACCTTAGGGGACACGTTTTTAACATAAACTCGAATATCTTTTTCGTTTGGAGTGCGATTTTGAAGCTGTTTTCGGCTAATTTAGACATAACTAGGCGTCCGCCTACGTACTGACGACGTTGCACCCATTTCTACCCCTAAATAAAAAGTTTCCCCTACAACCCTTGTAATTTTTTTAAATTTTCATACAAAATCATAAAAATTTAGTGTTTCTTCAAAATTTTTTGCCAAAGTAGCGTTAGTTTATAGTTTCAATAGTACTCACCCTTCATCCCTGTTCTCTGGTCCGCGATCCGTGTGCTGGTTTTCAGGTTGTGGGGCGAAATTCCAAATTTTTTGTTTCAAAAACTGGTTTTTTGACCAAAACTCAAAATTTTTGTTCGGCACATACCCCGTTTTATTTCGTAGTTCGCTGGCCCGCGCCGAGACGGTTTTTTGGACACCTCTCACGCCCGTCTAGCACGAAAAAACGTCTTTATTTTTTGACTTTTTGATTTTTTTATAGTTTCTGCCTACAGCCAAAAAGCACCTTAGGGGACACGTTTTTAACATAAACTCGAATATCTTTTTCGTTTGGAGTGCGATTTTGAAGCTGTTTTCGGCTAATTTAGACATAACTAGGCGTCCGCCTACGTACTGACGACGTTGCACCCATTTCTACCCCTAAATAAAAAGTTTCCCCTACAACCCTTGTAATTTTTTTAAATTTTCATACAAAATCATAAAAATTTAGTGTTTCTTCAAAATTTTTTGCCAAAGTAGCGTTAGTTTATAGTTTCAATAGTACTCACCCTTCATCCCTGTTCTCTGGTCCGCGATCCGTGTGCTGGTTTTCAGGTTGTGGGGCGAAATTCCAAATTTTTTGTTTCAAAAACTGGTTTTTTGACCAAAACTCAAAATTTTTGTTCGGCACATACCCCGTTTTATTTCGTAGTTCGCTGGCCCGCGCCGAGACGGTTTTTTGGACACCTCTCACGCCCGTCTAGCACGAAAAAACGTCTTTATTTTTTGACTTTTTGATTTTTTTATAGTTTCTGCCTACAGCCAAAAAGCACCTTAGGGGACACGTTTTTAACATAAACTCGAATATCTTTTTCGTTTGGAGTGCGATTTTGAAGCTGTTTTCGGCTAATTTAGACATAACTAGGCGTCCGCCTACGTACTGACGACGTTGCACCCATTTCTACCCCTAAATAAAAAGTTTCCCCTACAACCCTTGTAATTTTTTTAAATTTTCATACAAAATCATAAAAATTTAGTGTTTCTTCAAAATTTTTTGCCAAAGTAGCGTTAGTTTATAGTTTCAATAGTACTCACCCTTCATCCCTGTTCTCTGGTCCGCGATCCGTGTGCTGGTTTTCAGGTTGTGGGGCGAAATTCCAAATTTTTTGTTTCAAAAACTGGTTTTTTGACCAAAACTCAAAATTTTTGTTCGGCACATACCCCGTTTTATTTCGTAGTTCGCTGGCCCGCGCCGAGACGGTTTTTTGGACACCTCTCACGCCCGTCTAGCACGAAAAAACGTCTTTATTTTTTGACTTTTTGATTTTTTTATAGTTTCTGCCTACAGCCAAAAAGCACCTTAGGGGACACGTTTTTAACATAAACTCGAATATCTTTTTCGTTTGGAGTGCGATTTTGAAGCTGTTTTCGGCTAATTTAGACATAACTAGGCGTCCGCCTACGTACTGACGACGTTGCACCCATTTCTACCCCTAAATAAAAAGTTTCCCCTACAACCCTTGTAATTTTTTTAAATTTTCATACAAAATCATAAAAATTTAGTGTTTCTTCAAAATTTTTTGCCAAAGTAGCGTTAGTTTATAGTTTCAATAGTACTCACCCTTCATCCCTGTTCTCTGGTCCGCGATCCGTGTGCTGGTTTTCAGGTTGTGGGGCGAAATTCCAAATTTTTTGTTTCAAAAACTGGTTTTTTGACCAAAACTCAAAATTTTTGTTCGGCACATACCCCGTTTTATTTCGTAGTTCGCTGGCCCGCGCCGAGACGGTTTTTTGGACACCTCTCACGCCCGTCTAGCACGAAAAAACGTCTTTATTTTTTGACTTTTTGATTTTTTTATAGTTTCTGCCTACAGCCAAAAAGCACCTTAGGGGACACGTTTTTAACATAAACTCGAATATCTTTTTCGTTTGGAGTGCGATTTTGAAGCTGTTTTCGGCTAATTTAGACATAACTAGGCGTCCGCCTACGTACTGACGACGTTGCACCCATTTCTACCCCTAAATAAAAAGTT
Source organism: Xanthia togata (assembly GCA_963853775.1). Classification (NCBI taxonomy): domain Eukaryota; kingdom Metazoa; phylum Arthropoda; class Insecta; order Lepidoptera; family Noctuidae; genus Xanthia; species Xanthia togata. Next base: position 90,169 of record OY970801.1, read on the forward strand.
TCCCCTACAACCCTTGTAATTTTTTTAAATTTACATACAAAATCATAAAAATTTAGTGTTTCTTCAAAATTTTTTGCCAAAGTAGCGTTAGTTTATAGTTTCAATAGTACTCACCCTTCATCCCTGTTCTCTGGTCCGCGATCCGTGTGCTGGTTTTCAGGTTGTGGGGCGAAATTCCAAATTTTTTGTTTCAAAAACTGGTTTTTTGACCAAAACTCAAAATTTTTGTTCGGCACATACCCCGTTTTATTTCGTAGTTCGCTGGCCCGCGCCGAGACGGTTTTTTGGACACCTCTCACGCCCGTCTAGCACGAAAAAACGTCTTTATTTTTTGACTTTTTGATTTTTTTATAGTTTCTGCCTACAGCCAAAAAGCACCTTAGGGGACACGTTTTTAACATAAACTCGAATATCTTTTTCGTTTGGAGTGCGATTTTGAAGCTGTTTTCGGCTAATTTAGACATAACTAGGCGTCCGCCTACGTACTGACGACGTTGCACCCATTTCTACCCCTAAATAAAAAGTTTCCCCTACAACCCTTGTAATTTTTTTAAATTTTCATACAAAATCATAAAAATTTAGTGTTTCTTCAAAATTTTTTGCCAAAGTAGCGTTAGTTTATAGTTTCAATAGTACTCACCCTTCATCCCTGTTCTCTGGTCCGCGATCCGTGTGCTGGTTTTCAGGTTGTGGGGCGAAATTCCAAATTTTTTGTTTCAAAAACTGGTTTTTTGACCAAAACTCAAAATTTTTGTTCGGCACATACCCCGTTTTATTTCGTAGTTCGCTGGCCCGCGCCGAGACGGTTTTTTGGACACCTCTCACGCCCGTCTAGCACGAAAAAACGTCTTTATTTTTTGACTTTTTGATTTTTTTATAGTTTCTGCCTACAGCCAAAAAGCACCTTAGGGGACACGTTTTTAACATAAACTCGAATATCTTTTTCGTTTGGAGTGCGATTTTGAAGCTGTTTTCGGCTAATTTAGACATAACTAGGCGTCCGCCTACGTACTGACGACGTTGCACCCATTTCTACCCCTAAATAAAAAGTTTCCCCTACAACCCTTGTAATTTTTTTAAATTTTCATACAAAATCATAAAAATTTAGTGTTTCTTCAAAATTTTTTGCCAAAGTAGCGTTAGTTTATAGTTTCAATAGTACTCACCCTTCATCCCTGTTCTCTGGTCCGCGATCCGTGTGCTGGTTTTCAGGTTGTGGGGCGAAATTCCAAATTTTTTGTTTCAAAAACTGGTTTTTTGACCAAAACTCAAAATTTTTGTTCGGCACATACCCCGTTTTATTTCGTAGTTCGCTGGCCCGCGCCGAGACGGTTTTTTGGACACCTCTCACGCCCGTCTAGCACGAAAAAACGTCTTTATTTTTTGACTTTTTGATTTTTTTATAGTTTCTGCCTACAGCCAAAAAGCACCTTAGGGGACACGTTTTTAACATAAACTCGAATATCTTTTTCGTTTGGAGTGCGATTTTGAAGCTGTTTTCGGCTAATTTAGACATAACTAGGCGTCCGCCTACGTACTGACGACGTTGCACCCATTTCTACCCCTAAATAAAAAGTTTCCCCTACAACCCTTGTAATTTTTTTAAATTTTCATACAAAATCATAAAAATTTAGTGTTTCTTCAAAATTTTTTGCCAAAGTAGCGTTAGTTTATAGTTTCAATAGTACTCACCCTTCATCCCTGTTCTCTGGTCCGCGATCCGTGTGCTGGTTTTCAGGTTGTGGGGCGAAATTCCAAATTTTTTGTTTCAAAAACTGGTTTTTTGACCAAAACTCAAAATTTTTGTTCGGCACATACCCCGTTTTATTTCGTAGTTCGCTGGCCCGCGCCGAGACGGTTTTTTGGACACCTCTCACGCCCGTCTAGCACGAAAAAACGTCTTTATTTTTTGACTTTTTGATTTTTTTATAGTTTCTGCCTACAGCCAAAAAGCACCTTAGGGGACACGTTTTTAACATAAACTCGAATATCTTTTTCGTTTGGAGTGCGATTTTGAAGCTGTTTTCGGCTAATTTAGACATAACTAGGCGTCCGCCTACGTACTGACGACGTTGCACCCATTTCTACCCCTAAATAAAAAGTTTCCCCTACAACCCTTGTAATTTTTTTAAATTTTCATACAAAATCATAAAAATTTAGTGTTTCTTCAAAATTTTTTGCCAAAGTAGCGTTAGTTTATAGTTTCAATAGTACTCACCCTTCATCCCTGTTCTCTGGTCCGCGATCCGTGTGCTGGTTTTCAGGTTGTGGGGCGAAATTCCAAATTTTTTGTTTCAAAAACTGGTTTTTTGACCAAAACTCAAAATTTTTGTTCGGCACATACCCCGTTTTATTTCGTAGTTCGCTGGCCCGCGCCGAGACGGTTTTTTGGACACCTCTCACGCCCGTCTAGCACGAAAAAACGTCTTTATTTTTTGACTTTTTGATTTTTTTATAGTTTCTGCCTACAGCCAAAAAGCACCTTAGGGGACACGTTTTTAACATAAACTCGAATATCTTTTTCGTTTGGAGTGCGATTTTGAAGCTGTTTTCGGCTAATTTAGACATAACTAGGCGTCCGCCTACGTACTGACGACGTTGCACCCATTTCTACCCCTAAATAAAAAGTTTCCCCTACAACCCTTGTAATTTTTTTAAATTTTCATACAAAATCATAAAAATTTAGTGTTTCTTCAAAATTTTTTGCCAAAGTAGCGTTAGTTTATAGTTTCAATAGTACTCACCCTTCATCCCTGTTCTCTGGTCCGCGATCCGTGTGCTGGTTTTCAGGTTGTGGGGCGAAATTCCAAATTTTTTGTTTCAAAAACTGGTTTTTTGACCAAAACTCAAAATTTTTGTTCGGCACATACCCCGTTTTATTTCGTAGTTCGCTGGCCCGCGCCGAGACGGTTTTTTGGACACCTCTCACGCCCGTCTAGCACGAAAAAACGTCTTTATTTTTTGACTTTTTGATTTTTTTATAGTTTCTGCCTACAGCCAAAAAGCACCTTAGGGGACACGTTTTTAACATAAACTCGAATATCTTTTTCGTTTGGAGTGCGATTTTGAAGCTGTTTTCGGCTAATTTAGACATAACTAGGCGTCCGCCTACGTACTGACGACGTTGCACCCATTTCTACCCCTAAATAAAAAGTTTCCCCTACAACCCTTGTAATTTTTTTAAATTTTCATACAAAATCATAAAAATTTAGTGTTTCTTCAAAATTTTTTGCCAAAGTAGCGTTAGTTTATAGTTTCAATAGTACTCACCCTTCATCCCTGTTCTCTGGTCCGCGATCCGTGTGCTGGTTTTCAGGTTGTGGGGCGAAATTCCAAATTTTTTGTTTCAAAAACTGGTTTTTTGACCAAAACTCAAAATTTTTGTTCGGCACATACCCCGTTTTATTTCGTAGTTCGCTGGCCCGCGCCGAGACGGTTTTTTGGACACCTCTCACGCCCGTCTAGCACGAAAAAACGTCTTTATTTTTTGACTTTTTGATTTTTTTATAGTTTCTGCCTACAGCCAAAAAGCACCTTAGGGGACACGTTTTTAACATAAACTCGAATATCTTTTTCGTTTGGAGTGCGATTTTGAAGCTGTTTTCGGCTAATTTAGACATAACTAGGCGTCCGCCTACGTACTGACGACGTTGCACCCATTTCTACCCCTAAATAAAAAGTTTCCCCTACAACCCTTGTAATTTTTTTAAATTTTCATACAAAATCATAAAAATTTAGTGTTTCTTCAAAATTTTTTGCCAAAGTAGCGTTAGTTTATAGTTTCAATAGTACTCACCCTTCATCCCTGTTCTCTGGTCCGCGATCCGTGTGCTGGTTTTCAGGTTGTGGGGCGAAATTCCAAATTTTTTGTTTCAAAAACTGGTTTTTTGACCAAAACTCAAAATTTTTGTTCGGCACATACCCCGTTTTATTTCGTAGTTCGCTGGCCCGCGCCGAGACGGTTTTTTGGACACCTCTCACGCCCGTCTAGCACGAAAAAACGTCTTTATTTTTTGACTTTTTGATTTTTTTATAGTTTCTGCCTACAGCCAAAAAGCACCTTAGGGGACACGTTTTTAACATAAACTCGAATATCTTTTTCGTTTGGAGTGCGATTTTGAAGCTGTTTTCGGCTAATTTAGACATAACTAGGCGTCCGCCTACGTACTGACGACGTTGCACCCATTTCTACCCCTAAATAAAAAGTTTCCCCTACAACCCTTGTAATTTTTTTAAATTTTCATACAAAATCATAAAAATTTAGTGTTTCTTCAAAATTTTTTGCCAAAGTAGCGTTAGTTTATAGTTTCAATAGTACTCACCCTTCATCCCTGTTCTCTGGTCCGCGATCCGTGTGCTGGTTTTCAGGTTGTGGGGCGAAATTCCAAATTTTTTGTTTCAAAAACTGGTTTTTTGACCAAAACTCAAAATTTTTGTTCGGCACATACCCCGTTTTATTTCGTAGTTCGCTGGCCCGCGCCGAGACGGTTTTTTGGACACCTCTCACGCCCGTCTAGCACGAAAAAACGTCTTTATTTTTTGACTTTTTGATTTTTTTATAGTTTCTGCCTACAGCCAAAAAGCACCTTAGGGGACACGTTTTTAACATAAACTCGAATATCTTTTTCGTTTGGAGTGCGATTTTGAAGCTGTTTTCGGCTAATTTAGACATAACTAGGCGTCCGCCTACGTACTGACGACGTTGCACCCATTTCTACCCCTAAATAAAAAGTTTCCCCTACAACCCTTGTAATTTTTTTAAATTTTCATACAAAATCATAAAAATTTAGTGTTTCTTCAAAATTTTTTGCCAAAGTAGCGTTAGTTTATAGTTTCAATAGTACTCACCCTTCATCCCTGTTCTCTGGTCCGCGATCCGTGTGCTGGTTTTCAGGTTGTGGGGCGAAATTCCAAATTTTTTGTTTCAAAAACTGGTTTTTTGACCAAAACTCAAAATTTTTGTTCGGCACATACCCCGTTTTATTTCGTAGTTCGCTGGCCCGCGCCGAGACGGTTTTTTGGACACCTCTCACGCCCGTCTAGCACGAAAAAACGTCTTTATTTTTTGACTTTTTGATTTTTTTATAGTTTCTGCCTACAGCCAAAAAGCACCTTAGGGGACACGTTTTTAACATAAACTCGAATATCTTTTTCGTTTGGAGTGCGATTTTGAAGCTGTTTTCGGCTAATTTAGACATAACTAGGCGTCCGCCTACGTACTGACGACGTTGCACCCATTTCTACCCCTAAATAAAAAGTTTCCCCTACAACCCTTGTAATTTTTTTAAATTTTCATACAAAATCATAAAAATTTAGTGTTTCTTCAAAATTTTTTGCCAAAGTAGCGTTAGTTTATAGTTTCAATAGTACTCACCCTTCATCCCTGTTCTCTGGTCCGCGATCCGTGTGCTGGTTTTCAGGTTGTGGGGCGAAATTCCAAATTTTTTGTTTCAAAAACTGGTTTTTTGACCAAAACTCAAAATTTTTGTTCGGCACATACCCCGTTTTATTTCGTAGTTCGCTGGCCCGCGCCGAGACGGTTTTTTGGACACCTCTCACGCCCGTCTAGCACGAAAAAACGTCTTTATTTTTTGACTTTTTGATTTTTTTATAGTTTCTGCCTACAGCCAAAAAGCACCTTAGGGGACACGTTTTTAACATAAACTCGAATATCTTTTTCGTTTGGAGTGCGATTTTGAAGCTGTTTTCGGCTAATTTAGACATAACTAGGCGTCCGCCTACGTACTGACGACGTTGCACCCATTTCTACCCCTAAATAAAAAGTTTCCCCTACAACCCTTGTAATTTTTTTAAATTTTCATACAAAATCATAAAAATTTAGTGTTTCTTCAAAATTTTTTGCCAAAGTAGCGTTAGTTTATAGTTTCAATAGTACTCACCCTTCATCCCTGTTCTCTGGTCCGCGATCCGTGTGCTGGTTTTCAGGTTGTGGGGCGAAATTCCAAATTTTTTGTTTCAAAAACTGGTTTTTTGACCAAAACTCAAAATTTTTGTTCGGCACATACCCCGTTTTATTTCGTAGTTCGCTGGCCCGCGCCGAGACGGTTTTTTGGACACCTCTCACGCCCGTCTAGCACGAAAAAACGTCTTTATTTTTTGACTTTTTGATTTTTTTATAGTTTCTGCCTACAGCCAAAAAGCACCTTAGGGGACACGTTTTTAACATAAACTCGAATATCTTTTTCGTTTGGAGTGCGATTTTGAAGCTGTTTTCGGCTAATTTAGACATAACTAGGCGTCCGCCTACGTACTGACGACGTTGCACCCATTTCTACCCCTAAATAAAAAGTTTCCCCTACAACCCTTGTAATTTTTTTAAATTTTCATACAAAATCATAAAAATTTAGTGTTTCTTCAAAATTTTTTGCCAAAGTAGCGTTAGTTTATAGTTTCAATAGTACTCACCCTTCATCCCTGTTCTCTGGTCCGCGATCCGTGTGCTGGTTTTCAGGTTGTGGGGCGAAATTCCAAATTTTTTGTTTCAAAAACTGGTTTTTTGACCAAAACTCAAAATTTTTGTTCGGCACATACCCCGTTTTATTTCGTAGTTCGCTGGCCCGCGCCGAGACGGTTTTTTGGACACCTCTCACGCCCGTCTAGCACGAAAAAACGTCTTTATTTTTTGACTTTTTGATTTTTTTATAGTTTCTGCCTACAGCCAAAAAGCACCTTAGGGGACACGTTTTTAACATAAACTCGAATATCTTTTTCGTTTGGAGTGCGATTTTGAAGCTGTTTTCGGCTAATTTAGACATAACTAGGCGTCCGCCTACGTACTGACGACGTTGCACCCATTTCTACCCCTAAATAAAAAGTTTCCCCTACAACCCTTGTAATTTTTTTAAATTTTCATACAAAATCATAAAAATTTAGTGTTTCTTCAAAATTTTTTGCCAAAGTAGCGTTAGTTTATAGTTTCAATAGTACTCACCCTTCATCCCTGTTCTCTGGTCCGCGATCCGTGTGCTGGTTTTCAGGTTGTGGGGCGAAATTCCAAATTTTTTGTTTCAAAAACTGGTTTTTTGACCAAAACTCAAAATTTTTGTTCGGCACATACCCCGTTTTATTTCGTAGTTCGCTGGCCCGCGCCGAGACGGTTTTTTGGACACCTCTCACGCCCGTCTAGCACGAAAAAACGTCTTTATTTTTTGACTTTTTGATTTTTTTATAGTTTCTGCCTACAGCCAAAAAGCACCTTAGGGGACACGTTTTTAACATAAACTCGAATATCTTTTTCGTTTGGAGTGCGATTTTGAAGCTGTTTTCGGCTAATTTAGACATAACTAGGCGTCCGCCTACGTACTGACGACGTTGCACCCATTTCTACCCCTAAATAAAAAGTTTCCCCTACAACCCTTGTAATTTTTTTAAATTTTCATACAAAATCATAAAAATTTAGTGTTTCTTCAAAATTTTTTGCCAAAGTAGCGTTAGTTTATAGTTTCAATAGTACTCACCCTTCATCCCTGTTCTCTGGTCCGCGATCCGTGTGCTGGTTTTCAGGTTGTGGGGCGAAATTCCAAATTTTTTGTTTCAAAAACTGGTTTTTTGACCAAAACTCAAAATTTTTGTTCGGCACATACCCCGTTTTATTTCGTAGTTCGCTGGCCCGCGCCGAGACGGTTTTTTGGACACCTCTCACGCCCGTCTAGCACGAAAAAACGTCTTTATTTTTTGACTTTTTGATTTTTTTATAGTTTCTGCCTACAGCCAAAAAGCACCTTAGGGGACACGTTTTTAACATAAACTCGAATATCTTTTTCGTTTGGAGTGCGATTTTGAAGCTGTTTTCGGCTAATTTAGACATAACTAGGCGTCCGCCTACGTACTGACGACGTTGCACCCATTTCTACCCCTAAATAAAAAGTTTCCCCTACAACCCTTGTAATTTTTTTAAATTTTCATACAAAATCATAAAAATTTAGTGTTTCTTCAAAATTTTTTGCCAAAGTAGCGTTAGTTTATAGTTTCAATAGTACTCACCCTTCATCCCTGTTCTCTGGTCCGCGATCCGTGTGCTGGTTTTCAGGTTGTGGGGCGAAATTCCAAATTTTTTGTTTCAAAAACTGGTTTTTTGACCAAAACTCAAAATTTTTGTTCGGCACATACCCCGTTTTATTTCGTAGTTCGCTGGCCCGCGCCGAGACGGTTTTTTGGACACCTCTCACGCCCGTCTAGCACGAAAAAACGTCTTTATTTTTTGACTTTTTGATTTTTTTATAGTTTCTGCCTACAGCCAAAAAGCACCTTAGGGGACACGTTTTTAACATAAACTCGAATATCTTTTTCGTTTGGAGTGCGATTTTGAAGCTGTTTTCGGCTAATTTAGACATAACTAGGCGTCCGCCTACGTACTGACGACGTTGCACCCATTTCTACCCCTAAATAAAAAGTTTCCCCTACAACCCTTGTAATTTTTTTAAATTTTCATACAAAATCATAAAAATTTAGTGTTTCTTCAAAATTTTTTGCCAAAGTAGCGTTAGTTTATAGTTTCAATAGTACTCACCCTTCATCCCTGTTCTCTGGTCCGCGATCCGTGTGCTGGTTTTCAGGTTGTGGGGCGAAATTCCAAATTTTTTGTTTCAAAAACTGGTTTTTTGACCAAAACTCAAAATTTTTGTTCGGCACATACCCCGTTTTATTTCGTAGTTCGCTGGCCCGCGCCGAGACGGTTTTTTGGACACCTCTCACGCCCGTCTAGCACGAAAAAACGTCTTTATTTTTTGACTTTTTGATTTTTTTATAGTTTCTGCCTACAGCCAAAAAGCACCTTAGGGGACACGTTTTTAACATAAACTCGAATATCTTTTTCGTTTGGAGTGCGATTTTGAAGCTGTTTTCGGCTAATTTAGACATAACTAGGCGTCCGCCTACGTACTGACGACGTTGCACCCATTTCTACCCCTAAATAAAAAGTTTCCCCTACAACCCTTGTAATTTTTTTAAATTTTCATACAAAATCATAAAAATTTAGTGTTTCTTCAAAATTTTTTGCCAAAGTAGCGTTAGTTTATAGTTTCAATAGTACTCACCCTTCATCCCTGTTCTCTGGTCCGCGATCCGTGTGCTGGTTTTCAGGTTGTGGGGCGAAATTCCAAATTTTTTGTTTCAAAAACTGGTTTTTTGACCAAAACTCAAAATTTTTGTTCGGCACATACCCCGTTTTATTTCGTAGTTCGCTGGCCCGCGCCGAGACGGTTTTTTGGACACCTCTCACGCCCGTCTAGCACGAAAAAACGTCTTTATTTTTTGACTTTTTGATTTTTTTATAGTTTCTGCCTACAGCCAAAAAGCACCTTAGGGGACACGTTTTTAACATAAACTCGAATATCTTTTTCGTTTGGAGTGCGATTTTGAAGCTGTTTTCGGCTAATTTAGACATAACTAGGCGTCCGCCTACGTACTGACGACGTTGCACCCATTTCTACCCCTAAATAAAAAGTTTCCCCTACAACCCTTGTAATTTTTTTAAATTTTCATACAAAATCATAAAAATTTAGTGTTTCTTCAAAATTTTTTGCCAAAGTAGCGTTAGTTTATAGTTTCAATAGTACTCACCCTTCATCCCTGTTCTCTGGTCCGCGATCCGTGTGCTGGTTTTCAGGTTGTGGGGCGAAATTCCAAATTTTTTGTTTCAAAAACTGGTTTTTTGACCAAAACTCAAAATTTTTGTTCGGCACATACCCCGTTTTATTTCGTAGTTCGCTGGCCCGCGCCGAGACGGTTTTTTGGACACCTCTCACGCCCGTCTAGCACGAAAAAACGTCTTTATTTTTTGACTTTTTGATTTTTTTATAGTTTCTGCCTACAGCCAAAAAGCACCTTAGGGGACACGTTTTTAACATAAACTCGAATATCTTTTTCGTTTGGAGTGCGATTTTGAAGCTGTTTTCGGCTAATTTAGACATAACTAGGCGTCCGCCTACGTACTGACGACGTTGCACCCATTTCTACCCCTAAATAAAAAGTTTCCCCTACAACCCTTGTAATTTTTTTAAATTTTCATACAAAATCATAAAAATTTAGTGTTTCTTCAAAATTTTTTGCCAAAGTAGCGTTAGTTTATAGTTTCAATAGTACTCACCCTTCATCCCTGTTCTCTGGTCCGCGATCCGTGTGCTGGTTTTCAGGTTGTGGGGCGAAATTCCAAATTTTTTGTTTCAAAAACTGGTTTTTTGACCAAAACTCAAAATTTTTGTTCGGCACATACCCCGTTTTATTTCGTAGTTCGCTGGCCCGCGCCGAGACGGTTTTTTGGACACCTCTCACGCCCGTCTAGCACGAAAAAACGTCTTTATTTTTTGACTTTTTGATTTTTTTATAGTTTCTGCCTACAGCCAAAAAGCACCTTAGGGGACACGTTTTTAACATAAACTCGAATATCTTTTTCGTTTGGAGTGCGATTTTGAAGCTGTTTTCGGCTAATTTAGACATAACTAGGCGTCCGCCTACGTACTGACGACGTTGCACCCATTTCTACCCCTAAATAAAAAGTTTCCCCTACAACCCTTGTAATTTTTTTAAATTTTCATACAAAATCATAAAAATTTAGTGTTTCTTCAAAATTTTTTGCCAAAGTAGCGTTAGTTTATAGTTTCAATAGTACTCACCCTTCATCCCTGTTCTCTGGTCCGCGATCCGTGTGCTGGTTTTCAGGTTGTGGGGCGAAATTCCAAATTTTTTGTTTCAAAAACTGGTTTTTTGACCAAAACTCAAAATTTTTGTTCGGCACATACCCCGTTTTATTTCGTAGTTCGCTGGCCCGCGCCGAGACGGTTTTTTGGACACCTCTCACGCCCGTCTAGCACGAAAAAACGTCTTTATTTTTTGACTTTTTGATTTTTTTATAGTTTCTGCCTACAGCCAAAAAGCACCTTAGGGGACACGTTTTTAACATAAACTCGAATATCTTTTTCGTTTGGAGTGCGATTTTGAAGCTGTTTTCGGCTAATTTAGACATAACTAGGCGTCCGCCTACGTACTGACGACGTTGCACCCATTTCTACCCCTAAATAAAAAGTTTCCCCTACAACCCTTGTAATTTTTTTAAATTTTCATACAAAATCATAAAAATTTAGTGTTTCTTCAAAATTTTTTGCCAAAGTAGCGTTAGTTTATAGTTTCAATAGTACTCACCCTTCATCCCTGTTCTCTGGTCCGCGATCCGTGTGCTGGTTTTCAGGTTGTGGGGCGAAATTCCAAATTTTTTGTTTCAAAAACTGGTTTTTTGACCAAAACTCAAAATTTTTGTTCGGCACATACCCCGTTTTATTTCGTAGTTCGCTGGCCCGCGCCGAGACGGTTTTTTGGACACCTCTCACGCCCGTCTAGCACGAAAAAACGTCTTTATTTTTTGACTTTTTGATTTTTTTATAGTTTCTGCCTACAGCCAAAAAGCACCTTAGGGGACACGTTTTTAACATAAACTCGAATATCTTTTTCGTTTGGAGTGCGATTTTGAAGCTGTTTTCGGCTAATTTAGACATAACTAGGCGTCCGCCTACGTACTGACGACGTTGCACCCATTTCTACCCCTAAATAAAAAGTTTCCCCTACAACCCTTGTAATTTTTTTAAATTTTCATACAAAATCATAAAAATTTAGTGTTTCTTCAAAATTTTTTGCCAAAGTAGCGTTAGTTTATAGTTTCAATAGTACTCACCCTTCATCCCTGTTCTCTGGTCCGCGATCCGTGTGCTGGTTTTCAGGTTGTGGGGCGAAATTCCAAATTTTTTGTTTCAAAAACTGGTTTTTTGACCAAAACTCAAAATTTTTGTTCGGCACATACCCCGTTTTATTTCGTAGTTCGCTGGCCCGCGCCGAGACGGTTTTTTGGACACCTCTCACGCCCGTCTAGCACGAAAAAACGTCTTTATTTTTTGACTTTTTGATTTTTTTATAGTTTCTGCCTACAGCCAAAAAGCACCTTAGGGGACACGTTTTTAACATAAACTCGAATATCTTTTTCGTTTGGAGTGCGATTTTGAAGCTGTTTTCGGCTAATTTAGACATAACTAGGCGTCCGCCTACGTACTGACGACGTTGCACCCATTTCTACCCCTAAATAAAAAGTTTCCCCTACAACCCTTGTAATTTTTTTAAATTTTCATACAAAATCATAAAAATTTAGTGTTTCTTCAAAATTTTTTGCCAAAGTAGCGTTAGTTTATAGTTTCAATAGTACTCACCCTTCATCCCTGTTCTCTGGTCCGCGATCCGTGTGCTGGTTTTCAGGTTGTGGGGCGAAATTCCAAATTTTTTGTTTCAAAAACTGGTTTTTTGACCAAAACTCAAAATTTTTGTTCGGCACATACCCCGTTTTATTTCGTAGTTCGCTGGCCCGCGCCGAGACGGTTTTTTGGACACCTCTCACGCCCGTCTAGCACGAAAAAACGTCTTTATTTTTTGACTTTTTGATTTTTTTATAGTTTCTGCCTACAGCCAAAAAGCACCTTAGGGGACACGTTTTTAACATAAACTCGAATATCTTTTTCGTTTGGAGTGCGATTTTGAAGCTGTTTTCGGCTAATTTAGACATAACTAGGCGTCCGCCTACGTACTGACGACGTTGCACCCATTTCTACCCCTAAATAAAAAGTTTCCCCTACAACCCTTGTAATTTTTTTAAATTTTCATACAAAATCATAAAAATTTAGTGTTTCTTCAAAATTTTTTGCCAAAGTAGCGTTAGTTTATAGTTTCAATAGTACTCACCCTTCATCCCTGTTCTCTGGTCCGCGATCCGTGTGCTGGTTTTCAGGTTGTGGGGCGAAATTCCAAATTTTTTGTTTCAAAAACTGGTTTTTTGACCAAAACTCAAAATTTTTGTTCGGCACATACCCCGTTTTATTTCGTAGTTCGCTGGCCCGCGCCGAGACGGTTTTTTGGACACCTCTCACGCCCGTCTAGCACGAAAAAATTTTGCCCACCCTCCGCACCCTGTTCTATATAGGGAAGGTAGACTGGGATTTTTGGCCAAAAAGTTTATTTTGTATTTAGCTCTTCCAGCTTCATTATTACCTTTCGCTAACATTAGGTTGAATTGACGGTGTTTTTAGGCATCATTTAACGGGAATCTTTTATTTTTATACCCATTATTGACCTTACGGTCTTGCGGCCGTAGGACAAGTTCCTTTTATTTTAATTAAATTTTAATTTTATTTTATACTTGCTGCTTTTGTCCCCCTTTTACAGGGACCTAAAAGTTAGCGCCAGTGTCCTCTGAGTGGTTGTGGATGAACACCACCTTCACACAGACCTCCAGCATGTTGCGTACACCGACCAAGGACGCGAGCTCGTCGGGTTCCACAGAGAAGGCTGGACCTTCGCTTCCATCTGTGAGGCGTAGCATCGGGGAATGGGAGGCCGGGAAAGCTGAGCCCAAGGCCAAGTCCCCGGCCAACCCAAAGCGTGACGCCACACCAACTGCCACCAGCACTCTGGAGACGCGCCGACCAACAAAGAGGACTGAGTCCGGGTACCCCAGTCTCACAGCGGAGGCGAGAGCTTGCCTAAATAAAGCTAAGCTTCATTTGGGCAACTCTCGCAACCTCAAGACCGAAATCAAGACGGCGGTACTCGATGCCATAAACAGGCTGTATGAGTTGGTGAAAGAGTCGGAGCAGAAGAAATCTCTTGTGACGCCTGCTGCCACACCGGCAGTTGCACCTGCAGCTACGCCAACTGCCGATGAAAGTACCCAGTCCATTCGCATCGAGAGTAGTACTTATCAGATTGAGCTCATGAAAACCATGCAAGAGCATAGCTCTCTGATAAAGGAAAATACCGAGCGAATGGAAAAACTTCGGGAAGCTTTGGCACATCGGGAAAGCGTTGACGAAAGGACCTATGCTGGTGTAGCGGCAGCGCGTGAGAGCCAGACCGGGGTACAGGCCCCGGAGCGAGCGACGCTGCACTCTGTGGTGGTTACCTCAACGCAGGAATTCGACACGGGAGAGGAAGTGTTGGAAAGAATTAGGAAGGCAGTAGATGCGAAAGAAGGATGGGTGCAAGTGGAAAGAGTGAGGAAAGCGAAGGACAGGAAGATAATAATGGGTTGCACTACAAAGGAGGAGAGGAGAAAAGTAAAAGAAAGACTGGAAGCAGTTGGAGAGAACCTCGTCGTCGAGGAAGTGACGAACAGGGACCCGCTTCTGATTCTGAGGGACGTGTTGCTGGTACATAGTGACGAGGAAGTCCTCAAAGCCCTCAGAAATCAGAATCGGGAAATCTTTTACGACCTCGTAGGCGAGGAAGGAAGAGTTAAAATCAGGTACAGGAGGAAAACGAGAAACCCGCACGTAAGCCACATTGTTTTGAGTGTATCCCCCACGATCTGGAGGAGGGCCATTGAAGGAGGGAGGCTCAGAATTGACCTCCAGAGAGTGCGCGTCGAAGACCAGACGCCACTGGTACAGTGTACCCGTTGCCTAGGATACGGCCACGGGAAACGCTTTTGCAAAGAGCCAGCCGACCTATGTAGCCACTGCGGCGGCCTGCACCTCAGGGCAGACTGCCCAGACCAACGGCTAGGTGAAGCAGCGGTGTGCATCAACTGTACCAGAGCCAAGACGGGGAACAACGTGCACAATGCGTTTAGCAGTGAATGCCCGGTACGTAAGAAGTGGGACGCATTGGCCCGAGCCTCAATAGCGTACTGCTAAGGATGGACCAGCGACTTCCCGAATCGCTGTAAGACGGCAACGGTGCCACGCCAACTGCATCGATGCTACAGCGTGCTCACCCAGCGTGATCAAAGCAAATTGGTGCCAGTTTCATAAGAAACTGGCCCAATTAAAGCAGCAACATTTGCCGAGGTGGACATTACGCTGTGCTGTGCCAGTCCAGAGAGCGAGGGTCGTTAAGCAGTCATACCTGAAGCGTATCACAAATTGTATTATAGTTATTAAAGTATTTATAAATAAAGTAGATAATATTGTTAGGATAGTAAATAAACAAAAGTAGATTAGAAAATATGACTATGTAATATATTGTTATATATTAGGATAGC
The DNA here is from genome assembly GCA_963853775.1 of Xanthia togata. Classification (NCBI taxonomy): domain Eukaryota; kingdom Metazoa; phylum Arthropoda; class Insecta; order Lepidoptera; family Noctuidae; genus Xanthia; species Xanthia togata. The sequence continues at coordinate 105,203 of OY970801.1, forward strand.
CATAAAATAGTATAGTAAAGATAAAATTAGTATAGATACTGATAATACAAGTAGGTAAGTAGAATAAACAATTTAGGAAATACGAATAAAAACAAAATGAAAACTCCAAAAACCATCTATTTAATTAAGTTATTATATAAAAGCGTGATAAAAGTGCAAGCTATTAGTATAAGCAGTTAGTACATCACATAGAAAATACACATAAAAAAGACATAAAATGACAAATTCTAAAACCATATATTTAAGCATTAATTTAAGAACAAGAATTATACAATTAACAGATTAAATTTTTTTTTAACAAAATTAAAAATGCAATCCTAAAAAGTGTAACGTACTACAAAAGGCTCTGATCATGTCAGAGGTAACTGGCAAGGCAGGAGTGGGTTTTAGCCGGTAAGAGTCCGGCACTGCCCAGACTGGTTCACAAGTGAGGCAGTCTGGGCGTCCATGAGGATTTCCCACTCCTGCCAAATAAAAAAAAAAAAAAAAAAAAAAAAAAAAAACCTAACCTAACCCAGTACCCCCCCAGCTCTCGTGGCGGTCGGATCGTTTTGGAAGCTGCTCCACGCTTAAAAATTCATTACACCGGTATTTTTTAAAGATACAAGGAAGTGTTATACACCAAAAGACGCGTCTCAGTGCAGTGCAAGTGCTGGTGAAAAATCTGTGTGCCGGAAAACTCCGGGAAAAAAGTTAGAGTGGAAAAACCCGAAAAGTTGTGACTTTTAAAAATTTCGGAGCCCTCTAACTCCGGAATAAGATCCTGAACCCCTACTTTTCTCACCGTCAAATTACGAGGCTGGCCAAGACTTAACAATTGACTCATCTCTGGGGAAAATCAAGCAGCGCGTTCCTGAGAAAATTGAGGAAAACTGTCAAGTTAACCTCAAAATCTCAACACGTGGTTTCCAAACCGGAAGTCACTGAAGGCTAAAATAAATTGTGCGGACAGAAGACCTCTCAAGGACACCAACGACGCATCAAGCAGAATTTTAGCTCTTCCCGAAGAGATAAAATTAAATAAAGAAGATCCAAACTTTAAGCTCCTGTACTGAAAATTCTTCAGGCAGGACCCCCAACTTTTCAAGCGGATCCTGCTGCGCGCTCGTTGGAAGAGTAAACCTAGTGTAAGTTTAGATTTTTAAGACTATTTTTTCTAGTAGATAATTAAGATTTTATGTTTTTTCAGGTTTTTTGTAAAATTTCATGTTCAAAATTAGTGAAATCAAAATTTTTATTTTATTACCTTAAAGAACACCAATTTATAGTAATTATTATATTTTTTCCAAAATTTTTTGTAGCAAATAGCCATAGCTGCACATTTTTTAATGTTTTTTGTAATTTATTCTGTAATAAATAGTTTTAAAATTATTTTGACCGCGGGATTGGCCTTGGAACAACATTTGTGACCTGATTAAGCCCAAAGTTGCCCCCAGTAGCTCTGAAAACGAGAGAAATAGACTTTTTCAGCCATCTTGGTTTTTTAGGTTGCTACATAAAACAGCAAATATCTCCGGAGTTACTGGGCGCAAAAGATCCTGGTTTTCACAATTACCAGCGGCAAATAAGGGGGAAAAATTTGCGTATGTTTTCAGGCGTTTTCAGGACCTGAAAGTTTTCAGCGCTGAAACTAGTGTCGGTGCATCGGGGGGGTCGAGCCAGACAGTATACTCGAAACCGCGACTTTCTCCGGCAAACGGCTTCGGAGATACAGCCCTTTAAAGTTGGCTTTTGACAGTTGGGCGGCCATTTTGGAAAACTTTGGCCTACTGTAGCTCTGGACTCGGTGGTCGTGGGAGGACGCGGTTTTCATAGGGGTGATTGGGGAGACATTCTCTGTCCGACCCAGTTGGTTTCAGTCCTTTCAGCGCTGAAAATTTTCAGGAATCCAGAAACCGCTTTGCGCGTCGGAGCTGGACGGGCCAAGTCAGACAAGCCCAAACTCGAGGTTTTTGCGACCAGTGGGGCGGAAGCTATACCTGGTTGAAAATTGACTTTGACAGTTCTCAAACTGTCAAATCAAATTTGAGGCTAGGATAGCTCCTGAACCGTGGGTCGTAGAAGGCTGGGGTTTTCTTTAGGGACGTTGGCTGGCCATTCCCTACCCGACTAGCGTGTTTTCAGGAGTTTTCAGGACGACAAAAATCTTCAGCCTGAAACATATTCCGCGGGGTAGATCTCGTCGAGCCAAGCCAGAGAAGCCCGAACACGGTGGAATTCGGACGAGCGGTTGCGGAGAAAACCACGAGTAACCGGGGTCTGGAAGTCAACTTTGTTCGACAACCAGAACTTTGGGCCTGGTTATCTCCGGAACCATTTGAGCTAGAGTGGCCGAGTTTGGGTTCATTGGTTAGGGCTCGGGGAGACCTGTACAACGGACCACAGACATTGACTCTACGTAGAGTCAAAAATTTTTTTGACTCTATTTTTATTAGAATTTGACACAGAACGGTTCCTGAAGACTCCTAGACACAAGACCCGTTCTCTAGAACGGAAGATAGACCGTGACGGACTCTATATAGAGTCTTAGACTAGCCGAAGATTTTTTTTTCTGCTATAATCTTAGGCACATTATTTATAATTAAGAATCTCGTTGTTATTTAAATTGGACTGCATATCTGTGTGTGTATTCTCACGTAGGTCTTTTCTTGACAACTCTACCCTTACTCACTTAAACGGCAGAGTATCGGGTTGTACACCAGTTAATAGTGCCGGAAGAGTCACCTGTGGAGAATATTATATTGCTTGCGCCTCACTGACCTGCTACGTAAATTACCAGTACATTCAACAGGATCGCGCCTGTTGGCCTCCCATCCGTGTACGTAACAATAGGCACCCTAAACAGAGGAAGATCGCAAGTTTGATTGACAGGATTCTTTTAAAAAATTTATTATATCATTGTGTGTTGTTTTGTTTGATTTTATACATTTTATTATTAAATATACTATTTTACATTAGACGGGGGTACTTTTTACAATACCCCTTTCGACGTCGGACTAGTTCGACCCTAAATCCTTATAGCAGACATGATGACGGGTTTTCGCACACCCGTTAAGAAGCCGGTAAACTCGGTAAACCTGGCAAATAAAAGCCCACCAAATGCCACAGAAGAGGCAGGATCCTCCACACAAAGTGGCAGAAGAAGTGTAGGTGAGTGCGAGACAGGTAAACCAGCTAGGAACGTGACCCCAGTGAAGAAGTCGGTGGAAAGGGTTCCTCTTAAACTGACACTGGAGTCGTCACGACGACCATCTGTCGAGATTGTCTGTTTGAGCCCACCGGCAGTCAAAACCAGGGTTGCAGAGGCCAGAATATGCCTAAATAAAATAAAAGCCCACATGACCACTTCAAAGACGACCAAAAAGGAGATAAAAGAAGAGGTCAAGGCCCAAGCAGACCGGCTCTACCTCCTCGTTAAGGAATCCGAGCAGGAGAAAGGACGAACCGCGATCCCAAAAACTGATACAAAAACAAAAGGGACACAGTCACAAGAGGAAGCAGAAGAAGAACGGAGAGAAGTAGCTTTCAGCACGGAGGTGGAGATGGAGTCTCTTAAAAAGGCACTAGAAGATCATAGCCGAAATCTGCGAGAAAACAGTGAGAAACTTGATAGTCTGAAAGAGGCACTTAAAACCAGCGAAGAGCATATGGAGAAACTCTCCTACGCTGGCGTAGCGGCAAGTCGGCCTATCAAGCAGACACCAAAACAGACGGCTCTCCACTCCATTGTGGTCACCTCCACAACGGAAACTGAAACTGGAGACGAAATCATAGACCACATCAGAAAGGCTGTAAACGCGAAGGAAGGATGGGTTACAGTCGACAGAATCCGTAAAGCTAAAGACAGGAAAATTGTTCTGGGGTGTAAAACGGAAGAAGGAAGAGAAAGGATCAAGGAAAGACTGGCAAGCGTGGGGGCGATTCTGAAGGTCGAGGACGTAAAGAACAGGGACCCTCTAGTGATCTTGAGGGACGTCCTGACCTACAATACAGATGAAGACATCCTTAAGGCTCTCCGAAACCAAAATAGGGACCTGTTTGAAGGTATAACAAAGGAAGAAGACCGGGTAGAGGTACTTTTTAAAAAGAGAACAAGGAACCCCCATGTGCATCATGTTGTCCTCAGGGTCTCTCCGAAACTGTGGAACAGACTACAAGATCGACAGGCTGTCCACATCGACCTACAAAGGATCCGAGTGTCTGACCAGACTCCACTGGTCCAGTGTTCCCTTTGCCTAGGGTTTGGGCATGGACGACGGCTCTGCAAGGAGCAATTAGAAAAATGCAGCCATTGTGGGGGCCCTCACATGAGGGCCAAATGCGAAGAATGGATGGCCGGGACAACCCCGTCATGCTGTAACTGTGTGCATGCCAAGCAAGAAAATGCCGAGCATAATGCATTCAGTGATGAATGCCCTGTCAGAAAGAGATGTGAGGTATTGGCCAGAGCAAGAGTGGCATACTGCTAAGGTGGACACGGGGAACAGGGCGTACACTCCAAACAGAGGATATGCGGTGGCCCAAGCCAACCTACAAAGGAAGGAACTGGCAACCACCGAACTCTTTTTAGAGGCCAGTGAGCGAGCAATCGCATGGGCAATGATCCAGGAACCTTATGTGGGAGGGGCTAGAGGTATGAGGAGCTACCGTGGTGCGAGAGTCTACCAGTGCGAGGTTGAAGGAAGTGGGAGGATAAAGGCGGCAATAGCCGTCTTCAATGATGACCTTGACGTCATTCCCTACCCGAAACTCACCACAAATAACATCGTCGTGGTGGGGATCCGGACCAAAGCCTGGGAAATCGTAGTAGTCTCCTACTACTTTGAGCCAGACCAACCCATAGGACCTTACCTGGATCATCTGACCAAAATAAAGCTGGAGATGGGCACCGGAAGGCTGTTAATAGGTGGAGACGCTAACGCCAAGAGTACCTGGTGGGGCAGTACGACAGAAGACCTCAGGGGAGAAGAAATGTCCGGGACCCTGGAAGAGCTGGAGCTTCAGGTACTCAACAATGGAGATACGCCGACCTTTTACACTGTAAGAGGCGGCGTTGTGTACAAAAGCCATGTGGACGTCACGGCGTGCTCACTTGACTTATTTGACTTGGTGGACGGCTGGCGGGTTGATACAGGGGCAACAAGCTCGGACCACAACACTATCTTCTTAAATATCAAACTAAAAAGGGAAAAAGGGATAAGTATAATCAGAACAACTAGAAAATATAATACAAAAAAGGCTAACTGGGAAAATTTTAATAGTAAATTAGGGGAATATAAAATGGAGAACAATATAAGATTAGAAAACATAGAACAGATAAGTAATAAAGATGAACTGGAAGAGCTTGTAAGAACATATAACAAAGTAATTGAGAAAGCATGTAATGAAGCCATCCCTAAAATAAGTTGCAAATCAAAAGTTACCATACCGTGGTGGTCCGAAGCGCTCGCTGCAAAGAAGAAGGAAGTCGCCACAAAGAAGAACCGTATCCGAAATGCCGCACCGGTCCGTAGAGCAATGGTCGTGGATGAGTACCTGAAAGCAAAGGAAGACTATGAGTGCCAAGCCAAGATGGCTTCGGTGGCCAGCTGGAAGCAGTTCTGCGAAAAGCAAGACGGAGAGGGATTATGGGAAGGGATCTACAGAGTAATCAGAGGAACTACCAGGAGACAAGAGGATCTAACCCTGATGAAAGACGGTATATCCCTAAACCCGAAGGAATCGGCAGCCTTGCTCGCCGACATTTTCTACCCAAGGGACGCGGTGGAAAAGGACAATGAAGACCATAGGCTCACCAGGGAAGCAGCCTCACGTGTAAATGAATGGAGACATGATGAGTACCATGACCCTCCATTTACACCGTTGGAGCTAAATACAGCCGTGCGTCACTTTAATCCGAAGAAAGCCCCTGGAGCGGACGGATTTACGTCGGACATCTGCGGTCGGGTGATCTGTCAGGACTCGGATGTTTTCCTTGCCCTGTATAATAAATGCCTAAAACTGGCACATTTCCCGGACATCTGGAAAGAGGCAACTGTGGTGGTCCTCAGAAAACCGGGCAAGGAGAACTACACAGACGCCAAGTCATATAGACCGATAGGCCTCCTACCGGTCCTGGGGAAAGTCCTGGAGAGAATGGTGGTGGCGAGGATCAAGTGGCAGCTTGTGCCGAGGCTCAGCACCAGACAGTTCGGCTTTATGCCACAAAGGAGCACCGAGGACGCCCTCTATACGCTAATAAAACACGTACAGGACAAGTTGAGGCTGAAGAAGCTAATTGTCCTGGTGTCATTGGATATAGAGGGCGCCTTCGATAGTGCCTGGTGGCCAGCAATTAGGGTCAGGCTGGCCGAAGAGAATTGCCCGGTAAACACCAGGAGGTTGCTCGACAGTTACCTTGATGGCAGGAGGGTAAGGGTGAGGTATGCCGGGGAGGAGTGTGTTAGGGATACTAACAAGGGCTGCGTTCAGGGCTCAATTGGAGGTCCCATACTGTGGAACCTTCTACTGGATCCACTACTGCAAGATTTGGGAAAGAAGGGGTATTTCGTGCAGGCTTTTGCAGACGACATAGTCTTGGCCGTGGATGGGGACACAGCGACTGAAGTCTCCAGGACCGCCAATGCAGCCCTCGCCCATGTTCAGAGTTGGGGCGTCAGAAATAAGCTTAAGTTTGCACCGCACAAAACCTGTGCGATGGTAATAACTAACAAGCTTAAGTACGACACCCCAATTCTGAGCATGGCCGGGGTCGACATTGGTATGGTCAGGAGTATGAAACTGCTGGGGCTGACTATTGACGAGAAGTTAACGTTCAATGAACACGTGAAGACCGTCTGCAAAAAGGTGGCGGAAATTTACAAAAAACTGGCACGCGCGGCAAAAGTCAGCTGGGGTCTAAATAGGGAAATAATCCAGATTATTTACACTGCAACGATCGAACCTATAGTTACGTACGCGGCCGGAGCCTGGGCCCCAGCTACGAAAAAGCTGGGCATACGGAAGAAGCTAGGCTCCCTACAACGAGGATTCGCCCAGAAGCTCTGCAAATCTTACCGTACGGTCTCCCTAAACTCGGCACTGGTGCTGGCTGGGATACTACCCCTAGACCTCCGCATACAAGAGGCAGCCGCTTTGTATGAGGCAAGGAGAGGGTCGTCTGAGTTCGTACCGGGAGATAGGGAGATTGAGAGTATGGTAAGATTTGCAGAAGCATCTCACCCTGCCAAGCAAATGGCCTTGGAGTTTATGTGCCTGATAGACCAACAGCTTGTGGACAGTCAGAACGTGCAGGCAGTGCGAATATTCACTGACGGCAGTAAGATTGAGGGGAAGGTCGGAGCCGCATTATCCTTGTGGGATAATGAAGGTGAAGTCCAGAACCTCAAGCTAAGTCTTGCCGCGTACTGCACAGTCTACCAGGCGGAACTACTGGCCATTTGCAGGGCAACGGACGTTATCCTCAAGCGCAAAGAGACGAGCTATGGCTTGTATAGCGACTCAATGTCAGCATTGCAGACGCTTGCAAGCCATGGCTCCCTGCACCCTCTAGCGGTCCGTGCGCGTGCCAATTTGGCAGAGGCTTTGGCTCAGAGGAAAGCTGTGTCTCTCTTCTGGGTCAAGGCCCACGCGGGCTTGCCGGGGAATGAGCGCGCGGATGAGCTGGCAAAGGAAGCAGCATTGTCGTCACGGAGGAAACCGGATTATGACCGGTGTCCGGTTTCATACATCAAGCGTCAAATTCGTTTGAACTCGCTTGATGTATGGAATGAGAGATACGTCTCTGGAGAGACGGCCTCGGTGACGAAGATGTTCCTTCCAGACGCCGTGGCTGCCTACCGTATTGTAAAACGGGTGAGGCCAACAGGCGTACTCACACAAGTCTTAACGGGGCACGGTGGGTTCTCGGAATACTTAAACCGCTTTAAGTGTAAAGAGAGCCCATCGTGCATCTGTGACCCTAATGTGTCGGAATCTGTTCCGCACATATTGTTAGACTGCCCCATTCAAGCCAGGGAACGCTATGACCTGGAACACGAAATTGCACAACGATTACAGGCAGTGAGCGTAAGTGAAATAATGTCAGATAAAAAGAGTAGAAACAAATTTATAACCTACTGTGAGAATACAGCCATAAAAGTTATTGCAAGAAATAAAACCTGAATAATATACTATGTTTCATATTATATTGTAGATATAGTTAATGTAAACATAGGACATAAGTGCTAAATTGTAAGAATAGGCTAAGCAGTAGGATTAAGAGAGATGTTATTTTTAGATGCATAAATTTAATTAAAATAAGTTAGACTAATAGACAATTAAGTTATGTTAAAAATCTGTGTGTATTAAATAAAAGAAACCCTGAAAAAATTATTTACCCTAAGATAAGAATAAATGATAGTAAATAAAGAGAATTAGAAAGATTAGAATAGAAATAGCCTACAAGTGGGAATCCCACCCACAGGATAAATGGAGAAGGATACTAGAAAGATATAGAATGAAGCATGGAAGTGCGAGAGGCATGTGAGCGAGAACTGGTATGGAAAAGGATTTAGATAAAGAATAGGCGCCAATTACGTTGGCGGAACTAGTCCGTAAAAAAAAAAAAAAAAAAAAAAAAAAAAAAAAACCTAACCTAACCTAACCCCACTAAAACTCAGCGGTGTTCCCGCTTCGCCGTGATGGGAGGGCCATGGGAAACCGGCGTAGCCTTTACATCCACGACCCTCCCGGCGCATGCCCGCCTAGCTGGCGGGCCCCGCATGCCCCCCTGACTGGGGGGGGCCACGGGAATGGCCGGGAACACCTGGCCATTCCCGTCCGACACTGGTGGAGGTCTGTGCAATACAGGCAAGGGTGCCCCCGCACCCGTTGCCTGCTGGCCTCCACCTGGTTTGGGGAGAAATACACGCCCATCGAGGCTAAGTCTCCCCACGCGGCGGCCACGTATCCCGGTCCCTTCTCTAATAGCGAGAGGGGAGGGGAGTCCGTGGAAGACCGCGACATCAATGCCACCGAACCGTCTCGATCAACCAGCCAACAGGCAGGGACCCAGTACGGCTCGGCAACCACCGCCACGTCCACCAACCACTCAGCCATGGTCTACATCAGCAGATCCTGGGCTGCTCTGTAGTGGTTGGTGTTCTTCTGGAGGATGCGATGTCTGACCCTATCCATCAATCAGACATTGCATCCCCCTCTACAGCCGCTGAAGTCCCAGCCTCAGGGACGGCGGTGGTAGCGACAGGCCGGATTGGCGCCTGCTGTTTGCCCTTCTTAGGGGGAGGATTGCACTTCCTCCCCATCATCACGTGGCCCGCCGGGCAGCCACTGGCGGCACACACCGCGCAGTGCGGCATGGCGGCCTTGCAGGAGGCGGACTTGTGCCCGTCCTTGCCACAGCGGTAGCAGTTGTCCGCCCTGTCGACCTCGGACGGACAAAGGGCCCGAGTGTGTCCGATTCCGAAACACTTGTAGCAGCGCAGAGGCTTAGCTGCAAGTGCCCGGACTACACCCGAGCTGAATCCAACGGCAAGCCGTCCCTTGGCGAGGACGGCTATTGCTGCGGCGACTGGGCACTCAAGACGAATGGTGCCCATGCCACCGCGGCCGGGCCTCATGGCCCGACTTTGCACCGCTGTGACGGCACAGCCCCCCATTGCTGCGACCGCCGCCACCACCTCCTCCTTGGTGACCGAGTCGTCCAGGTCGGTCACCTCCAAGGCCACAGACTTCACGGGCCTGGCGACACTGGCCGCGTCCGCGATGACCTCTTTTATTTTGCTGGCGAAGAGGTCCGCATTGGCGCCGCCCTGAGCCCCCGGAAACTCGAAAATTCGAGCTCCGGCCTGGGTCCGGCGGCATGAGACTTTGCCGATCCCCAGTTGGGTAGGATCGGCATTGGTACGCGCCCGCATCATGATGGACGCGTACGTCTCCCCCCGCTCCGCAGCCTCAGTGGTGAGCGTCACCACTACGGCTGCGGTTTTGGGAGGAACCAATTTCCTCTTCGGCGCAGCAGCGGTGGGCTTGGTGGCTGACGTGTTCCCCTTCCCCTTTCCCTTGCCCGTAGTCTGGGATGGGCCGGGAGGAGTGGTGACGGGGGCGGCAGAGGCAGCCACCGTCCTTGACTTCTTTTTGCCCACCTTCGTCCACCCCTGCTGGTTGGATGGGGTGGTGGACGGGAGATGGGCGTCTTCCCTCTGGGAAGGCAGCTCCGGCTCACATGGCCTATTGTCGGCCGCGAGCGGTGGTCGGAGGCGCTTCTCTGGCAAGAGCCTGTCCTCAATGCCCGCAAGACAGGCTCTTGTGAAGGCCCTTTCCTCCGTGACGACCTTGCGGATTATATCCTCAAGGTTGGAGGAAGGGACCTCAGCCGCTGGTCTCGGCTCGGCTTGGTTTGGCCGGGCCGTGGCTTCAGCCAGCTTCTGATGCAGCTGGCTGACCTCTGACTGCAGGCGATCAACTTTCGCCTGCAGTTGCCGTGTCTCATCGGTCGCCTTGCGCTGCACCAGCTCCCCGATGATGCCACGCATGCTCGCGGCCCTGCATTTGAGGGACTTTTGAAAAGTCCCCTTTAAATTAGAGGACTTAGAGGCGACCTCAATTATCTCCTCTTCGTCCTCCTCAGCCATAAGCTCCAACTCGGCCAGGGAGTGGTCCGCATACAGTACGCGCGACGCGCCGTACCCGGACTTGGCTCGGGCGGCGCGCGTCCGTTGCTCCTTGGCCGCAACCCGCTCCTCCAGGTCTTGCTGGAGCTGCGCCCGCCGTGACAGGTCCAACTGGCGTTGGGCCTCTGCCAGACCGACGTCGTGGGTGTCCGACACCGTTTTCTTGGCGGCTTTTGCCTGCCGCTCCTTGGTGGCCACCGTCTCCTCCAGGTCATCCTGGATTTGCGCCGCAGAGGCCGAAGTAGAAGTCGAAGCCTTTTTTGATTTCGGCTTCTTCTTCGCCCTACTTCCTACCGACTCCGAGGAACCCCCGGATACGGTCCGGGGGCTCCTCAGATTGGCCCTCTTCCGCTTGGGGCGGTCGCTCTCGGCCGCCGACGTGTCCATAATGGAACCGTCGGAGTCCGACATCTCGTCCGGCCTGCTGAAGAAGCTGGCCGCAGATGGTGCACGGTCAGCATCCGACGCCAAGGCGTCGCCGGCGTGGCCCTGAGAAGGGTCGTTGGGTTGGCCCTGAGAAGGGCCTTTTGGTTGGCCCTGAGAAGGGCCTTTTGGTTGGCCCTGAGAAGGGCCTTTTGGTTGGCCCTGAGAAGGGCCTTTTGGTTGGCCCTGAGAAGGGCCTTTTTTAAAACGCCCGGAGGCTTCCCGCGAGGGTTTAGGCATAGCCTCCGCAGGTGCCGTAGATTCCGACATAAAATAAGATTAGATAAAATTGATTAAAATACGCTACGACAGCACAGTGCACTTTAGCCAACCCAGTCTGCCACTCCGTTACGGTGGTCAGAACTGGGTCGTTTCCAGGGGACGCGACGTGGACGCAAGCACTGTGGGGTGGTCCCCCAACCTAACCTTTTTTTTTTTTTTTTTTTTTTTTTTTTGACGCTGAGAAATGCTTTATGCACTGCCGCTCGTGGGGGGACGAGACGGGGTGTGTGGGACTCCTGTCAGAAGGACAGTATACCCACTAAAACTCAGCGGTGTTCCCGCATCGCCGTGATGGGAGGGCCATGGGAAACCGGCGTAGCCTTTACATCCACGACCCTCCCGGCGCATGCCCGCCTAGCTGGCGGGCCCCGCATGCCCCCCTGACTGGGGGGCTACGGGAATGGCCGGGAACACCTGGCCATTCCCGTCCGGCACTGGTGGAGGCCTGTGCGATGCAGGCGAGGGTGCCCCCGCACCCGTTGCCTGCTGGCCTCCACCTGGGAGGAGGAGTCGGAGATGAGCGTCGAACTGACGTCTCCTTCGACCCCTCCTCCGCCTTCGGAGCGGTGCCGCGTCGGGATCATCTTCCCGCACGCGCTCCGCCGCCTCCTTCTGGGACATGACGTGCTCGCAGAAGGAGGCGACCGCCGCCCAGGACCCCTCGTCCCTCAGCATGGCGCCCACCACGCCGGGGAGCGAGAGGTCCAGCCCCCCCAACCTAACCTAACCTAACCTAACCTTTTTTTTTTTTTTTTTTTGGTCTCGGGGTGGAAAATCCTCATGGATGTCCTCCGCCTGGGGCGAGCGGAGGGGTCTGTCAGACTCTTACTGACTAAAAACCACCCCGGTGTTCCGACTCACACCTACGCCGGGGGTCGCGGGAACGAAAGAATCTTCCGCAACCCCCGACTGGTGCCAGCCCGCCGCAGCGGGCCCCTCCTCCTTCATCACCGGCGCACCAGAACACATGGCACGCCGTGACCAACCCAGGGACCAAACCAGCACATGGGCGCCAGACAGCCCCTTGTCTAGGCGCCCTTGGCCCCTCTTCGACGGGTCAGGTAATTGGCCCCGCCGTCTACCAATTTTCGGCCGCAGAGGATAGGGAGAGCGGCCTACGACCTACCGACACTCCTCTTCCCCTGCGGCCCCACCGCGTTCGCCATCGGACGGTGGCGACCCCGTCAAGGCCGCGGCAGGGAGGGAGAGCGCTGTACCGCAATACACCTCTCCAGCCGCGGCCCCGAAACCGCAGCCGCGATGCCCCCGATACAAGACATCGCGGCCCGCCTCAGTTGCGATGTCGCCACCGCAACCTACACGTTGGCCGCTACGTCATGGGCTTGGGTCAAAAAGCCCTGACGAGCGGCCTCTCCTCGGGTTCCTCTTGGCTTCACCGTGGTTGGGCACCCACGGCTAATGAGCCCCCCCGCAACGACAATGCGGGAACCCTTCGGGGGGGAACCTAACCTAACCTAAACTTTTTTTTTTTTTTTTTTTTGGTCTCGGGGTGGAAAATCCTCATGGATGTCCTCCGCCCTGGGGCGGGCGGAGGGGTCTGTCAGACTCTTACTGACTAAAAACCACCCCGGTGTTCCGACTCACACTTACGCCGGGGGTCGCGGGAACGACAAAATCTTCCGCAACCCCCGGCTGGTGCCGGCCCGCCACCGCGGGCCTCGTCTCGGGTTAGGGGGGGGAGTGAGGTGTTTGACTCCCCCCGCGACGTCTCAGAGGGGCGCGCGTGGAACACTACGCGCCGCCACCTCGGGTCCTGATGTGTGGGGGGCGACGGACGTCCCCGAGTCCGTCGTCCCTGGACCCATTTAGGGGGGCCGGAAGAGGGCGTTGTCCGCCCTCCGCCGACGCCCGGTGCGCCTGCTGCGGGCCGGGTGAGTGGACGAGATCTCCCTCTCCCTTTCCGCAGCCTCCTTCTGCGAGACGACCGTCTCGCAGAAGGCGACCACCGCGTCCCAGGACTCGGCGCCGCCGACCATAGCGTTCACTACGGCCGGCAGCGACAAGTCACTGCCTACTCCTGAGATGAGGGCACGGCGCGGCCCCTCCCAAGCGGCACACTCTGCCAGCGTGTGCCGCGCCGTGTCCTCCCGGCAGTCGACGCAGTGGTGACACCGGGCGTCCGGCTCCCTGTTTATGCGACACAGGTACTTCCCGAAGCAACCATGCCCCGAGAGCACCTGCGTCACCCGAAACGACAGGGAGCCGTGCCTCCTCCCGAGCCAGCGCTCGAGCACCGGCCGGACCGCCTCAATGGTGTTGAGGCCGGCGGTAGGGCGTGAGAGCCTGTCCCGCCATTCCGCCACCAGGACCTCACGAAGCTGCGACCGACGCAGCTCCAAATGTCGCTGCGTCAGCCGCTCGCCCCGCGCCCGCGCTTCCTCGCGCCACCGATACGATGACGCGAGTACTTTCGCCTCCAGGTCCCAGGGCGGGGATCCGGCCAGTGCACAAGCCGCCTCGTAGGAGATCGTGCGATACCCCCGGATGACTCTGACGGCCATCGCCCTTTGCGGTCTCCGCATGACGGCGATGCTCCCGGCCGTCAGGTCAGCCGCCCAGATCGGGGCCCCGTAAAGGGCCATCGATCGCACGATCCCCACGTATAGCCGCCTACAAGCGGCGCTCGGGCCCCCCAGATTGGGAAGCAGCGTTGAGAGCGCTCCAGCAGCGCCCAGCAATTTGGGCGCCAGCCGTCGGAAGTGGGGCCCGAAGTCCCACCGGCTGTCGAGGACCAATCCTAGGTACTTCACTGTACCCTCGACAGCGATCCGAGCCCCCCCGACCACGATATGTGAGCCGGGTGACGGCGCCCGCCGGGGGCCATGGAACACCATAGCCTCCGACTTGCTGAGGGCCACCTCCAGGCCTAGGCGACGTATGCGGCTCACCACCTGTGAGACCGCAGCCGTCGCCAGCAACGCTGCTTCCCTGTACGAGCTCCCCCGGGCAGTGACCAGCGTGTCGTCCGCATAACACGTCAGGTCTACCCCCGGCCTGAGCTCGCCCCTCAGCACCCAGTCGTACCCGATGTTCCACAGGAGCGGCCCTAAGACCGAGCCCTGTGGAACACCGCACGACATGCGGCGCTGGAATCCGCCATCACGTCCCACGTAGGTGACACACCTCTCCGACAGATAAGCCCCAACGATGCGGCGGAGGTAGGGAGGCACACCATGATAGCGCAGTGCCTCCCGAATACAACTCCAGGGCAGAGTGTTGAAGGCGTTGGATATGTCCAAGGACACCGCCAACATCACCCCGCCCCGAGACACCGCTTCCTCCGCCAGGACTCTAACCCGCGACACAGCGTGTATCGTGGAGCGCCCATGCCGAAACCCAAACTGACTGTCGTCCAGGTCCGGCCCCTCTCTGCACAAGTGGCCGACGAGGCGGGCTGCGATTACTCGCTCGAACAGCTTGCCCACCTCGTCTAGCAGCACTATGGGCCGGTACGCGGACGACGAGTCCGCCGGGCGCCCCGCCTTCCTGAGCAGGACCAGACGACCAGATTTCCACAAAGTGGGAAACTGGCCCCGCTCAAGACACGCTGTGTAGAGTCCTCTCAGTTGGGGCTCGAGCTCCTTCAGAGCGAGGGCCAACACGCAGCCGTGGATCCCGTCGGGCCCCGGAGCCACGTTCTTGGCCCGGAGCCGCATCACGGCTGCCCCCATCTCTGCCTGTGTCACCCCTGGGACGCTGATGGCGTTCTCCTCCTCTTCTTCTGCAGACTCTGCGGCCGTGGGCAAAGCCATCGGCGGCGGAGTGTGCTCCGCTCTGGCCGGGAAGAGAGCTGCAACCACCTCCTCCAGCAGCTCGGGTTGGAGACTCTCCGTAAGCGGAGGCGCCGCGGCTCGAAGTTTCCCTCGAACCGCGCGATAAGGGCGCCCCCACGGATCCCCGTCTAGAGTCTCCAACATCTCCTCCCTGGCTCGCGTCCTCGACTCGCCGATGGCCAGCCACAGAGTCTGCTTGGCCGCGCGGTACACCTCATACAGCGCGGCCTCTTCGTCAGGGACCCGACGACGTCTCCTCCGGTATCGGGTGTACTGGCGTCTGACCGCCACGCACGCGACGCGCAGCTGCGCGATCTCGGCGGTCCACCAGTACACCTGGCGCCTTGCGGACTGTGCGTGGACCCGGGGCATGGACGCGTCGCTGATTTGCGTCATCGCCCCGCGGAACCACAGCGCCTCCCGCTCGACGTCGACGGGTCCGTTCGTCACCGACTCCCGGCTCCAGGCCTGGACAATAGCGGCCTCCTCGAGAAGTTCCCTGTCTATGCGCTTACGCGCCCAACGCGGACCGTCCGTTCGCGGGGTCGGTCGACCGCGGCCGCCGGTGGTCTGGGCGGAGACGTCGAATCGGATGTAGCGGTGATCCGACAACGTCTCCACCTCCACGGCGACACGCCAGTCGTGGACACGGCTCGCGACAGCGGGGCTAGCGAACGAGACGTCCACTATAGAACCGCCCCGCTGCCGCACGCACGTGTGTACCGAGCCCCGATTTAGGACGGTCAAGCCAGTCGTGACCGCCCACTCCTCCAGCACCTCGCCCCTAGCATCGGTCACAGGGGATCCCCACGCCGCAGACTTGGCGTTGAGATCCCCCAGCAACAGCACAGGGCGAGGGTGGAGTCGGCCCACGACGGCACCCAACTCGACAAGGAACCTCTCGAAGTCGGCGAGACTCTTGTTGGGCGAAAAATACGCCCCAACGGTGCCAATGCCGTCCGCGAGGGCAGCTACCCAGCCGCGACCTCGGGACGGGTTGACAAGAGCCCCGCCAATGATGGCCACCAAACCGTCCAAGTCTCCCACCCAGTTATCCCTGGGGGGGACGAAATACGGTTCGGCGACCACGGCCACATGAATCGACCACTCTGCCATGCTCTGGAGCAAAAGATCCTGAGCTCTAGCAGAGTGGTTGATATTGCCCTGGAGGTAATGGAAGACCGCCATTTATGCGGCATCCATTCCCTCCACCGCACCATTCCTAGGCCGGGAGTCGGCCGAAGCGCAGCCAGGCTGCGGGGGGGGTAAAGAGCCCCCGGCAGCCATGGCAGCCCCTCTCTTCTTCTTCTGCGTCTGCTTGGTGGGCGCGCCACAGGCCTTTCCGCCCGCTCTGTGCCCCGCAGGCCTCCCTGCAGCTGTACAGAGGCTGCAGTTTGGCGCCGCGAGACACTGGGCCGCCTTGTGGCCGGCCTGACCGCAGCGATAGCACTGCTCGCTGCGGTCAATAGCGGCGGTGCACCGTGCCCTGACATGCCCAATGTCGAGGCAACGGTAGCACCGCAAGGCCCTGGGCTGTAGCTGCTTCACCCTCGCTGCCACCCATCCCACCAAGAGACGCCCGGCGTCGGCGACTTTCTTAGCCGCCGCCACCGGACACCGCACCCAGATCGCGCCGAGCCCGGAGGCATCGACGCGAACCTCGCCCGTGCGTACGTCTGCGGGCGGACACCCACCGGTACGGGCGACGGCCGCCACGACCTCAGCCGCGGTCGTCGAGTCGTCCAGGCCATCGACGCGCAACTCAGCTGTCTTCATTGGCCTGGACACCCGGACGTCATCCGGGTTGAGGACCTCCCTCAACTTGGCGGCCAGGACGTCCGCCCTTTCGCCGCTAGAGGCACCCGACACCTCAAGCAGTCGCGCCCCCGTGATCGCCTGCCTCACTCTGAGGCCGGCCGGTACACCTAAGTCGGGGAACGCGACTTTTGCCTTTGCCTCCATGAGGACCGCCTTGTAAGAGACGCCCCTTTCGACAGCTCCGGGCTGCAGCGTAATAACTACAGCCGCGGAGCGTGGGGCTCTCATCTTTGGCGGCCCTTGAGCCTTCTGGGGTGCCGGTGCCCCAGCGGGTGCTGGTGCTGCTGTCGCTGCTGGCGCCGTCTTCTTCTTCTTACGGCGGCCCCTCTTTACCACCGTCGTCCAGGAGTCCGCGGTGGACCCGGGTGCGGTCGCCGAGGGAGCGGGCGCCAGTGGCGCGGCCGTCCGGGACGTGGACGCTGACGAGCCCTCCGCGGGCTTCCTCCCCGGACCCGGCTTAGCAGGCTCCGCCTTCCCCCGCCCGTTGGCAGCGAGCGGCGGCCGGAGAGTCTCAGCAGGGAGGAGCCTCGACTCGAGACCCTGCAGCCGGGCATTCATCATGCCCCCACACTGCAGCATGCAGATGCGGACGATCTTCTCGATCTCCGCATCCGCAGGTGCGGGGGCAGGTACGGACGACGGGGGGGCCGGCGGTGTCTTGGCAACGACGCCGGGGGCGGAACTGTTGGCCACAGGACGCCTCTGCTGCCATTCCGCCCTCTGCGCGGCAAGCTCCCGCTTGAGGTCCTCCAGCTCGGACCTGAGACGGCTGTTCTCCTCCCACAGCTTCTCCGTCTCATCCGTGCCAGTCCGCGCAACGAGGACTTCAACCGCCTCTCTTATGCCCTCAGCTGCCTCCTTCAGGGCGCGCGTGAACGTTCCCTTCAGGTTGCCCGATTTGGTGGCCACCTTCAGGACTACGTCCACGCCGTCCAACACCTGGCGACTGAGCGCCACCGCTGTCGGGCTCCCTCCGGCCATCCGAGCGGAGCGCCGCTCTCGCGCTTGTTGGGCCAGCTCGCTGACCTCGTCAGCCACGACAGCCCTTTGCTGCGCCCGTTTAGCAGCAGCGGCCTCCGCACGGTTACTCCCCAGCAGGGACACAGTAGAGCCCCCGCTCGAGTCCGCCATGGTGAGCCCGGGGTCGCTCTCCGCACTCCCTCCTGGTGTATCAGGGCGCTTGAAGCGACCCCGAAGGTCACGCGCTGTCTTCTGCGCCACCGTGCGACCTTTTCCTCTCTGTGCCGCAGTTCTTTTTGCGGCCCCCTGTGTCTCCTCACTGGAGGAGAGGCTGCGCTTCCGAGATCTGGATCTGGACCTGGACCCAGATACAGATCTGGAGGCGCGCCTGCGTGTGTCCTTATCGGACATTACGTCCATTTCTGGACTGGAGCCTCCTCGGCTCTTGTTGCCGTCGCCGACAAACGGTACCTCCGCCAATGAAATTGGCACGTCATCCCCTTTTTTTGGTTCTAAATTATTAACATTTTCCATTTTGTTCCCACGAGTAGTAAGGAATTATTCGTCCACCTAGGCAGAGCCTTTTACCTAGGTAAGCCTATATACTGTAGGGTGCGGCAGGTGCCCCACAGGGGAAGCGCTAATAACTGGACACCCTCCAGCCATTCATCCTCTCGCCGCGCTTCAAAACTTAGGATTGGGTGGTTTTTTATCTTAGAGGTGACCTTCCTCTGGGCCAGGCGGTTAAGCCAAGCCCCCGGCGGCGGCATTAGACATGCCTCCGTTCGCTGTCCGGCCAACCCGACTCAGCGAACCCGCCGAAAGTTCTCTCCTCGAAGACTTCAAGGAGAGATACCTTCGCCGCTTTAATGCGCCTGCACCTCAGCGGCTCAAGGTCACGTCCTCTGTCGATCGACGACCGTCGATCAATCAGGAGCGACCCATCTCCCTTGTTCCTACACTGTGCCCTCTGCAGACAGAGGGACACGTGTAAAAACAACGTGGAGCCTACTGGCTCTCCCCCCGCAGAAATTTGCCATAAACAATAATCTTTTCTAGAAAAGATTATTGTCCATGCCCAGGGTGCACCGGCCCGACAACTGCTCTTCCCCTCGAACGTATCCATAAGGGACCAGCAGGTATCAGGCACACGAGGAGGTTTTCTGCATGCACCCCAACCTAACCTTTTTTTTTTTTTTTTTTTGGTCTCGGGGTGGAAAATCCTCATGGATGTCCTCCGCCCTGGGGCGGGCGGAGGGGTCTGTCAGACTCTTACTGACTAAAAACCACCCCGGTGTTCCGACTCACACTTACGCCGGGGGTCGCGGGAACGACAGAATCTTCCGCAACCCCCGGCTGGTGCCGGCCCGCCACCGCGGGCCTCGTCTCGGGTCAGGGGGGGGAGTGAGGTGTTTGACTCCCCCCGCGACGTCTCAGAGGGGCGCGCGTGGAACACTACGCGCCGCCACCTCGGGTCCTGATGTGTGGGGGGCGACGGACGTCCCCGAGTCCGTCGTCCCTGGACCCATTTAGGGGGGCCGGAAGAGGGCGTTGTCCGCCCTCCGTCGACGCCCGGTGCGCCTGCTGCGGGAAGGGTGAGTGGACGAGATCTCCCTCTCCCTTTCCGCAGCCTCCTTCTGCGAGACGACCGTCTCGCAGAAGGCGACCACCGCGTCCCAGGACTCGGCGCCGCCGACCATAGCGTTCACTACGGCCGGCAGCGACAAGTCACTGCCTACTCCTGAGATGAGGGCACGGCGCGGCCCCTCCCAAGCGGCACACTCTGCCAGCGTGTGCCGCGCCGTGTCCTCCCGGCAGTCGACGCAGTGGTGACACCGGGCGTCCGGCTCCCTGCTTATGCGACACAGGTACTTCCCGAAGCAACCGTGCCCCGAGAGTACCTGCGTCACCCGAAACGACAGGGAGCCGTGCCTCCTCCCGAGCCAGCGCTCGAGCACCGGCCGGACCGCCTCGACGACGTCGAGGCCGGCGGTAGGGCGCGAAAGCCTGTCCCGCCATTCCGCCACCAGGACCTCGCGAAGCTGAGACCGATGCAGCTCCACATGTCGCTGCATCGGTCGCTCGTCCCGCGCCCGCGCTTCCTCGCGCCACCGATACGATGACGCGAGTACTTTCGCCTCCAGGTCCCAGGGCGGGGAACCCCAACCTTTTTTTTTTTTTTTTTTTTTTTTATTAAGCGGTGAAAAATGCCTGACGCATACCGCACCGTCCAGGGAGACGGTTTGGTTATGTGGGGCTTGCACCCACTAAAAAACACCGCCGTGAGCCTACTGTCGCCTTTGCAGATGGGCCGCGAGAACTGCTACGCATGACGTTCGCGACCCATCCAGCGCCGCCCGCCTCCGGGCACCAACTCCTTTGGCAATGTCCGGGCTCACCTGAGACATCGCCACCACTCGTGAGGGCCGTGCAACGCGACGGCGATAGACTCCCCGATCTATCGCCCGCTGGCACCTCCTAGGGCGGCATCAGGTCGCCATGGCGCCTTCTCCGCCGCCCTGTCCTCCTGCGACGAATCGCGTCAGCGAAGGAATCTTCCTCCCTGACGCGTTCCGCCGCCTCCTTCTGCGAGATAACGTCCTCGCAGAAGGACGCTACCGCCTCCCATGCCCCCCTGCTGTTGACCATGGCCTTGGCCACGGCCGGCAAGGAGAGGTCTGCCCCGATTGCTGCTGCGAGAGCACGGCGCTGCACCACCCAAGCAGGACAATGCTCGAGGGTGTGAGGCGCCGTGTCCTCACCACAGCCGCACTGGTGACACACGGGAGTCGCCTCCCGTCTAGCCACTTTGTGCAGGAATTTGCCAAAGCAGCCGTGTCCTGACAACACCTGCACCAGACGGAAGGACAACGTTCCGTGGCGCCTCCGTACCCATTCGTCCAGGATCGGCTGGATAGCCCCCACGGTCCAGTGACCTGCACTGGGTGTCTCCAGCCTCACCCTCCAAATTTGCAGGGTTTGGGCTTGGGCCTCCCTACGCCACCTCGTGACCAGCTCAGGTGGTGGGCGTCTGCCACTCTCCGCCTGCAGGTCTGCACCACGCCAATAAACTTCGGCGAGCACCTGCGCCTCTAGATCCCACGGGGGCGTGCCCGCAAGGGCACACGCCGCCTCCGCAGATACGGTGCGGTATCCGCGTATGACCCTGACTGCCATGACTCTTTGCGGTCTTCGCAGAAGAGTCTTATTTTGGGCAGACAGGGACTCCGCCCACACCGGGGCCCCGTAGAGTGCCATCGAGCGGACCACCCCCGTGTACAGCCGCCGACAAACGACGTTTGGTCCACCCAGGTTCGGCAACAGCCGGCTGAGAGCGGATGCCGTGCCGATCAGCTTCGGCGCAAGCTGAGCAAAGTGCTCGCCGAAGTTCCACCTCCGGTCCAGAACCAGGCCCAGGTATTTCATGCTTGCCCGCACCGCTATTGACGCGCCACCAATAGTGAGGTGTGCGCCAGCCGGTGGCCGGCGTCGGGGCGCATGAAATACCAGGGCCTCCGTCTTCTCGAGTGCCACCTTGAGGCCCAGTGCCTCGATTCGTCCCACAACGAGGGACGTGCCCTCGACGGCCGAATGTGCCGCTTCTTCGTAGCTCCCTCCCCGGGCCGTGACGAGAGTGTCATCAGCGTAGCAAATGACGCCCTGCCCGGGGGAGAGCAAACAGCGCAAGGCCCAGTCATAGCCAATGTTCCACACGAGCGGACCCAAGACCGACCCCTGTGGAACACCGCACGTGATGGCCCTGCGCACAACTCGGCCGTCGCATCCCTCGTAGCAGACGAACCGACCCTGCAGGTAGTCTGCTACCAGCTGCCTCAGGTAGACGGGCACCTGATGGTAGCGGAGTGCCTCCTCGATGCAGCTGAATGGCAGGGTGTTGAACGCGTTGGCAATGTCTAAAGACACCGCCAACAACACCCCACCCTGAGCAACTGCATCCTTCGCCTCGGCCTTGAGGCGCAAAATGGCGTCCACTGTCGAACGCCCTGCCCGAAAACCGAACTGGGCGTCCGACAAGTTCGGGCCAACTGCCTCTAAGTGTCGGACGATGCGGGTAGCGAGAATTTTCTCTAGCATCTTTCCCGCCTCGTCCAGCAAGACAATTGGCCTAAACGCTGATGGGGAATCCGGGGGGCGCCCTGGCTTCTGCAGCAACACCAGTCGACCCTCCTTCCAGGCCTTAGGGAACCGTCTCGACGTCAGACAGGCGTCAAACAACTCCCCAAGCCTGTCTTCCAAGGCCGCTTCCAGAGCCAGTGCCAGCGCTCTTGCTGGCACCCCGTCCGGTCCGGGGGCAGTCCTCTTGGACCGCGCCCGCAGAATTGCTGCCCTCATCTCCGCGTCAGAAATTCGGGGAGTCTCCACTTCCGCATTTTGCTCAGCCTCCGCACCGGCCATGGTCGGGGAAGGGTGATCCGCCCGATCCGGGAAGAGTGTCTCCACGACCCTGACAAGGAACTGAGGCTGGAGGGTTTCCGTCAGTGGGGGACCTTGGGCGCGGAGTTTCTTCCGCGCCGCACGGTACGGACGCCCCCAAGGATCACGGTTCAGATCCTCCAGTACCTCAGCTCTCGACTGCTCTTTCCCTCGACAGATCGCCAACTGCAGTGCCCCCCGAGCATTACGATATGCCTCATGCAGTTGGGACTGAAGGGTCTCCAGCTCTTCATCACGGCGGCGTAACCTGCGCGCCTGTGAGTAGGTCCTCCGGGCAGTTATACAGGCCACGCGGAGGTCTGCTATCTCCTGGGACCACCAGTAGACCGCCCGCTTTGGAGGTTGTCTTCGGGAGCGAGGCATGGCTGCATCGCACACAGCCGTCATGGCGCGGCGAAAGCAGTCAGCCCCGACATCGACTCCCTCTGCAGCAGACGGTGAGTACAGCCAAGCTTGTACAATGGCTGCTTCCTCTAGGAGGTCCCCGTCAAGTCGCTTCAACGCCCACCGCGGGAACTGCCGAGTGTCAGGTCGTGGAGACACTGTCGGGCCCGAGGAGGTGGAGATATCCATACAGATGTACAGGTGATCCGATAGCGTCTCCACACCCTCTAGGACCCGCCAACCCTGAACTCTTGCGGCGACAGCAGGGGTAGCAAACGAGAGGTCCACTATTGACCCCCCATGCTGCCGAACGCACGTGTTAACGGAGCCCCTGTTTAATAGACAGAGGCCCGCAGCTGTCGCCCATTCCTCGACCGCCACCCCCCTGACATCCGTCCTGGGGGACCCCCACGCGATGGATTTCGCGTTGAAGTCCCCCATTACTATGACGTGGGATGGCATCATTCGCCGAACCGAGGTCCCGAGGCGGTCCAGGAAGTCCTCAAACTCCGCTAGGTTCCTGTTTGGGGAGAAATAAACTCCGAAGAGAATTACGTCCCCCCAGGCAGCCGCAACAAATCCTCGACTCCTCTCTCTAATAGAAAGTGGCGCCGAGGAGCTGATAATAGCGACAGAGCCGTCCATGTCACTTGCCCAGTCAGGGCGAACTGGGATGAAATACGGCTCCGCCACTACGGCCACACCAATGAAGCGCTCAGCCATGGTCTGTAGGACCAAGTCCTGCGCACCGGCGCAGTGGTTCAAGTTCGCCTGGAGGAGAGAATGATTACGGACCGGGTCCATAATTAGTCCGTAACCATTATCGCCCCCTGCGACGGCTCTTCCGATCGCACTGCGCCGGAAGCGGTTGAGTCCCTAATACAATGGACTGGCTTGCAGTCCTTTCTGCCAGCAGCGTGGTTGGCTGGTCGTCCCGCTGCTGCGCACAGTAAGCAGTGCGGGTCGGAAGAGCACGTGGATGCCAGATGTCCCGGCTCACCACAGCGGAAGCAGTGCTTGCTCAGGTCGACGCCTGAGTTGCACTTCCGGCTTACGTGCCCCAACCCCCAGCACATGTAGCACCTCATGGGCCGAGCATCCAGAACCACGACCCTGGCAGAGCTCCAACCCACCAAGAGCCGGCCGGCGTCAACCAGGTGCTTAGCCACTGCGAAGCCCAACCTAACCTAACCTAACCTAACCCAGTCATCCGGCGCCCCCCGCCGCGAACAGTTCAGTTTTTACGACGCTCCGTAGCCAAAAATCACAAAAAAGGGAAAAAGTTCGCCAAAAACCCCGTGCGATACCTTAAACGACGCGGAATCGCGAGCTGATCACGGGAGTGAAAAAACTAATGTGAAAAGTGGAAAACTGTGAAAATTACAACGAAAACAGTGTTAAAAATAGTGCTTCTAGGTTAACTTTAAATTTTAAAAACCAAATATCTCGGAAACAAGATCGGTGACATAGCAGTTTTTAACTGCTATCCTGAGCGCCCTATCAAGATCTTCATCCCTGAGCAAAATCCCGATTTTTCCCGTGCCTGCGCGCGGAAATACAAGGGAAAAACACTTTTCCACGAGGCAACGAGGTCCCATTTTTTGGGGCGGAATCTCATCCCTGACCACTCCACGAGAAGGAGAACGTGACAAGGACCCTGGAGGTCTTTTCAAAATTGAAAATAAGTGAAGTGTGCCCCTAGTAACAAGGTAACAAAGTTATAAAAATTTCTGTGCGGTTTTAAAAAGGACGCTAAGTTTTTCCGGCCACGTCTTTTGGCCCTTACCGGGAAGGACCAGGTCCTAAACTCCGGAGGAGGCTAGCCAGGACGTCCCCGAACCCAGTGTTGAAGAAATCACAGAAATCGGACGGTATTTTCATGACTTTTAAGAATTTATTGTGCACACAGTATAAATTTCCGCCGGTAAATTAAAGTGGTTTCCTTTGGAAAGAAAACTTTTAAATATAATTAAATATTCGATTTTTAGTGTTTTTATTGTAAATATTAGTAGCCATAAGTTTTTAGTACCTGTAAAAATTAATTTTAGAAAATTTTATTAAGTAGTTTAGGATCTGTAGTCCCTCCCAGATCGCGGAATTTTCCCCGATCCCAAAATTTTAATAGTCGTATGGGTGCGGCTATATCTCCCGAACGGGAAGTCGTAGAGGGAAACCAACCTCAAAAAACATAGTTTCCTCTGAAAGGGCTACACTAATAAAATATTTCCAACCCTCTGCGAAGCTTAGTCAAAAAATTCGGGGTAAAAATACGTAATTTTACACTTTTTAACTTTTTCCCCATAATTTTACCCCGTTTTATTTGACCAAGGGAAGCCAAAATAAAATTGTAAAAAACCGACTGAATTGTTTAGATATAGACCTATAATTGTACATTATTAAAATATAGAAAAAAAATTTTTTTTGGGGAAATTTTGTATTTCACCAAACGGGAACTGAACCCGGAACTTTTAAAAAACTTCAAACGCCCATAACTCGGAAACGGAGCCAGTTAGCCCGTTTTTAACCCCCTCCCTGGTATATTCTATTCTAATAGAATATACCGTTTGATCCCCTGGCCACCCTCTCTCGATCCCCCCCCATATTTTAATAAAATAATATCTTCTTAATTCCCCCTCCTACCCCCCCCCCCCCCCCTTATTATACCGTAGTCTTCAACTCACATAGCAGTACTCCACGGGCTCTGCCTAGCCCCTTTTAAGTATACTTTTGTTTAATTGTTAATATAAAATTATTTTCTTTTCAATTTAATCTCCCCCTCAGCATCCACAGGCCACTTCCCTGGCTTAGCCCCCCCGGTTTTTAATTTATTTATTTAATTATAAATATATTTAAGTCCCCCCCCCAGGTTTCAACAGGCCACTCCACTGCGCCAGCCCCCTCGTATTTAATAATAATTATAATATTTAATTTACCCCCCCCCCCCCCCCCCTCACAGCCTTAACAGGCCACTCCTCTTGCTAAGCCCCCTCATCTTTATTTAATTATTCATATAATATTATAATTACCCCCCCCCCCCCCCATTCCGGTGGATTACCCAAAAGTAATATATACATTTAATAAATAGTTATTAAATATTAATTTAATCCAAATCCCACTTAAATAAAAATTTCTAAATAACACCCCCCACCCTGAAACTTTTCATAATCCCCACCCTAACTCCGAAACGGCTGGAGATATCAAAATTTTGATGAAAATTTCCCCCCCCCTATAACCCCCCTCTCGGCTAGAACATAGATACAGATAGGCCCCTTAGACCCCCCTTTTTTGACCCCCTCCCAACTATATTTGACCCCCACTTTTTGTAATATTTATATTTATATATTACCTATTTATAACCTGAGGCTATACCCCCACCCCAAGTACCACCCTTGTGACCCCGCCCCCCCCCTTTGCTGACCCCCCCGGGACTCCCGGGACTTCGCACCCCTCTCCCCCTTCTCTGCCCCTCCATAGCTACCCCACCACCAGTTTCTACCTTCCCCCCCCCCAATCCCTTCAGGGCTACCTCACCCCCCCGGGCCTTAACATTGGAACCAGTGGTCGTAGACCCACCAAGTTTGGGGTCTCTGACATCGGGGGAAAAAATCCTTTCCTTTGGCCCCGACAGAACCGTGATTAACAGTACGAGTTTCTAGATAATAGGCATTTATACGTATATTATTGAAATTTTTTCTGTAAATTTCAACCCGAACGCCTGACTTACCCCCATTTACAGGGTTAAAGTTTTGCCTTAGCTATAAGTGCAGTCTATTGACAAAACCACCCTACCCCCCTATACAGGGCTAGGGAAATTGACGTACTGCAATAGCATTTATTTTATTTTATCTACACTATTGACATTTTTCCCCGTTCATTGTTGTTGTGCCCTTTACACACAACAAGGTGAGCATGTCATTAATTCGCACCCCAGCAACAGGGAGAGGGACAGGGGCCAGCGCCGGCGGACCAAAGGAAGCAAAGTCGCCTTCAAAAACGCCAATGTCACCCTCGGCGGGGACCTCTGGTGCTGTCGCTCCCACCATCACTCCCAGCCCCTCAGGCCCATCTGGACAGGCGCTGGACGCCGCCAGGACCTTCATCCGGAGACCGGAGCGAAAACGAAGGTCCTTGGACAACATGGACGTTTTTAAACGACAGCCACACGCCTACGCCACAACATCCAACGACCAGCTCCTACAAGAGGTTATGAAGACTTTCGAAGATATTCCATTCAAGGTCAAGGAATACCCTCAGATGAGGAAGGACATAAAAGTCTTCCTAGAGATTCAGTCCGACAAATGCCTACGGACCCTCTTTGAGCTGAGCAGGCGTATAAAAGGCCTGGAGACAGCGCCTAAGAAAGTCCTGACCACCACCACCGAAAGCACCACCACGCCTACATCGCCCGAGCTGCCGGAGAATATCCTGGAAAGGCTGGAGAAGGTGGAGGCAAATTTAAAGACGCAGCTCAACGAGTTTGAGGCGAAGGTCGTCAAGGGTCTCCAGGACCTGACCGACCACAGCTCCGACAGCGGTGTCGACATCACCGAGAGGGTCACCGGCAAAATCGTCGAGGTCAGCGGCAAAATTGACAAAGTGCAAAAGAGCATAGAACACGCGACTCAAGGGGTGAAGATCACTGCCCATGCCGCGGCTGACCTCGGGGATAAAATCGGTGTCCTTGCCGGTGTGGTTGGCACCAGGTCGGACAAAATAGAGGAGGCCATCAGTAAAGCGGTATGCCGACACACACCGGACTCTTCGACATTGACATACGCGAACGTAGCGGCAGCCAAACCCGGGCATCGACCGGCGCTTCACTCGATGGCGGTCACCTTTGAAGGCAGTCAGGAGACCGCCGATGAGGTGCTCGCCAGGGTGAAGAGGGCGGTCGATGCCAGGGAGACTGGCCTAAAAGTAAATAAAGTCCGGAAGGCGAAAAACCAGACGGTCATACTGGGGTGCGACTCAGAGGCGGAACTGAAAAGAGTAAAAGAGAGAATAGAAAGCAGAGGCAAAGGGTTAATAGTAGCGCCCATGACCAATAAAAACCCTCTCGTCGTCCTAAAAGACGTCTTTTTGGACAGCGACGACGACGAGATGGTTAAGGCGCTCTATTCCCAAAACGAGAACATCTTTCAGGACATTGACAAGGACGAAACTGACATTAAAATAAAATTAAAAAAAAGGACAAGAAACCCCAAAACGGCGCACGTAGTCCTCCAGGTGAGACCAAAGGTATGGCAGAGGATGACGGAGGCTGGGGCCCTTTACCTTGACCTGCAAAGGGTCAGGGTGGAGGATCAGTCTCCGCTCATCCAATGCACAAAATGCTTGGCATTTGGGCATGGCCGAAAATTTTGTACTGAGAGTGCAGACAAGTGCAGCCACTGCGGAGGGCCGCATTTGCGCGAAAAGTGCGTGGAGTTTGCCGCCGGCAATGAACCGCAGTGCTGCAACTGCCTGCACTCAAAGCTCCAGAAGACCGAGCACAACGCATTCAGTGCGGAGTGCCCGGTCCGCAAAAAATGGGACTACCTGGCTCGGACGACAACGGCATACGCCTAAATTACCCCCCATTATAAATTATTTATGTATAATAAATATATATGTATTTATAATCTATAAACACGCCCCCAAACAGACCATATGCCGGAAAAATCAAATAAAGACAAGAAAAGTCAATAAATATTATAAGCTTGGCTTACAAATATATTATTGCCGTATAAATAAAGATAATAACAAAATAGAAAAAGGCGGAAGCAATAGACCCCCAACAACCCGAAAGTACATGCAAAACATATAAAATATAAATATATAGATGTATTTATGCTTATTGTTTGGAAACTGTACAAGGGAACAAGTTGTGAGTATAAATAGGCAAAAAATAACCCACAAATCCCAACCCTAACCCTGTCCTAAAAATGGAAATAAGAATAGTTGAACTAAGGATGAACATATAATGTAAAATATAAAATAAGGAAATACAAATGTAACGCTTAGTAAGTAGTAAATCATAGATATTTAAGTAGATATTAAAAATGTATAAAAATAAGAAACTAGATATATAAACAACATAGAAATAAGAGATAATTTGTAAGTAAAACTGCTAAATACTAGAAAATAGAAATGTACTAGAATAAGATGAATTATAATAAAACATAGAAATAAGGTCCAAAATGTCAAAAACAAATATTAATAAACCAAGTTTTCGTTTAATTACCTAAATAAAGAAAAATAAAATAAAAAGTAGAAAAGATAGATAGATTAGCGGGAATCCCACCCGGCTCTGAATGAAAGGTTGCATGAAAGAAAGACCAAGTATGAAGCACGAAAGTACGAGAGGAATAGATGATGGAAATTGAATGAATGAGAAAATTAGAGTAACAAGATCCTGTTGTTACCATGAACGGGGAAAAGCACAAAAAAAAAAAAAAAAAAAAAAAAAAAAAAAAAAAAAAAAAAAAAAAAAAAACCTAACCTAACCTAACCTTTTTTTTTTTTTTTGATCTCGGGGTGGAAAATCCTCATGGATGTCCTCCGCCCTGGGGCGGGCGGAGGGGTCTGTCAGACTCTTACTGACTAAAAACCACCCCGGTGTTCCGACTCACACTTACGCCGGGGGTCGCGGGAACGAAAGAATCTTCCGCAACCCCCGGCTGGTGCCGGCCCGCCACCGCGGGCCTCCTCTCGGGTCAGGGGGGGGAGTGAGGTGTTTGACTCCCCCCGCGACGTCTCAGAGGGGCGCGCGTGGAACACTACGCGCCGCCACCTCGGGTCCTGATGTGTGGGGGGCGACGGACGTCCCCGAGTCCGTCGCCCCTGGACCCATTTAGGGGGGCCGGAAGAGGGCGTTGTCCGCCCTCCGCCGACGCCCGGTGCGCCTGCTGCGGATCGGGTTAGCAGAAGCAATCTCCCGCTCCCTTTCCGCAGCCTCCTTCTGCGAGATGACTGTCTCGCAGAAGGAAACCACCGCGTCCCAGGACTCCTCGCTGCCGGCCATGGAATTCACGACGGCCGGCAGCGAAAGGTCACTGCCTACTCCAGAGACGAGGGCACGGCGCGGCTCCTCCCAAGCGGCACACTCTGCCAGCGTATGCCGCGCCGTGTCCTCCCGACAGTCGACGCAGTGGTGACACCGGGCGTCCGGCTCCCTGTTTATGCGACACAGGTACTTCCCGAAGCAACCATGCCCCGAGAGCACCTGCGTCACCCGAAACGACAGGGAGCCGTGCCTCCTCCCGAGCCAGCGCTCGAGCACCGGCCGGACCGCCTCGACGACGTCGAGGCCGGCGGTAGGGCGCGAAAGCCTGTCCCGCCATTCCGCCACCAGGACCTCGCGAAGCTGAGACCGATGCAGCTCCACGTGTTGCTGCATCGGTCGCTCGCCCCGCGCCCGCGCTTCCTCGCGCCACCGATACGATGACGCGAGTACTTTCGCCTCCAGGTCCCAGGGCGGGGATCCGGCCAGTGCACAAGCCGCCTCGTAGGAGATCGTGCGATACCCCCGGATGACTCTGACGGCCATCGCCCTTTGCGGTCTCCGCATGACGGCGATGCTCCCGGCCGTCAGGTCAGCCGCCCAGATCGGGGCCCCGTAAAGGGCCATCGATCGCACGATCCCCACGTATAGCCGCCTACAAGCGGCGCTCGGGCCCCCCAGATTGGGAAGCAGCGTTGAGAGCGCACCAGCAGCGCCCAGCAACTTGGGCGCCAGCCGTCGGAAGTGGGGCCCGAAGTCCCACCGGCTGTCGAGGACCAATCCTAGGTACTTCATGGTACCCTCGACAGCGATCCGAGCCCCCCCGACCACGATATGTGAGCCGGGTGACGGCGCCCGCCGGGGGCCATGGAACACCATAGCCTCCGACTTGCTGAGGGCCACCTCCAGGCCTAGGCGACGTATGCGGCTCACCACCTGTGAGACCGCAGCCGTCGCCAGCAACGCTGCTTCCCTGTACGAGCTCCCCCGGGCAGTGACCAGCGTGTCGTCCGCATAACACGTCAGGTCTACCCCCGGCCTGAGCTCGCCCCTCAGCACCCAGTCGTACCCGATGTTCCACAGGAGCGGCCCTAAGACCGAGCCCTGCGGAACACCGCACGACATGCGGCGCTGGTTTCCGCCATCACGTCCCACGTAGGTGACACACCTCTCCGACAGATAAGCCCCAACGATGCGGCGGAGGTAGGGAGGCACACCATGATAGCGCAGTGCCTCCCGAATACAACTCCAGGGCAGGGTGTTGAAGGCGTTGGATATGTCCAAGGACACCGCCAACATCACCCCGCCCCGAGACACCGCTTCCTCCGCCAGGACTCTAACCCGCGACACAGCGTGTATCGTGGAGCGCCCATGCCGAAACCCAAACTGACTGTCGTCCAGGTCCGGCTCCTCTCTGCACAAGTGGCCGACGAGGCGGGCTGCGATTACTCGCTCGAACAGCTTGCCCACCTCGTCTAGCAGCACTATGGGCCGGTACGCGGACGACGAGTCCGCCGGGCGCCCCGCCTTCCTGAGCAGGACCAGACGACCAGATTTCCACAAAATGGGAAACTGGCCCCGCTCAAGACACGCTGTGTAGAGTCCTCTCAGTTGGGGCTCGAGCTCCTTCAGAGCGAGGGCCAACACGCAGCCGTGGATCCCGTCGGGCCCCGGAGCCACGTTCTTGGCCCGGAGCCGCATCACGGCTGCCCCCATCTCTGCCTGTGTCACCCCTGGGACGCTGATGGCGTTCTCCTCCTCTTCTTCTGCAGACTCTGCGGCCGTGGGCAAAGCCATCGGCGGCGGAGTGTGCTCCGCTCTGGCCGGGAAGAGGGCTGCAACCACCTCCTCCAGCAGCTCGGGTTGGAGACTCTCCGTAAGCGGAGGCGCCGCGGCTCGAAGTTTCCCTCGAACCGCGCGATAAGGGCGCCCCCACGGATCCCCGTCTAGAGTCTCCAACATCTCCTCCCTGGCTCGCGTCCTCGACTCGCCGATGGCCAACCACAGAGTCTGCTTGGCCGCGCGGTACACCTCATACAGCGCGGCCTCTTCGTCAGGGACCCGACGACGTCTCCTCCGGTATCGGGTGTACTGGCGTCTGACCGCCACGCACGCGACGCGCAGCTGCGCGATCTCGGCGGTCCACCAGTACACCTGGCGCCTTGCGGACTGTGCGTGGACCCGGGGCATGGACGCGTCGCTGATTTGCGTCATCGCCCCGCGGAACCACAGCGCCTCCCGCTCGACGTCGACGGGTCCGTTCGTCACCGACTCCCGGCTCCAGGCCTGGACAATTGCGGCCTCCTCGAGAAGTTCCCTGTCTATGCGCTTACGCGCCCAACGCGGACCGTCCGTTCGCGGGGTCGGTCGACCGCGGCCGCCGGTGGTCTGGGCGGAGACGTCGAATCGGATGTATCTGTGATCCGACAACGTCTCCACCTCCACGGCGACACGCCAGTCGTGGACACGGCTCGCGACAGCGGGGCTAGCGAACGAGACGTCCACTATAGACCCGCCCCGCTGCCGCACGCACGTGTGTACCGAGCCCCGATTTAGGACGGTCAAGCCAGTCGTGACCGCCCACTCCTCCAGCACCTCGCCCCTAGCATCGGTCACAGGGGATCCCCACGCCGCAGACTTGGCGTTGAGATCCCCCAGCAACAGCACAGGGCGTGGGTGGAGTCGGCCCACGACGGCACCCAACTCGACAAGGAACCTCTCGAAGTCGGCGAGACTCTTGTTGGGCGAAAAATACGCCCCAACGGTGCCAATGCCGTCCGCGAGGGCAGCTACCCAGCCGCGACCTCGGGACGGGTTGACAAGAGCCCCGCCAATGATGGCCACCAAACCGTCCAAGTCTCCCACCCAGTTATCCCTGGGGGGGACGAAATACGGTTCGGCGACCACGGCCACGTGGATCGACCACTCTGCCATGCTCTGGAGCAAAAGATCCTGAGCTCTAGCAGAGTGGTTGATATTGCCCTGGAGGTAATGGAAGACCGCCATTTATGCGGCATCCATTCCCTCCATCGCACCATTCCTAGGCCGGGAGTCGGCCGAAGGGCAGCCAGGCTGCGGGGGGGGTAAAGAGCCCCCGGCAGCCATGGCAGCCCCTCTCTTCTTCTTCTGCGTCTGCTTGGTGGGCGCGCCACAGGCCTTTCCGCCCGCTCTGTGCCCCGCGGGCCTCCCTGCAGCTGTACAGAGGCTGCAGTTTGGCGCCGCGAGACACTGGGCCGCCTTGTGGCCGGCCTGACCGCAGCGATAGCACTGCTCGCTGCGGTCAATAGCGGCGGTGCACCGTGCCCTGACATGCCCAATGTCGAGGCAACGGTAGCACCGCAAGGCCCTGGGCAGCAGCTGCTTCACCCTCGCTGCCACCCATCCCACCAAGAGACGCCCGGCGTCGGCGACTTTCTTAGCCGCCGCCACCGGACACCGCACCCAGATCGCGCCGAGCCCGGAGGCATCGACGCGAACCTCGCCCGTGCGTACGTCTGCGGGCGGACACCCACCGGTACGGGCGACGGCCGCCACGACCTCAGCCGCGGTCGTCGAGTCGTCCAGGCCATCGACGCGCAACTCAGCTGTCTTCATTGGCCTGGACACCCGGACGTCATCCGGGTTGAGGACCTCCCTCAACTTGGCGGCCAGGACGTCCGCCCTTTCGCCGCTAGAGGCACCCGACACCTCAAGCAGTCGCGCCCCCGTGATCGCCTGCCTCACTCTGAGGCCGGCCGGTACACCTAAGTCGGGGAACGCGACTTTCGCCTTTGCCTCCATGAGGACCGCCTTGTAAGAGACGCCCCTTTCGACGGCTCCGGGCTGCAGCGTAATAACTACAGCCGCGGAGCGTGGGGCTCTCATCTTTGGCAGCCCTTGAGCCTTCTGGGGTGCCGGTGCCCCAGCGGGTGCTGGTGCTGCTGTCGCTGCTGGCGCCGTCTTCTTCTTCTTACGGCGGCCTCTCTTTACCACCGTCGTCCAGGAGTCCGCGGTGGACCCGGGTGCGGTCGCCGAGGGAGCGGGCGCCAGTGGCGCGGCCGTCCGGGACGTGGACGCTGACGAGCCCTCCGCGGGCTTCCTCCCCGGACCCGGCTTAGCAGGCTCCGCCTTCCCCCGCCCGTCGGCAGCGAGCGGCGGCCGGAGAGTCTCAGCAGGGAGGAGCCTCGACTCGAGACCCTGCAGCCGGGCATTCATCATGCCCCCACACTGCAGCATGCAGATGCGGACGATCTTTTCGATCTCCGCATCCGCAGGTGCGGGGGCAGGTACGGACGACGGGGGGGCCGGCGGTGTCTTGGCAACGACGCCGGGGGCGGAACTGGTGGCCACAGGACGCCTCTGCTGCCATTCCGCCCTCTGCGCGGCAAGCTCCCGCTTGAGGTCCTCGAGCTCGGACCTGAGACGGCTGTTCTCCTCCCACAGCTTTTCCGTCTCATCCGTGCCAGTCCGTGCAACGAGGACCTCAACCGCCTCTCTTATGCCCTCAGCTGCCTCCTTCAGGGCGCGCGTGAACGTTCCCTTCAGGTTGCCCGATTTGGTGGCCACCTTCAGGACTACGTCCACGCCGTCCAACACCTGGCGACTGAGCGCCACCGCTGTCGGGCTCCCTCCGGCCATCCGAGCGGAGCGCCGCTCTCGCGCTTGTTGGGCCAGCTCGCTGACCTCGTCAGCCACGACAGCCCTTTGCTGCGCCCGTTTAGCAGCAGCGGCCTCCGCACGGTTACTCCCCAGCAGGGACACAGTAGAGCCCCCGCTCGAGTCCGCCATGGTGACGCCGGGGTCGCTCTCCGCACTCCCTCCTGGTGTATCAGGGCGCTTGAAGCGACCCCGAAGGTCACGCGCTGTCTTCTGCGCCACCGTGCCACCTTTTGCTCTCTGTGCCGTACTTCTTTTTGCGGCCCCCTGTGTCTCCTCACTGGAGGAGAGGCTGCGCTTCCGAGATCTGGATCTGGACCTGGATCCAGATACAGATCTGGAGGCGCGCCTGCGTGTGTCCTTATCGGACATTACGTCCATTTCTGGACTGGAGCCTCCTCGGCTCTTGTTGCCGTCGCCGACAAACGGTACCTCCGCCAATGAAATTGGCACGTCATCCACTTTTTTTGGTTTTAAATTGTTCTTTTCCATTTTGTTCCCACGAGTAGTAAGGAATTATTCGTCCACCTAGGCAGAGCCTTTTACCTAGGTAAGCCTATATACTGTAGGGTGCGGCAGGTGCCCCACAGGGGAAGCGCTAATAACTGGACACCCTCCAGCCATTCATCCTCTCGCCGCGCTTCAAAACTTAGGATTGGGTGGTTTTTTATCTTAGAGGTGACCTTCCTCTGGGCCAGGCGGTTAAGCCAAGCCCCCGGCGGCGGCATTAGACATGCCTCCGTTCGCTGTCCGGCCAACCCGACTCAGCGAACCCGCCGAAAGTTCTCTCCTCGAACACTTCAAGGAGAGATACCTTCGCCGCTTTAGTGCGCCTGCACCTCAGCGGCTCAAGGTCACGTCCTCTGTCGATCGACGACCGTCGATCAATCAGGAGCGACCCATCTCCCTTGTTCCTACACTGTGCCCTCTGACAGAGGGACACGTGTAAGAACAACGTGGAGCCTACTGGCTCTCCCCCCGCAGAAATTTGCCATAAACAATAATCTTTTCTAGAAAAGATTATTGTCCATGCCCAGGGTGCACCGGCCCGACAACTGCTCTTCCCCTCGAACGTATCCATAAGGGACCAGCAGGTATCAGGCACACGAGGAGGTTTTCTGCATGCACCCCAACCTAACCTTTTTTTTTTTTTTTTTTTTTTTTGTTCCGGGGTGGAAAATCCTCATGGATGTCCTCCGCCTGGGGCGAGCGGAGGGGTCTGTCAGACTCTTACTGACTAAAAACCACCCCGGTGTTCCGTCTCACACCTACGCCGGGGGTCGCGGGAACGAAAAAACCTCCGCAACCCCCGACTGGTGCCAGCCCGCCGCAGCGGGCCTCTCCTCCTTCATCACCGGCGCACCAGAACACATGGCACGCCGTGACCAACCCAGGGACCAAACCAGCACATGGGCGCCAGACAGCCCCTTGTCTGGGCGCCCTTGGCCCTCCTCGACGGGTCAGATCATTGGCCCCGCCGTCTACCAATTTTCGGCCGCAGAGGATAGGGAGAGCGGCCTACGCTATACCGACACTCCTCTTCCCCTGCGGCCCCACCGCGTTCGCCATCAGACGGTGGCGACCCCGTCAAGGCCGCGGCAGGGAGGGAGAGCGCTGTACCGCAATACACCTCTCCAGCCGCGGCCCTGAAACCGCAGCCGCGATGCCCCCGATACACGACATCGCGGCCCGCCTCAGTTGCGATGTCGCCACCGCAACCTACTCGTTGGCCGCTACGTCATGGGCTTGGGTCAAAAAGCCCTGACGAGCGGCCCCTCCTCGGGTTCCTCTTGGCTTCACCGTGGGTGCCCAACCCACGGCTAATGAGCCCCCCCGCAACGACAATGCGGGAACCCTTCGGGGGGGAACCTAACCTAACCTAACCTAACCTAACCAGTTGCGTGGCACCCCTCGCCGCGAGCAGATCATTTTTAAGTCGCTCCGCGGTCGAAAAATCCTTTAAAATAGTCAAAGTGCGAATTTTAACCCAAAATTAGTGCCAAAGTGTGTGTTTCAGTGCAAGCAGTGGAAATAGTGCTGTTGGCGACTGGCTGTGATTCGACCTTTTTATACAATTTAATGTCATATTTTAAAAATATAGTTTTCGTCTTTTTTGTTACGTCTGAGCAGCCGGCGGGTTTCGTTTTTTTTTCATAATATTTGCCTTGTCGCCTTGTCAATATTTTAATAAATTTATAATATTGCTAATATACGTGTTTCTATCATTTCATTTATACAGTCCACTAATTCAATCCAATCCACTCGCTATCATTTTTGGTCCATTCTCGCCGTAAGTACTTATAACATTCATTATAATTACATCTGTCAAAATTTTTCAACGTACTGATTTATAGTTTTTGCTTTCATTTCGTAAACACTTCACTCATTATTCACGTAAATTTCACACCATGGTGGAAACACGTAGCAAGACAAAGGCAGACCTGACGGCTACGGGATTCGGACGGATGCAACATTCACCGCGCGGCACCCGGCCGGTTTCAGCCACAACAACCGAAGGCGCTTCGGCATTGCCTGATAGTGCGGGCATACAACAGGTGGGCACCGTTCTCCCTAGCGAGGCACAACCTGGTCCCGCTTCGGAACGCCCAGATGCTCGCGCTAGCACACATAACAAGGCGAATGTCAATGCGCCAACTAAAAGCACTTCTAGTGTCCACAGCGGAATATCGCGCAGTAAGGCCACTCGCCACTCTTCTTCGGCGACCGTCCGCGCACAGAAGCTGTCTCTTGAAGCAGTCGCGAAGCGGCGCCAAGTAGAGCGCGAACGTCAACAGGCTGAACGCGAGCGCGAGCGCGAACGTCAACAGGCTGAACGCGAGCTCGAGCTCGCTCGCCTCGAGGCCGAGGCAGAGCAGGCCGAACTGCAAGCGAACATCGCCGCCCTGGAAGCTTCAGATAAGTCAGACAAATCTCATAGATCTTGTTTTTCTAGCCGTGTCTCTGAAAAGCGCACTGAAAGTTGGGTTTTAGAACAAAACGTAAACATGACCACGGCAACACATAAAAACATGCCTGGTGAGGCTCCGACTGTCACCCTGGGTAACCCACAAGGACATCAGTCACAGCCGGTCACCCTCACCAACACGGCACCGTTTTTCGTGCCCGACGTCAACCATAGAACCCTTTCTAAGCCCACATACGAGTATGCACCTTACGAAAATAACTACAACAACATGGCACATCAATCGCTACAATCTGAACGCTCCTCAGACCCTATAACCAAACTCGCACAAGCGATTAACTCTCTTTCGAACAGACCAAAGAAACCCGAACTTGTCACATTCTCGGGTGATGTCGGTCAATGGATGGCTTTCAAGAGCAGTTACGAAAGAACTAAGTCAAATTTTTCCCCTTCAGAGAACTTAGAACGTCTGAACAACGCCGTACGCGGTCCAGCGTACCAGTCCATCGCGTCACTACTGTGGATGTCCGGCGACCCCGGCGATATCATGAAGGCTCTGGAGCAAACGTACGCACGACCGGAATTGCTGGTAGCCCGCGAGGTCACCGAGCTGCGTAACAGTCCCAAGCTAAGTTCCCCCGAACATTTAAATAGTTTAGCGAACAAACTACGTAATTTTGTTACGACGCTTAAGCTTCTGAAACAAAATGAGTATCTGTGTTCACCAGAGCTTTTTCAGTGCATTTTAATTAAACTGAGCGATCACACCAGAGCTCGGTTTACAGATTTTGCCTCTGCTTACGCACCTGAAGGACAATCACTCACAAAAATTGAATTATTGTCACGCTTTCTTTTGACCGAAGCTGACAAACAATTAAAATACAATTTTGTTTCTGATAGTACTGTTAAGGCAACGACTGCAGCACAGTCCTCTAAACAACCGCGAAAGGAAACCATACACGCTACGCTGTCAAGCGATAAAACTCCCGAGTATTGTATATATTGCAAAGAAAGGCCACACAACATTCAAACTTGTAAGAGTTTCTTAGTTTTGAAACTCGACGACAGGTGGCGATGGGTACGTGAAAACAAAGTGTGCTATCGCTGCCTTAAGTCGAATCCGCACACATGGAACAACTGCCGCGCGAAATACTGTGGAGTTGACGGATGTTCGAGACGTCATAACGCACTCCTTCACGGCACGGGAACCTCCAATGCTAAAATTAGCGCGGCACCCTGCGGACAGTGCAATAATACACAAGTATCTCCAGCTAAAACTACCGACCCTACCCACATGGACGGTACCGACAGCAAAACCGAGTCTACTGTTAAGATCACGAACACATCTGATTTTCTCATTAACGCAACAGGGTCTCTGCCGTCGACGTCACGTCCCCGCGGTCTGCTGAAAGTAGTGCCGATTGTACTCGAGGGTCCCGACGGCGAGTTCGAGACGACAGCACTACTTGACGAGGGCAGTACGGCAACATTGATTGACGGAGAGGTGATAGAACGCATCGGTGCGAAACCCACGTCTCAAGAGCGTCTTCACATTGAAGGTGTCAGTGGTATGACCAAGGAAGTGGAAGTAAGCTATGTAGACTTTCATATTCGTGGACGTAACCGAACCGATCGTTACCTAGTGAAACATGCGCGGGCGATTAAACCATTAGGGCTTCGCGTACAAAATCATAACTTGGTAAACTACTTGGATTATAGTCATCTGGCAGACTTATCTGACGAACTTTCTTACGCCGATACTCCCCCAACTGTCCTCATCGGCGCGCCAGATTGGCACCTATCCTTGAGCCGTGAAGTACGTTGCGGAAAGAAAAACGAGCCCGTTGCCTCTAAAACTTTATTAGGTTGGGTACTTCATGGCGCACTTTCCGTTTCGTCCAAGCCACTTGAGTTCGTACATCACATTTCGGAAGATTTAGATGCCCTCATTAAAACACAATACGACATTGACGCTTTGGGTATTGTGAAAAGTGCTCCTCGCCTAAACGACGACGATAAACGAGCCACAGATATAATAGAATCTTCGGCTCGTCAACTCGACAATGGCCATTTTGAGGTGGGTCTACCCTGGAAACAAGATTTACCGGAAGTTATACCTGATAGTTATCCACAGGCACTATCCCGCTTTAAGGCCCTCGAACGTCAAATGGCAAAGGACCCAACGTTTGCCGCTGCTTTTCACCAATTTATAGACGAAGTTATCAGCAAGGGATATGCCGAAGAGTGCGATCCACAGACGTACCATCAGCGGATTACACCAAATACATCGTGCATCAACCCAGACGGATCTATTCGCTGGTACCTTCCTATCTTCGGCGTCCTACACCCACAAAAAAAGAAGCTGAGAGCCGTCCATGACGCTGCTGCGGTCACGAAAGGTATAAGCCTCAACACTCTATTACTACAAGGCCCCGATTTATTGTCACCCCTTCTCGACATTTTATTCCGGTTTAGGGAAGGCGAAATCGCCTTAAACGGGGACATCAAAGAAATGTTCCCACAAGTTAAAATCACTCCACGAGATAGGGATGCCCAACGCTTTCTCTGGCGCGGGAAGGACGGCAACCTCAAAGAGTACAGAATGTCCTCTATGATATTTGGCGCAGTCTCATCACCATTTATCGCGCTCTATATCAAAAACAAAAATGCCAAAATAATGGAAGCAGAGTTCCCCAATGCCTGTAAGGCAATTATAGAAGACCATTATATGGACGATTATCTCGGAAGCCACTCCAACATTGACGACGCGGCTCAACTAGTTACTGAGATAGTCACTGTCCATAAGGCTGGCGGGTTCGAAATGCGTGCGTGGGTGTCAAATCGCCCAGAAGCTCTCTCACTTGTTCCTAAAGAACTTAGAAGCGACGCTATTTCTGACGTTATGCTGCCACCTAGCACTGAGGTTGGCGTCTTAGGTGTTAAATGGGACCCACGGCAAGACTCGTTAGGCTTTCGTACCTTACCCCAGATACCCACTGAAACTTTAACCAAACGCAGTCTATTATCAAACGTTATGAAGGTTTACGATCCTCTCGGTTTTTTGATGCCAGTCATTATCTGGGGCCGTATCTTAATTCAAAGACTGTGGCGCGCAGGTATTGGTTGGGATACGCCACTTCCCGAGGCGTATGTTAGTGAATGCGAGGACTGGTTTACACAATTACAGGTTGCGGCCAGCATAAAAATTCCTCGCTGGTACATGAATAGGTCAGATATCGTAGACGTTCAGCTGCACCTGGTAGCCGACGGCGGCGAGCAAGCTTTTGCCTGTGTTGCTTACTGGCGTTTTACTTACAGCGATAGCACCGTGTCCACGGCTCTCATCGGAAGCAAGGCACGCGTCTCGCCTCTCAAACCGGTTTCGATTCCTCGCTTAGAATTACAAGCCGCGCTAATCGCCTCGCGGTATGCACAAACGATTTTGCAAGCTCATCGTTTTCAGCCCTCCGAGACTATTTTTTGGACTGATTCAACCACAGTCCTTAAGTGGATTCGGAGCGATGCTCGCGCATTCAAAGCATTTGTGGCACACAGGTTGGGAGAGATACTGGAGACCTCTAACCCGTCCAATTGGAGGTGGATCCCTACCTCTCTCAACGTCGCTGATGACGCAACAAAACCAAAAAAAAATAATTTCACCGCATGTCATCGGTGGTTTACCGGGCCGTCGTTTCTTCTTGAACCACCATGCACGTGGCCTACCGAGCACGACACTGACGTGGAAGAGAGTTCACTAGATCCTGAATTAAAATCAGACCTAGTGGTTCTGCTCCTCGACAGCCCGTCATCGGACTTACTCCCTGACCCGTCGCGTTTTAGTTCTTGGCTGCGTCTCCTTCGCACAACCGCCCGCGTTCTCCAGGGCGCACGAACATTCCGGCTTAAACTGTCTCGGCCTATAACTCCAAATTCTAAGTTGTATACAGACGGTACCACATCTCCCTATCAACTTCACGCTGCGGACATCGTAGAAGCCGAGAAGATGGTACTCCAACAAGCTCAGGCAGAGAGTTTTCCCGAGGAGCTAACAGCTTTAAAATCCTTAAAGCCAGTGCCCAGAAACAGCCGAATAGCGAAACTCGCACCAACATTCGATTTAGACGGCTTGTTGAGACTAGACACACGGATAAGTTCTGCACCGGGAGTTAGCGAAACCGCGAAGTCCCCGATTATCCTCGACGGCCGCAACCATGCTGTACGACTACTCATCCTTTATGAACACAACAGAGCGTCGCATCACTTCAACGAACTAGTGCTGAACGAACTCCGACAGAAATATTGGATACTTAGAGCACGAGACAGCATCCGTAGCGTAGCACACGCCTGTTTACAATGCCGAAGGTGGAAAACCCAACCAACTCAACCCCAGATCGGCAACCTACCCCTTGAAAGACTCGACCATCACAAAAGGCCCTTCACACACGTTGGCCTCGACTATTTTGGCCCTATTATGATAAAAATATATCGTCGCCAAGAGAAGAGGTATGTCGCATTATACACATGCTTAGTGACTAGAGCGCTTCACTTAGAATTGGTCACTTCACTATCATCAGACGCCGCCATAATGAGCCTGAGACGCTTTATTGCTCGCAGAGGAGCACCTACAACTATTTTCTCGGACAACGGCACAAACTTCGTTGGGGCCTCCCGCGAGCTACGCGGCCTACGTGACGAATTGGTACAGGAATACGCCACCAATCACAAAATCGAATGGCGCTTCATTCCGCCCGCTTCTCCATTCATGGGCGGTGCGTGGGAAAGGCTCGTGCGAACCGTAAAAACAGCACTGAAATCCTGCCTCACCAAACAACCGCTCAAGGAAGACGTGCTGGCGACGCTCTTGATGGAGGCAGAAGCCATTGTAAACTCACGGCCGTTGACCTATGTTTCTACATCTCCCGACTCACCAGAAGCAATAACGCCATTTCATTTTATTCTTGGCACATCTTCTGTCGTGCCATGGACTTCAACACTCACGGAAGCAGACCTGCTGAGAAGGTGCGACTGGCGTAGAACTTTGCGACTCGCTGATAAATTCTGGGAACGATGGGTGCGCGAGTATCTGCCGACGCTCCGACCAAGAGGCCTCCCCACTAGCAACACAACAAATCTGAGTGAGGGGGATGTGGTGCTGATCGCAGACCCTACCCTTCCTCGTGGTTTATGGCCCCTAGGAAGGATAGAGAAGGTGTATATAGGATTCGACGGAGCGGTCCGCGTAGCAGACGTCCGTACCAAGGGCGGCCTCCTGCGCCGACCGGCCCGAAAACTTGTATTAATAGAAGCCGAACCCCAATCAGTCTCCACCGGCTGTTAGTGTTCCACTGGGGCTCCGGTATGTTGGCGACTGGCTGTGATTCGACCTTTTTATACAATTTAATGTCATATTTTAAAAATATAGTTTTCGTCTTTTTTGTTACGTCTGAGCAGCCGGCGGGTTTCGTTTTTTTTTCATAATATTTGCCTTGTCGCCTTGTCAATATTTTAATAAATTTATAATATTGCTAATATACGTGTTTCTATCATTTCATTTATACAGTCCACTAATTCAATCCAATCCACTCGCTATCAAGTGCAGTACCCAAGTGAAAACCCTGTTGGTTTTCCTTGGAAACCCCGAAAACTACTTTTTGAGAGGTTATTTCTCGAAAATCCACGTGTTGGAGACAAATATTGGCGTGCGGCGCCGGATTTATCGCGGTACCCCCCATATTTTGCACTGCTATTCGGAGTGCACCACCTAGCCGCACATATTGGCAAAGAATTGGATTTTTCCTGACACACCCCTCGCTGCTACGGGGTAAAAACTGAAAAACACGTGCAGCGCGACTTCGGACCCAGCGTATCCAGGATCAATTTTAACATCTCACCTTGGAAGGGACCACGTAAGAAACATATTCCCTTTTTCCGCTTGTCGAAAAGTGCCCTGGAAGCGGAGATATAAAA
Organism: Xanthia togata; assembly: GCA_963853775.1. Classification (NCBI taxonomy): domain Eukaryota; kingdom Metazoa; phylum Arthropoda; class Insecta; order Lepidoptera; family Noctuidae; genus Xanthia; species Xanthia togata. The sequence continues at coordinate 148,499 of OY970801.1, forward strand.
TTTTCAAGATTTTTTCAAATCACCAAATTTGTGACAGCCCTAGCTCGGAAAAACGAGCGAAGACCCATAGTTTTTAGTTAACTATAAGATTAAGTATACTATTAAAAACATTTATGTAAACTTTCAGAATTTTCCCTTTTATATTTGCTGAGTTATTAAATTTTAAAAATACCTATTGCTATACCTAAACTTTTACCTAAACTTTTCCTATTGTTTTGACAGAAGTGGGAAAAACGCTATTCGATGCACCATTAGCTCCTTAGTTTAAAATAAAATCAACATCACCATCCTGATATATTTACAGTCATTACATACCGAAAAACTGTCTTTTTGCGTCTGTTGGTTCTGGCTGGTGGTTTTTCGAATAGGTATTCCTCTAAAATATTGTAAAGAATAGTATACATTTTAAGACATTTTTCAGTAGAATGGTTCATTAACTTTCTTAATACATTTTTTCCTAAATTTTTTATCAAACCAGTACTGAGCTGTGATTTTTTAATTATAACGCGGGCTTTCCTGAAAACCGCACAATAACTGTGTTTTCAGTTTACAGGAAAACTAAGGGTCCTAGACCAAATTTGACCATTTTTCCCGGGTCCCCCCCCCTATGAACCCCCCCCACGATTTGCACCGGAGACAAACCCTTTGAGACCCCTCCGATCATTTCCAATAAATTTCATCCCCCTACCCCTATTTTCGTACTTCGACTTAGTCTCTGGCAAAAAATTTTCTAGTACCAAACATAGCAGAATACTACGGGCTCTGCCTAGCCCCTTTCTATATTTATCCGTAATTGATAATTTTATAATAATATATTTAAACTTTTTCCCCCTCCTGCTCCAGTTACTACAGGCCATTTCCCTAGCTTAGCCCCCCTTTTCTTTTTTATATTTAATTTATTAATTATAAATATATTTAATTCCCCCCCCCCCCCCCAGTCTTTACAGGACATTCCTCTTGATTAGTACTTTTGTCTTTATTTAATTATAAATATATTTTAATTACCCCCCCCCCCCCTCTTCCTGCCTCAGTCACTAAAGGCCATTCCCCTGGCTAAGGCCCCCTTTGCTTTTTTATATTTAATTTATTAATAATAAATATATTTTATTTAATTTACCCCCCCCCCCGCCCCCCCGTCTTTACAGGACACTCCTCTTGATTAGTCCCCTTGTCTTTATTTAATTATAAATATATTTAATTACCCCCCCCCCCCTCCAGTCATTATAGACCACTACCCTTGCTTTGCCCCCTTTTATTAAAAATTTAAAAATATTAAATAACCCCCCCCCCCCCCCCCCGTTTATATATTTAAGCCCCCTCCTCTTTATTTGAATTATTAATATATATTAATTACCCCCCCCCTCCCCCGCCCCCCTACAGTCCGTTGGATAACTTAAAATTAATTAATAGATTTTTAAATAATTATTTAATATACCCAAATCCCTTGTAAGAAAAATTTCAAGTAAAATCCCCCACCCCTTATTTTTCATAATCCCACCCTATCTCCGAAACGGCTGGGAATATTTAAATTTTGACCAAATTTCCCCCCCCCCTATAACCCCCCCTCCCGGCTAGAACCTAGATTAGGATAGGCCACCTAGACCCCCTTTTTGACCCCCTTCCCAAAAAATTTGAACCCCTACTATTTTTCATAATAAGTATATATATACATCACCTAAAACAACCCGAGGCTGTACCCCCACCCCAAGGACCACCTGGAGTGACCCGGGACCCCCTTTTTGACCCTCTTTTGACCCCCCGGGATCCCTGAGACAACAACCCCCCCCTCTTTTCCTCACCAGCCCCTTCAGGGCTACCCCACTACTGATTTTACCCCCCCTATCAACCCCCCCCCCCCCTACCATTTAGAGTTACCTCACCCCCCCGGGCCTTAACTTTGGACCCAGAAGTCACAGACCCACCGTGTTTGGGGTCTTTGGCACCGTAAGGAAGAGACCTATCTTTCTGCTCCAACAGAACCGAGATAAAACATCCGGTCTTTAGATGATAAACATTTAAATATATATTCACTATTTGGGTTGTGTAGTGTACACACCTTGCTAGGCAGATTGACTTAGGGACTTATATAGACCCCTTGACTACTACCTAGAATACTGTAAGCCTGGGTAGAGATTCTCTAGATAAGGACTGCAACTATTGTTGCAATTATATTAGTTATAAGGATTTTATGTAAAATATTAGATTAGATTGCAACTTTTGTTGTAACTATACATAGTTTTAAGGACTATTTGTGCGGTTTTATTTCGTACACTTGTATAATTTTAATTTGTAATAATTTATCATTTTTATATTTTATTAAATCGTCCCTATTGACGCTATACGTTTGACGCATACCTCCAAACATGCTAAGATCACCGATAAAAGCGGCTGACGGCAAAAAGTCACCGTCTAAACTTGGGGCAGCTGCTTCTCTTAATATGACACGCAGCTTAGAGGACGGAGAAGCTGCAAACCGCAGCCTCACTCCCTCTACAAGCGAAAAGAAGTCGCAGGCTGGCCCTGCGAAATCTAGATTAAAGCCTGCCTTGACACAGGAGAGTACAGCTGCAACCAAAATAAAGCCCGTCGAAACAAAATCACCGCTTAAACCCAAATATGCGGATCGAACGGCGGAGGCCAAAGCCTGTCTAATAAAGGCAAAACTTAATCTCAGCAGCTCTAGAAACACCAAGACTGAGATTAAAACCGCCATCACTGAAGCCACGGAACGCCTCTATCAACTGGTCAAGGAAATAGAGCTAGAGCTTAGTGTGGCAAATCACAAAATTACTAAGGATGGGGCTGTAGCGACAGAGCCTAAAACAGCTGAAATAAAAATAATCCCTTCCACAAATATAGACACAGGCATAATCATAAGTAAAATTGAACAACACACAAGGCTCCTGGCGGAAAATAACAAGAAGATAGAGGAGCTAAAGGAATCCATCGACCAGCAGAGAGAATCCCTGGAGAAGGGTAACACTTACGCGAGCGTGGCCGCAACTCAGGGTGTAAGATTGCTGCCAAAGTGCAGTACCTTGCATTCGGTGGTGGTCACATCCAAGGACGAAATGGAGACAGGTGAAGAAGTCCTCAACAGAGTTCGGAAAGCGGTAAACGCCAAGGACGGGTGGATAAAAGTGGAAAAGGTGAGGAAAGCCAAGGACAGAAAAATAATAATAGGGCTAGAAACAAAAGAAGAAAGGAGCAGGATAAAGGATCGACTTCAGAAGGACGGAGTTGACCTCATTGTCGAGGAAGTCAAAAACAAGGACCCGCTTCTGATTTTAAGGAACGTCTTGGTAGTTAATACTGACGAAGACGTCCTTAAAGCGCTAAAAAACCAGAACCAGGGGGTTTTCGACGGCCTCGAGGATGGGGAAAACAGAGTGGAGGTAAAATATAGAAGAAGAACTCGGAACCCTCATACTGGCCACGTCATCATCAGCGTGTCGCCCACCATCTGGCGACGAATACTGGAAAACGGGACCGTCCACATAGATCTCCAGCGCATCAGGGTCGAAGATCAGACCCCGTTGGTCCAATGCACTCGCTGCTTGGGCTTTGGACATGGGAAGCGGTTCTGCAAAGAACCTGCAGACCTTTGCAGTCACTGTGGTGGTCCCCATATGAGACCAGAGTGCCCAGACTGGCTTTCGGGCTCACCTCCCGCCTGTCGGAATTGCACGAAAGCTAAAACCGAATACGGCACACAACATAATGCATTTAGCCATGAATGCCCAGTACGCAGGAAATGGGATGACGTGGCCAGATCGACTGTTGCTTACTGCTAAAGGCACCTCACTGGAAAACACCCACCTGACCGACAAAACTGAAAGTCCCCTTACCGCAACACGCGACATCCGGCAGTTCGACAGCCTGGTGAACCAACAAAAACAGGACAACAACCGCAATTTTGACGTTCGTATTGTTATGGAATGTAGCATAATTGGAGGAAAGGTTGGCGTTTCACTGTCCATATTGAATCGGGAGGTTGAGAACAGAGCCCGCAAACTTATTCCATCAAACTACTGTACAGTCCACCAGGCTGTTTTCCTAGCAATAACAAGGGAGACTAAGGAACCATACAAGCTCAAGGCATCTTCTCTTGGAGTTTTCAACGACCCAATGGCAGCTACTCAAATGAAAACGAATCCCGGTTCGCTCCACCTTTTTGTTGAAGAAGCTAGAGATAACAAAAGATCCACATCTCGGCAGAACAAGCTGATCTTGTTCTGGATTAAAACTCACGTTGGGCTACTGAGGAACGGAAGAGCTAACCAAACAGAAAAAGCGGGCGCTGGAAACTCCAAGAGAAAGCCCGACTACAAATACGTAATCGCACATAATATATACATAGCTCAAAATGAAACCGCTTAAGTAAATATGCTGTCATAATATAGTGTTATATTAGAGACTAGCATAACAACCTTTTTGTAAAATATTTTTAAGTAGATAATTATGGATTATATAAATAAGCTTAGAAACCGTATGTAAGACTAGGATAAGAATTATAATAAGAACTGTAAAATAATATAAGCATAAAACTGTAAAGTGAAAAGGTAATAAAAAGTTGTCTCCCTGGTTATTTTGTAACACCCGAAAATGAATGAATAATAAAGTTAAAAGATAATATATAGTTAGATAGTTTAAAGTCAGAAAATGATAGATGGGAATCCCACCCGAAAAGGAATGAATAATAAAGTAAATAGATAATATATAGTTAGATAGTTTAGTCAGAAAATGATAGATGGGAATCCCACCCATGATGAAACAAAAGAGGATGAATACTAGAAAGAACAAGTATGAGGAATAAAAGTACGAGAGGTATAAATGCGAGAACTAGTATGAAAGGATACGCAGACAGGCATAGGCTCCGATTATGTTGGAGGTAGAAGTAAAAAAAAAAAAAAAAAAAAAAAAAAACCTAACCTTTTTTTTTTTTTTTTTTTTTTGACGCTGAGAAATGCTTTATGCACTGCCGCTCGTGGGGGACGAGACGGGGTGTGTGGGACTCCTGTCAGAAGGACAGTATACCCACTAAAACTCAGCGGTGTTCCCGCTTCGCCATGATGGGAGGGCCATGGGAAACTGGCGTAGCCTTTACATCCACGACCCTCCCGGCGCATGCCCGCCTAGCTGGCGGGCCCCGCATGCCCCCTAGGTTGGGGGGGCTACGGGAATGGCCGGGAACACCTGGCCATTCCCGTCCGACACTGGTGGAGGTCTGTGCAATACAGGCAAGGGTGCCCCCGCACCCGTTGCCTGCTGGCCTCCACCTGGTTTGGGGAGAAATACACGCCCATCGAGGCTAAGTCTCCCCACGCGGCGGCCACGTATCCCGGTCCCTTCTCTAATAGCGAGAGGGGAGGGGAGTCCGTGGAAGACCGCGACATCAATGCCACCGAACCGTCTCGATCAACCAGCCAACAGGCAGGGACCCAGTACGGCTCGGCAACCACCGCCACGTCCACCAACCACTCAGCCATGGTCTACATCAGCAGATCCTGGGCTGCTCTGTAGTGGTTGGTGTTCTTCTGGAGGATGCGATGTCTGACCCTATCCATCAATCAGACATTGCATCCCCCTCTACAGCCGCTGAAGTCCCAGCCTCAGGGACGGCGGTGGTAGCGACAGGCCGGACTGGCGCCTGCTGTTTGCCCTTCTTAGGGGGAGGATTGCACTTCCTCCCCATCATCACGTGGCCCGCCGGGCAGCCACTGGCGGCACACACCGCGCAGTGCGGCATGGCGGCCTTGCAGGAGGCGGACTTGTGCCCGTCCTTGCCACAGCGGTAGCAGTTGTCCGCCCTGTCGACCTCGGACGGACAAAGGGCCCGAGTGTGTCCGATTCCGAAACACTTGTAGCAGCGCAGAGGCTTAGCTGCAAGTGCCCGGACTACACCCGAGCTGAATCCAACGGCAAGCCGTCCCTTGGCGAGGACGGCTATTGCTGCGGCGACTGGGCACTCAAGACGAATGGTGCCCATGCCACCGCGGCCGGGCCTCATGGCCCGACTTTGCACCGCTGTGACGGCACAGCCCCCCATTGCTGCGACCGCCGCCACCACCTCCTCCTTGGTGACCGAGTCGTCCAGGTCGGTCACCTCTAAGGCCACAGACTTCACGGGCCTGGCGACACTGGCCGCGTCCGCGATGACCTCTTTTATTTTGCTGGCGAAGAGGTCCGCATTGGCGCCGCCCTGAGCCCCCGGAAACTCGAAAATTCGAGCTCCGGCCTGGGTCCGGCGGCATGAGACTTTGCCGATCCCCAGTTGGGTAGGATCGGCATTGGTACGCGCCCGCATCATGATGGACGCGTACGTCTCCCCCCGCTCCGCAGCCTCAGTGGTGAGCGTCACCACTACGGCTGCGGTTTTGGGAGGAACCAATTTCCTCTTCGGCGCAGCAGCGGTGGGCTTGGTGGCTGACGTGTTCCCCTTCCCCTTTCCCTTGCCCGTAGTCTGGGATGGGCCGGGAGGAGTGGTGGCGGGGGCGGCAGAGGCAGCCACCGTCCTTGACTTCTTTTTGCCCACCTTCGTCCACCCCTGCTGGTTGGATGGGGTGGTGGACGGGAGATGGGCGTCTTCCCTCTGGGAAGGCAGCTCCGGCTCACATGGCCTATTGTCGGCCGCGAGCGGTGGTCGGAGGCGCTTCTCTGGCAAGAGCCTGTCCTCAATGCCCGCAAGACAGGCTCTTGTGAAGGCCCTTTCCTCCGTGACGACCTTGCGGATTATATCCTCAAGGTTGGAGGAAGGGACCTCAGCCGCTGGTCTCGGCTCGGCTTGGTTTGGCCGGGCCGTGGCTTCAGCCAGCTTCTGATGCAGCTGGCTGACCTCTGACTGCAGGCGATCAACTTTCGCCTGCAGTTGCCGTGTCTCATCGGTCGCCTTGCGCTGCACCAGCTCCCCGATGATGCCACGCATGCTCGCGGCCCTGCATTTGAGGGACTTTTGAAAAGTCCCCTTTAAATTAGAGGACTTAGAGGCGACCTCAATTATCTCCTCTTCGTCCTCCTCAGCCATAAGCTCCAACTCGGCCAGGGAGTGGTCCGCATACAGTACGCGCGACGCGCCGTACCCGGACTTGGCTCGGGCGGCGCGCGTCCGTTGCTCCTTGGCCGCAACCCGCTCCTCCAGGTCTTGCTGGAGCTGCGCCCGCCGTGACAGGTCCAACTGGCGTTGGGCCTCTGCCAGACCGACGTCGTGGGTGTCCGACACCGTTTTCTTGGCGGCTTTTGCCTGCCGCTCCTTGGTGGCCACCGTCTCCTCCAGGTCATCCTGGATTTGCGCCGCAGAGGCCGAAGTAGAAGTCGAAGCCTTTTTTGATTTCGGCTTCTTCTTCGCCCTACTTCCTACCGACTCCGAGGAACCCCCGGATACGGTCCGGGGGCTCCTCAGATCGGCCCTCTTCCGCTTGGGGCGGTCGCTCTCGGCCGCCGACGTGTCCATAATGGAACCGTCGGAGTCCGACATCTCGTCCGGCCTGCTGAAGAAGCTGGCCGCAGATGGTGCACGGTCAGCATCCGACGCCAAGGCGTCGCCGGCGTGGCCCTGAGAAGGGTCGTTGGGTTGGCCCTGAGAAGGGCCTTTTGGTTGGCCCTGAGAAGGGCCTTTTGGTTGGCCCTGAGAAGGGCCTTTTGGTTGGCCCTGAGAAGGGCCTTTTGGTTGGCCCTGAGAAGGGCCTTTTTTAAAACGCCCGGAGGCTTCCCGCGAGGGTTTAGGCATAGCCTCCGCAGGTGCCGTAGATTCCGACATAAAATAAGATAAGATAAAATTGATTAAAATACGCTACGACAGCACAGTGCACTTTAGCCAACCCAGTCTGCCACTCCGTTACGGTGGTCAGAACTGGGTCGTTTCCAGGGGACGCGACGTGGACGCAAGCACTGTGGGGTGGTCCCCCAACCTAACCTAACCTAACCTTTTTTTTTTTTTTTTTTTTGGTCTCGGGGTGGAAAATCCTCATGGATGTCCTCCGCCCTGGGGCGGGCGGAGGGGTCTGTCAGACTCGTACTGACTAAAAACCACCCCGGTGTTCCATCTCACACCTACGTCGGGGGTCGCGGGAACGCAGATACTTCCGCGACCCTCGGCTGGTGCCGGCCCGCCTCTGCGGGCCACCTCGAGTTTGGGGGGAGTGAGGTGTTAAACTCCCCCCTTACATCATAGAGAGGCGCGCGTGGAACACTACGCGCCGCCATCTCGGGTCCTAAGGAGTAGGGGGCGATGGATTTCCCCAGATCCGTCGCCCCTGGACCCATTTAGGGGGGCTGGAAGAGGGCGTTATCCGCCCTCCGCCGACGCCCAGTGCGTCTGCTGCGGATCGGGTTAGTGGAAGCAATCTCCCGCTCCCTTTCCGCAGCCTCCTTCTGCGAGATGACTGTCTCACAGAAGGAAACCACCGCGTCCCAGGACTCCTCGCTGCCGGCCATGGAATTCACAACGGCCGGCAGCGAAAGGTCACTGCCTACTCCAGAGACGAGGGCACGGCGCGGCTCCTCCCAAGCGGCACACTCTGCCAGCGTATGCCACGCCGTGTCCTCCCGACAGTCGACGCAGTGGTGACACCGGGCGTCCGGCTCCCTGTTTATGCGACACAAGTACTTCCCAAAGCAACCATGCCCCGAGAGCACCTGCGTCACCCGAAACGACAGGGAGCCGTGCCTCCTCCCGAGCCAAGTGTCGAGCACCGGCCGGACCGCCTCAATGGTGTTGAGGCCGGCGGTAGGGCGTGAGAGCCTGTCCCGCCATTCCGCCACCAGGACCTCGCGAAGCTGCGACCGACGCAGCTCCAAATGTCGCTGCGTCAGCCGCTCGCCCTGCGCCCGCGCTTCCTCGCGCCACCGATACGATGACGCGAGTACTTTCGCCTCCAGGTCCCAGGGCGGGGATCCGGCCAGTGCACAAGCCGCCTCGTAGGAGATCGTGCGATACCCCCGGATGACTCTGACGGCCATCGCCCTCTGCGGTCTCCGCATGACGGCGATGCTCCCGGCCGTCAGGTCAGCCGCCCAGATCGGGGCCCCGTAAAGGGCCATCGATCGCACGATCCCCACGTATAGCCGCCTACAAGCGGCGCTCGGGCCCCCCAGATTGGGAAGCAGCGTTGAGAGCGCTCCAGCAGCGCCCAGCAGCTTGGGCGCCAGCCGTCGGAAGTGGGGCCCGAAGTCCCACCGGCTGTCGAGGACCAATCCTAGGTACTTCATGGTACCCTCAACAGCGATCCGAGCCCCCCCGACCACGATATGTGAGCCGGGTGACGGCGCCCGCCGGGGGCCATGGAACACCATAGCCTCCGACTTGCTGAGGGCCACCTCCAGGCCTAGGCGACGTATGCGGCTCACCACCTGTGAGACCGCAGCCGTCGCCAGCAACGCTGCTTCCCTGTGCGAGCTCCCCCGGGCAGTGACCAGCGTGTCGTCCGCATAACACGTCAGGTCTACCCCCGGCCTGAGCTCGCCCCTCAGCACCCAGTCGTACCCGATGTTCCACAGGAGCGGCCCTAAAACCGAGCCCTGTGGAACACCGCACGACATGCGGCGCTGGTATCCGCCATCACGTCCCTGGTAGGTGACACACCTCTCCGACAGATAAGCCCCAACGATGCGGCGGAGGTAGGGAGGCACACCATGATAGCGCAGTGTCTCCCGAATACAACTCCAGGGCAGGGTGTTGAAGGCGTTGGATATGTCCAAGGACACCGCCAACATTACCCCGCCCCGAGACACCGCTTCCTCCGCCAGGACTCTAACCCGCGACACAGCGTGTATTGTGGAGCGCCCATGCCGAAACCCAAACTGACTGTCGTCCAGGTCACCTAACCTAACCTTTTTTTTTTTTTTTGGTCTTTTTTTTTTTTTTTTTTGGTCTCGGGGTGGAAAATCCTCATGGATGTCCTCCGCCCTGGGGCGGGCGGAGGGGTCTGTCAGACTCTTACTGACTAAAAACCACCCCGGTGTTCCGACACACACTTACGCCGGGGGTCGCGGGAACGACAGAATCTTCCGCAACCCCTGGCTGGTGCCGGCCCGCCGTCGCGGGCCTCGTCTCGGGTCAGGGGGGGGAGTGAGGTGTTTGACTCCCCCCGCGACGTCTCAGAGGGGCGCGCGTGGAACACTACGCGCCGCCACCTCGGGTCCTGATGTGTGGGGGGCGACGGACGTCCCCGAGTCCGTCGTCCCTGGACCCAATTAGGGGGGCCGGAAGAGGGCGTTGTCCGCCCTCCGCCGACGCCCGGTGCGCCTGCTGCGGGCCGGGTGAGTGGACGAGATCTCCCTCTCCCTTTCCGCAGCCTCCTTCTGCGAGACGACCGTCTCGCAGAAGGCGACCACCGCGTCCCAGGACTCGGCGCCGCCGACCATAGCGTTCACTACGGCCGGCAGCGACAAGTCACTGCCTACTCCTGAGATGAGGGCACGGCGCGGCCCCTCCCAAGCGGCACACTCTGCCAGCGTGTGCCGCGCCGTGTCCTCCCGGCAGTCGACGCAGTGGTGACACCGGGCGTCCGGCTCCCTGTTTATGCGACACAGGTACTTCCCGAAGCAACCGTGCCCCGAGAGCACCTGCGTCACCCGAAACGACAGGGAGCCGTGCCTCCTCCCGAGCCAGCGCTCGAGCACCGGCCGGACCGCCTCGACGACGTCGAGGCCGGCGGTAGGGCGCGAAAGCCTGTCCCGCCATTCCGCCACCAGGACCTCGCGAAGCTGAGACCGATGCAGCTCCACATGTCGCTGCATCGGTCGCTCGCCCCGCGCCCGCGCTTCCTCGCGCCACCGATACGATGACGCGAGTACTTTCGCCTCCAGGTCCCAGGGCGGGGATCCGGCCAGTGTACAAGCCGCCTCGTAGGAGATCGTGCGATACCCCCGGATGACTCTGACGGCCATCGCCCTTTGCGGTCTCCGCATGACGGCGATGCTCCCGGCCGTCAGGTCAGCCGCCCAGATCGGGGCCCCGTAAAGGGCCATCGATCGCACGATCCCCACGTATAGCCGCCTACAAGCGGCGCTCGGGCCCCCCAAATTGGGAAGCAGCGTTGAGAGCGCTCCAGCAGCGCCCAGCAACTTGGGCGCCAGCCGTCGGAAGTGGGGCTCGAAGTCCCACCGGCTATCGAGGACCAATCCTAGGTACTTCATGGTACCCTCGACAGCGATCCGAGCCCCCCCGACCACGATATGTGAGCCGGGTGACGGCGCCCGCCGGGGGCCATGGAACACCATAGCCTCCGACTTGCTGAGGGCCACCTCCAGGCCTAGGCGACGTATGCGGCTCACCACCTGTGAGACCGCAGCCGTCGCCAGCAACGCTGCTTCCCTGTACGAGCTCCCCCGGGCAGTGACCAGCGTGTCGTCCGCATAACACGTCAGGTCTACCCCCGGCCTGAGCTCGCCCCTCAGCACCCAGTCGTACCCGATGTTCCACAGGAGCGGCCCTAAGACCGAGCCCTGTGGAACCTAACCTAACCTAACCTAACCTTTTTTTTTTTTTTTTTTTTTTTTTTTTTTTTTTTTTTTTTTTTTTTTTTTTTTTTGACGCTGAGAAATGCTTTATGCACTGCCGCTCGTGGGGGACGAGACGGGGTGTGTGGGAAGGTTGGAGGAAGGGACCTCAGCCGCTGGTCTCGGCTCGGCTTGGTTTGGCCGGGCCGTGGCTTCAGCCAGCTTCTGATGCAGCTGGCTGACCTCTGACTGCAGGCGATCAACTTTCGCCTGCAGTTGCCGTGTCTCATCGGTCGCCTTGCGCTGCACCAGCTCCCCGATGATGCCACGCATGCTCGCGGCCCTGCATTTGAGGGACTTTTGAAAAGTCCCCTTTAAATTAGAGGACTTAGAGGCGACCTCAATTATTTCCTCTTCGTCCTCCTCAGCCATCAGCTCCAACTCGGCTAGGGAGTGGTCCGCATACAGTACGCGCGACGCGCCGTACCCGGACTTGGCTCGGGCGGCGCGCGTCCGTTGCTCCTTGGCCGCAACCCGCTCCTCCAGGTCTTGCTGGAGCTGCGCCCGCCGTGACAGGTCCAACTGGCGTTGGGCCTCTGCCAGACCGACGTCGTGGGTGTCCGACACCGTTTTCTTTGCGGCTTTTGCCTGCCGCTCCTTGGTGGCCGTCTCCTCCAGGTCATCCTGGAGTTGCGCCGCAGAGGCCGAAGTAGAAGTCGAAGCCTTTTTTGATTTCGGCTTCTTCTTCGCCCTACTTCCTACCGACTCCGAGGAGCCCCCGGATACGGTCCGGGGGCTCCTCAGATCGGCCCTCTTCCTCTTGGGGCGGTCGCTCTCGGCCGCCGACGTGTCCATAATGGAACCGTCGGAGTCCGACATCTCGTCCGGCCTGCTGAAGAAGCTGGCCGCAGATGGTGCACGGTCAGCATCCGACGCCAAGGCGTCGCCGGCGTGGCCCTGAGAAGGGTCATTGGGTTGGCCCTGAGAAGGGCCTTTTGGTTGGCCCTGAGAAGGGCCTTTTGGTTGGCCCTGAGAAGGGCCTTTTGGTTGGCCCTGAGAAGGGCCTTTTTTAAAACGCCCGGAGGCTTCCCGCGAGGGTTTAGGCATAGCCTCCGCAGGTGCCGTAGATTCCGACATAAAATAACAATAAAATACGAAAATGGATTAAAATACGCTACGACAGCACAGTGCACTTTGGCCAACCCAGTCTGCCACTCCGTTACGGTGGTCAGAACTGGGTCGTTTCCAGGGGACGCGACGTGGACGCAAGCACTGTGGGGTGGTCCCCCGCCCGCAACCTAACCTTTTTTTTTTTTTTTTTTTTTTTTTTTTTTTTTGACGCTGAGAAATGCTTTATGCACTGCCGCTCGTGGGGGACGAGACGGGGTGTGTGGGACTCCTGTCAGAAGGACAGTATACCCACTAAAACTCAGCGGTGTTCCCGCATCGCCGTGATGGGAGGGCCATGGGAAACCGGCGTAGCCTTTACATCCACGACCCTCCCGGCGCATGCCCGCCTAGCTGGCGGGCCCCGCATGCCCCCCTGACTGGGGGGCTACGGGAATGGCCGGGAACACCTGGCCATTCCCGTCCGGCACTGGTGGAGGCCTGTGCGATGCAGGCGAGGGTGCCCCCGCACCCGTTGCCTGCTGGCCTCCACCTGGGAGGAGGAGTCGGAGATGAGCGTCGAACTGACGTCTCCTTCGACCCCTCCTCCGCCTTCGGAGCGGTGCCGCGTCGGGATCATCTTCCCGCACGCGCTCCGCCGCCTCCTTCTGGGACATGACGTGCTCGCAGAAGGAGGCGACCGCCGCCCAGGACCCCTCGTCCCTCAGCATGGCGCCCACCACGCCGGGGAGCGAGAGGTCCAGCCCGATCGCCGCGACGAGACTGCGGCGCGGCCCGGACCACGACGGGCACACCTCGAGAGTGTGCTGCGCCGTGTCCTCCGCCGCGCCACAGTCGTGGCACGACGGCGTCTCCTCCCGTCCGATCCGATGCAGGTACGATCCGAAACAACCGTGTCCGGACAGCACCTGCACCAGGCGGAACGAGAGGAACCCGTGCGGCCGCTCGAGCCAGTCCCGCAGGACCGGCCCGATCGCGTCGAGGGTTCGGCGGCCGAAGACCGCGGCGGCGAGGTCCGTCGTCCAGTGGACGACGATGGCGTCCCTCGCCTCCCGCCGGACGGCCTCCCGCTGTTCCGGGGCGAAGGGCTGACCCGCCGCCCTCCGCCCCGCCTTCCACTCGTACACTCTGGCGAGCACCCACGCCTCGAGTTCCCAAGGAGGGGTGCCGGCCAGAGCGCACGCCCCGGCGAAGCTCACCGTGCGGTGAGCCCGCGCCACCCGCTGGGCTATCGCCCTTTGAGGTGCCCGCAAGGCCGCGGCGTTCTCTCGTCTGTGGAGAGACTCCTCCCAGATGGGGGCCCCGTAGAGGGCCATGCTCCTCAAGATGCCGGCGTAGAGTTGCCGGCATCGAGCGCTGGGCCCCCCCAAGTTCGGGAGGAGCCACGAGAGAGCGCCCGCGGTCTTCAGCAGGCGCGACGACAGCCCGCTGAAATGCGGGCCGAAGCGCCACCTGCTGTCGAGTACAAGGCCCAGATATTTCATCTGGGCCTTCACCTCAATCCTGACGCCCTCCACGAAGATGTGGGCGCCAGGTGGCGGGGGGCGCTGCCGGGGACCGTGGAAGAAGACGGCCTCGGTCTTCTGCAGCGCCACCGTCAACCCTAGGCGGCGGATCCTCCCTGCGACCAAGGATCCGCCCGCCGAGGCCAAGGAGGCCGCCTCCCTGAAACTCTCCCCCCGGGCGGTGAGGAGAGTGTCATCCGCGTAGCAGACGACACTCGTGCCTCGGAGGAGAGTTCCCCGCAAGAGCCAATCGTAGCCGACGTTCCAGAGGAGAGGTCCTAAGACTGACCCCTGTGGAACGCCGGCTTCCGCGGCGTACCGCCGGACTCGGCCGGCCCTGTTCACCAGGACGATCGCCCGATCCTCCAGGTAGCTGGCCAGCAGCACGCGCATGTAGCGAGGCACTCCGTGGAATCGGAGCGCCTCTAGGATGGTGGAGTGGGGAACGGAGTTGAAGGCGTTGGCAATGTCGAACGACACTGCCAACAACCCGTCCCCCGCCTCCATCGCATCCTTCACCTGCCCCTTGAGGCAGGCCAGCGCGTCCACCGTCGAACGCTCAGCCCGAAAGCCGTACTGAGCGTCCGACAAGTCCGGCCCGATGCACCGCAGATGGCTCTTCAGGCGGGCAGCGATTATCCCCTCGAACATCTTACCGACCTCATCGAGCAGAACGATGGGCCGGTATGCCGAGGGGGAGTCTGCCGGGCGGCCCTCCTTGCGAAGGAGGCACAGTTGTCCCTCCTTCCATGGTTTCGGGAACCTTCCAGACGCAAAGCATGCGCTGAAGAGGTCCCGAAACCGCTCCTCCATTTGGGTGGCGGCGATCGCCACCACTCTCGCCGGGACACCGTCGGGGCCCGGAGCCGTCTTCTTGGCGCGGATATGGAGAATGGCCGCGCCAAGTTCCGACTCCGTGACGGGAGGGGTCTCCTCTTCATCATCAGCTGGCGGGGCTGGTGGGGCCATCGCTGGTGGGGTGAAGTCGTCCCTGCACGGGAACAGGGACTGAACCACCCCATCCAGAAAGGAGGGCTCCAGGGTCTCGGCCACCGGGGGACCAAAGGGGCGCAGCTTGTTCCGCGCCGCCTTATACGGTCTCCCGTAGGGGTCCGCGTCGAGACCCTCCAGCATTTCTGCTCTCGCAGAGTCTCTGGCGGCGGCGATGGCCCGATCGAGGACCAGTTTTGCCGCCAGGTACACCTCGTAGAGGTGGTCCCCGACGGCCCGGTCCCGTCGACGCCGCCGCCGGCTCCGCGTGTAAGCCCTCCTTGCCTCCACACAGGCTGCTCGAAGCCCCGCCAGCTCCGCCGACCACCAGTACACGGCCCGTTTGGGTGGTGGTCGGCCAGACCGAGGCATGCTCGAGTTGCATACCTCGGTCAGAGACTCCCTCAGCTGCCCCGCCACGGTGTCCACATCCGGCAGCCGGCTGGCGGAAGGCGGCGAAAGCCAGTCCTGGACGAACGCCGCCTCCCGCGCTGCCTCCCTGTCCAGGCGGGCGAGGGCCCACCGTGGGAACGGTGATCGCCCCGGCAGAGTCCGCGTCTCTCCGGGGCGACTGGTGGAGATGTCGAACCGCACGTAGCGATGGTCCGACATAGTCTCCACCAGGTCCACCCGCCAGTTCGGCACGCGCGCGGCTAACGCAGGGGTGGCGAAAGTGACGTCCACCACTGAGCCACCCTGCCGCCGCACGCATGTCTGGACGCTGCCTGGGTTGCCCCAGGTCACCGACTTGGCGTTCAGGTCTCCCAGCACGGAGACCTGACGCGGCGCCGCCCTGCCGACCACGGCGGCCAGGACTCCGAGATAGTTCTCGAAGTCCTGGAGAGGGCGGTTTGGGGAGAAATACACGCCCACAAGGGCGAGTTCTCCCCACGCGGCGGCCACGTATCCCGGTCCCCTCTCTAATAGCGAGAGGGGAGGGGAGTCTGTGGAAGACCGCGCCGCTAGTGCCACCAAGCCGTCCTCGTCACCCAGCCAGCTGCCGGGGACGAAGTAGGGCTCGGCGACCACCGCTACGTTCACCAACCACTCGGCCATGACCTGCACCACCAGGTCCTGGGCCGCTCTGCAGTGGTTGGCGTTCGTCTGGAGGATGCGGAGGTCGGAAATTATTATTCCGACATCGCACCCTCCTCAGCCGCCGCCGCCGCCGCTGGAGCTACAGCGGCGACGACGGCGGCGGCGGTGGTGGCAACAGGGCGAACCTGCGCCGGCACCACGCCCTTCTTGACGGGGGGCTTACAGCTCCTGCCCGTCATCCGGTGGCCCGCGGGGCGGCCAATGGCGGCACACGCCGCGCAGTGTGGCGCGGTGGCGGTGGCGGTGCACGCGGCCCACCCGTGTCCCTCCTTCCCGCATTGGAAGCACGTATCCCTCCAATCGGACTTGGAGGGACACGTGGCTCGGGTGTGGCCGAACGCGCAGCACTTGAAGCACCGCGCAGGCTGTGCCTCAAGCGGCCGGACCACCGCCGAGCTGAAGCCGATCAGCAACCGTCCTTTGGTCGCCGCAAGGACGGCCCCGGCCGCGGCGACCGGGCACTCCACGCGGATGATGCCCATGCCGCGGCGGCCGAGCCTGACGACTCCAGCCTTCACCGCGCCGGCGTCGCAGCCTCCAGCTGCTGCGACGGCCGCGACCACATCCTCTTTGGCGACCGAGTCATCAAGATCGGCCACCTCCAAGGCTGCGGTCTTTTCTGGCCTGGCGACCTTGGCCACATCCGCGACGACCTCCCGCAGCTTCGCTGCGAAGAGGTCCGCGTTCGTGCCGCGCTGCTCCCCCGAAAACTCGAAAATTCGAGCTCCCGTGAGAGTTCGGCGGCACGTGATTTTGCTGATCCCCAGCTGGGAGGGATCAGCATTCGTACGAGCCCGTCTCAGTACGGACTCGTACGTCTCGCCCCGCTCCGCGGCCTCCGGGGTGATGGTCACCACGACGGCCGCGGTTTTGGGAGGAACCAGCTTCCTCCCACCAGCTGGAGCCCGTTTGGCTGCAGGAGCAGCCGCAGCGGGCTTGGGGTCCGGCTTCTTGGCCTTCTTCCCCCTCTTGCCCACTTCCGTCCACGGCAGGTTGGACGGGGTGGTGGAGGGAAGAAGGGCGTCTTCCTCCTGGATCTGGGCTGGGGCCGGGGCTGCTGGAGCGGCAGAGGACCCTGACGCTCGCACCGCGCTCGTGGTGGGGGTCTGAGGAGACGCCGTGGTCCCCTTGCCCTTGCCCTTGCCCTTTCCCTTTGAGGGCTGCCCTTCCAATACAGGGCCTGCTTGAGGCGCAGGTTCCGGCTCCCCCGGTTGGCGACTCTTGTCCGCCGCTAGCGGTGGGCGGAGCCGCTTTTCCGGCAGGAGCCGGTCCTCGATGCCTGCGAAGCAGGCCCTAATGAACGCCCTCTCCTCCATCACTACCTGCCTCAAGGCTGCCTCGAGGCTGGCAGGGGTGGAGGGGGAGGGGGAGGAGGAGGAGGAGGAGGAGGGGCCCCCTGTCACCGGAGCCGGGGCAGGCAGGGCCGTGGCTTCAGCCAGCTTCTGGTGAAGCTGGCTGACCTCCGCCTGCAGGCGATCCACCTTCGCCTGCAGCTGCCGCGTCTCCTCCGTGGCCGTCCGCTTGACCAGCTCCAGGACAATGCCGTGCATGCTGGCGGCACGGCATTTGAGGGCCTTCTGAAAGGTCCCCTTCAGGTTGGAGGATTTTGAGGCGACCTCCAGGACCTCCTGCCTGTCCTCCTCCGCCATGCGCGCCAGCTCTGCCAGGGAGTGGTCGGCATACAGCACATGGGATGCACCGTAGCCATCCCTCGACCTGGCAGCTTGCTGCTCCTTGGCGCTCACCCTCTCCTCCAAGTCCGCTTGGAGCTGCGCCCGTTTCGCCAAATTAAGTTGGCGCTCGGCGTCCAATAAGCCCACGTCATGGGTACAGGCCGTCGGAGAAGAAGTCGGAGCCTTTTTGGACTTCGACTTCTTCTTCGCCTTGCTGCGGCTGCGGCTTGCGGTGGACTCCGAGGAGCCCTCGGACCGCTTCCGCTTGAAGCGGTCGCCGCTTTCCGCAGCCGACGTGTCCATGTTGGACTCTGTGTCCGAGTCCGAAGACTCGTCCGGCCTGCGGAACAAACTGGCCGCGGATCGTGGGCGGTCTGCTCCTCTCGGCGTCAAAACGCCGCCAGCGTTGGGGTGGCCCTGAGAAGGGCCGTTGGTGGGGCCCTGAGAAGGGCCGTTGGGGTGGCCCTGAGAAGGGCCGTTGGGGTGGCCCTGAGAAGGGCCGTTGGGGTGGCCCTGAGAAGGGCCGTTGGGGTGGCCCTGAGAAGGGCCGTTGGGATGGCCCTGAGAAGGGCCGTTTGGGTCGCCCTGGGGAGAGCGACTCGGCACAAAACGGCCAGACGCATCGCGTGCCGGCTTTCCTGACATGCTCGCAAATGTCCGCATAAAATTAAAATCACGATTTAAAAGTCACAGCGCACTTTAGCCACCGGTCTGCCACTCCGTTACGGTGGTCAGACACGGCGTTGCCCAGGGGATACTACGTGGAAGTATGCGCTGTGGGGGATCCCCCAACCTAACCTTTTTTTTTTTTTTTTTTTGACGCTGAGAAATGCTTTATGCACTGCCGCTCGTGGGGGACGAGACGGGGTGTGTGGGACTCCTGTCAGAAGGACAGTATACCCACTAAAACTCAGCGGTGTTCCCGCATCGCCGTGATGGGAGGGCCATGGGAAACCGGCGTAGCCTTTACATCCACGACCCTCCCGGCGCATGCCCACCTAGCTGGCGGGCCCCGCATGCCCCCCTGACTGGGGGGCTACGGGAATGGCCGGGAACACCTGGCCATTCCCGTCCGGCACTGGTGGAGGCCTGTGCGATGCAGGCGAGGGTGCCCCCGCACCCGTTGCCTGCTGGCCTCCACCTGGGAGGAGGAGTCGGAGATGAGCGTCGAACTGACGTCTCCTTCGACCCCTCCTCCGCCTTCGGAGCGGTGCCGCGTCGGGATCATCTTCCCGCACGCGCTCCGCCGCCTCCTTCTGGGACATGACGTGCTCGCAGAAGGAGGCGACCGCCGCCCAGGACCCCTCGTCCCTCAGCATGGCGCCCACCACGCCGGGGAGCGAGAGGTCCAGCCCGATCGCCGCGACGAGACTGCGGCGCGGCTCGGACCACGACGGGCACACCTCGAGAGTGTGCTGCGCCGTGTCCTCCGCCGCGCCACAGTCGTGGCACGACGGCGTCTCCTCCCGTCCGATCCGATGCAGGTACGATCCGAAACAACCGTGTCCGGACAGCACCTGCACCAGGCGGAACGAGAGGAACCCGTGCGGCCGCTCGAGCCAGTCCCGCAGGACCGGCCCGATCGCGTCGAGGGTTCGGCGGCCGAATACCGCGGCGGCGAGGTCCGTCGTCCAGTGGACGACGATGGCGTCCCTCGCCTCCCGCCGGACGGCCTCCCGCTGTTCCGAGAGTGTACGAGTGGAAGGCGGGGCGAAGGGCTGACCCGCCGCCCTCCGCCCCGCCTTCCACTCGTACACTCTGGCGAGCACCCACGCCTCGAGTTCCCAAGGAGGGGTGCCGGCCAGAGCGCACGCCCCGGCGAAGCTCACCGTGCGGTGAGCCCGCGCCACCCGCTGGGCTATCGCCCTTTGAGGTGCCCGCAAGGCCGCGGCGTTCTCTCGTCTGTGGAGAGACTCCTCCCAGATGGGGGCCCCGTAGAGGGCCATGCTCCTCAAGATGCCGGCGTAGAGTTGCCGGCATCGAGCGCTGGGCCCCCCCAAGTTCGGGAGGAGCCACGAGAGAGCGCCCGCGGTCTTCAGCAGGCGCGACGACAGCCCGCTGAAATGCGGGCCGAAGCGCCACCTGCTGTCGAGTACAAGGCCCAGATATTTCATCTGGGCCTTCACCTCAATCCTGACGCCCTCCACGAAGATGTGGGCGCCAGGTGGCGGGGGGCGCTGCCGGGGACCGTGGAAGAAGACGGCCTCGGTCTTCTGCAGCGCCACCGTCAACCCTAGGCGGCGGATCCTCCCTGCGACCAAGGATCCGCCCGCCGAGGCCAAGGAGGCCGCCTCCCTGAAACTCTCCCCCCGGGCGGTGAGGAGAGTGTCATCCGCGTAGCAGACGACACTCGTGCCTCGGAGGAGAGTTCCCCGCAAGAGCCAATCGTAGCCGACGTTCCAGAGGAGAGGTCCTAAGACTGACCCCTGTGGAACGAACTTCACGCCCGACCGCGCTAGTGGACGGACGTGTTGTTGCGCTCCGTAAAATTTTAATAAAATTTATTTTATTACTGTTTTGCTGAGTGCCGTGCTGAATTTCAGCTTTATATTGTTATTTTAGTTATTTATTACACGAACGCTATTTATTATTGTTTTTGAAGTGAGTGATTTGGACACGGTGATAGTTTTTAGGTTAATCTAGTGATTTTAGTGTGTGAGAAGTTCTGCGGGGACGCTGTGCTGAAATTCAGTGACAGGCGACCCGCCGGCTGGTTGGTACTTCGTTGGCAAGGTACTGTAATCCCACTATTTTCTGTAACACGGACGGATTCAATACCATACAGGTTATAATCCTTGCCCGGCACGTGCCTATTTTGAGGTTAGGTGCACGTGGTTTTGAGGTTGGGAAAACCGCGTGGTATTGTACTGCTGTCGATAGTTAGTCGAGTGACAGCTGTCAGTGTCATCTTGGGTGGCGGTGTCGGTGGGCCTTGTCAGTGTCATCTGTCAGGTGTCGGTCGTCACTGTCAGTCTGGGTGACACTTGTCACTGTCACTATCATCTACTGACATCTTTCTTGGGTGTCAGTGTCGGCTGTCAGTGCCAGTTGTCAGTGTCACGGCCGGTTGGCATTGGTTGGTTGTCAGCTGTCAGTGTCCACTTCGGTGGCGTCTGTCACTGTCATCTGTCAGTGTCATCTGGGGGTGTCACTGCGGTGGTGTTGCCAATCTTAGTTTAGTTCATGGTAGTTTATGTCTTTAATTGTTTTGTTGCCAGTTGGTTCTTAATTAGTATTTATTGAAGTGGTAGAAATTTAATATTTCTACCACAACTTTTTAGATTTAGATAGGTGTGTGTCATCTCTTGATAGTTGATATTGTGTACGGTTAGGCTAGTAGGGTTACTGCCGGAACATGGCAGACGAGGATGATGGAGACGGGTTTCGGCTGGCCATCGACGCTGAACTGTCCCGGCGAGAGGAGGAGCTCCGCTGCTTAGAGGAGCTGCGAGAAGGGATAGGGTTCGTGCCGAGGAGGTCCCTTATGCGGACCCCCCCATCTAGTTTCAGCGCGGCCACGGAAAATATTCCCCCTATTAGGGAGGAATGTCTGCCGCCTGGGAAGGTGTCTCCACCGGCCCAGGCTATGAAGAGACCGCTGTCCTCCCCTCAGGAGGTTCAGGGCCCTCAGCGGAGCAGAGTAGGCCAAAGGGGCGACAAGGCGCCGCCGATTAGCGGCATTATGACAGCACCGGGCCGCGCGGTATGTATGGACTCGCCTCAGGCGGGCTCCCCACCGGGTGCCTCGAGCACTCCGGTAGCGCAGGGGTTGGCGGCTCGGTCCAGCGTTGACCTCATAGATGAGGTGTACACGGCGGTCAAGGGGATCAGCGGGGTGGCTAACGCCTCCAATAAACTCAACATGAGTGACAAGGGGCAGATCGCGGGCTACGGTCAGGATATCCTGGCAATTGTGGCGACACTGAACCTGCGTCTGGCAGAGGCGGAGCATGGCATTACGGCCATGAAATTAAAGGTGGCTTCAATTGAGCTGCAGCAGGCTGGTGCAGCCCCGCCAAGGGCGGTTGCTGCTGTAGAAACGGGGATGAGCTATGCTCGCACTCTTAAGTTGCCCAGTGGCAAAGCTAGGATGGCGGTTGAGCAGCGCGGGCCCTCAGTATTGTTTTACCCGAACACTGAGGGCATCAAGTCGTCGGAAGCAACTCTTAAGGAGTTGCAGGACAAGGTGCAGCCAGCCCAGAGTGGCATCCAGGTACAGGGGGTGCGGAGAGTGGGCAACGCTGGCGTCGTCGTGCAAACGGCGTCGACAGCGGCTGCCCAGAAGCTGAAGCAGGCCGCCCCCAACACATTAAGGTCTGCCGACCCGAAGTCCCGGAGGCCACTTGTGGCCCTCAGGAACCTGAGTGGGAACCCTGTAGCGGAAGAGGTCCTGGAGGACCTGCATCGGGTCAACCTTGCCGAGGATGCCGATTGGCCAGCCTCTAGGCTGCACAAAGAGGCGTGTTTCGCCTTTAAAAAGGGTAGGCGTGGGGGGCGTAGCACGACGGTCGTGTTTGAGGTGTCGGCTGCGCTCCGCGAAAAACTTTTAGGGCTGGGGAGGGTTTACATAGGCTGGGACTCAGTGGAGGTTTGTGACTTCGTCCGGGTGACTTGCTGTGCAAAGTGCCAGCAGTACGGGCACCCGGAGAAGCACTGTAGGGCGGCCGCAATGGTCTGCGGCAGGTGTGGGGATAGCGGCCACAAGGCACAGGAGTGCCAGGCCGAGACGCAATGTTGCGCCACGTGTAGGCGATTTAAGAGGCCGGACGCTAAGTCCCATAGAACGGCGGCCATTGACTGTCCAGCGCGTGTATACGCGGAGAAGCAGGCGGTCTCCATGACCAGCTATGTATAGACGGCCATTGCTCAGGGTGGGACAGCTTAATCTCCAGGGTTCAGCATCGGCCACGTTGGAGTTGCCAGCTATTGCCAAGACTCTGCGTCTGGACCTTGTACTGGTCCAGGAGCAGTACTGCGATACTAGGACCATCCAGTTCGGACCAGAGTCCAAGGCGGGTATAGTAGTGGCAAACCCTGGGGTTGCTGTCGCCTTCCTGAGACACCTCAGCACCGACCATTGCGCGGTGGCCCACATCAGTCATCTAGCATCGGCGACGGATTTGTACGTGGTGTCAGTGTACTGCCAGTATAGCCAGGACATAGCCGTCCATCTGCAGCAGCTGACGAGGGTTTTGGACCAGCTGGCAGGACACCACGTACTGGTGGCCGTAGATAGTAATGCTCACTCACCGCTGTGGCACTGTGAACGTAGGCAGTATGTGGGTAGGGGGCCGGACACAGAGTATAGGAAGACCCAGATGGAGGGCCTCATTCTGGGGAGGGGTCTTACCATACATAACGTGGAAGGTCAACCCCCCACATTTAGCGGACCAAATGGCCAATCAAACGTCGATATTACTCTTAGCACCAGGGGACTCACAGTGTCACAGTGGATGGTCCATGAGGGGTTGAGTGTGAGCGACCACCAGCTCATCACCTTCGAGCTTGGTGTGGGCACCGCGCGGACAGCGGGTCGGGCTGAGGCGCTGGCTGGCACTACGGTATCCTTCCGTGAGAAGGGAGTGGATTACGAGCGATTTCGCAATGTGCTCCACAACAGGATGGGTAGGCTTCAAACGTGGAAGCCGGCACAAGTAATCTGCTCCCAGTACTCGGAAATCCTCACGAGCGCCGCGGTGGCCTGCTTAGGCAAGCGAGGCAGGAAGGATACCGGGGGGTACGAGTGGTGGTCCCCAGAGCTGGACAGTCACCGGCGGAGAGTATACAGCGCACGGCGTGCCTGGCAGCAGGCGCGTAAGTCTAGGGACTCGAGGGAGGGGGAACTGCTGGCCTCTCTGCACGCAGTGAGGTCAGCCTACAAAACTGCCATGCGGGAGGCTGAAGTCACCTTCTTCCGGGGAATAGCGGAGTCGGGGAACGACGACCCATGGGGGTTGGCCTATAGAGCGGCGACGGGCAGAGTGCGCCCCCCTGCCAATGTCATGGAAGGCATTAGGCTGGCGGACGGTTCTTCCATGACGGCAGAGGGCACCGCAGCGGGCCTCCTACATGTTTTATGCCCGGACGATGACCCTGGGAGGGATACCTCATACCATCGACAGATTAGGTTAGCCGCAGCATGCTCTCCAGCGGGACGGGAGTCTGACCCACCCAGCCGAGCGGCACTTGACCGCATAATCAGGGATTTACCGAACACAGCCCCCGGTCTGGATGGCCTCACAGCCAGAATTATAGGTCAGGCTTACAGGGTGAGCGGGGCGGAGATGCTCCTTATGTTTTCGGCATGTGTGAGCGGGGGTGTGTTCCCAGATATTTGGAAGGAGGGCAAGCTGGTCGTCTTGCCAAAGGGCAATGATCGGCCGCTCTCGGATCCCAAGGCGTACAGACCGCTCACGCTCCTCCCCATTTTGGGGAAGGTGCTGGAGCGCCTGATACTGTCATGTGCACCCTGCCTCTATCGTAGTATATCGATTGATCAACATGGTTTTTCGAGGGGTAGGTCGACGGTCACGGCGCTGAATGCGATCCTTGACCGGGTGGCGTCCTCCTCGGAAAACTATGTCCAAGTAGTTTTGCTCGACATCTCTGGGGCCTTCGACAACGCCTGGTGGCCCATGATCCTAACAAAGGCTAAACAGGGCGGATGCCCGCCCAACATATACCAAATTTTAGTCAGCTATTTCAGCAATAGGCGGGTAGGACTGTTCATGGGCGACCAGGTGGTGTGGAAGCAGTCCACTATGGGCTGTCCCCAGGGGTCGGTTCTTGGGCCGACACTTTGGAACCTCCTGCTCGATGACATCCTAAGGCTGCCGTGGCCGGAGGGTGTCCGGGCGGTTGCTTACGCAGACGACATCACGGTCGTGATCGAGGCACCGAGTCGGGCGGCGATTGAGCGTAATGCTCAATCGTCGCTGGAGGCGGTGTCCGCTTGGGGGAAGCGGAACCGCCTCGAATTCTCTACTGCAAAGTCGCAGACACTTACCCTAAAGGGTAAGTTCAAACGTCCCCCTACCATCCGCATGGACGGTGCCTCGATCGCGCACGTGGCGCAGGCCAAGGTGCTGGGCGTTGTTATCGATGAAGCGGGCTCCTACGTGCCGCATGCTAGTTTGGCCGGCCAACGGGCTGTGAATGCCTTCGGGAAGATGTCGAGGGTCTCGGCGTCTTCCTGGGGCATTAAGTACAGAGCCCTAAAGGTCCTGTTTTCAGGGACCTATGTGGCGATTCTTACATATGCTGCGGCCGTATGGTGGCGGAGTGTGGATAGATATGCAGTGCGGAGTACGCTGCTCCGCACGCAGCGCCCAGCACTCATTTTACTGACAAAGGCGTACAGATCGGTCAGCACCGCAGCGTTGCCTGTGCTGGCGGGAGTGCTTCCGGCCGATCTGGAGGTCTGTCGTGCGGGACGAGTCGCGCAGGAGTGTTCCAATTTAATGTCTAGAGAGCGCAGGGTGGCAATTGGGAAGGTGAGAGCGGAGGTCGTTGCTCGGTGGCAGGAGCGATGGCAAGCCTCCGGGGATGGAAGGGACCTGTTTAAATTCTTTCCGGCAGTGGCGGTTAGGCTGTCGCTGGGATGGGTGGAGCCGGACTACGTTACTTCTCAGATCCTTACAGGGCATGGGAGCTTCAGGAGCCGCCTACACGCAATGTCGCTATGCGACACTGCTAAATGCTATTGTGGGCTGGCGGATGAAACTCGGGACCATGTCCTGTGGGACTGTCCGTTGTACGCGGAGGAGAGAGAAATCATGCTGGGAGGATGGGAAAGGGAGGAGGTAGGACCGGTGTTCCACCGGGAGCTAGTGGCCAGCGCAGAGGGTTTCCGTAGGCTGGTGTCCTTTGCTCACAAATGGCACAGCCTGCGGAAAGAATTAGAGAATAGCGGTAGTAGTTAGTTTATAAAATTATAATTTAGAATTGATATTAATTATTGAATTAAATGAAATGAAATTGATGAATAATAATGTAAAATGTATTTTAATTTAATTATACAGGACTGCTCGGGCGTGAAGTCTGTTTTTGTGTTGTAGCGCGCCCCAGAAAGGGGAGAAGCGAAAACAGAAGGGACAGGATATACATGTAGGGTATGGAGTTTAAAAGCACACTCTGGTAGTAAGCTACGGATGTAGTGATACAAGAGCCAGAGTGTGTCTCCTTATCGGTCCGTATGCCGCAAGGCGGGAAGGACCATGTGAGGCGGGAGGTGGGATTATTGACCCCTGTGGAACGCCGGCTTCCGCGGCGTACCGCCGGACTCGGCCAGCCCTGTTCACCAGGACGATCGCCCGATCCTCCAGGTAGCTGGCCAGCAGCACGCGCATGTAGCGAGGCACTCCGTGGAATCGGAGCGCCTCTAGGATGGTGGAGTGGGGAACGGAGTTGAAGGCGTTGGCGATGTCGAACGACACTGCCAACAACCCGTCCCCCGCCTCCATCGCATCCTTCACCTGCCCCTTGAGGCAGGCCAGCGCGTCCACCGTCGAACGCTCAGCCCGAAAGCCGTACTGAGCGTCCGACAAGTCCGGCCCGATGCACTGCAGATGGCTCTTCAGGCGGGCAGCGATTATCCCCTCGAACATCTTACCGACCTCATCGAGCAGAACGATGGGCCGGTATGCCGAGGGGGAGTCTGCCGGGCGGCCCTCCTTGCGAAGGAGGCACAGTTGTCCCTCCTTCCATGGTTTCGGGAACCTTCCAGACGCAAAGCATGCGCTGAAGAGGTCCCGAAACCGCTCCTCCATTTGGGTGGCGGCGATCGCCACCACTCTCGCCGGGACACCGTCGGGGCCCGGAGCCGTCTTCTTGGCGCGGATACGGAGAATAGCCGCGCCAAGTTCCGACTCCGTGACGGGAGGGGTCTCCTCTTCATCATCAGCTGGCGGGGCTGGTGGGGCCATCGCTGGTGGGGTGAAGTCGTCCCTGCACGGGAACAGGGACTGAACCACCCCTTCCAGAAAGGAGGGCTCCAGGGTCTCGGCCACCGGGGGACCAAAGGGGCGCAGCTTGTTCCGCGCCGCCTTATACGGTCTCCCGTAGGGGTCCGCGTCGAGACCCTCCAGCATTTCTGCTCTCGCAGAGTCTCTGGCGGCGGCGATGGCCCGATCGAGGACCAGTTTTGCCGCCAGGTACACCTCGTAGAGGTGGTCCCCGACGGCCTGGTCCCGTCGACGCCGCCGCCGACTCCGCGTGTAAGCCCTCCTTGCCTCCACACAGGCTGCTCGAAGCCCCGCCAGCTCCGCCGACCACCAGTACACGGCCCGTTTGGGTGGTGGTCGGCCAGACCGAGGCATGCTCGAGTTGCATACCTCGGTCAGAGACTCCCTCAGCTGCCCCACCACGGTGTCCACATCCGGCAGCCGGCTGGCGGAAGGCGGCGAAAGCCAGTCCTGGACGAACGCCGCCTCCCGCGCCGCCTCCCTGTCCAGGCGGGCGAGGGCCCACCGTGGGAACGGTGATCGCCCCGGCAGAGTCCGCGTCTCTCCGGGGCGACTGGTGGAGATGTCGAACCGCACGTAGCGATGGTCCGACATAGTCTCCACCAGGTCCACCCGCCAGTTCAGCACGCGAGCGGCTAACGCAGGGGTGGCGAAAGTGACGTCCACCACTGAGCCACCCTGCCGCCGCACGCATGTCTGGACGCTGCCTCTGTTCAAGAGGCAGAGTCCAGAGGAGGCAGCCCACAGCTCGACTGCCCGCCCGCGGGCGTCGGTGGCCGGGTTGCCCCAGGTCACCGACTTGGCGTTCAGGTCTCCCAGCACGGAGACCTGACGCGGCGCCGCCCTGCCGACCACGGCGGCCAGGACTCCGAGATAGTTCTCGAAGTCCTGGAGAGGGCGGTTTGGGGAGAAATACACGCCCACAAGGGCGAGTTCTCCCCACGCGGCGGCCACGTATCCCGGTCCCCTCTCTAATAGCGAGAGGGGAGGGGAGTCTGTGGAAGACCGCGCCGCTAGTGCCACCAAGCCGTCCTCGTCACCCAGCCAGCTGCCGGGGACGAAGTAGGGCTCGGCGACCACCGCTACGTTCACCAACCACTCGGCCATGACCTGCACCACCAGGTCCTGGGCCGCTCTGCAGTGGTTGGCGTTCGTCTGGAGGATGCGGAGGTCGGAAATTATTATTCCGACATCGCACCCTCCTCAGCCGCCGCCGCCGCCGCTGGAGCTACAGCGGCGACGACGGCGGCGGCGGTGGTGGCAACAGGGCGAACCTGCGCCGGCACCACGCCCTTCTTGACGGGGGGCTTACAGCTCCTGCCCGTCATCCGGTGGCCCGCGGGGCGGCCACTGGCGGCACACGCCGCGCAGTGTGGCGCGGTGGCGGTGGCAGTGCACGCGGCCCACCCGTGTCCCTCCTTCCCGTCGTTCCTGCTGCGGCGGCGGAGGAGGGGGGTGCGATGTCCGACTGATGGATAGGGTTGAACATCGCATCCTTCAGGCGAGCACGGTGGACGTGGTAGTGGTTGCCGAGCCGTACTCGTTGGCATTGTTGTCGCGGTCTTCCACGGACTCCCCTCCCCTCTCGCTCTTGGAGAGGGGACCGGGATACGTGGCCGCCGCGCGGGGAGAATTAGCCCTGGTGAGGGTGTATTTCTCCCCAAACCAGGTGGAGGTCAGCAGGCAACGGGTGCGGGGGCACCCTTGCCTGCATCGCACAGGCCTCCACCAGTGTCGGACGGGAATGGCCAGGTGTTTCCGGCCATTCCCGTAGCCCCCCCCAACTTGGGGGCCTGCGGGGCCCGCCAGCTAGGCAGGCATGCGCCGGGAGGGTTGTGGATGTAAAGGCTACGCCAGTTTCCCATGACCCTCCCATCACGGCGAAGTGGGAACACCGCTGAGTTTTAGTGGGTATACTGTCCTTCCGACAGGAGTCCCACACACCCCGTCTCGTTCCCCCACGAGCGGCAGTGCATAAAGCATTTCTCAGCGTCAAAAAAAAAAAAAAAAAAGGTTAGGTTAGGTTACTCTCCTCACCGCCCGGGGGGGGAGTTTCAGGGAGGCGGCCAACTTGGCCTCGGCGGGCGGATCCTTGGTCGCGGGGAGGATCCGCCGCCTAGGTTTAACGGTGGCGCTGCACAAGACCGAGGCCGTGTTCTTCCACGGACCTCGGCAGCGCCCCCCACCTGACGCCCACATCTTCGTGGAGGGCGTCAGAATTGAGGTGAAGGCCCAGATGAAATATCTGGGCCTTATACTCGACAGCAGGTGGCGCTTCGGCCCGCACTTTAGCGGGCTGTCGTCGCGCCTGCTGAAGGCCGCAGGGGCGCTCTCGTGGCATCTTGAGGAGTATGGCCCTTTACGGGGCTCCTATCTGGGAGGACTCCCTCCGAAGGAGGGAGAACGCCACCGCCTTGCGGGCACCGCAAAGGGCCATAGCCCAGCGGGTGTCGCGGGCCTACCGCACAGTGGGCTTCGCGGCAGCATGTGCTCTGGCCAGCACCCCTCCTTGGGAACTCGAGGCGTGGGTGCTCGCCAGAGTATATGAATGGACGGCGGGGCGGAGAGCGAGAGGAGAACGCTCAGCCCCGGAAGAGCGGGAGGCCGTCCGGCGGGAGGCGAGGGACGCCATCGTCGTCCATTGGACGGGGGACCTCGCCACCGCAGCCTTCGGCCGCCGAACCCTCGACGCGATTGGGCCAGTCCTGCGAGACTGGCTCGATCGGTCGCATGGGTTCCTCTCCTTCCGTCTGGTGCAGGTGCTGTCCGGACACGGTTGCTTCGGATCGTACCTGTACCGAATCGGAAGGGAGGAGACGCCGTCGTGCCACGACTGTGGCGCGGTGGAGGACACGGCGCAGCACACACTCGAGGTGTGCCCGTCGTGGTCCGAGCCGCGCCGCAGTCTCATGGCGGCGATCGGACCGGACCTCTCACTCCCCGGCCTGGTTAACGCCATGCTGGGGGATGAGAGGTCCTGGGTGGCAGTCGCCTCCTTCTGCGAACACGTCATGTCCCAGAAGGAGGCGGCGGAGCGCGCGCGAGAGGACGATCCCGACGCGGCACCGCTCCGAAGGCGGAGGAGGGGTCGAAGGAGACGTCAGTTCGACGCTCATCTCCGACTCCTCCTCCCAGGTGGAGGCCAGCAGGCAACGGGTGCGGGGGCACCCTCGCCTGCATCGCACAGGCCTCCACCAGTGCCGGACGGGAATGGCCAGGTGTTCCCGGCCATTCCCGTAGCCCCCCAGTCAGGGGGGCATGCGGGGCCCGCCAGCTAGGCGGGCATGCGCCGGGAGGGTCGTGGATGTAAAGGCTACGCCGGTTTCCCATGGCCCTCCCATCACGGCGAAGCGGGAACACCGCTGAGTTTTAGTGGGTATACTGTCCTTCTGACAGGAGTCCCACACACCCCGTCTCGTCCCCCACGAGCGGCAGTGCATAAAGCATTTCTCAGCGTCAAAAAAAAAAAAAAAAAAAAAGGTTAGGTTAGGTTAGGTTGGGGGACCACCCCACAGTGCTTGCGTCCACGTCGCGTCCCCTGGAAACGACCCAGTTCTGACCACCGTAACGGAGTGGCAGACTGGGTTGGCCAAAGTGCACTGTGCTCTCGTAGCGAATTTTAATATCTTGCGTTGTCGTACGAGAACCTGCGGAGGCTATGCCAACACCTGCGCGGGACGCCTTAGGGCGATTTTTAAAACCAAAAGGCCCTTCTCAGGGCCAACCCAAAGGCCCTTCTCAGGGCCAATCAAAAGGCCCTTCTCAGGGCCAACCAAAAGGCCCTTCTCAGGGCCACTCCGGCGCTTCGGCGTCAGAGACTGGCCGCGCGCTGTCTGCGACCAGTTTCTTTGGAGGGGCGGACGAGTCGTCTGATAACGACTCACTTTGCAGTATGTCGGATGCGGACGACTGTCGGTCGAGGAAGCGGGTCGCTTCGTCCGGGGGTTCCCCGGAGACTAAGAGGCCGACGGTGGTCGCCATGACGATGAGCCATGACGTTGGGCTCGCGGATGCCCAACGCAAGTTGGACCTGGCTCGGCGGACGCAGCTCCAGCAAGAGCTGGAAGAGCGGGTGGCGGCCAAAGAGAAGCGGGCGCACGTCGCCCGGGTCAAGTCCGGGTACGGTGCGTCCCGCGTTCTATACGCAGACCACTCTCTGGCGGAGCTGGAGAAAATGGCGGAGGAGGACGAGGAGGAGATTGTCGAGGTCGCCTCTAAGTCCTCCAACCTAAAGGGGACGTTTCAGAAGGCCCTCAAGAGCCGGGCCGCGAGCTTGCGTGGTGTCGTTGCGGAGCTGGTCCAGCGGAAGACCACCGACGAGACGCGGCAACTGCAGGCGAGGGTGGATCGCCTGCGGATAGAGGTCAGCCAGCTTCATCAGAGGCTGGCTGAAGCCACGGCCCAGCCACAACAAGCCGGGACGAGCCCTGCGGCAGAGGGCCCCGCCTCCAACCTTGAGGATATCATCCGCAAGGTCGTAATGGAGGAGAGGGCCTTCACAAGAGCCTGCCTAGCAGGAATTGAGGACCGGCTCTTGCCGGAGACACGGCTCCGACCGCCACTTGCGGCGGATAAGAGGCAGCGTGAACCGGAACCGTCCTCCTCCCAGGCGGAAGACGCCCTCCTGCCTTCAACCACCCCGTCCAACGAGTGGACGGAGGTGAAAAAGAAAGGGAAGGGAAAAGGGAAAAAGTCGGTGACGGCTGTCCCTGTCATCCCTGCCACCACCGCTCCCAGCCGGTCGCAGACGACCGAAAAGGGTACGGGGAAGGGGAAAGGGAGGGCGAAGGGGCGACTCGTCCCCCCAAAAACCGCGGCCGTCGTGGTGACGCTCACCTCTAAGAGCGAGAGGGGAGGGGAGTCCGTGGAAGTCCGCGACACCGATGCCAACGGGGCGTGTTCGCCTGAAGGATGCGATGTTCGACCCTATCCATCAGTCGGACATCGCACCCCCCTCCTCCGCCGCCGCTGCAGGAACGACGGTGCTAGCCGCAGCAGCAGGCCCACTTGGCGCCTGCGCTTTGCCCCGCTTGAGGGGAGGATTGCAGTTCCTCCCCTTCATAACGTGGCCTGCCGGGCAGCCACTGGCGGCACACACCGCGCAGTGCGGCGTGGCGACCTCGCAGGAGGCGGCTTTGTGGCCCTCCCTGCCGCAGCGGTAGCAAGTGTCCGTCCTGTCTACCGTGGACGGACACAGGGGCTGGGTGTGGCCAATGCCGAGGCACCTATAACACCGCAGAGGCTGGTCCTCGAGCGCCCGGACTGCACCCGAGCTGAAGCCGACTGTGAGCCGTCCCTTGGCAAGGACGGCTTTGGCAGCGGCAATTTGGCACGTGAGGCGAATGGCGCCCATACCTCCGCGGCCGGGCCTTATGTCCCGGCCTTGGACCGCCGCGACGCCACAGCCCCCTATCGCTGCGACCGCCGCCACCACCTCCTCCTTGGTGACGGAGTCGTCGAGGTCCGTCACCTCTATGGCCGCCAACTTGACCGGTCGGGCCACCTTGGCCGAATCCGCAATGACCTCTTGCAGCTTGGCTGCAAAGAGGTCCGCATGGGCATTCCCCTCTGCCCCCGGGAACTCGAATATTCGAGCCCCGGTTTGAGTGCGTCGGCAAGATACCCTACCGATCCCCAGTTGGGTGGGATCGGCATTGGTACGCGCCCGCACGAAAAGGGACGCGTACGTCTCCCCTCGCCCCGCAGCCTCCGCGGTGAGCGTCACCACGACGGCCGCGGTTTTTGGGGGGACGAGTCGCCCCTTCACCCTCCCTTTCCCCTTCCCCGTACCCTTTTCGGTCGTCTGCGACCGGCTGGGAGCGGTGGTGGCAGGGATGACAGGGACAGCCGTCACCGACTTTTTCCCTTTTCCGTTCCCTTTCTTTTTCACCTCCGTCCACTCGTTGGACGGGGTGGTCGCAGGCAGGAGGGCGTCTTCCACCTGGGAGGAGGACGGCTCCGGCTCACGCTGCCTCTTATCCGCCGCAAGCGGCGGTCGGAGCCGTGTCTCCGGCAAGAGCCGGTCCTCGATTCCTGCTAAGCAGGCTCTTGTGAAGGCCCTCTCCTCCATTACGACCTTGCGGATGATATCCTCAAGGTTGGAGGAGGCGGGGCCCCCTCCGCCGCCGATGGCTTTGCCCACGGCCGCAGAGTCTGCAGAAGAAGAGGAAGAGAACGCCATCAGCGTCTCAGAGGTGACACAGGCAGAGATGAGGGCAGCCGTGATGCGGCTCCGGGCCAAGAACGTGGCTCCGGGGCCCGACGGGATCCACGGCTGTGTGTTGGCCCTCGCTCTGAAGGAGCTCGAGCCCCAACTGAGAGGACTCTACACAGCGTGTCTTGAGCGGGGCCAGTTTCCCACTTTGTGGAAATCTGGTCGTCTGGTCCTGCTCAGGAAGGCGGGGCGCCCGGCGGACTCGTCGTCCGCGTACCGGCCCATAGTGCTGCTAGACGAGGTGGGCAAGCTGTTCGAGCGAGTAATCGCAGCCCGCCTCGTCGGCCACTTGTGCAGAGAGGGGCCGGACCTGGACGACAGTCAGTTTGGGTTTCGGCATGGGCGCTCCACGATACACGCTGTGTCGCGGGTTAGAGTCCTGGCGGAGGAAGCGGTGTCTCGGGGCGGGGTGATGTTGGCGGTGTCCTTGGACATATCCAACGCCTTCAACACCCTGCCCTGGAGTTGTATTCGGGAGGCACTGCGCTATCATGGTGTGCCTCCCTACCTCCGCCGCATCGTTGGGGCTTATCTGTCGGAGAGGTGTGTCACCTACGCGGGACGTGATGGCGGATTCCAGCGCCGCATGTCGTGCGGTGTTCCACAGGGCTCGGTCTTAGGGCCGCTCCTGTGGAACATCGGGTACGACTGGGTGCTGAGGGGCGAGCTCAGGCCGGGGGTAGACCTGACGTGTTATGCGGACGACACGCTGGTCACTGCCCGGGGGAGCTCGTACAGGGAAGCAGCGTTGCTAGCGACGGCTGCGGTCTCACAGGTGGTGAGCCGCATACGTCGCCTAGGCCTGGAGGTGGCCCTCAGCAAGTCGGAGGCTATGGTGTTCCATGGCCCCCGGCGGGCGCCGTCACCCGGCTCACATATCGTGGTCGGGGGGGCTCGGATCGCTGTCGAGGGTACCATGAAGTACCTAGGATTGGTCCTCGACAGCCGGTGGGACTTCGGGCCCCACTTCCGACGGCTGGCGCCCAAGTTGCTGGGCGCTGCTGGAGCGCTCTCAACGCTGCTTCCCAATCTGGGGGGCCCGAGCGCCGCTTGTAGGCGGCTATACGTGGGGATCGTGCGATCGATGGCCCTTTACGGGGCCCCGATCTGGGCGGCTGACCTGACGGCCGGGAGCATCGCCGTCATGCGGAGACCGCAAAGGGCGATGGCCGTCAGAGTCATCCGGGGGTATCGCACGATCTCCTACGAGGCGGCTTGTGCACTGGCCGGATCCCCGCCCTGGGACCTGGAGGCGAAAGTACTCGCGTCATCGTATCGGTGGCGCGAGGAAGCGCGGGCGCGGGGCGAGCGACCGATGCAGCGACATGTGGAGCTGCATCGGTCTCAGCTTCGCGAGGTCCTGGTGGCGGAATGGCGGGACAGGCTTTCGCGCCCTACCGCCGGCCTCGACGTCGTCGAGGCGGTCCGGCCGGTGCTCGAGCGCTGGCTCGGGAGGAGGCACGGCTCCCTGTCGTTTCGGGTGACGCAGGTACTCTCGGGGCACGGTTGCTTCGGGAAGTACCTGTGTCGCATAAACAGGGAGCCGGACGCCCGGTGTCACCACTGCGTCGACTGCCGGGAGGACACGGCGCGGCACACGCTGGCAGAGTGTGCCGCTTGGGAGGGGCCGCGCCGTGCCCTCATCTCAGGAGTAGGCAGTGACTTGTCGCTGCCGGCCGTAGTGAACGCTATGGTCGGCGGCGCCGAGTCCTGGGACGCGGTGGTCGCCTTCTGCGAGACGGTCGTCTCACAGAAGGAGGCTGCGGAAAGGGAGAGGGAGATCTCGTCCACTCACCCGGCCCGCAGCAGGCGCACCGGGCGTCGGCGGAGGGCGGACAACGCCCTCTTCCGGCCCCCCTAAATGGGTCCAGGGACGACGGACTTGGGGACGTCCGTCGCCCCCCACACATCAGGACCCGAGGTGGCGGCGCGTAGTGTTCCACGCGCGCCCCTCAGAGACGTCGCGGGGGGAGTCAAACACCTCACTCCCCCCCTGACCCGAGACGAGGCCCGCGGTGGCGGGCCGGCACCAGCCGGGGGTTGCGGAAGATTTTATCGTTCCCGCGACCCCCGGCGTAAGTGTGAGTCGGAACACCGGGGTGGTTTTTAGTCAGTAAGAGTCTGACAGACCCCTCCGCCCGCCCCAGGGCGGAGGACATCCATGAGGATTTTCCACCCCGAGACCAAAAAAAAAAAAAAAAAAGGCGGGGCCCTCTGCCGCAGGGCTCTTCCCGGCTTGTTGTGGCCGGGCCGTGGCTTCAGCCAGCCTCTGATGAAGCCGGCTGACCTCTGTCTGCAGGCGATCCACCCTCGCCTGCAGTTGCCGCGTCTCGTCGGTGGTCGTCCGCTGGACCAGCTCCGCGACGACACCGCGCAAGCTCGCGGCCCGGCTCTTGAGGGCCTTCTGGAAGGTCCCCTTTAGGTTGGAGGACTTAGAGGCGACCTCGACAATCTCCTCCTCGTCCTCCTCCGCCATTTTCTCCAGCTCTGCTACAGAGTGGTCTGCGTATAGAACGCGGGACGCACCATACCCGGACTTGGCCCGGGCGACGTGCGCCCGCTTCTCTTTGGCGGCCACCCGCTCCTCCAGCTCTTGCTGGAGCTGCGTCCGCCGAGCCAGGTCCAACTGGCTTTGGGCGTCCGCGAGCCCAACGTCATGGCTATCCGCAGCCACCGTCAGCCTCTTAGTCTCCGGGGAGCCCCCGGACGAAGCGACCCGCTTCCTCGACCGAGAGTCGTCCGCATCCGACATACTAATAATGGAGTCGTTATCAGACGACTCGTCCGCCCCTCCGAAGAAACTGGTCGCAGACAGCGCGCGGCCAGTCTCTGGCGCCGAAGCGCCGGAGTGGCCCTGAGAAGGGCCTTTTGGTTGGCCCTGAGAAGGGCCTTTGGGATGGCCCTGAGAAGGGCCTTTGGGTTGGCCCTGAGAAGGGCCTTTTGGTTTTAAAAAGCGCCCTAAGGCGTCCCGCGCAGGTGTTGGCATAGCCTCCGCAGGTTCGTAGACGACAACGCAAGATAATTCCCCCCAACCTAACCTTTTTTTTTTTTTTTTTTTTTTTGACGCTGAGAAATGCTTTATGCACTGCCGCTCGTGAGGGGACGAGACGGGGTGTGTGGGACTCCTGTCAGAAGGACAGTATACCCACTAAAACTCAGCGGTGTTCCCGCTTCGCCGTGATGGGAGGGCCATGGGAAACTGGCGTAGCCTTTACATCCACGACCCTCCCGGCGCATGCCCGCCTAACTGGCGGGCCCCGCATGCCCCCCCAGGATGGGGGGCTATTGGAATGGCCGGGAACACCTGGCCATTCCCGTCCGACACTGGTGGAGGCTTGTGCAATACAGGCAAGGATGCCCCCGCACCCATTGCCTGCTGGCCTCCACCTGATTTGGGGAGAAAAACACCCTCACTAGGGCTAATTCTCCCCGCGCGGCGGCCACGTATCCCGGTCCCTTCTCTAAGAGCGAGAGGGGAGGGGAGTCCGTGGAAGACCGCGACAACAATGCCAACGAGTACGGCTCGGCAACCACTACCACGTCCACCGTGTTCGCCTGAAGGATGCGATGTTCGACCCTATCCATCAGTCGGACATCGCACACCCCTCCTCTGCCGCCGCTGCAGGAACGACGGTGCTAGCCGCAGCAGCAGGCCCACTTGGCGCCTGCGCTTTGCCCCGCTTAAGGGGAGGATTGCAGTTCCTCCCCTTCATAACGTGGCCTGCCGGGCAGCCACTGGCGGCACACACCGCGCAGTGCGGCGTGGCGACCTCGCAGGAGGCGGCTTTGTGGCCCTCCCTGCCGCAGCGGTAGCAAGTGTCCGTCCTGTCTACCGTGGACGGACACAGGGGCCGGGTGTGGCCAATGCCGAGGCACCTAAAACACCGCAGAGGCTGGTCCTCGAGCGCCCGGACTGCACCCGAGCTGAAGCCGACTGTGAGCCGTCCCTTGGCAAGGACGGCTTTGGCAGCGGCAATTGGGCATGCGAGGCGAATAGTGCCCATGCCTCCGCGGCCGGGCCTTATGTCCCGGCCTTGGACCGCCGCGACGCCACAGCCCCCTATCGCTGCAACCGCCGCCACCACCTCCTCCTTGGTGACGGAGTCGTCGAGGTCCGTCACCTCTATGGCCGCCAACTTGACCGGTCGGGCCACCTTGGCCGAATCCGCGATGACCTCTTGCAGCTTGGCTGCAAAGAGGTCCGCATTGGCACTCCCCTCTGCCCCCGGGAACTCGAATATTCGAGCCCCGGCCTGGGTGCGTCGGCAAGACACCCCGCTGATCCCCAGTTGGGTGGGATCGGCATTGGCACGCGCCCGCACCAGAAGGGATGCGTAAGTCTCCCCTCGCCCCGCAGCCTCCGTGGTGAGCGTCACCACGACGGCCGCGGTTTTTGGGGGGACGAGTCGCCCCTTCGCCCTCCCTTTCCTCTTCCCTTTACCCTTTTCGGTCGTCTGCGACCGGCTGGGAGCGGTGGTGGCGGGGACGACATTGACAGGGACAGCCGTCACCGACTTCTTCCCTTTTCCCTTCCCTTTCTTTTTCACCTCCGTCCACTCGTTGGACGGGGTGGTTGAAGGCAGGAGGGCGTCTTCCGCCTGGGAGGAGGACGGCTCCGGCTCACGCTGCCTCTTATCCGCCGCAAGTGGCGGTCGGAGCCGTGTCTCCGGCAAGAGCCGGTCCTCGATTCCTGCAAAGCAGGCTCTTGTGAAGGCCCTCTCCTCCATTACGACCTTGCGGATGATATCCTCAAGGTTGGAGGCGGGGCCCTCTGCCGCAGGGCTCGTCCCGGCTTGTTGTGGCTGAGCCGTGGCTTCAGCCAGCCTCTGATGAAGCTGGCTGACCTCTATCCGCAGGCGATCCACCCTCGCCTGCAGTTGCCGCGTCTCGGCGGTGGTCTTCCGCTGGACCAGCTCCGCGACGACACCACGCAAGCTCGCGGCCCGGCTCTTGAGGGCCTTCTGAAACGTCCCCTTTAGGTTGGAGGACTTAGAGGCGACCTCGACAATCTCCTCCTCGTCCTCCTCCGCCATTTTCTCAAGCTCTGCCACAGAGTGGTCTGCATATAGAACGCGGGACGCACCATACCCGGACTTTGCCCGGGCGACGTGCGCCCGCTTCTCTTTGGCGGCCACCCGCTCCTCCAGCTCTTGCTGGAGCTGCGTCCGCCGAGCCAGGTCCAACTGGCGTTGGGCGTCTGCGAGCCCAACGTCATGGCTATCCGCAGCCACCGTCGGCCTCTTAGTCTCCGGGGAGCCCCCGGACGAAGCGACCCGCTTCCTTGACCGAGAGTCGTCCGCATCCGACATACTAATAATGGAGTCGTTATCAGACGACTCGTCCGCCCCTCCGAAGAATCTGGTCGCAGACAGCGCGCGGCCAGTCTCTGACGCCGAAGCGCCGGAGTGGCCCTGAGAAGGGCCTTTTGGTTGGCCCTGAGAAGGGCCTTTGGGATGGCCCTGAGAAGGGCCTTTGGGTTGGCCCTGAGAAGGGCCTTTTGGTTTTAAAAATCGCCCTAAGGCGTCCCGCGCAGGTGTTGGCATAGCCTCCGCAGGTTCGTAGACGACAACGCAAGATAAAATTAAAATTCGCTACGAGAGCACAGTGCACTTTGGCCAACCCAGTCTGCCACTCCGTTACGGTGGTCAGAACTGGGTCGTTTCCAGGGGACGCGACGTGGACGCAAGCACTGTGGGGTGGTCCCCCCCCCCAACCTAACCTTTTTTTTTTTTTTTTTGGTCTCGGGGTGGAAAATCCTCATGGATGTCCTCCGCCCTGGGGCGGGCGGAGGGGTCTGTCAGACTCTTACTGACTAAAAACCACCCCGGTGTTCCGACTCACACTTACGCCGGGGGTCGCGGGAACGACAAAATCTTCCGCAACCCCCGGCTGGTGCCGGCCCGCCACCGCGGGCCTCGTCTCGGGTTAGGGGGGGGAGTGAGGTGTTTGACTCCCCCCGCGACGTCTCAGAGGGGCGCGCGTGGAACACTACGCGCCGCCACCTCGGGTCCTGATGTGTGGGTGGCGACGGACGTCCCCGAGTCCGTCGTCCCTGGACCCATTTAGGGGGGCCGGAAGAGGGCGTTGTCCGCCCTCCGCCGACGCCCGGTGCGCCTGCTGCGGGCCGGGTGAGTGGACGAGATCTCCCTCTCCCTTTCCGCAGCCTCCTTCTGCGAGACGACCGTCTCGCAGAAGGCGACCACCGCGTCCCAGGACTCGGCGCCGCCGACCATAGCGTTCACTACGGCCGGCAACGACAAGTCACTGCCTACTCCTGAGATGAGGGCACGGCGCGGCCCCTCCCAAGCGGCACACTCTGCCAGCGTGTGCCGCGCCGTGTCCTCCCGGCAGTCGACGCAGTGGTGACACCGGGCGTCCGGCTCCCTGTTTATGCGACACAGGTACTTCCCGAAGCAACCGTGCCCCGAGAGCACCTGCGTCACCCGAAACGACAGGGAGCCGTGCCTCCTCCCGAGCCAGCGCTCGAGCACCGGCCGGACCGCCTCGACGACGTCGAGGCCGGCGGTAGGGCGCGTAAGCCTATCCCGCCATTCCGCCACCAGGACCTCGCGAAGCTGAGACCGATGCAGCTCCACATGTCGCTGCATCGGTCGCTCGCCCCGCGCCCGCGCTTCCTCGCGCCACCGATACGATGACGCGAGTACTTTCGCCTCCAGGTCCCAGGGCGGGGATCCGGCCAGTGCACAAGCCGCCTCGTAGGAGATCGTGCGATACCCCCGGATGACTCTGACGGCCATCGCCCTCTGTGGTCTCCGCATGACGGCGATGCTCCCGGCCGTCAGGTCAGCCGCCCAGATCGGGGCCCCGTAAAGGGCCATCGATCGCACGATCCCCACGTATAGCCGCCTACAAGCGGCGCTCGGGCCCCCCAGATTGGGAAGCAGCGTTGAGAGCGCACCAGCAGCGCCCAGCAACTTGGGCGCCAGCCGTCGGAAGTGGGGCCCGAAGTCCCACCGGCTGTCGAGGACCAATCCTAGGTACTTCATGGTACCCTCGACAGCGATCCGAGCCCCCCCGACCACAATATGTGAGCCGGGTGCCGGCGCCCGCCGGGGGCCATGGAACACCATAGCCTCCGACTTGCTGAGGGCCACCTCCAGGCCTAGGCGACGTATGCGGCTCACCACCTGTGAGACCGCAGCCGTCGCCAGCAACGCTGCTTCCCTGTACGAGCTCCCCCGGGCAGTGACCAGCGTGTCGTCCGCATAACACGTCAGGTCTACCCCCGGCCTGAGCTCGCCCCTCAGCACCCAGTCGTACCCGATGTTCCACAGGAGCGGCCCTAAGACCGAGCCCTGCGGAACACCGCACGACATGCGGCGCTGGTTTCCGCCATCACGTCCCACGTAGGTGACACACCTCTCCGACAGATAAGCCCCAACGATGCGGCGGAGGTAGGGAGGCACACCATGATAGCGCAGTGCCTCCCGAATACAACTCCAGGGCAGGGTGTTGAAGGCGTTGGATATGTCCAAGGACACCGCCAACATCACCCCGCCCCGAGACACCGCTTCCTCCGCCAGGACTCTAACCCGCGACACAGCGTGTATCGTGGAGCGCCCATGCCGAAACCCAAACTGACTGTCGTCCAGGTCCGGCCCCTCTCTGCACAAGTGGCCGACGAGGCGGGCTGCGATTACTCGCTCGAACAGCTTTCCCACCTCGTCTAGCAGCACTATGGGCCGGTACGCGGACGACGAGTCCGCCGGGCGCCCCGCCTTCCTGAGCAGGACCAGACGACCAGATTTCCACAAAGTGGGAAACTGGCCCCGCTCAAGACACGCTGTGTAGAGTCCTCTCAGTTGGGGCTCGAGCTCCTTCAGAGCGAGGGCCAACACGCAGCCGTGGATCCCGTCGGGCCCCGGAGCCACGTTCTTGGCCCGGAGCCGCATCACGGCTGCCCTCATCTCTGCCTGTGTCACCTCTGGGACGCTGATGGCGTTCTCCTCCTCTTCTTCTGCAGACTCTGCGGCCGTGGGCAAAGCCATCGGCGGCGGAGTGTGCTCCGCTCTGGCCGGGAAGAGGGCTGCAACCACCTCCTCCAGCAGCTCGGGTTGGAGACTCTCCGTAAGCGGAGGCGCCGCGGCTCGAAGTTTCCCTCGAACCGCGCGATAAGGGCGCCCCCACGGATCCCCGTCTAGAGTCTCCAACATCTCTTCCCTGGCTCGCGTCCTCGACTCGCCGATGGCCAGCCACAGAGTCTGCTTGGCCGCGCGGTACACCTCATACAGCGCGGCCTCTTCGTCAGGGACCCGACGACGTCTCCTCCGGTATCGGGTGTACTGGCGTCTGACCGCCACGCACGCGACGCGCAGCTGCGCGATCTCGGCGGTCCACCAGTACACCTGGCGCCTTGCGGACTGTGCGTGGACCCGGGGCATAGACGCGTCGCTGATTTGCGTCATCGCCCCGCGGAACCACAGCGCCTCCCGCTCGACGTCGACGGGTCCGTTCGTCGCCGACTCCCGGCTCCAGGCCTGGACAATAGCGGCCTCCTCAAGAAGTTCCCTGTCTATGCGCTTACGCGCCCAACGCGGACCGTCCGTTCGCGGGGTCGGTCGACCGCGGCCGCCGGTGGTCTGGGCGGAGACGTCGAATCGGATGTATCTGTGATCCGACAACGTCTCCACCTCCACGGCGACACGCCAGTCATGGACACGGCTCGCGACAGCGGGGCTGGCGAACGAGACATCCACTATAGACCCGCCCCGCTGCCGCACGCACGTGTGTACCGAGCCCCGATTTAGGACGGTCAAGCCAGTCGTAACCGCCCACTCCTCCAGCACCTCGCCCCTAGCATCGGTCACAGGGGATCCCCACGCCGCAGACTTGGCGTTGAGATCCCCCAGCAACAGCACAGGGCGAGGGTGGAGTCGGCCCACGACGGCACCCAACTCGACAAGGAACCTCTCGAAGTCGGCGAGACTCTTGTTGGGCGAAAAATACGCCCCAACGGTGCCAATGCCGTCCGCGAGAGCAGCTACCCAGCCGCGACCTCGGGACGGGTTGACAAGAGCCCCGCCAATGATGGCCACCAAACCGTCCAAGTCTCCCACCCAGTTATCCCTGGGGGGGACGAAATACGGTTCGGCGACCACGGCCACGTGAATCGACCACTCTGCCATGCTCTGGAGCAAAAGATCCTGAGCTCTAGCAGAGTGGTTGATATTGCCCTGGAGGTAATGGAAGACCGCCATTTATGCGGCATCCATTCCCTCCACCGCACCATTCCTAGGCCGGGAGTCGGCCGAAGGGCAGCCAGGCTGCGGGGGGGGTAAAGAGCCCCCGGCAGCCATGGCAGCCCCTCTCTTCTTCTTCTGCGTCTGCTTGGTGGGCGCGCCACAGGCCTTTCCGCCCGCTCTGTGCCCCGCGGGCCTCCCTGCAGCTGTACAGAGGCTGCAGTTTGGCGCCGCGAGACACTGGGCCGCCTTGTGGCCGGCCTGACCGCAGCGATAGCACTCCTCGCTGCGGTCAATAGCGGCGGTGCACCGTGCCCTGACATGCCCAATGTCGAGGCAACGGTAGCACCGCAAGGCCCTGGGCTGCAGCTGCTTCACCCTCGCTGCCACCCATCCCACCAAGAGACGCCCGGCGTCGGCGACTTTCCTAGCCGCCGCCACCGGACACCGCACCCAGATCGCGCCGAGCCCGGAGGCATCGACGCGAACCTCGCCCGTGCGTACGTCTGCGGGCGGACACCCACCGGTACGGGCGACGGCCGCCACGACCTCAGCCGCGGTCGTCGAGTCATCCAGGCCATCGACGCGCAGCTCAGCTGTCTTCATTGGCCTGGACACCCGGACGTCATCCGGGTTGAGGACCTCCCTCAACTTGGCGGCCAGGACGTCCGCCCTTTCGCCGCTAGAGGCACCCGACACCTCAAGCAGTCGCGCCCCCGTGATCGCCTGCCTCACTCTGAGGCCGGCCGGTACACCTAAGTCGGGGAACGCGACTTTCGCTTTTGCCTCCATGAGGACCGCCTTGTAAGTGACGCCCCTTTCGACGGCTCCGGGCTGCAGCGTAATAACTACAGCCGCGGAGCGTGGGGCTCTCATCTTTGGCGGCCCTTGAGTCTTCTGGGGTGCCGGTGCTCCAGCGGGTGCTGGTGCTGCTGTCGCTGCTGGCGCCGTTTTCTTCTTTTTACGGCGGCGGCGCCTCTTTACCACCGTCGTCCAGGAGTCCGCGGTGGACCCGGGTGCGGTCGCCGCGGGAGCGGGCGCCAGT
Source organism: Xanthia togata (assembly GCA_963853775.1). Taxonomy (NCBI): domain Eukaryota; kingdom Metazoa; phylum Arthropoda; class Insecta; order Lepidoptera; family Noctuidae; genus Xanthia; species Xanthia togata. The sequence continues at coordinate 191,754 of OY970801.1, forward strand.
GGCGCGGCCGTCCGGGACGTGGACGCTGACGAGCCCTCCGCGGGCTTCCTCCCCGGACCCGGCTTAGCAGGCTCCGCCTTCCCCCGCCCGTCGGCAGCGAGCGGCGGCCGGAGAGTCTCAGCAGGGAGGAGCCTCGACTCGAGACCCTGCAGCCGGGCATTCATCATGCCCCCACACTGCAGCATGCAGATGCGGACGATCTTCTCGATCTCCGCATCCGCAGGTGCGGGGGCAGGTACGGACGACGGGGGGGCCGGCGGTGTCTTGGCAACGACGCCGGGGGCGGAACTGGTGGCCACAGGACGCCTCTGCTGCCATTCCGCCCTCTGCGCGGCAAGCTCCCGCTTGAGGTCCTCCAGCTCGGATCTGAGACGGCTGTTCTCCTCCCACAGCTTCGCCGTCTCATCCGAGCTTGTGCGACTTAGGAGGACCCCAACTGCCTCCTTGATGTCGTCAGCCGCCTCCTTCAGAGCGCGCGTGAACGTGCCCTTTAGGCTGCCAGATTTCGTGGCAACCTTCAGGACAACGTCTACGCCGTCCAAAACTTGGCGACTGAGCGCCACCGCCGACAAACTTCCTCCGGCAGCCGCCTGAGCAGTGCGTCGCTCTCGGGCCAGCCGGGCCATCTCGCAGACCTCGTCAGCTGCCACAGCCTTCCGCTGCGTCCGCTTTGCGGAGTTCGCCTCCGCCTTGTTGCTCTGCAACATAAGCGGGGACGCAGCGGAGTCCTCGCTTTCCGCGCTCATTGGCACTGGCGTAGCGGGCCGCATGAAGTGACCCCGTGCATTACGCTCCGGTAACCTCCTCTTTGCTGTTCCCAATCTTGGGGCCGACAGCTCCTCCTCACTTGAGGACAGCTCGCTGCGCGAGCGTTTCCCCCCAGGTTCCTTGTCCTGGTCGGACAAACATGAGCCTCCTCGGCTCTTGTTGCCGTCGCTGACGGCAAGCGGCTTCCCTGCGTCGCACAGTCGCTCCAGGCTAACCCGGAGCTCCTTTTCTTGCGACGCAAGAGGTGGTTGACGAAGACCGGCGGTGGTCTGCCGGTCTACGAGGCTATGGGTGCCCCCCCCAGATACGGTGGGGCTGCCTTCCGTGGAAGGGCGGGATTGTGCCTCCGTGTGGAGGTTGCCCGCCTGGGGAATATTACCATTAGCCTGCATGTTCATTGTTTTTTTCCTTTTTAAGGGTGAGGTCCCTGTTCGCGCTAGCAACCGGATAACCCTCCGGCCATTCATCCCCTCAGCACGCTAGACCTTGGGATTGGGACTCCCCAGTGTACGCCAACTCAACTCCCCTCTGTAAGCAGAGGGGGGAGTGACCAATTCTAGCCCGGTTCCCTTCACCGACCATCGTGGATGATCGGTGATTGGAACCGTGACCCTTCCCCGTTTGTTGAGAATTCGCCGCCAGCGCCAAGTGTCCACCAAAACCTGGTGGGCAGTTGGAGCTGACGTTGCCCAGGGTGCGCCACGAGGAGGCTTCTCAACATGCACCCCAACCTAACCTAACCTAACCTTTTTTTTTTTTTTTTTTTTTTTTTTTTTTTTTTTTTTTTTTTTTGTTCCGGGGTGGAAAATCCTCATGGATGTCCTCCGCCTGGGGCGAGCGGAGGGGTCTGTCAGACTCTTACTGACTAAAAACCACCCCGGTGTTCCGTCTCACACCTACGCCGGGGGTCGCGGGAACGAAAAAACCTCCGCAACCCCCGACTGGTGCCAGCCCGCCGCAGCGGGCCCCTCCTCCTTCATCACCGGCGCACCAGAACACATGGCACGCCGTGACCAACCCAGGGACCAAACCAGCACATGGGCGCCAGACAGCCCCTTGTCTGGGCGCCCTTGGCCCCTCTTCGACGGGTCAGGACATTGGCCCCGCCGTCTACCAATTTTCGGCCGCAGAGGATAGGGAGAGCGGCCTACGCTATACCGACACTCCTCTTCCCCTGCGGCCCCACCGCGTTCGCCATCGGACGGTGGCGACCCCGTCAAGGCCGCGGCAGGGAGGGAGAGCGCTGTACCGCAATACACCTCTCCAGCCGCGGCCCCGAAACCGCAGCCGCGATGCCTCCGATACACGACATCGCGGCCCGCCTCAGTTGCGATGTCGCCACCGCAACCTACTCGTTGGCCGCTACGTCATGGGCTTTTATCAAAAAGCCCAGACGAGCGGCCCCTCCTCGGGTTCCTCTTGGCTTCACCGTGGGTGCCCAACCCACGGCTAATGAGCCCCCCCGCAACGACAATGCGGGAACCCTTCGGGGGGGAACCTAACCTAACCTTTTTTTTTTTTTTTTTGGTCTCGGGGTGGAAAATCCTCATGGATGTCCTCCGCCTGGGGCGAGCGGCGGGGTCTGTCAGACTCTTACTGACTAAAAACCACCCCGGTGTTCCGACTTACACCTACGCCGGGGGTCGCGGGAACGAAAGAATCTTCCGCAACCCCCGACTGGTGACAGCCCGCCGCAGCGGGCCCCTCCTCCTTCATCACCGGCGCACCAGAACACATGGCACGCCGTGACCAACCCAGGGACCAAACCAGCACATGGGCGCCAGACAGCCCCTTGTCTAGGCGCCCTTGGCCCCTCTTCGACGGGTCAGGTAATTGGCCCCGCCGTCTACCAATTTTCGGCCGCAGAGGATAGGGAGAGCGGCCTACGACCTACCGACACTCCTCTTCCCCTGCGGCCCCACCGCGTTCGCCATCGGACGGTGGCGACCCCGTCAAGGCCGCGGCAGGGAGGGAGAGCGCTGTACCGCAATACACCTCTCCAGCCGCGGCCCCGAAACCGCAGCCGCGATGCCCCCGCTACGCGACATCGCGGCCCGCCTCAGTTGCGATGTCGCCACCGCAACCTACACGTTGGCCGCTACGTCATGGGCTTGGGTCAAAAAGCCCTGACGAGCGGCCCCTCCTTGGGTTCCTCTTGGCTTCACCGTGGTTGGGCACCCACGGCTAATGAGCCCCCCCGCAACGACAATGCGGGAACCCTTCGGGGGGGAACCTAACCTAACCTTTTTTTTTTTTTTTTTTTGGTCTCGGGGTGGAAAATCCTCATGGATGTCCTCCGCCCTGGGGCGGGCGGAGGGGTCTGTCAGACTCTTACTGACTAAAAACCACCCCGGTGTTCCGACTCACACTTACGCCGGGGGTCGCGGGAACGAAAGAATCTTCCGCAACCCCCGGCTGGTGCCGGCCCGCCACCGCGGGCCTCGTCTTGGGTCAGGGGGGGAGTGAGGTGTTTGACTCCCCCCGCGACGTCTCAGAGGGGCGCGCGTGGAACACTACGCGCCGCCACCTCGGGTCCTGATGTGTGGGGGGCGACGGACGTCCCCGAGTCCGTCGTCCCTGGACCCATTTAGGGGGGCCGGAAGAGGGCGTTGTCCGCCCTCCGCCGACGCCCGGTGCGCCTGCTGCGGGCCGGGTGAGTGGACGAGATCTCCCTCTCCCTTTCCGCAGCCTCCTTTTGCGAGACGACCGTCTCGCAGAAGGCGACCACCGCGTCCCAGGACTCGGCGCCGCCGACCATAGCGTTCACTACAGCCGGCAGCGACAAGTCACTGCCTACTCCTGAGATGAGGGCACGGCGCGGCCCCTCCCAAGCGGCACACTCTGCCAGCGTGTGCCGCGCCGTGTCCTCCCGGCAGTCGACGCAGTGGTGACACCGGGCGTCCGGCTCCCTGTTTATGCGACACAGGTACTTCCCGAAGCAACCGTGCCCCGAGAGCACCTGCGTCACCCGAAACGACAGGGAGCCGTGCCTCCTCCCGAGCCAGCGCTCGAGCACCGGCCGGACCGCCTCGACGACGTCGAGGCCGGCGGTAGGGCGCGAAAGCCTGTCCCGCCATTCCGCCACCAGGACCTCGCGAAGCTGAGACCGATGCAGCTCCACATGTCGCTGCATCGGTCGCTCGCCCCGCGCCCGCGCTTCCTCGCGCCACCGATACGATGACGCGAGTACTTTCGCCTCCAGGTCCCAGGGCGGGGATCCGGCCAGTGCACAAGCCGCCTCGTAGGAGATCGTGCGATACCCCCGGATGACTCTGACGGCCATCGCCCTCTGCGGTCTCCGCATGACGGCGATGCTCCCGGCCGTCAGGTCAGCCGCCCAGATCGGGGCCCCGTAAAGGGCCATCGATCGCACGATCCCCACGTATAGCCGCCTACAAGCGGCGCTCGGGCCCCCCAGATTGGGAAGCAGCGTTGAGAGCGCTCCAGCAGCGCCCAGCAACTTGGGCGCCAGCCGTCGGAAGTGGGGCCCGAAGTCCCACCGGCTGTCGAGGACCAATCCTAGGTACTTCATGGTACCCTCGACAGCGATCCGAGCCCCCCCGACCACGATATGTGAGCCGGGTGACGGCGCCCGCCGGGGGCCATGGAACACCATAGCCTCCGACTTGCTGAGGGCCACCTCCAGGCCTAGGCGACGTATGCGGCTCACCACCTGTGAGACCGCAGCCGTCGCCAGCAACGCTGCTTCCCTGTACGAGCTCCCCCGGGCAGTGACCAGCGTGTCGTCCGCATAACACGTCAGGTCTACCCCCGGCCTGAGCTCGCCCCTCAGCACCCAGTCGTACCCGATGTTCCACAGGAGCGGCCCTAAGACCGAGCCCTGCGGAACACCGCACGACATGCGGCGCTGGTTTCCGCCATCACGTCCCACGTAGGTGACACACCTCTCCGACAGATAAGCCCCAACGATGCGGCGGAGGTAGGGAGGCACACCATGATAGCGCAGTGCCTCCCGAATACAACTCCAGGGCAGGGTGTTGAAGGCGTTGGATATGTCCAAGGACACCGCCAACATCACCTCGCCCCGAGACACCGCTTCCTCCGCCAGGACTCTAACCCGCGACACAGCGTGTATCGTGGAGCGCCCATGCCGAAACCCAAACTGACTGTCGTCCAGGTCCGGCCCCTCTCTGCACAAGTGGCCGACGAGGCGGGCTGCGATTACTCGCTCGAACAGCTTGCCCACCTCGTCTAGCAGCACTATGGGCCGGTACGCGGACGACGAGTCCGCCGGGCGCCCCGCCTTCCTGAGCAGGACCAGACGACCAGATTTCCACAAAGTGGGAAACTGGCCCCGCTCAAGACACGCTGTGTAGAGTCCTCTCAGTTGGGGCTCGAGCTCCTTCAGAGCGAGGGCCAACACGCAGCCGTGGATCCCGTCGGGCCCCGGAGCCACGTTCTTGGCCCGGAGCCGCATCACGGCTGCCCCCATCTCTGCCTGTGTCACCCCTGGGACGCTGATGGCGTTCTCCTCCTCTTCTTCTGCAGACTCTGCGGCCGTGGGCATAGCCATCGGCGGCGGAGTGTGCTCCGCTCTGGCCGGGAAGAGGGCTGCAACCACCTCCTCCAGCAGCTCGGGTTGGAGACTCTCCGTAAGCGGAGGCGCCGCGGCTCGAAGTTTCCCTCGAACCGCGCGATAAGGGCGCCCCCACGGATCCCCGTCTAGAGTCTCCAACATCTCCTCCCTGGCTCGCGTCCTCGACTCGCCGATGGCCAGCCACAGACTCTGCTTGGCCGCGCGATACACCTCATACAGCGCGGCCTCTTCGTCAGGGACCCGACGACGTCTCCTCCGGTATCGGGTGTACTGGCGTCTGACCGCCACGCACGCGACACGCAGCTGCGCGATCTCGGCGGTCCACCAGTACACCTGGCGCCTTGCGGACTGTGCGTGGACCCGGGGCATGGACGCGTCGCTGATTTGCGTCATCGCCCCGCGGAACCACAGCGCCTCCCGCTCGACGTCGACGGGTCCGTTCGTCACCGACTCCCGGCTCCAGGCCTGGACAATAGCGGCCTCCTCGAGAAGTTCCCTGTCTATGCGCTTACGCGCCCAACGCGGACCGTCCGTTCGCGGGGTCGGTCGACCGCGGCCGCCGGTGGTCTGGGCGGAGACGTCGAATCGGATGTAGCGGTGATCCGACAACGTCTCCACCTCCACGGCGACACGCCAGTCGTGGACACGGCTCGCGACAGCGGGGCTAGCGAACGAGACATCCACTATAGACCCGCCCCGCTGCCGCACGCACGTGTGTACCGAGCCCCGATTTAGGACGGTCAAGCCAGTCGTAACCGCCCACTCCTCCAGCACCTCGCCCCTAGCATCGGTCACAGGGGATCCCCACGCCGCAGACTTGGCGTTGAGATCCCCCAGCAACAGCACAGGGCGAGGGTGGAGTCGGCCCACGACGGCACCCAACTCGACAAGGAACCTCTCGAAGTCGGCGAGACTCTTGTTGGGCGAAAAATACGCCCCAACGGTGCCAATGCCGTCCGCGAGGGCAGCTACCCAGCCGCGACCTCGGGACGGGTTGACAAGAGCCCCGCCAATGATGGCCACCAAACCGTCCAAGTCTCCCACCCAGTTATCCCTGGGGGGGACGAAATACGGTTCGGCGACCACGGCCACGTGAATCGACCACTCTGCCATGCTCTGGAGCAAAAGATCCTGAGCTCTAGCAGAGTGGTTGATATTGCCCTGGAGGTAATGGAAGACCGCCATTTATGCGGCATCCATTCCCTCCACCGCACCATTCCTAGGCCGGGAGTCGGCCGAAGGGCAGCCAGGCTGCGGGGGGGGTAAAGAGCCCCCGGCAGCCATGGCAGCCCCTCTCTTCTTCTTCTGCGTCTGCTTGGTGGGCGCGCCACAGGCGTTTCCGCCCGCTCTGTGCCCCGCAGGCCTCCCTGCAGCTGTACAGAGGCTGCAGTTTGGCGCCGCGAGACACTGGGCCGCCTTGTGGCCGGCCTGACCGCAGCGATAGCACTGCTCGCTGCGGTCAATAGCGGCGGTGCACCGTGCCCTGACATGCCCAATGTCGAGGCAACGGTAGCACCGCAAGGCCCTGGGCTGCAGCTGCTTCACCCTCGCTGCCACCCATCCCACCAAGAGACGCCCGGCGTCGGCGACTTTCCTAGCCGCCGCCACCGGACACCGCACCCAGATCGCGCCGAGCCCGGAGGCATCGACGCGAACCTCGCCCGTGCGTACGTCTGCGGGCGGACACCCACCGGTACGGGCGACGGCCGCCACGACCTCAGCCGCGGTCGTCGAGTCGTCCAGGCCATCGACGCGCAACTCAGCTGTCTTCATTGGCCTGGACACCCGAACGTCATCCGGGTTGAGGACCTCCCTCAACTTGGCGGCCAGGACGTCCGCCCTTTCGCCGCTAGAGGCACCCGACACCTCAAGCAGTCGCGCCCCCGTGATCGCCTGCCTCACTCTGAGGCCGGCCGGTACACCTAAGTCGGGGAACGCGACTTTCGCCTTTGCCTCCATGAGGACCGCCTTGTAAGAGACGCCCCTTTCGACGGCTCCGGGCTGCAGCGTAATAACTACAGCCGCGGAGCGTGGGGCTCTCATCTTTGGCGGCCCTTGAGCCTTCTGGGTTGCCGGTGCCCCAGCGGGTGCTGGTGCTGCTGTCGCTGCTGGCGCCGTCTTCTTCTTCTTACGGCGGCCCCTCTTTACCACCGTCGTCCAGGAGTCCGCGGTGGACCCGGGTGCGGTCGCCGAGGGAGCGGGCGCCAGTGGCGCGGCCGTCCGGGATGTGGACGCTGACGAGCCCTCCGCGGGCTTCCTCCCCGGACCCGGCTTAGCAGGCTCCGCCTTCCCCCGCCCGTCGGCAGCGAGCGGCGGCCGGAGAGTCTCAGCAGGGAGGAGCCTCGACTCGAGACCCTGCAGCCGGGCATTCATCATGCCCCCACACTGCAGCATGCAGATGCGGACGATCTTCTCGATCTCCGCATCCGCAGGTGCGGGGGCAGGTACGGACGACGGGGGGGCCGGCGGTGTCTTGGCAACGACGCCGTGGGCGGAACTGGTGGCCACAGGACGCCTCTGCTGCCATTCCGCCCTCTGCGCGGCAAGCTCCCGCTTGAGGTCCTCCAGCTCGGACCTGAGACGGCTGTTCTCCTCCCACAGCTTCTCCGTCTCATCCGTGCCAGTCCGCGCAACGAGGACCTCAACCGCCTCTCTTATGCCCTCAGCTGCCTCCTTCAGGGCGCGCGTGAACGTTCCCTTCAGGTTGCCCGATTTGGTGGCCACCTTCAGGACTACGTCCACGCCGTCCAACACCTGGCGACTGAGCGCCACCGCTGTCGGGCTCCCTCCGGCCATCCGAGCGGAGCGCCGCTCTCGCGCTTGTTGGGCCAGCTCGCTGACCTCGTCAGCCACGACAGCCCTTTGCTGCGCCCGTTTAGCAGCAGCGGCCTCCGCACGGTTACTCCCCAGCAGGGACACAGTAGAGCCCCCGCTCGAGTCCGCCATGGTGAGCCCGGGGTCGCTCTCCGCACTCCCTCCTGGTGTATCAGGGCGCTTGAAGCGACCCCGAAGGTCACGCGCTGTCTTCTGCGCCACCGTGCGACCTTTTCCTCTCTGTGCCGCAGTTCTTTTTGCGGCCCCCTGTGTCTCCTCACTGGAGGAGAGGCTGCGCTTCCGAGATCTGGATCTGGACCTGGACCCAGATACAGATCTGGAGGCGCGCCGGCGTGTGTCCTTATCGGACATTACGTCCATTTCTGGACTGGAGCCTCCTCGGCTCTTGTTGCCGTCGCCGACAAACGGTACCTCCGCCAATGAAATTGGCACGTCATCCACTTTTTTTGGTTCTAAATTATTAACATTTTCCATTTTGTTCCCACGAGTAGTAAGGAATTATTCGTCCACCTAGGCAGAGCCTTTTACCTAGGTAAGCCTATATACTGTAGGGTGCGGCAGGTGCCCCACAGGGGAAGCGCTAATAACTGGACACCCTCCAGCCATTCATCCTCTCGCCGCGCTTCAAAACTTAGGATTGGGTGGTTTTTTATCTTAGAGGTGACCTTCCTCTGGGCCAGGCGGTTAAGCCAAGCCCCCGGCGGCGGCATTAGACATGCCTCCGTTCGCTGTCCGGCCAACCCGACTCAGCGAACCCGCCGAAAGTTCTCTCCTCGAAGACTTCAAGGAGAGATACCTTCGCCGCTTTAGTGCGCCTGCACCTCAGCGGCTCAAGGTCACGTCCTCTGTCGATCGACGACCGTCGATCAATCAGGAGCGACCCATCTCCCTTGTTCCTACACTGTGCCCTCTGCAGACAGAGGGACACGTGTAAGAACAACGTGGAGCCTACTGGCTCTCCCCCCGCAGAAATTTGCCATAAACAATAATCTTTTCTAGAAAAGATTATTGTCCATGCCCAGGGTGCACCGGCCCGACAACTGCTCTTCCCCTCGAACGTATCCATAAGGGACCAGCAGGTATCAGGCACACGAGGAGGTTTTCTGCATGCACCCCAACCTAACCTTTTTTTTTTTTTTGGTCTCGGGGTGGAAAATCCTCATGGATGTCCTCCGCCCTGGGGCGGGCGGAGGGGTCTGTCAGACTCTTACTGACTAAAAACCACCCCGGTGTTCCGACTCACACTTACGCCGGGGGTCGCGGGAACGACAAAATCTTCCGCAACCCCCGGCTGGTGCCGGCCCGCCACCGCGGGCCTCGTCTCGGGTCAGGGGGGGAGTGAGGTGTTTGACTCCCCCCGCGACGTCTCTGAGGGGCGCGCGTGGAACACTACGCGCCGCCACCTCGGGTCCTGATGTGTGGGGGGGCGACGGACGTCCCCAAGTCCGTCGTCCCTGGACCCTTTTAGGGGGGCCGGAAGAGGGCGTTGTCCGCCCTCCGCCGACGCCCGGTGCGCCTGCTGCGGGCCGGGTGAGTGGACGAGATCTCCCTCTCCCTTTCCGCAGCCTCCTTCTGTGAGACGACCGTCTCGCAGAAGGCGACCACCGCGTCCCAGGACTCGGCGCCGCCGACCATAGCGTTCACTACGGCCGGCAGCGACAAGTCACTGCCTACTCCTGAGATGAGGGCACGGCGCGGCCCCTCCCAAGCGGCACACTCTGCCAGCGTGTGCCGCGCCGTGTCCTCCCGGCAGTCGACGCAGTGGTGACACCGGGCGTCCGGCTCCCTGTTTATGCGACACAGGTACTTCCCGAAGCAACCGTGCCCCGAGAGTACCTGCGTCACCCGAAACGACAGGGAGCCGTGCCTCCTCCCGAGCCAGCGCTCGAGCACCGGCCGGACCGCCTCGACGACGTCGAGGCCGGCGGTAGGGCGCGAAAGCCTGTCCCGCCATTCCGCCACCAGGACCTCGCGAAGCTGAGACCGATGCAGTTCCACATGTCGCTGCATCGGTCGCTCGCCCCGCGCCCGCGCTTCCTCGCGCCACCGATACGATGACGCGAGTACTTTCGCCTCCAGGTCCCAGGGCGGGGATCCGGCCAGTGCACAAGCCGCCTCGTAGGAGATCGTGCGATACCCCCGGATGACTCTGACGGCCATCGCCCTTTGCGGTCTCCGCATGACGGCGATGCTCCCGGCCGTCAGGTCAGCCGCCCAGATCGGGGCCCCGTAAAGGGCCATCGATCGCACGATCCCCACGTATAGCCGCCTACAAGCGGCGCTCGGGCCCCCCAGATTGGGAAGCAGCGTTGAGAGCGCTCCAGCAGCGCCCAGCAACTTGGGCGCCAGCCGTCGGAAGTGGGGCCCGAAGTCCCACCGGCTGTCGAGGACCAATCCTAGGTACTTCATGGTACCCTCGACAGCGATCCGAGCCCCCCCGACCACGATATGTGAGCCGGGTGACGGCGCCCGCCGGGGGCCATGGAACACCATAGCCTCCGACTTGCTGAGGGCCACCTCCAGGCCTAGGCGACGTATGCGGCTCACCACCTGTGAGACCGCAGCCGTCGCCAGCAACGCTGCTTCCCTGTACGAGCTCCCTCGGGCAGTGACCAGCGTGTCGTCCGCATAACACGTCAGGTCTACCCCCGGCCTGAGCTCGCCCCTCAGCACCCAGTCGTACCCGATGTTCCACAGGAGCGGCCCTAAGACCGAGCCCTGTGGAACACCGCACGACATGCGGCGCTGGAATCCGCCATCACGTCCCGCGTAGGTGACACACCTCTCCGACAGATAAGCCCCAACGATGCGGCGGAGGTAGGGAGGCACACCATGATAGCGCAGTGCCTCCCGACGCATGCCCGCCTAGCTGGCGGGCCCCGCATGCCCCCCAGGTTGGGGGGCTACGGGAATGGCCGGGAACACCTGGCCATTCCCGTCCGACACTGGTGGAGGTCTGTGCAATACAGGCAAGGGTGCCCCCGCACCCGTTGCCTGCTGACCTCCACCTGGTTTGGGGAGAAATACACGCCCATCGAGGCTGTCTCCCCACGCGGCGGCCACGTATCCCGGTCCCTTCTCTAATAGCGAGATGGGAGGGGAGTCCGTGGAAGACCGCGACATCAATGCCACCGAACCGTCCCGATCACCCAGCCAACAGGCAGGGACCCAGTACGGCTCGGCAACCACCGCCACGTCCACTAACCACTCAGCCATGGTCTACATCAGCAGATCCTGGGCTGCTCTGTAGTGGTTGGTGTTCTTCTGGAGGATGCGATGTCTGACCCTATCCATCAATCAGACATTGCATCCCCCTCTACAGCCGCTGAAGTCCCAGCCTCAGGGACGGCGGTGGTAGCGACAGGCCGGATTGGCGCCTGCTGTTTGCCCTTCTTAGGGGGAGGATTGCACTTCCTCCCCATCATCACGTGGCCCGCCGGGCAGCCACTGGCGGCACACACCGCGCAGTGCGGCATGGCGGCCTTGCAGGAGGCGGACTTGTGCCCGTCCTTGCCACAGCGGTAGCAGTTGTCCGCCCTGTCGACCTCGGACGGACAAAGGGCCCGAGTGTGTCCGATTCCGAAACACTTGTAGCAGCGCAGAGGCTTAGCTGCAAGTTCTCGGACTACACCCGAGCTGAATCCGACGGCAAGCCGTCCCTTGGCGAGGACGGCTATTGCTGCGGCGACTGGGCACTCAAGACGAATGGTGCCCTCCTGGTGTATCAGGGCGCTTGAAGCGACCCCGAAGGTCACGCGCTGTCTTCTGCGCCACCGTGCGACCTTTTCCTCTCTGTGCCGTATTTCTTTTGGCGGCCCCCTGTGTCTCCTCACTGGAGGAGAGGCTGCGCTTCCGAGATCTGGATCTGGACCTGGACCCAGATACAGATCTGGAGGCACGCCTGCGTGTGTCCTTATCGGACATTACGTCCATTTCTGGACTGGAGCCTCCTCGGCTCTTGTTGCCGTCGCCGACAAACGGTACCTCCGCCAATGAAATTGGCACGTCATCCACTTTTGTTTTTATTTTATTTTCGTTTTCCATTCTGTTCCCACGAGTATTGAGGATATACATGTCCACCTAGGCAGAGCCTCTTGCCCTAGGTAAGCCTAAATACTGGAAGAGTTCGGCAGGTATCTCCAGGGGAAGCGCTAGCGACTGGTCCCCCACCAGCCACTCATCCTCTCGCCACGCTTCGAAGCTTAGGATTAGGTGGTTTTTTATCTTAGAGGTGACCTTCCTCTGGGCCGGGCGGTTAAGCCAAGCCCCCGACGGCGGCATTAAACATGCCTCCGTTCGCTGTCCGGCCAACCCGACTCAGCGAACCCGCCGGAAGTTCTCTCCTCGAAGACTACTCCTCAAGGAGAGATACCCTCGCCGCTTTAGTGCGCCTGCACCTCAGCGGCATCATGGTCACGTCCTCTGTCGATCGACGATCGTCGATCAATCAGGAGCGACCCATCTCCCTTGTCCCTACACTGTGCCCTCTGCAAACAGAGGGACACGTGTAAGAACAAGGTGTAGCCTACCTGGCTCTCCCCCCGCAGAAATTTGCCATAAACAATAATCTTTTCTAGAAAAGATTATTGTTCATGCCCAGGGTGCACCGGCCCGACAACTGCTCTTCCCCTCGAACGTATCCATAAGGGACCAGCAGGTATCAGGCACACGAGGAGGTTTTCTGCATGCACCCCAACCTAACCTAACCTTTTTTTTTTTTTTTTTTTTTGGTCTCGGGGTGGAAAATCCTCATGGATGTCCTCCGCCCTGGGGCGGGCGGAGGGGTCTGTCAGACTCTTACTGACTAAAAACCACCCCGGTGTTCCGACTCACACTTACGCCGGGGGTCGCGGGAACGACAGAATCTTCCGCAACCCCCGGCTGGTGCCGGCCCGCCACCGCGGGCCTCCTCTCGGGTCAGGGGGGGGAGTGAGGTGTTTGACTCCCCCCGCGACGTCTCAGAGGGGCGCGCGTGGAACACTACGCGCCGCCACCTCGGGTCCTGATGTGTGGGGGGCGACGGACGTCCCCGAGTCCGTCGCCCCTGGACCCATTTAGGGGGGCCGGAAGAGGGCGTTGTCCGCCCTCCGCCGATGCCCGGTGCGCCTGCTGCGAATCGGGTTAGCAGAAGCAATCTCCCGCTCCCTTTCCGCAGCCTCCTTCTGCGAGATGACTGTCTCGCAGAAGGAAACCACCGCGTCCCAGGACTCCTCGCTGCCGGCCATGGAATTCACGACGGCCGGCAGAGAAAGGTCACTGCCTACTCCAGAGACGAGGGCACGGCGCGGCTCCTCCCAAGCGGCACACTCTGCCAGCGTATGCCGCGCCGTGTCCTCCCGACAGTCGACGCAGTGGTGACACCGGGCGTCCGGCTCCCTGTTTATGCGACACAGGTACTTCCCGAAGCAACCGTGCCCCGAGAGTACCTGCGTCACCCGAAACGACAGGGAGCCGTGCCTCCTCCCGAGCCAACGCTCGAGCACCGGCCGGACCGCCTCGACGACGTCGAGGCCGGCGGTAGGGCGCGAAAGCCTGTCCCGCCATTCCGCCACCAGGACCTCACGAAGCTGAGACCGATGCAGCTCCACATGTCGCTGCATCGGTCGCTCGCCCCGCGCCCACGCTTCCTCGCGCCACCGATACGATGACGCGAGTACTTTCGCCTCCAGGTCCCAGGGCGGGGATCCGGCCAGTGCACAAGCCGCCTCGTAGGAGATCGTGCGATACCCCCGGATGACTCTGACGGCCATCGCCCTCTGTGGTCTCCGCATGACGGCGATGCTCCCGGCCGTCAGGTCAGCCGCCCAGATCGGGGCCCCGTAAAGGGCCATCGATCGCACGATCCCCACGTATAGCCGCCTACAAGCGGCGCTCGGGCCCCCCAGATTGGGAAGCAGCGTTGAGAGCGCACCAGCAGCGCCCAGCAACTTGGGCGCCAGCCGTCGGAAGTGGGGCCCGAAGTCCCACCGGCTGTCGAGGACCAATCCTAGGTACTTCATGGTACCCTCGACAGCGATCCGAGCCCCCCCGACCACAATATGTGAGCCGGGTGCCGGCGCCCGCCGGGGGCCATGGAACACCATAGCCTCCGACTTGCTGAGGGCCACCTCCAGGCCTAGGCGACGTATGCGGCTCACCACCTGTGAGACCGCAGCCGTCGCCAGCAACGCTGCTTCCCTGTGCGAGCTCCCCCGGGCAGTGACCAGCGTGTCGTCCGCATAACACGTCAGGTCTACCCCCGGCCTGAGCTCGCCCCTCAGCACCCAGTCGTACCCGATGTTCCACAGGAGCGGCCCTAAGACCGAGCCCTGCGGAACACCGCACGACATGCGGCGCTGGTTTCCGCCATCACGTCCCACGTAGGTGACACACCTCTCCGACAGATAAGCCCCAACGATGCGGCGGAGGTAGGGAGGCACACCATGATAGCGCAGTGCCTCCCGAATACAACTCCAGGGCAGGGTGTTGAAGGCGTTGGATATGTCCAAGGACACCGCCAACATCACCCCGCCCCGAGACACCGCTTCCTCCGCCAGGACTCTAACCCGCGACACAGCGTGTATCGTGGAGCGCCCATGCCGAAACCCAAACTGACTGTCGTCCAGGTCCGGCCCCTCTCTGCACAAGTGGCCGACGAGGCGGGCTGCGATTACTCGCTCGAACAGCTTGCCCACCTCGTCTAGCAGCACTATGGGCCGGTACGCGGACGACGAGTCCGCCGGGCGCCCCGCCTTCCTGAGCAGGACCAGACGACCAGATTTCCACAAAGTGGGAAACTGGCCCCGCTCAAGACACGCTGTGTAGAGTCCTCTCAGTTGGGGCTCGAGCTCCTTCAGAGCGAGGGCCAACACGCAGCCGTGGATCCCGTCGGGCCCCGGAGCCACGTTCTTGGCCCGGAGCCGCATCACGGCTGCCCTCATCTCTGCCTGTGTCACCTCTGGGACGCTGATGGCGTTCTCCTCCTCTTCTTCTGCAGACTCTGCGGCCGTGGGCAAAGCCATCGGCGGCGGAGTGTGCTCCGCTCTGGCCGGGAAGAGGGCTGCAACCACCTCCTCCAGCAGCTCGGGTTGGAGACTCTCCGTAAGCGGAGGCGCCGCGGCTCGAAGTTTCCCTCGAACCGCGCGATAAGGGCGCCCCCACGGATCCCCGTCTAGAGTCTCCAACATCTCTTCCCTGGCTCGCGTCCTCGACTCGCCGATGGCCAGCCACAGAGTCTGCTTGGCCGCGCGGTACACCTCATACAGCGCGGCCTCTTCGTCAGGGACCCGACGACGTCTCCTCCGGTATCGGGTGTACTGGCGTCTGACCGCCACGCACGCGACGCGCAGCTGCGCGATCTCGGCGGTCCACCAGTACACCTGGCGCCTTGCGGACTGTGCGTGGACCCGGGGCATGGACGCGTCGCTGATTTGCGTCATCGCCCCGCGGAACCACAGCGCCTCCCGCTCGACGTCGACGGGTCCGTTCGTCACCGACTCCCGGCTCCAGGCCTGGACAATAGCGGCCTCCTCGAGAAGTTCCCTGTCTATGCGCTTACGCGCCCAACGCGGACCGTCCGTTCGCGGGGTCGGTCGACCGCGGCCGCCGGTGGTCTGGGCGGAGACGTCGAATCGGATGTAGCGGTGATCCGACAACGTCTCCACCTCCACGGCGACACGCCAGTCGTGGACACGGCTCGCGACAGCGGGGCTAGCGAACGAGACGTCCACTATAGAACCGCCCCGCTGCCGCACGCACGTGTGTACCGAGCCCCGATTTAGGACGGTCAAGCCAGTCGTAACCGCCCACTCCTCCAGCACCTCGCCCCTAGCATCGGTCACAGGGGATCCCCACGCCGCAGACTTGGCGTTGAGATCCCCCAGCAACAGCACAGGGCGAGGGTGGAGTCGGCCCACGACGGCACCCAACTCGACAAGGAACCTCTCGAAGTCGGCGAGACTCTTGTTGGGCGAAAAATACGCCCCAACGGTGCCAATGCCGTCCGCGAGGGCAGCTACCCAGCCGCGACCTCGGGATGGGTTGACAAGAGCCCCGCCAATGATGGCCACCAAACCGTCCAAGTCTCCCACCCAGTTATCCCTGAGGGGGACGAAATACGGTTCGGCGACCACGGCCACGTGAATCGACCACTCTGCCATGCTCTGGAGCAAAAGATCCTGAGCTCTAGCAGAGTGGTTGATATTGCCCTGGAGGTAATGGAAGACCGCCATTTATGCGGCATCCATTCCCTCCACCGCACCATTCCTAGGCCGGGAATCGGCCGAAGGGCAGCCAGGCTGCGGGGGGGGTAAAGAGCCCCCGGCAGCCATGGCAGCCCCTCTCTTCTTCTTCTGCGTCTGCTTGGTGGGCGCGCCACAGGCCTTTCCACCCGCTCTGTGCCCCGCGGGCCTCCCTGCAGCTGTACAGAGGCTGCAGTTTGGCGCCGCGAGACACTGGGCCGCCTTGTGGCCGGCCTGACCGCAGCGATAGCACTGCTCGCTGCGGTCAATAGCGGCGGTGCACCGTGCCCTGACATGCCCAATGTCGAGGCAACGGTAGCACCGCAAGGCCCTGGGCTGCAGCTGCTTCACCCTCGCTGCCACCCATCCCACCAAGAGACGCCCGGTGTCGGCGACTTTCTTAGCCGCCGCCACCGGACACCGCACCCAGATCGCGCCGAGCCCGGAGGCATCGACGCGAACCTCGCCCGTGCGTACGTCTGCGGGCGGACACCCACCGGTACGGGCGACGGCCGCCACGACCTCAGCCGCGGTCGTCGAGTCGTCCAGGCCATCGACGCGCAACTCAGCTGTCTTCATTGGCCTGGACACCCGGACGTCATCCGGGTTGAGGACCTCCCTCAACTTGGCGGCCAGGACGTCCGCCCTTTCGCCGCTAGAGGCACCCGACATCTCAAGCAGTCGCGCCCCCGTGATCGCCTGCCTCACTCTGAGGCCGGCCGGTACACCTAAGTCGGGGAACGCGACTTTCGCCTTTGCCTCCATGAGGACCGCCTTGTAAGAGACGCCCCTTTCGATGGCTCCGGGCTGCAGCGTAATAACTACAGCCGCGGAGCGTGGGGCTCTCATCTTTGGCGGCCCTTGAGCCTTCTGGGGTGCCGGTGCTCCAGCGGGTGCTGGTGCTGCTGTCGCTGCTGGCGCCGTCTTTTTCTTCTTACGGCGGCCCCTCTTTACCACCGTCGTCCAGGAGTCCGCGGTGGACCCGGGTGCGGTCGCCGAGGGAGCGGGCGCCGGTGGCGCGGCCGTCCGGGACGTGGACGCTGACGAGCCCTCCGCGGGCTTCCTCCCCGGACCCGGTTTAGCAGGCTCCGCCTTCCTCCGCCCGTCGGCAGCGAGCGGCGGCCGGAGAGTCTCAGCAGGGAGGAGCCTCGACTCGAGACCCTGCAGCCGGGCATTCATCATGCCCCCACACTGCAGCATGCAGATGCGGACGATCTTTTCGATCTCCGCATCCGCAGGTGCGGGGGCAGGCGGTGTCTCTGCAACGACGCTGGGGGCGGAACTGGTGGCCACAGGACGCCTCTGCTGCCATTCCGCCCTCTGCGCGGCAAGCTCCCGCTTGAGGTCCTCCAGCTCGGATCGGAGACGGCCGTTCTCCTCCCACAGTTTCGCCGTCTCCTCCGTGCCAGTCCGCCCAACGAGGACCTCAACCGCCTCTCTGATACCTTCAGCTGCCTCCTTCAGGGCGCGCGTGAACGTGCCCTTCAAGTTGCCCGATTTGGTGGCCACTTTCAGGACCACGTCCACGCCGTCCAACACCTGGCGACTGAGCGCCACCGCCGTTGGGCTTCCTCCGGCCATCCGAGCAGAGCGCCGCTCTCGCGCTTGTTGGGCCAGCTCGCTGACCTCGTCAGCCACGACAGCCCTTTGCTGCGCCCGTTTAGCAGCAGCGGCCTCCGCACGGTTACTTCCCAGCAGGGACACAGTAGAGCCCCCGCTCGAGTCCGCCATGGTGAGCCCGGGGTCGCTCTCCGCACTCCCTCCTGGTGTATCAGGGCGCTTGAAGCGACCCCGAAGGTCACGCGCTGTCTTCTGCGCCACCGTGCCACCTTTTCCCCTCTGTGCCGCAGTTCTTTTTGCGGCCCCCTGTGTCTCCTCACTGGAGGAGAGGCTGCGCTTCCGAGATCTGGATCTGGACCTGGACCCAGATACAGATCTGGAGGCGCGTCTGCGTGTGTCCGTATCGGACATTACGTCCCTTTCGGGAATGGAGCCTCCTCGGCTCTTGTTGCCGTTGCCGGCATACGGTACCTCCGCCAATAAAATTGGCACGTCATCAACTTTTGTTTTTTTTTCGTTTTCCATTTTGTTCCCACGAGTAATGAGGAATGAATGTCCACCTAGGCAGAGCCTCTTGCCCTAGGTAAGCCTAAATACTGGAAGAGTTCGGCAGGTATCTCCAGGGGAAGCGCTAGCGACTGGTCCCCCACCAGCCACTCATCCTCTCGCCACGCTTCGAAGCTTAGGATTAGGTGGTTTTTTATCTTAGAGGTGACCTTCCTCTGGGCCGGGCGGTTAAGCCAAGCCCCCGACGGCGGCATTAAACATGCCTCCGTTCGCTGTCCGGCCAACCCGACTCAGCGAACCCGCCGGAAGTTCTCTCCTCGAAGACTACTCCTCAAGGAGAGATACCCTTGCCGCTTTAGTGCGCCTGCACCTCAGCGGCATCATGGTCACGTCCTCTGTCGATCGACGACCGTCGATCAATCAGGAGCGACCCATCTCCCTTGTCCCTACACTGTGCCCTCTGCAAACAGAGGGACACGTGTAAGAACAAGGTGTAGCCTACCTGGCTCTCCCCCCGCAGAAATTTGCCATAAACAATAATCTTTTCTAGAAAAGATTATTGTTCATGCCCAGGGTGCACCGGCCCGACAACTGCTCTTCCCCTCGAACGTATCCATAAGGGACCAGCAGGTATCAGGCACACGAGGAGGTTTTCTGCATGCACCCCAACCTTTTTTTTTTTTTTTTTTTTTTTTGACGCTGAGAAATGCTTTATGCACTGCCGCTCGTGGGGGACGAGACGGGGTGTGTGGGACTCCTGTCAGAAGGACAGTATACCCACTAAAACTCAGCGGTGTTCCCGCATCGCCGTGATGGGAGGGCCATGGGAAACCGGCGTAGCCTTTACATCCACGACCCTCCCGGCGCATGCCCACCTAGCTGGCGGGCCCCGCATGCCCCCCTGACTGGGGGGCTACGGGAATGGCCGGGAACACCTGGCCATTCCCGTCCGGCACTGGTGGAGGCCTGTGCGATGCAGGCGAGGGTGCCCCCGCACCCGTTGCCTGCTGGCCTCCACCTGGGAGGAGGAGTCGGAGATGAGCGTCGAACTGACGTCTCCTTCGACCCCTCCTCCGCCTTCGGAGCGGTGCCGCGTCGGGATCATCTTCCCGCACGCGCTCCGCCGCCTCCTTCTGGGACATGACGTGCTCGCAGAAGGAGGCGACCGCCGCCCAGGACCCCTCGTCCCTCAGCATGGCGCCCACCACGCCGGGGAGCGAGAGGTCCAGCCCGATCACCGCGACGAGACTGCGGCGCGGCTCGGACCACGACGGGCACACCTCGAGAGTGTGCTGCGCCGTGTCCTCCGCCGCGCCACAGTCGTGGCACGACGGCGTCTCCTCCCGTCCGATCCGATGCAGGTACGATCCGAAACAACCGTGTCCGGACAGCACCTGCACCAGGCGGAACGAGAGGAACCCGTGCGGCCGCTCGAGCCAGTCCCGCAGGACCGGCCCGATCGCGTCGAGGGCTCGGCGGCCGAAGACCGCGGCGGCGAGGTCCGTCGTCCAGTGGACGACGATGGCGTCCCTCGCCTCCCGCCGGACGGCCTCCCGCTGTTCCGGGGCGAAGGGCTGACCCGCCGCCCTCCGCCCCGCCTTCCACTCGTACACTCTGGCGAGCACCCACGCCTCGAGTTCCCAAGGAGGAGTGCTGGCCAGAGCGCACGCCCCGGCGAAGCTCACCGTGCGGTGAGCCCGCGCCACCCGCTGGGCTATCGCCCTTTGAGGTGCCCGCAAGGCCGCGGCGTTCTCTCGTCTGTGGAGAGACTCCTCCCAGATGGGGGCCCCGTAGAGGGCCATGCTCCTCAAGATGCCGGCGTAGAGTTGCCGGCATCGAGCGCTGGGCCCCCCCAAGTTCGGGAGGAGCCACGAGAGAGCGCCCGCGGTCTTCAGCAGGCGCGACGACAGCCCGCTGAAATGCGGGCCGAAGCGCCACCTGCTGTCGAGTACAAGGCCCAGATATTTCATCTGGGCCTTCACCTCAATCCTGACGCCCTCCACGAAGATGTGGGCGCCAGGTGGCGGGGGGCGCTGCCGGGGACCGTGGAAGAAGACGGCCTCGGTCTTCTGCAGCGCCACCGTCAACCCTAGGCGGCGGATCCTCCCTGCGACCAAGGATCCGCCCGCCGAGGCCAAGGAGGCCGCCTCCCTGAAACTCTCCCCCCGGGCGGTGAGGAGAGTGTCATCCGCGTAGCAGACGACACTCGTGCCTCGGAGGAGAGTTCCCCGCAAGAGCCAATCGTAGCCGACGTTCCAGAGGAGAGGTCCTAAGACTGACCCCTGTGGAACGCCGGCTTCCGCGGCGTACCGCCGGACTCGGCCAGCCCTGTTCACCAGGACGATCGCCCGATCCTCCAGGTAGCTGGCCAGCAGCACGCGCATGTAGCGAGGCACTCCGTGGAATCGGAGCGCCTCTAGGATGGTGGAGTGGGGAACGGAGTTGAAGGCGTTGGCAATGTCGAACGACACCGCCAACAACCCGTCCCCCGCCTCCATCGCATCCTTCACCTGCCCCTTGAGGCAGGCCAGCGCGTCCACCGTCGAACGCTCAGCCCGAAAGCCGTACTGAGCGTCCGACAAGTCCGGCCCGATGCACCGCAGATGGCTCTTCAGGCGGGCAGCGATTATCCCCTCGAACATCTTACCGACCTCATCGAGCAGAACGATGGGCCGGTATGCCGAGGGGGAGTCTGCCGGGCGGCCCTCCTTGCGAAGGAGGCACAGTTGTCCCTCCTTCCATGGTTTCGGGAACCTTCCAGACGCAAAGCATGCGCTGAAGAGGTCCCGAAACCGCTCCTCCATTTGGGTGGCGGCGATCGCCACCACTCTCGCCGGGACACCGTCGGGGCCCGGAGCCGTCTTCTTGGCGCGGATATGGAGAATAGCCGCGCCAAGTTCCGACTCCGTGACGGGAGGGGTCTCCTCTTCATCATCAGCTGGCGGGGCTGGTGGGGCCATCGCTGGTGGGGTGAAGTCGTCCCTGCGCGGGAACAGGGACTGAACCACCCCATCCAGAAAGGAGGGCTCCAGGGTCTCGGCCACCGGGGGACCAAAGGGGCGCAGCTTGTTCCGCGCCGCCTTATACGGTCTCCCGTAGGGGTCCGCGTCGAGACCCTCCAGCATTTCTGCTCTCGCAGAGTCTCTGGCGGCGGCGATGGCCCGATCGAGGACCAGTTTTGCCGCCAGGTACACCTCGTAGAGGTGGTCCCCGACGGCCTGGTCCCGTCGACGCCGCCGCCGACTCCGCGTGTAAGCCCTCCTTGCCTCCACACAGGCTGCTCGAAGCCCCGCCAGCTCCGCCGACCACCAGTACACGGCCCGTTTGGGTGGTGGTCGGCCAGACCGAGGCATGCTCGAGTTGCATACCTCGGTCAGAGACTCCCTCAGCTGCCCCGCCACGGTGTCCACATCCGGCAGCCGGCTGGCGGAAGGCGGCGAAAGCCAGTCCTGGACGAACGCCGCCTCCCGCGCTGCCTCCCTGTCCAGGCGGGCGAGGGCCCACCGTGGGAACGGTGATCGCCCCGGCAGAGTCCGCGTCTCTCCGGGGCGACTGGTGGAGATGTCGAACCGCACGTAGCGATGGTCCGACATAGTCTCCACCAGGTCCACCCGCCAGTTCAGCACGCGCGCGGCTAACGCAGGGGTGGCGAAAGTGACGTCCACCACTGAGCCACCCTGCCGCCGCACGCATGTCTGGACGCTGCCTCTGTTCAAGAGGCAGAGTCCAGAGGAGGCAGCCCACAGCTCGACTGCCCGCCCGCGGGCGTCGGTGGCCGGGTTGCCCCAGGTCACCGACTTGGCGTTCAGGTCTCCCAGCACGGAGACCTGACGCGGCGCCGCCCTGCCGACCACGGCGGCCAGGACTCCAAGATAGTTCTCGAAGTCCTGGAGAGGGCGGTTTGGGGAGAAATACACGCCCACAAGGGCGAGTTCTCCCCACGCGGCGGCCACGTATCCCGGTCCCCTCTCTAATAGCGAGAGGGGAGGGGAGTCTGTGGAAGACCGCGCCGCTAGTGCCACCAAGCCGTCCTCGTCACCCAGCCAGCTGCCGGGGACGAAGTAGGGCTCGGCGACCACCGCTACGTTCACCAACCACTCGGCCATGACCTGCACCACCAGGTCCTGGGCCGCTCTGCAGTGGTTGGCGTTCGTCTGGAGGATGCGGAGGTCGGAAATTATTATTCCGACATCGCACCCTCCTCAGCCGCCGCCGCCGCCGCTGGAGCTACAGCGGCGACGACGGCGGCGGCGGTGGTGGCAACAGGGCGAACCTGCGCCGGCACCACGCCCTTCTTGACGGGGGGCTTACAGCTCCTGCCCGTCATCCGGTGGCCCGCGGGGCGGCCACTGGCGGCACACGCCGCGCAGTGTGGCGCGGTGGCGGTGGCGGTGCACGCGGCCCACCCGTGTCCCTCCTTCCCGCATTGGAAGCACGTATCCCTCCAATCGGACTTGGAGGGACACGTGGCTCGGGTGTGGCCGAACGCGCAGCACTTGAAGCACCGCGCAGGCTGTGCCTCAAGTGGCCGGACCACCGCCGAGCTGAAGCCGATCAGCAACCGTCCTTTGGTCGCCGCAAGGACGGCCCCGGCCGCGGCGACCGGGCACTCCACGCGGATGATGCCCATGCCGCGGCGGCCGAGCCTGACGACTCCAGCCTTCACCGCGCCGGCGTCGCAGCCTCCAGCTGCTGCGACGGCCGCGACCACATCCTCTTTGGCGACCGAGTCGTCAAGATCGGCCACCTCCAAGGCTGCGGTCTTTTCTGGCCTGGCGACCTTGGCCACATCCGCGACGACCTCCCGCAGCTTCGCTGCGAAGAGGTCCGCGTTCGTGCCGCGCTGCTCTCCCGAAAACTCGAAAATTCGAGCTCCCGTGAGAGTCCGGCGGCACGTGATATTGCTGATCCCCAGCTGGGAGGGATCAGCATTCGTACGAGCCCGTCTCAGTACGGACTCGTACGTCTCGCCCCGCTCCGCGGCCTCCGGGGTGATGGTCACCACGACGGCCGCGGTTTTGGGAGGAACCAGCTTCCTCCCACCAGCTGGAGCCCGTTTGGCTGCAGGAGCAGCCGCAGCGGGCTTGGGGTCCGGCTTCTTGGCCTTCTTCCCCCTCTTGCCCACTTCCGTCCACGACAGGTTGGACGGGGTGGTGGAGGGAAGAAGGGCGTCTTCCTCCTGGATCTGGGCTGGGGCCGGGGCTGCTGGAGCGGCAGAGGACCCTGACGCTCGCACCGCGCTCGTGGTGGGGGTCTGAGGAGACGCCGTGGTCCCCTTGCCCTTGCCCTTGCCCTTTCCCTTTGAGGGCTGCCCTTCCAATACAGGGCCTGCTTGAGGCGCAGGTTCCGGCTCCCCCGGTTGGCGACTCTTGTCCGCCGCTAGCGGTGGGCGGAGCCGCTTTTCCGGCAGGAGCCGGTCCTCGATGCCTGCGAAGCAGGCCCTAATGAACGCCCTCTCCTCCATCACTACCTGCCTCAAGGCTGCCTCGAGGCTGGCAGGGGTGGAGGGGGAGGGGGAGGAGGAGGAGGAGGAGGAGGGGCCCCCTGTCACCGGAGCCGGGGCAGGCAGGGCCGTGGCTTCAGCCAGCTTCTGGTGAAGCTGGCTGACCTCCGCCTGCAGGCGATCCACCTTCGCCTGCAGCTGCCGCGTCTCCTCCGTGGCCGTCCGCTTGACCAGCTCCAGGACAATGCCGTGCATGCTGGCGGCACGGCATTTGAGGGCCTTCTGAAAGGTCCCCTTCAGGTTGGAGGATTTTGAGGCGACCTCCAGGACCTCCTGCCTGTCCTCCTCCGCCATGCGCGCCAGCTCTGCCAGGGAGTGGTCGGCATACAGCACATGGGATGCACCGTAGCCAGCCCTCGACCTGGCAGCTTGCTGCTCCTTGGCGCTAACCCTCTCCTCCAAGTCCGCTTGGAGCTGCGCCCGTTTCGCCAAATTAAGTTGGCGCTCGGCGTCCACTAAGCCCACGTCATGGGTACAGGCCGTCGGAGAAGAAGTCGGAGCCTTTTTGGACTTCGACTTCTTCTTCGCCTTGCTGCGGCTGCGGCTTGCGGTGGACTCCGAGGAGCCCTCGGACCGCTTCCGCTTGAAGCGGTCGCCGCTTTCCGCAGCCGACGTGTCCATGTTGGACTCTGTGTCCGAGTCCGAAGACTCGTCCGGCCTGCGGAACAAACTGGCCGCGGATCGTGGGCGGTCTGCTCCTCTCGGCGTCAAAACGCCGCCAGCGTTGGGGTGGCCCTGAGAAGGGCCGTTGGTGGGGCCCTGAGAAGGGCCGTTGGGGTGGCCCTGAGAAGGGCCGTTGGGGTGGCCCTGAGAAGGGCCGTTGGGGTGGCCCTGAGAAGGGCCGTTTGGGTCGCCCTGGGGAGAGCGACTCGGCACAAAACGGCCGGACGCATCGCGTGCCGGCTTTCCTGACATACTCGGTTTAGGCATAGCCTCCGCAGGTGCCGTAGATTCCGACATATGAATAAAATATTATAAAATGGGTTAAAATACGCTACGACAGCACAGTGCACTTTGGCCAACCCAGTCTGCCACTCCGTTACGGTGGTCAGAACTGGGTCGTTTCCAGGGGACGCGACGTGGACGCAAGCACTGTGGGGTGGTCCCCCGCATGCACCCCAACCTAACCTTTTTTTTTTTTTTTTTTTTTTTTTTTTTTTTTTTTTTTTTTTTTTTTTTTTTTTTTGTTCTCGGGGTGGAAAATCCTCATGGGCGGGCGGAGGGGTCTGTCAGACTCTTACTGACTAAAAACCACCCCGGTGTTCCGACTCACACTTACACCGGGGGTCGCGGGAACGACAGAATCTTCCGCAACCCCCGGCTGGTGCCGGCCCGCCACCGCGGGCCTCGTCTCGGGTCAGGGGGGGGAGTGAGGTGTTTGACTCCCCCCGCGACGTCTCAGAGGGGCGCGCGTGGAACACTACGCGCCGCCACCTCGGGTCCTGATGTGTGGGGGGCGACGGACGTCCCCGAGTCCGTCGTCCCTGGACCCATTTAGGGGGGCCGGAAGAGGGCGTTGTCCGCCCTCCGCCGACGCCCGGTGCGTCTGCTGCGAATCGGGTTAGCAGAAGCAATCTCCCGCTCCCTTTCCGCAGCTTCCTTCTGCGAGATGACTGTCTCGCAGAAGGAAACCACCGCGTCCCAGGACTCCTCGCTGCCGGCCATGGAATTCACGACGGCCGGCAGCGAAAGGTCACTGCCTACTCCAGAGACGAGGGCACGGCGCGGCTCCTCCCAAGCGGCACACTCTGCCAGCGTATGCCGCGCCGTGTCCTCCCGACAGTCGACGCAGTGGTGACACCGGGCGTCCGGCTCCCTGTTTATGCGACACAGGTACTTCCCGAAGCAACCATGCCCCGAGAGCACCTGCGTCACTCGAAACGACAGGGAGCCGTGCCTCCTCCCGAGCCAGCGCTCGAGCACCGGCCGGACCGCCTCGACGACGTCGAGGCCGGCGGTAGGGCGCGAAAGCCTGTCCCGCCATTCCGCCACCAGGACCTCGCGAAGCTGAGACCGATGCAGCTCCACGTGTTGCTGCATCGGTCGCTCGCCCCGCGCCCGCGCTTCCTCGCGCCACCGATACGATGACGCGAGTACTTTCGCCTCCAGGTCCCAGGGCGGGGATCCGGCCAGTGCACAAGCCGCCTCGTAGGAGATCGTGCGATACCCCCGGATGACTCTGACGGCCATCGCCCTTTGCGGTCTCCGCATGACGGCGATGCTCCCGGCCGTCAGGTCAGTCGCCCAGATCGGGGCCCCGTAAAGGGCCATCGATCGCACGATCCCCACGTATAGCCGCCTACAAGCGGCGCTCGGGCCCCCCAGATTGGGAAGCAGCGTTGAGAGCGCTCCAGCAGCGCCCAGCAACTTGGGCGCCAGCCGTCGGAAGTGGGGCCCGAAGTCCCACCGGCTGTCGAGGACCAATCCTAGGTACTTCATGGTACCCTCGACAGCGATCCGAGCCCCCCCGACCACGATATGTGAGCCGGGTGACGGCGCCCGCCGGGGGCCATGGAACACCATAGCCTCCGACTTGCTGAGGGCCACCTCCAGGCCTAGGCGACGTATGCGGCTCACCACCTGTGAGACCGCAGCCGTCGCCAGCAACGCTGCTTCTCTGTACGAGCTCCCCCGGGCAGTGACCAGCGTGTCGTCCGCATAACACGTCAGGTCTACCCCCGGCCTGAGCTCGCCCCTCAGCACCCAGTCGTACCCGATGTTCCACAGGAGCGGCCCTAAGACCGAGCCCTGTGGAACACCGCACGACATGCGGCGCTGGAATCCACCATCACGTCCCGCGTAGGTGACACACCTCTCCGACAGATAAGCCCCAACGATGCGGCGGAGGTAGGGAGGCACACCATGATAGCGCAGTGCCTCCCGAATACAACTCCAGGGCAGGGTGTTGAAGGCGTTGGATATGTCCAAGGACACCGCCAACATCACCCCGCCCCGAGACACCGCTTCCTCCGCCAGGACTCTAACCCGCGACACAGCGTGTATCGTGGAGCGCCCATGCCGAAACCCAAACTGACTGTCGTCCAGGTCCGGCCCCTCTCTGCACAAGTGGCCGACGAGGCGGGCTGCGATTACTCGCTCGAACAGCTTGCTCACCTCGTCTAGCAGCACTATGGGCCGGTACGCGGACGACGAGTCCGCCGGGCGCCCCGCCTTCCTGAGCAGGACCAGACGACCAGATTTCCACAAAGTGGGAAACTGGCCCCGCTCAAGACACGCTGTGTAGAGTCCTCTCAGTTGGGGCTCGAGCTCCTTCAGAGCGAGGGCCAACACGCAGCCGTGGATCCCGTCGGGCCCCGGAGCCACGTTCTTGGCCCGGAGCCGCATCACGGCTGCCCTCATCTCTGCCTGTGTCACCTCTGGGACGCTGATGGCGTTCGCCTCCTCTTCTTCTGCAGACTCTGCGGCCGTGGGCAAAGCCATCGGCGGCGGAGTGTGCTCCGCTCTGGCCGGGAAGAGGGCTGCAACCACCTCCTCCAGCAGCTCGGGTTGGAGACTCTCCGTAAGCGGAGGCACCGCGGCTCGAAGTTTCCCTCGAACCGCGCGATAAGGGCGCCCCCACGGATCCCCGTCTAGAGTCTCCAACATCTCTTCCCTGGCTCGCGTCCTCGACTCGCCGATGGCCAGCCACAGAGTCTGCTTGGCCGCGCGGTACACCTCATACAGCGCGGCCTCTTCGTCAGGGACCCGACGACGTCTCCTCCGGTATCGGGTGTACCGGCGTCTGACCGCCACGCACGCGACGCGCAGCTGCGCGATCTCGGCGGTCCACCAGTACACCTGGCGCCTTGCGGACTGTGCGTGGACCCGGGGCATGGACGCGTCGCTGATTTGCGTCATCGCCCCGCGGAACCACAGCGCCTCCCGCTCGACGTCGACGGGTCCGTTCGTCACCGACTCCCGGCTCCAGGCCTGGACAATTGCGGCCTCCTCGAGAAGTTCCCTGTCTATGCGCTTACGCGCCCAACGCGGACCGTCCGTTCGCGGGGTCGGTCGACCGCGGCCGCCGGTGGTCTGGGCGGAGACGTCGAATCGGATGTATCTGTGATCCGACAACGTCTCCACCTCCACGGCGACACGCCAGTCATGGACACGGCTCGCGACAGCGGGGCTGGCGAACGAGACATCCACTATAGACCCGCCCCGCTGCCGCACGCACGTGTGTACCGAGCCCCGATTTAGGACGGTCAAGCCAGTCGTAACCGCCCACTCCTCCAGCACCTCGCCCCTAGCATCGGTCACAGGGGATCCCCACGCCGCAGACTTGGCGTTGAGATCCCCCAGCAACAGCACAGGGCGAGGGACGAGTCGGCCCACGACGGCACCCAACTCGACAAGGAACCTCTCGAAGTCGGCGAGACTCTTGTTGGGCGAAAAATACGCCCCAACGATGCCAATGCCATCCGCGAGGGCAGCTACCCAGCCGCGACCTCGGGACGGGTTGACAAGAGCCCCGCCAATGATGGCCACCAAACCGTCCAAGTCTCCCACCCAGTTATCCCTGGGGGGGACGAAATACGGTTCGGCGACCACGGCCACGTGAATCGACCACTCTGCCATGCTCTGGAGCAAAAGATCCTGAGCTCTAGCAGAGTGGTTGATATTGCCCTGGAGGTAATGGAAGACCGCCATTTATGCGGCATCCATTCCCTCCATCGCACCATTCCTAGGCCGGGAGTCGGCCGAAGGGCAGCCAGGCTGCGGGGGGGGTAAAGAGCCCCCGGCAGCCATGGCAGCCCCTCTCTTCTTCTTCTGCGTCTGCTTGGTGGGCGCGCCACAGGCCTTTCCGCCCGCTCTGTGCCCCGCGGGCCTCCCTGCAGCTGTACAGAGGCTGCAGTTTGGCGCCGCGAGACACTGGGCCGCCTTGTGGCCGGCCTGACCGCAGCGATAGCACTGCTCGCTGCGGTCAATAGCGGCGGTGCACCGTGCCCTGACATGCCCAATGTCGAGGCAACGGTAGCACCGCAAGGCCCTGGGCTGCAGCTGCTTCACCCTCGCTGCCACCCATCCCACCAAGAGACGCCCGGCGTCGGCGACTTTCTTAGCCGCCGCCACCGGACACCGCACCCAGATCGCGCCGAGCCCGGAGGCATCGACGCGAACCTCGCCCGTGCGTACGTCTGCGGGCGGACACCCACCGGTACGGGCGACGGCCGCCACGACCTCAGCCGCGGTCGTCGAGTCGTCCAGGCCATCGACGCGCAACTCAGCTGTCTTCATTGGCCTGGACACCCGGACGTCATCCGGGTTGAGGACCTCCCTCAGCTTGGCGGCCAGGACGTCCGCCCTTTCGCCGCTAGAGGCACCCGACACCTCAAGCAGTCGCGCCCCCGTGATCGCCTGCCTCACTCTGAGGCCGGCCGGTACACCTAAGTCGGGGAACGCGACTTTCGCCTTTGCCTCCATGAGGACCGCCTTGTAAGAGACGCCCCTTTCGACGGCTCCGGGCTGCAGCGTAATAACTACAGCCGCGGAGCGTGGGGCTCTCATCTTTGGCGGCCCTTGAGCCTTCTGGGGTGCCGGTGCCCCAGCGGGTGCTGGTGCTGCTGTCGCTGCTGGCGCCGTCTTCTTCTTCTTACGGCGGCCCCTCTTTACCACCGTCGTCCAGGAGTCCGCGGTGGACCCGGGTGCGGTCGCCGAGGGAGCGGGCGCCAGTGGCGCGGCCGTCCGGGACGTGGACGCTGACGAGCCCTCCGCGGGCTTCCTCCCCGGACCCGGCTTAGCAGGCTCCGCCTTCCCCCGCCCGTCGGCAGCGAGCGGCGGCCGGAAAGTCTCAGCAGGGAGGAGCCTCGACTCGAGACCCTGCAGCCGGGCATTCATCATGCCCCCACACTGCAGCATGCAGATGCGGACGATCTTTTCGATCTCCGCATCCGCAGGTGCGGGGGCAGGTACGGACGACGGGGGGGCCGGCGGTGTCTTGGCAACGACGCCGGGGGCGGAACTGGTGGCCACAGGACGCCTCTGCTGCCATTCCGCCCTCTGCGCGGCAAGCTCCCGCTTGAGGTCCTCCAGCTCGGACCTGAGACGGCTGTTCTCCTCCCACAGCTTTTCCGTCTCATCCGTGCCAGTCCGCGCAACGAGGACCTCAACCGCCTCTCTTATGCCCTCAGCTGCCTCCTTCAGGGCGCGCGTGAACGTTCCCTTCAGGTTGCCCGATTTGGTGGCCACCTTCAGGACTACGTCCACGCCGTCCAACACCTGGCGACTGAGCGCCACCGCTGTCGGGCTCCCTCCGGCCATCCGAGCGGAGCGCCGCTCTCGCGCTTGTTGGGCCAGCTCGCTGACCTCGTCAGCCACGACAGCCCTTTGCTGCGCCCGTTTAGCAGCAGCGGCCTCCGCACGGTTACTCCCCAGCAGGGACACAGTAGAGCCCCCGCTCGAGTCCGCCATGGTGAGCCCGGGGTCGCTCTCCGCACTCCCTCCTGGAGTATCAGGGCGCTTGAAGCGACCCCGAAGGTCACGCGCTGTCTTCTGCGCCACCGTGCGACCTTTTCCTCTCTGTGCCGCAGTTCTTTTTGCGGCCCCCTGTGTCTCCTCACTGGAGGAGAGGCTGCGCTTCCGAGATCTGGATCTGGACCTGGACCCAGATACAGATCTGGAGGCGCGCCTGCGTGTGTCCTTATCGGACATTACGTCCATTTCTGGACTGGAGCCTCCTCGGCTCTTGTTGCCGTCGCCGACAAACGGTACCTCCGCCAATGAAATTGGCACGTCATCCACTTTTGTTTTTATTTCATTTTCGTTTTCCATTCTGTTCCCACGAGTATTGAGGATATACATGTCCACCTAGGCAGAGCCTCTTGCCCTAGGTAAGCCTAAATACTGGAAGAGTTCGGCAGGTATCTCCAGGGGAAGCGCTAGCGACTGGTCCCCCACCAGCCACTCATCCTCTCGCCACGCTTCGAAGCTTAGGATTAGGTGGTTTTTTATCTTAGAGGTGACCTTCCTCTGGGCCGGGCGGTTAAGCCAAGCCCCCGACGGCGGCATTAAACATGCCTCCGTTCGCTGTCCGGCCAACCCGACTCAGCGAACCCGCCGGAAGTTCTCTCCTCGAAGACTTCAAGGAGAGATACCCTTGCCGCTTTAGTGCGCCTGCACCTCAGCGGCATCATGGTCACGTCCTCTGTCGATCGACGACCGTCGATCAATCAGGAGCGACCCATCTCCCTTGTCCCTACACTGTGCCCTCTGCAAACAGAGGGACACGTGTAAGAACATCGTGGAGCCTACCTGGCTCTCCCCCCGCAGAAATTTGCCATAAACAATAATCTTTTCTAGAAAAGATTATTGTTCATGCCCAGGGTGCACCGGCCCGACAACTGCTCTTCCCCTCGAACGTATCCATAAGGGACCAGCAGGTATCAGGCACACGAGGAGGTTTTCTGCATGCACCCCACCCCAACCTAACCTAACCTTTTTTTTTTTTTTTTTTGGTCTCGGGGTGGAAAATCCTCATGGATGTCCTCCGCCCTGGGGCGGGCGGAGGGGTCTGTCAGACTCTTACTGACTAAAAACCACCCCGGTGTTCCGACTCACACTTACGCCGGGGGTCGCGGGAACGAAAGAATCTTCCGCAACCCCCGGCTGGTGCCGGCCCGCCATCGCGGGCCTCCTCTCGGGTCAGGGGGGGGAGTGAGGTGTTTGACTCCCCCCGCGACGTCTCAGAGGGGCGCGCGTGGAACACTACGCGCCGCCACCTCGGGTCCTGATGTGTGGGGGGCGACGGACGTCCCCGAGTCCGTCGCCCCTGGACCCATTTAGGGGGGCCGGAAGAGGGCGTTGTCCGCCCTCCGCCGACGCCCGGTGCGCCGGCTGCGGATCGGGTTAGCAGAAGCAATCTCCCGCTCCCTTTCCGCAGCCTCCTTCTGCGAGATGACTGTCTCGCAGAAGGAAACCACCGCGTCCCAGGACTCCTCGCTGCTGGCCATGGAATTCACGACGGCCGGCAGCGAAAGGTCACTGCCTACTCCAGAGACGAGGGCACGGCGCGGCTCCTCCCAAGCGGCACACTCTGCCAGCGTATGCCGCGCCGTGTCCTCCCGACAGTCGACGCAGTGGTGACACCGGGCGTCCGGCTCCCTGTTTATGCGACACAGGTACTTCCCGAAGCAACCGTGCCCCGAGAGTACCTGCGTCACCCGAAACGACAGGGAGCCGTGCCTCCTCCCGAGCCAGCGCTCGAGCACCGGCCGGACCGCCTCAATGGTATTGAGGCCGGCGGTAGGGCGCGAAAGCCTGTCCCGCCATTCCGCCACCAGGACCTCGCGAAGCTGAGACCGATGCAGCTCCACGTGTCGCTGCATTGGTCGCTCGCCCCGCGCCCGCGCTTCCTCGCGCCACCGATACGATGACGCGAGTACTTTCGCCTCCAGGTCCCAGGGCGGGGATCCGGCCAGTGCACAAGCCGCCTCGTAGGAGATCGTGCGATACCCCCGGATGACTCTGACGGCCATCGCCCTCTGCGGTCTCCGCATGACGGCGATGCTCCCGGCCGTCAGGTCAGCCGCCCAGATCGGGGCCCCGTAAAGGGCCATCGATCGCACGATCCCCACGTATAGCCGCCTACAAGCGGCGCTCGGGCCCCCCAGATTGGGAAGCAGCGTTGAGAGCGCTCCAGCAGCGCCCAGCAACTTGGGCGCCAGCCGTCGGAAGTGGGGCCCGAAGTCCCACCGGCTGTCGAGGACCAATCCTAGGTACTTCATGGTACCCTCGACAGCGATCCGAGCCCCCCCGACCACGATATGTGAGCCGGGTGACGGCGCCCGCCGGGGGCCATGGAACACCATAGCCTCCGACTTGCTGAGGGCCACCTCCAGGCCTAGGCGACGTATGCGGCTCACCACCTGTGAGACCGCAGCCGTCGCCAGCAACGCTGCTTCCCTGTACGAGCTCCCCCGGGCAGTGACCAGCGTGTCGTCCGCATAACACGTCAGGTCTACCCCCGGCCTGAGCTCGCCCCTCAGCACCCAGTCGTACCCGATGTTCCACAGGAGCGGCCCTAAGACCGAGCCCTGTGGAACACCGCACGACATGCGGCGCTGGAATCCGCCATCACGTCCCACGTAGGTGACACACCTCTCCGACAGATAAGCCCCAACGATGCGGCGGAGGTAGGGAGGCACACCATGATAGCGCAGTGCCTCCCGAATACAACTCCAGGGCAGGGTGTTGAAGGCGTTGGATATGTCCAAGGACACCGCCAACATCACCCCGCCCCGAGACACCGCTTCCTCCGCCAGGACTCTAACCCGCGACACAGCGTGTATCGTGGAGCGCCCATGCCGAAACCCAAACTGACTGTCGTCCAGGTCCGGCCCCTCTCTGCACAAGTGGCCGACGAGGCGGGCTGCGATTACTCGCTCGAACAGCTTGCCCACCTCGTCTAGCAGCACTATGGGCCGGTACGCGGACGACGAGTCCGCCGGGCGCCCCGCCTTCCTGAGCAGGACCAGACGACCAGATTTCCACAAAGTGGGAAACTGGCCCCGCTCAAGACACGCTGTGTAGAGTCCTCTCAGTTGGGGCTCGAGCTCCTTCAGAGCGAGGGCCAACACGCAGCCGTGGATCCCGTCGGGCCCCGGAGCCACGTTCTTGGCCCGGAGCCGCATCACGGCTGCCCTCATCTCTGCCTGTGTCACCTCTGGGACGTTGATGGCGTTCTCCTCCTCTTCTTCTGCAGACTCTGCGGCCGTGGGCAAAGCCATCGGCGGCGGAGTGTGCTCCGCTCTGGCCGGGAAGAGGGCTGCAACCACCTCCTCCAGCAGCTCGGGTTGGAGACTCTCCGTAAGCGGAGGCGCCGCGGCTCGAAGTTTCCCTCGAACCGCGCGATAAGGGCGCCCCCACGGATCCCCGTCTAGAGTCTCCAACATCTCCTCCCTGGCTCGCGTCCTCGACTCGCCGATGGCCAGCCACAGAGTCTGCTTGGCCGCGCGGTACACCTCATACAGCGCGGCCTCTTCGTCAGGGACCCGACGACGTCTCCTCCGGTATCGGGTGTACTGGCGTCTGACCGCCACGCACGCGACGCGCAGCTGCGCGATCTCGGCGGTCCACCAGTACACCTGGCGCCTTGCGGACTGTGCGTGGACCCGGGGCATGGACGCGTCGCTGATTTGCGTCATCGCCCCGCGGAACCACAGCGCCTCCCGCTCGACGTCGACGGGTCCGTTCGTCACCGACTCCCGGCTCCAGGCCTGGACAATTGCGGCCTCCTCGAGGAGTTCCCTGTCTATGCGCTTACGCGCCCAACGCGGACCGTCCGTTCGCGGGGTCGGTCGACCGCGGCCGCCAGTGGTCTGGGCGGAGACGTCGAATCGGATGTAGCGGTGATCCGACAACGTCTCCACCTCCACGGCGACACGCCAGTCGTGGACACGGCTCGCGACAGCGGGGCTAGCGAACGAGACGTCCACTATAGACCCGCCCCGCTGCCGCACGCACGTGTGTACCGAGCCCCGATTTAGGACGGTCAAGCCAGTCGTAACCGCCCACTCCTCCAGCACCTCGCCCCTAGCATCGGTCACAGGGGATCCCCACGCCGCAGACTTGGCGTTGAGATCCCCCAGCAACAGCACAGGGCGAGGGTGGAGTCGGCCCACGACGGCACCCAACTCGACAAGGAACCTCTCGAAGTCGGCGAGACTCTTGTTGGGCGAAAAATACGCCCCAACGGTGCCAATGCCGTCCGCGAGGGCAGCTACCCAGCCGCGACCTCGGGACGGGTTGACAAGAGCCCCGCCAATGATGGCCACCAAACCGTCCAAGTCTCCCACCCAGTTATCCCTGGGGGGGACGAAATACGGTTCGGCGACCACGGCCACGTGAATCAACCACTCTGCCATGCTCTGGAGCAAAAGATCCTGAGCTCTAGCAGAGTGGTTGATATTGCCCTGGAGGTAATGGAAGACCGCCATTTATGCGGCATCCATTCCCTCCACCGCACCATTCCTAGGCCGGGAGTCGGCCGAAGGGCAGCCAGGCTGCGGGGGGGGTAAAGAGCCCCCGGCAGCCATGGCAGCCCCTCTCTTCTTCTTCTGCGTCTGCTTGGTGGGCGCGCCACAGGCCTTTCCGCCCGCTCTGTGCCCCGCAGGCCTCCCTGCAGCTGTACAGAGGCTGCAGTTTGGCGCCGCGAGACACTGGGCCGCCTTGTGGCCGGCCTGACCGCAGCGATAGCACTGCTCGCTGCGGTCAATAGCGGCGGTGCACCGTGCCCTGACATGCCCAATGTCGAGGCAACGGTAGCACCGCAAGGCCCTGGGCTGCAGCTGCTTCACCCTCGCTGCCACCCATCCCACCAAGAGACGCCCGGCGTCGGCGACTTTCTTAGCCGCCGCCACCGGACACCGCACCCAGATCGCGCCGAGCCCGGAGGCATCGACGCGAACCTCGCCCGTGCGTACGTCTGCGGGCGGACACCCACCGGTACGGGCGACGGCCGCCACGACCTCAGCCGCGGTCGTCGAGTCGTCCAGGCCATCGACGCGCAACTCAGCTGTCTTCATTGGCCTGGACACCCGGACGTCATCCGGGTTGAGGACCTCCCTCAACTTGGCGGCCAGGACGTCCGCCCTTTCGCCGCTAGAGGCACCCGACACCTCAAGCAGTCGCGCCCCCGTGATCGCCTGCCTCACTCTGAGGCCGGCCGGTACACCTAAGTCGGGGAACGCGACTTTCGCCTTTGCCTCCATGAGGACCGCCTTGTAAGAGACGCCCCTTTCGACGGCTCCGGGCTGCAGCGTAATAACTACAGCCGCGGAGCGTGGGGCTCTCATCTTTGGCGGCCCTTGAGCCTTCTGGGGTGCCGGTGCTCCAGCGGGTGCTGGTGCTGCTGTCGCTGCTGGCGCCGTCTTTTTCTTCTTACGGCGGCCCCTCTTTACCACCGTCGTCCAGGAGTCCGCGGTGGACCCGGGTGCGGTCGCCGAGGGAGCGGGCGCCGGAGGCGCGGCCGTCCGGGACGTGGACGCTGACGAGCCCTCCGCGGGCTTCCTCCCCGGACCCGGTTTAGCAGGCTCCGCCTTCCTCCGCCCGTCGGCAGCGAGCGGCGGCCGGAGAGTCTCAGCAGGGAGGAGCCTCGACTCGAGACCCTGCAGCCGGGCATTCATCATGCCCCCACACTGCAGCATGCAGATGCGGACGATCTTCTCGATCTCCGCATCCGCAGGTGCGGGGGCAGGCGGTGTCTCTGCAACGACGCCGGGGGCGGAACTGGTGGCCACAGGACGCCTCTGCTGCCATTCCGCCCTCTGCGCGGCAAGCTCCCGCTTGAGGTCCTCCAGCTCGGATCGGAGACGGCCGTTCTCCTCCCACAGTTTCGCCGTCTCCTCCGTGCCAGTCCGCCCAACGAGGACCTCAACCGCCTCTCTGATACCTTCAGCTGCCTCCTTCAGGGCGCGCGTGAACGTGCCCTTCAAGTTGCCCGATTTGGTGGCCACTTTCAGGACCACGTCCACGCCGTCCAACACCTGGCGACTGAGCGCCACCGCCGTTGGGCTTCCTCCGGCCATCCGAGCAGAGCGCCGCTCTCGCGCTTGTTGGGCCAGCTCGCTGACCTCGTCAGCCACGACAGCCCTTTGCTGCGCCCGTTTAGCAGCAGCGGCCTCCGCACGGTTACTTCCCAGCAGGGACACAGTAGAGCCCCCGCTCGAGTCCGCCATGGTGAGCCCGGGGTCGCTCTCCGCACTCCCTCCTGGTGTATCAGGGCGCTTGAAGCGACCCCGAAGGTCACGCGCTGTCTTCTGCGCCACCGTGCCACCTTTTCCCCTCTGTGCCGCAGTTCTTTTTGCGGCCCCCTGTGTCTCCTCACTGGAGGAGAGGCTGCGCTTCCGAGATCTGGATCTGGACCTGGACCCAGATACAGATCTGGAGGCGCGTCTGCGTGTGTCCGTATCGGACATTACGTCCCTTTCGGGAATGGAGCCTCCTCGGCTCTTGTTGCCGTTGCCGGCATACGGTACCTCCGCCAATAAAATTGGCACGTCATCAACTTTTGTTTTTTTATCGTTTTCCATTTTGTTCCCACGAGTAATGAGGAATGAATGTCCACCTAGGCAGAGCCTCTTGCCCTAGGTAAGCCTAAATACTGGAAGAGTTCGGCAGGTATCTCCAGGGGAAGCGCTAGCGACTGGTCCCCCACCAGCCACTCATCCTCTCGCCACGCTTCGAAGCTTAGGATTAGGTGGTTTTTTATCTTAGAGGTGACCTTCCTCTGGGCCGGGCGGTTAAGCCAAGCCCCCGACGGCGGCATTAAACATGCCTCCGTTCGCTGTCCGGCCAACCCGACTCAGCGAACCCGCCGGAAGTTCTCTCCTCGAAGACTTCAAGGAGAGATACCCTTGCCGCTTTAGTGCGCCTGCACCTCAGCGGCATCATGGTCACGTCCTCTGTCGATCGACGACCGTCGATCAATCAGGAGTGACCCATCTCCCTTGTCCCTACACTGTGCCCTCTGCAAACAGAGGGACACGTGTAAGAACAAGGTGTAGCCTACCTGGCTCTCCCCCCGCAGAAATTTGCCATAAACAATAATCTTTTCTAGAAAAGATTATTGTTCATGCCCAGGGTGCACCGGCCCGACAACTGCTCTTCCCCTCGAACGTATCCATAAGGGACCAGCAGGTATCAGGCACACGAGGAGGTTTTCTGCATGCACCCCAACCTAACCTAACCTTTTTTTTTTTTTTTTTTGTTCCGGGGTGGAAAATCCTCATGGATGTCCTCCGCCTGGGGCGAGCGGAGGGGTCTGTCAGACTCTTACTGACTAAAAACCACCCCGGTGTTCCGTCTCACACCTACGCCGGGGGTCGCGGGAACGAAAAAACCTCCGCAACCCCCGACTGGTGCCAGCCCGCCGCAGCGGGCCCCTCCTCCTTCATCACCGGCGCACCAGAACACATGGCACGCCGTGACCAACCCAGGGACCAAACCAGCACATGGGCGCCAGACAGCCCCTTGTCTAGGCGCCCTTGGCCCCTCTTCGACGGGTCAGGTAATTGGCCCCGCCGTCTACCAATTTTCGGCCGCAGAGGATAGGGAGAGCGGCCTACGACCTACCGACACTCCTCTTCCCCTGCGGCCCCACCGCGTTCGCCATCGGACGGTGGCGACCCCGTCAAGGCCGCGGCAGGGAGGGAGAGCGCTGTACCGCAATACACCTCTCCAGCCGCGGCCCCGAAACCGCAGCCGCGATGCCCCCGCTACGCGACATCGCGGCCCGCCTCAGTTGCGATGTCGCCACCGCAACCTACACGTTGGCCGCTACGTCATGGGCTTGGGTCAAAAAGCCCTGACGAGCGGCCCCTCCTCGGGTTCCTCTTGGCTTCACCGTGGTTGGGCACCCACGGCTAATGAGCCCCCCCGCAACGACAATGCGGGAACCCTTCGGGGGGGAACCTAACCTAACCTAACCTAACCCAGTACCCCCCCAGCTCTCGTGGCGGTCGGATCGTTTTTGTAGCCGCTCCACGCTAAAAAATTCGTTTAAGTGGGAAAAAGTGCACTGATATAAGAAAGTGAAGTGTCGTTGGATGCGGAAAAGTAAGCCGCAAAAAGTGCTGTGCCTAAATCTTTCCGGTCCATAGTGACAAAAAAGTTTTCAGCCAAAAACCTCATTTTTAGAGGTTAAGTTTTAAAGTTAAAAGTTAAAAACGCAAACGCTGCCGAATCTAAAGCGGTGACCCCCCGTTTTTTCACTGGCATCGGGTGGACAACGTGGACCTCGATCACCTGGACTACCGGAAAGCACCCTGACATCACGCAATTGCGAGTTATTCAGGAATTCCGAAAAACCACGTGCTCTGAAAAAGTGGAAGGAGTGGTCACAGCGGCGCGAAAATTGGGGCCAACTTAAACCCCTACCACACAAGGCGAGTGCAACCCTTTTTGGATTTTTAAGTCAGCTGGAATATTTTATATAACAGTTAGAATATTGAAACTTTCGACGTATTTTTCTCTGGACAGAAGATCTTTTTCAAAAAAATTTCAAGAGCAGCCTGGTGCGCGCTCATCAGTACAATAGAGACCATAAGTTTTTAGATTTTTATACCTAGTATTTGTTAATTTACACCATATTTTATAAGAAAATTACATTTTTAAAATTATTTCATGTGTTTTTCGACTTTTTAAAATTTTGTTTCTATTACGTTGTAGCCCTAGGTTTTAAGTATTTTAAGTAATTTTTTGAGATTTTTCGGACCAATAACCCCAGAGTTAT
The DNA here is from genome assembly GCA_963853775.1 of Xanthia togata. NCBI lineage: Eukaryota > Metazoa > Arthropoda > Insecta > Lepidoptera > Noctuidae > Xanthia > Xanthia togata. The sequence goes on from OY970801.1 coordinate 230,933, forward strand.
CGAATTTTAACTGTTTTTCGGCCATAATTCTAAATTAAATAGAAAAAATTCATTTTTGACCTCAGGACAAGGTCCAATATACATATTGTGACCCATTTAAGTCCAAACTCGGGCTGCCTATCATTTAGATTGGCAGTTTTGACGAAAAACCGACTTTTTGGTTTTTGGGTTATATTTTTTAAATTATTATATCTCTGGAACCGCTGGCCCGATTACTCTCGTTTTTTCACCTCGGCCTGTAGTTTTTAGTTTTATTTTAGTTTTTTGGGTTTTCAGCCGTTTTCAGGGCTTTTAGTTTTTTGTCGCTGAAACTGCTTTTAGAATACACCTGAAGTGACGCCGAGCTGTATACCCAAAACCCTGTCCCTCTGCGACGAAGGGTTCAGAAGATACGGGCATTTTAAATCGACGTTTGACAGTTCGGCGGCCATCTTGTTTGGCTTCAAACCGCCATTACTCCTAAACCGTAGGTCGTGGGAGTTAGCGGTTTTCGATTATATACCTAGGGGCTCATTGTCCTGAACACCCCACGATTTCAGGCGGTTTGGAGCTGAAAAATTTCAGGACCCTGAAAGTAGTTTCAGCGGACAGAGGAGCTCGGGCCGAGTAGGGAGAGCCCAAGCTCGGGGGTACTACTGCTTTCCCAAGGGAAGCTATCAGAGCCCAAAGTTACACTTTGACAGCACCGCGGCCATCTTGGTAAATCTTCAAACGGCCATAGCTTCCTAACGGAGAGTCGTAGAGAGCTGGGGTTTTCGCTGGACATACCAGCAGTGAATAGGGCATAAGTTAGGATAATTTTCAGGCGTTTTCAGGACCATAAAATTTTACAGCCTGAAAACGGTTCCGGTGGATCGGTCTCGCCGAGCCAAGTTCGGAAAGCCCAAGCACCGGGGTTTTTGGACCAGTGGTTCCGGAGATATCCCGTTGTAACCATTTCAGGTTTTTAATTTTGGTGAAAAACCCAAATTTTCAAGTTGTGATATCTCCGAAACCCCTTGTACTAACCATACCGAGTTTGGGTTCTTTTGGGAGGGCTCGGGGAGAGCTATCCGCCGAACGTGACAAAACGTCTCTACATAGAGTCTGCACAGGAGTCATACTTTTTCCTAAAATTTTTGACTGCTTAATGTACCTTGCGACTGTTTTCAGTGCTTGACCCGTTCTTTGAACAAAGGGGCAGACCTCGACAACTCTATTTAGATTATATAGAGTTAGACTGATTTTATTTTATATTATTAATTCCCTATTATACAATTTTACACACAAATTTTAATTTTGACGCAAACCTCCAACGATGGTGAACGCAACTAGGACCCCACTCAAGGCGAAGCCGACAGAGGGTGAATCACCAAACTCGACATCGCCTCAAAATTTGAGACGTAGCGTTGGTGAACGGGAGGCCGCGGGGCCCTCCAGCGGGAACCCGAACCAAACGCCCCCCTCTTTAATCAACAAGACGGCGCAGGCTGGGCCTGCGAAACTTGCACAAAAGCCATTCCAACCAAGGCTTGTTCAAGTGCACTCGCCGCCAAAACCACAATACGCGGACCGGTCGGCAGAGGCGAGGGCCTGCCTGACCAGGGCAAAAGTCCTTCTCGGCTCCTCAAGAAACACAAAAACGGAGATAAAAACCGGCATTACCGAGGTGCTGGACCGGCTATTCCAGCTTGTAAAGGAAGCCGAAAAATCGGCCAAGATAAAAAGAGTGGGGTCCGACAACGCACAGCCCGAAGCCGCCGTCACCGACCTCACCTTCACTAGCATAGCCGACCCTAGCTCAAACCATCTCGAGGCTCAAATAAGGAGCCATTCTTTGATGCTGGAGAGCCACTCAAAGGGGATGGAGGAGCTCAAGGCAGCAATTGAGCAACACAGACACAGTCTGGAAAACAGCGCTGCCACCACCACATACGCGAGTGTAACCCATAGCGGAAAAGTAAACCAGACACGAAGTACGCTCCACTCGATTGTGGTTACCTCCACAGACGAGGCAGAGACTGGGGACGAAGTCCTAGAGAGAGTGCGAAAGGCGGCTGATGCAAAGGAAGGCTGGGTGAAGGTAGAAAAGGTAAGAAAGGCAAAAGATAGAAAAATTATTATGGGCTTCAAATCGACCGCGGAAAGGGACAAAATTAAGGACAGACTGGCAAGGGACAGTAAGGAACTTCATGTCGAGGAGGTAAAAAACAAGGACCCCATGCTGATCCTCAGGAGTGTCCTCTCAGTCAATACTGACGAGGACATCCTAAAAGCCCTGAGAAACCAGAACCGGGAAGTTTTTTACAACCTCGACATGGAGGAGGACAGGGTGGTGGTGAAGTTCCGGAGGAGGACAAGGAACCCACACACCTGCCACGTTGTGGTCAGCGTCTCGCCGACCATCTGGAGACGAGCAACAGAACTTGGGTGCCTACACGTAGACCTGCAGCGCGTAAGGGTCGAAGACCAGACCCCACTGGTGCAGTGTACGCGCTGCCTAGGCTACGGGCACGGGAAACGGTACTGTAAAGAACCGGCTGATCTGTGCAGTCATTGCGGCGGGCCGCACCTGAGGTCGGAATGCTCCGACTTCCTAACGGGTGACATGCCAAAGTGCCGGAACTGCTCAAGAGCCAAGCTCGGGGACGCTGGCCACAATGCCTTTAGCTCGGAATGCCCAATACGCCACAGGTGGGATGAGATAGCAAGAGCTACGGTAGCTTATTGCTAAGGGCACCCACGGAAACCCAAACCCCTATAGAATTATCCAGGCCAACCTCCAGCGGAAAAGACTGGCGACCAACGAGCTTCTTATAGAAGCAGAAAAGCGCGGGGTCGCCGTTGCTCTCCTCCAGGAACCATACGTAGGCGGGGCAAAGGTAATGAGGAGTCATAGAGGCGTTCGGATCTTCCAGAGCACTGACATTGGGGAGGGTACTGTTAAGGCCGCAATTGCGGTCTTCGATCAAGACCTCATCGTCGAACAGTACCCGAAACTCACCACGAACAACATCACAGTGGTGGGGATCCGAACCAGTGCCTGGAGGATCACACTAGTCTCCTTTTACTTTGAGCCAGACCAGCCAATTGAACCATATCTCGACCACCTCAAACGTGTTGAGGGGGAGCTAGCTTCCAGAATGTGGATTCTTGGAGGAGACGCAAACGCAAAAAGTACCTGGTGGGGAAGTCTGACCATCGACCGCAGAGGCGAAGAAGTGTCGGGTGTTCTCGATGAGCTGGACCTGAACATACTCAACAGAGGGGAAATTCCGACCTTTGATACGATCCGAGGAGGCACACGATACAGCAGCCACGTCGACCTAACGGTATGCTCGACGGATATCCTGGACCTGATAGAAGATTGGAGGGTAGATGAGGGCCTCACGAGCTCGGACCACAACGGCATCGTATTTAATATTAAAGTAAGAAGATCCAAGGGAATAAAAATTAGTAGAACAACTAGACTATTTAATACGAAAAAAGCAAATTGGCCCGAGTTTCGTGAGAAACTCGGCCAATTAATGCAGTCACATAAAATAAATAAATAAGAAATTGATAAATTAAATACAGCCGAACAATTTAATTCACTTACGAAATTATACATTAAGTTAATTAGAGACGCATGCACTTCGTCAATACCGAAGAAGGCAACTAACGAAGTGTTTACCTTGCCGTGGTGGTCCGAGAAACTCGAGGGGATGAAGAAAAAGGTCGCTACTCTTAAAAACAGGGTCAGGAATGCTGCACCAGTCCGAAGATCGAAGGTCGTCGAAGAGTACCTGAAACTGAAAGTTGAGTATGAGACGGAAGCAGCCAAGGACGAAGTCGAGAGTTGGAAGAACTTCTGCTCAAGACAGGACAAAGAAGGGGTTTGGGAAGGGATCCACCGGGTAATAGGAAGGACCAAGGGAAGAGGTGAGGATCAGCCATTGGCGAAGGACGGGGCAGTCCTGAATGCCAAAGACTCGGTTGAACTACTGGCAAAAACTTTTTACCCGGAGGACGATTTAGAAACCGACCGCACCTGCCACCGCCTTACCAGAGAGAAGGCCGACGTCGTGAATGCTGGGGAGCAAGATGAGTCTTGTGAACCACCATTCACGATGGCCGAGCTGGTGGCAGCATGCGAGTCGTTCAATGTTAAAAAAGCGCCAGGAGTGGACGGCCTCACTGCCGACATTTGCTGCCAGGCCATTAGAGGAGCCCCTGATGTGGCCTTGGCTCTCCTCAATGGCTGCCTGAGAACCCACCTCTTCCCCGAAATTTGGAAAGAAGCAACAGTAATAATACTCAACGTCGACGGGTCCGTTCGTCACCGACTCCCGGCTCCAGGCCTGGACAATAGCGGCCTCCTCGAGAAGTTCCCTGTCTATGCGCTTACGCGCCCAACGCGGACCGTCCGTTCGCGGGGTCGGTCGACCGCGGCCGCCGGTGGTCTGGGCGGAGACGTCGAATCGGATGTAGCGGTGATCCGACAACGTCTCCACCTCCACGGCGACACGCCAGTCGTGGACACGGCTCGCGACAGCGGGGCTGGCGAACGAGACATCCACTATAGACCCGCCCCGCTGCCGCACGCACGTGTGTACCGAGCCCCGATTTAGGACGGTCAAGCCAGTCGTAACCGCCCACTCCTCCAGCACCTCGCCCCTAGCATCAGTCACAGGGGATCCCCACGCCGCAGACTTGGCGTTGAGATCCCCCAGCAACAGCACAGGGCGAGGGTGGAGTCGGCCCACGACGGCACCCAACTCGACAAGGAACCTCTCGAAGTCGGCGAGACTCTTGTTGGGCGAAAAATACGCCCCAACGGTGCCAATGCCGTCCGCGAGAGCAGCTACCCAGCCGCGACCTCGGGACGGGTTGACAAGAGCCCCGCCAATGATGGCCACCAAACCGTCCAAGTCTCCCACCCAGTTATCCCTGGGGGGGACGAAATACGGTTCGGCGACCACGGCCACGTGAATCGACCACTCTGCCATGCTCTGGAGCAAAAGATCCTGAGCTCTAGCAGAGTGGTTGATATTGCCCTGGAGGTAATGGAAGACCGCCATTTATGCGGCATCCATTCCCTCCACCGCACCATTCCTAGGCCGGGAGTCGGCCGAAGGGCAGCCAGGCTGCGGGGGGGGTAAAGAGCCCCCAGCAGCCATGGCAGCCCCTCTCTTCTTCTTCTGCGTCTGCTTGGTGGGCGCGCCACAGGCCTTTCCGCCCGCTCTGTGCCCCGCAGGCCTCCCTGCAGCTGTACAGAGGCTGCAGTTTGGCGCCGCGAGACACTGGGCCGCCTTGTGGCCGGCCTGACCGCAGCGATAGCACTCCTCGCTGCGGTCAATAGCGGCGGTGCACCGTGCCCTGACATGCCCAATGTCGAGGCAACGGTAGCACCGCAAGGCCCTGGGCTGCAGCTGCTTCACCCTCGCTGCCACCCATCCCACCAAGAGACGCCCGGCGTCGGCGACTTTCCTAGCCGCCGCCACCGGACACCGCAACCAGATCGCGCCGAGCCCGGAGGCATCGACGCGAACCTCGCCCGTGCGTACTTCTGCAGGCGGACACCCACCGGTACGGGCGACGGCCGCCACGACCTCAGCCGCGGTCGTCGAGTCATCCAGGCCATCGACGCGCAGCTCAGCTGTCTTCATTGGCCTGGACACCCGGACGTCATCCGGGTTGAGGACCTCCCTCAACTTGGCGGCCAGGACGTCCGCCCTTTCGCCGCTAGAGGCACCCGACACCTCAAGCAGTCGCGCCCCCGTGATCGCCTGCCTCACTCTGAGGCCGGCCGGTACACCTAAGTCGGGGAACGCGACTTTCGCTTTTGCCTCCATGAGGACCGCCTTGTAAGTGACGCCCCTTTCGACGGCTCCGGGCTGCAGCGTAATAACTACAGCCGCGGAGCGTGGGGCTCTCATCTTTGGCGGCCCTTGAGCCTTCTGGGTTGCCGGTGCCACAGCGGGTGCTGGTGCTGCTGTCGCTGCTGGCGCCGTCTTCTTCTTCTTACGGCGGCCCCTCTTTACCACCGTCGTCCAGGAGTCCGCGGTGGACCCGGGTGCGGTCGCCGAGGGAGCGGGCGCCAGTGGCGCGGCCGTCCGGGACGTGGACGCTGACGAGCCCTCCGCGGGCTTCCTCCCCGGACCCGGCTTAGCAGGCTCCGCCTTCCCCCGCCCGTCGGCAGCGAGCGGCGGCCGGAGAGTCTCAGCAGGGAGGAGCCTCGACTCGAGACCCTGCAGCCGGGCATTCATCATGCCCCCACACTGCAGCATGCAGATGCGGACGATCTTCTCGATCTCCGCATCCGCAGGTGCGGGGGCAGGTACGGACGACGGGGGGGCCGGCGGTGTCTTGGCAACGACGCCGGGGGCGGAACTGGTGGCCACAGGACGCCTCTGCTGCCATTCCGCCCTCTGAGCGGCAAGCTCCCGCTTGAGGTCCTCCAGCTCGGACCTGAGACGGCTGTTCTCCTCCCACAGCTTCTCCGTCTCATCCGTGCCAGTCCGCGCAACGAGGACCTCAACCGCCTCTCTTATGCCCTCAGCTGCCTCCTTCAGGGCGCGCGTGAACGTTCCCTTCAGGTTGCCCGATTTGGTGGCCACCTTCAGGACTACGTCCACGCCGTCCAACACCTGGCGACTGAGCGCCACCGCTGTCGGGCTCCCTCCGGCCATCCGAGCGGAGCGCCGCTCTCGCGCTTGTTGGGCCAGCTCGCTGACCTCGTCAGCCACGACAGCCCTTTGCTGCGCCCGTTTAGCAGCAGCGGCCTCCGCACGGTTACTCCCCAGCAGGGACACAGTAGAGCCCCCGCTCGAGTCCGCCATGGTGAGCCCGGGGTCGCTCTCCGCACTCCCTCCTGGTGTATCAGGGCGCTTGAAGCGACCCCGAAGGTCACGCGCTGTCTTCTGCGCCACCGTGCGACCTTTTCCTCTCTGTGCCGCAGTTCTTTTTGCGGCCCCCTGTGTCTCCTCACTGGAGGAGAGGCTGCGCTTCCGAGATCTGGATCTGGACCTGGACCCAGATACAGATCTGGAGGCGCGCCGGCGTGTGTCCTTATCGGACATTACGTCCATTTCTGGACTGGAGCCTCCTCGGCTCTTGTTGCCGTCGCCGACAAACGGTACCTCCGCCAATGAAATTGGCACGTCATCCACTTTTTTTGGTTCTAAATTATTAACATTTTCCATTTTGTTCCCACGAGTAGTAAGGAATTATTCGTCCACCTAGGCAGAGCCTTTTACCTAGGTAAGCCTATATACTGTAGGGTGCGGCAGGTGCCCCACAGGGGAAGCGCTAATAACTGGACACCCTCCAGCCATTCATCCTCTCGCCGCGCTTCAAAACTTAGGATTGGGTGGTTTTTTATCTTAGAGGTGACCTTCCTCTGGGCCAGGCGGTTAAGCCAAGCCCCCGGCGGCGGCATTAGACATGCCTCCGTTCGCTGTCCGGCCAACCCGACTCAGCGAACCCGCCGAAAGTTCTCTCCTCGAAGACTTCAAGGAGAGATACCTTCGCCGCTTTAGTGCGCCTGCACCTCAGCGGCTCAAGGTCACGTCCTCTGTCGATCGACGACCGTCGATCAATCAGGAGCGACCCATCTCCCTTGTTCCTACACTGTGCCCTCTGCAGACAGAGGGACACGTGTAAGAACAACGTGGAGCCTACTGGCTCTCCCCCCGCAGAAATTTGCCATAAACAATAATCTTTTCTAGAAAAGATTATTGTCCATGCCCAGGGTGCACCGGCCCGACAACTGCTCTTCCCCTCGAACGTATCCATAAGGGACCAGCAGGTATCAGGCACACGAGGAGGTTTTCTGCATGCACCCCAACCTAACCTAACCTTTTTTTTTTTTTTTTTTTTTTGTTCCGGGGTGGAAAATCCTCATGGATGTCCTCCGCCTGGGGCGAGCGGAGGGGTCTGTCAGACTCTTACTGACTAAAAACCACCCCGGTGTTCCGTCTCACACCTACGCCGGGAGTCGCGGGAACGAAAAAACCTCCGCAACCCCCGACTGGTGCCAGCCCGCCGCAGCGGGCCCCTCCTCCTTCATCACCGGCGCACCAGAACACATGGCACGCCGTGACCAACCCAGGGACCAAGCCAGCACATGGGCGCCAGACAGCCCCTTGTCTAGGCGCCCTTGGCCCCTCTTCGACGGGTCAGGACATTGGCCCCGCCGTCTACCAATTTTCGACCGCAGAAGATAGGGAGAGCGGCCTACGCTATACCGACACTCCTCTTCCCCTGCGGCCCCGCCGTCTACCAATTTTCGGCCGCAGAGGATAGGGAGAGCGGCCTACGCTATACCGACACTCCTCTTCCCCTGCGGCCCCACCGCGTTCACCATCGGACGGTGGCGACCCCGTCAAGGCCGCGGCAGGGAGGGAGAGCGCTGTACCGCAATACACCTCCCTAGCCGCGGCCCCGAAACCGCAGCCGCGATGCCTCCGTTACACGACATCGCGGCCCGCCTCAGTTGCGATGTCGCCACCGCAACCTACTCGTTGGCCGCTACGTCATGGGCTTTTATCAAAAAGCCCTGACGAGCGGCCCCTCCTCGGGTTCCTCTTGGCTTCACCGTGGGTGCCCAACCCACGGCTAATGAGCCCCCCCGCAACGACAATGCGGGAACCCTTCGGGGGGGAACCTAACCTAACCTAACCTAACCTAACCTTTTTTTTTTTTTTTTTTTTTTTTTTTTTTGACGCTGAGAAATGCTTTATGCACTGCCGCTCGTGGGGGACGAGACGGGGTGTGTGGGACTCCTGTCGGAACGACAGTATACCCACTAAAACTCAGCGGTGTTCCCACTTCGCCGTGATGGGAGGGCCATGGGAAACTGGCGTAGCCTTTACATCCACAACCCTCCCGGCGTATGCCCGCCCAGCTGGCGGGCCCCGCATGCCCCCCGGGTTGGGGGGTGGCTACGGGAATGGCCGGGAACACCTGGCCATTCCCGTCCGACACTTGTGGAGGCCTGTGCAATACAGGCAAGGGTGCCCCCGCACCCGTTGCCTGCTGACCTCCACCTGGTTTGGGGAGAAATAGATGCCCTTAAGGGCTACTTCTCCCCACGCGGCGGCCACGTATCCCGGTCCCCTCTCTAATAGCGAGAGGGGAGGGGAGTCTGTGGGAGACCGCGCCGTAGTGCCATTCGCTTGGAGGATGCGGTAGTCGGAAAACATCATTCCGACATCGCACCCTCCTCATTTACCGCCGCAGGAGCTGCAGCGGCGATGACGGCGGCGGTGGTAGCAACACGGCGAACCTGCGCCGGCACTATGCCCTTCCTCGCGGGAGGCTTGCAGCTCCTGCCCGACATCTTGTGGTCCGCGGGGCGGCCAGTGCCCTCACACGCCGCACAGTGTGGGGTGGCGGCGTGGCAAGTGGCACTCTTGTGTCCCTCCTGCCCGCATCTGAAGCAGCAGTCTCCCCAGTCGGACTTGGAGGGACACGTGGCTCGGGTGTGGCCAAGCGCGAAGCACTTGAAGCAGCGCATTGGCTGGTCTTCAAGTGGCCGGATCACAGCCGAGCCGAGCCCCACAAGCAGCCGTCCCTTGGTCGCAGTACGCAGTACCGCCCCAGCTGCGGCGACTGGGCACTCGATGCGGATGGTGCCCATGCCGCGGCGTCCGAGCCTGATGGCTCCAGCCTTCACTGCGCCAACGTCGCAGCCTCCAGCCGCCGCAACGGCCGCCACCACGTCCTCTTTAGTGACCGAATCCTCCAGATCGGCCACCTCCAAGGAAGCGGTCTTCACAGGCCTGACGACCGTTGCCACATCCGCGATGACCTCTCGCAACTTCTTTGCGAAGAGGTCCGCGTTGGCGCCGCGCTGCTCCCCCGGGAACTCAAAGATTCGAGCCCCGGTTTGGGTTCGGCGGCACGTGATGCCGCTGATCCCCAGCTGAGAGGGGTCCGCGTTGGTACGAGCCCGTCTTAGGACGGACTCGTACGTTTCGCCTCGCTCCGCGGCCTCCGGGGTGATGGTCACCACGACGGCCGCGGTTTTGGGAGGAACCAGCTTCCTCCCGCCAGCTGGACCCTTTTCGGCTGCAGGAGCAGTCGCAGCGGGCTTGGGGGTTGGCTTTTTCGCCTTCCCCCCCCTGACCACTTCCGTCCACGACCCGTTGGACGGGGTGGTGGAGGGAAGAAGGGCGTCTTCACCCTGCGAGTTCTGGGGGGCCGCTGGGGTGGCGGACGACCCAGTAGCTCCCTCCGCACTCGTGGTGGGCGTTTGAGGGGCCACCGTGGTCCCCTTGCCCTTGCCTTTGCCCTTGGAGGGCTTTGGGGCTTCAGGCTGCCCCCCCGATGCTTGGCCTCCCAGTGGCGCAGGTTCCGGCTCAATTGGCGGTGGCCTCTTATCCGCCGCTAGCGGCGGGCGGAGCCGCCTTTCTGGCAAGAGCTGGTCCTCAATGCCTGCAAAGCAGGCCCTAATGAAGGCCCTCTCCTCCATCACCACCCCGCGGATTAATGCCTCAAGGCTGGCAGGGGAGGAGGAGCCTCCTTCCACCGCACCTGGGGCAGACTGAGCAGGCCGGGCCGTAACCTCAGCAAGCTTCTGGTGAAGCTGGCTGACTTCCGCCTGCAGGCGATCCACCTTCGCCTGCAGCTGCTGCGTTTCGTCCGTGGCCGTTCGCTTCACCAGCTCAAGCACGATGCCGTGCATGCTGGCGGCCCGGCATTTGAGGGCCTTCTGGAAGGTCCCCTTCAAATTGGAGGACTTTGAGGCGACCTCCAGAACCTCCTCCTTGTCCTCCAGAGCCATGCGCTCCAAGTCCGCCAGGGAGTGGTCAGCATACAGTACATTAGATGCACCATATCCGGCCCTCGACCTGGCGGCTTGCGCCTGCCGCTCCTTAGCAGCGACCCTCTCCTCCAGGTCCTCCTGGATTTGCTCCCTCTTCGCCAGGTTTAGCTGGCGCTCGGCGTCCACCAATCCCACATCGTGAGAAGAAGCCGAAGCAGAAGTCGAAGCCTTTTTTGCCCAGGGGATACTACGTGGAAGTATGCGCTGTGGGGGATCCCCCCCCCCAAACCTAACCTAACCTAACCTTTTTTTTTTTTTTTTTTTTTTTTTTTTTTTTTTTTTTTTTTTTTTTTTTTTTATATCGCTGAGAAATGCGTTACGCATCCCCGGCTCGTGGGGGACGAGTCGGGGTATGTGGGACTCCTGTGTAAAATACAGTATACCCACTAAAACTCAGCGGTGCTCCCGCATCGCCGTGATGGGAGGGCCATGGGAATCCGGCTCAGCCTTTGCGTCCACAGCCCTCCCGGCGCATGCCCGCCTAGCTGGCGGGCCCCACAGGCCCCCCACCTGCGTGGTGGGGGGCTACGGGAATGGCCGGGAGCACCTGGCCATTCCCGTCCGGCACTGGTGGAGGCCTGTGCGATGCAGGCGAGGGTGCCCCCGCACCCGTTGCCTGCTGGCCTCCACCTGGGAGGAGGAGTCGGAGATGAGCGTCGAACTGACGTCTCCTTCGACCCCTCCTCCGCCTTCGGAGCGGTGCCGCGTCGGGATCATCTTCCCGCACGCGCTCCGCCGCCTCCTTCTGGGACATGACGTGCTCGCAGAAGGAGGCGACCGCCGCCCAGGACCCCTCGTCCCTCAGCATGGCGCCCACCACGCCGAGGAGCGAGAGGTCCAGCCCGATCGCCGCGACGAGACTGCGGCGCGGCCCGGACCACGACGGGCACAACTCGAGAGTGTGCTGCGCCGTGTCCTCCGCCGCGCCACAGTCGTGGCACGACGGCGTCTCCTCCCGTCCGATCCGATGCAGGTACGATCCGAAACAACCGTGTCCGGACAGCACCTGCACCAGGCGGAACGAGAGGAACCCGTGCGGCCGCTCGAGCCAGTCCCGCAGGACCGGCCCGATCGCGTCGAGGGTTCGGCGGCCGAAGACCGCGGCGGCGAGGTCCGTCGTCCAGTGGACGACGATGGCGTCCCTCGCCTCCCGCCGGACGGCCTCCCGCTGTTCCGGGGCGAAGGGCTGACCCGCCGCCCTCCGCCCCGCCTTCCACTCGTACACTCTGGCGAGCACCCACGCCTCGAGTTCCCAAGGAGGGGTGCCGGCCAGAGCGCACGCCCCGGCGAAGCTCACCGTGCGGTGAGCCCGCGCCACCCGCTGGGCTATCGCCCTTTGAGGTGCCCGCAAGGCCGCGGCGTTCTCTCGTCTGTGGAGAGACTCCTCCCAGATGGGGGCCCCGTAGAGGGCCATGCTCCTCAAGATGCCGGCGTAGAGTTGCCGGCATCGAGCGCTGGGCCCCCCCAAGTTCGGGAGGAGCCACGAGAGAGCGCCCGCGGTCTTCAGCAGGCGCGACGACAGCCCGCTGAAATGCGGGCCGAAGCGCCACCTGCTGTCGAGTACAAGGCCCAGATATTTCATCTGGGCCTTCACCTCAATCCTGACGCCCTCCACGAAGATGTGGGCGCCAGGTGGCGGGGGGCGCTGCCGGGGACCGTGGAAGAAGACGGCCTCGGTCTTCTGCAGCGCCACCGTCAACCCTAGGCGGCGGATCCTCCCTGCGACCAAGGATCCGCCCGCCGAGGCCAAGGAGGCCGCCTCCCTGAAACTCTCCCCCCGGGCGGTGAGGAGAGTGTCATCCGCGTAGCAGACGACACTCGTGCCTCGGAGGAGAGTTCCCCGCAAGAGCCAATCGTAGCCGACGTTCCAGAGGAGAGGTCCTAAGACTGACCCCTGTGGAACGCCGGCTTCCGCGGCGTACCGCCGGACTCGGCCAGCCCTGTTCACCAGGACGATCGCCCGATCCTCCAGGTAGCTGGCCAGCAGCACGCGCATGTAGCGAGGCACTCCGTGGAATCGGAGCGCCTCTAGGATGGTGGAGTGGGGAACGGAGTTGAAGGCGTTGGCGATGTCGAACGACACTGCCAACAACCCGTCCCCCGCCTCCATCGCATCCTTCACCTGCCCCTTGAGGCAGGCCAGCGCGTCCACCGTCGAACGCTCAGCCCGAAAGCCGTACTGAGCGTCCGACAAGTCCGGCCCAACCTAACCTTTTTTTTTTTTTTTTTTTTTTTTTTTTTGTTCCGGGGTGGAAAATCCTCATGGATGTCCTCCGCCTGGGGCGAGCGGAGGGGTCTGTCAGACTCTTACTGACTAAAAACCACCCCGGTGTTCCGTCTCACACCTACGCCGGGGGTCGCGGGAACGAAAAAACCTCCGCAACCCCCGACTGGTGCCAGCCCGCCGCAGCGGGCCTCTCCTCCTTCATCACCGGCGCACCAGAACACATGGCACGCCGTGACCAACCCAGGGACCAAACCAGCACATGGGCGCCAGACAGCCCCTTGTCTGGGCGCCCTTGGCCCCTCCTCGACGGGTCAGATCATTGGCCCCGCCGTCTACCAATTTTCGGCCGCAGAGGATAGGGAGAGCGGCCTACGCTATACCGACACTCCTCTTCCCCTGCGGCCCCACCGCGTTCGCCATCAGACGGTGGCGACCCCGTCAAGGCCGCGGCAGGGAGGGAGAGCGCTGTACCGCAATACACCTCTCCAGCCGCGGCCCTGAAACCGCAGCCGCGATGCCCCCGATACACGACATCGCGGCCCGCCTCAGTTGCGATGTCGCCACCGCAACCTACTCGTTGGCCGCTACGTCATGGGCTTGGGTCAAAAAGCCCTGACGAGCGGCCCCTCCTCGGGTTCCTCTTGGCTTCACCGTGGGTGCCCAACCCACGGCTAATGAGCCCCCTCGCAACGACAATGCGGGAACCCTTCGGGGGGGGCCCAACCTAACCTAACCTAACCCAACCTTCACTACTTCCTAGTGCTTTTGCTGTGAAGAAGAAGTGGCGCAATAAACTCCCTAGCAGCACAGATGTCTGTTCAGTTAGAAAAAAAAAAGGGATTCTATACAATAGCATACAAGATAATTTACATTACGCAAAACACAATTTAAATTATAAATTAATAGCCATATGACAGCTAGCACACGCAATATACCAACCAAAAACATCGAGAACTATACTCAAGCAGAAATAAAAATAGCTAAACGTAAACAATATCTAAAAAAGAAAATAAAGCCTCCAGGCATAAAGGGCGTGCCCGCTTACGTATAGCTGTTACTAGAAGTTATAATTGATAAACTAGGACCATCGAGGTAAAATAAATAATTGTCGAGGTCGCTAGCTAACCACATATTGCAATGCAACTAAAAAAAAAAAAAAAAAAACGTAATGAGTAGTTTATTATATAAACTCATATAACCTGTCAGTAGGTAAACTAATTCTGGAGAAAGAACATTGAAACATTGTCTTGAGTTAATCACAGCGACCAACTATTCTTATCATTTAAGTAGTATAAAAGACACCTTATTTGTGGAGTATATAGTTGGTCATAGGTCATACATTTGAAGTCGTACAGTGGCTGGCAAGTGTGAGTGCTTGATCAGTGAATCTTGCGGTGCAATGAGTGACGGATGTAATTAATATTGAAAAGTATGAATGAGTCCTACGGTGCATCTCTGTAATTTGAATTTCTTTACGCTAAAATTAACATGTGGTAGCCTTAGGCTCGCAGTCGGGGTACTCCCCGATAATAAGACGGTGAGGACTGCGTTTCTAACTTGTTCTGTAGACTTGTGGTGTGATTTTATTAATTTAGGGCAGCCTTAGGTCGCGGACTTATTCGATCGGGGTACTCCCTAGTAGTAGAGCTACGAGATGAGGGTGTGATTAATTGTGAATCTTTCAAAATAGGTTTTTTTATCATTTGGTCGGGGCACTCCCCGGCAGTGATAACGTACTTCTGCTATAACCTTTAGTTGCCGTTTTATTTGGTTAGGGTACCCCCTAATAACACAACTGTTTATTGAAGGACTTTTAAAATTTAATTTAGGAGGAATTGTTACAAAGGGCATAATTTTCTAATATTTGGTCAGGGTACTCCCTGACAATGATGGTAAATAGCTCAGAAGCCTGGTTGTGTATACATGCTTGATCGGGGCACTCCCTGATAGTGTTGATAGACAGCTGGGTCTTACAAATTCTCTGTTTTACGTTATGCAATTGGTTTTATCGAACATTTATGTCCCTAAATGTGATCTATTCCAGTTTCGCAATGAAAAAAAATAACGATGACGCTCTGTCGTGGGATGTTTCTCCTCATGGTCGCAAAGACAGCCGACGGCCGGCGCCTGCTAACTCCTGTAAGGTGCTCGTCGCATCATCGACGTGATATTTCCGGCGCACGCTGCCGTGGCACTCGAAGTCCTACAAGAGGAATACGAGCCGTCATCTCTCGAAGAGCCGGGAGCACAGCTGCAGCCCGAGCCGGTCGCGTCAATGTGAGCATCAGCTACAAGAGCCAAGCGGAGGCGAGATTCACGTGAGCAGAGCGACAATAGTCTACGTGGCGACGGTGCATCACAAGATTAAAGGTCACGTACTCCTTCTTTTACCGTTATAGATGTTATAGACTTGGTTCACTCTATTATACATGGTTTTACATCTCAGCCGTCTATGGGTGCATCAATTCGGTATGTTAAGTAAAAATTAACCTATGCTGATTCCAAAACCATTTCGAGATTTTAGGTTTGTAGGCCTTATTTTTCTATTTTTAGGTCTTAAAATTTTAAGATCGTATTTATTTTCACAAAAATTCTTAAAATTACTTGACTTTTACTTGACCTCTAAATGACGTCATAAGATTCCCCGTATAGGAAACTTTCAGTGCCTCTTGTATTAAAATTGTGTACGTGTCAAGCGTCAATGTCAACGTCAAGTTTACATGAAGCTGTTTACTTTCGTTGAGCGTACCGTGCTTTGATTTTTTTGATAAGTTTCCTAATTCTTTTCACGATAACCCTTGCTTACCCTTCGGACTTCGATACTTACTGCTACATTGACCATTGCTTGTTATAATGAACTACTTGCCTACCCTTTGGATTTGTTTTAAATATGGACCTCAGTACACAAACTATTTGTTTTGGCTATTTGTTGTGGTGTTTTTACATGACGGTCTATGACGGAATGAACCATTTAGCACAAATAGTCTTTGATCGATTCATAATTAATAAGCTTTATCTTTACAATGAGGTACGGATACTGTAAAAATAAAAAATCGCTCTGTTATGACAAATTAATATTAATTGTCAAATCAGACAGTTTGACTTTATTGAATTTTCAAGTTTAGTTTTAATTATATGTAATATACGTGGCAAAGATCATAAGCTATTCAACCTACTTTATGACGTTAGCACGAAAAAGCTTGGAAAAACAAAAAGTTGAAATTATATATTTTAAATAAAAATAAAAATAGACATATCTATAAAATAAAAATATAAAACAATACCTGAAAAATACTTTACATACCGAATTTGAGAAAGAAAGAAAATAAAGAAAGAAAGAAAAATATTTTTATTTGGGACACGCACAGGAAATAAAAATACAAATTTCGAAGAATGTTGATCATAAAAATATTCTCTCTAATCTTGACCCTTACGTGAAAAACCAGCGTATTGACATTTGTCTGAGTAAAATAAAGATAAAGACAAATTAAGATAAAGTTATAGATATAGTTATTTGTAAACATGTGTATCATTATACCTACATAATTAAATGCAAATGTGGATTTAAAAGTGGAAATCTCTGAGTTTCAACATGTTTTGCCACCATTAGCGTACAAATTAAATTATAGCCACTTGAAATATGAGACAATTAAGAAATTAAAAGTTAAAGTTCTCTTTTGAATAAGTTTGGCTGGTTTATATTTTTAATAGCCTCTGGAATCTTATTATATATTAATGGTGCCATACAAAACACGCTTTTATTAGTAAGAAGTTCTTATATTTAGTATGTCTATTTCTAGTGACATTGTCTGACAAAAGAGGAAAACAGTGAGGATTGCTTCTAACAAATAAAGCTATTTCCAAGATGTATAGTGACGGAAGTGTCAGTAATATGATATTTTATAAACATTGGTCCTGCTGTCAGCTGTCGGTATTTTTGATCTTAAACATAGCCCGACTACAACGATTTTGCATTATTTAAACACCATGTCGGTGTTTGTCGAATTACCCAAAAATATTAGACCGTATCTAAGCAACGATTCAACCAGTCCATAATACGCCATGAATAATGCGTTTCTACTCTCTTTTGGTGCCAGTTACAGATACAGTTACAGTACATCGCAAAAGATAAAAATGTGTACATAGGTGTGTTTTGTGGTTCTGTGTGACATTTCCAAATGATTCTACTATCAATTTTTAAACGGAGTAATTTGGGCTGTTTCTACTTGATTTATTATATTATTATCATATATAAATTTAAATTTAATTGAATTTTGAGGTCCTTGGCTGTAGTTCATTACATTTGTTCATTCATATTTATTTTTAGATGATTCGACTGCCTCGTTGGTCTAGTGATTGCAAGCGCTACTGCTGAACATGAGGTCTTGGGTTCGATTCCCGGGTCGGGCAAAGTATTATTGGGTTTTTCTATCTGGAATTTCTCAGTAGCAGCCCGGGGTCTGGATTCGTGCCCGGTTGATGGCAATAGGCTCGCCCCCTATTACATGGGACTTAAACATAACTGGCGAAATGTGGGTGTACCTACTACAGGTACACCTCTGCCCAACCCTTCGGGGAAACAAGGCGTGATGTTATGTTGTGTGTTTTAGATTATTATTGATTAGCCATGTTATTATAGATGTCAGTGCTTTATATATGTCATTTTCAAATAGATTTTTAAATGAATGTTCTAGCGTATACGGTTGAGATGATAAAACGACGATACATTTGTTCAATGCAAAAACTTCAGGGTTTGGCCAAATTCTAGCAAATCTAGTGATGACAGCGAACATAGTGATGCATAGCGTTCACCAACGTAGGATTCTACAGGACAATTATTACAGAATGTTTAATATATTGTTTCAGACCGAACGTGAGAATTGATTGGTTCACAGCCTGATATCCCTGAAATGAACTGAGGGTGTAATGGATTCTATTTAATTGGTTGTAAGAATTGAGGGTTTGCACCAATTAGATAGGCATACAGTAAATATGATTAAGCTTTGTAAGAATTGAGGGTTTACAATAGCTTATTTATATACCTAAACTGAAAATGAATTGTGGATATGATTTGATTCTATTTAATTGGTTGTAAGAATTGAGGGTTTGCACCAATTGGATAGACAAACAATAAATATGATAAGCTTTGTAAGAATTGAGGGTTTACAATAGCTTATTTATATAACTAAAATGAAAATGAATTGTGGATATAATTTGATTCTATTTAATTGGTTGTAAGAATTGAGGGTTTACACCAATTGGATAGGCAAACAATAAATATGATTAAGCTTTGTAAGAATGGAGGGTTTACAATAGCTTGCTTATATAACTAGAAAACGGAAATGTGGTTATTGATTTGAATCTATGCTATTAGTTGTGAGAATTGAGGGTTCACCGCTACTAGAATAGAAACATATAAGTGTTATTATGCTTTTGTGAGAATTGAGGGTTCGCAAGGGCATAATAATATTAATTTAACTGATATGAAATTTTGATTTTACTGTCAGAATTGAAATTATAAAATAGTTATAAAATGAGTTGAAAATTTAATGATGTATAACTAAAACTGTTCAGTTTAGTTTTGTAAGTACTCTATTTAAAGTGACTGATACTGTGAACCAATCTCATGAAAGTCGAATCAAGAAGGCCAAGTGTTAGGTTTCTGTTCTACTTATGTGCATGGGCCCATGGGGACATGCACAAGGTCAGGATGGTCGAGTGTTAGGTTTTGATTCTTTAATAATTAATTGTTAGTTTTTATTGGCAACATTATAGTTTCATGTATTTATAATATTTTGAAATAGGTCGGTAAAAACAGTTTCTCTGTACTGGCAACACCGAAGATTTAAAAAAGATGTAGAATAACGGCTCTAGCCGCGGGAACGGCAATTTGGGGGCACTTTGATTCCGACGTTCATGAGAGCAGGTCGTCCCAAGTGACTGGGTCAGTGGAAAGTTAAGTTGGTGATAATTATTGTTGGAGGTCTTCTAGAAAATAAGGTAACTTATTAGTTTATATTGTAAATCTTTATATAGAATTAAAAGTATTAAGGAATGGAGAACATAATATGTGATAATATAATTTGTGGATTATTGAATCTAGTGTTTATTCTTGAAATATAAACCTTTGATAAAATATGATGGTGTTTAGGTACCTACTCTTATTTATTCTCATCCCTGAAGTGTTGCAAATGGTTAGCTTCTACTCTAGATATAATCAATAATCACCTATTAGTTTTGAGAATGGAAGTAGTTTCTAACAATACAATACGGTAACAATGACAAAATACAAACTAAATCACTAATAAATGTTATGTCACAATCATCTTCTTTAAAAAAATCAAACATTTTTGTATTGTATCAACATACAACATAAACAGTTGGAACGGTTGGAACCGATTGGAAGTCGTTGAGTTATAAAGACGTGTTACAAATTGCTCTTAGATTTTTAATGCAAAAAGTAGGTCCAAAGTTACTGTTTAGTTGACTACTATATATCAAAGTACAGACATTTAAATAACCTAACTATTGGTGAAAAGTGCAAAGCGATACATCAAACAAACAAAAACTGAAAACATTTTAAAAAAATAATCTAACGAACTGTGTGCCTGACTTACGACAACTCGCGCAGAGCCCACTGAGGTGAGTCACCAAGCAACGTACATATTTATCGACGAACTCGAGACTCACTGCACGGAACTTTTTCATCATATACCCACAAAAATGAATTGTGCTGGATGCAAACAACTAATAGCTCGCGGAGAATTGTTAAGATGTTGTTCTTGCCAACAACTGTACCACTACCGATGCATCAACATGACATCATCGTATTTCCTAGAAAATAAGAGTAAACTAATTCACTCATGGCGCTGCCCGTCGTGCAAAACTACTACTAAACAAATAAGAAATGATGACTAGAACTATGTATACTCATACCTCGAAAAGAAAAATATCTTAAGTGAAGAGCAAAAGGGATTTAGACTAAACATGTCAACCAGTATGGCCATTTATGACTCTTTATATACCGTAATGACGAACATGGACATGAGAATCCCGGTGTGTGATATATACTGCGACATCACACAGGCTTTTGACTACGTTGACCATGGCATCTTGCTACAGAAATTAGAAGCTTACGGCATAAGTGGAAACGTACTAAATCTTATTCAGTCATACCTTACTAATAGAAAACAATACACAGAAATTGAGAGAATAAATGTTAAGACAAAGAAAGAGGAAATATATGTATCAAGCGTACGAACACCTACATACGGTTTTCCTCAAGGCAGCGTTCTTGGATCATTATTATTCATAATATACATCAATGATTTGCCTAGTGCTATTGAAAACCCCATGACCCTCTTTGCCGACGACAGCACTATGACTGTAGCATGTAAAAATAAAGACATATATGAAAGTGACATAAATGAATCTTTGACATCAATAATATCATGGTTAAATATGAACAACCTAAAAATAAATCTAGATAAGACCACCATTATGCATTTTAGGCAACGGACCCAGGCTTTATTTGACCTGAACGCAATATACAAGGACACTGTACTTAATAAAGTCAAATCAAATCATTTAATCGCTTAGAATGTAGGTATTATACAATAAAGTTGATATAAATATAGTGAGCCGGGTACATTTTGCCTGAATTTTGGGGTTAGGGGGAAACTGGCCTCTGGTCTGCGGCCCACATTACACGGAGTAGGAACAGTAGTGGAAAAGTCGGCCGAATGCGTGGGCCAGAATACCATGGGAAAAATGTCTCGTAGTTAAATCGACCCATTGTGATTTAATGTCATTAAAATAAAAAAAGGTGCGAAATAAAACGTAAGTATCAGAATATGTATACTTTATTATATACAGGGTTACAGGGAAAGTCGTACTGAATATTAAAGGATGTTATTATTCAGGTCATTTCCGATGAATTTCATTCTGAAATAAAATGTCCGAAACTTAACCGTTATGGAGATATTAAATTTTAAAGATTATTTTTAAAAATCCTTTATTTTTTGGCTTTTAGTCGTTTTCTTTGGGATTAGAGCTCCTAGAGTCGGTTTTTTGATGTATCCAGTTAGAGGACATGTCCATTAATAAAAATGATCAACAGAAACTGAACCTACTACTAACAGCTTAAAAAACTGCTCGACAACGGTTAGCATTATGAATTTTCTAATAGAGTGTTCTTAACTTTAACAGGCTTTTAATAAAAAAAATTGTATGGAACTTATTCTGCAAATAATTTTATAAAGTTCTACGTCTCTTTAGCTATTCAAAAAGGTATAACACTTGCTATTAAATAGGCAAAACATTGCCCAAATAACAGTTAAGTTAGGAGAGGGTACATTTTTAGTTTGAGGTAAAAGTAGCTAAAATACGTTAAAAAAAAAAAAAAAATTAGCAATATTTTTATAATTCATGTTCTACATGGCCGCCGCTATTTCTTACACAAAGTCTCATTCTTTTTCTTAAATTACTTTTCACGACAGAAGTTCGTAGGTTCCGCCTCATTTCCTCAGCCGCATCAATAATTTTTTGTCTTAGAATATCGAAAAAATTACGTCATTAGAAATTTTTGTCGAGTTCGACACCATCTCTAAAATCGAGAATTGGCCCCCAGAATATTCCTCGTTGGTAAATGTTGCCATGTTCACAACACAAATCAAAGTCCAGTTACAAGCCACGTCACACAGTTAGAAGATGAAACAGTCCAAAAATCCAAGCCAAGACGCGTTTTTACAAAAAAAAAATCGGAGGGCACGGATAACACATCTACCATGGAAGAATCGCATGAGCAGACTAAACAAACACCACGATCCACGATTTGACAATTCAGACATTTAAAATGACATAAATACCTGTCACCGCACGTCTCCCGGGCACAAAAAATGTCTACCCAAACCTTTTTTCATTGTTTAAAAGTGCCAGGTAGTAAGCCGGATTCTTTTGTATCGAAATTCTGTTATGTTGTACAGTCACGAGCTTTAATTTGGGACCCACCTAAGGTTGAATATAGTGTAGCAAACTTTCGCCATTTAGAGCTATTATGTTAACGCTGTCACTGCACAAACAATAACCGTCATAATGTTTACCATCGACAACTTTACGTTTCTAGGGGCTAACGTCAACTGGAGCGAGGGCAAACGATCATTACCGATTTCCGAGTAATAATTACTTTTTGGTCCTGTGGTCCCATAAGAAAAAAGAAACAAATAAAAAAGAACAAAATTATATTGTCAATATATGATAGCTAGTCAACTAACCCGCTTATTCTTCAAACCAATATTAGTTAAAAAGTTTTGTCTCTTTCTCAAACATAAATATCAAAGTGACGGACCAAAACAACATATTTAAAATAAAATAGGTTAAAGGCCGTTTATGATTATGGGGGCTTAGAAGATTTCAGCTAAAATATTGATTAATAAAATCTTTAGGAAAACAAAGTTATTTATTCTTTATATTTATTAAGACATTTATGACACAAACCTCAATCTTAACACAATTATACCTATAGAAAGCATGGTTAGCGGTGCACAAAATAAACACTTATCACCGAAGGCTACGACTAAATTAATTTAAATCTCTCCAGTAATTTTTTTATCATAAATATTCAAAACCGCGTATATCCACCTTCATTGTCAATGACAGCCTGGAGCCGGTTACGCATGGATCCAATAAATTTGTCACATATGTCAGTACCTACCCCTTAAACTTTCCCAGACTGTGAGGCAGTGATCCATAAGTGCTTCTCTAGTTCTTTCGTTTCTATTTGACCATTTTTGAACCATTAAGCCCCATAAATTTTCTATAGGGTTTAAGTCGGCACACTGCAGGCCACGGAATACGATTTAAATTTGCTGTATTATTGTCGAACCAAGTTCTAACGATTCTTGCCGTATGAATTGTTGCGTTATCTTGAACAAAGTTTATTGGAGCAACATCTTCTTGTGGATAATATAGTTGCAATGTTGGAAGGACACTCTCGTCTAATAAATCGACATAATCTTGAGCAGTGGCCCTGGGTGGTAAATTTATTAGTTCTCCAATGCCGGCTGAACTAATCCAGCCAGACATGTTAACTGTAATGCGACCAGACGCGTTGTTAGCTATGACGTGGTCTTCCGTGTATCGCGTCCTGTCAATTCGCCACAAATGTAGTCTGCCCGTTTGGGAAGATTGAAAAGTCTTTTCATCGATGAAAGCCGTCGTCGTCCAATCAAAATTTAGATACTGACGTGCGAAAATAAGTCGAGCAGCTTTATGGGCATCCGTCAACGCATTTTTTTTTGCAGGCCGCCTGTGATGCAGTCCCATAGCTTTAAGATGCCTTCTAACTGTTGAAGGGTGGACTTCAAACGCTTCCGCAAAATGCCTCGTTGGCGTAAATCCATTCATCAGGTATTGCCTTTGCATCAAGCGGCTCTGCTCTTGTGTTATAACTTGCGGGTGATGGTTGTTTCGTCGTAAGTCAATAATATTTTCCTCGTTCCCGTGGCGTCGAACCCAGCGGCGAACTGTGTTTCTTGTCACATTTATTCGTCGCGATATCTCGTGAATGCCTACTCCTTGTTCGTGCAAATCAATAATTTAGAGCCTTATTTGGTCACGATTAGCCGCAAGCATTTTATTAATTGGTAAATTATATTTTGTGAAAATATCACATTAAACTATTTTCTTAAATGACACTGACACGACACATGTTCGTAATTAGAAAATCGTAATGATAGCTTTTTGCAACGAGGTTATCATTTCATAAGTGGATTAAATAAGACATTTTATGTCTTAACGTGACATTCAACATTTCAACCTTAAAGCAAAGTTTCGACCTTATTGCATTATGATTGTTCTAACAACATTTAACGGAAATGGGTCCCAAATTAAAGCTCGTGACTGTACCACGCAACTGCCAGCATCGCGACGATCGCTCGGGTCTCGTCAATGAGCGCGTCTGTGTGAGTGTGGCCGTTTCGAACGCCGTTGTCTTCGGTCCTCTGAGGAAAAACGCTAAATCTACAAAAAAAAAAAAACTGGTTCGGTATTATATTTATTTCCACTTAGAGCTATAAAACTAGCTTACAAAATATAAATCTTAATTAGATGTCACATCCAGCACGTGCGTCATTATGGTTTCCACAACTTGAGCAGGCCGTCCTCGCCGTAGGTGGCCAGCAAGTTCTGGTGCGGGTGGTGCGTCAGCCCGATCACCGCCTTCTCGTGGATCTGAAACAGAAGCTTGGCGTGAGCGGGGCGCGGGCGGGGCGGCCGGGGGCGCGGGCGGGGCGGCCGGGGGCGCGGGCGGAGCGGCCGGGGGCGCGGGCGGGGCGACCGGGGGCGCGTGGCGGGCACTCACGTTGATGGTGCGCTCCAGCTTGCCGGTAGCGGTGCAGAAGGCGTAGAGCACGAGGTCCTCGCCGGCGCAGTACACGAGGCGGCCGCGCGCGCTCAGCGCCGCGCTGACGAGCGCGCCGCCCTCCTGCTCGCGCCGGCCGCTGGAGAACGAGCGCACGATCTGGCCCTGCATGTTCATGATGACCACGGTGTTGGTCCGGTTGCACACCACGAAGTGGTCGGGGTTCTTGGGCGTCAGCAGCAGCGAGTTGACGGGCGGCTCGCCGCTGCCCAGCGGCTTGAGCGTGGCCGTGCACTCGCCGGTGCGCACCGACCACACCTTGACGCTGCCGTCCGACGAGCCGCTCAGCACGCCGTGCCCGTCCGGCGTGAACACCGCCTCGTTCACGAACGACGCATGCCCGCGGAACTCCTTCAGCATCTTGCCCGACTTGAGCCCGTGGATCCTGCAAGTTGATCGCGGTCAGAACGCGGCGCACCGCCGGAGGGGGGCGGGGGGCGGCGGATCACTCACCTGATAGTGCGGTCGAAGGAGGCAGACAGGATCTGCGTGTTGTCACGCGTGAACTGCAGGCAGGTGACGCCCTTGGCGTGCGCGCGCTCCAGCTTGCGCAGCACCTGGCCCGAGGACACCTTCCACACCTGCACAGAGCGAACGTCAGCTCGGCGCCGGCCGCGCGCGCGCGGGGCCGCCGGCCGCGGCGTCACGTACCTTGATCTTGCCGTCGTTGGAGCCGGCGGCGAGCGTGTCGCTGTCGCGGCCGAAGGCGAGACTGAGCACGGCCTCCTCCATGCTCATGTACTCCTCGTGCGCCTGGTAGCGCAAGTCCTTGCGGATCTTGCCGGTGGTGAAGTTCCACACCTCCACGAGGCCGTCCACCGAGCCCGTCACCAAGTACTGCCCGTCTGGCGAGAACCTGTTAACCAATTAATAAACCAGCAGTGTAAGTACAGTATTTCAACAGCTACAATTAAAAAAGAAAATGTAACAGCTTCGATATGTTTGTTTCCGAATTAGCATGAACGTCGCGCCCCGACATCCATACAGAGAATCCTCCCACAGAAGCAAAACTTCTAAGTTTTAAATGTTAACACAACACTTTTTTCCCCTACTAAATTTAAAAAAAAAACCAATTCATTAGATTTAAATTATCTAATGTTAGAAGTAACGAATGTGAAATCATATAGAAAGGAGAAAACTGGAATTTATTAATTAAACGGTTTTCCTAGGAATCACGCTAGACGACAAATTACAAGGATAGAAATTCCTGATAAAACATCTCTTGCGGAGCGGCTAAGCTTGGCCGCTTATAAGTAAATAAATTATTTATTGTGAGTAACTATGAGACTCGGACTGTGAATCGCTGGAACACCTTGGCACAATGCTCGAAGGCCTCAATAGTCTCCCAACAAGTAGGGCTCCGGATGAACATGGACAAAACGAAAGTCATGTCGAACGTCCATGTTGCGCCCTACCCAATATCGGTTGGGTGCTCTACTCTCGAAACTGTTGACAAATATGTCTACCTGGGACAAGTGATCCAGTTGGGTAGGTCCAGTTTCGAGATGGAGGTCAATCGTCGAATCCAACTCGGCTGGGCAGCGTTCGGGAAACTACACAACATCTTCTCGTCCAACATACCTCAGTGCCTAAAGACGAAAGTCTACAACCAGTGTGTGTTACCAGTGATAACATACGGAACTGAAACGTGGCCTCTCACCATGGGCCTCATAAGAAAGCTCAAAGTCACTCAGCGCGCTATGGAAAGAACTATGCTCGGTGTTTCTTTGCGAGATCGAATCAGAAATGAGGAGATCCGCAAACGAACTAAATTCGCTGACATAGCCCAACGGATTAGCAAGCTTAAGTGGCAGTGGGCGGGGCACATAGCGCGCAGAACTGACGGCCGATGGGGCAGAAAGGTTCTGGAATGGAGGCCACGTACCGGCAAGCGCAACGTAGGACGTCCACCCACAAGGTGGACAGACGACCTAATAAAGGTCGCAGGAAGCCGCTGGATGCAGGTCGCTTCTAACCGGCCAGTTTGGAAATCATTGGGGGAGGCCTATGTTCATCAGTGGACGTCCTATGGCTGAAATGATGATGATGATGAAGCATGAGACTCATACAGTGTTAGTAACAATAAGATTAACTCACAACTATGTTATTGATACAATAGGGTGTTTTACTCTTCAAGAGAAAAAATCTAAAAATATATTATTGAGATAGCTCAGGCAAAAAGCATTCGGAAAACGTTAGTTTTAGTTCATAAAATAGGAAACTAAACTTTAAAATTCAATTCAAAGGTTTCAGCTTTTCTAATTTGTTTCATAACACCATTAGATAGTCTCTAGTCGCCATGTTATTACTTCATACGGCTATGTAAACTAAGAAAGTGATAACTGTCAACTATCAGCGTACCTTTAATATTTATAAGCTTTTTATTATTTTCGTAACCAACGTATTTTTTATTGAAATAATACCATGGAGGACGGTTTTGTAAAAGGAGACAACACAAATTTATAACTTGAAAAATATCACTGAATTTGTTTACACAGCCAAATAACAACACATAGCAACATGGCGTCCACTGCGTCCCAGCGTTTTCGTCAAATTACGCGCGAAAATTGAAAATGCAAAATTTTAATGAATTTTTATGGCACTTAACGATTGAATAAATTATGATTTTTTTAGTGGTTCATTAGCACTATAGAATCTAATTGAGACACTTTTCAAAAATGGGTGTAATACCCTATTACAACAACAATTACACAAGCACACAACAAAAGCTGCTTCAGAAAGAAAGACAGATAACAGATTGCAGCATTCTGCTTCCATATAAGCCTTAAAGAGGCTTAATCAACACGTGAAAAAGGCCCAACATGTTTTATTTATAAAAAGTTAGCACATTTGATAACAATTTAAAATTCATGTCTTATACGACGGTAATATGCACAATTGCTACTAAATGATACAACATTTTCAAAAATATTCATATATTACTTAACGAGTTCCAGATGGCTCCTCAATTCAGACATTTAGATTGAGGAGCCACTTTTGCATTAAATATAATAATATAATATATTTATAATAATGTTTATTTCCAGTAAAATGTTTACAAAGGTTACAAGTACCTACAGTAATATGGTACAACATAAAAGTGCATTGAGTATTATCTCCTGGCACCCAAACTAGGTTTATAGCCTGTGACTAGTGATATATTTTGCTGCTAAATCTAGAATTCGTGCTGCAAAATCAGCTACATTGCTGCTAAATAATGGTATGTGTGGATTTTAAAAATCTGATGTGGCTCCTCATTCCTTACGGACATTAAAAATCATTAGGCTTAGGGTTCACATAACATGGATGACAGTATTTTTAACCGACTTCTAAAAAAGGAGAGAGGTTCTCAATTCGGATGTTTGTATTTTTTTATGTTTGTTCGCGCATATCTCCGTCGCTTGCCAACCAATTTGGATACTTAATTCTTTTTTTTTTTAAAGGGTATACTTTCCAAATGGTCCCATGAAAATTTTATCGAAATCGGACAAGAAGTTTTTGAAAAATGAACCATTGCGTTTTTTGTTCGCGCATAACCCCGTCATTTACGAACCAATTTGTTTTTTTTTATAAATTCCATAGCCTATGCTTTCCAATTGGTCGCATAGTCACTAAGTCGGGATCTGTTGATGGAATCCTGGCGAAATCGAGGGAACTCTTCAAATTTTATAGGAAAACGTACAGCAATTTTGGTATTTTCTACAACAAGTGAAGGATTTGCGTTCAATAAAAACCATTCTACCATCAGATCTGATAATGAATCCAAGAGACAGGCACCGGAACTCATACGATGATCGTAATCTTCTTGACTCTCGCTAGCTAATCGATTGCGAATTAAAGATATACGATGATCGTAATCTTCTTGACTCTCGCTAGCTAATCGATTGCGAGTTAATGATATACGATGATCGTAATCTTCTTGACTCTCGTTAGCTAATCGATTGCGAATTAAAGATATACGATGATCGTAATCTTCTTGACTCTCGCTAGCTAATCGATTGCGAATTAATGATATACGATGATCGTAATCTTCTTGACTCTCGTTAGCTAATCGATTGCGAATTAAAGATATACGATGATCGTAATCTTCTTGACTCTCGCTAGCTAATCGATTGCGAATTAATGATATACGATGATCGTAATCTTCTTGACTCTCGTTAGCTAATCGATTGCGAATTAAAGATATACGAAGATCGTAATCTTCTTGACTCTCGCTAGCTAATCGATTGCGAATTAAAGATATACGATGATCGTAATCTTCTTGACTCTCGTTAGCTAATCGATTGCGAATTAAAGATATACGAAGATCGTAATCTTCTTGACTCTCGTTAGCTAATCGATTTCGAATTAAAGATATACGATAATCGTAACCTTCTTGACTCTCGTTAGCTAATCGATTGCGAATTAAAGATATACGATGATCGTAACCTTCTTGGCTTTCAGTGGCCAATCGAGTACGAATCAAACTAAGACGACGATTATAACCTTCTTGACTTTCCTTATTCAACCTACGTAACATGTAGGTCGTCTGCTTCGACAGTCTGTGTTCGCGCTGGTCAGGGTTCTCATTCGAAATGCGTTGAGCATTTCTTTCCCTAATTTCTGTTAATCGTTTTCCTTTTTCATTCTCAGTTTCAGTTCGACGCCAATTTCTCGTACGAGAAGCATCTTAATGATGCTTTATCAAATGTGGGTAGGCCACTAGGCCTAAATATTTTATAAGATTAAAATATGTCACTAAATTTAACAAATAAAAACATTTTTTGCAAAAAAACAAACAGACTTCAAAAAACCCTAAAAGCACTAAAAAGGGATAAATAATACTATAACCTACCTATATTAATAAACCTAACTTAACCTACGATTAACCTAATGGAGTCGGTGCCAAGCTACACATATACTATACCTAAATGACTATATACCTACAGACTAAGGCCAGAAAATACAAAACATAAATCTTACACCTTCTAAATATCAAATCGGAAAACAACAATAATACTTTAAGATAGATTGCCTAAATACCTAATATTTATACACAAATAAAAAAAGATACTAACGTTAATACTTCATAATAATAATATATTTTTACATACAAATCAATAAAATCAGAGCAAATACAGTTTACACAATGCAACAACGCAAGAAAAGCAACGTGTTCGACGATTAACTTCAAGATCTTGAGTCACGTGAACATAATGATTAATTGTGTAGCAACCTCACTTGTAGAAATGTCGGTAACGAAACCATAGCGCGATTCAGAAATAAGGCCTCAACTAAAAACACCTGAAATTTCCTGAAACCTATCGAGCTTTATTGTACTACACTCAGGGGCACATTTAACCGGCCACCTACATTTTGTCGATTATTTCAAAATTGTATCGGATTTTAACTAATTTTGTTATAAAATTACTTTGGGTGAATCTTTGAGAACACAAATAAAACATGTGTAAGTTGTGAAATGGTTTAATCAAGACAAAAAATTTCAAAATGCGAATATGCAGTCTTCTGACCAAAAACGACATTTAGCAAAATTTTAATTTAAAAAAATGCTCTTAATTATCGCACTAATAATGTGTATTTCCTCCTCTGGCCCTAATCACCTCTTGTAATCGATTTGTAAGCCCGTCCATTATGTCTTGGATGTCGCTTTGTGGAATGTTCCTCCACTCCTCAACAGCTGCAGTTTTCAGCTCACTGATGGTCCTAGGAGCTGGTGTTCGACTCCGAATTCGTCTTTTTAGGTTGTCCCATACATGCTCTATCGGGTTCAGGTCAGGACTCCGAGCTGGCCATGGTAATCTCTGAATATTGATGGCGTCCAAGTACTCTGTGACAATTCTCGCGGTGTGTGCACGAGCGTTGTCGTGCATTAAAACAAAATTATCGCCAATGAATGGAGCAAATGGCATCACATGTGGTTTTAGGACTTCTGTCACGTACCTATGAGCATTTACGCTGCCTCTATCGAAGACCACCAACTCTGTACGGGCCTCGTAACAAATGCCACCCCACACCATAATCGAGCCTCCTTCGTAGCCCACTGTTTCAACCACAGCACATTCAGCAAACCTTTCACCACGGCGTCTATACACCCGCTGACGTCCATCAGGACCTCGTAAAGCGATTCTTGATTCATCAGAGAAGAGAACTGCTTTCCATTGCTCTGACGTCCAATTTAAATGTTCTCGAGCAAAAACAAGTCTCGCTCTTCTGTGAGTTGTCGTTAGCTGTGGTACTCGAGCCGGTCGAAATGATCCCAGATCCCTCTCTGCTAACCTTCTTCTTATTGTTCTTAGGCTCACACTTACATTTCGTACCTCAAATAAGCGGTTACGAGCCTCAGAAGCCGTTGTGAACCGATTTCGAAGAACGTTCGAGACGATGTAACGGTCATCTCTCTCTGACGTACACCGTCTACGACCTTGTCCTGGTCTCCTTGTGTAGGAACCGGTCTCTCTGAAACGCCGGATAGCATCTTGGATAGTGCTTCGTGGGTATCCAAGCATTCGTCCAATCCGACGCTGGCTGAACCCAGCGTCTGCAAGTGCCACAGCCCTAGCTGCTCCAGCTACGTCTAGTGGCATTATTTTAGTGTAAATAAGGTCACAGTACTTCAATACCTCGGTTTTGTTCGAAACAATGGTAAGACAACGTTGTAAAACAAATTTATCCTTCACACAAAACGAGAGGCGAGACTGTCAAATTTCTACTGAACTGATTATTGTTGAATAAAAACCACAAAAGTAAAAAAAAACGCGGGTATATGTGTTTTCTTTATGTCAGATATACCCACTTATAAAGTTACGCCTAGTAGTCAAAGCCCAAGTTAACATAAACAAACGATATGGAATTTCGAATGAGTGGACGGTTAAATGTGCCCCTGAGTGTATAACGGAAAAATACTCTGGAATTACCAGTCGTTTCATTACTTAGCTTGGCACCGACTCCAAAAAAATGTTACATTTTATTATAGGTTAATCGTAGGTTAAGTTAGGTTTATTAATATAGGTAGGTTATAGCACAGTGTAAAGAGCAACAGTGGACCGTCGCCTTTGATGTTTGCGTAAATGCCGCCACCGCACAAGGCCACAGTACTTACCTTTTTTTTTTTTTTTTTTTTTTTTTTTTGGGTGGGAAATCATCAAATGACGTCTCCCGCTCTGGGTGGAGCGGGAGGGCGTGTCAGACTCTTACTGACTAAAACCCACCCGTGTTCCTTCTGTTGCCTGTGCAATGCCAGGGGGCCACGGTATCCCTTTCGGACTAATCCCGCAACCCCGGCAGGCAATGGTCTCATCGGACCCCTTCACTTGCTGACATCTCTTTGAGGCGCGCGTGGAACACAACGCGCCGTCGACCCGGGCCTGGTCCTTACCGGACGGCGAGCTACCCATTGCTCACCGTCCGCAAGCCCGCGCCTACGGTGGCCGGGAATCGGCAATCGATTCCCGACGCCCAGGGCGTCTCCTCCTGCGGCGGCTAGGGGCGTGAGGGCGCGAAATTTGCCTCTCCCTCACGCGTTCCGCCTCCTCCTTTGCGAGCATTACTGCTTCGCAGAAGGAGGTGACGGCCTCCCATGCCCTCTCGCTCCGTACCATGGCCTGGACCAGGGCCGGACGCGAGAGATCCCTGCCACCGATCGCCTCCACGAGGACACGGCGGTGCTCTGCCCAAGCCGGGCATACCTCCACAGTACTTACCTAAGGTTGTCACAGACTTTACACAACTGCCCAAAAAAGTAGGGTAATGTGTTTAGGTTTTATGTATGTATGTATGTACGTTTCTTTGTTCCGCCATAACTTCCTCATCAATGCCTCAACGGTTTGGACATATCGACATCGTTACAATTTTTACATTGTCCTGAGTGACGCTGGTAATTTTTTTTTTTTTTTTGCATGGCTGTCTTGTATTTCATTTGGAAATAACAGCTGGTTAACAATACAAATAAAATACAATTTTAATATCCAGTGTACTTTAATCAGTTTCCGTTTTCTCATTAATCATTCATTAATTCATATTAATGTACAGATTGGCTACTATTAATAATATACACATATTATACATGGGACTTAAACATAACTGGCGAAATGTGGGTGTATAATAGGTACACTTCTGCCTAACCCTTCGGGGATTACAGGCGTGATGTTATGTTATAAATGGGCAACTGACAAATATTTTCGGTTTTAAGATTTACTAGATTTTAAACTTCTGTTGTTGAACTTAACTATATAAAAAATTCTCATCCTAATAAATAATTTTAGCAAAAAATCTATTGGAAAGCATGCACATTGTTTGGTCTTGAATTCGATTGTGCTCAAATGCTGAAATAGTTTGTTTCCAATATTGTTTCCAGTAAATGCCATCTTGGATTTCAAAATTAATGACATTTTCGTAATGAGCACCCGAAGGAACCTCGAAAATTACACCCATATCATTTATATATTAAAAATAAGTCCGCCATCTTGGATTCCAAAAATAATGTCATTTTCGTAATCAGCACTCCGAGATACCTCGAAGATGACACCCATATCGATTTTTAATAAAAATGAACGTCCGTCTAAGTCGTAAATATTTTGCAATCGTAATTAAACTTTTTGCTTGTGTTAATTTATTTTTTATTTATTTTTTTACACTTTTATGAAAGCTTACAGACTAATACACATAAATGGTAACGAATTAGTAAACATCTGACAATTGCTAATTACAAGCTTCCGCTTATAAGTTACAATGTTGAAACACAAGACCACAGAAACAAAAAAAAAAAGTACGGAAAATAGGTAGGTAAGCCGTGATAAACCACAAACATTCACTCATTGAAATATTCCCTACTCAAAATTGTCCTGATTCTTAACGCACTCGTGCAAAATAAATCAATTTCTAAATACGATGGCAGGTTGTTGAATAATATTACACTGCTTAAACAAAAAGCGTTACGCCTATAATTTGTAATTGCAGATGGTACTTGTAATAATGGTCGTAATCTTAGGTTATATTGATTGGTGCGAAGATAAATTTTACGAAGTAAATCGGGACAATCGATTGTTCCATTTGCAATATTAACAAGAAAACAAATATCATTAATATTACGCCTTAGTTCTAATGGTAAAAAGTGATAACGCTTACACCGGTGTGCATAGTCGTCTGAAAACGGCTGCGCCTTGAAATCTAGGTATCTCATAAATTTCCTCTGCAGGGCTAACATGACAAGCGCGAGAAAGCTCTTTATCTCGTTTTGTCGAAATTTGTCTACGATTCTGACGTCATTCTAATCCCTAACAGGACCGTAAACGACGAGATATCTCGAAAAAGCCACTTTGACACTTCTATGTCTCGCGACGAGAAACCGATGTTGCAAGTTATTAGAAACAAATTATTTTTATGATAGCAACATCGGCTTGAGATTCCGTTTAATTAATTCAATGGTGCCGATTCTTTTGTCACAAATGCCTCTAAACTAGACTAAAAAATAGACTAAAGTGACACAACTTAACTATATTTTAGTTTGACGGCACTGAGCTATTAAATTTAGTGAAAATGGCAATTTTGCTGTTCAGAATTTTACGTTCTTCACCTCAAATTTTGATTGTCTAACGACGATGCGCAAGCCGCCCTAAGTATTTAATAACGATTAAAAAATGAACTAAAATTCACACCAACACCTCGACGGTGCAAAAACAATACTGTCTTTTTTTCTTTTCTCTCGCTTATATCTCGAAAATGGTATGTCCTATCGCAAAAATAATGAAAATTTCGACCCCCTTTATGAAACCCATAAACCCCTAACACTCATCATTTTGGTAATATTTTTTTCATATTTTCCATACAAAAAACGAAAAATCCATATAAAACACATCGTTCCAATATAAATAGTAGTTTAAAACGAAGTATTTTCATTATAATATAATATTGTAAAATAAAATGATGACTAAAATAAGTACAATTATGAAACTGCCATGTTATTTTGGAGTTTTTTTTTGTACCATAATTTTGTCTACTCTTCTCGTCGTCAAAATCGACGACGAGTAAATACGACTAAATGATAGAAAAATCGGAGATTATCTCGTGTTGAATTGTCAAAAATCGAGATAACTAAGGTGCCATGTTAGGGTTTGTCGAGAAAACATCAATTTTGACAGAAGGAGTCGACTATTTTGTATGGAAGAGCTGTCAGAAAACGAGAAAGTGACCGAAATAGACAAAAATTACTCACACGAGAGCGAGTAACTATCGCGTGTGTCATGTTAGGCCTGCTGAACTAACTCAATACGAGATTTATACGTCTCATACTGTGGGTTCCCCATACTTCGGAAGCATATACAATGTGGAGCAGGACGATTGACATTCCTTAAAACCACATAAAGAGTGTCATCTTCTTTACCCGTATACAAAAAACCAATCAAATCCAATGAATACTTTAGCCGCAGGAAATTATTTTTCATTTTCTTATTTTTCAACATGATGTAGATCTGAGTCCGTAATAATAGGTAAACATTGTAAGGTCAAGAACCTGTGCAAAACGTACGATTCTATCCTCTACGTCTCAATATGCTTGAGAGACAGAGAAAGGTGTCATACGATTCCACTCTGACGCGCCCCGCCCAGTCCCACAAAATAATACTACAATTAGAAAGAAAAAGAAATATTACTTACGCAAATTATGCATTAGTGGTGCATAGACAATTGCGAGTGTGTGTGTGAGCGGAATTTTTTCGGCAAAAAGTCTTGGGACTCGGTCACTATATCAGTGCATAGCGGCGCCCTTTGAGGAGCGCACACGGCTACTTTTTTTTATCACGAGACGAGCCGCGCGCGCATTGTCGTAATTTTGTGAAAAAAATTAGTTGTTATTTGTGATTAAAGACGATTTAGTGTGACTTATTGTTCAGTGTTAGTTTAATATTAGTTAGTTAATTAGGTATCGATGTCGCTTGTGCATAATGAACTACGGTGGAAAACTTGAAAATTAAAAAAATTGACTATTGATGTAAATTCTGATTGTGATGTGATATTATGTGATTAATTATTCAATCAGTGATCTTTTAATTAACAACGCGCAACTTAGTGAGTTTATGCCGCTAATTTGTTGTTCTCCGACTAAACTACCTACCCACGTCCACCTACGCCCGGCACCGCAGCGCAGGCGCCGCCCCCCGCCGCGACCCGCATCGGGCCACGCAACGGGTTAGTGACTTTTCGTAGATAAAGCGTGTTTACTCTTTATGCAGTTGATTCTGCTATTTATTTTGTTTGAAAATTGCAATTTTTCAATTTTCCATTAACTACTAATCTTCGTCTTTTAAAATGTTTCTATGGACTAGTACTGTGCTTGTTTTAATTTAATGTCGTAAGTCCAGATCCACATTGTATATGTCTACTAAAGTTTGTCAATCAATTATTGAGACAATTGCACCCTATTTAGCTTTAATATTTCATTTGTGTGTAGATCAAGGGGTATTCCCGGATTTAATGAAGTACAGTAAAGTTATTCCACTTTTCAAATCCGGGGACAGCAAAGACACTAATAATTATAGACCCGTATCGGTTTTGCCGGTTTTCAGCAAGGTGTTTGAAAAAGTAATGTTAAATCAAATGCTCAATCATTTTAATCGTAATAACATCTTACACGATGAACAGTATGGTTTTTCCAAATGACATTGCACAACTGACGCCGGTGTCACTTTATTAACACACATCTTTAACGCATGGGAATAGGCACAGGATGCAATAGGTTATCTTCTGCGACCTATCCAAAGCATTTGATTGCGTTAATCACCAAACACTGCTCTTGAAACTTCAGCATTACGGACTGGCTAAACTTGCGCTTAACTTAGTAAAATCATATTTGAATGATAGACTGCAGCCAGTTTAAATAAACGGTGTAAATTCATTGGGTTTAAAAGTCAAAATGGGTGTACCACAGGGCTCGATATTGGGTCCATTCCTCTTTTCAACCGACTTCAAAAAGGAGGAGGTTCTCAATTCGATTGTATGTTTTTTTTTTTGTTGTATGTTTGTTACGCGATTACTCCGCCAATTATGAATTGATTTAGATTATTCTTTTTTTGTTTGGTAGGGCATACTTCAGAAGTGGTCCCATATAAATTTGGTCAAGATCTGATGAGGATTTTTTTGGATTAGCTTCAATAATACGTATTTTTCCCACCTAGTATATGTGGATGATATTCTAATAGTTCCTGTCACTGTAATTTACATAGCTCATGAAGTGGTATTAAATTTTGTGGGGTTTGGTGTAGGTACCACAACTAAAAAGTGAAAAATAAAAACATTTTCACAAAAAATAAAACCGACTTCCAAAAAAAAACACTACAAAGTGAAAAATAACTTTGATTTCGGAAGTCGGTGGCAAAAAAACCAAACACACCGAAATCAAAGTTATTTTTCACTTTGTAGTGTTTTTTTTTGGAAGTCGGTTTTATTTTTTGTGAAAAAGTTTTTATTAGTATAATATATAAATGAATTACCTCATTTACTAAAAAACCGACCACAAATGGTGTTATTTGCTGATGACACAATACTGATTTTTAAGGTAAACAGACATGCACAGGAGCTTGACGACGTAAATAACGCTATGTTAAAGGTCCATAATTGGTTTACTGTAAATAATTTAGTATTAAATGAGAAGAAAACTAAATGTATGAGATTCGCGTTACCGAATGTTAGAAGTAGTGAATGTCACGTTGTACTGAATAAGGAGACACTAGAATTCGTCGAAAAAACGGTTTTCTTGGGAATCACGCTTGACTCAAAACTACAGTGGGGTCCTCACTTAACATCACTTGCAGGGCGGCTAAGTTCAGCCGCTTACGCTGTTTGGAAAATCCGCCAACTAACAGACGTGGATACCGCGAGACTGGTCTATTTTAGTTACTTTCATAGCATCATGTCTTACGGTATTTTGCTGTGGGGACGGGCCGCAGATATTGATTCTATCTTTATTCTGCAAAAGAGGGCTGTCAGAGCCATCTACAACCTCCGCAGACGCGAATTTCTAAGGGAACTGTTTAAGAAAATTAACATCATGAGACGGTACCATGTCAGTATATACACTCGAGAGCAATGAATCCGGGTCACTTAAAGAATGTTAAAAATCTCGGAAACTAAAAATGATAGATTAATGCAATAAATTGTATTTAATAGACAATGTAATACTCTGTAATACTGTAATACTGAAAGTAAAAAAAATATGAGTCACCATACATTTTATTAACACAAAATTACATAAAGAAAAAAACTGCTGATCTCTCCTTAAAACAAAAATAGGAAACATGAATTTTTTGAACTTTATTACGATTTTCTTGAATTTTAATACTTCGTATTGCCTCCTCGTGCTTCCATTACTGCGTTTACGCGGTTTGGCATGCTGTACACCAAGTTCCTTATACGATTTTGGGGAATATTCTCCCATTCCTCTGTGAGAGCAATTTTGAGCTCACGAAGCGTGATTGGGGGAGGGTTTCGTTGTTTTACGCATCTGCCTAGCTCGTCCCAAGCATGCTCGATCGGGTTGATATCCGGGCTGCGCGCTGGCCACTCCATACGAGTAATGTTCATCTCTTAAAGGTAGTCATTCACAATCCTACCTGTATGAGGTCGGGCATTGTCATGCATAAATATAGCATCCTCACCTAAATTGACCATAAATGGACCAACGTGATCATTGAGGATTTCTTCCACATATCTTTCGCTAGTTAAAGAGCCGTTTTCTATGATCACCAGCTCTGTGCGACTTTCAGAAGAAATTCCGGCCCACACAAGTACAGACCCACCACCGTAGGCTACTTTTTCTTCGATGCATGCTTGCTTGAATCTTTCCCCTGGTCTTCGATACACTCTGTGTCTTCCATCGTGCTTGTAGAGCATAAATTTTGATTCGTCGGAGAACATAACTTTTGACCAATCTTCAATACTCCAATTTACGTGGCTCTGGGCATATCTTAGTCTTGAAATACGATGCCCACGCTCCAGTTTAGGGCCGTTTGCAGGTCTAAGGGGTTTTAAGTTAGATTCAGCAAGCCGACGTCTTACTGTCCATGCACTTGGGTTACTTCCTCCGAGGCGTCGAAACTGATTTGTGAGTTCAGTTCCTGTAAGAAAGCGATTTCGAAGCATGGTGTTCACCAAGTATCGGTCTTCTCGTGCTGTGGTACACCTGGTTCTGCCCGTTCCTGGTCTGCGTAGGTTAGAACCAGTTTCTTCGTAACGTCGGAGAACTCTTTGTACTGTTGACAGCGACACACCGACAGTCCTGGCTGTATCGCGCTGACTCCGGCCGGTTTCCAGCATTGTAAGTATTCTGGTGCATTCTTCAGGCGTAAGCGACATAATTTCAGCTTGAATAATGAATATAGAGCACTATCAACATGGTTTATGTACCCACATAAATGACAGATTACAAACAAAAGCAAAACCAAATGCTGTAATTTCGTAGTTCCATCTTCGAAAGTGGCCCTTTTTCAAATTTGATTTTTTTATGATATAACTTTACAATAACTAAGAAGTTTTAATACCTTCATTTAAGGAGTATTACATTGTCTATTAAATACAATTTATTGCATTAACCTAGCATTGTTAGTTTCCGAGATTTTTAGGATTCTTTAAGTGACCCGGATTCATTGCTCTCGAGTGTATATGAAAACATTATTAATGTTCGAAAAAATCTACATAGATCTCTTTAGTAAGATATGTGACAGGCATAATTTTAACACAAGAAATAGGAACAAATTAGATCAACCACGTTTCAGTTTTTTTTTTTTTTTTTTTTTTTTTTAACGTTGCCCCACACTAGGAATTTCTCCTGTATCGTGGGTGCGTTTACAAACACTTAAACTCACATACACAAACAGCCAGACCCGGAACAACCACATGTAGGTCATACAAATAAATCGCGCGACCTGATGCGTCTTGCGTCGTGCGACCCCGGCGAGAACAAATATTAGAATTTATTGAGAGCGTACCACGACAGCAGGCGGTGCGTCTTGCGGCTTGCGAAAGAGTGCACTTTTTCTTTTTAAAATAAAAACAAGTATTTCATGACAGAGTTGTGATATTTTTATTGTATTGTAAAGAAGACATGTTCCGATTAAGTATGGAATAAAATATCCGGCAAATGACCCCCACGGCTCCGATGACAGGCCATTACATACATTTACATTATCGTAGGTAATTGTAT
This sequence comes from Xanthia togata, assembly GCA_963853775.1. NCBI lineage: Eukaryota > Metazoa > Arthropoda > Insecta > Lepidoptera > Noctuidae > Xanthia > Xanthia togata. The sequence continues at coordinate 270,558 of OY970801.1, forward strand.
AATAATCCTAAGATTTAATTAATTAATCCTAAGATTTAATTAATTTACTTGTTTTAATTAATATAATCCTGTTTTTATTATTTTGTTAATTAATACTTCATGTTGTACTGTTTAATTTAAAATCGTTTAATATTGAATGTTATCCGTTATTTTTTTGTGCATGTTGTGTTAGTCAGTAAGTAGTTATTACACTTACAAATGTATTTTTTGTAAAATTCTCGTACTCCATAAATGTAACAGTGTACATAACTGTTGGCTAACCTAATAAATAAATAAATAAATTACTCTTTTCATGAAATTTTCCATGACTTGCACAGAGATGTGGCTGTATCTCACCGATGACGCGATGGATTTCCGATTCGAGATCAGGAATTGTTTCGGGTTTATTCGCATAAACCCGAGATTACACAAATCTCCAAAGAAAAAAATCGCACGATCTTGGTGGCCAGTTGACATCAGAATTTCGTGAGATAATGTGTTTTGGAAATCGTTGCTGCAATAAGTCGATTGTTTCATGCGCGGTGTGGCAGGTTGCGCCGTCCTGCTGAAACCACATGTTGTCCAGATTCAAGCCGTCCAGTTGAGGCCACAAGAAGTCTGTTATCATATTCCTGTAACGAATGCCGTTCACAGTAGCGTAACTTTCCCTATTTTTGTAATGAGTTTTCACAATTATAACGCGTTGTTCTTTCTTTTATGTGGTACTGTGTAAAATATTATAATAAAATACCACTCGATATTCTTCAACAAAATGAGAAGAAATTTAAAACTTGCATTAAACGCACACTATGTAGACAAGCATACTATAAGTTGGATGATTATATCATAGATAAAAATGCTTGGCTAAATGCTGGTCCTGCTCCACAGCCACTTGGGCTCACTAGTTAGAGTTGCTTCCCCTTTTTTATTTTTTCTGACTACGAACATAATGTTTATTTTTATTTTGTATTTAACCAAGTGTTAATTATTGAATACTCCAATAGATAATATTGATTTTCTTTATTTTGGTGGTAAAATTCTTTAAATACATTGTAAACAATAGTTTTGTATAACTTAGACGCATTTTTATTTTCAATTATTGTAAACGTGAGTACCATGGAGTCGTTTACTATGTTATTATGTTGTATTTTGACTTGAAAGAGCAGGGTAGTTGAGAGTATGTCATGCTCACTTAATGTCTCGCTGATGGTGGCGAGTGTGTTGGATCATTCGGTTCCCTACAAAATGGTTTAGCTGGATGGTGCTGATCCACGCGTCATGTTCGTGAACGGGCGCCGTCAGTTGAGGCTGGTCATCTCTTATCTGGTAGGGCTTATTTTTAATCTTATATTTTTAACCGTTTTTGATTTTTATATTGTTTTTACATTGTTCTCACATAAAGAATCAACAAGAGTAATGTACCCAGGATTTTGTAATTTCTATATTTAAAAAGAGTATCCTTGGAGTTTCTTGCCCGTTCTTCTCCATAGAGATCTACGTTTTGGAATGGGCAACTAGCTTGAACGTTCTGACTAACTGACTGACTCTTTGACACTTGAAAAGTGCCTGTAAAATGTTTGATTGAGATAAATGCTTTGAGTTTGAGTTTGAACTTAGTTTAATTCAAACTTAACTAAACTTACTAAATAAACTATTAATAAATAAGGGGTTTAATGTTTAACTTCATGCGTCTGACAATCAGTGACGGTATTCATTTATAGGTATGGACGAGCACTGACCTGGCACATTCCACGTGTGATTTTTGTCCGAACTTAATGATCTTGGAGAGCTGCGTGGGGCACTGGTCGTCCTCCTCGTCGCGGATGGCCGCCTTGCCGCGGAACAGGTCGATGGTGGTGCCTGCGGAGCGCGTTCGTCAGTACCGTAGTCAGTCAGTACAGTAGTACAGTCTGTTGTCAACATTATCTGACCCACCCTAAAAACAAACGAATTTGGACCCTGTGCTTGTAACATTAAGGTTTATTCAATTTATATGAGCATATCAGACTAGTTAGTGTTCGAGGACTCGATGAACAAATAAAATAATAATACAGACACGCAAATTTGATCTTTAACACGTAACGTTAAGGTAAACCCACCCAACATTGTCGGAGCCACCGGCATTATGTATCATTTTGTTATGCTATTTTAATCATTATCTCGTTGACATTAAAGTTGAAAAGCTTTTAAGTCACACTACATAATTACAACCCAATCTTTAATTTCGCACGTTTCTAACAAGTTCTTGTGGCTTAGCGGTTTGATGCTGGATTGGCGACGAACAACTTGTCGGTTCAAAAACACAGTCCACCTATTATCAGTTCCTTTTTTAATAAATAAAAACACACATGATAATAAAAAAAACTACATAAAACAGAAAATAAAAAATTCTAAAGAGACGTTGTTTTTGCAATATAGTAAGACAAGGTAAAATATGTTTGCGCGTAGTCACTGCATACCCTTAGGTTTTATAATGAATACGAATATTTATTTTTCAACTACCCACTTATTACAAATTATGCGAAAATATTACCATTTTAGAAAGTTTATATTTTAGGTTATCCGTCTATAGTTCTTTACAATAAACAAGAAATGGTTTTGTAATAAATTCTAAATTAAAAGCAAAACAATTATTTAATCGCAGGATTTGATCTCGCAACTTGTTTTTCCCAGTCTTATATTCAGACCACGAGACCAGAATTACTTGAAGATAGTTATTAAAATAAGTTATTACACTAATTATATTAAAACAAGTAGTTATAACATATAACCTAACGCTAACGTTTTAAAGATCAAATTTGCGTGTCTGTATTATTATTGTATTTGTTCATCAAGCCGTCGCTTGTCTGTTAAGCTCATTTAAATTGAATAAACCTTATTGTTAATGTCAGAGGGTCCAAATTCGTTTGTTTTTAGGGTGGGTCAGATAATATTGACAACAGACTGTACGTCACGCGTGCCAGCGACTCACAATACAGCAAGCTTCAAACAGTTTTTTGGTTTTGTATACTTTGGATCTTCTGGTCTTCTTCTTCTCTGAGCCGATGGTACGATATTGTATGTTTTTTTGTTAATTTTTTTAGTGATAGAAAAAACATACCGGGCGGAAGCAATCCCTGGTGTTGCTGCCACTTGAGTGCCTGACCCAGCAGTGCCAGCAGACGCGAGCTGGGCACCACGGACACCTCGCCGGCCAGCGCGGCGGCGATGGCAGCGCGGCGCCGCTCTTTGCCGCCGCCGCTGCCGTACGCCTCGCGCGGGTCAAAATACGAGCGCGCTAGTAGGTTCTCTACGACACGAAACGAACGCTTGTTACCACCCCGACTCATTATTTGTCACACATTATTTGGTACACCACTTGATAAGTCGTGTAGGCGGGTAGTTACCGAGGTGAATGTAGCGGTCGGTCTCCTGCTGCTTCATGAGCAGACAGGGGTGCGTTTGACGAAGCAGCGAGCGCGCGGCGCCCAGCTCACGCAGCTCGATGAGCTCCAGCACCACCTGCTCATACAGCTCCATGAGCTTCTTGTCGGGCAGCTTGAGCGACGCCGTCGCCTTCAGCACCGTGTCCCAGTGCCCGTTGTTGATGTCCGCGCAGAACCCGTCCACGCTGTCCACCGTGTTCAGCGACACGCCCGTCTCCTCCTGTGGAACAACACCTACTGCACTAACTCCAACACTGCAGACGTTCATGTCTTGTGGATGGAAACTGACTCAATTGGTATTGCGAAATAGTTGAAATATTTGAAACCGAGATATAATGGCATATAATACGCTCCCGGAAAGTGTTGTGTCGGCTCCTGCACTGAACTGCATCAGTTCTGCCCGGACAGAAACACATGGTCATGGTCAACAAAGCAGACTCAAACATGATGCCAATAGGCTCGCCCCCTATTACATGGGACTCAAACATGATGCCAATAGGCTCGCCTCCTATTACATGGGACTCAAACATGATGCCAATAGGCTCGCCCCCTATTACATTGGACTCAAACATGATGCCATAGGCTCGCCCCCTATTAAAAGGGGCTCAAACATGATGCCAATGGGCTCGCCCCCTATTACATGAGATTCAAACATGATGCCAATAGGCTCACCCCCTATTACATGGGACTTAAACATAACTGGCGAAATGTGGGTGTACTATAGGTACACCTCTGCCTAGCTCTTCGAGGAATACAGGCGTGATGTTAAGTGTTATGTGCTGAAAACCAGCGCTGGGGCTCTGTCTCGCACAGGGTCGCAGCATTATGCTGACCGATGGCCGTTTTGCGTGGATGTGCCGCATATTTTCCCCCAATTTGTTATTCTCTTGTTTTGTTCTTTCTTTGCGTCATGTTTACCGCATAAACGTATTTTCTTTCTAATATAAAAAAAACATTTTTTAGTTTATTTTACTAAAAAGTAGGCAAAATAATAATTTAAAGTTTAAAAGGATTTTTAGCTTATCCACCTTCGAAGGGTACGAGGGGCCGAAGCCAACTCGCAGAGGCCCGTTAGACGTGTTTCATGAAACGAGGCACTATTATTAATTTTGGGCGCCATAAGACTGCGACCGAATTCGGTCGTATAGCGACCGCTATCTATGTCGAGACTGCCGGCCGCCCCTTAGGTGTTAGTCGAGTCGTAACGACAATGTGCTCTGTATCCCAATTGCGTAATACACGATCAATCACAAATTCACAATCTGATTCATTTTAAAAGAGATTGCTAATCCATAGTTTCATATACCTATACTTATATATTTTCTTAGTAGCTGGGTGTCTGACGCCCAGCAAATGCTGAGATGGATGGATGGATGGATGTGGAGATGCCTTTCGGTATGGGCACGCTCAGCAAAATTTTACTTTTTCAATTTTATTGTTATGTTTATTGTTCTCTTTTCAACCGACTTCAAAAAGGAGGAGGTTATCAATTCGGTTGTATGTTTTTTTTTTTTTTTGTATGTTTGTTACGCGATTACTCCGCCAATTATGAATTGATTTTGATGATTCTTTTTTTGTTTGGTAGGGCATACTTCAGAAGTGGTCCCATATAAATTTGGTCAAGATCTGATGAGGGGTTTTTGAGTTAGCTTCAATAATACGTATTTTTCCCATCTAGTATATGTGGACGATATTCTAATAGTTCCTGTCACTGTAATTTACATAGCAGGTAATGGGTATTCAAATTTTTGTGGGGGTTTTGTGTAGGTACCACAACTAAAAAGTGAAAAATAAAAACTTTTTCACAAAAAATAAAACCGACTTCCAAAAAAAAAACTACAAAGTGAAAAATAACTTTTATTTCGGAAGTCGGTGGCAAAAAAACGAAAATAAAACCCCAAAGACACCGACTTCCGAAATCAAAGTTATTTTTCACGTTGTAGTGTTTTTTTTGGAAGTCGGTTTTATTTTTTGTGAAAAAGTTTTTTATGTGATTGTTGCTGTTGTGTTGTGTGTGTCGATGAATTTTGTTGAACTGTAAAAATTAAACAGATAAGTCTTAATTATTTACGAAAATGTGTTACCTACGTTATTTGATAGCGGATCCAACTTTTACGGCATTTGCTCCAACATTAGGACCATGTTTTCACATTATAAATTAATTATTGTGCGGCAGCGTAGGCTTTACAAGTCTTTAGCCCCCGCAGATGGCCCCAGCAGCACCATGTCATCAGCATAGTTGATGTTGTTAATGCGAACCCCGTCTACAGTCGGCCGTCGCCGTCAGCGGTTATACCAACCAGAAGTTAATTTAATCTCCTATTTAGTACGTTCAGAACATCTGTGAAAGATCTGGGTGACCCGAGGGATACAGAGACTCAGAACTGAGATTAAACGTTTTGTTATACAACTACACTCATTTGCAAAAAAAACAGGTCGTTTTGATTTATTACATTATTGGTAATCATTTAGTTCTAAAGAGGTTGTAATAGGCAAACTATGTTACTGGCACTTACTAGTCTGGGTATGAATAAAAACTGGACCAATTAGTTCAACCGGGTTTCAGACTGGCTAAAGTAGACTCATCCTTCATGGGGTACTGTTTAAAATGTTACAATAAAATACCTCCCCATATACTACAACTAAATGAAGCGAAATTTAAATCTTGTATGAAACGCACACTATTCTGCCAAGCATATTATAAGCTGGGGGATTATATCGCTGACAAAAATGCTTCGCTTAACGCTGGTCCAGCTCCACAAGGGCGCATAAACTAATTGATTAGCATTCGAAAATTTTGTTGGAGCTGCTAAATTTAATTGACTTGTATAACTTCAATCTCTTTTTTATTTTGTATAATTGCATAGCACATGTGTGAGCACTGTGACCATGTACCTTCTATAAAGCTACCATTTACTGGGTACGTCTTTCATTGACTTGATATGCCCTTTGCGGCTAAGAGTATGTCATGCTCGCTGGTGGTGGCGTGTGTGTTGGATCGTTGAGTTCCCTTCAAAATGGTTGAGCTAACGGTGCTGATCCATGCGTCATGTTCGTGAACGGGCGCCATCAGTAGGGACTGGTCATCTCTTATCTGCCACGGCTTATTTATAATTTTTAAATTGTTTTCATTTTTTATATTACGGACGCTTTTTACGTGCATGTCTTTCTACATTGTTCTCACATGTATAATTTCAACATGAATGATATAAACAATATTTTGTAAGAATATATTTGTTTTTTTATAAAGAATGTCCGTGGAGTTTCTTGCCCGTTCTTCTCCATAGGAACCGACGCTTTGGAATGGGCAACTAGCTTCATATTTCTGACTGACTGACCCCTTGACAATTCAAAAGTCCCTGTAAATGGTTTAATTGAAATAAATGCTTTGAGTTTCAGTTTGAACTAATTCCTAAATCGAAACTTATGTTTAAAAAAACAATAATCCCTTTTTCAGTTTATGATTTTTTACTCACTTTTCACGGGTTGCGGTTAAAAGGTTATCAGGCAACTAAAACTAACTTCTCGTTATTTTTAGTAGGATAATTTATGTTTACCACATAAACCTGCCTTATGGTGGCTTAAAACCGATATCTTTGTGTCGATTGTGATGGCAGAAAAAGCAATAAGAGCTAGTAAAATTATAGCGCTGCTGGTAGAGGGGTGTAGCCAATGTAACGTCTCACAGCGGTTAAACGTACTCGTAAGTCGTTCAACCGTCCAAAGAACCTGGACTCGATACCAATAGACAGGTTCCGTTCAGAGAAAGCTAGGTTCTGGGAGAAAACGTTGCACACAACCACGAGACGACCGCTTTTTAGTGACTCAGGCACTGAGGAACCGCAAATGCAGTTATATAGACCTCAAAAGAAACCTTGAAGTGGTACGAGGAGCACAAGTTAGCCTATACACAGTGAGGAGGAGGCTTTTAGCGGATGATATACGCAGTCGACGACCAGCGCGGGCCCCCAAGTTACTCCGTGAGCACCGGACTTCTCGATTGAGGTTCGCTAGAAATTGCCTATCTTGGACACTAGGTAACTGCAGTAGCGTACTCTTCTCCAATGAAGCTCGAATTTGTCTGAATGGTGAGAACCGACGCGAGGTCATCGGCGAGTGTTATGAAGACCAGGGGAACGCTATGCCGACGTGTGTTTTGAAGAAATCACCCCTTATGGTGGAGGGTCCGTTATGTTTTGGGCGGGCGTAACTTCCAGCTATCGTACCGAGATAGTATTCATTGAAAATGGCTCACTAAATGCGCAAAGGTATATTGTAACGAGTTCAAAACATCGTTACATACTTCTCGCCAGTTATTCGATTTCAGAAAGTGGTTTTCGCTGTCATTTGGTTGGCTGTGATGTTTCGTCGGCGCTGTCAATTTTGACGGCTATCACTTTGCGACTTAAATTCCTCATGGAGAGATTAACTCCAAACTAAATTTTTCCAATCCGGTTAAATCCCGGCTAATGGCGGCCTATTGATGCCGTAAACTCTAAAAAGCATGTCCTCAGGACGAGGTGACGAAGGGATAATCCTTAATTTCTTTGGTAAGATTTCATTCTTTCGGACTGATAATTGTTTAGTGTGTAGTGTGTTCGATACGATTCTAAATTATTGTTTTAGGCTTTCATCTGTTTTAAGTGATTTATCACCCGCCTGAATTTTGTGGTGCACTTAAGATTTGCCATTTGTTGGAAAAGACGGTAAGTTATTCCTCGTGGAATGCCACGCTCCCCTCGTGTGGGAATGCCAAACTAGTCTTATATTTACCCTTTGTAAATTTTGTTGCAGCCGGACTACCGACCGGAGTCTTTCCGGTCATACTTTTATTTCTTCAAGCGATTTCTTTTTCCTACCTTCAACGCCGTGGAGTAAAGTAATAAAGAAAATGATTAAATTAAACCTCCAGGATCGTGATCCTGGAGGTTTAATTTAATCATTTTCTTTATTACTTTATAAAACAAAGACGCAATAATAATAATAGTAGGAACAATAATATTAGCATTAATAATAATAGAAATAGAAACTTACTAAACTTAAGCTATTAGCAAATAAACAAGGTATTAGCAGTGTAAAGAGTAACAGTGGACCGACGCCTTTGATGTTTGCGTAAATGCCGACACCGCACAAGACCACAGTACTCACCTAGGGTTGTCACAGACTTTACACAACTGCCCAAAAAAGGAGGGTAATGTTTTTAGGTTTCATGTATGTACGCATGTATGTATGAATGTATGTACGTTTCTTTCTTCCGCCATAACTTCTAAATGCCTTAACAGTTTGGACTTAATGGGGTATCGTAACAATTTTTACATCGTCCCGAGTCACGCTGGTTATTTGTTTTTTTTTTGCCTGGCAGTCTTTTATTTTATTTGAGAATAAGAGCTTACTATCAATAATAATATAAATAAAATTCAATTTTATTATTCAGTGTTTAATACTTTACCTATTGATTCCGTTTCCGTTTTCTCATTAATCATTCATTAATTCATATTAATCTACAGATTGGCTACTATTACTAATATACACATATGCATTCTCGCGCAGCACATTTCGTATGCACCATTCTAATTGTGTACAAATCAAAACATTTAAAACAAGACACACGTTAGCCCTAAAAGTTATGTCCCGACTACTAACAATGGCGACGTATGCAGCTTGGGCTCGCCCTCGCCCCTCACACCCCGCACGATTGCGAGCTAGAACGAGCCAAGAGCTAGATTGACCCGACATTATACCGAAGACATCCTGGACGTCAGCTTAAACGAGATTAGGATGGCTCTGAAGCAGTTTAAAAATAACCAGTAGCCGGGTGATGACGGAATTACGGCTGAACTCCTGAAGGCCAGTGGAAAACCGTTCTTATGGCACTTCAGAAGCTCGAACAGCTTCTGAAGTGCTCTGTCTTACTCGAGGATGAAACAGAGGTTTGGTGATACTCTTCTTTAAAAAGGGCTAAAATGCCCTGCTTAAGAATTATATTCTTACCATCTCTCTTCTGAGCCATGTCTACAAGTTGTTTCCAAGACTCGTCACGAACCGTCTCGCGCGCAGGTTTGACGACTTTCAGCCTCACCGAAACAACCCGGATTCCGTAAAGGCTTTAGACCACATTCGTACGTGGCGGTAGGTTATACAGAAGACCGAAGAGTATAACCTGCCTCTATGTTTAGCGTTTGTGGACTACGTGAAAGCCTCCGCTTCGATCAAGACCAGGGCTGTACTGCAGTCTCTCAAACGGTGCCAGATAGTCCGACTCCAGGACCAGACATCGAAACCTTTACTTTTGCAGCGAGGAGTGAGACAGGGAGACGTTATCTCTCCGAAACTGTTGGCATCAATATCAATGGCGATTACATCACTCACCTTCGGTTTTCCGACGATATAGTAGTCATGGCTCAGACCATGGAGGACCTCAGTGCAATGCTTGACTATAAAAAGAGCTTCCAAAAGCGTGGGCCTTAAAATTAACATGGACCAAACGAAGGGCATGTCGAATGCCCATTTAATACCCACCCTCATCGATCGGAGACTCTACACTCGAAGTTGTGGACGATTATATTTACCTAGCTAGGACAAACTGTCCAGTTAGAAAGGTCCAACTTCGAGAAAGAGGTCAATCGTTGAATCCGACTCGGCTGGGCGGCATTCGGGAAGCAGCGTACTATCTTCTCGTCTCATATACCAGAGTCTCAAGATGAAAGTTTTTACCAGTACATGTTGCCAGTGATCCTATGGCACTGAAACGTGGTCGCTCACAGTGGGCCTCACTCATGAGAAGGCTGAAAGTCACCGAAAAGGCAACGAAGAGGGCTATGCGTGATCGAATCAGAAATGAAGGGATCCGTAGGAGAACCAAGGTATCCGACATATCCCGAAGAATTGCCAAATTTAAGTGGAAAATTGCTCGCAGAACAGATGGCCGATGGTGCCGGATGTTTCTGGAGTAGCAACCGCATACCGGAAGACGTTGCGTTGGAAGGCCCTCCACAAGGTGGATCAATGACCTGGCCGCAGGAATCCGCTTGATGCGAGAAGCACAGAACCGGTCGAAGTGGCGCTGCTTGGTGGAGGCCTATGTCCAGCAGTGGACGTCTTTCGGCTGAAATGATGGTAAATGATGAATAACAAAAAAAAACAGGATAAATTACTCATCACTTTCGAAGGCGTTTATTGATTTATTTATTTATTGAACTAAAAGCCTTAATAACTATCACAATGATAGGTATAGTAGAAGTACATACATTGAGAGGCTTATGCTAGGTAGTAATACATTGAAACCCTGACCTCTAAACTAGGTTAGTACCTGTATCTTAGACGATCAGTGTCCCTCCGCAACAATGTTACAAGCCAGAAATTTTTACAGCTCTAGGACAGCTACTAAACATCGCTAAATAAAAATTAAGGTTATACTTTTACAAATTAAAAGAAGTGAAGGTATGCCGTTAATGTGTGATTGAGGTGTGTACGAGTGTGTTGTATGTGATGGTGTGTGTATGAATGTGTGTGTGCTGTGTGTGGAAAATTAGAATTAGTTTTATATTTAACTTTAAAGGTTGCCTAAAAGAAGATCCTCTGTGTGTTGATGAGTTTTGCATTGATATTTTGATTTTGTGGATAATTTTAATACTTTGTTTAAAGTGTTATATAATTTTGTGCTGGTGATGTAATACTGGCGCCTAGCAAACGTTGTTCTGTGATATTCTTGTTGAAAGATGTGCTTATTTCTGCCTGTAGGTTCTTTGTGGGGACGGGAAGAGTGTTTACGGATTATTGTATGGGGAACATAGAGCTGCCTAACAGTTAACACTTCACATTCAGCATATAATTGTACTGTGGAATATCTTCGAGGTGGAGACCGCATAACCACGGTAATATTATCATACAGTATGGTAACTCGGCCGTATCTTGGAAATAAATGCCTACAGCCGCGCGGTACGTATACATGCAATAGGGCTGCCCGCCTCCAGCATTTTAAATTTGCCTACTTTGTGTTTCCATTTAGTTTTGTGATTGTAAATATACGTTTTTATATAAACAAATAAAATACTTTGTGAATCGAATAGGAAGTGTTCAATAAAATGCGTGTTGTTTTTTGATTGGTAGATTTAATTTAAAAAACATGTTTATGTTTGAAATCGGTCTTATAAATTTGCGACCGAAAAATATTTGCGCCTCGACTGAGACGTACGAAATGCTTTATTATTAAAGATATTAATCTGAAATACTTAATCTGAGAAAATTTCAACTATCTAGTGACTGACAGACGGTCAAATTTATTTTTTCTAGTATTATTCATACACACAGTACAATAAACAACTACTATTAATAATAAAATACCACGTCTTTACTTTGAATTATACAAACTAACAAAACAAAACGCACATGCCCCGAGGTTTTAATACAAGCGTACCTACCGTATCATGATTCATGAACCGCCTATAACTACCTATTTCACTCGTGTCAATCACTTTCCTTTTCTCTATTCACTTTATTTATTAATCCAGACATCAATTTTTTGGGAGATAAAAGGAAATAAGTATGATGCATTGATCCATTAAAAAGACACACATTATGTACCTACCTACTATTAAGTAACATTATTTTATAGTCTTACCTTTCAGTTTCCAGGTAATCTAAAAAAAGTTTTCTCTGGATGCGTTATTGACGAATTCATGCAACCAAAAACAGCACAATTTATCCTACTCGTCATATTAAATATGTACTTGAACATATTTTTAGTGAGAAAATCGCGCGGTTATTGTTAAAAAAACAACACACCGTCCGTTCGTCACTGCGGCACAGTCGCGACTGTCTGCATGCCGAACGGATGCCAATATCGAGGCGCGTAGGCATAGCTCGCGCTTCGTCCGTTTGTATGAAGTTGGAATACCGTATGATAATATTACTGTGGCATAACCTTTAAGACCACCCGTTGTGCACGCTCAAGCCTAAGAAATACGCTTAACGTTGCACCCCCACAAACTGTAATACAGTATGTAAGAACTGACTGACATAGTGCAGAATATACCAGTTTCAAGGTATTACTACCCGCAGACCTGCGTAGTTAAAAAAAAATAAAAATAAGTTTACGGATTCTGCCCGTGAAAACATCTACAGGATTACTGGTAATTCGACGTATATCCGTCAGGGGCTGATAAAGGGGGCCAAATGCAACAAATTGAACCCCCCATATGTATGGCCGAAATTCAATAGTATTCGAGATATTTGAATTTTAAGGGTTTTTCGATATTTACCCAAAATTTGACATTTAATTCCAAATAAAAAAAAAACTACACATTTGAATGGGTACCATTAAAAATCATGTTGTAGCTAGCACTTCAATTAAGCTATGGACATAGTTAAAACTACTTAATTTAACAAAATAATTAAAATAATTAACGATATAAGAATAATATCTTACCAATATTTTTATTTTACGCTTCAAAAATGTTGCCTGCTCACAAAAATTTCTATGACATTAATCGTAAAAATAACTAAAAAAACTTGCCTATTCTGTAAGCTTTCCAAAAAGGTATAAAAGTCCATTTTAAAATACATAATTCGTGGCATGGCATGTGTTTGAAACGGCGCGGGGAGAGAATTTGTATTTGTATGAAATAAAATGCATTCAAAAATGTACGTCAAATTTTATTAAAAATTTTACACATCTTGTTCAAAATGAGCCCCTCTATTACGAATGCAAGTTCGAATTCTTTTCCTAACTTCGGTTTTCGTCACTCTTGATGAAAACGTTGTTCTCATCTGTTGCGCCGCGTTTATTATTCGCTGTCGAAGTTCTTCGACTGAATTTATTGGGGTCACATAAACTAATTCCTTCATATGACCCCAGACGTAAAAATCAAGTGGTGTGATATCAGGGCTTCGTGCTGGCCACGGAATTGGCCCTCCCCTCCCAATCCATCGGTTTGGAAATCTCTCATCTAGCCACTGTCGGACAGGAATCCGGTAATGTGCTGGGCATCCATCATGTTGAAACATGAGGGTTTTTTATTTCTTCGGAAACATCCGCCAACAAATCGTCTAGGTTGTTTCTCAAAAACTCCTCGTAATTTTCGCCGTTCAAATTTTGGGGCAAGAAATGAGGGCCCACCAAATAATTATCAACGACACCCATCCATACGTTCAGGGAAAATCTCATTTGCGACGCAGTTTCTTTTAGTTTTTTTGGATTCCTGCCTGCTTTAGGTGCCCAAAAATGTAAGTTATGGTAATTCGTTATACCATCCCGGTCAAACTTTGACTCGTCAGTCCACAAAATATTTCTTAGGAAATGTTCCTGGTCAGCGTCAGCGTTTAACATAAACCGAGAAAATTCGAGTCGCCTGGCAGGATCTCCCTCGTGCAATGTTTGGACAGGTTGATAATGGTACGGGTGTCTACCTGATAGATGTACTACCGACCACACTTTCCACTGGGACATACCGAGCTGTCTTGCAACAATGTTCGTTGAGATGTTTGGGTCATCAATAAAACACTGAAGAATGGTGTCCTCTTCGTCAGCCGTATACCGTCGAGGTCTGCCAGCGTTGAATTGTGCTCTCAGAACACTGCCAGTTTCAGACAATCGTCGATAGGTGCTCCCGAAAACAGTAACGTGGGGAAGTCGACGATCAGGAAAGCGGCGTTGGTATTCTCGCCGAGCCGCAGCCGCGTTTCCATCGGCAAAACCATAACAAAACATAATGTCTGCGTATTCGTTATTAGCATACGAAGCCATGGGTATCCGAAATAACAATGATAACAAAAATAATAACAAGAGAAACAAGAATTAACAATAATGATCGATAACAAATTAACGCGATGAGAGATTGGTTAATAGCAAGATAACAACACACGTGCTTGCGCGGCGTAGAGTCGAAACTTACTAAGGAAGGCGACGCGAGCACAGCAGACGCCGTGTGCTCCCCCACCCTCACACCCCGCCCCATCACGAAGAATTCCGCCAGTAAAATCGGTTGTTTTAGCAAGGATCATAAACTAAAACACACATTATTTCTCTCCCCGCGCCGGTTCAAACACATGCCATGCCACGAATTATGTATTTTAAAATTGATTTTTATACCTTTTTGGAAAGCTTACAGAATAGGCAAGTTTTTCTAGTTATTTTTACGATTAATGTCATAGAAATTTTTGTGAGGAGGCAACATTTTTTAAGCGTAAAATAAAAATATTGGTAAGATGTTATTCTTATATCGTTAATTATTTTAATTATTTTGTTAAATTAAGTAGTTTTAACTATGTCCATAGCTTAATTGAAGTGCTAGCTACAACATGATTTTTAATGGTACCCATTCAAATGTGTAGTTTTTTTTTTATTTGGAATTAAATGTCAAATTTTGGGTAAATATCGAAAAACCCTTAAAATTCAAATATCTCGAATACTATTGAATTTCGGCCATACATATGGGGGGTTCAATTTGTTGCATTTGGCCCCCTTTATCAGCCCCTGACGGATATACGTCGAATTACCAGTAATCCTGTAGATGTTTTCACGGGCAGAATCCGTAAACTTATTTTTATTTTTTTTTAACTACGCAGGTCTGCGGGTAGTAATACCTTGAAACTGGTATATTCTGCACTATGTCAGTCAGTTCTTACATACTGTATTACAGTTTGTGGGGGTGCAACGTTAAGCGTATTTCTTAGGCTTGAGCGTGCACAACGGGTGGTCTTAAAGGTTATGCCACAGTAATATTATCATACGGTATTCCAACTTCATACAAACGGACGAAGCGCGAGCTATGCCTACGCGCCTCGATATTGGCAATTGATTGGGTCGGTAGGTACCACAACTAAAAAGTGAAAATAAAATTTTAAACAAAAAGTCCGACGACTGACGTTTACCATTTCGTCTGACATTTCTAACCATAACAATATCGAAGCAGTTAAAAATAAAGAAACTGATGAAGAAACACCAAAGACAGCTGACTCAACAACCGTAGCAGGTAACCAGCTAAACGCTTACACCGTACCGTTGACATTTACAAAGCAGGAGATATAGAATTACGCGCAGATAAAGTCCCACTGGGAGTCTAAGATTAAAAACTAGTCCACTTTACCACTTTGAATTTCAAACATAATCTCCTATGGCGGTTTCCAATGCGCTAATTGGTCATAAACTCATTCAGCTTCTATCTATCAGTCGGTTACTGCAAATTTGTATGTGAATCTCGATTCCAGTCGCGATTTCTCTTAATTATTTCTTGCACTTGCTTTGAACGTTAGACGAAGTCAGTGTCAACAAACGAAAATACATAAAACCAGTGTTTTTTTTTGGAAGTTGGTTTGTTTCTTGTGGGATTTTCGATTCTCCAAAGGCAGTTCCACTTCCATGATACCATCATAGCAAATATCTTAAACCAACATTTAGCTTTTCGTCAACCTTAATGCAAGGTAGTTGCACAAATTTTCTTCCTCGATCACCCATCGTACATAACAAACAAAAACAATTTATTGGCACTAAACAGAAGAATAATTTTGGAAACAATAGATACGAGTACTCGCAGACGACGATGTGCGAATAGTCGCAAATTGACAACAATAATGCTAGAAGTTGATAGGTGAAATTTGATTCATTGGGTTCTTCTCTGAATCAACATTTGAAGAAAGTTAGTTGACGAAGTGAGCAAATACCCTAAAACTAAACATAACTTGTTACTTTTGAAATATAATCGAACAATAAAACCCGACAAACACATTTGGTTTGTTTTAGCTCTTGGTTTTATTTCTCTTCCTAGCTACGTATGTAAAGCTAAAACCCAATAAATACAAATAGTGGTTATTGCCTTTATACCGTTCGGTCATTGAATACTCAACACTAATAAATAGCTATAAATGGTTTAAGGGTTAAATAAAAATATTATTTATCAAGATAACACACTATAGTGTTTTAGTTTTTAAGTTTTGGCTAAACCTGGTCACTTTATTGGGTTATTAAGTAACTTTGTTTCTACTGAGAATTTCGCTTATTGGATTAGACCACTGGAAAGCGAATCTTAATGCATTAAGATGGATTAATAAAACAATTTTTTAGTTTTTGGCACTTATTGGGTTTGAACACTATACCCTCGCACTGTTCATTAATAATTATTCCTTATGCACTCAATTCGCCCTCATGCAGTCAGAGACTGGCACTTGCTACAGTTTAATAATATAACCAAGCAGACTAGCACCTCACCAACGTAACACACTTATAACAAAATGGGAAGAATTTTGTAAGAAATACAAAATCCATGGCTTCAATAATAATATGGTTTGTAAAATTTATAATTTCAACAACATAAGACATCCTCATCATAATCTGCCTAGCCTTTTGCCAACTATCTTGAGGTCAGCTTCCAGTCTATGCAGCAAATACCAGTATTTTACATGGAACGGCTCCCTCAACAACAAATAATGCAATGAATATTGTTGAATTGTCAAAATGAAAAGCATTTCCATTGCAAGTGGGTCAGTGGATCGTCTTAGGGGTGGAGGTACGCAATTGAGCTGCAGGTGTCATTCCATACTATCGTGGTTGTCATAATAAATAATTTACGCGTACCTGCAGGGTCTGAAGTGTCTTAGTAAGGTTAGATTCCTTCAAGTATTGCTGGATCAGCCGGATAACACTGGAAATTTTAAGATATTTATCACTGTTTGATTTACGGTGAAAACAATTATTTAATAATATCAATTTATCAAACACTCACTCGGCAGATTCTATTTCAATAGACATAATTGTATGTATCAAGTAGTTTGGTTAGGTATTTAATAAACAATCATATAATCACAGTCTGCAGCTGGATCCAAACGTAATTCAATTAAAATACCGTTACTTGATTATAATGAAACTGTGCCAACGTTTAATAATCAAAATCTTGGGTAAAACCGGGCGCATAAACAAACAATCTCGATAATCTGTCCGGATTAGTCCGGAATGAATATTGACACTGACACCGTACTGTCAGGTTACGCCATTGACATATAAAACAATGTCGATGGGTTACGCAGTCTGGCATGTTAATTTTTTTTCTCTATGGCAATGAGATTGGGAGGTTAGCCGGTGAAAACCATGGTGAAAACTAGATAAATGGCGCTAGCATAGCTTTCAGCTGTCAAGTTTGTGTTGTGTTATGGCTTCCTTTGTTGACTGTTTTTTTAGGCAATTTAAAGGTACCTCTCGGATAAAGTGCCATTTGCGGTTTATCAGTGGCGCTGCCTCGGCTTAGCTAAATTTATGTATCTATTTATTTATATAAAGTTCCGTAAGAATTGCATTGTCATTGTCACTATCACTTGTTATTTTGTTTGATTGTTGAGGATAATTCGTTGTAAAACACCACTTTCCTAAAACATTTTTTTTTTTGTGCATTTAAAACGGACCCTGGCGCTGGAGCTGACCAGGAGGCAGTATCCGACAGGGATAAAGCGCTGCTAGCGGCACTCTATCTATAAACTTCCTTTTATTTTATAATAATGAAAGAACTGCGGTGAAAAAAAAATGGGTGCATCTTGCTAAGGGTCGGAGAGCGCAGCTCACAACTACCTGTGATAACTACAAGACACGAGATGTGTGCAAAATTCTTTTGGAATATTGCTATCTCTGTCTGACAAAACGTTGTGACGCGGTGGGTGGCGGACGCGATGTGAAGCCATGTGTGTGTGAATGGATAGATACAATAGCTATTATTAGCTGTACTTGCGACTAGTTGCAACGGCATTTATATTTTTTTTATTTAAGCACTTAGGCCCATTGACTAGCTGTCTTGGTATGCGTGTTACAAGAGATAGAGCAAATAGAGTTTTGAAACTAGACCAATGTGAATATATAAAGAAGTTGCTTTTACGTTTCGGCATGCAAAACTGTAAACCTGTGTCAACACCTATGGTATTAAATTCTAAATTATGTAAGTGTGAAACTGAAAGTTTACAGGATGATGTATATAATTACAGAGAGCTTTTAGGAAGTTTGATGTATATAGCTGTATGTACTAGGCCGGATATAGCCCATACCTGTAGTCAATTAGGACAATTTTCTAATTGTTTTGACAAAAATCACTGGTTAGCAGCCAAACGTGTACTGCGTTACTTATCAGGAACTATAGACTATTGTTTATGTTTTCAAAACAGTAAAGACATGCATATTAATGCGTTTGCAGATGCTGACTGGGGAAATAATATTGTAGA
This sequence comes from Xanthia togata, assembly GCA_963853775.1. NCBI lineage: Eukaryota > Metazoa > Arthropoda > Insecta > Lepidoptera > Noctuidae > Xanthia > Xanthia togata. The sequence continues at coordinate 289,157 of OY970801.1, forward strand.
CAGGAAGTCATGCACAGGCTTTGTAATAAAATTAGGTGACCACACCATAAATTGGGAGTCTCGGAAGCAACGTTGCGTAGCGCTCTCGAGCACTGAGGCAGAGTATGTAGCAATAAGTGACACTTGTAAAGATATATGTTTTATGAAAAATTTCATGATTGACATTCTTGGAAATTGTAATGACATTAATGCTACACTGTATAATGACAATCAAAGCGCACACAAGCTTTTGGAATGTAAGGAGTATAGTCATAAAAGGACGAAACATATAGATATCCGCTATCACTATGTAAAAGACTTAATATCAAATAAATTGATAACAGTTAAATATATGCCTACTGAAGCTATGTGTGCAGATATATTGACAAAGCCACTTGGGGCTACTAAACATAAGAAATTTGTGACTGATTTAAATGTTATGTAATGCTACATATCTTAGTTTTTTTTTTGTGTTTTGTTTTATGTTCAGTGACTTAAATAATACTTATGATTGTTTGTATTAATAACTATGAGCCATTTAAGGGGGCGTGTTAAAAAATGGTAATACTAAATGTCTCACATGTTTTATAAAATTGTTGTGACCTAGCAACACTGTTTTTTCAACTATCACTGTCACTTGCTTAAAATTGTTCCCTGAACCATGGCCGTTCCCTCGGCCAATCCTGAATTGTATATAATTGTTTGTAATTAATCAGTGTAGATAATGATCTATATTTTGATGAATATATGTGGAGATTATCTGCCTACATCATGGTGTAATTATTTTCAAGAATCATACAGAAGAAGCTCCATTTTTCACTAGCGCCTGTCACTCATTCTAACACGGCTTAACGTGCTTTCCGAGGCACGGAGGAGTCTCGGTATGTAAAGATAAAGCAAACAAAAAAATAAGGCAAATAATGAACTCATAATTATTAACCTGTTTAAGGCCATAAATTCCTTTTTGTAATAAACAAACTTTATCACCAGAACTGAAGCCTGGAGGAGGCTCCATAAATATTTTCTCTTTAAGCTTACCATTTAAAAACGCTGTGTGTACGTCAATGTGGTCGATATTTAAATCGAGCTTTGTAGCTAAAGAAAATAATAATCGCATTGTAGAGTGTCTGACTACTGGGGAAAATGTGTCATTGAAATCTACCCCTTGAACTTGGGTAAAACCCCTGGCAACAAGCCTAGCTTTAAATTTATCAAATTTACCTGATGTGTCATATTTAGACTTAAAAACCCATTTGGATTTTATGACATTTTCGCCAGGTGGTCTGTCAACCAGTTTCCATACATCATTCTCCATCAGAGAGTCATACTCACATTGCATAGCAGCCCTCCATTGTTCAGCCTGAGGACCAGACATAGCTTGGTCATAAGTAGTTGGCTCTACAATAATATTTTCCTGTGTTAATAGACCATAATCAATCTCGTAGTCAGCATACCTCATAGGCGGCTTCGACCGAGTACTACGTACGGGACGAGAAGCAGAACAAGGCGGCAGATCAGAGGCACTCTCTCCTGGCGCTGTCGTCACTCCAGATTCCGAAGAAGCATTTTCCATAAATGCATTCGCAATCGGCGACTCAGCAAAGCTCGCCTCATTTTCACTGCCCGAATTGTAGACTTCCTCCTCTTCTAGAGAGCCTGAAACCGACAAAGGCACAGCACTAGAACTGAGATCACAATTATGTTCGTCATCAGATATCACAGGGTGTTCAAAATTAGATTCCAAATTAATAATATCATTATTAACATTCATTTCATTCATATTATTATTAGATTTCAATAAAATATCACAGTTATTATTCACATTATGCATGTCATGTCATATGAAATAAAATCATTATTATTGGAGCCAATATTTGAATTATTATTATTACTGCAAAAACGTTCCTCCAGAAAGGCCACATTCCTGGAAGTTATAACCCTTTTGGGGTCATGGGGGTCACTCAATCTAAAACCTTTTGAAGTTGTCCTATAGCCAACGAAAATATATTTCTGGCTCTTGGCATCAAGCTTGCGACGTTTCTGATCCGGAAGTAGGGAGTATGCTATACAGCCAAAAGTATGAAGGTGGCTGAGATCAGGCTTACGACCGGACCACTTCTCCTCAGGTGTCATGTCTCCTAAAGCTGATGTTGGACTCCTGTTTTTGAGATAAATCGCAGTCATAATTGCCTCGCCCCAATATCTTTTATCTAAATTGGCTCCCTGGAGCATACACCTAACCTTCTCAAACAAAATCCTATTAAGTCGCTCAGCTACACCATTTTGCTGCGAACAATAGGCCACACTCGTTTAATGAATAATTCCCTCACTTTTGAGGTACTCACAAAACTTCTGATTGCAATATTCCCCCCCATTATCACTACGTAAAATTTTGATAGGTAAACCCAACTGTTTCTCTACTAAGCTTTTAAAATTAATAAATGATGGCATTACCTCTGATTTATTCTTGATCAGGTATCCGAATGACTTCCTCGTGAAGTCGTCGGTGAACGTGACGATGTACTTCGCCCCGCCAAAGCTTGCCTGCTGTATTGGCCCGCAGACGTCGGAGTGCACCAGCTCGAGAGGACTCTCAGCACGATGCGCCTGGCCCGATGGGTAGGGCTTCGCTGACATTTTTCCCTCGAGGCAGGCAGTGCAGTTCTTCAAGGCTTGACTATTCCTATCATCGTGAAAGCACACACCTGTGGCAGCTCCGTCTCGTAACCTATACAAACCCTGGGTGTTCAGGTGTCCAAGTCTCCGATGCCATACATCAATGGGAACTGAGGCAGCAACATTAGCACTCTGTGACTCCTGTCTATTACACAGGGGCATAGAAGAGTGCACTTCTGGCGAAGATACCATACCTTCCATTCCTAACATACATACCTCACTGTCAAGTTTGAAAATGCCATTATTATTAGAAGCAGTAGCAATAGGGTTGCCAGAAATTTTACATCTATCATAAATGTTGCATCTATCCTCTGTGAAAGTTACTACAAAACCTTTTTGTGTCATGCTACTTACAGATAAGAGATTGGTAGATAGTTGAGGAACATAAGAAACATTTTCAATTTTTCTTACCATAGATCCTATTTTCATATTAACATCACCAACTCCAGTTATATTTAACTTATCATTATTAGCAATAGTGACACTCCGGTTCAAATTAATGTCCTTAAAGTTCGTAAGAGCACTTCTGTCATTGCACATGTGTGTAGAACAGCCCGAGTCCACATACCAGTCCTTGGTGTTGCCTGCGAAGAATGCTGTGGCCGTTGCAGTGAAGGCCCTGGTGTCAGGCTTTTCCTTCTTCTGCATCTTCTTCCACCGAAAGCATTTTGATTTGACATGACCAGGTTTTTTACAAAAATTGCAGATGACTTTTGGTTTCTGAACGCTGAATGCAGTCGCTGAATTGCTGCCGTTGTTGACACTATCTGTGCTGTTTCTTCAAAACTCTTCCTGTAGTAACCGTGTTCTTACAAGTTCACTAGACAATGTGTTTGTGATACAAACAGTCTCCAGGTTAGAAACAAGCGCCTCGTAGTCTTGACTAAGTCCACTGAGCAAAATTTCTGCGACTTCACAGTCGTTTATGACTTTTCCAATGTCTGCCAACTGTTGCACGCAATGTATTCTGTCATCGAAGAAAAAATTGACAGGTCGGCATGATGCAATTTTCGCAATAACAGGACCCTCCTGTATAGCCCGCGGTCTTCAAAAATTTTGGCAAGGCAATCCCAGGCTTGCTTACTCGATTTAGCGTCTCTCACGTACTGATGACATGTTGATTGCACTGAAAGGCAGATGCGGGCCAGCGCACGGGCATCGCGCGCGGCGCACTTCTCATCGCCAGTGACAAAACTCCATAACCCCTCTAGGGTGAGCAACATTTTCATAGAAAATTTCCAGGAATTGTAATTAGAAGCTCCCTCAAGCCGTTCGATATGTATTCCCCCGCCGAGCATGGGCGCATGGTTCGAATGTGCATGAGATTGCGCGTGGGGCTGCGCCTCGTGCGCGCGGGCCGCGCTGCCATCGCCGGCGCCGGGTTGATTTCCGTTTGTCATGGTGTATTTCTTAATCTATCGTACCTTGTAACAATTCTCCACGATCTGGGCCGATAACCTGTTAGAATGAGTGACAGGCGCTAGTGAAAAATGGAGCTTCTTCTGTATGATTCTTGAAAATAATTACACCATGATGTAGGCAGATAATCTCCACATATATTCATCAAAATATAGATCATTATCTACACTGATTAATTACAAACAATTAAATACAATTCAGGATTGGCCGAGGGAACGGCCATGGTTCAGGGAACAATTTTAAGCAAGTGACAGTGACAGTTGAAAAAACAGTGTTGCTAGGTCACAACAATTTTATAAAACATGTGAGACATTTAGTATTACCCTTTTTTAACAAGCCGTTGGTCCCGTTTGTCATTCTGTGCCTGTGGATCTTTGATAGTCGTTACGGGTCGTCAGAAGCCCGAAAGTCTGACAACCAGTTTTACCAAGGGGTATCGTATTAGCCAGTTACTGGGTTGTGGAGGTCAGATAGGCAGTCGCTCCATGTAAAATACTGGTATTCAGCTGCATCCAGTTAGACTGGAAGCCGACCCCAATATAGTTGGGAAAAGGCTAGGCAGATTGATTTATTTTCTTTATTTTTGTTAACTACTTTGGGGAATCGTTAGTGAATGTACAGACTAGTAATGCGTTTTTTGGAAAGGAGAAGTCTCATCTCCCATTGAAAATTTGACAAAGTCCATTTAGATTCCCTTAATAATAAAATTGATAAATGTTACTGACATGAAGCAATCGTTGAAGGAGCGCTTCTTTGGCCGCCTGAAGAAAGTATTTAATAGTCTTCTATCAGGCGGAAACAAGGTGCGCGCCTTCAACGGTTGGGTCATGCCGGTTTTGATGTACTCTTTCGGCGTACTCAAATGGACTCAGACCGAACTCGACGCCCTGGATAGGAGGGTCCGTACGCTGCTGACTGCATATCGAATGCATCATCCACGGTCATCGGTAATGAGACTGTATATCCCGCGAAAGTGTGGAGGTCGAGGCTTTTTAAACGCTAAGACCCTCCACAATCGCGAGATATGCAGTCTCAGGGAATATTTCCTAGAAGCCGACGGGGGGATGCTTCGAGATGTGGTCGCGGTGGACAAGGGCCTTACCCCGCTCTCGTTGGCTAAAGAGAACTGGCGCAGGCCTGTAGTACTTGACACTAACGATCGCAAGGAGGTATGGCAGAGTAAGGAGCTTCACGGACGCTACTTCCGGGCCCTACATGGACCCGATGTAGATTTATTAGCGTCCGTAGCCTGGCTGCGTTTTGGTGACCTCTTTGGGGAAACCGAAGGTTTTGTCTGTGCAATTATGGACGAAGTTATGATGACGAACAATTACCGGAGATTCATTGTGAAGGACGGCACGGTTGACATCTGTCGGGCATGCCACCGTCCGGGAGAATCAATCCGACACATTATCTCCGGGTGTTCTCGTCTAGCTAACGAAGAGTACTTGCATAGACACAACCTTGTAGCCAGGATTATCCATCAGCAACTTGCTCTGAAATACTGCCTTGTGGAATCGGAAGTACCGTACTACAGGTATGTGCCCGACCCAGTTCTCGAAAATGGAAATATCACATTGTACTGGGATCGATCCATCATCACTGACAGGACCATTGTTGCTAATAGACCTGATATAGTGGTGGTGGATCGAGGAGAGCGGCGCGCAATGATCATTGACATAACGGTCCCGCATGACGGGAACCTCGTGAAAGCCGAGAAAGATAAACAAATTAAGTATCTTGACTTGGCTCGCGAGGTTGTCGACATGTGGGATGTGGACTCAGCGATCATTGTGCCGATAGTCATATCAGCCAATGGCTTAATTGCTAAGAGCCTCGACCAACACCTAAGGAGGCTCTCGTTGGGCAGCTGGATTAAGCGCTTGATCCAGAAAGCGGTACTCCTGGACACGGCTCGCATTGTTAGGAGGTTCCTCTCTCTGGAGCCCTGACCGCCGGTAGCTTGGACCCTGCTCCCGATACCGGTGGGCTACTATTTTTTATATTTTTAAATGTTTTTATATTTTCTTTTATTCTAATATTTAAAAATATAATTTATGTGTAATAATGTAAAATAAAGGAAATTGATAATAATGCTTTCCGTATGTTCGGTTTTATCATGAGAATGGCTACAGTATTTACCCGGTCCTCTACCTATTTGTATTTGTATCGGTCTCAGCTAGAGTATGCTGTTTCGGTATGGAATCCCCACTATCTTAAATATTCCGAAGATCGAAAAGGTACAGAGCAAATTTTTGAAGGTCATGCATTTTCGTTGCCATTGTACTTACGCATCCTACAATGACCTTTTGCAGAAGTATAACCTGCAAAGTCTAAAGTCTAGACGAATTTTATGTTGGAAACAATATTATTGTTTGATAAGTGACTTATGACTGCATTTCACTGATATTCGCAACAAAATCAGCTAAGTAGTGCCCAGAACAACGATATGCCGTGGGGTGCGCGCAAGACCTTTCTGCGCACAAACGCGGACTTGCAGGCACCCTTACGCCGAGCCGCCTTACCAACCAATTTAATAAGATTGTGGCGTCACATCATCACATAGCGTCACCTAATGTGAATTTGTGAACGCATATTAGTATAAGTGGCGTCGCCTCTATTATATTTAGTTAAATAGTGTGTGCGTATGCTAGATTTATTGTTGTGTGATAAAGTGGTAAATGAACATTGGCAGGGGGGGAGCTGTTAGTATTTTTTGTTAGAAACATATTTTTAAACAATTTTACGAAGGGGAAATGAAAAGTTGAATGTATTGAATCGCACAATTGGAAGATGTTCAGCAGTCATTTTTGTTTCCGTAGTTTTATGAGATCTTCTTCAGTTTTTATCAGACGACTGGGCAACCCTTCTTTTTCTCGGACATATACCTTTCCATTTGCAATCCAACATTGTTCGTAGTTGCTGCTTTTGAAAAACTCTCTGGCTAGATAGTGAAGGCGTTTTGTCATTGTTGTGAGCGCTTCCGCGACAAATATGGGTTTAACGGGTCCTATAAGTTGCAGGTGCGTAGTATTGAGACGGTTGGATTTGTTGTCCTTATTGAATGTTCTAGTCGACTTCAGGAACTGGTCTCTGATTGTCGAAGACGAGAATTCGACAAGGATAGTGCCTAGGGATTCTTTTTTAGCCAATGAGCGAAATATGGTTTTTATGTCTTTATTTTCGATTGGTTGATTTATGACTTCACCCAATTTTTGTACTGTGTTAGAGATATATTGACTTATAAAACATATGGACTTGGCATACCTACAAGAAAAACGTGCCATACCTACACTTTACTGAGAGGATAAAATGGCGTCTACTAGGGCAGCCCTTATCGATATTTCTATGTTATAATATCGATAAAAGATTGTGAGAATTTTTTCATAATGTCACAGTACAATATTTACGGGTAAAAATACCTACTCCAAGTTTTCTAACAATGCCTTTCATTTATTTGTTTTTAATTTAATTGCTTCGTCATTCTTTCGCGGCTAAACCGTAGAACTTATTTTGATGTTTCCCATTGTGATAGGTTGAAACCTGGAGGACAGATATATACTTACTGCTTTTATCGACCTTGTATTCTGTAACTGATTTCACTCCATTGTATACTATAAGCAATAAGTTCATCTCGTTGCCGTTATATCTATTTACATATATACACAGTATACATATAGCTCATGGGAAATTTGCGATGACGATGACACGAGTTTCACGCTTTTTGTTCACCCAAAAAGTAGGTACACATACATACACAGTATACATATAGCTCTTGGAAAACGTCCGGTGAAGATGACGGGACTTCCATGATTTTTGCTCACCCAAAAAGTCCTCAACGCGCCTAAAGAAGTTTTCACTTCAAAAAAACTATCGGGCAGTTGCCCGGCAGACACGACACCCATCTGGTCGGAGGGTCCTCCCTTTTCTATAGAGGTGAATGAATTTTACACCCTGTTCCTCATACCTCTAAAAGGTGGCTCCGCCAATGGCCCGGAGATGGTAATTTTTAAATGAAATATTATAATTTTATCATTTTATCTTTGTGTAACTAACGTATATATGTATGTATAGTATGATAACCAGTGAAAAAGAAATTTTGAAAATTGGCGGAGCCACCATAATTAATATTTTTGATGCTAAGTTTCTAACACGCAAATGATTGTGGGTTTTAATTAAAAGTCAACACTAATTAAAATAAAGTTATATTATAGAGATCAATCTCATTCAGTTCTGAACAATAAAATTTTGTTCAGGTAATTTCTATGTGATATTCTTTCAGTACATTTCTTCCCATAATATTTGTATCTCAAATTCATGTATATCTCTTTTACATTGTGAGTTTGTCTGATTTTGATCATTCTCATTTAAAATGCCAGACATATTTGTTCAAATCGCAGGCTGTAAACAAGCAAAAAAATGATTAGTATTTTTATTGTTTCTTGATTTTATGAATATAATTTTTAATTGATCTTAAGACCACACTCAAACACATTCTTTACATCACTCTTTGTTTCCATTAAACTAATATTGCAAATGAGGACATCACCATCATTTTCAATACCAGCCACTAGAGAATCATGTTGGACAAATTTATAACATGTTACTTACCAATAAGGTTCGTGAAGGTAAAGCATCGTCACGTGTTACTTTATTGAGTATCCGGTTGAAACATGATTCTTCAAAGTGAAAAGAACAAAAATATGAACAGTTTATGTTAACATCTTTAAATTTTCCACACCAATTGTTTTTTCTTTTTTCGTTTATTAGCAGGCAACCTTGAAAGTAAAACATAAAACTAATAAAAAAAAACATAAAATAGCATTATCGATAAATAAAATGTCTAACTAAATGCACTACTCTATCTTCAATAACAAGAAAATGATTTCGTGAAGTAAAACTGTTGAAAATAATGGCAAAAGGGAAATTATGAATGCTTTACTGTTGAAGCTCCTCAACGAATGCAGTATCTTTTGTTTATCGTCTAAATCTAAAGATATTTCAGCTGAAATTTATGTACGTACTGGTGCAAAGTTATTTTCGGGTGATGTCCGCTTCTTTTGATGCCACTTCCGATTATATTGCAATTGGGCATCTTGCTATTGATTATTTCCACCATAGGGCCGAGTTTACACGCAATAACACAGCAATTATCTCCAAAATTCACAAATTTTAACCACAACTAAAGATCATTTGACAGTTGACGTACCCAACTTTGGTACCAAACAGCGAGAGGATAAAATGGCGAACCGGCCGCAAATAGGTATTTCAATGACTAGAAAATGTAGTCAGGCGGAAGGTGAGGACGCCGTGGCGCCTCTCCAGCCACTCCTCAAAGAGGACTAATAGTGTCTCGAGAGGCACGAGAACTTAAAGCAAGACTTGTGGTACGGTCTGTTACATCATCGTAATGTGCCTATACAAATGGACAATATTAGCCCTGTACAAAAGTTGTTTTCTAGAAGAACGAGAACTGGACTACCTTGTTTATTGCATCATCTCAAACCTAGAGTGGTAACTGAAGTCCCTAAAAAGATAAAAGAAAAGAAGGAAATGATAAAGGAAGGTTTTGATAAAAGAAGTAGAAATTTACCAGATTTGTTGGTTGGACAAAAGGTGGTTACTCAGCTACATCCTGAAGTTAATAAGAAATGGAGTTTTGGCACTATTACTAAAATACTAAATGAAAGATTCTACATTGTGGTAGTAGGTAATAAAGAATATAGACGAAGCAGATGCCACATCAAGCCTTGCTCAGGAAAAGCTGACTCTAAGTCAGTTGGCCGACCAACAGATCACACTGCTGAGTCCAGGCCCCATGATAATAATATTACTTTTTCAGGTGTTGATATGTTTTATCATTGGCATCCAAATACAGAGTCTCAACTTCAAGATATAGAGTCTCCGGTACAGCCATCTAATTCAGATACTACATCAGTTGAGCTTCCGGAAGAGTCCTCGAGGATAGATGTTCGACGTAGTCACAGGTCTAGAAACTTACCTCGTCATCTTACAGACTACAAAGTTTATTTTATAAAGAAAAGGGGATGTTTGTGAACGCACCATATAATGTTATAATTATATAATCTATGACTCCTGTCATTCTCATGTCAAGTTTGGAACGAATAATAAAGGCTCGTACATACAAGCGCGACTTGTCGCGCGACGTGTCGCGTGGCGATTCTGCGATATTATCGCCACGCAACACCTTTCACACTACCGCGATATCGCGCGCGATTCGCAGCGCGACACCGACAAAGGAATGACCCTTTGTTGATGCCGCCACTCTGCGAGTATAAATGGCGGTCCATTCCGAGGCGAGTTCAGTAGTAGACGATCTTCGTCAGATAAGATAAGATAAGATAATTTTATTTGTTCAAAACACAAGTATACACACACATGGCATGCAAGCTGTTATATAAAATTATAGCACAGTCATGTTTTGCCTTAACGGCGTACAAATATAAACACATAAGTTATTTTTATTATTAAGATATCAAATAGTTATAAATTTATCATTATTCAATGCAATTACATGTCAAATTAAAACTTAGTCAATAAAATTATAATAATTAATATACTACAGAATAATGTCAATAACTCGTCATAGAAATTCATATAAAAACAAACATTAAAAAGTCAAAGTAATTAGGATTGAAAAAAAAAAAAAAAAATCTACATAATATTTCACACAAGTCAGATTAATTATAAAAAAAATAAAATAAAAATAATAATGAACAAAACAAAAAACAAACCACAAAAAATGAAACTATATCAATACTTTGTCAGTTAAAAACTCGGAAATACTATAATATGCTTTTTGAGTTAGAAAATTCCTTAATTTTTTCTTAAATAAATTAACATTTAATTCTTTAATGTGTGGCGGAATGTGGTTAAAGATATTTGGCGCCATGCAGAACACACTTTTGTGCATCAGTGCTGTATTGGACTTTCTTCCACATAATCTACTATAATCCCGTCGACTTCGGGTATTCGTATCGGATAGCTTCTTGAAAAGCTTTGGGTTCGTTTTAACAAAGACCGCAACCTCGTAAACGTATAATAACGGGAGGGTTAATATTTTATTTTTGATGAAATAAGGCTTACACGTATGTACACATTAGTCCAAACATCGCTCTGACACACCTTTTCTGTAACTTAAAGATTAGTTCTCTATTACACGAGTTGCCCCAAAAAATAACCCCGTATCTTAAGATTGAGCCAACAATGCCATGATATGCAGTGAGCAAAGCGTCGGTACCTAAGATCGAAGACAGTTTATGAAGAGCATAAGCAGCTTTGCTTATTCTTTTGCTCAATTCCTCCGTGTGTTAGAGGACGAAGGCTGGTCTGTGCGCGTTTGCTGAGCGTGCGGTCCTAGGTTCGATTCGCCAGTCGATTAACATAACCCAACCTCCAAACCTAAGTAGGTACCTAAGCTTGACCACAAGCACGAATTGACTAAACTTCCGAATTCGGTCGTGTTTTTACGAAGTAGGTATTTATTTCAAAATCAAGATTTTTATTTACTTTCCTATTTATGTTATTTCGGAAAAATAACTTAATTTCAACATGTTAGGTGTACTTTCGGCTGCAAAACGTTTTTATGAGTAGGTAGGTATGAACTTTCGAATCATTTTAAAATCAACAACATACGAGTAGGTAGGTACTTAGATTGGAAGTGGAACTAACCTAGGGTGTACTATAATAGGTACCTATAGCTCTGTCTAATCCTTAGGGGATTACAGGCGTGATGTTTAAGAAATACTCGGTTATAATAACTGAATACCTATGTCTAATAAATGAGTGATCCAATTATAAAATTATAGTAGGTAACTACTTACAAACTGCCTCGTTGGTCTAGTGGTCGCAAGTACAACTGCGCTTGAGGTCCTGGGACAATGACGGGGGACTTGTAATTTTAAACAGCCGTACGCATTCAGACGTTGTACTCGAAATGACTCTCAGACAGCTGATATCACGCACTCGACTGCTAGCGAAGCCCTAGCGCTCTAAAAGCCGCCACGCGCCGCCCGCCGCCGCTGTCCGTCCGTGCTCATTGCCGAATCCCGACTTGTACGTGCCTGGTTTTTTTTATTATCAACTAGCTGTCCGCCCCGGCTTCGCACGGGTAGCACTAAGTAGGTACTTATCTACGGTGCACCTACCTACCCTACCTACCTACCTACCCTGCCTTCCTACCTACCCTGCCTACCTAGCTACCCTACCTACCTACCTACCTACCCTACCTACCTACCCTACCTACCTAACTACCCTACCTACCTACCTACCCTACCTACCTACCTACCCTATCTACCTACCTACCTACCCTACCTACCTACCTACCTACCTTACCGGGATAAAAAGTATCCTATGTCCGTCTCCTGGTTCTAAGCTACCACCCCACCAATTTTCATCCAAATCGGGTTTCACCGCGTGCCGCCAAAACCATTAGTAAGTCATTGCAATGTAACTCTTATTATAATTAATTGCTTTAAGGGATTAATTAGAATGATTGACATTTGCGAGAACATTCTTTATTAGAAATGGAGAAATCATAGGTATAAATTTCGTCAAAAATCCTAATTATTACCTTATAAAAATGAGATAAGAGTCACATAGCAATGACTTACTTGGTATTTTGCTAATGATTTTATTTCACTTTGGAATAAAACGCCCAGGAATCGCCGTCATGCTTGTGTGGTCAAGTTTAGGTACCTGCTGTTAGGTTTGGTTTAAACGACGAACCAACGAACATGATCGTTCGATTAGACATATTATTATATAAATTCAATAGGCTAACAGTCTACGTCCGCGTCGGCGTCGGTTTCGTTGCTGTGTGGCTCAGGAGGGCCAGCTAGATAGAAAGAAACATATAGATACCTATAGCAGTGGTATGAGCGGCGCGGTCGCGGCGCGGGCGGCTGCAGCGAGCGGCAACTATAAAAAATACCTAGTTCTTTGACCACGCCGCCGCCGCCCGCGCGCCGCCGAAATCATTATTAAGTCAGTGCAATGTAATTCTTATGAAATTGCAATATGGTATAAATTAGAATGGTCGACATATACGGGGACTTTTTAGTTTGAAATGGAGAAATGATTATTTTTTTGTAAAATTAGTCAAACATTCTAATTTATATCTTAAAGCAATGATCAAAGAACCACATTGCAATGACTTACTATTTTGCTTATGATTTTATTTCACTTTGAAATAGTCATCAATAGTCTATCAGTCTGCCTAGCCTTTTCCCAACCAGCTTCCAATCTTACTGGATGCAGCTGAACTTTACTTGGAGCGACTGCCTATCCGACTGGTTGTCAGACTTCTGACGACCCGTAACGACTGTCAAAAATCCACGATTGACAGCTGGGACCACGCGAGGAACGGAGGAGTCTCGGTACCTATGTAAAGATCGTCACTCATCCACGGACCAACCCCCGCCAAAGTATACGATTGATCGACCCGTGAGGCTGTTATTACTTTTTGGAATAAAACGTTAAATAAAACTAAGCCGCTCGCGTGGGCAAGTTTAGGTACCTACCTATCTAGGTTAGGTTGGATTATGTTGACCAACCGGGGAATCGAAACTAGGACCCCACGCTCAGCAAACGCGCACAGATCTGCCTTCGTCCTCTGACGAAGATCGTCTGCTATTGAGCTCAGCTCGGAATGCACCGCCATTTATACTCTCTTGGTGTCGCGTCGCGCCAGCTACGCGATATCGCGGCGACGCCATACAAAATGTTCCTATTTTAGGTGTCGCGCTGCGAATCGCGCCCGCTACGCGATATCGCGGCGATATCGCAGCGCGACAAGAACAAAGGAACATTTCTTTGTTGATGCCGCTCTGCGAATCGCCGCGATATCGCGTAGCTGGCGCGACGCGACACCAAGAGAGTATAAATGGCGGTGCATTCCGAGCTAAGCTCAGTCGAACCCAGGCAAACTGACCCAGCGTCTCGACGCTCGGCAGACAAAACAGAGGGAATTCCTCATTCCCTCCTCCCAAATCCCCCAGCGGCTAAGTCCTCAAAGACCTAGCCCCTGGACTCAACTCCACCACCAGCAGGCTTTTCCAGCCATGGCCACCGCGAGGCCCCCGCTCCCTCAAACCCCCATGTACTCTCTCATGGATCCGCGTAACCGTGTCCCTCCGCCCTCAGCGGCCACCCCACCCACCGCGCCCGCCGCGCCCACCGCGCCCGCCGCGCCCCCCGCGCCCTCCGCGCCTACCACGCCTTACGCTCCCCCCGCACCCATAGCGCCCGCCTCGAAACCCGTACGTGCTCCTCAAGCACCGCACCCCGCGATCAATTATAATATCGCTGCGCAAAACATTAACATCATTGCCAGCGCCTTCGCCATATTCAGCACGCCCCGGGCGGCTCAGATGGCAAGCGATATCGTCGCCGCTAAGCAAAGCGGCGACATCCGATCTCTCCTGGCCGTATTAGTCGCGAACCAGGACATCACCCAAGCCCTCTCTGTTATCTCATCATGAATAACACGGCCTTAAGTAGATTTAAACCCAGATCCCTCAACCTCGGCGTCTTCAACGCAAACGGCATCCATGGTCAACGAGATGAAATATCGGAGTTCCTCCGTGATCATCGAATTGACTTATTCCTCTTACAGGAAACCTTCCTAAAACCCAGTCACCGTAATCCAGCCATTGCTAATTACCGTGTAATTCGTAACGATAGGTCGCGTGCCCACTTGGGCGGCACACTAATTTATTATAAAAAGGATCTGTACTGCATCCCTATTGACCCTCCCCCGCTAGCACAATTAGAAGTCTCCATCTGCCTACTAGCTATGACTGGCCATCAGCCGGTCACCGTAGTATCGGCCTACATCCCTCCCAACCTCGCAGGGGGATTCCAACCCATCGCGGACGACCTAAAAATCCTATTTGGCATGAGTGACTCTGTTATCATAGCAGGCGATCTCAACGCTAAACATCCCTCCTGGAATAGCTCCCTTACCAACTCCAGAGGGCATCAATTGTACAATCTCTCCTTCGCTCAAAACTTTGACGTCATCGCTCCGATGACTCCAACCCACTATCCCCACCAAATTAATCATGCCCCCGACATTCTTGACGTGGCGCTCCTTAAGAACGTCAACCTAAGATTAGACTCAATAGAAACGGTTCACGAGCTTACCTCGGACCACCGACCAGTAGTCATACGACTAGCTCCCCGCATAGGTCCCTCTGACCCCAACCAACCCCCAGCCACCAAAAGGGTGACGGACTGGAGGCAAGTAGGCGATAAGCTGAAAACCAACACGTCCCCCCAATTGGACTCCATCCCAAACGTTTTCGATTCAATCGCGGACACGACGGCTGCGATCGACTCGCTCACTGACCATGTGCAAACCGTCCTGAACGACAGTTCAAGGGAGGTTCCTGAAGCGGATAACCGCTACTTGAAACTCCCGGACGATGCGCGTGCTCTGTTGACCGAGAAGAACGCGGCCACCCGTGCATACAGCAACTTTCCCTGTCCCGCCAACAAAGCCCACATGCGCTACTTGCAGAGATCTGTAAGGACACGCATGGCGGAGCTGCGTGACGCGAGCTGGGATAAGATGCTCAGCGAGTTACAGCCCACCCATCAGGCCTTCTGGGAACTCCAGAGGAAACTCAAATCAAATCAGATAGCTGCCATGCCCCCCCTAGTACGCCCCGACAAAACCATAGCCTTCGACGACATCGACAAAGCGGAATGCCTAGCCGACAGTCTCGAGGCTCAATGCTCTCCCAGCTCCCTACCAGTAGACCAAGCTCACCTCTCAGAGGTAGACGCTGAAGTCGAACGTAAAGCTTCTTTGCCCCCCGTCGAAGACCCCGAAAGTCCTCTGCCTCCCGTCACTCCAGACGAAGTGCATGACATCATCAAAGGTCTCCACATCCGTAAAGCCCCCGGCTTAGATGGAATCACCAATAGGGTGATCCAACTCTTCCCCGCCCACCTTATTATGCTACTGACCACCATCTTCAATGGTGCTCTAAGCAACAATATCTTCCCCCAAGCGTGGAAAGAAGCCATAGTGATAGGTATCCCAAAGCCTGGCAAGCCCAAAACCGAACCCTCCAGCTACCGCCCCATCAGTCTGCTCAAGGTATTAGGCAAAATCTACGAGAGGCTTATTTATAAGCGTCTCAGGGACTACGCTGAAACCAAAGGCCTCATCCCCAACGAACAGTTCGGCTTTAGAGCCCAGCACTCTAGCGTGCATCAGGTCCACCGTATCGTCGAATTCATCGGCGGCGGCTTCTACCGTGGCATGTCGACAGGTGCGGTCTTCTTCGACATAGCGAAAGCATTCGACAAAGTCTGGCACAACGGCTTAATCTTTAAGCTCTACAAACTCGGAGTGCCCGATCGTCTCGTGCTCATCTTACGGGACTACTTGTCGAATCGTACTTTCCGCTATCGCATCGAGGGAGCCCTATCCTCTCCCCGCCAAATCCGCGCCGGAGTCCCTCAAGGCTCCGTGCTCGCCCCGCTCATGTTCTCGCTCTTCACAAGCGACATCCCCAAAAGCAATACGGCGCAGTTGGCTCTGTTCGCAGATGACACGGCCATATATTGCAGGGGACGGTCGCAGACTCAGATCCACCTTCTCTTACAACGGGCTGTCAATAACCTTGGCGCCTGGTTTAAGAAATGGTAAATTGAGGTGAACCCCGACAAAAGTCAGGCGGTTTTATTCATAAAACCGCGATCTAGACCCCCTCACATTCCCCGACCACTCACCTTGTTAGGCAAGCCTATCCCCTGGGAGAAGCAAGCCAAGTACTTGGGAGTCATCCTCGATCATTACCTCAACTTTACAGAGCACATAAGGTCGGTTCGCTCGCGGGCCGCCTTCGCTCTCAGTAGACTTTATTACATCGTTAATGCACGCAGCAAATTGTCACTCAAGTGCAAATTGCGCATCTACACAGCGTGCATCCGCCCCATCATGACCTATGCGGGTGTCGTCTTTGCACACACATCCCCTAGAAATATCCATAAGATGCAGGTGATCCAGAACAGATTTCTTAGAAGAGCCACGGGCGCTCCCTGGTATGTCAGGAATATTAACCTCCACCTAGATCTCAAAATCCCCACAATCCATCAGTTCCTAAAACGCATTTCAAAGCGTCATTTTGATTCCGCCGCCAATCACCGCAACCCTCTGGTTGTTGAAGCGGCCAATTATACCCCCTCCCGCATTAGTCGATTTCGCCGTCCTAGGCATGTCCTCTCCGATCCAGATGATCCAACCACTCTCCTCCAGGAGAGCAATAGGGCCACCAGTACAGTGCACAAACACACCCGACACCCGTCGTACCGACCTCGCCGCCGAGGTCCTCCGCGCGCGCGACCCTCACGAGTAAATAATACTCCCCACCGACCCTTGTCCGATGAAGCGCCAGCCCGCGCCGCAGCTGAGCGCGTAGCTTTAAATTCCCCGTCTAATAATAATATATCCGTGATCCAGCCTGTCCCATCTTGCTGTCCCCCCCTCAGCGACGCCCTAAGCCGAGGTTCGTACCCCACAGGGGGTGCCCTTAGCGAGCGTTCGCCTAATTTTAATTTAGAATAGTTGCTCCTGGCTGGAGGCTTTGAGTGTAGTGCTTAAGGCAGCCACAGGATTGTTCGGTTGAGCAGTAAATACCTTAGTGGTATACCTGCGAGATGCCATAGTTAAAAAAAAAAAAAAAAAAAAAAAAAGCTAAGCTCAGTAGCAGACGATCTTCGTCAGAGGATGAAGGCAGGTCTGTGCGCGTTTGCTGAGCGTGGGGTGCTAGGTTCGATTCCCCGGTCGGTCAACATAACTCACCCAAACCTAAGTAGGTACCTAAGCTTGACCACACAAGCACGAATGATGAAACTTCCGAATTCAGTCGTGCTTTTACGAAGTATTTATTTAAAAATCAATATTTTTATTTACCTACTTTCCTATTTATGTGATTTTGGAAAAATAACTGCAATACGTTTTTAGAGCCTTTTTATGAGTAGGTAGAAATTTTGAAATCATCTGAATTTACACACCCATAAAGTTGACAACACATGAGTAAGCTAGGTACCTATATTGACACTAGTGGCACTAACCTAGGTAGGTACCTACCTACTTACTTTTAATTTACTTATCAAACTAATTACCTAAATAGTCTTAATTTGAAATTAAAATATGACTATAGGTTCTAGCTATACTGGTTCCTATTCATTCAGACCTCATATTTAGGGTTCCGCACTTCCGAATGAAATAACGGAATCCGTGAGTCACAGCCGATTTGCTCCGAATCTATTGGATCGATTAAGGGGCCGGCGGAGCATGCGTAGTTAATACAAACATAATTCCAAAATAATTTGTAAATCAAACATATTCTTAAGGTAGTGTGTATTTATTCCGATTAGATTACAGAATACCTAGGCTCCCAAATATATATTTTGAATGGACACTGATACAAAGACGAGATAATAATATGAGGAATTTCAAATTTCTATAGAAAACTTATTTTTCTCATAATTCGTCTAATCTATAATCCAATCAGAATAAATAAACACTACCTTAAGAATGTGTTTGATTTACAAATTATTTTGGTACTTATTACGTTTGTCCCTATGAACTACGCATGCTCCGCCCGCCCCTTAAGTTATTTGGTTCACATACGAATTTCTGTCACCAAAACATTAATTAATTTTGAACAAGTACCTATGGGGTTTATTTTTAGGAAAAAAAATTTTTTTTGTACCGGATGTAATTTTCATCTAAGTAACTATTTCATTTGCTAAGGAAACACGGTTCGGTTCATTTGCATGTCTAGCAAATGAAATAGGTAGGTACTTAGATGAAAATTGACCATTTGCAATCCCCTTATTTACAAAACTACCGAGCCTAAAATTTTGAAAAAAAATACAGATAATAGTTCTATACTTACGTATAGATTACAGGAAAACCTATAAGAAGTCTATGGTCTTAAAATAACATGGTAAATTACTCAATATTGTGCGTAAAAACTTCTATTTAATTTTGCAGTTGAAATGTATGGGGGAACATGTTTTTCAACTACAATGTTAAGTTTGTTTTTGGGAAGTAAAAGGCAATTTTTTTTTTTATGATTTTATTTTAGGTAGGTACCCACCACTTACTGTCGGCGTGATTAATATATCCATGCCAAATTACAGCTTTCTAGAAATAGGTAATAATTTGAAAAGTACTTAGGTAAGTAGGTGCATTGGAAGGAGTAGGTACCTATCTTCAATAAAATTTTCTAATCTCCAAGCAATAGAATAACGAAGGGCCCCCCCCCCTGGATAGAAATCGAAAGTAAATGCCGTTTCTGTCTATTAGTGGCGAGGGCGCAGGAACATCAAGCTATACATTTCCAGTATAAGCTGATCTCGCAGTGATTTCCGTACAATGAGAGGTCGGTCAGCTGATACTGGAAATGTATAGCTTGATATGTAGCCGTGTGTACTTACTTACATTGAATATTTTCGTTCGATTAGACATATAGGTACATTTATTAAGCTAACAGTCTACATCGGTTTTGTTGCATCAGCTCAGGAGGGCCACATAGGTATATAGAAACATCTATATCCGCCAATAATATAGATAGGTACATATAGCAGTGGTGTGTGCGGCGTGGCGGCAGCCGGCGGCGGCCTTTGACTGCGTCGCCGCCTTTGACCGCACCGCCACCGCCGCGCGCCGATAAAACCATTAATAAGTCAGTGTAATTCTTATTCAATTGTAATAAGGTATAAATTAGAATGATTGACAAATACGAGGATTTTTTTAGTTTGAAATGGAGAAATGATTATTTTTTTGTAAAGTTAGTCAACATCGTAAATTTATATCTTAAAACAATGATAAAAGAACCACATTGCAATGATTTACTATTTTGCTTATGATTTTATTAGAATAGTCTATCAGTATGCCTAGCCTTTTGCCAACTATGTTGGGGTCGGCTTCCAGTCTTACTGGATGCAGCTGAATCTTACTTGGAGCAACTGCTTATCTGACTGGTTGTCAAACTTTCGGGCTTCTGACGACCCGTAACGACTATCAAAGATCCACGAATGACAGTTAGGACCACGAGCCACGGAGGAGGCCTATGTAAAGATCGTCACTCATCCACGGAACAACCCCCGCCAAGCGAAGCACGATTGATCGACCCGTGAAGCTGTTAATGCTGAACTGGGTTCAGGGTTAGGTTCAATTTTCACCGTTTCTTCTCCATGTGGTGAACTTATGGGCGCATTATCTTCATTATCTTCTTCCTACCCCACTTTTGTACCTATTGCTTTTTGGAATAAAACGTTAAATAGAACGAAGCCCGCTGTTAGCACGGACGTAAAAAAGCGCCGTTCGTGCTCGCGTGGGCCAGTTTAGGTACCTACCTACCTAGGTTAGGTTATGTTGACCGACCGCGGAATCAAAGCTAGGACCCCACGCTCAGCAAACGCGCACAGACCTGCCTTCGTCCTCTGACGAAGATCGTCTGCTACTGAGCTCAGCTCGGAATGCACCGCCATTTATACTCTCTTGGTGTCGCGTCGCGCCAGCTACGCGATATCGCGGCGATATCGCAGCGCGACAAGAACAAAGGAACATTTCTTTGTTGATGCCGCGCTGCGATTCGCGTGGCGCAATGTTATCGCATCACGTGACGCGATATATCTGTGTCGCGGCGCTACAGATCGCTCCTGTGTGAAGTGTCGCGCTCGTTTTCATAGAAATTGTTCTACGGATATAATATCGCAGGATCGCGTCGCGCGACAAGTCGCGCTGGTATGTACGAGCCTTAAAATATCGCAGAATCGCCACGCCACGCGACACGTCGCGCGACAAGTCGCGCTTGTATGTATGAGCCTTTATGCATGTTACTTAAAAAAATATTTAGTTGATCAGTGAAAGAATAACCCTGGTTTTGCTTACTTTGGTAAATGGCACGTGGATGGATACGTGTAACTTGAGGTAGTTTTTATTATTAGGCTGTCGTAAATTCAGTGTCACCCACAAGTCCTCAGCTGATGAGTGAAATAAAGATTGCGGAATCGCAGAGATAGGTACACTTGCGGACAGCTATCAATACACCACCCCCGCGGGTCTGACCCGTAAGACAGTAATCCCGATCGCGACGCCCGCCACACCATACTGATCACCAAAAAGCTCGGTGTCGGTGATGCCATCCACTAACCAAGTTTTGGTTAAGGCAATAACATCAAACTCAGATAAGCATAATATAATTGTCGATAGAAATTTTCGGTCTTAGTACTTACGGAGGCCACGAACATTTTGTTAATAGATACGCAGGCCTTTGTTTCCATTCAAAGCCATTAAGTTAAATAAGTTATAGCAACATTGATGTATTAAATTTTAATACATCAATATAAAGCAACGAAATCAACAACTACACAATATGAAATCTACATCAGGATATATAATGTAAGTTTATGGTATACATTACCATAAACTTTGTGTGGTATTGTAATAAACAACAGTGTACCTATCTCATTATCAAGTACTGAATCAGAATATGTAGCATTAGGAAAGGGAATTGCAGAGGGTTGCTGGATTAGGAATCGATGACTGTCACAAAGTGATTTTGCCTTCTTCTGACAGCCTCGTAGTTTTAACACAAAAACTTTTTCACAAAATATAAAACAGAATTCCAAAAAAAAACACTACAAAGTGAAAAATAACTTTGATTTCGGAAGTCGGTGTCTTTGGAGTTTTATTTTCGTTTTTTTGCCACCGACTTCCGAAATCAAAGTTATTTTTCACTTTGTAGTGTTTTTTTTGGAAGTCGTTTTTATTTTTTGTGAAAAAGTTTTTATTTTTCACTTTTTAGTTGTGGTACCTATACAAAACCCCCACAATAATTTGAATACCCATTACCTGCTTTGTAAATTACAGTGACAGGAACTAATAGAATATCATCCACATATACCTACTAGGTGGGAAAATACGTATTATTGAAGCTAACTCAAAAACCCCTCATCAGATATTGAACAAATTTATATGGGACCACTTCTGAAGTATGCCCTACCAAACAAAAAAAGAATCATCAAAATCAATCCATAAATTGGCGGAGTAATCGCGTTACAAACATACAAAAAAAAAAAAAAAAACATGCAACCGAATTGAGAACCTCCTCCTTTTTGACGTCGGTTGAAAATATACGCAGCATAAACTGCAATATGAGTGGTTTTGAAATATTATTGGCTAGATTAAAGCTGCAATGTGATGTACTTGTTCTTACGGAAAGCTGGCTATCGTCCGCAACTATAGTACCCAACTTATTGGGTTATCGTTCATCTATGACAATAAATAATGTAAGGCAAAACGATGATGTTGTAATTTTTTATAAAGAGAACCTTGGTTGTACAATTGAGGAACCAAATTTTAGCGAGGGTAACTGTTTGATTACAACACTCCATGATCAAATTGCAATCATTGCAATATATCGATCACCATCTTATACTAACTTAGATTTGTTCCTTAAATCCCTGAATGATGTTTTAATAAAATACTCTTCCTTCAAAAACATAATGGTAATAGGAGACATAAATATTCCAATAAATTCAGGCAAAATGGATCTTCATGGTGAGCGTTACCTTACTTTAGTTGCTAGTCACAGCCTTTCGTATACGTTGATTACTAGGCCAGAAAGTAAAACATGTATTGACCTTAAACTCCTTAAAACTAAAAGTGCTTGCAACACTATTGTACCAGAGACAACTTTGACTGATCACTACCCGGTTCTACTATGGATGAACTTTAAGATACCTAAGCATTATGCGACTACTACCATTAAAAAAATCGACGAAGATGGAAATAAAAGAGGATGGACTTAAAAGAGGAAATATCAAGAATTGACTTCAACCTAGTCTACGAATCGACTGATCCGAATTTGTCTCTGGGACATATCGTCTCTAGTCTTCAGGCTGCAATTCATAAATACACAAAAGTCATTACCTTATCACGTAGAAAGAAGATTATAAAACCTTGGATAACACAAGGATTACTGCACTGTATGAGAAACAGAGATAAATTGCATAAAAAATCAAAACTTTCGCCAGATAACGCTACATTAAAATTGACATACACACGCTACAGAAAGGTCATTGGGCGTATCTGACCCGCTTTGCGAAGAGTGGCGGACATTAATCAAAATAGTTTTAAACTAAGGGGAATAATATGACCTTTCATTGTATATAGTTATTTATTTAAAAATCGATGGAGAAAAATGTACAGGATCGTTTAAAAAAAATAAAAAAACAAACGGTTTCAGCGGATTTTATTCCATCATTAAAGGCATAAAAGAATTTCGATAGCATACAGCATGGTGCACTGATGAGCCGATATTTAGAGGCATGTATACGCTGTCTCTTTCGCACATTAGTTGGGCCAAACTAGTTTTGTTGCGCTCGCGCACTGACTCACCGCCCTCTGCGCAGTCCTTCGTTAGCTATCGTTGCGACCTGTACGTTTATCTGTTTTGTTTTGTTTATTGTTTTATCGACTACGTTAGCGTGTTTTATGGACTCTGGTTACTTGCTTTTGGATTAGATTTTCGTTGATATGGAAAGACAAAACAGTTGTGTGTCGTGCAATCGATCTGTGTTACGTCGAAGAAAACACTGTCTTAATGGAGTGTTTCTCGAAAGGTACCGGGATCTTGTAGTGTTGTTATTACAAGAAATCATACCACGTGAGGTAAGTACTCTGTCAGTACACCGTCTATCTATCTATTTACTAAGAAAACAGGCAGGAGCAGAGCGGTAGGAAGCGAGTCTTTATCGACCGATTTATTGTTTATTTATTTATGCTTTGTTTTACACAATCTTATTATTGTACAGAAGCAAACGTAATGCTAATTATTTTACCTATACCAGTTAACCTTACAAAAGTTCTGAGAACTTATAGTTTATGCATAAAGAACAGCAATTAAGGAATTCAGTGCAATAAAAATGACTTTTCGAAAATACTTTCTAATAATCTCGTTGTTGGGTGTTTAGTTTTTATATATACAATGTGCAGAATGTTTTATCTTGTTTCAGATTTCGTTTGACGGTACAAGATCTATATGCCACCCTTGCTGGCAGAGATATGATCGAGCATCGCAAACCCAGCAATTAGATTATGTGCCACCCGAGCCAATACAAGAAGGCGCAATTCAAGGAGAAGTTGGAGAGGCGGTCCAACAAATAGAAGTCGGGGATCAACAAGGTCCTGGTTTTATTACTGTTACTGGAATATAGACGTGTATCAAATACAGCGAGACGCTGTATATTTCTAAACTGCAGAGGTATGACTACACATCGCGTGCCAACCTACGCCAAGTTCTATCTGTTGCACAATCACAATTTATACAAACCGGAACTTGCACGAGTTTGCCACCCGCATTTAGTTCAAAATGATTGGGAAGAACTTGTGAATGCCCCGACAATACATGAAAGCTTTAATAATGCTCATGTACTTGACATAATCAATTTGTATAAATGGGGATTAGAAAGCAGGTCTGAAATGAATTTTGAAAATATTGAAACAATTGATGACAACCACTTCCATTTTTGGACGGCTTTGACTAAAAATCAGTTCATGACTATTTTAGACCAAACACCGTCTCTTCGTAACAGGTCTGATCGTCCTGCTACCACTTTAGGAATGTATTTGACTAAAATAAGAACTGCAGCCTAATTGCGCAACACATTTTATTTTTGATATCAATTCCGAATCGAAACCAAGTCCAATTTAAATCGCATGCCTTATTTGGAATTACGATAAACATTTTTTACCAGTCGACCGAAATTGAATAGGGTTGTTCTTATAAAACGGCTATACGTCTTTAATTTATATGTTTTGTTCCACCATATAGGCATGATTAATTTCCAAATTATTGTGCTTTAATTTAATTTTATTTTAATTATAACTGATGCTCTACTAGTGCTTATAGATGAAAATGTACAATGATTGCCGAAAAATTTAAAACCATTTTTTAAAACACTTTCTATCAAAAACTACCATAATTGAAATGCGTAACAAAACGTTTCCTTTCCCCGGTTTTTTTTATCTGTGGCCAATGACAAAATCGTAGAAAAGCAGTGTTGTCAACTTAGTGGGATTTCCACTAAACCTGGGGGTTTGGACACCCCTACTGGCGAAGAAATTGCTTGAAATTGCGGGTTGCTTTTATTGGCTGGTGGTTTTGTCTAGTGGTTAGTTTAATTCAATTTGTAGAAAACAATACAATCAATTACTAAAACTGACTCGAGAAAATATTAAATAACAAGATAATGGCATGTTTTATTGTTTGTCTAAAACCTGTGTCAGTGATTTTACGATGTATTTCTTTCAAATGCCGAAACCACTGCAGATTCGAACGCTGTTTTGGCAAAACTGTTCACCATGATGAATATGTTGAAACCAATCAGAGGCTCCGCCCGAGTAGTGATCGCGAAACGACGTCATTTCTAGAAAATATTTCACGGGAAAATACTACCGGGGTAAAAAAAATCTGCCGTTATGCCTAAGTTATGTATAGATCTAACAAACATTCAAACATCTTCACTAACTTTTTCATTAATTATTGTAGATTAAGTTGGATGATGTTTAAAAAAATACTTTGACCTTTTGTTTTATTTTCATTCTCAAATTTTCAAATGGACCTCCAAAACAGCGACCGAATGTCAGTAACAGAAAAATAAAATTAAAAAAATTGTGACTAAACTATACTCTATTTGAAATAAGATTATACATTTAAATAAACCGTTTCGTGTTCGGTTGAATATTAAAAGCAAAAAAGTGGCTACAATACCAAGTGTTTACTGAAGCTGCCATTTGTCATGTCACCAACGCAATAGAAGTCAAAATCGGTTGAACGGATTATAAAAAATGTCTCATCTTATTTCTTTTTATAGCACTCGGGGAAAAAAAATGGCAACACTGAGAACAACACAAAATTGTATTATATTTACAAATTTTAATTTAATATCTTATCGAAACGTGGGCCTATGTTAGGCAGTTTTGGAACATTTTTCTTGTGGCTTGTGTAAGCCGGATGAACTGGAAAATTCTCTCATTAAATCAATACTGTTTTGCTCAATAGCGAAAAATACGTCGAGATTATCACCACAAGTAAGTAACCCAATATAAATAGGAATAACGTGAGTCCCTACGTCCGTCAACCTCACATTCTAACTGAAATTGTTAATTGATATTTTTGTACATAAGTACTTACCTACATGTTGAAATAAACTATAGTAACCACTAACCTAACTACAAAACATATTCATAATATTTTCACAGACGGTGCTAGAGCTGAAAATACATGAATGGAACACTACCCAACATGAATCTTCTTAATTTCCTAACAAAGAAGTTGGATGGCTAGATGGCAAAAATGCTGTGAATGAAAATGTAAGCTTTTAGTCACATAGTTAAGAATCAAGTGAGGCAACTTACTTTATAATAAAATTATGAATATTTATTTCCTTGGCCGAACTTTCTACATCATAATTATATTTTATGTATACTTAGCTAATGTTTACATAATTTAGTATTACAAAATATCTGGACATTGAAAAATCAGCCCTAAGTAAAGAAGAAATTATACAAACAGCAGCAATAACTAGGCTAATGGCTTTTGTCCAGCCATGGGCCCAATGAATGCCTACTTTACTTTGCCACAGGGTTTATTTATAAACATTGCTTAAAGTTAAATGACGTTCAAATGTCAAAAATGTATGGTTATACAGTTGCTAATCATTACTTAACTTTAAGTAACGTTTATAAATAAACCCTATAATGTTTAAGTACTTTATTTGAGCAGAAAATAATATGATTTTGTTTTAAAACTGTAGAGTTCCTGGGAAGTTTCACCTACGAAGACATGAAGGCAGCATGAATGAAGGCACCTGCTGCGTTGCTACTTAGAAACTGAAGATAGTTCTTGAAATATAATTGTTGTTTTAGAAAACTGTTGAGTCTTGAATGACAGTAATATAAATGTATGTTCCTATTTTGTTAATTGATAATGATAACAGTGTAAACTACAAATAAAAATAACTTATTATGAAATATTTAAGAATTGAAGTTTTTTTTTTCATTAACACAACAATTAATAAAATTATGTCTCTTTGGTCTAGGGGTCGCAAGAGCTACTGCTGAGTATGAGGTCCTGGGTTCGATGCCTGGGTTGGGCATAGTGTTATTGGGTTTTTCCACCTGGAATTTCTTAGTAGTGCCCGGTTGATGGCAATAGGCTCATCCCCTATTACATGGGACTTAAACATAACTGGTGAAATGTGGGTTTAACTACTACAGGTACACCTCTACCCAACTCTTCAGAGAAACAGTGATATTATGTATGTATTTTCAGTAGGTTCAGTAAATAGAGCGAAATAAATTATGGAAAACAAAGCAAACAATAACTGACAATAGCCTTTATTCACATTTACGAAATATTTACACATGGGGCAAAAAGAAATTGGAAAATATATTGTAAGGATTAGTGAAATTTAATGTATTCCTGTGGAATTCATCATGGATTATGTATGTACTGCTTGCTAATTCTTGTTGTAAGCGCATGAGAGTTTATACTTTTCCTCAATAATGAAGTTGAGCCTGACACCTGAAAAAAAAAAGAATTTAAGTAAATCTTCTATATTATGTATATTCCATGATCCATTACATCCATCCACAAAATAAATTCTAATTGGCCTCTCCCTTAAACACTTCAATGAAAACAACAATTATTAGGTTCAATGACTTTATTAAATGTATGAAAGTTTATGTTTGATGGTGCATTTCGTAGTCACCAACATAACACGTATGTATGTTTAAATAAATAAAACATTGTGCTAAACACACATTCAATGTTCAACACTTAGAAATAAAAGAATATTGTTATTACTTATGTACCTTAGATGGTGGTGTGGTATGTTCATTGATGTCCTTACATAATCCACTGTCTTCTATGCTCAGTACAATGGATACAGTACGAGGTACGAATTTGTCTTTCAATAAAATACCTCGTTTCTGAAATTTCATAATATATATCTTTAGTAGGTTGTAACAGAAGAGAACTTGGTCAGTGGGTCGTCTTATGGGCGGATAATTTTCACAATATTATTAATTTATCGACCGCTTCGATATTATTTTAATATATCACTATTATTGATTTATCATTGAGGTTTTACACAAAAACATTCACAATTTATTAAAACGATGTTCACTTACATAATTTCGTAATAATTAAGGAGATTATACGAGTAAATCCCAAAAATATTACAAAGAAAATCAAATGCGAGGAGTACATTGCCTTCTATTATAACTGACAGAAGAAACAAATTACTCGTTGATTTTAAACCAATTCACCGCTGTCAAAATGGTTACGTAATTCGAATTATAGCCATTTTAGACGCGTATCGTTCACTCTTTAGCGTCTCATTCAGACTGCAGTTGATATCAAAAATTTTAGAGTTACGTAATACGAAAGCTGTCAAATTTTTCAATTTCCAGTTTAAATGATATCAATTCCACTCAAATTTGTATTGAAAATGTGTTGCGTAATTAGATAGCTGGTTAATCTGATGAGCGCTTAGCTACGAAATTCCAAATATCTAGAAGAACATTAGAGAGGAAGTTAAAATCAGCGAGAGAATGCTTAACTGGAGATTTTGTTCCACGTTACCTTGGTTTAAATCATATAACTAGAGAAGAAGTGGTGGCACGAAATCTTCGTATCCCAACTCATATTTTTGGTGGTAGCCAAACTGAACGCAGCTATTTTTGTGTTCGACGGAATATATATTTACCTTCAGAAGAGTGCGAATTTCCTTTTCCAAAGAAAAACCTACAGCCTACACAAATTCCGCAACCTGGTAAAGCCTTTTCTGATCGTATGTACAGACGGTTATATAATAGAAGTCGTAGGACCATATTCAGCGACTACTTCGGATGCAACTATTATGCGCAGCCTGATGCAAGAAGATTCAGCTTGGCATTGGTATCTTAGACCTAACGACGTGTTTCTATTGGACCGTGGCTTTCGGGATTCGATCCCTGCAATTGAAGAACGTGGATATAATCCCCACATGCCGCCAACTAGAGGAAGAGGAGAACAGTTATCAACAAATGACGCTAACAAATCTCGATTAATTACAATGTGCCGTTGGGTAATCGAAACAATTAATGGACGATTTAAGAAAGATTTTAAAATATTTCGACATACATATTTTAATGTTGCGATGCGAAATATGATGACCGATTTCAAAATAACCGCGGCAGTTATCAACGCTTCTCGACGGCCATATGAAGATAATATATACGCCGATCAGTTTGTCGATATTATAAATCAAAATATAAATACAGAAAATGAGTTAGCAGAATACGTATCAACAAATAACTTGAACAGACAAAGAGTAGCATTCGTGCCTCTAGATGGAAACAGTCCAGACTTTGAAGATTTTCCACAGCTGACCTATGAAGATTTGATCTTATTCACGTTGGGCTCATACCATTTGAGAATCGCAAGGTCTTATTGTCACGAGCACATAAGACCAAACGGGGATTATTTAATAGAAATGTATCGACATCAACATTTAATTGATAATAAGATTTTGATCAGAGGGCGAATCCAGTCACGTCATATCCGATCGAAACAGTACTATACATATATTTTGTTAAACCCAACACAACACGGACGACAAACTATAGAAGAGTACTACTGCTCATGTATACACGGCCGCCGAACTGTCGGGAGCTGCGCCCATATCGCTAGCATAGTTTATTATCTGTCTTGGGCCAGACATCAGGAAGCAACAGACGCACCTGCTGCCTTCTTAAATGATCTTATGCTTGATTTGGATCAAATTGAATAAAAATATTTTAATGAACTAGCATTTTATTCATATTCCTCATATCAGTTTAAAACACTTGAATTTTTCAAGATTCCCGTGGCTCACATTAATGTGACTAATGCCATAGTAAATCAGAGCCTTATATCATTACACTACTAATTTCATTTGTGTCCGCCATGGGTATGGTTTCTATACTAAGGTGCCCAATGACCTTTCTGCAACTCATTACTTAAAAAAGTAAAACTAGCTTATGAAAAAAACCTTGTCCAATCGGCTCAAAATGATAACAAGAAGCTTTGGAAAATAATAAAAGACGTCACAAACACTTTTAGGGGTATGAGGAACAGGGTGTAAAGTTCACTCATCCACCATAGAAAAGGGAGGATCCTCTAACCAGACGGGTGTTGTGTCTGGCGGGCCGACTGCCCGACTGTTGATGTCCGATAGTCTTATCTATGTCGTTCGCGCGGTAAACTCTAATTGCGCTTTGCAGGATTTGTGTGACGTCATGTCTTTGATGCGTAGTTAGTATGTGGTGGTGTAACCGCTACACACTAGTAAAAATGCTAACTACTCAAATAAACTTCTGTTCCTCGAAGCCAGTCCGAAACAGTCTCTGGATAAAATAAATGACTACTTTGTAGATGTTGGTAGATCTCTGGCCGATAAGATCCGGCAAATCAATTCCTACTCTTCGGACACGAGTGTCGATGCCAACTCTGATAAACCCACTGCAGTTAATTCTTTTGTATTGGAGGATACTGATGAATGCGAAGTAGACCGTCTTATCACTAACTTGAAAATAGATAGCTCAACGGGATTTGATGGGATTAGCAATACAATTTTAAAAAGATTCAAAAACATCTTAGTTTCCCCACTCACCTTTATTTTCAATTCGTGTCTCCAAAATGGAATTTTCCCCGAATCGTTGAAGAATTCGGAAGTCTGCCCTATACATCAAGGTGGAAACAGAGATTCCATCACCAAATATAGGCCAATATCCATACTTCCATCTATTTCTAAGCTCCTGGAGAGAATTATTAACAAAAGACTTACTAGGTACCTTGAAAATAATAACTTGCTCTCACCCAATCAGTACAGTTTTCGAAATGGTAAATCTACTGAACAAGCGGTTAACAACTTCGTGGTTATATCAGTGATAAAATGGATGAAAAAAAAAGTGTCTAGGCATCTTTTTAGACTTGGCAAACGCTTTTGACACAATCTCGGTTTCGGTCCTTTTGGCTAAGCTAGAAAGGCTGGGAATCAGAGGCACGCAGTGGAAGCTCTTCGAAATCTATCTTACAGATCGCCACCAGTGTGTTCGTGTGGGAAACTTTACCAACACCGACCGCCTAGTCACACACGGGGTTCCACAGGGTAGCATTTTAGGGCCAACCTTATTTCTTGTATATATTAACGACCTTACTAATTTAATACTTTCGCAGAGCAAAATCATCTCTTTTGCTGACGATACTGCTCTTCTTTTTTCTTCTGACAACTGGAACGAAGTATTTGACGCTGCCCAATCTGGATTTGATACTGTAAGAAAATGGCTAAATGACAATGTCTTAACATTAAATACCGGCAAAATTAAATACATATGCTTTAGTATTAAATCAGATATGGGGACTAACCACGAACATGCCATTACTCCACATAAGTGTACACCGTATGAGTTTTGCTCCTGTACGAAACTAGAGCGGGTTGATTCCATTAAATATTTAGGCGTAACTATAGACAAGAATCTTAACTTCAAGGAACACGTAAGAATCTTATCGGGACGCGTTCGGAAACTTATATTCATTTTTAAAAATTTACGACACATCGCAAATCCTCATATTTTGAAACGAATATACTTTGCTCTTTTCCAGTCTCTCGTAACTTACTGTATATCCGTTTGGGGGGGTGCTCCGAAAACTACACTCAAGTCTGTTGAGGTTGCCCAACGTGCAATACTTAAGGTTAGCAGCACCTTTAAACCAATACTTTTCCCTACTGCCTTGCTTTACCAGATGTGTGGAGAGTGTGAGACAATATTACAAAAACACAACATTTTTGAATTCTCGATATGTCCTCCATTCACATGAATGCATAAATTATACCGACGGAGAAAATTGTTATTTATTTTTCTAATTAAATCACTGTTCGTTGATAAGCACTTTAATTTGTGAAATGCTAAAATAATACTATTTTTTAGTAAATCAATTGTATTTTAATTGCACTCACACACAACCAAAGTTTAATTACGTGTCCTATCACAACAAAAAACAGTCAATCACAAAAAAAAAAAAACACTAAATAATAATATTCCGATGTTACGTGTCCTGTCACAATAAAAAAAGAGATATTGTCTTAAACTTATTTAGTGTCCTATCACAATAACAAAACAAAATCACAATTGTCTGCGCGCGTGTTCGGTGAAACAAAAGAGCCGCAGGAGCTTCCGTGTTGCGTAACATACGTTCCAAACGGATAGCGTCGGCGCACTGAGGGAGGCCCCACTGCCCCCACTTACCGATCGCGCAAGGATCTAAGATGCAATAACAACACACTGACCTATTTCTATTTCTTTGACGCGCAAAACATCCCTTTTGCTATGATTGTCACTCTCGTAATTAAAGTGCAAGTGTGTGTATTTATTGCTTCCTTGTTTGCTTTGCCATCTTTTTAGCGAAAAACATTTGGTTGTACTTGTGACTTGCGTCAGAGCGGCAACAACGCATCGTAGGTTTATACTCAGATTTATCGTTTTAAGGTGGATGACCGCGTATAGACATAATCAGCTGTTAGGAAAGATACATCGTGTTCAAACGGGGCAAAAACTTAAAGAATCATTTGCGACTAAACTACTGCTCCTATTTAATTGATTTTTGGTACAGAGCTTGAAAATGGTACCTAGTAGGCAGTTTAAAGGAAAGCCCCTCTGTCGTATCAACTTTGTATATGTATATTGAAACATTACTAGCTTTTAATAAATACTAATATTGCGAATCTAACGACACCTCATACAGGGTTACTGGTAACTCGACGTATTCCTTGCAGGACGTCAGAATAGGGTTAAAATGCAACAAATTAAGCCACCAAATGTTCTACCGAAGTTCAGTAGTTTTTGAGCTAGTTACATTTTGTTTTTTTTATAAAAAATCCCAGATTAAATCATTTGGAGCCAATTTAAAAATGATTTACAGTGCGACTGTACTGAAATTTAAGTTAATATCATAATTGATGCCGTAGCAGATCTTTGTTCATAATTAAAAGTTCAAAAATGCCAGAAAGCTTGGCAAATATCAGTAAACAAACATTTATTTTTTTGTGTTTTTTGCTGTTACTTCATACGAAATGTTATTTAGTGAAAAAAAAAAATTTATTGCGTCTGATGTACAAATTACTAGGAAAATATCCTTGTCATATCAGCTATTTAGAAAGGTATGATTGTCAATACTTTTGCATGTGTGACAGGGAAGGAAAGAGTTTTATGGCGAGCAGGTAAATTGTGAGACGGTCAACCTATTGTTTCGTATTCCTATTATTCGTTGTTTTTACCTGCGCTTGAACTCCAAACACTCGGAAAGCTTTGTGATTGGTCACTATTGTTCTCTCAGCATGACGCGGGGTGCGACTTTACAAAATCTGGTCGTCAGCTGTAGTTAGTTTCAACTCTACGTCGCGCAAGCTCGTGTTTTGTTATCTAGCTATTTCCCTAACTGTTGCCGCGTATCTTGCTCTTGTGCTGTGCTGTGCCTTCGTAAGTGCTGACCATGGCTGCATATTCTAACCCTGAATACGCTGACATAATGTACTGTTACGGACTTAGTGACGGTAACGCTGCTCAGGCGCGGAGAGAATATCAACTTCGCTTTCCTAACCGCCGACTCCCACACGTTAGTGTTTTTGGATCGACTTATTGGCGATTATCTGAAACTGGCAGTGTCCAAAGAAGCAGGCAAATTGATACTGGTCGTTCTCGGAGATACACGGCTGAGGACAAGGAGCTGATTATTCAACGTTTTATTGACGACCCCAACATATCGACAAACATCGTAGCGCGTGAGCTTGATAAGTCACAGTGGAAAGTCTGGTCTGTAGTTCATTTATCAGGCCGACATCCATACCACTACCAACCTTTCCAGCCATTAGAAGAAGGAGATCCGCCGAGACGGCTTGAATGTTGTCGTTTTATGTTAAGTGCCGACGCCGAAGGCGAAAACTTTTTAAAAAACATTCTGTGGACCGATGAGTCATGTTTTGACCATGATGGTATCACAAATTACCACAACTTACATTACTGGGCACCGAAAGCAGAAGCAAATCCTAAGAAACTGAAACCAACCGCATCCCAGCGTAGGTTCTCGCTTAATGTTTGGATGGGTATTATCGACAACAAATTAATTGCCCCACATTTTTTACCCCGAACACTAAATGGGGAACTTTATGAAGATTTCCTAAGAAATCATTTATCACCACTGCTCACGGATGTACCGGAAGACAGAAGAGCAAACATGATCTATCAATATGATGGATGTCCAGCCCAGTTCCGAATCACAATTCGACAATTGCTGGATGAAACCTATCCAAACCGATGGATAGGGCGCGGTGGGCCGATTCCGTGGCCTGCACGAAGCCCTGATCTTACGCCGCTAGAGTTTTACGTCTGGGGTCATATGAAAGACCTAGTTTATGTGACCCCAGTAAATTCAATTGAAGAACTAAGGGAGAGAATAACAGATGCGGCGGACCAGATGAGGGCAACAATCACAAAAACCGAAGGAGGAAGAGGAAGCGAATAAGAACATGTATTCGAAACCGAGGGCAGCACATCGAACAAGACGTGTGAAAGTGTAATTACCTAAACTTTTTAAAATGATATTGATTAAAAATAATGCTAATATTCAAGAAATTGTTTTATTTGATTTTCCGAATAATCACCTTTTTGTGAGACGCACATAATTAGTAGTCCATAACTTTTTATTAACTTTCATACATTTTTGGATAGCTAATAAGACAAGGATATTTTCCTAGTCATTTGTACCTACATAAGGCGTAGTATTTTTTTTTTCACTAGACAACATTTTGTATGAAGTAACAGCAAAAATCACAAAAAAATAAATATTAGTTTAGTGATATTTGCCAAGGTTTCTGGCATTTTTGAACTTTTAACTATGAACAAATATCTGCTAGCACATCAACTATAATTCGGTATAAAAAGGTCATAAACTTCGGTAGAACATTTGGTGGCTTAATTTGTTGCATTTTAACCCTACTATGACGTCGTGCAAGGAATACGTCGAGTTACCAGTACCCCTGTATGTTACAATCCATCAAGCCGTTTAAGCTACAGAGCGTGCCAAAGAAATAGACATACATACTCTCGAAAAACATTACCCTCCTTCTGGGGCAGTCAATGAGTCTTAGGATGCAAAAGCGAGCTCTGGACTTGGGGCACCCTGACTCTGACAGGTTAGGTTCGAAGGGGGTCCCCCTCTTTAGGTTAGGCGTCAACCAAGAGCTTATCTTGGTTGACGCCTTACCTAAAGAGGAATAATTTTTTTATGAATAAGACCATAAATATGTAGAAAAAAAAACACTTTAATCACAATTTCCTTCGGTAGGGGCAAATACGATATGAACGTAATGTAACAATTTTTTGTACAATAGATCATTTATTATTATTCTGCATCCATTTTTACGACGATCTAATTTTATATTTTACAATTACTTTTTATTCGTTCTTACTTGCATGCATCGAAAACACACATAACACATTTTCTTCTTCTACTTTCAATCCCTTTACCCAGTTTTGCCTCCGTAGGTGCGGGTAGAAGAATGAATGTGAAGACTCTCGCGAGAAAGGTAAACTGTCAAGAATGATGCATGCTAGTATCTGACAGGCGGCGGCGTCACGGCAGGTCGGGCGGCGTGCGGCGCGCGTCCTGCAGGTACGGGTGCAGCAGCGCGGCGCGCGCCGGCACGCGCTGCGCGGGCTCGTAGCGCAGCATGGCGTCGAACAGCGCGGCGGCGTGCGGCGCGGCGCGCGCGGGCTCGGGCAGCAGCGCGCGCGCCGGCCGCGCGGGCCAGCGAGGGAAGGCGGCGCGGTACTCGGGCAAGCGGCGCGCGCCCGCCCACACGTGGGCGCCCGGCGTGCCCAGCGCGCGGAACACGCGGAAGAGCTGGTCGATCTCGCTGTCGCCCGGGAACAGCGTGCGCCCGCTCGCCATCTCGGCGTAGATGCAGGCGAGGCTCCACACATCCACGGCGGTGGAGTAGAACTTGGCGCCGAGCAGGATCTCGGGCGCGCGGTACCACAGCGTCACCACCTCGTGCGTGTAGGCGCGCACGGGGATACCGAAGGCGCGCGCCAGCCCGAAGTCGGCCAGCTTGATGTTGCCCTCGGCGTCCACCAGCAGGTTCTGCGGCTTCAGGTCGCGGTGCAGCACGCGATGCGCATGGCAGTACGCCACGCCTTCCAGCAGCTGGCGTAGGTAGCTCTGACGACACATAACCATTTTTTTCAACACACGAAAAAAAAAGCACACGAATAAAAGGATTATGATAATTAATATTAAATGATTACAATACTGTGACATAATTGAATTAATGAATAATGATAATTTTTAAATCAGGTAACTCATGACATGTGTATTTTTATTTAGGTATGACTTTAATAATTTATAATTAATATGATGTAAATGATAAAATTATATAATGTAATTAAAACGATGTCCTATATAAAATTTAATATTTATAACTTTTTTCTTTTTAATTTTAGAATGTAAATAATGCATATTCAACTGTTACTGTTACAATTATAAGCATATATGCATGATGAAATTGCAATGCCCTAACAGGGCCACTATGTTCTAAGAACTGATATCCTCTGTTAAGAACTTTATTTATGTACACATAGTTAGCAATAAAGAATTTGAATTTGAGTAATTGCCAAATTAATCAAAACAGGTAAATATTTGACGGCTATTTGCGACGTTGCCAGCTTTTAGAATAAACGCTCTTAAACACATATTTCGAGATAGGTTCTGGAGCTGTTTCAGCCCATCACGACTATCTACCTAAGCCTCTCCGGCTTAGGTAGCCCGAAGGTCAAGGTCAACGGCCGTCTCTTTTTGTGAGATGGATAACTAGCCGAAATTTCAATAGCATTACTAGCCGGCTTTTTGTATTGGAATAGCCAGCCTAGATAACCAGCTATTTTGACTACTTGGCTATTAATATTACTAACGCTAAACTGTTCTACGATCCGAGTTCGATCTTCGCCGCGGCAATAAGTACAGATAACACGATTTCAATTTATATTAACATGTTTTTTTTCTTTTGTAAAAATCATTTCTTCCCCTCGTAGAACGTACGTATTATTAATATTAAGAAAATGATTTGGAACCAAATAATAATCCATTTACATAAATACCATTTTAGAAAGCAGCCACATGTCACGTTGATGATGTGAACTTGGGTCACGGAACTCACGTATGTACTTATTGCCGAACGTCGTCGGAGTGAAATTCTTTGTTTATCACCAAAAGAAAGATTATCTATTGAAGTATTCAATCATTAAAACTTAGTTAAATAAAAAAACAAAATAAACATTACGTTCGTAGTTAGAAAAAAAATAAAAATAAGGGGAAGCAACTCTACCAATTTTTTCATTTTTAACTAGTGAGCCCAAGTGGCTGTGGAGCAGGACCAGCAATTAGCCAAGCATTTTTATCTACGATATAATCATCCAACTTATAGTATGCTTGTCTACATAGTGCGTTTAATGCAAGTTTTAAATTTCTTCTCATTTTGTTGAAGAATATCGAGTGGTATTTTATTATAACATTTTACACAGTACCCCTTATAAGAAGTGTGTACTTTAGACAATCTGAATCGTGGTTGATCTAATTTGTTCCTATTACTTGTGTTAAAATTATGCCTGTCACTTATCTTACTAAAGAGATGTAGATTTTTTCGAACATACATAATGTTTTCATATATATACTGACAAGGTACCGTCATGATGTTAATTTTCTTAAACAGTTCCCTTAGAGATGCGTCTGCGGAGGTTGTAGATGGTTCTAACAGCCCTCTTTTGCAGAATAAAGATAGAATCAATATCTGCAGCCCGTCCCCACAGCAAAATACCGTAAGACATGATGCTATGAAAGTAACTAAAATAGACCAGTCTCGCGGTATCCACGTCTGTTAGTTGGCGGATTTTCCAAACAGCGTAAGCGGCTGAACTTAGCCGCCCTGCAAGTGATGTTAAGTGAGGACCCCACTGTAGTTTTGAGTCAAGCGTGATTCCCAGGAAAACCGTTTTTTCGACGAATTCTAGTGTCTCCTTATTCAGTACAACGTGACATTCACTACTTCTAACATTCGGTAACGCGAATCTCATACATTTAGTTTTCTTCTCATTTAATACTAAATTATTTACAGTAAACCAATTATGGACCTTTAACATAGCGTTATTTACGTCGTCAAGCTCCTGTGCATGTCTGTTTACCTTAAAATCAGTGTTGTGTCATCAGCAAATAACACCATTTGTGGTCGGTTTTTTAGTAAATGAGGTAAATCATTTATATATACTAAAAAGAGGAATGGACCCAATATCGAGCCCTGTGGTACACCCATTTTGACTTTTAAACCCAATGAATTTACACCGTTTATTTAAACTGGCTGCAGTCTATCATTCAAATATGATTTTACTAAGTTAAGCGCAAGTTTAGCCAGTCCGTAATGCTGAAGTTTCAAGAGCAGTGTTTTGTGATTAACGCAATCAAATGCTTTGGATAGGTCGCAGATGATACCTATTGCATCCTGTGCCTCTTCCCATGCGTTAAAGATGTGTTTTAATAAAGTGACACCGGCGTCAGTTGTGCAACGTCATTTGGTAAAACCATACTGTCCATCGTGTAAGATGTTATTACGATTAAAATGATTGAGCATTTGATTTAACATTACTTTTTCAAACACCTTGCTGAAAACCGGCAAAACCGATACGGGTCTATAATTCGGGTCTTTGCAGTCCCCGGATTTGAAAAGTGGAATAACTTTACTGTAGGTATTTCATTAAATCCGGGAATACCCCTTGATCACGAATTAAATATTAAAGCTAAATAGGGTGCAATTGTCTTAATAATTGATTGACAAACTTTAGTAGACATGCCCCACAGATCTTCGGTAGTTTTGATATTAAGTTGCTTAAAAGCCTTAACAACGACCACAGGGTTTATATGATTAAAGGAGATTGCCCGATTTGTAAGGAAAGTTGGGTCCCACTGGAAAATTGTTGTGCCCTGAAGATTTTTATTTTAAATAATAGTAAAAACATAGTATTTTCATAATCAGAAACCATTTTTCATTTATTCACCCTGGTTCAAGAGATATCATTGTTTTTCTGTTGTAGCACTAAGAGTCAAATATCTCACAAAGAACAGCACTATTAAGAGTCAAATATCTCACAAAACATAATGCACTCCAGGAACTTAATAGCTCAACTCGGTAGTAGCAGAAAAAGCACGTATCGTAAATAATAACTAAGTAAAAGATTACGGAATTCAAAACTCAAAGTATCTAAACAAAGCAATGACGCACGTAACGAACCACAGAACATACGTAAGTATCTCTATGTAGTCTGTGCACAGAACGAAGTCTGCGAGTTCTGTGACATGCACAAGTAAATGTTGCCAGATATTTTTTTTATAGATCAATCGATAAAAACTACTTTTCTACTAAGGAGTTATCTAAATAAACATGGCTATTATTTTTGTGTCTATTACTTTTCTGAACATTTATTATTTATCAATGAGTATTATGAGTTTAAGCAACCTATTATTGTCATTGTTCCATCGGTTTTACTCGCATCGACTATGAGCATTGTTTATTTATACAATAGTGTTCGTCATCAAGAATACTTTACATAAACTCTTATTTGGCGTACACGTATTGTTGTTCATTTCAGATATATATGGTACAATAATACGTATAAAAGGACAGGGATAACATCATTCTATCTCATCGTCCTAAAACAAAATACTAACACAGTAGCGTTGAAGTTGTCAAATGTTGAGATCTAATTGAGATGTAAACTGCCCATATGTTATATATAATTAAATAAAAAATAATAGTTTTTTTATTATTATTTAATATCGATTTAATTAATATCGATTACTCAATTGATTAAAAGATAGCTTTAGTTATTAAATTCTTTGATACCTGGCAACTTTTTTTTGGTTGCCAACCAAACCACAGACTACATTGAATCAAACGGATGTCGACGTAATGTTTAACTATTAATTAACTTTATCTTTATTCCCAGGATGAAATAAATTGTATAAAAAATACCCTGTACACAAAAAAAAAGTTATATTTTTTGGTTATTATTAAAATCAGGCACCCGATACCACAAAAGGGACCTGCTCCGTGGCAATCTCCTTTAAATTCTAAAGGACAGGCTGAAACATTCGCTCTTAATAAAACAATAGCAAGTAAGGGGCAGGAATTTAAAGTTTCTGTAGTTTTAATTGGAATTTTGGTAAAGATAGTTGCAAATTCCTGAACAACTTCGATCTTATCGCTAATGAGACCGCGGGATGTGTCCAGTGTGTAATCAGTATTATGTCTTTTGTTCTTGCTCGTTTCATTGTTAATAATTTTCCAAACTGTCTTTATTTTATTTTCTGCTGATTTAACCTCGTTGCTAATGAAAGACGCTTTAGCTGATTTGCAGATAGTTTTAAAAGTTTTAGAGTAAGTAGCAACACACTTCCATGTTAATATACGGCCTAAGGCCATACAGTTCAAATAATCTTTCCCTACTTTTCCTGATGCCTTTAGTTGCCCAGTCACTGAATAAAAACTTAGGGCAAATAGTTTTAGTTTTTTTTTCTTAAAAGAGATATTGAACTCTGTTTGCACTAACGATAAAAATTGTTCATACAAAAATTGGACATATTTAGGCCCAGACCACTTAACTTGCTAATTAAGATGTTATTAAATTTATTTAAATTACCCGATGTTATTGGTCTAATTAGAATCTGCACTTTTTGTATTGGTGTGTTGGACTCAAAAATAACGGTTTGACCGCTGTGATCGGAAGGGAGATAATTTACAATGGCTTTATCTAAATAGTCGCAGCAACAAAAGACATTATCAATACATGTAGCAGTAGTCGATGTTATTCGCGTTGGTTCTAAAAACACATTTGACAGATTAAATGATTTAAAGAGGCTTAATAATCTACTGCTATTTGAATTATTTTCTAAAATATTAATATTAAAGTCACCACAAATAATTACTGATTTATTACCAGTTGCAAGTTTTGCCAAAACATCTTCCATTACTGACTCAAATATAGAGTAGTTTTGATAATTTGGAGGTCTGTAAACGCACACTATGACATGCTTATCTAGCTCAACACAGGACAGTTTAATGCTATGTTCCACCGATAGTTCAACTATGTCATTACGAGTCTGAGATTTTATACAATTTTTTATTAAAATTAGTGAACCTCCACGTAGCATGGATCTTCGGTTAAAACAATTGCCGACACTATAGTTCTCAATATTAATTTGCATTTCATAACCTTTCAACCAGTGTTCAGTTATACAAATAATATCAAACATTGTTTTTTCTAAAAACAATTCAATTTCTAATTGTTTGGAAGAAAAACCTTGAATATTTTGATGAAACAACTTCAAGGAATTCTGCTTAGCCCCTTTTTTACACTTAACTAATTGCGTGCCAGAAGATAGCTTGGTGATGGTGAGATTAACAACATTGTTACAGGTACCTTCTGCTGTCTTACTGCCTAGTTTAAATTAAGATTGCAAACCACCATATTATTAGTATTATTACTAATTTTTGTGGTGCAAAATACATAAGACTTCGACATACTACTTATGTCTGAGTTTATAGTAAAAGCTAATAGCCATGCTATTTGACGTCTAAAACTAATAAGCAGATACGCATTATCCCTAGTCGATTTTAATTTCTCAACAAAAGTGTTGGTGTCAAAAAATATAAGTTTGTCACTATAGTGATTAACTAATAAATGCATATGGTTGTTAAGCTATGTATATTATGATTTTGCCTACTTGACAAGTGCTGAAAGTATGGAAAAGCACACAATATTATTTTCTGACAATTAAACTTCAAGATTTCAGTGACACTGTCAGTGATGTCATCTTTTTTTACATTACTACTAGTGCATACAAATACAGAAATAATGGCTTTCGGATCATATTTATTCCCTGTTATTGATGACATTATCTCTTCGTAGGTTTTCCCTGGCATACAATAATTAATTGCAGATTGACTCAGGTTGTTACTCAATAATTTACCCAACCCTCTCCCTAAACTATCTGAAAACATAATAGAACAATGACTATCTTTACTGGAACAATGGAGAAAAGAAGTATCTGTCTGTGCTACTAGAGATGAAGCTTGTACAACATGTGGTGTATCTTGATCAGGAATGAAATGAAATGAAATTGTTTAATGAAATGAAATTAAATTGTTTATTCTGTAAATAGGATATTGTCCTGAATACAGTCCTGAGCCTCTCCAAACTGGGACGGGTGCTCCGTTGCCTCAGGTTGAAGAGCCCCAAGGTTGGGTTCTCTTTGACAAGAACTTTGTGTGGTGTTAAGAGACATTGGGACCACTCTGTCTGCCTTATCGTTACACATT
This sequence comes from Xanthia togata, assembly GCA_963853775.1. NCBI lineage: Eukaryota > Metazoa > Arthropoda > Insecta > Lepidoptera > Noctuidae > Xanthia > Xanthia togata. Next base: position 331,793 of record OY970801.1, read on the forward strand.
TCTACTAACTTGTTTGCAGCAAGGATGTGTTCCTTTATTTGTTTTTGAGAGCTCACATACTTAATATAAAGTGAATGTAGTGACTCTTCAAGTACCTCAATTTCAGACTGTAATCGTTGGGTCCGTGTCAATTTGATAGATGTTTTTACTGTCTTCTAATTTAGTTTGATAGTTATTTAATTTATTTATTAGAAAAACACGTTCTTTCCTTAGTTTAATATTATTGGAACTGTGTTTTTGTTGTTTCCTGAATTTATTGCATTTATTTATGATTTTATTTAGTTTTGCATATAATTTTATTTTATTTTGACTTACTTTATAACAACTATTATTATGTTTCAATACAGAATATTCAGTAAGGTCTATTGTTATTAAGGTATGAGGGTTGCAATTAGTATTAAATAATTCACCATATAAGTTATTAGTTTCCTTAGCCTGAGTATTTTTTTTGTGATTCTGTAATTTAGTAATTCGTAGATTTGCATGAATTAGTTCCTCTTCTAGGTCCCTAACCTTAGACAAAGCCTCCTCATATAAGTTAGTGCAGTTATTAAAACCATCCGTAAACACCCGCAGTTTGTCCCGTTCTTCAACAACATCCAGGTATTGTTGATGTAGGCCTACTAGCTCCTGTTTTAAGCTTGCATTTTTGTAAACGACCTTCTCGACTTCCTTCTCACTTTCATCTATTTCCTGAAACAGCTGTTCACATTTACTGTTTGAAGCCTTAAGATCTTGAACGGTTGCATTACACAAAGTTGGTATGGAGCCAAATGCATTTTTTTAAACTCCATACGCTTGGTATTAGTCAAATGTTTGTGTATCGGGCTATTAATAGGTACAATGAGAGCTCCTCTGTTTGTGACAGAAAAAGATCTGGCCGTCCACGTAGTGTTCGTACAAAAAGGTGGTCAAAGCAGTAAGGGAAAGAATTCGATGAAATCCTGTCCGAAAGCAAAATATTTTATCTCGGTAGATGAAGATAGCACCCAGAACCATGTCACGTATTTTAAAAGATGACTTAGGACTTGCAGCCTATAAGAGACGCAGTGGTCATTTTTTAACTGATAATTTAAAAAGGAATAGGGTGGTAAAATCGAAACAACTACTGAAGCGGTACGCAAAGAGAGGTCACAGATTTTTTTTGTTTACGGATGAGAAAATCTTTACAATTGAGCAACATTTTAACAAACAAAATAACCGTATTTATGCTCAAAATCTAAGGAAGCTTCCCAATTAGTCGACAGAGTGCAACGTGGGCATTATCCGACTTCAGTGATGGTTTGGTGGGGTGTTAGCTATGAAAGAGTGACAGAGCCATATTTTTGTGAAAAAGGTATCAAAACATCGGCACAAGTGTATCAAGATACCATTCTTGAGAAGGTAGTTAAGCCCCTTAACAACACCATATTCAATAACCAAGTATGGTCCTTCCAACAAGACTCGGCGCCGGGTCATAAAGCTCGGTCCACGCAGTCTTAGTTGGAAGTGAACGTTTCGGACTTCATCAGAGCTGAAGACTGGCCGTCGTCTAGTCTCGATCTTAATCCGCTGGATTATGATTTATGGTCAGTTTTAGAGAGTACGGCTTGCTCTAAACGCTATGATAATTTGGAGTCCCTAAAACAATCTATACGATTGGCAGTGAAGAATTCTCCCATGGAAAGAGTGCGAGCTTCTATTGATAACTGGCCTCAACGTTTAAAGGACTGTATTGCAGCCAATGGAGACCACTTCGAATATGCTTTTTATATTTTAAAATGTTTTATATTTATGTATTAAACTAACACACTGTAAAAGCAATAAATCTTATTTGCAATAAAATAAAATAAATCTTCGTGACAATATTTATGGCAAGACTAGGTATAGTAGCGTCATTCAAAAAATCACTTATATTATAATAACATTTGTCTGTTAATAAATTTCGCATCTTGTTTTTAAACAAATTGACTGGCAATGCTATAAATGACTGTGGTTTTTTTTTTTTTTTTTTTTTTTTTTTTTTTTTTTTTTTTTTTTTTTTGTGGTTTTTTTTTGTATTTTATTTAAAAAAATTGGAGCCATACAGAAAACGCTTTTTCCCATTAATACCGTCTTTGACGTATGCGAACACAGTTAATTTTTGTCACGTCTGTTACGGGGGAAGGTGTCCGCTAGTCGTGGAAATAGAGATTGATTTACTCTAACAAATGCCGCAATTCAAAAACATACAGAGATGGCAGTGTTAATAGTTTGTGCTTTTTTAAATAATGGCATACAGCTGTCGGTCGACTTCAAATTGGACATAGCACGAATGCATCTCTTTTGGGTCTTAAACGCTATTTCTTTGTTTGTGGAATTCCTCCAAAATATAATATCGTAGCGCAATAACGATGCTACTAGACTATGATAGGCTGTTATTAAAGCGTCTGCGTTTAGCTCTGGGGGCAGTTTATATAAAGCGTACGCAGAAGAGCTCAGCCGTTTACTTAGGTATTCGATGTGTGCCTTCCAGTTAAGTTTAGCGTCAATCATAACTTCTAGAAAACTTGTGGTGTCGACTTCCAAAAATACTAAATTCCAGAAACATCAGCAGTGACTTTGAAAAACAGTGACTTAATACTATTCAAGACCTCAGTGAATTCCGTGTCATCCCTGTACATAGTTAATTGTGGACCATTAAAACACTTGAAACATATTCGTAACATAAACAATATTAACTCGATGTGATTTCAAATTTTGTCTACCAAAAATCGTTTTTTTTTATTCAAATGTTAAGACAAGTACAACACCATCTATGACATACCGCATAAACTAACATGTCAATCTGTGTTGCCAAACTACTAACAGTGTTAATAGTTAAATAAGTTATTTTACCATTTGAAAAACTGACATCTATCGGTTGAGATACAAATTAACATCGTTCAAACTTAAACAGATAGAAGATTTTGCCACTGATCCACAAGCACGTCTGGCCTGGTGGTTACAAGTCAATACTCGCTTTGAAATACCTGGATGACGAGTTCGAATCCCACAAAGCGGTATTCTTTATGTATTATTCTTAATTTGAATGTATAAATATGAATTTCTTAGAAAACATAACTTTCCGAAGAACACGCACGCGATCGGAACCTGATAACAGCGACATAATATCGCAAATGATGGACTGTACCTCGAACTCCGTGCCCATTATGTCTGAAGATGAAGATGAAAGTCAGATAAACAATAATTACAGAAAATAGATAGAAGATCTCAAAACTCAATTACAAAGTGCCCACAAATAAATAGAACTATTATCTCTAGAAAATAATAACTTGAAGCATAGCAATGCTGAATGCCGGAAAGTATGGAGAATACACTCGGCGCACACTCGATCAATTATTGCAAGGAAATAAAACTCGACACTCTCAACAAAGAAACGCAAACTCCCGAGATGACTCATGACACATTGGCGCAAAAACAAAACCTGACACCAATTTCACACCTGGGTAATGTTGCCTCAAAGAAACTAGTAGGCGTATTTCGACCAAAACCTAAAAATAAACTCGCTATAATGAGTAGTAGGTGTACCTACTAAAGGAACACTACCGTTTATTGAAGAAGTCTTCTCTAGTGAATTTGACTACTGTCATTATTTGCTGCATAACGCTACCACAGAAGAGTTGCTACTCACTGTCGAAGGCAATTTAAAAGACTTCACAATGCAAGACAATTGCCTGATCTTTATTGGAGAAAACGATATAAAAAATAGTGACTATCTAGATATCCTTGACAACTTCAAAAACTCGCTGAAAAACACTGCACACACAAATATTATTAGTTATATGCGCTCCGACATATATAAGAGGTGCATTAATTCATAATTATAAAGTCGAGTTATTTAACAACCTGCTCAGTTTGGACATAAAAAACCAAGGATATGCATACTTTTTCGATAGTAATTACACCCTGACTCTTGACATGTTTTCTTACAATACAGGGAAAATCAACAAATACGGATGGAGCGACATTTTTAGCCAGATCAGATCCAACATATTTATTGACTACGATCGATATTATGCTAAAGTTAGCGACGACAATCATGCGGGAAAGGAAAACATAACTCAAATACCAGATACCAATAAGACATCTGTGCAACTACAAATTAACTCCAGTGATACAGATTTAACCACCAATAATATGGATTTTTTTCGTACACAATAATATACGAATCCTACACCAAAATATCGCCGGACTTTTGAACAAAACAGATTTACTTATGATTCATCTACAAGAACTAACGATAAGTCGAAGAAATATAGATGTTATATGCATAACTGAACACTTTGTTTTGCATAGTCAAGAACACCTATTAAAAATACCAAATTATAAGCTTGCCGCATGCTATGCAAGACGTGAACGGAAACGGGGAGGCGCCTACATTCTGTTAATCAAGTCTCTTCAATACACAGAACATGGAGATGCAACAAAATATTCAATAACAGGTGTAATCGAATGTTGTGCTATTGAACTGGTAAAACAAAAATTGATAATATGTATTTATAATAATTTAAATATTTTTTATGATAAACTTAGAAATAATTTTAAAATCATTATGAACCCTAAGAAAAAAAAAAGTTGTTTGCGGGGACTTTAATGTAGACAGGTTAAAAAGAAATAACATCAGCTTAGACTTTGAATATTTTATGTTGGGATTTAACCTCAGATTAGAACTTGATCAACCAACTCGGCTATCGAGTAACACCTGTCTGGATAATTTCGCTCATAATTCTAAGAATAAATGTAAATGTGAAGTAATAGACTTTGCCTTGTCTGATCACTCTGCACAAGTATTTGAGATTAAAGTAAACAAAACCTATAGACTAAACTCATAGCATGTAAAAAAACGGGACCTATCATTGGAAAACTTAACAAAATTTAATAGCGAATTTAATGAGACAGAAAATGTTAATGAAGCGTATAACATATTTACGCAGCAGTTTGGTTTGTTATATAAACTTTGTTTTCCTTTCAAGTTAGTTATAATAAAACCAAATAAAAAAATTAAGTGGATCTCTAGGGGAATACGATTATGAAGTAGGAAGCAGGGTCACCTTCTATGGGATCATAGATTAAGGCCATCAAATGAAAACAAACATAAATTTAAAAATTACTCCCGGCGATTTAGGAAAATTGTAAAATTAAGTCAAAAGGCTCAAAATAACTATTTTATAAAGAATTCACTCAATAAATCAAAGGCGTCCTGGCAAGTTATTAACAATAAAGTATGTACTTATGAACCCATTTCCCATGATAAAAATAAATAATACAATTATTAATAACTCCAAGGAAATTGCAGACGCATTCAACAACTACTTCATTAATCAGATTAAAAGCTCACCTAAATCATCACTGGAAACAAGTGTTCTACATGAAAACCCTAACACAATTTTCATGAGACCAGTTGTACCTCAAGACGTACTCAGGGTAATACAATCATTGAAAAATAAAAATAGCGTAGGATATGATGAAGTAGCAACGAAGTTATAAAATTTGTATCAAATAACATAATCGTACATATTAGCCACATTATTAACTTAGCAATCAGCACTGGTGTATTTCCTGACGGTTTAAAAACAGTCACAGTCCCAAACCGCTTCACAAAAAGAATTGCAGGGAGGATATAGCTAATTATAGACCGATTGCTTTAATTCCTGTGTTTTCCAAAGTCGTGGAAATGATTATATATGAATTAATCAACCACTTTCTGACAAAATACAACATACTATGTAATGAACAAGCAGGCTTTAGGAAAAATAAAAACATAAATACAGCAATATATGATTTTTTACACGAAATAATGATAAATGTAGATAATAAAACACATATCTGTGCCATTTTTATAGACATGACTAAAGCATTTGAATGTGTTAATCACGATATTTTATTTAACAAGCTTAATAGCTACGGTCTAAGGGGAAACATGCAGAATCTCTTAAAATCCTACCTCAGTAACCGCACACAATATACGGAGATATCCAGAATTTGTCTTAAATCAAAATGTGAACAGAAATATCAATCAGATAGTAAGATTGTTAAATTCGGCGTACCGCAAGGTAGTGTATTAGGTCCCCCGCTATTTTTGCTGTATATAAATGATCTGCCCCGTCAGATACCAAATCCAATGGTTCTTTTTGCCGATGACAGCACAACATTGATAAAATGTACAAATATTAATAATTATGAACAGGATATCAACATTAACCTTAGAAAAATTATTGAATGGCTTGATAGAAACACCCTGGTAATAAATTTACCAAAGACGTGATGCATTTTCACCAACGTACAATTCCACCGAACGTTCGAACGTTAATGTACAGTACAGACGCCAGCACATCGACCTACCCAAAACTGTAAAATTGTCCCAATCAACTTTGAACCTTATGCTTTAGTGATAAAGTTGAAAATCTATTAAAGAAATTTGACAGATTGTAGCAGCTTGACGTGCTGGCGTCTGTACAATGGACAAGTGATCAATCAAACAAAGGTCGCGAAATTTTTGGGAATTCATATAGACGATCAATTAACTTGGAAACCGCAAGCAGAAGAGGTATGTAAAAAGTTAACCACTGCAGCTTACGTTCTTTTTAATCTTGCAAAAAAAGTTGACATAAATACTGCTTTAGTAGCATACCATGGTTTAGCTGCATCGGTCTTGAGGTTTGGAATCATTTTTTGGGGTAACTGCAGCCTAAGAGATAATATATTTAAAGCCCAAAAACGTTGTGTTAGAGCCATGTGTAATCTAAAACCTAGAGATAGTTGTAAATCTCTGTTCAAGTCTTTGAAAATTCTTACTTTTCCGTCGTTATACATTTTGGAAATGGCAATTTTTAAAGAGAAATAAAAAAATGTTTGCCAGGTTCTCGGACTCCAAGAAAGGTCCCGTGAGGAGTCAATACAAAAACCTATTAATTATCGATGGCTATAAAACAGCACTACTTAGAAAAAGTGTTTTCTGCATGGGCCCAATAATATTTAATAAACTACCGGACAGCATAAAAAATGACACCCTTCAACAATTTAAAAATAAACTCAAGGTTTTTTTGATACAGAAATGTTATTATTCGTTATGTGATTTTTTGAATGACCCTATGTGTAACATCTCAACATTTTAAATTAAAATGTTGAGATGTTAGATGAAATCGATAATTTCAATAGTATTAAATTTTTTAATACTATTGAAATTATCGATTTGATACATTTCTTGACTTGGTAAAATAATTTATTTATTGATAAAATTGATAATTAGGTAATGACATTATTTGTTAAATTTTGCATGCCAAAATTCGGGTTAGGGAGAAACTGGCCTCTTGTCCGCGGCCCACATTACACGGAGTAGGAACAGTAGTGGAAAAGTCGGCCGAATGCGTGGGCCAGAATACCATGGGAAAAATGTCTCGTAGTTAAATCGACCCATTGTGATTTAATGTCATTAAAATAAAAAAAAGTGCGAAATAAAACGTAAGTATCAGAATATGTATACTTTATTATATTGTATATCTATGTTCGTACTATGTGATTAATTTACTGTTTTAAGGCATATCATCATTATTGTTTTAAAGAGAATCATTAAGAGTTTATAAATTTTTCAATACAATGCCCAAAAGTAATATCTTGATCAATCATCTCACGTACACTCTGTATTGCTTTTTCATGTGTTCTTATCGTATCAATGTTTGTTTGGCTTATAAATCCTTGTTGTTTATATAGTCCAAAATAATAATAAGTGTCTTTGTATAACCTGTCTAATAAAAGTGCCAAGTCCGGCTTGGACTGATTTACCAAGACTCATTCTCATTGTTTGTTCTATGATGAACATTGAAAAAGCACACATTTATCCGAAAAACAAGAATTTTCTTTTAACCAGGTTTTATAGAAATAGTCGTTAAATTTGAGAATACAGTCCTCCTTGACGCATTCTCCGCGGACATAAAGCCAGCCGTCTTGTACATACTCTTTAGGTATAAAAGCCAATGCAATGCAACGCTTTACATGTGATCGCATAATCTTTGATTTTTTCATCGCTAACTTATCTGCTTTACTCCATAAAGCTCTTACAAAATGGGATAAACATCCGAGTATCAACATCCGATTGTTTTTGATAGCAATCATAGCGCTTACTTCATAATCCGTAGTAAATGTCTCGGGAAAAATTTCTGGAATTTGGCTTTAGATAAGTTCAAATAGCACTATAAACGTATATTGTTTTTTATTAGGAAGTAAAGCATAACTTAGTGGGATAATAGATTTTTTTTCGCTTGTGCTGCCCATGTCGACTTGTATGCAATAAAGTTGAAGAAAAGGTGGAGTTGCACACTTAAATGTACCGTCGCAAAATATATAGTGTTGCTTGCGAATTCGTTTTACTATTTTTAGCACTCGATTTTAACATTGAATTAATTCTTTATGGACACACGCCATGTTTTTCCGCTTGACCAATAGTAGTTTAACGAAATAGTTCCATTAAACAAAAAATCACCAAAAACCATTATAAAACTAACGCATATCGCTTATTAATCAGGAAATGCATTTAGCAATAGACAAATTGTTTTTAAACCTAAGTTTGAAATAAACCTTCAGTTATGATTTGCTATAACCGGAAATCATAACATGGCTTTTTACATTGAAAAGTAGCAAACTGAATACAATAATCAAATCTTAAACAATAATGATGATTTGCCATAAAACAGTAAATTAATCACATAGTACGAACATACATTATATAATAAAGTATACATATTCTGATACTTACGTTTTATTTCGCACCTTTTTTTATTTTAATGACATTAAATCACAATGGGTCGATTTAACTACGAGACATTTTTCTCATGGTATTCTGGCCCACGCATTCGGCCGACTTTTCCACTACTGTTCCTACTCCGTGTAATGTGGGCCGCAGACCAGAGGCCAGTTTCCCCCTAACCCCAAAATTCAGGCAAAATGTACCCGGCTCACTATATTTATATCAACTTTATTGTATAATACCTACATTCTAAGCGATTAAATGATTTGATTTGACTTTATTAAGTACAGTGTCCTTGTATATTGCGTTCAGGTCACATAAAGCCTGGGTCCGTTGCCTAAAATGCATAATGGTGGTCTTATCTAGATTTATTTTTAAGTTGTTCATATTTAACCATGATATTATTGATGTCAAAGATTCATTTATGTCACTTTCATTCATATATGTCGTTATTTTTAAATGCTACAGTCATAGTGCTGTCGTCGGCAAAGAGGGTCATGGGGTGTTCAATAGCACTAGGCAAATCATTGATGTATATTATGAATAATAATGATCCAAGAACGCTGCCTTGAGGAAAACCGTATGTAGGTGTTCGTACGCTTGATACATATATTTCCTCTTTCTTTGTCTTAACATTTATTCTCTCAATTTCTGTGTATTGTTTTCTATTAGTAAGGTATGACTGAATAAGATTTAGTACGTTTCCACTTATGCCGTAAGCTTCTAATTTCTGTAGCAAGATGCCATGGTCAACGTAGTCAAAAGCCTGTGTGATGTCGCAGTATATATCACACACCGGGATTCTCCTGTCCATGTTCGTCATTACGGTATATAAAGAGTCATAAATGGCCATACTGGTTAACATGTTTAGTCTAAATCCCTTTTGCTCTTCACTTAAGATATTTTTCTTTTCGAGGTATGAGTATACATAGTTCTTCTGAGAGCAGGTCATTTAATTTTCTTAACAATGCCCATGGCACCATTCACGAGCCCATCGGATACGGAAATATTACGCCTTAACATGACTCTTGATTAACATTCTGCGTTCAACATCTCCATAAGCTTAGCGCTTGAAATGTTGTGCAAACAGGTGAGATTGCTACACAACCGTCACCATCTTTTATTTTAAGGCCAATAGCCGTGTCATCAAATTTTATAAGCACAGTTTCAGGCAACTCGCCTTCCTCCAATTGATCTCTTCTGAGAGCAGGCCATTTAATTTTCTTGACAATGCCCATGGCACCATTCACGAGCCCATCGGTTACGGAAATATTACGCCTTAACATGACTCGCGATTCGGTACCCAACTTTATATTTGGTAAGAAACCACCACAGTTGTTAATGTCTTTAGGAATAACATTGTTTGGTGGCTTCCTACCATAGGTTGCCGCCTCGCGAGACTCATCTACAGCATTGATTGTGTACATGCGGTGCGCTTTAGCATTTTCAGCAGTATTTTTTTCGTTATATGTGTCAACTTGTCTAACAGTAGGGAATATACGGACAGCAACCCCATCGGCAAAATCTCCTGACAAAGGCACGTGTCCCCGCTCACAAAGTAACTCCAGCTGAGCTGTCGTTAATTCACCAACCCGCAAGCTATTCAAGAGGTCAATGAACTCAATGTCATTTCGCTGTCTCATATTTATCGTAAGTTCACAATATGAGAACTGCTGCCATAAGTTAACTTCGGCCGAAAACCATGGCAGTTGAATAAAACACCAATGCCCTTTTACCGGTGGGAGTTGAAGTATATCACCAAAAAGCAATATATGCACCCCGCCGAATAATTTGTCATTATTTTTGTATTCTTGGAGACGCAAGTGTATAATTCGCAAATTCTCATATGATACCATAGAAATTTCAACAATTATTAACCAGTTTATATGGCGCCATTTACGTCTTTCATTCCCTAGCTTTTGTCTAGTATTTTTTTTGTACGTCATGGTATTTCCTTTTTCAATTGGAAGTGAGAATATTGAGTGCAATCTTTTGTCAAATATTTGACGCGCGGCTACTCCTGTTAGGGATCCCACCTCAACAATAAGTCAACTGTAGGTGCATAACAACGCTTGATATGTTCCACAAGTAATTTCAAGACGAAGGACTTTCCACTTCCTGCACCGCCAGTGATGAATAACAATAATTGGCTTTCTTGTCTCTGCAAATCACTTTCCACAGCCGCAGATACTTTTTGGAAAAGGTCTCTCTGTTGAACGTTTAGACCTCAAATAGTACCCAAGAAGACTTCATCTGGCATTGCAGACCTTTCGCATACATCTTCACAATAATTGTCATCATTATTCACAATTTGTTCACCACCACAAATCAACGGAGCATCAACATCATGAGAGTCACGGGCAGCGTTGAGCGCGACTGCTTGGGCAAGAGCCTGTTGAATCATTTGTTCTGCATGAGCAAACTCTTCTGCGCTTACGTTTCCATGTAATGGTCGAAGTTCTCTTTGCCGCCTAATGAAACACTTCTCAGCGGTTTCTTCAAGTAGAAGTTCACTTTCATCACGAAATGGTACATGACATACTAACAAGCTGTAGTAATAGGCTTCTTTGTCGCTGTTGCAAATGTAAAGTATAGTGTGCGCAATACCGCAGACTTATTTCTTATACGCATCCACGTGTTATCTCTTAATCATATAAATCTTGCCGGCGTAATATCTTCACCCCTTAATTCTACATCACCATCGTCTTCGTTCCATGTTACGTTAGACACCGTTTCAAAGCGCACAGCAAATTCAGCGAGACTTAGGTCTTCTAGTTCGTCTGGGCGTAATACATACCGGTCAAAAATATTGTTGTAAATGGATGTATCATCACTGTCGAATCATAGAATTCTGAAACGTTCATATGACTTACAACTGTTTATGAAGACTGTTTTTCGGGAAGACATTTTTAGCGGTTAATGCCACAATCTACATTGGTCAGCAAATAAACCGAGCCACCCGCTACCTAGGAACTCTGATTCGATTTTCTCAAAAAGTATAGAACTTACAACTATCAAAGTTATACCTACAAAAAGTGCGTTTCATGGTGATTAAAATGACTACAAATTAATTCGAAAGTACCATCAATTCACATTTTAATCAAGCAACAAACACAATGCTAACGATTTGCTTTGTTTTCACCAGAGTTTGAAATTAGCGTTCTTTTTCTCTACAATGAGAGTAGTCGGATATTTCTTATCATTTCTTTAGATTTTGTCCATCGTTTGCTCAGACGCGTGTGTTTTTGCTACTTTTTTCGATTAATAATGAACACCTCAGGACGCAGCTTAAGCTGTAGCATTACTTCAAGCAGGCATTGCGCAACGTGAAGTCGCTCGAAGGCTTCGAATCAGCAGATCTTCGGTGCAACGAGTTTACAGATGATACCTAGAGACTGGAGCATTCGATCGCCGTCCAGGTACGGGCAGACCTAGGGCTACATCAGCAGCAGATGATCGTTATATCCACCTTACTGTTCTGCGAAATCGCCACCTCAACGCAGTTCAAGTCCAACAAAGTCTGCGTGACGAACGCCAAGTGGTCATAAGTTCAGATACCGTCAGAAGGAGACTTGCTGAACGGAACCTGACCCCAAAAAGAGCTGCAACAGGCCCAGCATTAACGGTAACACACCGTCGAGCACGACTTGAATTTGCTCGAGAGCATAGGGATTGGACATTAGAGCAGTGGAGTAATGTACTCTTCACTGATGAGACCAGGGTGAGTCTACATGGAAGTGATCGACGTCAGAGAGTATACCGTCGCCCTGGAGAAAGTTATTCTCAGTGTTGCATCGAGGAAACTGTTGCTTATGGAGGAGGATCTGTAATGGTCTGGGGCGGCATCTCGTTAACAGCACATACAGCGTTAGTTTTCATCGAACCGACGGGCCGTACACGTGGACTGACTTCTCATCGCTACATTACTGAAATCATCGCAGACCATGTGGTACCTTACGCAGGATATATCGGACAGGATATGCAATTGATGCATGATAATGCACGGCCTCATGTTGCTCATGTGGTGACCCAGTATCTACGCGACGTCAGCATTCGTACGATGGACTGGCCAGCTCGAAGCCCGGACTTGGATCCGATAGAACACTTAAGGGATGAGCTGAAACGTCGGGTTTGAGCCCGGGTACCTGCTCCAACAAGGCTTCCAGAGCTGCGAATCGCAATTGAAGAGGAGTGGAATACAATTCCTCAAGATTTTATCGTCAGGCTCGTAAGGTTGATGAATACAAGGATGCTGGCAGTTATCCGAGCAAGGGGAGGGAATACGGAATATTGATCAAAAACTTTTTTTTTATTTTATCTTTGTGTTTGGCTTTAATTTTTTTTTTTTCACTTTACCATTACTAACGATTGTCACGACTGGAAAACGACTCTTCTTTGTAAAATCCTTAATAAACACAGACATATTGATTAAACCCAATGAGTTTCCCTCATTTTAATCATCATGAAACGCACTTTCTGTAGGTACAACTTTGATAATTGTAGGTTTTTTAGTTTTTGAGAAAATCGAATTAGAGTGCCGAGGTAGCGGGTGGCACGGTTTATTTGCTGTCCAGTGTATATGCGCATTCAGGAGCACTTACAAGGCGTTGAGATAGAATGGCCATTGAGACTTCAAATAATTGAATCCACACAGGCCCACCTTGCCTCTTGGCCTTCGCAACGGCTTCTCGTACAACATCACCAGTATCATGGGGCTCGCATTTACTTGCGTATTTAGCCATATAGTACGCAACTGCTGTTACGTTACCACACGGCTGCACATCAATGTTTCCTTTCCATAGATTCAATAGAGTAGGATTGTAGTTGTTCACCATAATTTCGTCTGCAGTTCGTTTGAAACAACAAAATCGTCCATTGTTTGTTATTACTTCATCAGGACCTAAGCAAATAGTAGTCTCATATGGGGGCCTTGGGAAACCAAAACGACAATAACTATCATTGCGGTTTTTATAGCAAGTAACCGTGTGTTTATGTATTTGCACTTCTTCTATTAATTTCTTCAATACAGGATCATTGGGCATTAAGGAGCATGAAACAACCCTTTCGATAACTTCAATACCCTCATGAGTCTAGAAATCTGGGATATGGTCACACCACACCAACATATGAAGGTGTGGACTTCCACGATTTAACCACAGCCTTTTTTTTTTTTTTTTGGGTGGGAAATCATCAATTGACGTCTCCCGCTCTGGGTGGAGCGGGAGGGCGTGTCAGACTTTTACTGACTAAAACCCACCCGTGTTCCTTCTCTTGCCTGTGCAATGCCAGGGGGCCACGGTATCCCTTTCGGACTTTCCCGCAACCCCGGCAGGCAATGGTCTCATCGGACCCCTTCATTCGCTGACATCTCTTTGAGGCGCGCGTGGAACACAACGCGCCGTCGAACCGGGCTTGGTCCTTACCGGACGACGAGCTACCCATGGCTCACCGTCCGCAAGCCCGCGCCTACGGTAGCCGGGAATCAGCAATTGATTCCCGACTTCCAGGGCGTCTCCTCCTGCGGCGGCTAGGGGCGTGAGCGCGCGAAATTTGCCTCTCCCTCACGCGCTCCGCCTCTCCAGCCACTCCTCAAAGAGGGGACTTATCGCCGCAATAGTGGCGTGCCCAGCACTGGGTTGCGACAATCGCACTCTCCATGACGCCATGAGATCCCGTCCGAGCTCTGTCCGCTGTGCCGCGATTTCTCGCGGCATCGGAGTCAAGCCCCGGCGTTTCGCCTCCTCGCGCCACTCCCAAATATGCGCGAGGACTTTTGCCTCCAGATCCCATGGCGGCAATCCGGCAAGGAGGCTCGCCACCTCACCGGAGACCGTGCGGTATCCCCGGACCAGCCGGGTGGCCATGACCCTCTGGGACGCGTTCAACCGGCGGGCAGGCCGCCGCCGCAACGAACGCGCCCACACCAGTGCCCCGTGCAGGGCCATGGAATGCACGATCCCCGCGTATAGCCTCCGGCAGGAGGCGTTTGGGCCCCCTAGATTGGGCAGGAGCCGCTTCAAGGCAGCCCCGGCCCGGTCCAGTCTGGGAGCCAAACGTCGGAAATGCTCCACGAAGTTCCACCGACTGTCGAGGACGAGTCCCAAGTACTTCATCGTCGACTCGACGCCGATGTGAACCCCTCCTACCGTAATTTGTGAACCCGACGGTGGCGCATTCCGAGGACCATGAAAACACATGGCCTCGGACTTGTGCAAGGCCACCTCGAGTCCCAACTGCCGGATTCTGGCCACGATTGTCACAACCCCGTGTGTCGCTAGTTCGACTGCCGCCTGGTGCGACCTCCCCTGCGCCAGGACCAACGTGTCGTCAGCGTAACGATGTCCCACAGATGCGGCCCCAGGACCGATCCCCGTGGGACACCGCACGACATCTCTCACCGGTTCCACTCTCCCTGGTGACCGGGGTAGATGATGGCTCTGTCTGCCAGATAGGCCTCGACCACACGACAGAGGTAGGTCGGCATCCGGTGATACCGGAGTGCCTCCCTGATGCAACTCCAGGGCAGGGTATTGAAGGCGTTGGCGATGTCTAGATACACCGCCAAGACGACCCCACCCCGAGCCACCGCATCTCCCGTCGTGAGGGCTCGCACGCGCATGATGGCGTCCACCGTGGAGCGCCCCCTGCGGAAACCAAACTGGCTCTCCGCCAAATCCGGCCACACCCGCACCAGCCGCCCGACGAGGCGGTCTGCAATGACTCTTTCAAAGAGCTTGCCCACCTCGTCAAGCAGCACTATGGGCCGGTAAGCGGACGGAGAGTCCGCAGGGCGCACTATGGGACCAAACAGTATTTTCCATCTCAAAAATGGTTTTGTCGAAAGTCGTAAATCCATAGATTGTTTTATGGTTTTTTATACTCTCAAAAGATGGAACTTACGAATAAATTACAAAATATAAAAAAATATAAAGTTTTACGTTTATAAAATGAACCTCAAACATTGGGCATAAATATTTTCATGCCAATTAAATTACCGTTAAGGGAGTTCAACACATAATTATTCGGAAGTTTTCCAAGGAAACATATTAGTGTTATACATCATTAGATAGCTTAGAATATAGACTTTGCAACCACGTTCAGTTTTGTAAAAAAAATATTTTTATTTAATTTTTTAATATTTTTTTAGTGAAGTAAAGAAAATTTAGTTTTTGTTAATTTCAATTGGAGTTTTCGTTGTTGCCGAAAGCAGCCGGTGTCAAGTTAATTACTCTATTAGAGACCTTATCTACTCAGTAATATGAGGATTTAAAAAAAACTTGCGCGTTTTTTGCGCCAGAGGTGATTTTGAAGCAATAATGTCAATCGGGGAAAAATCCTCGAAAATTACGGTTCTTCTTTTTTATTATGAAATATTATATTTAGTTATTATCCTTTGATGTCTATATTGTTTTTTTCTATTTCTATGATAAAAACATACATTTGCAAATTAAAAAACTGCTATTATATTTGAAAGAATCTTCCCATGGCAATTTTGTTTGGGGTGGTCACCTTAACCACAAGTATGATAAACTATATTGCTGCGGAAGTTCTATTTATCTGTTGTGGTAAATAATTACAATCAGTACTGATTACACTATTTCGATGAGAACTGTTATAATCAATTGTCCCATGGTTTTTGCACAAGGCACTAAAATATTAGTCCTTTAAATACCCGTGTTCAGATACTTCTTTTCAATAACAATTAACGCATAAAAAACATTATTATCTAACAATGAGTGAATTCGTTTGTGTTCGACGCGATCTTTGTGATCAAATAATAAAAGGGAAAAGTACTTCAGACCTCAAAAAATATTTATTGGAAAATTTTCAACTATCGGAAATTGACGTTAATACTGTAATAGAGAGTATTCAAAAAAATCTAACATCGAGTTGCAACCAGAAATGGACCAAAGCTCAAAGAATGCCGGACCGGTTCGAGAGCCTATACTCAAATTGGTTAAATGGTGAGTTTAAAGTATCATTGAATTCTTGCAGTACCTCAACCACTGTAAATTCTGGTTTGAATACTTCTGGTGAACGTGGAAGACCAACAAAACAATATGACGAGTGCTCGGAAAACACAAAGAAACGAAAAAATATGGAGCTGGTCCAGGAGTATGGAATGGGACATGTCCGTAACGCTTATGTGCAAGGTTTAAGATCCATGGGGGAAAATGACGAAGCGTCGATTGTGACTATTATCAGAAATAAGGAAAAAGAAGAGAAAAAAGTTATTCTACAAAACATACTCAATCCAGATAACGCACTTTCCTTTATAAAAGAGGAAGCATTGAGTATATTATCTACACATGTTTTTGCAAATAAATGAATCTTTATCTTATCTTTATGCATTGAAACTGATTTAACCAAAGCACAATATGCGTACCTAAGAAAAAGGCTCGTTGATAAGAATTTAAGTTCTGTATTGCCTTCGTATCAAACACTAAGTGAAGCAAAAAAGGCTTGCTATCCGCCTGCATCCAGCATTACGGTGACAAATATAAGCGCAAAAATCAACCTGCAAGATCTCTTAGACCATACAGTCTGCCGTATTATAAGGATAAAGTCAGGATCGACTTACAATCGTCTCAAGCTTTTCACTAAATGGTGATGTGATGGATCCTCCGGGCAAAGTGAGTATAAACAAACTCTACCGGAAGAAAACGAACAAATATCGGACGCTAATTTGTTTATAGTGTCCCTTGTACCACTGCGACTAGTAGACGAAGAAACTTCTACGGTCATATGGAAAAACCCTACTTGCTCATCTGTTAGATATTGCAGACCAATTTCATTAGAATTTGCAAAAGAAACTCCCGAAAAAACTACAGCGGTTGTCAGTGAAATTGAAGCCAGAATTAATCAATTGATTCCAACTCTTGTGTCAATAGAAGACAAAGTCATCGAAGTTAAACATCAACTGTTTATGACAATGATTGATGGGAAAGTTGCTCAAGTGTTGACAAACACATCATCCAGTGCTACCTGCACTGTTTGTGGAGCAACTCCCAGACAAATGAATGATCTTTTAAAAGTTACAACGAAAGTTGAAAATGAAAATGCGTTTAAATACGGATTGTCGACGCTACACGCATGGATAAGATTTATGGAAATGATCCTCCATATTTCTTACAATTTAGGTTTTGAGAAGTGGTCTGCAACAACTCCAGAAAACAAGCAACTTAAAGAAGACAAGAAAAAATTTGTCCAAAAACGTTTCCGAGAAGTGCTTGGCTTGCATATTGATAAACCACGCCAAGGTTCCGGTAATAGCAATGACGGTAATACGGCAAGGAGATTTTTCCAAAATTACCAATGTTCTGCAGAGATAACCGGAATTGATGAAGAATTAATCAAGAGACTATATGTAATTCTTCAAACTATGTCATCGGGATTTCCTATAAACGAAGAAAAATTTGGTCAGTATACATTGGTAACCGCGCAATTATATGTAAGCAAATATAACTGGTACTACATGCCGTCTTCGGTCCATAAAGTACTTATACATGGTGCTAAAATAATAGAGCATTATGCAGTTTTGCCTATAGGACAATTATCCGAAGATGCCCAGGAAGCTCGAAATAAAGATTATAAGAAATATAGGTTACATCACGCTAGGAA
Organism: Xanthia togata; assembly: GCA_963853775.1. Classification (NCBI taxonomy): domain Eukaryota; kingdom Metazoa; phylum Arthropoda; class Insecta; order Lepidoptera; family Noctuidae; genus Xanthia; species Xanthia togata. The sequence continues at coordinate 350,178 of OY970801.1, forward strand.
GTGTTCCAGATCAGCAACAAACGAAGAGGTTCTGCATATTTTGTTATATACATCTGATCCTTATACAGGGTGTTTGGCGCATGGACCGACACAATTTTTTCAGGAATTTGGGAGGTCATTAGCTAGGTTCTACCCATACACCCTTTGTCCCAAATGTCACGGTTGGTTACATATGATTATTTTTTTAAAATGAAAAAAATTCCCAAAATGTGTCCTTTAATTTGAAATAACTTTTTTGTTTGTGGGTGTAGTGGCACAAAACAAATTTTGTTGCATTCTCCAAAGTCCTGTAAATCTAAAAACATCTTTGTTTTATACAACTGGTTTCAAGAAAATTCCTTACAAGCTTCCAAAGTTAATTTTTGTATTTAATGAATGAAATTTTACAACTTCTAAATTAATTATAAAAAAAACTAAAAGCTATTTTGAAATTAGCTTTATTTTAAAAAGTTCTTTAGTTGATACCCTTTCTAACGGTATGCTACATGTCATAGAAATTATTCATTTATGTTGTAAAAATAAGGGATACTACTATGCCACGGCCGAACCGCACAAAACAATGGAACCAGTTTGAACGATACCGTCGCGTCAATGTAAGCGCAGGTAAAAAGTTCGTCTCTTTCTTGCACATGTAAAATGATTTTTGTCTTTGTCTAACATTGAGTTGGACGTTCGGGATGTGACAGGTACGGTGCAGTCAGTTGAGGTCTGACTATCTCTGCTGTTGGAAGTGCCCGTGTGTTTCACATTCTTCTCTTTTTTTTCATTGAGTTTTGTTTGTTAAATCTTGTTATTGTTATTGTTTTTTCCGCATTTAAACTGTTTTATTGTTGTGTTTATCTTCGGTGTTGATAGTAAAATGCCTACCTTCAGTAACGAAGAGTATGCCGACATGCTACTCGCGTATGGCAGGGCTAACTGCAATGCGCGCGAAGCGCGAAGAATTTATCAGGAGCGATATCCTGATCGACGTATACCACACCATGAAACCTTCTCTACAACCTATCGACGTTTGAGAGAGACAGGAAACCTAGAACCTCGAGTGAGTGCCGTGCAACATAATGTAGCCGTAGATGAAATGATTCTTCAAGCTTTTGATGAGGAACCTACAACAAGCATACGAACTGTTGCTGCAAGACTTAACTTAACAGTATGGAAAGTCTGGGCGGTTCTTCGGGCAGATGGGAGGCATGCATTTCATTACACCCCTGTTCAAGGTAAATAACACACCAGCCCTTTTTTATTGTAACAAAAAACCCGTTTTAACCTATTTCAATTTTCAATGACTAGTTATTTCGTCAAGTAAAGATACTTTTTTTTTTCGTGGTAAAATCATCAAATGAGTCCTCCCACCCCGGGCAGGGCGGGAGGGACTGTCAGACTTGTACTGACTAAAATCCACAGTGTTCCTTCAATAGCCCTTTACGTTCCGGGGTCACGGTAATAAGTCCCGCGACCAAGTAAAGACACTTAATAAATTTTTAGACGTTTGATTTTCTTTGTTTCACAAGTTATTTATTCATGTTTGAATTTTTTTTAAGTTATTTCCAGAAAAACGAAAATCTTTTGTGGTATTGGCAGTACCTCAAGGATTTTTTTTTGTTTTAGGGCTCGAAGATGGTGATAATGCTAGACGGCTGGATTTCTGCAGATTTATACTGCATACAGACGTCGAAGATGGCAACTTCTTGAAAAGAATTTTGTGGACCGATGAATCAAATTTTAGCCGTGAGGGAATAGTGAATCTCCACAATCTTCACCACTGGAGTCACAAAGACCAAAATCCTCGCGTTAAAAGGCAGAGTTCTTTTCAAAGAAAGTTCAGTGTCAACGTTTGGGCTGGTGTTATTGGACGCAATCTCATCGGCCCATATTTTTTGCCAGAAAGGTTGAATGGAGACATTTATTTAAATTTTTTAATCAATGATCTACCCGAACTTGTTGTGCCAGTTTTGGAAGAAGGTGTGCCGATAGTTTTCCAAAATGACGGCTGTCCAGCACACTACCAACTGAACGTGCGAGAGCATTTAGATAATGCCTTTCCAAACGCATGGATTGGTAGAGGCGGCCCTATTCCGTGGCCCGCACGGTCCCCAGACCTGACACCTTTGGATTTTTACGTCTGGGGACGTGCAAAAGAATTGGTTTACCAGACAGAAGTGCCCACTAGGGAAGTTCTGATTGAACGAATAACCGGCGCGTTCCAAACTATGAAAGAAGAAATGCGACTACGTACAACGACAGTTGAAATAAGAAACAGATGTCGTGCATGCATACGAAATGGAGGAGGTCAATTTGAACAAGATTTATAACTTTTTTTTAACTAGCCTATTCTGTCCCACTGCTGGGCAAAGGCCTCCCCCATTACTTTCCACCTTTCCCGGTGTTTTGCCTCCTTTTTTATAACTTTAGTTTAATAAAAACCAAATAACCTTAAAAAGTCTTTTTCTTAACCCTAGTATTTTGACTACATAATGAATAATTTCTATGACATGTAGCATACCGTTAGAAAGGGTATCAACTAAAGAACTTTTTAAAATAAAGCTAAGTTCAAAATGGCTTTTAGTTTTTTTTATAATTAATTTAGAAGTTGTAAAATTTCATTCATTAAATAAAAAAAATAACTTTGGAAGCCTGTAAGGAATTTTCTTGAAACCAGTTGTAATAAAACAAAGATGTTTTTAGATTTAAAAGACTTTGGAGAATGCAACAAAATTTGTTTTGTGCCACTACACCCACAAACAAAAAAGTTATTTCAAATTAAAGGACACATTTTGGGATTTTTTTTCATTTAAAAAAAATAATCATAATGTAACCAACCGTGACATTTGGGACAAAGGGTGTATGGGTAGAACCTAGCTAATGACCTCCCAAATCCCTGAAAAAATTGTGTCGGTCCATGCGCCAAACACCCTGTATATCTAGCTTAAATAAACCAAGTTTTCTAATATCCAAAGAATTATTTGACGAAGCTAAAGAATTGTTGGAAATAGAAAGTGATGAGTAGGATAAGTTTAATTTAAGTTTTTAGTAACTGTTTGTTTAATAATAATAATTTAGTTTTAAACTTATTTTAAGCATAAGTGTAACTTTTATTGCTATTTTAATATAACTGTATGATTTTTTGTATGAAATTTCGTATAACTTTATCTTTGTCATTTTTTTTCGGAAAAAATATTTTTTTTAGAATGATGATGTTTGATTTCTTTTATTGCCTAGATATTCACAAATACGTGAAAAAAAATCAAGGAGATAAATCACAAAACAACAGAGTTATCGATTTTTGAGATGGAAAATACCGGTTGGTCCCATAGTGGGGCGCCCCGGCTTCTTGATGAGGACCAGTTTCTCCATCTTCCAACGAAGTGGGAACTGGCCCCTCTCCATACATGCGCTTAAGAGCCCCCTTAGTCGAGGCCTGAGAGCCTCTGAGGCCAGGACCCAGGCTTTCCCAGGTAAGCCGTCGGGTCCTGGGGCGGTATTTCTGGCATTCAGCCTACGTACCGCCACCCTCATCTCTACCTCGGTCACCTCCGGAGCATCGTCGTCGTCGTCGGACCTAAGCAGCGTGGATCGCGTTTGAGGAATCGCATCAGAGCGTTCACGCGAATCGTAAATTGTCGAGGAAATCATCCCGATCACGGGATGATTTTGTACCAATTGCAAACGCTCGGGAAAAGACAGGCTCTCTGCTTCATTTAAATAACGACCATATGCAATTAGTAAGGCTTTGATCATATCTGGCCAATTAAGGTCGTTGCAAGAGAACGTCATGAACCACGTAGGAGGCCCCAAAGTTCGGACCATTGCAGTAAGTTCAGAGCAACATTTATGCCCATAAGACGCTGATCCTCTGATATTCCTCATAGTAAGATGCATGTTATCTATTAGTCCTTGAGGTGTCTGCTCGCCTTGGCCCTGACGCATCCGGTATGATACAGAGACACTGGATTTAGCTCGATAATATCCAACTATGGAAAGAGCAAAAAACAAATAATCGTTTCGATTGAAACGTTTGTCCAAGCTTATTACTCGACTTTGAAAGTAGTCCAAAGGAGTAATTTGCATATATCTTTTCTCTCCAAAGCCATTTCTGCCATCAGGAAAAAGACAATACCAAGCAAGCTGTTCCGTTCGTCGCTCTCGATCCACATTTAATGGTGGCGCTGTTTTTCTTGTAATCTCATCTCGTTAGTGTTCGTAGTTGGATTTACACTTTCTAGATTAGGGACCGCTTCGTCTATGCTACGAAGCATACTACATATTTGTGATAGCGATCTTTCTTGTTCTGGAGCTAAGGTTGGTCGAGACATTAGTTAAAGAGTGTTGCTATTTTCAAGTATAGGAATTGTATATGTAGGACTCTCTGACTGACTCTCTGACGTTCTCAAAGTGTCTCGTTGAGGAGTGTTGCTATTCTCAAGTATAGGAATTGTATATGTAGGACTCTCTGACGTTCTCAAAGTGTCTCTGCGCACTTCTGCCTGGTTCTCCGGTGTTACAATCAAAGGAGTTAGTGAGTACTTATAAGAAAATATCTTGTGCCGCTAGTTTTTTCGTCGGAATAAACAAATTTCGTCGCAGTATGCCATGTAATTAATCTATATTACGAAATTTCATGCAACAAGCTACACCACGTCTTGGAGCTACAGCTCCCTTAGGCCCACGTGCATGTGAATCAAACAACCAATATTTGTAAGCATCAGTTTCAGCTTTACAATATATAGCCACAGTCATGGAATTCGCAGTAAGCAACCCGCAACAGTTTTCTCTGAAAAATAATGTCTGAGCATTATTTAGGTTAGGGAAGCCGTCAGTACTTCGATCTGTATCTAAATGACCATTATAATTTGTTTCCGCTACTGAGATATTAGTTTTCTTTCTGTTATATAATATTTGCTGTGCAAGATACTCAGGGTTAATTTCTCCAATAACGGGGGTCCTCTCTAGAAGCAATGGACTCACGGTAGAACTTGTCTCCGAGTATAACAATGTAATCAATGTCACTTTTTGACCATTGACTTGGCTCAATTGTACAGAATGCTGCACAAGCTAAAGCTGCTACAGCAGTGCATTGTTTGCCACGAGATTGTAAATCAAAAATTAAATCGGCTTGATGAAATGATCCGTGTAGTATAGAAACGTCTTCACTTATATCAACGTAATTATTTTGAGGAGTAGATTGTAACTGCATAAGCTCACCACCATCTGCAGGCTCTTCAGAAATTTGAACGATTTCAGAAATGTCGATAAAATTCTCAAAATGGGATCTTATATCTTTATAGAGTATATTGTTTGACATTAACCAGGTTAGAGCCTGATACAATCTGTTCGTATCCACAACAAATTCTTGAGAGCGTTGCAAATTCTTGAGATTTTCCACAACCAGAACCAGTCCTACTTGGTTTGGCGCAAGTGGCAGTTGTTCAGCTACTTCAACAACGTCTTATGCAAACAAAGTAACTTGTCCCTTGCACCAATCTTGACAAAAACGGTTTTGTAGCTTCATTATTTTAAGAAACGGTACAACACGGCATAAAAACCGTTCTTCATGTTTCGTCAAATTAGCTAGCTCTTGAGGTACAGTCGCGACTGTCATTTTATTCCAGAAAGCTGCCGGCGGAATTTTCCGTTTCCTAATATTATTTTGACAGCGAGAGCATGTTACGATATTACCCAGAGAAACCAATTCTTCGGGTAATAATGCACTGTACATTGCAGTATGTAAATTACAACGTTGTGGTGGATGCTTTATTACAAACGGCACATGGAACGTCTGCAAAAATGTTAATAGCCTGTTCAAAATCATTTATAGAAGATATGTCATGTATGTATGTTGGCACATAGCATCTAATCGAGTCGATCTGGATTCGGTAGATTCATTTGTTAAACGTTCGTGAATCAAGCCAAGTCGATGAGAACGTTGCTCTTCGGTTTCGTTTGATAAACGTTCGTGAATCAAGCCAAGTCGATGAGAACGTTGCTCTTCGGTTTCGTTTGATAAACGTTTGTGAATCAAGCCAAGTCGATGAGAACGTTGCTCTTCGGTTTCGTTTGATAAACGTTCGTGGATCAAGCCAAATCGATGAGAACGTTGCTCTTCGGTTTCGTTTGATAAACGTTCGTGAATCAAGCCAAGTCGATGAGAACGTTGCTCTTCGGTACCGTTTGATAAACGTTCGTGAATCAAGTCAAGTCGATGAGAACGTTGCTCTTCGGTTTCGTTTGATAAACGTTCGTGAATCAAGCCAAGTCGATGAGAACGTTGCTCTTCGGTTTCGTTTGATATACGTTCGTGAATCAAGCCAAGTCAATGAGAACGTTGCTCTTCGGTTTCGTTTGATAAACGTTCGTGAATGAAGCCAAGTCGATGAGAACGTTGCTTTTTGGTTTCGTTTGATAAGCGTTTGTGAATCAAGCCAAGTCGATGAGAACATTGCTCTTCGGTTTCGTTTGATATACGTTCGTGAATCAAGCCAAGTCGATGAGAACGTTGCTCTTCGGTTTCGTTTGATATACGTTCGTGAATCAAGCCAAGTCGATGTGAACGTTGCTCTTCGGTTTCGTTTGATAAACGATCGTGAGTCAAACTGAGTCGTTGAGCATGACTTTCTGGACTTTCATTAAGCCTTGATACGTTCGTGTATCTGAGAAAGTCTATAGACCCGCTGCTCTTCACTTTCATTTGAAATATTTATCGCATTTCTTTCCCTAATTTTCTTTAACCGATCTTCCCTCTCGTCACTACTTTCTTCCAAACGGCGCTGTCTCATTTGAGCAGCGCGTTTAGTAGGCCTACCCATATTATTTAAAGGTAAATAAAGTACACTATATCCCACTAAAAATTGTTTTTTTTTTTTTTTAATCAAAATACTACTTCTAATATATATGTATATATACTACATACAAAATTAAACTACAAAGTAGAAAATAATAAAACAAAATACACCTACTTCCCACTAAAAATTGATAAAACAATTATTTTTTAGAAAAAAAAACAAAAACCGACTTCAAAACTATACTTAGATGCAAACTTAACTAAAAAGTAGAAAATAATATTTTAATTACTTCAAAACAAAGAACATTAAACAATGAAATTATTGATATTTATATAATATCTATTTACAATTTATAATCAGTTATTTTTGGAGTTGGTGCCAGCCAAAGCAAAAATATATCTTTGCCTACCTAGGCAACTACTTTAAAAAAAAACCAGACCACACACTACTACTACTACTACGATTACTAAATAAATAAATAAATAAATAAATACTACTATTCTTGATTAATCTGTTAATATATGAAAGCGAAATAGAAATTAGATTAAAAAAAATTGAACGAAAGCTGATAATTGCAAACAAGCGCATCCAAATTTTTATGCATTTAGACACAACTGTCAACTCACGCGTCTGCCCGCGTTCGGGTAGTACACTCAGGCACATCCCCCCGGGTCCAGGCCTGCCCCGCTATCACACTACGCCACGCCGCACCGGCCCACAGTGGGCTGGGATTACAAGGTTGGGTCTTAAGAGATCAAATTTGTTTTTTTGGTATCTAGGCATAAATTTAAAACGTTTTTATTCTTTGACTTTTTTTAATTTAACGAGTACTTTCGGAGATATAGCCATATAAAATTTGTATGAAGAGTCATGTTATTTTAGTTAAGCAATTTATTCCAATTAAATTGAAATTGAAAATAATGTATACTAAACGGCCTGAAAACCTCAATACCTACTTAGTTCTTTAAAAAAAAAACAATGTTCGACATTTTCCACCACCATAGGTAGGTAATAGGTATGACGTAATTTGTTTTGAGACTTATTTCCGGGAATCAAGGGATAAGAGTGCGCGAGCGCAACAACAAGTTATGACGTGTCGTAACTTGATTGGTGCAACGATAGGGTATCTACGGAATGTTCGGTTGCATTCAAACGTACTTCAGTATTCTATTACCCACCATAATAGTCGCACTACCCCCACACATTAATTACTTACTTATTTGTTATTTTGTATTTGTGAAAATGTTTGAAAATTTAGTGACAAACCTTGATCTTATCGTTATTTAAAAAAAAAAAGTGGCAGTATTAAAAATAATGACAGTTTGTGTAGTGAGAAAGAAAAAAAAAAACTTTGTCAGTAGAAGCACAAAGTTTATTAGTAATTGAACAAGCGGAAACATTTGATGATGACGAATACGAAAATTTTGCATTCGTTAACGTGGATACCCTTGACAGTGATTAAATTAAAACAGTGCAGTGGCCAGTAGTGATTGTGATTTTTACTTATTTATTTATTTATTTTATTAGTCTTTAGTGGATTAGGCCTAAAGGGGAGACCACTACATAAAAAAACGCGCCTAGTTCTTAACCTCTATGGTGGTGTGGAATAGAGAACAAAATTTGAAATTGCGACCAAATCGCAGAAAATCGCAACCCGAGAATAGGCGCTAAAATAGGACAAATATACGTACTATGCATACGTAGTCAATTCTTTGAGAAAATTTGAGAATTTTGAGATTTTCACATTTTTTTCTTTTGCTTCATACAAAAATTACTTTGGATATTTATAACTCCGAAAATACTAAGTTATCTGAACGACCCTCATAGAAATAATTACTTAAATTCGATAGATAAATCCAACACAATATTTAAAATTTCAGAAAAATAAACTTTTTTTTTTTAAATGCTAAGTCCTTTACCGGCCCGTTTCAGCCCGCTGTGCGGCCCGCGCCCCGTTCGAAAGTTTGTTGCAGACTTGGCTGGCACCGACTCCAAAAATAACTGATTATAAATTTTGTAAATAGATATTATATAAGTATCAATAATTTCATTGTTTGTCCTTTAATGTTTTGAAGTAATTAAAATATTATTTTCTACTTTTTAGTTAAGTTTGCATCTAAGTACTCGTATAGTTTTGAAGTCGGTTTTTTTTTTTTTTTCTAAAAAATAATTTTGTTGGGTTCGGCGTTCATCTTGGAACACCCAAACAGTTGATTTTTGTTTAGTTTCAGGATCATACGCATATATCCAAGATTCATCACCTGTTTAGACAGCTTTTTCTTTTGATTATAGACTGCTTTTGACGCACCCTTATTGTACTTTTGTAACATTTTTTTACACCAAATGAAACGAGCCCGTTTTTGGTCAATTCTCAAGTTGTGTGTGAACATTTTTTTTTACAGCTACCTAACTAAATGTACGTGTAATATTTTATATATAATCGTCATACTTATGCCCAGAGACACCTCTATCTCGCGATATGTAAGATGACGATCTTGCATTATTAGTTCCCGCACAGCATCAATATTTTGAGGTACAACAACCGATTTAGGGCGACCTTCTTTAAATTCGTCGTCGAAACAAATTGTGTTCTTCAGCCAGAGTTCCATTTTTAAATGTTATAATTTTACTTTTTCAATATTGTTCTGTAACTGGCCAGTTCCGGATACATAAATATAAGACCTCTTAAAGTAAATTAAGTAAGGATTTTTGGGGTGCAAGCCGAATTCTTGGAATTTTGCATTTATTTACTTCTTATTAGAAAACCTTACAAAACTGTACTTTATATCCTTACGTAACGAATATCTATATAAACACTGATACAAGTTATTTACTTAAATAATATTAAAACATTCTTCTTCTTTTCGTGTGGTTAGTAAACTAACCTGGTGTCAGAGTTTTAAAGAAATAGAAATATCTCTCAGGCATGCCGGTTTCCTCACGATGTTTTCCTTCACCGTTTTTTGAGCAAGTGATAATTATATAATACGCACATGAATTACATGAATACGCACATAAAACATTTGGAACAAACTATTATACATTTTTAGATAAGTAAAATTTTCTTACATTAAAGTGGCTATATCTTTTTATTACGTGGACCGATTTTCATAAACTCAACATACAAATTAGTTTTGAATCTAAACCTTTAATTTAAGCAAAATATCTCCATAAACAAAAAAAGTATGTTTTCAAGTTACGTAATGAATGTAATTATCTATGACAATTTTCACCTTACTACTAAAAATCCCTTTCAATTTTAGTTTTAATGGTTCAAAATAAGAATTCTAACACAACTCTAACATGAATATAGGTACCTAGATCATAGCACAATATTGAAGTCTTGTTGGAATCTAATTAAACATCAAAAAGTTCCTAATCTACAATTTGGCATAAAATAGGATTACGTGAATTTCCGTTGCGACCTAGTCGCTACTTGAAACCTGGTGCACGGATAGGGTCCTATCGCTCAAAATAATAATATAATATACGAATTCTAATTAAAATCAAGTTAAAACTATGTTACTAACTATGTATGTACATGTTTTAAGACATATTATAATCTTATATACAACATGTCCCAAAATTCAACGATAAGCCGGCACCAGAGGATGGACCTACTAATGACTACTCGAGAAAAAAAAAGAAAAAGAAAATACCTCTACTTTTTTTAAATTACTTAAAAATAATGGAAATTCTTCGAAAATGTATACCCCTTATGACACTTTTAACTACCATGACCACAATTTTTCAAATATTTCAGTTTTTTTGTTTGTATCGGCCACCTAAGTAGTACTTCTGTTCACCATAATCTTTGAAAATTACAGAATTTTCGTAGTTTTATACAAAAAAAACAACCAAAAAAAATTATTTCCCTAAAATTTTGAAAGATTTTAACGTTCAGTACACTTTAACTCATCATAGTGTAAAAAAAAATATGGACACTACTATGGCAAGTTTTTTAAAAAATTAGCGCAACTAACCTAGATTTTAAAATGGTATAATACTTTAGGAAAACTAGCCACAAAAAAAAAAAAATGACACTTTTTCTAATCAAGAACCAAATTTCATAAGTTGTTGTTAATAGTAATCACTTCTACTATGTGCCCAAAATAGATTTTTGTTGTTGGAAAATGTTGAATGAATGAAACAAATGGTGTCAATAAATGTAAATTTATTGCATTATTAATAATATTATAATAAATGTTCGAACTGTTTACCACCGGCATTAATACAGGCACGACATCGCCTCGAATTGAAGAAAGAAAAAATATCGTTTTATTCGTCGTGCATATCTTCTACTATTGATATGATCCGCAGCCTGACTGATTTTTTGGCGAAGGTCGTTCAGTGTTGCAATGGGTTTCGAGTAGACTCTGTCTTTGAGACAACCCCAATAGAAGAAGTCCAGGGGGTTTAGATCGGGTGAACGGGGTGGCCATAAAATAGGACCAAGTCGCCCTATCCAACGCCCTGGATACTCTTGGTTTAAGTATTCTCGCACAGGACGGGCATAGTGAGCTGGGCAACCATCATTTTGAAACCATATGTTTTGTGGATCACTAATGGGCATGTCTTCTAATAATACTGGCAAGTCATTTTGTAAAAAGTTCAAATAACTATTGCCACCCAAGTTTCCTTGTAATTCAAAAGGCCCAATCACTTTTCCGTTTAATATGCCCGTCCATAGGTTAACCTTGAATTGATATTGGGATTTGTCTTGTCTCATCAGGTGCGGATTTTCATTGCTCCAGCTATGTAGGTTGTGAAGATTTAAATAGCCATCTCTCTTGCAGGTTGATTCATCCGACCATAGAATATTATCCAAGAATTGGGAATCTTCTCTGTGCTTTTGCAGCATCACACGGCAAAATGCGACTCGTAGTGGATAGTCCCGCGGTAATAACGTCTGCACACGCCTGTAGTGATATGGGTGAAGTCTGTCACGTTTTAGGATTCGATGTGCAGTACCAGAGTTTCTCTGAGAGATTTTTTCAAAGATATCGGTATCCTCACAGTGGCATCACAATACATCTTCGCCAACATCTTATATATTAGGCAGAATATACACTTATACACTAAAAACAGTGATATTCACAATGTTAACACTAGAAGTAAGGATAAACTACGTGCTCCCTTTCACCGGCTTCATAAGGTTCATAACTCATTTGTTGGGCTTGGTATAACCTTTTATAACAAGCTACCCTCTTGTTTGCTAGATTTGCCTTTTAATGCGTTTAAAACTAAAGTAAAGTCCAACCTTTGTTCAAAGGCATACTATTCTATCAACGACTACTTAAATGATAAGAATAGTTGGTCGCTGTGATTAACTCAAGACAATGTTTAAATGTTCTTTCTCCAGAATTAGTTTACCTACTGACAGGTTTTATGAGTTTATATAAAAGTCTATAATTTTACTTTATATGTACATTTATTTTATTTTTATTTATTGTTGACATAATCTACTCATTACAATGTTTTTTTTTAATGAGTTGTATTACAATATGTGGTTAGCTAGCGACCTCGACAATTATTTATTTTACCTCGATGGTCCTAGTTTATCAATATTATTATAACTTCTAGTTACAGCTCTATGTAAGCGGGCACGCCCTTTATGCCTGGAGGTTTTTTTTTTTTTTTTTTTTTAGATATTGTTTACGTTTAGTTATTTTTATTTCTGCTTGAGTATAGTTCTCGATGTTTTTGGTTGGTATATTGGCGTGTGCTAGCTGTCATATGGCTATTAATTTATAATTTAAATTTTATTTTGCGTAATGTAAATTATCTTATAAATTATTGTATAGAATCATTTTTTTTTTCCTAACTGAACAGACAGCTGTGCTGCTGGGGAGTTTGTTGCGCCACTTCTTCTTCCCAGCAAAAGCACTAGGAAGTGGTGAAGGGTGGGCGTTTTGGGGGACTGTCTTATGTAATTTTGACGTTCGAAAAGTGCTGATTCTCAGCCTAATTTGAATAAATGACTTTTGATTTTGATTTTTGATTTTGAGTACTTTTTGGGATTCCCGTAGCTATTTCTAAGGAACGTACCGAGGTAGTTGAATCATTTTCAATTTCATTGAGAACTTCTTCGTCGCGTTCCGATCTAGGTCTTCCAGCATTTCTCCTGTCAGATGGTAAACGGCCCTCCGAAAACGCTTGATGCACATTAATAAATACTTGATAATTCGGGTATCTTTGAGCATTTGGGTACCTTTCTCGATATAATCTGCTAGCAGCGCTACCATTGCATCGGCACTCTCCATAAATGAGGTGCATATTAGCGTATTCCAACGGTGTGTATGGTAGCGGCATGATAAACGCTAAGCAGTCCAAAATACGCCAAAAGCCCAATTCACAAAACACAGTCCAGTTCAAAATAATGCCAGGTTAGTACAGTTTGCAGATCACTTAATCCAGTCCAAAAAGCCAAGCCAAAAGTCGTTGGTCGTCGTCGGTGCACAGTAAACAAAGAAGCAGAGCGTACTGACTTTGTACTTTGTAGAGAACAGCAACATTCCTACCTTTTTTTTTTTTTTTTTTGGGTGGGAAATCATCAAATGACGTCTCCCGCTCTGGGTGGAGCGGGAGGGCGTGTCAGACTCTTACTGACTAAAACCCACCCGTGTTCCTTCCCTTGCCTGTGCAATGCCAGGGGGCCACGGTATCCCTTTCGGACTTTCCCGCAACCCCGGCAGGCAATGGTCTCATCGGACCCCTTCATTCGCTGACACTCTTTGAGGCGCGCGTGGAACACAACGCGCCGTCGACCCGGGCTTGGTCCTTACCGGACGGCGAGCTACCCATTGCTCACCGTCCGCAAGCCCGCGCCTACGGTGGCCGGGAATCCGCGATCGATTCCCGACGCCCGGGGCGTCTCCTCCTGCGGCGGCTAGGGGCGTGAGAGCGCGAAATTTGCCTATCCCTCACGCGCTCCGCCTCCTCCTTCGCGAGCATTACTGCTTCGCAGAAGGAGGTGACGGCCTCCCATGCCCTCTCGCTCCGTACCATGGCCTGGACCAGGGCCGGACGCGAGAGATCCCCGCCACCGATCGCCTCCACGAGGACACGGCGGTGCTCTGCCCAAGCAGGGCATACCTCCACCGTATGCTCCACCGTGTCCTCCGGGCGATCCACGCAGTGATGACACCCGGGCGTTTCCTCCCGCCTTATCCGAAACAGGTACCTCCCGAAACAGCCGTGTCCGGTGAGGACCTGCGTCAGGCGGAAGGTGAGCGTACTGACTTTGTACTTTGTAGAGAACAGCAACATTCCTACCTGCCCTATTGTTATTTAACAACAAACATCTATCTATCTCTCTCTAACGTATAATCGCTCTCTATCTATCTCTCTCTAACGTATACTATCTATCTCTTTCTGACTTCTGAACTTCACTGACTACGCACATGTCCCTTCCAAGTTCTAAGAATTTGCGAAAGAAATCTATTTTGGGCACATAGTAGAAGTGATTACTATTAACAACAACTTATGAAATTTGGTTCTTGATTAGAAAAAGTGTCATTATTTTTTTTTTGTGGCTAGTTTTCCTAAATTATTATACCATTTTAAAATCTAGGTTAGTTGCGCTAATTTTTTTTAAAACTTGCCATAGTAGTGTCCATATATTTTTTGTACACTACGATGAGTTAAAGTGTACTGAACGTTAAAATCTTTCAAAATTTTAGGGAAATAATTTTTTTTGGTTGTTTTTTTTGTATAAAACTACGAAAATTCTGTAATTTTCAAAGATTATGGTGAATAGTAGTACTACTTAGGTTGCCGATACAAACAAAAAAACTGAAATATTTGAAAAATTGGCTTATTCCACTTTTCCCCGTTGGATGATCCCCATTGATGGGGATTAGTGAACTTTTTGTTCACTATTCCCCGTTGACCCAAAATTTTTATTTAATGGGGATAAGTGAACTAAAAAGTTCAATAATCCCCATTAGGTAGGTACGTTAAAAAAATAAAATATATGAATCATGTTACATTTATTAATTAAAAATATAACTTTCTTATACCTAATAAAATCACAGATTGTACAATTATTAATTTAAAATAAAAAATATAACTTTCTTATACCTAGTAAAATCACAGATTGTACAATTATTAATTTAAAATAAAAAATATAACTTTCTTATACCTAATAAAGTCACAGATTGTTACAATCATTAATTTAAAATTGTAGCATGAAAATATTTCTTTCTTATACCTTGTAAAATCAAAGATTACAATCACTTAAGTTTTTCTAATTAGGTACGTTAAATAAAAACAATATAAAAATAAAATATATGAGTCATGTACTTTTATTTTTATAAGGTAAGAACAAAATTTTAAATTACCTACATACCTACTTTACGATTTTATTAGAACGAAAAACAGATTGTTGCCCCAACGAAATTGTTCTAACGATGTTTGGGAATAAGACCTTATATCTATCTATCTAATAAGATACACAATACTGTAAAAGATGCTCATTTTCTAGAGGCGCGCGCGCAAGGCGGTGGCGGAGCGGGGTGCGAGTTAGCTCGTATGTGATTGGTCGACCCATCTTTTGTTTTTGTTTCGTAGTCGTTAAGGGTTAGTAGTGTGTAGTGTAGTTCAAGCGTGCAGTTCTTATCAGTTCGCAGTTATTAGTTTAATATAGGAATAAATAAAGGAAATGGCTGGTAGTTCAACTGACGTTTGTTTAGAGTACGTTAAAAAAGGTAAAGCTACCATACTTCTCCGGGCCGGACATCAATACAGTAAAAAATGCAAATATAAAAATGGTGGAGTTTTGTGGGAGTGTACCACAAGAAAACAAAGTAAATGTGCCGGATCCATCACTGTCATGGTAAGTTACTTATTATATTTTGTGATTAATAATGACAATAATAACTCAGGTTATGTGTGTTATCAATATCACGTTTATCAATATCAAAATTTAAAAATCAACGTTAAAGTTTAAACACTGTTTCTGTCATGGCGGCACGTGTGACGTCATTCTTTTGTCAAACAAGTCTATTACACCTAGTGTAAAAGAGTGTAGCTGAAGTGAATTGTATATATTTAATTATTATTACATATTTTAGTTAAGCATAAAGTGAAATATGTTTTGTTGAACTATTCTGATAGGATAACAACAATTTGTTATAAGTTTTAAAGGTTGTTAAATAGCCTATTTAATTTTGTATTCTATGTAAGTGCAATATTGTTTACTTAAAAAATAATGTAAAGTAATTAATTATTATTACTTAATTTTACAGGACAATCAAGTTGTAGCTGAGAAACGACACAATGTTTGTGAACCTGATTTTGCGCGGAATGAAGTTACCTTGAGGTTATTCAAACTAAAAACTACACTTGCGGATCCAGAAGCACCTGCTATTCCCACTGCTTACAACGCGGCTGTGAGCTCACTAAAAGATACCGGAATTGACAAAATAAAAGAATTCCCTGCCCTGAAGTCTATCAAAACAACATTATATAAACACAGAAATGCAGCATTTGAAGTAAGTAAAATTGAGTTCAAAAATGTTGAAGAAGTTAAAGTACCTCCAGCTCATCAGGAATTTATTTTAGCAGACTACAATGACAGTGGTATCCGTGTAATAGCTTTTTGCTCTGAATTTGCCCGACATCAAATGAAAAATTTGAAGATGTTCTTGGGTGATGGAACGTTTTGGATCTGTCCATCTCCCTTTTACCAACTCTACACCATTCATGGGGATTTGGGCAGTACAGAAAAACACATAAACATTGTGCCACTTGTTTATGCCCTCATGAGCCATAAAAATCAACAAACATATGAAATTTTATTTAGTATGCTAAAATCTGCATTACCTGATTGGAATCCAGAAATATTTAAATGTGACTATGAAGTGGCTCCGATGAACGCAATGCGAAATGTTTTTGTAAATATATCTATTAGCGGCTGTTATTTCCATTTCACCCAGGCAATATGGAAGAAAGGAAAACAACTCAAACTAACAAAAGATAAATTAACCAGAAGACAAGTTGCACTTAGCACTGCTTTGGCTTTGTTACCATCAGATAAAATCATTGCGGGTTGGTTTTATGTTGCCTCTCAAAGCCCTGATGATGATAATAGCAAGGAGTTTAGAAATTACATGCTCAGACAATGGCTACAAGATGATTTTATTAAAACGTGGTGTGTATTTGGACAGACTCATCGCACTACGAATTTAGTCGAAGCATGGAATAATAAAATAAAAAAGCGTGTGAAAATAAAGAAACCCAACATTATGAAGCTCCTCACAGCGTTGGCTGAAGATGCATCGTATTACGAAGTTCTTGCATTGGGGGTTTCTGAAAATAAAGGTATAGCGGAAAAAACAAAAAAAAGCATCAATCGCGATAATTATATACAGGAGGTCCAAATGGAACTCATTAATAATGAAATTACGATTGGGCACTGTTTAGAAAAACTTAAGTGAGTGTAATCTTTGATTTTACAAGGTATAAGAAAGAAATATTTTCATGCTACAATTTTAAATTAATGATTGTAACAATCTGTGACTTTATTAGGTATAAGAAAGTTATATTTTTTATTTTAAATTAATAATTGTACAATCTGTGATTTTACTAGGTATAAGAAAGTTAAATTTTTTATTTTAAATTAATAATTGTACAATCTGTGATTTTACAAGGTATAAGAAAGAAATATTTTCATGCTACAATTTTAAATTAATGATTGTAACAATCTGTGACTTTATTAGGTATAAGAAAGTTATATTTTTTATTTTAAATTAATAATTGTACAATCTGTGATTTTACTAGGTATAAGAAAGTTAATTTTTTTATTTTAAATTAATAATTGTACAATCTGTGATTTTACAAGGTATAAGAAAGAAATATTTTCATGCTACAATTTTAAATTAATGATTGTAACAATCTGTGACTTTATTAGGTATAAGAAAGTTATATTTTTTTTTTTAAATTAATAATTGTACAATCTGTGATTTTACTAGGTATAAGAAAGTTATATTTTTTATTTTAAATTAATAATTGTACAATCTGTGATTTTATTAGGTATAAGAAAGTTATATTTTTAATTAATAAATGTAACATGATTCATATATTTTATTTTTTTAACGTACCTACCTAATGGGGATTATTGAACTTTTTAGTTCACTTATCCCCATTAAATAAAAATTTTGGGTCAACGGGGAATAGTGAACAAAAAGTTCACTAATCCCCATCAATGGGGATCATCCAACGGGGAAAAGTGGAATAAGCCGAAAAATTGTGGTAGTTAAAAGTGTCATAGGGGGTATAGAATTTCCATTTTTTTAAGTAATTTTAAAAAAAGTAGAGGTATTTTTTTTTTCTTTTTTTTTCTCGAGTAGTCATTAGTAGGTCCATCCTCTGGTGCCGGCTTATCGTTGAATTTTGGGACATGTTGTATATAAAATTCTCGTGTCACAATGTTCGTTCCCGTACTCCTCCGAAACGGCTTGACCGATTCTCATGAAATTTTGTGAGCATATTGAGTAGGTCTGAGAATCGGCTAACATCTATTTTTCATACCACCTAGTGATAAGGGTTGTCAGAAAAAAAAAAAAAAGTTGCAAAACAACGTTTGCCGGGTCAGCTAGTACTATACAATATAATATCTTAAAACTGACAACATAAGCTTTTCAAAAATAAACTCATCTCTGATATAATTAACAAAACCAAATACGATCAATCAATACAGCGAACTTAACCTCAACAATCAAACAAAATAACAAGTGACAGAGACAATGACAATGCATTGCTTACGGCACTTTAGCCAGGCCAAGGCAGCGCCACTATTATTCCGCAAATAGCGGCACTCCAATCCGACAGGGCTAAAGTGCCACTATAAACTTCCTATAAAAATTACAATATTTGGTGTTTTATTAAGTACATATACAAAGTTGATACGACAGAGGGGCTTTCCTTTAAACTGCCTATACTAGGTACCATTTTCAAGCTCTGTATCAAAAATCAATTAAATAGGAGCAGTAGTTTAGTCGCAAATGATTTTTTAAGTTTTTGCCCCGTTTGAACACGATGTATCTTTCCTAACAGCTGATTATGTCTATACGCGGTCATCCACCTTAAAACTATAAATCTGAGTATAAACCTACGATGCGTTGTTGCCGCTCTGACGCAAGTCACAAGTACAACCAAATATTTTTCGGCAAAGCAAACAAAGAAGCAATAAATACACACACTTGCAATTTAATTACGAGAGTGACAATCATAGCAAAACATCCCGCGCGTAAAAGAAATAGAAATAGGTCAGTGTGTTGTTATTGGCATCCTAGATCCTTGCGGTGCGCGATCGGTAAGTGGGGGCCCGGGGCAGTGGGGCTCACTGCCGGCTCAGTAGTGCGCTGACGCTATCGTTATCGTTACGTAACACGGAAGCTCCTCCTCTTTTGTTTTGCCGAACACGCGCGCAGACAATTGTGATTTTGTTGTTTGTGAAGTTTAAGACAATATCTCTTTTTTATTGTGACAGGAGTACAGGACACGTAACATCGGATTATTATTATTTAGTGTTAGTGTTTTTTTTGTGATTGACTGTTTTTTGTTGTGATAGGACACGTAATTAAACTTTGGTTGTGTGTGAGTGTAATTAAAATACAATTGATGAACTAAAAAATAGGATTATTTTAGCATTTCACAAATTAAAGTGCCTATCAACGAACAGTGATTTAATTAGAAAAATTAATAACAATATTCTCCGTCGGTATAATTTGTGCATTCATGTGAATGGAGGACACATCGATAATTAAAAAATGTTGTGTTTTTCTTGTGATTGTTGTTGTGCGTACTTACTTCAAAACCGTACCTATCATAAAAGCCGAGCGAAGGCCTAAGCCACGGCTAGCGCCACCGCCCCGGTCGCCCGCCTTGACACGTGATAACACGCGCCGCGCTCCGGCGTGTGCGCGACGTTGCCGCTTTGTTACCTAGGTATCTAAGGTCAGTTAAATTTATTTACACATGGTGGTTGCGTTTTACTCTGATTTGTAAGCTATTTAGTTTGTTTGAAAAAAAAAAAAACTCGTTTTTGATACTTTTTATTTTTATACCGTATTGAATTAATACTAAACACGTATAGTATACGTAGTGTAATTTAATGCCCCTCTGTCATATCAACTCTGTATAATATTGGCGACGAGTAGAAAACATAACGGAGGGTAAATCAGTGTTTTATGAGATTAATGTGAAATATGATAATTGGGACAATTACATCGACAGACTTAAATATTGTTTTGAGGCGAATGGCGTCGTCTCAGATACGGCTAAAAGGGCAAATTTCTATACAGTGTGCGGCGTACAAGAGTTCGAGACTCTTCTGGCGGTGATTATACCTAAAGTCTAGTGAAGTTAATACTCAGTGAAATTGAAGCGATCCTAACCAAACATTACAGCCCAAAACCTAATATGATATCTGGGTAACTTTACGGACATGGAAAGGATGCTTCGTGACAGATTGGTATGTGGTATGAACAATCACAATTTGCAGTACGAACTGCTTAAAAAAGACAATTTGCGATACCATCACGTAGTGGATGCTATTATGTTATCGACCGAAAGTGCGGGCAGGGACGGTCGTATGATACAGAGACCTATGGACGTCAACGCCGTGCAATCCAAAGCAAATTTTCCACTGTATTATCGATGTGGAGACACATCGACAAAATATTCAACGCTAAAAAGAAAACTAGTTCTGACAAAGTTAACTGCAGCCGAAAACGAGACTGACGTGTACCGCGCATGGCCTTTATAACATGGAGACCACGACGAGCTCTCGCGTTCGACATACGAGGTAAAGCTGCTAATAGACGGCGCGCAGGCAGCGATGGAGGTAGACTCCGGTGCCGCTTTCTCCTTGGTGAACCAGCATGCTGCACGCTGGGCGCGCGTGCGCTCGCGCAGCGGATTGCGCGCGGTACCCAACCGCCACGTGGAATAGCTCGCCGGTCACGGTAATGGGACAAGCTCCAGTGGAGGTACAATATAAAGTCATTAAGTGTGTTTTGAATGTTATTGTAGCTAAGTGCTCTGGACCGAATCTGTTGACACGTAACTGGTTCGAGATACTAAGTTTTACTCTAAATGACATGTATAATAATTATGATATCTGAACTTGACATGTCTGCGATCGATCAGATTGTAAGTAAGCACCGCGAGGTTTTCAGGGACGGACTCGGTACTTACAGGGGGGACCCTGTGGCTATACATTGGAAACCAGGGGCGGCTCCTAAACTCAAAACTCAAAGCATTTATTTCAATCAAACCATTTACAGGCACTTTTGAATTGTCAAGGGGTCGGTCAGTCAAAAATATGAAGCTAGTTGCCCATTCCAAAGCGTAGTAGGTACCTATGGAGAAGAACGGGCAAGAAACTCCACGGACACTCTTTTAAATAAAATATAAAATTGATACAAAATATTGGTTACTTACATCATTCATTTTGAAATTATGCATGTGAGAATAATGTAATAAGACGTGCACGTTCGTAAAAGCGTCCGTCCCGTATAAAAAGAAAAAAAGAATCATTCAAAAACTTTATATAAGTGAGTGAGTTTATATAATTGTTTATAATTTTACTTTATAAGTCAATTTATTTTAATTTAGTGCTGACATAATCTACTCATTACAATGTTTTTTTATGAGTTGTATTGCAATATGTGGTTAGCTAGCGACCTCGACAATTATTTATTTTACCTCGATGGTATAAATGACTTTTGAATTTTGACTTAAAATAAATTAAAATAAGCCATGGCAGCTAAGAGATGACCAGTCCCAACTGACGGCGCCCGTTCACGAACATGACGCATGGATCAGCACCATTTAGCTCAACCATTTTGAAGGGAGCTAAATGATCCAACACACACGCCACCATCAGCGAGACCTAGTTTTTTGAAGGCACTTCCCGTACCCTATGCTAACTAAACAACGTTGAAAAAGAGATAGATCGTCTAGTGGGACAAGGGGTACTTCGGGCTGTGACTTTTACAGAATGGGCGACTCCGGTTATTCCAATACCCAAACGAAACATTGGGGACATTCGTCTTTGCGGTGACTACCGTAGTACGGATTAACAGGCTACCGAGTCTGATACCTACCCTATGCCAACTGCAAGTGAAGTGTTTGTTACGGTTGCTGGTGGCAAATTTTACACGACACTCGACCTTGCCCGTGCGTGCATATACACAGGTGGTCGTCACACACGCCACAGAACAGCTGTTAATCTTAAACACATGCAAAGGTTTGTTTTCAGTACACAGATTGGCTTTTGGTGTTAAAGCCTATAATGTAATAATATAATACGGAAGACGGACAGGAGCGCCCCGTAGCTTTGAGTTCCAGCTTCCAACTCTACATATTCACGAACGCCGTTACTCACAATTAGATAGAGGCCACTGCCATTTCACTTGGAGTTAGCAAGTTTCATAACTGTAGTTACAGACAAACCATTGTTACGGACCATAAACCATTGTTGGGCATATTCGATCTGAAGCGCCCTATGCCCACAGTTTTGTCGCCTCGCCTAGCGAGGATCGCAATTATGTTGACGTGGGTCGTACACAATTACGAAATTGTGTACAAACCGGGACAACAGATAGGTCACGCTGATGCATTGAGCCGAAGGCCACAGCCGGTTCCCGACCAACCGGTAATGTGACGCAGCAACAGCATTTATGTGACGCATTGCTGATGGTAGAAACACCTACCGATTTCCCTGTGGATGCTGACCAATGGCAGGGATGTCCGCCACTGCTCCCGCTTGGTGGCGCTGGTGTGTTTGGCGGTCATGACAGTTCAGTTTCTCGAAGAGAATTAGATTTTTTTTCGTGTGTTGATTTTATTTCCGGGAATTTTGAGATTTACTGATGAAAAAATGATACGACGGTTGAAAGGCTAATTGGTCTAAGCGACAGTTTTTGCGGTATTGAGTTATATACATATTCGGAATCAGCAAATTTTTCTCCGTCGTTTGAGTCAGGTTTCAAATTTTTATGACTACTTTTTTGGCGCTTAGCACCCACAGCAAAACAGGCCTCATTTCTAAGCTCATTGATCTATTCGACACAAAATTAGACAAATTTGAGGACATGATGACTTAAGCTATTTTGATTTTTAGAACTTTTATAACGAGTGTCGATTAAGTCATTTGGATGTTTCGCCATGGATGTGGTTTTGTCGTTTGGCTTATTTTGCATTAAACCAAAACAATAAGCTCTGTCGTTTGGCCCATTTTGCATTAAGTTACATTAATTAACTATGTCTCTTGACCCATTTAGCCTCTATTAAGGATAATGTGTAATTTCACTTCGGCTATTTTGACCTAACTATCTCATTAGTGTTATGGCGGTTGAATCAGTTTGATTAAATTCAGTATTAGTAAACTTGGCAATTCCATCATTTTATCAAATCGGTTTTAACACATAGGCCGTCCAATAAATTAATGAGGTTAGCTACTCCTTAGTCGCTTGGTACTAAGTTCAATTTATTGCGCGCTCTGTGTAAGTTTCGGTTACGAGTACCTCACCCACCCACGCGGGTGCATCAGTCAGCCGCCAACTCTAAAGGAAATTTATTTTTGTGTTGGCGGCTGACTGAGCCGTTGTGTGCGAGCGAGCTGTGAAGATAGACGGTTGATTTTTCTGGTAAGTACAAATATTTTGTTTTATCTAAGTGATAATCAATGGAAAGATCTGAAATTACGCTAGGAATATAGAATAAGGAAGACCATTTTTTGATTTACAATATGTACCTACATTGAATTCAAGCTAGGTTCGTGTCGTGACTTGTTCAAGAAATAACTTTTGTATGCAACTGTGTAATAATAATTTTCTTAGTGTAAGTATGGATCTAGATGAGTGACATAATAAATATTTATCTATATTTTTAAATATTTATTTATATTTTCACATACAGATTTTCTAATTACGAGTAGATCGTAGTTAGAAAATCTGTATGTGAAAATAGTGAATAGTGAAAGTACTTCGCAGTACTAATATCTACTTAGTTTTGGGTTAAAGTCTCTCGTTCAATTTCATTTCAGCAACTATGGAATCACAACGCCGGTTGTATTTTAAGAAACAGATAGTGAAAGAGTTGACTCAACAGAAGACTGAAGTACCTATAAGAGCAGAAAAAGAAAACAGTAAAAATAATTAAACTGATGAAGATTGTGTTTTTACACTATTAGGAAGTCAATCCTACTATGACCAAATCCAAAGATTTCCATTTATGAATACGTTCCTTCAAACCCAGATAACAGCAATATGGAAAAAGAGTCACAGGTAAATAAAGCTTTATACCTATAAGAATTTTGTTATTATAACGTGAGTTCTCGTTGATTTAAGTTTTTTGTACCACCAAAGCTCTATTAGAATATATTACTAACAAAGATCTAACCAAAGAAAATAGTTATACAGTAAATATAGAAGATATACGAATAGATATTGAATTTGAGTCGGTATGTAATTAATTGTAATACTAGCTTTTACCGACGACTTCATCCGCGTGTAAATTGCATTTCAATATTTTTTCAATTTTAGACAGAATACTGAAGAAGTGAAGAAAAACTCGAGTGATACATTTCCACAAAAAGAAAACGATGATGACGAATTGATATCTAAAAATGAAAAAAAATACAAAGAAAAAGAACCTGAACTTATTTCTACATTAACGGAAGTAATTGCTGAGAGTGAGATGGAGTTGCTGAGGAAGTCTCTTGAAGATGACATAGAAGCAGAGAAGAATAATGATACAAACGATGATCAAGACAAATCCAAAAAAAGGAACAAGAGAAGCAAAATTAATAAAAGTTATGTTGATTTTCTATCTGAGGAAGAGGACTTCGTATGGGATTCCTCGTCTTGGAAAGAAACTGGTGATGAATCTTCATCAAACGAGCAATAAACCTCAAAAAAAGAAAATAAAAGTAAAATCAGAAGACGGTAAAGTGGGTGAAGCAGGATAAAAAGAAAAAAAAAAGAATAAACGAAAAGAGGCAAAAATCTTGCGAGAAAAAGGAAAAGAATATGTGAAAAAAGACGGAAGTAGTGTAAGTGCAAATCCATGACTTGGAAAAAACTGTGGCAACGACTGCAATAAAGTTTCCGAAGAAAAATTAAAACTTATCTTTGATTATTTTTGGGGACCATCCCAAAGAAAAAAAGATTGGCTAGTAGGCTTGACTGCTAAAACTGACATAAAATAAAAGCGGTCAAAGGACTGGTGTGAGGCACAATACATATTTCTACTATATTAATGATGGTGAAGGCCGACGTAAGGTTTGTAAAAAAAAATCTAGTAGACACTTTGGGTGTTAGTTAGTCCAAAATATGTTAGTTATACCTTAGCCAATGCATCGTCTGGGTTGTCAAAAGAGGAGAGCAGAGGTAAGACCTAAAAATGTATTTCTTGTTTTATTTATAAAGTGATACTACATAAAGTACAATGTATTCCCTGGTGATACTACTACCTAGGCTTAGGGTGATAACCTTATCTAATGCCTTAAATTGTTCCAAGACACATTGGATCGACATCTTGAGTGATTCTACACCACAATTATTTTTTTTATATAAAAAATATACAAAACACTATCTAAAATTGTATAAAGTGGCATACCAACCTCAAAAATATCTTATGGACGTTGCTGAATAATGATGGCCTAAGCATCAATATCTACTATAATCTAGTAAGGGTTAATTTTGTTTCATCCTGCAGTCCCTCTAATGGGCATCTGCATCAAACTACTTTACTCTGGTGCAACACCATCATGTTGCTCAGGCTCATTGGGCATATTCAACTGTCAGTTGAGTTGGCGCTAAATTCATTTTCTCTCGTATTATTTTATTCTAAGTCGATGCTTGAGCCAGTTTACTTTCAGCTATTTTATTTATGGTAGGCATTTGAACCATTTTGCTTTACTCAAAAAATAAGAAAGTTTGATGCATTTTGGGCTAACCAACATAAATTTTCTGAAATAATACATAATTTTCAACAGTAATAACTTAAAAAACTGCCTTACTTAATTAGGAATATACTGTATTAAATAAATAAAAGTCTATTGAATAGTTGTTTTTTTATGATTTTTTTTTCCGAAAATAAAACTTTGAACCGTCCTCCTGCAAGTTTAAAAAAATGTCGCTTAGATCAATTAGCCTTTCAACCGTCGATATTGATACGGTGGTTGGAATGTGAAAGAATTGAAGAATGAACTTCAAAATAAAAATGCATAAGTATTTTGAAATAAAACCGGCCGAATGCGTGTCGGACCACGCACAATGAAGGGTTTCGTAGTTGGGATGAATTTATCGCAAGAACAAACTTAACTTTGTAGTTGAAAAACAAGTTCTCCCATACGGAATGTATGGGAGAACATGTTTTTGCAACCGCAAATGTAAGCTGGTCGATTATTAGTCGTTAACTTGAAAAGCCTACTTAACTGTGATAGTTTTCCTTTTAATTTCGTTATATAATACTACTGAAGTAAATTTAAAAGTTTCGTCTATCTTACCAAATTTTTAGGGATTCCGTTTCTTCCGTACGGTTATTGTAGAACAAGTAAAGTAAGGTATATTTTTTTATACAAAACTTTTATACCAGAAAGGTAATGAAAAAAAAAGAAACGGAAAATCGGGTTTAAACCCAATTAAAACCACCCCGATTTAATCCCAGCAGGGTTTAAGCCCGGTAACCCGGTGGGTGGATTGCGCATCTAAACACAACACTAACGCACTTAGATGAATGATAGGTCTCGCTGCGCTCGACTAGATACCGTGCTATCTAAAAACAATAGCTCCGTGAATGCGGCAATTCATTATTGTAGTGTGTATAAGATATTGTCACTTGACAATTGTCAGTTAAAATTCACAACTAGCGTGCGTGAAGAATTGTGCTACCAGCTGCTCAACTGTTACCCGAGTCAATGGGAAAAATATTTTATGCTGTGGTTTATTACTTAAGTTTTTAATGTAGCTCAGAAAATACTTAAAATGAAAAATAAATTAAAAGCGAATGTATAAATATATTAGTGTATAGTTTAGGAGTAGGTTTCTTTTTTAGAAAATTGGAGGGATGTATATCAATGATTAGGCCTCATTTTTAATTGTTTATTTTATTTTTTATTTACATGTAATATTTACAAATTATTATTAAAAATAATCTTATAGAATTTAAGGTGTTATATACTTATAACACTGTATTTTCCTGGTTTCCACCAACATTCTTCTCGACTGAGTCGTACTATAGCAGTGCAACGGTTACAAATGACAGGATCAGCAGAAAATCTGTACCAAGCAAACATAATACGATAACAATAATGACTGCGTTACACATATACCTAATCATTATCTGTAACGCTTTTACAACTCAACCACTGAACTGAATTTGGTAACATTTTGTACGGAAACACACGCTTGACCAAATTATTTAATTTAGAAATCTTCCCCGGCGTGCGCACAACAACTCACCCTTTCATCTCAATCGAATGAACGCATAGAGGACAATCGCACCCGTCCCAAGCTTGAGTAAATTATTAAGTAGTACCTTATAATATTACCCCGACCATAAGCTATACCTGTTCTCAGTTTCATTAAAATCCGTCCAGCAGTTTTTGTGCGATGCGTGTACAAACACATAGACAAAAATTCCAAAAACTATTCTAATGTGTTCTCTCACGCATCCTTCATCTCCTCGATTATCGCTAATATTTTTGATGTACAAACACGAAGTTTATATTTCAGGAACATGGGTCGAAATACGGAAAAAAAATTTTGGTTTCCCCTATTAAATGAATAAGCTGATTGCTCATTTTGTATGGAAAGACGTTTTTCGACCCATGTTCCTTGGGGAAAGTTGTTCAGTTTCATGAGTAGAATCATCCCCTTGAAATAGTGTCAGCTAAGATTTTTACACCTTATGTGTATAGATTACAAAAATAAACATTAAATAATTTATAGAACTAGGTTAAGTATATAATAACTAGGCTAGATAAATGAAATTGGTTATATAATAAAATACAAAAACAATAAATTCACATTATAAAAATCTCAACCACGGGGAACTTGATTCTTGTATACGCGGCAATACTGAGTGGCGTTTAGGGTTCATATTACTTTATGTAGAAATTTCGAAATTATACGATACTTACTGATGGTATGTGATCCGAGTGTCCTTCTTATTTCTTGTAGTATTATTTTTGCACAGTTTCACTACGCAAACTGGCATTTTACTTTAGATTATGCCCAAAATTAAATAAAACATTCGGCACGTACACGTCACACACAGGTAGCAGTGTGACTGGCTCGGGTACGCCGACTTCAGCGTAGTATTTGTTGCCGCATTTGACAAGTACGCCGGCGGTATCTAGTCGAGTGCAGCGAGACCAATCATTTATCTAAGACTGACGCATTTTTATTTCAAGAAAAATAACTAACTGGTGAAAAATGTTTGACAGTTCGTATGACCCAAACACAGCCAGCGCCATCTGCGTTGAGCTTTTCAGATTACCTGCCATTGCATTAGCAACCAACCGAGATAGAATATTATCTCGTGTCAGTCACCTTGAACTAAGCGGTTGGCCAGCTCGAATTACCGATGATGAACTGCGTCCATACTGGTTTCTTCGTTCGGAACTCTATGCATGAAGATTGTATCTTACAGGATTGTCGAGTGGTGGTACCGTTATCATTGCGTGAAACGATACTACTTGCTTTACATAAACTTGCTTTATATAACGGCATCGTCCAAACGAAATCACTAGCCAGGAGTTATGTTTGGTGGCCAAAACTGAACGAAGATGTTGAGACATTAGTAGTGTGTGGATGTAAAAAATATATTGAAAATCGGCAAATGCCTCCAAAAACTAAATCTGAGTGAATCACGCCTACACAACCATGGTGGTCTCGAATAAATGTTGAATTTGAGGGACCTTTCCAAGGTAAATATATTTTAATCGTTGTAGACGCATATTCCAGATAGCCTGAGGTGATCTTGGTAAACAATATGACAGCGGGAACGGTCATTAGGCACCTCAGAAATTTATTTCCAATCCATGGCATGTGTGAGACATTGGTTTCCGACGACGGAACGTCCTTGTGTCAGCTGAAAGTAAGCAATTTTTGGACGTGAATAAAATAAAATATATCACAACAGCGTCTTATCATCCTGCAACAAACGGGTTGGCCAAAAGAATGGTGCAAACTGTTAAAGACAAGTTCAAGATGGATGGCATCTCTTGGGATGTTAAGATTCCTCGAATGCTACTAGGATTGCGTGTAACTCCTTGCACAATAACTAGCAAGAGCCCTTCTGAACTCTTGATGAACAGGCACCTACATACCTTGTTAGATGTTATACATCCAGATAATCGTGTTAAAAATGAACTGATCTGTTGATCAGTATAACTTGAGAAATGAATGTGGGTCAAAGTGTTATGTATAGAAATTATAGTGGAGGACCTTGTTGGTTAAAAGGCAAGAACCATCCAACTATCAAGTTATAAGATGATGGTACTGTTTTCAACCGATACATCGACCAACTGGTAAAGAAGAATTTTACAGAAGATGCAGACCAAGCAAAGAGAGGAAGAAGTAAATATAGAAGAGGCTAGTTTGGAAATGGAAAATCAAGATGGGGAAATGGGAGGTACAGGCTCGAGTGAGGAAATAATTGAAATACCGAATTCGGACCAATGGGTAGAGATGTTAGGTTAGGTTATAGCCAGTGATTATGAGTCTGGCTATTCTGGGGGTAAGATTAAAAGTTAAGTTTTATCTCATTCAAAAGGCCCTCATGAAAGGCTTGATTCAATGTATATTGAATAGACTGTTAATGAAGAATGTTATTGTTAGATATGTAAATAGAAAAAACATTTTTGACTTTAAGTACAAGTTAAACTCCACCTGACGGACTAAGCGCAGAAACCAAAACCCAAACATAGAACAAAGTTTAACTTTGAATAATATTTTGTATACTTGAGGGAAAGGTATGTTGTATATAGGTACTAGGTACATACTTCGTAGTTTTTTTGTTGTGTGTTTATTAGTTCTAAATCTACCCTCTATCCTATGATTGTTAATACCCTACTCTTATGATTTATCCACTTGTATTTCGAGGCTCAATACACAAATTACAATATTCGGTGTTTTATTAAGTTCATAATAGAAACAATGGGAGGAACGACATGCACTCAGTTGTCATAGACCTGGCTTTCTCAAAGCACAACTAAAATACAATTTTCCACTTTAAATTATATTGATTAAGACCTATAGCATTACTTAGCTTTGTGTCTAAAATATTAGAGAGGATTGTTAACTCGCGTCTTATTTCTTTCATTAAGAAAAATCATCTTATCTCTAATAATCAATTTGGTTTCCGAAGGAATAGGTCGACCGAGGACACTGCCACTCTTCTTGTCAATTCGGCTTCTTCTCATATTGAGAAAAATGAAAAATGCCTTGCCATCTTCCTTGATCTTGCAAAGGCATTTGATACGGTTTCAACTGGCCTACTCCTCAAGAAACTAGAATGTATAGGAATAAGAGGAATTTGCCTTGAATGGTTTGAAAGTTACCTGACAAACCGGAAACAGGACACAAAAGTAAACTCTTTCACCAGTGATCAACTCCCCATTAACTTCGGAGTTCCACAGGGCAGTATGCTTGGTCCCACGCTTTTCTTTGTCTACATTAACGACATACTAAACCTCTCTGTGAATAATGCGCACACTATAACTTATGCAGATGATACAGCCGTCATATTTCACGGGAAAACGTGGGAACATGTACACTGTCTAGCACAAGAGGGATTGACACTCATCGCAAATAACCTGGACAGAAAACTCCTCACGTTAAATGGCAGTAAAATAAAAATATATTGTTTTCACCAAGACCACCGCTTCAAAACCTCCGGAACACTTTAAACTCAAACTGCATCACTGCTCTTCTCGCATTTCTACTTCCTCTTGTGACTATCCTCCTCTTGAACGTACTACTTCCATTAAATACTTCGGTATTATTATGGACAACCACCTAACATTTAAGCAACATATATCCAACCTCTCTGGCAGAGTAAGAAAACTCATCCTCACCATGCGCAGACTACGAGACTCTCTACCCATAGACACACTACAACAAGTTTACCTAGCCCTATGTCAATCCATAATTCAGTATTGCATCAGCGTGTGGGGTAGTGCTGGAAAGACCTACTTGATTGAAGTAGAGCGAGCACAGAGAGCGCTTCTTAAAGTAACTTTTAAGAAGCCCTATCGGTTCTCTCTACTCTATTGTGAAACGAGAGTTCGCCAGCTTTACATTCTTTCTGCCTGCACCAAAACTCATAGAACTATTAAAAACAGACCCAACTATGCATCAATCATAAGCAAAAGAAACTATAGAATCCCAACACCTGACAACACCTCATTGCTAGCTAGACTCTCTCCAGCTTACTCTCTCATTAATACATATAATAAAGTCTGCAAACTCTGTGAAATCCAAAATACTAGGTACCTCATTCAGTTGTAAAAAAAGAATAAAGGAAATGTTGCATAACTCTGGTTATGATGACGCTGACCAATTAATCTAGATGTAGCCTGACCTGACACTAAATCAAACGATACACAATGGGAACAAATACAAACACACTCTCACACACAACACACCACACACATCACACGTACACAAACACACCAGATAAACAAGACAATACCTGAAATCACCTCTCAAGTCTCCACTCTGGAATTCGTACCCCGAGCCCCAAGATACAGACTAACTGTTTAGTTTGGGATTCACTGACAAATAATATTTTGAAACATAGCAATAGGTAATATTTTAAGCTACTCATGTTGTCTCAATGTGGTGTTAACCTGTAAACCTGCTTACTGTATTACCTGGACAATAAACTATTTCTATTTTCTATTTCATTTTTGCGAAGAAATAAAAGACTTGATTTGATTAATTACCTTAACGAGATCTAGGCGAAGAGGTCCTTTGGTGATATCCATAAGTCGCTTTAGATCCATGTGAAGGAACTCAAAGACTAAGAACAATTTGTTGTCGGCGAGCAGCACGTCGAGTAGGCGCACCACGGCGGGGTGGCGCAGCTCGCGCAGCACAGAGATCTCCCGCAGCGCCGTCGATGGCACGCCCTCCGGCTCACTGCAAAACAAACCACGGCAACCATTGTACTCAAGTTGCTACAAAACTAGTACCTATTGTATCAAGTCAACAAAGCCAGCTTCTGAACAGGTGACAAATGCTGTCATATTTTGGCGCCAAAACATACTTTTCTAGTTTAATTTTCTTCAAAGCGATTTCTTTTCCGGTTACTCTGTCCTTTGCTTTGTACACTACTCCATAGGTACCTTCTCCGATTTTCTCTACTTTTGAAAAATTCTCCATCTTGAAAGCTTCTGAAAGTCTTTCATTAACAAAGAGAGTACAGATAACCGGGGCAAGCACACATTTTAATTTTTTAATTGTCAGTTTGTCACATTGACGTTTGTCACCACAGTTTGCACTATGACAGTCACTTTACTGCACAGACTACTTAGAGATACTCTTTACTCACACTCATGGAACTAGTATGTACTATATTGTACGAAGTACATACTAGTTCCATGCTCACACTGTGCTCCACAGATTAATAAAATTATGCTGTGCTCTGGCAAGTACTCTGGTAAACAGTTTTGCTATCCTAAAAATCTGGACTGCCGTATGACACAGCGGGCTTGCCGTATTGGAAAAAATTACGGGCCGTATTTATTTTGAAAATGTCTATTCCTCATTTGTTTCCCAGAACAGCGGTGACAGTTCACATAGCGTCCGCAATTAACGGGCGAATGACGTCACTGAAACGTTGATTATGAAAGTAAGGCGGTGTGGTATCCTAGAGAGCGTTGTTGGCACCGTAGAAGCAAACCCCGCCCCACCAAAGATTTAAATCGCTAGATTTGCTCTCACCGTACTCAGTCACAAGAAAAACTCACACATTATTAAATAGCGTTTACATAACAAACAAGTGAAGTACTAACTATTCGAAAATATTTAAAAGAGTCTGCGCCCCAGCTAAATCAAAAATTTTAAGTAACAAAATTTGGATTTCTAACAATAAAATAAAAGCTGTGTGGCAGGTAATTAACAAATAAACTGGAAACACGAAACAGCGAGAACAGAATGAAGTGTCTTTAAAAATTGATACTGAAACTATTTCAGATAAGTTAAAAGTTGCTTAGACACTAGAAAATTTAATTACCAACATCCCAATAGAAGTTACGTTATCTCTCTCATCATCATCTATAGTATCTGAATCTCTTCTAAAAGAAAACTTCAGTAAGGACATTCCAAGTTTTGAATTCAAGCCCATTTCTATAGTCACAATAAAAGCATTCAAAAGTCTTAACATAAAAAACACTGAAGACTTACGGTGGATTTCCGTTAAGGTTCTTGGAGATATCCTGTCCTAAAACAGGCATATTTAATCAATGTTTAGATAGCGGTACGTTTCCTGATTTAATGAAACATAGTAAAATAATACCAATTTTCAACTGTTCACTTCATCTGTGTTACCAGCATTGAGTAAAATATATGAAAAAATCATGCTAGACCTTATGTTGTCACATTTTAACTCTATGGGATTTTACATAGTCACCAGTTTGGTTTTACGAAAGGTGGGTCGTCTCAGTCGGGTCAGTCTCATTTTAGAATCCTGGAAGATTTCCCAGGATGCAATTGGCATTTTCTGTGACCTCTCAAACGCGTTTGACTGCGTTGACCTCAATACACTGATCTGTAAATTACACCACTACGGAATTCGTGGATAAATGATAATATAATATAATCGTTTATTGCGAACAAAAAAACAATACATTCAAAGATAATAGTGTTAAACGATGATAGCTGCAATAGTTAAAAACTGTGGCGCAGCTAGCAACGCCCGACTCCTAGTGAGAGTTTAGGTTGTTCCAAGACTAATAGATAACATTAGCAACGTTTTAACAAATATTTAAATAAACACTATTACACTAATACATATTATGAGATATATGTGCCGTGTGTGTGAGTACCTAATGTTAAGTAAGAGTTTGCGTATGTGTGTGCGTGTGTCTGTTTTCCGAGACGTTAAATTTCCACAAGTTTATCTGTTGCATCATAAGTAAGCGATTTCAGAAGAATGTCGAGTTTTTTCTTACATTCATTTCTAGTAACAGAATAAATGTAGATATTTTTATTTATTCTATTATACATTTTTGAGCTCATGTAGGTAAAGTGGCGACGTGCTGCTGCAGTTTTACGAGGTTTTACATCACATTGCAACAACAAGAAGTTGACGGATTCAAAGAAATACTTATCGGTACACATCCGGTACATTAATATTCTATAATAACACGTGTAAAATCATTATTATAAAATCTATTGAACATCTAATTTATCAAGCTCATTTTAAACCTTAAAATATAATTTTTGTAGATAATAAATAATACTCATGTTTGTAGTGTGGCGTCACGTATTGTGAAATTTGTGAACGCACATTAGTATACGTGGCGTCGCCTGTAATAAGTAAAGTAAAAATTAACTTTGATTCCAAAACCATTTCGAGATTTTAGGTTTGTAAGCCTTATTTTTCTATTTTTAGGTCTTAAAATTTTAAGATCGTATTTATTTTCACAAAAATTCTTAAAATCACGACTTTTACTTGACCTCTAAATGACGTCATAAAGCACCCTTTAAAGGAAACTTTCAGTGCTTCTTGTAATAAAATTTTGTACGTGTCAAGCGTCAATGTCAATGTCAAGTTTACATGATGCTGTTTACTTTCGTTGAGCGTACCGTGCCTTGATTTTTTGATAAGTTACCTAATTCTTTTCATTTATAACCCTTGCTTTCCCTGCGGACTTCGATACTTACTGCTACATTGACCATTTGCTTGTTATAAGGAACTGCTTGCCTACCCTTTGGATTTGTTTTAAATATGGACCTCATTGAGTACACGAACAATTTGTTTTGGCTATTTGTTGTGGTGTTTTTACATGACGGTATGAAGCATTTAGCACAAATAGTCTTTGATCGATTCATAATTAATAAGTTTTATCTTAAGACTATGGTACGGATACTGTAAAAATAAAAATCACTCTGTTATGACAAATTAATAATAACTGTCAAATTTGACAGTTTGACTTTACTGAATTTTCAAGTTTGGTTTTAATTATATGTATTAAACGTGACAAGGATCATAAGCTATTCAGCCTACTTTATGACGTCAGCACGAACAAAACTTAAAAAAATATGTAAAAAAAATAACTACAGCTTGGAAAAACAAAAAGTTGAAATTATATATTTCAAATACTCATATCTATAAAATAAAAATATAAAAAAATACCTGTTATATACTTTACTTATCGAATTGAGAGTGCCTTGTCTGATGCGTACGGCCGCATTCCGTATTAGAGCATAATCGCTCACAGCGCTGACATCGATAATTGGCGTTCCGAGTAAGATATCACGATAATGACAGCTGAGGGCTGTCAACAATTCGGAACGCTCGTAAACGCACTCACAGTACTCGCTCAACGTCAAAACTTGCATATCATATTTCTTTGTGTTTATACCACAAATTTCTTCTTATTCTTTTAGATAGCGAACGGTAGCCAGAAGCACAATTTCGAAAATGCCATTTTAGTATATAGTTATGATGCGAGTCAAAACAAAACAGTACAACTGTCATTTTTGACAGCACCCACGGTGATATTAGTAAAAGGCATGGTCGGCGTTATCGGAAGATGACGCACGTCATGACGTCATCTATGACGATTTAAGACGCAACGTTGGCCGCATTCCGTATTAGAACATAATCGCTCACAGCGCTGACATCGATAATTGGCGTTCCGAGTAAGATATCACGATAATGACAGCTGAGATCTGTCAACAATTCGGAAAGCTCGTAATCGCACTCACAGTACTCGCTCAACGTCAAAACTTATCGCAAGATGGCGCACGTCATGACGTCATCTATGACGATTCAAGACGCAACGTTATCGCGTCCACGTTAATACGGTACGACTGTTAGCACGCTCAAATCGATTACATCGTAACTCGGAATGCAGGGGTTACCGCGTCCACGTTAATACGGTACGACTGTTAGCACGCTCAAATCGATTACATCGTAACTCGGAATGCAGAGGTATCTCTTTTTATTCTGTGCACAGACTACTTAGAGATACTACGTATATTCTGTGATTGACATTTATCTATGTACCTGTGTCTGTGTCACTGTCAGTTACTCCCACAGAGTAGTTTATTTTATATAGATTCAATAATACAGTAGGTTGTTACTTGTAATAATAATACATAATATTCGTATTATAAACTTTAACTTATTTTTGCCACATAAATCTAAGATCTAAGCCTTGTATTTTTCACAGGTAATGGCTGTAGCTATTAAAGGACTGTTTAAAAACATCAAACGTGCAAATTATATAACATTTAATTTACGCAGCTTTATTACTACT
Organism: Xanthia togata; assembly: GCA_963853775.1. Classification (NCBI taxonomy): domain Eukaryota; kingdom Metazoa; phylum Arthropoda; class Insecta; order Lepidoptera; family Noctuidae; genus Xanthia; species Xanthia togata. The sequence goes on from OY970801.1 coordinate 386,469, forward strand.
TCAACAAACATGGAAAAAGCATTGGAAAATTTAAAAACAAACCCATATTATGAAAAGTATGCGGCACGTATCGCAGATCTACAGAAAACCTCACCTGAAGAGTTTATGCAAAGAGTAGATATTCAGCAGAAAACTAAAGAAGAAAAGAAGAAAAATTTCGGCTCCGTCGATACAAGGTTTGTACTTTTGTGAATTTGCTAGTTATCTCATCTGTAAGCCCTCATACGCACTAGCGGTTAACCGCGCGGCTGACCGCCGCGGTGGATGGCGGTTAAGTGCGTTCAACCATAAGCGGTTGCATATTATAAAATGAAAAGATGACCCACTGACCGAAAAAGCGGCTCGCCGCGTGGTAAGCCGCCCCCGCGGTTAACCGCTTGTGCGTATGAGGGTTAAGCGGTTGCATCTAAAAAAATATAAAAAAGCTGCTAGCTGCCTCCACGGTTAACCGCTATTGCATATGGTGGCTGACTGTAAGTCAGCCTGTTTTATCTAATTTAATCACTAAATATACTGTACTATATGTACACCTCTGCCTAACCCTTCAGGGATTACAGGTGTGACGTTATGTTAATTACTAAATGGATTTATTCATGTATTTTCAGACAGTTCTCTTCAGTATTAAATCCAAAAAAAGCTGTAGAAGAAGTTTCTGACACCCAGGAGAAAAGGCTCAGTGATATATTCAAATTAGAACTTGTTAAGGATAAAGATGCAACTGAAATTCAGATGATTTGGGAGGAGTATCACAAGAGTAAAGAAGTGATTTCAGCAGCCATTCCAAAGGATACATACTCAAGCCTGCAAGCCAACATGCAGCAGTCGCCCACGTTCCTGTTTCCCCTGCCACGCTCGCAGGGCTATGAGTTCATCATGTGTCAGAGTTATGGCCATACAGTACACTTCACACCTCTTCTTGCTTACCAGGTTTGTAATACCTATTCAATAATGTACAACTTGGATAATGGGCCATACAGGTCACAGTGGACCGACGCCTTTGATATTTGCGTAAATGCCGACACCGCACAAGGCCACAGTACTTACCTAAGGTTGTCACAGACTTTACACAACTGCCCAAAAAAGGAGGGTATTGTTTTTAGGTTTCATATATGTACATTATGTACGCATGTATGTAATGTATGTATGTACGTTTATTGGTTCCGCCATAACTTCTAAATGCCTCAATAGTTTGAACATAATATGGGGTATTGTTACAATTTTTACATCGTCCTGGGTGACGCTGGTTATTTTTTTTTTGCATGGCATTTTTTTATTTTATTTGGGAATAAGAGCTTGTTAACAATATAAATAAAATTCAATTTTATTATTCAGTGTTTAATACTTTACCTATTGAGTCAGTTTCCGTTTTCTCATTAATCATTCATTAATTAATATTAATCTACAGATTGGCTACTATTACTAATATACATATATATATATGCATTCTCGCACAGCATTTATGTCGTATTTACGATTTTAATTGTGTACAAAGCAAAACATGTAAAACAAGATACGCGTTCTATGTTCTATGTTATGGGGTTTGGTTTCCGCACTCAGTCCGTCAGGTGGACCATTGTGCGTGGGCCATGGCGGCCGTTTGGGGGTTATTCCAACCAGCCCACCTCCCTCCAGAAGGCAATTAGGTCTCCTGGTTTGTCTAGAACATCTGTGTATGATCTGGGTGACCCGAGGGTTTCTGTTCTAATCTGGGTAACGCAGGTTACCCAGCTCTATACAGGTTCGGTAAATCTCCACCAGCCATGGTGTCAGACAGTCTACCCCCCACTGCAGTAGGGCGGGGAAGATGCCATCCAGTCCAGCTGATTTGTACGGCTGAAAGGTGTTTATAGCCCACTTTACTCGATCTTCTGTTACTATGTTGCGGGCTCTTGACCAGTCCTGATCCGTTGGGGTCCATTCTGGTTCAGCCTCCCACGTTCTATCCTCTAGGACTTTACAGCCTGGGAAGTGAGTTTCGAGAAGGACCTTGCTGGTTTCATAGTCAGTTACTGTGTATGAGTTGTCGGGTTTCTTAAGCGCGCCTAGGGTTCGGTCCTGATCCGTTGATAGGATTTTCCTTACCCTTGCGGCTTCATTATTGGTCTCGATGGATTCGCAGAATTTACGCCACGCTGTTCTCCTAGCGGTTCTGATCTGCTTTTTGTATGTATATTGGGTCTTTTTGTATATCTCCCAGTCGTCCGGGAGTCTGGTGTTTTTGGCTCTGTTGAATTGCTTACGCAGCGCATCTCTGAGTTTACTAAGTTCAGCATTCCACCAGGGGTTCCTCTCGTTCCTGTTTCGTGGCGCCCTTAGTTTGCAGCATGCGTGGTATGCTTCGGTTAGGTATTCTGATAGTTTTGTCACGGTGTATTCTAGTTGTGCCTGGTCTATTATGGTTACTTGTGCTAGGTGTTTAGTTAATAGGGAGTCCAAGAGGTGTCTGTATCCGGGAACATTAGTGCGCCTCGGGTTTCGCCTCGGTTCAGGTTCCCTACAGTTGGTCATTAGTGTAAAGCGGATCCTTCTGTGATCTGAGCAAGAAGGCTCGTCCGACACGTGCCAGTTTGTGATAAGGTTTGTCGTGTTTTCTGTAGCAAGTGTTAAATCTATAATCGTTTGTCCTCGGACCGTGACCCAAGAGGGTTCCTAACCGCGGTTAATAATGTTAAGATTAGTGGAGAATAAATAGGTGGATAGTACCTCTCCCCTGGAGTTCGGTGCGTCGCTACCCCAGAGCGGGTGGTGGGCATTCGAGTCAGTGCAGATGATCAGGTCCAGATTGGCGCACTCGCAGTGCTGCACCAGGTCGGCCATCTGTTTTGGTGGACAGTCTGCGTCCTCGCCAGGCATGTATACCGAGGCCAGTACAACATCTGGGACGCCACCTTCAGTCTGGAGCCTGACAGCTGTCAGGTCTCTGGAACAGAATTGGGTGAGTGGTGTGGTAGGGATTTCTTTGGGTATGTAGACGCAGGTTCTAGGTTTTTCCGATGTGTGAGTATTAAGGATTATCTTACCTCCGATGTTACCGAGGCCACATATTCTGTTATTCCTGATCCACGGCTCTTGAATCAGTGCGAAAGTTCACCTCCAGTGCCCTGCGTAAGCTAGCCGTGGCAGTTTGGCTATGCTGGAGGTTGGTTTGGATGATGTTTATGGGTGATGACGGTGGTGGAGTGGAGTTAGTCGGAGGTCGATCCATCGGACAGTCTCTCCGTCTCCTCCACTCTATACTGGTCGTCGTGTTGATCACCCGGCGACGAGGCAAGGAGCTGCTCGTTCCAGCCAGGTGATGAGGGTGGTATGATGTCGGCGTCGTCGGCCATTGCCGCTCGGGCCATGTCCTCCTCTAGCTGGGCAATGGCCGCGTCGGTCGTCTGTGTCGTCGTCGGTACTGTCTTCCCGTCTGTGCTGTCGGTCTTCATAACAGTAAGTGTCTGGTCAATGTTCGGGAGTCTTATCTTGGGCACATTCTGGGTCAGCCAGGTCAGGGCATTGTCGTCTTCACACCACATTTGCACTGTGCCTTCCGCCACCCGTGGGCAACCGCGGAAGGCCGGCAGTGGTGTCGACAAGTCGGTGTCCATCACCAGGTTTTCAAGGTCCGTCTTTATGTGTTCTGCCTCTACCTTAGTCAGATCTCTGCTGGGGTGGGGAAAGCAGATTGCTACGGCCAGCCGCGCCGGAATATCCTTAGTGGCCCGCGCGTAGGTTCTCTGCCCCCCCTGAGCGGAGTGGACCCTCACACGTTTAGCGTGCCCCTGAAATGTACCCGGCGAAGCCGAGTCGTCAGGGCGCTCCCTCTTCGCCGGCCCTGTACCGCTTGGTCCAGGCTGCGGCTCAGAGGTGCTTGGCAGGGTGGTCGTTGCCGGCAACGCCTTGTGTGAGGCTCCAGACCGCTTACCCCTAGCACGTCTAGGTCGAGGTCGGTCGTGGGTTGTGTTAGTGTCTTGGGGTCGGTTTGCTGGCCCGGCAGACTCCACAGCGTGCGGAGGCTCTTTGCGCTGGGTTGCCCCTTCGCGTACCTGCTCCCGCCTGCTTGGTTCCACGTCCGGCCGCTTTCCGCGCTGGGTTTCCCCTTCGTGTACTTGTGGCCGGGCGCGTGGCTCCGCGTCCGGTAACTTTGCGCGCTGGGTTGCCCCTGCGCGTACTCGTGACCGGTCGCGTACCATCTCTTCGGCGTCCAATTGCGCTTCGCGCTGGCTAGTGCCTTCGCGGATAATGCGCTTTCGGTCGCCTACTTTCGTCTTCTCCCGGGCTGGGATTTTTCCGCGCTTTACCAGCGGGCGTACTTCATCAACAGCGACCGGGGGAGTGGTAGAGCTGCCCGGTTCGGTGTCCTTCCCCATGTCGGTCTGTCTGTGTTCGTCTTGGTCACTGTCTGGGTAAGTGGTGCTGCTCCGCACAATGCTCTGTTGCCAGAGGTTTGTGGGAGGCATACTCACTGACGTGGGTACTGGCGCGTGTGTCGCAGCCGGGGTTGGGTTTAATGGCGCGTTAGTCGCAGCCGAGGTTGGGTTTGTGGGCGCGTTGGTCGCAGCCTGTGGTGTGGGCGCTACTAAAACAGCAGCCGGCCGCGCTGAAAAGCGCGGCATTAAGTCGTTCATGTTGCAGTTTGACGCCCCCCCCATAATACGATGGGGGCTAACCGCCGGAGCGGTGTGGGATTCCCCGGCTTGGCCGGGACCCACCTGGGTATTTACTTGATCACTCTGCATGTTCATGTTGATGGGGGGTGGGCTTTTTTGGAATCGAGGTTACCCTTCCTCTGGGACCGATGGGAGTCAAGGGATGGGAGGGAAGGCATTTGGTGGATTAAGGGTGTGGGTTCCTTGGGGGGTCACCCTAGGCTTGGGACTTGGCCTAGGGATTTGGGGATAGAAAGGATATGTAGGGAGGGATGGTTTAGTTAGGGGGTAGGTTCACGGGAAGGGGTGTATGGGTTACCCTAAGCTTGGGATTTAGCTTTCAGGAACTTCTTTTGTCCGGGATCTCCCTAGGGGAGATGCTCCGAGTACGGGACCGCCCGCTAACGCGCAAGGTTGCTGTCAGTGGTCGGTCCCGCAGCCGGAGTTGGGCTATCCGCAACCTGCCCACCCGCTCGTTTGCAGGAGAAGAAGTGCCTTGCAGTCCAGGTCGCCTCACCGCGGATGTACGTATACATTCGCGTTGGGGCGATCCAGAGCCCGAGGACACGCGTTAGCCCTGAATGTCGTGTCCCGAGCTACTAATAATGACGACGTATGCAGCTCGGGCTCGCCCTATCCGCCCCTCGACCCTCAGACCCCCCACGATTGCCCTGTCTAGACGCTTCGTCGAATGACTGTATTGGTTTATAGACTGTGGTACTATCCCAGTTCAGTTCATATTATATTTGCATTTAATGTTATTGTTTGTTATTCTGGACAACTGATGTTAGAGAACTTCAAAGCCACAAACTACAAAACCTTTTGCCTTTTTTTATTTTTATTAAACATGTAGGTAGTTTCTCTACACTCTTTGTTTCATTGTCCTTACTACTTTCATTAGAAAAGTTGATATGGACCTCTATGCCCAACTCATAGTTGCATTTTATCATATAGATCTATGATCTACATGAGATTATGGGTCAATGTTTTTCTAGCTGACTACCATTTTTCCTATTATATGTGAATGCAGTTAGCAATGTCTCAAAAAGTTAAGGACAGTCTCCTAAGAAAGTAAGATAAGATTTTATTTCATGAAAACAGTACTTAGAATACATTCAATTACACTTAACTGCTATGAAAACAAAAGTACACAAAAGTTTTAGCATCTGGAGCCGAACTAGGCGGAACCTGTTTTTCGGCTAACAGCGCCAATACCCTCGAGTTACATTAATAAAAGTTCTTAAATGCTAGCATTTTACAAAAACAAAGGAATAATAGTAGTCTAGGTTGTATTGATTGTCTGCACCTCTCTTTGTGTTAGTTATGTGATATGGTGAATGAGTGAGTGTGAGAGGGTGTGTCTATTTGTGAGTATGATTGTGATTTTTATTAGTGAAAACATGAATAAGTGAGATACGCGGATATAGTGAATATGTAGGTATATAATTATATATGTATATATATATTTAACTATAGTGATAGAACTTTTGCTAACATTAAATATTATTTATTATTTAGTGTCTAACTCGGTACCGTTAGAAGTTGCTCAGTCTCATCATATGTAAGACCTTGTAGGAATTCCGAAACCTTTTTCCTGCAGCTATCTGTATTTAGTGGATAAAAATTTAGTTTATTATTAAGTTTATTGTAGATATAGGGACCGAGGAAATGAAAGAATTTAGTACTAAACTTAGTGCTGTAAAACCTGTGTTGAGTACAAACCATATAATTTCTACGTGTATTCAAAATCTGGGGGTCGTAATTTGTGCAAGTGTGTTGCATAATAATTGTCTTCAATAAAAGTGATTTCGTACCTACAACAGTTGAAGGTACCTGGCTTAATGTCCTGTCTTAAGAACGCGGCAACAGTTGAATTGTCCGTACAAACGTAATACCTAAATCATTTGCAATTTGAGCATATTTCCACCATATTATGTTGATATTCCACCATATTATATTAGATTTAGACAATACCTAGGCTTGTACCTACATCTTTTTTTTTCAAAAAAAAAACTTACCCAAAATGAAGTGAATTGAATTTCATACATTTTTACAGCAAGATTGACAAACTCAAACCATTTATTCTCAAACTCAAAGCATTTATTTCAATTAAACCATTTACAGGCACTTTTGAATTGTCAAGGGGTCAGTCAGTCAGAAATATGAAGCTAGTTGCCCTTTCCAAAGCGTAGGTTCCTATGGAGAAGAACGGGCAAGAAACTCCACGGACACTCTTTTAAATCATAATATTGTTACTAAATATTGGCTACTTACATCATTCACGTTGAAATTATACATGTGAGAACAATGTAGAAAGATGTGCACGTAAAAAGCGTCCGTAATAAAAAGCTACAAACAATTCAAAAATTAAAATAAGCCGAGGCAGATAAGAGATGACCAGTCCCTACTGACGGCGCCCGTTCACGAACATGACGCATGGATCACCGTTTAGCTCAACCATTTTGAAGGGAACTTAACGATCTAACACACACGCCACCACCAGCGAGACATTTGAGTGAGCATGAAATACTCTCAACCGCCAGGGCACATCAAGTCAATGAAAGGCGTACCCAGTAAATGGTAGCTTTATATAAGGTACATGGTCACAGTGCTCACACATGTGCAATGCAATTATACAATATTAACAAACTCAAACCATTTATTTCAATTAAACCATTTACAGGCACTTTTGAATTGTCAATGGGTCGGTTAGTCAAAAATATGAAGCTAGTTGCCCATTCCAAAGCGTAGTAGGTACCTATGGAGAAGAACGGGCAAGAAACTCCACGGACACTCTTTTAAATCAAAAATTTGATACAAAATATTGGTTACATCATTCATTTTGAAATTATGCATGTGAGAACAATGTAGAAAGACGTGCACGTTCGTAAAAGCGTCCGTAATAAAAAGAAAAAAATAAAGAATCATTCAAAAACTTAAAATAAATTAAAATAAGCCATGGCAGCTAAGAGATGACCAGTCCCAACTGACGGCGCCCGTTCACGAACATGACGCATGGATCAGCACCATTCAGCTCAACCATTTTGAAGGGAGCTAAATGATCCAACACACGCGCCGATATGGCGATGCGCGGTGATAGATATGGCTGTAATGTTTTATTTTTTATTAATTGTTTATTATCAGTGTAATATTTTCAACACAATGTATTTTGTTATGAAATAAATGACTTATGACCATCAGCGAGACATTTGAGTGAGCATGACATACTCACAGCCGCCAGGGCCAGTGGCGTGCACAGAGTTTTTAGACAGGGTAGGCAGAAAGTCTTAAAAGCCAAAAATACTTACTGCATGTTGGTTTTAGTTCGTCGTCTTGTCGATTAAATAATGATTTATGTAATAGCCACCTCAAATATCCATAGATTGACTGATTTTATAGACAATAATCAACTTGTTAATATCATACACCAAAAACTCGCAACTAAACTTAAACTCATGCAAGATCCCTACACACCATATTACAAGTACACGCCTAGACCGGTTTTAGAAAACCAATTCTACAGAATATATTATGATCGCACTATAATTACAGACCACACCATATATAACAACAGACCTGATATAACACTAGTTGATAAAGTAAGCAAACACACATTTATAATAGATATAGCAGTCCCAAACACTAATAACATACAAAAAACTATCACAGAAAAAATCAGGAAGTATACAGAATTACAAGAGGAAATTACCAGAGTTTGGAAAATGAATAGAGTCACTATAGTACAGTCTGTTGTCAACATTATCTGACCCACCCTAAAAACAAACGAATTTGGACCCTGTGCTTGTAACATTAAGGTTTATTCAATTTATATGAGCATATCAGACTAGTTAGTGTTCGAGGACTCGATGAACAAATAAAATAATAATACAGACACGCAAATTTGATCTTTAACACGTAACGTTAAGGTAAACCCACCCAACATTGTCGGAGCCACCGGCATTATGTATCATTTTGTTATGCTATTTTAATCATTATCTCGTTGACATTAAAGTTGAAAAGCTTTTAAGTCACACTACATAATTACAACCCAATCTTTAATTTCGCACGTTTCTAACAAGTTCTTGTGGCTTAGCGGTTTGATGCTGGATTGGCGACGAACAACATGTCGGTTCAAAAACAGTCCACCTATTATCAGTTCCTTTTTTAATAAATAAAAACACACATGATAATAAAAAAACTACATAAAACAGAAAATAAAAAATTCTAAAGAGACGTTGTTTTTGCAATATAGTAAGACAAGGTAAAATATGTTTGCGCGTAGTCACTGCATACCCTTAGGTTTTATAATGAATACGAATATTTATTTTTCAACTACCCACTTATTACAAATTATGCGAAAATATTACCATTTTAGAAAGTTTATATTTTAGGTTATCCGTCTATAGTTCTTTACAATAAACAAGAAATGGTTTTGTAATAAATTCTAAATTAAAAGCAAAAAAATTATTTAGTCGCAGGATTTGATCTCGCAACTTGTTTTTCCCAGTCTTATATTCAGACCACGAGACCAGAATTACTTGAAGATAGTTATTAAAATAAGTTATTACACTAATTATATTATAACAAGTAGTTATAACATATAACCTAACGCTAACGTTTTAAAGATCAAATTTGCGTGTCTGTATTATTATTGTATTTGTTCATCAAGCCGTCGCTTGTCTGTTAAGCTCATTTAAATTGAATAAACCTTATTGTTAATGTCAGAGGGTCCAAATTCGTTTGTTTTTAGGGTGGGTCAGATAATATTGACAACAGACTGTACCAATAGTAATATCAACAACAGGTGTTATCCCGAAACAAATATTCAATAGTTTTAATGCACTCAATCTATCCAAATACACATACCTAACACTACAAAAAGCTGCCATATTAAACACTTGCCGCATAGTAAGATTTTTTTTACAACTAGACTTAGATAATAATTTCACTGCAGTACAGAGCAATTTACCTTCTTAGAATAATAACTAGAATCTCACCTTGGTTAACACCCGTGAGATTCTGAAAATACCAGGAACTTACCTGAGAAATTAAATTTAAAAACTAAAATAATAATAATAATAATTTGTTTATTGAAATAATTGATTTACATAAATATTTACAAAATTGGGCCTACAACTAGAGGTAGGTATAAAATTAATGGATTCTACCTGAACTAGGAATAAACCTGTATCTCAGGTATCACATTCAAGTGCTTATAAGTATTAAGTATCTAATATACCATAAACAAATAGTAAATTATTTATCTACTACAAAAACTACTACTATCTACTACTATAAACATCTAGACCCGAATAGTTTGTGTCTTTCCCGAGGCACTCCTGGTACTCAGCGCAGCGGCGCTAGTGCCGCGCAATGCCACAATACTGAATGACTGACGACGACGACTGTTTATGATTTTTTGTTTATTGTTAGTAAGTAGGTATATACTCGTCGTACTCGTAGGTAAAATAATAATAGATATCAGAACAAGATTATACTGAGTTAGGTAGGGTAGGCAGTGTCTTTCTGTCTTTATGAAACGCACGCCACTGGCCAGGGCACATTCAAGTCAATAAAATACTACATATTACCCGGTAAATGGTAGCTCTTTAGTACATAGTACTCACACCTGTGCTATGCAATTATATAATACAAAGGAAATTGAATTTATACAATACAAAGATGGTCTTACAATCTTCAGCAGCTCCAACAGTATTTTCAAAATCTTAATCAATTAGTTGTGGTTGTGAAGCAGGACCAGCAATGAGCCAAGAATTTTTATCAGTGATGTAATCCCCCAACTTACAATATGCCTGCCTGCACTGTGTGCGTTTTATACAAGATTTGAATTTCGTCTCATTAAGTTGAAGTAACAGATTGAAGTTATACAATTCAAAGATAATTTTTGCAATCTTCGGCAGCTCCAACAATATTTTCGAATACTAATTAATCAATTAGTTTATGCGCCCTTGTGGAGCTGGACCAGCGTTGAGCCAAGCATTTTTGTCAGCGATATAATCCCCCAGCTTATAATATGCCTGGCAGAATAGTGGGCGTTATATATAAGATTTAAATTTCGATTCATTTAGTTGTAATAAGTGGGGAGGTATTTTATTGTAAATTTTAAACAGTACGAGTAGTGACGAGTACCCCATGAAGGATGAGTCTACTTTAGCCCGTCTGAAACCCGGTTGAACTAATTGGTCCCTATTTCTAGTACTATAATTGTGTCTTTCACCTGTTTTACTGAAAAGATTAAGATTTATCCTGACGTACATGATGTTTTAATAGATATATTGACAAGGTACCGTCATGATGTTTGTATTTTTGAACAGTTCCCTTAGAGAATCGTGCCTGCGGAGGCAATATATTGTTCTAATGGCTCTTTTCTGCAGAATAATAATAGAGTCGATATCTGCAGCCCATCCCCATAGTAAAATTCCGTAGGACATGATACTATGAAAGTAACTGAAATTGACTAGCCTTGCGGTATCTATATCAGTAAATTGACGGATTTTCTTACAGCATATGCTGCTGAACTTAGCCGTCCTGCGAGAGATGTTAAATGAGGGCCCCATTACAGCCTTGAGTCGAGCGTGATCCCCAGGAAAACATGTTTTCACCACTCTCGCACGAAAGAAGTGTCTTTCCTCTACGAAAACAGTGAGGAAAGTTGGGTTTTCCTCACTGTTTGTACCATAGATATAATAAAGAAGGAGATATGGCGTGGAGTTCAAAATGTATAGAAAACCGATGAAGCCACAATTCTCCCTCCATATCGCTAATATTGCACACACAGTTCTGTCAAAACAATACTACGAACAAGTCACACACGCGCCATCGATAACTCAGTCATTTAAATAAAAACCTTATTATTTAAAACACAGCGTACTTTTTCCGTATAATTACTCACACTAAAACAATTATCATTGTGTGTTGTCGGGACTCGGGGGCGGATACGACATAGAGCTTGACTAAATCGAAGAGTTATCGATAAATTTACTATAAAGGTTTTGGAAATAAAGTAAACAAAAACGATATGAAACCAACAAAACATTATTTAATTAATCAATAAAAATATTTTAAAAACAATTACAAATCAAACGACACGTAGTTATATATGATTATGATGCCATAAAATGTTCAAAAAAGAGATTCTCGTTTTTGTAGAGAACCAGTTAGCTGACCTTCCTATGGCATCAATCCATTGATTTTTTACTTGCTTCTTTTGGGAAACTGAAACGGTACAATTACAATTTGTTAGTGACTTACTGAATTTTATAGGTATACGAAGCTAATCATAAACTTATAAGTTTGCAGGCTCTTAAAAAACCCGTATTTTTAAGAAATTAAATTCTTCTTTCTCTAGTAACTAGGGGTTTATGTGACAATAACACACACGCATGCATAAGAAATAAATAGCATGAATGTTGACCTATTGCCAAATCTTTAATAATAACCTTATTAAAAGTAATTTTCATATTATAATTGTTTATTTCAACGACAGCCCCATTTTATGTCCAGGCAAATCACTGTCCATTCCAAGGTTGCCTGGAAGAGATCGCGGAAAGCGATAAGGCCGCCCATTGTATATTCTGTAGTGTTATTTTTTTTTTTGTTATGTGTTTTTGTGGTGTACAATAAAGTATATATAAATAAATAAATAAATATTTTAGAGCATGCATGACGTCACAATATGGCTTCAAACCCTCTTTAGAAATTCTGCGGCATAATACATAATTATGACTATATGATGCTGATTATTATAATGCATACGAAGCTAATGGTGCATTTATGAAGACTTCAGTAAAATACCATAACCATAACAAATGACGAAGTAACTTGAGGCTAAGGCATTACATCTCATAATTCAAACCCAAGGACATTCCATAGACTAAACTAAACATTATTGAACTTACTTCACGATATTTGGTTACGCATTACGCTGTAAAATAATAAAAATGGGTAAAAATGCATAGAACCACATCGGCCTTCCAATCGGATTACAAGAGTTAACAAATTGAAGAAAAATCAATTAAATGAAATTGTAATATAACAATTCGCAGTCTACTTTCTTGTCGATAGACTTTGTCAGACCTCCACGAGCACATCACTAGCTCGCGCTCAAATACGGCGGAACACAGCAGCGGACGCACCATGCAACATTACGGCTTATTGACGTTTCGTTATGTCAGATTTACATTGCTTGTTCAGTCACTCAGTGACAGACGGTTGTAAAAGAGCAATGTATTTATTGCAAAAATAATACTGTCGGGATAATATAGGAAAACAAAAATAAAGTAGTACAACTCAGATATATTTTACGGCTTGTTGTTTTTCGTGATTTTTAAGACAAATATTGTAAAATACTTGTATTTACTTGTGGTAACTGATGCTATGACTTCGAAAAATTTTGTTTTGGCTTCTATTTTTACACGAACCCACTTAACAAGACGGCATAATCGTTTTTTTTACGATCGCGGTTGACAACACACTAACTCGCGGTGACGGCCATTTTTTCAATACCTGAGCGAGGCGCTCAACTCCACGTGGTCGGCGACACGCCCCCTTGCCACTTCTGTTTTTAATATTTCTGTGGTTTGTACAGTGACGAAAGTAATGATCCCGTTCAGAAACTAACCTTGCTGATTTTTTTATGTTAAGTTTTAAAGATATTTTAAAAAATAAATAATTTTATGCTTAGAATAGAAATATTTATAAGTTATGATTAATGTTTTTTATTTATTTACCTATGATGACTGAATACTTTCTTGCTGGGAGTGGTGAAAAGTTTTGTATGCAACATGTGAGCAAGTTCATTTGCTATTCGTTTTGTTGTCTTTCGCTTACTCAGGATTGAAATTTATAATCACTCGCTGCGCTCGTGATTCTATTTTTCAATCCTTCGTTCGCTCAAGACTCAAAATCAAAACTCATAGGAAAAACGAACTTTCCTCACATGTTGGATAAATAACTATTTTATATTGTTTTTTTCTTTATTATAAACAACAATATTTGTAATATTGTTTCAACAGAAGCAAAGCTTATAATTATCAAGATACAAACCATCGAAAAAAATATATGGAAAAACATTAAGTTTTCATTCGTCATGTTTGGTATCTAATACACCAATTAAAAATCCTATTAGAACCATTTTCGACTTCTACGCGGACGAAGTCGCGGGCAAAAGCTAGTTTATCATAAATTTTCGATAGCTAAATAGTAGTGCTATCGCGTCAAGCAATAATTGTCAATGTGTGCGTGGTCGTACTGCTCACTGTAGGTTTATATCGCTCCGACTGGCACACACACACTAGAGCAACGTGCTTGGTTGGAGTTCGTTCGCGGTATATTTTTTCTTATTATACGAATAGGTACTTTACTGTGCTGTACGTGCGTACTTATTTGTTTGCTAAATTGTATTGTAATATTTCTGACACTATTGACCTATTTTATTTTTATTGGAACCTGAGTAAATTGGTAGAAATCGTCACGTAACGAAAAAAGCGTTATGATCCATGCGGCTTTTCTCTGAGAAAGTGTGAATTTGGTCAAAATGAAAATCCAAGATGGCGGCTGCGAACATTTTCAAGTTTTTCATCATGGGCATGGTATAATCATGGTATAATAACATACTTCGCCAGGTATTCTCTTCCCGTGACAGCTGGGTCACGTGATTGGCCTAAGAATACGTCATCAGTTGCGATGCGGTTCTCAAACTTTTTTAGTGGGGAAAAAGATAGAAATAATACAAAGGGTAGGTACTCAATTGTTATCATTTTTAATAAATCGACATGAGGGTGACACTGAAAGTTCTTAGAAAAACAAAAACTGAACAAACTAGCAAGTTATTAGTTTTATTATATCTTTTCAAAATAGTGTCCATTTACATCATTACATCGCTGCATCCGATGGAACTACTGAGAAAAGCACTTGGCCCACTCGTCCTTAGGGGTCTCTTCGACGGCATTTTGAAACGCAGCCACTGCTTCCTCGGCGTCCATAAAACGTTTTCCTCGAAGTTTTTCTTTTATTTTCGGAAATAAATAAAAATCACAAGATGCGAGGTCGGGGCTATAGGGCGGGTGACCCAGTAATTCCACGTCTGACGTCACCAAGTAGTCGATTGTTTGCTTGGCGGTGTGCGACGAGGCGTTGTCGTGGTGAAGGAGGATCCTACTGCGAGGTGGTTTCTCCCGAACTTTTTCTAAGACAAGTGGCAAACAATTGTTAGTGTACCACTCTGCAGTAACTGTTTTTCGATCCTCTAAAACAATTGTTGCGTAATGATCTGTCCTTCTGAAGAACGAGGCCACTATCTTTTTTCTTACGCTTCGACCTCTCTTCACTTTAGTTGGCAACTCCTCGGAAGGAAACATCCAGACAGCAGACTGTCTCCTAGTTTCAGGATCATAACAATAAATCCAGCTTTCGTCTCTCGAAAAACACTGATTAATATTTTAGATAAGCCCAAAAGGCCTTGAAGCCAGAGCCGTTAAACTATATTAGATAAATGAAATAATATGAAGTAAGGTATATACTAGTTCTTATTGTTGTTTTCGGTCTTCAATATTGAAGCCACGCATTTGTTAGCATCTCTTCTTTGGGAAAAGAAAAAAACCTTTCACAGTAACTAATGTTTGGGAACCACAGTATTTTGCTCACCGAGCGAAACAACGCTATAGGTATGAGCGACACGACGATAGCGATGAAATGGCGAGCTGTCAGTATGACACTTGTCAATTCTATGTGTGGCCACTGTGTGTGATTGAATTACCCGAGCAAAATGCATTTTTAACTTAACAAAGCAATTATGAACTAATAATTCAATATGTTAATTAATTTAAAACTAAATAGATGAATCACACGAGTTACTAAATAGTTTAGCTAGTTAGTAATTTATTTTATTTTCATTAACTAAATGAGAAAGTTCCTAAATTTACTGAAAAGGAAAATCAATGGCCACACTTATCGTGACGTAGTCTTAGGCCATCGTCGGAAGAGAATACCTGGCGAAGTATGTTATTATACCATGGGTATAATAACATACTTCGCCAGGTATTCTCTTCCCGTGACAGCTGGGTCACGTGATTGGCCTAAGAATACGTCATCAGTTGCGATGCGGTTCTCAAACTTTTTTAGCGGGGAAAAAGATAAAAATAATACAACGGGTACTAAATTTTTATCATTTTTAATAAATCGAGTTTATGAGTAATTTTAATCAGTCTATACTTGTAGACTGTATCGTGTATACTGTATATACTCTGTATCGACTGACTATCTATAGAAACGAAAGAGTTCAAAATTACGCTATTGTTATGTATTATGTATGTCCGCAGGGACTCGAAAAACACTGATTAAGACGCTGACAACAGCTAAACCACTGTCACTGTCGGACTGCATAGAAAAGAAAGAGAAGCGCAATGACACAACGCTTGTAATTTATTGCAAAATGTGAAGTAATTATCGATTTATTCAAAAATGAGTTGAATAATCGGAAATAATAAACAACCAAGTTCTGCATTCAAATAAGACATTCTTGTTATTAATTGCAATACCAACGTTAGTTGATATTTAATACAGATATTTTGGATTAGAACTCAAATTCAAATTCAAAATTCAAATTCAAAAGTCAAATATTCAAACTAGGCTGAGAATCAGCACTTTTCGAACGTCAAAATTACATAAGACAGTCCCCCAAAACGCCCACCCTTCACCACTTCCTAGTGCTTTTGCTGGGAAGAAGAAGTGGCGCAACAAATTCCCCAGCAGCACAGCTGTCTGTTCAGTTAGAAAAAAATATAAAAATATTCTATACAACAGTATGCAAGACAATTTACAATATGCAAAAAATAATTTAAATTAAATAGCTATAATTAATAGCCATATGACAGCTAGCACACGCCAATATACCAACCAAAAGCACCGAGAACTATACTTAAGCAGAAATAAAAATATCTAAAAAAAAAAAAAAAAAAAAAAAAAAAAAAAAAGCCTCCAGGCATAAAGGGCGTGCCCGCTTACATATAGCTGTAACTAGAAGTTACAATTGATAAACTAGGACCATCGAGGTAAAATAAATAATTGTCGAGGTCGCTAGCTAACCACATATTGCAATACAACTCATAAAAAAAACATTGTAATGAGTAGATTATGTCAGCACTAAATTAAAATAAAATTAAAATAAATTGACTTATAAAGTAAAATTATAAACAATTATATAAACTCATATAACCTGTCAGTAGGTAAACTAATTCTGGAGAAAGAACATTTAAATATTGTCTTGAGTTAATCACAGCGACCATCTATTCTTATCATTTAAGTAGTCGTTGATAGAATAGTATGCCTTGGAACAAAGGTTGGACTTTAATATAGTTTTAAACGCATTAAAAGGCAAATCTAGCAAAGAAGAGGGTAGCTTGTTATAAAAGGTTATACCAAGCCCAACAAATGAGTTATGAACCTTATGAAGCCGGTGAAAGGGAGCACGTAGTTTATCCTTACTTCTTGTGTTAACATTGTGAATATCACTGTTGTTAGTGTATAAGTGTATATTTTGCCTAATATATAAGATGTTGGCGAAGATGAATTGTGATGCCACTGTGAGAATACCGATATCTTTGAAAAAATCTCTCAGAGAAACTCTGGCACCTAGCTGGTAAATTGCTCGAATAGCTCGTTTTTGGAGGACAAATATATTTTGAATATCTGCAGCTTTGCCCCACAGCAGAATACCATAGGAAATAACGCTATGAAAATAACTAAAATAGACTAACCGAGCTGTATCAACGTCAGTGTATTGTCTTACTTTTCTGACGGCGTAGGCGGCCGAACTGAGCCTTCCCGCTAGGCTCGATATAATTATGTTGGCCCCACTGAAGTTTGGCATCTACTGTTATGCCCAGAAAAACTGCTGAGTTTACAGTTTCAAGCACCTCTTTATCTAAGACAATGTTGGGTCCTAGATTTCTAACATTTGGAAGGGCAAACTTTACACATTTCGTTTTTTTGGCATTGAGAACTAGGTTATTTGTCGTAAACCAATCCGTAACCATTGATAGTGCACTGTTTACATCGTCAAAATCTTGTCTATTTCTGTCTACTTTAAAAATAAGAGAGGTATCATCTGCAAACAGTACAACTTCACAGATACCCTTTAAATAGAATGGTAAGTCATTGATATATACTAAGAACAAGAATGGACCCAGTATTGAGCCTTGAGGTACACCTAACTGAACTGGTAGCCCGGAAGATTTTACACCATCGACATCTACACATTGCGACCTATTATTTAAATATGAATTTAAAACGTTGAGAGCTTCGTTTAGCACACCATAATGACGCAGTTTACGCAAAAGCGTGTCATGGTGCACGCAATCAAAGGCTTTGGAGAGATCACAGAAAACTCCAATAGCATTTTGAGAGTTCTCCCATGCCCATAAATTAAAAGGTTAGTTTACCGTTAATTTGTATCGTGATTTTTTTTCGTAAACGGGTTTTGGTAACAACCAAGTTCTGTTTTTTTTTTTTTCAAGATTAACATATATTTTTCTCGCTACCACAAACTATTGTATAGATTTGGCGTATTTTTTTGTTAAGTCAAGCCTACTTTTACCGTTTGCCTGTTGTCAGCGCCTTAATATATTTTTAGATCAAACCTTACTACACCGCCTTTTTTACTCTTGTTTTTACAGTTTTGTATGGAACAATTAACAATTTTTCTTGTGTATCTTTCACAGTTTACAGTTTTCCTTTTCACAGTAAGCAATGTTTGGGAACCACAGTATTTTGCTCACCGAGCGAAACAACGCTATAGGTATGAGTGACACGACGATAGCGATGAAATGGCGAGCTGTCAGTATGACACTTGTCAATTTTATGTGTGGCTAATGTGTGTGATTGAATTACCCGAGCAACATGCATTTTAAACTTAACAAAGCAATTATGAACTAATAATTCAATATGTTACTTAATTTAAAACTAAATAGATGAATCACACGAGTTACTAAATAGTTAGGCTAGTTAGTATTATTTTATTTTAGTATTTATTTTATTTTCATTAACTAAATGAGAAAGTTCCTAAATTTACTGAAAAGGACAATCAATGGCAACACTTATCGTGACGTAGTCTTAGGCCATCGTCGGAAGCATGGTATTATAACATACTTCGCCAGATATTCTCTTCCCGTGACAGCTGGGTCACGTGATTGGCCTAAGAATACGTCATCAGTTGCGATGCGGTTCTCAAACTTTTTTAGTGGGGAAAACGATAAAAATAATACAACGGGTACTCAATTTTTATCATTTTTAATAAATCGTGTATAATAGTAATTTTAATCAGTCTATACGTGTAGACTGTATCGTGTATACTGTATATACTCTGCATCGACTGACTATCTAAAAGTATAGACAGTCAGTCGATACAGAAACGAAAGAGTTCAAAATTACGATATTGTTATGTATTATGTGTCCGCAGGGACTCGAAAAACACTGATTAATATTTTAGATGAGCCCAAAAGGCCTTGAAGCCAGAGCCGTCAAACCATATTTATTTGAAAAATATAAAAACTATCTAGCTAGCTATGTCAACATCACTTGAAAAAATAATACATCTGACTTGGCTGCATGGGCTAAGATCTCTTTGCCTGTCCTGTTTTTTACAGGTTATTATGGAACAATTAATCATTTTTCTTGTGTATCTTTCACAGTACAGTTTTCTTTTTCACAGTAACCAATGTTTGAGAACCACAGTATTTTGCTCACCGAGCGAAACAACGCTATGGATAAGAGCGACACAACGATAGCGATGAAATGGCGAACTGTCAGTATGACACTTGTCAATTTTATGTATGGCCACTGTGTAATTGAATTATAAGTATGAGCGACGCGACGATAGCGATGAAATGGCGAGCTGTCAGTATGACACTTGTCAATTTTATGTGTGGCCACTGTGTGTGATTGAATTACCCGAGCAAATGCATTTTTAACTTAACAAAGCAATTATGAACTAATAATTCAATATGTTAATTAATTTAAAACTAAATAGATGAATCACACGAGTTACTAAATAGTTTAGCTAGTTAGTAATTTATTTTATTTTCATTAACTAAATGAGAAAGTTCCTAAATTTACTGAAAAGGAAAATCAATGGCCACACTTATCGTGACGTAGTCTTAGGCCATCGTCGGAAGAGAATACCTGGCGAAGTATGTTATTATACCATGATCATGGGTATCGTTTTCATAGTTTTCGATGATGCTAAAACCGATAGTGAAGTAAAAATGAAAATACAGAATGGCGGTTGCGGACATTTTCAAATGTTTCGTCATAGGTGTCGTTTTCATAGTTTTTGAAGGTGTTGAAATCGATAGTGAGGTCAAAATGTAAATCCAAGAGGTCAGCTGCGAAAATTTTGTTTTAAATTATACGTGAAAAAGTTCGTTCCTGACGGCAGCGGCGGCGGTCCCCAGATCGCACACGTTTTTTTTATTAATAACCAAATTGTACTTACAGTTTGCAGCACACTTAAACTAGTTATCGGTCAATGCTAGTACCTACATACAACCATAAAATTAGGTTTTACATAAAACTACAAAATTAGTTGGAATTAAACAAAATTAGATAAAAGAAGGTAACATTATTTATAGAATTAGAATTAGCTGCCG
Source organism: Xanthia togata (assembly GCA_963853775.1). NCBI lineage: Eukaryota > Metazoa > Arthropoda > Insecta > Lepidoptera > Noctuidae > Xanthia > Xanthia togata. The sequence goes on from OY970801.1 coordinate 406,765, forward strand.
TGTTCAGGAATCTCAACCTATGTTATGAACTTGGATTTAGGTTTGCCTTGTGATTTGGCATCGAGTAACCTACATTCTTACAAAATAACTATATCAATGATATATGACACGACGGGGTATCTACCCTGTGCCGTTTCTGACCATTCTTCGGTGTAATTATTCGTTCGACGGACAGTCCGCAGGGCGCCCCGGTTTCTTGATGAGGACCAGTTTCCCCATCTTCCAACAAAGTCGGAACTTGCCCCTCTCCAAACATGCGCTTAGGAGCCCCCTTAGTTAAGGCCCGAGAGCCTCCAAGGCCAGGACCCAGGCCTTTCCATTGACTGACCCCTTGACAATTCAAAAGTGCCTGTAAATGGTTTATCTTATGAAAATAAATGCTTTGAGTTTGAGTTTATTTTATAAGACAAATCTATCTCAAATATTATGGTGATTGTGATTTATTATACAATGACTTTAATTTATAGTAAACCCGCGGTTTCACCCGCATAAGTTTCGATCCCGTGGGAATATCGGGATAAAAAGTATCCTATGTGTTAATCCAGGTTGTAAACTATCTGTGTACCAAATTTTATCCAAATCCGTTCCGTAGTTTTAGCTTGAAGAAGAGACAAAATTTCAGACAAACTCACAAATTTTTGCCTTTATAATATTAGTGTGATATTTTTTTGATTTCTGCAGGTGCACAAGGAGAATGCGCCCGAGTGCCTCACCATGGTGCACTACACGGAGCTTGCCGACAAGGGGCTCATCCTCATGCGCGGTGAATTCGACAAGGTAACACTTTAGCTGGTTTAATACCATTCAAACCCGAATGCCCCAGAAGGAAGATAATGTTTTTCGAGTGTATGTATGTTGTCTTGATGGATTTTAACAAATGAGCTATCCTAAATCCGGATTTACATTACGAAACTAGTTACGCAAGCTTAGCTATTCATTGAGAGTTTCACGTGTAAATAATTATCTATACCGAATATTGCCGATCGGTAACACCTTGTCGTAAACACTATTTACGATCGGGAAAAAACAATTTTCACTAACTTTTTTTCCATCAACGCCTGGTTGCGGCCAAGGCTTTTATATCACTTTTTATCAGATATGCTTGGACATTCGAGCATAATTTTTACAACCTTAGATCTAAAGAATATTTATTTCATAAGAACATGATACAGTTAACTTTATGAGATTTAACTTTTAACATAAATAATTGTCGTCTAATTGTGAAACATGCAGACGTAGAAGAAGTAAAACTATAACAACAACGTACGAGATCAACAGCAAACAAAGCAAAAGTGCAGGTATACTTCTTAAATATGTAGTATCTATAAACCTAGTATACTTTTTCTAGATAAATCGAAAATGCTGGTCTGGTCGAATACATGCGAAAATTAATTACTTCGAGCGGCCGAATAAATTACTATGAAAACTCATATCTGGCGTACTAACTGTTTACTTCAACACATGGCAACGTAGGGAAAAAGTGGGAATATACAGATAAATGTAGGTATCCTATAACCTAACCCAGGTTATGGTCTACCCATGTGCCAAATTTCATCCAAATCCGTTCAGCCGTTTTAGCGTGAAAGCATAACAAACAAACTAAAATCACTCACTTTCGCATTTATAATATTATTATAGTTAGGATACAATCTCTTTTGTTATGCGATCAATATGTCATCCACGTAAATAACAACCCAAAGATCTGGGGGCCAATTCTCGATTTTAGAGATGGTGTCGAACTCGACAAAAATTTCTAATGACGTCATTTTTACGACAAATTTTAAAAGTTGCTATTCTGGGGATGTCTAATTCGACATTTGTCGAAGGCTAACGTTAGAGTTCATGTCGAGTGCTTCTGAGCAGTAGAGATGTCATGTCGATTGTAGAGATACGTCATTTCTGAGTGAATTCGTTGAGTTTTGGATTGTACACTGTGTTTTCTTTTCTTTAATTTTTAAATAAAATACGGCTTGGCATCTCATACCTACTGGAAATTCGATTTATACTCTTTGATTTGTGCATTGTGTTTTCTTGAAACGACGACCTTCGCGCAAATTGCCTTGAAGCGCACGATTTGACGTGAAACCACTGAAAGATGGACGAGTTTATTAGCATTTTTATCTCGGAGTGGTTGGAAAGTGGCGAGCAACACGGCAACAACAGTGCACTTATCCCACCGTCGCTATTTACGACTTGAGCGAAACAGAAGTCATTAAAAACTTCAGATTAGATAAAGATTTAATAAGGGTTCTAATAGATCTATTGGCTCCTGTAATTCAGGATACCACGAAAATAGACCTGAAAACGAAGGTAAATAATCGCCTGCTTCATAATTTTATTAGTCATATATAACTGTTCACTAAACTAACCTTACCCACCAAAAATTGTGAAATGTAAAACAGCACCCAATAATGATGTAACACAGAGTACATATAAACATAACAAAAGTTTTGAAGGAACCGCAAAAAGGCGTATTCTGACACTAACAGACAGTCAACTGTCAATTTATCAAACTGATTATTTTTACACTAAACTTTTCGTTTTATTTATTTATTTATTTATTTATCACATGGAAAACCAACAGCTTTACATAAATACAATAAAGACACTGGAATAAGAAACATGAAGCCAATTATAGGTTTTCACGGCTAGCTATATAATAATACAGTAAGAGATCTTATACAAGACAAATTATATCAAAAACACAAGCGCACCAACCATCAAATCGGGTAATGCCAAACATAAACACAACAACAGGAATAAACTACAATAAAATTAAATAAAAATAAGTACCAGAACTAAATTAACATTACGAATTAATTTTGAAGAAATCAAGGTTCAGCCTATTGCGAACGCTTGAGCCTTTCGTTGAAAACAAGTCAAAAGAGAGCTGCTTGCATAAGTCATTAAAATCTTTTTAAATAATTAGGTTTAGTCAGCGTTTTAAAACAAAATCATTCATTAACTCATAGCTACCTAAAACGGAACGTGCGATTCTTCATAATGGTAACATTATCTTCACTCGACTCGACATTTTCGTGACATTTATTTCTATTTTGACTGAGAATACGGAATTCTGCTCAATCCGACATTTTTTGGTAGAGATAGAGATATTTTTAATAGACATAGAGATAGACTTACGATCTCGAACTCGAGATAAATGGCGAAAATCGAGAATTGGCCCCCTGATCCACCTTTTTTGCGCTTGTGAAACAAACAAGGTTCATTTAACGTAGGTCTCAATCTTTTCCCGGAGGACACGGTGGAGCATACGGTGGAGGTATGCCCGGCTTGGGCAGAGCACCGCCGTGTCCTCGTGGAGGCGATCGGTGGCGGGGATCTCTCGCGTCCGGCCCTGTACCCTAATTACGTAATGCAAAATCAATCCGAATCTGAATCGTTTTGAAACAGATTGCTAATCCATTGCTCCGTAAGTTCGAAAAAAAAAACTGCAGAGCTACGTAAATAACGCAATGAATGTTGTTGAACTGCCAAAATGAAACAGATTTGTCTTTATCGTTTACGAAAATATGTTGCGTAATTAGAAAGCTGGTCCAGGCCATGGTACGGAGCGAGAGGGCATGGGAGGCCGTCACCTCCTTCTGCGAAGCAGTAATGCTCGCAAAGGAGGAGGCGGAACGCGTGAGGGAGAGGCAAATTTCGCGCCCTCACGCCCCTAGCCGCCGCAGGAGGAGACGCCCTGGGCGTCGGGAATCAATCGCTGATTCCCGGCCACCGTAGGCGCGGGCTTGCGGACGGTGAGCAATGGGTAGCTCGCCGTCTGGTAAGGACCAAGCCCGGGTCGAAGGCGCGTTGTGTTCCACGCGCGCCTCAAAGAGTGTCAGCGAGTGAAGGGGTCCGATGAGACCATTGCCTGCCGGGGTTGCGGGAAAGTCCGAAAGGGATACCGTGGCCCCCTGGCATTGCACAGGCAACAGAAGGAACACGGGTGGGTTTTAGTCAGTAAGAGTCTGACACGCCCTCCCGCTCCACCCAGAGTGGGAGGAGTCATATGATGATTTCCCACACACAAAAAAAAAAAAAAAAAATGTCTCAGTCTTTTGTTGTTGATTTCTGTGAGCTTCTTGTCCACTTTAATATTCCACTGTCGTCCAGCTTGTTTGAGACTGTTAAGTACTTCGTACGGGGAGTTAATTTAAATTTAACGATATTGATTAAATTTACCAAGATTATCAGAAAATACTTCTGGAAAACGCGATTGCAATTGGTCCACCATACTCTGCTCACCCTTCAAAAAGTTACAATGCGTCAACTTAAGTGTAAAACTTGAAATAAAATCCCTGCCTAATAACGGAGGTCCGCCATTGCGAATGACGTACACGTCCAATGAGTGAGTGTGTTGCATGTACAGTCACGAGCTTTAATTTGGGACCCATTTCCGTTAAATGTTGTTAGAACAATCATAATGCAATAAGGTCGAAACTTTGAAACTTTGCTTTAAGGTTGAAATGTTGAATGTCAAGTTAAGACATAAAATGTATTATCTAATCGACCTATGAAATGATAACCTCGTTGCAAAAAGCTATCATTACGATTTTCTAATTACGAACATGTGTCGTGTCAGTGTCATTTAAGAAAATAGTTTAATGTGATATTTTCACAAAATATAATTTACCAATTAATAAAATGCTTGCGGCTAATCGTGACCAAATAAGGCTCCAAATTATTGATTTGCACGAACAAGGAGTAGGCATTCACGAGGGATCCTTTTTATGACCACGCGGGTCTGTTTTTCCTCTGGCAGAGAGAAGGTGTGGTATGCCACACCCCTTTCTCGGAGAAGGGCGGTGAGGTCCCTATAATCACGGGACGTGGGGATTTGTATTTTAATGCCCTGTTGGGTGTTGCGGGCATTGGTGTATGCGATCTTTTGGTCGCAACACCATTTGGATACGTCGGTCCACTTACCCTTGTCCTGAACGAACACAGGGGGTGGAGGGGGGATCTTTTTTGGACTCACATTTGACCCGGGTCGCCCGTTTTATACCCTTGTAGGGAGGTGCAATTAGTGGCCGTTGTAATGCGTATTTTGACAACATTTTCTTTAACGTTACGCGCTAATGAGATCTGTTGTGTTTAGGAATTCTAACTGTTGTTAATTTAAAGGTCGTTAAACATACTTTCAATTGATACCAATATTAATAGGGTTTAATGTATACGTTGATGGCGGGACTTGCTTGAAACTTATTTTCGGAGAGGTGCGATTTTTGTGACGCTGAGTGTATAAGACTCGCACTTGACTATAATTTTATCGATAATAATTTGTAATATGTCTAACACTATTGTAAGATGACAATTAAACGTCATCATATCGCATGGAAATAATCACACTTTCGAAAACAATATTATGAATTAAAACTATATTAAAATTACGAAATATTTTTTCTGAGTTGTCGCAATTTCATATCTAATGTGTTCTTCTTTTATGTGTTTTTTTTTTAACAACTGCAGAGAGAGCCTATTTTTTAAAATGTTGACACAGGTCCACCCTCGATGACGTCCCACAGGACTCTGAGCGCGAGCCGACTTAGCCCGATTTACTATATTTGGGTTTATTTTAAAATTCTATTTGCTGTTACATAAAAATAAACCCATAATCCCCTAAAGTCTTTAATGGTGAACGTATAGACGAAATTTGATTGAAATTGATTTAATTACAATCGAATAAAACCATTTTTTCTCATAAAAACGCTACATTTTGAGGAAACTGCGATTTTTTTGTATCGTGCCAAATTATGTCAATCTTGATTTGGCCCTCATAATTCACTAAACAATATCTTCAATTTTAATAATCATGAAAAAAAATAAGGCAAATTTGTAGTTTTTGAGGACAAAAATTGATTTTGCGTGCATCCGAAATGCGTCAAAACATCTTCTTTGGGACCCATTTCGCCTTAATGTTGTTTTGACACTAACTCCAAGGCCCGTAGCAAGCTCAGCAGTAGATTGAGTTGGATCCGCTTCCACTATCGCCTTCAATTCGTCGTTGTCGACAATGGTTACCGGCCGACCGCGAGGCTCGTTCTTCAAGTCAAAATTTCCAGATTTCAAAGGATTGAACCAATAATGGACCGTGTTTATGCAAGCAGTGTTAGGCCCGTACACGTCGTTAATGTTTCGTGTTGTTTGCGCAGCGGTATTTCAACGTAGGAACTCATATTCGAAAATTGTACGAATTTTCAGTTCATCCATGGCGCCAAAAACTACCATAATAATGTCTCAAAAACAAAAAAATAAAAATAAATGACTGAATTTGAAATTAACACGACTTTCGAATAAAATTCATTTGAATTTCGAATTGCGCGCCAATCCACAGATAATTAAATCTGAAAATGCTGGTTATAGAATCTCCAATTACATAGGTAAATACCTAATAGTAAAAAAATCTCGATGTTATGTCCAGTCGTAAAACCATGCGAAGCAGGGGCTGGTCGCGTAATTAATTGATCGAATGTTACACTAAGTTTGATTTTTGCTTTTACAGAATGTACTGGATGGTCAAGAGGCTCGATGTCTAGCAAATCAGTTTCAGATGTACTACAGTGGAAAAAATTCTACAAAATTGCAACTGCTTCAAACATTCACCAAGAATCCTGAAACATTCAAACACATGAACCTGATAGCAGAGCTAGAAAACATAGGTTTATAATAATTATAGTGATCTAAGTATCATGTATGTAGTACATAAATAAAAGACAAAGTACAGATTTTGTTTGAATTATTAATATTATTGGCCTAAGTTTAGTGCTGACCAACGCCCAGCTCTGCAGAACTACATAAAATACCTACGCTGTACACGAGGCCCCAAACGGCGTTATTTTCCTTAGCAACTATAGTTAGCGAGGTGGTATGAAGTGTCAATTCAATCTGTGAGGATAGTAGGTGTAATCGGGCGTATCATTTATGATAACATTCAACGGAGAATCCGGCGATGCTGCTGGTAAAGATGAAGCTAGTAGAGGCGAGTGAGGGATACTACACCCTCCATCAATTGTTACTCCTGTAGTGGATGGCCGATGAAACAGGCTCTGCTGTTGTACATGTCCTAGCCTGATATAGTCCATTGGGTTATGAACAATCATCTCACTCGGAGGGGTATAATCATTTTTATTTTTGGTGTTCCCTTTTTTGCATTTTAACACATTTTCTTCACATTCTTGATAGCAGCTTTCTATAAAAAGATTTTGTAAAAACATCTTTGTTTTCTTCATAACATCTTCTTCTATGAGTGTGGCATTCCGTTTCAAATATGTCGGGAGTTTGGACATAAACTCTTCGTACAAATTGTAACCGAAATCATCGTGAAGAGTTTGGCTAGATGATGTCGTAAGAGTTGAAACCGATTGCGCTCCTACACTGTCCGGAGATTTATCGGTTACGTCGGCCGAATCCATAGAGGTAAACAGATCTAGATTGCTAGATAACTTCTCTTCTTGACGACTCGTGTTTTCAACATCCGTTTCTTTGTAACTAATTGACCGAGCGCATTTATTAGAAAACTTAAAATTTTCGTTGTTCAAATGTGCAATACTATTATCAAAAGTATCAATTAATTCGGGCATCCTTACATTGGTTGAACTCAACGTACTTATGGCTTTAGTACCCTTTACCAATTCATCCAAATTCATGTTTGGTTTTTCTTTCAAATCTGCCAACGCAGGCCTTGTTATTGTTTCGGATCTAACGGCTTTTGGAAACATTCTCAATGTTAGCCGATTATTTGTTACAAGGCAGATATTTACAGCATTATATTTTGAAAAATGATCACATACTTTACCGCTTTTCTCAAACAAAATTTGTCCCGTACGACGTGATCTTTTTCTGATTTCGTCTAGGCATTTACGTGTTTTCCGCTTTTTGCGTTTAGCTGTATTTGACAACGATTCCATCGCAAACTGCAAGAAGTAGCTAGAGCTAAAGCCAATCAAATGAATGAAAGTCAAATGTTTCCCAAGCTCCAGAGAAAATTGGTTTGGTCCACTATTTTTATTATTTTGTTTTCTAGGTACCACATTTTATATGTAATAAGTACTGGGTAGTGGAAAGAATAACTGTCACCATAGAAATACTTACTGATTACTGAGATAAAACAGATCTAAGCGTTTTCGACTTCAACATTTTCAGGACAAAAGGAAATTGTAATGTACCGTGCGTGGCAGGAGCTACAGGCATAGACTACTATTTATCATCTATTTATACAGAGATCTAAAGGCAAGTTGTCAGTTTGCCATCAAATAGTTTTAAGAAAAAAGTTCGAACTTCAACTAGTGCTTTCACGCCTCCCATCGACGCCCCTCTAGCTAGCCGGTTGAGGCCGGCTACGCTGTGCTACCGCGGTCACGGCAACGACATACTTGAGCACGAATGTGACCCTGCGGACACGTAGGTATAGTTCGATTCAAACTTAATGACGGCTCGGAAGTTAGCTACTCGCTGCGCAGTACCCCACCCCTCACCCCCGCTGACACATGAATTCGTTACTGCGCAGTGTGCGCAGCGACTCGCCTCATGTTCCAAGCCGCCATTAAGTTTGAATCGAGCTGTACACGCTGTTTTAATCTCTATAGGGCTAATAACTGTGAATAATTTTACTTTATGAGCCTGACGGATAGAATAATCGACTAAATCATTCGAACTAAAGTATGTCGAGTAAAACAAAACCGGCTTTTAACTTTCAACTTATTTTTTTATGTGGCAATAAAACCCTAAATGCTATCACAAAAAACTTCTTTTACTCCCGTATTTTTCTTTTGCAACATCAGATTAGAACATTTCATTTTTCATAAACTATAGGTATAGCTACAGCAGATATCACTCCACAGACTACTTAGAGATACTACGTTATCACTCTGTGGATAGCAGTATCTCTAAGTAGGCTGTGGTATTTATATGCTCTGTGGTTTGCGGTGGCAGATAGTCTATGACGTAGTATCTCTAAGTAGTCTGTGGTCTATGAATTAAATGATTCTCTGACGATAGAATGTCAAAAACTTAAAATAATATATCTGGTACAGTTTCATGAAATAAGATGAATTTATTTGGAATCGTCTCATAACTTATATTACAATTATATTTATATAGGTGCTCTGTGAACTGCTGAAGGCATTGAGATAGATATGGTGTATTTTAAGGAAAGTGCCAGCAAGTGGTGACTGAGATACGAATTATTTGGATATATTTTTCTAAATAAAATGTTTACCGTATTTAGAATAAAGTGTTAAGAACTAAATATTTATCTGGGATATCTATGTCAAGGTATGTCCTGGAGCTCGAGTGAGTATAAATTTTCGTTTGCATTTAAATTTAGTAAGTCATGCCGAGATTTAATATGTATGTGTGTTTTTATAGCGAAAAAGGAATAGCAGTATTATTATAAATCATCAAAAAGTTTAGGATACTTTCTCTATCTAATAACATCTCATATCATCGAAACAAAATATCTAATTACATGCCCATGCATGATGCAGATGCAGATGCATGTAATTAGATATTTTATTTCTGAACATTTTGGTTGGTGTCATTACACTAGAGCAGGATAACTAACAAATGATTATTCTGGGTATGTTAAACGACCCTATGAGCTGCTTATTCTGCTGCGCGAACGGACCAGGGCTCCACACACAATGCTGTAGCTGTCAAATGGCAATTCATTGATTAAAAAAATGCTAGTATTGGTAAGAGTGTTGTACGCTACTAGTGTACAACTTTCCAATATCACCAGAGATTTTTGTTTTTATCTTGATAAATATTAATGTAATAAACACACTTTGACTATCCAGAATAAATTCTCTAAATTAAATGATCTTGAAAACTGCATCAAAATCCATTGTGTGGTTCAGAAGCAATAAGCAGTCACACAGACACTTGAAAAGCAACTTTATATTATAATATTATAAATCACATACTAGCTATTTAGCATCTATTTCAATGCCATTAATAACAATTTTTCACCTTTGCCCTAAAGTATTTATTTAGGTACTTATCTTAATTACTTACCAACAATGTATGTAGTAACAAAATATTGATATGAGTAGAATATATTCCAAGCACACTCAACAAGCACTGTTTCAAGTTTTAAAAGTGGAAAATATAATAAAAACAGAAAACAATGAAATAGACTATTGAATTAAGAGAGACAAAGTTACTCTGTGCCACTTTGTGCTAGTTGCCAAACAGTGAAACTCCCGAGAAATGTCAAATAAAAATAATAATAACCTACCGAATTCTAGGTCTGTACCGGCAGAGTATACTTAGCCGAAACGGGTCTAGGATGAGGAGTCAGACCAAGAGTGATTCAGAAACTCACAGGGCAGCATGTGTAGAGCTGTTGGGCAGTACCCACCCCATGGATCTTATCTCCCGGGAGAAGTCTTTTTCCTCGTCTCTGGCTTGCCTTTATTAACCGGCTGGAGTGAACACTGACGAGGAACAGAGCTTCCACCTCTTTCTTGCCTTTATTGGTTGGCTTGAGTGGAGACTCACAAGAGAAAACTGAGGAAGGAAATATTCCAGTAAGATGCCGTTAGGGATGGTGGTGGTGGTGGTGATGCTGCTGCTATCTGGACCGTACTTCCGTGATTGTCCTGATAGCCGTGGAATACCGCTCCACTCCTTATAAGCACCTCAAGACATGTTTCCCCCCTTGTCGCTACTAAACTTTTTGCAAGCAAACGGTTTTCTGGGGCCCATTATTGAGTGTGCAAGTCAACCCCTTCCATTTTACCTGTGCATTTTATATAAAATATTGGTCAGGCAGGAGCCATAGTCTTTCCATAGTTCTAGATAACCAATTCACTTAGATCTTTGTTTCCATATTATCTTGCAATAATCCTGCATGTCTAACGGGCCTCTGCGAGTTGACTCCGGCCCCTCGTACGCCTTTCAAAGGTCTGGGGCCCTAGGATTGCGAAAAATGTCAAAGAAGTAAAAAAAAAAAATATAATAGTCATTTTTTTAAATAATATAGCAGTGAGGTCAGCATGCCCCCCGCGGTACGCACATCAACACTAGTGTGATTTATTGTGTTTGTTATTAGGGAAGACGTGTGTGTTGGTGATGGCGCATATGGTTTACGTGTGCGCGGGTCGGTGACGGGCCCCGCGCCGGCATGGCGGAGGGCGAGGGCGCGGGGCAGCCCGACGCGGTGCTGCTGGCGCCGCTATCCGAGGACACGTTTCTGCACAACCTGCACGTCCGCTACAAACGTGACATAATATACGTGAGTAGTGGAGAGCGCGTCGCATGCAACGGCCGCGCCGGGGTGTCGTTAACGAGTGTCTCGTGTGGTTGCAGACGTACGTGGGCAACGCGCTGGTGTCGGTGAATCCGTGCCGCGCGCTACCGCTGTACTCGGCCGAGCTGGTGCGCGCGTACCTGGCGCGTCCGCCCTACCAGCTGCCGCCGCACCTGTCAGTACTCGGCAACATACCGTAACGTAATGTTCGCTACTGGCTCTGTCGCTAACTTGCTCTCGGTTGCAGGTACGCGATCACGGCGACGGCGTACCGGTGGGTGCGCGACAGGAACGAGAGCCAATGCATAGTGATTACGGGTGAGTGACACCTGACACCATGTATCACCAGACGTTACTACGGTAACGGTGCACAGTGTTCCATTTGATAAAAAAAACCCTCTGCTGTTTATGGTATTTATCGATCAAGGGATGCATTTATAATGCACGAGTAAAACACCCAAATGTCCTTTTCAAATACTTTTTTTTAACTTTTCATTAAAAAAAATTAAATTTATTCTGAAAACGTAACTGTACAAGATATTTATTTTATATAAATAGATTTTGATAGCGCATCTTTGGGCGCATATTTTCCAGTTAATATTTTTGGAAAATCACCTCCGGATACCGAGTAATTTTTTTTTCTTCAGATTTTCGTTTTTATTTTTTTCCTCCCTAAAAACTCAAAAGTTCGACTTGACACTAGCACAGAAATATTGCTCGTAACAAAGCCTACCAATGATAAAAAAGTCACGTCGCATTATCGAATTTATTTTAATTTTTTAAATGGTAAAAAAATTATTAAGTAATATAAAAAAAAAGTAAGTATTTAAAATGGACACGTCGGTGTTTTACACGTGCATAGGTTTAAAGAAGTTTATTTCTCATAAGAATTTAAAATAACGTGAGATACTTATGTGATTATAACTAGCTACTCGTATTAACATTAGTCAGTTACCTCCAGGGTGTTGGAGACATTATATTAGTATTGATCTGTGTTAGACTAAAACTACTTGTACTTATTTATTCTGTGCTAAAACAGACCACTGCATTTGCATCCCTTGATCGATGAATACCATAAACAGCAGAGGGATATTTTTTTCATCAAATGGAACACTGTGAGGTGGGTCCACACCGAACCGCCACGATAAGCTATACAAAACATACATAAAAAAAATACATAATTTTGTAGAACTTATTTTGTATCGACGCCAGTAGGTCAACCTATTCGAAACTGTCAAATTTTCCCAATCAACTTTTAACCTTATGCTTTCGTGATAAAGTTGAAAATCTATTAAATAAATTTGACATATTGTATTGCTGACGGTAGGTTGATGTGCTGGCCTCTGTACCTACTCGAAAAGATGTAAGTACGCAAATATCATAGCGAGTAAACGAAATACATACGCGTCGAACTAGGTTGGCGTTCAAATTTTCTTATTTAACCCGTTGCGCGCGCAATTAGCGACACAATAGAATGTTATTGCTATTTGCACACAAGGGGTGCAATCGACATTTTAAGAGTTACGATATTAAACCAAGGCGTGGATTGCTCACAGTTTCTATCTTAAATTAATATTAATACGCCCCGGTCGTCAGCTAGACTTCATAATTATAAGCCTTTTGCTCCTGGTGGCCGCAAAACCAAGTACGGGAGAAATGCCCCCCTTTCCTATATTCTCAGAAAGTTTAACGACATTTTTCCCGATTGTGTCGTCGACATATTTTCAGGCAGCATCACAAAGTTTAAAAGAGCTTTGCTCAATAATATGTAATTCTTGCCCAATAATGTTTCTCTTTTTGTTTTTTATTTTATTTTGTTTATTTTATTTTGTGTGTGTGCTTTGATTATAATAATTTTAGTTAGTTATGTTTTTAGTTTTTTAATTTAATTTAATTCATTTCAATTTAATTTCATTCAGTTTCATTCAATTTAATTTCAATTCAAGTTAATTTTAAGTACTTAAAAGATTAATGATATTACAGTTCTAATTGCATTGTTATCCAACTTTATATTGATAATAATTATTATGTAGTTAGCCATTTCAGCCGAAAACATATGATACATGGTGGATCATTAATATTAGTAAAAAATTCTATTAAATCGAAAGAACGAAAAGACATAATCGGGCTGTCTGTTGAACACACCATTGAATTGTCCTGTGTTGAGCTAGATAAGCATGTTATAGTATGTGTATACAGACCTCCAAGTTACCAGAATCTATCTATGTTTGATTCTGTAATGGAAGATGTGTTAAATAAACTAAATGGTAGTAGTAAGTCAATAATCATATGTGGTGATTTTAATATTAATATATTAGAAAATAACGTTAATACTGTCAAACTATTAAGTCTTTTCAGGTCATTTGACTTGTCAAATGTTTTTAATGAACCAACCCGAGTGACAGCTTCTTCTGCCACTTGTATAGATAATATTTTCTGTAATTGTGATTACTTACATAAACAAATTGTAAATAAGTTGCCATCTGATCACAGTGGACAAACAATAACATTTTGCTCCTACATGCCTTTACAAAAAATTCAAATAAGGTTTAGGCCAATTACATGTAGAAATCTAGAGAAATTAAATAATGTTTTGGCAAGTAAATTATGTATTCAGAGTTTTGATAATATATGTGACCCAAATGAGTTCTATGCAGAGTTCTTTTTACTATTAAACAAACAATTCATTGACACTTTTCCACTAAAAACTAAAACTATTTACACAAAATTCTTATTTTGTGATTGGGCGACTCCAGGTATTCGTAAAAGCAGGGAAAAACTTTTTGAACTTTATGGCCTAAAGCAACATATGAATAATACAAGCTTTCATCAGTATGTTGCAAAATATTCTAAAACTTTTAAAAGTGTGTGCAAAATGGCTAAGGCTCTTCACATTAGCAATAAAATAAAATCAGCTGATGATAAAATAAAAACTACCTGGCAAATAATTAATAATGAAACCGGTAGGAAAAAACAGCGTAATACTGAATTTAATTTAGAGACGGCACATGGTCCCATCAACTCAGATGTAGAAATAGCTCAGGAATTTGAAAACTTTTTTGCTAATATTCCCCATAAAACCACTGAAGCTTTAAATTCCTCACCCGCGCTTGCTGCTGCCTTACTTATAAAGAATGTAAAGGCATGCCCTTTGGAGTTTAGGTTTCTGCATACAGACCCCCAGGCTGTTATAAAAGCTTTTAAAGATCTTAAAATTAAATCAACAGAAGATCTGTGGGGAATGTCTGTAAAAGTATGTAGATCAGTCATCGAAACCATTGCGCCTTATTTAGCTTTCATATTTAACACTAGTGTAGACCAAGGCGTCTTTCCGGACCTCATGAAACACAGTAAAGTAGTTCCTTTGTTCAAATCCGGTGATAGTAAGGAACCCAACAATTATAGGCCTGTGTCAATTCTGCCAGTTCTCAGTAAGGTGTTTGAAAAGTTGATACTCAATCAAATGTTACGTCACTTTAATAAAAATTCCATCTTTCATGACCAACAGTACGGTTTCACCAAAGGGCGCTGTACCACTGATGCCGGTGTCACCCTAATAAAGAACATTTTTAACGCTTGGGAAGAAGCACAAGATGCCATTGGAATCTTCTGCGACCTCTCGAAGGCGTTCGATTGCGTACACCATGAGACACTTCTGCTGAAACTTGACCACTATGGGATTAGGAATACAGCTCATGATTTGTTAAGATCATACCTGAAAGATAGAAAGGTTAAAGTTCAAGTCAACGGCACAAACTCATTAGGGTCTGAAATGGTAATGGGCGTTCCTCAAGGTTCGATATTGGGTCCATTCCTCTTTTTAGTTTATATTAATGATTTACCTCAAATATTTCTAAATCAGCCAAAGATGGTGTTATTTGCAGATGACACATCATTGATCTTTAAAATAAACCGACGGTCACCAAATCTTGACGACGTGAATAGCTCTATTGTTCAGGTCCAAGATTGGTTTACGGTAAATAATTTGGTACTAAATAATAAAAAAACCAAATGCATTAGATTTAAATTACCAAATGTTAGAAGTAGCGAATGTGACATCATATTGAATGGAGAAAAACTGGAATTTATTAATCAAACAGTTTTCCTTGGAATCACGCTAGACGAGAAATTACAATGGGGACCCCATATAACATCTCTCGCGGGGCGGCTAAGCTCGGCCGCTTATGCTGTTAGAAAGATAAGACAGTTAACAGATGTAGAAACCGCGCGTTTGGTTTATTTTAGCTACTTCCACAGTATTATGTCGTATGGCATTTTACTGTGGGGTCGGGCTGCTGACATTGAATCCATCTTTGTTTTACAAAAAAGAGCTGTCAGAGCCATTTATAATCTACGTCGTCGCGAATCTCTCAGGGAACTATTTAAAAAGATTAATATTATGACGGTACCTTGCCAATTCATTTATTCAAATATTATGTATATGAGAAAAAATCTACATCTTTTTAATAAAATAAGTGATAGACATAATTTTAATACTAGAAATAAAGATAAAATAGATCAACCATTTTTCAGACTATCTAAAGTAAATACATCTTTTATGGGGTACTGTGTTAAATGTTACAACAGAATACCTTGTGATATATTAGAATTAAATGAAAGAAAATTTAAAAATCATATAAAAAGTACACTTTGTAAACAAGCATATTACAAATTAGAGGATTATATCCAAGATAAAAATGCTTGGAAACATGCTGGTCCTGCTCCATAGGACAATTCAGAATCTAGACAAAATCGAACTGGTTGCTAATTTAATTGTATAATTTTTTTTTATTATTTTTTTAAACATTTATTTTATATTATTTTTTGTGATTACTTGAACTCACACACTGACTTATTATTATTAGTATTACTTATTATAATGTTAGAAATATAGTATAATTTTACAATGTTTGTAAGTATGTGAGCACCATGCATCTATCACATAATTATGTCATTCCTTCATTTTTCATTCTTTTTACCTATCGTGGTATAGTAATCTTATTCTAGGTGCATTGTCTTCACATATAATTATATAATAAGTGTATACAAGATATAATGATTTTTTTAAAAGAGTAACGGTGGAGTTTCTTGCCCATTCTTCTCCATACGAAAACTACCTTTTGGAATGGGCGACTAGAATCAGTTTTATTTATTATTTTTTGTAAAGTTTGACGTTCAAAAGTGCCTTTTTTGTGCCTAATTGAAATAAATTATTTGACTTTGACTTTGACTTTGACTTTGATTATTATTGTATAGTGAGATCTAATTAAAATGCTGTGCTTACTTATAATTTAGATGCATGCAATTCTATTGTATTTATAATGATATGTACCTCTACTTTGAATGTATTTAGTTGGTTTGCCTAAATAAATAAACTATCAAAGTTTGCGCCATTTTTCTTAATTTTAACCTTTGTTTCATGAGTAGAAAATAAAATAAATTTAATAAAAGCTTGTCACCGAAAGAGTGATCCGTTCGAGGTCGTAACGTGTTGCAGGCGAGAGCGGCGCGGGCAAGACGGAGGCGGCGCGCGTGTGCCTGCAGTGCGCCGTGGTGGCGGGCGCGGGGGGCGCGGGGGGCCCGGGGGGCCCGGGGCCCGCGGGGGGCCCGGGGGGCGCGGCCGAGCCCGGCGCGGCCGGCGCGCTCGCGGCCGCCGGCACGCTGCTGGAGGCCTTCGGCAACGCCGCCACCGCGCGCAACCACAACGCCAGCAGATTTGTGACTATTATTATCTAAAGTAGCTAGAGCCTTTTCACGTTACTATTGCTTGGACCGATCGCGTTTGTACGAGTGTTAGCATCCTTGATGACCTATGCTGATGCCAGCTATCTTGACCTTACTCAAGACGAACTCGATAAACTTGAGCGGCTTCAAAATTTTTGTATAGGGTTCAGATTTTGTTTACGCAAATATTTAGTTTCCGAATTTCGTGTGAAGCTCTAGTGGTCACCAATTCGCTTTTGCCGGAATGCTCGTATTCTGTCCCTCTTGTATAAAGTGCTCTTTTCCCCTTCCTCCCGTCTCTATAAACGTTTCCAGTATCTTTGCGACTCCCACACGACATTTTTAAGGTCATCAGATAACCTGAAGCTAACCAATGCATTCCACGACTTTCTTCGACTTCTCCTTTTCTGTCCAAGCAGCTTGTTTGTGGAATGCATTGCCAGTTCGAATAAAACGCGCACAATCATTACCTGGATTTAAGTCTCGTGAAGGAATATTCCTTGTTGTTGTGATTTTGTTCTCGTAGTTGTAATAATCTGTAGTTGACATTTATTTTCGTTGCTTATATTAATATTCTTATACAACAATCTAGCATGGTATGAAATTCTCACTAACAGAAGACGTAGAATATTAGACAGCGGGTCCCAAACTAGGCACAGCCTGTATCTTGGTGACCCAAACACTACTCATAGCTAACAATTTAAGGTGTTCTGCTAGCGCAATATTATTATCAAAGTTCATTACAAAAATTTAAATACAAAGAAAAAAAAAATAACATAGATTATACAAAAACAGTTGAGTAAGTGTGTGGTGTAAGTGTAAGTGAGGGTATGTATTCTTTCAGAGAGTGTGTATTAATATGTGCTGCAAAGTAAACTTTCTGTTTCCTCATAAGTCCGGCCCAACAACCATTATTTTAGCTTAGTTTTGGCCTCGAGTAGTTGTTCGGTACACTGAACGTTTTGCTTATAGAATTAAACACCCGTATGGGTAAATACGACGTAAACCGGGTCGCTAAGAGGGTTTTAGATTTTGGAAGGGGGATTCTTTCAGCTATTTTCCTGCCCCTTTTACTGCAGCTAGAGCGTTTTGTATTGACTTTTATGAGGTTTAGAAGTGAGCCTAGGATGAACAACTGACGTACGCGTAAAACCCCAGATTCCGTATATAGTTCGTCCGTAGAGAAACGCCGTGAAGTACCTTGAGGACAGCCCGCTGGGCCCGGCCAGTTCCAGCATGCTTGTCTTGGCGGCACTGCCCCAGACACTTACACAATAAAGGACAGATTGGCATAGAGAAATGTAAACCTGTAAACATATATTCTTAGGAGCACTGACTCGTAAGAGTTTTGCAGTGTAAATGAACTTGCGAGTCTTTTTTGCGAGTGCTCGAATCTGTGCTTTGAAAGACAGGTTCTGATCTATTATGACGCCTAAATATTTTGTAGTTTCTACTCTGACAATTTCGTTGCAGGTGCAATCGGTAGCGGAGATGACTGCTGTTGTTAAGCCATTGCATTTGCTGTTGTGTACTTTTAGTGTGTCAATGTTTGGTCTACTAAATCGAGTGACGTGAAAGGTCAAGAAATTAGTTTTTTTCGAGTTCAATGTTAAGAGATTTTGCTCTAGCCATGTTGCTATGATACTCATCCCTTTTTCAGATGCTTCCAAAGACTCTTCCCAAATAGCTCCATGAAAAATAATAACAGTATCATCAGCGTAGCAGATGACTTCCGCTTGTGCAATGTTAAGCCTCAGAATGTCATCCATGTACATTATGAAGAGGGTAGGTCCCAAAATACTTCCCTGAGGCACCCCGAGGGCAACCGGAAGACTCCCGCTGAAGCTATCCCCAATTTTGACAAGCTGATGTCTACCAGACAAGTAACTGCTGAACCAATCTAAAGACAGGCCTCTGACACCAAAGGATTCTAGTTTTTTTTAGCAGTGTAGGAATTGACACTGTGTCAAAAGCCTTGGCGAGGTCTAGGAAGACACCAGTTGAACGGTGGCCCTTATCGATGATTGAAGATATTATGCCTGTCAGCAGACTCACGGCTTGCTCAGTAGACTTCCCTCGCCGAAAGCCAAACTGCCGCTCTGAGAGTAAAGAGTTTTTCTCTAGAAAGCTTACGAGGCGGTTGTTTATAAGTTTTTCTAGGATTTTAGATGTCACGGAAAGCAATGAAATTGGCCGGTAGTTATCTGGGTCATCCTTGGCACCACTTTTGTGAATGGGCGTGATTACAACAGTTTTCCAGCAAGCAGGAACCGTTCCAGTTTCCATGCTCAGATTGCAAATGTGTTTTAGGGGTCCCAGTATGTGTTTCTTTGTCTGTTTAAGGAGCAGAGGCCGTAATCCATCGAGACCTGGAGCACTATCTTCTTTGAGATTGTCTATGATGTTACCAATTTCTTGATGGTCAGTAGGGTATAGAAACAGCGAGTCTAGGAGCGAGTTTAGGTGGGTTTTTACCTTCATTACCAAAGCACTGTTCGTTCCCAGTTGTCGCCCGCCCGCTTAAGATGTTGGTTGCAAGGTTCTCACCAACTGAGATAAAGTACTCGTTACACTTATCGATGGAGATGATGTCGTTTCCTTTATATTTCAGCAATTATTTGTTGTCGTTGGTTCGTTTAGGAACTTGGCATATTTCTTTAATAGTCCGCCAGAGCTTTTTTGGATCTTTACTATTACTTTCCAATTCTTTCCTGTCATGATCAGCTTTGCGCTGACGCAAAATGTTGTTACAGTAGTTTCTGTATCTTGAGTAGATAATTTTTAGGTTATCATTTTTTGGTTGCTGTTTTGTTTGAGCGTGAAGAACGTCTCGATGACAGATGCATCTAATAAGGCCTGGCGTAATCCAAGGTTTTAAATTAAATTTTGAGCGACTGATTTTAATTTTTGAGGTGTGTTTGTTTACGATGTCAGACAGAGTCTTGTTAAAAATAAGTACTGCATCATCAATATTAGTTGTGGAGGTAACGTCAGCCCAGTCGAGCTGCCTTACTTTTTCAACCACCATGGCGTAGTCGGTTTTAGTTTTGAATCTGTTTTTATTTTTGGTTTTAAGATTAGAGTAGTTTAATCCGAGCAGCACTAGGTGGTGATCCGTTACCGAGGCTTCACAGACGATTCCCTGTGCGGTAGGGCCTTTGAGTTTTATGTAGCCATGGTCTAGACAGGCTTTCCCCCGAGTTGGGTGAGTATATAGAGAATAGCCCGTGTTCAGCCATCAAACACTGATATGTTGCATGGACAGCATTCGGCGAGTCATTTAGTATGTCAATGTTATATTATATATTCATTATGTATGTATTCGATATCTCGGTACACTTGTGCAAAGCGATGGCGAACTAGAATGAACACTGGATGGATGAAATGGCAGCAGGTCACAGGCACAATCTGCGACTCCCGCATTCCCCTTACACTTAAAGGGAAGATATATGAAACAACGGTTGCTGTCTTGTATGGATCAGAATGTTGGGCCACAAAAGAGATGAATGAAAAGCATTCGCATGCACCTGAGATGAGAATGCTAAGAGGGGTGTGTGGTGTTACACGAATGGATAGAATAAGAAGTGAGTACATAAGAACAATAACGAAGATTTAGCCAACCTAGCCTTAATTCCAGTTTTCTCCAAAGTCATAGAAAAGATCATTTATGAATCGGTTAATAACTTTTTAAATAAATATAATATTTTATGTGATGAACAGAAGGGTTTTAGGAAAAATAAAGGTACTAATACGGCGCTATACGAATTATTAAATATTACCATGAAAAACGAAGACAATAATATTCATAAATGCACAATTTTTACTGATATGACCAAAGCCTTTGATTGTGTCCATTACGAAACCCTGCATAATAAGCTCAATGTCTATGGTATTAGAGGCAACATCCCGAACCTCATAAAATCCTGTTTTAGTGGCCGGAAACAATACACGGAAATAACAAAAATTTGCGTCGAGACTAAGCGTGAAAAGAAATATTTATTTGAATATAGAGTTATCAGATACAGTGTACCACAGGGCAGTGTGCTAGGTCCACCATAATTTTTGCTCTATATACTTGCCACGTTACATTCAGCATCCAATGATCTTATTGGCTGATGATAGCACCGCATTAATAAAATGTACTGACGTAAAAAAATATGAATTAGACATAAATAATACACTAAAGCACATAGTAAATTGGCTTGACATTAACAAGTTAATAATGTCAATTTGCCCACTACTGACAGTAGTCGCACGCGCACGCGCATGCACGGTCCAGTGGACCCGTCCGCCGTCGCCTAGTCGCTCAGCACCAATGCTCGTGTTTCCGTTTCCAGGGAAAGCTGCTGGAGATCGAGTTTGACTTCAAAGGCGAGCCAGTGGGAGGACACATCACACACTGTGAGTGCACCCTTTATATTTTTAGCACGATTTTATCATTTACTATTATTTAAACATACATATCCATTCTGTATTACCCGAAGGGTTGAGCAGAGGAGTTTAGTAGTGAGTCTACACCCTAGTATCGCCAGTTATATTTAATTCCGGTGTGATGGGGCGAGCGCCTTGCCGTCAACCAGACTGCAGCTGCTACTGAGAAATCTTATGGAAAACCCAATAAACTTTGTCAGACCTGGGAATTGCACCCAGTACCTTACGCTCAGGCGTCGCGCTTGTGACCACCAGACCAACGAGTTTTTAAAATAAATCTAAATGGAACGAAGTGAAATCTGCTTTTAAATCAGAAGAAACAAATGATTCATATAGTAAGAACATGGCAAACTACAATACTACCTAAGGTTTTACTTGCCCATTGACGGCAAGATACGCTGGAATCTATTTATGTGTTCCGTACCAAAGTAGGAACAGCGGTACTCTATGAAATCACCTAGCTTGTAGTTTCTGTTTTCTGTCTGTCATACGCGACTTTCGCTGAGATTATTCCATTTACGAATATGAATTTTGAGAGGAAAATAAAAAGTTGTGGCCAAAAAACAAAAAAAGTCGTTATAAAACTTGAATTTTGGTTCGAAGCGTTATTTGGAGCCGTTTTTAGGGTTAAGTACCTCAAAAGGAAAAAAACCGGAACCCTTTATATGATCACTTCGTTGTCTCTTCACCTGTCGGCCAGTCTGTCAGGACCCTTGGTCAGGAACGCGTGGAGGTTTCAACTTGAAGTTAATATCAAATACGTCTATGGTCTGTTGGTGCTCTAAAAAATCAAGCTTCTAAGTCAAAGCAATAAAAAAATACGGCCATTTATGCCAAATATTTTGATACTCGCAAATAAATTAAAACCTACAGTGTACTTCTACCTACAGACAAACCTACAGGCATCACCTTACCTACGTATTTTTCTGTTCTTTTCATCTTGTCTGTTTATATATATATGTACATACCGTAGACCGGGGTGTAAACGATGCGCATGTTAATTTAATAAATCTGTAATTTTATCATTTAATAAATGGCAACAAGGCGCGCTGCGGGAGCAGGGTGCGCCGGGGGGGGGCGCGGGGAAGAGACTCGCAAAGACGCGAGCGCCGCCGACCGGCCGGCGGCAGCAGACAGTTCGGCTTAGCAACAGCGCCGCTTGCACGTACGCACACTGCTTCCGCACGCTTGCACATTTTTCTTGATTTTTCGCATTTTAATTATATACAGTCCCCGTTGCTTACATCCGCTGGTCCTTCGAGCCGGATCAAGTGAATTAGCACTTGAAACACGAAGAATCGGTGCGAGAACGCACATGTTTCGCACGCCGCCGCGCACCGAAAACAAAATGGTGGGCACGCGAAGCACAGTACGACGCGAACTCGAACCACAAAATATGGCGAGCAAAAGTGAAGCTACTCAAATTACGAAAGAAGTCAAAGACGTGAAATACTCTCCACCTGCCAGTCAGACCTCGAAAGTTTCAAGAAAATCGAGTACATCTTCAGCGAAGGCAAGGAGAGCGCAGTTGCTACTAGAAGCCGCGAAAGAAAAGGCGCGACTACAAATGGACCTCATTGATAAAAAGCTCGCTGTGGACCTGGCAGAGCTCGAGAGCTCAAGGTCTGAAATAGAACCCAGTGAGATTCATCACCGTGATGTGGAAGAATGGTTAGAATCCAGTCAGCAGGAACTAATGAAGGCCGCCGGCCCAATACCTTCTGCTACTGAACCCGTACTCCGGCCAGAACGCATGACTGCCGCGCCCGCGCGTGACGGTACTGATGACACCATGCACATGCTGGCGAGTGCACTCAAGGACCTAGCCGCTGCCGCCACTCACGGTACCAATGGAACCAACGCAAACATGTTTAACCGTCTGTGTATGCCTAAAGAATTACCAGTATTTGATGGTGACCCGTTGGAGTGGCTACACTACAAACAAGCATATGAGGAATCGTCCGCCGTCGGCAAGTTCAGTGACCGGGAGAACCTGTGGCGGATTCGAAAGAGTCTGCATGGACGTGCTAAAGAAGCAGTTATGGCACTGCTGATCGGCGTCACCTCTCCTGCCGTCGTTATGGCTACACTGCAGCTGCAATTCGGAAATTCCGATGTGATAATATCCAGAATATTACAAGACTTAAACAAACTACGACCGATATCACAGGAATATCAAAAAGAAATTGTTCCGTTCTCAGTTAAAGTAAAAAACTGTGTCGCAGCAGTGACAGCTATGGGCTGCGAAGATTACCTGAAGGGCATGGCCCTCATGTCAACTGTGTTATCAAAATTACCTACAGTATTGATTTCCAAATGGACTGACTACAGTTATCCACTTCTAGAAAATAATACGAAGCCAAGTCTCGTCGTGTTATCTGAGTTTTTGAGTTTAGAAGCCCTGAAAATAACACAGTGCAGTGTAAATCTATTTACTGCGCAACAATACAGCAGTAGTCACAACAAACATAAGTCACAAACAGTATTAGTGACAAGCGAACAAACTGAAAATAAAAACAAAAGTGAACAATGTGGGTTTTGTCATCAATCAAAACATACATTACCCGAGTGCAAGAAATTCAAAAAAGCACTACGCAAAGATAGATGGACGTATGTGAAACGCCGTAATATCTGTTTTAAGTGTCTGATGGCACGACACAGGAATGACACTTGTACTTCTGCCGCGTGTGAAAGTTGTGGCAAGAATCATCATCGTTTGTTACACTATAACATAAAAGAAACAACCGAAGGCGAACAACCGACTTCGTCTACAGTGACCGAAAAGAGTGATACGACTATTGTGGAAACTATAACTCATATAAATCTGGACAATCGTAAAGTGTTATTAAAAACTGTACCCGTTATAATAAATGGACCAAACGGAACGTCGCGCAGTGTGGCACTTCTGGACGACGGCTCGACAGTGACATTAATAAGCGAGTCGCTCGTAGCGCGATTAGGTTTGCGCGGCTACAGGCAATCTATGCGAGTGTGCGGCGCTTGGGACAAAAGTGAGCTAATATGTGACAGTGAAGTAATTAACTTAAAAATATCAAACTTGGAAGGAACAAACTTTATGATAAAAGCGCGTAGTGTTAATATGAGCTTACCGGCACAAAATAAAACCGCAGTCGACTTTAGTGAACTAAAACCTGAAATAAAAAGTGCAATTAGTGATGGACAATGCAAACCAGAAATATTAATAGGTCAGGACAACTACCACTTGATCTTGCCACTAGAAATAATAAAAGGCAAACCAAATGAACCTTACCTGACACGTACCCCTCTGGGCTGGTGTGTGCACGGCTGCGTGCGCGCGCCGTCGCTGACAGGTGCTGCGTCGTCGCTGCATCTGCAATCTACATTTTTCATGTATGATGAAAACCTGGAGACTGAGCGTATGCTGCGAAACATCCACGATGAAATACGGCAGTCTTACGCAATCGAAAACACTGGTGTTTCTATTAAACCTAGACAGAACGTAGAAGATCTTCAGGCGCTGGACTGTTTGGAACGCACCGCCGAATTAAAAGATGGCAGGTGGTACGTCGGACTACCGTGGAAAGACCCATTAAGTAAAATGCCTGACTCATACACTAACGCGATGTCAAGACTGCGCAGCGTCGAGAAGAAAATGTCCAACACAGGCTACGCTAGTAGATACAGAGAACGCATAGAACATCTACTATCTAATGATTACGCTGCACAAATAGAAGACACGGACGGACCTAGCAAAACTTGGTACCTCCCACACTTTGGGGTCGACAACCCCAACAAACAGAAGCTGAGGCTGGTCTTTGACGCTGCCGCTAACTCTAACGGTGTGTGTCTTAACGATTATTTACTCAAAGGCCCCGACCTACTTATATCTCTGTATGGAACTATGTTAAGATTCCGAGAAAACAGAATCGGCATAACGGGCGATATTCGCGACATGTTTCTTCGAATAAAGATTAGAAACGAAGACAGAGACGCGCTCCGATTCTTGTGGCGAGAATCGTCGGAAGAACCTGTAAAAAGTTATGCGATGAGTTCGTTAATCTTCGGTGCTAATTGCTCACCATTTATAGCACAATTTATAAAAAACAAAAATGCCGAACGCTACAAAACATCGATGCCAGCCGCCGTGCAAGCGATACAGAAACAACATTACATGGATGACTACATCGATAGCTTTCAAGACGAAGAAACAGCTGCCAGAGTGGTGAATCAAATAAATCAAATACATAAAGAAGGAGGTTTCGAAATGACGAACTGGACCTGCAATAATCACGCCGTGTTAAACACAATACCTACAGAATACCTACGATCGACGGCAGTAACGTTCAAGGTCGGACAACAATACGACGGCGAACGTACGCTCGGCCTTATCTGGAATCCGAAAGATGATACTTTAGGATTTGATGTGTCATTAAAAAAAATCCCCAACAATATCATCACGGGACAGAAGAAACCCTCAAAAAGAGAGATGTTACGAGTGATCATGTCCATATTTGATGTGTTCGGCTTCTTATCACCGTTTACAATAAAAGGAAAAATTATGTTGCAAGACGCGTGGAGATCTGCTATCAGCTGGGACGACGAAATATCAGACGAATTGTACCTAAAGTGGACACATTGGGTGAGCGAACTAAAAGACGTAGGCAACGTGCGACTGCCCAGGCATTATTTATCGGCTACGAGATCGCCCGCTACGACTGCTACGAGAGCTACGCTTGCTACGCACGACGATAATCACGCACAGGCGAGATTGACTACGAGTGGGAGCGAGACGCATGTCGCGAACTATCAAGATTTGCAATTACATGTATTCTGCGACGCGTCAACCAAAGCTATGTGTGCCGTAGCGTATTGGCGATGGTTGGATCATAATAATCAAGTACGAGTGGCGTTTATTTCTAGCAAGTGCCGAGTTGCACCCGTTAAGTACGTGTCTGTGCCACGGCTCGAACTTCAAGCTGCTTTAATTGGTGCACGATTAGCAGACACAATCAAACAGGAGCATAAAATGCAAATGTCACAAAAGTTTATGTGGAGTGACTCCGCTACAGTTCTACATTGGATTCATAATGATAGGCGCACATATAAAGCCTACGTAGCACACAGACTCGGCGAGATTGACGAGCACACACATATAAATGAATGGAGATATGTACCCACGAAGATGAACATCGCTGACGTCGCCACCCGCGAATGTTGTGAAGTAAAAGAGTTACAGGATGAATGGTTATACGGCCCGACCTTTTTATACGAAGACGAAAGATTATGGCCGCAACAATTTGACGTACAGCTACCCGAAGTTAGTGATGTGGACCTTGAATGTGTAAATACCGTTCACATTACTCCTATTTGTTTACCGGCTGTACCCGAACCAGAGAAGTTTGCCAGTTGGCGCAGACTACTGCGAGCCACTTGTGTTGTTATGTCCTTCGTAGAAATGAAATGTAAGAAACGTGCGGGCACTGTTGACGGCGCCATGATGGAGCGAGCAGAGAAGTTATTAGTAAAATACTCGCAGATGCAATCGTTCCCCGAAGACCTGGAAAATCTGAAACAAAATAAAACATTATCAAGAAAGGGTAAATTACTTACCTTATCACCGATTATTGATGATGATGGTGTTCTCCGTGTTGGTGGCCGCATCGACGCTGCTTCTGGAATAAGACAAGAGGTGAAACAACCTATTATACTTGATGGTCGCAACCATATTACTCACCTGATCGTAAGACAGTACCACGAGAGAGCATACCACGGCAATCAAGAGCTGGTGGTGAACGAACTGAAACAGAAATATTGGATCATACGAATTAGACCTACCGTAAAATATATAGCTTCAAAATGTATGCTTTGTAGAATCAAGCGAGCACAACCTCAACCTCCTAGAATGGGTGATTTGCCTGAGGCCCGATTGGCCCACCATCAGCGCCCTTTTACCTTTACTGGCGTTGACCTATTCGGACCAATGTACGTAGCCGTAGCACGAAGACAGGAAAAGAGATATGGCGTGCTCTTCACCTGCCTAACAGTAAGGGCTATTCATATAGAGATTGTCAGTAGTCTTACTGCTGATGACGTGATAATGGCACTCCGAAGGATGGCGGCTAGACGTGGATGGCCTAAACACCTGTATTCAGACAACGGCAGTAATTTGAGAGGCGCTGACAAAGAACTGAGGAAATGTGTCTCTGAAATAGATGAAGAACAGCTGGCTCGTGACGCACTTACCTACGGTTCGACGACCACGTTGACTTTCTCCCCTCCCGTCAGCCCCCATTGGGGTGGGGCATGGGAGCGGCTCATACGATGCGTTAAAAATGCCTTGAAGGTTGTCCTGAAGGAGCGAGCGCCGCGTGAGGCGGTGCTGAGCACATTAATGGCAGAGGTGGAGCTCATGGTGAACAGTCGCCCTCTTACACACGTAAGTGTTGAACCTGATAGTGAGGAGACTTTGACGCCAAATCACTTTTTACTGGGTTCCTCTTCTAATCTACCAGTCCTGGGCAACTTCGACGAGTCAGATATACACCTACGCAAACAGTGGCGTACTTCGCAGCGGTTGTCGGATCTATTTTGGCAAAGATGGGTGAAGGAAGTGCTGCCGGACATGCGACCCCGGAAAAAGTGGCAGCAGGAACAAAGGCCCATACAAGTGGGAGACCTAGTATTGATTGTAGATCCCGCTTCTCCCCGAAATGTCTGGCCACGAGGAAGAGTGGAAAGAGTGATGCCCGGACGGGATGGCCGAGTCAGAGTAGTTGAGGTCAAAACGGGCTCAGGCCTACTGCGGCGGTCTGTAGCGCGCATCGCACGGCTACCTGTTGGGGATGAGTGCTGACGCACCGGGGTGGGGTGTGTAAACGATGCGCATGTTAATTTAATAAATCTGTAATTTTATCATTTAATAAATGGCAACAAGGCGCGCTGCGGGAGCAGGGTGCGCCGGGGGGGGGCGCGGGGAAGAGACTCGCAAAGACGCGAGCGCCGCCGACCGGCCGGCGGCAGCAGACAGTTCGGCTTAGCAACAGCGCCGCTTGCACGTACGCACACTGCTTCCGCACGCTTGCACATTTTTCTTGATTTTTCGCATTTTAATTATATACAGTCCCCGTTGCTTACACGGGGTTACTTATTTTACTGCAAATAAACGTATTTTTTTTTCTTTCTTTACTTTGATCAATATTAAACTTTGAAGGTTCATATCTTTTAAATTTGTGGGTGTAAAAAAATAGTGAAAAATCTAGTGATCGGTTTTTTTATTACTCTCGATTCCTGTAATAATAAGTGAAAAAAATTGGCTTGATTTGGAGAAAAAAAAAAAAAAATAAACTGCCTGATCAGAGTAATACGTAGGTTTGATACCCCTTATTTTATTGCGTAATTACAAATTAATTATTGCGTAATTGCAAAGTAATTACGCAACTAAATAAACCCAATTACAATGCCAATACAATTTAAATATAATTACCCAATTATAATGCCAATACAATTTAAAAAATAAAAATCTATCAACGAGAAAAATAAATACTGTCGCATGGGGTAACTTTGATCTAACAATTGATTTGATTGTTTGAATGACAATATACTTACCTTTTTCAATTAAAATGATTGGTGGATTCCCGGCGTGTACTCAGGAAAGGATTAAACAGTTGTTCAGTGTTCATAACTCAGAAAAAAAAAACTACCTAATTGCGTTTCGTTTTACGTAATTCACGATTTTATATGAAATGGAAGTTTCTGTCAAAGTTACCCCGCGAGTCAAAGTTTACCGGTAAATGGTTAAATAAAAAATACTTCCCGTTGCCCTAGAATCATGAAATTTGGCAGGCAGTAAGGACCCACAGCACATGTAAAGGCAAAAGCCCGAAAACAGTTAATTTGTAGATTTACCACACAATTTTTTTTTTTATTAATTTACATTTGCTGTTGGAGAATTGACCGTGACGTATATCGATATATGGGAGAACATGTTTTTCAACTTCAATGTAAAGTTTGTTTTTGGGATAAATTCTTCCCAACTACGGAACCTTTAATTGTGCGTAGTCCGACACGCGCTTAGCGGTTTTTTTTTAATTTATGTAAACTCGTTAACACGTTCAAAGCCACGGAAAATGATA
The DNA here is from genome assembly GCA_963853775.1 of Xanthia togata. NCBI lineage: Eukaryota > Metazoa > Arthropoda > Insecta > Lepidoptera > Noctuidae > Xanthia > Xanthia togata. Next base: position 436,288 of record OY970801.1, read on the forward strand.
GATTTCTATTCAGTCCAAGTTGGACAATGTTCGGTCACACGTCACACCGTTCCGTTCGGGCCGTGGGGGACAATGGGGTCCGACAGTCAGAGCTATGTTTTAACGTCTCTTCTAAGCTGGCGGTCAACAATACAACGCAATATTGCACGCGGCATGGCTCGCGCGGCCTCCTAGCACAGTGTAATCACATCACAACACAGCACTCTTTATCAAAATAAATATGTGTGTTGAAAGTTATGTCTGTTTTGCTGATAATATTCTTTCATTAACATAATAGGTCGGGGAAAAAGTTACTTCGCATTTTTTAAGAAAATTCTAAACATTTTTTAATATAGTTTATTTACATTTAACTAAAGTATGTAGGTACCATTTTGTTCGATAACTTTTTGCCATCTTGTAGGTAGGGACATGATCCCATTGCTATAGAAATTTTGGGACTTTTGATCAAAATACTGCGACAAGTGGTTTTGGCAGTCCTCTCGTGATGTTAACCTGACACTGCCTAAGGAATTCTGAAGAGACCGAAACAGGTGGAAATCTGAAGGTGCAAGGTCAGGACTATACGGCGGATGCATTAACACCTCCCAGCCAAACTCTCTAAATTTTTGCTGAGTGGCTAAAGATGTGTGAGGTCTAGCGTTATTATGATGAAAACCACACCCCTTCTGTTGATTAATTCCGGCCGCTTTCTCTCAACTTCTTGCTTTAATCTCATCAGTTGTTCGCAGTAGAGTTCAGAATCGATGGTCCTGCCTGGTGGTAACAGCTCATAATGAATAATGCCCTTCCAATCCCACCACACACACAGCATTTCATTTTTCATTAGGCTTCTTTCAGTGAGCTCGTGAGGTACCCAAATATCGAGCTTTTTTGTGTACCCAGTTTTTTCAAATGCGACAAAACTGTTTTGTGCTCAATTCCCAGTTCTTCAGCTACGTCGTAACTGCTGATATGCCGATCTTGCTCCACTTTTTCAAAAATGGCATCCATTTTATCCGTAATAGCGACCAGAGCGACGTGCATCTTTGACATCAAAATTTCCGGATTGAAAACGCTTAAATCAAATTTGTGCTACTTTCACAGACACTGCACTAGGTCCATAAACATCGCAAATTTTTTTCGCGGCTTGCGTTGCATTTTTACCTTTTATGTAGTAAAATTTTAAAATGTATCAAATTTCTTCATTAGATTCACTCATCTTGACGGTACGAAAAACAAATGAAAATCACACATTTTCCTAATTTGAATTTGGAATTATGTTCTTTAAAATTTAAACTTTCAATGATACCAAAACCAGCCAGATACAAATAGTATAAGCCAAAGAGATTTTATTACAAGTTCATACATACTATAATGCGAAAAGACTTTTTCCCCAACCTAATATGTAATTTTTGAACTTAATGCATTATTGATGACATAAAAAATTATGAAAATAGAAATCAATTTCGGTTTTATTGTCTAAACTTATGAAATAGGAACAATATTATTATAATTAATATTACATATTTGAGATCATAGGAACTTGTTATTATATTTACCAGATAAATTAACTTGTATCAAACAGTATTTTAGTTACAGAAATAAATGACAAGTAACAAATGTTTGACCCGCGACACCCGCGCGGCCCCGACGGAAGAAAGCTCAAATAATCATTCGCAGCAGGCCGTGGGGAATATTGGGCGACATGAGTTATCTTTACATTTATAAATATTTCCGCGGTTATCTCAATGTTAAATAAGTAAAAAATGCATATTTAATAATATTACATTAACCTTTATAATACTGGTGTCTCATATTGGAGACAGATAACAATAAAATTCTATTGTGTCTGCTAATTGCGCGCGCGACAGATTAAATAAAACAAAAAAAAAAAAAAAAATATATACTTATATAAATAAATCTTTTCTGTGGCATATAGGGAAAGTTAAGTGTCGCCCAGTCCATCAATGCCTTGTTTAGTATTTTTCTCAAAAAATGCGCGGAAATTCAAACTAAGTAAATTAATTATAAATTCCAGAATCAATGACGAACAACGATATTTTTTCACGTGCCATTATGTTCATTTGTTTCTTCTTTACTTAAACAGCTATATTAATACAGCAAGCCAAATCGACATATAAATAAAATCTTTGATAAGTTACCTGCTTGGTTGCCATGTGTTGAAGTAAAAAGTTCATTCCGTTGTTAAATAACGCAATAGATGTGGGTTTCCATACAAACACTGCCGGCTGGGCGCTCACGTTTATTCGACCAGTACAGCATTTTCGATTAATCTTGAAGAAGGTTGTCAAAATAATGCTCGAATTTCCAAGCATGTTTGAGAAAATACCATAATAATATCTAGCAAACAACGATTACTTTTATAAGTGTTTTTCAAAAATGCATGCTAATGGAATGTTGTGTTAATGATTATATGATATGTTTTTGTGTTGCAAGCAGATCTTCTGGAAAAGGTAACAATAAAGAATAGTCGTCGGGACACGGCACACACGTGACTAGTCACATGCTTGGCATATAGTTTACATAGATAGGGTGTACATGCGAAACAAACACTTCATCCCCACGCCATCCACGCCTCGCCTCGTGAGAGTATAAAACCAAATTTAGTGTTTAAAAATAAAAATGAAAGCCACCTAGCATGACATGTTTTAAAATAAAACTTGTCACTAAAATGTACATAAAAAAGTGTACTTACACTTTTTTCAAAATCTGTGCATTTCTAAATGTCTCAAAAAGTTAAAATTTGCAGTCTCCTAAGACCGTTTTGCTGTAGCTACAACGGTTATAGTAGCTGTCCTTACTGCTCCATCTCAAAAATCCAACCTGTATACAGATTATAACTATTACAAGTTGCTTTTTACTTCGTTTTTTTATTTTATACATTAGTACAGCATTCAATATGTTTTTTAAAGTACGAAGACTAAAGTAATTACGCAAAAGACTTTTAGGGGTTTGTTTAGTACAAATAAAGCGATCAATGTGAAAGGACGTTTTTTTTCTTTCACTAATCACCTGCATTCAATTGTGCACCTTATTCACAAGAACATATGGTCCTTCGAGCGGATTAGTATAGCCGTGACCTATTTTAAATACGTGAATATTTGCAACAATGATGTAATATTGAAATCGAAGAAATACGGTTGTAAACAAAGTGAATCAGTGAAATAACTTTAGAAAACATTTCGAGGATTGTGGCGAACAATTATAAAAGTGATTCTACGGACTAATAAATAGTGTGTTTAGATAACGAGTTGCTGTTTTAACGCGAACTTTGAACGTTTTGATGCACAAACCATCAATCTACCTACATGATAAAATTATAAAAGTAAAAGTTTTCGTCGTAGTTTGCAATTTAAGTCTTTTATACATTTTATTGGAAAATCGCAAAGTGTAAAGGATGGAAAATATAGAAAAGCGAATGTTGCTTCAAGCTGATGTGTTTGAAAAAGTGCAGAACGCCTACACGAATTACAAAAAGTCGCCCAAAGACAGATTAACCGAGGGTTATATACAAACTAGGATGGATACTTTAGAAACGTATTGGAAAGAATTTAAGAGTGTTCACGAGAAATTAGTAACGGATGTTTCTAAGAAAGACAGACAAAAGTTAACGTATTTTGCAGAAGATAGGTGCGATAATTTTGAAGAGTTGTATTTTACATATAAAGGAGAAATGAAAACTGCGTTAAACAAGTTGATATCTGACATAAAAAAATCGGATAAACTGGAGAAATTAGACGGGACTAGACCAACTGCTTCCAGTAGTGATGTTAAATTACCACGAATTTCGATCCCTATTTTTGAAGGAAATTATACGGAATGGAGATCGTTTCACGACCTGTTTATGGCATTGATACACAGAAATGAGTCATTAGAAGATGTACAAAAACTTCATTACCTTAAGAGCAGCTTGAAGGGCGACGCAGAGGTTCTTCTGCGCCAGTTTGCCATCACGGGTGAAAATTATGCCGATGCGTGGTCAATTTTGAAAAAACGGTATGATAACAAAAGGTACATTGCTAATTGTATATTTAAAAAGTTTTTTGGTCAAAAAACAATATCTCAAGAGTCAGCTTTCTCTTTGAAAAACTTGTTAGATACGTCGGTCGAATGTATGAATTCTATGAAAAACCTCGGCTTACCGATAGCGCAGTGGGATGCAATTGTGAACTATGTGGTTGTTTCAAAGCTGGATCCTGTAACACATAAACAATGGGAGATTATTATTAGTGAAGATAGTGCTGATGACTTACCTGGTTTGGAAAGGCTGAAGTCCTTCCTGGAGACTCGGTTTCGTACGTTAGAAATGTTAGAACCTGAAAATAAAGTTAACAAACCAATTAAACCGAAGACATATCACGCGACTGCCACTAGTGGAGAGAAAGAGAAGCACTGTCCTTTCTGCAAAGAAAACCATTATATTTTTAACTGTAAAGAATTCGCTAAACAACCGATAGAAGAAAGATACAGCTTCGTACAGAAAAACAACTTATGTTTCAACTGTCTCATTCCAAATCATTCCGCACTAAAATGTAGACAATCAAATACATGTAAAATATGTAAACGGCGGCATCATTCCTTATTACATCGAGAGTTTACGAAACAAGCAGGTGACATAATGTCAACTAAAGAAGAAACTACAACAAATAAGCAAGAGGTTAGCAAGGTAACAGCACATGTGTCAAGAGGAGAACAACCTGGTCAACACATCTTGTTGGCAACAGCATTGGTAGACGTGACATCGAGGAATGGACAATCACACGTCTTCCGTGCTCTGATTGATCAGGGCTCAGAGGCTTCGTTTGTGACTGCGAGAGTAGTCGAGTTATTGGGTCTGAAGAAGACTCAAATCAGCGGTGAGGTCTCTGGTGTTGGTGAAGGTAACAAACTTTGTATTAATAATGTAGTAAGCTTACATATTAAGTCGAGGTATGAAAGTAATTTCTTTATTGATGTTAAAGCGTATGTATTAAAGTCATTGACTAGTAGGCTACCTTCTAGAGAAATAAAAGGTTACGAATGGCCTCAACTTAAAAATATGAAATTAGCTGACCCTACTTTTAATATTCCGGGTAGGATTGATATCCTTCTCGGAGCTGATGTTTTTGGCACAATAATAGACCACGGTTTGTCAAGAGGACCGGGCAGTATAATTGCTCAGCATACACACCTAGGTTGGATATTGTCAGGGGAGATGTACTCAAATCCTACTTGTGCAAAAAACATTATTAGTTTACATGTTACCAGGCTCGTTGAAGAAGATAACAACCTTTTGAGAAAATTCTGGGAAATAGAAACAGAAGACTATACAACCAAGAAAGTATGGACAAAGGAAGAAGAAAAATGTGAAGAACACTACATAAAGACAACAACAAGAGATGCATCAGGAAGGTATGTAGTACACTTACCTTTGAAACAAAGTATTGAAGAAACCGTGAAGGCGTGCGGTGAGACTAAACAACAAGCTACAATACGATTTAAGCAACTAGAAAGGAAATTTGCAAAACATGAAGATTTGAGATCAGAATACAAGAAGGTCATACATGAGTACTTGAAGATGGGTCATATGAAGAAGGTTGAAATAGAGGATAAAAGTGAAGCAATTTATTTAGCACATCATGCTGTCATAAGGGAGGATAAGGATACAACAAAAGTAAGAGTAGTTTTCGATGCTTCAGCCAAGGGATCTAATGGGCAATCCTTAAATGGCACCATGATGGTCGGCCCTACGCTACAATCTGATCTTCGTGTGCTTATCATTCGTTGGAGGTCTCACAAAATCTGTGTTGTCGGCGATATTATAAAAATGTATCGTCAAGTAAGAATGACAAACAAACACACAGATTTACAACGTATAGTTTGGCGAGATAATACGTGTAAAAACATAGAAAGTTATCAATTACTTACCGTGACGTTTGGGACAGCATCGGCACCTTATCTTGCGGTACGATCTTTAAATCAACTAGCTGATGACGAAGCGGAAAGATACCCTCGTGGAGCTGCTGTCGTTAAGAGTTCGTTCTTCATGGATGATTTGATGACCGGACATGAAGACCTATCTGAAATAAAACAAGTTTGTGAGGAAGTAAATAATCTGTTGAAGGCGGGCGGTTTTGAAATGCAGAAGTGGTCCAGTAACTCTGATGAAGTCTTGACGTTTTTACAGGGAAGCAAGGATACTCCGGAATCTGTGAACAAAATAGAAATTAAATTAGATAGGGTCATAAAGATACTTGGACTTACCTGGGACAGGAAAAATGACACTTTCCAAGTTACGGTCAATCTACCGGAAACCAGGATTCCTGTAACAAAAAGGGTAATATTATCTGATGTGGCGAGTCTCTTTGACCCGTTCGGGTGGCTCTCTCCAGTAGTTATCACAGCCAAGATTATGATACAGAGATTGTGGCTTAACAATCTCGGCTGGGATGATGAATTGCCTTCAGAGCTAGTAGCCGAATGGCTTAATTACAGAGAGGAACTTAAAGAGTTACACACCATTGAAATCCCACGCTGGATAAAGAGGACATCACACTGTAAAGGAGTTCAGCTACATGGGTTTGCAGATGCCTCGTCTGTTGCATATGCAGCAGTAGTTTATATAAGGGTTTTAGATGAAAATGACATTGTTCATGTCACAATAGTAGCATCTAAGACCAAAGTCGCGCCACTGAAACAACTGACAATCCCAAGATTAGAGCTTTGCGCTGCAGTGTTGTTGGCGAAGCTGTTGCGCGAGGTATCTAGCTTATGGGATATAAGTATGCATCAAGTGTATGCCTGGACAGATTCCATGGTGGTTCTGTCTTGGCTACAGGCTCTACCAAGTCGATGGCAAGTGTTTGTTGGCAACCGAGTGTCTGATATAATTCAATTAATAGACAATGACAGGTGGAACCATGTTCAATCAGCCGACAACCCCGCTGATCTTGCGTCAAGAGGTGTACCACCGAGTGAATTGCCTAATAATGATATGTGGTGGGCTGGACCCAAGTGGCTGAAAAGTAAACAAATAGATTTTGCAAAACGTTCGATTCCTCAAACAGATTTAGAGGCAAAGAAATCATTTAATGTTACATTAGAAGAAAAACCTGTTTGGGAAAGGTTTTCATCCATGTCCAGAATGAAAAGAGTTTTAGCACAATGTTTAAGATTTTTAAAACCTAAGGAAGAAAAAGATAAATATTTAACAGTCAAGGAACTTAATGAAGTTGAAGAAAGATGTGTAAAACATTACCAATACTTAATATACGAAAACGAAATAAAAGATCTGAAGATGAACGGAAAAGTTAAGAATAGGAGTTCTATAATTAGTCTTACACCTTTCTTGGATAAGAAAGAGCTGCTGAGAGTTGGAGGGCGACTGGATAAAGCCAATATACCAGAAGATGCGAAACATCCGATTATTATACCTTGTAAACAACATGTTACTCGACTTATAATAAATGAAGCCCACACAAGAACTTTGCATGGAGGTTCCCTTCAGATGTTGACATACATCCGTAGCAAGTATTGGGTAATTGGTCTCAAATCAGCTGTTAGAGAATTTATTCGTAATTGTAAAGTATGTGTCATATATAGAGCGAAAACCAGGCAGCAGCTGATGGGTCAGTTACCAGCGCCAAGAGTGACTCCAAATCGTCCTTTCTTCAACAGTGGAGTGGATTATGCCGGACCCGTACAGCTACGAACAGCTAAAGGGCGTGGGCATAAATCTACAAAGGGCTACATTTGTGTCTTTGTCTGTATGTCTACCCGAGCCATACATTTGGAGGCAGTTACAGATTTAACGTCACAGGCCTTCATTGCAGCGTTCAGAAGATTTGTTGCAAGAAGAGGTCACTGCGGTCACTTGTGGAGTGACAACGGCACGAACTTTGTGGGAGCCGACAAAGAATTGAGGAATATGTTTGAAAGAGGCAAGACAAATCTGGCGGCAGAGGTTGCTAAACTGCTAGCAAATGATGGCACAACCTGGCACTTTATACCGCCGAAGGCACCAAATTTCGGTGGTATATGGGAGGCTGGCGTCCGGTCAGTAAAGAAACATTTAATTAGAGTAAATGGTTCCATAAAGTTAACTTATGAAGAGATGGCTACGCTGTTAGCACAGATAGAAGCGTGCCTTAATTCGAGACCTATCTGTCATTCAGATAATACAAGGGAAACATTGAACCCGCTTACCCCGGGTCATTTTTTAATTGGTGAGCCATTAATCAATGTGCCTGATATAAACTATGAACATAAGAATATAAGTATATTATCTAGATGGCAATTTCTACAAAACAGGACACAAGATTTTTGGCGAAGATGGAAATCCGAATATCTTAACACCTTGCAGCAACGTCATAAGTGGCAGAACAGCGTTCCATCCCCGTGTGTTGGAGATATAGTTATAATTAAAGAAGAGGATCTTCCACCTGCAAAGTGGTTGCTAGGAAAAATCATTAATCTACATCCCGGTGATGATCAACTAGTTCGAGTGGTTACAGTACAATGCAAGGGAGATAACATTCTTAAGAGACCGTTATCTAAGTTGATATTACTGCCCAAGGCAACAGCTGGTAACTAAATAAGTAGTTATTGTAGTTAACGTAGTGGTCAGTTAATGTCATATTTTTATGTACATTAATATTATAAAGAGGAAAGATTTGTATATTTGTGTTTTTGTATGTAACGAATAAACTTAAAACCTACTGGACTGATTTCAAGGGTTATTTTGCCGTTAGAAGGCTACATTATCACTGAGTAACATAGGCTGTAATTTAAAAAGATATCACGCGGGCGAAACCGCTGGCAGAAGGCTAGTGTTTAATGTGTGTAGTACGGTAAACCTGCGATATTTACTTTAATACAATAAAGCACAAAAGGTATATTCTGATCATAGTATTTAAATGAGTTATGCAAAAAAAGGGGTCGTTGAATATACTTATGTATTCTAAGTTCATGTTAATTTAACTGGTTTAGGTACACAAGATTATTGTTATCGTCAACTTTTGTATGAAATTAATTAAATTAAACCCAAATCCTTTAGTGTTTATGTTCATTTTTACTTGTTACTTTCTTTGAGACGATAAATCGTATAACATACAGTCCACTTAGTAATTACGTACCTAAATTAATACTTTTTTATAGTTTCATTATTTTAGTTTGTCGTAGGTAGGTATTGCCAAATAAAAATTATTGATAAGTACCCGTTGTTTGTTTATTATATTATAAGCAATCTAAAAATGACGCGTAACTTTCTTTAGGAATGTAAGGTATGCCTATACTATTGTAGCTACTATTATTGTTATGTATTTGTACACTGTGTGCAACCTTCCTACTAATGTGTGTGTAATTGATAAGTAGTTCTAATGAGTTAAGCGCAGATGTTTCTTTAGACGATGCAATGTAACGGTATCGATTATATTATAATGTTAGTGGTTGCCTGCTCATTGAGCAATTAGTGTTGTTTTGCGATGTATTTACATTTATTTGTTTGAACAAGATAAGGAACTGTCATTTAACAAATTAGTAAAAAACTGTTGTTTTTAGAGGGCGGTATGTTTAGTACAAATAAAGCGATCAATGTGAAAGGACGTTTTTTTTCTTTCACTAATCACCTGCATTCAATTGTGCACCTTATTCACAAGAACAGGGTTTGTGTGGTATATTTTTAATATGTGGAATTTGAAATTAAGAAGTTTTACATTTTTAATTATGTAGAGAAACAATAAACACAAAATAATAAATAGTGCGACATCACACAACGTCGCCCAGAACACGGAGTCGACGCCGCGCCGTAAATACAAAAGAAAAATCTTTTGATTTGGTACAATAATAAAATATGTTGTGTACCGGTTTTTAAAAGTAAAATCATGTTTTTAATGAATCAATTGGCTTTCCTAAAACTCTTAACTTATCAATACTAAATTACGCTTAGCTTTTTAAATAATTATCATGAGTATACGGTGGACATAAAAATAAATGAATGATATATTATTAGGTATGTATAAGAATTTAATTTGTGGAGACAAATAAATAAAAAAAATAGATATCCAATGATTAGGTACATTAACAAAGTAGGTACTTTATTTCGGTAATAGTCTCGTCACGGTAACAAATCCTTTTATTTTTCTAATCCAAAACGGCCATTGTTCTTTAAGTAGATAGTTAATTAAGTGGCAATACATGTAAATAATATAAGATTGTGTTTTCAAGTATAAGCTTATAATCATAGAATGGTTAAGAAACTTAGTTTTTTGTCTAAGTCCTTGTGATTTCAATACCCATTGTGTATAATGTTTGTCAGAGGTGGCACGCAGAACCTCTTCACGCTGCACCACAGTATGCCGATGCCGCTCTGGACAGCTTATATTTCCTGATCTTGGCTTTTAGGTAGTTGCTCGACACTGGCTCGCTCGCAAATATAAGTAGGCTGGCTTTGACTAGGACGTGTTCCCTTTATATAGACTATATAATGTGAACACGTCGCTACTGTATGTTATAGAGTAGCGCAACTCGGTCAACGACAAAGTACTTCAAGTTGACTGTAGTCGAATGTATAGCTAGAGGCTGCGTGTCGCGCGTAGTGTGCGTACTGTACTGTCGCGTGTCGCAGGAGCGCGTGTGCGGTGTGCTGGACGGCGAGCGCAACTTCCACGTGCTGTACCAGCTGCTGGCCGGGGCCGACGTGCATCTGCTCAGTGAGTGTCCACAGTCACCCCGACAACTGACAACCATACAGACGGCATCGCGGCCAGCCCGGTCACTTTCATCGGTCGCGACGAACGAAAGCAACGGCTCATTCGCCGTACGCAGTGATAAGAAAAACAAAATGACAAACGGGCAATAATTCGTCGCCAACGCCGCAAAGGGGCGAACCTCATACAAACTTTGTATGAGGTTCGCCCCATTGCGGCGTTGGCGACGAATTAATTGCCCCTAATAACAAATTCAGTACCGCATTTTGGGCATCGGCGCCCTCGAAAACAACGGAATCGGCACGTACGCTCACCCGCAGAACACTAGCTCTCCCGTGACGTGTCCACAGAGCGGCTGCGCCTGCAGCGCTCGTGGGAGCACTACCGCGTGCTGCGCGGCGCGCGCGCGGCCGCCGGCGCCTCGCCGCGCCGCGCGCCGCCCGGGCCGCCCGCGCCGCCCGCCGCGCCCGCGCCCGCGCCGCGCGCCGCCCGGCAGGACCGCGACCACTTCGCCTTCACCACGGTGACATCGAACTATTCCATTTTTATAGACTAAGGTCGACGACAGTTTCTCGTCCCGTAACGTCGTCCGGATAAACTTTCTCCGTGTCTCTGAAATATACTGTAAACGGGTGCACAGGACGAGCATCGCGGGTAGAGTGTTGTCTATATGATTGTCGCTAGTCGCCTTAATAACGGACGAGAAACTGTCCCCGGGTAAATACGAGTATGCTGTAATATCACAAACGCATAGCTAAAAATATTCGTTGAATGTGTTTTTCAAAAACAGAAAAAACGTTAAGGACGCGTTTGTAAAATTGATAGGTATAGAATTGAACCTGTGAATATCAGATTCACAGAGGTCACACACAAGTGTACGCACGGTTAGCTGCGGGAATAGTAGTCAATTGAACTAATTTTGTTACGTTTTTTTTTCTGATTACTTTAAAATCTATAGGCACCTACTTAAAATATTTCGTATTGTTGTTTATATTTTACCTACTTCAGTGACTGCTAGGCACTGGAAGCCCTCTCCTAGAATAAAGATGTGGGCTGTGGACTTTGGGCTAGTTTTGTTAGTTGTGATGAGACCTTACTTCCAGACTTGATGGAGTGACCTGAAGGTGTACTTTAGTGACTGCTACTGGAACTCCTCGACGAGTGGAACTAGGTATAGGTAGGTTTGGGCTCGTTTTGTTAGCTATGATGAGACCTTACATCCGGACTCGACGGAGTGACCTGAAGATCTCTCAAACCAAACCCTTAATGCAACCCATTAAGATTCATCCGTAATAACCAAATATGTGAAAAAGTTAGTTTCGGTTTTTATTTATTTTGCGAAAATTTGAAAAAAAAAAATTACTAAGTCTTAGAATTGAGTATATCTGCCTACCTATAGTATTTTTAGAATCTTAAAATATTTTGTTAATAGAACAAAAACTGTACCAAAACTCAACCCGGTATCATTAATTTTGTGAAAAAAAAGGCAACGGAAGATCGTTTTTACAATATAAACAACTATAATTTTGAATAAAAATCTTTGATTAAAAAACAGTCATTTGAAGATCAAGAACCAATCTATGTGATAGCTTTTAGTTATAATTAATTCGGTTTAGTTTTGTCACAAAATGAACCGAAAAACAGTATAATTTTGTCCGATTTGCAAACGCGCCCTTAAGGCTTAAGGCTGCGTTTAGACGTAGCCGAAAACTTTCGTGCGAGTGAGGACTCTATAATAATAGACAATAGCACTGAATTTCCTCGGAATCACCAAGCACGGCCGCGATGTGGCTGTCGCACGAAAGTTTACATCGCTGCGCGCGCATTTCATTCCCCTCCCCACCCGTTTCAGCCAGTAGTCGCTTGCTCGCTCATTCAATTTAGACCGTAGTTGCTAAATAAACCCAGCGCATTTTGCTATAACGCGCGGAATCCGCGCGGCGACCGAATAGTGTAGACGCGAACAAGTTCGTGGTTAAATAAACGTGCCATTATTGATAGTGAAGGGTCGGCGTTTTGTCTTATGTAATTTTGACGTTCGAAAAGTACTGATTCTCAGCCTAGTTTGAATAAATGACTTTTGAATTTTTATACGACTAATTAGGGATATAACGAAGTTTGCTATGGTTTGATGAGTATCATTTACAAATTTATTTAAATCTTGTTTTTTCAATGGTTTGATAAGTAAGTATACTTTCCTGTATTATGAACTCTTATTTCCAGGCAGTTTACGGCTCAAACAGAACTGTCTTGCAATTTCGTATTATGAACTCTTTCAAACAAGCCATTCAGTGGTCACGTGACACCCTGGCCGGCTTCTGCCCGACTATTAGCTGGAAATACCGTAATAAGAACGTTCGTTTGACATTTCTTGACATATTGAAACGGATAATAAGTAACCTCACAATCCATTCAATTTACTGCTTCAGAGGAGCTTTTAATAATGAATTGTTTTGGATTTTTTTGGCGAAATTATTCGGGCGTTATCCAGATAACATAAGAAAATATCACGTGTGACGAATATGTACCGTTTGAGTTTCAGGAAACTCCGGAAAGTGGCACTTCTGATCAAAATACCGAAATAACGGTAAAATTGAAAAACACCCACAATGTTTCAAACTAAACATAAGTTAGGCACCGCCGAAGGCCCTCTACTGAACTATAATAATTTCAACTGCCTATTAAATGGTGCACCATATGATTCCAAAATATTACCATGATACCTAGGTACCTATGATATGTGCCATGTTGAAAACTGGATATTTAGTAAAAACACTCAAAACACCACCAATCCACTCATTATCCATATTTTTGTTTATAGTCTGAAACTAGTAGGTAAGTACTTACTTGCGCAGGAACATAATACATTCTGTGTAAAAAGTACTGGGAATTGTTCAATAAAATCAAAAAAGTAATTTATTCGTCAAAATTTATTTTGTCGCCTTCAAAGTAGGCCCTTTCGCTTGCAATATAGCTACGCCAGCGCTAGACCCAGTCCTCCATACATTTTTGGTAAGCTGATTGAGATATGGTTTACAACTCCTTCAGCGAATTTTCTTTTATAGCTTCAATCGACTCGAAACGTCTTCCTCGAAGAGGTAATTTTAGCCTCGGGAACAGGAAAAAGTCAGACAAAGCCATATCATGTGAATACGGCGCTTGGTTCATGACATTTGCTAAATTTTTGGCTAAGAACTCTTGCACAATTATGGCTTTGTGCGATGGTGCATCATCATGGTGCAAAATCTATGAATTGTCGTTCCACAATTCTGGGCCGTTTTCAGCGGATATTCTCTCGCAAACGCCTCATAATGCCTAAATAATACTCTATAATCACTGTTTGTCCCTCTGGAAAAAAATCGTAGTGCACTACACCGCGGTAATCGAAGAAAACTATCAGCATAACTTTCGTGGTACTTTTTATAGAGAGTATTATATTAGGTTGGGGAAAAAGTCTTTTCGCATTATAGTATGTATGAACTTGTAATAAAATCTCTTTGGCTATACTAATTGTATCTGGCTGGTTTTGGTATCATTGAAAGTTTAAATTTTAAAGAACATAATTTCAAATTCAAATTAGGAAAATGTGTGATTTTCATTTGTTTTTCGTACCGTCAAGATGAGTGAATCTAATGAAGAAATTCGATACATTTTAAAATTTTACTACAAAAAAGGTAAAAATGCAAGGCAAGCCGCGAAAAAAATTTGCGATGTTTATGGACCTAGTGCAGTGTCTGTGAGAGTAGCACAAATTTGGTTTAAGCGTTTTCAATCCGGAAATTTTGATGTCAAAGATGCACGTCGCTCTGGTCCTATTACGGATATAATGGATGCCATTTTTGAAAAAGTGGAGCAAGATATCAGTAGTTACGACGTAGCTGAAGAACTGGGAATTGACCACAAAACAGTTTTGTCGCATTTGAAAAAAACTGGGTACACAAAAAGCTCGATATTTGGGTACCTCACGAGCTGACTGAAAGAAACCTAATGAACCGTGTACTCATTTGTGATTCTTTATTACGACGTAATGAAACCGAACCATTTTTGAAGAAGCTGATAACTGGTGATGAAAAGTGGATCACGTACGATAAGAACGTGCGAAAAAGGTCGTGGTCAAAGGCCGGTCAGGCTTCACAGACTGTGGCGAAACCCAGGTTAACTCGCAACAAGGTGATGCTGTGTGGGTGGTGGGATTGGAATGGCATTATTCATTATGAGCTGTTACCACCAGGCAAGACCATCGATTCTGAACTCTACTGCGAACAACTGATGAGATTAAAGCTAGAAGTTGAGAGAAAGCGGCCGGAATTAATCAACAGAAGGGGTGTGGTTTTTCTTCATGATAACACTATACCTCACACATCTTTAGCCACTCAGCAAAAATTAAGAGAGTTTGGCTGGGAGGTGTTAATGCATCCGCCGTATAGTCCTGACCTTGCACCTTCAGATTTCCACCTGTTTCGGTCTCTTCAGAATTCCTTTGGCAGTGTCGGGTTAACATCACGAGAGGACTGTCAAAACCACTTGTCGCGGTATTTTGATCAAAAGTCCCAAAATTTCTATAGCAAAGTCAAAGTCAAATAATTTATTTCAATTAGGCACAAAAAAGGCACTTATGAACGTCAACATTTACAAAAAAAATTGATTCTAGTCGCCCATTCCAAAAGGTCGTTGTCGTATGGAGAAGAATGGGCAAGAAACTCCACCGTTACTCTTTTAAAATATTTGCACAATAAAACTTTAATGTATACATTAATTATATAATTATATGTGAGGTAGCAATGGGATCATGTCCCTACCTACAAGATGGCAAAAAGTTATCGAACAAAATGGTACCTACATACTTTAGTTAAATGTAAATAAACTATATTAAAAAATGTTTTGAATTTTCTTAAAAAATGCGAAGCAACTTTTTCCCCAACCTATTAATACGATACACGACATTGCGTTCGTATTTTCACCTACTTTTAGTAACTATATTAAGATATATTTATTATTTTTATCATAAAATACGTGATTTAAATAAAACCGTAACTCACCGATAAATATTTATTTGTGTTTCTGAACGTTACGGCAGAGAATTTCAAGCCAGCCACAGACAAACTAGCCAGCGTGAAGTCGGTCAGAATTACGGATGTCATAATACGAAATATATCCAGCCAGTGAAATGAATTGCCTGGTTTTTTAAAAGTTCGTAATAGGCCCCCTGCAGTGTGCAAATATAATGATTTAATTAACCTCATAGCTAACTACAAATTCCGTAATCGATCAAACGACTGGCTGCCTAAAATGTAACAACATGCACGCGGTAGCTCTTACATCCGGTTTTTGAGATATCAATTTACTTTACAACAGATTCGATTAAGTAAGTTCAGGGGATTTTAGCAAATCGGCCCCAGTTTTCAGTTGGTTAGACATAATGATAATTATAAGACGTGGGTTGCGTAGGCGGCGATGCGCGCACTGGGGTTTGGCTCCGGCGTGTGCGACGCTTTGCTGCGCTTGCTGGCTTTCCTGCTGAAGCTCGGCAACGTGGAGTTCGAGCCGCAGCACAACATCGACGGTACCATCGGCACGCGCCTGCAGCACCGCTACGGTACGCCTCGCTCGTCACTCGACAGTCGACACCGTGCGTCGCGTCGGCCGCGCTGACCGGACTGTGTGTGTGCAGAGCTGGTGGAGGCGTGCGCGCTGGTGGGCGTGGACGCGGACGCGCTGGGCGAGGCGCTGGGCGCGTGCGCGGCCGACGACGACGACGCGCCGCCGGACGCGGGTGAGTGCCGGCGCGCGCGGGCGGGCTCCGCGCGCGGCCGCGGACTACTGAGCGTGTTGCGTGTTGTCGCAGAGAGCTCGTCGGGCTCGGACGCCGGCTGCGGCTCGCCGGGCGGCGGCGCGTGGGCGGGCGCGCGCCGCGACCAGCTGCTGAGCGTGATGTACTCGCGCCTCTTCACGTGGCTCATCAATGCCGTCAACGACCATCTCAAGGTGAGCGAGCGAATGTTCATGTTAAGGTAAAATAATACCCGTGGCAATTGTAAAAAAATCTTCGTTTATTTACTTTGAAAAATAACTCAAACGTGCTTGGAAATTCGAACAATATTTTGACAACCTTCTTCGAGATAAATCAAAATTGCTGTACTGGTCAAAAACCAGCGAGTAGGCGGCCGGCAATGTTACTATGAAAATCCATATCTATCGTGTTTAGCAGCGAAATAAATTATGTATAAATGAAGGAATGAAATGCACCGATCTCAGCGTGGTTTAACCAGACTCGATAAATCGAATGAACCGCAAACTCCAAACTCAAAGCATTTATTTCAATTAAACCATTTACAGGCAATTTTGAAGTGTCAAAGAGTCAGTCAGTTAGTCAGAAAGTTGAAGCCCATTCCAAAACGTAGATCTCTATGGAGAAGAACGGGCAAGAATTTCCAAGGAAAATCTTTTAAATATAGAAATTACTAAATCCTGGGTACATTACTCTTGTTGATTCTATATGTGAGACCAATGTAAAAAATATAAAATCTAAAACGATTAAAAATAAGCCCTGGCAGATAAGAGATGACCAGTCTCAACTGACGGCGCCCGTTCACGAACTTGACGCGTGGATCAGCACCATCCAGCTCAACCATTTTGTAGGAAACCGAATGATCCAACACACTCGCCACCATCAGCGAGACATTAAGTGAGCATGACATACTCTCAACTACCCTGCGCAAGATTTGCACTAGCCCCAGGAGCCTCATGTTGCATGGGGCTGCAGAGGCCATTGTATATCAGGGAACAGTCCGGGTGGCGCGGTAATAATAAGGAAGAACGTGCCCTTAGGATATGGAAGGACTCCAGCCATACTGGATAGGCATCACTGAGTAGGCAATGGACTAGTGGATATTTATTTAAGGATGGGCATCTTTTAACGACGTCGCCGCCAGATTGGTTTATGCACAGCTTATGTTCAGCTTCACCGGTGCATCTTTTACCGGGGTTGTAAAATGCACTGTTACCTCAGACCTCCATGGCCAAATGACCTACTTTTAAGATCAACCCCCTTATTCATAATGGTCCGCTAACTTAAAACAGCTGCTACAGTGTTATTTTTCATTCTGACTTAGGTCAATAGAAGAAGACAGAGTGAGAATTAGCAATGCTTTAAGTTAGCAGACTATTATGAATAAGGGGGCCTATCTTTAGTTTTTTGCTATTGATACAAAATACCTAGGTACTAAGGTACCAATTGGAAAACGGCTCAGGCGCAAAACGTCTCTTTCGCAAAATGTCCCCTGGTCGTAAAACGTCTCTTTCGCAGAATGTCTCTTTCGTAAAATGTCTCTTTCGCAGAATGTCTCTTTCGCAGAATGTCTCTTTCGCAAAATGTCGCGCCAGGGACTTAAGAATAAAATTTTGATTTTCAAAACAAAAAATCATTTATTAAAATTATAGTGCAATTATGATGTTAAAATTTTGGTACTTAAATTTACAGAATGTATTCCAAATAAAAAAAATATTTTGATACAGTTAAAAATAATATTTTGGTACAATTTAAAGTTCAGTGATGGCAACATTTATAATAATATGTGAGGGTAGTTAGAAAAAAACTTATAAATGTATGTGTCATTCATTAATTGCCGAGCTGTGTTTTGTCTGTTATTTTTTATTGAAAAACAGTAGTGAATTTGAGTTTTAATATGGATCAAGAAATCGAATACATTCGTAATCAAAAAGGACATAGAACACTTATACATTGTGAGTACAGATATCATAAGAGCAAAACAAATAAAAGTGGAAGTACTTTCTGGCGGTGCATAAATAGGCGAGACTGTAATGCGTCACTAACATTAGACAAAACAGGAAAAATTATTATTAAACTGAAATCAGGGCATACATGTGAGTCAATGGAATTTAAAAATATATATATAATTAAAGAACACATAACATTATTAAAACATATTGTTTGCAAATATTTTCGCCCCATACAGAAAATTTACGAAGAAAATGATAATAAAAATCGTAACAAAATACCCAATAGTGAACACTATCGAATTCCTACGTTTAAATCAATTAAAGACACTTTATATAGGGCGCGAAAGTCTTATTTGAACGTAGATCGACTACAACATACCAGTACCGAAACTCCAATTGTACCAGAAGTTTTAGGTAAAAATTTCCTTATTTGTGAAGATGGACAAAGTGAAAAAAAAATGGTATTTGCAACACGTTTGGGAAAGAAAATTGTGAAGAAGCCCGGATCCTATTTTGCAGATGGCACGTTTATGTCAGCTCCGCCACCTTTTTATCAGTTTTATGTCTTACATTTGGACATTGGATCTACAAAAAAGTGTACAAATATAATCCCAGTAATTTATACATTGCTACCCAATAAATCCCAAGAGACATATACGCGGCTATATAACATATTAAAAGAAAAAATGGGTATAATTATTAAAACATTTAAGAGTGATTATGAAATGGCGCAAATAAACGCTGTGAAATCAGTATTTCCTGAAGCAAAAATAACAGGATGTTATAGACATTACAACGCAGCAATATGGAAACACGTAGAGAAAAAAGGATTACTGCGTACACGGGAAGGGCGAAATATTGCAAGAATGGCTGCAATAATAGCACTGGTACCGGCTGAACAAATCCCTGCAGCTTGGGGGTACATTTTAAGTATAGCTCCAGATACTCAATACATGATGAATTTTAGACGTTATTACGAAAACCAATGGTACCCAAAAATGCCACCATCCTTACTAAGTTGCGCCTACCAACGACACCGCACAACTAACGCGTTAGAAGGGTGGCATCGGCGTATAAATGCAGGCCGCATACCAAAAAAGCCAAGTTTATACATATTCATAGATAAATTGCGAAAAGAAAGTAAATATTAGAACAGAAAAATAACTGATTATTTATTATTTACAGAAACATAAAACAGACAGAAGAAATATATGGACTTTGACATTAAATACAAAAAACTGTTGAAACAATTTGAGCGTAAGGAACTGACGCTTCCACAATTCTTAAAAATGATTATTTTTTTACATATTTTCAAATAGCTAAATTAAGGTTTTTTGCTGAGTAGGTATCAATGTTTATTTTGATTTACAATACTTCATTAGCAAGTAATGTACATTCCAGAATGAAAATAAGTACATTTATGTTTTTTTCTTCTTAATGAAAGATTTATTTTCATAATCATTTACGAAAATAATAATTTATGTAGCAAATTTTAATTAATAACCAAGGTTTATTTTAGTGCGAAGATTTTTTTTTTATCATTTATGAAAATGGTAACAAAAGTTAATTTCAGTGCCACAATTAAGATATAATTTCATTTGATATGTCATATATTTATATTTTCTTTTTATCAATAATTTTTATCAAAAATTATTCATTCGTTGTTATGTTAATCATTTATGAAAATGTTTTTTTTTATGTAGTACTTGATAATAACTCAAGTAAATTATAATGCCAAAATTTATTTATTTGACATTTTAATATTAAATATATATTTTTTAATCATTTTAAAAATGGTAAAAAAATATTATTCATTTGCAATACTCAGTTAATGTTTAGTTACTATTAGTAATAGCTCCTATTATATATTATCTGTGGATATGTTTACTAACAGTATTGATTCTTTTGATCTTAATTTTGAATGTGTGTAAAATGTTTGATACCTATTGATATTGTTTTTATTTTGAACACATACTTAAGTAAATTTAAGTACCAAAATTTTAACATCATAATTGCACTATAATTTTAATAATTGATTTTTTGTTTTGAAAATCAAAATTTTATTCTTAAGTCCCTGGCGCGACATTTTGCGAAAGAGACATTCTGCGAAAGAGACATTCTGCGAAAGAGACATTCTGCGAAAGAGACATTCTGCGAAAGAGACATTTTACGAAAGAGACGTTTTGCGCCTGAGCCAACTTAAAAACTAAAACACTATAAAGTGTGTTATTTTGATATATTAGAATTAAATGAAAGAAAATTTAAAAATCATATAAAAAGTACACTTTGTAAACAAGCATATTACAAATTAGAGGATTATATCCAAGATAAAAATGCTTGGAAACATGCTGGTCCTGCTCCATAGGACAATTCAGAATCTAGACAAAATCGAACTGGTTGCTAATTTAATTGTATAATTTTTTTAAAATTTTTTTTAAACATTTATTTTATTTTATTTTTTGTGATTACTTGAACTCACACTCACTTATTATTAGTAGTATTACTTATTATAATGTTAGAAATATAGTATAATTTTACAATGTTTGTAAGTATGTGAGCACCATGCATCTATCACATAATCCTTAATTTTTCATTATTTTTACCTATCGTGGTATAGTAATCTTATTCTAGGAGCATTGTCTTCACATATAATTATATAATAAGTGTATACAAGATATAATGATTTTTTTAAAAGAGTAACGGTGGAGTTTCTTGCCCATTCTTCTCCATACGAAAACTACCTTTTGGAATGGGCGACTAGAATCAGTTTTATTATTTTTTGTAAAGTTTGACGTTCAAAAGTGCCTTTTTTGTGCCTAATTGAAATAAATTATTTGACTTTGACTTTGATAAATAATATTTTTATTTCACTCTTAAACCACATAAATAGCTATTTATTTGTGTTGAGTGTTCAATAATTTGAACTAAAATTACCGAACGGTATAAAGGTAATAACCACTGTTTGTATTTATCGGGTTTTAGCTTTACATACGTAGATAAGAAGACAAACAAAACCAAGAGCTAAAACAAACCAAATGTGTTTGTCGGGTTTTATTGTTCGATTATATTTCAAAAGTAGCAAGTTATGATTAGTTATATGGTATTTGCTCACTTCGTCAACTAACTTTCTTCAAACGTTGATTCGGAGAAGAATCCAATAAACCAAATTTTACCTATCAACTTCTAGCGTTATTGTTGTCAATTTGCGACTATTCGCACATCGTCGTGCGCGAATACTCGTACCTATTGTTTTCAAAATTATTCTTCTGTTTAGCGCCAATAAATTGTTTTTTGTTTGTTACGATGGATGATCGAGGAAGAAAATTTGTGCAACTAGCTTTTTAAGGTTGACAACTAGGTAAATGTTGGTTTAAGATATTTGCTATGTTGGTATCATGGAAGTGGAACTGCCTTTGCAGAATCGAAAATACTACAAGAAATAAACTGACTTCCAAAAAAAACACTGGTTTTATGTATTTTCGTGTTTTGACACTGACTTCCGACTTTTTGTTTAAAATTCTATTTTTCACTTTTTAGTTTTGGTACCTACCCCACACAAATTCGAATACCACCTGCTATGTAAATAATAGTGACAGGATGTTATTATAACATGATCCACATAGACTAAGTGGGAAAAATACGTGTTATTGAAGCTAACTCAAAAACTACCCAAGTAAAGTTAATAAAAAAATTGTGGGACCATGGGGATTTTTTTTTTTTTAATCTGTCCACAATTGGAGAAAATATCGGAGAACATTTAAAAAACGAGCATAGAACCTCCTCCTTTTTTGAAGTCGGTTAAAAAGATCTCATGAAAATGTGAGAAAATCTCATCATACCCGAGGAACTCCATGTATGGATACGTGGTATGAATACGAACACCAAACCCCAACCGCAAAACCGGTTTTTTTTTTTACCGCAAATAAACATATTTTCTTTCTTTTTTTTTTCAACCAACACCTTCGAAAGTGATGAGTGATATAACCTGTTTTTTTTTTGTTATTCATCATTCATTACCATCAATTCAGCCGAAAGACGTCCATTGCTGGACATAGGCCTCCCCCAAGCAGCGCCACTTCGACTGGTTCTGTGCTTCTCGCATCAAGCGGATTCTGCGGCCTTCACCAGGTCATCGATCCACCTTGTGGAGGGCCTTCCAACGCAACGCGTTCCGGTACGCGGTTGCCACTCCAGAAACTTCCGGCACCATCGGCCATCAAACTCAAACTCAAATCATTTATTCCAAATAAACCAATTACAGGTACTTTTGAATTATCAAGGGGTCGGTCAGTCAGAAAGATGAAGCTGTAGGTTCCTATGGAGAAGAACGGGCAAGAAACTCCATGGACACTCTTTTAAATCAGAATATTGTTACAAAACATTGGTTACATCATTCAAGTTGAAATTATACATGTGAGGACAATGTAGTAAAACGTGCACGTTAAAAGCGACCATAATAAAAATATAAAAATAAAAATAATTAAATAATTAAAATAAGCCATGGCAGTTAAGAGATGACTAGTCCCCACTGACGGCGCCCGTTCACGAACATGACGCATGGATCAGCATCATTTAGCTCAACCATTTTGAAGGGAACTTAATGATCCAACACACACGCCACCACCAGCGAGACATTTGAGAGAGCATGACATACTCTCAGCCGCCAGGGCACATTCAAGTCAATGAAAGACGTACTCAGTAAATGGTAGATTTAAAGTAGGTAAACAGTGCTCACATAAGTGCAATGCAATTATATAATACTAAGAGATTGAATTTATACAATGTAAATATAGTTTTTCAATCTTCAGCAGCTCCAACAATATTTCCCAATGCTAATCAATTAGTTTATGCGCCCTTGTGGAGCTGGACCAGCGTTGAGCCATGCATTTTTGTCAGCGATGTAATCCCCCAACTTATAATATGCTTGGCAGAATAGTGTGCGTTTTATGCAAGATTTAAATTTCGTTTAATTAAATTGGAGTATGTGGGGAGGTATTTTATTGTAACATTTTACACAGTACCCCATGAAAGATACTTTAGCCAGTCTGAAACCCGGTTGAACTAATTGGTCCCTATTTCTAGTCCTCAGTCTTGTGTCTATCACCTATTTTACTGAAAATACTTAGATTTTTCCTTACGTACATGATGTTCTCATAGATATATTGACAAGGTACCGTCATAATGTTAATATCTTTAAATAGTTCCCTTAGAGAATCGCGTCTGCGGAGGCCATATATTGCTCTGATGGCTCTTTTCTGCAGAATAAAAATCGATTCGATATCTGCAGCCCGTCCCCATAGTAAAATACCGTAAGACATGATACTATGAAAGTAACTGAAATAGACTAGCCTCGCGGTATCTACATCAGTAAATTGACGGATTTTTCTCACAGCATATGCTGCTGAACTTAGCCGTCCTGCAAGAGATGTTAAATGAGGACCCCATTGCAGCCTTGAGTCGAGCGTGATCCCCAAGAAAACAGTTTTATCGACGAATTCTAGTTTCTCCCTATTCAATACTATTTCACAAACACTACTTTAAACATTCGGTAAAGCAAATCTTATGCATTTAGTTTTTTTCCCATTTAATACTAAATTGTTAGCAGTGAATCATCTGTTCTGCAAGCAATGTGCTACTTAAGTTTGGCAATTCTTCGGGCTATGTCGGTTACCTTGGTTCTCCAACGGATCTCTTCATTTCTGATTCGATCACGTAGGGAAACTCCAATTACAGCCTTCTTCATTGCCCTTTAGGTGACTTTCAGCCTTCTGTGTGCGACCACGTTTCAATGCCATAAGATCACTGGCAACATGCACTGGTTAAAAACGTTCAACTTGAGACACTGGTATATGTGACGAGAAGATAGTACGCAGCTTCCCGAACGCTGCCCAGCCGAGTCGGATTCGACGGTTGACCTCTTTCTCGAAGTTGGACCTATCTAACTGGACAGTTTGTCCTAGCTAGGTAAATATAATCGTCCACAACTTCGAGTGTAGAGTCTCCGATCTTCATGAGGGTGGGTGTTACATGGGCATTCGACATGCCCTTCGTTTGGTCTATGTTCATTTTAAGACCCACGTTTTTGGAAGCTTTTTTTATAGTCAAGCATTGTGCTGAAGTCCGCCATGGTCTGAGCCATGACTACTATATCGTCGGTAAACCGAAGGTGAGTCATGTACTCGCCATTGATGTTGATGCAAACAGTTTTGGAGAGATAACGTCTCCCTGTCTCAATCCTCGGTGCAGAAGTAAAGGTTTCGAGGTCTGGTCCGACTGTCAGACTGACATAGTGGCATTTTCATATAAACACTTCAGCACCTCGATGTACTGATAGTCAATCTGGCACCGTTTGAGAGACTGCAGTACAGCCCTAGTCTCGATCGAATCGCAGGCTTTCACGTAGTCCACAAATGCTAAACAGAGAGGCAGGTTATACTCTTCGGTCTTCTGTATAACCTACCGCAACGTACGATTGTCGTCTAAAGCCTTTACGGACTCCGAGTTGTTTCGGTTAGGCTGAAAGTCGTCAAACCTGTGCGCGATACGGTTCGTGATGAGTCTTGAAAACAACTTGTAGACATGGCTCAGAAGAGAGATGGGCCTATAATTCTTAAGAAGAGAAGAGTATCATCACACCTCTCTTTTATCCTCGAGTATAACAGAATCGAACAGCTTCTGGAGGGCCTTAAGAACGGTTTTCCATTGGCCTTCAGGAGTTCAGCCGTAATTCCGTCATCACCCGGCTACTGGTTATTTTTAAGCTGCTTCAGAGCCATCCTAATCTCGTACAAGCTGAAATCCGGGATGTCTTCGGTATAATGTCGGGTCAATCTAGCTCTTAGCTCGTTTGCAGGTTCGTAACGGTTTGTGGTTACTGGTTAACGTGTGTCCATAGAACCCCTCGATATCACTCAATAGTTCAGGTTTGGCGGATACGATCCTGCTATCATCGGTCTTCAGTTTTGCAAACTCCCAGATCCCGGAACGCGCCCGTGGACCAGTAACTTGTGATCTTGTTAATCGTTTTTCGAAAAATTAATTATCGGTACTCAACACACTTACTTTTCTACAAAACGTAAACCTAGTGTGGCTTAATCTCACAATAACTGTTTTCGATCCACCAGCAAGTGTAAATCGGTCAATAAACTAATTAGCAGATTTATCAAAGAGTGCCGTATCATAGTGCTAAACCCAAGAGTGCAAGGAATCTTCGTGTTTGTGCGGACTGCGTATAGGTGCAAATCCAGCGAGCTCGCAACTGACTGTCCTGGTGCTACCAACCTACCGACAAAGCTTTTGGCGCTGCGTTCCAGCGACGAACGCGGTGCGCCTGCGTCGCATTGCGAGGCACACGACTACACGACTCGTGGCGCCACCCCGGCCACATCGAGGAACTATTTCCGACTACTTGATACCGTGAGCAGAATTTTGATTATTTGCTGATCGATTTGGATCGTCCTGATTACAAACCTAATATTTGAATAAGCTGCGCCAAGGTTACTTGAAGTTGTTGTTGAATGCCTTGACAGCGTAAATTATTATTAGGTACACCTTAGTACTGAATAATAACTTGTCGATATAATAAAAATGGCTGGCGTACAACGCTCCCCACCGGATAAGCCAAAAAATGCAAAAAAAAAAACTGACCCTTACACAGACTCAATCCGAGCCTGATATTAAGTCTGCAATTGAGGATAGCGCTCATGTCAACACAAGCAGAAATAAACGCGCTCGACAAGAAAAAACACATCAGACCGGTGCATTCTTGAGCTCGCAAGAGCTAGAAGACAAACTTGATGCCGGGCAGAAGGAACGTGACGCTAGTGCCTCAAATTTAACCAAGACTATATCGGATCAAATGACCTTAATATCTAAACTCGTCTCCGATACCGCTGAAATTAAAGCTCAAAACAGCAAAATTCAAGCATCCAACATAGAGATTCGACAATCAAACGAAGAGATCATGAAATCGCTAACATTCATGAACACCAATTTCGAGGATATAAAAAGAGAAGTTGAGGACCTAAGAAGGGAACGGCAGGAACAACAGGTGTATATTGAAAATTTAGAGAGAAAAATTCACGACATGCAACTCATGTCACGCTCTTCAGGTATCGAAATTCGAAACGTTCCAGCAGAAAATGATGAGAACAACGCAAGTCTTATAACAACCGTTTGTAACATAGGCAAAAAAATTGGAGTTGACCTAGCTGAACCCGCGTTTCGCGACATCTACCGTCTACCAGGGAAATCGACCAATTCTGCAACACCACGTCCAATTATTGCCGAATTTACCTCAGTTCAATCCAAACAGTCATTATTATCAGCTGTCCAATCTTACAACAAAGATAAACAAAAAGAGGATAAGTTAAACACAGCACTTATTGGTATTTCGGGAAAATGTCAGCCTATTTACATCACCGAACAATTACCTGCCAACACCAAAAAACTGTTTTATCTATCCCGGGAGTTTGCCAAAAAGTACGACTATAAATATTGCTGGATTGCCAATGGAAATATCTTCCTGCGAAAGGTACAGGGAGACAAACATATTTTAATTCGTTCAGAAAAAGGTCTTCAGGCTCTACCTACCACCAGTATGTGACTAGTTAAAATACTCCACATCAATATACGCAGTATAAGTAAAAACTTCGATAGTCTTCAAACACTTGTCAATACCACTAAAGTTGATTTCGATGTTATGGTTCTCACAGAGTGTTGGCTGAGAAAAGTGAGTAACATACCGATAATTGACGGATATCAATCACACTATTCCTCAAATAACTGTAATCAAAACGAAGGCGTCGTAATCTACCTAAAAACCCAATCTTCCGCCACTGTATACGAACCCAACATTGTAAATGCAAACTGTCTTATATGCAAAATAGAACCGGGTCTTGCGATTGTGGCAGTTTACAGGTCTCCCTCGTACAACACCAGAGATCAATTTGATAGTTTTCTGAATAGCTTAAATGATGCCTACATTGATCTTTCTAACTACCAGAACGTCGTCCTTGTTGGTGATCTGAATATCGATATCAAGTACGACAACAGAAACGACCGTAGCTTGGACTATCTTATCCTAAACGCATCTCATGGACTATCACCTACCCATCTACTACCAACCAGATTAGAAAATTGTATTGACCACTTTCTTATAAAGACAAAATTAGACACTACCACCTTAATTCTGGAATCACACATTACTGACCACAAACCGATAGTGCTATTACTTAAATACACAAACCCTACAAGTAACAAGAAAACCACTGTATCTCGCACAAACTACGACGCTATGAAAGACGAATTGGAGAATACAAGTTTTGCAGATATCTACAAGACTCATGACGGTAACGAAGCTATGAACATACTTGTAAAAATTATCTCTACAGTTACAACTAAACATACAATACAAGTCACCCTTCCGAGGAAACTACGAACCTTAAAGCCATGGATCACCCCAGGTCTACTAAAATGCATTAAGAATCGAGACACCATGCATCTAAAATAAAAAAATACTCCAAATAACTTAATCTTAAAAATCACATACACGCGCTATAGAAATTTTTGTAACGAATTGCTTAGAAAACTAAAACAAACACACGAACACAATGAGCTACAAAAGAGTAAAAGTAACCCTAAATCCCTATGGAAAACAATCAAAGAAATCACCAACACTCGCCCAATACGAACTAGTCCAGACTTATTGTTGAAATTATGTGACACTCCAACTTCTTCCATTAATAATGTGTGCACTTTTTTCACCAATGTAGGTAAAAACTTGGCCTCCAAGATACTTCAAAATCAAACCACATCCACCAGCAGTCATTCCCCCGAAAATTTAACAAAAAGCCAGCCCTGTAATTCGCTAGTCATCACAGAAGTAGACGAAACGGAAGTGGAAGCGACTATACTTCAGCTACGCAGTGACTGTGCTGTAGGTTGGGACGGTATCACGTCATCTTTGCTCAAAACGCATCGTCATATCCTGGTTCCACATATAGCCTACATCTTTAACCTCTGCATTCAATTAGGAGTTTTCCCGAATGCTCTTAAAAAAGCTATTCTGCACCCAATTTTCAAGGGAGGGGACAGAAACTGTGTTAACAATTACAGACCCATATCTGTACTCACTTCACTGTCGAAAATTTTTGAGAAGATTCTCAATAAACAGCTTAGAAGATTCCTTGACAAATTTCATCTTATAGCTGACAACCAATACGGTTTTCGTTCAGGGGTATCAACAGAAGACGCGGTACTAGATCTTACGCAATTAGTTGCTAAAAAACTCGATGAAAAGACGAAATGCCTGGGAATTTTCTTAGATCTTTCTAAGGCGTTTGACACGGTTTCTGTGCCCAAACTTATCTCCAAGTTGGAATCCTTGGGTGTTCGTGGCAGAGCTCTTGAAATTTTCATAGATTACCTTAAAAACCGTAGTCAACAAGTCAAAATTGGTTCTAATTTGAGTAACCAGGAGCTAGTGACTTACGGCGTACCACAAGGTAGCATACTAGGGCCGACACTGTTTCAAATTTACATAAACGATCTCTGCAATATGACGCTCCCAAACTGCAACATATACACCTATGCAGATGACACCGCAATTATCGCCCACGGTCCATCTTGGGAAGCCGTTAAAAGCAACGCTGAGTCTGCCCTAAGTAGAATCATGCACTGGTTTAACTCTAACCTACTGACATTAAATCTGGCCAAAACTTCATATGTCCCTTTCGCCATCCGCTACAATATGAAACCACCAAGTACTTTCTCCATAACGGCACACTCATGTACAAGTCCTTCAACACATTGCTCCTGTCCAAAGTTAAGGAAAGATGACAGCGTAAAATACCTCGGCATCCATATAGACAAAGGGCTAAGATGGGACAAACACCTAGACACACTTACCACCCGAACAATGCGTCTTATCCCAATCTTTAAATCACTCAGGGGGTCAGCTGACCATGATATTCTTAAAATGGTGTATTTTGCGCTGTGCCAATCGGTACTAGGGTACTGTATTAATGTGTGGGGTGGAGCCAATAAGACAGGTCTCCTGAGGGCTGAGAGAGCACAAAGAGCAGTCCTTAAAGTTATGACGAAGAAACCACGCAGATATCCAACAGCACAACTTTATGCAGACTGTAAGGTTTTAACTGTTCGACAGCTATTTGTGCTTCAATCAATTCTTAGGATACATGGCAGTTTGGCTTCCCCTGACCCCAAAAAACGTAAACATATTATTCCCAGCATTCAACATAAAACGAAGTTTGCAAGGCACCAATTTTACGTAATAAGTACCCACATTTATAACAAAGCCCATAAAAAGCTAAATATTCTCGGTCTCCCCAGGTTTAAACTAAAACGTACAGTAATTGAATGGCTGCTAAAACAGGACTATCATGGAACGGAATCTCTTTTAACCTACATAACCTAATAAACACCTATTTATGTATAATAATCCTATTTTTCGCACACGCGCTAATCACTTGCACATCCCTAACACTCTACGAACATACACTCACTTCCCTAACTACAAAACACCCCATCCATTTCCTCACACAACCATCAAACATTTACTCTAATGCAATACTATTCACTTTTCAGTATCTCACTCTCACATTTTAAAGTTTACCACAAGATCAATAAAAATGCACCCACTTGACAAAGTCCACTGGCACGTCTGCCAAATAAAATCATAGAATAGAATCATATAAGCATACCCTATAGCCGGGTACTGCCCCCTAAGATACAGGCCTAGCCTAGTTTAGGGGACAGGGTTGAACCTATTGTACTTACTTACCTAATGCTAAATTTAAGATCTTTAATCTGTATACAGTGCAATGTACTTGAAACTTGTGGTAATAAACAATTTTTATTTATTATTATTATAACTGGCCCTGTCCAATAGACAGTTCTCCTGCAATGACCTCGGAGCCCTTGTTCCGCTGTGTCGCGGCCTTAACACGGTTCATATTATAGTGGCGTAGATCGCTATTTAAGGACATAGAAATTTAGTCATATTCATCTGTCAATAGACTATCCTGAGGCCTTATTATGAAGTATTAATGCCACCATTATTCCAGTGTGAGTGAGAGACGGAGCTATACAAGGCCGCTAGCACCATCCTTTTTTCGCAGTGGAATAATGATGGCATTAATACTTCATAATAAGGCCCCTGGACACTGGAATCTTATTAAGGCGAAATGGGTCCCAAAGAAGAGGTTTTGACGCATTTCGGCTGCACGCAAAATCAATTTTTGTCCTCAAAAACTACAAATTTGCCTTTTTTTTTCATGGTTATTAAAATGTAAGATATTTTTTTGTGAATTATGAGGGCCAAAACACGATTGACATGATTTGGCTCGATACAAAAATATCGCAGTTTCCTCAAAATGTAGCGTTTTTATGAGAAAAAATGGTTTTATTCGATTATAAATAAAGCAATTTCAATAAAATTTCGTCTATACGTTCACCATTAAAGACTAGGGGATTATGGATTGATTTTAATGAACAGCAAATAGAATTTTAAAATAAAACCAAATATAGTAACTCGGGCTAAATCGGCTCGCGCTCAGAGTCCTGTGGGACGTCATCAAAGGTGGACCTGTGTCAAAAATTTTAAACATACGCTCTCTCTGCAGTTGTTAAAAAAAATCAAATAAAAGAAGAACACATTAGATATGAAATTGCGACAACTCAGAAAAAATATTTCGTAATTTTAATATAGTTTTAATTCATAATATTGTTTTCGAAAGTGTGATTATTTCTATGCGATATGATGACGTTTAATTGTCATCTTACAATAGTGTTAGACACAGACACAGTGTGCTAAAGCGTAGCTAGGCTAGCTCGAGGCAATCATAGCGTGACCAGCGAAGCAGTCATAGTGGGCCAAGGCTTGTATAGTGCTTTACTCAAAAATGCAAGTACCTAATCTAAATAAAACCAGCAAGTAATTTCAATAAAATATATATTAATTAACTAGAAATTTAATTAAAATGACAATTATGAAAAGTACAGTTACTAAAATTCAACACCGACTTTCTTGTAAAAAAAATTTTTTTGTGCTTCTTTTTTATTTTTTTTAACAATGGTAGTTGGAACTATACAGCCAAATATGGAATAAAATAACTTTGTACCTATCTCTATAAGTACAAACAGCTGTGTTTTAAATAAAATCTTTTTGCTTTTCATTTTTTTAAACGTTGAAACGTCAAAATAGCGGCCGGCAATGTTTTGCCGGCCTGTTAGAGCGACCAGCAAAACTTTGCCGGCCGCTCCTTGAAACAGAACGGCAAGGTCGACTTTGCTCAAATAAGGTTGTCAAAATAATGACCACATTACATGCATTTTTGAGTAAACTATATTTACTCTCCACCGAACTGTCTTTGCTGATATCATATTCTATATTAATAAACATATAATATACAATTGGTCCGGTTTCGGTTGTATAAAAAATATTTAAAACAACTTTTACTCTGGCAAGAACAATTAAAATTAGAAAAAAAATGCTGTTTCGAACAAAAGTGCTTTATTAACATGACCAAATGTATAGAACACAATAAAAATCGTAATTATATTTTTCGAATATTTTTCAAATTCAAATTCAAAATCATTTATTTGCTAATATGGGTAATTACATAAAGGTGTTAAAAAAAAAAAAATAGTTCAACCATATTACGCCTTGAGGCATGCAAATCTCAAGCTTTGACTATGTCACAAGCACAACATTGTTATTTATTATACAATTCATTGCAACAATCATTTATAATTAATAGCATAATTTTGGCAATTTCACCGTGGCAAATAATAATGAAATATTAGCAAATAACAATGTCACTAGAATAATTGAAAATTAAAATAATAAGAATGTCAAGATAGATTTGTAAATTAATGTTAAAAATAATAATAATAGATAAATAATTAATACTCAATACTTTATTTGCATTCCACATCAATCATCATCATCATCATTTAATCAGTGCATTAATCACATGTCACATCAACAAAATTATTTTTGAGTACAATTTGTTCTTACATCCTCTACTAAATAATCCTGAATACTATAATAACATTTGAACAGCAAGAATCTTTTTAATTTCTTTTTAAATTCATCGATGGATCCGAATTCCGAATTTTCTTGAATCCGTGGTATCGTATTGGCTCCGTATGAACCATTTTCAGTTTTGAATACAAAAAGTCACTGGTTACGATATCGTATACGACACTATGGTGTACGATAAAATTTCGTTCTAAAATGGCGATGTCCTAAAATAATAGATTCAATAAATTATAGCTGTAGCAGTAGGTACGTCACTTGACAATAAAGTAAGGCAATTGTTACTTCATATATAGCTGTCAATATTTACGAATCTTCATGAGCGGTGGGAATCATCCAAAACAAAAAAATATGATCACAGTATAAGCGAAACAGTAAGACCATTTTTAGCCAATTCAACTTAATAAAAATCCTGAAGAAATAAAGATGAAAGTTTGTATGTTTTTTTTTTCTTAAATTCACTAACTAGATAAAATTCTTAAATTCACTGACATACAATGCACAACCTAAACCACGCTGGGTATAGAAGCATGCAATTTTGCAGAAGATTTCCTTTTATAACAAACTAAATTACGACTTTGATATTTTCTATCAAAATTACATTTTGCGGGACCGTTGAGATACGCAGTAGAACCATTGCAATTTTATTTAAACTTTCACCTTACTACCGCAAAGCCATGTTTATCTGAAACTAGTTTCTGTCCGCGACTTCATTCACGTGGAAGTCTTAAGATAGGTACCACAATATATTAAAATAACAGGCATATTTTATAAATCTTCACTGTAAGTACACTATGTTTGTAGTTTTAGTCTCGCCGACCAAAATATACAGAAAGTTAGGACTGGTGACGCGAGTGGCTGGCTGGCTGCACTAGCGAAAAAGCGACAGAGTTATCCGTGTGAGAAGCAGCTCCTCCTGAGGTCTAAACGCGCAGCCTTCAGTAGAAATTTCTATTGCTTGCGAAGTTTTTAATTTTAAGTGAATTATTAAACGCCTGTGTTCCTTCATATAATACCTGATGGCACAACACTGATACACTAACTGATTCTTACAGATTATTCTTTATTTTTCATGACTACCTAACTACCACTAAAAAAATCCCGTGTGCAGTTTGTACACGGGATATTGATTTTTTTTTAAACCATAGATGACAGAATAGGCCTAAACTTCATGTTTTTCTGTGTACGTTCTACGAACTATCCCATAACACTATATCAAAAGATAAAAAAAATGTTTCTTTAATTAATCAAATGAATTGATTGTCACAACACAGCACGTTAGCCGATAACAACACCGACCCGACATCGACACGATATCGGAGGTCAGATGATCGGATACGTTTAGTGCCTACCAAACGCTTTTACATTGTCTTGCTATTGTCACCTATATCGTCGCAGACATCGACCGACACCGATATAGGCACGATATCTATCGGCGAAGACACAGTGCGGTGAGAGTAGCGGCATTTTTTCACTTGAACACACTTTTTCGCAATGCCGACTTCAAGACGTCGATACTTAGTAGGTACTGTGGTTGTTTGGTGCGTCGCGATGGTCACCAATATCATTGGGCCGATAATAATTATATCGATGTCGGTATAATAGCTGCCGACATATCGGTATCGGGCTGGTGTCGTTATCTGTTAATGTGAAAACGCCCATTAGGTACACAGGACATTTTAAGTAATCATTTTAGTTTATTACACCGTAAGTCCCATAAAATGTAAACTTATTGAAAAAAATCGAACCTAAAAAAAAACTAGTTCAGTTGGTCAACTGCAAATATTTTATGCTGTTCCATGGATTTTTCGCGAAATGATCGGCAGTAGGGCATCCAGTATCGGAAGGTTTTCAATTCCGGAGTTAATTTACGATATTGGGCTCTCAACTCCGGAATTCCGGAATTCCGGAATTCCGGAATTCCGGAACAGGATCCGAAATTATAAAAAACAAAAAAAAAATACCTTGAGTAACTTTTAATCATTTTTAACATTAGTCTTTAACTCAGTCTTGATACGACATTGCCAGTTAACTTTGAGTAAGCCAGTTAACAATATTATTACAATTAGGAAAGTCTTAACTTTTTAAAAACTAAAAAATTATCAATTTGAGACCCTTAAAATATTAGTGAAAAATAACATAATAAAATTAACACCAGAAATGTCACGCTTTAGAGTAGTTTGGACATTACTAGGTAGTTAAAATCAAAATATTAAAATGAGCATTTAAGTCTCTCCTCACATTTATCATGTTTAACAACAATCTTGACATGACATAATCAGTTCACAATTCACATCACATCACAATCAATAAAATTAAACAAGTCTAATTAAACTTTTTAAAACAAATCAACAAATTAAGGGCTAAACAGCAAATATTATAATTAAAATTATCACAAGAAACACTTAAATATATGAGAACTCACTATCAAGAAAAGCGGTCTACTCTATGTGCTACGCTGTTCTTGATAATGAGTTCTCAAGAGAATTAACGAATCTAACATTTTGTCAGAGAGTGAGCTTCGTATTCGGTTACAAAAGTAACCAGCGCTTGAAAATACCCGTTCACTCTCCACACTCGTGGGAAGTATGATATTTAAATAATTATAAGCTTGTGTGAGATATACACCTCGCTCTCCGCCATTATCATACATTGCTTTTTCAAATTTGACAAATCCAGAAAGGTCAAAATGTTTAGTTGTATATTTACGGGGCTTGGTCTGGCATTTATGTAGCTCTTTATCAAGCTGTTCTTGTAGTGTTAATTCATCAACTGCAACGTCAACATCAGAAGCAGAAGACGAAGAGTCATCTTGATTTTCTGCATGCTCAGTGGTAGTTGTAGTGTAGGGCTTGTAATTAAGCTGGCGTAGCAGAGTAACAATAATCTCGCAAATTTCGTCGCTTTTTGGTTTTATAAAAGTTTCATCATCTGCTTGTCTAAAGAAGTCGTTAGAATTGTGCAGATAGTGGAAAACACCTGCAAGTAGTAGTCGCCTTTGCTTGATACGATTTCTCAAGTTTGTAGCCAGCCTAGCACTTAAAAAATTATTCTGTTCGTCGAGTTTTTTAAGCATGAATCGCAAAGCCGTGTCAGCTGTATAAAGAGTCGCATCACGTCGGCACAATGTGAGAACAGACAGTTTTATGAGATTCAAGCTATGATGAATGTTGTTCAGTGTTTGAATGTCATCATCTGAAAAGGAAACCTCAGATTTCCAATCTATTAGTGCCTTCAGAACTGAGTCTTTTATTTTCAAA
The DNA here is from genome assembly GCA_963853775.1 of Xanthia togata. Lineage (NCBI taxonomy): Eukaryota > Metazoa > Arthropoda > Insecta > Lepidoptera > Noctuidae > Xanthia > Xanthia togata. The sequence continues at coordinate 472,035 of OY970801.1, forward strand.
AATACTCCGATCATGTCTGACATACTTGACCAGCGCGAGCGACAATCTAGCTGCAGTTGTATCTCTTTACCGTGTTCCGCATTGACGTATTGTCGTAACAAATCAGCTTTAAGAGGTGACTTTTTTACAGACCTTACGAGGCGCCGAACTTTTTCTATAAGTTTTACAGACCTTACGAGGCGCCGAACTTTTTCTATAAGTTCCTTGTATGTTTTTGGTTCAACCCGAGCAGTGGGAGTTTCAATTTCTAAACGACTGTCATTCGTTGGTGGCGGTGCGGAATCTACGTCCTCGTCGCTTTCAGATTCGCTGTCTTCATCTGAATCAATTGCCTCGTTGATGGATACCGGCTGGAGTTCTCTTTCTTCGTTCGTATCTTTATATAACGTGTCAATTACCGCGAGCTGAATACCGTGGGCGAGACATATTTGGTGGTAGCCGTTGCAGTATGTCCCCATTTTCGTCATCACGCTCGCACCGTTGGTTGTAAGGCTAACGACGTCCTCATCCAAAGACACGCCGAATTTAGCGAGATGGTCTCGCAACATATTATATGCTGCAAAAGCTGACATTGATCCAGTAATTTTGACGAGGCCAAGATTCTTGAAATTGAACCCACCGAAACCGTTGCTGTGCAAATTTATGTTCATGTATCTCTTGTTTCGCAAGGATGTCCACTCGTCCAAAGTTAGTGCGAATCTGTGGCCTTCTGTTTTTAACTTCTGTATTTTATTTTTTATGTCTGCTTTGACTTCTTCAGCTTGAGTAAATATTATTTTTGCTATTGTACTCGGCGATTTAGGTAGATCGTGGCCACTTTTTTTGAACATCTTTTGGAGATCTTGACTCTGAACAAAAAAACGGAAAGAACAACCGTCCAGTGCTGCCATTCGCGATATGATCACTTCCATTTTTTCATTAGACTTGGAACTGAAGAAATCTGTCATCATTTTCCTTTTCTTAGTTTCTGTAGTCAGTATCGGTTGTCTTTGGTTTGAAGTTCCTGGAGCAACATCAGTCATGCTCAATGCCGATGTAGAGTTGTCGTCTTCACTTTCCTTCAAATCTACGTTTATTGCATGTTTTGCTCTCATATGCGTGTGTAAGCCAGTAGTAGCACCACCAACTTTTTTCAAGATCTTTTTGCATTTTGCAGATTGACCGTCACTTGCACGAAGAAAATGAGTCCATAAATTGGTCGTTGTCCTTTTATTGGTGAATTCTTTGTACTGACATTCCTTTTTTTTCGACGACGACCTTAAAGTGAAAAAAAAAAACATGTAAATCAGGCACGTTATTTCTGTGCAATTGTACAGTAGACAGATACTTGCAGATACTCGTATTTATGCAAGTATCTGTCTACTATGCTTACCTACTTATCAGTACATATGCAGGAGGTTGGAAATTGCCTTAATTTGCTACTCATTTTATGCATATATGTACTTTATGTACAGTACAGAATAGACAAACAGCCTCAATTAATTCCTTTTTGCATAATCAGTTGCACTGTGAAACAAAACTCGCGGTAACTTCGTACGAGACTAGGGAGCTCTCGAGTTTACCATGATATATTCGAAGATTTGCTGACATAACATGAAAAATAGAGATAAACACGTCTTTTAAAAACCAGCTAGTCTTACGATTAGCGCGGTGTAGGTAAGTACTGTAAATAGTAGGGAATGAATAAATGGTTCGCTGGCCAGCTTGATGTATCTATGTGCAATAATCGCAAGAATAAACGTTGACAGTAGTTACTATTACTACATAATATTATATTACACATACACACTGAAAACATAACACTTAAATTAAACGCAATTATGTTAAAAACTACTTACATTTTGTCATAAATTGCCTTTTCGTAAATGTGCTCACTGGCGCGCAGCGCTCTCCACCCGTCAAACACTTGTGGGCAACTAATCGTGCGACTGACTGGCCGCTGGGGGGAGGGGGATGCGCGGGGGCTGTACCGGTGCGGTACCATAGGGTAGTCTAGTCACTCGTCTAGTTAGTACATGATACACGCGCAGGAACAATTGCGCGTAAAATGATGAGTTGAAAAATTAAACACATTTTTAAATTAAAAATAATGAATATCGAAATACGATAAATTGAGCCCAATTCCGGAGTTGAAATATCGGAAAAACTATCCGGAATTCCGGAATTCCGGATTGGATGCCCTAATCGGCAGTGAATCGTAAATAAATACGTCACTATGCATTTGGGGGAGGCGGAGTTAGTGTTTCAAAGGCCCACAGGCCCGGAAAACGTCGCCTTAACACTCCTTTTTCACTCACGATACTCATAGGTTCCGACAGTTTTCATCATCTATAAAGTGGGGAAAAAATATCAATTTCATGAAACTAACGCCTTTTTTATTTAAACTAAGAGACGACTCCATTTTAAAACAAAGCAAATACAATTTAAAAATAAATGCTCGCATGCATCCATACAAAATCATTTCTATGTGTGAGAAGTGCATAGCACAACTCGCCTAATTCCGATCTCTGCACAGCACGCGCCACTGCACATAATTTATTTATTTATTTATTTATTTAGTACATGGAGGACTTACAGCTAATAAAAACAAACAAAAAAGCAAAGCATAGTCACCAGAGAGCCAATTACAAATCCTCACGTATAAATATGGAATAATATTCATTGTGTGAGTACAAAAAAAAAGAACAATTCGTCAAAATAAAAGTAAAAGCTTATAAACATTGGGTTTGCAATAAATCACACACAAATGCACATAAATGTGACTGAAATAAAAGAGAACTTAATGAAAACAAGAAAATAATATAGACTACCGCTACTTGAAAAATTTTAGGCTTAAGCTCCTTCTGGCCGAATTCACACTGATTGTGAATGGATCAAAATCGTATTCCTTGCATATCTCATTGAAATTCTTGCTTGCGCGCACAATATAACTGTTCTGCCTATAATTCGAAGATGTATGAGGTACACGCATTGGCGGATTAAAACGAAGCGCTTTACTTGGCACATTAAAATAAAATTTTGACAATAACTCGGGGTTATCAATATTGTTGTTGAGGATTTTCAACAAGTACAAACAGTCCGCAATTTTACGTCGATCTACCAGTGGTAGCAAATGATACTTTCTGCAGAGTCCAAGATAATCGGTTGACCGATATGGTATCTTTTGATGGAAGCAAAGATATTTTATGAACCGTCTTTGGATGTTTTCCATGCGGTCAATGTATTTAAGATAACGTGGATTCCATATCTGAGACGCATACTCCAGCTGACTTCTTACAAAAGTGCAATACAATATTTTTAGTGTTTTAGCTTCAGTAAAACACTTAGAGAGACGTATTATAAATCCAAGCAGTTTAGAAGCTTTTTTGACAATAGCATCAATATGTGTGTCAAAAACTAACTTACTGTCTTGATGGACGCCTAAGTCACGAATGGTATTGCACCTCGGCAAGATATGGCCAGCCAAAGCATAAGTAGTGGCTAGGACTGCACGTTTTCTAGTGTAAGTGATCACCGAACACTTGGATGGGTTGAGATCTAGTTTATTAGCCCGACAATACTCTTCCAGCCGATACAAGTCAGCCTGTAGTGCTAGTCTATCTTCGAGCGTTGAAATAGTGGCAAAGATTTTCATGTCATCGGCAAAGCATAAAAGTTTGGACGAATGGAGGCACTGATCGATGTCGTTCACATAGATTACAAATAACAAAGGACCGAGCAACGAACCCTGAGGCACTCCGCTGGGCACGTTTACCCAACTAGATATATAATTATTGAGTACTACTGCTTGTGACCTGTTATCAATGTAAGAAGCGAACCACCTCAAAAGGTCCCCGCGAATGCCCATGTAGCTTAGTTTCTTTAACAGGGTATCGTGGTCGATCCGATCAAAAGCCTTGCTATAATCTGTGTAAACTACATCGACCTGCTTACCATTATCCATAGCATCCGTAATGAAATCATTAAATAAAATTAAGTTAGAAGTGGTAGACCGTCCTTTCAAAAATCCGTGCTGAAAGGAGCTGAATGAGCTAGCAAGGGCGGAATATAACTGGTTATAGACAATCCTCTCAAATATTTTTGCTATAATGCACAGCTTGGATATAGGCCTATAATTGGTAATCTCGGTTTTAGACCCCTTTTTATGTACGGGTGTAATAAAAGCCGATTTCCATACTTTGGGGACAGCACCTTGAGTCAAAGACTTGGAAAACAATATTGAAATAGGTACGGCAATAGAAGGCGCGCATTTAATTAGAACTTTAGATGATATGTTATCAGGGCCCGCACCTTTAGCTGGATCCAGGTTACGAAGTAAACCGGTCACAACATCAACATTTACTTCTATGTGACTAATGTCAGATGAAGTTCTGTTAGTATCGAAAGGGAAAACAGGAGGTGGACTGGGAGTATTAGATGAAGTGGGGGTGAGGAAAGTCGACATGAAATAAGATGAAAAAGCCTCACAAATGGAATCTCCCGTGACTAATGATTCATCGTTATAATTTAATGTATTAGGTATAGAATTAGAGTTGTAGCGATTTTTTACAAAGGTCCAAAAGTGTTTAGGGTTAGCTTTAATGGAATTTTCGGTTTGATTGAGATAACATTTATAACAAGAAGCTTCCATAGTTTTGACTCTGTCACGCAAGTATTTAAAAGTTAACTCGTCAGATTTATTGCCGTAAATCTTGTATTTTTTTAGATATTTAAATTTTTCTTTAATTGTTTTGATGAGTGATGAGCTGAACCAGACTGGGTATTTATTATTACATACTAGCTTTTGTGGTATATACTTGTTTTGAAACTGTTTAATAGTTTCTATAAAGTACTCAACCGACTCATCAAGTGATCGGATTGTAAACTCATGTTCCCAATTAGTGCCAGAAATCGCGCTGTTTATAGAATCAAAATCACCTTTACTATAGATATATCGCAACCGCGGCGCACGGTCAAGGGGAGGTATTTCAAAGATGTCAATGTTGATTAACAACGCAGGATGATAGGGATCAATAGGCACTAGAGGGTCAACACACTCGCTAACACAGGCTAAATTATTTGAGAGGACTAAGTCCAACAGTTTCCCGTACCCGTTAGCTACCCCATTATACTGTCCAAAGTCCAGCGTACTTATCTCGTCCGCGAACAAACATTCATCACTAGTGGCGGGGTTCACGGGAACTAACGAAAGGTTATTAGATGGAGACCACGTGATCCCACTCATATTAAAATCACCTAACACTAAAAACACATCTGAAGTTTTATTCAGAGCAGCATGGTTCAATTTGGACAGGAAGTTATTAAGTTGTTCCGAAAACGAAAACCCTTTGTTTTGTTTGCACAAGTAAACAGTGCAAATATATAGGTTCACGTATTGTCGTGACTTCGAATTTTTAAGCCGTAAGTTGATCCAGAGATCCTCCGCCGAGGAGTGCAGGAGCGGTTGCGGAGTGACAGGTAACTCCTTACGCGTCGCTATAAGCACACCACCACCTCTCGTTTGACCCGTCATAGCATAATCCCGGTCACGGCGCCACACTAAGTAACGATCATCAAACAGCTCAGAGTTTCACACGCCATCTAATAACCACGTCTCTGTTAAAACAATAACATCGTAGGAATTCTGTAGAACCTGACGGTAGAACGAGTCGGTCTTAGTTCGCAATCCCCGTACGTTCTGATAAAAGACAGTAAGACACTGTTCACTGCTGTCAGCCATTGCACATACATCCAACAATAATCGAATAGGCATCAACAACATTATAATATAATAAAATTTGCCAATTCATTTCATAACAGTTAATATTAGTTACGCATAAAAGAGGTATAAATTTATAATGTGGGTAAAAATAAGTAATATCGGCAAGAATGCATAAATCGTCCGATGCCAGGCAGGACAAGACTGTGCGAGCAAGCAAGCAGCAATATGTCAGACGCACATGCGTGAGGGAGACAAATGTGTAGTTAAGTATTGGAACTCGAAAACAAACAGCGCGATAAGGAATACAATGGAAGCTCATTAGCAGTGCTGAGGCGCTCAACCTTTTACAAACTTTTACAAGCAAATAATAATTAATGTGCGAACGTCGATACATTTTAAAAGTAGAAAAGCAGAAAATTGTTGTATGAAAAAGTAGAAAATTGTTAGAAAAGTAGCAATTGAAATGTGAATAAAACCTGTTTAAACAATTTTGTTTAAATCAATTTCCCTTCTTACTATAAAGGTTTTGCAATTAACATCCTTGCGCACGTGAATTTTACCATGTTTCACCCAGACAAATTCGTAGTGCTTCTCTCTAGCGGCAATTTTAGTTAAATTCAGTAGTTTTTTGGATTCCACACTTAGATGGTCGTTGACATAAATACGTTGTGGCTCTCCTTGAAAACCTATGTCCGAGGTGGAGAGATCCTTATCAGCACGAGCAGCCGCAACAAAATCCTCTTTTATATATCTGTTGAGGAAGCTCACTATCACTAATTTTTCCTTGGAGTTATGTATAGGCACCCTCGAAATGTAATTAATCTGAGTCTTTGAACACTTGTAATTGATTTTGCTGCTAATGGCGTCAACGATTGAGAATAAGTTCTCATCCTTCTTTAGGGGGACACCCTTAATCTCCACATTGTTTAGCCTGGATCGCTGATCAAACGAAGAAAGCTCAAGCTTAGTTGCGGCTAATTCTGTTTGCAATGAAGAGACAGTGTCCTGAAGCTTCTCAAACTCACAGCTTTTTTTTTCTAGTTCAGCAAGTCTGGTATCGAAGTCATCGAGTCTACCACTAGAGAAATCACAACTTTTCTTAAGTTCAGTCAACTCATCTTTGATCGATCTTATGTCGCTGACTAAGGTTGGCAAGCTCAGCAGATGCTGCTTCAACTCGCGAATCTCACCCAGTACCAATGAAGCGGAAGGTTCCGGTGAAAGAAGAGCAGGCGACGATTTACAAGCAGAACATTTCCATTGCGCTCTTCGGTCGGGTCCCAGTTTTCTCCATCCCGCTTCAGACACACTTGCACAAGAGAAATCCAAGAATTTCTTGCAGCTTCCACATTGCACCCCGTCGTTAAACTGATCTTTGCAAATTGCACACGTCTTCATAGTGACTAAAATATGTAATTATTAGGAGATATTTATAAGTTAAACTTTATGGAATCGTAAAAAAGGTTGACGATCTATTTTTTTGAACATAAGCGTACTGTGCTGGTGCGTGCTCACACGGAACTTTTTTTGATAAGCCGAGCATTCATTGAACACAAAGTTGAGAAACAATTGCGCCACATTGTTGCCCGCAACATCAAATGTTTCCGGAAACAATGTTGCTCAACTTTGATACCATGTTCCCCGCAACAGAAGAACATGTCGCTGAAACAATAAGAATGTTGCGCAAGTAGTTCGTGTGTGTCGCTCGCCGTGGTAGCTAAGGATTGTGTGACGCGCAGCCGGCAGAGGCGGGCAAGCGCTGCTCGCTGGGCATCCTGGACGTGTACGGCTTCGAGTCGCTGGGCCGCAACGGGCTGGAGCGCCTGCTCATCAACTACGCGGCCGAGCGCGTGCAGGCCGCCGTGACCGGCGCCACGCTGCGGCGCGAGCAGGACGAGTACGCGCGCGAGGGCCTGGCCTGGCGCGCGCTGCCCTACGCCGACCACGAGCTGCACGCCGACCTGCTGGACGCGGTGAGTGCCGCGCGCGCCGAGCGCCCGCCCGAGCCCGCCCGAGCGCGCCCGAGCCCGCCTGACGCTCTGCTCTCCGCAGGGCCCCGACAGCGTGCTGGGCGTGCTGCGCGAGTGCTCGGCGCGCGGCTGCAGCGACGCGGCCTTCCTGCAGCGCCTGCAGCGCCGCCGCCACCCGCGCCTGCTGGTGCTGCCGCCCGACCACTTCCAGTCAGTATACCGAGCGGTGTCCGTCCGCTCAAACAGTTTACGGTCGCCGACTATCGCATTCATCGATGATTTTGTATGGAAAATATTAAACTGATCATCTGAAAACTTATTGACCTTCTAATAATGGACACTTTTTTAAATTAATGAATCTTTTAAAACTATTTGCGCTTCTAATGATGTACACTTTTTTAATAATATTTTTTTTTTTTACTTTCTGGCCTTTTTCATAGTTTATCGCAGTGGCTAAGCTAGGTCACCCGAATCAATAATATTGTTAGGAGCGCAAAATGGGAATTATTAGAGGTTCGATTAAATATTGTACGAGAGCCCATGACCAAATTTTTGTTTTATGACCAAAGCCGTATAAAGTCGATAGATTTGGTTTTTCTGAATCCAAAAATCCTAATTTCAGGAATTTTCCACGTCACCTTTGACCTGACCGCATTTTCAAATATGTCAAAAAACAAAAATACCGAACTGTTCAAACTCATGTTTCCATACAGTAATATTGCCAAATTTATCAAAACTGCGAAATATATGACAGCTATTTGCGAGTATGCCCACTTTCAGAATAAACGCTCATAATAAAAAAAATATTACACACACTACCAAGCGTTTGACACAAGATATGTTACTAGAATAATGTCATGGCAGCATGGAATTAGTATTTACTATCATGGCAGCATGCAATAAGTACCTATCTCCTACTATACAACTTAAAAAATATACTTTTATTTTTGATGTCCGAAACCCGGGAATCTTTTAGATAACAAAACATAAATCTGATTATAATAAACTACATTAGGTTGTGACCCGTTCGCTCGCATGTTGGTACGGCTCAATGGCATTCTGCTTTGGCTAAATTGTGACCTCGACAATTATTTATTTTACCTCGATGGTCCTAGTTTATCAATTATAACTTGTAGTTACAGCTATATGTAAGCGGGCACGCCCTTTATGCCTGGAGGCTTTATTTTCTTTTGTAGATATTGTTTACGTTTAGTTATTTTTATTTCTGCTTGAGTATAGTTCTCGATGTTTTTGGTTGGTATATTGGCGTGTGCTAGCTGTCATATGGCAATTAATTTATAATTTAAATTATGTTTTGCGTAATGTAAATATCTTGCATACTATTGTATAGAATCTTTCTTTTTTTTCTAACTGAACAGACATTGTTGCGCCACTTCTTCTTCCCAGCAAAAGCACTAGGAAGTGGTGAAGGGTGGGCTGTCTTATGTAATTTTGACGTTCGAAAAGTGCTGATTCTCAGCCTAGTTTGAATAAATGACTTTTGAATTTTAATTTTTGAATTTTGAATTTTAATTTTGTGTAAAAATAAAATTGCACGCTTTGTATATGAGACAAAAATAAGTTTGGCTCGGTAGTTCCGGAGATAAGGGGGGGGATGAAAATCTTAAATATCTTTATTTTAAAATTATACAAAATATATATTTTAGATCACACCACAATCCATTTCATTTAATATGTCACACGATACAAGTTGCAAAACTTTTTATTTTTCTTTCCCATTTGCCCCCGAAAAGTGAGCCCCATATTCAAAATTCATTTATTCGTGTTTGGGTGACAGAAATTCATATGTGTACCAAATTTCAACTAAATTGGTCCAGTAGATCCGGAGCAAATCGGCTGTGACAGACATACGAGTGATCCTACATAGTCTGGCCATAAATACTGTTACAATTAAAAATAAGAAAGATATTACATTTGAATTTGGAATCTGTCATTTTTATACGATTGTTCATTGAGTTTTCTAATTTTGGCGCCAATACATTGTACAATATTTTGCGATATTAAAATGGAGTGGGGTGATAAAGAGAACCGAATCGCTGTGATTGCATTACACAAAGTTGGTATGGAGCCAAATGCAACTTTTAAAACTCTCCATACGCTTGGTATTAGTCAACTGTTTGTGTACCGGGCTATTAATAGGTACAATGAGACCTCTGTTTGTGATAGAAAAAGATCTGGCCGTCCACGTAGTGTTCGTACGAAAAAGGTGGTCAAAACAGTAAGGGAAAGAATTCGAAGAAATCCTGTCCGAAAACAAAAGATTTTATCTCGGGAGATGAAGACAGCACCCAGAACCATGTCGCGTATTTTAAAAGATGACTTAGGACTTGCAGCCTATAAGAGACTGGTAATTTTTAACTGATAATTTAAAAAAGAATAGGGTGGTAAAATCGAAACAACTACTGAAGCGGTGCGCAAAGGGAAGTCACAGTTTTTTTTTGTTTACGGATGAGAAAATCTTTACAATTGAGCAACATTTTAACAAACAAAATGACCGTATTTATGCTCAAAGCTCTAAGGAAGCTTCTCAATTAGTCGACAGAGTGCAACGTGGGCATTATCCGACTTCAGTGATGGTTTGGTGGGGTGTTAGCTATGAAGGAGTGACAGAGCCATATTTTTGTGAAAAAGGTATCAAAACATCGGCTCAAGTGTCTCAAGATACCATTCTTGAGAAGGTAGTTAAGCCCCTTAACAACGCCATATTCAATAACCAAGAATGGTCCTTCCAACAAGACTCATAAAGCTCGGTCCACGCAGTCTTGGTTGGAAGTGAACGTTTCGGACTTCATCAGAGCTGAAGACTGGCCGTCGTCTAGTCCCGATCTTAATCCGCTGGATTATGATTTATGGGCAGTTTTAGAGAGTACGGTTTGCTCTAAACGTTATGATAATTTGGAGTCTCTAAAACAATCCATACGATTGGCAGTGAAGAATTTTCCCATGGAAAGAGTGCGTGCTTCTATTGATAACTGGTTGGACTGTATTGCAGCCAATGGAGACCACTTCGAATAAGCTTTTTATATTTTAAATTATTTTATATTTATGTATTAAACTAACACACTGTAAAAGTAATAAATATTATTTACAATAAAAAAAAAAAAATCTGCGTGACAATATTTATGGCAAGACTAGGTATATGGGTTCCGTTTTTCCTTTTGAGGTACGGAACCCTAAAAAAGTCGTCGAGCTCGCATACGGTCCATACGGTCCACCCTAGGGTATCGTGCAGCAGTGCGTGTGCACTTGTGCAGGGTGGTGCACTTCGGCGGCGCGGTGGCGTACTCGGCGCGCGGCATCGTGCACAAGAACCGCGACGCCGTGTGCCGGCGCTGCTGCGGCGTGCTGGGCGCGGCGCGCTCGCCGCTGCTGGCGGCGCTGTTCGCGGGCGCGGGCGCGGGGGGCGGGTCGCCGCGCCGCCCGGCCGCGCTGGCGTGCCGGCAGCGCGCGCTGGTGGGCGCGCTGGTGCGGCGCCTGCCGGCCGCGCCGCGCCTGGTGCGCTGCCTGCGCGCCGACGCCGCGCTGCGCCCGCACCGCTTCGACGCCGCGCTGCTGCGCCGCCAGATCCGCGAGCAGGGGTGAGGCGGGCTCGGCTTTTTGATTTGCAGGGCGATCGTCCGGACGGTCGGATTTCTAGTTTCAACCGACTTCAAAAAAGGAGGAGGTTTCTCAATTTGACCGTATATACAGTATGGAAACCACATATATGCAATAAATGAAACCACATACTTGATACCGCCTTTTCTGACGATACACAAAAAATGGACGAAATCGGTCCAGTAATTAGGTCACAAAGTGGAGTTCTAATTTTGATCATATTTGAACACTGTAGAATTGAATCACTAGGTCAATGATTCAATGAACTTTAATCCTTGAACATTGAAAAACGACTTCGAATATTTGATTTCGTCGAAAATTGTCAAACTAGGTATCAAAGCGCCAGCACCGACAAAAATGCCGCGCGCGTGCATAGTTGCCGCTCTTCCTGGGGTCAAGGTACTTATCTATACAGAGTGTTTACTTTTATAGAATTTATTTTGATATTTATTTTGACTGCCTCGTTGGTCTAGTGGTCGCAAGCGCTACTGCTGAGCATGAGGTCCTGGGTTCGATTCCCGGGTCGGGTAAAGTGTTATTGGGTTTTTCTATCTGGAATTTCTCAGTAGCAGCTCGAAGTCTGGATTTGTGCCTGGTTGATGGCAATAGGCTCGCCCCCTATTACATGGGACTTAAACATAACTGGCGAAATGTGGGTGTACCTACAGGTTCACCTCTGCCCAACCCTCCGGGGAAACAAGGCGTGATGTTATGATGTTATGTTATTTATTTTGTCTGAAAATTGCATTTTTTTGATTTACGGTTTTTTATTTAATATTTAATTTTGCTATAGGGAGCGCGGGGCTTGTTGTAACAGGGGTAAGTAGTAACAGACCTTTTTAAATAGGAATTTAAACTTTATTCACGATTTTTTTTTACCTAATCTTAAAATTATAACGCGCCACGCCACTTTATCACAGCCAGTGTCCCGCCAGGCGGCGCAGTGAGTGGGTGTGTGCAAGCGCTTCGTTGGTGACAGGTAACCTTTAATTTTATTTTCGTAAATTTTTGGTTAGCTTTACTATTTTCGACTAATTTGAGCTTTATGTATTTTATTTGATGCTAAAATATAACTATTTATGATGTTGTGTAACAGTTCTCGGGATTGCTAAGTTGATTTAATAGTTATCGTGATAAATATTAAGAACTATACCTAGGGGCTAGTTGTAACAAAACCTCGGGGTTTGTTGTAACATGTTACAACTTGCCCTCAGATTGCTGTAAGTTACTGTTATTATTTGTAATGTAACATACCTTATTTGTTTTCATTTAGAATGAGAGACTATAATAGAAAAACAGAGCGGGCAACACAAAGCCAGGAGGTGTACGAGTTAGCTGCAGCTGAAGTTTTAGAAAACAACTGTAGTATTCGGAAGGCGAGTAAGAATTTTGATCTATGTCACGTATCTCTGTACAGATACATTAAGAAGAAGAAGAATAATGAAAGTCCAAAAGTAGGCTATGTCAAGCCTGGGCAAGTATTCACAAAAGAAGAAGAATTTAAAATGTCTTCATATATCCTCAAGTGCGCTGAAATATATTTTGGATGACTTCCTATCGAAATCAGGAAACTAGCTTACCAATGTGCTGTGCATCTTGGTGCTAAAAATATTCCCTCTTCTTAGCATCAAAATAATAGTGCTGGTCCTGACTGGTTCCAACATTTTATGCGCAGAAATCCTCACCTGTCTTTAAGGACTCCAGAAGCGACCTCACTGAGCCGAGCAACATCATTTAATAAAACAAATGTTAATGCTTTCTTTGAAAAATATCAAGGCCTTCTCCAAAGACAAGAATTTAGCGCTTCTCGAATTTGGAACATAGATGAAACTGGGGTCACGACCGTTCAAAAACCAAAAAAAATTGTAGCTGCTCGTGGTCAAAAGCAAGTTGGCGCGATTACATCAGCCGAGAGGGGAACACTTGTGACACTTGCCTGTGCCGCTAACGCTGCGGGAAATTTTATTCCACCGATGTTCATTTTTCCCAGGCTTAAATACTCTGAAATGTTCATTCGCGGTGGACCTCCAGATTGCATTGGAGCTGGCAATTCTTCAGGGTGGATGACAGAAAAAGAATTTTTGATTTTTATAGATCATTTTATCAAACACGCGAAACCCACCAAGGAAGAGCCAGCTCTGTTACTGCTCGATAATCATAGCTCACGTGTGAATATTGCAGTTGTCGAAAAGGCCAAAGAAAACAATGTTATCATGTTATCGTTTCCACCCCATTGCTCTCACAACTTGCAACCTATGGACGTAGGAGTCTATGGCCTTTTTAAAAACTATGTGAACAGAGCACAGACTGCATGGATGCATAATAATCCAGGGAAAACGATGTCAATATATGACATCCCAAGTGTAGTGAAGGAGTCATTACCACTTGCCTTGAACCCTGCAAATATTATCAGTGGATTTAAAGCTTCTGGTATTTGGCCTTTGAATGTTGATATTTTCCAAGACAGTGACTTTGCGCCCTCTTATGTTACTGATCGTCCAGATCCTACAGAACAATCAGAAAATGTTCTAAATGGAAGTGAAAATTTATCGTTGAATCTTGAACATCCAGAACTATTAGATTCTGCTCCTGAAGTGGATATCAGCACAACAGAAATTATACGCCACATCGAAACTGCGAACGAACCAACTCCAAGTTGCTCTGGTCAAAATCAATTTTCCCCATCGAAGATTAGACCATTACCAAAGGCACCACCACGAAAAACAAATAAAAATTGCAGACGCAAAAGGAAGTCTGCTGTTTAGACAGATACGCCTGAAAAAGAAGCTTTGAGAATGGAATATGAAGAAAAGATAAAGAAAAAGCAAAAAGGGGAAAGGAAAAGGTAAAAAATCAGCGAAAAATAAAGATGGAATAAAAAGAGTTAAAAAAAGGATTCTAAGTTCAGATTCTTCAGATTCAGAATCTGAAGATTGGCATTGTCTTGTTTGCGATGAAGCGTATAGTCATTCAAAAGGTGATTGGGTAGAATGTATTGTATGTAAGATGTGGGCACATGTAGGATGTGTCACAGGAGATACTATTTCTTTTGTTTGTATCAACTGTAATTCAGATGAAGACTAATTTCTTTGATAAAGAAACTCATTGCAAGGATGATTATTGTAAGATGTAAGGTAGAACTAAGAGATAACTACAAGACTTAATTTAGAGGTTTATAATTTAATTTAAGTACTGTGATTATAAAGTGCCATGTTGATATATAAGTGCCTATATACACACATCAACACGGTCTAGGGATATTTCATACTCAATTAAATAACTCGAAAAGTACTGGCCGCATTGGAATCTTTTATACACCGATTTGTTTGTAATTTATCTCAGACTAATTCCAAATTAAAATTTTTGAAAATTCTTTTGTTTCGGTGGCATAAAAATGTCTTGATGTATAGGAGAGGGAATTTTCATTTGTGCGAAATTTAGAAAACAATACGAATTACGTTTAGTTACAGTTTTTTTTCATTTTTAAACGAAAGATAAAGTTAAAATTGAGGTATTGTAGCCATGCAACGCCGACATTTGACGAGGGCGGAGATGTTACGAGCTGTGGGAATGCTGGAAGCTGGATCTGTTCAGCGTAATGTTGCTGAGGCCATAGGGACCCATCAAAATGTAATTTCAAGATTGTGGACACGCTATCGTGCCACAGGTGAAGTAGCGGAGAGGCACCGGGGGCCAAGTCGCATCACTACCCCCAGACAAGACCGATTTTTGCAAATTACTGCGCGAGCTCAACCAAATGCAACGGCGACTCAATTGGTCCAAAGGCTGCGAGTGGAACACCAAGTGCTTGTGAGTGACCAAACTGTAAGAAGGCGACTGCATGAAAGCAATCTACGCTCTCGTAGACCACTCCGGGTCCCACCTTTACGGAGAGGCAATCGTGGACGACGATTAGAATGGGTTCGGAACCACGTGGACTGGGGCCGTGAGCAATGGTCCAATGTGCTGTTCACGGATGAATCCAGGTTCGGCTTCCAGCCAGATTCACGAAGGACGCGTGTTTGGCGAGTTCCTGGACGATGGAGCCGTCTCCAGAACCCTCAGGAAGTTCACCCATACCAAGGAGGAACCATGGCAGGAATTCGTCTTGGAGGACGGACGGATCTCGTTTGGGTGCGGGGCAATATGACGGCAGAACGATACGTCCAACAGGTGCTGGGGCCCGTAATCTTGCCCCACAGAACACAAATGGGGCAAGATTTCCTGCTCATGCACGACAATGCCCGGGCACACACGGCGAGAACGGTAGCAGCTTGGTTACATACACATAATGTTAGGGCCTTAGACTGGCCTGCTCAATCGCCAGATCTAAATCCCATTGAGCATGCGTGGGATATGCTGCAAAGAAGAGCTCTGAAGGAAGTTCCTGAAAATCTGGCTACAGAAGATCAACTTTTTGCGCACCTCAGAAGGACATGGGACAATATTCCGCAGCAAGACATTGACAACCTTGTTCTGAGCATGCCGAATCGTTGCCGATGTGTTATGAACATCATGGGCGCTTTCTCTTTACTAAATTCAAGTTTATAAACACAAATTAAATGATTTTTCTATTTTTTTCAGTTTTTACTCACAAATTAAAAGTTAATTCATATACGGTTTCCGTCTATGCTTCATTTTTTTTCCATAAAATCCTGAAATTTTAATCTAAGTACCTTAACCATTATTAAAAAATGGTAGAATATTAAATAACGTATCTTTTAAATATATACATGTCATATAAATAATTAACACATTGATAGTAATTCGCTTTTTTTAAAATACCCCTAGACCGTGTTGATGTGTGTATGTACATAAGTACAAAATAAGATAGATAGTTAAAAACTTAAATCTTTAATTTGTTGATTATATAAAAAGTATGTTTCAGTTAATTATTCATTAAAAAAAATACATATTATAGAAATAGCTAGTTAGTTTTTGTTGTAAACAAAGCAAAATGATCCAAGATGTGAAAAAATTAAACGATTGAAGGTGTCACATTTTTGTTTTTTATTATTGTTACTACTTGCCCCGATAGATGTTACAACTAGCCCCAGCCACGGAGTAAGTTGTAAAACTTCCCTTTAAAAAAAAAAAAAAAAAAAATTGTGAAAGAGTTACCTGTAGATTTGATATTTTTTCGATTTGACTTAATAGAAGAATAGTTAGAGTATCAATCAAAGTTTAGTTAGAGGTAATTTAGTCAATACACTTCAAGATATATAATTATTTGTTAAAATTGTTACAACTAGCCCCTCGCTCCCTACTTCTGTGGACTAGTATTACTTGTGGTTTAAATTATTGCATATATGTGGTTTCCATACTGTACCTATATATATATATATATTTTAACGTGTGTTCGCGGATAACTTCGTCGTTTATGAACCGATTTTGATGTTTTTTTTTTTTGTTGGAAAGTAGATATCACAAGGATAAGGAAACCAGAATCTAATGATGGCATCCTAGAGAAATCAAGGGGAACCGTACTTCGGGGACTTTAAAAAAAAAGAAACATTACAAGTGAAAAATAACTGATTTCGGAAGTCGGTGGCAAAAAAACGAAAATACAAAACCAGACACCGACTTCCGAAATCAAAGTTATTTTTCACTTTGTAGTCTTCTTTTTTTTGGAAGTCGGTTTTATTTTTTTGTAAAAAAGTTGTTTTTGCCTTCGATTAAATTTTTTGAATTTTGTTGTGTCGTTTCCATAGTTTGTGGTTTTGGGGGTGCCGCTACCGAGTCATTTCCAAAATCAAAGATGGTGTTATTTAACAAAACTAGTTTTTGAAACTTATCATTTTATGTTTGTTAGGGATGTTACTTATTTTAATCATGTATGTTTTTGTCTATTTCGTTTGTATGTTGATCATACAAACTGACACTGACCTGCGAATAGCAAAAACCGTAAGAAAAGACAATCACCAAAGTGTAGGGAGATTCAAACCAGTCATTTATTTTTTGTATAAATACGCAGGTCGCACGCTCGCTGTCACTGAACTTTCGACGCTTCACTCCGCGTTACTTTCATTTTTTTTTTAATGTTGCCTATCGATATTTTTGGTTTTAAATGATTTAGCTGACGAGAATATCCGTCAGGCCATAGAGTGAAACTTGATGATACTAGCCCATATTTAACAATAGAACACATAAGTCAACGGGGCTTTATGGGAACTTCATTTTAGGCATGGATGTTGGAAAAAAAAAAGATATAGAAATCTATAAAATACTGTCTAAAATATGCTCAGATTGAAAATGATTACAATTCATCCTCCGCCGCGTTCTTAGACGCTGCGGCGCTCGCCACTTCGGCAGCGAACGTAGCCGACAGCTCACTCGCGTCGTTCGCAGGATCATGGACATGGCGCTGTTGCGGCGCAGCGGCTGGTGCGAGTCGATGTGCGCGCGCGCCGCCCTCGCGCGCTACGGCCTGCTGGCCGGCGCGCGCGCACCCGCGCCCTCGCCCTGCGCCTCGCCCGGCCCGCGCGCCGACGAGCCCGTGCGCCGCGCGCGCGCCCTGCTGCGCTCGCTGCCCATCCCCAGCGCCGAGTTCGCGTATGGCCGCACGCGCGTGTTCGTGCGCAGCCCGCGCACCGTGTGGGAGCTGGAGGCGCTGCGGGCCGCGCGCGTGGCCGAGCTCGTGGTGCGGGCGCAGCGCGCCTGGCGCCGCCACCGCGCGCGCGTGCGGGCCCGCGCCGCCGCCGTGCTGGCGCGCGCGTGGCGGGCGCACCGCGCGCGCGCCGGGCCCGCGCCCGCGCCCGCCGGCCGCGCCGCCGCGGGCGCCGTGCTGTGGCGCGCGTGGTGCGCGGGCGCGCGGCGCCGCTACCTGCTGCGCCTGTGGCGCCGCCTGCCCGCGCGCCAGCTGTCGCCGGCGTGCGCGGCGTGGCCCGCGTGCCCGGCGCCGCGCCTGCTGGGCCGCGCCGACGCGCTGCTGCGCCGCCTGCACCACGCGTGGCGCTGCCGCCTGTACCGCGACGCCTTCGACCAGACGGCGCGCAACCGCATGCGCGAGAAGGTGACGGCCAGCATCCTGTTCAAGGACCGCAAGGCCAACTACGGCGCGAGCGTGGCGCACCCGTTCGTGGGCGACTACGTGCGCCTGCGCGCGTCGGCGGCGTGGCGGCGCGGCCTGGGCGCGGCCGGCGACCGCTACGTGGTGTTCGCGGACGTGGTGGGCAAGGTGGCGCGCTCGTCGGGCCGCGTGGCGCGCTGCCTGGCCGTGGTGTCCACGGGCGCGCTGCTGCTGCTGGAGGCGCGCTCGCTGCGGCTCAAGCGGCGCGTGCCGGCGCACACGGTGTACCGCCTGTCGCTGTCGCCGCACGCCGACGACCTGCTGGTGGTGCACGTGCGCGCGGTAGGTGACGTGCGGGTGACGTGCGGGTGACGTGCGAGTGACGTGCGAGTGACGTGACACGCCTCACGCTACTGTCGTGTTCCAGAGCGGCGCGCTGGAGAGCTCCACCGAGGAGCTGTCGCAGTGCTCGTCGCGCGACGCGGCCGACGCGCCCGGCTGTCTGTTCGGGGTGAGTGTGTCGGAATACTAATTTATTTATTAATTTATTTCATGGAGGACTTACAGCTAACAAAAACAAAAAACAAAAAATAGAGGTAATAGTCAACATGTAAGCATGATGCGAGCACAGACAGCAGCACGCGACTTAAATTAAAGTGGCCACATTAAAAATTAAAACAATAAAATGCAGATATATGCTTGCAAGTAAAAAAAAAAACAGACAAAATAAAAAGAAAACTGCTTAAGATAACCGCTCTCACTTAAAAAATTGCAGTCTCAAGCACCTTCTGGCTGAGTTCACACTAGTTACGAAAGGATCCAAATCATGTCGCTTGCATATCTCATTAAAAATTCTGCTTGCACGCACAATATAGCTGTTCTGCCTAATGATTGAGTTGGTGCACCAAAAAGTACCCTCTTGAAACTGGAAAGAGCACAGAGAGCTATTCTGAAGGTTTTTTTGTCCTTACGCCACCTTTAGCCACTATTTGCTCCACGTGAACATTAAACTGAAGTTTACAGTCATGGTATACGCCCAGGTCACGAACACCGTCACACCTCTGCAGGAGCTGACCTTTCAGACTATAGGAGGTATTAAGTGGAAAGCGTTTTCTGCTAATCGAAATCACGGAGCACTTAGTAGGGTTTAGGTCTAATTTATTTACGCGACAGTATTCATCGAGTCTTATTAGGTCAGATTGGAAAGCATGCATATCTCTAAACGATGATATGGAAGTAAATATCTTCATATCATCAGCAAAGCAAAGAAGGTTAGGTTAGGTTAGGTTAGGTTAGGTTTCCGGCCGGTGCTCGAGCGCTGGCTCGGGAGGAGGCACGGCTCCCTGTCGTTTCGGGTGACGCAGGTGCTCTCGGGGCATGGTTGCTTCGGGAAGTACCTGTGTCGCATAAACAGGGAGCCGGACGCCCGGTGTCACCACTGCGTCGACTGTCGGGAGGACACGGCGCGGCATACGCTGGCAGAGTGTGCTGCTTGGGAGGAGCCGCGCCGTGCCCTCGTCTCAGGAGTAGGCAGTGACCTTTCGCTGCCGGCCGTCGTGAATTCCATGGCCGGCAACGAGGAGTCCTGGGACGCGGTGGTTTCCTTCTGCGAGACAGTCATCTCGCAGAAGGAGGCTGCGGAAAGGGAGCGGGAGATTGCTTCTGCTAACCCGATCCGCAGCAGACGCACCGGGCGTCGGCGGAGGGCGGATAACGCCCTCTTCCAGCCCCCCTAAATGGGTCCAGGGGCGATGGATCTGGGGAAATCCATCGCCCCCTACTCCTTAGGACCCGAGATGGCGGCGCGTAGTGTTCCACGCGCGCCTCTCTATGATGTAAGGGGGGAGTCTAACACCTCACTCCCCCCAAACTCGAGGTGGCCCGCATAGGCGGGCCGGCACCAGCCGAGGGTCGCGGAAGTATCTGCGTTCCCGCGACCCCCGACGTAGGTGTGAGATGGAACACCGGGGTGGTTTTTAGTCAGTACGAGTCTGACAGACCCCTCCGCCCGCCCCAGGGCGGAGGAAATCCATGAGGATTTTCCACCCCGAGACCAAAAAAAAAAAAAAAAAAGGTTAGGTTAGGTTAGAAACACGTGTCGATATCGTTTACGTAAATAATGAAGAGTAACGGGCCCATCAGGGAACCTTAGGGAACACCACTGGGAACCGAAACCCAGCTCGAAATGTAGTTGCTGACAACTACAGCTTGAGACCTGTTATCTAAGTACGACGAAAACCAGCGAAGTAGGTCACCTCTAATACCGATGTTAAAGAGTTTTGCTTTAAGTAAGTCATGATCAATTCTGTCAAACGCTTTGCTATAGTCCGTGTAAACAACATCGACCTGCGCCCCCCTGTCCATACTAAGTGTTAAAAAATCATTTAGCAGAGCTAGGTTGGAGACTGTTGAACGACCCTTCAAAAACCCGTGCTGTGAAGGACTAAAAGATGAACTAAGTGCAGTATAAACCTGATCATAGACCAATCGTTCAAAAACTTTAGCCAGTATACACAGTTTAGATATGGGTCTATAATTAAGTATTTGGTTTTTGTAGCCTTTTTCATGAACCGGTGTTATAAAGGCAAACTTCCAAATATGGGGCACCGTACAAGTTGATAGGGATATTCCAAATAATAACGATATCGGTAAGGCAATAGTTTTAGCACAACCAATCAGGAACAAAGGTGATAAATGGTCCGGTCCTGCTGATTTTGAGGGATCTAGTTTATTAAGTAGCTTACCTACATAATCTATATTAATTTCAATGGAGTGAATATCGGAAAGTAAATTAGGATTAGAAGTACTTTGGGAAGAACTGTTACTATGGGGTGGGTCTGAGTAGCTGCCAGGGTTAAGAAACGTAGAATAAAAGTGAGAAGAAAAAGCATTGCAAATGGACTCAGGGGAAGACACTGTCACGTCGTTATATTTAAAATAGCTTGGTAAGACATTAGACTTTGAACGCTGCTTAACAAATCTCCAAAACGATTTCGGGTTTTTTTCAATTGATGTTTCAGTAGCTACGATGTATTAGAGTAACAAAGCTGTTCAAGATTTTTTATCCTTTCACGAAGATGTTTAAGGTTGCTGCATCAGAGAGTCTACCATACAACTTAAATTTACGAAGGTATTTAGTCTTCTATTTCAACAAACGCTTAAGTGAGGGGGTATACCAGGTTGGATAAGAGCTGTGAGAGACTGATAATGTAGGGACTAACCTACCCTGTATATCAGCAATAGTGTCATAAAAATATTTGGTAGCGTCATTAAGGGATTTGTCAGCAAAAATATTCTGCCAATCAATTGCTGATATTTCACTATTGATGGCTGCAAAGTCTGCTTTATTAAACAAGTACCGGGTATAAGGCGCGGGCTTTAAATACTGATATTCCGCAAAGTTTACGTCAACGCAAAGTGCTGGGTGATATTTATCAACAGGAGATAGCGGCGTCTCATACTCACATACTATAACAAAATCATTGCACAGAACCAAATCCAAAATCCTTCCATATTCATTTAATATTGCATTGTATTGATTAAGCCCTAACACTCGCAAATCATCCGTAAGCATTAACCCATCCCCACCACACACGTTCGTAGGAATTAATACGTTATTATCAAGTTGCCACAAGATATCACTCAAGTTAAAATCACCAACAATTAAGTACTTGTCATTTGGATTGCTCAATACCGATTTATGCAAAATACTTAAAAAAATATTTAGTTGATCAGTGAAAGAATAACCCTGGTTTTGCTTACATAGGTAAATGGCACATACGTGTAACTTGAGGTAGTTTTTATTATTAGGCTGTCGTAAATTCAGTGTCACCCACAAGTCTTCAGCTGATGAGTGAAATAAAGGTTGCGGAATCGCAGAGATACACTTGCGGACAGCTATCAATACACCACCCCCGCGGGTCTGACCCGTAAGACAGTAATCGCGATCGCGACGCCACACCATACTGATCACCAAAAAGCTCGGTGTCGGTGATGCCATCCACTAACCAAGTTTCGGTTAAGGCAATAACATCAAATTCCGATAAGCATAATTTTCTATAGAAATTTTCGGTCTTAGTACGGAGGCCACGAACATTTTGGTAATAGATACGCAGGCCTTTGTTTCCATTCAAAGCCATTGGTAAGTTAAATAAGATATAGCAACGAAATCAACAACTACACAATATATAAACAACCATAAATAATTAAGCATTGCAATAATAACAACCGTAACGTCATTAATAAATAACCAACTGTAACCATTACGAGGTACATTAATAAGAATCAGTAAAATTATTTTAAAAATATTCAGGTAAACATTGAACTTAAAAATAGGCGGTAACTAGCAACCTTCTCACACATAGCTGTGCGAAGAGGCAGGCAGTAAATAGGTTCAATAATGAGTGCGAGCGAGATAAGCATACTTTGCAATGTTTTAATGAATTGAACAGCGCGATAAGCAAAACAAAAGGCCCGTATGCGAAAACAAAAGCGAGGTGACGAAGGATAAAGCGGAGCTGTGGTGCTAATCCTTTTAAATATATTAAAGAAGTAAACAACTAGTAGTTAACGGTAACTTATGATAAATGAGTGTATGCCAAACGATTTTCTGTGAATTGAAGTTAATGCTAAAACGTTCTGCTATAAAGGGTAGACCCCGATCGGGCACCTGCTCTAATGGAGAATGTGAAAGCTCAAACAGATCGGAATATTCTAGTCTTAAAACAGATGTCGAGTTTCTGGACCATTCGGTGGAGACATTAGCCAAGAAAGTATCGGGGTTGGAGAGTGAAGTGAACTGACTTAAGGAAACTAAGGAGTTGGCGGCGTTACATGATCGATGCTCCAAAATTGGGGATCTACATCGTGAAACTGAACAAAGATCAAGAATGAACAACTTGGAAATTAAGGGTGTTCCAGCAACCAACTCAGACAATCTGTTCGCAATCATTGGCAAGACAGGAGAAATCATTGGATGCAGTATCCCTAAAGAGCAGATAAACTTCATTGCTAGAGTACTGACGCGAAACAATGAACAGAATACAAATATTATTTACTCAGTTCACAACAGTACCTCAAAAATGATTTCGTGGCCGCCGCTAAGAAACAAATCATCTATAACTGCAAGCAAGATGGGTCTGCAGCCCGACAGTGTCATCTACGTCAATGGTCATCTAACTTTTGAGAACTTAATGCTGTTGAACAAAACGAAAAACGTTGCTAAAGAACGAGGTTTTTTATGTTGGTTGCAAAATCCTTATAAAGAAAAATACCACTTCTCCAACCCATCACATAAAAACGGAACAACGCTAAGTTTCGGAAACTTTTAACCAACGCTTAAATGTTGTGTCAATTTTATAATTTGTCGTATTTGTATGCACGCACTACGCTAATAGTTTGATAAACACTGGAGCCTGTTTAGCCGCACAGAGACCATATCTGATTAAACCTCAGAACATAAAAACCGGCCAAGGGCGTGTCGGGCCACGCTCAGTGTAGGGTTCCGTAGTTTCCCGTCCGTCACAATAAGTGTTCCTGCTTGCATATATTTATTTATTTATTTATTTATTTATTATTAGGCTCTTCAACAATGAGTACACTATTACTTTACATTTTGTGCGTTGCAAACTTAAGTCTAAGCGCCTCATTACTTAAAGAAAAGCACAGCATGCACTACATTATGCGCAGATAATAACACAGTAAAATAATTAAAACAATTAATACATAGTTTAGATAAAAGTGAAAAATAAATTATTAAAAGCTAAATTGATTACAATAAATTAAATAGATTAAATTAAATTAAATTAAATAAGATTTGAATTTTTTTTTTAGATAACGATTAGGTTAAAATTTTATTTTAGACTAGAGATACCCTTTAAATGGCAAGCGCGGCTTTTTTTAGAGCAGGCACTGATGAGTGAAAGAGGTCAATGTCCACTTCGTGCTCTTTGTATGCAGCATACATTCTAGAAAGTGGACAGTATTGCCTCAAGTTGGTATGACATCTTGGCATGCAGAAAAGCCTCCTATTAGAACTTCTTGGCAGATTACGGGGCACATGGAATAACACCCTACTGAGCAAATCGGGACAGTTCAGAGAGCCTGTTACTAACTTCTTAAGGAAAACCAAATCTAGAATATTCCTGCGTTTCTCCAGCGACACCATGTTAAAATACTTCAGTCTGTCTTGGTACGAGTTGAGCTTTTTGCACTTATTACTGTAAAAGGTCAGATGCCACAAGAACCGTTTCTGCAGCCGTTCAATGCGCTTGATGTGGACCTTATACTCAGGTGACCAGACCACACTGCAGTACTCGAGGTGGCTTCTAACTAGCGAGTTGTACATAATTTTTTTTATGTTAGGTTTTTTGAAGTTTTTACACTCTCTCATAACAAAGCCAAGCATCTTTGATGTTTTTAATATAATTTTGTCAATATGTTCGACAAAACTTAGCTTTTTATCGAACTGAACGCCTAGGTCTCGAATAGTATCGACTTCCTCAAGCTGCTCACCATTCAATCTGTAAACTGACTGCATGATATTCTTTTTT
Organism: Xanthia togata; assembly: GCA_963853775.1. NCBI lineage: Eukaryota > Metazoa > Arthropoda > Insecta > Lepidoptera > Noctuidae > Xanthia > Xanthia togata. The sequence continues at coordinate 496,884 of OY970801.1, forward strand.
TTTGTGAACTTGATATGATGGCATTTTCTCACATTCAAAGACATTTTGTTATGCTCACACCACTTAGTCAGCCGGTCTAAGTCGCTTTGGAACAATACCGAGTCCGCAGGATTTTTTATAATCTTTATGGCTTTGAGGTCATCAGCAAATAGGAATATATTCGAGTTCGAGAAGCATTTATGAATATCATTTATAAAAAGAATGAAAACATGCGGACCTAAATGAGATCCCTGAGGGATTCCCGACGTTGCCCTATAAGAATCTGAAGAGCAGCCATTCACTACAACCTTTAGCATCCGTCCAGACAAATATGATTGGAACCAACCTAAGAGGGGGTCCGAAACGCCATACATTTTAAGTTTCTTGACGAGTATACCATGGTCTACTGTATCAAAGGCCTTGCTGAAGTCGGTGTAGACTGCATCAACCTGAACTCGGGCATCAACCGCTTCAACAATGCTTTCAACATAAGTCACCAAATTGGTAGCTGTCGATTTTCCCTTCATAAATCCATATTGGCTATCTATTATTAGCTGTGATAAATGTCGAGATAGCACAGGGCATATGAGGGCTTCAAATACCTTTGCAACTATGGAGAGAATAGCGATGGGTCTGTAATTGCTCACATCGGACTGATCCCCGCTTTTGAAAATAGGCACAATTTTCGTTTCCTTCCAAATGGTCGGAAAAGTACCCCGAAGTAGAGAATAATTAAATATAACACTTAATGGCAGTGAAAGAACATCCGCCAGCCTATTTAAAAGCAAAGCAGGTATATTATCAGGGCCGGCTCCTTTGTTAACGTCAATATTTTTTAATTCTCTGCGGATCTGGTCTTGTGATATTGTCATTAGTCCTAACGTGCTATTGCTTATGCATTCCTCAATATCACCTGCGCCCGCATGCACACCATTCCCGTCACTACTATATACCCTAGCGAAATGGGATGCAAAATAGTTACAAATTTCATTAATATTTTCAGAGGTGTTTATACCATCTGTCATGGAACTGGGGTAGTTACTGCTGCCACCTCTCTTAATTTTTAAGTAACTCCAGAAATATTTTGGGTTTGAAGTAATTTTAGCCTCTATATCAGAAATGTAAGCATTATAACAAGACGTAGCCATACGGTCACACCTTTTTCTAAGCAATTCTAAAGCAATAATGTCTAAAGGATTATTGTATTTTTTAACTCTAAGTCTTAGGCGGTTTTTTTCGTTTAGTCTTTTAATGAGCTGTCTAGAGAACCAGTATGGGTATTTAGCATCTTTTACTGGTACTTGTGGAACGTGGCGCTTAATTAACCCATACAATGTATTATAAAAAAAGTCTACCATCTGATCTATAGTCATGCAAGTATTTAGCTCTGATGACCAATTGACCTGCTTCAGTGCTGCATTAATTGCCACGTAATCTGCCTTAAAATAATTCAATTTGGTTCTATTTTTACAATTCTGTGGCTTTTTTAAATGGGTTAACGAGAGCTCACATAGTACAGGTGGATGGTGCATATCTATTTTAGAAAGTACATCCACAGGTGCACTTACCGTAACAAGATCCAAGTTGGTCAAGACTAAATCAAGAATTCTGCCATTTTGATTAAATAAATAATTATATTGTCTTAAGTTGTTTAGTAAGAGAAAATCCCAAAGAGTCTGTTCTAAGCCTGTACAATTTTTTTGAGGAGCTCTTATCACATCAGCACCTGTCCCAAGCCAGTTAATAGTTTTTATATTAAAGTCGCCAATAATCAAGCATTCATTGGCATGTTCCAAGACATTGTTTGTATTATCAACAAAATGCTCCAGTACTCTGGGCTGTATCGGCGACGGCAAGTATACAGTACATAGATAAATCACCCTAGCTTTTTTACCCCCTTTAAGTGACAACTTGACCCAGAGATCATCGCAAGAACTTTCGAATTTTATCAGTCTCTGTGATTCAAATTTTGAAGAAACAGCGATAAGGACTCCACCACCGTCGGTTTTATTATTCAAAACATTATTGGATCTATCTCGCCTATAGATAGCGTAACGTCCATCCATGATCTCTGAGTCAAAGATACCATCCAGTAGCCAAGTTTCAGTAAACATTATAACATCGTATGAACAGCATGCAACTTTCTGGTAAATGTCTCTCAGCTTTGTCCTAATACCCCTTACATTCTGGTAGTAAATTTTTAACTGATCGAATTTAAATCCTCATCAATCTCATACCTTATTCTATACATCTTTTTATTGCTTACTGTAATTTGTCCAACGAGTCGGTGTCTCTGATATATTTATAGTCTGCACCGTCATGTTTTCTAACAAAAATCTTGCCGCCGCGGACCCACACATACTTGTAACCCAAACTCTTAGCTTTAATCCTGGTCGCAGCATGCAACGCCTTGTTTGCTGGTGATAAATGTTCTACTATATAGACATTTTGTTTTTTACCGCCAATCCCAAGAAGAGCAGTGTTGAGCTTCTCTTCAGTAGTTTTATTTTTATTAAAATTGAAAGAAGCAGCCATAAAGTGGTCTCGAACTCGTGGACTGCTGAATTGAACGACAATAGACTTCGGGCGAGTACCATTTGGGGTTTGCTTTGCAATTCTTGTAACATGATGTATGTTATTCTCAGTTAAGTCACAAGATATCACCCTACTAATATTCATGACAGTTGACACAAGATTTTCATTGTTGTGCTCGGGCAGACATTGAATTTCCACATTCGTAGAACGTGCTTGTTGTTCCACCTGAGTTAGCCTCACACCTAGCTCTTTGACAACAGTTTTGAGCTGCTCGTTTTCCCTTTTAAGGTCATTAACGACTTTGGTGTTTAAGGAAAACTCAGTCTTCATTTCCTCAAACTTTACGTTCATAAACTCCATTGATGTATTAAGCCCTTCTAATTTGTCCGTAATCGTCTTCATCTGTGTGTTAACATAGTTCGCTAAAGTTTGGTTTAGGTGCCGCATAAGATCGTCTATCTGTTTCTTCATAATGCGCGAAACTTCGCCAGACGTAACAGGAGCTTCATCACTGAGGATAGTTACCGAAGGCTCTTTCTTTCTATGCGTTACATTAGGATCACTTGCCTGACTATTGCGTACTGGGGTATTATATACGACTACAAACTTAGTCCAGAAATTATTTTGTACAACTTTTTGTCATTTTTGTACAAAAACTGTTGTTTCCATCAAGTTCAAAATGATTATCTTAGAAAGTCCTTATAAAGTTCTACTTTTCAGATTATTTTCATATTTTCTAAACTTATGGTTCAAAAGTTAGAGGGGGGGGGGGGGGCATTGTTTTTTACTTTTGGAGCGATTATTTCCGAAATTATTGACATTATCAAAAAATTATTTTAGTAAACCCCTATTCATTTTTAAATACCTTTCCAACAATATACCACACGTTAGGGTTGAAATAAAAAAAAAATCACTTCCCACTTTACAAATAGGGGGGCTACCCTAATAAAACATTTTTTTCCAATTTTTATTTTACCACTTTGTCGGCGTGATTGATATACATATATTGGTACCACATTTCAGCTTTCTATTGCTAACGGTCACAGAGATTAAGCGAGGACGGACGGACGGACGGACGGACAGACAGGCATGGCGAAACTATAAGGGTTCCTAGTTGACTACGGAACCCTAAAAAGGGAGAAATGCCGTACTGCTTCATTTCAACCAAAACCGATGTCTCCAGTTTTCTCCCACCGCCGCGCCCACACACATTGAACCGTGTAAAAACAAAGAATCTGGCGTTGCCGGTGAGTCTACGGCAACATACAAACAAGGGCTGTGATTAGCTTTGTAGCAGCTTATACTTACGTAAGACATACAACCAACATACACCACCGTGCGCCCGCGCGTACTAAGCTAGCCAAGGAGAAAGGAATGTGGACCGGCCGGCTGTACATCGCGCTTGTTATGCGAAGGGACCGCGGCACATTCTACCGACATTACCAAATAATCTTAGTCTTAAGTTTATTAAATGTACCCTATTTATTTTGGTTTATTTTCATCAGTACTGTATATAAGCAGTGGTTTCTAATATATGACACAGATCGTTATTCTCCTTTTACTTACAACACGCAACCCTAAGGCCTCTGCCTCGAATTTTGCGGGCAGCGGGGCGGCGGCGGCGGCGGCGGCGGCGCGACAGCGGGGCGGGCAACGCATACCTGTTCTCCAAACCAGCGGGCAGATCGCGCGGCACTATAGCGGTATAGTGTTGTGTTCGTGGTTGTGTTGTCGAGATATTTGTTTTTATTCGCGAACGAAATGTCTGAAAAACGGCGACAACATCTTTTGATTCACACGTTTGTTTTTGACGTCACAAAAAAAATGTACAACACTATACTACAAATCAGACGCGCAACGCGGGCAGTCACCGCTTGACTGGAGTGCACCGCTGGTTGCCCGCCCCCGTGCCGCTGCCACGCCGTTGTTTTCGAGAACCGGTCCATTTGATTTCACGCATAAAATTCTGCCGCTCCCGCGCCGCCGCCGCCGCCGCCCCGCTGCCCGCAAAATTCGAGGCAGAGGCCTTAGGGGTTGCGTAGCTTAAACGCACTACAATAGGGGGGCGACAAACGTTGAAATTATGTTTTATCGACATTATAATATTTAAATTATTATGTTAAGATATTGATGGGTAACAAAATGGTAAGTTTATGTGGTGGTATTTAAGTTTCTAGCTATTAAATAACACTGGTTGTTAAGTTACCATAAATCGCAAAGGTAAAACATATCGACGAACACGAACATTACATTTAAAACTCGGGTCTGAGTGAAAATCTTATTAGTAGGTATCTTAAACATTTTGTACCTATTAATCTTATTAGTTACCTTTAAGATAGGCACTCAACCAAAACAAGTAATGAAATAAAATAAAACAGTGAAAGTAGTCGAAATAAAATCACTAGTTTGATACTAGTACTTCTATTTTATCGATTACGCGTAAACTGTAACTACATTTTGGCACCGCTCTAGTTCGCGACACCAAGTAGTACAACGCACAGAACAAAAATATGATTTTTCGTTCGATATATTAGTTCTATCCGAGAAATGATGTGGCGTTGCGTTTATTTGTAAAAATATTGGTTTTTACTGACTTATAAGTGAAAATACTAATAATACGAGGGCTGCACTAAAAGTATCGGGAATGGAATATTTCCACTGTTCCTGTCATATTAAAATCTTTTTAATTGAAAACTCCTTGGTTTTAAAAATCGAATACCATTTATTTATTTAAAAAAAGATTCTTGGTCTTGTCACAAGGTTTTGTCAAACTTGTTTAGTCGTTGAGAAAATGGAATTGACTAGAGAAAATTCAAGAGCGATGATTTATTATGACTTTCGAAGTGGTTTAACACAAAAACAGTGTGTTGACCGGATGATTTCTGCATTTGGTGATGAAGCCCCATCCAAAACCACAATTTATCGCTCGTTTGCTGAATTTCAACGTGGACGTGTCAAGCTCAAACTTAAACTCCATTACAGGCACTTTTGAATTGTCAAGGGGTCGGTCAGTCAAAAATATGAAGCTAGTTGCCCATTCCAAAGCCTAGTAGGTACCTATTTAGAAGAACGGGCAAGAAACTCCACGGACACTCTTTTAAATAAAAAAAAATTGATACAAAATATTGGTTACATCATTCATTTTGAAATTATACATGTGAGAACAATGTAGAAAGACGTGCACGTTCGTAAAAGCGTCCGTAATAAAAAGAAAAAATAAAGAATCATTCAAAAACTTAAAATAAATTAAAATAAGCCATGGCAGCTAAGAGATAACCAGTCCCAACTGACGGCGCCCGTTCACGAACATGAGCTCAGTGATGATCCCCGTCAAGGTCGTCCAAAAACTGCAGTCACCCAAGAAAACGTTGATGCTGTGCGTAAGTTGATTGAGGAAGATCGACACGTGACATACCGCGAAATTCAGGTAACTTTAGACATTGGCATGAGTCAAATACAAATAATCTTGCATGAACAATTAGGTGTAAAAAAGTGGTTTTCCCGATGGATACCGCATTCGCTCTATGAAGAGCAAAAAGCGGCTCGCGTTACTTGGTGCGTCAGAACTCTCGAAAGATTCCACGCAGGATCCTCAAATGCTGTATACAACATCGTATCAGGTGACGAATCCTGGATATACGCGTACGAACCCGAAACAAAAAACCAGTCACGAGTTTGGGTGTTCGAAAATGAGTTAAAGCCAACAAAAATTGTTCGTTCACGGAGTGTTGCAAAAAAAATGGTGGCCACGTTTGTCTCCGAAACCGGCCATGTTACGACTATTCCTCTTGAGGGACAAAGAACGGTTAATGCAGAATGGTATGCTAGCATTTGTTTGCCACAGGTCGTTTCTGAACTCCGTAAAGAGAACTGCAACCGCCGCATCATCCTCCATCACGACAATGCGAGTTCTCACACCGCGCACAGAACAAAAGAGTTTTTAGAGCAAGAAAGAATAGAATTATTAGACCATCCGCCGTACAGCCCCGACCTAATCCCTAATGATTTCTATACTTTCCCTAAAATAAAGAATAAATTGCGTGGACAGAGATTTTCATCACCTGAAGAAGCTGTACCTACAAAACGGCCATTTTGGAGACCCCAACTTCAGAATGGAATGGAATGGTTGCTGCTTGCCAACCAATCATTGAAGCAGCAACCATTCCGGTTGCTGCTTCAATGATTGGTTCCATCGTATGGAAAAATGTGTCAAATTTCGCGGAGAATACTTCGAAAAGCAATAAATACATTTTTAAATAGTAATGTTGTGTCACTTCCTTGATTCCCGAAATTTTCAGTGCCGCCCTCGTAGGTTGGGGAAAAAGTTATTTCGCATTTTTTAAGAAAATTCAAAACATTTTTTAGTATTTTTTATTTACATTTAACTAAAGTATGTAGGTACCATTTTGTTCGATAACTTTTTGCCATCTTGTAGGGATAGGGATCATGTCCCTACATGATCCCATTGCTATAGAAATTTTGGGACTTTTGATCAAAATACCGCGACAAGTGGTTTTGGCAGTCCTCTCGTGATGTTAACCCGACACTGCCTAAGGAATTCTGAAGAGACCGGAATAGGTGGAAATCTGAAGGTGCAAGGTCAGGACTATACGGTGGATGCATTAACACCTCCCAGCCAAACTCTCTTAATTTTTGCTGAGTGGCTAAAGATGTGTGAGGTCTAGCGTTATCATGATGAAAAACCACACCCCTTCTGTTGATTAATTCCGGCCGCTTTCTCTCAACTTCTGGCTTTAATCTCATCAGTTGTTCGCAGTAGAGTTCAGAATCGATGGGCCTGCCTGGTGGTAACAGCTCATAATGAATAATGCCCTTCTAATCCCACCACACACACAGCATCACCTTGTTGCGAGTTAACCTGGGTTTCGCCACAGTCTGTGAAGCCTGACCGGCTTTTGACCACGACCTTTTTCGCACGTTCTTATCGTACGTGATCCACTTTTCATCACCAGTTATCAGCTTCTTCAAAAATGGTTCGGTTTTATTACGAGAATCACAAATGAGTACACGGTGCCTTAGGTTTCTTTCAGTCAGCTCGTGAGGTACCCAAATATCGAGCTTTTTTTGTGTACCCAATTTTTTTTAAATGCGACAAAACTGTTTTGTGGTCAATTCCCAGTTCTTCAGCTACGTCGTAACTACTGATATCTTGCTCCACTTTTTCAAAAATGACATCCAATTTATCCATAATAGGGCGACCAGAGCGCCGTGCATCTTTGACATCAAAATTTCCGGATTGAAAACGCTTAAACCAAATTTGTGCTACCCTCACAGACACTGCACTAGGTCCATAAACATCGCAATTTTTTTTCGCGGCTTGCGTTGCACTTTTACCTTTTTTGTAGTAAAATTTTAAAATGCATCGAATTTCTTCATTAGATTCACTCATCTTGACGGTACGAAAAACAAATGAAAATCACACATTTTCCTAATTTGAATTTGGAATTATGTTCTTTAAAATTTAAACTTTCAATGATACCAAAACCAGCCAGATACAAATAGTATATATAGCCAAAGAGATTTTATTACAAGTTCATACATACTATAATGCGAAAATACTTTTTCGTCAACCTAATACTTACATGTGGTACGTGACTCCACTATTCTTGTAGGTTTTAGTTTGACTCCTATTTTTATATGTAACCACGCTACAACTCGGAATTTTGAATAAATGTGGGAGAACATTTCACATTCACAACAAATTGCGACTAACCTGCGGCGGACAGAGACATGCCTATTTGTCCATCTCGCGGCGACACGCGCCACGCCCCGTTTTATATCTATTCCTTTTTATGTTCAGAGGATTAAACCTTGATCGTATTGTCAAATGTTCAATATTTTGTTTACTTACTCGTCACTAGATGGCGTTGTACGAATTCGAACGATTTGTAAATCACGGTGTCAAGATTTTCCGCCGATTTAAGAAAACCTACTAACCACTAAACTACTGGCATTCTACGGTGTAATCATTTCATCTACGAATAAACAAGAATTGAATAAAAACTGAATATTTTTTTCAATCTCAACCCCCACTATAGCGAGGGTTACTCAGTGCCAGTTTTTTTATGCACATTCCTTTACCGCTGCCCCTTTGTTTTCTTATCGATCGATGTTGACCATAGCTATTTCTCTATTGAATCAAATTTGCACGAAACTAATGTTGTAATCAGCTTGATCTCGCTCATTTTCTTTGTGTATGATTCATAACTTTTTGCTTATATAAAAAAATCTATTGAAGCACTAAGTAATCTTTCTGTTTGCGATGTCACCTATTAGTGTGTCTTACCAAAATGTTCGGGGATTGCGTATATATCGTAATGTCTGTGTTAATTTCTACAATATGACATCTGAGACTTGGCTTATTGAGAGTATTAAGGACAGTGAATTGTTTGACGACCAAAGTCAAAATCAAATAATTTAATTCAATTAGGCACAAAAAAGGCACTTATGAAAGTCAAAATTTACAACAACAAAAAATATAATAATTGATTCTAGTCGCCCATTCCAAAAGGCAGTTTTCGTATGGAGAACAATGGGCAAGAAATTCCACCGTTACTCTTTTAAAATATTTTCACAGTATCTTGTATACATTAATTATATAATTATATGTGAATACGATGCACCTAGAATAAGATTACTATACCACGATAGGTAAAAAGAATGAAAAATGAAGGAATGACATAAATTAATTATGTGATAGATGCATGGTGCTCACCGTTACATAGTGTGGAGACGGGATGGAAATTATTCTAGCACGAAACATACTTTGAGGGGTGGTGTGCTTATTGCAGTGTGACGTGAACTTATCAGTGATCTCCGTAGTGACGATTTAAAAAATATTAAAACACAACATTCTTTATTGTGCTTTTGTAAGTCATCTCGAATACTGCGCACCAAATCGCATCGAAAGCATTAAAAAGATATTCTTACGGTACATTCAGTATAGATCCAAAATCTAATTATTACAGCCGCTGCAGTAAGCTCCACATTCTTCCACTGGTTGAGAGGAGAAAAATTGCCGACATGATATTCTTCTTCAATTTGGCAAATGGTTCAGCTGACTGTTCCCAACTGATGGGCAAAATTGGGCTGCGTGTTCCATCCTTCCTTCACCTTAAGGAATCATCAACTTCTGTATGTTCCCTATGTGCGGTGCATCTATCGAACAACTCTTATATATTAAGAGATAGCAGGACATACAACTCGATGTGTCAGTGTTGATGATCTGCATTTATTCTACACCAGTGTTCCTAAACTAAAACAAATACTATGTGTAAACTTCTTTGAAGTTCACTAAATCTGTTCAATCTTTTCTTAATTCTCTCCGATTGCTTACTTCTTACTTTCTTTTGCCTTATTAGCGGGCAAGAGTAGAACTGTAAATGGCGAACTTCCCTCGTTAGTCGCTCGGCGACGCGATGCCAGCGCTCGCGCTCCCGTTCATTCATAAAATCGACAATGTAGTACTCCGGTACTTTTCCAAAAATAATGCATTATGGTGATAAGACCGAGAGTGCAGATGAGGAGATCACAAATTCGCAGCCTATTTCCATTTAACATTCCAGGAACCCAATCTTGTGCCCGCTACTTCCGGTGGCATCAGCGTTGAACATAATTTGTCAAGTATCGACTCAATTGGTGTCTCATTCTCTTTATCCGACACACAAGGCGTACCACTGTTTTGTCATCATCAGGTTCCCTGTTTTGTTTATTTACATGGTAAGTGTCAAACTCAACAACATGGCCGCTGTCATTATAGCCAATCGCAGCCCTACGTCCGTGGTATCATATTACATTACAGTTTAAGTTTTTCTTTCAGGTCCGCGTAAGTTGTGACACCATCTTATTTATCTCATTATCTATGATGCCGTCCACAATATATTTGATAGCTACGAAGTCCGGTATTCGTCCGCGTTTGCCCAATTCTTTCATTACTAGCATGTAGTCAATACATGATTCGTCTTTCTTCTTACGTCTTGTGCTCATCAATTCATGTATCATCTTCACATCTATGGTATCGGATGCTGTATGAGTATCGTCTTGTGCACTGAATTTTCGTATGAGCTGTTTCGTAAGGTGCTACATGTCGCCGTGTGCCGTCTGTGCCAATACCGACGCTGCCGCATCTTGAAAGTCCTGGTCGGATTTCTCCGTAGGCATCGTAATCGTCGTAACTAAAGATCTTTCTACGAAAATCAATTGGCGTGCGTCGTTCCCAACTAACTCCACTTCTTCACCGCTATCCCGGACGAGCCCCCAAATTTGTGGGATCTTGTGGTGACGTAAAACAGATGTCAGTTTTCAAACTCTGAAAACTGACATCTCTGACTCTCTCAACATATTTTGATGTAATCAAAATAAAACTAAGAAAACCTAATTAACACGTCTGTCGTTTCTTTCCTCGTTCTTGTAGACCTCGCCATATTCCTTTTTTCCTCCCTCTCACCCTTACGCTCTTATACACCTTTCACTCGCACCTCTACATACGTTCCCTTTTACTCAAAAACTCATTCCATATAAATATTAAAATTTAAGTATAATTCAGTACCTCGTTGCAGGGTGAGGGCGCCTGGCGCCGGCGCGGCGACGTGGTGGTGCGCACGTGCCACGTGCTGGAGCTGGCCACCAAGCTGTTCCTGGTGGTGCAGAACGCCGTGGGCGCGCCGCCGCACGTCAACGTCGCCACCGAGTGAGTACACTACGTGCGACGTGCTGGTGCGCACGTGCCACGTGCTGGAGCTGGCCACCAAGCTGTTCCTGGTGGTGCAGAACGCCGTGGGCGCGCCGCCGCACGTCAACGTCGCCACCGAGTGAGTACACTACGTGCGACGTGCTGGTGCGCACGTGCCACGTGCTGGAGCTGGCCACCAAGCTGTTCCTGGTGGTGCAGAACGCCGTGGGCGCGCCGCCGCACGTCAACGTCGCCACCGAGTGAGTACACTACGTGCGACGTGCTGGTGCGCACGTGCCACGTGCTGGAGCTGGCCACCAAGCTGTTCCTGGTGGTGCAGAACGCCGTGGGCGCGCCGCCGCACGTCAACGTCGCCACCGAGTGAGTACACTACGTGCGACGTGCTGGTGCGCACGTGCCACGTGCTGGAGCTGGCCACCAAGCTGTTCCTGGTGGTGCAGAACGCCGTGGGCGCGCCGCCGCACGTCAACGTCGCCACCGAGTGAGTACACTACGTGCGACGTGCTGGTGCGCACGTGCCACGTGCTGGAGCTGGCCACCAAGCTGTTCCTGGTGGTGCAGAACGCCGTGGGCGCGCCGCCGCACGTCAACGTCGCCACCGAGTGAGTACACTACGTGCGACGTGCTGGTGCGCACGTGCCACGTGCTGGAGCTGGCCACCAAGCTGTTCCTGGTGGTGCAGAACGCCGTGGGCGCGCCGCCGCACGTCAACGTCGCCACCGAGTGAGTACACTACGTGCGACGTGCTGGTGCGCACGTGCCACGTGCTGGAGCTGGCCACCAAGCTGTTCCTGGTGGTGCAGAACGCCGTGGGCGCGCCGCCGCACGTCAACGTCGCCACCGAGTGAGTACACTACGTGCGACGTGCTGGTGCGCACGTGCCACGTGCTGGAGCTGGCCACCAAGCTGTTCCTGGTGGTGCAGAACGCCGTGGGCGCGCCGCCGCACGTCAACGTCGCCACCGAGTGAGTACACTACGTGCGACGTGCTGGTGCGCACGTGCCACGTGCTGGAGCTGGCCACCAAGCTGTTCCTGGTGGTGCAGAACGCCGTGGGCGCGCCGCCGCACGTCAACGTCGCCACCGAGTGAGTACACTACGTGCGACGTGCTGGTGCGCACGTGCCACGTGCTGGAGCTGGCCACCAAGCTGTTCCTGGTGGTGCAGAACGCCGTGGGCGCGCCGCCGCACGTCAACGTCGCCACCGAGTGAGTACACTACGTGCGACGTGCTGGTGCGCACGTGCCACGTGCTGGAGCTGGCCACCAAGCTGTTCCTGGTGGTGCAGAACGCCGTGGGCGCGCCGCCGCACGTCAACGTCGCCACCGAGTGAGTACACTACGTGCGACGTGCTGGTGCGCACGTGCCACGTGCTGGAGCTGGCCACCAAGCTGTTCCTGGTGGTGCAGAACGCCGTGGGCGCGCCGCCGCACGTCAACGTCGCCACCGAGTGAGTACACTACGTGCGACGTGCTGGTGCGCACGTACCACGTGCTGGAGCTGGCCACCAAGCTGTTCCTGGTGGTGCAGAACGCCGTGGGCAGGTCACGTGGCTCGTGCGCCGCTACATCAGCTCCACGTATCAAAGACACGTTGCTACTGCAACTATGAACGACTTGCTTTTTACAGTAGCCCGCGAAATTAAAATTTCTCACGTTCTTTGCAATTTGCAGGTCTGTATGTTGATCAAAATATGATTCACCAACAGAATAAATATGTATTTACAGTATTAAAATCATCAATACACTTCTCGAAAAAGCAGTCCCCTCTCCAAACGCAACATTGATATTGCGAGCTGTTTCTGCCGCGTTAGTTCCGCGTCGGAACTCGTATTCAAAAATAACTCCAATTTTCGAAGTATCCATCTTTCTTGTCTAAGCTGAATAAAAAAACAACTGAAAGTCGATAATTGCATGCTGCACATTTTTTAAAGAAGAACTTCATAGGTCAATGTGAAAAAGTTTCACTCAAAAATCTCAAACCATGAAGGTTCTATGTCAATTTGAAGTACCTATTACAATAAAACGGTGTCGATCGGGGCATTCTGTACACCGTGCACTGTTTACGAGCCGCATGGCGGTGTGCGACAGGTTCGAGGCGAACTTCGGCCAGCAGCTGGTGACGCTGGCCTTCCACGCAGTGGGTGCGGGCGGCGCGGGGCCCGGGGGCCCGGGCGGCGCGCGCCTGCTGCGGCGCGGCTCGCGAATGGACGTGCTGGTGTAGTGACGCTGGCCTTCCACGCGATAGACGTGAGCGGCGCGGGGCCCGGGGGCCTGGGCGGCGCGCGCTTGCTGCGGCGCGGCTCGCGCATGGACGTGCTGGTGTAGTGACGCTGGCCTTCCACGCGATAGACGTGAGCGGCGCGGGGCCCGGGGGCCCGGGCGGCGCGTGCCTGCTGCGGCGCGGCTCGCGCATGGACGTGCTGGTGTAGTGACGCTGGCCTTCCACGCGATAGACGCGGGTGGCCCGGGGGGCCCGGGCGGCTCGCGCATGGATGTGCTGGTGTAGTGCCACCGCAGTGTTCACTGTAGAGTATAGGGGTGACCCCGCTCTAGCTCTTATGATAACGTAGTTGACTAGACGAATAAGCCCACTGGCGATCTTACACCTAAGTAATAGTTATGTATGAATAGTTTACATCCTAATATAGCTCGAAGCGACTCGTAAGCGCGCGCCTCTGGTGCAAAGCGTGTGCGACGTGAGGTCCGGTGCGCGGCTCCACTTATTCGGGGCGCGGTTCCACTTGTTCGGTGTAGGGCTCCACTTGTCTGGTGTGCGGCTCCACTTGTTCGGTGCGTGGCTCCACTTGTCCAGTGCGCGGCTTCACTTGTCCGGTGTGCGTCTCCACTTGTCCGGTGAGCGGATCCACTTGTCCGGTGCGCGGCTTAACTTTTCCGGTGCGTGGCTCCACTTGTCCGGTGCGCGGCTCCACTTGTCCGGTGCGCGGCTCCACTTGTCCGGTACGCGGCTCCACTTGTCCGGTGCTCGGATCCACTTGTCCGGTGCGCGGCTTTACTTGTCCGGTGCGTGGCTCCACTTGTCCGGTGCGCGGCTCCACTTGTCCGGTGCGCGGTTCCACTTGTCCGGTGCGCGGCTCCACTTGTCCGGTGCGCGGCTCCACTTGTCTGGTGCGCGGCTTCACTTGTCCGGTGCGCGGCTACACTTGTTCGGTACGCGGCTACACTGGTCCGGTGCGCGGCTTCACTTGTCCGGTGCGCGGCTTTCCTTGTCCGGTGCGTGGCTCCACTTGTCCGGTGCGCGGTTCCACTTGTCCGGTGCGCGGCTCCACTTGTCCGGTGCGCGGCTCCACTTGTCTGGTGCGCGGCTTCACTTGTCCGGTGCGCGGCTACACTTGTTCGGTACGCGGCTACACTGGTCCGGTGCGCGGCTTCACTTGTCCGGTGCGCGGCTTCACTTGTCCGGCGCGCGGCTCCACTTGTTCTCAGCTCGCGGCACACAATCATGATTATCGACCGGCCTGGGGCGCCCGGGGCGCGAGTTACGTTTAAGTTCCATGTAATAGGGGGCGAGCCTATTGCCATCAATTGGGCACAAATGCAAACTGGGCTGCTACTGAGAAATTCCAGATGGAAAACCCACACTACTCGACCCGAATCGAACCCGGGACCTGATGCTCGCGCTTGCGACTACTACACCAACGAGGCAGTCGAGGCGATGTTTTAAATAAATATATTATTTACGTATCGATTTCTCCGAGATAACTAAGTCTATTGTTTTTCAATTGGCAGAGGACCCCCGCGAGTCGGTCTACTGGATTTTAGTGACTGGTTGAGTAGTTTTATATCAGCTTCAATACTAGATTTTTAATTCACTTCTGTATCGACAATGTGTTTCACGTATTCATTCGCCGATTGTGTCAAAACTAACATGGACAGGTGTTCAACTGTCAGGGAAAGTCGCGTGACTTCCTTATCATAGTTATCTTTATCACGATGTAGCTTCATTAGGTCACACTCCTGCTGTCGTGTGGGCTACGTCATCGTCAGTACGTCCCGAGGGCCGTGGCCGTTGAAGAGTTCCATACTCTTACTTACCTGATGCTCGCCGAACGAGATTTCACGAATAAGACAAATTCGGGAGACCACGATTTCAAACAAACAACGATTTCAAACAAATGTGCGAACTCGCAGTTGCCCGTGAGTGTGCGAACTGCGAGTTTGGAAACGGTGGAGCGGTGGTGCGTTTGGAACGATCTTAGTTTTGAATTTCTGTTAATATTTATTTGATCGTTTCTAAATACTCCTATGCACTAGTTATTGTCTATGCGTTCATTTATAATATTATCGTATCGTTTCCACATTGTATACTTGTTAGAGAAAAAAAACAGACTAATTATGAACCACCTTCTTTTAAAGTGGGTAAAAACCGCAAAATTGATAATTATGTTTGTGTTTCGCGACTGTTATTTAAGTAGGTATTGAAATTTGGACAGGTCAACGTCTGTCGGGTCAGGTAATGTATGTCAATATTAAAATTATTTATATTTTAAAATGATTAGGAACTTTTAGCCTTTTTGTTATAGTGTAATGGTTACTGGGAGAAATTGCCAGTAAGGTTCCCTATTACTTCATCTGTGCTATTACCGACTCATAGTCGACTTAAATATATGTGAGCCCGTTGAGCGGTGAGCCGCGCGCTTTAGGGGCGTAACTTGCGTGGCGTGCGCGAACTGCTCGCTGCCGCGGTCACTGACTGTTGGGTAAATAATGAGCCGCGTATGTACCCACTGAGCGCGCCTTACGCTCAGTGTTCGAGCCCTACTGTTGCACGTGCGAGCTAGCGGGTCGCTCGTGCACATAATAACTAGAGTAACTCATGCTAGATTACTATAACATATTAATAATAATGATGTCTTTGCGCAACTTGTCATGGTACATCCTATATTGTTGTAAACCTCATTCCGAAGCTCTATCCTAGTCACTTTGCTCCACTATCTTAAACTTTACGACTACCTGCATAAATAAGTGTTAGCCCCAAAGTCATTCGTCTATGCGCATGAAGATATAGTAAACAAAATAAATGTGTATACTGATGCAATACGGATAAAAATTTCTTAAATTATTTTTGGTGTCGCATACGTTTTCGTACTAAGAGTAGCGGTGCTCGGCGGCACAGGTGCAGTCACGAGCAATAATAAGTAAAGACTTGTCAAAATGCAAAAGCGATTTCCTCGGGGAATTACGATTGCAACTTTGAAATACGACCAATTCCATAATAGTATGGGTTCCAATATACTATGTTCGGGACTGTACGGCCCGCGCTAGCCCGCGGGATTGTGTACGGCCAGCGCGAGCCCGCGGGACTGTGTTCGGCCAGCGCGAGCCCGCGGGACTGTGTAGGGCCAGCGCGAGCCCGCGGGACAGCTCCCAATTCTAACATTCAAATTAGCGCACTGGTGACTTGTTGCCGAGTGAAGTCCATCTTGAGTCTCGAGTCCTGAGCTCCCAGTTCTAACACTCTCAACTTAAGGCACTGGTGACTTGTTGCCGAGTGAAGTCCATCTTGAGTCTCGAGTCCCGAGCTCCCAGTTCTAACACTCGCAACTTAGTGCACTGCTGACTTGTTGCCGAGTGAAGTCCATCTCGATTCTCGAGCTCCCAATTCTAACACTCGCAACTTAGTGCACTGGTGACTTTTTGCCGAGTGAATTGCATCTCGAGTCCCGAATCCCGAGCTCCCAATTCCAACACTCTCAACCAAGTGCACTGGTTGCTAAGTGAAGTCCATCTCGAGTCTCGAGTCCCGAACTCCCAGTTCTAACACTCAACTTAAGGCGCTGGTGACTTGTTGCTGAGTGAAGTCCATCTCGAGTCTCGAGTCCCGAGCTCCCAGCTCTAACACTCTCAACTTAAGGCGCTGGTGACTTGTTGGCGAGTGAAGTCCATCTTGAGTCTCGAGTCCCGAGCTCCCAGTTCTAACAATCTCAACTTAGCGCACTGGTGACTTGTTGCCGAGTGAAGTCCATCCTGAGTCTCGAGTCCCGAGCTCCCAGCTCTAACACTCTCAACTTAAGGCGCTGGTGACTTGTTGGCGAGTGAAGTCCATCTTGAGTCTTGAGTCCCGAGCTCCCAGTTCTAACACTTTCAACTTAGCGCACTGGTGATTTGTTGGCCGAGTGAAGTCCATCTTGAGTCTCCAGTCCCGAGCTCCGAGTTCTAACTCTCAACTCCCGGTGGAAGACTTTATTAACTGTTGCTTTTCAAAGAATTCCTTCACTGAACAGATTAAAGTAAACAGTCAAAATATTTATTACTTGAATTTATATTATTTGGCTAAACGTTTGTATATGTAGATGTTAGTGAAATGTTAGTTCGGTATAGAGGCGCAAAGCGATGCGCCTATCGGGGTTTCAATCTGGTACCAGAACGACCTACTAATGTTTGATGCCTTGTGTTGTAGAGAAGCTAGGCGAGTAGGCACCGAGCGAGTCCCGCAGTAAGTGCATTATTTTGTAGTGTCACGCGGATGTTCTCACTGCACAACAAAACGCAAAACCCGCCCGCGTGCTGCACGCAACATAATCAACACATGCTTGAGCAAATCCGCCTCACATTAAAAACGCCCTACACTCAATGATAAATTATGTGCCAACCAGCGCTCGCTGGGCGTGACTCGTGCCAAAGTGCAGCAGTAGCGCGCTGTCGAGATGTTCCGACGCGACGCGGCCGGGGGCGCCAGTGTGTCAGTGCCTTAGTATCTCTATAGCGGACCCTGGGACAGTTGATTGCGCACCGGTCGCATACGTCCTAATGATGGTTCATGAACCAGTGAACTAGTACGGGTTTTTTATTCTAAATTCTAAGAACGGGTCCAATTTTCATACGAAAACAAAGTTTTGATTGTTATGTTATTCAGAATCATTGTAGTAGCCTAACCTAATTTTCATTTTATTTTCCAATAGAAGTGTTTTTATGATATTTTAGTAGATACCTAAGTATAAACAGCTTCTTGTTTTCGCATCAATGTTTAAGTATAATCCCTTTCTAAGAGGGTTCAAGTTCAAACATTTTTAGATGTAAGTACCTACCTTTTTTTTTTGCCCCCACTCATTGATGTATTAAAAGGAGGAAGATATGTTACGCGCTAACATCGCAATCAGTAAACTTGGGCTCGGCGCACGACTACATGCACCGAAACTCACACATCTGTGATCAGTGTCATCTCACAGTTGCAAAGCTACAGTTACCGATAGACGAGGATAGAGATAGGAGACGGCGCTGACGTGCGAGCGAAATCGCGTTAGCACCTCGTGCATTGTGTGCGTATCGTGTCTTTCACGCATGTTTTTAATATCTATCTCGCTCTCACAAATATGGCGAAGCAAACGTCAAAATATTATTGTAATTTTCAACAAATTAACATTTTTGGCTGTACTTACGAGTGGAAGGTAATCCCATGTGTCTTATTTTTCTTTCTTGCATTATTAAAGCACTGTTTAGCTGCACAAGAAGTCATTTTGATGCGTATTTATTACAAAAAAACTGAAATTATTGAGCTGTGTGATCTACGATGTTCCGTGCGCGACTGAGTGCCAACTACGGGCAATCCCGTAGTTAAATAGGACCAGGCGCTGTGACTAAGTCCCGTATCTACCTCTTTTAATACATCAATGCCCCCACTGCTTTTTTTATACCAGACTAGCGAGTTGCGACTCGCGCCGTGAGGGCTCCGTCTGCCATCAAGCCATGCTTGGCTGTCCGCGGCTTCACTCAAGTGACACAGCCTATAATTTTTTCTCACCCGTTCAAGGTACCACAGACCTTATTATTTAATATTAATTTCAACTTGATAGTTCTACCCTTTTCTGAGAAAAAGATTCCTGACAGACGGACACCAAAGTGATCCTGTAATGGTAACCGTTTTGTTTTTTACTTTTTTGGACAGGACCTGTTTCTGAGGATTAATAAATTTCAACGATTTTTGAACCAATCAAAAAGTTGAAAAAATGAATAAGTGAATCAAGTGCTGGAATGAGTGTGGTCGAGATGGCGCGGGAGGCGCCCCTGGCCGCATCGTGTCGAACGGGACGCGCGTGCTCGTCGTCTGTGCCCAGTGTTGTTATGTACACATATTGTTCAATTATTGATACTTATGGGCCTATGCACACGGCGTTTTGAAGTATAGACCAACCAGGGTTATTTAATAAAACCGACAGGCGTCAGGAGACCGGCGACAATCCACTGTGATAATGTGACATTTTTGTATTTTTTTGTGAATATGTCTCTTAGTCAAACACTAAAGGGCCTATTTCACTTGTCTTTTAGTCGTCTAAACGTGAAACTGGGGCGAACCCCGCGCGCGCAATTTCCTAATCTTTAAAACAACAGACGCGCGCAGTCACGTCCACTGCCCGCGCGGGGTGCGCCTCAGTTACTCCTCTAGGGCTGATTTTCCAAGTTTTAGCTGAGAAATTAATATTGTGGTTTGGCAGCTTTTGTATAGAAATTATTTGAAACTATACTAAAACCATAGTCCCTGGTGGGCCAACGTCTGTACGTCGTACCCGCTGGAGGCTCGTGCCCGGCGTGGTTTTCGAACGCGTGTGCTAAGGCTCTAAGAGGTACAGAGACGGTCAAGCGGTTATAAGATGCTTGATTCACCCGTCAAACCAACAGTTGGCTGAGTAGGTTGCATGGGCAAACGAAGTGACGCTAGAAGAGCTATTACAAACAATCCCACATGCTTGGCCCAAGCAAACATGATCGTGATTGATTCAAGCCGCCTGGCCGTCTCGGGGCTTCCTAATATTGAGATACAACTGCTTGTTGTAAGTATGCCGCGTTGTGAGAGGTCGTCCCGACGGGCGACATCGCCGTGTCGCGACACGGTGTACCTATCTACTTAACTATGATACCAGTATAGAACTACTTACTGTATACTACTAGTACATATGCTTTAATTAACAATATACTTAATTACAAGTATGGGAGCGAGCAACTCGACGTGTTTGCTCTATAGTAACCTAGGAATCGAATAGTTTGAAATAATTTTATATATGATAAGTAGGATGTTATCATTAAGAAAATAAAGGTAGAACATTAAGAGGATGGCAATAGCAACACTGGGCGCTCTCTGCAGACGACGACGTCACGGGTGCTCCCGCCGTTGGCTCTAATGCTACAGACTATATTGTAATAAAATACAAATTATATTGCTGTTGAAGCTGTTTGTGCAGCTCCGACCGTGGCGCCGGCCGCTCGCCGGACGGGGTGGCGGCTGCGACAGTCGGTGCTGATGTACAAACAACCCATTTTTGTTGAATAAAATGTAATGTTACGTTTTTCAACGAAATTAAATTGTGCAAAAGTTTTATCATTTTTAATAAAAACAAAAAATTATGACTTGTAGTTTACTATTCCTGTCACCCGTGAATTACGAACACTGTAGCCAAAGGATTCAAAAAAATACATTTTTAAACTTAATTTATTTTATGAATTACGAGTACAGTGTTCATTAAATGCTAAAATACTTAGTCAACGATGATTTTACGAAGCCCGCTATGTCCGGTTTTGGGCAGCTTGACGTTGTGCTACGTCGGCGCCTCGTGTCCGCGGCTGATGCAATACGCGGTAATTAGGTAAGTAAATGTTTGTCTGTCTTTCGAAATCACTTATTTCATTAAGTTTATCTGGAGTCTGTAGCATGATCTTCGTGTTTATCAAGTGCAGGTTTTCTAGGTCAGCAAAGTTTAGTACACTTGACGTTTCTAAGTCTTCAATATTTGTAGGCAATTGTATAATCTCCAGAGCGAAACCCTTGATGTGATTGTTAGGGTCAGTTTACACCGAGATGTGACGCAAAGCGACGCTGCGCGCACTTTTTAAGATAGTGATACAAAATACAACTAATTTACTACCTACTCAAAATCACAACAATGCGCGCGCGGCTCGTCTCGTGATAAAAAAAAAGTAGCCGTGTGCGCTCCTCAAAGGGCGCCGCTGCACTGACTGTGACCGACTCCCGAGACGGCCGAAAAAATTCCGCTCACACACACTCGCAATTGTCTATGCACCACTAATGCATAATTTGCGTAAGTAATATTTCTTTTTTTTTTTTTTTTTTTTAACTATGGCATCTCGCAGGTATACCACTAAGGTATTTACTGCTCAACCGAACAATCCTGTGGCTGCCTTAAGCACTACACTCAAAACCTCCAGCCAGGAGCAACTATTCTAAATTAAAATTAGGCGAACGCTCGCTAAGGGCACCCCCTGTGGGGTACGAACCTCGGCTTAGGGCGTCGCTGAGGGGAGGACAGCAAGATGGGACAGGCTGGATCAAGGATATTTCATGATTATTATGCGGGGAATTTAAAGCTACGCGCTCAGCTGCGGCGCGGGCTGGCGCTTCATCGGACAAGGGTCGGGGGGGAGTATTATTTACTCGTGAGGGTCGCGCGCGCGGAGGACCTCGGCGGCGAGGTCGGTACGACGGGTGTCGGGTGTGTTTGTGCACTGTACTGGTGGCCCTATTGCTCTCCTGGAGGAGAGTGGTTGGATCATCTGGATCGGAGAGGACATGCCTAGGACGGCGAAATCGACTAATACGGGAGGGGGTATAATTGGCCGCTTCAACAACCAGAGGGTTGCGGTGATTGGCGGCGGAATCAAAATGACGCTTTGAAATGCGTTTTAGGAACTGATGGATTGTGGGGATTTTGAGATCTAGGTGGAGGTTAATATTCCTGACATACCAGGGAGCGCCCGTGGCTCTTCTAAGAAATCTGTTCTGGATCACCTGCATCTTATGGATGTTTCTGGGGGATGTGTGTGCAAAGACTACACCCGCATAGGTCATGATGGGGCGGATGCACGCTGTGTAGATGCGCAATTTGCACTTGAGTGACAATTTGCTGCGTGCATTAACGATGTAGTAAAGTCTACTGAGAGCGAAGGCGGCCCGCGAGCGAACCGACCTTATGTGCTCTGTAAAGTTGAGGTAATGATCGAGGATGACTCCCAAGTACTTGGCTTGCTTCTCCCAGGGGATAGGCTTGCCTAACAAGGTGAGTGGTCGGGGAATGTGAGGGGGTCTAGATCGCGGTTTTATGAATAAAACCGCCTGACTTTTGTCGGGGTTCACTTCAATTCTCCATTTCTTAAACCAGGCGCCAAGGTTATTGACAGCCCGTTGTAAGAGAAGGTGGATCTGAGTCTGCGACCGGCCCCTGCAATATATATATATTTCTTTTTCTTTCTAATTGTAGTATTATTTTGTGGGACTGGGCGGGGCGCGTCAGAGTGGAATCGTATGACACCTTTCTCTGTCTCTCAAGCATATTGAGACGTAGAGGATAGAATCGTACGTTTTGCACAGGTTCTTGACCTTACAATGTTTACCTATTATTACGGACTCAGATATACATCATGTTGAAAAATAAGAAAATGATAAATAATTTCCTGTGGCTAAAGTATTCATTGGATTTGATTGATTTTTTGTATACGGATAAAGAACATGACTCTCTTTATGTGGTTTTGAGGAATGTGAAGCGTCCTGCTCCACATTGTATTTTTTTTTTTATATAACGTTGCCCCACACTTGGAATTTCTCCTGTATTTTAGGTGTGTTTACAAACATTTAAACTCACATACACAAACAGCCAGACCCGGAACTACTAATTGTCGGTCATACAAATACTTTTCCCGTGCGGGAATCGAACCCGCGACACACAGCGCAGCAGTCAATCGCTTATCAACTGCGCTAACCATGTCCTCAAACAATATCAATATCTCTGAAGCAAGAACATAACTAAATAAATGGTTTTTCAAAATCCTTGCTTTAGTATTTAGTATTAGCTCGGAACGCTGTTATTTATCTGAATTTACGGACATCGCGTAGGGAAATATAAATTATTGGAATATTTGTCTTTTTACTAATAGGTACTTTGCGTTACACTTTTATTATTTGAATTGTATTGATTATTTAGTAATAACAATATTTGAAGTTTAGTAAAAGAAACAGGTACTTACCTACTGCAATAAGACAGAAAAGGCCTTAGTTTTTCTTAATTTTTAGACCACGCTAAAGGAAAAAAATAAACATATAGTTACAGGCTTAGCCCACGTTCGCACGCAAGTAAAAATATCACGCCGGATTTTATCGCGCACTAGATTTTC
This sequence comes from Xanthia togata, assembly GCA_963853775.1. NCBI lineage: Eukaryota > Metazoa > Arthropoda > Insecta > Lepidoptera > Noctuidae > Xanthia > Xanthia togata. Next base: position 520,247 of record OY970801.1, read on the forward strand.
AACTCTCGGTGTTGTGCCGAACGTTGAGAATCCAACGCGCTGGGACTCACTCTTGGATTTAAAAACACACTGTCTGATTTTCAACTCTCGGCGCTAAGTGAAAATCCAGTGCACGAAAAAAAAAAATTGCCGCGGAGAAAAAACACCCGTGCGAACCTGAAAAAAAAGCGCAAATGCGAAGCGAAACTGAAATAAATGAAGAAAATACTAATAAATATCACAATAATTTATATTTATGCGACGTGCGTACCTTATTATTTGTATGACGTATCTACTAGCTATATTTGGAGATTAAACGAACTTACTTGAAGTGAAGTTCTATCCAAATTATACGAGTTGCTTCGTCCGAAGAGCTTAGGTAACATTGTAGTAATACGTCTAAGATATCGCCTTTCACCCACTAAGTTTGAGTTTTTTTTTTTTTTTTTTTTTGTATGTAGGTACTTCGTCTTCCTTCTCGTTACGCCTGTAGTGTCATCCATTTAGTTGAAAGCCTTTTAATATTTCACTAAAGATATTGGGAGTTATAGGGTTGGGAGGGAACTATAAATCTCTTCGGACGAAGCAACTCGTATAATTTGGATAGAACTTCACTTCAAGTAAGTTCGTTTAATCTCCAATTATACTTCATTGCTTCGTCCTTCGAGATTACGTAACATTGTAGATTTTGAAAGATGGTGAAATATTAAAACACTGATATTTAATATCTCTATGATAATATCTAGCGAAGACGTTGGAGGTGCCACTCCACCCAGCGGTCTTTCGTATCGTGTCAATATTGACACCAGCATGTCGATTCCCGTAATCACTTCACCGTGAAAACATGTGAAGTGAGCGTGGAGTGAGCTGTCAGTGTCATCTCACCCTGTTGGAATGACAACTCACTTCACCTAAGTTTTCACGGTGAGATGGTTACAGAATAGCACTGCAGCTCTATGAGCGGCTGAGGTGGCTGCGTGTCTGGTGGAGTGAGCAGAAAATATTGAGGTGGTGTCAATTCCGCTAATTGATAACATATCCTTTATCCACCGGCTGATAGTATTTGTGGATACCGGTTTATGTGGTTTTTTAATACTTAGGAATAGGCTATTGGCATTGTTTCTCAAAGACTGTCCTATCTATATAAGCTACCAACGCTTCAGCCGGACATATCTCCGGACGGTCTTTATAAAATGGAATATTAAGACAAGGTTGAGCTGAACCTGGACGAGATGTTTTTTATTAAATCGTTTATCTTGATTAATATAAGCTGACTATGGACAGTTATATTTTCTAATGTTATTTTGCCAATCGTCTGCACTCTGTGGGCAGTTATTAGCATGAGCAAAGTTACAGTCTTCTTGGTCAATAGTTCTAAACTTAAATTAGGGTTTGGGTACCATTTTGATAATGAATCTAAAACTATTGAGGGGTCCCAAGTGATATTATATTTGGGGGCTGGAGGACGAAGTCTGTAAAAACCTTTGAATAGCCTAGTAACACGGTCGTCAGACCCTACTCTCGATCCTAAGATCAAAGACAGAGCGGAGCGATGACTGTTTAAAGATCCGTATTGTAAACCAGAATTAAATAATTCAGTGAGAAAGTAAATTACCATCGATATTGACGCTTCATGTATTTCAATATTCTGAGTTTTACAAAAGCTTACCCAACGTCGAATTGCAACGTCATATTGTTTTATTGAATTTTCAGACAAGGAAGCTATCATAATATCTAAAGCTGACGGTGGTACTCTTCTGTTCCGTAGTGCCGTCCTGATAACTTCCCTGCAATCAACGTAAGCTTCGGGAGACTGTTGGAAATAGATAATAACACATTAGCAGAAGGTGTAAACTGAATCAATTCGGAACAGAGAAGTTTTTTTAACAGTGGAAACTAGGGTTGCGTGGGCCAATATGGGACCACAACAATACCCTCGGCCTGATCGGTTATTATTTTTCTTAAGACTTTTAGTATAACCGCAAAAGGAGGGAATGCGTAGAAAGATAGATTTTTCCAGTTTAAAGTAAAAGCGTTCACAGCGAATGCTCCAGGGTCTCTATTCCATGATATGTAGGTACTTAACACATTTATTATTAAAATTTAACCTTGATGCGAAAAGATCAATTTTAGGTTGCCCAAAAGGCTTGTACAATCTTTTCAAAGCCATGATCTTTGATCTCCCATTCGTTATCGGGGTGAGATTTTCTAGACTCCGCATCTGCTATTTCGTTATCTTTTGAACTTATGTACGAAGCGAACACAAATATACCGCGAGCTTCACACCACTGCCACAAGGATTTTGTGATTTCAGTTAGATGTGGAAATCTTACTCCACCCATACGGTTGATGTACGAAATAGCAGTTGTGTTGTCAATACGTAGTAAAACTTGACGATTTTTTAATCCCTTTGCGAATATTTGTAAACCCAAGAATGCTGCTAGGAGTTCTAGATAATTTATATGTTCGACCACTGGCCACTGGCGGTCTCCTCACCGCATGCTGCCCCCCCACCCTTTTTTGCTAGCATCTGAAAATATTTCTAGCGAGTAGCTGTCTTGTCTAATGGGATTGACTGCGTCATCAATTGATTTTAACCACCAGGAGAAATCGTCCTGCAGGTAATGTGGTAAAGACATGTGGCTATCGTAACTATTCGTTTGACACAGTGCAAGGTATTTGCATCTTTCCATTTGCTTAGTATAAAGCCAACCGTACTGAATCGCGGGGCAAGATGAAGTGAGGAGGCCTACCAAGCGAGCAAAATGTCTTATTTTACAACGAAGTTTGAATTGGAGCGATTGTAATTCTTGTTTAATCAAATTTCGTTTTTCTTTAGGTAGGCTTACATGAAATTTTTTCGTATCTATAACGAAACCAAGGTATTTGCAAAAAATACTTGGAATCATACAGCTCTTTTCTATATTAATAATAAATCATAAGGACTCTAAAATACTTCTTGTTTGTAATATATTATCTAGGCAATCTTGATAATTAGTAGAAATAATACAAATGTCATCTAAATAAATACACACATCAACACGGTCTAGGGATATTTCATACTCAATTAAATAACTCGAAAAGTACTGGCCGCATTGGAATCTTTTATACACCGATTTGTTTGTAATTTATCTCAGACTAATTCCAAATTAAAATTTTTGAAAATTCTTTTGTTTCGGTGGCATAAAAATGTCTTGATGTATAGGAGAGGGAATTTTCATTTGTGCGAAATTTAGAAAACAATACGAATTACGTTTAGTTACAGTTTTTTTTTTCATTTTTAAACGAAAGATAAAGTTAAAATTGAGGTATTGTAGCCATGCAACGCCGACATTTGACGAGGGCGGAGATGTTACGAGCTGTGGGAATGCTGGAAGCTGGATCTGTTCAGCGTAATGTTGCTGAGGCCATAGGGACCCATCAAAATGTAATTTCAAGATTGTGGACACGCTATCGTGCCACAGGTGAAGTAGCGGAGAGGCACCGGGGGCCAAGTCGCATCACTACCCTCAGACAAGACCGATTTTTGCAAATTACTGCGCGAGCTCAACCAAATGCAACGGCGACTCAATTGGTCCAAAGGCTGCGAGTGGAACACCAAGTGCTTGTGAGTGACCAAACTGTAAGAAGGCGATTGCATGAAAGCAATCTACGCTCTCGTAGACCACTCCGGGTCCCACCTTTACGGAGAGGCAATCGTGGACGACGATTAGAATGGGTTCGGAACCACGTGGACTGGGGCCGTGAGCAATGGTCCAATGTGCTGTTCACGGATGAATCCAGGTTCGGCTTCCATCCAGATTTACGAAGGACGCGTGTTTGGCGAGTTCCTGGACGATGGAGCCGTCTCCAGAACCCTCAGGAAGTTCACCCATACCAAGGAGGAACAATTATGGTTTGGGCAGGAATTCGTCTTGGAGGACGGACGGATCTCGTTTGGGTGCGGGGCAATATGACGGCAGAACGATACGTCCAACAGGTGCTGGGGCCCGTAATCTTGCCCCACAGAACACAAATGGGGCAAGATTTCCTGCTCATGCACGACAATGCCCGGGCACACACGGCGAGAACAGTAGCAGCTTGGTTACATACACATAATGTTAGGGCCTTAGACTGGCCTGCTCAATCGCCAGATCTAAATCCCATTGAGCATGCGTGGGATATGCTGCAAAGAAGAGCTCTGAAGGAAGTTCCTGAAAATCTGGCTACAGAAGATCAACTTTTTGCGCACCTCAGAAGGACATGGGACAATATTCCGCAGCAAGACATTGACAACCTTGTTCTGAGTATGCCGAATCATTGCCGATGTGTTATGAACATCATGGGCGCTTTCTCAGACTACTAAATTCATGTTTATAAACACAAATTAAATGATTTTTCTATTTTTTTCAGTTTTTACTCACAAATTAAAAGTTAATTCATATACGGTTTCCGACTATGCTTCATTTTTTTTCCATAAAATCCTGAAATTTTAATCTAAGTACCTTAACCATTATTAAAAAATGGTAGAATATTAAATAACGTATCTTTTAAATATATACATGTCATACTTATAAATAATTAACACATTGATAGTAATTCGCTTTTTTAAAAATATCCCTAGACCGTGTTGATGTGTGTAGATGACAAATAGCCTAATGTTCCCAGTAAACAAATTACCGGTTTTAATAATTTTATAAAAACAAATGGGGCTGTGTTTAGACCAAACGGTAAAACATTGAATTGGTAAATTTTACCCTCGTACTTAAATCGTAAGTACTTTCTGCAGATAACTAGGTTCGAATGTCTGATGCACCGGTTTCGTAAAAGGTATCTCGTAACCTCTTATCCACGATAATATAACCGGATCATTGGTCATCAATTGCCATTGATCATAAAAATATGATAATCGTCCTGCGGAACGTACCAGGTCTAGCGCCGGGGGGCTGGGCGCTGCTGCAAGCGCGGCGGCTGTCGTGGTTGCTGCTGCGGCCGCGGGCGCGGCGCCGGCTCGGTCCCCCTCGCTGCTCCCGCTTGCCGCGGCGGCGGGAACGGAGGCCTCTGGTTTAAAGCCTGAGAAAGGGCCTGCCGTGGCCTCTGCGCTGGTGCAGGTCTTCTGACTGGCGTGTTTATTTTAATTTCAGCGCCTGATTTGGATATGGCTTTTGCAGCTCTGAGAGTATCGGTCAGCTGTTCACCAAATAAGAAATGATCGATTTCTGTGTTAACCTTTATAATACTGGTGTCTCATATTGGAGACAGATAACAATAAAATTCTATTGTGTCTGCTAATTGCGCGCGCGACAGATTAAACAAATGATCTTTAATATCTTTTTTTATTTTTTATTGTAGAACATATGAAACTACGCCGTGTCATGGACTCGTTGTGTTGTGAGTCACACATGAGTCGCCCTGCTTCGATCAGCAATTTTATTACTGTCTGGTCTTTGTGATCCGAAGAAAACAATGTATTGAGAGCTTCACCAATACATGATATACTTGCAGCGACTTGCACCTGTTTATTCTCCAGTGCTTTGTCTTTTTTGATGAGTAGGTATATCCGATAAAGCGGCCTTTATTTCTGGATTTAATATCGATGCGTCAATCTTTGTGCAGTTTTCTGGAACAAGATGTTTTTCTAGCAGCTCCTTTCTGGCATCCTTTGACAAGCCTGTCGTTGCGATGTGTTCCCAGCGAACAGATAATTCACCTCATAGATCCGCTATCTAATTACGCAACACATTTTCAATACAAATTTGAGTGGAATTGATATAATTTAAACTGGAAATTGAAAAATTTGACAGCTTTCGTATTACGTAACTCTAAAATTTTTGATATCAACTGCAGTCTGAATGAGACGCTAAAGAGTGAACGATACGCGTCTAAAAAGGCTATAATTCGAATTACGTAACCATTTTGACAGCGCTGAATTGGTTTAAAATCAACGAGTAATTTGTTTCTTCTGTCAGATAAAATAGAAGGCAATGTACTCCTCGCATTAGATTTTCTTTGTAATATTTTTGGGATTTACTCGTATAATCTCCTTAATTATTACGAAATTATGTAAGTGAACATCGTTTTAATAAATTGTGAATGTGTTTTTGTGTAAAACTTCAATGATAAATCAATAATAGTGTTATATTAAAATAATATCGAAGCGGTCGATAAATTAATAATATTGTGAAAATTATCCGCCCATAAGACGACCCACTGACCAAGTTCTCTTCTGTTACAACCTACTAAAGATAAATATTATGAAATTTCAGAAACGAGGTATTTTATTGAAAGACAAATTCGTACCTCGTAATGTATCCATTGTACTGAGCATAGAAGACAGTGGATTATGTAAGGACATCAATGAACATACCACACCACCATCTAAGGTACATAAGTAATAACAATATTCTTTTATTTCAAAGTGTTGAACATTGAATGTGTGTTTAGCACAATGTTTTATTTATTTAAACATACATACGTGTTATGTTGGTGAGTACGAAATGCACCATCAAACATAAACTTTCATACATTTAATAAAGTCATTGAACCTAATAATTGTTGTATTCATTGAAGTGTTTATGGGAGAGGCCAATTAGAATTTATTTTGTGGATGGATGTAATGGATCATGGAATATACATAATATAGAAGATTTACTTAAATTCTTTTTTTTTCAGGTGTCAGGCTCAACTTCATTAATGAGGAAAAGTATAAACTCTCATGCGCTTACAGCAAGAATTAGCAAGCAGTACATACATAATCCATGATGAATTCCACAGGAATACATTAAATTTCACTAATCTTTACAATATATTTTCCAATATCTTTTTGCACCATGTGTAAATATTTCATAAATGTGAATAAAGGCTATTGTCAGTTATTGTTTGCTTTGTTTTCCATAATTTATTTCGCTCTATTTACTGAACCTACTGAATATACATACATAATATCACTGTTTCTCTGAAGAGTTGGGCAGAGGTTTGCCTGTACACACACATTTCACCAGTTATGTTTAAGTCCCATGTAATAGGGGACGAGCCTATTGCCATCAACCGGGCACTACTAAGGTGCAATTCCAGGTGGAAAAACCCAATAACACTATGCCCAACCCAGGCATCGAACCCAGGACCTCATACTCAGCAGTAGCTCTTGCGACCCCTAGACCAAAGAGACATAATTTTATTAATTGTTGTGTTAATGAAAAAAAAAACCTCAATTCTTAAATATTTCATAATAAGTTATTTTTATTTGTAGTTTACACTGTTATCATTATCAATTAACAAAATAGGAACATACATTTATATTACTGTCATTCAAGACTCAACAGTTTTCTAAAACAACAATTATATTTCAAGAACTATCTTCAGTTTCTAAGTAGCAACGCAGCTGGTGCCTTCATTCATGCTGCCTTCATGTCTTCGTAGGTGAAACTTCCCAGGAACTCTACAGTTTTAAAACAAAATCTTAATATTTTCTGCTCAAATAAAGTACTTAAACATTATGGGATTTATTTATAAACGTTACTTAAAGTTAAGTAATGATTAGCAACTGTATAACCATACATTTTTGACATTTGAACGTCATTTAACTTTAAGCAATGTTTATAAATAAACCCTGTGGCAAAGTAAAGTAGGCATTCATTGGGCCCATGGCTGGACAAAAGCCATTAGCCTAGTTATTGCTGCTGTTTGTATAATTTCTTCTTTACTTAGGGCTGATTTTTCAATGTCCAGATATTTTGTAATACTAAATTATGTAAACATTAGTTAGGTATACATAATTATGATGTAGAAAGTTCGGCCAAGGAAATAAATATTCATAATTTTATTTTAAAGTAAGTTGCCTCACTTGATTCTTAACTATGTGACTAAAAGCTTACATTTTCATTCACAGCATTTTTGCCATCTAGCCATCCAACTTCTTTGTTAGGAAAGATTCATGTTGGGTAGTGTTCCATTCATGTATTTTCAGCTCTAGCACCGTCTGTGAAAATATTATGAATATGTTTTGTAGTTAGGTTAGTGGTTACTATAGTTTATTTGAGCATGTAGGTACTTATGTACAAAATATCAATTAACAATTTCAGTTAGAATGTGAGGTTGACGGACGTAGGGACTCACGTTATTCCTATTTATATTGGGTTACTTACTTGTAGTGATAATCTCGACGTATTTTTCGCTATTGAGCAAAACAGTATTGATTTAATGAGAGAATTTTCCAGTTCATCCGGCTTACACAAGCCACAAGAAAAATGTTCCAAAACTGCCTAACATAGGCCCACGTTTCGTATAGGATATTAAAATTTGTAAATATAATACAATTTTGTGTTGTTCTCAGTGTTGCCATTTTTTTTCCCCCGAGTGCTATAAAAAGAAATAAGATGAGACATTTTTAATAATCCGTTCAACCGATTTTGACTTCTATTGCGTTGGTGACATGACAAATGGCAGCTTCAGTAAACACTTGGTATTGTAACCACTTTTTTGCTTTTAATGTTCAACCGAACACGAAACGGTTTATTTAAATGTATAATCTTATTTCAAATAGAGTATAGTTTAGTCACAATTTTTTTAATTTTATTTTTCTGTTACTGACATTCGGTCGCTGTTTTGGAGGTCCATTTGAAAATTTGAGAATGAAAATAAAACAAAAGGTCAAAGTATTTTTTTAAACATCATCCAACTTAATCTACAATAATTAATTAAAAAGTTAGTGAAGATGTTTGAATGTTTGTTAGATCTATACATAACTTAGGCATAACGGCAGATTTTTTTTACCCCGGTAGTATTTTCCCGTGAAATATTTTTTAGAAATGACGTCGTTTTGCGATCACTACTCGAGCGGAACCTCTGATTGGATTCAACATAATTATTCATCATGGTGAACAGTTTTGCCAAAACAGCGTTCGAATCTGCAGTGGTTTCGGCATTTGAAAGAAATACATCGTAAAATCACTGACACAGGTTTTAGACAAACAATAAAACATGCCATTATCTTGTTATTTTAATATTTTCTCGAGTCAGTTTTAGTAATTGATTGTATTGTTTTCTACAAATTGAATTAAACTAACCACTAGACAAAACCACCAGCCACTAAAAGCAACCCGCAATTTCAAACAATTTCTTCGCCAGTAGTCCAAACCCCCAGGTTTAGTGGAAATCCCACTAAGTTGACAACACTGCTTTTCTACGATTTTGTCATTGGCCACAGATAAAAAAAACCGGGGAAAGGAAACGTTTTGTTACGCATTTCAATTATGGTAGTTTTTGATAGAAAGTGTTTTAAAAAATGGTTTTAAATTTTTCGGCAATCATTGTACATTTTCATCTATAAGCACTAGTAGAGCATCAGTTATAATTAAAATAAAATTAAATTAAAGCACAATAATTTGGAAATTAATCATGCCTATATGGTGGAACAAAACATATAAATTAAAGACGTATAGCCGTTTTATAAGAACAACCCTATTCAATTTCGGTCGATTGGTAAAAAATGTTTATCGTAATTCCAATTATGCCATGCGATTTAAATTGGACTTGGTTTCGATTCGGAATTGATATCAAAAATAAAATGTGTTGCGCAATTAGGCTGCCGGTCCATATATATATTTTTTTAATAATATTTTTAAGTGTGGGCCGCAACCGAAAGATTCCTTTGAAGAATCTTTGTATATATTCATTGTTTGCTATATCGTGCCCAAGTAACAACGATAAAGCGGATCGGGAGCTATTTAAGGTACCATACCGAGCTCCGGCATTAAACAATTGCGTTAGAAAACATAGAATACTTGATGTTGAAGTATTGTAAGGTTCTATGTTGTTTACGTGACAGAACGTAAACCATTTCTTAAGGCATGTATCATACTGCTTGACAGTGTTATCTGACAGAGAAGCTAGTATTATGGGTATGGATGACTGTGGAATTTCTCGTCGGAGAAATGATGTCCGGACAACCTCCCGACAGCCAGTGTAATTTGTCGGTGAATTGCACGTTCGCTACAACGAGAAATAATTAAATCATCCTCTGATTTTAAAACGAGTGGCTTCGAGGTGAGGAGTCTTTTAAAAAGAGGGTACCATGGCTGTGTTGGCCATTTTTTTTTTTTCTTTGAGGGTGTTTCGCCCAAGAGATTCAGAATCTCTTTATCCAGTTCAGGGGGATCGAGCGCTGCTTCAACGGGCAGTTCCGATTGCATTGTCTGTACCACGTCTGTAGCAGGGACATGTGTAATTGAGGTGGAGGTACCCGGTTGTGGCTCCTCTGCACTAAAAATCGGAACTGACTCGACTTCGGGCTGAATGTCCATTTCATCTGGAATATAATAAGACCAGATGTAGGTATTGGAGAGAAAATAGCGCAGCGATAGTCCTTAAAAACTATCCACAACACTGTTTAATATATTGAATCTATACCTACGTACCTACATAATTTTAAGTAGGTCAGTAACTAATGTGAAGGTAACATTCCTTTCAAATGTACACAATCACTAAAATGTAGGTAGGTATATAATTTTACCCAATGAATTGGGAATCCAAAACTATGTGAAGGTAACATCCCTATAAGATACCTATACACAACACTATTTGGAACATGAACATGACGTCATGTCAAATTATGATACGGATATAATAGTCCTTAAAAACTATTCACAATATCTTCTTTTGTTATAGCATTAATAACAAAACACTTCAGCTTACCGTCATGATCCGATAGCTCAGGCGATAGAACAATATTCGTCGATGAGCTACTGCTTTCGGAACAAATTCGAACTCGCGACCGTTTGGCGCGTTTGTTGATTTTCTTTTCCAGTTTTCGAATCTTTCTTCTCAAATAATCACTGTCGTCGTTTTTGTGACTGTAGCATATTTGTCTATTAACTTAGTTGTCTATGAATATCTACGAATGTAAAATGTAAGATTGTCTACGCCCCTTCCTGTTTGTCCGACCGATGCGAATGGACGCCGGTCCCAATAAAATATTAAGAATAAAGTCAAGAAGTATTATTTCAAGATCCTCGCTCAGCTCCACCAGAACCCAGGCAGGCCCAAAGGCAACATGGTGTCAGAATTGGTCTAAGAAGGCAAGAAGAAGTGAAAAGAAAAATGACAGACAAAATATTCATTGCGAACATGAAGCCGTTAACAATCGAAAATGGCGACAATGCTGCCGACAAATGGAGAAAATGGAAGCAACGCTTTGAAATCTTCATGGAAGCGAATGAAATCGACAAATTCCCGAGCACAAAACAGACAGCAATCTTATTAAATGCAATTGGAGATGAAGGACTTGAAATATTTAACAGTTTCAACATCGACAGGACACAGACAAAAATCGAAGAAATTCTAAAGAAATTCGATGATAAATTCAGTCCTCACACAAATGTAACAGTCGAGAGATACAACTTTTTTACCAGAATGCAAAAGCAAGACGAGACTTTGGAAGAATACCTCACAGTTCTCACAAACTTATCGACCGCATGTGAATTTACAACATTAAAAGATTCTCTAATAAAAGATATGCTCGTCATCGGTATAAAAAATACACACATAAAGGAACGACTCCTTCAAGAAGAAAATTTGACAGTTGAAAATGCTATGAAAATTGCAAAAAGTCTAGAACTTTCTCATGAAAGGTCTACAAAACTTATGTGTCAAACCGAAAACAAAGAATCAGTGCAAGCAATCAGGACCAATAATAGAAGCCGTTCACAGACGAGGTACAACAAAAATAATCAGTACAACAGGAACAGATCATCATCGTCAAGTAGACATAACTTCAACCAGAGATCAAAATCACCGACCAATAATATATGCAGGAGATGTGGCCAAGTACATAAATACAAATGTCCAGCGGAAGGCAAGACTTGCAACAATTGTAAGAAGAAAAACCACTTTGCAAAATTCTGCTTCTTCAAAAATTCAGGAAACAATAATTCTGGTAACAATGGTAACAATAATCATAGAGTAAGACCCGATTTCACCAAAAAATTCTTAACGAGCCATCAGCAAATGCTCTGTTAAAATTGACGTAGACGTCAAAAAGTTTTACGTTCTATGGAGGGATCTTAACAAGGCGTTGCTAAATCAAACATCTAGTAGATGTTATCTATCATCGAGTGAACAAAAACGACCGGTCTGACTTTTCATTCACTCTCGTTTTTATGCAACCAAATTAAAATGTCATGGCGTCTAAGCAAAACGTTCTATAGACAGTGTAGTTCTCTATTAGTCGTTTTAAACGTCAATTCATAAAAATGTTTTCAAATGATTTTGTTTTGTGGTATTTTTTGCTGGCTGAGCTTGCTAACAATGAAACTAAGATATCATTGTAACACAGTGGTTTAATAAAGTACATTTTATTATAACACAAATTAACTTCATTTGTAAAACACAGGATGACAGAAACAACAGTTGCTAGGCAACAACTAAAGAACACTACTCTTAATTATTATTCATAGTGCATTATATATAACCTTTATGGTACTTACAACAATTTTTGATTCTTCTAAATTGTAATTTTTACTTATTTTGTGTATTAAAATGTCGAAAAAAAGTCGCCGACCGAATTTCAGCGCTAGTGAAAAAGAAATTTTAATAGGACTCATTACATAACGAAAAAATGTAGTGGAAAACAAAAAAAACAGATGCAGTGACGAATGCTCATAAAAATGAGGGTTGGAAGGTGCTCTCTGTGATGATGGGGGGGTCCTATTACTAGTGGGAACCACTGTGAGCTTTTCCACTACGTTAGGTAACAAACATTTCTAATAATATTAAACATCATGGGTGGGTACCTACTTACGTAAGAAGTTGTAAGTCGAATCATAGACATATTTTTATTACAATTCACAGGTACCTAATAAGGCAATTTTAAGGTAGGTACTAACCGATTTGATGGATATTGAAGTTTATCTTCAATCATTTGCAAGACCTCTACATATATGTACAAGATTCTTTCGATAAACGAAACCTTGTCCTGAAATCTAGATCGTCATATTCTTCAAAATATAAGTCACGTCGATCTTTGTATGTTTTAGGACGTTGAACTTTATTGTCTAAAAGTTGTAAATTTTCGAAAATATCATCATTTCCGTGTTCAAAAATAAAATTTTACGCTGCTTCCATTTTATTTGACCAACTTACAACCAATTGACAGCCGTTAAAAGCATTAACGGACCTTTGGAGCAGTGATTAAGTTTGACGCCTTTGACAGTGTATGGTGAAACTAGGTCTTAGACCTAGTTTCACCATACACTGTTAGTTAGTTTTGACGTCCCGTTAAATAGACAACGGCCCGTTAAGCGTAGTGAGTGTTTCACCAAGTACTAACGAATGGTTAATCCTCTTAACAAAGCGTTAAACTTAATCACTGCTCCAAAGGTCCGTTAATGCTTTTAACGGCTGTCAGTTGGTCAAATAAAATGGAAGCAGCGTAAAATTTTATTTTTGAACACGGAAATGATGATATTTTAGAAAATTTACAACTTTTAGACAATAATGTTCGACGTCCTAAAACATACAAAGATCGACGTGACTTATATTTTGAAGAATATGACGATCTAGATTTCAGGACAAGGTTTCGTTTATCGAAAGAATCTTGTACATATAAAGGTCTTGCAAATGATTGAAAATAAACTTCAATATCCATCAAATCGGTTAGTACCTACCTTAAAATTGCCTTATTATGTATGTGAATTGTAATAAAAATATGCCTATGATTCGACTTACAACTTCTTACGTAAGTAGGTACCCATTCATGATGTTTAATATTATTAGAAATGTTTGTTACCTAACGTAGTGTAAAAGCTCACAGTGGTTCCCACTAGTAATAGGACCGCCCCATCATCACAGAGAGCACCTTCCAACCCTCATTTTTATAAGCAATCGTCAATGCATCTGTTTTTTTGTTTTCAACTACATTTTTATGTTTTGTAATGAGTCTGTAGGCTATACATACAAACACACATAAATATTAAACACATACATGTACATATTACACACAACACATCCATACATAATAAATACACACAACAGTAATAAAATTACACTAATTAAATACCTACCATACATACCACAATCGTGTGTACACGGCCTAATAATTTCACATGTCTGTACACCGCCTTATTACCTGCCTACACGCCGCTCGACCGCGCACCGCGGCCAGCGAAGCCCTGCGCCCTCGCTGTGCCGCACGGCGTTGATACCTACGACACGACCGAGGCGATTTCGCGGAAAAAATACGATCGGATCGCCCGCGCCGCGCGCCGCTGCACCTCCCGCGCACGACCGCGCCCCTCGGACGCCCTCACCAGTCCGCTATAAACCTCTCCGGCGAATGCATGCCCTTTTATAACTCTCGCCGCGCATTATTGTTATTAGCTTAAAGTAAACTGTTATTTTATGTTAATAAACAGTTATATATAATTCATAAGTAGTGTTTAATTAATAGGTTACCTACCTTAACCTACACTAACACACTACAGTGGTGACCCCGAACAGTAAACACGTGCTAGTGCTACCTGAAACTTTAGTGCGGTGCGGAGTGTGTGGACTCAAAAGTGAACAAAAACTGAACGTTACACAACATGAGTGATTCCGAACAGGATACGAAGCGGTCTGGATCACCGGCATCGCATGACGTGTTTCGGGTCGGCGTGCGAGTCCCTCCATTTTGGCCCGAGAAGCCCGCGATTTGGTTCGCCCAAATAGAAGGTCAGTTCGTGATATCGAATATTACGGCGGACACAACCAAGTTTTATTACGTCGTCAGTCATCTCGACCCGCGGTATTCAACAGAGGTCGAAGATATCATCGTAAATCCACCTGCGACTGATAAATACGGCAAGTTGAAGACGGAACTTATAAAGCGGCTATCAGAATCCCGCGAGAAGAAAGTTCACCAACTGCTGACACACGAAGAGCTTGGTGACAGGAAGCCGTCGCAGTTTCTCAGACACCTGCAGCACCTCGCCGGTCCTAAAGTGCCAGAAGAATTTTTAAGAACAATATGGTCGAGCCGGCTGCCTAGTAACATACAGTCCATAATCGCGTCTCAGGTATCCGCGCGCCTCGATGAATTAGCCGATCTCGCCGACAGAATTCACGACGTCGTGCCAAGAGGTCATCAAGTAGCGTCGACATCAGCAAATGTGGTGAGTGATATGGAAACTATGTCTAAACATATGATTGAACTTACAAAACAAGTGCAATTATTAACTCAAAAAGTTGACAATATTTCCCGGCGCGCAGGTCGATCAACAAGTCGTAACGACCGATCAAAATCCCGCCAGAGCCGATCTCACTCACGAAATAAAGAATATCCATCATGTTGGTACCACTATAAATTTGGTGCGAAGGCCACAAAATGTGTTCAGCCCTGCAATTTTAAGCCGGAAAACTGCAACAGCAGTCAGTAATGGCGGCTGACGACTGCTCTACCTTTAAAGGCCGCCTATTTATCTCGGATAAACGTACCGGCATACAGTTTCTTGTAGATACAGGTTCAGACGTGTGTGCCTACCCAAAATCGTTATTACGTAATCAGCTGCAATATAATAATAAATGCAACTACGAACTTGTCGCTGCAAATGGTACTCCGATACCTACCTACGGTACATATCAACTCAATCTTAACCTTGGATTACGTCGCGAGTTTACTTGGAAGTTCATCATAGCAGATGTTTCAAAGCCCATAATAGGCGTCGATTTTTTAAGTTTCTACAATTTATTAGTCGACTGCAGACGACAACAGTTGATCGACTCGATTACAAACCTGACCGTCGGCGCACCTTCATCTCACGAAAGAACACATGAATTGCTGTCCTTGAAAACATTTACTGGTAATACAACTTATCTCAACCTACTACGATGTTATCCAGAGATAACCAGACCAGCTGGTTCAAATAGTGTACCAATACATAACACAAAACATCACATTAGGACAACATCCGGTCCTCCAGTAACATCACGACCGCGTCGTTTGGCACCAGATCGTCTACAGATCGCAAAGAAAGAATTTGAGGAAATGTTACAAAATGGCACAGCTCGACGTTCAGAAAGTCCATGGTCATCTCCACTACACCTGGTACCTAAAAAAGACGACGGCTGGAGGCCATGCGGTGATTATAGATCTTTAAATGCACGAACAATACCTGACCGGTACCCAGTGAGGCACATACACGACTTCGCATACCAGCTGTCAGGATCCACTATATTTTCAAAAATTGACCTCATAAAAGCATTTAATCAAATACCAGTATTTGAAGACGACATTAAAAAGACAGCAATCACGACACCATTCGGACTTTTCGAATTCACCGCGATGACATTTGGTTTAAGAAATGCCGCGCAGACCTTCCAACGGTTTCTCGATGAAATTCTGCAAGGATTCGAATTTACATTCGGGTTCTTAGATGATATTCTTGTGTTCTCAAAAGGGGAGACAGAGCACATCGGACACCTACAAAAACTTTTTGAACAATTAAAAAAGTATGGCGTGGTAATCAACACCAATAAGTGCGTATTAGGGGTTAACGAAATAACATTCTTGGGTTACCATGTATCTGCAGCTGGAATACGACCCTTGCCCGAAAAAGTAAAGGCGATCCAAGAATACAC
This sequence comes from Xanthia togata, assembly GCA_963853775.1. Taxonomy (NCBI): domain Eukaryota; kingdom Metazoa; phylum Arthropoda; class Insecta; order Lepidoptera; family Noctuidae; genus Xanthia; species Xanthia togata. Next base: position 536,816 of record OY970801.1, read on the forward strand.
CCTCCCCAAAAATGCTAAGGAGTTACGAAGATTTTTAGGGATGATAAATTTCTACAGAAAATTTCTTCCTGGCGCCGCTCAAATACAAGGCCCGCTCAATCAAGCTTTAAGTGGCCCAAAAATTAAAGGAAACACGCCCATCACTATAACACCTGAGATTCAAGAAGCATTCGACGCATGCAAAAATAACTTGTTAGAAGCCACTCTCATCTCGCATCCAGATGCACAAGCTGAGTTAGCACTTTTTACCGACGCTTCAGACGTGGCCATCGGAGCTGTCTTACAACAAAGAAGAATTAATGACAGCTGGCAACCATTAGGATTCTTTTCCCGCAAGTTATCTCCTGCTCAGACAAAATATAGCACCTACGACCGTGAATTGCTCGCCATTTATGAAGGAATAAAATACTTTAGGTATATGGTCGAAGCGAGAACATTTCAAGTGTTCACTGATCATAAACCCATCACATTCGCCTTCACTACAAAAAGAGACAACTGCTCACCTCGTCAACACCGCTATCTCGATTACATCTCTCAATTTACAACCAACCTCAATCATATCTCAGGAAATCACAACGTAGTCGCCGATGCATTTTCAAGACTGGAAAGTATCGACACTACCATCGACTACAAAGCACTTCAAAACGAACAGGAAAATGACCGTGAGTTACAGAGTTTGCTAAATAGCAACACAGCATTAAAGTTAGAAAGAATAAAAACTATGGACGCATACATATACTGTGACCAGTCTACTTCTCGTCCTAGGCCATTCATAACACCAACTTTTCGAAAAGCAATCTTCAACAACCTACACAATCTCAGTCATCCAGGCCCCAACGCAACATGTAAACTAGTATCAGAAAGATTTGTGTGGCCTAAGATTCGTCGAGACTGCAGAAAATGGGCTCAACAATGCACTGATTGCCAACGCAACAAAGTAACCCGTCATACCCACTCTCCTCTTTTATCATTCCCTGTTCCTTCCAACCGTTTTTCCCACGTCCACCTTGACATTATAGGCCCTATGCCACCTTCTTCTGGTTTCAGGTACTGCCTTACAGCTATAGATAGGTATACTCGATGGCCAGAAGCCTACCCTCTAGCAGACATCACAGCGGAGACCTGCGCTAGCACCTTCATTGCTGGCTGGGTCGCGCGCTTCGGGTGTCCAGAGAAGATTACAACTGACCGCGGGAAACAATTTGACTCTCAACTGTTCCAGTGCATCTCGTCGATTATAGGTGCTTACCATTGTCCCACTACAGCCTACCACCCACAGTGCAACGGTCTGGTAGAAAGAATGCACAGACAGCTTAAGGCCGCCATAATGTGCCATAACAATGCGCAATGGTCGGAGGTACTCCCTCTTGTACTCCTGGGAATGAGGAGCGCCTGGAAAGATGATCTCCAAACCTCTACAGCTGAGTTGGTGTACGGCGAGCCACTTCGATTACCTGGTGAGTTCTTGAAACCATCAACCACCCACGACATAATAGATGAAGCAGATTTCGCAGCACGACTAAGAAGACATATAACAAAACTATCACCTGCATCAACATCCACTCATGGTGAGAAAATGTTTTATGTACCTAAAGACCTTAGTACAGCCAGCTACGTCTTCCTGCGGAAAGGACCTTTAAAAAAGTCACTGGAATCACCTTACTCAGGTCCGCACAAAGTCATAGAAAGAGGACCAAAAACATTCACAATAGACGTCCAAGGAAAACATTTAACCGTAACCATTGATAGGCTAAAACCAGCGTACATGGCTAATAATAACGATGGCTCGTCTCAGAAAACACCACCACCTTTACCACAAGCGCCACCACCACCATCGTCGCAAGCACCATCTTCACCTGAAATCAAAACAAGAAGCGGAAGAACTGTAAGATTTCCGCGCCACTATCGCCCGTGAACCGGTCTCAGCGGGGGAGTGATGTAGGCTATACATACAAACACACATAAATATTAAACACATACATGTACATATTACACACAACACATCCATACATAATAAATACACACAACAGTAATAAAATTACACTAATTAAATACCTACCATACATACCACAATCGTGTGTACACGGCCTAATAATTTCACATGTCTGTACACCGCCTTATTACCTGCCTACACGCCGCTCGACCGCGCACCGCGGCCAGCGAAGCCCTGCGCCCTCGCTGTGCCGCACGGCGTTGATACCTACGACACGACCGAGGCGATTTCGCGGAAAAAATACGATCGGATCGCCCGCGCCGCGCGCCGCTGCACCTCCCGCGCACGACCGCGCCCCTCGGACGCCCTCACCAGTCCGCTATAAACCTCTCCGGCGAATGCATGCCCTTTTATAACTCTCGCCGCGCATTATTGTTATTAGCTTAAAGTAAACTGTTATTTTATGTTAATAAACAGTTATATATAATTCATAAGTAGTGTTTAATTAATAGGTTACCTACCTTAACCTACACTAACACACTACAAGTCCTATTACAATTTCTTTTTCACTAGCGCTGAAATTGGGTCGGCGACTTTTTTTCGACATTTTAACACACAAAATAAGTAAAAATTACAATTTAGAAGAATCAAAAATTGTTGTAAGTACCATAAAGGTTATATATAATGCACTATGAATTATGAGTAGTCTTCTTTAGTTGTTGCCTAGCAACTGTTGTTTCTGTCATCCTGTGTTTTACAAATGAAGTTAATTTGTGTTATAATAAAATGTACTTTATTAAACCACTGTGTTACAAATACAATGATATCTTAGTTTCATTGTTAGCAAGCTCAGCCAGCAAAAAAAAACCACAAAACAAAATCATTTGAAAACATTTTTACGAATTTGACGTTTAAAACGACTAATAGAGAATTACACTGTTTAAAGAACGTTTTGCTTAGACGCCATGACATTTTAATTTGGTTGCATAAAAACGAGAGTGAATGAAAAGTCAGACCGGTCGTTTTTGTTCACTCGATAATAGATAATATCTGCTAGATGTTTGATTTAGCAACGCCTTGTTAAGATCCCTCCATAGAACGTAAAACTTTTTGACGTCTACGTCAATTTTAACAGAGCATTTGCTGATGGCTCGTTAAGAATTGTTTGGTGAAATCGGGTCTAAGTACGATACAGACATTATCAAATCCACAGGATAATCATTTCATTATAGGTTCAATTAGTAAAAATTGTAACAATTCGGAAGACTGGCAAATTGATGTCTATTTCCATAATTTAAAAGTCAAATGTCAAATAGACACAGAAGCCGATACAAATGTCATATCAAAGCACACTCAAAAGAATTAGGTCTAGTACTCAGGATAATATTAATGTATTTAGAACAAATAACAAAATATATACTTTTTCAGGAGAACTAGTGCCAAACTTAGGTATTTGTATCATAAATTGCGTATTTGAAAATGGATCTGCTGCAAGACTTTACTTCACCATTGTAGAATGTGAGTGCATACCAATAATTGGGTGGAAAACATGTGAAAAGCTAGGTATTGTAAAAAGAATATTCAAAATTGAAGACAGACATAGCAACAGGTCAGTACAAAACATTGTGTCAAAGTACAAAAATACATTTGAAGGTTTGGGGTGTCTACCCTATGAAGCTCATTTAGATGTAGATCTCAGTGTCCCACCAAAAGTTTGTCCAGTACGTAGAATACCTTATTCTTTAGAAAAACGCCTTAAGGATGAATTAAAGAATATGGAACAACAGAAAGTCATAGAAAAGGTTGAAAAACCAACAAAATGGGTCAATTCTATAGTCTTAATTGAAAAACCAAATGGCAAGTTGAGAATTTGTCTTGATCCTAGAAACTTAAATAAAGCTATTAAGCGACCTCACTATCCATATCCTACATTTGATGACCTTAGATCTAGAGTAGCTGGAGCTTCTATTTTTTCAAAATTAGATGCTAGTTCTGGATATTGGACTATTTGTTTAGATTCAGAAAGTAGTGACTTATGTACCTTCAATACACCTTATGGCAGGTATAAATTTCTTAGATTACCATATGGTATTAATTCCAGTGGAGAAATCTTCCACAGAACCATGAATCAATTATTTGGAGACCTACCAGGAATAATAATTTTTGTAGATGACATTCTTGTCTATGGCTCCAATGAAAAAGAGCACAATGAAAGACTAGAATTACTATTCAAGCGTGCGTCTGAAGTAAATTTAAAATTCAATAAGTCTAAATGTCAATTTGGTATGTCTGAAATACGCTATGTTGGTCATATTTTTAATAAAGATGGTGTATCACCTGATCAATCTAAAGTTGAAGCAATTTCTAATATGTCAAGTCCAACAAATGTCAAAGAACTTCAAAGATTCCTAGGAATTATTAATTATTTAAGTTCTTACATCCAAAACTTAGCTGATGAAACTAGTATTTTGAGAGACTTGTTAAAAAAGCAAAATACTTGGCAATGGTTAGATCAACATGAACAACAGTTTAAAAAACTAAAAGCATTGATATGTCAGTCACCTGTTCTTGTTCATTATGACATGAAAAAACCAATAAGAATGTCCGTAGACTCATCAAAAAATGCAGTAGGTGCTGTAATATTACATGGTACAAATCCTATAGCATATGCCTCAAAGTCATTAAATAAAAGTCAAATAAACTATGCACAAATAGAGAAAGAACTCTATGCCATTGTATTTGGTTGCAAGAAATTCCATCAATATATATATGGTAAACCTATACAAGTCGAAACAGATCACCAACCATTAGTCACTCTATTTAAAAAACCTATGTCAGAAGTTCCTACAAGATTACAACGTATGATGATAGCCTTACAAGCTTATCACCTAATTGTCTCATATACAAAAGGCACAGAAATGTATATTTCAGATACTTTGTCCCGTGCTCCAATCAAGGACACTAACCAAAATCAGGAATTAGTCAGCCTAGATGATTTGGACAATGAAGTTGAAATTCATATTAACTTATTAACTTCTAACTTAGCTATTACAAAAGAAAAACTTGACATAATTTTACATCATACAAACCAAGATTTAATATCACAAAAATTAAAAGAATATCATAAAATAGGATGGCCTAAATGCAAAGAACACTGTGACAATTTAGTATCACCTTATTGGAATATCAAGGAAGAAATTCATGTAATTAATGATTTAATTTTCAAAAACAACTCAGTCATTATACCTATTTCTATGAGATCTGAAATCTTGAATATATTACATGAAGGTCATTTAGGTATCGAAAAAACAAAAAATTTGGCTAGAGGAGTAGTTTATTGGCCTAACATTAACCAGGATATAGAAAATAAAGTAAGAAAATGTGAAACATGTGCTATTTATTCATCAAATAAAACAAAAGAGTCAATGTTATCTCATGAACAACCAATATTTCCTTGGCAAAAGGTAGCTACAGATTTATTTGAACATAAAGGCAAGAAATATTTACTTGTTGTAGATTTTTATTCAAACTACATAGAAATAGCAAATTTAAACAAAGACAGCAAAAGTTCAAATGTCATAACACACTTAAAATCTATTTTTGCTAGGCATGGTATCCCATTACAACTTCTAAGTGATGGAGGTCCGCCTTACAACTCATTGGAATTCAAAAACTTTCTACTTAAATGGAATGTTGAACATATTGTGTCAAGTCCACACTTGTCACGGTCAAATGGTCTCGCAGAAGTTTCTGTGAAAATCATAAAAAACATATTAAGAAAATGTGACGAATCAGGGTCCGATCCTTACATAGGATTACTTCATTATAGAAATAGTCCTAGAGGAAATATCGCTTCACCTGCACAGTTACTAATGTTAAGAAATTTAAGAACTAAATTACCAAATAAAGTAAGTGATTTAAGACCTAAGATTGTAAAATTTTCAGAACACAATGAAAAGAAACACAATTATTTGAATAAAACAAAATCATATTACAACAAAAATTGTAAAAAATATCCAAAATTTTATATTAATCAACAAATATACTTCAAGAAAAATCCTAAAGATATCATATGGACTAGAGGTACTATTGTGTCTAAAACTAAGTTTCCTAGATCATTTATTGTCAAAGATTGTCATGGAACAACATACAGAAGAAATAGTCAACATATTCGTTTAGATTTTATGTCAAATAATAGTAATACAAACTATAAGTTACAGTCAAATAATAAGAAAGTCAAATTCAATGATATAAGTCAAACTATGGGTCTTAAAATTCCAAGTACAAATAAAACAAAGTTGAAATCAAAATAATTTTGTCAAAATTCTAAAATTAAAGAAAATAAGGATGATAATTGTATATTTATCTTCACTCATGAGTCAAGTCCGTTGTCAAAGCCTACAAGCAAAGAAAATAATGATTCTGATTCCTTCTTATCAGTCGACTCAAATCATTCTATTGTGTCAGAGGAGGAAATAACATCCCCAGTATTTGTAAATGTTGAAGAAATAATGTCACCCGAAAGTACACATGATTATAATGAATATGAAAGTCATACTTCGTTGGAAATTAATGAAATATGTAATTTAGAAAGTCCTAATAACTTAGAAAACTTAATCAATAGTCCTAAGGTTGATAACTTACCTCATACCTCTGTAATGTCTAAAAATAACGATGCTCATCAAGCTGAAAAAGAAATGCCAAAAGCTGTGTATAGCTCAAGAGGTAGATTGATAAAAAAGGAAACAGAAATTAGATATATAAAATTGTATAATTATGTATATTTAATTAAATTTTGCTAACCTAGCTTTAATTGCTAAAGTTTTAAGGTTATTATTATTGTGTCAAATTTGTCAATGTCATAACAAATAAACTTGTCAATGTCTTATCATAAATGTCATAATTATAGATTATCGTAAGTCATAATTATTTAAAGAAAAAAGGGCATGTAGCATATTTGTCTATTAACTTAGTTGTCTATGAATATCTACGAATGTAAAATGTAAGATTGTCTACGCCCCTTCCTGTTTGTCCGACCGATGCGAATGGACGCCGGTCCCAATAAAATATTAAGAATAAAGTCAAGAAGTATTATTTCAAGATCCTCGCTCAGCTCCACCAGAACCCAGGCAGGCCCAAAAGCAACAGTGACTACGTTTCGGCATCTTCTTTTAATTTTTAACGAAAAGTAGAAAGGAATAGGTGATCGGCGACGCACTAAAACGCGAATGAATGACACTACAGGCGTAACGAGAAGGAAGACGAAGTACCTACATACAAAAAAAAAAAAAAAAAAAAAAACTTAAACTTAGTGGGTGAAAGGCGATATCTTAGACGTATTACTAGAATGTTACCTAATCTCGAAGGACGAAGCAATGAAGTATAATTCCGCCAAATAATTTAAAACTTGATCCGTGTTCCAAGTTAAATTGTGTTTAGGAAGTGTGGGCCGCAACCGAAAGATTCCTTTGAAGAATCTTTGTATATATTCATTGTTTGCTATATCGTGCCCAAGTTACAACGATAAAGCGGATCGGGAGCTATTTAAGGTACCATACCGAGCTCCGGCATTAAACAATTGCGTTAGAAAACATAGAATACTTGATGTTGAAGTATTGTAAGGTTCTATGTTGTTTACGTGACAGAACGTAAACCATTTCTTAAGGCATGTATCATACTGCTTGACAGTGTTATCTGACAGAGAAGCTAGTATTATGGGTATGGATGACTGTGGAATTTCTCGTCGGAGAAATGATGTCCGGACAACCTCCCGACAGCCAGTGTAATTTGTCGGTGAATTGCACGTTCGCTACAACGAGAAATAATTAAATCATCCTCTGATTTTAAAACGAGTGGCTTCGAGGTGAGGAGTCTTTTAAAAAGAGGGTACCATGGCTGTGTTGGCCATTTTGGCACGACGACAATACCATTTATGAATTATTCTGCTCGCAAATAAGTCAATACAAGGGACACCGAAGTGTTGTGTTATTTTATTGTAAGCGATCTGAGAAATTTCCCACTCGATGTCGGGGTGTAATCTTCTTGATTCAGCGTCCGCAACTATATTATCAGAAGAACGTACCTATGTAATCGGCATGAACTACAATTATATTTCGCAGCTTCATTTTTCGCGGGTTTCGCGGCTTCACACAGATTTTCAGATAAAGTAAGTTAAAAAATAAAAACCATATGGCAATACTGGGATAATTTTCCACATTCAACTCGCTCGGCGGTAGGTACTTCATTCTGTGTTCTGTGTGCAAAGGCTTCGCACAAGAAAAAACTTGCTCACAATGGATAGGAAAAGAAGATGTAATTCGGAAGAAACGGATCATAATAATAAGCGCCGCAGAGTGAATACAGTTAGACGGCGTATTATTTCTTCATTATCGTCGGATGACGAATTAACCGAACGTAAGTTTTATAATACTACCTTCCTACTTATGTACCTACGTTTATCGTTAATTTTTTTTTCAATTGAGTGATGCGAGACACCAGCGGGGTTCCCTCTGTCACGTTGATTTGATACAAGTTAACATAATTATAAAAAATGTGATGCGATTCAACCAGCGGGGTTGTTTTCTGTCACGCTTATTTTTGCGCACAATTCAGCGGGAATTGTGTCTACTTATACTTACCTATATCTACCTACATTATTGTCTTACATACAACGTGATGTTTTATTGTAATGCGAACAACCAGCGGGGTTGCATCCGTTACGCTTGATTGCGCATAGTCCAGCGGGGACTATGCCTACCCTCATTTAAAAAATTAATTGATCGTAGCTTAGCTTCGCAAATATCTACATATTCTAACTCGAAGACATTTTATTTTAGGTCACAGTAATGATAATATTATGTCGGACAATGGTGGGTAATTCTTCAAAAAGTATTCTCCGCGTAACTTTCATGGCGATTTTTTTTTTTTAATAATGTACAAATAAATGTACACACATTTAAGTCGATGTGAAAATAATACGTATTTTTTTTATTTCATATGAATCGGTGCATAAACTACAGAAATATTCTATTTTTAAATTTCTGTGCCCACGAAAGTTACGAAAGACGGCACGAAAGCCCTTCCTGTGTGAAGCTGGCGCTGAGCGCCACAAAAAAAAGCGTCGCGTGTGAAGGTGGCGCGCGGTGCCACAAATTCCCGCCATAATTTTGGCAGTGATTTCGTTTACAAAAAGCGTTTCTATCTTGACCAAACTCGCACACAGTGTACAAGACAAAACAAGAACGCTACACTGTGGTTGTCAAGTACATTGAATGAATGACGACGCGTAATAGTGGCTATTCGTTCGGCCGCTTAGTCGACGCTGCGCGCGCACCACGCGAACATCAAATAAGTCCGCCGAAAATTACATAAATAAAGTGAAAGTGCAGTGAAAGTGGGTGTAACCGTGTATAATATCATGGCTGGGTAGTTAATAAACAGTTTTAATACCTATAAAGTGTAATTTATAAAGATTTCAACAGAAAATAGTGATTTTTGTGAAAATAGTGACCCGTTGCGGCGGCAAAGTGACATCCCGCGCCGGCCGGAACTTATTTCGAGGTAATACTATTAGTAAATATGTGAATGATAGAAACTATCGCTATTACATATATTTATATGTATCGTATTATTGATATTAGGCATTTAATTTAAATATTATCGTATTATACTTGCATAAAATTGAAATGAAAAATACCTACTCGGGCCGCCAAATTCGGTTGCTGTTAGGGCTCCTCGTAGGGCGTTTTTGTCGTTGATTCCCATAATGTTTTTGTAAGGCAGCATGCATTTTTATTGTACTTATCGATTTATAAATATCTTCAAAATATAGAATTCTAATTTGTATTTAAAAAAAAGGATCCGAATGTAATTTGAGACCCTAAGTTCAAGAGGTAGTTTTTTTACGGCCAAATTAAGGCATTTTTCAAGTGGTTGGGTTGGGTATACGATACATTCTAAATAAATATTTGTAGCAGCCGAAACTCCGTCAGTGATATGCATGTTAAAACCAAACAATAGATTAAAATAGTAACCCAAGCCACTAGGCGTTCAGTTACAAAGGAATTGAACAATGAATAGACCCTTTGTTATCGCTCGGCGCGCACGGGCAAACAAATGAGTCACGATAATGTAAACATGTGTGATAAGAAAAAAATGTTCAAGGAGGTGTGTTTGTTTTATTTATTAATGTGAAATGATGTATATTTATGAAGATAAAACAAATACTTTTTGAAATAATGGTTCTATTTTGTAATTAAAACGACTTTAGTAAAAAAAAAAAAAAAAAAAAACTAGATTCTAACTAGAATTGACATCTTATTAGAAAACAAAAGTGGACCTAATCTATACATAATCTGTTAGCTAATTTAATAACGATTCTTAAAACATAACTTGAAGAGAGCTACCTATCGTAATTTTAGAGATATCGTCGTTTTAATCACCCGGGTCCCGTCGGGCCCGGGACCACCCACGTCGCGTTAACAGACTGTCAAAATTTTGCAAAATGGCTGCCACAGTAGAAGGGGAGACGTATTTTCTACAAGCAAATTATAGTTTAAAATCCTTATTTTTTCTCAAATTTCCAGGTTATAAAATAAAAGACTAAAAGACTTTCATGTAAATTTTGCATGGTATCATATAAGTATCTTTTTTGTTTTTTAAATTTTATTCTTTGCTACAGAAGACTTTCATGTAAATTTTGCATGGTATCATATAAGTATCTTTTTTGTTTTTTAAATTTTATTCTTTGCTACAGATTCGTTTTTGCCAGCGCACATTCTGCTGTTTTCGTCGTTTTCATAGAAGTTTCGAACGTCAATTTCTAGTTGGTTTTTATGATTATAAATAGGAATTTCATGTTCGCCATGTTCAATTCACTCATTGTTCTGACATGAAGTTCGAGTCGAGTTCGTTTTCTGTATTCCTTCCTTTAAAGAATAATATGTTTCTTCTCATTCTTGATAACTGTTTTCGATATATATTATTTAATATTTTAAGCTAATTTTTTTATGCATAAATTTTCTTTCTTTATCATTTGTGACAACATTTTTCAAAAGATTTTCTTTTGCAGGTAAGTTTTGACTATAAATACTGTAAATTGGTGGGACTACTTAAATCGGAAGAAGTACAGCTTGAAATGATTGAATTAGTAATTAAGGAATGCGAAAAAGTTGAACTATCTGAGTCATCATCATAGTCAATCAATCAATCAATCAATTTCTTTATTTGTATAGAATGTAGGTGTTACAATAATGGTGTTAGTTTCAGATATATTCCCGGTACATTCTGCCTATTGGCATACAAAAATATAGTGATTAACTTACAGATAATTTTGAAACTAGGTACTTACTTTAATACAAAATGAGATCTTGGATCAGCTAAGTCTAAAATTATTTACATAATAGGTATTGAGGTAAATTGAAACAAATATTACAATTCATCATTTACAAAATCGGTAACAGAGTAATAACATTTCTCTGTCAGCAACGACGACAGGAGTTTCTTGAATTTTATTAAGGGCTGATCCTTAAAACAATTTGGCAATTTATTAAATATAATAGGTGCCATACCAATAATGTTTTTTTTAAGCAAAGCAGTGTTATATCTACCAGTACACAATAGACTCTGATATTTTGATCTCATGGCAGTAGTTCGCATCCTCGTATCTTTTAATGCAGGACATAGATGCTCGTTAGTTTTAACGACTAAAGCTACTTCGAGAATGTATATACTAGGAAAAGTTAGTATTTTGTGTTTCTTGAAAAGAGGAACGCAACTATCTGTAACCTTGAGATTGAAAATGATCTTATGCACTGTTTTTGGGCTTTAAATATAGACTCCCTTTCGGAACAATTACCCCAGAATACTACACCAAACCTTAGAACAGAGACCACCAAACCGTGGTATGCAACCATTAATGTATCAATATTAAGTTTCTTGGACAGATTGTAAAGAGCATACGCAGACGTACTTAATCTTTTGCAAACTACTTCAGCCTGTGGTTTCCAAGTTAATTGACTGTCAATCAATATACCCAGGAATTTAGCCACGTTAGTGCTATCAATGTTTTGTCCTTTATAATTTATTTTAAGGTTTAAAGGAAGGATTTTTTGATAGAAATGCATTATATTTGTTTTATTGAGGTTTATGATAAGATTATTATCGTTGAGCCATTCTATTATTAATTTTAGGGAATTATTTATTTCATCTTCATAAATCTCTTTGTTGACGCAGTCTATTAGAATCGTACTGTCATCGGCAAATAATACGCAGGGGTATGGGATGTATCGGGGTAGATCATTTATATACAGCAGGAATAATAATGGCCCTAGAACGCTGCCCTGCGGAACGCCATACTTAATTTCCCTAGGACCAGATAAATAATCAACCTTACGTTTTGATTTAATGCATATTTTAGAGATTTCTGTATATTGAATACGTCCACTTAAATACGATTTTATTAGTCGTAGAGCATTCCCTCGTATACCATAAGCATCAAGTTTGACCAAAAGCGTTTCATGGTTCACGTAATCAAAAGCTTTGGTCATATCTGTAAAAATGGCACAAATTGGTACTTTTTTATCCACATTAACCATTATTTTATTTATTAGTTCGTAAATAGCCATATTTATATTTTTATTCTTACGAAAACCTTTCTGTTCCTCACATAATATATTATATTTTGACAGAAATGAAAGAAATGACTCATAAATTACTTTTTCAATTATTTTAGAAAATACGGGGATTAAAGCTATTGGTCTAAAGTTAGCCATGTCTTCTTTATTGTTCTTCTTATGGACTGGTTTAACTATTGTGGTTTTAAGGCCATCGGGGAATGTTCCAGCGGATATGCTTGCGTTAATAATGTGGCTAAGAGGGTTAGCTATAGTAGAACAGACAAATTTTATAACGTTTGTTGAAATACCGTCATATCCATAACTCTTCTTGTTCTTTAAAGATTTGATCACCCTTGTAATGTCTTGAGGGACAACAGGAGCCATAAAAATAGAATGAGGGTTATACTTTATTTTTACAGTATTTTTAGTTGTATTCAGAGGTGGATCTGAGATCTGATCAATGAAGAAGTCGTTGAATGATTGAGCTATTTCATTAGGGTCAGTTAATATTAAATCATCTTTTTTTATTCTTGTTATGGGTTCACTTATAGATTTTGTACTATTTATTATTTGCCAGCATGTTTTAGATTTATTTTCGGAATTTTTAATTAGAAAGTTGTTCTGAGCTTTCTGGGTCAGTTTGATAATTTTTTTGATTTTTTTTGAGTAATCTTTAAATGTCGTTTTATTTTCACTTGTAGGATTAAGTCTTTGTTTCCAGAGTAATTGGCGTTGTTTTTTGCTGCAGATTCTAATACCTCTAGATACCCATTTGATATTTTGATAATCTTTTTGATAGTGCGGGGAAGCTGTACGATCATCATTTAGTCTTAACCTTGTCGGGCGCATTTTAAGAGGTCTTGTACATGCAGGTGTGTCACATTTGGCAGCAGGCGTTGGTTGCGACGCAAGAGCCAAAGATGTTGGTTCTTGCAATGCAGGGAAGAACCCAGTGGCAGAACCCAAAGAAACTCCTTCAGAAGAACATGAAGCTTCAATGTGTCGTTTATACTGTCTAGTAACCTGTCTTGAAATGAAGTCGCTTTTTTGAGATCCAGGCGATGAAGCTGGCACTAGTTGAGGAGTAGGTGATTTAGGAGAGCACAGTGGGTCTTCGACTAAATTTGGAGATTCGGGGCACTCGATCTTATTTTCCTGAAGAGCAAAGTTCTCTCGCTCTTTTATTCTTTGACGAAAAAGTCGGCTTTTTATGCGGTTTTGCTCTCTCACGGCGCTTTTACTTCTACTACTCATTTCACAAACTGGGATGGCAAACCTCTTCTTTACCTTTTCTTTTGTCGTATCTTTCTCTTGCCTTCATTTTTACTGCATTGTGTAACTCTGTATCATTTTTTATTCTTCCTCGTCTTCTTATCTCTGCTAGACGCTTTTTCTCCCGTCACTTCTTTCCACTTTGCGGTGCCATAGTTTCGCTTTGAACGTAATCTGAAAAAATTTTAACCAGAAAAAAATAACACAACTGCTGTGAGTAATTAATGTAGGTAAAGTACAACGCAAACAGAAAGTATGACACTGACGTTTTTTTTTTTTTTTTTTTTTTATTCTTTTTTTTTTGGACTTTTATACTACATGTATATGTCAGTCCGATTAATCTTATTCACTATTTATACATCACTAGTTTAACTTAAGATGATAATAGTTTAAACAAAAGACAGGCTCCTTCACTGTTAGGGTTTGAGAGTATAGAATTCATGATTCCGACCTGCAATTTGTCCAGTTTCAATTTTTCTAATAATTCCTCTCTCTCTGCATGAAATTGAACACATTCCATCAACAAATGGTATACGTCATCTATTATTCCACAAGTATCACAATTAGGGGAAGAAACCTTTCCCATTAAAAAGGTAAAATTGTTTGATGGAATGTGTCCGGTTCTGATTCTGTGCGCTATAATAATCAGTTTCCTACTTAACCGACTATACGTACACCAAGGTATACGAGGAGGCTCACATTGGATGGTTTTATACCATATGCTCTTTTCCAATGATCTCTGATTAAAATATACCTTCCACAAATCATAACACTGTCCATTATATTTCGTTAATATTTCTGAATAATATGGTTTCACATAAATTTCTTGTCCTTCTGTACTTCCAATTTTCGCTAATCTATCCGCCTCCTCATTACCATGTATCCCAATGTGCGAAGGAACCCACTGCAACCTCAGATCCACTCCTTTCTCCGCTAATTCTTCTATTTTAGAGAGTATCTCGTATGCTATCGGTGTACCTCTGCGACCAGAGGCGCATCGAGCTATATGAAATAAGGCACTCTTACTGTCTGAACATATAACAGCTTTATTTTCATCAATTGTTTTGATATATGATAGTGCTTCTGAGATATTATCTTGGTATATTGCCCTTCCTCGGTACATACTATTCAGTCTGACTGGGATTTAATTTTCTCAAAATTTTCTAGTAAATGTTTAATCGCTGGTGACTTTAACGCACACCACTATAATTGGTCATGTAAATCAAATACAAGAGGTACGATGGTCTTTGACGCTGCTTTGGATGCGGGGTACATTTCACTTAACAAAGGGGCAGGTGAGCACACGAGAATTAAAATGGTCAATGGTTATTTACAAAAAACGTCCCCTGACATTACATTTGTTTCCACAGACTTAGCTTGTAAATTTGAGTGGCATGTATTGAGTGAAAATCTGGGCAGTGATCATATGTGTATTAAAATTAAGAGTAATTATAGGGAATCTGCATATATAACTAAAAAACGTAAATATAAATCGGCCAACTGGGAGGAATATACCAAAACGTTAAAAGAAGTAATGTTACCATATTGTGAAGAGTTAGATGCTCAGCAAAATTATGATATTTTCATAAACATCATTAATACTGCGGCTGATAAATATGTACCGTATACAAAACATTACACATACTATAAACCGGGATTCCAACCAAAGTCTTACTGGAATGAAACACTCTCTAAATTAGTAGCTGAAAGAAGGTTAGCACTAAGTAATTTTAGGTCAAATCCTACCCCCTTTAACTTAAACATTCTAGAAGAAAAGACAGTAATTGCTAAAAAAGCTATTAGTAAAGCCAGAATAAATGAGCGTCGTAATTTTTATACAGGCATTGATGAGTCAACAACGATCTCAGAAATGTGGAAGCGAATGCGATGGTTGAAGGGGTGTAGCTCAACTAAATCATACCCGTCAAGGGACCAGAAAGTTTCCCTAATCCGGGGATTAGCTCCTGATTATGTATGCTATGAGAAACCAACATTTAATTCATCAAACGCACAATTGGAACTCCCGGTAACATTACATGAACTGTGTAATTCGCTAAAAACTAAGGATACAGCACCTGGTGGGGACGGCGTTTCCTATTCAATGATATCTAATTTACCAACCATTGGAAAAATATTTTTAGTAAAGTTGTATAATATTATTTTAAATACTAGTGTAGTACCTGTACAGTGGCGTAACATAGTATTGATGCCTATTCCTAAACCATCTACACCTTCCGATAGCAATCCAAAATTAAGGCCTATCTGCTTAATATCATGCTTGTGTAAGATCTTTCACTCCATACTGACAAAACGCATTGAATGGTTTATAGAGAAAAACAATATTTTGTCTCCATATACGTCGGGTTTTAGAAGAGGACAATCATGTCAGGATTGTTTAGCGAGATTGACCACACAAATTCAATTAGGTTTCTCGAAAGCTTATGCAACTGTTGCGTGTTTTATAGATGTTGAAAGTGCATACAACAATGTATTAATTAATAAAATGTTATCGATATTAAATGAAATCGGAATCGGTAACAAATTATGTTCATATTTATGGACTTTTTTGAATGAAAGACATATTAAAATTGTTGATGAATTTAATGAAAATGACACTATGATCAGATATACAAGTTTAGGATTAGCACAGGGTGACCCTATTTCCCCAATATTATTTAACGTTGTAACATTTAAATTGTTCTCAAAAATCAACAATGTATCTATGTGCCAGTACGCTGATGATTTTGTCTTGTATACTACAGATAAAAATCTTTCAGATAGTACCACTAAATTACAAGAAGCTTTAGATACCTTTTCGTCCTGTCTAAGTGAATTAGGATTGTGTCTGTCGAATAGCAAATCAAAACTATGTATTTTTAGCAGGGGATTTAGGAGACAAAATATTACATTGAAAATCAACAACCATGCCTTAGAATTAGTGGATAGTTATAAATATTTGGGGTTATGGTTAGACAGATCGCTACGATGGGGACGTCATATTAATGAGGTAGTCAGAAAGTCACAGAAATACTTAAATATAGGTACTCAAAGTTCTGGCAGGTACTTCTTGGGGTATACACCCCAAACATTTACGCAGAATATATATAGCGATAGTCAGAAGTCGTGTAGACTACAGTTGTTTCCTTTACGACCACAGTGCGAATTCACACTTATATAAATTACAGAAAATACAGAATCAGGCACTGAGAATTATAGGTGGTTTTTTAAAGACTACGCCGATTCACACCATGGAGAGTGAGCTATGTATTCCGCCGTTGCATATAAGAAGAAAATTCCTAGCCTACAAATATTGTTTAAAATCCCTATCTTGGACTAACAGTGTAACGATTAAATTATTAAAAGAACTAAACACGTTTATTACCAACAGTTATTGGATACGCAAAAAGATTCCATTACTTGTGACTGTTATGAATGAAATTGAAGATGTTCAGGTTGCCTCGTCCTCTCCATTGGAGATGTATACCTTAAATACATGGGTCACTTACATTGGTGCGAATAATATAATTTCGGTTGGTTTAGATAGCATGCATCGATCTAAAGATTTTTACGAATTAAATCTGTTGAAACACGCTGTAATGAAAGAATTAATAGAGAAATATGCCGATTGGGTAGTAATTTACACAGATGGATCTATGAGCAAGAAAGGTAGGGGAGCTTCTTTTTATGTTCGCTCGCAAGAAAACGCTAGTGGATGTTTTAAAGTAATTGGAAATGTTTGTATCATGTCGTTGGAGCTTATTGCGACACTGACGTTGGGACTGGATACAATTGGTAAAACAGCCCAGTTTGGGGCGGGAATAATCGTTAAATTGGCTACGAAAAAACCTACAAACAGAAACACATACCTACTACGAGTCGTTAAAAGAAAAAAATTGAAATACATACATGCATAAACACTTAAACAAATACATGACCCCTTTTTTGAGCTTCGCGATAATCGAGTAAATGCATCTGCAGCGTCACAAGTAATCTAAAGTTATCATTCAATGGAGATTATGTAACTTTCGTGGTGCGCTAGCTAACTTTCGTGGACAAATAACCACGAAAGTTGTGCCACGAAAGTTACGAAAGTTTCACGTTTTTGAGAATTACGATTAAACTTATAGGTAAATAAACAAACAAAGTTCTTGGGAATAATCTCGAAGATCTATCTTATTCCTTAATACAAAATGAGTTGGAAAATTATAAGCATTATCCTTCAAACTTTGCGCATGAAAGTTTCTAGACCAAGGCTACTTGAAAATATTCAAAGAATAACTCACCTCGTATTTTTTTGTTTAGGAGCGATGAACGTACGTGTCTCTTCCACTGACGCCGGGGTACTACTGAGCTTTCGCGCAGCTAAAACGTGTAGCGACAAGTGGGCGCTCTTTTATGATAGGTGCAGTTTTGTTGCGCGTTCTCGAAACTAACAAAATCGTGTGACAGAGACATAATGCCTATTAACTATTGTAACTAGAGATACAATTAATATTCTTTGATAATTATGATGCATAGTTAAATACCATTAATTTGATGTATTACATTATATGCTTATGAATTGAACACAAAAGTTATCAACGTTTGCCGTGAGTGCGAACAGAGTGTGACGCGCGAAGAACACCGATTTTGCTCCCGTTTTCGACATTCATTTTTTTTATTTATAAATATTATAAATAATTTTAGATGTTTAATGTTTAAATTATGTACACATATAAATAAAAATTAATCTGTATTTGGTCCTAAGACTGAATGGTTAATACGTTACTAATTAAGACCGTGTGACCGCGTTTTGAGGGACCTCGAAGAACTACCCTGGTATGACATCAAAGTCTAGCCCTGAAGAAATCTTAGTGGGCGATCCTATAAGCCATAACACAAAAGAGGCTGAATCTTTAGATGATGAAATCCTCGCCTTATTAGGCGATGCTCCTAAGAGCGAAACCGTTCTCGGTAAACCAATTCACAAAGACATTGCAGCTAGGTGGCACGAAATTCTTCTAAAAGGATTACCGAAAGAAACAAAAGACAAACTATTGAAGGATTACCTAGTACCGTCTAATTGCGAAATGATATTAGCACCAAAACTGAACGCTGAAACCAAAGCTGCTATAGCTGAAAATCTTGTAAAACGAGATAATATACTGGAGACAAAACAAAACCAGATAGGTTCAGCACTAGCCGCACTATCGCAGGCCGTAGATAGCATATTAGAAAAAGATTTTTCGCCGCAAAAAGTGCTCAAACCTATAAGTGATGCATGTCGCATCCTATGCGACAGTCATTATAACGAAATGAAAACTCGAAGACATTTTATAATTTCGTCAATAAATAGTGATATGAAAGACACTATGACAGAAACTGTTCGAGATAAATACTTATTCGGAGAAAATATTTCTGATACACTGAAATTGGCAAAAACCATCAAGAAATCCGGCACCGACTTGAAATCAACGAAAGCCGCTGCTACCTTCAGAAATCAAAAATTTAATAAAAATAATTTCTTGAAAAGTAAAGGTCAAGGTCAGTTAAACTGGAAACCCCTGCAACGAAAACCAGCGGGCAAAGCCGATGCAGGGGCACCACGCGCAGCTCAGTACCAGTACTAGCCCCGCATGAGGAAGAGCTTTCAACAGCGGGAAGCAGGAGGTCGATCGTCGCCGCCACCGACACGTCATCGCCAACAACAACGGAAGCGCCAGTAGAGGTACGTTTTGCGGGTCGTCTACAACATTTTTTACAACAGTGGCACGAGATCACTGATGACCCTGTCATCTTATCTTGGATTCAAGGATACAAAATTCCTTTCTCATCAGAACCTATTGATGATGTTAAACCTAGTTTTCATACTAGAACATACAAAGAACTTCTTGATTTTGATACTGAAATAAACTCGCTTTTAAAAATAAGTGCCATATCAAGATGTACGCCGCACGATCAACAATTTTTGTCGTCTATATTTTTAGTACCTAAACCAAATGGAACGAATCGTTTCATTTTGAACTTAAAACGCTTAAATAAATATGTCATTTCACAACATTTTAAAATGGAAGACTATAGAACTGTTACAAAAATTATAACAAAAGACTGTTATATGGCTACAATCGACATGAAAGACGCATATTTTTTAATTCCGGTACATAATCTTTACAGAAAATATATACGATTTATGTATAATGATACATTATTTAATTTCAACTGTCTTCCATTTGGTTTAAGTACATGTCCTTACGTTTTCACAAAAATGTTGAAACCTGTGATGGAATATTTAAGATCCAGAGATATGATTTCCGTCATATATTTAGATGATATACGAGGTTGCATAGGGAGTTCTGTTCAAGAATGCGAAAATAATGTAAAGTTTACTATGAATCTGCTAGAAAAATTAGGCTTTATTATAAATCATGAAAAAAGTTGTCTTATTCCAAAACAAAGGTGTAAATATCTTGGTTTTGTGTTTGACTCCGCCAATATGTGTTTAGAATTGCCGGATAATAAGAAATCGAAAATTAGAGAACAATTAAAGTTATTTCGAAAAAAGAAAACTTGTAGACTTCGAGAATTTGCACGTCTGATTGGTCTGTTAGTGTCTGCGGCTCCTGCCGTTCAATATGCATGGGGTTACACTAAACAACTTGAACGCCATAAGTACCTAAGTTTATTAGATAATCCTAGCTATAACAGTATAATTATTAAAAAATTTGGTCAACCCAAAATCGATTTGTTTGCAAGTCGTTGTAATACTAAATATCCTGTATATATTTCTTGGAAAAGCGACCCGGATGCTTACGCGGTAGATGCATTTACAATTTCTTGGCATAGAATGCGATTTTACGCTTTTCCCCCCTTTGCGTTAATTCTTAAGATGTTACAGAAAATAATAAATGATAGATCTGAAGGGATAGTGGTTGTACCCAATTGGCCAACACAACCTTGGTATCCCATTTTTAAAAGACTTATGGTTTCAGAACCGTTATATTTCGAACCAAATATTAACCTATTAAAATCTCCTTTCAGATTATCACACAGTCTCCATCAAACGCTAACATTAATTGCCGCCAAATTGTCAGGAAAGCACTACAGCTAAGATTTTTTTCACAAAATTCAATCGATATTATTTTATCATCGTTATCTGAAAATACATACAAGCAGTATGATAGCACTATTAAATTATGGGTTAATTACTGTAATAAAAATAAGTATGATTATTTGATTGGATCGGTTTCAGTAGTTATTGATTTTTTAACAGAATGTTACAAAAATGGTGCGAAATACGGCACAATAAATTCACATAAATCTGCATTACACTTTCTATTTCCAAAAGCTTTGAATGATGATGACCTTAAGCGATTTATGAAAGGTATATTTAGGTTGAGACCGCCCGCTCCTAGATACAGTGTTACTTGGGATCCAAATGTGGTCTTGGAGTATTTAGCTCAAAAATGGCCTAACGATCAGCTTAATTTAGAAATGTTATCTAAAAAGACAGTTACGTTGCTGGCACTAGTAACTGCCCATCGGGTTCAAACGTTCTCACTCATAGATGTAAATAATATAAAAAATCAAAGCACTAACATACCTAATCATAACAGTACCCAATCTTATTAAAACATCACGAGTTAACTCTTTACAACCTCTATTAAAACTACCCTTCTATAACGAAAAACATGAAATATGCCCTGCTAGATCCTTATTAGAATATTTAAATAAAACAAAATTGTTGCGTGATAGAAATAACAATTTATTCATTTCATATAGAAAACCATATAATAAAGTAACCTCACAAACACTTAGCAGTTGGATCAAAAGTACACTTTCCCTCAGTGGAGTTGACACGTCAGTTTTCAGCGCTCATAGCACCCGCCATTCTTCCACCTCTTCCGCTAAACGACTCGGTGTCAGTCTGGATGTAATCCGCAAAACTGCTGGATGGTCAGAGTCATCCAAAGTTTTTGCTAAGTTCTATAATAAGGAATTAGTCGATGATCCTAATCAATTTGCAATTACGATTTTGTCAAATGCATTAAAACCAATTTGGATACATGATTATTTTGTTTTCAATAAATAAGTTTTGATTTTTAGCTACCATTTATCTAGTTTCATTTTACTGATGCTCTGAACATCCTACAACATGTAAAAGAAGAAAATCGCATCGAATGAAGCTGCGAAATATAATTAATGATCAAACGAACTTACCCGTACGTGAAGTTCGATCATTATTATATGAGCAGCTTCATTCATTTCCACAATTCATTCGTAACATCAGTCAAATGAGGAAATTGTATGCCACCCATTCCATTTGTGTACGATATTTCCGTTGTATTGTCGATACGACGTATCGATACGTAACAAAATCTGACAATCTTTAAAATCTTGTGCAAAAGCTTTAAGCCCAAGAAAAGCTGCAAGTATTTCCAAATAATTAATATGTCGAGTTTGCTCATGTTGACTCCAAGGTCCACAGTCACTGGCAGTCTCATCACCACCGGCCGCGCCCCACCCCGTTGTTGAGGCATCACTAAATATCTCTAAGGAATAATGTATTAACTTTTATTTTACACACAGATTCATTTACAGCATTAAGCCACCAGTCAAAGATGGGGGATATTTCGATAGGTAAATTCATAAACTTATCGTAGTTTTCATCATCTTTGAGGTTTACTATTTACACCTCTCAAAGTCTTTGGTATAAAGCCAGCCGTAGTCCACGGCTTGACATGCGGATATTAAAAAAACCGACGAAACGAGCAAAATCTCTCTTTTTTTTTTTTTAATTAAAACGGCACAGGTCCAATTACATTAATTAACATAGAATTGAGAAAAATAAAATAACAATAAAAATGAAAAACAATAATAACAAT
Source organism: Xanthia togata (assembly GCA_963853775.1). NCBI lineage: Eukaryota > Metazoa > Arthropoda > Insecta > Lepidoptera > Noctuidae > Xanthia > Xanthia togata. The sequence continues at coordinate 559,498 of OY970801.1, forward strand.
AACATAACATAAACATGTACAATACAATTCCATTCAATACGTGGATAAAATGATTAATAATTATTTGATTAAATAGTTGAATTAATTATACACGTCACAAACTAATATATAACAAGTGACACCCTCGCATATTGTCTCTCACAGAACTCCAGACAAGCACGCATAATCTTCTTCCATTCATCAGCAAACACATCACATTCAGGGTCGGCAGTCAGGAGGGCGTTTAGCATCCTTAGGGTTCGACATACTGGGGATTCGGCTCTAGCGACAGATCTAGATAGCGGTGGCGCGAACAGAATGTGACGGCGGCTTTGACGGTGCCCAAGGTATTTGTCAGGCACAAACAGACGGCAGAAAAGTCCGTGGAGTTCAGGGCAGTCAATCCGACCACTTAGGGTCTTACAAGCAACCGCGAGCTGATCAAAGCCCCTTCTAACCTCCAACGAATTGAAACCTAATACCCCTAGTAAATAATTGGTTGGGTACATAAATGGGAAGAAGTGGTACCGCCTTTGATACAAAAATCTCAGGAAGGTTTTCTGAACTTTTTCAAGCATCAGTCTGAGACGCAGTATGTGGATGCCAGACACAGGCGCTGGACTCGAGTTTACTCCGAACCAATGTGGTGTATAAAAGTTCAATAACACTGGGATTGCGAAAGTCACGAGCGTTCCTCAAGACAAATCCCAGGCGCTGGAAAGATTCCTTTGCAAGGGCAGACACGTGATCTTTAAATGTCAGACTGCGGTCGAACGTCACTCCCAAGTCCTTAACGCTGGTGACACGAGTGACCACTGTACCCCCCAAACTATAATCGAATTTTATTGGTCTCAACCCTCGACCATATGTCATAACGTAACATTTATTAATATTAAATAATAACTTGTTCGCAATGCTCCACTCATAGACGGTTTCGATATCTTTTTGTAGGAGTTCGCAATACACCTCAGTTCTGATCTGCGCGGCTAGTTTTAGATCGTCGGCATATAACAGGCATTTTGCGAACCTAATCTTAGAAATTAGGTCATTGATCATGATCAGGAACAGCGGGGGCCCCAACACGGATCCCTGACTCACGCCCGAGCGAGTATAATAAGACTTCGATTCAAAGCAGCCATGCCGGACGAACTGTTTGCGATCCCGTAGGTAGTCGGCGAAGAAGTTAAGAAGGCCAGATGAGAAGCCCGTAGCCCCCAACTTTGTCAGTAGCACATCGTTGTCCACTTTATCAAACGCCTTCCGGAAATCAAAGTACAGTGTGTCGACCTGCCCACCACCACCACCACCTGCCACCTCTTATTTTTCATCGTTTGAGCTTCTTAATTCTTAGTCATTCTTTTTTAATTTTCTGTCTTGTAGCATCAGGTAATCTAACTTCGAATCTTTTTGAATCTATAATATTTCCTAAAAACTTGCAACAATTTTTGGGCACAACAGAACTTTTTTCTGTGTTGATAATGAATCCTAACGACATTAATAATTGTTTTGTGTCATTCATATTTTGTGAACAGTCATTAAATGATTGACCAACCAGAAACAAATCATCTAAATAAAATGTAGATAAATATCCCAAAGACCTCAATAATTTTGCGACTGGTTTGAGAATTTTTGTAAAAATATAAGGAGCAGTGTTTAAGCCAAACGGTAACACGTTAAACTCGTACAGATTGCCATTAAATTTAAAACGTAAATATTTTTTTGAGTTCGGATGTATGCCTATTAAAAAATAAGCATCTTGCAAATCTATTGTTGACCTAAAACAGACGTTTGTTACAAGTTTCAAAGCTGTTCTTAAATCTTCAAGTTTAAAATGTTGGGTTGGTATAAATTTATCTAATTGTTTTAGATTTAAAATAAAATGTTGTTTACCGTTCGGCTTAGGAACAAGAAATATACTGGATATATATTGACCCATGCATGGTTGACATAAGGATACTGCTCCAGTACTAATGAGGTCTTGTATTGATACTTTTAAGGCCTCGTATTCAGATTGCGAATAAGTAGGCTCTGATGGAACGGTTGTCTGGGTCAGAAAAATATATTTTATAACCAGTAATCCAAGAGAGTATAACAGGGTTATTAGTTGATAAACACCACTGTTCATAGAAACACGAAAGACGGCCCGCTGGGCTTACCGTGTCTAACGTCGGTGACCTGCTTGCGGCTGACACGACGATATCTTGGAAGCGTTGTTGTGCGTCGTCCTCATCTGCTGCGTCTGAGTCGGAGTTGATGGTGCCGCCCGCGGATATCTCGCGCCCCCCGGCGGCGGTGGTGGAAACTGACGGCGACCCACCGGGGGGGCTCGGTAGTTTAAAGCTCTGTTTAGCCGGTCTATGAGCCATAGACTTCAGTGTGGAAGATGACTTTATATCAGCTCCAGATTTTAAGGTTTCCGATAGGCTACTGCCAAAAAGTATTTCATCTATTTTGGTTTGGTCTAACTGGTCTTTTAGTTCCTTCTTGACAGTAGAAAGAATGAACGCCCGTCGTGAGATTGAGTCCGTGTATTGCATATCACCAAGGATTCGAGCTGTGTCCATCAACAGCTTGAGAAACTCAGGATTTTTTTGACCTGATGAGAGCAGCGTGGTAATGGCCTCGCTGATGGAGGACAAGGCACAAGATGTTAAGACCTGTTTACTTTCTATACCCTTATCTCGCTGTGCTTGAGTTTCTATTAGATATACTCGAATCTCCGGATTAAGCGTAGGCGCTTTTATAAACTTACAGTTTACCGGTACTAAATATCTATCTTTTAGCTCCTTGCGGTTCTCTTTAGAGAGACCGGAGGTAGCAATGTGATTGAGTGTAATCGCCAAATCCTTTTGGATTTCACAGCCGTATTCACCTAGTATTTCCATTAAGTCTGGATCTAATTCGGGAATATCATGTTGAAGAGCAGGAGGCTCAGGTTCACTCGCCTTCTCTAGAGGTGCGGCAGTTGATTCCATGGCAGGCGCAGCGAGTACTTGCGCAGGGGGCAGTTCAGCGATCACGGAGCTCGGTGGCAGTATGTTCACGTGTGCCGAGATTTTGCCGGCAATAGGGGACTGTGTGACGATCGGGGCCGAAACGTCCTCCTCATCAGTACATTCCACTGAGGCTTGTTGCCAGTACGAGCATCGTGTCCGTTTCAATGGCGCGGCCACGACGTTTTTTTTTTTAAAAAAACATGCCAATATTTTGTAACAATTTGTAAAAGTTGATTCCCAAAACCATAAATTTGTCAAAGCTATGGTTAAAAAGTTATAAGGGTTTGAACGTGGCCGCGCCATTGAAACGCGGCGAACCGCGCGGCCACGGAGATCTTTAAAACTAAGCATTGCAGAGACCTGAAATTTAGGTAAATAACATGTGCAGATGACTGAAGTTTCTTCGTAAAATTTGGCCTTGATCTGTTTGAATGATTACAGATCTCGGAAGACCTTCAGGCTTTTCTACCACTCTTGCCCCTTCCCAGTATCGATTAGCAACTTTGTGTCTGACTTTATCATTGATTTCAAAATTGTCTGGTCTTGTAGTATGTTTATTACTGTAGTTAGCTTGTTTCTCTCATAATCGCTGTAGTTCAGCTGTGACTTCTTGTATTATTTTCGGTTTTAAATTATTATCGCTTGTATGTATAGGAGATCTAGTAATTCTGCTGAAAAGGCGTTGGTTAGGTGAACCTAAATGATTATTTCGTGGAGTATTTCTCCAGTTTAGTAAAGCGAGTTGAACATCTGACTTGTCGATGCTGCATTTTTTTAGTATGTTCTTTGCTGTTTGAACTGCTTTTTCAGCAAGCCCATTGCCTTGATGATGATGTGGACTGGATGTGACGCGGTTAAATCTCCACTCTTTTTGGAAGATTTTGAATTCTCTAGACATATACTGTGTTCCATTGTCACTTTGTAGCTCTTCTGGTACTCCATGTACAGAAAACCATCTTTTAAGTTGTTTGATTACTTCATATGATGACTGACCTTTTAGTTGTTGAAAATCTAAATATCCAGAGTAACTGTCACAGATTACTAAGTAAGTTTTTCCATTCAGTTCAAATAAATCGGATGCTACTATTTGCCATGGAAGTGTAGGGATCTTTTTGACTAGCACTGTATCTTTGATATTGTTTGTTCACAGATACAGCAACCTTTGACTAGTCTTATAATATCATTGTATTGCCCTTTCCAGTAGAGGAATTGTCGGGCTCTTCTTATACAGCTTTGTATACCCAGATGTCCTTGATGAATAGACTTTAACATTTTAGGAATTTGTGATTTTGGCACTACAATTTTATCACCTTTGAAGATAATTCCTTTGAGATAACTTAGTTCTTCTTTAAAGTTAAAATAATGTTGTAGTTCGGTAGGAAGTTCGTTGACTTTTTCTGGGAATCCTTGCATTATTGTCTGGAGAAGTGACTGTAAATGTGGGTCTTCTTTAGTAACATTGATTAATTCTTCTTTAGCGTCTAATGACATAGGTAGTATAACTGCAACTTTGAAATTTTCTTCTTGTTCATATTTCAGGTTAGATGCATCACAGTCTCGACTAAGAAAGTCTGCTAAGGGTATTTCTGTGCCCTTTTTAAATATAACTTTTGGTGAGTATGGTGCAACATTGAACATTATGCGTTGCAACCTCGCTGGAGCGGATTGTACCTATGTTTTTCTTGAAAATTATCTCAAGTGGTTTGTGGTCTGATTCCACTGTGAGTTCTTTGCCATAAACATATTCGTGGAACTTCTTACATCCAAACAGTATAGCGAGTGCTTCTTTCTCTATCTGTGGATAATTCTGTTCAGATTTGGTCAGCGCCCTTGCTCCATAAGCTATTGGTTGTCCTTCTTGAAGAAGTGCAGCTCCTAGATTTTTTGAACTTGCGTCCACGGTTAAAGTTACAGGTTTGTTTACATCATATAGTCTCAGTACTGGAGGACTCTGAAGTACTTGTTTTATTTTGTTGAGAGCTGCTTCGTGATAAATTTCCCATGTATAACTTGTGTTTTTATGTAACAAATCTCTTAGTGGATTTGTTAGGTCTGACATGTTGGGTATAAATTTATTTAGGTATGTGATCATCCCTAGTAGTCTCTGCGGCTCTGTTTTATTTGTTGGTATTTTCATTGCTTGTATGGCAACTACTTTGTCTGGGTCTGCTTCTAGTCCGTTTGCTGAAACAATGTGTCCTAGGAGTTTTAATCTTTTTGCTTCAAAAATGCACTTATTTTTGTTAAGTTTGAAACCTGATTTCTTTAGTACTTCTATGACTTCACCAACAGTTTTGCGTAATTCTTCTCTGCTTTTTGCATGTATAAAAATGTCATCGATGGATACTCTCACATTTTTAAACTTACTGAACAAATTTGTTAAGATTTCTTGGAATATTTGAGGTGCTGACGATACACCAAAAGGGAGCCTCTTGAAGGAATATCTTCCCCATGGGGTAGCAAATGTTAATATCTTTTGTGTCCTCTCTGATAGCTTAATTTGCCAGAATCCTTTAGTGCAATCTATTGTTTAATGCAAAGAATTTGGAACCTTTGATGTCTGCTGAAATTTCTTCTATAGTTGTAAGTGGAAAGTGACGTCTCAGGATGTTTTTGTTCACATCAGAGGGATCTATACAGATTCTTATTTTATCTTTTTGTCTTACAACTACCATAGGGCTCACAGCAGGAGTAGGTTCTGTTTCTGGTTTTATGACATCTAACTTCACCATTCTGTCGAGTTCTGCCTTTACCTCATCGCTTATAGCGTGTGGAATTCTTCTTGACGGTTTAATCTCAAGTTTTGGGTTCTCAATCAGCTTTCTAATTACGCAACATATTTTCGTAAACGATAAAGACAAATCTGTTTCATTTTGACAGTTCAACAACATTCATTTCGTTATTTACGTTGCTCTGTAGTTTTTTTTTTCGAACTTACGGAGAAATGGATTAGCAATCAGTTTCAAAACGATTCAGATTCGGATTGATTTTGCATTACGTAATTAGGGTACAGGTCGATATCGTACTCATAATCCTTGTAACAGCCTAACCCTTCGAATATATTATCATCTGTATGTTGACTTTCCTTCAATGTTTTGACTCTTGCAATAAGTCCCAATCTCTCACAGGTATTAAGTCCTAGGATCGGTGTAACTTTTTCTTGCACTACTTTGAATACAATGTTTGTTTCTTCATTTTTTAATTTACCCAGTAGCTCTGCTTCGCCTAGAACTGCCATTTTATCATTTGTATAACTTATTAAATTTCTTGTTCGGCTTGATTTCAGACTTGCCTTTGTTTTGTCCATCAAATGTTTCGGTAATACATTGCATTCTGCTCCTGTATCTAGTTTGACTGTAAACTTCACTTTGCCAACTTGTACTTTTTCTGTCCAGTTATTCTTTCCTCCGGCACTTATTGCTGATATGTACACATCGTCTTCAGAATTTGAGCTTTCTTCTAGCACATTCACTCTATTTTTCTGTTTGGTATCATGTTTCTTCTTACTTCTGCACATTTTAGCAAAATGTCCGTTTATATTGCACTTAGTACACGGTTTGTTAAAAGCTGGGCATTCTCTGCGTTTATGGTTTGTACCACATCTTCTGCAGTCAAAATTCTCGTTTTGTTCTTTTTTGGCATTTTTATTTTTCACCACTAAGACTTTATCTGTTTTACTATTACTTTCAAACTCGTTCAGTTGTTTGGAAGCTTGTTCACTAGTTTTACAGATAGTTATAGCTTTTGTGAAGTCTAGGTTGTCTTCTGTCAATAATTATCTCTTACTTGATTAGATCTAATTCCAAATACTATCTTGTCTTTCAACATTTCGTCGAGTAAATTTCCGAATTCACATTTACTTGCTTGAGTTTTTATTCAGGTCATAAGCTCGTTGAATTGTTCATCTTCATTTTGTTCAATCTTGTAAAATATATATCTCTCGAAAGATACATTTGTCTTTGGCGCAAAATACTCTTTAAACCTATCTTTGATGATTTGCAGGTTATTTTTTTCTGCGTCGCCGAGATTGAAACCGTAGGCACCGAGCTAAAACCCACAGCTGCCAAGCCAAAATTGCCACCCAAAAACATTCAACCAAAGGAACATACGTCGAGGGCTTTAACCTGGAGGGGCCCGCCACCGCCGCAGTCACAGCCGCGTCGCATGCCACCGAGACAAACCGCGACGGCTGGTGGGCGCAAGCAACCACAAACGCACCGTGGGACGGATCGCCGTGACCCGCGGCAATACAACCAGACTCCACGCCGTTAGCCGAAGTGGACAATACCAACACTCAGGCGGGTAAATTAAAGTTCTTTTACCATAATTGGTCGCAAATCACAAATGATCCTGTGGTGTTAACTTGGGTTAACGGTTTTCAAATTCCGATTTCGAACGATATAGCCCAGCTATCTTATCCACATAATAGTTCTAAGTCTGAGGTGGATGAACTGCTCATTACTAAAGAAATTAATAATCTTCTTAGTATTGGTGCCTTATGTGTGTGTGAACCATGCGATGGTCAATTTTTATCAAATATTTTCCTTGTTAAGAAAAGTAATGGTACAAATAGATTTATTTTAAACTTAAAATCCTTAAATAGATTCATCAGTGCGCCACACTTTAAACTTGAAGATTACAGAACAGCTATGAGACTCATGACAAAACATAGTTACATGTGTTCTATTGACCTTAAGGATGCATATTTCGCTATAAATGTTCACAACGACTCTAGAAAGTTTCTGCGATTTGTTTGGTTGGGCACACTGTATGAATTTCAAGTTTTACCATTTGGTATTAATATAGCACCTTATGTGTTTACAAAAATTATGCGTCCAGTAATGCAATTTCTGCGAAATCAAGGCTTATTGTCCGTCATTTATTTAGATGATCTGTTGTTATTCGGAAATACATATATGGATTGTAAACATAATTTTGAAATTACACAAGAATTTCTTCAATCATTAGGTTTTACAATAAACCTAAAGAAGAGTGTTAGTATACCTAGCCGAACAGCAACATTTTTAGGTTTCGTTTTCAATTCTGAGAATCTTACGATTAGTATTCCAGTAGAAAAGAAACGTAGAATCAAGGATGAACTTGTACATTTTTCTAACCTAAAAAGATGTAAGTTACGCAATTTTGCTCACTTGATAGGATTGCTGATATCAATTTGCCCAGCAACGTAGTACGGCTGGCTATACACAAAAAATTTCGAGAGAACTAAGTATCTTAGTTTAAAACAAAAAGATGATTACAATCAATATATTAATTTACCTGTTTCTTTACGCGAAGACTTTGACTGGTGGCTTAATAATATTGACAATTGCGCCAGTCCTATTCGTTCCAGCGATTATAAGTTGGAAATATACTCAGATGCGTCTCGAACTGGTTGGCGTACCAGCTGCTCAGGCCAGACGGCCAGCGGACAATGGTCTAGCAAAGAATTAACTCAGCACATTAATTATTTAGAACTGACGGCAGCATTATTTGGGTTAAAGATCTTCGCCAAGGATTATCGTAACTGTGAAATACTTTTACGAATTGACAATTCCACTGCAATCTCTTATATCAATAGGATGGGCGGCATACAATTCCCCCATCTTAGTTCTGTAAGTCGTGACATTTGGCAGTGGTGCGAAGAGCGACGTTTATTTGTCTTCGCTTCCTATATTAGTTCTAAGGATAATTATATCGCAGACGCGGAATCCCGCCGCATACATGCCGATGTTGAATGGGAGCTCGCTGACAATGCTTTTGAAGTGATATGTAAAAAATTCAATCGGCCTGAAATTGATTTATTTGCGAGTCGATTAAATAAGAAATGCTCCAAATTTGTTTCTTGGCATAACGATCCAGAAGCATTTAGGGTGGATGCTTTCACCTTGAAATGGTCCACCTATTTTTTCTATGCATTTCCTCCATTTTGCTTAATTTTAAAAGTTTTACAGAAAATTATTCTGGATAAGGCGGAAGGTATTGTTGTGGTCCCTCTTTGGCCAACACAGCCTTGGTATCCACTTTTTAAGAAGTTGCTAATTACTAGCCCAATTGAATTTACACCTAATAAAACATTATTATCATCCCCTTACAGTGTGGAACACAAGTTTCAAGAGAACCTTATCCTGGTTGCCGGAGTATTGTCAGGCAGGCATTTCTGATGCAGGGCTCCCCTCCAGACGCTGCGGATGTGATGTTGGCATCTTTAGCTGGTAGTACTTTAAAACAATATAACACTTGTTTTAAACGATGGTTTACCTTCTGCCAGGAAAAAAACTTAAATTTATTTCAATCATCAGTTGCTAATGTATTAGATTTCTTAGTTACTCTTTTTAACCAGGGTCAAAAGTATGGCTCAATTAACTGTACTAAAGCAGCACTATCGCTTCTTTTAAACTCAGTAACCATGAATGACCCACAGGTCACGAGGTTTATGAAGGGAGTCTTCAAGTTGCGAACTCCACTCCCAAGGTATAATTTTACGTGGGACCCGTCTATCGTTTTAGATTACTTGAGTAATTGGTATCCTAATGAAAGTCTTTCCTTTGAAAAACTATCGAAAAAATTGACTACACTTTTAGCTCTAGTAACCGCACACCGGGTGCAGACATTGTCGTTGATTAAGGTGTCTAATATTAAAAAATATAGTAACGAAAAGTTCGTAATTAACATCACGGATTTAATCAAAACCTCCACCGTGAATAGTACTCCACCAATATTGGTACTCCCTTATTTCAACGAAAGACCTTCCATTTGTCCGGCTAGAACCTTAGAACAATATTTAACTGTATCGGCAGACAAGAGAAAACCTGAATGTAACTCTTTACTAATTAGTTTTAAGAAGCCTTTCAATAATGTAAGCTCACAATCTTTAAGCCGTTGGATCAAGGCCATTCTGGGTGAAAGCGGTATAAACACAGCTGTCTTTAGCGCCCACAGCACGAGACATGCAGCTACGTCTGCCGCCAATAGGCTCGGGGTTAGCATAGATGTTATTAAAAGAACTGCGGGCTGGACTGGCAAATCAGAAACTTTTGCAAAATTTTACAATAGAGAAATAGCTGCAGACACCTCAGATGCCTTTGCCCGGTCTCTTTGTAGGATGGCCTCAATCAACGTATGATAATTACCTTTTGTCTTTGTTATATTATGTACGAATCTGCATACTTATTTGATTTTCAAACCTTGTGTTTTTGATTATATTTCTAAAAATATATTTGAGTTTGTCTTTTTCCTTAAATAATATAGTTCCCTCTTTACTATTTCGTGAGACTCTAAACATCTACAAGTTAATAAGTGTAATCTCGAAGGGCGAATCACTGAAGTTTTTTCGATGACTATTAAACGATGTGATTCGCCCGAGAGATTACACTCCCTCCCTGACCCTGATCAAGATACTTCTAGATCCTCCCTTGACTTGCACGAAATAGTGGCTAACGATGGCCAAAGGGGAAAACGTGTATGACATACCCACACCAGGGCGCATAAAATAATTGTTTTGTTGCTCTAAAATAGTGTAAGATGGCAGCACATATCCGTGCTACTACAAGTTAATAAGTGTAATCTCTCGGGCGAATCACATCCTTTAATAGTCATCGAACGTCACTTACAGGTAAGTTCGTTTGACTTTCTATTTTCAATCCTTATTTTTAAGTGATAAAAATAAAACATGGTACCTTACTTGATTAAAAAACTTAACGATTTTCATAGATGGTATGGCTGTAGGTTTCGTGTATCTATATCCTTTATTTGATATGAAAAAATCGACTTCTAAAAAATGTTCAGAGCATATTGTGCTTAATTTGGATGGCATCCAATTAACTCTACCCGTTGCATCTATCCATTTCTCTTTGACGCTACCGTCTTTGGGAAACCTAAAAATATTTTAAATTAATGTAGGTACCTTACCAACCTTATATTTGTATTGTAATGTTATATAGCAAATTGCTATTTTTCTTTAATCGATATTTATCGATAAAACCAACATCCGACCCGACCACATCACTAATTGAGTAGCGAAGAACTTTCGAGAATAAATTGTGAATACAATCAATCCAAAATAAACTTTATTGTAATCGTATAAGGTTGATTTTAACTAGACGTTCACTAATCTTAACATTATTAACCGCGGTTCGGAACCCACTTGGGTCACGGTCCGAGGACAAACGATTATAGATTTAACACTTGCTACAGAAAACGCGACAAACCTTATCACAAACTGGCACGTGTCGGACGAGCCTTCTTGCTCAGATCACAGAAGGATCCGCTTTACACTAATGACCAACTGTAGGGAACCTGAACCGAGGCGAAACCCGAGGCGCACTAATGTTCCCGGATACAGACACCTCTTGGACTCCCTATTAACCAAACACCTAGCACAAGTAACCATAAAAGACCAGGCACAACTAGAATACACCGTGACAAAACTATCAGAATACCTAACCGAAGCATACCACGCATGCTGCAAACTAAGGGCGCCGCGAAACAGGAACGAGAGGAACCCCTGGTGGAATGCCGAACTTAGTAAACTCAGAGATGCGCTGCGTAAGCAATTCAACAGAGCCAAAAACACCAGACTCCCGGACGACTGGGAGATATACAAAAAGACCCAATATACATACAAAAAGCAGATCAGAACCGCTAGGAGAACAGCATGGCGTAAATTCTGCGAATCCATCGAGACCAATAATGAAGCCGCAAGGGTAAGGAAAATCCTATCAACGGATCAGGACCGAACCCTAGGCGCGCTTAAGAAACCCGACAACTCATACACAGTAACTGACCATGAAACCAGCAAGGTCCTTCTCGAAACTCACTTCCCAGGCTGTAAAGTCCTAGAGGATAGAACGTGGGAGGCTGAACCAGAATGGACCCCAACGGATCAGGACTGGTCAAGTGCCCGCAACATAGTAACAGAAGATCGAGTAAAGTGGGCTATAAACACCTTTCAGCCGTACAAATCAGCTGGACTGGATGGCATCTTCCCCGCCCTACTGCAGTGGGGGGTAGACTGTCTGACACCATGGCTGGTGGAGATTTACCGAACCTGTATAGCACTCAGACACACACCTCTTGCATGGCGCGAGGTGAAAGTCATTTTCATACCCAAACCTGGCAAGACTGACTATACACAACCCAAGGCTTATAGACCCATAAGCCTCACATCCTTCTTACTGAAAACCTTAGAGAGACTCTGTGACAGGCATATCCGAGACGGACCTCTCCGGGTAAGACCACTTCATAAACAACAGCATGCGTACTCAACAGGCAAGTCGACAGAATCATCGCTGCACAGCGTGGTTTCTAAGATCGAATGTGCAGTGGACCACAAGGGCTCAGCACTGGCTGCCTTCATCGATATCGAAGGCGCCTTTGACAAAACAATGTTTAACAGTATAAATATGGCCCTCGACAGACACAATATAGACCCGACCCTGAGCGGCTGGATCACCAACATGCTCAAGCGAAGGGCTGTACAAGTCACAGTAAATGACACTACGAGAGCCATTGTTGCGAAAGGCTGCCCACAAGGGGGCGTTCTCTCGCCACTCCTATGGAACCTAGTAGTAGACAGCCTCATCAAAACACTCAATGACAAAGGTTATTTCACCGTAGGCTACGCCGATGACATAACCATAATAATTAACGGGAACCACGAAAACACACTATGCAATCTTATGCGTCAAGCCCTGAAAATAGTAGAGGAATGGTGCAACAAGCACCAACTCTCAGTGAACCCAACAAAAACTGAACTGATTCTCTTCACAAAAAAGAGAAAACTGATGACACTACAATTACCACGATTCTTCGGAACAACCCTAAGCCTCTCAACTGAAACCAAATACCTGGGCATCTATTTGGACAAACAACTGAACTGGGCAAAACACACAAACCATACTATTACGAAAGCCAGCATATCCCTGTGGCAATGCAAGCGATTGCTTGGCAGGAATTGGGGGATCAGCCCCAAAGTCACCTTCTGGCTATACACCACAGTCATTCGACCAATTATCACATATGGCTCACTGGTCTGGTGGCCCAGGACAGACCTGAGCACAACCCAGAGAGATCTCGAGAAACTACAGCGGTTTGCCTGTGTCGCAATCACTAGCTGTATGAGAACCACACCGACCGCTGCCCTACAAGCAATGCTAGGGCTGCCGCCTCTACACCTAATCGTACGGGAGGAAGCGGCCCTGGCCGCCTTCAGGCTCCACTTGTCGGGAACCCTAAGTAACGACTCCAGAATTAAGCACACACGCATAAAAGAGGATGCGATCAAACGAAAGCCAATGATGGCATCACTCTGCGACAAAGCCCCGAAAACAATCCACTTTCAAAGGCACTACAACATAATACTCACCGAAGAACAGTGTGACTACTCAGGCCCCAGAGAAATGAGAGTATACACCGACGGTTCGAAGACCGACTCCGGCACCGGGATCGGAGTATTCTCACATGAACTCAACATAAATATATCCAGACCGCTGGGAAGGTTCAACACCGTCTATCAGGCGGAGTGTGTGGGAATCATACATGCGGTCCACGCCCTAGAAGCCAGGAGAGTTACGGATACACACATACGTATACTCTCCGATAGCGCCTCAGTCCTCCAATCATTAAGGAAAACAATTTTTACCTCAAAGCTAATACTAGAATGTCATAAGGCATTAGAGCGAATAACGGTCTCTAGCCGCAACATGGTGACACTGCAATGGATAAAAGGACACAGCGGGTCGCTAGGTAATGACGCAGCTGACGAACTTGCTAGGCGAGGATCCAGCACGGCAGCCTGTGGACCCGAGCCTATCGTACCTATCCCCTTCAACCAAATACGTAGGTGGTTACAGGAAATCACCCACACACAAGCAGGGCAATGGTGGTCCTCGACACCGGGCTGCCGGCAGTCAAAGGAAGCCATGCCAACTTTGGATAGCAGGCTGACCAGGCGTCTTTTACGCCTGGACAGGAATGACCTGCGCCAGGTGACGGGGACCATCACGGGACACTGCTCGCTAAACAAACACTTCCACACAATAGGCATAACGGACAGTCCTCTGTGCAGGGCGTGCATGGAGGCTGAGGAGACCGTTGCGCACGTGCTTTTTGAATGCACGGGCGTTACCCAGATTAGAACAGAAACCCTCGGGTCACCCAGATCATACACAGATGTTCTAGACAAACCAGGAGACCTAATTGCCTTCTGGAGGGAGGTGGGCTGGATGGAATAACCCCCCAAACGGCCGCCATGGCCCACGCACAATGGTCCACCTGACGGACTGAGTGCGGAAACCAAACCCCATAACATAGAACGTAGAACATAGAACTAGACGTTCTATAAAATTATTAGTAAATTGAAATTTATTAAGATTTTATTAGAAAACAAATAAAATGGTACTTACCGATGGTACGAAACACCTCCATTTTTAAGATTTTTTCTCCTACTATCATTTTTGCACTCCAAAATGAAACAATACGGCATAGCTACGGAAAAATAAATTTGTCGCGAGACTAGCAATTCGACGCGATGTTAGAACACAACTGGGACCAAGTAAGCGTAACAGTGCTTATTTGTGGCACGCGTGCCACGCCTACTTTGCACTTCCACTGTGTTTTTTCTGTTCCGTGGTTCTAACTATGTCAAAGCCTATACACATTAATTATCACTGCCGGACCAATAGTACCTACCCGCATGTCAGCAACTGAGTCTAATTCACCACGTTGACGCAATTTAACAAAGATCGTTGACTACACATACTTATTTTTTAAACTTACAAGATAAAGAACCTTTGGTAATCGTAAGATCTAAAATATTTTATTATAAATTTTAATGAATAATAGAAATATTTTATTTTATTTCATGGCGATCTGAAATATAATTATTAACAGAGTAGTATTCCTAATACACACTGTCTAACATCGCGTTTTTTTAGAGATAAAATATTGCAGATATTTTTTTTTAAATGGAATTATCCCCGTCGATGGCAACACATGAAATGTCACTTTTCTTTTCGCGCGCATTCTGACATCGCAAGAAAAATTCGGTCTCGTCAAAATATTAATTTAAAATAAGTTTATGATACTCTTTACTAACGTACTACTGCTAAATAACTATGATATGTGATAGAAAGTGTATAAAGTGCATCGTTACGGGAAATCTTAGACGTACTAAGTCTATCGTTGGTGGAAATCTGATAAGGCCGCGGCGCTCATCAACGACACGAAGCACTCTCAGTCCTGACCAACATTGGAAGTACTTATAATCACCGTGTACAAGATACTCAGTGACTTACCTAAGCACTAGGTGACTTAGTTATCCTAATACAAATTGATAAATGATATTTATTTCATAAATTAAAAACAATGCAAACTTGTGTAATTTTACTCTCATACACTCACATACAAGATACTATGTTAATATGATACACTGGCTGATGACAAATTACTCATGGACCAAACCCCTACAAAGTACCATTCCACGCTCATATTTACTCATAAGGCATATGCCTTACTCCCAGATTCCCCTAAACGGAGGGAACAAGGGATTGACATATTCCAGAAACAAATTGCACTGGTTATCTCTATCATAGGAAAAGCAGTGACTGATCCTATGCTTATGAAAACATAAGCACAAAAAAAAAAAAAACTGTTGACTGACCTGGCCGAAGAAACAAAATAGGTACCTGACAATGTCAATGTTCACTTCCACCAAAATAAAAAAAGAACAAAAGTAATATCATCTCTAACTGACATGAATTTCTATTTACTCTATTTGATAAACAAAGAGATACATTTAACAAACTCAAGCATACAACTTTATAGCCACAATCAATAACAATTAATCAATAAATATTAAAACCACAAGAAACTCACTCTTATGATAATAAAGAAAACTTACCAGTTCTATTGAAAAACGTAAAACTAGTACAACATGAGCTGATCTGTCATAGTAAACAAAAAAATTCAAACATCCAACATGTCATAGTAAATAAAAAATTAAAACAACTAACTACAATACTGAAAACAAAATTAATAGTTGTGGTAGACCTTAAAAACAACCCGGCTTATACTACACTCCAAGACAACAACTCAAACAAAATAGAAAATTCAGTTTCACCTAGAACTTAAAACTATTACTAAGCCCCCCTAGGATAGTGAGAATTCCACCACTTGATTGGCAAAAAATGACAAATATTCCCAGTACTAACTCCAGTACTTAATACTGACAATTTGTACACTATTCAATCATTGTTGTCCAACATACCAAAATAGATTGATGTAAGATCTCATCCTATAGGTCCAACATACCAAAATAGATAGATGTAAGATTTCCCCTATCACTCTTACCTGCAAGAACTTTCCCATCACTGGTTATCCAATAAAGGGTTCATTACATACATTGTCAGATAACTTCCTTGCATACTTTAACTGTATTGACTAAATTACCATTAGTGAATGACACTTACCGAAACAATATTTCCTATCAACCTACCCTGATTACTTACTTGACTAATAACAAGACTGCCATAAATCATAATATCTAAAGATACTACCATAATGTACTTAAATGCTTGGGATGGCGATCTAACACCCGACAAACTTATGTGAATTGCTGGGTTCTACTGCTAAGTCTTTTTTACACGAACCACATGACTTCAAATACCTATGTAAAAACAAAAGTTAAAGCATTAACGAACTTAGTCGCATTACATAACATCAGGCCCGTATTTCCCAAAGGGCCAGGCAGAGATGGGTGACCTAACTCAAAGGTTATAAAATCAAATATCTAATTAAACATTCAACCATTCCAACTACTAGCCTAAATACTTAATAGTAGATTTCAGTGACAATTACATCACTAAAACGAAATTGTCAAAGAAACAAAGAGGGGGGGGGGGAGGGGCGCATTGTGATGCGAAGATAAAGTATTGATGGATTGTGATTAGAACATGAACAAGGTCAAGTACCATATAATCAACGTAGAGAACATGAATGAATTAACTACAAATTATTGCACACTAAAACTACCTGCTCACCAGGTGCACACTATAGCTAACTATGCAACTCCTTACTTGAACTATATAACTCATTCCATAATTTAATCTTGGATATAGTATGAGGTCAGAGAAAGAAGTTTCATAATTTTATGCTTCTAAAATGAACCTACTATTTTCAATTAGCTCTACACATGTCAATTATACTTTTGAACACTCTCACTCTATGTAAATTATGAAAGAAAAATATTTTATTTCGGACACACAGGCAAAATGGTAACAAACATTAAAAAGAGTAAGAGACCTGTGTGAGGCCACAAAGCGAAACTTTGCCAAATTAACCTAATAAATGGTACTTGTAAAAAACTTAAAATTGACCAAGCGTAAAGCTCACTACGTGCTTGACACACTATTTTCCAAAATAACCTCAATAACCAAACTCGTAAGCTAAAGCTGCAAAACCGTACCAGGTCGCTGAATCAATTACAATTACCAATAACAATTACCCGTGCATAGACCATCCGGGGGAATTGATTAAGGAACATTGCCGCAATGGCTTAAAGGCGTCAAATACATAAGAATCCCTACCGATTCTGATAGATGCTATCCTAGTGACTAATGCTTGGTTACTATAAACAAAACGAATCATTTTGCTTAAGAATGGTAGCTGCATAGGAGAGGGAATTTTCATTTGTGCGAAATTTAGAAAACAATACGAATTACTTACGTTTAGTTACAGTTTTTTTTCATTTTTAAACGAAAGATAAAGTTAAAATTGAGGTATTGTAGCCATGCAACGCCGACATTTGACGAGGGCGGAGATGTTACGAGCTGTGGGAATGCTGGAAGCTGGATCTGTTCAGCGTAATGTTGCTGAGGCCATAGGGACCCATCAAAATGTAATTTCAAGATTGTGGACACGCTATCGTGCCACAGGTGAAGTAGCGGAGAGGCACCGGGGGCCAAGTCGCATCACTACCCCCAGACAAGACCGATTTTTGCAAATTACTGCGCGAGCTCAACCAAATGCAACGGCGACTCAATTGGTCCAAAGGCTGCGAATGGAACACCAAGTGCTTGTGAGTGACCAAACTGTAAGAAGGCGACTGCATGAAAGCAATCTACGCTCTCGTAGACCACTCCGGGTCCCACCTTTACGGAGAGGCAATCGTGGACGACGATTAGAATGGGTTCGGAACCACGTGGACTGGGGCCGTGAGCAATGGTCCAATGTGCTGTTCACGGATGAATCCAGGTTCGGCTTCCATCCAGATTCACGAAGGACGCGTGTTTGGCGAGTTCCTGGACGATGGAGCCAGAACCCTCAGGAAGTTCACCCATACCAAGGAGGAACAATTATGGTTTGGGCAGGAATTCGTCTTGGAGGACGGACGGATCTCGTTTGGGTGCGGGGCAATATGACGGCAGAACGATACGTCCAACAGGTGCTGGGGCCCGTAATCTTGCCCCACAGAACACAAATGGGGCAAGATTTCCTGCTCATGCACGACAATGCCCGGGCACACACGGCGAGAACGGTAGCAGCTTGGTTACATACACATAATGTTAGGGCCTTAGACTGGCCTGCTCAATCGCCAGATCTAAATCCCATTGAGCATGCGTGGGATATGCTGCAAAGAAGAGCTCTGAAGGAAGTTCCTGAAAATCTGGCTACAGAAGATCAACTTTTTGCGCACCTCAGAAGGACATGGGACAATATTCCGCAGCAAGACATTGACAACCTTGTTCTGAGCATGCCGAATCGTTGCCGATGTGTTATGAACATCATGGGCGCTTTCTCAGACTACTAAATTCAAGTTTATAAACACAAATTAAATGATTTTTCTATTTTTTTCAGTTTTTACTCACAAATTAAAAGTTAATTCATATACGGTTTCCGTCTATGCTTCATTTTTTTTCCATAAAATCCTGAAATTTTAATCTAAGTACCTTAACCATTATAAAAAAATGGTAGAATATTAAATAACGTATCTTTTAAATATATACATGTCATATAAATAATTAACACATTGATAGTAATTCGCTTTTTTAAAATATCCCTAGACCGTGTTGATGTGTGTATTTTTAAAAGTTACCTGAGTGGCCGTAGTCAATGCCAAAAAATTGAAGACATTATCAGTAAAGAGGAACCAGTTTGCTATGGCTATGGCATACCACAAGGCAGTATATTAGGACCCACCCTCTTTCAAATTTACATTAAGGACCTCTGCCAATTAGGTACCTACTTGTCTACCATTGTGATACTGTATATTCACTTACGCTAATGATACGGCACTCCTTATTTATGACAGAGACTGGTCTAAGGCGACTGAGAGTTGAATCTTCATTACGTAGTATAATGAACTGGCTAAGCAACAACATGCTAACACTGAATATTGCAAAAACAAAAGTCTTAGAGTTCTCTTCATCAAACTGCCATTTTTTTTTTTTTTGTGGGTGGGAAATCGTCAAATGACGTCTCCCGCTCTGGGTGGAGCGGAAGGGCGTGTCAGACTCTTACTGACTAAAACCCACCCGTGTTCCTTCTCTTGCCTGTGCAATGCCAGGGGGCCACGGTATCCCTTTCGGACTTTCCCGCAACCCCGGCAGGCAATGGTCTCATCGGACCCCTTCACTCGCTGACACTCTTTGAGGCGCGCGTGGAACACAACGCGCCGTCGACCCGGTCTTGGTCCTTACCGGACGGCGAGCTACCCATTGCTCACCGTCCGCAAGCCCGCGCCTACGGTGGCCGGGAATCAGCGATTGATTCCCGACGCCCAGGGCGTCTCCTCCTGCGGCGGCTAGGGGCGTGAGGGCGCGAAATTTGCCTCTCCCTCACGCGTTCCGCCTCCTCCTTTGCGAGCATTACTGCTTCGCAGAAGGAGGTGACGGCCTCCCATGCCCTCTCGCTCCGTACCATAGCCTGGACCAGGGCCGGACGCGAGAGATCCCCGCCACCGATCGCCTCCACGAGGACACGGTGGCGGCGGTGCTCTGACCAAGCCGGGCATACCTCCACCGTATGCTCCACCGTGTCCTCCGGGCGATCCACGCAGTGATGACACCCAGGCGTTTCCCCCCGCCTTATCCGAAACAGGTACCTCCCGAAACAGCCATGTCCGGTGAGGACCTGCGTCTGGCGGAAGGTGAGGACGCCGTGGCGCCTCTCCAGCCACTCCTCAGAGAGGGGACATATCGCCGCAATAGTGGCGTGCCCAGCACTGGGTTGCGACAATCGCACTCTCCATGACGCCATGAGATCCCGTCGGAGCTCTGTCCGCTGTGCCGCGATTTCTCGCGGCATCGGAGTCAAGCCCCGGCGTTTCGCCTCCTCGCGCCACTCTCAAATATGCGCGAGGACTTTTGCCTCCAGATCCCATGGTCATCAAACTGCCCTAAGCCTCCAACTACTACAGATATAATCTCGTAAGCTTATTTATTTGTTTAAAGATCTACGTCATTCTGCGGACAAGGAGACATCCACAATGGTCTACCGCTCGTTATTGTGAGTATAATTACCTACTGCATTCCAGTATGGGGAGGGACTTTTAAAACAGCCATGCTTAGAGCGGAACGGGCACAACGGGCAGTACTTAAAGTGATGTCCTTCAAAAAACAATTGTTTCCCACTAGACAGTTGTACTCGGAAGCCCAAGTCCTTACAGTTCGACAATTATATATACTCCGTGCTGTCCTACCAATAAATTCAGATGCAATAAGTAGACGCACTGGCTTTCCAGTCTGCAAAGTTACCAAATGTCGTACTGCTCTCGCGTCGAGACACTTTTGTGCGTTAAGTTCAAAGATCTATACCAAACCGGGTTAATAAATCTATCCCGATTTATAAGCTTAGGTACGTTTTATATGGTAAAACAAATTTTAAGGGCTGAAGCCAAGGTCTTAATTTTTTTTTAAGTTAATAAATAATTAATTTAGTTAATTTGTTTGTTTTTGTAGTTATGACGACACTGAGAAGTTAATTTTAACAGTATCATAAAAGACGCGTAGAAATTGCAAAAACACATTAAGGCAGGTTTTGAGGAACAGGTCGATACAGAAGCAAACTAGGCCTTCCACGGTTAACAATACTTTAATTAATTTTAAAACACTAATTTACAATTTGATGGTTACAATACTAATTTTCAAATAATACCTAATCGACGCGAGCATTTTTTTTAATTTTTTTTTACTAGGGCATCTCGTAGCTCACCTCTGAGGTGATGACTACTTAACCGGACATTCCTGTGGCTGCCTTAACTACTACACTCAAAGCCTCCAGCCAGAGGCAAAAACTATTCGCTAAGGGCACCCCCTGTGGGGTACGGACCTCGGCTTAGAGCGTCGCTGGGGGGAGGACAGCAAGTTGGCACAGGCTGGATCAAGGATAATTCATTATTATTAATCAGGGAATTTAAAGCTACTGGCTCAGCATCGACGCGGGCTGGCGCATCAACGAGCAAGGGTCGGGGGTCGACGCGCGCAGCTCGTGTTCGTCCCTTTATAATCCCGTGTCGAACGGGAAGGGTTGGGGATAATAAGCTGCCACTCTCGTCCGGCAGTGGCGTTGCTTAGCTGCTACCGGTCGTAGTGTTGCCAATACGGCCATGCTGCATCGTGCCTGCCCCAGACACGCACGCTCACGCCTAGGAAGCCAATTCCGTAGCACACAGACATGTGTGATAACATAGATACTGGAAACATAAACAAACCTCACATTAGAGTTATATTTAATTCCTTAATCAACCGTATCGGTCATCATGATGTCAAACACTACTGGACACTTATTTAGTTATTTAGCCCAGTGGTTCTCAAACTTTTTCGGTGACGGAACCCTTTTGGGAAGCAAAATACTTGATGGAACCCTAAAATAAAACAATAGTTTTAAAAAGTGTATTCTTTATTAATAAGCAAAATAAAAGTATACAGTACAATGTAACAGTTACTAATTATTACTTACTTTACCACATGGCAAGTAGGTACAATAATAGAAGATATTAAAAAGAAAAAATCTAACTAATGGGAGGTACCTATGAAACTGTTTTTTATTTTTCATCAATTGGTTGATATCAGGTTTGATAGAAGACAGTTGAAGTCTCATCAGGTTCGGCGTCCAGTCTATGGCGATATTTTGTTTTCGTGGCTGCATAGGTTGAGAATCCTGTTTCGCACAAATATGTTGTTGGGAACGGGAGAAGAATATTCAGAACCATTTTGCCAAGCATTGGATATTCATCACGGATTCTGCACCAAAAATCGTTGAGAGGCGTCGTTTTGAACAGTGAATCCATACTTGTGTCTGATGACATTTCTAAAAGAGATTCATATATTTCGTTTGTATACTAAATGAATTTAATAGAATAGAATAGAATAGAATTACTTTATTTCGGACACAATTATCCATATGGTGTTAGTAACATACAAAAAATAACTTATTGCCTAGTGTTAGTAACAATCAACCTCCGCACAAACTGCTGTACAATCGGAGAGCCGAAGCTCTCGGCTACAGTTTTCAGGATGCTGTTTTGACTGCCTCTCACTCTCCTCAGAAGCGACGCTGTTTTTTTGCGTACAATAGCATAGAAGCCGTCGGTGCGGGCTTGCGCAAACATATTAGACGCGCTACAGTATCGAGGCAGCCTCAACAACATCCTGAAAGCATTGTTATATTGGACGCGCAGGGCATCCAGCGATCTCTTAGTATAATTGACCCATAGATTGCCCGTGTACAAACTTTGGCAGTAAGCCTTAAAAAGTGTTACTTTAACTTGGTCTGTACACCGCGCAAATCTACGGGACAACATATTACTCCGGACCGCTAGAGCCCTGCGCTCCCTCTCAATGTCTACATCGTCCCTGAGGTCAGCGGCAAGCCAATGCCCTAGGTATTTAAAAGTTGACACCCTATTAATTGGTGACCCGTTAATAAGCAACTCGGGTCCCTCTCCACGGCGTTTGCCGCTGACCTCAAAGACCATGTATTCACATTTTTTTTCATTATATTTTAATCCATGTGCGACAGCGTAGGTCTCACACGTTCTAAGCATCTCTCTGATTGCTCCCGCTGACGGACCCAGCAGCACCATGTCATCTGCATAGCTGATGTTGTTAATTCTAACCCCATCAACACTGCATCCGACACGCATGCTGCTGAGTGCGACTACCAGGTCATCCACGTAGAGGTTGAAGAGCCTGGGAGACGTCAGACCACCCTGCCTCACCCCGCACTCCAACCCATACGGCTCAGAGACTGTATCATCCCATTTCACCTGATTGACTTGGTTACCATACCAATACTGGAACAGCCCACATATTTCCGCGGGTATACCCCTGTCTCCCATCTTTCTCCAGAGCACATCGTAAGAAACGAGATCAAAGGCCTAATAACAAACTTATTTTTTATAAGTCAAACACTGATTTGACTCAACTGTTGTGTTATTGTCTCCAATATCTTGGTTGAATTATGTAGTAGGGTCACACTGATTTATTTGTTGTTCCTATATTTAAATACTAACGGTCTTATTTATAAACGAATTATGTAATGGGCAGCGGAGGAGTCCAAAAAAAACCCAAAGTTTCCACTAAATGAATTTAATAACGAAAATTACAATTAATTCTTAATATTAGGTGAGTAGGTACTAAGAGGTTGTCCTAACGACCGATGTATGTGACGAAAGGCCCCGCGCCGAATCTGCTGGTTAGTTTTATTGGATGCACCAAGTTGGGTTGCGCAATCCATTCACAGTAACCGAATGTATGGTGATGACGTATCTGGAAGGCACTCACAGATATAACACCTCCCCCCTTAGATGAGCAACTATTTGCCAATTTCTACGGCAAATGTTGCGGCTTTCTTGTTCCGCTGCGAGAACTCGATGTCTTCTTTATTCGATTCAATTTTGATGAGTTTTGCTCGATGATAACGAATAAAGTAGATGGTAAGAAGTGCACCTGCACTTAACAATGCAAGTACAATCACATACAATGGTATTGTTGTGTGGTAGAGACTCGAGGAATCCGCAGTATCCATTTCAACAGGCGTTTCCATTGTAATTTGTTTCTGTATCTTGTGCAATATACTGAGATCCATTGAAGTCAGTTGGTAATTTGGTTGATTCTTCTGAGAATCATTAGTCATCCGAGGGAGCGCTGTGATTTCAATTGAAATTACCTTGAATTTGTCATCGATGTTGGCCAATGTGAATTTCGGGGTTTTCATTCTGCAAGACTTCGGAATTGTAGCCAGAAAACTTCCTTCCAGAATTTGATGTTTTTCAGGGCCGCAGTAAAGTTGAACCTTGGTGGGCTTCGGGAACGAAACTATGTAGTGCTTGCTATCCAGCTCCAGCAGGGCTTCCTTGGCCAGAGAGATAGGCATGATTTGACACGTTTCATCTATCTCCTGGGAATGTATGAGTTTTTCTATGCAATCCTGACCGGAGCGAATTTGGTGACTTGTTTTTTGCTCACAGATATGCCAGTTATTTACCTTCGGGCATTCAGCCTCCATGTACACATATTCCTTAGAATTGATCGCTACAAATGGATAGGAAGGCAGGATGACGTCAAAGTTTTCATTAGGAACTGGACAAAGTTTAAATAGTTCAAAAGTACTGGGAAGACTGATAGGGAATTGAAGGACAACCACGATTTTCTTATCGACATAATATGAACCTAAACTAATTATGTCATAGTAATATCTAATGTCTATGATCTGATCGGTGCTATATAAATGCTGTAGTTTGCTTATCATAGTTCTTAATTCCCTAACAGATAGAATAGAATGGTGCAAGGACACCGTGCGACTAAAAGCTAATATATTTTCTAGCCTACTTATTTCACCGGATAACTCTTGTACGTTATCGTTAAGTATAACGAAGAGTTGCGCAAAGTGAGCATACGTTAAAGTACGATCGCTCTCTGACGTAGTCATATTGATGACGTACGAAAGGGCTTTATCTAATTAAGCTGATTTATTGTCAAATTATTCAGTACGTGAGTTTGCTGTAAGGAAAATTCTTTAAATAATGAAATATGCTGATTGATTTTGTTGGAAATTAGTTTATCATTTCGTTTTTGAATTTTCATAGCATTTTCGAACCTTATAACATCATCATGATCCAAGTTTCCCGAAATTGATTTTATCAAAGTGCCCAATGGGTTTATCAAGCCACGTTTGACTCTACTAGGTTGCAGCGTTTCTAATTGTAAAAGTATTTTATTTAATTTAATATGTAAGTACTTAATTTGTGCACTGAACATGAGCAAACTATTATTACTTAATTTGTCCGAAGTGTCACGTAATTGTCGTTGAAAGTCATATATCTGTCGTTCTATCTGAATTAAGTTAATGTCCTGTAAGAACGTATGATGATGGGATACGATTTTCGTGTCTCCTAGATTATAAGGTAAAAGTCCCGGTCCGTCACCTAGGCTGTCAAGTTGGATCTCTTGAGCTCGGCCCAGGCTCATTATCGTCAGTAATAGGTACCTGTAACAATGGAGGGTCTTTATTCTTTTTAGATCGTTTCAGTCTACTTTTAGCTACCGGTCCTCGTTTCCTTGAAGTGTAAATATGAATAGGTAAGTTAGCAATAACCTTGTCTTGAGTAAATCGAGGGGCAAGTTTTTGTCGGGATGCAGTAGGGTTCCGTATGTATATCTCCTGGTTTTCTGAGTACTCAATTTCAGGTTCCCTATAGCTGTTACGTTGCGTCATCGATGTCTCGCGTTCGGCAAGCGATGATTCATGGACAAGGCTATAAACCATTTCCATTCGAACACGGTGATCTTGAATGTACTGTTGTAGTAATCTTTCCGACAAATTCAAATCTGTGGGGTCCCGTGGGTCGAAATGTCCAGTGATAAGGTCAAACGGCCTACATTTAGTCAGACTATGAATGGAACTATTATATGCCAAAAGGGCGTAAGGGACTAAAATGATAGCACATTCATTTTTGTGTTTCAGCTTTAATATGCGTAAATGTTCAAGAAGTGTGCTATAGAAACGCTCTATCATCCCATTTTCGTTCGGGGTATGAGCAGCAGTAGTATGATGTTGTACTTTGTGTAACCGTAAAAATTCACTTACTACTTGATTTGTGAATTCGGTTCCCTGGTCAGTTATTAGTTTCATTGGGTAACGATGATGCGTACTAAAAATTAAAAGTGATTTTATTATATTAGGGGCTGTACAGTCTGCCATACGGTAAGCCTGAGCATATTTACTAAAAGAATCAATTATAGTAAAATATTTTTCTTGTTCGATAGTTAAAACATCGACATGTGCAGTGTCAAATGGCTTACTAGGCGGAGGAACGATTCTAAATTCTTGGCGAATTGGGTTTCGGTCGTATTTTGCACAATTACATATCTTGCATTCATTAATGAACTGAGTTATGACAGTTTTCATTTTAGGCCAGAAAAATTGACGTGATAAGGCTAGATAGGTCTCATTTATGCCACGATGATTTGTCTTTCCCTCGTGATACTTGCGAAGAGCATCCTGTTGATTGAAATATTCGGATATATTAGTAATTTGGCATTTTACTAGAATCAACTTCATAGATGAACTTTTAAAATTTCTTTGAATTACAGGAACTATTTCAAGCATTTTCTCTATTGGTTGGACTAAGATAGCTGTGCGGAATTTGGGATCTACGCGTTTTTTTATTAGGTCTACAATGTCTTTATCAAAATGGGATTCTCGTACATTCGTCACAACTTGCAGGTAAGTATCAAAAGGTTTTTTAATCATAGACCTAGATGTAGATGAGTCACTAACTATATTAATTATAATTTGTCTACGATATTTATTTAAGGGGTATTCACTAATGGGAATTTCGAGTATTGGGCTTTCTTCGCTAGTGTGAGCGGTTTCACCGTCTGACACGTCTTGAATTTCAGGTGCTGTAAGAGTTGACGAACTGTGGTTATCCTGGACCACTGAAGAATTATCCAATGACATAGCTTCAGGTGCTGAAATCGTTGATGACGTACTATGGTAGCGTCGTCGTGCTTGTGACGTATTGACTATCATTGAGATAGTTTCATCATTGTGAATTTCGATCCGCGACAAAGCGTCGGCGTTTGTGTTACATTTACCCTTTTTATAAATTAAATTAAAATTGAATTCAGATAATTTTAGTCTCCACCTAGTTAGACGCGAATTAGGCTCCTTTAAATTCATTAGCCATTGCAACGGTTTATGGTCGGTGACTACTTTAAATTTGCGCCCAAATAAATATGGCCTAAAGTACTTTGTGGCCCAGACGATCGCAAGGAGTTCTTTTTCGATCGTTGAATAATTTATTTCGCTATCGTTTAGTGTCCTAGATGCATAAGCTATGGGTCTATCAGCTCCTATTGGGCCTTGAGATAGTACAGCGCCCAGTGCGAAGTTGGATGCATCAGTAGTGAGAATGAATTCCTTTGAGAAGTCTGGATGCTGTAGTATCGGATCATTAGTAAGAAGAGTTTTACAGTGTTCAAAATGTTTTATATAATCAGGTGTAATATTAATTTTAGCTCCCTTTTTCAGACATGTGGTAAGAAATTTTGTGTTACGAGCGAAATCGGGAATAAATCTACGGTAATAACCGATAAGGCCTAGAAAAGATTTAATTTGTTTCGGAGTTTTTGGGATAGGATAATTTAGAATTGCCGAAATTTTGTCGGGATTCGGTCTGACACCTTCAGGGGTAATAACATGCCCTAAATATGGTGTTTCACGTTTTAGGAACCCGGACTTATCCATTTGGATCTTAAAATTGGATTCCTTAAGACGCTGAAATACTTTACCTAAGTTATCTATGATTTCCTGTAAAGAAGTACCAAACACTAGGATATCATCTAAATAGACAACGCAAATTTTATTCAGAAGACCTTGAAGTACATTATCCATTACTCTCTGAAAGGTGGCTGGCGAATTTTTCAAGCCCATAGGCATTCGCAGGAATTCATAATGTCCATGCTCTACATTGAATGCCGTTTTATGAATATCTTTAGGGTCTAATTCAACCTGGTAAAATCCATTAGTTAAATCAAGAGTAGCAAAGTATTGACACTTCCCTAGCTTATCTAATATATCGGTGACATTTGGGATGGGATATTTATCGTCAACTGTCTTCTCGTTCAACTTACGGAAGTCAATGACTATGCGCCACTTAGTTTTGCCAGACGCGTCACTCTTCTTTGGTACTACCCATATAGGTGCGCTCCATGCGGAGGTAGAAGGCCTAATTATCCCTTGATCTAACATTTTACTGATTTGAGTTTGTACCTCATCCTTATGAATATATGGATACCTATAAGTTTTACTATAGACAGGTAATTCGTCTGTGGTGTTAATGCTATGCTTAATTTGGTTTGTGAACGTTAGAGGTTCATCTTCAATATAGAATACGTCTGAGTATTCTCTGCAGAGGTTAGTTAAATTGATTGTCTCCTCTGGATTTAAATGATCTATGCGCAATCGCGATAGCACCTGCTCGGCTCGACGACTACTGTTATTGTAAGTATCCGATGTCTCGGCAGGTACAGTTTGTTCGCTAAATACATGTGCGACGATTGGTTCTGACAAAGATAAAATTACATCATTATTCGTAGGGTTAGATATTTCTAAAAAAGCTCGATTATTTTTTGCTGTAGTTATACATTCATTTATGTTACAACTCTGTATATTTTGCTGATCTATGTGTATATCTCCTTGGCCAATATTAATAGGCAAATTTACTATTTTAAAAGATTGTGCCGGAATAATGTTCTCATATAAATTTACACTTTGGGAGGTATACATATGTATAGGGTTGCTAGAAAATTCAGTTTTAAGTACACGAGAACTTAAGTCAATTTTCGCTAAGAACCGCTCAAGAAGATCGCACCCTATTAGTCCGTCAAAGTAATCGTGGAATCTGTATATGTTCAATTTTATTGGATTATTGTCTTTAAATTCTTCGAAACAGGGTATAGTGATTGAGTAATAATTCATGGTGGATGCATGCACGTTAGCGACTTTAAATGGTTCATAGTCAAGTTCATAGTCGGGATAGTACTTTGCCACAGTTTCAGGACTTATGAACGACTGGTTAGCTCCCGTATCAACTAAAAATTTTAAAGGAGGAAAGTCAGGCCTTACATTTAATTTTAAAAAAGGCAATTGTCTTTTCCCCTGTATATTAATTTCTATTCGGGGGCATTTTTCGGGGCTTCCTTTGGAAAATTTGACGACTTTGGATTTTCCGGTGAAACTATAGGTGTGGATTCACCTACGGAGACGTCCTGTGAAAGTGTCAAGTGAGTAGTCGGGTCACAAGCTGGGACACAGTCTGGGACATAGTCATAGTCACAGTAGTAAAAGTCCTCTGGGACATAATAGTCAAAGTCGGGTTCTTGTACAAAAAATTCGTTCACGTTAGCTTCTCGTGTTCTAAAGTAATTACTAGGGGGTGGATTACCGTAATTACGCCAATCATGCATATTGGTCGGTGGCAGAACACGTGCAACGGGGTGACTAACACCGCTCATTGGTCGGGGCTGGTTGTTCGGTACCTGCTGAGGCGTTGGGGGTCTAGGGTTGACTCTAAAACCGGTGGACATATTGGATCGCGGTAAAGCTTTGAACATTTGTTGGGTTCTAGAGGGTCCCTGATAAAATGGTCTAGGCTGCTGTGGAATAAAGCGATTTGGATCAAAATTTCGAGGCATCGAATTTCTATTGATCTGAGGATACTGAGCTAGCACATTTGGGAATATAGGAAACAACCTTTTACTTGAAGGTATAATTTTCTGTTGGAGGTAAACAACGTTCATCTCCTCTTGGGCAAATTCTAATGCTTTCTCCAGGGAAGGAGGCCTCATGCATCGAATCCTAGATCCTAGAGGTTCCGCTAAGCCTCGTAGATACGTCTGCAAAGCTAGCTTTTTATACAAAGTTATTTTTGCTTCGACGGTGGTAGCGACAGCATCGTGTATTTCTACGTATGTCATGATGGTGCTTAAAAGGTTTAAAACGCGCTCATAGAATACTTGAGGCGTATCTGATCCTTGAGATGGTAACGATAGATCATTGTACAACGCAGACTCATCTCTATGGTCTGAAAAATTATGAATTAACGTATTCCTAATACCGTTCCAATCCCGGGGAATACTATTTGTTACTAGTGTTCTAGCGGCGTTCCCGGTGATTTTATTTAAAATCCCATTTAATAATGCTAAGTTAGTTAGTTCATGACCAGGTGCTGGATCAATATAGCTTGCAACAAGCTGGTCACATAGTGATAAAAATCTAATTAGAGTATTACTATTACCGTCAAATTCTGGTACTAGTCTTAATGTTTTAACAATTTTATTGATCATATCGTCTTAATTTTCCATGATTATTTCTAAGCTAACTCTAAATTTCGGGTAGCGTCCCTCAGCGCGTTGCGAGAGGACAACCGATTGCCCGGGGGTTCGATACCCCTAATAGATCGCGATGATCGTGGGTGAAAAATTTTGGAGGCGGGAAATAGCGACCGACTGTAAGGAATTTGTGCAACTCACATAAAGTACATATTGGCGGCTCCCGTTGTATCGATGTCTGGATACAGTCTACAGGATCTCCAACGGCTGCTTCTGGTTCTTCTGGATTGTCGACGACGCACGTTGAAACGTGAACAGCACGCACAAATGTCCAAATGTCCAGATCGATCGTGAAATTATAGTCTTTGATTTGCACGCACTGACTCGACAATCCTACCGACTGCGCCAATTATGTAATGGGCAGCGGAGGAGTCCAAAAAAAACCCAAAGTTTCCACTAAATGAATTTAATAACGAAAATTACAATTAATTCTTAATATTAGGTGAGTAGGTACTAAGAGGTTGTCCTAACGACCGATGTATGTGACGAAAGGCCCCGCGCCGAATCTGCTGGTTAGTTTTATTGGATGCACCAAGTTGGGTTGCGCAATCCATTCACAGTAACCGAATGTATGGTGATGACGTATCTGGAAGGCACTCACAGATATAACAAACGCTAGTTAAATTTTAATCAAATGCTAAGCAATTGATTAGCAAAATTCTTATTCATAAACGCTATTTAGCGCTAAGAGGTTGCTAAGCAAATGATTAGTAGCTGTCAAAATTAAACACCACCGGTGCCCTGTTTAGAGCTTGCTAAGAGGATGTTAAGCGGCAAGATGGCGGATTTTATTTGAATCAGCTGATCGATACAAGATTTTCTGTGCTCGATATTATTTTGTTCTCTATTAACGAGTTGTGCCTTAGTAAATATTGATTTCGACAATCTTTTACGGGATTTGAGAATGACTACTACGTCATTCTCAAATCCCGTAAAAGATTGTGTGAATTCAATCATTTTGAAACGCTGGCGGGAACTAGACAAAGGAGAGGAAGACTTTCATTCGAAGTACACAGTCATGATGAAAGGATAATTAGTGAAGTTCAATTAGGAGGGGGCTCAGTACCAGAATCGATTTCGTGAGGAAGTTCAATGTAAATTGTTACAAACAAAACAAACAAACATAACATCATGCCTGTATTCCCCGAAGGGTTAGGCAGAGGTGTACCTATAGTACACCCACATTTTGCCAGTTATGTTTAAGTCCCATGTAATAGGGGGCGAGCCTATTGCCATCAACCGGGCACAAATCCGGACTCTGGGCTGGTAATGAGCAATTCCAGATGAAAAAACCCAAACACTATGTCCGACTCGGGAATCGAACCCAGGACCTGACCAACGAAAACCAACGAAATTGTTATTATCTTGTGTGTTATGTCGTTATTGTGCCAGCCCGTCATCTTATTGTGCCAGCTCTAAGGCCAAGAAAAGCTATGTTGTAGCAGTCACACACAAATAACAAGAGATATATAATAGAATATAATTTATTTTGATAAATAATAAAGCAACATTATTGTTATACATTCATTATTATTGATTTCCAATATTCTTCCTCCAAAGACAGGTGTCATTCTTTTCTCATGGCACTCTCATTCCTCATCGTTTTCATGGAGCAAGGTCTACTCCCTCATCTTTACGAGGTTGAATAATATTTGTGCAAGGTGCTAGTGGCTCATAGCAGCAGTCAAACTTGCTGTAAAGAAATGTCAAATAAGTAGTAATTGTTATTATAAGATACTGAAACCTTGGTGGCCTTGGTGCAAAAGCAATAGGAAGTAATAAAACATACAACATACACAAAACATAACATCACGCCTGTATTCCCCGTAGGGTTAGGCAGAGGTATACCTATAGTACACTGTCATTTCACCAGTTATGTTTAAGTCCCATGTAATAGGGGGCGAGCCTATTGTCATCAACCTGGCACAAATCCAGACCCCGAGCTGCTACTGAGAAATTCGAGGTAGAAAAACCCAATAACACTTACAAAACAAACATTTGTAAGGTAGTATATTCATGTTAAGAAGGTCTGACTGAGAAGAACTGACCAAGTGAATGAAAAAGCAATAGCTATGTATTTTCATGATTGATAGTTTTGTACCGGGTTAGGTATAGTTTTACTTAGTGGTTATATACGATACGATGACGACATCGTTCCTCGAACAAACCACGCCTAGGACATGAAAATACATATTATTGCTTTTTTATTCACTTGGTCAGATTATAATGGTTTACATTAGTAAACCATTATAAATAAGTAATAAGTAGATATAAATCCAGAGATAAATACCTTTTCCTATTTACTCCAATTATTGGAGCTTATTATTTTCATTGCTACCATCGCAAAAACAATGAAATAAAACTTATTAAATAATTGTAATATTTTATAAAAAATTCTGATGAAATTTTTGACTTTTGTCTGTCAAAGTCACGACAGATACAGAAATCGTGGTTTTGACAACTTTATTTATAAAATTCTGTTTTATAGTCGACTATTTTGATTATAATCTGTGCCGAACGCGTAATTTCTCCTCTATTTCGTTTCGCAACTAATCACTTGCTAACTAGCGTTTATAAATAAAGAAAAGTTAACCATCTATTTAGAGCTAACCATTTGCTTAGCTAAACAGTGGCTAATCAGTGATTAGCGAGATTTTTATAAATAAGGCTGTAAATGATTAAGGATACAAGTTCCATTAAATTATTTTGTTAAGAATATCTAAGAGATTAGTTTACGTATAAATTATATTTTTGTAAAGGCATTATTACAGTTTATAGTTTAAAAGTATTTGTTTTGTACTAATAGTTCAGTTCATTTTATCTGTGGCAATATTCATGTTAGATAGGGTAAGGGTAGACAACTGTCATTTGAAATGTTTTAAAAGGTCGTGTAACTTAATTCTTGTTCTCTTTTCTGTACGTGTCACTGGACTGGTAACAATATAAAAGCTTAAGTTAACATCTAAGAACAGACCCTGAGTAGTGTCCATGTCCGTAATATTGAGTTGCTAAAAGCTAATATAAGGAAATAATGTTGCTTATCAGAAGTTTTGCTTTTATTGTAAAATGGATTGAAATAAGGATCATCAGATCACTTCTGGTGAAAGATCGACAATGTTCATGTAGGTAAGTTAAATTGTCATTATATCTTGATTATTGCTGATAACTATGAGCAACTAGTAGCAATATTAGCAATATTTTAATACATACAGAACTGTATTAAAATATTGCTAATATTGCTACATAAGTGTTAAATCGAATGAAGGAATATTCATATTCTATTTCTTGTCATTGATAAAGTTGTTAGCTTTAAGAAATGGTCCAAGAGATTAATGTAATAACACAACTAAATGCTAATGTGAAAATGTGTTGATAAAATACTTCAAAACAAGCTTCCGTGGAGTTTCTTATCCTTCTTCTCCACGAAGACCTAGATTTGGAACGGATAACTAGCTTTCTCATTAACAATAGATACCTATTTATTGACAAGTCTAATTGAAATAAATGCCTAGTCTTGTCTCCATGTGCTTTCTTATAATCCTTTTCCCTACACACCATATTCATAGATATTAAAATACATAACATAACATCACGCCTTGTTTCCCCGAGGGGTTGGGCAGAGGTGCACCTGTAGTAGGTACACCCACATATTAAAATACCTACATGATTAAATAATTAACTAATAGGTAACCTGAAAATCCTGACATTCAAAAGTTGATAGTTAAGTGGATATCAATGCCTCTAAATGTAGTATATCTAATAATCTTTTTCTCACACGCGCATCGAACTGAGATATTGGACCAATTCTTCAAACACATCATCTTGAAACATTTCTGAGTCGTTATCGCTAACAAGCTCACTGAGTGACGTAAAGCTTTCTATTTCTTTCTTACTAACGCAAAGAATCCAAAAATCTAATTTTCTTTTGAAGGCAGTTATTTTGTTATAGGTCTGAAACACTGTTTTCTGTTTACCTTGCAATGATAAATTCAATTCGTTCAGTTTTTGAAAGATATCCGCCATAAAAGGCAATCGGAACAACCAAGTTTTATCATACAAACGGTCCTTCAAATTAAAAGAAGTATCTGCCGAAAGAAACATTTGTAACTCGGCTCTAAGTTCAAATAGCCTTATTAAAGTTTTACCCCGAGACAGCCATCGCACTTATTTAAGGAGCAGCAGTGTTTTATGTTTGCTGCCATAATCTTCACACAATAATGAGAACAATCGGGATTGTAGTAGTCGTGATTTGATAAAATTAATTATTTTTACCGCTTCATCCATAACTAATTTTAAATTTGACGGCATTTGCTTCATCGCAAGTGCTTGTCTATGCAGAATACAATGGCTGGAACTACAATTAGGCGCTTTACTTTTTATTCGTGACACTGCTCCTGCTGTTTTGCATGTCATCGCCTTGGCCCCATCTGTACAAATGTCAATGCAATTGTTCCAACTGAGATTTTCTTCAAAAAATATATTTATTTTATTAAAAATTTCTTTCCCGGTAGTGTTTGTGAGCAGCGGTGAACACATAAGCATGTCTTCTTCAAAAGAACTTTCATATGGATATCTCGCGATAACCAGCAAGATAGCCAAACCAGCGACATCAGTTGACTCGTCCATTTGCAAGGCGAATCGTGTTTTTTGTAGACGTGTAACTACGAGTAGTTCTTGTTTGACGTAGCTTGCCAGATCATGGATTCACCGTGAAACAGTATCGTTTGATAGCGGCACAGAAAGATGCTTTGCAGATTTTTCATCGAGCATACATTTTGTTATGTCTAATACACATGGCTTTATTAAATTCTCAGCGATAGAGTGCGCTTCACCTACTTGTGCAATGATGCCTACGTGGCCTTTTCGTTGATAGTTTGTGTTACATGCATCATATTTTTTTGACTTTCCAATTACTGATCTTTTTTACGAACAAAAAATTATTTATTCTTGTCTTTAGACTCGGGGTATATAGTTTCTAAATGTCGGCGCAATTTGGCAGGTGCCATGGAACTATTAGGAAGCAGTTTACTACATAGCATGCAGAGAGGTGAGCCGTTGGAATCAACAAATCCGAAACTGATATATGATGATTCATCATACTTCCTTTTTTTCGTCTTTGAAACCGTCGAACTTGACGTCGTGGCATCATCATCTGGATCGGTGATTGCTATATTCCCCGCGCCCACTGCTTTTGAACATTCAGCGACATTAGAAGATGTTGTTGCAACACGTTTAACACCTTTAAGCCAACGTTCCATTCTTCTTTATTTATAATGTTACACGTCAGGATGGTGGGGTCTAAATATGCACAATGCGTATAAGAGACTAAGTTTAGTACAATGAAGAAATGTATAAAACTGAGACAACAGAATACAGCAGGCAGTAGAACAATGAACACTAGTTTCTCGCTAGCGAGCTTGTAAGTAGGTAGGTAGGAACTTATCGCTCCGAACGCTAATCGTCAACTGACTGACGAGGCGCGTTTTTTTTTTATATGGCATCTCGCAGTTGACTCTCAGATTGAAGTCGCAGCTCCTTAACCGGACTATGACGAGGTGCGACGCGACATCGCCGCTTTTATACTTAGTCCTAGACTCGATCTCGAATATTCTCGAAAATAATAATAAAATAAAATACATTTATTTCAGACTACTAAAATGTCCATAAATTGTTAGTAACATTATCTTAAAACTATGTTAAGTAGTCAGAAAAATTACTTAGACAACATGCAGCCTGATGAACCTTCCTACAACTGCAGATTCAGGTCTCTCTGCAATCATCCTCAGGATTCCTACTTCGAATTCGACGAATTAGTGAGGCTGACTTTTTGCGCATTATAGCGTAAAAGTCATCCACCCTCGCGTCGGCAAACATGCCCAAGGCGCTGCAAAACCGAGGCAGCCGCAACAGAATCCTAAAGGCGTTGTTGTACTGCACTCTTAGAGCATTGTAGGCCCGCTGCGTATAGTTGGTCCATAGGGCGCTGGTGTAAAAGCTTTGACAATATGCTCTGAACAAAGTTACTTTAACCTGTGCTGTACACCTTGCGAACCTATGCACCAACATGTTAGCGCGCACCGACAATGCTCTTCTCTCTCTCTCGATATCTCTGTCGTCATTGAGGGTTTCAGTAACAATGTGCCCTAGATACTTAAACTCAGACACACGACTCAAGGATACCCCGTTTAGATATACGGGTGGTATATGCTCAGGTTATTATTCTTACCTCTGATAATCATATACTCACTCTTTTTATTATTGTACCTTAAGCCGTGAATCTCGGCGTATGACTCACAGACATTCAACAGTTTCCTCAACCCACCGACAGATGGACTCAGCAACACCATGTCATCCGCGTAACTGATGTTATTGACACAAACGTTGTCTATGTGACACCCGACATGGCTGCTGCTGAGCTCACCAATCAGCTGGTTGACATATAAATTGAAGAGTCTTGGGGAGGTCAACCCCCCTTGCCTAACTCCACACTCAAGTGTATACTCATCAGAATATACGTTTCTCCACTTGACAACGTTTTTCTGATGGTTGTACCAGAACGAGAATATCTAAATGAGTTCGGCTGGAGCACCGACCTCCCCAAGCTTTGTCCAGAGCTTACTATAATCGACTAGGTCAAAGGCTTTCGATAAGTCCAGAAAGCAAGCATATATGGGTGTTTTCCTGCTAACATAGTAAGCGACTGTGTGCTTCAGTGTCAAAATAGCACTTTCTGTTGACAAATTCTCACGAAAACCAAACTGGCCATAATATATTTGTTGAGCTAAAATTAAAAAAAAAAATCAAAATTCAAAAGTCATTTATTCAAACTAGGCTGAGAATCAGCACTTTTCGAACGTCAAAATTACATAAGACAGTCCCCCAAAACGCCCACCCTTCACCACTTCCTAGTGCTTTTGCTGGGAAGAAGAAGTGGCGCAACAAACTCCCCAGCAGCACAGCTGTCTGTTCAGTTAGAAAAAAAAATAAAAAATGATTCTATACAACAGTATGCAAGACAATTTACAATATGCAAAAAATAATTTAAATTAAATAGCTATAATTAATAGCCATATGACAGCTAGCACACGCCAATATACCAACCAAAAGCATCGAGAACTATACTCAAGCAGAAATAAAAATAACTAAAAGTAAACAATATCTAAAAAAAAAAGAAAAAGCCTCCAGGCATAAAGGGCGTGCCCGCTTACATATAGCTGTAACTAGAAGTTACAATTGATAAACTAGGACCATCGAGGTAAAATAAATAATTGTCGAGGTCGCTAGCTAACCACATATTGCAATACAACTCATAAAAAAAACATTGTAATGAGTATTATGAGTATTATGTCAGCACTAAATTAAAATAAAATTAAAATAAATTGACTTATAAAGTAAAATTATAAACAATTATATAAACTCATATAACCTGTCAGTAGGTAAACTAATTCTGGAGAAAGAACATTTATACATTGTCTTGAGTTAATCACAGCGACCATCTATTCTTCTCATTTAAGTAGTCGTTGATAGAATAGTATGCCTTTGAACAAAGGTTGGACTTTAATTTAGTTTTAAACGCATTAAAAGGCAAATCTAGCAAAGAAGAGGGTAGCTTGTTATAAAAGGTTATACCAAGCCCAACAAATGAGTTATGAACCTTATGAAGCCGGTGAAAGGGAGCACGTAGTTTATCCTTACTTCTTGTGTTAACATTGTGAATATCACTGTTTTTAGTGTATAAGTGTATATTTTGCCTAATATATAAGATGTTGGCGAAAATGAATTGTGATGCCACTGTGAGAATACCGATATCTTTGAAAAAATCTCTTAGAGAAACTCTGGCACCTAGCTGGTAAATTGCTCGAATAGCTCGTTTTTGGAGGACAAATATATTTTGAATATCTGCAGCTTTGCCCCACAGCAGAATACCATAGGACATAACGCTATGAAAATAACTAAAATAGACTAACCGAGCTGTATCAACGTCAGTGTATTGTCTTACTTTTCTGACGGCGTAGGCGGCCGAACTGAGCCTTCCCGCTAGGCTCGATATATGTTGGCCCCACTGAAGTTTGGCATCTACTGTTATGCCCAGAAAAACTGCCGAGTTTACAGTTTCAAGCACCTCTTTATCTAAGACGATGTTGGGTCCTAGATTTCTAACATTTGGAAGGGCAAACTTTACACATTTCGTTTTTTTGGCATTGAGAACTAGGTTATTTGTCGTAAACCAATCCGTAACCATTGATAGTGCACTGTTAACATCGTCAAAATCTTGTCTATTCCTGTCTACTTTAAAAATAAGAGAGGTATCATCTGCAAACAGTACAACTTCACAGATACCCTTTAAATAGAATGGTAAGTCATTGATATATACTAAGAACAAGAATGGACCCAGTATTGAGCCTTGAGGTACACCTAACTGAACTGGTAGCCCGGAAGATTTTACACCATCAACATCTACACATTGCGACCTATTATTTAAATATGAATTTAAAACGTTGAGAGCTTCGTTTAGCACACCATAATGACGCCGTTTACGCAAAAGCGTGTCATGGTGCACGCAATCAAAGGCTTTGGAGAGATCACAGAAAACTCCAATAGCATTTTGAGAGTTCTCCCATGCGTTAAATATGTGTTTCAGGAGAGCAACACCCGCATCTGTAGTCGAACGACCCTTTGTAGCTGTGCATCTAAGAGACCGTCAAACACCTTTGCCAACACAGTAGCCAGGGAGATAGGCCTATTATTCTTATCAGATACGTCACCACTGATATTTTTTGCTACAGGCACAACAAAAGTTTCTGTCATCTTAGGTGGTAAGTATGAGTGACGAATGCAAAAGGTAAACCACATAGCTAGTACTCTAAATAAATGCTTACCCGCGTGCTGCAAGTGTTCAATGCTCAGCCCGTCACTGCCCGGAGACTTACCTCGTTTTATGTTCATGATAATATTTTTCACATCATTGCACGTAAAGCCAATCGGGTTCTCACAGACAGTCACGGACTCAGCATCCCCAACCGCAACACTGGCGGCTACCGGTGACACAACCCTAAAATGGTTTTTAAATTGGTTAGCTATATCTGTAGGCTCACTACACCCGCCCACACTCACTGGCAGACTAACCCTACCGTTCATCCTCTTACTACCCTTCCAGAAAGCACGAAAGTT
The DNA here is from genome assembly GCA_963853775.1 of Xanthia togata. Classification (NCBI taxonomy): domain Eukaryota; kingdom Metazoa; phylum Arthropoda; class Insecta; order Lepidoptera; family Noctuidae; genus Xanthia; species Xanthia togata. The sequence goes on from OY970801.1 coordinate 599,039, forward strand.
TTTATCTGTAACATGGGAAGCCAGTATATCCATTTTAAGCTGATCTTGGTGATTCTGACAAAACTTTAGTCTAGATTTAAAAATTTTACGTGTAAGATACATGTTGTCATGAATAGGCCCACTTTCCGGTTTCCCATGTGCTATATACCCTTGATAAGCCTGCCTAGCCTGACCATGTGCCTCTCTCACATGTTTGTTCCATCCCACAACTGTTTTACCCTTTTTATGCTTCCTCACTTTCTTACTTTGAACTGAAGTTTCACATAAAATCTTAACAATGTCATTATATAAATTATCAATAATATATTTATGTTCAGAATTATTACACATACTGTCTGCACACACACAGAATTCACTAGGAAAGACAAGTTCTTTTAATTTATCATTACAAATGTCAGAATAATTTTCTATTTCGTCAGTTTCTCTCTCACCCCACATAATGTCATTAGAAATCCAATCTATACAAATACACTTATTCTTAATCATGTCAAGATTACATTTAACAATCAAAGGCAAATGGTCCGACCAATACACTCCATAGTCAACATTAATACATGTTATTGTATGCCAGGCTGATTCCGTGACTAAGCAGTGATCTAACCAGCGCTTACATCGATGAGCCTCACTATAGAATGTATGAGTACCTACTTGACGAACTGCCTAACTTAGCTATATCTGCACATATCCATTTATTATCGTCACAAAAATCAAGTAACTCGTCACAAAAGGACGCGGCGGGGTGTGCATTGAAATCTCCAAGAACAAATACAGATTCCACGTCATTTTGTTGTACAATTGCACTAATCTCCCCTAGACAGTTCGTAAATATTGGTAGGTTGTCAGACTGGTCGGTCGGCATGTACACACATATAACTATAACTTTACGATTGTCACCTGCATCTGCTCTAATGGCCGTGATACGATCGCTTTCACACTTCACAATTGTCACATTTGTAAACACACTTTTACGCCAAAGTATAGCGACCCCTCCAAACGGTCTCCCCCGCCTCACTCCTGACGACACGTCCATCGCCGATTTACCAGTATAACTGAAGCTACTGTCGATGTCACCGAGGATAGGCAGGTCCTGAGGCACCAGCCACGTCTCCTGCAGTGCTACCAAGTCCGCTCGCCGGCACAATGACCGGACACACTCCACACTCCTTTTCACGTTTTTGCAGTTAAAACTGACTAGTATGCTGCTGTTGTTGTGATCCATCAATAAGTTGCTCATCTGCATGTCGATTCCCGTAACCACTTCACCTTGAAAACATGTGAAGTGAGCGTGGAGTGAGCTGTCAGTGTCATCTCACCCTGTTGGAATGACAACTCACTTCACCTAAGTTTTCACGGTGAGATGGTTACAGAATAGCACTGCTGGCCCCCTTCTCATGTTTACAAATCGGCGGAACTTTATTCCGTCCGGCCATAGATTGTCATCGAGATACAGATACATTCTACATTTCGATACAAACAATTTAAAGGCATTGTACCCTTTATCATATTTCATTTTAATTCTAGTCAACCTCACGCTTTCCTGCGTTTTTTTTTAAATATATTCCACTATGTCAGATTCCACCGTGTCTTTATGCACATTGGACACAAAAAGGGGTACTTTAATATCAGCCGCCTTAAAATTACTACGCGGTTCCGTGGTTGCCTTACCTAACTGACTTACAAAACGATTTCGTAGTCGTTTTCTTTGAACGGTAATCCAACTAGAATTTGGTTCATTTATCTTTCTGTACGATTTCTGCTATAGTTAACCGCTCTTCAGATACTTCAACAGGTGTAGTCATTGTACAAACCGGTAAAGGTGCATGTACTTCCCTCTCAGCTGTTTGTGATAACAACTTACTTGTCACAAAAACACGTGGATTTCCATCTGGCGCGACACTGTGCTTCTCTGTGTCCCGCTCGGCTATACCGGTCTCGCTCACTGGGTTATTCGCCGAGCACAGGTGTGACGGAGATAGAACTAGTGGTGTGCTCTCACTGTCGCGTTGTCTCTGTGACGGCTCTTTTATCCTTTCTAACATAGGTGATATGCCTACCGGCCCACTATCCATGCAAAATGCTCCTCGCCTGCGTTTGTTTATATTGTAGTCATCTAATCCCACAATTTAACCATATTTGCAACTATGCAGCTCGCTTTTGACTGCGCGCTCAAAAGTATACAAGTACACATGTTGATACCAAACTTATGAGATATTGTACCAGCTATTGTAACACATGTTTATACAAATATAAATAAATAAATATAACTACGCGCGGCCGCGGAGTCAAAACGTTCGACCAGAGAGAGGTGTTTTGTTTTTTTTTTCTAAATTCTTGAGGAACCCCTACAGAGGTATCGCGGAACCCTAGGGTTCCACGGAACACACTTAGAGTATGGCTGGACTCTAGATATTGGCGTTTAATATTTTTGCGCACATAATGGCTTTCCATCGTAGGGAAAGATTTTATATGACGCCGGATTTCTTCAGCTTTTTCTGGTGATGTTTTGTTTTGGGGCTCATGTCGTCCACGCGGATCATAATCTCAAGAATAAAATCCCATCGCATCTCGATTTTCTACTGCTTCTGTAGTAACTGAAGCAGAAATGCACAAAGTTTTGCAGAAGTTTTGGCATATCTGAGATTTTACACCTTGTTTATAGAAAAAGTACTGCTTTGAATTTGATCTCTTTGTAGTACGTTTTCTATCAAGCACAGTTGTTTTGATTGGTCTTACTTCTACCAAGTTCAAAATCATGTTTTTCTTTGCAGTATAGCTTTGAGCCCAGTATTTCCTACAACATCTCTCACGATCAGTTTCACTGAAGTTTATTTGGTAATTTGGCCGGTCTATATTTCTTTGCAGTTATGTAAGGCAGACCATCAGCTCTCCTTTTTTTTTCTACATTTCTCTTCCAGGTGGCCCTACCACCTGGCATACGCCAGCGACTTTTGGGTTTGATAATTTTCCAAGCCCTCTCAAAGATTTCGTTTATAGCCACCGCTACAACGGAATCTTTTTGGGGTGGTTTATTAGCAATGACATTCCAGCTGTTATCGAATATTTCAATTAAAATTCAGAGGCATCAGACAAGTCATAGCCGGGTTCAAGCATGTCAATACCAGAAAAGTCTTCCTTAAATAATGAAGTAACTGGTCCTATAAGGTCTTCTAAGGTTACTAGGTCTTCCTAAAAATTGATTGGTGTTTATCTTGAAGAATGTTCACATGGGACATTTTCTCCTTCTACATTATGCTCTTTATTCACCTCCTCAGACCTTCCTCGTTGTATACAACTGTCAACACCATTTTCATTCTGTGTTGGTAGATCAGCTACATCTGAAAATGAAGGAACCATTATTCAAACTAATGTTATTAAAAATAGAAAGAAGAGAAAAAAGAAAGAAAAATTGTTTATTCTGCACAAATAAAACGCTTACCTACTTACCACTACCTACCTACCTACTTACTAGTCCTAGTAGGAATGTACTATAGAACTCTGAAAATAATCATAAAATCGGCTAAGTTTCGCAGTCATTTAACCGAAAAAACCCCAGAACTCAAACTACACAATGTCATGAAGGTTTTTTTTATGTTATACTAACAATTTTTTTTTGAATTTTCCACCCCACAGTTCAAATTTAGAGGGAGGGACCAACGACAAAATCTTGACGACGTGAATAGCTCTATTGTTCAGGTCCAAGATTGGTTTATGGTAAATAATTTGGTACTAAATAATAAAAAAAAACAAATGCATTAGATTTAAATTACCAAATGTTAGAAGTAGCGAATGTGACATCATATTGAATGGAGAAAAACTGAAATTTATTAATCAAACAGGAATCACGCTAGACGAGAAATTACAATGGGGACCCCATATAACATCTCTCGCGGGGCGGCTAAGCTCGGCCGCTTATGCTGTTAGAAAGATAAGACAGTTAACAGATGTAGAAACCGCGCGTTTGGTATATTTTAGCTACTTCCACAGTATTATGTCGTATGGCATTTTACTGTGGGGTCGGGCCGCTGACATTGAATCCATCTTTGTTTTACAAAAAAGAGCTGTCAGAGCCATTTTTAATCTACGTCGTCGCGAATCTCTCAGGGAACTATTTAAAAAGATTAATATTATGACGGTACCTTGCCAATTCATTTATGCAAATATTAGGTATGTGAGAAAAAATCTACATCTTTTTAATAAAATATGTGATAGACATAATTGTAATACTAGAAATAAAGATAAAATAGATCAACCATTTTTCAGACTATCTAAAGTAAATACATCTTATAAGGGGTACTGTGTTAAATGTTACAACAGAATACCTTGTGATATATTAGAATTATATGAAAGAAAATTTAAAACACATATAAAAAGTACACTTTGTAAACAAGCATATTACAAATTAGAGAATTATATCCAAGATAAAAATGCTTGGAAACATGCTGGTCCTGCTCCATAGGACAATTTAGAATCTATACAAAATCTAACTGGTTGCCAATTTAATTGTATTTTTTTTTTTTAAACATTAATTTTATATTCTGTGATTACTTGAACTCACACACTGACTTATTATTAGTAGTACTTGTTAAAATGTTAAGAATATCGTATAATTTTACAATGTTTGTAAATATGTGAGCACCATGCATCTATCACATAAAAAAATTATGTAATTCCTTCATTTTTCATTCTTTTTACCAATCGTGGCATAGTAATCTTATTCTAGGTGCATCGTCTTCACATATAATTATATAATTAATGTATAGAGTAACAGTGGAGTTTCTTGCCCATTCTTCTCCATACGAAAACGACCTTTTGGAATGGGCGACTAGAATCAATTATTATATATATTTTTTGTAAATGTTGACGTCCATAAGTGCCTTTTTGTGCCTACTTAAAATAAATTATTTGACTTTGACTTTGACTTTGGACACGGCGGTGCTCTGCCCAAGCCGGGCATACCTCCACCGTATGCTCCACCGTGTCCTCCGGGCGATCCACGCAGTGATAACACCCGAAGCCCAGCAGGCCTAACATGACACACGCGACAATTACTCACTCTCGCGTGAGTAATTTGTCGTCTATTTCTGTCACTTTTCTCGTTTTTTGACAGCGCTTCCATACAAAATAGTCGACTCCTTCCGTCAAACTTGATGTTTTTTCGACAAACCCTAACATAGTACCTTAATTATCTCGATTTTTGACAATTGAACACAAGATAATCTCCGATTCTTCTGTCATTTAGTTGTATTTACTCGTCCTCGATTTTGACGACGAGAAGAGTACCTACCTACTTAGACAAAATTACGATACAAAAAAAAACTCCAAAATAACAGTACAGTTTGTACTTATTTTAGTCATCATTTTATTTTACAATATATTAATAATGAAAATACTTAGTTTTAAACTACTATTTATATTGGAACGACGTGTTTTATATGGAATTTTTCGTTTTTTGTAGGTATAGAAAATATGAAAAAATATTACCTACATGTTGAGTAATAAACTAATAAGGGTTTATGGGTTTTATAAAGGAGGTCGAAATTTTCATTATTTTTGCGATAGGACACACCATATTCGAGATAGCAAGAGAAAAGAAATAAAAAACCTCCCGCTCCACTCAGAGCGGAAGACGTCGTTTGATGATTTCCCACCCAAAAAAAAAAAAGGTACGTCAAACTAAAATATAGTTAAGTTGTATCACTTTAGTCTATTTCAGAATGGTAAATCGTCTCGTCGGTTAACAGGAATAATCTAAATTTTGGTGATTTTTAGTCTAGTTTAGAGGCATTTGTGACAAGAGAATCGGCGCCATTGAATGAATGAAACGGAATCTCAAGCCGATGTTGCTATCATAAAATAATTTGTTTTTAATAACTTGCACCATCGGTTTCTCGTCGCGATATATAGAAGTGTCAAAGTGCCTTTTTCGAGATATCTCGTCGTTTACGGTCATGTTAGGGACTAGAATGACGTCAGAATCGTAGACAAATTTCAACAAAACGAGAAAAAGAGCTTTCTGGCGCTTGTCATGTTAGCCCTACTGGCGGCTGAGAGTATGTCATGCTCACTGAAATGTCTCGCTGATGGTGGCGCGTGTGCTGGATTCCGAATTGGATTGGATTGGATTTTCGATTGGATGAAGTTCCCTTCAAAATGGTTAAGGTAAATGATGCTGATCCATGCGTCATGTTCGTGAACAGGCACCGTCAGTGGGGACTGGTCATCTCTTAGCTGCCATGGCTTATTTTCATTTTTGAATTATATTTGTTTTTCTATTTTTATTACGGACGCTTTTAACGTGCACGTCTTTGTCATGTTAGCCCTAAAATGACAAGCGCAAATTTGTCTACGATTCTGACGTCATTCTAATCCCTAATATGACCCTAATAGATCCTTAATATTATTTTACCTCGATGGTCCTAGTTTATCAATTATAACTTCTAGTTACAGCTATATGTAAGCGGGCACGCCCTTTATGCCTGGAGGCTTTTTCTTTTTTTTTAGATATTGTTTACTTTTAGTTATTTTAATTTCTGCTTGAGTATAGTTCTCGATGCTTTTGGTTTGTATATTGGCGTGTGCTAGCTGTCATATGGCTATTAATTATAGCTATTTAATTTAAATTATTTTTTGCATATTGTAAATTGTCTTGCATACTGTTGTATAGAATCATTTTTTATTTTTTTTCTAACTGAACAGACAGCTGTGCTGCTGGGGAGTTTGTTGCGCCACTTCTTCTTCCCAGCAAAAGCACTAGGAAGTGGTGAAGGGTGGGCGTTTTGGGGGACTGTCTTATGTAATTTTGACGTTCGAAAAGTGCTGATTCTCAGCCTAGTTTGAATAAATGACTTTTGAATTTTGAATTTTGACCGTAAACGACGAGATATCTCGAAAAAGGCACTTTGACACTTCTATATCTCGCGTCAACAAATTTGTTTTATGATAGCAACATCGGCTTGAGATTCCGTTTCATTCATTCAATGGTGCTATTCTTTTGTCACAAATACCTCTAAACTAGACTAAAAATCACCATAATTTAGATTATTCCTGTCAACCGACGATTTTCCATTCTGAAATAGACAAAAGTGACAAAACTTAACTATATTTTAGTTTGACGGCACTGAGCTATTAATTTAGTGAAAATGGCAATTTTGCTATTCAGAATTTTACGTTCTTCGCCTAAAATTCTGATTGTCTAAGTATTTAATCGCGATTAAAAATGAACTAAAATTCACACCAACACCTCGACGGTGCTAAAACAATAGTGTCTTTTTTTCTTTTCTCTTGCTTATCTCGAAAATGGTGTGTCCTATCGCAAAAATAATGAAAATTTCGACCCCCTATATGAAACCCATAAACCCCTAAAACAAATAATAATAATTAATAATAATAGGTAATATTAATAGGTAATATTTTTTCATATTTTCCATACAAAAAACGACAAATTCCATTAAAACACGTCGGTCCAATATAAATAGTAGTTTATAACTGAATATTTTCATTATTAATATATTGCAAAATAAAATGATGACTAAAATAAGTAGAATTATGAAACTGCCATGTTATTCTGGAGTTTTTTTTTTGTATCATAATTTTGTCTACTATTCTCGTCGTCAAAATCGACGACGAGTAAATACGACTAAATGATAGAAAAATCGGAGATTATCTCGTGTTGAATTGTCAAAAATCGAGATAACTAAGGTGCTATGTTAGGGTTTGTCGAGAAAACATCAATTTTGACAGATGGAGTCGACTATTTTGTATGGAAGCGCTGTCAGAAAACACAAACAAAGTCACAAGACAAAAATTACTCACGCGAGAGTGAGTAATTGTCGCGTGTGTCATGTTAACTCATGTTAGGCCTGCTGCAGGCAACAATGTTACTCTGAAAGATAGTCGAGTATCTACAATATTGTCATATACCTACTCGTATGAACTAAGGCAAAGACTGCAGGAAAACAAAAACAACTCAATGTTAGGTGTGTTACGAGGTCCTCGCGCATATTTGGGAGTGGCGCGAGGAGGCGAAACGCCGGGGCTTGACTCCGATGTCGCGAGAAATCGCGGCACAGCGGACAGAGCTCCGACGGGATCTCATGGCGGCATGGAGAGTGCGATTGTCGCAACCCAGTGCTGGGCACGCCACTATTGCGGCGATAAGTCCCCTCTTTGAGAAGTGGCTGGAGAGGCGCCACGGCGTCCTCACCTTCTGCCTGACGCAGGTCCTCACCGGACACGGCTGTTTCGGGAGGTACCTGTTTCGGATAAGGCGGGAGGAAACGCCCGGGTGTCATCACTGCGTGGATCGCCCGGAGGACACGGTGGAGCATACGTTGGAGGTATGCCGGCTTGGGCAGAGCACCGCCGTGTCCTCGTGGAGGCGATCGGTGGCGGGGATCTCTCGCGTCCGGCCCTGGTCCAGGCCATGGTACGGAGCGAGAGGACATGGGAGGCCGTCACCTGCTTCTGCGAAGCAGTAATGCTCGCGAAGGAGGAGGCGGAACGCGTGAGGGAGAGGCAAATTTCGCGCCCTCACGCCCCTAGCCGCCGCAGGAGGAGACGCCCTGGGCGTCGGGAATCGATTGCCGATTCCCGGCCACCGTAGGCGCGGGCTTGCGGACGGTGAGCAATGGATAGCTCGCCGTCCGGTAAGGACCAAGCCCGGGTCAACGGCGCGTTGTGTTCCACGCGCGCCTCAAAGAGATGTCAGCGAATGAAGGGGTCCGATGAGACCATTACCTGCCGGGGTTGCGGGAAAGTCCGAAAGGGATACCGTGGCCCCCTGGCATTGCACAGGCAAGAGAAGGAACACGGGTGGGTTTTAGTCAGTAAGAGTCTGACACGCCCTCCCGCTCCACCCAGAGCGGGAGGAGTCATTTGATGATTTCCCACCCAAAAAAAAAAAAAAGGTGTGTTACGAGCCCTGCCTACACCAAACCAGCTGAATAGCGACATGATTAGCTGTTTACGTCAATCGGACGTTTCCACGTAAAACTGCAACATGCCACATGCCGAATCATCGAATCAACGCCTAGTGTCGCCGGGCATTCACCTACCTCAAGGACTGCTGATGCCGCATCCACGTGAAGGAATCAGTAGAATTGCAATATTAATAAGTTAATCGTTTTTATCTCACTTCGGTACTAGCATCGTCCGAATCTAGACATAGAAATTAGCATAAGTTCAATTGTAATTTTTACCTTATTAAAAACCTTAATTTAACTTTGTTTTTTTTTAAAAGTCCTCCGGCTGTCACCTTCGTAATTGGCGCAGTCGGTAGGATATTCGAGGCAGTGCGCGGCGCGGTATAGATTTCCAAAAATCGTTAATCTGCTGACTCCGATAGTCGCTGTCGGTATTTCCGAGTACCTCGTCGAATATCCGAACTTAAGAAGACGCAGGCTCTGAGGACGTATCCAGCCATCGATACACCAAGAAAACCCATGTATATGTAAGTCCTTGAAACTTTCTTTGAGTGTTGCTCCCGACTCCTTCCTTTTTCCTCAAAACCACATAAAGAGTGTCATGTTCTTTACCCGTATACAAAAAATCAATCAAATCCAATGAATACTTTAGCCACAGGAAATTATTTTTCATTTTCTTATTTTTCAACATAATGTAGATCTGAGTCCGTAATAATAGGTAAACATTGTAAGGTCAAGAACCTGTGCAAAACGTACGATTCTATCCTCTACGTCTCAATATGCTTGAGAGACAGAGAAAGGTGTCATACGATTCCACTCTGACGCGCCCCGCCCAGTCCCACAAAATAATACTACAATTAAAAGACGATTTAGTGTGACTTATTGTTCAGTGTTATTTTAATATTAGTTAGGTAATTAGGTATCGATGTCGCTTGTACATAATGAACAACGGTGGAAACCTTGAAAATTTATAAATTTGACTATTGGTGTAAATTCTGATTGTGATGTGATATTATGTGATTAATTATTCAACCAGTGATCTTTTAATTAACAACGCGCAACTTAGTGAGTTTATGCCGCTAATTTGTTGTTCTCCGACTAAACTACCTACCCACGTCCATCTACGCCCCGCACCGCAGCGCAGGCGCCGCCCCCCGCCGCGACCCGCATCGGGCCGCGCAACAGGTTAGTGACTTTTCGTAGATAAAGCGTGTTTACTTTTTATGCAGTCGATTCTGCTATTTATTTTGTTTGAAAATTGCAATTTTTCAATTTTCCATTAACTACTAATCTTCGTATTTTAAAATGTTTCTATGGAATAGTACTGTGCTCGTTTTAATTTAATGTCGTAAGTCCAGATCCACATTGTATAATAATAATTCAAAATTTTTCATAAAAGGGAAACTAGGAGAAAATCTGTCCAGGGAAGTATATTTAAATAGGTTTATAGATTCAGATAATTTAGGGTTAGATATATTATTTAGAAGTGACGAAATGGAATTGAACCCCGATACTATCTTTAGAGCCTTACGCCCAGTGCCAGACTTTGGTGGCAATTCAAAGTCAAAGTCAAAGTCAAATAATTTATTTCAATTAGGCACAAAAAAGGCACTTATGAACGTCAACATTTACAAAAAAAATTGATTCTAGTCGCCCATTCCAAAAGGTCGTTGTCGTATGGAGAAGAATGGGCAAGAAACTCCACCGTTACTCTTTTAAAATATTTTCACAATAAAACTTTAATGTATACATTAATTATATAATTATATGTGAAGACGATGCACCTCGAATAAGATTACTATACCACGATAGGTAAAAAGAATGAAAAATGAAGGAATGACATAAATTAATTATGTGATAGATGCATGGTGCTCACATATTTACAAACATTGTGAAATTATACGATATTCTTAACATTTTAACAAGTACTACCAATAATAAGTCAGTGTGTGAGTTCAAGTAATCACAGAATATAAAATTAATGTGTAAAAAAATAATATTATACAATTAAATTGGCAACCAGTTTGATTTTGTCAAGATTCTAAATTGTCCTATGGAGCAGGACCAGCATGTTTCCAAGCATTTTTATCTTGGATATAATCCTCTAATTTGTAATATGCTTGTTTAAAAAGTGTTCTTTTTATATGAGTTTTAAATTTTCTTTCATTTAATTCTAATATAGCACAAGGTATTCTGTTGTAACATTTAACACAGTACCCCATAAAAGATGTATTTACTTTAGATAGTCTGAAAAATGGTTGATCTATTTTATCTTTATTTCTAGTATTAAAATTATGTCTATCACTTATTTTATTAAAAAGATGTAGATTTTTTCTCACATACATAATATTTTCATAAATGAATTGGCAAGGTACCGTCATAATATTAATATTTTTAAATAGTTCCCTGAGAGATTCGCGACGACTTAGATTATAAATGGCTCTGACAGCTCTCTTTTGTAAAATAAAAATGGATTCAATGTCAGCAGCCCGACCCCATAGTAAAATGCCATACGACATAATACTGTGGAAGTAACTAAAATAGACCAAACGCGCGGTTTCTACGTCTGTTAACTGTCTTATCTTTCTAACAGCATAAGCGGCCGAGCTTAGCCGCCCCGCGAGAGATGTTATATGGGGTCCCCATTGTAATTTCTCGTCTAGCGTGATTCCTAGGAAAACTGTTTGATTAATAAATTCCAGTTTTTCTCCATTCAATATGATGTCAGATTCGCTGCTTCTAACATTTGGTAATTTAAACCTAATGCATTTTGTTTTTTTATTATTTAGTACCAAATTATTTACCGTAAACCAATCTTGGACCTGAACAATACAGCTATTCACGTCGTCAAGATTTTGTGACCGTCGGTTTATTTTAAATATCAATGATGTGTCATCTGCAAATAACACCATCTTTGGTTGATTTTGAAATAATTGGGGTAAATCATTAATATAAGCTAAAAACAGGAATGGACCCAATATCGAACCTTGAGGAACGCCCATTACCATTTCAGACCCTAATGAGTTTGTGCCGTTGACTTGAACTTTAACCTTTCTATCTTTCAGGTATGATCTTAGTAAATCAAGAGCTGTATTCCTAATCCCATAGTGCTCCAGTTTCAGCAGAAGTGTCTCATGGTCTACGCAATCGAACGCCTTCGAGAGGTCGCAAAAGATTCCAATGGCATCTTGTGCTTCTTCCCAGGCGTTAAAAATGTTCTTTATTAGGGTGACACCGGCGTCAGTGGTACTACGCCCTTTGGTGAAACCGTACTGTTGATCATGAAAGATGGAATTTTTATTAAAGTGCCGTAACATTTGATTGAGAATCAACTTTTCAAACACCTTACTGAGAACTGGCAGAATTGACACAGGTCTATAATTATTGGGTTCCTTACTATCACCGGATTTGAACAAAGGAACTACTTTACTATGTTTCATGAGATCCGGAAAGACGCCTTGGTCTACACTAGTGTTAAATATGAAAGCTAAATAAGGCGCAATGGTTTCGATGACAGATCTACAGACTTTTACAGACATTCCCCACAGATCTTCTGTTGATTTAATTTTAAGATCTTTAAAAGCTTTTATAACAGCCTGGGGGTTTGTATGCTGAAACCTAAACTCCAAAGGGCATGCCTTTACATTATTTCTAAGTAAGGCAGCAGAAAGCGCGGGTGAGGAATTTAAAGCTTCAGTGGTTTTGTGGGGAATATTAACAAAAAAGTTTTCAAATTCCTGAGCTATTTCTACATCTGAGTTGATGGGACCATGAGCAGTCTCTAAATTAAATTCAGTATTACGCTGTTTTTTCCTACCGGTTTTATTATTTATTATTTGCCAGGTAGTTTTTATTTTATCATCAGCTGATTTTATTTTATTGCTAATGTGAAGAGCTTTAGCTATTTTGCACACACTTTTAAAAGTTTTAGAATATTTTGCAACATACTGATGAAAGCTTGTATTATTCATGTGTTGCTTTAGGCCATAAAGTTCAAAAAGTTTTTCCCTACTTTTGCGAATACCTGGAGTCGCCCAATCACTAAATAAGAACTTTGTGTAAATTGTTTTGGTCTTTAGTGGAAAAGTGTCAGTAAATTGTTTGTTTAATAGTGTAAAGAACTCGGCGTAGAACTCATTTGGGTCACATATATTATTAAAACTCTGAATACATAATTTACTTGCCAAAGCATTATTTAATTTATCTAGATTTTTACATGTAATTGGCCTAAACCTTATTTGAATTTTTTGTAAAGGTAGGTAGGAGCAAAATGTAACTGTTTGTCCACTGTGATCAGATGGCAACTTATTTATAATTTGTTTATGTAAGTAATCACAGTTACAGAAAATATTATCTATACAAGTGGCAGAAGAAGCTGTCACTCGGGTTGGTTCAATAAAAACATTTGACAAGTCAAATGACCTGAAGAGACTTAATAGTCTGACAGTATTAGAGTTATTTTCTAATAGATTAATATTAAAATCACCACATATGATTATTGACTTACTACTAGCATTTAGTTTCTTTAGCACATCTTCCATTACAGAATCAAACATAGAAAGATTCTGGTAACTTGGAGGTCTGTATACACATACTATAACATGCTTATCAAGCTCAACACAGGACAATTCAATGGTGTGTTCAACAGACAGTCCGATTATGTCTTTTCGTTCTTTCGATTTAATAGAATTTTTTACTAATATTAATGATCCTCCATGTATCATACGTTTTCGGCTGAAATGGCTAACTACACAATAATTTTCATAGTTAATTGACATTACTTGATGATGCAATCCGAATGTTCTAACTCGTTTCATAAAAATATGTGATCAGCTCGTAATACAATATGTCAGAAATGACCCGAGCTGCGAGTTAACAAATGTATGTGTAATAAACGGCATTTTAAACAAAATCACGGGTTCTGCAGCTACAACTATAAATTCTAATGGTATACCTGAAAATTGGCAAGGTATTCGTGACGCTTTAATTAACAACTTTTCCGATCAGAGGGACGAGACCACCCTTTATAATGATATGTCCTTACTAACGCAAGGAAGTAGCACTCCACAGGAAAATTATGCCAAATGCCAGACCCTTTTTAGCACTATAATGACTTATGTCACCTTAGATGAAAATATAGCTACCACTATCGAAGCAAAACGCGATCTTTATAGAAAACTAACATTACAATCCTATGTCAGAGGTCTTAAGGAACTTTAGGGTCCCGTATCCAGTGCATGAGACCCGAAACTATAGAAAAGGCTCTGGAATTTGTACAGCAAGAATTGAATGTCATGTACCTACAGCAACGCAACGAAAGTATTCCCGAGCGACGTAACCCGACACAGCACGCGCATTCAACCCATAGAATGCCACCATCGGTCCTTATGACCACACCCAAGCCTTTACGTTTTCCGAGTGCAGGCACGAGCTGGCATAAGCCTATGCCCATGCTGCCGCAGCAGCAGCAGCAATGGAGGCCACCCTTCCAGCATAATCAGGTACCTCATCGTGCCCCTAACATGTTTAGTCGAACCCAGCATATGTTTCGTGCACCCCCGCCAAACTACCACCCCCAGAGTAATATATTTAAACTACCAAACGCAAATCCCACAGCGCAATATACAGGTCCAAAACGGATGAGCGGTGTTAGTCACTTCGTACCAAAACCAATAGGGTTACCAGGACATGATTGGCGTAGATCAGGAAACCCACCATCTAGTAATTACTTCAAGACACGTGAGATGAATTTTAACGAAATGACAGACTGAAAACGCTTATGAACACCCTGACTATTACTATGAACAACCTGACTATTCCTGTTACTATGACTATCCCGACTTTTATTACTTCAATCAGACCGAACCCGATTATCATTCAAATGTAGAAGACAGCACCCAATCACAGAGTTCTAACAACGAGAAGTGCTTAGAAGCACCACAGTCGCCTACCTCTAGTGCTGATCCGGATTTTCGCAAGGAGAAGGATCAAAAAGGGTTAAAATAGAATTAAATATACAATCTAAAAGGGAATTACGTTACATTCAGATATCGGATCCACCACTAAAGTTATTAGTAGATACCGGGGCTAACCAGTCTTTCATTAGTCCTGAGGCAGTTGAACAATACTTTTCGCACATACCTTTGAACTTTGACCCCTTCAAAGGGGTCAAAGTTCAAAGGTATGTGCGAAAGATGTGTAAGTAACAAATGCCCGTGTAACTAGTACACACAACCATTCCATTACTATTCCGAACTTTTCTGAATTTAAAAATCCTACGAATGTTAAGTTTTTTATATATAAATTCCATAATCTACTTTGACGGACTAATAGGTCTCGATTTACTTGACGGAGCACTGATTGATCTTAAAAATAATGATTTAATTACAGATTTTACAACCATACCTATTCGGTACTATCAATGTAAAAAGTCCAGTTTTCAGGAAACCATTCCCGCGAATTCATCAAAATTATTAAATATCCCTATTTATAGCCCAGACGGTGACGTTTCTATTGCTCAGCAAATACACAGTAATTGCATTATTCATGAATGCATTACTCGCGTTACTGACTGTACGGGCATCGTAGAAATTGAAAACCCGACCGATTATGACATTGAGTCATAATACGTTGTTTCAACGCCCTTTACAAGCAGAGATATTTAATAATGAGTGCATTAGCACTAAACAAGATCGTTAAAGAGTTTCATCTCGATTGCGTACAGACCATTTAAATATTGAAGAAAAAACTAATTTAGAGACTTTATGCAGTCGTTTTGCTAACGTATTCTATGTAGAAGGAGAACCTTTGAATTTTACAAATAAAATAAAACACCGTATTAGAACGACTGAAGAACTTCCCGTGTATACGAAAAGTTATCGCTACCCATTTGTTCACCGACAGGAAGTTAGAGACCAAATCACTAGTATGCTGGAGCAAGGTATCATAAGACCTTCTTAAGATCAATCTGTGCTCCGTCAAGTAAATCGAGACCTATTAGTCCGTCAAAGTAGATTATGGAATTTATATAGGTATAAAAAACTTAACATTCGTAGGATTATTAAATTCAGAAAAGTTCGGAATAGTAATGGAATGGTTGTGTGTACTAGTTACACGGGCATTTGTTAATTACACATACTTTCGCACATACCTTTGAACTTTGACCACTTTGAAGGGGTCAAAAGAAATAAAACAATTCCTCGGATTATTACGTTATTACAGGAACAACAGAAATGTATCCCGGACTTTGCCCGCATCACTAAACCTATGACAAAATGCCTTAAAAAGACTAACAGAATTACTTTTGACTCCGACTATATTGACTGTGTTAACGCTAAATCGTTAATTTTTAAATTAATTGTGAGTTAGAAACTGCAAATGATGGCTGGTAACTTCCTGTCCTTTTCCCTCTCACCCAATGACTCTATTCCCCACCTTGTCGCACCTCAAAGACAATGCATGGTGGTCATTACGAATAAGTTCGTGTCACGTCACCGTTCAAAGCGCATCTACCTTGAAATATATTTAAATAGTCAGTAATAGTCCAAATAATCGTGTGTGCATAGTAAATCGTCGGTTTGATGACAATTTGTGAGCGTTCAGTGGAAGACAAGGGGCGCCCCGAAAATCCAAGAATCAAGAAGATCGACGGTCCGAGGTACCTAACGTTTTCCCTATAATTTCCTACTTGCCAATTTATTTGTGTGTGCCTAGATTTATTTTCAATTAGATTCCACCCTCGCGCATTCATTTTTTGGTCACTTCGAGCCGGTTACGTAAATTTTGTAAAATTTTAGGCACGCTTTCGAGCGTTTTGTTCATAATATCGCCCGCCATTTTGCCTTGGTTATTAATCACCGGTCGGTCTTTTAACTTCTAATAAGTTTAAGTGTAAGTCAATACTTCTCTTACCGCGGTATTTCACTGTCTAATACAATGGCCAGGGCAAAAGAGAGTTCTGATCGTGAATTTGAAAGAATTCATGGCAAATTAACGGTTTATTTCGAACATGTTCAATCGATTTATGACATGATGAAAAAACTAGATTTTAGTAATCCAGATAACATTGAAACATTTCTGGCGGCTAGTTTCACTATCGATTCAATACATCAGAAATATGTAGACGCGTTAGAGGAACGTTGTCGTTATGAAACGTCATTGATCGATGCAAGTTTGCCTTTGTATAAAGCGTTATTGTCGTTTGAACAACTTTATTCGCAAATTAAGTATAAAATACGATTGTTATCACGCGAACAGACTATTGTAAAACCCTCGACTAGTAAGGGTCATGTAGGTACTATGCGTTTACCTAGATTAGAAATGCGTACATTTGACGGTGAACATGAAAATTGGCCGCTTTTTTATGAGACCTTTCGTGCGGTCGTTCATGATAATCTGGAACTTACCGACGGCGAGAGAATACAATATTTAGTGGGTAGATTGCAAGGCAAAGCGTTAGCTATTTGCCAGGGTATATTACCGTCTGCCGAAAATTATGAAATTATTTGGAATGCGTTAGTAAATAAGTACAACGATAAACGTTTATTGGCATCGTCTTATTTAGATAAATTGTTGGATTTACCTACCGTCGACTCAGATTCGGCTGGTAGTTTGGAAGAATTTGTCGATAAGTTTTCGTCAATTATGTCGGCGTTGCGACAATTGGAGGTTACAAGCTTGGAAGATCTATTGTTTATCCATATTGGTTGCAAGAAAATTAATCTCGAGACAGTTAAGGCGTTTGAGATGTCATTAAATGATATCGGTAATGATAAAACACCTACCTGTACCGAGTTTGTAGACTTCATGCGTAAACACGCCCAAATATTGCAACGCGCGTGTTATATAAATGTAATTATTGTGTCTAAAAATAAATAATATGATATATAAATGTAATTATACTTTTTATACCTATAAATGTAATTATTATCTATGGTTAATTTACTAATGAATTTAATAACAAACTTATTTTTTATAAGTCAAACACTGATTTGACTCAACTGTTGTGTTATTGTCTCCAATATCTTGGTTGAATTATGTAGTAGGGTCACACTGATTTATTTGTTGTTCCTATATTTAAATACTAAATGATTGAGGATACAAGTTCCATTAAATTATTTTGTTAAGAATATCTAAGAGATTAGTTTACGTATAAATTATATTTTTGTAAAGGCATTATTACAGTTTATAGTTTAAAAGTATTTGTTTTGTACTAATAGTTCAGTTCATTTTATCTGTGGCAATATTCATGTTAGATAGGGTAAGGGTAGACAACTGTCATTTGAAATGTTTTAAAAGGTCGTGTAACTTAATTCTTGTTCTCTTTTCTGTACGTGCCACTGGACTGGTAACAATATAAAAGCTTATGTTAATATCTAAGAACAGACCCTGAGTGATGTCCATGTCCGTAATATTGAGTTGCTAAAAGCTAATATAAGGAAATAATGTTGCTTATCAGAAGTTCTGCTTTTATTGTAAAATGGATTGAAATAAGGATCATCAGATCACTTCTAGTGAAAGATCGACTGACTACAATGTTCATGTAAGTTAAATTGTCATTATATCTTGATTATTGCTGATAACTATGATGTTCTGTATGTATTAAAATATTGCTAATATTGCTACATAAGTGTTAAATCGAATGAAGGAATATTCATATTCTATTTGTCATTGATAAAGTTGTTAGCTTTAAGAAATGGTCCAAGAGATTAATGTAATAACAAAACTAAATGCTAATGTAAAAATGTGTTGATAAAATACTTCAAAACAAGCTTCCGTGGAGTTTCTTATCCTTCTTCTCCACGAAGACCTAGATTTGGAACGGATAACTAGCTTTCTCATTAACAATACCTATTTATTGACAAGTCTAATTGAAATAAATGCCTAGTCTTGTCTCCATGTGCTTTCTTATAATCCTTTTCCCTACACACCATATTCATAGACATTAAAATACAAAACATAACATCACGCCTTGTTTCCCCGAGGGGTTGGGCAGAGGTGCACCTGTAGTAGGTACACCCACATATTAAAATACCTACATGATTAAATAACTTACTAATAGGTAACCTGAAAATCCTGACACTCAAAAGTTGATAGTTAAGTGGATATCAATGCCTCTAAATGTAGTATATCTAATAATCTTTTTCTCACATCAGAAGTGGGATAGTGCCCTGTCTTACATAAGCGATTTCTAATGAATTTTATTTTGCTATTTTCATAATCAATGTTGGAGCTATTGGTGATTTTGCTGGAAGCCGTGGTGTCGCCGGATAGCTGTCTAAGCCCTCACCATGAGGATGACATCATGCTGCCAACTCCTGGAGTAGGACTCTATTGGTGATTTTGCTGGAAGAAGTGGTGTCACCGGGTAGCTGTCTAAACCCTCACCATGAGGATGACATCATGCTGCCAACTCCTAGAGTAGGACTGTAAGTGGGAGCTGCAGGGCCGGTAAGGTTCGGTGGCGGGGATCTCTCGCGTCCGGCCCTGGTCCAGGCCATGGTACGGAGCGAGAGGGCATGGGAGGCCGTCACCTCCTTCTGCGAAGCAGTAATGCTCGCGAAGGAGGAGGCGGAGCGCGTGAGGGAGAGGCAAATTTCGCGCCCTCACGCCCCTAGCCGCCGCAGGAGGAGACGCCCTGGGCGTCGGGAATCTATTGCCGATTCCCGGCCACCGTAGGCGCGGGCTTGCGGACGGTGAGCAATGGGTAGCTCGCCGTCCGGTAAGGACCAAGCCCGGGTCGACGGCGCGTTGTGTTCCACGCGCGCCTCAAAGAGTGTCAGCGAGTGAAGGGGTCAGATGAGACCATTGCCTGCCGGGGTTGCGGGAAAGTCCGAAAGGGATACCGTGGCCCCCTGGCATTGCACAGGCAACAGAAGGAACACGGGTGGGTTTTAGTCAGTAAGAGTCTGACACGCCCTCCCGCTCCACCCAGAGCGGGAGACGTCATTTGATGATTTCCCACCCAAAAAAAAAAAAAAAAAAAAAAAAGGGCCGGTAAGGCCTTTAGAGGCTCTGCTTTGATATTACTTTGAAATGAGGAACATCAACTGATGGTGCATCATAGAAAAAGTTTTGTAACCTTTAAACGAATATTTTAAAACAGGATGGTGCCGTTTCTCTTGACGCAAATGCCTTTAAACTGGGCTGGAAATCGCCAAAATTTAGTTTGCTCTTGTCAAAAGATGATTTCCCATTCTGAAATAGACTTAAAGTATATTTGGCTATGTTTTGAAACAACCAACTTAACTATATTTTAGTTTGACAGCACTAAGATGGTACTGAGATTTTAATTTAGTGTAAAAGACTCTGTAAAAGATTCAAAACAAGCTTCCGTGGAGTTTCTTATCCTTCTTCTCCACGAAGACCTAGATTTGGAACGGATAACTAGCTTTCTCATTAACAATACCTATTTATTGACAAGTCTAATTGAAATAAATGCCTAGTCTTGTCTCCATGTGCTGTTCAATGCCCTACATTCCTGTCAATGTCTCCTCATAATAGGTTCTCGTTGGTGAAGCGTAATAAATTATGCGTTCTCTGTTTCTCTAATAAACATGCGCTGTTTGATTGCCAATCAACAAACAGGTGTGCGACTTGTTCTCGTAGTCACCATACTTTGTTACACTTTAACAATAACGGTACTTCCTCGTTAAATAGGAAAGATACTAATCAGCGTAACGGTTCTTCTGCATTAAATCAGAATACAACCCCGCTGTCTGATAAGACCGAACGTAAACAATGCGCCTCGTCGCCTGCAGACGAGCGTTTCATTACCGCGCAGCCTGATAAACGTGGTGACGGTCAGAATGGACATTGCAGTGCCGCCGACCGCCCCGTTTCTTTGTGTACTGTAGGCACGTCTTGCGCCGCTGCTAGCACGGCAGATATTAAACCCTCGACTTCAGTCTTGTTAGGGACGGCTCAATGTCACGTGATTGATGCGATGGGTAATGTGTCAATTATCCGCGCTATTATTGACAGCGCGTCGCAACGCGATTTATTACAACCGAATGTTGTAAGCGTTTGAAACTGCCCGTCTATTCGACTGCAAATAAATTTGTATCGGGTGTCGGTGACGTCACGAACCCGATTGACGGCATCACTTGCCTAACATTCAATTCTCGCCATAACGATGAGGTGAAATTTATTATTCAACCGTTAATTGTCAGTCGTATTACGGATGCCCTGCCGGTCTCAAAAATTGATACCGCTCAGTTAGATTACTTAAAAGACTTGCCTTTAGCAGATAGTTGTTATAGCTCACCGGCCGCCGTAGATATTATTCTAGGGTCGGATTTGTTCGCGCGTATATTGCGCCCGCGCACCGTAGCGCGTTCGCCCGGCGAGCCGGTAGCTATAGAAACTCTGCTCGGTTATATCGTAGTCGGTCAGGCGCCCGTGATTAATCCTGTCTGTAATATTGTTCGTGCCTATTGCACAATAAACGAATCGCTTGACAATCGCGTAAATCGGTTCTTTGAATTGGAAGAAGTGCCTAACATTAAAAATACACTTTCTCCTGACGAAAAGGAGTGCGAAGCGTTTTATGCAAGTACTACTCGACGCGATGAATTAGGCCGATTTGTAGTATCCCTACCGTTCAAGCGCGACGCGTCTGCCTCAGGCGATTCCATACGTCCTGCTAAGCGTAGGTATTTAGCACTAGAACGCAAGCTGTTGGCCGACCCCGCGATTAAAAAAGAATACGATAGTGGTGCCGATTCTGTTGTTCATAAACTAAACTAAATTTAAGTTCAGTGCATCTTTTTCTTTCTATTTAATTAAGAAAAGGACAGAAGATAAATTTTAGTTTAGTCCTGTCAAATTAATCAGCCCCTGACACTAATCCATACAAGTTTTGACGTGATTAAAAACTTGCCCACTAAAATTACGTAAATTTACGTCAGGCGCTGATTAATTTGACAGGACTAAACTAAAATGTATCTTCTGTCTTTTTCTTAATGAAATAGAAAGAAAAAGATGCACTGAACTTAAATTTAGTTTAGTTTGTGAACAACAGAATCGGCACCAATGTATTTATTGAGTACTTAGAAAAGGGATATTTGCGTACTGTCGATAATACTAACGCCGACTTTGATAAACTGCACTACGTAATACCTCATCATGGCGTGGTGCGTACTGATAAAACTACTTCTCGTCTACGTGTAGTTCTAGACGGAAGTAGCACGACTTCGTCCGGTTTATCGCTAAATGATATTTTACATTCCGGACCTAAAGTATTAAATGATTTATTTCAAATATTGCTGAGGTTTCGATTACTGCCCATCGCTATTAGCGCAGATATTCGACTAATGTATTTGCGACTAATTATGAATAATAACGACTTGCGTTTTCCATTCGGGTTGTGTTGTAGCCCGTATCTAGCCGTGCGATCGGTTCGCCAGTTGGCCAATGATGAGAGCGCTCGTTATCCAGCTGCAGCCAGAGTGGCTGACACGGATATTTACGTGGATGACTTGGCTACTAGCTGCTCTTCGGTTGACCGAGGTATTGAGCTGTCCGACCAGCTGATTAAAATGTTCGCAGCCGGCGGATTCAAACTTGTATAATTTTCTAGTAACTCACCTGAGGTCATGGCTAGTATTCCTGCCAATCATCGCGTTTCTGAGGCTGTAGAATTTAGTCCGAGCGATCATTTAAAAATATTGGGCTTACATTGGTTACCGGCCGAAGACGTACTCACGTTTAGCGTAAATTTTGAACCTCGCGAGTGTACGAAACGTAACGTACTTTCCGTAATTGCCCGTCTATGGGACTTGGTAGGTTTTATTGCACCTTTCACTTTGGAACGACAACATTGATTGGGATGACCATCTCACATTATTAAATTATGGCACAACTTTGAATCGGAATTGCCTTTATTGCAAAATATTAAACTGCCGCGTCACGTGGGAGTCACAGATGATTGCGTCATCTCTTTACTGGGGTTCGCGGATGCCTCGGAGAAGGCGTACGGTGGAGTAGTTTATATTCACGTGTACTTCCCTCAATATGGTCATACTTTGGTAAATTTAGTGTGCGCTAAATCTCGAGTCGCACCCTCTAAAACTCTTGTTACTCTCGCTCGCTTGGAATTATGCGCGAACTTAATTCTGGCCAAGCTAATGCGTCTGGTGATAGATACCTATTCATTACCAGCATGTTCCGTTTATGCGTTTACCGATAGTAAGGTAGCTCTCGCGTGGATTCATGCAACGCCCAGCCGATGGCAGACGTTCGTTGCTAATAGGGTTTCTCAGATACAAGAAAATATTGATCCTAAGCATTTTTATCATATTGCCGGCGTAGATAACCCCGCTGACTGTTTAAGTCGCGGTTTAACCCCTGCACAACTACTTGTGCACCCATTATGGTTTAACGGACCGAGGTTTGCTAATCAGCCTCGCTCCGAATGGCCCCTTGACAAAGATTTTAACACTACAGGTGAAATACCTGAAGCTAAGGTAAATGTGATGACGACAATTGAAGTGTGTCCACCATCACCGGGTATTTTTTACGAGCTCGCTAATCGAGTTTCATCATGGAACAAATTACTCCGAATAGTAATGTATGTCCTTAGATTTATCAAAAAATTACCGCCAAAATTTGAACTATCCCATCTTGAATATGCGGAACTTATTGTCATTAGGAATCTTCAAAGCGTACATTTTGCTGATGAAATTGCCAAATTTAAGGCAGGGAAAGTTATGCCTCATGCTTTTCAAAAGCTTCGCGCATTCTTAGACGACGATGGCGTTCTACGCGTGGGTGGCCGTTTGACTAATGCCCCGATTGGGTACGACAGTCAACACCCTATTTTGTTACCGCGACGCGATCACATCGTCGACCTTATTATCGACTATTATCACCGTAAAAATTTGCACACTGGACCGTAACTTTTAATGTCTTTACTGAGACAAAAGTACTGGATCTTAGCAGCTCGCGACATAGTACGCAGCAGGGTACACAAATGCAATGTTTGCTTTAAGACGCGACCTGTCAATCAGTTCCCCATAATGGCTAGCTTGCCTGCATGCCGAGTCACGGAAGCCAAGGCATTCTGTCACACAGGCGTCGATTACGCCGGGCCTTTGTCTATTACCCTGCACCGCGGTCGGGGCATTCGCAGCATTAAAGCGTACATTTGTTTATTTGTATGTCTCGTTACTAAAGCGATCCACCTAGAATTGTCTTCAGATCTTAGCACTGAAGCATTCATGAATTCGTTTAGACGATTTTTGGCTAGACGCGGGCCAGTGAATGTCATATACGCCGATAGAGGTACAAATTTCATAGGCGCGAAATCCTATCTGGACAATATATATAACTTACTCGAGTCAGAAGAGTATCGCGATAAATTCGCGAACGAGTTGCGTGAAAACCGCATTCAGTTTAGGTTTAACCCAGCGGCGGCACCGCACTTTGGCGGCATTTGGGAAATTAACGTGAAAGCTGTTAAAAATCATTTAACAAAGGTAGTAGGAACTCAGCTTCCCACATTTGAGGAGATGTTGACAGTGCTTACTCAAATAGAGGCGCTGTTAAACTCGCGGCCCCTTTCAGTTTTGAGTAGTGACCCTGCGGAACCTCTAGCTCTAACGCCCCGCCCACTTTATGGTTTAAGAACTTTATTCTCAAAAAGAATTACATTCACTTATATGAGAAAAAAACTTATTTCTACTTACATAGAATACATTAGCGACGCGACGGTTACACAACAAAATTGGTTAGAATAATGCACTACCCGAAGATAACTTAAAGTTTTAAATCCGCTAAAATGTGTTTCTTTAGAGATTTTTTAAATGTAAACATTGATTTTTGATCTTTTATATGCCGAGGCAATTTGTTGTAAAGCTGTGCTCCTTCATACAAAATAGTACTCCTGGCGTAGTTTGTTCTAGGGGCCCGTAGCGCTATGTCATTTGCTTGTCTAGTTCTGTATCTGTTTTTTATTTGTGATTGTTTTGTAAAAGTTATTTGTGTGTGTACGTTTTTATTTAAAATTTTATGAATAAGTATACAAGTATTATACCTATATATCTGAGAGATATTCATGAGCTTTGTGTTATTGTAAAATTTTAGTGTAGGTGTTCGGTAGTTGTATTTAAAAAGAACTTTAATAATTTTATTTTGAGCTGTTTGTAGGATTTGTAAGTTGGATTTATAAGTACAACCATACACTTCAATTAGGTAATCCAAATGAGGTTTCACCATGGAGTTATAAATCATATAGCAAACTTGTAGTGGAAGACAACAAACAATGCTGCGCAGTGCGCCTGTTAAGGAAGAGAGCTTATTTCTTATTTTCTCGATATGCGCTTTCCATGACAAGTCGCTATCCAGTACAAGTCCAAGGTATTTTTCTGCTTTAGATTTTTCTAGGATTTTACCATTGATATTAAGAGTGTGTTGTGTTTGTATTTTTTTATTTTTAGCAGCAAATATTATGTAGTTTGTTTTATTAGTATTAACTGTCAGTAAATTGCACTGGAACCAGTCAAACAATCTATGCAAGTCATCTTGTGCCTGTTCCATAAGTGTATCAATTTTATTACCAAAATAAAACAGACTTGTATCATCAGCATAGAGTGACACATCACCTCGTAATCCAATGTCTGTAATATTATTTATATATACCAAGAACAGCAATGGCCCCAGAATAGAGCCTTGGGGAACTCCACATGTAATCAGGTGGGGGCTACTTTGATAGTCATCGATTTTTACCACTTGAAATCTATCTATCAGGTATGATTTAAAGATTTTGTATGCTGCTCCAGTAACACCAATCGCCTTTAGCTTTTTTAGCAGCAGTTCATGACTAACTGTGTCGAAGGCTTTCTTCAGATCTATAAACAGACCCAAGGCCAGTTGTTTCCGATCTATGTTGGTTTTAATTTTGGTGACGAGATCGACAGTAGCTGATAAGGTGTTCGATTTTGGCCGAAAACCATACTGTTTATCGGTAAGGAAATTTATAGAGACTAAATATTCATGTAATCGAATAAATAAAAAATTTTCAAAGATTTTTGAGATAATAGGGAGTACAGAAATAGGACGATAGTTTTCAACATTTGATTTACTGCCACCTTTATGTATCGGTGTAACTTTTGCAATTTTCAGACTATTAGGGAAAGTTCCATCCAGCAAACAAGAATTTATGCACTTCCCTAAATTGTTCTTAATAAGGTTTTTAACACATTTTATCGTCTTTGCATTAAGTCCGTCTAAACCAGCACTAGTATTGACTTTAAGATCATCTATAATTTTTGCAACTTCACTAGCGGTAGTTGGTGTAAGCTCTATTAATTGACTATGACTATGATTTTGTGGAAGTGTGTTTGTTAAGTTATTATGGTATTTATTAGGGATATCATTTGCCAATTTAGGGCCTATTGTCGAAAAGTAAGTGTTAAAATGTTCACATACTTGCATTTTGTCCATTGGAAGGCCATCAAGTATTTCCGGAGTACAGCTAACTTTTGTTTTATTACAGGTGAGGTTATTTATAAGTTTCCACATTTTTAGGGGATTTTTAGAACAGTTTGTAAACTCTTTTAGGTAATAGTTTCCCTTAGTAGTTTGAATTCTCTCTGACACTTTGTTTCGAACACATATAAAAGATTTTTTAATTTCATCATCCTTAGGATTTTCTTTCATCTTTTTCCATTCTTCATTTCTTTTGTTTATATCCAACAGCAGGTCTTTATTAATCCAATCTGTCTTTTTTGCATTTAGAATTTTAGTTATAGTTGTTTTATTTTTGTTAATATTCGATTCTAAATATTTCTCAAATGTAGTGTAGTCATTATTTGCATTTTCATAGTTGATTTCTTCTAAAGTTTTATATAATTGTGAGTAGTTGACTGCTTCATACTGAATTTTCTTTGGAGGCTCAGGCTCGCATCTTTTTATTTCAAATACAATTTGTTTGTGATCGGACATTGCAGATTCGATAATGGCCAACCGGAAACAATTTCCATTGTCCTTTATATTTGTAGATACATGATCCAGTATTGTTTTGCTATTCATTGCTTCGCGAGTACAATACCTTTCGTGGATTTTGTTCAAAATACTATAGCCTTCCCCTTTTAATACATTTAAATACTCTTTTGTATTCTTATCTCTATTTAGGACATTGAAGTTAAAGTCACCAAAAGTAATACAACGTTTTTTATTCTGTAGATAGGTAGAATAGTCTTCAAGAAATTTGGTAACGTTCGTTCTTTCTGGCTTATATATGCCTCCTATATTCAAGGAAAATTTTTTCACATAGACCCACAGAAAGTGGTTGTCGTCGTCACACTTTTCTTCCACAAAGTTGTGCTTTAGATTATTGTGGATAAATATAGAAACTCCCCCACCTCTGGACTTAGATCTGTAGCTGTAATAATGGGAGTAATTTGGTAGTTCTACTCTTTGTGCTTCATCATTTGACTTGATCCACGTTTCTGTGAGAATGATTATATGTACTGTATGTAGCAGGGATGTGATGATACATTTTAACTCATCTAGTTTTCCAGGCTTTATTATGCTGCGGACATTTGCATAGAAAAATTTCAGTGATTTTGTACTTGAGAATAAGTTATTGTAGTTTTCTGTAATTTGGTATGTTATGTTGCCAGAGGTCTCGACTGTATCGCCATGGAGGTATTGATTTATTCTTGGGAGTTTTTTGGTTGAGTTTTCATTATCTTCGGAATCCCTTTAATATATTTTATGCTTAAGTCAGATTCGCCGTTCGTTACACGGGTTTGTAAATCTTCCTTGAGGCTTTTCATATAGTTTTGTTGTTGCACAGTCTGATCTGAGTAGATTTTTATTTCGGTTTTTTCCAGTTTAGCTTTGTTCCGTAGCAAGCTTTTAGTTACACTGTCTGATGGAAAGTGAGCTTTAATCGGGCGATTTTTATTTGAAGAGTATTTTCCTAATCTTATTGTTTTGACAGGTCCGGGGCAATTTTCTGAGAGCGTTTTTACTATTTTTGTTACCTCGTTTATGTCGTAATTACGTCTTTCATCAGAGTTTGATCCTTGTAGCTCGGGTATGCCAATAATTATAATGTTTTTTTCTCTTATTCGCCGTTCTTGGATTTCAGTAACAATGTTTTCATACATGGAAGTCATTGGTGTTGTATCAGAGGTATAATTCTCTTTAGCTCTTAGTTGTTGTAGCTCCGTCTCTAATAGTTTTATTTTGTTGTCATTCACATTATTCGAGTCCTTTAAAAGAGCGATTTCTGACCTCATTTCGGCTTGTTGTAGCACTAGATATTCATTTGTAGTTTTAATTTCAGTTATTTGTTCCTTAATGCTCGATACTTCTAGAAAGATTTTTTCCGTAGTTTCCTTTTGGGTCGTAGTGAACTCTTTCAGCATCGCCATAATCTCATTCTGCGATTTGCAGCATTCAGCGGGGAGCTCGGGGGAATTCGGTTGTCTTCTTTTATTGCTACGTTGCGTTACGTGATGTTGGCCATCATCATAAGTCTTTGATAAGTCCGACAGTGAATCGCCTTTTCCATCGGTACTACTGCCAGCTACAGGTGATCGCAACAGACTCATATTCAACTGGGAACAGTAATAATTTACGTACAAAAATAGGCAGTGCAGTATTTGACTCACAGTTGTTTTGTTTAGTTAGCGATATGAATCACTACTCCAGCTTATGGCCACCTCTGTAGTTTGGAAAGAATTCCACGAATCCAAACTAGTGCCGCCTTTGTCGCTGCTCTCAGTACAACATTGACCTAGGTCAGGATTTTGGTGTTAACACTTTCTGCAATGCGATTCACTAACAGACTCATCATGGATGTTAACAACGACGAGTTCAATGATGTTGCATCGTAAATATCGCTTTTAAAAACAACGTTGATAAAAACCGTATTCGCTAAGCTACATAGGCTCGTCGACGATCTGCCGAACAACGATGATGAGTAAGATGTTTACAGTGTTGCTATGTTTAATCTAGAGTATAATCGAGAAAATCTCGACTAACCTATTTTTAAGTTATTTCGTCATTTTAAATTAATACAAATGCACAACACGTATGTATAAACCACGTTATATTTATTATGCAACAAATATTTAATTAATTATATCATTTTCGACTTGGAAAATAATTATTTTTGATTATAGCAATAAAACGATTCCAAATCTTTGACATTTGTAATTGTAGATTCTGTGTTTCAAAACAAACAACTTCATCTGGTTCATCTTATCTTGATTAGTTTTTTCTATCAAAATACGAAATTCCAAAGTTCCAAGTGGTTTTAAGTGGCTAAGTGGACTTTAAAAAAATGCTGCACCCCAACCCAATGGCGTTCTACTCGTTCTGTGTTTTAGTTTGGTTCCAAACCTATCGAAAGTAAGTACACATTAACATTTAAGTATATTTAAATATACAGCACAGTTTCTGGAACTACTATCTATGTAACCAAAATATTTATCTTTTAGTGTCTCGCAACGCAGCTCCTTCGTTAAATCAGCTGGAAAAGCTAGTAAGCTTTTTGGAAAGCAAACCATGGTTGGCTACGGGCCATGCTCGTACTGTGAATGCTCGCATTCGCAGTCGTCAGGCATGGTCCGAAATAACAACAGCCCTGAACAGTGATGGTAGTGGGTGTACGAAATCATCGGAACAGTGGTGTAAGGTTGGTAATTATATGTATTGTGTGTACTGTTGCATTGAGTAGGTAGCCTTCTACGGTATATTACCCTTTTACACTGACAGCCGCTGTGTATGTTCTTTATTACTAAATTAGTATTAACTACAGGCATATACTGTAACTTTAGGCTAGGATTCTAATTTCAATTATAAAAGCATTTAAAATTGCAACAGAAAGTTAAACTAAACTGAGCAAATAGGTGTTCTATTTATTTAATGCATAAAATCATATAATTCTTACTGGTGTTGCAGTACTGGAAGGACAAAAAAGGAGCAGTTAAGAGGAAGTCCAGCTTAATTGCAGCTGCGAGGCGGCGCACTGGTGGTGGCATAGAGGATTTGCCAGAACTCAGTGAAATAGAAATTAAAATCCAAACCATTATGGGAGGAGAAAGTTTTGGTTGCGGAGATCGGAGCTTAGAAATAAATCCTTTTGAGGTTTGTAATTTTCAAGGCTATAGACCTTTACAAATTTATTGATTTGATTTAAATTAATAAGTAATACAATACTTTTACATTTTTAGGAACAGCCATTGGATAGAACTGTGGAAAGTGAAGAGTCTCCCAGCATTTTACTTGTAAGTTTTTTTTGTCAGTTTAATGACAGTTAACCTATTTATAAATATAATATTATGTAAACATTCTATTTTCAGAATATTGTTCCTTCAAATGAGCAGCAGGCTGACCAAAGTGAGGTTCTTATACATGAGCCAGGCCATGAAATGCAATGGGTATAAGATTTGTTTATTCTTTTATTTTCCACTAAGCGTTAGGTACTACCTATGCTTATATCTCTCATAATAAGTAACCTCTACACTAAGGTGCATAACACCCATGTTATGTCTGTTATGTTTGATCAATACAAGTACCTATATATAATAAATAAAATAGCATCAAACCTATATTGCTAAATACTGGACATGGTATTGCTGTGAGTGTAATTTTAAATGTTATCTCGAATAATTAAAAGAACCTAACAAAACATTCTATTCCAGTCTAATCTTGCTACTTTTGATGGGGATAGTGTGCAAGACAATGTGGCACAGATACCTACAATTTCTGTATCACAGCAAGCAATTGAACCCGCACCTGATGCTCAAAGTCCTGAAGCTGAAGAAAACAGGGTATGGTTTTGGAAAATTATGATTTAAACTATTCTATAGTTTTTTTTTTTTTTTAACAACTCTCATATATTTTCAGGTTTCGTTTACTGAGCCAACAAGACCTGCGTCACAGCCAAATGATGTTTTGGAAAGGGGCAGTCAAAGTAAGTTGCATTCTCTACCCAAATATTTATAACTACATATAATATAGGATAGAGACAAATAGAAAGAGGGAAAGGAGGCCTTTGCCCTGCAGTGGGACACTATGGGCTAATACAATAAGATAAGAATAACTATAATAAGTACAAAATGTTAATTGCAGCTCCTACTCAGCGTGTGCATAGAGAGACATTACACGGTCGTCGACGCATTCACCAGCTATCTCCGCGTCAATCTGCAGCGCGCCGGCGACTATTGAGAAGGTCACCTCCGTCACAACGCCGCTCTGAAATGGTTAGCATCACAGAGCGCTTCATAGCCATCGAAGAACGCCGAGCACAAGCAGAACTTTTGATTGCCCAAGCAATTAGTCGACAAGTAGAGGGCCATCAGGCTATGGCTCAGGCTCTAGATAGAATAAGTAGTGCAATTCGAGATTTAATAAATAAATAAAATGTGTGCTAAAATATGGTTTTATTTATTAATTAATTATATTAAAATGATTTTTATTAGGTACATACTATTTTGTTAGACTATATTAATGTTATCTAAGTAAAACATTATAAAAAACAACATTTAAAAAACATCCACTTAACTATATTTTATGATGTACAATATACATTACTATTTTAACATACTTACAATTTATTTTTTAATTATCAATCTGTCTTATAACCTGAATTAGTAATATCTTAAGTCTATTGTTAGTATTTACTTCTATTATTAACTATTTTGTCCACGCCACAGTCTATTAATTAGACGACTTCTAGCAAGACGTCCACTGTCCAAATCACTGATAGAGTTCTGGCTTCCTTGTTGTAGTGACTGGATCACCCTCGCTTCTTGTCTCTGTAAATGAGCTGGTAATTCTACTGGAGGAACTCCGGCTTGATTGCAAATGTTATGTAACACACAACAAGCTTTAATAATTTTTCCCACCATCTCTGGATCATAGTGAAGAACACGATGAACCAAAAGGCACCTAAAACGGCCTTTAAGTATGCCAATGGTTCGTTCTGCAGTATTTCTTGTAGTGGCATGCAGATCATTATAGTATTCTTCCCTTGATCCAGGCTCAGGGTTGTTACATGGAACCATCATGTATGGCCTAAGAGCGAAACCGGAGTCCCCTGAAATAAATAAATTAAGAATTTCATTTAATTTTAAAATAACAAAAATAACTGAATTATTTTATTATTAATTTTTAAATACCCCCGAAAACAGGTACAATTTCTGATGGTAAAAGTAAAGAAACATTTTAAAATACATACCAAGCAGATACACTGTTTCTCCTGTATTATTTAGCTGCTCCAAATGCGTTTTTATGACTGAATTATTAAATATAAAGCTGTCATGTGTTGCACCTCCAAAAGTTACATCTACATGCATTATATTTAAGTCTGGATCATTCATCTTAAAAGGCAAGAATAAAAGATTAAAATATGGTTTGAAACAGATAGGTTACTATTCCTACAATAAGGTTATTGAAATAATAATAAAACTTACAATAACAGCATTTCGAGCATGATACCCTTTTCTACAATAATATCTTTCTTCATGTTCTTTGGGCCGAACCATTGATACTAAGGTACCATCAACACAACCAATGGTTCCAGGCATTTTGAAGTTTTCATAAAATCTAAATAAAAGATAGACAATTTAAAAATATTATTTAAGTATGTAACATAAAAATAAATAGCTAGGATATGGTTTGATTCATGAAAGTATCTACTTAGTAAAAATAAAACATAAGTGTGAAACTTAAGAAATACTTACTTTTCTTTGAGAATTTGCCTTTCGTTTGTATTTTGAGGAAATCGTATGTACTTATTAATAATACCTGGGTGGTTGATGGCATCTACTACGGTTCTTATAGCCCTCGAGGCAGATGCTTGCGAGATAAAGGTTCTTGCATTCTCACATAATATTTTTTGGTAACTCCCACTAGCTAAAAATGCGAGAGTGCATAAAACCTGGAATGAGTAAGTTTTAGTTGTAAGTTTTAGACATTTTTGCACATAAGTTGATTTATATTAGGTATATTGATTTAATAGTAATACCTTGGTTCGGTTGCTAATTATTCCTCCTCGACGTTTCGCCTTTGCTAAGAATGGGGAAATATCTTCTTCCAATTGTTTAATTAGCTCTTCAGTCAACCTGAATACCTTAATATAGTTTATATCAGTAGTAAGAAGATCCATATTACGTATCACATGTGCCTGACGTCTTTTTTCTAAATTATCTTGACGCTTAGCTTCTTCCAACAAAAAAATCATACAGGAAACACGAACTGCCATCTAAAACATTAAAAATGCGCACACAGGTTTCAGGAATTAAAGTACGATAAACAAAACAATACTAAGCATTTAAATTTTAATAAAAACTTTTTTTACTTACATTTTAATGGTCTACAACCAAGGAAACATCTACAATTTACAAGCTTTACGGTTTGACAGTTAAAATCGAAGGCGAAGGCGCCGTTGTCGTCGAAGGCGAGGATGTTTTGTGTCTCTGAATACCGTTTTTCATACATTCGGAACCATATTTTAGTTCTATGTCGCGCCATCGACATCGTTGAGGCGCTACGATCGCGCAGTTTTAACTAAAGAATACCGAAATGTTTTCATCAGATGTTACAACGATGATTTCTTGGTTGTAAAGATGTTTTGCCTTAGAGAATCGCACTGGTGTTAACACCTCTTAAATCTTTACCTGCGGAAGACCTATCTCGCGAAAATGTCAATCTTATAAGTAGAAAACGCGCGATCGACCATCTTGTCCAATCATTTTGGAAAAGATGGAAGGTCGAATACCTTAACACTCTTCAAGTGCGTAACAAGTGGACGAAGTCTAACACTTCTATCCAACCTGGAACTGTTGTGCTCTTAATTGGCCTCTTGGAGTGGTAGAACGCACGTTCGAAGGTAAGGACAGTGTCGTGAGAGTTGCGGACGTCCGCACGAAATCAGGTCTTTACCGCAGACCCGTGGTAAAACTTTACCCATTACCTAACCAATAAAAATAAATTACAGTCCACATTTATAGTTTAGCTATCGAATAGTTAATAGTTTAAGTAAATATATAAGTTAGTAAATAAGCTAAAAATAATGTAGTAACTTGAATTTCAAATAAATATTATTAAATTGCGAATATTAATGCGTATTGTATTGCAATGCCATTTACCTAGTTAGGTGCGTCGAAGTGACTTAATTTTGAATGTGCCTTGTATTATTGAAGGCCTTTCGTCCTGTCAAGCCGGGGAGGATGTTAACGCTAAATCGTTAATTTTTAAATTAATTGTGGGTTAGAAACTGCAAATGATGGCTGGTAACTTCCTGTCCTTTTCCCTCTCACCCAATGACTCTATTCCCCACCTTGTCGCACCTCAAAAAAAGGCATGGTGGTCATTACGAATAAGTTCGTGTCACGTCACCGTTCAAAGCGCATCTACTTTGAAATATATTTAAATAGTCAGTAATAGACCAAATAATCGTGTGTGCATAGTAAATCGTCGGTTTGATGACAATTTGTGAGCGTTCAGTGGAAGACAAGGGGCGCCCCGAAAATCCAGGAATCAAGAAGATCGACGGTCAGAGGTACCTAACGTTTTCCCTATAATTTCCTACTTGCCAATTTATTTGTGTGTGCCTAGATTTATTTTCAATTAGATTCCACCCTCGCGCATTCAGACTGTTTTAACAAATGTAAGACTTTACTCACAAATGAACCGATCTTACAGTACCTCGACTTCACTAGAGAGTTTATATTAACAACTGACGCCTCTAACTTAGCTATTGGCGCTATACTCTCACAAGGTACCATTGGCTCAGATAAACCCATCTGTTACGCCTCAAGAACCTTGAACGATAGTGAAACCAACTATAGTACTATCGAGAAGGAGCTTTTAGCCATATTATGGGCTACAAAGTACTTCAGGCCTTACTTATTTGGTCGTAAATTCAAAATACTCACCGACCACAAGCCACTACAGTGGATAATGAACCTTAAGGAGCCTAACTCAAGACTGACTAGATGGCGCCTTAAACTAAGTGAATACGACTACACTATAGTCTACAAAAAAGGAAAATACAACACCAATGCTGACGCTTTATCCCGAGTGGAAATTAACAACGAGGAGACCGATTCAATGTTAGCTAACCCATCAGAGCGACCACCCTCTAGAACAGGTTCCACGACAGCCACTGCACATACCAGCACTGAAAGCCCTATTCTAGAAGTACCTATTACTGACGAACCATTGAACAAATTTCACCGACAGTTATGCATTACTATAGTAGGGGATATTAAACGACGTACAACCGCTACTAAACCTTTTGATACACACACCCGTACATTTATTCAGGTTTCAGAATCGAACTTAGAACAAGACGTAGTAAAGCTATAAAAGAATATGTCAACCCCAAAGTTAAAACCGCTATAAAAATAACTCCACCTTTAGGCATGTATTCAATTGTACCCATAATCCAGAATAATTTTAAAAGTTCAGCAATGAACTTAGTTTTAGCAAAAATCGAATTAGAAGACGTCAAAGAGTATCTCAGACAGCAAGAAATTATAAAACACTATCATGAGGGAAAAACTAATCATAGAGGAATAAACGAGTGTCATCTTGCCCTCTCTCGGAAATATTATTGGCCTAAAATGAGAGAGGAAATAACTAAATACATTAATGAGTGTACCATTTGCGGACAAACGAAATATGATAGGAACCCGATTAGACCACAATTTAATGTAGTACCCCCAGCAACTAAACCTTTCGAATTAATACACTTTTCATTTAAGCTGTGAAGAGATCCTCTTCACAGCTCAAAATGAAAAGTATTTGACAGTGATAGAGGTTTTCTCAAAGTATGGACAAGCATAATAATTGAGAGATGGTACAGCAATAAGCATACTTCAAGCAGTTTTAAATTATTGTACACATCATGGTTTACCGCTAGCAATAGTGACCGATAACGGCACAGAATTCACAAACCAGCTATTTTCCGAATTCACAAGATTACATAAAATTAACCACCATAGAACATTAGCACACTCCCCTAACGATAACGGAATCATCGAACGATTTCACTCTACGTTACTAGAAAACTTACGTATTTTACGATTACGTCAAAAGGACGAACCTGTAATTAACCTCATGCCTTATTAGCTTATAAAAGTTCAGTTCACAGCTTGACCACATGACATAGTTAGAGGACATTTTGACCCAAGAGACCCCCTTGACGTTAACATGACTGAACACCTAATGCCACAGTATATCTTGACACACCGAGACCAGATGAAAACAGTATACGACATTATTAATAACTTTACGCTTGCTGACCGTACAAATATCATACAAAATAGGAATAAGGACAGAGAGCCCGAAATAGAATACCAACCGGAGAAACAAATATTCATTTCTAACCCGGCAGCCAACCGACAAAAAATTAGCACCACGTTACACACATGACACTGTTTTAGCTGACCTTCCGATTCATATATTATACACTTCCTAAAAGAAAGGCCCGGTAGCCAAGTCTCGACTCAAACGTATCCCTAAGAGATCAAAATTGTTACAGGATACTGCTGGCGATATTAGTTCAACCAATACCGGCGCTCGAGATAAGACTTGAAAGCTTGGACGATGGACCTGGACTCTTACCTTTCAACCTTGGACAAACGAGGCTCATTATGCATTACCACACCTTCCTACAATACATAGACTTAACTGATATTGAACGTAGACTTGATTCTGTAATATCTCAACTCGACTATTTCCAGACTAAACTAGACAACCAATCCTTTCTCTTGTATGAACTTCAAATCAATCACTTAGATAATAAATTAAGTCAAATTAGTTCCCAGTTAAAAACACTAGAACCCGGTCGTAGTAAAAGAGGTCTCGTAGACGGATTAGGGTCCGTAATAAAAAGCATTACCGGAAACCTAGAATCATACGGATGCCCAAAGGTATAATAATGCAATCCATCTTTTAGAAAGTAACAACGATAAAATAGTATCAGAGTTTAATGAACATATTAGTCTTAACAAAGTCTGGATGGCTCGATATAGTGACATACTCTCGAAAAATTTTAGCAATCAAGAGAGAAAAACGGTACTTTAGCATTACTTTTAGACAAGAAAAATGATCTTATAAGATTCGCAAAGTTGCTGACTATAATTACTGATAATACGGAAGATTTATTTTTAGAGATAACTAGGATTGAAGATACCTTAGCTTTTATACGTGCATCGAGCACCCATCATAGTATGTTACGCATAGATACTTTAAGTAATATGATTAAGCGATTAAAATCTATATACGGTCAGGATCAGTTAATAGATGCAGATTTAAGAGAGTACTATACAGTTATAAAACCTGGTTATTATTACACAAATAAAAAAAATGTTATCATATTTAAAGTTCCAATAATCAGCTCCGATAAGTTTGAATTATACAGATTAGCAATAGTTCCCAATAAACTAATGTACACCTATATCCCTCCTTACCCTTTCATTGCAACCAATGGGAAAGTTTTCAAGTACATAGAGGCTGAATGCCCGAAGTTTGGACTATATCATCTCTGCGAGGAAGGAATCAACCGTCAACCAACGAGAGGACATCTAGATTGCATCCAAGGCCTCATCTACAACCAATCTTTGGAGAAATCATGCCTGCCTACGAAGCTCACACTGACTAAAGCAGCAATGGAACAACTGGACGACAGACGATACACGCTCATCTTTCCACAATCGACCCGGGCAGAGCTACAATGCGAACGTCAAGAATACATCTCCCTGCATGGAAGTTATCTTGCCACCATACCACAAAAATGCCTACTACGCACCGAGCGATTCACTATTACCAACACTAACGACTATATCAAGGGGCAACCGCTGAAAATCACTGAAATACCTATGAACCTTAACATTGTTGTAGAAGCCATCCCACATCTGAAACTAAACCCACTGCACCTGGAAAACCTACACGACATCGAAGATAAGATCCTGATGCAACATCCAGTACAAATAGATCACGCAAATGCGGGGAATTCATTATACCATACGACGATCCTACTATACGTCGTACTATTCGGTGCAACTGTACTGATCGTTACCATCACTATACGACGGTATAACGTTTGCACTAACCTTACAAAACCAAAGACATCAGATGGAAACCCTGAAAATCATCATTACGAAGACGCAGAATCACCCACAATCAAGAAACAGACACCAGCAACATTTTCGCTCAAAGTCCTCAAATAGTTGCTGTTCTGAGGGGGGAGGTGTTACGAGCCCTGCCTACACCAAATCAGCTATGTATATCAGAACGTTCGGCCAGTCGAGATAGGAAGCTGGCTGCTACTCCAGTTTTTAGTGACGATTATGTGACGCATAAAGATGCCAGCCAAAGAATTTGTGACAGAACAGTTCGAAAGTTAGAAGCATTTATTTATGGCCGAACGACCTGATATCAGAACTTTCGGCCAACCTGAATCTCCATAACTGAGGACCTTAGAGAAACTGTTACTGAATAAAGATTTAGTGACGATTTCGTGACAAACAACCAATGCTTTACTTTTACTCGTATTGCCACCGGTTAAAAGTAAAATGAATTTTGGTTCCTGGAACATCAGGACGTTCGGCCAACGTAATCTCCATAACTGAGGACCTGAGAGAAACCGTTAATGAATAAAGATTTAGTGACGAGACTGAAACGAATTTTTATTGCTTAATTTTTTTTTGTGACGGCCGTATAAATAGTAAAATGAAAATTTAACATATAACCTCAAAACATTGGGATTATCGATTCCTCCACAAGGAAGAAGCCCAGAGAAACCGTTAATCAATAAAGATTTAGTGACGACACTGAAACGAACTTTTATTATTTATTTTTATTTTGTGACGGCCCCTAATAAATAGGAAATTGGAAATTTAACATATAACCTCAAAACATTGGGATTATCGATTCCTCCACAACGAAGAAGCCTAGAAGACTGTTAAAACCCCTGATGTATTATAGGTTTTCAGTGCAATAGTGTCAGTATTTTTGTTAATTCAAAATTAATCTATAAAAATGAACGAATGAAAAATAGGGTGACCATGTATTCCAACGAAACAAGTATTTATCGAGTAGGTACCTATTTATCTACTGAATGAAGCCAAACACGTCGAAATAGTTGAAATAAGGTGACGATGTAAGTAGGTATTTCAACAAAATAAATAGATACGCGGACGGAGGAATATGAGAAGAAGTGCAGTTATCTAATAAGTACTTTATATAATAGGTATGCATTAGAATTAAATTGTTATAAAAAAAACATTACACACACCACCATGCGTTATGGTGTGGCCTCTTTGCTTTACTTTTAATTATTTTTCTGTGTCTGTCACTGTCACATGAATAAAAATAATTGAAAGAATCGATCGAATTTCGACCGACCAATAGCCCACCACTAGTTTTACTTCATTCAGTTCATTTGGTGTAGTTATTGTATAATCTTACTGTGATTTATCTATAGAACTGTTATTTAATTTTAAAATGTGTAATGTAGTTTAACAAACTAATAATAATACTGTCGGGCCACAAGTTTCAAGTCTAATCAACTAGCAGTAAACACAAGAAGCTGTCAAATCGATATATCTTCTCTCGTGGAGAACCAATTTAACTGAAATTCTAAAAAGTACAAATTATTATTTACCTAACTACCTACCGCTTTTTTGGATGATTGATTACAAATAAAGCATTTTTTTAATTTGTTTAGGTACCTATTTATTGAAGTATTCTTGTACTTAGTAAAAAATTCCCGATTCCCAATGTCAGTCACCTTTCCAATTTCGTTTGCTTGTAGCCAAAATAGACTCGATTAATATAACTAAAACTTCACAAGTGCAGTCCACTGGTATGCAGGCATCAGCGCAACGTAGCTTGTACCTATATAATTTAATATTACGACGTGTTTTGCTTCATTGTTTAGGTAATTAAGTACTCGATAAATACTTGTTTCGTTGAAATACATGGTCACCCTATTTTAGTCACCATCCGCCATAGCGTACTTTTAAAGATTAATTTTGAATTAACAAAAATACTGATACTATTGCACTGAAAACCTATAAAACATCAGGGGTTTTACGAGTCTTCTAGGCTTCTTCGTTGTGGAGGAATCGATAATCCGAATGTTTTGAGGTTATATGTTAAATTTTCAATTTCCTGTTTAATAAGGGCCGTCACAAAATAAAAACAAATAATAAAAGTTCGTTTCAGTGTCGTCACTAAATCTTTATTCATTAACGGTTTCTCTGGGCTTCTTCCTTGTGGAGGAATCGATAATCCCAATGTTTTGAGGTTATATATTAAATTTTCATTTTACTATTAAAAGGGGCCGTCACAAAAAAAAATTAAGCTATAAAAATTCGTTTCAGTCTCGTCACTAAATCTTTATTCATTAACGGTTTCTCTCAGGTCCTCAGTTATGGAGATTACGTTGGCCGAACGTCCTGATGTTCCAGGAACCAAAATTCATTTTACTTTTAACCGGTGGCAATACGAGTAAAAGTAAAGCATTGGTTGTTTGTCACCAAATCGTCACTAAATCTTTATTCAGTAACAGTTTCTCTAAGGTCCTCAGTTATGGAGATTCAGGTTGGCTGAAAGTTCTGATATCAGGTCGTTCGGCCATAAATAAATGCTTCTAACTTTCGAACTGTTCTGTCACAAATTCTTTGGCTGGCATCTTTATGAGTCACATAATCGTCACTAAAAACTGGAGTAGCGGCCAGTTCCCTATCTCGACTGGCCGAAGGTTCTGATATACATAATCAGCTGAATAGCGACATGATTAGCTGTTTACGTCAATCGGACGTTTCCACGTAAAACTGCAACATGCCACCTGCCGAATCATCGAATCAACGCCTCGTGTCGCCGGGCGTTCACCTACCTCAAGGACTGCTGATGCCGCATCCACGTGAAGGAATCAGTAGAATTGCAGTATTAATAAGTTAATCGTTTTTACCTCACTTCCGTACTAGCATCGTCCGAATCTAGACATAGAAATTAGCATAAGTTCAATTGTAAGTTTTACCTTATTAAAAACCTTAATTAAATAACTTTGTTTTTTTTTAAGTCCTCCGTCTGTAACCTTCGTATTTGGTGTGAACAAAAAAAAAACAGATAAATAAATAAATAATTTATTTTATTTCTAGATTGTTTTACAAATGTTTTACAAATTAAACCTAGGCTTAGTTTTGAGTACAAATGAGTTAAGCATCTGTAGCCGAACTAGGCAAAACCTGTATTTCGGCTATCAGCGCCGATCCCCTCGGATAATTTTACATTTATAATAGCCATAACATTATTTTTTACAGGTTATCTAACAGTAGTGTTATTTTACACATATTATATTTTATTTTAATATAGCTGTAGAGTATGATGTGTATGAATGGGGTCCATATTGGCTCAACTAAAGTTCTTTACCCGAAATTGTTCTTCCTAACGATTTGTAATCCGAATGATCACTCTTCCTAAAATTTTTCATCCTAAAGTTTTCATTCATACTATTTGTAGTGCTACCGGCGATGTTCATAAAACTCATGTTTCCGAAAATTGTAATTAATAATATCATTAATGTAAATATATTTAAACTCCTACTGTTTTTTATCATAACGCTTTTATCCCTAAACATAATTACCATAATATTTTCACTCATACTCAGAAACTAATTGTATTTCTTTGCTTTATACACGTAGTGTAGATACTAACCTACGG
This sequence comes from Xanthia togata, assembly GCA_963853775.1. Lineage (NCBI taxonomy): Eukaryota > Metazoa > Arthropoda > Insecta > Lepidoptera > Noctuidae > Xanthia > Xanthia togata. Next base: position 640,657 of record OY970801.1, read on the forward strand.
TTATCAATTGCGTCACTGAGTCGCAAACCTTATGACAAAAAGTTAAACAGATGTCAACATTGACAAAATGGTTTTTTTTTACAAATAATACAACGATTGCGGATTTTAAACGTATACATTTATTTAATCATCGTTATCTACAATGACGTTATTAAAAATAAGGCTGGGCCTACAAATCCCTCATGCCTGGCGTGCCCTAGGTACCAAACGATTGACACGATATGCGCACAGGTTCCTACAGTACGTCATCCCGTCATGCAGGTACAATATCTTTGTATAATATCAGTGTTGCGAACTAATAAGTAACAGTAGTACTTTCTAGCTCTCACGTATCGTGACTGTATACGACCACGTAAGAGCCAAGCATCCTCATCAATGCCAAAATCAGGTAAATCATCCAGTGCAGCTTCTCGGTATATTTCTATTGTTTACATTCCATTTTGTAGATGTTCGCTGCAGTAAGATTTCGCTAACTTCAGTTGGTAGGTTCCCAAAGCAAAAATAACACTTTTTTGGCAAAAAAAATCTAAGTCTTCGCTCCGTAGCGCCCCCAATGCTACACTCCAACCGAAAATCATAAAACACGACTCATTTACGGTTATGTTTATGGCCTGGGAGTTTATACCGCAGTTTTAACCGTACCTAAACCAATAACTATAGGACTGATTCGGTTCTAGTACTTCGCCGGCTGCTGCCGCGGCACGCTCGCTTCGCTCGCTCGGCTCGTGCGTTGTGGTCACAGTTCTAACCTAACCTAAACCAATAATTATGAATAAGACCGATTCGTTTCTGGAACTTGACTGAATGACTGGAGCGTGACTCTGGCTTCCAAAAATACACCAATAAAAGTGATTATTTGAAAGCTATAGCCGCTAATATTAAACTAATTTAATTGAAAAGTGTATATGAAAACTGTATTTAACCACTTGTACCATGGTACTATTGTTCTTATTGTATGATAAGTGACAATAAAGTTACGCAAAATTAATGTATATAATACTGATTATTATGAATAAAAAGAAATCTAAACAAAAAGATATGACTTTGAATAATAGTTGAGAAAATATAGGAAAACAAATAAAAGTATAATAGATGTTTATTGCTACCTACTGACATTATGAAGTTGAATGCTTCGGAATTATTATGAACATTAGAGACAGAGTAGTTAGGAATTGTGATTGTTAGGATGAAAAATGTTAGGAAGAACATTTTCGGATTTCCAATTATCGGAGTTGAAAATTTAGGTGAACTTTGGCGCACCCGTATGAATGCGTGACCCCTCATTGTGTCGCATGAAGTGTGAGTGTGTGAATTGAGAGAGGGTGTGTGGTAGTCCAAGAGAAGTTAAATATTTGGAAGTATATGCGTATGATCTGAATGAATTTTGAAAGTATCAATCAAACAAAATAATGCTAACTTGATCATTGTGCTATGTGTAGATAGTTAGTTCTTGTAATGATTATGCAATTAAATACGTCATAATAAAGACAGAGTTTTTTTTTTAACGAATAAAAGCGGAATTGTTTTACCTTTTGAGTTTATATTTATGCGAAATTTATATTTTATATTTGCGTAATAAACGTAACCCTAATATTATAATGCTTGTTTTGCAGTCGGGTTTTTGTTTTTTTTATACATTTTTTTACAACCCACAGTCTGGCCGTCGCGCAGTGGATCGACTCCATAGATACAAACTTGCGGACATGAGGACTGTAAAAATATAACTTCAAGATTTTTGAAAAACAAATGCTCTCGTCGTTAATCTAAATTGAAAGTAGGTACTGTCATGGTTTTTTCCATTAAACAATAATTTTATGAGTAATGTGAGTAAAACTGATTGCAATTTATGGAAAAATATAGTAAAAAAAGTGTTTTCATCACATCTATTCAAAAACAGTTAGTTTGTTCTTGGTCTTCGTAAACAGGGACCAATCCCTAGGGAGCAAAATAGATTTGAATTTGGAATGTGGATATTATTTATATAGTTATCGTTATGGTTTTTATAGTTGCTAAAGTCGATAAAGAGGTCAAAACGTAAATCCAAGAGGGCGGCTGCGAACATTTTGTTTTGGTTTTAAATCACACGTGAGAGATGAGGGTAGGACCACACAAGCTTTTTTTTCTCATAGGGGGTGATGAAAGTAGAGTGTTCACCTCGGGAGCAACACTATTTTAAGCTCGAGTGACGTACTTTGAATCCCTCGCTGCGTTCAGGATTCTACTTTAGAATCCTTCGCTCCGCTCGGGATTCAAAAAACACTCTCGCCTTAAAAATAGTTTTTTGCTCCCTAGGCAAACAATCTACTATTTCCTGCGATTCCCGCACATTTTCCGGTTTTGACGTTTATAATATATTTTGGCATGACATGGCACTTCAATTGATGTCAACTACCATCGTCGCGTTTTGGCGACATTCGACTCACGCGGCTTAGATCTCTATTTTTACTATTAAATAAAGGTTATATCATTTGAACGCAGTTTTAGTCTATGGCCTGGCGGATATCTCGTCAACAAAAGTATTTCAATACCTACAAAAATATCCATAAGCAACACTAGGAAAAAAAGTTGAAAATGACAGTAATTATTGTTCTCGTTCTCGCGATCTCCGCTTGTTAAGAATTTCGGTATTTTTTAATTGTTTTTATGTGTAAATCGACGGGAAGTGTTGTTATTTCGCTTATTAAGTTTTTACATCGTGGTAGATAATATTTGCACTAAATAACATCGTATTTTACCAGTTTTGACCAACCAACAAACCAAAAAAATGAAAACAAACAATTAGTGAAAAAAGTGAATATCTATTGTGAATAGAAGAGTTTTTTGTGTGTTTTGTGCGTGTAATCGGAAGGTAAGTCATTATTTATCATTCCCATGTAGTTAATTAATACTATTAGATAGTATTTTCACACCTATACACCTATGTTTAATACCTATTGACATTCTGAGCACTAAGGAACTTGCAGTATTTAAAAATAAATTACGATACTTTCTAATTGATAATGCATTCTATACGATCCAAGATTTCTTAAATTATTGATTGATTTTGTTTAAACATTTAATTTAACTGTATTTTGACATTTTTACATATAATAACTAAATTTGACATGTAAAATAATTTTCAATTTAATGCTAATACATAATTATTGTATGCCTATTAGGCAGGACATATTGGAACTTAATTTTTTTGTTAAGACCTGTAACAAACCTATGCCCACAATAAAGATATTATGATTATGATTATGATTATGAAATAGCATCATAAAAACATTTTTACGAACAAAGACAACAAAAACATTTGTACGACTTTGAATACCGGTTGGTATTCAAAGTCGTACAATTTTCGTCAATCATATTATGAAAATGTTACGTAGGACTAAAAAAAACGCTGTTGTTAGATAGTTTATCTATTCCCATTGCTATTTACAAATTTCGTGTACATTGTTATAGTAGTTTTATCAGAACAAGAAAAAACTGAAACAAAAACATTTTCAGCCAGTTACTTAACTGATACCTAACATCATTTTGTTATAAATACAATTCTCGTAACACGAGCTTAGTTTACACTTCATAATATGGTCTGTTCATTCACGAACCCAAAACAGTTTACATTACGTAACAAGAACTCATAAAAACAAGCAGACGAGTGTTTTTTGCTACCGCGGTCGAAAACATGTCATGCTGTCGGAATGCGTACTTGAGAGATATTGACGTCATAGGCGCGCGCAGCTTAACCGGTTAGTTTAAATATTTATTGTGTGATTATTATGTTTATTTTAAATAAGGCTATAATAATAATATATTTTGGCATCTATCGGTGCAATTGGTTTGCACGTTGTACTGATCCTGTTAAGATAACGCTTTTTAAGGCCTTCTGCCAGTCGTTATACACGTGCATCCTGTAGACCAAGTATACCCAGCGGGCAACGGGCATACAGCGACCTGCGCGTACAGTACAATAACGCATTCAGGGTGCTTTTGGGGTTACCGTGGCGATGTAGCGCGTCAGGGATGTTCGCGGAAGCGTGCGTCGACGGGCTCGCCGCGATCATGCGGAAACGATGCGCTTCCATGATGGCGCGCTTGTGCTCCTCCTCCAATGGCATCCTGAATGTGTTTTCAGACCGGTGGGACTCTCCCCTCTTACGAAGGAAGTAAGAGTGCAGACTCACATCTTAACCAAATAGACTGGTGCACCATTGAACGAACAGTTCTATTGGTTCTATGGTGCATCAGTTGTTTATTATGACTAATTTAATACTAACATTAGGTTAAGTTATACTACTACTAATACTATATGAATTTTTGTATCTGAAATAAAATATTTGAATTTGAGTATTGTAGCCTCCACCCGTTAGATTCCCACCTGATAATTGGTGACTGAATAACAAAACGGGTTTGTACCTACCTGCAAAGTATATTATTAACAAAACCAAGCTGGTAAAGCCGGAGGCACACAAAGATTTGTGGGTCGTGGCCCGGGTTACGGACGTCTGTTGTCACTTCTGCAGGGATAGGTAGGTACTCCCCTGTAGCTGCAGGCGAATTCCCGCCGGAGTAGCTAGTAAGCTGGCCGAAGTTCAGTGCAGTGCTGTAGGTACGGTGACGTCACTGGCCCACTTGCTCAGCACACCGGTGGCGAAGCGTAAAAAAATGAAACCTGGAAACCACCGGTCCAGCTGATTAGAACTCGGTCTAATAACTTCCGTGCAGGGGTACCAGTACCACCGACGACAACGAGGAAGAGAAACCTATTTAACTACAGTAGTAGTGACGTGGTGATACTCGTACTGACCAGGGGCCTAAGTCTGCTATTTTTATAAATTCTTCATTCCAACACGATCCCATTGTAATTTTGCTAAAAGTTAGTAATCCGCTGAATTCATAATGGTCGATCATTGGTTGATCATTGTATTCCACAAACATGATACTCGTAACGAATTAAAAGCAATGACTGCACAATGACGTTCTAATGGTGGGTCAATGATCAAAGGAACTGTCAAAATTTTAGCAGATTACCGCTTAATGCCTCATGCATCTGGGCGTCGTGCGTTGCGTGCGGCGTGGCGTCTCGCAGTGCGTCGTACGAGATTCCTGTTTACGGAGCGGCGGCGCGTCAAGCGGCACTTATCATCGCACGCGTAAACACAAACGTATGGCAATATAAGACGTTGTTCATAGAGATGCGGGGCGGGAAGCGTGGCGGTGCCCGCCGCTGCGCCCGCGGCGACTCCTCAAACGTGTAGCAAAGCACGCGGCGGGCAACGCTGTGGCGCACGCGGGATACTCAATCAAACCGACCAGTTTGACTGGCAGAAGATTCCGCCGCGGGCATCGCTTCATCGAGAATAAACGCCGCGTGAGACGCGGCGGTGCCAGCCGCGGGCTCGGCCGCAAAAAACGCTCTATTTCAAGCAAACGCGTCTAAAATCGCTTCTCCGTAAACGCACTCATACAACGGTGTCTGTATTCAGTGCGGGCCGCGCCGTACAACGCGACGCGCGGCGCCCCGCGTCTCCGTAAATGAGGCCTTAGTCAGTCATTCATTTGTCATTATGTACGACCAATAGATGCCATTCCCTTCAATGGAGTGTCAGTGGCTGACCATTGGAAGGTCATAATGACGCCAATATATTAGTAGATTACCAAACTTGTCAAAATCAACAATTATGAAATCAATTATACACCATTCTGACAAAAAGAAAACAGTAGGTAACAATCGAATTATGAAACGGTTAAAACGTTTAGTTTTTTTTATTTTTTATTAATTAATATTAATATTTGTACTTGAAGGTAGAAGGAAATTAAGTATCATGAGGCTATTTCAAAATAGTTCTTAGGAATTAAGCAACATGAGAAAAAAAACAAGAAATTGATATACCTACCTTTATTGATATACACAGAATAATGTTTGGCAAAAAAAATACATGATTATGATGAGCGTAATTTCTGTGCTATTCAAAACTTACCCTGAATCGGGATTATCACTAAAACTTAATTGGACCTTATAAAACTCGTTGTAAATGTTGAAAAAAAGATAATAATTTAAGTAACGGTCGTGTCTGCTAGGGTACTCGACTGGACGCAAGTCGCAAAGCGGTACGTGCACTCTCACATCAGCCTAGAAGCGACTGGCTTGGACTCCTCTCCTGCGCGGGCGCTATGCCGTTCACCTCACTCATTCCATAACAGAACTCGCCCCGCACCTCTCACGTACCTAACTCCTACCCGGTGCGTTCTAAGTCGTACACAAACAAAGAACAAAGCATTCATTTATAATCTATTTTGACCTTTAGTAGGTATTAGTACCATAAATAAAACATGATTATTCATGTAACGTTCCGTTACAATATTTAGAAGATTTCATCCGAACATACTTATCTCTCCTAGTGTCCCCCTTGGCAACAGGCAACTGAAGGAACACGGGTGGGTTTTAATCAGTAAGAGTCTGACACGCCTCCCCGCTCCGCCCAGAACGGGAAAAGTTATTTGATAATTTCACACAAAAAAAAGACACTTAGTAAAAATAGAAAATGGTAGACAGATCTACAGTCTGGTAAGTCTACAACGTTTTCACATTCACAAAATCTAAAAGAAAATAATATATATAGGTAACAGATAAATAAAAATAAAGACCCTAGGTAAACTAAAATCGTTAGATATAAACAAGGGACCGGGATCTGATGGCATAACGCCCTATTTTCCAAAGAGGACTGCTGAAACAAATTTTGTAAGCCTGTTTCCATGTTATTTAACAAGTGTATCCAAAGTGGTACTTTTCCGTCCGGGTGGAAAAAAGAAAATATAATACCAGTGCATAAAAGTGGGTCTAGACAAAACATAGAGAATTATAGACCTATATCTATCCTTTGTACCCTTGCAAAAATATTTGAAAAACTCGTTTATCGAGCCATCTATCCATTTTTACAGATCACTTGTTCAATAACATGGACGCAGGTTGTCAAACCGACGCTGTTTATTTTATACTGACTTTAAAAAGGCTTTCGATGTAGTGGACCACTCAATTCTATTAACCAAAATAGCCTTTAATGACATCAGAGTTAACTTACTGCGTTGGTTCTCTTCATATATCAGCAATCCTAGTCAAACTGTAGTGACATTGCTCACTACAGTTTGACTACGATTGCTGGTACAAATCAGACTCATTTCTGGCGACCTCAGGCGTTCCCCAAGGATCTATTCTGGGCCCATTGCTGTTTGTTAATATATAAACGATATCTGTAAATGCTTTCAAAATTGTAATTTCTTATTATACGCTGATGATCTCAAGGTATATAGAACAATAAAAAACCCTGTTGATAGCAGCCTTCTGCAGGATGACTTGAATAGATTATCTGCTTTTAGTGAGGAAAATAAATTAAAACAAAGCATCCCTAAGTGTAAATACATAAATTTTACTTAAAATAAAAATGTAAATAGCCTACGATTATTCACTTTGTAATAAGACTTTAGTTGAGGAAACCTATATCTGTGACTTGGGCGTTTTTCTTGATTGCAAACTTCACTTAAATCTACATATAGATAAAATTACTGCTAAAGCATTTCAAATGTATAACTGAATGAGATCCACGGCAGACTTTAAACGACCAGCCAGTTATTCGTATTTATTTAATTCCTTAGTTCGCCCACAGGTTTTAGGGGTGGGTTTGGATCTACCTCCTAGTGGTCCACCCCGGGCAACGGCACCACAGGCTTGCCTGTGGTACGGCTGAACGATCCTACTTAGCGGTGGTAGGCTCCGCAAAGGGCCGCCTGGCTCGCGACCACCATCTCACCGGATCCAGCGCCAAGTAGCTTGCTGTGTTCCGTCGGTGTGTGGGAGTGCCAGTGCCTTTGGGGGGGAAAGGAGATTATCAGTTGCTCTGTTCAGAACCGATCTTGGTCCCTGGGCACAGCTTGCCGGGTAACTCATTTTGGAGGGTAGCGGGATCCGAAGTACGGTGCCAGCCGTTGGCCGACCGCAGTCAGTAGGGGGCCCAAGTAGCACGCCAGCCACGTGCCAAAGGCTGCCCGCCAACTCACGAAAAATCCCGATATGCTCACCGTGCCAGCTGGCGACTGGATGGGAGGACCCGGTGGCCATATTCGGGGGGGTTCGAGCGTTCCCGCAGTCTCCAAGTGAGTTCCCCATAGGTTTGGTTGGCTCTAGTGTTACACCTGGTTCACTGAGCAGCGCCTCGACAAGTCTTTTTCCCCCCAACAACTCTACCCATAATGACCAAAGCCAGAACGAAAAACCAGGTTAAACAACGGCTGCACTGCCTCCCACTAAAAGTGTACCTCACTAACATCAGAGCGTTGGACTCTAACCTCGATCAAGTCCATCACCACCTTGAGACCGAGAAGCCGCACCTGTTTTTCCTAACGGAGACGAAGATAACAACCCCGTTGGACGTAGCGTGCCTCAACTACCCGGGTTACTCTCTTGAACACAAGTTCAAGAAGCAGGCTGGGGTCTGTGTGTACGTCCGCGATGACATTTGTTGTCGTCGTCTCCGTTGCTTTGAAAAATCGGGTTTTTCTGCCAAATGGCTACTTGTGCACACTGGCATGGAGAAATCTCTGTACATCGGAATCTACCGATCGCACAGCGGTGTCCAGGAAACAACAGCGCTCTATAATTTCCTCCTGGAGTCGACTGACATAGCCCAGCAACGGTACCCATCAGCGAAGCTCATTTTTCTGGGGCACTTTAATGCCTATCATAAAGACTGGCTGTTCCCGTACCAGAAAACTGACCATGCCGGGTTAGAGGCGCGCAAGTTTGCTTTAACGCTAGATCTAACCCAGATGGTGAATGTGGCAACGCGGGTACCGGATGTTGATGGCCATACACCCAATTGCTTGGACCTCCTACTGACATCTAAAATCAGAAATCAGAAACATTTTATTTGTCATCTAATCCGGACAGTCATTCAGTATCAGTCTCAGCCACGCTGGGAACCTCTGACCACTGTCTGGTGAAATCCATATCGACCTGCTCTCCTCCAGATGAGAGTCTTAGAAGCACGAGGCGAGTATGGCGATACGAGTCGGCAGACTGGGATGAGATGCGGCACTTTTTTGCGTCTTATCCATGGCGGCAAGTGTGCTTCTCCTCGGGTGACCCCTCATGCTGTGCTGACGTGGTTGATGACGTCACGCACTGCTGGAACGAAGCCATCGAGAAACACGGCGAAGCACTTGCCTCATCGCTTGATATCTCGAAGGCCTTTGACAGGGTCTGGCACGCTGGACTACTCAGCAAGTTTCCTGCTTATGGCATACCTGCTGATTTTTGTAGCTGGATATAAGACTTCCTTAGTGAACGGTCGATCAAAGTAATCGTGGACGGCTGCTCCTCTGACCTTAGAATTTTTAGAATTAGAATTAGAATTTTATTTATTTGTAAGAATGTAGTTTTACATAGTATGGTGTTAAAATATTTTTGTTAGTTCTATACATTCTACCACAAAGTATATGGTGTACAAATATTCAATTGTCAGTCTTAACTAAGTACTCGTACAATATTAATTTTAAGATTTGTGATTTCTATGTCCAATGTGAAATAGTATTCATATAATTAGGTAATCGTTACTTTAAAATGTCAAAGTTAAGTCTATGTCATTTTGGATTTTTACTATATTCCATATATTCGCCAATGTCATAAAAGCAATTATCTAATAGCCAACTTGTCAGCTTTCTCTTGAACATGGGGATGGGAAGTTCCTTAAGTGAATTAGGTAACTTGTTATACACATGAATGGCATTAACATATACATTCCTTCTAAACATTTGTAATCTACATTGAGGTACTTACATTTAGTTCGTATTTATAATTATTTCTAGCAGTAGCCTTTTTGTGACTGACTTCTGATTGCATGCGAAAATAGTGCGGATATTGTTTTACTAGCATACATAGTTCTTTGATGTACATGCAGGGTAAAGGTAATATGTGAAGTTTTTTAAATAACGTTTTACAGCTGTCCAGAAACCAGGCGCCAGATATTGCCCTAACACACTTCTTTTGTACCCTAAATGTCATTAAAACTTCAACTGAGTTGCCCCATAGTATCAGACCATATGACAGTACAGACGATACGTATCCATAATATGCAGTGACAGCTGCGTCTACTGACACTGTTGATCGTAGACGTTTTATTGCGTATACGAAATTTTCTAGCTTATCGCATACGTAATTGATGTGCGATTTCCAGTTACAGTTTTGGTCCACTATTATCCCCAAGAATTTGGTCATTACTACTTGTTCGAGGATACTGTCTTCATATTTTATACTAAGAGTCTGAAAGTTTGATTTATAAGTTTGAAATTGAATTATTTTTGTTTTATTTATATTGATTTTTAAATTGTTGTTATCAAGCCAATTTATTATGTCTTTGATTGCTTCACTAATTTCCTGTTCCAATTTATTTTTGTCATTACTCTTTATTATTAGTGTCGTATCGTCAGCAAATAAGATTGTTTCGTGGCGTGTTGCTTTAGGAAGATCATTAATATATAGCAGAAATAAAAACGCACCCACCACGCTGCCTTGGGGTACTCCTACTGCATTAGTTTTATAATCAGATTTATATTCTATTTTGTTTCCATCAATTACTTTTGATATTTGCACACATTGACGCCTATCACTTAGATAAGATTTAAGCCAGTCATTCGCTTTGCCCCTTATTCCATATTTATCCATTTTGCTTAGTAATAGCTTATGATCAACGAAGTCAAAGGCTTTACTCATGTCCAGAAAAATAGCTACTACAGGTATGTTGTCATTAATAGCCTCAGTTATTATTTTTATTAAATTAAAACAAGCTAAAGAGGTGGTGCTATTTTTCCTAAATCCAAATTGTTCCCGCCTCAGCAAATTATACTTGCCCACATAGTCATATAGTCTTTTTAATATTGTCTTCTCAAATATTTTTGATATTATAGGAATTAAGGTTATCGGTCTGTAGTTCGTCATGTCAGCTTTATCACCATTCTTAAATATCGGTTTGACTATTGAGTTCTTTAATGCGCTTGGAAACATGCCTTCTGAAAACGATTTGTTGATTAAATAGCTCAACGGTTTGCTTAAGTGATTAGCACAGGCTTTTATAATTTTGGTATTTATTTCGTCAAACCCAACAGACGCAGTATTTTTTAGGTTTTGGATTACCCTGAACACTTCTATAGGATCGGTAGGATTTAGAAATATTGTATTATTGTGCTCAATGTCCATAGTTATATTTATAGCGTCAATTTTATACGTAAATTCATTATTATTTGTCAATTGTATATAGTATTCGTTAAACATGTCACAAATCTTTTGAGGATCAGTGATGTTGTTTGTTTTAAATGCTATTTGTTTTATGTCATTACTTTTTTGTGTGTCACCAATTTTTTAATTGATAATATCCCAAGTAGCTTTGCACTTGTTTTTCATATTCTGAATATATCTTTTATTGTGTATTTGTTGAGATTTGTTAATACAACGTTTAAGTATGTCACTATATTTTTTATAATTTTTTGTTAATCTATTTTTGTTTGTTTTATTATGAATTGTTTTTAAATGTAAATAACGTTTCCTTACACATGACTTTTTTAAACCTTTCGTCAACCACAGAGTATTATTATTTCTGTTCGACTTTTTTAACTTTTTTATAGGAAAGCATAGTTTAAAGAACAGTTGCAATGTCCCATGAAATGCTTGAAATGCATCTTCCAAATTATCCATAAGATACATGTCAGAGAATGAAAGCGCAGAAATACAGTCACAAAACTTTTTTATGTTTTCTTCATGATAGTCCCTTTTATACTCAAACCAACATAATATAGATTTCGGTTTATTAGTTGTCACTGTCAGGGTCTGCCCTGTCTCATGATCAGATAAAGCCAGGTGATGAACTTCACCTTTAGCTTGTTTGATATTGCTTGCAAATAAATCTAAACATGACTGTTTTCGTGTTGGTGTTGTTATATGTAATTCAATATTGAAATTTTTCAACAACCCTAAGAGTTCTTGGCAACTTTTATTTGGTTTTATTGTGTCTAAATTCCAATCACCACAAATAATTACCTTCTTCGATTTCTTTGTGACTCTAACTAGCAATTTTTCCAATTTTTCTAGAAAAACTTTTGGGTTGCTGTTTGGTGTCCTATAAATACAAATAATGATAGTTTGATTAATTGTTAATTCTATTCCTGTACATTCAAAATTAAAATTACATGCAATGTCATTTATATACTTATCTAATTTAACGCAAGTCATCTCATTCTTAATAAGAATGCATGTCCCACCTCGTTTAGTATCACGACAGTAAGAGGCGACGAGTTTGTAACCAGGAATCTTTAGAAGTGATTCTGATTTGCTTTTAATGAATGATTCACTCAAACAAATGATGTCATTTTCCATTGAATTCAGAGATAATTCATTAAGTGCTATCGTTATTTTTTCGTCTATCTTATTAAAAATACCTGCAATGTTTTGGTGAAACAGTATCAGACTGGACTTACTGTGGGGAACGAAAAAATGCTGGATTTGATTTAAGAGAAGGTTCTTTTATGTTTGACCGACTAGCAATTTTCATTTTATTGAATAAAAATGGAATAGTTCCTTTCTTAAATGGTATTTGTGGATTGTCAATAGGTTGCATTTCGTTTATAGGTTTGAAATAGTAAAGAATGCTACCCTTCTTATTTTTTTCTGGCATTTGGAATGTGGACGGCTTATTTTCAATGCAAACACCTGTCTGTAATAAGTATTTTGTTTTATTAGAAAAAGTCAAGAATTGTTCATTATATGTCATGGAATCTATTTCTAAATTAAGTCTATAACTTATCATACTAGTAAAAACATTCATTTTATTCAGAAAGGCATTTCTGTCATTCAGTTGAATTAATTTACAGTTAATATAATTTTTTACAATCAGATACAACTGTCTATTAAGCATGTATTCATTAAGATATGGGTTGTATTGTACATTTGTTATGAAAACCTTTTGCTTTCGAAATAAGTATAGCATATTACTTAAATTCGAAACATATTTGTATACATTGTTGTCACCTATACCAAAACACAATATTACAATGTCTTTGTTTGTGATATTTTTTGACATATTTTCACACGTTTTTAGTATTTCACAGCTTGTGGCAGATGATTTTACCATTCCGAAGATGCCATACTCGTTATTCCATTTACCTTGCCTACTTTCAAGCATTCTTTCAACAAGATTTTGAGCTTGTTCGTCACCAATGATGTAAATCATTTTTTTTCTTTTTATTGTCATTATTCTGTTTATTGTTGTCAACTTCAGTTATGGTTTTAGGCTTCACAGCTTTTGGTTCACAGTCGCTTCCAACTATTGTAGGTAAGGTCCAGGTTGATGGGCTAGGTAGATTCTTAATCAGATGCTCGGTTTTGTTGCAGTTATTTGTTAACATGTCTGTTCTGATACTATCCGACATTTGGTTGACTAACCGCTGTGGAATATTGTGAGTATGCGTTTTAGGTGTTTCAAAATGAGCTGTTATTCTACCAGACTGAATAGTTTGGCCCCGGGATAAGCGTATCTTAACGTTTGTCAGTTTATTTAGGAGAGGTGTTGAAACCTTGTTTTGTGGTGTGAATGGTGTGGGCCCTGGGCTCATTGTCACGGATTCACTTGACACTCTTTTCAGGAGATGAATTTGTTTGTTGCTGTCCTCTAATTTCTGCTTAAGACTGCTGCATTCGTGGTTCAGATTTGCTATTTCTTCGTGCGCAGTAGTAAGTTCCAATCCAAGGTCTTTAACCTGTTGGTTTAGATGTCGAAAATCAGCCAGGCTAAAGCCGGCGCTTGTAGGCATACTTTTCGTCGACAGATCCAGCACCTCTGTATCAGATACTTCGGATAACGTTGAGCTGAGCTATTGATGCCGGAGTTCCTCAGGAGTCTGTTCTCTCTGCAACTCTTTTCCTGCTGCACATCAATGACCTGCTTCTGCCTGGTAATGTTGGGTACGCGGACGACAGTACCGTTTCGGAGAGATACTTGTCCAGCGCAAAAACCGGCGGGGCTGAAGTTCGTTCCCTGAGAGAGGCCATGGTAGAGCGGACAGATTTGACCTTGAGCCTTGTCTCCCAGTGGGGTAATGACAATCTGGTCTCTTTTAACGCCAAGCGTGAAAAAACACAACCGTGTCTTTTTACCGCCAAAAGGAGTCGTTTTGACCAAACTCCTACTTTTCGGGGTACATCTGTTCCTGTAACTGATCGGCTCGAGCTCTTAGGCATGGAGTTGACATCTGGTCTCAACTTCGGCTCCACCATCGAGTACAAAGCTCAAACTGCGGCCAAGAAACTAGGCGTCCTAAATAGAGTTAAGCGATACTTTACGCCTGGACAGCTTTTAACCCTTTACAAAGCACAAGTCCGATCCTGCATGGAGTATTGCAGCCACCTTTGTGACGGCTCAGCTAACTACCAACTTGATTCGGTGGAACGCAGATCTAAGAGGGTCATTGGCAACGTTAAACTGGTGGATGCCAAGCTTCACAGCTTGGCTCATCGCCGCAAGGTTGCCTGCTTGTCTGTCTTCTACAGATTGTACTTTGGCGAGTGTGCCCATGAACTCCACGACCTCATTCCACCGGCCCCCTTCTAACTTCGGACATCTAGAAGCACTGCAGGTTACCATCCCTACCTAGTTGATATTCCACCAACTCGCACTAAGCGTTTTCAAACTTCTTTTATAATGCGCACAGCAAAGGAGTGGAACTCTCTGCCTGCGTCTGACCCCATTGTAAAATAAAAAAATAAAAAAACAGGTTGAATATGCTTGTATTATCTGGGATTCATATTATAGTAAATAAGAGATTGCAATTGAGAGAGTTCAGCGTAAGTTCCTCAGTACATTGAAGTACAAATGTCGCACCGTAAATTTACCATATAATAACGCTTTGAGTAAGTTTAACCTATTATCATTACGTTCTAGACGCTTGTTGCTTCAAGGAATGATGCTCCATGGACTTGTACATAATACATAGGTTTGATTGCTCTGACTTAATTAGTAAAATTTGCTAATTGTACCTAGATTAGTAATGAGACGTGAGACACGCTCTTATCCACTGTTTGCTACTACTCCCTGTCGTACAAATGCGGGGGAGAGAGCGCCGCTCCAGAAATTGGTTCAGGCTTATAATAATAATTTTAATGATATCGATGTGTTTGCCCTATCAAAACTTAAATTAAAAAAACTACTTATTGAGCGCCTTGTTAAATTTAAAAAAATATTTAAGCATTATTTAAGTATCCATCTACTATTTGGTTTTTATATTTATATTTAGTTTACGAAATGATTGTATTGTTGTCAAATAACTATTTTAAGTAATTTTACCATATCTGTATTTTTTTTTAAAGCTAACATGTGGAAACTTAGTGGATTGTACATTTACATATAGCATACTGTAGATCTGGATGTATTATACAATGTACGATTGTTTGTTTTCCCAAATAAAATAAAATAAACCAAATAATTAATGCTGCAAACTCATGTTGGCTTGATTCTTACGTTCAATGGCCAATACCATAATATCCAATTAACAATTGCGACGATTCTTACTACTAATAAGCCGCTGATATTCGTTCTTATTTACTAACAATACTCACATTGTGTAATGGTGCCATTGCGATTATTATATTTTGTATAAAAATAAGGCCTCATACGCACTAAAATCATATAACAACACGAGTTATTGATACAAATGAATGAATGAATGAAATGCACCGATTCCAGCGTGGTTTAACCAGAATCGAGAAATCGAATTAACCCCAAGATTTGCACTAGCCCTTGGAGCCTTCCAAGGGCTAGTGCAAATCTTGGGGTTAATTCATGTTGCATGGTGCTACAGAGGCCATTACATATCAGGGAGTAGACCGGGGGGCGCGGTAATGGTAAGGAAGACCGTGCCCGTAGGATATGGAAGGATTCGATCCATACCGGATAGGCATCCTTGAGTAGGCAGTGGACTAGTGGAGAGACGAGTGATAGTTATGTATGAATTGGCATCTTTTAAAGACGTCGCCGCCAGATTGGTTTATGTCCAACTTCACCGGTGCATATTTTGTCGGGGTTAGCTGCTTTTTCGACTATTTGAAATGCATGTTTATTGAAAATATTATTCTGTATCGCTACTAGAAAAATCAAATGATGAATTTTCAGATTCGCTGCTCTCAGCAAGGTTCTGAATCCATGAATTGCATGAATTCTGACTTCATGTCAAAATGTCGATAGTATTCTTCTTAAAAAATGTCGACAGCTTTCGAATGTCATGCCGCTCTATAATTACACGTCTGTTAGTTTACAGTTTTTCGCCACAACTTTAACAAATCTGTACGCAGAGTCGAAATACTTCCACCATAGTTAAGTTTGTCTTCAAATATTCTTTTCGACTTTAGCAAGGTAGGTAGTTTGGCAATATTTTATTAATGCTGAAAACATTGTGTTCTGCGCCTTTTATTCTGCAACGACCGTCGGGCAGAATAAATAGGCGAATTTGATTCGTACAGTCTTATCCCAGTGCAGAACTTACCCTAACATACTTCATAAGTAGTGTAATGCACTGCATTATGATCTTTAGCTTCTTTTTAGCGGCTTCGTTGACAACGTCACAAAGTATCACGTAGGTATGTGACTCATGCATGATGAACAAGATGGTTACGAACCCGAGATCGGTCAATCCCCGGAATTTGACATAATTTGACATTAAAATGACGTAAGCGCGCGTCAAACATTTTTCTGAAATTTTCGGTGTTACCTGTAATTTTTTGATTATTTTTGGTCTAATTGGCGAGAATATCCGTTATACCATAGGTTAAAACAGCTCACAGACGATAATATCCATTATTTAGCAGTACTTTTTCCCGCGTTGCCAATTGGCGACGTTCTACTTTTACGGTTTAAATCACTATTTTTACTGCTAAATGATGACTATTATCGTCTGTGGGCTGTTTTAACGTTTGGTTTTACGGATATTCTCGTCAATTAGACCAAAAATAATCAAAAAATTACAGGTAACACCAAAAAATTTATTAAAATGTTAAAACTACTCAATGTCAACTCAATGTCAAATTCCAGGAACTGTGAACATGATCTTGTGTAGGTTGTGCACTGACGGGTCTGGTTCACGTTAGTGAGTGCGTCACGTGGTGCACAGCATCGGTGTGCTTCGCCGGATAAATGACAGCGCTGGGTTAAGTAATAGGGTGCATTCAGAAAATTGTGAACGTCGCATGACAGCTAGGTATGCGCGATACTGCAAAAAATTCGCGCGCGAAACCTTGACGGACCGCTACGCGCAATGTAATTTGACCCGGGCTGACCTCGCTCACAAAAAACTCTGTAGCCATTGATGTATTAAAAGAGGTAGATACGGGACTTAGTCACAGCACAGTGCCTGGTCCTACTCAACTACGGGATTGCCCGTAGTTGGCACTCAGTCGCGCACGGAACATCGTAGATCACACAGCTCAATAATTTCAGTTTTTTTGTAATAAATACGCATCAAAATGACTTCTTGTGCAGCTAAACAGTGCTTTAATAATGCAAGAAAGAAAAATAAGACATGGGATTACCTACCACTCGTAAGTACAGCCAAAAATGTTAATTTGTTGAAAATTACAATAATATTTTGACGTTTGCTTCGCCATATTTGTGAGAGCGAGATAGATATTAAAAACATGCGTGAAAGACACGATACGCACACAATGCACGAGGTGCTAACGCGATTTCGCTCGCACGTCAGCGCCGTCTCCTATCTCTATCCTCGTCTATCGGTAACTGTAGCTTTGCAACTGTGAGATGACACTGATCACAGATGTGTGAGTTTCGGTGCATGTAGTCGTGCGCCGAGCCCAAGTTTACTGATTGCGATGTTAGCGCGTAACATATCTTCCTCCTTTTAATACATCAATGTCTGTAGCTTTGATTCTATTGCTTCAATTTACATTCTGTAAACAGATTCGGGTTCATGAACAGTGAGGCCACTCATGATAATATCTACAACACTGTTATTAGTACCTTAGTATTATTAACATCCTATTGATAACATACACCTGGCCGCAAACCGACTTGTTGCTGTATTATGTTGATTTCTGGCAAAAATAATGGATCAATTTACTCAAAATTTTGGTAATAATATCATGAATAGACAAATAATCTAGTTAGATTTTTTTCTTATAAGTCTTACATACAATATTTCCATATTATTCCAACATGATTCCAACTCAAACTTCATAGTGCGCGGTGCTGTAAATTTTGAATCGCGTAAATATGGATAAAAAATAATGAAAACGCTTCGAATGTATGAAATAATTAATTAGAATTT
The DNA here is from genome assembly GCA_963853775.1 of Xanthia togata. Lineage (NCBI taxonomy): Eukaryota > Metazoa > Arthropoda > Insecta > Lepidoptera > Noctuidae > Xanthia > Xanthia togata. The sequence continues at coordinate 659,014 of OY970801.1, forward strand.
GTTTTAGCATAGTTATTCACCGTTTATAGAACAAATTCATTGAAAAACAGACAACAAACACATGAAAAATGTTGAGTCACAAAATCGAAATTACGTAAAATTTTATTGGCTCGTAAATCATTTTTATTACATTTTTTCACGCAAACGATTATCTACAAAGTTGACCTATACACTAATAAATAATTATTCAATTGCTTACCGAAGTTTTAGTAGCAAAATCCTTCACAGTTTTTTATTATGACACAACACTGACAAGTCGGAACCACAGAATATCCATTTAAAAAACGATGCGTTCATATTTTTTTTTTTTACAGTTTTGGGCACGAGGATTTTAGCAACTTTTATTTTCTATGGCTTACAAATATATTATATTACCAGTGTAGGAAAAATTTTAGGCATCGATTTAGTTCCTTATTTTAGGCAAAAATAATATTTTAATGGTGATGCGCGTGTTAGATTTATACCGATGTAGTTAGTATGTAACTACATATTTTACGTTGTAATATAAAGTATTAAGTGAATTTGTAATTAAATGTAGTAAATAACATGTAAAATAACATCATTTTAAATTAAATAAGATGTATTTTAATAATGTACAGCAAATAGGTATGAATCAGACACTGATTTGACTCAACTGTTGTGATTCATACTTGTTTGTTAGCGGGTATAAAAGAGCGGAGCCACAGTGATATAGCTCAGTTGCTCTTCGACTTTCAAAACGTTAACATCTAAGAACAGACGATAAGTCCCGATAAGTCCATCGCCTTCGATGACGACGAAAAAGCTGAGTGCCTAGCCGACAGTCTAGAAGCCCAGTGCTCACCAAGTTCCCTACCAGTAGACCAAGCTCACCTAGCAAAGGTTGACGCGGAAGTTGAACGTAGAACTAACCTCCCTCCAGTCGAAGACCCGGATAATCCTCTGCCTCCCGTCACTCCAGACGAAGTGCAGGATATCATCAAAGGTCTTAAAACCCGAAAAGCCCCCGGTTCAGATGGACTCACCAATAAGGTAATCCAACTCTTCCCTGCCCACCTAATAATGCTACTGGCAACCATCTTCAATGGAGCCCTTAGCAACAACATCTTCCCACAATCGTGGAAAGAAGCCATAGTTATAGGCATCCCAAAGCTTGGTAAGCCTAAATCCGAGGCCTCCAGCTACCGCCCCATCAGTATGCTCAAAGTTCTCGGCAAGGTTTATGAGAGACTTATTTATAAGCGCCTCAGAGACTACGCTGAGACTAAGGGTTTTATCCCCGACGAACAGTTCGGCTTTCGAGCCCAGCACAGTAGCGTGCATCAGGTCCACCGCATCATCGAGGACATTAGTGCTGGGTTCAAGCGCGGCTCGATGACGGGTGCTATCTTCTTTGACATAGCGAAAGCATTTGACAAAGTCTGGCACAACGGCTTATTATATAAGCTTTACCAACTAGGCGTGCCAGACCGTCTCGTACTCATCTTACGGGACTTTTTGTCGAACCGCACATTCCGCTATCGCATCGAGGGAGCGCTCTCCTCCCCCCGCCCCATCCGCCCAGGAGTCCCCCAGGGTTCCGTGCTCTCCCCTCTCATTTTCACGCTATTCACTAGCGATATCCCTTCGAGTAAAAAGGCGAAGTTGGCTCTGTTCGCAGACGACACGGCCATTTACTATTCAGGCAAAAGCCCCATAGCGATAGCTCACACTCTCCAAACCGAAGCCAACCAACTCGGCTCCTGGTTCAGGAAGTGGAGAATCGAAGTAAACCCCGATAAGAGTCAAGCGGTCCTTTTCAGGAAACCGAGACTCCGAAGAAAAATCCCCCTCCTCCGACCAATCACCTTGTTTGACAAGCCGATCCCCTGGGAGAAGCGAGCCAAATACCTAGGTGTGGTCCTAGATGAAAAATTGTCATTTTCAGAGCACATAAAGAAGGTCCGCTCGCGAGCCGCTTTCGCTCTAGGAAGACTCCACTCCATGCTAAATGCGCGTAGCAAGCTGTCACTTAGGTGCAAATTGCGAACGTACTTGGCGTGCATCCGCCCTATCATGACCTATGCGTGCGCCGCCTGGGCACAAGAATAAACCCCAACACGTGCAAAGAATGCAAACTCTTCAAAACCGTTTCCTACGAATGGCAACGGGAGCCCCCTGGTACGTTAGGAACGAGATCCTCCATCTCGACCTAAAAATCCCCACTATAGCCCAATTTCTAAAACGCAATTCAAAGCGTTTCTTTGATAAAGCCGCCCTTCACCGCAACCCTCTGATTGTTAAAGCGGCCAGTTATGTCCCCTCTAAAATCAGTAAGATTCGCCGTCCGAGGCATGTTCTCTCCGACCCAGATGACCCTATAACCCTCCTTCAGGAAAGCAATAGGGACACCAGCACGTTACAAAACAATAAAAAAGACCCGCATTCCGACCTCGCCGACGAGGTCCATTGCGCCCGCGACACTCCCGAATAAATAATACTCCCCCCCGACCCTTGCTCGCAGAAGCGCCAGCCCGCGTTACGCTGAGAAATGTAGATTTAAATTCCCCGATCAATAATAATGAAAATTTGATCCAGCCTGTCCCACCTTGCTGTCTTCCCGCCAGCGACGCCCTAAGCCGAGGTTCGTACCCCACAGGGGGTGCCCTTAGCGAGCGTTCGCTTAATTTAACATAGTTAAAAAAATAGTTTATGCCCCTGGCTGGAGGCTTTAAGTTAGTAGCTTAAGGCATCCACAGGATAGTCCGGTTAAGCAGCTGCGACCTCAATCTGAGAGTCAACTGCGAGATGCCATATCAAAAAAATAAATAAAAAAAATGATATAGCTCAGTTGCTCTTCGACTTTCAAAACGTTAACATCTAAGAACAGACCCTGAGTGGTGTCCATGACCATAATATTAAGTTGCTAAAAGCGAATATAAGGAAATCATGTTGCTTATCGGAAGTTCTGCTTTTATTGTAAAATGGATTGAAATGAGGATCATCAGATTACTTTGGTCAAATATCGACTGACTACAATGTTCATGTAAGTTTAATTGTTATTATATCTTGATTATTGCTGATATCTATGATGTTCTGTATGTATTTAAATATAGCTAATGTTGCTACATAAGTGTTAAATCGAATTAAGGAATATTCATATTCTATTTCTTTTCATTGATAAAGTTGTTAGCTTTGAGAAATGGTCCAAAGATTAATGTGATAACAATACTAAATGCTAATGTAAAAATGTGTTGATATAATACTTCAAAACAAGCTGCCGTGGAGTTTCTTATCCTTCTTCTCCACGAAGACCTAGATTTGGAACGGATAACTAGCTTTCTCATTAATGATACCTATTTATTGACAAGTCTAATTGAAATAAATGCCTCGTCTTGTCTCCATGTACTTTTCTTGTAATCCTTGCCTACACACCATATTCTTAGATATTAAAATACCTACATAGTTAAATAATGAACTAGTAGGTAACCATTCTGACATTCAAAAGTTTATAGTTAAGTTGATATCAATGCCCACTAAATGTGGTAATTTCATCCTCCTCCTAACACGCGCGCTGTCACCAATATGAGTCACTGGTCCCGTAGTGTAAAGCGCGGTAACCGACTCAAATTTGAGACACTAGTACTTGAAAAGTGTAATAGGGTGCATTCAGAAAATTGTGAACGTCGCATGACAGCTAGGTATTTGCGACTTTGCCAGTAAAGGCTCGTGCAGACCAGCGCGACGCGACGGCGCAACGCGACTCGAACAATACAATTTCTAAGAAAACTTCACGGTATAACAATAGCCGGTGTCGCGTCGCGCTGGTCTGCACGAAGCTTGATGCTGCTTATTCATTGAGAAACAAGTTGCACAACATTGTACAAAAAAAACACGTGTGTTGAGAAGAACAATATTGCTGGCATCTGGCAACATGCTAATGTTTCGTGTTCATGAGTGGTAGATAAAAAAAGAATATCTCGCAAAATCCATAGTTGCGAAACATTGTTTCCGGAGAATACGGGGCTTTCCAGTAGAAGGAATATTAAGTCAGTAGGTTTGAGAGTGTCGGTGGCCAGGGCTGCCTGCGCACCACCAGGCTACGGCTACTGATGCCACACCACTACAATTAGGTACAAAAAGATATGCTCCGCCGGTGGTTCAACTGGGAGGAACGACACAGATATGTGACCGTTTAGCCTCAGTCCTAATAAGAAATAAAGCACGGTCTAGATTAGAAACGGACGCGTGTAATACAATACAAGACAATGACAGGTATGGGCGCGCGGGCGAGGCGCGGGCGCGGCCTGGCGCCTCACTTGATGGAGCACGCAAACTGTGCGCGCAGGCGCCGCAGCGACGCCGCCGACTCGCTCTGCAACACAACGGAGCGGTAAACCACGAGCCACGAACAGGCGGCGCGGGCGGCGCGCAATCCTACCTTGTGCGGTGCGGCGGCGTTGTCGTTCTGCACGTCGGCAGCGCAGGCGGGCAGTGAGGACGGCGCGTTGCCGTTGTCGTCGGGCTCGGAGCGCGACGCGCTGCCCGTGCTCTCCCAGCAGCCGGCCGACGCGCTGTCGGTGCGGCGGCTGAGCGACAGGCTGGGCGAGGAGTGCGCCAGCGCGTCGGACGAGTCGAGCTCCAGCGACGACTGTGAAGCGCACGAGCCGCGCGAGCGCGACGACGAGCGCGACACGCCGCGTGACGCCGGCGCCGAATCGTCCGACTCATCCGCACCCTGCTCCATCATCTCCTGCGACATGCACACACACACCAACAGTCATAACAGCCACACCCAGTCACGACAACCTAACAAGTCAACAGACTATTGAATAAATATCAGTAATCATATTTAGCCAATTTTAGCACAGATCTGTGGAACATTTCTTCGTTCCAGAAAGTCAAAGTCAAATAATTTATTTCATTAGGCACAATAAAGGCAAAAAGATTCTAGTCGCCCCTTCCAAAAGGTAGTTTTCGTATGGTAGTAGTAGTAGTTTAAAATGTTTTCACGATATCTTGTATACCTACATTAATTATATAATTATATGTGAAGACGATGCAACTAGAATAAGATTACTATAAGTACCACGATAGGTAGAAATAATGAAAAATGAAGGAATGACAGATAAATTAAATTATGAGATAGATGCATGGTCCTCACATATTTACTTACAAACATTGTAAAATTATACGATATTCCTAACATTTTAACAAGTAATACTAATAATAAGTAAGTGTGTGAGTTCAAGTAATGACAGAATATAAAAACAATGTTATAAAAAATAATATTATACGATTAAAATGGCAACCAGTTAGATTTTGTCTAGATTCTAAATTGTCCTATGGAGCAGAACCAGCATGTTTCCAAGAATTTTTATCTTGGATATAATCCTCTAATTTGTAATATGCTTGTTTACAAAGTGTACTTTTTATATGAGTTTTTATATTTTCTTTCATTTAATTCTAAAATATAACAAGGTATTCTGTTGTAACATTTAAGACAGTACCCCATATAAGATGTATTTACTTTAGATAGTCTGACAATTGGTTGATCCCTTCCAGCGTTCCAAGACCTTACATTCTTCGTTTAGTAAACATCCATCTTCTGCTCTTATACGAGTAACATTCAATCACTCCGCGAGCCAATCTTACCTGTTTCCAGAACAGCTTAACATTAGCCCTGAAGTTATCAGAGAACTTCCTGTTATACTTTTCTTGCTTTTCATCTTCGTCATACTTCATTTTTACCATCACTTTCACTTTCGTTTTCATTTCGGAGTATTTCGTCTTCACTCTTTCCAAATCATCTGTCACATTCGTTGCCTCATTCATCCTATTTTGGACCTTATAGGCTAACACATTAAGCCAAGCCTCTTTCTTCTGCCTAACAACCTCTTTTCCTTCACTATCTACCCAAGAATCATTCATTCTACTACTACACTTCCTCTTCGCCAGACCACATACTTTTATGGCTACTTGCACTAGACTGTAATCATTCGTATCATCAAATATTGTATCCGTCTTCACTTTTACTTCCCTCTTTTATTCCTCTTTTGCTTTCAATTCTTGCAGTCTTTCTACTTTTATTCTTTCTAGAGCAGTCACAAGAACTCGGTGACGCCAATGCCTGAACAGACCATCCACCCGACACATAACCAGATAATTATCAGCCCCTACATTAACACCCCGATATGCTCTATTATCTGTAACTTTACTCTTTGATCTTCCATCCACAATCACAAAGTCGATCATACTTATACGAGTACTGTCTTGCCTTTCCCACGTATACCTGTGAACCCTTCTATGATTAAACATAGTGTTCATAACAGACAAATTCTTCTCTACACATATCCCTAGCAAATTCATCCCATTCTCATTCACTCTATCATCCCCAAATACCCCTAATACTTTTACGTACCCATTCCTCTTCACCCCAACCCAAACATAGTCTCCAAGCATAACCATTTTCTCGTTTGATCTACATCAATTCACTAAATCCCTTATACTGCCCCAAAATTTCTCCCTCTCGAAGGTGAGCTTCCCATATCGGGTGCATAAACGCACAAAATAAATATAGAGTTTAGGCCCACCTTGGTTCTTATCCATAGAATCCTGGGACTCACACAAACAATCTTTTACACATTTCATCATCCGCTCGGAGAGAACAACCCCTACACCCTGACTGGCCCTATGTGTCTCTTGAACACCGGACCAAATAGCGGTCAGAGTACCATGATCGGATATGTCCACTCCCTTTCTTGTCGTCTCATTCACACATAACACATCCTTTTATCCGTCACCATCCCACACACCTCATCCATCTTATCTCGTATACCTCCCTGCACATTCAGCGTAGTTATGCGACATTCCGCCGCTCGCTCTTTGCCCCGTGGAAACAACTGACGTGGTGTGTGGCGAGCATCACCGCCGCCTCCGAGTTGATTATTAATATTTAAACTCATTTAGTTCCCACGAAAAGCAGAGGAAAAATACTGTCGACACTCTACAGGTATGTAGAGGTAAGGCTTGTTAATGCCTGGGGGCGCCCAATCCCAGACAACAGGCACGCTCGCGACTAGGCTCCCCCCTAGCCATGCAGCTCTCGGCACGGCAACCTTAGCTTGGGTGTGTGTTGTTCGTACCACACAGAGGAAAACAATAGAATCCCCCAGCTGTTCCCTTAGTCGCTTCTTACGACACCCATGGGATGAGATGGGATGGTTCTATTCCACTACCCGGAGACCATACGGGGTAGACATTTTAATTATTACATCAATAAAACATACCACTGTAACAGTCCGCAACTAATGATGTAAACACTTATCGTCAATGAGTCAATTTATTGGGACTTATCTACATAAAAAATAAATAAAAATAAGTTGCGCTTACCCACATAATATTACATAATTATTAAACGAAACCCTACTAGATTTGGTAAACAATAAACAACTAAATGAATATTACGCAAACTAAAACATTCTGCTACTTGAAAGTTGGCATTTTAAAAAGTGTCATCATGAAAAGCAGACCAAACGTACAGTTGGTAACTGTGAGGTTGGGAAATAAAACAAAATTATATGATAAGTTGGCAAATGATTATTCGGTGAAATAAAATTCTGCGAAACGTTAGTTGGCAAGTGAAAATCTGGCAAACAGTTTTCGGCGAAAGGGCAGAGAACCAAAATAAAGATGGATTCAATGTCAGCAGCCCGACCCCACAGTAAAATGCCATACGACATAATACTGTGGAAGTAGCTAAAATAGACTAAACGCGGTTTCTACATCTGTTAACTCTCTTATCTTTCTAACAGCATAATATGTATAAGCGGCCGAGCTTAGCCGCCCCACGAGAGATGTTATACGGGGTCCCCATTGTAATTTCTCGTCTAGCGTGATTCCTAAGAAAACTGTTTGATTAATAAATTCCAGTTTTTCTCCATTCAATATGATGTCACATTCGCTATTTCTAACATTTGGTGTATTTGAGTTTTTTATTATTTAATACCATATTATTTACCGTAAACCAATCTTGGACCTGAACAATAGAGCTATTCACAGATCGAATTAGGTAGGTACCTAAACCTAAGTTTATATGGATTCTCGTATGTTACATTTTATTATTTTAACAATTCAGATTCACCAGTCACCACATACACGGTGACGTTTGAATCACAGTTTTGCTAGAACAAACGTTGTTCAGATCATGGTCTACTACCATTCCATCAAAAAAATAGGTAAATAAAAATAAAAATGAACGTATGTGTATTAAAAGGTAAACATTTCAAATACTTCTAAAAGAAATCATTAGCTTTTCTTCTCAATATTTTTTTTTCCTTATTTACCTTTATTTTATAACATTTGCCATCGCTATTCGTGGCAGTCGCCTCTCCGGCGCAGCCCTCCCCTAAATTGCTCCACACGCTTCTTTCGCGCGCCTTGCGCAAATGCGCATCCAGTCCGGTCCTCAACGTTGGGTATGTATGTCTCGCCAGCTCTTTCTTTGCCTCCCCTGCTTTCTTTTACCTTCTAATGGGATCCATTAGGTTACCCTCTTTGTCCATCTAAGTACTTTCCAGTCTATAAAAATGCCCTGCCCAATTCCACTTCAGTCATCTAATTCTTTGCTTTACATACGTTAATTTTGTTTTTCTCATTATTACCTATTTTGTTTTTTACTTTGTCCGACATCTTTATAGAAAGCAAACGTATTTTCATTTTCCTCTGCCATATTATGGCAATCTTTCTCAATGACCACGTTTGGCATCCGTACGTAAGGCACGGTAGTATAGCTGTTTCATATATCTACCTTATTTTTAATGTATAAGGTAATGTCTTTGTTCTTCGTTATTTCTTATAGCCCCTAGTACTTTTTCCAAGCTCAGCTATTCTTCTGTGGGTTTCTTTTTCAGTGCAGTTTTCGAACGACACTAACATCCAATAAATAAAAAAACGTCATTGGTTTTTGAAAAACCACAAAGTTAAAAAAAAGTCGGGATTATCGTTACTAATATTAACCCACTGCGGCGCGCGGCGCTCGCGTGTCGACGTAGTCGCGGCGCGGGCGCGGCTCACGCACACAGCTTTGTCTACAGGGAAATGACGACAGACGCCAGCAGGCCAACCTACCTGAAACTGTAAAATTTTCCCAATCAACTTTGAACCTTATGATTAAGTGATAAAATTGAAAATCTATTTTAAAAAATTGACAGATTGTAGTTGGTTGATGTGCTGCAGTCTGTTCCTCGATAAACGAAATTTAGTAAACACTTATTTTTGTACATCTTACTAGAAAATACCAAAGTTAAAAGTTAACTTCAGTAGGTATTTTATCACTGATAAGTAGCTACTTTAAAACGTGGTAAACGGTACGTATTTTCTGGCTATGCACGATTGCACGACGCGACGCACCGTAACGGCGCGACCAGGTGGCTGACCTCTAATTTTATCATTTCGTTATAGGTGCGAACTTACGGTAGGTACTATCAGACATGGTTTTAAAAAAATCCTATTGGTACCTACTAGGTACGGGTACCTACTGTATCTAATATGATATTATTAGGTATTATTGATTTAGTCGGGGATATGGGACGTGGACTCTGCAATCTTTGCACCGATAATCGTTACGGTTAATGGCCTAATACCGGAGAGCGTCGACCAACCAGCCGCGCAATGAGAGCCTCATTGCGCGGCTGGTTCAAGGGCTTGATTCAGAAAGCAGTACTTCTGGACACGGCACGTATAGTGAGGAGGTTCCTCTCTCTAGAGCCCTGACCACCGGCAGCTTGGACCCTGTTCCTGATGCCGATGGGCCACTATTTTTTTTATTTTTAAATGTTTTTATTTTAATATAAAAAAAAAGTAAAATCAAAAGCAAAAGCAAAATAAATCAAATTAAATTAAAAATAAATAGATAATCAAAAAATAAAATTAATACCCTCTTTCCGACACTGGTACAGCAACATGTCTGCTGGAACAATGCCGAATGAAGGGGTAGTCCAGTCTTCCCGCAATCATCGCCAGTACGATGTTGGGGCTAACCCGTACCCGCGCACCAAGGACGCGGCACGCTTGCGCATGCTCGCGTGAAAACAATCGGTGTGTGCCTCTGCGAACATACCCGAGGCGCTGCAGTGTCGGGGTAGCCCCATCACCGCTCTGAACGCGTTATTATACTGGACGCGGATGGCGCTGTAATTTCTGTTAGAGTAGTTAGCCCACAGACTGCATGAGTACAAGGAAGTACAGTACGCTCTAAAAAGCGTAGCCTTAACCTCATTAGAGCACCGCGCAAATCTGCGGGCGATCATGTTAGCTCTAACAGACAACGCCCTCCGCTCCCGTTCCATGTCTGCGTGATCTTTGAGGTCGACAGTCAAAACATGCCCCAAGTATGTAAACTGGTCAACCCTTTTCAAAGGAACCCCATTTAGTCTGACCGGAGGTATGCTTCCCGGACATTTTGCACTGGCGGTCTCGAAGATCATACACTGGCTCTTTTTTATATTATACAAAAAACCGTGGCCACAAGCATATTCCTCGCATATCTGTAACACCTTCCTCAAGCCGCATACCGAAGCACTCATCAGCACCATGTCGTCAGCATAACTTAAATTATTGACACATGTACCGTCAATGTGACAGCCGACATGATGGCTGCTGAGCGCCACGATCAGCCCGTTAATATACAAATAATAAACAGGGTAGGAGATGTTAAACCACCCTGCCTGACTCCGCATTCGAGCTGATGCGCATCCGACATTGCCCCCGTCCACCTAACACTATTAGACTGGTGGTGGTGGTGGTGGACATCAATTGGAAACAATTATTTAATTAGACCTGTAGTTTATTTATTTATTTAGATGCATAAAAATATTTATTAGGTATGTTGAGGCTGTTTGTTGGTGCTCCCCGTCACTTGTGCATGAGGGTTCATTAGAAAACCAGCGTCAGACAGCATCTGTCTGGTATTAATGCTGAAATGAACCTTTTTGGCGCAGCCGTGAGGCACACATATACACTATATTTTCATTTTATTATTTTGTTATTGTGTTTCACGACCTGTGTCCAAATAAATATTATTCTTTCTTTCTTTCTTTTTGGTGCGCATACCAGTACTGGAACACGCTGATGAGTTCCGGCGGCAAATCTATACTCCTCAGCTTGTTCCACAGCAGATCATACACTACAAGGTCGAAAGCCTTCGACAGATCAAGGAAGCACGCATACACGGGTGTTTTACGATCTGTATAATATTTGACGGTATGCTTAAGACACAGTATTGCACTTTCAGTGGACAGCCGGGGGCGAACCCGAACTGATTATCGTGTAGTGTTACCGATCTATTTAACTATGAATTAAGCAAACCGTCAAACACTTTAGCAGTTACAGTGGCAAGAGAAATATGCCTGTAGTTACTCTTATCAGTAAGGTCACCAGTTTTATTCTTCACTACAGGTACTACCCCTGTTTTCATGAAGTCTGCGGGCAAGTAGGAATGGCTCACGCACAGCAAGTAAAACATTAGCCAATACCCTAGCAATGTGTGGTCCGGCGTGTTGTAGGTGCTCAAAGCTGAGACCATCATGACCCGGAGACTTACCTCTAGAGATAAGCCTTATGGCTTTAAGGCTTTGAAGGCAGTCCCCGCATCCCGACTGAGTACGTCAACATTGAGCACCTCCGTCGTTGTACCCAATGGAGACTTCACCGAAAATTGTTTTTTAAAAAGATTCGCATTTTCCGTCGGGTCATTAACACCATCGATGCTCACAGGAATTCCAGGCCGTAAGTTTTCTTTTTTGGTGCCCTTCCAGAAACCGCGGAAATCCCCATTACAATGTTTCACAGCTAGAGCGTCCATTCTTATTTGGTCCTGATGATTTTGGCACCATTTTAATCGAGACTTGAACACTCTTCTGCTATCGCACATTTCTTTATTTATAAATCCTGACTAAGGCCTACCACACATCACCCAATCGAGGAACTTAGATTTGGCCATCCTGTGAGCCTCGCTGACATGTTTGTTCCACCCGGCTATGCGTGGGCCACCCCCGCCCTTCCCCGGACGTCCCCGACTCGCCACTGCCGCGTCACGGAGGGCAGTCACAATGTCGGAGTAAAGCATATCCAGAACAAGCCTGTGGACACAGTCACTACAAAAACAATCAGCACAGCTGACACACACAGGAGGGAAGTCAATTATTTTAAGTCGCTTGTGACACTCTTTGGCATACATGGAAAGAACAATGCCCACTTCCCATACATTTAAAAACCTGATAATGAACGTTTATGTATAGTTATGAGGTATAGCAGAAAGACTACCTTTAAGTTTAGAAAATAATGCCTAATAGTAATTTTTACGGTTTAAACGCTACGAAGTCCAAAAAATATGAATGTTACTTTTTAGGTTAGGATTTGCCGTTACTTGCTATACGCAATTATTAACACTCGAAGTATAGTCTTAAATAGGATACTTACCTGGCTATGTATATGCATCAAGCAGACGTTGCAGTTTATGTAAAGTATACGTCGACTTTTTGCTGACGGCGGCATTGTCAAGAGGACGGATTTACAATGGTATGGTAAGCAAAGGTCGTCAGATGAGGAAGATATCGAGGTCCAGGGGCGGTAAATAAGGTCGTAAAAAGAACTAACACACACAAAATGGCACATTACACAACGAGACGCAAGCGCAACAACAAAGGACTGCACCGATAACCGATGCCATGCCAATCGGAGAACTGTCAAATGTCCAAAAAATCAGTTTCACTTTTGCAAACTCAATTACATACTGCATGATTAATTTATTTAATTTTTGTTATTTTTTTATTAATCTATATTAGGAAAATACTAATATAGAAATACTTACTGATTAAATAAAACGTAAAGTAATATATAAAACTCAGAAACAGAGTTGAATAAAGTCAGGTAGCGGTATGTAAAATGGAACGTTGTAAAAACAGGGAAGTTGAGATGCGTTCAAAACATGGTATACGTTTACTCTTACGTAGAATAAGCATAAAGAAATATTAACAAATATTCTTTTCCTGCGTTTCTTTTAAAATTGTGATAAGCGTAATTAATATACTATTAAATTAGCTGAATTTTAAGATTTATTTCATTACTATACATAGTTAGGTGAAAAATGGACATCCTTCTTTGTTCCTCACTTTTTATACCCCAGACTACATTTTATTACATTAGTAATTTGAGACGTGACCTTAGGGGACAGCAATTTTAAATTACACATAACCACAAGTGTGAAATGATCAGACCACAGAGTGTCATACTTAACATCCACATTAACAACAGCCTGCTTTGCTGAGTGAGTTGCTACAGTACAGTGTTCCAGCCAGCTGCTAGTCCCGTGCACATCACTTGTAAAAGTAAAAGTACCCGAGTCCAACCCTAGCATATCTACATCTATTCATGACCATTGTTGGTCGCTACAAATATGCGCTCACTGAAAAACAACTCACCTGGATCCGCATTAAAGTCACCCAAAATAAAAACGCGATTCGATTCCGTACTCGTCAATAATGGCAGGTAAGTAAACACTCATTACGATCACTTGTCTATCACTCGTTGTAATTTTAATGGCACAAATACGGGCGTTATCGCACTGTAACACTGACACCAGCATGTCGATTCCCGTAACCACTTCACCGTGAAAACACGTGAAGTGAGCGTGGAGTGAGATGTCAGTGTCATCTCACCCTGTTGGAATGACAACTCACTTCACCTAAGTTTTCACGGTGAGATGGTTACAGAATAGCACTGCAGCAGTGCTATTCTGTAACCATCTCACCGTGAAAACTTTGGTGAAGTGAGCTCGGAGTGAGCTGTCAATAGTGTCAATTCCAAGCAAAAACAAACTCACTTCACCTAAGTTTTCACGGTGAGATTTTTACAGAATCGACCGGCTGTTTGAACGCACTATATCTCCATAGCTTTAGCCGCAAGTTACAACCTACACATGCCACCTATACCTTAGCAGGTGTTGAAATAAAGCGTGTGTCAACCATTAGAGATCTTGGCGTGACATTTGACTGTGGATTGACTTTCCATGCACACATGTCTGCCCTAGCTTATGAATCTTACAGACGCCTAGGTTTTGTCCTACGCAATGCCCGTGATTTCAATAATCCTATTGTCATCAAATTATTATATAATTGTCTAGTTAGAAGTAAGTTAGAATTTGCTGCAGCCGTCTGGAATCCCCATGAATCCACATATGTAGTATGTCCAAATGTAGTATAGTTCTAGGCGAATCTATACTACATTGGTGACCCCGACGTGATCAGAAGACGACGTGCTACGTGATCCGTGTACGAGAACGTGGTAACGTTATCAAGCCTGCGAGACACCGTTGAAGAGCGAGCGTGAAGTTTTCTACGTAAAAACTGGTTGTGGTTGGTACAAGACAGTAGCGGTGAGCGTTTTTTAATTTATTTTTGCCATGGCTGAGACAGTCTTATGTCGATTGTAAGGACGCTACTGTTACCTCCGGTGAGGTAGCAGCAGCTGGAATGCCATTGCGCTGTCCACCTTTTTACCCGGAGGAGCCGGAATTGTGGTTCGCGCAGCTTGAAGGCCAATTTATTTTGTCGCGAATAAGCAGTGACACGACAAAATTTTATTTTGCTTCCATTCAACTTGATGCTAAATACGCTATGCAGGTCAAGGATATTATCAACAATCCACCTGAGGCGAACAAGTACGAGAAGCTGAAGACCGAACTTGTACGTCGGTTGTCAGCGTCGCAAGAAAAGCGAATTCAACAGCTTTTACTGCACGAGGAGTTAGGTGATCGCAAGCCGTCCCAATTCCTAAGGCACTTGCAAAATTTAGCAGGGCCATCAGGGGCGGCAGAGTTCGTCAAAAGCATTTGGACTAACCGGTTACCCCAAAATATCCAGACTGTAATTGCCTCTCAAATTGCAGACCTACGAGTGGAACAGTTAGCGGAGATAGCGGATAGGGTGCACGAAATCGCCCCGATGCCACCACAGGTAGCGAGCAGTTCCGCTACCACAACTGCTGATTCTTCGGACCTAGCGAGGCAGGTGAGCGAGCTCCAGAAGCAGGTAGCGTCACTTTTGAACAGCAGAGGGAGACAACGCTCACGCTCAAGGCCTCGTGACAACCACCGAAGGTATGTGCGTTCAAAATCCAGGCCACAGCAACCACCTCCGAATCACCCACACTGTTTTTACCATTATACGTATGGAGACAAGGCACGAAAGTGTACACAACCCTGCACATACAAGTCGGAAAACACGAGGGGTTGTCGCAAGTAGCGGCTAACGACTACCCCTCTTCATCAGGCCGTTTATTTATTACCGACAAGACGTCTAAAACGCAGTTTTTAGTGGACACCGGTTCAGACTTATGTGTTTTTCCCCGATCTGCCATCAAGAGGCCATGCAGACAGTCTAAGTACGACCTAGTAGCCGCAAACAATACTGTTATTAACACATATGGTCCCATACAACTGCATCTAAACTTAGGACTCAGAAGGAACTACAGCTGGAACTTCACAATCGCGGATGTTTCGAAGGCTATAATAGGAGTAGACTTTCTTAGCTTCTATAATCTGTTGGTAGACTGCAGGAATCAACGCCTGATCGACAACCTTACTTCCCTATCAGTTCCTGCTGCACCCTGCACTACTGTAGACATCGCTTCCGTGAAGGCAGTCGTAGGAGAATCAGTCTATCATCAGATCCTACGTGAGTATCCGGACATAACCCGACCTCCAGGAAAACAGCTACCAGGCAAACACAACACGCTGCACCACATCAGGACGACACCAGGCCCACCTGTAGCATGCAAGCCTAGACGCCTAGACCCTTCTCGACTGCAAGCTGCTAAGAAGGAGTTCGAGAAGATGCTTGCAAGCGGTGTAGCACGGCGCTCTGAGAGCCCTTGGTCAGCGCCACTGCATCTTGTGAAGAAGAAAGACGACGAATGGAGACCATGTGGAGACTACAGGGCACTTAACTCGAGGACAATACCTGACAGGTACCCCATTCGTCACATACAAGATTTCTCTCACCAACTAGCAGGCTGCACCGTGTTCTCAACCATAGATCTTGTCAAGGCCTACAACCAGCTAGCGGTAAACCCGGAGGACATCCCTAAAACAGCCATAACCACTCCATTTGGGCTCTTTGAATTCCCGTTCATGACCTTCGGTTTGAGGAACGCTGCTCAAACATTCCAGCGGTTCATCGACGAAGTCCTCCTGAGCCTAGACTTCTGCTACGGTTACGTTGACGATGTACTAGTATTTTCAGCAACTGCCGAAGAACACATGGCACATCTACGCCAGCTGTTCGATCGCTTGAATCAGTATGGAGTCGTCATCAACACAGCCAAGTGCAACATAGGACAACCAGAGGTTACTTTCCTAGGGTACAGTGTCACAGCCGAAGGCATACGTCCACCACTATCCAAGGTACAGGCGATCCAGGAGTTCCCTATACCCAAAACGGTGAAGGAGTTGCGAAGATTCTTGGGAATGATAAATTTTTATCGCCGATTTGTCCCAAACGCAGCTCAAATTCAAGCACCCTTAAACTCAGTCCTTTCTGGCCCCCAATTTAGGGGTATGAGGAACAGGGTGTAAAGTTCACTCATCCACCGTAGAAAAGGGAGGATCCTCCAACCAGACGGGTGTTGTGTCTGGCGGGCCGACTGCCCGACTGTTGATTTCGGATAGTCTTATCTATGTCGTGCGCGCGGTAAACTCTAATTGCGCGATGCAGGATTTGTGTGACGTCATGTCTTTGATGCGTAGTTCGTATGTGGCGGTGTAACCGCTACAAATTATTGATTGAAAAGGTTCAAAAAGTCTTCCTGCGTTTTTTATATAAAACGATTTACGGATATTATCCATTTATGTATCCTACTCATTTCCTGCTGGGAATGTTAGGATATAATTCCCTTTCAGTGCGTAGAGCCAGAGATCAGATTTTAATAGCCATAAAAAATTTAAGGAGCATGGTAGATTCCCCAGTGCTACACAATACTTTGTGTACACTTTATGTGCCTGACAACTACCTGCGTCATAGGCCTTCTTGACGACACCGACTGTTCGCCACACGCCACATCCCATTGCCGCACTGTGTCGCGCGCGCAATCCCCGTTGTGTCGCATGCATGGTGCTATAAACTCCCTAATGGAGACAGTCCCGGAATGTGACATATTTAATGACACACTCAGAGTGATCATGTCGAATTGTCTACTGTTTTGTGAAGGCTATGTTTGTTAGATAAATATTGTATGTTGTTATCAGTATATTCGGTTTTATTTAATTTTCTTTTCTTAAAGTTATTGTTAAGTACTTATGTTTGATCGTGTTAATTATTGTAACATGTTTAGTTTTAGGTACCTGTGAATTACTGTTATTGGCGCAAGCCGTTGTAATTATAAATAAATAGCAACGCGACGCCGCACAGTGGTCCGGATTTTCAAAATGATGGACTTTGGATCGAAGACGAATATTTCACTAAACAAAAAATGGTATCGAATAGTATATTTAACGTTGATCAATACTTATTACTACAATTTTTCGATAAAACTGCTCCTGCACGTAAAAAAAAATATTGAAAAATAAATTGTATGGGAGAAAATCTTTTTTTTTGTTTTTCCCCGGCTAGTATCAAAGTATAGCAACCAAACCTTATGTTCTAGTAAGTACTTGTTGCCGTTAATACGACGACATATAATTTGCTTGCGTATCCTTGCGGCCTTGGCGCCTACGATGCTTCAAAGTTTCAACTTTTTAAGTCGATTTT
Organism: Xanthia togata; assembly: GCA_963853775.1. Lineage (NCBI taxonomy): Eukaryota > Metazoa > Arthropoda > Insecta > Lepidoptera > Noctuidae > Xanthia > Xanthia togata. Next base: position 676,776 of record OY970801.1, read on the forward strand.
TCTTAATGTTTTTGACGATTCATATTCAAAGAAACGGTAAGAAATGGATAAAGCCCTGAAAAGGACTATTTCAGGTAGTCCTGAAAAGGACTATTTTATACAGTCCTGATAAAGACTATTTTAATGAAACAACTTATCTAAATAACTCAATTCCAACAATAACAACAGCACTAAATCTGTCACGTTTACGCTAATGGATCGTCAACTCCTGCCTGCAGCTCCTGCAGATCCATATTTTCGGTTTCTTCTGTTATTACCTCAGGTAACAAAAAAAGCTTCTTCCTTAACATCCGAAAAGAAATCGAAATGTTTTGAGTTGTTGTATTTTGGTCGAATATGGGATAAATATGGGTCCGAACTAATAAAAAAATGATGCAGCAAGTCTTCGTTGGCTTTCATTCTGTTAAATTTTCTTGTGTGATATTCACGAACTCTTCGAAATTCTTTATTTCTTGCTTCACTAGCTTCTTCAGAAAAAATACCAATTGGTAGGAAGCCAAAGTGTTCGCAAATATCTGCACTGTGTATGAGCAGGTTGTGCACACTTGCGGGCATTTAAAACCACGGGTATACATGAACAAAGATCTCAGCTGTATCTCGACAATAAGTTTTCAATATCTATGGCACATCCAGATGAAATTGTTTGAAGAATAACCGCGAAATGCTTTAGTAGGTCTTTATCAATATTGTAAATTTCGGCAGATTTCTCATAATCTCTAAAAAACCTTCTGGCTGTATTTCCGTCGTTAGTGGTTCCATAGCCTTGCTTAACAAAATCCACAAGTATTCCCATTTGCTGCTTGAATACGTCTTGTGTCAGATGTTTTTTCGCAGCTTTTAATTCCTTGTTAGTACCTCGTGCAGTCCACATTTTGAAGTCCATGTTGTATGATATATGTAGAATACACTCCATACAACGTATCCACATATAAAGAGTAGAAAGTCCATATTTATAAAAAAAAACTCGTACAGGTCTTGAAAATACTTCTGACAGCTTGTTCATCTCAGTCGGCTTAGCAAGGCAAATATTGCAGGTAGATGCAGATGAAGTATCCGTTATAATAGTGGCCACTTTTCCGACGATCATTGTCATATGAAGGTCGTGATTAATCTCCAGCCCGGCACACTTTGTAGGACCAATATTATGTATTTCTTCTTTCAATGAAGCTTCTTCTTGCATGATATATTCTGCTGTCTCTTTACAAAATTCAAACTTAATAGGCCTACAATAATGGGTTGAAGAAGGTGTTGGGTTTTCCCATATGGTGAATTTATTAGAAACTAATTTAAGAGGGACAAGACTTGACTTAAAAACCGATGAATCACTGAAGTTTACATCTTCACTTCTTTGCTTGTAGGTGCTTTGTGAAGAAGCTCCATCGAAACCCCATTTACTGATTAACTTCAATCCTTCAGTTGACGAATCAACTTGGGTACCAGTAATCTGAAGAATGTTCTGGACTGTCAGATCCAGTAGGGCTTGAATCTTCACTTTAGCTCCTCTCTCAGTAATTTAAGTCTTGTGACTAATGCGAAAGTCCGGTGAGTATTCCAGATGAGACCCTGAACGTCTTTTCTTCTGTTTGTTGCCGAGGTCAACAAACGGTTTCCTAATCTAAACTAAATCCGTAGATGTGCCTACAGTTGATGTGGATGGAATCACAGCTGCTACAGTATCGATATCAACGGAAGTACTCGTAATGTCTGACGATATGTTTTCGATAACTTCATCTTGGGCTAGAAAAAATTCTGATAAATTTACTGTAGTGCAATTAGGCCAACTAATTTTGATTGTAACCACTCAGCATGTCTATTCATGAACGTCTTCTGATTTCTGGAAGCACTTGCCCATCTGCGACACATTACAAATATAATCTTTTAAAAAGGTCTTAATTATTTCTGAATCTTCTGAACATATTTCAACTGGGATGCGTAGAATAATAGCTTCATAGAGTTGTGTCCAATTTTTCATGTCTCCTTCAACACGAAGGAACATAAAAATATCTAAATTCGTAAAAAATGCAGCCATAACGAAACTCACAAAACTTTCACACAGCACGGATATTGATGTTGCTTCCTCAAGGGTTGAGAAACAAGTGCCCTTAATTGTTTCCTGCACAAATATTTATAACGAACGTAAGTTCGCAAGTAGTGACTGACATAATTAGTACCGCTTCGTTCAACAACCAATCAGCGTCGTCAATATTACCCCCACCACTATTTGGTGGTGGGGGTAAATTATTATTTTATCAAAGTAATAGTCTTAGTCATTTAGGTATAGATAGTCATCGTCAGCACATGACTATCTTCAATTACATAGATCAAGTTAAAATTTTATAAAAAAAAAAAAAAACGAATGAAATGCCTACCAAATGCCTAAATTTATATTTTTTTATTCTTATTAGAATAGAATTACTTTATTTCGGACACAATTATCCATATGGTGTTAGTAACATACAAAAAATAACTTATTGCCTAGTGTTAGTAACAATCAACCTCCGCACAAACTGCTGTACAATCGGAGAGCCGAAGCTCTCGGCTACAGTTTTCAGGATGCTGTTTTGACTGCCTCTCACTCTCCTCAGATGCGACGCTGTTTTTTTGCGTACAATAGCATAGAAGCCGTCGGTGCGGGCTTGCGCAAACATATTAGACGCGCTACAGTATCGAGGCAGCCTCAACAACATCCTGAAAGCATTGTTATATTGGACGCGCAGGGCATCCAGCGATCTCTTAGTATAATTGACCCATAGATTGCCCGTGTACAAACTTTGGCAGTAAGCCTTAAAAAGTGTTACTTTAACTTGGTCTGTACACCGCGCAAATCTACGGGACAACATATTACTCCGGACCGCTAGAGCCCTGCGCTCCCTCTCAATGTCTACATCGTCCCTGAGGTCAGCGGCAAGCCAATGCCCTAGGTATTTAAAAGTTGACACCCTATTAATTGGTGACCCGTTAATAAGCAACTCGGGTCCCTCTCCACGGCGTTTGCCGCTGACCTCAAAGACCATGTATTCACATTTTTTTTCATTATATTTTAATCCATGTGCGACAGCGTAGGTCTCACACGTTCTAAGCATCTCTCTGATTGCTCCCGCTGACGGACCCAGCAGCACCATGTCATCTGCATAGCTGATGTTGTTAATTCTAACCCCATCAACACTGCATCCGACACGCATGCTGCCGAGTGCGACTACCAGGTCATCCACGTAGAGGTTGAAGAGCCTGGGAGACGTCAGACCACCCTGCCTCACCCCGCACTCCAACCCATACGGCTCAGAGACTGTATCATCCCATTTCACCTGATTGACTTGGTTACCATACCAATACTGGAACAGCCCACATATTTCCGCGGGTATACCCCTGTCTCCCATCTTTCTCCAGAGCACATCGTAAGAAACGAGATCAAAGGCCTTGGAGAGATCAAGGAAACAGGCGTACACCGGCGTACTGCGATCTTTATAATATTGAGCGGTATGCTTGAGACTTAAAATAGCACTTTCAGTTGATAGTCCGGGGCGAAACCCGAACTGTGCATCATGAAGATATAGGTATATACTTACTTAAACAAGAATCAAGCATACCGTCCAACACCTTGGCTATTATAGTCGCAAGAGAAATAGGACGATAATTACCTCTGTCCGAGATGTCACCTGTCCTGTTCTTCACAATGGGAACTACGATGGTCTTCATTAGATTAGCAGGTAGGTACGCGTGACTAAAACACATTGTGAAAAACATAGACAAGACTCGCGGCAAATGTACACCTGCGTGCCTCAGGTGCTCAATGCTAAGCCCATCATGCCCTGGAGATTTGCCTCGTTTCATGTTGTTAATGGTTGCAAGTACCTGCTTGCTCGAGAAATGTATCAAAGGTTTCGTGCCAGGACTGATGGGCTCAGAATCATTCACCAAGGTTGAGGGACCCAGAGGAGACTGAACTTTGAAATGGTCCCTGAACTCATTCGCAATTTCCTTCTTAGCACTTATCCCTTCCACACACGCAGAGAGGCCAGGTTTCGCATTCAATTTACCAGTGGACTTCCAAAATTTCCCAAAATCTTTACTAGCTCGTTGTTCTGCTAGCCTATCCATTACAATTTGCTCAGCGTGGTTTTGACAAAATTTTAGTCGACTTTTAAAAACTTTTCGCTTCTCATACATTTCATCATAAACCGGGCCACACGAAGGACGATTGTTCAGTATCCAGGTCTGAAAGCTACACCTGGCCTCGCGATGCGCGTCTCTCACATACTCATTCCACCCACACACTCGCTTACCTCTCCGCGCCCCCCTTCCAGATGTCCTTCTAGATTGCCTAGCCGCCGCACATAGGATTTCTACAATCTGTTCATACATATTGTCCAGAATAACTCTATGCTCAGCCAACCTACATGATCCAACGCTGCACCTTTCAAACTCATGGGGGAAATCAATGTCCCGCAATTTACTGGTACATAAATTATGATAGCTTTGCGTTTCTGACTTAGTTCTTTCACCCCAAAAAACAGAATTGCGGCCAGCGCCCCCAGTGATCAATTTAGGCCTCACAACTTCTAGGTCGCAATCCAGATGTATCGGCAGATGATCCGAAACGTAAACATCCTCCGATACATCCACATTTGCAATTGTGTGCCAAGCTGATACAGATACCACACAGTGATCTAACCATCTCCTGCTTCCGTGCACATCACTTATAAAGGTGTAGGTATCACTATCCACCCCCAGTTTCTTTACATCAGCACAAACCCAGGATTGGTCAGAACAAAAGTTCATTAATTCTTTATAGAATATCTCTTGGGGGTGAGCGTTGAAATCACCCAATATAAAAACATTCTCTACATCACAGCTCGCTATGGTAGCACTAATCTCACTTAACACATCTGTAAAAGTTGGTAAGTTATCCGGACAATTTGTAGGCATGTACACAGAAAATACAATAATAGTACGACCCTTTGACGTTGCTGTAATAGTCGTTAACCGAGGACTGCTACAGTCAACAACAGAGACCTTCTCAAAAATGCCTTTCCTCCAGAGAATGGCAACCCCCCCATGTGGTCTTCCTCTCAACAAGCCTTCAGCAGTATCCACAGCTGACTTACCCGTAAACTCGAAGTCAGGGCTTATTGTTCCTAACATTGGAATGTCATGGGGAAGCAGCCACGTCTCTTGTAAAGCTACTAAATCAGACCACACACATATATCCTTAATATTATCTATAGATCGTTTAACCGACTTACAGTTAAAACTAGTTAACTTAAGATATTTATTACTTATATATATTGTATTGAAAAAAAATATTTTTAATTAATTTTAACTGTAAAACTCGTTAATAACCATTAGAAAATATAACATAAAAATTTGAAACTTTGAAGCATCGTAGGCGCCAAGGCCGCAGGGATACGCAAGCAAATTATAAGTCATCGTATTAAACATCACACACAACAAGTACTTACTAGAAAATAAGGTTTGGTTGCTATACTTTGATACTAGCCGGAGAAAAACAAAAAAAAAAGATTTTCTCCCATACAATTTCTTTTTCAATATTTTTTTTTGACGTGCAGGAGCAATTTTATCGAAAAATTGTAGTAATAAGTATTGATCAGCGTTAAATATACTATTCGATACCATTTTTTGTTTAGTGTAATATTCGTCTTCGATCCAAAGTCCATCATTTTGAAAATCCGCCGGCGCAATATCCCCGCGGATGTATCAACTGCAGACGTCGCAGTATATCCGAAACCACTGTCGATCGTACAGGGCCTCAAGTCTGCTATTACAATAGTGTCAGAATGGTCTATCATTGATTTCATAATTGTTGATTTTGACAAGTTTGGTAATCTACTAATATATTGGCGTCATTAAGACTTTCCAATGGTCAGCCACTGACACTCCATTGAAAGAAATTGCATCTATTGGTAATCTCGTACATAATGACAAATGAATAACTGACTTGGGCGGTAATCTGCTAAAATTTTGACAGTTCCTTTGATCAGTGACCTACCATTAGACTACTCATTGTGCAGCCATTGCTTTTAATTCGTTACGAGTATCGTGTTTGTGGAATACAATGATCAACAAATGATCGACCACTATGAATTTAGCAGATTACGAACTTATAGCAAAATGACAATGGTATCGTGTTGGAATGACGAATTTATAAAAATTGCAGACTTGGGCCCCTGATAAAGGGTATGTCGTGCGGCATCAGCCAAGTTTCCTGGAGACAAACCACGTCACACGTACGGCACAGGTCTCTGACGTCATTGATGGAGCGTTTTACATTCTTGCAGTTGAAAGTAGCAAATCGACAAGGGCCACTATCCATTATTTGGTTTATTTGGACCGTTGGCACCGGTAAGATGTGCACCGTTTGTTGTCCTGTGTTTGAAGTTCACCAACCGCCGAAATAAGACACCTGCAGGCCATAAAGTTTCATCCATATACCTTGATAGATTGGCCTCTGATATGAAAAACTTTTATGCTTTGTGTCCCCTTTCAAACTTCATATTTATTTTCTCTAAAGACACAGTTTCCAGGGTCTTATTGTAAATATGTTTTATTATGTCACTTTCTAAAGTCGAAATATGCACATTTGTAATAAACATTGGAATTTTTCTATCTACTCCACGAAAAGTGCACTCCAAATCTCTGGCTACACCTGACTTGCCTACGAAACGGTATTTCGCTACCGAAGTTAACTTTTAACTTTGTGATTTTCTAGTAAGACGTATAAAAATGAGTGCTTACTAAATTTCGTTTATTAAATGGAGGTCATATGGAGGTACCTACATTTCCCTGTAGACAATGCTGTGTCCCGTGCGTGAGCCGCGCGCCGCGCCGTAACTACTTTGAGACGCGAGAGCCGCAGTGTCTGTGTTGTAGTTGTAGGGAGTAACGATAATCCCGACGATATTAACTGTCTTTTTTGTTTTTTCAAAAACGAATGACGTTTTTTTTATTGGATGCTATATTATGGTAGTAGACCATGTTCTGAACAAATCTTGTTCTAGCAAAACTGTGATTCAAATGCATGTGTGCATGTTACAGCAAGACATACTACGATATATTTTCCATAGTATCACGTTATACTTTTTAACTATGACTATAGTGGACTTCTTATTTGAGTACCTGTAGTTCGTACGCCTTTCGTCACCGATTACCGCGTCACGGTTGCCCGATGGGTAAAAAAAAATGGCTGATCTACCATAATAACGTTACCATGAAAATAAAATAATTTGTTTTGGTATTCTGCTGTGGGGCAAAGCTGCAGATATTCAAAATATATTTGTCCTCCAAAAACGAGCTATTCGAGCAATTTACCAGCTAGGTGCCAGAGTTTCTCTGAGAGATTTTTTCAAAGATATCGGTATTCTCACAGTGGCATCACAATTCATCTTCGCCAACATCTTATATATTAGGCAAAATATACACTTATACACTAAAAACAGTGATATTCACAATGTTAACACAAGAAGTAAGGATAAACTACGTGCTCCCTTTCACCGGCTTCATAAGGTTCATAACTCATTTGTTGGGCTTGGTATAACCTTTTATAACAAGCTACCCTCTTCTTTGCTAGATTTGCCTTTTAATGCGTTTAAAACTAAATTAAAGTCCAACCTTTGTTCAAAGGCATACTATTCTATCAACGACTACTTAAATGATAAGAATAGTTGGTCGCTGTGATTGGCTCAAGACAATGTTTATGTTCTTTCTCCAGAATTAGCCTACCTACTGACAGGTTATATAAGCTTAGGTAAATTGTTCATTTTATTTGACTTTATATGTCAATTTATTTTAATTTTATTAATTTTTTGTTGACATTATCTACTCATTAGAATGATTTTCATGAGTTGTATTGCAATATGTGGTTAGCTAGCGACCTCGACAAACTGATCATATTTTATTTTTTTCCTGAAAAACTGGCAGCAAGTTCGTCATGCTCCCTTAGATGTCACTGCTTGCGGTAGCGTCGGGGGTCGGGTTGCCTCCTTCCCTCAAATATGGCGAGGGGGGTAATGGCTGATCTTTGCGTTAAGCTCGTGAACGGGTGCTGCTTGTGGTGACTGGTCGTCTTGCTGATCATGGTTTTGTTATTGTTATTAGTAATTAACTGTTTATTTATTTTACCTCGATGGTCCTAGTTTATCAATTATAACTCTAGTTACAGCTATATGTAAGCGGGCACGCCCTTTATGCCTGGAGGCTTTATTTTCATTCATTTTTTTTAGATATTCTTTACATTTAGTTATTTTTATTTCTGCTTGAGTATAAATCTCGATGTTTTTTGGTTGGTATATTGGCGTGTGCTAGCTGTCATATGGCTAATAATTTAATGTTTTGTGTTGTGTTATGTAAATTATTTTGCATAAGTACTTATTGTATAGAATCATTTTATTTTTCCTAATTGAACAGACAGTTGTGCTGCTGGGGAGTTTGTTGCGCCACTTCTTCTTCCCAGCGAAAGCACTAGGAAGTGGTGAAGGGTGGGCGTTTTGTGGGACTGTCTTATGTAACTTTGACGTTCGAAAAGTGCTGATTCTCAGCCTAATTTGAATAAATGACTTTTGAATTTTGAATTTTTTGAATTTTGGTAGTTTTGTAAGTGTAATGTCCACCTTGGTGCTAAATTGATTAAATTAATTTTATAAGTAATTAAAAAAAAGTATTATTTGAACCTCACAAAAAAACGCTGAGGTGTGTCTTAAAAAAACCATGAACATCGAGTATTTAAAGTTAGCGACAGGAGGTGTGACACACTAAAATTGCCTGTTTTGCTTCTGATTATTAATTTTTAATCAGAAATATCAGCAACAATTCACTCCGTTATACGTTATTTATTTCAAGCTTTTAAGAACTAAACACTACATTTAAAAAAAACTGCATTCAATATACTATATGAATGTCTTGTAACTGTTTGTGAAAGTACTTTTTCCTTAGGTTAATTTTTTTCTCGGAATGGCTCAGCTCACCTACGTAAAGTTTACAACTATGTTTCAGCGTGGACGTACCTGCGCCCCCGGCGGCGTCGCATGCTGCGGCTTGTCGGCGTGTGCGCTAGCCTCCTCGCTGGAGCTGCCGCGCGCCCAGCCGCCCTTCTCTGTAACAGACGCCAGCGTCAGCTGCGGCCAGCACGCCCGCCCCAACCTGCCCCAGCCCGCACGCCCGGCGCGCCCCGCACTCACCGGCTTGCTTGTGCGCCTGCACCTTGTGCTGCAGCAGCGGGTAGAACCCACGTGCCGTGGCGTTGTGCGGCTCGTACTGCAGGATCAGTCGACAGTACTTGAGAGCCTCTGCGTATTGACGGCGCATTATAGCCGACAGGAACTGAAATTAGACAAACAAGCTTTAATTTCTAAGTCCCCCCGGAGCCTTCCGACAGCGAACCGTCCACGACCCACGCTCACCTCCGCGAGGAATTCGCTGGGCGCGGACAGAGTCTCGTTGCCCTCGGAACAGTCCTCCGGACTGGTCGAGTGTCGGTTTCCTGCGTCCATGACGGGCGCCGCGGCGGCGGGCTGCGGGGCGCGCGTGGCCGCCAGCGCCGCCGCCGGCGTGGACGCGCCCGACTCCGTGTCCAGCGAGCGCAGTCGGAAGTGCTCGCTGGCGGGCCGGTAGCGCGGCACCGGCTCGGCGGGCGGCGCTGGCAGTGTCACCACCAGGCGCCGCGTGGGCGACAACGCGTGCGCGGCTTGTGGCGGCAGCTGGCACCACGCCTCTTCCGGCGGATACGCTGGCTGAACTGGCGAACGTGCTGCCCGTACTGATGAACTTGTGGCCCGCACCGGTGAACTGACGGCCTGCACCAGTGAACGTTTGGCCCGCACCGGCGAACGTTTGGCCCGCACCGGAGAACGAACTGACCGCACCGGCGAAAGTACGGCGTGCACGGGCGATCGCACTGCCTGCACCGGTGAATGCGCTGCCCGCACCAGCGAACGCTGTGTCCGCACCAGCGAACGCTCTGCCCGCACCGGCAAACACGCTGCCCGCAGCGTACGCTGCGGTGCGCGTGTCCAGGGCCGCTGTTCGCTCAAGCGCAGTGCGACGCGTGAGGCAGTCTCGAGGCGCGCGGGAGGTGTGGGCGATGGCCAGGTAGTGCGTGGCCTCGCTGGTGGTGGCGGGGGCCGCGGGGGCGCCGGCCGGTACAGTCGTGAGTTGGGCACCGGTCGCCGGTACACGCGCTTGTGGCGGCGGCCGCGACCGTCGTTGCCGCGGGCCTCCACGCGTTTCGGTCGGGACTTCGGCTTTGTCCCGGGGCCCGGGTACCTGGGGCACACACTTGCGTCAGTCTAGGTCGGACGGTTGGACTGCAGTGTAGGGTGTGATTACTCACAGGCGTGGGTTTGGAGTGTAGGGCGAGCGGCCGGCCACGGCGCGGCCTAGCTGGCGTCGCACGGGCGCCTTTCGGCGCAGCAGCCGCGGCGCGCCCAGGTCGATCACGTCTCCGGCCTCCGACTCCGCCTCTCGTTTCAACCTACGTTTAATTAACAAAAGATAAATAAACATTTGTTACTATTCTGTGTTTGTTCCCGGTGAACAAACAGAGTGCACACATACGGGTGATTTACTCAAGCGTAATGTTTAAGCGGCGCTGCTGAAAATAATGTTAAACCTAACTTTTTTTTTAATGGTTTTTGACTTAGGTGCATATCTTGATCAGGCCGTAAATATTTTAGTAGAAAACATTTTAATATTGTTCCCTTGTTTCGCAGACAGAAATTTCATAGAATTTCGTTTCGCAGCAAATGTTTCATATAATATTTGGTCCTCGTATTCTTAAAGTTTTAAAGATTATTTACTTGAATGAAACATATTTTAAAATTCACATGTAATTTTATTTTGTGTCTTCTTTTTATGAAATTTAATGGAATGGAAATATAAACAACAGCATCAGGTTATTACTACAACCTTCCTCTTGTTTTGGCAGTAAAAGAAAAACAAAATTCATCAGCTATTTGTATGCCACCACTATTTTATGTTCATAGTCCGTATCTTGAATTAGCTAACATTTAGATTTTATTTCATTAAAATCGACCCTATTTAATCGGGTTTCATTACTAACCTTCCTAACATGTAGGTAATAATTGCCGTTTTATTGTAATAGGTACTTCGAATTGACATAGATCCTTCATGGTTTGAGATTTTTGAGTAAAGTTTTTTTTAACAAAAATTTAAGAAATTGTTTGAAGAATTTTAATATCAAATTGTATATTAAAACGCCCACAAGACAGATGTTGTGCTTAGATCAGATAGCAAGCAACGTCAAGCAAGCTAAACCGGAGGTGCACCATCTTGCCTTTTCCGATCATGAAACGGGACAGACGCTTTCGATGAAGACAATTAAAACGTACGAAATATGCACTTGGTATGAGGAGGTCAGAGATTTCAGTCAGGAAAACATGGACAAGTTCTATAGTTGCATATCTTCTCTCACTTTTTCAAGCGTATACGAAAAACATGGTTTTCAGGAAGCGTTCGAGGAATTTCACGGTCTTATTAAATTATTTTTTGACTTGTGCTTTCCAATATATACAAAAAAGATGTCATCTCATAAAGAAAACCACACATGGTTGACAAAAGGCAAAAAAAATTCGTGAGTAAAAAAAAGGCTTCTTTATCTTAGTCAACATCACAATAAAGCCTGTGATAAAACTAAGAGGCAAAAACTAACTAAAAAAATAAATCATATAGTGACATTCTCAAAAAGTATATTATATAAATCTAGACAGCTACAAAGTAAGAAGTATACAATGTGGATCTGGACTTACGACATTAAATTAAAACGAGCACAGTACTAGTCCATAGAAACATTTTAAAAGACGAAGATTAGTAGTTAATGGAAAATTGAAAAATTGCAATTTTCAAACAAAATAAATAGCAGAATCGACTGCATAAAAAGTAAACACGCCTTATCTACGAAAAGTCACTAACCTGTTGCGCGGCCCGATGCGGGTCGCGGCGGGGGGCGGCGCCTGCGCTGCGGTGCGGGGCGTAGGTGGACGTGGGTAGGTAGTTTAGTCGGAGAACAACAAATTAGCGGCATCAACTCACTAAGTTGCGCGTTGTTAATTAAAAGATTACTGGTTGAATAATTAATCACATAATATCACATCATAATCAGAATTTACATCAATAGTCAAAGGAGATGGGAAACGGTGGGCCTAAATGTAATAAGTTAAGATATGATCTAAAAAATTAGTCATATTTTTCTATCTTAAAATATGAAAAATCACCTCAATTCTCAATCTGAAAGCGGAGAAATATGGAAAAGATAGTTTTCGTGAGATTACCGATTGAGTAATCGATTACACAGTTACGAAAATAAAACCTTTGCACAAAATAATTAACTCAAAGTAATTAAATGCACTTTATACACTTATGTGCAATATAGTGCATATAATTACAGTCATATTAATAAATAAAATATCAATTAATTACTGAAAAAACAATATGAATGATTATAGATTTCATATCGATTAAAATTAGTTTTCTATTTTTAGTCTATGTCACTGGCATGACAGCTGACTGACACGGACACTAGACAGTTGCCAACGTAGTAGTCACAACAATGCGCGCGCGGCTCGTCTCATGATAAAACAAGTAGCAGTGTGCGCTCCTCAAAGGGCGCCGCTGCACTGACTGTGACCGAGTCCCGAGACTGCCGAAAAAGTTCCGCTCACACACACACTCGCAATTGTCTATGCACCACTAATGCATAATTTGCGTAAGTAATATTTCTTTTTCTTTCTAATTGTAGTATTATTTTGTGGGACTGGGCGGGGCGCGTCAGAGTGGAATCGTATGACACCTTTCTCTGTCTCTCAAGCATATTGAGATGTAGAGGATAGAATCGTACGTTTTGCACAGGTTCTTGACCTTACAATGTTTACCTATTATTACGGACTCAGATCTACATCATGTTGAAAAATAATAAAATGAAAAATAATTTCCTGTGGCTAAAGTATTCATTGGATTTGATTTATTTTTTGTATACGGGTAAAGAACATGACACTCTTTATGTGGTTTTGAGGAATGTCAAGCGTCTTGCTCCATATTGTATTGCCAATAATAAAAATAAGTGTAAAGCTAGGGCGGTGATTAATGAAAATATTGATGATTTAAACGCTAAAATGCAAATTAACGTAATAACTAAAGATAAACGGACAATTCGAGACCCTAAGGAAATAAGTGACATATTTAATCAATTCTACATACAATCAACAAATAAGTCTAATTTTAAATACAATGTTGACGAGATAAACAAGACTATCGATGGTAATAATGACCACACAATATTTCTTAAACCTACTGAAACAAAGGAGGTGTTTAGAATAATACAAACTCTTAAAAATACAAGTGCGGTAGGACTGGATGACATAACAACAAAAGTAATTAAATTAGGTGCTTCATGTATTTGTCAACCGATAAGTTATTTAATAAAGTTTTCTTTTGAAGAAGGTGCATTCCTAGAGACTTTAAAAAAATCAATATTGTAAAGCCACTTTAAAAAAAAGGTAATAGCTCTGACATGAAGAACTATATATAGGCCAGTGACTCTGATACCAATCATGTCAAAAATCTTGGAGAAAATCATGTTGAGAAGGCTCCAAGAATTTGGGATTAGTCATCGTATACTTAAAGACGAGCAATTTGGTTTTAGGAAAAACAGTACCACGTCTTTAGCATGTTCCAATTTGATGAAGAATATCGGCAATCCATCGAATTGCTCTTACACAAATTAGAAAAATACGGAATAAGAGGAAAAGCGAACGACTGGTTAAGAAACTATTTGAAAAACCGACAACAATGTGTGGAAGTCTCCAGAATCCATAATGGCGAAAAGGTGTCATATAGGAGCGACTATCAGAAAAATAATTTTGGAGTGCCGCAGGGCAGTGTATTGGGGCCTTTTTTATTCCTTCTCTATATTAATGACCTCCCAAATATCACTCGTCACACAGTGATTTTATTTGCTGATGACATGACCCTTGTCGTGAAGTGTGAAAGAGTCGACACCTACGAGTATGAGATTAATGAAGCCATCCAAAATATAATAAACTGGTTGAACTCCAATAACCTACAAATTAATATGGAGAAAACGAAAATGATGCAATTTCAAACATATAGGATAAACCCATTAACGCTGAATATTAAATATAATGACACTTCTATAGAACAAGTAGTAAGTGCTACATTTCTGGGCATACAATTGGATCAAAATTGCGACTGGAAAAAGCATGTCGACTATGTTTGTGACAAACTGGACAGATTTATCTATGCACTAAGAAGATTAAGAGCCACGGTCTCAACTGAAGCGGCTCTCTGTGCATATCACGGATACGTTTCCTCCGTACTCTCATACGGGCTCTTGTTGTGAGGTAATTCGGTGGATGTCAATAAAGCGTTTATGATACAAGAAAAATGTGTCCGTGCAATCTGTGGAGCTGGGTACATGAATAGCTGTAAGCCACTGTTTAAAAAGTACAACATTTTACCGTTAGCATGCATGTACATATATTAAAGATTTGTGCCTATTAGTACGACAACATCCTGAAAATTTTACTAAGCATAAAGATGTAACCAAAAGGAATGTTGCCTCTAGAGATAAATATAGGCTCTGCTTGCCACAATGCAAGCTAGATTTATATAAAAGAAATTCGTTTATAATGGCTATTAAGATATACAATAAATTACCAAACGCCTTTAAAGAACTACCTTTGCTTATGTTTAAAAGAAAACTGAGTCAGTGGCTTAAAGAAAAATGTTTTTACACTGTTAATGAATTTGTGTCACATGTCGAAGAAAGTAATGTCTATAAATTTGGTTTATACATATTTCATTTATTTTCTAATTTGACATTTACTTATTATTATTATTTTTATTTTGACACGATAACAATATTCATGGACCTTATCATTTCAAATTAATACATCAAATCTGACATTTTATAACAATCATATTGGTAAGTGATGTAATGTCATAACATTTTTTAATTATGTAATTAATATATTATGAAATTAAATATTTGCAATTAATTTATTAAAACAGACACTTTGTAATGTTTATAGTGATAACTGATGGAATATTATGACATTTTTAATAATTTAATGTATTCTGTAATTAAATATTTGCACACCATGTAATGGTAGAATGTAAATGGGCCACATTTATAATAAGATCATACTACTTTGTACACCTACATTTTGTCAAATAAAGTATTATTCATAATTCAGATGGTACAGTCACGAGCTTTAATTTGGGACCCATTTCCGTTAAATGTTGTTAGAACAATCATAATGCTCGAAACTTTGAAACTTTGCTTTAAGTTTGAAATGTTGAATGTCAAGTTAAGACATAAAAATGTGAATATTCCGCACACTAGGCGCTAGATGGCGAGACGGACCGCATAGTAACACTTAGCGGTTGTCATCACGCAACAGCTGTCGCCAAGCAAAGGTGCTGCTATCGGTGGATGTTTGCGGTACTAACGTCGGGCGTCGACCAATAGGGAGACGCCATCAGCCCGCCATCACCGCGAACCAATCAGGACTGAAGATTTGAAAGAATAAAGAATAACGAAGTGTTTTGGGTTTTGCCGGGAGGATTTTGAGGCAGTTCATTTTTATTTCTTCTTCTGGGTGCATTGAAAAATATATCTAAGTAAATATAATTTGTGTAAGATATTCTGATTAAGAAGCTAAGTATTACCTTATTTCCTATATGTTCTCGGTTTACTCATTTAAATATAATATTCGCTGTTATGAGCAATTTGTGTTTTATTTCTTGGGGATAGCTTTGTCATAACTTACTGGAGTTTTATTTGAATAGGAGGTGATTAGATTCCATTGTTATATGAGGTTCCAATAACTTGATCTTAATTACTTATACTTGTGAACATGCTAAAAGGACGTATCTCGACGTACTGCTATCGTTGCTTATTTAATATGTTTGTTCTAATAGGTGTAACAATTTTCAGAAGTGGGATAGCGATCTGGAGCAGTTCTCAGCCAAGCCATGAGTTCCGATGGTCACAGCCGGTCTCGCAGCCGGTCCCGCAGCCCTGTCAGATGGAGTCACCGGCGGATGGAGCGACCGCAGCCGGAGCGCCGTAGCTGCTCCCGCGACACGTGGCGGCCGGGACGTTCGCCAGTCCGGGACTATCGAGGCCGCTTTCCACCTGGCTTTTCAAATGAATCCGGTAGGTCGGTTCCATATTATTCGGGTGTGATGGTTAAGCCGGATATAATACCGGAATTCGATCCTGAAAAACCGGAGCTACCTGCATCTCAGTGGCTTAACAAAGTAGAGCAACTAGGTGCCATACATGGATGGAACGACAATGTTAAAAGTTATTATATGCAGGCACGACTTGTTGGATTAGCGAAGTTGTGGCATGGCGCACTTCGAAGCTATGAGTTTACGTGGCCGGAATGGAAACAAAAAATTCTGGAAGCGTTCCCTCAAAGCATAGATTACGCAGACGCATTGAGGGAAATGTTAAGTAGGAAAAAGTTATTCAATGAAACGATGACTCATTATTATTATTCGAAATGTACCATGTTAACTAAGTGTGAAATCATTGGAGAAAAAGCGGTTTCCTGCATCATAGAAGGGTTGCCGTTCCACATGAGAACTTCTGCAAGGGCTGGTAATTATAAAACCCCAAGCGAGCTTTATTCTCACTTTCTGTGCATGAATGACGACAAAAAAATTAATCAAAGTCAGAGAAACGTTCTTCGAGGTCGAGATTCCGCATCGTCTTCAAAAGAAGCAATTAGAGATCCAAAAGAACGAAAGCCAGGTGTTACTTGTTTTCTTTGTAACGAGTCAGGGCACGTTGTTCGGTCGTGCCCCAACAATCCTAACGCTATAAAATGCGAAATCTGTGGGAAAACCAACCACAAAAAGGAGCAGTGTTATCAAAAGGCTGTCAGCATTGTACAAATACAGGTAAATGAATGTTATTTTAAACATGTCTTAATTAATGGTTTAAAAGGTACCGCTTATTTAGACACGGGGGCTCAAGTCAATCTCATCACTCATGATTGTGTTCTAAAGCTTGGTGTTGCAATGCAACCTTGTGTCGTTTTTGTCAACGGGTTTGGTGGACCACCAATTAAAGCTCACGGACAGGTATCATTAGAGTTCGTAATAGATGAAGTTAAGGTTTGTTCAGACGCAGTTGTCGTGGATGCTGCCGTAAACAGAGCTGACGTTTTTATTGGACAGCCCATTTTGAACAATGAAAAATTCAAGCTTACAATTTGTGGTACTACCGTCTTTTTAGGATATGCAGTAACAGATGAAAATAAAGTTGAATCGGTTGAAATAAATTCTTTGCAAGTGGGTACATGTGTCGATAAGGTTAACATTTTGTGCTCTACAGACACTGTCGTTCCAGCTTATTCATCCTTGTTTGTTGACACGTACAATGATGTTGAATTTGACAAGTCAACTCTACTGTTTGTGGATAGTCGTACAATTGTTTGTAATGGTTATAACTATAGCATTCCTGCTTCTATGAATTGTTTTCCAGTACAGACCATTTTCATAGTTAATCACGGTAAAAAGCCACTGCGTTTCCAGAAAGACCAGGTTATTACTCGTGGATTGGTTACTCGAGAAATTGGTTGTTCTCTTGGTAAATCTGCAGATAATCTTGTTTCGATCATGAGCATTGATACAACCAAAATCAAATGTGGATCCGGAGATCCACAGATAGTTAAAGAGTTAGTAGAGATTTTAAAGGAATATTCAGATTGTTTTTCTATAGATACAGGAGAATTAGGCAGGACTGACAAAATAGAATTGAATATCGAACTTAACTCTGATAAGCCGGTTTGTTATCGTCCTTACAGGCTTTCTTTTTCAGAAAAGGCAATAGTACGAGAAAAGATTGAAGATATGGTATCCAACGGTATTATTAGAGAATCGTCGTCTAATTATGCCAGTCCCATTGTATTAGTTAGGAAAAAGAACGGAGATTATCGGTTTTGTGTGGATTTTAGAAAATTAAATAGTATTACAGCGAAAGATAAATATCCTCTGCCCATCATAGAAGAACAAATCGAAAAACTAGGTGGGAAGAAACTTTTTACGAGTCTTGATTTGTCGCAAAGTTTTTTCCAGATTCCAGTAGCGGAGGCTTCAATTCACAGAACTGGTTTTGTCACGCCTGAGGGCCACTATGAATTTTTGCGTATGCCCTTCGGTTTGGCCAATTCCCCAGCAATTTTCCAGCGTCTTATGGACAAGATATTTTCTTCGTTACGTCATGATAAGGTGCTTCCATTTATAGATGATCTGTTGCTACCTACCAAAACTGAACAGGAAGGCCTCCATCTGCTTCGGGTAGTTTTGGAAATAATAAGGGACGCAAAATTGACGTTAAACCTTGATAAGTGTTTTTTCTTGCAAAAAAAAATAGATTACCTCGGTTACGAGATCAGCGAGAAAGGTATTAGGCCTGGTAGTAAGAAAATCGATGCTGTGGTCAACTATAAAGAACCTAAGAATGTACACGAACTTAGGATGTATCTAGGTCTGACTAGTTATTTCAGGAAATTTGTTAAAGATTATGCGTCTGTCACGTATGCTCTGTACGGGTTGCTAAAAAAGAATGCAACATGGGTTTGGGATCCAGCACAGCAGAGAGCTTTTGATCAACTGAAGAAGATTTTGACGACTCGACCGATACTCTCATTATTTTGTAGGAAAGGTGACATAGAAGTTCATACTGACGCAAGCAGTAAAGGTGTAGCTGGCATTCTATTACAGGATCAGGATGGTGGTATGAAACCCATTGCGTATTTCAGCCGAAAAACAAGCAAAGAAGAAGCTATGTATCATTCCTACGAATTGGAAACATTGGCTGTAGTGGAATCGTTGAGGAGATTTAGAATTTACTTAGCAGGTAATTATTTTAAGGTGGTGACAGACTGTGCAGCCGTTCGAGACACTTTCTTGAAAAAGGATCTACTACCTCGAATAGCAAGGTGGTGGTTATCTATTCAGGAGTACGACATGGAAGTCATTCATAGGCCAGGTAAGTCTCATGGGCACGTGGATGCGCTGAGCCGATTTCCGGTAGACCCTCCCTTAGTAGTAGATATCAACGTGATTGACGTATTCGATTGGTTAGTATGTCTTCAAGATCAAGATGAGAGGATTCGCATAATTCGAACAAAATTAGAATCTGGGGATAACGATCCAGATATACAGAAAAATTACAAGCTGAAAGATGGTCGAGTATACAAGCTCGTTAAGGATGGAGAACAGCGGTTAGTAGTCCCTAAATATGGAAGGTGGAATGTCATGAGGAAGTATCATGACTGCATCGGACATCCAGGCCTGAAGCGGTGTGAGGAAATTATCAAAGGTAACTTTTGGTTTCCAGGAATGACACGTTTCATACGAAAATATGTCAACTCATGTTTAGACTGTCTTTACAAGAGGGGACAGTACGGAAGACTTGAAGGTGAGTTACACCCCATTGAAAAAGTTCCGGAACCAATGCACACTCTGCACATTGACCATCTCGGTCCTTTCTGCAAAAGTCGAGCAGGCAACAGTTTTGTACTAATGGTGGTCGATGCCTTCACGAAATTTACATGGGCGGTACCAGTTAAAACTACAAAGACTCGAGAGGTAATAAAATCTTTAAATGACATTTTTGTTTATTTGGTTATCCAAAGAGAATTATATCCGACAGCGGTACGAGTTTCAAAAGTAAACATTTCAAACAGTTTTGTTTGGATAATCAAATAAAACACATAATCAATGCTGTAGCATGTCCACGCGCAAATGGACAAGTGGAGAGGTATAATCGTACATTACTAGATTCACTCAATACAAGCGTGGAAGATGAAAAGGATTGGGATACTCGGATCGCAAACATCACCTGGGGAATGAATAATTTACTAAACGGTTCGACTGGATTTACACCATACAGGCTCATGTTTTCAGCGACTCGCAGCAGGTATCAAGGTATGGGAGATAACATCGTGGATAACGAGGCGACAGCTGCACGCACTAGGACCGAAGCTACAGCGAACCTAAACCGGACGGCAGAGAAAATGCGTAAATATTTTAATGCAAAGCGTAAACCTCCAACAAAATACAAGGTAAACGATTTAGTATTATGGAAAGGAGCTGCTGACCGAAATGTGAACGTTCGACGAAAACTGAAGGAAAAGTACAGCGGGCCTTATAAGGTAACGAAGGTAGCAGGTAATGATAGGTACATGATTACTTCGCTGAAAGGTGTGAAAGGGTATAAGCGATTCAGAGCTCTTGTGTCGTCGGACTCGTTAAAACCTTTTCAGAGGGAGGATGATTCGGGCGCTAGTTCAAATGATACAGAAGTGGACAGCACGGAGGAATTAATCGACTTGCTTGAAGGATGAACTTTAATGAATTCCAGGAAAAATCAGGTTAATACTAATTTTGATGAGTGGAATAATGTAATGGTACAAATAATTTGGATTGTGATCGGAACTATTATGTTAATTGAATGGTTTAAAATTGGAGTTACTGACGGAAATGTTTTGAAAGCGATTGTGAAATGTTATGGGTTGGAAAATTATGGTATTTTCACTGATGTAAATCTATGGGTATTTTTGGAAACTGGTTTTGGTAAACAAGTAGATACTTATCTTTTTACTTTTGGAATGATTTGACTTGATGATTGATAATGATTCATTTAAAGGACATAGCTATGATGTGCTTTTTATTATGTATGGACCAAATATTGTTTTACGGTTCATAGAATTGAGTTTTCTTTTCTTTTTTTAGGACTGGGTTTGCTATTTTTGAACAATTACATATAGTCTTTTGTTCTCTTCCTTTGCAGAGTCGCAAAGGCGTCAGGATGGACGAGTGTGAATATTCCGCACACTAGGCGCTAGATGGCGAGACGGACCGCATAGTAACACTTAGCGGTTGTCATCACGCAACAGCTGTCGCCAAGCAAAGGTGCTGCTATCGGTGGATGTTTGCGGTACTAACGTCGGGCGTCGACCAATAGGGAGACGCCATCAGCCCGCCATCACCGCGAACCAATCAGGACTGAAGATTTGAAAGAATAAAGAATAACGAAGTGTTTTGGGTTTTGCCGGGAGGATTTTGAGGCAGTTCATTTTTATTTCTTCTTCTGGGTGCATTGAAAAATATATCTAAGTAAATATAATTTGTGTAAGATATTCTGATTAAGAAGCTAAGTATTACCTTATTTCCTATATGTTCTCGGTTTACTCATTTAAATATAATATTCGCTGTTATGAGCAATTTGTGTTTTATTTCTTGGGGATAGCTTTGTCATAACTTACTGGAGTTTTATTTGAATAGGAGGTGATTAGATTCCATTGTTATATGAGGTTCCAATAACTTGATCTTAATTACTTATACTTGTGAACATGCTAAAAGGACGTATCTCGACGTACTGCTATCGTTGCTTATTTAATATGTTTGTTCTAATAGGTGTAACAAAAATGTCTTATCTAATCGACCTATGAAATGATAACCTCGTTGCAAAAAGCTATCATTACGATTTTCTAATTACGAACATGTGTCGTGTCAGTGTCATTTAAGAAAATAGTTTAATGTGATATTTTCACAAAATATAATTTACCAATTAATAAAATGCTTGCGGCTAATCGTGACCAAATAAGGCTCCAAATTATTGATTTGCACGAACAAGGAGTAGGCATTCACGAGATATCGCGACGAATAAATGTGACAAGAAACACAGTTCGCCGCTGGGTTCGACGCCACGGGAACGAGGAAAATATTATTGACTTACGACGAAACAACCATCACCCGCAAGTTATAACACAAGAGCAGAGCCGCTTGATGCAAAGGCAATACCTGATGAATGGATTTACGCCAACGAGGCATTTTGCGGAAGCGTTTGAAGTCCACCCTTCAACAGTTAGAAGGCATCTTAAAGCTATGGGACCGCATCACAGGCGGCCTGCAAAAAAAATTGCGTTGACGGATGCCCATAAAGCTGCTCGACTTATTTTCGCACGTCAGTATCTAAATTTTGATTGGACGACGACGGCTTTCATCGATGAAAAGACTTTTCAATCTTCCCAAACGGGCACACTACATTTGTGGCGAATTGACAGGACGCGATACACGGAAGACCACGTCATAGCTAACAACGCGTCTGGTCGCATTACAGTTAACATGTCTGGCTGGATTAGTTCAGCCGGCATTGGAGAACTAATAAATTTACCACCCAGGGCCACTGCTCAAGATTATGTCGATTTATTAGACGAGAGTGTCCTTCCAACATTGCAACTATATTATCCACAAGAAGATGTTGCTCCAATAAACTTTGTTCAAGATAACGCAACAATTCATACGGCAAGAATCGTTAGAACTTGGTTCGACAATAATAGAGCAAATTTAAATCGTATTCCGTGGCCTGCAAAGTGTGCCGATTTAAATCCTATAGAAAATTTATGGGGCTTAATGGTTCAAAAATGGTCAAATAGAAACGAAAGAACTAGAGAAGCACTTATGGATCACTGCCTCACAGTCTGGGAAAGTTTAAGGGGTACTGACATATGTGACAAATTGATTGGATCCATGCGTAACCGGCTCCAGGCTGTGATTGACAATGAAGGTGGATATACGCGGTTTTGAATATTTATGATAAAAAAATTACTGGAGAGATTTAAATTAATTTAGTCGTAGCCTTCGGTGATAAGTGTTTATTTTGTGCACCGCTAACCATGCTTTCTATATAATTGTGTTAAGATTGAGGTTTATGTCATAAATGTCTTAATAAATATAAAGAATAAATAACTTTGTTTTTCTAAAGATTTTATTAATCAATATTTTAGCTGAAATCTTCTAAGCCCCCATAATCATAAACGGCCTTTAAACCTATTTTATTTTAAATATGTTGTTTTGGTCCGTCACTTTGATATTTATGTTTGAGAAAGAGACAAAACTTTTTAACTAATATAGGTTTGAAGAATAAGCGGGTTAGTTGACTAGCTATCATATATTGACAATATAATTTTGTTCTTTTTTATTTGTTTCTTTTTTCTTATGGGACCACAGGACCAAAAAGTAATTATTACTCGGAAATCGGTAATGATCGTTTGCCCTCGCTCCAGTTGACGTTAGCCCCTAGAAACGTAAAGTTGTCGATGGTAAACATTATGACGTTTATTGTTTGTGCAGTGACAGCGTTAACATAATAGCTCTAAATGGCGAAAGTTTGCTACACGATATTCAACCTTAGGTGGGTCCCAAATTAAAGCTCGTGACTGTACCTATGAAGTTCTTCTTTTAAAAAATGTGCAACATTCAATTATCGACTTTCAGTTGTTTTTTTTATTCAGCTTAGACAAGAAAGACGGATACTTCGAAAATTCGAGTTATTTTTGAATACGAGTTCCGACGCGGAATTAACGCAGCAGAAACAGCTCGCAATATCAATGTTGCGTTTGGAGATAAATGATAAATGATAAATGATTTATTTCTGCAAGTAGGTTTGTACAAACACTTTTACACGTCAATCATATTTTAAAAACTAGATGAGGTCGGCGTTTCCTATCTGACTACTCTGAGAAGAAAGGCCGAAACAAACTCAGAGGTCACAGTCTCTTTTAAAGTCCAGACATAATCTTGGTCAGATCATGTGAAGACGATGTAGATTGATGTCTGAAATGGTCTTTTGAGGAAATAACCATTCAGATTGAGAAGACCTGTCCAGTCAGTGCACGCATTTGTCAGTTATCGTGCAGCTCAACTCAGAATTTAAGGAGCTCAACGATTCGACGAACAATACCAAAGAAAGGACGTTTGGGTAGGCCACATAAATTACTCAAACTGCCAGACCATGATAAAAACTAATTGAACGGTTTAAACGCATTCGTGATGGAAACTGATTTGAAGAACGAACCACGTGGAAGACCGCCCACACAGGTAAATAACAATGAATTGAAAGAGATGGTGGAAGCCGATCCGAGCCAAACTACTCAGGAATTAGCGGCATGGTTTAGCGTTACCTTACCAACAATATTGACTCAATTGAATCAAATCAATAAAATAAAAAGATATGAGAAATGGGTGCCTCATGATTTGACTGATCTGCAGAAAGAAACGCGTGTTGAAACTTGTGTTGCCTTTTTAGGGGCATGAGGAACAGGGTGTAAAGTTCACTCATCCACCATAGAAAAGGGAAGATCCTCCGACCAGACGGGTGTTGTATCTGGCGGTCCGACTGCCCGACTGTTGATGTCGGATAGTCTTATATATGTCGTTCGCTCGATAAACTCTAATTTCGCGATGCAGGATTTGTGTGACGTCATGTCTTTGATGCGTAGTTTGTATGTGGCGGTGTAACCGCTACATCACTCACCTCCAGAGACCGGAAGTCGATAGTGGGCTGAGTCTTGTATCTTACGATGCTTCACAGTACCAGTGGAGGTTGCAGTGAGTCGGAGCCGGATGCCGCATAGTTCGCGGTGAGTCGGAACTGTCTGTGGTGATTCCCCAATGAGTCGGGGTGCGTCACGATCCTGTGAGTCGGATGTGGTATAGCGCCGGGTTGTGGCTGGCTGCTAGCGTCGACCAGGAGAGGGTAGAATGGGCTCTGCTTGTGGGACCGGCCGAAAGTGCAGGTGCTGTGCCAAGGTTTCTGATGAGGCCGAGGGTGATGACCAGGAATGCGCGTTTGCTGCATGCTGGTGGTCAGGATACTCGTTGAAGCCGTGGGTGCTGGCTGTCTGTGTGACTCACCTCACGAAAGCTTGCGGGAGTGATGATGATGATGACGTCACGCTGAAGTAGTTGCACGAAGGCTGCGTTGACGTTGATCACGTCGGGGTCACCAATTTAGGGGCATGAGGAACAGGGGTGTAAAGTTCACTCATCCGCCAAAAGGGAGGATCCTCCGAGCAGACGGGTGTTGTGTCTGGCGGGCCGACTGCCCGACCGTTGATGTCGGATAGTCGTATATATGTCGTTCGCGCGGTAAACTCTAATTGCGCCATGCAGGATTTGTGTGACGTCATGTCTTTTATGCGTAGTTCGTATGTGGCGGTGTAACGGCTACACCTTGTTGAATCGATACAGAATTTAAGGAATATTGGATCGAAATGTGACATGTGATAAAAAATGGATTCTTTACTATAACCGTAAGCGAAAATTACAATGGCTGACCCTGGTCAAACGCCGCAACAGTGTCCTAAAGCAAAGCTTACCAATAAAAAGATAATGGTAACTGTTTGGTGGTATCAGCGTGGTGTTATTCACTATAGCTTTCTCCGATCTGGTCAAGCAATAACGGCACATGTCTATTGTGCCGAACTCCGAACAATGAAAGCAAAACTAGCAGTGAAACAGCCCCGACTCATGAATCGATCTTCACCATTATTGCTCCATGATAACGCGAGACCTCATACAGCACGATAAAACGTTTTAACTCTACAGGAACTGCAATTACTAGAAACCATTCGTCACCCTCCGTATTCGCCAGACCTTGCTCCAACGGACTACCATTTTTTTCGTGATTTGGACAAATTTCTACGTGATAAAAAGTTTTTTTCTCAGGAGGCAGTACAAAATGCTTTCACACAGTTTGTCGAATCTAGGTCACGAGAGCTCTATCGCAAAAGCATAAATGACCTTCCTATTAGATGTCAGCAATGTATAGATAATAATGGTAATTATTTTGATTAAATAAATATGTTAAATAAAAAAAAAACGAATTTCAATTTTTCAGTACAAATCGGCAATTTCATATGTACTTTAACCCCTAATATTTATCTCATGACATATAATTTTTGCATATCTGAAAATTTCAAGACTGAAACTTTCAATTAGAGTTTTGACAGTTGCCTAAATTTGCCGAAGGTCTGTAAATGATGTTATTTGATAGTTAATTTAATATTATTATACAGGAAGAAAAAAAAGCTGCAACTTAATTGCACAACATTAGGTTAATCTATTATAAATAACATGAAATAGTAAAAATTCTTTAATTTAATTATAAATACGTAGGTGATGCTATTTAATTTAATTTATTAGTGGATAGCATAATCTAAATTTGGTCAAAACATGGAAGTTATGGATTTATGACCCGAAATCGACTTAATCTCCACATAGTGCGCTCCTAGAGCCGCCGCAGGAGATGCCCTGGGCGTCGGGAATCACAGACCGATACCCGGCCACCGTAGGCGCGGGCTTGTGGACGGTGAGCAATGGGTAGCTCGCCGTCCGGTTAAGGACCAGGCCTCAAAGAGATGTAAGCACAACTGAAGGGGTCCGATAAGACCGATGCCCGCCGGGGTTGCGGGAAAGTCCGAAAGATAAGATACCGTGGCCCCTGGCAACGTACAGGCAACTGAAGGAACACGTGGTGGGTTTTAGTCAGTGAGAGTCTGACACGCCCTCCCCCGCTCCACCCAGCGCGAGAGGAGTTATTTGATAATTTCCCACCCAAAAGGTGCCAAAGGGATTCAGAGTATACATTACCTACATAGGATACTCTGGGTCCCGGTGGCACGTTCCTGTGGGCAATATTTTCCAACATCCACGCGGGCGAAGCCGCGGATAAAAGCTAGTAAATATATAAATAAACACAGATATCTACTCGTATCTATATCAGTAACGTTTTTATTTCCTCTGCCCTTAATAAAAAAATATTTTTCCGCTGCAAATAGTAGACTGTGTCAACTTTTTGCTTAGTGAAAACGTAATATACAGACCGACCTTACACTACTACAGTTTTGTATACGTTATTTTCGCAATTATAATATTACCGCACAGTACGCACGTTATTAGTACAGGCACCAACGATACACTTTTTTCTATAATGTTCATTTTAGTTGGAAAATTGTTTTTTGTGAACCTTAAATGTGTTTTTTCTGAAAATAATTATTGTATATTATATTTTATATTATTATATTATACCTAGCGAAGTAGGGCTTTTTATAGTGCACAGAAAAAAATTCAATCTTAGCTGTAGTATAAATATTCTTGATTCAAGAAAAAAGTTATATATTAGGTCTTTACCTGTGTATGAAATTGGAGATTTATATGATAATTTTAAAATATAAAAATTAAAAAAAATCCTTGAATGTTTTTTTTCTTTGATAAGAAAAAAAACCATCATGGACTTTTTCAGCTAATCAAAGTACTGGCCCAAATTATCTATACAATTTTGCCATTTTGATGGCAGTTTGTTTATCCCTTTACTGTACCTAGACGTCTGCCGGACGGGAGGCGATGAAGTCAGCGAAAGCGTTTTGTACTGCCTCTCGGGTGTTGAATTTTTTCCTACTTAAAAAACTCAAAAAATTCTGTCTAAATTTTGAAAAAACTAGAAATCTGTTGGGGGCTAGGTCTGGTGAGTACGGTGGGTGACGGAGAGCTTCCAGCTGTAACTCTTGTAGCTTTGCGATGGTCTGTCGTGAAGTGTGAGCTCGCGCGTTGTCGTGGAGAAGCAATGGGGAAGAGCGATTGACTAGTCTTGGTTATTGTTATTTTTTTTAATTATGAGCTTCTCCATCATTGTTTGCAATTCTTGGCAATAGACATCTGCCGTCAGTGTTGTGCCATTCGGTAAGAAGCTGTGATGTACAAGTCCGGCACTGGTCCACCAGACAGTGACCATCATCTTCCTATGAGTAATCTTTTTTTTAGCGCACTGATTAGGTGCTGTACCCGGGTCCACCCACTGAGACGAACGCTTACGGTTGTCGTACAGGATCCACTTTTCATCGCAGGTAACAATTCGATTAAGAATTCCCTCGTTTCTATGCCGATTCAGTAGTGCTATGCATGCTTCGACGCGTAAATCTCGCTGTTGGTCGTTTAGTTCGTGTGGCACCCACTTATCTAGCTTTTTTATCTTTCCGATTTGACGCAAGTGCTTTAATGTTGTTTTGACACTAACTCCAAGGCCCGCAGCAAGCTCAGCCGTTGATTGAGTTGGATCCGCTTCCACTATCGCCTTCAAAACCTTCGCCTTAAAGCGATTGAACCAATAATGGACCATGACCTATGGATAATAATGACCCGGGTGTTTATGCAAGCAGTGTTAGGCCTGTACACGTAGGTAGGGTAGGTAGGGTAGGTAGGGTAGGTAGGGTAGGTAGGGTAGGTAGGGTAGGTAGGGTAGGTAGGGTAGGTAGGGTAGGTAGGGTAGGTAGGGTAGGTAGGGTAGGTAGGGTAGGTAGGGTAGGTAGGGTAGGTAGGGTAGGTAGGGTAGGTAGGGTAGGTAGGGTAGGTAGGGTAGGTAGGGTAGGTGGGGTAGGTAGGGTAGGTAGGGTAGGTAGGGTAGGTAGGGTAGGTAGGGTAGGTAGGGTAAGTAGGGTAGGTAGGGTAGGTAGGGTAGGTAGGGTAGGTAGGGTAGGTAGTAGGTACGTTAGACGATAAGAGTTTAGCACCAGAAGAGCCTGGATCAGGCCATTTACATTCAGACCACGAGATCGACTGAGCGCGACCCGCCGACTCGTTGCGCCCTTCTAATTCATTTAAGAAAAACGTAGATTAAAAGTTATAACTATGTAGACTTTTTTAATTAGTGGACAACATAAGTTTAAGTACATAACTAGTGATTTTATGGATTATTTTTACCTTGCGCGTTTTCTTTGCCCACGAAGGAGTCAGACAGTTACATAATGAACAATTTAAAAACCCTCGCCGTGCGGTCTGCTACACCTCCACCGCCTACTCGGCCAGCCGCAGCCGGGGTGAACGCTCGCGAATGGGATCGATTGCAGCTGCGACGGCGGCGCCCGTTGTGCGAGCACGCAGCTGCAATCGTGACCGCGTTACGTTATATTCATTTATTCGATAGCTTCCACTGATGATCATTTGGAAGCTACTGTTGTGAGGAGATTGGTGAACTGGCGATACAATAATAACTTGGTGTCCAACCGAACGACATTATAGGAACTACGTAACCGGTGCTTCCTACAACTGGCAGATTAGTAATGAAACTTGATGGCGCGTCATGACATTACGTGAGTTAGCCTACTGAACAGCTAAGTTTGCTTTAAGTAGAGTAATATTGTCTGTATAAGACTTGATGAGACAACTGACAAGGAGTGTTTCAGGCCCGTAGGTATTACAGAACCTCACTCAAGACTCAAGCGTTACTTAGGTAAAAAGTAGTTTCATCCAATCAAAATCAAGTCATTCAAACTAGGCTAAGAATCAGCACTTTGTGTACGTCAGAATTACATAAGACAGTCCCCCAAAACGCCCGCCCTTCACCACTTCCTAGTGCTTTAACTGGGAAGAAGAAGTGGCGAAAACAAGTCCCCAGCAGCACAGCTGTCTGTTCAGTTAGAAGAACTTGCTTCTATACAATAGTAAGTAATAATCAAATGGGTTTGAACTCGTTTTAAGCACGTAATGCTTGAGTTTTGAGTGAAGTTCTGTCTCGGGCCCTAATATAGGTGGTGCAGTACCGTGCGTCGGGACGCCGGCGGGCGATGCTAGTGCTGCTGGCGCATACCACGATGACCTCGGCCGAGAGGGATCGCGGCGCGCGGCTCCTGCAACCAACGTGACGTGAGTCGCAGGATATATATTTGTACACTGTCGCGACGTACTCAGCAACCTGCGGGCGTCACCGAGCCAACCTGCGGGCGTCAACGAGTCAACCTGCGGGCGTCAACGAGTCAACCTGCGGGCGTCAACGAGCCAACCTGCGGGCGTCAACGAGCCAACCTGCGGGCTTCAACGAGCCAACCTGCGGGCTTCAACGAGCCAACCTGCAGCGTCGGGACAGTTCACCAGTGAGAGTATTACGCTCGCCCTGGACCCACATTAATATGACTTATTGTCCACGTGCTACAATCTGTTGTCCATTTAAGACGCAGATATATGCCATTGACCTTGAGTGGTTAGCCTACGTGTTCTGTACTGAGCTCATGCAACGCGTCGTGCGTCCTACCAGTAATAGGACTCTCCCATCAATTTCAAATTCAAGAAGCTAGGTGCACGGTTCCAATTGGTAGTTTCCTATGGAGAAGAGCCAGCAAGAAACTCCACGGTTACTCTTTTGAAAGTAAATGGATGTTTTGAGAGGACAGTTTAGGCATATCAACAATCAACAAGTACCAGGTACTTATCAAAATAGAAAATGGTAGCTATTTCAGTATATTGTATACTTATTATTTGCAATAACGATAGCCCCATTTTATGTCCATGCAAATCACTGTCCATTCCAAGGTTGCCTGGAAGAGATCGCGGAAAGCGATAAGGCCGCCCATTGTATATTTTGTAGTGTTTTTTTTTTTGTTATGTATATTTGTGGTGTACAATAAAGTATAAATAAATAAATAAATGGTCGATAGATCTACAGTCTGTTAAGCCTACAACGTTCTCACATTCAGAAAATCGAAAAGACAAGAATAATAAAAGATATATAAAATAATAAAAATATTTTTTAAACCAAATGACATGATTGCCACTCATTTATTTCAATTAAACCATTTACACGCACTTTTGAATTGTCAAGGAGTCAGTCAGTCAGAAATATGAAGCTAGTTGCCCATTCCAAAGCGTAGGTTCCTATGGGGAAGAACGGGCAAGAAACTCCACGGACACTCTTTTAAAACAAAATATTGTTTACATCATTCATGTTGAAATTATACATGTGAGAACAATGTAGAAAGACGTGTAGGTACGTAAAAAGCGTCCAAATACTTATTAGATTTGTTACACTACAGCTGTAACAAATCTAATTTAATAAAAAATATTGAATATTTTAGGTTAAATAATGAAAACATGTCAAGGAAGTATGTAAAAAAAGTGAAATAAAATAATCATCTTAATTTGCTCATTTACATAGTAATGCCGTTAATGAGGTAAAGCCACATGTGCAGAAGGAATTATTGCCAAACTTCCTTGTCTTCAACGTAGTCTTTAATCTTATAATATGCTTTCTTGATAAGGACGCGTTTGATGTGGGTTTTGAACTTCCCATCGCCTAAGTTCTGCAACCGACTTTGGCAACATGGCACATCTAGGAGCGCTGTCCCAAATTAGACGCATTATTAATTTACTATACCAAAATAAAAAAGGTATTTTAATAAAACACGCATACCAAAAGATCAATAATTAAATTATCTTTTCATCCCACCATCTCGGAAAGAGTATTTTTAATCTTCAGTATCTGAGTGGAAAAGCCGTTTTTATTCTCTAGAGGATAAAGTAAATTGAATTTAGAACATCGTGTGCACTAAGTTTGTGAATTAAAAAAAACATTAAACCTATTTACTGCTACCTCTATGGTGCCGAATATATCATACAACTTTTTTTTAATTTGTTAAAAACTCAGACTCGGAACCTTCTTGGTGTTCTTTTTTCAATTTGCTTTGTACGCGGTTCTTTACGCGGCATTTTTTCACGTCATTGTTAAACCTTAGGTATATTAAAAACAAGAAACTTGAAAACAAGTGAAAAAACTAAAATGAGTGATTCTAGCGACGAGGAAGTTTGCTTGACGCCAACAGAATTGACTGAAACTGTTAATAATGCGCAAACGTTTTTTTTTTTGCATTTAGTCATTTCCTCGCTGAGGTGGAATGAAAAGTTACGTGTTGCACTCGAGTGCAAAGATTTTTCACCTCGTGCTCTTTTGATTCCCTCGCTAACGCTCAGGATTCTAATTTTGAATCACTCGCTGCGCTCGTGATTCAATTTTAGAATCCTTCGCTTGCTCGGTCATCAAAATTGAACACGCGGTTAAAAAGCAACTTTGCACTCTTGTATAACAAATAACTATTTCATCCCACCATCTCGGAAAGAGTATTTTTAATCTTCAATATCTGAGTGGAAAAGCCGTTTTTATTCTCTAGAGGATAAAGTAAATTGAATTTAGAACATCGTGTGCACTAAGTTTGTGAATTAAAAAAAACATTAAACCTATTTACTGCTACCTCTATGGTGCCGAATATATCATACAACTTTTTTTTAATTTGTTAAAAACTCAGACTCGGAACCTTCTTGGTGTTCTTTTTTCAATTTGCTTTGTACGCGGTTCTTTACGCGGCATTTTTTCACGTCATTGTTAAACCTTATATTAAAAACAAGAAACTTGAAAACAAGTGAAAAAACTAAAATGAGTGATTCTAGCGACGAGGAAGTTTGCTTGACGCCAACAGAATTGACTGAAACTGTTAATAATGCGCAAATGAGCTTTCTCCCTCAACAATCACGCGAGAAGTATTTAAAACAGTACGATATGTTCAACACGTGGCGACTAGCAAAAGGAGCCAAAACTTTCTCAGAAAACGTTTTGCTGGCATATTTTATAGAATTATCCGAGAACAAGAAAGCAAGCACTCTATGGAGTACGTATTCGATGCTAAAAGCAACAATAAAGATGAAAAAAGACAAACATATCGATACCTATCCTAAATTAGTGGCATTTTTAAAAAGAGCCTCATCTGGTCATCAACCAAAAAAATCGAAGGTTTTCACAGTATCTGATATTGAAAAGTTTCTTAACGAAGCACCCGATTCCGTATATTTGGCGGCAAAAGTAAGTCAGTTGCACATTCAGTATCTACTTAAGTATATTAATCTCAATTAAATAGTATACTTAGTAGATGTTGATAGGCATAATTATGCGTTCATATCAATTTTATTCATTTATCTACTACAATACTCTTTACGTTACAGGTTGTTCTTATTATTGGAATAAACGGAGCATGTCGAACTAATGAACTAACACAACTTAATGTCAAAAACATTGAGAAACATTCAGATGATTTACTATTAATTAATTTACCTAATACAAAGACAAAAAGAGACCGCAACTTCGTCATTCGCAAGGAATACGTAACGATTGTTGAGAAATATCAAGCCTTACGCCCGCCTAACACTCCAATCAATCGATTTTTTCTACAGTATCGCAATGGAAAGTGTGTTAGACAGCCTATGGGTACTAATAAAATTGGCAGTATCCCACGAGAAATAGCAACATTTCTTGAACTTCCAGAACCCCTGTTGTACACGGGTCATTGTTTCCGACGAACTTCAGCCACACTTTTGGCTGATTCCGGAGCTGATCTCCTGTCCCTTAAGCGCCACGGAGGCTGGAAGTCCAATGCAGTTGTAGAGGGATACATAGAGGATTCCATCCAAAATAAGTCTAAAATATGTGAAGGCATCGTAGGAGCCATTACACTGAAAGAGCCTCAATCGGATCCTTGGACTGGCCCTTCTACATCAAAAATAAGCCGTTATGAAACACCTAACCATCTCCCTCTCTCTCCAACATTCACGCCAAGGGAATCCGATGAATCGGTACAACTATTAAGTATGACAGATAGTTTACCGAAAAACAGTACACAAGTGACTAACACCAATATTACAGTACCAAACAAAAATATTACACTCAATTTAAATAACTGTAGCAACGTTACTTTAAAATTTTCTTAATTATACCTTAGTATTATTTTGTTATAATTTAAAGATTATTCTGTAATACTTACCTACCTGTCATAATGTAGTAATTAATACCTAAACTGAAATAAAAGTGTAGGTACCTATCTTGTGATTGTAAACGTTTTTTTTTTTGCATTTAGTCATTTCCTCGCTGAGGTGGAATGAAAAGTTACGTGTTGCACTCGAGTGCAAAGATTTTTCACCTCGTGCTCTTTTGATTCCCTCGCTAACGCTCAGGATTCTAATTTTGAATCACTCGCTGCGCTCGTGATTCAATTTTAGAATCCTTCGCTTGCTCGGTCATCAAAATTGAACACGCGGTTAAAAAGCAACTTTGCACTCTTATATAACAAATAACTATTTCACCTCAGCACCTCAAACAAGCAGGTTTTGCTGTCAAAAAACAGTGTGCAAAATTCAATTTTGCTGCGAGCGTGAGACAAAGTAATTTTTTAATTTTTTTTTTTAAATGTCAGTGGTCACTCACAAAATTCTAAAGATTTGAATTTCACTTAGTTTTGTCACTTTCACTTCGATACGAAAAAAGCGAGAGATAGAATCAAGTCGATTCGAAGTTCGATTTCAAAATTCCATAACTAGTAGGCCCAAAAAAGAAACAAACAATAAAACGTTCGGATACATATAAAACCTATAAATTGCAAATCATCTGGGTTTTATTTAAAATCTGTTTTTTAAATTTTTTTAGAACGAAGTTCTTAAAGCGGCTTGCGGTAAGAGTGCACTGGCAGAGATCGTCACGCGAAAAGGTGCTGCGACTGTCTTCTTCTAATTCAAATAG
Organism: Xanthia togata; assembly: GCA_963853775.1. NCBI lineage: Eukaryota > Metazoa > Arthropoda > Insecta > Lepidoptera > Noctuidae > Xanthia > Xanthia togata. The sequence continues at coordinate 711,016 of OY970801.1, forward strand.
AAAGAAAGACGGAGAGAGATAGAAAGTGTGAATTTGGTCAAAATGAAAATCCAAGATGGCGGTTGCGAAAATTTTCACATTTTTCGTCATGGGTATCGTTTCTATGGTTTTCAAGGTTGCTAAAGCCGATGGTGAAGTCAAAATAAAAATCCAAGATGGCGGCTGCGAAAATTTTCACATTTTTCGTCATGGGTATCGTTTCTATGGTTTTCAAGGTTGCTAAAGCCGATGGTGAAGTCAAAATAATAATCCAAGATGGCGGCTGCGAAAATTTAATTTTTTTTCTTCATGGGTGTCGTTTCTATGGTTTTCAAGGTTGCTAAAGCCGATGGTGAAGTCAAAATAAAAATCCAAGATGGTGGCTGCGAAATTTTTTTCATGTTTCGTCATGGGTGTCGTTTTCATAGTTTTCGAAGGAGCTAAAGCTGATAGTCAGATCAAAATATAAATTCAAGATGGTGGCTGCGAAAATATTCAAACTTTTCGTCATGGGTATCGTTTTCATAGTTTTTGAGGGTGCTTAAGTCGATAGTGAGGTCAAAATGTAAATCCAAGATGGTGGCTGTAACAATTTTGTTTATGTTTTAAATTAAATCATACGTGAGAAGGAACTTCGTGCCTGACAGGGGTACCCCGAACACATCTTTTTTTTTCAAAAAAAAAATTGGGGATTCGGGTTTCTTTTTTCCTGAAAATTTCCACATAAATATGCTCACAGTACGATACCTAACAACACCCTCACGGATCGGAAATGTTTTTTTTACATGTTGTATGTTCTCGCTGCTGAGGTGAAAAGTTGTATGTGTTACACGAGAGCAAAGTTATTTGCATCTCGTGTCTTTGAATCCCTCGCCGCGCTCAGGATTCTAACCTAGAATCACTCGCTACGCTCGTGATTCAATTATAAAATCCTTCGCTTACTCGGGATTCAAAATCAACACTCGCAGCAAAAAACAACTTTGCTCTCTTGTTGCACAAATAACTATTTCACCTCAGCACCTCAAACAAGCAGGTTTTGCTGTCAAAAAACAGTGAGCAAAATTCGATTTTGCTGCGAGCGAGAGACAAAGTAACTTTTTAATTTTTTTTTTTAAATGCCGAGGGCAGTGTTTGGTCTACTCACCAAATTCTAAAGATTTGAATTTCAATTAGTTTTGTCACTTTCACTTCGATACGAAAAAAGCTAGAGATAGAAACAAATCGATTCGAAGTTCGATTTCAAAATTCCATACCTACATACTAGGCCCAAGAAAGAAACAAACAATAAAACGTTCGGATATACATAAAACATTAAAATTGCAAAATCATCTGGTTAAGGTTTTATTTAAATTCTGTTTTATTAAATTTTTGGAACGAAGTTCTTAAGCGGCTTGCGGTAAGAGTGCAGTGGCAGAAATCGTCACGCGAAAACGCTTGCGACTGTCTTCTTCTAATTCAAAAAGAAAGAAAGACGGAGAGAGATAGTAAGTGTGAATTTGGTCGAAATGAAAATCCAAGATGGCGGATGCGAAAATTTTCACATTTTTCATAATGGGTGTCGTTTTCATAGTTTTCAAGGGTGCCAAAGCCGACCGTGAGGTCAAAATGTAAATCCAAGATGGCGGCTGCGAAAATTTTCAAATTTTTCTTCATGGGTATCGTTTCTATGGTTTTCAAGGTTGCTAAAGCCGATAGTGAAGTCAAAATGTAAATCCAAGATGGCCGCTGCGAAAATTTTCTAATTTTTCTTCATGGGTATCGTTTCTTAGGTTTTCAAGGTTGCTTAAGCTGATAGTGAAGTCAAAATAAAAATCCAAGATGGCAGCTGAGAAATTTTTCACATTTGTGGTCATGGGTGTCGTTTTCATAGTTTTCGAGGGTGCTAAAGTCGATAGTGAGGTCAAAATATAAATCCAAGATGGTGGCTGCAAAATACGAGGCGATGAAGATTATGTAAAAAAAAACCTTGTCCGATACGAAAATCTGGGGAAAATGGGCATATGGTACAGCAGTAACATTACAAAACAGTATTTTTTTATTATTATTGATAGTAAAAAAGTTATTGGTATTTAAAATTCACATTTTTAGTTCCAAAATTACCCCAAATCCATAAAAAAATTGCAAAACTCATAACTTATGACTTTTAGACACCCGCTAAACGACGGCCGCCGCCCGCACCAAATGTAAAATTCGGTCAAATTCACCATTGAAAAAAAAAGGGATTATTTTTTCTTTTTTCCTGAAAAATTCCACATAAATATGCTGGTAAATATATATAATAATATGTGGAATATAACAGTACGACACCTAACAACAACCTCACGGATCGGACAGGGTTTTTTTTTTACATGTTGTATGTTCTCGCTGCTGAGGTGAAAAGTTGTATGTGTTACACGAGAGCAAAGTTATTTGCATCTCGTGTCTTTGAATCCCTCGCAGCGCTCAGGATTCTAACCTAGAATCACTCGCTACGCTCGTGATTCAATTATAGAATCCTTCGCTTACTCGGGATTCAAAATCAACACTCGCAGCAAAAAACGACTTTGCTCTCTTGTTGCACAAATAACTATTAAAATGGTGAAGGTTTCAGAAAAATACGCTTGATATATTTTGCGTGATTCTCAGTTTTTTATCCGCACATTTATTTCACTATGTATAAACATAATCTAAAATATTCATATAAGTAGGTATTAAGTTATTAAGAAAATGCTCTAATTTAACTTAAATTGTTTCCAAATCATTAACACTAATCGTTTAGGCGTGATCTTCACTATAAAATCATTAAAAGTCACTTATCGTCGCCCGAGTACCTATCACAGACCTATGGATCTACTACGTGGAAAAACGTGGAAATCTGCAGTTTTGCAGATTTCGATAAGTTAAATGGCTGAACTACATAGTTACAATAGGCACAAGTTATTTACAGACTACATAGGCCCACATTGTGCTAGTTTCTAAATTATCTTGTAATGTTAGTATACTTAGTCTGGCCATTTTAATTTGGAATCTGTCATTTTTATACGATTGTTCATTGAGTTTTCTGATTTTGGCGCCAATATATTGAACAATATTTTGCGATATTAAAATGGAGTGAGTGTAGTAACACCATAACACATATTCAATAACCAAGTATGGTCCTTCCAACAAGACTCGGCGCCGGGTCATAAAGCTCGGTCCACGCAGTCTTGGTTGGAAGTGAACGTTTCGGACTTCATCAGAGCTGAAGACTGGCCGTCGTCTAGTCCCGATCTTAATCCGCTGGATAATGATTTATGGTCAGTTTTAGAGAGTACGGCTTGCTCTAAACGCCATGATAATTTGGAGTCCCTAAAACAATCCATACGATTGGCAGTGAAGAATTTTCCCATGGCCTACAGGCTATATATCTATTGAGGCCAGTTGGCCTCAACGTTTCAAGGACTGTATTGCAGCCAATGGAGACCACTTCGAATAAGCTTTTGATATTTTAAATTGTTTTATATTTATGTATTAAACTAACACACTGTAAAAGTAATTAATATTATTTGCAATAAAACATTTTTTTTTTCTTCGTGACAATATTTATGGCAAGACTAGGTATACTACGAACAAAGATAATAAATTGATAATCGACCACAGATAGTTTCACCAAGCCCCATACAATACATGAAGCTTGATAAACCTACCCATGGTAGCCCATCCAGCCTTTCAGCAAACACCCTAAAGATACTGTTGGTGCTTCCTCCCACACTGCGTGTCACCGACGCCACCCTCTTTCGCATTAATGCAAAATAGTCGTCAAAACAGAAAACAAAAAAAATGATTTCAAATAAGAATTTGCACTAAGCGCCTGTAGGATTAAAATAGCACGTCTGCTTATTTGTACAAATAAGCAGACGTGCGGTAAACGAAAAAAAACGGTAAACTCTTACATGCTTTATGTAAGCGTTTCTATTTGTATATATCATTGAAATAAATAAAGAACGCAAAAGGAACATTTATTTGGTTTATATTACAGAACAATCTGAGCATCCTACCAGAAAATAAACACGTGGCCGGGCTGCAACGTATACGGCACTGCCCGGCCACAAACAAGTGCTTTTTTAACAAGATATATTTGTGGTACATTTAATCAATTAATTGGTACTGCAAGAACAATTTAAAAAGAACATTTAATTGATACGTCTATAAATTACGAAATCGACTGTGGCCGGGCTGCGTCGCAACACGCAAACTTCGCACCGCTACGGCGTAGCATCGCTACGGGTGATTGGTAATTCGATGCATTCCTTGAAAGGGGTTATACCTACTAGAGCTAGTTTGCAACGAAGACCCCGCTACGTGAGGTCGAAAACAGTGTAGTCTAGCCTACATACAGCATAATCATCCGAGCACGGCGGCGCGCGGCCACGCACTGAGGACCGTGACCGATAGTACGTTACTCAACTGCGCGCCGAGTTAGTGACTGAAGACGACGCTCGCGGCGCTGCGTGTGGAGACGCATTTTTTTTTAATTATGATATCTCGCAGGTGACCACGAAGGTCGTAGTCGGACTTTCCTGTGACTGCCTTAAGCTTCTACACTCAAAGCCTCCAGCCAGGGGTAAAAACTATTCTAATTAAAACTAGGCGAGCGCTCGCTAAGGGCACCCCCTGTGGGGTATAACGAACCTCAGCTTAGGGCGTCGCTGGGGGGAGGACAGCAAGATGGGACAGGCTGGATCAAAGATATATCATTATTAAACATTATTTATTTATTAAGTATCTCCTTTATTTAATATATACATTTTTATGTTAACAAATAAACAATCTGAATCTGAATCCAAATCTATATATATAAATATTTTTATAAAAACAAAAACATAAAAAAAAATTAAAAAAAATAGTAGCCCACCGGTATCGGGAACAGGGTCCAAGCTACCGGTGGTCAGGGCTCCTGAGAGAGGAATCTCCTAACGATACGCGCCGTGTCCAGGAGTACCGCTTTCTAAGTCAAGCCCTTGATCCAGCTGCCTAACGAGAGCCTCCTAGGATATTGATCGAGGCTCTTGGCTATTATGCCATTAGCTGTTACGACTATCGGCACAATGATTGCTGTATCCACATCCCACATGTCGACAACCTCGCGAGCCAAGTCAAGATACTTAATCTGCTTATTATCTTTTTCAGCTTTCACGAGGTTCTCGTCATGCGGGACCGTTATGTCAATGATCATTGCGCGCCGCTCTCCTCGATCCACCACCACTATAACAGGCTTATTGGCAATAATAGTCCTGTCAGTGATGATGGACCGATCCCAGTACAATGTGATATTTCCATTTTCGAGAACTGGGTCGAGCACATACCTGTAGTACGGTACTTCCGATTCCACAAGGCTGTATTTCAGAGCAAGTTGCTGATGGATAATCTTGGCTACAAGGTTGTGTCTATGCAAGTACTCTTCGTTAGCTAGACAAGAACACCTGGATATAACCTGTCGGATTGATTCTCCCGGACGGTGGCATGTCCGACAGATGTCAACCGTGCCGTCCTTCACAATGAATCTCCGTTAATAACGGGAACTTCGTCCATAATTGCACAGACAAAACCTTCGGTTTCCCCAAACAGGTCACCAAAACGCAGCCAGGCTACGGACGCAAAAAAAAACAACATCGGGTCCATGTAGGGCCCGGAAGTAGCCTCCGTGAAGCTCCTTACTCTGCCATACCTCCTTGCGATCGTTAGTGTCAAGCACTACAGGCTTGCACCAGTTCTCTTTAGCCAACGAGAGCGGGTTAAGGCCCTTGTCCACCGCGACCACATTTCGATGCATCCCCGTCTCGGCTTCTCGGAAATATTCCCTGAGACTGCATATCTCGTGATTGTGGAGGGTCTTAGCGTTTAAAAAGTTTCGACCTCCACACTTACGCGGGATATACAGTCTCATTGCCGATGACCGTGGGTGATGCATTCGATATGCAGTCAGCAGCGTACGGACCCTCCTATCCAGGGCGTCGAGTTCGGTCTGAGTCCATTTGAGTACGCCGAAAGAGTACATCAAAACCGGCATGACCCAACCGTTGAAGGCGCGCGAAGACTATTAAATACTTTCTTATTTATTTATACTTTATTGTACACCACAAAAATACATAACAAAAAAAAAACACTACAAAATATACAATGGGCGGCCTTATCACATATCACATATCCCTCCGGTTATGTTAAAAGGTGTGGCTCTTGAAAGGGTGCTAGATTTTAAATACTTAGGGCACATAGTTACTGAGGACTTGAAAGATGATGCTGACATCGAAAGAGAACGGAGGGCGTTGGCTGTCCGATGCATTATGTTGGCCCGCAAGTTTGTACGTTGTACACCAGAAGTAAAAGTTACTCTTTTTTAATGCTTTTTGCCAATCGTTGTACACGTGCACTCTGTGGGTTCGATATTCGCAAAAGGCATACAACGCCCTCAGAATGTTGTTGGGGCTTCCACGCTACTGCAGTGCATCTGGAATGTTTGCCAAAGCACATACTGATGGTTTCAATAACATCTTAAGAAAAAGGATTGCGTCCATGATGCGCAGAGTGCGTGGGAGCGTCAACGGCATTCTGAAGGTCATTAGTGATAAGCCGTGTTGCGCCATTATGGCGCATTGGGTGCATGTACATGTGCATGTACCCGGTGCGTCTGGTGAGTGCAACAGATTTATGAATTAAAATTTTATATATCTAAATTTGTTACCAACATAGTTTTTAAGTAGTGTGTATTACTAACAATATATGGACGGAAAGGTCTGAAATAAAATATTTTTATTTTATTTTATCACTTTCCGCGATCTCTTCCAGGCAACCTTGGAATGGACAGTGATTTGCATGGACATAAAATGGGGCTGTCGTTGGTGCAAATAAAAAGTATACAATATACCAGAATAGATACACAGATATATACATATCCTAAATAATAGATACATAAATACATACATACTTACTAAATATATAAACAACAAAAATACATGAAAAATATAGATGATTACAGTTACGAGAACAACATCACAACGACAAGTAATGTTCCTTCACGAGTCTCTTAAAAATTGGTAACGATTGCGCGCGTTTTATTTGAACTGGCAATGCATTCCACAAACGGGCGGCCTGGACAGTAAAGGACTTGTGAACGTGTATTTCTTCAGGCGGCCAAAGAAGCGCTGCTTCAACGATTGCTTCATGTCAGTAACATTGATGCCCAACGCTAGTACTTGCATAGACACAATCTTGTAGCCAGGATTATCCATCAGCAACTTGCTCTGAAATACAGCCTTGTGGAATCGGAAGTACCATACTACAGGTATGTGCCCGACCCAGTTCTCGAAAATGGAAATATCACATTGTACTGGGATCGATCCATCATCACTGACAGGACTATTGTTGCCAATAAGCCTGATATAGTGGTGGTGGATCGAGGAGAGCGGCGCACAATGATCATTGACATAACGGTCCCGCATGACGGGAACCTCGTGAAAGCCGAGAAAGATAAACAAATTAAGTATCTTGACTTGGCTCGCGAGGTTGTCGACATGTGGGATGTGGACTCAGCGATCATTATGCCGATAGTCGTATCTACCAATGGCTTAATTGCCAAGAGCCTCGACCAACACCTAAGGAGGCTCTCGTTGGGCAGCTGGATTAAGGGCTTGATCCAGAAAGCGGTACTCCTGGACACGGCTCGCATTGTTAGGAGGTTCCTCTCTCTGGAGCCCTGACCGCCGGTAGCTTGGACCCTGTTCCTGTTACCGGTGGGCTACTATGTTTTATATTTTTAAATGTTTTTATATTTTTTTATTCTAATATTTAAAAATATAATTTATATGTATTCATTTAAAATAAAGGAAATAATAATTCTGTAAATACATATTTGTTAAGGTAGCAAATCATTTATTTTTATCACTTCATAGTATAAAACAAAGTCGCTTCCCGCTGTTTGTCTGTCCCTATGTATGCTTAGATCTTTAAAACTACGCAACCTTAGATGCGATTTTCACCAATGGACGGAGTGATTGGTGAAGGGTGGGCGTTTTGTGGGACTGTCTTTTGTAAGTTTTAACGTTCCAAAAGTGCTGATTCTCAGCCTAGTTTGAATAAATGACTTTTGAATTTTGAATGTTGATTCATGCGGAAGGTTTTTGTGTATAATCCATTACGGTTTATTGTGAGTTGGCTGAAATAAGACTATTATTGTCGAAGATGTCGGAAAAAATCATGCAGACTGGGAACTTTACTGGCGTGCGCCGCGTAAGCCGTAAGAGATACATCATGTTCTACAGAATTGTAGATCTTAAAAATTGCAAAAAAAATATCCCCGATAGCATATTTCTATCTTCTAAGGATGACCTTTTTTTTTTTGTGTGGGAAATCATCAAATGACTCCTCCCGCTCTGGGTGGAGCGGGAGGGCGTGTCAGACTCTTACTGACTAAAACCCACCCGTGTTCCTTCTCTTGCCTGTGCAATGCCAGGGGGCCACGGTATCCCTTTCGGACTTTCCCGCAACCCCGGCAGGCAATGGTCTCATCGGACCCCTTCATTCGCTGACATCTCTCTGAGGCGCGCGTGGAACACAACGCGCCGTCGACCCGGGCCTGGTCCTTACCGGACGGCGAGCTACCCATTGCTCACCGTCCGCAAGCCCGCGCCTACGGTGGCCGGGAATCCGCGATCGATTCCCGACGCCCGGGGCGTCTCCTCCTGCGGCGGCTAGGGGCGTGAGGGCGCGAAATTTGCCTCTCCCTCATGCGCTCCGCCTCCTCCTTCGCGAGCATTACTGCTTCGCAGAAGGAGGTGACGGCCTCCCATGCCCTCTCGCTCCGTACCATGGCCTGGACCAGGGCCGGACGCGAGAGATCTCCGCCACCGATCGCCTCCACGAGGACACGGCGGTGCTCTGCCCAAGCCGGGCATACCTCCACCGTATGCTCCACCATGTCCTCCGGGTGATCCGCGCAGTGATGACACCCGGGCGCTTCCTCCCGCCTTATCCGAAACAGGTACCTCCCGAAACAGCCGTGTCCGGTGAGGACCTGCGTCAGGCGGAAGGTGAGGACGCCGTGGCGCCTCTCCAGCCACTCCTCAAAGAGGGGACTTATCGCCGCAATAGTGGCGTGCCCAGCACTGGGTTGCGACAATCGCACTCTCCATGACGCCATGAGATCTCTAAGGATGACCTACGGTAACCATTTTCATCTCTCAGAATTTGATAAAAATTTCATTATTATTTCCGAAGCTATTTTGACCGATATTATATCCAATAAAATATGTTATTTAAATTGGACATTGAATTTATATTATATTTATCATTGCAATGATTTTCCTGAGTTGTATTGTAATATGTGGTTAGCTAGCGACCTCGACAATTGATTATATTATTTTTTTGCCTGAATAACCGGCAGCAAGTTCGTCATGCTCCCTAAGGGCCGTAAGATCAATCGTAATTTAAACCACAGAAGAGAGTTTAATCTCTGGGCATCGATTATTTCATAAGATCAATGGTAGTTGATCGATTATTGGAAGTTTAAACCATCGATTAGTTTAAACTCTCCCAAAGGGACGGTTAAACTCCTTTGTATAGATTAAACTAACCGTAAAGTGACCAGATGGCATAATTTGACGTTGAAACTTTATGGACCCCTCATTTCACAAAAAACATAGAGATATTACGTATCCTCATTTCTACCTGCCTGTGCGTGCGTGCCTGCTTTAAACATTTCTACGTACATATTTAATAATTGAAGCTTTGTTTTGTGGTTAATAAAATGGATCGTCTGTTTTTTTATTTTCTAAGGCATTGGCGTATCTTTTCACTAATGTTGTTAGTAGTTCTGTCTCGGATGACGCAAAGTTAATTCAATTTTTTATTGCATTCATGTGTACATTTAGTTGTTACAACATAAGTAAGTTCTAACATGAAACCCGGTTAGGGCACGGCAACATTATAATAATAATAATTTTAAGATAATAATTATATTTTTTCATAATAATAATAATTTTAACTTAATAATAATACATTTAAAATAATAATAATGATTTTAAGATACCTAATAATATTTTTTACATCATAACAATTATTTTATTTTAGAGTATGTGTGCGTTTTATATGTATGTAGTTATTTATCTAGCTATCATACTAAATATTATGTTCTAGGAATTCTGCGACCGAGTAAAAGCATTTTTGTGTTAGATATTATTTTACTTTCCTGTTAAATTAGGCACCCTTTTGTGCACAGTATCACTCATTGTAATTACAATTAACAAAACAACAAAATTTTAAAAAAATAACAATCAACACACAAAAAACAATACTTTTCGAAGAAATTACCACGATCCACATGAAGACATGAATAATATATAATAAATGTGAGTGTCAATGTCAAATGGATCTATTTGTTGCCATTATTTTGGTGAATGGATGAACGAACTTCGAAAAAACTAGAGAATATTGCCATGTGTAAAAGACTAATCGAAGTTTAACTAATCCATTCATTTTTTCCTTTTGATCTTATGACAGTAGATTAAACCATCGATTAAATTTAAACGTAGATTCCGATATCCATAGTTTAAACTGCTTTTGATCTTACGGCCCTTATATGTCGATGCTTGCGGTAGCGTCGGGGGTCGGGTTGCCTCCTCCCCTCAAATATGGCGCGGGGGGTAGTGGCTGATCTTTACGTTATGCTCGTGAACGGGTGCTGCTTGTTGGACTGGGACTGGTCGTCTTGCTGATCATGGTTTTGTTATTGTTATTAGTAATTAACTGTTTATTTATTTTACCTCGATGGTCCTAGTTTATCATTTATAACTTCCACTTACAGCTAAGCAGTATAAGCGGGCACGACCTTTGTGACTGGAGGCTTTTATTTAGATATTGTTTACGTTTAGTCTTAATTTTTTTTATTTCTGCCTGAGTACAGTTCTCGATATTTTTGGTTGGTATATTGCGTGTGCTAGCTGACATATGGCTATACATTTATAATTTAAATTATGTTTTGCGTAATGTAAATTACTTTGCATACTATCACATAGAATCATTTTTTTCTAACTGAACAGACAGCTGTGGTGCTGGGGAGTTTGTTGCGCCACTTCTTCTTCCCAGCTAAAGCACTAGGAAGTGGTGAAGGGTGGGCGTGCCGGGGGACTGTCTCTTTGACGTTCGAAAAGTGCTGATTCTCAGCCTAGTTTGAATAAATGACTTTTGAATTTTGATATTACTAAACATCATATCATTAAAATTAATACTTTAAAAGATCATCACAGATTCAAAATTACGCGTAACCAAATAATTATGGTTGACAACAACGCGGGCACAGCGGTAGGAGTCAATTACCTTTTCCTCGGCTATTATGTACCTATCTAATTCCAGTAGTACCTACGTACCCGTGGGATATTTTCCGAGATCCACGCGGGCAAAGCCGCGGTCAAAAGCTAGTTTTAAATAAATATGATTCGCTACCGTCAGTTTGTATTTCATGAAATGAACATCGACCGCTGGTCACGGTCACATCGTGCAGTGGCCTGGCCAGATCATTGAATACTCAACGTTTGTTGATATGAACAGTAAAACGCACGACTACTTCATGATGTGGCCAAACAATAGTGATCATATCGTCAAATAGTTAGATTATCCACCGGTAGAGGCGTTGATGTCGTTTTGTTTTTGTTGTACATCATGGCGGTGGCATACAACAAATCAAACAAAGTAAAGTGACCATACTAAAACATCGATCGACTTTTATTGTATTTTCAAATATGATAATGGAAAGTGACCAACTTGGAAGCAGCGCAGAACAATACGCGACACTCGCATACAACACAGCAACCCTTCGGAAATAATATAATTAAAATATTAAGTAATTATTATGAAAAACTAAATTATTGACAAAACAGCTCTGAGCTTCTTTTTTTTTGACAAAAAAAAACTGACTTACACAAATATCAATAGAGATATAAAATAACTAACTAAAATAAGCTCTTAACTAAGTATAAAATGGAACATGTATATGTTTGTTTAAATAACTGCGCAAGAGGGTTTGGAATTGTGGCAGGGAACCAAAAAACACATCTAAATCAGGTAGTTTTATGTTGAGTTCGTTGAATTGAATACACATCCTAGATGTTGGCGAATGTCTCCTAACATTATTTCTGCAAGTGGGTTCGAAAAGTCTGGGATACTGACAAAAAGAAAAGAAAAGCTAAGTCATGGACATGGACATGCTGCGTGCAGGGCGACAGATGCACCGCTGGACATCATTGTCTCCATGTCGACTAGCAGCTACGTCGTAGTAGCTACGTCGTAGTTACCTACGCCGTAGTTACCTACGCCGTAGCCGCGACGTAGCTCTTTATATTTACGGAGCCCTCGGCATTTCTAGATGAACTATCTCCTATTTCTATCTGCTATTTTCTATAGCTATGGATTTTTTCCAGTCTTTTGCTATAAAGTTTACAATTTGGTATTATAAATCAGGCAACAATTTTCTATCGAGTAACTGTTGTATTATAGTCAAAATAAGTCTACTATAAGATAAACTTACCAAAAATGTATTACGCACCAGAATAGTTAAGATGTATCACATCACATAACCATAGAAGCGACACTCAAAATAAAGATAGGAACGCAAACATGTCGCGTGTAATCATGACCAAAACAAAAGCACACTTGAGCAGTGTATCGATTGTAGGAGCAACAGATAGCGGGCGCGGCGGGCGGCGGGTGCCGGCGCGCACACACTTACTTTCAGCGGCTAGCGCCCTCGGGGCTCCGAGCGGGTGCGGCGGCGGCGGCGCGACGTGCCTGCGCGGTCGCTCCCGGTGGACTCGCCACCTCGCGCAACAGCGACGGCAGCCGCGGAGGACGGCTGCGAAGGCGGACCGCGCATGCTCAACCCGCCTTATTCCCATTGGACCATACACTCCCAAGTTTTTACCACAACAATCAAAAGTAACAACTCTACTTCATTACAGAAACTGTCGGAACACGTACTACTACCTAACAGTTTATGTAAATAACTGTTTAAAACACTTTAAAATACCCGGACACTAGTTGTTGTATCACTCAGACAAACTACCTGCTAATAATAACATGATATCCTACAGGCATCCCACAGGTCATAGATAGAGGGCATGCTCGTGTTTGGCAAAATATGAATCTTACTTTACACAGTGTCATTCAGAAAGTTTTATATTTATATATATTAAAGTGACTCACGGTTTTGATACGGACACAGTTTTGATAACCATTTTTTTTTCTACATTTACAATCAATTTATCATAATTTATTATTTTTATTTATTTTTATGAAATTAGTAAGTCATGACGTTGAGGAAAAATTTATTAAATTAAGAAACTCATTCATAGATAATAGACGGGCGTTATTGATAGGGCAAAGAGTATAATAATAAATAAGGGAGTGATAGGTACTCTTTCAAATTCGAAACAATCACAAACAATTGAATATTTTTCCACAGCCCCGTGTACGCGATGATCGCCTCAGACACAAGCCGCGTCCTAACCAAAAGCGATCGTAGCGCTCATGACCCAACGTCCTAACTAACCGAATCAATCTTTGCGCGAGTACGCGATCGACACGATCGTTTGTAGTCAGATAGAATTAGCGAAAAAATCTTGAAAAGTTCATGAAATTCCTATTGGACCGGTTTTTTTTTTTGTGAAGATTCAAGTGTTAGGAATTGATTCCCATAAAAATTATAGGTGAATAGAGGGACGCAAGGTGCCAAAAAAATGGTAAAAACCAGTTTTCGCTTCTAGAGCAAAAACTACAGCTCAAACGAAAAAAAAGTTAGTATAACAAATGTGCGAAATAAAAAAACAAAGAGATTGAGCCCCGGTAAAGCAAAATCGGTCCAGAGGATCGTCCGCAATATGCAAAAAAACACGTTTTTTTTTTGAAATCTTGTAAATTTAATAACTCGCGTTCCGGAAGTGATAGACAGCTGAAATTTTGATTTAATGTCAGTTTTGTGGCCATCTAACTACATTTAAATTTTCAAATCAAAATCTCGACGGTTTGCAAATATCTTGCATTTTTGCAAACAGGGACCTTTTTTAAATTGACTGGGAGGGTATTTAATGTTTCGAAAAATGTAATAGTTTTGATTCTTGTGCATTAAGGAGGAGTTGAACTACAATTTTCCAAATTTTTAGATCATTTGACAAAGAATAAAGTTGTTTAAATCATTAATGAAGTTCAGGTACTTTTAGAACGCGCGGCGGCGGCGCGAACTCTGAAATCGAAAAATGTTTGGAAAAATTATGTTGTTGTCATATTAGATGTTTTTGAGGTCTGACAGATTACGGGAAAAATAGTGAAAAAATTGAAAAACTCTGTTTTCATTGTTAAAACGTTATTTTTACGTTTTTTTTCACTCTGTCCTCCCCACTCGCCCCGCCGCCGCCGCCGCGCGCGCTAAAAGAACCTGAACTTCATGAATTATTTAAAAAACTTTATTCTTTGTCAAATGATCTAAAAATTTGGGAATTTGTTTTTGCTCTACTGGGGCTCATTCTCTTTGTTTTTTTATTGCGCATATTTGTTACATTAACCCTTTTTTTGTCCGAGCTGTAGTTTTTGCTCTAGAAGGGAAAAAACTGGTTTTTACCATTTTTTGGCACCTTGCCTCCCTCTATTCACCTATAATTAGTATGGGAATCAATTCCTGACACTTGAATCTTCACAAAAAAAAAAAAAAATCGGTCCAATAGGAATTTCATGGGCCAAAAAGCTAATTCTATCTGAATATTGTATGAAGTTTGACTTATAAACGCGACTTGATTGATCGCGCGATTAGGACATATTCGCGTAGGAACTCGCGCGACGATCGGTTAGGACGTGGGGTAACCTTGCGTCCTAATCGAAAGCTACTGTCGCACGAATACACGATCGTCTAGCTGACCCCTGACCCGACATACGGAGGGCTGTCAAAAAAATTACCTATGTAATAATAATAATTCACACAAACAACGTTCCGCTTTTCCTGAATTTTACCAATCGCGTCACGGGACAAGATAAATGAACGCACGTAAATTGAAGTAATTTTTAGGGTTCCGTAGTAAACAAGGAACCCTTAGATTCGCTATTTCTGGCTGTCTGTCTGTCTGTACCTTTGTCCACGGCTTAGCTCAAATACTGTTATTACTAAAAAGCTGTAATTTGGCATGGGTATACATATCAATGACGCCGACAGTGGTAAAATAAAATCAAGTTTTTTTTTTTCTGTCTATCCATGGTGTGGGGTTTCGTTGGAATGGTCGTTCAAAAATATTGTGGGTATGTGAAAATTATTTTTCAATTCAGGGATACTTTTGCAAAATATTAAGTCTTAAAGTGCTAATTTTTTTGGGAGTCATGCGTCCTGCCAGCCAATTGGTTATACTTGGATTTGTGAAAAAAAACACAGCAATAGTACCTATATAGTCCTCCAGACCGTATTTCGGCCATGGCGGCCAATCTCAACGGAGACTTCGGTGCGGCAGATATTATAGTGCACAAGACAGTGTGTGCGCAGACACAGGTGCACTCTCTCTTCCCTCACTCTCATAGACCGATGAGACGGTAAACCGACACGAGCGGAGAGAGATCAGGCGCAGGACCAGCGGCTTAACGTGCGTATCACACCACCAACTTCCAAAGGGCTCCGGGCTGTTACTAAGAAATTCCTAATGGAAAAACCGAATAACACTTTGCCCGACCCGGGAATCGAACCCAGGACCCCACGCTCAGCAATCGCGCTTGCAACCACGAGACTACCGGGGCAGTACCTATATGTAGGTATATAACGAAGTAAAAAAGAAAACCTACTATCACAGCTAAGTAGGCTTTACAGGTTAACTAGTAATAATCGACCAACTTAATTTTGCAGTTTGAAAAACATGTTCTCCCATATATTCCGTATGGGAGAACATGTTTTTCAACCACAATGTTGTTTGTTCTTGGGATAAAATTAATTCATGCCAACTACGGAACCCTTCACTGTGCGTGGTACGACACGCACTTGGCCGGTTTTTTCATTTTTAAGATACGTTTGGGTAACCGCGTTGTTCTTGTGAATTCCTCAACGGATTTTGATGCGGTTTTCCAGATCATTTAAAGAATTTACTCCGGAAGGTTCCTATGCTTGTCACATGAATGGGTAAATGGGTACCTACTAAACATACCTACATAAAAAGTATAAGCATACATTTTACAGAAACTCGATGTTTTGACGAGTCGCCAGTAGGTATTCATCAAAACGAGCGCGACGGTTGCGCATACGCGCGATCATTTTATTCGTCGAGGCCAAGCGCGTGGACGTACCTACCGACAGAGGACTCCATCCAGTTTGTTCGTCGAGGCCAAACGCATGGACGTACCTACCGACAGAGGACTCCGTCCAGTTTGTTCGTCGAGGCCAAACGCATGGACCTACCTACCGACAGAGGACTCCTTCCAGTTTGTTCGTCGAGGCCAAACGCATGGACCTACCTACCGACAGAGAACTCCGTCCAGTTTGTTCGTCGAGACCAAACGCATGGACCTACCTACCGACAGAGGACTCCTTCCAGTTTGTTGGTTGAGGCCAAACGCATAACCCTGTAGCGATTTTTTTTTTCGTTATAATCGTTATTTTTAGGCGATATTTATTATTTCGAAATAACTTTAGACTCGCTATGGCGACCTGTTTCTCTACTGAAACTCGGTCCAGTTGTAAGAGATGTGTATTTGTATCACACAGCACAGTATCCAAGCGACAGCGGATGATTACATGTTTACACGAACACGGTTATTGCTAAGTAATTACACGTTACAGTCTAGTATTATTATTGAACTAGCTGGTTTCTGATAATTAGTTTCCACCTAACAATAGAAAACATAAAGTATCGAAAATGTATCAAATACAATTTATACATTTCCAATAGCAACACCTATGTTGCCAGTAACTAAACCACTGTCATTTAGAGCTGTAAAAAGTAGACTTTTTATTCCAAGTTTGGTATAATAAAAAACAAACACAACTGCAAATTAACTACACAATCGTCCGTTTTATAGGAGCATGTCGCTACCAGTAACCATACCTACCCAAAGGGTGCTAAGCCTCCGCTGTCCCGGGTCCGTCCGTCCGCCGTAACTTTAATTTAGTTAATAATAAAAATATATTAGGTAAAACAAAAGTGCATTTTTTTACTACTAATAAGCTAAAAAGCGGTTGGCAATACTACTATTACAACGATAAACAAAGTTGGTAAAATTTTGGCATTTTTTACTTAAGTCTGGCATGATTTGGCAGATTTCAAACCAAACTGGCAGAATCGGTAATTTTAGGAAGGTCACACTGCTGGTTCTGTCTGCACGATTACTGACGTGTGCACTGACGGCTGCTGTCACGATCAGTCGCAGAAATGGCTTCGGAGTTGTTGTTTGTACCGTTTAAAAAAGGTTCAGATATAGATATTGTGAAACCGTTAAGGAATTTGATAAATTCGACGTACAACACTGGTGACCACCATGAGGATTACACCGACGCCCTCAACGAGCTGAGCCGGTTGAGAGCCAACGCCATTTGGAAAGTGTTCGAGAAATCGTCGCTGGACGTAATCTACAAGTAAATACAGTATTTATGTCGCATGAGTCACCCTTCACAGTTGAATCATTGTTAAGCAGAAGAAATTAAGGCACTAACATATAATGATGACTGATCTCTGGAGGTTGTATTACTAGTCGAAAATGTAAAAACATGATGTCATCATATCACGCACACAAACAAAGGAATAGTTATAACATGACGTGAACAATTAACGCTCGGCGCAACGTATATGTAAGCTGGGTGTTTGTGTTTGCAGCTACCATGACCAGCTTGCGTCGCTGGAGTCCAAGCTCCCGCCGCAGGAGGTGCAGATCCCCTTCAAATGGAAGGACGCCTTCGACAAGGGCTCCTTGTTTGGAGGCCGGATGAGTCTCAGTAAGTTTCAAACACCAACACTGGAATAAAAATTTAAGTTCAATAATAGCATGGTATACAGTCAATTTTTGCAAGGAATATAGAAGTACCTACCTCTGGTATTTGACTGCTGCAACCATGAATTACATTTTAGTTTCAGTCATTATAAATGTGGTTGTGTTAGTTCTAGTCAGATGGACAGATTTAATTTCATTTCATTTCATAAAACCCTTGCTGAATTAGTTTACACAAATACAAGAAAAACAAACTATTATGTTCTTACTTGGTGTCCATATTGAAATGATGGGGTTGTTCTTCATTGCTTTAAGAGGGAACAGGGCCTACCAAGAATTTGAAGAAACAATTGCTGTTGTTTTACCTCAAGTCTGCCTTCATAGAGTGCGATAGGGACAGCTGCAGCTCAGACTGATTATATTATCACAAAAAAATTGATGAAATATTCCCCAAAAACCAGCAGATTCAATAATTTTTTACATATTTTTTTTAAGAAAGAGTATGTGTATGTTCCTATCATTTTCTTTTTTGTTAAAAACTTTTTGTATTTATCTGGAAGTCCAAAAAAATAATCAATCAATCAAATCAAATAATGACAGTAAAAATAGGCCATTTTTGAAATTTTTGGAGGGTCATATTTTCATTACCAATAAGTTGCTGAAAAAAAGGAAATAACAGGGATGTGTCTTCAGCCAACCTTGATTTTATGAAAAACAAAATGATTGCTCTATACTGTTTGCGGTGTAGCATGGTGCGGGTGACAGGTGACAGAAAGGGTAAATTTATTTAATTTACTGCAGTTATTACTGTGTCCGTATTATGTACACAATCTGTATGTAGGTACGGATCATACGTAAAATATAGGATCAGTAAAAATAAGTAAATTATAATATATTTTACCCTTTCTGTCACCTGTCACCCGCACCATGCTACACCCAAACAGTATAAGTAGATGCATTATTCAGGAAGAAAAAAAGGGAATACATTTGTATGAAGAATCGCAGGCCCTGTTCCCTCTTAAGCTATATGGTGCGGTACTCTCACTCGTAGTAATAATCAAATGCTCAAGTGTCAACTATCTGTCAAACACCACATGTCTTCCCCTATAGTCTTTATGTACTTCACTCAAGTTACGATATTATTTATACTTAACTAACCTAACTATCTTAATAACTAGTGTCCGACCGAAACCTGTTTTTTTGACGAAACCGAAGGTTCGGTTCTGTTTATATTTTCGGCCGAAACCGAAACCGCACCTTTTATAAACGTGATTAAAATGTCAGTGAGTTGTTCTTTCCAGTTATTATGAATAATGAAACATCTCGCTGGCCTAATATTACAGGGTTCTGTTTCACTTTCAACAATTGAAATTTTAACATTGTCATAGTGACACTGGGTCTAACTTAAACTACCCAAAAAAGTGAATATGTAGCATTAACTGTAATACTGAAGTCAAAGTCAAATAATTTATTTCAATTAAGCACAAAAAAGGCACTAGAAAAACGCAGTACAAAATAAAAAAATAATAATTGATTCTAGTCGCCCCTTCCAAGAGGTAGTTTTCGTATGGAGAAGAAAGGGCGAGAAACTCCACCGTTACTCTTTTAAAATGTTTTCACAATATCTTGTATAGATTAATAATATAATTATATGTGAAGACAATGCACCTAGAATAATATTACTATACCACGATAGGTAAAAAGAATGAAAAATTAAGGAATGAAAGATAAATTAATTATGTGATGGATGCATGGTGCTCACATATTTACAAATATTGTAAAATTATACGATATTCCTAACATTTCAACAAGTAATAATAATTAGTCAGTGTGTGAGTTCAAGCAATCATAGAATATAAAATAAATATTATAAAAAAAAGAGTCAGCGACCTGTTGTTTGTAGATGGTATAAAATAAAACTAGTAACAAAATATGATATGATATATTTTGAGTTTTAAGTTTTGTAATCATAATCAGTCAGGCTCGAAAAGCTAATTCAAATTTACTTATTAGTTAACTTACCATTATTCGGTAAACAAACAAGCGTCACTTCACTGAGCAAAGTAATTCAGCGGCCGGCGGAGTCTGGCGAGCGACGCCATGTTGCCAGCCGTGCCGAGCGCACCCGACGTTAGCCGAACGCCAGCCGAAAGTACAATGTAAGTTTCGGCGCGGCCGAAAGGTTCGGCTGTTTTCGGCCGAAACTGGACGAAACCGAAACTTCGGTCGGACACTACTAATAACTAAATCACTGCAATTATTTAATTGTTTTGTAACCTGCCTCCTTCACAAGTTACTAAGTCTGCATCTGTTGGCATGCCGAGTAAATCCCACATTTCATTACTAGGACCTGGATCGTCATCATCATTACGTCATAATAGTTGGTTTATGTGTTGTGTAACGATTGGTCCATCGTTTATCTGTACCATAAACCGAACAGGATCCCTAATTCTGAAGACTTTGCCTTTTTACCCACTTCTCCCCCTCTTGCATAGTTTCGCAGCCATATCTTGTCCTTAAATCTAAATGTTCTCACCGGTACTTCTGTATTAGAGTGAATCACCCAATTGCTCCAGCACTCCACCAATTATCAGCACCTCGACGAATAAGTTAAAACTATCAGTTTCTCTATTAAATATACTAGGGAAATCCTACTTTAGACAGTGGCAATATTTTCAATACGTAAACATAAAAATTAGCGACAGTGTCGTAATTCAAAAAGACGGTCTGCAGTTGTTGGTGTTTTTCGGCCATTTTTACTTATTCGAGCTTTTGACTGTTAATTTATCATTCGGGTTCTAATGTTTTATGAGAATTTTAATGAAATCTTATACTATATACGTTTTATGAGGTTTTTTAGTTATTTGTTTCAATAGGATTTTAAAGATTTAATTTTTTTAGATTATTTCAAAATATGGGATGAATATAATTATTTTTCATTCATCTGAATATATTTTTAAACAGAAATCCAATTTATCAGCACCCATGCTGAAATATTTGTTATTTAAGTGTAGACTAAATTACAGTTTTTTTTTTCTAATTTTAGTCTTTTTTCAGTAAGGATTAAGAATGAATTTTAAAAAAAAGTATGATGTGACGTCATTTTCTAAATGTTTCAACATGCTGAAACTACATTTTACCATTTATCCGCATAGTGCTGATAATTGGTAAACTTAGATAACCTAACATCACGCGTTGTCTCCCTGAAGGGTTGGGCAGAGGTAAACTTTTATGCCGATAATTGGATTTATCTAATTTCAATACCTAATTTGAACTTTTTGTTGAGAGTCGACTATTATTGTAATTTGTTAAGTATTTTTCTGAGAAATTTCTTAATATTAATAGAAAAGCATTTTATTCATAATTTTTAAATGTATTTTATTTGCCCTCAGTTTAAGTGATGGTAATTGTTTAAATTGGAGCCAATAACTGGCAACAATTGTGCCAACAAATGGAGGAGGTAGGTTCATTTTTAGGGTTCTTTTCAATTGTAGTTTAATAGTAGATTTTACAACTAGTGCACAAAATGGTTTTGTGCACGATTTATAAACTCTGCTTTTGATTGCGAGGAAATAAAACAGTAGTATACCATAACATTTCTTTAATTAAAATTCAAAGTAAAATTAAACGACATTGATATTAGGCTTGGGCTGCAGACCTATTAAATTAATTTTGTAATAATTATTTTCTTAAATTAATTAAATAACCTACCGTACTTGAATTTAAATTTTAATATCTTTTATGCCTTAAAAAACACATAAGGCAAATAAATTAAAGTAAATATTATAAAATAACGAATTCTATCTATGAACTTCTTATTGTGTTTGGCTGTATGGCTCATTTTCTTTGCCTTAATATAGATACATTTATGAGTAGATACGTATTGACGTATCTACTCATAAATGTAAGTATACAAAATTCGATTTTTTGCATCCTATATCCTGCACAAATAAGCACTTTCAGAGCATGAGAAGTGAAAATGCTATTTTATTAGCTGCTAAATCCGATGAAAAGTATTTTAAATATTAAACAACATTAAACAAGAAGTTTTATGGATACATAAATAATTTAGGGAATAAAAATATAGTATTATGTATAAGAAAATAAATCAAGTAGAGGACTTTTTAACGTGCTGATAAATGGGTCTGTTACCCTACTTTCAATTTGTTTTTCAGCAACAGCATGTCGATTCCCGTAACCACTTCACCGTGAAAACATGTGAAGTGAGCGTGGAGTGAGCTGTCAGTGTCATCTCACCCTGTTGGAATGACAACTCACTTCACCTAAGTTTTCACGGTGAGGTGGTTACAGAATAACACTGCTGGTTTTGTAGTGAAAGGATGTATTAAGTTAAACGTGTGTGTTCTAAAAAGACGTTTGTCAACAATCCTGCCGGCGACTTTCCAGTAACTGAGCTTGGAGCTAACCTCAAATCAAACAAAAGACGTGGTCATTTAATAATATCCAAGTCTGTTCCGGCCAAACTATGTAATTCCTTTTTTACTGTTTGCATAAATCTTTAAGAGCATGAGGAACAGGGTGCCACCCACCAGACGGGTGTTGTGTCTGGCGGGCAACTGCCCAGGTATTAATGTCGGATAGTCTTATAATGTCGCTCGCGCGGTAAACTCTAATTGCGCGATGCAGTATTTGTGTGATGTCATGTCTTTGATGCGTAGTTCGTATGTGGCGGTGTAACCGCTACAAATCATTTAGCTTTGCCGTTTGACGATGGTGTTTATGGTGGAGTCAGTAATGTTGAATGTCATTTCATTACATTCTTTAATTATTCAGAAGAGAATGCCGTTCTATTATCCGATGCTAAAACTTGTGGTGATCCTTGTTGGGCAATTTTTTTCTTAAAGCTTTTATTACACATTCACTTGATGTTAATTTAACTATTTTTACTTCTGGCCAATTCGAGTGTGGATACACCACAATTAGATACTCAATGTGTAAATGTGGCCAACGTTGGGGTGATCCAAGAATGTCCTGTGCTTGCTGGCATATTTTTAGTTACCTGACAGCTATCACAATTTGCCACGAACTCTCCAATCTCATGATCCAGTCCTGGCCACCAAAAATAGCTTCGGACAAATTGTTTTCGATATTACTATGCCATAGTGAGTGTCATGTAAACCCTGTAACATGTGTTCCCGCATCGGTGGCGGTTCCATTCGAGTGCCCCATATTATGCAGTCATTGGTAACAGATAACTTCTTTCTTTTGAGCCAGTATAATCTCATCTTAGGGGTTAAAGTATGAAATTGCCGTTTACTGAAAAATTGAAATTCGTTTTTTTTTTTAAATTTAACATATTTATTTAATCATAAAAACTTTTTCACAAAAAATAACACCGACTTCCAAAAATAACACTACAAAGTGAAAAATAACTGATTTCCGAAGTCGGTGTCTTTGGAGTTTTATTTTCGTTTTTTTGCCACCGACTTCCGAAATCAAAGTTATTTTTCACTTTTTAGTCGTGGTACCTACACAAAACCCCCACAATAATTTGAATACCCATTACCTGCTTTGTAAATTACAGTGACAGGAACTATTAGAATATCTTCCACATATACTAGGTGGGAAAAATACGTATTATTGAAGCTAACTCAAAAACCCCTCATCAGATCTTGACCAAATTTATATGGGACCACTTCTGAAGTATGCCCTACCAAACAAAAAAAGAATCATCAAAATCAATTCATAATTGGCGGAGTAATCGCGTAACAAACATACAAAAAAACATACAACCGAATTGAGAACCTCCTCCTTTTTGAAGTCGGTTGAAAATAATTACCATTATTATCTATACATTGCTGCCATCTAATAGGAAGGTCATTTATGCCTTTGCGATAGAACTCGTGATCTAGATTCGACAAACTGTGTGAAATCAAAGAAAACTTATGGTAGGGAATCCGTTGGATTGAACGGATTACCGTTTTTTTCGTGATTTGATTTTCGTTTTTTATTTCGTGATTTGATTCATTTTTTTCTGGCGAATACGGACGGTGACGAATGGTTTCTAATTGTAGTTCCTGTAGAGTTGAAACGGTTTCTCGTGCTGTATGAGGTCTCGCGTTACCAAGGAGCAATAATGGTGAAGATCGATTCATGACTTGGGGCTGTTTCACTGCTAGTTTTGCTATCATTGTTTGTAGTTCAGCACAGTAGAAATCTGCCGTTATTGCATGACCAGCTATCTAATTACGCAACTTATTTTCGTAAACGATTACGACTAATCTGTTTCATTTTAGCAGTTCAACAACATTCATTGCTTTATTTACGTTGCTCTGCAGATATTTTTTCGAACTTACGAAGCAATGTATTAGCAATCTGTTTCAAAACGATTCAGAATCGGATTGATTGTGCATTACGTAATTAGGGTACAGATCGGAGAAAGCTGTAGTGAATAACACCATGCTGAGACCACCAAACAGTTACCTTTTTATTGGTAAGCTTTGCTTTAGGACATTGTTGCGGCGTTTGACTTGGGGTCAGCCATTGCATTTTTCGCTTACGGTTATCGCAAAGAATCCACTTTTCATCACATGTCACAATTCGATCCAATATTCCTTCATTTCTGTATCGATTCAACAAGGTAACACTAGTTTCAACACTCGTTTCTTTCTGCAGATCAGTCAAATCATGAGGCATCCATTTCTCATATTTTTTTATTTGATTGATTTGACTCAAATGAGTCAATATTGTTGCTAAGGTAACGTTAAACCATGCCGCTAATTCCTGGGTGGGTTTGGCTCGGATCGGCTTTCACCATCTCTTTCAATTCATTGTTATTCACCTGTGTGGGCGGTCTTCCACGTGGTCCGTTCTTCAAATCAAAGTTTCCATCAAGAAAGCGTTTAAACCAAAATCGCACGGTGCGTTCATTAGCAGTCCCCCTCCAATCGCAACATTGATATTGCGAGCTGTTTCTGCCGCGTTAGTTCCGCGAACTCGTATTCAAAAATAACTCGAATTTTCGAAGTATCCATCTTTCTTGTCTAAGCTGAATAAAAAAACAACTGAAAGTCGATAATCGAATGTTGCACATTTTTTAAAAGAAGAACTTCATAGGTACGATATGAATAAAGTTTCACAGTGTGGCTTAAAATATCAAGCAACGGCTTATTGATCATAAGCCGATCTGATCGCCGATCTGTGCGTAATTATGCTCCGATTTAGAGCCAGATAAAGTTCTGGAGCCCATAGCTATAGGTTCTTCTGATCTATCATCCGTAACATGGGATAGAACGGCTCCTACCCCGTATTCTGAAGCATCACATGTTAATGTTACCTTTCTGTTAAGATCAGAATGTATTAGAGTATCTTTACGAGATAGTGTAGCTTTAGCCGTCTAGAATGTTTCTGTCTCTAACTTGCCCCACTTCCCTACAGCATCTTTATCAAAAAGCCTATGTAGTGCTTCCAATAACGTTGCTTTGTCTTTCATAAACCTTTCATAAAAATTCAACAATCCAAAAAAGCTTGTAACTCTTTAAAATTTCTAGGGCTCCTCGCATTTATAATCAATTTAATATTTTTGTCACTTGAATACCATCGTGATCCACCACATAACCAATGAATTCTACTTTATTTGTTGCAAACTCACACTTCTCTCGGTTCAGCCTGAGTTCTATATATTTTAGACACGCCAGTACCTTTTCCAGCCTTGCGAACACAGTCACTCCTTTAATACCTGCCAATGTTGTTGACATGATCCCTTGAAATATACCCGGGCAAGCCTTTGTGTGCACATAGTTCCCAGCTCCAGCTCCTTTTAGTCTGTGCCAAATAAATGTATTTTCTTTCTTTCTTTCTCCAGCCGGCCAGATTTCTATCAGACGTCCGAACGCTCAAGGACGGCTAAATGTACTATCTAGCTACTTAGAGGCCGCGACTGTCAGCCGGCTTACGGACGCGTATGATCATGTGTTCCCAGCGTTACCCTCGCTTGTAATAATAATCAACTGTCCGTTACCCGTCAAGTGTCATCCATCTGTCAAACACCACACAAACAAGTCGCTTACATTAAATGGACTACCCAAATTGAAATGAGTGCAGAGTTTCTCTTTTCTTGATTGACCACTGCCCACTATACCCTAACACCAAATGGGAGAGCTATATGAACGTTGTGCTCATTATTTGCAGTATCCAGTAGGTATACAATGTACATAAGGATAAAGTAGAATGGAATACATGTACCTACTTAGAATTGAATTTCAAGTACAAAACCACAAATTATAGTTTTTTCAATGTGCTACCCATACCAATGTTTGGTTCATGGCTATACTAACTGACATTTAAGTTAAAAATCATCCTGTATGATTAAGCCACCAACAAATAAATTAAATTAAATCCTTCTTTATTTATCCTTGTTAAACCCTCGTTTGAAATCAAATTTATAAAAAGCATAATTATTCGCTTCCTCACTTCGGTTTTTGTGATTCTTGATGTGATTGTTGCCCTCATCTGGTCCTCCGCATCTGTTATTCTCTCCCTTAGTTCTTCAATTGAATTTTACTGGGGTCACATAAACTGGGTCTTTCATATGACCCCAGACGTAAAAGTCTAGCGGCGTAAGATCAGGGCTTCGTGCAGGCCACGGAATCGGCCCACCGCGCCCTATCCATCGGTTTGGATAAGTTTCATCCAGCAATTGTCGAATTGTGATTCGGAAGTGGACTGGACATCCGTCATGTTGATAGATCATGTTTGCTCTTCTGTCTTCCAGTTCATCTGTGAGCAATGGTGTTAAATGACTTCTTAAGAAATCTTCATAAAGTTCCCCATTTAGTGTTCGGGGTAAAAAATGTGGGCCAATTAATTTGTTGTCGATAATACCCATCCAAACATTAAGCGAGAACCTACGCTGGGATGCGGTTGGTTTCAGTTTCTTAGGATTTGCTTCTGCTTTCGGTGCCCAGTAATGTAAGTTGTGGTAATTTGTGATACCATCATGGTCAAAACATGACTCATCGGTCCACAGAATGTTTTTTTAAAAGTTTTCGCTTTCGGCGTCGGCACGTAACATAAAACGACAAAATTGAAGCCGTCTCGGCGGATCTCCCTCTTCTAATGACTGGACAGGTTGATAGTGGTATGGATGTCGGCCTGATAAATGAATTACAGACCAGACTTTCCACTGTGACATACCAAGCTCACGCGCTACGATGGTTGTCGATATGTTGGGGTCGTCAATAAAACGTTGAAGAATCAGCTCCTCGTCCTCAGTCGTGTATCTCCGAGAACGACCAGTGTCAATTTGCCTGCTTCTTTGGACGCAGCCAGTTTCAGATAATCGTCGATAAGTCTATCCAAAAACACTAACGTGTGGGAGTCGGCGGTTAGGAAAGCAAAGTTGATATTCTCTCCGCGCCTGAGCAGCGTTACCGTCACTAAGTCCGTAACAGTACATTATGTCAGCGTATTCAGGGTTAGAATATGCAGCCATGGTCAGCACTTACGAAGGCACAGCACAGCACAAGGTATCTTATCTTCTCTTTTCCGTTACAATAGAAACTTTAGAAAGCCTTAGAAATATAAATTTACTGGCACTGGTCGCTGCTCGATGATGCGCCCCCGCGTCAAGCGACAGGCGTCGTTTTATATTGTAGATTCGTAGGTACTTTAAAAAAAAAACTCTGAACCAAGCACACAAAAAATCTTTTACCTGCATTATTTATTTACGTATTCTTAAACATTTTTTATTATTAATATTCAAGTATGTATCTATTTTAATTACCTACGTCCGTGTGCCACTGCGGGGTGCCAACTGAAAACCAGCGCTGGGTGTCTGACGCCCAGCAAATGCTGAGATGGTAACCCTTTCGGTATGGGCACGCTCAGCAAAATTTTACTGCAATTTAATAAATGTTTTGTATTGTATTGTATTATAGCAAGATACGCGGCAACAGTTAGGGAAATAACTAGATAACAAAACACGAGCTTGCGCGACGTAGAGTTGAAACCAACTACCGCTGACGGCCAGATTTTGTAAAGTCGCACCCCGCGTCATGCCGAGAGAACAATAGTGACCAATCACAAAGCTTGCCGAGTGTTTGGAGTTCAAGCGCAGGTAAAAACTACGAATAATAGGAATATGAAACAATAGGTTGACCGTCACACAATTTACCTGCTCGCCATAAAACTCTTCCCTTCCCTGTCACACATGCAAAAGTATTGACAATCATACCTTTCTAAATAGCTGATAAGACAAGGATATTTTCCTAGTAATTTTTACATCAGGCGTAGTAATTTTTTTTCACTAGACAACATTTTGTATGAAGTAACAGTTAAAAACACAAAAAAATAAATGTTTGTTTAGTTATATTTGCCAAGGTTTCTGGCATTTTTGAACTTTTAATTATGAACAAAGATCTGCTACGGCATCAACTATGATATTCACTTAAATTTCAGTACAGTCGCGCTGTAAATCATTTTTAAATTGACTCCAAATGATTTAATCTGGGATTTTTCATAAAAAAAACTGAAAATGTAACTAGCTCAAAAACTTCTGAACTTCGGTAGAACATTTGGTGACTTAATTTGTTGCATTTTAACCCTACTATGACGTCCTGCAAGGAATACGTCGAGTTACCAGTAACCCTGTATATGCCACCGCCTGTCAAACTGGATTCTCTACAATGCTATTCTTATGTAATGTTAACAACGTGCTAAATACGAGAGCGGGACTGAAAATTTCGGGAATCAAGGAAGTGACACAACATTACTATCTTAAAATGTATTGCTTTTCGAAGTATTCTCCGCGAAATTTGACACATTTTTTCATACGATGGAAATGGAACCAATCATTGAAGCAACCATTCCATTCGGAAGTTGGGGTCTCCAAAATGGCCGTTTTGTAGGCGTCCACAGCTTCTTCAGGTGATGAAAATCTCTGTCCACGCATTTATTCTTTATTTTAGGGAAAGTATATAAATCATTAGGGCTTAGGTCGGGGCTGTACGGCGGATGGTCTAATAATTCTATGTTTTCTTGCTCTAAAAACTCTTTTGTTCTGTGCGCGGTGTGAGAACTCGCATTGTCATGATGGAGGATGATGCGGCGGTTGCAGTTCTCTTTACGGAGTTCAGAAACGACCTGTGGCAAACAAATGCTAGCATACCATTCTGCATTAACCGTTCTTTGTCCCTCAAGAGGAATAGTCGTAACATGGCCGGTTTCGGAGACAAACGTGGCCACCATTTTTTTTTTGCAACACTCCGTGATCGAACAATTTTTGTTGGCTTTAACTCATTTTCGAACACCCAAACTCGTGACTGGTTTTTTTTTTCGGGTTCACACGCGTATATCCAGGATTCGTCACCTGATACTATGTTGTTTATAGCATTTGAGGATCCTGCGTGGAATCTTTCGAGAGTTCTGACGTACCAAGTAACGCGAGCCGCTTTTTGCTCTTCACAGAGCGAATGCGGTATCCATCGAGAAAATATCTTGTTTACACCTAATTGTTCATGCAAGATTATTTTCACCTCAGCACCTCAAACAAGCAGGTTGTTGGTGCTGTCTAAAAACAGTGAGCAAAATTCGATTTTGCTGCGAGCGTAAGACAAAGTAACTTTTTAACCATTTTTTTTAAATGCCGAAAGCTGTGTTGGGTCTTCTCACAAAATTCTAAAGGTTTGAACTTCAATTAGTTTTGTCACTTTCACTTCGATACGAAAAAAGCGAGAGATAGAAACATGACGATTCGAAGTTCGATTTAAAAAAATCATAACTATTAGGCCCAAAAAGAAACAAACAATATAACGTTCGGCTCCACATAAAACCTTAAAATTACAAATCATCTGTGAAGGTTTTATTTAAATTCTGTTTTATTAAATTTTTTGGAACGAATTTCATAAAGCGGCTTGCGGTAAGAGTGCACTGCAGAAATCGTCACGCGAAAAGGCGCTGCGATTGTCTTCTTCTAATTCAAAGAGAAAGAAAGACGGAGATAGAAAGTGTGAATTTGGTAAAATGAAAATCCAAGATGGCGGTTACGAAACGGTTGCGAAAATTTTCACATTTTTCGTCATGGGTATCGTTTCTATGGTTTTCAAGGTTGCTAAAGCCGATGGTGAAGACAAAATAAAAATCCAAGATGGCGGCTGCGAAAATTTTCACATTTTCCGTCATGGGTGTCGTTTTCATAGTTTTCGAGTGTGCTAAAGCCGATAGTGAGGTCAGAATATAAATTCAAGATGGTGGCTGCGAAAATTTCAAATTTTTCGTCTTGGGCGTTGATTTCATAGTTTTGAGGGTGCTGTCGATAGCGAGGTCAAAATGTAAATCCAAGATGGTGGCTGCAACAATTTTGTTTCTGTTTTAAATCATACTAAAAAAAGAACTTCGTGCATAAAAAAAATTTGGTCAAATTTTCCATTGAAAAAAAACCAGTGGGGATACGTTTTTCTTTTTTCCTGAAAATTTCCGCATAAATATGCTCACAGTACGATACCTGACAACAACCTCACAGATTGGACATGCTTTTTTTTTACATGTTGTATGTTCTCGCTGCTGAGGTGAAAAGTTGTATGTGTTACAAGAGAGCAAAGTTATTTGCATCTCGTGTCTTTGAATCCCTCGCTGCGCTCAGGATTCTAACCTAGAATCACTCGCTACGCTCGTGATTCAATTATAGAATCCTTCGCTTACTCTCGGATTCAAAATCAACACTCGCAGCAAAAAACAAGTTTGCTGTTTTGTTGCACAAATAACTATTGTATTTGACTCATGCCAATGTCTAAAGTTGCCTGAATTTCGCGGTATGTCACATGTCGATCTTCCTCAATCAGCTTACGCACAGCATCAACGTTTTCTTGGGTGACTGCAGTTTTTGGACGACCTAGACGGGGATCATCACTGAGCTTGACACGTCCACGTTAAAATTCAGCAAACGAGCGATAAATTGTGGTTTTGGATGGGGCTTCATCACCAAATGCAGAAATCATCCGGTCAACACACTGTTTTTGTGTTAAACCACTTCGAAAGTCATAATAAATCATCGCTCTTGAATTTTCTCGAGTCAATTCCATTTTCTCAACGACTAAACAAGTTTGACAAAACCTTGTGACAAGACAGAGAATCTTTTTTTAAATAAATAAATGATATTCGATTTTTAAAACCAAGGAGTTTTCAATTAAAAATATTTTAATATGACAGGAACAGTGGAAATATTCCATTCCCGATACTTTTAGTGCAGCCCTCGTAATGTCGACGATGTTGTGATTCTTAGGGATTTTAACTTGGGTTTTATCACAGCAGTGATGACGGCCTGCATCTGTCGCCATCTAATTATGAAAATTCATTGGGACACTCACTTGTAGACTTTATGTCAATCAATTAACTCCACCAATTTAATTCTATTTTAAATGCTGACTGCACAATTTTAGAAATAAGAAGAATAAAGTAAATACGTTTCTTAGCGGTACATAGACCTAGACCTGGTGTTGAGCAACATGTCAGATGTAACAGTTACTAGCCCGATGACCTGTTTAGTAAATTAGACTCTCACCACCCGAACATTCCGCTTTCAAACGTAAAACAAAATATCGTTCAGGTTACAACTTTTTTAAAGCCGACTATGCACAAATCAAAATCTATCTTAATAAAATAAATTGGTATGATGCCTTTCATGAGTGTGCTGATGCTAATGAAAAGGTTGATGCCTTCTACAGCATGCTAAAGAACGCTATCGATAATTATGTACCCAAATATGCAAGAAAAAAATATCCAAATATCCCTCTTGGTATTCTGACTGGCTTGTTAAAGCTCTTTAGGAAAAAGAGAAATTTAGGCAAAAATACCGCAAATATAATAATCCCCGAGACAGACTCACCTATGAATTACTTCGTAGTCGCTGCCGTACTCTGATAAATATTAACTGTTTTTTCTTTATTGCGTGGAAACTAGGAGGCCTAAAGATTTGAAAAATTTGCTGCCTTTGGCTGCTATTATGCCGTAATTTTTAAGCTATAATAAATTATCATAATCGTACCTTCTTTCATTCGGAAGACACAACATGAGCAGCTGGGGTGACGGCTTACACACAGCTATTTGATCGTAGTTTCATTCACCACTTTTTAAGTATTATCGTTCAGTTTACTCTTGCCTTGTGCTGCTATTATGCCTTAATTTTCTAACTATAGTCCAAAACCCTAACGAAGCTAGGATGACGTCACTCCAGCTAACGCACAGTAAACTGCTCATATTAACGAAGTTTTAGTGGCTGCTAAATTAAGACTGGGAACTTTGATTGCTGCAATTATGCCTTAAATATTGGCAGAGGTAGAATTATTCATCACCCATGAGGAAGCTGGAGTTATGCACATCCTATTTGTAATGTCATAAAATAGTTTGTGTTCTGGTACGTACCAGATACAAACGTTTGTATCGGAGGTCGAGTGTGACTAGGACGTGTGCGACCCCAATGTGTGCTCAGAATTTTATTTAAATATTTGATGATGCATAATTTTCTGGTACCTGATTTAATTATAAACAACTTGGTATGTACATACTATGTGTTTACATTACTGTGTTGCGCAGCAATAAGCTCTCTGGCGTACGAGCGCATGTGCATCCTGTTCAACATCGGCGCCATGCAGAGCCTCATCGCGTCGCAGCAGCCCGTGGAGACCGAGGACTCGCTCAAGCAGGCCGCCAAGCTGCTCCAGGTAGCCCGGCCAGTGGCCACTGTACTAAACTCATCTATCCCACAAATAAATATTCCTTAATCTCATTCCAGTAAATAGAAACTTACTTTGGATGACCTACTTACTCTTACACATAATTATGCATCTCATGGTATAAGTTGTCGTGGTTGTTGCAGTGGTGATTTATTCGATGTGTTTTGCGAACATATTGACAAAGTATATCAATAATTTATGTGTTTTCTTGTTTAAATTGATGTATGAATATCTATTTCAGTATCTTATATTTCATTATTTTCAAGTAATCTATATTTACCTCAGTGGGCGACAGACCTGAATTCATAAGAGGGCTGATAAGTTGTTTCCATACTATGTATTCCGGATTTTATTGAATTCCGGGATTTATATTAAGAAAAGAAAAAAAATCTTAGAAAAAAAATAACTTTAGGTAAATATGCATCCCAATATCAGATCTCTAGTCATAGGTAATTTAAACAGCATAGCAGGCGCAGACGGGGTGCTCGCACACTGTGTAGTCTACGAAAAAGTCGCATGCTTATTCGTGTTATTCACAAATTAACTACCTATTTATTGTTCATGCCTAGCTGTAAGTCTTCAGTTTTATTTAAAAATAAAGCCTTAAATAAATAATGTGTGTATGTGCAGCAAGCGGCGGGCGTGTTCTCGTTCCTGAAGGCGAACATAATGATGGCGGTGCACCAGGAGACCACGCCCGACCTGCACCCCGAGACGCTGGACGCGCTGGCCAAGCTGATGTTGGCGCAGGCGCAGGAGGTCATCGCCTACAAGTGCATTCGCGGTAAGCATAGTTTCATCACAGCCACAGCCCGCATGCGGCGGGACACGGCCGTCAGCCAAGCGTTCTCCGAGAGATCGCCTGCTACAGCAAGGCATCGCTTTTCTGTTCAGAGGAAAATGCGGGGTTGAGTGATTCTACTTAGAACACGAACGCTACATACGCACTCACGCATTGGGTTGCAGGCAAGCCAGGCGAACCAATACTTGCTTTGATCACCATAATTAAAGTGTACGCAATGGCGTGGCTGTAGTCGACAGTCTGCAGTGCACCTTTCAAATACTTTTGTTGAATTCAAATAATTTTATTTCACATAAACCTACATGGGCACTTATGAAACGTCAGAAGCTAGGTGCACGGTTCCAATTAGTCGTTTTCTATGGAGAAGATCCCGCAAGAAACTCCACGGTTGATATTGAGAACGTATGTGTGAACGCCATGAACGCTTATTACAGATGAGATGAAGGAGAGCATGGTGGCCAAGGTGTGCGCGCAGTGCGACGAGCTGTACACGGACGCCCTGCGCGCCATGCAGAAGGAGCAGCTCAAGTCGCTGTGGGAGCGCGACTGGCTCACCATCGTGAGTGCCTTTAACACCCCCCCCCCCTCCCCCCCACTCCAGCAAATCAGCTCGCCCCTATTTGTATGCTGTGGCCCCGGCTACGGGTTGTATATGACATAAGACAGTCCGGCTCAGTGAACTTCTTATCGGCAACATTGACAAATAAGTAGTATTTAATCGCTTTTTTTTAACGTTATATCACTATAGACCAAGGTTAAATAACGCTTAAAAAAGCTCACTACTAATGTAGTCTAAATTACTGACACTGCTCCCACGCCGCCGTCGCATCGTTCGCAAGCGGCCGCTTGTCCCTCCGCTCGCTGCCAGGCCGCCCGGGCGGCTGCGCCCCGCCGGGCAGCTCATCGCAAGCGGCTCGTGCGCACATCACCACTCGCGACTACGACTTAGTATTTATCGTTTACTCATGAAGATTAGGTACCTCATAAAATCGAATCTAACGGCCCTAAGTAGACCTCCTACGTTTTTTTAGGTTTCGATTTGTAGGCATCCATTCAACTCACTTCTTAAAACATTTGTATTTGGAATTTTGTATCCTTCTAACGATTTTTCTGTTTTTTTATTTATTTTCGGTGTTATAGGATCACATCTCTTAATATACAAGATGTTATAGGATCAAAGAAAGAAAAGAAAGAAAGAAAAATATTTTATTTGGGACACGCACAGGAAATACAAACAGTACCTAATGATATAAAAAAGAACAAAATTATATAAAATATATGTTGGATGACACGGTACATGATCGCCTGCGAAATGAAATGCGGAGTAGCCATGTCATCGCCCCCCCGTCGCAGTGTTATAGTACCACCACAGGTATCTACAAGTCAAGCTGACGAGGGGATTGCTGACAGGGCTACAAACGTAAGTACCCAATGCAATGAGGAATTGAGGAGTGCTTTGGAGGGTGCGATTCGGAAATACCGGTTCATGTTGCCCGAACTTAGACCACGCTTACCTCGTCTGCCCATGCATAACAAAAATAGGGCGCTGGTGGCGGCTCTGGATTCGCAGCTATCAAACTATTTTGATAACTGCGAAGACCTCACTGATACTCATTCGATTCTGTACTGCGCTCTGTAGCGGCATGTCGTGTAGCTCACGTCAAATTTGCAAATGACTCTAGAGCTACACGACCGAAACCAGCCGTACCAGCTTGGCAGTGCAGAATTGAGCGCCGTATTGGTGGGGCCAGAGCGCTCATCGGTAAACTTATCTGCTTCAGGGAGGGCAATACTCGCCCTAGAGTGATGCGCTTTGTGAGGCGGGCGTTCTTAGGGACTGAAATCAGTCCTCAGGACTATATAGCCCGTGTCACGGAGCGCATCGACTTCCTGAAGCAGAAAGTGTATGCATGGGCAAACCGTATTCGTAGGTATAAGCGGCGAGTAGAGCGATACACTCAGAATCGCACCTTCCAGAGTGATGAAAGGTGGGTTTGGTTGGGAGCGACCGGACCAAGGTGTGGCTGACACGCGCCTTCCGGATGATGATGCCATGTGTTCTTTCTGGCGGAGTATCTGGTCGGCACCTGTCAGCCACACCGAAGGCGATTGGACTCGGGAAGTCGAATGAGCCTGCAATCTTATACCAAAAATGGGGGCTATTACCATCTGCCCCCAAGATGTAGCTCGTGCAGTCCGTCCTTTGCCTAACTGGAAGTCTCCAGGGCCAGACGGGCTGCACAACTTCTGGATCAAATGGTTTATAAGGTCGCACGCTCACTTGGCGGCTCAGTACCAGACTGCATTGGAGTCTGGTTCGCTACCCCAGTTCTTAACGACAGGAGTTACCCACCTGCTCTTTAAATCTGGTAGCACCGCGGACCCCAAAAATTATAGACCGATCACATGTTTACCGACGGTCTATAAAGTTCTTACATCTATTTTGAGAGCTAAAATTAACAAATATATAGACACCAACTCCATCATATCTGCCTCTCAAAATGGATGTAAGAACGGATCCCGCGGTACTAAGGAGCTACTCCTCATTGATATGGCCATTAGCCAACAGGTTCGTCGTTCCCGAAAGGATCTGTCGACATGTTGGATAGATTATAAGAAGGCCTATGACTCGGTGCCACATACATGGCTCATGAGGGTGCTGGAGTTGTATAAAGTAGACGCAACTCACCTTCCTGATGTCATGTATGGGGCAATGGAGGACGGTCCTTCGCTATCCAGGATGTCAAAATATCCAGAGGAATAGCGAACCGATAAGGATCGAGCGAGGCATATTCCAGGGCGATAGTTTAAGTCCACTTTGGTTCTGCTTAGCCCTGAATCCTCTTAGCACAGTGCTGGAGTATTCAGGCCTAGGATATCGGCTGAAGAGAGGTGGTCAGGTTATATCTCACCTCCTCTACATGGATGACCTAAAACTCTTTGCTCCCAACAACTTGCAACTGATGGAGCTACTGAAAGTAACTGAAACTTTCAGTAGAGCCATCAGGATGGAATTTGGAGTGGACAAATGTGCGGTCATGCATGTAAAGCGAGGGGAGATTGTGGAATCCGTGGGAACCCAACTCTCGGATTCTATAAACCTTAGAGCCCTCTCCGCATCCGAAACCTATAAGTATTTGGGTATGTCGGAAGCGTTGGGCATCATTGTTACTGACATGAAGCAAGCGTTGAAGGAGCGCTTCTTTGGCCGCCTGAACAAAGTACTTAATAGTCTTCTATCAGGCGGAAACAAGGGGCGCGCCTTCAACGGTTGGGTCATGCCGGTTTTGATGTACTCTTTCGGCGTACTCAGTGGACTCAGACCGAACTCGACGCCCTGGATAGGAGGGTCCGTACGCTGCTGACTGCATATCGAATGCATCACCCACGGTCATCGGTAATGAGACTGTATATCCTGCGAAAGTGTGGAGGTCGAGGCTTTTTAAACGCTAAGACCATCCACAATCGCGATATATGCAGTCTCAGGGAATATTTCCTAGAAACCGACGTCATCCCCACGTCGGTTTTTCTGTGTTTCTTCGAGATGTGGTCGCGGTGGACAAGGGCCTTACCCCGCTCTCGTTGGCTAAAGAGAACTGGCGCAAGCCTGTTGTACTTGATACTAACGATCGCAGGGAGGTATGGCAGAGTAAGGAGCTTCACGGACGCTACTGGACCCGATATTGATTTATGAGCGTCCGTAGCCTGGCTGCGTTCTGGTGACCTCTTTGGGGAAACCGAAGGTTTTGTCTGTGCAATTATGGACGAAGTTATGATGACGAACAATTACCGGAGATTCATTGTGAAGGACGGCACGGTTGACATCTGTCGGGCATGCCACCGTCCTGGAGAATCAATCCGTTACATTATCTCCGGGTGTTCTCGTCTAACTAACGAAGAGTACTTGCATAGACACAACCTTGTAGCTAGGATTATACATCAGCAACTTGCTCTGAAATACAGCCTTGTGGAATCGGGAAGTACCGTACTACAGGTATGTGCCCGACCCAGTTCTCGAAAATGGAAATATCACATTGTACTGGGATCGGTCCATCATCACTGACAGGACTATTGTTGCCAATAAGCCTGATATAGTGGTGGTGGATCGAGGAGAGCGGCGCGCAATGATTATTGACATAACGGTCCCGCATGACGAGAACCTCGTGAAAGCTGAAAAAGATAAGCAGATTAAGTATCTTGACTTGGCTCACGAGGTTGTCGACATGTGGGATGTGGATACAGCAATCATTGTGCCGATAGTCGTGACAGCCAATGGCATAATAGCCAAGAGCCTCGACCAATATCTGAGGAGGCTCTCGTTAGGCAGCTGGATTAAGTCAAAGTCAAATAATTTATTTCAATTAGGCACAAAAAAGGCACTTTTGAACGTCAAACTTTACAAAAAATAATAAAACTGATTCTAGTCGCCCATTCCAAAAGGTAGTTTTCGTATGGAGAAGAATGGGCAAGAAACTCCACCGTTACTCTTTAAAAAAAATCATTATATCTTGTATACACTTATTATATAATTATATGTGAAGACAATGCACCTAGAATAAGATTACTATACCACGATAGGTAAAAAGAATGAAAAATGAAGGAATGACATAATTATGTGATAGATGCATGGTGCTCACATACTTACAAATATTGTAAAATTAAACTATATTTCTAACATTATAATAAGTAATACTAATAATAATAAGTCAGTGTGTGAGTTCAAGTAATAACAAAAAATAAAATAAAATAAATGTTTAAAAAAAAATAATTATACAATTAAATTAGCAACCAGTTCGATTTTGTCTAGATTCTGAATTGTCCTATGGAGCAGGACCAGCATGTTTCCAAGCATTTTTATCTTGGATATAATCCTCTAATTTGTAATATGCTTGTTTACAAAGTGTACTTTTTATATGATTTTTAAATTTTCTTTCATTTAATTCTAATATATCACAAGGTATTCTGTTGTAACATTTAACACAGTACCCCATAAAAGATGTATTTACTTTAGATAGTCTGAAAAATGGTTGATCTATTTTATCTTTATTTCTAGTATTAAAATTATGTCTATCACTTATTTTATTAAAAAGATGTAGATTTTTTCTCACATACATAATATTTGAATAAATGAATTGGCAAGGTACCGTCATAATATTAATCTTTTTAAATAGTTCCCTGAGAGATTCGCGACGACGTAGATTATAAATGGCTCTGACAGCTCTTTTTTGTAAAACAAAGATGGATTCAATGTCAGCAGCCCGACCCCACAGTAAAATGCCATACGACATAATACTGTGGAAGTAGCTAAAATAGACCAAACGCGCGGTTTCTACATCTGTTAACTGTCTTATCTTTCTAACAGCATAAGCGGCCGAGCTTAGCCGCCCCGCGAGAGATGTTATATGGGGTCCCCATTGTAATTTCTCGTCTAGCGTGATTCCAAGGAAAACTGTTTGATTAATAAATTCCAGTTTTTCTCCATTCAATATGATGTCACATTCGCTACTTCTAACATTTGGTAATTTAAATCTAATGCATTTGGTTTTTTTATTATTTAGTACCAAATTATTTACCGTAAACCAATCTTGGACCTGAACAATAGAGCTATTCACGTCGTCAAGATTTGGTGACCGTCGGTTTATTTTAAAGATCAATGATGTGTCATCTGCAAATAACACCATCTTTGGCTGATTTAGAAATATTTGGGGTAAATCATTAATATAAACTAAAAAGAGAAATGGACCCAATATCGAACCTTGAGGAACGCCCATTACCATTTCAGACCCTAATGAGTTTGTGCCGTTGACTTGAACTTTAACCTTTCTATCTTTCAGGTATGATCTTAACAAATCATGAGCTGTATTCCTAATCCCATAGTGGTCCAGTTTCAGCAGAAGTGTCTCATGGTGTACGCAATCGAACGCCTTCGAGAGGTCGCAGAAGATTCCAATGGCATTTTGTGCTTCTTCCCAAGCGTTAAAAATGTTCTTTATTAGGGTGACACCGGCGTCAGTGGTACAGCGCCCTTTGGTGAAACCGTACTGTTGGTCATGAAAGATGGAATTTTTATTAAAGTGACGTAACATTTGATTGAGTATCAAATTTTCAAACACCTTACTGAGAACTGGCAGAATTGACACAGGCCTATAATTGTTGGGTTCCTTACTATCACCGGATTTGAACAAAGGAACTACTTTACTGTGTTTCATGAGATCCGGAAAGACGCCTTGGTCTACACTAGTGTTAAATATGAAAGCTAAATAAGGCGCAATGGTTTCGATGACTGATCTACATACTTTTACAGACATTCCCCACAGATCTTCTGTTGATTTAATTTTAAGATCTTTAAAAGCTTTTATAACAGCCTGGGGGTCTGTATGCTCAAACCTAAACTCCAAAGGGCATGCTTTTACATTCTTTCTAAGTAAGGCAGCAGAAAGCGCGGGTGAGGAATTTAAAGCTTCAGTGGTTTTATGGGGAATATTAGCAAAAAAGTTTTCAAATTCCTGAGCTATTTCTACATCTGAGTTGATGGGACCATGTGCAGTCTCTAAATTAAATTCAGTATTACGCTGTTTTTTCCTACCGGTTTCATTATTAATTATTTGCCAGGTAGTTTTTATTTTATCATCAGCTGATTTTATTTTATTGCTAATGTGAAGAGCTTTAGCCATTTTGCACACACGTTTTCGGCTGAAATGGCTAACTACATAATAATTATCATAGTTAATTGACATTACTTGATGATCTTTTAACCAATGTTCTGTTATACAAACAACATCAAACTTAGTATTTTCTAAAAACAATTCTATTTCCAGTAATTTGGAAGAGCAACCTTGGATATTTTGATTGAATAATTTTAAAGTATGTTGCCCCCCTTTTGGTTTTTTCTTATGTGTAATATTGCCAAAAGATACCTTTTTATTGTTCTCTAATAATAATTGGTTATTTGAAGGGGTAACTTCTGTTGTCTTACTAACTAGTTTAAAAAGTTATCCGGAGTGACCTCCACAACTACAATGGAAGAGTCTAGAATGTCTGTATGAATTCCAGCAGGAAGAGAATACCCTATCTGACTGGTAGTGGCCTCCAAAGTTGTTGGTATTATAGGTGGATCCTACTTCGTACATGATGACTCACAATTAATCACTATGTTGTTAGTATAGCTAGACAACACAGACTCGTCACTAACACTACAATTTGTTATATTAGCTGTAACCTCGTTAATATTATATGCTATTAACATAGCAATCATATGTCTACATTCCCAAGACAGAGATAAAGTTCTCTGAGTTAACTTAAAACCACTAACAAACTTGTTAGTGTCAAAAAACAATAATTGGTCACTATGACAACATGTCAGCCTGTGAATAGTACTATTCAACTTATAAATATAATTATTTTCATAAACTGATAAAGTATCAGAGTAAGGTAAAGCACACAACATTAGCTTTCCTATATTTAACTTTAATAAGGTGTCCACACCATCCACTATGTCCTTTCTGGTAATACCAGTACTATTACCTAATAGCAAAGGGCTTGATCCAGAAAGCGGTACTCCTGGACACGGCGCGTATCGTTAGGAGATTCCTCTCTCAGGAGCCCGGACCGCCGGTAGCTTGGACCCTGTTCCCGATACCGGTGGACTACTATTTTTTATATTTTTAAATGTTTTTGTTTTTATAAAAATATTTAAAAATGAAAAGTATAAGTATATAAAGGAAATAATAATAATAATATTTATTGAATAAAAACGTTTACATAAAGTGTACACTTAGTCAACAGTATGATTTCCCAAACAATAATTATAGTGCCAAAAAATAAACTAAAATTAAAATATAATAAGAATTAAAAAATGATAAGAAGTATGGAATTACAATGTTATGTAGCGACCCACCCGATCTAGGTTAATTCAAACCTGTGTTTCAGGCCATCACTTTACATTTCAATTAAATTGGAACACTAAAATGTTTAGTTAAGCCTACAAAAAATAATCTATTAGCAACTACGAGAACAAGCATATTGGTACATTATTATCAAAAACTAAACCTATGCAAATATACAAAAGTAAATACTTATGAAGGAATAAATTATCATCATGACAAATTTTCTATAAGTTTTTCTGTGTCTGTGTAATCCAATAACGCTAAACGTTCTGATAAAATTTTACTACATGTTTTATAACTTACACTATAGAAGGTTAGTAACTTGTTGAGCCTATTATACAGAAAAGGTCCTAAAACACATAAAATCGATTAGCAAACGCATGTCTAGTTTGAGGGTTTATGCAAACTAAGTCCTTCCTTCTCTTGTCGGAAGGTACTGGGTCAAAAGGAAGTGCAGTGTGCTGGTGTAGTACTATGCTTAGTATAAATAATTGCCATGCTGTTAGTACATTACATGCTATGTAGAGCTGTACCCTAATTACGTAATGCAAAATCAATCCGAATCTGAATCGTTTTGAAACAGATTGCTAATCCATTGCTCCGTAAGTTCGAAAAAAAAAAAACTGCAGAGCAACGTAAATAACGCAATGAATGTTGTTGAACTGTCAAAATGAAACGGATTTGTCTTTATCGTTTACGAAAATTTGTTGCGTAATTAGAAAGCTGATGTGTAGGAAATCTAAAGGGGCGAAAGGTAGCAACCTTTAGAATTGCTCTTTGAGCACGCTCTAGAGGGAGTAAAATTGTTTTTGCAGCACCACCCCAAGAAGTTATGCAATAGGTAAGAATGGATTGACACAAAGCTAAATAAACCTGTTTAATTAATTTATAGTCGGCTATGTTCCGTAAATTAAAGACATATATTAATTTGCGCACTCTAGTACATAATAAATCGATATGTTTACGGAAATTTAGATTGGAGTCAATAGTGACACCTAGATATTTAAAATGGTCAGCTTTACTTAATGTGGGGCAGAAACATGCAGTGTCAGCGTACGTGCTACAATTATCTGCGTAAATGTTTATAGTAAGCGGTATGTTAGTATTTATCATTGTAAATAAAATGTATTTTGTTTTATCTGTATTTAATGTTAGTAGATTATTATGAAGCCAATTTGACACAATGTTGAAACCATTCTGAGCATGTTCATAGACCTCAACTCTTGATTTAGCTGAGATCAATAGAGCGGTGTCATCCGCAAAAGACATTTTGACACCATTTTGGAGTACCAGGCGGCACAGTTCATTTATACAGGGTGTCCAGTAAATATCACGACATACTGCAGGGGGTGATAGCTAGGGTCACTACCTATCAATACAACACAATATATGTTCAGCAAAATCTTACGGATTTACAGTTTTACAAAATTTTCCGAAATACCGAATAATCTCTACCTTGAAACAGATTTTTAAGCATCTCGTAATGAAAAAATCCTTTTCTAGTACTTTTTTTACATCAAATTATTCGTGAATAGTTACTTTACTCATTGATACGTCTTTTTTCTATCAAAGCCAAGAATGTTTTCAAGAAATACTATTTTTTGTTTAAATTTTCACAGAACTATTTTCTTATCACTTAAGTTTAACCTACAGTGGTGAAAAAAAAAATGTAAGTTTTTGCTGAACATATATTGTGTTGTATTGATAGGTAGTGACCCAAGCTATCACCCCCTGCAGTATGTCGTGCTATTTACTGGACACCCTGTATATATTAAAAATAACGTGGGGCACAAAATGCTGCCTTGTGGAATTCCAAAACAACTATTTTTAAGTTCACAACTTGTATACTGATCAATTTTTACACATTGATGACGATCGCTAAGATAATCAGAAAATAATTGAAGTTGTACTCCTCTTATCCCAAGTGTTTCAAGCTTGTGCAAATGTAAAGAACATGAAATAGTGTCGAAGGCCTTGGCAAGGTCTAGAAAAATGCCAATTGTGTGCATACCATTATCTAGATTGGTAGTGACATAATTAGTCAATTTGTGTACTGCTTGGCTAGTTGATTTTTTGCTAGCGGGCCACTGAGTGCCTCTGCGGGCGAGGGGCGAAGCCCTGACCCCGCTCGCCACGTCGCGACATCTCGAAAGAGGTAATCACTCGCGCCCAAGGGCTTCTCGACGACGGACCTGTGTCGCCCGTGACTTTTGCCACTCCCGAAGTAACTCGCGAATAGCTCGTGATTTTGTACTACGCCTAACCAGTTTTGAGACGGAGTAAACAGGGTGTTGCGTAAATAGTGGTCCACCGTTAAGGATTCGATGAACCAGATAATTAACTATAACAATTAAACATTTTAACCATTTTTACCCAAGGGTTCCGAAAATATTTCCTTTTTGCCTTTTTTTTTACGAAATTTCTACCTTTTATTACAAATTCGGTTGTAGTTTCAACAAAATTCATTAATTTTTAATTTTGATTTCTGTTAATTACTGCTGAATACTAGAGCTATCATAAATTATGTTTTTTTATGTAAATTCAGATCTTTTGAAGAAAAAGTTGGTTCTTCTCTAATTTTAACCCAAATTTTTAACACACCATCCAAGTTCATGAGCGAATTTTGTAAAAAAAAAACCAGTCAGTGCCCATTCATTTAATAATATGCCTACGAAATGCTGATTTTTAAATGGTATCACTTTACACAGATCCTATTATTTAACAAAAAGATATTCAATTTTAATTGAAGAAAAGACGATTTTCATTGGGTAATTTTTTTAATTGTTATAGTTAATTATCTGGTTCATCGAATCCTTAACGGTGGACCACTATTTACGCCACACCCTGTGTATAATTTTTTATTTCTGCATAGTGTGACACTTTATGATTTGCTAATTTTATTTGTACATATTTATTTTTTGTATTGTACTATTACTAAAATAAAATTTATTTTTTTAGAAAATGGGTCGTAAAACTGAACTTTATTATCACGGAAAAATCAATGGTAAAAAGAAAATAGTTGAAAAAACACGGAAGGCATGTGCAGTTCTTAGGTAAATAATAAGTGTTGCCATCATCTTACTTAATTAAGAAAATTGTTGTAATTTACCATTATTTTTAGATTAGATTACAGTCTAAAAATGTGTTAATTATGTTTGTAGAGAATTAAACAGAAATAAGTAGAAATCTGCTTATAATCAAATATTACCTAGAACATCATCGATGAGCGAAAAGGACCGGGCCACAAGTTAGAGAGTTAGCCTGTTTTACTTCTTATTTTTAATTTTTAATTAAATATATCAGCAGGAATTGACTCCGTTATACGTTATATTTTAAAGCTTAAGAATTAAACAGTACATAAAAAAAATTGCATTCAATAGAGAATAGGACACACGGGACACGGTGTCTACATCTCTTTTTACCCTTTGTCCTATCGCAGGTATGCTGGAAGAGATTTCTTTAGAAATAAGCATCACCTTCGTACGTATTTTTCTGTTCTTTTCATTTGGTCTGTTTAT
This sequence comes from Xanthia togata, assembly GCA_963853775.1. Lineage (NCBI taxonomy): Eukaryota > Metazoa > Arthropoda > Insecta > Lepidoptera > Noctuidae > Xanthia > Xanthia togata. The sequence continues at coordinate 755,840 of OY970801.1, forward strand.
ATATATGTGTACCTACATAAATAGTTAAATAAATAAGAATGTCCTGTAAATTGTTTGTAAATGTTTGTGACAGTACTTTTTCCTTAGGGTACATTTTTCTCGGAATGGCTCGTTTAAGTTAGTAGGATCAAAAATATTTGAGTAGCACTGAAGAGCCGGAACTCCTCGTTTCCTGGCTCGTCAGTGCTACTAAATTTTATTTTAAATCCTTCATTAGAAACAGTGTCTTGATTTCTAATTAATGAAACCTTTATCCATGTTTTGCTGATACTTTGGTGAGAGTTCTGGGTTATTATTGCATGTTATCGGATAGTTCTGTTATAGGTGCATCAGGAAACGAGGAGCTCTTGCTCCCCAGTGCTACTCAAATTATTTTTTGATCCTACTAACTTAAACACTGAATGAAATCTCGATTTCAACCTAACCTAACCTATCTTCTTATCTCTTTTTTGTGAGACTTCTGCTTTCATTTAGTTTTTTTCTTCTGTTCTGGGATCTTGGTTACTAATCATAGCCCGAAAAATCTACGAAAATCCACAAATTACCTCATTCACGGCTGCGTTATCAAAATGATTGACTTTTACTAGCAACAGGTACAAAAAAAAAAATGTTTTTTTTTTTAGACAGGTCGTCAGTATTCCAAAGTATTAGGCACTATTAGAGCCCATTGTGCACCAAAATCAGTTTTAAAACTTGAGCATATTTTCATTCGACTATTTTCAGGCAAAAAAAAGTCTGAACATTTTTTTTTAAGTAGGTATAAGGAACTTTAGAACTCAGCCGCATGCCAATAGAACTCATATTTTTATGCTCTGCTGGGAAATGATCTGCCAAGTTCACCCACATGCGTACCTTTTGCTAGTAGGATAAAGATTCACTAAGTGGTATGTGGTCCTAATATCTATCGTTGGCTGACCGTAGCTATTAACCGGCTAAGTGCGTGACAGACGACGCACAGTGAAAGATACGTGGTCAGGATGAATATTTACGCATGCGTAGTATTGATTTTACCTTCATAAATCACGGCTTGCGATATTTTGTTTCATAGAAAATAGAGATGGAATGATCTACTTGACGTGCGCTGGGTAGGTATGTTCTAACGTTTGATGCGTAAATATTATTAACAGGATGTGTCATACATTCTAATGCATTATTTATTTTTCTTTGTACTATTCTCTTAATTAATGGTAACAATTTTTTTATCGCACCTAGAGGTATTTTACGTCGGGTACATTGAGTGGACCCTCTCTGTAAACTCAAACTCAAATCATTTATTCCAAATAATCCAATTACAGGTACTTTTGAATTGTCAAGGGGTCGGTCAGTCAGAAAGATGAAGCTAGTTGCCCATTCCAAAGCGTAGTAGGTTCCTATGAAGAAGAACGGGCTAGAAACTCTATGGGCACTCTTTTAAATCAGAATATTGTTACAAAATATTGGTTACATCATTCATGTTGAAATTATACATGTGAGAGCAATGTAGAAAAACGTGCATGTTAAAAGCGTCCATAATAAAAATATAAAAACAAAAGTAATAAAAAAATTAAAATATGCCATGGCAGCTAGTAATGTCAATTATTGCGATTTCGCAATAATTTCATTAGCATGTGAATTCTTGAGTCTTAGCATGCTAGTTGCTATTGCTGTGCTATTTGCTAATATGACGATAATTGATATTAATGAAGTATGCAAATTTTGTTAATACTTCTACTATTACCTCCTATTGTTTATAGGTAGATATTAAGTTCACACTATTATCTATTTAAGTACAATAATAAGCACAAGACGAAATAATTTAATTACTGTATAACGAAATTAACGAATACGTAAACTAAACTCTCACTATCACTTGCCAAAACGTACTGAACTTTGGCACAAAACGACGCGCGCCAAGCGCGTGTCACACCAAATATTATTAAATAATCACGAATTCATTCAATCAATACACGACCTTAAGTACGAACAAATTAAAGACAATAAGGTAATAATTGCTAAACAGCAATCTTCGCACCACCCTGCTAAATCTGCTAATGCTAATAATTTAAATATAATAATACAATCACAAGCATTCAGTCAATATACAACCCTAAGTACGCGCAAATCAAAGTTATTAAGATAACAATTGCTTAACCCATTCTTCGCAAATTCGCAGAACCTGCTAATAAATTTCACTTGCGAATTCACGAGAAACGGTCAAGTGAAACCGATAGATTTAGTATTCCCGACTTCCCGTGGGTGCGACGGAGAGCGCACGCTACCGCTGCGTGCGTCGACGCTCTGACGTATGATAGTATCAAAAATTACGAAGAAGCGATTAATTCATTTAGCATTTCACAGAATTTCGCAACTACATTTCATTTGCTAAATGAGCAATCGCATGCTATCAATGAATGCTAATGCTAATTAATCCATCACTAATGGCAGCTAAGAGATGACCAGTCCCCACTGACTGCGCCCGTTCACGAACATGACGCATGGATCAGCATCATTTAGCTCAACCATACTATGTAAACCATGGTATTTAAGACGACTAAAATGTCTCGGTGTATGTATATTGCCTATGAAGGATGTACACGTAGAGTTTGTGTTGCAGATGCAGTCGAAGCAGATGATGTTCCGCGGACTGGCGCAGCTGTTCCAGGCGGCCGTGTGTCGCGCCAACAAGAGCGTCGGCGAAGAGATCGCACGCCTGCAGGTAGCTTACATTGAAAACTTAATCAAATTTGTCTTAGCCGCATTTAGTGTTAGTGAGTTATGTTGAAGCCACTTATTTAGAATATTAAAACCGTGTTGCGCAAACTTGCAGACTTCGTGTTCCGATTCAGCAGAAAAAAAGAGGTCAGTGTCGTCACCGTAAGGTATTATAGTGCCGCGCTCTAGTTTTAGATTACAAAGGTCATTTATGTATATCAAAAACAAAGTGGGCCCTAAAATACTTCCTTGGGGTACACCAAAGGACGTGTATTTTTCGTCTGCGCTGAGAAGATTGCTAATTTTAACGCACTTTGTTCGGTCTTCTAAGTAACTTTTGAGAAGTTTCAGTTGAATGCCTCTTATGCCCACTGTCTCAAGCTTGCGCAACAGAATAGGCCATTCCTATTCTCTGGCTTGAGACTGTGTCAAAAGCCTTGGCGAGGTCCAGGAAGACTGGACCAAACCTACTGTTTGGTTACCCTTGTCAAGTTATCGGGCTAGATAGTCAGATGATGTACAGTCACGAGCAATAATATGTAAATACTTGGCAAAATGCAAAAGCGATTTACTCGGGGAATTACGATTGCAACTTTGAAAGTAAAAATCATTTATTTGCCTGAAATATGGTGGGTACACAAGATGTTAAATTATATTATAGCGCAGGACATATTTCACCCTCATTACGGGCATGCAAAATTATAATTACATAGGTATAGTTAATTTAATTTATTTTGCCACAATCATTTGAATATAATTACAATTATTAGAATTACAGTAATTTCAATTACTTAAATTATTATTAAAGGCACAGTCACAGGAAATAAGAGGAAGAACCATATCTTAGTGGAAACCAAATCGGCATGTGCTTTTATTCAAAAAATCTTTAACAGTGTAGAAGCTCTCCTGTATTAACCATTTTCGCAAGGCACAACAGAACCTTTTATATGGCAGATCGGTCTTTCCTTTGGGCAGAGAGTTATATATTAGAGGTGCCATATAGGCACAGTTCTTTCTGAACAGTTGTAACTTAGGCTCAGGCATTTTTAGGGGCAGGTGGTTAATTTTACGTTTAAATGTATTGTCGTTTGTGGTGAAAAGATGACTGTGGTATTTAACAAATTTAGTTACTTCATAAATGTATATGCAGGGGACAGTTAGTAGATTCTTAGATTTAAAGATCGGCTTACATGATTCCGACCAATCCATGCCGTACAGTCCCCTAATGCATTTTTTTCTGTGCTAGGAACATCCTCGTCATGTCACAGGAATTTCCCTAGACAACTATGCCATACCGTATAATGGAGCATATGTAAGCGTCATATACAATAATAGAAGTATGGCTTGTCACCTTTTATCTAGAAATCGTGAAATAAAAATTAATAAATAAACGTGAGGTTCCAATATATAACACAAAATTACAATCAACTCAGGAGGTAAAATCACTTTTAAAGTTACTAAGTGTATACATATCGGTGCTCGTGACTGTACGGAATCGGCAGTTAATCGGATGTAATCTGTCGCGGAGGTGGCGGAGGAGCTGCTCAAGGCGTCGCAGCAGCGCGTGACGGGCGGCGCCTTCGCGGCCGAGCACGCCACGCGCGCGGCGCGCCAGCTGGCGGCGGCGCGCAAGGACAACGACTTCATCTACCACGAGCGCGTGCCCGAGCCCGCCGCGCTGGAGCCCGTGGCGCGCGCCGCCATCGCCAAGCCGCAGGCCGCGCCGGCGCGCTGGGGCGGCGCGCGCGAGCTGTTCGCGGCGCTGGAGCCGCTGGCGCTGCACCAGGCGCTGCAGGCGGCCGGCGCGCGGCGCGGCGACCTGGTGGCGGCCGAGATCACCAAGCTGCGCGACGCCACGCAGCTGCTCAACAGCATCCTGGCGTCGCTGAACCTGCCGACCTGCATCGAGCCCGCGCCCGGGGCCGGCGCGCTGCCCGACTCGCTGCGCGCGCGCGCCGCGGCCGTGCGCGCCGCGGGCGGGCTGGCCGAGCTCACGCGCCTCATGGCCGAGCTGCCCGAACTGCTGCAGCGCAACCGGGACATCCTCGACGAGGTAGCGACGACGGTTCTATCCCGCGAAAGCGAGTCGGTCTCACTGTTGTGTTTGTAGAATAGGCTAGTTGGCCGTTCTTGAAAAACCGATTCCATTTTTACCGTCGAGCCGCCCTGACATTCTCCGTGCATTCTGTCAGGGCGGCTCGAGTGACTTCATTATTTCTATTCTGTGAAATCTGTGACTTTTTTTTACAGTGTGGCCTGCACACAAACTTCATTTACTATTTCTGTCGAAATACTATAACAGTCAATAGTCTTGCTTAAATAGGTTTTAAAAAAATAATTAGTATATTCCACGCAGACAATTACGATACAATTTGTCAGCTTAGAATTTTTATTTTTAGATTGATGATTTCCATTTCCACAGCAAGTGCTTTGACCGAGATCACAGAGTGCTTTTGCAGAAGCTACAGGCTGTTGGTATACATGGTGATCTATTCCGTTGGGTTTGTTCTTACAAAGAGAATCGGACGCAGGCCGTTGTTTTTCATGGCTACATATCGGAGTGGACCACAGTGTCATCTGGGGTACCTCAAGGTTCACTGCTAGGTTCTCTGCTGTTTGTTATATTTATATCTGACATCAAGTCTTGTTTTAAAAACTCATACATCTTGCTATATGCACATGATATGAAAATACTCAAAGAAATACGTACCTTAGAGGACTCGCAGCAACTCCAGGATGACCTAAATAGATTTGTTGACTATTGTTCTGGCAATTCGGTTCCCTACTAAATGGTTGAGCTGGATGGTGCTGATCCACGCGTCATGTTCGTGAACGGGCGCCGTCAGTTGAGACTGGTCATCTCTTATCTGCCAGGGCTTATTTTTAATCTTATATTTTTAATCATTTTAGATTTTTATATTTTTTTACATAGTTCTCACATATAGAATCAACAAGAGTAATGTACCCAGGATTTTGTAATTTCTATATTTAAAAGAGTGTCCTTGGAGTTTCTTGCCCGTTCTTCTCCATAGAGATCTACGTTTTGGAATGGGCAACTAGCTTCAACTTTCTGACTAACTGACTCTTTGACAATTCAAGTGCCTGTAAAGGGTTTAATTGAAATAAATGCTTTGAGTTTGAGTTTTGAGTTATAAGCTCCAGCTGAACATATCGAAGTGTTGTTATATGAGTTGTGCACGACAGAAAACCAATTAAGGTAATGGATATAAACTGGAAAACCAGTCAATTAACCGAATAGATTAGAGGAGAGAGACCTAGGAGTAATCCAAGATAGCAAACTCTTATACGATAAACACATTGATTACATTGTCAAAAAAAGCATCTAAAGCTATGGGGTTTATTATGAGAGCGTCGGCCTGCTTCCGGTCTCTAAAAACTGTCAAAATAAAAAAATAGAATCGAAGGCATTCAACGCAAATTCCTAAGATATTTAGACTACAAGGCACACCGGCACACTTCAGACTACATTGCCCGATGTAAACGTTATCATTTTCTACCTCTTGAACACAGACGCAAAATTAGTGACATCTGCTACTTGTGTAACATAGCAAATGGCTCTGTAGGCCGTGTAGGCGGCATGGCTAGTTTCTACTGGCAAATCACAAACACCGTCGAGTTTTTAGAAAATTTTATTAGCAGTCTAGAGCACAGATGTACAGTTACAAACAACACGAAAGTATGAAGGAAGACACGAAGAAAATAAGAAAGGACTTTAACAATAAGAGAAAGTCTAGATTTAGGCGAAAACATATAAGCTTGAGCGATTTAGCGCGAGAGGAAAATGTGCGTGCATTCGCCATCGGAGCAGGTACGGCACTGGTCGGCGTGACCGAGCGTTAGCGGATCGGCCGTCTCACGCCTCGGCAGGTAGTGCGCGGGCGCCGGCGGCGAGGTATACAGTTGACGCGCTAGCTTTGGGTGCAACCTTCATACGACCAATAAGTGTGCGTCTTTGATGTTGATGTCGCCACAGCTCTATTGACTGTCCGGAGCTCATTGCGAATGTATCGCTTCGTACCAACCAAAGGAGCTTAAGGCAACGGCCACTATTGAATGTACCATCTGCCGCGACCAATTATAGACGGAACACATTTCATATCCGTAGTGCAAGGAGCTTTAATGATCTTGCATCGCGGCTAGACTTTAACATTGACTTATTCTGCGCCAGCTCGAGAGCGATAAAGAACAGCGCAGGGGAGGAGTACTTTGGGATCGTGTTTCACTTGTGCATGCTCGGTTAATGCTTAGACTGTATCTATAGGGTATCGACATAAATGGAACGTAGACTGAACTTCACATAAAATTGAACTTAATTACCTTTTCTGTAGTGTTTGTAGTAGTTTTAAAACTGTAATTATTTGTTTATTTTGATTATACCAATATCAATAATATATATTGCACTAAGTTACCTATATGTGTGGACTTGTAATTCGCTAAATAGTTACCTAAATTTTAATTATTTTATTATTTGTCTGAAGTCCTCCTAAAAGAAATCTATATATATAAAAGCGAAAGGTCAGTCACTCACTCATTCATCACGAAATATCGAAAACCGCTTGACGTATAAAGATGAAATTTGGCAGGGAGGTAGTTTATAGTTAGTAGACGTCCGCTAAGAACGGATTTTTGGAAATTTGAGCTTTAAGGGGGAGAAAAGGGGGGATTTTATTTGTATGAAAAATCTTATTCCTTGAGTTAATAAACTTGAAACTTGGCCCGCATACTTATATACGGAAATTATAAACTTTGCAATTTTTTTAATTTGTTTTTCTAAACTAACCCCTAAAGGAGAATTGGGGGTTGTCAAAGTTTGTATGGAAGAATTTTAACGCGCGGTCTGATTAACTCGAAACTCAGTATTTATACTAAAAACTGAAAATAAATAAAAACGTATATCAGGGTTTTTTGAAAATTTACCGCTAACGGGGTGAAAAGGTGTATTCATTTTTGCAGCGGAGGATTTTACTGTGCGGCTTGATTACCTTGAAAATTGGTATAAATAATCTATAAGTCAAATAATAGAAACGTTACAATACACTTTTCAAAACATATTATCACGCTATATGATAAGGAGGATGAGCAATATTGCATTATGTTAGTATTCTTCTATAGTTTACCGCAAATTGTAAAAAGGCTAGCCAAAAGGTTAGAATATTGCAGATAGTTACGGATTTAACCTTTTAAAAGATAATCATGACGCTATAGCTTTATGGATCTAAGCAGTCAATCATAACATGTCCAGGGAGAATTTTGAGATAGGGCAATAAGGGCACGTACATTAACCGTTGTCGCTACATGAAAACAGTCTTAGGAGACTGTCCTTAACTTTTTGAAACATGTTGATCTGCATTCACAAATTTTGAAGAAAAAAAATACTGTCAGCATTAAAATGGCAAATTTTCACAAAAGCTTTTTTGATGCCAGTCGATCCTATTTCTTATTACTAGGGTCAAAAAACTAGATCGGGCCAACTGAGGTTTAAGTACAAGAATGTTTGACTGTATATTTACCTTTTCACGCCTAAATCACTGAATGGATTTCGAAAATATCTGGCAAGGAGATAAATCGCATCCTAGGGTAAGACATAGGTTACTTTTTGTCTCAAAAATAATCCTAAAGGGGGTGATATATAGGTTGGCAGGAAGGTAGGAGTGGACGTCCGCTAAGAACGGATTTTGCGACAGGGCCAGATTAAGGAGGGTTAATGGCTCTTGCAAGTTTGTATGAAAGTCCTTAATTTTTTGTGCTCCAAACTTAAATTTTGGCTGGGAGGTAAGTAATAGTTAGTAAACGTTTGTTAAGAACGGATTTTGCGACAGAGCCGGATTAAAGAGGTCTAAGCACTCGCAAATTTGTATTAAATTCTGTTTTTTTTTTGTACTATCGACCTGATATTTAGCATGTCTAGAGTTTATGAGTAGGAGACACCATCTAAAAAAGAATTTTGTAACAGCCTGGACCTAAAAAAAAATGGTAGAGAGACATGTCAGGTAGGAACAGATTTTACGACAGGGCTGGTTTAAGGGAATATAATCGCTTTCGCAACCCTATGTGTTCAACCAACATTTATTGATGACTTATAATAAAGTGCCTTTAAAAAAGTTGCTTAGTGTGATAGGCATTTTCTGTTGACTGAAATATAAAAATAGTTAGCGTTAAACATCATTAAACTTGAGGTCGTCATAACCACGCGGACGAAGTCGCGGGCAACAGCTAGTAAATAAATAAATTTATTCGTTTAATGTACCTACCGACAAAAATATTAAATAATAAAAAAATAAATGCTGTTTGTCGGTAAGGGCATCACTTGAGAACATATGGACTGTTTTTTATTTTAAAATATTTGTAATCAGGTTTTTATAGAAATAAAAAATTGGAAAAGTTTCCTCGAAATATTTCCGGGCCACAACATTATAATATCTGCAATAAAAATATTGCCCGTTTAGGAGCGCCTTTTAAACACTCACTTTTGAATAAACACGAGTGGAAGTCGCCCAACAATCACCGAGCCCGGGTGCCTCACCCTGCGCCATCCGCACACTAAGTGGCCGCGTGTCGCAGGCGGAGCGCCTGCTGCGCGAGGAGGCGGAGGCCGACGCGGCGCTGCGCGGGCAGTTCGGCGCGCGCTGGTCGCGCACCGACTCCGCCAAGCTCACCGAGGCCTTCCGCACCAACGCCGACAAGTACCGCCAGATCATCGACAACGCCGTGCGCGCCGACAACATCGTGCAGCAGAAGTTCGCGCAGCACCGCGACAACATCGCGCTGCTCAGCGGCAGCGAGGGCGACATCACGGCCGGCGTGCCCGACGAGCCCGGCCAGCCCGGCCAGCCCGGCCGGCCCGGCCAGCCCGCCGACGTGGCCGGCGACGCCGCCGCCGCGCGCCGCCTGCGCGCGCTCATGGACGACGTGGAGACGCTGAAGGCCGAGCGCGACGCCATCGAGGCCGAGCTCAAGGACACCACCGTGGACCTGCGCGAGCAGTTCCTGGCCGCGCTGGCGGCCGACGGCTGCGTGGACGAGCCCGCGCTGTCGGCCGGCGCGCTGGGCGCGGCGCTGGCCCCGCTGGCGCGCCGGGCCGGCGACACGCTGGCGCGCCAGGCCGCGCTGCTGGGCGACGTGCAGGCCGCGCACGCCGCGCTCATGGCGGCCCGCGGCGGGGCCAGCGGCCGGGACAACGCGCTGGGCCAGCTGTGCGCCGCCGCCGACGCCTTCCAGGAGCTCACCGCCAACCTCAACGAGGGCATCAAGTTCTACAACGACCTCACGCAGGTAGGCCGCGCAACGCGCCCGCGGCTCGCCCGCAGCTCGCCCGCACGCCGCCCCTGACCGCGCGTTCCTTGCGTGTTACAGTTGCTGGTGGCATTCCAAAACAAGGTGTCGGACTTCTGCTTCGCGCGCAAGACGGAGAAGGACGAGCTGCTGAAGGACCTCACGCAGGAGGCGGCGCGTGGCTCCGTGCGGCCCGCGCCCGCGCCGCCGCAGCACCTCGGCGCCAGCGAGGTAGGTCCCGCGTCACGAGGGGTGTGGCTCCCAGGGTCCCTCAGTCTAACGTGTACCTGTCGCTCCAGCCGGCCGCCGTCGCGCGGCGTGAGCCCCCCCCGCGGCCCCCGCCCCCCGCGCCCGCCGCGGGCCCCGCCGCGGGCTCCTCCGCGCCCGCCGCCGCGCTGCCCTACCCGCAGCAACCACAAGGTGAGCTCACACATAGTGTACGAATAGCGACAGAATATCGTGTCCACTAGGTATCGCCGCCGGTCGCCGATGTACCATCGAAGAAGTTCATATCTATACATCGTAAGGATATTTCTGCTTGTTGCGCTCGGCGGCTATAGAACCGGGGCGGTAACAGATGTGGTCATCGTGTTCACGGGATTTTGTTTTCAAACAGCTAAGATATGAAGTTCTTCGATAGTACACGGTGCAGTGAGGCGTAACGTGTGTGTCGTGTGCGCAGGCATGCCGCTGCCGTACGGCGCGGGCGCGCCCTACCCGTACTACGCGGCGCCCATGCCGCAGCTGTACAACCCGTACGCCACGCTGCCCTACCCGCACCACGCGCCGCGCATGCCGCCGGCGCAGGCCTACCAGCCCTACCAGTACCCCGCGCCCGGGGCCGCGCCCTACGCGCCGCCGCCGCCCGGCTACAACCCCTACCCGCAGCAGTAGGGCGGCCCGCGCCCGGGGCCGCGCCCTACGCGCCGCCGCCGCCCGGCTACAACCCCTACCCGCAGCAGTAGGGCGGCCCGCGCCCGGGGCCGCGCCCTACGCGCCGCCGCCGCCCGGCTACAACCCCTACCCGCAGCAGTAGGGCGGCCCGCGCCCGGGGCCGCGCCCTACGCGCCGCCGCCGCCCGGCTACAACCCCTACCCGCAGCAGTAGGGCGGCCCGCGCCCGGGGCCGCGCCCTACGCGCCGCCGCCGCCCGGCTACAACCCCTACCCGCAGCAGTAGGGCGGCCCGCGCCCGGGGCCGCGCCCTACGCGCCGCCGCCGCCCGGCTACAACCCCTACCCGCAGCAGTAGGGCGGCCCGCGCCCGGGGCCGCGCCCTACGCGCCGCCGCCGCCCGGCTACAACCCCTACCCGCAGCAGTAGGGCGGCCCGCGCCCGGGGCCGCGCCCGAAGCGATCTCCGGCTCAAATTTAGTTAGGATCTAAATTATATAAATTGTGAAGATTATCTTTATTAAGGCATTAGAAATAGTGTGTGGAAAGACCAGTACGACACAGCAAGAATATTCTTTTTTTATACTTTGAAACTCCAAAAACGTAGCGGCCGGAATTTGTGTTTGTACGCGCGGTATTTATCATTTCTGCAGTTTGATGGAATTCACCGAATTTATCAAGATCTTTAGTCGCTGCAGATATGGATCATGTAAGAACCCGTGCATATATCTGAAGGGATAAATATCAGACAACTAATGGAATAAAAATCCGTCGAGTTCTCAATAAACCGGGATTTCAATTTTTTTTAAACCGGCCAAGTGCGTGTCGGTCTCAATGAAGGGTGAGATCAGGAATCAGGGGTGGCGAACCTTTGTAAATCAACGTGCGATTTTTTGTAAAGAAATGTTTAATGAGGCCATAGACGTGCCGTCAAATAGTTTTCACTAAGTGATTACTGGCAAAATAATAAAACTAAATACTATCAACCATAGATCTGTTTTTTATATTTGTATGCTATCAACTCAAAACTCTTAATTTATAACATCGCGCCTGGAATCCTCGGAAGGGTTGGGCTGAGGTGTACCTAGTACACCCTCATTTCGGCAGTTCACTCGCAACTCTTAATTGACTACCAAAAAAATACATTTTGCACTTCTAGTAACAAATGTTAAAGCTGTACGTGTTATTAAAATCAAAGTAACATCAGTGTGACTTCTGTTGTTGCAGATTACGTCTGCCAAACTATTTCCAAAGATTATTCATCTCTGAAGATAATGACTCGCAGGCATGTACGAACCAGCTTTTTCAAACAGTTAAATGAGTCTGGAATCGAATTCTGTTTCCACAATTTTGCTACTGGCATTTTTACTTTTTATTGCTTATAAATCGTTTTGTTTCTATCAATTTCATCTTTTTCCTAATTTCAATCCATATTGAACTAGACTGGAAATCAATTAGCTGCATTTTGAATTCTTCAACAACTAAAATGGAAACCGTTTTTGATAGTTGGCGTGCCCAAAATATTTTGAAGCGTGTGTTTGGTTCGCCACCCCTGGTATAGATAGTGCCATTCACGGTGACGCGCCCCGCTCCGCTCCGCAGGCCCCGCTCCGCTCCGCAGGCCCCGCTCCGTACTAAAGTACAGCTTACAGTAATCACGGAGCAGGGCGCGTCTTTGTAGATGGCACTATCTGTAGTTGAGATGAACTAATCCCAAAAACAAACTTAGTTGAAAACCGTGTTCTCCCATACAACGATATACGTCACGGTTAATTCTTCGACTGCAAATGTTAGTTAGTAAGGCCAAAAAAAAATTATGTGATAAAACTGAGTATCAAAATATGTCGCATAAATGGCCGTATTTTATTATTGCGTTCACTTAGAAACTTGATTATCTTGATTATTTGGCTTTAAGAGACGCAGACCGACGTATTTTATATTAATTTCAACTTGATGCCTCCACCCGTTTCTGAGAAAACAGAAACTCTTGACAGACAGACGGACAACGAAGTAAGGGTTCAGTAGTAACATAAGGGTTCCGTTTTTTCCTTATGAGGTACGGAACCCTAAAAAAGATAAATGATCCGTTACCTGATAATTATGGATGATGGTGACAGTGAAGGCGATAACTCATTAAAAGTAATAGAACAGTTGGAGAAGAAGATCCTACTGTCTTCTTCAAAATACCATTCATTTGAACAGCTGGCATCCAAGATGATCAACTACCATCCCATGGCCCCTCGGCACCTCCGGATGTAGTCCCAGTATCCACCACGCAGCACGCTACGAACGATCGGACATGCCTTTCGATAATACCCTGACGACGAATAGGGGACAGCCGCTTCGTATGCGTATGGGCGGCGACAAGTGCTTCCCGGCCTAGACATCGCGCTAACCTGGGACAAAGAGCCAGCCAGTGGCCATACTGACAAGAACACAGCCCACACTTGTGCTGTTTGTGATCTCGCTGTATGGTGTACGATTCGTGGATGCCCGTGATAGATTCGACGACCTACCAATGAAGCTAAAGACCTCTTCAACCGATATAAGCCTTGAAGAGTTACCAACAAGCTATGTCTGTAATCTCACTATCATGGCCCGACAACGAGAAAGAAGAAGGAAATTAAAGATCTAAAAGTCAAAATGTCACATGTAAATAAAAAAACGAATAAAACAAAATTTAACATACACTATTCACCTATTTCTTGCCTTTATAAAGATAGTCCCAGTCAAATTACTTCACTAGGATTTTTTTTCGTAGAAAATATTTTATTTTCCTGAGCTATTTCTGAATCAGCGGAATCGTTTGAGCGGAGAGTGGCGTCACGCCGCGGGCCGCGGGTGGCCGTGCTTACTGCACTCATGCTCTGGTTATGACTTCGATCAATAATAGCACTAGTTAACGGGTCGGCAGAAAAAATACGTCTCTGTAAATATAAGCGCACTTGAGACGTGAGCTTTTATTTTGTTTAGTTCGCTTGAAATACAGCCAATGTAAACACGTCTCACAATGCCGCAGTGTGTATTTAAAAGTTGTAAAAATAATCCCCGAAAAAGCAATATAGCGGCCGGAGTATCTTACTTTCAGTAAGTACATGAAGAATAAGTAATATTTTAAGCTTTAAACTACAAATAATATAATTTTTTTTAACAAAATTACCGATTTTAAACCACCGCTACAAATGTTTGGCCAAGGCTCGCCAACATATTATGCACAAACTTTTGTTCAACAGAACAGTAGATGCATGGAGTAGATTTGTATTGTAATAATTTTATAAAATTTGTTACCAGAACTTTAAAATTGCTTAATGCTACTTTTGTGTCTGTTTGTTGGACTCTCATTGGATACTTAGCTTTCCTAGCAATCCATTTACGTGTGCAGAATGGATCTCGATTGTCGCCAGATACAGAAGAGATGACTTTTATAAGCCAGCTAGGAATTCGGTTATATGTTCGGATCACTTTGATAAATCGGATATATCCGGAAATACTAACCGACGTCGATTAAAACAGCAGTTAAACAAACATACAAACACACGCACACCTTCACAAACTTTCGTCTTTATAATATTAGTGTGATAACTTCTAAATCGCGTACATAAGTAGACGCACTTATTTTTTATACGTGTTGATTACAATGACCCAACCCGCAGACAATTAATAGCAATGTCTTTTTAAAATAACTATTGTACTAATTTAGTCCTACTACTTTTTTAAATCGTTCAAAAATATTTGCTACCATATAAAACGAACAAACGCCAAAAAAAAATATCATTATTCTGCAACTCTACGTCTTTCAATTCTTACTGTGTTCCGAGTTGAAATATAATACCAAGGACTACGTCAGTTCTAAAATAGAGTAAGCACGAAATTGACAACAAAATGTTTTTACCTTATTGGTTTTAAGTTTCGTTGTAGAATAAATATTTTTGTACATTATAAAATGACTTTTTATTTTCTAGCGACATTTATTATTTTTTGTTTTTACCTTTCTCCGATGACAGAAAGACTTAATATTAATATAAATATTTTGCAATCGTAATTAAACTTTTTGCTTGAGTGTTAAAAGGTTTATAATGAACTGAAGTTGTTAATATTATAATTTTTTTTTCTTTAATTCGTAGTAAGAAATGTAAATGTTTATGTGTGTGTAAACGTGGCCACCTTAGCGACGTATTTTTGTTCCTGATCCTGTATCTAGTGCTATTATTGATCGAAGGGTTATGATGATAGTTGATGCATTTCTTACGTCGGGCGACCATCGTTATTGATAGCTTTATGATTAATTATTTTTAAAAGATTTTATCAAAACAATGCATTATAACGAATTTGAGAAAAAAAACAATGTGATGTTTAATTAAATGAAATAAATTATCAAACATTTATTATGATAATAATCTCTGTCGACTTAATCTATTATGTATAATAAGAAAGAAAGTACGAATGTTGGCGATGAAGTAATTCTATTGAAAAGGAGTACCTACAGGAGAATAGATAATATTTATAAGAATATGCTCGGCCATTGCACAGGCGCTATTTGTTGATCTTTAGTATTATTGTAGGTGAAGTGGATACAGCTCAGTGTGCGCCTGTGACGTCACGCCAGTGCGACAGGCGGGCGGGCGCACGCGCTGGTGCTTATTAAGTATAAATCTCACTGCAAACATTAATACAACCTCATTTGTAACTATGTAAAAAGTATATTTGTTATTATGTTCATGAAATAAAAAGTAGAAATAATTTTCTAAAGAAAGGTTCCTGTTTTATTTTGACCTTTGTCACACGCTCACACAGTATCCGATACGAGCCTTGTAGTGTATCAGTGTAATATCTGTGAGGGTATGAGACCCTCATAGATATTACACTGATATCTGCTCATGCAAATCTGTAGTTAGGTAGCTGTCACTAATGTCAAATGATGATGATAATGTCGATGTCGTGTAAGTCGACTCACCACGAAAGGCGGGAAACGGTTGAAAGTGAAACGGTGCCTACACGAGAGGCTGGTGTGGTGAACTGGTGGTGAGCCAGTATAGTGACGTTGCGATCAACAGGATTCTACAAGTGGCGACGAGGATAAAGGTCAGACAAAATAAAGGTAAAAAATGGTATCAATTGGCAAGAGGAGGGGTAGGATAGGGGTGGGTGCCCGCTCACCCCTAGCACCACTCCCATGAAAGAAAAGGTAACGCACCGTTCTTGGGAAAAACAAATTATTGTAACCTAACCTCAAAACACTAAAAGTTGCGGAACTTAACCCGTCGCTTTTTATAGTAGTAGTTTTTTTTATTTTTTATAGAATATATTTATTAGTGTGTGTACATGTGAAAACTACCAAAGTGCGCAAAACTGTAGGTGCCGAGAAAAAAATCGGATCGGATTTGTGAGAGTGGGAGTATTAAGGTTGGGGAAGATCACGTGGCAGGTCTAAATTTATTTCCAATCAATAATACGGCGTAGTCGCCGGAGCCCCGCTTCGAGGGGCCTCCAATCCCTGAAAGGTTTAAAAAAAAATACCACGAAAGGGACGGCGGGATCTTTGTTCGCTCGCTCACTAGATCATCCCCCCTTCAAACCTAACCTGTCCGAGTCGGGGTTCCCCAAGTCCCAAGCCCGCTTCACTTGCTCTTGTATCCTAAGATCTCCTAATAACAGTTGTACACAGAGGCGTAGCCACAGACAGACACACACACACAAATAGCGGTCAAACTTATAACACCCTCTTTTTGCGTTTACCTGGGTTATATTTTAATATTTACCTGGGTAGGTACATAACAACTTATAACTAATTTTGAAAAACAAAAAACTAACGAAAATGTTATGCTACCAACGCTCTTCCTCTTCTATGATTTGACGGCGATGACACTGCTTTTATAAAATGTAGGTACTCTGTGACGATGACTCCCTACATAAAATGTAATCTGTCACGATGACTCCCTACATAAAATGTACTCAGTGGCGATGAATTATATTTTTTCCTATCACTAAACATGTACACAATATGTCAAATTCAAATGTAATAAAAACCGGACAGACAGCTGTACTGCTGGGGAGTTTGTTGCGCCACTTCTTCCCAGCTAAAGCACTAGGAAGTGGTGAAGGGTGGGCGTTTTGGGGGACTGTCTTATGTGACGTTCGAAAAGTGCTGATTCTCAGCCTAATTTTTAATAAATGACTTGAATTTTTAATTTTGTCGGACCACGCACAAAGAAGGGTTCCGTAGTTAGGATGAATTTATCCCAAGAACAAACTTAACATTGTAGTTGAAAAACATTTTCAAAATGCAAATTAGTTGGTCGATTATTAATCGTTAACTTGTAAAGTCTACTTAGCTCTGATCGTTTTCCTTTTAACTTCGTTATATCTACTACTGCTGGAACTTTTTCATAAATCCAAGTAGAACCATTTAGCTGGCAGGGGGGGACACACCACTAACAAAAACTAGCACTTTAAAGCTTAATATTTCGCAAACGGATCCCTTAATCCAAATATGATTTTCACACACCCACAATATTTTTGAATTCCCACTTTACGTGTACGGGAGGTACTCTATTTTTTTTTACCACTATCGGCGTTATTAATATGTATACCTATGCCAAACTACAGCTTTCTAGCAGGCACTAACCGTCTCTGAGCTAAGCCGCAGACAGACAGACGGTCATCGCGAAACTATAAGGGTTCCTTGTTTACTACGGAATCCTAAAAATCATTCCACTTTACGTGTAGGGAGGGGACGTACCCTAAAAAATATATTTTCATCCCACCATCTCGGAAAGAGTATTTTTAATCTTCAGTATCTGAGTGGAAAAGCCGTTTTTATTCTCTAGAGGATAAAGTAAATTGAATTTAGAACATCGTGTGCACTAAGTTTGTGAATTAAAAAAAACATTAAACCTATTTACTGCTACCTCTATGGTGCCGAATATATCATACAACTTTTTTTTAATTTGTTAAAAACTCAGACTCGGAACCTTCTTGGTGTTCTTTTTTCAATTTGCTTTGTACGCGGTTCTTTACGCGGCATTTTTTCACGTCATTGTTAAACCTTAGGTATATTAAAAACAAGAAACTTGAAAACAAGTGAAAAAACTAAAATGAGTGATTCTAGCGACGAGGAAGTTTGCTTGACGCCAACAGAATTGACTGAAACTGTTAATAATGCGCAAATGAGCTTTCTCCCTCAACAATCACGCGAGAAGTATTTAAAACAGTACGATATGTTCAACACGTGGCGACTAGCAAAAGGAGCCAAAACTTTCTCAGAAAACGTTTTGCTGGCATATTTTATAGAATTATCCGAGAACAAGAAAGCAAGCACTCTATGGAGTACGTATTCGATGCTAAAAGCAACAATAAAGATGAAAAAAGACAAACATATCGATACCTATCCTAAATTAGTGGCATTTTTAAAAAGAGCCTCATCTGGTCATCAACCAAAAAAATCGAAGGTTTTCACAGTATCTGATATTGAAAAGTTTCTTAACGAAGCACCCGATTCCGTATATTTGGCGGCAAAAGTAAGTCAGTTGCACATTCAGTATCTACTTAAGTATATTAATCTCAATTAAATAGTATACTTAGTAGATGTTGATAGGCATAATTATGCGTTCATATCAATTTTATTCATTTATCTACTACAATACTCTTTACGTTACAGGTTGTTCTTATTATTGGAATAAACGGAGCATGTCGAACTAATGAACTAACACAACTTAATGTCAAAAACATTGAGAAACATTCAGATGACTTACTATTAATTAATTTACCTAATACAAAGACAAAAAGAGACCGCAACTTCGTCATTCGCAAGGAATACGTAACGATTGTTGAGAAATATCAAGCCTTACGCCCGCCTAACACTCCAATCAATCGATTTTTTCTACAGTATCGCAATGGAAAGTGTGTTAGACAGCCTATGGGTACTAATAAAATTGGCAGTATCCCACGAGAAATAGCAACATTTCTTGAACTTCCAGAACCCCTGTTGTACACGGGTCATTGTTTCCGACGAACTTCAGCCACACTTTTGGCTGATTCCGGAGCTGATCTGCTGTCCCTTAAGCGCCACGGAGGCTGGAAGTCCAATGCAGTTGTAGAGGGATACATAGAGGATTCCATCCAAAATAAGTCTAAAATATGTGAAGGCATCGTAGGAGCCATTACACTGAAAGAGCCTCAATCGGATCCTTGTACTGGCCCTTCTACATCAAAAATAAGCCGTTATGAAACACCTAACCATCTCCCTCTCTCTCCAACATTCACGCCAAGGGAATCCGATGAATCGGTACAACTATTAAGTATGACAGATAGTTTACCGAAAAACAGTACACAAGTGACTAACACCAATATTACAGTACCAAACAAAAATATTACACTCAATTTAAATAACTGTAGCAACGTTACTTTAAAATTTTCTTAATTATACCTTAGTATTATTTTGTTATAATTTAAAGATTATTCTGTAATACTTACCTGTCATAATGTAGTAATTAATACCTAAACTGAAATAAAAGTGTACCTATCTTGTGATTGTAAACGTTTTTTTTTTTTGCATTTAGTCATTTCCT
Organism: Xanthia togata; assembly: GCA_963853775.1. Taxonomy (NCBI): domain Eukaryota; kingdom Metazoa; phylum Arthropoda; class Insecta; order Lepidoptera; family Noctuidae; genus Xanthia; species Xanthia togata. The sequence goes on from OY970801.1 coordinate 775,281, forward strand.
CGCTGAGGTGGAATGAAAAGTTACGTGTTGCACTCGAGTGCAAAGATTTTTCACCTCGTGCTCTTTTGATTCCCTCGCTAACGCTCAGGATTCTAATTTTGAATCACTCGCTGCGCTCGTGATTTAATTTTAGAATCCTTCGCTTGCTCGGTCATCAAAATTGAACACGCGGTTAAAAAGCAACTTTGCACTCTTGTATAACAAATAACTATTATCATTTTATTTTACCTTTGTCGGCGTGATTAATATGTATAGGCCCATGCCAAATTACTGCTTTCTAGTACTAAGATTCTCTGAGCAAACCGCGGATAGACAGGCAGACGGACATGGCGAAACTATATCGGTTGACTTGGTTGACTACAGAACCCTAAAAACCAGAAAACATATGAGTAAAAATTTGTAGGCCAGCTAGAAAACATTACTTTTAGTTTAATAAGTAGTGAGCAATTTGTTGCATTTTGAGCAGCTGTTCTGCTCATCATGCCGAAGATCCTCATCAATCTTCACTAAAAGAAATTGAGACAAACTTAAACTTATTCATCTTCGCCAACATCTTATATTAGGCAAAATATACACTAAAAACAGTGATATTCACAACGTTAACACTAGAAATAAGGATAAACTACGTGCTCCCTTTCACCGGCTTCATAAGGTTCATAACTCATTTGTTGGGCTTGGTATAACCTTTTACAACAAGCTACCCTCTTCTTTGCTAGATTTGCCTTTTAATGCGTTTAAAACTAAAGTAAAATCCAACCTTTGTTCAAAGGCATACTATTCTATCAACGACTACTTAAATGATAAGAATAGTTGGTCGCTGTGATTAACTCAAGACAATGTTTAAATGTTCTTTCTCCAGAATTAGTTTACCTACTGACAGGTTATGTGAGTTTATATAAAATTGTTTATAATAATACTTTTTAGGTCAATTTATTTTATTTTTGACATAATCTACTCATTACAATGTTTTTTATGAGTTGTATTGCAATATGTGGTTAGCTAGTGACCTCGACAATTATTTTATTTTACCTCGAGGGTCCTAGTTTATCAATTATAACTTCTAGTTACAGCTATATGTGGGCGGGCACGCCCTTTATACCTGGAGCATAGATATCCAGAGATATGCCTTCATTGCGGAATAGTAAGGAATCCTAGTGCCACCGCTTATCTCCCACCAAAATAATTACAACATTAACAAATAGTGTAGGTACTTACGACACACACTTAAAATTTTAACACGCACACTAAGACGAAAGCAGCACACTAAATCAATTTCTAATAGCACACATACATAGAATGGGCGGGGCTTTCACTTGTAAACACTTGCAATTTGCGAACATTCAATACACAGACACACGCATGCAATTAGGGAGTCGAAAGCGATGGTCGATATTTTTTATCGATATTTAATTTTAGCACATTCTTGTATTATTATAATTCGTTTAATTTTCATTATATAATTTCTTTTGTTTTTATTTAAGTACCTATCCGAAAATATGGGAATATTTTTTTAAAATATTGGATTACCGATTTAAGGGAACGAACGCTCTCTGTTAAATATTATGCTATGCACGAGTAACTGTATTGAAATAACAATGTCTTTATTTGCTTCAAACAACATTAAATTAATAACTAATTTAACTCTTATATTATACATACCTATGTAATACGAGAATATCCATTGAGTTCTGTAAAAAAATATTTGACTGCAACAATACGCATGTCGATAAAATCAACCGCATGCACTCGATTGCACCACTCTTAATCCAAAATGTTCGTTCCGTTCGGGAAGATTCGGGCTAGTTTATTTATTTATTAACACTTCAAGCACATAAATGTACAGAGGCGGACTTAATGCCACAGGCATTTTCTACCAGTCAACCTTTAGGTAATGCAGAGACAAACTGTGGTAGGTGCAATAGCGAGAATTGAGGAAAAAAATATTTATTTAAATTTATAGATAAACATATACCTATTAAAAACTATAAATATAATAAATACACCTAATTATATATAAATATAAGCACAAATAAGACAAACAATGGGAAAACATTACCGTTGTGATGATACTGCCAGCTTCTTGCGAATGTGCTCGCGAACTTTAATTTTAAAAGATAATCGGTTGGTCGCCATCCTGATTTCCTGGGGGAGCGCATCCCACAGAGAGATAGACTGAATGAAGAAGGAAGTGTGAATGAAGTCTGTGCGGTGAGTGGGACATTGAAGAAGACGATTGTGAGATGAATGTAGATTTCTATTGTGGTTGGCGCAAATGTACTGAAAGTGGGGGGCCAAATAACTAGGGGAAGAGGGAGAGTCTCAAACTCAAACTCAAAGCATTTATTTCAATTAAACCATTTACAGGCACTTGAATTGTCAAGGGGTCTGTCAGTCAAAAATATGAAGCTAGTTGCCCATTCCAAAGCGTAGTAGGTACCTACCTATGGAGAAGAACGGGCAAGAAACTCCACGGACACTCTTTTAAATAAATAAAAAAATGATACAAAATTCACTACATTGTAACACCATTCATTTTGAAATTATGCATGTGAGAACAATGTAATAAGACGTGCACGTTCGTAAAAGCGTCCGTAATAAAAAGAAGAAAAAAAGAATCATTCAAAAACTTAAAATAAGCCATGGCAGCTAAGAGATGACCAGTCCCAACTGACGGCGCCCGTTCACGAACATGACGCATGGATCAGCACCATTCAGCTCAACCAGTCAAGAAATGAAAACAAGGTGGTCAGCGCCCCTTGCTCTCCGCGCTGGCGTATGGGCAACCACCTTAGAGACATGATCATATATACGCAGATTGAAAACGAATCGAATCGCTCCGGACGTAAGTTAGTAAATGATTTAAAAATTTATTTAAAATATTAAACAGTGACTTAAATGTTTACTTACCGGTGGTAGGACACGCCATTTGTCTTCAGGTTGATGGTACTAGACCTATTTTTACAAATTATTACTGCACCGCTCGGCATTTTGTTTTTTTACGCAACAATAGTTAGCACTGTACGCAATTGCAAAGCGACTGAATGAAGCGTACAGCCGCCGTTCGAACATAAGCCCAATTTAGCAATATCGAGGCGCCACGTGCCACGCCTCCAAGGCATATCCCTCGATATCCGTGACCTGAGGCATTTTTTTTCTTTTTTAAATATTGTTTACGTTTAGTTTTTTTTTTGTTTTTTTTATTCTGCATGAGTAGGTATTGTTCTCGATGTTTTTGGTTGGTATATTGGCGTTGCTAGCTGTGTTATGGCTATTAATTTATAATTTAAATTATGTTTTGTGCTGCGTAATGTAAATTATCTTGCATACTATTATATACTTAGTATCATTTTTTTTCTAACTGAACAGACAGCTGTACTGCTGGGGAGTTTGTTGCGCCACTTCTTCCCAGCTAAAACACTAGGAAGTGGTGAAGGGTGGGCGTTTTGGGGGACTGTATTATGTAATTTTGACGTTCGAAAAGTGCATTCTCAGCCTAGTTTGAATAAATGAATTTGAATTTTGAATTTGGATCTCCTAAGGCGGACATATCCAGTAGCCCCCTTATTGCCCCATTTTGGAGGAGGTCCTCCTCCAATCAAAAATCCCCGACGACAAAAAAAAACGTACAAACTGACATACGAAAGCAAATTTGGCCAGACTTGATGCAGAGACGATTCGCTCGCTCGGTCAATAAGCATCCTATTACGTATTTAGGATTTTTTCCATAAGTTTGTTTAGGATTTTTTATGCGTCTATTTATAAGATGTTTTGTTTACGTGACGAATTTAGCCCTTACGCTGCCCCGTTTGGCCGCCATGTATAATCACCGAGATATCTCTGGTAGTCTACAACCTAACGTCTATCTAAGCCATTGTGGAATCGGTGAGAAGTAATCCGAGGAGGCTTGCAAAATGTTGATGTGTAGGTAGTGTGGAAAGGTTAGTAGTCTTGCTCCTCACCGTGCCAGCTACGTGTACGTTGCGTGAAAGGTCGCCGAGTGCCCTCCGACTATCAATGAAGCAGAGAAGACTAACCTATGTAGCAATACTGCACGTGCATATTATAGAAACATTTGGTTTAGATTTAAGAGGGCGGGGAGTAGCGTTGCAAAACTTCGGTAGTATTCGCAATAATTCGGAAATATTAAAGTATACTTTTACTGGAAGGAATACTAGGTACACCGCAGCAAGAATTAACTTAAAACTTGAATTAACGCCATCTAGCGGGAAAAGTAGAACTGTAAATAGCAAACTTTCCTAGTTAGTCGCTCGGCGACGTGATGCCAGCGTTCGCCTACACCACGACCACGGTAATATTATCATACAGTATGGTAACTCGGCCGTATCTTGGAAATAAATGCCTACAGCCGCGCGGTACGTAAACATGCGATAGGGCTGCCCGCCTCCAGAATTTTAATTGCATTTGCCTACTTTGTGTTTCCATTTAGTTTTGTGATTGTAAATATACTTTTTTTAAATATAAACAAATAAAATACTTTGTGAATTGAATAATATAAAATACTTTGTGAAATGCGTGTTGTTTTTTGATTGGTAGATTCAATTAAAAAAACATGCTTATGTTTGAAATCGGTCTTATAAATTTGCGACCGAAAAATATTTGCGCCTCGACTGAGACGTATGAAATGCTTTATTATGAAATTAAATATACTTAATCTGAGAAAATTTCAACTATCTAGTGACAGACAGACGGTCAAATTTATTTTTTCTAGTATTATTCATACACACAGTACAATAAACAACTATTATTAATAATAAAATACCACGTCTTTACTTTGAATTATACAAACTAACGAAACAAAACACACATGCCCCGAGGTTTTAATACAAGCGTACCTACCGTACCGTATCATGATTCATGAACCGCCTATAACTACCTATTTCACTTGTGTCAATCCCTTTCCTTTTCTCTATTCACTTTATTTATTAATCCAGACTTCTTTTTTTACGGGAGATAAAAGGAAATACTTATCCATTAAAAAGACACACATTATGTACCTACCTACTAGTAAGTAACATTAGGTATTTTATAGTCTTATCTTTCAGTTTTCAGGTATTTCTAAAAAAAAATATCTGTGGATACGCATCCAGAGATAACTTTTTTTGACGAATTCATGCAACCAAAAACAGCACAATATATCCTACTCGTCATTTTAAATATGTACTTGAACTTATTTTTAGTGAAAACATGGCACGGTTTTTGTTAAAAAAACAACACACCGTCCGTTCGTCACTTTTTTCAAATTCAAAAGTCATTTATTCAAATTAGGCTGAGAATCAGCACTTTTCGAACGTCAAAGTTACATAAGACAGTCCCACAAAACGCCCACCCTTCACCACTTCCTAGTGCTTTCGCTGGGAAGAAGAAGTGGCGCAACAAACTCCCCAGCAGCACAGCTGTCTGTTCAATTAGGAAAAATAAAATGATTCTATACAATAAGTACCTACTTATGCAAAATAATTTACATAACACAACACAAAACATTAAATTATAAATTATCAGCCATATGACAGCTAGCACACGCCAATATACCAACCAAAAACAACGAGATCTATACTCAAGCAGAAATAAAAATAACTAAACGTAAAGAATATCTAAAAAAGAAAATAAAGCCTCCAGGCATAAAGGGCGTGCCCGCTTACATATAGCTGTAACTAGAGTTATAATTGATAAACTAGGACCATCGAAGTAAAATAAATAAACAGTTAATTACTAATAACAATAACAAAACCATGATCAGCAAGACGACCAGTCACCACAAGCAGCACCCGTTCACGAGCTTAACGCAAAGATCAGCCATTACTACTGCGGCACAGTCGCGACTGTCTGCATGCCAAACGGATGCCAAGATCGAGGCGCGTAGGCATAGCTCGCGCTTCGTCCGTTTCTATGAAGTTGGAATACTGTATGATAATATTACTGTGCCTACACGTTGTGTACTGCAACGGCACTGCCCACGAGTACGGTAATATTATCTATACAGTATTCCTACTTCAAACAAACGGACGAAGCGCGAGCTATGCCTACGCGCCTCGATCTCGGCATGCAGATGATGCAGACACCAGACAGTCGCCAGTCGCGACTGTGCCGCAGTGACGAACGGACGGTATGTTGTTTTTTTAACAATAACCGCGCGATTTTTTCACTAAAAATAAGTTCAAGTACATATTTAATGACGTAGCAGACAGCATAGATATTTTTACTTGTTCTCTGAGTGAGTTCAAAAAAACTACGATGTACAGAATATGTTTTCATAATAATAAAACTGTAATTATGGCCATTAGGAAATTCCTATATTGATAGTGATATTGAGTTAATAAATAAATAAATTTGCTGTAGGTACTTGTAACGGCATGGTGGCATTTATATTTTTTTATTTGTAATTAGGTAGGTTCATTATTTGCTATATTTTTGTTGACTACTTTGGGGAATCGTGAGTGAATGTACAGACTACAGACTAGTAAAGAGTCTTTTGGAAATTTCTTTACCAGGCCGTTATCTCAACATATTAGGATATCTCGGCTTATCTCGAGATCTAGGCCTTGTAGAGAAAATCTAGCTAGTATATACGTCATACTAATAAGGTACAGATAGTTGAACTCATCTGTGCGCGCGGCGCTCTGTGTGGGTAAGGCGATAAGGACACGTGTTGCTCGGACGACGACTGCCGCGCACAGAGTACTTTTTAATATAGACTGCCGCGTCACTGGCACACAAATTAAAGCTGTATAATTACAATCGCACGCACCAGATGAGTTGAACTATCTGTACCTACCTTTAAATGGTTAACGAGCGTAGCCTTATTGGGGGCAAATCGGCCGATGAACGGCGCTAGTTGTCATAGGCACGTCGCGTAAATATAAATTATGGGGATATTAACTTATTAGTATTTATTTATAGTAACTTTAACTTATTAGTAACGTAACGTAACTAACAACTAATGGCTGATTTACATTAGTCGGTTAGACCGTATTCGGCTGCAGGCCGTATTCGGTCACCGACTAATATAAACAGGTATTCGTTTGGCCGTATTCGGTTTGGCCGTATCCGGTCGAGCCCGTACAAGACTGCTCGTGACGATGCTTGCAACCCGACTGTTCAATATACAATCACCGCATCAATCAAGTCGCCGAATTCGGTTAACCGACCAATGTAAACAACTCAATTTAGGTAAGCGTTTCAGTTAAACCGAATGCGGCCGCCGCCTTCGGTGACCGACCTAATGTAAATGCGCCTTATGTAACGTTTAACTTACTAGTACTTATTACAAAATACGAGTATACTAAGGTAAGATATTTTTTTCTTAAAAAATATTATATTTTCGTGGGCTGAATTTAAAAATATGTAAACAATTAGCAGCTAAGAAGGTAAGTAGGTAGGTACCTAACTTATATCATTGGGTAACTGTGTGTGTGAGATACATCCGCAACGTTCGGAGTCGGTGGCAAAACGAAAATATTTTATAGGTACTATATCTACATACAGTAAAATATAAGTACCGTAACATAGTTATACATAATTATATGAAAGCGATTCTTAACTATATCACGGCTTGAACTATCTTACTGCGAACCATCTTAATGTAGGTATACTAGGTACCTATACTACATGGTTCTGTATTTTCGATTTTGCCACCGAATTCCGAATTTAGATAGGTACTCCCGTTCCAATAAAAATAAAATAGGCCAATAGTGACAGAAATATTTCAATATAATTTATTAGGAAACAAATAAGTACGTACCGTACAGCACAGTCAAATAAGTAGGTACCGTAGGTAACGAATTCCAACTAAGCACGTTGCGCTAATGTATTAGAATGTTTTATTTTTTTGAATATTGTTTGCGTTTATAATTTATGTTTGCATGGTTTTTTTACAATGTTGTTTAAATAAATAATATTTCGTATTTTGTTCAATTCATTTGATGCTGCATTCTTAAATTACATTCTTAGGAAATTGGAGTGAGAGAAATTTCAAGTGTCTACCTGTTATGGATCATGAGATATACAGCCTGCTGGCAGACCGACGGACGGACAGCGGAGGCTTAGTAATAGGGCTCCGTTTGGCACCCTTCGAGTACGAACCCCATACAATGACAACTGTTAATCCGTAGAAAGTAGCAAAATATAACAATTCATTATCAAGGTGGTTCAGGTGTAAGCTAAATAACACGATTGTTTATGTTACAATTAGTTTATTATTATTAACAGGACCTTGATGAATTAACAGGCTATACATAATGTATCAGCACTAGATCTGTAACAATGTACAGTTGATCATACAGATCTTATACGGTAAGTACAGATAAACTAAAAGTAATAAATTAAACAAACATTATTATCACATAATTGTTGCTATTTATTAAATTATACAATCTATAGTTCGCGATTACACTTCATTACGTTAGCAATAGTCTAGTACTTGGGCGCGGGAGACTCCTCCTTCGAGTAGTCTCTGATGGGAGAGTAGAACTGAAACAAACACCAGCACATGTTATCTCACAAGTTCACAACTGTGCAACATACATTATTATTGTCATATTTGCGATAGGTATGCTACGTAGGTGGCAGGTGGTATGCTGAGTCTAATATGTATGACTAGCTGCGCCCCGCGGTTCACCCGCATAAGTATCGATCCCGTGGGAACAATCGGATAACAAGTATCCTATGTGTTAATGCAGGTTATAAAATATGTGTGCCAAATTTTATCCAAATCCGTTCAGTATCCAAATCCGTGAAGAAGAGACAAACATACACACTCACAAACTTTCGCCTTTATAATATTAGTGTGATTGCTGTATGAAGTTAAAAAAAAAACTCAGTCAGAGTTTATTGGGTATTGCACCAGGGATTTCTCAGTAGTAGCCCAGTTGAGCAGCAATAGGCTCGCACCCTTTTAAATGGGACTTATACATAACTGGCAAAATGTGGGTGTTCTATAGGAACACCTCTGCCTAACGCTTCAGAGATTACAGGCAATGATGATGTGTGAACTCCTTGCTTAGTTGCATTGGTTGGTTATGAGCTGTCACATCAAACTCAACATTTGTTGGTAATGAGCTGTCACATCAAACTCAACATTGGTTGGCTATGAGCTGTCACATCAAACTCAACATTGGTTGGCTATGAGCTGTCACATCAAACTCAACATTTGTTGGTTATGAGCTGTCACATCAAACTCAACATTGGTTGGTTATGAGCTGTCACATCAAACTCAACATTGGTTGGTTATGAGCTGTCACATCAAACTCAACATTTGTTGGTTATGACCTGTCACATCAAACTCAACATTGGTTGGTTATGAGCTGTCACATCAAACTCAGCATTTTCCTCTGCATACCTAGTTGATTTGCCACTTATCCTGTTTGTGCGACACAGCAGTGACAGTGTATATTTTAATACCTATTATTTTTAACATAGCAAACAACACATATTAATCCTGCATTGGCACCATATTTTATTAGGAAATCTCCACTAATAGGAGCCTATTTACACTCTATATGACTGCAGTAATAGAAACAATATCTGCACACCAATCTTTTTAAGGCAATTATTCAGATAGAATTAGCTTTTTGGCCCATGAAATTCCTATTGGACCGGTTTTTTTTTTTGTGAAGATTCAAGTGTCAGGATTTAATTCCCATAAAAATTATAGGTGAATAGAGACAGGAAGGGTGCCAAAAAAAAATGTTAAAAATCAGTTTTTCGCTTCTAGAGCAAAATGTACAGCTCGGACAAAAAAAAAGGTAAATGTAACAAATGTGTGCAATAAAAAAACAAAGAGAATGAGCCCCGGTAGAGCAAAATCGGTCCAGAGAATCGTCCGCAATTCGCATAAAAACACGTTTTTTTTGCAAATCTTGTAAATTTTATGACTCGCGTTCCGGATGTGATAGAGAGCTGAAATTTTGTTATGAAGTCAGTTTTGTGGCCTTCTAACTACAGTTAAATTTTCAGATCAAATGTTGCAAGCTTTTTGCAAACCGTCGACTTTTGCAAAAAAGGAACCTTTTTTAAATCGACTGGGAGGGTATTTTAATTTTAGATAAATGTAATAATTTTGGTTCCTGTGCATTAAGATGGAGTTGAACTACAAATTTCCACAATTTTAGATCATTTGACAAAGAGTAAAGTTGTTTAAATAATTAATAAAGTTCAGGTACTTTTAGCGCGGGCGGCGCGAGTGGAGAGGACAGATTGAAAAAAAAACTTTAAAATACCATTTTAACAATTAATAATTAGTTTTAAATTTTTTTCATTTTTCCCGTAATCAGCGACCACAAAAACGTCTAATATGACAACAACATAATTTTTCCAAAAAAAAATCGATTTCAGTTCGCGCCGCCGCCGCGCGCGTATAAAGTAGGTCCTTAACTTCATTAATTATTTATTTTTATCCATCCCCCATTATCCCATTATCAAAAAGCTTGCAACATTTGATCTGAAAATTTAACTGTAGTTAGAAGGCCACAAAACTGACATATCAAAATGTCAGCTCTCTCACTTCCGGAACGCGAGTTATTAAATTTACAAGATTTGCAAAAAAAAAACGTGTTTTTATGCGAATTGCGGACGATCCTCTGGACCGATTTTGCTCTACTGGGGCTCATTCTCTTTGTTTTTTTATTGCATACATTTGTTACATTAACTTCTTTTTTTTTTCGGAGCTGTAGTTTTTGCTCTAGAAGCGAAAAACTGGTTTCTACCATTTTTTTTGGCACCCTTCCTCCTTCTATTCACCTATAATTTTTATGGGAATCAATTCCTGACACTTGAATCTTCAAAAAAAAAAACTGGTCCTATAGGAGTTTCATGGACTCTTCAAGATTTTTTTGCTAATTCTATCTGACTAAATGGTGTTGAACCAGTGTTTTTATTACATACCTTGTACTGCTTGGCCCTGTACTCCTCCCAGGGCTCGGGGTTGGACTTCTTGTTCCAGGAGACATCGGGATTGCGAGTGGCCAGTCTGCCCAGATAGAAAACAGCGCCCGCACAGCCGATACCCACGCACACGTACAGCGGGATCAACTGCACATATATATCACAATGTTCATTCTTTATTAGTAAAGTATTAAACTTGTGGCATATTCTCCCACAACATGCAGTGTTGTGCTTACATGTCCTAGTTATCAGTACAGAGACGGCAACACTTTGCTACCATACCATAAAACATTGCATATGTTTAGAAAACTTTCCATACTACACCATCTACACATAGTGCCATCCACGAAGACGCGCCCCACTCTTCTTCCTAATTGCTTACAGTACAAGTGTGCAACATATCGCGAATGTTTTAGTTTTGTAGTGTTTACTAATAACCCATTCACAGGTAGTGTATATTGACAATACTAAAACACTATTAGTAATGATTACAACAATACCTTGTTTTACTGATTGAAAGATAAATCAATAGGACAAGCAATGCAGACCAATTTTCAATCAATACTATATATAATTTATATTGTCATAAACTATATTAGTATGCATGTTACTTAATAGGGATTATGTATGACAATGTAACTCAATTACTTATTTAAAATTAATTGATTTTGTTTGAGTAGTTGCGACTAAAACATAAACGAGATTAAAGTAGGTCATTATTCTGATTGTTTTTCAGTTCTGTAACATGGAATAGATTTTACAAATGGCAGCCCTATGAAGAGCCGATAAACTTACTTTACACAATCTAACTTACTTGTATAACAATAGATAACAAATTACGCCTTACCTCTATTCATTCACAAATAAATGTAAGCCATAACAATGGAACATTTGGAACAGAGATAACAATATTAGAGGTTAATTATGTAAGAAGTATACACCTGAGACGTAGTTTGCGTTGATCAACAATTATGAAATGCTACTTACAGCTTTGTGCTTTTTCAAGCTTTCAAGCGATAAACCTTGCATTTTGATGGCTTAAGGAATATTCAAAATTTCACAACTATTTGCCTAGGAGGCAGAAACAAGCAATCGATACGGTGCAGTCTTCGTCAATTGCTGAAAAAATCTGACAGTCAGCCAGTGTTGCCAAATGTAGCGCGCTCCATGACGCCAAATTTTTTGGCCCAAGTAGCATAGTCGCCAATTTTTTTTGTTGTAAAGTAAGTTCGCCGAATTTTAAGTCTGATACTTTATTTGCGAAATAAGAAGAATTTCTTCATACAGTAGGCACTGTATGAAGAAATTCTTCTCCACAATATTCCTAATTTTAATGGAATCAATGCTCGAAAATATAAAATGAACCGCTGCTGCCTACTTATTTTAAAAATCTAGATTTGTTTCCCAATCGTCCCTGTATTATATTTTCCCATTTTGATATCACAAAACTATAACCAAAATCACCAAACCAAATATTACCTAATTGTGATTTGAGTGTATGGTTGTTAATTACAATTAGGTAAATCCTCTCAACGTATACAGAACCTATTTTATTGACTTGTAGCGTTTACAAAATCCTCCATTTCTGTGTATTTGAATGCAATGTTACAATTTTTATAAGTAAACCAAAATCCGCGAATGTGTGTCTGACATCATTAACTTAACTTAATTTTTTTCTTTCGCTAGAAAACATTCTTTGACATTTCTCTATTTTCCTTCTTTGATAGACGTTAAAAATGTGATGTTACGTTGAATATATTTTTAGCTCTGAACATTTTCATCGTTCGTCAGATAATCTGGATGGAGCCTAAAATCGCTATTTTTTTGATGATATAGCCTAATTGGCAACCAGTCTCCGATCGTAATGATTGGTGGCCCCGACATCCTTCCAAGCAGCCTAAATGGCGACAAGTCACCTAATCTGGCACCACTGTAGCTTACTGCAGTTTCAATGTTACCACCCCAAAATTATAAAATGTAAAAAATAACCCTATCTACAGTACAGCCGAATTCAAACATATTGGCCGCATCTACGTAATGTCTCATTGCGTCAGTTTACGCGTTAAATGTGTAAAGCTACGGTTTCCTAGAAGCGGTGGCCGCACGGTTTTCTGTTTCGTTTTGAGACCTCTGACACGCAATGACGTAGTGATTATAGATAGTTCAACTATGTGCGCGCGGCGCCATGAGTGCGTGCGCTTGTAATTATACAGCTTTAATTTGTGTAGCAGTGACGCGGCAGTCGTCGTCCGACCGCAACACAAATTAAAGCTGTAAACCCAGCTGCCTAACGTCAAGATCACTGGATCGTGACGTTAGGCCATAAGCGATTGAGAACATTTCATTCTGAAATTGACTGGTAAATTTATAGCTTTATTTTTCAAATAGCGTTCCTTTTCATATTTTATTTCTTAGTGCGGCTGTGCGGCAGTTGGTTTTAGTGGCAATACCATCTCCAGCTGTCAAATAAAAAAATGCAATAAACTTTTGACAACTGCATCAAAAGATTTTATTATATTGATATAACCTAATTTTAATGACTCGGTGCTATTCTAGGGGAAATAATACTTCTTATAATCAAAAAAGAAAAGAACACTTTCAAAATGAGCTTTTTATTGTAAGTAATAGTTTGTCTTACTTAAGCAGATAGGTGTCTATTAATAACTATAAAAACGTCTTCCGTTCTACTGCGCTGACGGCTTGTTTACGTCTGTGGTGAAGTTTTGTGGTATATTATTTTAGATGTAAAAAGTTGCGCCGCGTCCCCAAAGCATCATAGTTAGCAATAGCCCAGACTATGCTGTGTGGTCATAGTGAACTAGTGTGCCGGGCCAATACGGGAACACCGTCCTGGCTGGACTTTAAACTTAGCTCTGTGGTAGGTAATCGAGAAGTATGTGTAACATATCAACACATCGTGTTTCAGTGGGAGTCGTTCAAACAAGACATTCAAGCCGAAGAAGAACATCCCCGAGGGCACGCACCAGTACGACCTGATGCGGCACGCGGCGGCCACGTTGGGCTCCGGCAACCTGCGCCTCGCCGTCATGCTGCCTGAGGGTGAAGACCTCAACGAGTGGGTCGCCGTCAACAGTGAGCACCAGCTTTGTGTACTAGCTGCTTTAATTTAATACCTGCAGTGTGGACTCGAAACTAACTAACTTGAACCAACAAGTTCGAACCACCAGGTTCACTGACCATACAGCTGTTATGGCAAGTTTAAATCAGTTTATTTGTTGTAAGTTTATACTTGATTGCAATAAACTGAAAAAGGCTGTCCAAAAAAAATGCTGATTACGCTTCGCTAACTACTTGCTCTTATTTAGAAGAGAATGTCCAGAAGTTGTTTGAGTCCTATTATTACTTTGTGAGCAGCTATGGGCACAGTCCATAGCTTTCTACTCTTAACATTTTAAGTTTAAAGACTTGAATGATTGAATTCATATCTATACAAATTATAAATGCCTGAGAAAACAAATATGAATAGACACAATAAAACCATGTAGCGGTGACGTGGGGTGTTGAAGATTGATCATAAATATCTTACTTGAGCCTGAGAGCAGAGCTCTGTGCTATGTGCCCATAGTAGCTGGGAAGTTGCTGAAATCCCCGATAGTCCTATTTTGATAACCAGTTTAAAATGAAATACAGATTTTTTGAGACCAAAGTGGTACAACAAGGGGTTGTGGTGTGCGTTGCGTCACTAGTCAGTGAGGTGCCATTAACAGGAACTTACATTAGCATGACTCCATGTGCCCTCTGTTTAACTTGGCATCAACATAATTATGTCGGCTAGTTGGCTCGCGCTCGTCTTTTTTCGCGGGCGGGACAGGCGCGGCGCGGCGCGCGGTAGTGCGTGACTCACAGATAACAGATTATCGAGCTCACATCCTTTTAATGTTTCCTTTTACAGCAAACTATGAGTGAGTTGTACAAGGAAAAATAATTTTTAAATTCTAATTGCTGATAATTTTTCCTGTTATGATTATATTAATATTTACAAGTTATTATTATCATTACAAGCTAATCCCATGAGAAGTACATAACATGATTGTATGATATTATGTAATGTTTGACTGCCCTGTTGGTCTAGTGGTCGCAAGCGCTACTGCTGAACATGAGGTCCTGGGTTCGATTCCCAGGTTGCGCAAAGTGTCAGAGTTTTTCTTTCTGGAATTTTTAAGTAGGAGCCCGGAGTCTGGATTTGTGCCCGGTTGATGGCAATAGGCTCGCCCCCTATTACATGGGACTTAAACATAACTGGAGAAATGTGGGTGTACTATAGTAGGTACACCTCTGCCCTTTGGGTAAACAAGGCGTGATGTTATGTTATGTTATGATATTATGTGAAAGATCAATTTTAACTAAACTAAAATTCTTTACAATGTGAAGAGATTTCAATAATTCTTATTTTATACGAAAAGAAGGGGTACCTTATGAATGGTTTCATATAAATTTGGTCAAGTTCTGCTGAATAATTTTCGAATTAGCTTGAATAATACATATACAGGGTGTCCAAGAACCTGGCGTCCAACTGGATTCCCACGATGCCCCAAGTTCTAACAGTACTCAGAAAAATATTTTAAAAAATCCACCCCATGTACTTACAGAATTATACTGATTTAAAAAAAAAAGGGGAAATGAGCACCCTGTGACATACTTTTGAATGCTGTGACTGCTAATGCTGATAATTTCGATATTTCTTGGAGGTTTTGTAATCTAGGGTATTGCTGTGTCTAAATAGAATGTAAAAATAAAGTACTTATTGTACCATTTTAAAATAAAATATTATTTTAACTAAAGGTGATATGGAAAACTATTGAATTTCGCAACTTTGACCGACTGTAGTGTAAAAAAAATGTACCAAAATAGTATGGCAAGTGACGTCAAATTTTGACGCGTTTATTCCTCTTTTTAAAAAGGTATAATACTTACACATTAATTTGAAAAAAAAAAAATTGATAATATTTTTACTCAACAACCCAATTTTTACGAAGTGCCTACCTACTAACGGTAACTGTCGGACCCTTTCTTATCTTAGAAACTGTTATGTTACTACTATTATTTACTTCGGTTCCAAGAGTGAGCAAGAAGGAAATACACACAGGTAGATGGGTTCCCAGTAGAATAAAAGCAAAGAATGTTAGTTTAAAGATATTTTATTACAATAAATGTTCAAAATGTTGACCACCCGCGGCAATACAAGCTCTCACTCTCCTTAAAAAGGACCGCTTTATGTTTCGCGAGTAACTTTTTTGACGTATCACCTGCACTGCTTGTGTTATCTTCTCACGAAGGTCAGCGATGTCATTAATGGGCTTCGCATAAACGAGCTCCTTCATAGTTCCCCAGAAAAAAAAATCCAGCGGATTTAAGTCAGGTGAGCGGGCTGGCCACGGGATTGTTCCTGATCGCCCAATCCACCTGTTCGGGTATTGCTCGTCCAAAAACTCTCTAACGGATACGCGAAAATGTGCTGGACAGCCGTCGTGTTGGAACCACATATCTGGTGGGGTCTCTTCTAGTAAGTTTGGCAAATCATTTTGAAGAAAATTTAAATATGATTCGCCAGTCAAATTCTCGGGCATCTCAAATGGACCAATAATATTCCCACAGAGAATACCGGTCCACATGTTCACTTTGAACCGGTACTGGGATCTATCTTCTCGCATCAAGTGCGGATTTTCCACATGCCACTCGTGCAAGTTGTGTAGGTTCATGTAGCCATCCTTCTTAAATGTTGATTCATCTGACCACAAAATTTTGTCGATAAAGTTTTCGTCTTCTCGATGTTTTTGCAGGATTGTTTCACAAAACGCGACTCGGCTCGGATAGTCTCGAGGTAAAAGACTTTGCACTCGCTGTACGTGGTACGGATGATATTCTTCTTTTTGGAGAATACTGTGTGCTGTGCTCTTCGGTATCCCCGTATCAGCTTCTATTCCTCGCACAGAGATGCTTGGATTTGCCGACACCGCCTCTAAAACTTCATCGCGTATGAAGTCATTTACGGGTCGTCCTTCACCAGCTACTTGATTGGGGAACCGCCCGTCACATAGTGATCTGTGCACATTAATGAAAACTCGATGGTCGGGATATCGCGTAGCCCTCGGATACCTTTCTCTGTAAAGTCTCGCTGCAGCTCGTCCATTACCTCTACATTCTCCATAAATGTAGTGCATATTTGCGTATTCTTGCGGAGTGTAGGTCGCCATGGTAGCACACACAAAACACAAACTGTCCAAACACAGGCAAAGGTCGTCGTAAAGAGTTCGTTTCAAAGTCCAGAGCACAAAGAGTAATCGAGTCCAATAAACAAAGCTTTAAATCGTAGTACGTGATCAATGGTAACAATAAGAGAGAGGTGCGTAGTAACGGCAGGAGGCAGTGACGCGTACTGACCGTACTGTTATCCTAAATAGCACGATCCCAGATAGCGTCACTATCTATCTCACTCGCACCTCTAACCTTTTTCTCCCTCACTCTTACCTGAATAATGGGGTACCATAAAGAAGAACCAGCAAATCGCAAAGATAGTTTCTGTCTTGCTCCCTCCTGTTGTAATAACGAATCACTATGGTGAGATGCATGCACATACCGTCCCTTACGGTCTAACCTGTTTTTTGAGAGGCCTGTTGTTATTTTTATGAGCATACAATAGTAATTCTTTAGAGGTTAGATTCAATTCGTCGTAAATTTTTCTTTCTAAGAATTCTGTAAGACATCGTAAAAATTACCTTTTTAAAAAGAGGAATAAACGCGTCAAAATTTGACGTCACTTGCCATACTATTTTGGTACATTTTTTTTACACTACAGTCGGTCAAAGTTGCGAAATTCAATAGGTTTCCATATCACCTTTAGTTAAAATAATATTTTATTTTAAAATGGTACAATAAGTACATTATTTTTACATTCTATTTAGACACAGCAATACCCTAGATTACAAAACCTCCAAGAAATATCGAAATTATCAGCATTAGCAGTCACAGCATTCAAAAGTATGTCACAGGGTGCTCATTTCCCCTTTTTTTTTGAAATCAGTATAATTCTGTAAGTACATGGGGTGGATTTTTTAAAATATTTTTCTGAGTACTGTTAGAACTTGGGGCATCGTGGGAATCCAGTTGGACGCCAGGTTCTTGGACACCCTGTATACATCTATGTATTTCGTCTATGTTGATGATGTTCTCAGCATGTATCAGAAGTGTGTGTGGTCATATTCAAGGGTGTACAGACCATCAAACTGAACAACTTTCTCTATGGGATCTCGTAATCGCGACAAAATGTTCAACCGTCCCCTATAAAACTTCAATACCTATTCGATCCAAATGTCCACAGCCTTAAGTATGAGCACAAATTTCTGATACAAGCTGTAATTTTAACATAGGAAATAGTGATACAGTACGACACAACTTAAATGTAGCATAAATTTGCGCTACATTCATTTAAATTTTACGAAGTTATTGTGTTTGCGTAAAGATCATTTTCACCTAAAGCAGTAATAAATTATGGTTTATAAAAATATATTGTATATTATAAATATACCGAGTAGGTACTGACTGTTATGATGCGAGGCGGCAAATATACTGAGATGACTGTTAGGATGCGAGGCGGCAAATATACTGAGATGACTGTTATGATGCGACGCGGCAAAAATACTGAGATGATTAGGAGTATTAAGATGTTTTGTTTTTTATTATTCGTTTTTTATTTGTGGTTCCCCACACAATTCTTGAACAATATGACAGAACTTAGATGTGGATCTGCATAAATCCTAAAACCGATCACCATCTGAACTGAGAGCGCTTTCAAAATCATCAATCTTTATTACTGCTTTAGACGAAAATGATCTTTACGCATACGCAATAACGTGTAAACTCTAAAATAAAATTGATGCGTAGATTGACATGTACTTTCTTGCAAAATAAATGATCACGTAAATAAAGTCTGTATTATTTGTTTGTTTTTTAGGTTCGATTTGAAGGATACAAGGCTAGAACGATGAATATCACAAATCAAACTTTTAGAGATATTTAAAGTCAAAAAACTTAAATATTGTTTAAATTATTTATATCATTGAAATTTTACATTATCCTAACTAATATTATAATTGCGAATGTGAGTTTGTTTGTTCGTTTGTTACGCTTTCACGCTAAAACGGCTGAACGGATTTGGATGAAATATTTTCCGACCTCCACGCGCGTGGGCAAAAGTTAGTGATAAATAATATCCTATATTATATAAAAAGGTTCTTATCGTAGGTATATTATAATTATGTAGTCTTTATAATAACATTATATATTTTGAGTCATTATAATTAAGGGCATGGAATAGGTAATATATAAAAAAGCCATGGCAATATGTTTTATGGGCGTTGAACGACGTTATACCAGATATTATAAAAATTGTTTATTCGTATTCGAATCGTTGTACACCTTGGACATCCATACTTATATCCCAGTCTCAACAGCTCCACTAAAGTCGCCGAACGATTCGTCGCTGTCAGATGAGTTATTTAAGTTTATGTTAAATTGATCTAAGTATTGGTCTGTTCTATGCTCGTGTCGCATATGCTCTTTTCGCATTTTATCGCGTAATTGACTACTTTTTGCCATTCGGATACGCCTACAGACTCGAATTTGACTTTCGTTAGATTCATCGAGACACTTTTAGAACTAACGTGGCCTTTCACTTGGGCCTAAAGATTTTCGATTGGGTAAAAATCCGGTTGATAAGGAGTAAGCCGTAAAACAGATTGACCATGTTCCGCCATTATTTGGTGAATTTAAAAAAAATTATATATATATATATATATTTCACATAAATCATAATCATTTTTATTTGTGTAACATAGGTAGTGAATACATTTCTTAAATTAAAGTTTATAGGTCGCTATGTTATGCCAAAAAGCGTACAAATTTTAATATGGTTGCATGCAAAATAAGAGAGATTAAAAATAACAATATTAATCATGCGAGAGGTAAACACAAATTATTTGGTAGGTATGTCAAAATTAATAGAATAAATGCCACAATATGGAGTAATTTCTACAGTCAATTAATAAACAAATACTCATAAATTTACAATGAGTAAATAGTCATTTAAAAAATTGGTTTCTACAATAAAATAAATAAAATAAAAGTCTACATTAATTTATCATTTAGAAATTCATCAGTCGTATAATAAAAATTTTCAATTAATAATTGTTTTAATTTTTTTTTGAATTGCGTAACATTCAATGAAATCAGGTAATTTATTGTAGATGCGCGGTGCCATGCCTAAAACGCTCTTTCTCACTAAGGCAGTCTTACAACGCTGATTGCTTAAAGAGTTTGCGTATTGGCTACGAATCGCAACATCTCGTAACGTTGACATTTTTTCGAATAACTTCGTGTTAGTTTTGACGAAAACACTTATTTCAAAAATATATAATGAAGGTAAGGTAAAGTATTTTCAGCGATTTAAGGAAAGGTACAAAGCTATCATCAATTCTCAGACCACACATTGATATTATGCATCTTTTTTGTGCCTTAAAGACGATATCTTTATCAGTAGATATTCCCCAAAAAATAATGCCGTATCGCAAAATTGAGGCTACTAAGCCGTGATATGCAGCTAGTAGCGCATCTATATTTATTTTCCTAGCAATTTGGAAAAGTGCGTATCCTGATTTATTAACTTTCTTACTTAGGTCATCTATGTGGGCCTTCCAGTTCAGTTGGTTATCAAGGAATAATTTTGCTACTTTAACTTCTTCAATGTTACAGTTACTATGTCTGATATTTACTTTTGGTACTGGAGTTCTTTGGTGAAAGTGCATTATTTTGGTTTTCTTTAAGTTTATAACTAAGTTATTTTTAATAAGCCAATTAATTATGTCCGATAATGTATTATTTATGTCATCTTGATAAATATTGCTATCAACACATTTCACTATGGCAGTACTGTCGTCTGCAAACATCACCATTTGATGTTGAGTCACCCTTGGCAAATCATTTATATAGACTAAAAAAAGTGGTGGCCCAAGGACGCTACCCTGTGGGACACCAAACTGTTGTTTTTGTGTTTGTGTTTGTTTTTTCTCATACTCTCGCAATCTCTGTACATTGCATTCTGTTGGAGAGATAGGATTCAAATAGTTTCAAAATGTTACCTCGGATACCGTAGCTACGCAATTAGTCTAGTAAGACGTCGTGATTTACGTAATCGAAGGCTTTAGTCATATATGGGTAAATAGCACAAATAGGAGCCTTTTGGTCTACTACTAACATAATGCTACGTAAAAAATTAAAAATAGCCATGTTGATCGTGGTATTCTTTCTAAAGCCATTTTGTTCCTTGCATAATAAGTTAAATTTATTTAGATAGCAATACAGAGAAATATAAATATTTTTTTCGAAAATTTTGGAAAATACAGAAATTTTAGCTATGGGCCTATAGTTCTTCATATCAGTTTTATTATCTTTTTTATGAAGTGGTTTATTTATTTATTTTATTTTAGGAACGCTTGCAGTCTAATAACTATAATTATAACAGTAATTTATATCTAATTTGCTAATTACAAGCTTCCACAGATAACTACAAAAATAACTTCCTCATCGTTACTTCTAAAATTACAATATAAAACTACCAACTTTTAACACAACAAAACAAAACAAACTAACTTGATACTGTAGTACCATAAAACTAAACAAACAAACAACAAAAATAAATAACATCATATTTAATAATAACTTTCTTCAAGTCTTCTGGATAAACTCCGTCAACAATGCCAAGGTTCATAATATGCGCTAATACGGGTGCTATGAGTTCATTTACAAATTTTATCACCTTTGTTGACACACCGTCAAATCCTACAGTACTTGTATTTTTAAGTTATCTTATAGCAGAAACAATGTCGGTTGATAGAACAGGCTGCATAAACATTGATTGCCTTGTCAAATTGCCTAATGTATTGTCAAATTCCATATCAGTTTTAATATTATTCTCAATGTCATCTATGAAATAATTATTAAATTCATTTGCAATGTCAATAGGTTTTGAAAAGGTCAGGTCACATTTATTAATGGTCATAGTTTGCTCCTTAGGTGAGTTATTTCTTGGTCTATTAACTAGTTGCCATGTAGCTTTCGACTTATTCTGCGAGGTTTTTATGAAGTAATCATTTTGAGCTTGCTGTGTTAGTCTTATAATTTTCTTATATTGTAAAGAGTATTTTTTAAAGTTACTTTTATTCCATAATGCAGGATTTAGTCTGTATGCCCACAGTAATTTAACCTACAAGGGCACTTATGAAACTTGCACGGTTCCAATTGGTCGTTTCCTATGGAGAAGATCCGGCAAGAAACTTCACGGTTACTCTTTTAAAAGTAAATGGTATTTACAATATTTTCAAGTTACAGTGTTAATAGGTATGAGAGGACAGTGTAGGCCTATCAACAAGATAGGCCTACTTAGCAAGATAGAAAATGGTCAACAGATCTACAAGTCTGTTGAGCCTACAACATTCTCACATTCACAAAATCTAAAAGAAGTGAATCTATATAAAATAAAAATAATAAATAATAAAATTAAAAACCTATTTAAACCAAATGACATGATTGCCACTACAGCTGTAACAAATCTAATTTAATAAAAAGTATAGAATATTGAAGTTATATAATTTCAAATAATGAAAAGATTACGTCAAAAGAAGTATGTAAAAGAAAAAAAAATTGGTAAAATAAAATAATCATCTTAATTTGGGAAATGTTAATTGACGAAACTGAAAACGGAGGACGGCAGTATAATGTCGTCAAAAGCCGAAGTTTTGAGGGAGACCGAGAAGTTTTATGGACAGTTATACACGTCGGTCACTAAACCTGTTGGTAGCTCAGCCCAAGATCCTAGAGCTAAGCTGACCCGACACTATACCGACGATATCCCGGACATCAGCCTATACGAGATTAGGATGGCCCTCAAACAGCTTAGGAACAACAAGGCGCCGGGTGAAGACGGAATCACATCAGAGCTTCTGAAAGCGGGTGGAACACCGGTACTGAAAGTCCTTCAGAGGCTCTTCAACTCCGTCTTACTCGAAGGAATAACGCCAGAGGCATGGAACAGAAGTGCGGTGGTCCTCTTCTTTAAGAAAGGGAATAATACCTCCTTAAAGAATTACAGACCCATCTCGCTTCTGAGCCATGTCTACAAGCTGTTCTCGACGGTCATGAAGAATCGTCTCGCACGTAGGTTCGATGACTTCCAGCCTCCCGAACAAGCCGGTTTCCGAAAAGGCTTTAGTACCATAGACCACATCCATACGCTGCGTCAAGTTATACAGAAGACTGAGGAGTATAACTTGCCACTATGCTTGGCGTTCGTGGACTATGAGAAGGCCTTTGATTCGATCGAGACCTGGGCAGTGATACAGTCTCTCCAGCGGTGCCATATTGACCATCGGTACATCGAGATGCTGAAGTGTTTGTACAAAAACGCCACTATGTCGGTCCGAGTACAGGAGCAGAGCACGAGAGCGATTCCTCTGCAGCGAGGCGTAAGACAGGGAGATGTTATCTCTCCGATACTGTTCACCGCTGCATTGGAAGACGCTTTCAAGCTCCTGGAATGGGAAGGATTTGGCATCAACATTAACGGCGAGTACATCACTCACCTTCGGTTTGCCGACGATATTGTGGTCATGGCAGAATCGCTGGAACACCTTGGCACAATGCTCGAAGACTCCATAGAGTCTCCCAACAAGTAGGGCTCCGGATGAATGGACAAAACGAAAGTCATGTCGAACGTCCATGTTGCGCCCTACCTAATATCGGTTGGGTGCTCTACTCTCGAAACTATTGACAAATATGTCTACCTGGGACAAGTGATCCAGTTGGGTAGGTCCAGTTTCGAGATGGGGGTCAATTGTCGAATCCGACTCGGCTGGGCAGCGTTCGGGAAACTACACAACATCTTCTCGTCCAACATACCTCAGTGTCTAAAGACGAAAGTCTACAACCAGTGTGTGTTACCAGTGATAACATAAGGAACTGAAATGTGGCCTCTCACCATGGGCCTCAAGTAAAGCTCAAGGTCACTCAGCGCGCTATGGAAAGGACTATGCTCGGTGTTTCTTTGCGAGATAGAATCAGAAATGAGGAGATCCGCAAACGAACTAAAGTCGCTGACATAGCCCAACGGATTAGCAAGCTGAAGTGGCAGTGGGCGGGGCTCATAGCGCGCAGAACTGACTGCCGATGGGGCAGAAAGGTTGTGGAATGGAGGCCACGTACCGGTAAGCGCAGCGTAGGAGGTCCACCCACAAGGTGGACAGACGACCTAATAAAAGTCGCAGGAAGCCGCTGGATGCAGGTCGCTTCCAACCGGCCGATTTGGAAATCATTGGGGGAGGCGTATGTTCAGCAGTGGACGTCCTATGGCTGAAATGATGATAATAGACATTTACATAGTAATGCCGTTATTGAGGTACCAGGGAAGCCACATGTACACAAGGAATTATTGCGAAACTTCCTTGTCTTCAACGTAGTCTTTAATCTTATAATATGCTTTTTTGATAAGCACACGTATGATGTGGGTTTTGAACTTTCCATCACTAAGTTCTGTAACCGACTTTGGCAACTTGTTATAAAATCGAATACTATTTATAACAAATGACTTACTAGTTTCAGCTAACCTAAATTTGGGTATCACAATTTCATGTTTACTACGTGTATTTATATTGAGGACCCATTTTATAAATATCGCGAATAGCCCTCTTTTGTAAAATAAAAATGGAATTTACGTCAGCTGCCGATCCCCACAGCAGAACGCCATAAGACATACTCGTAATACTGTGGAAATAAGCAAAGTATACTGACCTAGCTGTGGCTACATCAGTCTTCTGCCTTATTTTTCTTACTGCATATGCAGCTGAACTTAATCTACCTGAAAGAGCTCTAATGTGGGCGCCCCATTGCAATCTCGAATCTAAAGTAATTCCTAGAAATACGGTTTCCGTAATAGCATCTAGTTTCTTACCATCAAGTTTTAAATGTAGACCTACTTGAGGTACATTTGGTAATGAGAACTTAAGACATTTAGTTTTGTTCGCATTAAGTAAAAGATTATTAGCTGCGAACCATTTCGAAAGAACTGCCAGACTATCGTTGACATGTATGACATCCGGATCTTTTCTATCAATTGTAAAAATAAGAGATGTGTCATCAGCGAATAAATGATAAATGATAAATGATAAATGATAAATGATTTATTTCTGCAAGTAGGTTTGTACAAACACTTTTACACGTCAATCATATTTTAAAAACTAGATGAGGTCGGCGTTTCCTATCTGACTACTCTGAGAAGAAAGGCCGAAACAAACTCAGAGGTCACAGTCTCTTTTAAAGTCCAGACATAATCTTGGTCAGATCATGTGAAGACGATGTAGATTGATGTCTGAAATGGTCTTTTGAGGAAATAACCATTCAGATTGAGAAGACCTGTCCAGTCAGTGCACGCATTTGTCAGTTATCGTGCAGCTCAACTCAGAATTTAAGGAGCTCAACGATTCGACGAACAATACCAAAGAAAGGACGTTTGGGTAGGCCACATAAATTACTCAAACTGCCAGACCATGATAAAAACTAATTGACAACAAAAAAAAAAAAAAAAAATTAAAACAAAACAAAAGGGAATATCTGCATAGTCTTCACATTCACAATAATTAAAATAATATAATACTTTAAAGTAAATATTCATGTCAATGAGTATATAACATTCATTAATGTCAATGTGTATATAATAACCCGGAAATAATCTTGGTCAGAGCATTTCAATTTGAGGACCATGTAGATTTGTGTCTGAAATGGTCTTTTGAGGAAAGAACCATACAGATTTGAGTGGACCTGGCCAGTCAGTGCACGCATTTGTCAGCAATCGTGTAGCTCAACTCAGAACTTAAAAAGAGCTCAACGAATCGACGAACAATACCAAAGAAAGGACATTTGGGTAGGCCGCATAAAGTACTCAAACTGCCAGATTAACATAACAAAAAGTAAAATATAGCTAAATATATGACCCACATAGTCCTCACATCATAATAATAATAATATTATACTTCACAAAGTAAATATTCATGTCATTTTGTATATAATTTAAAGTTAGCAGAAAAACAAACAAAATTCAAAATGAAAAAAAAAAAAAATATATATATATAATAAATTGGAGCAGCTCAATCCCAAGCCTTTTTGTCCTCAATGAAATCTTTAACGGTATAAAACGCTTTCTGGCACAACTTACGTTTAATGAATGATTTGAATTTATTAAGGCTTAGGTCTTGTACGCGGCTTGGAAGTTTATTATAAAAGCGTATACATTGACATCTGAACGAGCCACCTATTTTCTTGAGCCTTGTTGTAGGTACAACAAATTTGTGTTTGTTCCTAGTATTTATGTTATGGATATCACTGTATTTTTTAAACAAGTTTAAATTTTTATGGACATATAAGAGATTTTCAAAAATATACTGAGAAGGCACAGTCATTACATTAATCTCCTTAAATTTCTCTCTGAGAGAGTGTCTCGGACTTAATTTATAAATTGATCGAACAGCTCTTTTCTGCAAAACAAAGATAGTCTGAATGTCGGCGGCATTTCCCCACAATAGAATACCATACGACATTACACTATGAAAATAGCTAAAGTACACTAAACGGGCTGTCTCTATGTCTGTTAAATTACGAATTTTTCTAACTGCATACGCTGCGGAGCTTAGCTTTTTTGACAATTTATCTATATGTGGGCCCCACTGAAGCTTAGCATCCAAAGTTATGCCCAAAAATACTGTGCTATCTTCAGGATTCAATTCTTCGCCCTTTATCAACACATTAGTTTTCACCTGCCTAACGTGAGGCAGTGTAAATTTAATGCATTTGGTTTTTTTTTCATTGAGAAGTAAATTGTTAACATTGAACCAGTGAACTACTTTCGCGATCGCGCTATTTATATCGTCAGTAACCAGCTGCTGACGTTTAAGTTTAAACAAAAGTGAAGTGTCATCCGCAAACAACACTATATCATGGTTATCCTTTACGAGGTAAGGCAAGTCATTAATATAAATAAGAAACAAGAAAGGACCAAGAATTGAGCCCTGTGGGACTCCCATTGTTACTATAGATCCGGGAGATCTTTTTCCATTAACGTCAACGCTCTGAATCCTATTACTCAAGTATGAAGTTAGAAGATCCAGAGCACTGTTTCGGATCCCATAGTGGCGGAGCTTCCTGATTAGCGTTTCATGAACAACGCAATCAAATGCCTTGGACAAATCACAAAAGATGCCCAAGGCATCGCATTTATCTTCCCATGCATTATAAATATGTCCCAAAAGTTCAACACCGGCATCAGTAGTTGAACGACCCCTTGTAAAACCGAACTGCTTGTTATGTAATAATTTATGTCTATTAAAAAACCTTTGCAATTGCTCTAAAACTAATTTCTCAAAAATTTTACTAAAGGTAGGTAGTACTGAAATAGGTCTATAATTTGTGGGGTCTGATGTACTACCTGATTTAAACAAAGGTATTATTTTACTATTTTTCATAAGATCAGGAAACTTCCCACAGTCGATACAATTATTAAAGATAAGAGCTAAAGTAGGTGCTACAATGTCAATAATAGACTTGGCTACTTCTACAGAATTACCCCACAGATCTGCAGTCTTTTTTACATTTATAGTGTGAAAGGTTTTAATTATGTCTCTACAGGTAATATGTTCAAAAAGAAATTCCGAATCGCAAACATTAACGTTTTCCTTTAGCAAAGACTCAGCAACAGAAGGTGATGAGTTGAGGGATTTAGTAGTTGAAACGGGAATATCTGAAAAGAAATTTTCAAAAGCCGTGGCGACTTGTGAGTCTGATTTCACTATGTTGTCATTAATAGAGAGGCTGTAGTCAGTATTTCGGTTATCAGACCTTCCCGTTTCACTATTAATAATATTCCAAGTCGTCTTAATTACATTACTACTGTTTTTAATCTTCGAACTCAAATAACGCGACTTGGCCATATAACAAACTTTTTTAAATAATTTTGAATAATTCCTAACATATAAATTAAATTTTGCCGTGTTTACACAAGTTCTTTCATTGTACAGCTCATACAGCCGTGTTCTACTTTTATGAATACCAGTGGTAGCCCAATCACTGAAAGATGCGTTACTATTAACCGAGATAGTCTTGGGAATAAACGTGGAATTAAATTGCTTACAGTATATATTAAAAAAATTATCATATAGATGATTAGGATCAGCATGAATAGACAAAACTGGTAATTTATTTATGAGTTTAACTTTAAAAGTTTCCAAGCGACTTGAAGTTTTGGGGTTAACAGTGATATCCTTTTTAGCCACTTTGTTGTATTGGATTGGGATAGAAATCCTCTGCCCGCAATGATCAGAATCTAGTAAATTTATGATTTCTTTGTGGCTTGGTATAACATTTGTATAAATATTATCTAGGCATGTGGCACTAGTAGGGGTTATTCTTGTGGGCTCCAAAAATAGGTTTACAAGATTGTAGGACTGAAACAGACTTATTATTTTACTACAAGAACCTGAGTTTTCTAATAAATTAACATTAAAATCACCACAAGTGATAATGGACTTATTCGAGTTACAAATCTTGTGTAACACTTCATCCATTACCTTTTCAAAGCAGTCATACAATCCTGAAGGAGGTCTGTACACACTTAATACAATAAACTGCTCCAATTCTATACAAGCTATTTCAACTGTCCGCTCAACAGATAGGCTCACAATATCTTTACGGTCTTTAAATTTAAGCTGGTTACTTACTAAAATTAATGAGCCACCATGTATAGCATTAACTCTGCTGAATGAACTACCAACCTGGTGATTATTAAAATTGAACAAGAACTGGTGGCTTTTAAGCCAATGTTCTGTTATACAAAGAATATCAATACTGTTAAAATTCATAAATAATTCTACTTCTAAATCTTTGTTCATAAATCCTTGAATATTTTGATGCACCAGGTTCATACTATTAACAGATTTTAAACTTTTATTTGATTTTACTTTGCAATTCTGTACAGTATTGCTAGAGGTTGCCTCTATTGTCATAATTTCTAATTTAAATTATTAGCAACGTGAATTTTGGATACCAAATTATTGTCTGAATTATTTAACGTGCATTGCTCAACAGAAGCAAGTTGTTTAGCCAAATTCTTGGCTGTAATAGAAAAATAATATGATAGCGACACAGCTATCTGTCTTTTACAATACTTTGAAAGATAGTACTTATCCACATAAAAACTATCTTTTGTCAAATATAAATGGTTACCAACATAATTGTTAGTGTCAATTAAATGGAATGAATTATTATTACATGTTAGATTATGTAATGTCATATTCATTTCAGATCTAAAATAGTTTTCTTCCTGTGGCAAACTTTGGCTGTATGGGAATGTGAACATCACAATTTGTCTTAGACTCAGGTTGCACAAAGATCTATAATATTGGAGTAATTCTCGTTTGTTCACATTACCCCTATTACCAATAAATATTAATAATATAGTATTCTGGTTAAAATTACATGTTATAACTTTTTTCATAATGTCAAGTAATGAACAACCAGGCATACAGTAGTTCATTATTGAGTGTCCTGGATATTTATTTGTCAACAAGTGGCCTAGATCCTTTCCAATTTCATCACAAAACAATACAATTTCTTTATTTACACTTTGTATAGGCAAACAGTTAGTAATTGATGATGACAAACTGGCACTAGACTGCGGTATGGTGTGATTACATATTGTCAATGAATGCTCCGGTGTTGGTTCAATAGATGGTGGTTGACAGTGCTCACATTTGTTAGTTTGTGATCTTACCAGCTCATTCATTGCCAATACATATTCCCTCATTTGGTTTTCAGAGGCTGTATATTTGATGGTCATAGAAGTTAGTTTCTCCTGTAGTTGGTCAAGTTCATACTGCAAGTCTTCTGTGTCAATTTGGTATTTCCTAGTACTTTTGTCTAAGTTAAAAGAATACATGTCTAATTGTTTCAGTAGATGCAACCTTTCTCTATTTAGCTTCACATTTTTGATGAAGAACTTTTGTTTATTGACCATTTTCTTAGTTTTAACTATGTATTTGTTAATTTTTATGTATTTTTTAATTTTATTTTTACTAGTAACTATCCTCACTGATTTACTTGATTTTGAAACATCATGACCTGATAAATCTATTGTGTAAGAGGGGTTTATTGCAGAAACCATTGATGGGGCTATAGGCACCAATTCATTGAATAGACTCTGATTCAACGAGGCAGTGATATTTAGATTTGTAGTCTCGAGTTGTTCAATCTGACTTTGAGCCTCATGTAGCTGCTGTTGTAATAAATATTTGTGACTAAGAGCTTGTTCATACTCCTGGCTACACTGGCTGAACCCGTCCACAACAACTTGGAGCCTATCCCGGGCTGCTATGGCATCAGTGTGTTGAATATATAACTGAGCCATTTCTGCCTTCAACTTGCTATTTCTTTCAAGGACACCAAGGAACTCCATTTCATTTTCATCTTTTTCCTTAATCAGTTGGTCACAGAGCTCCTGAGAGGCCTTTAATTCGCTTAAAGCCTGACTGAGTTTGGTCTCTTCTAGGCGAGCCCGCGCGCTGCGAGTCATAATCATGATTAAAGAGAAAAGAGAAGAGGTCGGAAAAGAGCAGTAGATTGAATAACAGATGATTAGTTGAACGGAAAATGAAATTTAGATCGTAAAGAAAGAAGTTCTGTCACCAAACTAATTAAGGTTATGTTTACGTTTTTAAGGTCTTTAGCCGTACTTATTAATAGGATTATATCTGATAAGTTAGCCATCATGTAAGGAAGGTCATTAATATAAACTAGGAATAGAAAAGGGCCAAGAATTGATCCTTGAGGCACGCCCATCTTAACTACAGACCCCCAAGGATGTCGCCCCGTTAACATTTACTTTTTGCTTAACATATTAATTTCCCTAATTTTAATTTAAGTAGGGTGTCGACACCATTAACTGTGTCCCTTTTAGTGATGCTCAGACTGTTTCCAATTAAAAGAACTACAGTAGTCTGCTCATTCATTTGTGTGCTTTTTATTTTATGAACAAGCTCAAATTGATTATTGAATATGTTTTATTTTGTGGCGTTTAATGATTTCATGCAATTCTGGTTTCAGCAGATTTGACGCAAAGGGTATGTTTTTAGATGTATCATAATCAAAATCGTCTAAATTTGCTCGATGGTCTTCCTTTTTTCTGGACTTCTTAGGTGAAGTAAAAGTTGCAGGAGCGGAACCACGAGTTAAACTAGTCGAAGCCGAGGCATTGTCACGAGCAGAATCACCGGTTGAGCTAGTCGAAGTCGAGGCATTGTCATGCTCTTTCAAAACAGCATTTATTGTTCTACGTGACACACCAGTTGCTTTCGCAGTTCTCTCTTGAAGGTTTTGAAAGTGATCTTTCCCAAAAACTATATTTTTAGACACAGTGGCCTCTTGACTCATAAATTGACAAATATTAAAAATGATATCATGACTTTGGCTATTATACGGCTTACCACGTTTCAAAGAAGCGCGTCACACTGAAAAAAAAAAAACAACAAAGCAATTTTCACTTTCACATTAAATTCTCGCGAAGTGTACGGAATGATTCACTCACGTGCATTCACAACGCTGTCTCGGGTTGAACTGAGGCGAGAATTTAGAGCGCGAATAGCGTTGAATGGCGCGATAGTCAGCCATGTCTATTGGTTGTGTCAGGCGGAAAATATTTGTGTCGTACTGTACTAAATTACAAAAAAAAAAAAAAACTGCTTGCAAGTTACACTAGAACAGAGCTCGTGACTATTTCATTTATTTAATTATTTTAAAGAAATTACCACAAAGATTGATTAATAATATTGGACAAGCTCCGCGGTATGAATAAGGCGTCTGTTCCCTGTGTGTAATCATCGCTTGTGTCGGCAGCGGTGGACTTCTTCAACCAGATCAACATGCTGTACGGCACCATCACAGAGTTCTGCACGGAGGAGTCGTGCGCGGTGATGTCGGCGGGGCCCAAGTACGAGTACCACTGGGCCGACGGGCACACCGTGAAGAAGCCCATCAAGTGCTCCGCACCCAAGTACATCGACTACCTTATGACGTGGGCGCAGGACCAGCTCGACGACGAGATGCTCTTCCCCTCCAAAATAGGTAAACACAACATTCATTACTCGAACAGTGCTCAACGTAACTTAGTTATTAGTACAGTCTGTTGTCAATATTATCTGACCCACCCTAAAAACAAACGAATTTGGACCCTCTGACATTAACAATAAGGTTTATTCAATTTAAATGAGCTTAACAGACAAGCGACGCGACGGCTTGATGAACAAATACAATAATAATACAGACACGCAAATTTGATCTTTAAAACGTTAGCGTTAGGTTATATGTTATAACTACTTGTTATAATATAATTAGTGTAATAACTTATTTTAATAACTATCTTCAAGTAATTCTGGTCTCGTGGTCTGAATATAAGACTGGGAAAAACAAGTTGCGAGATCAAATCCTGCGACAAAATAATTGTTTTGCTTTTAATTTAGAATTTATTACAAAACTATTTCTTGTTTATTGTAAAGAACTATAGACGGATAACCTTCAAATATAAACTTTCTAAAATGGTAATATTTTCGCATAATTTGTAATAAGTGGGTAGTTGAAAAATAAATATTCGTATTCATTATAAAACCTAAGGGTATGCAGTGACTACGCGCAAACATATTTTACCTTGTCTTACTATATTGCAAAAACAACGTCTCTTTAGAATTTTTTATTTTCTGTTTTATGTAGTTTTTTTATTATCATGTGTGTTATTATTTATTAAAAAAGGAACTGATAATAGGTGGACTGTGTTTTTGAACCGACATGTTGTTCGTCGCCAATCCAGCATCAAACCGCTAAGCCACAAGCACTTGTTAGAAACGTGCGAAATTAAAGATTGGGTTGTAATTATGTAGTGTGACTTAAAAGCTTTTCAACTTTAATGTCAACGAGATAATGATTAAAATAGCATAACAAAATGATACATAATGCCGGTGGCTCCGACAATGTTGGGTGGGTTTACCTTAACGTTACGTGTTAAAGATCAAATTTGCGTGTCTGTATTATTATTTTATTTGTTCATCGACTAACTAGTCTGATATGCTCATATAAATTGAATAAACCTTAATGTTACAAGCACAGGGTCCACATTCGTTTGTTTTTAGGGTGGGTCAGATAATGTTGACAACAGACTGTACAGTTATTCAAAATATTTGATTTCACATAAACCTACAAAGGCACTTATGAAACGTCACAAGCTAGGTGCACGGTTCCAATCGTTCCGGTCTTTTCCTATGGAGAAGAGCCGGCAAGAAACTCCACGGTTACTCTTTTAAAGTAAATGGTATTACAATGTTTTCAAGTTACAGTGTTAATAGGTATGAGAGGACAGTGTAGGCCTATCAACTAGTACCGTCTGTTAAGCCTACAACGTTCTCACATTCACAAAATCTAAAAGAAGAGAATCTATATAAAAGAAAAATAAAATAATAAAATTAAAAACCTATTTAAACCAAATGACATGATTGCCACTACAGCTGTAACAAATCTAATTTAATAAAAAAATATAGAATATTGAGGTTATATAATGTCAAATAACGAAAAGATTATGTCAAGAAAGTATAAGAAAAAAAATAGGTAAAATAAAATACTTAACTATCTTAATTTGGGAGCAGTATAGACATTTACATAGTAATGCCATTAATGAGGTACCAGGGAAGCCACATGTGCAGAAGGGATTATTGCCAAACTTCCTTGTCTTCAACGTAGTCTTTAATCTTGTAATATGATTTTTTGATAAGGACACTTTTGATGTGGGTTTTGAACTTTCCATCGCTAAGTTCTGTAACCGACTTTGGCAACTTGTTATAAAATCTAATACTGTTTATAACAAATGACTTACTAGTTTTAGCTAACCTAAATTTGGGTATCACAATTTCATGTTTACTACGTGTATTTACATTATGGAAATCGCTTCTTATTTTGAAAATTCCTAAGTTATTCCGAATCGAATTATATCTGATAAGTTAGCCATCATGTAAGGAAGGGCCAAGAATTGATCATTGAGGCACGCCCATCTTAACTAGAGACTCCAAGGATGTAGCCGCGTTAACGCTTACTTTTTGCTGCCTGTTTAATAGATAGGAAAGAGAACCGGAAGAGACCCCCCAGCCAAACCCCCAAGGATATCGCCCCGTTAACATTTACTTTTTGCTGCCTGTTTGATAGATAGGAAAGAACAAGATCACCAGCTTGTCCACGAATTCCGTAGTGGTGTAATTTACAGATCAGTGTTTTGTGGTCAACGCAGTCAAACGCTTTTGAAAGGTCACAGAAAATGCAAATTGCATCCTGGGACTTCTCCCAGGATTCCAAAATGTGACTGATGAGTTTTACTCCAGCGTCAGTCGTCAACCTTTTCATATATTTTACAACATCTGATCTAGAATGTTTTTTTCATATATTTTACTCAATGCTGGTAGCACAGATATAGGTCTATAATTAGAGGGATCACTCTAAGTACCTGAAATGAAAATTGGTACTACTTTACTATGTTTCATTAAATCAGGAAACGTATCGCTGTCTAAACATTGATTAAATATGCCTGTTAGGACAGGGGCAATTGAGTCAATGATATCTCCAAGAACCTTAACGGAAATCCACCATAAGTCTTCAGTGTTTTTTTATGTTAAGACTTTGAATGTTCTTTTAATTGTGACAATAGAAATAGATTGAATTTAAAACTTGGAATGTCCTTACTGAAGTTTTCTTATAGATGAGATTCAGCTAATATAGATGATGAGGGGAGAGATTTCGTGACTTCTATTGGGATGTTGGTAAAGAAATTTTCTTGTGTCTCAGCAACTTTTAACTTATCTGAAATGTTATCATTATCAATTTTTAAAGACAATTCATTCTGATCTCGCTCTTTTGTGTTCCCAGTTTCTTTGTTAATTACCTGCCACACAGCTTTTATTTTATTGCTAGAAATACAAATTTTGTTACTTATTAATTTAGATTTAGCTTGGGCGCAGACTCGTTTGAATGATGTAAGTCTACATACTTTTCCCTCTTCTACTTTAAGAAGAAGACATACTTTTGATTTGCAAATCCTTTAAATTTCGGTTGACTTACGGGGCTGGTCCCTCGGAATACTTATTTTGTTCAATAATTCATTGAAGTCAGTCATTACAACGTAATAAAAATGTAAACATGTAATTTTAAAGTAGTTTGAATGGTTAATTAATGAGTAAAATATAAAACAACAAAAAAAAATTGGCCGTTGTGGAATGCCCGGGAGATGTGAAACGGAACGGAAGATGGATTGCTATTGACAAGTCAAGTCTATCGAATGGAAGGAAAAGCATACAAAATATATTACTCCAAAACTAAACGATACAATCAATTTAGTCTGCATTCATAGATTTTGTCGTACAGTCAGCAAGAAAATGGGCAGTTTTCACAAAAATTTTCTTTGCTGCCAATCGATCCTGTTTCTTTTAAGGACCAAAAAACTCTATTAGACCAACTGGTTTGAGTACTGGAAAAGTCAGAAATCGCAAAAACTTTTACCTTTTTTTCGTAGGAAAAGAGACTCCAACCTACTTTTTAAGGTGGATATGTCGCAGGCAGATAGTATGATTCGTCATTGTACAAACGGCGCCGTCCGTTTACAAACGCTGGCGGTTTTGCAAAATGCCTGAGGCAAATTGGAAATTCGTCCATTTGTATAATTTCGAACTTTCCGCCTCTTAAGTTGGCGCTCGGGGCACGGGTCCCGGCTTGCCCCCTCTAGGTCCGAGGCTGGAGGCAGTCTAATCTATTGTCCGTTTTTACTCACATTTCCTTTTTAAGAGCCTATCCCAAGGTGGAACAAAAATTTCGATATGAGCTAAAGTATTACATAACAGGAGATCCCTAGGGTTAACGACACCTAATTGAATGCCTAAATAAAACTTAAAAAAACTAAACTTAAAACTTACGGTTGTTTACATATGATAAGACAATAGGCAATATGTAACACTACCATTTCAGCCGAAAGACAACCACTGCTGGACATAGACAGAACCGCTCGAAGTGGCGGCGCTTGGGGGCGCCCGAGCATTGCCACTTCGACGGGTTCTGTGCTTCCCGCGTCCAGCGGATTCCTTCCCACAAGGTAGGCCTTCCAACGCTACGTCTTAAGATACGCGCTCGCCACTCCAGAACCTTTCGGTCTCATCGGCCATCTGTTCTGCGAGCAATGTGCCCTGCACACTACCACTTAAGTTTGGCAATTCTTCGGGCTATGTCGGTTACCCTGGTTCTCCTGCGGATCTCCGCATTTCTGATCAAATCAAATATATTTATTTGCTAGAATATGGTACAATATATATATTACACTCATTTAGATTTCAGCGTATGCTGCCATGCTATGGCGAGCAAATACATTTTCATGTCAATTACAAATTAAGTATTAAAAATTTACGTTCGATATAGATTCTATCGACTTATCCTCCAAATATTCGTTAATGGTATAATATTTTTTACATAGTAAAAGTTTAAAGAGGCTTCTTTTGAACAATGTCAATGGCAAATCCTGAAGGGAATTCGGCAAATGGTAATATATTATAATCAATCTATCAATCAAATTATGTAATTGCTTAATACAGGTAGGTATAAACAATCTAAAAATAAATAAAACGTTGCAAATAATGTTACAAATAACTATAAAGTACTCTGTATCATTACCTACTAAGGTGTGCAAATGTTTACACTATAATAGACATAGATCCCAATCTGCCGAGTTTAGTCCGTATTTTAAAAGGGGAGGGGACTTTAATTGGAACATTTTTGTAATGGGAATTCAATCATGATGGGTAGTGGTCACTTCCATAAGTCATATTCAAGTGACGCCAGGTGAGGAGGCTAGATACATTGGATGAACAGAATGTCAAGTCAATACAACTATTACTCTGCCCTGGCCGTACGCAAAATACGCGCTTTGACGTGGAGTTGCGGAAACCAGCCCGTTTTACCTATTACCCTGGAACATACCTGCGTGTGGCACTGCCGAGTTGTGGGTGTGCGCACCCAACAATATTTATGTTAACGCCAACAAAGGGTAGAGGAATTGGGGAAAATGATACTTTGCTATTGATGAACAAAGTACACCCCTAATAACCATCAGGTCTATCATTGCAGACACCGCTGTAAAACGGCATCCTGAAATTACTTTCAGGTTAAAGCCATGTCTCAGCAATGTCGCAAATTGATGGTTTATATTTATTAATTAAAAATCAAAGATCAGGCTTCCTGGGAGTAATACTCCTCATTTTCTATTGTTGGAATGTCAGGGGATGGAATGGAATATTATGAATATAGTTTAGAAATGAGTTCAGTTTTAACGCATCGTGGTCAGGTATTGATTTAGTGGGATTTGTAAGAACAGTCATTAACATGTTTGTAATTAATTCTAATATATTCTTTGAGTTGTCTTCCTGTCATGTACATTATTGGCTGAGCGACTTCCGTTGGGCAGGCACAGCCATTTGGAAGAAGACAATGAATAATTTTGGGTAATGCTTGATGGGCTTGTTTATTATAGCCAGGAGAAAGGGGAGCACGGGGTTTAGGGTTAAGGAAAACCGTTTTACGGTATGACGTTTGGGTAGCAGGGGTTGGGCTTTATTTATTGTAACCTTGTTACGATGGGAGGATTTTGAAACATCTGCATGTGAAATGGAATCGGGGAGAAAACCCGACTTGCTTCTGCACCTTGATATTTGTTAAAATTTCGTCCTCTGACCATTCAAATTCAAATTATTTTATTTCACACAAGAAAACGTACTACCGAGTCAAAAACTATCCTATGTGTTAATCTAGGTAATAAACTATCGGTCTGCCTCATCCAAATCCTATTCGTAGCATAACATAATGTTTGAATACAATCGTAAATTCTTGCAAGACTAGTACTTTTAGTTAGGTCACTGCTCAGAAATTGTGCACGTCTAATGATTGAAATACTAAATATATCGTAAATTCATACAAGCCTAGTTATTTTTGTTAGGTTAGGTACTGCTCAGAAATTGTGCACGTGTCATGAACAGCATAGTCTTGAACCTCGAGTGCAGCGCCACCTACCGGGCCCAATTGTGAATAGTAAATTTAAAAAAGTAGATGTCATTGCGTGTATCTTAAAATATTTTGACCCTTTTCACTCAGTTGGTTGTTTCCGAAAAACCTTGATTCTTTATTTTCGGTTTTAAGTACTGAGTTTCGAGTTAATAGGACGTTGCGTAAAAATGATTTTATATACAAACTTTGACACCACCCAATCCCCGTTTATGGGGTAGTTTAGAAAAACTAAAAATGACAAACTTTATGATATACTTAGATAAGTATTCGTGCCAAGTTTCAAGTCTATTAACTCAAGGAATAAGATATTTCATACAAAACAAATCCCCCTATAAAGCCCCCTTAAAAATATATATACTTTTCTTTTAGATTTTGTGAATGTGAGAACGCAGGCTTAACAGACTTGTAGGTCTGTCGACCATTTTCTATCTTGCTAAGTACCTGGTACTTGTTGATAGGCCTAAACTGTCCTCTCATACCTATTAACACTGTAATTTGAAAACATGGTAAATACCATAATTACTTTTAAAAGAGTAACCGTGGAGTTTCTTGGTAGCTCTTCTCCATAGGAAACGACCAATTGGAACCGTGCACCTAGCTTCTGACGTTTCATAAGTGCCCTTGTAGTAAACCTACCTAGATTAACACATAGGATAGTTTTTGACTCGGTAGTACGTTTTCTTGGGATCATTTCAATTATTTAGAAATATGTTTTAATGACATAGCAAAAAAAAACGTATTCTAAACATCAGTTATGTAAAACCCAGCCCCGCGAAGCGGGACTCCGTCGACTACGCCGTATAATACCGCGTGCGACTTTTAAAATGATGTACTAGTATGCCGCAAGCTTACGGCACTATAAGTGATCGTAATAAAATACCGCGTGCGACTTTTAAAATTACGTACTAGTATGCCGCAAGCTGACGGCACTATAACCGATAGTGCCAATGCCGCCTGTGACAATCTATACACTAGCGATAGATTAATGCCACTTGCGGCACTCTATACAATGTCTAAAATAAATATAGCAGCTGAAAAAAAAAATTGATTAGGAAATGCAATAATTAATATAGTAACACCGAATATTTAGTTTTAGTCTATGTAAAAAAAGTATTTAAAAACTGTCCAAATGCTTTTTTTACGCCTAAAACGGTTACAACATCAAATTCAGTGTTATAGTTGCAATTCATTAGTCATATTTTAGTTCATTAGTTACCCATATTTCCATACCAAATATTCATATTTCTTATTTAATAAATAAATATCTGAATAAATATCAATCCCTTTACGGTTTCTATTTTGTTATTTTTTTACTACATACTTATGTTATTTATTTACTTTAATGGTAGCTAGAGGGATCTCATTAACGTAAGTGAAAGTTATTTTGTGCAACAGGCTGTTAGATGTTTGAAGCGGGGCAAAGTAAGTCTAGGCGGACTTGGTGGACCGCAACACAGGTATAACAGGTATTTTATGCCCTTTTCCGGCACCAGACTCACGAATGTTAAGTTATTTTATTTGATTGAGCACTTTCTGTCCTTATCATCATTTGTGATGACGACGAGAAAATAATAGAAATAGTTGTTGATGCAGCGTGCATGTTGCAGGCGTGCCTTTCCCGAAGAACTTCCTGGCGATGGCGAAGACTATCCTCAAGCGGCTGTTCCGCGTGTACGCGCACATCTACCACCAGCACTTCCCCGAGGTGGTGCAGCTGGGCGAGGAGGCGCACCTCAACACCTCCTTCAAACACTTCATCTTCTTCGTGCAGGTACCGACCAACTACCACTATTACACTTACTGCATTCCGTTATACACATAACGGATGTAAGAAGACCCATCACCAAGCTGCGAGTCACATCTACCCTGGTCAGCAAATAAACCGAGCCACCCGCTACCTAGGAACTCTGATTCGATTTTCTCAAAAAGTATAAAACTTACAACTATCAAAGTTAGGTATACCTACAAAAAGTGCGTTTCATGGTGATTAAAATGACTACAAATGAATTCGAAAGTACCGTCAACTCACATTGTAATCAAGCAACAAACACAATGCTAACGATTTGCTCTGTTTTCACCGGAGTTTGAAATTAGCGTTCTTTTTCTCTACAATGATATTTCTTACAGTCGGATATTTCTTATCATTTCTTTAGTTTTTGTCCATCTTTTGCTCAGACGCGTGTGTTTTTGCTACTTTTTTCGATTAATAATGGATACAACACCTCAGGAAGCAGCTCAAGCTGTAGCATTACTTCAAGCAGGCATTGCGCAACGTGAAGTCGCTCGAAGGCTTCGAATCAGCAGATCTTCGGTGCAACGAGTTTACAGACTATACCTAGAGACTAGAGCATTCGATCGCCGTCCAGGTACGGGCAGACCTAGGGCTACATCAGCAGCAGATGATCGTTATATCCACCTTACTGTTCTGCGAAATCGCCACCTCAACGCAGTTCAAGTCCAACAAAGTCTGCGTGACGAACGCCAAGTGGTCATAAGTTCAGATACCGTCAGAAGGAGACTTGCTGAACGGAACCTGACCCCAAAAAGAGCTGCAACAGGCCCAGCATTAACGGTAGCACACCGTCGAGCACGACTTGAATTTGCTCGAGAGCATAGGGATTGGACATTAGAGCAGTGGAGTAATGTACCTACTCTTCACTGATGAGACCAGGGTGAGTCTACATGGAAGTGATCGACGTCAGAGAGTATATCGTCGCCCTGGAGAACGTTATTCTCAGTGTTGCATCGAGGATACTGTTGCTTATGGAGGAGGATCTGTAATGGTCTGGGGCGGCATCTCGTTAACAGCACATACAGCGTTAGTTTTCATCGAACCGAACGGGCCGTACACGTGGACTGACTTCTCATCGCTACATTACTGAAATCCTCGCAGACCATGGTACCTTACGCAGGATATATCGGACTGGATATGCAATTGATGCATGATAATGCACGGCCTCATGTTGCTCATGTGGTGACCCAGTATCTACGCGACGTCAGCATTCGTACGATGGACTGGCCAGCTCGAAGCCCGGACTTGAATCCGATAGAACACTTATGACCGATGAGCTGAAACGTCGGGTTCGAGCCCGGGTACCTGCTCCAACAAGGCTTCCAGAGCTGCGAATCGCAATTGAAGAGGAGTGGAATACAATTCCTCAAGATTTTATCGTCAGGCTCGTAAGGTCGATGAATACAAGGATGTTGGCAGTTATCCGAGCAAGGGGAGGGAATACGGAATATTGAACTGGCAACACTGCCCGAGTGACATGTCAAATTTTTGTTCCGTATTTTAATTTATTTTAAATTAGTAATTAAGTAAAATTAAGGTGTAATATTATGTGTTAACGTAATATAATTGCATAAATACTCAGGATTGTTGTTTTCCTGTAAATATATGAAGTAAAACTCGGTGTTTGGTTACACACCGGTAACCTAAAATCAACAGCTGACGATCGAACTACGGATTTAAACGGGGAGTATTGCTTTACTTTTTACTTTATAATAGCACACAATCGTCACTTTATCTATGTTACACGTCCTCGTTAAGTCTTGACATAAATAGTTCTCTAATTTAGCACTGCATTCGGTCTGAATCGCATTGTTATTATAGTAGAATACGTAACTTAGCGTAGATTCTATTAATCTCAATCTGATCTTTAATATAATATACGACATTGAAATCGTTCATGATCGTTATTTTTGCATTGTCGTTATACTTTAATATCAAATATTAACTTTAAATTTAGGCAACCTACCCACTTATGGAAAAGTAAATTCACAAAAGGCAATAAAAGTATCATAACTTTATACTCAATTTGATAATATAGCTTTGATAAATATATATATAGAATAGCTCTTTAAGCCAATCCAGTAGCCTACCTCATTTCTCCTCTCCACCACATTTCCACCTTTATTAAATTATCTGTCTGTCATATTTGTTCTCACCGTTTCTTTGTTCTAATTCCAGTAACAAATCCTGAAACCATGCCTGTGATGACCCGTAAGGCTACCGCTCAGGATATGGAACTCAAATTGAGAACGGCCCTCCAAAACCTTGAAGCATCTAAACTACAATGTAAACAATTATTACAAGAGAATGACGAAAGTGAGGAGGAAGTCAAAAAGATAGTCAACAAAAACTCAAGCCTTAAACGTGAGCTAGTAGATCTACATCACCAATACCTGAATGTTGTTGATGAACGCGATCAACTAAAAGTGGTCACGGATGGTTTCAGCAACTGTTGTAACTTGTATGAGGAGGCTTTAAGCAAAGTTAGGGACCTAGAAGATGAATTAATTCATGCTAATAGTCATATTATCCGGTTAGAGAAAGAAAAAGAATGTACTCAGGTTCAAGAAACTAACCAATTATACAATGAATTATTAAATACTAATTGTAACCATCATTCCATATTAAATATTGACCTTACTGAAGATTCCATGCTGAAACAGAATCATAGTTATAAAGTTAGTCATAAAAAATTGAAAAAATATGTAAAACTGAATAGAATAATTAAAAAATGTAATCAAATTAGGAAGCAACAAAAACACTTTTCCAAAAATATTCCACGGAGGAAAGAACGTGTTGATCTACTCAATAAATTAAACAATTATCAAATAAAATTGGAAGACAGCAAAAAAAAATATATGAAATTGATACACAGCGCTTGCAGTCTGACATTCAGTTACTTGAGGGAAGACTTGGTTCCCTTTACATTAAATATGTGGGCTCTCAGAACCAAATTAAAGAACATATTCTTGCAGCTAATGAGTTAGTTATGTGTCAGTGTACTTGTCAGAAGGTTTCAAACCCTGATGCTGTCCAGCCTGAGGCAACGGAGGACCCGTCCCAGGCTGAGAGTTTGACTCAAGGCTGTATCCTCAACCAAGATATATCTGGTATTGTGCAAGATCTATCTCAAGAGGTACAGCCTGAGATTGGTAGTTGTCCATCTTTCAGTAGTCATGATTGTTATAATTCAGTTATTTTCTCAGATAGTATAGGAAGAGGTATAGGTAAATTAATTAGTAACAACCTGTGTTACTCTACGCAAAATTATTGTATGCCAGGGTCTACCTACAAACGAATAATGGCATCAGTAGTGGCAAATGCATACAATCCTAAAACCAATATTACTGTATTTGTAGGTAATAGTTCTAAGGTCAAAAAAGATGAAATCACTGACAGTGTAACTGAATTGTTAAAGTTAAATTGTAGTAAAATAATATTGTGTGCTTTCCCATATTTTGAAAAATTGACAAAAAGACAAAACAATTATATTCATATGCTTAACAAGCATATGCACTTTTTAGTTAGTCATTATAGTGATAAGCTTGTATTTCTTGACACCAACAGTTTTGTGCGAACGACTCTTCTTTGTAAAATCCTTAATAAACACAGAAATATTGATTAAACCCAATGAGTTTCCTTTCATTTTAATCAACATGAAACGCACTTTCTGCAGGTACAACTTTGATAATTGTAGGTTTTTTAGTTTTTGAGAAAATCGAATTAGAGTGCCTAGGTAGCGGGTGGCTCGGTTTATTTGCTGTCCAGTGTAGATAGTGCAACGGAGCGGAGCGGAGTGGGGCGCGTCTCAGTGGATTGCCACTGAGACGCGCCCCACTCCGCTCCGCTCCGTACTCAGCACATAGCGACAAACAACTCGGTGACTTCGTTATTATTTTTATATTTACAGTATATTAATTTATGCCGCGAAAGTAACCTGTACCGAATAGTTGTGTGTTCCCGGGTTTTCAAGAATATAGGGATTTTTTGTATAAAACTAGCTTTACGCGTACACTGCGCGATACTTGCAAGCAACTATCAATTCCGAAAAACATGTACAAATAACCAATGCAATCGTTACACATGCCATGAATACGCAAGAGTTGCACCTCGACGAGAATGTAGCAGAACGATGAAAGTGTGTTGTTGCTCTATATTATACAGACGCCATAGTATGAATATATTTCCCCGAGTCTTCAGTCTTTGACTTT
The DNA here is from genome assembly GCA_963853775.1 of Xanthia togata. Taxonomy (NCBI): domain Eukaryota; kingdom Metazoa; phylum Arthropoda; class Insecta; order Lepidoptera; family Noctuidae; genus Xanthia; species Xanthia togata. Next base: position 819,420 of record OY970801.1, read on the forward strand.
GACTATAGAAGTGCTATCTAATGTTGGAAAGTAGATTGGCAAATTGGCATAGCACATAGTGACAAAAAACTTGATGACATTGTAGCGGTTACACCGCCACATACGGATTACGAATCGTGAAATCCAAACAAATCCTGCATCGCGCATAAGAGTTTACCGCGCGAACGACATATATAAGACTATCCGACCTCAACAGTCGGACAGTCGGCCCGCCAGACACAACACCCGTCTGGTCGGAGGATCCTCCCTTTTCTATGGTGGATGAGTGAACTTTACACCCTGTTCCTCATGCTCCTAAAACATATCAAAACTAGATGACAAAAATGTTTACAGTAGGAATATATTTTTTTATGTCAACACCACAAAAGTAAACTTCATAAGAGGGCTGATAAGTCCTGTCTATACCATGTATCCGATTAGTTGTGCATTCCCGGATTTTAATTGAATTCCGAGATTTATATTAAGAAAAAAATATATTAAGAAACTACTTCCATAATTTCTTAGCCAAAAATTTACTTTGGGTAATATGCATCCGAATATCCGATCTCTAGTTACGACGTATACAAGTAATTAGTGTTTTAATTTTAGTAAGTTTGGTTTTCCATCTTTGCTAGGATTTTCAAACAATTGACGGGCGGGCACCTCTGAGTATATTGTTAAATGTTGATAGCTCGTCAAAACACATCATCTATGGGCAGCAGTAGGAAATAATTTGTCATGATGCGTCAGGCCGCACGATCATACCAAAATCAACGGCGCTGAAGATCACGTAATTTTTTTCGCCCTGCATATAATGCTTGCCCAAAAAACTTCTGGGCTGGCCCCATGAGTGTGCACGCACCTATTTTTATAGCCATGCTTTCCTATGACCAATGCAACTATTGCACATGATTAACAAATGTTTTCCTGCTCATTATTATCATCTTACCTTGGAAGTCAATCAGTGCGAGGAGCCAGCAGTCCTAGAGAAGTGTGCCTGTGTGTTAATGTATATGTCACCGTAATTATGCACTTCGTTAGTTTATAATGTATATATTGTGAACTGCGATAGTTTAAATCTAAATTGCTTGCGCCGTAACGCACCTTGCGCTAATACTAAAAACCTACCGGCTGCTGCGGGCAAGTTGGAAGTAGCGCGCGCTGCTGGTCACAGTGCTGACGTCACCCATTTCAGATTTGTTCGATAGTTTATAATCTAACGGAAATAATACAAATAGATTATAAAGGAACGGTTCTCACAATGTTACGGTGACATACATATGTACGGTATTATCTACATTATGTCCGTGTGTGCAGGAGTTCAACCTGATCGAGCGGCGGGAGCTGGCGCCGCTGCAGGAGCTCATCGAGAAGCTCACCGCCAAGGAGGCGCGATGAGCCCCCCCCCCCCCCCGCCCCGCGCCCCACATGTACACACGCTTACCTATTGTTTCGCTCGACCTTCACACTATGTTGTACTGGGGCTTGTACCGGGCTTCGGCGAAGACTCGCACGTTGTTGCGATACTCCGAATGCGCAATATTTCACAAATATGCTTTATGCTGGCAACACTACACACAACGAGAAAGGTAAGCCTTCGCCAAAGCTCGGCGAGTGTGGTCCCAGCAACACGGCTGGTCGCCGGGGAGCTGCCTCGACGGTCGCCTGGCACTCGCTGCTCACTGGCGCACTGCGTCGTCAGGTCAGCAGGCCGATGTTGATCGGCCGCACGAGTGCGCACCGTGCGGGCTCTCCGCACGAGTGCGCACTGTGCGGGCTCTCCGCACGAAGAATCTCGAATTCTCGACGACTATATTTACGTTATAGTTTTAAGTATTTAAAACTAGTTTCGTACTTTGATCTTTCTTGCATAGTAGCAAACTTATTGTTTTGAATTAACCAATGTTCTGATTCAAATATAAGGCTGCCTGTCCACAGGAGCGGAGAAAGGCAGCGGAGTGGAGAAACGTGGTAATATTAACCAATAGAATCTAAGCTCCGCTTCAGAGCTCCGCTCCTATTGGTTAATATAGGCACATTTCTCCGCTCCGCTGCCTCGCTCCGCTCCAGTGGACAGGCAGCCTAACACTGAGATGCTAGGGCAGTGATTGAAATGTTTGTGATATGAGGGTAGGACGGTGGCGCCCGCTGGCGGCCGTGTGCGGGACGTAGCGTTGTAACTACGACGATTCATAATTTGATAAATGTGATGAAATTGTTGATGTAGTAAATCAATATTAGTTGTGTGGTTTGCATTTACCTATTATATATTGCGTTATGCGTGGTAGCGGCGAGGTCTCAGATCGCCGCCTGCCCTCACCGCGTAGTACGTCCTCACTCAGATAGAACCAGTAGGCTATAGAGAAGGCCTTCCTATACAATAAGTTTAAATATAGATGCAATTTATCTTTGGAAAATATTTAGATTTGATACATGAAGTATATTGGTTATATTTAAGGCGATTGCACTGATGTGGTCCGTTAGGTGATGCGCTGCGCGGGCCTACACGTTCCCCGACGTGGCCCGGCGCGTCTCGGGAGCACATGCGCACGCGGCGCTGTCTGCGTCACGTGCTAGTATCTAAGTTATTTATTAATTTTGGTGATAGGACTGACGGTATTCCTGTCTAGAGTATATAATAGATTAAATCTTGTTTTCGTGTACGACTCCTTTATTTATCGTTTTATGCAATAATAATCTCTTGTAGCGTTAACATAAGTAATGTAGATATTCTGTGCATTTAATATATTTTGATTTCGTGTTCTATCATATCGATCTATATTGCGACTGACAAGTGATGTATTTAATTTAAAATTAGGTAATTTCTGAATATAAAAAATAAGTTTTCATATTATGCAATTGTTTTATTACCTTTGAAGTTATTTTGAATGCTTACAACAAGGCTGATTTAGTTATTAACTAGCTGTTGCGGACTTCGTCTACAATCCAGGAAAAAAAATTGCCTGTCCTTTACCATGGTCTACCCGTATGCCAAATTTCATGTAAATCCGTTCAGCCGTTTTAGCGTGAAAGCGTAACAAACAAACAAAATCACACACATTTATAATATTACTAGCTCTAGCCCGCGGGGATGTCGCAACATATCCCACAGGACCGTGCTAACCCAGGTCTCGGCCTGTCCGTATACCTTTTATCTAAATCCGTTCAGTCGTTACGGCAAAGGGTAACAGGCAGATCATTTTGTTTGTAGGGTTCAAAATGAAAAGTTGAAACCCTTACAGGATGACTTTGTTGTCTGTCGAGACCCTTTTCCTCAGGAACGCGTGGAGGCATCCAGTTGAAATAAACATCAAAAACTTAGATCTACGGTCTCTTGGAGCTGTAGCGAAAACCAAACTTCCAAGTCAACGCATTGCTATAAGCGTGATACACGTAACATAGAATCAATCAAAAAAGATGTCCACATAAATTGATCAATTTATGTGGACATACTTTGCGTTTTCAAGAGGTGGTCGAAAATTTGAGACAAAAGGTCACACTGCGTAAACATTTAGTTTTTCAGAAAAAAACATAAAGCATATGAAAATGGCTGAAAGGTAGGTTAGGTTAGAACTGTGACCACACAACGACAACAACGCCAGGGTCCGTTTAGGCACAATAAGAATGTGTAGCGGTTACACCGCCACAAACGAACTACGCATCAAAAGGCATGACGTCACACAAATCCTGCATCGCGCAATTAGAGTTTACCGCGCGAACGACATATATAAGATTATCCGACATCAACAGTCGGGCAGTCGGCCCGCCAGACACAACACCCGTCTGGTTGGAGGATCCTCCCTTTTCGATGGTGGATGAGTGAACTTTACACCCTGTTCCTCATGCCCCTAAATAGTTATTTGTGCAACAAGAGAGCAAAGTTGTTTTTTGCTGCGAGTGTTGATTTTGAATGCCGAGTAAGCGAAGGATTCTATAATTGAATCACGAGCATAGCGAGTGATTCTAGGTTAGAATCCTGAGCGCTGCGAGGGATTCAAAGACACGAGATGCTAATAACTTTGCTCTCGTGTAACACATACAACTTTTCACCTCCAGCAGCGAGAACATACAACATGTAAAAAAAACCCTGTGAGGGTGTTTTTAGGTATCGTACTGTGAGCATATTTATGTGGAAATTTTCAGGAAAAAAGAAAAAAGAATCCCCACATTTTTTTCAATGGTGATTTTTACCGAATTTTACGTTTGGTGCGGGCGGCGGCCGTAATTTAGCGGGTGTCTAAAAGTCATAACTTATGAGTTTTGTAAATTTTTAATGGATTTGGGGTAATTTTGGAACTAAAAATGTGAATTTAAATTACCAATAACTTTTTTATTATCAATAATAATAAAAAAAATACTCTTTTGTAATGTTACTGCAGTACCTTAAGCCCTTTTCGGATCGGACAAGGTTTTTTTTTACATAATCTTCATCACCTCGTATTTTGCAGCCACCATCTTGGATTTACATTTTGACCTCACTATCGACTTAAGCACTCTCAAAACTATGAAAACGATACCCATGATAAAAACTTGAAAATTTTCACAGTCGCTATCTTGGATTTACATTTTAATTTCATTATCGGCTTTAGCACCCCCGAAAACTATAAAAACGACACCCATAACCAAAAATGTGAAAATTTTCGCAGCCGCCATCTTGGATTTTTATTTTTACTTAAATATCGGATTAGGCAACCTTGAAAACCATAGAAACGATACCCATGAAGAAAGAAAATGTTCGCAGCCGCCATCTTGGATTTACATGTTGACCTCACGATCGGCTTTAGCACCCTTGAAAACGACACCCATTATGAAAAATGTGAAAATTTTCGCAACCGCCATCTTGGATTTTTATTTTGACCAAATTCACACTTTCTATCTCTCCGTCTTTCTTTCTCTTTGAATTAGAAGAAGACAGTCGCTAGCGCCTTTTCGCGTGACGATTTCCGCCAGTGCACTCTTACCGCAAGCCGCATCCGCCTTCATTTCAAATAATTTAATAAATCAGAATTTAAATAAAAACTTAACAGATGATTTGAAATTTTAAGGTTTTATGTGTATCCGAACGTTTTATTGTTTGTTTCTTTTGTGGGCCTAGTAGATAGGTATGGAATTTTGAAATCGAACTTCGAATCGACTTGTTTCTATCTCTCGCCTTTTTCGTATCTAAGTGAAAGAGACAAAACTAATTGAAGTTCAAATCTTTAGAATTTTGTGAGTAGACCCAACACTGTTCCCGGCATTTAAAAAAAAAAAAAAGTTACTTTGTCTCCCGCTCGCAGCAAAATCGAATTTTGCTCACTGTTTTTAGACAGCAAAACCTGCTTGTTTGAGGTGCTGAGGTGAAAAATGGAATGTTTTGGGAATGTGGTGTTTTCCATTCTCTTGTGCCTATACGGACCCTCGTGCGGTGTGTGGTCACAGTTCTAACTTAACCTAACCTACCTTTCAGCCATTTTCATTTGCTACTTCGTTATTAGCCAAGGCGTAACGGCTACACTCAAGTTTAGCCGGCTAAAGTTTTTTTTTTTTTTTTTTTTTTTTTTAAACGTTGCCACACACACCCACACTAGGAATTTCTCCTGTATCGTGGGTGCGTTTACAAACATTTAAACTCACATACACAAACAGCCAGACCCGGAACAACTACATGTGGGTCATACAAAAATTTGTTCCTTGCGGGAATCGAACCCGCGACACGCAGCGCAGCAGTCAATCGCTTAACCACTGCGCCAACCGTGCCGACGAAAGATGAAATCATTTATCGAAAATACACATTATGTCGAACATTACTCTCTCCTCAAAAATAAACTCGGGTTTAGTTTAGCCGGCTAATGTTAAGTTTGAACGACAGAAAAGAAGACAGAAGACGGGTGTGGAAATCCACACACACCCGTCTTTAGCCGTAACACAATGTACAAAAGGCAATGCTATTACTACTATTACTAGAAGGCTCCGCGGAGTTTAGCTTGCAAACAAATTTTGACCAGTGGCGCTAAGTGATCTTCTCCAACCATAATCCTCCCACTATCTCACAAATCTCGAAAGAAACTGGCGAATTTTTTCTCAGTTTTGGGCACTTTGGTTTTTGTTTTCAAATGTACAACAAAAATAGTCTATTCTATAACAAATAAATTGCTACTACTTTTAAAAAAGCGACGGGTTATAAAATGCAGTGGTACCCCGTCGTACTTACATTACGCTATTGTATGTAATACTATGTCGCAAATTGACGGCACTCTATCACGGCTCAATACACTGCCAAGATATAGTGCCGTTAGCGGCACTTTATACACTGCCGTGATAGAGTGCCACTAGCGGCACTCTATACACTGCCTTAAAATAAGCCGTGGCAGACAAGAGATGACCAGTCCCTACTGACGGCGCCCGTTCACGAACATGATGCATGGATCAGCACCGTTCAGCTCAACCATTTTGAAGGGAACTTAACGATCCAACACACACGCCACCACCAGCGAGACATTTGAGTGAGCATGACATACTCTCAGCTGTCAGGCACATTCAAGCCAATGAAAGACGTACCCAGTGAATGGTTGCTTTATAGAAGGTACATGGTCACAGTGCTCACAAATGTGCTATGCAATTACACAATACTAAGAGATTGAAGTTATACAATTCAAAGATAGTTTTTGCAATCTTCAGCAGCTCCAACAATATTTTCGAATGCTAATAAAGATAACGATAAATTTATTTGTTCAAACATGTGTAACATGATACATGAATATGCACATAAAGATGGAAACAAAATATATCGACCAACATGTTTTGCCTCACTCGGCGTACAAAATGTTTATAATAATGTTATGAATTAAATTGGCAATTATAAATAAATTATTAATTTCAGTTTCATATTATAAAATTAGTCACTGCAAAATATAGTCAATAATTAAATATACAATATGAGTCAGTACAAAAGTAGTCAAAATTAATTACATACAAAATAGGTATGTCAATATATCCCAAAATTAAAATCAACAAGGAAATTCAGAATTTATCATTTAAAAAAATCATCAATGTTATAGTAGCACTTATCAGTAAGAAGCTTTTTAAGTGTATTCTTAAATAAATTCAAATTCAATTGCTGGAAAACCGGAATACCGGAATTGGTCATTTATAGTTATATCTATATGAACTGCAAAGTTAAGTTTGTTCTTCAGTCTGGGTTCAAAAATTCATAGGCCGTGTCTCGAAGTAACATTTAGTTTGTATTTCATTACTCTATTAAAAATTTAATTTTTAATTGAAAAGTTACGTTTGTCCTTCAATCTGGATTTGGAAATTCGGGCAGCCGAGCAAGCACAGCTTTGAGACGGAACCACTGACGGAACTCAGGCCGCAAGTCCTACTCACACTTGTCCGGTTTTTTTAAAATATATAATAAAGGTTTCTATGTAGACGACGCGCCCGAGTCCGCTCCGCTCCGTACTAAAGTACAGTAATCGCGGAGTGGGGCGTGTCGTCGTGGATTGCACTATCTGTATATGATTCTAAATGCCTTACCTACTTAAAATAATAATTATTCTTTTAAACATTATTATTAATTAGTAATACCTACTGCCGCCTTTGAACATATAATACCTACGTGTTAGAAAGGTTAGTTTATGGCTATAAATTGTAATAACTTTTGACAGTGGGCCGATTTGAATTAAATAAAGCATAAAATTTAATTCAAGATACGGACTATGACTATATTTCTAATTCCTTAAATCTCTTAAAAAAAAGACAAAAAAATCAATATTAGGTACATGTATTTCAAAATCAATAAAAAAGGAAAAATAGGGGATTTTACCCCTTTGGGGGGTGGTTTTACAAAAACGCTGAAATGCGTAATTCTTTATTTCTTACCAAAAGCATAAATTTGAATGTTCATATCCCTAACTTAAGAAATGCTGGATTTTCCATACAAAATACACACATCAACACGGTCTAGGGCTATTTCATACTCAATTAAATAACTCGAAAAGTACTGGCCGCATTGGAATCTTTTATACACCGATTTGTTTGTAATTTATCTCAGACTAATTCCAAATTAAAAATTTTGAAAATTCTTTTGTTTCGGTGGCATAAAAATGTCTTGATGTATAGGAGAGGGAATTTTCATTTGTGCGAAATTTAGAAAACAATACGAATTACGTTTAGTTACAGTTTTTTTTCATTTTTAAACGAAAGATAAAGTTAAAATTGAGGTATTGTAGCCATGCAACGCCGACATTTGACGAGGGCAGAGATGTTACGAGCTGTGGGAATGCTGGAAGCTGGATCTGTTCAGCGTAATGTTGCTGAGGCCATAGGGACCCATCAAAATGTAATTTCAAGATTGTGGACACGCTATCGTGCCACAGGTGAAGTAGCGGAGAGGCACCGGGGGCCAAGTCGCATCACTACCCCCAGACAAGACCGATTTTTCAAATTACTGCGCGAGCTCAACCAAATGCAACGGCGACTCAATTGGTCCAAAGGCTGCGAGTGGAACACCAAGTGCTTGTGAGTGACCAAACTGTAAGAAGGCGACTGCATGAAAGCAATCTACGCTCTCGTAGACCACTCCGGGTCCCACCTTTACGGAGAGGCAATCGTGGACGACGATTAGAATGGGTTCGGAACCACGTGGACTGGGGCCGTGAGCAATGGTCCAATGTGCTGTTCACGGATGAATCCAGGTTCGGCTTCCATCCAGATTCACGAAGGACGCGTGTTTGGCGAGTTCCTGGACGATGGAGCCGTCTCCAGAACCCTCAGGAAGTTCACCCATACCAAGGAGGAACAATTATGGTTTGGGCAGGAATTCGTCTTGGAGGACGGACGGATCTCGTTTGGGTGCGGGGCAATATGACGGCAGAACGATACGTCCAACAGGTGCTGGGGCCCGTAATCTTGCCCCACAGAACACAAATGGGGCAAGATTTCCTGCTCATGCACGACAATGCCCGGGCACACACGGCGAGAACGGTAGCAGCTTGGTTACATACACATAATGTTAGGGCCTTAGACTGGCCTGCTCAATCGCCAGATCTAAATCCCATTGAGCATGCGTGGGATATGCTGCAAAGAAGAGCTCTGAAGGAAGTTCCTGAAAATCTGGCTACAGAAGATCAACTTTTTGCGCACCTCAGAAGGACATGGGACAATATTCCGCAGCAAGACATTGACAACCTTGTTCTGAGCATGCCGAATCGTTGCCGATGTGTTATGAACATCATGGGCGCTTTCTCAGACTACTAAATTCAAGTTTATAAACACAAATTAAATGATTTTTCTATTTTTTTCAGTTTTTACTCACAAATTAAAAGTTAATTCATATACGGTTTCCGTCTATGCTTCATTTTTTTTCCATAAAATCCTGAAATTTTAATCTAAGTACCTTAACCATTATTATAAAATAGTAGAACATTAAATAACGTATCTTTTAAATATATACATGTCATATAAATAATTAACACATTGATAGTAATTCGCTTTTTTTAAAATATCCCTAGACCGTGTTGATGTGTGTATCATCCCCTTTAGGATTATTTTTGAGACAAATACTACCCTATGTCCTTCTCCAGGATTCCATCTATCTCCTTGCCAAATTTTATCGAAATCCGTTCAGTGGTTTAACCGTGAAAAGGTAACTATACAGACAGAGTTACTTCCGAATTATTAATATTAGTATGGATAGTTAGGATATACACTAAACCTAAATACATTAACACAACAAATGAAATTAGAACAAATAATAGTTATTTGTTATACAAGAGTGCAAAGTTGCTTTTTAACCGCGTGTTCAATTTTGATGACCGAGCAAGCGAAGGATTCTAAAATTGAATCACGAGCGCAGCGAGTGATTCAAAATTAGAATCCTGAGCGTTAGCGAGGGAATCAAAAGAGCACGAGGTGAAAAATCTTTGCACTCGAGTGCAACACGTAACTTTTCATTCCACCTCAGCGAGGAAATGACTAAATGCAAAAAAAAAAACGTTTACAATCACAAGATAGGTACACTTTTATTTCAGTTTAGGTATTAATTACTACATTATGACAGGTAAGTATTACAGAATAATCTTTAAATTATAACAAAATAATACTAAGGTATAATTAAGAAAATTTTAAAGTAACGTTGCTACAGTTATTTAAATTGAGTGTAATATTTTTGTTTGGTACTGTAATATTGGTGTTAGTCACTTGTGTACTGTTTTTCGGTAAACTATCTGTCATACTTAATAGTTGTACCGATTCATCGGATTCCCTTGGCGTGAATGTTGGAGAGAGAGGGAGATGGTTAGGTGTTTCATAACGGCTTATTTTTGATGTAGAAGGGCCAGTACAAGGATCCGATTGAGGCTCTTTCAGTGTAATGGCTCCTACGATGCCTTCACATATTTTAGACTTATTTTGGATGGAATCCTCTATGTATCCCTCTACAACTGCATTGGACTTCCAGCCTCCGTGGCGCTTAAGGGACAGCAGATCAGCTCCGGAATCAGCCAAAAGTGTGGCTGAAGTTCGTCGGAAACAATGACCCGTGTACAACAGGGGTTCTGGAAGTTCAAGAAATGTTGCTATTTCTCGTGGGATACTGCCAATTTTATTAGTACCCATAGGCTGTCTAACACACTTTCCATTGCGATACTGTAGAAAAAATCGATTGATTGGAGTGTTAGGCGGGCGTAAGGCTTGATATTTCTCAACAATCGTTACGTATTCCTTGCGAATGACGAAGTTGCGGTCTCTTTTTGTCTTTGTATTAGGTAAATTAATTAATAGTAAGTCATCTGAATGTTTCTCAATGTTTTTGACATTAAGTTGTGTTAGTTCATTAGTTCGACATGCTCCGTTTATTCCAATAATAAGAACAACCTGTAACGTAAAGAGTATTGTAGTAGATAAATGAATAAAATTGATATGAACGCATAATTATGCCTATCAACATCTACTAAGTATACTATTTAATTGAGATTAATATACTTAAGTAGATACTGAATGTGCAACTGACTTACTTTTGCCGCCAAATATACGGAATCGGGTGCTTCGTTAAGAAACTTTTCAATATCAGATACTGTGAAAACCTTCGATTTTTTTAGTTGATGACCAGATGAGGCTCTTTTTAAAAATGCCACTAATTTAGGATAGGTATCGATATGTTTGTCTTTTTTCATCTTTATTGTTGCTTTTAGCATCGAATACGTACTCCATAGAGTGCTTGCTTTCTTGTTCTCGGATAATTCTATAAAATATGCCAGCAAAACGTTTTCTGAGAAAGTTTTGGCTCCTTTTGCTAGTCGCCACGTGTTGAACATATCGTACTGTTTTAAATACTTCTCGCGTGATTGTTGAGGGAGAAAGCTCATTTGCGCATTATTAACAGTTTCAGTCAATTCTGTTGGCGTCAAGCAAACTTCCTCGTCGCTAGAATCACTCATTTTAGTTTTTTCACTTGTTTTCAAGTTTCTTGTTTTTAATATACCTAAGGTTTAACAATGACGTGAAAAAATGCCGCGTAAAGAACCGCGTACAAAGCAAATTGAAAAAAGAACACCAAGAAGGTTCCGAGTCTGAGTTTTTAACAAATTAAAAAAAAGTTGTATGATATATTCGGCACCATAGAGGTAGCAGTAAATAGGTTTAATGTTTTTTTTAATTCACAAACTTAGTGCACACGATGTTCTAAATTCAATTTACTTTATCCTCTAGAGAATAAAAACGGCTTTTCCACTCAGATACTGAAGATTAAAAATACTCTTTCCGAGATGGTGGGATGAAAACGAATTTACACTTTTAGGCCTAACATTAGATCTGTTTCGGGAGGTACCTGTTTCGGATAAGGCGGGAGGAAACGCCCGGGTGTCATCACTGCGTGGATCGCCCGGAGGACACGCTGGAGCATACGGTGGAGGTATGCCCGGCTTGGGCAGAGCACCGCCGTGTCCTCGTGGAGGCGATCGGTTGCGGGGATCTCTCGCGTCCGGCCCTGGTCCAGGCCATGGTACGGAGCGAGAGGGCATGGGAGCGCGTGAGGGAGAGGCAAATTTCGCGCCCTCACGCCCCTAGCCACCGCAAGAGGTGACGCCCTGGGCGTCGGGAATCGATTGCTGATTCCCGGCCACCGTAGGCGCGGGCTTGCGGATGGTGTGCAATGGGTAGCTCGCCGTCCGGTAAGGACCAAGCCCGGGTCGACGGCGCGTTGTGTTCCACGCGCGCCTCTAAGAATGTCAGCGAGTGAAGGGGTCCGATGAGACCATTGCCTGCCGGGGTTGCGGGAAAGTCCGAAAGGGATACCGTGGCCCCCTGGCATTGCACAGGCAACAGAAGGAACAGGGGTGGGTTTTAGTCAGTAAGAGTCTGACACGCCCTCCCGCTCCACCTAGAGCGGGAGACGTCATTTGATGATTTCCCACCGAAAAAAAAAAAAGGTCTAACATTAGATTCAAACCTATATTGGAAGAAACATGTAGAAAGTACAAGAGCAAAATTGTCCCAATTTATTTATGCACTAAGTTTATTGAAATGCAACACAGGTTATAAAACCACCATATCTGCCTATTATGCGTACGCCTACTCCTGGCTAAATTATGGTATTATTCCGTGGGGAGACGGTAGGTGCTGACTTTTTGGACCTTTTCATCCAGCAAAAGAAATGTATCAGAATATTGATGAACAGAAACCAACGAAAGAGTTGTAGACCACACTTTATTAGACAACAAATTCTCACACTACCAGCAATATATTATTATATATACTGTTAATTAAGCTGTAGTCGTTAGGAAAAATAGGCACCTCTTTAAATCTAATATCGAGCTAAATAAAAACTATAACCGGCGGAACAAGGATATACTCTAATACTGCCCATCACAAACTTAAAAGTTATCCGAAAAAGCCCATACTCAAGACTAGCAAATATATTTAATAAGCTACCGGAAAGTTTAAAATCCCTACCATGAAATCCCGTTGAGAAATTTAAAGCTGACAGATTGTGAATCGATGGACCTTGTAATAATATGCTTGACGTACTTAAATGTGAAATAATAAATGACTTTATTATGCTTACCTATAATTACTAAAATGTATGAACGAATTAATAATAATGATTATTTGAAATAAAATGTAACATAACATAACATCACACCTTGTTTCCCCGAAGGGTTGGGCAGAGGTGTATCTGTAGTAGGTACACCCACATTTCGCCGGTTATTTTTAAGTCCCATGTAATAGGGGGCGAGTCTATTGCCATCAACCGGGCACAAATCCAGACTCCAGGCTACTACTGAGAAATTCCAGATAGAAAAACCCAATAACGCTGCCCGACCCGGGAATCGAACCCAGGACCTCATGCTCAGCAGTAGCGCTTGCAACCACTAGACCAACGAGGCAGTCAGTTTGAGGAAATAAAATGTAATAATTAAAAAGCTAATGTAATGAATTGTAATAATTAGAATCTTCAAATTCGTATAATTTAATCATTTCAGAAACATTTGCAGTGCCTGCCCTTACAGGGTGCATGTCATAATACTGTGTCATGAAATGTTAATGCATGCCTACTAACCAGTGTTTAACATGTTAGCAAATAAATAAATAAATATAGATAGGTCGATCGTAAATAGATTTTCTCTTTCAATAGTCAGAATTCAGAAGATATTACATTATCAGCAGATATGATCCCACTGGCTAGAGAGGCATGTGTAATAGGCCTCTCTATGAGAGGGAGCGGACACTCCCTCCAACCTTCCCATGGCCCTACCAACGTACGTTATACGGGCCGAATCGTGGGGCGGCTGCGGACATAGCACCCTTGGCAATCTTTCCAGTCCGCAGGCGCTTCTTGATCCCTTACAAGTTATTTGCCATGTGTGTCCCTAATAGCAGTTCTCCCAATTGGGCATGCACGAAACATCACAGTAGTCGTGACCTCGCCGTCGGCGCGCCTGTAAACAATTTGGTTAGAAATATATACATAAATAGATATTAGCGTCTTTCTTTTCGCTTTTTTCCAATTTTTATTTATTTATTTTATTTTCTCTATTTATTTTTATAACGGTGGCGTCGCTCTTTTCGCCTTGTTGATAGCTCTTTTCGTCCAGGTGGCGTCAGTTTTTTCGCCTGTTTACCCTGCGGGCGATGTTCTTTTCGCCCTACAACACGATGAAAGATCGCCCGATCAGCTTGTATGCTGTGTTGCATCCTGTGTAGGTGCTGCCATCTCCTCATGCTCCATCTTCCTCCGGGCGGCATGCCACGTGTGCGCGTACTCCCGAAGCCGGTCAAAGTTCGCCGGTGAACTTACGAGATCGCCGTAATAGATCGGGCCGACCTCCGCGCGGCTGATCCCATCCATCATCTTGCACCTAGCTTCCTCATACAGGGGGCAGACCCACAACACATGGTGAAGGTCTTCCTCGTCCATACCACAGTAGCATACACTCTCCTCGCATAGCGTCATATCATGCAATCTCTTCCTAAAACACCCATGTCCCGTGAGAATCTGGGACAGCTGGTGGTCAGGCACGACCCAGTGTGACCTGACTCGTGCCTCCACGTCCGGGAAAAAGCGGAATAGCTCCCGTCCTTTCTCCTCACTCATCCATCTCTTTTGTCATGCATTCATCATGTCTTCCCAAATCTCTTTCTTCCGTTGTGCCAGCACCCGTCTCCGCAAGCCCAGCTCGACCTGTGCTTCGGCCGCGCTCTGGCGCTCCTCATCAAACCGCCCTGCACGGATTACCTCCAGGTCCGCCGGGAGAACGCCAGCCAACACTGCCAGCGCAGCCGTACTGGTAGACCTGTACGCCTTCGTCAGTAGTATCAGGCTCGTTCTCTGGCACCTAAGCAGCGCGCTGCGAACAACGTGGAGTGTCGCTCTATGGTACCAACAAGCAGCAGCATACGTGATCGTGGCGACGAAAGTGCCCCTGTAGAGGACGCGCAGTCCGGGATATCGAATGCCCCAGGACGATGCCGACACTCGTGACATCTTCCCGAAGCATTTGGCCGCGCGCTCCCCTATCGATACCGCATGCTGCGCAAAGGACTGAGTTGCGTCGATCACCACGCCCAACACCGTCGTCGAGGCGACACTCCTGACCGAGTCCCCGGCCAGCTTGACCGTGGGGGGCCGCTGGAATTTTCCCCTGATCGTCATCATAGAGGACTTCGCAGGGGAGAATCCCAGCCTGTTCCTAGCCCCCCAATCCGCGACCAAATCCAAAGTGGTCTTGGCCGCCGCCTCGATCCCAGAGCGGGATTGGGACTCGATCAGGATGGTCACGTCGTCCGCGTATGCGACCATACGGACGCCACTAGGCAGTGGCAGCCGAAGCAAATCGTCCAGGAGCAGGTTCCATAAAGCTGGACCTAGGACGGACCCCTGGGGGCAGCCCATGGTGGACACCTTCCACTCCACCCGGTCCCCGATGAACAGCCCGACTCGTCGGCGGACAAAGTAGTCCGCCAGCATCTCAAAGATGTTGGGCGGACACCCTCCCCGCTTGACTTTCGTCAGGATCATCGGCCACCAGGCGTTGTCGAAGGCGCCCGCGATGTCCAGGAATATGGCCTGCACGTACTTGCCCGAGCCCTCCCTCGCGGCACCCAAGATATCGTTGAGTGCCGTGACGGTTGACTTGCCCGTAGAGAACCCGTGCTGGGCAGCAGAGATCTGGTTGCCGATCATTGGAGCGCACTTCAAAATTACGCGCTCTAAAATTTTGCCGAGCACAGGCAGCAGCGTAATCGGCCTGTAAGCCTTAGGGTCGGTAAGCGGCTTGCCGTTACCTTTCGGCAGGACGAGCAGCCGGCCCTCCTTCCACACATCCGGAAACACTCCGTCCGACACACACTTGGCGTACACCGCGGTGACTTCCGCGGGTGCGACACTCCAGACATTCCTCACTATTCGCGCGCTAATTCCGTCTAATCCCGGTGCTGTGTTGGGCAAGCTCCTAATAATGCCCCCCAGACTGTCACGTGACAGAAGAGGCGCAGCCTGGCCTGACGGGGTGAGCGAGGCCGTGACACGCACCTGCCTGTGGTATGGCGTGTCCCGGGACGGATCGTCGTCCGGGCACAGCGCGCGCAGGAGACCGGTCGCCGCCTCGCCCACTGTGCTGGCAAAGCCCTCCGCCAGCTTCGTACCATTAATGACCCGGGAGGGAGGCCTGAGCCTGCCACTGGCAGCCCGGTAGGCCAACCCCCACGGATCAGCGTTGCCCGCCTCCGCAATTTGCTGGAAGTGCTCAAGCTCCGCCTCCTCCATTGCCTGTCGGTATCTCGCTCGTATATCGTGAAACTCAGCTCTCAGTCGCTCTTCTCTCAATTCCCTGCCATTTGCACCTAGCCTTGCCATTCGCTTTCCGAAGCTTTTCGAGCTTCGGATTCCACCATTCATATCCTGCGTCCTTTGGTGGCCCTTTCATTCCTAGAGACTGGCACGCCGTATCCATAATCACCCTGGTAAATGCCTTGCAAACAAAGGACGCTGGCTTGCCAAAGTCAAGCCTCCCCATTCGCTCATGGATAGCCTGCTGGAAGCGCGGCCAGTCCACTCCCTGATCCCGGAAGCGCACCGGCTCCTTGTCCGGACCAGCGCTGTGGCGTGTGATAGTTGCATCCACCTGGAAGGTAATGAGGCGGTGATCGCTGCTGCTCGCCCCATCCCGAACTTCCCACTTCTCAACACAGATGTTCCTTGTGCTGAGGGAGACGTCGATGTTGGACTCACCGTTTGGGCCGCTGAAAGTGAAGGGCTGGCCCTCCACGTTATTAACGGTGAGTCCATGTGCGGCTATGAAGGCCTCCAGTGCCACCCGCCGGTACTCCGCGGTGTGGCCCCGGCCAGTGTAGTGGCGGGGCGCACTATGCCACATCGGCGAGTGGGTGTTCACATCTGCGCACACTATGACACGCCTCCCCCGTAGCGCGTCCATAATACCCTCCAGGTGGTGCAGATGGCGGTCGACCAGCTCGCCGTACTGAAAGTACGCCGAGACCACGTGCAGGTCGCACTCCTCCAGGTGGGCCACGAGGCAGTGGTCGGTGGAGAGGTGGTGCAGCACCGCGCAGGCCATGCCGCTCCTGTGGATGTAGATGCCCGCCTTTGCGGACGGGCTATGCTGCAAGATGTTGTCGGCCTGCGCGTACTGCTCCTGGAGAAGTACGACGCTGATTCCAAGCTCTCGGCACACCGCGGGGAGCTCCCTCGTCGCAAGCGCCGACCCAGCGAGGTTGAGCTGGCCAATGGTGGTCGCTGACCTACCCATAGTGGGTCATGGCCACGCTCCTCTGCTCCGCATGAAGCCTCGCTGCGCAATCCCTGGAGGCGGTCCTGTGTCCCGCCGCCCCCTTCTTCCCTAGGCGCTTGCACGTAGCGCAGGTGGTCTCGCTGGCGGTGCATTCCTGCCCGCGGTGGCCGGTTACGCCGCAACGGCCGCACGTGACCTCGGCCGATCTGCAATGGCGCTCAGGGTGGCCGTATTGCTGGCACTTGGCGCAGCAGGTGATGTCAATAAAATCGGTCACTTCCACCGCTTCCCAACCCACATAAACTCGCCCCTTGTTGAGCAGCGCTGCGCGAAGTTGCGTTGAGCACGCGAAGACAGCCGAAGTAGCCTGGGCCGCGCCTCGCGACCGGTTCTTTTTGAAAGCGCCGGTCGCCTCCTTCTTGATGCGCTCCAGGGGCCATTGTGGGTCGTCCCTGAAGTTCTGCTCATGCAGCGCCTCAAGTATTTCTCCAAACGAGGGGTCGCCATCTAGCCTGTTCAGGCAAACCAATGGGCGCCGCATTTTGGGCTCCGCCACCCTGAGCGTCGCTGGTATTGCCGCCCGGAGTCGTGTCGCCGCTGCATCCGTGGTCGTTGGCACGATTACACCCGCTTTGCCGACCTTGCGCACCTTGGTAACGTGGACCCAAAGCTTCGTTGGGTCCACGGCCTTCTTTAGTTCCGCCTTGGTTGCCTCTGCCGTTTTGATGGGAGAGGAGAGGGAGCGGACAGTGAAGACTACACACAGTGCCGGCGGCACCCCGCAGTGCGCGGCCGGGCGCTCCGCGGCGTGTCGCCGGTACTGTGCAGTGCGCGGCCGGGCGCTCCGCGGCGTGTCGCCGGTACTGTGCAGTGCGCGGCCGGGCGCTCCGCGGCGTGTCGCCGGTACTGTGCAGTGCGCGGCCGGGCGCTCCGCGGCGTGTCGCCGGTACTGTGCAGTGCGCGGCCGGGCGCTCCGCGGCGTGTCGGCGGTACTGTGCAGTGCGCGGCCGGGCGCTCTGCGGCGTGTCGCCGGTACTGTGCAGTGCGCGGCCGGGCGCTCCACGGCGTGTCGGCGGTACTGTGCAGTGCGCGGCCGGGCGCTCTGTGGCGAGTCGCCGGTACTGGGCATTGCGCGGCCGGGCGCTCCGCGGCGTGTCGCCGGTACTGTGCAGGAGCCTCAATCCACCACACAAGCCCCAAGATAGTACTGAGCAGTAAATCGCGGGACAGTCTAGGTTGCAGCGCCACGAAGGTTCAGTGTTGCGCGCCATATTGGGAGACATTTTGCCCCCAATGACCTTGGATGAATGCCTTCGTCGGGGTACAAGCGTCAAAATAAATAAAACGAACGAATATTTAATAATTATATTAAATTATAATACATATATCAATTCAATCTTCTTGATTAAAATAATATTGCATAGTCAGCATCTACTGCGTAGAGCGCGAAACGACGGCCGGGGCCGAGTCGGGTGGAGGGGGCCGGATGTCGCTGGACGCTAGTGGCCGGACACGACGGCTAGTGGCCGGACACGGCGGCTAGTGGCCGGACACGGCGGCTAGTGGCCGGACACGGCGGCTAGTGGCCGGACACGGGCGGCTAGTCGCCGGACACGGGCGGCGGGGGCGGGGGCGGCGCCAGGAAGGCGGGGGGCGGGGGCGCGCCCCATGGCGGGGGGTTGAACCCGCCGCGCCAACCCATTCCCATCATGCCTGCAGAGAAGTTACACAATTATATACCACAATACCATGAGGAGGATCCGCAGTGGTAACCCTTAACTGAGCATTTTATAAGTTCTGTACATTCTACTACAACCTCAGAACATAAAAAAGGGAGAAGTGCCGTACTGCTTCATTTCAACCAAAACCTATGTCTTCAGTTTTCTCCCACCGCAGCGCCCACACACACATTGAACCGTGTAAAACAAAGACTCAGGCGTTGCCAGTGAGTCTACGGCAACATGCAAACAAGGGCTGTGATTGGTGACCAAAGCTTTTGATTACGTGAACCATGAAACGCTTTTGGTCAAACTTGATGCTTACGGTATACGAGGGAATGCTCTACGACTAATAAAATCGTATTTAAGTGGACGTATTCAATATACAGAAATCTCTAAGATATGCATTAAATCAAAACGTGAGGTTGAATATTTATCTGGTCCTAGAGAAATTAAGTATGGCGTTCCGCAGGGCAGCGTTCTAGGGCCATTATTATTCCTGCTGTATATAAATGATTTACCCCGACACATCCCATACCCCTGTGTATTATTTGCCGATGACAGTACGATCCTAATAGACTGCGTCAGCAAAGAGCTATATGAAGATGAAATAATTAATTCCCTAAAATTAATAATAGACTGGCTCAACGATAATAATCTTATCATAAACCTAAATAAAACAAATATAATGCATTTCTATCAAAAAATCCTTCCTTTAATCGCACTCAAATCACAACGTTTAATAGGCTATGTGCGAGCTCGAAAGTTGAAAGAACATACATGTCACGTCCTAGGAAAACTACTTATGGTGTTCCCCAAGGTAGCATTCTTGGCCCCCCATTATTTAACATTTACATAAATGATATGCCTAAGGTCAGTAAGCACCAGATGGTCTTATTTGCTGATGACAGCACTATTTTATTCTCTAGTAATGACATAAATATTCTTGAAAATGACATAAATGACGATCTTAAAAATATTATTAATTGGTTAGTTAATAATAATTTAAAAATAAATCTTGACAAAACTAAAATTATGACATTTAATCAAAGAACAAATAAACCGAAACTTAATATAAAATATGGTAACGTTGCAATCTCTGAAAGTGACATCACAAAATTTCTGGGCCTTTACATAGATAGTCATCTGACTTGGAAACATCATATCGACGCTTTGTCAAAGAAGCTTAGTCAATTTGCGTATGCTTTGTACAAATTATCAAAAACAGTTAACCGCATTACAGTACAAATAGCTTACAATGCTTATGTGGCTTCTGGCATTAGGTACGGAATCATTTTCTGGGGCAACTCCACTGACAGAGACATTGTATTTAAAGCTCAGAAGAAATGCTTGCGATCGTTTACAAAACTACAATCTATTGATAGTTGTAAACCATTATTTAAGGAACTTAGTTTGCTCACTCTACCGTCTATGTATATATATGAAATGGGAGTGTTTGTCCGCTGTAACCTGCATTTGTTTGAAAAACTGCGCTCTCGCCGTTATCAGAATGCCATTCATGTTACCTCTCATAAAACAGCATTTTTCGGCAAAAGTGTGCTAGGTATGGCCCCAAAAATATATAATAGTATACCAGCAGCTATTAGAAATAAACAGTGTATGGGATCCTTTAAGAGGTCCTTGTTTAGATTTCTTTTAGATAGATGTTACTACTCCATTACTGAGTTTACTACTGATAAACCGAGGTATGACGATTCCGACTTGCTAATTAAACACTTACGATTTTATTTATTGATTAAGTGTAAATGTGTTTATTATCTAAAATTGTAATGACCTGTTTACCTAACCGACATATTTTAAATTTAATTATTATTATTTTTTAATGTAATCTATAGGCATGCCACCTTTGTAATTGCTTGTTTAGGTAAATTTTGTACGCCATATATTGGCAAAACATAGTGCACATATTTTAGACAATATACTATCTGTAACCATACCTATGTTTAACAAAATAAATGATTGATTGATTGATTTAAACCTTAAAATAAATTATAAAGGACAAAACATTGATAGCATTAACGTGGCTAAATTCCTGGGTATATTGATTGACAGTCAATTAACTTGGAAACCGCAGGCTGAAGAAGTTTGTAAAAGATTAAGTACGTCTGCGTATGCTCTTTACAATCTGTCCAAGAAACTTAATATTGATACATTAGTGGTTGCATACCACGGTTTGGTGGTCTCTGTTCTAAGGTTTGGTGTAGTATTCTGGGGTAATTGTTCCGAAAGGGAGTCTATATTTAAAGCCCAAAAACAGTGCATAAAATCATTTTCAATCTCAAGGTTACAGATAGTTGCGTTCCTCTTTTCAAGAAACACAAAATACTAACTTTTCCTAGTATATACATTCTCGAAGTAGCTATATTCGTTAAAACTAACGAGCATCTATGTCCTGCATTAAAAGATACGAGGATGCGAACTACTGCCATGAGATCAAAATATCAGAGTCTATTGTGTACTGGTAGATATAACACTGCTTTGCTTAAAAAAAACATTATTGGTATGGCACCTATTATATTTAATAAATTGCCAAATTCATTTAAGGATCAGCCCTTAATAAAATTCAAGAAACTCCTGTCGTCGTTGCTGACAGAGAAATGTTATTACTCTGTTACCGATTTTGTAAATGATGAATTGTAATATTTGTTTCAATTTACCTCAATACCTATTATGTAAATAATTTTAGACTTAGCTGATCCATGATCTCATTTTGTATTAAAGTAGGAACCTAGTTTCAAAATTATCTGTAAATTAATCACTATATTTTTGTATGCCAATAGGCAGAACGTACCGGGAATATATCTGAAACTAACACCATTATTGTAACACCTACATTCTATACAAATAAAGAAATTGATTGATTGATTGATTGGCTTAAACGGACTACACTAGGGGGGCGACATACGTTAAAATGTGTTTTATCGACATTGATATTGATGGGTTAGCAAAATGGTAAGTTCATGTGGTGGTATAACTTACCATAAATCGCATACGTAAAAAATATCGACGAATATCTACCTACAGAGTAACATTAACAGCTTTTCATAAGTTCATGTTCACATACATTTAAAACTGGTCGCATCGATATTTTTGACCTGTACCAGGCCTATCCCACTCGCATTTTGGCGCGAAATAATATATCCATTACTCATATTACGAGATTTAAGTCTTAGAGCGAGTATCCACCAGAGATGTGTTTCCATACATTTGACACCTAGGTTTCAAACGAGCGAGGTGTCAAATATATGAAAACACATACTCGCACATCTCTGGTGGATATTAATCCTAACCGACACTTACCGCCTCAGCACCGAAATAAGAAATACACAACCAAAACAAGTAATGAAATAAAATAAAACAGCGAAAGTAGTCGAAATAAAATATGATATCGTACTTCTATTTTATCGATTACGCGTAAACTGTAACTACATTTTGGCACCGCTCTAACACGGTCGCGACTCCAAGCAGCGGCCGTACCACAAAAAAACCAAGCAGCGTCCATATCGATAGCGGTTTAATATATTGCGCCGTGATTTAGCGCTATACAGGTTGCTTATTGTATTGAACGTTCAATGTACAACACACAGAACAAAAATATGCTTTTTCGTTCGATATGTTAGTTCGATCCCGAGACCATGATGCGGCGTTGCGTTTATTTGTTAAAATATTAGTTTTTACAGACTTGTATGTGAAAATACTAATATTTACATGTGATACGTGACTCCACTATTCTTGTAGGTTTTAGTTTCACTAGGAGTGAAACTAAAACCTACAAGAATAGGTAGGTATAGGTGGTAGTTTTTGTATGTAACCCACGCTACAATTCAGCATTTTAAGTAAATGTGGGAGAACATTTCAGATTCACGGCAAATTGCGACTAACCTGCGGCGGACAGTGACATGCCCATTTGGCCATGTCGCGACACGCGCCACGCCCCCGTTTCACATCTATTCCTTTTTATGATCTGAGACTACAACATATGGTGAACGAATATTCAAATCTCTTAAAGTAAAATATATTTTAAGATTTGTTATTTACAATAGGTATATCAAATTAACAATATTTTAATTAGATAATAATTACTTCAAATCAATTTCCAAATTAATTAAAGGTCATCTTGATTTTTTATAATATTCTATAAATTCGCCAACGTCATAAAAGCAAATATAAATATAAAAGCAATCTTATTAGCCAATGTCATTAAAATGGCAGTTCCAACATAAGGGATTGATAACACGAAAATAACTATTAATATAAGAATAAATACATAAACAGAATAAACTTTGTCAGGAAGAACAACTTGTTATACGCTTGAATGGCATTTACATAAACGTTCCTTTTAAATATTTGAACTCTACATTGAGTTACATTGATTCGTATGGATACTTATTTCTACCAGAATCTATTTTGTTGCTGATTTCTGATTGTATATGAAAATAGGGCGGATATTGTTTTACTAGCTCAAGTACATAGTTCTCTGATGTACGTGTACGGCGGAGCTTAGGACGGGAGGTACTGACCGGGCGGCGGCGGCGGCAGGTGGGGCCCGCCGGGGCCCACGTTTGGCGGAGGACCCATCTTGCCGTCACCCTGCAAATGTACACAAAATTTTTACAAGTTGACCACAGACTATAGATTATTAGTATTAAGGCGTAGGTGTCGTACTTGTCATGACCTATTTTTTAAATCCTTGCGAAACTAATTGAGACTTTCCATAAATTTCTTAAATGTGAATTAAAACTATTATGAACAAATTAATTGAGCTTTCAATAAATACTCCTGTACCCTAATTACGTAATGCAAAATCAATCCGAATCTGAATCGTTTTGAAACAGATTGCTAATCCATTGCTTCGTAAGTTCGAAAAAAAAACTGCAGAGCAACGTAAATAACGCAATGAATGTTGTTAAACTGTCAAAATGAAATAGATTTGTCTTTATCGTTTACGAAAATAAGTATGTTACGTAATTAGAAAGCTGGATAAACTGGCATATCATAAATAGCAGAAAGTACTATCTCTGTGTTTGTAATTTTTATTTTAGAAATAGGTTAAGATTTTCTTATTTTTTTCAGTAATTTCCAACTCGCTAATTTATAACGTTACAGATTACGGTTTAACTGGGTCTCTCAATTCATTATGGTCTGCACTGAGTAATCTACAAAACGTGAGTTTAACTGAAGAAGTACATAAGCATGCCTTTTATATTTTATGATTGAACATCACAGTGAATTAGTTATAAAGAAATAATGGTACTTGTTGATAGGCCTACACTGTCCTCTCATACCTATTAACATTGTTAATTGTATTATCAATGTTATTTATTTTATGATCTAGAAGACTTCAAACAATGTAAAATGGGTTTGTGAATAAATAAATTTAAATTGAATTGAACACTGTAATTTTAAAACATTGTAAAAACTATTTATTTTTTAAGAGTAATATAGTTTCTTGCCGGCTTTTCTCCGTATGAAACGACCAACTGGAACCGTGCACTTAGCGTTTGACGTTTCATAAGGGCACTTGTAGTTTTTTTTTTCCTCATCATATGTTATTAAAACATTTTTGGTTGAACAGTAAATGAAAGTAGAATTTTCTTAAAACGTTCTGAGAGCCCATTAGTCGGGTTTATTGACTCGGCTCAACCTCATAGATTCAATGCTTATTTTTTATTAAAATTTGACATATCGCCCGTTGTTCTAAATGCAAAAAAAAATAAAACATTATAGGAGCAAAGGACATGTCCAGTTTCTGCCCTCTGGTCGTGGTCTGAATCGATAAATGTTCATAATTTAAGGGTATTACCATTACATTAAATTGAGGGCCCTGGGCTAATACTGCTTAGGGCCCTGCCTGACCAGACACATGACGTACCTGGTGCTGGAGCGCGGGCGGGGGGGGCGGCGGGTACGCGGGCGGGGGGGGCGCGCTGCCGGGCACCGGCGGCTGTGCGCCTGCGCCGCCTGCAAGCGGGGGTGACATGGAACGTGATACAAAAAAAAAAACACCAAACAAACAACAAGCAATACTGCCTAGCCTTTTCCCAACTATATTGGGTTCGGCTTCCAGTCTAACTGGGTGCAGCTGAATACCAGTATTTTACATGAAGCGACTGCCTATCTGACCTCCACAAACCAGTAACTGGGGAATACGATACCCCATGGTAAGACTGGTCGTCAGACTTTCGGGCTTCTGACGACCCGTAACGACTGTCAAAGATCCACGAATGACAGCCGGGACCAACGACTTAACGTGCTTTCTGAAGCACGGAGGAGTCTCAAAATGTAAAAATGGTCATCCATCCACAGACCAACCCCGGCAAGCGTAGCTTAACCTGAAGGATCGTCCCGTGCGGCAGTTATTACTTAGCCACGAGCTCCTAGAACTAATAACAATAATAGAAAGCTTATCACTTTTGGACGGTTTTAAGAGTTAATCCAAAAAGCTCATGCTCGTCAATTCAATTCTTAAATTAGTCATGATTATAGTAAGATTAAAACTAATTGATCAATTTAATTCATCAATCATATTCATATCTTTATTTGCATTTCAAACTACTACATCACATAATTCAGTTATTATTGCAATTCATAATCGATATTTTTGTGCCCTATAGAGCGCGATATTTAATATTAGGTCTTTACCTATGAAATTGGAGATTTGTATGATTTATTTTTTGTTTCAGCTAATCAAAGTACTGGCCCAAATTATCTATACAATTTTGCCATTTTGATGGTAGTTTGTATATCCCTTTACTGTAGAAGTCTGCCGGACGGGAGGCGATGAAGTCAGCGAAAGCGTTTTGTACTGCCTCTCGAGTGTTAAATTTTTTCTCACTTAAATTTTTTTCTAAATTTTGAAAAAAGTAGAAATCTGTTGGGGCAAGGTCCGGTAAGTACGGTGGGGGACGGAGAGCTTCCAGCTGTAACTCTTGTAGCTTTGCGATGGTCTGTCGTGAAGTGTGAGCTCGCGCGTTGTCGTGGAGAAGCAATGGGGAAAAGCGATTGACTAGTCTTGGTTGTTGAATTACGAGCTTCTCCATCATTGTTTGCAATTCTTGGCAATAGACATCGGCCGTCACTGTTGTGCCATTCGGTAAGAAGCTGTGATGTACAAGTCCGGCACTGGTCCACCAGACAGTCACCATCATCTGCCTGAGTAATCTTTTTTTTTAGCTCAAACTCAAACTGAAAGCATTTATTTCAATTGAATTGAATTGTCAAGGAGTCAGTCAGTCAGAAATATGAAGCTAGTTGCCCATTCCAAAGCGTAGGTTCCTATGGAGAAGAACGGGCAAGAAACTCCACGGACACTCTTTTAAAAAAAAAAAAAAATTCTTACAAAATATTGTTTACATCACTGCAGCACTTATTAGGTGCTGTACCCGGGTCCACCCACTGAGACGAACGCTTACAGTTGTCGTACAGGATCCACTTTTCATCGCAGGTAACAATTCGATTAAGAATTCCCTTGTTTCTATGCCGATTCAGTAGTGCTATGCATGCTTCGATACCCGCTTATCTAGCTTTTTTATCTTTCCGATTTGACGCAAGTGCTTTTATGTTGTTTTGACACTAACTCCAAGGCCCGCAGCAAGCTCAGCCGTAGATTGAGTTGGATCCGCTTCCACTATCGTTTTCGATTCGTCGTTGTCGACAATGGTTACCGGCCGACCGCGAGGCTCGTTCTTCAACTCAAAATTTCCAGATTTAAAACGATTGAACCAATAATGGACCATGTTTATGCAAGCAGTGTTAGGCCCGTATACGTCGTTAACGTTTCGTGTTGTTTGCGCAGCGGTATTTCCACGTAGGAACTCATATTCGAAAATTGTAGGAATTTTCAGTTTACCCGTGGCGCCAAAAACTACCACAATGTCACTAAGTCAAAAAACCATCTAAAAATAAATGACTAAATTTGAAATAAAATTAACACGTCTTTCAAATAAAATTCATTTGAATTTCGAATTGCTAGCCAATCCACAGATAATTAAATCTGAAAATACTGGTTATAATAGGTTGGGGAAAAAGTTGCATCGCATTTTTTAAGAAAATTCAAATCTTTTTTTAATATAGTTTATTTACATTTAACTAAAGTATGTAGGTACCATTTTATTCGATAACTTTTTGCCATCTTCTAGGTAGGGACATGATCCCATTGCTATAGAAATTTTGGGACTTTTGATCAAAATACAGCGACAAGTGGTTTTGGCAGTCCTCTCGTGATGTTAACCTGACACTGCCTAAGGAATTCTGAAGAGACCGAAACAGGGGAAATCTGAAGGTGCAAGGTCAGGACTATACGGCGGATGCATTAACACCTCCCAGCCAAACTCTCTTAATTTTTGCTGAGTGGCTAAAGGTGTATGTTTATCATGATGAAAAACCACACCCCTTCTGTTGATTAATTCCGGCCGCTTTCTCTCAACTTCTTGCTTTAATCTCATCAGTTGTTCGCAGTAGAGTTCAGAATCGATGGTCCTGCCTGGTGGTAACAGCTCATAATGAATAATGCCCTTCCAATCCCACCACACACAGCATCACCTTGTTGCGAGTTAACCACACCACACCACAGCCACAGTCACCACAGTCTGTGAAGCCTGACCGGCCTTTGACCGCGACCTTTTTCGCACGTTTTTTGTTTTATCGTACGTGATCCACTTTTCATCACCAGTTATCAGCTTCTTCTAAAATGGTTCAGTTTCATTACGTCGTAATAAAGAATCACAAATGAGTACACGGTTCATTAGGTTTCTTTCAGTGAGCTCGTGAGGTACCCAAATATTGAGCTTTTTTGTGTACCCAGTTTTTTTCAAATGCGACAAAACTGTTTTGTGGTCAATTCCCAGTTCTTCAGCTACGTCGTAACTACTGATATATCGATCTTGCTCCACTTTTTCAAAAATGTATCCATTTTATCCGTAATAGGGCGACCAGAGCGACGTGCATTTTTGACATCAAAGGAGATGTTTCAAAATGTATGGAGCCCCGGCCACGTCTTTGTACACCATACAAAAAAATGGGGAAACACAATTAAAACAGTGTTCAATCATCCAATTACTTTAAGTTGGCTTTGTTCGGTAGAACTTGAAATTGCAACACACAACAAAAACCCGTCATGGCGGTAAGCTGTCATGTTGTTTGATTAATGACGTTTGACATGTTTATTTGTCTTAATTGTCAAATCACTGCGTTTCGTTCAGTCTTTTGTAGACTTGATAAATTAAAACAAAACGAACATCAAACCGCGAACGACAACGAAAGCGACTGAAGTGACAATAGACAGTTCATGATCTATGATCAATGGCCGATCTATGGTTTACTGTCATTGTTTTTAACCACAGAGTACCTAAATTAGCGAGACGCCATGTTGAAACTCGATAAAAATAATTGATAAATATCAAATTATTACAAGAAAAGTATGCATTAAAGCAATTTATCTGTATTTTTCCCGAATTTCATAAATTATTCTCGATTTTTCGAGGTACTGTACACATTCTGGGCCGGATTTGGAACATCTCCTTTCCGGATTGAAAACGCTTAAACCAAATTTGTGCTACTCTCACAGACACTGCACTAGGTCCATAAAAATCGCAAATTTTTTCGCGGCTTGCGTTGCATTTTAACCTTTTTTGTAGTAAAATTTTAAAATGTATCGAATTTCTTCATTAGATTCACTCATCTTGACGGTACGAAAAACAAATGAAAATCACACATTTTCCTAATTTGAATTTGGAATTATGTTCTTTAAAATTTAAACTTTCAATGATACCAAAACCAGCCAGATACAAATAGTATAGCCAAAGAGATTTTATTACAAGTTCAAACATACTATAATGCGAAAAGACTTTTTCCCCAACTTAATAGAATCTCCAATTACATAGGTAAAGACCTATTATTTTCAGTCAGTAATATTGAAAAAATCATAACTGCGAAATATTCAAGGCATATCTAAGGGTCGAAGCCTGCCTTAGCAGCTCTATTGTGCCAAATTGTCTGTATCGTGCACTAGTTACGAATGTTAGCGCACAACAAAGACAACGAGGCAGTGCACACGTACCCAGCCACGGCGCGGGCGGCGCGGGCGGCCCGGGCGGCGCGGGCGGGAAGGCGCCCGGCGGCGGCGGCAGCGCGGGCGGGCCTGCGGGCACGGGCGGGACACTGACACTCTAACCGATATAGCCTTCACTTTGAGGCGCTGACAACAGGCAAACGGTAAAAGTAGGCTTGACTTAACAAAAAAATACGCCAAATCTATAGTTTGTGGTAGCGGGAAAAATATATGTTAATCTTGAACATATTTCTCAGAACTTGATTGTTACCACAACACGTTACAAAAAAAAAAAACTCGATACAAATTTTAACGGTAAACTAACCTTTTAATTTGAGTTCTAATCCTAAATATCTGTATTAAATATCAACGAACGTTGGTATTTCAATTAATAACAAGAATGTCTTATTTGAATACTGAATTTGGTTGTTTTTTATTTTCGATTACTCAACTCATTTTTGAATAAATCGATAATTACTTCATATTTTAAAATAAATTACAAGCGTTGTGTCATCGCGCTTCTCTTTCTTTTCTATGCAGTCCGACAGCGACCGTGGTTTAGCTGTTGTCAGCGTCTTAACAACAAGTCTTTCGAGTCGTTTCGGTTTGGCATTACTTTAGTTTGCTTTTTTTTTAGATCACAAGTACGGTTTATGGCTATTTAAAAGGGTTTTTTTTTTACTTCTAACATAAGTCAAGTTACTAAGACTAGTTTTTGGGATGTCTCTCCAAATATATTTAACTTAGCCTGGTTAGAATGATTGAATATTAAAAAACCATTTTTAGACATGTCCTTTGCTAGATCATTATAACCATAACTAGTCAAAAACATACTAATCATGTAGTGAGTAGAGTGTGGGAGTAGTGTGTGAGAGTAGTGTGTGTGAGTACGTACGTGCGGCGACGTCCGGGGGCGGCATGATGGCGCGCGGGGGCGCGTGGGGCGCGAACAGGGCGGGCAGCTCATGTAGTGAGTAGTGTGTGTGAGTAGTGTGTGTGAGTACGTACGTGCGGCGACGTGCGGGGGCGGCATGATGGCGCGCGGGGGCGCGTGGGGCGCGAACAGGGCGGGCAGCTCATGTAGTGAGTAGTGTGTGTGAGTACGTACGTGCGGCGACGTGCGGGGGCGGCATGATGGCGCGCGGGGGCGCGTGGGGCGCGAACAGGGCGGGCAGCTCATGTAGTGAGTAGTGTGTGTGAGTAGTGTGTGTGAGTACGTACGTGCGGCGACGTGCGGGGGCGGCATGATGGCGCGCGGGGGCGCGTGGGGCGCGAACAGGGCGGGCAGCTCATGTAGTGAGTAGTGTGTGTGAGTACGTACGTGCGGCGACGTGCGGGGGCGGCATGATGGCGCGCGGGGGCGCGTGGGGCGCGAACAGGGCGGGCAGCTCATGTAGTGAGTAGTGTGTGTGAGTAGTGTGTGTGAGTACGTACGTGCGGCGACGTGCGGGGGCGGCATGATGGCGCGCGGGGGCGCGTGGGGCGCGAACAGGGCGGGCAGCTCATGTAGTGAGTAGTGTGTGTGAGTACGTACGTGCGGAGACGTGCGGGGGCGGCATGATGGCGCGCGGGGGCGCGTGGGGCGCGAACAGGGCGGGCAGCTCATGTAGTGAGTAGTGTGTGTGAGTACGTACGTGCGGAGACGTGCGGGGGCGGCATGATGGCGCGCGGGGGCGCGTGGGGCGCGAACAGGGCGGGCGCGAATCGTCGCGCGCCCCCCGCGCCCCCGCCCGGCGCGGCCTCGCCCAGCTCCGCCATCAGCGACATGTACTCCTCGTCGATCTTAGCCTGCCGACATACAACATTTTTAAACCTTACGCGGTCAACGTGTACATTTTTACTCGACTACGCTACGACAAAGCCAAAGAAACGAGTAGTTTAGGAGTTATGAAGAAACACATGGACATACATAGCCTGTTAAAATTATGAAAAAGTACATACAGTGCCACAAGGATCTTTTGACGCCTCAGTGACAATGACAGGGGGACGTTGTTCGTGAACGTAAACATTTGTGAAATTATCACAGAAATTATATTGAAAAATAAAAACCGGCCAAGAGCAAGTCGGGCTCATACACAGATTTAGATAGACATAGATAACGCAAGAGCAACTACTTCGCGTGGCCAGCTTATGAACAAAAATCATATGCCACTATTTTCGTGCTCAGTCTGCATCGGTGGGCGCGCTACTCGGAAGTCACAAAAAAAAAAACCGTCAATTAAAAATTTAAATTAATCAGATAAAGTAAATGTTATGATTTATATTATGCGTAATACATTTTAAAATCAATTATTTTTAATCTCATAGGTCTAGTAATACCAAATTTGAGAAAAACATAGGTCATCAAAAGTAAGCTGCATACTTGTATTACATTGCGGCTTTAACTTGGAGCGGTTTATGCGACTTTTTGTTATAACAAGTGATGAATATGGAAACAAGTGATACTATCGTATATCGCTTCGGTTTCGTAGTACAGGCGCTTTTATCATTTATTCTGTCAATTTTAGCGATTAGTGCTGTTCATCCTATGCAACACAAATCGATTCTCGAGAATCGATTTCGGAAACAGAGGAATGTTTTTTTTAATGTAGACAATTTTAACAAATAATCGAACCGTTTCGCGGTTTTTTTAGTTTTCCACATGAACCCAATTTTAAATAAAAATGGATTGAGGCGACGGGAAATAAAGATTGGTTCCCAACAAAAACACGCGCGGGGGTTGGGGCGAGACGGGTATCGCACGCGGCGGGGGTTGGGGCGAATCGTCTTTGAGTTGGCAGCTTGGCGTGACAGTACCTTGTTGGGCGTGTTGTGCAGCGTGCCCTGGCCGGGCCGCTTGGTGTGACAGTACCTTGTTGGGCGTGTTGTGCAGCGTGCCCTGGCCGGGCCGCTTGGTGTGACAGTACCTTGTTGGGCGTGTTGTGCAGCGTGCCTTGGCCGGGCCGCTTGGTGTGACAGTACCTTGTTGGGCGTGTTGTGCAGTGTGCCCTGGCCGGGCCGCTTGGTGTGACAGTACCTTGTTGGGCGTGTTGTGCAGTGTGCCCTGGCCGGGCCGCTTGGTGTGACAGTACCTTGTTGGGCGTGTTGTGCAGTGTGCCCTGGCCGGGCCGCTTGGTGTGACAGTACCTTGTTGGGCGTGTTGTGCAGTGTGCCCTGGCCGGGCCGCTTGGTTTGACAGTACCTTGTTGGGCGTGTTGTGCAGTGTGCCCTGGCCGGGCCGCTTGGTTTGACAGTACCTTGTTGGGCGTGTTGTGCAGCGTGCCCTGTCCGGGCCGGTTGGCATAACAGTAGGACATTCCAAGTTTTGAATTCAAGCCTACTTCTATTGTCACAATTACAAAAGCATTCAAGTCTTAACATAAAAAACACTGAAGACTTATGGGGGATTTCCGTTAAGGTTCTTGGAGATATCATTGACTCAATTGCCCCTGTAATTACAGGCATATATAATCAATGTTTAGATAGCGGTACGTTTCCTGATTTATTGAAACATAGTAAAGTAGTACCAACTTTCAAATCAGGTTCTAAGAGTGATCCCTCTAATTATAGACCCTATATCTGTGCTACCAGCATTGAGTAAAATATATGAAAAAATCATGCTGGACCAGATGTTGTCACATTTTAATTCAAATGGGATTTTACATAGTCACCAGTTTGGTTTCACGAAAGGTAGGTCGACGACTCACGCTGGAGTAAAACTCATCAGTCACATTTTGGAATTCTGGGAGAAGTCCCAGGATGCAATTGGCATTTTCTGTGACCTCTCAAAAGCGTTTGACTGCGTTGACCACAAAACACTGTTCTGTAAATTATACCACTACGGATTCGTGGACAAGCTGGTGATCTTGTTCTTTCCTATCTATTAAACAGGCAACAAAAAGTAAGCGTTAACGCGGCTACATCCTTGGGGTCTCTAGTCAAAATGGTCGTGCCTAAAGGATCAATTCTTGGCCCTTTCCTATTCCTAGTTTATATTAATGACCTAGGTAGGTCATTAATAAGGAAAAATAAGAGAAGCGTCATCAGCGAATAGAATTATATCTGATAAGTTAGCCATCATTTAAGGAAGGTTCCTTAAATGATGGCTAACTTATCAGATATAATCCTATTCGCTGATGACACATCTCTTATTTTTACAATTGATAGAAAAGATACGGATGTAATACATGTCAACGATAGTCTGGCAGTTCTTTCGAAATGGTTCGCAGCTAATAATCTTTTACTTAATGCGAACAAAACTAATTATCTCAAGTTATCATTACCAAATGTACCTTAAGTAGGTCTAAATTTAAAACTTGATGGTAAGAAACTAGATGCTATTACAGAAACCGTATTTCTAGGAAATACTTTAGATTCGAGATTGCAATGGGGCGCCCACATTAGAGCGCTTTCAGGTAGATTAAGTTCAGCTGCATATGCAGTAAGAAAAATAAGGCAGATGAGTGATGTAGCCACAGCTAGGTTAGTATACTTTGCTTATTTCCACAGTATTATGTCTTATGGCATTCTGCTGTGGGGATCGGCCGCTGACGTAGAATCAATTTTTATTTTACAAAAGAGGGCAATTCGCGCTATCTATAAAATGGGTGTTCGCGAGTCTCTTAGAAATAAATTTAAAGAAATTGATATACTAACTCAGCCTTCTCTTTATATCTTAGAAAGTATTTTGTATGTTCGGAAAAACTTAGGACTTTTCAAAATAAGAAGCGATTTCCATAATAATAAATACACGTAGTAAACATGAAATTGAGATACCCAAATTTAGGTTAGCTAAAACTAGTAAGTCATTTGTTATAAACAGTATTCGATTTTATAACAAGTTGCCAAAGTCGGTTACAGAACTTAGCGATGGAAAGTTCAAAACCCACATCAAACGTGTCCTTATCAAAAAAGCATATTACAAGATTAAAGACTACGTTGAAGACAAGGAAGTTTGCCAATAATTCCTTCTGCACATGTGGCTTCCCTGGTACCTCATTAACGGCATTACTATGTAAATGTCTATTAACTACTCCCAAATTAAGATGATTATTTTATTTTACCTAATTTTTTTTCCTTTTCCATACTTCCTTGACATAATCTTTTCGTTATTTGACATTATATAAATTCAATATTCTACATGTTTTATTAAATTAGATTTGTTACAGCTGTAGTGGAAATCATGTCATTTGGTTTAAATAGGTTTTTAATTTTATTATTTTATTTTTCTTTTATAGTATAGATTTTCTTCTTTGAATTTTGTGAATGTGAGAACGTTGTAGGCATAACAGACTTGTAGATCTGACGACCATTTTCTATCTTGCTAAGTACCTGGTACTTGTTGATAGGCCTACACTGTCCTCTCATACCTATTAACACTGTAACTTGAAAACGTTGTAAATACCATTTGCTTTTAAAAGAGTAACCGTGGAGTTTCTTGCCGGCTCTTCTCCATAGGAAACGACCAATTGGAACCGCCCACCTAGCTTCTAACGTTTCATAAGTGCCCTTGCAGGTTTATGTGAAATATTTTAGAAAATATTAAATATTTGGAATTTAAAATTTTGAGTACCTTGTTGGGCGTATTGTGCAGCGTGGCCTGGCCGGGCCGCTTGGTGTGACAGTACCTTGTTGGGCGTGTTGTGCAGCGTGCCCTGGCCGGGCCGCTTGGTGTGACAGTACCTTGTTGGGCGTGTTGTGCAGCGTGCCCTGGCCGGGCCGCTTGGTGTGACAGTACCTTGTTGGGCGTGTTGTGCAGCGTGCCCTGGCCGGGCCGCTTGGTGTGACAGTACCTTGTTGGGCGTGTTGTGCAGCGTGCCCTGGCCGGGCCGCTTGGTGTGACAGTACCTTGTTGGGCGTGTTGTGCAGCGTGCCCTGGCCGGGCCGCTTGGTGTGACAGTACCTTGTTGGGCGTGTTGTGCAGCGCGCCCTGGCCGGGCCGCTTGGTGTGACAGTACCTTGTTGGGCGTATTCTGCAGCGTACCCTGGCCGGGCCGCTTGGTGTGACAGTACCTTGTTGGGCGTGTTGTGCAGCGTGCCCTGGCCGGGCCGCTTGGTGTGACAGTACCTTGTTGGGCGTGTTGTGCAGCGTGCCCTGGCCGGGCCGCTTGGTGTGACAGTACCTTGTTGGGCGTGTTGTGCAGCGTGCCCTGGCCGGGCCGCTTGGTGTGACAGTACCTTGTTGGGCGTGTTGTGCAGCGTGCCCTGGCCGGGCCGCTTGGTGTGACAGTACCTTGTTGGGCGTGTTGTGCAGCGTGCCCTGGCCGGGCCGCTTGGTGTGACAGTACCTTGTTGGGCGTGTTGTGCAGCGCGCCCTGGCCGGGCCGCTTGGTGTGACAGTACCTTGTTGGGCGTGTTGTGCAGCGTGCCCTGGCCGGGCCGCTTGGTGTGACAGTACCTTGTTGGGCGTGTTGTGCAGCGTGCCCTGGCCGGGCCGCTTGGTGTGACAGTACCTTGTTGGGCGTGTTGTGCAGCGTGCCCTGGCCGGGCCGCTTGGTGTGACAGTACCTTGTTGGGCGTGTTGTACAGCGTGCCCTGGCCGGGCCGCTTGGTGTGACAGTACCTTGTTGGGCGTGTTGTGCAGCGTGCCCTGGCCGGGCCGCTTGGTGTGACAGTACCTTGTTGGGCGTGTTGTGCAGCGTGCCCTGGCCGGGCCGCTTGGTGTGACAGTACCTTGTTGGGCGTGTTGTGCAGCGTGCCCTGGCCGGGCCGCTTGGCGCGACAGTCGCGCGCGATGTGGCCCGCACCGCCGCACGACGAGCACACGATGCTGTTGGTCACGTTCGGCTTGTCCGGACACTGGAATGGACACGTCGCACGTTGCTTATCAATTTATATATGTCGTGGCCAGATCTTAGAATTGATCATTTCATGAAATGATCGTATGCATGTAATGAAAATATGCCTGATTTCGGGAGGGGATAAATCTCAACTATTTCCATCTGGATACGTGCTGGGCTGGTCACATCATGATGTGGTCTGGCCAGATCATTGAATACTCAACGATTGTCAACATGAACAGTTAAAACGCACGACTACTTTATGATGTGGCCAAACAATAGTGATCATATCGTCAAATAGTTAGATTCACCGATAAAGGTGTTGATGTCGCTTTTTTTTTGTATTATTGTGGCGGCATACAACAATTCAAAGAAAGTGGGGTGACCACGAAAAAAGTCAATGGACTTTTATTGGGTTTCCAAACATGATATGATGATATGTAAGCGATCAGCTTGGAAGAAGCGCTCACAAGCCGCTACTGCGGCGTGAAATGCAATGTAGCACTTAAAATTAGTATTTAAAAATGTACGCTGTTTATGTGGCACCCCGACCAAATGGGTTTACTATACATTAAGCCATGGATCCCTACATTAACGATATGGCCAATCGTCGGCTGACATATCATTAAACGTCGACGTATAAACGATATGGTCAATTCTAGCTGGCCATTGCGTGAAACGGTCAATTCTAAGATCTGGCCACGACATATACATAAATAAATAATTAGGCATTTCATTTCGGACATCAGTCGGCGAGGTGAAGGAAAACATCACGAGGAAACCTGAGTTTATTTAGTAATAAAAGTGTGAACTGGTGTACGCACGAGCCAGGTCTTGTGGTCCGTGGCGGAGCAGTTGGCGCAGCGCACGGCGTCGTTCTCGCGCAGCGTGCCGTTGAGCTGCGCCAGCTCGCGCAGCTGCATGCGGCGCAGGTCGTTCTGCCCCTCCGGCACCTCCACGCCCTGGCGGATCACCTCCTTGATCTGCGGCGCAAGTGCACGCACGATTATAATCTATTCGATTGCCAATACGACCCTCTACATGTATATTACCATATTGCATGATCATTTTGTGAATTCATGATATTCGAGGTCAATTCTAACTAAGAGAAATGGATTGATGATTCTAATGTTGTAAATAAAAATTTGTTACGGTAGCGAATCATAGTTCGATAGTTGACGAAACTGTCAAATTGCAAAAACAGCCACTAAATTTCTAATTTGGCGGACTACGCGAAAAGTATTGATCTAAGGTTTTATCGGTTCGAGTCAGTACATGGGAAGCCTGTCGCGCGTTACCTTCTCGACGGCCTTCTTGACGCAGTCGGCGTTGGTGGCGGTGATGTAGGCGTGCAGCGGCTCGTCCTCGCCCGGCAGCGGCTGGCCGTCCTTGCGGCCCACCTTGCCCTCCTTCACCGAGCCCTTGCCGCGGATTATTATCTTAGCGCCCGTCTCCTTCTCCATCGCTGTCAGCGAACGAAATATACCATTATACAGAAGGTGTTTACAACAAAGAGGAAAAAAAAAAGGATGTCAATCATATCGTAGCCAAAACCGGCCAATTGAAAATACTACACGAAGTATATTTTTCATATCAAATTTAAAAAATTGGTAAAGGTATATTTGTATTTCGTAATGATACTGTGAATTACAAAGTTATTGTTTTTTGGCAGTTGCAGAAAATCACCCATATTTAAATAAAATACCCTACATACCAAGGGAACATTTTTTTTGTAAATCAAATGTTTTATATATAATTAAAAACCCCGTTTAATTTGTAATTTTATTTAATTTATATTATTTGTTGTTATAGCGGTAATAGAAATACATAATCTGTAAAAATTGTAACAGTCTACCTACTACGGTTCATGAGATACAAGCCCGCTGACAGACGGACGGACGGACAGCGGAGGCATATTACTAGGGTTCCGTTTGGTACCCTTCGGGCACTGTGTGTCGTGTCATATAGAAAATTATTTAATTTAATGTTTTGTGTTTCGCGTAATTTCAATTATTTTGCACAAGTACTATTGTATAGAATCAAGTTTTTCTAGCTATACAGCTGTGCTGCTGGGGAGTTTGTTGCGCCACTTCTCCTTCCCAGCTAAAGCACTAGGAAGTGGTGAAGGGCGAGCGTTTTTGTGGGACTGACTTATGTAACTTTTACGTTCGAAAAGTGCTGATCTCTCAGCCTAGTTTGAATAAATGACTTCTGAATTTGGAAGCACCTTCGTTTGTTATGATTCCCGTAAATCCTAAAAACGAAGGTGCTGGCCAGATATATCAATTTGTCTTGTCATTATCTAGCCCTGCATGGAAGCAGAATTGAAAAAAAAAAAAAGTTTGGAAGTTATGAGCTTAACTTCCATAAATTAACACTAATTTTAACTCTTCTTTGGGCGTTAAATAATATAATATGTAGTAAAAAAATATTGCGAAATAGAAACCGTACATGGTACATAGATTATTTATTCAAAAGTTCAAATAATTTTATTTTGAGTCATCCAGTAGTTTTTACATAATATCTATACGCCCTAAGGTCTAATCATCGTCTATTTCACTAAATTAATTAATTACAATATATAAATAAAAATAAATACTAAATAAATAAATAATTAGACTAATAAGCATGCATATTAGTGACACCCACCAATGAGTTCGAGCTGTCGACTAGTGCACCCTTAAGGGAAACACAGACCTGTAACCTATTGCGCAGTACACAGTCAACTGGAATCTGAATGTTGTTGAACTGTCAAAACGAAACAGATTAGTCGTAATCGTTTAACAAAATGTATTACGTAATTAGATAGCTGGGCCCTATAGCACAAAACTTTACAAGTGTACAATTCTACAAAATTGTTAAATTGTAGAAAAAATAACACAGAAATTACAAAACGTACGAATAATTAACAATCGTAACACAAATCACTAGTCTACAAATCTTATAAATTTCAACATACAAGTTTGTTTATTTACAAACTTGTGTTAGATTGAGCGTGCCTTCTTCTGGTACCGTTGGCGCAGTACATTAAGTGTTTTATATTTTCTGGCACTTGTTCGTTTAGTTTGTTTTCTCGCCAGAATAGCAGAAAAGTGAGCTGACCTTTGAGCGTGTTGCCGCGCGGCCCGATGAGCAGGCCCACGAAGTTGATGTCGGGGTGCTCCTCCTGCGGGATCATCACCTTGTCGTGCACGCGGATGATGGGCGGCCTGCAACAACACGAGGCGTCAGTCCCGGGCGGGACGCGAGCGGGCGGGACGCGAGCGGGCGGGACGCGAGCGGGCGGGACGCGGGTACGCACTTGTAGTCGGGCGGCGGCTTGAACTCGGGGTTGATCTGCTGCATGCGCGTGACGAGCCGGTGGCGCTCCTCCTCCAGCT
The DNA here is from genome assembly GCA_963853775.1 of Xanthia togata. Lineage (NCBI taxonomy): Eukaryota > Metazoa > Arthropoda > Insecta > Lepidoptera > Noctuidae > Xanthia > Xanthia togata. Next base: position 858,555 of record OY970801.1, read on the forward strand.
TGCGGCGCGTGCGGTACTCGCGCGTGTTGAGGCGCTTGCCGTCCGTGGAGTAGATGGGCTCGGGCGACGGCGACCTGCGCGGGCGCGGCGTCAGCGAGGCGGGCGCGGGCTCCCCGACACATAGCCGAGCTTTACTCGTTTTCATTTTAAGTACATAATCTTTGACGAAGTTGATACAGGGCTACATTTCTCGCTCGACGAAACTTCAGAGACCTGATGGTATCCATATCTGTAGAATCATGATTAAGCAAAAATATGATTTTTCAACTAACTACAGCGGCCGGCGACATCCTGCTCACTTTAAATTATGAATTTCTTTAAACCATTTTTTTAATTTATCATAATTAGATATAACCCATCAAGACTGTGTAGTTTCGTCGGATAATAAAATGTAGCCCTGCATAAAATTTGTTGAAAGTACTATTGTAGTATTGATTTCACCACGAGAGCGAACATAATTATATTGTTTTGAGTATTGCAGAAAGCTATGTGTCGAGTGTCGGAGCGCCGCGTCGTTGATAAAGGACGGTGCTCAATAATATCACAACGGCATCGAAAGTTGTATTATTTATGTGAAATAGAAAGCGGACGCGCTCGCTAGCACGATCTCATTGAGCACCGTACGACTAAAACTAACAAAAGGGAATACACGATGTGCACTGATATCCTACTCTAACACCTAGATCCTAACGAGGAAAAAGAATAATTCAATTAATTTGTTCCTGAAATTTTAATTAAGCTCATTAGCCCTGAAAATAATCTGGTTATTAATCATTATTGAGCTGTAGTTGCTGAAAATTATCAATAATAATAATTATTAGATGTAATTGGTTAATTAATTGAATCATTAGTGTTTATAGCAGTCTGTATGCGACCTGCAACTGAATAAAATGGCGCATTAGTAGCCGGGCGGCGCGACACGCTCCGCGAGCACGCGCCGGCTCTCTCACAACATGCGACCCCATCATCTACTTTGTGATTCAATGATAATGTCATTTATTCTCCTAATGCTGTTTCTGCGAACCACCCACGTCCTTACTATTACTACTACCTACTGGTACTTTGATATTTTTTTCCCAAACTTTTAAATTGTCGTGTAGTAACGTAGATTGCGATCAGTCGAGTTTCGACAAAATATAGTAATCGCTCGCTGAGCAATCATTGGGCTATGTTGAGACGAGTGGCAGGGGACGCGCGTTGTAAGTGAACGGCGCCCTGGCTGTGCCGATAGAGCGGTAGGCGTGCCTGTGCCGCTGTTTTACATAACAATTAGCTGGCGACATTACTCTGGTAGGGAATGCAATCTCGAGTCGCGATTGGCCAAAAAATATATTTAAATAGCACTTAATTTAAAAAATAATGAATTATTTAAAGTTTTTTTTTTACTCAATGAAAAATAAAACTACACCTACATACTTAGTATGCTGGAGTTATATTTTGTAAATAAAACGACATTAAGGAAAAAGCGTCGGGGCAGTCAGCGAAATACAAATTTTCTTACGTTTTTTAGCAATTTGTAGGTCATTATCAGGTTGTATGTTGATCTAAATATGGTTCGCGGCCGTATCAAAAGTTTATTTATAGAATTATAATCGTAGAAATCATCAATAGAACTCTCTACGTTCATGACTATTTCATGAAATCATGATATTTGAGGATTATGCTAACTTAAGGAGTTGTATATTAACACAAAGAGCAAAAACCGAAATAAATATTGAATTTCGCGGGCTACCTTAACGGGCGTAAATGTTTACGTTCAAAAGTGCCTTTTATGTGCCTGATTGAAATTTAATTAATTATTTGACTTTGACCTTAGCGCACCCCCCTTAATTGAAACTCGAAACAAAACATCTAAAGTCTTTTAAGTAATCACTTCACTACGCATACATAACACAACACTCAAGCACACTAGCATCACGCACACTATAAACAAATTCATGATTGTTGCGGACACGGCTTCACACGAAGCATTCCATAGAGTCGCTCGCGCGCTTTCTGCGCATTCGCGCGAAATCTCGACGAATTTGATCGAGAAAAAGGTCGCGAAATCGAGGTTGCATTTCTTACTTGGAATTTGGATTTTTAGGAAATCATACTTTTTGTGTTATCATGCCTAGATACCGATACTCATAACTGATGTTCTAGCCAAATTCGTTACATTGTTCCCGTGTAGGTATAACAATTTGAAAATCCTGGTATTATTTTGGATCAATAGAATTGTTATTTCCTTAGAAAATCTTTTGATTGTTTATCAATTCCGTTTCAACCGTTGACGGTTGTCATAATATTTCGTGAAGTATGTATTCTACTGCTGACGAGGAAGCTTCAACAATGGTCTTTAGCCGACTCCCTCGTATAACAGAATGTGGTTATCGATGGTTTAGTTGTTTGTGACACTTCAACATGAACAGAGTACTTTTATTTCTCTCCGTAATGTTGTGTGGAACGAGTGCAGCAGGCGGCGGCGCAGCCAGGGCGCGCAGTGCGCGGAGCGTTCGCAACTAGAGATATAGTAAGGAAAACATCAGTTCGTATACTCATTTGCAGGGCGGCGGCGCGCTGCGGCGCGGCCCAGCGGACGGCACAAACCTCTCCTCGACGTTGGCGGGGATGCCCAGGTCGCCCGAGCGCAGCTTGCGCGACACCTCCTCGATCTGCAGCTGGACTGCAAGGGAACGGGTTAGCCAACCGCGGCCAGACGCACGCATTAGAATACTGACCGCTAGCCTAGCCGACGTACTAGGGGCACAGATACACATGTCATACAGTCACATACGCGCTCCGAGAGGCGACGCTTGCGCACAGGCGCGCTACGCTGAAACTAAAATTACATGTTGTGGACGCCTAGGCGCACTTAGAAAGCCTACTATAACATTATATTTCTGTTTCATTCAAATGTACAAGTTATAGGTACACAGATCCTCGCGGGATCTTCATACTAATTTAAAATACTGTAATATTTTTTTTTCCACGTACCTACTTTATTTATGTAAAAAAAACAATACCTACCATTTTTATGATTCATTTATAACTAAGAAATAGTCCACGAGTGTCGAAAGAGATCGATGTAACAAGAAAGAACACGGAGGGTCTCAAATAACTGGTCTTGCAACGGAGCCTTCACTAATGGCCCGCAGCAGACCGCAGCAGACCGCGCAGCACATCGCCGGCGGCGGTACTCACGCAGGTACTGCTCCTCCTGGTCGCGCGTGAGCGTGGACGGCAGCACGGTGGGCAGGCCGGGGATGAAGGTCTTGTCGTGCTCCGAGCCCATCCAGCGCGTGCGCCGGCGCCGCGCGCGCCGCTCGGCCGGCGTCTCGCCCGGCGGGCCCGGCGGCGACCAGTCTGGCGGGGGGTTAGGGACTGACTATTGAAACTACGTTTGAGACATGAATGTTATCATGCATTTTAACCTCCTGAAATCTAGCTTTTCAAAAACCTCCGAGGGCTCGAGACTCGACGTACAAATTGATATAAATTGAAATTAAAAATTAAAAAAAATACGTATATGAGAGGGTTGCCTTTTAAGTTGTGTCGTTTGCCAACCTTCCGCAATTATAAAAAAAAAACATGGCTTTTTCATCTTTTTTAATTTAGAATTCTAAAACAAAGAATGTTTTTTGATCAGTTGAATTTCATTTATTTATTCATCAAACAATTTACATTGTGTTCGAATTTTACAAAATAATTACATTTTAAATCACAACAGCTAAACTGAATAGTTTTATTGTAGCGTCTATTTAAAGGTAACAAGTCGGCTGTAAAAATGGAAATATCACAGGAAAATTTGCGTGCGATAATTTTCTACAACTTTCAAAGGGAATTAACGCGACTTCAGTGCTTTGAGGAGATCACTTCTGTGTTTAGTGATGCAGCACCATGTCTTAGGACTGTAGATCGCTGGTATTTAGACTTTCGTATAAGTCTGTCAAAAAACTCGCGAGAAGATTCCAAATATGAACGCGGTCGATAATATCAATCATATTATGTACAAAACGTTACGGCGGGCGGGACCGTTTTAAAGCCGGGCCCGACGAGAGAACTTTAGTATGTGCAAAACTGACCTCTTGCGTCGTCCAGCTCGTCGTCGGGCACGTGCGGCGCGTGCGGCGGCTCGGGCGCGCGCGCGGGCCGGCGGCGCGAGTGCGCGCGCGCCTGCAGCAGCTCGAGGCGCTGCTGCACGGCCGTGGGCGGCGGGATGGCCGTGGCGGCCGACAGCGCGGCGGCGGCGGCGGCGGCGGGCTGCACGGGCGCCGCCATGCGCCGCGCCGCCACGAAGGTCTGCGGCCGGGACATATTAGTTGGACGACTTTATTGGACTAACATCCTTCAAACTTTTTATTAAAAAAGGCTATTTAGACGGTTCGCATCGCTTTCGACTAGCAGTCGATCGACTAAAATCGAAAAGTGCAAACCCAATATTAGGGATGAGCCGAACGTGGTTCGAACCGAAAACGAACTTCGGACGAATATTCAATGAAAATAAAAAGTTCGCCCGAACTTTGGTTGTTTTCACCGTGCTGCAGTTTTTTTGGCACGAATACTTTTATCGCACCCTGTGAAGCTCTGTCTATTCCGAGCGACTTTTCTGAATAACTCAGAGGCAGGAAATGCATACAAACAAAAATGTAACAGACTACCGTTTACAACCTGCCAGAACACGCATACTCCTGGGTGTTTATGCACCATATCACCCTTGGTAAGTGTTAGTATTATTTCTTATAATACATATGTTTACTGGTTAAATTAAATAATCTGATAATGTTTAGAATACATTTAATTGTTAAATAAGTACCAAAGAACTATCAAACAATAAATAAATGCTTATGATTTTATTTTACTGGTTTAGTTTTAATAGTTTAGTCAAAACAGTTAAATTATTTTAATATTATCTATTTATCTTGTATCGAAATGTTCGGCATTTGAACCGAATTTCAAGCGATGTTCGGTTAAACCGAATGTGAAAAGAGTTTCGGCCCATCCCTAATAAGTACTAATAACAATCTAATATTTTCTTTCATACTATTATATTATTTAAAAACTACTGTGTAGTGTCGGTAGGCCTGACTGAGGCCGCGTCCTAACCGAGCGATCATCGCGCGATTATGCGATCGTCCCGTTCAATTTGACAGAGGGCTTCCAGTTTTCCGAACAAATGAGTTGACATTTGAACGCGACGACAGCGTGCCCGCGCGAACGATCTGTTCGGTTAGGACGCGCGGTATGGAAGCTGAAAATTTGTTAATAGAGATCTTGTATTTTGACACCTTCATGATTACAAGAAAATAAATAAAAATACACATGCAGAATTTCCATACTCCATAAGAAAATATGCTCATAAACAATAAAAAGAATATGGAAACAGGAAAATCTTCACAATGTAATGGTTCTAGAATGAGATTGCTTACCGCATATTTGATATATTTCTACAAAATAAAAAACCATTAATTATAATTGTTTCCAAATGACCAGAAAAAAAATTCGGACCAAACACATCATGCTCGATAAGCAATGATGAGTCACTGACATTATCTTTGTCAGAGCAGAGGACTCCGCTGCCTTACCACGCACGGCTCGAGGGCGATGCTCCGTTCTTCGCCAGATAACAAAAGCAATAGAATTTAGAAAAATAGCCTCTAGTTGACAACCTCATCATAGGGTTTGTGTCTACTACATTCAGAAACTGTGTTAGCCAGTAACTATACTAAGGACAGTTATAGAGCCCCTGATTGCCAATTAAAGTCAATGTAATTGTATGCTAGGCTGGACACCATGCCAACCACATGTCAACAACAACGACTTAACAATAATAATTACTGTAATATGCAAACGTGTTACCTCTCGCTCAATAGCATTATGCTGAAAAATACTAAAGCTCATTTCATATTGCAATGACAATCATTGCTCACGGTCCTATTATTGTGAGCCAGAATCAATGCTCCTGCCTTCAAAATTAACTATAACCCTCGTTTAACCAGACAGTCTCTCTTAAGGAGTGCTGAAAACCTCTAAAATCGGATTGTTTTTTGTCTTTGTGAAGTTAGCTGCTAGTTGTAGTTTATTTATTGTATTAATTTTATTGAAAGCGAAATGAAATTCCAGAAATCTCGCGGAAACAGTGTCAGGCATAAAATAGGTCAAGTGCTAGTCTGAACATGCACAGTGAAGGGTTCTGTAATCGAGATGAATATTTACACATTCACAATAGTCATTTTATCGACAGCAATAATAAGTTTGTATTTCATAATAAAAACAAAGTTATTTCTGCAGTTGTTACCGACAATATTTCATATTACCGACAATATTTCATATCTCAAAAACTTCTCGACGGATATTCGTATTCTTCCAAGCAGTTTGTATTGAAAATGACTTTTAAGTGCTACCATCTACCTTTTTTTTCCAGAATGTTCCACCAACTACTTGAAAATTGAGATAGGCGGGACACATTTTCTGCGCCTTTAGAAGAGCATATCTCACCAACTACTGACTTAAATAAAAAAAGTCCCTCCGAAACATACAATAACGGCTCGGTTGGCGCAGTGGTTAAGCAAATTGACTGCTGCACTGCGTGTCGCGGGTTCGAATCCCGCACGGAACAAATATTTGTATGACCTACAAGTGTTCCGGGTCTGGCTGTTTGTGCATGTGAGTTTAAATGTTTGTAACGCACCTACGATACAGAAGAAATTCCTAGTGTGGGGCAACGTTTATTTAAACAGAAAAAGAAATAGTAACCCCACCGCCGTATCTGTACGTCAACGTCGCGGTGGGGCTTGCGCGCTCTGAACTACAGTCTGTGTCAAAAAGATGTTACGGACAAAGAACCATTTTTATTTTCTACAACCATTGTTCCATAACATAGTATCCACCGTGCAAAACAGTATGCAATTTATTTTACAAAAAAAAAGTAAAAATACTGTCTCAAAATATTTAAAGGGAACATTTTGACCAGTGCGCACATTTTTACAAAATAAACTTAAACGAGTTTTGATAAACATCATTTCTTTTTTATATAGGTCTTAGCAATAAAAAATAAAGTTATCGTAACACGAAAGATGTTTACTTTGAATATGATTTTATGATCATTCGCGGCGCGGGACACGTTCGTACCTATCAGTCAGCTGTCCGCTCAGCGCATGTATCTCTACGCACCTACAACCCGTGCGAATAAACTAGACATCTCGCTGGAATGCGGCTCCGTACTGCACTGAACAGTACAGTACTGTTCGTCAGTGACGAGTGACGTCATTCCGCCAGGTGCCTAGTTAAGTCGCACGGGTTGTACGCGGATTACTGACAGTTAATTTCTATAAAATAAAATAACACTAGTATTTTTTAGATTACCGTAATTTTATCAGGTTCGAACTAGACTTTTGTTAATTGATTTTTGTTATATTACTGATACAGAACCATAAAAAAATGGTAATTTATTTTTCTGTATACACCCATACAATATCCGAAACTTATTACAAAAAAAAAAAAAAACAACCAAAACTGTTGTATTTTCTCTTTTTAGTTGTGGTACCTACCCCACACATTCGAATACCACTACCTGCTATGTAAATAACAGTGACAGGAACTTATAATATTATCCATATAGACTAAGTTTTTATAGTTTCAATGAACGTGTTTGTAGTTATATATTTTCAAACACAACGTGAATTGTTCCTGAATAAATTGAATTGAAATTGGGAAAAATAGGTATTATTGTGTTGGATCGTTAAGTTCCCTCCAAAAAGGTTGAGCTGTGCTGATCCATGCGTCATGTTCGTGAACGGGCTCCGTCAGTAGGGACTGGTCATCTCTTGTCTGCCACGGCTTATTTTAATTTTTGAATTGTTTTTATCTTTTTATTACGGACGCTTTTTAAGTGCACATCTTTCTACATTGTTCTCAGATGTATAATTTCAACTTGAACGATCTAACCAATATTTTTTACCAATATTATGATTTAAAAGAGCGTCCGTGGAGTTTCTTGCCCGTTCTTCTCCATAGGAACCTACGCTTTGGAATGGGCAACTACAACTATTTGCGCTGTAGCATGGTGCGGGTGACAGTTGCCTGTATGACGTTGACATCTGTCAGTACCACATGACTAGGGATGTGACGTTATGCAATTCATTTTTATCGCTAACGATACTCGCAGCATAAAATTAGTGTGTTAGAGTCTGGCTAACGAAAGTAGGCCTTGGAATTATTTGCGAACTTTTTATATAGCAACTCTGTATGAACGTCAACGTCAATTTGACAAGGTTGTCGTTCGGTATCTCTGGTGTCAAATTGTATGCGTTTGTGTAAATTGTGATTCTAATTACGGTTTAAAATGAACAAATCTATCAAAAGTGGTGTACGAAAGATGTTGTTTTGCATGATTGGCAAGTTCAACGAAAAACAACAACAGCGTGATGCCGCGTTTAAACAAAAACAAGATTGTCTACGTGTGGTGTTGAATTTCATAGGTTAGTAGACAATATTATTTTGATACTTTGAACACCTACCTATCCAGTCGTCTTAATAAAATTTTGATTTTTAATTTACGTATCCTTACAAATAAGTTACTTTCGCTTTTTCGTATTGAATAAAACTAATTATATTCATTCGTACATCGCATCAGTCAACGTATTCATTTTAATAACATCACCTATGTTTTACGTATATACTCATAATGAATTTTTGCTGTATTTTTGTTGGTAATTTATTATTTATTATATGCTTTATTGTACATACAAAACGATATATAACAGAGAAAAAAAAACAATTAAAATACATACAATGGTAATTTTAAAACGATTAACTTTCTTTAACAGAGAATCTGCAAGATGTCGAAGGAGTTGATGAAATAGTAAGAACTATTGAAAATCTCACTGAATTAGAGCAGAAAGATAGGATAATAACCCAGAATCAGTACTTAGAAGAAATAACTTCAATGACTGGTAAGTTTTTACTATACACTGGTGTTTTGAAATTATGCCGAAAAAAACCTTTGCATTTACGTAAACCAATAATTAATTACATATTTTGTATATCTTCTTTGCAGAAGTGAGTGTCAGAACACTAAAGAGAGTAAAAAGGGAAGGTGCAGTAAATGAAGGTGTCTGGAGTACCCCGGGGAAGAAACGCCCACGGAAACCTACTGTGTCTAACCTAGATAACTTTGACATAGATGCTATGCGTAACAAGATAAACGAATTTTATATTGTTAAAAAACAAGTTCCTACACTGAGGACACTGTTGGTGGAGTTAAAAGAAAGTATTGATTTTAACGGATGCAGAGAAACTCTGCGCCGCTTGTTATTAGCCAATGGCTATGAATTTAAAAATAATAAAAATGAGCGTTCTGTATTAATAGAACGCTATGACATATCTGCTTGGAGACATAGATTTTTAAGAACTATAGCAGGAAAACGTGCGGAAGGCAAGCCAATCATTTATTTAGATGAGACTTATGTCCATAGAAACTACAAGCCTAAGAAGTCATGGCAAGGTCCTTCAACTAGTGGTGCAATTGAAAATGTTTCGACCGGGAAAAGGTACATTATAGTTCATGCTGGATCAGAGAAAGGCCCCGTACCAAACTCTTTGTTAGTGTTTAGTACTAAATCAAAAAATGCTGATTATCACCATGACATGAATGCTGAAAATTTTAATAAATGGCTTTAAGAAAAACATACCAAATTTGGAAGAACCGAGTGTAATCATAATGGATAGTGCTAGTTACCATTCGGTAATTATAAATAAGGTTCCGAACACACAAACACGTAAAAGTAATATAAGAGAGTGGCTTCGTGATAATGGAATTCAATATGAGGACTACCACACGAAAGCAGAGCTGTTGTGTATTGTAAAACGAAATACGCCTAATCCAATATATGAAGCTGATGAAATTTTAAATCAATGTGGTCATGAGGTGTTGAGACTTCCACCCTACCATTGTGATTTAAATGCGATCGAGCTTGTGTGGAGTTTGGCAAAACGTAAAGTGGCTAGCAAAAATATTGCAGTTACTACAGCTGCATTAGAAGAAATAATTAAAGATTCATTTGAAAACGTAAGTTCACAGGATTGGAAGAAAATTACTGATCATGTAATACATGTTGAAAATAAATATAAAGAACGTGATAAAATAACAGAAGAAAATTTAGAAAGTTTTATTATAAATGTTGGAGACAGCGATACATACTAGTGACAGTGATGAATCTTTTGGCATTGAAGTGTTAGAATCTGATTTTGATTACGATGAATAAAACTAAGTTATTATGTATGGAATATTATCGTATTTTATTTGTCTATTTATTTTCGGATTCCGCTCATATTTACCTCATATACTAACACCTATACCAGATCAATAAATCCTTAAAATCCCGTTACAAACCTGATACATATCAAAAATTAATACATGTGTAGATAAATTCTGTTTCTTTATTTCCCTAACATAATGTTCTTATACTGTCTATTTAAAGGGTTTTTCATTAAGAGCGCTCGAACTTTGAAATGAAATAAAACAACCTGTTTAAGTGATAAGGCAACAATTGACTGTGGTTTATCTGCGTACACTAAAGATTTCATGTAACCCCACAGAAAGTAATCGAGCGGTGTTAACTCACACGATGAACGCCATAAATTGAACATAACGCACAGAACGTAGGCGAATAGACAACTGGTTTTGATAATAAATTTTACACAATTTCTACGCGTTGTTGAAGCGTGTAGCGTTCCATGGTGAAATGTCACGACAAAATATATATTCATGCCAAATTTGGTAGCAATCGCATTACCGAAATGGCCGCTATGCGCTGCTAAAGTTCGAGCGTCCTTATTGAAAAACTATATATATGATATTTTTAATAATGAATTACCAAGTATCAAAGTAGGTTATTCCAATTTTCATAGTATAATTTTAGTGTTGTCATGCATGTATTTTTTAAATTTGCCGCCAATATTCTGGGGCCAACTTTCGTTAGCCAGACTCTATTCAGTTGTGCAGTGTAACTACGTGTATAAACTTGTCAATATAAATGTTTTATGGCTACATAATTATCTTTGTACTTATATAAAATAATCAAAATCGGGTTTGTTTTTTTTTTCGTGACAACATTTTTGCTCTATGGCGCATCGGCGCGGCGGCCATTTTGTTTACCCGTGCGATGCTGTGAGTACGAGTGCTAGCGCCTTGTATTGTGACTTAATGTGACACGTATTACGATTTCATTGTTTGTTTTCATTTTTGTTAAATTGTTATTTGTTATAAGTTTGTTGTTATTACCATGCCTAAGCATACAAAAAAAACTGTTTTGGGTAGTCAGGCCAGGGAGCTTGTTGTTCGCCTCCGAGACTACTTTGAAAGAGAACTACATAATAATGGACCGTTGTTACCATTGAATCTAATTGTACGAGTAGCCGAAGCTCTTGATATTGGCCGTAATACTGTTTCTCGTATAACACGTGAGAAAATTGGCCAAGATGGAATGTCTGAAAATAAAGTATCGACACCCAACAAAAAGCGGACCATGGTGAAGCCAGTCACAGATTTTGATGATTTTGATAAGGTTTCTATTAGAAATCATATTTATGATTATTATCGAAGAATTGAGCTACCCACATTGCTCAAACTTCTAAAATCATTAAAAGAAGCCGACTTGTTCAAAGGAGGTTCGTACTACCGAACCGTACCGTTCGGTCCGTAAGGTGGTAGGTACTTCGTTGCGGCAAGTTATAAAAGATATTGGCTTTGTTTACAAAAAAGTTAACAAAAGGAAGATTATTATGGAGAGCAATGACATTGCCCTAGCAAGATGTACATTTTTAAGGAAAGCCATAAACATAAGTGATTGGAGCAAAGTTGTATTTTTGGATGAAACGTGGCTAAACGCCAACCACACAGTGGGCAAAAGTTGGACCGACGATACGGCACAATCGAGTACCAAAGTGCCGGAGGGCAAAGGCGAAGGCGGCCTTATTATTTGTCACGCAGGTACAGCAAGTGAAGGAGGAGGCGGAACGCGTGAGGGAGAGGCAAATTTCGCGCCCTCACGCCCCTAGCCGCCGCAGGAGGAAACGCCCTGGGCGTCGGGAATGAATCGCTGATTCCCGGCCACCGTAGGCGCGGGCTTGCGGACGGTGAGCAATGGGTAGCTCGCCGTCCGGTAAGGACCAGGCCCGGGTCGACGGCGCGTTGTGTTCCACGCGCGCCTCAAAGAGTGTCAGCGAGTGAAGGGGTCCGATGAGACCATTGCCTGCCGGGGTTGCGGGAAAGTCCGAAAGGGATACCGTGGCCCCCTGGCATTGCACAGGCAACCGAAGGTACACGGGTGGGTTTTAGTCAGTAAGAGTCTGACACGCCCTCCCGCTCCACCCAGAGCGGGAGACGTCATTTGATGATTTCCCTATTTTTTTTTTTGCTTTTAAGTTAAAAGAAAAAACTACGGAGTATCATGAGGAGATGAACTACGAAAAATTTAAAGATTGGTTCATAGGTCTATTAAATAATTTAAAAGAGCCTATGACCATAATAATGGACAATGCACCCTACCATTCGGTACAAGTTAATAAACCCCCAAACCTATCCAACCGCAAAAGCGAGTTGGTGAAGTGGCTGAGTGAAAACGAAGTTACAGCAGATATAAAAATGTTAAAGACGGAGCTTATTGCCTTAGTCCGGCGTCACATAAGCCACAAACTCCTACCTATGCTCTGGACGAGATGGCAAAGGAAAAAGGCCACCAGGTCCTTCGACTACCACCCTACCATTGCCAGTATAACGCTATTGAGCTGATTTGGGCCCAAATAAAAGGTATGCTTTTAATTTCAATTCCCATTTTGAAGCTTTATAAAAATTCAGCTTTCCGATCATAGCATGTAGTTTAAAAACATTACCAGATACTAGATTAGACGTATTTCAAGTGTAATTTTTAGCATTACTTACTTATGAAATAAATGATTATTTGAATACTTTTTTTCATAAGTTCATTTATTTTTAGGTTACGCCGCAAGAAATAATACTTCGCCGCCATTTACGGCAAATAAGATGTTGGCCCTATTACAAGAGACCATCAACAATGTTCAACCTGAAGACTGGTCGTGAATAAAACAAAAAGGGACATTATGTCTGATTGGGATCGTGACATACATATTGACAACATAATTGAATCATCGTTAATAATATCCGTCACAGATTCAGATGATGAATTGAGTGACAATTCAGATGTTCCTGACTTTGATATGAGTTTAGACGAATAAAATTTTTTTTTTTCTTAGCAACCCTTTAAGCAACCTTACCCTATAAATGTTCTGTTGTATAATTATAGACCTTTTAACAATAAAAATTGACCTACGCACAATATACGTATTTTAATATAAAAAAATATCGACTATCCATCGTAGCAGTACATCCCATCACTAAATACGTCTATGGCGTTACGTTATACGTATAAAACTTTGCTTAATTTTTCATTCAATTTGATTTTATTTGTAGACTAGAACATTCTGGTTGGGTTTAATTTAATTTAATACAGTTATTAATGATATAATATATTACGAATGTAGTACAGCTGAAATACTAAGTCATAATTTGTAAATCGCGGCTACTTTCAAGAGTGAAACGAAATGTTACTGAAACTGTCACCCGCACCATGCTACAGCGCAAATAGTGTAGCTTCATATTTCTGACTGACTGACCTCTTGACAACTCAAAAGTGCCTGTAAATGGTTTAATTGAAATAAATGCTTTGCTCTTGCTCTAACCCAAAAATTACCCAAGCAAAGTCAATCAAATTTATATGGGACCACCTCTGAAGTATCACCTACCAAACAAAAAGAATCATAAAAATTGTTTCATAATTGGCGGAGTAATCGCGTAACAAATATACAAAAAAAAAAACAGTCGAATTGAGAACCTCCTCCTTTTTTTATTGTTTTAAGAACAAGGTAATCTACTTAGGTCTCCTAAATATTTATACAAACGTACTCGGACGAAGGAAGTATTCCAGTAAGATGCTGGCGGAGATCTTGACCGTTCTTCTGGGATTATACTGATAACCGTGGAATACCGCTCCACTCCTAAGCACCTCAGGACATGTTGCCCCCTTGTAGCTACGACACTATGTGCTAGCGATCGTTTACGGGGGCCCATTTATTTCTTGATTTATAGTATCCCTACGTCTTATACACTTTATTATACACCCGAAAATCAATCTGCCTAGCCTTTTCCCAACTATATTGGGGTCGGCTTCCAGTCTAACCAGATGCAGCTGAATACCAGTATTTTACATGGAGCAACTGCCTATCTGACCTCCACAACCCAGTAACTGGGTAATACGATATTCCTTGGTAAGACTGGTTGTCAGACTTTCGGGCTTCTGACAACCTGTAACGGATCCACAAATGACAGCCGTGACCAACGGCTTGACGTGCTTTCCGAGGCACGGAGGAGTCTCGGTATGTAAAGATGGTCACCCATCCAAACCCGGCAAGCGTAGCTTAACCTGATGGATCGACCCGTGCGGCAGTTATTACTTAGCCACGAGCTCCACAGAAAATACATAACAAAAATTCAATTATAATCTCCTTTATTTCACTCTAATACATATAAATTATATTTTTAAATATTAGATTATAAAAATGTAAAACATTTAAAAATATAAAAAATAGTAGCCCACCGGTATCGGGAACAGGGTCCAAGCTACCGGTGGTCAGGGTTCCAGAGAGAGGAACCTCCGGAACGCGAGCTGTGTCCAGGAGTACCGCTTTCTGAATCAAGCCCTTAATCCAGCTGCCCAACGAGAGCCTCCTTAGGTGTTCGTCGAGGCTCTTGGCAATTAAGCCATTGGTTGACACGACCATCGGCACAATGATTGCTGAGTCCACATCCCACATGTCGACAACCTCGTGAGCCAAGTCAAGATACTCAATTATTATTATTATTGAGTGTGCAAGTTACCCCCTGTCATGTTATTGTATATAAAACATGAGTACGGCAGGGGCATGGCCTTGTTTATAAAGTCTGGAGTCTCTCCATAGTTCTAGGTAACCAGTTCACTTTAGCCACCCAAAATCCATAGCTCTGTGCACATAAGCGTGTGGGGTATTGTTGAATTCAAAATATTCTAATATTTCTAAGTGACCTAACTATTTAAGTCAATAGTTTTTGAGATATGGGATATTTTCAGTTACAACTTATTTTAGCAGCAGATAAAATCAATACTGTTCATGCGTAAATATTCAGCTCAACTACGGAGCCGGTTTTTAAACCTATTTAAAAAAGGAAAATATAATACGCGGCTAACTCATTGATCTGCGGTGGGTAGTGTACACGTGTAAAGTGAACCACACGCGGCGCACGACAACAAGCTCTCAACACTCGCCCTCGAGAGCTTGGTTAGGTAATGTGTTATGGTTTTTTGTGGTTTTTATAATGATGTATGTTAGCTTAAAAGGTATATTATGTAATGGGTCTTTGTTGCCGAATGAAATGTGTTATAGAGCAGCGTGTCACCTGCGCGACGGCGGCGGCGGCGAGGATGGCGGCCTGCGCGGCCGGGTTGACGGCGCCGTTGCTGCTCACCTGCCGCGCCGTGGCCTTCGTGGTCGTGCCCACCATCTGGTCCAGCAGGGCGATTGTCCCGTCTCTGTAAACACATGCCTGCTTGTTACACACTATACATAAGGTCTATTTAAATCCTTGTTTCCAATTGATGTTATTTCCACTTAAACAAACATCAACTTTATGTGAGTGTAAATAAAATTGATTTTAGACTGACTAGTACTGTTGAAAAAGTAATAAAAAATATGAAGTTTTAGCGCAAACTGAACCTTATGTGTAGGCATTACAGTTGTTTTTCCTAAAACTCGTGTTTGTTTGTTCGCTAATGTTTGGCAACTAAATTGCGAACGCAGATTACATCATTTGTATGTGATTAAACTGCAATTCCATCCAAAAAACAATGTCTGTCTGCCCAGTGTCACCCTATAGTTAGGGAGCCGGCTGCCATTTTGGTATATGATTTGTTCATGTATATCAGTAGGGATGATTCAGATCAATACGAATCGATTTGGTTTTAGGGTGGCATTATTCAAAATTCAAGTCATTTATTCAAATTAGGCTGAGAATCAGCACTTTTCGAACGTCAAAGTTACATAAGACAGTCCCACAAAACGCCCACCCTCACCACTTCCTAGTGCTTTCGCTGGGAAGAAGAAGTGGAATAAGAAATTATGAAGAAGAGGTGAATTTGAATAAGAAATACAGCTCTTGTTTTACTAAGATCATACCTGAAAGATAGAAAAGTTCAAGTGAACGGCATAAACTCATTAAGGTCTGAAATGACAATGGGTATTCCTGAAGGTTCAATTCCTCTTTTTAGTTTACATTAATTATTTTCCCCAATTACTTCAAAATCAAATGAATGTGGTGCTATTTTCAGATGACACATCATTGATTTTTTAATTAAAATAGATCGACAGTCACAAAATCTTGACGACGTGAATAACTTTATCCTTCAGGCCCAAGTTTGGCTTACAGTAAATACTTTGGTACTAAGAAAAAAAACTAATTCTAATTCTAACCAAAAAAATCTATGTCTTTTTATTTTTTACATGGTTATAGATCTAACACTTGCTACAGAAAACGCGACAAACCTTATCACAAACCGGCACGTGTCGGCCGAGCCTTCTTGCTCAGATCACAGAAGGATCCGCTTCACACTGATGACCAACTGTAGGAAACACGAGCCGAGGCGAAACCCGAGGCGCACTAATGTTCCCGGGTACAAACGCCTCCTGGCCTCCCTACTAACTAGACACCTAACACAACCGACTATAAAAGTCAGGCACAATTAGAATACACCGTGACAAAACTATCAGAGAGCGTAACCAAAGCATAACACACATGGTGCAAACTAAGAGCACCACGAACCAGGAACGAGAGGAACCCCTGATGGAATGCTGAACTTAGTAAACTCAGAGATGTGCTGCGTAAGCAATTTAACAGAGCCAAAAACACTAGACTCCCCCCGGAGGACTGGGAGATATACAAAGAGACCCAATATACATTATTATACATACAAAAAGCAGATCCAAACCTCCAGTAGGACAGCATGGCGTAAATTTTGCGAACATAGTAACATGTGTCGCCCGCAACATAGTTGAGTAAAGTGGCACACCAACACCTTTCAGCCATACAAGTTGGCAGGGCTAGATGGCATCTTTCCAGCCCTACTGCAGTGGGGACAAATAACAATAGATAAAAGGACACAGCGGGTGCTAGGTAACGAACTTGCTAGATGAGGATCCAGCATGGCAGTCCCGAGCCTATGGTACCCATCCTCTTCAAACAAAAACGTAGGTTACAGGAGCTCGAATGATTTAGTACACTTTTTCTTTTACATTTTTGAAGCACTGTCAATTGACAACACAGGGCTGTCATGGTGGTAAACGCAGTCCTTAATGTATCATAAGGTACAATCATCAATATTACTGATATCTGCCACATGGAACAATCATATAGAAATTTTAGCAGCCAGCTCCCTAACTACATGTGCTTAAAATTTGAAAACCATCACTGGACGGTCACCTCAACAGTCACGATGGCCATTTACAATGATCATTTCCTGAGATTTTTGTTTGGAACAATCAAATTCATTTATTTAACTTACACTTAGTTCTTAAGCATACAAGTAACAGCCATGAAATGCTATTGTAACTAACAGAAAACATTTTGACCTGGGTATCGGACCCTGTTCCTACGTCCGACGTCCTACGACCACTAGACCAACAATCAAACATCTTGCCTGTCTTTAGATTTCCGGCTGCGGCTGCGACTCCTGCTGCGCGAGCGGGTGCGGCTGCGACGCTTTTCCTTGTGTCGGTCGCGGCTCCGGCTGCGCTCACGCTCCTTGTCCCTGCGGAACATACCATGACCGCTATAATGCCATTTATGCCATACAAAAAGACACGAATCTAATACATACGTGTACACGTACCTTTTGGACCGGTGGCGGTCCCGGTCGCGGTCCCGGTCCCTATCCCGGTCGCGATCACGATCGCGGTCTCGATCCCGGTCACGATCTCGCTCCCTTTCTTTATCACGGTCTCGGTCCCTGGTCTTCTCACGATCCCTCTCCTTGTGCCTGTCCCTCTCGCGGTCGCGAGATCTTGAACGACTCCTGTCACGATGTCTTGAACTCATAGCAGGCGGTTACAAATGCACTATAAAATAAACAATTTAGCTAGACACTTGCGATTTCAATAATATAAACTGTACTATACGATAAGTAGCAATTACTGTATACCGAAAATTATGATTGAATGGTCCAGTTTTGTTTGCATTAATTAAAATTAGTACATGTCAAGTAAATCGAACAAACTATTGAAAGGACACTAATGAACAACTCAACAAGACGACGGAAAATGGCGACGGCGATTGACGAACGGCGACGCTGGCTGATCACTGATCAGCCGCAGCCACGGCAGGTAATCTTCAAGTAAAATATCCTAACCTTAGTCTATGGTGTGTACGTATCTCATTTGACAGTTCCTTCCCCTCCCGCCTTCCGCACTTCTGTCCGAATGACGCCATGTTTGTTGTTTGTTGGTCTGTCAATTTCAAAACAAACTTTTGTAATTTATTACCGTTTCAAAGTTGCACGTTACTTTATTTCCGTAACTTATCCTCTCAATTTCTGAAGCTGTAATATTATCGTGCAACATGCACTACAAGTGCTGTGTTGTGACCTGTGCTAGTAGACGAAAGGACGTCAGTTTTCATATGTTTCCAAAAAGTGAGATAGGACTCAAAAAATGGTTACAGTGCATTAACTGTGAAAGACTGCGAAGCTTCCAAAAACATCGCAAACGTTTTATGTGTCGAAATCACTTCGAGAAGAGGTTTCTTCATAGACTACTATATATATACTAGGGTTTCTTTCAACAACGCGCGATAGGGTTCGTCTTTGCCCCGACGCCTATCCAACGTTGTTTACTGCTCGCGAGATATCCAGAGGTATTCCTCAAACCGATGCATTAATACTCGACAAGTGTGGTACGTACCTATTTGAATATTATCACTTAGTTAATTTGTATTTCATTTTTGTTTTACTCCTACACTACATGCAAACTTGTACAGTTTATTAGTGTAGACACTTCGTTCTCAACAAGAAGCATGCCCTCAGTTGAAGCAGTTATAATTAATGATAAAAGTATTTAAAACATTCTGACAGTCAACAATACCCAATTTATGTTTGATTGTTACTACATCTATAAGCGTTCACTTTCACAGAACGTGTTTAGGGAGGTTGCATTACCTATTACAGTGATGTATTCCAAGTAAGATTTACTTACTGTCTTAAACTTTTAATACATTTTCGTAGCACAGACCCTTGTTATTGGTAGATATATTAAAAGATTATTTCCGCTAGCTGGAGAACAGCGGCAAAAGAAATGTATAGTTTAGTGAAATATTCAAATCTCTGGAATACTTCACGAAACTACACACTTCTTTTGCCGCTGCTTCATAATATGAGTTTTTTTGTGTATTTTGCACAAACTATTATATTGAGTAATATAATAATAAGAGACATGTTTTTCAGTGTCAAAACAAATCATGACTACATAAAAAAAGAAGACATGTGGATCACACCTACTGGAAACCAGAAGTTGTGGACAAACACTCAATAACTGACAACATTTTTGGTAAGTTTCCATTGAAAAGGCAAAAAAATTTTTTTTTTTTCTGTAAGTCATTTGTCTGTCATATTGATGAGCAAGGAAATAGGTCATGTAATCATGTTGTCAGTATATATCTTGGTAGCGGGATAAATTGTGCAGGGTGCAATGGACTGTAATTTAAATATTATTGTTCTTTGGAGCTCCTTCAATGCACCTTGTTTAGTTTTTATTAATATTAATTAATATAAGCATAAATTTTCATTTTAGAAATGGAAGTGGATGGAATTTCTTCATCACAGCCTTTGCCTTCTACATCTGGATGTGGACATGAAATCAGGGACCAATAGCAGGTAAGAAATAAAAATTGTTTAAATATTAGATATGGGAAGTAAGTACCCATTCATAAGTATATTTGCAACAACTGACGATCATTTATATTCAATCAATTATTAAAAAATCAGCAAACTTAGTGAATTTTAAGTTATATAACCCAAAATTTCATAAACTGCTCAATTTTGTAAGTTACTATAAGTACTGATTTTTGGTTTGTTTATGACCTTAGTATTGACTAACTATATATTATTTAATTATTTTATTTGTTGTAGCTCATTATGCAGATGGAACGAAAGTAAGCTCTACAATAATTATCACTGCAAAACTTGTCTCATTTTATGACAACCTGTTTGATTCAGTCAATGGAACAGGCTTCAACAAGACTTCTAAAGGGAAACCTTTAAGGTAGGTAACAGAACAGTCGCCGCACTACAAATTTTGGAGGGAAGCGATAAAAAATACTAAAAGACATTAAATATGTCGACAAACACGGTAAGGAAACATCTGTGCCATCCTTAAAAAATTGGATTACAACTTTGAAAAGTTACCAGAGAGTGGCAATGTTTAAAAGAAAATTTTAATATTTTAAAATTATGCGCCCGCGATATTTAAATTCGGATCCCATCGAAAACTTTTTTGGACAAATGCGGACATATAATTTTAGAAATACAAATCCAGATTGCCATGCCTTCAAAAGTACCTTCAAATCACTGTTAATCACGAGGTTTATAAAGTTTCACTCAGATAGCTACAATTGTGAAGAGGATTCAGGTAAACAGATATTAAAATTAAAATCACTTTTTAATAAAGAACAAACTAACTCAGAAACAGCAAGTTTTTCACTTGCGGATTCTGAATTACGTTGTTCCCCTGAGTCCTCTGAGCTATCAAACTGGGTTGAAAGTGAAAGCGTTCAAAACTCAGCAAGGCAAGAAAGGCTAAATGTCCACTCACGTGCATTTACAACTGGGTGGGTCATAAGAAAAATATTACAAAAAATAAAATGTCAGCATTGCGAAGAAAATTTAACTAGTAGGGAATCCAATTATGATAAAAATACTGTAAATAATTGGATTTCCTTTAGAGAGTTCAAGAGCATCAAAGAAAAGAAATTGACCTACCCTACAGAAAATGCTGTGAGATTTTTTGGAATCATCATAGAAGAAGCAAACAAATACTTAGAAAATCAACCTGAACAGGATCCTATTATAAAAAGTATTAAAAAACATATCAAATCTAAGTATTCGTTTGACTTCATAAATTGTGAATTGCATAAGGATGCTGTATCTGAATGCTTCCTCGCATTGACTTTAAGATTAGCTGTATTTAATTGGTGCAATGTTATTCATAAAATTTTAAAAGGCACAGATGTCTTAAGACTAGAAAGTAAACCCACCCTTGTTGCCTCAGATGCAACTAAAAGCTTTCAATAAATTTAAAACAAAAATAAAAATAAATGAAATTAATAAGAAAAGTTTTATTTTTCCCTAGCATTCCCTTTCTAACTTATTCATACAACATATTGAAATAATTGCAATGTTATTGCAATTATTTCAATATGTTGTATGAATAAGTAATAAACTAAAATGACCAATTCCTAGCAAGAAAAACCATTTTAGGCTGACGGCTTACCACGCCATTGCATAAAGTTCCGCGCCGGAAAAATGCAAAATTAAAAAAAAAAAAACTGTCATCCATGATATGTACACTTACACCAGTCGATTTTTATTCTATGAGAGTGCCCTGTCTGATACGTAGTATCTCTAAGTAGTCTGTGGCCGCAGCAAAGACAGCGACGTGACAGCCACAGACACATGCCACAGAGTATGTAACTTTAGTGACAGCTACAGACCCACAGATAAAATTATTATGCTATAAGATAAAATAACGTACTCCTGACACCTGGCACGATCAAACGGTTTCATTTATTCACTTAAACAGGATAACGTCACTATCCTGTATATGTGAATGAATAAAACCGTTTGATCGATTGATAAAAAATAATCCGATTCCTCCAGGGATATCCGAAATAGTCCAGCTATCTAATTACGCAACACATTTTCGATAATAAATTGACAGAAATTGCTATCATTTCAACTAGAAATTGAAAAAAATTACGACTTACGTATTACGTGACTCTAAAATCTGTGATAGCAATAGCAGTCTGAATGAGACGCTAAAGAGTGAACGATAAGTGTCTAAGAAGGCTATTAAGAATTATTTTAGAGACAAAAAGTAACCTTTGTCCTTCTCCAGTTGTAGGCCATCTATCTCCTTGCCAAATTTTATCGAAATCCGTTCAGTGGTTTAGCCGTGAAAAAGTAACGTGCAGCCAGACAGACCGACAGAGCTAGTTTCGAATTTGGAAGTAGGTATGGATTTAGCTTGCTTCACAAAAATATAGAAGTGATACTTAACTAAAAGCGCGTCCTAAAAAAAAAAAAAAACGCGAAGTTACATGCGCGTTCGCGATGTTTGATGTTGTTAATGTTAAAAACAATGCAGGTTCATACACAGCGAATACTCGCTGCGAGTGAATTCGCTGCGAATTATACTCACAGCGAGTATTCGCTGCCTGCCTGTAGACAGCGATTTCTACACGCGAATTTCGACGGCGGAATGGCCATAGATTAATAGATGGCTACTCGCAGCGAGTAGGTACCCTGTGAAACAGCGAATGCTCGTGGCCAGTTGAATCTGCCGCGAGTAAAATTGAACATGCTCAATTCTAATTGCGACGAATTGTACACGCTGCGATTAGGCATTCGCAGCAAGTAGAATTCGCCGCGATTCGTGCGACCGAGGTTTAACCTATCAAAAACATAAAAAGTTAGTCCCTAATTGACTATTATTTGGCTGTAATCGGCCTTCGAGGGTGGATAGGCTAAAAATCATTACATGCTTTAAAATATTATTTTGCCTAAAATCAGTCAAAACTACTTTCGACTGATTGAGCTAGAAAAAACTTTTGACTCAAGAGTTTGAGTTTTGACTGCAACATACCTTTAGGAAATAAAACTGTAGTAAACCCAAAATTTGAGAAAAAAACCGGCCAAGTGCGTGTCGGACCAATGAAGGGTTCCGTAGTTGTGATGAATTTATCCCAAAAACAACAACATTATTGTTGAAAAACATGTTCTCCCATACTGAATGTATGGGAGGACATGTTTTTGTTGTTTTTGCAACTGCAAATGTAAGGTGGTCGATTATTACCTACTCGTTAATTTGTAGCCTACAGATGTGATGGTTTTCCTTTACGTCATGCTCCCCAGCAACCCCATCATCTATTTTGCTATTTATAAACTCATGTGCTAATTGTACGCAATATGTACGGAATTAGTACGTATTTAAAAAAAATTGTACCTTACCAGGATAAAAGGTACAGGCAATTGAATTTGGATTGCTGTAGAGCATCTCCCCAGCAACCCCAAATAAAATTTTAATAAATTTTACGTACAAACATACTAATAAGCAAACAAGTCGTTGATAAAAATTGTACTCTTATTTTCAACCGACTTCAAAAAGGAGGACGTTCTCAATTCGGTTGTATGTTTTTTTTTTTCAAGTATGTTTGTTAATTTCGCGATTATTCCGCCAATTATGAATTGATTTTGATGGTTCTTTTTGTGTTTGGTAGGGTAGAAGCAGAAGTAGTCCCATATAAATTTGGTCAAGATCTGATGGGGGTTTTTGAGTTAGCTTCAATAATACGTATTTTTCCCACCAAGTGTATGTGGACGAAAAAATAACAATGCAAAGTGAAAAATACCTTTGATTTCGGAAGTCGGTGTCTTTGGTATTTATTTCCTTTTTTTTTTTTGCCACCAACTTCCGAAATCAAAGTTGTTATTTTTCACTGTAGTGTTTTTTTTTTGGAAGTGGTTTTATTTTTTGTAAAAAAGTTTTTATTTTACACATTTAGTTGTGGTACCTACACTAACCCCCCACAACATTTTCAATCACCGCTACCTGCTATGTAAATTACAGTGACAGGAACTATTAGAACATCGTCCACATACACTAGGTGGGAAAAATACATATTATTGAAGCTAACTCAAAAACCCCTCATCAGATCTTGACCAAATTTATATGGGACTATTTCTGAAGTATACCCTACCAAACACAAAAATAATCATCAATATCAATTCATAATTGGCGGAGTAATCGCGTAACGTAACAAACATACTTGAAAAAAAAAAACAACCTAATTGAGAACTTCCTCCTTTTTGAAGTCGGTTGAAAATAAGAGTACAATTTTTATCAACGACTTGTTTGCCTAATAGTTAAGTTTGTACGTAAAATTTATTAAAATTTTATTTGGGGTTGCTGGGGAGATTCTCTACAGCAACCCAAATTCAATTGCCTGTACCTTTTATCCTGTTAAAGTACAATTATTTTTAAGTACGTACTAATTCCGTACATATTGCGTACAATTAGCACATGAGTTTATAAATAGCAAAATAGATGATGGGGTTGCTGGGGAGCATGACGTTTTCCTTTAAATATCGTGATGTACAGACGCCAGCACATCAACCTACTACAATCTGTCAAATTTCTTTAATAGATTTTCAACTTTATCACTAAAGCATAAGGTTCAAAGTTGATTGGGGAAATTTGACAGTTTCGGGTAGGTTGATGTGCTGGCGTCTGTACCTACAGGGTTATTGGTTATAGGTACGTCGGCTACCCTTAAGGGGATGTAGGAGAGGTCATTTGCAACCAAATTACTATTTCGCAAACGGATTCCTGAATCCAAAAATGGTTTTCACATACAGATAGTGCAATCCACGACGACGCGCCCCACTCCGCGATTACTGTACTGTAAGCTGTAGGTACTTTAGTACGAAGCGGAGCGGAGTGGGGCGCGTCGTCTTGTATTGCACTATCTATACTAAGCTCTTATATTTTCTAATATTTTTGAATGAACTTTCCACCCATACCGTGGGATAGACGAGTTTTAGTTTGTTCTCCTCTATCCTACTTTACGTGTCCTAAAAAAAACTTTTTCTTTCAGCGTGATTAATATACAGAACAGTGACAGACAGAAGGGCATGGCGAAACTATAAGGGTTGGCTGTTGACTTCGGAACCCTAAAAGCTGAACAAGTGCAAGGAGGACACGCGCAAAAATATTGCCAAAGTAGTGTAATATAGGGGGTTCTGCATCTGCATCACTTGCGCTCGCTCCGCAGTGACGCGCGAGCGAGTTATGCAGAACGGCCCTGTAATAAGTACACTACTAGCTTATTCAGCAAACATTTAATCAAAACACAACATTTTTCACTTTGTAGTGTTTTTTGGAAGTCGGTTGTTTTTTATTTATAAAAAAGTTTTTATTTCTCCCTTTTTAGTGGGTCAGTTTGTAATTTATCGTTACAATAGCCTAGTGTCAACTATTCATCACCTTTTACAAAATATTGCTTTTCCCAATGCAGGGACGTTAATCGTTGAGGAATTTTCCTGGTACTTCACCATCAGCTCCACTTCTACATATGCATTGTGACGAGCATAAATTGTTTGGCAACCATATTAAAGTAATCGAATCGCAACCCTTGAAATACCTTTTGTTGAGCAGTTCCGGTGGCTATCTGTGGTTTTCATCATCAGTTCCACTTCACCAAATGATGCTTTCCGAGAGCAACTGTACGAGTTACTAAATCGCTATAAAAAAATACCCAAATCGCTATAGGTGTGCCTATAATATTTGAAGAGTTCCCTCGATTTCTCCAGGATCCCACCATCAGATCCTGACTTGATGACAATGGGTCCATCTCGACCTATCAAACAACAAAATAATTTTGCAAATCCGTCTATAGGTATATGACGGAGTTATGCCCGAACATACATAAAAAAATCAACGGGTTGCACTCCGGGAGTGCCGGCAGAAGTGAAAACTTGAATATTAACGTCTACTATAGTACTTAGCGGTAAACTCTCCATCCGTCTTACGAATTTTTGATCAGGTCACGTGGCCTGGCGCGAGTTTTTTTTTTACCCATCACAAAAAAAGTGCACAACGCCGTTAAAGAAGTTTTCACTTAAGGTGTATAGAGGTCTCACTGACCTTGTGCATGTGGGCGGAGCCAAACGCCCTACTCCCGAATACGTAAAACGCGCGCGGTGGCGCGCTACACTAAAACTACGATCAAAGACTATGTAGAGACGCAGACATGCAGCACGTAGGTCGCTATTTTTGCCGACGATCTAGACGGGAATAGCAGATGCAAGGCTGATATATTTATGTTACGTATATTTAATTTAAAGAAAAAATAATAGTAGATTTTACAACAAGTGCACAAAACGAACCATTTTTATCCGAGACTTTTAGCAGCCCGAGACGAAGGCGAGGTTTTGTGGACGAGTTATAAACTCTGCTTTTCACTTCGATTGCGAGGAAATAAAACCGTAGTATAACATAATATTTCTTTAATTCAAAGTAAAATTAGTACAGTTTTGAATACTGAAGGAAATTGTTTTTCCCATTTTTTTTAAATCTTACGACATTGATATTAGGCTTGGGCTGCAGACCTATACAGCCTACTATTAAATTAATCTTGTAATAATAATTTTCTTAAATTAATTAAATAACCTACCGTACTTGAATTTAAATTTTAATATCTTTTATGTCTTAAAAAACACATAAGGCAAATAAATTAAAATAAATATTATAAAATAACAAATTCTATCTATGAACTTCTTATTGTGTTTGGCTGTATGGCTCATTTTCTTTGCCTCAATATATATACATTTATGAGTAGATACATTAATGCACTAGTGCACAAAATTCGATTTTGTGCAGCCTATAACCTGCACAAATAAGCACTTTTAGACCATGAGAAGTGAAAATATATTTATTTGCTCAATTTTTCGTCATGCGGGTGCACGGATAGGCGCCCGCGCGGCGTGCTGTTTTCCATTATCATCCTTAGAGAAGCGCTGTGTGAGGCGGGGCTCCCGTTCCCGTCGCACGCGGCATAATAGGAAACAGCACGTCATGCGGGCCGCATGCCCGCACCGTGTACCCGCTTAATGCAGCGGAAGGCCTCATAGTTTTCGATAGTGCTAAAGTTGATGGTGAAGTCAAAATGAAAATCCGAGATGGCGGCTGCGAAAATATTCGAATTTTTCGTCACGGGTGTCGTTTTTATAGTTTTTGATGGTGCTAAAGCTGATGGTGAAGTCAAAATGAAAATCCAAGATGGCGGCTGCGAAAATATTCGAATTTTTCGTCATGGGTGTCGTTTTCATAGATTTCGATGGTGCTAAAGCCGATGGTGAACTCAAAATAAAAATCCAAGATGGCAGCTCCGATAATATTCGAATTTTTCGTCATGATAACGTTTTGTATTCATAGTTTTCAAGGGTGCTAAAGTCGATAGTGGGGTCAAAGTGTAAATCCAAGATAGCTGCTGCGGAAATTTTGTTTTTGGTTAAAATCATACGTGAGAAGGAACTTAATTTCTGGCAGGGGTAAAACTTTAAAAACGATATCGAGTATTTTCTTAAGAATAGAATAACATTTTATTTGCATAGACTGTAGGTAGGAGGACTTACATAAAAATGAGATTTTATAAAAAATGGGATCCTGTTATTATAAATCATTAATAAACCTACCTAACTGGCACATTAACTAAATTGCATTTTTAGGGTTCCATAAAGTCAAAGTCAAATAATTTATTTCAATTAGGCACAAAAAAGGCACTTTTGAACGTCAAACTTTACAAAAAATAATAAAACTGATTCTAGTCGCACATTCCAAAAGGTAGTTTTCGTATGGAGAAGAATGGGCAAGAAACTCCACCATTACTCTTTTAAAAAAATCATTATATCTTGTATACACTTATTATAATATAATTATATGTGAAGACAATGCACCTAGAATAAGATTACTATACCACGATAGGTAAAAATAATGAAAAATTAAGGAATGACATAATTATGTGATAGATGCATGGTGCTCACATACGTACAAACATTGTAAAATTATACTATATTTCTAACATTATAATAAGTAATACTAATAATAATAAGTCAGTGTGTGAGTTCAAGTAATCACAAAAAATAAAATGTTTAAAAAAATAAAAAAAATAATTATACAATTAAATTAGCAACCAGTTCGATTTTGTCTAGATTCTGAATAAAATTGTCCTATGGAGCAGGACCAGCATGTTTCCAAGCATTTTTATCTTGGATATAATCCTCTAATTTGTAATATGCAAAGTGTACTTTTTATATGATTTTTAAATTTTCTTTCATTTAATTCTAATATATCACAAGGTATTCTGTTGTAACATTTAACACAGTACCCCATAAAAGATGTATTTACTTTAGATAGTCTGAAAAATGGTTGATCTATTTTATCTTTATTTCTAGTATTAAAATTATGTCTATCACTTATTTTATTAAAAAGATGTAGATTTTTTCTCACATACATAGTATTTGAATAAATGAACTGGCAAGGTACCGTCTTAATATTAATCTTTTTAAATAGTTCCCTGAGAGATTCGCGACGACGTAGATTATAAATGGCTCTGACAGCTCTTTTTTGTAAAACAAAGATGGATTCAATGTCAGCAGCCCGACCCCACAGTAAAATGCCATACAACATAATACTGTGGAAGTAGCTAAAATAGACCAAACGCGTGGTTTCTACATCTGTTAACTGTCTTATCTTTCTAACAGCATAAGCGGCCGAGCTTAGCCGCCCCGCGAGGGATGTTTATGCGGTCCCCATTGTAATTTCTCGTCTAGCGTGATTCCAAGGAAAACTGTTTGATTAATAAATTCCAGTTTTTCTCCATTCAATATGATGTCACATTCGCTACTTCTAACATTTGGTAATTTAAATCTAATGCATTTGGTTTTTTTATTATTTAGTACCAAATTATTTACCGTAAACCAATCTTGGACCTGAACAATAGAGCTATTCACGTCATCAAGATTTGGTGACCGTCGGTTTATTTTAGATCAATGATGTGTCATCTGCAAATAACACCATCTTTGGCTGATTTAGAAATATTTGGGGTAAATCATTAATATAAACTAAAAAGAGGAATGGACCCAATATCGAACCTTGAGGAACGCCCATTACCATTTCAGACCCTAATGAGTTTGTGCCGTTGACTTGAACTTTAACCTTTCTATCTTTCAGGTATAATCTTAACAAATCATGAGCTGTATTCCTAATCCCATAGTGGTCCAGTTTCAGCAGAAGTGTCTCATGGTGTACGCAATCGAACGCCTTCGAGAGGTCACAGAAGATTCCAATGGCATCTTGTGCTTCTTCCCAAGCGTTAAAAATGTTCTTTATTAGGGTGACACCGGCGTCAGTGGTACAGCGCCCTTTGGTGAAACCGTACTGTTGGTCATGAAAAATGGAATTTTTATTAAAGTGACGTAACATTTGATTGAGTATCAACTTTTCAAACACCTTACTGAGAACTGGCAGAATTGACACAGGCCTATAATATTGTTGGGTTCCTTGCTATCACCGGATTTGAACAAAGGCACTACTTTACTGTGTTTCATGAGATCCGGAAAGCTAAATATGGCGCAATGGTTTCGATGACTGATCTACATACTTTTACAGACATTCCCCACAGATCTTCTGTTGATTTAATTTTAAGATCTTTAAAAGCTTTTATAACAGCCTGGGGGTCTGTATGCTGAAACCTAAACTCCAAAGGGCATGCCTTTACATTCTTTCTAAGTAAGGCAGCCGAAAGCGCGGGTGAGAAATTTAAAGCTTCAGTGGTTTTATGGAGAATATTAGCAAAAAAGTTTTCAAATTCCTGAGCTATTTCTACATCTGAGTTGATGGGACCATGTGCAGTCTCTAAATAAAATTCAGTATTACGCTGTTTTTTCCTACCGGTTTCATTATTAATTATTTGCCAGGTAGTTTTTATTTTATCATCAGCTGATTTTATTTTATTGCTAATGTGAAGAGCTTTAGCCATTTTGCACACACTTTTAAAAGTTTTAGAATATTTTGCAACATACTGATGAAAGCTTGTATTATTCATATGTTGCTTTAGGCCATAAAGTTCAAATAGTTATTTGTTATACAAGAGTGCAAAGTTGCTTTTTAACCGCGTGTTCAATTTTGATGACCGAGCAAGCGAAGGATTCTAAAATTGAATCACGAGCGCAGCGAGTGATTCAAAATTAGAATCCTGAGCGTTAGCGAGGGAATCAAAAGAGCACGAGGTGAAAAATCTTTGCACTCGAGTGCAACACGTAACTTTTCATTCCACCTCAGCGAGGAAATGACTAAATGCAAAAAAAGCTCATTTGCGCATTATTAACAGTTTCAGTCAATTCTGTTGGCGTCAAGCAAACTTCCTCGTCGCTAGAATCACTCATTTTAGTTTTTTCACTTGTTTTCAAGTTTCTTGTTTTTAATATACCTAAGGTTTAACAATGACGTGAAAAAATGCCGCGTAAAGAACCGCGTACAAAGCAAATTGAAAAAAGAACACCAAGAAGGTTCCGAGTCTGAGTTTCTAACAAATTAAAAAAAAGTTGTATGATATACTCGGCACCATAGAGGTAGCAGTAAATAGGTTTAATGTTTTTTTTAATTCACAAACTTAGTGCACACGATGTTCTAAATTCAATTTACTTTATCCTCTAGAGAATAAAAACGGCTTTTCCACTCAGATACTGAAGATTAAAAATACTCTTTCCGAGATGGTGGGATGAAAAAGTTTTTCCCTGCTTTTACGAATACCTGGAGTCGCCCAATCACTAAATAAGAATTTTGTGTAAATAGTTTTAGTAGTTAGTAGTCATAACCAATTGGATGATGTTATAATAACTTCCTGTTATTTACATAACAGATAATGGTATTCTAATAATTTGTGTGGGGTAGGTGCCACAACGAAAAAGTGAAAAATAAAAACGGTTTTGCAAAAAAAAGAAACAACCGCTTCCGTATAAAATACTACAAAATGAACAATAACTATTTCGGGAGTCGGTGGCAAAAAATGAAAATTCAAAACCAAAACCACCGAATTCCGAAATAAAGTTATTTTTCACTTTCCGCAGCGAGCTAGTCTACCTATAAACGCACACTGATTCAATTCGCTCGTAAATATTTGCACTAACAAACAAACGCGCGTAGTCGTTCGATAACCGGGGCGGAGCAGCGAGCGACACAGCCATCCCGTCTCAATGCTAACGCACGACCACAGAGTACTTTTACCGACTGCACAGAACATTATTATATACTCAAAGGAGCACGACTGCCGCCAGCGCAGCGCCCGCGCAGAGCACTTCTGTACAAAGATGTACCTCTAAGTGGGGACATTTTCTTTGAAAATGTTGATTGATTTACAAAAGCTGTTTCATATAATGTAGTACCTCTAACCATAATTTTTTTAGTGTAAAAAGATTTCCAAACATCAAAGCCGTTTAGAAGTATTAGGGAATATTAGCCAAAAATTGTGTTTTGGTAAATACGAAAAAATCCTGTATCAGAAATGTTGTACATAAATCTGCAGCAACCAACGATTTTTATTTTTTCAGAACTTCTAACCATGCCTTTAATGAGAAGTAGGCTTCATAAAGTGACCGTGTTACGGTACCAAACGAGAGTAAGGCCCTTAAAAAAAAATATACTTACTTACTTATAAACATCCGAATTGATAAATATTCCCTTGGTAAATCTCCTTTATAAGGAAATACCTATTCCAGTTATTGATAAATTCAGATATCTAGGTTTAATACTTGACTGTAAATTAAGTGGTGTTCCTCATTGTGATTATGTTGTTAACAAATGTGAAAAACATCTAAACATGCTTAGATGCCTCTCTGGTGTGTGGTGGGGTGCACATCCATTTTCTTTAAAACTTATTTATAACGCAATTATCAGAAGCACGCTGGATTATGGATTGTTCCTTCTAGAACCTGGTAGTGTAATGGCTTTTAAAAAATTGGATCGCATCCAGTCTAAAGCATTACGCATTATTTCGGGTGCCATGAAGTCTAGTCCCATTAATGCACTCCAAGTTGAATGCGGGGAAGCCCCTTTATATCTTAGAAGGCAATTCCTATCGGATAAATATTTGTTCCGGATTCTTCAGTTCTCAACTCATCCTCTCATTCCTAAACTAGACTCTTTAGTGTTGCAGATTGAATCTTCTGATTACTGGTCCCATAAACGTGCTCCTTGTTTAGTTGTAAGTTATAAAAAATTCCTTTCACTTTCTTCTCCTATTCACCGTTCCAATAAACTTCCCATGTTTAACAGTAGTTATGAGAGTTTGCTTTTCAGCCCCATCATTAAATTTAACTGTGCAAGTAAATCAGATCCCGTTTGTCATATAAGTTTTAATCATTTTCTGTCTGAACACTTAGAATACCACCATATATTTACCGATGCTGCCAAGCGCTCTCCGACGGGTTGTGTTGGGATAGGTATTTACCATTCACAATACAACATCGTACAAAAAATAAAACTGCCTCCGGAGACTTCTGTTTTTACCGGGGAATGTTTCGGTATTTTAAAAGCCATAGAATATACTCGTGTTTTTAAGCTCAAAAAAACTATAATTTTTACCGATTCTCAAAGTGCTCTTCTAGCCATCAATAAATCCCCTTTTGAACACAAATCACAGTTTTCTATCATATATTTAATAAGAGAATTTGCGTTCAGAACCATCTCTGAGGGTAATACGCTGGAATTTGCGTGGATTCCGGCCCATGCTGGAATCCATGGCAATGAAGTGGCTGACACACTTGCCGGTGATGCGGTGCAGTGTGGGGATCTAGTACCATACAAACTTTAATATTGACCTCGTGACATTACCATTAACTTTCCTTCGGGATACCTGGAAGGTAGCTTGGGATATCGGGAGTCAATCAAAGGGCCGATATTTCTCGCTTATTCAACCCGACGTTCCGGAAAAACCGTGGTTTAGCAGGGCGAAGTTTGGCAAGATGGAGACATCCGTTCTTATACGGTTGAGACTGGGTCATGTTTGCTCCCCAGCCCATCTTGCCAAACTTCATATAATCGACGACCCCATATGTTTGTGTGGCACAGACGTAGGCGACATAAATCACATTTTTTTCTCCTGTCCCTTAAATGACCGTTCTTCTTTTCTCAGTAATCTCTTGTCCCTCCGTACTCCTTTTCCTACCTCAATACTTTCTTTACTTTGTACAAATAGCTTTCCTGTATATAAATGTATAGTCTCGTTCATTACATTAAATAATATTAAGTTGTAAATTTTAGTCATTGTAATTTGCTCATTATTCATTATAAATATACTGATCTTATATATCCGTCCTATCCTAAATCCCGTTTTAATTTAATAATATTTTCGTTTCCCTACCTTTGTTGCTCCGAAAATTTAATTAACTTGACATTGGCTAAATGCACAAACCGTGCGAACTGTGCGAAGCAACAAAAAAAAAAAAAAAAAAACTCAAACCATTTAAGTATTGTAATTAAACCATTTACAGGCACATTTGAATAGTCAAGTTTTCGGTCAGTCAGAAATATGAAGCTAGTTGCCCATTTCAAAGCGTAGTAGGTACCAAGATACAAAATATTGGTTACATCATTCATTTTGAAATTATGCATGTGAGAACAATGTAGAAAGACGTGCACGTTCGTAAAAGCGTCCGTAATAAAAAGAAAAAAAATAAAGAACCATTCAAAAACTTAAAATAAGCCATGGAAGGAAAGAGATAACCAGTCCCAACTGCCGGCACCATTCAGCTCAACCATTTTGAAGGGAGCTAAATGATCTAGCACACGCGCCACCATCAGCGAGACATCTGAGTGAGCATGACATACCTACTCACAGCCGCCAGGGCACATTCAAGTCAATGAAATAAATATTACCCGGTAAATGGTAGCTCTTTAGTACATAGTACTCACACCTGTGCTATACACTAAAAGTATAGTAAAACACACCTTCCAATATATAAAGAAAAGGATAATAAACGTATTATTTAAATCCTTAGAACGGTCTTTCTTTGGTGTCCAACCTTTAACCCTAATAGGTTATGATGGATATATTGAATGATGATGGTCTGATTAGGTTTTTCTGGGTTTCCCTAATCCTGCGCAACGAATGTTGGACCATGATGATTGTATTCCCAGAGAGAGAGAGGAAGGTGTGTGATTTTGTAATTGTATACAGATGTTTGGTATAATAATATTATATCGTAATTAATTAGAAAGGGATTTATTTTTGAGGGGGCGTGTTGGAGTATAGCAAAAACAAATCAATCCTACTTCAACACTATCGTCTTTCTCTTTCTAACTCATAAATATTATTTTTTATATCCGAGCCCGCCCTTAACCACTTGAGGAAATCCTTACGTTCACATAGTGACGATACTATACTTTTAACCTTGTGTGGGATCACACGTCTCACATAATACTAGTAAAACATACCTTCCTATACAGGGTGTCCAAGAACCTGGCGTCCAACTGGATTCCCACGATGCCCCAAGTTCTAACAGTACTCAGAAAAATATTTTAAAAAATCCACCCCATGTACTTACAGAATTATACTGATTTCAAAAAAAAAGGGGAAATGAGCACCCTGTGACATACTTTTGAATGCTGTGACTGCTAATGCTGATAATTTCGATATTTCTTGGAGGTTTTGTAATCTAGGGTATTGCTGTGTCTAAATAGAATGTAAAAATAATGTACTTATTGTACCATTTTAAAATAAAATATTATTTTAACTAAAGGTGATATGGAAAACTATTGAATTTCGCAACTTTGACCGACTGTAGTGTAAAAAAAATGTACCAAAATAGTATGGCAAGTGACGTCAAATTTTGACGCGTTTATTCCTCTTTTTAAAAAGGTATAATACTTACACATTAATTTGAAAAAAAAAATTTTTGATAATATTTTTACTCAACAACCCAATTTTTACGATGTCTTACAGAATTCTTAGAAAGAAAAATTTACGACGAATTGAATCTAACCTCTAAAGAATTACTATTGTATGCTCATAAAAATAACAACAGGCCTCTCAAAAAACAGGTTAGACCGTAAGGGACGGTATGTGCATGCATCTCACCATAGTGATTCGTTATTACAACAGGAGGGAGCAAGACAGAAACTATCTTTGCGATTTGCTGGTTCTTCTTTATGGTACCCCATTATTCAGGTAAGAGTGAGGGAGAAAAAGGTTAGAGGTGCGAGTGAGATAGATAGTGACGCTATCTGGGATCGTGCTATTTAGGATAACAGTACGGTCAGTACGCGTCACTGCCTCCTGCCGTTACTACGCACCTCTCTCTTATTGTTACCATTGATCACGTACTACGATTTAAAGCTTTGTTTATTGGACTCGATTACTCTTTGTGCTCTGGACTTTGAAACGAACTCTTTACGACGACCTTTGCCTGTGTTTGGACAGTTTGTGTTTTGTGTGTGCTACCATGGCGACCTACACTCCGCAAGAATACGCAAATATGCACTACATTTATGGAGAATGTAGAGGTAATGGACGAGCTGCAGCGAGACTTTACAGAGAAAGGTATCCGAGGGCTACGCGATATCCCGACCATCGAGTTTTCATTAATGTGCACAGATCACTATGTGACGGGCGGTTCCCCAATCAAGTAGCTGGTGAAGGACGACCCGTAAATGACTTCATACGCGATG
Source organism: Xanthia togata (assembly GCA_963853775.1). NCBI lineage: Eukaryota > Metazoa > Arthropoda > Insecta > Lepidoptera > Noctuidae > Xanthia > Xanthia togata. Next base: position 894,192 of record OY970801.1, read on the forward strand.
AAGTTTTAGAGGCGGTGTCGGCAAATCCAAGCATCTCTGTGCGAGGAATAGAAGCTGATACGGGGATACCGAAGAGCACAGCACACAGTATTCTCCAAAAAGAAGAATATCATCCGTACCACGTACAGCGAGTGCAAAGTCTTTTACCTCGAGACTATCCGAGCCGAGTCGTGTTTTGTGAAACAATCCTGCAAAAACATCGAGAAGACGAAAACTTTATCGACAAAATTTTGTGGTCAGATGAATCAACATTTAAGAAGGATGGCTACATGAACCTACACAACTTGCACGAGTGGCATGTGGAAAATCCGCACTTGATGCGAGAAGATAGATCCCAGTACCGGTTCAAAGTGAACATGTGGACCGGTATTCTCTGTGGGAATATTATTGGTCCATTTGAGATGCCCGAGAATTTGACTGGCGAATCATATTTAAATTTTCTTCAAAATGATTTGCCAAACTTACTAGAAGAGACCCCACCAGATATGTGGTTCCAACACGACGGCTGTCCAGCACATTTTCGCGTATCCGTTAGAGAGTTTTTGGACGAGCAATACCCGAACAGGTGGATTGGGCGATCAGGAACAATCCCGTGGCCAGCCCGCTCACCTGACTTAAATCCGCTGGATTTTTTTTTCTGGGGAACTATGAAGGAGCTCGTTTATGCGAAGCCCATTAATGACATCGCTGACCTTCGTGAGAAGATAACACAAGCAGTGCAGGTGATACGTCAAAAAAGTTACTCGCGAAACATAAAGCGGTCCTTTTTAAGGAGAGTGAGAGCTTGTATTGCCGCGGGTGGTCAACATTTTGAACATTTATTGTAATAAAATATCTTTAAACTAACATTCTTTGCTTTTATTCTACTGGGAACCCATCTACCTGTGTGTATTTCCTTCTTGCTCACTCTTGGAACCGAAGTAAATAATAGTAGTAACATAACAGTTTCTAAGATAAGAAAGGGTCCGACAGTTACCGTTAGTAGGTAGGCACTTCGTAAAAATTGGGTTGTTGAGTAAAAATATTATCAAAATTTTTTTTTTCAAATTAATGTGTAAGTATTATACCTTTTTAAAAAGAGGAATAAACGCGTCAAAATTTGACGTCACTTGCCATACTATTTTGGTACATTTTTTTTACACTACAGTCGGTCAAAGTTGCGAAATTCAATAGTTTTCCATATCACCTTTAGTTAAAATAATATTTTATTTTAAAATGGTACAATAAGTACTTTATTTTTACATTCTATTTAGACACAGCAATACCCTAGATTACAAAACCTCCAAGAAATATCGAAATTATCAGCATTAGCAGTCACAGCATTCAAAAGTATGTCACAGGGTGCTCATTTCCCCTTTTTTTTTGAAATCAGTATAATTCTGTAAGTACATGGGGTGGATTTTTTAAAATATTTTTCTGAGTACTGTTAGAACTTGGGGCATCGTGGGAATCCAGTTGGACGCCAGGTTCTTGGACACCCTGTATATAAAGAAAAGGATAATAAACGTATTATTTAAATCCTTAGAACGGTCTTTCTTTGGTGTCCAACCTTTAACCCTAATAGGTTATGATGGATATATTGAATGATGATGGTCTGATTAGGTTTTTCTGGGTTTCCCTAATCCTGCGCAACGAATGTTGGACCATGATGATTGTATTCCCAGAGAGAGAGAGGAAGGTGTGTGATTTTGTAATTGTATACAGATGTTTGGTATAATAATATTATATCGTAATTAATTAGAAAGGGATTTATTTTTGAGGGGGCGTGTTGGAGTATAGCAAAAACAAATCAATCCTACTTCAACACTATCGTCTTTCTCTTTCTAACTCATAAATATTATTTTTTATATCCGAGCCCGCCCTTAACCACTTGATGAAATCCTTACGTTCTCATAGTGACGATACTATACTTTTAACCTTGTGTGGGATCACACGTCTCACATAATACTAGTAAAACACACCTTCCTATATATAAAGAAAAGGATAATAAACGTATTATTTAAATCCTTAGAACGGTCTTTCTTTGGTGTCCAACCTTTAACCCTAATACAGTTCCCTTAGAGTTTCGCGTCTGCGGAGGTTGTAGATGGCTCAGACAGCCCTTTTTTTTCTTTTCTTTTTTTGGGTGGGAAATTATCAAATAACTTTAACGAACACGGGTGGGTTTTAGTCAGTCTGACACGCCCTCAGCGTGTCAGACTGACTAAAACCCACCCGTGTTCGTTCAGTTATGCGTAGTATCTCTCTCTAAATATGTAGTCTGTGTTCAGTTGCCTGTAGGTACTTGCCAGGAGCCACGGTATCCCTTTCGGACTTTCCCGCGACCCCGGCAGGCTTTGACAGCCCTATTTTGCAGAATAAAGATAGAATTAATATCTGCAGCCGGCCAGCCAGCTGTGAGGATGCCACTGTAAAATACCGTCAGACATGATGCTATAAAAGTAACTAAAATAGTCTCGCGTTATCTACGTCTGTTAGTTGGCGGATTTTCAAAACAGCGTAAGCGGCTGAACTTAGACGCCCTACAAGTGATGTTAAGTGAGGACCCCACTGTCCCGCTCCGCCCAGAGCGGGAGAAAATACTTAATAATTTACCAAACAAAAAAAAACCCCACATTCGTTTTGAGTCAAGCGTAGGGATGTGAAAAAATAATCGATTATAGAAAAAATCGATTAAAAATCGTTTTTTTTTTTAATAATAATCGATTTTTATAATCGATTAACATATTTAAAAAAATCGATTAATAAAAAATCGATTTATTTTTCACTGTCGATTTTTTTCACCCGCAACGGCCGCAACACTTAGTTTTTTAGTCGGGAGCGCGAAGCCGCAAAGTGCCGCGAACCACTAACTACGAATGACGCTAACGCCATCTGTGCGTTAAACGCTATGTCATCAATTCTGTACGTTGAATTGAAATGTAGGCACCTTCTGGTTCCGGCTTCTTCGGCTCCAGCGGAAAGATTATACATATATTTTGAAAGCTGGCGCCATACTAACAAAGACCTGGAGCCGAATACTATCAAAACGTTTATTTGTTTTAAACTTTCATTGCCCAAAAACTTAATTTATTTATTTTAGACGGTAGAAATGAAAAAAAAAAACTTTTTGCCACTTTGTGCCAATGAAATGTATACTTGTTGATTATTAAATTAAAAAACAGAGCTTTAATGCTTTGATAGTGTGATTATCGATAACACAGGTGTTTAATTTAATCTGTCTACAAAAAATAACTGAAAAAATCGATTATTACAGAAAAATCGATTATTATCAATACAAAAATCGATTATTTTTTAATCGATTTTTTTACTAGGGAAAAGAATCGATTTTTTATGTACAAAACCTTATGCATTTAGTTTTCTTCTCATATAATAGATACCATATTATTTACAGTAAACCAATTATGGATCTTAAGCATAGCGTTATTTACGTCGTCAAGCTCCTGTGCATGTCTGTTTACTTAAAAAAATATGTGATAGTGAGCAAATAATACCATTTGTGGTCGGTTTTTCAGAAAATGAGGTAAATCATTTATATTATATACTAAAAAGAGGAATGGACCCAATATCGAACCCTGTGGTACACCCATTTTGACTTTTAAACCCAATGAATTTACACCGTTTATTTGAACTTGCTGCAGTCTCTATCATTCAGATATGATTTTACGAAGTTAAGTGCAAAGTTCGTAATGATCAAGTTACAAGAGCAGTGTTTCGTGATTCACGCAATCAGCCTTGGATAGGTCACAAAATATACCTATTGCATCTTGTGCATAAGGTGACACCAGCGTCAGTTGTGTAACGTCCTATGGTGAAAACATACTGTTGATCGTGTATGATGTTATTACGATTAAAATGATTGAGTGTCCGTTTCGACCGCGCGGCCACGGCGAAATTTAAAAAAAAAACCACGCCAAGATTTTGTAAAAATTTGTAGAAGTTGATTCCCAAAACCATAAATTTGTCAAAGTTATGGTTAAAAAGTTATAAGGGTTTGAACGTGGCCGCGCCATTGAAACGCGGCGAACCGCGCGGCCACGGAGATCTTTAAAACTAAGCGTTGCAGAGATCTGAAATTCAGGTAAATAACAGATTGAATTTGTAAAAAATTTGTAAAAATATAGAAAAAAATCCTAGGTTTATATTTTGGGAGCAGAATTTAATTTAATTTAGAATCCTTGAGATACAATTTCCAAAACGATAGGTGGAAAGTTTTCTGTAAACAAAAAGCCATGGTCACCCTATCGAAATATTCAAAACGTATTGAGTTATAAATACCGAAAAAATACATGTTTTTTGCCAAGTATCGGTAGTTTTACATATAAATTGGTGTTGTTTACAAAAAACTCGCTTTAAAATTACTTTCTTCGATAAATAATCACGACTTATTTCTACGCGATACCGTACTACAGCTCCTGAAATATTAGCCTAGGATTTTTTGTAGTATTTTTACAAGTTTCGACAAATTCAAATCTAGGTTTTACAAAAAACTTCAGACCCCTACGATACTTTTTCAGCGAGATATCGGCGATAGCTAGTTTTTTGACCGTTTCAATGGCGAGGTTTTAGTCTTACAGCTCCTGAAACATAAACCTAGGATTTTTTGTAGTATTTTTACAAGTTTCGACAAATTCAAATCTACGTTTTACAAAAAACTTCAGACCCCTGTGATGCTTTTTCAGCGAGATATCGGCGACAACGTATTTTTCAACGTTTCGATGGCGCGGCCATGGAGTTTTAGTCTTATAGCTCCCAAAATATAAACCTAGGATTTTTTTCTATATTTTTACAAATTCAATCTGTTATTTACCTGAATTTCAGATCTCTGCAACGCTTAGTTTTAAAGATCTCCGTGGCCGCGCGGTTCGCCGCGTTTCAATGGCGCGGCCACGTTCAAACCCTTATAACTTTTTAACCATAACTTTGACAAATTTATGGTTTTGGGAATCAACTTCTAAAAATTTTTACCAAATCTTGGCGTGGTTTTTTTTTAAAATTTCGCCGTGGCCGCGCGGTCGAAACGGACACAATGATTGAACATTGATTTAATATTACTTTTTCAAACACCTTGCTGAAAACCGTCTTTGCAAATGAAAATTGGAATAACTTTACTGTAGGTACTTGATTAAAGTCCGGGAATACCCCTTGATCTACACACAAATTAAATAGGGTGCAATTGTCTCAATAATTGATTGACAAATTTTAGTAGAAACAACTTTTAACTTGTCGCCCGGTTAATTTTTATACACCCTCATGCTCGAAGTCCAAGTTTATTATTTTGTGTACGTCAGACACATGTTAATTACGGAGCCTCCGTGCACGAAAAAAACCCTTCTTCGTCAATAAGCCCAGGTTCGCACGGGCGATGTTTTTCGTGGACTGCATTTTCAACGCTCTGCTTATAGCGCAGAGTTCAAAATCCAAGTGTTTTTTCAACGCGCTGGGACGAGATTTTCAACGCTCGGTGAGCCGAGCGTTGAAAATCTCGTCCACCGAGAATTGAAAATCCATTGCACGATAAAATCCCGCCGCGATATTTTGACGTCCGTGCGAATGTGGGCTAACTTATCTAATAATTTTATATACGAATATTATATATTCAGGAATTTGCTAATGTGAAAAAAATTAAAGGACTTATAGAATGAACAGACATCAGTGCTTTCTCAATATATTTCAAAGATCAAAATACATTTCTTACAACTTGTAACAGTTCAATCATACCAAATTACAATTTAGAACAACATTTTTATGTGTTTGTCATTTAAAAATACAAATGCTGCAAAAAAATTACAACAGCTTATAGCTTCAAACAAATTATTAATTAAAATTAAGGTTGCATATTTATTCAAAATAAAAAATTAAGATGCACCAGCCTCTGAGACATTTGCAAACACCTATAGCTTAACTGAAACTGGTAGCATAATAATTTTAACATGTTTAAGTCATTGTAATAATCAATGCTATAGAAAAATATTGTCTTAAGAACAAACAAGAAAATTAAACTTATACAATCCTTATCACTAAAATATTTCTAGTACTTATGAACTACTAAACGATTTAGTCCGGACCCAACAGTTCCCTTGAAACACTCCACTGTTCACATCACTAACTTTTTGCAAACTACTTATCAGCTGATAAGTTTCATAGAAAACATGCCCGGAGTCAAATGCAGCAAAGGTGGTGGTATTGGAGATAGCCTGCAAAAAATAAAGTATTCTAAATTTTCATTCAATTGTCCAAGATATTAATCAATCGACAGCATAATAGTGACAAATGGTAAATGTTGAGCCACAAGAGGAGAGAACTAAACCATGGATATATTTATGTGAGGAAAATTTCAAGTTTCCCCTACTCTTAAAGCTGTCCTTATTGAATATGAATGACTTAGTTTTAAGAGTAGCGGAAGACCAATGAAACAATGGATGGCTAGAAAGGGATCAATCCCTTTCTAGGTGTCCATTGTTTCATTGGTATTCCAATATATCTCTGTATGAGCAGTCAACTTACTCAGTATTCAGTACCTACTGAGTGAGGTGACGGCTCATACAGAGAGATTTATTGTTTTGAAGATGAAAAGGTAGGCCAACCCTCAATAAATAGGAGAGGAGGATGAAGGTAGATGAAAATAATATTTACCATCAACTACCAAATCAGTATATTTATTATGTGACACTCACTTCCAAAACAATTGTATACCTACATTGGTGGTTTCTTTGTCTTTAAATTGCACAATGATATTAGTAGAAAAGATAATTCTGCCAATTAGTGCCTATTCTATGCATGATGCATCTGTCATCAGAGGGACAGGAATGGTTATGTTGATTTTAATCTGTGCAACACAGCTAGAAAAATCTAAGACTCGCTCCATAATATAACTGATACTTAACTAAACATTAGGTACTTACTATAACTCAAATAGAGATTTGACTATGTAAGTTGCATACATAAATATTTAATAGTTACCTATATTTAAACAGGAGCACCAGGGCCGCCTTTCTTCCCGATGAGCGACTTGTGTATGTGAGGGATAACACCGCCGCCCGCGATGGTAGCTTTGATCAAGCTGTCGAGTTCCTCGTCACCTCTGATAGCCAGCTGCAAGTGACGCGGAGTGATACGCTTCACCTTGAGATCTTTGGATGCATTTCCCGCCAACTCCAATACCTACCATAAAATAGTTTATTGATTAGTAGTTATACTGTCATTTCATTATTTTATATTATTTAGGGACCTAGCTAGCTCTGTTTCTAGTACTTGAACTGTAATGAATTAATGTTTGTATCATGAATTTCTACTTTGCCTTTGGTATTCTGAAATAGTTTCCCGCCAAAATAAGACAGCACTATTTAGAGTTAAACAGGGTAATTAAATGTAGTACTACCTTATCGTAAATTTAGGTTTTATCAAGAAAAGTGTGTGGGTATAACTTTCTAGAATACAGTCATGCAAATACGTTAATAATATTATTACGATAAATTGTGTGCCGCCATATTGACAGGGCGTCGCGCAAAGCTTACCTCGGCTGTAAGATATTCCAGAATAGCTGCAGAATACACGGCTGCTGTTGCACCGACACGTCCATGACTCGTAGTCCTATTTTTGAGATGCCTGTGAATCCTCCCCACGGGAAACTGAAAAATATTTTTTTACTGTAGCCCCAATCTATTGATTATTTTCCTAAGGAGTAATGGACGCCGCCATACTGAAGTGGTCATACATATTATTCAATTAAATGAATTGAACTTAGAAAACGAATTTAAGTATGCTGAGATCATGAAAAATCCTATTTTAAATAAAGATAATAAACTAACTTACCTGAAGCCCAGCCCTTGCTGATCTGGATACTGCTTTGGCCTTGGCTTTACCAGAATCTTTACCCGCTTTACCGCCAGCCTAAAATTGATGAAAAATCCCATTAATTTTTCTCGTACAGCGTTGAAACTTCGCCAGTAAGTAAATAACACCATTGTTCACCGTATTACACAATAAAATCACGACAACAACAACTAAATTTCACAAAATCTTGCAAAACTCACCATTTTGAAACGTGTAACACACTATGAGCACTACAGACAGTGAACAACCAACACAGGAAAGGCGCCAAGCCAAAACGCTAGATACAAGATGGCAGCTCCGCCGCCGTGCTGTTCGTAGCAATCCAATCAGGGCAGCCAATTGTACGTACGCGGAAGTGACGTACAAAACAAACAACTCTCAACACGTACGGCTCATCCAATCCGCGTCGATCGAAATGGCGGGCGGGTCACTGTCTACAGTGCTGCCAAGCCAAGGTACATTTTACGGATCAATTAGGAACCATTTTTTTTTTAAATTATGCGTTTCGTTTCAAGTATTGTTACTTATTTTTTTATGAAATAGTTTTGTTTAATTTTTGCTCAGTAGGTATTTTTTCTTTACATATTTTGTACATTTTAAAACTTGTTTAAATAATTATGCTAACAATAGTGATAATGCAGTAAAGTTAGGCGTCTAAAGCCTAGCGCGCACGCGCACTGCGGTGCGGTGACTTGCAGTGCGTTTTTTCGCCGCCGCCACATAATGTTCTGAATCTGAATCGAGCTCCATACTCAGAGAAATTTAAAAAAGAAATTTAGTGTCTGGTAATTATGTCATAGTTAGGAAAGCAGGTGCGGGGTGATCTGTAACTCAGGACGTCAGGACCCTCCTACCTCAGACACCTTTCTCTATTTATTGTGCATTTTATTAACCAGTGCCTGTAGGATGTTGAAATAAATAAAGATTTATGATTAATGAATTTGAAACTTTATTTACTATGGCATCTTTTGAGTAAAAGGACGTTTGATTTAGATTTATGCGCACTTAGTCCGGTTTAATTAGATATTTGTAAATTACATCCACTTTTACGTAGCGCAAACCTATTTTGACCTCGCTTCAATATTTATATTTGACTGCATTTTGTAAATAATAACCACAACACCGTTAATAGATTTAAAAACTCGCCACCTCAGTGAATACTCGTAACGAACTGTATCTGTCTACCTCACAGAAATCTAAATAATTTACTTAGTTTTTTGTGGGAAAAAAAAAGTGCTTGTGTTTTAAAATCAACGTGTAAACGGATAAATCTTGTTAAATTATACCACAGAGCTAGATGTAATTATCGATAATTTAGTTATCGAGTCCAATGCTAGATGGCGTTACTAGGCTCGCCACAGTACCTAGATAAATCCTTTCATATTATAAAACAAAGTTTGTCAGTCTGAATGCGATAAATTAAAAAACTACCGAACGGATTTTCAATCAAAACTCAAAGCATTTATTTCAATTAAACCATTTACAGGCACTTTTGAGTTGTCAAGGGGTCGGTCAGTCAAAAATATGAAGCTAGTTGCCCATTCCAAAGCGTAGTGGGTACCTATGGAGAAGAACGGGCAAGAAACTCCACGGACACTCTTTTAAATAAAATATAAAATTGATACAAAATATTGGTTACATCATTCATTTTGAAATTATGCATGTGAGAACAATGTAATAAGACGTGCACATTCGTAAAAGCGTCCGTAATAAAAAGAAAAAAAAATCATTCAAAAACTTAAAATAAATTAAAATAAGCCATGGCAGCTAAGAGATGACCAGTCCCAACTGACGGCGCCCGTTCACGAACGTGACGCATGGATCAGCACCATTCAGCTCAACCATTTTGAAGGGAGCTAAATGACACACGCCACCATCAGCGAGACATTTGAGTGAGCATGACATACTCACAGCCGCCAGGGCACATTCAAGTCAATGAAATACTACATATTACCCGGTAAATGGTAGCTCTTTAGTACAGAGTACTCACACCTGTGCTATGCAATTATATAATACAAAGGAAATTGAGTTTTAAATACAATACAAATATGGTCTTACAATCTTCAGCAGCTCCATCAGTATTTTCAAAATGTTAATCAGTGTGTATGTCAATTAGTTGTGGACCAGCATTTCACCAATGAACGAAGTGATTCATGAGGAAGGTTCAGGTGTATAATTAATTAAGGTTTTGTGTAAATTGGCTGAAAATATGACGATTATTGTTGAAGATGTCGCAAAAATCATGCAGACTGGGAGCTTTACTGGCGTGCGCCGCGTAAACCGTAAGAGATAAATAAAATTTATGTTAGTATTGTTTATCTTAAAAAGTTCAACAAAAAAAGTCTACGATATATCTATTTGTTCTGAGGGTGACCCACAATAACCATATTTATTATACAGAATTTGATAAAAAAAAATATTCCGGCACAGTGAATCGAAAAATAAACCTAACAAAGAGGGAAGTGCAATACTCAACTTTTTCGATGTCGATATTTCATTTTAATAAGTACATACCTACATTTAAGTTTACCTAACAAGTTTCTTTCAATCACATTTTTGCAATTATTAGATACCTACTAACAATGATATTAGAAGTAATTACATAAGTATAATATAATTGCCTACTAATGGTTTCATCGTTTTTCAGTTGTTAAATCTTCGATCTTTATTTAAAAATATTGTATTTGTAATTATAATATTGTGGTAATATTAAAGATTTTAAATGGGGGCTTTCGACAATTTAATCTATAGTTTTCAGAAAACGTGTTTAGAATATAGTCTGGAATTTGGTATTTAATATGGAACACAAGGTTCACCGTACTGTAGGTATGATACTTTTTACCACGGAAAATCGTGACGGAGGTAGCCGGGAAAAAAAAACGAGCTATAATTTGATGAAACTACGTACCTACATTAATATTATTGGAATAAACATATAATATACATATATAAAAACTTATCTTCGTTTGAATTTAATTTAGTTGTATTTTCAGTTTGTGGTATTATAAGTCAGCAATAAATGTTTTTTGAACACATAGGGTTGCGAAAGCGATTATATTCCCTTATCCTATGTCTTACCCTAGGATGCGATTTATCTCCTTGCCAAATTTTATCGAAATCCGTGCTGTGGTTTAGGCGTGAAAAGGTAACATATAGACAGACATTCATGCACTCAAACCTCAGTTGGCCCGATATAGTTTTATGCCCCTAGTAATACGAGTAAGAAATAGGATCGACTAGCATCAAAAAAGCTTTTGTGAAAATTGGCCATTTTATTGCTGACTGTATTTTTTTTTTTCAAAATCTCTTAATGCAGATCAACATGTTTCAAAAAGTTAAGGACAGTCTCCTAAGATTGTTGTCTTGTAGCGACAACGGTTAGGTAATGTACGAGCCCTTATTGCCCTATCTCAAAATCCACCCTGGACAATGTCCAGTCAATGTTCAGTCATCATAAAATGTCCAGTTGACATGTTATGATTGACTGGTTAGATCTTTAAGGGGGTGAGCGAGGGTATCTTGATTAAAAGACGTGTCCGGATGATCTGTGTTTATTTGGTAAATTGCCCTCTTTATATTTACATTCATTCTAGTACAAGTAATGCTTAGCCTAAGATATTTACAAATTTATATTTGATAGCATTCGTCAGATGTCACTCGATGCGCCGCGCATGCGCGGAGCGCGCACAGTCGAGGCGCGCGCATCGCGCCTCGAGCCTCGCGCCTCGCTAGACTATAAGTAGATGCAGGCGCGCCGCGCGCGTCCCGAACAAAGCCCACATGCGCTACTTACAGAGAACTGTAAGGAAACGTGTGGCGGAGCTGCGTAACGCGGGCTGGGACAGGATGCTGAGCGAGCTAGAGCCTACCCACCTCGCCTTCTGGGAACTCCAGAGGAAACTCCAGTCCCAGAAAGTCACTTCCATGCCTCCCTAAAGTCACTAATACGCCCCGATAAGTCCATCGCCTTCGATGACGACGAAAAAGCTGAGTGCCTAGCCGACAGTCTAGAAGCCCAGTGCTCACCAAGTTCCCTACCAGTAGACCAAGCTCACCTCGCAAAGGTTGACGCGGAAGTTGAACGTAGAACTAACCTCCCTCCAGTCGAAGACCCGGATAATCCTCTGCCTCCCGTCACTCCAGACGAAGTGCAGGATATAATCAAAGGTCTTAAAACCCGAAAAGCCCCCGGTTCAGATGGACTCACCAATAAGGTAATTCAGCTTTATGTTTCTTAGTCAACGGTTATCCATTTGTTATTGCTGTTGGTTCTCCTATAAATAAATAAATATATAAATAAACTCTTCCCAGCCCACCTAATAATGCTACTGGCAACCATCTTCAATGGAGCCCTTAGCAACAACATCTTCCCACAATCGTGGAAAGAAGCCATAGTTATAGGCATCCCAAAGCTTGGTAAGCCTAAATCCGAGGCCTCCAGCTACCGCCCCATCAGTTTGCTCAAAGTTCTCGGCAAGGTTTACGAGAGACTTATTTATAAGCGCCTCAGAGACTACGCTGAGACTAAGGGCCTTATCCCCGACGAACAGTTCGGCTTTCGAGCCCAGCACAGTAGCGTGCATCAGGTCCACCGCATCATCGAGGACATTAGTGCTGGGTTCCAGCGCGGCTCGATGACGGGTGCTATCTTCTTTGACATAGCGAAAGCATTCGACAAAGTCTGGCACAACGGCTTATTATATAAGCTTTACCAACTAGGCGTGCCAGACCGTGTCGTACTCATCTTACGGGACTTTTTGTCGAACCGCACATTCCGCTATCGCATCGAGGGAGCGCTCTCCTCCCCCCGCCCCATCCGCGCAGGAGTCCCCCAGGGCTCCGTGCTCTCCCCTCTCATTTTCACGCTATTCACTAGCGATATCCCTTCTAGTAAAAAGGCGAAGTTGGCTCTGTTCGCAGACGACACGGCCATTTACTATTCAGGCAAAAGCCCCATAGCGATAGCTCACACTCTCCAATCCGAAGCCAACCAGCTCGGCTCCTGGTTCAGGAAGTGGAGAATAGAAGTAAACCCCGATAAGAGTCAAGCGGTCCTTTTCAGGAAACCGAGACTCAGAAGAAAAATCCCCCTCCCCCGACCAATCACCTTGTTTGACAAGCCGATCCCCTGGGAGAAGCAAGCCAAATACCTAGGTGTGGTCCTAGACGAAAAACTGTCATTTTCAGAGCACATAAAGAAGGTCCGCTCGCGAGCCGCTTTCGCTCTAGGAAGACTCCACTACATGCTGAATGCGCGTAGCAAGCTGTCACTTAGGTGCAAATTGCGAACGTACTTAGCGTGCATCCGCCCTATCATGACCTATGCGTGCGCCGCCTGGGCACAAGCCAAACCCCGACACGTGCATAGAATGCAAACCCTTCAAAACCGTTTCCTACGAATGGCAACGGGAGCCCCCTGGTACGTTAGGAACGAGATCCTCCATCTCGACCTAAAAATCCCCACTATAGCCCAATTTCTAAAACGCAATTCAAAGCGTTTCTTTGATAAAGCCGCCCTTCACCGCAACCCTCTGATTGTGAAAGCGGCCAGTTATGTCCCCTCTAAAATCAGTAAGATTCGCCTTCCGAGGCATGTTCTCTCCGACCCAGATGACCCTATAACCCTCCTTCAGGAAAGCAATAGGGACACCAGCACGGTACAAAACAATAAAAAAAGACCCGCATTCCGACCTCGCCGACGAGGTCCATTGCGCCCGCGACACTCCCGAATAAATAATACTCCCACCCGACCCTTGCTCGCAGAAGCGCCAGCCCGCGTTACGCTGAGAAAAGTAGATTTAAATTCCCCGATCATTAATAATGAAAATTTGATCCAGCCTGTCCCACCTTGCTGTCCCCCCGCCAGCGACGCCCTAAGCCGAGGTTCGTACCCCACAGGGGGTGCCAAAAAAAAAAAAAAAACGCGCGCGTCCTTTCCTCGGGCTGCCGGCGTTGCGTGAAGATCTCTGCGTGTCATCGCGTCGTGTGTCGCCCTGTTGCGCCGCGTAGCTTCTACCTCTGCTGCTTCGGTGATCTTCACGCATGTCGTCAGCCTTGAGCCCAAACGTTCTTTTCAGAGCGAACTTCTTGTTTCTTATCAGAGTCACATACGTCCTTTTCAGGGCGGTCTTCTTCACTGTTTCTTAATCGAATTTGTCAAAACGCAGGTAGGTATCAGTTATGCAGGAGGTACGGTAAAGGTATGGTTGGTTCTGGTACTGGAGGTAAATGACTAGCTCTGTGTCACTACATCACTCCCCCCTAAGTGAAGCGTACATTCGGTTTCACAGTGCGGCCGGTTCTTGTGACGTAGGAAGGTTTACTGGGTGCGTTGGATGTGTGCGTGTCTGCTGATGAGTTTCGATGACTTTGAGTCGGCGCATGTGTCGCAGGCGACGGCGAGTTCGACGTTGTTGTCTCTGTGTCGCCTTCGTTGTACATATACGCCGGCTTCAATCTATCGACTGACACGATGGCGGTGCGACGAGGTAGGCGCAATGTAAACAGCTTTCCTTCTTTGCTGCGTTGTATTATCTCGAACGGGCCGTCGTAAGGTGGTGTGGGTGGGCTGCGTACAGTGTCGTTTCTCAGAAACACGTGCGTGCATGTTGCGAGATCTTTGTACACGAATGTGTTCGCGTTTGTTGATTGGCTTCTTTTCTCTGGCGATAGCGACGACATCGTTTCACTCAGCTGACGTACGAATTCAGCGTCTTCAATGTTCGGCGTTGTAGGCACGAAGAAATCGGACGGAATGCGTAGTGTTGTACCGTACGTCATTAGGGCTGCGCTGACGGAGGTATCTTCGCGAAGTGCGGTACGTAATCCTAGGAGGACTGTAGGTAGTTCCTCGCTCCACCGTGTCGCAGCTGCTCTCGCCATCAATGCGGACTTTAGTGTGCGGTGCCATCGCTCGACTTGACCATTCGCTTGTGGGTGGAATGCAGTGGTGCGAATGCGATTGATGCCGAACTTCTTCATCAGCGATGTGAATAGCGCAGACTCAAATTGTCGCCCTTGGTCTGTCGTGAGTCGTAACGGGCATCCGAATCGTGATATCCACCCGTCGTATACGGCTTTTGCGACAGTCTCTGCGGTGATGTCACGCGTAGGGATCGCTTCGGGCCACTTGGTGCAGCGGTCGATCATCGTGACTAGGTATCGGTAGTCATTAGATGGAGGTAGTGGTCCGACGATGTCAACATGGATATGTTCGAAACGCGTTGACTCTTTGAAATTACTGAGCGGGCTCTTCACGTGTCGTATAACTTTCGCGCGCTGACAGCCGATGCAGGCCCTTGCCCATGTAGTGACGTCTTTGTTCATGGAAGGCCAGAAGAATTTTGATGTCATTATTTTCCTTGATGTTCGGACCCCGGGGTGGCTTAGGTCATGTTGCGCTTTGAAGGCGGCAAAACGATAAGCTTGTGTTAAATACGGTCGAACGTTTTTTGTTGATGTTTCGCATAGTATGGGTCGTTGGACTCCAGGCATAGTCAGTCGGGTGAACTTCAGCTTGGGGTTGTTCAGGCACGATCGTAGTTCTGAGTCATCTTCATATTCTTCAACAAGTTTATTGTAGTCGATAGTCGAGTTTAGTAGTTCGACTTCTTCTATCCGTGATAGCGCGTCAGCTGCCTCGTTCTTATCGCCGTGAATATATTTGATATTTGCACAGAATTGGCTTATATAGTGAAGTTGTTGTTCTCTTCTCGGCGTGTCGGTACTGCTCGGCGTTCTTGTGAGTGCGTACGTTAGAGGTTTGTGATCGGTGTATATTATTAGTTCGTTGCCCTCTATTAGCCGTCGTAGATGTTGGACAGCGGTGTACATAGCCAATAATTCGCGATCGTACACGCTGTAGCGTCGCTGCGTCTCGCTCATTGTCTTTGAGTAGAATGCGAGAGGTTTCCACACGTTATCGACTTTTTGTTGAAAAACGGCGCCGATGCTAGTGTTCGATGCGTCGGTAAACAAACATAGCGGCGCGCTAGGTACCGGGTGCGTTAGCGTAGTTGCCTCGAGTATGCTTTGGCGGCATTTCTCGAACGCTTCTTCGGCTTCAGGCGTCCAGGCGATTGGTGATTTATCGTTCTTTTTGCTATTATGTAGGTATTTGTTGAGAAGGTTTTGGTGTTCGGCTTGATGAGGTAGGCAACTGCGGTAAAAGTTTAGCATTCCCAAAAATCTTCGTAATTCTTGAATCGTTGTTGGTTTCGGGTAGTTGGTTATAGTTTGGATGCGGTCTTGTGTGGGTTTGATTCCTTCTTGTGTTACTTCATATCCGAGAAATTGTATCTTGTTCATGCCGAACTCGCATTTTTCGATATTTAGTGTAACGCCGTAGTTGGTCAATCGTTTGAGCACTTGATGTAGGTGGCGCTGATGCTCTTCTTCATTATTTGAGTAGACGAGTAAATCGTCGACGAAACAAAATACAATATCGTCGAGTCCTCGCAATACTTCGTGCATAAAACGTTGAAATGTTTGACCCGAGTTGCGTAGGCCAAACGGCATGCATGTAAATTCGAAAAGACCGAATGGCGTTGTAATGGCAGTCTTGGCAGCGTCTTCTTCATTTATTGGTATGGAATAATAGGCCATCTTCATGTCGAGTTTCGAAAAAACTTTCTTCCCATGTAGTTGGTACGTAAAGTCTTGCATTCTCGGAATTGGGTAGCGGTCGGGTACAGTCGCGGCGTTAAGTCTTCGGTAATCGCCGCATACACGTAATGAGCCATCTTTTTTCTTGACGACGTGTAATGGGCTGGCCCATGGGCTTTTAGAAGGTTTACAAATACCCATCTCCATCATCTTCTCAAATTCAATTTTTGCTGCGTTGTACTTGTCCGGAGGAAGTGGGCGTGGCCTTGAGTAAATAGGTTGGCCTGTTGTTTCTATGTGGTGTTTCACGTCGTGTTTTGCAGAAGTCTTGAGTGATATGGGTCGCAGAACATCTGGATACTTCCTCAGTATGTCGTGGTATGCATGGTTACGGTCGATTAAGTAGATGGCTTCTTCTGTGGCTTGAATTCTTATGGTGTTCACGGCGAGATCGGTAACGCGGTCGATGAGTTTCCGATGATGTAAATCGACTAGTAATTTGTGATTTACTAGGAAATCTGCGCCCAGTATTGATGTCTTGACGTCAGCGACGACGAATGTCCATTTAAAGCTTCTACGTAAACCTAGGTTGAGCTCGAGTGTACGCTCTCCGTAGGTACGTATTTGTGTGCCGTTTGCTGCGAATAATTTGTAGGTACTGTCTACCGGCTTCGAATATTTCTTGTTTTTTGCTGCTAAAACTGATATGTCAGCTCCGGTGTCAACGAGAAACTTCTCTCGGTTGTTGATATCGATGATGCAGAGGCGGTAACTTCGTTGGCTTACATCGACTTCCGCCACAGTCGACGTATGTTCTAGTTTTCCTTTTTGATTCTAGAACAAGGTGATTCGCATTTGCGTGCTTCGTCACCGAATCGGTAATGATAGTAGCACACCCAATCAGCGTCGCCCGGTTTGCTTGATCCGCGGGAATTTTGGCGCGAAGTACCGCGGCGGCGCGACCGCGATGTGTAGCGAGAATGGGAGCGAGAGGGGCGGGCGTGCGCCGCGCGTTGCTGCTGGTTTGCACGTAGCTCGGCGATTTCAACTGATAACCTCTCGATTTGCTTTGATAGCATATCCACTTGCAAATTCGTGATGGCTGATGATGAGTGATGACTTCCGCAGCTTGGCGCGGTTGTTGTGGAGACTGCGGCCACTGATGCTGGTTCGAAGTGTTCCATCATTTTGTCGGCCATCGCAGCCAGGACTTCGAGTGTGGATTCTGTGTTCACAGAGATCACGGCGCGAACTTGCGTGGGTAGCTGATTGAGCCACATCACTTTGAGCGCTTCGTCTGACATAAGTTTGCCGCTCAAATCGCGCATCTTGCGTAGTAGTTGGCTAGGCTTCTGGTCGCCGAGTTCGAGCCCGGCGAGCAATTTTTGCAATTGGCGATGGTCCGACTCTTGGTATGTCGATATCAGCCTGTTCTTCAGTGTGCTGTATTTTCCCGTGGCAGGTGGATTCAGAATTATGTCACCAATCTGCTCCAAATCACTGTAGCCCAGCAGTGGGACGACGAGGTTAAATTTCTGATCTTCTCCGATCTTGCTTCCGGCGATGGCGGTTTCGAATTGCGCGAACCATAGTCGAGGGTTTTGCCGGTAAAATGATGGCAAACGCGCAGGCGATATGGCAGCGACGTCGCTCTTCACCGTAGCGGCACCGTGGGCATCGCAGAAATCCTCGCTCTGGTCGTCCTTTGACATTTTCTTGCTTGACTGTTCTTCTATATTTAAATAGCGGGGTCACCAATTTAAGGGGGTGAGCGAGGGTATCTTGATTCAAAGACGTGTCCGGATGATCTGTGTTTATTTGGTAAATTGCCCTCTTTATATTTACATTCATTCTAGTACAAGTAATGCTTAGCCTAAGATATTTACAAATTTATATTTGATAGTATTCGTCAGATGTCGCTCGATGTGCCGCGCATGCGCCGCGCATGCGCGGAGCGCGCACAGTCGAGGCGCGCGCATCGCGCCTCGCGCCTCGCGCCTCGCTAGACTATAAGTAAGTAGACGCAGGCGCGCCGCGCGCGTCCTTTCCTCGGGCTGCCGGCGTTGCGTGAAGATCTCTGCGTGTCATCGCGTCGTGTGTCGCCCTGTTGCGCCGCGTGGCTCCTACCTCTGCTGCTTCGGTGATCTTCACGCATGTCGTCAGCCTTGAGCCCAAACGTTCTTTTCAGAGCGAACTTCTTGTTTCTTATCAGAGTCACATACGTCCTTTTCAGGGCGGTCTTCTTCACTGTTTCTTAATCGAATTTGTCAAAACGCAGGTAGGTATCAGTTATGCAGGAGGTACGGTAAAGGTATGGTTGGTTCTGGTACTGGAGGTAAATGACTAGCTCTGTGTCACTACAGATCCATAAAGCTATAGCGTGATGATTATCTTTTAAAAGGTTAACAATGATTGGAGACATCTTTTCTGGGCCTTAAAAGCTATAACTCGATCAGTTGAGTTCCCCCAGAAAATGATACCGTAGAGCAAGTGCGATTCAACTATTCCGTAGTAAGCCGTAAGAAGTGTTTTGACATCTACAATGGAGGATAATCTATATTAGAACACATGCGGATGAACTCAATTTTTTACACAAACTGTCTATAATTGACGATGACGGCACGGTTGTCGCAGTGGTTAAGTAATTGACTGCTGCGCTGCATGTCGCGGGTTCGATCCCCGCACGGAACAAATATTTGTATGACCTACAATTAGTTGATCCGGGTCTGGCTGTTTTTGTATGTGAGTTTAAATGTATGTAAACGCACCCACTATACAGGAGAAATTCCTAGAGTGGGGCAAAGTTATTGTAAAAAAAATAAAAATGTGCTTTCCAATTTAAGTTGCAATCTATTTGCATCCCTAATAATTTGGTATCCTCTGCTTCCTCAATTTTGACATTTTTGTAAGGGATGTTGAGATTAGTTCCGCCGGGAGTACGTTGTCTAAAGTGCATTAATTTTGTCTTACCTAAATTAATATTTAAATTATTTACGTCTAGCCATTTAATTAGTGCGTCAAGAGAATTATTTATGTCATTTTCATATGTATTTGTACTTTTACATGGGGTTGTTACAGTGCTATCGTCTGCAAACATAGTTATAGGATATTCAAGGGTCATGGGCATATCATTAACATAAGTTATAAATAAAAGCGGGCCTATCACGGTTCCTTGTGGTACACTGTATGAGATTTTTCGTTCTTGAGACCTTATAATGTCTTCGTGTTTGGTAACTGTGTTAATTTTGCTAACTTCGGTTATTTGTGTTCTGTTTTCCAGATAAGATTTTATAAGATCGAGCACGTTACCCCTAATGCCATATCCTTCTAATTTATTAAATAATATATTATAATGGACATAATCGAACGCCTGGGTCATATCGCAAAATAATAGGATTCAAAAAGTCATAAACTGCCATATTGATGGTTCTGTGCTGTCTGAATCCATTTTGTTCTTCGCAAAGTATATTATATTTTCCCATAAAATTTATAATTAATTCCCTGTAAATGTATTTCTCAAAGATCTTCGAAATAACCGGTATGAGCGAAATAGGTCTATAATATTCCATCAACTCCATCTTCTTAAATACGGGTTTTTCTTCTTAAATACGGGTTTTATTATAGATGTTTTGACATACTAGACCAGCATCAACACCTCCGTCAACTTGTGTCAAATTTCCAGCAATGTAGTGACACCCACGAACTAGCTTTGAGACGGATATCTGAATTGGAAATGGAATTAAGCAGGGCCCACGTCACAATAACCTGTTTGGAATCTATCAAAGCCAGTGAAGACTCTGCGATCACCTGCAGTCGTTATGATGAGTTGGTTGGTAGCGGGTCGGGACCCACATGTATTGAGCCAATTGTAACAATAGACTTAACTGATGATACTATCACTAAATGCAATTTGTTTACTAGCCATAATAAGTTAAAAAAATATATTAAAATTAATAGATTAATTAGAAAAATCACTAAAACGCCAAAAAGTTAACAAATTAAATATAAAACTTAAGCAAAAAAATCTAAATTTAATTAAAGAAGTGTAATAGTGAACTACAATTTATGTAATACAATGTATGATACAGACAGTCATATGCTCAGCACCTACAGGATGAATTGTTTGTTAGGGAATATGCTCTAAAGCAGGGATCCCCAAACTATTTTGGACAAGTAACCCCTTTTCCAAAATGAACTGTTACCTCAGACCCCCATGGCCAAATTACCTACTTTTAAGATCAACCCCCTTATTCATAATGGTCCGCTAACTTAAAACAGTTGCTACAGAGTGTTATTTTTCATTCTGACTTAGGTCAATAGAAGAAGACAGAGTGAGAATTAGCAATGCTGTTAGCAGACTATTATGAATAAGGGGGCCTATCTTTAGGTTTTTTGCTATTGATACAAAATACCTAGGTACTAAGGTACAAATTGGAAAACTTTGCACTTGGTTAAGTGAGTAAAGTTGACTTCATTTTCTCATCAAAATTTAACAAAAAAAAGACATACAATTTAGTAAATATCAAGTTTAATTTATAATGATTATTAAAAATTAGGTACTTAAAGAATCTTAAGTAGATAGGAAATTATATTTAAAAAAGTATTAATTCGCAAAGAGAAAATAAAACATTCAGTGTGATGGAGACTATCTACCAATCTAGCTACATCCGGTTCAATATTGGTGAGTTGCAGCCTTAAATCTCCACGTTCGTTGATTTTTAAACTGTTTCTTTGTTTCGTCAAAATGTTTGTTACCACACTGAAGCTTTTTTCAACTAGGTATGATGATGGAAAAGCGATAAGGTATTTTTCAGCAATGTTCCACAATGTAGGATACTGTGTTGACTCAGCTTTTTTGCTACTAAATGCTGCCTGTGAATCACGCAGTACATCAGGCAGTTGTCACTTTAAGTGAGCTTTAAAACCACGATGACGACCAACCATAGACGGTGCACTATCAGTCGCAACAGAAACAATGTTCTTCCATGGAATAGATTTGTCAGTAAAAAAATGTTCCACGGCCTGAGAAATCGATTCTCCTCTGGCATCAGTCTCTAAATATGTAGCAAAAAGCAGTTTTTGGCCCATATTTTCATCTTTGATATATCGAACATATCCTAACAACAGAGCTTCATTGCCGGGTAATGTAGACTCGTCCAACTGGAGAGAGAATCTGTTGGTCTGTAAGAACTTGCATAAAATGTTTTCCACATCGCGTCCCATCTCTTCTATGCGTCTCTGAACGGTGTTATTGCTCAAAGGTATTCTCTTTAAAATATCATGTGCGGGTTTGTGCAATACATTGTTAAGTAACTCCGCAATGGCTGGTAAGATAAGCTGCTCTCCAATTGTGTGGGGTTTCCCCGACTTCGCTATTAGTAAAGATATATTATAGGACGCTCGTAAACCATCATCGTCTTTAATAGATGATGACGCAAACATCGATCTTATGGATGGCCTTATGTCTAGTTTTTCTTTAAGTGCTTGAAAAAATGACAAGGGCTTACTTTTTTTGTCAGCATGTACTCTAGATAAGTGGTCATCCATTTTTGAAGGCTTCATGGCATCGTTACTGAATACTTTTTCAGATATGAGACACATCGGCAAGTGTTGATTTGATGGAGATGCAATAAATCCGAACTTGTAACAACAAGTAGTCCAAACTGTATTGTCTGCATTTTTTTTTCGTGTCCGCCATCATAATACTCTCAGTAATCCTGCAAATAAAAAAATAAGAAACTATCTAAATAAAAACAATAATAAACTGTTAAATTTACTGGTAAATTGTTACAATTGAAACAACTGCAAACTGTTGCAAACAATCTACAGATAGCTCAACTGATCACTATCACACAGTGGGGCAATGCAGACAGCGTCCCCAAGACGCTGGCTGCATTGCCCCTAGGGCATGCAAACCGGATACCCGGATAACCGTAAAAACCGAATAACCGACTGATTTGAAACCAGGATTTTTTTGAATAACTAAACCGGATTTTTCGGTTTTGCATAGTAAACATTCTAAATAAGCATTTTTTGAGTGCTACACCGACGGCCACGACAACACAGGAAAACGTAGACCATACACTAGTAAATGTTTCACAGAACATCAAGAACTAATTCGGACAAGTTTAAAGAAGGCAAAAATAGGAGAGCACTTAATAGGCGTGACAACAATAGGTTATGTCAATTGAGGTGTCAAAGCGCTTTGATGCGCAAGAGTGTTTACTGCATGGGGCTAATTATTTATAATAAATTACAAAGAGATTGGAAAGATTTAAATGCTTGGCTGTTTAAGAATAGACTACGTAATTTTTTGATAAATAAAACGTATTACTGTGTGACTGAGTTCCTTATGAGAAAAATATTAGTTGACTTTTCTAGTAATCGTTATATGGAGCTCTAATTTAATAATGATTCATTGAATGGTATATAATTTAATAATAATTGATCTAATGACATAATAATTTGATGTGAATAATATATGATAATAATTTGATGTAAATGTTAAATACAATAATAATAACTTAATGTAAATATTTGCATGCCGAATGGCAAAATATGGCTGATCTTTGTACTGTACTAACACCTATTGATGTAACATCTACCCATATTTGCAAAAATAAATTATTCTTATTCTTAACAAAAGTATATAAAGCTTTGAAATCTATACCTCCGACAAGTGTGGAATCAGAGAGAGCCTTTTCATCAGCGGGTCTCATGTGTAATAAAATCCGTAGTACTCTAAATGATGACTCCCTTGATGCACTTGTATCCTTACGGTCATTCTATCAAAGTAAAAAAATACTAATTTGGTTTAGCTGTGTAACTTTAATTTTTAATCTGTCTTTAAGAATGACTGATTTATTTTATTTTGTTAAATTAGGAATAAAACGTCTATTTTATGCGTTAATTAAATAATTATTTTGATCGCATTTTACGTACTGTTGATTTTGCCTGTTTATATTTTATGACATTAATTTGTAGTTTAATATTCTGTGATTTTAGATTTTGTGTACCTATCAAATGTTCCTAATTTTGTATGTTAGGTAGCTTAAGTTTTGAAGAATATGTTATTTTCCTAAATAATAAGCTATACGTTATGTATAAAGAAAAAGAACTTTTTGTATTGTTACTTAGTAGTTGTAGCTTATTTCAGTCCAAAAAAATGCTCATAATTATAATAATAAGCACACATATTTCTAATTTCTTTAATAAAAATTGAGAAAAAAAACGAAAAACCCGATTTAACCGGTTTCACCGGTTTTGTAAACAAAAACCCGAAAAAGACGGTTTTTATAAACAACCCGGTTTTTGCATGCCCTAATTGCCCCACTGTGTGACAATGCTGATGCGCTGTGCCGGATAAAAACTGTTTGGTACTTACCCTGTTAATTTTTCATAAACTGCAGATATTGTATGGTTACGCTATTAACTCGCGTAGGGAGCTCAGCATTTTGTAAATTCTTTTTCAGTCACTTTACTTCACTTAATTTGGCTATGTAATAACTTTGTAATCTCTTGAAATAAATGAATACTTATATGAGTTATTATCATTCAAGCTCCAACGAATTTCAAAACGCAAATGAACTTTCAACCTAA
Source organism: Xanthia togata (assembly GCA_963853775.1). Classification (NCBI taxonomy): domain Eukaryota; kingdom Metazoa; phylum Arthropoda; class Insecta; order Lepidoptera; family Noctuidae; genus Xanthia; species Xanthia togata. The sequence continues at coordinate 918,231 of OY970801.1, forward strand.
GTGCAAGCTCGTTAAATAGTAAAATTTTGAGTTTAATGTAAAAGGAAAAATCGCAACCACTAACCTACCATTACCAATTAAATTACCTACAAATATACCTACGTAGGTACTTAATTATATTCTGAAAACAATAACATTATTATTATACTTACTTAATCATTATATTGTTAAAAATTTATTTACTAAGGTTGATATACTTAAATAGAAATTAAGTAACAATTTTCTTAGAAAAAAATATCCAAAGCAACAACACGTCAAAAAATTAGTCAAATAACCCGCCCCTAACTGTTCCCGGCGCAAAGGTGCCCATAACGCTTGCAGCATTACCACGTTGGATGGCAATGGCTAACCTTTGCACCAAAAACGATCTGGAGCGGGAGTCACCCGTTTTATCACGGAGCCTGTGCCCTATATCATAAATGAGCTTCTTGGCCTCAGTGCCCCAACACCCCATGGACTCAACGGCAACGGGCACAAAAAGGTAACGGTCCGCCAACGGAGCGTACTTCACCCTCTTCCTTACAGCAGCGTCTTCAGCTGCAGCCGACGGCGAGAGGACCGTGCGACCAAGGTGGCTGGCGGCAACAGTGCTGACGCAAGTTGCGTCCCATATTAGGCACTTGCCGTTCCTCCAAGGCACCAAAGTCAGCCCATCCGGCCGCTTGCCGTCAGTCCTGGACAGACCCGGCGGCTCCAGTACGCAGGGGACATCTGCCGAAACGAATGCCCTCCTAACAATATCATTGAGCGCATGGTGACGCGGGAACCTCCCCGAGCAACGACGACAACTCAAAGCGTGATGGCCATCGGCCTCCACCATAGAACCGCAGGTGCATCTGTGGGGTTCACACACCTTGCAGTCCAGGCGGAGGGCCACCGCCACACGCAAAGAGTCATCATCAAGCAACGTGCCCAGGTGAGGCGAAGGAAGCGCGTGCAACCATGCTCCCGATTCTGGCTGCGATACAGCCCTGAGTCTGGCTAGATCAGCCCCCGAGGAACCCACCAACATTTGCTACTGGATCAGCTTAGACGTGAAGTCATCCCAAGCGCGCTGAACATGCGTTGCGTCGGGGCTTGCTGCACCCATGTTGAGGACAGACCAAGCTGACCCGGCGTCCAACATAAATGGTATGTTTGCCACATTACCATTGGAATGTAAAATAACAGACACGAGGTCAGCCACCCCATGAGTAGACGCCAGGAAAGCCGACAGGCCCACATCATGCACACACCGCACCCCAAGACCCCCGAGTCGGATAGGAAGAGCTGCCTGCCTCCACTGCGCATCATTAAAAGACAAATTCAGGATCGACTCAACCGAAGATTTTAAAACACAGTCAAAAGAACATACCTCCTCAGGGCAAAGCCAGGTGGGAGCGGTCCGCAAGAGATATGTAATCTTGGGTAAGGCAAAACACATGCGCAACAACAAAATTGCAACGTGCGCGGAGAGATCCTTGAGACATTCCCGAGCATTGAGGAGAAGCTGTTTACGGGAGGAAATGGCTTCTGGCACTCCGTCAAGAAAAATGGGAGATCCCAAAAGGAAGAAAGAGAGAGGAGAAAGTTCCTTGAGACCAGGTAAATGAGACCCAAAGCGTGAGAAGTGTGTACGAGCAACGCCACAGGGAAAAAATTCGCACTTGGAGGAATTCACCTCCAGACCCAGCTCCTTAAGTTGAGGAACAAGAACCTCCAGGTCCTGGCAAACTTCTTCCAGTGATCCACCAATAATGTGTGATTAACTCAAGACAATGTTTAAATGTTCTTTCTCCAGAATTAGTTTACCTACTGACAGGTTTTATGAGTTTATATAAAAGTTTATAATTTTACTTTTTATGTACATTTATTTTATTTTTATTTATTGTTGACATAATCTACTCATTACAATGTTTTTTTTAATGAGTTGTATTATAATATGTGGTTAGCTAGCGACCTCGACAATTATTTATTTTACCTCGATGGTCCTAGTTTATCAATTATAACTTCTAGTTACAGCTCTATGTAAGCGGGCACGCCCTTTATGCCTGGAGGCTTTATTTTCTTTTTTTTAGATATTGTTTACGTTTAGTTATTTTTATTTCTGCTTGAGTATAGTTCTCGATGTTTTTGGTTGGTATATTGGCGTGTGCTAGCTGTCATATGGCTATTAATTTATAATTTAAATTTTATTTAGCGTAATGTAAATTATCTTAAAAATTATTGTATAGAATCATTTTTTTTTTCCTAACTGAACAGATAGCTGTGCTGCTGGGGAGTTTGTTGCGCCACTTCTTCTTCCCAGCAAAAGCACTAGGAAGTGGTGAAGGGTGGGCGTTTTGGGGGACTGTCTTATGTAATTTTGACGTTCGAAAAGTGCTGATTCTCAGCCTAGTTTGAATAAATGACTTTTGAATTTGAATTTGAATGCCATCATCGAGGTACCACAGGTTCAGAGACGATTTCAACCCAGAGATGACTTTGTGGATTGCTAAACTGAAAACAAGTGGCCCCAATGGATCCCCCTGCTGCGCTCCCACTTGAGACGAAATGAGACTATCACTAAAGAATAGATTAGAAGGAGAATAATATACCTGATAGAGAAAAGGGTATAGAGAAGGAATTTTATCCTTGACCTCACTCAAAAGAACGTCTCTTTCTAGGGTGTTAAAAGCATTGCGTATATCAAGTTTCAGCACCACGCAGTCCGAGTTCTCAGGATCCATGACGAACGCACGCGTCGCATGGATAGCGGCCTCGCACCCCCGACGCGTCCCAAACCCTAGTTGATGCGGCTGCAAGTATTCAGACATAGCTACTCTTACGGACCGGCACGCCAGCTTAGCTGTCAACCTTCTGAATACGCTACCGATGGCTATTGGTCTCAGGCCTCCGTCTTTTTTCTTGAGTGTGCAAAGAGAAGCACCATACAAATAAGGACAAACTACCGGATTGAGCTGACCACTCATTAGAAAGTTTGCGAGCTTTGTCAAACACTCCAGTAAACGCCGCCCGTTTTCACCCGCAGAACCAAACCAAACCACAACCAAACCAAAACCAAATGCCCCGGACGAATTCCATCCAAGTCTGCCGCAGAGCCACTATTAAAAGAGCTCAAAGCCAACGCGACGTCCTCTACTGATGCAGTTACCCCTGGAAATGACGAGTCCGGCGCCGATGTAAAATTAAGCGGACGCGATGGGCTTGGGTGCTTGACCGTAAGGGCGCTTAGCGTGCCAAGGTCGTGTTGCGCGAATGAGTCGTCTGAAACCAGCAACCGAACCGCGCCCCGGAGGTGTCCGTCGAACACCTTAGACTCGATGGCTTTTCGAATCCCGCACGACTTAGAAAAACCTGCCACACAACCCGACTCATCCCAAACCTACCAAAACCCAAAATAGTAAAATATTTATTTATTTATTAATAGGAGAACCAACAGCAATTACAAATGGATAACAGGGGATTAAGAAACATAAAGCCAATTACAGGTTCTCACGGGTAAAAACAGAAAAAATAGTAGAAATCTTAGGATCACTAACACTAACAAGCACGATAAAAAAGATTAAGAATAAGGTACAATGTATAAGGTACAATAAGTATTATGCACTATGCATTTGTAAAAAAGTCAGCGTTTAGCCGAGCGCGTGCAGAATAGGTTTTGGTGGTAAATGGGTCAAATGAGAACTCTTTACAAAGAACATTAAAGTCTACTACTCGCACCATGTATGAGTTTTGCCTGTAGTTAGAAGAGGAAAAAGGAATGGAGATAGGTGGATTGAATCTAACTGATCTCTGAGGAACATTGAAACGTAGTTTATGAAGGCGATCAGGATCTGCGGGGTGCCAACTGAAAACCAGCGCTGGGTGTCTGACGCCCAGCAAATGCTGAGATGGTAACCCTTTCGGTATGGGCACGCTCAGCAAAATTTTACTGCAATTTTATTGTTATGTTTTTTGTTCTTTTTTTTTTAATGTGTTTGTTGCTGTTGTGTTGTGTCTGTGTCGAATAAATGTTTTGTATTGTATTATTGTATTGACAGTCAATCTCGTTGGATATAATTTTCAAGAGGAAAGTGCAATCTGATAGTCGACGGCGATTTATGAGTGGCTGTAAATGAAATTTCTTGCAAAGATTTATGTAATTATCAGAATGGTATGGTATACGCAGCCGAAAACAGAAAACGAATAAATCTTTTTTGTATATTCTCTATACGATCAATGTACTTGCCATAACACGGGTTCCAGATTTGTGACGCATATTCAAGATGACTTCTCACAAAAGAGCAATAAAGAATCTTAAGGGTCTTGGCTTTCTTGAAACACCCTGCGAGTCTCATAATAAAACCCAGTGACCTCGAAGCTTTGGCCACTATTTGCTCAATGTGATTCCAAACTTTTGTTTAACGTGTAAACAAAAGTTTGGAATCGTGAAAAACGCCCAGGGCCTCAAGTCTGCTATTACAATAGTGTCAGAATGGTCTATCATTGATTTCATAATTGTTGATTTTGACAAGTTTGGTAATCTACTAACATATTGGCGTCATTATGACTTTCCAATGGTCAGCCACTGACACTCCATTGAAAGAAATGGAATCTATTGGTAATCTCGTAGATAATGAAAAATGAATGACTGACTTAGGCAATAATCTGCTAAAATTTTGACATTTCCTTTGATTAGTGACCTACCATGAGAACGTCTTTGTGCAATCATTTCTTTTAATTCGTTACGAGTATCGTGTTTGTGGAATACAATGATCAACCAATGATCGACCATTATGAATTTAGCAGATTACGAACTTTTAGCAAAATGACAATGGGATCGTGTTGGAATGACGAATTTATAAAAATAGCAGATTTGGGCCCCTGGTCGCGTACAGCACCATCGCGTCTATGTATCTAATAGCTGCCCTTTAAGTTTATAAGTTGCAGAGGTGTGCGTTACCCCAGCCAGATAATGTCGAAAATCGTCATCTAAGTGCAACAGATAATTAGAAATACCTACAGCTTCTATAATTGGTAAGCAGATTTTTAAATTTGGTAAGCTGATAGTTTTTTAATTATTTGATAAAAACACTTCCGGCTGGAGTAACGTTACCCCAGCCAGATCTTTTGTTTTTAGATCTTTTGTTTTCTAATGGATATTTTGAAATAAATTTTATCTAAATAATTAGAAATGAATTTGAAATAAATGGGTGTGCGTTACCCCAGCCAGATAATGTTGAAAATAGTCATCTAAGTGCAATAGGTAATTAGAAATACAGCTTCTGTAATTGGTAAGCAGATTTTTAAATTTGGTAATCTGATAGTTTTTTAATTATATGATAAAAACACTTCCGGCTGGAGTAACGTTACCCCAGCCAGATCTTTTGTTTTATAATGGATATTTTGAAATAAATCTTATCTAAATAATTAGAAATCAATTTGAAATAAATGGTAGATACCTACAACTTAATTTAAATACAAATTAAGTTGTATCTACCATTCATTTCAAATTGATGTCTAATTATTTAGATATGATTGCTATGGTTGCGAAGATATTTAAAATCCTGCTGGAGTAACGTTTGCACGATTGCTGTATCTCGGAATTGACTATACGGATGATTGTAATATTTGTACATGAGTTCTGGCTAATTAGTTATAACTTGTTACGCAATAAACGAATCCACTTTATTGCACCGTTTTGAAGTTATTTTAGTAACTAGAAAATATGTTTTATTAGGACCTAGCACTTCCATTATGCGCCCCAAAGCCTAAACTTAGTTAAACGTTATTATATAGGTAATTACATCTATAAATGGTACTGAAGTTTCATTAGTATCCTATACGCAATTAAAAAGTTAGGATGATGTTCCGGCCACGGCGCGCAGCTGAGTTATTTGACCACTGATTAACCGAGTTTACTGCAGTAGTGGTAATTTTACATCAATAATTAGAAATACAGTTCAATTATATACATGTGAAATTTCAGACTAATTAATTAACGAGATAATCGAAAAAAATGATGTATGCGTGGTAACCCGACCAAATCTAGAATGTTATAAAAAAGCGGGCGCGCAATACATTATACCAACCTTCTAAAATTATTAGCATAATATTGTCCTTAAAAGTTGGTACAGTCACGAATAAAATTAGTTTGATTGAAAAATTTAACCTACCATACTAAATGTTTAAATAAACTTTAAATTGCTCAAAGTAGTGTCCACTATGCCATTCTTCATATACCTACCTACTTTTAACCATTATATCGATGAGGTAGGTAGGTACCTACTTACGTACCTGTTGTAAGTAGCAGAAACATCTTGAAAATATTATATAATTTACATGCAATAAGACTTAGTTAGGTAGTCAAAAAGTACGTATTCTAAGAAGTTGACTGCATTGTTATGTCGTTTTTTTTAGTATTGTAAATGTTTTATTTTTATAAAATAAAACTCAATTAAGAATACGGCTATCTTTATGTAAGATATTTGTGATTTTTTAAATCATATTAGATAAAACAGTAGAACCTACCTACCTACCTTCTGTAAAGTTCTATGATATTATATTAGTAGTTGCTGCACTGTGATGTTATTAACTTATTACATTTTATTATTGTTGATCTGTGATTTATTACAATAAAACTTAATTTGAATTTGATCAGTTCTTAATTTTAATTTCACATAAGCAAGCGACGTTGCATATTAGTCCATAAAAAATATCTGTGATTATTTTTGAAGTAAATTTATATACTTACTTACTTACCTTAATTAAAATAATTATCTGGTTTGGATCATCATCATCATCTACATAGTTAGATACTCCATATTTGTTATTACCTACTCATTATTATTTTTGAAATGAATATTCCATTATAAATATGTTTTACTTTACCACTTGTTTACCCGTCTGTACTAAACTTGTAATTATTATCACGTATTATCCTGTAAGTTTTAGAAGGTTGGTATAATGTATTGCGCACCCGCTTTATTATAACATTCTAGATTTGGTCGGGTTACCACGCATACATCCTTTTTTTCGATTATCTCGTTAATTAATTAGTGTGCAAGTCTGAAATTTCACATGTATATAATTGAACTGTATTTCTAATTATTGATGTAAAATTCAGTTACCACTACTACAGTAAACTCGGTTAATCGGTGGTCAAATAACTCAGCTGCGCGCCGTGGCCGGAAAATCATCTTATCTCTTTAAAATTCAAAATTTAAAAGTCATTTATTCAAACTAGGCTGAGAATCAGCACTTTTCGAACGTCAAAGTTACATAAGACAGCTAGTCCCACAAACGCCCACCCTTCACCACTTCCTAGTGCTTTCGCTGGGAAGAAGAAGTGGCGCAACAAACTCCCCAGCAGCACAGCTGTCTGTTCAGTTAGAAAAACTTGATTCTATACAATAAGTACTTATGCAAAATAATTTACATAACGCAACACAAAACATTAAATTATAAATTAATAGCCATATGACAGCTAGCACACGCCAATATACCAACCAAAAACATCGAGATCTATACTCAAGCAGAAATAAAAATAACTAAACGTAAACAATATCTAAAAAAGGAAATAAAGCCTCCAGGCATAAAGGGCGTGCCCGCTTACATACCTATAGCTGTAACTAGAAGTTATAATTGATAAAATAGGACCATCAAGGTAAAATAAAATAAAACAGTTAATTATTAATAACAATAACAAAACCATGATCAGCAAGACGACCAGTCACCACAAGCAGCACCCGTTCACGAGCTTAACGCAAAGATCAGCCATTACCCCCCTCGCCATATTTGAGGGAAGGAGGCAACCCGACCCCCGACGCTACCGCAAGCAGTGACATCTAAGGGAGCATGATGAACTTGCTGCCGGTTTTTCAGGAAAAAAAAAATGTGATCAATTTGTCGAGGTCGCTAGCTAACCACATATTGCAATACAACTCATGAAAATCATTCTAATGAGTAGATTATGTCAACAAAAAATTAATAAAATTAAAATAAATTGACTTATAAAGTCAAATAAAATGAACAATTTACAGCTTATATAACCTGTCAGTAGGTAGGCTAATTCTGGAGAAAGAACATAAACATTGTCTTGAGCCAATCACAGCGACCAACTATTCTTATCATTTAAGTAGTCGTTGATAGAATAGTATGCCTTTGAACAAAGGTTGGACTTTACTTTAGTTTTAAACGCATTAAAAGGCAAATCTAGCAAAGAAGAGGGTAGCTTGTTGTAAAAGGTTATACCAAGCCCAACAAATGAGTTATGAACCTTATGAAGCCGGTGAAAGGGAGCTCGTAGTTTGTCCTTGTTTCTTGTGTTTCATTGTGAATATCACTGTTTCTAGTGTAGAAGTGTATATTTTGCCTAATATATAGAATGTTGGCGAAAATGAATTGTGAGGCAACAGTGAGGATACCAATATCTTTAAAAAAATATAATATATTTATAATTACTTATAGGATATTAATGAAACTTCAGTACCATTAAAGACAGTAATTATCTATATAATAACGTTTAAGTTTTTGGGGCGCATAATGGAAGTGCTAGGACCTATTAAAGAAATTTTCTATGTACTAAAATAACTTCAAAACGGTGCACTATAGTGGATTCGTTTATTGCGTAACAAATTATAACTAATTAGCCAGATCTCATTTACAAATATTACAATCACCTGTGTAGTCAATTCCGAGATACAGCAATCGTGCAAACGTTATTCCAGCAGGATTTTAAATATCTTCGCAACCATAGCAAATACAAAATATACAAATTAAGTTGTACCATTTATTTCAAATTGATTTCTAATTATTTAGATAAAAATTATTTCAAAATATCCATTAGAAAACAAAAGATCTGGCTGGGGTAACGTTACTCCAGCCGGAAGTGTTTTTATCAAATATTTAAAAAACTATCAGCTTACCAAATTTAAAAATCTGCTTACCAATTACAGAAGCTGTATTTCTAATTATCTTTTGCACTTAGATGACGATTTTCGACATTATCTGGCTGGGGTAACGCACACGTTGTAGAGAGAGGGACGCGTTTTCTGCTAAAGGAGATAACTGAACATTTAACAGGGTTCAAATCTAGCTTATTAATCAAGCAATAATCATCCAATCGCGCCAGGTCAGATTGGAGAGCATCCATGTCATCATCTGATGCTACTGATGAAAATATCTTCATGTTATCAGCAAAAAAAAGTAAATTTGAGTTGTGAAAACACGAGTCGATGTCGCTTACATAAATAATAAAAAGTAACGGACCCATCAAGGAACCTTGAGGAACACCACTAGGAGCTGAAACCCAGCTTGACATGTAGTTACTGATAACGACAGCTTGAGATCTGTTTTCAAGGTATGAAGTGAACCAACGAAGTAGATCTCCTCTGATACCATTATTAAAAAGCTTTGTTTTAAGGATATTGTGGTCAATTCTATCGAAAGCCTTACTGTTATCCGTGTAAATGACATCGACCTGTGCCCCATTATCCATTCTGTCCGTTAGAAAGTCATTGAGCAAAGCCAGGTTAGATGCAGTTGAACGGCCCTTAAGAAATCCGTGCTGAGAAGGGCTAAAAGACTGCCTCAGTGCTGCGTAAACTTGATCGTAGACAACCCTCTCAAAAATTTTAGCTAATATGCACAATTTGGAAATAGGTCTGTAATTAACTATTTCATTTTTGTGCCCTTTTTTATGCACCGGAGTTATAAAGGCAGACTTCCAGATTTGGGGAACAGAATGAGAAGTGAGCGATTTTGTGAATAATAGAGATACTGGTAAAGCTATGGTTCTAGCGCATCCAATCAGAAATTTAGGTGATAATTGGTCCGGACCAGCAGACTTAAATGGATCGATTTTACCAATTAGCTTAACTATAACATTTAGGTCAATGTCAATTAAGTGAATATCCGAGGGTAAATTATAATTTGCAGCATGGGGAGTACAGTAATTAGTCGTCACAACATTGGTAGGATCAAGAAAAGTAGAATAGAAGTGGGAAGAAAATGCATTACAAATAGACTCCGGAGAGGAAATCGTCACATCACCATACTTGAAGGAACTGGGTATTGCATTGGACTTAGATCGCTGCTTCACAAAGCTCCAAAAGCGTTTAGGACTCTTTTCGATGGAGGCTTCTGTATCAGCTAAGTAATTAGTGTAACAATCCGCTTCAAGTCTGTTAACCCGCTCACGTAAATGTTTAAAGGTCGCCTCGTCAGAAAGTCTGAAATTTACGGAGATATTTAGCCTTATCTTTGATCAAGCGTTTAAGTGCCGGGGAGTACCAAATAGGGTATGAGCTGTGAGAGACTATCTTAGTTGGCACATACTTATTTTGAATATCCGCTATGGTAGCATAAAAGTAGTCTACGGCGTCACCAAGCGACATGTCAATAAATAAGTTTGTCCAGTCTATAGCTGCTATTTCACCGTTAATGGCTGCAAAGTCAGCTTTACCGTAAAGGTAACGAGTAAAGGGAGCGCGAGTTAAATAAGTGTATTCTGCAAAGTTCACGTCGATACAGAGGGCGGGATGATATTAGTCGACAGGTGATAAAGGCACCAAACATTCACACACTGAAACAATTTCATTACATAAAACTAAATCTAGAATCTTACCATAACTATTTAATATTCCATTATATTGACTGAACCCTAAAATACGCAATTCATCAGTAAGCATGTACTCGTCGCCACTACAAAAATTCACAGGTAATAATGTGCTGTTATTTAACTGCCACAAACTTCCACTAAGGTTAAAATCGCCAATAACTAAATACTTATCAGTTGGATTGTTTAGGTAATACTATACTACTTAAACTATGGAGAAAATTTGATGATTGGTCTGTAAAGGAATAACCATGATTTTGCCTACATAGATATATGACGCAAACATTCAACTTAAGATAATTTCTTGTGTTAGGCTGACGTACACTCAGCGTTACCCACAAGTCTTCGGCCGATGAGTGAAATGAGGGGAACAGCAGAAATCCACTTACGGGTAGCTATCAAGACACCACCTCCACGAGACTGGCCCGTAAGACAGTAATCCCGGTCACGACGCCACACAATATACCTACTGATCACCAAATAACTCCGAGTTTAATATGTCATCGACTAACCAAGTTTCAGTTAAAACAATGACATCGTATGAACATAGGCATAGTTGGCGAAAGAAGGATTCAGTCTTGGTACGGAGGCCACGTACATTCTGATAATAGACATGCAGTTTGTTTTTAACGTCTACAGTCATCGATAATTAGCACAAATTATAGCAACAAAATTATTAGTACGATAACAACCACTCAAATAACAAAGCGCTAAAAGACTAACGATTGCAGCGACTGTGACAATATCAGGAACATGTTTGGACTTGCAACTTGATCATGAATTCCTTCGTGTTAAATCGCGTAAGCGTCAAATAGAGAGCAAGTCAAAACGCGCCTGAAAGACGTACGCTCGAACTCATTATCTTGCACAAACTTGTCCACACCGACTTGCCGAGTTTTTCATCTTGTACGAACTTGAGGCTTTACATTACTACAACAATGCTATTTCCTAAAAAAATATTAATTATTCTTAGTACACGTAACACAACATAAACAACACAGTACCTACCTACCTAACTTGAAAGTTTTAAATAAGAACTTGTGTTAATTTAATAGGGGTCGATTTTTAGACCTCGTCGACCCCCAAAATCAGTTTTCGTTTACTGACCATTTTGGGAGCCTGCTCTAAGCAGTGTTAATGTCCACCATAGTGCATAGATTATGTATAAAACACTGTCAGTATCACGTACAAGGTGGTCAGTTAAAGCCACGCACTCTCGCACATTAAGGTTGTGGGAGGCCTCAGATTCTAAGTACATCCAATGTTGGTCAGGACTGAGTGCTTCTGATGTATTTGTTGATGTCATTGATGAGCGCTTTCCACTAACGATGCACGTATTACGTCTGAGGTTCCCACTAACGATGCACTTAATACACAATTCAATTCAATTAAAAAGTCATTTATTCAAAATAGGGTGAGGAATCAGCACTTTTCGAACGTCAAAATTACTTATGACAGTCCCCCAAAAACGCCCGCCCTTCACCACTTCCTAGTGCTTTAGCTGGGAAGAAGAAGTGGCGCAACCACGGATATCGACCATCGCTTTCGACTCCCTAATTGCATGCGTGTGCATTGAATGTTCGCAAATAGCAAGTGTTTACAAGTGAATGCCCCGCCCATTCTATGTATGTGTGCTATTAGTAATTGATTTTGTGTAGCTGCTTTCTTCTTAGTGTGCGAGTTCAAATTTTAAGTGTGTGTCGTAAGTACACTATTTGTTAATGTTGTAATTATTTTGGTGGGAGATAAGCGGCCGCACTAGGATTCTTTACTATTCCGCATTGAAGGCATATCTCTGGATATCTATGGGCGCAACAAACTCCCGAGCTGCACTGCTGTCTGAATAGTTAGAAAGACTTGATTCAATACAAAAGTACTTATGCAAAATAATTTACGTTACGCAACATAGACCATTAAATTAAATTATTTTAAGTGTCACCTAGCACACGCCAATATACCAACAAAAAAAGTGAAAAGTAAATATCCAAATGAATGCCAGGCCTAAAGGGCGTGCTCTTTCTATCATATAGCATAGTTAACATTTTATTATTTTAGTACAGAGTATCATAAACTTATTTTAAATTAATATTTTGACGAGAGAGAATTTGTCTTGCGTTGTCAGAATGCGCGCGAAAAGAAAAGTGACATTTCATGTGTTGCCAACGGCCCATCGTTGGCAACACATGAAATGTCACTTTTGTTTAATCCTTTTTAAAAAAATATTTACTATATTTTATCTCTAAAAAACGCCATGTTAGACGGTGTGTATTAGAATACTACTTTGTAAATTATATTTCAGATCGCGAAGTAAAACTATCGGTCTTAGCGCTGAAAGCGACGTCTTTAAACAATAACATAAGTAGCTGACCAGAACAGCTACCTAGATGATCCAGGAGTAGGGTTTCAGGTTTTGAGAAACCGACTCATGATGAAAATACGAAATAATAGAAATAAAATCGTTTACACGAACAATATAATTATAATAATAAATAGAACTAAACAGATTCACAATTCAACGAATCAGGTAAAGTTATGTTACAAAGTCTCAACCAGCGTGAGCAGCTATTATAAAAGCAACTTTCGCTGTGGTAATTTATCGTGTGTGCCTTGATACTGCCATAAACCTAAGAAGGGACTTTTCAGTAACCATGACCGAAATTTTCATGAAACCTATTAGGTATGTAATGCTATCGATAATACTCATGCCTCTAAACTACAAATAAATATACTCATTAGGTAGGTACACTGAATTCCATACTGACGCATGTGGCTCAGTATTGTCATACTACAGATAAAATGTAACATTTCGTAGTTCAGTAATTTTTAGTAGTAGTTTCATTTGTAGGGGGTGACCATGTGGTTCCGTTCATAGGTGGTGCCCAAGTTGTGCCATTGATAGGGGGTGCCCATGTGGTCCCGTTCGTTGGTGGTGCCCAGGTTGTACCATTGATAGGGGGTGCCCATGTGGTCCCGTTCGTTGGTGGTGCCCAGGTTGTACCATTGATAGGGGGTGCCCATGTGGTCCCGTTCGTTGGTGGTGCCCAGGTTGTACCATTGATAGGGGGTGCCCGTGTGGTCCCGTTCGTTGGTGGTGCCCAGGTTGTACCATTGATAGGGGGTGCCCATGTGGTCCCGTTCGTTGGTGGTGCCCAGGTTGTACCATTGGTAGGGGGTGCCCATGTGGTCCCGTTCGTTGGTGGTGCCCAAGTTGTGCCATTTGTCGGGGGACGCCATGTGGTCACATTAATTGGTGGTGCCCAAGTAATCGTTATGGGTGCCCACGTGGTCCCATTCGTTGGTGGTGCCCAAGATGTGCCATTTGTTGGGGGTGCCCATGTGGTCCCGTTCGTTGGTGGTGCCCAAGTTGTGACATTTGTTGGGGGTGCCCATGTGGTCCCATTCGTTGGTGGTGCCGAAGTTGTACCATTGGTAGGGGGTGCCCATGTGGTCCCGTTCGTTGGTGGTGCCGAAGTTGTACCATTGGTAGGGGGTGCCCATGTGGTCCCGTTCGTTGGTGGTGCCCAAGTTGTGCCATTTGTCGGGGGACGCCATGTGGTTACATTAATTGGTGGTGCCCAAGTAATCGTTATGGGTTCCCACGTGGTCCCATTCGTTGGTGGTGCCCAAGTTGTGCCATTTGTTGGGGGTGCCCATGTGGTCCCGTTCGTTGGTGGTGCCCAAGTTGTGACATTTGTTGGGGGTGCCCATGTGGTCCCGTTCGTTGGTGGTGCCCAAGTTGTGACATTTGTCGGGGGACGCCATGTGGTTACATTAATTGGTGGTGCCCAAGTAATCGTTATGGGTGCCCACGTGGTCCCATTCGTTGGTGGTGCCCAAGTTGTGCCATTTGTTGGGGGTGTCCATGTGGTTCCGTTCGTTGGTGGTGCCCAAGTTGTACCATTGGTAGGGGGTGCCCATGTGGTCCCGTTCGTTGGTGGTGCCGAAGTTGTACCATTGGTAGCGGGTGCCCATGTGGTCCCGTTCGTTGGTGGTGCCGAAGTTGTACCATTGGTAGGGGGTGCCCATGTGGTCCCGTTCGTTGGTGGTGCCGAAGTTGTACCATTGGTAGGGGGTGCCCATGTGGTCCCATTCGTTGGTGGTGCCCAAGTTGTGCCATTTGTCGGGGGGCGCCATGTGGTTACATTAATTGGTGGTGCCCAAGTAATCGTTATGGGTGCCCACGTGGTCCCATTCATTGGTGGTGTCCAAGTTGTGCCATTTGTTGGGGGTGTCCAAGTTGTGCCATTTGTTGGGGGTGCCCACGTGGTCCCATTCGTTGATGGTGCCCAAGTTGTATCATTAGTTGGAGGTGCCGAAGTTACTTCAAGTGGCGTACTGGTAGAGTTATCCGCTTGCCATGAGGCAACGCGCGAAGTGTCTCTTAGGTGGATCCTGCAAACAAACAGTTTCTCTATTAACATTATATCGACATAACAATGTCATCACGCGTGTACGAGCATCCCCGAAGGGTTCCTTGCACAGATATAGATAGACTATATCTGTGGTGCCGTGGCTTTAAAGCATTTCACGTGTTATGATTTTTTATTATCATATGTTTACATCTGTTCCGATTTTTTTATTTAGTGTTCTATCTTATCTATAATTTTATAATTTAAAAAAACCGCCTAAGTTCGTGTCGGACCACGCACAATGAAGGGTTCCGTACTTGGGATGAATTTATTCTAAGAACAAAAAAATACTTCATATAGGTTTGTCTGTAATCTATGAGTAAAGAACCATTCTCGGTATTTTATATTTTAAAAGGCGATGTTTCAAAATGTATGGAGCCCCGGCCACGTCTTTGTACTCCATACTAAAAAATGGGGAAACACAGTTTTTAATTATCCAATTACTTTAAGTTGGCTTTGTTTGGTAGTAAAACACAAGAATGTACCTACACTAGAGATGTAAATTGAAAAAAAACAAAATGTTTTTTTTCACAATCTTGAAAAAAAACATGAAAAAAATCTTGACATCGTTGTTTTTTTTCTAAATTTTGTTTTTTTTCAGAAAAAGTGAAACACTATAACTAAAGTGGAATAAAACACTAAATTTGATTGTTTTGTTTTTATTCAAGCCAAATTATGTTTAAATCAATGGGTAACTATTATAATGAACTTAAAAAATACTTAATGTGTTACAATCATCTGTATCAGTATCAGTAGCTACGGCTACGCTTGTTTTATCAGCATCGGAATAATGTTCTGTGTCTGTATTTGTTTCATCTGATTCTGAATCAACGACTATACTATCAGGGACTCTATTACCTTCTGCTTCTGTTGATATTGTTGATGATTGTACTGATTGCAATCTTAAATTATGCGCAATGTACACTATTTTCCTAGCCCTGTCATTTGTCAGTCTATTACGTTTCTTGGTATGAATGTCGCTGTACGTACTAAATGTTCTTTCGCACGCTGCCGATGTAGTAGGAAGAGAGAGAAACTTGACGGCTACTTTAGACAACGCAGTTGATTTGCAAAGTCCTGCCCACCAAGCAATGGGATTCAATTTGTTCACCGATGACCACAAAAAAGTCTTAGAAAAAAACTCTTGTTTTGCTATGTAATTCGCAAGCTCTGGCAGTACTTTATCCTCTTCGATATCTGGTATCTTTATAGCAGCATTATAAATTTGTTCTACAACAGCCGTTTCTTCTTCTGGAGTCAGATCGCATCCTTTAAAATGAGGATCCAATAGGTTCGCGATTTTATGAACATCATATATAGCGAATGCCTTTCTATTTTTGAGTATTTCTCTGACATTTTTTTCCTCAGTTTTTAACAGGGGACTCTTGTCCAACATGTCTTCCACATTGACTTCAATTTTTTTATATAAACTTAAAACATGTGACATCTGTGGAGTGTCACTTTCAACAATTGTAATAGTGTCTAATATTGGTTTCAATAAATTGTAGAATCCAGTAATATTATCCCAAAAGTCATCGCTCAACATATTTACTTTTAATGTTTCCACTTTATTTATAACATCTGAAAGACTCTCATCAATCGCCATGGTTTTAATAGTTTGTTTATTTTCTTTTAAACTCTCTAAGCAGGAGACTAGAGATCCCCAGCGCGTTTTAACTGGAAGCTTAAGACTTAATTTGACGCCGGTGGTCAACTGCTTTTCTATGAAAGCTGTGTTAAGCTTGTGAGAGTTCTTTATAGCCTTGATACAAGCTGTTGCATCGGCTATGAGGGTCTTTAAAGTTGGCAAAGTATTCATATCAGTAAATATTAATTGGAGGGAGTGTGCTAGGCACCCGTAGGTAAATAAGTTTGTTCGTGCGTACTTCGTTTCGAGTAGTCTCCAAGCTGCCTTCATATTAGCAGCATTGTCAGTTACAACGCCAAATACCTTTTGAGGTCCTATTTCATCAATGACGCAACTCATTTCTTGAGCCATGAATTCTGCAGTGTGACATGATCTTCCTGTCGGTAAAACCTTGTAAAGAAAAGTTTTCGGCGTCGTGACAACAAAATTTACGATAGGTTCATTTCTAATGTTGCTCCAGCCATCCACAGCCAATGCCACAGAATCAGCAGCGGCAATTGCCTCTGCTACCAACGCAGACACATTCTTGTACTCATTTTCCAAAAACTGGCCTGACAACATGTATCTAGAAGGTAGTTTATATGCTGGCCGAAGAAACGAAAACAATGTCCTCCAATAAGGATTTTCCACCACACTTAGAGGTGATCTGCTCGCAAAAATTGCCCTGCTGAGAAGCTCATCTGCCTTGTCTTGATCTTCAGGATTCATGTTGTCTATAAAAGCTGCAATACCTTGTGTCTTTAACTTTTTTTCTGTAGTGGCAAGCATAGATGTTCTGGCAATGCTGGATACTTCTAAAAAGAAAAGACAGTGCCGTAAGGTAAGGAACACTATAAATCACTACAACATAATTATTTGATAATAAATACATATATATGGACTACGAAGCGGCAGTTTTTTTAATAATATAATTTTCAAGTTTCAACAAATGCTTTGTCATATAGACCGAAGAAGCACTAGGAAGTGGTGAAGGGCGGGCGTTTTGGGGGACTGTCTTATGTAATTTTGACGTTCGAAAAGTGCTGATTCTCAGCCCAGTTTGAATAAATGACTTTTGATTTTGATTTTGATTTTAGACCTTTTTTTTTTTTTGAGGGTGGGAAGTCATCAAATGACTTCTCCCGCTCTGGCCAGAGCGGGAGGGTGTGTCAGACTCTTACTGAATAAAACCCACCCGTATTCCTTCAGTTGCCTGTGTTGCCAGGGGCACGGTTATCTTTAGACTTCCTCGCAACCCCGGCAGGGTCATATAGAGCTTGAACTTTTAACACGGAGTTCCGTAGTTCGAGTCAAGCCAGTACAATTAAAAGAGTTTATCATGTGCGGATTCATTTGAATTTAATCATCACAAAAAAACGCGAGAAAACAGGGAAATACAAAAAAAAAATGTACGAGTACTTACGCTGTGGAACTTGTGTGGTTGTCTTCATATATTTTTCTTTTACAGAGTCTGGGCATTTTTTACAGACTTCTAGATGCTTTGACATTCTTGTGCCGTTTTTCGTAAGACGTTTTGAGCAGAATGTACATTCTACTTTAGGTACTTTGGAAGTGGAAACAACATTGTTAAAAAGATTTGCCACGACTGATGTCTTTCGACCTGAACCAACTCGTTTCGGCATATTTACAAATATAATAAAAAAAATACTACAATAAAATTACTCAATACGATTTTAATATTACTTAGCACACACAGAACACTCAACAAAAACGAACTCTCACTGTCTCAAGCTTTCTGCAGTCTGCACGCAAATCAACCAAAACATAAACCAAAAGAGGATTAAGGAAATCCCCGTCCATAAATGTAGTTTACATTTGGTGTTGCCAAATAAGTTAAGACATGTATGTACTATTTAACAAAAAACAAATGGGGTTTTCTTATTGAACAAAATAAAATAATAATATCAACTCATATACGATAACCGCCTTACCATATTTTTATTTTCCTACTCATGAAAAAAAACCTGCTCCAGAAAAAAAACTGTTTTTTTTCATGTTTTTTTTAAACGTTTTTTTTCACCTCAGAAAAAAAAACGTTTTTTTACAACTCTAACCTACACTTGAAATTGCAACACACAACAGAAACCCGTCATGGCGGTAAGCTGTCATGGTGATTGCTTAATGACGTTTGACATGTTTATTTGTCTTATTTGTCAAATCACTACGTTTCATTCAGTCTTTTGTAATATTATTTTAGATCTAGTTGTAGTTTGTTTATAAAGTACAGTCTAGATGTCAAGTTAAGCCGGGTCAACAGATGTGAAGGATAACAGTCTAAAAACGAAAGCTAGGTCAACAGATGGAAAAGAAACGGTGTAAAATCCAAAAAACTAAAGCGAAGTTGTTAAAAATAACTCGAGAAATTAAAACAAAACGAACATCAAACCGCGAACGACAACGAAAGCGACTGAAGTGGCAGAAGATAGTTTACGATCTATGATCGATGGCCGCTACATGGTTTACTGTCATTGTTTTTAACCACAGAGTACCTAAATTGGCGAGACGCCATGTTGAAAGTCTATAAAAATAATTGATAAATATCAAATTATTACAAGAAAAGCATGCATTTAAGCAATTTATCTGGGTTTTTCCCGAATTCCATAGATTTTTCGAGGTACTGTACACATACTGGGCCGGATTTGGAACATCTCCTTTTTGTCTAATTTCTTTAATATCTTTAAGTATATATTTTAAAATAATAAAAAAAATATTTGAGATTTTCACAAGTCGTTTCATTTGATATGTCACACGGTACAGTTTGCGTGTTTGGGTCACAGAAATCCATATGAGTATCCACGCGGCAAAGCGGGCCACATGTCGACCGTGTAGGTACTTATTGCACTTTTGTAAGAAACAGCAGTTTTTTTTCCAAAAATGTCTACACTCCGCGTAATTGTAATTCTTCGTAGAAATTCACACAACAGTTTGCGAGTCGATGTCTCTTAAACCGTGAATTATAGACCATGTTACATTTTCATGAAATAATAGTTCAGGTCAATTTCACAAGCCTTAGAAAATACTTAGAATGAAGTATTACAACGAATCATAAAAACCAAAAAGTACATATAATAGTCTATGTCGTGGCCAGATCTTTGAATACTCAACGTTTAACCATATGGCCAGTTAAACGAATGACTACTTCATCATGTGGCCAAACATTAGTGATCATACCGTAAAATAGTTAGATTATCCAGCGGTAGAGGCGTTGATGTCGCTTTGTTTTCGTTGTGCATCATGGCGGCGGCATACAACAAATCAAACAAAGTAGGGTGACCACGCAAAAAAGTCGATGGACTTTTATTGGGTTTCCAAATATGATATTTTGGAAAGAGATCAACTAGAAGAAGTAGTAGCGCTCGCCGGCCGCTGCCGCGGCGTGAAATGCAACATAGCACTTAAGGCGCTACACTGAGCTAAGTGGCGCCCTCATTGAATAAAAAATCGTAGCCGTTTAAAAAGTGGCCGTTTTTGACACTTTTGCTATCTACTTTGGATACGAAACACTTTGAGTCCTGTTTAACAACGTAAAAAACTTTATCCTTTTGTAACAAACTCCAAGATTTAATTTTTTTATCTTTATTTTCTATGCTATGCTACGATTTTTTATTCAATGAGCCACTTAGACATATATACATATTATAAATTAAAGTCACTTTTCGCGTTTGTATGTATGTCCGCGTTGTTCTTCTAAACCACGCAACAGATTTTGATGAGGTTTTTCGCCATCGTTTAGAGAATTTATTCCGGAAGGTTTATGTGTATACGTTAGTATTAAGTTACATATAAATAAGAAATCTTGATATTTTGCAAGCCTTAAAAACCGCGCGAAGCAGGAGCGGGTCGCTAGTAATTGATAATGAATAAGAGAGAACAAGAACTTACTTCAAGTCTGCAATGTACGTCTTGTCAGCGACAACGCTGATTAGAAGACAGCACCACAGAAGAAACTTATTCATAATTGGGCGGCCGAGGGACTAGCACTGTGCAGGACAACGGCGCTGCCTGCTTATTATACTGCCGCTACAACCGCCCCTTTGATAACCACTGATAAGGCCGAAATCAAATCAACGCTTAATCAGCGATTATAATTTTCCAACACCTTTATCCTACTAACCATGCTTGTGATTGTCTCGCCGTCGTGTCGTTCAGAAACTGTTGCACATATTATCGAAACTTCGCTAGCGCTCTCCTTTGATTTTATCGTTTATTAGTAGTTATTATTATGAATTTAGGTTTTCCTTGTTACTTGGTATGCTGGTGA
This sequence comes from Xanthia togata, assembly GCA_963853775.1. Taxonomy (NCBI): domain Eukaryota; kingdom Metazoa; phylum Arthropoda; class Insecta; order Lepidoptera; family Noctuidae; genus Xanthia; species Xanthia togata. The sequence goes on from OY970801.1 coordinate 939,128, forward strand.
GCAACGTTTCAAATTTTCTTTGAATTTTGATGATTTGGACAAGGTACATAAAAATTGAAGTTTCAATTAACTGCCCTCTGGCAGCTGTAGCAACCTTCGGACGGAAATCATCAAGTAGCGTAAAAAATATCGCTTGGAAAATAATTCCTCGGCCACAATAAGGCAATTTGTGAGAAGACTTATACCATAGTTTCCATTTCTCGTTGTCGAGTTGATGGGAGGTCTTCTCATGAATTCATCTATAGTTTAAGTTACTAACAATAGTGTTTAAAGTGCAAACCTGTTACTAACAATAATTATGGATCTCTTAGTTGTCCGAATTATTATGTTTTTATTTTATTATTATTTATAATTTGATCAAAGCAGAGATAGAAGGTCAAAAACAAAAGTCGAGTAACACTTCTACTATACACATCATCTAAATTGACACAAAATTATTCGATTCATTGGACTTCAACATACTTATAGCTAAAAGTAAGAATACTCTCTAATGTTACTTCTGTTCCGATTTCAATTAAATATCGTAATAAATAAAATTAAAAGTTGATGACTGTTCCTGCTCTGTTTGATGTTTGGATTTTGCGTGATTATATCCGGGTGTGTATGGCATAGTATAATACATAGTATAATATCACTTGAAATAACGTTCACATGATATATTTTCATATACTTAACAAATTCCTAATTTCATGTGATCGTTTGCTCTAATAATATTTAGTATAACGTTCATTTCATATAATTTTTAATTTGTATAATGCTCTTTTTATATAACGTTCACATAATTTCCATTTGACCTAATTTACATATTTACAAGTTTTCAGCCAAAATTCTGTAATGAATAATAAGTAACTAATAGGGATTAAAGTATGAAATTGCCCTTTTATTGTAATAGGTACTTCGAATTGACATAGAACCTTCATGGTTTGAGATTTTTGAGTGAAACTTTTTTCACATGGTACCAATGAAGTTCTTCTTTCAAACAATGTGCAACATTCGATTATTAACTTTCAGTTGTTTTTTTATTCAGCTTAGACAAGAAAGATGGATACTTCGAAAATTCGATTTATTTTAGAATACGAGTTCCGACGCGGATCTAACGCGGCAGAAACAGGTCGCAATATCAATTTTGCGTTTAGAGAGGGGACTGCTAATGAACGCAACGCAACGGTTTTGGTTTAAACGCTTTCGTGATGCAAAATTTGATTTGAAGAACGAACCACACACAGGTGAATAACAATGAATTGAAAGAGATGGTGGAAGCCGATCCGAGCCAAACTACCCAGGAATTAGTGGCATGGTTTAACGTAACCTTACCAACAATGTTGACTCATTTGGGTCAAATCAATAAAAAAAAAAAAAATTAGTAATGGGTGCCTCATGATTTGACTGATCTGGGCCTCAAGTCTGCTATTACAATAGTGTCAGAATGGTCTATCATTGATTTCATAATTGTTGATTTTGACAATTTTGGTAATCTACTAACATATTGGCGTCATTATGACTTTCCAATGGTCAGCCACTGACACTCCATTGAAAGAAATGGCATCTATTGGTAATCTCGTACATAATGAAAAATGAATGACTGACATAAGCGGTAATCTGTTAAAATGTTGACAGTTCCTTTGATCAGTGACCTACCATGAGAAAGTCATTGTGCAGTCATTTCTTTTAATTCGTTACGAGTATCGTGTTTGTGGAATACAATGATCAACCAATGATCGACCATTATGAATTTAGTAGATTACGAACTTTTAGCAAAATGACAATGGGATCGTGTTGGAATGACGAATTTATAAAAATAGCAGACTTGGGCCCCTGCAGAAAGAAACGCGTGTAGAAACTTGTGTTGCCTTGTTGAATCGATACAGAAATGAAGGAATATTGGATCGAATTGTGACATGTGATGAAAAGTGGATTCTTTACGATAATTGTAAGCAAAAAATGCAATGGCTGACCCCAGGTTAAACGCCGCAACAGTGTCCTAAAGCAAAGCTCAACAATAAAAAGGTAATGGTAACTGTTTGGTGGTCTCAGCATGGTGTTATTCACTATAGCTTTCTCCGATCTGGTCAAGCAATAACGGCAGATGTCTACTGTGCCGAACTCCGAACAATGATAGCAAAACTGGCAGTGAAAAAGCCCCGACTCATGAATCGATCTTCACCATTATTGCTCCATGATAACGCGAGACCTCACATAGCATGAGAAACCGTTTTAACTCTACAAGAACTGCAATTAGAAACCATTAGTCACCTTCCGTAATCGCCAGACCTTGCTCCAACGGACTACCGTTTTTTTTCGTGATTTGTACACATTTTGTCGAATCTAGATCACGAGAGTTCTATCGCAAAGTCATAAATGACCTTCCTATTAGATGGCAGCAATGTATAGATAACAATGGTAATTATTTTGATTTTAAATAAATATGTTAAATAAAAAAATGAATTTCAATTTTTCAATACAAATCGGCAATTTCATACTTTAACCCCTAATATTAGGAAACATAATATTGTTATAACTTCATTAAACTCAAATGATTCACCAACAATAGAGAGTCACTGTTCTAACCTAATCCAAATGATTTTTTTGATGATCCGATACAAATATCGAGTTCGCAATAGTCTTGACATACTCGTACAATAAATATATTTTTGCCGTATGACAGTAAAAAGAACCAAAAACCAATCTACCGTCATCCTGAGCATGAAAGCAAACTTGATTAACAAGCAATATTTATGCGGTGGCGCCATATAAAATTAGGTCAAATGAAATTATATCAATAATTATTAATCTAAACATTTCATCGTCATATTAAAATAGGTCATATAATAAATGATGATTAGAACTTTTGTTTTTTATTATTTCAAACGTTACATACCCATTAAATCCATCCCTACTTAAGGCCTGTTTCACGATGTCTGAATGGTCACTATTTTCACCGAATTAATAAAAAAAAATGAACAAAATATGTATTTAATTATCATAAAAGTAATGTAGGTATATTATACTATCTAAATACCTACCTACAGCGAAATTATAGGATCTACCAAGTAAAGACCCATTTACACGATGCAAGTTTCTTGCCTGTGCCCTATGACATACGATAAAATTGAAGCATTAAATGACTTTGTCTAAAGACTGTTTAGGTGCAACTTTTATTGTTTCTTCAACTTATGCTACGGTGTAAATCAGTCTTTTGTGTAGGAAAAACAACACAACAGGTGGTGAAACAGGCTCTGCTTTGCTAAGTGTACTACTAGTGTCGTTACACTAAGCGACTCTAGTATATTATAGATCTACCATAATTATGTGGTGTATATCATAAAGGTGTCCCCCTGTTTCGCAGACAGAAATTTCATAGAATTTCGTTTTTCAGAAAATGTTTCATATAATATTTGGTCGTTATATTTTTATTTCGAATATTATTGTTTCAAAGACTATTTACTTGAATGAAACATATTTCACAGAAACACAATTCAATGAATTTTTAATCATAAAACAAACTTATCAAACAGTAGAATTATTTTCTTAACGAATATTGTTTGTCAAGTTTGAAAGCTTGAGTTCTTCTGTAAAATAAAATCAAATTATTAGATAAAAATATTGTTTTAAAAAGTCAATATGTTGTGCTACAAAAGTTAATGACAGAAACGAATCGCCGCAAAACCGACTCCACGTAGTCTTATCTGCCCTATCGTTAGAGTCAAATTCAAAATTCAAAAGTCATTTATTCAAACAAGGCTGAGAATCAGCACTTTTCGCACGTCAAAATTACATAAGACAGTCCCCCAAAACGCCCACCTTTCACCACTTCCTAGTGCTTTTGCTGGGAAGAAGAAGTGGCGCAACAAATTCCCCAGCAGCACAGCTGTCTGTTCAGTTAGAAAAAAAAAATGATTGTATACAATAGTATGCAAGACAATTTACAATACGCAAAAAATAATTTAAATTATAAATTAAATAGCTATAATTAATAGCCTTAAGACAGCTAGCACACGCCAATATACCAACCAAAAGCATCGAGAACTATACTCAAGCAGAAATAAAAATAACTAAAAGTAAACAATATCTAAAAAAAGAAAATAAAGCCTCCAGGCACAAAGGGCGTGCCCGCTTACATACCTATAGCTGTAACTAGAAGTTATAATTGATAAACTAGGACAATCGAGGTAAAATAAATAATTGTCGAGGTCGCTAGCTAACCACATATTGCAATACAACTCATAAAAAAACATTGTAAAGAGTAGATTATGTCAACAATAAATTAACATAAAATTAAAATAAATTGACTTATAAAGTAAAATTATAAACAATTATATAAACTCATATAACCTGTCATTAGGTAATCTATTTCTGGAGAAAGAACATTTAAACATTGTCTTGAGTTAATCACAGCGACCAACTATTATTATCATTTAAGTAGTCGTTGATAGAATAGTATGCCTTTGAACAAAGGTTGGACTTTAATTTAGTTTTAAACGCATTAAAAGGCAAATCTAGCAAAGAAGAGGGTAGCTTGTTATAAAAAGTTATACCAAGATCAACAAATGAGTTATGAACCTTATGAAGCCGGTGAAAGGGAGCACGTAGTTTATCCTTACTTCTAGTGTTAACATTGTGAATATCACTGTTTTTAGTGTATAAGTGTATATTTTGCCTAATATTTATGATGTTGGCGAAGACGAATTGTGATGCCACTGTGAGGATACCGATATCTTTGAAAAAATCTCTCAGATAAACTCTGGCACCTAGCTGGTAAATTGCTCGAATAGCTCGTTTTTGGAGGACAAATATGTTTTGAATATCTGCAGCTTTGCCCCACAGCAGAATACCGCAGGACATAACGCTATGAAAATAACTAAAATAGAATATCCGAGTTGTATCTTATATATATATTTTTCTGACGGCGTAGGCGGCCGAACTGAGCCTTCTCGCTAGGCTCGATATATGTTGGCCCCACTGAAGTTTGGCATCTACTGTTATGCCTAGAAAAACTGCCGAGTTTACAGTTTCAAGAACCTCTTTATCTAAGACGATGTTGGGTCCTAGATTTCTAACATTTGGAAGGGCAAACTTTACACATTTCGTTTTTTTGGCATTGAGAACTATGTTATTTGTCGTAAACCAATCCGTAACCATTGACAGTGCACTGTTTACATCGTCAAAATCTTGTCTATTCCTTTCTACTTTAAAAATAAGAGAGGTATCATCTGCAAACAGTACAACTTCACAGATACCCTTTAAATAGAATGGTAAGTCATTGATATACACTAAGAACAAGAATGGTCCCAGCCTTGAGGTATACCTAACTGAACTGGTAGCCCGGAAGATTTTACAACATCTACACATTGCGACCTATTATTTAAATATGAATTTAAAACCTTGAGAGCTTCGTTTAGCACACCGTAATGACGCAGTTTACGCAAAAGCGTGTAATGGTGCACGCAATCAAAGGCTTTGTAGAGATCACAGAAAACTCCAATAGCATTTTGAGAGTTCTCCCATGCGTTAAATATGTGTTTCAGGAGAGCAACACCCGCATCTGTAGTCGAACGACCCTTTGTAAAGCCATATTGTTCATTATGAAGGAGGCTATTTAAATTAAAATGTCTTAGCAACTGCTTGAGTATTAACTTTTCAAATATTTTGCTGAATGCTGGTAAAATAGTAATAGGTCTGAAATTGCCAACGTCATTTTTATTATCTGATTTAAATAATGGTATGACTTTACTACTCTTCATGAGGTCAGGAAAAGTTCCTAAATCAACACATTTATTAAAAGTAACAGCTAGATAGGGGGCTACGATGTCTATTATATTACTTAAAAGTTGGATGGAGATTCCCCAGTAATCACCAGTGTTTTTAGACTTGAGTGTGTTGAAAACATTAACTACATCACGAGGCGTTACATGTTCGAAGCTAAATAAGCAACTACTTTTAGACACACTACTAAACAAAAGGTTTTCAGCTTTAGATGGGGACGAATTTAAGGAGCGAGTCGTAGTTATGTTGGCAAAAAACTCATTAAACGCCTCAGCTACGTCAGCTGCTTTAGTAACTAATTTACGGTCGACCATAATCTCAAGTTGTTTATCTTGCTTAACCGATTTACCCGTTTCATTGTTAATAATTTTCCAAGTGGTTTTTACTTTATTATTGGAATTTTTTATTGTATCGCTTAAAAATTTTGATTTAGCAAAAACACTAACCTTTTTAAATAATTTTTGACATACTCTAGGAAAGGAGTATCAAATCTATATTTTTTCAAACCATATATAACTCGTATAGTCTCGCTCTACTTTTATAAATACCCGGAGTGGCCCATTGGTTAAAGCCAACGGAGGTGCCATTAATGTTATTGTTTTAGTCTTGAAAGTAGATTGGTACTCTTTTTGCACAACATCAAAAAGGGCTCCATACATTTCATTAGGATTCTCGTGTTCTACTATAGATGGTATTATTCTATGAGCTATATTATTTTTAAATTTATTGCAACGACTAGCTGTATATGGCCTACATTTTATTTTATGCGGCTTTTTATGTAATGGCATGGGGAAACTAGCTAATAAACCACAGTGGTCAGACGTTAAGTCACTTAACACTAATTTATTTTTGGCATCACAATCACTAAATATATTATCAAGACAAGTTGACGAAGATGCCGTTATCCTTGTAGGTTCAAAAAACAAGTTAATTCAATTATAAGACCTAAACAGATTACGAAGTCTAATCTCCACATACAATTATACTTTTATTACTTGATTTTAACCTATTAAGCGAATCCTCCATTACCGATTCAAAACTAATAAAATCACCAGAGGGGGGTCGATAAATGCAAATTATAATGTATCGCTCGAGTTCAACACAAGACAACTCAATAGTGCGCTCGTTGGAAAGATTAACTAAATCTATATTACATATATATATATATTTAAATCTATATTACATATATATATATATATATTTACATTTCAACTTGTTTGAAACAAGAACTAAAGATCCACAGCGAATGGCGCTTTTTCTTACAAACGCACTTTGTACAGTAAATTATCATCATTAATAATCACTACCTCATGTTCTTTCAACCAGTGTTCAGTCAAACATAACACCTGAACATCATAGTTCTCCATAAATAAACTTAATTCTAGCTCTTTGCCGGACAAACCCTGCATATTTTGATGAACAACGTTCAATATATGCGGCTCACCCATTGTCGCTCCTAATAGTTTAAACTACTAGGCGTATCAAAAGTAGTGTTAGTACCACTACTAACAGTAATCGATGGTACACTACAGGTACCAGTGTCACTGTGTATATTGTATGCTAAAAGATTAGCAATTTGTCTTCTACAACTAGGTGGCAAATACATTGTATAATTTGTCAGTTTATAATCAGTAATGAATTGATTACAATCAAAATATAAAATAGCGTCACTGTGACGACAGGTCCTATTATAAATTAACATATTTAATTTATAAATGTGCCTATTTTGTCTCATTAGACAAATATCGAAAATAAGGCAAGGCACAGAACATAAATTTACAATTATTAGTTACATAACATCAAATGGACACATTCAATTATGTCCTTTTTTCATGATATGGCTTTGTCTGACTTTCTCCTGTTCCCGAGGCTAAAATTACCTCTTCGTCTTCGAGGAAGACGTTTCGAGTCGATTGAAGCTATAAAAGAAAAATCGCTGAAGTAGTTGTAGACCATACCTCAATCAGCTTACCAAAAATGTAGGTATGGAGGACTGGGTCGAGCGCTGGCGTAGCTCTAATGCAAGCGAAAGGGTGTAATTTGAAAAAAAGAAAATAAATTTTGAAGAATAAATTACTTTTTTGGTTTTATTTAAAAATGCCCAGTACTTTTTACTTAGAATGCATTATGTTCCTTCGCAAGTAAGTACCTACAAGTAGAAACTAGTAGGTACCTACTTACTTATTTTTGTTTATAAACAAAAATATAGATAATGAATTGATAATAATATGGTGGTGTGGTGTTTTTGAGTGTTTTTACTAAATATCCAGTTTTCAACATGATAAATAGGTATAATGGTAATATTTTGGAATTATCATGGTGCCCCATTTAATAGGCAGTTGAAATAATTATAGTTCAGTGGATGAGGGTTATCGCCCTCGGCGGTACCAAATTTTACCGTTATTTCGGTATTTTGATCAGAAGTGCCACTTTTCGGAGTTTCCAGAAACTCAAACGGTACATATTCGTCACACGTAATATTTTCTTATGTTAACTGGATAACGCTCGAAAAATTTCGCCAAAAAAATCCAAAACAATTCAATAAAAGCTCCTCTGAAGCAGCGTAAATTGAATGGATTGTGAAGTTACTTATTATCAGTTTTAATATGTCAAGAAATGTCAAACGAACGTTCATAATACGGTATTTCCAGCCAATAGTCGGGCAGAAGCCGGCCAGGGTGTCACGTGACCACTGACTGGTTTTTTGACGAGTTCATAATACGAAATTGCAAGGCAGTTCTGTTTACGCCGTAAACTGCCTGGAAATTATAATGCCCGTGGTATCCGAAGTAAAATAGGTTTAGACAATACAGTAACTCACCCGACAGATGAAGTCCTTGGATTCCATGATTAGATATTGTCCCCATTTTTATGCATAGCTACATATTTGACTGCAAAACCTGTTGCAATTGACTGGGGCGAAGGTCGGGTCAATATGGTATTCCATGTAATAGAGCAAGTAGAGTATTAGGTTCCTGAACTCCCCAGAGAGTGGCGCAGTCCTTAAATAGCGACTAATTAGCTAATTCAGTACCCTAATGACGTAATACACGATCAATCGGAATTTGAATCGTTTCAAAACAAATTGCTAATCTATTGCTTCATTAGTTTGAAAAAAAAAACTGCTCAACAACGTAAATAACGCAATGAATGTTGTTGAACTGTCAAAATGAAACAGATTAGTCGTAATCGTATTTACGAAAATGTGTTGCGTAATTAGATAGGTACCTAGCTGTTTTTTTTTCCAAGCATAAGCCGTCTAAAGGCTCGTGCAGACCAGCGCGACGCGACACGCATAATACAATTTCTAAGAAAACTTCACGGTATAACAATAGCCGGTGTCGCGTCGCGCTAGTCTGCACGAAGCTTAAAATGCAATATAATTTGTAATGAAACACAATATAATTATAAATATAAACGAATATAATTTGAAATGTTTCACTTTCAATTCAACGTGTTTTTTTTTTTTTTTGTCTAGGGCATCTCGTAGCTCACCTCTGAGGTGATGACTACTTAACCAGTCAATCCTGCGGCTGCCTTAAGATACTAACTCAAAGCCTCCAGCCAGGGGCAAAACTATTCTAAATTAAAACTAGGCGAACGCTCGCTAAGGGCACCCCCTGTGGGGTACGGACCTCAGCTTAGGGCGTCGCTGGGGGGAGGACAGCAAATTGGGACAGGCTGGATCAAAGATAAATCATTATTATTAATCGGGGAATTTAAATCTACATTTCTCAGCAAGACGCGGGCTGGCGCTTCTGCGAGCAAGGGTCGGGGGGGAGTATTATTTACTCGGGCGGGTCGCGATCGCGGAGGACCTCGGCGGCGAGGTCGGAATGCGGGTCGGTGTCTGTGTTTGTGCACTGTACTTGTGGCCCTATTGCTCTCCTGGAGGAGGGTTATGGGGTCGTCTGGGTCGGTAAGGATTTGCCTCGGGCGGCGGAACTGACTGATTAATTCAACGTGTGTTCCAATTTCATGTTAAGTAGGTACGTTTCACCAATCAGTACCTACCTACAATATTTCTGTAATTAAATATTTTCAAGTAAAATAAAAACCGGCCAAGTGCGTGTCGGACCGTGGTGTCGGACCACGCACAATGAAGGGTAGTTGGGATGAATTTATCCCGAGAAAAAACTTAACTTTGTAAATTCCGAAATGTGAATATTGATAAGTACCTAATGTTATTATTGACACTGATTAAGTTCTGATTGGAGTAATCGCTCAGTGATTGTATTGACTATGACTCGCTTGATAAGGCTCGCGGCGCGCGGCGTGGCCAGCGCGACCGCTGCGACCGGCGCGCGGCGGCGGCGGCGCGCGCTCATTCAAGTCCGTGCTGCCGCAGCGCAGTGCGAATCTTGCTAATTTGATACACTTTATCGTTCGATGATATTGTGTTTGGAATAACATATATATATTGTTTCATATCCGGCGCTTACAATTGTTATGTCAGATTTATTAATTAAAGATTATGGCGTCATTTAGATATTGTTCAAATTTTCCAAGTTTAGTTCCGTGAAGATAATTTCTACGTGATTGTATCATGTTTAAAAAATCCGCTGATCTAGTTACACATGTATTGCCTTAGATACGGACAAAGTCATTTAAAGGGTTATACATGACTTTGTCATATTTAACAGTATTTAAGGATCTTTGCAGGATTTTTCACTAAAATATTATGTAAGTATAATAAGGACCAGACATCACAAGTTAGCGCATTATGCTGATGATGCTCTCTGCCGAAAGAAACCATTGTCCTCCATACCAACGTTTCTGCCAGCATGGCTGACTGCCGTCGACTGCTGGACTCGCCCCCAGTGCTGGTACATATTTGGCCTGGCCTTGCGTCTGACAACTATACACCTTAAAGACACCGTTCCCGTTTCTTCTCACCAGAAGCGGCAGGCGACGTTCTCACTTCTTACTAGTCACCTCGATGCACGGTATGATTGCTTCGAAAACGAGCTTTAGTTTAGAAAAAGAACCTGTTTTAAATGATTAGGTATTCTAGCCGCTGATAACACCAACATTAGGCACAGTAGCACCAGCATGGCTGTTGTCATAATACAGGTGGATCACAATAACGTTGTTTTGATTCCCATTCATAGCTATCATTGATAACATCTTTGATATCCGTCTCGACGTATCGCAAATCCTCTTTAATCGTAATACCAGTCAATAATTGCATATACTAAGAAGTACTCACGGGTACTACACAGGCTACACATAGGTACTCAGTCAAGAGACATCCCTCTCCCCCTTCCCCCCTACCCACTTGCATTACTATTCACAATTCATAAGACGTAAGTACTTATTCCGATTCCCAATTTCCCACCAATAGGCAACGGACACGCCACCTCTCATTGGACATAAAACAACTTGTAGAATGGGGGTACAATACCTCTGCCGGGCTAGCCCTGCGGGGAACACAAGCGTGATATTATGTTATATTATTCTCACGACGACGTATATAGGTAGGTATATGTAGCTGTCGTCTTCTAAATACCTAATAGGTAATCTATTTCTGTAATATGGTGAAGGCAGTAAGTAATAATAACCAGCAGCAGGTAGATGGTATCGGCACCCTAATTGAAATCAGTTACAGATACTCGTATAAAGATTACATTTTATAAATACTTATATGATTTATTTAATAAGGATACTAGATAATATGTATTTGTTCGGCGCCTGTCGACGATCCCTATCGACACCTGTAGGTAAGTAGACTCAAGGGCGTAGGCACTGTGGGGGCTCAACTTTTTAATTAGTTGAGGAGGCATTCTTGGGAAACTGTATTTTCGTTTTTGCTACCGACTTCCAAAATTAAAGTAATTTTTCACTTTTTGTAGAATTCGGTGGTTTCTGTTTTTAAGTTATTTTAGTGTTTTTTTGAAAGTCGGTTGTTTTTTGTTTATGTAAAAACGTTTTTTTTTTAGCTGTAATACCTACCCCGCACTAATTTCTATAACAGTCCATGGAAACATAACAAAAGATTTTTCAAAAATTAACGAATCATTCCAGTTTGCCCCACCAGGCCGCCCCGCTGCTGGTGGGGCAAAGAGAAATGCCCCACTGAATAGCCCCACTTGGTCGATTTGTTGGGGCAGATTGAACTAGTCTATAATCTTGATGGATTCTGCCCCACTAGGGATGGCGCCTTAGAAACGTGTAGGTAGTATGCTCGTATTTTATATTTGTTTAGTAGTCAAAAAAATACAACCGTATTGTTATCAATACTCTTATTTTTTTTTTTTTTTTTATTACTAGGTAAGTAGGTACACAAATAAAAGTCGGTTACAAAAATTTCGATCCGACAATAAGGCAATAAACGCCTTAATACCAGTGAACGAAAATAAACAATACCCCAAGGGAGCGTTGTCGGATGTCTTCTTTTTCTCATTTATATCAACGAACTGCCAAAAACCATAAAGGAATCCAGACCATGCGTTTTGTTTGCGGACGATATTTCTATTCTTACTCCCATGTCATGATAACGTACATTTAAATATAACCTGTAATACATATATTCACTATATTGGCCGGCTGGAGTGAACACTGACGAGGAATAGAGCTCCCACCTCTTTCTTGCCTTTATTGGCCAGCTTGAGTGGAGATTCGCAAGAGCAAATGTGTTCGGAGGAAGGAAGTATTCCAGTAAGATGCTGGTAGGGATCTTGACCGTGCTTCCGGGATTGTCCTGATAGCCGTGGAATACCGCTCCACTCCTTATAAGCACCTCATGACATGTTGCCCCCTTGTCGCTTCGACACTTTGTGCTAGCGACCGTTTTCGTGGGCCCATTATTGAGTGTGTGTACCCACTGCCATTTTACCTGTGTATTTTATATAAGATATTGGTCAGGCAGGGGCCATAGTATTTCTATAGTTCTAGATAACCAGTACACTTAGCCACCCAAACCCATAATCCATTATCATTGTTTCCATATCTTGCAATAGTCCTGCATTAACCGGGGGTTGTCCTTGGGAGCACTAGATTAGTGCGTACAGGGATAATCGTCGGTTAGTGCCTCATTTCATTAGACACGTCTAACGGGCCTCTGCGAGTTGGCTTTGGCCCCTCGTACGCCTTCCAAAGGTCCGGGACCAGGGTCCAGGGTCCCGAGAAATGTCAAAGTATAATATATTCACTAAAACAATCACCTGGGTGAACGAACATAATCTGTAAATCAACTTTGTTAAAACTAAATTAGTAACTTTACACCCCCACCAAAAAAATCCTCTATGTTTATTTTTATTTTTTATCAATAAATATTTTAATATTTATGCTATCTAAAAATTATGTGTATACAACTAACTAAGTATTATACAAATTAAAATATAGCGTCGACAAATTCATCCGCATCGCTGTCGACTGGTAGTGTGCCCAAGAGACTGGCCGCATTGCCACGTTGTATGGCAAATTGGCAATGCATAGCCTCTGGCCAAGGTAAAAACCAGCCCTTGGGTCATAGGAAGTGTCAACCAGTCGTTTGGAAATTTCATTGAACAGACCATGAGCACTCGGACCCCAGGGCCCTAGGGTTTCCACTCCAAATGGCTCGAAGACATAGTTACCTATAAGCAAAGACTATAAAACCACTTGACTGCGCATACAGTTCCCCGCCGCTCGAAAAGTATTAGTATTTTGTCGCCTATGTATAGGATAAGGTACTAGTAACCATTCTAGTTGTGACCAAGTGTTAGACCTGTGTGCACGCTAAACAATTACAAATTGTTATAATTTTTTATGTAATTTATAACGCATAAAATTGCCTTCATGCGCGGTGAAGTGGTGTGGGAAACATTCCAAGACATTTAGTTACAAAAAGGATGCCATAAATTTTCATCGGTAAATAAACACTATGAAAACTATTTTTATTATGAGCCACCGCAGGGGTCTATTTAAAATGGTGGTTGGGTGACCGAGCACACGGATGAGTCGCGCGTTGATGTCTTTTGGAAAAGTCCCTTTCTTTCATTAGGGAATTCTAATTGTTTTATCCCTTTCTTTCCCTTTGTATTTTTATCGTAAAAATCTGTGCTGTTACCTTTAATGGCTAAATTCGATATCGATACTAATAAAAATAAACTTAATTAAATTTTTATTCAATTGAGATACTGTCATTAAATACCTATCTACTTTTACCCGACTTTAAAAAAAGGAGGAGGTTCTCAGTTTTTTCATCTGTGTAATATGAAATAGAATCAACAAATCATTTGATTGAATTAGCAAGATGCATAATTCAGAAATATGTAGACGCTCGTTTATAATTTTTTACCAAGAATAGTCAGGACCCTAAACTAATTCGAAAAACATATACCAAATTAATTCATTTTAAAAATCAATAATAAGAGGATACTTGTTTTTCTTTTTGCAACTGACTGATTTCGATTAAATATAAATGTGATTTTTATTGAGCATTTTTTATAAAGTTAAAATCCATTTTATCGATATCGACTATTTTCCCTTAATCAAGTAGAGCAATCCCTAATCAGACATACCTACGCAACTTGACCTTGAACTGACCAATTGCAGCCGCGCATTCTTCCTCGTCCCCCGGCCCGCGGTAGTGAGTCGTGTACTTAGAAGAAATCGGCTTATACGCTCTCTATTGGTTATATTCTCTTTGCCTATAAGGTTATTATACTTTCGCCGCTTGAGGTTTTCTGCAGCCGCAGCGGCAGCGCCAGCAAAGCACGCTGAGCCAGGAAGATGGGATGGCGTAAGAGTATCGACAAACGTTGCGTCCCACACTAAAGGCCTACCCACCTTCTCTGCAAATAAAGACATTCCATCCGGTCTCGTGCCATCATCGCGAGCCAAGCCATTAGGTTCTAATACAGCTTATTTTTTTTTTGGTTGGGAAATCATCAAATGACTTCTCCTGGGCGTGTCGTGTGTACAGTGGCCCCCTGGCATTGCACAGGCAACAGAAGGAACACGGGTGGGTTTTAGTCAGTAAGAGTCTGACACGCCCTCCCACTCCACCCAGAGCGGGAGACGTCATTTGATGATTTCCCGCCGAAAAAAAAAAAAAAAAAAGGGGGCCGCTGTATCCCTTTCGGACTTTCCCGCAAGGTTCTAATACAGCTGGAACGCCGACGCGCGACGGTGACAAGAGCTCGTCGGATGATGTCATTAATGTTCGCGTGCCGCGCTAAGCGACCAGCACTTCGGCTGCAAGACAAGCCGTGGTGTCCGAGGCTGTTGACAACTTCGCCACAGTGACAGCGATGAGGAGAACAACAAGGAGCTCCTATTATAGTCGCAGGGAAGCAGCGATGCGGAAAGTAGTGTCGTCGAACAAAGTGCCTAAGTTCAATGACGGTAGTGCATGAAGCCTCAGGCCCGACTCCCACTTATCCACAGCCAACAGGCGCGTACGCTCCGCAGCAGTAGCAGACGTATCAAGTAAATTGTTCTGTACTGCTCTGCAAAGCGGCTCATCCCACCGTCTCTGGGAAAATGGGTTGTCAGGTGGATCTGAATTCGGGCAAGCGAGTCTCCATCCATAGCCTCGGTGAGGCACGGCACATCAAAATTAATCAGTGAGGGGCCTAGGATTTCAGTACCGGGGGGACCGAGGATATGAAAGCCGGTAAACTAATACTGGAAATTTTGCGGACACCGAGGCCTCCCATACGGATAGGAAGAGTAGCTTGTGGCCAAGCTCGGTCGTTCATGGCCACATTTAAGATTGAAGTTAATGTACAAGATAATTTGGTCCATTTTGTCTAAAAGATAACTGTGATTCCATAAATGAGAAGCGCGAAGGAAAGATGTTACATTAGGGCCGAAACAGCAGTAACGAATTAAGGTTATGGCCGAATGCATGTTAATTTTGGGAAATCTTTCCAAAACGTCATTGTAATTTTAATTTTTTTCCTCAATAAAAACCTCGAAGATAGGTGATCCAAGCAAATATAGAGAGCTTTTTTCAATGATATTGATTTCTGGGGCTACTGCGTTAAATTTGGAAAGTGTGTGATGTCTGTCAGTACCGTCCAATAGGCGCTAAGTATAGTTCACATTTCGAAAGGTTGAGTTCAAGACCAATGGAATGTAGTTATTTTTTTAGGAATTTAAGGTCATTTTAAACAGTATCTACATGGCCTGCCAAGGTTCCATCATCGAGGTACCAAACGTTTTTGGAATTTAGCTGATGAATAATTGGGTGAATGTCTAGACTGAAAATCATTGGCCGAGGGGGTCACCTTGTTGACAACCAACAGCAGATTCCAGAAGGTTGCCTCGAAACAGTAATTTAGAGGGGTGTCTGTAACATTAAGATAAGATAAGATAATTTTATTTGTCCAAAACATGAGTATACACACACGCGGCATGCAAGATGTTACATCAAGTTATAACTATGACAGTCATGTTTTGCCTGAACGGCGTACAAATACAAGATGTCGGACGCTACACAGCATCAAGTGACTTTAAATTCGATTCAAATTACACACAGCAAATACAGTAAATTAACAATTCCATTTAGATCATACTCAAAACTAACAGGTACAGCAAAATACAGTCAAATAGTGTCATTAGCTCATCATATTAAATAATACAAATTAAAAAATCAAATGTTAAAACAATTATTAATAAAATTAGGATGTCCTTATACAAGTCAAATTAATGTGTCAATTAGAAATTCGTCAGTGCTGTAATAGACTTTCTCCAACAGAAAGCTCTTTAATCTATTTCTTAATTTTTCCGTTGTTAATTCCCTCCAATGTTTTGGCAACTTATTATAAGATATATATATAAGATTTGGCGCCATACAAAATACACTTTTACGCATTAGAGCTGTCCTGGATCTCGGGATACATAGCTTACTATTGTCGCGTCTATTTCGAACTACTGTATCTGACACTAAGGGAGGGAAGGGAGGGAAGGGAGGGAGGTGTGGATTCGATTTGACAAACATAAAGGTCTCAAAAATGTACATCGACGGAAGGGTTAATATTTTATGCGCTTTAAAAAATGGTTTGCCACTCTCTGTAACATGAAGTCCAAACACAGCCCTCTGGCACCTCTTTTTCGTTTTAGAAATCACTTCCTTATTTGTTGAATTTCCCCAAAAAAAAAAGGAAACTATAGATTTGGGGTATTTCTTTTTTAGTTTCTGCCAGCAACGTGTCCCTGAAGGCATTTCATTCGGAATTTAGGTAGGTTGACAAGGCGTGTACGGCACTCTCGCAGCCCCCTTTGGAACCGTAACCTAGCTGCAGGGGCTGAAATTTTTCCCAAACAGCCTCACTATAAAATTTACAACAAAACTTGGCTGCCATACGACGGTAAGTAGTGCCCACGACAATGGGACGAATGCCACCTTCCCTCTTACGCAGGGCGCATAGATTGGCCCCGTATAGAACGTCTATGACGGGTTCGTTCACGCAAGCGTTAAGCTTATAGTTTAAAACCTATAAATAAACTTAAATAAAAATAACAACAATATAAATTAAATTATTTAAAAAATCACATAAACGTCTATGTGACACCGATTGACAACTTTGACGGGCGTAGCGCCTCCGATATATTCCGACGCAGCCCTGGCAACCGTAGCAGGGTGACAGACAGACTCCAGTGGCGTCCTCAGCGTCGTCAAGATTTTTCTTTACGCAGACCTTTTTTTCCACACGGCGCCACACATGGTATCTCAATCGCCAAAGATCAATAACAATAACACAAAGATCTGGTACAGCTATAGACCAGTTATTATGACCTACCTACAGTCTGTTGACTGTAGGTAGGTCATAATAACTGGTCTTATATATATAATAATTTGATTTTATTCGTTCAAATCTAATGTATTTGTGGCAATTCGTCAAGAGAACATCAAAAATTTATAATCTATCTATATATATAAAAGCGAAAGGTCACTCACTGACTCAATCATCACTAAATATCGAAAGCCGCTTGACGTATAAAGATGAAATTTGGCAGGGAGGTAGTTTATAGTTAGTAGACGTCCGCTAAGAACGGATTTTTGGAAATTCGACCTTTAAGGGGGAGAAAAGGGGGGATTTTATTTGTATGAAAAATCTTATTTCTTGAGTTAATAAACTTGAAACTTGGCACGAATACTTATGTATGCAAATTATAAACTTTTATAATCATAATCATAATCATAATTTATTTGTTAACATAGGTAATAAAAGTACAGGTCTTATGTTTAGTGAACAGAGCGCTATGCTATGCCAGGAGGCGTACAAATATGGTGTGCAATGAGGATTATAAATTATTTACTCAAAATTTTGAAAATCATGCATAATTTTATAGTATGAAAATAGAAAATAAATTGAATAATTACATAATACTTAATGTCAAACCTAAATGAGGAATTATTAAAATGTCTAAAATCTATGTCAAAATAATTAAAATGTCAAAGTTATTTAATGTCAATATTAATATTTGTCTCAATTTATCTAAAAAAACCTCAATATTTATAATTCTAAATTAATTCGTCATTTAAGTATTCGTCAATAGTATAATAGCATTTATCTATTAGCAACAGTTTCATTTTTTTCTTAAATTGTGTAAAATTTAAATCTTTTAAGGCATCTGGATTTTTATTATAAATGCGTGGAGCCATACCAAGGACACTTTTTGTTAGTAATGCAGTTTTACATTTATAATTACTCAAGGCATTTTTGTACTGCCTACGAATTGGAACATTTCGTACCATTGTCATTTTTTCAAAAAGGTTGGGATTTGTTTTGACAAAGATACTCATTTCTAATATATAAAGCGCCGGTAGCGTAAGTATTTTTAATGATTTAAAGTACGGTGCACAGCTGTCATCTGTTTTAAGACCACACATGGCTCTAATGCACCTTTTTTGTGCCTTGAATAGTAATCCCTTATCCGGGGAATTACCCCAAAAAATAATTCCGTATCGTAAGACTGAGGCTACTAGACCATGATAGGCAACAAGTAACGCGTCTATATTAACTTTTCTAGCCAACTGAAAAAGTGCATAAGCAGATTTATTTATTTTTTTACATAAATGTTCTTTATGAGCTTTCCAATTAAGGTTATTGTCAATATGGATACCTAAAAACACACTAATTTTTACTTCTTCTATTTCGTTGCCATCGTAATTGACACAAATTTTTGGAGCTTCAATTCTTTGGCGGAATTGCATTACTTTGGTTTTCTTGAGGTTGATTATTAAATTATTCATATTAAGCCAATTAATTATGTCAGTGAGAGTATTATTAATGTCAAATTGATAAGTATTTAAGTCTTTACATTTTACTAGGGCAGTGCTGTCGTCTGCAAACAAAATCATTTGTTGTTGTGTCACTTTTGGCAGATCATTTATGTAAATGAGAAATAAAGGTGGCCCAAGCACGCTACCTTGAGGCACTCCATATTTTACACTCCTGAAATCCGACACGTACGTTCGTTCCGTTTTGGTTTTTGCGCACATTCTTGTGATTTCAGTACATTGCACTCTGTTAGTTAAATATGATTCTAATAGTTTTAAAATGTTCCCTCTGATGCCGTAGCCATGTAATTTATTTAAAAGAATTTTGTGATCCACATAATCAAAGGCTTTAGTCATGTCCGTATAGATAGCGCAGATGGGAGTCTTATTGTCCACTGCAGACATAACACTATCTATAAGATCAAAAATTGCCAAGTTAATTGTTTTATTTTTTCGAAAACCATTTTGTTCTTTGCATAAAATGTTAAATTTGCTAAGATATTGGTATATCGAATTGTATATCACCTTTTCGAATATTTTGGAAAAAACTGGTATTTTGGCTATGGGTCGGTAATTTTTTATATCCATTTTATCTTCCTTTTTGTGAAGCGGTTTTATTATAACTTTTTTCAAGTTTTCTGGATACGTGCCATCGGTAACACTAATGTTAACAATGTGTGCTAGCACAGGCGCTATGAACTCAATCACAAGTTTAATAACTGTTGTGGATATACCGTCAAATCCTACAGTACTTGTATTTTTCAGCCTCTTAGTGGCTAAAATAATGTCGGATTCCAGAACAGGCTGCATAAACATTGATTGTGATGTCAAATTACCTAGCTTACTGTTTAATTCAATGTCGTCTGTAATATTATTTTCAATGTCATCTATAAAATAGTTATTAAATACATTTGCTATGTCATTCGGGTTAGTGTAAGTCAAATTTTCTTTTTTTATAGTCAGTATTTGTTCTTTGGGCAGGTTATTTTTAGATCTATTGACTATCTGCCACGTAGCTTTAGGTTTATTTTGCGAGTTTTTAATGAAGTAGTCATTTTGCGCTTTCTGTGTTAATCTAATAATTTTTTTATATTTTGTAGTATATTTTTTTAAATCAGTTCTTGTTTCGTCTGTAGGGTGTAGTCTGTGAACCCATAACAGCCGTCTTTGTTTTCTACTACAGGTTTTTATGCCACGAGATATCCATTTAACTTTTTTATTCGTGTTTATTGTTATTGATTTATCTGGAAAACAAAGATGATAAAACAATGAGAATAGATCATGAAATTTATTAAAGGCTACGTTAACATCATTACTTTCATAGACTTCTTTGAAAGATAAATTTTGTATGCACGATTTAAATTTTGCAAGGTTGTCTCTGGAGTAGTCTTTCTTAACGGTTTTCCAAAATTTTAAGCAACATGTTTTATTAATAGGTACTTTAAGTATTTGTGATGTGTGATCTGACAACATGAGATCAATAATTTCAGCTTTCCATCCTTTCTGAAGATTGTGTGCAAAGTTATCTATACACGTGCCACTACGAGGCCTAGTGGGCTGATTTAGAGCTAGTGTTAAGTTGTAATTAAGTAAGAAATGTTCCAGTTCCAAAGTAAGCTTATTTCTTAACAATATATTAATGTTCAGATCGCCACAAAACACAATTTTTTTATTAGATGCTAAACAATTTTTTTCAAAACAATGTCAAGTTTTTCATAAAAAGTCAAATAATTATATTTTGGTACTCTATACACACATATAACAATAATTGAATACGATGTCAATTCTATAGCACAAATTTCAAACACGCCTGCTACAGACTGTTTAGCAACATCTGGTAGTTCCCTGTACTGGTGCCCCTGTCTTACAAGAATACAAGTTCCTCCCCGATTTGTGCTTCGTGAAAAAAGAGCGGCTAGGTGGAAATTTGGAATGTACAATAAACTCTCATGTCCAGATGTTATGAAATGTTCTGTCAAACAGAGTACATCTACAGTTGTGCCTTGATTTTCCAAGTTTTCTAATTGTACAGTTAACGGGTCTGATTTGTTTAACAATCCAGCAATGTTTTGATGCATTACGTTAATACGATTGAAGAAAAAACTGTCCCGTGTTTTCCGATTTAGTTACTGTCTTCATTTGTCAGGTTGGTGAAAGTCAGTGTTTGATGATTGTATATCTATGGTCATTTGGAAGATATCCTTAAAAATCGATTGCATTCCAGAGTAATTTATTACACCTGTGCGTTTGTTGAACATAGTGTCGTCATACTTTAAGTTCATGTTGCTGTCCAGAAAATATGCGTGTCCATGAGTGATAGTATCTAGATATAATAAATTATTAAAGGTTTCCACTCTTGAATTATATAGGTAGTTGTTTGTGAAGAATTTGTACGTCGGAGTGCAGATGATTATATTAGTGTTCGAGACTTCTTGCAACATTTGCCTAAGTAGTAAAATGCTATCAAAATATTTATTTGTTATTTTAAAATCTTCCTCACCTATCAAAATTATACAAAAGTCCTGTAGAGTGAACTCCGACAACTTTTCTTTGATACCTTTTAACAGAAATTCCATAGTTCCATGAGGCGTGATGTAATGGCAAAGATCATATTTCTCAAAAGTATTTTCTGCAATATGAAGCAATTTGTTTTTATTGTCTGTGCTTATTATGCAGATTTTTTTACGCTTCGACTGATTTTCGTCAACAATATTTCTGTATTGGTTTATTGGTGGTGTAAGTTTATCGCTTTCTTCCACCAATTTCGGCTTTTTGCTATTTTTGGTTATTGGAGTTTTGCTATTTTCTCCAAGCTTCATTGTTTTTGTTTGCGTGATTTTATGGTTTTTATTAAGATTTTCTGCCTTTTTTTTGTTAGGTGATTTTAATTTGATTGGACTGTAAGTAACTTTCTTGTACAGCTCATTTTGTTTGCTCAGATTAATATTCATTGTTTTGAGATTATTATTTTCTAAAGATAATTCTTCAATTTCTAAGTGAGCACTCTGAAGGTCAAGTGTGAGTTTAGTAATTTGGTCTCTCAGTTTCTTGACTTCATTGTCATCATCGTCGGACATCTCCGGTACACTAGTGACTGTCTCATTTAACGTCGTATGCGTAGCAGTTACCTTACTGTCGTTTATTATTGAGTCTGATTTAGTCCTAGTACGGCGGAAAGTAATTTTTTCTAGGAAATTCATATTAGAGACGGTCGACCTAATTTGGGTTCATACGTAAAACATGGAAAAAGAAAATCAAACATTAGGATTTGAACTTACGCTCATCCCAGTTACGATGTGTCACTTTCGGCCCCTAGACCAAACGTATCTTTAACTTCTTCTTCGAAATAGTGATGCGAGTTCGTTACCGTTGATCTATTCACAGCGACACCTATTGGTTACCGTGATGGTCGAAGGCACAGGGTCACGCACGCTGCGGGATGTACGATAGCAATCGAAGTCCAATTCTTAGTAGACAGTACAAGATTAATTCGTTAGATGACGCTGTTACAAATTACATAGCATAGTGATTTGCATAATTTGAAGTTGTTTTGAATGACACAACCGTTATTTGTTTTTTCACTTTTTTGTTTTTCCGAAACGTAATACTTCTTGGGAATGATTTAATTGGGTTCTAACACTTCGGGAGTTTATATTAAGCTCACACAAAAAGCTAATCATATTGTTAATTACACTAATTTGTACTGCCTTTTTCTTCCACTGATAATTCCACTTTAATGTCAATTTTGCACTTTGTTATTATTATAGTCCGTGCGTCTTAGATTTATTTTTCGTTTGAATCACTTTTTATATAGAGATAAACACTTTTACTATTTTTATAACTTAAAGAATCACAGAGCCGATGTTAACGTGACAATGTAGATGTCGCTTTTCCATTTTTAGTTTTTCTAAACCCCCTAAAATAGGATTGGGGGATGTCAAAGTTTGTATGGAAGAATTTTAACGCGCGGTGTGATTAACTCGAAACTCAGTACTTATACTAAAAACTGAAAATAAATAAAAACATATATCAGGGTTTTTTGAAAATGTATCCCTAACGGGGTGAAAAGGGGTATTCATTTTTACAGCGGAGGATTTTATTGTGCGGCTTGATTACCTTGAAAATTTGTATAAATAATCAAAATAGAAACATTACAATAGACTTTTCAAAAATATTATCACGCTTTAAGCTATGGGGGATGAGCAATATTGCATTATGTTCGTATTCTTCTAGAGTTTACCGGAAATTAAAAAAAGGCTAACCAAGAGGTTAGAATATTGCAGATAGTTACGGATTTAACCTTTTAAAAGATAATCATCACGCTATAGCTTTATGGATCTAAGCAGTCAATCATAACATGTCCAGGGTGGAGTTTGAGATAGGGCAATAAGGGCACGTACGTTATCCGTTGTAGCTACAAGAAAACAGTCTTGGGAGACTATCCTTAACTTTTTGAAACATGTTGATCTGCATTCACAGATTTTGAAAAATATAATTACAGTCAACAATAAAATGGCAAATTTTCACAAAAGCTTTTTTGATGTCAGTCGATCCTATTTCTTATTACTAGGGTCAAAAAACTATATCGGGCCATCTGAGGTTTGAGTACAAGAATGTCTGTCTGTATGTCATGTTACCTTTTCACGGATACACCACTGTACGGATTTCGATAAAATTTGGCAAGGAGATAAATCGCATCCTAGGGCTTACCATAGGCCAGGGCTAGGGCTTAACCTATGTCTTAACATAGGTTACATTTTGTCTCAAAATAATTCTTAAGGGGTGATATATAGGTTGGCAGGAAGGTAGGTTATAGTTAGTGGACGTCCGCTAAGAACGGACTTTGCGACAGGGCCAGATTAAGGAGGTTTAATGGCTCTCGCAAGTTTGTATGGAAGTCCTTAATTTTTTGTGCTACAAACTTTAAATTTGGCTGGGTGGTAACTAATAGTTAGTAGACGTTTGCCTAAGCACTCTCGCAAGTTTGTATGAAGAAGTCTAGAGTTTATGAGTAGGAGACAGTAGCTAAGAAATAATTGTGTGACAGCCTGGACTAAGGGGTCTTATGAAATCTTTGTCTTTTTGTACCTGAAAATTGGTAGATAGATAGAATATAGTTAAGACATGTCATGTAGGAACAGATTTTACGATAGGGCCGGTTTAAGGGAATATAATCGCTTTCGCAACCCTATGTGTTCAACAAACATTTATTGATTACTTATAATACAACAAACTGAAATACAACAAAATTAAATTCAAACGAAGATATTTGTTTTTTTTTTCTTTTACAATAACATTAACGTACGTAAGTAGTTTCATCAAATTATAGCTCGATTTTTTTTGTTTTTTCCCGAGTTACCTCCGTCACGCTTTTCCGTGGTATGAAGTATCTTATAGTATCTGCGGTGAACCTGGTATTCACATATTACCATATTAAATACCAAATTCCAGACTATATTTTATACAAGTTTGGTTATCCCACATTCACCATCGTTTTCTGTAAAACTTTCGAAAATAGTTAGCGTTAAACATCATCATTAATCTTCATAACCACGCGGACGAAGTCGCGGGCAACAGCTAGTATATTATATTATTATTTTTCAAAAGTGACAATGAATATTCACAGTTTTTTCTTAAAGTAAGCACAAAATAGAATCAATAAATGAATTCCCACTATTAGGCTTAACTATAGATTCAAATAACAGTTGGAAACCACACACGTACAGAAAATAAAATCCAAACTTTCAAAAAAAAAAAACGCTTTTCGAGAAATAAAAAAGACCACAAACTTGGGTCACCTACTATGCCTATGCTCATGCATGGCCTAAGCCAACTAACTACGGCGTGATAATGTGGGGAAATAGCACAGACGAAAGTTACTTCGGATTTTAGTTAATTAATAAAACCCCATTTCAAAAAACTAAACGTTCTAACAGTTCCTTGTGCATACCTCGGCGCTGCATGCCGAGACACAGGTTTCACCTAGTTCGGTTGCAGTTGCTCCTATTTGGTATTGTATTTATAATAGCTCACTAGTTATTATTTTTAAGTGGTTTTTGTACAATATTTTTTGGTTAAATAAAATTATTACAAATACTATTACAATATATTCGATAGACGATGACATATCCACGTTTTGAAAACTTGACTGCCTGTCATATTAGTGTTTTTTTTTTTATTGTATTGAATGTGTAATTTGGTATGTTATTATTTATTTTAATTTTATTTTGATTGTGTTATTTTCTATAATATTATGTTATCAATGTGTTATTTTTATAGTTTTAATGTAAGTGTTTTTAGTTATTTAATATGTTTTCAAACATAATGTGAATTGTGGCTGAATAAATTGAATTGAATTGAATTGAAAAGACAAGCTTCCAATTAAGCCTCACACTCGCCCGTGAATACAGTAGACTCTTTAGGACATTTGAATTGCAAAAGAATACTAGAACTTTGGTAACAAACCGCAGCACTAGTGTTACTGAGGTCATTAAATTTAGAAGCATCTATAAAAAAACCTTTGAAAGCCAATCCATCGATCTCCCATTGCATCCGCCGCATTGCAAGCCGAATTCGTTGAAGGGGACTTTTTGGAAATACGGATGACAAAGAATTTTTTTGGAGAGGAACATAATACTTCATAGAAAAAGTTAAATTGAGGTAATGTGGGAAACTGTTCTATTGGACCAACTAAATTTTGAATTTGACAAAATGTTAATGTCAAGTATTATGATTATTAATGAACAATATCATTAAGCTGCTCGCTAAGCAGCTGAACTGGATGCTTCCAGTTGGGTCAGTAAGTGTTTCTCCGACTGATGGTTGCAGAGATCGCTTATATTTCCGAATTCTGATCGTAGAGTTCACTACAGCTAATTGATCATTCAGATTATAGAGAGCGATAACTGTGTCCGTACAGTAATGTATGACTAATTAGTATTATTATGTTCAGCAAATAAGTATGACGGCTACGTTATCGGTGATGATAACAGATGGTTCTTCGTAATGGATGGTATCTTCAGAAACGCAGCAGAACCGTATCGCGTCGTGCTCACGTCCAGCTCTGATCAGTGCCGGAACTGCCGGATTAGCCCCTAAGCAAATTAAGCAATTGCTTACTCGGGGGGCACTATAAACAGCACCGAAAAAACATTTTCTAGCACATGTAAGGCAAGGCTGTTTGAAAAGCCGCGCGTTTAGTCGACGCGAGATGCCGTTAGAAGTAATAAAAAATAACGACGATGATGCAGGAAAGACTCGATGCTTTATCAATAATGTATACAATGTGGAGCAGGACGCTTGACATTCCTTAAAACCACATAAAGAGTGTCATGTTCTTTACCCGTATACAAAAAATCAATCAAATCCAATGAATACTTTAGCCACAGGAAATTATTTTTCAACATGATGTAGATCTGAGTCCGTAATAATAGGTAAACATTGTAAGGTTAAGAACCTGTGCAAAACGTACGATTCTATCCTCTACGTCTCAATATGCTTGAGAGACAGAGAAAGGTGTCATACGATTCCACTCTGACGCGCCCCGCCCAGTCCCACAAAATAATACTACAATTAGAAAGAAAAAGAAATATTACTTACGCAAATTATGCATTAGTGGTGCATAGACAATTGCGAGTGTGTGTGTGAGCGGAATTTTTTCGGCAGTCTCGGGACTCGGTCACATTCAGTGCAGCGGCGCCCTTTGAGGAGCGCACACTGCTACTTTGTTTATCACGAGACGAGCCGCGCGCGCATTGTTGTGATTTTGCGAAAAAAATTAGTTGTTATTTGTGATTAAAGACGATTTAGTGTGACTTATTGTTCAGTGTTAGTTTAATATTAGTTAGTTAATTAGGTATCGATGTCGCTTGTGCATAATGAACAACGGTGGAAACCTTGAAAATTTATAAATTTGAATATTGATGTAAATTCTGATTGTGATGTGATATTATGTGATTAATTATTCAACCAGTGATCTTTTAATTAAGAGGGCTATCACAATTTTTCTTGTATTTGAGTGTTTTACTCTAGTTTTGATGTGTGATTATGGTTTAGATATGGCCACAAAATTAAAAAAAAAAATATGCCCGAGAAAGTTGGATTATTTTTCTCGGGAGTGTTCTAAATAAATATTTCAATTTGTTTACGTATATGAGTAAAAACCTTGTTTCTGCAAAGGATGTTTCATAAAATTCTACTTTTGGGCATCTTTTGATGCTTTGTTACATAGAAGATATAATAAAATAATAATATATAAAAATATCCATGGGACAACTGAATGTTGTACTTTGGAATGCTCAATTCAATTTATTATGTTTCATACATTAATACATCAAAAATAATTCCGTAAAACAGAGAGATACTGACATTTTTTCGTCCGAAATCATATTTTTTATCTATGAATATATAATCAAACTTCAAACAAAAATGATTGAATAACTAAGATTACTATCTTACCTTGCTTGAAAAAAAAAATTGTCCATTTAAATGTAAAATAATATTTTTAAACAATTGTTATATGCAATGATAAAAATCAATATAAATCTCGGAACGGGCGGTCCTTAGCTTTACCCACCGACCCTTGCTCGCAGAAGCGCCAGCCCGCGTTTTGCTGAGAAACGTAGTCTTAAATTCCCCGATTAATAATAATGAATCATCTTTGATCCAGCCTGTCCCAACTTGCTGTCCTCCCCCCAGCGACGCCCTAAGCCGAGGTCCGTACCCTACAGGGGGTGCCCTTAGCGAGCGTTCGCCTAGTTTTAATTTAGAATAGTTTTGCCCCTGGCTGGAGGCTTTAAGTTAGTAGCTTAAGGCAGCCGCAGGATTGACCGGTTAAGTAGTCATCACCTCAGAGGTGAGCTACGAGATGCCCTAGACAAAAAAAAAAAAAAAATCCTTAGCTTTAGTCCGCGCCAAGCGCTTACTGCGGGAGGACGTATCGCTCGCTGTTGCTACTTTACGCGCCACGTGATCTCACTAATTCGCCAAGAATATAGCGCAACTAACTCTTCTTGATACAAGTTAGTATTATTTTGTTTATTTTATTATGATCTGATTGTAATGTAAATATATAATTGTATTGAATGTATTTTCCTATGATATTCAAATGCGAATATATTATAGAAAATAAACAGAGTAAATATTGTAGTTTGTATTTTTTATTTATTGATTATTTAATATTATTTCCAATTTAAAGGAAATGGCTAAATGACTGCCCCAAGCATGTATAGCAATCTCACATTAACTCGTGATGTTTAAAAAATTATTCATGAATTATTTAGTGTTTAATAATTTCTTAGAACTTTCATGAACGTTAACCATAAAAAAGTATATTCATTGCTTTTTGATTTACATGACAAGGTCAACGGGAAATAACACTACTGGTAAGAATCACAGAATAACGAATAAATAAATAAATCGTATTTTTGTTGTTTTATTTCAATATCTTCAGGTCCTTGGTTACTCAGGGCCTAAACTAGATAACGTAGTTTAGGCAGGATTTATCAATCACCCCATACCTACTTACTAAACTAAGTCTCCCTGGCGCGTTTGTCTGTCTGCCTACGGATGTATCAACAAACAGATTTTGAAAGGGTTGTCACTAGTAGGTAGATTGGTTCTTCCGGAAGGTTTAGGCATACATTCGTATAGGATAATGAGTTGAAATAAAGACAGTTTTCACAGGCAATATATAAATAAGTGGTTAAAATGATGAACCTTTTTGAAAATAGGGATTAATATTAACAGACTGACCCAAACAACTATAGATTTTTGTATTTGAGATAGATAAACAATTCTGCTAGGTAGGATACATTATTATATATTCACGCAGACGAGAGTGGTTTTTGCGCCGATTTTAGAAAGCCCGTAATTACCTCTTTGTAGATATATACTCAAGTACCACTGTGCGAAATCAGGATGGGTCGCTAGCCAAAAATATCGTAAGTCATTGCAGAAATATCCAAACGCCTAGGTAAAGGTTCATAGCAATATGTCATTTGTTTGCAGTTTTTTATACCTATTGACGTAGGAGTTACACGAATATATTTTCAGGATTGTAAAGATATGAAAAGTTCTTGAAACTTTTTTCATATGAAATACTAATATTCAGCTATTTAGCGTTACATATTGCAAGGTTCCATGTTAATACATTGCTGGGGCAGTCGTCTATACTTCCATTTAGCCATCTCATTTAAGTCTTTATTTTCAGACATAGTTCATATTATAGGGCAAAAGAAATAAAAATAAAACTATTGGTGGTGCTTTTGAGATGGATCCTGTTATGGCAATTTTGGAAAAAAATGAATCAAAATGGCAAAGTAATTTTTAGTAAAAATCACGATTGGTATTACCAAATACAAGGCCAACTTCACATTGCAAATAAAAATGTTTGTTTATTCGCAGTGTGGACTGGTACTGAATACCCACTGAAAGTCGTGAAAGTTTATAAAGATAATGATTTCTGGAACCAGAAAATGTTGCCAAAATTATGAGTGGTTCTTCCCGAAATCATAGATTCGCGGAAGGCACGATCCATGCCACTTCGGAAAATATTATTTTAATTTATTTTTACAAGTATACTTTATTTATTATTCCGTCTTTGTTTTTTTAATTTACCAGTTTTACCCATACATATAAGTAATAATAAGTTATCTCGAATGATTCAACATTTAAGGATTGCATCATAGTGATGAATTCTTTAAATGTGCTTATTTGATGTAACTACCAGTTAGTAGTTACATCAAATATGCACATCTAACCTTCCTTTATCTAACAGATCGTATGCATTTTAAATAGTATCCCACCGAACCACCGAACATTGCATTAATTTATATAAATAAGTACTAAAATGTCTACCTACCTGCTGAAAAAATTAAGTTCTTCGTAAAAAAAGTAGTACATATTTAGAAAAGTATTTTTATAAGTACCGGCGGGACCGCTTTACGAGAGGCTGGCAACGCGCAAGTGATACTTCTGATATTACAAGTGTCTATAGACTGCGGTAACTGCATACCATCAGGGCCGCATGCTAGTTTGCCACTTCAATGACATAAAATATGCTAAAATAAAATTCAAGTAATTTTTTATGACCCTATTGTAACTATAATAGATATACTTACATATGAGTTGTTTTAGGTGATCACATTAATTGGTACAAATAGTATTTCATAAACTAATTAATACTAACAGTAGGTCGTCAAATTTATATCGAAAGCAAAGTGGCAAAGGCTCATGTTGGTTTGTTCCTGGTATCCGAGGCATAGCTGTTTGCATGTGTGCGTAGCGTACCTACTTCGCTAGACGCATACGTGCGCATCTGCTGCCGCGCGCCGTCTCATTTACCTAAACCTGAGTTCCTTTATTTTGTAATAGCCCTCTTAACAACGCGCAACTTAGTGAGTTTATGCCGCTAATTTGTTGTTCTCCGACTAAACTACCTACCCACGTCCACCTACGCCCCGCACCGCAGCGCAGGCGCCGCCCCCCGCCGCGACCCGCATCGGGCCGCGCAACAGGTTAGTGACTTTTCGTAGATAAAGCGTGTTTACTTTTTATGCAGTCGATTCTGCTATTTATTTTGTTTGAAAATTGCAATTTTTCAATTTTCCATTAACTACAAATCTTCGTATTTTAAAATGTTTCTATGGACTAGTACTGTGCTCGTTTTAATTTAATGTCGTAAGTCCAGATCCACATTGTATGTATGTTGTAGCCAGATCTTGGAATTGATCATTTCATGTTCGACTTCAACCATTTCATAAAATGTTTGTGTTTCATGAAATGGCCAGCAAAAATTGACCATATCGTTTAAACGTCAACGTTTAATGATATGTCAGTCGACGTTTGGCCATATAATTTTAATGTAGGGCATCCATGGTGTAAGATGTAGTAAACATTGCCAAGTAACTGCGATCAACTTGGAAGAATCGCTCGCCGGCCGCTGGTATTTTGTCAGGATACCACAAGCAGCGTGAAATGCAACATAACACCGACCGTCGATGAGTTAGGTTAGGTTAGAACTGTGACTAACCGCGCGCGAGCCGAGCGAGCGCTACTTCCAAGTTGGTCACTTTCTTGGTAATTTTATCACATTTGGAAATAAAATAAATGCCATAGACTTTTTTCGTAGTATGGGATACTTTGTTTGATTTGTTGTAGTTGTGTTTGTGGTTGAACGAATGACTGCTCCTAGTGAGGGGCAATGTTCTAAAAAAAGGAAAAAAATGCCTCTACCCGTGGATAATCCAGCTATTTTACTATACGATCACTAAAGTTTGGCCACATCATGAGGTAGTCGTGCATTTAACTGTTCATATCGTCAAACGTTGAGTATTCAATGATCTGGCCAGCGGCAGCGGTCGATGTTCTATTTCATCAAATTGTTGTACATTTCATGAAATGGTCGAACACTTCACGAAATGATCAATTCCAAGATTAGCAGTGCTATTCTGTAACCATCTCATCGTGAAAACTTAGGTGAAGTGAGCTCGGAGTGAGCTGTCAGTCCCTAGCAGCACGTGGAATGACAGCTCACTTCAAGCACACTTCACCTAAGTATTCACGGTGAGATGGTTACAGAATAGACAGGCAGATCACGACATAATATATGTATAGAGGCTAAAAACGTTCAACATAAAAACCATTGTCCGCGATTATAATGCACGTAAAGGTCGAAAACCGCATTTAAAAAATAAAATATGCTTTGGTTTTTATTGTAATACCTACTCCACGTATCTCTTTCGTCTTTCGTACATATTCTAAGGAACGTAATGTTATCTCGATGTTATCAATCGTTCTTTTTTTTTTAAGACCGATAATATACTAGTTCACAGTGGATAGTGGGGCCCATCGGCGTGGATTGCTTAGGGCATCAAGTAGTCTTAATCCGGCACTGACGTTAAAGCAAGCGCGTTAAAGCTATTGTTCAGGTCCAAAATTGATTTACGGTAAATAATTTAGTACTAAATAAAATAAAAACAAATGCATTAGATAAAAAATTACCAAATGTTAGAAGTAGCGACTGTGACATCATATTAAATAGAGAAAAACTGGAATTTATTAATCAAACGGTTTTCCTTGGAATCACGCTAGACGAGAAATTACAATGGGGACCCCATATAACATCTCTCGCGGGGCGGCTAAGCTAGGCCGCTTATGCTGTTAGAAAGATAAGACAGTTAACAGATGTAGAAACCACGCGTTTGGTCTATTTTAGCAACTTCCACAGTATTACGAGTATGTCGTATGACATTTTACTGTGGGGTCGGGCTGCTGACATTGAATCCATCTTTGTTTTAATAAAAAGAGCTGTCAGAGCCATCTACGTCGTCGCGAATCGAAAAAATAGATCAAACATTTTTCAGACTATCTAAAGTAAATACATATTTTATGGGGTACTGTGTTAAATGTTACAACAGAATACCTTGTGATATATTAGAATTAAATTAAAGAAAATTTAAAACTCATATAAAAAGTACAAAGTCAAAGTCAAAGTCAAATAATTTATTTCAATTAGGCACAAAAAAGGCACTTTTGAACGTCAAACTTTACAAAAATTGATTCTAGTCGCCCATTCCAAAAGGTAGTTTTCGTATGGAGAAGAATGGGCAAGAAACTCCACCGTTACTCTTTTAAAAAAATCATTATATCTTGTATACACTTATTATATAATTATATGTGAAGACAATGCACCTAGAATAAGATTACACGATAGGTAAAAAGAATGAAAAATGAAGGAATGACATAATTATGTGATAGATGCATGGTGCTCACATACTTACAAACATTGTAAAATTATACTATATTTCTAACATTATAATAAGTAATACTAATAATAATAAGTCTGTTAAGGAAGCACACTAAATACCTACCTAATAAACTGATTATTGTTAGTAAGTACATCTGCACATGTTAAAATAGTATCAAGTCGAATCATGTGTGGATATTAATCAAGTCGGGACATGAAGTCCAGTAGGTAGCATCAAATCTGGAAAGTTTTGGCCCAGTTCTAACATGTCAACTAATATAGAATGTTTCGAATAAATGATCCGACAAGTTAGAACAAGAAAGTCTATTAAAATCAAAGATTCCTGACACAAAATCAGGTCTCTAGCAATAACCAATGTACCTATAGACACCGACTTAACTAAAAGATGTGTTAGACATTTGTCCGTGTCTACAGGTAACTAAAAATACCTTATTTTCTCTTGTTTACCTGTCCTTATGTAATAAAAGGTATATAACTCCGTTGTCAGTCATAATACAATGTTTTGATTATGACTACAACACTGACTAGACTATTTCCCACCTGAATACCTATTTAAAACCATGAGAATACCTATCTGTGTTTATAATTACGTAATCCATTGTTCTAGAAGTAATTATCATGTCATAACTTGCACCTGCGCAACCCTGCCTCCCTCATTCGTGTAAACACCCTCGTCATAGCAAAATGGGAAATACCCAGCTATACCCCGACCCTCTGTCGCGTCCCTGAATAGCGAACTGCCCTGTTGTATAGGAGCAAATTATTGTGTTTGCACAAGTGGTACCCGCTACTTGCCCTATAGTAAAAATCTACTTAAGGTATCGGGTCTAATTTTACAATTGTAGTTGCCTAGTACTAGTTGCCTAGTACTCTCTTAGAAAGTCTCAGATTCTTAGTCAGTTGAGCTTTAACTTCGTTCCTACAAACATCTCGCTACTTGAGGTATAAATTCGTGCTGAATAAATTCAATTAAATTCGGATTACATCTAGCTCTAACCTTTGTCTGTATTACTGTTGTGTATTTTAAATATATTGTGTGTGTGTGTTTTATGTGCAATATACGTGGATCTATTACATTAGCTGCTTGTGGTTTTTCTACTGTGCCAAACCTTACAACAAACCGCCCCCTTCAAACGACATAAGCTGGTCGTCTACATTTTGGTCCTTCGAGCCGGATATCGTTTACATTTTGGTCCTTCGAGCCGGATATCGTTTACATTTTGGTCCTTCGAACGCCGGATAAGGTTTCAAGTAACCATGAGTCAGCAGGGCTCCATCACAACACGCAGCAAGCTAAGGAAGCTAGCCGAACAGCAAGAAGCACGTAAGGATGACATCACAACGGACACCGGGTTGCAGTCCGATAGGGGACCAGGTTCGCCGTCTGTGGCGCCGACCATGGCATCAATGGATCGCCGGAAATCGCCGCGAAGCAGAGCTTCATCCAGACATAGCCGCAAGAGTGTCGATTTCTTGAGAAAAAGAATCGAATACGAAGCCGAAAAGGAAAGAATCGTCCTAAATGAAAGCCTAATCAAGGAACGAGTGCAGCTAAATGAAAGCCTTCTCAAGGAACGAGTCCAGCTAAATGAGAACCTCCTCAAGGAAAAGGAAAACCTCCTTAAGGATAGGGAAAACCTTCTCAAGAAAAGAGTGGAGGCCGACATTGCCGAGATAGAGGCAACTACCGAGAGCGAAGACGACGCCTCCAATTCAGACGCGAGTACAGCACAGCGGGTCGACCAGTGGATAGATACGACGCCGCAAGTTGGCCAACAGGAAACAGTGTTGCGTAATTCAGTTAGTGTTTTACGGCAATCGAGTACAGTGTTGTGTCAACCGGATGCAGTGTTTTGTACCCCGTCTGCGGAGCGCAGGCCCATGGATGTGGCCGCGCCCCGGATCCCTACCGTGAGTTATTCACAAACCGTAAGTACGCTTGATCCGACTACATACCGTAATAATGTGTCGCACATACTAGGTACAGCCGTGCCGGTACCGTATTCGAGTACGATACCTAAAGCACGGACGTATACACCAATGCCTACCGAGAGAGTTACGTCCCGATTACCGACCAATAACCCCGTCTTTACCACTCCGGCCGCAAGTGGACCTCGCGTTTCGATACCCGAGTCGGATTCACAGCGGCAGTTGAAGTACGGAGATGATGTTAAAGAAAGACGGCGGGAGTCTTCGGTTGAAAGGGACTCTGTGTTAGATAGGCTGGCAGAGGCAATAACCAGTATGGGGAGACCGCGACCGGTACCGCGACAGGCGTACGAATTACCACATTTTAGTGGTGACCCATCCGAGTGGATATGTTACAAAAATATGTACTGGGATACCACTCAAGAGTATAGTTATAAAGTTCACGAGAACTTAGCCCGGCTTAGAACGTCTTTACACGGCGAAGCTAGAACCTCAGTGGAGGATTTATTAAGTTCAGGTACGGATCCCAACGACATAATGCACGCGCTCGATCAAGAATATGGTCACCCGACTTTAATATTACAAAGCGCGTTACAAAAGATTAGGGACCTACCTAGAATATCGGAAAGCTGCCGCGAGCTTAGAAAGTTCTCGTCAACCGTGCGAAATGTAGTAGCCCTACTTAAAAATATTAAAGCTGACGGCTATCTTAACAATCCACAACTAGTTAGCGAGGTATTAAACAAGCTAACTCCTATACAACGCGCGCGGTACGGGGACTTTGCCATGGGGTTAGATAACGTGCAGGGGGTGGACCTAAGAGTCTCACCTAACCTAGAATACTTATCTCACTTTTTAATACAATTAACGCATACAACGTCGTATTATTTACAGCCATCTATAATAGAACCTAGTGCTTCTAGGCCCCCAATTAGGCAACAGGAACAAGTCTTCGGTCAACGACCCATGAATACCGCGCGTCAACTATTCAGTAGGCCACAGCTGACTCATAAGATAAATACACAGAGTGATGAGTCTAGTATTGTACCTAAGAAATGTATCATATGTCAAGGTGAACATACTATAGAAAAATGCGACACCTTTAATAAAATGACAGTTCAACAGCGATGGAACATCGTAAAAGAATTAAACACGTGTTTCAAATGTATAGTAAACAAACACAACAAAAGGTTTTGCCGCGCCGATAAATGCAAAAAATGCGGTTTTTCCCACCATCTATTATTGCACGCCGATAAGCAATACAATGCGAGCGATAAGCATAAAGATAAGCCCGAAACTGCTACAAACATCGGTGAATGGAATGCTTCTGCGCTTTTAAAAATACTGCCAATAGAATTGTGTCATGACAAAGACAACAATAGTCATTGTTACGCGATACTCGATGGAGGGGCGACAATTTCATTGATCGACAGCTCGATCGCTACCGACTTGAAAGGGCCAAGCATACCTCTTTCATTAAAGACCGCGGGCGGTCACGAGATCACTGACCCAACGTCGCGAGCGGTTGAAGTAAAGGTCAAAGGGCCAAACGGACAGTGCCACAACATTAAATGTCGCACTATACGTGATTTAAATTTGCCTTCTCAAACCGTGACCACCGCCATGCTTAACGACAATGCCCACCTCCGCGACCTGGGATGCGTGGAAATGAGGGGCGCCAAACCGCTAGTGTTGATCGGGCAGGACAATTGGCAGCTAGTTGTAGGCCGGGACGTCCGTCAAGGAAAACCCGGTAAACCAGTTGCCTCCCTTACCGAGTTAGGTTGGGTCATACATGGTCCGTTCGACCATAAAGATTTAAAAAGCGAACAAATTAACTGTACGGCAGTTTCCCTGCCTGACCTGCATGACCCAGTTAAATCTAGCGAATCGATAGGTATTTCTGAGAACGTACGTAAAAACCAATCAGATGAAAGGGCCTCAGAAATACGAGATAAAACCAACCACCGTGTACCAGATGAATCACAGTGGGCAGTAGGTTTGTTACGGAAACATAACAACATAATACCTACCAATTATAACGGTAACCTTTTGACCGGACCCGACCTATTATTACCTTTTCAAGAAAAGGAAGCCGAGACTTGTTTCGCTCGGCTTAGTAACCTGCATCGCCTGGAACAGACAAAAATACCAGGGTTGTATGGGCTAGATCTAGACAAGGATCTAGATCTAGATCTAGATTTACAAATGTTTAGCGACGCAAGCAAACAAACATGCGCAGCGGTCGCGTACCCAGTGGGCTACCGGGATAGTAACCTAGCATCAGTGACGATGTTAGGTAGGGCTCGCGTAGCCCCACAAAAGGTAGTCTCAATTACAAGGCATGACTTACAACCAGCCTTATTAGCTAGACTATCGGACCGAGGCAACTGGCACTGGGTTCCTTCCGCGGACGACCCCGCGGGCAAAGCAACCAGGTCGTCTTGGCCCGAGAACCATACGGCGTGGCTGTGCGGCCCCCCGTTTTTATGTGTTCCACAGGAGCGGAGGCTGGTATCGAGAGGCTGAGTCAGCAGAAGTGGACTTGGAGCGCATTCAGCGGGTCCACTCTACAGCAGCGACGCCGGCGCACGCCTACCGTGCGGCGCCACTTCTCAGCTACGAGCGCTACACGTCGTGGGCGCGTAGGAAACGCGTCACGGCTCATGTACTCATCGTCGTCGGCCGATGTCGTAAGCGTCGGCCAATACAATAACTACAGCAGCGCGATCAAGTTGAAGCTCACAACCATCTCACAAGGTTGTGCCAGGATGATAGCTTCAGTGAAGAACGCACTACGAAGTACGCTCAGGGAGCGTGCTCCACGTGAGGAGGTCCTTTACACCCTCCTCACAGAGGCCGAGCTCATCATAAATAGCCGGCCTCTCAGCTACGTCTACGATGACCACAACCAGCCCGTGGTCCTGACGCCGAACCACCTACTCCTTGGCACTGCGTCCGGGAGCACTCCGTTCGCGCCGGGAGACATCGAGGACGTCGACTCCCGCTGTCAGTGGCGGCGTGTGAACGCGCTCGCCGACATGTTCTGGCGTCGGTGGCTACGGGAGTACCTACCTACTCTACAACGTCGGGAAAAGTGGACAAATAACGTACCAAATGTGAGTGTCAACGACGTAGTGGTTATCGTAGATAACACCAAAAACCGAAGTGAGTGGACTAAAGGAATAGTCAAAAATGTGTATCACGGAAGTGACGGGATAATCCGTGTAGCTGACGTAAGAACAATGAATGGGGTCCTGCGTCGGCCCATTGTTAAGTTAATTGTGCTTCCCACCGTCCATGTGTAATGCGGCGGAACCCTTTTACAGGGGGTGGAATGTTAAGGAAGCACACTAAATACCTACCTAATAAATAACTGATTATTGTTAGTAAGTACATCTGCACATGTTAAAATAGTATCAAGTCGAATCATGTGTGGATATTAATCAAGTCGGGACATGAAGTCCAGTAGGTAGCATCAAATCTGGAAAGTTTTGGCCCAGTTCTAACATGTCAACTAATATAGAATGTTTCGAATAAATGATCCGACAAGTTAGAACAAGAAAGTCTATTAAAATCAAAGATTCCTGACACAAAATCAGGTCTCTAGCAATAACCAATGTACCTATAGACACCGACTTAACTAAAAGATGTGTTAGACATTTGTCCGTGTCTACAGGTAACTAAAAATACCTTATTTTCTCTTGTTTACCTGTCCTTATGTAATAAAAGGTATATAACTCCGTTGTCAGTCATAATACAATGTTTTGATTATGACTACAACACTGACTAGACTATTTCCCACCTGAATACCTATTTAAAACCATGAGAATACCTATCTGTGTTTATAATTACGTAATCCATTGTTCTAGAAGTAATTATCATGTCATAACTTGCACCTGCGCAACCCTGCCTCCCTCATTCGTGTAAACACCCTCGTCATAGCAAAATGGGAAATACCCAGCTATACCCCGACCCTCTGTCGCGTCCCTGAATAGCGAACTGCCCTGTTGTATAGGAGCAAATTATTGTGTTTGCACAAGTGGTACCCGCTACTTGCCCTATAGTAAAAATCTACTTAAGGTATCGGGTCTAATTTTACAATTGTAGTTGCCTAGTACTAGTTGCCTAGTACTCTCTTAGAAAGTCTCAGATTCTTAGTCAGTTGAGCTTTAACTTCGTTCCTACAAACATCTCGCTACTTGAGGTATAAATTCGTGCTGAATAAATTCAATTAAATTCGGATTACATCTAGCTCTAACCTTTGTCTGTATTACTGTTGTGTATTTTAAATATATTGTGTGTGTGTGTTTTATGTGCAATATACGTGGATCTATTACATTAGCTGCTTGTGGTTTTTCTACTGTGCCAAACCTTACAACAAACCGCCCCCTTCAAACGACATAAGCTGGTCGTCTACAAAGTCAGTGTGTGAGTTCAAGTAATCACAAAAAATAAAATAAAATAAATGTTAAAAAAAATAAAAAATAATAATTATACAATTAAATTAGCAACCAGTTCGATTTTGTCTAGATTCTGAATTGTCCTATGGAGCAGGACCAGCATGTTTCCAAGCATTTTTATCTTGGATATAATCCTCTAATTTGTAATATGCTTGTTTACAAAGTGTACTTTTTATATGATTTTTAAATTTTCTTTCATTTAATTCTAATATATCACAAGGTATTCTGTTGTAACATTTAACACAGTACCCCATAAAAGATGTATTTACTTTAGATAGTCTGAAAAATGGTTGATCTATTTTATCTTTATTACTAGTATTAAAATTATGTCTATCACTTATTTTATTAAAAAGATGTAGATTTTTTTTCACATACATAATATTTGAATAAATGAATTGGCAAGGTACCGTCATAATATTAATCTTTTTAAATAGTTCCCTGAGAGATTCGCGACGACGTAGATTATAAATGGCTCTGACAGCTCTTTTTTGTAAAACAAAGATGGATTCAATGTCAGCAGCCCGACCCCACAGTAAAATGCCATACGACATAATACTGTGGAAGTAGCTAAAATAGACCAAACGCGCGGTTTCTACATCTGTTAACTGTCTTATCTTTCTAACAGCATAAGCGGCCGAGCTTAGCCGCCCCGCGAGAGATGTTATATGGGGTCCCCATTGTAATTTCTCGTCTAGCGTGATTCCAAGTAAAACTGTTTGATTAATAAATTTCAGTTTTTCTCCATTCAATATGATGTCACATTCGCTACTTCTAACATTTGGTAAATTAAATCTAATGCATTTGGTTTTTTTATTATTTAGTACCAAATTATTTACCGTAAACCAATCTTGGACCTGAACAATCAACCTATTCACGTCGTCAAGATTTGGTGACCGTCGGTTTATTTTAAAGATCAATGATGTGTCATCTGCAAATAACACCATCTTTGGCTGATTTAGAAATATTTGGGGTAAATCATTAATATAAACTAAAAAGAGGAATGGACCCAATATCGAACCTTGAGGAACGCCCATTACCATTTCAGACCCTAATGAGTTTGTGCCGTTGACTTGAACTTTAACCTGTCTATCTTTCAGGTATGATCTTAACAAATCATGAGCTGTATTCCTAATCCCATAGTGGTCCAGTTTCAGCAGAAGTGTCTCATGGTGTACGCAATCGAACGCCTTCGAGAGGTCGCAGAAGATTCCAATGGCATCTTGTGCTTCTTCCCAAGCGTTAAAAATGTTCTTTATTAGGGTGACACCGGCGTCAGTGGTACAGCGCCCTTTGGTGAAACCGTACTGTTGGTCATGAAAGATGGAATTTTTATTAAAGTGACGTAACATTTGATTGAGTATCAACTTTTCAAACACCTTACTGAGAACTGGCAGAATTGACACAGGCCTATAATTG
This sequence comes from Xanthia togata, assembly GCA_963853775.1. Classification (NCBI taxonomy): domain Eukaryota; kingdom Metazoa; phylum Arthropoda; class Insecta; order Lepidoptera; family Noctuidae; genus Xanthia; species Xanthia togata. The sequence continues at coordinate 979,683 of OY970801.1, forward strand.
TTGGGTTCCTTACTATCACCGGATTTGAACAAAGGAACTACTTTACTGTGTTTCATGAGATCCGGAAAGACGCCTTGGTATACACTAGTGTTAAATATGAAAGCTAAATAAGGCGCAATGGTTTCGATGACTGATCTACATACTTTTACAGACATTCCCCACAGATCTTCTGTTGATTTAATTTTAAGATCTTTAAAAGCTTTTATAACAGCCTGGGGGTCTGTATGCTGAAACCTAAACTCCAAAGGGCATGCCTTTACATTATTTCTAAGTAAGGCAGCAGAAAGCGCGGGTGAGGAATTTAAAGCTTCAGTGGTTTTATGGGGAATATTAGCAAAAAAGTTTTCAAATTCCTGAGCTATTTCTACATCTGAGTTGATGGGACCATGTGCAGTCTCTAAATTAAATTCAGTATTACGCTGTTTTTTCCTACCGGTTTCATTATTAATTATTTGCCAGGTAGTTTTTATTTTATCATCAGCTGATTTTATTTTATTGCTAATGTGAAGAGCTTTAGCCATTTTGCACACACTTTTAAAAGTTTTAGAATATTTTGCAACATACTGATGAAAGCTTGTATTAATATTCATATGTTGCTTTAGGCCATAAAGTTCAAAAAGTTTTTCCCTGCTTTTACGAATACCTGGAGTCGCCCAATCACTAAATAAGAATTTTGTGTAAATAGTTTTAGTCTTTAGTGGAAAAGTGTCAATGAATTGTTTGTTTAATAGTGAAAAGAACTCTGCGTAGAACTCATTTGTGTCACATATATTATCAAAACTCTGAATACATAATTTACTTGCCAAAACATTATTTAATTTCTCTAGATTTCTACATGTAATTGGCCTAAACCTTATTTGAATTTTTTGTAAAGGCATGTAGGAGCAAAATGTTATTGTTTGTCCACTGTGATCAGATGGCAACTTATTTACAATTTGTTTATGTAAGTAATCACAATTACAGAAAATATTATCTATACAAGTGGCAGAAGAAGCTGTCACTCGGGTTGGTTCATTAAAAACATTTGACAAGTCAAATGACCTGAAAAGACTTAATAGTTTGACAGTATTAACGTTATTTTCTAATATATTAATATTAAAATCACCACATATGATTATTGACTTACTACTACCATTTAGTTTATTTAACACATCTTCCATTACAGAATCAAACATAGATAGATTCTGGTAACTTGGAGGTCTGTATACACATAGGTACTATAACATGCTTATCTAGCTCAACACAGGACAATTCAATGGTGTGTTCAACAGACAGCCTGATTATGTCTTTTCGTTTTTTCGATTGAATAGAATTTTTTACTAATATTAATGATCCGTCATGTATCATACGTTTTCGGCTGAAATGGCTAACTACATAATAATTATCATAGTTAATTGACATTACTTGATGATCTTTTAACCAATGTTCTGTTATACAAACAACATCAAACTTAGTATTTTCTAAAAACAATTCTATTTCCAGTAATTTGGAAGAGCAACCTTGGATATTTTGATTGAATAATTTTAAAGTATGTTGCCCCCCTTTTGGTTTTTTCTTATGTGTAATATTGCCAGAAGATACCTTTTTATTATTCTCTAATAATAATTGGTTATTTGAAGGGGTAACTTCTGTTGTCTTACTAACTAGTTTAAAAAGTTATCCGGAGTGACCTCCACAACTACAATGGAAGAGTCTAGAATGTCTGTATGAATTCCAGCAGGAAGAGAATACCCTATCTGACTGGTAGTGGCCTCCAAAGTTGTTGGTATTATAGGTGGATCCTCCTTCGTACATGATGACTCATAATTAATCACTATGTTGTTAGTATAGCTAGACAACACAGACTCGTCACTAATACTACAATTTGTTATATTAGCTATAACCTCGTTAATATTATATGCTATTAACATAGCAATCATATGTCTACATTCCCAAGACAGAGATAAAGTTCTCTGAGTTAACTTAAAACCACTAACAAACTTGTTAGTGTCAAAAAACAATAATTTGTCACTATGACAACATGTCAGCCTGTGAATAGTACTATTCAACTTATAAATATAATTATTTTCATAAACTGATAAAGTATCAGAGTAAGGTAAAGCACACAACATTAGCTTTCCTATATTTAACTTTAATAAGGTGTCCACACCATCCACTATGTCCTTTCTGGTAATACCAGTACTATTACCTAATAGCAAAACCATTGTAGAATAATTATCTAGGTTTGTGTTTGCAATTCTTTTAATGATTTGTTTGAAAGTTATGTTATGATAACTATGATTGGTAAAACTATGGCTAAGGTAATTGACTAACATTTTCCCAAAGCCCGAACCTAATTCATCACAGAAAAATATAGATTTATTTTTAATCTGTGTATTAACACAGGTCTCTGCTGGAAGAGCCAACACTGGAGGTGGCAAGTCAGGCTGAGGCTGAGGAGGCGGTGGTTCATAGGCACAGCTGTATGAGATATTATTAGTCAAAGACTCATACCTCTCAGCATTGCACTTCACCAAATCCAGTAGTTCCCCAGCCTCAAACAAGCGCTCACTTAGTTGCAGCTGTGAATTTTCATATTTCTCAAAAATATCCTTTAGCAAGCGCTCCTTGTGTATTATATCATTATAAAGGAGCTTAGTATCAATATCATACTTTTCCCTACATTCATCTAACTCAACAGTACAACTATTTAAACTTTTTGAAAGGATAACACGTTCCTTTCTAAGGGAAAGATTTAATTTTAAGAGATTTTGTTTTTTAATAGCCCTCTGTGACCGTTTAATTATTTTCCTAAATTTAATGTATTTCTTTAATTTATTATGACTCACAACAATAGGACACAATGGTATGGTATCGTCACCAGTCAAATCTATTGTTATAGCTGGCTCACACACTGATTTTGACTTACTGCCTACCAAATCATAAAATAGGTTATTGGTGGTAGCAACCTGTTCACTGACTTTGACAGACTCTGAGATAGATAAGGCCTTATATGGGCTTCACACACACACACTTTGTAAACAAGCATATTACAAATTAGAGGATTATATCCAAGATAAAAATGCTTGGAAACATGCTGGTCCTGCTCCATAGGACAATTCGGAATCTAGACAAAATCGAACTGGTTGCCAATTTAATTGTTTTTTTTTTTTACATTTATTTTATATTTTGTGATTACTTGAACTCACACACTGACTTATTATTAGTATTACTTGTTATAATGTTAGGAATATAGTATAATTTTACAATGTTTGTAAGTATGTGAGCACCATGCAACTATCACATAATTAATTTATGTCATTCCTTAATTTTTCATTCTTTTTACCTATCGTGGTATAGTAATCTTATTCTAGGTGCATTGTCTTCACATATAATTATATAATTAGTGTATACCAGATATAATGATTTTTTTTAAAGAGTAACGGTGGAGTTTCTTGCCCATTCTTCTCATACGAAAACATTCTCCTTTTGGAATGGGCGACTAGAATCAGTTTTTTTTTTTTTTTAATGTTGACGTTCTAAAGTGCCTTTTTGTGCCTAATTGAAATAAATGATTTGACTTTGACTTGACTTTGAAAGCGTATATGCGTTCAATTAATTGTCCCCACGTGAAGTGTCTTGGAAAAACCGGCCAAGTGGGAGTCGGACTCGCACACAAAGGGATCCGTACAACCGTACAATATTTAGCAAATACATGAAAATACTAACGATATGCTCTACGATAGGAAGGAAGGGAAGAAGTAGAATTGGAAGTAAACAGATGAGGAAGGAACGAAGGAATTGAATAGAAGAAAAAAACAAACATTACAAGAATACGTATTTTGTTTTATTCAAAATAAGTGTTTAGGCTTCTGGGTCGGGCGCTCACGAGGGTACGACGTTCTAGGGGCTGTGTCGGTTTAAAAATATAGATTGGCATAGGACGGTTGGAGATCTACTGTAAATTAAGGTAACCGATTTGTTTTATTGTAAATATTCGAATATTAAATAAATAGTGATATTATGTGGGGAATCAGGAGATGTGATGGTATGGTGTAGATTTTTGAATTTCATATTGCCAAAGAAATATAAATGAATGATAAATATAAAACTATATATATATAATATATCTTGGTGTTTCATGTAAGTGATTTTCTTTATTCTCTTCCTTATGCTAGTCCAATGAACCGTGCAAGTTGCTGCAAGCGTTTAAAATCGTAAATCTGCACAGTTCTAGCGGAAATATCGATTGATTGATCATCAGTCACACGCACACCCCACCGGCCGAGCTGTGGATTTATATCTAAATATCGATTGATTGATTATCGGTCACACGCACACCCCACCAGCTGAACTGTGGATATATATCTAAATATCGATTGATTGATCGTCGGTCACACGCGCACCCCACCGGCCGAGCTGTGGATACATATCTAAATATCGATTGATTGATTATCGGTCACACGCACACCCCACCAGCTGAGCTGTGGATATATATCTAAATATCGATTGATTGATCGTCGGTCACACGCGGACCCCACCGGCCGAGCTGTGGATACATATCTAAATATCGATTGATTGATCATCGGTCACACGCACACCCCACCGGCCGAGCTGTGGATACATATCTAAATAAAATTACATCTAAATATCAGTTACAGTAAACGAGCAATGAACCTGTAACGCCTGTAAAGCGTGCAGCAAGCCAACAACAACATTTAGCTAAAACACTTCATGCAAATATTTAATATAGATTTTCATCGCGCTCCTGAGCAATCAGGGCGTGCAGCAGATTGATCGCCTGGGTTGTGGGAGCATGTCGAGGCATACCAACAACTGTACAACTGCTACTGCAACTGTCATTAACGTTAATTAATTAAGAGGAGGCTCCCTAAATTAGGTGTTAATTTGCATTAATATTCTGAAATAGTCACGCATACAATCAAAATGGAACTTCAGTATATGATTTGTTGAATCTTTTTCTTTCCATGTACAAGACAGTAAATGTAACTTTTTCGCTCGATACATTTTTTTTCGAAAATCAAGTATTTTTTTAAAGATTATTTAAATAAAATCAATTGCTCGGCTTTTATGTCAAAAATAAGTATTCAAAGTAAGAAAATATTATATAGTTTATTATCCAGTCGCAAGTTTTTTTTTTCTCTAGATTAATTATTACTTTAGTTATAAACGAAATAAGAATTGAGAGATACTCGTACGACATTTAGTTTCGTGCTCGAACACGATCAAAGAGCGCACGCGATATTCAACTTTATTACTGATGTGTTAGCGTTTAGCACATATCGGAGTGGCTGGGTGCATGGGGGCGGAGCTTCCGTGGGAATTGTGTTTAGAGTGCCTGGTCTTAAAGCCTCTGCTGCAATTGAAACAGGTGCGTGCACGCACGCATCGTCACGCACGCGTCGCGCGCATCCATGTAGTTTGCTAAGGACTTTGCTATATGAATAAAGGCCCGCAGTGACGGCGCACTAGTAACGCCGTCGTTTTACGTCTGCTAACAGATCCACAACAACTTCAGATGGCGTGCTGCCCGTCGCGTCGATGCGTTTACAATGCGCATGTATCGTTAGTTCAACCTCTTCCATCGGATAGTGGTGCGTCGCGTAGTGCGGGTGGTCGCTGCGGTGGTAGGTAGGTTCCTGGACGATGATGGTGCTTCAGTGGTTGTTGTTGTTGCATTAGTAGTTGTTGCATCAGTGGTGGCTCTGGTTGTTGTTTCATCAGCACTGGTTGTTAATGCATCAGTGGTGGTTGTTGCTGCATCAGTAGTTGTTACATCAGTGAAAGTTGTGGTTCCATCAGTAGTTGTTGCATCAGTGGTGGTTGTAGTTCCGGCAGTAATTGTTCCATCAGTAGTTGTTACATCAGTTATTGTAACATCAGTGGTGGTTGTTGTTCCATCAGTAAAAGTTACATCCGAAGTTGTTACATCGGTTGTTGTTGCATCAGTGGTGGTTGTTAATGCATCTGTGGTGCTTGTTGGTGCATCAGTGGTGGTTTCTGGTGCATCAGTGGTGGTTGTTGGTGCATCAGAGATGGTTGGTTCTTGTGTAGCTATGCTGGTTGTTGTTTCATCAGCACTGGTTGTTGTATCAACAGCACCGGTTGTTGGTTCAGCAGTGGTGGTTGCTGGTGCATCAGTGGTGGTTGCTGGTTCATCAGAAATAGTTGGTTCTTGTGTAGCTACGCTGGTTGTTATTTCATCAGCACTGGTTGTTGTTTCAATAGCACTCGTTGCTGGTGCATCAGTAGTGGTTGGTTCTTGTGTAGCTGCGCTCTGTATTGTTCCATCAACACTGGTTACCGGTGCATCCGTGGTGCTTGTTGGTGCATCAGTGGTGGTTTCTGGTGCATCAATGGTGGTTGTTGTGTCATCAACGCTGGTTTCCGGTGCATCTGTGGTGCTTGTTGGTGCATCAGTGGTGGTTGCTGGTGCATCAGTGGTGGTTGTTGGTGCATCAGAGATCGTTGGTTCTTGTGTAGCTGCGCTGGTTGTTGTTTCATCAGCACTGGTTGATTTTTCATCAGCACTGGTTGCTGGTGCATCTGTGGTGGTTGGTTCTTGTGTAGCTGCACTTTGTGTTGTTCCATCAACACTGGTTACCGGTGCATCTGTGGTGCTTGTTGGTGCATCAGTGGTGGTTGCTGGTGCATCAATGGTGGTTGCTGGTGCATCAGTGGTGGTTGTTGTGTCATCAACGCTGGTTTCCGGTGCATCTGTGGTGCTTGTTGGTGCATCAGTGGTGGTTTCTGGTGCATCAGTGGTGGTTGTTGGTGCATCAGAGATGGTTGGTTCTTGTGTAGCTACGCTGGTTGTTGTTTCATCAGCACTGGTTGTTGTATCAACAGCACCGGTTGTTGGTTCAGCAGTGGTGGTTGCTGGTGCATCAGAAATAGTTGGTTCTTGTGTAGCTACGCTGTTTGTTGTTTCATCAGCACTGGTTGCTGGTGCATCTTTGGTGGTTGCTGGTGCATCAATGGTGGTTGTTGTGTCATCAACACTGGTTTCCGGTGCATCTGTGGTGTTTGTTGGTGCATCACTGGTGGTTTCTGGTGCATCAGTGGTGGTTGTTGGTGCATCAGAGATGGTTGGTTCTTGTGTAGTTACGCTGGTTGTTGTTTCATCAGCACTGGTTGTTGTATCAACAGCACCGGTTGTTGGTTCAGCAGTGGTGCTTGTTGGTGCATCAGTGGTGGTTTCTGGTGCATCAGTGGTGGTTGTTGGTGCATCAGAGATCGTTGGTTCTTGTGTAGCTACGCTGGTTGTTATTTCATCAGCACTGGTTGTCGTTTCAATAGCACTCGTTGCTGGTGCATCAGTAGTGGTTGGTTCTTGTGTAGCTGCGCTGTGTGTTGTTCCATCAACACTGGTTGCCGGTGCATCTGTGGTGCTTGTTGGTGCATCAGTGGTGGTTTCTGGTGCATCAGTGGTGGTTGTTGGTGCATCAGAGATGGTTGGTTCTTGTGTAGCTACGCTAGTTGTTGTTTCATCAGCACTGGTTGTTGTATCAACAGCACCGGTTGTTGGTTCAGCAGTGGTGGTTGCTGGTGCATCGGTGGTGGTTGCTGGTGCATCAGAAATAGTTGGTTCTTGTGTAGCTACGCTGTTTGTTGTTTCATCAGCACTGGTTGCTAGTGCATCGGTGGTGGTTGCTGGTGCATCAGTGGTTGGTACTTGTGTGGAAGCATTATGTTCAGACCAAGTTTCATTACTTGTGACAGTAGAAGAAGGTCTTAATGTAGTACTCATCGATGCCTGTCCTTCTGTAATGGCTAATGGCGTAGTGAGGTCCACCCATGGCTGGGTCGCGTTCGTAGATGAACGCGTCGTTGTAAAATCTTTTCGGGAGGATGTCGTGTTGTTGTTAAAGGGCAAGGTCGTATTGTTCCGAGGATCACCGGTCGGCGGGGGTGTTTTGGTGGTGGGTGCGTGCGCGGTGCAGCCGGCGCTCTGCGGCCAATCGCACACGTGCAGCGAGGGATTGAAGTGCAGGCTGGCGGGGCACTGGCGACACGTGGGTGCAGCGCGGCCCACCTCGCAGTAGTAGAACAGCTGGCAGTCGTCGGGGTGCGGCATCAGCGCATCGGGGCTGCTCAGTTCGCTGCATGAAACAGGCGTAACCGTGTTTTCTACGCACCGAGCCGGGAGGTTCGTCTGTGGGATCCTGTCAACACAAACATCCTTTAAAACTTCATATCGTGAATTTCTCAACGCCTGGTCGGAGTTTCCCGGGGCGAGAACAGCATCATGTAAAAAAACAACTGACTTCCAAAAGAAACACAACTCGTCTTCCGAATAAAAGTTATTTTTCAGTTTGTAGTGTTTTGTCTCCTTTCTGCAAATGTTTTTTTTATGATTAATTCACAGTACCTACTTAATTTATACCATTGTATAGATAATTTAAAGGAGATTAATTCTGTACGATACAATAATTGATTTTTTGCAGCAGAAACGAAAAAAAACCGTCAATCAAGTGTGAAACTTGAAAATATTATAGCTTGTGAAAAAATCAATTAACAGAGAAAATTTAAAAAGAAAAATTGCCTCTATTATTCAGTTTTAATAAAAAAACTAACTAATATAATATCTCTAAGGAATCCACGTCTAGCGAAAATTCAAAATTCAAAAGTCATTTATTCAAACTAGGCTGACAATCAGCACTTTTCGAACGTCAAAGTTACACAGTCCCACAAAACGCCCACCCTTCATCACTTCCTAGTGCTTTAGCTGGGAAGAAGAAGTGGCGCAACAAACTCCCAAAGCAGCACAGCTGTCTGTTCAATTAGGAAAAAAAAATGATTCTATATAATAGTACTTATGTAAAATTATTTACAGTACGCAACACTAAACTTAATTTAAATTATAAATTAATAGCCATATGTCAGCTAGCACACGCCAATATACCAAACAAAAATATCGAGAACTGTAGGTACTCAAGCAGAAATAAAAAAAATAAAGATTAAACGTAAACAATATCTAAATAAAAGCCTCCAGTCAGTCATAAAGGACGTGCCCGCTTACATATAGCTCATATGTAGATATATAGCTGTAACTGGAATTTATAAATGATAAACTAGGACCATCGAGGTAAAATAAATAATCAGTTAATTACTAATAACAATAACAAAACCATGATCAGCAAGACGACCAGTCACCACAAGCAGCGCCCGTTCACGAGCTTAACGCAAAGATCAGCCATTACCCTCCTCGCCATATTTGAGGGAAGGGGCAACCCGACCCCCGACGCTACCGCAAGCGGTGATATCTAAGGGAGCATGACGAACTTGCTGCCGGTTTTTCAAAAAATTATATGATCAATTTGTCGAGGTCGCTAGCTAACCACATATTGCAATACAACTCATGAAACTCATTCTAAAGAGTAGATTATGGGTTGAGATGGCGCTGCCGTCGCGTAAACATTGGCTCCGTGAATAAAATTTTAAAAAAATAGTGTTACCGAATGTTTAGCTTTGAGAGTGGTGTTAAAGTCACAATAGCATCTGCAACTAACTGTTTCATAGTTATCCGGACTACAACTGTACTCAGAACATTGAAATATCAAAGTAAAAGTGGAGTGTTGAAAGTGACCTGTTAATAAGAATTACGTGCTAGAAATTATAGAATATACAGTGTTGACTCTCAAAACAACAAAATCATTACGAAAAGACGATAATATTATTCAAAACATAATAAAAACATTGATTAAAAAAAGTGTTAACAATACAGTGTGACAGTGCGAAAATTTTTGCAGCATGAGTCATATAACGACTTGTCTAAAGTTTAAAATTATTTAAAGTCAGAGCAGATACAGTATTTCGCACTGTTGATTAATCTGTACTTGGTCGAGCGGTAAACTGGCCTACATACGATACTATAACTTGCACGAGTCACCGTGTCGCAAGTTCGATCCTGACGGACTGTGTCACTTTTTGTAGATCTTTCTTCTTTTTTTCTTTCATTTACAAGACTGTTCTTGTTGGTACGAAAGGCATCAAGTTCGTTTCAAACATACACAGATTACTTATATTAATTATAATAATGGCAACTGAGAGCAATAATATAACATTTAGGAAAATGCGAAAATCAATGTCGTATAATAATGTGTCGGTTATGAACACTTCTGACTCGTCACTTTTTGATGCCACGATGCAAAGCCTACCTGACCCATGCGACACCTCAGAACTATGTGACCTACAAATAAAATTATCATCTATAACGGAAGAATTGTTGATAGCAAATAATGAAATTGATAACTTAAATGCAGAAAATACGAATTTAAAATCGGAACTGGAAAGATGTCATAAAATCATAGAATTATATAAAAAGGTTGGATATGGGGACTCACTTTCTGCCACACCAACGTCTGTGCGGAAGCAGAAAAAGAGAGATGGGAATGAGGCTGACTCTTCTTCAAAATTACCTAATCATCGTACTGTGATTGCCGGAAAATCTGTTAGTGTGGAACAAACGACCCTAGACACAAATTTAAAAAGAAGTTGTTCTAGCAATCAGGATATAGAGGAACAAGATAAACTTATCACTCCCAGTATTCACAAGAAAAGTCCACTCGTTCGCCACAAAAATAAGTTGTGTATATTAAGTACAAATAATAAAAACAGCATATGCAGTATAATGCAAGATAAGTTCGCGAGCTCATTTGATTGCTGCCATTATTTGATATCGAACGGGAAAACTCAACACCTGCTGGAAGGCTTACAGGAAAAACTTGTGAAATTTACTATGAATGACTTTTGTGTAGTTCTTTTAGGCGATGAAGACTTTAAGAAAACTAATAACTATTTTGAAATTATATTCCAAATAAGAGAAGTGTTTCACAACATAAATTATACTAATGTGATCATATGTGCACCGACCTATAAATACGGATACCATGCTAATTTATTTAACAGTAGAGTAGAAACTTTCAATAATCTTTTGTATCTAGATGTATTGACTTATGAACATTTGTATCTGTTAGACAGTAACTTAAACTTAACCTATGACTACAAGGTATATGATAAACGAACTGGTACAATAAGTAACCATGGAATGTATATTATATTTAAGGACATACACAATTTAATAATTGACTTACAATATAATAATCGCGAATGTAATAAAATTGATATAACCCTAGATAATAATTTAACAAATAAGGATAAATTTTTTCTTGACTAAATATTTATGTACATTACATCAAAACATTGCCGGTCTCCTTAGTAAAGCTGATGCTCTCTCAGTCTGTTTAAGTGAGCTCTCCGACCGAGATATTGATGTAGACGTAATATGCATTTCTGAGCATTTTATGATGGCTGGCAGTGAGAATCAGTTACACATACCTAACTATAGTTTAGCGGCATGTTATAGTAGAAAGGCGAGTAAGCGAGGAGGTGCATGTATCCTCGTTAAGCGTAACTTACAATGGAAGGAATTGCCCACCATAACAAAAATGTCATCACAAAGCATATTTGAATGTTGTGCAGTTAAATTGACTGATTATAATATTATATTTGTGTGTATTTATAGAGTTCCGAACTCAAATAACTTAAATGAGTTCTTTGATAAACTTGAAATTCTTTTAAAATATTTATCCAAACAAAGATGTAAGAATATAGTCATAGCTGGTGATTACAACATTGACATTTTAAAGAAAACTAAGCAATCAACCGAATTTGAATGTATTCTCTTAAACTCGAATTTACAACTAGCATTAAGGCAACATACTCGGACTGCGAGCCGAACATGTATCGACAATTTTGCTCATGATTTTGGTAAACGTTGTAAGACTGAAATAGTGGAGTTCGCGCTATCCGACCACACAGCACAGCTTTTAAAGTGTCCCGTACGAAAAAAGGATGCTCATAAATATTATCGTAAAATGACACGAGATTACAGTCCAGAAAATATAGAAAAATTCAAAACTTGTCTAGGCAGTCTCTCCTTCTCCGATATGTATGAGATGGAAGATTCAAATGCAGCTTACAACTGTTTTATAGAAACTTTCAAATTATTTTATGATTTATGTTTCCCCAATAAAATGGTTACCGTTAACATAGTAAAAAAACCTGCTTGGGTATCACGTGGGATTAAGATCTGTAGCAAAAATAAAAGAAATCTCCTATGGAAATACAGGTTAAAACCAAATCAATCAAACAGAGTTAAATTCAAAAATTATTCAAGATTATTTAAAAAAATTATTAATCTAACTAAAAAAGCTCAAAACACTTACAAACGGAAACGGTAATGTTCACTGTAAGTCATCCTAACTTATTCCAACGTTTGTCTGATGCTGTGCCAAGGAATAGACGTGACAATACTCTACTCTGTGTTCGCGGCGGTAAAACTGCTCTTTTGCATAAGAGCATTTATTACATGGCTCCGACCATATTTAATAAATTGCCCAAGTCATGGAGATTATTGGATGTATCTGGCCTTAAATTGAAATTGAGAAAATTATTAATAGAGAGATCTTATTATAGTATTTCGGAATTTATGAAAGAGGATAATTTTTCTTGATGATTATGTATTTTAATTTATTTTATTGTATAATGTATTGATAATTAAATTGAATTGACATTGAATTGAATTAATAATTAACTTGACATAATTGAATTAATAATTAACTTGACATTGAATTGAATTGATAATTGAACTGACATTGAATAGAATTGATAATTGAATTGTATTGATAATGTAGTACGATTGTTATAGTAATTTTATCATTTTGAATTTAATAAGTGTAGTCCCGGTTTAAAACCCAGCAACTGTACGCCACTCAACAATTTGTACGCCACGTCACGCGGCTGTACATGTTTGAACTTTCTTTTCTACTGTAATATCTTGCATGCAATGTATGTATACCATGTTTAAACAAATAAATATACTTACTTACTTACTTACTTACTTACTTACTTACTGTGTCAACAAAAAATTAATAAAATTAAAATAAATTGACATATAAAGTCAAATAAAATGAACAATTACATAAACTTAATAACCTGTCAGTAGGTAGGCTAATTCTGGAGAAAGAACATAAACATTGTCTTGAGTTAATCACAGCGACCAACTATTCTTATCATTTAAGTAGTCATTGATAGAATAGTATGCCTTTGAACAAAGGTTGGATTTTACTTTAGATTTAAACGCATTAAAAGGCAAATCTAGCAAAGAAGAGGGTAGCTTGTTGTAAAAGATTATACCAAGCCCAACAAATGAGTTATGTACCTTATGAAGCCGGTGAAAGGGAGCTCGTAGTTTGTCCTTGTTTCTAGTGTTAACATTGTGAATAGATCACTGTTTTTAGTGTAAAAGTGTATATTTTGCCTAATATACAGAATGTTGGCGAAAATGAATTGTGATGCAACTGTGAGGATACCAATATCTTTAAAAAAATCTCTCAGAGAAACTGGCACCCAGCTGGTAAATTGCTCGAACAGCTCGTTTTTGGAGGACAAATATATTTTGAATATCGGCAGCTTTGCGCCACAGCAGAATACAGTAGGACATAACGCTATGGAAATAACTAAAATAGACTAACCGAGCTGTAAAAGTCGAGCTGTGGCAGTCGTTAAAGTGTTGCTTAGTGACCGCCAAGTGCTAGTATTTAGTGTGTACTTACCTGTAGACAGTGCGGAAAATTTAGCCGAATTCACGGACTGCTTAGGAACTATTAGTGCAATTATAGAGGAAAGTAATGTGGAATCAGTTATTATTTTGGGTGATTTCAATGCACACCCTAATCAATTGATCTTTAATGAGCTGAATAGTTTATGTTGTGAACAGGAATGGTTATGTTTAGATATTAATCAAATGAGTTCTGACACCTATACGTTCATTAGTGAGGCTAACGGAAGTCGACGATGGTTGGACCATTGTGTGGTCACCAAACAGCCTTGCCGTTAATAACAAGTGCATGTACATGTTAAATACGACATTTTCCGCTTCTCTTCAATTGTAATTTACATCATGTAAAACAAAAATCTATACGTCCGTGTGCTCAAGTGTCCGACGGTGTCAGGTGGGGGGAAAGATCGTACGCTCAAATGAAGCACTTTTCACGTCTGTGTGGTAATCACCTACGCTATATAGATTTCCCAGTAAAATTAGAATCTTGTAGTGGGAAATTTTGTACAGATTCTGACCATAAAGCAGTGATTGAGTGCTTGTACAGGGACATAGTAGATTCCTTAAGTTTGGCAGCTAGTTTCTCACATCAAAAGAAGCCAAGGTATTGTGTGGGAGGTTGGGATAGACACGTCGGCAGTGCCCACAGGGAGGCGCGGGCTAAGTTCACTATGTGGGACTGGCATGGCAAACCGTCGACAGGTCATCTTCGCGATGAAATGGTATCAGCGCGGAAAGTTTTTAAAGGTAGGCTGAAATTGTGTCAAAATCATCAAGAGGAAATTCAAATGGATATACTTTCTCAATAAAATTACATTTTGCAACACGAAATTCGAAAAGCGGGATATAAGTTAGATTAAAAATTTCCCTTGGATATTTAATATTTTTGTTTTAACAACCATATCAAAAATATGCACCTGTGAGCGCGGTCGCACTCGCTAAGAACCATCTCCAGATGGTTGTTAAAACAAAAATATTAAATATCCAAGGGATAATATACATAAAAGTATTATTATTTTATTTATTTATATTTTTAATCTAAATTATATCCCGCTTTTCGAATTACGTGTTGCAAAATGTAATTTTATTGAATTTTGCCTACTTAGAAATAGTAATAGCATAACATAGTGCAACAACCATGTGTCCCACACTTCTCCGAGAGATAAGCCCCAACGATGCGGCGACAACGAGAGGTGAGAGGTGATACCGCAGTGGCTCCCGAATACAACTCCAGGGCAGGGTGTTGAAGGCGTTGGAGAAGTCCAACGTCACCGCCACCATCACCCCGCCCCAGGACACCGTTTCCTCCGCCAGGACTCTCACCCGCGACACAGCGTGTATGGTGGAGCGCCCGTACCGAAACCCTAACTGACAATCGTCCAGGTCCGGCCCCTCTCCGCGCAAGTGGCCGACGAGGCGGGCTGCGATGATTCGTTGGAAATTTCGTTTCATTTAGTGGTAGTATGTAGGGAGGTGTTTTATTGTAACATTTTAAATAGTAGATACTCCATGAAAGATGAGTCTACTTTAGCCAGTCAGAAACCTGGTTGAACTAATTGGTCCCTATTTCTAGTACTATAATTGTGTCTTTAACCTCTTTTACTGAAAAGATTAAGATTTTTCCTGACGTACATCAATAATGAATAATACTTTATTTGCCAAAATGTAGGTGTACAAAGTAGTATGATCTTATTATAAATGTGGCCCATTTATATTCTACCATTACATGGTGTGCAAATATTTAATTACAGAATACATTAAATTATCAAAAATGTCATAATATTTCATCAGCTATCACTATAAACATTACAAAGTGTCTGATTTAATAAATTAATTGCAAATATTTAATTTCAAAATACATTACATAATTAAAAAATGACATAACATTTACATCACTTACCAATATGATTGTTATAAAATGTCAGATTTGATGTATTAATTGAAATGATAAGGTCCATGAATATTGTTATAATGTCAAAATAAAAATAATAACTACGTACATGATGTTTTCATAGATAGATATATTGACAAGGTACTCATGATCATGATGGAAGGTCATGATGTTAATATTTTTAAACAGTTCCAGTTCCAGCTTAAACAGTTTAGAGAATCGCGCCTACGGAGGCAGTATATTGCTCTAATGGCTCTTTTCTGCAAAATAAAAATTGAGTCGATATCTGCAGCCCGTCCCCATAGTAAAATACCGTAGGACGTGATACTATGAAAGTAACTGAAATAGGCTAGCCTTGCGGTATCTATATCAGTAAATTGACGGATTTTTCTTACAGCATATGCTGCTGAACTTAGCCGTCCTGCGAGAGATGTTAAATAAGGACCCCATTGCAGCCTTGAATCGAGCGTGATCCCCAGGAAAACAGTTTTATCTACGAATTCTAGTTTCTCCTTATTAAATACTATATCACAATCACTGCTTTTAACATTCGGTAAAGCAAATCTTATGCATTTAGTTTTTTTCCCATTTAATACTAAATTATTAGCAGTAAACCAATTTTGGACCTGCAGTAGGGCGTTATTTACATCGTCAAGATTTGATGCACGTCTATTTATCTTAAAAATTAGGGAAGTATCGTCAGCAAATAACACCATTTGTGGTTGGTTTTTTAATAAATGGGGTAGATCATTAATATATACTAAAAAGAGGAAAGGACCCAATATCGAGCCTTGAGGGACACCCATTTTTACTTTTAGACCGAGTGCATTAACACCATTAATTAGAACTTGCTGTTGTCTATCATTTAAATAAGATTTTACTACGTTACTTCTTGTCTTGCGTTGACTTGGAAGTTTGATTTTCATTACAGCTCCAAGAGACCGTAGAATTAAGTTTTTGATATCTATTTCAACTTGATGCCTCCAGGCGAGGTGAGAAAAAGGGTCTTGCCTCAGGCGCGGACTCAGTTAAGCGGTTGGCCTTTAATAATAACGTCGTAGTCTTATTTTTTATTAATAAAAAACAATACATTATATTTTTTGCTTTTTTTTTGTTTTTTGTTTCATGATGATGAATGATATGGAATGATCGTTATGAATCGTGCACTTTTGGATTTTCCAGGTCGTCGGTCCGTGACTCGTGCTTCATCGCTCACATGCATTATTTCCATTCCCTCTAATAAATCCAGATTTAAAGGAAAACCAAAATACCAGCTCGAACACATTCTACTACGTAATAACACTTCGCCTGGCTTGAGAATTAAACCCAGGACCTCACGCTCAGTCGTTGAACGAGCTCTCTTAAGACGCTAGGCACTATTAGAACCTTCTCGAACCTTCGTTTATTAGAAATGCTGCTCTGCGACGCCTACATAAGTCGAGTTTTAGCAGCTTTGCCGACATGTCATAGGTTATAAATAATGTGTATCTACCTATTAGTCCGTATTATTATGTAAAAAAAGATAACTCACGTCTTAGAGAGGACGTTTCCGGCCAGCAGGCAGCACATCACGGTCAGCTTGTTCATGATGGAGACAGGAGCCGCTATGCCTGCTCACACACCTGGCACTACTACTTATTGTGCGCCTCGAGTGGCCGAGGGGCTGTACACTTGTAGGTGCACGGTACTGCGAATCCACTCGAAGACGACAATCACTTGCGCCTCAACTCGAGAGCTATCGTCGATAGATCACGTTGAGCCCTACATGTGAACCACTTGCCCGCTATATCGGGAGACTTCAGTCTTGTGAATTATTGAAGTTTCCTTGTACAGATAACCGCACGTCCATGGTTTTTATTTGAACAGCGCTTTTATTGCGCAAAAAGAGTGGTTTTCGAAGTTCAAGTCGTGTCCCTACTGACGTGCAGTTGACCGTACCTTTAGTTTATGTCACTGCTATGTACGCTCGACCAATCTTCCGCAAGCTCACCTTTAAGGCGATAATCGCATAGCAAGGCTTACTACTCGATCGCCCGATATGCGTTTCGACTGACCAATAGGATGCACGAAGCGTATTTTAGTCGTGTTCGTATTAATTATAAGGAAGTGTATAGAGTGCGGCTAGCGGCACTTTATCACTGTCGGATAAAGTGCCGATATTTGCGGCATATTAGTAGCGCTGCCTCGGGCGACTAAAGTGCCGTAAGCTATGCATTGTCATTGTCACTTTCACTTGTTATTTTGTTTTCGAGGAAAGGCTAGTGTTAATTTCTTTCATCCATAGCCGGCTAGGCTATGGATGAAAGAAATTAACACTAGCCTTTCCTCGAAAACAAACACTACACTTCGTTATAACTAACTTAAGTGTATCCATAACCCCTTGGCTGAGCAAATGAAAATGGCTGAAAGGTGGTTAGGTAAGGTTAGAACTGTGAACACATAAATATCCGGTAACGGCACTTTATCCGAGAAGTGTATAGCGTGCCGCTAGCGGCACTCTATATACCTACTGCCTAATTATAACAATGTATAGAAGTGTGACCCTCACAGAGGCGCGTCTATGCTTACTTGTTTGTGAATTAATTATTATTGTTGACAAGAAGTAATTTCTTACTCATATTTTTTTTCATTTTGGTTTAGATTAATGTATTATTGTGATACTAAATCAACTTTCCACAAAAATGTAATTCAAAAAAAAAATTCAAAAATTCAAAATATTTTATTTCACATTCAAATTCAAATTCAAAATATTTTATTTCACTTAAACCTACAAGGGCACTTATGAAACGTCAGAAGCTAGGTGCACGGTTCCAATTGGTCGTTTCCTATGGAGAAGAGCCGGCAAGAAACTCCACGGTTACTCTTTTAAAAGTAAATGGTATTTACAATCTTTTCAAGTTACATACAGTGTTTATAGGTACGAGTAGGAGAGGACACTGTAGGCCTATCAACAAGTACCAGGTACTTAGCAAGATAGAAAACGATGGACAGATCTAAAAGTCGGTTATGCCTACAACGTTCTCACATTCACAAAATATAAAAGAGAATAGATCTATATAAAAAAAAAACAATTAAAAACCTATTTAAACCAAATGGCATGACTGCCACTAAAGCTGTAACAAATCTATAAAAAATATAGTATAGTGAAGTTATATAATGTCAAATAATGAAAAGATTATGTCAAAAAAGTACGTAAATGAAAAAAAGGAAAATATGTAAAATCAAATAATCATCTTAATTTGGGAGCAACATAAACCTACATTGGGCACTTATGAAACGTCAGAAGCTAGGTGCACGGTTCCAATTGGTCGTTTCCTATGGAGAAGAGCCGGCAAGAAACTCCACGGTTACACACACACAATAACAGTGTTATCAGGTATGGGAGGGCAGTGTAGGTCTTTCAACAAGTACCAGGTACATAACAAAATAATTATGGTCAGCAAATATACAGTCCACTAAGCCTACAGCGTTCTCATATTCACAAAATAAAAAATAATCTTTTTATAGATGAATAAATTATTAAAAATAAAAAAGTATTATAAATGAAATGACGTGATTGCTATTACAATTCTGAATAATCACCATGTTCACAAAAGCCACTAATAAAGATTTGAAGTTAAATTGTAGGTATATTATAATGTCAAATAATAGCGTGATTATGTCAAGGAAGAATGTAAAAATAAAAATATATATATATAAACATGGTAATTTGGGAGCAGTTAATAGACTCTTATACAATTTGCCGTTAATGAGCTACCAGGGAAGCCACATGTGCAGAAGGAATTATTACCAAACTTCCTTGTCTTCAACGTAGTCTTTAATTTTATAAGATAAGATAAGTCATTTATTTGTAAACATGAGTATACATACAAGGAATGCAGGTTGTTCATAAACAAGAAAGATCCGTCATGTTCGGCCTTTGTGGCATACAAATAAAATAAATCAGAAAAGTCATTCAACAAAGCTAAAAATATTATTAAATTTTCACACAACCTAAAAATTAAATTTAAACAATAAATTACAGATTTTAATAAAATTGTCCTATATTCTAATTATAAAATGTCAAAATTATATGCCAGTAAATATTTGTTAAAATTCATAATATTACACTTTCTCATTTAAATATTCTAAAATACTGTAGTATGCTTTCCCAACTAGATATAATTTTAGCCGCTTTTTTAATATATGTGCGCTTAGTTCCCTCCATCACTTAGGAAGTTTATTAAATATTAAAGGTGCCATGCAAAATATACTTTTCCCCATTAATGCTGTTTTGGAACCATGTGAGCAAAGCATAGTGTTATCGCGTCTGACGCGAATGACTTTGTCTCCCATGCGTGGAAATAATTGCCGATTACACTTTACAAACATGACAACTTCGACTATGTACAGAGACGGTAACGTCAGTATGTTATAATTAATGAAATACGGTTTACAACTGTCAGTCGAATATACATAATTTAAACATCGTCCTAATACACCGTTTTTGGGCTTTGAAAGGCATATCCTT
The DNA here is from genome assembly GCA_963853775.1 of Xanthia togata. Classification (NCBI taxonomy): domain Eukaryota; kingdom Metazoa; phylum Arthropoda; class Insecta; order Lepidoptera; family Noctuidae; genus Xanthia; species Xanthia togata. The sequence continues at coordinate 999,708 of OY970801.1, forward strand.
GTCAGTCGAATTGCCCCAAAGGATAATTCCATACCTTAGGTGCGATGAAACTAGGCCGTGGTAAGCAGTTAGCAATGCGTCAGTGTTAAGGACAGGAACTAATTTGTGTAGGGCATAAGAAGAGTTACTAAGAATGATTGATTGATTATTTGTGTTTTGATGAGGGTTTTCACATTGCATTTGCTTAAAATTTCAACGTGTTCTTTCCAATTTAACTTTTTGTCAATAATTACACCGAGGAATTTAGCAGTGTTGACTTCTTCAATGGTTTTGTCATTATATCGGACCTTAAGATCAGATAAAGCTGGTAAGCGTTGACTGAAATTCATAATATTAGTTTTATTGACATTAATCCTTAAATTACGAGTATTATTATCCAAATATTTTATTATTGATATAAGAGAATTATTATTAATGTCACTTTTATATTTGTCTTTAGTATCGCATTGAATTGTTATGGTACTATCGTCAGCAAAAAGGGTCACAGGTTGATCAACATATTTAGGAAGGTCATTTATATACAATATGAATAGTAGAGGGCCCAACACACTGTCTTGAGGAACTCCATATTTAATTACAAGTTCATGTGAGTGGAATATTTCTTCACGTTTAGTTTTTGTATTTATTGAGGATATTTCTGTGAGTTGCTTTCTGTTGTCTTAATATGACTCAAATAGTTTTAGAACATTGCCTCTAACACCGTATGCCTCCATTTTATCTAAGAGAACATCATGCCTAACGTAATTGAACGCTTGGGTCATGTCACAGAATATTGTTCAAACAGGGTTGGTCTTATCAACATTTACCATAACTCTATACAAAAAATCATAAAATGCCATATTCATAGTTTTATTTGCTCTAAATCCTTTTTGCTCGGTCACTAATAGATTATTTTTTTCCAAATATTTGCTTAATTCTTTGTACTTATATAATTTTTTCATAAATTTTGGAGATAACACTTATAATCGAGATTGGTCTGTAATTTTCTATATCATCTTTATTTCCCTTTTTAAACAATGGCTTAACTATAGATTTTTTTAAATCATCTGGAAAGATGCCCGTGCTTATGGTTAAATTAATGAGATGACTTAGATGCACACATATTTCTGCAGAAACTGATTTGAGAATTTTAGTTCATGACCAACACTGTTTGTATTTTTCAATGAGTTGATTATTTTAAATACGTCCTGTGGTAGACAGGGAGGCATGAAAAAAGATTATTCGCTATTTATTCGAATTTGCGAGGTAACTTTATGTCCTGATTCTGGTATTGGGATAACTTTGTCAATAAACTACTATTAAACTAATAACTTTGTATAACTATTAAAAACATCCGCTATTTTTTGAGGATTTCTTACTCTCATATTTTATTTTTGTTAAAGGATTTCTAGGAACGTTTTGCTTTGAATCATTAATTATTTTCCAACTGGTCTTGGATTTGTTGTCTGATGTTTTTTTTTGTAACTATTTTGGGCAAATTGTGTCAGCTTTGTAATTTTTTTTAATAGTTTTTAGTACTTGGTCAACTTTATTTTATTTGTTTCGTTAGGAATTCGTCTGTATATCCACAAAAGTTGCCGTTTCTTTTTACTGCATATTTTGATCCCACGTGATATTCACGATGACTGTTTTGTTGCGTGTATGGTTACAGTTTCTTTAGGAAAGCACAAACAGTAGAACAGTGAGAGTATTTCTATAAAAGCGTTATAGGCTATGTTCGGGTCACTCGTTTCATAAATATAAGAAAACGATAAATTACGTAGACAATCTTTAAATTTTACAATATTCTCTTCACTATAATTACGCTTCTTTATACGCCAATGTTTAGTAAACAATTTTGCACACGTAACTTTACTAATTGCGCTGTATGATCTAGCAATGCAAATTCTAGTATTTATGTTTTACAAGGTCTATTAAAGTCATGCGCAATGTTGTCTATACAGGTTTGACTTTTGAGTCTAGTGGGTTCATTGACGGCCAATTTTAAATTGTAATTTAATAGCAAACATTCAAAATCTATTGCTTGATAAGATCTTCTTAGAACATCTATGTTAAAGTCTCCTGCGACGGCAATATTTTTAAAAGACTTATAAGTTCTTGTAAAATGATATGTAATTTGTCCATGCGCATATTACAATTATTAATTTTTGGAACTCTATATACACAAACAATAGCTATCTTGACTACTCTATGGCGCAACACTCCAAAATATAATATGCATTCTTGATAAGAACGCGTTTAATGTGGGTTTTGAACTTCCCATCGCTAAGTTCTGTAACCGACTTAGGCAACTTGTTATAAAAGCGGATGAAATGACTTGCTTGTTTTAGTTAATCTAAATTTGGGTATTTATATTATGGAAATCGCTTCTTATTTTGAAAAGTCCTAAGTTTTTGCGAACATACAAAATACTTTCTAAGATATAAAGAGAAGGCAGAGTAATAATTTGGAATACGAAATGTCAAACAGTGTGTTATATCTATTCTATCCACTTTATTATTTTCTTTTCTCCGACACATGGATATGATCTGTCGGGTCTATATGTATAAAATTAACTATTTATTAACGAACAAACTTAACTGACGAAATGTGGGTGTACCTACTACAGGTACACCTCTGCCCAACCCTTAGGGGAAACAAGGCGTGATGTTATGTTATGTATTTATTAACGCTTTCAATGCCTCCCCAATTTTGACGAGTCCTATTCGATACCGCCATACAAATCGCAGCGAACGCGCAAGCCGCGTTGACGGCCGCGCGCACTTTGGACACGAATTTGATCGTACGTAAACATTTGATCGTGGTCGTACGAATTGAGTGCAACAAGTTCGGATTTCAATCGCAATTTGTAATTTCACTCGTGCGAACACGTACGATCACACATGAACAATCTCGACCTTCCAAGTACAAAGGGAGCGCGCAGACTGAGTGCGAGTTAAGCCTGCTCTACACATCGACAGGTTCATAGCAGATTCAGCAGATGTCCAATGCGGATGCGTCCGCCGATGTGTAAGTCGAATTCTCAATCTCCAAAAACCCTATACGTATAGTTCCGACGTCCGAAAACAATCCGAACTTGTTGGAACTTTTCGTGCGTTCAATGCGATATCAGCGGAACACTACGGTCTATTTGACGCTGCTAGCTCCGCTGTCGCAGAAATATTTTCTTAACTAAGCATGCTTAATTTTTGTTGATACTTATGTACCTTTTACATATGTTGTGCCACAGTCAGATAGAACTTGTTTAGGTTAGAGCGAAGCTCTAGTAACGCAGTTATCCTATATACTGATCCATGCGTCATGTTCGTGAACGGGCGCCGTCAGTTGGGATGGTCATCTCTTAGCTGCCATGGCTTATTACCCTGCAATTACTTCTGCACTAGATCTTATAGACTGGACTACAGTCTGCTCCTTAGGCCAAGCTCTCTGACTTTTTTTAATCAAAAACTATACGAGCTAAGCGACTTGTACATAACCGTTAAACCACTAAAGAAATCGACGCTATTAATTAAAAACTTAAAAGAAAAACACAAATACCATAATAAATATAAAATATTACGGCAATTTATCAGATTATCACTCTCTCAATCAATTATCTTCTCTCTTACAAAGCCTTATTTGTTTTGATGCTTATATATGGAAATTCAAAATTCAAGTCATTTATCCAAACTAGGCTGAGAATCAGCACTTTTCGAATATCAAAATTACACAAGACATTCCCCCAAAACGCCCACCATTCACTACTAAAAAAAAACTTCTCTACTAGAAAAACTAGAATCCTCAATCTCCAAAAAGTTGCTCTGGTATACCTAATATTAAAAGTAAAAGAAGTGATAATACCTAACGTACTTATATGGATCTGTCCGCAGACACCGGCGACCCTCGCCGGTGTCTGCGGATCACTGAGCTATTCTCATCTTTATTTTCATTCAACTTTCCAAGAACCAGACCCAGACTCTAATGATCCAGATACTAATGTATGTAGACACTCAATCTTCCAGCTCAGTGAATCTGAGTACCGTGTCTCTAGCGTGTCTCCTGACATGATACTGAAGCTACTCAAAGGTCTGGACCTAACCAAATCTGATGGGCCAGATTAAAATTAAATAAAAATGGGTACCCCCATTTTTATAATTAATTTTGCAAAGAGCCTTGTGGATCCAGTCTGCTTGTTGTTTGAACGGTCGTTGAGAGAAGGTGTCGTCCCGAAGATGTGGAAATCGGCATTCATCATACGTAATTTTAAAACGGGGGATAAATCAAAGATGGAAAATTACCGCCCCATATCTAAACTATGGCTGTCTTATACCAATCGTTGAAGCAGAAAACAATACAGGCCGATACCACAATCCAGCACCTACAGGTTCACCAGAACGTTGTAAACTCTCTCCAGCAGTTCAAAGAGGTCGTAGAAGCAAAGCTGAATCCCTCAGGAAATACTTCATATGCTAGCATGGTGAAGAAAGGTTCCGATAACTTCGTCCGTCCTGCAAATTTGAGATCAATCGCCATCTATCCCAACGATAAGACCCAAACGAGTGACGACACCAAGTCGCTTGTTCAAAAGATAATCTCCCCCGAACAACTTAAGCTCCATATCCGTGGCCTGAGAAAAGTAAAAAATGGGGGCGTTTTGATTAGCACCGAAAACAAAGGCGATATTGACAAGCTAAAGAATTCAGAAAAACTGGTATCATCGGGCCTTACAATAGAAGAACCTACTAAATGCCGCCCTAGGGTCGCCGTCATTGGTGTTCCCGTAACCCTTACAGAGAAGGAGGTCTTTGAATGTATTTACGAGCAGAACCTTGCAGAGAAGTTGCCAAATATAACTCGTGAGTCCTTCCTTGACAGCATCAAATTGAGCCATAAATCGGGCAAGAAAGACCTTCTTACCTGTAACTACGTCCTGGAACTACCTGCTAGCATACGAAAAATTATGATAAACCCAAGCCGAATTTTTATTAATTGGATATCGTGCCCTGTGAGAGATTTTACGATAGTCACCAGGTGCTTCAATTGCCAACAGTTCGGACATGCTGCCAAGTTTTGCCGGGAAACTAGTCCTACTTGCAACCACTGTGGAGAGACTGGACACTCCTTCAAGGAATGTAGCAGCAAATCTTCTTCCGCTCAATGTGCCACGTGCAAACGCTTCAAGAGGAAATGTGACCATCCAACTGGTGATGTAAGTTGCCCGGCGCGCAAATATGCAGAGCTAAACTAAATTAACTCAATAGACTATGACGGCGCCTAAGAGCGCCACCGAATACTTCATTTAGTTAGCACATAAACAGGTAGCTTATCCTCTATTTATATTTCCACTTAGTTTGTAACTATCATGACAAATCAGCTTATTTGTGATCTAGATAGTTTTTCTGTGTCGGAATCTAAAGTCTGTAATGTTGAGGACTGTAAGTACCTTCTTCCTTCTGGTGGAAAAACGTTATCCCTACTAACACAGAATATTCGCAGCATAAACAGAAACATGAACGGATTTGAAGTGTTATTACAGAATCTTGACATAAGCTGTGATATTATCGTCCTAACAGAATGTTGGTTGTCAAAACAGACGGTCAATTTACCATCTCTTGACGGTTACTATTCTTACAAAACTGACAGAAACATAAACCAAAACGATGGGTTAGTAGTTTATATCAAAAATAATTTACGAACAATCAAGGAAGAACCGGTATCCCAAGATAGTAATTGCCTAATAATCAAAATTATTCCTGATACAGTAGTCATGGCTATTTATAGACCTCCTTCTCAAAATATCGATAGATTTTTAGACTCCCTTGACACAAACTTAAAAACAATATCAGCTTTTAAAAACATATTACTTTTGGGCGATATTAATATTAACATTACTTCCGGGAAAACCGATACCCATGTACATAATTATCTGAATATTTGCTCATTTCATGGACTTTTACCAGCTCACTATCACCCTACGCATCAGAGTGGCTCATGCTTAGACCACATAATTCTAAAATCAAAAAATCCATCCAAAACATTGGTTACTAATTCATCGCTTACAAGCTGTTTTACTAACATTACAAATATCTTCACCTAAAAAAAACTGCATGCGTTACACTAAAGTCAATATGACAAACCTGGAAAATGACTTACGCGGTATAAATTTTGACCCAGTTTATAATTCCAACGATGCAAGTATTACCTTAAAGTATTTCATAGATTCGCTACAATATGCAATAAGGAAAAACACATTCACTAAGACAATGCCTAGAAAGTATAGTTGTATTAAACCCTGGATTACACCCGGTCTCGTTCGTTGTATAAGACAAAGAGACAAACTTCATCTAAAATTGAAGCTTGCACCTGATAACGAAATACTTTCTGTTACATATAAAAGATATCGAAACTTCTGTAACAATCTTTTGAAAAAACTAAATAATCAGTACGATAAAAATGAATTACAGAAGGCGGGGAAAAATAGTAAACTTGTGTGGAAATTTTTAAAAACTAATACATTTAGATTGAAAAATCCCGAACCTCCGTTTGATCTACTATCATCAGAGACAACCTCATCCGAAGCAATGAATAAAGTAAACAATTTTTTTGTTAACGCTGGTAAAAATATGGCTGAAAAATCTTTAAACTCTAGTATTTTTTCTCGTCAAAACCCGACTACGACATCCTCTACACTAAATTCATTTGTTTTATTAGATACCGACGTTTACGAAGTAATAAGAATAATAAACGGGTTAAAGGATATTTGTGCTACTGGGTGGGATGACATACCTAATAATACACTAAAAAGATTTAAATACCTACTTGCCCCTCCGCTAACACACATTTTTCAGCTATGTTTATCTAAAGGAATATTCCCAAAATTACTAAAAAAAGCTGTGGTAACACCAGTATTTAAATCTGGAGACAAAAACTGTGTGAATAACTACAGACCCATTTCAGTGTTAACAGGCCTCTCAAAAATTTTAGAAAAAATAATTAACAGTAGATTGATAAAATATCTAGAAGATAACAAACTACTTTCAGATAGTCAATTTGGTTTTAGGCCCAAAAGATCAACTAGCCAAGCAGTACACAAATTGACTAATTATGTCACTACCAATCTAGATAATGGTATGCACACAATTGGGATTTTTCTAGACCTTGCCAAGGCCTTCGACACTATTTCATGTTCTTTACTTTTGCACAAGCTTGAAACACTTGGGATAAGAGGAGTACAACTTCAATTATTTTCTGAGTATCTTAGCGATCGTCATCAATGTGTAAAAATTGATCAGTATACAAGTTGTGAACTTAAAAATAGTTGTTTTGGAATTCCACAAGGCAGCATTTTGGGCCCCACGTTATTTTTAATCTATATAAATGAACTGTGCCGCCTGGTACTCCAAAATGGTGTCATAATGTCTTATGCGGATGACACCGCTCTATTGTTCTCAGCTAAATCAAGAGTTGAGGTCTATGAACATGCTCAGAATGGTTTTAACATTGTGTCAAATTGGCTTCATAATAATCTACTAACGTTAAATACAGATAAAACAAAATACATTTTATTTACAATGAGAAATATAGATACCGCTTACTAATATAAACATTTACGCACATAATTGTAGCATGTACGCTGACTCTGCATGTTTCTGCCCCACTTTAACTAAAGCTGACCATTTAAAATATCTAGGTGTCACTATTGACTCCAATCTAAATTTCCGTAAACATATTGATTTATTATGTACTAGAGCGCGCAAATTAATATATGTCTTTAAGAACTTACGGAACATAGCCGACTATAAATTAATTAAACAGGTTTATTTAGCTTTGTGTCAATCCATTCTTACCTATTGCATAACTTCTTGGGGTGGTGCTGCAAAAACAATTTTACTCCCTCTAGAGCGTGCTCAAAGAGCAATTCTAAAGGTTGCTACCTTTCGCCCATATAGATTTCCTACACACCAGCTCTACATAGCATGTAATGTACTAACAGTACGACAATTATTTATACTAAGCATAGTACTACACTGCACTTCCTTTTGACCCAGTACCTTCCGACAAGAGAAGGAAGGACTTAGTTTGCATAAACCCTCAAACTAGACATGCGTTTGCTAATCGATTTTATGTGTTTTTAGGACCTTTTCTGTATAATAGGCTCAACAAGTTACTAACCTTCTATAGTGTAAGTTATAAAACATGTAGTAAAATGTTATCAGAACATTTAGCGATACTGAATTACACAGACACAGAAAAACTTATAGAAAATTTGTCATGATGATAATTTATTCCTTCGAAGTATTTACTTTTGTATATTTACATAGGTTTAGTTTTAGATAATAATGTACCAATATGCTTTTTCTCGTAGTTGTTAATAGATGATTTTATATAGGTTTAACTTAAAATTTTAGTGTTCCAATTTAATTGAAATGTAAAGTGATGGCCTGAAACACAGGTTTGAATTAACCTAGATCGGGCGGGTCGCTACCTAACTTTGTAATTCCATACCATAATTACTTGCACCTGTTCTTAACATATTTTAGTTTTAGTTTATTTTTAGGCATTATAATTATTGTTTGGGAAATCATACTGTTGACTAAATGTACACTTTTTGTAAACTTTTTATTCAATAAATAAATTTATTTAATTATTTTATAAATTTATGTCTTTTCTCTAAAGTTCTGGAGCGAATGGTGCATAAGGGAGTTTAATCGTTGTTTCGGCGACGATCAACATGGTTACCTCAGAAAACGGTCGACTGCTTCCAACTTGGTATTGTCCAATGAATTAATAACCACTGGGATGGATAAACGATGCCACGTCGATGTTATCTCTACGGACTACAGCAAGTGTTTCGACCGAATAGATCACCGTGTGCTCCTTCAGAAGCTTTTATCTGCAGGAATACACGGTAACCTGTTTCGTTGAATTTCTTCATTTATATAACCGAACGCAGGCTGTAGTCTTACGCGGATACACGTCTGGTTGGATAACTGTCCCATCTGGAGTGCCCCAAGGCACCGACCGACCGTTGGTTAGGACCGTCATTATATATGTAGTAAAATTTGTGAATTATTAAAGCAAATATATATATATATATATATTTGCTTTAATAATTCACAAATTTTATTATACGCAGATGATATGAAGGTTCCTTAGTCTGTACGTACATTATCTGATACCAAGCTATTTCAGCCAGACCTTGACCGATTATTTTCATACTGCAAAACCAATAACTTAAAACTAAACGTATCCAAATGTTTTTACGTAGTATACACGCGCTAGAAAACTACTATCGGTTCAGGATACTAGATGGTGCGTACATAGGTAAGACAGGCAGTATCAGAGATCTTAGTGTAGTACACGACAGCAAATTACTTTTTGACTATCACATAGAAACCATTGTCAAGAAAGCTTTCAAGGCCCTGGGCTTTATTTTTAAAGCTTGATCTAGCTTTCGGGTTTCGCTTCTAAAACCAGTAAAAGTCCTTTACACCCACCACACACCGCCAGCCACATCGAGTACGTTTCACAAGTTTGGAACGTGAATCCATTCAGAAGAAATTTTTGCGACTTTAAGGCAAGGCAATTCAAGCGCATGTATGGAGAGGGGCCAGTTCCCGCTTCGTCGGAAGACGGGTAAACTGGTCCTCATCAGAAAGCCGGGGCGCCCTGCGGATTCTCCGTCCGCTTACCGGCCCATCGTGCTGCTCGACGAGGTGGGCAAGCTCTTTGAAAGAGTCATTGCAGACCGCCTCGTCGGGCGGCTGGTGCGGGTGGGGCCGGATTTGGCGGAGAGACAGTTTGCTTACCGCAGGGGGCGCTACATAGTGGACGCCATCATGCGCGTGCGAGCCCTCACGACAGGGGATGCGGTGGCTCGGGGTGGGGTCGTCTTGGCGGTGTCTCTAGACATCGCCAACGCCTTCAATACCCTGCCCTGGAGTTGCATCAGGGAGGCACTCCGGTATCACCGGAAGCCGACCTACCTCTGTCGTGTGGTCGAGGCCTATCTGACGGACAGGGCCGTCATCTACCCTGGTCACCAGGGAGAGTGGAACCAGCGAGAGATGTCGTGCGGTGTCCCACAGAGATCGGCCCTGAGGCTGCTTCTGTGGGACATCGGATACGACTGGGTGCTGCGCGCCGACCTCCCCAGTGGCGTCAGCGTCGTTTGTTACGCTGACGACACGTTGGTCCTGGCGCAGGGGAGGTCGTACCAGGCGGCGGCCGAACTAGCGACACACGGGGTTGCGACAATCGTGGCCAGAATCCAGAGTTGGGACTCGAGGTGGCCTTGCACAAGTCCGAGGCCATGTGTTTTCATGGTCCTCGGAACGCGCCACCGTCGGGTTCTCAAATAACGGTAGGAGGGGTTCACATCGGCGTCGAGTCGACGATGAAGTACCTAGGACTCGTCCTCGACAGTCGTTGGAACGTCGTGGAGCACTTCCGACGTTTGGCTCCCAGACTGGAGCGGGCCGGGGCTGCTTTGAAGTGGCTGCTGCCCAATCTAGGGGGTCCAAACGCCTCCTACCGGAGGCTATACGTGGCGGTCGTGCGGTCCATGGTCCTTTACGGGGCACCGGAAATTCAGGCGGCGGCCAGCCCGCCGGTTGAACGCGTCCCAGAGTGTCATGTCCACCAGGCTGGTCCGGGGATACCGCACGGTCTCCGGTGAGGCGGCGAGCCTCCTTGCCGGATTGCGGCCATGGGATCTGGAGGCAAAAGTCCTCGCGCATATTTGGGAGTGGCGCGAGGAGGCAAAACGCCGGTGCTTGACTCCGATGCCGCGAGAAATCGCGGCACAGCGGACAGAGCTACGACGGGATCTCATGGCGTCATGGAGAGTGCGATTGTCGCAACCCAGTGCTGGGCACGCCACTATTGCGGCGATAAATCCCCTCTTTGAGGAGTGGCTAGAGAGACGCCACGGCGTCCTCACCTTCCGCCTGACGCAGGTCCTCACCAGACACGGCTGTTTCGGGAGGTTCCTGTTCGGTATCAGGCGGGAGGAAACGCCCGGGTGTCATCACTGCGTGCATCGCCCGGAGGACACGGTGGAGGTCTGCCCGGCTTGGGCAGAGCACCGCCGTGTCCTTGGAGGCGATCGGTGGCGGGGATCTCTCGCGTCCGGCCCTGATCCAGGCCATGGTACGGAGCGCCACGCCCTTCACGCGTTCCACCTCCTCCTTCTGCGAAGCAGTAATGCTCGCGAAGGAGGAGGTGGAACGCGTGAGGGAGAGGATAAGTTCGTGCCCTCACGCCCCTAGCCACCGCAGGAGAAGACGCCCTGGGCGTCGGGAATCCATTGCCGATTCCCGGCCACCGTAGGCGCGGGCTTGCGGACGATGAGCAATGGGTAGCTCGCCGTTCGGTAAGGACCAGGCCCGGGTCGACGCGGCACGTTGTGTTCCACGCACGCCTCAAAGAGATTTCAGCAAGTGAAGGGGTCATTGCCTGCCGGGGATGTGGGAAAGTCCGAAAGGGATACCGTGGCCCCCTGGCATAGCACAGGCAACAGAAGAAACACGGGTGGGTTTTAAACAGTAAGAGTCTGACACGCCTTTCCGCTCCACGCAGAGCGGGAGAAGTCATTTGATGATTTCCCACCCAAAAAAAATAAAAAAATAGGCGAGGCAATTCAGGGTGGACTGGACAACGAACACCGTTGCAAGCGATGCCATTTCTTACCATTGAACATGAGACATAATATTAGTGACGTATGTTTTTTGGCTGGCGTAGCAAATGGCTCGATTGATTGTCGGGAACTATCGATCGTTCTTAAAAATTACTGCTCTGTTGTAATGTTGTGTAGGTGCTCATATATGATTTAACTGTTTTGGTTTTGCACAACTTGACTTACTTTTTTATGTATCTCTTCGTCTACGTCTTTCTTTTATAACCAAGCGAATTGCAAACCAAGAAAAATAAATAAAACATTTTTTTTATTTATTTTTCTTGGTTTGCAATTCGCTGATAACGAACATTTAGTCATCGCAAGTATTTGTTAGTAAATGTAGGCATAAATGTGGAAGCTTGTAATTAGCATATTTTCTTACTTTTGAACTTTTTTTTTTTAATCTGTTTTATAGTGAATAAAATGTTGTATTTAAATTTATTTTCTATAAAACATTTAAACAAGCTATTAATATATAAATTTACATATAAAGATCATTTTTTTTTAATTACAACGATTTTCCCTACCTACAGCTTTTTTTATGATATCTTTCTCCTTCGTTTCTTCGCAATTCCTCTAGTTTGACGGTACCATCCTGATTTTTTTCTTTTCTCCTCATTTCTGTCACCCTTTTCCTCTCCAAGCACTCTGCGAGTGTCAACTTTGAAATTTTCTTTGTCATACTGGAATATAAATAATACCTAACTACATTTTTTTAAACCAATTTCAATAACAAGGATTAAATTTTTGCTCACCCTTTAATGTAATATATAAAAATAAATATTTGTTTGTTCGTTCGTTCCTCTTCTTTGCGTTTCTATGACCATTTATCCAATTACGATGAAATCGAAAAAAGTCCTGTATTATAGAGAACGTTTTTCATACAGGCGCAGATACAGTACTTAGTAGTACTTTAGTAGTACACGAACGTCTTTTAAGGCGAAAGCGTCAGGGTAGCCCGCGAAATTCTTTTTTTTCACGTTTTTTGTAATTTACAGGTCAGTATCAGTTTGTATGTTGATCTCAATATGACTCGCGACCGTATCAAATATATATGTATAGAATTATAATCATAAATATCCTAAATACACTCGGCTCCCTTATCGCGCTCGCCTACTCGAGTGTAATGAATTAATGATCAATTGATGCATACCTACGACATTCATCAACAAACTTGCGAGGAAAAAAACAGACTTGTTGGTATGCAGTGCTGAATTAGCCCATAAGAAAATTAATTGATGCCTGGGTCAAATAAAAAGAAATTCTATTTAGTCCGTCAGTGAGATAATAAAAAAATATTAGACGAGTATTTTTTTCTTTATCATATTAATAAAAAATGACTTAGATACAACGCATTAAAGTTGGGGAGTGGGGGTTGATACGTCACAAATATGTATAAAATCTACATACAAGTGACGTCATGGCACATTATAACTCAATGTATCGCCGTAATCTTTTGATAACGTAAAATAAAAATACGTGTACGTTATTTTTGCATAGATAGTCTACTACATAATAAATAACGGACAAACATCATATTTTTAGTCATTCTCCCTATTGCTTTGGGCATCACGTCTCGGGGGGGTGCACCAAAAACAGCATCGGAATAGTAGATTGTTTGCCTAGGGAGCAAACAACTATTTTTAAGGCGAGAGTGTTTCTTTGTATCCAGAGCGGAGCGAAGGATTCTAGAGTAGAATCCTGAACGCAGCGAGGGATTCAAAGCACGTCACTCGAGCTTAAAATAGTGTTGCTCCCGAGGTGAACACTCTACTTTTTATCACCCTCTATGAGAAAAAAAAACGTGTGCGGTCCGACCTCACCTCTCACGCATGATTTAAAACTAAAACAAAATGTTTGCTGCCGCCATCTAGGATTTACGTTTTGACCTCTTTATCAACTTTAAAAAATATAAAAATTTAAAAATACCTGAATGATGAAAAATTTGAAAATTTTTGCAGCTACAATCTTGGATTTACATTTTGACTTTTGTATCGGCTTTAGCACCCTCGAAAACTATGAAAACGACACCCATGACGAACAACTTGAAAATTTTCGCAGGCGCCATTTTGGATTTACATTTTAACCTCACACTATCGGCTTTAGCACCCTCGAAAACTACGATACCAATGACGAAAAGTTTGAAAATTTTCGTCATGGGTCGTTGCCGCCATCTTGGATTTTCATTTTGACCAAATAATTCACACTTTCTCTCTTTCTTTCTCTCTGTTACTTGTTCATACAATGTTCGTGATTGATCTCTTTGGTGATTGGAACTTTTACTAACATCACTTACACTTTTACGAATCAGAGCTATTTTGGTCCCTGTTTACGAAGAACAAACTAGCTCTTTTTGAATAGATGTGATGAAAAAATATTTGCTAGTTGTGTTTCATTGAGTCAGTCGACGTTTGGCAATATAATTAATGTAGGTTATCCATGGTTTAAACCATATATGGGTAACAACCGGCCCGCGGACCGGATCCGGCCCGCTGTGAGATATAACCCGGCCCGCGAGACATTTTGAAAAAACACGGGCTACACATCAAAAGATTTATTGCTTTTCAATTATTCTAAACTAGTTTATTCCAGATTATTCTTTCATTTTGCCTATATAAGCGGGTGGATGGCCCGAACGTTAGTTCAGATCTATTTGAGCTACCGAGGTGATAACTTGCACAAGCGATATCCTAGCGAACTGCTCGAGCCGTCAACTTGCTTTGTGACTTTGTGTGCATCTTGAGTGGTTACTAACTATACTTTTTTATTAAGTTTATTGAACGAAAAGTAAACAAAACAAACCGGCCAAGTGCGTGTCGGACCACGCACAATGAAGGGTTCCGTTGTTGGAATGAATGAATCGTAAGAACAAACTTAACTTTGTAATCGAAAAACATGTTCTCCGATACGGAATATATGTGAGAGCATGTTTTTGTAACCGCAAATTTAAGTTGGTCGATTATTAATCGTAAACTTGTAAAGCCCACTTAAGTGTGATAGTTTTCCTTTAAACTTCGTTATATATAAGTACTACTCTCATGACATTTGAATTTCTAACTACAACCGTTTAGTTGGTAGAGGGGGGGGACACTTCACTCTAACGAAAATTGGTAATTTAAAGCTTGATAAGTCATGAACGGTGTACTTAATCAAAAAACGGTATTCGCAAACCCCTAATATTTTTGAAAGAACTATCCAACGATATCCCACACTATGGGAAGGACGAAAAAAAAAATATCATCCCCACTTTACATGTAGGGGATACCTCCCCTACATGTAAAGAGTACCCTTAACAATTGTTTTTTTTTTAATTTTATTTTACTACTTTTTTGACGTCATTAACGTGTATACTCATGCTAAATTACAACTTTCTAGTACCAATCGTTTTTGAGCTAAACCGCGGATAGACAGACAGACAGACGGACATGGCGAAACTATAAGGGTTCCTTATTGACTACGGAACCCTAATGATGTCTGGTGGAAAGAAACGAAAAGTAGATACAGAGGGTCGCCAGTTTCAAGAAAAATGGACTGAAGAATTCTTTTTTATCTTGCACAATGGTAAGCCTATTTGTTTGCTATGTAATGAATCCATTTCAGTAATGAAAGAATTCAATATAAAGAGGCATTACTCAACCAAGCATGCTACGCTGCACTTACTGACAGGACAAATTAAGAACAGACAAAATCCAGAAGCTTACCGCAAATTTGGAAAAACAGCAACAAATGTTTCATAAACTAAGAACACAACTTGATAATGTTGTGAAAGCTAGTTTTATTTTTTACACTTCACACACTTGGTATAAGTTATCATACGTTTGCAGCTAAGTCCTAAGCAGTCTCTATTATATGTTGTACTCCTTCTGTGGGAACTTAGGCTGGCGAACCTTAATACAGGTTACCATGTAACCTACCGAGGACGCCAGATTCAACCCTGTAAATTGTTACTCTCTACGATTTGTCCCTGAATATTGTAAAATACCTATATTTATTGTAACAGACTGTATACCACTTTTTGAAATAAATTATCATTATTATTATTTCTATTTTTATTTTGACATTTCTCGGGACCATGGGGTCCCGGACCTTTGGAAGGCGTACGAGGGGCCGAAGCCAACTCGCAGAGGCCCGTTAGACGTGTCTAATGAAATGAGGCACTATTATTATTATAGTTAGCTCAAAATTGGCAAAGGCATTAAAACCATTTGCCTAAGGAGAATTTATCAAGGAGTGTATGTTAGATGTTTGCAGTATTTTGTGTCCTGAAAAGAAAAATGAATTTGAAAAAATTAGTTTCTCAAGACGAACTGTTTTTCGACGTATAGAAATGATGGCTAATGATATAAAAACAACATTGACTGACCGTATGGCTGGTTTTGAATCATTTTCCATAGCATTAGACGAGAGCACCGATTTGTCTGACACAGCTCAACTGGCTATTCGAGGTATTGACAAGGAGTTCACTGTTACTGAGGAATTGCTTGCTTTACAGCCGTTTAAAGGAACTGTCCTACAGGAGAGGATATTTTTATTGAAGTTCAAAAGGTATTCACAAGTTTTGGCTTGCCATGGTCAAAATTAATTGGAGTATGCACTGATGGTGCACCTTCTATGGTCGACTTACGTAAAGGTTTCATCGGAATTTTGAATGAAAAAGCAACAGAATTAAATGTGCAAAAAGATGATTTGATAGTCCTTCATTGCAATACCCACCAACAGAACTTGTGTTCTAAGTCCATTCGACTCCAGAATGTTATGAATGTGGTAGTAACTTAACTTAGTGTGGTAGTAGCTTAACCATCGTCAGTTCAAGGCGTTTTTGGATGAAATATCAGCTGAATATAACGACGTAGGTAACATAATTATTGAGAAGTCAGAAATCTGAGCAAAGGAAAAATGTTGAAACGGTTTTACGATATTAGAAATGAGATAGCAGACTTTATGAAAATAAAAGATGAACCACTATCTGAATTAAGTGACCCAAAATGGATATGTGACTTAGCATTTCTGGTCGATCTTACAGGCTATTTGAATGATTTAAATTTGAAACTTCAAAAACAAGGACAGTTAGTAAATGATTTGTACAGCCATTTGAAAGCGTTTCAGATCAAACTACGCTTGTGGGTGTCACAGATGCTGTCTGGTAACAGTTACCATTTCAACACGCTCTGTGCGTATGAAAATATTGCTTATGCTCAATATGCTGAAGAACTCAAGTTACTGTCGGAACAATTTTCGAACAGATTTAGCGACTTCAAAAACATGGAAGACTGTTTCAGTTTATTTGTTACTCTTAAAAAATGTAATGTACAAAATGCTCCAATACACTTACAAATAGAGTTGATCGAGATTCAAGAAAACTCACTCCTAAAAACCTTTGAAGACGTAGAGTTGTGCGATTTCTACAAAAAATACCTAGAAGAAGACAATTTTCCGCAGCTTAAAAAATTCGCAAGAAGATTGATTTCTGCGTTTGGCAGTACTTATAAATGCGAACAGTTCTTGTCATTGATGAAAGTTAATAAATCAACACATCGTACAAGACAGACTGACGATAATTTTGAAAATTATTTACGTCTTTGTATCAGTGGAATCAGTGAAAGTCATATTCATCCCAAAGCCAGGTAAGGGTGACTATACAGACGCCAAATCCCACCGACCAATAAGCCTGACCTCCTTTTTACTAAAGACTCTGGAAAGGCTTTGTGATAGGGAACTGAGGGACGGCGCAAAGGCACCTGCCTGGGCACTTTTATTGACATCGAAGGTGCCTTCGACAAAACCAACTTCTCCAGTATCAACAGTGCCCTCTCCAGACATGGAGTGGAACAGGTACTAACGGACTGGATTACGAATATGCTAAGCAAGCGAGTGGTTCGCCTTGAGGAAGAGCAGCAGCTGGCCATGATAGCCAGAGGCTGCCCCCAGGGAGGGGTGCTGTCCCCTCTTCTATGGAATCTGGTGATTAATGACCTCATCACCAAACTCAATGCCGCTCGGTATTACACAATAGGATATGCAGACGACCTCGCAATCCTGGTCTCGGGGAAGGTGACGGGAACGATCTGCAACCTCACTCAGCAAGCACTACGTCTTGTAGAAAATTGGTGCAGGGAATTCGATCTATCGGTGAACCCCACTAAAACCGAACTAGTCATGTTTACCCACAAACGAGCTATGGGCCCTTTCCGCCTGCCCAAACTGTTCGAAACAGAGCTTCAGTTAGCCAACCAAGTCAAGTACCTCGGGGTCATATTAGACAGTAAGCTGAACTGGAGCAGTCATTTAGACAATAAGCTAAACAGGGCCTGCATCACCTTCTGGCAGTGCAGGAGAATGATAGGTAAGAAGTGGGGCCTATCCCCCAAAATAATACTATGGCTGTACACTGCTGTGATACGCCCCATGATAGCCTACGCTGCCGTGGTCTGGTGGCCCCGCACCCAGCTGGTTACAGCCTCCAACAAACTACAACACATGCAAAGACTGGCCTGCATGGCGACCACAGGCTGCATGAGGACTACTCCGACTGCTGCAATGGAAGCCTTGCTGGGACTACCACCGCTGCACCTGTTTATATAGCAAGAAGCGTCGATGGCGGCAGTACGCCTAAACGCAGCAAATCTCTGGGGTAAGAGAGATACACAACACACCGCGCTGCTTGAGGGACTCTGCAAGGAGTTCCCCATTACGAAAGCCATAAATGACCGGGTACCCAAACAATTTATCTTTGATAAAAAATACAGAATCCAACTTCACGAGGATCGCCGATGTGAGGGCTTGTGCCCAACAGAGCTGCGCATCTTCACGGATGGATCTAAAACAGGTAGTGGTACAGGTGCTGGAGTCTTCTCGGAGGACCTCAACATCCACATAGCTACACCATTGGGTGTCCTTAACACAGTATTCCAGGCCGAATGCATGGGTATTTCTCTTGCCGCTTCGGCTATTCTGGCTAGGGAAGTTAAGGACCACTCGATACGCATACTCTCAGACAGCATGGCTGTTCTGCAAGCGCTGAACAGTCACACTGTGGACTCTGGACTTATATACGAGTGGCACCAGTGCCTTAACCAGGTGGGTGACCTCAACAAAATAACCATTCAATGGATCAAAGGACACAGCGGTTCGCTGGGGAACGATGCTGCAGATGAACTTGCCAGAAGGGGATCGAGCCTGGCACCAGTGGGGCCCGAACCCATCGTGCCACTCCCCTTCGGTTACCTACGCACTCTGGTAAGGAAACGAACTAGGGATCAGCATCAGAAACTATGGTCGGACCAAGGCGAGTGCAGACAGGCTAAGGAGGCACTACCTTCAATCGATGGCCGCCTCACGAAAAAGGTTCTTCGACTAACTAAACAATAGCTGCGTGTGGTTACAGCAGCTATAACTGACCATGGGTCATTTAATAAACACCTCTTTGTCATAGGAGTCACAAACAGTCCGCTCTGCAGAGCCTGCATGGAGGACGTCGAGACAGCAGCTCATGTGCTGTTAAACTGCCCGGTGGTCGCCACTTACAGGGCAAAGTACTTCGGTAACCCAGGTACCCTACGCGAGATTGCCAATAATACCAAGGCGTTGCTGGCATTCTTTGAGGAGCTGGGGTGGATTGAATGACCGATTTTTCCCACCTGTACGCAAAATACGCGCTTTGAGGTGGAGTTGCGGAAACCAGCCCGTATTACCTATCAGTGGAATTAATCCAAATATCGATGGATTAGTTTCCCAAATTCAAGCTCAAGTGTCTCATTGATTTTGGTGTATTTAACTTTCGTAGTTTGTAACAATTTCAAATTTAACGATTTAATTATAATGTACCATTTTTTTAAATTTCATTTTGTTATTTTAATAAATTGTACTATAAATAACATTGTCGTATTATTTCATGTCTCATATCTATCGTACAAAATATTATCACTACACTTTAAAATGCACTAAGTCACTTTTAAACGCGGCCAGTGAACGTATTTGCACGCTAAACTTTGGCCCTCAACATGTCAAAGGTTGCCCAAACCTGGTTTGAACTGTAGTAAAAATTGCCATGTAGCTGCGACCAACTTAGAAGAATCGCTCGCCGATCGCTGGTATTTTGTCGAGATGCCACAAGCAGCGTGAAATGCAACATAACACCTAAAATAAGTTTAAAATATGTATATTCACGCCGCTTGTGGCATCCCGACCAAATGAGTTAGGCTAGGTTAGAACTGTGACTTACCGCGCGCGAGTCGAGCGAGCGCTACTTCCAAGTTGGTCACTTTCTTGGTAATTTAATTTAATTTAAGGGATACTTTGTTTGATTTTTTGTATGCCGATGCCGCCGCCATGATGTACAACAACATCAACGCCTCTACTCGAGGATAATCTAGCTATTTTACTAGGTAGATATATGATCACAAATGTTTGACATTTAAAGATAAAGAGATAATAGTTATTTGTTAGACAAGAGTGCAAAGTTGCTTTTTAACCGCGTGTTCAATTTTGATGACCGAGCAAGCGAAGGATTCTAAAATTGAATCACGAGCGCAGCGAGTGATTCAAAATTAGAATCCTGAGCGTTAGCGAGGGAATCAAAAGAGCACGAGGTGAAAAATCTTTGCACTCGAGTGCAACACGTAACTTTTCATTCCACCTCAGCGAGGAAATGACTAAATGCAAAAAAAAAAAACGTTTGCGCATTATTAACAGTTTCAGTCAATTCTGTTGGCGTCAAGCAAACTTCCTCGTCGCTAGAATCACTCATTTTAGTTTTTTCACTTGTTTTCAAGTTTCTTGTTTTTAATATACCTAAGGTTTAACAATGACGTGAAAAAATGCCGCGTAAAGAACCGCGTACAAAGCAAATTGAAAAAAGAACACCAAGAAGGTTCCGAGTCTGAGTTTTTAACAAATTAAAAAAAAGTTGTATGATATATTCGGCACCATAGAGGTAGCAGTAAATAGGTTTAATGTTTTTTTAAATTCACAAACTTAGTGCACACGATGTTCTAAATTCAATTTACTTTATCCTCTAGAGAATAAAAACGGCTTTTCCACTCAGATACTGAAGATTAAAAATACTCTTTCCGAGATGGTGGGATGAAAAGATCATTTATTTGTCCAAAACATGAGTATACACACACGTGGCATGCAAGATGTTACATTAAAAAGAGTTTTGCCTTAACGGCGTACAAAATATAAGTACGTAGGTTTAATTATAATAAAATAAATATTAAAAAAAATAAAAAAAATGATCCATAATTCAAATAATTAACGGGCCGGCGGAACATGCGTAGTTCATACAAACGTAATACCAAAATAGTTTGTAAATCAAACATATTTCATAAGATAGTGTGTATTTATTCTGATTGGATTACAGAATATCTAGGCTCCAAAATATATATTTTGAGTGGAAATATATTTCAGAAATTCGTCAGTGCTGTAGTAGGCTTTCTCTATAAGAACGTTTTTTAACCTACGAGTACTTTTTCTTAATTTTTCCGTTGTTATATTCCCTCCAATATTTTAAAAAGAAACTTATTATAAAGAATTGGCGCCATACTGAATATACCTTTATGCAATAGAGCTGTCCATGCCCATGTCCTGTTTAACATATCGTCAAACGTAGAGTATTCAGGGATCTGGCCAGCGGTCGATGTTCTATTTCGTCATATACAAAATGACATGAATATTTACTTTGTGAAGTATAATATTATTATTATGATGTGAGGACTATGTGGGTCATATATTTAGCTATTTTTACTTTTTGTTATGTTAATCTGGCAGTTTGAGTACTTTATGCGGCCTACCCAAATGTCCTTTCTTTGGTATTGTTCGTCGATTCGTTGAGCTCTTTTTAAGTTCTGAGTTGAGCTACACGATTGCTGACAAATGCGTGCACTGACTGGCCAGGTCCACTCAAATCTGTATGGTTCTTTCCTCAAAAGACCATTTCAGACACAAATCTACATGGTCCTCAAATTGAAATGCTCTGACCAAGATTATTTCCGGGTTATTATATACACATTGACATTAATGAATGTTATATATTCATTGACATGAATATTTACTTTAAAGTATTATATTATTTTAATTATTGTGAATGTGAAGACTATGCAGATATTCCCTTTTGTTTTGTTTTAATTTTTTTTTTTGTTGTCAATTAGTTTTTATCATGGTCTGGCAGTTTGAGTAATTTATGTGGCCTACCCAAACGTCCTTTCTTTGGTATTGTTCGTCGAATCGTTGAGCTCCTTAAATTCTGAGTTGAGCTGCACGATAACTGACAAATGCGTGCACTGACTGGACAGGTCTTCTCAATCTGAATGGTTATTTCCTCAAAAGACCATTTCAGACATCAATCTACATCGTCTTCACATGATCTGACCAAGATTATGTCTGGACTTTAAAAGAGACTGTGACCTCTGAGTTTGTTTCGGCCTTTCTTCTCAGAGTAGTCAGATAGGAAACGCCGACCTCATCTAGTTTTTAAAATATGATTGACGTGTAAAAGTGTTTGTACAAACCTACTTGCAGAAATAAATCATTTATCATTTATCATTTATCATTTATCAAATGGTTGTACATTTCATGAAATGGTCGAACACTTCACGAAATGATCAATTCCAAATACATTGTGCAGCAAATACAATTCAATAAAAAAAATGCTTTGGTTTTTAATGTTACCTACTCCACGTATCTCTTTCGTCTTTCGTACATTTTCTAAGGTAGATACTTAATAATCTATCTAGCTGTTCAAAAACGTGTTTTTTTGAAAGATCGATACCAGTTACCCGACTGACGCGGAGCAAATAGGAGGATTATGATTTTGACCGGTATGTATGTATTATTTGTATATTCATCTGTTACCTCATAATTTCTAAAGTACTACTATATAATTTGACAAATGAGGTATCTTTTAAAGCGTCTTGATCGTCCGCTGGTTATGGGCTATGTCACGGCACATTAAATTCAACATGGCGCCCTCTAGAGGTCATAAAGCCAACAATAAAAATAAAAAAAATGCCATGTTGGATATCAAATGAATGGGCTTGACGAGCAAATTCGAATATGTATTTATATCATATTGTCTAAGTATATAAATATATTTAAATTGTTAAAAACAAGCATAATTGAGACTGTCCTACGACTGGCGCGGCTGTAAAATTAATACCTATTATACAAAACAAATTAAAGCGGCTCTGTAAATACTTTATCCCAAAATTATAACCCCAAAGTAATTTACAACGACGTGGCATTGGTTCTATCAATTGTTCACTCGTTTCCAATGGAATTTCCGTTTCCCTCCAAACTTCAACAAATGCGTCGTAAAGTTGGTTGACGTCAGTGATATATTTATCCGACAGTTTTTTGTACACAATGTGCCACAAAATCTCTATCGGATTTAAATCCAGACTATTAGCAGGCCACTCCAAAATTGTCACCGATTGTTCTCTGAGAAAAACTTTTACACTGTTTGCTGTATGCTGTATGCATTATCGTGTTGAAATTTCCAAATTTTTATCGGAATATAGCATCATTGTTTCCTCTAAGATGCCTCTGTACTGATACTGATCCATTAGCCCATCAATCTTTCTCATGGGACCAACCCCATATCTTGAAAAACATCCCCACATTTTAACTTCCACCACCATGCTTAACTGTCTTTTTGGTGTACTTGTTATTCAAAGCCTCGTTAATTGGTCGTCGTACATATCGTTTTCCGTCGGAATTTACTAAATTTATTTTAGTTTCATCCGAAAATAAAACTTTTATCCATTGATGATCATAGTCCAACTGACATAATATTATGGCTATTAATTTATTATAATTTAAATTATGTTTTGCGTAATGTAAATTATCTTGCATACATAGAATCATTTTTTTCTAACTGAACAGACAGCTGTGCTGCTGCTGGGGAGTTTGTTACGCCATTTCTTCTTCCCAGCTAAAGCACTAGGAAGTGGTGAAGGGTGGGCGTTTTGGGGGACGGTCTTATGTAATTTTGACGTTCGAAAAATGCTGATTCTCAGCCTAGTTTGAATCAAAGTCAAGTCAAAGTCAAATAATTTATTTCAATTAGGCACAAAAAAGGCACTTTTGAACGTCAAACTTTACAAAAAATAATAAAAACTGATTCTAGTCGCCCATTCCAAAAGGTAATTTTCGTATGGAGAAGAATGGGCAAGAAACTCCACCGTTATCTTCGAATAAAAGAGTTTTGAATTTTGAAAATCATATCCCTGCTTTTTGCTTCGCCGCCCGTAAAAAAATTAAACTTTAATGTATGTTTGTTTCAACCGCGCTGCCTAAATATTACGCTTGAGAAAATCACCCTTCTTATTTTAAAAAGGTAAGTCAACAACTTTGGCAGCATTCTCTCTAGTCAGGTCCATAACAGATAATATAGATAAAAAACGCTCTGTTTCAGTAATCTTCCTAGATATGAGCAAGGCTTTTGATCTCGTTAATCACTATACACTGCTAGATAAATGTGAGCGCTACGGCATCAGGGGCCCAGCGTTAGAATGGCTAAAATGTTATCTACGCAAAAGACAAGTAGAAATATCCCATATGAATGATAAACACGTTGCGATGACATACAGATTATTTAAACACAATGGGTCTGGAGTACCCCAAGGAAGCATCCTTGGGCCTCTTCTCTTCCTTCTATATATTAATGACTTACCAAATATAACAAGACATAAATGCGTACTATTTGCAGATGACGTGTCAGTAATAATACCGGAAAATAATAAAACATTTCATCAACAAGAAGTAAATCAAACTATCAACGATATAATAAATTGGCTAAACGGAAACAACTTAAAAGTAAATTTATCTAAAACAAAATTCATCCAATTTGCAAACTATAAACAAAACCCCCCAAAAAATCATTTAAACCATAATAAAACGAAATAATTAACAAAGAAAATAGTATCAAATTTTTAGGTCTAACATTAGATGAAAATTGTAATTGGGGAATGTTGAAAACCTATGTAAAAAAATAAACAGATTTGTATACGCACTAAGAGAACTACGTAAAACAGCGAATGAAGACGCTGCACTCAATGCCTATAACGGCTACGTAGCGTCTGTATTGAGGTACGGCTTACTCTTATGGGGTAACTCGTCACATTTTCACAGAGCTTTCATAGCACAAAAAAAATGCTTGAGGGCAATAACTGGGGCGCCTCCATAAGAGAGTTGTAGACCAATCTTTCAAAACTTATAATTATACTTAACCAACTAGTATGTACCATATCCGACGAATAAATATCTTTATCTTTATATTTTTATTACAGATGCTTTTAACGTGCACGTCTTTCTACATTGTTCTCACATGTATAATTTGAACATGAATGATGTAGGTAACCAATATTTTGTAACTTTTTTCCATTTATTTATTAAATAAGAGTGGCCGTGGAGTTTCGTTCCCGTTCTTCTACATGGTACCTACTACGCTTTGGAATGGGCTAGCTAACTAGCTTCAAATTTCTGACTGACCGATTCCTTGACTATTCAAAAGTGCCTGTAAATGTTTAATCGCAATAAATGCTTTGAGTTTCAGTTGAGTTTGAAACATAAATTGCATAATATTTTTGAAGGTAAAGAAAACACATATAACAATTTTCTGATGTTTATTGTAAAATATTAACGTTTTGGTAGCATCATCACAGTAATTGCTATTTACACGCGCTAAACTCGAAAGTTTTTATTTTTAAAGTTAATTATGTAACATTACACACTAAGTTTAACACTGAATTTTGTAAAAGTATGAATCTCTCGCAGCACGCCTGTGGGCGCCGGACTGGCCGTCCCGAGCCGCTCGCGCCGGGCGGGCTGCTCGCTGGCGGCGCTAGGGCGCGGCCGGCGCCGGCGGCTCCTCCTCGTTGAAATCGTCGCAGCGGTCCTCCAGGTCGTGCTGAAACAATTTCACACAATATAATAAGCACCTAATCGCTTACAAACCAGCGGGCTAATTGCGTAACACATATAATGAAATGTCAAACGAACGTTCGTAATACGGTATTTCCAAACAATAGTTGGGCAGAAGACGGCCAGGGTGTCACGTGACCGCTGACTGGCTTCTGGCCTTTGACGAGTTCATAATAAGAAATTGCAAGGCAGTTTTGTTTACGTCGTAAACTGTCCGGAAATAATAGGGCCCCTGGTTATCCCTGTAAGACGATATAAGTCCGAGACTATTGTTACCTATAGTAATTAAGATAAATTATATATGTACCTACCTTTATAAATAAATAAATAGATTCTGGATGCCGAGAACCGGGAGTCGTGGCGCGACTTGGGAGAGGTCCAGTGTCCAACAGTGGACTACGACAGTCAGCAGTCAGTGCCAGAGAGAATGTCAGTGGTCAACCAGCAGTGGACTACGACAGACAGCAATCAGTGCCAGAGAGAGTGTGTCAGTGGTCAACCAGCAGTGGACTGCTACAGTCAGCAGTCAGTGCCAGAGAGAGTGTCAGTGGTCAACCAGCAGTGGACTACGACAGACAGCAATCAGTGCCAGAGAGAGTGTGTCAGTGGTCAACCAGCAGTGGACTGCGACAGTTAGCAGTCTATGCCAGAGAGAGAGTGTGTCAGTGGTCAACCAGCAGTGGACTGCGACAGTCAGCAGTCAGTGCCAGAGAGAGTGTCAGTGGTCAACCAGCAGTGGACTGCGACAGTCAGCAGTCAGTGCCAGAGAGAGTGTCAGTGGTCAACCAGCAGTGGACTGCGACAGTCAGCAGTCAGTGCCAGAGAGAGAGTGTGTCAGAGGTCAACCAGCAGTGGACTGCGACAGTCAGCAGTCAGTGCCAGAGAGAGAGTGTGTCAGTGGTCAACCAGCAGTGGACTGCGACAGTCAGCAGTCTATGCCAGAGAGAGAGTGTGTCAGTGGTCAACCAGCAGTGGACTGCGACAGTCAGCAGTCAGTGCCAGAGAGAGAGTGTGTCAGTGGTCAACCAACAGTGGACTGCGACAGTCAGCAGTCAGTGCCAGAGAGAGTGTATCAGTGGTCAACCAGCAGTGGACTGCGACAGTCAGCAGTCAGTGCCAGAGAGAGAGTGTGTCAGTGGTCAACCAGCTGTGGACTGCGACAGTCAGCAGTCAGTGCCAGAGAGAGTGTCAGTGGTCAACCAGCAGTGGACTGCGACAGTCAGCAGTCAGTGCCAGAGAGAGTGTCAGTGGTCAACCAGCAGTGGACTACGACAGTCAGCAGTCAGTGCCAGAGAGAGTGTCAGTGGTCAACCAGCAGTGGACTGCGACAGTCAGCAGTCAGTGCCAGAGAGAGAGTGTGTCAGTGGTCAACCAGCAGTGGACTGCGACAGTCAGCAGTCAGTGCCAGAGAGAGTGTCAGTGGTCAACCAGCAGTGGACTGCGACAGTCAGCAGTCAGTGCCAGAGAGAGAGTGTGTCAGTGGTCAACCAGCAGTGGACTGCGACAGTCAGCAGTCAGTGCCAGAGAGAGTGTCAGTGGTCAACCAGCAGTGGACTGCGACAGTCAGCAGTCAGTGCCAGAGAGAGTGTGTCAGTGGTCATCCAGCAGTGGACTGCGACAGTCAGCAGTCAGTGCCAGAGAGAGAGTGTGTCAGTGGTCAACCAGCAGTGGACTGCGACAGTCAGCAGTCTATGCCAGAGAGAGAGTGTGTCAGTGGTCAACCAGCAGTGGACTGCGACAGTCAGCAGTCAGTGCCAGAGAGAGAGTGTGTCAGTGGTCAACCAGCAGTGGACTGCGACAGTCAGCAGTCAGTGCCAGAGAGAGAGTGTGTCAGTGGTCAACCAGCAGTGGACTGCGACAGTCAGCAGTCAGTGCCAGAGAGAGTGTCAGTGGTCAACCAGCAGTGGACTGCGACAGTCAGCAGTCAGTGCCAGAGAGAGTGTGTCAGTGGTCAACCAGCAGTGGACTGCGACAGTCAGCAGTCAGTGCCAGAGAGAGTGTGTCAGTGGTCAACCAGCAGTGGACTGCGACAGTCAGCAGTCAGTGCCAGAGAGAGTGTGTCAGTGGTCTATGTTACCTCGTCAAGCTGCAGGCACTTGCCCCACTCGGCCAGCGTGATGCGGTGGTCGTCGTCTTCGTCGCAGCGGTCCAGGAACGGCGCGATGCAGTGCTCCAGCGCCATCAGCGGCGCGCGGATCGGGAACAGCTCGTGGCGGGACACGAACCTGCACCATACCAACTTATTAGTTCCTCGGTTAGGTATGTTATGACGGTCAATTATAAGATTATTAATATAACATTATGCGTAAGGAAAATGGTGATATTATATTATGACTATCCATATTACAGCTTTTGTATACGAAGATTTGTGCTCCGGACCCTAAGTATGTACCTATCAACAACACACAATAGACATACCTACCACTGAAACAATTGTAAATTATTAGAATCATGTCCCTGCTGAAATTCCTAACAGAGCTAACTGACTCACTTTGTTCCGATATAATTAATCATACTTAGCTACGTCATGTCGTTATCCGGCTGGATTCAATCTAGATATGCAATCGTATCGCAGTATCTCACGTTTCGCCGCTATCTACTTACAGCATCTATCGGCAACCACAGCATTATATAGTGGTGGTTTCGTTCCTTGCGAGTTTCGGCCAATGTACCATCATACAACATGGGGCATTCTCGGGAGGGTTAGGAAGTTTTCGTACCTATCATTATCGTGGGCGTCCAGGTCGCACCACTTCCAGATGGCAGCGTTGGTCCAGCGGCGCGTGAGGTTGGACTCGGCCTCGCGCTCCATCTTCAGGTAGTGCGGCGTTAGCTCGCGGCGCTCCGCCAAGTCGCGCATGATGTTGAACAGCCAGTCGCGCATGCGCCGCGGGAAGTCCAACATCTCGTTTTCGCTGCATTCCTGGTTTTATAACGCGAAACCATTGATTGGGTTGTCTTTTAGAAGTAGAACATTGTCGTCAAGCGGTCAACATATTGAAAACTACCTAACCGCTTTCTGATCGTTTGATCTTGATCTTCGGACTAAATACTATAGGTATTTTATATAAGGTTACACAAAAACACCGGATCTCAATGGATTCCTGGAATGAAATCCCCGGTTCGACCTCTGTTGTTCGACTACTCTTGAGTGTTGTCCTCTGTATTCGCCAATGAGGTCGTGTGTGCGAGTTAATGTGTTGTTAGCGTCGCTGGAACTGACCGGCATCTCGCGGCACGTGCCGTAGTACTCGATCTGCACGTGGTGGTACTGCGGGCCGCGGCACAGGTCGGAGCCGTCCAGGCACAGACAGCGCTGCTGGTACACCTCGCAGTCCGACGACCAGGTCTCGTTGTGGTTCGTGCACACCTGCGGGACAATCGCATGTTTCACTGTCACGTAGCCCTACCGTGACGCCGTCTACCACATGTAAACGAGTGGCAACATGACCGGCGACATCAATCACGTTTGCGGGTTTGACTGCAAAATGATTAAAAGATAAGATCCAATACAAATGAATATATAAAATACTTATTTATTGAATGTTATCAATATATGATATCACCGATTTACATTAATGGTCACAATCTGATGATGATCAATGTAATTACCTAGTTATGAGAATTGCAGATGAATCAAAAATAAACTACAGGCCTACCTAACCTACCTAAAATAACTAAATGCGTCAGACATTTTTATAATTGTGCAGAATTTCATGACATCTGCAATTTTATTGATGGGAAGATTGTTGCGCCACTTCTTCTTCCCAGCTAAAGCACTAGGAAGTGGTGAATGGTGAAGGGCGGGCGTTTTGGGGGACTGTCTGGAATCTTGTATGCAAATACAAGATTTAGTTTTTTGTTTACGTACGTATACTTAGATATACGTCACGGTCAATTCTCCAACAGCAAATGTAAGTTTGTAATCGCAAATAAATATTTTTGGGAGAACATGTTATGTGGTCCGACAAGCACTTGGCTGTTTTTGTATAGGAGAGATGATAAATTGCCATCGAAAAAATTGTGTTCAATTCAGTGTTCAGTAGGGCTGGATGCATTTGTTCCAAGTCTGGAAGCAACTCACCATGCGACGGGAGTCGGTCTCGTAAGGACACTCACCATGCGATGGGAGTCGGTCTCGTAAAAACACTCACCATGCGACGGGAGTCGGTCTCGTAAGGACACTCACCATGCGATGGGAGTCGGTCTCGTAAAAACACTCACCATGCGACGGGAGTCGGTCTCGTAAGGACACTCACCATGCGATGGGAGTCGGTCTCGTAAAAACACTCACCATGCGACGGGAGTCGGTCTCGTAAGGACACTCACCATGCGATGGGAGTCGGTCTCGTAAAAACACTCACCATGCGACGGGAGTCGGTCTCGTAAGGACACTCACCATGCGATGGGAGTCGGTCTCGTAAAAACACTCACCATGCGACGGGAGTCGGTCTCGTAAGGACACTCACCATGCGATGGGAGTCGGTCTCGTAAAAACACTCACCATGCGACGGGAGTCGGTCTCGTAAGGACACTCACCATGCGATGGGAGTCGGTCTCGTAAAAACACTCACCATGCGACGGGAGTCGGTCTCGTAAGGACACTCACCATGCGATGGGAGTCGGTCTCGTAAAAACACTCACCATGCGTCGGGAGTCGGTCTCGTAAGGACACTCACCATGCGATGGGAGTCGGTCTCGTAAAAACACTCACCATGCGACGGGAGTCGGTCTCGTAAGGACACTCACCATGCGATGGGAGTCGGTCTCGTAAAAACACTCACCATGCGACGGGAGTCAGTCTCGTAAGGACACTCCTTGATGCAGTTGCAGACGGCGTCGCCGTGCTCGTCGATCTCACACACGCGGCCGGCGCTGCAGTGCACCCTCAGGCAGGGATCTATGAGCAACACCATCAGAATCATTTTAAACAAAGTATTTACCTACTTCGTAGTTTTATAGGAGACCAATAAAGGCCATCGATTGCTGGTGCGCTCAAATTCAAATTCAAATCAAATTTATTTGCGAGAATGTAGGTTTACACGGTATGATCTTAAAACTATAATGGCCCTTTTACATTCTACCATTACTTATGGTGTGCAAATATTTAATTGTGTCCTACACAGTGGTATTTTTTTTAAATACACCAACTGCAAACAAGATGCATGCAATAAAAATTTCATAGAACAAATTTAATTAATTGATGTCAAAGTTACACATAATATGTCAGTTCAAGAGATAACGTTTATAATTATGTGCGCTGATTCAAGACTACTCCGAAATTTCCACCCCTTCTTTTTTGACTGCTCCACTTGCGTGCTCTTAACCCTCACTTTAAATCCCTAGTTACTTTAAATGCTTCTCTTTCTAATAATTATATCCTCGTGACCGAATTTCGGTCACGGCAGCCAATCTCGAAAGAAACTAATCATCATGTAAATACAATTGTGTTTGGAAACACAGGCCTTACTCTCTTGGTCCGACGGGACGGCGATAAGACCGGAATCAGGCGCAGGACCAACGGCTTTACGTATTTCCCGAGGCACAGGGGTTTCACACCACCAACTTTGGGCTATTACTGAGAAATTCCTTATGAAATAACCCAGAAACACTTTATCTGTCCTGGGAATTGAACCCAGGAGCCCACGTTCGGCGGTCGTGTTTGCGGTCGCGAGGCCAACGGGGCTGCTAGAACGCTTAGAACGCTTCACTCATTAGTGGTCAGACAGCGAGTGGTTACCGTCGAGGATGTTGACTTCGTTGTCTCCGCCGGTCTCGTGCGACGATGCCTCGTTCATGATCTCGTTGACGCGCGACCGCTCAGCATCCTGCAACACGACCACGTCTCAAATATTTCTTCTACGAGTATTCACAGGCAAATGGTTTTTACAAGCAAGACGGATATTCAGAAGACTTGTCGCGATAATACTTTACTTGATTTATTAGCGTGTAATGCGAAGGAATAATGAACATGTCGGCACGAAATTTTTGTGTATAGATGGGAATATAGGATCGGGAGGTTCAAAGAAATGACGGAGAGATTGTATGAAAGATAATTATGATATGGCTAGAAAAAAGGGTGACTATTGAGATAACGGCTAAGAGATGGAGAGGAAGAAGGCAACATACTGCGCCGATTCAAAGTTAGTTGTGATAAGGGCAGGAGCCAGGAGGATGATGAGTGTTACCTGGAAGCGCCTCTCATCGAGTCTCTCCGCCATGCCAAGCTCCAAGTGTTCCGCCTCCGAGTCCTCGCGCAAGGGTGGCCCCATGTCCGGCAGACCGGGGCGCTCCGTGGTCGTTGTCCGTAGCCGCTTGTGCCGCCGCCGATGACGCTAACACAACAACAACACGGGTTATACTGCTGCCGCACTTGATACTTTAGTATACGTTTCTTAAACCTCTTCTGCTATCTAGATTTACCTAAATAGTATTGTAGTAGGTACACCTGGCCACAGAGGCAGTTCAGTCATTTTCTGCCGTATAAAATGGACGGAGACTAAAACGATAAAGCTAAGGTTTGGGTTTGGTGCCCGTAAACCTTGGTTAGGTTTACGGGCAGCGTCCAAAAGTTGGCAATAAAACTATCTAATTTGATCGTTTTCTTGCCAAATGTTGGTCGAACGAGAAAAGTGTTGCCTGACGCAGGTAATGTATCAGGATATTCCAGTAGAAGCGAGAACGGGAGAGTTCCAATACTTCCAATGATGTAACTAATATCATGATGTTAAATTTTATAACTCACCTCTGCGTCGACTGTGCATAAGACTGCGACCACAAGGGCCAGCACTAGGAGACCCCTCATTGTGTAGCTTGTCTACCTGGAACAAATACATTATCTTCAGTTAAAAAGAAAGAAAGAATAATATTTATTTGGACACAGTTCTTGAAACACATATTAACAAAATAAAAGTGAAAATTACTATTAATTAGTTACATAGACAGTCTAGCGGAATTCGACCATATCTTGAGTGTCTATACTCAAGACATGGTCGAATTCCCAGGGGAACAGGGGTTATGAAAGATTACAGAAAAAATCCGGTAGTAATTAAGTCAACGTTCACCCAGACCAGTGTTTTATGTACAAAAAGATTATCTATACGGATGTGATGAGCCCACGCCGCCGCCGCGCGCCGGCCCGAGCTGTGGCGAGAACGAGCGATAGTGCTATGTCGTTCACATTTTATGGGACGCTGTAAAATACTCTAATAAGAGAACACTGATGGATTCCCTGTTCCATTTTTCAATAAAATAGGCTGACGTTCCTGCATAAGTCGTGTAGGGACCCAACCAACCATAAGTTCCACGGCGAAAGCATTTTTTAATAATTACTAGGTAATCAGAATCTAAACTACAGTAAGGCCAAATCCCCTGCCAAGTAAAATACTTACTGTACCTGCAAGCAAAGTAACTAAAAGCTAAGTTAGTGAAATATGTTAGCCGTGTGAACGTGGCCAAGAGTTGGTTACGTTCTTCAGCGTGCTATTTACGCGCGAATCGAGTTTATTGCCGAAGTCCGGCGCACTGGACTATTTTAGGCCAACGTTGAAGCAAATCGGTAAGTAATACAGTGACCCGCTAACGACGAAGAATTTATATCCCACGAGTTCTTTGAAAGAAGCAGATTTGTGTTATTTTGGAGTTTATTTTTTTTATGAAACTTACATGAGGGTCGATGCATTTGGGAGTTACAATTAACTTGGGCTTGATTTTAAACTTAACTATCATCCTGGCTACTGGAGTACAGTCTGGAATTCATATTTAGCTTTAAAAGCTTTAATCTCGACTGCGAGCTTCGTGATTCGAGAGGTTAGGAATGACGTTACATTATGATATTACATTTGACAGCGAACTTGTTAACTAATCATGGTTGAGTATGTTTAACTGGAAGTCAATGCAGGTTGGTAGGGTTCACGGTGTCAATAGCATCGGTATCGAGGGGCGAGGCCCGAGGGCAACGCACCCCGGAGCGCGGCCGGCGGGCGCGTGCGCGACTCGGAAGCTGTGCTGCACACGGCGACCCGGCCTTATCGCGAGGAAATTGTTGATGCTATTCCTCACGTTGAATGAACCGTATTAGGGATGATATGACTTGTTGTAGACGTGGAAGTTTGTACAGCTGTGGCGGAAGATAAAGCGCCGATGTTTATCATATTCACGGTGTTCTTGAAGCTAGACCTAAGCTGGATAGCTAGGTTATCGATTTGAGGAAAAGAGGCCGCGTTTGTTTGCAAAACAAGTCTTGTGGTTATGATCCGGGAGAGCAACCAAATAGCCACGGGAGGTTGTGTTTACAAAACCTTACTCTCCAGCGCTCGACTATCCCCCGCGTGGAGTCTGTTCCCTAGTTAGTCATCATTGTTGCATATCGGTGCATCACGCAAGCACTCTTCCACACATACCTACTTGAATAATCAATTTTGTTTCCGTTTAATCTCAGCTCAGAAATATTCCGAATACAATTTGCGTAAATAAGTATAGGTACTTATTGTTTTTTTCAAGCGATAACCTCTAATCCTTGCTCTATAAGGTCTAGTTATTTAAAAATATGATACCATCAACGACGATATGTTATCTACATAGCACAGATATTGAATGTTAACGATCGCTCCAGCAGGCCGTGTCACACGGCGGTCGCCTGCTGATGACCTCATCCTCACATCTGCACAATTCAACTCGCATAGTTTTTACGAGCCAGTTCTGAGAATTCAGCGCACGATACTGTAGCACTGTCCTGCGCTAGCTTTGCGTTTTATTGTATCGAGGGCTGCCTCGGCTTGAACAGCTGAACTTTTCAGTAAATTTACGCAGTAAATGGTACAAGGGGGAAGAACCGGTTTTTTTCAGAATTGGTTGTATATTATGATGACTGTTATTAATTCCTTCGACGTACGAGCGGTCAACTAAAGCAGGGCAGTTTTTATTTTCGTTTTTTTGCCACCGACTTCCGAAATCAAAGTTATTTTTCACTTTGTTGTTTTTTTTTTGGAAGTCGTTTTATTTATTTACAGGAACTATTAGAATATCATCCACATATACTAGGTAGGAAAAATACCCCTCATCAGATAATTACCAAATTTATATGGGACCACTTCTGAAGTATCAAGTACCAAACAAAAAAATAATCATCAATATCAATTCATAATTGGCGGAATAATCGCGCAACTAAAGTCTTCCTTTTTGAAGTCGGTTGAAAAAAGACAAAGTACGTTTAGCCGAAACAATAAGAAATTGGCAAAGATTTTATAGAAAACTGCTTCGGCAACCCTATCTCCTTTGCCGACGAAACAGTTTGATAAGCAAATTTCGTAATATTACCTACTCATGTTGTATTTCAGTTAGGTACCTACCTACTTATTGTTGTAAGCACATTAACTTCATGTGGATACCTAACGCTAGAACTTGATCGCTGCAGCGTACACAAAACCAGACAACCACTGCGTGAATGTGTAACATCGTTGAATAAGTATTTTATGTTGACGGCGAAATTTACAACATGTTATTGATTTCTGGAGTGAATGAATATTTTAAGTTTCGTATTTAGGTACAGCAACGACACCGTCCCCGCGTGAGCCGACGCTGCAGCTCAGCGGAAAGAATGATGGGAACTAAACTGGCGCAGACCTCAAAGTATCCTCAGCATGGAAATGAAAGACCATAGATAAATAGTACTAAATAATACATATAGGTAATTACGACGAAGACCGAATAAATTAAACATGTCTTTTAGCATCACGATGTGACGCCAGAAATCGTGATGTGAGGTGAGTTTTAGGGTCAACTGCCCAACAACCTAACTGTGTAACACACTTTCAATCAAAATCTGAATGATTTTGAAGGACATTGTAGTCCATTGCATAATAATGTTCGGACAATTTGGATGCTTAACAACGTAAATAACGCATTGAATATTGTTGAACTGTCAAAATGAAAGCCATTGGTACTGGTAGTGTGTTACGCAATCACCCCGCAGATGACCGAGGCGAAGTCATAAAGTTGTTATTATAACTTGAAATTAGGTAGATACCTATTAGGAACTGCGCATGAAAACTGCCGTTAATCTCCAAATAAGTACTTAATATCAGGGAGCGGTCCTTGAAGTTTTATTATTGTAGGTACCACTGACCTGTCAGACAAGACCGGGGTGGCGTGGAGGTGGTCGGGGCTCCATCGATCTGCGCGGCCGACACCGCGTCAGAGCTCTCGAGCGCCATGCTTATGGAGGACGAACATAACGAGGCTAACCCTTTGAGCAATATTGCTTGTACTGCTTGCTATCGTAAAAAAATTAACACAACATCACCATAACATCACACCTATATTCTCTGAAGGGGACGGCAGCAAAATACTGAGGTCCCAAGTGATGGCGAGCGAGCCTATTGCCCCTAAGCAGGCTAATCTAGACTCCTGACAATTATAGCTGATGAAGAAAAAGCCGACCCATTGCTTGACTTCGCTTTGATTCGGATACATCGGAGATCTATCAGCCAGCCTTACTAGCGCCTGATATTTTCATGATTACAAGAAGCATAACAAGCAACCCTGAATAGATAGCCGCTGCCCATCACGCCACACACTGACACTGAACACGTCGGTAACTAATTGATTAGGTAAGTGCACACTTGCAGCCGTTTCTAAGAACGGCACAGGCACGCTCAACCAGCGGGTGACTCACGCCTCGCCTGGCTGGTGGCTGGCATCGTGACGTGACCCTGCCTGCAGCACAATTGTCTCAATTGAGCTGCGGCCCGCTTGGACGCTGCACCCTGACTCTATGACGCATTTGCATCGCTCGTGCTGCCAATTCAGCACCAAAAAGAGCCGGCCAAGTGCGAGTCGGCCTCGCACACGAAGGGTTCCGTACCTAGTAGGGACCACCCACCGTACAATATTTAGCAAAATACGCCGAAAAACACGTTTCTTGTATGGGGACCCCTTTAATGATTAACTTTATATATGTTTTATTATTGTTTGTTACAGTTGCAATAGAAATACACAATCTGTGAAAATTTCAATATCTACCTATTACGGTTCATGAGATTCCAGCTCGCTGACAGACTGACAGTGGAGGATTAGTAATAAGGTTCCGCTTGGCACCCTTCGAGTAAAATTATAAATTCTATTTTAAATCTTCAGAAAATGATCGAGTGTCAGCATCCAATATTTAGTAGGTGAACTTACTGACCGGCGGACGAGCTGATATCACATGACATTTAGTCATGTGCTAATACTATACCTCAGAACAAAGACTATAAAACCATATTCTCTATGCCTCAGAATGACCTAGTATCCATAGGCTCGAATATGGGCTCGAACGACCTAGTATCGTATACTCTAGAACTCGTCAGTCAAGCAATGCATATTATAATATGACATTGTATTTGACAGTGGTATTCAAATGCATCGCATGGTAATGGTGAATGAGGAGAGCATTCTGGAACGGGTACAGCGGGTCGGCTGAATCTCAGCGCCTATTTGTTTCCATTGACCCAAATTCGGGCACGCGTCACACGTTGCCGCGCCGACAGACCGCGCCACTCACGGACGCTAGGGGTGCGACATGCACATTGCTCCACCAACTGAGTGCAAGAATTTTAGCCGAAATTTCTTTCAAAATATTTGAATTTGTGTTATATTGTTCAGTCAACACAGCCGTGAATCAAATCCAAGCTGGAATCAAAGACGCCAAAAATGTAAGCACTATGTATCCTACCTCACGGCTTTATTACAAATAATAAAGTCCTTACATTTCGCTAAGTTTTCACATAGGTACCTATAATGCATAAGGTATAAAGATACCTAAAGCTCTCTATACAAGGCCGTTTTTTGCTATGAAACAGAACATACAGCACGTGTCTATTACCATAGTCATTGTTTCATTGATGGAAGCTGGCACAGGATATGCATGAATGGCGTGCTTCTACTAACTGTGTGTACTACAGTCATGCCTGGTACTGATGAGCATAGCAGCGCGCAGATGTGCACACTAAGGCTGTGAATACACGTCAGATATTTTCTTCAGATAGTCGGATCTGATTGTCTGATCCGGACAATGCAAGCTATCCGACTAGCGGATCGAACGTGTGTTGAATGTTCAAACAAAATAATGGCCCCAACGCCTTCCGATAGCCGGTTCAGATTATCCGACGGATCCGACTATCTGATGAAAAAATCTTACGTGTATTCCCAGCCTTAGAGTATTCATGTACATACAACATTCTACACTCTTTACAAACACTGACTATGTAGGTACGTACTTATAATCTTTTTATTATTCATGTAAGTAGGTACCTAATTCACGCGAATGAAGCATCTGTCGGTTCAGAATCTGCTGTAAAACTTTGATGCTGCGCGAAATAGTTACCTAAACTGCAATAGTATGTCTGGAAGTCTCTTGGTAAACGATAATCTCTCATAAGTTTACCTATTTTTTTTTCACCTCAGCACCTCAAACAAGCAGGTTTTGCTGTCAAAAAACAGTGTGCAAAATTCAATTTTGCTGCGAGCGTGAGACAAAGTAATTTTTTAATTTTTTTTTTAAATGTCAGTGGTGGTCACTCACAAAATTCTAAAGATTTGAATTTCACTTAGTTTTGTCACTTTCACTTCGATACGAAAAAAGCGAGAGATAGAATCAAGTCGATTCGAAGTTCGATTTCAAAATTCCATAACTAGTTAGTACCTAGGCCACTGACCTCCATCTATACAAGTAACCTAGGCCCAAAAAAGAAACAAACAATAAAACGTTCGGATACATATAAAACCTTTAAATTGCAAATCATCTGATAAGGTTTTATTTAAAATCTGTTTTATTAAATTTTTTAGAACGAAGTTCTTAAAGCGGCTTGCGGTAAGAGTGCACTGGCAGAGATCGTCACGCGAAAAGGTGCTGCGACTGTCTTCTTCTAATTCAAAGAGAAAGAAAGACGGAGAGAGATAGAAAGTGTGAATTTGGTCAAAATGAAAATCCAAGATGGCGGTTGCGAAAATTTTCACATTTTTCGTCATGGGTATCGTTTCTATGGTTTTCAAGGTTGCTAAAGCCGATGGTGAAGTCAAAATAAAAATCCAAGATGGCGGCTGCGAAAATTTTCACATTTTTCGTCATGGGTATCGTTTCTATGGTTTTCAAGGTTGCTAAAGCCGATGGTGAAGTCAAAATAATAATCCAAGATGGCGGCTGCGAAAATTTAAAAAAAATTCTTCATGGGTGTCGTTTCCATGGTTTTCAAGGTTGCTAAAGCCGATAGTGAAGTCAAAATAAAAATCCAAGATGGCGGCTGTGATTTTTTTTTTCATTTTTCGTCATGGGTGTCGTTTTCATAGTTTTCGAGGGAGCTAAAGCCGATAGTCAGATCAAAATATAAATTCAAGATGGTGGCTGCAAAAATATGCAAACTTTTCGTCATGGGTATCGTTTTCATAGTTTTTGAGGGTGCTTAAGTCGATAGTGAGGTCAAAATGTAAATCCAAGATGGTGGCTGTAACAATTTTGTTTATGTTTTAAATTAAATCATACGTGAGAAGGAATTTCATGCCTGACAGGGGTACCTACCCAATCAAACTTTTTTTTTCTAAAAAAAAATTGGTATTTGCCATTGAAAAAAAACTGGGGATTCGGATTTCTTTTTTCCTGAAAATTTCCACATAAATATGCTCACAGTACGATACCTAACAACACCCTCACGGATCGGAAATGTTTTTTTTACATGTTGTATGTTCTCGCTGCTGAGGTGAAAAGTTGTATGTGTTACACGAGAGCAAAGTCATTTGCATCTCGTGTCTTTGAATCCCTCGCCGCGCTCAGGATTCTAACCTAGAATCACTCGCTACGCTCGTGATTCAATTATAGAATCCTTCGCTTACTCGGGATTCAAAATCAACACTCGCAGCAAAAAACGACTTTGCTCTCTTGTTGCACAAATAACTATTTTACTGATAGGTACAAGTTCCTTCATAAAATATAATATATGTAAGTATTCTATATACAGATAAAATTAGGCCATTTGGTCGGTGGATATTAAATATAAATAAAACATTTAATCTATAAAGACCCAATTCGTGTGTTTTAATAACCGTTTTTAATTAAGATTGGGGTGTCATCATTATTTTTGAACCCACATTATCAGCCGCGATAGCCTCCAACCTTGCGCCGGAGTGTGTCGCTCGGGACGGCGGCGGTTTAGGACTTACGAGTTCCCACTACGTGGAAATAACTACTCATTCTAAACATAAACACAAGTTACTGGCTAATTTCCTTTCATGAAATATAAATTACGTTAGTGACTGCATGCTAATTATTAGCTTCACATTTGACTGGGCTTATAAAAACTTAATATATGCAGTCGTGTTCATGCAACTTGGGAGAGAGAGAGCTGCGTCGCGCAGGACAACGGATAATACCTACGTTGCCAAGGCATAGTTTGACCAAGAATAATGGTGATTTGGAGCTATTCGTCTTCGTCATAGTAATATGCCATGCGACAAAACTTTGTAGTGAACGGTGAAGCGAATTGCAAGAAGATAAAAGTTCTTACAATTTCATGGTTTTGTAGGAGTTGGCTAGCATAGTATAGGTACAGTCTGTTGTCAATATTATCTGACCCACCCTAAAAACAAACGAATTTGGACCCTCTGACATTAACAATAAGGTTTATTCAATTTAAATGAGCTTAACAGACAAGCGACGGCTTGATGAACAAATACAATAATAATACAGACACGCAAATTTGATCTTTAAAACGTTAGCGTTAGGTTATATGTTATAAATACTTGTTATAATATAATTAGTGTAATAACTTATTTTAATAACCATCTTGAAGTAATTCTGGTCTCGTGGTCTGAATATAAGACTGGGAAAAACAAGTTGCGAGATCAAATCCTGCGTCAAAATAATTGTTTTGCTTTTAATTTAGAATTTATTACAAAACCATTTCTTGTTTATTGTAAAGAACTATAGACGGATAACCTTCAAATATAAACTGTAAAAATGGTAATATTTTCGCATAATTTGTAATAAGTGGGTAGTTGAAAAATAAATATTCGTATTCATTATAAAACCTAAGGGTATGCAGTGACTACGTGCAAACATATTTTACCTTGTCTTACTATATTGCAAAAACAACGTCTCTTAAGAATTTTTTATTTTCTGTTTTATGTAGTTTTTTATTATCATGTGTGTTTTTATTTATTAAAAAAGGAACTGATAATAGGTGGACTGTGTTTTTGAACCGACATGTTGTTCGTCGCCAATCCAGCATCAAACCGCTAAGCCACAAGAACTTGTTAAAAGCGTGCGAAATTAAAGATTGGGTTGTAATTATGTAGTGTGACTTAAAAGCTTTTCAACTTTAATGTCAACGAGATAATGATTAAAATAGCATAACAAAATGATACATAATGCCGGTGGCTCCGACAATGTTGGGTGGGTTTACCTTAACGTAACGTGTTAAAGATCAAATTTGCGTGTCTGTATTATTATTTTATTTGTTCATCGAGTCCTCGAACACTAACTAGTTTGATATGCTCATATAAATTGAATAAACCTTAATGTTACAAGCACAGGGTCCAAATTCGTTTGTTTTTAGGGTGGGTCAGATAATGTTGACAACAGACTGTACCATGGCAGCTCTAGAAATTGAAAAACTAAAACCCAACTACGACGATAAATCTAATAAAAAGGTAAGTATAAACAAGACGTCACAGACACACAAATTAAAAGTCATCAAACATCAATCGAACAGTTTACGTGTGACTCCGGATTTGTTCAACGCCTTGGTAACACCAAGGCGTTCAACAAATCAAAATTGGAGTTGCGGATACCGGCTCGTATTACCTATTACCCTACGTAAGCTTCCTCTTATTTGAATGGCGTTGAGTGTAATCCTTTGTTTGATAGGTAATCGTTGCAAATAATAAAGTAGTAAGTGGGTCAGAACGCGATTCTGCGCCGGCATCGGTTTCGCGAAGCATGGACGGAAGCTCAGCAGCAGTGTCCGCTGATAACGTGACCCTCGCGCGATAACGACTTAAAAACAACGCTTTTTGTGTCACTTATTACTGGTGTATTTAAAACATTATTTTAATTGGAAGATCT
The DNA here is from genome assembly GCA_963853775.1 of Xanthia togata. Lineage (NCBI taxonomy): Eukaryota > Metazoa > Arthropoda > Insecta > Lepidoptera > Noctuidae > Xanthia > Xanthia togata. Next base: position 1,041,380 of record OY970801.1, read on the forward strand.
ATTTGATTATTCTCTAAGTAATTGCCGAATCCGGACTCCGATGAAGGGCGCGCCGAGCTTACTGCGAAATACCTAATTGCGTTCGTTTGATCCCTTGCTACATCGTTATTACCTAACCTTTAGTTATGCAATTAATATGTAAGATATTTAAGGATTCACTCTACATCATACACATAATAGAAACACGATTACTTGTAGTTTCCTCTATAGAAAAAAAAAACCAAAGTAGTCTCTAAAAAACAACAAAAACGGCGTCTTTAGTACGGCGTCAAATACTTCAAAGTATTAATAAATAAATACTTTGAAGAAAAATGTGTGTGAAAAATGTAAAATAAAAAAAAACTGATGGGCATCAGTTTTTTTTTAAATTTACTTTTTTACGAAGGAAATACCTACCTAAATGAGCGCGCGAACCGCCTTCTCTTTATCTAGCTCTATCCCATTCATTAGCGGCCAAACCTCAGTGAACGTTAGAATTATTACCTAACCAATAAAATCATCAATCTCTACAATACAATCTCTAAGTTGGCATACATTTCTTGAACCACGCAGTCATTCATTTGGGTAGTTTGAAATTAGTTGTAGGGGTTGATGATTTTAATGATTATGGTACCTACATGTTTGTTACGGGCGTGTATAACTTTTGAGCTACAAGTTGCAAAAAACGTACGAAAATTAACCTCGCGGGCTAGCCTGGAGCTTTCGCCCACCGAGAGACCCGGTCGGCGTAGTGGTACGATCTGTTACGTGACATTACAGTGCTACGAGTCGCGGGTTCGTAAGGGTACCAACGCCCTATAGATGATAATGTTATTAATGCATAGAATTCCTTCCTCTGACAACAATAAGAATGAATGGCAACCTAATAATATTTATACACGCTTTTGAAATATTTTCGTTTGTTTGTCAACAGGCGCCTAGTGTGGTACTGATGTTTACCGGCTGTTAGGCAGGTACCCACATATCTAATATAATCTTGGTTGTTGAGCCACATCTCTGAACCTTAAAATCACCTCACCGAATCACCATTTGAAGAATACAAAATAGGTACCTATCCGAACCTACAAGATAAAAACAGTTAGATACCGTACGAAAGTACTCGTAATAGGTAAAAAATAGCAGTTATAATACTTATTCCCGACAAAACTCGGAAAAACATCTCGGCATCAATAAGGTGTGTCTCATTAGCTCGTGAATACCTGGCTCGGCGTTATTCAGGCAAATAAATCAAATAAGTACCTAACACTTTCAAACACCTAAACCAGTTTGTGGTTGGCAAAAAAGTAGGGTTCCAAACTGAATGCATCGTGTCTGGAGTCCTGCCTCACTGTACCGGGCTCAAGTGAAACTTGGTTTCAGAAACAGACGAAAATTCAGGCGCAGGTAATTATTTTCTTACTAGGCCCCACCGCATTTGTAGAAATGCAAACTAAGCTTTTTCAACTGAACATAAAATCGACGCAAGAACTATACCTACATATTTTCCCGTGATACCACATTTCTAAATCGGTCTGTTCCTGAAAAACGTATTCAGTATAGTACCATCTATTCTGTGTTACAGCCTATTGAATAACACCATTACATTTTATAAATAATATAAGGCTAATAAATATGTGTATTGTACTTACCGTAGAAATGTGTCTGTGCCAGCAAGCGTCCTCCGCGGGGTGAGAGCGCGCAGCCGACTGGCGCGGCGTGGCTGCGCCGGCGCAACCCGGGCGCGCGCCCGCGCCTCCGCACAGGAGCTAATAACTTCAGAAGACCCACTCCATACAACGCGTGGGGCGTACATAATGAGAGCAGACATATTATTGTCAGTCCTTCTTTCTGAGAAGCTATTAAGAAGGCAGGTTATGGGACAGTCCTCGCATAACAGCGGGTGCCACGCACGCGCCACCAACTTCATTGTTACCATTTGTGTTCATGTATATACCATTTATATATACCTTATGGAACCTACCCAAAAATAAAGATACATTACCGAACATTTTCCTCAACCTCAAAAGAAAAAAAAGGAACCCTTTTAACCTATCTATTAGTTATACATTTTGTTGTCCGTCTGTCCGTCTACCTGTCAGTCTGCCAAGACCCTTTTCCTCAAGAACATACGTAGTTCTACGGCGCACGGCGGTCCATCGGACCTCTAAAAAATCAACCTTCTAAGTCAACGCAATAAAGATACTCGCAAATAAATCAAAACCTATAGGATAGGTACTTCTCGTTGACCTAGAATCATGAAATTTGGCAAGAAGCAAGGTCTCACAGCACAGGTAAAGGAAAAAATTCCGAAGTAGTTTTAAATTTTTTTATTTTTTTTGCTATTATGTTTGGAGCCCGAAAATTGACGACTTGACCGTGACGTAGGTATATATCGATGTATCTCGTATGAACATGTTTTTCAACTACAATGTTAAGTTTACGCTAGAGATGAATTTATTCTAACTAAGGAGGAGGTCACTAGTCGAACAATCCAGATTTAGTAGAAATCTTATTATTTGACCTAGATTTTAATAACTATCATGTGAGTAGGTACAGAGTGGAATGGTAAATGAAAGCTTTCCCTCGAAGGCCCATGGAATCATAGAAATCATCAAAATTATCACATTAGCTTGACGGTGCTTGACGTTCTCAGTTATGGAGTGATCTTTTGGGGTAACTCAACTAATAAAGAAGCTGCATTTAAAGCACAAAAGAGATGTCTCAGATCCATGTTTAAATTAAAAACCACCGATATAGTTGTAAGCCCTTCTTCATACAGTATAAAATATTGACATTGGCATTCCAGAAACAGGCGTGATCAAAGTCAACTCTGTCTGCATAGCAGTAGGACTGCACTAATGCGCAAAAGTGTTTTCTGCATGTCTCTCACTATTTATAATAAGTTACCAAAAGTTGGAATTGCAAAAACAACTAACATTTCTAACTAACAAAGCTTATTACACTATTAATGAATTTCTGACACGAGAATGGGCGATTCGTGAAGAGCACCTTCATCTATACTGCCTGTCGGTGTGGTGCCTGGTGAAGGGTTCGAGTCGCGTCGCGCCGTCGCGTCGCGCTGGTCTGCACGAGCCTTTACCATCCGCAAACAATATAAACTTCAATACAAACTTTCATCAACTATCTATAGGTATCACCCTTAGCAAGTGAATTTTCAAAAATCCTTTTTAGTGCTCGCCTCCAAAATGTCATGCTTCTAGCGAGTTAGCGACCCAGCGGCTGTGCTTCTAGCGAGTTAGCGACCCAGCGGCTGTGCTTCTAGCGAGTTAGCGACCCAGCGGCTGTGCTTCTAGCGAGTTAGCGACCCAGCGGCTGTGCTTTGTCTATGAATTAATGAATTTATTTTTATTAAGATGTAGGAGCTTGTGAGAGGGGAGAAGTATGAGGAGCTTGTGGCTAAGTAATAACTGCCGCACGGGTCGATCCATCAGGTTAAGCTACGCTTGCCGGGGTTGGTCTGTGGATGGGTGACCATCTTTACTTAACGAGACGAGAGGTCAGATAGGAAGTCGTACCATGTAAAATACTGGTATTCAGCTGCATCCGGTTAGACCGGAACCCGACCCCAATATTGTTGGGAAAAGGCTAGGTGTAAGTAGGTAGAGTTGCCAGGCGTCCGGATAAAGAAGGACATAGTTAGTAAAGTAAAGTAAAGTAAAAATCATTTATTTGCCTGAAATATGGTGGGTACACAAGATGTTAAATTATATTATAGCGCAGGACATAATATTTCACCCTCATTACGGACATGCAAAATTATAGTTACATAGGTATAGTTAATTTAATTTAATTTGCCACAATAATTTGAATATAATTACAATTATTAGAACTATTCGAATTATTACAATATATAAGAAAATTAGAATTACAATTATTAGAATTACAGTGATTTCAATTACTTAAATTATTATTATAGGCAAAGTCACAGGAAATAAGAGGAAGAACCAGTATCTTAGTGGAAACCAAATCGGCATGTGCTTTTATTCAAAAAATCTTTAACAGTGTAGAAGCTCTCCTGTATTAACCATTTTCGCAAGGCACAACAGAACCTTTATATGGCAGATCGGTCATTCCTTTGGGCAGAGAGTTATATATTAGAGGTGCCATACAGGCACAGTTCTTTCTGAACAGTTGTAGCTTAGGCACAGGCATTTTTAGGGGCAGGTGGTTAATTTTACGTTTAAATGTATTGTCGTTTGTGGTGAAAAGATGACTGTGGAATTTAACAAATTTAGCTACTTCATAAATGTATATGCAGGGGACAGTTAGTAGATTCTTAGATTTAAAGATCGGTTTACATGATTCCGACCAATCCATGCCGTACAGTGCCCTAATGCATTGTTTCTGTGCTATGAACACCTTCGTGATGTCACAAGAATTTCCCCAGACAAACTCAAACTCAAAGCATTTATTTCAATTAAACCCTTTACAGGCACTTTTGAATTGTCAAAGAGTCAGTTAGTCAGAAAGTTGAAGCTAGTTGCCCATTCCAAAACGTAGATCTCTATGGAGAAGAACGGGCAAGAAACTCCAAGGACACTCTTTTAAATATAGAAATTACAAAATCCTGGGTACATTACTCTTGTTGATTATGGGAGCACAATGTAAAAAAAAAATATATATATATATATATATATAAATCAAAAACGATTAAAAATAAGCCCTGGCAGATAAGAGATGACCAGTCTCAACTGACGGCGCCCGTTCACGAACATGACGCGTGGATCAGCACCATACCATAACTATGCCATACCGTATAGGTATAATGGAGCATATGTAAGCGTGATATTATACTATAATAGAAGTATGTCTGCTTGTCACATCTTTTACCTTTCGAAGTGCAAAAACAAACTTGTTTATTTTTATGCAAAAAATAGTTTATGTATTTTTATGCATAAACTATTAATATGTTCTTTCCATGAAAGATGTGTATCGAGAGTAATGCCTAAGAATTTTGCGCTATTTATCTGTTGTTTATGTGAATTATTATAACTAATATTTATTTCGATGTTTTTACTCTTAAAGGTTTTGAAGTTAATTCGTTTCGTTTTCTCTATGTTTATTTTTAATTTATTTGTGTCTAACCATTGAATAACATCTTCTAGCGTCTTATATATTTCCGTTTCATATGTATCAATATTTTTACATTCCTTAATAACAGTTGTGTCATCTGCGAACAAGACACAATCATGTGTGAGTGCACTCGGAAGGTCATTGACGTAAATAAGAAATAACAGAGGCCCGACGATGCTACCCTGCGGCACCCCAGAACAGTTAATCCTTTGTTTCGAAATTTACTGCTTAGTTCTGATAATTATGTTCACGATTTTGAGGACGTATTTGATATTGTTCACTTGTGATAAGTTATTTATATTAGTTTTGTTGTTTTCTTTAGTCACTAAGTTAGTAAACCGTTTTAAAGTCACTTGTTCTTGATATTTAGCGTAGATAACACTTGTACACCCGAAGGGGCACTTTAAGTTCCTAAATAACTATAAATTAAGATTTATTACGAAAGAAAACTATATATAATTATTTTAAATGTGTGGAGCACTTGTTTACGCGGCTAGTAGCGCCATCTCATCATCTATTCCTGAGGCCTTAGTTAGGCTTTTTGATTGCGAGTCCGGTTAAAATAAACGGTGTCCGGCCAAAATAAACGGTGTCCGGCTTGTCCGGCTTTTGCTAGGCTTTTTACATTTCGCAAACGAGCGAGCGCCGAGCACAGGCGAGTCGACTGTCAGTCAGTAGGTTGTAGAATTTAATTTAAAACATTTGACGTGTAGGGATTTTTACAACTGCATTGTGAAAGAAACAGCTTTTAAAGCAGGTTTCTGCCAATTATTTTGTTTTACTTTTGGAAATAATAGCAGGTAAATAAGACTTATTTGTGAAATTGCCTTTCATTAGAATCTTAATTTAAATTAAATTTTATAAAATTGATAAATGTTTATCTCTACGGTTTATCTAGAATTTAATTTTGACTGATGACTATAAAAGACTACGGTCACTTAGCGTAGTTATCTACAGGCGACAAAGAATCATGATCTACCTTACTATGCTTATTTTCTTACAGACATTCAAATACAATATGGTCGACATTCGCGTAAACATACATTTCCATGGTAACGACCTTGTTAGCTGCCATTTAATTACACAGAGAATATTATCTGTTGCAGTCTCCATCTTTTTTAAGAGCTTTTACTCACGAGTGCGTTAAAAAGCTAAATGCTCACCCAAAATACATTCGACGCGTACGCACTGTCGTACTAAAATCAATGTGTTTACCTTATTTATTATTTATTTTAATAAGCGTTCAGCTTAAAGGCTTCTACATTATTACGACACCGATAGAACAATTTCCATGAAATTTTCATAGAAATTGTTCTACCGGTGTCGCGTCGCGCGACAAGTCGAACCGGCCTGTAAGAGAAAGTGAAATGAAATGAAATTGTTTATTCTGTAAATACGATATTTGAATCACTTTTACACGTAATCTAAAAAAAAAAAAAAAACCTATCTGACTACCTACTCTGAGAAGAAAGGCCGAAACAAACTCAGAGGTCACAGTCTCTTTTATAGTCCAGACATAATCTTGGTCAGGCCATATGAGGACCATGTAGATTAGTTTGAAATGGTCTTTTGAGGAAAGAACCACACAGATTTGAGTGGACCTGTCCTGTCAGGACAAGCATTTGTCAGTAATCGTGGAGCTCAACTCAGAACTTATGTAGCTCAACTCGACGAACAAAAAAAGGACATTTGGTCATGATTCTGATTTTTCCACTGGACTGATTTGCCATTCGATTTTATTTATATATCATTAGAATTTAACAAGATTTATGGTAATAATCAAAAAGCTTGATTTTACATGTTTTGTTTATCGTACCTATTAATACTGAGGCACAAAATCCTCAATAATAGGGTATCCGGCCTTTTACCCAAATGTTCGGCCAAACTGGCTGGTCTGTCCGGCTATTAGGTTTAGGTTTGGCGACCTGGCAACCCTAGATGTAGGAGGCACCCCATACATGTGCATATACGCTCTTCAGTGAATAGGGTACTATATTTTAGACTAGGTACCTACTCTGGGTAGGTTCTGGCTGCTGTATAAACGTGCTAGATGCACCGCCCGCAGATTTGTATGTGGCCACCGGTGGATGTGTATTTATATTATTTTTATGCCCTACAGCGTTCTCACATAATTCTAAATAAATATCTTTTTAAGTAGGTATCGACGTTACTGCCGCCCTCACCGATTTTATTTAATTCAAATGTTAACGGTTGATTGTTTTGCGTGGATGTGACGCATATTTTGTCCCAAATTGTTTTTACGTGCTTTTTCCTTTGCTTGCGTCATACGTATGTACCGCAAATAAACGTATTTTCTTTCTTATTAAATAACATCTCTGAGTGAGGAATTAAGCGGTATGCCCCTTGTGAGGGTGGACCAATTTAAAGGGTCACCTGGGTGGCCTCAAAGATGATGAGGATATTGACAGGGAGCGGAGGGCGCTGTGTGTGAGCTAACATGATTGCCCGCAGATTCAGGTGTGCCACTAAGGAGGTCAGGTGTACTATATTTAATGCTTAGGTACTGAACGTCTTTTTACTCTCGCAGTCTGTGGGCTCATTATACTCAGAAATCATACGGCGCCCTAGTATCCCTATGTAGTCTGTGGCCCTTCGCGTTCAATACAATAACCCATTCAGAGTGCTGATGAGGTACTGCAGCTCATCAGGGATGTTTGATGAAGCTCACGTTGACTGATTATAAACTGTGATGCGGAACCGGTGCGCATCCCTGGTTAGTAGGGTGCGGGGCAGCACCAACAGCATTCTGTCTTTGAAATTCTCCGTAGATGGAAAGGTCTGTAGTTAAAAGAGTTATAGGTTTATCGTCGTGTCGGTGAAACAATATTTAGCTGGAAAGGCCTGTCGTCGAAAGTTACGTAGATGAAAGGTTCCGTCGGCGAAATGTCTTTAGGTGAAAGACTCTGCTGGGGAAACGGAAATAAATGAATCATCCTGTTGACGAATAATCCAATGGCAAATCGGTGTTAGGAGAACGGTTGCAGAATCAAATGAATAAGATATTTCATACAGACTATATCCCCCCTTTTCACTTACAAAGGTGTTAATATAAATCATTCCACTTTGCCCCCAAGTCGCCCCACTGGTGGGGCAAATGCATTCTGCCCCATGACATGCATTCTGCGCCACTATAGGGTTGGCACCTTAGAATTTGTGTAGGTAGTTAAGTAGCTCGTATTTTATATTTGTTTGGAAAAGAAAGAAATGTCTAAGTCAAATGTAACTAGGACTTATATTTACTTGGATTTTATTTTATTTGTAACAATTCGTGTAATAAATCTGTGATTTACAACCAGATTCCTTCCAGAAACAGCTAGTAAATAAAAATTACCAAACAATTGTTTGAGTACTTTCAATTAAAAACACTACCGTATGTATGTAGGTACTACCTAAGTCTAACGTTACCAGTCCAAGTTATATTTCACTTAATTATACATTTCTTTATTTTCAAACAAATATAAAAATCACTAACACAAATACACATTTGTAAGGTGCCAGCCCTAGTGGGGAAGAATCCATCAAGATTTTAGACTAGTGGAATCTGCCCCACCAAATCGAACTGGGGGGGGGGGGGGTGAGATATTCCACTTAAAAATTTTAGCCACACTAGCGGGGCAGCCTGGTGGGGCAAAGTGGAATGATTCGTTAATTTTAAAAAAATCGAATTTCTGTGGGGTAGGTAGGTACCACAACTAAAAAGTGAAAAATAACTTCAAAGTAACGTGGCAGTCTAATAATTGTAGGTTAATAAGTATCTACTTAATACTTATTTTAGTCATAATTTTATTCTACAATAATATATATTAATGAAAATACTTAGTTTTAAACTACTATACCTACTTATTTACATTGGAACGGAGTTCCTTTCAGCGGCCGCGAGAGAAACTGTGGCGGAGGGGAGCACTATTACGTAGATGAGTATTATTTTCTTTGCCAATTATGGTGATTAACGAAATTTAGGGATTATAGCTACATGGCAATATCAAACCTTCGCAACATAATTACTTACTAAAATAACGCCAGTTTATTTCTTATTACCGTTTAGTGTTTTATGGATTTATAGCGAAATCAACTTCAGCTGCATATTTATCTAAACGTCTACTACTTTTACTTTATTGTAAGTGTGGTTAAAGATAATAATATATTTACTGTGTGTGTATCTACATCAGTTCTTATTCTAAACGTAAAATTTCCAATGTCATTGGCTCTATGGTGTTTGTTACAATATCAAACTTCGATTTTTCAAATTGCGATCGTCGGCCCATTTCTCATTTGTGGTGATTATCTAGTGAGTATATTATGGGTCACTAATTTTAATTTCCGTCATTTTGTATTTTAATCAGCATGCCAAAGAAAAACATTTAATTTTAATCAAAAAAAGTCACACACAAAAATATAAACAAATTAAAAGAGGTGAATGTGTAATCATTCATTCATAAAGCATTCCATTTCCATTTAATCCATGCGTAAAATGGAAATGGAAACGGGACCTCAAGCGGATGTTGCTATCATAAAAATGATTTGTTTTTAATAATTTGCAACATCGGTCTCTCGTCGCGAGATAAAGGAGTGTCAAAGTGCCTTTTTCGAGTTTACTCGTCGTTTACACAGAGGCCCTAGTGTGTTCATCTCGAATTTACCGCGTTCGGCGCTCCGATTGGCCTTTCACTAGTGAAGGCTGTAAAGTTAAAGTTCGCGAGCATATTCGTAAGAAGCTGGCAGTATCATCACAACGTTAACGTTTTCCCATTGTTTGTCTTATTTGTTTGAGTATATTCGTGTATTTATGTATATTTATTTGTGCTTATATTTATATATGATTAGGTATATATATTAAATATAGTTTGTCATAGGTTTAAGTGTATCTTTATAACTACTTTTAAAATATTCCTCAATTTCTCGTAATTGCACCTACCACTGTTTGTCTCTGCATCACCCAAAGGTTGACTGGTAGAAAATGCCTATGGCATTAAGTCCGCCTCTGTACATTTCTGTGCTTGAAGTATTAAATAAATAATAATAAGGCCGACCGGCTGCCAATCGGAGCGCCGAACGCGGTCGATGGGTAAAGTAAAGATGGTTATAAGAAACTCACACTAGGGCTCAGAGCATACAAGTAACTTAAGTCATTTACGGTCATGTTAGGCATTAGAATGACTTCAGAATCTTATACAAATTTCGACAAAACGAGAAAAAAAGCGTTCTCGTGCTTGTCATGTTAACCCTACGAGGATCTTAGTGACAATTTAAAAAGCTCCGGTTGGAGGGTGAAGGATGCATCGCGATCCCTATTCGCAGACTGGATGTGGATATGGATAGTATTCAAAGAAGCAAAGACCCAGACAGCTGTAGAGCAAACAAAATTATAAACTCCTACAACTGGTCAAATTGTATAAACATGAATCCAGAATTCTAGATGTACTTGAGCCATAATCTACGGACCGCGATATACAAACTTTCTTACGATTTTTGCATTTTACAAGTCAGTGCCAGGTTAATTGTATCTTGATCATATTTCTTTTACAGAATAAATTATAATCATTAATACACCTCTCTAATTCACTTTAGATTTGCCCTTAAATGTCATAATTTCATGAAAGTGTAATGGATCAAATCTAACATAAGAATGCGGCGACGGATGAATTATTGTCCATAAAAACGTAATACCTTTAGTCTGAGCGCAAGTGCTAGTCACCGCCTGAGGTATGTGAGCGGTGAGACGGGGGAGGCAGACAATGGCCAAGCTAACTCAGTCTGCCAATTTTTTCAATGGCGCCCTCGCCCGTCTCACCGCTCACATACCTCAGGCGGTGACTAGCACTTGCGCACAGACTATAGGGGCAAGTGCTGTTCCTATGGACGCTTGTACCTGTGGACACAATCGATTCCGACGAAACTAGTAAACCTAAAATTCAAATTTACACGTGACCGTAAAGCTTTGTCTATGGTTGACAGTTTTGACGTGTCGCCATCTTTGTTTTCTGTGTGGTTGTCAATATGCCGGCTATGGAAGTTTTTTGCGCCAAAAAGTAAGTTATTTTGCTTAATTTAAATGAGTTTTACCGTGAAAATACTTACTAGATTATCGGTTTGAACGTGTTTGCAGTATGATCTATGTTGCTTATTGTTTAGTTAGTGCTTTTTTCTCTGTCTGTAAGTCAGTTTATCTTTAAAGTTAAATTAGTTTTAATTTCTGTCTGAATTTGTACCTGTGGACGTAAATATGTGTGTACCTGTGGACTGTCCACAGGTACACACATATTTACAAAAGTGTAGTGTTTAGGTATAAAGTGTAAAACTTTTTCCAAAGACAAAAACCAAATGCTCAAATGTGGTTTTTGCAATCATAGCTATCATATTTGTTGTGTTCCGAAATCACACAGAGAAAACTTTGAGTCTGATGATGAGGGTGAAGGTTTCGTGTGCGTGGCATGCTTCGTATTAGACAGTGATGACGATAGTGATGAATCTACTCAAAACTTGTATGAAGAGTGTCGTAACGCATACAAATAAGTATAATGGAGTATGTTTACGTTTGTTTCATGTTGTTTTTAGAAGTCTATAATTGTTTTTATTTTTTTATTTTATTATTAATGTGAACCGTCCCTAGGTACAACACCGTCTACAGGTACAATTTTACTGTACATAGGTACAATCGCCTGTTGAACCTGTGGACACATACCTATGGTGTTTTTAAAAATAGTTGATTATTTTCGTAAGTATAAGTGAAATTGAAACTAGAATTTTAGCTTAAGAAACACTGATTAACCCTTAAGACATGTGATATGTAAAAAATAAATAAAACTTAACTATTTCAGATATAAAAAATGTTTTATTCCGAATTCTGGAAAGTGTCCACATGTTCCGCACTTGCCCCTACCTAGGTAAATCATTTGCAATTTCAGCATATTTTCACCATATTATATTGATAGTCGGATTTAGACAGTATTTATCTAGGCTCCTACATCTTTTTTTTCAACTTACCTATAATGAAGTTATAAGCGAATTGAATTACGCACATTTTTAAAGCGTAAATGACATGTTTCGATTGTTTTTTCTGTATTATAAACAACATTTTTTTTAATATTGTTTCAGCAGAAGCATAGCTTATAATAACAAGTTAAAAAATATGGAAATAGGTAGGTAGGTGGAAAGGAAGTATTGATTCATCATTTTTGGTATTAAGGAACACACCCAAATTTATAATAACTTTTCGATAGCTAGTAGTGCAGCTATCGCGTCAACCAATAATTTTCAATGTTTGCGTGGTCGAGCGGTCTCACTGTCTGTAGGTGTATAAATCACTCCAACAGGCACTCACATTAGCGCAATGTGCTTGGGTTATTTTTGTCAGTATTACTTGTGCGTAATTTTTCGTCATGGGTTCGTTTTCATAGTTTTCGAGGATGCTAAAGCTAAAGCCGACAGAGAGGTCAAAATGTAAATCCAAGATGACAAAATTTTCAAATTTTTCATCATGTGTATCGTTTTCATGGATCCGAACTTTGGGCATTTATCCAGTGTTGCCAGCGAGGTGTTGTCAAAAGTTACCTGAAATGTACAAAAAAGTAACCTTTTTGTAGGAAAAGTAACCATTTAGATGACCAAAGAAAAAAAAAAAAAAACTTACAGAGCTACGGGTGTAAAAGTATTTTCCTTATAGCTCGCCTTCGGCTCAAAAGGGCTTCGTTCTTAAAGCCGTTAAACAATATTTTAAAAAAATCTTTGCTTCGGTCAAACCAATGGGAAATGTATTGAAAATGGATAGTTAGAACATACAAACAAATACCTACACACGTAGCACATATACACATACTTACTTACTGTGGTTAGCCGGCGTTATTGTGAGAACCCAAACTAACTAAGTCAAATTTATTTCAGTTAAGCCTTTCGTAATTAGTCTGCAAAGTAGGTAGGTATACCATACTCCTCGCTTTCGTGGACTTTCTAGTTTCTACCACAACACAACAAGGTGATCCAGTCAGGCGAAGGGAAGCCACTCAAACGTATTAGGTACTTACTAGCGTAATTATTCGTTACGTACACTTACCAAGTTTTCAGCTCAGTTTTATACAAAACAATAACAAAACACAATGACACAATAAACTTCGTATCGAAACAACAAACACTGACGCGCGAAACTCACCAGTCACGAAGTTCGACCGACAGGATACGAACGAATCCGATTGACCGGGCGAGTAAGTGTAACGGACTGTTGATTTAAGCATTGGTGTGAAAGAGAAAGGTATGTTTGATTTGATTTTGTGGTTGCACCACTGCCACCTGGAGGGAATTTAAAAAAGCATTCGCGCAAATTCCAAAAAATCACCGAAATGTAACCTTTTGTGTCGTGTAACCTAGAAGTAACCTGAAGGAGTTAAAAATCACCTAAAAGGTTACATAAGTAACCTTCTGGCAACGCTGCATTTATCTCACAACCATAGACGTATAATACGTCTATGCTCACAACAAGTTACCCAATGACATAAAGGTACGGTACCTAGTAAAGTTATCTTCTTACTTCTTAGCTCCTAAAAAAACCCTCATATTCTTAAACGTTGTTTAAAGTTAAGAAACGTTTAAACGTCAAAAATGTATGATTACAGGCGCTAATCATTACTTACATAAAATTATAAACGCTGCTTAGCGTTTATAATTTATTATGTGGATAATTATTTACTTTAAAAAAAATAAAGATACTTTTTTTCTTGTTTTGGATTTTATACTAGACGTAGGGTACCTAAATATGTATATACATTAATATTTACCTAGGTACCTATCTTTAGATAGCATTAGACCTAGCTAAATATGTTTACATCCGTATCCAGACAAACGAGTATCCGTTTCATCAGCAACATAATCGGTAGGTACCTACTTTTATGCGTCTAGCTAGAGCCTCAGCGAATGACGACTGATGATAATAAAGTACATGTTGTGTGTTTTGCATTGACAATTTATTCGGCAAGGCACTATGTATCACATTACATGATGGATATAATTATTATTGAATGTTGATCAGCAGTGTGGAGTTCGGCGAACATCACATTACTTTTAACCACTGACCTGCTCACTGCTTTAAGTAGACATTTAAGTCACACTTATTCCTAATGAGATATTATGAAAGGAAGGATTCGGAATCGGGAAGAGTGGATAGTATAGAGGTTTTGAAATAAAAGTCTCGGCATGTTACAAAAAGTACATCTCTATTAGAGAGGGCAGCGCGCGGCGGCGCGAGCACGACGCGAGCGCGTCGCGGGCACGTGGAGTGCGCGCGCCGCCTGCATGACGTTGCGCATGATACATTAGTTTACTGAACAACACTGTAGCATACAAACTTTAGACCCCATTCGAAATACAACTATATTTTACAGATTCTTGCGAGTGGTGGCGACGCCCGCACACTGAGCCGCACATGTGCAGCGCGGGCAGCTAGTACTAGTTTGTTCCGACTTTGTCTGTATGTCACCTGCATATTTGAGGCCTCGCCGCGAGGAAGCGAGTTCGAAACTCAATAGAACACATAATTGAGCTTCTCTGAAATATGCACGTGAGGAAAGTCGTGCACAAACTCATATTCACTTACTAGGTATTGCCATTTGTAGAACATCTAGCGTACCTATACGCTTTCAGCGTGTTGTTCGAATGAGTTGAAGGGTGCTGCACTATATTTGAGACTCGGTGTGCGGTCCGCCTGGTCTAGTGCTGTGAGATCGTGCCTGAGCCCCTGTATGTCTGTCATGCTAGTATTGGTTCACAATGATGCATGATCTACTGATCTAATCAAACAATAGCTTTTACTGCTTACACAGGGTTTGGGGTCTGAATTTTGTTGACAGTATTGGTAATTATTTTGCTTGTAACATGATGGTAAACGTTTCGTGGTTCGCGTAGTAAGATGTTGATAGCTACGTTTACAAGTAACCGTGTGCAAGGAGCGGGCCTGCCCACTCACGGACCGACATCGTCTTACAACTGGCGGCTCATTCAAGGTGCTACGACATCGCCGAGTGCACACTGGTGTCTGAGTCACGTGCACTGTGCACGCGGGTGTCTGTGTCACGTGAACAGAGCACGCATTTGCCAGTGACGGTGATGTCACGCCGGCCACAGTTCCAACGTAGCGCCGACACAGTGACGCGTGTGAACTACACATATCAACGTGTGCGAACACGGCATATTTCTTTCGACGTCTGGCCATGTCCCTGGCGATAGAATAGAAGGTGTATAGCACGGTCAACGAACAATGATATTACAACACTACCGGTATATAAGATATCTGTACTATGAGCGTCGGAGAAACGGGTTCCAACAGTCCGAGGTCCAGCCGCTTTGCGACACTAACTATGAATTTTACATTAAAGTAAAAAGTAAAAGGAAGAGGAACCGTCATCAAAGTTGACACAGTACTCTGTGCACGCGTCATGAGTATTTTAACAGCGGACTGTATTACTTATAAATATTTCATGTTAAAAAGAACCACAAGAGTGAGAAATATTTTTAATTGTTTTACAGATTGTAGTGTGAGCCTTGCAAGTCGAGGCTGCCATGTACTGCTGTCCCGGTGTTCTGGCGGGGTCGCGGGCGCAAGCGACCGGACCCACGATGTCCGTCCTTCTACAGCGTAACGATACTCTCGAATATTATTTACAATAAATAAGTACACGAAATTTTGCACAGCACGTGGTACACCACATACTTCACAACTCAATACAAAAACAATGTACTTACAACGTATTAGTAGTACTGTTAAAAAAAAAACGATGAAAAACTAAATAAAAATACATTCACTGCCATTTTTTTTTTAGTTTTCTTTTTTAACTAATATTAATAATATTAGAATATAATACAGTTTCAAATCGTTATCGATGCCGATACGCAGTAGTGTAGCAGTCGGTGAAACACAACTTGTTGCGAGGCTACGAGTCGATGTCGCGTGTGGCGCGTGTGCGCACAGTACAGTCGCGCGTGTAGAGTGTACGCTACTGCGCGTCCGGCATCCGTCACATAATTACTTCAATACAGACCTAAGTAAATGCATAAGAACATCTGCATCAACATCGTTTTAACGAATCGACACAATAACATATATTTTATTTTTAAATACAAAATACGTTATTTATAGTTCTGGAAAGATTTTGGAGCTAGTCTAGAATTTATTATTTCATCTCGTCGGCGACGCGGCGGCGCCGGCGCGGCCCGCCCAACATAAAACCTAACAACTATTTACACTCACATGTATTTTTTTTTATTTCATCGTTTTGTGTCGCCCGAGCGGCGTGCCGGGGACGCGCCTACTCTCTAGAATATTAAACGAACTGAGTCGAGAGTGTCGTGTCGTGAGCGACACGACGCTCTCCGCACAGAACAGTGAGTGCAGCGAGTTCAGCCAGTGCAGCGAGTGCAGTGCGCGGGCTGGCGCATTCGCGAACAATAAATATCTACGGGACTACACTACAGCGCCCCCTGCCGCACACTGCACGCACTGCGCACACTGCACGTACTGAGTACACTGCACGTACTGCGCACACTGCACGCACTGCGCACACTGCACGCACTGCGCACACTGCACGTACTGCGTATACTGCACGTACTGCGCACACTGCACGTACTGCGCACACTGCGCCCGTGGGGCAGGTGCGCTCACGGTAGGGTACTTGTCCAACATTACGATTATGCACATTGACACGCCGTGACGGCCGCGGACGGCCATTCCCGCGGCGGCAGGTGTCGGCCACCTTCGCGCCGCATTCAGTAACTTAAACTCACAATTCAATATCGAATTACAAACGAAACATTATAGAAGCTTAGCGTATCTTACATAGGTGAAGACGAAAGGGACGGTCGACTAGCGAGCGGTCGGACGTCGCTCGCTCGCCGACTCAACATAATCTGTGCGAGGATTAGCAAATTTCGTCGTTTCATTAAAGCGAAGATCCCACGGACTAGTTACGTAGGCTGTGAAATCACAGAATGTAAAAAAAAATCGCGACCAAAGGAGCGCGAGCGTCGCGTCCGAGCAGAGTCCGAGGCGACGCGGACGACCCGCAGGCGGCCGGCGGCAGACCGACAGTGCTGCGGTCGGCGGCAGAGCGACAGTACTGCGGTCGGCGGCAGAGCGACAGTACCCGAGCTCCCGGGCCGGGCTCGGACGTGGCTCGCGGCCGCGCCCCGTCGCGAGCGCGGACTAAATAAAATGTACAAAAAATACGTGTCGAGCACGTAAGAGCGCCACGTTCGGGGCCAAATTATTAATTTACTATCTAGCTAGTGAAGGCGCTGCGCTCCGCTGCGCTCCACAACTGGCGCCCCTCGGCCGGGCGGGCCGGGCGGGCCGGGCGGGCCGGGCGGCCCGGGCGCTAGCGCCGGTAGGGCTGGCGCGGCGCGAAGGCGGCGCGGTGCGAGGACAGCGGGCGGCGGCGCGGCGGCTCGCGGGCGCGCGTCTTCTTCTCCTCCACGTTGAGCTTGACGCCGTCGGCGCCGGGCGCCGGGAAGTACAGCGGCTGCAACACGCGACGGCGGGACATGTGCGGGCGTCCGAGCAAAAGGGGTCCAGTTCTCGGCATTTAGTTTCCGAGTTATAAGAAGTTTATGTAAAATTGAGTGAAAAAAATGCGATTCGCGATTTTAATTGATAATTAACAAATGCTCAATTATCTACAATTTCATACAGTAAATGACTATTATACGATTTTCAGAATAACGTCAAATGTCTAATAAAAAAAAAATATGTGGCAGTTTTTGAATATTTTTTCAATCCTTACTATCAATTGACTATTCCAGATGCCGAATCTTTTATTAACTCAATACTTCACTACTGGACCCTATTTGCTCGGACGCCCGCATATCGTTACATTGTAGTGTGAGAGCTGATCAGCTGACTATAAAGAATTCGTGAATCGAGTGTCATCTCCTTCAAATAGAGTAAAGAAGAAAGACATTATTAGACGATGTAATGTGACAGTATTTATAGTTACTTAGCAGTTTAAATTATATTTAAATAATTTATTAGCAAATATGCTAGATTGTAACGTGAGTAGAGGATCACCGACTGTGATACTTAAAAAAATATGACTATTTTCCCCGAAGAGGTAGGCAGATTCCTTATGAAAATTCAATAACATTGTCCAGGCCTGGAGTCTCGACGTAGACAGGATACAAACTCCTGATGGCGTCATAAGGCGCTATACTCACGGCGGCGTTGAGGCAGTCGTGCGCGGCCTGCGCGCTCTCGTAGGTGATGAACCCGTAGTTGGGGTGGCGCGGCGCGCCGGGCTGCGCGGGCTTGCCGTGCACGCGCAGCTCGGCCACGGGCCCGAAGCGCGCGAACTGGCTGCACTGTGGAGCCGGCGCTATACTCACCGCGGCGTTGAGGCAGTCGTGCGCGGCCTGCGCGCTCTCGTAGGTGATGAACCCGTAGTTGGGGTGGCGCGGCGCGCCGGGCTGCGCGGGCTTGCCGTGCACGCGCAGCTCGGCCACGGGCCCGAAGCGCGCGAACTGGCTGCACTGTGGAGCCGGCGCTATACTCACCGCGGCGTTGAGGCAGTCGTGCGCGGCCTGCGCGCTCTCGTAGGTGATGAACCCGTAGTTGGGGTGGCGCGGCGCGCCGGGCTGCGCGGGCTTGCCGTGCACGCGCAGCTCGGCCACGGGCCCGAAGCGCGCGAACTGGCTGCACTGTGGAGCCGGCGCTATACTCACCGCGGCGTTGAGGCAGTCGTGCGCGGCCTGCGCGCTCTCGTAGGTGATGAACCCGTAGTTGGGGTGGCGCGGCGCGCCGGGCTGCGCGGGCTTGCCGTGCACGCGCAGCTCGGCCACGGGCCCGAAGCGCGCGAACTGGCTGCACTGTGGAGCCGGCGCTATACTCACCGCGGCGTTGAGGCAGTCGTGCGCGGCCTGCGCGCTCTCGTAGGTGATGAACCCGTAGTTGGGGTGGCGCGGCGCGCCGGGCTGCGCGGGCTTGCCGTGCACGCGCAGCTCGGCCACGGGCCCGAAGCGCGCGAACTGGCTGCACTGTGGAGCCGGCGCTATACTCACCGCGGCGTTGAGGCAGTCGTGCGCGGCCTGCGCGCTCTCGTAGGTGATGAACCCGTAGTTGGGGTGGCGCGGCGCGCCGGGCTGCGCGGGCTTGCCGTGCACGCGCAGCTCGGCCACGGGCCCGAAGCGCGCGAACAGCGCGCGCAGCTCGTCCTCGGTGGCGGCGTGCGGCAGGTTGCCCAGGAACAGCTGCTGCGCGTCCGAGTAGCGCCGCGCGCCCTCCGCTGGGGGGTCGTGAGTGTTCATGTCTACTTGTATTTTTAATAGCAATACCAATTTTGCTTAGTGTAGGACTTTCATTATATAAGTAGTAAAATCAAGAAAGTTGAGTAGAACTGACGAGTTCAAAACGAGCAGCCCGGTCGGTGGCATCACATCCGAGACTGAACTAAAATAACTGCCATCGACTGCCTCGGGCTGCTTGAACAGCGAGCATGTTTTAAACTTTTCAGTTCGTCAGGTTTGTAGCTTTATTCATTTTTATTTTCAACCGTAAACGTATTATATAATTGCATAGCACAGGTGTGAGTACTATGTACTAAAGAGCTACCATTTACCAGGTAGTATGTAGTATTTCAATGACTTGAATGTGCCCTGGCGGCTGTGAGTATGTCATGCTCACTCAAATGTCGCTGATGGTGGCGCATGTGTTGAACCGAAATAAACCGGTATTTTTTAAACCGGTTTCGAGCCTTGATACAGAGCAAGGCTCGGATACCGGTTAAATTTTCAAACCGTAATTATGTACTTGACGCAAAACCCAAACCGCATTCGATTTCGTTCGCATAAACAGTTTTTTTACCCGATATTTGAAAGAGCATTTACTTAAAGATTTTTCAGATTAAACGGTTTAGAGCAATAAAAACTAGTTAATCGATACGTCTACGTAGCGCGCCGCTATGTGCGGCATCCTTACAAGTTGCAACGCGTTTACCGACATGCCGCTCGTCTAATAAACCGGTTTATTTAGGTTAAAATAAGGTTCTTAAAACGTTCACGTTCTTAAGAAAAGTTCGGAAGAAAATCGAAATAAACCGGTATCAACCAGCATTTTTTAAACCAGTTCCGAGCCTTGATATGTCCCACATACAAAGGTACCTAGATACGTATGACAAACGTAACCCTGTCTTTGCTATCGCGCAGTCAGGTAAGAAAAAAAAAGTAGACAGTAGTTACCTGGCGGCGGCATGGCATGCTGCGCGTGCATGGCGTGCGGCGCGTGCAGCTGGTGCGCGTGCGGGGCCCGCGGGGGCCGCGGCCGCGCCTCGTGCGGCGCGGGCGCGGGGCCCGGCGCCGGGGGCCCGGGGGCCGCGGCGGGCGGGCTGGCGCGCGCGGGCGCGGCCGCGGCGGCGGAGCCCGACTTCAGCAGGTTGGCGTACGTCTTGGGCTCTGGGGCCGCCGCTGTACCACACAACACACGCGTATTACACATACAGCCCCATGAGTGTCGTCATCCCTATGTTTTTGGTTCATTGCAATATTTGTTTCTTCCATTGATCTCTGTTATTCGTCAACTCGGTAGTCACCCCGTCTCCAGCCATGCAAATCAAATCAATTGAATGTTCGGGCCAATGATTGTAGGCACTTGCACTTTGTTTCGGTTAAGTTAATTATGTGAGCAGACAGAAAGAACCCCACGTTAAAAGTTATGAATATTGGAAGGTCAAAGTTAACAAGTAGAAGTTGTAGCGATTCTTTCTTTTGAAAAATGTTTAGTTTCACAGTAGTTGTCGTACTCAGCAACTGTGCTCTATTTTTTTAATTGTAAATTTGCCTCTTTTATGAATAAAAGAATATTCTTAAATAGTTTACGTATCGTTATAATTATTATGGATTATATCGGGCCAGTAAATTCGCTACAAAAGTTCTGCCAGAAGTATAATCTGTTAGGCTTCCTGTACATGCCGCCGTAAGCTTCTAGGTACTGTACCCTAAAATATTTTATATAAAGAGCGCATATCTTAAATTTAGCGCAAGTCAAAATCTACACGATCTATCGAATGGCACACACTACAATGGTTTCTCTCGTGTGCGTGAGCGCTGAACCGTTAGCACGAATAATTTTGATACTTTTATTTATTTAAAACGTTTTTTTTTTTCTTATTGTTGAAATAAATTAAAACAAGCGAAGGTTAAAGTAAGTATTTAATTATAAGAAATCCCACTAGCACATCTCTGATTGGCATTGAGCGATTTTTTCTTGGGTCGATCATCTCAGACAACAGACATTCTTCACAGCAAATTCTTGTCCTGTCCACGCCGCAAACAGACATTTTTTTTGACTGAAAATAAATATTATTTAATTTGAAAGAAATTAAACGCCAAAATTAAAGTAGTCAACCGAACGTCAGTACACTTGAACTATGAAACTAGTTAAATTTTCATTGTTATAGATTAAATTTTAAAGTACCAGACTATTTTTTTTGGGGTATGGGCTGTTCAGCATCAGTGTTTCGCGCCGAATATGATAATAACCTTCCTTTGATCAGACCTTCAGAAGGTCCCAAGAAAAAAAACTTTTCAACATTGAAGAGTCCGCATTTTTGCACGACGACATCCTCTTGCTGCTCCAGTTGTTTGATAGCGTTTTTTTCATTGGTCTTTCCATATTCAATGACTGTCACGCTGTTCAAAGAATAGGAATATACTTCAAGGATAATTTTCGTATTTCATATTAGAAACGAACCTTACTAAACGATGAATCTGTTAACAGGCATCTTCTTAGCTCCAGCCATAATGCGCTTTCAGCTTGTAAAACTGTACCTCGGTCTACCTCATGCCGCTTTTCTACCAGGCCTTTCAAGTTTTCCAAAAACTATTTTTACGTCTACCACCGACATGCCTACGTTTTCTGCAACAATGAATACGTCTGCCACCGACGTGCCCACATGCTCTGCAACATGAATACGTCTGCCACCGACGTGCCCACGTGCTCTGCAACAATGAATACGTCTGCCACCGACGTGCCCACGTGCTCTGCAACATGAATACGTCTGCCACCGACGTGCCCACATGCTCTGTAACATGAATACGTCTGCCACCGACGTGCCCACGTGCTCTGCAACAATGAATACGTCTGCCACCGACGTGCCCACGTGCTCTGCAACATGAATACGTCTGCCACCGACGTGCCCACATGCTCTGTAACATGAATACGTCTGCCACCGACGTGCCCACGTGCTCTGCAACAATGAATACGTCTGCCACCGACGTGCCCACGTGCTCTGCAACGATGAATACGTCTGCCACCGACGTGCCCACGTGCTCTGCAATATGAATACGTCTGCCACCGACGTGCCTACGTGCTCTGAAACAATGCTGTTAAATTGTTCGGCTCTATTGTTATTTACATTATAAAGCAAGCTTTTTGAATTTAGTGCGTTTTGTGTTGCACAATGTGTGGACCATTCGTTTGAGTTTTCGCCAAAGGAACCAGATTTCGCCCTTTTTTCTTTTCTTTCATGTAACATTGGAAGCAGATCACTGACTCCAAACCAATAAGCTTCTCTCTTATAATCTGCTAGTTGCTTAATGAACAAATTAAACCCGGATTGTGATCAGATCATGTTTTCATTTGGTCAAAAAATTTATTGAAGTCAATCATTCTTCAACCTTCAATTCGAAATAGTAAACTGGTTGAAACATTTGGTTCCACACTCTAAAACAAATATGGTTATACATAAGGCTTACAGGAAAACAGATACTGTGTCATATTGTTTTAATGGTTGTTTAACAACGATTCCAGCATTATTATCAACGAATTATACTTACAAATTAGAATTCTTCAATATGGTTCAATTCGTCTTCAGTATTTTCCGGTTTTACGAGATCTTCTATTAATGATGATAAGATATATCCTAGAACTAAGTGTAGGGTTAGGGCGGGGAACTCGATATTATATTGCATGCATTACATAGCAATACCAGTCAAAAAATTACAATTTATTAAATTCAATAACCATACAACTCAAATATATGACCTATATCAACATAGTTTAACATTGGATTACTCGACTGTTCTTCAATTGAATTCTTTTTGGTTTGAAAAAATAAACGAATTCAAAATGTTTTTTTTTTTATTCCAATAGACCTAACTACAGGCTTCGGTACTACAGGCGCTTTTGAATAGTCGAAAATAAGTTCATTTCACGCGGGTGGAAGCCGCGAGTGGAAGCTAATAACATAAATATCCCAACCTTTTAGCACTTGCCTTAGCCATAATTTCTAAATTTTTGCGTTTGTTTCTTTCCTATAAATCCTATCGTTTTATTTCCCATTCCGTGTAAAACATAATTTTGTAGTCACTATTAAAATAATTTCGTACATCAAAAATATAATATTTTACTTACCAAAGTATTAAGATTTGACGATGACAATATAAGCTTGCACTATCGTTGTATACGCACGGCAAAGGTCAACAAGGGTCCGGCCGAGCGCTCGGCGACGTGTCCTCTCCCTGGAAGTGCTCGCGGCCGATTTCAAACGATTCGCACGCAGAGTTTTATAGTAGTTTTAAAATATTTATAGAAAAATAATAGAGATAATTTATTTGACACTTTAAATTATAAAGAAGAAGTTCTTCTATTACAGTAAATATTAATTATATTAAATTAAGTAAGTTATACACATTGGTAAAAATAATCATTTTGACGACTGTAATTTCCGAAAAATGTCACATTGTTTGGATTTTAATTTCATAAGTATGTAGTCTAAAACAAAAAACCGTTTAACTAACAATGCTCCTAAGGATACTCGCAGTTGAAAAAACTTTTTTGTTAAATCTGTCAGTAATCATATATTTTTAGCTACGAAATTGACACTGAAAGTGAAATCAAGAACACCCCTGGTGGTTTGTGATGGTATTCACAAACCCTATTAATTGAAAAAAAGGTTTAAATATTTGTTATTTAAAAATAGGCAAAAAAAAAACATAAAATGATTAGTAATTGATATGATTGTAAGATAAGTAGTTGATGAAGAATCTGGTTTGACAAATCACGATTTTGAGCCAAACAGCGCTCGGACCGCGTATAGGGCTTGCAAGGAATTTGAAAATCAGGTATTTGAAAAAAATATTGCCTTGTGTATTTCTATTGCCGCAAAAACAAAACAATTATAAAAAATAATTAAAGGGGGTCCAAAAAACGTGTTTATTTCGTCGCTTTTTTGCTTGATCTAAACACGGGACCCTTCGGTTGCGAGTCCGACTCGCACTCGGCCGGTTTTTTTTTTATACCGTGAAGTACTTAGGTTCTTCTTCTCCTTTATTTTTCAATGGTCATATTTTCTCTTTAAAATTTTTATCAAAATCAGTTCAGTTGTTGACCCATGAAAACGAACCAACTTCGAATACAATTGAAAATTTTTATTTACATAGAATGTAAGTCTCGGGTAAAAAACAACAAGTTGTTACAAAAAGAAATCGGTCCAGGTACATTCTACCATTTGGCATTATCAACACAATTTATCTAATTTGTGAGTCTAATCCGACAGGTTTTAGTGTAAAATGGAATGAACATGGAATACTGACGCGGGTGTGGCGGCGGGCTGGGCTCGCGCTCGGGCTCCGGCGTCGGCTCGGGCTCGGGCGCGGCCGGCGCGGGCTCGGGCGCGGGGCCCGGCGCGCCCGGCCCCGCGGGTCCCACGGGCCCCGCCAACGCGGGCGCCGGGGGCGACGCCGCAGCCGCCGGCTCCGGCTCCGACTCGCTCAAGCTGTGAGCTGCAATCACACAATACATTATTTTACTCAAAAATGCATGTAATGTGGTCATTATTTTGACAACCTTATTTGAGCAAAGTCGACCTTGCCGTTCTGTTTCAAGGAGCGGCCGGCAAAGTTTTGCTGGTCGCTCTAACAGGCCGGCAAGACATTGCCGGCCGCTATTTTGACGTTTCAACGTTTTAAAAAATGAAATTTAAAAATAAATTATTTAAAACACAGCTGTTTGTATTTATAGAGATAGGTAAAAAAAGATTTTCTTCCATATTTGGCTGTATAGTTCCAACTACCATTGTTAAAAAAAAGCAAAAAAAAAAAAAAAAAAAAAAAACAAGAAAGTCGGTGTTGAATTTTAGTAACTGTACTTTTCATAATTGTCATTTTAATTAAATTTCTAGTTAATTAATATATATTTTATTGAAATTACTTGCTGGTTTTATTTAGATTAGGTACTTGCATTTTTGAGTAAAGCACTATACAAGCCTTGGCCCACTATGACTGCTTCGCTGGTCACACTATGATTGCCTCGAGCTAGCCTAGCTACGCTCTAGGCCTTATTGGTGGTCTGGCAGGTTGACTACTTCTTGCGGCCTACCCGAATGTAATTTCTTCGGTATTGAGGCTCACTTAAATGTCTCGCTGATGGTGGCGAGTGTGTTGGATCATTCGGTTCCCTACAAAATGGTTGAGCTGGATGGTGCTGATCCACGCGTCATGTTCGTGAACGGGCGCCGTCAGTTGGTCATCTCTTATCTGCCAGGGCTTATTTTTAATCGTTTTTTATTTATATATATAGTTTTTTTACATTGTTCTCACATATAGAATCAACAAGAGTAATGTAACCAGGATTTTGTAATTTCTATATTTAAAAGAGTGTCCTTGGAGTTTCTTGCCCGTTCTTCTCCATAGAGATCTACGTTTTGGAATGGGCAACTAGCTTCAACTTTCTGACTAACTGACTCTTTGACAATTCAAAAGTGCCTGTAAAGGGTTTAATTGAAATAAATGCTTTGAGTTTGAGTTTTATTGTTCCCACGGGGGGTTCGAGACATATGCGGGTGAAACCGTGGGGCGCAGTTAGTTGTCAATACTTGCTCAATTACAATTCCTTGATTAACTTTGAAAATGATGTGCATATGAGTCACTTTGTCCCTCTAACTTACTTCTTTAACCTTTTGAACACAAGCAAGCGCGTGCCCGGTACGGTGTACGCCAACGACACTTTGTGACAAAAAATGCGTTGCACTTTATCACGACATAAACAATTAAATCATTACTTTTGTGTGTTTTTGTTTGCATACCTTAAATATTTAAGCTCTTGTCCATATTTAATTTGCTTGAAACAAATTAAATTATACCATGGATATTGAGAAATTTTTTGACAAAAAAGGAGAAATTAAACGTTTAAAAATGAGTTTTCTCAGACTCCAAAGACTTCTATATGTGACCGCTAGTGACGTGACGTATGATTGATAATATCGATAAATCCTTACTAAAATTCATGTGGAACTTTAACTTTAAATTAATGTGATTGTATTATTTTTGCATCAATTGGTATCTGGATAAACCAGTTATAAGATTCAGTATTATAAAGCCACACTATAGCAGCTATAGAATCGAAAACAAAATGTAGTCAGGTCTAATTTCGATATGTAACACCGATTATCAGTCCCTTGTACGCCATGGTCACAAATAGACGACTAAATCGTGACGTCATATGCGCAGGGATCATTTATAGTGAAGTTAGAGTTTGTTGCGCCACTTCTTCTTCCCAGCAAAAGCACTAGGAAGTGGTGAAGGGTGGGCGTTTTGGGGGACTGTCTTATGTAATTTTGACGTTCGAAAAGTGCTGATTCTCAGCCTAATTTGAATAAATGACTTTTGATTGATTTGATTTGATTTGAAGTCCATTAGATATTTTATAGTAGTACCTAGTATATTATAACAGTGATATTTCTATGAACCCATACATAAATGACTGATTTTTTTCAATAATTATTTATTTTATTTGTTTGTTTACATTACGTAAATAAAAAACAAAACAAATATTATTTCAAAATCTAAAGCGATGAGCCTTTTTTTTTTATTTACCTAAGAAATAGCCCGATTCATACTGAATCGAATGACATACCTACATAGCCTTGTTCTTCCAAACTTGAAATACAAAAACAATATAAAATGGATTAAAAACACAGTGATATCCATATTATACCTAAATAATTAAATACTTAGGAACAAACACAAAATTTAAAAAGTAAAAGTGATAAAATGTAGTCAATGCGATTATTAACGCAGTTTCAGCCCAAGTGGATGAAAAGAAGTGCAAAATAGTTGGTACTTAAAGACGATTCGATTTATTGAATATAACAATCATTTATAATGCTTATTTATTAGTACATATTTCACTTTGTTGATTTTTCTATTATCTATTCGAATATTGTTTATTTTTTAATACCAACTGATTAAAATAAATAATATAATAAAATAATAATATCGGATATTTTGATATTTACTATAAATCGGTTTTTTATGAGTCCTGTTATCAGATAGAATCGATAAGCGACATTCTATGTATACGCCATTGTCACAATATCAAGACAGCAGATCGAGAATAGTGTTGTACCATTTTTTTTTTTTGTCTCCTAATTTCTGCTTTTACATTGATAAACTCAGTAAATGCCGTGAAATGACTACCATAGTGGGAATTAGTGCGAGGTTAAATAAAATTTCAATGTCACGAGTAGTGTTTATTCGAAAATTACAGACAAAAATGTTACAATAATATTGTTTATTGATAAAATTTTGGAATCCCTATTCTTTTTGTAGGTATTTGCGGTGAAATTGTGGCTTGGCGTGGAGAGCACGCGCGTGCGTTTATGCTCTGGCGCTCAAAAGGTTAAGCGGGTTAGGTATTGCGTTTGATGCGGGTTGCTTCACTGGCTTCATTTAGTATTTTCTTTTTGCCTTTTTATGGGAATTTAGATTCAAAACCTACCGAGTTTTTGAAAATTCTAATCCTCTGAATCAATGGGTTTTTTTGTGTCTTATTCTCAATAGCTATCTTACTAACTTTCGACCCCTCACGTACGTATTATTGTGTAAACGGTTCAACAGGCATTTGTATAACCGGTCGCAAGTTCTGCGATCGGCTGTCGCATAATTATTCGTCCTGACATTTACGCACCCTCGCGTTTGGAAGCGGGTCAGTCGAGGACGGCTCTATTCAAAACTGCACGGCTCGGCGCCGCACGGCTCGGCGCCGCACGGCTCGGCGCCGCATGGCCCGACAACACATACCTTGCAGCGCGGCCGCCAGCGGGCGCTCGTCGGGCGCCGGGAGCCCGTTGAGGTGCGGCGGCGCGGCGGGCGGGGCGGGCGGCGGGGCGGGGAAGGCGGCGGGCGGGAAGGCGGACGCGGGCGGCGGCGCGGGGAAGTAGCCCGCGCCCGCGCCCGCCGTGCCCGCCTCCTCCTCCTCGCCCTCCGAGCGCCCCGAGCCCTCGCCCTCCTCGTCCGAGAACACTATGTCCTGCGACACGTTGCGACACGTTATTATCACATCTTTGGCACCGTCACTGAATAGATTAGCCACGTTAGGAAGGTCAAGTCTGCCTCCTCGGCCTGGCAACAACTGACCGACTTCTCTGGGTACCTGGTATCGGAAGATGTCGTTGTGCACGTAGTACTTCTTGGGCGACTGCGCGGCCAGCACGAAGGTCTGCGTGAAGCGCCGCATGGGCGCGCCGCCGTTGCTGAGCTCGCCCGTCACCTGCACCACCACGCCGTTGCCCAGCGTGGCTTGCGCGTCCACCTGAGTAGCAGACAATCCTACTTAGCAGATGCTTACGTCGTGAAATTATTATTAAATATAGACAGACATATGTTATATAGTTTATGCTAAATATTTATATCAATATTTGAAAATACTTACTTAAGATAATACAGAATGAATTAAAAATATTTAGAATGAGATAAATAATCTATCTACTTGTCTTTATTAGTCTTAAACTAAATGTGAATTAATTTTAATTAGAGTGCTTTGTAAATTGCTGTGCACTTACAGGGTTCTTGTAAAATTCTGTAACCCTTCAATGTTACACCTACTTACCGCATGAGTGCAATAAAGTATTTAAGTTTGAAATGAACTACCAACCATACTTTAAGCCCGTTGACTTTTATAGCGTTGATGGAGGGCGGAAGGGGGAGACAAACATGAGAAAAGGGCAGACAGGTTTTATAATTCCGGAGATTTCGTGTTGAGCAAGTGATACTATTCGCTTTGAGTACAAATCCTTATCTAACTGAATTTCGTGCACAATGATTTAGTGTCATCATAATATTTGTCATTTTATATGGTTCGTTCGTATGAAAAAGCAACCACGTGCATAGCTTTGTTAGTAAGGCAAGGTGTATGAAGACTCGGTGGTGCAGTGCGTACCTGACTGATCTTGGCATGACAGTCGCGGAAGTTGAGCTGCTGGATGCGGTTGTGTATCTGCTTCTGGCCGATCACGGGCAGGGTCTCGCGGTTGGGCGCGTCCAGGCCTCCGTGAACGAACGACGAGTAGTTATTGTAGAATCTGCAACGACAACACATGCTTTATGTAGTATATATAGACCGTAGTTTACTTAGAATAACGGGCACTATACGGGCGGTCATAGAGCAGAGCTCTGTGACGGCCGCCATCTACTCTTGGTGTCCTCGAAATGCTCGTTTACGCGTTACCTCCATCAAATACTATATATTACACTTTATTCATTCAAACACCCTTTTTAGGGTTCTGTACCTCAAAAATGAAAAAAACTGAACCCTTATAGGATCACTCATGTGTTTGTCTGTCGGTCGGTCTGTCTGTCTATCCGTCTGTCACAGCCAATTTGCTCCAAATCTAATGGACCAATTAAGTTGAAATTTGGTACACATATGTATTTCTGTGACCCAAACACGGTCGTGTAACGTAAATAAATGAATTTTGATAATTTATCAAAATTCATTTATTTAATATCATTTATAAGAATATTTAAAAAAAAAATGTTTTGTAAATTGTACCGTGTGACATATCAAATGAAAGGGCTTTTTGCGAGGAGAAAAATGGTTAGGGCATGATTTAGAACCACAGGAATGGGGTTGGGTACTGCAAAATGGATTCCTGGACCCAATGACACAATATTACCACCAGCTCCAGATGAATGACTAAATACATTTTTTTTTGTAATTGTAAGAATGGATGTGGTCCACGCTGCGGGTGCAGAAAATCTGGGTTGCGATGCACTTTAGCTAGTGACATGAGGTCCTGGGTTCGATTCCCGGGTCGGGCAGTGTTATTGGGTTTTTCCATCTGGAATTGCTCAGTAGCAGGTCGAAGTCTGGATTTGTACCCGGTTGATGGCAATAGGCTCGCCCTCTATTACATGGCACTTAAACATAACTGGCGAAATGTGGGTGTACCTTATAGGCACACCTCTGCCTAACCCTTCGACGAATACAGGTGTGATGTTATGAATGTATGTAATACAAATTATTCATAGATATTTTAATGATTTAATAACTTTATAAAAGGTACTATACAGTTGACCTTGAGTTACAGTACCTATGTATGGCTGAGCGCTGCGCGCAACCAAAACATGTTTGAAACTAAATTTGTCGCAAATTTTATGCTCTAGAATGTTATTAGTTAACAATATTGGAGCTATAGAAACATAGATAATCGCGGAAAACCGATTTTTGGGACCTTTGACCTTGAATAGGAACTCACGACGCAGACACGAGATTATATGAGACTTTAGAAACGTTTAGAACGCTAAAATGAAGGTGTATCATAGATATCCGTGAGGTGTATACTACTTTCCAGCTTATTCAAAAATATTATCCCTCATTCCGAGGTGAAACGCTAATTACGCGCTAGGACGTAGACAATGCGTTACTTTAATGATTTCGTAAGTTTTACGTTATTGTGGTTTTCCAGCTTTGCCAGCTGTATCAAACAACTGACAGGCACCTCTGAATATTTTCTTCAATGTTTGTAGCTCCTTGCTATAACGTTTTATAAAGTTATGTAGCAAACTTAGAACATCATCAGAGTACACAATTATGTACAGAGTTGATTATTTCAAATGTTTACTGTCACTAAGCAAACTAATTACTTATTTGAAAAATATCTTAAGAGATGATGTTTTTCAAATTATTTGTTGATGATAATAAACTCTGTTTATGGTATACTCTGATGATGTTCTAATTTTGCTACTTACATAACTTTTTAATAATTACTTTCAAGTGTTTGATGAATTCAAATGACTGAATACCGACCAATCACAAAAGCTTTAAATTAAAAATTGTTATTTGAGCTATTCGTTTCGTTGATTTAGAGATAAATGGAAAATTGTGACCACTTTTGGGTACTTTCCTAAATCAATGAAATTTCGTTATATTTACGAAAAGGTGGAGCCCTTTTAAAAATTGCCAGTCTGAGTTTTCAAACTCGTCAGATTTAGGGAAACTTCTTCACAAGATTTGCCTATTTAAGTCATTATGGGTCAGGCCGCACACGATCATACCACAATCAAAGGCTCTGAAGATCGTTAATTTTTGGCCCAATTTCGAATCTGAAAGTTGACCATCTGAAACTTCAAATATAATTGCGGTGTTCTCTCGTCATGGCGCACCTGTTCAGCTATCAACTTGTCGCCCTGCATATGCTTGCTCAAAAACCCTCTGGTCTCCCCCACCTTTAGTATTGTTATAGTCTGTGCGCAAGTGCTAGTCACCGCCTGAGGTATGTGAGCGGTGAGACGGGCGAGGGCGCCATTGAAAAAATTGTCAGACTGAGTTAGCTTGGCCATTGTCTGCCTCCCCCGTGGTGACTAGCACTTGCGCTCAGACTATAATACACACAGTACAGTAAACAACCATATTTATACTTTTTATATTAAAGACCGGCAAAGTGCGTGTCGGACCACGCACATTGAAGGGTTCCGTAGTTGGGATGAATTTATCGCATTATCAAACTTAACATTGTGCAAAATTAAGTTGGTCGATATTACTCGTTAACCTGTAAAGCATACTTAGCTGTGATAGTTTTCCTGTTACTTCGTTATATTTATATAGGTACTACTGCTGTGATTTTTTTCACATATCCAAAAACAACCATTTAGCTGGGTGGGACACACTTGACTCTAACAAAAACTAGCACATTAAAGCTTAATATTTCGCAAACGCATCCCTGAATTGAAAAATGGTTTTCACACACCCCAAACCATGGGATAGACGAGTTTTTTTTTCTTCATTTTATTTTACCTCTGTCTCACTCTAATGAATGAACTTCCTCGAACTGTGCCTTGGATATTCTAACATACTGATGAAATCTTAGAGCATCGTTCTCAAGCTCTTTAACGAGACAGTGAAACTCGCATTTAGACTCTTTTATTATTTACTGGGTGAACCAAATATCTTCTTCTCTTTATTTCTTTCTTTTTAGAAGAGTTGCTAGCACCAACAATTCATTATCTCCATAATACTCTGAATCAGATTCGTATGATTCATGGAAAAACATTGTGAACGTATGAACTCTCCAAGAGCTACGACTGAATCGATTCAAAATATCGTCAAAGGGCGTCTGAACACACCTTATAGATGTGAACACTAGCCATCACGTCAGAGCCCGTCACGACACAACACGTCAGACAAATGTAAACCCGGCTTTACGTTGTAAATGCGGTAATGGGGCGAGTCATTTCGGAGTGGACAAGCTTTACGCAACGAAGCCCACACCCACACGCGCCTCGTGCTTGTAGTAGTGTACGTGTCACAGCGCGGTTGTATGAAGCTTACTCTCTGATCGGTTTCTTTGCTCATGTGCCCCGGCTTCGCACAGGTGGCACAGAGCATAATATGCCTATTTTTTTCTATATTGTCGTATCTGTTTGTTGCGTCGAGCACTTGTGGGTTAGATTAAAATGTAACTGATGTTCATCCTACTTGGAGTGATATTTCATCCAATTTACACTTTAATTAATTATACATCTAACTAGAATCTAGACTTAAACCATTGTCATAAATCCCCCCTAACCCCTAACCCTAGGAAAATAATTATGTTCGGTAGTTTTTGAGTTTATCGCGCTCAAACAGACAGAGGCAGCGGGGGAACTTTGTTTTATAATATGATATGTAGCGATAATGATGTATAATACATAATTATGCAAGCTGTAGGCCGCGCGCGTCACTCACGCGGCTTGGCGTCGCTCGCGTCGCGTCGGAGCAAATAACAACAAACAAAGAAAGTCACATAATCCGCGCGCTCACTAAGTGTCACGTGGGGTCTGAGTCATTCTCACTTATAAGGACAAGTGAAAAGACTACTGCGAAGTAGGTATGTAGGTACCTACTGACAATAAATCATCGCAAGCTGCACAACTCAGCAGCTCACAATATTTAACTCAGTAGTAGCTGATCTGCCCAGTAGTAGAGTGAAAGAAAATGTGCCAGTTCCAAGGTTGTCATAATTTGTAACAAGTGGACAAATTGTCGATAGCCGCACCCTCTGTCACCTGGGGTAGGAGGAGTGCCACTGGTACAGTTACTAGATAACATATTACTATCCTACCCCCTTCAGCGTTCTCAGTCGAACATTATGACATCATTACGCTAGTGAAAATGGTTCGGGGTATTCAAAATAGCTAAAAAGTTGTATGAACATGACCGCGATACTTTGGATGCAGAGAGAACAGGTTCCGAGACGACGTAACCATAATAATATAATCACTTAGGTACATCAAGGATTCACGAGTGCGACTAACGAATGATCGAAGAATGCGCTGAAATTGCGACTCATCCTACACGTCAATGCCACGTCGCTGCCGTTGTGTTGGACACTCTGGGCGCCGGCAGCCCTGCGCGGCTGGCGGTGGAACACCAGCACCGCAATGATGCCCCACCGTCAACGATATAATAAAAAAAACAAAAAACCGTTTTTACAGTCGGGGTTTTTTTTAACCTTACGGCCGGCGAAGCAAAAAGGAGAGTTATGATTTCGACCGGTATGTATAGATAGTGCCCTCCGCTCCGCTCCGCACTAAAGTTCAGCTTACAGTACAATCATTGTGGAGTGGGGCGCGTCGTCGTGGATTGCACTATCTGTACGTATGTTTATCTATTACCTCACTTACCTCATAACTTCTAAACTACTAATTACAAATTGGAAAATGAGGTATCGTTGAAAGCGTCTTGCTCGTTCGCTGGTTATAAGGCTATGCCGTCACATTAAATTGAAAATATGGTGCCTTCTAGAGCAAATAGTCATTTTTTTCTTTTTATGTTGCCATGTTAGGTGTCAAATTTATTTATTTATTTGGATCTCCAACAAAGATTACATCTTACATGCTAAAAACAAAACATAAAAAGATACAAATCCTTGTGCATCTTCAATTATAGGAGACCACAGCTTGCATTAAGATATCAAACAATAAATTATTAATATGGAAATAAAGTATACAATTTAAAGTAAAAAAAAACAAGAATTAAAATTATAAAAAAAAAAAACTATACATAATAATATTGAGTTGAACAGTAGGGAGGAAGGTCAACACTTACTCAATATTAAGTTTTGCGTGTAACAGCAACTTAAATTTACTTAGGCTGTTGGAGAAAATGTCTATATCGTCGGAAGAACATGACAGTGAGGTGTATTGACTGGTCATCCTTACAATCGGTGAGTGTTTACCTAGATTTGTTCTGTGTTGAGGGGCTTTCAGTAAAGGGCCGGGATAGCGAGGAATACGGGAAGGGACGTTAATGCGTAATTTGCTAAGAAGATCTTGACAGTCAATGCCATTATTGAATAATTTATACAGGAACAACATGTCGGAGATAGTGCGGCGAGATTTTAAATCTTTGAGTTTGAAGTGATTTAGTCTATGTTCGTAAGATCTACAATTTTTTACTTTAAACCTAAACGCTAGATGACGGACCAGTCTCTTTTGAACCCTTTCAATGCGACTTATGTGGACTTGGTACGAAGGATTCCACACCGTGCTGCAATAATAAATGAAAGGGCTTAAGATGAATCCGCAGTCGCAGCCCGCGAAATTAAAATTTTCTTACATTTTTGCAATGTGCAGGTCAGTATCAGGTTCCATCTCGATCAAAATATGATTCGCGACTATAACAGGTATGTATTTACATAATTATAATCATTGGAATCACTCTCTAAGTTAGATTTGTTTCATAAGAATAAATTTCTTGTGAAAAAGTTCATATGTAACAATAAAATTAACGGTATTAATGATTCCAATGATAATTATAATTCTACAGACATAGCCACCTGTTCGCCGTTGTAGGCGCCCTATTCAGCAGCGTGTAGTACTGCCGCACGAACTATGAGTAGTTACCTGTGCAGGTGGGCAGGCGCCTTGTTGAGCAGCGTGTAGTACTGCCGCACGAACTATGAGTAGTTACCTGTGCAGGTGGGCAGGCGCCTTGTTGAGCAGCGTGTAGTACTGCCGCACGAACTATGAGTAGTTACCTGTGCAGGTGGGCAGGCGCCTTGTTGAGCAGCGTGTAGTACTGCCGCACGAACTCGCGGCCGACGCTCTGCGGGGACGGGGACGCCTCCATTACCATCGCTGTTGTTCACAGTGCGCCAAAACAGCCCTCTGCTATACGCTGCCCTGACGGAATGAAACACAATCATAAATAACCCGTTACAACTTACTGCACAATTGTAAAAATTATTGTGTAACATAATATTGGACTTTCCCCAAGTACAAGAGCAGACAGGGTCATGATCTCATAAAAATCTTTTTTATTCAAGCCAAAATTTAATCTATATAAATAGTGACTCACTGGATCTGATCATAACTATCAAAAGCACAACTACCAAGAAATAAGTCTTTCATTGACATCCTAAATTATGTCACATTTTTGTGGCAGAAAAAAATGACAATTCGTTTCATTCTTCTCAGCAATACCCCATAGGTCACACTTCCGAGAGCGTATGTGAAGTGAGTTGAGACCTGCAGTGCTATTCTGTAACCATCTTACCTTGAAAACTTAGGTGAAGTGAGCTCGGAGTGAGCTGTCAGTCCCTAGCAGCAGGTGGAATGACAGCTCACTTCACCTAAGTTATCACCGTGAGATTATTACAGAATAGATCGGCTGCAGCTAATTACGGTAAAGATTGTTTCTGTAGTGAGTAGTAGGTAGATAATGGCCGTTTTTTCTGGTTGTTTAGGGAAAACAACCACGCCTAACATTATCAAGGCAAGGCAAATCCCTCTCCTCCCCTCAAGCAAATCCAAAAAAAAAAAAAAAAATATACTTATATGAACCTCTATAACTCTATTGTGACTCCGCTAATGTGCTCCCTTGTATCTTTGCGGTGCCAGCTTAAACAGAGTATTTAACTATATATAAATATCTATGTGACAACATGGATTTGGAGAGGGAGCGCAGGGCGTTGTCTGTGCGCTGTAACATGCTGGCCCGCAGGTTTGCACGGTGGACCGAGCAAGTCAAAGTGACATTATTTAAGGCCTTCTGTCAATCTTTTTACACCTGTAGCCTGTAGACTAAGTACACGCAGCGTACATACAGCGCTCTGTGAGTACAGTATAATAACGCGTTCAGGGTACTGCTCGGGCTGCCCCGCCACTGCAGCGCTTCAGCAATGTTTGCGGTGAAAAGTGTGGATGGTTTTCATGCCATCATGCGGAAGCGTTGTGCTACACTTATGCGCATGCGGGCCAGCTCGAACAGCCTTCTGGGCCGCTGGGACTCGCCGATGTGGCGGCACTGGATGCGACTACACACTGCGGGTGGACGCGGCCAGGGCTTGGCATAAACTGGCTCCCCTGTGCAGTGCCACTTTGTTATTTTTTTACTTTTATTGTGTAGTTTTGTATATACTAACAATAGTTTTAGAAGGTTCTTGTTTTACTAACAGTATAATGGACTATGTCTGAAATAAATGTTTTTTATTTATTGTAAAAACACTAAAAATAAATATTATCAGGAGAAATTACACAAGTGACAATAACTTAAAAGAAACTTGGAAAGTTTTAAAAGAAGTTTGTGATATGAAACGCATTAATGAACTATCGGAAGAATTACTAGGGATTGATGACAATCCAATAAATCTTGACAAGGTGAATAAGTACTTTAAATCAATTGGTGGTAATGATTTGTTAAATAGAAGTGTGACGTGTGACATGTGAGCATGACCTAGCATTTCGGGCTAAAATTGATAAAGCACCTATGCATTCAATTTTGTGGATATGTTGCACAAGATTACTGCAGAATTCTTAAAACAAAGTATCACATCGGTAGCCCCACCTATCACTTTCTTGTGTAACCGTAGTCTCGAAACAGGTGTATTTCTGGTCATATTCAGGCAGGCTGTAGTGTGCCCAATATTTAAATCCGGAGATAAAAATAAACCATCGAACTACCATCCTATCTCTCTTTTATCAACATTATCAAAATACTAGACAAAAATTACAATAAAAGAGTGATGAACTATCTTGAAAAAATGCTTAATAACCAATTTCGATTATGATCAAAACAGTTGACTGAAGATGCAGGCCAGTCACATCAAAATTGACGTCATACCTAGATAGGGGTGACAGGTGCTTGGGAGTGTTTTTGGATCTCCAAAAAGCTATTGCACACTGTCTGTCCCTATCCTTATAACTCTGTTGGAGAACTTTGGTATAACAGGTGTGGCATGTTCTGGAATGGTTCAGGGATTTTCAGAAAAGGTTGTCTTGTGCAAAATTTCATATTTCTAGACCTAGCTAGGTTTAGGTTGTGTGTTGTCTGTCAGTGCATGAATTTGAAGGTTTTTAAGTACTTAAGTAAGTATAATTTTTTATAATTTCTTCAAAAATTTACTTCAATTGAACATGTCTGAACTAGATATATAAACATATTATCTGTATTTCAGACATCAACACTCTCCCCTGTTAGGCTACACATTGCAAATAACTGTTTGACCTATAAACACATCTTATAAACACAACATTTTTAATTAAAGAGTAAGAGAAAAATAAAGTGACAAAATGTAGGGAAATAATCTTAAAATAATAAGTTGTGTAGTGATGGCCTCTGGTGAGTAGTGTAAATCAGTGGATGTGTGAGTATTATTATAAGCTAC
Source organism: Xanthia togata (assembly GCA_963853775.1). NCBI lineage: Eukaryota > Metazoa > Arthropoda > Insecta > Lepidoptera > Noctuidae > Xanthia > Xanthia togata. The sequence goes on from OY970801.1 coordinate 1,079,365, forward strand.
TTTACTGTAGACAACAGGTTTTCAGTCTCAATGTAGTTTAGCTTGCGAATGTAATCTACTACCGTAGATTTACATTTGTTTCTATATCACAAGAGTTCTATCGCAAAGGCATAAAAGTTAAGGGGTGTTTTTCATCTACAAGCTTATTATATTAAGTAATTAATATTTTATAGTTTTATCATAGCAATATGTTCAGTTTTATTATTACACATGAGATGCTGCACCAAAATTAACAAGTACTACTACTACTAGGTAAGCATAACCAGGTAATAGGTAATACGGGCTGGTTTCCGCAACTCCACGTCAAAGCGCGTATTTTGCGTACAGGTGGGAAAAAATCTCTTAAGCATAACCAGTCAAGTGTAACTCTTCTGTAGCAATGGTTGCAGCTTCTAAGAGGATATAACCTTACATACAAAAAGACACAATAAACACTTTATATAAATATAATAATATGTGTTTCATTGTTTCAGTCGAAAGACATTCACTGCTGGACATAGGCCTCCCCCAAGCACCGCCACTTCAATTGATTCTGTGCCTCCCGCATCCAGCGGATTCTTGCAGCCTTTACAAGGTCATCTTCAATCTTGTGGGAGGCTTTCCAACACAACGTCTTCCAGTATGCGGTCGCCACTCCTGAACCTTTCGGCCCCATCAACAAATATGTGTTTTACTACCATTTAAAGAATTTTTCTGCATGAGATAAATATAATATTTACTAAAAAATCATGGAAATACATTGCAGTCAAATGTTGATAGACTTATGTACCTACCTTCATATGATTGATCAATGATATCAAACATTGTGACTACAATTAAAATACAACATTCATATTGTTGCAACTAGCTTCAACTTTCTGACTAACTGACTGACTCTTTGACAGTTCAAAAGTGCCTGTAAATGGTTTAATTAAAATAAATGCTTTGAGTTTGAGTTTCTATTGAACCAATTTGTATTGAAAACAATACATTCTGATATTGGTCACTGAGCTCTACCCATTCTAATCTTGTGATGTGATATACTGCAACCTGAACAAACAACAATAAAATACCTGCGGCTAAGAACTGCATCTGTGCAGAGATATGTAGTAAACAAGTGACAGATCGTGTCGTGAGTGCCATTCGTGAAGGCATCACGATACGTAAACAGTCACTCTATAATATATTCATCACTAGGGACACGGACAGGATTTATATCGAAATCGTATTGTCAAAGCACGCATGGCGACTCCGACCTTAAGTATCAGCTTCTTTTGTTACCCTAGACGAGATAAACGAACAAAATGTTTTACATTATGAAGAAAATTCCAAAATAAAAGATTCTGTACGCAGATAAAACTGTATCATGCTTATAACTACTAAAACACAGAATTATTGGGCATTAACCTTTAAAAAGGAATACGTCTGCCGACAATCAAAATACTAAGGTTCTGTAGTTTTTAAATCAATAATCATTCAATAGCACTTACCTCAGTAAAATTTAGGCATTAAAGTGGCGTAATCGGCAACAAATTATCAAGAAATTCGCGTAATTTTCACGATAAATAAGGACTGAAAACAGAAAAAGAGCCTACCTCACCGTTCGGGTGTCAATCTCAATTTTATCGAAGTGTTGTTATACGAAAAAAATATTTTTGTCTTTTTTTTTCCCGTCTGGATCTATCTTCTTGAAAAAAGACCGAGACGTTTCTTATCAGACTTCATAATAAAATGTAAATTACAGATGAACTAAAGGAAATCATGATAATAATCATTATAAAGAGGTATTTGTTTGTTTGTGAGTTTGCAAGGAGCTCGAGGCTAAGTAATAACAGCCGCACGGGTCGATCCAACAGGTTAAGCTACGCTTGCCGGGGTTGGTCCTCGGACGGGTGACCATCTTTCTTTACATACCTAGACTCCTCCGTGCCTCGGAAAGCACGTTAATGGCTCATGCAGACCAGCGCGATGCGACGGCGCGACGCGACTCGAACAATACAATCTCTAAGAAAACTTCACGGTATAAGTCTTCACGAGCCTTAAAATGGCCTTACTTTATGGTGCCGATTCTCTTGCCGAACGAATTAACTAAACTATCACTAAAATTCCTTTTGGCAATGAGAATAAAAACAAACAAAAAAACAGCTACAGCTATTCTGCAAAAAAAAAAAAACTTTTGCCACAGCTTTAATCGAATTTGACAATCGCGACTCCACGTCAACGTGGTACTTGTTTGCCCTACCCCGTGAATGTTTTTTTAGAGCCGGAGGCGCGCTGGGGGTAGCCTTGACGTGTTTTTTAACCCTTGGTAAGACTGAGTTACAGACTTTCGGGATTCTGACGACCCGTAACGACTGTCAAAGATCAAAGAATGACAGCCGGAACCAACGGCTTAATAGGTAACATTTGACAATTCATCAAAATTCAACAACGTAACCTTGTAACGCCGGGCACTAAATAATATATTTTTACGTTTTGTTAGAACTGCACAATTTCAATTACGATTATATATTTATTGAAATAATGACCGATACGAGTAATTTTACGTTTTGCTTTCACTAAACTGACAGACGTCAAATGTTACCTTAAAATGGCCTTACTTTATATAAATAATCAAAATTTTAGTTGAAAAACGTCAAATTAGAATAGCAAAAATGCAATTTTCAGTAAATTACTATCTCAGTGCCATCCTAGTGCTGTCAAACTAAAATATTGTTGTGTCACTTTAATTTTGGGGATCTTTAGTCTAGTCTAAAGGCATTTGTGACATGAGAATCCGCATCATTGTGACAGCATGATAATTTATAACAGTACACCTAAAAAATAAAGGTTTTCTCCAGTACCTACAGGCGCCATTTTGAACTTTCTTGTTACTGGATCGATTGCATAAGAAATCGAAATCTGAAATCCGTGCATTCTCTAGTTATAATGCTGGTCAGAATTTAGAAAAATGCCTTCCTTTTGAACTATTGTATTCAAAATCAATCTGAGGATCCAGGCGTTTTTCAATACTCTATTGGTGTGGCTATACTGACCCAAGCTTACAGACATACTTTAACCTTTACAGTATCTCCATGCGAAGTCTTATGGAGTAGATTCTATCCATATAGTATGTCGTAGTATTTACTGGCCACGTAATACCTAGGTATATGTATTATATGACTACAATATTTAAAAAAAATGCAAAATGGGATGCTATATTTACGATAATCTGATATTGCTATTATTTGGTTGTATGCTCTGCCTGCTTGGCCGCCTTGGGAAATTAAAAAAGCAGATATAGTTCCGGCCTTTTGCTTTTGTAATACGATAAGGAATTTTTCACTTTTTGTATGGAAAATATGAAAAATTATTGCCTACATAATGAGTTTTAGGGGTCTATGTTTCATTTTTGCGAGAGGACACACCATTTTCGAGATAAAAGCTAAAGATAAAGAAACGAAAAAAAAAGCTAAAGTACTGTTTTTGCACCTGAAGTCGAGGTGATGGTGTGAAATTTAGTTCATAACAATTACCTAATTGTACGTATTCCACACAATTTTTAACCGCGATTAAAAATAGTCAGATTTACTGAGCGTTTGCACTGGTGAAACATTTACAACAAAACATATTGAAATCTTCAGTTGCTGTCAAAGTTCCATACATTATTTGACAGTAACTAGCGATTTCATCATGTTTTGTTGTGATGTTTTACTAGTGCAAACACACTGTTAGGTGCCGATTCTGATCACAAATGCCTCTGCTCTAAACTAGAAAAAGAATCGCGACTCCACGTGGTACTTGTTTGCCACAAGCACCACGTGGAGTCGCGAGATTGTCAAATTCAATTTTAGTTGTGTCAAATTATTTTACGTTTTAGAGATTGTTTTTTGAAGAATAGCTTTAAGATTCACTTAACCAAAAGTAAGGAATTTTAGTGATCGTTTAGTCAGCTTAGTTCGGTGTACAAGAAGATCGGCACCAATAACACCATACTCTAGTTTTCGTCACAATTACGATAGTTTCAAATTTTCAATTTACAACAACCAGCATCTTTGTAGGCTGGCCACATAAATACGGAATTCCGTTTCGAAATATTTTAAAATTCAGAAGGCCGCCCATTGTATATTTTGTAATTTTTTTTTAAATGTTTTTTTTGTGTTGTACAATAAAGTATATACAAATAAATAAGGCAGCAAATCCCTATAAAAGGCCGGCCACATACAAACGGAATTCCGTATGTACAGACGCCAGCAGGTCAACCTACCCGAAACTGTCAAATTTTCTTAATCAACTTTGAACCTTACACTTTAGTATTAAAGTTGAAAATGTATTAAAGAAATTTGACAGATTGTAGTAGGTTGATGTGCTGGCGGCGTCTGTACCTATGTAACCGGCCCTATTGCTGTTTGCTTTGTGCGTTGAACAAAACTGTCATTACATATATTATTACCACTGGATGCTGAAGAAAACCGTTCAAACAAAGTTAGATTTATTTATCATAGGAAAAATAATGAATAGCTAAATGCGAAGCGAAGCGAATAATGAGAAGTAAAAAAAAGAAATCGATTTTTTCATAGCATGCTGGTGAAATAATGTTCGTTTTTGTGTATATTGATACCTCTTGAAACCCGTAACTTGTCATAGGTCTTAAATACATAATTATTGTCATATAATGGTTGGTACTGAATGTACTGACACTGACTAAATAAGGTATTGACCCCAAGCTAGTGCCCCTCGCAGTAGGTCGCACTATTTACTGGATACTCTTTATTTAGCATACATAAATTGTTAAAATGGACACAAAAAATATTGTTATTTTGATCCAGATTAAACATTGTTTGTCAAAAACTATTTTTACAAAAATGTATTTAATTTCTTAAGCTGAACATTATTTCTGCGTTGCCTTCTGATTCAGTAAACAAAAAAAAATACGCGGCAAACTTTCCGGCTGAATGTTGGTAGCAGGCAATCGATCGATTCATGAATTGTAAAATTGTTTGTCCTTTTCTGTCTTAGAGAAGTCGTACTGTTGTCCTTGTCACTAACGGGATGGACGCCATTGACCTCTTTCCACTACTGTCTTCTGATTGGTCGTTTATTGTAGAGGGGATGAATTGTTTGCAAAAAAAACCGCGTCTGTTTGCAGGTGGCCAACATAACGACTGTTTCGCGCCGACTCATCACGCATTTCCTTTCTTTCTTCTGCATTTGGCATTCGGAGTTAAAGGTCGCGTGAGGACCTTAGGTTTAAGTTTATTATTAATTTTAGCCTAAACATAAGTCATCATGGCCAATAACGATAACTTTGCACAAGACGTTACTGATAATCAACTTAATGGAAATGCAGAAAATGGTGGCGGAGATACACAAGAACATAATAGTGCCGAAGCCCCTGGACGCGATGATGACAGGTAAAGTTGGTTTTGTTTTATTCTTGTAAGCATTTTATAACATCTTTATTCTTAGCATAATCATATTTTAATCACTCAGAATTCACGGATATCCATTCTGGTAATCTTTGCAGTTTCTGTCCGCGCCCGTCACAATGGCGTCGTTCTGCCATTATCCATATCGGCGTAACGCTTGAATCTATTTTAATCGATATGATCTTTTCAAAATTTCACATTTTCATCTTTACAGTGCATTCTCTACGATTTAAGTTCAGACCCAGAAGTCTTAGTTTTTATTTCAGAACATTTCCAGGCTTATTTATTAAAATTTAGATTATCTCCGAGCCGCATGAAGTAAAATGGCGTCTTAATTGCGCGTCTCTTTTGCACCCGACACCGGCTCGGTTCAGTTATCGATTTTTCGTTTGGTTCTTTGTTAGCATACTTGTGGTTCGTGAATGCCGGTGTTGTGCGGTTCCAAAGCTAGCAGTAAAGCGTACGTAGGTAGTTGCAAGATTTTAAATCGGTAGCGCCGAGTGCGTCGGTGAGGGGTCGTCGCCCTCGCGGCGCGGCGCGTTGGTCAGTTTGGGGCGCTACTAACGCTGTGTCTCTCTGCAGGTGTGAGCCTGCGCCGCCGCCGCAGCTGCCGCCGAAGGACGTCATGGTATATATCCGCTGGGCTCACACTAAAGTAAAACTATGACCAAACTGACTAGTTGTATCGGCCACTTAACTTTGGGCCTGGATCATCTTTGCCAATTTCAAATCTTGCGATATGACTGTAACATCTTGTTTCATATTTCGTTGTCCTGATCGATAATGTAAATTTCCAGACTTTACTTTTGTAACTTACAGGTTGTCAATTTGATTTGCTGCAGTGCTTGGAGTTTGTTTTGAAAAAATAGTAGCTGTAAAGTACTGTAAACAAGTACTGCATAGTGTTAATTAATCAATTGTAATTTTTAAGTCAGTTTCTAAATCGAGACACAAGTCTAAATTGTCTATTTCTTCATGTTTTAATCTTTTATTTTACAATGTCCACAGAAAACTTTTTGTCGGGGGCCTGAGCTGGGAGACCACAGACAGTAAGTGTAGTTTTGATTGTTAATTTTCCTGTATCTACATGTGACTATAATTTATAGGTATTGGTCTTATCATTGACTGGCATTTTGTGTTATATTAACTACATGTTGCTGACAGGACCTTGTCTTTTATCATGATGACTTCATTCAGTTCTGCTTCTGACTAAGCATTGAAGAAAGCTTATACCCACATTTCTGAGATATTCTGTATTTTTTATTTTATCAGGCATTTAAAATATTTTCCAAGTCTAATCGTTTATTCCTTTACTATCCACAGAGGAATTACGTGACCACTTCAGTGCATATGGCGAGATTGAAAGCATCAATGTCAAGACTGATCCAAATACGGGCCGATCACGAGGATTTGCCTTCATTGTTTTCAAGGCACCTGATTCCATAGACAAAGTCATGGCTGCTGGAGAGCACACCATTAACAACAAAAAAGTGGATCCTAAGAAGGCAAAGGCAAGACATGGAAAGATTTTTGTCGGTGGGCTGAGCAGTGAAATATCAGATGATGAAATCAAAAACTTCTTCAGTAATTTTGGAACTGTAAGTTCACTTTGCTTTTTTTGAATAGATTGATTAGAAATTATGTGATGACAAATCCGGATTTGGTGAGATAACTTCTTCTTGACATTTACTGAAGAGGAATCCGGGCCACTGATATAATTAAAATATTGATTAGGTTATTGTGATGTTGTCAATTTCAGCAAATAATGTAATCTTTTTCTTGCAGATTATTGAAGTTGAGATGCCTTTTGACAAAACTAAGAACCAGAGGAAGGGATTCTGCTTCATTACATTCGAATCGGAGCAGGTGGTCAATGAGCTGCTTAAAACACCCAAGCAGACGATCGCCGGCAAGGAGGTCAGTATACACTTAGCTGCACTTAAGTGCATCAAGTACGAGAAATGAAATTTTAATAGTTGTACATGAAATTGGTGTCGTCTGCAGGTCGACGTGAAGCGCGCGACTCCCAAGCCGGACGGGCCCGGGGGCATGGGCGGGCGCGGGGGCCGCGGCGGGCGCGGCCTGCGCGGGGGCCGCGGCCGCGGGGGCTACGGCGGCCAGGGCGCCTGGGGCAACGGGGGCTACGGCGGCTACGGCTACGGACAGGGAGGCTACGGCGGCGGCTACGACGGATACGGCTACGGCGGCTACGGATACGACGGCTACGGGGGCTACGGCGGTTACGATTACTCCGGATATCCCAATTACGGTAAACGCGGCAAGCAGTACTAGTATAGTGGCGAGCCCCCGCTAGCCCGCTCACCGACACATTACCTCGACTGATGTTACCTGATCCTAGGATACGATGTGAACGTAGTAGAGTAAGGCGCTAGGTTAGCGTCGCGAGCGAGGCGCGACTCCGTCCTCGAGATATGCCTATTTACATTATAGTGAACGTTTATTTTACGAGGAGATCGACATCACGCGAAGCTTAGGTATTTAATTTAGTGTGTAGGAAAATATTTATTTTTCTATATATTTAATGTTCTATCGAGATAATGTGTAGTGAATGTTGTCGAGGCGACAGTGTATAATCTGAATATAATCGCAGCTCTGTCAAAATTTTGAAAAACTAGGATTAATCATCTCATATAACTTTGCTAAAATCATATTAAGTTGCATATTTTGTTTATTTCCACGAGGAGCCGCTTCGCGTACTCTCGTGCGTAGATCGTAGTGCAGTTGCCCATTCGGCTATCGCTCTTTATCATTGTTTCAACGGGTATAAACTATATTCTGTACATATGTATGTTACCTGCCTTATGTTTATAAGCGTTCGTTTGTAATACCACTTTTGACATATGTAGCAATGTTGCTCGAGTTTCTTTACTTTTTCGGTAATAATTTTACCTTTCGACGCTCTCGCCACATGCTACATCTGGGAAATGGGGTAAATATGGAGAGACATTGTGAAAGTGATAAAGATATGATGAAGCTTTTGAATAAAGCACTGTTACAAAAATTCTCAATGTGTTTCCATATGTAACCCTAGCCCACTTCCCTGCCCTTTCTGACTCACCACACGCTTCATACCTACTTTACACTTATCAAAATATTTTTTACTAATAGCATGCATAATTATTTTGCATTCATTACTATTGACAAGTCTTACTATGAAACTATGCTTGAAGGTTTTATTAATAAAGACATTTAAGTAACATGATTCACAATAAGTTTGTGAGAATTTTAAATTCCCCCAGAAAATAAACAATATACTAGCTAGGATAAAGTTGTCAGCGAATGATTCGCGGTGTGGTTGTGCACGCGTCGCCTCACAACGCGCTCGCACCACGCTGAGACAGTCGTGTGCTGCGAGGTACCTCCGGGTAGATCTTAAATCGTCTCGTGTATGTACTTATATCTATTATTTTTGCTATCGTACGTAGGTATGTTCTTATAGCTCTAGAAAGGTTGCCCAGTCATAGTTATTCCATCTGTAGATATTATCTTGAACTGCTAGGCTTCCCGGTAGTGCGACTATTAGTGCCCAGCAACACAAACTGATGTCCCATCTCCCTTCCCCCTGGTCCACAAATGTAGCGCGAGACGATTTACGAGCTACCCTTCCGACGGGACGACCTCGCCCGGCTGTCCCCGCCGCGGCGGGGCGGCCGGTGGGCCGACCCGTAGAATAATTAGAATACGTCGACCAGTCTCCGCGACGCCCACCGTTCCGGCCACGAGCACGCGCGGCGCGGCGGCGGGCGGAGCGGTGGAGGCGGACTAATGTGTTGTGTGTTGCGGGCAGACTACGGCGGGTACGGAGGGTACGAGGGCGGGTACGGCGCGCGCGCGGCTCCGCGCGGCAAAGGTACTGCACTCCGCCACTCCTTGCGCTGCCTCCACGCTCTTGCCGAGTGAGCCTAGCGGGAGGGTTAGGCGCTTGTGCACTACACTGTTACGGGCCGCGACACCGATATTCAAGAAAATATCACGTGATCATCCGGCAAACGTCACGTGAACATCTGGAAAATGTCACGTGCGTGTTCATCCGGAAAAAGTTCGGAGATTTCACATACTGACTGAAATTCCGTATAGTGCACAAGCGGCCTTAGGTGACACTCCTAGATCAGGCTAACCTTGATGACGCTTGCTCCTGTTCGACCGACTGACTGACATTCATATTCCCACACTTATCTTGTCGCAGTTTAACAACTCGTTGCGTCAGTTTGTCAACTCTACTGGTTTACACAGTTTGAACCAGCCTAAAAGAGGCATTTGGTATGCTCTGCAAGAACGTGGAGGAAGCACGAGGTCGTCGCGCGGCTGGCGCCAGGCGGCCGGCCGCGCGCTGTAGAGTAGACGGCGCGGGCCGGGGGCGCGGCCCCAGCGCCAAATGGGAGCATGACACTTAACTTGCTATCTTTTTTGCTTACTAAGAACCGTAGAACGTTCCATCAAAACTGCGGACATAATAACCTTATTCATCACTGGCAAAATTTACTTCTAACGTTTATGGCCCTGTTTCAGTTAACTTATCTCGTAGGTTATCTTACATAAATTCTGTTCCTAATCAAATCTATTGAGTAGGCAGTACCTATCTATCCGGACAGCGAATCAGGCCCTGAGTATTATTCATTGGCTATTCAGAAGTGCATCCGCTCTAATGTATCGTCATGTTTCTTCTAAAATAGACCCGTGTAGGTGTCGTGCGACCGAGGCGCCTCACGTGTCTTGCATCTAAGCTAGCATTTGTGTATATGTATTGACTAATGAACTTGTCCCAATAAAGCACTGTCGTGTCAGTGTCATTGCATGTAAGGTTAAATTAAATAGTCAAATAGTGATAATGTAATAACATTTTTTTTCCTACCCAACAGCTGACAAATAATCTAGAACCAAATTAATAGAGTTTAGCGTTACAAACAGGTGACGTTACAGCCGGGTACCAAGGTGGCAAGCAGCGTGGCGGCGGCGGAGGAGGCGGCCGCGCCAACCAGAGGCACCAGCCCTATTAACTGTACCTGCCGATAGTCATCTCAGTCCAATAGTGAGGTGAGCAGACATTACGCTAGAGCTGATCATTTAGAATTCATTTTCTGACTGATCAGTGATCATATACCAATGTCGAATGCTATCTAGGCGAGCCATTTAATACAACGAAAATTGTTTCTTTATGCGATTTTTTATTCTATTGTAACTAATGTTGTGCTAGTTTAAAGTTAGATTCCAGCCTTTGTAAAACGTAGCTTGTTGTCCGCAGGTTAAGTCACCGGTCATGAGTGTCCCCTGCGCTTCTCGCCTCGCCGCGCTGGGGGCACGTCATTTCATTCCACATAATTAATTTAAGGAAGTAATTGATAACATTTTAAGAAGATTTTTTAAGGGTAAAATACTGTCAGTTGCGATATTGCCGCGTTGGTTCGGCTCTAACGTAAATTTATTATAATATAGTATGGATTATAGATTCACTGAGTATTATTGCAGATTGATTAGATTCGATTATGACATTTGTCTCGAAATTTTACCTTACGTACTGAACACTAGAAATAATGAGTAAATATAATTACAGAGCTTATAAATTTGTAACAATGTCCCTGTACGCCGGCGAGTCGTTTTGAGACGTGTTGCGTTGCCTGTGAATTAGTGAGTGCGCGGAAACGCGCGCGTGTTGGGTGAACGTGTAGTAGCCGCCCCTCATTTGTCACTGTCAGTTATTGATCTGGATCTCATTGCAGATATGTAGTTTTGTACTTTAATTTGGTAAAGGATCAAGCAATCAGAATCATGTATTTTATACAAATTAGATGTTTCTTCCATTGATTAGGGATGAAATTAAATTTTTAGACTAAGTAATCGGTCATGAACAAACTCGAGATATACCAAGTTGTGTATGTCAGAATAAAACAAATGTGTAAATAAAATATTGACTTTTTGTCTGTGTTTATGTCACTGAGCGTTTCATCCGCTGTGTGCACGCTCTCGCGTGCGAGCAGTACATCTGGTGTATAGTGAACCTCTAAATGTTGATATTTTTAGAAGTACATGTAATGATATAATTTTTTGTGTCTAGTAAGTAATATACATTACCATCAATCAGGTATTACCACTTGTCTGGGATTAGTTTTATTATCGTTTCCTATTCTACAACTGCCAATTGCCCATTGTAATTTCGTTTAATTCTCAAATCTTTGTAGGTATACGATAAATTAGTCTGTACTAAGCTTGATATATTAGGCTCTACAACTAGGTACATGATAAAAGAAGCGTACTGAGAAAAGGGGCTCCTTCAAATTTGCGCACTAATTTAAAGCACTGATAAGGGAAGCACCTTTAGTTAGACATTGCTAATCGGTAGCTTACAGATTTCGTAAGTCACTCTAACACAGACTGACACTATATCGCACCTTGAAAACAAAAGTGGCACTATACAAAAACAATCACTTTTTAGTTAAGTATACAGTCAAAATGCTTAAGGCGAAACGCGCGTAATGCAAAGACCACTGTAGCTTTAGTGTGCCTAATTTTCGCTAGATGTCATTAGTGTCACTTATGAATTTGTCACAACTTGTCCGGTCGGTAACTGATAAACCGGCACTATGCCAGATCGCGACCAGTCACCGGAGGGAACCCATGTCGAGGTGAGTTAAAAACTGGCAGTTTGTGTAAAGAGCCACTTATTTAATAAATTTGCTTTCAAATATTTACAGTGATTAAATGCATAAGTGGCAGTTTGAGTTTAGTGCCAGTTATTTTTTAACTTTAAATACGATTTCGTTTTAGTACGAATTCAATAACGGGCATTTTCTGTAAAGCGCCATTTAATCGATAAATTTGCTTTCAAATATTCCTAGTGCGTCATTGCATAAATGACAAGTTGAGTTTAGTGTCAGTTAATCAATAATTTTAGTTACTATTTTGTTTAGAGATTCGTCAAATTAAAGTCATTTTTGCCAATTGCCAGTATGCCATTCTTGTTTTAAAAACTAGTTTGTCAATGTCAATGCGTGCGCGTGACGCGTTCTTGCGTCCTCGGTGGCAATCATCAAACCAAACGCGTCCTGCGTCTAGACGCGTTTTTGAACGCCACCACGGACGCAGGTTTGACGCGTTGATTTGTCCGACCCTTTAATTAATTGAATGATTTGTTTAAGGCATTAATCTCCAACTATCATGGATCCGAAGAGAAGTAGATGTAGAGGGATCATAAAATTATCAACTTAGATTAACGATAACTATGATGAAACTCAAAATACAAAGCCTGCTTTTAAAATAAATTTCCATAATACTGAACCCCTTTCAACAACGAGTGCGTCCGATTTGAACATTATGAGAAGTTCACCTATATCTAGCACTTGTCATAACCAAACGAACAATGACGATGATGACTTTTCTCCCGCCTCAGTTGATGATAGAACATACTTTCCATCAAAGAAAAAGTGCCAGAGATTGAACTCAAGCTCGTCGTCATTGTCCTCATCTTCTGCCTCAAGCACATCATCCAGTTCAGCTTCAGCTTTCTCTGCACATGAGTGTCCAAATACCCAACAAATTACTCAAAGTAACAAAGACACACTTATTTTGACCCTATTAATCCAGATGACGAAACAGAGAACGAAAATGGTAACATGAATTACCAAATGACACTTCAAAAAACCACTTCAAAAATTGATGACATTCCTTCACTCAGATTGTTGAAGTTTCTAATAATCATGAAAGGAGTGATCCTCTTCCTGCTGATTCGAATCTTCTAGTTGGTGTTGCTCCAAATGTTGGTGATCATGTTGCCTCTTCCAGCCGATTACGTCGAAATCATGCATTTTGATACAAATGACACAGGAGAAATCAATGATGTTTCTGACACAAGGGATATTGACGGTTTCTGCCCAAACGATACTGCAGGAGAAGCTCAACCTCAATAAGTTAATGCCATTAAAAAAAAAAGAAGAAAAATAAGAATGTTAGGTACTACAAATATTGTGAAGATTTTAAGAAATGCAGGCAAAAAATATGTTTCAAACTATAAAAAGGAAACCGCTTATCCAGCTAAAACGATTAAACAACCACTTCCATAAGAAGTGCATGTCAGCTGAAATGCTCAGATAGAATTTATGAAGAGTCACGGAAATTTATTTTCGATGATTATTGGAGCATGGCTTCATTGATGCGACAAAGAGAGTATATAGCTCGTAACTTAACAGAGATAAAACCCAGATATCAATCCAAAAAGATTGATTCCAATAGAAAGCTTTAGAGCCTTCCATAGAAAATTATGAATATTTATGATAGTTTTGACCTAAAACTGTGAGCGTTTGCCAAATAAACAGTATTCTTTATTATTTCAGTTATTATATTGTTTTATTTCTCACTTTTTTATAATTACGATGTAGGTAAAATAACAACCTAGGGGTCATTAAGCAAAAAGTTTTGAATAACTATGAAACTATAACCGACACTATGCAAAACTTTTATTTTAAATGCTTCTCCATTGATAAATAGTAAATAATTTGATTGTATGTCACTGGATACTGAAACAGCATTAGTTAAACTGTTATTTTAAGCCGATCACAAAACTTTATTTAATTTTTTTTAGTTCCATATCACCCATACAATACTTGAAAAAACTTAAAACAGCCATACTGTAAAATGAACATTTTCGTATAGTGCCATTTATGTTTTAAGGGTGCGATATGGTACGGAGCGGAGCACCTTTAGTTAGACATTGCTTTGTATTAGTGCGTCTTCTAATGTAATGTATTCATTATTACACTATTGAAGTTGGAAGGCGTTAGGGTGACTCGAGGTAACTATTTATCTGTGGCTTACAGATTTCGTAAGTCACTAACACAGACTGCCACTATATACTACGGAGCGGAGCAGAGCGGAGTGGGGCGCGTCGTCGTGGATCACTATCTGTACTTTCTAAGTTAACGAAATTCAAACTAGGTGTACCTACATAATTATTTACTACTGTGACAATAGTGTTCTTAGTTCACTTGGTAAGTGGGTACTAGACATCTATCCGATGAGTGTTCGTAAGTCATTCATTATTACTGAAACAAATGGGGTGTGTTGTAACACTGGGTACGATGTGCATTTGGATTGAGTGATCTTTTTTTATTTTGTGACAAAATCTGATTGTACGTTTAGTCAAAAACAGAAACTCAAAGCCCTAAGTAAAAAAAATTGTCACTCAAGGGTCTTTCAGTTATTGCCGAAAATGTCCGTTTATCCCGAGGTTTGTTTCTAGGTAATTAGGGACAGCTGATTTCATTTTTGATTTGAAAAAAAAAAACGGGAGGGAAAGGGGGGTTTTTTGAGTGGTAAATATCTTACCATTATCCATTATCGACTTGTAAAATATTGCGATGGTGGTAAAATAGTTACCATTATCCAATACGATTTGAATAAATTCCTATACTAGTTGTTTTCCCTGGATTTGCTTGTGTAATTTAGGTAATACACTCATCAGTTATTTCAGATCACTGAAAAAAGCGAAATAAGTAAAGCTAAGCAAATAATAAAAAATATGCACCAAAACGGGGGGTGAATAGAATTGACGGGGGGAATAGAGAAAAATCTTGAGATCATTTCTAACTTTTTTTAATGGCTAACTCGATATCCCCAATAAAAAAACCCGCAATTTTAATAATTTGGTGGTGTAATTTTTCTTAGTCTGGCAACTTTTTATTTGTGGTAACATCGCTAAAAACGTCAAAACTCAATGTCAAAGTTGACAACAAAACAAGTCGTTAAGTACGAGTGAGTTTGAACCTCCCTAGTTCGGTGAATTTTGGTCATAATAGTTTAAAGTTATCTTCAAATTACGGTCAGTGCTGTTATAAATATATTGTGCTATAATTATTAAGGTAAGAATATATATTATTATATAAAATTGTTCTTATTTCGTAAGCCTTGTTTTCTTTAATTTTTCGAGGTGAATAGATACACGAAAGAGGTGAATAGACACGCCTGAGGGGTTAATAGGCACGCAAATATGGTTAATAGACACAGCAAAGGGGTGATTAGTTACGAAAGAGGGGTGATTAGCCATGATTATGTCAGGGCTGCCACAAAGTTTGTAGTGGTTATCTACAGTTCAAATTTCACTTTTAGTTACATAAAGCGTTTTTAATGTTCTTGATTATTTTTTAACCCAATCAATATTCATTCTTAAATGAAAAATATAAACTAATAAGGTATTTCATTTATTTTGTTAATATTTACATTGTTTTATTTCTCAGGTACAATTATGCATACATATGATTTTTCTTTATAACTAATAATTAAAGATTCCTTCTCGAGTTTGCTTGCCTTTATCCTAAAAAAATATTTAGGGAAACTACAATGAGTTAGCCCTACGAAATTTTTCTAATCACCCCTCAGGTGTGTTTATTGTCCCCTGATGGGTGGTAATTAGAAATCACGTATATTTTGTGTCTTTTCTTATTAACTACGAACATATCCGAATATAAACAAATATATTTCAATAGTTTGGCCTGAGACTCAAACAATACATGCTTTAAAAAATGGGTATCAATTCTGCAACGTTACGAAAATCGTTACCAAAGTTCGAAGACCTATCTATTCACCCCATTTTACGGTAACATAGTTTAAGAATCTGAACGCCAAAAACAATTTACAGATTTTTGGTTGAACAAAACTAAAAAAAAATTAGGAACGTCACAACAATATTTCAAATTTATTTCACCCATTGACTTAGGACTTGGCATATCTACAAGAAAAACGTGCCATACCTACACTTTACTGAGAGGATAAAATGGCGTCTACTAGGGCAGCCCTTATCGATATTTCTATGTTATAATATCGATAAAAGATTGTGAGAATGTTTTCATAATGTCACAGTACAATATTTACGGTTATAAAAATACCTACTCCAAGTTTTCTAACATAATATATGCCTTTCATTTGTTTGGTTTTAATTTAATTGCTTCGTCATTCTTTCGCGGCTAAGCCGTAGAACTTATTTTGATGTTTCCCATTGTGATAGGTTGAAACCTGGAGGACAGATATATGTATACTTACTGCTTTTATCGACATAGTATTCTGTAACTGATTTCACTCCATTGTATACTATAAGCAACAAGTTCATCTCGTTGCCGATATATCTATGTACATATTTTATATACACAGTATACATATAGCTCATGGGAAGCGTGCGATGACGATGACGCGAGTTTCAAGCTTTTTGTTCATCCAAAAAGTACACATATATACACAGCATACATATAGCTCTTTGAAAACGTCCGGTGAAGATGACGGGACTTCCATGATTTTTGCTCACGCAAAAAGTGCTCCACGCGCCTAGTTTTCACTTCAAAAAACTATCGGGCAGTTGCCCGGCAGACACGACACCCGTCTGGTCGGAGGGTCCTCCCTTTTCTATAGAGAATGAATGAATTTGACACCCTGTTCCTCATACCTCTAAAAGGTGGCTCCGCCCATGGCCCGCGGATGGTAATTTTTAAATGAAATATTATGTATATTATTATTATTTTATCATTTGGACGTAGATAACCAAAAAGGATCCACCCCACAAAATGTTACATTTGAGTTATTGAAGATTGAAGTTTAACCTGTGTTTGCTCATTAATAGACTTTCTTGCGTTTATTGTTTCTTAAGAAAATATGTGTGTGTCAATGTATATTTTATTCATACAAATAAATTTTATTGAGTTTAGTTTTATTTCTTGAGATATTCAGCTAAATGTGTGTTAGGATCCTTTTTGATAAAAGCTATTTTCAATTATGTTAAGCTCATTTTCATTTCGCAAAAACGATTCAAAGTAGCTAATTGCCACTTAAATCGATAAAAATTGTTAATTTCATTAATAAAACAACTAGCTTTCTACAATTTTGTTTATTTTTTATATAAAACATCAATTCAATTTACTTTTCTTCCTGTGCAAAGTCCGGTTCACCGCCAAACCCGTCCATATCGTCATGAAGACTCGGATTGTCCCAAAGATTCATAGAATTCCAGACAGTCTTTAGGTTCCGCCTGACGCAGGTCCTCACCGGACACGGTTGTTTCGGGAGGTTCCTTTTTCGTATCGGGCGGGAGGAAACACCCGGGTGTCATCACTGCGTGGATCGCCCGGAGGACACGGTGGAGCGTACGGTGGAGGTCTGCCCGGCTTGGGCAGAGCACCGCCGTGTCCTCGTGGAGGCGATCGGTGGCGGGGATCTCTCGCGTCCGGCCCTGGTCCAGGCCATGGTACGGAGCGAGAGGGCATGGGAGGCCGACACCTCCTTCTGCGAAGCAGTAATGCTCGCGAAGGAGGAGGCGGAACGCATGAGGGAGAGGCAAAGTTCGCGCTCTCACGCCCCTAGCCGCCGCAGGAGGAGACGCCCTGGGCGTCGGGAATCGATAGCCGATTCCCGGCCACCGTAGGCGCGGGCTTGCGGACGGTGAGCAATGGGTAGCTCGCCGTCCGGTAAGGACCAAGCCCGGGTCGACGGCGCGTTGTGTTCCAAGGGCGCCTCAAAGAGATGTCAGCGAGTGAAGGGGTCCGATGGGACCATTGTCTGCTGGGGTTGCGGGAAAGTCCGAAAGGGATACCGTGCCCCCCTCTGGCAATGCACAGGCAACAGAAAGAACACAGGTGGGTTTTAGTCAGTAAGAGTCTGACACGCCCTCCTGGTCCACCCAGAGCGGGAAAAGCCATTTGATGATTTCCCAGCCAAAAAAAAAGGCAGTCTTTAGGTGTATAGTCAAAGATTGACTCCAAATCTCCAAATCCAAGTTTGCTTGAGGTTGTTGTTCTTTCCCATTTGGTCATGTAATGTGAAATCATTTTCTGATACACCTCCAAAGATTTTCCTTTTATCTTTTGCTCTATATTCAATTCTTGAAACTGGTCTTTGTTTTGAGTTTTCATAAATATAACGTACTTTTCTTCTTTTTTCAGTAATATTTCTTTTGTTTGTAGCTATGGTCTTATCCAAGAAGACTTTCCGATTAACTATATTTTTCTCAATTTTTTTTTAACTAAAAAAGTCTTTCTTTTCCTTTCTCTGCACTTGAAGAGGATTTTTCTTCTTACTTTTTTTATTACTGCGACAGCGTCAGCTGTGTAAATTTTTTCGTGGTATTTTAACTGTGCCTCTATTTTAGAAAAATCGGTATCATTGGGCAAAAATGTGTGACCCGATTCAAGATACTTGAGTGTGATCGTTTTTAATGTTTGGTGTGAACTTAATATTGCCTTTAACATGAGTATGATTTTAATGTTACGGTTTTGGCCGCCACAGCAGTCACTCCACAAAACCAAATTTTGGACTTTTGGATTGAGTTTTGTGTTTTGTTTTGTTTTTATATATTTAATCAATATCCTTAATATTTTATTAGTTTTGATAAAATATAGGTATATTAATGACTGCGATGTGTATGGATCCCTTTCGTTGTATTCATCAATACCTACAGAAACACAGAAATGTGTTTAGCGAAAAATATCCAAGCGTACTGAATCGCTTTTTTTATTTAACCAGTGCATTTTTTTAATAAAAATTTAGTTTAACAAAAAAGATCCAAATGTTCTGAATCGTTTTTGCGATTTAACCAGTGCATTTTTTAAGTAATAATTTAGTTTAACAAAAAAGATTCATGCTTTCTGAATCTTTTTAGTGATTTATCTTTTGCATAGATTTGAAGTAAATATTATAATCTAAAAGGATCCACATGCTTTGGTTTTTTTTTTACATTTTAGTTTTGTGTCTTTTTCTTAGACTGACCGTTTTACAATACGATCCAAGGAGAATGGATCGTTTTTACGAAACTAAAATAGGGGTTCGCCATACATGTGGCTTGGTAACCAGTGTCATTTTAATGTCAAAATATTCGTATTTTACTTGGATTGTTTTTGGTAATCGAAAATATAGACCTTGATGAGCAGTTTGGTATACTTAACTCATTTTCGGTCATGTTGTGGGTTGGATCCTTTTTGCTTATCTACGTTCATTTTATCTTTGTGTATCTCATTTTGATCAACATACAAATGTGAATTTCACGGATAACCAGTGAAAACGAAATAAAGGAATTTTGAAAATTGGCGGAGCCACCATAATGAATATTTTTGATGCTAAGTTTCTAACACGCAAATGATTGTGGGTTTTAATTAAAAGTCAACACTAATTAAAATAAAGTTATATTAAATAAATCAGTGTGCGTTACCCAGGCAAAATGTTTTGCTTTAGAGAGATGAGACTTAAACAAATAATTAGTGTATCATGAGGAGCAATTTGTTTACTAATAGCAAAATTTGTTTGAATTGTAGTTTTTAAGTTATTTAAGAAAAACAAATTTTGCTGGAGTAACGTTTGAAACGTTACCCAGGCAAAATCGTCTTTCAAAAATTAGTTTCAGCACGGAACCAAATACATGAATAGATAGCTTTTGTTGAGTAGTAAATGTTTATAAATAGCAAAATTTGTGTGTGGTATAGTTCTTTAGTTATTTAAGATTTTGCTGCGGTAACGTTTTGGGATTTCCCAGATCTCGAAAACGGCTCAACGCAGAAGTTTGAAAAAAATACCAATAAAAGACCTTAATTTGTTTAAATTTGTTTAATCATTAGTTTTTGATTTGGTTGACGTAAACCAATGTAATTAAATGGTTTCAAAAATCAGAAGAAGCGGGTTTACATGTAAACCAATACACTTATAACCAAATAAACAGCTGTAAAAAATACCCGTGGTTCGACGCTTGTTTACAGCAGACATTTTAGATTTCATACTTTACACGTTAAGAAGATAAAAACAAATTTGATTTATTTTAGACTGGTCGTACTTTAGCGATCGAATACGCAGTTCCCATAACATTAAGAAACATGGCATACTTTAAACAAATTAAAATGATTCATGAAAATTCTTTCCTGTTAATTTCAGCCTTGAATTACGGCTCTAATGAAAGTTATCTCAAAAACAAGAATATGTCAGCAATTCTCTAATAAGCCGACCAAATTGAAAAGGTCACGTAAAAGCGACTGCACCGTACGTACGGGTAATCTTCGCAAATTAGCAGCTTGGTAACCGATGTTTTGTACAGTTAAGCAGAAAAACGTTATTCGTGAAGCCGATTTTTTAATATTTTTTAAGTGCAGTACCATATTACACAATTTTTACTAGTTAATAAAAGTGTAATATCATAGTGTATAATTTATAGTGTGATTTAAAACAATACAAACATATATACATGTAGCTATATTTTTAGTACTTAATTTGTTGTTTCTGTTAAACCAAATGTTTTATTTTGATACCACAACGCAAAGCCACGCTAAAAACGTTTTAACGTTCTTGATGCTAGTCAGAGCAGCGCGCATCGCTGTGTGCAATGCAACGCAACAGCTATATGCCTTGTCTTACTTACTCTTTAGCTGTGAGTAGTTGAGTACGCTCTATCTATGGGTACGCTAGCTCCGACCGAACCAATGAAACAATCAGTCGTGAACCAAGTGTTTTGGAGAGAAGTGCTTGTGGTTTATGTGTGTGTGTACGACGACGTCTTTGAACGATGTGAGTATTAAATGTTTTTATTTTACAGTACAGTTGTGTTTCAGTATAAAATAGTCATTCAGCGTATATTAATGTACGCTTTTTGGTGTGAATCAGAATAAAGAAAACTCGTCAAATGTGACCCAAAACACAATTAGCCCCGGCACAAAAAAAAACTGCCATTTTCTTCATTACAATTAGGAAAATATAGTATATAGTTTTTTTATCATTTCAATGGCTATCATGGAAATATTGAACCAGAATATCGCGCAAAATATGAAATATTATTGTTTTACGACAGACTCATCTCTTTATTGCTTAAAACTGTGTGTGTGATTATTGGCTAAAATAACAACGTGGCGGTCTCAGTGGTAGGCTTTAACTTTTAATTATTCTATACCTACGCCATGCTAGGCAATCGCGTTGTGATATTGCTCTTAGACTTAACGTAAACAAAACAAAAAGGATACAGTTTTTATACGTTTAAGCTATACTGTCATAAAGTTTCAAGCGCTTTAACGAATCTAGTATTATTCTCAATTATATTGAAGTGTGTTTGACAAGTCCGGTGAGTATTCGGTAATGATAGTTTATGAAACTTGTATAATGAGGGGTATTATACACGAGTGTTACAATACCTAGTTAGATATGTGCTGTTTCATACACGGTACTTTATATACACATTAATTGCAATCAGATCACACGAAATTCAGTATACGTACAACAAAGCGTAGGAATGGCGCCACGCCTAACAAAACCCAGCTCATCACTGCGCAAGCGCTTAAGCGGTTTATCTTTAGCCATCTTGGATTTTTTACGGCATTTATCGCATATTGGTAATTGGCGATCCCAACCTTAAAAACGACACCCTTTTTAATCCGCTAAAATGTCCTTTCGCGCAATATCTTGAGAAGACTGAAGGTACTGTACACCTACAGTCTTTTTACTGAAGTGTGCATTCGCAAATGTCTTTATGCGCAAGTATCCATTCGTGCGAATGTCTTTCTGCGCAAATGGCGAGACAAGTGTACTAGATTTTTAAAATGATAGGTAATGAAAATATTAATGTAAATGTGATGTGTGCCTTGCTTTTTTTTCAGGTAGTTGCACTTCATGGCTTCGGGAGCAGAATGTGCAAGCCTCAACTCACACCGTTGTTCATGTCAGTTCATTTTATATTCGGAAAATCACACATACCAGTGAAGTACCAGCAGGTACAATAAAATGGCAGGCCGAAAAGTAAAAGTGCCCCTTGACGACCTAAGAGTTGTGTTCTCCAAATATAAAGATATATTTAATGTTTCTATTCCCCCAATCTCAAATGAAGTTTATGACCACATACAACAAGAACTGCGTATTCAGTTTAATCACGAAGTCAGCAAAGCAGCCCTGCAAATATCTGCGAAGAGAAATAAAGTTTTATTTTTTAATTCTCGCGGAGATTGTGAAGATAATCGAACACAATTGCATGCAGTTGTAGAAGCTCCTTCTGATTTAACAGTTTCTTTTGAAATGAGTAAATATGACTACTATAAAATTGCGCCTATTGAATCCCACCATCTCGCACAAAATAAGTGGACCAACGAAATGCAAGATCATATATTTTTTAAAACCGATTTAGAATGCACATTCTCGTTTAAAAACAATTACGTGCCTACTGATCTCAAAAATAACGACATCACATGTACAGGAAGTTGTACGCAATGCAAAGCTAGTCTGTTCTTGACAATATCCCCCGAAACAGCTGATAATTCTTATAAAGTAACGCTTATTCTTACAAATTTGAAAAAAGGCTTTCGGCATGACCCTCGAATTAAAAATAAATTAACTTCACACCGGGTTAATCTGCACAAAGAAAAACTTAAAAACATTAAGGCTTTAAGGGTACGAAATTCAACGGCCGATGAAGTTATGAGCATGGATAATCCAAAAGAACCGCCAACTTTGCCTAAATTATTAAATTTGAGGAAATACCGGCATGAAGCTAGAAGCGCTCTTCAGTTTGATAAAAATATTATTTTATCACTGTATGCCATGACCTGTAGCCCACCGTATGACAGTTTCATAAAAAAAATGTCTCTTGTTCCATTTATATTGTATTTTTGGACTACTGAGCAAAGTATATATTACGATGACATCTTGGAAGACAAATATAAAATCCTGTCTATTGATGCCACTGGATCTTTATTTAAACCAATAAAGCCACCCGAAGCAAACGATTTTTTAAAATATAAAAATCCCAAACATGTTTTCTTATATGCCATCGTAGCATATACCTTGGGTGCTAGTGTTCCAATTTGTTATATGTGCTCTGACTCACACACAACAGAAACAATAGCCACATGGCTAAGCACATGGTTAAACAGAAGAGTCCTTCCAAATGAAATAATTTGTGATGATTCTTCTGCTTTAATAGCGGCCATAACGAAAACTTTTTTGAAAACGGACTTGAATAACTATTTAAGACAATGTTTTGCAATAGTTGAGGAAAAAAAAGGCAAGATACCTGCTTGTTACATCAGACTTGATAAGTCTCATTTTTTAAAAAAACTGTATACACAAAGTTGTTTTGACAAGACTTCTGAAACATGCAAATATTTTTATATCAATTGCATCAAATTGATACTACAATCACGAAGCTATGACGAAGTAAAACTAATTATTAAAGATGTAATCACACTTTCTCTTCATGAATATATAAGTACCGATCTTGATTATACGGCATCGAAATGTGAACAAGCATTGAAACGATTGAGCGACCAAATAAAAACATATCTAAGACACACAGACGAAATTGAAAAGAATGAAAGAGAGGACAGTTCCGAAGAAATATATTTTGTAACAGAAGATGAAGAGAGTGAGCAACACGGTGGCCCTATGCCTTTGATAAAATATTATGATGACATTATGAATACAGAACTATTATATTTACAGTTAATTGAATCTACACCAATGAAAAATGCTTTTTTTTTGCCGGAAATTAACAACACTCTTAAAAGACTTTTGAAAAAATTACCTTTGTGGGGCAATATTATGACTGATTATTTTCCTGGAGCCAAAGACTATGCCAGCAGCTCAAATGTAGAAAATCATTTTAAGGACATCAAAACTATATATTTTGAGACCAAAGTTGAACGCGTCCGGTTAGACGAATTTCTTATACAACATTATAGTTTTATTAACGGAACCATAAAATTAAGCTCTAGTCAAATTTTACACGAGAATACTAAGAACAAAGAAGAACAGGCCTTAAAACTAAGAAACAAAAAGGAAAAACGCAAAACAAATTATGAGTATTTCTCACGAAAAATAGTAAAAATTAGAGACAAACACGAACAAAAACGAGATTCATTCTCAGCAGAGTTAATTATATCTGATTCTGCACCGAAGTCAGTTGAAAAAGAAGAAGAAGAAGAGAACCTAACTGATACGTCAGATTTTGATATTCAATCAATTTTTCAAAATAAACCTATAGAAGTTGAAAACTGGCGGGGACTTACCATACCCACTCCTAAATCAAAAAAAGCTACCTCCATATACATATTACAGAATGGTAACGTCGCATATTCTTATGTACACCAAAACAGGGTACTTATAACAAACACTTGTGCTTTTGATTCCCTCGCGCAAGCATTCGGTGTAGCTTATCAAGACAGGCCTGCTTTCAGAGAAAAGTTAAATAGTGCTAGCGATGGTTTAACAACATTCATAAAAGTATTATCTAATACGAGAAAAACTTGCAAAAGATTATATGAACTTCGTGACAAACTATTGATTGACCTTTTTGATAAAACAAAGTCACAGCAAAATATTATCAGTTGTGAATGTAATATAACAATGATTTTAGAACAGGTATTCATGAGCAACATATACTTTTCTGCCACCAGACAGAGGTGTTGCTCAAATGACACATGCTCAAATGCATTACAACCAAAGAAAATTGATTGTAAATATATATCTTTAAATATAAATATTATAACACAAAAGGGTATTGACTTCTTGGAAGAATCTGCCACATCGTGTATTAATAATGATAATGTTTCACTGTGTCCTGTATGCGAGACAGGAAATGTATATTTTACATATGAATTAAAACCATTACTTTTCTTCGAACTACATGACATGTCTGTTAACCTGAATGATATACCCATTAATATAGAGTTAAATGGCCAACAGTATATGATTTTGGCAGTAATTGATTTTGACCCACCATCAAGTTCCACATTGATTGGACATTACAGAGCATACTGTTACAGAACGAAAACTCAACAATATGAATGTTACGATGATCTGTACTGTAAACTACAGAAATGCAAAAACTCCATAATGCCACATTTGATTATATATTCATTAGTGTAGGTAATTAAAACGTTAGAGACTGGAAGCATAAAACACATAATTTTATACGGTCCCAATGACCACACAAATTTTATTGAATTAGGTACGAATCTGTGATTATGAGTGATATTAGTAGTTATTAATGATAAAAACTGTACTGTTTCCTATATTTTTAAATAGGTACATAAGTGTAAAAGTTGTTTATTTTTTATATAATTGTTGGAAGATTTTTATTATATTGTTGTTTTCTCATTTAAAAGTTTTGTGATTATATACATTTTTTATAGAATATGCTCGAAACCGTCCCTCATAAGGGCAAGAAATATAGGCAAGCCGATAATACATATTTTGTAAAAAAAAACATTAAATGTGCTTTGCACATTACACACACAACGCCGACTCAATTCCAACTCAAGTCACACTGTGGTATTGAAATATGAGCTTTATGTCGTGTTACTTAGAGTGGATATTTCAACATTAAGTTAAAAGAAGGTTACGACGCTTTGACAATGATTGGTTCACGGGTTATCCACCTGTGGCAGTCACATGTAATGTTAAAATATTCACTCTAAGTAACACGTAACAAAACTCATATTAAAATGCCATACTGTGAGTCGAGGTGAAATGGAGTCCACCTATCAACCTACGTTATTAGTACCTCCTAAGGAAAATTGTACAAACTATTAATGTATCCAAATATTAAAATTAAGTAAGTAGGTTATAACTTATCTGTGATTTTTCTCTAAAAATGTTGATGCTAAGGCAAAGCAATACATATAATTTGTATGAGACTGATTTTTTAAATAAAAATAATGAATCTTAACCATTTTATTATTTTAACTAACCTGACCAGAAAACTTTTGTATTCAACTGTACTAACAAAACATCTATATTATCCTGTTCATTTCAGATGGTTGCGCTTATGTATGGTGCGGTCGCTTTTATGTGACCTTTTCAATTTGGTCGGCTCATTAGAGAATTGCTGACATAATCTTGTTTTTGAGATAACTTTCATTAGAGCCGTAATTCAAAGCTGCAATTAACAGGAAGGAATTTTCAGGAATCATTTTAATTTGTTTAAAGTATGCCATGTTTCTTAATGTTATGGGAACTGCGTATTTGATCGCTAAAGTACGACCAGTCTAAAATAAATCAAATTTGTTTTTATCTTATAAACCAATACACTTATAACCAAATAAACAGCTGTACTGTTTATTTGGTTATAAGTGTATTGGTTTACTTGCAAACCCGTTTCTTCTGATTTTTGAAACCATTTAATTACATTGGTTTACGTCAACCAAATCAAAAACTAATGATTAAACAAATTTAAACAAATTGAGGTCTTTTATTGGTATTTTTTTCAAACTTCTGCGTTGAGCCGTTTTCGAGATCTGGGAAATCCCAAAACGTTACCGCAGCAAAATCTTAAATAACTAAAGAACTATACCACACACAAATTTTGCTATTTATAAACATTTACTACGCAACAAAAGCTATCTATTCATGTATTTGGTTCCGTGCTGAAACTAATTTTTGAAAGACTATTTTGCCTGGGTAACGTTTCAAACGTTACTCCAGCAAAATTTGTTTTTCTCAAATAACTTAAAAACTACAATTCAAACAAATTTTGCTATTAGTAAACAAATTGCTCCTCATGATACACTAATTATTTGTTTAAGTCTCATCTCTCTAAAGCAAAACATTTTGCCTGGGTAACGCACACCTTGTATCTTCGCGGTAGGCGCGCGGTCAGTTCGGACGTGTTTTTTGTTAATTTATTTTACTCAATTTCTTTTTAGAGTAATAATGTACGCTATAATGACTCTTAATGTGAAACAACAATAAGTACAACTAAGACTAAAGTGCAGTGAAACAGTTGATTTGTGAGTGCGATATCGCGCGGAGTTCGCGTCAGCCGAGGTACGCTCCGCCTCACCTTGGGGGAAAGAGACAGGCTGCGAAATATATTTTTCATCCTTGTCGCACCACGGCGGACTCGGAGTGCACGGCAGTTATTTGCAAGTTGGATTTTGAATTTTATTTCTCAATAAACAAAACAATGCCTAGCTGCGGGGCTTGCGGATCAATAATAACGGATCACTACTATATGGAATGCTCCAATGGAAAGTGTAAGAAAAGTTATGATATAGCATGTCTTAAAGTAAATATAGACGCATTTAAGTCTTATACTGAGGAATACAAAATAACTTGGGTGTGTCCAGAGTGTATCTGCTCAATGCCTAAAAGCGGGAACATGGGAACCCCGCTCACCGTTAAGACACCTTTATTTAAGAATGCCACCACCACCACGCCCATGAATAACATAAATACGCAGCGAGGTGGTCAGGCTAGTTTTTCACCAACAATGAGTTCTGATTCAATACTGCTTGAAGAAATAAGGCAGTTTCGAGCCGAATTGACGGCCCGTATGGACAGCCAGGCTGAAACGATTACTCTCTTGTTGCATCAATTCACCCAAACACGATCCGATTTGGATAATATAATAAAACTGATGATGGTACTGGAAGAAAAAGTACATACTAAACAAACTCAAGACATTATAAACGATATAGTCGACAACCCTCTTTCTACATTCGCTGAAGTGGTTAGTCAACAGAACTGCAGTGCTATTCTGTAACCATCTCACCGTGAAAACTTCGGTGAAGTGAGCGTGGAGTGAGCTGTCAATTGTGTCAATGCTAAGCAAAACCAAACTCACTTCACCTAAGTTTTCACGGTGAGATTTTTACAGAATCGACCGGCAGTTCTAATAGTCATAAAATACAGAAAATACCTAAAAATTCCACCGCCAAAACACAGAAAGTAAATAAAGTTGGGGCCACAAAGACCGCTGTATTACCGGTAATGGAAACGGCTATTATCACTATACCCCCACCAACAAGCGCACCTTATGAAAAAACGGATGTTGAAGAAGGCGATACTGGAATGGGCTGGACAACAGTCATTAAGAAAAAAAATAACAGACCAGTAAAAAATGTAGCAGTAGGAACAAATAAGGAACTGAAGGCTATACAAGCAACAGAACGGAAAAAGCACTTGCATGTGTGGCGACTGCATCCTGAGACTACCATTGAAGCTATAACAGATCATGTAAAAAGTGTATGTGGCACAGATGTGCAAATAAAAGTTGATAAAATCAATCATAAAACGAAACGAGACTACTCGTCGTTTATAATAGGAGTGCCTGAAAACTGGTTCCAGACATTACATCAGCCAGAAATCTGGCCCATGAATGCTGAATTTAACGAGTGGCAGATTGATTTGGTTTCGAAACTCCACCAAAAACAGATCAAATTAATACCATTGATTTATATTACCAGAATGTTAGAGGTCTTCGAACAAAGCTGAACGACTTCAGAAATAGCTTAGAATTAATGGATGCAGATTTATACGCAATCACGGAATCGGGTTGCCACCCTTCCATACATGACTCGGAATTAATCCCGCCGGGATATCAAATACTTCGCTGCGACCGAGCGGACGGTCGGAAACAGGGAGGAGCGCTTCTAGTGGCCACACATCGGTTGGAGCTGCGACAAGTGTACGTGAGTGACGTATCTATAGACACCTCCGTTTTTGAATTAGTCAATGCAACGGTTTACTTAAATAAAAGATTTTTATTTTTGTGCTCAGTGATTTATATTCCGCCTGGTAGTTCCGAGAATGACTATATGGTTCTGTTTGGTATAATAGAGAAATTGTGTACTAAATATAAAGAATTAATTGTGTTAGGTGATTTTAATCTTTATTCGTGTACCATAAATGTGAGGAATTATTATGAATATTTTTTGTCCTATTGCGGATTCATTCAAAACAATAATGTACCTAACTGTTTAAATAGACAACTAGATTTAATATTAAGTTCGGGTCTTCGCGAGATGTCAGTGGTGATGTCGGATGGGTCGCTCGTGCCTGTGGACGCACATCACCCGCCGCTCGTCGCGACCGTGCGGCTTGCGGGTGCGTGCGCCCCGCGCCCCGCGCCCGTCGGCACCGTCAGCGCACGCACTGCTACTAGACCGCGTTGGAATTTTTATAAAGCGGATTATGAATTGCTATATTCTATGTTAGCATCTACTGATTGGACCGATATGTTTGAGCAGAGCGATGTGGAAGATATTTTGAGTTTCTTTTACGATAAACTTAATAATATTTTAGATGCAAGTGTTCCTACGAAAACATTTACTGTCAAACAGCGATATATTTACCCCAAATGGTACACGAGCGATATAATAAAAAAATTAAAAATTAAAGCCAGACTACATAAAGTATATAAAACAACGAAATTAAATAGTGATTACGACGAATATTCGAAATATAGAGCTCATATTAAAAGAAAAATAGAAATTGCAAACAAACAGCATCAAAATAAGATTCAATGTCAGTTCGCGAAAGATCCGAAATCATTTTGGCAATACATACGATCGCAGAAAAGTACAACGAGTAGACAAGATATTATAAAGGACGGTCAGTATCTGTCAGACCAGGAGTGTGCTGAGCAGTTCGCGAGTTATTTTGAGTCGGTATATAGTAGTGCACCGCCACGACTAGACTCAGAAGTGGCAGCAGCGGAAGCGGGGAACACTGGTAGTGCATGCGTGCGAATTAATAATCTAAATCTTAGGGACGTTAAAAGTGCACTCGACCGCCTCAAGCCTAAGCGATCTGCGGGCCCGGATGGTATACCAGCGTTTCTTTTTAAAGATTGTAGTAGGGTACTCGCGGAACCGTTACTTTATATATTTAACGCCTGTCTTCATTCTGCGAAGTTCCCAGCTCGGTGGAAGATTACGCGAGTCATTCCAGTGCCCAAAGGCAGGGCGGGAGCTGACATCAGTGGGTATAGACCGGTGGCGGTGTTGTCGACGCCGGCAAAGGTGTTCGAGTCCGCCATTCAGCGCTGTATGCAAGAGCAAGTGCGCGGGCAGTTATCGGATGCGCAACATGGATTCCGGCCGGGGCGCAGCACTGCTACCAATCTCCTTGATTTCATGGGACGCGTGGTGCCGGCGGTGGATGCTGGGGTACAGGTGGACGCAGCTTATTTTGACTTCAGAAAAGCTTTTGACACCGTCGACAATGACATCTTACTGCGGAAGCTAGCAGAGGTTGGATGTACCCGGCATCTATTGCGGTTTTTCGCGAGTTACATGCAAGGCAGACAGCAGTATGTGGACTGCAACGGATGTGAATCCGACTTATATTACACTTGGTCGGGTGTAAGTCAGGGCAGCAACTTGGGGCCTCTAGAATTCATAATTATGATAAACAATTTGCCAGAAGTCGTAAGACATGGCTCTTGTTTATTATTTGCTGATGACCTCAAGTTGCTGCTAGAGATTAGGTCCGAGTCTGATTGCAGGCGCCTTCAGGAAGATATCGATCGAATAGTACAATGGAGCCATGAAAACAAACTGTACTTCAACGTATCTAAGTGCTCGTTGATAAGTTTCACCCGTGCTCGTGCACCTCTGCTTTATGAGTACGGGGTGGACGCTGCGCCAATGCAACGAGTCTCGGATGTGCGAGACTTAGGTGTTTTCATGACTCCTGATCTGACATTCCGTGAGCATGTAACCAGGATCTGTAAGAAGGCCTACAGAAACTTAGGATTTGTTCTGAGACAGACACAAAGCTTCACAAACATCACAGCAGTTAGGGTCCTGTATGATGCACTAGTCAGGAGTCATCTGGAACATAGTGCGGTCATATGGGCTCCACATGAAGCTAAGTACTCTGTAATGTTGGAGCGTGTTCAGAACAAATTCACGCGCCATTTGTACAGTAAATTATATGGGGTATATCCGTTTTACCCACTGATGTATCCCACTCTGTTTGTCCTGGGCATGGTTGGCTATAATCAATTGCATGTCCGACGGGAGTTTACGCTGGTCGCCTATTTAGTGAAGGTGCTTCGTGGAGTGGAGAGTAACCCGGGAGTATTGCAGCGCTTGAGTCTGTGTGTGCCAGACCGCTACGTGTGGAGGCGGCGCAGCCCGCCACTGCTACTAGTACCTACAGCCAGAACTAACCTGCTTGCCAAGGCACCCCTTACCCGAGCTATCCGTACCATCAATGACCTTCAAATTCAGATTGATGTGTTTACATGTTGTGTGAGTGAATTCGCAAGGGTATTACTATTTATATTATGCTACAAGCAAAATAATACTTAATTTTTTGTACTATATTAAATTTATTAATGGTGTTAGTTTTATTTTTGTATAATTTGATTATTGTAAGTATATAGCTTAGGTTATTAGTTTAAGTTCTTAACTGTCGCATTAGGGTAACCCCTGTAATGGTAGTTTAAGCTGTTATAAATAAATAAATAAATAAATAAATCTCATTCAGTTCTGAACAATACAATTTTGTTCAGGTAATTTCTATGAGATATTCTTTCAGTTGATTTCTTTCCATAATATTTGTATCTCAAATTCATGTATATCTCTTTTACATTGTGAGTTTGTCTGATTTTGATCATTCTCATTTAAAATGCCAGACATATTTGTTCAAATCGCAGGCTGTAAACAAGCAAAAAAAATATTAGTATTTTTATTGTTACTTGATTTTATTAATATAATTTTTAATTGATCTTAAGTCTTAAGACCACACTCAAACACATTCTTTACATCACTCTTTGTTTCCATTAAACAAATATTGCAAATGCGGACATCACCATCATTTTCAACACCAGCCACTAGAGAATCATGTTGGACAAATTTATAACATGTTACTTACCAATAAGGTTCGTGAAGGTAAAGCATCGTCACATAATGTTACTATATTGAGTATCCGGTTGAAATATGATTCTTCAAAGTGAAAAGAACAAAAATATTATTTAAATTTTCCACACCAATTGTTTTTTTCTTTTATTAGCAGGCAACCTTGAAAGTAAAACATAAAACCAATAAAAAAAAAAACATAAAATAGCATTATCGATAAATAAAATGTCTAAATGCACTACTCTATCCTTTCAATAACAAGAAAATGATTTCGTGAAGTAAAACTGTTGAAAATAATGGCAAAAGGGAAATTATGAATGCTTTACTGTTGAAGCTCTTAACGAATGCAGAATCTTTTGTTTATCGTCTAAATCTAAAGATATTTCAGCTGAAATTTGTGTACGTACTGATGCAATGTTATTTTCGGGTGATTTCCGCTTCTTTTGATGCCACATCCGATTATATTGCATTTGGGCATCTTGCTATTGATGATTTCCACTATAGGGCCGAGTTAAACGCAATAACACAGCAAGTAACTCCAAAATTCACAAATTTTAACCACAACTCAAGATCATTTGACAGTTGACGTACCCAACTTTGGTACCAAACAGCGAGAGGATAAAATGGCGAACCGGCCGCAAATAGGTATTTCAATTACTAGAAAATGTAGGGTTGCCATTATAGTAACTCAAAAACACTATTATCCTTTTTCACTTAGGCAAAATTATTGAAGTTAAAAAGAGATAGCAGTATTTTTTTAATTTTGGCGTCGATATGCCTCGTATTTGTATCTGTTTTTTCTATAGTCAAACATTTCAAGTCCATATGTTATATAAGTCAATGATTTCACCAAACTGCCGACTGGCTCCCTTTGACATTGACATAAATGGACGGTTGACGTTTATGAGTAAAATATTGCCAGTAGTTGGATTTAAAAAAAGACAACGTTTTACTTACTATCAAATTCAAGTTTTGCCGATGCACGAAAAATCTTTTTTTAAACAAAAAACTCAAGTGAGCATTATACCTTTATTTTAATAAGGGTTATTGCCCGTGGTTCGACCGCGTAGTTCTACTAGTAGGACCAAGGGTAGGTATTTTTCTTTTCGGTGGTTCTATCAATCGGACCATGGGCAAATCAAGTTCTATCAATAAAGTCAAAGTCAAAGTCAAAGTCAATAAAAAATTCTATTCAATCGAAAGAACGAAAAGACATAATCGGGCTGTCTGTTGAACACACCATTGAATTGTCCTGTGTTGAGCTAGATAAGCATGTTATAGTATGTGTATACAGACCTCCAAGTTACCAGAATCTATCTATGTTTGATTCTGTAATGGAAGATGTGTTAAATAAACTAAATGGTAGTAGTAAGTCAATAATCATATGTGGTGATTTTAATATTAATATATTAGAAAATAACGTTAATACTGTCAAACTATTAAGTCTTTTCAGGTCATTTGACTTGTCAAATGTTTTTAATGAACCAACCCGAGTGACAGCTTCTTCTGCCACTTGTATAGATAATATTTTCTGTAATTGTGATTACTTACATAAACAAATTGTAAATAAGTTGCCATCTGATCACAGTGGACAAACAATAACATTTTGCTCCTACATGCCTTTACAAAAAATTCAAATAAGGTTTAGGCCAATTACATGTAGAAATCTAGAGAAATTAAATAATGTTTTGGCAAGTAAATTATGTATTCAGAGTTTTGATAATATATGTGACCCAAATGAGTTCTACACAGAGTTCTTTTCACTATTAAACAAACAATTCATTGACACTTTTCCACTAAAGACTAAAACTATTTACACAAAATTCTTATTTAGTGATTGGGCGACTCCAGGTATTCGTAAAAGCAGGGAAAAACTTTTTGAACTTTATGGCCTAAAGCAACATATGAATAATACAAGCTTTCATCAGTATGTTGCAAAATATTCTAAAACTTTTAAAAGTGTGTGCAAAATGGCTAAAGCTCTTCACATTAGCAATAAAATAAAATCAGCTGATGATAAAATAAAAACTACCTGGCAAATAATTAATAATGAAACCGGTAGGAAAAAACAGCGTAATACTGAATTTAATTTAGAGACTGCACATGGTCCCATCAACTCAGATGTAGAAATAGCTCAGGAATTTGAAAACTTTTTTGCTAATATTCCCCATAAAACCACTGAAGCTTTAAATTCCTCACCCGCGCTTTCTGCTGCCTTACTTAGAAAGAATGTAAAGGCATGCCCTTTGGAGTTTAGGTTTCAGCATACAGACCCCCAGGCTGTTATAAAAGCTTTTAAAGATCTTAAAATTAAATCAACAGAAGATCTGTGGGGAATGTCTGTAAAAGTATGTAGATCAGTAATCGAAACCATTGCGCCTTATCTAGCTTTCATATTTAACACTAGTGTAGACCAAGGCGTCTTTCCGGATCTCATGAAACACAGTAAAGTAGTTCCTTTGTTCAAATCCGGTGATAGTAAGGAACCAAACAATTATAGGCCT
Source organism: Xanthia togata (assembly GCA_963853775.1). Taxonomy (NCBI): domain Eukaryota; kingdom Metazoa; phylum Arthropoda; class Insecta; order Lepidoptera; family Noctuidae; genus Xanthia; species Xanthia togata. The sequence goes on from OY970801.1 coordinate 1,113,850, forward strand.
GTGTCAATTCTGCCAGTTCTCAGTAAGGTGTTTGAAAAGTTGATACTCAATCAAATGTTACGTCACTTTAATAAAAATTCCATCTTTCATGACCAACAGTACGGTTTCACCAAAGGGCGCTGTACCACTGACGCCGGTGTCACCCTAATAAAGAACATTTTTAACGCTTGGGAAGAAGCACAAGATGCCATTGGAATCTTCTGCGACCTCTCGAAGGCGTTCGATTGCGTACACCATGAGACACTGCTGCTGAAACTGGACCACTATGGGATTAGGAACACAGCTCATGATTTGTTAAGATCATACCTGAAAGATAGAAAGGTTAAAGTTCAAGTCAACGGCACAAACTCATTAGGGTCTGAAATGGTAATGGGCGTTCCTCAAGGTTCGATATTGGGTCCATTCCTCTTTTTAGTTTATATTAATGATTTACCCCAAATATTTCTAAATCAGCCAAAGATGGTGTTATTTGCAGATGACACATCATTGATCTTTAAAATAAACCGACGGTCACCAAATCTTGACGACGTGAATAGCTCTATTGTTCAGGTCCAAGATTGGTTTACGGTAAATAATTTGGTACTAAATAATAAAAAAACCAAATGCATTAGATTTAAATTACCAAATGTTAGAAGTAGCGAATGTGACATCGTATTGAATGGAGAAAAACTGGAATTTATTAATCAAACAGTTTTCCTTGGAATCACGCTAGACGAGAAATTACAATGGGGACCCCATATAACATCTCTCGCGGGGCGGCTAAGCTCGGCCGCTTATGCTGTTAGAAAGATAAGACAGTTAACAGATGTAGAAACCGCGCGTTTGGTCTATTTTAGCTACTTCCACAGTATTATGTCATATGGCATTTTACTGTGGGGTCGGGCTGCTGACATTGAATCCATCTTTGTTTTACAAAAAAGAGCTGTCAGAGCCATTTATAATCTACGTCGTCGCGAATCTCTCAGGGAACTATTTAAAAAGATTAATATTATGACGGTACCTTGCCAATTCATTTATTCAAATATTATGTATGTGAGAAAAAATCTACATCTTTTTAATAAAATAAGTGATAGACATAGTTTTAATACTAGAAATAAAGATAAAATAGATCAACCTTTTTTCAGACTATCTAAAGTAAATACATCTTTTATGGGGTACTGTGTTAAATGTTACAACAGAATACCTTGTGATATATTAGAATTAAATGAAAGAAAATTTAAAAATCATATAAAAAGTACACTTTGTAAACAAGCATATTACAAATTAGAGGATTATATCCAAGATAAAAATGCTTGGAAACATGCTGGTCCTGCTCCATAGGACAATTCAGAATCTAGACAAAATCGAACTGGTTGCTAATTTAATTGTATAATTATTTTTTTAAACATTTATTTTATTTTATTTTTTGTGATTATTTGAACTCACACACTGACTTATTATTATTAGTGTTACTTATTATAATGTTAGAAATATAGTATAATTTTACAATGTTTGTAAGTATGTGAGCACCATGCATCTATCACATAATTATGTCATTCCTTCATTTTTCATTCTTTTTACCTATCGTGGTATAGTAATCTTATTCTAGGTGCATTGTCTTCACATATAATTATATAATAAGTGTATACAAGATATAATGATTTTTTTAAAAAGAGTAACGGTGGAGTTTCTTGCCCATTCTTCTCCATACGAAAACTACCTTTTGGAATGGGCGACTAGAATCAGTTTTATTATTTTTTGTAAAGTTTGACGTTCAAAAGTGCCTTTTTTGTGCCTAATTGAAATAAATTATTTGACTTTGACTTTGACTTTAATCGCGGGGTGAATGGAGACAAAACCAAGAAAGTTTTTTTGCCCTGACCTCCAGTCTTTTGAAATAAAACTTACTACACTGGACAGCAAATAAACCGAGCCACCCGCTACCTAGGCACTCTAATTCGATTTTCTCAAAAACTAAAAAACCTACAATTATCAAAGTTGTACCTACAGAAAGTGCGTTTCATGGTGATTAAAATGAAAGGAAACTTATTGGGTTTAATCAATATTTCTGTGTTTATTAAGGATTTTACAAAGAAGAGTCGTTTTCCAGTCGTGACAATCGTTAGTAATGATAAATTGAAAATAAAAAATTAAAGCCAAAAACAACAATGATATTAGAAGTAAAAAGACGCCTCTTTTTACATATAATATCATTGAAAAACAAAGATAAAATAAAAAAAAAGTTTTTGATCAATATTCCGTATTCCCTCCCCTTGCTCGGATAACTGCCAGCATCCTTGTATTCATCGACCTTACAAGCCTGACGATAAAATCTTGAGGAATTGTATTCCACTCCTCTTCAATTGCGATTCGCAGCTCTGGAAGCCTTGTTGGAGCAGGTACCCGGGCTCGAACCCGACGTTTCAGCTCATCCCATAAGTGTTCTATCGGATTCAAGTCCGGGCTTCGAGCTGGCCAGTCCATCGTACGAATGCTGACGTCGCGTAGATACTGGGTCACCACATGAGCAACATGAGGCCGTGCATTATCATGCATCAATTGCATATCCTGTCCGATATATCCTGCGTAAGGTACCACATGGTCTGCGAGGATTTCAGTAATGTAGCGATGAGAAGTCAGTCCACGTGTACGGCCCGTCGATTCGATGAAAACTAACGCTGTATGTGCTGTTAACGAGATGCCGCCCCAGACCATTACAGATCCTCCTCAATAAGCAACAGTTTCCTCGATGCAACACTGAGAATAACGTTCTCCAGGGCGACGATATAGGTACTCTCTGACGTCGATCACTTCCATGTAGACTTACCCTGGTCTCATCAGTGAAGAGTACATTACTCCACTGCTCTCAAACTCAAACTCAAAGCATTTATTTCAATTAAACCATTTACAGGCACTTTTGAATAGTCAATGGGTCGGTCAGTCAAAAAAAATATGAAGCTAGTTGCCCATTCCAAAGCGTAGTAGGTACCTATGGAGAAGAACGGGCAAGAAACTCCACGGACACTCTTTTAAATAAAAACATTGATACAAAATATTGGTTACATCATTCATTTTGAAATTATGCATGTGAGAACAATGTAGAAAGACGTGCACGTTCGTAAAAGCGTCCGTAATAAAAAAAATTACTACGCTAAAAAAATTAATTAAAACGCGCCACCATCAGCGAGACATTTGAGTGAGCATGACATACACAGCCGCCAGGGCACATTTAAGTCAATGAAATACTACATATTACCCGGTAAATGGTAGCTCTTTAGTACATAGTACTCACACCTGTGCTATGCAATTATATAATACAAAGGAAATTGAGTATAAACAATACAAGGTCTTACAATCTTCAGCAGCTCCAACAGTATTTTCAAAATGTTAATCAGTGGTGCCGATTCTCTTGTACACCGGACTAAACTAACTAAACTATCACTAAAATTCCTTACTTTTCGCTATGAGAATCTTAACGCTATTCTGTAGTAAAAAGTCTCTAAATTAAAAAATATATTTTGACACAACTAAATCGAATTTGACAATTGCGACTCCACGTGGTACATACTTTTTAGAGCCGGAGGTGCGCAGTGGGGGCAGCCTCGACGTGTTTTATATTGAATTTTTCACTTTTTGTATGGAAAATTAAAAAAAATATTACCTACGTGTTGAGTATTATGGGTATGGCGGTTTCATAGGGGGTCGAAAATTTCATTATTTTTGCGATAGGACACACCATTTTCGAGATATAAGCAAAAGAAAAGAAAAAAATCCAGTACAGTACTGTTTTTGCACCCGAAGTCGAGATGTTCGTGTGAATTTTAGTTCATAACAACCAATAATATTCCACACCATTTTCAGTGGCGATTAAAAATGGTCAGAATTATTTATAAAATTAAAATTTTAGGTGAAAAACGTCAAATTCAGAATAGCAAAATTGTCATTTTCACTAAATTAAAATCTCAGTACAATCTTAGTGCTGTCAAACTAAAATATAGTTAAGTTGTGCCACTTTAGTCTATTTCAGAATGGGAAATCATCGTTTGACAGGAGTAAACTAAATTTTGGTGATTTTTAGTCTAGTTTAGACGCATTTGTGACAAGAGAATCGGCACAATTGTGTATGTCAATTAGTTGTGGAGCAGGACCAGCAATGAGCCAAGCATTTTTATCAGAGATGTAATCCCCCAACTTATAATATGCCTGCCTACATATGTAGTGTGCGTTTTATACAAGATTTGAATTTCGTCTCATTAAGTTGAATTATGTGGGGAGGAATTTTATTGTAACATTTTAAACAGTACCCCATGAAAGATGAGTCTACTTTAGCCAGTCTGAAACCTGGTTGTACAAATAGGTCCCTATTTCTTGTACTATAATTATGTCTATCACCTCTTACTAAAAAGATGTAATTTTTTTCTAACGTACGTACATGATGTTTTCATAGATATATTTGATGATTAAACGAACTTACCTGTACGTGAAGTTCTATCATAATTATACTAGCGCCGAGTCCGAAGAGATTAGTAATTACACATGTAGTTACGCTAAGTTGTCACCACTCATGCACTTAGTTGAGAAGAAACAATATTATATTCTATTTTTCTTTATCTATGGCAATTCAATTTGACATAGCCTTTTTCATTTTTTTTTTTTTTGTGGGTATTTCATCCTGTTCCGCTCTCAGACGATATCGCCAATCATTTAGTTTAGAGTAAAATATCCTGTGGTTCATTGATGTATTTCCGATGTATGGTAGATAATTTGGGGTGTGTATTTACAGCACTGGGAGGGTGGGATTACTAATCTCTTCGGACTCGGCGCTAGTATAATTATGATAGAACTTCACGTACAGGTAAGTTCGTTTAATCATCAATTATACTAGCGCCTCGTCCTCGAGATTAGTAATTACACATGTAGACTTTGAGAGTAAGTATTTTGGGAAAATCATCAATGAAATGAATGAATGAATGTTTGTAAACATCAAAATATTTTATTGTTGAAACAGACATAACAATTAATAGTAATTAGGCGGTTTCTTTGAGTAATTACACAAAGGGTAAAATGAATCACAAACAAATTAATATTGTAATTAACTAACTAAAGAATAAATTATTCTTATATTAGCTATCATAGTTAGCTGTAGACAATTATGTATTTATTTCAATAAACTAATTATGAATGTATGAAAATCTGTTCTGAGCCAGCTTTTAACTAGTCGTAATCGAATAAATTATAATGAATGTTGGTTGATTATTGATTCTGCTAAGGTAGTACTATCATCATCAATAATAACTCTCTGATAGAATTTTGCAAAAGTTGTGGAATTCCTACTCCAGCCTGCCGTCTTACGGATAGTATCTAGGCTAACGCCCAGTGAGTGTGCGCGCGATGATGCTGCATGTCTCGTGCTGTGTGCACTGAACACGCTCGTGTCGACCCCACACTCACTGAGTGTTCGCTTTATCCAGCGGCTAAGCGTTTGCGTTCCCACTGGTTTATGAGGTTTCCTAATTCCAACAAATAAATCGTCAGATGTTCTTAATAATGAGGTGCGTTCTATGTAACACAGTAATGTAGTGGCTGGGCATATAGCTGTTTTTTCGTTAAAGAAGGGTAAATGAATAATAGGTTGTTGAAATCCCGGTCTAGAAGTCTTTATAATATCGGAGATTTTAATTGTGATACCCTGAGAAAGGCTATGAATGTTGCAAAGTTTTATCTTCGAGAGAGTTTGAACTCTTTGTGCCGTTGACAGAGCCAGTAAAGTAATGGCTTTATTTGTAAGCTTATCTAAGGTTAATTCCTCATTAGGATGCCATGAAGCCAATTTATCTAATACTAGGTTGGTATCCCAGGTAACTTCATATTTGGGTTTTGGTGGCTTTAGTCTAAAAACCCCTTTGAGGAATCTTTTTATTCTATCGTCACTAATTAGTACCGGGCTCAGCACCAGGGAAAGAGCAGATCTGCATGAATTGAGGGTACCATATTGGCAACCGTCATTAAAAAGTTCGGTTAAAAATGAAATTACTGTGGGTACAGAGGCGTCATAAGCATTTAACGAATTAATTTTACAGAAGTCCCACCATTTCTTCAAGTATACGTCGTATTGTTTTATAGAATTAAGTGCTAATGATGCTAACATTATATCAAGTGATGATTCTGGTATGTTTCTCCTTGAAAATGCCTCCCGGATAATATAACTGCCACCAGGGTAATCGACTCGTGTATCCGACGGGAGCTGGAATGAGATAGTAAGGCATGGCTTTTAGGTGGAAATGTAACAGTTTCTGAAATAAGGAGGTATTTAAACACGGGGTACCATGGCTGTGTTGGCCATAAAGGTACGACCATGATACCCCGTGCCTTGTCTGTTATTATTTTTCTAAGAGCTTTAAGTATGACTGAAAATGGCGGGAATGCATAGAAATCATAATTTGCCCAAGAAACCGTAAACGAGTCTATCGCGATTGCGTCTGGGTCTCGGTGCCAGGATATGTATGTGGCACATTTGTTATTTATGCGACTAGCAAATAAATCAATTTTTGGATGATCGAATGCGCGGGTGAGACTGTCAAAGGCGCAATCGGACAGTTCCCATTCTATGTCCGGATGAGTTCTTCGTGATTCGTAATCTGCAATAATATTATCACTCGATTTTATGTACGAGGCAAAGACGAAAAGTTTTTTGCTTTCGCACCAGTTCCAGATATCACGAGTTATTTGTGTGAGGTGAGGGTATCGTATACCCCTCATTTTATTTATATATGCTACTGTTGTTGAATTGTCAACGCGTAGTAATATTTGGCAATAAAAAAGGTTTTTAGCAAAATCTTTTAAGGCAATAAATGCGGCAAGCAGTTCTAAATAATTTATGTATCGTTCTCTTTCGGTATTTGACCACTGCCCGCTCGCAGACTTTCCTTCACAGGCGGCCCCCCACCCCGTTGTTGAGGCGTCAGAAAATTTCTCAACTTGGTAAACATCAATTTTTATTCGATGGACAGAATGTTCTATTTTATTTAGCCACCAGTAAAAGTCAGGTTTTAGTGATTCAGGTAAAATCATAAATTTGTTAAAATCATCATGACCTTTCAAGTTGAGATATTTACATCTTTCCATTTCTTTAGTGTGCAGCCATCCGTATTCGATCACTGGACAAGAAGAAACTAATAAGCCTATTAACTGAGCAAAAGTCCTAATTTTACAACGCTTTAATTTTGAAAACATTAGAAGTTGCTTTTATTCGTAACCTTTTATCTCGTGTGAATCTATAATCATACCTAAGAATCTGCATTTGGTCGATGGAAAAAGTGCGCTTTTTTCAACATTAATAATGAAGCCAAGTGCAGTTAATAATCTTTTAGGTTTACGTTAGATATGCCTATCTTCCAGGTGGGAATATCCAAACAATAACCAATCGTCTAAATAAACCGTAGACAGAAGGCCTGCGGAGCGCAGTAATTTAGCTATAGGTTTACATATTTTTGTGAAAACGTATGGGGCTGTGCTTAACCCAAATGGAAAAACATTAAATTCGAACAATTTACCCTCAAAACAGAATCTTAAATATTTTCGAGATTCTTTATGCATTTTAATTAAGAAATATGAGTCTTTCAGGTCGATTGACGCCATTTGACAATTATACGTTACCATTTTTAATGCCGTTCTTAAATCCTCTAACTTAAAATGATCTGTTTTAACGAATTTATTAAGGTTTTTTAAGTTTAAAATAAGGCGCATCTTGCCATTTGGTTTGGGTACCATGAAAATACTTGAGACAAATTGGTTTTCACATGGAGAACATTCTGATATTGCGCCTATTTTGAGTAGGTTATTTATCGCTTCTAAATAATGCGGTCTTTCATTAGCCGAGAGAGTTGGTCTAGCAGGGAGTGTATGTTGTATAACGGGTGATATAAATGGTATTTTATAACCTCTTATCCAGGATAGTATAGTCTGATCGTTCGTAATCGCAGCCCATTTTTGATAGAATTTAGATAAGCGGCCTGCGTACTTAACTGCATCTCGAAGCGGCGCGGGCGACGGGGATACGTCGACTGATGGCCCCGCGATGACGTCTTCGATGAGTGCGCGTGCATGTACTGCGTATGCAGCGGGGGATACTGTGCGCGCGGCGCGGCAGGCTTGCGGCTCCTCGGCGCTGGCGCCGGCCCCGCGGGTGGCCTGCGCGCCTGGGGGGGAGCTCTGCGGTTTAAAGCTCTCGATGCTGGTCCTTTATAATTGGTATTCGCAGTCTTGCTGCTAGATTCGGCTTTCAGTTCGATCCCAGATTTATTTACAGCCTTTGCTGATAGTAGGGTCAGGACCAAATTTTTGACGGATACAGATACGTTGTGGTGTCCGACTCATAAGTGACAAAATTTTGCGTACTTTACACGCCTTCAAATAATTTTGGATATTTGCTAATAACATCTTAATATGTTATAAACAGTCTCATTCATCAAATAACTAAACCAGAAGCTTAATTTCTTCAAATAAAATATTTTACTAAGCTCGGTGTCTTTTACGCTATGTAAAATACGCATGTCCTTGCTTGATTACCTAAGAATATTTTGCCGCTGTTTTTTTTTTAACGTAAGCTAGCATTTATAGTTTAGTATTATTAAAGCCTTAAAAAGACCAGTAATCGTTTTTATAAATAATACCACAATAACCATTGTTGTTTTATTTTTTACAATTAATTTTACATACGTCCCTTATTTGTTTCCGTTGTAATACTCCTGTTGTGCGACACCATAATTTCGAAACCAATAAACGTGTGTGGATGTTCCTGGATTATTTAGTACGGCTACATTGGCATCAAGCTGACAACAACATTTCGGATACAAACCGCTATGTTTTTTTACTGTCATTTGAGATTTTGTTTGTGTCGTCAGCGCGTGTCGTTAAGATTTGCTGACTTTAGGTGAGTAAATTTGTAATATTTTTACGATTTTCTAGAAATTGATATTATATTTATAAATCCTCTTTAACTTTATTGTTAAAAGGGATGCAGAAGTGTTCGATTAATGGTTAAATTTGTGAATTGTTGCATCTTTAAGGTTAGGTCGTGAATAATTTTCATTCCGTTGTGCGATTTGTGACACGAAATTGTGCGACGTGTCACAAGGAAAATTTATAAAGCTGTGTTTACAATCTAATCTCATTAGCTACCTATGTATTAAATGATTCTTAAATATTTAGATTATTGTTTAAATATTTATAAAATAGTTTTAACTTTCTACGCCAAAGCCTAAGAGGGTAATGGTTTAGTAGGTTTGTTTTATATGCCTGTCTCTATATTAGGTATCTTCTTTTATTCCTTTTTTTCTGCGTGACCTTTTGTGATGTTAGCTTGTCAAAGTTAGCAGTTAGTGTTTTTTTTTTTTTGTAGACCGTGTACCTTTTTCTTTTCAGATGCCTTTATCATCCGCAGAAAGATGTCGCAAGTACCGCGAAAAACTAAAAAAAAAAACCACAAAACTTTGAAGAAATTAAAAGAAAAACTTGGAAAGAACGAAATCCATCCAGAATGTTATTTATCAGCTGTTTTTTTGTTGTTGAATTCTTATAAGTCAAAGAATAAAAGATTTTAGTAAGTAATACAGGCCTGCAAGGTTGTTACTGTTTTACCAAACTGTTTTGGATTCTGTTCAGTTTTGGTTTTGTAATTTAATTTATTTGGATTGTACTACTTAGATATTAAATATTTCTCGAAATATAATGGTTTTTTTTTATTTATTCCACTTACCTACCTAAAATCTTACGACTATATACACACACCCTAATAATTCTATTGTGCTACAGTTATATTCCAGTGTGACACATTCCGTTGTGATTTCCGTTGTGCGATTACGTCAAAAATTTGGTCCTGACCCATTAATGTCTCTGATAAATTTTTACCAAATAGACACGTGTCTATCTTGGTGTTTTTAAGGTGTTCCTTCATATCATTTTTGAGGACAAATAAAATGAAATTTCTACGTGTGATGGAATCTGCATGTTGTAAATCGCATAAAATTCTGCTTATATCCATTAATTTTTGCAGCACGTCATTGGTCATTGTTTTTGAGTTTAGTTGGGAATTTATGATGTCTAAACAAGCAATTGCACTAGACATTTGTTTTTGTTTGTTTTCTATGCCCTTATCGCGTTTAACTTCGGTATCAGCAATTGCCGCCTTAATTTCCAAATTTATTTGAGGGGCATCTAGTTGAATACAATTTTTAGGTAATAGATATTTTGAGATAAGTTTTTTACGATTTTCCTTATTCAGACCATCTTTAACAATGTGTAATAAACGATTTGCAAGTTCGTTGCGTATTTCAGGCCCGTATTTGTCATTATTAGTTGGATCATCGCCTAAAATTTCTAGAATTTCCGTATCCAGATCAGGAACATTATCATCATGAACAATAGGCTCTTCGGGGGGTACATCCGTAGAAGTACTAGGGCCTGGCTGAGGTTCACGGGTTTAATTCGAGTCCTGAACTATTTCATCTTCAGGTGGCCATTCTAATAACCAATCATCTGGTCGCAATGCGGGGGTATCTGAAAATTATCATAGATATGATAATTTTAATACGTAAGCTAAATAACTTACAAAACATAAAAAGTGGACTTAAATAAGTCCATGACTATTTCTTTTTATTAATATCGTAATATTTTATCTTTATACAAAGAACAGAAATTTCAGCTAAATAGATACATCATTATTGTTTGTGATATATAGTCATAATAATTTAAACGGTAGGTTACAATCCCCAGCGGAAGGAACGCCAACCGTATTTTAAATGCGTTGAAACAGCCCCAGTGACTGTTCAGGTTGCATTAAAATAACGTAGATACGTAAAGAGGGTTGGTAAGAAAAAAGTAATCACTTTAGAAATGAGGTAAATACCTGCTCCTATATCCACATCGTGTAGAACAATAGTGTCCTCCAAGTCTGATACACTTTCCGAAGCACTTATTTGTCTATCACGAATTGTACGTTCTAACTTTCTTATTTTATTTTTGAAATGGTTAATGTCTTCTTCACGAGACCTAGAATTCTTTCGGCATTTTTATAACAAACTGTGCGAAGACGCGAAATAAATGTTGAGTGGTTGAGCACTAGAATGCGAATGATTGGCGATATCGTCTGAGAGCGGAACAGGATGAAATACCCATACAAAAAAAAAAAAAAAAAAAGAAGATTTGTGGGTATGTCAAATTGAATTGCTATAGATAAAGAAAAATAGAATTTACTATTGTTTCTTCTCAACCCGTCATGATGTTAATATCCTTAAACAGTTCCCTAAGAGAGTCGCGCCTGCGGAGATAAATGGCTCTGATCGCTCTTTTCTGCAGAATAAAAATAGACTCGATGTCTGCAGCCCGTCCCCAAAGTAAAATACCGTAACACATGATACTATGAAAATAACTGAAATAGACTAGCCTCGTGGTATCTACATCAGTAAATTGACGGATTTTTCTGACAGCATATGCTGCTGAACTTAGCCGTCCTGCAAGAGATGTTAAATGAGGACCCCATTGTAGCCTTGAGTCGAGCGTGATCCCCAGGAAAACTGTTTTATCGACAAATTCTAGTTTCTCTTGATTCAATACTATCTCAAAATCACTACTTTTGACATTTGGTAAAGAAAATTTTATGCACTTAGTTTTTTTTCCATTTAATACTAAATTATTAGCAGTGAACCAATTTTGGACCTGCAGTAGGGCGTTATTTACGTCGTCAAAATTTGTAGCACGTCTATCTACCTTAAAAATTAAGGAAGTATCGTCAGCAAATAACACCATTTGTGGTTGATTTTTAAATAAATGGAGTAGATCATTAATATACACTAAAAAGAGGAATGGACCCAATATCAAGCCTTGTGGCACACCCATTTTTACTTTTAAACCTAGTGAATTGATACCTTTTATTTGAACTTGCTGTTGTCTATCATTTAAATACGATTTTATTAAATTGAGTCCAAGTTTTCCAAGTCCGTAATGCTCAAGTTTCAAAAGAAAGGTTTCGTGATCGACGCAATCAAACGCCTTAGAGAGGTCACAAAAAAATCCTATTGCGTCTTGGGCCTCTTCCCACGTGTTAAAAATGTGTCTTAATAAGGTAACACCGGCGTCATTTTCATCAGTGGTACAACGTCCTCTGGTGAAACCATACTGTTGATCGTGGAGGACTTCATTTTTGTTAAAATGATTGAGTATTTGATTAAGCATTACCTTTTCAAACACTTTGCTAAAAACCGGCAACACGGATACGGGTCTATAATTATTGGTGTCTTTACTGTCCCCGGATTTGAAAAGTGGTATTACCTTGCTGTATTTCATTAAATCCGGGAAGACTCCTTGATCCACACACAAATTAAATATTAAGGCTAGGTAAGGCGCTATGGTCTCAATTATGGAGGTACAGATTTTAATGGACATTCCCCAAAGATCTTCGGTCAATTTGATCTTGATTTGTTTAAAAGCTTTTATTACTGTTAAGGGGTTAATATGCTTAAAGTTAAATTCAATCGGGCATGTTGAAACGTTTGCCCTTAATAAATCAAAAGAGAGCGAGGGCGAGGAATTTAAGGTTTCAGTTGTTTTAAGTGGGATACTGGTAAAGAAATTTACAAATTCTTGAGCAACTTCTTTGGTATCGCAAATGAGACCACCACATGACGTCTTCAGGATGTACTCTGAATTATGCTTTTTTTCCTGTTCGTTTCATTATTGATAATTTTCCAAACCGTCTGTATTCTATTGTCTGCTGATTTAACCTTGTTGCTAATGTATAAGGCTTTAGCTGCCTTACAAGTGTTCTTAAAAGTTCTAGAGTAAGTAGCAACATATTTATTAAAAGTTTCCGTGTTATTATAAGGCTTAAGGCCATACAGCTCGAAAAGTCTATCCCTACTTTTCCTGAGTCCTTTAGTTGCCCAGTCACTAAATAAAAACTTAGGGCTGATAATCTTATTGTTCTTCTTAAAAGAATTATCGAACTCGGTTTGGACTAACGAAAAGAATTCTTTATACAAAATATTAACATTGTTCATTGTAAGGTCCTGATTACTTAACTTACAAACTAAAGTGCTATTAAATTTATTTAATTTAACAGATGTTATTGGTCTGTATTGTATCTGCACTTTTTGCATTGGAATGTTGGACTCAAAAGTTATGGTTTGACCACTGTGATCAGAAGGGAGATAATTAACTATAGCTTTATCTAAATATTCGCAGCAACAAAACACATTATCAATACCTGTAGCAGTAGTCGTAGTTATTCGGGTTAGTTCTACAAACACATTTGACAAATTGAATGATTTGAACAAATTTAGAAATCTAGTGGTATTTGAATTATTTTCTAAAATATTAATGTTAAAGTCACCACAGATAATTACTGATGCATTACCAGTTGCAAGTTTTGCCAAGACATCTTCCATTACTGACTCAAATATAGAGTAGTTTTGATAATTAGGGGGTCTGTAAACGCACACTATGACATGCTTATCTAGCTCAACACAAGACAGTTCAATGCTATGTTCAACCGATAGTTCAACTATGTCATTACGGGTTTTTGATTTAATACAACTTTTAATTAAGATTAGTGAACCACCATGCCGCATTGATTTTCGGTTAAAGCAACTAGCCACACTATAATTTTCATAGTTAATTAACATTTGATAATCTTTTAACCATTGCTCAGTTAAGCAAATAATGTCAAACTTTGTTTTTTCTAAAAACAATTCAATTTCCAATTGTTTGGAAGAAAAATCTTGAATATTTTGATGAAATAATTTCAAGGAGTTCTGCTTAGCCCCTTTTGTACAGTTAACTACAGTGCTAGAAAATACCTTTTTGTTATTAAGTGTAACTATACTGTTAGTGGTACTTTCTGTTGTCTTACAAACTAGTTTAAACTATTTGAGTTAACCACCTTAACATTAGTATTATTTGTGGTGCTAATTATAGATGACTTCGACATACTACTTATGTCTGGGTTAATATTAAAAGCTAATAGCCTAGCTATTTGACGTCTAAAACTAATAGGCAGATACACAGTATCCCTAGTCGACCTTAGCTTATCAACAAAAATTTTGGTATCAAAAAATATAAACTTGTCACTGTGGTGACTAACTAAGAAATGCATGTAATTATTTAACATGTGAATGTAGTTATTTTGCCTGTTTGACAAGTGCTCAAAATATGGAAAAGCACACAAAATTACTTTCTTACAATTTAACTTCAATAGATTTATATGAGCTTTTATATTTTATTTTCAGAATATTCTTCATATTTTCAGAACTCAGCAACTTAGCCATGACTATAGGTTTCGGCAGATTATCTTGTGAGGTAATACACACTTCATGATTGTCCATTACTTTTGCCACATTCGTCTCAATCCCATTACCATTCATTGTCTCCATAGACTCACTTCTTATTAAAGGTTTAGGTCTCCTTCGGTTCACAGTTATAAAATCATCTTCGCTCGAGTCCACTTCTCGTTCTTTTCTCTTCACCACAGACCTTATTATTCCATCAGCTCTTTTTTCTGTCCCTCTAACTTCTACTTCCATCTCAATTAGTTGCTCGTCACATCTCTTATTCATCATTATTTCTAAATCAACCAAAGATGTTTGCAGATCATTGATCTTTAAAATAAACCGACGGTCACCAAATCTTGGCGACGTGAATAGCTCTATTGTTCAGGTCCAAGATTGGTTTACGGTAAATAATTTGGTACTAAATAATAATAAAAAAACCAGTGGATTAGATTTAAATTACCAAATGTTAGAAGTAGCGAATGTGACATCATATTGAATGGAGGAAAACTGGATTTATTAATCAAACAGTTTTCCTTGGAATCACGCTAGACGAGAAATTACAATGGGGACCCCATATAACATCTCTCGCGGGGCGGCTAAGCTCGGCCGCTTATGCTGTTAGAAAGATAAGACAGTTAACAGATGTAGAAACGTGACAACAGCATGTCGATTCCCGTAACCACTTCACCGTGAAAACATGTGAAGTGAGCGTGGAGTGAGCTGTCAGTGTCATCTCACCCTGTTGGAATGACAACTCACTTCACCTAAGTTTTCACGGTGAGATGGTTACAGAATAGCACTGCAGATGTGTATTATGTCGTATGATATTTTACTGTGGGGTCGGGCTGCTGACATTAAATCCATCTTTGTTTTACAAAAAAGAGCTGTCAGAGCCATTTATAAACTACGTCGTCGTCGCGAATCTCTCAGGGAACTATTTAAAAAGATTAATATTATGACGGTACCTTGCCAATTCATTTATGCAAATATTATGTATGTGAGAAAAAATCTACATGTTTTTAATAAAATAAGTGATAGACATAATTTTAATACTAGAAATATAGATAAAATAGATCAACCATTTTTCAGACTATCTAAAGTAAATACATCTTTTATGGGGTACTGAGTAAAATGTTACAACAGAATACCTTGTGATATATTAGAATTAAATGAAAGAAAATTTATAAATCATATAAAAAGTACACTTTGTAAACAAGCATATTACAAATTAGAGGATTATATCCAAGATAAAAATGCATGGAAACATGCTGGTCCTGCTCCATAGGACAATTCAGAATCTAGACAAAATAGAACTGCAGCCTAATTGCGCAACACATTTTATTTTTGATATCAATTCCGAATCGAAACCAAGTCCAATTTAAATCGCATGGCATAATTGGAATTACGATAAACATTTTTTACCAATCGACCGAAATTGAATAGGGTTGTTCTTATAAAACGGCTATACTTATGTCTTTAATTTATATGTTTTGTTCCACCATATAGGCATGATTAATTTCCAAATTATTGTGCTTTAATTTAATTTAATTTTAATTATAACTGATGCTCTACTAGTGCTTATAGATGAAAATGTACAATGATTGCCGAAAAATGTAAAACCATTTTTTAAAACACTTTCTATCAAAAACTACCATAATTGAAATGCGTAACAAAACGTTTCCTTTCCCCGGTTTTTTTTATCTGTGGCCAATGACAAAATCGTAGAAAAGCAGTGTTGTCAACTTAGTGGGATTTCCACTAAACCTGGGGGTTTGGACACCCCTACTGGCGAAGAAATTGCTTGAAATTGCGGGTTGCTTTTAGTGGCTGGTGGTTTTGTCTAGTGGTTAGTTTAATTCAATTTGTAGAAAACAATACAATCAATTACTAAAACTGACTCGAGAAAATATTAAAATAACAAGAAAATGGCATGTTTTATTGTTTGTCTAAAACCTGTGTCAGTGATTTTACGATGTATTTCTTTCAAATGCCGAAACCACTGCAGATTCGAACGCTGTTTTGGCAAAACTGTTCACCATGATGAATATGTTGAAACCAATCAGAGGCTCCGCCCGAGTAGTGATCGCAAAACGACGTCATTTCTAAAAAATATTTCACGGGAAAATACTACCGGGGTAAAAAAAATCTGCCGTTATGCCTAAGTTATGTATAGATCTAACAAACATTCTAACATCTTCACTAACTTTTTCATTAATTATTGTAGATTAAGTTGGATGATGTTTAAAAAAATACTTTGACCTTTTGTTTTATTTTCATTCTCAAATTTTCAAATGGACCTCCAAAACAGCGACCGAATGTCAGTAACAGAAAAATAAAATTAAAAAAATTGTGACTAAACTATACTCTATTTGAAATAAGATTATACATTTAAATAAACCGTTTCGTGTTCGGTTGAACATTAAAAGCAAAAAAAGTGGTTACAATACCAAGTGTTTACTGAAGCTGCCATTTGTCATGTCACCAACGCAATAGAAGTCAAAATCGGTTGAACGGATTATAAAAAATGTCATAACTTATTTCTTTTTATAGCACTCGGGGAAAAAAATGGCAACACTGAGAACAACACAAAATTGTAATAAATGTACAAAGGGGAATGCCCATCAGCCACACAAAAAAATGCCTGAAATGAACAACAATGAAATATACGCCAAATTGCACTACAAATCGTAGGGAACCCATGACAATTTCAATAATTATCAAAAAACTCGGTAGAAGCCAGTTCCAAACAATTTTTCTAAAATATGGGTTAAGTCAAGGTTAAGGATTAATATGCAATAATTAAACAACAAAACAGCATTTAAATGTTTTAATCATCATTAAAAACCACTAATATGTCATCAAGAAACTCTGCAGGAGAATAAATATTAAGTTGGTACCGGGCCCATGCTATACCATATTATTGACATGGTATGGGCACAGGTACCAACTGTTCGCCGTCCCACTAGGCAGTTACAATAACGATGCTGTAAAGCCCCAATCCCAGATAAAGAATTGTTAACTATTATGTAAACAAAATATATTTTTTGATAAATATGTCTGCTATGTATTTTTCCTCGCAGTAAAAAACAATTACCCGGAAGAGCTAAATCCTCAACCAATGCGTTATCAATTTCCCTGCATATCTCAATCGTATATATACCTTGTGGTGTTATCCATGCCTGTATTAAACAACGTACTTCATCATTTTGCACTGATATGAGATTACGTCTCATCGTTGCAATATCGAGATAGCAATTAATACAGTGTACGTTTTATCCATTCTTAAATGGACACGGTGCACAAGTCCAAAACAACAGCAGAGTCGTATTTAGAGCAGGTTCAGGTCCGTCGTCAAAAAGCCGAGTCGTCGTTTAGGCCGGTCCAATCTAAGTCGTGTTCAAAAATGGGTAACGTGTGCAGTAAAATCAAAATCCTTAAAAAATAACCACAGTCGTTGTTATAATATAATATCCTGAATTTACTCGAGCCGCAAACGCAAAAATCCGCAAAGCCATGAATCGAAAAAATGAAAATGCATTCATGTCAAACTGTCAATAAGGCAAAGGACATGTGATGCATACAGCCTACGATACGATTTATAATTCGAGTTTTTTGATTTTAATTAATATTCACACGCATATACTATTTTAATTATATTTACGGTATAAATAGGTCGAATAATATTAAATGAATGATAACTATGCAATAATTCTATAAAATAGTTCGTTAAGGATTATTGACGATTTCTGTTTGGCTGAATGTCGATTACTCATGTCAAATAAACACTGACCGCCATTATAAATTAAGAATGACTATGACGGATATCAAAATAAATATTTTAATTATCGTTATATTTTCACCCTAGGTAAACAAACTTGAGATACATTTCGTTATACATATTTTATTATAAATAGAATTTAGGACTATTAGTAGTTTCTGTCTATTTCAGGCATTTTTTGGGCGTTTTCCTTTTAATTTAATATCCTTTATGAAACGTGGGCCTATGTTAGGCAGTTTTGGAACATTTTTCTTGTGGCTTGTGTAAGCCGGATGAACTGGAAAATTCTCTCATTAAATCAATACTGTTTTGCTCAATAGCGAAAAATACGTCGAGATTATCACTACAAGTAAGTAACCCAATATAAATAGGAATAACGTGAGTCCCTACGTCCGTCAACCTCACATTCTAAAACTGAAATTGTTAATTGATATTTTTGTACATAAGTACCTACATGCTGAAATAAACTATTGTTAGGACAGAAGTGAAATCACAATTAAAAAAAACAATTATTTATTAACCTAAAAACTAATCACATGAATTTTATAAAGATTTATAAACTTAGCAAAATTACATTCAGAGGAACAAAATCATCACTAATCAAAATAATCGAGGAAATCAACAAGAAAATAATGAGATACAGAGATACCAGATTACACCGAACGGCCGACGGGCAGCGCTTCCGCACGCAACGTATTCCAAACGAAAAGTGTCCCCGACCCGCCGCCTGCGGTAGTTTTATAGCGACCGCGCCCCCCTCGTTCTTGGGCCGGGTAGAGGTATCCAACACGGCCATCCTGATCATGCGTCGTCCTCGACAGCATCGGAAAGGTCCGGCAAGCTCAGCATGGCTGTTCCATGGGTTTCGTCAGCTGGACGGGAAGGCCCAGCGACTAGCTCGGCACCATGATGATCAGAAGTGGTGTCTTCAGTCAGGTCGTCTTCTGTGAAACCGACGAGAAAGATTAACGACTCTCAGAGAGGAAACACATTTGCCTATTTTTTTTTTGCTTGCACTCAATTCGCCTTACGTGGCCTTTTTCTTTCATTCATCAGACACATAAACTGACTAGCTAAATAGTCTATGGGGTACCAAGACGTCATCTTAGTACTTCATAGAGTTCCATTCATCACACAGAAACATCATAACTCATGTCATCGACAATCATACATCATGCAACACATATCATGTTCATTCACTGTCATGTAGGGCATTTATCGCCGAAAGGATCGTCTCGCAGTCCGTCCTCTACATGACCCATCGTGTAGGGCGATTACCAAATCACCGAAAGGAACGTCTCGCAGTCCGTCCTCTACACATCAAAACACACGTTATACGGAAACCACATCCGTTATAGGTACGTGGGTGGCGAGGCCACTCTTCGTGAGACCGGTCAGGTACCTCGCAGTTTACCTGACGTAGACGTCTCGCAGTCCGTCTACTGTCTCACCCCAAGATCTGCACGACCCTCTATGGCAATGCAGACCCCTCATAGTACGCAAGCACACTCACGCTCAAAGAATGCAGCGCAAGTCTCAGGACACCACTCCCCTTTCCAGAGCACCATGTACTGAGCAGCAGCTTGCGTCGTCTTGCCATAGGAGCCGGTCAACAAGCGCAGCTCATACCGCCCACTCGGCAGCGCGCGTATGACCCTGTACGGCCCTCGCATCCCGTGATCCATCTTTCCAGTTGCCTGCGAAAACTTAATGACGAAAACCATATCATTCACATTAAAAACTTTTGGTGTGCGTCGGTTCCGGTTTACGTAATCGTCCTGTCGAGACTGATTTTGTTTTAGTAGATCAGTTGCGCGGGCTCGGCGTAACTCTCTTTGTGCTTCACGGTTTGGCTGTACGCCTTCCAAAGCGACATCACGGACTAGTGACCTGATGACGGGGGTCGCCGCGTCGGTGCCCACCAGCAGATTTAACGGTGATGCCTGAGTCGTCTTCTGCTTGGTCACGTTGAGAGTTAGTTGGAGTCTCCACAGCGTCTCGGACCAGGCTGCCCCTTTGTGATTGGTCTCGATGCGAAGAAGGTTCAGTACAGTGCGGGCGTACCTCTCAACCTGGCCGTTTGATTGATGCATCTCTGCAGTAACCAAATGTATCTCCGATCCCATATCTTTAACAAAATCTAAGAACCTAGCGGACTGATACATTCTGCCTCTGTCGGTTACAATCATTTTTGGTACACCAAAAAGTGAAACTGCGTTTGTGAACACTCTTAAAAGTTCTTCTACATCCTGCCTATAAATGGGGTAAAGGAGCGTGTACTTTGTAAACGCATCTACAATAAGAAGAACAAACTTGAAGCCGTTCGACTCGGGAAGTGGACCTAGTACATCTGAGTGTACAACTGAAAAAGGTTGATCGGGTTTTTCCCACGAAGTTATATTTTGTTGTGGAGCCCTGGGCACACGTTTTTTGGAGATGCAAATCAAGCAATGTTCGAGATACTTTTTAACGAATTGCCTAAGGCCTGGGAACCAAAAGTGCCTTAGGATTAAATCTAAGGTCTTGTCATAGCCGATGTGGTTGTGCTCATCATGGAACACTCGAAGCAAACTAAGTCTGTGACCCCGGGGAACAAAACAAAGGAATCGCGGTTGCTCGCCAATCGGAGTGTACTTATAGTACAGAAGGTCATTTTTCTCAACATAGCGATTAGGATCTAGGCTGCCTTCTCTAAGTCTTTGGAGAAGCTCCCGTGTCTCTTCATCTGCAGCTTGCGCTATCTGAGCCCAATTGCGATGTTGAGTGACATGAAGCACTTTACGAGGGGGGTTTCTGCTTAAGTAATCGGCGTGTGACATCATTACCCCTTTTCGGTACTCCATCTCGAAGGTAAAATCTTGGAGGTATATCCACCAGCGGGCAACTCTCAGCAGCAGATCCTTTTTACGTTCGGTGGATTTGAGAGCATTGCAGTCTGTAATTAATTTAAACTGGAGTCCGATCAAATAGTGTCGGAAATTCTGCAATGCTTTCACAACCGCCAACGTCTCTAACTCGTAAGAGTGGTATCTACTCTCTGCGCCTTGAGTGGTTCGGCTGAAGTAAGCCACAACTCTTTTACTAGCGTTCGGGTGGGTTTGTAAAAGAATTGCGCCATAACCGATGCTGCTCGCATCAGTATGAACCTCCGTGGGTAGACTCGGGTCAAAAATTGCTAACACAGGTTCATTGGTCAAAATCGAAATAATTTCCTGTCGCACTTTTTCCTGTTCGGGACCCCAATTGAACTGAACATTTATTTTAGTTAATTGTGAGATTGGAAATGTTTTCATTGCATAACCCTCAATGTACTTCCGAAAGTAACCGGCCAGTCCCAGGAACTGCCTAACTTGTTTGACATTTTCTGGGGCGGGCGAGTCTACTAATGCCTGGATCTTGTGAGGGCTCGGCCTAACCTGACCTTGACTTATTATTCGGCCAAGATATTCAACCTCGGTGGTGAGAAAGACACATTTGCGTACATTTATCGAAAACCCTGCCTTGGTTAAGGTCGTAAGTACCTGTCGCAACAGGTCGACACCTTCGTCCACTGTGGTGCTCATCAACAGTACGTCATCTATGTAAACCAGAACTTGTCCCGCGTCAATGAATTTGTGCAGCGTTTTGTTGATGATGCGTTGATATACAATGGGCGAATTTGTCAAACCGTATGGCATTTTTAAGTACTCATAATGCCCCTCGGGCGTAACGAATGCGGTGCGATGGACTGACTCGTCACTTATTTTAATTTGGTGGAATCCAGAGGCCATGTCAAGAGATGAGTATCTCGTTATGTTTTTGTCGCCTAAACGATCGATATGGTCCTCTATTAATGGGAGTGGATATCGCTCTTTGACAGTCACCCTATTCAAAGCACGAAAATCAACGCAAAGCCGGTCCGAACCGTCCTTTTTCTTCACTAAAATTATCGGACTGGAATACTCGGATTCGGACTCTCGGATAATGCACTTCTGTAGAAGGTCATTGATGATTTCGCGAACTCTAATTTTCTCAGCAATTGAAAGTTTATATGGGCGGTAGGTAATGGGTACATCGCTGGTTACATTGATATGCATTTCGCCCGTAGTGACAGTAGTTGTCGCCGTGCCTGTGATAAAAAACTCCGCAAAATCATCAATTACCCACTTAAGAGATTCCCGCTCTGCACCCTGTAGTGGCGTAACTATAGGTATGTTAGATTCTTTAGAGACCGTGAATACATGAGACGTGTTCTGACTGTCAGGTGCACGTGTGAGATATTGTCGGTCTTTGGTTCTGATGTACGTTAGGCCATCCCTATTCAAAATGTCAGTTCCAATTATCAGGGGTGTACTCATAAAGGTGGCTGGTACTACAACAAAATCGGCCTCTAGTGCAATATTAGCAAACTCAACCGTAAGGGTTGCGTAAGACGTGGACACAATTTCGTGGTTACTAATACCCTTCAAAACACACTTAGTAGGTTTTACTGCACAAGACAAATGTTTTACTACGTCGGACGATATGAGGGAGACATTAAGCGCGCCGCTGTCTATTAACACATCGACCGGTATGCCGTGTACCACTGCGGTGGTTATGTCGCTGTTTTTTCCGCAGGATCCTGACAAAAATTTACGTTCCGTTTGTTCTGCTGACCCTGTGGTCCTGACGATCTTTCTTTGGCAAAGCAAACGTCCTCCGTATGCCCTATCTTTTTACAGAACGTGCAGGTTGGAACGTTGGGACGTACTTTGGACACTGGCTCGGACGGCTTAGATCTTTTAGGACAGTTGTGAGACAAGTGACCTCGGCCTTTACAGTTAAAACAGGTCTTATGCTGATTCGGATCTGCATGTTCTGTACCGCGTTTCCGTGATAGAGGGTAGGCCGTAGTTTTAGCTGAGCCACCCTTCACTTGATCTGGCTTCGCATATATAGATAGAAAAGACACCAGATTTTCTGAAGAGAGTTCTGCGTTGGCCGCCGCTGCCCGCACCTGTGCATCGTCTATGCCGCGGACCACTATTTGCGTCATTAATTCCTCGCTAAGGCCCTTGACAATGCGCAAGCGGAGCAGGGTACGTCTCGCGTACTCAGCGTACGACGTGAATTTGTGAGACGTCGTATTCATCGTTTCAAAAAGTATCGTCGCGTAATCTAATTTTCGGGGGCAAAGTGGTTTGAATTCGCGTTTAAAGCTACTCCACGACCTATCAGAGGTTACCCACTCGTTCAACCAAGTTTTCGCGTCGCCTTTTAAACATCCGGCTACGCGTGATAGGCATTCTCTGTCATTCCAGCCATTGGCTATTTGTGCGCGATCCACTTCATCACACCAAGAGTCCACATCATGGATAGACGGGTCAAAATTTGACACAAAGTAATGCGAACGTCCCGGATTTATGCAGTGGATCGCATCTACTATAGCTTGAGCCACAGACGGCGCCGTTGTGTCTGGTTGCGGAATGGGGGTAAACGTGAATTTGTTCTCGATCATTTCCAGACGGGTTATAATTGTGTCTAGCGTTCGCGATTCTGCAGGGTTAGACCGCGGTGTCTGGTTAATGTATGACGCAAGCGGTGGCGTCCCGTTCAATCGTACTCTAGAGGGAGCCCGTTCGCGACGACTACGTGACTTATTCCGAGGTTTTCGTGAGCTATCTCGCGACCGATCGCGCCTACGATACCGTCGGTGCGATCTGCTACGTGATCTGCTCCGTGAACTGTGCGTGTTAGGCATGTTCACCGGTAGTAATGTCAATTATTGCGATTTCGCGATAATTTCATTAGCATGTGAATTCTTGAGTCTTAGCATGCTAGTTGCTATTGCTATGCTATTTGCTAATATGACGATATTTGATATTAATGAAGTATGCGAATTTTGTTAATACTTCTACTATTACCTCCTATTATTTATAGGTACCTAGATATTAAGTTCACACTATTATCTATTTAAGTACATTAATAAGCACAAGACGAAATAATTTAATTACTGTATATCGAAATTAACGAATACGTAAACTAAACTCTCACTATCACTTGCCAAAACGTACTGAACTTTGGCACAAAACGACGCGCGCCAAGCGCGTGTCACACCAAATATTATTAAATAATCACGAATTCATTCAATCAATACACGACCTTAAGTACGAACATCAAAGACAATAAGGTCATAATTGCTAAACAGCAATCTTCGCACGACCCTGCTAAATCTGCTAATGCTAATAATTTAAATATAATAATACAGTCACAAGCATTCATTCAATATACAACCCTAAGTACGCGCAAATCAAAGTTATTAAGATAACAATTGCTTAACCCATTCTTCGCAAATTCGCAGAATCTGCTAATAAATTTCACTTGCGAATTCACGAGAAACGGTCAAGTGAAACCGATAGATTTAGTATTCCCGACTTCCCGTGGGTGCGACGGAGAGCGCACGCTACCGCTGCGTACGTCGACGCTCTGACGTATGATAGCATGATATAATTCATTTAGCCACAGACTACATAGGGATACTACCATTTAGCATTTCACAGAATTTCGCAACTACATTTCATTTGCTAAATGCTAAATGATCAATCGCATGCTAACAATGAATGCGAATGCTAATTAATCCATCACTATTCACCGGCCAAAACAAGTTCTATAGTACACAAAACAACAAACACCAAAAAATAATAAAAATAAACGATTCACACACGTGGGTAACGACAAAGTTCCTCTGTTATGAAATTCAAACTGGTCAAGGGGCCTAAATTGGGGTTGGATTGTTATCCCACTTCTGATGTTAGGACAGAAGTGAAATCACAATTAAAAAAAACAATTATTTATTAACCTAAAAACTAATCACATGAATTTTATAAAGATTTATAAACTTAGCAAAATTACATTCAGAGGAACAAAATCATCACTAATCAAAATAATCGAGGAAATCAACAAGAAAATAATGAGATACAGAGATACCAGATTACACCGAACGGCCGACGGGCAGCGCTTCCGCACGCAACGTATTCCAAACGAAAAGTGTCCCCGACCCGCCGCCTGCGGTAGTTTTATAGCGACCGCGCCCCCCTCGTTCTTGGGCCGGGTAGAGGTATCCAACACTATAGTAACCACTAACCTAACTACAAAACATATTCATCATATTTCCACAGACGGTGCTAGAGCTGAAAATACATGAATGGAACACTACCCAACATGAATCTTCGTAATTTCCTAACAAAGAAGTTGAATGGCTAGATGGCAAAAATGCTGTGAATGAAAATGTAAGCTTTTAGTCACATAGTTAAGAATCAAGTGAGGCAACTTACTTTATAATAAAATTATGAATATTTATTTCCTTGGCCGAACTTTCTACATCATAATTATATTTTATGTATACCTAACTAATGTTTACATAATTTAGTATTACAAAATATCTGGACATTGAAAAATCAGCCCTAAGTAAAGAAGAAATTATACAAACAGCAGCAATAACTAGGCTAATGGCTTTTGTCCAGCCATGGGCCCAATGAATGCCTACTTTACTTTGCCACAGGGTTTATTTATAAACATTGCTTAAAGTTAAATGACGTTCAAATGTCAAAAATGTATGGTTATACAGTTGCTAATCATTACTTAACTTTAAGTAACGTTTATAAATAAACCCCATAATGTTTAAGTACTTTATTTGAGCAGAAAATAATATGATTTTGTTTTAAAACTGTAGAGTTCCTGGGAAGTTTCACCTACGAAGACATGAAGGCAGCATGAATGAAGGCACCTGCTGCGTTGCTACTTAGAAACTGAAGATAGTTCTTGAAATATAATTGTTGTTTTAGAAAACTGTTGAGTCTTGAATGACAGTAATATAAATGTATGTTCCTATTTTGTTAATTGATAATGATAACAGTGTAAACTACAAATAAAAATAACTTATTATGAAATATTTAAGAATTTAAGTTTTTTTTTTCATTAACACAAAATTATGTCTCTTTGGTCTAGGGGTCGCAAGAGCTACTGCTGAGTATGAGGTCCTGGGTTCGATGCCTGGGTTGGGCATAGTGTTATTGGGTTTTTCCACCTGGAATTTCTTAGTAGTGCCCGGTTGATGGCAATAGGCTCGTCCCCTATTACATGGGACTTAAACATAACTGGTGAAATGTGTGTGTACAGGCAAACCTCTGCCCAACTCTTCGGAGAAACAGTGATATTATGTATGTATTTTCAGTAGGTTCAGTAAATAGAGCGAAATAAATTATGGAAAACAAAGCAAACAATAACTGACAATAGCCTTTATTCACATTTATGAAATATTTACACATGGGGCAAAAAGAAATTGGAAAATATATTGTAAGGATTAGTGAAATTTAATGTATTCCTGTGGAATTCATCATGGATTATGTATGTACTGCTTGCTAATTCTTGCTGTAAGCGCATGAGAGTTTATACTTTTCCTCAATAATGAAGTTGAGCCTGACACCTGAAAAAAAAAAGAATTTAAGTAAATCTTCTATATTATGTATATTCCATGATCCATTACATCCATCCACAAAATAAATTCTAATTGGCCTCTCCCTTAAACACTTCAATGAATACAACAATTATTAGGTTCAATGACTTTATTAAATGTATGAAAGTCACCAACATAACACGTATGTATGTTTAAATAAATAAAACATTGTGCTAAACACACATTCAATGTTCAACACTTAGAAATAAAAGAATATTGTTATTACTTAAGTACCTTAGATGGTGGTGTGGTATGTTCATTGATGTCCTTACATAATCCACTGTCTTCTATGCTCAGTACAATGGATACAGTACGAGGTACGAATTTGTCTTTCAATAAAATACCTCGTTTCTGAAATTTCATAATATTAACAGAAGAGAACTTGGTCAGTGAGTCGTCTTATGGGCGGATAATTTTCACAATATTATTAATTTTATCGACCGTTTCGATATTATTTTAATATATCACTATTATTGATTTATCATTGAGATTTTACACAAAAACACATTCACAATTTATTAAAACGATGTTCATTTACATAATTTCGTAATAATTAAGGAGAATATACGAGTAAATCCCAAAAATATTACAAAGAAAATCAAATGCGAGGAGTACATTGCCTTCTATTACAACTGACAGAAGAAACAAATTACTCGTTGATTTTAAACCAATTCAGCGCTGTCAAAATGGTTACGTAATTCGAATTATAGCCTTTTTAGACGCGTATCGTTCACTCTTTAGCGTCTCATTCAGAATGCAGTTGATATCAAAAATTTTAGAGTTACGTAATACGAAAGCTGTCAAATTTTTCAATTTCCAGTTTAAATGATATCAATTCCACTCAAATTTGTATTGAAAATGTGTTGCGTAATTAGATAGCTGGTTGACAATGTAATTGTATTTTTTTTTTTACATTTATTTTATTTTATGTGATTACTTGAACTCACACACTGACTTATTATTATTATTACTTTTTGTAAGTATGTGAGCACCATGCATCTATCACATAATTAATTTATGTCATTCCTTCATTTTTCATTCTTTTTACCTATCGTGGTATAGTAATCTTATTCTAGGTGCATTGTCTTCACATATAATTATATAATTAGTGTATACAAGATATAATGTTTTTTTTTTAAAGAGTAACGGTGGCGTTTCTTTCCCATTTTACTCCATACGAAAACTAGCTTTTGGAATGGGCGACTAGAATCAGTTATTATTATTTTTTGTAAAGTTTGACGTTCAAAAGTGCCTTTTTTGTGCCTAATTGAAATAAATTATTTGACTTTGACTTTTGACTTTGACTTCTTTACTATTTCTGAATCACTTAAATCCACTCCACTTGAATTTTCTCCCATTTCACAAATAACCGGGTATAGTTGTGTCAGTCGTTACAAAGCTGCGAAAGCATAAACGCGTACGCACAGCTCCACGACTCGCGCCACACTGTAAAGCAATAAGTAGATTTGTAAAATAATGGATAGCAATAGTTTACCAAATAGTCATGAAATCTGTCGCTATAGTAAGCCGAATTGTAATTTAGAACTAATACTAAACAATAGATAGTATAGTTCAGAACTTTACAAAAACCGATTTCTGTGTTATCTACTTAGTCTGGCCATAAATACTGTTACAATTAAAAATAAGAAAGATATTACATTTGAATTTGGAATCTGTCATTTTTATACGATTGTTCATTGAGTTTCCTAATTTTGGTGCCAATACATTGTACAATATTTTGCGATATAAAAATGGAGTGGGGTGATAAAGAGATCCGAATCGCTGTGATTGCATTACACAAAGTTGGTATGGAGCCAAATGCAATTTTTAAAACTCCATATGCTTGGTATTAGGCAAATGTTTGTGTACCGGGCTATTAATAGGTACAATGAGACCTTCTCTGTTTGTGACAGAAAAAGATCTGGCCGTCCACGTAGTGTTCGTACGAAAATGGTGGTCAAAGCAGTAAGGGAAAGAATTTGAAGAAATCCTGTCCGAAAGCAAAAGATTTTATCTCGGGAGATGAAGATAGCGCCCAGAACCATGTCGCGTATTTTAAAAGATGACTTAGGACTTGCAGCCTATAAGAGACGCACTGGTCAGTTTTTAACTGATAATTTAAAAAAGAATAGGGTGGTTAAATCGAAACAACTACTGAAGCGGTACGCAAAGGGAGGTCACAGATTTTTTTTGTTTACGGATGAGAAAATCTTTACAATTGAGCAACATTTTAACAAACAAAATGACCGTATTTATGCTCAAAGCTCTA
Organism: Xanthia togata; assembly: GCA_963853775.1. Taxonomy (NCBI): domain Eukaryota; kingdom Metazoa; phylum Arthropoda; class Insecta; order Lepidoptera; family Noctuidae; genus Xanthia; species Xanthia togata. Next base: position 1,142,673 of record OY970801.1, read on the forward strand.
AGGAAGCTTCCCAATTAGTTGATAGAGTGCAAGGTGGGCATTATCCGATTTCAGTGATGGTTTGGTGGGGTGTTAGCTATGAAGGAGTGACAGAGCCATATTTTTGTGAAAAAGGTATCAAAACATCGGCACAAGTGTATCAAGATACCATTCTTGAGAAGGTAGTTAAGCCCCTTAATAACACCATATTCAATAACCAAGTATGGTCCTTAAAACAAGACTCGGCGCCGGGTCATAAAGCTCGGTCCACGCAGTCTTCGTTGGAAGTGAACGTTTCGGACTTCATCAGAGCTGAAGACTGGCCGTCGTCTAGTCCCGATCTTTATCAGCTGGATTATGATTTATGGCCAGTTTTAGAGATTACGGCTTGCTCTAAATGCCATGATAATTTGGAGTCCCTAAAACAATCCATACGATTGGCAGTGACGAATTTTCCCATGGAAAGAGTGCGTGCCTCTATTGATAACTGCAGTGCTATTCTGTAACCATCTCACCGTGAAAACTTAGGTGAAGTGAGTTGTCATTCCAACAGGGTGAGATGACACTGACAGCTCACTCCACGCTCACTTCACATGTTTTCACGGTGAAGTGGTTACGGGAATCGACATGCTGGCCTCAACGTTTAAAGGACTGTATTGCAGCCAATGGAGACCACTTCGAATAAGCTTTTTATATTTTAAATTGTTTCATATTTATGTATTAAACTAACACACTGTAAAAGTAATCAATATTATTTGCAATAAAAAAATAAAAATTCTTCGTGACAATATTTATGGCAAGACCCTAGTCTTGCCATAAATATTGTCACGTCATTGTTCTTACGAGTATATAGATGAAGAAGATTTCATAAGAACTCAAAATTACATAAAACTTGTCGTACTTATTCGTAAAAAATATTACCTCTAAATCACACTAATTTTATAACATGCCTACGAACTTTTAAATATATGAATAATGTAAATATTATGTTCAACAGTCGAGTTGAGACATAATAATCTACTCTACCTATGTATGGATGTAGAAAGTTTCTACGTATAGGTACGTAGGTATACGTTTTAGATTCTAACTTAAATTTACCATACATATGATACATACCGCCCACATTACGGGACACTAAATAACAGAGGATTACAAATTATTATCTTAGATTTAATAGACATGATCTCATACTGTAGTAGGTACTACTTATCACAGCCACTACTACTAATAGCTCAGAATTTGATTGTTCCCAAAAAACATAAAAAGAAATAACAGGTGCAGGCACAAAATAATTCTCAGTTTTTCTGTAAATACATACGAGTACATACATATACTTCACCAAAATATAGCGGGACTGATGAACAAATCAGATGCACTAACAGTCAAAATAGAAGAACTTCACAATGCAGGAACTAATATTGATGTAATTTGTAACTTCACAATGCAGGAATTAATCAGATTTTTAACTTCACAATGCAGGAATTAATCAGAACATTTTATTGAGACAAGTTTGTTGCAAATGTTAGGTTTCAATTTTATTAATACATAATTGTTGGATATTGTACTGGCAACACCGAAAGATTCGATATGTCAGAATGGCGGAACAACAGCCTTCTGGGTCGGGCGCTCACGAGAGTAAGCTGTGTGTTGAAGATCTACTGTAAATTAAGGTAACCTATTGGTCCTATGGTAAATATTAGAATACTGATAAAATGGTGATATTATGTGGGGAATAGGAGATGTGATGGTATGATGTAGAATATTTCATACCTCACGCGAGGCGTAAGGTGACGGACGTGTCGTGTTGGTGTTAGAGACCATATCGTTTAATAAAACTGCAACGTTCCCAGTGGAAAGTAAACCCTATTTTAGTACGCGGACGGTCTACTATCGTGTGCAGTGCATTATTTCTTGGTAGTCTCCGCAAACGTAAGCAAAATCAGCAAATATGCTTTCCCCTAATAAAACGAACTCCGCTCCTGCAGTGCTATTCTGTAACCATCTCACCTTGAAAACTTCGGTGAAGTGAGCTCGGAGTGAGCTGTCAGTACCTAGCAGGCAGTGTGGAATGACAGCTCACTTCACGTTCACTTCACCTAAGTTTTCACGGTGAGATCGTTACAGAATAGCACTGCTGATTTGTCGTGTGCTGGTGAATCGAAAGAATCGTGTATTACGTTACGAAAAAGAAAGCAGAGACCAGAGTGCGACTGCGTTATGTCTACCTGCAATTTAAATTCATCGGCTGTGGCTCGTGAAATCGCTGGCGCGCTTAAGGATTTTCGCTGTGAGTTAGACGACAAGCTATCTCAAATCAATAAGGAGATTATAAACACCATCAAAGCCGAGCTTAATTATCTCAAACTACGTCACTTGAGATCAAACAAGACATTAATGCATTGCGCATAGAACACTCGTCCTTCAAGGTGCAAATATCCCAATTCGAACATTCTCTCCAATTTCACACCAGTGAAGTCGATGATCTGAAGAAACATGTCCCAGAGATTGCCACTCGGACGTCTTCGTTTCATAGCATGAACGATAAGCTTTTTAGTCTCGAGCAGAAAATTGAGTCGCTGGAACAACAAGCCCGTCTCAACAATATCGAAATTTGTAACCTGCCTGAGAAACGGGATGAAGACCTGTCTGGGCTCATACAAAGTATCGGCGCTACCATTAAGTGTTCAATCCCGCGCCAGGATATCCTAGCCATTCACCGTGTACCCCATGCTCGTACTCAGGAAAGTAACCAACCAAAGAATGTTATTGTGAGAGAGGCCACTCGTGATCTCCGTAACAACGTAGGTATTAAGTGCTTATCGTTTGTCGAAAAATGTGGCATCTAACCAAATTGGTATACCAGCTACATCCCATAAAATCTATATTAATGAGCATCTCACTTTATATAACAAAAATGTATTTCGTGAATGTCGTGAGATGGCTAGCAAAAAATGCCACTATTCTTATTAAAGCAACTGATACATCTAAAACATTTGCTGTACGTTGCCAGAATGATATTAGTATCTAAAATTGCACAATGTAAACAGAATGAATAGGCTATTTTTTTGTTATCCATGTATGTACCTAGTCTGGCTAACGAAAGTTGGCCCCAGAATATTGGCGGCAAATTTAAAAAATACATGCATGACAACACTAAAATTATACTATGAAAATTGGAATAACCTACTTTGATACTTGGTAATTCATTATTAAAAATATCATATATATAGTTGTTCAATAAGGACGCTCGAACTTTAGCAGCGCATAGCGGCCATTTCGGTAATGCGATTGCTACCAAATTTGGCATGAATATATATTTTGTCGTGACATTTCACCATGGAACGGTACACGCTTCAACAACGCGAAGAAATTGTGTAAAATTTATTATCAAAACCAGTTGTCTATTCGCCTACGTTCTGTGCGTTGTGTTCAATTTATGGCGTTCATCGTGTGAGTTAACACCGCTCGATTACTTTCTGTGGGGTTACATGAAATCTTTAGTGTACGCAGATAAACCACAGTCAATTGTTGCCCTAAAGGCCAACATAACTCGAGTTCTTCGTGAAATTGACCATTTATGCGAAGACGTCCTCCAAGATTAGTCCACCAGAATACACCATCTACAGCGGAGTCGCAGTGGCCATTTGGCTGATATTATTTTCCACACATAATGTCATTGAATATTCTTTAAAATGTTATAAAAATTGTAGTAATATCACTTAAACAGGTTGTTTTATTTCATTTCAAAGTTCGAGCGCTCTTAATGAAAAACCCTATATACAGGATTACTGGTAATTCGACGTATATCCGTCAGGGGCTGATAAAGGGGGCCAAATGCAACAAATTGAACCCCCCATATGTATGGCCGAAATTCAATAGTATTCGAGATATTTGAACTTTAAGGGTTTTTCGATATTTACCCAAAATTTGACATTTAATTCCAAATAAAAAAAAAACTACACATTTGAATGGGTACCATTAAAAATCATGTTGTAGCTAGCACTTCAATTAAGCTATGGACATAGTTAAAACTACTTAATTTAACAAAATAATTAAAATAATGAACGATATAAGAATAACATCTTACCAATATTTTTATTTTACGCTTCAAAAATGTTGCCTCCTCACAAAAATTTCTATGACATTAATCGTAAAAATAACTAGAAAAACTTGCCTATTGTGTAAGCTTTCCAAAAAGGTATAAAAATCAATTTTAAAATACATAATTCGTGGCATGGCATGTGTTTGAACCGGCGCGGGGAGAGAAATAATGTGTGTTTTAGTTTATGATCCTTGCTAAAACAACCGATTTTACTGGCGGAATTCTTCGTGATGGGGCGGGGTGTGAGGGTGGGGGAGCACACGGCGTCTGCTGTGCTCGCGTCGCCTTCCTTAGTAAGTTTCGACTCTACGCCGCGCAAGCACGTGTGTTGTTATCTTGCTATTAACCAATCTCTCATCGCGTTAATTTGTTATCGATCATTATTGTTAATTCTTGTTTCTCTTGTTATTATTTTTGTTATCATTGTTATTTCGGATACCATGGCTTCGTATGCTAATAACGAATACGCAGACATTATGTTTTGTTATGGTTTTGCCGATGGAAACGCGGCTGCGGCTCGGCGAGAATACCAACGCCGCTTTCCCGATCGTCGACTTCCCCACGTTACTGTTTTCGGGAGCACCTATCGACGATTGTCTGAAACTGGCAGTGTTCAGAGAACACAATTCAACGCTGGCAGACCTCGACGGTATACGGCTGACGAAGAGGACACCATTCTTCAGTGTTTTATTGATGACCCAAACATCTCAACGAACATTGTTGCAAGACAGCTCGGTATGTCCCAGTGGAAAGTGTGGTCGGTAGTACATCTATCAGGTAGACACCCGTACCATTATCAACCTGTCCAAACATTGCACGAGGGAGATCCTGCCAGGCGACTCGAATTTTCTCGGTTTATGTTAAACGCTGACGCTGACCAGGAACATTTCCTAAGAAATATTTTGTGGACTGACGAGTCAAAGTTTGACCGGGATGGTATAACGAATTACCATAACTTACATTTTTGGGCACCTAAAGCAGGCAGGAATCCAAAAAAACTAAAAGAAACTGTGTCGCAAATGAGATTTTCCCTGAACGTATGGATGGGTGTCGTTGATAATTATTTGGTGGGCCCTCATTTCTTGCCCCAAAATTTGAACGGCGAAAATTACGAGGAGTTTTTGAGAAACAACCTAGACGATTTGTTGGCGGATGTTCCCGAAGAAATAAAAAACAACCTCATGTTTCAACATGATGGGTGCCCAGCACATTACCGGATTACTGTCCGACAGTGGCTAGATGAGAGATTTCCAAACCGATGGATTGGGAGGGGAGGGCCAATTCCGTGGCCAGCACGAAGCCCTGATATCACACCACTTGATTTTTACGTCTGGGGTCATATGAAGGAATTAGTTTATGTGACCCCAATAAATTCAGTCGAAGAACTTCGACAGCGAATAATAAACGCGGCGCAACAGATGAGAGCAACGTTTTCATCAAGAGTGACGAAAACCGAAGTTAGGAAAAGAATTCGAACTTGCATTCGTAATAGAGGGGCTCATTTTGAACAAGATGTGTAAAATTTTTAATAAAATTTGACGTACATTTTTGAATGCATTTTATTTCATACAAATACAAATTCTCTCCCCGCGCCGTTTCAAACACATGCCATGCCACGAATTATGTATTTTAAAATTGACTTTTATACCTTTTTGGAAAGCTTACAGAATAGGCAAGTTTTTTTAGTTATTTTTACGATTAATGTCATAGAAATTTTTGTGAGGAGGCAACATTTTTGAAGCGTAAAATAAAAATATTGGTAAGATATTATTCTTATATCGTTAATTATTTTAATTATTTTGTTAAATTAAGTAGTTTTAACTATGTCCATAGCTTAATTGAAGTGCTAGCTACAACATGATTTTTAATTGTACCCATTCAAATGTGTAGTTTTTTTTTTATTTGGAATTAAATGTCAAATTTTGGGTAAATATCGAAAAACCCTTAAAATTCAAATATCTCGAATACTATTGAATTTCGGCCATACATATGGGGGGTTCAATTTGTTGCATTCGGCCCCCTTTATCAGCCCCTGACGGATATACGTCGAATTACCAGTAATCCTGTATAGACAGTATAAGAACATTATGTTAGGGAAATAAAGAAACAGAATTTATCTACACATGTATTAATTTTTGATATGTATCAGGTTTGTAACGGGATTTTAAGGATTTATTGATCTGGTATAGGTGTTAGTATATGAGGTAAATATGAGCGGAATCCGAAAATAAATAGACAAATAAAATACGATAATATTCCATACATAATAACTTAGTTTTAATCATCGTAATCAAAATCAGATTCTAACACTTCAATGCCAAAAGATTCATCACTGTCACTAGTATCGCTGTCTCCAACATTTATAATAAAACTTTCTAAATTTTCTTCTGTTATTTTATCACGTTCTTCTGTTATTTTATTTATTTTCAACATGTATTACATGATCAGTAATTTTCTTCCAATCCTGTGAACTTACGTTTTCAAATGAATCTTTAATTATTTCTTCTAATGCAGCTGTAGTAACTGCAATATTTTTGCTAGCCACTTTACGTTTTGCCAAACTCCACACAAGCTCGATCGCATTTAAATCACAATGGTAGGGTGGAAGTCTCAACACCTCATGACCACATTGATTTAAAATTTCATCAGCTTCATATAATATTGGATTATGCGTATTTCGTTTTACAATACACAACAGCTCTGCTTTCGTGTGGTAGTCCTCATATTGAATTCCATTATCACGAAGCCACTCTCTTATATTACTTTTACGTGTTTGTGTGTTCGGAACCTTATTTATAATTACCGAATGGTAACTAGCATTATCCATTATGATTACACTTGGTTCTTCCAAATTTGGTATAAGTTTTTCTTTAAGCCATTTATTAAAATTTTCAGCATTCATGTCATGGTGATAATCAGCATTTTTTGATTTAGTACTAAACACTAACAAAGAGTTTGGTACGGGGCCTTTCTCTGATCCAGCATGAACTATAATGTACCTTTTCCCGGTCGAAACATTTTCAATTGCACCACTAGTTGAAGGACCTTGCCATGACTTCTTAGGCTTGTAGTTTCTATGGACATAAGTCTCATCTAAATAAATGATTGGCTTGCCTTCTGCACGTTTTCCTGCTATAGTTCTTAAAAATCTATGTCTCCAAGCAGATATGTCATAGCGTTCTATTAATACAGAACGCTCATTTTTATTATTTTTAAATTCATAGCCATTGGCTAATAACAAGCGGCGCAGAGTTTCTCTGCATCCGTTAAAATCAATACTTTCTTTTAACTCCACCAACAGTGTCCTCAGTGTAGGAACTTGTTTTTTAACAATATAAAATTCGTTTATCTTGTTACGCATAGCATCTATGTCAAAGTTATCTAGGTTAGACACAGTAGGTTTCCGTGGGCGTTTCTTCCCCGGGGTACTCCAGACACCTTCATTTACTGCACCTTCCCTTTTTACTCTCTTTAGTGTTCTGACACTCACTTCTGCAAAGAAGATATACAAAATATGTAATTAATTCTTGGTTTACGTAAATGCAAAGGTTTTTTTCGGCATAATTTCAAAACACCAGTGTATAGTAAAAACTTACCAGTCATTGAAGTTATTTCTTCTAAGTACTGATTCTGGGTTATTATCCTATCTTTCTGCTCTAATTCAGTGAGATTTTCAATAGTTCTTACTATTTCATCAACTCCTTCGACATTTTGCAGATTCTCTGTTAAAGAAAGTTAATCGTTTTAAAATTACCATTGTATGTATTTTAATTGTTTTTTTTCCCTCTGTTATATATCGTTTTGTATGTACAATAAAGCATATAATAAATAATAAATTACCAACAAAAATACAGCAAAAATTCATTATGAGTATATACGTAAAACATAGGTGATGTTATTAAAATGAATACGTTGACTGATGCGATGTACGAATGAATATAATTAGTTTTATTCAATACGAAAAAGCGAAAGTAACTTATTTGTAAGGATACGTAAATTATAAATCAAAATTTTATTAAGACGACTGGATAGGTAGGTGTTCAAAGTATCAAAATAATATTGTCTACTAACCTATGAAATTCAACACCACACGTAGACAATCTTGTTTTTGTTTAAACGCGGCATCACGCTGTTGTTGTTTTTCGTTGAACTTGCCAATCATGCAAAACAACATCTTTCGTACACCACTTTTGATAGATTTGTTCATTTTAAACCGTAATTAGAATCACAATTTACACAAACGCATACAATTTGACACCAGAGATACCGAACGACAACCTTGTCAAATTGACGTTGACGTTCATACAGAGTTGCTATATAAAAAGTTCGCAAATAATTCCAAGGCCTACTTTCGTTAGCCAGACTCTAGGTAGGTTATCATTTTGCAATAGAAAAATGTATGCACAAATTATTACCTTTATCAGTTATACCTCACGTCATTTTTACTTAATACCTGTCAATGTCGCAAGAATATCTCATAAACCATTGTATTCTAAATCTCATCACCTTTATCTTTATTATAGTACCACTGTAAGACTGCATATTGAAGAAGTATCCTATATTTTTATGTCACATCACTTTCCGTACTTTGCTCAACCTGTTTGTTGTCAAAACCACGCATAACTCCTGTTGCAATTAGTAATAACAATGTTTTTGATTGTATTTCGTGCCAAAAGCCGTTTCGATCTGTCTCCACGCTTTCAAATACAACTTTAACCGATATTGCTTATTTTATTCGCTGTTTACTCCTTTATAACCCGACTAGACACAATGCATAAAAAGAGTTTTTATCAGAACTGCAGAGGAATTCGTACCAAATTACACACTCTTTACATTAATATTCTTTCCTTGTCGTTTGACGTAATTATATTAACTGAGACATGGCTAACACCCAATATAATGGACAGTGAATTTATAGATGACCGCTACTTAGTGTTTAGAGACGATCGGGATCGGGCCGCGACAAACAAGCGCGAGGGCGGAGGGGTTCTGATAGCCGTTCTGCGCGAGCTCCGGCCCATACGAATGTTGACACGTCTTCTCACTGGTATCGAACACGTTGTTATAAAACTGCCTGCATCGCGCTCCGATAAACACCATATAATTAGCGCTGCCTATATACCTCCTCGCACACAAGATGACGCATACTTGTCTCATTTACGCGCACTAGAAAATATTCTCACTGATCCATGTACTGAATCATTTTACCTAGCGGGCGATTATAATCTACCCAAAATTGAATGGCCGGTCACCGGTAATTATTTGTCTACTCGGCCGCAAAACAACGTTAACCGGGGTTTATTTGATTTGATTTCTATCACGAATTCTTGACAATATAACAATATTAAGAATAACTTGGGTCGTGTCTTGGACTTACTAATTAGTAATACAGAATGTCAAATACAGGCTGACATCACACTGCTACCGCCTGATAGTCACCATCCCCCATTTTCTGTTTTGACTTTACTTGAAACAAATTATACACGAATGAGGCGCCAGTCCACTAAAAATATAATTATTAAAAAGCTAACTATCAAGAAATTAATGTTGCACTAGACAAGACAAACTGGGATGAGCTTTTTTAATCTCTCCAGTGAAAAAGCAGTGGATGTTTTTTATGATTAGGTACCTATATGGCATAATTCGCGCACACATCCCACTCAAAAGACCTAAGACATCTACCTTTCCCGCTTGGTTTAGTGCTCCACTTATTAAAATCTTCAAAAACAAAGAACGAGCATGGATAAGGTGGAAAAAACAGCATAACCTCTCAGATTATGAAAGGTTCTCTGTTTATCGTAAACAGTTCAAACATCTGTCGGATCAGTGTTACACTAAGTACATGAAGTCGGTAGAAGACAGCAATCCGCTTAATGTAAGGCACTTTTGGTCGTACATCTCCAGCCACAGGCGAAGTTCCGGTCTTCCAGCCAACATGTACTACAAAATATATCATCTAATTGCCCTGGCGAGATATGTTTACTGTTTTCCACATTCTTTAACTCTGTGTATGAGCCTTCAACCTTCGACCTTAAGAGCTGGGTACCTCCCGATATCCTTAATGAGAAGTCAGCATGTATTCCCCATATTTTTCTCAAAAAGTGTGACGTGCTTAAGTCGTTGTTGTCCTTGGATCTAAATAAGGGGCCTGGTCCAGATGGTCTCCCACCTACATTCTTTAAGCATACGGCACAACAAATCTGTATTCCGCTCCATATCCTGTTCAACAAATGTTTAAGTGAAGGGGTGTTTCCATGCGTATGGAAAAGAGTCTTTATTACCCCTATCTACAAAAGTGGTGATAAAGCCAACATTGAAAATTATCGGCCTATTTCTATTCTATCCGCCTTGTCTAAGCGTTTCGAGAATTTAGTACATAGTAATTTGTTTCCACATCTGAGACATGTCATTATTCCCGAACAGCATGGCTTTGTTCAGTCGCGATCTACCAGTACAAATTTAATGATTTTTTCTCAATTTTTATTTGAAAATATGGATAAAGGCACGCAGGTTGGTGCTGTGTGATTTTCGGAAGGCTTTCGACAAGGTGGACCACAAATTGCATTTAGACAAAATTGCCTTCAACGGCATTAGAGGGAATCTGCTCAGATGGTTTGTGTCGTACATATTCCACAGAACACAGAAAGTTGTCATCAATGGATACGAGTCCGAATACACAGTTGTCGAATCCGGTGTGCCCCAAGGTTCAGTCTTGGGTCCTTTATTGTTTATCTTGTTTATTAACGACATAAAGTCCTGTATCGTTAACTCTAAATTCCTCATGTACGACGATGACATCAATTTTTTTTAATCCTGCACTAGTATGCAGGACTGCTTGCTATTACAAGATGATCTATTCAGACTTTCGCAATATTGTATTGAGAATAAACTTCAACTCAGTTTGGCAAAATGTCATTATATTTCTTTTACCAAAAATAAAACATGTATTAAATTTCCCTACACACTTAATGACATAAACTTGAATAAAACTGATTGCACGCGTGATCTTGGAGTACTACTTGATAGTAAGTTACATTTTGACATCCATATTGACAACATTATCAATAGAGCTTTTCAGATGTACGGTTTCATAATGCGGTCTTGTAAAGAATTTTATAAAGACCTCTACTTTCTTCTTCTTGTATAACACTTTAGTCCGTTCCCAGTTGGAATACGCGGTGCCCATTTGGAGCCCATTTTACGAAAAATATAAGCACAGACTAGAAATGGTTCAGAAAAAATTTCTTCGCACTACACGAGTATTATACGAGTAAGTGTTACCAGACTAAGATTTCCTATGTGGATCTGATGAAACAGTACAATATATTAAGCTTGGAGCACAGGCGTACACTGCTGATGGTTATGATCACGGTTATCGAGGGATATGCCTTGGAGGCGTGAAACGTGGCGCCTCGACATTGCTAAATTGGGCTTATGTTCAAACGGCGGCTGTACGCTTCATTCAGTCGCTTTGCAACTGCGTACTGTGTACTATTGATGCGTAAAAAACCAAAATGCGGCAGCTGTGCAGTAATAATTTGTAAAAATAGGTCTAGTACCATCAACCTGAAGACAAATGGCGTGTCCTACCACCAGTAAGTAAACATTTAAGTCACTGTTTAATATTTTAAATTAATTTTTAAATCATTTACTAACTTACGTCCGGAGCGATACGAACTAGCCCGAACTAGCCCGAATCTTTCCGAACGGAACGAACGTTTTGGATTTAGAGAGGTGCAATCAAGTGCGTGCGGCTGATTTTATCGACATGCGTATTATTGCAGTCGAATCTTTTTTTACAGAACTCAATGGATATTCACGTATTACATGTATAGTTTAGGAGTTAAATTTGTTATTAATTTAATTTTGTTTGAAGCAAATAAAGACATTGTTATTTCAATACAGTTACTCGTGCATAGCATAATATTTAACAGAGAGGGTTCCCTTTACCCGGTAATACAATATAAAAAAAAACATTTTATTTTAGTAAAAATAACCCATATTTTCGGAAAGGTATATAAAAACAAAATAAATTATATAAAACGAAGTTATAATAATACAAGAATGTGCTAAAATAAATATCGATAAAAATTATCGACCATCGCTTTAGACTCCCTAATTGCATTCGTGTGCATTGAATCTTCGCAAATAGCAAGTGTTTACAAGTGTGCCCCGCCCATTGTATGTATGTGTGCTATTAGAAATTGATTTAGTGTAGCTGCTTTCTTCTTAGTGTGCGAGTTCAAATGTTAAGTGTGTGTCCTAAGTACACTATTTGTTAATGTTGTAATTATTTTGGTGGGAGATAACCGGTTGCACTAGGATTCCTTACTATTCCGCAACGAAGGCATATCTCTGGATATCTATGGTTATGATGCTGTTTGGCATATGCAACAATAGGTTTAATTGTATGGAACTTTCAAATAAACTATGTAATTTAGTACCTAGGACTGTTAGTCGGCGGGAAGTGCGAGCAAACCGTTTGTTCTACACAGAGAAGTGTAGAACTAACACTGGGGAGAGAGCTCCTCTCCGCCGATTATTAGAAACGTACAACTCACATTTTATAAATTTAGATATTTTCGCTCTTAATCAGAACAAATTTAGAAAAATGGCTATTGATTTACTTTCTGGTCGTCCTTAACGATGACTGCTTCTTGTTGATGTTATGGTGTGACTACAGACTAACTCTGGACGGTGAGCGCTGTCTTGAGTTGGTTTGTGTGACTTTTCAGGTTTATTTTCATTTCCTTACTGTCCCTTTCTGTATACGTCCGTTTCCTTATTTCTTTTAAAATCGATATTTATCCGTGGACAATAGTGTGGGTTGTGCGTTTGTTTACTATTATACCTTAGCTAAGTATTAATGTTGTAACGCATAACTGTTTTTTGTCCCAAATAAATAAAATAAAAAATAAAATATCGAATCTGATATTGGCAAAGAAATATAAATGAATGACAAAATATCTTAGTGTTTCATATTATTTTCCTTATCTCTGAAATATTGTAAATATGTAATTTTATTAAACAGTTTTGGATAATGATATTGGGGTAACGACTTTAATAACGACTTTAATATTAATTTGGGGATTAGTATCTATTTTGAGGTTAAATAATTATATTCGGAATTAAATTCGATATTTTAGAGCAAGGATAGTTTTTTATTGCATATCAGAAGTGGTATGTGGCCCACTTACATCTTTTGCATTAAATAGAATTAATTTTAGAGTATTATAAATAACGGTTTAAATTAGATTGTGGACATACCTAACCTATCTACATCACATCTCGTGTTCTTTAAGTATATTCGAATCATCGGTTACAAACATTAAGAGGGCGCCCTACGGTACACTAGCGCCACTCCTTTAAAAAAATATTATCTCGTGACTGAGAAGGAATTATGAATAACGGCTAGTAACCTTTCAACTGTGGCGGCCATTTTGCAAAAACACTCAAATCTGTTACGGGGGGTCCCAGGGTCCCGGGGGTCCCGGAGACCCCGGTGATTAAAACGACGATATCTCTAAAATTACGATAGGTGGCTCTATAGAAGTTATGTCGCTGGAATCATTACTAAATAAGCTAACTCATTCTAAATGGATTAGTCCAGTTTTGTTTTCTAATTATATACCGATTCTAATTTCGAGTTTCAGATAATGATTCGCGACAGTGATGCGGCGCCGGTTGACGACCCGGTCTAAGATACCCACTCAGGGGTAAAACCGGGGACTGGTCGCGATCATGGCCGACGCCATGGAGGTCGCAGCTACCGTGGAGTCTCATGCGCAGCCTGCGCCCGTCGTAAGCGGACCGCGGGATGCGCAAACGAGAGCCGGCGCGAAGCGGTTACGCTGGTGCAGCTGGTCGCCGGTGCAGCTGGACGCCAGTGCAGCTGGACGCCAGTGCAGCTGGACGCCTGTATAGCTGAATGCTAGTACATTGCACCTAATTATGGTAATCGGTGCTATTGCTTCAATATTTTTTCATTATATCATTTTAGTTACATATAATGAGGTAAAGAGAGTTCATAATTAAGATAATTACTTCTATCATATTAAATTATGCCTTTAATTACGAACTGCACATACTGGATTATTATTTTAAGAAATGTATTAACTTATATTATGGATGCAATTAGTAAATAATATCAAATGAAATCCTTATTTATAAATGGCATTAAATACTACAATTTATAACTTACAGTAAGTAAAAAATTGTAGTATTTACTTTGGATTCATATATACAATTTGTTATTGGTTATAGCTATTGTTGGATGTAAGTGTGAGATTCGTCTTGGGTTGATATAACTCGTTACTATTACGAGATCAACGAGCATAGTGGCCTGTTGCCTGCTGGAAAATACTTATTGCTATCATGCTAGTTACGATTGTAAAGTTGTACTTAACACTAAATGCAATAGTGGTATTTTTGTTAGTGGCTTACATTTGATTAATAGTACTTCCCAGATGTCAAAAGGTAAACTAATTAAGTTTTAATGAGGACAAATATGAGAAGTCAATCCGGATAAGTTTTAATACAATTTTATTGCGTCTAAAATTATTAGTATCCCTAGTTAATTATGATGTGTAGATTAACTGGTTTGAGATTTGATTATTAATAACTGGAAATATAAGGATGAGAATATGTATGCGAACATGAGGAACTATTATTTATACTTGTGAGAGCGTTCACAAGTTATGTCACCATGGTTGGCGAGAGCATTCGCTACCACCGTGACTTAATGATTATATTTATGTATTTATGCTTGTGAGAGCGGTCACAAATAATGCCACCATGATTGGTGAGAGCGTTCACTACCACCGTGACTTTATAATTATATTTATGCTTGTGAGAGCGGTCACAAGTTATGTCACCATGGTCGGCGACAGCGTTCGCTACCACTGTGACTTAATGATTATATTTATGTATTTATGCTTGTGAGAGCGGTCACAAATAATGCCACCATGATTGGTGAGAGCGTTCACTACCACCGTGACTTTATAATTATATTTATGCTTGTGAGAGCGGTCACAAGTTATGTCACCATGGTCGGCGAGAGCATTCGCTACCACCGCGACTTAATGATTATATTTATGTATTTATGCTTGTGAGAGCGGTCACAAATAATGCCACCATGATTGGTGAGAGCGTTCACTACCACCGTGACTTTATAATTATATTTATGCTTGTGAGAGCGGTCACAAGTTATGTCACCATGGTCGGCGACAGCGTTCGCTACCACTGTGACTTAATGATTATATTTATGTATTTATGCTTGTGAGAGCGGTCACAAATAATGCCACCATGATTGGTGAGAGCGTTCACTACCACCGTGACTTTATAATTATATTTATGCTTGTGAGAGCGGTCACAAGTTATGTCACCATGGTCGGCGACAGCGTTCGCTACCACCGTGACTTAATGATTATATTTATGTATTTATGCTTGTGAGAGCGGTCACAAATAATGCCACCATGATTGGTGAGAGCGTGCACTACCACCGTGACTTTATAATTATATTTATGCTTGTGAGAGCGGTCACAAGTTATGTCACCATGGTCGGCGACAGCGTTCGCTACCACTGTGACTTAATGATTATATTTATGTCTTTAATGTGAAAAGGATTTTTCACAAAATTATGGTTGGTAAGAAAGCTCCTGGTTAAAGCTTGTACAGTCAGTTATGATAATAATATTACCAAGGAATTTAATTGTTTTACTTTACAATCATATTATACGGTTTAAGACATTTATTTCTCAAAAGAATACAATTAACTTAATATGAGAAATACAAGGTAATCTTAAAACTAAACATAAGAATTACATAAGAAGAAGGTATTCGTAAATAAAAACTTTATTTAGTAGACACACAATTTTTGCAGTGTTGCTCTGTTTGGTCGTAATTTAATCCTTAGTAGTGAGAATATTATGAATGGAATATTTTTAGATACAAGGCAGTTATCTGAAAAATAATGATTAAGTTGATTAGGCAGGTGATAAATGAAACACACCTAAATTGTGGAGTATGTAATTGGTCATAGATTATACAAACAGAAAAATGGTGTTACATCATAAAGTCGATCGACAGTAGTTTATGATTTACATTTCTTCTTATGATACGGTTAAAATTTAAAGTTAAATTAGTACAGTTTTGAATACTGAAGGAAATTGTTTTTCCGGATATTAACGGTATTTTTCTGAATTTTACGACATTGATATTAGACTTGGGCTGCAGACCTATACAGCCTACTATTAAATTAATTTTGTAATAATAATTTCTTCAATTAATTAAAAATAACTATTGTACACCGTACTTGAATTTTAATATCTTTTATGTCTTAAAAACACTTAAGGCAAATAAATTAAAGTAAATACACTCGAGAGCAATGAATCCGGGTCACTTAAAGAATGTTAAAAATCTCGGAAACTAAAAATGATAGGTTAATGCAATAAATTGTATTTAATAGACAATGTAATACTCCTTAAATGAAAGTAAAAAAAATATGAGTCACCATACATTTTATTAACACAAAATTACATAAAGAAAAAAACTGCTGATCTCTCCTTAAAACAAAAATAGGAAACATGAAATTTTTGAACTTTATTACGATTTTCTTGAATTTTAATACTTCGTATTGCCTCCTCGTGCTGCCATTACTGCGTTTACGCGGTTTGGCATGCTGTACACCAAGTTCCTTATACGATTTTGGGGATTCTCCCATTCCTCTGTGAGAGCAATTTTGAGCTCACGAAGCGTGATTGGGGGAGGGTTTCGTTGTTTTACGCATCTGCCTAGCTCGTCCCAAGCATGCTCGATCGGGTTGATATCCGGGCTGCGCGCTGGCCACTCCATACGAGTAATGTTCATCTCTTGAAGGTAGTCATTCACAATCCTACCTGTATGAGGTCGGGCATTGTCATGCATAAATATAGCATCCTCACCTAAATTGACCATAAATGGACCAACGTGATCATTGAGGATTTCTTCCACATATCTTTCGCTAGTTAAAGAGCCGTTTTCTATGATCACCAGCTCTGTGCGACTTTCAGAAGAAATTCCGGCCCACACAAGTACAGACCCACCACCGTAGGCTACTTTTTCTTCGATGCATGCTTGCTTGAATCTTTCCCCTGGTCTTCGATACACTCTGTGTCTTCCATCGTGCTTGTAGAGCATAAATTTTGATTCGTCGGAGAACATAACTTTTGACCAATCTTCAATACTCCAATTTACGTGGCTCTGGGCATATCTTAGTCTTGAAATACGATGCCCACGCTCCAGTTTAGGGCCGTTTGCAGGTCTAAGGGGTTTTAAGTTAGATTCAGCAAGCCGACGTCTTACTGTCCATGCACTTGGGTTACTTCCTCCAAGGCGTCGAAACTGATTTGTGAGTTCAGTTCCTGTAAGAAAGCGATTTCAAAGCATGGTGTTCACCAAGTATCGGTCTTCTCGTGCTGTGGTACACCTGGTTCTGCCCGTTCCTGGTCTGCGTAGGTTAGAACCAGTTTCTTCGTAACGTCGGAGAACTCTTTGTACTGTTGACAGCGACACACCGACAGTCCTGGCTGTATCGCGCTGACTCCGGCCGGTTTCCAGCATTGTAAGTATTCTGGTGCATTCTTCAGGCGTAAGCGACATAATTTCAGCTTGATTAATGAATATAGAGCACTATCAACATGGTTTATGTACCCACATAAATGACAGATTACAAACAAAAGCAAAACCAAATGCTGTAATTTCGTAGTTCCATCTTCGAAAGTGGCCCTTTTTCAAATGTGATTTTTTTATGATATAACTTTACAATAACTAAGAAGTTTTAATACCTTCATTTAAGGAGTATTACATTGTCTATTAAATACAATTTATTGCATTAACCTAGCATTTTTAGTTTCCGAGATTTTTAGGATTCTTTAAGTGACCCGGATTCATTGCTCTCGAGTGTATTATAAAATAACAAATTCTATCTATGAACTTCTTATTGTGTTTGGCTGTATGGCTCATTTTCTTTGCCTTAATATAGATACATTTATGAGTAGATAAGTTAATGTACTAGTGCACAAAAGGCACTTTCAGAGTATGAGAAGTGAAAAAATCATTACTTTCAGAGCTTCGTTTTGGACACCGTAATGACGTAGTTTACGCAAAAGCGTGTAATGATGCACGCAGACGCGCCGCACTCTTCTTCCTAAACGCGATTACCTGCTGGACTGTAAGCGATCAGCAAGAACAGCGAGCGCGTCTGCGTGGATCGCACTATCTATAATACTGAAAAAGAAGTTAGAAGTACTTTCTTTTTTTACTTGGAAAAGTTAATGAATGAAGAAGAACTAAAAATTTTAGCACCTCACCTCTAAGGGGTTGTTTTGGAAATTCATACAGAAATAGGAGTTGCTTTGTCAACAGGTGGGGAAGGTGAAGAATTAAGAGAAACTACAATGCAAGAGCTAGCGAAGCAAGCTCGAAAACTTAGCAACCCGCCTCGGATGCGTACGATTCTTTTTACCATTCTTACTTATCGACACGGTTGGCGCAGTGGTTAAGCGATTGACAGCTGCGCTGCGTGTCGTGGGTTCGATTCCCGCACGGAACAAATATTTGTATGACCTATAAGTAGTTGTTCCGAGTCTAGTTATTTGTGTTTGTGAGTTTAAATGTTTGTAAACGCACCCAAAATACAGGAGAAGTGCCTAGTGTTGGGCAACGTTAAAAATAAAAGATAAAAAAAAAACAATGGACCTACTGGTGGTATAGGGTGGGTATAAAAAGCCATCTTCCTCTCTCCTACTCTGCTGTGCCCGACAGGGTCCACAATGATCATATTTTTGTGAAACCTACCACCTAAGTTCACATGTGGAAGCAATAAATGTATTGAGTATCATAAAGTCTCGTGCAGACCAGCGCGGCGTCGGCGTGGCTGTAATTACCGGCGGCGGCGGGCGGCGGGACGGTCGGCGCACACCTCTAGTAGGTAACCTAGCTTCCCTAGGGATAGGACCCGTAAAAAAAAAAAAATAATTAAACAAATGAGCTGCTTAATACATAGGGGGTCCGAGTGGCAGGTCTCTAGTAAGTAGATCCAGTCAACGACTGGTAAGTGAGGGCTTCTTTTGGATGTGTTATAATCTTAGCACTCCAAGATTCCAACATTATTCCGGTTTTTCCTGGGAATAACCTGAGTACTACGTTATTCATATCATGACGTCGATGCCAAGTGTTCCAACGTAATGAGACCTGAACAAGCCCTCCAAGTATCGATAATGGCGCAGTATTCGCGCAAGTGTTTATCGGATCAAGTGCGCGACTGAGTCAGCGCCACTCGACCGGTGCAATAAGTAGAGAACCGAGACCGAGACCGGCACAGTGCTGTTTACATCGACAACATGTTCAAACTGCTGGTGCTGAGTTGTCTGCTGGTCAGCTGTCTAGCTGACCCCTTCGACCTTCCATCCTGGTAAGTTATCATTTTAAATAGTTTTTAATATACAGCAAGTCTTTTAAAGAAACTGCTTGGCAGACAGACGCGTGATCGCAGCACAGTTACACCGTTCATAGCTACGGTTACCGCTAGAAGCCTATACCTATGTAGCATTTGATATTTAATTGTACAGGTAGGTACACATAAAATTATAACAGTGTTGTTATACCTAAGGAGTAAGGATAATGTACCGACTTATCCATGTGGGCGCAAAGATGAGCTTAGCCCAGGATTGGGCGCAGTTCACAAGTTATTGTTACCATGATATTCTAGTGGTAGCTGGCTACTTCTTATAATAATAGGTATAGTATCTAAGCTTTAAACTTTGTTGTAAGATCTTGTTTATCAATAAGGAACGCAAATAAAGATACTAAGTATGAGTATGAAGGGAGTGTCAAACTACGAACTCGTAAGTTTTCAATTTCTAGGATTGTTTTAACGTGTCCCACTAGCTCAGCGCGGTACTAGCACCACTGATGACCCTCGGGGTTCAAAAGAACATGAAGGCCCATGTCCAGCAGTGAACGTTACATCAGGTAATAGTAGGACAGTCATCACCATGGTGTCAAAGTCAAAGTCAAAGATTTATTTGCAGATAAATATGGTTACAAAAGTTCTTGCAATGGAGTATATATGTAGTAGCTTAACATATTTAATCATAACATAATGACATGCAAATTTTTGGTACAGGTACAAATATATCATTTAGTTTTAAACTGAAGGAATTCTTTTACAGTATAGAAGGGATTTTCAATAAGCCACTTGTGTAAAGCTCTTCTGAAAAGCCCTTGTGTAAAGTCCTTCTGTGTGTCCAAGTTGTGTCCAAACTGTGGGCTGATTAGGTAGGTACCTGGTTGTTATTATGTCGTGAGACTTATGGCATCCTCCACTTCAGGTTGTAACATATCAAACTCTACGCTTCGGCCGTCAAGGAAACCGGGGTTTCGTAACTGGTATCCATGAAGGCTTTTTTTATACGTCTACGTAACTGGTTTCCATGAAGTATTTATTTATACTACTATGTAACTGGTTTCGAAGGAGTAATTATCCAATGTCCCTTAAGCCACCTACGTAACTGACTACGAAAGAAGAAAGCGAAAAAAGCTAGTAGGTACTTGTTAATACAACTGAGAGATATGAATATTGAATTGAAAACATAGTTGTACTATTTATATCTTGTTTTATTTAAAATATAAAATTAAAATATAAATGCATATGGTGAAATTATTTCAATACAGTGGCCCACAGTTATTTGCCCGTTTTGCAAATCGTTTATAGCATTATCAATTTCGGTATCAATTTCTAGGTAGCGTTTACTTTTCTTACAGTTAGTTTTAAAAATATTACTGACCTTGGTTTCCTTAATTAATATATCTAGTAAATTGGCTACTGTAATATTTTTCTGTCCGATAAACCGATTAATCCGGCTATGCCAACCTTCCAAGTTGTTGGTTGTTCTGATCTGTTCCTTGCTACAGCAACAAGTTTTCTCAAAGTCAGTATTGTCTAACCACTGGTTTCTGAAATAAGTATTGAATCTATTTATATCTTCACCGGCGGGCTTCCTACGCATCACATACTCAATACCACTTGCAATAAATTCCGGTGGTAATCGTGCTATTCCGGCACACCGTGAAACATGTCGTTTCTTGACAGGTGTTGAATTTTTCAACTGTTTACTCTTTCGGAATAGGCATCTGTTGTAATGGAAATAACCTTTGACTTCGATTACTGGATATACTTGACGTACAGCATTCATAGCAGACTTTTCGAAGTCCATTGTTACTTTAGACGGCCTCCAACGTCGAACATTTGATTCAATAAGCCGAAAAATGATTTCGTGCGTTTTTTGGGTCTTATCTAGGAGTAGACAATAAGAATAAGAATAAGAATAGAATATAAGAATAAGAATATTTATTTGCATAAAAACATGGTATAGAAGATGGTACAAAAATTAAATACAGAGCATACATGTTTTAGCTTAACATTATAAGCGTGCAAATTTTTCGTGCATAAATAGGTACATTATATTTACTATTTAAAATCTTACAGTCATTTAAATTTTTTGTCAAAAAAATCTTTTACACTATAAAAACTATTAGTGGACAGCCAATCATACAATTTACTTTTAAATAATCTTGTATTTACATTTTTTAGGTCGCTCGGTATCTTATTAAATATTTCTACACACATATACAAACAGCTTTTATTATATTTAGCTAGCCTTGGCATACATCCAGTACGAGCCTGTGAGGGTCGCGCCGGTTTCGGGGATGTACATCGTCTGCTTTTGTAAATAATTCCTTATGCTTCCACACAAACATGCATATCTCATATATATAAAGAGACGGTAGCGGTAACAAACCAAGTTTCTGAAATACCGGCCGACAAGAATCGTCGGATTGAAGCCCGTAAATTGCTCGAATGCATTTTTTTTGTGCAACAAATGCTTTATTTTGATCGGTGCTATTGCCCCACATAATCAATCCATAGCGTAACACCGATTCAACATAAATGCATGATATGATGTTATTGCCGTTTGGATGTTTGTTATATTCCTTATTTTTTTTAGCGCGTATACAAACTTATTTATACGTTTTGAGACATTATCGACGTGGGATTTCCAATTCATATCTTGATCCAAAGTAACACCTAGAAACTTAGTTTGCGTTACTTCAATAATTTTATTTATATATTTTTTTTTATTATATTGAGAATTATATGATCGGTGAAATTGAATATATACAGACTTTGCAAGATTTAATGATAAATTATTTTTATTTAGCCATTTAATCAGTATGTCAATTATGTTATTAATTTCCGCTTCATGATCGTCAATTGTATTATTATTTTTATCAGATGTCACAATAATGGAAATGTCATCAGCAAATAATTTACATCTATGATTAGTTATATTAGTAATAGAATTAATATAAAGAAGGAATAAAATTGGTCCTAATACACTTCCTTGTGGGACGCCATATTTGTTACATTTGAGTTCAGAAGAGTGTGGTTTCATGTCGTTATATCCATTCAGTTTTGTAATTATAACACGCTGTTGTCTGTTACTCAAGTATGTCGATATCCATTGAAGTACAATGCCTCTAATGCCAATTGGATCCAATTTCTGTAGTAACAGGTCGTGAGATACAAGGTCGAAGGCTTTAAATAAGTCAAAAAACAACCCTGTAGTAAGGTGGTGGAAGATAGCTAGTGTTGTGGATTTTTTTTTTTGGAAGCCAAATTGATCTTTTTTAATAATGGTAAATTTATCACAATAGTCAATCAATCTCTTACACATACATTTTTCGAAAATTTTAGATATAGGGATAATAATAGGTATTAATGTTATAGGTCGATAATTATTAATGTCAGATTTTTCTCCTTTTTTAAAAAGTGGCTTAACAATTGATACTTTTAGTTATTCCGGAAAAGTGCCAAGTGCAAATGATAAATTTATTAAGTATGTCATTATAATAATAAGTTCATCAGTGCATGCTTTTATAATCTTAGTATTAATTTCGTCATAACCTGCCGAACTTGTGTTTTTTAATGATGACATCACCGCTCTGACTTCGTTTTCAGACACAGGTTTTAGAAACATCGAATGAGCTAGTGAACTTTCGTCACAGTTCGGCTTTGTACTTGTGCTAGAGTGTGCAGCCTATCAACAAGTACCAGGTACTTAGCAAGATAGAAAATGATCGACAGATCTACAAGTCGGTTATGCCTACAACGTTCTCACATTCACAAAATATAAAAGAGGAACAAAAAAAAAAAACAAAAAAAAAAACTATTTAAACCAAATGACATGACTGCCACTAAAGCTGTAACAAATCTAATTTAATAAAAAATATAGTTTATTGCAGTTATATAATGTCAAATAACGAAAAGATTATGTCAAAAAAGTACGTAAAAGAAAAAAAAAAGAAAAATAGGTAAGATAAAATAATCATCTTAATTTGGGAGCAGTTAATAGACATTTACATAGTAATGCCCTAATTGAGGTACCAGGGAAGCCACATGTGCAGAAGGAATTATTGCCAAACTTCCTTGTCTTCAACGTAGTCTTTAATCTTATAATATGCTTTTTTGATAAGGACACGTTTGATGTGGGTTTTGAACTTTCCATCACTAAGTTCTGTAACCGACTTTGGCAACTTGTTATAAAATCTAATACTGTTTATAACAAATGACTTACTAGTTTTAGCTAACCTAAATTTGGGTATCACAATTTCATGTTTACTACGTGTATTTATATTATGGAAATCGCTTCTAATTTTGAAAAGTCCTAAGTTTTTCCAAACATACAAAATACTTTCTAAGATATAAAGAGAAGGCTGGGTTAGTATATCAATTTCTTTGAATTTATTTCTAAGGGATTCACGAGGACCCATTTTATAGATAGCGCGAATAGCCCTCTTTTGTAAAATAAAAATGGAATCTACGTCAGCTGCCGATCCCCACAGCAAAACGCCATAAGACATAATACTGTGGAAATAAGCAAAGTATACTAACCTAGCTGTGGCTACATCAGTCATCTGCCTTATTTTTCTTACTGCATATGCAGCCGAACTTAATCTACCTGAAAGAGCTCTAATGTGGGTGCCCCATTGCAATAAAGTAATTCCTAGAAATACGGTTTCTGTAATAGCATCTAGTTTCTTACCATCAAGTTATAAATTTAGACCTACTTGAGGTACATTTGGTAATGAGAACTTAATACATTTAGTTTTGTTCGCATTAAGTAAAAGATTATTAGCTGTGAACCATTTCGAAAGAACAGCTAGACTATCGTTGACATGTATAACATCCGAAACTTTTCTATCAATTTTAAAAATAAGAGAAGTGTCATCAGCGAATAGAATTATGTCTGATAAGTTAGCCATCATGTAAGGAAGGTCATTAATATAAACTAGGAATAGGAAAGGGCCAAGAATTGATCCTTGAGGCACGCCCATCTTGACTAGAGACTCCAAGGATGTCGCCCCGTAAATGTTTACTTTTTGCTGCCTGTTTGATAGATAGGAAAGAACAAGATCACCAGCTTGTCCACGAATTCCATAGTGGTGTAATTTACAGATCAGTGTTTTGTGGTCAACGCAGTCAAACGCTTTTGAGAGGTCACAGAAAATGCCAATTGCATCTTGGGACTTCTCCCAGGATTCCAAAATGTGACTGATGAGTTTTACTCCAGCGTCAGTCGTCGTTACATAGTTACCAAACTGGTATCTATGTAAAATCCCATTTGAATTAAAATGTGACAACATCTGGTCTAGCATGATTTTTTCATATATTTTACTCAATGCTGGTAGCACAGATATAGGTCTATAATTAGAGGGATCACTCTCAGTACCTGATTGAATTGGTACTACTTTACTATGTTTCATTAAATCAGGAAACGTACCGCTATCTAAACATTGATTAAATATGCCTGTTAGGACAGGGGCAATTTAGTCAATGATATCTCCAAGAACCTTAACGGAAATCCCCCATAAGTCTTCAGTGTTTTTTATGTTAAGACTTTTGAATGCTTTTGTAATTGTGACAATAGAAATATGCTTGAATTAAAAACTTAGGATTGTCCTTACTGAAGTTTTCTTTTAGAAGAGATTCAGCTAATATAGATGATGAGGGGAGAGATTTCATAACCTCTATTGGGATGTTCGTAAATAAATTTTCTAGTGCCTCAGCAACTTTTAACTTATCTGAAATGGTTTCATTATCAATTTTTAAAGACAATTCTTTCTGATCTCGCTGTTTTGTGTTCCCAGTTTCTTTGTTAATTACCTGCCACACAGCTTTTATTTTATTGTTAGAAATACTAATTTTGTTACTTATTAATTTAGATTTAGCTTGGGCGCAGAATCGTTTGAATATTCTAGAGTAGTTTCTGACATAATTATGAAGTGCCTCACAGTGGCATCACAATTCATCTTCGCCAACATCTTATATATTAGGCAAAATATACACTAAAAACATTGTGAATACCACTCACAATGTTAACACTAGAATTAAGGATAAACTACGTGCTCCCTTTCACCGGCTTCATAAGGTTCATAACTCATTTGTTGGGCTCGGTATAACCTTTTATAACAAGCTACCCTCTTTTTTGCTAGATTTGCCTTTAAATGCGTTTAAAACTAAAGTAAAGTCCAACCTTTGTTCAAAGGCATACTATTCTATCAACGACTACTTATAAAATATGATAAGAATAGTTGGTCGCTGTGATTAACTCAAGACAATGTTTAAATGTTCTTTCTCCAGAATTAGTTTACCTACTGACAGGTTATATGAGTTTATATTATAATTACAATGCTTTTTATGAGTTGTATTGCAATATGTGGTTAGCTAGCGACCTCGACATTTATTTATTTTACCTCGATGGTCCTAGTTTATCAATTATAACTTTTAGTTACAACTATATGTAAGGGGGCACGCCCTTTATGCCTGGAGGCTTTGTTTTCTTTTTTAAATATTGTTTACGTTTAGTTATTTTTATTTCTGCCTGAGTATACTTCTCGATGTTTTTGGTTGGTATATTGGCGTGTGCTAGCTGTCATATGGCTATTAATTTATAATTTAAATTATGTTTTGCGTAATGTAAAAATCTTGCATACTATTGTGTAGTATCATTTTTTTTTCTAACTGAACAGACAGCTGTGCTGCTGGGGACTTTGTTGCGCCACTTCTTCTTCTCAGGTAAAGCACTAGGAAGTGGTGAAGGGTGGGCGTTTTGGGGGACTGTCATATGTAATTTTGACGTTCGAAAAGTGCTGATTCTCAGCCTAGTTTGAATAAATGACTTTTGAATTGAATTGAATCGATTCATCGATTATTCATTAATCGATGGACTGCTCTTTCGAATAAGTTTTAGTTATTATATCCTAGTTTAATAATTGCAGCCACCACACTAATTCCTATTATTTTCCATGTAAACAACAATAACAGGTTATAACACCATTGTACACCAAGTGAATAAAATATGTACTATTGAAACTTACTCAAGAACTACCGAAGCAAAGTTAAGAAAACTTTATATGGCATCACCGCGCAAGCTCCCTCTTCCAAAATGAAAGAATTATAAAAATCGGTTCATAAACAAATAAGTAATGCCCGAACATAAGAATTGGGAACCTCCTTTTTAAAGTCGGATAAAAATCATTTATAGCCAGAGTGCATCTCATGGCAATTCCAAAAAGATATCATGAATCCCCCATCATCACAACTGGATTTTATATGTATGATCTTTCAAATTAAACCATATGCGGATGTAACCGCGGGGCGCAGCTAGTAATACATAATTTCAATTTAATTTTCATGAATAACATTAAAATAATTTATTCTGACATTAAGTATTTAATTAATAAGACAATATTTTAAATTCTTGCACCTCTTATAATTATTTAACATACAGCGTATCTAATCTGTATTTAAACCTGTGTGATTCTAATAAACCAATTTGAATTTAGCATACCGGAAATAGAACCTCACATGTGTACATAATATGTTTGCCAGGTTCCGCGAGGCAGGTCGTGAGCACCGCCGCCCCCGGGGCTGCGCCGACCGCGCGCAGGGCTGGCGAGCGTGCGCGCTCCTTAACGGCGGCGAATCGTTGGCGGCGCACGGGCGCGACTGCAGCCTGTTCTTCTACTGCAGCAGCAGCGCGCGCCCCGTATGCCGCAAGTGCCCTGCCGGCCTGCACTTCAACCCGCAGCTGCAGGTGTGCGACTGGCCCGAACACGCGAACTGCACACGGCGCCCCCCGCGCCCCCACCACAACGGAACAACCCCTTACCCTACCACACCCGACGACGATGCTACGGTAACAATACTTGATGGTTCAACTACAACTACAACTGATGGTTCAACTACAACTACAACTGATGGTTCAACTACAACTACAACTGATGGTTCAACTACAACTACAATTGATAATTAAACTACAACTAATCCTGCTAAAACAAACTACTTCTACTGACCCAAGCGTTTTCAGTTGGTATAATTATATTCCTTGGGTTCGTAAATAGTTTTGATATGTCGTCAATGGCTTAGTACTGTTTATCCTTATCTATGTTTCTTTTGTTTGTATAGCAGTACCTACGTTATGATTCCAATATTGAGATCAAAATTATTTCCATAGAATATTAAAATTTCTCAGAATAGTTTGCTAAAGCCGGATGTTATAGTTATTTTTGTGAAGTTACAACTAGAATTTCTTACATGACACCCATGTGAGAAATTCTAGTTTACGTAGGTGGTAGGTACCTACTCCATTTTTTATGTCACTATTAAGTACCTACATTCAATTTATTTATGTTGCTCTCTCAGGCTCTGTTTGGATTTGTAAGCTTATAATTAATACTTTTATACCGAATAAAATTATGTTTCAATAAATTTCGTATTCTTTATTTAAACACGATGTTGATTATGACGTGGACGGGACAAACAACTTATTGGACATGACAGTGAAGCGAATATGATAACCGCGACTTCAGTATGGCTCGGTAGGGCTCAGGGCTCGGTAGGGCTCAGGGCTCAGCAGGGCTCAGGGCTCAGCAGGGCTCAGAGCTCAGCAGGGCTCAGAGCTCAGCGGGCTCGGTCGGGCTCAGCAGGGCTGTGCGCTTGCCGTCGCATACAGTATCGACAACGCATTGCAGAGCGCGCGGTAGTTCACCTGCGCAGACAAAAAACACATTATGTAAGGTAAATGTACCTACGGCTAGTATTTGTTTGATCTCAGGTGTAAGTATGACGCTGTTATCGGAAAAGACAACCCCCTTTGATGAGAGCCAAACGCACTTGGTCTGAATACGTACATACGTACGTATTCAGACCAAGTGTACGCAGTATACGCAGACCAACACAACATACACACTACACACGGACACATAACCTAAAACCAGCAACCAGCATTTTTTTCCCAGCCTTTATAGACCCACTGCTGGGCAAAGCAACGACAATAGCTTATTTTCATGATCCTATTGAAATCGTAGAACACTAAATCCAACGGTTGTGATGACATATCTATTAGAAAAATAACCCGGTGTACCCGGTGTATTGACTTAGTTAACAAGATCTCAAATAGATTGGGACGTTACAGTCCTAACAGAATGTTGGTTGCCTTGAACACATTACATCCCAGAGATCTATGGTTATAACTGTTATCAAAAGAGGGAACAGGGCCTGCGGGGGATTTGAAAAAAGGTATTTGAAGAAACTATTGCCGTCGTATTACCTCAAGTCTGCCCTCGCAGAGTGTGATAAGCTGTAGCTGTCTACAGCTCAGAGCGATTATATCACAAAACAACAAGATCAACGTTTCGTATTCCTCTTTTTTATCCTCGAAAACTGAGCCGATTCAATTATTTTTAACATTCAAATTTTAAGAAAGAGTATGTCTAGGTTCCTATCATTTTCTTTTATGATAAAAACTTTTCGAATTTGTCTGGTAGAGTGGACTACCAGACAAATTCGAAAAGTTTTTCAAATCAGAGTGGAAAAAAATGGGACATCTCTGTAATATTTGGAGGGTCATATTTTCTTTACCAATAAGTTGCTGAAAATAAGGGACGTGTCTACAGCAGACCTTGATTTTACGGGAAAAAAAATATTGCTCTAGAGGCATTATTCAGGAAGAATAAAGAGGAATATATTTGTATGGAGAATCGCAGGCCCTGTTCCCTCTTAACCCAAAATGAAGGTGTTGTGGTTTATTACAAGAAAACTCGTAAATGTTTCTGTAGATCATGACACACTCATCAGGAAACTGTACCACTATGGTATGAGGGACAGGGCTCTCGACCTTCTGTCTTCTTATCTGAACAACAGAATTCAGAGGGTAGACGTTAGTGGCAAGGGATCTGCAGGATCTGCGGTCACCATGGGCGTTCCGAAGGGTTCAATTCTAGGTCCTTTTTTGTAATTTATATATTTTTTTAAATTTATATTAATGACTTACCTCACCACATAAGGGATACTCACAACATCGTATTATTCCCAGATGACACTTCTCTTATTTTTAAAATAAAACGTCAGTTAGTCAACTTTGAACAAGTGAACGATGCGCTGTCTAAAGTTGTGCATTGGTTTAATGTAAATAATCTTCTCTTGAATTAAAAAAAAGACTAAACTCATTAAATTTTCAACCCCAAATGTCAGGCAGCTAAATACCAATGTTAAAGTTAATGGTTAGAGCTGGACCCTGTTGAGTCGACAGTTTTTCTTGGAATCACTATTGACGGTAAATTACAATGTGGCCCACACATAGAAAAATTGTCAAGAAGGCTTAACTCCGCCTATGCTGTTAAAAAAATTAGACAGATAACTGACGTAGACACAGCCAGAATTGTTTATTTTGAAGGTGATTTAAAAGCTGTATTAAAACCAAACTTTGTAAAAAAGGGTACTATAAAATTTCAGATTATTTAGAAGATAAAAAATCATTGGGGTGATCGCTCTGCTAAGCCTTGTGATAAAACCATAAAATTTGTTTTTTTTTTATTATTTTGTAAAATCATTAAAATATACCAGTTTTAGGTATATACATATTGACATTGTTTTTTTTTTTCAGATTTATATTTAATTTGACTTTAAAATTATTGAAAAAATCTCTGTTCGTCTCCTTGGGTCTCCAATCTTCGAGAATTCCTTTCCCGTTCTTATTGAGGAAAAAACACAAAATTTCAAAGACATTTCGGAAAGATTGTTACAAATTAATATGCATTCGGCCATCATATTTCTAAATTATCATATTTTCTTCGCGCTTCCCATTTATGGAAGCACACTCACCTTTTAGAAAAAATGGACCAAATTATCAGACACACATTAACTTCAATTTTAAATGTGGCCATGGACGACCGAATTTGTGCGCAAGCTACTCTTCCCATTCGTATGCGAGGCCTCGGCGTCCGTAAAAATTCTAGTATTAGTTTACCGGCTTTCATATCCTCGGTCCACGGCACTGAGAAATTAATCAGGAAAATTCTAACCTCCACATGCCATGGCCATCCATGCCTGGAGACTCGCTTGCCCGAACTCAGATCTACCCGATTATCCATCTTCCCAAAGACGGTCCCATAGTCAGTTGAAGCGCCGAAGTGTTAACACTGTTTTGAGTCTTGCTCCGTTAAAATATTCAGAAAAGTGGTCAAAAGTTTTCATACTAAGTAGTGCTATACATCCCCGTGTAGCTGTGTTGACGGACTGTCCAGTGGTGATTACATCTTACCAGGACTCTCGCGCGTTCGTGAGTAATAAGCAAATTACTTTTAAAATATTTAAATAACGACTGCGCTGTTGTTGCGTCCCTGACCTAGGGCAACCCGCGGATCGCTCGCGCCTACGCACACACGCATGCTCGCTTGCCGCCTTGCGCTCAACGACTTCAAGCTTTATACTACATATTAATACCGTCTAGTTTTGCTTGGGAGCTTCAATTTGAATGCAAAATTAATATAAATAAAATGGAACTGAACAGAAATACTTGCGCTGGATGTCGGAATGAAATAGAAAATTTTGAATTTTTGGGATTGTTGTGCGTGCAAATTAAGATTTGATATTTTTTGTGTGAACATACTAATTAGCAACTTCTATCTTATGGATCACGATTGTAAGTCCACCTGGAAATGCCCCGGATGCTGTTGCAAACAGCTAAAAACTGACAATACTAATACGTCTGCGCGCCCGGCTAATAATACTGGGAACCTCGGTCGCTCAACAAGTCGGAAACAGACACCGAGCCCCAAAACTAAAACTGTAGCTAAAACTCTTGGTAATCAAAGCACTCCACCAGATGTAATGAATGTGACTCTAAGGAAGAAAATTGGTCAACCCATGTGTATGAAACTGAACTTGTGTCCCTTCGTCCAGCATACTCACCATGGAATCCTGATATTTCATGAATGTCAAAAAACTGTTCTGAAATAGTGCTAAATAGTGCCCAAAGGAAAAAAATAGTGCTCTTGTACTTGCGAAGTTATAGCCATAGTTCGATGAGTATGCTGGACGAAGGTTTCGCCCAGCATACTCACCTCCGTCCGGAGAATCTGTATACGCTTCAAACATAATTCATACTTCAAAAAATAGTTCCCAAATAGTGCCAAACGGTGCCCAAAAAGAAAAAACAGTGCTCGAATAACTTCGGAGTTATAGGCTTCGTTCAGTGAGTATGCTGGGCGTAGGTTCTACGCCCAGCATACTCACCTCAGTGCGCGAATATCGAACGAGCTATAGGTACAATTTACGTCTCAAAAAATTGTGCTTGAAATAGTGCCCAATATCAGTCCAATTTTTGCTTGACTTTTGACTTAGAAAACCATTAAATTTTAATGTAAACTTCTACATACTAACGTAAAATGGGGTACAGTCGTCGACACATGTTTTTGGACAAAAATATTAAACTTTCTAATTGTAGACTTCATGTTATTGGAAATAATTATGGTATTTTCTCACATGTCAAAAACTTTCGATTAAATGCATTATTATATATTTTATAAATAATAATAAATGAATGAAACTTTAAGCGTAAATGAAGTCTATTACTTCATTGCATTGTGTGTTTGTCTGAATAAAAACAGTCATTTGCAGCCAATAAAATTAATATCTTGAAAAATTGTAAAAAGGAAATTATACAGTTTCTTTTTGTATATATGTTGCAGGCAAAACTTATAACCAGTCAAAACTAGTACTGTGACATAGTTATACAAATTTTTAAAACTCTTTCCAATAGTTTCATCAATGAAAGGTTTAGCAATAAAAAACATTTTTAATTACTTACGTTATTTATTACTATTTAAAGGGCCAAAGTAATCAGAATTCTAGTTAACTAGTTCACAGCTTTTGTTAACATTCATAATATAATCAATGTAAATAGAAAAAATTGTAGTTTTAATATTGTATATAATATACATATAAAAAAATGTTTAGCCAAATATTGGTAAAACTTTCTAAAATATAACACGTAGGTACTTGTACTTTGTTTTACTGCTACAACGTTTTAATCACAATAAAATTATCTTACAAATAAGTATAAATTGAGCAATCACAGTTTATAATCACGTTTTTTTTATTAATATTAAATACCCTATAGTAATTACAAATTAACAATCACAGTTTATAATCACATTTCTGTAAGTTATTAATAAAATAACTTTTACAAGAACAAAAAAAAAACAAACAAACAATAACAAAATAGGAACTAACAAGTTCAGTTGTTCAGGACCGATCTTCATCTTACATTCGCGTATAAATAATGCAGTGTGGTACAGTATATTGGGAATTACTACAAACTTTTTTACTAAGGTCATCATAGCAGTTCCAAGTTCTCTTTAGCAATCGATAGCACTTTGACTTGTAATGCCCCATGCGTCCTGATTCACCATTTGTAAAATCTATTACCGACAGAATTTTAAAGGTGTCACCGTTTATTATGATCTCTTTAGGAATTTCATCAATTTCTATTTCAATTGAAGTATTAATTTCAATAAATACGAAGTCTAGTACTTCATATTTGTATGCGTTTTTACCGTTACATAATTGGTATTTACATTTCCTTTCAGTATCATTTACTAATAGAGCTTCATTAAGGGCTCCAATACCTTGAGTCGTCAATATGTTTACATTTATTGGAATCCAACTACATTTTGTGCCAGAACCTTTATTGATTTCACAGTTCTGGTTTGTACAATTTAAGTATCTATTAGCACTATAAAAACCATAACTTTGTATGTTATCTATTATAAAAGTTACATTACACTCACAATTTTTGCAACTACTAAAATCGGATTCCACAGTATCATATATTTTAGCCAATACCTTAGAACGAGTAGTGTAAATATCTTTTGGTTTTCTAGCCTTCTTAGTGATTTTCTTTAGATTGTCATACGTGATCAAACTTCTGGTCAGTTGTGAAAGATCGTTTTTTTTATCATTGATATATTTTCTAATATTAGGTCTATCTAAATATGCAATTGAAAAACTTTGGACCACGGAATCAAAAGCACACGTATTAATAAACGTGAATCTGTATGTTCCTGAAGTAGAAACACTGCCGTTTTGTAAAATATGTAATTTTGTACGACGATTGATTCGTTTTTTATTTTTCTTCTGTTTAGACACCAGTCCCCGCCAGTCTTCAATATAATTTGGTTCGCTCCTAAAAATTGAGTTTTCATAAAATGATTCATCATTGACGAGAGTATTTATTTGTGGTGTGTTATGGTCACTTATTTCATTTTTTTCATCGACAATATTTTCAGTTCCTTCTTGAACATCAATCAAGTCACTTTTGGCTAAGCGTATGGAACCGGTTATCAAAGGCTCGTGTTTAATAATAAACTCATCTACGCGGTACTTATTTGAATTTGTTTTAAAAAATAACTTTTTTACGTCTTTCATATAACTTTCTACATTTGAACTGGTTGGAGTACAAT
Source organism: Xanthia togata (assembly GCA_963853775.1). Taxonomy (NCBI): domain Eukaryota; kingdom Metazoa; phylum Arthropoda; class Insecta; order Lepidoptera; family Noctuidae; genus Xanthia; species Xanthia togata. Next base: position 1,176,661 of record OY970801.1, read on the forward strand.
AATTACTGTTAAAATAAGTCATCATTATATTTCCCCATAGTGGAAGTTTTTTAAGAATCCTAATCAAAGTGTCCTTTATTTCCGGCAAGTAATAAATATTTTCGATTTCAGTTTCTTGATCACACAATTGTTTAATTAAATCTTCTTTCTCCTCAAGATCTTTATACATTTTCAGAAGCGGGTTTTCTTCTTTATCTAATCCCTCCCATAAAGAATGTTTAATTGGAACGTGATTTTCCGAATCTACATTTTGTATTTCACATTCCTGCAAATTAGTTTTGATCCGGTTTTTTAATTCTAAAATCGCCGTTTCACACCGTGTTAAATTTCCATTTCTACTGCCGCGGTGTTTATTATTTGCTATAATATAAACATTTTCTATAATTTTCTTTACCTCTCCGTATGAAACACATTTTTTAATCAGAATCATACAATCAACAAAAAATTTTGTTACTCTAGTGTCTATATTTTTGAAAATACTTTGATTGTACAATGTTTTTATGAAATGCGAAGTATCAAGGCGAACATAACAGGTTGGAATTTTTTTGGTTCTATTTTCTAAAATATTAAAACATGTATTTAAGTAGTCAGAGGTGGATTTATAACCACAAAATACTTTTACCACCGCACCTACTAAAGCTGCGGAATCATCAGTTACTACTTCATTTGGAGGTTTTCCATTAGCCAACCAAGATTGTAACCAGCTAGCAATAGTATCTAAAGAGTGACTTTCTGATATACACTGTGAAATTGGCACGCTACTTTTAACGGTTGTATCTGTCATCATAACATACAAAAATATAGGACTTTGCGACTCTTGAGATAGTTGTGTGTGTTCATTGACGACAGGCCGAAGATTTTTATTAAATATAGAACCTGTTGCGTCTATAGAAACTCTAATATAATTAAACTCTTTTTGGCATTTTTTATAATAATTCTTTTGATCGTCCGTCCAGTAAAATGTATAAAATGGAAAAGCAGAAACATATCTAACACATTTATCAAAAGGTGGTGAAACACACATACAAGTAAGTGACAATATTGGGTTGGGATGGAAAACATCAACTTTTTTATTTTCATGTTTAATTCGATGTAGTGTTTGTAATTTTGGCAATACTGGAGGTTCCTTGTCATTTTTCTTCATTAAAGTTGAGGCTAATTTATATCTTATAGAAGCTGCTGCTTCGTGTTGTAATTTTTCACCTAATTCCCTTATTTGGTAATACCGTAATCGGTTTTTTTTACTGGTGTTATGAGAGTACTTTTTATTTTCATTAATTATGCAACATTCTAGTTTAATTAAATTTTCCGTTTCTAAGTTAGTTGTTATAATTATTTTTGCGTGACATTGATTACAATATCCTGTGCATTTGATTTCGTAATTGTCTTTCACAATATTATTTTTAAAACACCAAGTGCATAAAGATCTTATTTCTTTCCATAGATGCATTTGAATTACATTAGTCCATTGGTTTGGTTTTAATTTACGTCTGACATTATACAGACTACCAGGGGCGATTTTGCTATTTCGGTGATAAAAATACCTTTGAGGCTTAATACTATCCCAAGTTATTGTATCCATATAAAATGTATGCGTACTGGTGTTCTCCGAAACACTATTAATGCTTTCGTTTGATGACGATGTAGACTTTTGATTTATCAAATTAGAATCATTATTACGAATTATTTCTTTTTTATCAACACCAAAAAAGTATTCGTAATTTCGTTTTATGCTTAATATGATTGATTTAATACTCATTTTGTAATTTAACCGTGTTTGAATTTGTTTATAAATTGAGTCATTTGCGGAAGGAATATTTAAAAAAAAGTCATCTTTGAATTCTGAAATTACTAATTTTTGCGTTTCTAATGAAACCTTTGGTTTAGGCCCTCGTTTTCCTTGCTGATCCATGTCGTTAGATTCACAAGAATTATCACAAATTATTATGCCATTTGTTTTCAATATTAACATAATATGAAATAACAACTAACTAACTAACATATAAATCAACATCAATAACATTATGAACACTTGTGTACTTATACTACCTATATTACCTGAAAATACCAACTATAGATGTAAAAAACATAACGGGCCCCACCGCTCACGCAGTACGAGTCAGAAAAAGTTGTCTTCTAACGTGGTAAACATTGTGTCTTCAAGATAATCTGAAAATAACACGTATTTAAATAATTTAATATAGGTATGACAGGCTCCAGCCTTCCTCTAAAGGTACTTAAGCACTTACGTGTTTTCCATTATTTTAGCGTGATTTCTATTATAAATAGCGAAGGGGCAAAACACGAGGCTGAAGACGATTTCCCGAAGTCACAACTCCCATAGAAAATGTGATGAATAGGTTGACGACACTTAAAAGTTTAAGTGCATTCGCCGGATGACAATCGGTAATAGTCTTCACTTCACGTCATATTATCTAAAAAATACATCTGTGTTAATTCTATAGTTACGTTTATACTTACTACCGACGCTCGCGCTGACTGATTCTACCTATTTCGATATTGAAATGTAACTAACGTGAACTTAAGACGAGAACAGATCCTGACGGGTAACGAGGACAAGCTTGTAATAAAAAAATTGAAGAAAAGTAAATTATATCCTAGCAAATAAGACAGTGTTTCATTTCCAGTAGAATTGGAGGATAAAACCAGGCCTCCGCAGAAGTAGGTATATAAATAGGTATTTGAGATCCAATTAGATAAACAAACAAGTTACATTACGTTATTATGTGTGTACCTACCTACATCAAACCTTTAAAAAAGTAACTAAGTAGGTACCCATTTTTAAAACTTCTTAAGCATGTCCTTAATTTTAAGTGTACAGTGTCATATTCAACGAAAAAATGAACGTGTTTTTGTAAAAAACAACTCGCTTGCTACCTAGTTTTACAGTGCAATTAATGAATGAGTGTAAAATCAATTTAGTTAAATGCCACTATTATAAATTGAAATATACTTACTGATTTGGGTGCAGCTCCTATATTGATTACGTACTAGATACACAATTTTATATAGGTAAATAATGACATCACCAACACATTGTTTGGTTTTGCAACCCACTATGTAGTCAAACTCAAAAGCCGGCGTTATTATAATGATGTGCGACGAAGTAAACAAACAAAGAAACTGAGAAGCGCTTGTTCGTTTCGATTGCTTTGTGACACAAAATGGACCCTTATCACCTTCAAAATACAGATCAGTCTTGTCTAATAATCGTAAGATGTTAGGGCAGCGCCATCTAGTATTTAAACATAAACATATTCATTTGCGTCGCGGGCGCCGCGCGTCGCTTTGTGACACAAAATGGACCCTTATCACCTTCAAAATACAGATCAGTCTTGTCTAATAATCGTAAGATGTTAGGGCAGCGCCATCTAGTATTTAAACATAAACATATTCATTTGCGTCGCGGGCGCCGCGCGTCGCTTTGTGACACAAAATGGACCCTTATCACCTTCAAAATACAGATCAGTCTTGTCTAATAATCGTAAGATGTTAGGGCAGCGCCATCTAGTATTTAAACATAAACATATTCATTTGCGTCGCGGGCGCCGCGCGTCGTAAGCCCCATACCTATTGACCGTACGTGCATCCATTACTGCCACACTATATTGAACTTTATCACATGAGGAATACAGGTCAATTCCGTAAACGTTGTGGTACCGTCCTTGATCCGGAAAATGATTATTTTGAATAATTTTGTCAGTTGTAATGTAAGCATTAATAACAGCAACTTTATTTTTCATGCATGATTTACTTCATTTGATATCTTAATCCTTCAAGCGCCGTGATCTAGACAAAATATATAAAATCATTGTTCCTAGCTACCGGGGTCCCATGCGACGCGCGAAGGCTTAATCATATTATTATAAAGTATTATTAAAATAATGTGTAATTAATAATATTGCGATTCTAAAGTAAATACTCCCTTACATAGACAATTAATAATTTACACAAGACAAAAATTGTTAGAAAGAAAGTTAATAATATTGTATTCGACTGTACTCAATGTAATGTATGTAGAAGTTTACAATCAAATTTAATGGTTTTCTAGGTCAAAAGTCAAGCAAAAATTGGACTGATATTGGGCACTATTTCAAGCACAATTTTTTGAGACGTAAATTGTACCTATAGCTCGTTCGATATTCGCGCACTGAGGTGAGTATGCTGGGCGTAGAACCTACGCCCAGCATACTCACTGAACGAAGCCTATAACTCCGAAGTTATTCGAGCACTGTTTTTTCTTTTTGGGCACCGTTTGGCACTATTTGGGAACAATTTTTTGAAGTATGAATTATGTTTGAAGCGTATACAGATTCGCCGGACGGAGGTGAGTATGCTGGGCGAAACCTTCGTCCAGCATACTCATCGAACTATGGCTATAACTTCGCAAGTACAAGAGCACTATTTTTTTCCTTTGGGCACTATTTAGCACTATTTCAGAACAGTTTTTTGACATTCATGAAATATCAGGATTCCATGGTGAGTATGCTGGACGAAGGGACACAGGAACTTTGCTTCAACGAAAATATTCTAAGAGATATAATTAAGGAAGAATTGGCCGCCGCTGTTAAATCTTCTTTCAAAGAGTTACTTACTGATCAACTAAAAAAATATCAGGGAGATATATCTGAATTCAAAGCGTCTTTCGGATTTTTCAATGAGGACTTCGAAGAGTTCAAGAAACGCTTTGATGAAAAAGATGCCATAATTAATCAACTGCGCAACGATAATGCAAACCTCCAGCAAAGTGACAATGACCTTACTACACGGATATGTATAGTGGAACAAAACATGCGCGAAAACAACGTGGAAATTAATGGTTTACCAGAAGATAAGTCCGAAAACCTTGTGAAAACTCTACAAAATATCGCGAAGGTTACTAGTTGTGATGTTGGCGACAGTGACATCATGTACATTACAAGAGTAGCCAAACTAAATAAGGATAATAACCGCCCACGTTCTGTGATTGCTAAGCTCCGCAGCCCCCGCCAGCGTGACACCCTTCTGGCTGCTGTAGGTGACTTCAACAAAAAACATCCCTCGGAGAAATTGAACTCGCATCACTTGGGCATAGGTGGTATCCGAGTGCCTATTTTTGTGAGCGAGCATTTATGCCCTGCTGGCAAACAACTGCATGCGGCAACACGGAAACTGGCTAAAGAGATGTCATATAACTTTGTATGGATACGCAACGGGAATTCTTGTACGAAAAGATATCCATTCGAAGCCTATCTACATTCGCAATCAGGATAGTTTAAAGTTAATGAAAACAACTGATATCACAATTTAGACTTAGGTATGTTTTTATATAAATGTTCTTGGCGTTATTTATATTCGTAATATTTATTATCAAAATGTTCGTGGAATGAGGACTAAAACTGAAGATATCTATAAAAATATTTTACTAACTAATTATGATGTAATAGCATTTACTTCTCTATCTTGGTTAAATCCTAACATAATTAATGGAGAGTTCATTGACTCGCGATATGTGGTGTATCGTAGTCGTAGGGATAGATTAAGTTCTAAGGCATCTAAAAAAGATGGGGGTGGGGTTATGGTTGCTGTTATTAGTAAAATTAAATCTGTAAGAATGAAAAACTGGGAAAGTGATTTCGAAGATTTATGGTTGTCTGTAGAGTTAACTGTTAACAATTATACTAGGAAAATTGCACTTTGTGTTATCTATATGCCACCGCCTGTCAAACTGGATTCTCTACAATGCTTTTTAAGTAACGTTAACAACGTGCTAAATAATGTCGACGATGTTGTGATTCTTGGGGATTTTAACTTGAGTTTTATCGATTGGAACAGGAGTGATGACGGCCTGCATCTATCACCATCTAATTATGAAAATTCACTGGGGTACTCACTTGTAGACTTTCAGTTAATCAATGAACTTCACCAATTTAATTCTATTTTAAATGCTGACAGCAGAATTTTAGACCTAGTATTGAGCAACATATCAGATGTAACAGTTACTAAGCCCAATAACCTGCTTAGTAAATTAGACTCTCACCACCCGAACGTCCTTATCTCTATTCCACTTCCAAACGTAAAACAATTACAAATAAAATATCGTTCAGGGTACAACTTTTTTAAAGCCGACTATGCACAAATCTATCTTAATAATATAAATTGATATGATGCCTTTCATGAGTGTGCTGATGCTAATGAAAGGGTTAATGCCTTCTACAGCATACTACAGAACGCTATCGACAATTATGTACCCAAATATGCAAGAAAAAAATAAAAAAATCCCTCTTGGTATTCTGACTCTCTTGTTAATGCTCTAACTGAAAAAGAGAAATTTAGGCAAAAATACCGCAAATATAATAATCCCCGAGACAGACTCACCTATGAATTACTTCGTAGTCGCTGCCATACTTTGATAAATAACTGTTATAATACATATAAATGTAAAATTGAAAACGATGTTCCCAAAAATCCTAAAGCTTTCTGGCGATTCATAAAAGATAAACGACGTGGGGAATCTTGCATACCTGCTGACATGTATATGAATGATAAGGTGGCTAGTAGTGGTCCAGAAATTGTTAATCTATTCGCGGATCAATTTGTCTCTGTTTTTAGCCAAAATCCAACTGCTACTTACAATACTTCCAGTGGGTTTTCAGGTACTGACTCTGTCATAAGTACTATTAAGTTTACGGAAAAACAAATTCTTAACAAGCTAAACCTCTTAGATACCTCCAAAGGTGCTGGGCCTGACTCTATACCACCTTTGTTTATAAAACGCTGCTGCCATGAACTTGATTTACCGCTGTGGATTGTTTTTAATTATTCTATTGCTGAAGGAATCTTCCCTGATGTATGGAAAAGCGCAAGAATTGTCCCAGTTTTTAAAAAGGGAGATCCTGCTAATGAAAAAAATTACCGCCCTATTTCAATACTATCATGTTTTTCAAAGATATTTGAGTCTCTTGTCTGTCCAATCATTACTCGCCACATTGATAGAATTGTTTCACCAAGTCAGCATGGTTTCAAAGCTGGACGCAGCGTAGAAACAAACCTCGACGACTTTGTGTCTGATGTGACCCTAGCTCTTGACAAAATACTAGAAGTAGATGCCGTGTACACGGACTTCAGCAGTGCGTTTGACAAAGTTGACCATTCTCTGTTGCTGTCCAAGTTAGAATATAATGGTATATATGGCTCACTTTTAAACTGGTTCACATCTTATTTATTCCGTAGATCGCAAATTCTTGTTGTTAATGGCTATGAATCTTATACCTACTATGCCGACTCAGGAGTTCCTCAGGGTTCTCATCTAGCACCGGTTCTATTTTTACTCTTCATTAACGATATTACTGTCCAAATCCATCACTGTAAATATCTATGTTTTGTTTGCCGACGATCTTAAAATTTATAAAACTTTGACTTCTAATGAAGATGCTTCACTAATTCAGGAGGATTTGGACAGAATTGAGCATTGGTGCAGCCTTAATCACATGAAACTTATTATACAAAAATGTAGCCATATAAGATTCACGAGGAAAAAACAGTTCAATACTGTCTCATATAATATAAAAGGATCATTATTGGAAACTGTAAATGAGATTCGTGATCTTGGCATCATCATGGACAGTAAAGTCAACTTCAGAAGCCATATTGATAATATTGTTACGAAATCGGCACGGCTACTAGGATTTCTTAAGAGAAGTACTAAAGGGTTTAAGCTGGCAAGAACAAAAATTGTCCTATATAACGCTTTAGTTCGGAGCCACCTTGAATTTGCCAGCGTGGTGTGGAGCCCGCACTATGCAGTACACTCACAAAGAGTAGAAAGCATCCAAAGGGCCTTCACAAAACACCTAGCATATGTCTTCGGTGATATATCTCCCCGGTGTCCATACGAACAGCGTACTCAATGTTACGAAATGATTACTCTGCGCGACCGCCGACTGGTACAGGATCTCATGTTCTTTTTTTAAATTGGTTAACAATAGATTAGACTGCGATAATTTAACTGAACAAATTGGACTAAAAGTCTCCTATAATTTACCCAGATATCCCATTAACCATTTATTCTGCACTAAAGCATCCAACACAAATATAGGAGTAAACTCACCTCTCAATAGGCTCAGCTGAGAGATTAATTCTTACATAAAATCCACTCCACACGTTGACATATATCATGACTCCCTAAAAAACTTTAAAACCCAAATCTTAAGGTTCCAAAGCACGCAACCCGCACAATCTAAAGATTTGTTGTATTAGTATGTAAGTATTTCTTGCCACCTTTGTAACTTTTAACTTGTATCATTTTGTATTTCTGTTTATATAGTTTGTTACCACTTAATTTTTATTAAAAAAAAACCTATTCTTTTCGTTTTTACCTAAGGTTATCACTGTATTTGAGAATGTTGGTTCACCTGTTATTGGCAACTGTATAAGCACATAACCGTTAACTACTGTTATTTTATATTTTGTATACAGGCTGTTGGTGTACCTTTATAAATAAATAAATAAATAAGACGATGGGATGAGCCGCTCTGCAGAGTAGTACAGAACAATTTACTTAAAACGTCTGCTACCACTGCGGAGCGTGCGCGCCTGTTGGCTGTGGGTAAGTGGGAATCGGGTCTGTGGCTTCATGCACTACCGTCGTCGAACAATAGGCACTTTGCTCGACGACACTACCTTCCGCCTCGCTGCTTCCCTACGACTAGGACCTCCTTGTTGTTCTCCTCATCGCTGTCATTCTGGCGAAGTTGTCAACAACCTCGGACATCATGGCCTGGCTTGCAGCCGAAGTGCGGGTCGCTTAGCGCGGCACGCGAACATTAAGGACATCATCTGAGGAGCTCTTGTCCAGCTTTATTAGAACCCAATGGCTTGGCACGTGACGATGGCAAGAGACTGGACGGCATGTCTTTATCTCCATGGAAGGTGGGTAGCCTTTAGTGTGGGATGCAACCTGTGTCGACACTCTTGCGCCATTCCGTCTTCCTGGCTCGGCGTGCTGTGCTGGTGCTGGTGCTGCTGCTGCGGCTGCAGAAAACTTCAAGCGGCGTAAGTAGTATAATAACCTTACAGGTAATTGTATTTTCGAGTCGTTTGGGGTGGAAACCCTCGGGCCGTGGGGTCCAAGTGCTCACGGCCTCTTCAATTATATCTCAAAACAGCTATTTGAAACTTCCCGTGACCCAAGGGCTGGTTTTTACCTTGGGCAGGGGCTAAGCATTGCCATACATCGTGGCACTGCGGCCAGTCTCTTGGGTACATTACCAGTCGACAGCGCTGTGGATGAATTTTTCGATGCTATATTTTAATTTTTCAATAGTTTTAGTTACGTTAGTATATAATTTTGCTAATTTTATATGCTTAGTCTGGCCATAAATACTGTTGCAATTAAAAATAAGAAAGATATTACATCTGAATTTGGAATCTGTCATTTTTATACCATTGTTCATTGAGTTTTCTAATTTTGGCGCCAATACATTATACAATATTTTGCGATATTAAAATGGAGTGGGGTGATAAAGAGAACCGTATCGCTGTGATTGCATTACACAAACTTGGTATGGAGCCAAATGCAATTTTTAAAACTCTCCATACGCTTGGTATTAGTCAAATGTTTGTGTACCGGGCTATTAATAGGTACAATGAGACCTCGTCTGTTTGTTACAGAAAAAGATCTAGCCGTCCACGTAGTGTTCGTACGAAAAAGGTGGTCAAATCTGGCCGTCCACGTAGTGTTCGTACGAAAAAGGTGGTCAAAGCAGTAAGGGAAAGAATTCGAAGAAATCCTGTCCGAAAGCAAAAAGATTTTATCTCGGGAGATGAAGATAGCACCCAGAACCATGTCGCGTATTTTAAAAGATGACTTAGGAATTGCAGCCTATAAGAGACGCACTGGTAATTTTTTAACTATCAATCTGCCTAGCCTTTTCCTAACTATATTGGGGTCGGCTTCCAGTCTAACCGGATGCAGCCGAATACCAGTATTTTACATGGAGCGACTGCCTATCTGACCTCCACATCCCAGTAACTGGGTAATACGATACCCCTTGGTAAGACTGGTGGTCAGATTTTCGGGCTTCTGACGACCCGTAACGACTGTCAAAGATCCACGAATGACAGCCGGGACCAACGGCTTAACGTGCTTTCCGAGGCACGGAGGAGTCTCGTTATGTAAAGATGGTCACCCATCCACAGACCAACCCCGGCAAGCATAGCTTAACCTGATAGACCGACTCGTGCGGCAGTTATTACTTAGCCACGAGCTTCTCCTGGTCATTTTTTAACTGATAATTTAAAAAAGAATAGGGTGGTAAAATCAAAACAACTACTGAAGCGGTACCCAAAGGGAGCTCACAGAATTTTTTTGTTTACGGATGAGAAAATCTTTACAATTGAGCAACATTTTAACAAACAAAATGACCGTATTTATGCTCAAAGCTCTAAGGAAGCTTCCCAATTAGTCGACAGAGTGCAACGTGGGCATTATCCGACTTCAGTGATGGTTTGGTGGGGTGTTAGCTATGAAGGAGTGACAGAGCCATATTTTTGTGAAAAAGGTATCAAAACATCGGCACAAGTGTATCAAGATACCATTCTTGAGAAGGTAGTTAAGCCCCTTAAATAGGACCATACTTGGTAATTGAATATGGTGTTATTCAATAACCAAGTATGGTCCTTCCAACAAGACTCGGCGCCGGGTCATAAAGCTCGGTCCACGCAGTCTTGGTTGGAAGTGAACGTTTCGGACTTCATCAGAGCTGAAGACTGGCCGTCGTCTTGTCCCGATCTTAATCAGCTGGATTATGATTTATAGTCAGTTTTAGAGAGTACGGCTTGCTCTAAATGCCATGATAATTTGGAGTCCCTAAAACAATCCATACGATTGGCAGTGAAGAATTTTCCCATGGAAAGAGTGCGTTCTTCTATTGATAACTGGCCTCAACGTTTAAAGGACTGTATTGCAGCCAATGGAGACCACTTCGAATAAGTTTTTTTTATATTTTAAATTGTTTTATATTTATGTATTAAACTAACACACTGTTAGGGATGGGTCGTTCGTTGGACGTCAAAGAGCGTGGTCGTGCCGGGAGCGAGCTCCGTCCCACAAAAAAAAAAAAAAAGCAGCGAACCTTGCTTGCACATGTGGCGCGGCGCTTGCAGGCAAAATCGAACATCGATTCTTTGTTTTGATACTGCTGTGACTTTAAAATAGTGAAATAAATACATTAAAATAGTGCTAAAGTGAGGTGCGTGCCTACGACGACCTACGTGCGTTCCTAACCTCAGGCGAGCCAAGGAACCCAACACAGAATCTGGTGAGAGCTTTCCATTTCCTTCAGGGTGTCGCTTCCCTTTGCAAAATCGTTATTTTATTTAATAGATTAAGGGTCTACATCGATTGATTGGCGTTTTATGTCAAGCGCACATTCAACTTTTTTATATTATTTTCTAAGCTAAGTTATATGCTCATAACAATATACTATATGTTATAGGCATATGAAATATATCATGGCAAGATAAACTAATCTACAGAATGATTATAACAAAATAACAGTATCGCTTTAGATTTAGTATAAAAAGTATTTTCAAGCTGCATTATAACATTAAGCTTTCTTCATTAGCCTTACAAAAAGGCGTTACGTTTCTTCAACAAATATAACTTCTGACAGCTATTAATCAAGATCTATTTTACCCGCATGCTCGGGCAGGACTTCGGTCGGAGGTTTTTTTTGTGACAGAATCCGCATGAGTGGCCCATTCAACAAAAAACAAAACTTCTAAGTCTGCATAACAATATCCATTGCTACAGAAAAACTAAGAAGCAATAATAAATCTCCGGGCAACCCGCAGCCCTGTCAAAGTTTTGTATCCCTCGAAACAAAACCCACTTTAATATCCAAACAATTTTTTTTACAATGGTAATAATTAGCACCCATGCAAAAAGATGGTAACTGCCTGTTTAGGGCAATAGCCCTTTAAATAAATAACATAATGGGGATGACGTTCGACCACGTGTCTGTCCACCGAGACCTCGCTATCATGCTTCAACAAACCGAGGTGACGCCAGAATTTGCTTAGCACTTATAAATTAATAACGTCCATGAGTTTTATCCTAACAACAAGCTTTCATAGGAACAAATAATAACAAAATACATAACCGCGCAATTTAACGAGACGTTCTGGGGAGGAGAAGACATAATAATCGCTGCGTCAGATTTCTATCTCGTAAAGTGCATGTACATATAAATAACGAGAACATACTGGTGTATTCACCTACCGGCGATTCAGTTCGGGGAAACATACAAGGACCAGCATTATGACAGCAGGGTCATGATTGCCGATGAACAATACAACAATATAATGACCGACAATACAACGATGAACAATCAACTAAAACTTGATTAGGCAAAAACCAAGGAAATGTACTCTAGTAATCCTAGGGACGGTAATATGATAATATTACTGTGTCCTAGGCGACTTTAACGATCATATTTCTAGATAAAATACAATTAATTCGCAACGCAAAGGGCTGATTCCCCAAATCTACCAAATCTACACCATGAATATTGTAACTACAATGGGGAAAGGTTAATGGATATAGCCAATAGGGAAAAACTGCAATAAAAAACAACAAAAGCGAGATCATCATGCAGGATAACATGGTCTAAGGGCAGGCAGAAATCCCAATTGGATTACATTATTATTACGCCACAGGTAACATAAAAACTCTTAGAACTCTCTTTAAACAAAGCTGAAAGTATCAAACGCTAGACACAAAAGAATCGGACAAGAACTGAGATCAAAGATTTCAACCACAAACAATGCTACTATGCCGCTCTCAATAAAAAATCCACCAAAACATAAACCAAGCACGCATAACAAAAAACTGGAAAACATAGAAATCAGCTCAGCGGATGAAAGCATCTACATACCATGGAGCTCCATAACTGGAGTTTTAAAAGTGACTAACTACCCAGGAAACCTTGATTTTTCAGCCGAGTAACTCTAGGGATCATCCAATAGCTCTTGCTAACCTACAAAAGGCCAAACTCTTACAAAGAATCTGATAATTCAAATGGACATAATGGTGTAAAAGAAGAATGTCAGGCAACAATTCAAAAGGTTAAACGTCAAGAGGGCAAAAAAGAATACAGCGCAATTATTTACCGGACTGGGTAATAAACACCCTTCAAACGCATGCAGATAAGTACCTTATTTATGTTACAGGAGAAACAAGTTAGAAACAAAACGCCGGAAAAAACGCATATATACCAATATCAATGTCCAAAAGGGAACAAATTCAAAAATAAAAAATAAAAAAATATCGAGGGCCTACCTTTACCGCCGATAATAATAACAAAGCCGTTAACAGCCACGCAAAATGATGGACCCACAGTGGATGACGTAATGGGAATCATTAACAGCATACGTAACGGGACAGCCCCAGAAACAGACAAAGTGGTAATCGAGCTCTACAAAGCGATGCCACAAATTTTAATTTATTTTATTTTATTACGGAAAACAGACAATCGTACATTGTATAAGACATCTAGATGTACAGTGTGCTATACGAAATGTTTATTCCACTACGTTTCCACATGATGCTAGCTTAAAAAGTACAGATAAGGTAAAATTACTTGAAATAAATATTTGATAACAATAAAATAATTTTGTAAACTAAATATAAAAACCAAATAGTAGATGGATACTTAAATAAAAAAAAAATAGTAATAAGTAGTTTTTTGAATTTAAGTTTCGATAGGGCAAACACGTCGATATCATTAAAATTATTATTATAAGCCTGAACCAATTTCTGGAGCGGCGCTCTCTCCCCCGCATTTTTACGACAGGGAGTTATAGCAAACTGTGGATAAGAGTGTGTCTCACGTCTCATTACTATTGTAGGTACAATAAAGCAAATTTTAGTAAAGTCAGAGCAATCAAACCTATTATGCACAAGTCCATGGAGCATCATTCCTTGAAGCAACAAGCGTCTCGAGCATAATGTTAATAGGTTAAACTTACTCAAAGCGTTATAATATGGTAAATGTACGGTGCGACATTTGTACTCAGGAAATTACGCTGAACTCTCTCAATTGCAATCTCATATTTACTATAATATGGATCCCAGATCAAAAAAGCATATTTAACATGTGGGCGAACTAAGGAATGAAATAAATACAGACAGAGAAGTGGTTGGTCGTTTAAAGTCTGACGTGGATCTCATAACAAATGCTACAGGAAGCCGTCACCAAACATTTGAATAAAGCCTGGACACAAAATGAAGTACCCGACACATGGCAAGACACAACGCACGCAGGTACCTATTCCGAAACAAACTTACCCTAAAGATACAAACGATTATCGCCGAATAGCGGTTTGAAATACGGGTTACAGAATTTACGCCTCCTACATACAAAAAAAAAAATATACGAAATAATAAAATAATTGGGCCAAGCAGCTCTTTTAAACATCACATCTACAGATGTCCACATATTTCCGTTGTGAAGGAAGCGGGATGAAGAATGGCGTGCAGGAAAAATAATTTATGTATTCGCTCTGAACATAGAAAAAGCTTTTGACAATGTTGACCGCCAAGCACTGCGTGACACGAAATAGATGAATCTGAATCTGATATTTTAATGCAACGTACTAAAAAAACACTAATTAACAGAATAATCAATGTATGCATGAGCGAACGAACACATATGAAATGGTGTGGACATTAGGTGGATCATCAAAGTAAAGGCAGTCAAACAAGGCTGCCCGTTACCTCTACCTCTTGCCTTTTCTCAAATGGAACGACAACCTTAAACAGTACCCTAATTACGTAATGCAAAATCAATCCGAATCTGAATCGTTTTGAAACAGATTGCTAATCCATTGCTCCGTAAGTTCGAAAAAACTGCAGAGCAATGTAAATAACGCAATGAATGTTGTTGAACTCTCAAAATGAAACAGATTTGTCTTTGTCGTTTACGAAAATATGTTGCGTAATTAGAAAGCTGGACATGATGCACTTCGATAAGAAAATCAATTTTAATGGACACGGCTGAAGACCGATACAAGATCAAGAAGACGGCCAGCGAGATATACAAGAAACCTGAAACGGACAACGAGTCTTCTGATGAAGACATAGAAAACAGTAAAGTGTAACACATTACAACAGTAAGATAGAAAAAAGCCTAGAAAGCAGCGTAACTCCGCCAAAGGCTTCACAGGCGAAGATTGACTGAGCCAACTGCCGGCGACGTCGTAAAAAGATGCCCCATCCATTGATAAATATCACCCGTCTCTCCACTAGTCCATTGCTTACTCAAGGATGCATATCCGGTATGGCTCGTAAATCCTTTCCTATCCTGAGGGCACGCCTTCCCTACCATTACCGCGCCCCCCGGTCTACTCCTTGATATGCAATAGCCTGTGTATCACCATGAAACATGAGGCTCCAGGGGCTAGTGCAAATCTTGGGGTTCATTCGATTTATCGAGTCTGGTTAAACCACGCTGGGATCGGTGCATTTCATTCATTCATTCATAAACTAACACACTGTTAGGTTTTTTCCTTGATAACCAACTTAACTGGAAGGCCCACATAGATGACCTAAGTAAGAAAGTAAATAAATCAGGATACGCACTTTTCCAAATTGCTAGGAAAATAAATATAGATGCGCTACTAGCTGCATATCACGGCTTAGTAGCCTCAATTTTGCGATACGGCATTATTTTTTGGGGAAATTCTACTGATAAAGATATCGTCTTTAAGGCACAAAAAAGATGCATAAGATCAATGTGTGGTCTGAAAATTGATGATAGCTGTGTACCTTTCTGTATATCGCTGAAAATACTTACCTTACCTTCATTATATATTTTTGAAATTAGTGTTTTCGTCAAAACTAACACGAAGTTATTCGAAAAAATGTCAACTTACGAGATGTTGCGATTCGTTGCCAATACGCAAACTCTTTAAGCAATCAGCGTTGTAAGACTGCCTTAGTGAGAAAGAGCGTTTTAGGCATGGCGCCGCGCATCTACAATAAATTACCTGATTTCATAAAAAAATTGAATGTTACGCAATTCAAAAAAAAAAATTAAAACAATTATTAATTGAAAAATGTTATTATACGACTGATGAATTTCTAAATGATAAATTAATGTAGACTTTTATTTTATTTATTTGATTGTAGAAACAAATTTTTTAATTGACTATTGAGACTAATTGTAAATTTATGAGTATTTGTTTATTAATTGACTGTAGAAATGACTCCATATTGTGGCATTTATTCTATTAATTTTGACATACCTACCAAATAATTTGTGTTTACCTCTCGCATGATTAATATTGTTATTTTTATTCTCTCTTATTTTGCATGCAACCAAGGCGAGGTTTTCCGTGTCTGTAGGCCTTTGAAACGCTACCTCCGCCTCCCCCAAATGCAGAGTGACGTATTTATTTACGATGCACCGCCGACCATTTCGCGGAAAATCCATGCCACAGCATGAAATATTTGCAGTTGATCAACTGAACTAGTTTTTCTTAGATTCGGTTTTTTCAATAAGTTTACATTTTATGGGACCTACGGTGTAATGAACTAAAATGATTACTTAAAATGTCCTGTGTACCTAATGGCCGTTTTCACGTTAACAGGTAACGACACCAACCCGATACCTACCTATACGTCGGCAGCCATTATACCGACATCGATTCGATACCGATACAATTATTATCGGCCCAATGATATTGGTGAATATCGATGACCATCACGACGCACCAAACAACCACAGTGCCAACTAAGTATCAACGTCTTGAAGTCGGCAGTGAGAAAAAGTGTGTTCAAGTGAAAGAATGCCGCTACTCTCACCGCACTGTGTCTTCGCCGGTAGATATCGTGCCTATATCGGTGTCGGTCGCTGTCTGCGACGATATAGGTTACGATAACAAGACAAGGCACTAAACGTATCCGATCTTCTGATCGCCAATATCGTGTCGATGTCGGGTCGGTGTCGTTATCAGCTAATGTATTGTGTGTGTGCGTGCGTGTGTTTGTTTTGTGACAATCAATTCATTTTATTTATAAAATAAACAACATATTTAACTTTTCATATACCTACTGTTATGGGAGAGTTCGTTGAACGTACAACGACAAACATGAAGTTTAGGCCTCTTCTGTAATCTATGGTTTTAATAAAAATCAATAAAAAAAATCTCATTAACAGTCACCTAACCATAGCCACCCTTGTACAAACTGCTGACTTTTTGTGATAGCTGGGGTAGTCATGAATAATCTGTCTGTAGCAGTTCGTGTATCAGTGCTGTGCCATTAGGTTAGTATATGAAGGAACGCAGACGTTTAATAATTCACTTAAAACGAAAAACTTCGCAAGCAATGGGAAATTGCTACTGAGGAGTGTTACTTGCGCGTTTCGACCTCAGGAGGGCTGCTTCTCACACGGATAACTCTGTCACTTGCTCGCTAGTCCAGCTAGCCAGCCAGTCGCGTCACCAGTCCTAAATCTCTGTATATTTTGGTCGCCGAGACCAAAACTACAAACAGTGTACAGTGAAGATTGATAAAATTTGGCTGTTATTTTAGTATATTGTGATGTCTTATGACTTTCACGCGAATGAAGTCACGGACAGAAACTAGTTTCAGATAAACATGACTTTGCGGTAGTAAGGTGAAAGTTTAAAATTGCAATAGTGCTACTGGGTATCTCAACGGTCACGCAAAATGTAATTTTGATATAGACAATATCAAAGTCGTAATTTCGTTCGTTATAAAAAGAACTATTGTGCAAAATTTCATGCTTCTAGACCCAGCGGTTTAGGTTGTGCATTGTCTGTCAGTGAATTTAAGAATTTTATCAAGTGAATTTAAGAAAAAAAATGGCGAATTTCCATACAAACTTTCATCTTTATTTCGTCGGGTTATTGTCAAGTGACGTACCTAATTTCGATGTCCTAAAATAACAGATTCGATAAATTTAAGCTGTAGCAAGCTATAATTTATCGAATCTATTATTTTAGGACATCGAAATTTTAGAACGACATTTTATCGTATACAGTAGTTTCGTATACAATATCGTAAACAGTGACTTTTTGTATTCAAAACTGAGTTGTTCATACTGGGCCAATACGATAAAATCACGGATTCAAGAAAAAAATTGTGTTGCTGGCTCCGCTATTCGAAAAATATTGTTATATTTTATTTGTCTTACGTTTAGTATCGGTTTCTCAATTGATTAAGAGTGTTATGTTCTATCTGTGTCAGTTTCATATCAGTTGATCAATTGATTTAAAGTGTTGGTAAAATGAGTGATTCTGGAAGCTACGCATTTTAATAAATAAAATAGAAATGGCGCCGTTGCAAATTAGTAATAATAACAAGTGCAAGTATATTTGTTGAGAAAATACAACGACGAAATAAAAAAATAAGAAAATTATTTGATATCCTTACTTCTGAATTTATAACAATATAATTACGATTTTTATCGTGTTCCATACATTTGTTCATGTTAGTATAGCACTTTTGTTTGAAACACCATTTCTTTTTAAAATTTTCTTTGTTCTTGCGAGAGTGATAGTTGTTTGAAATATTCAATATACAACCGACAACCGGACAAATTGTATATGATGTGTTTATTAATGTAGGACATGATATTAGCAAAGACAATTCCATGGAGAGTGAATATAGTAACATGGATGAATCTGATAAAAAAATCTAAAAAAAACAAAACGACGATAAAAAATTATATAAAACTCGCACTTGACTATAATTTTATCGATAATAATTTATAATGTGTCTAACACTATTTTAAGATGACAATTAAACGTCATCAAATCGCATAGAAATAATCTCACTTTCGAAAACAATATTATGAATTAAAACTATATTATAATTACCTAATATTTTTTCTGAGCTGTCGCAATTTCATATCTAATGTGTTCTTCTTTTATTAGATTTTTTTTAACAACTGCAGAGAGAGCCTATTTTTAAAAATTTTGACACAGGTCCACCTCCGATGACGTCCCGCAGGACTCTGAGCGCGAGCCGATTTAGCCCGATTTACTATATTTTGGTTTATTTTAAAAAAACCTACTAAACTTAAAAATCCAATCTTTAAATAACCTCTAAAATACGATTACCTCATCATTTATGCAATTTTCATATTATTTTGTGCTGTAATTAGGAAATGAAACGAAAAATGGTTTTGAAATCGACCCTGTTTCGGATTTTTTTTTGATCGAGCAAATTACTATTTATCGTGTTTTGAACCTTTAATTTCCCTCAAACAAGGATGTATCTATGACATATATCTTTTTCAGTACCTAAATACACTAATTTGACCATTTAAAATTGATTTAAAAACAGGCAAATTCGTAAAACCTCCCCTTAAAGTTTGTACGCTTTTTGGCATAACATAGCGACCTATGAACTTTATTTTAAGAACTGTATTCACTACCTATGTTACACAAATAAAAATGATTATGATTATTATGAAAAGTAATAAATATTATTTGCAATAAAAAAAATTTTTTTTCTTCGTGACAATATTTATGGCAAGAGAAGTATGATATAAATACAAAAAATAATTAATTTCTTGAAAATTATAATACAAAATGACATGATTAATTTGTAAAGTATTTTTCATCCCACCATCTCGGAAAGAGTATTTTTAATCTTCAGTATCTGAGTGGAAAAGCCGTTTTTATTCTCTAGAGGATAAAGTAAATTGAATTTAGAACATCGTGTGCACTAAGTTTGTGAATTTAAAAAAACATTAAACCTATTTACTGCTACCTCTATGGTGCCGAATATATCATACAACTTTTTTTTAATTTGTTAAAAACTCAGACTCGGAACCTTCTTGGTGTTCTTTTTTCAATTTGCTTTGTACGCGGTTCTTTACGCGGCATTTTTTCACGTCATTGTTAAACCTTAGGTATATTAAAAACAAGAAACTTGAAAACAAGTGAAAAAACTAAAATGAGTGATTCTAGCGACGAGGAAGTTTGCTTGACGCCAACAGAATTGACTGAAACTGTTAATAATGCGCAAATGAGCTTTCTCCCTCAACAATCACGCGAGAAGTATTTAAAACAGTACGATATGTTCAACACGTGGCGACTAGCAAAAGGAGCCAAAACTTTCTCAGAAAACGTTTTGCTGGCATATTTTATAGAATTATCCGAGAACAAGAAAGCAAGCACTCTATGGAGTACGTATTCGATGCTAAAAGCAACAATAAAGATGAAAAAAGACAAACATATCGATACCTATCCTAAATTAGTGGCATTTTTAAAAAGAGCCTCATCTGGTCATCAACCAAAAAAATCGAAGGTTTTCACAGTATCTGATATTGAAAAGTTTCTTAACGAAGCACCCGATTCCGTATATTTGGCGGCAAAAGTAAGTCAGTTGCACATTCAGTATCTACTTAAGTATATTAATCTCAATTAAATAGTATACTTAGTAGATGTTGATAGGCATAATTATGCGTTCATATCAATTTTATTCATTTATCTACTACAATACTCTTTACGTTACAGGTTGTTCTTATTATTGGAATAAACGGAGCATGTCGAACTAATGAACTAACACAACTTAATGTCAAAAACATTGAGAAACATTCAGATGACTTACTATTAATTAATTTACCTAATACAAAGACAAAAAGAGACCGCAACTTCGTCATTCGCAAGGAATACGTAACGATTGTTGAGAAATATCAAGCCTTACGCCCGCCTAACACTCCAATCAATCGATTTTTTCTACAGTATCGCAATGGAAAGTGTGTTAGACAGCCTATGGGTACTAATAAAATTGGCAGTATCCCACGAGAAATAGCAACATTTCTTGAACTTCCAGAACCCCTGTTGTACACGGGTCATTGTTTCCGACGAACTTCAGCCACACTTTTGGCTGATTCCGGAGCTGATCTGCTGTCCCTTAAGCGCCACGGAGGCTGGAAGTCCAATGCAGTTGTAGAGGGATACATAGAGGATTCCATCCAAAATAAGTCTAAAATATGTGAAGGCATCGTAGGAGCCATTACACTGAAAGAGCCTCAATCGGATCCTTGTACTGGCCCTTCTACATCAAAAATAAGCCGTTATGAAACACCTAACCATCTCCCTCTCTCTCCAACATTCACGCCAAGGGAATCCGATGAATCGGTACAACTATTAAGTATGACAGATAGTTTACCGAAAAACAGTACACAAGTGACTAACACCAATATTACAGTACCAAACAAAAATATTACACTCAATTTAAATAACTGTAGCAACGTTACTTTAAAATTTTCTTAATTATACCTTAGTATTATTTTGTTATAATTTAAAGATTATTCTGTAATACTTACCTGTCATAATGTAGTAATTAATACCTAAACTGAAATAAAAGTGTACCTATCTTGTGATTGTAAACGTTTTTTTTTTTGCATTTAGTCATTTCCTCGCTGAGGTGGAATGAAAAGTTACGTGTTGCACTCGAGTGCAAAGATTTTTCACCTCGTGCTCTTTTGATTCCCTCGCTAACGCTCAGGATTCTAATTTTGAATCACTCGCTGCGCTCGTGATTCAATTTTAGAATCCTTCGCTTGCTCGGTCATCAAAATTGAACACGCGGTTAAAAAGCAACTTTGCACTCTTGTATAACAAATAACTAATATTGTTTTAATTGTTGTGAATGCGAGGACTATGTGGTTTGTTTTTTTCTCTCATTAATTTTCTCATTCTCGGTTAGTTTTAATGATGGTCTGGCAGTTTGAGTAGTTTATGCGGCTTACCCAAATGTCCTTTCTTTGGTAGTGTTCGTCGAGTTGAGCTTCTTAAGTTCTGAGTTGAGCTCCACGATTACTGACAAATGCTTGCACTGACAGGATAGGTTCACTCAAATCTGTGTGGTTCTTTTCTCAAAAGACCATTTCAGACTAATCTACATGCATGGTCCTCATATGGTCTGACCAAGATTATGTCTGGTCTTTAAAAGAGACTGTGACCTCTGAGTTTGTTTCGGCCTTTCTTCTCAGAGTAGTCGCGATAGGAAACGCCGTACTCATCTAGCAATTTTTTTTTTAAGATGTCGTGTAAAAGTGGTTCCAATATCCTATTTACAGAATAAACAATTTCATTTCATTAGTATCAATAATAGTATCCTCTGGATTCTGAGGCCACCACCTTCAGAACACTGTATTAAAACAGATCTAAATGTTGATATCACCGAGAATAGCTTGGATTCGAACTGCCTATCATACCTGAACCTTCTGGCTTCACACGGAATGCTGTCAGCCCACACTATTCCGCCCACCCATGGTAAAACATGCCCCGATCACATAATTTTAAAAACACGGCTACCAGTATCCTACTGTGTATTCTCATTTTAGAACTGACTAAATCTTCTCTAATTGATTCGGGTAAAATAATAAAACGGATAAATTATGATAAAATTGACTCGGACATAATAAACATAATTGTTTTTGACATTTATTTCTTAAACGATGTTAATGGGGCAGTCTCTCTTTTCACTAAATTAAATAAAATCACTATCGAAAACACAAACTTTCAAGACATCTAATCGCAAAAGAGTAACCTTGGCTCACCGCAGGCCTCTTGCGATGCATGAGGAATAAGGATAACTTTACATCAAAAAGCAAAGAAGAACCCTAAGAATCAAGACGCTGTAAAAACTTACAAAAGGTTTAACAAATTAAGTTTTACAATGGTAAAAAAATAAAAAATGAACATGATAAAACTGAAATTGAAACTTCGGCTCAGATAAACAACAAAAAATTATGGAATGCCGTTCAAAATATAACTCATATAACAAAATTAAAAAATGAGCCCCTGCAACTAATTGATAGACAAGATCCACTTTCTTCCATGAACACGATTAATACTTTTTTCGCGAACATAGGTACACATTTAGCCGGCAAATGTTGTCCCATTGATGGTTTTGCTTCTGCACAACCATCACTTAAGTAGCATCCGCACTCTCTTGCGAATCGTTTCCCTACGGATCCTACAGAAATTGAAAATCTCATCCTTAAACTGAAGAATGGTCGGGAAAAGATTTCAACCACCTTCATAAAGCATTTTAGTTCCACCGATTACATTCATTTGTAACCTTGCCCTTAGCTCCGGAAAATTCCCAAACGATTGGAAGCTAGCCGAAGTCTTTCCTATTTACAAGATCAGTGACGGGGCCTGTCAATAACTGTAGACCAATCTCCATATATTACCTACCTTATCAAAATTATTAGAGAGAATCATAAACCAGCGCTTAGTGAATTAACTAGAAAAACACCATATTCTTTCACCCTGCCCATTCGGTTTCCGGGCGGGCCTTTCAACTAGTGATGCCATACATAATTTGACAGATTTTTATCTTGGGTAATCTCGATAATAACAAAAAAGTTGTAATCTTCATGGATCTGGCTAAGGCTTTTGACACGTTTTCCGTCCCGATACTGAGAGATAAGCTAGAGCGGCTGGGGGTAAGGAATACTCAGCTCGAACTGTTCTCCGACTACTTGAAAAACCGATTCCAGAGGGGTCAGGGTGGGAGAATGCGCTAGCTGTGATTTCTTCATAGGGCATGGAGTCTCGCAGGGCAGTATCCTCGGTCTCAAGTTATTTTTAACGTACATCAATGACCTTTGCAATCTGAACATGCCCAATGGGAGGATTATTTCATCCACCGATGAAACGGTGATCTTGTTCCAGGGTGACACATGACATGAGGTTTACAGCTGCGCTCAGCAGGGCTTTAATTTGGTCCAGGCATGGTTAGCTTCTTCTACAAATTAACATGCAATGTGGATAAAACTAAACAGTATCTTTTTCTATAAGAACCTCAAACCTTTTCTGTCATAATATAACGAACCACATCCCTAACTGTTTTACCACACATTCTGCTACTTGCTCATGTCCCACCCTGCATAAGATGGATACAATTAGGTACCTGGCAGTTATAATAGACAGCACGCCTAGCTTCCATCCACACATAATTCTTCTTGTCTTAAGAACTCGTAAATTAATTTATACATAAATTAATTCACGAGTTAAAAAAACTTCACCATGTCGCAAAACCGAACATTATAAAAATGGTATATCTCGCACTGTCTCAATCATCGATTACCATGAGGTGGAGCTAATAAAACATCCATGCTGAAGCTGGAGCGTGCCCAGAGGGCAGTTTTGAAAGTGGAGCTCAGAACGGTATAGCGATTCACTTTTCGCCGATGGTACGGTTCGCCGAAATCACTCTTAGTCGACGGTTGGTTCCACGAATAAATCCATCGCCGATAGAACTATTCGTCGAAAACACCGTTCATCGATGGTCGCTTCAACTACAACACCTTTTACCGATGGAACGGGTCGCCAAAATACTTCTGACACAAATAATTTCACATCAGCTTACTGGTGTCTTATCATAACATACAGTGATTTCCTCTTTAGGATTTGCACAACATGCAAACAATACGTTAAGTAGGTACTGGCAACTAATAATATCTATGAAGACCTTATTAGTCATTTTGCGGTGTATGTTTGACAAAACATTTCGTGCATATAATTATCATTTAAGCGTTGTTGAGAAAAATGAGTGCGTGCAATTTAGTAAGATCTAAGCGCGGCGCACATGTGCTAATAGTGGATGGATTTAAGCAAAAGCATACTGAATGCGAGATTTTGCGAATAAATTCTTCTGAACCCATGCTAAAACGCCAACGTTCTTCACACAGATTGAATATAATGCTAGATTGCTGAAACACTTGGCTATAAAGAGTGAGATGGACCTAAAAACATTATTAAATTGGCTGGCCCAAATTTTGTACTTAAAAAATAAGAAATAATTATAAGATAAAAATTACTAGCTAAGAAATAGTTATATTCTAACTTTCTCTATTGTTGGGCTTGGTATAACCTTTTACAACAAGCTACCCTCTTCTTTGCTAGATTTGCTTTTTAATGCGTTTAAAACTAAAGTAAAATCCAACCTTTGTTCAAAGGCATACTATTCTATCAACGACTACTTAAATGATAAGAATAGTTGGTCGCTGTGATTGGCTCAAGACAATGTTTATGTTCTTTCTCCAGAATTAGCCTACCTACTGACCGGTTATATAAGCTTAGGTAAATTGTTCATTTTATTTGACTTTATAAGTCAATTTATTTTAATTTTTTGATGACATAATCTACTCATTAGAATGATTTTCATGAGTTATATTGCAATATGTGGTTAGCTAGCGACCTCGACAAATTGATCATATATTTTTTTTTCCCTGAAAAACCGGCAGCAAGTTCGTCATGCTCCCTTAGATGTCACTGCTTGCGGTAGCGTCGGGTGTCGGGTTGCCTCCTTCCCTCAAATATGGCGAGGGGGGTAATGGCTGATCTTTGCGTTAAGCTCGTGAACGGGTGCTGCTTGTGGTGACTGGTCGTCTTGCTGATCATGGTTTTGTTACTGTTATTAGTAATTAACTGTTTATTTATTTTACCTCGATGGTCCTAGTTTATCAATTATAACTTCTAGTTACAGCTATATGTAAGCGGGCACGCCCTTTATGCCTGGTGAGTTTGAGGCGATGGATTTATTCGTAGAACCAACCGTCGACTAAGAGTGATTTCGGCGAACCGTGCCGTCGGCAAAGAGTGATTCGCTATACCGTTCTGAGCTCTTGAAAGTGGGTGACTTCTTGCCATACTTACATCCAACAAAAGACTTGTATTCAGAACTTACTGGTGTCCTAACGGTACGACAATTATACATACTAAATGCAACCCTCCGTAAAGATTCCAAGCTTTATTTCGATCAGATTCAGGGTTTAAAACATAGACGACGTAAATATACAGTATTTCCGACAGTGCGATTCCATACAAAATTTTCATGGCGTCACTTCATGTTTCTCGCCAGTTACCTGACTCGCGTTCCCATTGAGGGAAAACATTTGAATTTTGAGCTTTTGAATGCGTCAGCTTTTAGTAAAAGTTCTCAAACAATTGTAAATTCAGCCTCTAGTTTGTAAAAGTAGCCACTCAAAAGATACAATCGGTTATAGGTGGTCCCTCAGTCGTGACAGACAGGCATCTATATCTCAAAATCTAGTTAAAATTTATAACTGCTTTAAATGACTACTCTTAGTAAAAGATTTGTAAAACTAATTTAGTGAATATCAACCCTTCCGTTTCACAGAATAGAAACAACTAGCATGCGGAAGGTGGTCCCTCATCCGATCACCATAAGGTTCACCTTGAGTGGAGACCACAATGGAATTTGAAATTTACTAGGGTCTAGCGTTAGTAAAAGTACTTGAACGATTGTGAATTCAACTTCTAGTTTGTAAAAGAAGCTATTCAAAAGATACAATCGATTTAAGGTGGTCCCTCAATTGAAATGTTCACTAAAAGAAAAATCAATTTACGTAGCATTCGGAAGTTAAATTGACGAATGCTACAGTCTATCCTTTAGTATTTTTTTTACTAACGATTACTTTACTAAACAGTATCAAAATATTTACAGTTTTATATCAAATAATAATCGAATTCCTGGGAAGAAATACTAAGAAGAGGTGACCACACAGTAGAATTTCAAGTGACTGTTTGTTGATACTCATTTTTAATAAAAATAAAATATGCGTCTTGTGGACACACACCGCACAGTACGCCGTACACTCATACATCCCGCACCACACACACGAAACCACACTCCACACACGAACATGCACCTCATTATATTTTAACTATTTTCCTTTCTTTGCTTCTCTTTCATAGTAATTCAAATGCTTGTGCTTGTGCTTGTACTTTAAACTTCTGGTATGTACCATAAGATGACCTAAGCACTGGGAGCCTGGAGGTCCGTAACACACGGTTTCCATAGAACGGAATCCAGTCTCTCGCAAAGGAGCTTTTGTCTACATTTATTGTCTAGAAATAAAAGTTGCCAGGAACTCTTAAGGTTGTTGAAAAATTTCAATATTGAATTACATATATAACAACACCAACACGAAAACAGTTATGTTTAGATTTATTTACAAGCAATATCAAACAAGCTAAAGGTGAAGTTCATCACCTGGCTTTATCTGATCATGAGACAGGGCAGACCCTGACAGTGACAACTAATAAACCGAAATCTATACTAAGTTGGTTTGAGTATAAAAGGGACTATCATGAAGAAAACATACAAAAGTTTTGTGACTGTATTTCTGCGCTTTCATTCTCTGACATGTATCTTATGGATAATTTGGAAGATGCATTTCAAGTATTTCATGGAACATTGCAACTGTTCTTTAAACTATGCTTTCCTATACAAAAGTTAAATATTCGAACAGAAATAATAATACTCTGTGGTTGACGAAAAGTTTAAAAAAGTCATGTGTAAGGAAACGTATTTACATTTAAAAACTATTCATAATAAAACAAACAAAAATAGATTAACAAAAAGTATAAAAAATATAGTGACATACATAAACGTTGTATTAACAAATCTCAACAAATAGATAAAAATATATATTCAGAATACGAAAAACAAGTGCAAAGCTACTTGGGATATTATCAATAAAAAAATTGGTGACACACCAAAAAGTAATGACATAAAACAAATAGCATTTAAAACCAACAACATCACTGACCCTCAAAAAATTTGTGACATGTTTAACGAATACTATATACAATTGATAAATAATAATGAATTTACGTATAAAATTGACGCTATAAATAGAACTATGTACATTGAGCACAATAATACAATATTTCTAAATCAGTGTAAAAAGTGTTCAGGGTAATCCAAAACCTAAAAAATACTGCGTCTGTTGGGTTTGACGAAATAAATACCAAAATTATAAAAGCTTGTACTATAATCACTTATGCAAACCGTTGAGTTACTTAATTAACAAATCGTTTTCAGAAGGTATGTTTCCAAGCGCATTAAAGAACTCAATAGTTAAACCGATATATAAGAATGGTGATAAAGCTGACATGACGAACTACAGACCGATAACCTTAATTCCTATAATATCAAAAATATTTGAGAAGACAATATTAAAAAGACTATATGACTATGTGGTCAAGTATAATTTGCTGAGGCGGGAACAATTTGGATTTAGGAAAAATAGCACCACCTCTTTAGCTTGTTTTAATTTAATAAAAATAATAACTGAGGCAATTAATGACAAAATACCTGTAGTAGCTATTTTTCTGAATATGAGAAAACCTTTGACTTCGTTGATCATAAGCTATTACTAAGCAAATTGGATAAATATGGAATAAGGGGCAAAGCGAATGACTGCTTTAATCTTCCCTAAGTGATAGGCGTCAATGTGTGCAAAAGTAATTGATGGAAACAAAATAGAATATAAATCTGATTTTAAAACTAATGCAGTAGGAGTACCCCAGGGCAGCGTGGTGGGTGCGTTTTTATTTCTGCTATATATTAATGATCTTCCTAAAGCAACACGCCACGTAACAATCTTATTTGCTGACGATACGACACTAATAATAGTAACTACAAAAATAAATTGGAACAGGAAATTAATGAAGCAATCAAAGACATAATATATTGGCTTAATAAAAACAATTTAAAAATCAATATAAATAAAATAAAAATAATTCAATTTCAAACTTATAAATTAAACTTTCAGACTTAGTATAAAATATGAAGACAGTATCTTAGAACAAGTAGTAATGACCAAATACTTGGGGATAATAGAGGACCAAAACTGTAACTGGAAATCGCACATCAATTACGTATGCGATAAGCTAGAAAATTTCGTATACGCAATAAAACGTCTACGATGAACAGTGTCAGTGAACGCAGCTGTCACTGCATATTATGGATACGTATCGTCTGTACTGTCATATGGTCTGATACTATGGGGCAACTCAGTTGAAGTTTTAATGGCATTTCGGGTACAAAAGAAGTGTGTTAAGGCAATACCTGGCGCCTGGTTTCTGGAAAGCTGTAAACCGGTATTTAAAAACTTCACATATTACCTTTACCCTGCATGTACATCAAAGAACTATTTAAGCAAGTAAAACAATGTCCGCACTATTTTCGCATGCAATCCGAAGTCAGTCACAAAAATACTACCGCTAGAAATAATTATAAATACGAACTAAATGTACCTCAATGTAGATTACAAATGTTTAGGAGGAATGTATATGTTAATGCCATGCATGTGTATAACAAGTTACCTAATTCACTTATAGAACTTCCCATCCCCATGTTCAAGAAAAAGCTGACAGGTTGGCTATTAGATAATTGCTTTTATGACATTGGCGAATATATGGAATATAGTAAAAATCCAAGACGACAAAGACTTAACTTTGACATTTTAAAGGAACGATTAAGTACCTAATTATATGAATACTTTTTCACATTGGACTTATATAAATCACAAATCTTAAAATTAATATTGTATTTAGTTAAGATTGACAATTGAATATTTGTACACCATATACTTTGTGGCAGAATGTATAGAACTAACCATGGTATAATAACATACTTCGCCAGGTAAAGTCTTCCGACGATGGCCTAAGACTACGTCACGATAAGTGTTGCCATTGATTGTCAGTTTCAGTAAATTTAGGAACTTTCTCATTTAGTTCATGAAAATAAAATAAATTACTAACTAGCTAAACTATTTAGTAACTCGTGTGATTCATCTATTTAGTTTTAAATTAATGAACATATTGAATTATTAGTTCATAATTGCTTTGTTAAGTTAAAAATGCATTTTACTCGGGTAATTCAATCACACACAGTGTCCACACATAGAATTGACAAGTGTCATACTGACAGCTCGCCATTTCATCGCTATCGTCGTGTCGCTCATATCTATAGCGTTGTTTCACTCGGTGAGCAAAATACTGTGGTTCCCAAACATTAGTTGTGAAAGGTTTTTTTTCTTTTCCCAAAGAAGAGATGCTAACAAATGCGTGGCTTCAATATTGTAGACCGAAAACAACAATAAGAACTGGTTTATACCTTACTGCATAATAATTCATTTATCTAATATAGTTCAACGGCTCTGGCTTCAAGGCCTCTTGGGCTTATCTAAAATATTAATCAGTGTTTTTCGAGTGACGAAAGCTGGATTTATTGTTATGATCCTGAAACTAGGAGACAGTCTGCTGTCTGGATGTTTCCTTCCGAGGAGTTGCCAACTAAAGTGAAGAGAGGTCGAAGCGTAAGAAAGAAGATGGTGGCCTCGTTCTTCAGAAGGACAGATCATTACGCGACAATTGTTTTAGAGGATCGAAAAACAGTTACTGCAGAGTGGTACACTAACAATTGTTTCCCACTTGTCTTAGAAAAAGTTCGGGAGAAACGACCTCGCAGTAGGATCCTCCTTCACCACGACAACGCCTCGTCGCACACCGCCAAGCAAACAATCGACTACTTGGCGACGTCAGACGAGGAATTACTGGGTCACCCGCCCTATAGCCCCGACCTTGCATCTTGTGATTTTTATTTATTTCCGAAAATTAAAGAAAAACTTCGAGGAAAACGTTTTATGGACGCCGAGAAAGCAGTGGCTGCGTTTCAAAATGCCGTCGAAGAGACCCCTAAGGACGGGTGAGCTAAGTGCTTTTCTCAGTAGTTCCATCGGATGCAGCGATGTAATGATGTAAATGGACACTATTTTGAAAAGATATAATAAAACTAATAACTAAGAACTTTCAGTGTCACCCTCATGTCAATTTATTAAAAATGATAACAATTGAGTACCTTTTGTATTATTTTTATCTTTTTCCCCACTAAAAAAGTTTGAGAACCGCATCGCAACTGATGACGTATTCTTAGGCCAATCACGTGACCCAGCTGTCACGGGAAGAGAATACCTGGCGAAGTATGTTATTATACCATGGAACTAACAAAATATTTTAACACCATACTATGTAAAACATTAGGGACTGCCAAACTGTTGCAGTATTTAAAAGAAGAGTGAAAAAACACTATCTTTCCACTTCGTCATAGTTGCGTAGGTATTTATGTTGTAATTTATTTATTTTAGAAGTATGTATGTATGTATATAGGTTCGTAAGTATATTGTCATATAATTTGTTTTATTTTATTAAGTGAATTGTTTTGATTTTATGTATTTTACTTTCTCTCTACTCTTACACACGGTGTCTACATCTCTTTTTACCCTCTGTCCTATCGCAGGTATGCTGGAAGAGATTTCATTAGAAATAAGCATCACCTTTGTATGTATTTTTCTGTTCTTATAATCTTGTCTGTTTATTTTTGTGTGTACATAAATAAATAAATAAATAAAACTACATTCTTACAAATAAATAAAATTCTAATTCTAGTCCTAAGATGTTAATTCTAAGCCAACCTTTGTGGAGAGATAAATAAATTTATGACTTACTATATCTATATCTACAGATCTTCAAAAACAAAATATACCCTTTCATTGCAGAACCTCTTTCTTATTATCAATCTATAGAACAAGCCTAAGCAGCCTTGTTCTATAGATTGATAATATGAAAGAGGTAACCTTAAAATATTCATAATAACACCATTGCATAAAAAAGGCACTAAAACAGATAAAATAATAATTACCAACCTATTGCTCTGCAAGATCTATCCGAGGTCTTTGAAAGTGTTATGTACAGTCACGAGCTTTAATTTGGGACCCACCTAAGGTTGAATATCGAGTAGCAAACTTTCGCCATTTAGAGCTATTATGTTAACGCTGTCACTGCACAAACAATAAACGTCATAATGTTTACCATCGACAACTTTACGTTTCTAGGGGCTAACGTCAACTGGAGCGAGGGCAAACGATCATTACCGATTTCCGAGTAATAATTACTTCTTGGTCCTGTGGTTCCATAAGAAAAAAGAAACAAATAAAAAAGAACAAAATTATATTGTCAATATATGATAGCTAGTCAACTAACCCGCTTATTCTTCAAACCTATATTAGTTAAAAAGTTTTGTCTCTTTCTCAAACATAAATATCAAAGTGACGGACCAAAACAACATATATTTAAAATAAAATAGGTTTAAAGGCCGTTTATGATTATGGGGGCTTAGAAGATTTCAGCTAAAATATTGATTAATAAAATCTTTAGAAAAACAAAGTTATTTATTCTTTATATTTATTAAGACATTTATGACACAAACCTCAATCTTAACACAATTATATAGAAAGCATGGTTAGCGGTGCACAAAATAAACACTTATCACCGAAGGCTACGACTAAATTAATTTAAATCTCTCCAGTAATTTTTTTATCATAAATATTCAAAACCGCGTATATCCACCTTCATTGTCAATCACAGCCTGGAGCCAGTTACGCATGGATCCAATCAATTTGTCACATATGTCAGTACCCCTTAAACTTTCCCAGACTGTGAGGCAGTGATCCATAAGTGCTTCTCTAGTTCTTTCGTTTCTATTTGACCATTTTTGAACCATTAAGCCCCATAAATTTTCTATAGGATTTAAATCGGCACACTTTGCAGGCCACGGAATACGATTTAAATTTGCTCTATTATTGTCGAACCAAGTTCTAACGATTCTTGCCGTATGAATTGTTGCGTTATCTTGAACAAAGTTTATTGGAGCAACATCTTCTTGTGGATAATATAGTTGCAATGTTGGAAGGACACTCTCGTCTAATAAATCGACATAATCTTGAGCAGTGGCCCTGGGTGGTAAATTTATTAGTTCTCCAATGCCGGCTGAACTAATCAAGCCAGACATGTTAACTGTAATGCGACCAGACGCGTTGTTAGCTATGACGTGGTCTTCCGTGTATCGCGTCCTGTCAATTCGCCACAAATGTAGTCTGCCCGTTTGGGAAGATTGAAAAGTCTTTTCATCGATGAAAGCCGTCGTCGTCCAATCAAAATTTAGATACTGACGTGCGAAAATAAGTCGAGCAGCTTTATGGGCATCCGTCAACGCAATTTTTTTTGCAGGCCGCCTGTGATGCAGTCCCATAGCTTTAAGATGCCTTCTAACTGTTGAAGGGTGGACTTCAAACGCTTCCGCAAAACGCCTCGTTGGCGTAAATCCATTCATCAGGTATTGCCTTTGCATCAAGCGGCTCTGCTCTTGTTTTATAACTTGCGGGTGATGGTTGTTTCGTCGTAAGTCAATAATATTTTCCTCGTTCCCGTGGCGTCGAACCCAGCGGCGAACTGTGTTTCTTGTCACATTTATTCGTCGCGATATCTCGTGAATGCCTACTCCTTGTTCGTGCAAATCAATAATTTGGAGCCTTATTTGGTCACGATTAGCCGCAAGCATTTTATTAATTGGTAAATTATATTTTGTGAAAATATCACATTAAACTATTTTCTTAAATGACACTGACACGACACATGTTCGTAATTAGAAAATCGTAATTATAGCTTTTTGCAACGAGGTTATCATTTCATAGGTCGATTAGATAAGACATTTTATGTCTTAACTTGACATTCAACATTTCAACCTTAAAGCAAAGTTTCAAAGTTTCGACCTTATTGCATTATGATTGTTCTAACAACATTTAACGGAAATGGGTCCCAAATTAAAGCTCGTGACGGTACGTACAAAAGAATCCTCTCTTTCTTGGAGGTATTTAATATGCTTGCTAAAGAGCACTGATTTGAGAAAATAAAATCCACATCACAAGCAGCCTTTAACTTAGTCAAATTAATTATAAATAACATCAACTCTAAAATTACAACTTCAGTCAACTTCTTCTAGATCTATTTATATATATCTAATTCCTCGATTTTGTAAATCATTCCCAGTCTTATTGATTTAATGAGTAAAATTAGTATATGAGGTACAGCCCAGAACGGTTAAAATCGTATTTGTCAAATAGATCTGAGATCACAAGAATTCGATGACAAAGAGAACAGTATCACCAACTTTAACTCTCAACTTCTACACAATTACTTTGTGGTTCCACAGGAAAGCATCTTAGGGCCACCACTATTAATTGTTACCTTCCTCAAGCAAAATAGAAAGATTGTGTACTGTTTGCTAATGATGAGTTGATGACACAACAGTTATTGTACGAATGATGATACTCGAGTCTAATATAACACCTTGAATAAAATTATTATACGGTTATATGAACGCTTTAAAAGTTAACGTAGATAAAACACAGTAGAGTAAATATATACCTTAAAATATCACATAGTGATGAAATAGTTAAACAGAAACATATAACAAATTTTCTATAAACACTGGATCAACATCATCCACAGTCGCAGCATCATCCACAGTCGCAGCCTCATCCACAGTCGCAGCCTCATCCACAGTCGCAGCCTCATCCACAGTCGCAGCCTCATCCACAGTCGCAGCCTCATCCACAGTCGCAGCCTCATCCACAGTCACAGCCTCATCCACAGTCGCAGCCTCATCCACAGTCGCAGCCTCATCCACAGTCGCAGCCTCATCCACAGTCACAGCCTCATCCACAGTCGCAGCCTCATCCACAGTCGCAGCATCATCCACAGTCGCAGCATCATCCACAGTCGCAGCCTCATCCACAGTCGCAGCATCATCCACAGTCGCAGCATCATCCACAGTCACAGCCTCATCCACAGTCGCAGCCTCATCCACAGTCGCAGCCTCATCCACAGTCGCAGCCTCATCCACAGTCGCAGCCTCATCCAAAGTCGCAGCCTCATCCACAGTCGCAGCCTCATCCACAGTCGCAGCCTCATCCACAGTCGCAGCCTCATCCACAGTCGCAGCCTCATCCACAGTCGCAGCATCATCCACAGTCGCAGCATCATCCACAGTCGCAGCCTCATCCACAGTCGCAGCCTCATCCACAGTCACAGCCTCATCCACAGTCGCAGCCTCATCCACAGTCGCAGCCTCATCCACAGTCGCAGCCTCATCCACAGTCACAGCCTCATCCACAGTCGCAGCCTCATCCACAGTTGCAGCATCATCCACAGTCGCAGCCTCATCCACAGTCAGTCAGGATCATGAGGTCACGGGTTCAAATCCCGGGTCGGGCCAGCGAGATGTTATTAGGTGTTTTATTTTGTCGAATTCTGAGTAACAGCCCGCAGTTAATAATTTAGCGGCGTTTCATCCCCATGTCTCAGAAAGTTGGACCGTTGGTCCTGCACCTGATGTCCCCACAGTTGTGTCAAATTGCGTCCTATGGGACTATGAGAGTGAGAAAAAAGAAAGTGCACTTGTGTGAGCGCATTGATTGGTAGTGAAACTGTAGTGTATTTGTGATTGAACGATTACATACGGTAGGTAATAGTAATATTGGATATGACCAAAACCCTCTTTACCGCACTTTAGTATCTCTCGCACAGATGATCACTCTGCCTAAGATTGTAAACTATAGTGCAAGACTTTTGTAACGACGACAATTTGTAAATGTTGTTTTGTGTAATTCTGAAAAATGGAGACTGATTTAACCAAAAAGCTCTTTTTTAAAAACTGAAAATATGAAATATCTGAAATAACAAATATTCTAACCGAGCTGTATCAAAGTCAGTGTATTGTCTTACTTTCCTAACAGCGTAGGCGGCAGAACTGAGCCTTCCCGTTAGGCTTGATATATGTGGGCCCCATAGTAGTTTGGTATCTATTGGTATGCCCAGAAAAACTGCCGAGTTTACAGTTTCAAGCACCTCTTTATCTAAGACGATGTTGCGTCCTAAATTGCTAACCACCTCATTGTCACCTCATGCTGGTATGTGTGTGTGAGTGGTTACCTCCTCGCCGCAGCCACGCGCGTAGCCGAAGCACTTGTAGACGAGGTCGCGCTCGCGCGCCGACACCAGCGCCAGCAAGTTGCGCCGGCACAGCGCGCGCTCCACCGACACGCGCGGGATCGTGCCGCAGTGCTCCTTGTCCATGTCCTGTACCACAAAGAGCTTACAGAACTATTCAAATCTCTTAAGGTTACCTAATAACAAGCCAGTATACGCTCTAAAGGGCTAGATGGGTGAGGCTTATGAGTCCCATGAGTTGGTAATAGGAGCAGAGCTTATTGATTGCCCTCATGCTAATGCTAGCTCCGAAGGACACGCACAATGTATTACTACTTATTCAAAAAAAGTAGGTAATGTCCATTTCCATGTCCTTAAATCCGAAAGCGTAGTCTCACCTCAAACACCTCCATTATATTGGAGAGCTGGTCAGGGAACTTGGAGAGCTTCTTGAGTGCTCCGGAGACGATGTTCCGCTCCTCAAAGTTGAGGAAGTTGAGCGGCGAGTCGATGGTGGGCACGTGCGGCACGGGCGTCAGCAGCGGCGCGCGCTCCAGGCCCGCCTGCACCAGCGCCTCGCCCACGCAGCCGCAGAAGCGCTCGTACTCCACCAGGCGCCGCCGCGCCGGCGCGCAGAACCTGCGGCCGGCCGACTGGGAGTTCAGTAAGGGCATCGACACTTCTAGGTCTGTGGATACCAATGGTACCACAGAAATATTCTATTAGTCTTTTATATCATTCAGTTTAGAGGCATTTGTGACAAGAGAATCGGCACCAGTGTAATTTTTTTAATTCGCTGACATGTGAAGAAGATGGCTGTATGTCATTCTGCGGTATTGACATAACGTCGCCATATACACACATCAAAAAAGTCTAAGCAACATGTACGGTTTTTAAACTTTTGAACGATTTTTACTATTGTAATATATTATATTTCTTTTATAAATAATAACTTGGCATTTGCAGCACATGATGCATTAGTGACTAAAGCAACAAAATCCTTCATTCAATGGTTCATTTAATCACAATAATTAACAATATGTGTACCGTAACATACGTAGTTCTTAAAAAATAAAGACGAAATTAAAACATACCATCACTGTGGAGCCACTGTAAGTGTGCACCCTTACAGTAGCTGCAGTTCCTGGACGCATCTCAGCCGTTCAGCATTGCCAGACCGACGATACACTCTTACCCTTCTCGTATCAAGCTTACATCCAAATCCAAACCGGGGCTCGTCGCAAAATAAAATTTGATCCCATCGCTCCTGGGTCCATGTCAAGTGTTCCCTACATCATTCGTTTCAACGGGCGCGATTCCCATGGCGTATAGGTGGGCACCTAATTGGGTGCCCACCTATTATATACCCACGTCGTGCTCGTAGGCCGTATTCATGCAGCCTATTTCTCACGGTTTGGTGGCTAACAACAACACCGCTTGACAATTGTAGCGTTAAACCTAACTCCTGGGCGGTTAACATCAGCTGACGTCTTGCAGTCAGTTGTATGTATCGGTCCTGTCGAGCAGTTGTACTCCTGCCACGTCCTGAGTGCTGCTCAGCAGGATCCCCTGTATAAACGTAACGTTGCCAAAGATGTCAAATCACGCTCCTATTGACACCAAAATGCCGAGATAACTGGGAATGATTTCTTCCCGCCGAAAGTTTCTGTCTTTAAAATCAGCCAGTAATGTTTCCGAGAACAAAAAGATTGTATAAGTACCAATCTAATTTCTTAAGTTTTTTTTTTCTTTCTTAGGGCTTTTCGCTTAGCGACCTCATAGCCCAAAGAAAAAAATAAAGTATCAATTAATAAAACATGCAGTTTCTGTAAATTATGCGTGTTGCTTAGACTTTTTTATGTGTGTATAATGCTGAATAGGCCTAAAGATAAAGATTATAATATTTCGGATGTGATTTTATCTACATCAACACCATCATTAACATTGGCTCCCAAAGCAACGTCATAACGACAATTTCTGTGCTTCACGCATCCAACGAATTCCCGCTACCTTCAGCAGCTTGGTCACCGGTCCACGTTGTGGAAGGCCTCCACGTTGTGCTGATCGCCAGTCGAGAATTTATCGACCTTATCAGCCTTCCGTTCTGCGAGAAATATGCCCTGCCAGTAGGGCTATGTCATGTGTCGGATAGGTACAGCGCAGTAAGACTCACACTTCCATGAGCGTGTCCATCTCGATGGGCGTGAGCGCGAGGCCGGCGGAGGCGAGGCCGCGGTAGAAGTCTGCGCGCGGGATCACCAGCTCGTTGCGCAGGTCGAACTGCTTCAGGAATTCGCGTGTCCGCACGCCCTCGCGGACCATCTGCAACATATTGCAAGACACAAACGTTCGTTATACTGCCACATAGAATTTAAAAAAAAAAACTGCTAAGCTGTTCAGGTAGATATTTGAACAAGGGAATCCATAAGTAAGGTTGTTAATATTGCAATACCTTTGTAAATTATTTCTAAGGTTTTATATTAATATTTAAACAATTTTTATTAGGTAAGTACCTATTTTTTTAATTTATTTTTTTATAAATATTGCCCCACACTAGGAATTTCTCCTGTATCCTGGGTGCGTTTACAAACATTTAAACTCACATACACAAACAGCCAGACCCGGAACAACTACTTGTAGGTCACCTATATATTTATTTCCTGAGTCATAATAGAACAGTTGGACCAGATACTGCACAGCCTAAATGGAGGCTCTTGGCGAATTGGCTTCGGTTTGAATTTGGATAAGACAAAAGTCATGTACAATTCGCACGTCTTGCCGAATCCAATCCACATCAAAAGGTCGCTTCTCGGATTTGTGAAGGAGTATGTCTACCTAGGGCAAGTCATCCAGCTCGGATGACACAACTTCGAGAAAGAAGCCGACAGAAGGATCCAGTTGTGTTGGGTAGCGTTTGGAAAACTTCATCAAGTCTTCTCGTCAGTTTTTGAAGACTAAGGTCTTCAACTAGTGCGTCCTGCCCGTTATGACATACGGTGCCGAAACGTGGACACTGACAGTCGGGCTGGTCCACAAATTCAAAGCAGCTCAGCGCGCTATGAAGCAGGCTATGTTCGGAGTCTCTTTGAAGGATAAAATCAGGAATGAATTATCTGAAAAAGAAACGGAGTTACTGCAATGACATGCTTACAGAGTAAGCAAACTCAAGTGCCAGTGGGCTAGCCGTGTTTGTCGAAACACCGATGGCCGGTGGACAAGAGCGCGTATCGGCAAGCGTAGTGCCGGACGCCCCAGGTAGATGGCCGCCGACCTTAAGAAGGTGGCTGGGACAGACTGGATGAGGAAGGCGGAGGACAGGCTGTCGTGGTCACGGATATCGAGGGATATGCCTTGGAGGCGTGGCACGTGGCGCCTCGACATTGCTAAATTGGGCTTACGTTCGAACGGCGGCTGAACGCTTCATTCAGTCGCTTTGCAACTGCGTACAGTGTACTATTGATGCGTAAAAAACCAGAATGCCGAGCTGTGCAGTAATAATTTGTAAAAATAGGTCTAGTACCATCAACCTGAAGACAAATGGCGTGTCCTACCACCGGTAAGTAAACATATAAGTCACTGTTTAATATTTTAAATCAATATTTAAATCATTTACTAACTTACGTCCGGAGCGATACGAACTAGCCCGAACTAACCCGAATCTTTGCGAACGGAATGAAAGTTTTGGATTTAGAGAGGTGCAATCGAGTGCGTGCGGCTGATTTTATCGACATGCGTATTATTGCAGTTGAATCTTTTTTACAGAACTCAATGGAGATTCTCGTATTACATGTATAGTATAAGAGTTAAATTTGTTATTAATTTAATTTTGTTTGAAGAAAATAAAGACATTGTTATTCCAATAGAGTTACTCGTGCATAACATAATATTTAACAGAGAGGGTTCCCTTTACCCGGTAATACAATATAAAAAAAAAAACTCATTTTATTTTAGTAAAAATTACCCATATTTTCGGATAGGTATATAAAAACAAAATAAATTATATAAAGAAAATTAAACGAAGTTATAATAATACAAGAATGTGCTAAAATAAATATCGATAAAAATTATCGACCATCGCTTTCGACTCCCTAATTGCATGCGTGTGCATTGAACGTTCGCAAATAGCAAGTGTTTACAAGTGAATGCCCCGCCCATTCTATGTATGTGTGCTATTAGAAATTGATTTAGTGTAGCTGCTTTCTTCTTAGTGTGCGAGTTCAAATTTTAAGTGTGTGTCGTAAGTACACTATTTGTTAATGTTGTAATTATTTTGGTGGGAGATAAACGGTCGCACTAGGATTCCTTACTATTCCGCAATGAAGGCATATCTCTGGATATCTATGGTCGTGGCGCAGCCTGGAAGAGAACTATGTTCAGCAGTGAACTGCGTTACGCTGAGTTGATTGATTTATATTTATTTTATTTAAATAACAGAGGAAACCGAGTTACATGGACTGATCGTTAGGAAACATAGACCGCCAACTCCTAGTCAGTAAAGTCACGTACCAACCACCGCCAACTCCCAATCAGAAAATCTTGGGTTTCCTAAGAAAGCAGTGGCGTCACATAGGGGCCGTGGAAATTCTTGTACTCTGGGTCTTTTCTGTTCAGGTTAAACTCTTACGGAATCACTCACTAAAGGGAATTAGTAGTATCTATTTACCACATTTATCTATATTTAGAATGTTTCGACTTTATAACTCACCACTTGTTGACTTTTTCCAAAACAAAATTGAGGTTATAAAATTAACCTAATTGTCAAATACAAAACATCTTTAACTTGATTTTAAATTAGAATTTCATCAAAGCGCTCAATTTGTAGGTGACACCACAAATTGGCATCCACAGGTTTATTTTCTGATCCATTTGTTTACATTTCCATCAGATACTTTTGGAACAGACATTAGATATGAGATGGTGACCTTGCCCTTGATCTTCGCGAGTATTTGCACGATGTCGGTCTGCAGCGGGTCCTGCCCCGCGGGCGGCGCCTCGCGCGGCGCGGCCGCCGGGCCCGCCACCACCGCGCTCTCCACCGGACGCTCCTCCATCTGAAACAGACACAATACTTCTACACTGCTACAAGGATCTCATGGCATTCGAATGACGTTGACAGGGGAGCGCAATTGGTAAACATTTCTGTAATTGTTTTGTGAAATTTCACTTAAAATATTATATTAAAAAAATAAGATGGCGGTGTTAATTACGATTATGATCACGCGCCAAAATAATCTTACAGCGTTAAACACGTGAAGCTTACGCTGCGCCTGATAACAAGGCAATTGAGAGGGCTATGTTCATACCTTCCCTTGATCAAACCAGAAATGAGGAGAATTTCAAGTGAACCAAGATAATCACCAACCAATATAGCTCGAAGATTTGCCAATCCAAAGTGGCAGTCGGTGGCTTCGTTCTTCGTGTCACATACGGACATACCGCAAGTGAGACGGAGAACGAAGCGCCCGTAACGTCGGCTGAAACTACGGATTTTGCTTAGGGAGTACCCCAGGGACGAGTTAGCTCGTGACACTGTGCGTGCTGAAGGTACGGCCAATAACGGATGTGTTCGCCGGCTTCAGTTGGTGTTTGGGCACAACAGGGATAAAAACCTCAGCAACTGGAGCAACAAGTTCTGGGTAATCAAACTCACCGCGCATCATGCGGCAAACTGAGATAAGCAAGAAGATGATGCTCACCTCGTCGAGCAGACGCACGTAGCTGAAGCCGCAGTCGTCCAGGTAGCGCGCCTCCAGCGCGCGCACCTGCGCCGCGCTCGGCAGCACGCCCAGCCGCGCCAGCACGCGCCGCACCGCCGCGCGCGACACGTGCCCATTGTTGTGTCTGCGGGGAGGGGGAACATTAGGTTCATCAGTGTGGTAGAATGTAAGACTGGATAGTAGGTAAGACTTCTTAGCCGTTGAAACTAATTACTAAAAGGATCGCACTCCTTTTACTAATTAGTTTCAACGGCTAAGAAGCTTGTCGAGAGCCAGCTCGTGACCGGGTGTTGCTTGTGGTTTTGTTATTAATAGTTAACTGTTTATTAATTTTAAAGTCAAAGTCAAATAATTTATTTCAATTAGGCACAAAAAAGGCACTTTTGAACGTCAAAATTTACAAAAAATAATAATAAGTGATTCTAGTC
Organism: Xanthia togata; assembly: GCA_963853775.1. Lineage (NCBI taxonomy): Eukaryota > Metazoa > Arthropoda > Insecta > Lepidoptera > Noctuidae > Xanthia > Xanthia togata. The sequence continues at coordinate 1,218,509 of OY970801.1, forward strand.
GCCCATTCCAAAAGGTAGTTTTCGTATGGAGAAGAATGGGCAAGAAACTCCACCGTTACTCTTTTAAATAAATCATTATATCTTGTATACATGTGATGACAATGCACCTAGAATAAGATTACTATACCACGATAGGTAAAAAGAATGAAAAATGAAGGAATGACATAAATTAATTATGTGATAGATGCATGGTGCTCACATACTTACAAACATTGTAAAATTATACGATATTCCTAACATTTTAACAAGTAATACTAATAATAAGTCAGTGTTCAAGTAATCACAAAATATAAAATAAATGTTATAAAAAATAATATTATACAATTAAATTGGCAACCAGTTCGATTTTGTCTAGATTCTGAATTGTCCTATGGAGCAGGACCAGCATGTTTCCAAGCATTTTTATCTTGGATATAATCCTCTAATTTGTAATATGCTTGTTTACAACGTGTACTTTTTATATGAGTTTTAAATTTTCTTTCATTTAATTCTAATATATCACAAGGTATTCTGTTGTAACATTGAACACAGTACCCCATAAAAGATGTATTTACTTTAGATAGTCTGAAAAATGCATGATCTATTTTATCATTATTTCTAGTATTAAAATAATTATTTACTACTAAAATTATTTATTTACTACGATGACCCTAGTTTATAATTCGTGACTTCAATTACAGCAATATGGACATAATAGAGCATCATGGCACATGTAAGGGGGCACAACCTTTATGTCTGGAGGCTTTTATTTAGGTACCTTTACTCCAGTTCTGTTTACGTTGTTATTTCTGCTTGAGTAAGTTAAATTTTTGTTGGTATATTGCCATGTACCAGCTGATATACATATAAGGTAATTGTAATATTTTGTGTTTCTTTGTTTTGTATTGTTAATTATTTTGCATGATATTGAATAGAATCAAGTTTTTCTAACTGAACAGATTATTCCAGCTGTGCTACAGGAGTGTTTGTTGCGCTTCTTCTTCCCAGCTAAAGCACTAGGAAGTGGTGAAGGGTGGGCGTTTTGGGGGACTGTCTTATTTAATTTTGACGTTAAAAATGTTCATAATGTGCCTAATTTGAATAAATGACTTAATTTTAAAACGAGCAGTCATGTACAACAGAAGCAGCAGATACTCGGCTTCAGATATAGCACACCGATTTAGGGTTCAAGATATTTATTTCTGAAAAATACAACATTTCTAGATTAGTCCAGTAGTAGTCAGAGTAGTGGAGCGTCGAGTCTGTAATTCATATCGATGTGACAGTTGTTTTCTTAAACCCGATATAAATGCGCGGGAAATGTAGTAAAATAGGTACTATGTGTGTATTGTTGTGTATTGTATATTTATACAGATAAGTAGGTATATGATTTATGTATGTATGTATTTATTGTATATGTAAATGATACACCATACGCTACCTGCAGTATTGTCTCTCCGTCTCCCTCATCACATCCAAAGGTCTGTAAAATATCGCTTGTAGCCGCCCATTGTGTCACCCTTTGTAAATTTTCTAAATGTATGTACTTATCTAATTTTATGGTGTACATAATAGAGTGAATGGTATTTTAATTATTAGTATATCTATGTACCTATTATAACTTTTTATGGAATCAATAAAAAAAATATTTATATATATGCAATTTTCCTCAACCCGTTTAGAGCAAACGTGGTGATTAATGCTCGTGCCTTCTCTATACCTATGTGAAGAGGCTTTCACCTGCAAGTAGGACAATAATAGGCTAGTATTATTATTTAATGTCGTTTTTTTATCGATCTAATCGATTTACTCTTTAATTCCCTAGCTAAGAAGAAATCTAAAATATTGAACTGTTGGCTGATTTCTTGTGAAGCCTTTATGATGCTTGTATATTTGATGTACCCAAGCTGTCAATGAACATAATGTGATGTACCCAAGCTGTCAATGAACATAATGTGATGTACCCAAGCTGTCAATGAACATAATGTGATGTACCCAAGCTGTCAATGAACATAATTTGATGTACCCAAGCTATCAATGAACATAATTTGATGTACCCAAGCTGTCAATGAACATAATTTAATATCGGTCATGTGGTCAGCCTTTAACTGAAATTGTTGCACTGTATAAAGTTTTAAGTGCATGTTTTTAAAATATGTTAGTAGTATAAGCAGTAGGGGAAGGTCAAAGAAACGATGGACGGACTGTGTGAAAGATGATATGGCTATAAAGGGGGTGACTACTGAGATGACAACCAATGGAGAAATACCTACGGAAGAAAAAGACATATTGCGCCGACCACAAATAAATTGGGATAAGGCAGGAGAATTATGATGTATACTCGTATAAGTGGTTTGGTACTGACTCGTCGTGGTCGCAGAAGGCGGGGCGCAGGTCGATGGCGCGCTCGCTGCAGGCAGCGCGCACGCGCAGCAGCGCGGCCTGCGCGGCATCCAGGTCGCGCCCCGACTCGCCCTCGCCGCGCTCGGACGCCGCGCCCACCGCCGGCAGCGCCAGCACAGCCGAGCGGGCCGCGCCCGCCGCCGCGTTCGGGTGCTTCTCCAGCTCTTTGATTGTGAACACTGGGAAACGAACACCACACGCGACATTCTACTGATGGCTTGTTCAGGGTCATATTCAATTAACTAGCGGAACTTCACACACGTAATGCGTATATATAATATATATATGTACACGATAATTATATTAAAAATAAAAATAAAACTTTACTCAACTCCTACTTGAGTAAAAACACAACCAGAGGACGTTGACCCAGTCTCAAAGAGAAGACAGCACAACTGGCGGGGTCCGCTAAGACCGATGCCTTCGCGGGAAAGTCCGAAAGGAATACCGTGGCCCCTGGCAACGTACAGGCAACTTAAGGAATACGGGTGGGTTTCAGTCAGTAAGAGTCTGACACGCCCTCCCACTCTGCTCAGAACGGGAGAAGTTAATCATTATAATTATAATCACTGACAGGAAGTTATTATAACATTATCCACATAGAATAAGAGGAAAAAGGAAGTATTATTGAAGCCAACTCAAAAACTACGTACGCAAAGTTAATCAAATAATATGGGACCACTGCGCAAGCTTGATCTACCAAATGAAAAAAAGAATCACGTAAAGCGACCCAGTATCACGGAGAAATCGATGAATATACATTAAAAATACATACAGATGAACATAGGACCTCCTCCTTTTTTGAAGTTTGTTACAAAATATAAAAAAGCTGTTATATATTTAGCTATGTCTATGTGTATGTGTACCAACAATATTACCTTATTTTTGTTATATATTTTTCGCTATATGAACGTGTGCTAATCCGGATAACTGAGAACTGGATAGTCGACTTTCTTTCTCCTTTAATTTTTAAAGGCATACTTTTAAGGCGAAATGGGTCCCAAAGAAGAGGTTTTGACGCATTTCGGCTGCACGCAAAATCAATATTTCTCCTCAAAAACTACAAATTTGCCTTATTTTTTTTCATGTTTATTAAAATTGAAGATATTTTTTAGTGAATTATGAGTGCCAAAACACGATTGAAATAATTTGGCTCGATACAAAAAAATCGCAAAGTTTCCTCAAAATGTAGCGTTTTTATGAGAAAAAACGGTTTTATTCGATTGTAATTATAGCGATTTCAATAAAATTTCGTCCATACGTTCACCATTAAAGACTTTAGGGGATTATGGAATTATTTTAATGTAACAGCAAATATAATTTTAAAATAAACCCAAATATAGTAAATCGGGCTACATCGGCTCGCTCTCAGAGTCCTGCGGGACGTCATCGAGGGTGGACCTGTGTCAAAATTTTTAAAAATACGCTCTCTCTGCAGTTGTTAAAAAAAAATCAAATGAAAGAAGGACACATTAGATATAAAATTTCGACAGCTCAGAAAAAATATTTCGTAATTTTAATATAGTTTTAATTCATAATATTGTTTTGGAAAGTGTGATTATTTCTATGCGATATGATGACGTTTCATTGTCATCTTAAAATAGTGTTAGACACATAACAAATTATTATCGATAAAATTATAGTCAAGTGCGAGTCTTACATAATTTTTTATCGTCGATTATGAAGAAGTTTTTTTTGTCAGATTCATCCATGTTACTATATTTACTCTCCACCGAACTGTCTTTGCTAATATCATATCCTATATTAATAAACATATAATATACAATTGGTCTGGTTGTCGGTTGTATAAAAAATATTTAAAACAACTTTCACTCTGGCAAGAACAACGATTAATAGAAAAAAAAAAAAATTGTTTCGAACAAAAATGCTATACTAACATGACCAAATGTATAGAAGACTATAAAAATCGTAATGATATTTTTCGAATAGCTGAGCCAGCCACAATTTTTTTTTCTTGAATGCGTGATTGTATCGTATTGGCTCAGTATGAACCATTTTCAGTTCTGAATAAAAAAAGTGACTGATTATGATATCGTATACGACACTACTGTATACGATTAAATGTCGTTCTAAAATGTCGATATCCTAAAATAATAGATTCGATAAATTATAGCTGTAGCAGTAGGTACGTCACTTGGCAATAAAGTACGGCAATTGTTACTTCATATTATAGCTGTCAATATTTACGAATCTTCATGAGCGGTGGGAAACATCCAAAACAAAACAATATTTTCACAGTATAAGCAAAACAGTAAGACCATTTATAGCCCATTCAACTTAATAAAAATCCTGAAGAAATAAAGATAAAACTTTGTATGGAAATTCGCCATTTTTCTTCTTAAATTCACTTACTTGATAAAATTCTTAAATCACTGACATACAATGCACAACCTAAACCACGCTGGGTCTAGAAGCATGGAATTTTGCACAAGATTTCCTTTTATAACGAACGAAATGATGACTTTGATATTTTCTATCAAAATTACATTTTGCGGGACCATTGAGATACCCAGTAGAACCATTGCAATTTTAAACTTTCACCTTACTACCGCAAATCCATGTTTATCTGAAACTAATTTCTGTCCGCAACTTCATTCACGTGGAAGTCGTAAGATACCACAATATATTAAAATAACAGCCATATTTTATTAATCTTCATTGTACACTATGTTTGTAATTTTATAAAAATATATAGAGATTTAGGACTGGTGACGCGACTGGCTGGCTGGCTGGACTAACGAGAAAGCGCTGTCGCTTCTCACACGGATAACTCTGTAGTTATCCGTGTGAGAAGCAGCTCCTTCTGAGGTCTAAACGCGCAGCCTTCAGTAGCAATTTCCCATTGCTTGCGAAGTTTTTCATTTTAAGTGAATAATTAAACGCCTGCGTTCCTTCGTAAAATACCTAATGGCACAACACTGATACACTAACAGATTCTTACAGATTATTCATGACTACCTCGGCTATCACTAAAAAAAATCCCGTGTGCACTGTGCAGTTTGTACACGGGATTTCTCATTAGCAGTCCCTAACCATAGATATTGATTTTTATTAAAACCATAGATGACAGAAGAGGCCTAAACTTCATGTTTTTTTGTGTACGTTCTACGAACTATTCCATAACACTTTATCAAAAGGTAAACATTTTGTTTCTTTAATTAATAAAAATGTATTGATTATCACAACACAGCACATTAGCCGATAACTACACCGACCCGACATTGGCACGATATCGGCGGTCAGATGATCGGATATGTTTAGTGCCTACCAAACGCTTTTACATTGTCTTGCCATTGTCACCTATATCGTCACAGACAGCGACCGACACCAATATAGGCACGATATCTACCGGCGAAGACACAGTGCGGTGAGAGTAGCGGCATTTTTTCACTTGAACACACTTTTTCGCACTGTCCGACTTCAAGATGTCGATACTTAGTAGGAACTGTGGTTGTTTGGTGTGTCGCGATGGTCACCAACATCATCGGGCCGATAATAATTATATCGGTATCGAATCGATGTCGGTATAATAGCTGCCGACATATCGGTATCGGGCTGGTGTCGTTATCTGTTAATGTGAAAACGCTCAATAGGTACACATGACATTTTAAGTAATCATTTTAGTTCACTACACCGTAAGTCCCATAAAATGTAAACTTATTGAAAAAAATCGAACCTAAGAAAAACTAGTTCAGTTGGTCAACTGCAAATATTTTATGCTGTGGCATGGATTTTCCGCGAAATGATCGGCGGCGAATCGTAAATAAATACGTCACTCTGCATTTAGGGGAGGCGGAGGTAGCGTTTCAAAGGCCTACAGGCCCGGAAAACGTCGCCTTAAGTAACGTAGCTACTCGTACCAACACCAATTTCTAATTTGGAATCTCTATTATTACAAAGTTGCCTTGACGGACGCACTGACATTAGAGATGAGTAGTCTGTTCCAAAATTGCACTGGTTCTCCTATTCCAACTCCGGTTCCGGTACTGGTTCAAAGTACTTAGTTGCAGCAGCCAGTCATGGTAGACTTTATCGGACTATCATAATTAAATGCGTATATTAAGTTTCGTGTCTGTACTAAACTACTAACTGTTAACGGACAGTTGAGGAGCTTCTGCGTCTGTAGCCAATCCTGGGTGTACCCAGGATTGGCTACAGACGCAGAAGCTGCATGATAAAAAAAATTAGGTCATGCATGATAAAAAAATGTATTGTCTTCGAAACTGACCCAACATCATCATCATTTCAGCCAAAAGACGTCCACTGCTGAACATAGCACGGCCACTTTGACCGGTTCTGTGCTTCAGGCATCCAGCGGATTCCTGCGGCATTTACATTGGTCCACCATGTGGGAGGCCTTCCAACGCTACGTCTTCCAGTACGCGGTCACCACTTCAAAACCTTTCGGCCCCATCAGCCATCTATCTGTACTGCGAGCAATGTGCCCTGTCCACTGCCACTTAAGTTTGGCAATTCTTCGGGCTATGTCGGTTAACCTGGTTCTCCTGTGGATCTCTTCATTTCCGATTCGATCACTTAGGAAAACTCCAAGCATAGCCCTCTCCATTGCCCTTTTTGGGTGACTGCAGCAGCAGCCTTCTTATAAGGCCCATTGTGAGCTACCACGTTTCAGTGCCATAAGTCATCACTGGCTACACGCATTGGTCAAAGACTTTCGTCTTGAGATACTGCGGTACGTGGGACGAGAAGATATTGCGTAGCTTCTCGAACGCTGCCCAGCCGAGTCGGATTCGACGATTGACCTCTTTCTCGAAGTTGAACCTACCTAACTGCACATGTGTAATTGTCATGATCTTTGTCTTGTCCATGTTTATTTTAACTACTGTTACTCTACTGAGGTTATCGACTCAACATGTAAATTTTCAATTCCATAGAATAAGAGGAAGTGCTTTTGATTTAGCTTGCAAGATTTGACCAACACATACTAACCAAGTAACAAGGCAAGTAACATAAAAGCTTGTAATAAAAGAAAAGAGTGATTTCTCAAGACTCAATCAACTTGACCTTCCGACATGAATATTCTTGCCAACAGAAAGCACTGTTACGCGAAAACACTAAGGTACCCTGCGCTTTTGACTTAACAATACAAGACAGACCTTGGTCGCAGTCATCCTCGAAGGTCCGCCAGCAGACGCGCTCGCTGTCGTTGGGGTCGAGGTAGTGGCGCATGACGCACAGCAGCTCCTGCTGCGACAGCACGGCGCCCAACCCGAGCGCGTCCAGTGCGCGCCGGAACTGCTGCGGGGCGATGCGGCCCGAGTTCAGCGGGTCGTAGTCCTGCGACCAGGCAGGACAACGTCAACACTTGACAGAACAGACTTTTATTTAGACATACGCATGTACAGTGGCACACACATACAAAAACTCACGCCTTTTTCCCATGGGTGTAGGTAGAAACTACAGAACATCACCTGCTAAGATCCTTTCAGACTCATTATGGTTCGTTTATGTTCATAAATCTGGTGATACATGCATGCCGGTTACGAGTACTGACCTTTCTGAAGAACATCACCAATAAGGTCACCAGTATGTCTTCCTAGGGCGGCCCCTCCCGGCGGAAATGCTCACATCTACCTTGTAAATACCCTTTGTTAGTCGTCTTTCATTCATCTTCTTTTAAACCACAACTTTGACTTATGACATCATACCTCATCCTATCATAAGTACAGTTTGTTGTATGTAACTATATATAGTACGTTTATAAATAAATATGTATAATGGGTTCTTTCAAAATGTGAGGTATACATAGGTACTACTGTGTGATCCCATCCTTATCGTTGCGCACCTCCGCTTCCATGACGCTTTACGTAAGCGTCATGGAAACGGAGGTGCGTCAACTAACAGGAATTTCTTTCCTAGTCCTTTAAAAAAACCACAACATTATCAGTACAATCATCACAAACCCTGAGGAACTCCGAGACCCTGATGCGCCTCTGCATGACATGCTGCTGGACTCTCAGCATGACCTCGATGAGCTGCCTCGAAGGTCGTGGCTGCGACAGCGCCGGGTGGAAGGTCTCCTGGAGGCCCAGCGGATCGGTGGACAGACCAGCATCCACCTCCGGACGGACCAGTTTCGGCAGCGTCGTGTCGATTATAGCACTCGGGTTGAGGTACTCCTGCACAACACATGCCAATCAGTATATAATCGCGGATCAATCACTTCTGGAGAAATGAAGGCATTGTATTGTATAACTGACGAAACAATAGATGACAAGCTTTGTGTAATATGTGTATGTTTTAGTATGGTGTAACTGATGACGACGAACGTTTTGTAATTTTTGTTTATATATTATTGTATTGTTCTCAAGTGAGTGACATGTTTGTCTTTATTGAGAATAAAGTTTTAAAGAAACTTTATTCTCAATAAAGACAAACATGTCTAACATAACCTAAACCTAATTATTAGGCAACGTTCGTGAAACACAAAAAACAAAAGGGTTGGATGTTTTAACAACAACAATGCGTCCCCCCCGGCTGCGCCGAAAGTTCCATTTCAGGATTCGGGCCAGACAGGTGCTGTCTGACGCTGGTGACATTATAAAGCTATACCTAAACATAATATATTATATACAAGGATACAGACGGACAGCCATGTTGCTGAGGAATCTGTTGCGCCAACAGCTGTAAACAAAAGAGGGAAGATCCCACACTACCTGTCCCAGTCCCTGGATGCCGTGCTTCTTGACGTCGTCCACCGCCTTGAGGAATTCCACATAGTCGATGGTGTACGAGTCCTTTATGAACTTCCGCACCAGCAGGTTGAAGTCCTCGGCCGTCACTATCACGCCGATGTAGTTCAGGATCCGCGCGAAATGAGCGAACGTTATCCTTCCGTCGTTCTTAGCGACCTGCCGGGTAGAAATATGTTATAGTCTATGTAGTTCAGCTTGTGGTCTGTCTGATCAGATTTATCTGTTGTCAAATGTCGTGTCAACTTGTAATAATTATTGGTTGATGTTATTATGGTCAACCAAGCACAACACTAGTAACATATTAGTGCCAATTCTCTTGTCACAAATGCGTCTAAACTAGACTAAAAATCACCAAAATTTAGTTTACTCCTGTCAAACGTAGATTTCCCATTCTGAAATAGACTAAAGTGGCACAACTTAACTATATTTTAGTTTGACAGCACTAAGATTGTACTGAGATTTTAATTTAGTGAAAATGACATTTTTGCTATTCTGAATTTGACGTTTTTCACCAAAATTTTTAATTTTCCAACTAATTCTGACCATTTTTAATCGCCACTGAAAATGGTGTGGAATATTATTAGTTGTCATGAACTAAAATTCACACGAACATCTCGACTTCGGGTGCAAGAACAGTACTGTACTGGATATTTTTCTTTTCTTTTGCTTATATCTCGAAAATGGTGTGTCCTATCGCAAAAATAATGAAAATTTCGACCCCCTTTATTAAACTTGAGGTCTTTATGAAACTTTGGGTCACTGATGATCTCAAGGACAATACGGATATAGAGAGGGAACGCAGGTCGCTGGCTGTTCGATGTAATATGCTGGTTCGAAGATTTGCACGTTGTACTGACGAAGTAAAAATAACCCTTTTTAAGCCTTTTGCCAGTCTTTTTACACGTGCAGTCTTTGGACCAGTTTTACGCAGAGGACATACAGTGATCTGCGTGTCCAATATAATAATGCGTTCAGGATACTGTTGGGGCGGGCGTGGCGATGTAGTGCGTCCGGTATGTTTGCGGAGGCGCATACTGATGACTTTTACGCCATATTACGCAAGAGGACCGCCTCCATGAATGGCCGGCTGCGCACCGCCACCATCAGTCTCCTGAGCGTGTTTTCAGATCGGTGGGACTCCCCTCTGCTGCGCCACTGGGTGAGAATCCACACCAATTAGCGTTTTTAATTTATTTTTATTATTACTAACACTTAGTCTTTAAGTTATTTTGTATACTAACTTAATTCATTTTCATGTTTACTAACAATAGTCTTTAAGTTATCTTGTATACTAACACTATGGACGCATGTCTGAAATAAATTATTTGAATTTGAAACTCTTATACCCCTAATACTCAACACGTAGGTAATATTTTTTTTATTTTCCATACAAAAAGTGAAAAATTCCGTAAAAAACACGTCGAGGATGCCCCCCCCCACTGCGCGCCTCCGGCTCTAAACAAAATTCACGCGGTAGGGCAATCAAGTATGTACCATGTGGAGTCGCAATTGTCAAATTCGATTTAGTTGTGTCAAAATATTTTTTAAATTTAGAGACTTTTTACTACAGAATAGCGTTAAGATTCTCATAGCCAAAAGTAAGGAATTTTAGAGATAGTTTAGTTAGTTTAGTCCGGTGTACAGTCACGAGCTTTAATTTGGGACCCACCTAAGGTTGAATATCGTGTAGCAAACTTTCGCCATTTAGAGCTATTATGTTAACGCTCTCACTGCACAAACAATAAACGTCATAATGTTTACCATCGACAACTTTACGTTTCTAGGGGCTAACGTCAACTGGAGCGAGGGCAAACGATCATTACCGATTTCCGAGTAATAATTACTTTTTGGTCCTGTGGTCCCATAAGAAAAAAGAAACAAATAAAAAAGAACAAAATTATATTGTCAATATATGATAGCTAGTCAACTAACCCGCTTATTCTTCAAACCTATATTAGTTAAAAAGTTTTGTCTCTTTCTCAAACATAAATATCAAAGTGACGGACCAAAACAACATATTTAAAATAAAATAGGTTTAAAGGCCGTTTATGATTATGGGGGCTTAGAAGATTTCAGCTAAAATATTGATTAATAAAATCTTTAGAAAAACAAAGTTATTTATTCTTTATATTTATTAAGACATTTATGACACAAACCTCAATCTTAACACAATTATATAGAAAGCATGGTTAGCGGTGCACAAAATAAACACTTATCACCGAAGGCTACGACTAAATTAATTTAAATCTCTCCAGTAATTTTTTTATCATAAATATTCAAAACCGCGTTTAGCCACCTTCATTGTCAATCACAGCCTGGAGCCGGTTACGCATGGATCCAATCAATTTGTCACATATGTCAGTACCCCTTAAACTTTCCCAGACTATTCATTCATTTATTTATGAAATATAAGCTTACAGTAAATACAACCAAATCGCTTATATCTATACTACTCATACAAAAAAAATATCACAATAAACATTAAGAAATATAAAATCTACATTAACCAAATTAGAATAATAACAATAAATTATACAACTATAGATAACAACACAACAAATACACTTGATTTCAGTCTTATTATTCTACATTTTTAAGTAATTTAACACATTTTTTATCATTATATTTGGTTGGTCAAAAAATATATCTGCTTCTGGATGGGCCTCAAGGAAACAATTAATTAATGTAATGGCTCTGGAAGTAGGACTGTTGCGCGCATGCGGCAAACGCCACGTAGGCGGATGACAGAGGAGACTGCGCTGCCGTCTGCCCATACCTCGCATGTATTGGTCCGGCACATACAATTGAACGCTCAGACTGTCAACTATGAGGCAGTGATCCATAAGTGCTTCTCTAGTTCTTTCGTTTCTATTTGACCATTTTTGAACCATTAAGCCCCATAAATTTTCTATAGGATTTAAATCGGCACACTTTGCAGGCCACGGAATACGATTTAAATTTGCTCTATTATTGTCGAACCAAGTTCTAACGATTCTTGCCGTATGAATTGTTGCGTTATATTGAACAAAGTTTATTGGAGCAACATCTTCTTGTGGATAATATAGTTGCAATGTTGGAAGGACACTCTCGTCTAATAAATCGACATAATCTTGAGCAGTGGCCCTTTTTTTTTTTTTTTTTTTTTTTGGGTGGGAAATCATCAAATGACGTCTCCCGCTCTAGGTGGAGCGGGAGGGCGTGTCAGACTCTTACTGACTAAAACCCACCCGTGTTCCTTCTGTTGCCTGTGCAATGCCAGGGGGCCACGGTATCCCTTTCGGACTTTCCCGCAACCCCGGCAGGCAATGGTCTCATCGGACCCCTTCATTCGCTGACATCTCTTTGAGGCGCGCGTGGAACACAACGCGCCGTCGACCCGGGCTTGGTCCTTACCGGACGGCGAGCTACCCATTGCTCACCGTCCGCAAGCCCGCGCCTACGGTGGCCGGGAATCGGCAACCGATTCCCGACGCCCAGGGCGTCTCCTCCTGCGGCGGCTAGGGGCGTGAGGGCGCGAAATTTGCCTCTCCCTCACGCGCTCTGCCTCCTCCTTCGCGAGCATTACTGCTTCGCAGAAGGAGGTGACGGCCTCCCATGCCCTCTCGCTCCGTACCATGGCCTGGACCAGGACCGGACGCGAGAGATCCCCGCCACCGATCGCCTCCACGAGGACACGGCGGTGCTCTGCCCAAGCCGGGCATACCTCCACCGTATGCTCCACCGTGTCCTCCGGGCGATCCACGCAGTGATGACACCCGGGCGTTTCCTCCCGCCTTATCCGAAACAGGTACCTCCCGAAACAGCCGTGTCCGGTGAGGACCTGCGTCAGGCGGAAGGTGAGGACGCCGTGGCGCCTCTCCAGCCACTCCTCAAAGAGGGGACTTATCGCCGCAATAGTGGCGTGCCCTGAGCAGTGGCCCTGGGTGGTAAATTTATTAGTTCTCCAATGCCGGCTGAACTAATCCAGCCAGACATGTTAACTGTAATGCGACCAGACGCGTTGTTAGCTATGACGTGGTCTTCCGTGTATCGCGTCCTGTCAATTCGCCACAAATGTAGTCTGCCCGTTTGGGAAGATTGAAAAGTCTTTTCATCGATGAAAGCCGTCGTCGTCCAATCAAAATTTAGATACTGACGTGCGAAAATAAGTCGAGCAGCTTTATGGGCATCCGTCAACGCAATTTTTTTTGCAGGCCGCCTGTGATGCAGTCCCGTAGCTTTAAGATGCCTTCTAACTGTTGAAGGGTGGACTTCAAACGCTTCCGCAAAATGCCTCGTTGGCGTAAATCCATTCATCAGGTATTGCCTTTGAATCAAGCGGCTCTGCTCTTGTGTTATAACTTGCGGGTGATGGTTGTTTCGTCGTAAGTCAATAATATTTTCCTCGTTCCCGTGGCGTCGAACCCAGCGGCGAACTGTGTTTCTTGTCACATTTATTCGTCGCGATATCTCGTGAATGCCTACTCCTTGTTCGTGCAAATCAATAATTTGGAGCCTTATTTGGTCACGATTAGCCGCAAGCATTTTATTAATTGGTAAATTATATTTTGTGAAAATATCACATTAAACTATTTTCTTAAATGACACTGACACGACACATGTTCGTAATTATAAAATCGTAATGATAGCTTTTTGCAACGAGGTTATCATTTCATAGGTCGATTAGATAAGACATTTTATGTCTTAACTTGACATTCAACATTTCAACCTTAAAGCAAAGTTTCAAAGTTTCGACCTTATTGCATTATGATTGTTCTAACAACATTTAACGGAAATGGGTCCCAAATTAAAGCTCGTGACTGTACAAGAGAATCGGCACCAATATTAATCATTTTCAAAATCAAAATATTTTTCAACACACTTGCTCGTAAAGTGGCTCATATTGAACCGCTTTTACGTTCATAATGCAGTGTTGCACACGTGCTTTTTACTTTATAAAGCGTAACGAACAAACTCACTTTCGCATTAGATTCTAACTAATATTATAAAGCACTAGTGAGTTTGCCGCCGTTTTAACGTTGTTTTTTGCTGCCTGTTTGATAGATAAGAAAGAACAAGATTACTCGTAGCAGCTTTTCCACGAATCCCGTAGTGGTATAATTAACAGATCATTATGGTCAACGCAGTCAGGTCAGACGCTTTTGAGAAATCACAGAAGATGCCAATTGAATCCTGGAACTTCACCCAGTAGTCCAAATTGTGACTGATGAGTTTTACTCTCGCGTCAATCGTCGACATGCATTTAGTGAAACCAAACTGGCTACTATGTAATGTATGTAAATCCCATTTGAGTAAAAATGTGACAACAGCTGGTCTAGCATGATTTAATCATAGATTTTACTCAATGCAGGTAGCACAGATCTATAATTAGAGGGATCATTTATACTAAAATATTTTTAAAACAAACAATTGTGTCAATGATATTTCCCAGAACCTTAACGAAGATGGCCCAAAGTCTTTTTTGAGTTAAGACTTTAGAATGTTTTTTTAATTGTCGCAATAGAAATAGACTTGAATTCAAAACTTGGAATGACTTTACTGAAGTTTTCTTTGAGAAGAGATTCAGCTAATAAAGATGATTTTGTGTAAATGAGCCTTGTAACACTTTTGCTGAACCATACAGCGCATTCTATCTATTTTTATGTATGTATCTGTGTTCTATCAAACCACACTGGACCTGTTGTGAATCATCGCCCAGTCCCTTTCACGGAAAGGAGGTTTGTGCCCAGCACTGGGAACGTTATAGGCTGATGCTATCTATGTATCTAACACATGTAAAACATTTGACATTATAATTATTAGGGGGTTACTATACATTCTCAAAGCAGATCATATTTTTGAGCACGAGAACATACCAGCTCGTAGTCTTGGAAATAGGGCTTGAGTGGTAGGTCCCTTGCAGCGATGGTGGCGAGCAGACAGCACAGACGCCGCAGTTGCCACTGGTCCAGCTTGTGGCACTCAGGCTCAGGGGGCGGCGGGCAGGCCTCCAGGATGCAGTCCGCAGAAGTCTTGTCGCGACCGCCCGTGTCTTAGTGGCAGAAGATTTGGTTTAATTATTTTACACTATGATAAAAAATAACAATTGGTGCGGTGATTGAGAAGTTGTGTTGAAATAGGTTGTTGATGGTCGATGATGATGGGCACGTGATGACGATGTCGTAAGGAAAGTTTTGAGTATGAATGTGGATGGCCACAAGCAGCGCCGGCCTGGCCCTTGATAGGGTAGAGCGAGATTGTCTTTCGGCGCCCTTTGTTCTACGCTTTCCCTTCACGTAGATTCTACTTCAGATTCATATAAAGTTACTCGCCTATAAAATTACTATATCTTTCAAGGTTCCCTTGTAAAAAATAGTAGTTTTATGATCCTGGCTTATTTCCCCCGCACGCTGGGAGTGGCGGTTCCATCTTCCGTGGTCAGCCGCTACGTCGCTGCCACAAACATATCTGAACCGGTGGCTAAAATTGGAACTAACGAAATCACTGACCACAATTTAAAATATTGGTGGTTAGCTATCGACCTCGACAATTATTTATTTTACTTCGATGGTCCTAGTTTATCAATTATAACTTCTAGTTACAGCTATATGTAAGCGGGCACGCCCTTTATGCCTGGAGGCTTTTATTTAGATATTGTTTACGTTTAGTTATTTTTATTTCTGCCTGAGTTTAGTTCTCGATGTTTTTGGTTGGTATATTGGTGTGTGCTAGCCGTCATATGGCTATTCAATTATAATTTAAATTATGTTTTGTGTAGAGTAATGTAAATTATTTTGCATACTATTATATAGAAACATTTTTTTCTAACTGAACAGACAGCTGTGCTGCAGGGGAGTTTGTTGCGCCACTTCTTCTTCCCAGCTAAAGCACTAGGAAGTGGTGAAGGGTGGGCGTTTTGGGGGATTGTCTTATGTAATTTTGACGATCGAAAAGTGCTGATTCTCAGCCTAGTTTGAATAAATGACTTTTGAATGTTGAATGTGCCTTGTCCATTGTCACTTAAGTTTGGCAATTCTTCGGGCTATGTCAGTTACCCTGGTTCTACTGGGTTGAGTTGATGTTGAGGCTCCCCGTCTATTGAGCTGCTGCTACTTGAGCTTATCGTCTGAAGACTTTCGCGTCTCTCCTCCATGAGCTGTATAGTAGGACCAGAGAGCCTCTTATTTTCATTTGTACAACGGGTCTTGAAGATCTTGAACTCGAGCGTAGGGTCAGTTTCCACGAACCCATCGTTAAAATCGTCCACGGAGGTTGCCAAGTCCAGTTTTCGGTGATTCTGGTAGCCGAATCTCTTCCGGGGATTCTTCGTACCCCTTTCCTCACCGTGACCTTGACCGCTACCGTAGCCAAGGGTAGGTGAGCCGCCGGCTACCTACTAGGGGTCATTTCTTGTTGATGCTTGTAATTTTTGGGGTTATGTCATTAACGCTACGCTTAGCATGCGGGTTGGCAATCGCAGTTTGGTATTAAAAATGCATAGAGAACGCTGCTGCCCATTCTCCAGTAAGTCCCTTAGTCGCCTTTTACGACACCCATGGGAAGAAATAGGGTAGTGCTTTCTATAAGCCGGGCACCACACGGATTTGAACCAGTTGAACTATCTAATTCATACATAGTAATTCATCTAGTATGTTTATGTGTAATAAATAGATAAAATATTTGCCAGCATTAGCGGAAAAACATGATGCTTTCAACTATATCTAATTTGTCCAAATACGACGAGTAGCTTAGGAGTTATGATAAATGATTGAGTATTGAGTATGAGGAAACAGCTGAGCATACATACGAGTATAGCCTGTTAAAATCCACAATTCGACTCCCTATTATCATCATCATCATCATCATATTGCTTAGTTCATTGATTGCCCTGTGCAGATACTCCAAACGATGCTGGTACTGTTCAGTTCTGGTTTTTTTATTGGTCCCATTTTTTAAATTAAATTTAAATGTCGCCACGAAATAATAATAGAAAATAATGTTGTTTCGTTCACCGTCACAAGAATACACACCCTGCCTACATTCACCGTCGATGAGCCCCGCCGGGCGACCGATTTATGAATGAACGAGAATGATGACATTACGACATTACATTTGATAGGCAAAAGAAGGAATGGCGATAATGTGCCAAATCGAATTGCCGTCTTTTATAAATTAAAAGTATTATTAAAACTAAAACTGCTTTTCAGAAACCTCATCATCATCATCATCATCAGCCTATAACGTTCCCACTGCAGGGACACGGCCTCCTCTCAATGAGAGGGAGTGGGCTATAATCCACCACGCGGGCCCAGTGCGGATTGGTAGATGTCACATGTCTTCGAATTTTTGGTTCTAGGACATGCCGGTTTCCTCACGATGTTTTCCTTCTGAATATGTTATATTTGGGGCAAAAAAAGAAAGTTCCAAACCAAAGACACCGCTTTCCGAAATAAAAGTTATTTTTCACTTAGTAATGTTTTACTGTTTCACTTTGTTGAGAAGTGAAAAATAACCTTTTCACTTCTCATGCTCTGAAAGTGCTTATTTGTGCAGGAAATCGAATTTTGTGCACTAGAGCATTAACGTATCTACTCATAAATGTGTCTATATTAAGGCAAAGAAAATGAGCCCTACAGCCAAACACAATAAGAAGTTCATAGATAGAATTATTATTATTTTATAATATTTAAAATTAATTTAATAGTAGGCTGTATAGGTCTGCAGCCCAAGACTAATATCAATATTGTAAGATTTAAAAAAATAAAGCGGCGGGAAACAGCTCTTGTTTTTTCGTGCGTTTATTGAGGTACTTTGAATTTTAATTAAACAAATGTTATGTTATACTACTGTTTTATTTCCTCGCGATCGAAGTGAAAAGCAGAGTTTATAACTCGTCCACAAAACCATTTTATCCTCGACATTACTATCAGCCCTCGCCTTCGTCTCGGGCTGCTAAAAGTCTCGGATATTAAAATGGTTCGTTTTGTGCACTTGTTTGTAAAATCTACTATAATTTCGGAAAGCAGTGTCTTTGGTTTTGAATTTAGAAAAATACTTATTTAATAAGTAATTTTCCACTTTGTACCTAGTGTTTTTGGAATTAGTAAAAAGTTTTTATTTTATTTTTTAGTTGTGGTACTACCTGCTATGTAAATAACAGTGTCAGGAACATAGTATAACATCATCCACATACAGAAAGTGGGAATAATACGTATTAATGAAGCTAACTCAAAAACAACCCAAGCAACGTTAATAAAATCTATATGGGCCCATGAATTAAGACCAAACAAACAAAAAAAGAATCGTCAAAATCAATTCATAATTGGCGGAGTAATCGAGTTACAAACAAAAAAAAAAACATAAGTCAAATTGTGACCCTTTTTCAGTTTAAAATGCTACCCGCGCCTCAAAAGGCGCTATCAAATATTTTTGCGCTGGAAATTGATTTTCGCGTTTGGCTTTTTGGCGCCCCTTGGCATCTGGCGCCTCGAGCGACCGCTCCACTCGCTCTAACCCAGGGCCGGCGCTGGCTGTAAGAGAAGGTGAAGACCAAAGAAACGATGAATGGGCTAAGTGCAAGATGGTATGGCTAGAAAGAGGGTGACTACCGAGATGACGATTAATAAGAAAAAGACGTTACGCCGACCCCCAAATAAATTGGGATAACGGTAAGTGAATGTATAGTAGGCATTCGTTCTCGTCTTTATACCAGGCTACTCTTCGGTAGTCAAACCTCAAACGTCATCATTTCGTTAGTTTAATGAATGATGCAACAGTATTACGAAAATTCAATAAACGCAAAATCAAAATTCAAGTAGGTGTAACCGGACCCTACATTATTAGGTAATGTTCTCAATCCATGTCTTGCTTGACACGTTGAACAAGAACATGCCTCACTAATTTTGACAGCAGTGACAGCTCTTACCCGGATGACATTTGAAAGAAGCTCCCTTGTTACAGGTCAATTAGGTGCGAGTGAACCCACGTCAATTATTTAGAGCTGGAATTAAGGCATGCCCGTGTAGGTAGGGTTACTATTACGAAATTTGAAATTTTTTCACAAAAAGCTTGACATTTGCAAACAACGTCAGGATATTAAACATTTTATCTTATTTTTTTCAGTAATCATTTATCCTTTTTAAAGAAAATCCCCTTAAATAAAAAAAAGGCCAAAAAGCCGGACGTATGGTAACCCTACGAGTAGGTAACTGACGATTTTACGCTTCGCCGATAACCCAGGGTTGAGATGGGTAAATTCACAAGGTCATTTGAAAATGTTGTCTATTAATGTCACTTTGTATATAATTTTTTATGAAGTGAACTTTGTATGAAGTCTCTTAATTTAATATTGACAGCTATTTTTGCGAACAAAAGACATCACATTAGCTTTTATTTATCATCATCATCATAACATCACGCCTTGTTTCCCCGAAGGGTTGGGCAGAGGTGTGCTTATAGTACACCCACATTTCGCCAGTTATGTTTTAAGTCCCATGTAATAGCGGGCGAGCCTATTGCCATCAACCGGGCACAAATCCAGACTCCGGGCTGCTACTGAGAAAATTTTCAGATTGAAAAACCCAATGATACTTTGCCCGACCTGGGAATCAAACCCAGGACCTCATGTTCAGCAGTCGCGCTTGCGACCACTAGACCAACGAGGCAGTTATTATTAAAATAAAACATAATTACAGGTAAGAGGTAGGTAATTTGAAAGGATTCTATTTGCGTAGACCGTGCGACCCGGGTATAGGTAGCCGTCAGCTCGGCTGGCTCGACGTCTCGTATTGATTGCATGACCTGGTTACTGTTGCTAAATAAAACCAAACGTTTTCTACCTAAATTGTCCGATCGATGCAGTATTGTTTGTTTATAAAAAAACTGAATCTCTGACCATACCAACATGGATTAAATTTCTCAAAAAACTTGCTTTATCGTTCTGTTGTTGGCCATAACATATTAAACTGGTGCTCATATCATAGAGAATAGTGCACGAACCTAAATTACAATTTTATAGTAACTGGTGATGGTTTGGGTTAATTAATTACTAACGGCTGAACCCAGCAGAGAAATTTGAGATTCGAAAAACCAATATATAATCTATATTTTAATTTTTCAATAGTTTTAGTTAAGTTAATAAATAATTTTGCTAATTTTATGTCTATACTTATATAATAATATATCTATGGTTTTAACATCCCAATAATCTGTCGGGGAATAAGGAATGTTACCGGCCCACAACATCTATCGATGGGAGGGTCTATCGCTTACTACGGATAGGTATTTGTATGAAAAAGCTAAAGTAGATATTATGCGTCCCATTGCCGGCTATTTGTTTGACAGGACAGTTACTAAAGATGACAGACTGGTCTATCCCCGCATTGCAGTTATAAACGTAGGTATCTAACTAAACATTTTTTACTTTAACTTTATATTTTTAAATCTTTCTTAAAAAAAAATAACAATATAAATAGTTAGTTAGTTTTTTTTTGGAAGTCGGTTTTATTTTTTGTGAAAAGTTTTCATTTTTCACTTTTTAGTTGTTATACCTACACAAAACCCCCACAAAAATTTGAATACCTGCTCTACCTGCTATGTAAATTACAGTGACAGGAACTATTAGAATATCATCCACATATACTAGATGGGAAAAATACGTATTATTGAAGCTAACTCTAAAACCCCTCATCAGATCTTGACTAAATTGATATGGGACCACTTCTGAAGTATACCAGTGTACCAGTGTGTTCTAAGTGTACCAAACAAAAAAGAATCATCAAAATCAATTCATAATTGGCGGAGTAATCGCGTAACACAAAAAAAAAACAACCGAATTGGGAACCTCCTCCTTTTAGAACTCGGTTGAAAATGACGCATCGACCATATATTTTATGAGCAAATTAAGTTGTTATTAATTTAAATAAACAGGCTGTGAGTAATTTATCACCGAAATAATTATATCTTCATAGAAAAACAAGCCTATCAATGTTTCTTAGGCCCCTCGCCCACGTCGACTTTTTGTAGCGATGCAGTCGCGCGTTTAGCAATCGCGCGACAGCATCTCTTCTAACGCGTGTTAGTCACATTTGCAACGCGCTACAATAGCGATGCCAACGCGCTACTAACGCGCTAGTGCATCGCGATTGTATCGATACAAACACGCGACCGCGTCGGATGACATCGGTAGAGAGAACGGAGGGGGGAGGGAGTGTGGCGCGGCGCGTGAGTGGGAACCGGCATCAGTGCAACACAGACAGGTCCAGAGTGCGTGCTGTTGTCCGTCACAGGCGCAAAATGGAGTCATTTGACACTGAAACGTTTATTACGGCAATTCAGGAGCGTCCTGTAATATGGGACTCACGTCTTCCTGGGTATTCGAATAAGATTGCAAGGTATTTTTGTGTCGTAACTGCATCGCGACCGAATCGCGTTTGCATCGCGACCGAATCGCGTTTGCATCGCGACTGAATATGGTCCCGTGGGCGCGGGCACACAGCTAGCGACTGCTTCGCGTCTGTATCGATGCTACGCGCGAGCATCGCGACTGCATCGCTACAAAAAGTCGCCCGTGGGCGAGGGCCCTTATACTCGTATCAAACTGTCAATTACGTTTCCAGTCTTACATTTTTTTCAGTAAAATGCAGTAAAATCAATATATAAATATAAATAATTATAACTAAAGAACTTTTTTATATTAGGTAAGGCAAAAATTATACACATTGTTTTATAAAGTGAAGTTGGTTGTAACGGAGCGCACGGGAGGGAAAAGTATATAACTATATCTATTGTTTTCATTAGATAAATAGCCTTTATCGATGATTGTGAGACGACATTCAAGGACAGATAGAATTATACTGTCTACCATCAATAGCGATCTCATTTACTGAAAATAGTTTATTGGGTTCGGCGGTAAGAGAACTCAGTTGGAGATGTCCCGCAACACTTTCAACCAACGAAATCAATTAAATATTATTTTCGACCGTTTACTTGCGAAAGTACCAAAAATAAACATGGATATGGCTGGTCAGTACCGTGTGTATTGAACCGCATACCCATGGGAACAATAGCACGTTAACAGTGCTTTTCAATCGTACATAAAGTAAGGGTTGTTTTCGTGACTCAAGTGTTACTACTGCCGAGCAGTCGACTGTACTATCTGATTCGAGTTTCAAGTGGTTGGCCCCATCTGGTTCTCTGAAAATACAGTGCTGCGATACATTCCCGGACCAATTGTAATGGCATTAATAAATGTATATACCTAAGTAAATTAAATTCTCTTCGTTGGTAAGCGCGCATCACCTGAGAGCGGCTGCTGGAGGCCGATTTGGCTATATTTTGTTTTAATATGTTCGTAATAGTAGTAGCTCGTGGCTAAGTAATAACTGCCGCACGGGTCGATCCATCAGGTTAAGCTACGCTTGCCGGGGTTGGTCTGTGGATGGGTGACCATCTTTACATAACGAGACTCCTCCGTGCCTCGGAAAGCACGTTAAGCCGTTGGTCCCGGCTGTTATTCGTGGATCTTTGACAGTCGTTACGGGTCGTCAGAAGCCCGAAAATCTGACAACCAGTCTTACCAAAGGGTATCGTATTACCCAGTTACTGGGTTGTGGAGGTCAGATAGGCAGTCGCTCCATGTAAAATACTGGTATTCAGCGGCATCCAGTTAGACTGGAAGCCGACCCCAATATAGTTGGGAAAAGGCTAGGCAGATTAATGTTCGTAATACATAGTCGGACTATATAGATGTTTCTGGAAATAAATTTTCAAATTCGGGAAAATTTTCTATGGGATTTTTGTCAAATTGGACAGGACAACTGACGTCTGTCGGGTCACATAGTATTAAGTGTATTATAAAAATTGTTTCTGGTCCCCAAATAATTTGGAATTATATGTCCGCAAGGCTTAGTTCGATTCACAATTCATCGCTACCAAAATTGAAAAGGAATTGATTAAAAATCATCATGTCACAATTTTTTTCGACAACTTTAACCAATTGCCCTGAATTGCAGGTAATTAGTTTATTTATTTGAGCGTTATCAGTAAAACTGTCGATTCGTACAATAATACAAAGTCAAACAGGACAGGACAGGATCTCAGATCTTACGATACCCGACCGATTATCACCGTCACTCATACTCTTGTGTGAAATCCGTTTGTAACTCGATGTGCTTTATCATGTGCTTTATCAACGCCTTCAGTAGATGACAATAGGCTAATGCTGATGTTGATGGCAATAGGCTTGCCCCTGCTACACACCACGTGATTATAAGTTATGTTATGTATGTAGTTGTGAAAGGAGCACGTCTCACCTTCGCCATGTATGATCTGGCAGAGCTGGTGGTACAGCACGCGGCCATCCTGCGCGCGGAAGTAGTCGGACAGCTGCGCGATCTCGGAGTCCGACAGGCCCACCACTGACCGCAGCGGCCCGGCCAAGATCGACACAAACTTCGACTCTGAAACCATCCCACGTTCATAGTCACAATGATTCAGGTTCAATGTAGGTCTTATTAGTAGGTAATACAATCATTTTCCGAATACATAGAGACAGACCTGCAAACCAAACAATGTAAATAATACTAGATTGTGTGTAATTGTGATTTTGTCGTAATAATACTAAAGTTATTATACTATTTTTAGCCTTGTCAACCTTGTCAGTTTGCCTTATAATACATTATTTTATAGCATGTTAAAGGGATGGCTGTTAGAAAAACGATTGGAATAAACACACCTCTGTGTTTATTCCAATCGTTTTTCTAATTTCTCACAGCACAATTTCTTCATTATCATCAAATCATATACTGTTTGAAATGGTATTTTGAGGAAAGAACAACTCCGATTTGAGTGGACGTGTCCAGTCAGTGCACGCATTTGTGTCAGTACGTTATCATGCGTGTTTCTATTGTGATAAGACGGCCTAGAGTTGGAGACTCTTTGGACGAGTGGTTTAAGGTGTTGCTTGTAAAAGTAAGTTAACACCAAGCATTACTTACCTGATATCAGGGAGTTGCCCTCAGGGTCGAGCGGCCGGTACCAGTCCCAGAGGTTGAGGCCTACGCGGAAGGTGGCCGCCCGTATCTTGTTGCATGTCTTCCATA
The DNA here is from genome assembly GCA_963853775.1 of Xanthia togata. Lineage (NCBI taxonomy): Eukaryota > Metazoa > Arthropoda > Insecta > Lepidoptera > Noctuidae > Xanthia > Xanthia togata. The sequence goes on from OY970801.1 coordinate 1,242,708, forward strand.
CATCTGCGAGCCGGATTATCTGTGTAGCACAACAAGACATTTTACGAACCTATTACTTACTTTATCTTCCTCATTGTTATCAAGTCGTGTGTCCAGTACCACGGATTATGTGTCCCCGACAATCTATGGTACTAGATACACGACTTGACCGTACCCGGGTCATATTCAGAAACATGGACTGATGAAGAAGGCCTGGTTTTTGAGGTCCTCGATAAACTCTCAATAGTTATTCATTCGACAAAATTATTGAGAAACAATAGACATCGAACCAATAGCACTATTGATTAACTCCGTTCAAGAAAACTCAGAAACTGGGGATATACTTACACATCCTGTAATTCTTTAGCTAAATAAAGCCACGTTCTATTTGGTATTACGCTTATTATGCTACAGATACTCACAGTAACACATTTACATACTTAACTTACAACATATTAATCACACCGTTACTAACCGTGTCATGCATTTTGATGGGTTTCCTAATTAGCTTCTACAGTTCTACAGTTCTGTGAAAACCATTACTTCACTCAATTTAGATTAAAAAAATGTATTTTAATGATTATTTAAAATGATTTCTTTGCACACAAAAAATTTACATTTGACAGTCTGTAGAGGTACTGCACCTGTCATGACTCACGACGACGACGGTCAGAATGTTTTTCTTATTCGAATTTTGAACTCGTTTTCAACTAGAAAAGGAGGTTCACGTTTCCATAAACGAACCTATTTATATTTAAGGAAGTATGCTTCGATGACGTACGAAGGTCTCCGATAATGGAGCTCAAATAGAGTTGGGCAGGACACCTGGCAAGGCGCCGTGATGATAGGTGGCGTAAGGTGTGACCGAGGGGCGTAAAGGACTGGATGACAAAGTGTCGGGCGTCCGGCGGCGAGATGGGCAGACGAAATTGTTGCCATCGCGGGCAAAACGTGGATGAGGCTGCCACAGGAGCGTGGGGCGTAGGGATTGGCACAGGAACAGAGAGGCCTGTGTCCAGCAGTGGGCGACGACCGGCTATGGATTATGGTGATGAAGTATGCTTCTTGAGACGGATTGCTTATTTTATCGAAAACCCTAGACTAACTGATAACAAAGGAATCATTTGTGTCGCGACGACACGGCGCCTGCTGCTGCTGCCTGCAGTCGGCTACGGACGTGTACCTTTAGTTTCGTAATGATTTGTGGTAAACTAAATGATTGCTTTCCTTTCCTAGCTACGGGGGGTCAGTGGGTCTACGGGGGGTCAGGGGGTCGCCTCGGAAGGTATTTTATAGAAATACATAGAAACCAGTAGTGTTACGGGAATTGAACCTTAAGAATCGAAGAACCGAACTACGAACTATTCTAATGCAATGTTTTTATTATCTTATTTGAGCTTTCGAGAGCGCTAATTTCAAGCAGAATTGATTACTTATTTTAATTGGTTGAGTAAGTACCTATGTAGCCAATGTTATGTAAAGTAATTATTATTGCATGTTATTCTAGTTATGTAATTAATTCGTTCGATGGAAAACTGTTCAAGCAGCAGCATCATATCTTTAATCTAATATATCTTCATTAATCGGCAGTGACTTCCAGTAGCAGGTTCTAGTCATTCCAATGTAATAAGACCTGAAGGTGCGTCGGGACACAGTTACAAATTCCACTCATCAATCAATTTGTCAATGGAACTAGGTACGTCGGTACCGGTCCGTTACGTTACGTTACACCCCATTTTATATAGCGTCGACGCTTTCCCGGAACGTGTATACATTGCCGAGTATATACGGTGGTTGGAGAAAGGCGTCGGTGGTCAGAGAGAAATGGATTGCGGGTGTAGTTTAGAGTTGCGAGGCTGAAAGGTCGGAGTTATCACAGCACATGCGCGGAGACTCGCGGGCGGCCGATGACGTCAGAGGGATCGATCGAACGGCGCGGCTCGCCTCAGCTCGGCCGCTCCTGTCACCTCCGGAGCACGTGAACAGACCCTGACGATGCGGCCACACGTTACATAAGGCCCCACCACGTGCCTTCATGTCCGGCAACCACCCATGTGCGGGCTAAGCTTCAGGACCAGGAATAGCCCTTCGCAGAAAACCTCCCTCCGATGGGGCGACAGTTGCCCTCCGAGGCTCAGCAGTAACACCTCGGACTAGTGAGGGACAGTGTCGTGTATAGTTGAACTGTGCTGGTGGGACACATGGGAGCCTAGTGACGTGCCCGAGTGTCGCGTGGCCACACATAGCGGTTTATTGAACGGAGAGTAAGTATTGATAGTTTTATAAGTACCTTTCTGTTGTGTACACACCACATCGAGTTAAAGTTCTCTCTTGTCCTTGTGCTGGTTGAGCCGTGTCAAACACTGACTGTACCCTGATAAAGCTGCCAGTACCATAATTATCAGTGAACCTTGTTCATTAAGACAGGTAGATGGAAGTTATTGTACCTTTAATATTTAAAACTGTGATTATCATTATGTACCGTGTCTTACCTTTCTGTACGGAGTTTTTTATTATACCTAAATGCTTGGTAAATAGTATACCAAGCTTGTTATAAAGATGTTAAACCATTAATTACAAGCGAAACGGGCAGTAAGACAGCTGAAACATTCAATCATTGATCGAAATGGAAACAATATTATTGATTGCATTTGGTTATTAATATAAACCATTTGGCTATACACTAACTACTACTTATCATGATTACTCGTATTCCCTTTTACATTCACTAATTGTGTGTCCACTTTTGATATGAAGTGTTTTAACTACCTAGATTTTACAGCTATAAGTACGTAGACACAAGATACCTTCTCAATTGCCGATCATGAAATATTTACATTGTAACTGAAAAATAGTGGTTGCAGTCTGATGCAGTAGATATTATTTGCCCTAAAACGAATGTTTTTATTTTACTTTTTTTTTTTCCTTAATTACAATCAATAGCTGTTCATCTTAAATACAATATACAAGCTTACATTAAAATATATAATATAAAATATCATGCACAACTGCACAAGTATATAACTATATATAAAAGGGAAGAACTCATTGGGCATCAATAAATTCTTCCGCATCGCTGTCAGCGGGAAAAGTGCCCAAAAGGCTGGAAGCGTTGCCACGTTGGATGGCAATGCTTATTCTTTGCCCTTAAAATAGGCCAGCCCTCTGGTCACGGATACAGTCGACCAAACGGATTGTTTACAGTTCCAATTTCTTGCGAATGCTATACACGTATACTACAAATTTGTAACTGTTATAATGACGCTCGTATTTAATCTCATATCTTTCGGTATAGCAGTCAATGAGATGAGAAGTTTAATTAAAATCAATTGCATTGGGCTGCATTACATAAATACACGAGTGGTACCTAATCGTTTCGCTACCACCTCCTGATCGGCAAATATGAGTACGACTTGCCTAATTTGTGCAGATATCATGTCAAATAATGCATAGGTGTTTACTTTTTATAATTATACGGGCCTTGAAACCTGGTTCTCCTGCAAGATCTTTCTCTTCATGTGAAGATTAGATGCAGCATCATGCTATGATCGTCATTATTTTCTTCTTCTACCAAAGTTCCAAGTTACCATTATTATATATAACCTATATTTGGATGTCGTTTTGCCTTGACCAACCATGTTGAAAGGCAAAGGAAGCGGCCAAGAAAGTGCTGGACTTAAAATAAAAGTGGGCTGGATACGTTCAACGAGTAACAGACGACAGACGGACATATATTACGACGAACTGGTATCCATTAAACAAAAAACGCAGACCAGGTAGACCACACAAAAGATGGAGTGATCATAGTACAAAGATAGCAGGCAGAACATGGAGCAGAATAGCCAGGGACAGAACAGCTTGGAGACGGCTGGAGGAGGCTCTTACGGCTATCGATAGCGGTCCTTCAACACCATAGTAATAATTAAATTTTAAAAAAAAGTTTATATATTTATTGTTAATAATGTTACATTACTATTAAATGCATAAGGAATAAGTGTGGGAAAATAAAGCAATTCTTTAAAATTTATTTAATTGTATGTAGTTTTGCCTTGGTTGATCGCAAGTAATCATCCTTTTTGCTGCAGGAGGCAGCATCAGTCAAGATGATCAACATAGCGGGCGTGGTGTCCATCGTGCTGTTCTACGTGCTCATCCTAGCTGTGGGCATCTGGGCAGGTCGCAAGAAGCCAGCCGGCAATGACTCTGAAGAGGAGGTCATGCTGGCCGGCCGGTCCATCGGCCTGTTCGTCGGCATTTTCACTATGACTGGTAAGGGATTGGTTTACAATTGTACATCCATAAAATATAGAGATAATAATATAGTAATAGTCGTACCTCGAGGGGCTCGAGTCCGACTTGAGCAGCTACATGATAACAGTCGCACGGGTCGAACGAAGTTTGCGTTCGCCGCGGTCGGTTCGTGGACGGAGACCATCCATTACATATCGATCGACCCCTCCGTGCCTCGGGAAGCACGTCATGCCGTTGGTCCTGGATGTCATTCGTAGTTCTCTGATAGTCAAAGGGACTAGTTGTAACAAGCGCCCGCGGCGTGCGCACATTACGCTGCGTATCTGGCGCGCGCCCAGCGCGCGCTTGGTGCGCGTTTCACGCTCGAAGTCAAAGTCAAAGTCAAATAATTTATTTCATTTAGGCACAAAAAAGGCACTTATGAACGTTAACATTTACAAAAAAAAAAGATATAATAATTGATTCTAGTCGCCCATTCCAAAAGGTCGTTTTCGTATGGAGAAGAATGGGCAAGAAACTCCACCGTTACTCTTTTTAAAATATTTTCACAATATTCTGTATACATTAATTATATAATTATATGTGAAGACGATGCACCTAGAATAAGATTACTATACCACGATAGGTAAAAAGAATGAAAAATGAAGGAATGACATAAATTAATTATGTGATAGATGCATGGTGCTCACATATTTACAAACATTGTAAAATTATACGATATTCTTAACATTTTAACAAGTATTACTAATAATAAGTCAGTGTATGAGTTCAAGTAATCACAGAATATAAAATTAATGTTTAAAAAAAGAATATTATACAATTAAATTGGCAAACAGTTTGATTTTGTCTAGATTCTAAATTGTCCTATGGAGCAGGACCAGCATGTTTCCAAGCATTTTTATCTTGGATATAATCCTCTAATTTGTAATATGCTTGTTTACAAAGTGTACTTTTTATATGAGTTTTAAATTTTCTTTCATTTAATTCTAATATATCACAAGGTATTCTGTTGTAACATTTAACACGCTCGTCAAACACAACAAGATTTCCACATTTTGTTGTAACTTTGAATCCTCAACATGCTCAGTATATCTGTGTTTCTTTTAAGTTTATTACTGATGTAGAGAAAACGACAAGGAAAAATAGTAAAAAAGGAACTTTCGGCCACGCGTCGAGGGCGTGCGTCATACGCGCGTTTGACGCGCGTATGTCGCGCTCTTTGACGGCAGCGCTTGTTAAAAACGCAGCGTACGAGACGTGCGCCTCAAGCGCATGTTATTACTAGGCCCAAAATCAAAATTAAAAGTCATTTATTCAAACTAGGCTGAGAATCAGCACTTTTCGTACGCCAAAATTTCATAAGACAGTCTCCCAAAACGCCCACCCTTCGCGGTACGTCGTTAAAGGCAGTCAGAAGCCAAAAAGTCTGACAACCAGTCAGATATCAACCAAGGAATATCGTGTTACCCAGTAACTGGGTTGTGGTGGTCAGAAAGGCAGTCTCTCGATGTAAAATACTTACTGGTATTCAGATGTATCCGGTTAGACTGGAAGCCGACCCCAACATAGTTGGGTAAAGGCCAGGCAGATTGATTGAGTCATACCTGCCTGTAACTGTTCTGGTGCAGGGCATAGGCATCTCCTCATAAAGAGAAGCAACGAGCATACATAGTGAAATGCTTATTGACATAGAATAATTGAAGTTGTGGGTAGGTTAAGTAATCATAATGAGCGAGCCATACTTATCTACCTTGTAAGTATGGCTCGCTCATTATGATTATTTGAGATTTTCGATTTGGTTTTAAGTGATCTACTTGTTGTTGGTGTTGGTTCTACTTGACCTAGCTGTTATGTGACGCTAGGTAGGTAGGTATCTGGCACCGTCACGTTATTGTGGCAAAATACTTCATTGGTTGACGGACACTGAACGAGCCTCAGTAGAAGTAACATAACATCACGCCTTGTTTCACCGAAGGGTTTGGTAGAGGTGTACCTATAGTACATCCACATTTCGCCAGTTATGTTTAAGTCCCATTTAATAGGGGGTGAGCCTATTGCCACCATCGGGTACAAATTCCAGATTCTGGGCTGCTACTGAGAAATTCCATATGGAAAAGCCCAATAACACTATGCCCGACCTGGGAATCGAATACAGGACCTCATGATCAGTAGTAGCGCTTGCAACCACTAGACTAGACCAACGACACTTATTATTATTATTATATCCGTGTGCCACATGGATGTCTATGTAGAATGTATGGTCAAACGAAGAATATTAATTATTTGAACTCTGTATAGTTAGTTAATTAATATAGTAATATATAATGTTAGTTTTATCGATGATAATGGTGTTAACCTCGCTTTGGTTTGCTTGGCATGCTGGTTGGCAACCAGAGCCGGTTTTCATGTTTTCGTAATAGGTAGACAGTATTTTTTTCGTCTTCTTTCTCACTTTATAAGTACATAATTGTTTTGCTTTTGGATCAGGAAGGTATCACCTGTAGTTAATGGAGGTAGCTGAAATTATCTTGTCTAGATAAATAATTTAAAGATACTCTGTCTTTTGTTTGAGATTGTGAATAAAATAAAATAAATAAATCAATGAATCTTCATTTATTTATTAATTTTATTTTATTTCTTCAGAAAGGATACAGATAATTAAACATTTGTGAAGGAAGACTAGTTACAAGTTTTCATTGATAATATTGGAGTAGAACAAGGGAATACAAAAGGTAGGTACTTACAAGCAAGGCAGATGTGTGTGGAAGGCACACCCTAGGACATATACTGACCTTATTGGTGATGTTCTTCAGAAAGGACAGGTGCGTAGTACTCGCAACCGGCGTGCGTGTATGACCAGATTTAAGAACGTAAACGACGCAAAAGGAGTAGCATAAAGCAGTTGGCATTATGTAGTTTCTGTCTACCACCATTAAAACAAGGCGTGTGTTTATGTATGTAACAAGGCAGTAGTCGTACTTACCATTCAGAGGGTTTCATGGTTAGAATTGGATCATGCTTGCTGAACATAATACTCTGGGCTCTCAGGTTATAAACAGTGTAGTATTGTGAGTAGGTATATATTGTGACATTATTAGTTACAAATCACAAGACATATATGTAGTTCCGATAATTGATTGTTTGGAATGGTCCGTACTTGAACCTACATAAGTATTACCAACCCACTTTAAATATACATACCTTCATTCCACGACACATGGTTCAGTTTCGAATGCAGCTTACGTCTTAACGTTGCGTGTCATTGAAGTTTTTGTGATTCTGTATTGGACTCTACCGTCATGATTATACAGTAGAATTTAATTTATTTAGCAAAACTAGGTTTTTCCATTGTTTTAAGGGCTTTAAATACTAGATCAAGTGCTGTGAGTTTTCCGTAAATTCTCAAGTGTCCCTTATAAATACTCAATTGTTATAATCTTAACAACAAATCTGTTTTGGTGTTCATTATAAATTTTCCTCATGTATGCTTATATAAATATATAAAGATAAAGGCATTCCTACGTAAATTTTGCACAGGTACCTAATCAATCGATTTGCGGTGTCCGTCGCGTTGTTATGTTGAAGGCAATCTTCAACAATGTTCGGGTACACATTTATATGTGTTCTATCTGATATTGATTACCAACTTAATGTCTGCCATTAAGTTAGTAATCAAGAATACATATAAATGTGTATATTAAAAGCAAAATCAACAAGTGGGTAATATGATATGAAGGTGAAGACCTAATGGTCTTCTTCACAACTTAATAGTTCGAGCTCGATCAGGCGTCTCGCGTATACATGAGCTATTTGTCCAAGTTATGCGCTTCAGTTAATAAGGGACACCATTTAATTTCACCAATTTTTTCACTCTTATGGTCAGTAGATTATTAGATTACATGTGTTTGAATTTTGATAGTCTATTAGTCGACCGAGTCTTAACGATTGTCGTGTTAGATATATAAATATGTCTGCATTTCCCCGGTATTCACCAAAAAAGACGAACGTTAGTAGGTAGTACGCAAAATGAAAACGATTAAAAAGTTTGTCCTCGGGTTTAATTTGATCTTTCGCTGTACTTAAACGTGTTTATGTGTGAGATTTATTAAACAAAATCAAAATTCAATCAATTCAAACTTGGCTGGAATTCAGGACGGAGAATTTATTTGTGGGCGGATCGACAACTCCCGAAAACGATTCGCCTACAAATTAATTAACTTTGTGCGAATTGCCTCAAGAAAAAATAATATTAATTAAAAGTGTCCATTTACCCGTTTCGGGCGTATCCGCCCACCAATAGTGGATAATGAGAAAACAGAGACCATTCTGTCTCAAAGTCCTATGTCGAGTTCAAAGGAAAAATCCCCGGAGTATTTAATTTTTTGGTTTCACTTATATACTGTATATGGAAGATGTTTGTTGCAGCAACATGGGTGGGCGGGGGCTACATCAACGGAACAGCAGAAGCCATCTACACCTCAGGACTGGTGTGGTGTCAGGCGCCCTTCGGATATGCGCTATCTCTCGTCTTCGGTAAGATATGCAAGCAGTTCTGTAACCATCAATATGTATTGCCTGACAAACCAAAGTTAGAAGCTCGAATTAGTATTTAACAGTCAGGGAAATTAATTGTTTATCAAATTGATGCACCGCGTCATATAGCTGTTTTATAGCAATTTCATAAAAAAGAATGTTGTGATTTGTATAAACGGACATATTAAAATTAGTAGCCAATTCGGCTAACCATTAATTTCCCTGATGTTATTTAACCAATAATAATAATATCTTTGATCAAAAATTCTGCTACTTATCAGATTTCATGATGAAACTGTTGATGGATTCAATACAAATATACATGAACCGATCAAATAAGTTACGCTATATACTCGTGGTCACATAGCATAGGTACAGCGCATACAAGGTGCGCGCGCGGCCAAAATCGTTCGTAGCTGTCGCCGCCATCTTGTTTTTTCAATATATTTCACAAAACAACGATACAGTATAAATAAGTAACAGTATTTTATCTTCATAGAAAAAAACCGCAACAACGCGCTTCGAAATCTTAGTGTATATCAGTACGCAACAGTATCGAGCGCGCGGCAGTTACGCATGGACGGGACGGCACGATTTATCTACCGAGCGGCCGTAGGTAATTATTTCAAGGTCACTGCCGAGATATAATACTGCTACTTTATTATACAGTGACAACGTCATTCGAACATCACAAGATCCTTGTAATATTTACATCTAGACAGTATTGCCAACTCTATTTCAATTCGTCATTGTAAAACAGTCCACAACTGTTTCAAATTAGAATGACTGTATAGGTAGCTACTTATTTATTTAATAAAATATAATGTGTGACAGATTGTTTTGCTTCACAATGTTAATAAGAGAATATGATGTTTGCGCAGGCGGCATATTCTTCGCGAACCCGATGCGCAAGCAGGGCTACGTCACCATGCTGGACCCGCTGCAGGACTCGTTCGGCAGCCGCATGGGGGGGCTCCTGTTTTTGCCGGCGCTCTGCGGGGAGGTGTTCTGGGCAGCTGGCATCCTGGCGGCACTGGGTAAGTTGTATGGCCAGTTCAACTATCAGATACGTCTGATTGAACAAAATTTGCAAATTTCAGTCGCAATTCGACAAAAATACCTCTAATTTACTTACAATTTTTCTCTGAGGTGGGGTTGCGACTAGTTTTTGAACGAACTTCTGTTTCCTGTGTTATCGGCGTCAAGGTCGATCGCTTACGGCTGCGCGACGGCCGCCCGGCCGGCCGGAACGATTACCTACTATTAGAAGCAAACCGTTGAAATTAAGCAGTCTGATCGATGAGAGGCATGAATGTTTACTTACCTACTTTTTCAATCATTCCCCTAAGCCTTAAGCTGAAAACCATTTCTTACTGTTGAAGTTTTTACACCCGATTGTGCTTTCTCATTGATCATTTTCATTTCCTCAAGAGATTCAATTTATTTCAACTGACAAAGGGCGTAAAAAAGCTAAATAAAGGCACAACGAATCAAGTTGAGGCTATCAACTTGATTGACGTCTACAAAACCGTACAATATTTTCTGCGGCCGCTTTTGATAAGAAAATATCGCGTTGTTTTGTAATAAAGCTGGCGTGGGTGAATTTTTTAATCCAATACCTAGTCAGCTTTATCCCACCCACGGCTGCGGGGTGCTGGGCTCACCTTTGATATCTACAGTTTCTAGTATGTATTCTGATGTATCCTACACGTTGAACTTTGCGAACAAATCTCTTTGATCACTACTCACTAGTCGCTGGAAGTATGATCAAAGAGATTTAGATTATGGAGAGAGCAGTTTTTAGGACCTGAATAGATCAGATACCTAGATTAAAATTCACCAAGGTACTGGTACCCTTAATAGCCGCTACCCTTGACTATCGGTTAAACTTTATTTGTGTTATCACGTTAAAGTAATAGTAGTAAAAGAGTTGCCCATCGCGATCCGTGGTAGTTCTTTTGAACGAAAGCTACGTAAGATATGGCGCCCAGCGTGGGACGCAATCGTAAAGTACTCCTTCACGTCTTATCATTCCGTGATGAGTAGGTACCACCAATGCGCAGTTAAAACCCAATTTCCTCGGAAGAATGGAACAAAGTCACATAATAGATAAGACAAAGTTACCTTCGTTAAAAGAGTAACGGTGGAGTTTCTTGCCCATTCTTCTCCATACGAAAACTACCTTTTGGAATGGGCGACAAGAATCTTTTTTTTTTGTTAATTTTGACGTTCAAAAGTGCCTTTTTTGTGCATAATTGAAATAAATTATTTGACTTTGACTTTGACCTTCGATTGATAAAAATGGCGCCTAACGCGGCATGTATTTGAAGATTGCATCGACTGTTGGTCGCGTTTGATCTATTCTTAATCTATAGAATGATATTATGTGATCAAGTTTATCTTTATATAAGTATACAGCATGTATCAGAAAGTGGTCATTATGGGTCATTGACGCTGTATATCTGGTTGTATAATATTATAATAATCAGGCTGTTATGTGTACGTTTGGTTCGAAACCTAAATAATATTCCAAAGGTTGTCTGTAAAAGATTGCTTTAAACGATAAGACCGCCCATTGTGTCACCCCGTGTAAAATTTCTAAATTGATGTCTGTAATTTTTATGGTGTACAATATAGAGTATTCTATCTATCTATCTAATATTATGTCAACGTCTCGTCGTCACTTATTACGGTTTCTTTGCAACTATTTTATTTCGTGCTAACTTGATATAATAAGGGGCCGTGAGTTTTACGAGAGCTTGTTGAAAAATAAGTACATGTATGTACGTGTGCGTGGTGCGAATCTGTTTCATTATAGTAATGGCGACTGTGGGTCACTGGCTGCCAATAGCTGCCAAATACTTAACTACATGCAGTAAGATAGTGCTCGAGCTAAAAATGGTGTTTCGATTGTTTTTGACTGTCCATTTATAAATAACAATAAGCGTATAATATAAATGTTTATTTTACCAGCTTCCATATAATACCAAAAACTTTATTCTTTTTCATTTGGAAACACATTTTTTATTCAATACGAACCCCTTCCTGTAAAGGCAATATGTACATACATAATATTGTACCAAAAAACATTAATTTACATGACTTTAATTAACTGACTTCATTTAACGAAGTGTTGTTTACCGTGACCAACGAAATAAAAGAGTATTCTAATCAGTAGAACATCACATCACATAAATGGAGTTACGGCTGTGGGAGAGGTTTCTTTGTAATGCAATGTTTACATTGTGCGGTTTGAACGTTTTGTTTTGTGTGCCTTTTGATATTTTACTTACAAATGCGTGCACTGACTGGAAAGGTCCACTCAAATCTGTTTGTGTTCTTTCAAAAGCCCATGTCCGACACGAATCTGCATAGTCTACACGTGGCCGTATCAACTGCAAAAGAACTAAAACAAACAAGCCAACTTTGTTATGCTGGTGTGCGTGACAGCTACGTCTACACTCGCGCCACGTCACGGTCGTGGGGCTGACATTGTGCTTTTTTATATAGAATAAAGGCAGTGTATGGAGTGCCGCTAGCCGCACTCTATCCCTATAGGATAACGTGCCGCAAGCAACATTCTATCACGGCACTGTATTGAGTGCCGCTAGCCGCAATCTATGGCTATCGGACAATCTATCACGGCACTGTATTGAGAGCCGCTAGCGGCATTCTGTCGCTATCAGATAAAGTGCCGCAAGCCGCATTCTCCTGAACCACTGCACTTTGTAACCCGTCGTATATTTTTTTTTTTTGGATAGAGTAGGTAGAACGTTTTTGTTGTATACTTGAAAACCCCAAGTGCGCAAAACTGAGAAAAAGTTCGCCAAAGTTTATTTCGCGATTTGTGGGATGGTGGGAGTATTAAGGTTGGGGAAGATGACTTAGCGGGTCAAAATTTGTGTGCAAGCTATAGTCAACGAAGCCCCGCTTAGTGGGGCTCCTATTTCTTAATGGTTAAAAAATAATAACCACGAACAGGATGGCGGGGTCCATTAAGCGAGCGAAGCGAGTGAACAAAGACCCGAGTCCGTTTAGGCACAGGAGAATGTAATGTTTTGGGAATTTTGCTTTACATTCTCTTCAAACGGACACTTGTACTCGCCGGCCGCTGCCGTGGCACCTCTCCCTTCGTTGTTTCGTTTCGTCGTTCGAGTTGTGTGGTCATAGTTCTAACCTAACCTGACCTATCTTTCAGCCATTTTCATTTGCTACTTCATTTTAGTCAAGGGGTTACGGCTATACTTAAGTTTAGTCGGCTAAATATGAAATAAATTAACATTAGCCTCTCCTCAAAAATAAACTCATCTTTTTATTGTATAATTATCAAAAACAAATACGATCAGTCAATACAAAGGGCGGCGAGCTAACCTCAACAAACAAACAAAATAACAAGTGACAATGACAATGCAATGCTTACGGCACTTTAGCCGGGCCGAGGCAGCGCCACTATTATGCCGCAAATAGCGGCACATTATTGGACACTTCCTAGAATAAAATAGAACAGTTCTTTATTTGCACAGAAAGTAGGCACAAGTTACAGATGTTAACGCGTGCAGCGCGGCTAACAGTTGGACGCTAATTTTTCGACCTTGACTTGGTATGGACTTTAAAAGAGACTGTGACCTCGTGAGTTTATTTCGACGTTTCGTCTCAGGGTAGTCAAGAAACACCTAATTTTAAAATATAATTTATTTTTGACGTGTAAAAGTGTATTTTGAACCAATTTACAGTAATAAATATAATTTTATTTATCATTTAAGGACATGACTAATAATTCTGTTTGTAGAAATATGTACAAACAATTTTATACATTTCCCACAACGGAACCCAACCTACAATTATGGCATGAAAAGTTGATGACTCACAGTAATTACTTAGTTCCAACTAGTTACTCGAATGCGTTTCACATACATACAACATATAGAATTTACTATTACTATACTTTGACGAGCTCAAGAAGATCTTCATTAACGTAAGTGACGAATTTGTCACTTAGAATAGAACTGCCAGCGATGCTATCTTTAACTGTGATATATGTTGGAGTAACATAATTTGAATAGTGTGTACGTCGTATGTGACTGAAATATGGTCGTCAGTTTGTCGGTTCAAAGGATAGTGTACGAAACAATTGCCCCCAGCCTCATTGCACGAGCAATACGTAGGATCAATGATGGCACCGACGGAGACATACATTCGTAGCACTTGACAACAACGGTTTTAAGCGTTAATTAGAGTTATTACTTATAACTTAACAGCAAGTTACTTATTTATTTTGTGTCATTATCGCGCGATAGGTTTTTGTACTAATTCAGACACCAAAGCCGGTCAAGTGCGAGTCGGACCCGCACACGAAGGGTTCCGTTATTGAGCAAAAACGCCGAAAAAAACACGTTGCTTGTATGGGAACCGCCTTTCATTATTTTACTTTTATTATTTGTTTATAGCAACAAATAATAAAAATTATTTAATTAAAGGCGGCAACACAAACACACAATCTGTAAAAATGTCAACTGTCTACCTATTACGGTTCATGAGATACAGACGCACGGACAGCGGAGGCTTAGTTATAGGAATCCGTTGGGCACCCTTCGGTTACGGAACCCTAAAAATGATAGTCGGTAACCACTCAATTTTGATAAGGTTTCCGATCTATTTGCAAAGTAAAGGTAAAGGTATACTAGCCTTTACCTACTTACCCTTGTTTGGACAAACAAGCGCACACACACACACACACACACACACACAGGGCCACAGAAATATTAAAAACAGATCTATGCACAGGGCTCTCACTGACAGTTATGCGTGCTGCCTAGGTACTTATTTTATTTGTGCGGCGAGCACATTAAATTAACATTAAGTTTTTTTTTTGTTCAGTCGCCTTTTCGTTTAGGATTTATTTTTCAGAGGCATGGAAACAGAATACTTTTTTTTTTCGAAAAATACCGTGGAATATGATTGTTTAGTAAATCATGTAATATATTGAACATGGTCCAACCACGGAGGGCGGTTTACTGAATAACTTAACACCCTCGCTGCCCTGCCCAAGGGCGGACATTGACTATTCTTATTTAATTTTAACTACCTAGGCCAGGTTAATATGGTGAATTTTAGTTCGATTTTAAGTTATTTTCAACTATTGTACATAGCTTGATCTCTGCGACATATTTATGTCAAACTGACATTCCTAGGGTAGGAATTCATTCATTAGGTCGGCATGCCCATAAAGTATGACATCGACAGTTACTGTCTAAACTATTATGAAATTCAGGACTTCATAGGCGGTGATTTTAGTGACAGCTGTCGCAGAGATCAAGCTATCTTTTATGAAGTATAGTCGCCTAACTAACTGGACAGAGTTTAAAAACCTTTATATTTACAAATAAGTACAATTTAATACGTTTTCTGCTAGTGTCTATTTTTATTCAAATGAGGGTATCGCGTGTTTCAAGCTCACAGCGTTCTTGTATCTAACTCTTGGATTATTACAAGAAGTTAGAATTCGTTTCTTAGACTTTCATCAATGACAAGGCAAAAATAATTAAAAAAATAGGAATAAAAATAAAAAATGTGTAATCTCTGATTAACTTATTATGATAATATTTGCGATTATTGAATTCTTGTTAGTAAGTAAGTAATGTCTGTTAAAAAAATATCACATAAAAATGTAAAAAAATGGTGATAGAAAACGTAGGTACCTGTGGATGCTAATTTGTAGTTAAGTGCCATTTACAAATTGAATTCTTTGATTTGATTTTTTTAATACTTACCCCCCAAAATTAGGCTTATGTAGATTGTAGGCTCTGCGATGTGATGATGGTAGGCGTGCGTTCAAATAATCAGAGTAGGACGATAGCGGGGTAACCGAGAGAGGAGGGGGGTAGGTAAACGAATTATTAACGAGTATCTAGTACCACAGTCTATACGTGGTGAGATTAACTTACAATATGATTTTCAGGTGTTTATGGGGTATCGAAACGAACCGCAACGGTTATGGGGTATCGAATATTATGTTATTATGAACTATTTTTTTTCATTCTTATAAATCGTCATTTTTGATACCCCGGTGTCACATAGCAACATTACTTAATTCGATATTCCACCCAGGTGTTGACAGCCCAGAAAATAAGGCATTATGTGTGGCAACAATCACAGTAATATTTTATAGACTGTCACAGCGATGTGAAGGGACCGACGTGTGCTCGGGGCAATACATCTATGGTTTCATCAAATATATAATATATACTATGTTCTAATAGAATCAAAATAAAGTAAGATAGTAAGATATAGTGAAAAAACTGAAGTTTTGGGGGAATAGTTTTAAATATAACTTTCGATATAGCCTTTGTACTCCAACAGAGAGCCATACGAACCATGGCCCGGATATCACAAATAGAGAGCTGTCGGCCACACTTTATAGATTTAAAAATTCTCACAGTGCTCAGCCTCTATGTTTTAGTATTGTTGGTGAATTTTAAAAAACCTGCATAACTATGAAACAGATGAGGAGAGACAGTTGACGGAAAGTACGTGCAGGAAAGATTTTAAAAGTAAATTAATACCCCAACTTAGGATTGTTCAACAAAATCCTCAGTATAAAGCAGTGCGGATTTTTAACAGGTTGCCATTGGGCTTAAAAGCTATGATATACAAGAGCTCATTTAAGTCAAGACTCAGAGCATTCCTATTGGAGAAATGTCTTTATTCGATAGACGATGACATATCCACATAAAAAAAAAAAAATATCTGGGTAATATTAATAAGTGGCTAGTAATTTAAGTGTTTTTTTTTTTAAATTATTTTATTGTATTGAATTATTAATTAGAAATGTTATTTATGTTGACTGCCTCGTTGGTCTAGTGGTTGCAAGCGCCACTGCTGATCATGAGGTCCGATTAGGGATTCAGGATTTGGGGATTTTAGGATTAGGGTTCGATTCCCAAGTCGGGCAAAGTATTATAAGGTTTTCCAACAGGAATTTCTTAGTAGTAGCCAGGAGTCTGGAGTTGTGCCAGGTTGATGGCAACAGGCTCGCCCCCTATTACATGGGACTTAAAAACATAACTGGCGAAATGTGGGTGTACTACAGGTACACCTTTGCCCAACCCTTCGGGGAAACAAGGCGTGATGTTATTTATGTTATTTTTATTTTGTTTTTTTTTTCTCATTTGTGTTATATTTATAGATTTAATGAACGTGTTTTTATTTTATTTTTTAAGATTTCAAACCATGTTAATTGTTCCTGAATAAATTGAATTGAATTGAAAATAGTTCCTATGCTGAAATATTGGCTCCACTGTTGTAGGACAAACTCGAATACGCTGCGGCGCTACCTAATAGGTTTGTTGTTGATTGATTAAAGTTTAACAGTGGAGCCAACATTACGACAAAGGAACTATTTGATGAAACGCACTTTACTAACACACGGTAATAAGAGTATTGACAGTCGGTGAATTCAGAATATTTTGAACGCCCATGTACCTACTACTACCTCAGTAATAGTGTGAAGCGAGGTAAATAGTGGTGATTGTGAGATTCTCAAGCGAATGCTGACTGAGGCCGTCTTTTAAAATGTTCAGCTGTGAATGTTTAATAAAAGCATGAGTTGAGTTTATGGCGGCGGCCGTCGTTTAGCGGGTGTCTAAAAGTCATAAGTTATGAGTTTTGCAATTTTTTTTATGGATTTGGTGTAATTTTGGAACTAAAAATGTGAATTTTAAATACCAATAACTTTTTCACTATCAATAATAATAAAAAAATAGTGTTTTGTAATGTTACTGCAGTACCATATGCCCATTTTCAGATCGGACAAGGTTTTTTTTTACATAATCTTCATCACCTCGTATTTTGCAGCCACCATCTTGGATTTATATTTTGACCTTACTATCGACTTTAGAACCCCCGAAAACTATGAAAACGACACCCATGACGAAAAATGTGAAAATTTTCGCAGCCGCCATCTTGGATTTTTATTTTGACTTCACTTTCGGCTTAAGCAACCTTGAAAACCATAGAAACGATACCCATGAAGAAACATTTACAATTTTCGTAGCGGCCGTCTTGGATTTACATTTTGACTTCAGTATCGGCTTTAGCAACCTTGAAAACCATAGAAACGATACCCATGAAGAAAAATTTGAACATTTTCGCCGCCGCCATCTTGGATTTACATTTTGACCTCACGATCGGCTTTGGCACCCTTGAAAACTATGAAAACGACAACCATTATGAAAAATGTGAAAATTATCGCAACCGCCATCTTGGATTTTCATTTCGACCAAATTCACACTTACTATCTCTCTCCGTCTTTCTTTCTCTTTGAATTAGAAGAAGACAGTCGCAAGCGCCTTTTCGCGTGACGATTTCTGCCACTGCACTCTTACCGCAAGCCGCTTAAGAACTTCGTTCCAAAAATTAAATAAAACAGAATTTAAGATGATTTGCAATTTTAATGTTTTATGTACCTATATCCGAACGTTTTATTGTTTGTTTCTTTTTTGGGCCTAGTAGGTAGGTATGGAATTTTTAAATCGAACTTCGAATCGACTTGTTTCTCTCTCGCTTTTTTCGTATCGAAGTGAAAGTGACAAAACTAATTGAAGTTCAAATCTTTAGAATTTTGTGAGTAGACCCACCACTGCTCTCGGCATTAAAAAAAAAATAATTAAAAAGTTACTTTGTCTCACGCTCGCAGCAAAATTGAATTTTGCTCACAGTTTTTTGACAGCAAAACTTGCTTGTTTGAGGTGTGAGGTGAAAAATGATTTTTTTGTCAGCGTCCTAGACTAGCGCGAATAACTTCGGTCAACTGCTATTCAAGTCTCGGAGCTAGTCAGCAGGGCTAACATGACAAGCACGAGAAAGCTCTTTATCTCGTTTTGTCGAAATTTGTCTACAATTCTGACGTCATTCTAATCCTTAATGACCGTAAATGACGAGATATCTCGTAAAAGGCACTTTGACACTTCTATATCTCGCGACGAGAAACCGATGTTGCAAGTTATTAAAAACAAATTATTTTTATGATAGCAACATCGGCTGGAGATTCCGTTTCATTCATTCAATGGTGCCGATTTTCTTTTCACAAATGCCTCTAAACTAGACTAAAAATCACCAAAATTTAGACTATTCCTCTCAACCGACGATTTTCCATTCTGAAATAGACTAAAGTGACACAACTTAACTATATTTTAGTTTGACGGCACTGAGCTATTCATTTAGTGAAAATGGCAATTTTGCTATTCAGAATTTTACGTTCTTGACCTAAAATGTTGATTGTCTAAGTATTTAATCGCGATTAAAAAATGAACTAAAATTCACACCAACACCTCGAAGGTGCAAAAACAATACTGTCTTTTTTTCATTTCTCTTGCTTATATCTCGAAAACGGTGTGTCCTATCGCAAAAATAATGAAATTTTCGACCCCCTTTATGCAACCCATAAACCCCTAACACTCAACATGAAGGTAATATTTTTTCATATTTTCCATACAAGAAACGAAAAATTCCATATAAAACACGTCGTTCCAGTATAAATAGTAGTTTAAAACTAAGTATTTTCATTATTAATATATTTTAAAATAAAAAGATTACTAAAATAAGTACCTACAATTAAGAAACTGCCATGTCATTTTGGAGTTTTTTTTTGTATTATAATTTTGTCTACTCTTCTCGTCGTCAAAATCGACGACGAGTAAATACGACTAAATGATAGAAAAATCGGAGATTATCTCGTGTTGAACTGTCAAAAATCGAGATAACTAAGGTGCCATGTTAGGGTTTGTCGAGAAAACATCAATTTTGACAGGAGGAGTCGACTATTTTGTATGGAAGTGCTGTCAGAAAACGAGAAAGTGACCGAAATAGACAAAAATTACTCAAGCGAGAGCGAGTAATTGTCGCGTGTGTCATGTTAGGCCTGCAGATGTCCCCCGGCGCTGTCTGTCTCGCTCTATGGCAGTAGGTAGGGACGTCACCTCCAGTCATCCATTATGTATGCGACGGGTTTATGGGCAGCTCATTTGTTGCCTGTTACGTCTGCACTAGCGTCTTTATGGAAACATAGTAAAAGTCGCGTCGTTATAAAAGCGGTTTGTATACATTTCTAAAGGGCACTGCTCTGGTGCCATACATTGTTATCCTAACAACCAACAGCCTCGTAAAATTACTTTCAGAGTTATGAATTATGACTACATTAGACTGAAATTAAATTAAAATAACGGACTTAGGTACAGACGCCAGCACATCAACCCACTGCAATCTGTCAAATTTCTTTAATATATATTGAACTTCATCACGAGTCCTGTACCTCAAAAAGAAAAAAACGGAGCCGAATGGTATGTAGGTACTTACAATAGGGGTGTAAGTACTTACACAAAACTTGACAATCTTGATCTAACTTGACAATCTTGATCAAAACTTGACAATCTTGATCTAACTTGACTTTGTCATGAAAAAAGTAACAAAGAAAGATTGAAAATTTGTTTGTTTGAAGTTGATGTTTGTTTAAGTGGAAATAACATAAATTGGAAACAATTTTTTTAAATAGACCTTAAGTAGTTTACTTATTATATTTAGATGTATAAAAATTATGTATTAGGTATGTTGAAACTGTTTGTACTCCCCGTCGCTTGTCCATAGGGGCTCATTAGAAAACCAGCGTCAGACAGCATTTGTCGGGCATTAATGCTGAAATGAACCTTTTTGGCGCAGCCGTGAGGCACACACTATTGCTTTATGATTATTTTACCTTTTGAGCAAGTGATAATTCACTTGCTCAAAAACGAAACCGGCATGCCTGAGAGATTTTTCTCGACGGCATGTGAAGCCAAGTCAGAGGCCCGTGGGCGGCTTTAAAACTCTGACACCAGGTTAGTTTACTAACCACACGAAAAGAAGATTTTACCTTTTTATTTTGTTACTATGTGTTTCACGAAATGTGTCCAAATAAATATTATTATTTCTTTCTTTCTAAAATTCCCCTTTAAAAGTGAAGTCGCGGGAAGCCGCGAACCCTCGGGACGCAAGTCCTACTCGTACATGTCTAGTTTTTTAAATAACTAATGAGGGCCCGATGTGGCGAGCATACCTCAGCCTGTAGCTTCTCTGAGTGTAATGCTACTGGTAGGTTAGATAAGCTTAAGCTATGCTCGTGAACGGGTGCTGCTTGTGGTGACTGGTCGTCTTGCTGACCATGGTTTTTGTTGTTGTTATTAGCAATGAACTGTTTATTTATTTACTTCGATGGTCCTAGTTTTAGCTATATGTGAACGGGCACGCCCGTTACTTTTTTGTTGGTATATTGGCGTAGGTATGCTAGGTGACATATAAAAATAATTTCATTTAATGTTTTATGTTCCGTAATGTATAAGCATAAGTACTTTGCATAAGTACTTTTGTATAAAATCAAGTTTTTCTAATTATTCAGACAGCTGTGCTGCTGGGGAGTTTGTTGCGCCACTTCTTCTTCCCAGCTAAAGCACTAGGAAGTGGTCAAGGGCGGGCGTTTTTGGGGGACTGTCTTATGTAATTTTTACGTTCGAAAAGTGCTGATTTCTCAGTCTAGTTTGAATTAATGACTTTTGGATTTAAGAGATTAGATTAAGAGTCGGTAATCTAACCATTTGTTCTTAATAAAACAGAAACTAAATGCTTAAATTCAAAATTAATCGAATCTAGTTAAATTAAATTGAAGCAATAGCTCTAATAGAGTGCTAAAACTTGAACAGAAAGGAAAGAAAAAATAAATAAATGTTCGAACACGACAGTTTCAGGTGAATGAAGAGGCCTTCATTTATCACTGTAAATGAGGCTGTTGTCGGTAACAAAGGAAGTAAGTAAGTAGGTATCTGTGTTCCTCGCGGAGCTTATTTATTCTCTTCACTATAGTTGTAGGAAAAACCTGGGTGTCTGTTCAAGATATTACTGGGAACACTTATCTTTCGTAAATACTGTCGCGGGTCACATTGATGACGGGGATTTTTTATTTTAGGGATTTCTAACGAGAGATACTTTCATTACAATTATCTTCTACAAAATATAAACTAGTAGGTACAGTTGTACAGCAGATAAATATTGGAATAAAGTATGTACCTAATGAAGTATATAATTGAAGTATAAATTGCTTCCTGAAAATATAAGTTTTGGTATCCCAAACAGGATCATTTTTTTTGCGATTTTGGAACAGTTGTTATTAAAGTAACCTTTAGGGTAGGCAGGTAAAGTAGTAGTAGTGCTTTACGACGTGGTATCTACCTACTTCAAAAACCACTCCCCACACTACAGCGTCGTGCCTAAAGTCACATATCAAACTTTGTCTCGAAGCAGTAACTTTGCTTTGACAACTGCACGACTAGCATGATCACAATAGAAACGGGCTTTGTCGACGGAAGAATAGACAAATGACAGATAAACAATCACAGTCTATCATTTTGTCTATTCTTCCGTCGACAAAACCCGTAGAAAGCCCGTTTTTATGGTTATCATGCTCCGCGTGCTGATGTCAACTGACAGACAAAATGTTTCCTCGTAAAGTCTGTTAACCCGAGGCGGTGTCTTTGTCGGGGGGCTGTTGTGTGCAAACTGTTCCCCGGTATAAGCTGCAAGTCAATTAAAAGTGAACGAAGCGCTCAAGTCGTTTGCATTGCAGGAAGAAATGGGAAGGTTCTGCCTTTTGAAAACGAACTAGAATTTTTGCTACTGCATCTGTACACCGCACACAGCAGAAATGTGAAAATAGGTTATTATTTTTAAACAGCATGGTACTTTTCAATTACCTAACATAAACGTATAACGAGTAGGTAATTGAATGCAATAAATATCTATTGGTTTTTAATGTGGCAGCACAAACAGGCCTTTCTGTCGATATTTGTAAGGCTACAGAAAATTAGAAAAAAATGTTCTCACAGCGGTTTTCAGCATTTGCTAACACTTAAATCTTACAAAAGTTACAAACAAGAAAACTTTTAATCTCTAACAGGCGTTACCAAATCGTCTTCAATCAACTGTAGCACTGAATTTAACGTTATCTTTAGAAGCGGAAGATAAAAGACAATGGGGCTGTAAGGACTGTAATCATCGCACAGTTACCATCTTAGTTAATTACTTGTGTAACCGCGCCCGGGCCACGGTTGCCAGGAGCAACCTGAGTTATATTAATTACATAGAAATACATATCAAATTCGGGAGTACATAATTGGCGGTCTTTGTAGGTGATGTTTCTGAAGTATAGCACATAACGGGTGTATACCTACGGGAGACGGGGCAGAAGAGCGGCCAACCCGTCATACTTTTCATACAAACGCTCGTACGTGAATAAGGCGTTGTAACACGCCTTTATTAGATTTTTTGTAACTGGTATGTATATTGTGAACTATACCTAGGATTCTATAAAAAAGCAAAATCAGTATTATAAGCCTCCAAAAAATTGTTTTTTGCATAAATTTCACCTGAACTTTGGCTGGTCATAATGTACTCATAAATATGAGTAATAAAAGTAAAGAAAACATCTGCATAGAAACCTTGCAAATGTAAAGGAGATTCTAAACGACAAACATTTATTTCAAAAACTTGTAAGGCTTACTCAAAAATACGTATTTCCTAAAACAAATATTTACACAAAATTTTTCGTACAATGTTATCGCGTTCTCACTTGCTTGTTAATAGATGTCACTTGCGTTCGATGAAACAACAAGCTTTTCGAACATGCTCGCGTTGTCGATTGACGGGCCGGGAGATTTGATTGCTTGGAATAGTTGACTTTGAACGTGTAAGTAGGTATCAAGTAAGAATAGTTATAATCAAGTCAATGGCAAACGATAAGTTTGTTTATATCCTGATACCCTCTCGTTATCTTTTATCAGTTACTCATTATTGAGTGGAAAACTTAGAGATAAAACCTTATCTAATTTATATATGTATAGAATCTTCCCAAAAGTCACAGTACGAAAAATAAAACAAGCTTTCGAACCGAATCGATCTTCTGACAAATATTTAGACTACTGAAAACTACAGAAAGCCAATAAATATTGCAAAAAAACAACAGATAAAGTTCGCGAAAAGAATCAATGTATACATAAGCACACTGCAGCTGGTCAGCTCCGCGCTCACTGCGTGCCACGCCACGGTCGCGTGGACTGTTCATGAAAACGTTTAGTTCATTGACACGCTTGCAAACGTACCTACTTACCTAGTCATTATTGAACTTATTACTTGTTTTCGTGTTTTACCTACAAGTCCAGTCCTTATGTTAAGTATTAGGGACTTACAGATACTTTTCCCGATGTTCCAGAATGAACGATTATTGTCAGTAAATGCCCCTTTCATAGAGGGAAAATCCAAAATAAGATCACTTTTAATTTAATACATAAAATAATACATTTTTTTTCCCTTGACTAGGTGCTTGCTAGGTGTTTATAGACTGACAGAGAGACTGACGGACAGACTGACAGACTGACGGACAGACAGACTGACAGACAGACTGATGGACAGACTGACGAACAGACTGACAGACTGATAGACTGACAAACTGACAGACTGACAGACCAACAGACTGACAGACCGACAAACTGACAGACTGACAGACCGACTGATGGACAGACTGACGGACAGACTGACAGACTGATAGACTGACAAACTGACAGACTGACAGATCAACAGACTGACAGACTGATGGACAGACAGACTGACAGACAGACTGACGGACAGACTGACAGACTGATAGACTGACAAACTGACAGACTGACAGACTGACAGACCAACAGACTGACAGACTGACAGACTTTCACTCTGACAGACTGACAGACTGACAGACTGACAGACTGACAGACTGACAGACTAACAGACTGACAGACTGACAGACTGACCAGCTGACAGGCTGGCAGTAAGTAAAAAAAAATAGATTTTTTATTTTTCCTACCGTATATACTGTGATATGCATTTAGTAAAAAGTTGTTATTTTGACATTACAAACAGACACTTCAATTGTATTTATTTGTATATTAAAATTACGTAGATTATGTATATCCGTAATTTTCCAGTACTCATATGCCATGTAATTTAGTTAGCAGAAATTAATTCCCAAAACTGAAAAGATTCATGTATAATGAAAGATAATCGAAGGCAGTTAGTTTAGCTCCCTCAGCCCTCAGCTCTTAGCCCTCAGTAATCGGATCCCAGACTTTGAACCTTCCTAATTGACTTACAGCGTTCTTACACCAGGAACGCCACTTAACTCATTAAGTAAACTGCTTAATTGTTAACGGATCATCAAGTTCGTTAGCAAGTAATCAAATTTTATCTAAGTTGAGGTTAAGGGACTCTGAAGTTATTTTCAAGTTGTAGTTTATGTTTCGCATTTATTTTGTTAACTTTGAGGAAAATCTTCTCTGATGAAATGAAAAGACAGAGTTTACATTTCTTCGGAGAGGTATTTTTTAACTTTGTTAGAGTTTGTTACTCGTAATTAAGCCGAAAGCGTCAGGGTAGCCGCGAAATTCAAATTTTCTTACGTGTTTTGCAATTTGCAGGTCAGGTCAGGTTGTATGTTGATCTAAATATGATTCGCGACCGTAACAAATGTTTATTCATAGAATTATAATCATAAAAATGATCAATATAACTCTCTAAGTCCATGTAATCCTATTGAATGACTATTTCATGAAATCATGACATTTGAGGATTATGCTAACTTAAGGAGTTGTATTGCTGATTGTAATGATTATAATTATTTTAAGCCATATATGTTACGGTCGCGAATCATATTTTCACCATCATAATATTATCAGCACACCTACAACCTGACACTGATCTGCAAATTAGCAAAAAACTAAAGAAAATTTGAATTTCGCGGGATACCCTGGCGCATCCCCTTTAACACTTTGCGGGACACTAAACGCCTATAAACGTGATAACAATAAAACTTTTATTGTGTCTCGTTCAGTGTCCCGGAAAGTGTTAAGGTATTTTTTTCCTAGTTTACATGTAGTTTTTATTCCTAGTAGGTATCATGGTCATAAAAATGAGACTGATGTTATCGAACAAATTGTACAGGGCTAAGTATTATTATTAACTACTAGCTGCGCCCCGCGGTTTCACCCGCATAAGTTTCGATCCTGTGGGAATATCGGGATAAAAAGTTATAAACTATCTGTGTGCCAGATTTTATCAAAATCCGTTCAGTAGTTTTAGCGTGAAGAAGAGACAAACATATAGACTCACAAACTTTCGCCTTTAGTTAGTCTGGCCGTAAATACTGTTACAATTAAAAATAAGAAAGATATTACATTTGAATTTGGAATCTGTCATTTTTATACGATTGTTCATTGAGTTTTCTAATTTTGGCGCCAATACATTGTACAATATTTTGCGATATTATAATGGAGTGGGGTGATAAAGAGAACCGAATCGCTGTGATTGCATTACACAAAGTTGATATGGAGCCAAATGCAATTAAAACTCTCCATACGCTTGGTATTAATCAAATGTTTGTGTACCGGGCTATTAATAGGTACAATGAGACCTTCTCTGTTTGTGACAGAAAAAGATCTGGCCGCCCACGTAGTGTTCATACGTAAAACGTGGTCAATGCAGTAAGGGAAAGAATTCGAAGAAATCCTGTCCGAAAGCAAAAGATTTTATCTCGGGAGATGAAGATAGCACCCAGAACCATGTCGCGTATTTTAAAAGATGACTTAGGACTTGCAGCCTATAAGAGACGCACTGGTCATTTTTTAACTGATAATTTAAAAAAGAATAGGGTGGTAAAATCGATAGAATTACTGAAGCGGTACGCAAAGGGAGGTCACAGATTTTTTTGTTTACGGATGAGCAAATCTTTACAATTGAGCAACATTTTAACAAACAAAATGACCGTATTTATGCTCATAATCCTTAGAGCTTTCTAAGGAAGCTTCCCAATTAGTCGACAGAGTGCAACGTGGGCATTATCCGACTTCAGTGATGGTTTGGTGGGGTGTTAGCTATGAAGGAGTGATATTTGTGGAAATTATATTATTAATATTTTTGTGGAAAAGGTATCAAAACATCGGCACAAGTGTATCAAGATACCATTCTTGAGAAGGTAGTTAAGCCTCTTAACAACACCATATTCAATAACCCAGTATGGTCCTCCAACAAGACTCGGCGCCGGGGCATAAAGCTCGGTCCACGCAGACTTGGTTGGAAGTGAACGTTTCGGACTTCATCAGAGCTGAAGACTGGCCGTCGTCTAGTCCCGATCTTAATCCGCTGGATTATGATTTATAGTCAGTTTTAGAGAGTACGGCTTGCTCTAAATGCTATGATAATTTGGAGTCCATAAAACAATCCATACGATTGGCAGTGAAGAATTTTCCCATGGAAAGAGTGCGTGCTTCTATTGATAACTGGCCTCAACGTTTAAAGGATTGTATTGCAGCCAATGGAGACCACTTCGAATGAGCGTTTTATGTGTTAAATTGTTTTATATTTATGTATTAAACTAACGCACTGTAATACTAATAAATATTATTTGCAATAAAAAAAAATCTTCGTGACAATATTTATGGCAAGACTAGGTATAATAGTGTGATATATAGTGTGATAGTGTGATTAGACCCATGGTAGTGCTTGGCCAATATCCAGCAGTGGACGTCATTCGGTTGAATGATGATGATGAGGCCCTTGGGCTTACCTACTGAAGGATTTCTTTTGGAACACCAAAGATTAGAATTAAAGAAAATTACATTCACAATGTAATTACAGGCATAGTCAATATTAGAATGTTACACTTTGTCTCTAATCTGCAATGGATCTTTAATTCCTTTGACACCTGCAATGTGTCTGGGGTAGCCGGCCCTTCGACCTATTTACCTAACTATAACATGAAAAATCGGTCAAGGTCCTACGAGCTTATTAAAAATTCAATTGACGGTACTTTATGTAACCGTAGCTCAGTGTTGTGCCGAGTCAGCTCACGCCTTGCCTCGTGGCAGCAGAGTCACGACACGACAGTTCTGTAACTCGTTTCGAATCGATATGGCGCGGGGATAGTTCGGCGGCGGATGGCTCGGCGGACAGGTTGGGGGATGGCTCGAGGGATGTCCTCGTCCCCCGAGGTCGGGGATATATGAGCTCTTCGGTTTACTTTGTCCCTTCGGAACTGGGGCGTGATGTTTGGAAGTGGAAGAGTTAAGTTTTAAAATGGGAAATGGTGTTGCACTGTTTCATAAATTGTTTGTGCTGTAGTCTTAACTGTAAGCTAGTTGCTGTTTCTGTATTCCTCCATGAAATCTCCTGATTTCTTTAAATATCTTTCAGGATTTAATTTTATCAAGTCGCTATGTGACTAATGCTAATTCTCATTAAGTACATAGAGTAGGTACGTACCAAAACTGTTTGCAAAGGAGAACTGTAGAAAATGAATTAACTATATCCATCGCTAGCTATGTGCACTTGGAATGTAATAAGAACATACATAATAAGAACTCCGCATAGCTGCTGGTCTGCGTATTTTCACAATGTAATGAGGAATGATACATTATATCAAGTAATTGCTAATGTTTGCTTGAAAAACTTTATTATTACGAAAATTCCATTTTGTTCAGTACCTCAAAAATATCTGAGCTATTCGAGGAATTACCAACTTTTAAGACTTAAATTCCTTAATTCCTCAGCAGCTGACAAGAATGGCTCGTAAACAATTAAAGTAATGTTTCTAATGGCGTGCGGGCGCTCAAATAATTAGACTAATTTTCGACAAACCTGTTTAGAATGAAGGCAGGACTTTAAGTTTGTGAAATTCCAGTAACATTTACGATTACTGAAAGTGACGGTAGCCAACGCCACCGTGTGTGGTGACCGCTCTATTAAGTATCACAATTCCTTCAAGGAATGGTCACTAGGAAGCTATATCTAGCAGAATTATATGTATTTAGATTATAAGCACGTCTTGTCCTTCGGGAATTGTTTAGGCAAAATATTCATTTCATTTACTTAATTAATATTCTTATTTTTGAGTTTCTTTGATCAAAATCACACTATTAAAATAAAACTAAAGTTGAACTCCTATTCCCTTTTCAGTAGTTCTGAAATCAATAGCAGTGAGTTGTGACGTCACAGTGTCTATCTTGGATGGCCCAAGGTATAATAACATACTGCCCTGGCCTAATCCGATTGACGTCAGCTTCGCGTTTATGTTTCAAATGACAAACGCCAGTACCGTCATCGATTTGTGTTTAGTTTAGTTCAAAGAAATATAATTTCTTTATGGTTGTGTTTAATCTTTATTTTTATTTCAGAACTGATAACGTTTACATAAATAACGCGTATCTTTTGTTTCGACCTCTGGGACATAAGTCGAAGTTTTATTGATTTTTATAAACTTCCAGTGATATTCCCCACCACTAGCCACTAGGCGTGCCCGCGGCTTTGCTCACGTGACTGAGCAAAGCCGCGGGTAATAAGTTAATGGGAACGTTAAGTCATAAGTAGTAATTAGTAATATTATGTTCTACAACACCAGCTGTTAATTTTGTTATAAGTATCCCCCATTATATTTAAATCACCATTTTGTCCTGCGATTTTAGCGGTGATATTCAGATTCACCAATTTTAACGTCACGATTTTGTTGTAGGTGCGACGATGGCGGTGATCATAAAAATGTATCACCGTACTCAGTGATATTCACCATTATATTAACATCAACATTTTGTCGTAGGTGCGACGTTGGCGGTGATCATAAAAATGTATCACCGTACTCAGTGATATTCACCATTATATTAACATCAACATTTTGTCCTAGGTGCGACGTTGGCGGTGATCATAAAAATGTATCACCGTACTCAGTGATATTCACCATTATATTAACATCAACATTTTGTCGTAGGTGCGACGTTGGCGGTGATCATAAAAATGTATCACCGTACTCAGTGATATTCACCATTATATTAACATCAACATTTTGTCGTAGGTGCGACGTTGGCGGTGATCATAAAAATGTATCACCGTACTCAGTGATATTCACCATTATATTAACATCAACATTTTGTCGTAGGTGCGACGTTGGCGGTGATCATTGACATGGATCAGGGCACCTCGGTGATATTCTCAGCCTGCGTGGCGGTGTTCTACACGCTGTTCGGAGGACTATACTCCGTCGCATACACAGACGTCATACAGCTCTTCTGTATATTCATAGGTAAGGGGAATCATAGTTTTAAATGATAGAATCGGGTGTGGAATAAGAAGAAAAGTGATTTATGAAAAAAAAAAGACTCATTGTGTCATTGTGCCTGAAATAAAATTGCCAAGAACAAAAGTGCCAAGAGATAGTAAGATACAGCTATTAGATATTAAGGCAACGGAAGAAACGATGCTTACTTATTAGAAGATATCTACTCATTAAATGTATTGTGTTCATAGACACTCAATGTAGTGGCTGTGTAACAGAGTTGCCTCATCGCCAAAGTTTTTGTTAGTTACTTGGCGTGTAGCAATGCAATTTAAACATGTATTGAACAAATTCTTACCAAATGTTTTCACTCTCAGTAGGCAACATACAATGCCATGCCATGTTGATTTGTGTGCTGTTTGAACAGAATAAATAATCATATGAGTAGTTGTGGAGACGGCCATCATACACGGCTAGACCTGCACGTGTACCGTGCATTCAAGTTTTGCATATTTCAAGTCTATCATCTATGCATTATATACACGTAATGAGCTCATCTTAAAGACATTTAAATGCTCACCTTTAACCGGTCTCTGAATTGAGAATTTGAAGTTGAGAACCTGTAAAACTCTACTTTAGCATAACCTAAATAAGGTGATGCCAGTAGTCCATGAAATTCAAAATTTCTTTAGATTTTTGCAAATCATCTTTTAATTTCGTGGGCTTTCACCTTGAACGTTAAGTTATGCCAAAGTACCTGGTGTTGGACAAGTTCTTAATTCAGAAACCGGCAGCTAGTCGCATGTCCTGGAGCTGTCCCTCACTCCAGGTCTGTGGATGTGCATCCCGTTCGCGTGGGCCAACGAGCACGTGAAGCCGCTCAGCTCCATGGAAGTGGACTGGATCGGCCGCGTGGACCCCGAGTACTACTGGTTCTACGTCGACTACGGACTGCTGCTGGTCTTCGGAGGGATCCCTTGGCAGGTGAGGACTGTTTTTTTATAAGTAATAAGTTTAGCGCAACGGTTGTACTCAAACTCAAAGCATTTATTTCAATTACATAATTTACAGGCACTTTTGAATTGTCAAAGAGTCAGTCAGTTAGTCAGAAAGTTGAAGCTAGTTGCCCATTCCAAAACGTAGATCTCTATGGAGAAGAACGGGCAAGAGACTCCAAGGACACTTTTTTAAATATAGAAATTACAAAATCCTGGGTAGGGGAGCGGGCCCCATTATGGGATGGGTTCCCAATATGAGATAGCAGGTTACCCCGGCTTACAAGCACCGCCATCTCTATTACGGGCAGTGAACTCCTTCCATTTGTTGTCCGGCGGCCAAATTGATACGCTCACGCGTCAGTCTCCATTCAGTTAGACGGGAGGTTGGTTCGCGCAAATATTCCGATTACGAGTTTTTTTAATAGTCAAGTTAGAAGTTTACTTTTCTTAAGGTAAGTTTGCTTTTATTGTTATTGTATGTGGTCCTACAGTGTCTAAAACGTTTGTGTTGAGGTTCATATCTTGATTCTTGCTAAAATACAATTAGTTTTTGTTTTAAGACCACGTGTTAGCAAAATACGTAATTGTCCTAATATGGGATACTTGGGTGTGCCTAATATGAGATATCTAATATTGGGGTACATGTATCCTAATATGGGATAAAATACTAGGTACATGTATTTAATAAAATATCATGGATTATACAGGGTGTTAGTGTGAACACCGTTATCCTTGAAACCAGTGGTTTGGTTTCATTAGTAGAACCTAAAATCAATGAAAAAAAGCATCTTTTTTTTTAAGAAGGTCCTCTATTTTCCTCAATATCAATTCACCCTAATCCAGTTCTACCCAAAATAAATTAAGATTCAAATATGCTAATATTTAAAAAAATGTTTTAGATGAGTACCAATGAGAGAAAAAAGCGAAAGAAATGGGATTCTGATAAGATGCTGAAGGCGTACAATGCAGTAAAAAATAAAGAAATGGGCTACTTAAAGGCCTCTCAATTTTTTAACGTCCCAAAGTCAACTTTGGAGCGTTATTGTAAAAGTGTCAATCCTATAACAGAGCTAACCTCTCTGAAAATGGGCCGAAAACCAACTTTTTCAGAAGAAATGGAACGTGAGCTTGCAGAGTACTGCATTACAATGGTGTCAAGATTCTACGGACTGAGAGCCTCTGACATCCGCTCTTTGGCGTTCCAACTGGCGATAAAGAATGGACTGCCACACCAATTTAATAGAAGCAAGAATACTGCAGGCCGAAAGTGGATGAGAAACTTTCTAAAAAGAAATCCTCGATTGTCTTTTAGGACACCTCAAGCTACATCTGCTAATAGAGCCAAGGGGTTTTCAAAAGAGAAGGTAGACGAATTTAATGACATTTTGGAGAAAGAGTTGCCAAAAATTCATTTCGATCCAACAAAAATCTACAACGTTGATGAGACTGGCGTGACTGTAGTTCAACATAAAATGGAAAAGGTCTTATGCCTGAAAGGACAGAAACAGGTTGGCGGAATTTCGTCGGCGGAGCGGGGAGCTCTCATAACTCTAGTCACGTGTATGAGCGCGTCGGGGGTCTTCGTTCCACCCTTATTCATTTTCCCCAGAGTTAACATGAAGGAAGAGTTAAAAAATGGTGCTCCACCTGGCTCTCAGTTTGCGTGTCACAAATCTGGCTGGATACAAGTCCATATCTTTACACAATGGATTGTTCACTTCATCAACACTGTCCACCCATCTAAAGAGTGTCCAGTCATATTGATCCTAGATGGGCACTACTCTCATACAAAAAATATTGATGTCATTGACAAATGTCGGGAAAATGGTGTCATTCTGATATGCCTCCCCCCACATTCGTCTCACCGAATGCAGCCCTTGGATGTATCATTTATGAACCCATTCAAGACGTACTATGCCAAAGAAATCGACTCATGGCTAAAAAATCACCCTGGCCGCGTCGTGACTGCATTCCAAGTTGCAGAATTAGTTGGAAAGGCATACATGAGGGCTGCTACACTGGAAGTCGCTGTCAATGGATTCCGTAAAAGTGGAATATTCCCATTCGACCGCAATCATTTCAGAGACCACGACTTCGCTGTACAGGATGGCAACGATGATGACACTAATATGGATGTGGAATCAGCTCCAGTCCTATCTCCAGTTGCATCGCATACGGGCTCACCGACAATCCTGGCAACTACTAGTGCCGTATCAGTGCACTCACCATTACCATTTGATTTCGCTGTACAGGACGGCAACGATGACACTAATATGGATGTGGAATCAGCTCCAGTTCTATCTCCAGTTGCATCGCATACGGGCTCACCGACAATCCTGGCAACTACTAGTGCCGTATCAGTGCACTCACCATTACCATTTGATTTCGCTGTACAGGACGGCGACCATGATGACTCAAATATGGATGTGGAATCAGCTCCAGTCCTATCTCCAATTGGATCGTATATGACTGTACAGTACAATGATGCTGAAGACACCGGTATGAATGATGAATCATCTCCAGCTCCAATCCCATTGTCTACTGAATCAGCAATGCCCCAGGCAACCACTAGTGCCGTACCTGCGCACTCGCCTTTAGCATTTGCTTTAACCATGCCTTCGTCAAATTCAGGTGCTGAATCGCTTTCGCTACCAGTTTCGACTCCTTCAGGTGTCTCGACTCTAGCATCGCTCGCCATGACTGCATTCCAAAGTATAATCTCATTAGATCCAGGTGCTGAACCGGCTTCACTTCCAGTCCTAACCCATAGTGAATCAGCTACGGTGCCGTCGACATCAAATGACGAATTACCGGCTCCGCTTCCAGTCCTAACCCATAATGAATCAGCTACGGTGCCGTCGACATCAAATGACGAATTAGTTCATTCTCAAGTCTCGCGCTGTTTAAGGGCTCAAACCAGACGAAAATTTTCCATAAAACCGGCTGAAATCTCTCCTTTTTCCACGATCCAGCGAAAAACCAAGAAACCTGATCAAGTATCACAGCTCCGAGGAGGAAAGCCTTTATTAGTCACCAGTTCACCATACAAAAATGAATTACAGGAACAATTGAATAAAAAGCAAGAAAAACCAGGAACAACAAAAAGTAATACGAAAAAGGCGATGCTTGCTAAAAAGAAATCTAAGACTGTTCAAAAAACCAAAACCGTAAAGAAAACCAAGAAGATTACAAAAAAAAATGAAAAAAAGAAGATGTCAGTAAAGAAGAAGATTTTACAAAGTAGCTCATCTAGTGAGAGTGCCGATGAAGAGCCATCACTGATGAGCTCAGATGAAAGCGAATGTAATGAAGACGTTGAATGCATATATTGCCTAACTCAATATTCAAATGACATTGCTGGAGAAAAGTGGATACAGTGCACAAAATGTTTTCGGTGGTGTCACGAGTTGTGTGCTGGTGTAGAACCACATATCAATAACTTCAATTGTGATCTTTGCGGAGATTAAGTAGAAGATTATAATGATTAGGTGCAATACTACTGTGTGTGTACTATTTGATTGTGTTCGTAATTAATATACTTAACAGTACTCTGTGATACTTAACTATATATAAAATTATTTTGTTTTTTCTTTACAGCCTAATCACAACCCACAAAAATAGATAAAGATAAATCGATAGACTTTATTATCTAACCTATAATAATAAAAAATACAACCCCAATATGGGATATCCCATTATAGGTGCCCTACGCTAGGTGTTTCCTAATATGGGATATCCCATTTTGGGAGTATATGGTATCCCATATTAGGAAACAGTTTATTATTTGTCAATAAATATGATTTTTTAATTTTTTGTCTGTAGTTTCAAATGTATGGAAATTAGAAGAATACAATTGCATGGCAATGTAAAACATTAAATTTTGAATGAATTATCTTGTTTTGAACAGATTTGCATTACAAGTTTTTTTTTTATGAGTGTTCAAAAAAAACTATCCCATAATGGGGCCCGCTCCCCTACATTACTCTTGTTGCTTCTACATATATGTGAAAACAATGTAAAAAAATAAATAATCAAAAATGATTAAAAATATAAGATAAAAAATAAGCCCTGGCAGATAAGAGATGATCAGTCTCAACTGACGGCGCACGTTCACAAACATGACGCGTGAATCAGCACCATCCAGCTCAACCATTTTGTAGGGAACCGCATTCAGTTCCCAACACACTCGCCACCATCAGCGAGACGTTTAAGTGAGCATGACATACTCTCAACTACCCTGCTCTTTCAAGTCAACATACAACATAATAACATAGTAAACGACTCCATGGTACTCACATTTACAAAAATAAAAAAAAAATGCGTCTATGTTATACAGAACTATAGTTTGCAATGTATTTGTAACATTAAAAGAATTTTACTACCAAAAGAAAAAAAAACATTATTATCTATTGGAGTATTCAACAATTAAAACATGGTTAAATAAATAAAAATAAAAAAAACATTAAGTTCGTAAAGTAAAAAAAAACAAAATAAAACAGCAAAAGCAAATCTTCCATTTTTTTTTTTCTTTTGAGTAAGTTGCTGTGGAGCAGGACCAGCATTTAGCCAAGCATTTTTATCTACGATATAATCATCCAACTTATAGTATACTTGTCTACATAGTGTGTGCTTAATGCAAGTTTTAAATTTCTTCTGTTTAGTTGAATAAGTACCTAACTATATTGTTATTTTCTGCTAAAAAAACCGTAACTTACGTAACGTAACTATTATAGTAGTAGTAACTATTACAGTAGGTAGAGTAATTTCCAAAAGTTTTTTTTCTTCTTCTACATAATGGAATTGGAGTTGCCATTAATTTTAAGTGTAAAGAATGATCTTATAAGTGACTGTTGTCTTTAAACCTGAAACCTCTAATAAGATAGACTACCACTCACTGCACCAGTTTAATCCAATGTTCTTCCCACCAGGTATACTTCCAACGTGTGCTGAGCAGTAAGACAGCGGGACGTGCGCAGATCCTGTCGTACGTGGCAGCTTTCGGCTGCATCATCATGGCTATCCCGCCTGTACTCATCGGAGCCATTGCCAAGGGCACTGGTAGGTTCACTTCACGTGTCTCACATATACTTTTGTCATAATGGTTATATTATTTAATCTGAAACAATCTGAAACTCTGTATCTATTCTTTTTCTTCTTCATGCCAAAGGCCCTGCGTTACTTGGAGTCAGGCAGTTTGTTTTTTTCTTCCATCCTCCCGAGTCAACCGTCACCTTTTCATTTATATCATGCCTCACACTACTCATCCAACTTTACTGTTCTTGTACCTGATATGTAATATCGATTGCCTCTAATATTTTTTTCTTTCCTTAGCATGGAACGAGACTAGCTACCGCGGTGACCTGACCCCGGATGGCGAGTTAACTTCGGAACAGACTTCCATGATCCTGCCGCTGGTGCTGCAGCACCTGACGCCCGATTTTGTGTCCTTCTTCGGGCTCGGAGCCGTGTCAGCAGCCGTCATGTCCTCGGCCGACTCCAGCGTGCTCAGTGCTAGCTCCATGTTTGCCAGGTGAATATGAACTTTGTCTTTCAGAACACTAATCTTAATAATGGCCTAATGACTTATGTGGTAGGTACTTGGCGTTAATTTCGCATATGTCACATTTCTTTACTAACAAGCCGTGGCAAAGCATTACGAACTTCCATCTCCTATTTACTCCCATGCAGGGGATGAATTTTCAAAAATCCTTCCTTGCTCACCTTCGTTATAAAGGAAATCTTGTGCAAAATTTCATGCTTTTAGGCTGTGCATTATCTGTCAGTGAATGAATGATTGACAGAATTAAAGATTTTAATCAAGTAGAAGATATTTGTATTAGTCCGACTACGCTGGGTGATACTCCAGTACCGTCACTAACCGCGCCATCTTCTCCCCAGGAATGTGTACAAGCTGATCTTCAGACAGAGAGCTTCGGAGATGGAGATCATCTGGGTGATGCGCGTGTCCATCCTGATCGTGGGCGCGCTAGCCACACTCATGGCGCTCACTATACCCTCCATATACGGACTGTGGTAAGTTCTGAATTTATATTGTGTATATTATATAATATATATAAAATCTGTGGAAACAGCAGGAATGAAAGAGAAATTAAGCCGAGTTATAAATTACTTACTATTGGCCCTTCAACATAGTAAGCACACGTAGGTCTACATTAACCAGGTCCTGAACAGAGGTTTGGAAAAGCTAATTATGTATAATAGATTTAATAAGCTATACAAGTGTATAAAGTTTTATGCAACAGCTCAACCCGTTTCGATCACACACATAGCAACGTGTAGCGCCTCAATAATATGCTCACGCGCAAATGTAAGCTGCACGGTCGGTGCACATAATAATGTAATAGGCAGTGTTCTGCAGTATGATATTTTAACCATTTTTACATTTTGACTGCTGTGATATTTTCCTCTGAGTTTTTACAAGTTTAAAGTTGGTTAAGTTGTATTGTTTTGCTGCATACTTTCATGATGTGAACTCATAATATAATAATAGCGCCTGTCAGAAATCCGCGGGCAAAGTTCCGAAGCTGTACTTTCTACTCCACAAATCATGGTGACAAAGTATTATAATAGGCAGTAGAGACAAAAACAAGACTAAACATAAAACAGTTACTGATCAATTTGTCGAACAAACTTTTCTAACAGACAATTCAAAAATGCCTGTAATTAGTTTATTTGAAATAAATACTTTGAATTTGAGTTCTAACTATAGTTGTACGCAGAGACTGAAAAGTCGACCTTCAATTAATAATAAATCGTTTATTTATAAAAAGAGGCACATTTACAATAAGTATCTTAATAATTAAAATAGAGCACATTTGTTTAATTGCCTGAACTAGGTTGAACCTGTGCTTCAGGCAAAACTAAAATAAAATTAGGTCAATCAAAGTAAAATGGCATGTTAGCGATTCTATTTGCAGACAACAAGTAGATCTTCTGTCTGTGCATAATCTATGGTTAGTAAATATTCTAGTATAATTTTTTTACAGCTAAAGTAATTTAAATTATAAATACTAAGTTTTCTATTTAATCTATTGTACAGAAATGGGCCTAAGAATGTAAAAAATCTTTCTACAAAGACATGTTTAACCTCAAAACATGTCTTTGTAGAAAGATTTTTTGTGCATTGTGCATTTGATGTGCATACTATATCATTCCGTCTCTTGTTAGTATTCTCAGCGGTGTAAGTAAGCATGGTGTGCTGTTTTAATACTAAGTGCATAATGAAAAGTTGGCGAACAGTCAGCACGTTGCAGGATTTATATAGCAGATCTGTGGGAAAGAAAAAGGGATGGAAGTTTGCTACCTTTAAAATTGATCTCTGAGCTCTTTCAAGAGGAAGTAGATTGGTTTTTGGTGCGCCACCCCATGAAGTGATGCAGTATTGGATTATAGATTGACATAGGGCCAAATAAACTTGTGTGATTAATTTTGAATCTGCAAATGTTCGCAATTTTTTAAAAACATATATTAATTTGCGCACTCTTTTAACTAGACTTTCAATATGTTTTCTGAAAGACAGTGTTTCATCCATTATTACCCCGAGGTATTTTATGCTGCTCGTTTTGAGGATAAAAGGGCAATTACACATGACTGAACGATTTCCACATTGATGGGCATATAGATGAGGGTTAGTAATGTAAAGTTGAGGCTTGCGCATGGAGAAGTGAATGTATTTTGTCTTGTCAGCATTTAACGTTAGTAAATTGCTTTGTAGCCAATTAGTCACAGTATTAAAACCTAGTTGAGCAATTTGGAACAGTTCGCTACTGGTTTTAGCGGTAAATAATAACGCCGTGTCGTCGGCATAGGATA
Organism: Xanthia togata; assembly: GCA_963853775.1. Taxonomy (NCBI): domain Eukaryota; kingdom Metazoa; phylum Arthropoda; class Insecta; order Lepidoptera; family Noctuidae; genus Xanthia; species Xanthia togata. The sequence continues at coordinate 1,281,450 of OY970801.1, forward strand.
TTATTTTGCCTTCTTTAATATTCAGATTACACAAGTCATTAATATAAATCAGGAATAGCGTAGGGCCCAGAATACTTCCCTGGGGAACACCAAAACCAGAACTTTTCTGCTCATCGCTCGTAATATTGTCTATTCTAACACATTGGTATCGGTCAACTAAGTACTCCGTAAATAGTTTCAACGGCGTTCCCCTTATTCCTATGGCCTCTAATTTGTTTAGAAGAACGGAAAGAGACACCGTGTCGAAGGCCTTGGCTAAATCAAGGAAGACTCCCAGGGTCTGGTTACCTTTGCCGAGTTCTTCTGAAATATAATCGGTGAGGGTATGCACCGCATCGGCTGTGGATAATTTGGCTCTAAAACCAAATTGTGCAGGGGATAAGAAATTATTTTTTTCTAGATAGTTAACTAGTCTACTGTTTATAATTTTCTCTAATATTTTTGATATTGAGGGGAGTAACGATATTGGCCTATAATTATTTACTAAGTCTTTACTACCAGATTTAAAGACAGGGATTACAATTGCCTTTTTAAGACAGCTAGGGAAAATTCCTTTGGATATACAGATTCGAAATATATGCGTTAAGGGAGGTACTAAAATATGCTTAAAAAGTTTAAGGATCTTATTACTTATATTATCCCATCCAGTTGCACAGTCATCTTTTAGTCCAGAAATAATTCTGGTTATTTCGTCTTCGTCAGTGTCCAGCATAGCAAATGATTTCAGGTTACAGGTATTGCTTGATTTTTGGAAAGGTGGTTGGTGTTTCGGAATCTGTTCAGCAAGAGTTTTCCCAACATTGACAAAGAAGTTATTAACGTTGTTAGCTGACAAGAGTGGTGAAGGATTAGTAAGCAGTAAACTCGAAATTGATTCACGCTGTTTAGACATATTGGTGACGTTTTTAATATGTTTCCAAAGTTGCTTACTATTGTTACCTGCTCTATTTAATTCATTTTTATCGTAATTATTTTTTAAATTCTTTAGGAGATTGTTGCAGAAGTTCCTGTATCTTTTATAGGTGGTTTGAATTATTAGATTATCAGGGTATCTCTTAGTTCTCTGATGAAGTTTATCTCTGTGTCTTATACAGCGAATTAGTCCAGGAGTAATCCAAGGTTTAATATTATAAAGTTTCTTATTCACTGTAGAAACTGTCGTGCTACGTAATATTGCTTGTTGGACATGTTTTATAAAGTACGATAAAGCGAAATTAGCGTCAGCACTATTGTAAACTTGGCTAAAATCTAGGTTGCATAAATCATATTCGAGTTTATTTGTATTTAATTTGCTTTTGGTCTGGGGACGATTTAGCTTAGGCAGCGTTAAATTTACGGTAAGTAGGACAGCATGATGGTCAGTAATTGTTGCGTTAGTAACAAGCGTAATATATGATAGGCTGGTTTTAATCATCATATGATCGAGACAGGAACCCCTCTGATGAGTAGGCAATACGTGAGTGGGGAGAAAGCCATGGAATGAGCAGATATTAAGATAATCTTGGGTTCTTGTGTCACAGTTTTCGGAGCCAATATTTATATTTAAATCACCTGTTAGTATAACATTCTTAAACGAGGTTAGCGCTTGAAAAATCTGGTTTAAGGAATTGTGAAAAGAATCCAAGTTTCCACCCGAAGGGGACCTATAAATAGCGATTATCGCTGTGGTTACATGCTCGTTGTACCAACTCCATATTTCAACAGACTTGCATCTCTTTAAATTCCGTCCTGTAAAAACAGTTCCTTTTGCTACGTTGACCCGACACTTGTGGTCCCCTTGACATCGGCAAGTGTTCGCCACTCAATCCTCGCTCGTGACAAAATATCGGGTTACCTTTGTTTCGAGCACAGGATGAAAAAAGTGTGCGGAAGGGACCATTTTGGTGTGGTGACAAAGATTAACAATCAGACTGTCAAGACAGAGAATGAAAAACGAGTATTTAGATAGATAGATAGAATACTCTTTATTGTACACCATACATACATTTCAAAATTTATGTCTGTAATTTACAGACATAAATTTAGAAATTTTACATAGGGTGACACAATGGGCGGACTTATCGCTTAAAGGGATCGTTTACAGAAAACCTTTGTATGGATTAAAAGTAACAGGAGAGACAATACTGCAGGTAGTCATCGGTGTACCATCTACATTTACAATAAATACATACATACCTACATAAAGCATAAACTTATTCATATAAATATATATTCATAGATATAAATACATAAAATTATTAACATGAAACAGGAGCTTTTTTTACCAGAGTTTTAAAAGTGGACAAAGATTGAGCTCGCCTTATCGACACGGGCAAGGCATTCCATAACCGTACTGCTTGAACTGTAAAAGATTTGTCATAAAAGCTGGTTGAATGCATCTCTAGTCTCAAGTTTTCCGATGATCTCAGATATCTATTATGTGTGTCATGTAGGAACTTGAAACGTTCTTTAAGATAGGAGGGGGTTATAGGATTGAACAGAATACTGTAGACCTGAAATAAGATATGTGAATTCCCTGCGAAGACGTATGGGAAGCCACTTGAGCTTTGTACGAAATTCTGAAATGTGATCTTATTTGCGCAGGCCAAATATAAATCTTATACAAATTTTTGAAGTCGCTCCAGTATGTTTTGCTTGAAACATTTGCTGAAAAAGCAGTTATTAATTAGCGACCAATTTAAGTTGTAGTTATTGGTACTTAGGTAAAGATAAGCAGTTACTGAAGATACGTAAAACTCGAATCTCTACACAAAAGTCGAAATTGAAATAGTGTAAGATCCGCAATGATTTACTTTGAAAACAAGTGAATTTTATTACAAATTTCATGTCACAGCATAACAACACGCCAAAGATCACGGTGTTATACTCAAATGACACAGAAACATTTATTTCTCATTAGTGTTGGGTGTCTGTTGCAATCAATAATCGCTGCCCGCGCCCGTCGGCCGCGGTCGCAATCATATGAGTACTGGGGACGCTTATTATATTATAGACTAAGAAAATGGCCCGGTTTTGGACGAAGTTTTTAGGTGTACCTAGCTTGATCTTTTGAGTTAAAACAGAACCTATTCGGATTCTTCATCTACTTTCAAATATAGATGCCTCAAGTCGCCCAAAAAGGAATGAGAACTTGTTCCTCTCCCCTTTCCTCAGTTTAATCAATGTAATCAAATGGCCGCCTAATTAATAATTATTTTGAATGACCTGAATATATTTTTGATCTAAAGTGTGACACTTATGTAAAATAAGTCCATTATTTTCACACACACAGACAGACACACACTGGCTGAGACACTTGAACTACAACATGTCCGACGATGATGTTGCACACAGCGGTTACGATCATCATTCCATTGACACACATCCCGATGAGCCCAACTAATGGCCAATACTGAAAATATATGTATAATAATCGACTATTATTATAATAGAGTAATGCTTTTATGATGGTGTTATTATGGCTGTGCAATGGGACAGTGGTGAAGTGAGTGTCCTTCGGGATGTGCTGCTCATAGGGACCAAACGTTGACTAAACTAACTGGACTAAATGGTTTACGCAGTCAACTGGACATAGGGCAAAGCGTAGCCATGCCCAGCGGACTGTAATAGGCTAAGTTGATTAAATTCGCAGCTACAAGCGGTTCACATACAAGTTTCTGTAATATAATTTAGGATCAATATTTTAACCAATTAGCGACCCAGATTTCGTAAATTCAATCTCAGTTCGCTGCATTATACTATTTACAGGGGTTTTTATGACTCTTTAGAAATAGTTAAGCGGCATAGGTTACTAAATATATCTACGCCTATTGTATTTTAAAATGGATTTCCGCCAGGTCACGCCTGAACCAATTAGCTACTATACTATTTGACGTTATTTATTAAAACTAGGTTGAGAATCACTTCGAACGTCAAAATTACATAAGACAGTCCCTCAAAACGTCCACCCTTCACCACTTCCTAGTGCTTTAGCTGGGAAGAAGAAGTGGCGCAACAAACTCCCCAGCAGCACAGCTGTCTGTTCAGTTAGAAAAAAAAAAAATTCTATATATAATAGTATGCAAAATAATTTACATTACGCAACACAACACATAATTTAAATGATAAATTAATAGCCAAATGACAGCTAGCACACGCCAACATACCAACCAAAAACATCGAGAACTGTTATCTTAACAATTAATTATATGCTTATGCAAACCTTTGTAACAAGAACGGTGGCTGCAAACGAAGTATTCCGAAGCCGCTCGGCTGTACTCGGCTCCGCATGCAAAAGGATTACTTCTCGCAGTGGGTTGAGTTGCTAATTGAAACTTAATCCTAACTACCGACACTCCCTCATACTCTTTTACCTCTACACGTGTTTGGGTTGTCAAGAGATAGTTGTGAATATTTAATTAATTTCAACGTTGATTCCAAGCTTTGATTGAATTTGCTTTTGTAAGAAAGTTCCAGTAGATCTAATAAGTCAAGAAATTGACAACACATCAATAAAACATCTCCATCTTGGCTTTCGGAGGTAGGTACCTATTACATGTTTTGGGTAATGAATTTGATTTACAAATTGATATTAGAAACAGTTGTAGGAAAGCACATTTTGTGTGTCATAGTGGCTCACGAATGCATTTTTTCTTTAAACTAAACCAAAATAGCTAAGCACATAATATTCCACACCTAGGTAAACGGAAAAGTCACCGCACTCGCGATTCTGAAAAATATTTCCGCAAACTCAAATAAAGACTAAGACCAAAACCCTGGCAGCTGCACATTACAACCCTATTCACCCCCTTTCACCCACTACAGGTATTTCCGGAGGGTTCACGCGAGCACACGGTCGATTGGATCCGTCTGCTCACACCTGCATCGAAATTGGATTCCGTATAGTCTGTGGAAAGGGGTTTGTGGGGGTGAATTTAAAATGTAAACCCCCATCTAATTTTACTCTGCTTCGGGCGGGGGATGAAATTGTTTATTTTTATAATAGCTTTTTTGTGGAACTGAGCTGCATCTTAAATGTTGTATTAAAAGTTTTAGCGTTGTTTCCCGGATTTATTTGTGTGTATAATATACTCGTAGTTTCTATTGGCCAATGTGGTACGGCCGTTTGTGGCATTAGTTATTTAAACTTAATTTATTATAGTATTCTAGCTCGCCCCCTATATGTTTAAGTTTGACATTATGTGGGTGTACAGGTAGACCTCTGCCTAACCCAGTGGTCGAAAACCGCGAGCCGCATGCGGCTCTTTGGCCCATAGAGTGCGGCTCTATAAATGTCGATGAGTGCGAGCGGGGATAATCAAGTTTTGTTCAAACAAACTATATTTCAAAGATTTATTTCCGAAATATTTTCACCACAAATTTACAGAGTTTTTTAAAGTTTTCCAAGGTTTACTTGGTACGGGTGCACTAGTCGACGACGACGGCTCGAATTCTTTGGTGGGCGTGACTAATATAATTAGTCTAATTATTTTTTTATTTTGTTTTATTTTTTTCTAGATTTTATTTATTTATTTCATATTCATTCATTTATTTTGTGAAATACGTAGACGATGATTTATAACGAAAACAGCGCGTAAAATTTCATGAACAGACCTTTGGGCGTATAGATATTATGGAAAAACTACTGGATGTATTTACGTAAATTAAAATTATTAGAACTTTTGAATAAATTATCTATCCCTGTACGGTTTCTATTCTACGCCCAAAGACGAGTTAAAATTCGTATTCAAAATATGGAAGTTTCGACGCTCATAACTTCCAAACCAATATTTTTTTCCAATTCTGCTTTCCATAGCGGGCTAGATATGACAAATTGATATAATTTTTAGTTTTGAACGTACACCGTCAAACAGACGAGTAATCATCATACTACGTTTGTATGGAAGAATGACCGACTAGCGTACCCTTAATAAGTAGTATGCCTTCATCATATTCTTATCAGTCGATATGATGATGATGATGAAGGCACCCTACTCCTTAGCAAGTTAATTTTAGGAAGCGTTGTGGAGTGAAAGAGGATGGCAGTTTTAAGGATTAAGAAAATCGTATTGAGACAGTTTGGACACACAGAAAGGATTGACTCATAAGAAATCTTAGTCGTTATAATATTGATATTTGGCTCTATTAAGTAATGACTTTGTCGACTACTGGCCTAACCTACGGGAATACACGCGTGATGTTATTCTAGTATTAATTTTGTTTCTTTAAATAACTTTATCGCTCTCTGATTGTTTAAACGAAATTATGCTTTTGATCAAAGTTTTCGTTAAAATTGGCATTGACATAATTATTTTATTTGTACATGTTTTTTTTATGTGAACAAACCAGCCATTCGTTTTTATTAATATTTGTATGTTCATAAGTTGTTGTTTTTAAATTTGATTTATATTCTCGTATGCTTATACCTCTAGCTAGAGGGTTACTCTTTTAACAATAATGTTTCGGTGACAAACCCCGTGCAAACTCGTTCGCGGAGGAGTAAGCCATGTTCTCACCAAATTAAACATTACGTAACACTGCACCAATTGATATCAGCTCACGATTTATATTGAAGCACTATTAGTATTAATTTATATGCTGCGGTTGTTCAAGCCCTCAATTCATCATTTGATGGTATCATAAACAGTGCGATGCGCAATCCATGCTCGTGATGAAGCCATGGCCGCGCAGGGCGACGCTCTAATTATACCCACACTCAGGACGAAGTGCTTCGAAAGGAAGATGACGCAATGGGCCTACTACCATACATTTATTAGGATATAAAGATTATTGCGTTTAGTAAGTATATGGAATGATTTAGGTACAAGTGTCGGGGTTATTAATGTTCTTTCAATGATGTGTTGGTTTGCGTTTATGATGAATGATACCTTTAAAAAAAAATATTTTCACATAAACCTACAAGGGCACTTATGAAACGTCAGAAGCTAGATGCACGGTTCCAATTGGTCGTTTCCTATGGAGAATAAAATATATAAAATAAAATAACAAAATAAAGACCTATTTAAACCAAATTAAATGAATAAAATTACAGCAGTATAGAATATTGTAGGTATATAATGTCAAATAACGAAAAGATTACGAGTATGTCAAGGAAGTATGTAAAAAAAAAATACATCTTAATTTGGGAGTAGTTAATAGACATTTCAAAATTCAAAATTCAAAATTCAAAAGTCATTTATTCAAACTAGGCTGAGAATCAGCACTTTTCGAACGTCAAAATTACATAAGACAGTCCCCCAAAACGCCCACCCTTCACCACTTCCTAGTGCTTTTGCTGGGAAGAAGAAGTGGCGCAACAAACTCCCCAGCAGCACAGCTGTCTGTTCAGTTAGAAAAAAATAAAAAATGATTCTATACAACAGTATGCAAGACAATTTACAATATGCAAAAAGTAATTTAAATTAAATAGCTATAATTAATAGCCATATGACAGCTAGTACACGCCAATATACCAACCAAAAGCATCGAGAACTATACTCAAGCAGAAATAAAAATAACTAAAAGTAAACAATATCTAAAAAAAAAAGAAAAAGCCTCCAGGCATAAAGGGCGTGCCCGCTTACATATAGCTGTAACTAGAAGTTACAATTGATAAACTAGGACCATCGAGGTAAAATAAATAATTGTCGAGGTCGCTAGCTAACCACATATTGCAATACAACTCATAAAAAAAACATTGTAATGAGTAGATTATGTCAGCACTAAATTAAAATAAAATTAAAATAAATTGACTTATAAAGTAAAATTATAAACAATTATATAAACTCATATAACCTGTCAGTAGGTAAACTAATTCTGGAGAAAGAACATTTAAACATTGTCTTGAGTTAATCACAGCGACCATCTATTCTTATCATTTAAGTAGTCGTTGATAGAATAGTATGCCTTTGAACAAAGGTTGGACTTTAATTTAGTTTTAAACGCATTAAAAGGCAAATCTAGCAAAGAAGAGGGTAGCTTGTTATAAAAGGTTATACCAAGCCCAACAAATGAGTTATGAACCTTATGAAGCCGGTGAAAGGGAGCACGTAGTTTATCCTTACTTCTTGTATTAACATTGTGAATATCACTGTTTTTAGTGTATAAGTGTATATTTTGCCTAATATATAAGATGTTGGCGAAGATGAATTGTGATGCCACTGTGAGAATACCGATATCTTTGAAAAAATCTCTTAGAGAAACTCTGGCACCTAGCTGGTAAATTGCTCGAATAGCTCGTTTTTGGAGGACAAATATATTTTGAATATCTGCAGCTTTGCCCCACAGCAGAATACCATAGGACATAACGCTATGAAAATAACTAAAATAGACTAACCGAGCTGTATCAACGTCAGTGTATTGTCTTACTTTTCTGACGGCGTAGGCGGCCGAACTGAGCCTTCCCGCTAGGCTCGATATATGTTGGCCCCACTGAAGTTTGGCATCTACTGTTATGCCCAGAAAAACTGCCGAGTTTACAGTTTCAAGCACCTCTTTATCTAAGACGATGTTGGGTCCTAGATTTCTAACATTTGGAAGGGCAAACTTTACACATTTCGTTTTTTTGGCATTGAGAACTAGGTTATTTGTCGTAAACCAATCCGTAACCATTGATAGTGCACTGTTTACATCGTCAAAATCTTGTCTATTCCTGTCTACTTTAAAAATAAGAGAGGTATCATCTGCAAACAGTACAACTTCACAGATACCCTTTAAATAGAATGGTAAGTCATTGATATATACTAAGAACAAGAATGGACCCAGTATTGAGCATTGAGGTACACCTAACTGAACTGGTAGCCCGGAAGATTTTACACCATCAACATCTACACATTGCGACCTATTATTTAAATATGAATTTAAAACGTTGAGAGCTTCGTTTAGCACACCATAATGACGCAGTTTACGCAAAAGCGTGTCATGGTGAACGCAATCAAAGGCTTTGGAGAGATCACAGAAAACTCCAATAGCATTTTGAGAGCTACATACATACATTTACATAGCTATGCCGGTAATGAGGTACCAGGGAAGCATTGCACAGGCAACAGAAGGAACACGGGTGGGTTTTAGTCAGTAAGAGTCTGACACGCCCTCCCGCTCCACCCAGAGCGGGAGACGTCATTTGAGGATTTCCCACCCAAAAAAAAAAAAAAGCCACATGTAGAGATGGCATTATTGCCAAACTTCCTTGTGTTCACGTAGTCTTTAATCTTATAATATGCTTTTTTGATAAGGACACGTTTGATGTGGGTTCTAAACTTTCCATCGCTAAGTTCTGTAACCGACTTTGGCAACTTGTTATAAAATCGAATACTGTTTATAAAAAACGACTTACTAGTTTTGGTTAATCTAAATTTGGGTATCACAATTTCATGTTTACTATGTGTATTTATATTATGGAAATCGCTTCTTATTTTGAAAAGTCCTAAGTTTTTGCGAACATACATTTTTTTTTCTAAGATATAATAGAAGGCTGAGTTAGTATATCAATTTATTTTCCGGTGTCACAGTGATGCACTGCAACACGGCACGAGGGGACAGGGCTATGTGAGTGTCGGGCACAAAATCTTTATATATAAAAGAAAGTCGTGTTAGTTACACTATTTATAACTTAAGAACGGCTGAACCGATTTGGCTGAAAATTGGTGGGGAGGTAGCTTATTTATTTATATATACTTTATTGTACACCACAAAAATACATAACAAAAAAATAATAAAACACTACAAAATATACAATGGGATGTAACCAACTTAGAACCAGGAGACGGACATTATTATCCCGGTAGGGTAGGTATATAGGTAGGGTAGGTAGGTGCGCCGTAGATAAGAACTTAGTGCTACCCGTGCAAAGCCGGGGCGGACAGCTAGTAAGTATTAAAAGAGATAGCTTATGTTAGGTTTTCTTTGAATCATCTTCTGACATTTCTCTGAGCGTATACATTCAGAGATGTACAAAGGTTTATACGAATTTCTTATCTAAATACCTAATTTGTTTTTATTGATTTTCCAGTGAAAATCAATACAAATAGAAGAGGAATACAATGAATAGGAGTACAGGAGTAGGAGTACAGGAATACAATGAAAAGACTGGATTTTTGTACCAACGCCAATTTGGTTACAATCAATAATATAACATCATAGATTACTGCAGGATTCCCTTGTTCCTCATGTAGATCAGCGAACACAGAACGCTAGATGTATCGAAGCACCGTATTAACCTACCCTAATCTTCCAGGTCAATGTGCTCCGACCTGGTGTACGTGATCTTGTTCCCGCAACTACTGATGGTGGTGCATTTCAAGAAACACTGCAACACCTACGGTTCTCTCGCTGCCTACATCGTGGCGGCACTGGTGCGCCTCTCTGGGGGCGAGAAGCTGCTGGGGCTGCCCCCACTCATCCACTACCCCGGCTGGGACCCCGTGAATGAGGTGCAGCTGTTCCCATTCAGGACCATGGCGATGAGCATGTCGCTGTTCACGCTGGCGTTCATTTCGTGGTTGTCTGTGTGAGTATGACTTTCTTGTGATTTTTTATGTGTTTTGAATGCAGGGGTGTACCGTATTTACAACATAGTTCTCGTCAGGCTAAGTTTCGTTGTTAATATTTTTATTTAGTTGTCATTCTTACGTCTTTAAAATACAAGAGCTTTTACTTCTTAAAACTATTTCTATTAACTTACTTTCAAGAAATAGCATAAGTTGCAGTGTCAAACTCTAATGAACGGGCCTATTCTGAAAAAAAAACAAAAACCCCCGCCCCCATTCAGATCTATTTCACAAATATCTAACTACAAGCGATCGTTCGTACAAATTGATTGATTCAATTCACGTCGAGTGCTCAAACTCGACTGCAGAGAAAGTTACCGTCATCGTAATATGATAACAGACATCGACTTTATGGAATAATGCTATTGAAAAAGTTAGATAATTCTATATATCTATATCAGTATATAAGTTTATGTCGCCATGTCGTGGCCAGATCTAAGAATTGATCTTTTCATGAAATTGCCGGCTAAGGTAAGGTGTAGTAAAAACAGCCAAGTAACTGCGACCAACTTGGAAGTAGCGCTCGCCGGCCACTGCCAGGGCTCCGCTCGCTAAGCTCGCTCTGCTCGCGCGTGGTTGGTCACAGTTCTAACCTAATCTAACCCATTTGGTCGAGGTGCCACATGACCGGCATAATTTTAATATTTTTCATAACTAATTTTAAGTGCTATGTTGCATTTCACGCTGCCGCAGCGGCCGGCGAGCGCTACTTCCAAGTTGATGGCTTTCCATAATATCATGTTGGAAACTCTATAGAAGTCCATCGACTTTTTTTGCGTGGTCATTACTTCGTTTGACTTGTTGTATGGCGCCGCCATGATGCATAAAAAAACAAAGCGACATCGACGCCTCTAGTCATGCGTTTAACTGTTCATATAGTTAAACGTTGAGTATTCAATGATCGCCAGCGGTCGATGTTCATTTCATGAAATGATCAATTTTAAGATCTGGCCACGACATATACATTTCATCAATTACATGGAGGGAAATTGATTATTGGATACCATAATTGGGTTGTCAGACCAACCTTCGCATGGCCTATTCCCGTATATACTCGTGCCTACACAAAATAAAAAATAACTTATTCGAGTTCCTAAGACAAGACAGTCTATCCCGAAATAGATAGAACATCAGACTGGTGATTGACATCCAGAATCTAAATGTCACCGAAGTGATAGAGATTAATTTCATGCCCCTGTCAGAGCTTATATAAAGTTGTAGTTTCAAAATTACAGCTCTGACCGACAGCTTTATATTTTCAGCGTTTGAGTGGAAGATAATTTAAACGTTGGCTCAAATGTTTGACAAGCTTCATCTAATAATCTGTTAAACCTCTGCCCGGGTATTAATAATTTAGACAGTTGTTCAATTTCGGGGAAACAAGAACGAGGTCTTTACAAAATTGGTTGCCTGGGTTATTATTTACATAGCTATTTCGGAAAAGTAGTGTTTCAGCAATTCAGCGAATTGATTTCCCAACTCGCTGTACTTCTGAAAATACCTACCTATAATTAAGTAGCTGACCATATTTTTATTTCTCACTTTGCTGTGTGGTGTTAGTATATTCAGAACCTAACGAACATTTCATTCCCATTCTTAATTATTTTTTTAATCAATCTGTTGGAGCGAATTGACATGTTGGAGATTTTTAGACATCTTTATGTTAACAAATAAATATAAATAGTGGCCATTTTCATGGACAGATTAATTTAATTGGGTCCCCGGAAGTATATCGTAAGCCGAGAGCCTCGTCGTCGGATATTACGTTCATGTAGATGGCTCATCGTACGTAGGCGCTCACATTAAGGCCGCGGGGTCAGGCTTTCTGAATCAACCATTCCGGGACTAAGAGGGTTTGTAAAATGAGGTCGGTTTATCATTGTAGTATATGTTGGAGCTATTCGATTCGAATTCGATGTTAATTGAGAAACAGTTTTGTAAGGTAATTAAGTTAATTGACTTCATATAGGATTTGACTTCAAATAATAGGTGATAATGGGCTATTAACTGTTGTGGCATCGGACTGCTGGCTGAGAGGTTGTAGGTTCGATTTCTATCTGTTTTATTACTGTGGTGAACCTACGTGAGCACAAACCACAGAGCATATATTATGTCTATGGCACGAACAAATTAGGCAGATATGTCAAGTAGATATCTACTATTTATGTGCAACCTAAATGCCATGATCAATAATAAAACCAACGTTTTGTAATGCAATATCTAACGAAGTTCCATTGCAGAGTTACAATAAATTCTATAGTGACAATAACTATGCAAGGTTTTGAGTTGGAAGATGGAGTAAGCGGACCAAATGAAGTTAGTGCAAATTCAAACATTCCGATGTCTTAGAAATCTGTTATTTATTTAAAAAAGCACAGCCACATAACATACATTAAACGTATGCTAAAATTAGTCTTAATAACTAAAGGACTCATATACATGACAATTACGGCGTACATAGCATTGATAACAATATCTTGTTGCCTTGCAATTTAATATCATCTGGCCTATGCCAGCGGAAATGCAAAAAGGATACGATCATATGAAGCCCGACTATCTTATTTTAAGATGGTCTCATTGGAGAAACGTAGAATAATCATTGATTCCTTATTCCTATATAAGCTCCTCCGATGCAAAATTGATTGTCCCCTTTTACTATTCAAGTTTCAGTTTCGAGTCCCTGCTAGATTCCCTCGTGCTCTTATTACTCTTTTATACCCTCCACTCCGCAGAACAATACTTGGTGCAAACTCTGTCCTTTCTCGTCTTTGCAAATTGTTAAATGGCTCCAGCGATCTTGTTGACGTGCATTTTGACTCATATGCCAAGTTTCATAGGACAACTACTAGTACCTAATGTTTACGTTTAACTCTTCTTCTTCTTTTTGTGTGGTTAGTGACTAACCTGGTGTCAGAGTTTTAAAGCCGCCCATGCCTGTGACTTGGCTTCTCATACCGTCGAGAAATATCTCTATTTATTATTTATTTATTTAACCATTTATGTACACACAAAAATAAACAGACAAGATTAAAAGAACAGAAAAATACGTACAAAGGTGATGCTTATTTCTAATGAAATCTCTTCCAGCATACCTGCGATAGGACAGAGGGTAAAAAGAGATGTAGACACCGTGTGTAAGAGTAGAGAGAAAGTAAAATACATAAAATCAAAACAATTCACTCAATAAAATAAAACAAATTACATGACAATATACTTACGAACATACATACATACATACATACTACTAAAATAAATAAAATACAACATAAATACCTACGCAACTATGACGAAGTGGAAAGTTTTTTGGCACTATCGTTATTCATAATCAAATAATTAAAATATCTTACTGCTGCTGAAAATTACAACGTCAAAAATCATGAATTTGCGTCAAAAATGTAATAGGACTCTTAATTTTGAATTGATTTTTTCTCGATATTGTTGTGTATCTGTTTGTTTTGTTCCATTCAATTTCAATTTTGCTGCATATATTAGTTTTATATTCAAGCAATTAATTTTATCTTTTTTTTAATTTAAACTTGCAAATTTTAGTTATTATATATTAGTTTCATAGTTTAGTGCTTGTGGCACACCTAATATTTTAATGGGGCATGCGGTACTACCCTGTAAGAAATTGGGGTATGTAACGTTTGTTAAAATAACAAAAGTTCTAATGACCATAAGACCTAATTTCTTCTTTTTTTTTTAATATAACGGTCAAATGATATAATGAATTATTGATATAATTTCATTTTACCTAATTTCATATGGTATAATGAACAGTTTATATAATGCACATTTGAAATAATATTCAATTAATTTAATATTCAGTTGCTATAATATTCAAAATCTATAAGTAACGTTTAATATAATTTGTTAATATGTTGAATCTGCTCCAAAACCGAATCGGGCCACTCCGACTTTACGTAGTCTTTTGGCTCCTACCCCTAGAGTGTATATAAAAACCGGAGGCGCGGAGGGATGCTGCATGCTCACTTCAGCCACTATGGCTCGCACGGGTGCCTATGCTTTGTTACGTAAGGGCGAAGGGGTTGCACTTCCCGCAGCGCCGGAGACGATGCAGAAGCAACTTTATTGATTTGAGGTTAGGTTACAATATAATTTGCTTTTCTCAAGAACGATGCGGTACCTTAGAAAATTAGTTAATAAGAAAGTTAGGTCAAATGAATATTATATTATTATTATTTTTTTTATATAAAAAGAGCATTATAAAATATTAACAATTTGAAAATTATATGAAATGAACGTTATACTAAATGAAATTAGAGTAAGTGAAAATTATATCAAATATAACATTAGATCATATGAAATTAGGTTAAATGTTTTTACAGCATATGAAAATTATTTCATATGAATTATGTCAAATGAAATTAGACTATCTGTTATTATACCAAACATTAAACACCCAAGAAATTGTTCCACTAACTTCAGATTGTATTAGATAATGGTACCGATTCTCTTGTACACCGAACTAAACTATCACTAAAATTCCTTACTTTTGGCTATGAGAATCTTAAAGCTATTCTGTAGTAAAAAGTCTTTTGACGCAACTAAATTGAATTTGACAATTGCGACTCCACGTGGTACATACTGTTTTGCCCTACGCCGTGAATTTTTTTAGAGCTGGAGGCGCGCGGTGGGGGCAGCCTCGACGTGTTTTATATGGAATTTTTCACTTTTTGAATGTAAATTTAAAAAAATATTACCTACGTGTTGAATAATAGGGGAGGGTATAAGGGATTTATAAAGGGGGTCAAAATTTTCATTATTTTTGCGATAGGACACACCATACTGCTCTCTCTCTTCTCAGCAGTTACCTTCAAAACAGAAAGCAGGGGGTAAAAATTGAAAAATATGTAAGTGACGAAGAGAACGTGACGCATGGCGTCCCGCTGGGCAGTGTCCTCGGCCCGACGCTCTTTTTTATTTATATTAATGAGCTCTGTAACCTTATTATCAACGGTGCGAGGATACTGTCCTACGCGGATGACACCGCTATTATCTTCTCTGCTAAGACCTGGGACAAAGTTAGGCTGGAGGCTGAGAAAGGGCTGGCTAGAGTTGGTGATTGGCTATGTTAGAATCTACTTACGCTAAATACCCAAAAAACCAACTACGTCTGCTTCACTAAATACGCAAACTCTCAGCCTTCGCCTGACTTTAATATAAGAATACATGTCATTCTTGTCGTACCCCAACCCTATCTACCTGTAGTTGCCCTGTAATTCATAAGGTAAATTCCGTCAAGTACCTGGGTATTGTAGTAGATCAAAGGTTAAGCTGGTACCCACACCTCGAACTAACTATAGCAAGGGTAAGAAAACTCATATGGGTTTTCAAATCTCTGAGACATGTTATGAATGCAGAACTACAGAATAAAATCTATATCGCACTGGCCCAATCTGTAATCATATATTGTATCTCGGTATGGGGTGGAGCAGCTAAGTCGTATTTTATAGATCTAGAGAGGGCACAGAGATCCTTGATCAAGGTCATGTACTGTAAGCCTTACAGGTTCCCTACTGAAACTCTATACGCAAGCTCTAAGCTGCTCTCCGTTAGAAAACTCCACATACTTACACATGGTACTAAGATATCACAGAATTCTACCCTTTAGCCATGCCAAACTTAAAAAAAGACGGTGTGATATAGTAGCCCCTACATACTCAGCACGTTCAATTTTTGCTAGTCGTCAAAATGTAACTCAAGCCCCACGCGACTCTGGGTTGAGCGTCATGAATACTGACACACACACACACACATACACACTCCAACATACACACACACACACACACTCCAACACAACCCTATTCATACACACACACACACACACTCCAACATACCTCCACACTCATTCACACACACACTCCAACACACCTCCGCACTCATTTACACATACACGCGCCCACTCACACACGCACCCACTCTTACATACAAACACATAATATACATTCACACACTCATAAACACACGTATAAACACACTCTAGTTTTTACACACTGCCATAAACACGATTTTCATTTTTCTTTTATTCATTTTTATTTTTATTGGTTGTATAAAAAATGTGTAACTTACACCTAATTAGCACAAAGACACAAGTGTTACTTAATTGAGGAAGAGCGAGGTCTATCCCATCACAAGTATCTTCGGATTACTTTCTGGGAAGCCCCGGCAACTTAATTGTATAGATCTAAGATAATAAACACTTTTTTTTTTCGAGATAAGAAAAAAAACCAGTACAGTACAGTTTTTGCACCCGAAGTCGAGATGTTCGTGTGAATTTTAGTTCATGACAACTAATAATGCAATAATGATAATGCAATAATACAATAATCAATAATGCACACCATTTTCAGTGGCGATTAAAAATAATCAGAATTAGTTAGACAATTAAAATTTTAGGGGAAAAACGTCAAATTCAGAATAGCAAAATTGACATTTTCACTAAATTAAAATCTCAGTACAATCTTAGTGCTGTCAAACTAAATTATAGTTAAGTTAGCCACTTTAGTCTATTTCAGAATGGGGAATCATCGTTTGACAGGACTAAACTAAATTTTGGTGATTTTTAGTCTAGTTTAGACGCATTTTGTGACAAGAGAATCGGCACCATTACCTACTTCAACTATTTACAGTGTAAACAATTGTTGGTTGGCCAATAAAATAAAAATATACTAAACTGATAATCTACTGCTATTCTGAGCTATTGACCTCCCAGAAACTAAAGTCAATAGTATCTTTCCATTCACAATTAATAATAATTAAATATTACAATCAAATAAATTATATAATTCGTGTCATAAGCATCTACTAAAACATTCACACAAACAAACATTTTGCAATCATTTTCACTTAAGATGGAGGAAGTGTTAGAATTTGGACGTTATGATATTTGATCACTGTATGGATATTTGCCCATTATGAGGTATTTGTTAGCTATTAGGGTTTCTAGGTTTATTGGCACTAGTTGAACTGTTAACTTGTTGATCTATGACACTAAATATATGGAAGTTAAAGTGCTGTAATGTAACGTCACAATTACAAACATGGGTCAACAAACGCATTTTAACCTTTTTTTTTTTTTTTGGTTGGGAAATCATCAAATGACTCCTCCCGCTCTGGGTGGAGCGGGAGGGCGTGTCAGACTCTTACTGACTAAAACCCACCCGTGTTCCTTCTCTTGCCTGTGCAATGCCAGGGGGCCACGGTATCCCTTTCGGACTTTCCCGCAACCCCGGCAGGCAATGGTCTCATTGGACCCCTTCGCTCGCTGACACTCTTTGAGGCGCGCGTGGAACACAACGCGCCGTCGACCCGGGCTTGGTCCTTACCGGACGGCGAGCTACCCATTGCTCACCGTCCGCAAGCGTTCGCCTACGGTGGCCGGGAATCCGCGATCGATTCCCGACGCCCGGGGCGTCTCCTCCTGCTGCGGCTAGGGGCATGAGGGCGCGAAATTTGCCTCTCCCTCACGCGCTCCGCCTCCTCCTTCGCGAGCATTACTGCTTCGCAGAAGGAGGTGACGGCCTCCCATGCCCTCTCGCTCCGTACCATGGCCTGGACCAGGGCCGGACGCGAGAGATCCCCGCCACCGATCGCCTCCACGAGAACACGGCGGTGCTCTGCCCAAGCCGGGCATACCTCCACCGTATGCTCCACCGTGTCCTCCGGGCGATCCACGCAGTGATGACACCCGGGCGTTTCCTCCCGCCTTATCCGAAACAGGTACCTCCCGAAACAGCCGTGTCCGGTGAGGAACAGCCGTGTCCGGTGAGGGCGGTCCATGGCCCTGTACGGGCCTCCTTGCCGGATTGCCGCCATGGGATCTGGAGGCAAAAGTCCTCGCGCATATTTGGGAGTGGCGCGGGGAGGCGAAACGCCGGGGCTTGACTCCGATGCCGCGAGAAATTGCGGCACAGCGGACAGAGCTCCGACGGGATCTCATGGCGTCATGGAGAGTGCGATTGTCGCAACCCAGTGCTGGGCACGCCACTATTGCGGCAATAAGTCCCCTCTTTGAGGAGTGGCTGGAGAGGCGCCACGGCGTCCTCACCGGACACGGCTGTTTCGGGAGGTACCTGTTTCGGATAAGGCGGGAGGAAACGCCCGGGTGTCATCACTGCGCGGATCGCCCGGAGGACATGGTGGAACGCATTTTAACCTGCTGGTGATATTATATTTATTTATTATTTTCTGCCAGTTAGCATTTACTTTTTTAGCTGTTTTATACAGTCTCTAATTTCTATTACAAGTTCAATAACTTACAGTTAAGCCTACCTCTATATACAATGGCATGATGATAAATAAATATTTACCCATATTTACCTTCAAATATATCGACACGCTATTTTCCGAACATCCGTTGTCCACGGAACGACTATTTCTAGTCTGTTGTTATATATACGTTGGATCTAAAGCACGGACGGATGCTGCATCCCCGATTAATGACTTGTTACGACACCCTAGGGACAAGGTGAGATGAATTTTATCGCAGTTATTTATATTTATGTTTAAAAACATCAAAATAAATAACTTCTGATTTATATCAGGAAGTATGCAAGGGTATGCTCTACATTTTATAGCATACATAATAATAGCTTTAGGAGTTGGGAAAATTCTTACTTGTTAGGAAATGTACCTGACTATGTTGCATCAAGATTTTCCTAACTATCTAAAATCTAATAAGACTGCTTGAATATGGTAGCAAACCCTGAGTCTCATGCAGAAAAATCAACGATGTAAGATTTAATAGTTAAAAATACAAAAGCATACTATTAGATAGAGATAGGGACTATTACCAGATGCCCATTAGTAAATCATCGACAAATATATCGGTTGTAGTCGTGACGTACAGACGTACAGCCGCTCACAATGATCTGTAATGAGTGGAAAGTGATTGTATATCACGACTTGTATGAGGCTCGAGTGGAACATTAGTACATTGTTTACTTATTTGGGACACGGATTTATACCTAGATGATGTAATTTTAAGGCATGACCACGTAATTATAAATGTATGTACTCTTCCGTGTCCCGTTTGATAAGAGCGATCTGGGTCTTTGATGCAGTCATTAGGAAGCTCTTTTTCAATAGTTTACAATCTGTTTTATAACCGTCTTGTATCACCAGGAGTATTTACTCCTAATAAAATGTAAACAATTTGGGGTTCTATGTAAGATTAACCCATGATTTAAAGGAATATAATAGCTATTTACCTATCTAGGCGAGATATTCATGACTTCTTCCTAACTTAGTTTAATTACTAATTAGTTCGGGCTCGTTATGCAAATATCTAGTGACAAGTTATCTGTTTTAAATAGATGTGAATATCCATTTGTGTTGATGAAGTTTCTTACAGCAGATCATTGTTATTTTTGTATGGCCTTATGTTAATAGTCTGATAACTTAGACGTCAGCTGACGATCATGAGGTTGTGGGTTAGCAAAATATGTTGAACTGTTGTCATGAATGCATTTATGCTACAGACAGGCATATTTTAGTATTTAGAAGATAGTATTCACTAACCATTCAGATCTATACAGAAATAAGTAACGCGGTCTTGTATGATTGCTTGACTTTCAAACAAATAGGAAGTAATCTGCGACGGAACTTATTTTGTTCCAGAACTGACGTTCTAATATGCTATTTGCTATTATCATCAGAATAATATGTATGAACTTTCTATGGTTTAGAATAGAATGTCATGTATTATTATATATGTTTCACCAGGTTCCTGTTCAACGGCGGCTACCTGAGCCCCGAGTCTGACTACTTCAACTGTGTTGTGAATATCCCCGAAGATATCCGCCGCGTCGATGAGCCATCAGAGGCCGGCGAGCAAATGTCCGTCCTCGGAGGAGTGCCGGGCCGGCTTTACGGCGCCGCTTCCACCCTCGTAGGACCTGATGAGAAGTGTGGCAGGATCAACCCTGCCCTCGAGCCCGATGATGATGATCTAGATGATCCCAACGACGGCCCCACCCCGCTGTTCGGCAGCAGCAGCGCGCCCCCGCCGGTGCAGCCCTTCGGTAAGCAAACGGCTTTCTGAGACGATAAGTACCCTTATTAGTTCTTTTAAACGACATCTCGACAGGCGCCATGCTGTAGGACCACGGAGTCGCATCATCGTGGGATTATATTTTCCGAAAATTTTACTATTTCTTATTTTTCATTTAAATTCGTTAAGATGGTTACATCGAAGTATGGAACAGTAAACTTCAGTATTTTTCGAAATAACGACTAGAATGTTATGCTCAAGACGATCGAAATGAAACACATCATCAATATCTTCCTATTTAAACATACCATTTTGTAAATGTCGCATTTGTCATACTACGCTGTAGAAACGAATGATTTATTTCAATTCTTACTAATGACGACGTAAGCGCAAACTGATATAAAATATATTAAATAAATAAATATTATCGTGTAGTAATAAATGCATTAAAGCAATAGATGTATGTTTAATAGTTGATGTAAAAATGATTAAGCTTTATTATTTTGTAGTGAAAATATTTAAATAATATTACGAAGTGTTGCAACTGATACATATCAAAATGTGAATTATATACGTTGTTAGAGAATTTATATATATTATATATAATTTATATTGATGACGATTCCTTATTTAAGTCAATTAATGTAGAGAGAAGAGCACACGAGTTGATGTGCTTCTAGAGACACTGTGTAAGTGCGCGTGAGTAGAAGTAATGTTGACCAAATATTGTCATCATATGAATGTATAAATGGTTTATATTATATGATACATATCGCTTGTAAAGCATCACCTACTACCTGATATACAACTAATAATGATATATGGCTCGTCCATAGTTTAGTTAAATCAGATAATTTGTATAAAAAGTCCGCACAAGGAATATATAATACTATATATTTAAAAACAAATGTTTATCTAGCATAGTTAGTAAAATTTAGCGGCAGATATGTTTTTATAAGCTTTGTTTTCTAGTCACAAATATTTACGTTGTAAAGATATATTTGATATTATTTAGAGCGGGTATTTGAGTCATATGAACCCACCTTTAATATATTGTATACGTAGATCCAAACATAAAAGTAATATATAATACTGGAGAAAGAAACATGCGGTATTGTGTTAAACAACAAAAGAACTGGCCTAAAATCAGCTGAGTTACTATTGAAGCGCAACAAACTATGTCGTATTTTAAATATTTTTATTTTCTCTTTATATGAATAATTCATACGTGTAAAATGGTAATAATATTATAAAGAGCTTTCTGATGCGCCGACAGGCGAGTGTCGCTGATAGTAATAATCGATCTTTTTGAACTTATAAGTGTATTGGTGTTCACAATATTATCGTGTTTGATCCCCGCCCCCCGGACCTTGCAGCCATCCGGACCTCGTGGCCTCGGAGCGGTCCAAGACTTATAATATATGAGTGTTAATGTCCATTTGAAGCTTTTTGAAGTATCTAATGTTTCTAAATATATCAAGATGTTTCTTGCGAGTAGATGATACTGTCAATTTTGGCAACTTTTATCCCCTTTGGATGGAGATCGAGCGTGTTTACTACATAGTGTAAAATATATGTAAATGCATAACACTGCACATTTTAGCGACAAGTTATTTAAATGTAGATAAACAGTTGCCATGTTTGATACCTTACCAAGCTTTCGAATTGTTTTTGATAATAAAGTATATATATAAATCGTTTAAAATTGGAGACATTTTCTATATCTGTTGCGAATATAAAGATATATTATGATATGACGTGATATCCACCTGCCTAACCTTTGCTAAGACTTCGAACTCGATACATATCATCTCTATGTGACTTACGTATATACATATCATAGTGTTTAGTGTGAAATGGTACATATCAATATTTGTAAGAGTAGATCATAGGTATCGTTGTTGTTCTTCGGCGCCGCTTCCTGATTTATCTGTATTATGGTAATTATGATGTGCGCTATATAATTAAGCATATTTTGCCTATGAAGTTGCCGTTTTACATAGAAAAAATTAAAAGGCTTTTTTAAAAAGCCAAAGCCAAAGCCTATGTTTAATTAATCGAAGTGTTGGCCCTTATTGTCGATGCAATTTTGTCATTTTAATGGAAGTTTGTTGATGCCTCTGATATAGAAATCCTGGGGAAGGGAATCGATGAACTCTTTAAAGTCGTTTTTCGACTCCTCGTCGGATTTGGAATTTTTCCCCTGTAAAAAGTTATCCAAATTCCGAAAAATATGGAAAGCAGTCGGAGCAAGGTCTGGTGAGTATGGTGAGTGGCAGAGAGTTTCCAGTCGTAACTCCTATAGTTTTGAGACGGTCTGTTGTGCGGTGTGTGGACGAGCGTTGTTGTAAAAAAGGAAGTGGAAGAATTTCCAGAATGGTGATATGATCATGAGGTAATTTTATGATCATGCCATATCATAAAATTAATTAGAATTTGGTTTTATGAATAGTAGAAAGATATCGATCTTCACACGAGTCAGTATCAAAAATGGGCAATTTCATAGGTAAGGACTTAATTAATATAAACAGCATTCATTGATAAGATAACTTGTAAAATAAACAAGACTAGAAAGATACATATCAGTGCATTATAATATTATGTTTTATTAATATTATTATGCATCTCTACATAGCATTTCAGATATTTTATTGAATGTTTTACATTAAAATGTCTATAAATGGATATTTCTTATACGAAATACAAATATAATTGAATATATTACCTTTACTGAAATATACATTTTAAATATTATGCAGGGTGGCATGGACATCGACGCACAACCTGTTACAATGGATTCAGTAGATACTGGAAAAAAAAAATAGCTATTCCATACATTTTGACCGCGGAGGTATCTACCTATTGCGCTTTTGTAGGAAACAGCAGATTTTTATTTTACTAAACGACGAAAGATTTCAACGTAGGGGGTCCAGAATCATGTACTGAATCCATGGTAACAGGTAGTGCGTCGATGGCCCCGCCACCCTGGATATTCCTATTTATTATAAATACTTATATATCGTTTGTTATTTACTGTTTCTAAATAGATGTTGGTCAGGAAGCGGCTCCCCACTGTTAGCTAGTAGTATATACCTACTATTGACTTATTCCTAGTTCTTGTTGAATATTTTGAAAAAGAAAAATGTGTAAAAAAATGTGTAACGTTGTGAATCCCGCGGTCGCTCCGGCGACATCAAAATAAAACATATAGCATGTTCATTGTGTTTGCTTTGTGTACATGCTAACTTCTTATTTACGCGTCGATGTGACTCGAACGTCGAAGCCACCAGGACAGTTTGATCATCATATTCTCACTATTACGCTTATATCCCTGTGCAGGTGGCAAGCGTCACTTTGCATGAGTTGATTGTATGAAACAGCATACTTACTTACTCCCTAGTCTCATCGGTCCAAAATATGTCATGGTCTAAGCTACGAGAAAATGCCACAGGTAAACACCTAAGGGTATGGTTTATCAGCAGAATTTTGACCGATCAACTTGCCGTTTATGTTGATTATGACAATGGCTTACAGATTGCGGGAAAGTTCCCATTTTACTTGCGAACGCTCCTACACATGTATGTACTTGTTATTTCATTATAACTTGGCTAATATGGAGTCCTCAACATATAGTTGTAGCCGTTTGATAAAAACGTGAATGGATATTAGATTCTCTAGATAGAAAAAAAAAAGTTCAATGATTTTGCTGGTAAGTAACAGATTTGGTTATCATTGGAGGAGCCTATGTTCAGCAGTGGACGTCCTATGGCTGAAATGATGATGATGATGAACAGATTTCAGTTAATGAGGTCCTTCATAAATTTTTTCTGCGACATTTTATCAAAAGGTTCTAATGAAACATCTTGTGTGAGTGTAAAAAGAAGTTCAATCCAATTTGTGGGATCGTTCAATTGATTGAAGATGCATCAACTATCGAGTTTTTATTCAAAGATAATGAAAGAGAGAATACTTACACTTGTAGTATTTCAGCTTTCTGCTGGATTCTACAGGGTAGCTGTGTTACTTTTAAAAGAAGTGTGAAAATAAAACAAGTCTTTATATTTACAAATTTTTTAATTTATACAAAAAGTATAATTACTCAGACCTTAGACTAAATTTTTGTACAATTTCATTAATTCATTAATTACAATTAAATTAAAGTAAATACTTTCAAGCGTCACTTACTTGGTAAGCAGTTGGCGACGTTCACAACTCTTAGAGAGGCTTCTCATCTTACTTTATTCACAATTATTTATTCTTCAATTGCAGATCACATTTTATTACGAGAATAGACGGAATGCCTCGAGCTTGGTAACATTACAGCTTTCAAACAATTCCTGAGTGTTGCCGTTTTTCTTAAAATTTTAATGCCCTAGCATGTTCTAAGCCTTCGATTCTTTTATAATAAAGTCCTGAAGCATTCCATGTACTTCGCCATTTTTGTAAAAATCTAATAATACATACATAGTTTTCACAAGAAATCTATATTATTACATACATCCATAATTTGTGACATTCGCAATGTCAATACTGAAGATTCTGTGATAACTTAATAATTGACTATTTTATATTAGTACTAGGATGCTAGGAGCCTACAGGGTCTAGTACACATAGCCACCGTTGGAGTCGTAGCCTTGGTTGATGGTGGCCGGCACGCCACCGCCCCCGCCGGATGAGTAACCACCTGAGCCTCCTCCTGATCCACCTCCTGAGGAGTATCCACCGTCACCTCCTGACGGGTATCCACCGCCGCCTCCTGATGAGTGGCCTCCACTGCTACCTCCCGAGGAGTATCCACCTCCACCTCCACCAGACGAGTAGCCACCGCCGCCTCCACCACCTCCGCCGGATGAGTAGCCTCCAGAGCCACCGCCATGACCACCTCCACCTCCCCCAGATGAGTAACCTCCTGAGCTACCACCATGTCCGCCACCACCGCTGGAGTGGCCACCTCCCGAAGAGTAGCCGCCGGAACCTCCCGAAGAGTATCCACCACCGCCGCCGCCATGTCCACCTCCACCACCGCCGCCGCCATGACCGCCGCCGCCGCTGCTAGGAGCGCCATAGCTACTTGAAGGAGCAGCGGGTGCTCCGTAGGAACTGGACGGTGGGCTGGCTGGGGCACCATAGCTTGATGAAGGACCACTTGATCCAAAACCGCTGCCGCCTCCGAAACCACTGCTTCCAAAGCCACTGCTGCCGAAGCCGCTGCTGCTGAAACCACCGCTGCTACCACCGGATGAGGGAGCTCCGTAAGAAGAGGATGGAGGAGACGCGGGAGCACCATAGGACGAGGATGGAGGAGAAGCAGGAGCGCCATAAGATGAGGATGGAGGAGAGGCAGGAGCACCGTATGAACTAGAAGGTGGTGAGGCTGGAGCGCCATAAGAGCTGGATGGTGGAGATGGTGCGCCATACGAACTGGACGGGGGTGAAGCGGGTGCACCGTAGGAGCTGGACGGAGGAGAAGGAGCGCCATATGAGCTAGATGGGGCAGATGAAGGGGCGCCGTACGAACTTGAGGGAGGAGAGGGGGCTCCGTAAGAGCTGGATGGTGGAGAAGGAGCTCCGTAAGAGCTTGAAGGAGGGGATGCAGGCGCACCATAAGAGCTCGATGGCTTTGATGGTTTAGGCGCACCATAAGTCGTGGAAGGTCCAGTTGGTACACCATAGCTGGTCGCTGGTGGTCTTGCTGGTGCGCCATAAGAACTGGAAGGCTTAGAAGGAGGAGGGCCGTAGGAACTGGACGGCTTTGACGGTGGGGGTCCATAGGAGCTGGATGGCTTAGAGGGAGGTGGGCCGTAGCTCGACGATGGTGGAGGTCCGTAGCTGCTTGATGGTTTCGGTGGGCCGTAGCTTGGTTTAGGAGGGCCATAGCTTGGTTTAGGAGGGCCATAGCTTGGTTTAGGAGGGCCGTAGCTGCTTGAAGGGCTTGGGGCGCCGTAGGATGATGATGGCCGGCCGCCACCACCACCATGGCCGCCACCACCACCATGGCCGCCACCACCAGCGTGGCCGCCGCCGCCGCCGCCTCCATGTCCACCACCTCCGTGGCCACCACCACCACCTCCGTGGCCACCACCACCACCTCCGTAGCCGCCACCACCACCGCCATGGCCGCCACCACCACCGCCATGGCCGCCACCACCACCGCCTCGAGGAGGTGGGAGGTACGAGGAACTCAGGGGAGCTGCAAACAAAGGAATAGGTGCTTTTATTTCATATTGTAGGTAATAGTCATTCGTAGAGCCTCTGTGATAAACTTCTAAAAAAACGTCTTGCAAAATGAAACCACTGTCATAATATTATTATTTATGTCGATCATTGTTAAGTTTGCCGATTGCGTAACTGAGACTTCAGATAAAAAATACTTTATAAAATAATTGCTGGGTTACTGGAGTAGGTACAATTTATTTTACGGTAGAATTACAGGACCTACAGCATTTCAGGATTTAGCTGAAAATCTAAATATAGAAGTAAATCATTTAAGTTTTAACTATAATTTGGTTCATTACAGAGGCTCCTTGCCAGTATAAGTCCAATGGTTGGGAAGTAGCTTACCTTCTCGTTTGTATGTCTTCCTAGGAGTGGCTGCGGCTGCCGACAGCAGCAGCAGCGCTGGCAGCACCTGGAACAATACACGTTGATCATAAGACATTGGATAAAGTGAATTATTAGTTTATACTACGATGTTTGCTAACAATCTATCTATTTAACCCGTAATGTCCACTGCTGGGCAAAGATCTCCGTTTCCTCTTTCTCTTACAGTAGGCTAAGGATGTTGAAAATCAGAAGTAGTATCCGTGGCTGCTGATTGTGAGAGCCTACTGAAAATACAACAGGTTTTTAAATATTCAGAAGACTTTAATGTTTGGATACAATATTACACTATTATATACACTAATCTTCTAGGTGACTAAGCCTCAACATACAGCCTACCACATCCAGCCTTATTATATTTTAGAAACTGCCAGTAGATTGACAACAGCCGCTACGTTTACAACATTGTGTAACCAGCAATTATAAAAATACTGGTCAAAAACATCACATGAAGTCCACGGAGACCCATCAAAGGTGGACGTGTACCGCAAGACAATGATCCCTTGCAACCATTGCCACACTTTCCCACCGCCTGATCGCCTCTGTTGCCACACCACCTAGTGATGTACCTACTCGCCAATCCGCAACAAATGATTCGCCTGGCAATTGATATAAATGACGCGGTTTTGTTGGCAAAGAGTGGCAAACCTTGGGCATTTAATTGGTTTTAGTATCTTGTTAGAATTAATTTGTGTGGTCTGAGTAAAGTGGAGGACTTTGTGAAATGATTTTGGGTTTAAACAAATAGCTATGAAAACTACAGGTATAAGGCAAGTACCTACCTATAATTAAGTAGAAGACTACAATAGCTTAGTCCATTTCGTCACTATCAACTCATTTAGCAATCCTATTGTAAGTCCACAACCGTTTCAATCATTTAAAGATGTGACGAATTTACGAATCTTACAATTTAACCATAAAAGTGAACAATGTACCAATTTGATTCAAAATAACTCTCAACCAGTCATTTAGCTGGCTCCTCACGCACATTGGTCGAAATCCTCGGTGCATAGATTATCTAGAAAGGAATGACACAGTCGTCACGCGTGCGTCGTAAATACCATGTGTTTGTGCACTTTCACGGACACTGATGTTATCTCCAAGCGCTTGCGTGTTTCTACTTTCAATTAATTTAGGTAGTACCTACGCTGTTAGTGTGGTTTTGATCCTGGCAGGTACATTTTTACCACACGAAACATTATTCTTGTTTCATCACGCCTGTCGTATAAACATTCGTTTTTTTTTAAACCGGCCCTGTATTTAAAGTTGGCGTCGTAATTATTGGGTGTTATTTCTATTTATTTATGTTTTCGCTCAAATATATTTTCACCTCTATATTTCATTCACCTTTGGGTGTGAAATTATTATTATGTAAAACCCATATTTCCAGAATATATACGGCACAGTACTTAACATAATCACATTATCGTGAGTTCATATGATATTCATAACGAGTCCCCACTATTACTCGCTACCGTATTATAAAGTAATTATTTAACTTCATCTGTGGTTGATTTACTATTATTTCCTATTTTTCCTCATGACCTGTTTGATTTTCTTTGTAATTTTTCATGCTAATTTCAGTGTGTAGAATGAATGCTGGCTCTACAAAAGAAATAGGGTCAAAGGAATATATGTCGTACCTTAAATTTTTATTCCAGGGGATACGTGCTGTAAGTATTTTGTGTGAACCAGTAATCGATTTCATTTTCGCTGGAACGTGCCACAGGTGTCTACCATCTTATGTATTGGTGCCTTGTATCGGAGATCCTGATGTACTCTAAAACCTTACAGTACACGGTAGCATGGTAAATACATTATCTCCAACAAATGTAGGCATTAAGAAACATCGTGCAACGTTGCTACCAATCAAATGTTCAACTCCGGAAGAGATTGCCGCCATATATCCGCACATGCCGATGTGGTAGGAATCATAATGGCACGATGACATAACACGCGATGTCATACGCTCATCTACAATGACTATTGACCTCAGAGAAAGCTGATGACATGTACTTTTAGCTAAACAGGTCAATTATGATGTAACGAGGTTAAGGCGCCAGTAGTGAGGTCTGCCACGTGATGGGTGGCCGTGGTTAGTTTTGTAATGTTAGGACATTGAGGTAAAGATGTATCTTTAAATACAAAGTCACAGTGGTCTTAGCTGGAGTTAATGTGAAAGGGTCAAACCTTTCGTGATTTATTAGGCACAATATTTCGAATGTACAACTTCCAATAATATAAATTTCCCATTGAACCTAATCCTTTGAAGGTATTCGAGGACCTATACTGTACAGCAGGCCTAACATGACTCACGCGACTTTCTGTTACTTTTCTCGTTTCCCGCCAGCAGCAGCGTTGCCTTACAAAATACTTGCCTCACTCTGCCAAACGTGATATTTTCTCGACAAACCCTAACATGGCACCTAACTTATCTAAAATTTTAAAAATAATATCAATTTGGAGAATATTTTGGCAACTATTACCCGCTTTGGCTAATATCCGATTACCTAATACCAGTGATCCTCAAATATCCGCGAACATTTAGCTTCGTGAAATGATCACAATCTACACTTAAACGTCTTAAAACCAACCAGACGAAAAGGCGCCAGTCATAACGATTGTAATTAGCATTTCTTTTGAATAATTAAGGCATTCTCTAGTTTGTATGGCCGGAGCCACGTGATTGGCTAACTGTTAAAACGGAGGCAATAGGTAATTATGTCAGGGTTCTATGGGGAAATCATAGTGATTTAAATGGGACTGGGTTCTTTATGGGGAAGGCACTATGGTGGTAAAGATGTACCTATGCAAGATACAACCATCACAATTGTCAGGCCGACTGGTGATTGCAGGCTCAACCGAAGGAAATTGGTTACCGTTACAAACTCAGATACAAACTTTAAAAGACTTTTAGTACCTGTAGTACCTACTGCCAGCATGCCTACTTTTCAAACTGAAACACAGCTGAAGAGCGAAAACATTTAACAGGGGTATTTCATTTAACTTTAACAGCAACATTTGTAAGCAGGAACTATTCTTTCGCCCTTTTCAAATTGCAAGAGTATACTTGTATATCAAGACACATCAGCAGCACCTCGAAAGTGTCAAGATAAAAACATGAACACTTCGTAAGGTAATTAAGAGATAATCCTGCACTAATTCATGCACTTTCACGTGTTGATCTGATTATATCACTGTGGGTTAAGTTAAACGCTGTTTTTCACGGTACCATGCACAGAGGTTGGAATTAAGTTAGGTACAGTTATGACTTACGTCAAAAGTGGGACATACAGACTAACACCCGGTGTCTGAATGTCGGAAACAATCTCAGTCCATAATTACTTGTTATATGATTTGACAACATTTCCTATTCAATAGGCTTTCTAGCTTGAAGTGAATTAGTTTCTAGCAGACCTGAAGTAAGTTTTTTTAGTTTTACGAAGTACCACGCCCCCATTGAAAACATTATTGACAGTATTTTACTAAACCGCTACAGTTATTAGAAGACATGTTTCACGCCAGTAGGACACCTCCGCCGCGGAACCGTAGCAGCGAAACCGCAGTTGTTCAATTCAACTGGCTCGCGTCAAGTTCTACTACTCGAGTTCCGCTACTCAAATTTCGAATAGTGGAACATGCCGTGAGTCAGTTGAATTGAACTACTGCGGTTTCACTACTATGGTTTCGCGGCGGAGGTGTGCTACCGGTGTCAGCGACGTATCAAACATTATATTAATGTCGTAGGACATGACGTGACGTTATACTCGCCAACGTAATACGCCGTGACGTGTATAGACGTCGAGGTGTGTTGACGTGACAAGCGTGTCGCCTAAGCGAAACATTCTAATTATAGCGTTAGTTACTCGCGTGCGGCCAAGGAAGTAGCGGGGTGGCGGTTATTACATGGGAGTTAATGGATAATTTAACATTATTGTATTATGTGGTAGGTTAATTGATTTTGTGGTGATACTACATACTTATCCAATCTATTAAATATAAATCATTTTAAGAGAAAATTGTTATTATAAACTCGACTGGAGATTTGTGATGGTCGATAATTTGGCGCACAGATCGTTTATAACCTGGATTAACACTTAGGGTACATTTAAACCCGGCAGTACGTTCCCGAGAGATATTTTCCATCCACGCGGGCGAATCCGCGGAAAAAAGCTAGATAAAATAGAACAAAAAAAGGGAAAAATAAAATATAGGCAGCATGCTTATATTAAAGTGATTTAAATTAAACACTCTTAATAGAGGGTTACTTACAAGTTACAATGTACAAAAAAATGAAGTCTGCTTACGCGTTTAACTCTTTTGTTAGGTGCGTTTGGTTAAATCGCTTCGATCTTGTCCACGCTATTTTCAAAGCCCCCACCGCACCGTTTAGCAGACCATAACAGATACAAGTAACAACGCTATTGTTTTAGAACACAACTTAATCACTTAAGTGCATCAAATTCGCGCAGCGCACTTCACTAAGTGCAAGCACCTCACATACTGTTACTTACATTATGATGTGTGTTATAACAAACATCTAGGAGTAGCAGTGAAAGATTTGACGTAATATAATAATGACTGTAATTATGTGATTTAATAAACATTGTGATGATTTATGAGCACAATGACATGGTCCGGATTTACTACTTTTTTTTATAGAAACTACGAGTACCTACACATGTGAAAGGCTTGCATGTAAGTTAGCATTATATAAAAATTTAAGAAGATATAAAATCCCTACCGGTAGAGTTTTAAACTTAGTGATTGGTTTCACTGTTCCGTTCCTACCCCCAAAAATGCATGCTGGTAGTCAATCTTCAGTTTAAAAACCATTTCTTAAGCAGATTTATTAAAAATATATAAAATTGGTTTCTACCAAGATATCCCGTTACGATCTTGAACAAACCAATTTCCAGGTAATCTATTCTCTAAGTCCGTCACTCTTATAGTATCTAATCTGCTTTAGATGCCGCCTTAGAAGCGGTCTGTCGTTGACTTCCTATCAGCCACAAAGACGCGCCACAAAGACGCGGAAATGAGTTCCACTTACGATGACATTCGTTACATCGTCACTAACTAGGGTATCGAACCGACTGACGTTTATTGGATGTCAATCTTTAAGATTGTAAATTCTTTGCTAGGGTTGTCTCGATGCAGTTTAATAATTTTTTTTTATTATTTAATAATTAAGGACCAAACAAAATATAAATAGAAACATACGATGTTGAATCACTCACTTTTATGCAATCTTAATACTAACAATAATAATAAAGTTATAGCTTTCCGATTACCTTATCTGGTGTTACACAAGAGAAGCTTAGTGCATTTGTGACCTCTGAGAATTCATTAAATCATAAGTTGAGACCCAGGTTAAGTGATAAAGGTTAAAAAAAAAAGGTTTTAGTACCTCAGAGCTTTGCAAGCTAAACAAACTTTAATATAATTAAAAAACACACAAAAAAAAGTTGAGCAAAGGCTCAAAGTTAACAAGTAAAAGAATCGTTCTACACAGCAGCCCTCATATTAACATACACATACATCCATACATGTTCTTGAACATAGAGATTCAAAGTTTGTCAAGCCTGAAGCAAGATGGCGGCTGTGTACGTCATATGTCTCACGGGAATTTCGCGCGGGAACTAAGCGCGACAATGCGACTGTGCAACGTGCGCATATTGTTCTCTCCGAAATGGTGCGAATGCTTTTGGACCGTTTTGCTCTGCATTGCTCGTCTCTTTTGCAACAGGCAGGAACTTGAGCAATTTGATGGAAAGATCCCTTTATGATTATTGTGTGATGGGATTTTTATTCACCATTGTTTTTCGTGATATAAAACTAGGTGCGAAATTAATGGGATCTTTATTGGTGTGAAAATCTGAATTGAAATCCTGTTTGGTCACAATCATCATCAAGTTGAAATTGTTCTTCACTTTACAACAAATATTGAAAATATGAAAGATATTTTTATTTTCACAAAAAGCTAGCAAAATAAATTGTGTTGGGAGCCTCCTTTTACTCCTTTTGGTGTATACTTCTGCTACTATTAAATAAAAGATTATGCAATAAGCCTAGATGCTAACTCCTCGCCTAGTATCATAGTAACCCACTTCCCCCATTAAAATCGTTCTGACTGATTGAAGTAAGAAGACGATATAATCATGTGTGAAGAAAAACTTGATACCAGGAATTAATCAGTACCACACAGGTATAGAATAGTATTGCATATTGCATAAGCCGATAAGCTATTCAGAAGCAAACGTCTGACAGTTCTGACATTAGATAGGAACTGTCGATTGTGATATTATCGCCAAAGATCTTCGTAACAACGGAACAATTTCCGGAGTTCCGTCTTCGGATGGGGCCTCATTGCATTGTGAACTTTGAAAAGATTAATCAACTTCCATTATACGTTCTTGCCACTTGAAAGTCGCTTAATAACCGATAATTAATAGAGGCGAAATTAAATACTATACAAACTTCCTCACGTGAATAGTCAAAAAACTAATCTATTAATCTTAAAAGCCGTGTTTATACTTCACACGCTTCATTGTTTACATTAATAGTTGTTTTTCTGACCCCGAGGAAGATGATGTGTGCGCCATGACACTTTCGAATGCAACATCGCGGCAACGTTTTTCCCGCCCATTTTCACCGCGGAGGTTACGTAATTATAATAATGAGTTGTTGTTGATAAGTTGCATGGCTGGGCTAATGGCTTGTTCGTGTTTTCGTGCATCTTCGCAACAATGCAGGAGGAGCGGAGGCATTGAATATTTCCACATTCTACTTCATGATAAAAAGACGATTTATCGAAGTTGTAAAGCTTTTACTTCAGGGAATGGATTAGAACGTTTTAGATTAGTTTCTCACGCAAATGGGTGACTGTGTTATTTATAGGTGCCGCCGGGCTCACAAACCTCGACCTATCACTTGTTACGCAATATTATTACTAATTCATCTGAAGCTACCTGTGTGCTGGGACTGCGAATTACCCGTACCGTACAAACAGAACTGACAGATTGCTGACATAGATATAGAATATTAATATTTTGCTCTTAATATTTTTTGGCAGTATTTTAGCACAATTATTATCTCGTCACCATTTTTGTGGAAAATAAAATGTATCTACGTAAAAAACATTTTAAAAAACCACGTGAGCGTGACCAAAAAGCTTAATGGAATCGATAAAATTACGAGAGGTTATGTCAGATATTGATTACATAAATAAATAGTTAGGTACTTAGTATGCAATCGATATACCTATCTACATATCACCTCCATTTAATTCATTAAGTTGGTATACGACTTTTTAACATACCTAAACGAGACTTTAATTATTCAACTTAACATTTTTTGAACGCAACCCATTTAAATCAGCTGCCAATAGTACTGGCGGACAACTGTCAAGTTGAATAGCGAATTTAAAAGTATGCGAGTGATTTCTTAGTGATTTTATAGTTTTTATGTAACACCTTGTAACACAAAATATTAACTGGGCGCAAGTGACCATTGCGACTGACTGCAACAATATTTATTAAGTGATCATTTTTGCATTAATATGAACATATTTTTCGTTTTTGATCAGCGCTATGTATTGTAACATAAGTTGGCGCCATTTTTGTTGTTACGTCACTGTGTAATAAACCGTTTTCGATTATTATTTATTTCATTATTTGCGAGTATTTTTGGTATTTGTTACGTTAAGAATTTTAACGAGGTACTACCAGACCAGTTAGCTATATTTAGGGTTCTAGGGCATACATATAATGAGAGAAATGCAAATATCAAGTTTCATAAAAGTCATTGCCAATTAGGAACACTTGTTTACCTACCCAAAAAAGTAGACCTACTGACATGCGTATTTTGTTGCACATAAATTATTTATTGAATACATTATTAATATGACAGATGCACTGATTATCTAATAATTAATCAAAGCCTAGTGAGTGGTAGCTCACTTATTTGTGTCAATAATTAACATCAAACTAGGTACCTAATTACTTTTCATTAGCATAACTCACGATCACTCGAATATTTGAATGTGGGTCGATTGCAGTAAAAAGTAATTTTATTTAATTAGGAAACTATTTGTCTGCTACGTCGTCGGTCTAGTCGTGTTGCCGCTGTTGCTCTGACTTTTCAGATTCATGTGCGTATTGTATATTATCAGTTGCTTCTAAAACGGTGAAGGAAAACATCGTGAGGAAACCGGCATGCCTGAGAGATATTTATCGACGGCATGTGAAGCCAAGTCAGAGGCTCATGGGCGGCTTTAAAATTCTATTCCGACACTAGAAGAAGACCAAGGTCTTCTTCTATTCGTGTGGTGACCTAGTGTTAGGGTTTAAGTTTTATTCCTAGCCCGTAAAGATAAGTTATTGTGTTTTCTGGGGAAGTACTGTGTACAAGACCGATGTACACTTGAAAACGGGAAAATTGTGCTTTTTTATCTCTATGAAAATAATTAAAATGCTTTTTGTGGATGACGACTCGTTTGTAATGTTACACACAATTTGTTTCAACGTTGGTTCTAACTATCGTAACATCGAATTATAACGTTCTCTCCTCGCTCCATCGTCGACAAAACCCTTAATTTATCGCGAATATGCAAAAACGGAAGCCATTCTTATACATCAGAATAACTCTGTCATAATAATCATCGCAAACTTTTCCCATAGCGAAAGTAAAAGTTTATCCATTCAAAATATTACAACAGCGTCCATCTCCGACTTACAAAGGCATTATCTAACGTTGTAGGCTTTGTGGCGACAATGTATCGTGTTCTTAGCGACAGTGTGGCGTATTATGTAAGTACAGGCGACTCGAAGTTTTTATGGAGCGACCTGTGTGGCTGTGTCACAGTACATCGGGGTTTTGTTAAAACTTAACGTGATGAGTAAAGTTATGGTTATTACTTTACGTTTGTTATAAGTTCTGTGAGGTGAGGTAATATGTCAGCAGTTTCCTTCCTTCTTACGATGTAAGAGATACTCAACCCTCGTTTTGGGGAGACCCTTCTATTTCAGCAGTGTTTGTTTCGCGTGATAAATGTGATAAATAGCCATGTTTATGTGTGAAGACAACGTTTGGAACCTTTCTTTAAAATTAAATATATAGTCAAACGCCATATGAAACACTTTCCAAAAATAGGCTGCTAATTGTAAAGAATAACGGCAACATTGTTTTTAGTAACTTTCAGACCAATAAAAATATGTCATCTATAAATTATGGACCCTGACATAAACTGCGGTGTGTTTGCACGTTCGACGAATTCCTCAGCAACCACTAAGCCGTCCCTATTACGTGAAACTCGCCACGTTAGACAGTGTGAGATAAAATGTGCCTCATATATTATGTAAATTTACTGTAGCGAATTTGAATAAATAAACTAAAAAAGTTTGAGGCCGAATGAATATTTAGTTTATTTAGCAGTTTTGAGTGTGCTAGGTACTGCTAACTTAATATGCAGTAAGAGTGCCAAGCTTTGAAATCTTATTACACTTTTAACTTAAGCTTGAACATTAGATGAAATAACACAAAGTAGAAAGAAGGTACTTATAATTGGCGGATCTAATTGGAGTTTTCCAATCCAGCTTTAAATGTACAAAAAGCCTATAATCATAGGTTACCTGCTATAATCAGTACACATTGTGTAGGAATTTGAGTGAAATCGGGCGTCATAATAGTCTGAATGGAGGCACATAGTCTCCATTCAGACTATTATGACGCCCGATTTTCGCTGTTTCGTACACAATAGTGGCGAGAAATGTTGCGGGGACTATACCGAGCTAGGTTTATGTGTGCAGTACCGCGACGGAGGTTGTTTGCTGAGCTAGAAGTTATAAAAGAGCTGGGTACATTTAAGACGCTCCCATAATAAGAGTTTTATAGTATCAAGTTGAGATGACGATAAGCATCGAGATGTAAAAGAGTGTGTTGTCTATTAGCCAAGATGTCGACTAAAGATGGTCAAAATCTTATCATATTAAAATTAAAAAGTTCACCGTTTTTTTGGTAGTAGTAAAAACTATGTGATGTTGATTTTAAGCTATTAAACAATGTGCACCACTGACTCACCACTTCAACCGAGATCTTTGCACGAAATCATTGCATTTGTTCTAAGTATAAGGTAAACGGACACAAAGAATGATATAACATGAAATAACGATCAGCGCGATACTCCCGACCATCAGATAAGTCATCTGCTATGAAAGTCATGCATTTACGAAACTGCACGAGCATTCACGAAGACTCACGAAGACTCACGCTGACGCACGAGTTCTCACAAAGTTTGCTACAGTTTCGCCACACTCCGTGCCTCATTAAATTTGATCATAACAGTTATTCTATTGTGGAATTTGGTATAATTTAGGACATTAAGTAGTCGTTTTCTTGAATATAGGAAAATACATACTGGGCTAGGCTTAGGGTATAATTTTGCATGGCATTTTTTTAACTCGCGCCGCGGTACAAAAATTGAAGACAGCACAAAACGCTCATTTATTTTAGTAGATTTGTGCCTGAACTATTCTACTGACCTAAGTTATTACATACCGTGACTATTTACTTACATGCTTTTTCAAGAAAGGCATTTTCAATATCCCCAAAACGGTTTGCATGACTAAGTAGTCGAAATCGGTTTGCGTAAAATGTATGAAATAGGTATAAGATCTGATATCGTTGCGGATAATGTCAAAGACATAATTTCATACATTTTACGCATACTGATATCGAATTGGCATTCGATAAAAATAGCGTATCTCATTACATGGACAGTCTGTCTCACTGGAATACATACCTTTGTATTATTAAGCTTACTTTAACAAAGCACATGCATAATTATATACAGTTTCGGTGACATAGCCTAGCATTGATATTATTAAATTATTTGTTTGTTATGTTAAGTGGGCCACAGATTAACAAATTTGGGAGCATGTGTGACACAAATAGTACAGTACTATAGCTTGCACAAGCCGCGATTGGGATTGTTGTCTGACACAGGATACAATGTAGGTAACTAATTATTGTTTGTTCATAGTTTTATTGTTACATTTCTTTGTTTGTTTGGAGGACTATGAATTGCAGTAAGAGTCAAGGCTAAAGATAATATGAGTTATTTGTGAAATCTTTTCAATTTGCGAGGTAGATAAAGGTGGTATATACAGTACATAGGGTTATTCTAAGTCCACAAGCTTGTTTTCTGATAGAATTAATGTAGTATTTACAACCAAAAAACCTTTTTATACCAACTTACGTAATGGCACCACTAACAAAAGAACCCTTTGGAAAAATTGCGAAATTATAGTAGGCATACTTTGTTCAGCGTTCTATAAAAGCACATAGGTAAGAATAACCCGAACATACGAATTATGCAACGTATCTAAAGTGTTGCTCTTCCGATTCACTTCCATTCATAAGCGATCGCCGCCTCCGGTCGATAAATCACGCTGTTCACACGGTAATTATGTCTGCGCATGAGTTGACTGATCGCGCGGCCGCACTACACACCATGCACTTGCTAGGATGATCAGAATTAATGATTTTATTAGGCTGAGCGAGGATGTGGAACTGTGGAATGTTAGTTAGCAAAATGTTCAGCTAATGGAAAGGATTTTTTAAATCGGAGAAAATTGAGTCGCCCAAATGTTCATGAAATTTCTTAGAAAAACTTACTTAAAAATTGCAGAAATGTTAGTGTTGCAACATATTTGCGTCTGGGTGCAACAATGCGATATTGTCAGTATGCTACACGTATCTTATTTACACAGTTTTCACTTTTCTGCATCGCAATGTGACACGTATAATATTTACTATGACATGCTGGCTCGAGGCCAGCGAATGCCTGTATTTTGTATTTCTACATTTTTTATACAAACCTAGGATGAACAGTAGCCTATGTTCTTCTCCAGGTCCTCGATTACTTATTTGTCAAATTTCATAACGATCGATTCAGTGGTTTAGACGTGAAAAAAGACAGACAGTTACTTTTGTTGTATTTATAATATTATACAATGGAGTAAGTATGTATTTATCTCTATGCTAAGCTCACCTGTGTGTAGCGCGCCTCAGTAAGCGTCAATTAGTGTTATCTTAATAACTTAATAGCCTCTTTTAGTAATACGTTGTTATAGTTACAGCTATATTATTACGAGAGGTTAATGTTATGGTTATTATATCGACGCTTAGTAATACTTTTGTCATGTCTTATTTAGAGCGGTAGGGCGATGACTTTAGCTAGTTAATGGACGATTTTTATCGCTTTTTCTAAAGTCTTTTGTTTGGATTGTATTTTCGTAAAACTAAAACCAACTAGAGGATATTATTATCACTAGATATTCCATTCTTTTGTTGATATTTAAGCACTCAGTTGAGTTCAATGACGTTTGATCCTTTCTCGAAATATCGGTTATGTTTTTAACCGACTTCTTAAAATAGGATGAAGTTCTCAATTCATTTGTTTAAGCTTTTATTTTAAGAGCATTTTTTCAGCTAGCGTCATTCTTGAAATATCGGATTCTGGAGTATATTTTTTGTATGAGTAATTATTAATTTTAGATTATATAATAATTACAAACGTATGTTCATTACACATACCTCTATTAATACCAGTATTAAGCCACAGCCTAAAAAATACCTCTGACATCAATTGACACAACAGTTTTGCAATAGCCCGTGCTATTGTAGGTATGTACTTACACACAAAACACGTTATATAATAATAGTAAGTGGTACTCGCGGTACTATAAGTGACCAAAGGTTATAGTGGACAAACAAAAGCTTGCTAATGCTATCACCATGCGTGTGCGCATAATTATTTAAGATAGGGTTGGCGAAAGTGGTATACGCATATGAATGAAATGTTTTTGTTTGATATTTCTGAGATAAAATGAGCAAATAGTTTCTACGAGAAGCTGAAAATTATACTTAAAATTAAACGAAGAACAGTATAACAAATAAATTGATAGGTAAATCATTTACAGACCTACAAATATATTTTCTGTACATCCTTTTATAATTTTTGCAAAAATATAAATGAAAGATTGTATTGAGAAATTCATATTATATCACTCTAACACCATACAACATTTCATACACGTATTTTATTAGGTACCTTTAATAATTTTTAATGAATGTCTAATCCTTCCTCGCCAGCCCTAAGTTTCTCCGTATGACGTAAAGCGCGGAAGAGATTCGACCTTGACCTTATTGACACTTTCTATGCGCGCGCGCCGGTCACTTACATCACGCTCGGCTCGGCGGAAACACTCAACCATTTGGATATGTACCGATCACTCACTATTGTAGAATATTCTCATCTCATTTTCATTTCTACATGCTTTTTACGCCAAATGTTCTTTTTCTATGTTAATGACTTGCAAAGCCATTGTTTTGATTTGTTTATGAATTGGGATGTAAATAATTTATACTGTGTTTTATGTAAGGTCGGATTATATACCTATTTCAGTTATTTACATAAGTACATTATTGTAAAATGAACTTTTTGTCAAAAAAAAAAATAGTACCTAAGCGATTTGTTTCATCAAAGTAGAGTTCCAAGTAATGAATGAATTGCGAATTAATTAATGTTGACCTCGATTTCAAAATGAAACACTAGGTCAATAGTCATTACCATACTTTTACTGAAATAAAATGATCTAATTTACTCATAAAGCTTAGTATTCACACACACAATAGTTACGATTACGAAATCGTCAGAAAATATTTCGTGATGATAAATTAGGATCATTATAAAAACACTAGACTACCTTAGCGTGAATAGAAAAACGCGCACAATAGCTGCGCTTTCAAATCAAGGAGTTTATAAAAGAGATGCGCGTTAAGTGAGATAGGGTTGTGCGTACGCGTTGAGTGAACTAGGGTTGTGCGCGCAAAGATGAATGACTTGTAGGTGTTACAGTGGCTCATGGCTGTAAGCACCGTGATGCAATGCTCTGCGGTTGAATTAGGGCTAGCTCGAGAAACTATTCTTTATTATATGAATTAGAACGTCCAAAAGAAATCACGAAAAATTAAGCGATTTGTTTCGTAATTCTTTCGAGATATTTCTACAGGTTCGGCAACAAGTCATTACATTTTATGCATCCTGAATTTCTTGAACAACAATGTTTGCTGTCGCGGATTTGTGGCTTATCTCAATATATTAATATTGTGTCACATTTATCGTAATAAATTATTCAAATAATCGTAGTAGGTTACAAATGGTCCGCTATGTTAATAAATTATTAAACTGAAGAATTCATTTGCAGTAATTTGTAGTTTTCCCAACGCAGCAGCCCTATAATTCAGCGCGATGCGGTGCGGTGTGCGCAAATGATTGTGATGCAACACGTGCGCAGGCGGGATGTCGCCCTCATGTATATGAATGAGACTCTCTTCTGGAAAATATATTGTTAGAAAAGTATTCTTTCAAGTCTTTGAAATTGTATGTAGTTGGCGACTGTAATAACGAGAAAAAAGAATTTGAAGTGTACCATCCACCTCAAATGTACTTTCTGAGTTTATCTCTGACATTACTGACATCGGTGAAGGAAAAAATCGTGAGGAAACGTGGACTTATAGTTAGTACAAGTCTGAAATCACCAACCCGTCTTGAGCAAGCGTGGTGATCAGTGCCCATGCCTTCTCTGTATGAGAAGAGGCCTTTGTCCTGCAGTGGGACCGTAATAGGCTGGTATTATTATTGTTCACCTCAGGCTTCAACCTTATTTCCATTGATCATCATTATCACTATCCTATTACCTCGCGATCTATTTCTCCATTTTATTTGAAGCGAGCTCTAATTCTGCCATCTTTTTCTTTCATATGTCATACGTTATATCTCTATCAGCCGTCACCTCAGCGTTAACTTCTCTTTTGCCATATTTCCGCTAAACAGCGTAATAGATAAACAGTCAAAGTTAGTTATTCCTGATTATGTAGACTGAACTAATATTTAAAATTGAACCAATTAAGTACTATTTCCGTATAAACACTGAATTAAAACAGAAAGTGCTGAGTCACCGCCCGCATGCACTGCATTGTTGGTAGCTACTATTACAACATACAGGTGAACGATAAAAAATAGTTCCTGTATAAAATGTCTAGATATGGTCTCGTCTGCCTCAGCTGTAATTTTCTGGTCGATATATTTTTTTGTAGGCATTGGCATAAAATTATATTATATCGTCACAGAAAGCAGACGTGCAACGTTAGAAATAAGTGCAGGTTGTGCTCACTTAAATGCAAGGTATAATGTATTTATTTTGAGCTAATTTTCCGTGTGTCCGTCAAGTATTTCTTTCTCGTATAGATCAAACAAGCTTCTATTACCTACATATTTATTGTTTCAATCTAAAATCTAGGTGAATACAGCAATAATATAAGATGGCTGTAAAACAAAAGAAATTAATTAACCTATTGCATCGCTATAAAATGGAATCGTATGCAAATGTTAAGAATCAATTTAATGGATATATCATATCTACAAAAGTATTGTTATGTTAAAAACACACATTTAATTTGATTTTACTGTTAATCTATTGTTCCTCCGTCTTAAAGTTTTTAAATAGATAGGTACTATTTAGTTAATGTTTGTTGCATCTCATCCATCAACGATGGTATTGGTTAGTTATTATTATTAGATATTTTGTAAAAATCCATGACCCATATGTCCAACAAAGCAAAAGTATTACTTTTAAAAACCTATAAATCTACATAATAAGAATCTTAAATTCACTGACAGGACAACGCAGGCCCTAACCGCTGGGTCTATAATTTGCACAAGACTTCCTTATAACGCAAGGGAGCACTAAGGGAGGGTTTTTTGAAACCTCATCCCCTTTTTTTTTTTTTTTTTTTTGGGTGGGAAATCATCAAATGACGTCTCCCGCTCTGGGTGGAGCGGGAGGGCGTGTCAGACTCTTACTGACTAAAACCCACCCGTGTTCCTTCTGTTGCCTGTGCAATGCCAGGGGGCCACGGTATCCCTTTCGGACTTTCCCGCAACCCCGGCAGGCAATGGTCTCATCGGACCCCTTCATTCGCTGACATCTCTTTGAGGCGCGCGTGGAACACAACGCGCCGTCGACCCGGGCTTGGTCCTTACCGGACGGCGAGCTACCCATTGCTCACCGTCCGCAAGCCCGCGCCTACGGTGGCCGGGAATCGGCAACCGATTCCCGACGCCCAGGGCGTCTCCTCCTGCGGCGGCTAGGGGCGTGAGGGC
This sequence comes from Xanthia togata, assembly GCA_963853775.1. Lineage (NCBI taxonomy): Eukaryota > Metazoa > Arthropoda > Insecta > Lepidoptera > Noctuidae > Xanthia > Xanthia togata. Next base: position 1,324,819 of record OY970801.1, read on the forward strand.
GCGAAATTTGCCTCTCCCTCACGCGCTCCGCCTCCTCCTTCGCGAGCATTACTGCTTCGCAGAAGGAGGTGACGGCCTCCCAAAACCTCATCCCCTAAAGGTGTTACATAGGCGATGAAAGTTTTTATGGAAGTTCGTTATTTTTTCCGATTGGACATCCAATCGGACACACGGCTTGTTTGGAACATATCCTACATTTACTCAAAGCAGTTGAGCTCTGGTTGAGATTTCGCGTAAAGCTTTTAAAAATAAAGCACAGTTAAAAAAAGCTTCTCACTGTTAAAATTGCATTTAACCGACTTCTGCCAACTGTCCCATCGAATCTCTTCGTAAGTGTGACTGAAGGTAACTTTGAACGACAGTTCTGAATTGAAGCCATCTGTAACTTCAGCTTGTGAAATATTTCCTCTGCGGGAAAGGTGGAAAAGTTTCGATGTAAGTAAAGTTAGACGGCGCTCAGAGTTGTGACTGTGACGGACAGAATCTGCTACTGATATCAGATTTTATTTCGTTCAACTTTATAAAGATTTCAAGAAACTAACAGAAATTTGGGTACTATTTTTGTAATTTTGCCGTTTGAAAATGACTGATTCTCAATCTCAGTTTTTAATAACTGGCTAAATGTCTGTATTTAGCTTGTGAATTAAATCTGAATAACTTACCGCCAGCTTAAAGTGAACCATCTTGGGGGACGGCGGCTTTCTTCTGTAATACAACATTAAAAATTAACACACACACTACTTAACTATTAGCGCAAAGATTTAATAATTACAAACTAAGTAATAGTTAATTAGCTACGTCTCGTATGTACTGCGAGCTAAGCTCTTACGCCGGACTTGCTGAGCCCAGAGTAATAAACTCTTGTTTCAATTTATTCGCCGGAAAATGGAGGTTAGAGTTACTTAACAAGTATTTTATTAAAAGGGAAAATGAAAATGTTGTTTGATTTTACTCCTTTTTGTAAGTTTGACCTCCGACTGTTCATCAGGTACCCTATATAAATAAATGTTGTAACTTACTGAATTTTCATGTAGTTTCCTACTTCGCACTAATTTGAAGTTTTGTACACGTTTCAGGAGCCGAGGACAGTACAATAAATTGGTCGGGATGTCTAATTTTATTTCGGTGTTTAAAGCTTTTAAAATCAGTTTTTGTAATATGCTCTCTTTGATCATTTTCTTTTTGGCTCGTAATAACATAAATTTTGCTTCAAAAAATTAATTCTTCCTCGTTTTATTACAACCATCCCGGCAAGATTTTCCTGAATACGAGTAGATTCGTGACATTAATTACATGTTCATGAAAATTAAATACGTAGGTTAGCTACCCACATTTCCGCGAAATAAAATGAGAATAGGTACCTACCAGTTCTTACTAATTACATAGTAGGTATTTTTATGAAGACTTCATAAGTAGGACGTCTTTACAGATTTATTATATTAGCAGGTTTTCCTTTTTGAAACGTAGTAGGTTCCACTGGTATTACATTTTTCGCGTTAAAAATATAAAGTTACCTATTTTTTCACTATCAAGACTTTTATGTATGAAAATAAGTTTTTAACAACACAATGTCTTAAAAGATCTTACAAGTGCAACAAAAATGGTGTTTCCACTTTATTTACATAATGATAAGATAGCAAAATAAATTATTTTAAAGTAATTTGCGGTAAGTTGACAGTGCGCAGGCGCGGGAGGGTTATGTTTATGTTGCAATTTATAATAGTTATAATTGTTTACAAAGTTGTTTCTTAAGCTTCGTTACTATAAAGAAATAATGGAAAATATTGTCACGACTTTGATAAAGGATTTATTTTTCAAAGTAGTTTTGAATTTAATGCAAGTTTCCAGAAAAAAATCTTTATACATTTATGTATGGGGTACGCGTAGATATGAGTAGTACTATTTTCTTCTATTTTTATATGCACTAGTTTGAAGAGGGAATTAAGTTGTTCAGTAACTTATTTATGAGATTATAAACATCTCTTATTTTATTTAAGCTTTGCAATTTTTAAATGAATGCTCTAACCAAACCTTAATTAATCCTCAAGTACTTAGTAACTTCACTACAACTTACACTATACCTATAACCTAATAGTACCCTAACCATAGTACTAGTAAATCACAACACAAACTTACCAAAAGTTCACAGAATCCAAAAAGCACAGAAAACGTCAACAAAAAAAGTCACAAACTTCGTAAAATGTCGTGAAATTTCGGAGCAATTCGTCCACGTGACGTGCGCACGCGACGATGCTGTGTTGCGGGCTGCGACCGCGCATCTTCTCTTTATACGCCACCCCCCTCCCTCTGCGGCTAAGAGGATATGTAATGCCACTAAATATGCTCTAATAATTGGTCTAATGATACCTCCGATGATGGGCTCCATCGCTTCAAGGTAAGTGAAAGGTCATTGGGAGATGTACTATTTTTAAGATCTTTGCTGTTTTCCAGAGGTTTTCTCTGTGAAAAACGTTATATTGACGATCATTTAAAAGCTGAATAGGTATTTCGTTTATTAAAAGGTTTTCGTCACACTCAAGTGTCACTTAGGATATTCGAGATAAGGATGAGGATGCTGAGCAGCTCTTCCCGGAAAAGGAAAGGATACCCGCTTATTTCTTGTCGTTCCTCCGATTGTCAGAAAATACATTCATAAATCATTACCTAGGTATGTCAAGCGGAGAGGCAACCGATGTCTTCATTGGTCACAGGACAATAAGTTCCTAAGGTTAGAGAAATTGTCAGACCTTATTCTGTTTCTGGACTTACGATTTTCTATCCTTTACTTCAGACATCACAAGTTAAGAATTTATTCAAAAGCCTTTCATCACCCGCAATGGCAAGGGGATTGACAATACATTGCCGTAACTTAGAAATAAAGTTTCATGTCTGTAATTTTACCTCTACTCTTTAATAAGCCCTAAACCTCCTTTAGTATCCGCATTAATTAACCAGCTTAAATTAAAAAAACAAAAAATATAACACAGGCAAACCGTAAAAACGATTTTGTGAGGAATAATTTTAAGTACATTTTTTTGTTTTATGGGTTGGCCGGGGCCAATTACACTATTTAAATTTGTTATATAAACTCATCATAAATAACATAGCATCACGCCTGTAATCCCCGAAGGGTTAGGCAGAGGTGTACCTATAGTACACCCACATTTCACTACTGAGAAATTTCAGATGGAACAACCCAAATATATTACTGCCCGACCCGGGAATCGAAATCAGGACCTCATGCTCATCAGTAGGACTTGCGACCACTAGACCAACGAGGCAGTCATCATAAATAAATAAACAAATAATAATCGAAACACATCGATGCTGCTTGGCGGAAGAAGTACCTACTTAAGTATGGTAGTTGTGTACTTTCAAAATCAAATAGCTCTGCCACTATTATAGTTATAACACAACACCCTGTAAACCTCTTCCACCTACTATTAGCCGAACCCACACAGTCCTCACAAAGTGACGCAGTCTTGAGATAAGGTTCTGTGTTGTCCAGCTTGTTTATAGCCGTGACGTATCTTCACATGTTATTGTAATGTAACTTCTGCTGGCGCTTACAATGTTAAGCTTTCTTAGAACTGACCAGTTTCTATTTACTGTATCGATAAGTTAAGGGTGTTCAAATACGTTCAGATGCAGAAGCCTGAAATTCTACACGCAACTAAGCAAAGGATTTCTACTGTAGGTATTATTGGTGCATTATCACAGTCTCAAACACCTCAGAATTTGTTTCGGTCTTTTTCTTAGGGTAATCAAATACCGACCATATCTAGTTTTAAAACATATTTTATTTTTGACGTGTTAAAGTTTTTTCTGAACCAATTTACAAAAACCATTGAAAAAAAACGACTTCCAAAAAAAAAAGCACTTCAAAGTGAAAAATAACTCTGATTTCGGAAGTCGGTATCTTTGGTTTTTTATTTTTGTTTTTTTGCCACTGACTTCCGAAATCAAAGTAATTTTTCACATTGTAGTGCTTTTTTTTGGAAGTCGGTTTTATTTTTTGTAAAAAAAGGTTTTTATTTTTCACTTTTTAGTTGTGGTACCTACACAAACCCCCCACAAAAATTTGAATACCACTACCTGCTATGTAAATTACTGTGACAGGAACTACTAGAACATCGTCCACATATACTAGGTGGGAAAAATACGTATTATTGAAGCTAACTCAAAAACGAGGGGTTTTTGAGTTAGCTTCAATAATACGTATTTTCAGATCAGAGAATCAGATCTTGACCAAACTTATATGGGACCACTTCTAAACTATGATCTAGCAAAAACAAGCAAAGATCATAAAAATAAATTCATGCTTGGCGGAGTAACCGTGTAACAAACATACAACCGAATTGAGAACCTCCTTCTTTTTTAAGTCGGTTGAAAACAAATATCATTTATAATTTACCCAGACTTGCTTTTCCTACTGCGGAAATATTGGAACCCAAGTTCTACGCTACTCTACGCTGTGCTACGCCAATCCAGTCGGGAATCACATGCCGTAGCAGTTTTCAAATTCATGGTACCAATAGATAATGAGTCTCAGTTTTCAATTATTACGGTTCTGGGAATCTTTAGACATACATTCTAACGGTTAAATACTCGTTTGGCACATAATATTTAGTTAGTTTTAAGAGTTTATTCATATCTCTAAATGTACAAGTCGCAAAAAAAATACCAATAAATAGGATAGTTTGTATTTTAATTTACTTGACGTTTTCTTCGCACGTTCGTGCTGGAGCCTCTGTAAATACCACGGTACTCGTACGTTTACAATTTATTTTGTAAAACAAAAGAAGCGGAAAGTACACGACGGAGACGTTCCATTGCAAGTGCTTACTTACAGTGTTGCAGAAGTTGTTCTACGAAAAGAACAAAAGTTCCAGTTTTTAATGAATATTGCATTAATTAAAGACTTGAAGAAACTGGGAAACGAACCAAGAGGGATTCAAAATGGTCTATTATTTAGAGATACGTTTTGACACAAAGTAAAAGAAAATTGGAAAACAAGAGCTACTGTGGTTTTCCCAGTTTTCCTGTAGCATAGGCAATACAAAATGTAAGTAATCTCCTTAATTAGGCACGTCGACCGTAGTGCCGCAGCGCATCACAATGTTTGATTTGTTTTAATATTTTGAATCGTGCTGATTACTATCTCGTTGTTTGTTGTGGTTATTTAATTATTTTCCTGGTTTTATTCTAGCTAGTCTAATTACGGCTCTATTATACTTATCATTTATTAGCAAGAAAATCATGTAAAAATTACTTTACAACTTATTTGGATTCCTAGGGATTTCCCGAACACTTCTTAGCAAGGCGGATCCTGGAAATAATGACTAGTTTTAAAGATAACCAACCTTGTGTAAAAAAACCAATTCATCATCAATTTTATTGATAACCGTTAAGTGTGGAGCATAACTCAGTTTTGTATTAAAATATAAAGTAAGTACCTAGTATAGTGTATTAGTACTAATTACATATGTTCTAAAGTTGCTTATAAAGAAGTTTCTAATTTGTCTTGGAATTTATTTAAAAAAAAAACATGTGGGGCAGTCTTTGGGGACTGCCGATAGAAGTGAAAACAATATACTTATGTATAGCTCATGGAAAGCGTTCGGTGACGATGACGCGAGTTTCATAATTTTTGTTCACCCAAGAAGTGCTCAACGCGCCTAATGAAGTTTTCACTTCAAAAGCCCTATTTACTTACCTATGATGTAGTACTAAACAAGTACTTACATAGTTCAGGTAATAAAAAAAAAAACGATGAAGTGCCAGTGACCTTTACCGCTGACCGCAGGGAGAGCTGTAAGGAGTAATGTTCTAAGTCACATAAAAAGTCAACAAGTTGGCATTATGTGTCAACTTATACGTAACGACGAGCGAAGCCTGGAGGTCGATTAATACAGAAAAAAGACAGAGGCCTAAACACAAAAAATAAAAAAACCAAAAAAGGTATTTCTAAATATGACAATAGTGGGTAAATAGCTTTTTAGCTATTTAACTGTTCAAGGTGTGGGTGCGCCTGCGGTTGGGTACGGAATGATACCCCTACCGGGTTACTCTATGTAAGAAATACTGACGAGCAACTTTTGTTTAGCACCGGTTGTAAATTCAAAGCAAACTCGACATCATTCGCGCCAACTCGCGAACTGTTGGTCAGCATGCATGTGTCTCACGCACGTGTTCCGTGTCAACTGATTGACATACATAGTTAGCTGGAAGCACTTAAGTTATTAGGATGTTTGCAGGTGGTTCCAGCTCCAGCGCAGTAAAACATGACTTCGTCAGGACTATTGAATTGTGGATGAAGTTGACCTTTTGTAACTGTCTACGTTGTGGCCGTGCATTAGTGATGTAAAAACTGGAAACACTGGGCAAAGTTATGAGTTTCATAGAATTAGTATGAGAGAAATAAGTGCCTAGGTAGGTACTTCGTCGTTATAATATTTAATTTTGTTAGGAGTTGAAATAACTTGGGTTTTTATTAAGTATATTAGTATCTACATTAACACAGCATGTTCTTGTTCACTGCCAAACAACATATACGTGACGTATACTCGTATAGCCAGTGGCAGGTAGTGTAATAGACTCCTTAAATAAACTCATGTCTGTCCATCCTCGTTCATACCAATGAATGTTGACCCAGTTTCCAAGTATGACATTTTCTGGATTTTTCCAAATAAAGTCAAGCATCTCGGTAAAAGACAAAACGTGAAAACATGCTGAGAGAGAAGCCATAATGATCTCATTATAACTGATGGGTCGGAGGAGATAATGAATAATAATGGGCCGCGTTCATCAGGATTTGTTTGGGGCTTTCTTTAAATTTATTTATTTGGTATAAGAACGTCGCAAAAATTATTTCAGTAGATGATTGATCGAGGCGAGTTATTCCAAGCTTGAAGATTAGACTCACTCAAGTCAGTATTGTAGGTTTGATGAGATAGGTAAGTACCTACTCATTGAATGAAAGGTTGCTGCTATTGTTAAAGTTCCTCAACATTTTTTTTCAAAGTTATGTTTAATTATTAAAGTTCGTTCCTAATCATTTTAAATTGTAAACAATTTTAATATTTATACGTATGTATTATATTTTAAGAGACTGGATCGCATTAGGTAAGTTAGAATGTAGCTAAATAATTTTTAAAAAAATGCCTTCTCACTGACATTAATTACGGATGCTGCCAAGATGTAAATTTTTGGTGAAATGTATAAGCAGCAGTTCCGGTTCTTATCTGTCAAACAGCGAAATAAATCATTGGTTTCAAGTTCTAGTCTAATGTGGCAGTTTGTATTCACGGCGATGTCGCGTAAACAGATGGCCACGCGGTCACTTTAAACGTTCTGCAGATTCTGCAATGCATTTACAGCGGTTTATTAGGTTTTTTATGCTTTTCAAGTGCTGAACATAGCACTGTTTTCTAGCTATTATGTAGATCTGTAAAGTTGATTGTTTTAACACAAAAAATTGTTCAGTTTAAAAGGCGATTATTAGAGATCTACACTTGAAATTGGATGGCAAACCATGTTTCAAAATTTTATGTTATCACTTATTTTCAAATAGGCACTTAGCCAACATTCTAGTTCCCTGTGGTTGATGATGGGGATAGTTCCCCTATCTGGTAATACAACAGTAGGTAGACCGTGGTCACCAATCCGTTTGACAATCGTCATAATATGTCAGTGTCCTTGTCGTAGGTCACATATCCATCCCGCATTTACCATTTATGTGTCATATACATATAAAGTGTCACGTTCTTAATTTTTTTTTTTAAATTTTGTTTCAATGTATCAAGTGCATGTTAACTGCTTCCAATTAGGCAACTATTAACATCTAACTATGACCAGCAATTCTGCCAACGTTTTAGACTAGGAAAGCCTTTCGTGAAGGTCCGAGTTCAAGACCATTTTCTAATGCAATAACATCACTTTATACCAAAATATCACGAACGAACCATGTCAATGAAGGACATTATCAGGAAGGTGTGCAATGTGACAATAACATCACTTGTGCCAAAAACGGTGAGATGAACCTTGGCAGAGCCTTCTAAACTGGAGATGTTATCTGGAGTCATGACGATGCGTCATGTAGGTGTCAACAACCTCGCTAGTTTTATTATCGTAGTTTCGTGGTGCTTTATGTTCTAGGAAAAAGCGTGAACTCACTATCATAGGGTAATAAAGTAGTGGCTATTTAACTAACATTTAATGTTTTAAATTCTTATTTTATGAGTTTAAATAAGTCTTTTGCTAATGGTGAACCCCCAAATATCGTAACTGAACAGTGTTCACAAGAAGTTTGCAATAATCGTCAAGCTCAACTGACGGTCATTCAGATGGTCAAGTCAGGAAGCCCCTGCACTACTCATCCTCTGGACAAACACCCTCGCAGTTTCGATATACCAACGGGTAAGACGAGTCTACTCAGAAGATGATCTTTGGGTTTGCTTCGAAAGTCCGTCGATCCACAACTCGGGAAAAGCGTTATTTAATTTTTATGTCACGAAATTTCAGTTGCAGACTTTGTGTCCGACTAGTCGCGAATACAACCGTGACGTATGTAAGTATCTACTCGTTGGTTTTATAGTGTCTTTTGTTCTAAGCTATTGCAAATAAACATGTGGGTAATGATAACAATTAGTTGTAATATTAATCGACCTTATCACGCGGGATAGCGATCCTTTATAACGAACCTTATTGTTTTAATAATGTCAGTGAAGCTGTAAACTTGTGGTTTCTCATAACGCCTGGGTAATTGATTTATTAGACGCGTCCACATCGCGATGTTCTTATTTCGACGCCCACATTGAAAATGCGTAATCTGCAAAAAAAATATAGAAATTTAAAATATGATTCAATAGTAGAGTTTGCTATACAGGTGTGCCCATGCTTGGACAACGCAGCCCGAACTCGTCATACCTAATCATTCTTCCGAAAGATGCCCACTGCTGGATATAGACCTAAGCTATGGCAAGCACCGTCACTAGGACGGGTCATGCGCTTCCCTTCCTATACCAAGTCGCCGGTCCTGCTTGAGGAGCTACTCACACTGTGTCGCCCAGTATGCGGTCGCCACTCCGGAACTTTTCCAACTCCGTTCTCAACCCCATTCTTCGGGCTATTTAAATGTGAATGCTACCCATCCTCCTAATATAATTTCTAAGTCACCTCTAACCATATTTATATTCAGTTCTTAAATTGGACACTGTTTTTACTGTAATGAAAGGCTTTATTATATTAAATAGTTCAGTAACTAATATGAGAATCTAATGATACGATCCATTGCACGATGTCTATTACAAATTGCTGGTTCAGTTTTATTACTCACACAGTGGGTCAAGTTACGGTGGCGTGGACAAAGTGTAGAGCATAGTTTATTTTTTGTTTATTTTTGTTTTATAATTATAAGATTGTATCAAACATGTTTATTTTTAATTTAGCGTACTGTGTTCCTCTTTGTTTATTAGCTGAATAGGAAAACGTAGTTTTCACCATTTAAAACAAAATATCGTTACATTTTCATAGCTGAAATATCAAAAGTGTTTTAAGTATTTACCTCCAACGATAAACATTTTTACATCTGGTTTTTCATACTTACTTTGTATGTAGGTAAGAAATAAAAAAAACCCGCAGGAGTATAAGCTATAATGACGTTAATTTTATTTTAAGAGAAGCGAGGTGTTGTGGATGGAAGTACCTACTGGACACTGTCTCTCAAAAAACACAACGCCTGTTCGTCAAACAGAGCTGAACCATGACCTTGATGTAGCTCTGAAAGCATTCCGATGAAGAAACGAGGGTAACAAGATTCTATTAATAAAACATGCGTGCCAATAATAATAGAAATATATGCGTGTCTGCACACTGGTAATATTTCGCAGTACAAATTATTATATTGAATCGATTTGCTGTATAATGTTCTTATTGGTCGTAAGTCGTTTCGACACTTATTTTGAGGTTAATTCACAGACAGTCACGAGTGGTATTGTTGCATTATGAGTCTAAACTTAGCATCGATTGTTTCTGTGATAACTTTAATAATCAAAAGATATGATATTACCTAATTGTTTCAGATGTGATACAAAGATAGAACGAAAACGGAAGTGAGCGTAATTCTTGATTATAAATCAATGTTTTTGTCGTACTTATATTTTAAGTAAAGATTTTTTTGCACATATTTCATGTTTTGGAGGAGACGAAAGGCTTAAGTATTCGTTAATATTTTAAGCACGGGTTATAAAGTATACGATTTATTGATAAATTTATCTCGGTTTTCGTGTTATCTGACTATTACGCTACACTCACACGTAACCTTAATCAGAATTGACCCAGCAATTTAGCGACATAGCCCAATAAACACACAAATACATTTATCATATTTTACCGTGTAAACATCAAACGGTAATGAATATTGCTTGAACCACGTGATGCGTGACGCAAGCATTTCACGGTGAACTGTGGCCGCGGGTAATCGATTTACCGCACACTGTGCAGGCGGCGCACGGTGTGAAGTGTGAGCATTTTGTCTGGCTGATGCGGCAGTGTGTGCACTGTGCACTGTGACCCGGGTGATTGATAGATTATGGTAGCTTATTATGTTTTTTGTTTGTTTTGGCAAATGAGCTGCTGTGTATCGTACGTGTCGCTGCAGGATGGAATAATTTTCGATTTAGGTAGCTTATATTTTTATTTAAGTGTTTCTTTTAAATGAATCACAAATACAATTGTTTCGAAGCCAAAAACTAACCTAACATTGTAATTCCTTAGTAATGTCAACTATAGTTTCATCACGTGTTTGTAGGGGTTTTATCTGAACGTATGTAAATCTAATCTAATCTTACTAGCCTGTATTGTCCCACTGCAGGGCAAAGGCCTCCCTCTCCCTTTTCCACACAGTTCTGTCCTTGTCCTTTCGGTAGGAGTCAAGCTCGTCCCGCCATCGTCGCCTCGGCCTGCCGCGATGTCGTCGGTCGTGCGGTTAGTGGGACCCAATCGGTGGTTCTCTGAGCACACTTGTCATCTGACATGCGACTGACATGTCAGCCGTTGGTCCCGGCTGTCATTCGTGGATGTTTTACAGTCGTTACGGGTCGTCAGAAGTCTGAAATTCTGAAAAGCAGTCTAACCAAGGGGTATCGTATTACCCAGTTACTGGGTTGTGAAGGTCAGATATGCGTCGCTCCATCTAAAATACTCCATATAAAATTCAGCTGCATCCGGTTAGACTGGAAGCCGACCCCAATATAGTTGGGAAAAAGCTACTTAGGCAGATTGATTGAATTTGTGTTAAAAACAGCTATTTAATTAATACTCATTCGAAAATGTAGTTTGATTTATTATAAATTAATTAAAATCAAATCAACATTTGATTTGAATTCAACTGTTTGAATAAAAAAATGCATTCTTAAAAACATCCTTATTTTGTAGTCAAAAACAGCTTCCTGCAAATCGTCTAGGTTCACATAACAACACATTTTATGTACCTACCTTAAATTACATAAGTAGATAATGTTAATATCCTTTCCAAGTCAGTGCGATACTTTCAAACGGCTGGTGCTCGTCATGAGCGGAACCTCGGGCTGTGATTGTATACGCTGCGGTTTGAGAATAACCTGCTTTTGTGAACTACACATCAAATGGTACAGTTGAATATTGTAAAACATTTTGAAAGTGTAACGTTGGAGTTGCTTTTCCATTCTTCTCCATACAACTACCTTCTGGAATCAATTCCATTTTCTTGTAAATTTTGATTTTATGTGCATAATTATTTGAAATAAATGTTTTGACTTTGACTTTTTTGAATGAACTAAAGTCAATTAACACTGTTACTTTTACTTTTCATCTCATCAATCTGCCCATCTTCTTCCAACTACGTTGGATTAATACCGGTATTTTACATGGAGCGACTGCTTTTTTGAACTCTACAACCCAGTTACTGGGTAACACGATACCCCTTGGTAAGACTAGTTGTCAGACTTTTGGGCTTCTGATTACCCGTAACGACTGTCAAAGATTTACGAATGACAGCCGGGAAAACGGCTTAGCATGCTTTCCGAGGCACGGATGGGTCTCGGTATGCAATGGTGGTCACCCATCCACAAACCGACCGATTTAGCCACAAGCCCCTCTTTTTCATATCATCTATATTTATAAAATAATACTCTTTAATAATAATCAGTTTTTATGAATTTTTTGCTCATTATTTAAGATAAAAAAACTGAAGTTTTAATAGACTTTTGATGCAGACCGTATGTGTGAATGATTCACAAGCTAAAACTGTTCTGTGGATATATTGTATTGGTGAATGAGAAATCATCGTATTAATGGAGGCATTATCTCAATGAAAGGTCTTGACAGAAAAAATCAAATACCACCCATCTTATAAGGTATCCAATTGATTGGTGGTTGCAGTGTTAAAGTTAGCTCTAAGACAGTTAGCCCTAGAATGCCCCAGCTAGATAACGATGTTTATTCGAAATATTTAACTAAACACTAATGTAGAGAATATCCAGTTTTTAGCAAAAGACTTCTTATTGAATGAAGTCCACTCAGAACAATACATCATTTCTCAATTTATGGAATTTAGTTTTTTTTTTGTTTAATTTCTCCCACTCTGGGAGCCCGGCGTGTCAGACTCTTAAACCCGACCGTGTTCCTTCATTTAATTTAATTTAATTTATTCAATAACAATTTACATTGTGTCTGATTGTTTTACAAATATACCTACACAAATAACACTTAAGTTGCCTGTACGTTGCCAGGGGCCACGGTATCCCTTTCTGAATTTTCCGCGATCCCGGCAGGCATCGCCAGTTCTGCTGACATCTCTTTGAGGCTCGCGTGGAATATAACGCGCCATCGACCCGGGACTGGTCCTTATCGGACGGCGAGCTATCCATTGCTCACCGTCCGCAAGCCCACGCTTACGGCGGCCGGGAATCTACCTGCGATTCCAGACCTCCACCGTATGCTCCACCGTGTCCTCCGGGCGATCCACGCAATGATGACACACAGGCGTTTCCTCCCACCTTATCCGAAACAGGAACCTCCCGAAACAACTGCGTCCGGTGAGGACCTTCGTCAGGCGGTAGGTGAGGACGCCATGGCGCCTCTCTAGCCACTCCTCAAAGAAGGGACTTATCGCCGCAATTGTGGCGTGCCTAGTATTGGGTTGCGACAATCGCACTATCCATGACGCCATGAGATCCCGCCGGAAATTACCTACTACCTACGCTGTAGATATTTGTAAAAAGGTATAATTGAATCAAACCTTTTGTCTCTCCTTACCTACTTAGGGAGAGTTTGTTCGAACCTTTTTGGGGATATAACAAGATCCATAATTTACTTGAAAGGTTTCCTTATTTAGAAATATATATTCAACGAGGCTTTTAAGGTTTAGGCACAAAAATACATTATCTAATTCTATTTCCTTGATCTAAGTCTAGTATTTATTTGACCGCATCCATGCATACTCCTTTATATAACATTAGAAAAATAGCGGTTATCCTTATCACCCTCACGTTATTTTGATATAAACGTATAATAATCTTCTTTATTTCACGATAAATATAAAGCATTGTCATGTTTTTACATTAAAAATAACTGTAAAGTGCAGTCATTTCTACAATATTACACAATTAGTGTCATTATTTTTCTAATGCTATTTATAAATGGAGTATAGGTACCTATATGCTATTTTATTGATAATATCGTAACACTGTATACAAAAACAGAATCGTGCCGGCTTTACGCTGATGATCTGACTGACGTGGTGGCATCTCTGTGTACTGTACCGGACATCGACAGTCGGCCATCGATCAATATTTTATAGGTATCTAATAGACAAAGTACCTACATAAATAGATAAGCAATAATGTATACACTAAGCAATATTGACTGTAACTTTAAGATAAGACCTATTTCATAATAATATGGGTTCCGTAATGTTTTTTACAACTTACAACATAAAATAACTTCAAAACAGTAGGAGAAAATTATTTTCTAAATTTGCATTATTAGTACTCGTGACTGTACGTACAATCTGAAAGAGTTTCCAGAAGAGGACGTTTTGTAACTTAAAACAAAATGCAATAATAATGACCAAAATCGATCAAACAGCAATATCTCAATACTTTCACGTTGGTGTTGAACTTCACCCTGAAACATTCGACACCAAGTGTTTGAGTATCGTAAGTGTGTAAATACTGATCAGATCAGTAGGTGAGTGTGCTTAACTGTTTAAGTTACATTTTTGTGAATGTCAGCTGTGACGTAATACAGTGTAAGGACTCCGTTATGAAAGGAGAGAGTAACAGTGCTCTAAATATAGCCACAGCAACGAGAATTGGCATTTTTATTTTAATAATAGCTCGTTTTAAATTATGTTGTTTATGTAAATTGATAAAAAGAGTTGAATGGTTTGTAATGGAAGTATTAAAAATACATAAAAGGTTTTTTGTGCCTTTGTACTGTCAAGCAACGAAGACTGTTGGTAAAAAAAAAAAATCTTGGTTCATTGCATTTCCCATATTATTACGTATGTCGATGGTCAGTGGCTAAGGCCTCGCCTCTCATGCACGAGGTTGTGGGTTAAAATCTGGGCAAGCACGTGTGACTTTTCAATTCTTATATACTTTCTGAGTTTATCTTGGACATAACTGACATCGGTGAAGGAAAACATCGCGAGGAAGTAGTTAATATAAGTCTGAAATCGTCGAAATCGAATCGAACCGTCTGGAGCAAGCGTGGTGATCCATGCTCTTGTATGAAATGCCTTCTCTGTATGAGAGGACCTTTGCCCTGCAGCAGGACAATAAAGGCTGGTATAATTATAATTATTTCGATAAAATGCTCTTCTAGATAAGCCTAAGATATATCTTATGTCATCTGACATCCACCGCAGCATGGTGCTTCTGTGTGACCCATCATTGTGTTGACCGTCATCAGTGGTGATTGTGGTTATTTGACATAGCGTCTCTCGGTAGCAGCAATACTTTTACTTGACGATGGCTACACAGGCTCAAAATGTCACATATGTTACAATGAGGTGCGAACTAACCTCCTGACCGCTTTCGGTAGTGATCGTTATTTGTTTTACAAAATCACTTTATAACTTTTGTGTTTCGTTAGCTTTTAGCGCCCGATCACTCGTACCTCACCCACACCACATCGCAGCGACAAAATGTAGGCGAGCTGTAGTGGTTAGGGCTTCTTCACACGTATCACAACCACACCACGACCACAACCACACCTCAAACACACCACGTGGCCGGGCGTATATTTCGTATTGAAAATGAATAGTACTATTCACACGTACCAGATTTTGCAGTCGTTATCGACCGTGTGTGTGATACCAACCATATCGCAACCACATCGCAACCACCAGCGACAATGTGAACTAGTGGCCGACCAAACCGCAAAACCATGAGTTTGGTCAGTCAACAAGTGTTTCCGCTATGAAAACCGGAGTCGAACTGTGTCTGCACACCACTACTGGCGACAACGCAACCACATCGAAATTTTGTCGGTACCACAACGCAACTACAAAAAGCTACACCGACACTATTCACACGTAACCACTGATTGACAGTATTTTGTCGTTGCGACGCACGTGGTGTGGTTGTGGTACGTGTGAAGAAGCCCTTAGGGCCCGATCACACGTACCTCACCCTCACCACATCGCAGCGACAAAATGTAGGCGAGTAGTGGTTACGTGTGGAATGTCGATGCAGCTTTTTGCAGTTGCGTTCTGGGAACTACAAAATTTCGATGTGGTTGTGTTGTCGCTAGTAGTTGCGATGTGGTTACGATGTGGCTACCACAACACAGAATGAATGAGGGGTGCACAATGTCGTCGCGTCGACGCAATTTTGTGTTTGCAATGTGGCCTGCCGTACAAATAAGCGCCAACTACATGTTGCCCTTGTGGTGTGGTTATGGTACATGTGTCGGGCCCTTATTCCGCAAATGTACAGCCCACAGTGATCCACTAGGTACAGCTATATCTATGACATAATATTGATATTTCATAAAACAAAAAAAAAACATAAATTTTGATGAAACAACCTACTCCATTAAGATGCAAATTAAATTAATCAAAATCAGTTGAAAGTTCTGCCAACCGGTTTATTTTTAACGATCGTGATAAATCGCCGTCTCCAAACGAATAGGATTGATTACGAATTCGGAAGGTAGGCAGGACATATTTTATTGGTTCATTAAGATATTATCTGGGTGATTAAGAGCGTGTATGTATCAGTAGCGGCTCCTGGTGTGATGATTGACAGGCGTGGTGACAGCCGTGTTATCTGGAGAAAGAGCAGACAATATTGCCATTATTGGCTCTTTAATAGCGTAGTATAAACGCTCTTAAGTTAAATTGTTACTAACCTTTTGGACTCTAACTGAATTAAAAGATTTATATTCTACTAGCTTTTTCCCGCGCCCGCGTGGGTGTCGGAAAATATCCCACAGGGACGTGCTACCGGGATTCAGAGTATCCTATGCCCTAACTCAGGTCATGGCCTTTCCGCATGCCTTTCATCTAACGTTCAGCCGTTACGGCATGAAAAGGTAACAGGCAGATAACAAATCTGGTTCCGTACCTCAAAATGAAGAATTGAAACCCTTAAAGGCTGACTTCGTTGTCTGGTAAGATCCTTTTTCTCAGGAACGAGTGGAGCCAAGTCAAGATGAAATAGATGTCAATAACTTAGACTACGGTCGGTTGAGACTTACGGTCTCTTGGAACGAAAATCTAACTTCCAAGTCAACGCAATATAAAAGTACGGCCATTTATGACGCATATTTTGACCCTCGCAAATAAACCAGTCTATTTGGTACTTCCCGTTTGCCCAGCAGCATGAAGTTTGGCGAGAAGCACGCTCAAGTTCAGAGGAAAAGCAAAAATTGGTAATAGGTATGTATATCGTTATATATGAACTGCAAATTTAAGTTTGTTCTTCAATCTGGGATCAAAAATTCATAGGCCGTGTCTTGAATTAACATTTAGTCTGAATGAAATCAAGATTAAATGTTAATTCAAGATACGGACTATATTTCCAATTCTTTAAATCTCTTGCAAAGAAGACACAAAAAAAACAATATAACATGTGAATTTAAAAATCATCCCTAATTTTAACACTGGGAGAAGATTTTACAAAAAACACTGAAAATGAGCGCTGAAGATTTTACAAAAGTGCGTAATTATTTATTTCTTACCATAAGCATAAAGCATAAATTAGAATTTTCATATCCCAAACTTAAGAAATGCAGGAGTTCCCATGCAAATTTTCATCCCCTATATCATCCCCTTTAGGACTATTTTTGAGACAAAAAGTACCCTATGTCCTTCTCCAGGATCCCATCTATCTTCTTGCAAAAAATTACTTGAAATTTTATCGAAATCCGTTCAGTAGTTTAGCCGTGAAAAGGTAACATACAGACAGACAGAGTTACTTTCGAATTTATAATATTATTATGGATTGTATTATAAAGTCTTTAGAAGCAGGGTTTCATAGGATATCACTTGTTAATGGTTTGGATTTGACAATTATCTCGCATAATAGTAGGTAGGTATGTTCGAAGACGGTGCTCACTGGAATGAAGAAACCTACTCACTCTTGACCTACAGACTCCCAGTTTGTTAACTTCTGGAAACAAATTCCAAGTTATTGTAAAAGCATTTTTACATTCTAAAATATTTAGCTATTGACCCCTTGGCCTTCTTAACTCCTAATAGCAGCTAAAGAGAAGTAACTACCGTCCATAATAGTTGTTACATTCCTTACATAATGTAATGCTGCTAATTAATGCAACAGCGTCTGTGAGATATGTGTAATGTCGCAAGTCGCATGGGAAGTTAATCATTAATATACCATGATATTTTGGAGTGTGAGGTAACCGATGATAAAGTTGGACAGGTGCTTTGTGATGCTGGGCAGCAACAAATAGTCGCTCTTTGCGAAGTACCACCACGTACCTATTTCTGCCAGCAAACAAGTTCTTGACTGCAAAAATCAATTTATCGATTACCTACAGAATACAGCGATAAACTACAGAATAAGGCTAAATAATAACACCCGCACGGGTCGATCGAACGGTAAGCTAAGCTCGCGGTCGGTTGGTGGATGGGTGACCATCCATAACATATCGAGACTCCGCCGTGCCATGGAAAACACGTCGTTACGGGTAGTCAGAAGTCCAAAACTATGTCCATGTAAAATACTGGTATTCAGCTGCATCCGGTTAGACTGGAAGCCGACCCCAATATAGTTGGGAAAAGGCTAAGCGGATGGACAGCAATTGTCAAAACATAGGAATCTTTGCTGCACAGGTATTTTGCCTACCAAGGCAATCAGCCTTAGTCTCAATGGACATGTCCTTTATATTTTGGTTTCAGTCTAAAGCAATGAAGTGAGGAGCATAAATATTATAGGACTTGAATTTACGGGGTGCCTACAGTAGTTGTAATAAGCAGGGTTTGACCTTAAGAGTGTGCATTCACGCCATATTTCATATTTCCATACAGTAATATTGCCAAATTAATCAAAACAGGTAAATATTTGATAGCTATTTGCGACGTTGTCAACTTTTAGAATGAACATCTGAACGGAATGTTGCTATTTTAAATATTGTATTTTATATAAAAATTTACAATTAATTATTGTATATTTATTTTATATCTCATTGTATACTGCACCAGTCGACGTAATAACGTCAACGCTGTTAATTTTGAATTTTTATCAATTTCGCCAATTTTATCAATTTATTAAATGTCAACTAAGTATTATTGTCTTATACTAATGTTAATAAGAACCGCATCTTAACCCGATCCGTTTCGTAGTTTAGATGTACAACGCCGTCACACATAAGACACGATTTTGCTTTGAAGGTATATGTATTTTATTTTAATGTAGTTATTATGACACAGATATTGGGTATTTATTTATTTTAGTTTCTCATTCACGACACACCACACACACTCATGTATGTCACAACATTTTATTTGATTTTGTGAGCATTACATATTATCATCATATATTTTACTACTTTTAATTAATTCTGTATATTATTAACGGTCACACACTTCCCTGTCTTTAATATTCTAGCGAATGGCACTCGTGGGTTGCAGCTGAAAATCAGCGTCAGGTGATACACTTTGTGTTGTCATCTGACATTATGCTGAGCTGAGGCCCTTTTGGCATTATAATCATTGTTTTCTGTTTTCTTTTTTAGTTATACGGTGTATTTTTCTGCTGTAATGCCAATAAACTCAATTTTCTTTGTTTGTTTCTTTCAATAACTCAACTACAGAAATAAGTAGCACTTACCTTAATTAGTAACACGTAACTTTCACAGCTCGTAAATCTTGTAAGACGTGCAACACGTCACGACTTCATCAGAATGATATCATTATCTCTACGCATTGAATGAGTTTAATTTCACTACCTTGGTTTAGGGGTTGCCCCTTCTCTATCTCAGAGTGGACCTATAACAACATGTAGGTATCTAATTACTGTACTGCCATCATACACAGGTCCGCTTTTCAAGAGCCTTTATCGTAAATTGTTGATGGCAAAGCTCACGGTTTTCAGTAAGCATTTGCAAGTTGATGTCTCCGAATGTACTGTTAAATTCATGAACCAGATTCATCGAAATCCCCAATTATAACACTAAGCCTCTTTTAATGTCCGCAATAACTGCAGGCATTATGACGAAACTTCACAAATAGGGTCCACGCTACAAAGGTCAGTTCGAATGCTCGCGTGATGAGCACAGCGCAACTTATGATGTCATTATATGGAGAGCAGTTATAGTACAATGAGGGTTTATGGTTCCGCATAATGGGGCCAAGTATACTAGCAAGTCAAAACGAATAATAAGTGTAAAGTGTGATGTAAGAAATTAGCAGGGGAGTGTGTCTCACGGCTGCGCCAAAAAGTAAGAGAAAATTCTCACTTAATTTTGGATGTGAAGTGAGTCTTATGTTGGCTAAAATATCTACCAAACTGATTTTGAAGATATTGAAATCGAAACCAAGAATTTGGGGAAGGAAATAAAACACACTTTGTATTTATTTTTTCCCTTGTGGAACCCAAATAATAATTCTCACACGCACTTACTTAAGCTTAGAAATAATAACGGCTATTCAGAACGACCTCCGTCAAGTAATTATTACCATTTGTTTATAAGCACATGCCACACTTACCCACCCACTCATTAGAGCTCATTTCAGCTAGTTACAACCAACGTCACGATAGCGATACGATTTAACAATATATACCTAGGTACTACTAGATTTCATTTTTATTATGACATTGGGCAAAGAATGACATTGGAAAAATATTCAAAATTAACCGCAAAATAGTTAGCACTTACCTATCTGGTTGGGCCTACGTTAACATTGAGGACAGTTTACATACCCAATAAGTACATAATAGATCACATCCATGCGGAATGTGATAAATCCTTGATCTGAAATTCTGTTCGGGATTTTGGAAGGCAACAAATCCATAAAAAATCCACATTGCGTTCGGAATTTTCCCGTGTGTATGTGGCCGGCCGTAGTGTCATTTCTATTTGGTGTGTTAGTAGCACATTTTTTGTGCAGACAATATTCTTACTCTTCTCTTCTTTTAGTCACCACTTCGCTAGTCACCATTTCGTTAAGCGCATTACGCGTTGCCCATATCCTATCGCCTCAAAACTGTGACGTAGAGTTGATCTCTGCGCATCTCTGTCAACCTTGTTCTCGTGCTACCACGGTCTGGGTCAGTTCCGTGCGTTATTGATGACACGGTCGCGCTCTCGTCATGACCTATCCATTACAGTACAGTAAAGGACAAGAGCTTGTTAACATTCTTACTAGAACGTTTGTATTCGAAGTTGATGGTCAAGTACCCTACTAGTGCTGCTCTTCTCTCTTTCTTGGTACGGCATGATTGGGCTCGTATTGGTACTCTTGCTGATATCAGGGCAGAAGAAGCTTGAACTGTTCTTGTGCCCCTACTTTTTGTTGATATAAATTTTCGACAACCTAAATCTCAATATACCTAAATGTTTACAAACGACTTGGTAAGTTAGTGCTTATCGCTGGGTTTAGATTATGATTATCGAAACCTCATTACGTAGAACTCAAAGAAGGTGGTTTATATTATGAACCGTCTTGCTAAATAGAGAAATCAATGTGAAGGCAGCCGGTCATTGTTTAACATTTGTTTGGTTTGACCCCAAGTGACCTTTATGGGCGTAGACCACGTCCCAACGTGATTGACTGATAGTTTTGGAACGCCTGCGAATAATGTGTTACTTTAAAAATTTTGGCAGTTCTAGCTAGAGGCTATGTTTAAGATTATTGAATACCTAGAGAAACGGAATGTATTATAAAAAAACGTGTTACGTTATTTTTGTGTTTAGTTTTGGCAATATTTGGATAGAATGGATGTTATTATAATAAGGTCATGATTATATTAATAGGTATATCAATTACCAACTCCTTTAAAAAAATAGGTAAACAGTGTTTTGTGGAAAGAAAAAAACATAACCATGTATTAGGTAACGAAATTTCAAAACAAACTCTGACAAACAGTTGTTAAAGTATTTATCTAAATGTGTATGTCACAACTACATCATATTCATTATGTAGTCACATCCGTACATAATATCAATTCTTTACAATGGAACTGTCCAAAAACATCAATAAAACAATTTGCGCATACCAAAACAACTAAGTTTTGCATATAAAAGCAGCGTTAACCTCAATGCGCTGTTCAGTAGGGTAATTCTATGCAAACGCACACCACGACGTGTCATGGCGCAATGGTGACGCAAGCAGTGTGTACATGCCACATAAGACATGCGAATATCTACGGTAATAGTTATGGGATGTTGGAGGACTGCAGAGAAAGTGACCTTAAACGTGTTGGTGTCTTCGATGATGGGTTTTGGAGGTCAAGATGATTTTGCGGTAAAACTGTCTAATGACCGAGCCATACCATCCATTAGAATGAGGATTGTCCGTGGAATATCTATGACAGTAGTGTAGGTACTTACAATAGGTAATATTTTTTTTTAATAAGTTCTTTAACTTTTTTTAGGGTTCCGTAACCGAAGGGTGCCAAACGGAACCCTATTATTAAGCCTGCGCTATCCGTCTGTCTGTCTGTCTGCGAGCTATATCTCATAAACCCTAGTAGGTAGACATAGGCATTTGAAAATTTCACAGATTATGCATTTCTTTTGCCGCTATAACAACTCATCGAGAGAACAGATATATTTTTTATTCTTTTTATCTCCAAAAAATGATGAAATAGGGAGAAGTAAAAGTTTTCCGTTTTAGACCATTTTTGCACAAGCTCTATGTCAACAAATAAACAAGTTAGGAATTTGAAACTTCTGTATATATTGTACCGTATACTTTAAATAATCAACAAATACTAAACACGTCGATTCATCGGGTATTTATTTAAATATGCGTGATTTTCTGTAACAAAAAACAATTTTGTAATTCATGGTATCATTATGAAATACAAATTTATCATTAAGATCATTTTTTTCATTAAGATGAATAATAATGATATTCTTCGTTTAGTATTTTCATTCATTTGCTAAGTAATGTACGGTAGTACGGATCCCGTCGTCGTGTTGGCCGGTTTTTTTATTTGCATCATCAGAATTGTGATGAAAATGAACCTGATTGCTATTTTCAGTAATAATCGGGATGGTCTTGAAAGAAATAGGCTATGTGAAGTCATCAGTCAACCCGATGATGAATATAGTTCATAATTATGCTACGAGAACATTTTTTTTTCTAAAAGAAATAAGAATCTATTGTTGCCTAAGAGCTCAGGGTCCTGGCAAAAACCATTGGATAGTGGAATCTACAACAATATGTCAACAAAATCATGTTTATAACGGGAAAGTTGTTTAGTAGTAGAATTGATTACAGTGATTAACGTAGAATTGGTTAATTAAATATTCTGCGATTTTATAATATGTAAAGTCTAGTAGCAATAAAAATGTATGACAGATGAATTTTAAGCGTAGGAAGAATGGAAATTGTGAATTAATTACCACATGAATAATCTTCAATACATTATTGTTAAAACTTAACACATTATTACCATACCATACCATACCATATCGGAACCAGGTACAACTGGCAACTGTCCTTCTAAACGCATACTTTAGCCAAAGGTTTATATTGGTAGGTAAATAGGTGGCAATCAATCAACTCAGCCTGTCGCAGTTCACTGCTGGCCATATACCTCTCTCAGACTGCGCCACTGCATCCTCCACCTTCACCAGTCTGCCCCTGCCACCTTTTCGTCGGTCCGTGCAGCTGAGGGAGTCCCACACTACGTTTGCCGACACGCGGTCTCCACTCCAAGACTCATCTGCTCCACCGGCCATCCGTCCTTCGATAATCATGACCAGCCCACTGCCACTTCTGCTGGTTTACTCTGCAAGCTAGGTTTCTGATTTTATCCTTTGAAATAACTCCCGCGCATAGCCCGCGTGGGTGTATGTCATCACATATAAATGTATTCCCTCAAGGGTCAACTCAATTCACACAAAACTCAAGTTTTCCATACATTCTTTTCTCTCACCTACTATGTAATAATAAGTGACAGCGCATCATATATTATGAAATGATAAAGGGTCAGCTGTCACAGAGGTGTCTATTTATAAGTTACGTGGTCGCCATGTTGTGACGTCACTATGGTCGTTACGTCATCGCTTTGTTTGGACAAATTGTTGACTTATTGGAGGAAGATGGGTTCGTGAGGAATCCGTGGGTGTTGTAATCATGTGCGGCTCTGAAGACGTATAAATGAGCTTTGGATTAGGGTTTTTGGTGTTGCTAAGACTAACAAAGAATTAGTGTTATCCTAGACACTAGCTATCTAGATACGATAAGCCACAATATTTCCGCCACTGAATCTGCCAGCTTAGGTTAGGTGTGACGGCTAGTGGCGTGTTCAGTCACAGATTAAGAGTTCAGTCGTTACTATGCCTCATAGCATTCATTATGAATTTCGGATGCTGTTAACCACTGAACACAACTGTTAAACATTTTCTCATACGGCCTTCTCGTTTATTTTGTGGCCTTTCATCGAAATCCTTTAATCAATTATAAAACTATGGGTATTTTCTATGTATGTTGTTTAAAGGTGGGTATTCTGTAAAA
This sequence comes from Xanthia togata, assembly GCA_963853775.1. Classification (NCBI taxonomy): domain Eukaryota; kingdom Metazoa; phylum Arthropoda; class Insecta; order Lepidoptera; family Noctuidae; genus Xanthia; species Xanthia togata. Next base: position 1,349,018 of record OY970801.1, read on the forward strand.
TGCATATGCATTAATTACCTTTTATGGAAAAATTAATAACAAAATGCAGATATTAATTTAAACGACAAAAGCTACTTGATATAATTAAAAGGGGCTTATTATTTTCTGAAGGTAAAATAAGAACTGATGATTAAAAAAAGGTAGTTTTAATAATGTTTATGTTCGCTATGTGATTATTTCTCATCCGGGCTATAAGTGGCTATTACTTGGCTTCATTATTTTAGCAAGGTAAGTAGCATTGTAGGCAGTGTTAATTAGGAGATTCGGTAAAACTTAAAAGTAAGTTTAAGTAGTGGGTTTAAAGGACTTAAATATAATGAGATGCCGATACATTTACTAGCGACCCGCTCCTACTTCGTACGGTTTTAACGACTTGACAACACATCGAGATTTCTTAGGTAAACGTAACTTTAATACTAACGTATTATAAAAAATACAAAATGTTTATTTCTGTACCAACTAGTTCACTTTAGTTTATGATTGGAGCTTCCTTTTAAGCATGATGACGCCTGTGTTAGGAGACTCCGCACTTCCATAGCTTTGGCTGTTTGTACAACTTACAAAATTTACATATTTTTTTTAGTTTTTTGAGTTAATTACATTTTTTTTGTATAACTAATGTGGGTGTAGGTATTGGGTGTGTGATGTGTGAGAGGGTGTGTGAGGTTTTTCGAGTGTGTGAGACGTGAGAGGTGTGTGGTTGGTGTGGATGTGTGTATGAGAGAGGATGTGCGTGTGGGTGTGGCGGTGCCAGTATAAATAATTTTCACTTATTGTAATAATAATTCAATATCTGCTTAAGTGCGTGATTATACACATAAACTTTCCGAAATAAAATTCTAAACGATGGTGAAAACCAAAAAATCTGTTGCGTGGTTTAGAAGAACAACGCGGACATACAGACAAACGCGAAAAGCGACTTTAATTTTGAACACAACCAGCTGAGGATCATCATCCGGCTGGCTGATCTCAATTTATTTACGACCGGCGCAGTAGGACCTAAGTATTCTTTATCTTCCATACGTCTTCTATATTAGTCATCATCTCAGAATTCACTTAGATCCCGCCGCCCGTTATATCATTTTCGGACAATCGACGCATCTGTTCTTTGGTCAGCCTGTTTTCTTATAGCCATGTACTTAATACTACAAACAGCTAACGATCACATATCGCAATTAAGTCCATTTGTTGGTGTATTCAGTCCACACGATGGTCTCATCTATGGGTCGCCTACAAATGACAGTTGCGCCAATGTTTAGGCCCTTCTACGCGGTTTGGATTAAGTGGCATGAGAAATAAGAACATACAATTACACATTCGTAAGATGTATTATAGACGAAGATTTAATACTAAACACCTTAACGTGGCCGTTAAGTAATATCTAGGTAATGTTAACATGTATTACCTACTTGTCAATACCTACATTTGTTAACCTTTAATCTGTCCAGGAATCAAACCTCGCACTTGTAGCGGTTACACCGCCACATACGAACTAGGTACGTATCAAAGACATGACGTCACACAAATCCTCATCGCGCAATTAGAGTTTACCGCGCGAACGACATATACATACGAGTATAAGACTATCCGACATCAACAGTCGGGCAGTTGCCCGCCAGACACAACACCCATCTGGTCGAAGGATCCTCCCTTTTCTATGGTGGATGAGTGAACTTTACACCCTGTTCTTCATGCCCCTAAACACTTAACTACTCCTTGTTTTGCCTTTCCAGGCAAAACATGTTGAAACTTTATTTTTTTGAACATACCAACTGTAAGGTTCCCTATCCATTTGCATAAAATTTTAAGACCTAATATAACTTAGCATATTTTGGTTTGGCATAATTATATTTTCGCATAATATAATTACGCATAACAGCTTACGCATAATTTTTTAAGCATAATTTCTTTAACCATAATAATGATTAAGCATAATATTCTAAAGCTTAACTTTCTTAAGCATAATATCCTAAAGCATAAATTTATTTACGCATATTATTAAAACATATTTTTATTGAACAATTTTGTGGGTTTTTTTTTTCGCTGTAGGAAGCATGAAGCAAGCAAGCATACAGCATGCAAGCAAGCATGCAAGCAAGCATGCAGCAAACAAGCAAGCATGCAGCATGCAAGCAAGCATGCAGCATGCTGCATTCAAGCGAGCATGCAGCAGGCAGGGTTTCTGTCACGGCTCCGGCGCTGCGGGCCTCCGGCGGCCCCACGCGTGCTAATCGTCACAGACGGCTTTCGCTCACCACCGCAGCTTCGGCTTGTTGGCCGGCTTCGCCGGCCAGCCTCAGACGCGGCGGTTCGCTCGCAGCCACCTGCTTCTCAGCCCGCGGGCCGCCTTGCACCTACGCGCCTACGCGATTTTAAATTACACTCTAGGGGTAGGACAAACAAGACTACGTGGAGTCGGTTTTGCAGCAATTCGGTTCTGTCACTAACTTTTGTTGCACAGTATATTAAATTTTTAACCAGCAATATTTTTTAAGTGTCAGAAAAACTATAGCAAATTGGTTTGATCAGAATTATGTATGGGGCACTACAAGTTCACCACCACCATTTCCACCCAAAGTCTGGAAGTACGTATCTACTAGAAAAGGAAAATATATATATAATTATTATGCTAATAGTCATTAGGCCTACTAACGTTATGCGAATAAAATTTATGCCAAAACAAATTAGTCTTTAAGATGATTATGCCAACATAAAATGTATGCCTAAAAAAATTATGCCGAAGTATTATTATGCCAAAACAAATTGTGCCAAAATCGTTATGCCGAAGTATATTAGGACAAAGAACATTAAGCGAAAAGAAGGGATCCCCAACTGTAAACCTACACATGTTTTTGACAAATAAAAATTATCTTATCTTATCTTATCTTACTCATTGCGATGCAAGTAAGTATTCAATTAATTAGCCAATTAGAAAATCCATAAACACAAAGAACTTTTAAGTTATAATCAGTTGTTTTAGCACCCTGTCCCCATTGGCTGGTGATGTAACTCATGATCGTACGTCCGCGCAAGTTAGCGAGATAATCGGCGCTATTCATTGCGCGGGCGGCGTGAAACGTGGCGCCTCTACATTCGAAGATAACAACGTAATTAATTGGAGGCTCGTGTCTGAATGTTGGACGAACAAATTGCTTCATTACAATTTATCAAAATTTTGGAATTTATTGCTTTGAGCCAGAGAGTTGCAAAAGTTATGTACCTACTGTAACTATGCCAATGACGGTCAAGGTAACAGGTAAGAGATATGGCTACAGATGGCTCAACACCGAAAATAATGCTGCGACGGAGTATTGAAGTGACTTTATACGCATTGCATAGATGTCTACAAGGTGTACATGCGAGTAAAACTGGTATCTCAAAGTGTCAGGAAGCTGCGACTTTTTGTCATTGTTTTGATCAATGTTTATGTGTTTTCGAGACTATTCCTGATGTGTCCAATATCCATGTTTTTTTATGTTTAACAATTAGAGAACAGCCAGCCAACGGGGCATTCGGTTTGAAGGCCTTTATTCACGCTTATAAGACGATGCTCTACACAAGGAATTTCTTCAGTGTCATAGTAATTAATCCCGGATTGGCGAAAGACATAAAACTACTATTGCTGACGTAAATAATATTAAATAATACGTATATCGAACATGTTTCAGTCTGCGTCAGAACCTGCAGCAAGTTGGCGCGTATCCAAGACGACTTGAAGTTCGCACGAGTTAGCACATTTTGTAGCTGAACCTGCTGAAACTGGGACAAACTAACTATTATACCTACCTATAGCTTACTACTATACGTATATTGAGGTATCGCTTTTACTTCGCTAGGTATACAAGAAATGAAATTTAAACAATTTCATCTGTAAATAGGATATTGCAATCACGTTTTCACGTCATATTTTTTTAATTTTTTTATTGGTTGCGTTTCCAGACACACCGACAATGGGATCAATAGAGAACAAATTTCGACATGCTCCATAAAATATTTTAGCATAACATCTCGCTGGTATTACCCAACGGGCTGGGAGGTACGCAACCCTTTTTTTTTTGTTTGCGAAATTATCAAATGACTTCTCCCGCTCTGGGCGGAGCGGGAGGGCGTGTCAGACTCTTACTGACTAAAACCCACCCATTTCCCAGGTCCAGGGCCAGATGCGAGAGATCACCGCTGCCGATCGCCTCCACGAGGACACGGCGGTGCCCCGCCCAAGCCAGGCAGACCTCCACCGTGTCGTCCGGGCGATCCACACAATGGTGACACCCGGGCGTTTCCTCCCGTGTTATCCAGAATAGGAACCTATCGAATGGTGATGACCTGCGTCAGGCGGAAGGTGAGGACGCCGTGGCGTCTCTCTAGCCACTATTCAAAGAGGGGGTGTCTTACATTTGCTACCCCTGGACCAACGCCAGTCAGTACTTAAATGATATTATTTTTATTAACATTACAGTTCTGTTAACACCATATACTCTCCATTTGGCTACAAAATTCAAAATTCATTTATTCAAACTAGGTTGAGAATCAGCACTTTTCCAACGTCAAAATTACATAAGACAGTCCCCAAAAACGCCTGCCCTTCACGACTTCCTAGTGCTTCCGAAAAAGGGGTTGAATAAGAAGAATATAAATTTACGGTTCTGTACTACATAACCGTAAATATATATTCTTCTTTTTCAGCCCCTTTTTCATCTTGGTTGGAATACGTAGACAGGTCAATAATGCCTTACGACACACAAACATATAGCGCCCTCTCGAAACAATGCCTATTTGTAACCAGTAATAGCTTCGATAAGAATCAGATGCACTCTATTTCTTTCATTGTTAATTACGGAAACTAATGAAGATAGTATGTTAATAGCCTAAGATTATATGTCAGAACATTCCATCAAGACAAATGAGGAGAATTACAAGAATTATGTAAGGAATACATTACGGTACAGTCAGCATCTGACGATCGTACAAGCAACAGTATGTTATGGTATGTATGAATGAAAACTTGCTTTTCCCATGTGTAATATTTTCAGAAGAAAATATATTGTAAGTGCCTCAAGATAAAGTAGCGTCAACAAGAGGTTGAGAATAAAGTACATACACAAGTAGATACGTAGGTACTAGACATTGCGTTACCTGTACGTGCAGCTTAGAAATACAATAATCTTTTGACGGATCATAAAGCAGATAAATTAATAATACTCTATAGAAAAAATAGATAGATAGATAGAATACACTTTATTGTAAACTTGAATCGCAACTCCGCTCGTATACTCCGCTACAATATTGCAAATAAAAAGTTAATATTTATTTGTTCAGATGCTGACTGTACTTAGTTTCCGATTTTGGCGAAGTGTTAAAATAATAATGGTTGGAGAACCTGTCATTGTGGTGAGTTATGAAACGCAATACATTTTGATGACTAAACAATTAATGTTGATTGGTTTTACGTGAGAACTTCTTGTTAACTAACCTGTGACCTTTTTGAAGTAACCCATTGAATTTCTTTCCGTAGCTGTAAGTAAAGAGCAATTAGGTATTCTAAATTGGGTTTTGAAAGGCTACATCGTTCCTTACATAAGACTCACTCACTTCCAAAAACGCCCATGCTCCACCACCTCGTTGTTTTTTAACTGTGTATAAAATTTCTCAAGCACTAGGTCACGTTTTTGAAACCTGGAAAATAACAATATGACATTTATTAATATACACATTCAGAGTGAAAACATCATAACGGAAACTGAACCTGATGATTATATTAGTCTATCAACGACTACTTAAATGATAAGAATAGTTGGTCGCTGTGATTAACTCAAGACAATGTTAAAATGTTCTTTCTCCAGAATTAGCTTACTGACAGGTTATATGAGTTTATATAATTTTACTTTTTATGTCATTTTATTTTAATTTATTGTTGACATAATCCACTCATTACACTGTTTTTTTTTATGAGTTGTATTGCAATATGTGGTTAGCCAGCGACCTCGACAATTATTTATTTTACCTCGATGGTCCTAGTTTATCAATTATAACTTCTAGTTACATCTTTAGGTAAGCGGGCACGCCCTTTATACCTGGAGGCTTTTTTTCCTTTTTTTTAAGATATTGTTTACGCTTAATTATTTTTATTTCTGCTTGAGTATAGTTCTCGATGTTTTTGGTTGGTACATTGGCGTGTCATATGGCTATTAATTTATAATTTAAATTATGTTTTGCGTAATGTAAATTATCTTGCATATTATTATATATAACTAGAATCAATTTTTTATAACTGAACAGAGCTGTGCTGCTGGGGAGTTTGTTGCGCCACTTCTTCTTCCCAGCTAAAGCACTAGGAAGTGGTGAAGGGTGGGCGTTTTGGGGGACTGTCTTATGTAATTTTGACGTTTGAAAAGAGCTGATTCTCAGCCTAGTTTGAATAAATGACTTTTGAATTTGTAATAAAATTAAAATAGCCACAATTAACACAGCCCAGCGATCAATCCCGGTCCCATTTGTGGTCGAGGTTTTCGCCCAGCATCACAGTTCGATCATATTGTGTTATGTATCCAGAAATAATCCTAGAAACGGTAAATTGTAATCACACATAATCACAAACACTTTCTTGAGTACCTACAAATATTGGTGAATGACGTAATGTGACCCAACCGCGCAAGTTAGGTAAGTTGTGTGTTTGACATTATGTAGATACCTACTGGTATGTACGTTCGGGAGATACTGGCCATGTGTGAAGCTAATATTTAAACAAGAATAGGCTAGTTGAGTGTTTTTGAGAAACCGTTTAATAATGTTCCTGGTGGTCTACATCCCTCAAAATATGAATATTTCTCCAAAATACTAAAATTTACAAAACTCATTTTCCCGTTTTATGACGTACTTTAATTTTTGAAACAAAACAAGGAATGTATTTTTATTATGTCATCTAGCTTATAAATTTAAGAAAACAATTAACAATAGTTAAAGTTTGGTTAAGGCACTGAACAAGACACAATAGAAATTTTGTTGTTTAGGGTGTACGTTTAGGGTCCCTTGAAGTGTTATGGTGCGTACAGATAGCGGGGGGCATGCGTCGCGAATGCATTTTGTTTATGTCAGACACCTCAGCCCAATGCACGCGTCATAGGCGTGGCTAACCATTCGAAGCACATGCCGCGCACTGTCTGGAAGCACCTTTAAGTTGAGTGAGCTTTATATGGTTTATGTGCACGATCCCTGATTCTATATGAGTTTCGAGAGATTTTTATAACTCTGCATAATTATGTCTGTACTATATGCATAATGTTTTTATGGTTATTCGTTGTTATCTACTGAGTGATCCAATAATAACTACGTAAGGATCGGTCACTAGGTTCACAATTATTCTAAAAGAAAAATAACACTACTGCTACTGCTTTGACTCACCTACAGGTGATTGAACTTTTATTTAAATAATGAAAGAACCTGTTTGTTTAGTTTAACGATGCAGTTAGTTGTCACCAGTACTAGTAGGCAATGCGTCAGTTCCGAGGTCAAGTTCTTGGATAGAAATAAGAAACTGCCTGTGACAATATTATTTTAAAATGCAAGTTTACACGTCAATCGTAGCGTGGAAAATACTGATATAATAATAATCGCAATAAACAAATTTTCTTCAATTACTGAGCTCGCTCCCCGTCACTTTATAGGGCTTATAATATAAGTAGGGAACTGGCAAAATATGGGTGATCCCTAACATTCAACTTCAGCACCTATTCTCTGCCTACCATTTCTGGAAAAAGGTAAGTATTATGTTATAATATTAACTGTATTGAGGCCTAGCGGCATTAAGTTAAACTCGAAGCAGAATCTAACGATGTGAGGGGTTGAAGCCTTAACCACCACGCGTGACAGACGAGTTGGTGATCAGCGCATGTTGCTAACAGCAGGCAGAGGGATGCTGCCGGTCGAAACCCCTTTCTTTCTTTGTACAACTCACAAGGGAGGAGAAGAACCAGACACGCACTTTGACCAAGACAAAAATAACCACCACATAAAGGAAGCTTGATTATAGTGAAGTCTTCATAACCTATTCAGAGCACTTGGCTCCGAGCCGAGTGGAGCATCGGAATGCTCTGGTATTATCACGGTTTGCAGGCTCTGTTAAAAAAGTTTCCTGATAAAACTGTAATTTTTAATGAAGCTTGACCTTTGTAGCCTCGGCAGTGGGCATGCTGCCAGGCGTCCATTGTGTTGAGAAAGTGGTTGTGAAGCTTGCTTATTAACAAAACTATTAAAATTTGGTTCTCATTTCAGCTATTACGGAGAACATAGTCAAACTCAAACTCAAAGCATTTATTTCAATTAAACCATTTACAGGCACTTTTGAATTGTCAAGGGGTCAGTTAGTCAAAAATATGAAGCTAGTTGCCCATTCCAAAGCGTAGTAGGTACCTATGGAAGCGTAGTAGGTACCTATGGAGTACCGGTAGTATCCGGAAACGTGGAGGAGAGAAGTATGGTTACCAGTCCGAAAGCTTTTTAGGTGTTTATGTTAGATATTCAATAGTCTACATCTACACTATCTACATCTACACTAATATTATAATGAGAAAGGTTTTTTGCATGTTTGTATGTTACGTTTTCACGCGAAAACGTCTGGACGGATTTGGGTGAAATTTGGCACATGGGTAGACTATAAATAACCTGGGTTAGGGTTAGGACATAGGATTTGACTTTTACTCCCGATATTCCGACGGGATCAAGACGTATGCGGAAGACACCGCGGGGCGCAGCTAGTACCTAATAAACAAAGATGGACTTGCACAAATTACACAAATGAAAAAAAAAAAGAGGATGAAATAGTATTTTTAAGTTTTGACCTTATTTAATCAGGCCACACTGATACACATCGTGTGGCCTGATTGGGACAAAACTGCGGCTCTTAGCTTGGTCTTGTCATCGATTAATAGTAATAGGGGAACATTACAAGTATTGCAATAATTGAGACACAATAGTCACTATTCTCTTAATTGCTTTTGGCCTGCTCCCTTTTAATCCCTCTCATTCAGTAGAAATTACGAACAAAATTGGACGCTTCATTTACATACATATGTGAAACATTCTGAATTTCTGAATGACACACACATGGAAGTAGGTACCATTCACATATCAACCCACTCCTTATGAGAAGATATACGTTTTAATATCATCATTGACACATAAGGTCGCCATGCTCATAAGATCTTATGTTTATGTCAAAAAAAAGGCGTTTATTACAGATAATAAGTTAACAAGTAGGTTGGTGCTTGTACCGTATAAATGTACAACGTTTTTCGAAGTAAATTATTTAAGAATCCTGTTATTATCATTATGCACGATGTGGGACCATCAAGCTCGGCGACCGTTCTGTTTAATTGCAAGCTTTAGTTAAGTTCGTTGGGTATTGTTTCACTTTTGTTCCTAATTGGGTACCTATGACGACGATATAGTCTTCCTCTTTTTTGGCACAGAAAATGCCTGTGCACATACAATACCGTCCAATTTCCTATTCTAAGAAGCTTTAGTAGTTTAACATTGATTTAGAAGTGGTTAGTAGGTTTATATGACGAAGACATTGCAACTTAGGTCTGTACAAAAACAGATGTTTTAAGTATCCAAATAGGCAAATTACACCATGTGCTTATAAACAGAATCGCTGCTCACATATAAAAATGATAATTAACATTCAAAACGATTTAAAATATATACATACATACATAAACTCACGCCTTCTTCCCATGGGGGTAGGCAGAAACTACTGAACGCCACCTGCTACGATCCTTACATACTCCAATAAGAAAAGACTATTATTAAAAATATTTCAATTAATAGAGATTCCAAATTGTACCTACATTTTTCTCCTTATCATTTTGTAGAGCATGCATTCTATATAAGTACTTACAGTAGGTAGGTAGGTTGGTACTTACAGTAATTAAATTATATAAAAAATGCAGAAAATAAAGTAGGATGTTTTGAAAATATTAGGTAATTATGTAGGTACCAGTATTTTTTTAAACTGAAATAACTTTACATTAGAATTATTTGCAAAGAACTTGGCTCTACACTACCGAGTACAAATAATTAACACTAGAAAGACTACATACCAAAAATTAAAGGTAATCCCGTTTAAAGTTCACGACTGTTCGCAATCTGGTGTAAGCAGACATCACAATATAGCCCTGGAACAATCAACTGCGTTAAATAATGAATAATAAGTATTAATAAGTCAATTTAAGCCATTCTTAAAATAAATTGACAGCATGTTTGTGCCCTTAAGCAAGAGCTTTTGAGATATTATTACTAGAAATCAGTACCCACAAAATGTGCGTAGGTAAGTACTGAATTTTTAAAGAGAGTGTACCAATAGTTATCATAACACCACGTGTCTTTAATTGAATTTAAAATGGAATATAATAGGTATATAAAATTCCTTCCTTTTCATTCATGAGTATACAAAAACTAGAGAAATTGCTTAAGTTATGAACGAAATACAAAAAATCTGTTAACAACCAAGTGAAGTCAGGGCTAACCACTAGTACGCCATAAATCAGCTATTATAATTATTGAAGTACTGCTATGGCAAATTATCGATCAAGTAACGATCGACCGGTATGGGACTCAATGGCTTTGTCGATCACAGCTTGAGGGCGCGACCTTCAAGGAGGAACTCATTTATTACAATAATATTAATTCAAGATGGCGGAAATACTTCACAATTCATTGAGGTCATTAGTGATTATTGGTATGTCTGACAACTTTTTTTGCTAGGAAACGTTTCCTTCGAGTTTTTTACATGCAAAGACAACAGTCCCACAGCCACAGCGTATTGTTTTAATGAAATGTTTATAAGAAAAATGTAAAAGTCTCTTCTAATCAAAATAAATAACTCAGACGTTGCCTTTATATTTTGTGACTTTATTTTAGTTGCTAATAACTTTGATAGGCACTCAATTATTTTTTATATTTTAACATGATTACGTGAGAATTCATTAATGACGTATGTAATACCTACTGCGAAAATATACAGAAAGAAGTAAATAATTAGTTAGCAGAAAGTCATGAGCTATTAGGTAATCTTATCTATGTAACTGACTTTTTGTGGAAGTTATGACCAAACTTATTATTTTGGGCAATATAAAATAAGGATTACCAGATAACTGAAAACGAAGCAAAAGGAGTATGTAAGGATCGTGGCAGATGGCGTCCTGTAGGTTCTGCCTACCCCCATGGGTGGGAAGGAGGCGTGAGTTTATGTATGCGTAGAATAAGAATTCTGTGGTGTGGGACATTAAAAAAACAACATTTTTTAAATTAAAAATAATTAATCATTATGATGAACTAATACGTAAAGCCAATGTAGGTTACAGTGTTAGTTTGATGCCAAAAAAGACATAAAAGTATAGTTAATCTCATATACATAATTAAAGTTTTAAAACATCATAAACAATTTTGTAACAATTTAAATGTTAAACAAAATAAATTTGATGTAGCCTTAAATTCTTAATTATAATAACGTAGAGTCAAATGAGCAATTTAATTAACTCTTAACATGTTATTACTTCATAGTGTTCATATTGCACTCGAGAGAAAGTTAAATTACGCAAGGTTCAAGATCATTATCTGCTGAATTTAGAAGGCACATGTACTGTTTTTAAAGAGCATGTAATTATTTAATCCGACTTGAAATAATTCCCATTTTATTTTCCTAAAAATATTATATTACACTGCGACCAACTTATATGTATCGCTCGCCGGCCGCTGCCACTAACTTAGTGTGTTTGGTCGGGGTACCCTATCTTAGTTACTGTGACCAACTTATATGTAGCGCTCGCCGGCCGCTGCCACTAACTTAGTGTGTTTGGTCGGGGTACCCTAGCTTAGTTACTGCGACCAACTTGGATGTAGCGCTCGCCGGCCGCTGCCACTAACTTAGTGTGTTTGGTCGGGGTACCCTATCTTAGTTACTGTGACCAACTTATATGTAGCGCTCGCCGGCCGCTGCCACTAACTTAGTGTGTTTGGTCGGGGTACCCTAGCTTAGTTACTGCGACCAACTTGGATGTAGCGCTCGCCGGCCGCTGCCACTAAATTAGTGTGTTTGGTCGGGGTACCCTAGCTTAGTTACTGTGACCAACTTATATGTAGCGCTCGCCGGCCGCTGCCACTAACTTAGTGTGTTTGGTCGGGGTACCCTAGCTTAGTTACTGTGACCAACTTATATGTAGCGCTCGCCGGCCGCTGCCACTAACTTAGTGTGTTTGGTCGGGGTACCCTAGCTTAGTTACTGCGACCAACTTGGATGTAGCGCTCGCCGGCCGCTGCCACTAACTTAGTGTGTTTGGTCGGGGTACCCTAGCTTAGTTACTGTGACCAACTTATATGTAGCGCTCGCCGGCCGCTGCCACTAACTTAGTGTGTTTGGTCGGGGTACCCTAGCTTAGTTACTGTGACCAACTTATATGTAGCGCTCGCCGGCCGCTGCCACTAACTTAGTGTGTTTGGTCGGGGTACCCTAGCTTAGTTACTGTGACCAACTTATATGTAGCGCTCGCCGGCCGCTGCCACTAACTTAGTGTGTTTGGTCGGGGTACCCTAGCTTAGTTACTGCGACCAACTTATATGTAGCGCTCGTCGGCCGCTGCCACTAACTTAGTGTGTTTGGTCGGGGTACCCTAGCTTAGTTACTGTGACCAACTTGGATGTAGCGCTCGCCGGCCGCTGCCACTAACTTAGTGTGTTTGGCCGGGGTACCCTAGCTTAGTTACTGTGACCAACTTATATGTAGCGCTCGCCGGCCGCTGCCGCTAACTTAGTCTGTTTGGTCGGGGTACCCTAGCTTAGTTACTGCAACCAACTTGGATGTAGCGCTCGCCGACCGCTGCCGCTAAGCTAGTCCGTTTGGCCGGGGTACCCTAGTTTAGTTACTGTGACCAACTTATATGTAGCGCTCGCCAGCCGCTGCCACTAACTTAGTGTGTTTGGTCGGGGTACCCTAGCTTAGTTACTGTGACCAACTTGGATGTAGCGCTCGCCGGCCGCTGCCACTAACTTAGTCTGTTTAGTCGGGGTACCCTAGCTTAGTTACTGCGACCAACTTGGATGTAGCACTCGCCGGCCGCTGCCACTAACTTAGTGTGTTTGGTCGGGGTACCCTAGCTTAGTTACTGCGACCAACTTGGATGTAGCGCTTGCCGGCCGCTGCCACTAACTTAGTGTGTTTGGTCGGGGTACCCTAGCTTAGTTACTGTGACCAACTTATATGTAGCGCTCGCCAGCCGCTGCCACTAACTTAGTGTGTTTGGTCGGGGTACCCTAGCTTAGTTACTGCAACCAACTTGGATGTAGCGCTCGCCGGCCGCTGCCACTAACTTAGTCTGTTTGGTCGGGGTACCCTAGCTTAGTTACTGCGACCAACTTGGATGTAGCGCTCGCCGGCCGCTGCCACTAACTTAGTGTGTTTGGTCGGGGTGCCCTAGCTTAGTTACTGCAACCAACTTGGATGTAGCGCTCGCCGGCCGCTGCCACTAACTTAGTCTGCTTGGTCAGGATACCCTAGCTTAGTTACTGCAACCAACTTGAATGTAGCGCTCGCCGGCCGCTGCCACTAACTTAGTGTGTTTGGTCGGGGTACCCTAGCTTAGTTACTGTGACCAACTTATATGTAGCGCTCGCCGGCCGCTGCCACTAACTTAGTGTGTTTGGTCGGGGTACCCTAGCTTAGTTACTGCGACCAACTTGGATGTAGCGCTCGCCGGGCGCTGCCACTAACTTAGTGTGTTTGGTCGGGGTACCCTAGCTTAGTTACTGCGACCAACTTGGATGTAGCGCTCGCCGGCCGCTGCCACTAACTTAGTGTGTTTGGTCGGGGTGCCCTAGCTTAGTTACTGCGACCAACTTGGATGTAGTGCTCGCCGGCCGCTGCCACTAACTTATTGTGTTTGGTCGGGGTACCCTAGCTTAGTTACTGCGACCAACTTGGATGTAGCGCTCGCCGGCCGCTGCCACTAACTTAGTGTGTTTGGTCGGGGTACCCTAGCTTAGTTACTGCGACCAACTTGGATGTAGTGCTCGCCGGCCGCTGCCACTAACTTAGTGTGTTTGGTCGGGGTACCCTAGCTTAGTTACTGCGACCAACTTGGATGTAGCGGTCGCCGGCCGCTGCCACTAACTTAGTGTGTTTGGTCGGGGTACCCTAGCTTAGTTACTGCGACCAACTTGGATGTAGCGCTCGCCGGCCGCTGCCACTAACTTAGTGTGTTTGGTCGGGGTACCCTAGCTTAGTTACTGCGACCAACTTGGATGTAGCGCTCGCCGGCCGCTGCCACTAACTTAGTGTTTTTGGTCGGGGTACCCTAGCTTAGTTACTGCGACCAACTTATATGTAGCGCTCGCCGGCCGCTGCCACTAACTTATTGTGTTTGGTCGGGGTACCCTAGCTTAGTTACTGCGACCAACTTATATGTAGCGCTCGCCGGCCGCTGCCACTAACTTATTGTGTTTGGTCGGGGTACCCTAGCTTAGTTACTGCGACCAACTTGGATGTAGCGCTCGCCGGCCGCTGCCACTAACTTAGTGTGTTTGGTCGGGGTACCCTAGCTTAGTTACTGCGACCAACTTGGATGTAGTGCTCGCCGGCCGCTGCCACTAACTTAGTGTGTTTGGTCGGGGTACCCTAGCTTAATTCCTGCGACCAACTTGGATGTAGCGCTCGCCGTCCGCTGCCACTAACTTAGTGTGTTTGGTCGGGGTACCCTAGCTTAGTTACTGCGACCAACTTATATGTAGCGCTCGCCGGCCGCTGCCACTAACTTAGTCTGTTTGGTCGGGGTACCCTAGCTTAGTTACTGCGACCAACTTGGATGTAGCGCTCGCCGGCCGCTGCCACTAACTTAGTGTGTTTGGCCGGGGTACCCTAGCTTAGTTACTGTGACCAACTTATATGTAGCGCTCGCCGGCCGCTGCCACTAACTTAGTGTGTTTGGCCGGGGTACCCTAGCTTAGTTACTGTGACCAACTTATATGTAGCGCTCGCCGGCCGCTGCCGCTAACTTAGTCTGTTTGGTCGGGGTACCCTAGCTTAGTTACTGCAACCAACTCAAACTCAAACTCAACTCAAACTCAAAGCATTTATTTCAATTAAACCATTTACAGGCACTTTTGAATTGTCAAGGAGTCAGTCAGTCAGAAATATGAAGCTAGTTGCCCATTCCAAAGCGTAGGTTCCTATGGAGAAGAACGGGCAAGAAACTCCACGGACACTCTTTTAAAAAAATTATATTCTTACAAAATATTGTTTACATCATTCATGTTGAAATTATACATGTGAGAACAATGTAGAAAGACGTGTACGTAAAAAGCGTCCGTAATAAAAAATAAAAATAAAAAAACAATTCAAAAATTAAAATAAGCCGTGGCAGATAAGAGATGACCAGTCCCTACTGATGGCGCCCGTTCACGAACATGACGCATGGATCAGCACCGTTTAGCTCAACCATTTTGAAGGGAACTCGACGATCCAACACACACGCCACCACCAGCGAGACATTTGAGTGAGCATGACATACTCTTAGCCGCCAGGGCATATCGAGTCAATGAAAGACGTACCCAGCAAATGGCAGCTTTATAGAAGGTACATGGTCACAGTGCTCACACATGTGCTATGCAATTATACAATAAAAAAATAAAAAAAAGAGATTGAAGCTATACAATTCAAAGATAGTTTTTGCAATCTTCAGCAATTCCAACAATATTTTTGAATGCTAATCAATTAGTTTATGCGCCCTTGTGGAGCTGGACCAGCGTTAAGCCAAGCATTTTTGTCAGCGATATAATCCCCAAGCTTATAATATGCTTGGCAGCATAGTGTGCGTTTTATACAAGACTTAAATTTCGTTTCATTTAGTTGTAGTATATGGGAAGGTATTTTATTGTAACATTTTAAACAGTACCCCATGAAAGATGAGTCTACTTTAGCCAGTCTGAAACCCGGTTGAACTAATTGGTCCCTATTTCTAGTACAATAATTGTGTCTTTCACCTCTTTTACTGAAAAGATTAAGATTTTTCCTGACGTACATGATGTTTTCATAAATATATTGACAAGGTACCGTCATGATGTTAATATTTTTAAACAGTTCCCTTAGAGAATCGCGCCTACGGAGGCAATATATTGCTCTAATGGCTCTTTTCTGCAGAATAAAAATAGAGTCGATATCTGCAGCCCGTCCCCAAAGTAAAATACCGTAAGACATGATACTATGAAAATAACTGAAATAGACTAGCCTCGCGGTATCTACATCAGTAAATTGACGGATTTTTCTGACAGCATATGCTGCTGAACTTAGCCGTCCTGCAAGAGATGTTAAATGAGGACCCCATTGCAGCCTTGAATCGAGCGTGATCCCCAGGAAAACAGTTTTATCTACAAATTCTAGCTTCTCCTTATTCAATACTATATCACAATCACTACTTTTAACATTCGGTAAAGCAAATCTTATGCATTTAGTTTTTTTCCCATTTAATACTAAATTATTAGCAGTAAACCAATTTTGGACCTGCAGTAGGCCGTTATTTACATCGTCAAGATTTGATGCACGTCTATTTATCTTAAAAATTAGGGAAGTATCGTCAGCAAATAACACCATTTGTGGTTGGTTTTTTAATAAATGGGGTAGATCATTAATATATACTAAAAAGAGGAAAGGACCCAATATCGAGCCTTGAGGAACACCCATTTTTACTTTTAGATTTAGTGAATTTACACCATTAATTTGAACTTGCTGTTGTCTATCGTTTAAATAAGATTTTACTAAACAGAGCGCAAGTTTACCTAGTCCGTAATGCTCAAGTTTCAAGAGTAAGGTTTCATGATTTACGCAGTCAAATGCCTTGGAGAGGTCACAAAAGATTCCTATGGCATCTTGAGCCTCCTCCCACGCTGTAAATATGTGTTTTAATAAGGTGACACCGGCGTCAGTTGTACAACGACCTTTGGTGAAACCATATTGCTGATCGTGTAAGATTTGGTTGGTATTAAAATGATTAAGCATTTGGTTTAGCATTACCTTTTCGAACACTTTGCTGAATACCGGCAGCACGGATACTGGTCTATAATTGTTGGTGTCTTTACTGTCCCCAGATTTAAAAAGTGGTATAACCTTACTGTATTTCATTAAATCCGGGAAGACTCCTTGATCCACACACAAATTAAATATTAAAGCTAAGTATGGTGCTATAGTCTCGATTATGGATGTACAAACTTTGATAGATAGTCCCCATAGATCCTCGGTCAGTTTGATTTTAATTTGCCGAAAGGCTTTAATAACTATCATAGGGTTTATATGTTTAAATTGAAATTCAACCGGACAGCCTGGGACATTCGCTCTTAATAAATCAATTGAGACATCGGGTGAAGAATTTAAAGCTTCCGTCGTTTTAGATGGTATATTAGTAAAGAAATGTACAAATTCTTGAGCTACTTCTAAGTTAGAGCTTATTGCACCACGTGAAGTCTCCAATGTGTAATCAGTGTTTCGTTTTTTTTCCCTACTAGTTTCATTATTTATAACTTTCCAAACTGTTTTTATTTTATTTTCTGCTGATTTGATCTTCAACTTGGATGTAGCGCTCGCCGACCGCTGCCGCTAACCTAGTCCGTTTGGCCGGGGTACCCTAGCTTAGTTACTGTGACCAACTTATATGTAGCGCTCGCCAGCCGCTGCCACTAACTTAGTGTGTTTGGTCGGGGTACCCTAGCTTAGTTACTGCAACCAACTTGGATGTAGCGCTCGCCGGCCGCTGCCACTAACTTAGTCTGTTTGGTCGGCGTACCCTAGCTTAGTTACTGCGACCAACTTGGATGTAGCGCTCGCCGGCCGCTGCCACTAACTTAGTGTGTTTGGTCGGGGTGCCCTAGCTTAGTTACTGCGACCAACTTGGATGTAGCGCTTGCCGGCCGCTGCCACTAACTTAGTGTGTTTGGTCGGGGTACCCTAGCTTAGTTACTGTGACCAACTTATATGTAGCGCTCGCCAGCCGCTGCCACTAACTTAGTGTGTTTGGTCGGGGTACCCTAGCTTAGTTACTGCAACCAACTTGGATGTAGCGCTCGCCGGCCGCTGCCACTAACTTAGTCTGTTTGGTCGGGGTACCCTAGCTTAGTTACTGCGACCAACTTGGATGTAGCGCTCGCCGGCCGCTGCCACTAACTTAGTGTGTTTGGTCGGGGTGCCCTAGCTTAGTTACTGCAACCAACTTGGATGTAGCGCTCGCCGGCCGCTGCCACTAACTTAGTCTGCTTGGTCGGGATACCCTAGCTTAGTTACTGCAACCAACTTGGATGTAGCGCTCGCCGGCCGCTGCCACTAACTTAGTGTGTTTGGTCGGGGTACCCTAGCTTAGTTACTGTGACCAACTTATATGTAGCGCTCGCCGGCCGCTGCCACTAACTTAGTGTGTTTGGTCGGGGTACCCTAGCTTAGTTACTGCGACCAACTTGGATGTAGCGCTCGCCGGGCGCTGCCACTAACTTAGTGTGTTTGGTCGGGGTACCCTAGCTTAGTTACTGCGACCAACTTGGATGTAGCGCTCGCCGGCCGCTGCCACTAACTTAGTGTGTTTGGTCGGGGTGCCCTAGCTTAGTTACTGCGACCAACTTGGATGTAGTGCTCGCCGGCCGCTGCCACTAACTTATTGTGTTTGGTCGGGGTACCCTAGCTTAGTTACTGCGACCAACTTGGATGTAGCGCTCGCCGGCCGCTGCCACTAACTTAGTGTGTTTGGTCGGGGTACCCTAGCTTAGTTACTGCGACCAACTTGGATGTAGTGCTCGCCGGCCGCTGCCACTAACTTAGTGTGTTTGGTCGGGGTACCCTAGCTTAGTTACTGCGACCAACTTGGATGTAGCGGTCGCCGGCCGCTGCCACTAACTTAGTGTGTTTGGTCGGGGTACCCTAGCTTAGTTACTGCGACCAACTTGGATGTAGCGCTCGCCGGCCGCTGCCACTAACTTAGTGTGTTTGGTCGGGGTACCCTAGCTTAGTTACTGCGACCAACTTGGATGTAGCGCTCGCCGGCCGCTGCCACTAACTTAGTGTTTTTGGTCGGGGTACCCTAGCTTAGTTACTGCGACCAACTTATATGTAGCGCTCGCCGGCCGCTGCCACTAACTTATTGTGTTTGGTCGGGGTACCCTAGCTTAGTTACTGCGACCAACTTATATGTAGCGCTCGCCGGCCGCTGCCACTAACTTAGTGTGTTTGGTCGGGGTACCCTAGCTTAGTTACTGCGACCAACTTGGATGTAGCGCTCGCCGGCCGCTGCCACTAACTTAGTGTGTTTGGTCGGGGTACCCTAGCTTAGTTACTGCGACCAACTTGGATGTAGTGCTCGCCGGCCGCTGCCACTAACTTAGTCTGTTTGGTCGGCGTACCCTAGCTTAGTTACTGCGACCAACTTGGATGTAGCGCTCGCCGGCCGCTGCCACTAACTTAGTGTTTTTGGTCGGGGTACCCTAGCTTAGTTACTGCGACCAACTTATATGTAGCGCTCGCCGGCCGCTGCCACTAACTTATTGTGTTTGGTCGGGGTACCCTAGCTTAGTTACTGCGACCAACTTATATGTAGCGCTCGCCGGCCGCTGCCACTAACTTATTGTGTTTGGTCGGGGTACCCTAGCTTAGTTACTGCGACCAACTTGGATGTAGCGCTCGCCGGCCGCTGCCACTAACTTAGTGTGTTTGGTCGGGGTACCCTAGCTTAGTTACTGCGACCAACTTGGATGTAGTGCTCGCCGGCCGCTGCCACTAACTTAGTGTGTTTGGTCGGGGTACCCTAGCTTAATTACTGCGACCAACTTGGATGTAGCGCTCGCCGTCCGCTGCCACTAACTTAGTGTGTTTGGTCGGGGTACCCTAGCTTAGTTACTGCGACCAACTTATATGTAGCGCTCGCCGGCCGCTGCCACTAACTTAGTCTGTTTGGTCGGGGTACCCTAGCTTAGTTACTGCGACCAACTTGGATGTAGCGCTCGCCGGCCGCTGCCACTAACTTAGTGTGTTTGGCCGGGGTACCCTAGCTTAGTTACTGTGACCAACTTATATGTAGCGCTCGCCGGCCGCTGCCACTAACTTAGTGTGTTTGGCCGGGGTACCCTAGCTTAGTTACTGTGACCAACTTATATGTAGCGCTCGCCGGCCGCTGCCGCTAACTTAGTCTGTTTGGTCGGGGTACCCTAGCTTAGTTACTGCAGACAACTTGGATGTAGCGCTCGCCGACCGCTGCCGCTAACCTAGTCCGTTTGGCCGGGGTACCCTAGCTTAGTTACTGTGACCAACTTATATGTAGCGCTCGCCAGCCGCTGCCACTAACTTAGTGTGTTTGGTCGGGGTACCCTAGCTTAGTTACTGCAACCAACTTGGATGTAGCGCTCGCCGGCCGCTGCCACTAACTTAGTCTGTTTGGTCGGCGTACCCTAGCTTAGTTACTGCGACCAACTTGGATGTAGCGCTCGCCGGCCGCTGCCACTAACTTAGTGTGTTTGGTCGGGGTGCCCTAGCTTAGTTACTGCGACCAACTTGGATGTAGCGCTTGCCGGCCGCTGCCACTAACTTAGTGTGTTTGGTCGGGGTACCCTAGCTTAGTTACTGTGACCAACTTATATGTAGCGCTCGCCAGCCGCTGCCACTAACTTAGTGTGTTTGGTCGGGGTACCCTAGCTTAGTTACTGCAACCAACTTGGATGTAGCGCTCGCCGGCCGCTGCCACTAACTTAGTCTGTTTGGTCGGGGTACCCTAGCTTAGTTACTGCGACCAACTTGGATGTAGCGCTCGCCGGCCGCTGCCACTAACTTAGTGTGTTTGGTCGGGGTGCCCTAGCTTAGTTACTGCAACCAACTTGGATGTAGCGCTCGCCGGCCGCTGCCACTAACTTAGTCTGCTTGGTCGGGATACCCTAGCTTAGTACCTGCAACCAACTTGGATGTAGCGCTCGCCGGCCGCTGCCACTAACTTAGTGTGTTTGGTCGGGGTACCCTAGCTTAGTTACTGTGACCAACTTATATGTAGCGCTCGCCGGCCGCTGCCACTAACTTAGTGTGTTTGGTCGGGGTACCCTAGCTTAGTTACTGCGACCAACTTGGATGTAGCGCTCGCCGGGCGCTGCCACTAACTTAGTGTGTTTTGTCGGGGTACCCTAGCTTAGTTACTGCGACCAACTTGGATGTAGCGCTCGCCGGCCGCTGCCACTAACTTAGTGTGTTTGGTCGGGGTGCCCTAGCTTAGTTACTGCGACCAACTTGGATGTAGTGCTCGCCGGCCGCTGCCACTAACTTATTGTGTTTGGTCGAAGTACCCTAGCTTAGTTACTGCGACCAACTTGGATGTAGCGCTCGCCGGCCGCTGCCACTAACTTAGTGTGTTTGGTCGGGGTACCCTAGCTTAGTTACTGCGACCAACTTGGATGTAGTGCTCGCCGGCCGCTGCCACTAACTTAGTGTGTTTGGTCGGGGTACCCTAGCTTAGTTACTGCGACCAACTTGGATGTAGCGGTCGCCGGCCGCTGCCACTAACTTAGCGTGTTTGGTCGGGGTACCCTAGCTTAGTTACTGCGACCAACTTGGATGTAGCGCTCGCCGGCCGCTGCCACTAACTTAGTGTGTTTGGTCGGGGTACCCTAGCTTAGTTACTGCGACCAACTTGGATGTAGCGCTCGCCGGCCGCTGCCACTAACTTAGTGTTTTTGGTCGGGGTACCCTAGCTTAGTTACTGCGACCAACTTATATGTAGCGCTCGCCGGCCGCTGCCACTAACTTATTGTGTTTGGTCGGGGTACCCTAGCTTAGTTACTGCGACCAACTTATATGTAGCGCTCGCCGGCCGCTGCCACTAACTTAGTGTGTTTGGTCGGGGTACCCTAGCTTAGTTACTGCGACCAACTTGGATGTAGCGCTCGCCGGCCGCTGCCACTAACTTAGTGTGTTTGGTCGGGGTACCCTAGCTTAGTTACTGCGACCAACTTGGATGTAGTGCTCGCCGGCCGCTGCCACTTACTTAGTCTGTTTGGTCGGCGTACCCTAGCTTAGTTACTGCGACCAACTTGGATGTAGCGCTCGCCGGCCGCTGCCACTAACTTAGTGTGTTTGGTCGGGGTGCCCTAGCTTAGTTACTGCAACCAACTTGGATGTAGCGCTCGCCGGCCGCTGCCACTAACTTAGTCTGTTTGGTCGGGGTACCCTAGCTTAGTTACTGCAACCAACTTGGATGTAGCGCTCGCCGGCCGCTGCCACTAACTTAGTGTGTTTGGTCGGGGTACCCTAGCTTAGTTACTGTGACCAACTTATATGTAGCGCTCGCCGGCCGCTGCCACTAACTTAGTGTGTTTGGTCGGGGTACCCTAGCTTAGTTACTGTGACCAACTTATATGTAGCGCTCGCTGGCCGCTGCCACTAACTTAGTGTGTTTGGTCGGGGTACCCTAGCTTAGTTACTGTGACCAACTTATATGTAGCGCTCGCCGGCCGCTGCCACTAACTTAGTGTGTTTGGTCGGGGTACCCTATCTTAGTTACTGTGACCAACTTACATGTAGCGCTCGCCGGCCGCTGCCACTAACTTAGTGTGTTTGGTCGGGGTACCCTAGCTTAGTTACTGCGACCAACTTATATGTAGCGCTCGCCAGCCGCTGCCATTAACTTAGTGTGTTTGGTCGGGGTACCCTAGCTTAGTTACTGCGACTAACTTGGATGTAGCGCTTGCCGGCCAATGCCACTAACTTAGTGTGTTTGGTCGGGGTACCCTAGCTTAGTTACTGTGACCAACTTATATGTAGCGCTCACCGGCCGCTGCCACTAACTTAGTGTGTTTGGTCGGGGTACCCTAGCTTAATTACTGTGACCAACTTATATGTAGCGCTCGCCGGCCGCTGCCACTAACTTAGTCTGTTTGGTCGGGGTACCCTAGCTTAGTTACTGCGACCAACTTGGATGTAGCGCTCGCCGGCCGCTGCCACTAACTTAGTGTGTTTGGTCGGGGTACCCTAGCTTAGTTACTGCGACCAACTTATATGTAGCGCTCGCCGGCCGCTGCCACTAACTTAGTCTGTTTGGTCGGGGTACCCTAGCTTAGTTACTGCGACCAACTTGGATGTAGCGCTCGCCGGCCGCTGCCACTAACTTAGTGTGTTTGGCCGGGGTACCCTAGCTTAGTTACTGTGACCAACTTATATGTAGCGCTCGCCGGCCGCTGCCACTAACTAAGTGTGTTTGGCCGGGGTACCCTAGCTTAGTTACTGTGACCAACTTATATGTAGCGCTCGCCGGCCGCTGCCGCTAACTTAGTCTGTTTGGTCGGGGTACCCTAGCTTAGTTACTGCAACCAACTTGGATGTAACGCTCGCCGACCGCTGCCGCTAACCTAGTCCGTTTGGCCGGGGTACCCTAGCTTAGTTACTGCGACCAACTTGGATGTAGCGCTTTCCGGCCGCTGCCACTAACTTAGTGTGTTTGGTCGGGGTACCCTAGCTTAGTTACTGCGACCAACTTGGATGTAGTGCTCGCCGGCCGCTGCCACTAACTTAGTGTGTTTGGTCGGGGTACCCTAGCTTAGTTACTGCGACCAACTTGGATGTAGCGGTCGCCGGCCGCTGCCACTAACTTAGTGTGTTTGGTCGGGGTACCCTAGCTTAGTTACTGCGACCAACTTGGATGTAGCGCTCGCCGGCCGCTGCCACTAACTTAGTGTGTTTGGTCGGGGTACCCTAGCTTAGTTACTGCGACCAACTTGGATGTAGCGCTCGCCGGCCGCTGCCACTAACTTAGTGTTTTTGGTCGGGGTACCCTAGCTTAGTTACTGCGACCAACTTATATGTCGCGCTCGCCGGCCGCTGCCACTAACTTATTGTGTTTGGTCGGGGTACCCTAGCTTAGTTACTGCGACCAACTTATATGTAGCGCTCGCCGGCCACTGCCACTAACTTATTGTGTTTGGTCGGGGTACCCTAGCTTAGTTACTGCGACCAACTTGGATGTAGCGCTCGCCGGCCGCTGCCACTAACTTGGTGTGTTTGGTCGGGGTACCCTAGCTTAGTTACTGCGACCAACTTATATGTAGCGCTCGCCGGCCGCTGCCACTAACTTAGTCTGTTTGGTCGGGGTACCCTAGCTTAGTTACTGCGACCAACTTGGATGTAGCGCTCGCCGGCCGCTGCCACTAACTTAGTGTGTTTGGCCGGGGTACCCTAGCTTAGTTACTGTGACCAACTTATATGTAGCGCTCGCCGGCCGCTGCCACTAACTTAGTGTGTTTGGCCGGGGTACCCTAGCTTAGTTACTGTGACCAACTTATATGTAGCGCTCGCCGGCCGCTGCCGCTAACTTAGTCTGTTTGGTCGGGGTACCCTAGCTTAGTTACTGTGACCAACTTATATGTAGCGCTCGCCGGCCGCTGCCACTAACTTAGTGTGTTTGGCCGGGGTACCCTAGCTTAGTTACTGCAACCAACTTGGATGTAGCGCTCGCCGGCCGCTGCCACTAACTTAGTCTGTTTGGTCGGGGTACCCTAGCTTAGTTACTGCAACCAACTTGGATGTAGCGCTCGCCGACCGCTGCCGCTAACCTAGTCCGTTTGGCCGGGGTACCCTAGCTTAGTTACTGCAACCAACTTGGATGTAGCGCTCGCCGACCGCTGCCACTAACTTAGTCTGTTTGGTCGGGGTACCCTAGCTTAGTTACTGTGACCAACTTATATGTAGCGCTCGCTGGCCGCTGCCACTAACTTAGTGTGTTTGGTCGGGGTACCCTAGCTTAGTTACTGTGACCAACTTATATGTAGCGCTCGCCGGCCGCTGCCACTAACTTAGTGTGTTTGGTCGGGGTACCCTATCTTAGTTACTGTGACCAACTTATATGTAGCGCTCGCCGGCCGCTGCCACTAACTTAGTGTGTTTGGTCGGGGTACCCTAGCTTAGTTACTGCAACCAACTTGGATGTAGCGCTCGCCGGCCGCTGCCACTAACTTAGTGTGTTTGGTCGGGGTACCCTAGCTTAGTTACTGCAACCAACTTGGATGTAGCGCTCGCCGGCCGCTGCCACTAACTTAGTCTGTTTGGTCGGGGTACCCTAGCTTAGTTACTGTGACCAACTTGGATGTAGCGCTCGCCGGCCGCTGCCACTAACTTAGTCTGTTTGGTCGGGGTACCCTAGCTTAGTTACTGTGACCAACTTATATGTAGCGCTCGCCAGCCGCTGCCACTAACTTAGTGTGTTTGGTCGGGGTACCCTAGCTTAGTTCAAAGTAAGTAATTTCAAAGTAATTTATTCAATAAGTAATTTGTACATGGTATACAAAGTTGTCTTAAATAATTAGATGTTATAAATAAATAAAACCAGTACAACACATCATATAAAATGGGCCATAGGACTCCCTTTCCTAAACTAGGCAGAAAATCTGTCTGTATCTTAGGAAAGAGTATCCAGTTACTGCAACCAACTTGGATGTAGCGCTCGTCGACCGCTGCCGCTAACCTAGTCCGTTTGGTCGGGGTTCCCTAGCTTAGTTAATGCGACCAACAGTGAGAAAAACCAGATAATTTAAAAGAGGCTCAATTATTTAAAAAAGTGTGCATCATTAGTACCCCAAAAATTGTTTACAGGTTCATTAATTTAAAAGAGCATTCATCATTAGAAGGTCATTACGTTTTTAGAGGACCTGATAAATATACCTATCCCTTTTTAAAGATCATCTACTAGCATTGTGGAAATCACATAATATTTCAACTCCCCAACTGAGGTTATTATTAATGCTGGGGGCCACCTGACCTTTCTGAAGAACGTCATCAATTAGATATATCTTATAGTGTTTCAGAAACCTCTAGGTAAATTATTGTCGTACTAGCCAGTAAGAGTTTAGAATAGCCCTTTGTTGCTTCCTGGCACATTTATTTTGTCCTGGAAACACTAGTAGAAAAGTGGATGATCTAACAGAGGACCATCCGTATCAATACCGTGTAAGATCGTTGTTCATTGTTATCGCGACAGGTGACAAGTTGCGCCATCTATCGTAGGACTTGCACAACATTTGCTAGATTGTATGCTCTGTACTTAAACGTATTATATGCTTTGAGTATTCTTTACTTTTGTACATTACTTATTGTTAATATTTTGGCACCCACGTCAAGAGAGTGGACATCGCTTTTAAAATAAACAGTAATACCGGAAATAGATGACCATCTCTATTCCACTATCGCCGAACCAATCATGACGAACTGATAAGCCCGATTGATTGCTCATGACATTATCAATCTCGACCACAACTACTGTTCTTCATCCGATTGGAACTGACGCGGGGGGTGGGGTCCCCCGGGCGGGGGAGGGAGACGCGGGGACAGTGGGGGGCAGCAAGAGGGAGGAGGGGGGGCTCGTGAGCGGTCGGTGGGCGTGGCTGGTCGATACTGAACGAGGGCCGTGCTGAAAATGGCTGGTATGTAAAACGAATGATAAATGATGTAACAAGGTTAGGAAGTTTGGCTGAAGAAATGGCCTGGATTTAAGTTTTTTGTAAGATGGATTTTGGGGCTGAAGATTCTCCTGAAAAAGTTGATTGTGATTTGTAGTACCTACCTAGATAAGAAAGAACGAGGAGACCAAAGGATAGGAGTAGAATAAGGATAGTATGTTATTCTAGAGCATACCTACATAGCTGATGTTGTTGACATTAAAGTTGAATATATGAGGATTATTAGTCACTATAAAACCAAGAATCATACAAGAAGGTATATTTACAAAGTACCTAGTGATCAACACATGAACAATTCATGCTCATTCTATTTCAGACTTTCAGTATTGTAAACGAGATAGTAAGTAAATTATCACCTGGAATAATTTCTTTTATTTTTCCTTTTATTATTTACCTCTGGTTTATGATAATTTGTTTGAACTTTAGCATTAAGAAAAAACATAAAAAATCTGCCATCAAATTCAAAATAAAATTTATAAAAAAAAAGGCTAATGAAAATAAAATTACAACAACCAATTCATCAGTTTACGTGAGATCTGGCATTCAATTAAAATGAAAGAGCTTTCAGAAAACAAAGCCTTATCTTATCTCTTATAAATTAAACTTCGGAAAAATAGATATACACTTCTGGACACATCTATTGGCCCACCTTAGAGTTTAGGTTTCGATGGCCCCTACCGAAATATGATTGCTAGATTGAACAAAAACTGTTGATGCAGTTTTAAACCTGATACATTTTACCATCTTTTTCGATCGTATTGTTTTAAATTTGAATTCAGAATACCATACGACATGGAGCTACGCCTAACAAGTCGGATATGCGCCTTGTTAAAGGCAATTGATTTTTGAATAAAAAACATGTTTTATCAAATAAAGGTTTAATTTAATAACGCGTGTTGCCTCCATGGGCATCTACCACAGCTCTCATACGATTAGGCATAGAGTTTATCAACCGCTCTATGAAATTTTGAGGGATCATCTCCCATTCCTCTTCTATGGCAGTTTTCAACTCCTGCATCGTCTGGACAACTGGCTGACGAGCCCTAACACGTCTTTTTAGCTCGTCCCACATGTGCTCAATGGGGTTCATGTCTAGGCTTCTGGCTGGCCAGTCCATAACTGTGATGTTCACATCCCGAAGATATTCCCTGACGATGCCGGCCGCATGGGCTCTTGCATTATCATGCATAAAAAGGAAATTTGGGCCCACATAGTCCACGTATGGTATCACGTGAGGTTCTAAGCACTCACGAATGTACCTTTCAGCATTTAATGTTGGCAGCTGTGGTCCTGTAACAACCTCAAGTTGAGTTTTGCCGCTCGCGGATATACCGCCCCAGACAGTCCATGAGCCACCGCCATAAGCAACCCTCTCTTCAAAGCAGCATTGTGCGAAACGCTCTCCCTTACGTCGGTAGACCTTCTTCCTTCCATCATTGCCATGTAACACAATTTTAGACTCATCAGAAAAGAGTACACGGCTCCAATCTTGCTGTGTCCAATTTAAATGACTGCGTGCAAAATGAAGGCGCGCTGTTCGGTGGGCTCGCGTTATTTGGGCCCATTAGCTGGCTTGTGTGGTACCATATCGCGTTCTTTTAACCTTCTCCGAACAGTTCGCGCGCTCACAGATACGCCGTGGAAGTCGCGAAGTTGGTTTTGTATCTCAATGGAGGTAAGGTGACGATTTCTCAAGCTGGTCGTCACGATGAATCGATCCTGCCTTTCAGTTGTGACCCGAGATCGTGGCCTTCCTTGGCGACGAACAAAGCCGCCAGTCTCTAGGTACCTCCGGTAAACATTTCGGACCGCAGATCGACTTAAATTAAGTTGAGCACTCACGTTTCTTTGGCTGTGTCCGGCCTGAATAAGTGCCACAGCTTGGGCGGCGACTTCAGGTGAAGTATCCATAGATTATTGATAGAAACTCACCTTAATGTTAAGAATAAGTAATGTTTGTTGCAAAACCAAAGATATCAATCACTTTTTCAAGAATTAAATCCAAGTAAACCAATAAAACCAAGTTTTCTTAGTATTCGATTGTTTGATATCAACAAACAGGCTCCAAATTGTCTTTTGTTTCTTTAAATTCTGTGTTCGAAATTCAAAAAAAGACTATTGAATGAAATTGTGAATGTGCCAGGTTCAAAACTGCATAAAAACTTTTTGCTCGACCTAATATAAAATTTTAGCTAGGACCAAACGAAACTGAAAATACAAGGTGGGCCAATAGATGTGTCCAGAAGTGTAGTATGTATAGATAGTAGATATGTATATATAATAAACCCCCCATAGGTTTATATTATTTAATCTCATTTTTATTAAATCTTCATGCAGTTTACAACGAGGGCACAAAGGGCAATGCCTTCCACTATTTATAAAAGGGTGCATTATATTCTATAAAGTAATACACATGTAAATATAATCTAAACAGTAAAAAGCACATGTTTATAGCACGTGCGTGTGTCCTCTGATGTAATTCAGTTATTTTTGTCACAGGTTAGCAGGGCGAGCTCATTCAAGCGGGTAGCGTGTTAATTACGTTGATACTAATCTTTTTACAGCTTTTTATTTAAACTTTGTATTGTTGTTGTGGCTTGGTATCGACAAACCTGATGCAGCACGCCCGTACGCCCTCACGCCCTCCTCCAACTCTTCGCAAAATTCAAAATTCAAATTACCAAAAGCTAGGTGCACGGCAGTAGCTACGTGCACGGCAGTAGCTACGTGCACGGCAGTAGCTAGGTGCACGGCAGTAGCTAGGTGCACGGCAGTAGCTAGGTGCACGGCAGTAGCTAGGTGCACGGCAGTAGCTAGGTGTACGGCAGTAGCTAGGTGCACGGCAGTAGCTAGGTGCACGGCAGTAGCTAGGTGCACGGCAGTAGCTAGGTGCACGGCAGTAGCTAGGTGCACGGCAGTAGCTAGGTGCACGGCAGTAGCTAGGTGCACGGCAGTAGCTAGGTGCACGGCAGTAGCTAGGTGCACGGCAGTAGCTAGGTGCACGGCAGTAGCTAGGTGCACGGCAGTAGTTAGGTGCACGGCAGTAGCTAAGTGGACGGCAGTAGCTAAGTGGACGGCAGTAGCTAGGTGCACGGCAGTAGCTAGGTGCAAGTAATCAAATATGCATCGGTAGCTTGTATCCGACACAAGACACAAAAGTGTCCACGTTTGCGCCCTGCTTAATAGTAAGGCAACCTATATATGTTACAATCTCTACTGACTACTCTATTCACAAAATATTAAAATTTATTAATATATGTGGTCGTTGGTATTAATTAATTTTCCGGGCAGTCCATTGGTTGCAGCCCCTAAAATTACCGCTGTTCAGCGTAGTGGAGCGTACCTCGTTAATTGTGTTACGTCAGGACACAGTACAACTGATTACGTACTTAGGTATTTATTTTAAACAGGAGAGAACTAAACAGGATTTAATCCAGGTAGCATGTAATATGCTTTTTAATAAATAGTAGATGTAGACCATAATTAATAACAAGTTACAATTTAACAACAAAACATGAAGTGGAAAAGTGGTTTGAAGAGTAAAGAATGCATTATTACTGTTATTTTCAGTTTGCACCCTACTGCAGAAGAATTAGGGTGAAAATAACATAAAAGACGTTAGAACACGAAGGTGGTTCCATAAGATATTTGTTTTTGAAGAAGCGCGTTGTTAGGATTCCGTACATCCAAATGAAAAAGCGGAACCTTTATTTACATCGTCTGTCCGCCGGTCACAGCCAATTTGTGAGGGTTTCGAATATTTCGTTTCACTTAGACACTTTTTTTTTCTAAAGTTTTGTACAAGTATATGTAACGAAGCTACAGAAAGCAAAATCATGACTTCTCTTATCAATATCAAGTTAAGACTGTCTTCACCAACGGTAACACAAAAAAACGTAAGTACCACAAGAAAGCTTCAACCAGATGATGTAATTGTAAAACAAAGACTGCCGTTATTAACTCTATAACAATCCACTCCTACAGTTATTCTTTCACAATAGTTACGGCCCTGATAATAAAGCTCTTTATATTATGTAACGCCTTTCCCAGCGCCAGCTAAAGCGTCCGAGTTGTATCCTATGAATGCGGGATGCATTTCAGTAAGTTATTGCTTTTCATTACGGAACCATAGCGCGGAAGCGGACGTATCTATCACTGTACCACTGTTTTGTAGTGTTCCGTGAACTCCGAGGGTCGTTACACATTTACAGTTATTTTTAATTTATTTTTCATGTCTAAAATATATTATGGCTTTTTTACGAATGGGAGTTAAAACTGTGCAAATCTAACTGCTAAATACCAAACTTTAGGTCTAAGATGCACACAACTAAGTTATTTTATCTCATTTGTGAACAAAGTCCATGTGAACTGCATACGTAAGTAAGTAATAATTATGTTGTGGGCATGTTACCTCTCGTTTTAGCTTCGTGTTTCAGTAACTAAGCTTTGTCACTGTAATATGTAATCAGTACGCACAAACAAAATTCTACGAAGGGGACGTTGTAGAAATTAACCAAGAAGACAGGTAGGTATTAGAAAGACCTACGGAACCGCATTTTAATATTCCACGTACATCACTACGCAGTCTTTTTCTCAGCACTAATGACGGAAGCGACCTAGCTCTCATAATAGAGCAGGTTGATGAATGATGTCGAGTACTAGTGAGAGAGGGGGTACCTATCAGTATGGTTTTTAATAAAAACCGGGTAAATGGACGCGCTTTCAAATGAAAACCCAGTGACAGGTGCGATGGTTTAATAAATAACGCTTTTTGTACGAAGTAATGGGCTTTAATATAAAGTTTATTTTGACTTGTCCGTTGCAGTGAATGGGTTGTTTTTGTGCATAAGTGCCAACGATGGACGCTTGTCTGTCTCTCTCTTTTTTTGGTACGTTTTTCACTGCTGAATTACCAGTAATTTACACAATTTGGAGACATCATTTTAGGACTTCGGGGAATAGTGTATACAAGGTGTTTTTTTTATATCCCATAATTCTAGGGTATGAATGAGACCATATCAAAGAATCAAATGGCAAATGAGTCTTTGATAATTATTTTTTCATTCAACAAAAACTCTTAGGTGAAATGTAAAAAAAAAACCATTTAATTCAGGCTATTTTTGTTCATAAAAATAAAATATGACAACATTGCATTTTCTTAGCTTTAAATATGAATGATTGGACTCATCAATGCAACTTAGATATGACACATCGAGAGTCTATAGTAAGTTAGTTGATTCTTTGACATGGTCTCATTAATACCCTAGAGTTATGGGTTATCGGGTAGTTAAAAACCTTATAACACAAGAATTGGTAGCTAGTTCTGTGTGCTGTTCTTATAGGGCGACATTTTATGTTGTACAAATATTATGTTGGTTACTCCATTTTTCACGATTCGAGTCTTACCAAGGTATCGTGTTACCCCCAATAACTGATGGGTTGTGACGGTCAGATAAGCAGTCACTCCATGTAAATCCTTTGGTTAGACTGGAAGCTGATCCCAAAATAGTTGGGAAAAGGCGAGCTAATGATTACTAATTTTTTCACAATTGTAACATTTCACTTGAAAAATATGTTTAATTTACACATCATTCAAGCGCTTTACACAAGTACTATCGTGTTCCAGAGGTATTCGATACCAAGATATTCACGAGCCATATTATTATTCAGCATTACGGAGAGGGTATGTGTCAGTCGTTATTATCAGCCATATTTTAACTACTGTGGGCGTACAATACGCGCTCCGATTAGTCAAATCATTGACGTATTTCCGACAAATATATAACAGAATTACTTGTCGAGCGATACTAGTCTTTACGTGTAGATGTTTCTACCACTAATGAAGGCCACTTAGGTTCCATTGGATACTTACCACTTTTTACTTCCTCACTACCCAGTAATTATGTTACTTATTTATATAAAATCACCCCTTTTCCCATGGCGGTAAGCAGACACTACAGAACGCCATCTGCTACGATCCTTACATACTCTTTTTGCATCGTTTTCGTTCATACGTCTGTTGTTTATTTCTTGCAACTCAATTTTTTGATAGCTAGGTACTCGAGGAGAGTGTACCTAGGTACCGTCGGCAACCAAATTGATTAACACTGTTACTTTTACATATTATTATCATCTTCTAAATTTATAGAAAATTATGCAATACTTTGCTTTCAGCATTTCGTGTATTAGCTAAGAGTTAATACTCTTTAAAATTTATCATTTCAATAATTAAGATTAAAAAAATTGAAGTGTGAGTCGACTTTTGTTGCTGACCGTACCACCGCCTATGTAAGCACCTGAAACACAAGAGAGGTTAAATAGTTTGCTGTCCTAACAAAGTAAGGAAGTCCCATGTGCCTGAAATTAGCACTAAATTCTTTCGAACAGGAACACTGCATTGCTGCTTAGAAGAAGCAGCCAAACCGCTTCCTCCTAGATAAAATCCTACAGAAACAATTATAGTCTTACGTAAATGTAATTGGTAAGCTAAAGCTAAAAGTAAGCTTGCCGATTGCTATGGTTTGTTGACACAAAATGACTCACTACGGGATTTTCTAAGAATAATATAATCTCAGACTCTCTCATCTTTCAGCCTAGGATAACGTGTCCCTTTTTTTGTAAGACCCATCTTTTTTCCCAATTACTAAATGGCTGTCTCCCACGTACCTACCTTCATATCTTCAAATGTCGTCACTCAGATTTCTTTCATCAAATACGTAAGTTCTTATTTCACCCAATTAAGGATTTGTGAGACCTGGTACACGAATGGAACAAACTTAGAAGAAAAAGTACCGAGTTAGCAACAATTGTGTGACTTTTGGAATAATCTCTTGACATTGTCTGCAACGAGTGACCGTTATTCGACTTTAACTATTGAACTACGAAGGTTGAGCCCCAGACTTTGACAAAGCGCTTGCTGAATAACCAAGACATTTTATATAAATATCTATTTTACTCAGCGAATGTTAGATTACTACGACTTTGCAACTAACATCTAGGGTTTAAGGGTAAGAACGTTGTAATATGGTATAAAGCACTTTAGAGGAGAATCGTTAGACATGAGTGTACAGTATATTTTATTGATGAATAATAATATAATATACAGTCAGAATATTTCACGCTATATTCATCCAAATATGTCCTATGTATTTATGGATAATACATAGGATATCTTTGGATGAATATAGCGGGACCGTTGCAGTCTTTTAACAATATTTAATTAAAGCGATAGCTACTTAGCTATCAATAGGAGTGCTTCTCGAATAAAAGCGCAAGAAAAGCAATGATTACTTTAATTGATACGAAGAAATCAATAAAACCTTAGGCGAACTTGCAGCTTCAGTGTATTGGCATCTTACTCACCCTATCACAGTCCAATGCCAGCCATAATTCCTCCCCCTAAAAAGGGGATTGTCCATAATATTGGCAACAATCCAAAAATATAGTATGACGATATCACGACCAATCCGGTAGACAGAGACAACAACACAAGTTCTACAATCCTTCTCATTCTAGATGTTCTACTTCCAGCTTCCAATTTATACAGACAAACATCGGGAAATCATTACAAGATATAGGAGGCAAGAAGGCGCGTGAGCAGCCTGCCAATCCCTCTGGGTAATGAGACGTGGCAGCGCCTGAGATGAATCATCAATGGAAAGGCAACTTTGCCAGATATTGGAGAAATTTTCTTTGGAAGCAGAGCTGAAAGTAATTTAAGGCGCTGTGAGGTTGTAAAGGTGATATGTGGGTGGCGAAATATGTGTATTTTTAGTGCCGGCTAAAATGGTAAGTGCCATCATTAAAGTGCCTACATACGCATTTTAGTTCACAGTAAAAAAGGATGAATATTGATTAATAATAATCGAATTTTTGGGGTCACATTTTAGTGTTTTTCTATTAGTCACAGACATATTTATTTGTAGAGTCAAATGCCCCACACCTACACAAGTAAATATTTTTTTATTAAATTATTTATTTAAACAGATCATACCAAAATATGAAAGATCTAAACGGTTGACAAAGTCCCCGCGATAGGGTAGCAGCTCCGCTCTGCCCCTAAATCACGGGATACCGGTGTCCCGTCAGGATAATCCCGTGTAATCCCCGCACTACGACACGCTTGCTATCTTGTGATCGCATACATAGGTATCCCTAACAGTTGAAATGTAATGTACTCGTAAACTTTCCCGACATTTACAAACGAATACAAAATTGTTTCATTTAGAATAGAATATAATACTCTGTAATATGTACACCAAATAAATTACAGAAATAAATTAAGAAACAAAAAAACCAAAAACAGTAAAAAAGAAACAGTTAAATAAAATGGTTAGTCGATTGTTTCTGCGGAAATGGAACAGTACCTAGCTTACAGGTATAAATTATTCGTTTGATCATCACGTAGGAGTTTCACGTTAAAATCAGATTCCTAGTAATCAGGCCGGTCGATAAACAACATGATTGCTATACGAACATGAGTAGGTAGCCACACAGTACACATGGTAAGTGTACATATATGTACATGTAAAGTGTGTGATTAGGTATTTACTTTTTATAATGAAACAATAAGCTGAATCGTTGCTCTGTCATCAAAATATTTTTTTTGATTAAATACAATGTTAAACCACAATATAAAAACAAAATAACTTCTTGTTAACTAACTTACTAATTACAGATGAATTACAAACCTGTAATGAAGAGAAACAAAATTTAAAGCTATTGCTTAATTTTATTCCTTACTAGCGTATACTATTAAGTTTTCAGTAGTGGCGTTTTATAAGTCACTTTTAAATACTCAATGTTTCATAGTCAATCCAGAATGTATACAGATAATATAGAGCTTAAAAGGAAAATAAATATTCTAAATGCATGGAGTTTATAAGCGGGAAACTCAAATGAAGGTTTTAATGATCTTCATTTACATACACACAATGAAACTGCACAGAAACAATAAATGGGATTTGTAAAAAGGTAGGTATGGTTACATAATTTCAGTTCATTTAATCTCAGTGCTTGAATATAATATAATGTCATGTGAATGTAATAAAAAAAAGTCTTTGTATTAATTACTAACATTACGAGGAGGGTGCACAATGTACATTACCTACTAGAAGTCCTCTTTACCCTAACTAAATTATTTTTATAATAGGAATGAGTACCTAACTGATTTAAATACATAGTTACTTGTGCGCGGGTGGTGGTATTCGATCATGCGACTCGCTCGCCAATTCGACTCAAAACGCATATTCTGAACCATAGGCAATGGTTATGAAAATATATTCCTACTAATGAAAAAGCAAACCTAAATAAAATGAAAACTGAAAATAATCCAAAAACATTTCAGAATTATGAATGCGGCAGCTAAACGTGAGTATTTTAAATTACAAAGCTTCCAGTAATTTATTTTGTTGGAAAAATAAAATGGTTGCCTAAATAAAATCAAGATGAAAGTCCTGAAAAAATATTTTATATAATCTGTCCTAGCTTACGAGTTTCCGCGTGATCCGGTTTGGCTCACTAAACATTGAGGTCAACATTTTGTACTTTAAAATATCTGCGCTATAAATCCCGGGGTCGGGCCCGGGACTCGCAATAATCTCGCGACATCCCATCCTTGCTAGTCGAACGGGAGAAGAGATTGAAGCTACTTGACATTTTGGTAAGTGAGGGGAATATTTTGAAGGAATTTTGCTCAAATACTTTTCCAATGGAATTTAATTTTCAAAAGCATTCCATTGATCTGCTTTAGACAGCCTAACCTTAAAGATACTTTTTTGAGCTGACTTCAGGCGTGCCACAGCTTCCAGCGTGTTGATAGAACTACACAATAATATTATGTTGGTATGTTAAAAACGCAGCGGTATTCAAGCAGTCGTAGCCTAGTGCCAGTGGTAACGGCCGCGATTTACGAGTTGTAGGTCGTAGGTTCGAAACCTGACAGGCGCTTTTCTTTGTGTAAATTATTTCGTCACCATTGCTCTCATAATGGTGAAGGAAAACATCATGAGGAACCCGCAGTGGGCCCGCGTGGTGAAAAACGGCCCATTCCCATCCCCTCCGCAGAGAGGAGGCCTGAGTGCCAGCAGATGGGAAGAGTATAGGCTGGTTATGCTGTTGAAAGCTGCTGCCCAGATTACATCGGATGATAATTTAAATCGTCACTGGTGGAGGTTCCACAACCGCGGTAATATACAATATAAGGGGGATTTTTACAAAAAAACAATATGCATAGTGTTGCATGAGAAATAATTAATGTGTGACGTGACGTAGGTACATAATATCCAGTAGGACTTGAATGGCTGTGGTTGTTTGTGGCTGTTTGACGAACTGTGTCCAAATAAATATTATTTTTTCTTTCTTTACTTTCTTTCTTTCTTTTCTTTCTTTCATTTGTTTCTTTCCTTTCTTTCTTTCCTTTCTTTCTTTCTTTTCTTTCCTTCTATATAGCCCGCCGGTGTTAGAACACGTCAAGCGCACAAGGTAAATGTTTGATTGACGTGGTTTCACGTCATAGATTGTTGATATAGGTATAAACGTTGCTCAGCTACGTGTTTACAAGACTGCCTAGCGATGGTAGTCTTGTTAACTACCATCGCTACCTTACTACATCGCTAACTAAATATCTTGGAAATTTTCCAAGAATTTTCACTCGATTTTTCACTGAGAGAAATATAAATCAAGTGCTTCCAGAACATTAAGCCGTCAAAGTGAAAAAAGCCCTTCAATACGAGCTTCATACAAAGTTCTATCCGCCGCAAAAACTACAGCTAAGACCTGGCAACTGCCCCGGAGAAAACATTCGTTATCTTTTGGGAAAAGGTTTGTGAAGGAAATTCAACTTTGGGTCATAAACTTAAGTCTTAGTTTCAAGTGGCAAAGTAAGCTTAAGACGTTGCTATGAGTCATTGCGAAGGGACTTAAGTTAACAAGTGCTCATTGAAAATTCAACTTTGTCTTTAAGAAGATACGTTTGAAAATTAAATGAATTAGCTTCAAGAAAAATTTGAAAACCGCCTTTGGTTTAAAAAAAAGGATTACAAGTAGAATTTTAGTACATTATTCTCGTCAAAAGTTGCTGTTTCTTGTCCATAATGAAGCTGTTCTTTATGTTTTAAATGTTCTAGGAAAATTATTTTCTCCTTCATTGTTTAACTCTGACAATCTCTGAGGAGCTGATAGTAAAATAATAATTCTAAGTTTATATTTTGCACAAGTTGTAAGACTTAATTAAAAGGAACGGATTACGGTGTGTACCCACGCGACGCTTCAGGGCAGCTTTCTTAGAAATTCTTTGTTCAAGATAGACGCTTTACATAACGTTTTTCTGTCAGAAATCTGTTGCCGAGTTAGTGATTATAATAATAAAAAATAACCATATTTTCACGGTTCAAGTGTTTTTTTTTTACTAATAAATCATGTTTACAGTTTGTTATCATATTGCTTAAACTGGGCTAGTTATAATAATAATATATAAGTAGGTAAATATGGACTAATTTTACGAAAGTAAACTTTTAAAAAATTTAATTTATCATGGGACAATAAACAGCTACAATATAAAATGTTTACAAATAACAATAGTATAGGGTACAGCCCACTACATTATCCGCATGTTAACTAAATTAAGATAATTTAAAAAGTGCCACTACATTAACATTAGTCAGAAATAAAAAATAATTGGTTTATATGTAAAAAAATCAATTAAAAAATTATTATTTTTTTTTAAAAAGAAGTACATTAATTTTTGGATAATATTAAAAAAAAAATGAGATTGAGGTTTTTCCTTATCACAAATAAGAATTAAATGACAAAAAAAGAAGGAATAGACAGTACAATACAATTCATTACTAAAAATATTTAAACGATTCAAAATAAATTAAATTTTGATTAAAAGACACACTATTTCTTATTATCATTAGATAAGATTTTTAATACATTGGACTTAAATTTCGATTTGGAACATATTAATATCAATGAAGCTGTGATTATAAGATTCCACCATACGACGAACAGGGCAACGCAATCCTGAATTAGTCCGACAGGTATTTACAGCGAACAATGTACCTGCACGGACACTACGCTTTTTACAGTGCGGGGGACCACATAACACAACTTACTCGTGAGATCGATGGAATCGAAGTGATTATGAACAATACCATGTAGTATGTAGGCTTCTAGAAACTTACGTCTAGATTCTAATGTCATATTATATTTGCTTAGTATTTGTGAATATGACAAACACCTTTTATAGCACCTATAGTATCATAGCGCGTCAACTTAAACGTCATTCCAAAATTATTACTAGCAAATTAACATAAACAAAATAAGAAATGAATAAAATATGACTAAAGTGCCTATGTGCGGTAAAACAGTGATAAAACGCGAGCCTGTTATAAAAAATATTTACAACAACATTGTATTCATGCCAATAATAAATAACGGTGCCGTTATTTATTGTTGGCATGCCTAGTATTTCGTGTTACTATTACTATTGAGGCGTACTACACACGACAAATTATAAATATGTACTCTTAAGTCTTAGCTTAGTCATAGTCTGTAACTGTGTGTTAACATTGTGCAGTTAGATAAATAGATAAACATTCAATTTTTCCGCCCTGTGCCGCATCATGCCTAACCGAACATGTGTGTACCTACCCTTAAGGCGAAATGGGTCCCAAAGAAGAGGTTTTGACGCATTTCGGCTGCACGCAAAATCAATTTTTGTCCTCAAAAACTACAAAGTTGCCTTATTTTTTTTCATGATTATTAAAATTGAAGATATTTTTTAGTGAATTATGAGGGCCAAAACACGATTGACATAATTTGGCTCGATACAAAAAAATCGCAAAGTTTCCTCAAAATGTAGAGTTTTTATGAGAAAAAATGGTTTTATTCGATTGTAATTAAAGCAATTTCAATAAAATTTCGTCTATACGTTCACCATAAAAGACTTTAGGGGATTATGGATTTATTTTAATGTAACTGCAAATAGAATCTTAAAATAAACCCAAATATAGTAAATCGGGCTAAATCGGCTCGCGCTCAGAGTCCTGCGGGACGTCATCGAGGTTGGACCTGTGTCAAAATTTTTAAAAATACGCTCTCTCTGCAGTTGTTTAAAAAAAATCAAATAAAAGAAGAACACATTAGATATGAAATTGCGACAACTCAGAAAAAATATTTCGTAATTTTAATATAGTTTTAATTCATAATATTGTTTTCGAAAGTGTGATTATTTCTATGCGATAAGATGACGTTTAATTGTCATCTTACAATAGTGTTAGACACATTACAAATTATTATCGATAAAATTATAGTCAAGTGCGAGTCTTATATAATTTTTTATCGTCGTATATGAAGAAGTTTTTTTAAAGATTTTTTTATCAGATTCATCCATGTTACTATATTTACTCTCCACCGAACTGTCTTTGCTAATATCATATTCTATATTAATAAACATATAATATACAATTGGTCCGGTTGTAGGTTGTATAAAAAATATTTAAAACAACTTTCACTCTGTCAAGAACAATTAAAATTAGAAAAAAAATGCTGTTTCGAACAAAAGTGCTATACTAACATGATCAAATGTATAGAACACGATAAAAATCATAATTATATTTTTCGAATAGCTGAGCCAGCAACACAATTTTTTCTTGAATGATTGTATCGTATTGGCTCAGTATGAATCATTTTCAGTTTTGAATACAAAAAGTCACTGGTTACGATATCGTATACGACACTTCTGTATACGATAAAATGTCGTTCTAAAATGTCGATGTCCTAAAATAATAGATTCGATAAATTATAGCTGTAGCAGTAGGTACGTCACTTGGCAATAAAGTACGGCAATTATTACTTCATATAGAGCTGTCAATATTTACGAATCTTCATGAGTGGTGGAAAACATCCAAAACAAAAAAATATGGTCACATTATAAGCGAAACAGTACGACCATTTTTAGCCCGTATAAATAAAGATGAAAGTTTGTATGGTTTTTTTTCTTAAATTCACTTACTTGATAAAATTCTTAAATTCACTGACATACAATGCACAACATAAACCACGCTGGGTATAGAAGCATGCAATTTTGCAGATGATTTCCTTTTATAACGAACGAAATTACGACTTTGATATTTTCTATCAAAATTACATTTTGCGGGGCCGTTGAGATACGCAGTAGAACCATTGCAATTTTAAACTTTCACCTTACTACCGCAAAACCATGTTTATCTGAAACTAGTTTCTGTCCGCGTCGTCTTCATTCACGTGGCAGTCGTAAGATACCACAATATATTAAAATAACAGGCATATTTTATAAATCTTCACTGTAAGTACAATAGGTTTGTAGTTTTGGTCTCGCCTAGAGACCCGAGAGTTAGGACTGGTGACGCGACTGGCTGGCTGGCTGGACTAGCGAGAAAGCGACAGAGTTGTCCGTGTGAGAAGCAGCTCCTCCTGAGGTCTAAACGCGCAGCCTTCAGTAGAAATTTCCCATTCCTTGCGAAGTTTTTCATTTTAAGTGAATTATTAAACGCCTGCGTTCCTTCATATAATACCTAATGGCACAACACTGATACACTAATGGATTCTTACAGATTATTCATGACTACCTAACTATCACTAAAAAAATCCCGTGTGCAGTTTGTACACGGGATTTCTCATTAACAGTCACCTAACCATAAATATTGATTTATATTAAAACCATAGATGACAGAAGAGGCCTAAACTTCATGTTTTTCTATGTACGTTCTACGAACTATCCCATAACACTATATCAAAAGGTAAAAATGTTGTTTCTTTAGCACAGCACATTAGCCGATAACGACACCGACCCGACATCGACACGATATCGGAGGTCTGGTGATCGGATACGTTTAGTGCCTACCAAACGCTTTTACATTGTCTTGCTATTGTCACCTATATCGTCGCAGACAGCGACCGACACCGATATAGGTACGATATCTATCGGCGAAGACACAGTGCGGTGAGAGTAGCGGCATTTTATCACTTGAACACAGTTTTTCGCACTGCCGACTTCAAGACGGCGATACTTAGTAGGTAACCATCGCGATGCACCAAACAACCACATTATTTGGTGCGTCGCGATGGTTACCAATATCATTGGGCCGATAATAATTATAATTATCGATGTCGGTGTAATAGCTGCCGACATATTATCGGTATCGGGCTGGTGTCATTATCTGTTAATGTGAAAACGCCCATTAGGTACACAGGACATTTTAAGTAATCATTTTAGTTCACTACACCGTACCTAAGTCCTATAAAATGTAAACTTATTGAAAAAAATCGAACCTAAGAAAAACTAGTTCAGTTGGTCAACTGCAAATATTTTATGCTGTGGCATGGATTTTTCGCGAAATGATCAGCAGGGAATCGTAAATAAATACGTCTTTCTGCATTTGGGGGAGGCGGAGGTAGTGTTTCAAAGGCCCACAGGCCAGGAAAATGTCGCCATGTAGTTAATATTTTGCACACACAAAAATAATGTGTCCGTCCAAAATCTTGTTCTTCTATGTTTTTGTACAAAAAGGAACAACAATTCATTCATGTCACAAAGGCTTCTGGGTACAAATTACACTTACTTAGATAAAACATGAAACAAAAATGCCTGCACAAAGTAACCCGACATTAAAGCCGTAAAACGACGGACTCTTCAAAGAGATTTAGTTACTAAGGGCTTTTTGAGGATCTAGTATTTTTCGTACTCACAAGAAAAAAATGGCAAAAAGAAGATGGGCCGTTTTTCATCGACTTCCCCTACACGATACCTATGTACAGTTTTGATGTGGACGTGCTCGCAAAAGGTGAAGGTTAAATCGTTGTTAGATTTACCTACAAAACCTAAAAGGTTCTTACGTATTTTGGTAAATGCTAAGTAAATAATATTTCCATTCATCCAGATTTCCATACTACCTTTTCACGCTTTAACGGCTGAACAGATTTCGATGAAGAAATTTCGGAGTATCCACCATGGCCTGGGTGAGAACATAGGATACTATTAATACCAGTAGTAAGTGGGATGATATCCGACTTCTACAGCGCGAAGCCGCTAGCAAAACCTACTATTTAAATATAAAATTCTAGCACTACTGGCATTGACACTGTTCTCCATATAATAGGGAGTAAGATGTCCCTAACATTGTGTCGCATTAGATCCCCTTCAGTGCGTAACATCTTCATCTAAATTCATCAGATCATTTGCACATGCATGACCCTTTGATCTGCGTACCGTGTTATCTTCAGGAAGCTATCTCTGTCACAGCAACTACATATAAATGTATGATTAGTTTTACTCATACTGCATACATACAGTGGTTTTTAGGTACCTAAATGCATTTTTAGGGTTCCTTACCTCAAAAGGAATAAACGAAACCCTTATAGGATCACTGCGTTGTTCATCTGTCTGTCAGTCTGTCAAGATTCTTTTTCTCTGGAACGCGTGGAGGTACTTATCAAGTTTAATTAAGGTCTCTTGGAGCTCTAAAGTAAAATCTTCTAAGTCAACGCAATAAAAAAATACGGCTATTTATGAAACATATTTTGATACTCGCAAATAAATCGAAACCTATAGGGTACTTCCCGTTGACTTAGAATCGTGAAATTTGGCAAGAAGCAAGACCTCACTGATCCGAAAATCGAGATTTATCATAAAAAAATCTTTGTGACTTAAAACTTACATTTTCAATTTGAGAATTGACCGCGAAGATAGATAGATAGAATACTCTTTATTGTACACCATAAAAATCACAGACATAAATTTAGAAATTTTACATAGGGTGACACAATGGGCGGTCTTATAAATCTTTGTGACTTAAAACTTACATTTTCAATTTGAGAATTGACCGCGAAGATAGATAGATAGAATACTCTTTATTGTACACCATAAAAATCACAGACATAAATTTAGAAATTTTACATAGGGTGACACAATGGGCGGTCTTATCGCGAAGGATATCGATGTATGGGAGAACATGTTTTTAACTACAATGTTAAGTTTGTTTTTGAGATAAATTCATCCCAACTACGGAACCCTTTATTATGCCTGGTCCAACACGCACTTGGCCGGTATTTTTTTAAACAACTAGGTTTACAGTGTATCGGAATTATTGTTTTTGCAAAAACGGTAACCCGTTATAATTTTATTTACTTCGTGGCAATATGACTGTTGATTGGGTTCTTTTTATCATTATTAAAATCTATGGTCACGCTACTGAACCATCCACAGCACCACAGGCTATAATGAAAGAACACATGAACAGTAAATTACCTCCTTTTGTTTAATATAACTTTCATGGGAAAGTGAACAAATGGTACTTTTTATGGCACCAGCACAATTCGACAATGGCTCCACAGTGTACCATTCTACAGATATCAATTCGTTTCGCTTACCCCATCAAAGCACAGTGGCAAATATATTATGGAGGAGGGAGAAAGACACATAAATAATAGCTCTGTTTATTTCCTACTACATGTTTTAGTTCCCAAACGTGTTATTATAACATCAGATATTCGACCTCATATTTTCACAGACCTCATATTCGGGCCTATCAGCCCGGGAGTGTCTTAAAACAGAGGTATTATTATACCATGGGGTTGAAGTAGCAAGTTAACCTTTGGCACTGGCACTGGCTGTTCGTGAAGGTCAGCTGCCAACCGACGCGTGTAAAATAATTATTTTACTATTTGATTGGCAACCGAACTGAGAATGGAGTAGAGTTATTGATTAATGGGAAGCAACAAACACTATATTAAGTCAAACCTAATTCAAGCCAGTTATAAAGCTAGCCAGTTTCAGTCTACTGCTGATGAATATGGTTGTTCTGTACTTGGCCGCAGATTTTCTCTTGGGCTAGCACAATGAATTGAAAAAAAAAAGACCAATTAGCATGTTGGTACCAAGACTAACTGCCCAGAAAGGATTTGATTCATACTAGAGGCAATTATTGCATAATAATATAATTTTAAGTCTAATCTTTGTAAGTTATTAAAAAATAAAACTACACTATTGTATTAGGTAAGCCTGTGATGATAGTTGTATGTGAATAAATAAAATAAAATAAATGAATAAATAAATATTATGCAAATCCTTCTTTCATACAGTTAAGCAAAGGTTAAGTTTACAGCGTTTATATAGAAAGTGGGCAACGTCGCAAATAGCCGTAAAATATCTCGCTGCTTTGATTAATTAGGCAATATTACTGTATGGAAATATGAAATATGGCTTAGTGAACTAAAATATTGATCAGTAAATGCAATAATTAATATCGTAACACCGAATAATTAGTTTTAGACGCAAAAAAAGTATTTGAAAATG
Source organism: Xanthia togata (assembly GCA_963853775.1). Classification (NCBI taxonomy): domain Eukaryota; kingdom Metazoa; phylum Arthropoda; class Insecta; order Lepidoptera; family Noctuidae; genus Xanthia; species Xanthia togata. The sequence goes on from OY970801.1 coordinate 1,393,854, forward strand.
CTTTTTTTAAACGGTTACAATATCAAATTCAGTGCTATGATTGCAATTCATTATTAATATTCTAGTTCACTAAATATTTGATAGCTATGTGCGATGGTTCCCACTTTCAGTATAATCGTTCTTAAGCTTAATTTTATTTATGTTCAGCCAATTCATCATAGTTCGCGGCTTGTACGTAGATAGTAACTATGTTCAATCAATACTCGTCCCTCGGGACCAATCCGTTAATAACTTTACACTGCGCCCACGGGAATCAGCGAGCTGTTCCAATATTGAGACCGTAATCTATACGTACAGCAGCCTATGACAATTGTATCCATACATTAGTTAGAGTGTCCGCGGAGCTTCTTGCCCGTTCTTCGCCACAGGAACCTTCAACTTTCTGTCTGACCGACCCCTTGACGATCAAAAAGTGCCTGTAATTGATTTGATTTAAATAAATGCTTTGATTTTGAGTCATATTATACGTTGCCCTACTGCCAAGCATGCCCGTGAGGTATGCACCGCTTTCCAGATTGGACAAACAAAGTGTCGTCTATTTTAAATGAGCATTTTCAAAGATTCACTGGGAGGTAGACGGAATGCAATGCATGCACGATTGCGCGCGGAGCATGTTTTAGTTAGGTGGCCGAGAGTATTGCACGTTTTTAGTACTAAAATTAAAGAAAAAAACAAAACAATGAAAACCCCAAAAAAAATATATCCCAATGTCATTAAAAATTGGTACATTTTCAACAGGGATCATAAGTTATGACTTGTAGACACCCACTAAACGACGGCCCCCCGCGCCCCGTGTAATATTCCCAGTAAATATACCCAGTAATATTCTCCATAGAAAAAATGCGACGATTTTTTTTTTTTTTCATTTTATTTGCCACATGAATAGACTCTCAGTACGATTCTCAACAATACCCTCACGGATTGAACATGGTTTTTGTTACACGTTGAATAATTATAATGCTGTTGATATACTAATTGGATAAATAAATAAACCCTTCTAATACCAGCCTATTATTGTCCCACTGCAGGGAAAAGGCCTCTTTTCAAACACAGAAAGCACGAGCACTGATCACCGCGCACGTTTCCTCCAGGCGGGTTGGCGATTTCTGACTTATATTAATTACTAGCTTCTGGCTTCTGTATAATGTATTGTTCCCGTGGCCCACTGCGTCGCATACTGTTTTCGCTTAGTGGTCTTTCTGACTTTTTTCTTTTTGCTCGGCTCCTGATGGTCGCAGCGTGTTACATAGATAGATAGAATACTCTTTATTGTACACCATAAACATTACAGAAATAAATTCAGAAATTTTACATAGTGCAACACAATGGGCGGTCTTATCGCTCAAAGCATAGTTACATAGTTACTTCAAGAATTGGGCTACCAAATACAAAAACATTTTTTCAAATCTGACTAGCAGTTCCAGAGATTAGCGCGTTCAAACAAACACAAACTCTTCAGCTTTATTATTAGTACATAGATAAGTCCAGGTTTCCTTCTCCTCGTGTTTTCCTTCACCGATTCCACTGATGTCCATAAACTAAGAAAGTGCATATGATTTGAAAAAGTCACATTGGTACTTGCCCCGATTTGAAACCTTCCATTTCAACTAAAATTACTTGTGGCAAGAGTGGAACCACGTCAAAAGTGCTATTGTTGGGATTCAAACTCAAAATCTGTCATTCGCTAGCCCAATAGAAACTTGGCAAAATAAAAACTTGAATACCAATTTAGCCTGGATGTATGTTTTATTTTAAGCTATTACCATCGAGCCACTCTGTGACTCTAGTGCCATGAATATGCAAAGATCGTCTGCGACCGACAATGTCCTCTGACAGCGGGAAAAGCGCTCGCTCTAAACGACTTCCATTTTGTTCTGTAAATAAATAAGCATGGCGGACCGAATAGGGAAGTTTTGTGCGCTGCTGTCAATTAAGCAGCAAAATGGCGGACAGTTTTAGGAACTTTTTACTGACCTATCTATTTTTGAAGGAGTACTTGAATGCCTAAGTGTCCTTTTTGATTATATGTGTGTGGTTAGTTATTTTATTTAATACCTATTGTAAGCAGTTTACAATTTTGAGTATGAATGTGGACAACTATATAAGAGCAGGGGAAGACCAAAGAAACGATGGATGGACTGTGTGAAAGATGATATGGCTAGAAAGGTGGTGACTACCGTGATGACGACTGATAGAGAAGTATGGGAGATAGGGACATGTTGCACCGACCACTAACAAATTGGGAAAGGGACAGGAGAATGACCTGGTGTAAGCAGATAGTTGTACAATAATATAGTTAGCATAATGTATATGCTTTTTTTTAAGTTCCTTGTACTGACTCAACCACTACAGCTAGAAACACGTATTGTGAAAAAATATATTCATAAAATATGTTACGTCGAGCATGGAAACAGCACGTAGAACTAATGTTTCAAAAGAATTCCAGTTGAAGTTTGTATGAGACCTAAGTCAGGGCAAGCTATGAATAACATTATATATATAAATAATATTAATGAGTTCTCCGTTGATGATTAATTACGAAATTCCAAAATTTCTAGGTACTTCTTATGATGCTGAAGTATATAATTTACTAAACTTTTTCCTATTCATTCAAACATGGGACTGTTTGAATGAATAGGAAAAAGTTTAGTGTTACGAAATATTAAAAATGTTCTAGTGATTTATTGTACTGTAGGTACCTACATCCGTACATAGTACGCATGATGAATGAGTTCGACGGTTCGTTCTGCGCATGCGTGAGTACATCGACCGCCATATTTATAGTCCCACACGAAATGCTGCACCACCTCTGAGGATAGATCATCTTATACTTCAACCACAAAGTAAAGGATTACATGTGATTTTTTTTATAATAGAATTGAGTCAACCACCATGAGGAACAAATGTGTGAGGTAAGTTTTGACTATGAATGTGGATGGCTTTATGAGAAGGAGAAGACCAAAGATACGATGGATGGACTGTGTGAAAGATGATATGGCTAGGAAGGGGCTGACTACCGAGATGATGACTGATAGAGAGGTGTGGAAGTAAGGGACCTGGTGCGCCGACCACTAATAAATTGGGATAATGAGAATGATGATAAATTATGAATTAAATCAACTACCTAATTGGGATAAAGATGAAATAGTTAAACTATGATTCCTGTAAGCTAGACCTGGCTATTTTTTGGATGGGGATACGTCGTCGGTCAGCTTCCACCATATTATTATGTAAAAAGTCAAATTCACTAAACAACAACAATTACAATTTACATTTCAACAATATAAAAGTGAATTCCATTGTTCGAGGCCAGCCAACCGAACAATAAAACAAGTTTTATATGGGATTGAAATATATATCGCGTTATGATAAAACTACGTAGGTATTTTTATTTTTGTTCCGAGAAATCAAACAAAATACAAGATTTATTCAGCAACGATTTCCGCTGTAGGCTGTAGGTAAATCGAAAATGTAATTTGAGTATAAATTTGAGGTATATCCCAATATCCAATATTACTACCTCTACGTGTCGGATTCAGTGCTGATGTGGTCGGTACATCTCCATAAATCGAATAGTTTGGGATTACCGTGAATATTGAATATTGATCTGATTTATTCATTGATACATGTGTATTTATGTATAATGCCTAATAAATATTCGTATCTTACTTAGCGTTTGGTTTAAATTACTTAACACTGTAAGCATTACTTACGATTTGCCTTCGGGATGTCTAAGTTCCATCAAAGGTTCATCAAAATACCAAACCAATAAGTAAACCGATCTGTTGTAGCAACTAGCAACCGAGTATCACGAACATTTGTGGTTTAATAACTGTTACTCTGAATAATTATTGCCTAAATAATAACGAATACTTGTCCTTTTTTCGTTCCAGTGATTTGGAGCACTAACATAAAAAAGGCCAATTATTTTGTTTATTCTAAAAGCTTATAAAATAAAACTCCTTGAAACATGATAATTATTGTTTCAAAGTATTAATACAACATCACTTAACAGCCGCTCGAAACTTGGTAAAAATATTAAAACTAAATATATAAGCTCAATATAAAAGTTTTAAGCGCCTGCTTAAAGTTATTTACATTATTCATAACAAGTTAGCCGAATGACGTAGGTCCAGCTTATAAATACACGACCGTTTTGTCTCAAGAGAAAATAAAACATCTCAGAGGTTTAACAGAATTATTTCGGAAAATATGGTATAACAAGTTTAGCAGATATAGAGCCCTTTATGTTGGGTAACTCTGAAGAAGTGATATTGTCAAACCTATTTCTACCTGCCAGGGACGTGTATCGGCTTCGACTTTTAAACTTTGACTGTGTCTCAATAAATTAAATATATCAGATAGATTACAGAGACTATAATCGTACCGAAGCAACGGGAGAGTCAGACCCACCGGCCGCTTGAAAAAATGATATTTATTTATGTGAATTAGTTTAAAAAAAACACTTACAACGACTAACATGTAAATAATAAATTAAGTTTAAAAAACTGTAACCCGACTACGGGAAACCAAAAGTGATCTAAAAAGTACGAAACAAGAAAATATTTCAGACAGAAATCAAGACATAATTACAAAAATGGTCAAAGTAAAGCCGTCGTCGCATGTCATTATAATTTCGTAGGTGTTCCTGGCACCCACATGGTTACAGGCACGCGACCACGACCTTACCTTGCCCATTTTTTACTGTCCTACGTACGGCGCCAGATGATTCTCGCTCCGTACGTAGCGCAGTCAAACTCAAAGCATTTATTTCAATTAAACCATTTACAGGCACTTGAATTTTCAAGGAGTCGGTCAGTTAGAAATATGAAGCTAGTTGCTTATACCAAAGCATAGTAGGTACCTGTACAGAAGAACGGGCAAGAAACTCCACGGACACTCTTTTAAAATGTGTTACAAAATATTGGTCACATCATTCATGTTGAAATTATACATGTGAGAACAATGTAGAAAGACGTGCACGTTAAAAGCGTCCGTAACAAAAAGATAAAAACAAAGAACCATTCTAAAATTTAAATAAAAAGAAGTTTACTTTTGCTTGTATTTAACCATTTTAACATATTTATTTACTTTGAAAATATGATAATATACATGTTTGTAATGTGCTGACCTTTCTTTTGATACCAAACACATGATTATCTTAATTATTATTTTTTCGAGGTTAGAAATGTATGTGTTAAGTCCACCATATTAAATTTAGGGAGCCTATGTCACCCTGACCATTATTACGAATATATTGATACCTCATTCATCAAAATCAATTCAGTTGTTTGGGCGCTACGGTGAAACACACGTAAATACAAACATGACGGCTAAAATCATAACCCTTCCTTTTGGCTTTGCCGTAGTCGGGTAAGAAAATATTATGTTTTAAAACTACATGAGGAAGATTCCTATCTGACTACTCTGAGAGGAAACACCAATACAAACTCAGAGAATAATGAATTAAAATGAATAAATTAATGACAAAAAGCCTGTTGAAAATATTATCTTTCAAGAAGTTATTTAACGAAAGGATTCTTGTCGAAATAATAAAATTAAAAGGCATGCAATACCTTGTTTATTTTTCATAATATGTTTTCTTTATTATTCATGCCTACTGGAGAAACTCTAGAACCGAAGGGTGCATTAATAATGATATAATAATATCAGTGTATTTGCTAAGCTTTTAGATGATATATCTATTATTAAAGCTCTGGGATAAACAGAGATAACACATAATAAAATAAAAAAATAAACATTTTTTTACATAAACAAATCACTCTGCCATTAGTTTATCACTCGAGCTCGAAACAAAACATTATTGCCAAAATTTTCATAAACCTCGAATCGTACATGAAGAAATGCCTCTCCTAATCAGATGAATGTTTGATAGCGGCGGTTTCGCCCCATCGACCGGCACAACCTATTTTTAGTCATCGACCGGTCTATACCTACGTGAAAATTTCAGAAGGTTGCCATTGGCTAGGCCAATGTGACGTCACTTTTCACCCCTAGCCAATAGCGGCACCGCTTTTCGCGCATGGCCCGAAAGCCTTTTCAGATCACTGTCGAGGCTCGCCAGTTCGGGCGAGGTGTTCCCAGGTGTGCAAGTACCCGCCAACACAAACAAAGGTCAATATATTTTTATTTTTTTAGACCGCCATATTGATTTCCGTTCGGTTTTTGAAAATGGCAATTGATTCGCGCGTATTTTGATATTTGTAGAGATTTTTTTGTAGTGTGTGTTATAAATAATTCAAATTTATTTCTAGCTACATAATATAGATTTTTGTAAAAGCGAAATTGTTGAACCAGTGTTTTATTCTGATAGTGTACTAGTGTGAATATTTGGTGCATTTTGGTGGTAAAATGGAGGGATTGTCAATGTGTGGGTTACATAATTCTTACGTAATGGTATACGTGTGTTGTGTGTGGTTGTGTGAAGCATGTAAGGGTGTGCGCGAGGGATTGTTTGTAATGTACTGTCATTTCTTGTATTTGATAAAAAATAAGGCAAAAATTAACCGTTTTGAAAATACATATATTGGAGTGAGTAAAAACTATTTTAGGTCATAATTTTTATTAAGAAGAACCGCGATATTCAATGTTATAACCAAGCATTATTCTTTATAAATTCTAAAATAGATTAAGCCCTAAAATAAGATCAGTTTGTACTATATAGATATTTGAAGCTGTACTTGGAGATATTATTACTCTCTCGAGACGATTATAAAATAGATTAATGAATTCATAATTAACGTAATTCTTAAATGGTTCGAGACCGCGTTCTTAACAAAATGTAAAATTTTAAAAATATCCATCTTCGTCAACACAGATTAGGAGTTCTCAACAATGTATGCAATGTTTATGGAAAAACTAAGAATGCTGTCATAATTTTACGTAAAAATCCGTTTTCAATTATCCGTAGGCGCGTAGCACCACCCGCTACGAAAACGTAGCGCGCCGTAGCCGACGGCTACGAGATGTAGGCACTTTTCAATACGAAGGAAAATGAAGTTATATTTAATTGAATTTATCTTAGAATAATATTACGCACTGGTAGAACGTTTCTATATACATCTATGTACCATATTTATACCGCATTAATAGTTTCATGCCATGTGATGATGGATGGTAGGAAAATAGCATCCATTTATGTGTAAAAATCATCATGCATTAATTTCCTTTGCGGGTAAATTATAAAAGAGACATTGCTATATACATGTGAATGTATATTATTGCAAGAACCATACATTATTTATGATTTTAACGATAAGAAGGGTTTTTGAAGTAATCATTGATGACCTTCTTAGTTAAACTAAGAAGCTATTTTAAAATAATTAAATTGATATTCCTTTTTAGCCGGCAAAAGAATAAATATAATAATTTCAAAAAATAATAAAATAGTACATGTTATTACTTGATTAAAACACTTTAATAATAGGCTCATTAACGGAACGCGTAAAATCGTATCCGAATGAGATTATAATGATTAATTTACCGCAGTAATTATAAAGTCGTTAGGCTTTATTATACCAACCAGATCTTCAACCATACTCTGTCAAAGCCTTCTCGAGAACTTTAAACTAAAATTAATCTAATTCGCCAAAAAAAGCTAAATATATAATAAATTTACAAAAGTTACATTTTGGTCCCCCAAAGGGAGCGGAAGTCGTAAACCACGTCTGTTTCCGGTCGCAAGATGGCGGCCGGAAGTGGCTCGAGTGGTGGCTTCCGGTGGTACACATCCGGTGCGGAGGCTCCCGACTTTAGATGAGGGAAATGTGACTTTTTGCCGAGGAACTTTATGCTCCTAGTACGCTCTTCAATTGGTAGGTGTATACTCATATTGATAAACCGTTGTTGAACATAGATCTTCTTAGTAAGCCTTTTTTTTTGGGAGGGAAATTATCAAATAACTTCTCCCACTCTGGGTCTAGTGGGAGGGCGTGTCAGACTCTTACTGACTAAAACAACCACCCGTTTTCCTTCAGTTGCCTGTGTGTTGCCAGGGGCCACGGTAACGCTTTTGAACTTTCCCGTGACCCCGGCAGGCATCGGCCCTAACGGACCCCGTCAGTTGTGCTGACATCTCTTTGAGGCACGCGTGGAACACAACGCGCTATCGACCCGGGCCTGGTCCTTTTCGGAAGGCGAGCTACCCATTGCTCACCGTCCGCAAGCCCACGCCTACGGTGGCCGGGAATCGGCTTGGGATTCCCAACGCCCAGGGCGTCTCAATGGTGAAACCCGGGCATTTCCTCCCGCCTTATCCGGAACAGGAACCTCCCGAAGTAACCGTGTCCGGTGAGGACGCCGTGGCGCCTCTCTAGCCACTCCTGAAAGAGAGGAGTTATCGCCGCAATTGTGGCGTGCCCGTCTTAGTAAGCCCTCAATCAATAGTAGCCTATCTTGGAAAATCTTAGGACACACTGTAACATCTTAAAGATACGTCCACTTTACGGGCTTTTATAGTGCTATTTATAACAAGTAATTTAGTGTACCGACCGACATCTTGGCAAATCTTGGAATTCACTGAAACATAGGGAGAACTCGATATCACGTTTTTTTTTTTTGACATTTATATCGAGTAGTTTAGTACCCTTATGTAAAAAGCAAGGCCACAGAGCCCTACAGTGTATCGGGGCCAATGCTGAGTTCTACATTTAGTACTGTTCTACTGTTGAAGATTTGCGATACGCTGGCACTGTGCCAAGTGTATAAACTGTGGTTTAACACTATTAGTACAATCGTGTGTACGGATTGGAGTGCGGGACGAGGCAGGGTGGTTCGACCTCACTAATTTCTTTAGCTCAGCTCAGCTAGCAGGTCGTTAATGTACAGGACATTAACGACCTGCTAGCTGAGCTGAGCAGCTCGTATGTCGGTTGTTGAATTGATAATGTTTGCATTAATAATATTAGCTATGCGGATGACATAGTTCTGCTGAGCCCAGCTGTCAGTGCAATAAGCAGTTCTTACAGGACTATAAAAAGTATGCCCATAAACATGACCTTTTGTACAATTTAAAAAAAAGTGAGTTCTTGGTCTTCAGGGCCTCTGGCAAGTGTTCGCCTAGTATGTCCATCATAAAACTGAACGGTGTTGAGCTAAAACGGGTCTACCAGTTCAAATACCTGGGGCACTATGTCACTGAGGATCTTGATGACCAAATTGACATTGACAGGGAGCGCAGGGCATTGGCGGTTACGTACACGCAGGTTCGCTCGCTGCAGTAAACAAGTAAAGGTTACACTTTTTAAAGCTTACTGTCAAACTTTTTACACGAGTAGCCTGTGGGTCAGCTGTACTCAAAGGTGGATCAATGCCTTGCGTGTCCAGTGTAATAATGGATTCAGGATGCTGCTAGGGCTGCCCCAATTTTGTAGCGCTCCGGGTATGTTTGTGGAGGCTCGGGTTGATGGCTTTCATGCTATAATGCGCAAGCGAACCGCCTCCCTACTAAGCAGAGTGCGGGGCAGCACTAACAGTATCCTTCAAGTAATTGCTGAGAAGTATGACTCGGCAGTCATGAAGGCTTTCGTTCGGATTCTGGTCAGATAGCGTAGCCATCTATCCTGAACTCGAGCGAGAGATTTCATGACTACTCAGTTTGTATGTACCTACCCGTTTGTAATATGTCTGTACTAACATAGTTTGTAAGAAATTTTTTGTGACTAACAAATGGACTTTGTCTGACTAAATAAATAAATAATAATAAGGCATGCTCGACGTGTGGCCGATCTTGTCAACATGTCTTCATTTTTATATTTTTATATTTAATTTATATGTAAATAGTGAAATAAAGGAAATAATAATAGCATGGTCAAATTATATTAAATGTAACTAGGAACAGAGTGAACAGTCAGGACTAGATTAATTTATATTCATTTACATATAGTCCAGTAGTGACATTCTGTAAAACATCACCGAGAAAACATATGTGAAGTCAGCTGTCATCCCATCAGGATGGTACAGATGCTGGGGCAGTGACAGTTAACTTCAAGCTCACTTCACCTATGTTTTCACGGTATTTTTTTTCAGAACAGCACTACAGCATTCATTATGGATGTTAGATGAGCGTATGAACTTTGGAAGAAGTGATGGAATCAACAATGTTTCCATGCAGTCGTGCAATTGGTGTTAAATTGTACCCTCTTAGAATATACGTCTACTAACAAACATTACTTTAGGATTATGGTGATGATTTTCAACATTTTATTAATTTATTATTGTTTCTGTTGTTACAGAAGCACACGCGGACGCACCATGGTGAACAAGCCCACATCAAATACATATCAAATACTGCACTGATTACTATAAACCTAACGTTTACATTCTAATTATAAACTATATACTCACGCGATATCAAGCTATTTTACAAAATTAAGTGTCTTTTGAAGACTTTGGCTTTTGCGACTTTTGGGGGTAGGATAGTTCGGTAGGGGGTGTTTTGAAGTGTCGACCGTGGAGGCGGAAAGCAGTGCGTTGTTAGGGCGGCTGGGGGGCGCGCTACGTGGGGGCGCTGCCGCCGCGTCGCCCGCGCGGGTCGCCAGCTCCATCAGGGGCTACCTGTCCAACAAGGTCGGGTCGCTGCAGCTCAAGGATACAGGTACGATATGTTCAGCTTTATGAGTGGAAGAATGTGTGGCCGCTTGATGCAGGCCGCCAAGAATAACTTAGAGCGTGCGTGTAACATTTTTTTGTGTTTATATACGGAGGAAACGGATCATGTTACAATTTCTTAAATTGTGTTGCAAGTATTTGAATAAACTGTTTCTTTAGAAGTTGATGCACTTTATAACATTAAATCTTGTGATTCAAAGGACCGTAATAACAGCTTATAATTCTAATACCACTTTCAACACCAAACGCGTACTAAATCGTTCCGTTTTCCCGTTCATCAATCTGATACGGAACCCCAATAATAATTCCTTACAAGCACTCAGCAAACAAAAGGACAAGCCCCCAAAAGACAAAGGTATTATTATTTACGATGATATTAAGACACAACACAGAATTGCGAGAACCCTCCGTGAACAAACATTGTGCCAACCGCCACCAACAATCTCATACACACACAATGACCAAATATAAACCTTATTACGACGGTGTAGAGATTAAGTGGACGGCAAATGTTTGGTGAAGCTAACGATAAGCAAATATTTGTGAAACAACGTTATAAAGTAAATTGGGGGAGGACGTGACGTAATACAAATAAAGGAGCAGCCGGTTCTGTTGGAAATGAGAGATTCTGTATCCAATAAAAAAAACACGATCATGATTGTTAAATGCAGTAATCAGTTGTTTGACGATTTTTTTTAATAGAAAATTCGCCCATGGCGACTCCTCATACCCGGTTAGAAAGAACACTTGGTCCTTATGATTCTTTGAAAAGACTAAAACAATTTGACCCACAAATCTTTCTAAAGTTTGCAATGTTTGTTAAGTTATGAAAACTACTCGTCTATTCAGGCAATGGCAAGAGATGGATATGAAAAATTTGGTATGAATTTGTATGTTATGCGACGAAGAGCTTCATGTACATTATGTCTTATCTCTTAACCATGGCTCGAAAACTCCGTATCCTTACCGACGGCCAACAAACCAAAGCTCCTTACAGACATATTTAGGTACGTAGATTCGTAGACATCAATTAAAGTACAATCAATTATAATCGTAAGCCCAATTCAATTAGTCCGTTCAATCATATCGTCCAATAGATTGCGGACGAGTCTAAATAATTAACGCACAGCGACTTAGTCTTTGAACTGAACGGAATTAAATGTTAGGGGCTAATTACTTTTGGTTTCGGTAAGGATCGGAGGGCTTCGGGGCTTGTGAAGTATTTGATTTGATAGGTAGGTAAATGTTTTAATTGAAATTGTTTGGAAAACACGATGATTAGGCTTGTTTGTTGTGCGTTAAATAATTCTGATCTATCAGAAGTTCATGAAATCCAATGTACCTGTGTGACGTCATACCAAATTAAAATCGACTACAATCGATATTGTATCTATCAATCAGCTCTTTTAAACATTCCTGCTCAAAATCCAGCAAAATAAAATATATAATAGTTAGATAGATATCAGAGCCTACAAAATATACCAATTAAAATCTTCCGCCAGAAACCCTTTTCAGCAATATACAGCTAACAGAACAATATCTATAGCTGGTAACTATTTGCGTGCAAAATCAAGCCTGCCTAATATTTGTACCTTTCGCCACAAAACCGACCCTCGTTGTCCAATTCTGCCGACTTTCCCCTCGGGCTCTAATTGCGTCAATTACTGTACCGTGGTGACGCAGGTTCGAGTCCCGGGCTAGGGAGGGTAGGCAGGCTGGGGAATTAACAAAGGTATGACTATAGGTGAGGTTAGGTTTCGTTGCAGATATTTTTTGTTGTGAGATGAATGCAAGAGGAATTTTCATGTGAACTCGTTGTGAATTAGAACTGCTTCCATTTGTGTCGAATGGAAACGAACACTGAATAAATTAGTAACAACACTAACTAAACATATCATATGAACTTTCTGCAATCAATACGTTAAGAAGAAGAAGAATATTAATAATATTCAAACTTCAAACCGCGGTGATCACATAATACGAAGCAGATTTATATATATAGTGTAGGAAAACTGAAAAAACTTTTGCGTTCATATCATTTTATGACAGGGAGCAAGTGACCATTTTCTTTACACTTTGTCCACTTACACTTCTCTTCTTTGAAAGTAATTTGACAGTGTTATTCCGAATCCCACTCAATTGTTTGAACACAGAGCAGCAGGTAAGCCAGTTTTCCCAACTTAATTTTATTTCCCAAACCGAACAGTCCCCTTACATCCCCCTCTACCGGTCCCCTTCTCATTAGGCGTGCAACCTAACACGGTACTATAATTTTTCTACTCATTCCAATAATGACGACATTGGGGTGCCTAGTTAATAGGCTATGGGTAATAACCGTTTTTCTAATAGACTTGCTCATAAATATCGCTTAAATTTTATACGAAAATTATTCTTAAATATGAGAAATGGGAAGCTATAGATAGGGACGGGTTTAAAATGTGGTCCATAAATATAACGATGGTTAAGATTTAATTATTGCATTGTTGTTTTTTATTTTACGGAAAAATATTTATATTAGATTTTTTTTTTTTTTTTCTGATGTCTCGTCTCAGAAAAACAGTCCCTAGGTATACAAAAAGAGAACATTAGCATTTTCGTTCAATATTGAGATGATACATTTATTTTATTTCCGTAATAACAGCAATTGCTAATCATATTGGTGACTATCACTTATAAATAATCTCAGATATAACCACCCACTTTTACCTCACCACCTCACCCAAAAATATACAATTCTGACAGAACTCCCTTTACAAACCATATTTTCGTATTAAAAGCCAATTCCGCAAATCGAAATGCGAAAACGAGATCGACTGTTACCAAGACACTTTTACTTTTCAAAACAAACGAAGATTTAGGTCATGTCGTGTTCCATTGCGGCTTACGTTCGCGATTCAGTTACGTGCCATCAAAGCGAGCTGGCAATGTAAGCTGACATTTAATATTTACGGTGACTTCACTGTACTGAACGGAATTGGATTTTCTTTTTGAATGTTAACCGTCACTGTCGAAGAGCTCTTTGTATGGAGATGTGTATTGCGAGGTTTTTTAAGACGAAGGGGTGAGTCGACATGTAGGCAGGTATTGTTTCCAGTCATATTATACTTTGGGGTGGCGTGAGATTATAGACAGGTGGATGCAAATTTCATTAGGCTGTGATGTGTGATGTTTATTGGTCGGCGCAGTTACAAATCTAAAATTATGCTCTACTTATCCTCAATTTCGAGCTTGTTATAGTATTGACTAACTGGTATTTTGGTAAACTTAAGTTCATTATATCACCGAATTTTATTTTCTTGATAAATTATCTGGTTTAATGCATAAATTGCCTAAAAGTCGATTCATATATTTCACAGCTGTGAGGGTCGTATATCTCACATCAGAGTGCACTGGATTGGAGGACACTACTGCTTGTTCACTTAATAAAACTCGTTTAGCTTGAAGAATGTTGTTTACTGTTCACTATGAGATATAAATACAAACTGATCGAAGAACTATATTATTCGCTTTTTTTTTTTTTTTTTTTTTGTGTAGGGCATCTCGTAGCTCACCTCTGAGGTGATGACTACTTAACCGGTCAATCCTGCGGCTGCCTTAAGCTACTAACTTAAAGCCTCCAGCCAGGGGCAAAACTATTCTAAATTAAAACTAGGCTAACGCTCGCTAAGGGCACCCCCTGTGGGGTACGGACCTCGGCTTAGGGCGTCGCTGGGGGGAGGACAGCAAGTTGGGACAGGCTGGATCAAAGATGATTCATTATTATTAATCGGGGAATTTAAGACTACATTTCTCAGCAAAACGCGGGCTGGCGCTTCTGCGAGCAAGGGTCGGTGGGGAGTATTATTTACTCGGGCGGGTCGCGATCGCGGAGGACCTCGGCGGCGAGGTCGGAATGCGGGTCGGTGTCTGTGTTTTTTGTGCACTGTACTTGTGGCCCTATTGCTCTCCTGGAGGAGGGTTATGGGGTCGTCTGGGTCGGTAAGGATTTGCCTTGGGCGGCGGGTCTGACTGATTCTACTCGTGACATAATTGGCGGCCTCGACAACCAGAGGGTTGCGGTGTTTGGCGGCGGACTCACTTTAACGCTTGGAATTGCGTTTGAGAAATTGGTGGATTGTGGGGATCTTTAGGTCGAGATGGAGGATCTCGTTCCTAACGTACCAGGGGGGATATTATTCGCTTTTTTTTTTTTTTTTTTTTTTTTTTTTTTTTAACTAGGGCATCTCACAGATATACCACTAAGGTAGTTACTGCTTAACCGGACTGTCCTGTGGCTGCCTTAAGCTACTACACTCAAAGCCTCCAGCCAGGGGCATAAACTATTCTAACTTATATTAAGCGAACGCTCGCTAAGGGCACCCCCTGTGGGGTACGAACCTCGGCTTAGGGCGTCGCTGAGGGGAGGGCAGCAAGGTGGGACAGGCTGGATCGAATTTATGTTTTCATTATTATTAGTCGGGGAATTTAATTCTACATTTCTCAGCGTAACGCGGGCTGGCGCTTCTGCGAGCAAGGGTCGGGCGGGGTATTATTCGCTAAAAATGCTCCATAGTTATAGTCATTCACATAGGCGCAAGTAGCGGCGGTACTGCTGAATTATTAAATTGCAACTACGAATAAAGTAACAAAAATTAATTTGTGATCGCGCTCGATGCTGGGTCCTCCAATCAGAGAGGGCAGAAACGTCTGGAGATTCGGACAGGTTTCGACAAGTTTAAACCTGCTCTGGACTTGACTCAGAATATAGCGTGATCATAACAAAGTTCTTAGTAATCAAGTAATGGCTACATACATCGTTAATACACAATTACATATTACATTCATTATTAATTACGTTTTATAGGTTGTTTATTACAGTTTTATTGATTCTATGTGCGAGTGTCTTGCGCAAATATGTTACGTCACATGTTATGTGTGAGGCTTCAATACAATATGATATGATAGGGCTACAATACAATATGAAATGGATAGGTATTTAGTGATAGGCATTAGACTGCAAGTGTGAGGGTCCTGCACAACAGCATTAAAAAAAATCTTACAATTAAAAATGAACTCCAACAGTAGCATTCGTATCTACTCATTAAATATTAAAAATAAACCCTTACTTAATTTCAACTGTAACATCCCCGACATACTTTCATTAAATACAAAGATAACAATACACTACCTACCGAGGGGAGAGCGGGGCGAGCAGGCCCGCTCCCTGTTTATGAATATTTGATGTCACCCGCCGCCGGCAGAAGTCAGAACTCGTGTACTATGTTAATATCGCCGACAGACATGACATGATTGTATTTCGGGAAGATGCTACCTTCCAGCATACATGGCTAGGGTGAAAATTGGAAAAGAGGTGCAGGTTCTTGCAAAGTTGCCTTTAACGCGGAAGAAAGCCGCAGGAAGCGACGTTTGCCTAATATTAGAAATGTAGGTAAATGACAAACTCAGACTGGAATTGCTTAGCAGCAGCTCGTAGTCTGGATTTATGCCCGATTGATGGCAATAGGCCCCCTATTAAAAAAAATAAAGCCTTTATTTCCATAACCAAAAATTAAAATATCCAAGCGGATTACTAAATCAAAAAATATACTTAAAAAAAATAATGTACACTTTTTCAATTAGGTTATGGCTCCTGTTCGGGTACAGGCCTCCTCCAATTCTCTCCAGGTTTCCCTATTTTTGGCTTTGACCAGTCTTTGTCTATGCATTTTTTTTATTTCATCTACCCAGCGTTCCGGTGGGTGACCTCTGGGTCTTTTTCCTGTTGGTCCCGACCATGTTGTCGGTCCATGGGTCCATCTTGTGACAGGTAGGCGTGCTAGATGGCCTGCCTATTTCCACTTCAGACGTTGGATATGTTCGAGCGCGTCTAGAGCATTAGCTCTCTTACGTATATCTTCATTTCTTTGTTTGTCTTTTAAGGATGCACCTTTCCATTGCTCGTTGGCTCGCTGTCTTTCGTTGCTTTAGTAAATATCCAAGTCTGACAGCCGTAGGCTAAGCAGGCAGTAAGCAGGATTTCATTACCTTTTTCTTTAAAGTCATGGAGAGTTTTGATTTTAATATTTCTTTTAGACTCCAAAATATCTTCCAAGTTACGTTTATTCTTCTTTCGATCTCATCGGTGTGTCTTGACTTTTTAAAGGACATTTATTTTGTATAACTAAATATTCATAGCTATACACATATTGTAAAGCTTTTTGGTTTACCGTTATAGGCTTTTGGGTACTGTTCGTTGCAACTTTAGTTTTTGACGTATTTATGTTTAATCCTATGCTTTCGCTAACGTTACATAGAACCGTGATCATTTCTTCGAATTCTTTGGATGTTTTGGAGAAAAGAACGATATCATCGGAAAACCTTTGGTTGCTCAGAAATTGACCATTTATGTAGATCCCTTTCTGTTTCTAGCTCCGGCCCTTCATTATAAACTCCATGACAGAGATGAAAATTTGCTTAGAAGGTCTTTTTAGGCTTCCTTTGGTCCTTTAATTTCTTCCTATAATTTCCATCCTATGGTCTTGGCCCCCATGGGACATAAACATAACTGGCGAAATGTGGGTGTACTATAGGTACACCTCTGCCTAATCCTTCGGGGAATACAGGCGTTATGTTATGAAATAAAAGAAACGGAGAAATATGCGTTTATTGGCATTATAAAAAATACACCTTAAAACTATAAAAACAGAAAACAAATTATTATAATGCCAAAAGGGCCTCAGCTCAGCATAATGTCAGATGACAACACAAAGTGTATCACCTGACGTTGATTTTTAGCCGCAACCCACGAGTGCCATACGCTAGAATAATAAATATAGGAAAGTGTCTGTCCCTTATAATATTATAAATAAATTAAAGTTAATATAAAATAAAATAAACTCATACAAAATCAAATAAAATGTTGTGATATAAATGTGTGTGTGCGTTCTTTTGTGATTAATAAGCAGCTAAACTAAATACTCAATATCTGTGTGTTTCCTAAATTAAAATAATAAATCTATCATCTATAAATAGAAAGTACCTTCAAGACAAAATCGAGCGCCTGCGTTTTTCTTCTAAACTACGAAAGGGAGGTTGATGCGATGTTTATTTTCATTTAGAGTATAATACTCGTATGGTAATAATAATTGACAAATAAAAAATCAAACTAAAAAAATGTAGGTAAAATTTATAAAATTGATAAATATTATTAAAAAATAATTAAATACCATACACATTTTGTAAATGTCGGTGCGAACATTTTCAACATACCTTTGGAGCGCTCAATAAAAATTATTTTAATTTCAATTTGAAAGTCGAGCAACTTTTACTATACCTACTTTATGGGTGGAGGGATATTGTTTCAGCATTTGGTAGCGTAGCAAAAACTGTGAGGGATGGAAAGCTGTTGTGTGCTGTGTGAACATTTTCTCCCCTCACCGATTCTGTGTCTTCTTGTCCATGACAGTCTGTCATATAAATAAGAAGGGGAATGAGACTTAATAACACCAAGGAGCTGATAAGCTCGCCAGGTGTAGTTTACGTCTAGCTTTCATTTTGAAAATGTTATGCTCATTGAAGAAAGGTGTAACATGTCCCCTAAAGGGAACTTAAAAACAGAAGCGTGCACAGGCGTTTTGAAGTCTTTGAATCATTCTTTCAGTTTTTGACAGTAGTCGTTGGCCATACACTGTGCCCGCATAATACAACTTTGATAAAACCAAAGACTCCACAAACAAGACTCGCAATTCATTCAATTATGTTATGTAAATGAAAAACTGCATAAAATCTTAATAAGCAGACAGAGCTATCGCAATTATTCTAATACAAACCTGTAATTTATTCAACAAAAAATACGCTTATAATGCCTCTCTAGGGTACAATAGGTACTATTTGCTGTTCTATCGTAACTTTAGTCTAGAAATAAAACTCCCGAGTAATGAATACATAATTATATAGCTTTACAAAGAAACATAGAATTCTCGATAGAATCGAATCGGTTCGCGGCAACACTATTTATTATTTATATTCATCGAGCAGACGCCAGCCCGCCAGGGCACCAGCCCACCAGCCCGCCAGCCGCAGGGTAATAGAAAATATCGATTTCACGGCTCTTCTTGCAGAATATTTTATTTGTAGCGTTGTCAAGGGAACTTACTGTAGTGCAAAGAATTGTTTAAGGTAATTTTTGGTTTGTATTTCTATGAATACCTATTGGATAAGCATAATCCGAGGGAATAAATGGAAATCCGAAAGATCTTGACGTCAAGCTGTCAGTTTCCACTTACTTCTGCTATTGTCATCTTAAAATATCTTATCTTTATAGAACAATGTAAATTCTCGAAACATAACGAATAGGTACTTAACAAAGAAAACATCGTACTTGCACAGTAGACACATTACATTGCTAAACGCCAATATTACGTCATAGGTAGCTAAAAGTTCCGATTTTTAATTAACTTCATTTTTTTTACTAATACTTGATTTCAGTATTCATACAATGCGATCAAAACCAACTTACATATCTAACTTTGATATTATGACAGTTATTTGGGGCATTTTTTGTGAGATTTTTTTATTATTAATTCTTTAATGCCTAAAGTCGGAAAGTAACAATTTACCCCGACTTGGGGCAAGTTGTTAACAAGCCGGGGTAAATTGTTACCATATCTGAAAAGCTATTATTTGTGGAATAAAAAACAATAAATGCTAAAATTAAGCCTGTTTATTTAATCAATAATAATCAACTGTATCGTAGGAATCATTAGTTAAATATTTGTATGTTATAACAAAGTAACTATAATTTGTACTTAAAGAATTATTAATCATTTAATAATTAAAAGCTTATCAAATAATTTGTAACTAAACAGCCTTGATAATTAGTTCAGTCTTCCATATTGCCTTGTCTTAGGCTGAAAAAAACAATCATATTGCCGTCATAAGCAGAAAACATATAATATACTTATAATGAAGCATCAAAAGATAAATCAGAATCACAGTTCGGGCATAGTAGGTTAATAAGCCTTGATTCTGGCTAAATCTGGAATGGGCCTTTACTGTTCTTACATTCTTGACACTGAACCCATTCTTCTCCAGAACGTCAATTAGAGTAACTGTCACAGCACACTAGACAATAATACTCCAAACTGTCCTCTTCACCCTCAGAACTTTCACTACTCATTTGTAAAACCTGCTGTTTAACAGACTTCCCCTTTCCTTTTCCACTTCCTTGCTTTATTTTACCCTTCCTTTCCTTTTCCTTTGTTTATTCTCACTTCTTCATTGTTGATGCTCACTTTCCTTTTTTTGCTTTGCTCTCCTGCTAAAGCTTGTTTTTCTGGAGTATCAGTTAAAACAGCGGACTTTCTAAGACGTCTCTTGTGTGTGTCAATCCTTGGCAGTGCATTCGGAAAAGGACGAACTGCTTCTGGAGAGAAATGGCCTTGATCTCCGAGTTGTCTTTCTATGACACCAGAAGATGCAGGCAGATTAACAACCCCTGATGGCCCTAGCGCATCAAATATTTGTCTTTCATCAGTACTAATGTTTACAGTTTCAGATACACACAACACGACATTGTCATTTATTGTAGTTACAGTCTCTGATACTGCTTCTAAATTATTAGTGATAGTGTCATCTGGAACGCCTAAAGCCACATCTGATGCGATTATTGAAACTAAAGGCCGATCTGTAACATAAGATGGAGCATAGTCGTCTTCTGTAAACACGTTGGGGTCATAAGGCCAAATACCAGCTTTTCTAAAAGCGCTCTTTATGTTTATGGGAGTCACTGAGAGTAGTCAGTAGTCTTTTTTGTAGCCAATAGCGATATTTTCTACTTCAGATCTTAGCTTTTTGACAAATCTGTATAACTTCATATGACAAATAACGAATGCTCTGGCAACAGTTTTTATTTTTCTGCCATCTTTAATAACTGAATCCGCTACTTTTTGCATCAACTCCTGTGACACAGAACTACGTGTTGATTTTCGGGTATAAGTCCGCATGCTGCAGAAGAAGAAAATTACAACATTTATATTCCATTGTTGGTACAAATTAATTGGGGCAAGTTGTTCCGAGGTCACAACGTGCCCCCGAAAACAGGAACATCTAGCCCCAAGCACAAGCGTTGAAAAAAAGCAAGATATAGGTTAGATTATGAATCATACCTAATTTACGCATAGTGTACTGTAATAGTAGATAAATTCTTTAAATAAAACACTGATACACTAGAGGCTAATCGTTAAAATTCGTGAGATAGACCAAAAATACCAAATACGAAAATATTTACTTACGTGAACCAGGGACACACGTGCTGCTATTCCGATATTTTGGGTGTCACTAGCCTATCTACGGTGGCGGCCGTCGGTGCGCTGTGGCTTTCCGTTTCTAGACGTGTTTACTCAATATTCCTATCTCTTTTCCTCGCGAAGTTATTTCAATCGGAACAACTTACCCGGGTAACTTCTAGCCCCGCTCTCCCCTACTTATATATACATAGGTAATTATAAGAAACATAACATAACTGGCGAAATGTAGGTGCACTGTAGGTACACCAGCCTCTGCCCAACAACAGGACTACCCCACAACGGAGAATCTTCCAGCATACCTACATCTCGTAAAAATACATTCGCAAAATCCTCGCACATAAACACACACATGCACGCACAGACACACACCCACACAACACACTAAGTAACCAGCTACACTATTATTTCACAGAATAACTTTACCATACGTAACATCGACACTGTTGACTTGTTACAGAATGTAAAGTACTTACTGTACCTATATGGCTGAACCCTATCTCTTAAGATACAGGCTAGACCTTGCCCGTGTCGATAAGGAGTGCTCAATCTTTGTCCACTTTTAAAATTCTGCTAATAAAACACATCCTCTCTCCTTAAACATTATCATTACATATAGTTCCTTGCTCTTGTTTCATGTTTATAATCTTATATAAGTATATCTATGTATATATTTAAATCTAAATGAATAAGTTTATGCTTTATGTATGTATGTATTTATTGTAAATGTAGATGGTACACCGCTGAGTACCTGCAGTATTGTGTCTCCTTTAACCTTTAATCCATCCAAAGAGTATTCTATCTATCTATCTAGACCTCGTTTAAGGGATAGCCTATATAATTTCTTTTTCTCTTTTTTTTTTCTTTTTTTTTTACGTTGCTCCACACTAGGAATTTTTCCTGTCACGTGGGTGCGTTTACAAACATTTAAATTCACATACACAAACAGCCAAACCCGGAACAACTATTTGTTCTGTAGATCATACAAATATTTGTTCCGTGCGGGAATCGAACCCGCGACACGCAGCGCAGCAGCCAATCGCTTAACCACTGCGCCAACCATGCCGTTAATTTTGTGAGTGTGACAAATGTAAAATTTACAATCTACAATACTTATATAGTATACAGTGCAATCTGTTCTTGATTTATGATTTTTATTATTATTACTGACACTTCATATTTTCCTCCATTTCCTTATCATCACTCGTATCTCAAACACAATAAAACATCGGCATGTCCTTCCTTCCATTACACCAGTACGCCACGCGCCGCCCCTCGTGCTTTGACAGCCTGTGACAAATGGATCCGAACGATAGCCGACTTGTGACGTAAGTGGGCCATGCTATGATACAATGTGATGGGGTATGGAGTATGCAGTGGAGTTGGTGTGGAAGTATATTGTAGAATAATAAAGTAATAAATCTAGCTATTGCCTTCCGTTTGACCTGCTTTCTAAGGAAAGCCTTTGTATTCCTGGATACCTTTACTATCTGAGTTAATTGGCGTCATATTTTTAATTAGGACGCAAAATTGCAGAAGTAACATTTCTGTTGGTCGTACCTTTCGTACTAATTATATGGTCTTGTTAATTAATTAATGATCGTCTGACGTACTTACAAAAATAATTTATTAATTTAGACAAAACAGCAAAAAAAAAATTTAACAAACCAATGAACGAAAATTACTAGGAACTAATAATTATTGCGCAGTAAATAATTATAAAACCATGAACAAAATTTGTTTATTTTGTGTTTGGTTCTATATCTTTTTCTTTTAAAACTAATTACACATCCTTACTTTTGGTCAGTTTCACACACGTTTTCTAATTTATTCCACGTTTTCCAGTTTATCATCCATAGCAAATTGCCCATACCCATAACTAACTTCAATTATTTAATACATTACCTAGGTATACCTAAATACCTAAAAATAATAAACTTCTTCAACTCGATCAGCATTCGGTTCTCGTTTGAAGCAATCACGTATTTTATTTATCTCTCCCTCGTAAGTATTCGTTTCCGATATGGTCCGCTGTGCCCCAACCTCCCCTCGCGGGTGAACGTGTCTCAATCAACAACACGGGATGCATTTATCGAGATTTTTCTGCTTCGGTAGAATTGGGTGAGTGGTGTTTCTCTATAACAAAGGACTCTTTATGGAACACAGGTACAAACAAGACCATTATGTAAAGAATATAATGTAAAAACGTTAACGAAAAAGAGTAACGATTGAGCTGGATAGATTCTGTCAAAGCTGGAAGGAGGACGCGCGGGCTCGCGAAGGCTGGAAGAAATGGAAAACATTGACAAGGCAAAAAAAAAAAAAACTATTGTGTTTCTTGTTATCCTCCATACGAAACTTCTTTCTGTAATGGGCAACTAGAACCAATCTCCCAATATTGTATGTACAAACTTACATTTGCAGTTGGAATGTATGGGAGAACACGTTTTTCAACTACAATGTTAAGTTTGTCCTTGGGATAAATTCATCCCAACTACGGAACCCTTCATTGTGCGTGGTCCGACACGCTTTTGGCCGGTTTTTCTTGTAATTTGCGTCTGGTCTATTATTGAAATATACGATTTGACTTTCTCTTCGCCAGTTAGAATTAAGATCATTGTAAGAATTTTGTGACAGTCAGCTGTGTCGCAGCTTGCAAGTTTATAAAATTAGGTATAAATCCGCCCCTAAGACGAGCAACTGACCATTTAGTTTACAAATCCTATCGATCTAATAACTGCAACACAATTTACATAAAATGTGTCTAATTTTTAAACATATTTTGTACTAGTAGGTATTTTATTTATCTACTTTTCCCTGTGTATTTTTATGCCCCCATGATTTTAATCAGGTAAAATTTAAACGTAAGGTGCGCAACTTATGGCGGTTTAATATTTAAAAAAATAGAACCATCTAAAGTTAGGCCCATATTCATAATTTAATTGTATTTTAAATCTTTTAATAAAGTGTTGTAAATACTTACACGATTTGCAAATCCATTCACCCCGCGACAATAAACATTAAGCACAACAGCAAATTATCTGAACAATTAATTAACCACACAAAATTATCACATAATCGGAAACCAAAAAAATCACATTTGCAATTTAACACGACCCTTATCGCCCCTTCTTCCCCTAACAATATCCGAATATCCGCCGTATCCGCAGTATCCGCGTATCCGCACAGTGTTGCGGGTACAACGGCAATAAATGTAAGCTGGGGAGAGGCGGACAATATTTATACGTAGAGGGGAACCACAATCATTAAGCCCGGGATTAAGTTTGTTTGTGATGGCATTGTTCACTGCTTCACACCGGGATCCGGGATGTAGAGGTGTTCCTATGAAACACGTTTTGTTTTAGTCGACAGAGTGACGCGGGGAATAATGGCAGGAAAGGGGTTGCTGTTTTTGTGAAAACTGGCGTTATTTTATAGGTACGATTTTGAGTAATGTAATTTGTAGTAACTTGTACCTTTTACTCTTGTGCCACTTGAGCTAACAGAGAAACTTCCCTCTTTCATTTCTTAAGTCTTCTATCCCCAAAACAGTGGAATTTTACAACTTAAATTAATTAGACTGCCTCGTTGGTCTAGTGGTCACAAGCGCTACTGCTGAACATGAGATCCTGGGTTCGATTCCTAGGTCGGGCAGTGTCATTGGGTTTTTCTTTCTTGAATTTCTCAGTAGCAGCCCGGAGTCTGAATTTGTGCCCGGTTGATGGCAATAGGCTCGCCCCCTATTACATGGGACTTAAACATAACTGGCGAAATGTGGGTGTACCTACTACAGGTGCACCTCTGCCCAACCCTTCGGGGAAACAAGGCGTGGTGTTGTGTTGTGTTTGTTAAATTAATTCCATACTAATATAATAAATGTCAAAGTAACTCTGTCTGTCTATTTCACTTGATGAAGTTTTGCACACATAAGACTTAGTCTGCCAGAGGAGGTAAAGGAGCTCGTGGCTAAGTAATAACTGCCGCACGGGTCGATCCTTCAGGTTAAGCTACGCTTGCCGGGGTTGGTCTGTGGATGGGTGACCACCTTTACTTACCGAGACTCCTCCGTTCCTCGGAAAGCACGTTAAGCCGTTGGTCCCGGGTGTCATTCGTGGATCTTTGACAGTCGTTACGGGTCGTTAGAAGCCCGAAAGTCTGACAACCAGTCTTACCAAGGGGTACCGTACCACCCAATTACTGGGTTGTGGAGGTCAGATAGGCAGTCGCTCCATATAAAATACTGGTATTCAGCTGCATCCGGTTAGACTGGAAGCTGACCCCAACGTAGTTAGGAAAAGGCTAGGCAGATGATGGTGACTTAGTCTGCCAGACTGTATGACCTGGGTTAGGACTTTTTATCCCTTTAGTGCATTCCCGTGGGATAATTTCTAATACTCCACGCGAGTGAAGTCGC
This sequence comes from Xanthia togata, assembly GCA_963853775.1. Taxonomy (NCBI): domain Eukaryota; kingdom Metazoa; phylum Arthropoda; class Insecta; order Lepidoptera; family Noctuidae; genus Xanthia; species Xanthia togata. The sequence continues at coordinate 1,419,180 of OY970801.1, forward strand.
GGGCATAATCTAGTCATTAATATTAATGACTTGTTTTTGCATGCTGGTGCATACTGCCCTAGCAATAACTACAATATATCAAAAGCAATACCCCGTGAGACATAACCGTTCTGCTGAACGTTGAGCCATTATGATGCAATAATATTTGCAAGATGGCTGCCTCCCCTTGCAACGGTTTGTCATAACAAAGGGGGCTTAGATAATGTGCGATTTTGTCGTGCGACTCTTTTGTCGTAGACTAAACTTGTAGCTGCTTGTATGTTACCTAAGACTTTTATAATTTCATGTTTTCAAATATGTTTCGTTTATTTCTTTGCCCCAATCTAAGGTCAAAATATAATAGGTATACTGGTGGGAATAGTCTCACAGTTCTTGGCAACGCTGCCGCGCTGTACTATCGCAAAAATAAAAACCAAATCACCGTCGTATTCTGTTACAATACCATATGCCACGCCCATGTGGTTGGTTTAATTATACAAAGTTATCTGTCTATACAACAACTAAGAGAAGATGCCGTGAATAAGACGGTATAAAATAAAATTAATTGAATTCAGGCAGGCAGGGGGGATTTTATTTCATGTTATATTATGGGAATCCTAACTATAATAATATTATAAATGCGAAAGTGAGTTTGTATGTTTGTTACGCTTTCACGGTAAAACGGCTGAACGAATTTGGATGAAATTTGGCACATGGGTAGACCATGACCTGGGTTAGGACATAAGGTATTTTTGTTACGATATTCCCACGGGATCAAGACTTATGCGGGTGAAACCGCAGGGCGCGGCTAGTACCTATTAGATCAATTAAAATTATACAAAACTGTAGCAGAATAGATGAAAATTCAATAAAAAAAACAATACTATACTTACCAATTATTTCAACTATAAAAACAAGTCATTATATACAAAAGCTTCGTGTCCTTCACACGAAAATGTTGTGTAAATGTCAAATTGATCACTATCAAAGGATGTTCATAGTGAGCATCTTCTTATCCTTACAAATTGCCAAAATTCTACGCAAAAAGTCGCATATGTGTAGCGAGCCTTACGACACCCTCCCCTTGTTAAATTAGCCGTCAGTAATGTGTCCGTGGCGGGATGATTTGTGGCGATCGCTGCCGATAACCACGCTGCTAATACCGCCTTGTAAGGAGGGGACATCATACGGGTGCCACTACTTTTAAATGGTTAGAAAAAGCGGAAGAAAATTGGCGAGAATGTAATTTCTCCAACGTGTCGAGTGTGTGTATTATGTCATTGGATTTTGTGTCATTTCCAAGTTTTTCTTTCTGTTCTCATTAGAGAATATTCACTGCTGCATATGTTTCATGTTATATTAAATTAATGTTTTTATTAGTAAGAAACATGACGTGATTGCTGTAGAATGTGAAGAACAGAAAACGATATTTTCATATTGTAAATGGCTAGGCTTACACTCTAGACCTGTAGGTCCTACTTCCTACTAATATTATAAATGCGAAAGCTTGTATGTTTGTGTGTTTGCATGTTTTTTACTCATTCACGCAAAAATGGAACAGATTTGGATGAAATTTGGCACACAGATAGTTTATAACCTAGATAAAATATATAATACTTTTTATCCCGGTAGTACGATCCCGTGGGATAATTTCCGACCTCGAAAGCTAGTTATAAAATAATTAAACCTTAGTGCTCTCAATAATATATAAGAACCTTGTTTTTCTACTACAATCATTTTGAGTAGAGACAATTATTTTGTAAACGAAAATAAAAAACTGCCGACGAAAATAATAAAACAAACACTTGAACACAACAATCCCTAGAATGCTAATAGTACTCCTAACAATAAAATATGAGAGCCCCTAACGACAAGTTCCTAATAAAATTAACTGATCCAATCACGCTTACACTTGACATTTCAATACAAATTGCGAACTAAAATGGCGGCCGTTTTACGAAAATAGCCGAGCGCGATCGGGTGATTTCGGCACGGTTGGGTAACAGCTTTATTGGCCGCGGATCCCTCGTTATGGCCGGGAGTGCCCGGGCAGGGTTCGCGATGGAAATACTACAGATTTACGAGTATTAGTCCAATTCGCGTTTTACTTGACATAAAACATGTCTGATTTTAGTTTTTGCGGTAGCCCTTCAAATAACCTAAAATTTTATTTTTGTCCGATGAGGTATCATATATTTGGCTAGCTTGCTTTGCTCTTTTTATTTTGTTCGACGCTTTTGATAAAAAAAAACCTTGTTTTTGTTCCAGCCTTAATGAAATGTTATTTTACAGTAGAAATGTTGAAGGTCATCATAGGGTACGGGTAATTAAAAGCTTAACAATTGCTAACCGACTGACCCTAACCTAAAAACCTACTACCTGCTAAATTATAGGACAACCAAGGAAGGTTGAACGCTGGTCACGACATAGTGTAATTTATCAACATTTAACAAAGCATAAATAGCGTTTAGTTCGTAGCCTTAAGGAACACCCGTTAAAAGCCTAATTTATAGGAGGATATAACGAAATCAAAAGATAATCAAAATATAAAATGGTTCTTAAAATGAATAGCTTCTGAGTTCACTTGGAGCCTACGTCACCTCTTTAATTTTCCACGTAACTAAACCCAATACACATAAATTTTGCCGCGCACAGGGAAATAATTTCCTTCGGCATCAGCTTACACCACAACAATCATTATTTACACCAAACTACACATCACTCGAAACTACGCCAGCCTCACAGCATCCCATTTATCTATTTACTCTAACACCCGCCTTTAAAACAACTGAACAGAGTCTAATTTCCTTTGATTTAACAGTATTCATAACTTTTGCCGGTGTTTCCCTGTTCACTAACACCTTTATTTCAACGTCACAGAGTATTGTTTCCTCTGATTTAATAGTAGTGATAACTTTGTTTTCCTAAGAGCAATGGCTTCATTTGCCCGGCTGGCTCTCCCTCGGTGTTTTACACGAGCAGTGTCGAGCAATTACTGCGGTGTCTTATTACACGTCCGTGCAAATTTAATGACTACTCTAAGATATGTGTCTGGGCATGTTATGGTGCGTATGTTTGTATCCACATTTTTAATGGTGGTCTAGGCTTACGGTTTTATGGACTTGGTTTATAGTTCGATAAAACCCAGTTTTTTAGATGAATCTATTAAATGGTGCATGGCAGTACCATTTAATAGATTAATCTGAGAACTGAGTTTCTACTCATATATCTACTTTTGTACAGTTAGGACTGTTTTTCAAAGTCAAAGTCAAAATCAAATAAGCACAAAAAAGCACTTTTGAACGTCAAAAATTAACATGAAAACAGAATGATTCTATTTGCCCATTCCAAAAGGTTTTTTCATGTAGAATGAGCGAAAAACACCAACAAACCACATAATTTTAAAATTTTAAAAATATAGTACAATATTTTGTATTTTTTTTTTTGCATTAATTATAAAAAAAAAAAAAAAAAAAAAGACGATTTTGGCGTTGTGGTCAACCAATCACTGAAACAGCAGATTTGAATGAATTGCACCTTCTTCAAGCTCAAGCAACGCAAGAGACTTACATATTATTATTGCAACTTAAGGATTCAGTCCTAGAATGCTAGACCTTCACACTCTTTTACAGTAACTAGACTTGATATAAATTGTTCCCCAGAGAGTCTTCTTAAACGTAACTACCAAAATATATCACTGGGTTGTACGTATATTCGCTTGTAAGCTATTCCTACCACAGGGGAGCCAAATAAATATTGAACGAAGCCTTTCGAACAAAACGCTAAATATGCCCGAAGCACCGAGGAGCTGTCGTCATAAACTAACAGAAATGCGTATCTCACAACTATTGAAAACAAAAATCGACGGTGCGGTGGTTCGGTAGATGGTTACATTTTCCAATACTTGCTCACATAAAAAGGAAGGAAAGAAATATTACTTGTACCTCTAGGGTTTTTTTTTTATAAACGTTGCATACAGTCAAGTGAAATGAAATGAAATTGTTTATTCTGTAAATAGTATATTGGAAGCACTTTTACAAGCCATCTTAGAAAAAAATAGCTAGATGAGTTCGACGTTTCCTATCTGACTACTCTGAAAAGAAAGGCGGAAACAAACTCAGGTCACAGTCTCTTTTAAAGTCCACTAAAACTAAATATTCGGTGTTACGATATTAATTATTGCAAATGTGTTTTGAGTAGAATTTTGATTATAATTTTTGTTAGCTTAGTTATACATTATTATTATGCATGCTGTGGTCTCCTGTAAGTGAAGGAGTACACCTACGTGATACTTTTGTCGTCGATTTTCCTTTGTTGGAGATCCTAAATAAATAAATCAATATTTTAGTTCACTAGTTAGCCACATTTCATATTTCCATACCGTATTAATGCGACATTAATCAAAACAGGTAAATATTTGACAGGTTTTTGCGACGTTCCAACTTTTAGGACAAGCCGTCTTACAAAATTTATAAACGATACTTGAAGTTAAGAGATAGCTAAACAGTATGAATGTAAAGCTCTAACATATCGTGTGGACTTGATAAGCTCTTACTTTCATAATGTTGGAAACCATAGTAAAGTACAAAATCATCTTGTCACAAGCCCCTGAATTAGAACTTTTCCATAGTAGCCGAATCGCTTTAAAATTATGTAATGGTAAAGAACTAATGTTTTACCCTGGCAAGTATACCTACTTTAAACACAGCTGCAGGTCGGTGTTTATTTATTGAACTTCTTTTTTTTTTTTAAGCTGTGGCACGCAATTACTTTAACACCCTGTTTGACCGCAAAATAACTAACTTTTCTAAAGCTACGGTTTCCTAGAAGAGCGGCGGGCGCCACTCAATTAACGGCCGCAGTGATGGCCTTCATGAAAATTTGGCACCGGTGTTTGACTGTACGGTGTCAAAAAACGCTCTCTAGGAAAGCACACCAACTTACTTTCATAAACAACGTTTCTACCGCGCACTTGATGACCTGATGACTGCGTCAGTGGGAGCAGGTCGCGTAGCTGAATTTTGGGCCAAACATGTTACTTATAAACTTTTTGCCATTGATACGCTAAGAAGAAGTGACGTCATTCGCTGGTAAATTGCGGACGCTATATGGCGGCCACCACCTTCTTATAAATCCCTAGCTTTTAAGCAAATGGAACGATGTTTTGTTCAGATTTATTAAATCAGTGACATATTGTACACTTTACAGTACGTACTTAACGTTGTTTCTCAAAAGTCTTATAAAACGAATTCCATTTCCAATCGTACGTGTGCGATAGGGAACTACGTATTCAGTATATGGAGGTCGGAGAGTGCCCGGCCTCCTCTGCGAGGCGAGAGGGGTGAAGTGGCCGCCCAGGGTGAATGGGGTTTAGCGATCAAGTGCTTCGAGTTAGAATTGGGTTCGAGAGTGACTATTTCCTTTGTTGATTCACGAATTATGTGTGAGAAGTGTCGTGTAGCTTTATTATGCGTGATTTCTATCTTCCTAGGTGGAAGTATTGATCTTCAAAATGTACAATTTGGTGAGTAATTACCGTTGATATTTGAAATAAAACAATATTTCAAATATCAACGGAAATTACTGAAAATGTGTAACTTTAATACTTTGTAATATTGTTGCCATCGCGGGTAGAACCTGTGTGAGGCTGGCACAAAATCAAAAGTCATTAATTCAAACTAGGCTGAGAATAAGCACTTTTTGAACGTCAGGACACTTTTTTGGACATAATACACTTCACCACTTCCTAGTGATTTAGCTGGGAAGAAGAAGGGGCGTAATAAACTCCAGCAGCACAGCTGTCTGTTCAGTTAGACGATCTTGATTCTATACAATAGTATGGAAAGTAATTAACACACACAAGACAGTAAATGAAATTATTTGCCATATTTATGTTTGCTTGCAAACGTCAATATACAAAGAAGCACAGGAGCGTGAGGATTAGCACAAGAAAAGAGGGGCCTTTGGTCAGCAGTGGGTGACGACCAGCTGCGGGTGATGCTGAGGATGAACAGCTTGTAACGTCCACCGCTGAGCAAGCGCTTTCTTTCTTGTTCTTTAATAAACATATTTCTTCAAGCGCTTTCCAATCCCATCAACGAATCATTCTAGTCTGGCATGATAAATAAAAAACAGAATCTGGTCGACCGAGCTCTGCTGGTGAAAATAAAGAAAACGAATTTTTCCGGACATGAGACTTTTCGCCCGCGTAAACTCCTATTTATTTTTATTTTTTATTTATTTAATCATTTATGTACACACATAAATAAACAGACAAGATTAAAAGAACAGAAAAATACGTACAAAGGTGATGCTTATTTCTATAGAAATCTCTTCCAGCATACCTGCGATAGGACAGAGGGTAAAAAAAGATGTAGTCACCGTGTGTAAGAGTAGAGAGAAAGTAAAATACATAAAATCAAAACAATTCACTCAATAAAATAAAACAAATTATGTGACAATATAGTTACGAACATACATACAATCATACATACTTCTAAAATAAATAAAAAACAACATAAATACCTACGCAACTATGACGAAGTGGAAAGATAGTGTTCTTTCACTCTTCTTTTAAATACTGCAACAGTTTGGCAGTCCCTATATTGCAACTTTCATCGAAAACGTTAGAGCCGTTTTCAAGAACGTGATTAGAAATATATACATACAAATATTGCTAATTTAATAGTATATGATGTTTCCATACTTTAGGAGTTTCTTCGCACACCATGTATTTGTCAAGTGGTCCAAAGGTTTTGATTCACATTTAATACAAGTTTAGCACTCAAAACAAATGAATAAATGACATGCGCTAAACTCCAGACTCGTTACACAGTAAGCTAACATCATTACATCCCTCATCGTATCCACGGTATGATCACCGAACAAACATATTACATGTGCTCCAATTTAATATTAATTATCGTTGATGTACGTAATATATCCTTCGAAACGCTTCCTGTGAAGAAAATACGAGAAAAATTGAAGAGCAATATTTCGTATACCTACATACGTAGTTATTAGGTATTCTGTGTGAGGAGGTCGGGGCTCTTTGAGCACAAAGCGGGGAGAGCCGGGCGCAGTGGAACCCCTCGGGGCTCAAGTGATCAAGTGCTTTGAGTTAGGTAATCGTGTTTCGCGACTTTAAGTGTGATAAAAATAAAATATAAGTCGCGAGTTTCGATTACTTAATTGGTAACTTTTATACAAACAAAACTTGAAATATTTTCCGAAAATATTTCAAGTTATGTAAATTTGTAAACCATTTTGTGTAGTTTCTCCCGAGTTTTAAAAGAAATTTGTATTTATAATACCTATAATCAAGGCACGTAACAATGATTTAAACTTTGATGCAATAGTTAGGCATATTAATTGAACTTTATGTTGGCTAAATATGTAATACTTTCTAGATTTTAGAAGTAACCACGCAGTACCAAGCCATCTAACAAACGCCCAACAGACATCATAGAAATAAATCACTTCGTTCGACAGTTACCACCGGCGAGCGGATTGCTTATGCCATAAACTATTGCCAGGGGCCACAAGTTTCTGATAACATCACACATGCATGCCCTCCAGCTTAAATAAATAAGGTCTAGAACCCTTCAACCCAAACAAGATTACAGCTGACTTACGTAAACATTTCCCACTGTGCCCCACTTCCCCGCCTCCCCTGGGACCCACGATATAATCCAGTTTGCCCCGTTCTCCTCGCAAAATGAAACGCTAAGAAAAATACCAAGTTGTTTAATGCTGTAGCTACGATTTTATTAAACTGTTACTGCTGTAGAAACAAGGTCGAGATTGGATTATCTGAACAGCAAATAGGGAAGTTTTATCATTTTGTAACATTTCAATTGACGCTGAAAGTTGTTGGTATTATTTCGCGAAAAGAATGGATTCTCTGAACATGGATTGGCACTGAATGCAACATTGACTTCCTTCATGACTTTGTACAAGGAATTTCCGTCTAAAAAGTCAAAGTCGGTTAAAACTCCAACTTGGCGAGTTTGCGGTTGAGAATTTAGGCATGATTCATTAAGATTGAAAGTTTTGCAAGTAGAGTACAAACTCTAGTTAAGTTCAACCTACTACAATCTACCATGTCTATTCAAAAGAAAGACAATATTATAATCTTGACAAATATTTATTATAAGTCTATGACAAAAACTTACAATATATAGAACAATAGCTGACAGACTCGTACCCTGACTGAAGTACAGGGGCCGGCTGCGATACGGCACGGCTCGAGCACCCTCGACCTCTTGCTGCAGGGGAGACGTGTTGTTACGGATTTTTTAATTGATTTCATGGTGGTATGGGGTGTAGTGTGACATGGTAAGTTTTAAGTTTGATTGGGTTGTCATGGGGTGAACTGGCGAATGAGTGGTTGATTTGAAAAATAACAAATATTGAGCCTACTTTTAAAAAAAAATCCGTGAAAGAGTTAGACAATATCTCTTACTCAGGTGAACCATTTACAAGATTTTTGTAACCAGACAAAATGAAAAAAAAAAACAGGTTATGAAACACGGTTTACAGAAAGTTGAGATTGGGTATCGTCAACTCGAGATTCAAGCCAAAATGTCAGAAAAAAAATCGCACCTTAAAATTCTAATATCCGAATTATAATTGACAGGCAAAACCAGACGAGAAATTGTATTCTCATTCATAGCTACATTATTAATCCAGAAGGATTTACCTTTTAACTCCGAACTTTGCAAACAAACGCAGGTAGCTAAAATTTTCCAGTACAATTTACTTTAAATATATTTGCCTAGTCCTATACAAATACAAAGGTAATTTCGCCTGCTTCCGATCAAAGGCCCGGCGGGATTGGCTCGGTCTTTGTTACCTCACAGCTGCGAGCTTCGCTGCTCATGACAGCCACCGAATTGTATCCGTAAGATATTGTGACAAAAGAATAAACAATTATGGATATGTTTGAAGCAGATCATGAAAGAACAAAACATATTAAATTAATGCGTCATGTCGACTGATTTTCGTCGTAATTAAACTGTTAGTTTCGTGCTACCATTGCGAGTGGTACTGCAACCGTAAATAACAAAACAACTGAATTGGGAGGTCCCTACCTAATGCCATGTCCAGTCATGATTCATATCTCAAAATTCAATTTTTTCGTGGTCGTACCAGTCATGATCTGACCATGATAATGTCTGGACTTTAAAAGAAACTGTGACCTCTGAATTTGTTTTTTCAGTGTTTATCCTCAAAGTGTTTGTTTAGAAAACACCGGCTTCCTCTAGTTTTATTAAAATATGTTTTGCCGTGAAACCAATTTACAGAAATTAAATCATTATAATTTTAGGCCTCGTTGGTCTAGTGGTCGCAAGCGCTACTGCTGAGCATGAGGTCCTGGGTTCGATTCCCAAGTCGGGCAAAGTATTATTGGGTTTTTCCTACAGGTATTTCTCAGTAGTAGCCCGGAGTCTGGAATTGTGCCCAGTTGATGGCAATAGGCTCGCTCCCTGTTACATGGGACTTAAAAAACATAACTGGCGAAATGTGGGTGTACTACAGGTACACCTCTGCCCAACCCTTCAGGGAAACAAGGCGTGATGTTATGTTATAATTTTAGAACCTAATAAAAATACATAGTAGAGTTGCATAGTCTTATTGATTCAAATTCACACAAGTACTCCTAATACAATTTAAAACCAGTGAAATCATATTACAATTTAAAAACTCCCACACAAATATTTCCTGATTTCTCTTTCTTACTCCTTCTATCTATATATTCATTGAGACCATTCCATTGAGGCCAAACACGATACCTGTGCTGTAAGTTGATCCTGCAGCATCAGTTCAAGGTTACTAAGCTCTTTCAATATCATTGAAGTAACAGAATACCATATTTCCGTTTTAAGATAACCAGAAAAGAGCTGATTATCTTCAAACGGCTAAACCGATTTTGATAAATCATGTATAAGAAACATTGCTAGAAAACATGCTTTCAAATAAAATAAAACGCATTCAATTCTGTTCACCCGTTTAAGAGCTACGGTGTCACAGACAGACACAGACGTAGCGGTCAAACTTATAACACCCCTCTTTTTGCGTCGGGGGCTTCGATCAATAATAGCACTATTGATCGAAGATCGGGGGTTAAAAAATACTCTCCAATACAAGCGTAAATAGGTCTTAACTTCCTTTATATCCTCACATTGATTGAGTTTTGTGTATTTGTAATTATATATTAAAAATTCAATACGTTTTCCTATTTTCCCCGGCATTGCGTCTGACATTGTCTGTCTCGTCCATAGTTTATTCTATGATCCTTTCATAGCACACCTACCTACCTACGTGTCGAATTTGCCCCTGAGCAGCGATCAAAGCGCGCAGCAGGGTAGGTCTCGCCCTTTGTGACGTCACAGCGGTGCATCGCACTGCCCCCGACAGACACCACCTTTGTGCTAGCACGTCACTTTGTAGGTACCCTGGACAGACATAGACAGAAACGATAATAAACGTCATGTTTTCATGGAGAAATAATGATTATTATGTAAAGACTCAACCTTACTGACTTATCGATCTGTATTGGATGAGTTCAAATACAAAACAAAAATACGAATCGATAAGTCGATTGAGTAAAGTCGTTCTGCTGTGTATTTGAGATGAGATGAAGCTGATATGTTTGAACTTCAGAAATCAGAAAATACACGAGTGACCTTTCTGGAAATACCTTCAATAAATCAGTAACTCCAGTAGCCTGTATAATTACTTCACTTAACACGATAGCTTCCAAATATATACCTCCCAAATTCATGACGGAAACCCTGTATTTCTTCACATTACAAACAAAAATATAGCACGACTGGAAAATATTCGCAAAGTGCTCACCAAAAACGCGTATAAAAAATTCAAAGGCTCTCCCCTCGACTAGACCGGGACAGGTCACTCTTCCCCTGCCTCCCCCTTCCCCTGGGAGAGGGCACCTCCCCTGCGAAATTAACTCGCCCTAACTCACCTGCCCTTTGAAGAGCCGCGTGCACACCTAAAGGACATAATGGCGTTTGATAGTTTTATGATTATTTTAAAAGGTGTTTTGTAGGTCGTTATTGAGTATCAATATATTTAGGTAACGATTTTATTTATTTATACACATTCGGCTACAGAGCCAAATAATTGTTTGCACATTATATACACAAATTAATAGAGACAACGTTAAACCTCTAAAACTCGTAACAACTCTAGTCAGCAACTTTATACGGGTAGCAAAACAGTCACGACGGGTTTTTTAAAAATAAAGTATGAAATTTACTGTTATTTTGTTTTAATAAATTAATAAATACAATTTGGAGATTCATCATGGATTATTTCACCGTTATTTAAACCCAGCGAGCATATCGCCGACATTTCCATGTGTGTAACTCTATCAGAACCACGATTCGATGGTTTATGGCACATTTTCAACAGAGAGGTTCAGTATCCGATCTCCCACGAACTGCAAGACCACGTTCTGCACGAAGTGCAGACAATATTCAACGAGTGCTGGCGAGTGTAGACGAGAACCCACCCAGAGAGATTTTCAACATTTCACAAGCTCGCACGTTCCCCGGATTTAATTATTATTTCAGGGGTTATTTAAAAGACAAGGTGTACACTAATAAACCCAGGACAATCGGGCAGCTGAAGGCAAACATCCGAGCTGAAATACGGTTGCTAACTCATGTTCTGAGGAAAGCAATGAGAAGTGCTCTCGAAAGAGCCCGTTTTTTGCGAGGCTGTAAGGTAGTCATTTACGTGACGCAATATTTAAAACCTAACTCGAAAATATCTTCAGTTTTATTTTATTATCTGATAACAATTAATCAAAAACAAAAATAAACAAAGTAATAAGCAGTTCCGACTCCTTCCTGACATATGCGCCACCCTGTATATACCTACAGTTAGGCCCATGTTAACTAGATTATCTGAACTAAACCTAATATTATTTTATGGCTCTGTGAAACAAAGGCGATTCGGGAACAAAGTATGAATAGCCTGGGGCAATTCGACCAAATCAAAGGCAGAAAGGAAAGTAGCTGAATTGTTTTTCACAAGTATTCAGGACAAAAAGAGGAGAAAGGTTTTTAGGCCGAGCTATAAAGTTGTAATATTATTAACTATGCCATACTGATACTATATATCCTCAATGATATTACTGGTGTGGGATAAGTTTTGTGAATCAAGTTTATTTGAAAAGTTTATCCACTGAAAACTGAACAATAAGTCGTTCAAGATCAGCATCCAGTACCTACCTATTACTGAGTTATTTATTCAAAACCCAAAATATTGTAAAACTTAGGGATGATGGTTCTTAAAACACTAGGATTATAAAAAAAACAAAATTTGTGTAACGCCATCATATCGCTGTCTTAGAATCTTTTTTTGTTCTTATAAAATATTACTAGACTCTTAGCCCGAGCTTTTGTATGATAAAAAAGACGGAAAGAATCCTCGAAGGCTTTTATGTCAGGAAATAAAAACTTGTTTCACAGTATTTTTAGGAAATGTTTTTAAGATGAAGTTTTTTGCACAATTGTACACTATTCTTAGACCGTTTTTTGTTACAGTTGTAACATCCTTAATTTTAAAAGGCGGAAGGCTTGGGCATTCCTGACACCACATAAACTAGAGGGAACGACAGAATTGCTTTCCTCAGAATACTGTCGAAACATCGCCGTCGCACTATAGCTACAATATAATGATCGTTTTTATAGCTTGTTACTGGCGTAGTTTCTGGAAACGTGTTATGTTTTAATGTGTGATAGGATTTACTTTCTACACCGTTTTTGATATTTTTCTCATTTAAGTACTATTCAAGTTTCAATGTATTTACATACATGAAATACCCTAAAATCTAGATTCTAAGTTATCTTAAAAAAGGATAAGAGGCCGTCTATAGTTCGAGTATTCGAAATTGAATCGGTTAGGGTTAGTCCAATTACTAGAAAAGATCCAAATAAAAATACTTCTCTACGTAACAAAACACCACGTCACATAGCGTGTTCATACAATCAAATTACATTGCTTATTAAATTAGACGGGTGTGAAATAAATGAATCATTAACATACAACACGGTTTATTCAACACAAAAAAAACAATTGTTCCACATGCAACAATGTCGTGCGCCTGTACACTCCACGGGGAGTCCGTCTCCCATAGAAATTGCAATTTCATTTCATTTTAATGCGACTGTTTACCTTCAATATAATCCAGTTAGAGGGTGAGCAGAGCCCCAGCCATTACGTATTTCTGTCACGGCACTGTTTTTTGTCAGACTAAACAGAGACAATATTTAAAAAACGCTGTGCAATATAAATTGTGTTATTGTAGAGGAGAGAGAGTACCTCTTTTGGGTGACTAATACTGTGGAATGGTTTTCTTATGTTGGGGATTCGATGTGCTAGTTTATTTCTCGTATAGACTAGGTAGTAATGTAACGTAGCTCGAAGATGGCTGTTCGGCAAATCCCCTCTAAATACGCTCATGCTCAATCGTCACAATCCTTACAACATCAACATCTTAAGGGGATCACTAACGACATCTCGATCGCCAGTTCGTCGCCTATCTTCTTGAAAGCTCATACTGTGATGCAGAATTTCATTAATTGATCATTTTGAGTGGTTCGATGACTATGCCACCTCAACTAGTTCCTAGCTCTATGTCATACGATAAAGTAGAATCCAGAAATAGAACCACTATTTTACATAAATCAATAACCTACCTCTACGGCTGAAAACGCGCGATATTATGATTAATAGCCCTCAGTTCGTTACTCGCGTGGCGGCCATTTTACTAGAGGTAGATGCTATATCGTAAATATAAGTACGTTACATAATATACAGGTAGTTCTGCAATGCGCTGAACTTTATGCCGTGTACTAAATATGATGTATACAACCTTGAACCTAGAGGGTTGTTATTATCCCTAGCTTGAACGTGATGTGTTTTTGTTTTAATATTATTGTGGAAGTGTTCAATTTGTCGCGAACCGTAATATTAAACGAATGGTTTTTATATACGACGTTGCTTGTGGAGCCTTTTAGGGCTGTAGTTCATAACGACATCAGTAAAATTGGGAAAAAAATGTAATGAAACCCAAGTAGCAAACAAGATATCTGTACTTTACCTAAAGTTTTTGCTAAATCAAAAAGGATTTCCTTAAGTCTTTTCTTTCTTTAATACTAAATCGTTTTAAACTACCGCTACGTTAAAATACGGATTTTTAGTATAAGTTAAATATATTAACTCTTAACTAGCACTACTTCAAATATAACTTGTCTTTATTATGTCTGAACTAGCCTTACAAAATCAGTATTGTCTAAAATCTTACTTCGTTAGGAAAAATAATATTTAACGCCATTTTGCACATTAAATGAAAAAAAAAAAACATTTTCCGACAACACTTCATCAAAAACTAGAGTAGATTGAACTTATATTTACGTTATAGTAATTGTAACTATTATAATAACTTACATATTTATAGAAAATGTAGTACTATGCACTATAACTTACTATAAGCCACAAAATTTTTCATTTGCAATATTATTAAACAAAATTGTATTGTTTGTTTTCTAGTATTTTAAAAGCCCATCTGTTTTATAGCACTATCTATAGATTTTACACGAGAAATAATCATGCGTTTTAAATTTCCAATGCATTCAAACATAACAAAGCATTTTCTGGACATAAAAATTAGTTGTTTAATCGCCATTTTCATAAATCTTAAAACAGTTTTTGTAATAATTTATAAGTTTACCATATTTTTTTAAATAAATTTACTTAAAGCATTTTAAAGCAAAATAAGTTTTGAATTTTACTTCACTAAGTTAAGATCGAATATCTGCAATCCAGTATTGATAGTTTTAATTAAGTATTGTAGAAAGTCAAAGTCAAGTATCTTTAAGTCTATTTCATGATCTGAAGTCAACCTGCAAGATATCTTGAAATCAGTGTTTAGAGTTCTGCAAAACCACATTCTTAAATAGGGTTAAAGTTTATCTAAACAGTAGTATTAACTCTTTTTTAAATTCTGTGCCCACTTTTACTTAACTGACCCTTGGAGTGTATCTTGGAGATATTTTGAAGGACATATTAGTTTTAGCCAAGACAACAGCTGGAATTCGTCTACTTTTTAGGACATTTGATTGCTACTTGGGAATAAAAATGACTAATTATGTGTAAGGAAAATGATGATTATGACCATTATAGAGGCGAATATAAATTACCTAGGACTTTTGAGTAGTATGAGATTCAATATGAAACTTTTTGTCCGGTATAAAACAGGACCTAAGTTTTAAATTATGAAATAAATACTTAACATGTACCATCGAAGAAGTTCATATCTATACACCCGTTAGGACTATTTCTGCTTACAGTGCTCGGCCGCTATTGAACCGGAGCGGTAACAAATGTGGTCATCGTTTTCACGGGATTTTGTTTTCGAACTGCTTAGATATGAAGTTCTTCGATAGTACACGCAGCTATAAGCTGCAAACTTACACCAACAAAACTAAAAAAAATAAAAAAGGAATAATTATTTAAATAAATAATTTATTTAGACAAAAACCCGGAAGATATTTTTCTCACTCTATTTCTATTCGTATAGTGAGTGGGTGACGCAGCGACCTGTCTTTCCTCCATCCTGTTCCATTTTCAACAATAAGAACTTACAGCCCCCATACCCGCGATGTAACGGTTAATGAAATCATGGTTATGGGGCTATAACCATAGCTAATGGGTTGGTATGGGGTTCGTTTATTAGTTTCGTATTGTTATCGTGAATTATATCAACTTAGGGGTTTAGTTTCGTGAGTAATCTTGATAGTGATTCAGCGCTTAGTTTTTTAACCCAGCTATCGGCTCGAGGAGGAAGAACTCAAGGCGAAAGCATTTATTTCAATGCGTTTGTAGATAATGTTTTTCTTTTAGTGTTCATTATTTCCTTACATTTAAAAAAAATATCCTCGAAGTTAGTTTGCGAGCACTCTTTAGCATTTATATAGCGTAAATCAACATTAAGTAACTTAACTTGTTATTTCAGTCAGAAACAGAAAACCGCTTATTTTCTTGATATTTAATGTAGCGCTTATCTCTTAATAATAATTATATGTTATTAACTTCTATTCGTGAAGGTTGAATGGGAAAGTCATACGACGTATTATGCGCAATATTAGTATATTCCTAGCCTTCGTGGCACGCACTACGTGTCACGTACAACGAGCCAAACTTATCATATAGATGACCTCAAGGATATACCAAAATCAAAAGCCATAATACCTGCAAATTGTTAATAATCACCATACGACCTTAACAACCAATAATTAGCACAATTAAAGTACGAGCGTCAAGTTCGGGCTCGCGTGTGACTGCTGTGAGTGCGGCCCGGCACGGCACCGGTCGATAACTTAACCTGGGCTTAAGTAACTTGGAGGTGGTGGAGCTTTACAGGTTACACTGAAAGTTTTACGTAGGAGGTTACGTATTTATTTTTATTCAAGGCTTTTTATGTGCAAGAACTATGATTCTGTGGCGTAAACACGAGTATTTTTTTCGGACTCAAGTAAGGCATCATAAACTACTAATTTGTCGAAAAATCAACTAAGTATTAATAAGTACAAAAATTTATCGATTACATTAATAAGGATTTTTTTATTAACTACGTTCACTTAATGAGTTCACGGTGAAGATAATAATGAACAACGCTACTGCCATTTTGTATTTATATTGACCGTAGCACTGTGCTACGCCGTAGCGCAATGTGCTACGGGCTACGGGAGTAAAAAGACACTACATAATCTAATCTTCTCTACGTATCCTCAGCCAACATGTTTTTACTGATATAAAAATAGCTGTTGTCTCGAGAATACCGTTTTATTCCGTTCCAATTAAATTAGACTAGGGTTCCAGAAGACTCCTACTCGTATCTCTGTATCACGCATCTAAAGCAAATATTTTCCTCCTTTTACCTCCTACCTCCCCGTACGTATACGAGCCTGGTACTATTTATATCAGGCTGTTTGCTCATTTGTCCGTTCTGAAGAGTACTTGGGACGAGTGGGGACTCACAGGAGCCTGTTGTGAACTAATTGATTACGTAAACATGGAGGTTTATTTATAGATTGCAGTGGAAATAGGAATCAAGAGAAATATTGCGTTTTATCTCTTTTATTTTACCTTTTTATTGAGCTTTATTCTTGTAGGCTTAGTATTTGTCTGTTAATTTTTATTTGCAGATGACAGTATAGCTATTTTCACTGACGAGGATCAAGATAAATACGAAATTAGTGTAAATAATTCTCTAGAATGCAATAATAAATTGGTTAAATGTCAACAGTCTCAAAATTAACAAATATATGCTATATTTCCTTTACTGAAATAAATAAAAAATACAAAGGTGAAACTGTAAAAGAAGTAAAGACCGCCAAATGTCGTGCCATACATATTGACTCTGGACTAAACTGGAAAATACAGGTAGACCAAAAAACTAAATCAGTTTTTATAATAAGAAAAGTTATAAATGAGAGTACTTACTTTACTAAGTGCCTACCATGCATATGCAGGCTCCATACTAAAATATGGTATCCTATTCTGTGGTAATTCAACGAACAGAGTGTGCTCTAAAAGCACAAAAAAGTGCATATGCGGACTTAGATTGATTCATGTACATAGACCAGTTTTCAAAAGGTTGAAAATCTTAACCCTAGCTTCCATATACATATGTATTTGAAGCGGCAATGATGATAAAATGCGATATAGATGAGGAGTATAAAACGTTGAGAAGTGCGCGACACAAAATTGAACTTAAAGGCATTAAAAGTAGAACAGTTAATTTCAGTCGAGTGTATTTGGTATTGGAGTTAAAATCTATAACAAACTCCCAAACTGTATTAAGAATGTCTCATCATCAGATATTTTTAAATGTAAGCTAAAATAATTTCTAATATGTAAAACGTATTATTCATTTAACGAATTTCTTAATGGCCAAATTATGGACTAAAATTGTTTTCGACTTATTTAATATAAATAAAATGACCGTTATAATTATGTCTTCTAATTAATGTAAAATCAGGTTGACTAAAACAACCAATGCAATGGTAATTATTATTTTTAACATAGCTAATAACTGACATACGAGTACATATAAATATTGTACACCCGATGGGTATGTTACAGTGATACAATAATGCTTGTTGTAAGAACTGTCTTTTAATCTGTGACAAACAATAAATTAATTAAAATGATGTTTTCTTGACGTTCAAGAAAAAATCATATTTCATATTAATTTATGTGTAATAGTCTAAGGGTCATTTGCATGACTTGCATGCTTTCTTATACCACTAAATAAGAACCAAACGCGACGTCCTTTACACACCATTATTTAGGTAACTTAACAGCTGTTGTAGGTATTACGTAACGCCTCGTGGCCTGGCTACCTTCTATCTTATCTTAATTGTACAACTTTTACTTAACTACAGGCGCTTAGTAATACTAAAATCGTAACATAATTACCCTGGTCTGTACAAGTTAAGCAAAACAAAAGACTATTGTTCGCTTTATTAGCTAACCCGCGGTCGGTAATATCGACAAGAATTCATTAAATTATCCACAAGCTCTGTTCCGTAATTTTGTATCAATGTGTAACCAAAAAAAAATTATTACACTTTGGGTACTTAATTTTAGCAACACATTGATACAGTAATATTAAACACAAACTGTAGATAGTCAAATTAATTCTTGTAGATATATACACTTTTGAGGTTGACTGTTGTTCGCTCATTTCGCTTGGGTATTTCGCGAAATAAGCGAAACGAAACAAAATTATGTAACGAGCTACAGTTGTAGTACGCGGAAACAACAGTTAGGCTAAAACAGTCGGTACTTTGGTTCTAGTAATGTTTAAGTATACCTCGCATACACTGCACAGTTCGAGGTATTGGCGACACGCGACACTTCCTCCAATAGTTCGCTTGATTACTTACACTGAAATGCTTATAAGTTGTGGTGCAAGTTGTGATATGTTGCGAGAAAATAACGCTATCATCAAGTTAGCCTAAGTGTGCTAAAAAGATAAAAAGGATTTCATAAAACGATTCGTCACAAGAATGAATAATATGTGGGCGTGGAATGAGTTCAATTGGCGTGCAATAGTAAAGCCATATCCCCAGCCGTGAACTACTTGTAAACAGATGATGATCTTTGTCGTTTTACATCCAGTGCACCTCGCGGTTCAATTACCCAGTTTCTGAATTGAGAATTTGAAGAGACGAATTGAAAAGTTGTCAAACTATACTTTGGCATTACTTAAGGTGATTCCATCAAATTCAAAATTTCGCAGGCTTTCACCTTAAGTTTCACAAGTTGTCAACATCAAATTCTCAAATCAGAAATCGGGTGTTAGTTCTAGTCAGTTCTGAGATTGCTGCAGTTCTATACAAGCCCAAAGTCACAGGTTACATCACCGCCCTCGCTTCATAACTTATACCCCAAGAAAAACATGCAAAACTCTGTGCTTTTTACCATATCGTCGCCATGACCCGCATCCACACAGCCTTGGCCTGAAGTTTCATTATAATACTGTACCTATTCGGAGCTATGCTTTATTTATTATTGTTAATACTTTATTAGTGTGCTGGTGTACCTAGTTTTATGTTATCTTGATTCACGAGGGAGGTTTATATATTTTCCATGGATGGATAGACCATTCTATTCACTGAATTAGTTAGTATTGTCCTTTGTATTTACAGATTTCGTTATCATATTTTAAAATATATCTATAAATAAATATTTTTATAAATCCATTGATATCTGTACAATGTTTAAAAATTACAGTAGCTTGTTGTGTGCCCGTGTGACTGCTTATTTATTTTACTACGGTTTTCACCATCATTTAGAGAATTTGTTCCTAATATTAAATTTACATAATTATAGTAAAGGTTTATATTTCGTCAAGTCGTATAAACCATGCGTAGTGGGGCGCTAGTTTAAATTATCTCTCTTCTAGAAAGTCTAGTATCGAAAAACCCCGTTTGAATACCTTCACACTCACTACGGATCTCCATTTTTTTCGGCACAGCTGTATGAAATCGATTCCCGAAAGGGAGCTATCTGTAGCAGTATCAATAGACTTATTCCTTTTCTACGCGAATTCACTTAGCTGCGACACAAACCGTGCACCTAATTACTCTTTTCTTTTCCTTCCGCATTTTTACCTTTTCTCATTGAAATTCTCTT
The DNA here is from genome assembly GCA_963853775.1 of Xanthia togata. Lineage (NCBI taxonomy): Eukaryota > Metazoa > Arthropoda > Insecta > Lepidoptera > Noctuidae > Xanthia > Xanthia togata. The sequence continues at coordinate 1,439,397 of OY970801.1, forward strand.
CTCGTGCGCAGTCTTAGGCGAGGGATTTTCCGCACCCTTTGCGTTCCTAACGAGGCCGTATACAAAGGAGGGTAAGCAGAGTATTGGACGGCTTCAGTAGATTACTTCCTCTAAATATCGGTGGATTAGATTTTGTTTTGTTCGTGTCTAGTAATCTTGGCTTTTTTTGGCGCCAAAAAGAATTTAAGCGAATCGCAGTATTAAATTTCTAACGTTTTTCGTATTGTTTCCTTTAGTTTTCTGAAACAGAGTAAAGAACTAAGAAGCACTTTTCAGATGATCCATTTACTAGGAAATATAAACGTCGTCGATTGTTATGCGAAGGATAGATTGACAACTTCCCGTTACTGAATCCACCATCCACACAATTTTAACCCAAATATACCATCAAAAACTATAATAGGAAAAGAACTACATGAATAAACATTGCCCACTTATAAAAAAAAAATCATAAATAAAGATCACATATTACGGAAAGTTCTTTCAAAATACATCCAATAGGCTGTCAAAGCTAATAGGAAAACATTTCTGATTGAGCGCCATTTTGTGAGAAAAAAACCAAAAACGCGACGTAAGCTCCCTTCGCTATAATGACATTGGCAACGGGGGACCTAGTAAATTGGATTTTGGTTAAACAAGTTGTTACAATTACCTACTGCTTTGCAAGTAGAGAAGGAAACACCAATCATTCAATCTTGGAATGACGTGCTGTTTTGAATTTTAAATGAATAGCCTTAATAATTAATACTGGTGGAATTACGTCTTTAGGTTTACAATTGACTCTAGCTATTGAGTGAAACTTTTCGGTCGGGTTCGTCGATAGGTGGTAATTCATACTACAAATTGCGATCAATTTAGCCGAAGTTCAAAATAACCGATAGTACTGTTGTAGCATCTATTAATTATAAATGTAATGCCCTCATTAAGTAGTAGATACAAAAATATTTTCATGTACAAAAACATGTGCTAAATCAACAGAGAATAATTAAAATATTTAAATAGAACGGTTTTATAAATATTTATATTTAACTTTTGTTTTATTTGTGCGAATGTTAATAATTTGTGACGTATTACTAATATTAGTAATTTGTGTTTGTGTTCAAAAGGACTCTGAATCGTCTTTGGAAATCGAAGCTCTCGTTAATAAGACCACTCGGGACAGAGGAACGACAACTAACAGAAACAAAGATCGACTCACAATCCTTTTGAAACATTGCAGCATCCCCCTTTCTCATGAAATGATAATACAATGATCATTTCTGTTTGTTGTCAGGTTCCGAACTCCCAATCGAGGTCCCGCCGAAGGACGTCGCGTAAATGTGTGAGCAACACGCAAATAACACCACGAGGGCAGTCCTAGCCCTCTCCTGAAGATGAACAGAGGACCCCACAACAGATAGATTCTTAAGATAAAAGTTATAAAAATAATCCAAGATGGCGGAGGGACCACAGTCGATATGGCAGAAAATCGACAACGCGGCCATTCCGATGGTGAACCTCGAGGTGCGGGAAGTGCGGGAGATAGTGTGGGAGAAGATCAAGGAGCCGACGTCGCAGAGAAAGATCATCCTGGTCATCGTATCCATAGCGTTGTTGCTCGACAACATGCTGTACATGGTGATCGTGCCCATCATCCCGGACTACCTGCGGTACATCGGCGCGTGGGGCGAGGCGGGCTACGACCATGTGGTCACCATGACACCCTACATGGTAGGTAACAAAACCATCACACCGACCAAAATCATCCCAGCATCGCACGAGGGCCAGGAGTCGGCGACAGGCCTGCTGTTCGCCTCGAAGGCTATAGTGCAACTCATGATCAACCCATTTTCTGGTGCCTTAATCGACCGCATCGGGTACGACGTGCCCATGATGATCGGACTCATCATTATGTTCCTCTCTACATCGATCTTCGCCTGCGGTCGAAGCTACGGCATGCTATTCTTCGCGAGGAGTCTGCAGGGCGTGGGATCTGCCTTCGCTGATACATCAGGACTGGCGATGATAGCTGATAGGTTTACTGAAGAAAACGAGAGATCCAAAGCACTTGGTATCGCCCTAGCCTTCATCAGCTTTGGTTGTTTGGTGGCTCCACCTTTCGGCGGCGCTTTATACCAGTTCGCAGGAAAGGAAGTCCCGTTCTTGATCCTAGCCTTAATATCGTTGTTGGATGGATTCATGCTGCTGCTTGTGATGAAACCTTTGAAGACGCAGCTGAAGGAAGCTAGAGAGCCTAAACCACCCAGTACTCCCATCTGGAAGCTTCTAATAGATCCTTACATCGCTGTCTGCGCGGGTGCTTTAATGATGTCAAACGTAGCGTTAGCGTTCCTAGAACCAACCATTTCACTCTGGATGGAGGACAATCTGACGAAAGATAACTGGAAGATCGGAATGATTTGGTTGCCAGCCTTCTTCCCCCACGTTCTCGGAGTGATAATAACTGTGAAGATGGCAAGGAAGTTTCCACAGCATCAGTGGCTGATGGCGGCAGGCGGTCTTGCCCTGGAAGGTCTGTGCTGTTTCATCATACCTTTCGCGAATTCGTACAAGATGCTTATGATACCTATCTGCGGCATATGCTTTGGAATCGCGCTCATCGACACCGCCTTGCTACCAACTCTGGGGTACTTGGTGGACGTGCGATACTCATCTGTGTACGGGAGTATCTACGCGATTGCCGACATATCGTACTCTTTCGCCTACGCTGTCGGCCCGATCATCGCTGGAGAAGTGGTCGAAGCTATAGGGTTCACTGCCTTGAACTTGTTCATTGCCTTTAGCAATCTATTGTATGCCCCTGTGCTCATGTACCTCCGACACATCTACGACTTCAAGCCGTTTGAGAACGAAGCTAACATCCTGATGGCTGACCCACCAGAGAAGGAGTACCAAACCTACAGCTTGCAAGATCAAAGGCCCGTGAATGGGGAGTATAAGAACCATCTTGAGTACTCCAACGTATCTGGTCAGGTGGCTGGGACTGAAGAGTCGAATGTAGATACGAATCCTGGTACGTACAGCTACGACCAGTCATACCAGGGAGGGTATCAGAACTACAGCGAAGGGTACGATCAACAGCAACAGCAGCCGCAACAGGGTTACCAGCGGGAGTACCAGGATCAGTACAGTCAGCCGCGACAGCTGCCTGCGCAGCCGCAACCGACGGCCAGCAACCCCTTCAGGGCGGGAGCAGCCGCCACGCCGGCTCCTGCCCCCGCACCGCAGGCCCCCGCGCCTCAGCCCACCATCAAGAACCCCTTCAGGCAAGGCTTCTAATTCACTCCAAAATCAGTGTTGTTGTCGATATTTTTGAATTTACTTGTTGTGTAATTATAAATGTCCTATTTGGGTAGACGTCAACTGTTAAATAGATTTGCTTGCGTTGTAATCTCAAAAGCAATGTAAAATAAAAAGAAATACTCAAATAATTATAACAGCGTAGTATAAAAAAAAGTTTCGTAACACACTAACTTACTCATGTAATTACGAAAGTAAAAAAAAGGCTTAAAGAGTAAGTTCGTAAGCAAATGTAACATAACAGTGGGCACTAGAACTTCGATCACTGAGCCGTAATGTATCGGTGAGTTATTTAATGTCTGATAGATGTCTATTAACTAGCTGTGCTTGTCATTTAGACTATTTATCGGGTGAACTAGCAATGGCGCTTTTAGATAAATGGGAGAAAAAATGTGTAAAAGACGAAAATCACAATTTACACCGTTTGATATGGATGGGTTGAATACGAAAAAAACTTTAAGCAATAATTGAGCTTGATATAGTCAAGCTACTATTGACAACATATCATATTATAAAAAAGCTACTTTTGTATAATAGTAGTGGTGTAGTGTAAATAAAAAACGGCTATTAATTGAAATTTTGAAATTAAAATTATAGCGATCAAAAATCAAAAATAAAGTATGTTAAAGTTACACGTGGTTTTACGATGATGACGACTAAAATATAAAATTTTATATTGAGAGTATACAAATGAGAGAAAGGGACGGCATGATCTACTTTGTAGAGCGGCGTTTCGTTCTCGCAATGAAAGCTCTAATAATTATGACGTAAACTTAAAATGGTTGTCCGCTAAAAGCGCTATTGCTCTCACCCGTTGTTTTCTTGTTGATATTGTTCTGATATAAATACAACTGTTATGCCTTCTAATAGTATATAGAATTATATCTGATATGAGAATTATATGAACCATATAATTATATCTGTGTAAGAATCAAAGTATGGAGACATAGCAAAGACGGAGGGTAACAAAAATGTACTCTGCGTACTAAAATCATGTTGGTGAATATGTAACCTTATTTCAAAGATCTAAGGTTCAAAATTAGCTACGAAATTTGTACTTAATCAAGTTCTCTCAGCTTTTGGCGTGTTTCCGTACCATAAGTTTAATCGTAAGCTCGGGAAAAAATAACCATATTTAATGGCAAACATACAAAAAAATTAACTATTAAAGTTTTTCCCGCAATTGTGTCGCTAAGTAGCTCCTAGAGTAGGTTTTAAGGTAGATATTTTAAAAGTTCCGCACGAGTCGATAACACGCACTTATAATGTAAGGGCCTAAAATATTCATTTATTACTTTCGGCACTTACTGCGACATTTCAGTACATTGTTAAGATTTATGGCATCATTGTATATGGCAATCTTTTAACAAATTACTCTGATGGATACAATCGTAACTTTGACATAAAAATGTTACGATGAATGTACATAATCATAAACATATCGTAGATTATTAAAGAATAGCTCTACTAATTCAATTTAATGACATAATGCGATGTTACTTAAAATATATATTTTTAGAAAGTATAAAACGTAATTCTCGTATGCTAAATCAGCAATACTAGCGTAAGTATCATCGTATCTCGCTTCTATATCAATTATTTCGATTTATATCAATTATTATATCAATTAGTTGTAACTAGGAAGTTAGTCAACGTGATAAGTTGCAACCAAGGTAACGAAACATATCAGAATCTTTTGATTCAATTAGGTTAAGTATGCTTAACTATACATTAATATTATATAATATAATTATAATTTATGGGTATATTTTCTCTAAGTGTACAGGAGTAGGTAGCATGTGTTTCTGTCGTTGACTTTACTGAGGTAGGTATGTACCATCAGCACACAGCAAGGCGCTGTCGACAGATCGGGGGGAGGGAACGGGGAGAAGATAATTATAGAGAAGGGAAGGGAAAAGAAAGCCGGCGTAGTAAAATACATGGCGTATGCCAGATAAATAATCTAAGAAAGAATTTTGTATGGAAAATCTGAATCAAACGTACATTCTAACATGCAAATTGTAAATCTTTATACATTTTGTAATATGAATGGCCAATGAATATGTGAAGGCATAGGAGGATGTTAGCTAGATCGCAATAAAATCACGTCAATGATTACTTTGACAAAGAATATTAAAACGGGTCATAATTTCATGAAAAACTTTGATAGTGTCTTAAAGGCACTTTTTTTTTATTATCGTGAAGCATTTAGGATATAATAAAAAATTAAAAGGAACAGAATTTTTAAAAGTGGCTAGAAACGTTGGAATAAAAAAGAAAGTTTAATTTAAAAAGAAAAATAATAATAATCCAAAGCTTTCTTTGGCTCCTCCCGACCGTGCGACACGAGTAACATTTCGCAGACGACGCAACAAGAGTCAAAATTAAAAGATAACTAAAATAATTGTACAAGAAAACGTGACGCGCCCGATATGTCAATTGAGAGTGTATAAAGTAAAAAAGTGATTATTGTGAATAATATTCGTTAAAATTATTACAATCGTAAAAAAATGCTAAGATTAATCAGTTGCCGCTCCCAAGAAAAAAGGCCAGAATAATTTTCAAATTTCGAATTATTCAAAAATGGTACTTTCATGAAATGAATAATTATTTGTGAATTAGTACCTAGCCTGCAAAGTACAATAGTGTTCGTAGTTGTTCTCAGGAGCACCAAAGTTAATTATTTTGCACAAAACATGTTTATATTTTCGACTATTAGATATAGAGAGAGGAACTATTTTCTTAGAACGAACAGTGGCTGGAAAAGTACACGTTAAAATAATTTATTAATAAATAATTTTCATGTGTACTACGTATGTTTAATTAATTCTGAATGTATGTATTTATGCTAATATCAAGTTTGTAACAGAGTGGAGACTAAGGGACCTCTCTCGAGCATATATTCGTAAGTTTAGAGTCAATTTTCGTGTCAAATTCTCCCGAAATTCAATTAATTAGTAGATTGTGAGCACAAAGAAGTAATATTTATTGTATATTTAAGTACGTAACTGGCTCAGTGAGTTCTGATCACTTTTGTTATACACTTATTAAATTACAAAAGTACCTCGGAAGTGTGTTAAAAATGTAAAATAGCAAAAAAAAGTGAAAAATTACAATCCTCGAATAAAGTCTATAAAATTATCGATTACATTTACCTACTAATTTCAACTTGATTAATATTTCAGATTCCCGATGAAAATTATTTTCAGTAGGTAGCAGTGTACAGCACAACTATTTTCTTAATGTCCCTCGGCAAACTTCGTGTTTCGTCAGTTGTCGGATTTCTATTACGAGTAGTTGCCCTTTGCACGTGGTGCAGACCGGAACAACTCTATTATTATACTTCCAAATCGATTGAGATCGTCCGGTCTGCACCAACTGCAATGGGCAACTGATAGAAATCCGATGCCTGGCGAAACCGAAGTTTGCCTAGGGACATTAAGATAATAGTTGTACTGTACATGTTTGAATAATATCACAAATTATTCAAACTCGGTACCTACGATCAGAACCCATGAGCGAATTATTAATAGCAATTGTATTGTGGAACGTATCGTGTGTGCAATTATTAATAATTGTGTACTATTATTATACTATATCAGCAATAACCGCCAGTATCGCAGACATATCATTAGGTTTAGGATATACAATCTTAAAATTTTATACTTATACGTATATTTTTTGATAATAAGATTGATCATTATTAATATTGTGTACAATTAATATATCTTTAGCCATTTTACACGTGCACGTATAGAGTATCGTATTATTATTTATAAAATATATAATTATATATTTATTAAGTATATTATACCAATGTATTGAAATTAAAATATGTATACAACTTACTTTATATGTATAAAAATCATAAGTATTTCTCTTCTATTCATTTAAATTTTTAGTAGTATTTCTGAATATTTGTATCTATTACTACATCCTTTCTAAATTGTTTTTAATTAATTATAAAATTGCACCAGAACTACGTAATTTTAAAATCCACCGCGACCTTTTTTTTTATTATTGAGGTTCCTATTGTGGAAACCAAGCTGGTGCTCCATTTAAGTATGTCCTTCAATTTTCATTTAATATTTTAAAGTCGCATCTTCTCTTTGACATTTTATAAATCTTGATAATATTTTTTTGCTAAATAATCTTGTTTCCAATCTAGTCTCTTTCTATTAGAATATATCTAGTCTATATTCCTTCTATTCAACTAGATAAGTAACCTAGGTCCCAAGTTATAACTTGTGCTATCTCTTTGACCTTCGTCCACTGAGAAATATCATAAAAATAACCAATAGTAGACATAAACCTACGCCTAAAGCAGAAAACACTTGTGAAAATATAGGTCATCCAAAACAATATTATAATTTATAATAATATCATTATAATTTTTATTGGAACTAAGTACAACAAAATTGCAACGAAAAAAACTGATTTGAAGACAAAACTAATAAAACAAAAGACGCAAAACAAATTTAGATCCTGCAAGAAAAATAAAATGTGTGTGATATTCCTCAGAGGACATTTTCCATCTTTGCTAAGAAAACGCACAATTGTTAGCATAACCATTTTCGTGGCTTCGGCTTGAGAATATTATTATTGTAGAATATATGTCGTGTATCAAATTCTATTCTTATCTCGATGTTTCATGTGAAATGTGGCTGCAAACATTACGAATTCATAGTAAACCAAGCCAACTGGTTAGGCGTGGGATCAAGGGAATTAACTGTTGAATTAATCTATCCCTAGTCCAATCTTACTTACATTTCAAGAAAATCCCGCGAAAACAGTATCTTCTCGTGTATCTTATAATAAAATCTAGATTAGACAAGAAGAAAACAAAAAGTTCCTAAATAAGCTGGAATGAACAGTTAATACAGTATGTAGACAACAAAACATATCGCTGAATACAGCTAAATTATTTACTTGTAGTTACATAAGTCAAGGAGGAGGAGCTCGTGGCTAAGTAATAAATGCCGCACGGGTCGATCCATCAGGTTAAGCTACGCTTGCCGGGGTTGGTCTGTGGATGGGTGACCATCTTTACATACCGAGACTCCTCCGTGCCTCGGAAAGCACGTTAAGCCGTTGGTCCCGGTTGTCATTCGTGGATCTTTGACAGTCGTTACGGGTCGTCAGAAGCCCGAAAATCTGACAACCAGTCTTACCAAGGGGTATCGTATTACCCAGTTACTGGGTTGTGGAGGTCAGATAGGCAGTCGCTCCATGTAAAATACTGGTATTCAGCTGCATCCGGTTAGACTGGAAGCCGACCCCAATATAGTTGGGAAAAGGCTAGGCAGATGATGAGTTACATAAGTCAAGTCGTTTTTCTTTGTATATAATATTTTCATCACCACTGCTCTTAAAACCGTTTATTACAGCCCACTGCCTCTCGAAGCCCTGTGTCCCAGCAGTGGGTACATGAAATAAAGCAGCTTTAAAAGTCAAATAGGCTTACTAATTAAAATAAATCGAATAAAGAAGATAATGGCACCCGTCAAAATGATTCATCATATTCATAAAATAATGTTTGCAGCTACACTTTCAATTTAGGTCAGTACCCGTCCGTTAGATCTATGGCTATCTATAAAGTACTATTAGAAGCTCGTTTCGCTAAACCATCTAGTTCTAAACTCATTTCCAGAAATCCTATTTCAACTTTTAGCCAAAATTCTTAATGAGTTAAACTGAAATATGAATTAAACTTTTATTTTCTAGCTACATTTTTTTAAATATAATTATCTAAGTTAAGATACAGTAGTTTATTTATAAACATTGCTTAAAATGAAGTGACGTTCAAACGTCAAAAATTTATGCATAAACAGTCGCTAATCATTACTTAACTTTAAGCAACGTTTTTAAATAAACCTATTTACATTATACATCAATTTTAGTTTTGATATTGTGACTTTTAGTGTCTTTATGTATCCGTAAAATTCTTTTAAAATGTAGAATTGTAATACTTTCTTTAGTTATTCGATTTCGCATGAAACCTAATATTAAAGTAGAATAAAGAGCATTTTAATTTAATATTAATATTAATAAAATGCTAATTAAATATAAAACTGTACATATAGCAGTTTGACACCCACACAAGTACGAGTGATAAGTACAGTAACATATAGAATAGTACTATCAATTATAATTACATATTTCAGTCAGTATCATTATCATTATACTTAGTATTATGATAATTCTCTAAAATAATGAACAAAGGTACGCCACAGTTTATATTGCTATGTGTCATATCGAATAATAACTTAAATATAAATATATAAATGAATACAATTGAGCAATATTTTAAATAACTGAATATAACTCTTAAACGTATTCAAATAAATACGTTTACTATTTTGTGTGCAATTAATCGTCATTATTTAATTTAAACACATCATGCTAAATACTTTATTTTGAAAAATAAATAAAACAAACAGCATCAGAAAGCATTCACAAGTTCAACTCCTACTTATTTTCGACAGGCGTACCTTTTAGGCAAAATTAAGTACATAATTAAGTAATTCATTATACGTAGGTTTATCCTATTAATTAATCAGCTGATCAGACAGCTAACTAGATTATATGAAATTTAAGATAAACTTAATTATAAATATCGTAAGTACGCTTTTTAGGTTAAGTTGATAATGATACTTGTACTTGAATACCTCCGTTTTTTTTCTTTCAATGTAGTTTTGATAGGTATGATTAATCTGTATCGATAGGCTTCAAAACTAGTATATTTATTTTTAAATAATAATTATTAATGAATTAATAAAACATTTTATAAATTAAAAACCCAAAATTGTATTACGTTAAAAAACCTCGAAAATGTTTTGTATTTTTATTTTTTTAAATCTTTTATTTTACCTGTAAATCTCATCGTATAGCATAGATTACCGCTGGCAATTTTAGCATAGTACCTATCTTATATTTTATGTGAGATATCATTAATATTTACGTTGCTCTTAATTAATACCGAGTATTAAAATATCATCTAATCTAGGATATACATAACATTTAACATATATAATTTGATATGTATTGTATTGTTATATATCGTATGTATTGTTGACAAAACTTGTTTAATTTTGTAAATTTGTGTCTAAATATATGTTTTAATATATTATTCAGTAATGTATATCTTTATATTTGTTAGTATAATAAAGCTTAGCGTACTAGCTTCTAAGAATTAAAAATCTAGTTTAAAATATATCATATTAAATAATTGTGTATTCGTATCCATCACTATACATAATCATGCATACATTCTAGGAACATAGAATTAGAGATTAGAAACGTAGTTGGACACTTTAAAATGTAAAATACGTAGTTTTAAAACTAATTGTTACTATAAAGTTCGTGATTAATTTTTGTTGTTTAAAATTGTATATGTTATGGCTTTTTGAATAGCTATGTAATATATCTGGTTGCTCGTTTAGTAAATGTATACATACTGAAAAATACGACATGCTTTTTAAAAGGTTTAAAGACAAAGTCTTTTGAACAACTCAGCAGTACAATTTAAAAACATGTAATTGTTAAAATCTCCAGCTTATTATAATTTCGAGTTGCGTATTTTAAAAATACATTATTTTGATAAGTGTATCGTATTTTTCAGTGTATGTTTCATGGTCTCATAATGTATCTTACTAGTGAGTGGTAACGAAATTATTAAATGATTAGATAATTATGACAAAATAACTTATAACCGTACATATTCTATTCTAGTTGTATGTAAAGTGGTCAAAATCAAAATCAGTGATCGAATAAAGTTGTTACGACAAAAAATAATAATTGTTTTTATTTTGAACGACCTTTAATTATTTACTTATTTATTTATTCACGCCAACATTTAAACCCAGCCATAATAGTTACGGCCAGTGAACCTAGAAACACAATAAAAGAAAACATGGAGAATACTGAGATTTACGAAAGCCATACAAATCAAGTCAGGAAGCTCGTAGACCTCAGCGACGACCGCTAAGGCCACACTAAGGTCCTTTCCTCCCTGGTCGGTACGTCTGCGGAGCGGAATCGTTTCGGTACCGCATGACGTCACGCGATTTACTGCATTGGTACCGGGAGCTTACCGAGCGCCTTATATATATTTATAAACGTTTTTCGCTATGCGGCCTCCAAAGTATGGAACAACCTGCCACCACCGATTAGAGCTGTTAACACGATAGGCGCTTTTAGACGACGCTTACGGCAGTACCTCATAGATGCGCAACGGAAGCTGGATATGGTCACACTAAATGTATCAATTATATGATATTTATATACCTAGCAGTGTTTCTGTCGGACAATGTTGCACGATAATGTAAATAACTGCTGTTATACAGTTACTTTGGTGGGAATGTTTCTTTCTCATTCTGTGTAAGATATTAATTATTATTACTATCTTACAAAATTGTATTATATTTAAGTATACATACACACATTACAGCATATTGCACACACTGCAGCATATAAAACTGATTTACATCCGTCACCTCACACTTCAGGTCCAGTTGAAAACCAGCGTCAGGCACTAGTTGTCTGGCATTTATGCTGAACTGGACCTATTTGGCGTAGCCGTCTGGCACACATTCCTCCTAGTATCATGCAAAGCACTTCTAATCTTTTTATGTTCTATTATTTCTACATACTTATATATTTTATTTTTTCTTTTTCTTGTGTGCCTTTTAGTCTGCTACAAATAAATATATTATTGTCTTTCTTATAAAATTATTTGTATGTTTGTTCGTCTTTCACGCTGAAACGCAGCAGAACGGATTTAGATAATATTTGGCACATAGCTTGACCATGACCTGGATACACACAGGACAACACATACAAAACACACGCACACAGGACACAGGATACAGGGAGCGGGATAAAAAATATTCTATATACCCTGTATCTCCACAGGGTACATAGTTTTTTTTATCCCGGTAGTACGTTCCCGTGGGATAATTTCCGACCTCCACGCGAGCGAAGCCGCTGGCAAAAGCTAGTAAGTTATATAGTACGAGAGCCCACGACCAAAACCGTATAAAATCGTTAGTTTTGATGATTCTGAAACCGAGTTTTAGAGGAGCTCATCTCCGCTATGTCAAAAAAAATGGGCAGACGGTGTCATCACAATTTGTCTGATATTAAAAATGTACATAGGTTTCACAATTTTATTACGAAAAGGTTTGTTTTCAGATATTTTGCGTGTCAAATGTGACCTGAGCGCATTTTAAAAAATGCCAAAAATATTTACTGATCTGTCTCATAGCAACCTGCTTTTCTTTTTTCTAATCTCTTGTTTAGTTACCGGTTACTAAAAACCTGTTTTCAGGCATTTTTTATGTCACCTATAATTCCAAACTCAAATCAAAGCATTTATTTCAATTAAACCATTTACAGGCACTTTTGAATTTTCAAGGGGTCGGTCAGTCAGAAATATGCTAAGTTGTCTAAGTATAATAAGCTAGTTGCCCATTCCAAAGCGTAGGTTCCTATGGAGAAGAACGGGCAAGAAACTCCACGGACACTCTTTTAAATCATAATATTGTTACAAAATATTGGTTACATGATACATGTTAAAATTATACATGTGAGAACAATGTAGAAAGACGTGCACGTAAAAAAGCGTCCGTAATAAAAACAATTCAAAAATTAAAATAAATTAAAATAAGCCGTGGCAGATGAGATGACCAGTTACCACGGACGGTGCCCGTTCACGAATATGACGCATGGATCAGCACCGTTTAGCCCAACCATTTTGAAGGGAACTTAACGATCCAACATACATGCCACCACCAGCGAGACATTTGAGTGAGTATGACATACTCTCAGCCGCCAGGGCACATTCAAGTCAATGAAATACGTACCCAGTAAATGGTAGCTTAATCGAAGGTACATGATCACAGCGCTCACACATGTGCAATGCAATTATACAATACTAAGAGATTGAAGTTATACAATTCAAAGATATTTTTTACAATCTTCAACCAAAAACCAAAAGAACGTTTCAGAGCCGCCCGACAAACGCGCGGAGCTTGTTACGCTCCTATTCCTCACGACACCGATGATGACTCCGACAATGATTAAAAAAGAAGTTTTTTTTTTTCAAACTTTATCCTTATATCCAATTTGTTTAAAAATATTTTTAATTTTAGTTCGATTAAGCTCTTTTTTAACGTACGTAAAAATGCCGCAATAATAATTTCTGACTAATGAATAGTTGTCTGATTACTAACGTGAGATACTAAAGCCTGATATTATTTTTTCTACATCTGGCTAAATGTCTGAAAACTGTTTAGTTGGACATCATGAAAAAGTCATTATGTCCAACAGTTTTCAGACAGTCACCGATCGCAAAAAATTTTCAACACTCTCAAAATAGTTTCAACACTCACATCTTCTTCTGAAAAATGATTTATTTGCCCATTTTTTTTTTTTTTTTTACTGACCAATTTTCACATGAAAACAAGATTTTCAGACTGGTTGCCATGGGTTTTATTTTTCGCCTCATTTTTAATTTTGTCAAATGGCGTCAAGCTAATTTGCGCAAGCCTAAAATTTGCTCAAGCAAATCGTTAAGTGGCTACCATAAAATCTATCGTTCACCTACATTCTGGAAATCAAACAGATTGCTATGAAACAGTTCGGTATTTTTGACATAATTATTAAAAAATGCGGTAAGGTCAGAAGTGACGTGGATAAAAAAAAATAGGATTCTTGAATTTCAGAATAACCAAATCTATCGATTTTATACGGTTTTGTTCGTAAAACGATAAGAATAAAAAAATTGGTTATGGGCTCTCGTATCAATAGAATTCATTTGAATTTGGAATTATAAATGAAAGCTGAATCTGCTGAATGCGGTATCGTTTCAGAACAGGGTGCTTACCGACCAATGAGTAAACACGAGCAGTACCGAAACGGTACCGCACTGAGCAGTGAGGAAACAGCCTAAATCTCACTGTAATTTTTTTGTCATGAATTTATATAATTTAATAGAATAGAATAGAATTTTTCTTTATTAAAGTTACTAAGACTCAACAAGGGTTGTTAGTAAAACTTACGACTATGTTAGTAATCACAGACACTACACAAAAATAAAGAAAACATTCACGAAACAATGCAATGCATTATAATACTTTTCAGAACCAAACTTTAGCTTGGAACAAGTGCGAGCAAACAACAGATTCCTTTTAACTTACATAAGTACATGACAAACTAGTAATCATTTTTACAACGTGTTCGTTTAGTCCCATATTATATGCTATACCTAAGTAAAAATAATACAAAAAGTCCTAGAACAAGAAGTGTTCCAAATATACATAGTTTCGAAGATAATATAACACTAGGCTCTTGATGTGTGTATGTTTTCATTGATAAGTACGAGTAAATCATTTTCATTCAAACCGATAATTGATATTTAAAGCTAAGAACATGCAACATAATCATATTTTTTTATGGACACTTATAGCTATTTTGTATGAAAAAAAAAACAAAAAATGTTGAAAAATAATTCGTATGCAAGTTGATTCTTTGACATGGTCTCATTAATACCCTGGAGTTATGAGATATGAAAAGGAGCACGTTGTATATTTAATTGCTGACTTAACTAAACTTCTAACTTTAAGTAAGCACTTCGAAAACATCCTTCGAACACCCATAGTTACTGCAAACGTTATTCCAAATTCAAATCAAGCAATTAGTCGACCCAATCGATGTTGGATTAACTCCAGACAAAAATAAACCTTAATCCTTACTCATACATTTTAATTTTCAACAGCAGAAATCATTCCCTTTAAACGAAAAGTTTGACCAATATAATTCGTTCGATTTCCAATTTTAATCCGATGAAATTAAAGTTCACTTTAGTGTTCACTGGAGTCAACGTTACTTAAACAGAGATAAAATGATCTTTTATACGATTTTGAAGCTTTGTGTGCCAGATATAGGGTTGAAATCGGATTGTATGTTCAAACAGGGGTGATACAGGGTGCGGTGAAGTTGTTATCGGGAGTAATTAGTCAAATTAGTCGGGGCTACGTGTTCCGTATAATTGTGGACGGGATGAGTGCGGGGAATACAAACATACTTTAATGTTATCTTGATACACATTACTCAAAGAGATGGCCGCTTCTTTTAAATTGTTATAATATATTAATCGTACAGTGCATTAAGTAATGAAAATATTATGAGACTTCAAAAGCAAACTAAATGCATTTGAATGGACTTATAGGAACGTATACATCCTGAAAGATCGTTATCAGATCAGAAGGCCAATTCCCCTGATTCAAATTGTTTAAAATCTAGTTGCAATCTCATCTCAGCGACAACAACGTCAAAATCTTGTCAAAAATCTAGGTATTTTAGGAGTATTTTTTACAGATTCAGGCTGAATGCGTGAGACTAGAATGCAAACTCTCTTAAAAATGCAGGACTTGCCTCTCAGATATTTTATTATGATAGTGACCGACCGACACTGGGATACATAAAGTAGAGTTTCTGTAAAATGTGACTAAACGCTGTTAATTACGACCACACAAATGATCGATATATTTTCACCTAGATTCCTACACGAAAGAGGGTCCACCAGCCCAATATTCGTATTTACTCATGTGATAAAAAAAACAATTTACCAATCGTATAAATCCAACCATGTTTTGTTATCCAACTCCCCATCAAACAGAAACAGGCTGCAATAAAAACAACAATAGTAATTAGTAAAAAAGTCGTACAAACAACGAGAGGAGGATCGATGGCTCTCAAGTGATCCGCTTGTTAGGTCGAGAGCAAGGGAAGCTGGACGGAGGACCGTTCAAATAGAATGCACTACTAGAGAGAGAATTAAAAGGGGTTACTTTTTTCGTAGTGAAGAATTATACCAGCCTATTACTGTCCCGCTGCAGGATAAAGACCCTCATACAGAGGAGGCACTAGCATTGATCACCACGCTTGATCAAGACGGGTTTGCGATTTCAGACTCATATTTACTATTATTGGAGGTTTCCTCACGATGTTTTTTATTCACTGATGTCAATAAATATCCAAGATACTCATAAAGTAGGGAAAAAACCAATAGTATCTAATTAGTAAAAAAGTCGAACAAACAACACGAGAGGAGGATCGATGGTTCTCAGGTGATCCGCTTGTGTTAGGTCGAGAGCAAGGGGAGCTGGACGGTCCCCCGTTCAAATAGAATGGACCAGTAGTAGTGAGAGGACTAAAAGGGGTTATTTTTTCGTAGTGTGGAGTGCATTGAACAAGCTTTCTGGAAATAAAAAGGGTCAGTACAGTTTTTTCACAGTTATTTGACCTCTGATTTTACCTCACTGTCAAAATCTACTAGTGCTACTGACAAGTCTGTCAGATAATAAAATTGGGAAAAGTCTGTAGCAAGGACTTTGAAGTGGGGATGTGCAGAAGTTGACTAGTATGATTATCTCTGCCTACAAATAAAAACTGCTGCAATGCTTTGTTAAGTGAACTGCGACATGAATGATCACAGATTGAGCCTGCACTCTCACCGGTGCCCATACCCTTTGTACTTAAGCACATCAATACTGTTTAGCAGAATCGTCGTATTGTTCACAACTAAGACTCATTTGCACTACTAATCACTTTACGTTTAGCTTTTGCGTTTAGCCCTAAACGAATTTAAGACATCGATATATTTCTTTCAATTGTTTGAAGTTGACAGTTATTGGCAAGCATACTCGTAGAGTTTTGGGGCCCCAAAACTCAATACTTTATTTGCATTCCACAATGTGTACTTTAGGGGGTAAGCTAAAATGATAAGTATCTTGATCAGATATAATTTTAGCTTATGGACCCTGTCGGCCACAGTGAAATAGTAGGAGAGAGGAAGCTTTGAAAAAACTTATTTTATCAGTCTTCTGAACTAAATCTAATATTATTATTATTCCTTTATTCAACATAAGTACCTACATATAAATTATATTTTTAAATATTTAAATAAAAATACAAAAACATTTATAATTATAAAAAATAGTGGCCCATCGGCATCAGGAACAGGGTCCAAGCTGCCGATGGTCAGGGCTCTAGAGAGAGGAACCTCCTCATTAGGCGTGCCGTGTTCAGAAGTACTGCTTTCTGAATCAAGCCCCTGACCCAGCCGCGCAATGAGAGCCTCCTGAGGTGTTGATCGAGGCTCTCCAGTATTAGGCCATTAGCCGTAACGATTGTCGGTACAATGATTGCAGAGTCCTCGTCCCATATGTCGACAACCTCGTGTGCTAAGTCAAGATACTTGTTTTTTTTATCTTTCTCAGATTTCACGAGATTCTCGTCATGAGGGACAGCGATATCAACAATCATTGCACGGCGCTCTCGTCGATCTATCACCACAATATCAGGCTTATTGGCTACAATAGTCCTGTCAGTGATAATAGATCGATCCCAGTACCTACAATGTGGCGTGACCATTCTCGAGAACTGGGTCGGGCACATACCTGTAGTATGGTACTTCGAACTCCACAAGGTTGTACTGCAAGGCAAGTTGCTGGTGGATAATCCTAGCCACTAGATTTTTACATATTATATTGTTTACTGTATTAATACTTAATAATTACACTTATATTTTATCGTTTAAATATCAAAACAAACATCATCAATATATCCGCCAAAACTCGTGCACTGCTTGTATCCAGCAAGGACCAGCACATCGTTGTTACCCCTTAAAACTCGAATACACGTTTCGAATTCAGAATTCAATCAATAAATCATTCCCTCGTTATTTTATTTGGACAAAAAACGTTGGTAATTGAAGCTAGGGGTGGCAGGGAGTGAAAACACCCGTGAAAATTTAACAAGGAGCAACCCTGGCACCCTATAGCCAGTGGACTATTAAAATCTCAAGTTCATATACATAGTGTATCGTGTAAGGTTCGTCGTGTAAACGTATGCGGTTCAGTTAACTGAATGGGTATTGTTTCGTGTTATTTGGGACTGTTTAAATTATACCTACAGAGCTTTTGTTTATTGGAAGGTTGGCAGGAAGAATAGGTGTGAATTCTCTGATTTGTTAATAATACAACAACAACATAACATCACGCCTTGTTTCCCCGAAGGGTTGGGCAGAGGTGTACCTGTAGTAGGTACACCCACATTTCACCAGTTATGTTTGAAGTCCCATGTAATAGGGGGCGAGCCTATTGCCTATTGCGTATGATTATTTGTTAAGAATCATACGGGAATAAATGAATACATATCTTTCAGAGAGAGTTTTACAGTACCAAGCTATTAGTTTATGGGTGAATTGAAAAACTGCGTCACTGGTATGTAAGTGGTGCGTGTCTGTTAAGTGGGTAGACTAACGAATGTCCACATTTCAAAGTCAAAGTTAAATTATTTATTTCAAACAGGCACATAAAAGTAACTTTTGAATGTCAAAATTTACAAGAAACTTCACCGTTACTCTTTTAAAATGTTTGATTTGCAACCAGAAATCAGATTAATGCCAACCAAAACAATGGTCTTGTATTATAATTACACAGTAACATCGAACATTATAGAACTATGTATATTTGCAGTGGTATTTAAAGTGTTACCACGGATTACCGGACGACGTGACGTGTTATACTACAGAACATCTGGGATTAGGGATGTTGTTCAAAACTTGACTTACTCGAACTTGAGTTAACAACTTGTAATGATGATAAGTCGGTCGCGTTTCTAATTATGTTTTATGATTAATGTTAATGAATACTGAATTCTGTAAAAAGTTTGGAAAAGAGGTTCTGAAGAATTCACTGGGATAAAATCTAGCTGAATTTGACCCTGACTTAAGACTAACCACTTTAGAAAATTCACAGTAACGTAAAACCTTTGGACGCCGTGAATTTGTCACATCATGTTATTAATGTAAGAAATAAATCCACTTAACTTCATCCAAAAACACAAACAAAAAATCAGCCATTAGCGTGTTTCTTCAAGTCATTAGAGCGGTATTCTTTCGTAGCACCGTAGCGCTACGTCAGTAATCTTCGTAGCGTTGTAGCCCATCGCGTGACGTAGCCACGTTGACACACAAGAAAAAATAAAACACCGAAGGCCAGCTTTTGTAACATTAATAGTTGTTAAGGGCGTGCATTCTGGAAATGGGCAATGGCGCATAAATAAATAACAAATATTTGGCTGTTTTGATTAATTTGGCAATATTACTGTATGGAAATATGAAAGAAGCTGCGGCGGTGAGCGTTAAACCATCTGCGAAGATAAGCTCGCGTGGGACCGCCGGAGCCCCGCAGCGCCGGAGCCGTGACAGAAACCATGCCTGCTGCATGTTGCATGCTCGCTTGCATGCTGCATGCTTGCTTGCATGCTCGCTTGCATACTGCATGCTTGCTTGCTTGCACACTTCAAGTGAACTATCTACATATAACTTAACCTAACTCGTATCTACATAACGCCTGAGAGAAGTGAGTAGAAGCAAAAGATTTATAAAACAAATATATTTAAAAAAACCTTAAAGGGATAAATAAACATTAAATAATTTGAACTTAGGACTTATAACTTTTATTGAAAACGGTTTTAAGTCTTTTGTATATTATTGATTGTAATATTTATGACAAACAGATTTAGGGCATATTGTATTTTGGGGTTTCAATTTTATGGCATGTTATACAGGATGGGCCATCTATCGGCTATAAAAAACTACTAATTATTTTTTCAAATTTCTGGTTTTATTGGAAAGATTGAACTTTGTCATTTAAGAATGGAAAACAATATCGTTCATATGACTACCACGACTGGCTCGGCAGTACCCCATCCGATCAACCGAATTTTTCAGTACATTTTCGATTTTTTCGGCTTGAATCTCCTGAATGAGTCGAGAAAGTTTTTGCCAACGATGTAAGAGTGGTTGTAAGACTTTTAGACTTCTGACTACCTATAATGACTTTCAAAGATTACGAATGACAGTCAGAAATAAATAATCGTAAGACTGTTGCAGAATATGCGCTTACCACTAGTTGTGTCGTTCGATATTAGGACTAGTAGACCTTCTTATACATCTAACCTTACAATGGCACTAAAGTAAAAATACATAAAAAATATATTTCACTTGAGTAAAGCTCTGACCTTTCAGCGCGACCTTCAGTACCCCGTGTAACGTGTTCTAAGTAAAGTATGTTTTTTTAATAAACTTTTACAAATAGGTATGTTAAACCTTCTAAAGGCTGCACAGTGTTACTAGGTTGCGGAATAATCAACTTTGTAACATTTAATGAAGGATAAGCTAAGCTGAAACTTTGCTGCATCGGTCTAGAGTTGCGAGTGCCACTGTTGAGCCTGGGTTTGATTCCCAGGTGCGGCATACTTAGTTTTTCCGAAACCGAGACTTTCTTAGCACTTTCACAGATTCTGGATTTAGGCCCGTTAATAGCACTAGGCTCGACTCTTATAACAGGGGACTAAAACAAAACTGGCGAAATGTGGCTGTACTAGTCCTCTGCCAAACTCTTCGGGGAATAACAGGCGTGATGTTATGTAGGTATGTCAAACCTTTTAAAAGGTTCTTAAGCTTTACTGGGTTGCTAGGTTGAGGAATGATGTACTTTGTAACATTTGAGTACTAACTAAAGGTAGTAAAACGTTACAAATTAAGTTTAATGGAAAAGTTCCTTGTAGTGTACCTGAGTGGGATCCTAGCGAGAAATTACTTAGTCTTAACTTGTTAGCGAGCGTAAAACTAGCTCATTAGGCGCTTGTTATAATATCTTAGATATTAAATATTCTGATAAGCTCAGAGCACGTCAAGGCAGAGAAATTAATTGTTTAGCAGAATGACTTCCAACTTAAATTGTCTTTATATTCGCCTGTCATTATTTGGCAGTTGTATGAAATGGCTACAATATGGCAAATTGACGTGGTGTGTCAATTTTCTTAACAATTGTTTTTCCTTACTGCACATTATTGACTTCCATATAGTTGTCTCTGTCCATGTTTTCGTCTCTCGCGAATACACATTTTAGTGAAACTCGTTTCCGATACCTATGTCTGTATAGACTGTTGGTCAACATTTTTTTGTAAATTGGTTTTTACAAACACCTGTTGAGCCAGTGCACGCATTTGCCAGTACTTACAAAACTTGGCTTGATATAAAAAAAATACAGACGCTAGTCGCTAACTGAACTGGTGCTTATTCTTGAACTTCCTTTCACTATTTATTTATTATCAATAGAAGTTCTTAAGTTATTCACAATATATCGTCCAAAATTCAAAAATTCAAAATTCAAAAGTCATTTATTCAAATAAGGCTGAGAATCAGCACTTTTCGAACGTCAAAATTACATAAGACAGTCCCCCAAAACGCCTATAGTTCCACACGTTCCTTCCAAAGTATTTTTTATTGTGCATTTTTTTTCATGAATATAAATACTAACATCCCTGGATCATTACGCGGTCTATATCAGACGGTTCACTTATTGTTCATTAATGTCTTTCATTCAGCGACTTTCACTCAAAGTGAAAAGTCTGAACATAAAATGAATCAAAAGTGAAAAATAAACGAACCGATCCAAGATGTTGGATATCGGCACTCGGCGACATCTTTCACTTCCTCTTCTTCGTCGAAAAATGAAATGAAAGGAGCAGATGAACAAAAATTGTACAGGAATATTCATTCCTGTACAATTTTTTCATGTCGTGTGAACGTGGAATGAAATAAAAATGAACATGTGTGTGTAGTGAGTGAATGGTTCACTCAAGTGAAGCATCAGCGTAAATAATTGGTAAGAGAAACACATTTTATCTTTACTCCAACAATCTAAGCTTGTAATGGCGGTAAATATATAAACCCCCTTTTATGTTCATGTTAGTAATAAAACGTAAATAAACCCCTTTAATCTCCGAGTTAGTAGTTCTGTGTTCAACAAAGACTCATTATAACAATTAAGGAATAACTCGGTTGGGCCTTGGGCGGATTCTGTGCCTGTAGTGTACGAGAGTACATGGAGGTAATTACTTAAAATTACATTATTGTAGCCAAAGTTGTGGGTTTTGCTTTGTAAATAGAACTTATTTTTACAACAATTGTGCTATTCACATAAATTATGTATCGGTACGAGACGAGAAAATAAGTGGCACACAAATCGATAACTTCTTGCAGGAGCGACCAAAAAACTGTTATCATTTATTTTGTAAATACACCAACAGCATAGACATGTAATATATCATCATTTTTCTATTTAAATAGCGTTGATAATATAGAAAATTAGTAGATTATGAAACTGTTACATTAGTTAAGTGCAGTTTCATACACTACTGTATCTACTCTCATACATTGGGATTGAACCTACTAAATAAAAGACCAAAGTTAAAGATCAAGAATTAAAAAAACCCACGAAATTCAGTACCTGCAGTATTGTCTCTCCTGTTACCTTTAATCCATCCAAAGGTTGTCTGTAAAAGATCGCTTTAAGCGATAAGACCGCCCATTGTGTCACCCTATGTAAAATTTCTAAATTACCTATGTCTGTGATTTTTATGGTGTACAATAAAGAGTATTCTATCTATCTATCTATCTACAACTGCACGTATGAATGGCGCCCGCACCCAGCACATCACCGCGCATGCGCTAGAGTGGAGTCCCATGTAACGTTCCATTACAAAAGTTGATGGACACTCCTTGGAGACATTAATTAACTTCTTGGATTTGCCCTGTATCGTCATAGAGAAAAAAATGTTTTATATCATTATTTTGTTAGAGAAAAAGTGTTATAATATGATTCTATGTTTAAATTTCGGTACCATTGTGCTTATAAAGTATGTCAATATACCCTCGTTTTGAAGTTTATAATTCGAATATTACGAGATAAAACTATTTTCAGCAGAGTCTACAGATGTTTCAGTAGCGTGACAAATTATACTGCAGTAGGTACGCGTCCAAACCAAACACGTAACTACACTACAAAATTATGAAAACTCTACACGTACTACATAGAGCCGCAAAATAACACACTTCCTAAAACCGCACAAAAGCTGCACGATAACAAATATTAACAGAAACTCTACGAGAGCTCTACGTAGGGTAGCTCTACATAGAGCTCGTTAACGAACATCGTTAGTGCTAGTTCCTGCGGTTGTTGTACAGTCAACAAAAGAGTTAGGTTTACAGAGATATTTTTTTTTTGGTTCGCTAAATACCAGTCTATTATTGTCCCACTCCAGCCCAATGGTTTTTTCCCATACAGACAGGGCATGAGCATTGATCGCTACTCGGTTGCTCAAGGCGTATTAGCAATTTCAGACTGGTACGTGGCGATGTAGTCACCTACTTCCGTCAAGGGGATGATTCTACCCGTCATGCTTAACAACTTTCGCTATGAAACTCATATCCAATTCGTGAAAAAAAAAACAAATTCCTATACAACAGTAGACAGATTATTTCTATGGGTACTTAAATGAAAAGTTTTTTTTTTTTTTACGAATTGACGAAATTGACAGACGCAGGTGACTTTAATTTTAAATCCAGGTTTCCTCACGAGTCACATAATATAAGTGTGGCACAAGATAAACTAAGAAAGTCTAACACTTCTAAGATTTTGTTTCAAATTTTTCTCTTTTCATCACCTTGCTATATTATTTTTACCAAGCTTTTGTCCGCGGCTTCACTCACGTGGAGGTCGGAAATTGTACCACGAGAACGTACAACCGCAATAAAATATATCCTATGCCCTAACACGGGTCATAGTCTACCCGTTTGCCAAACACCCGACTCTGAAAGGTAACAGACAGAGTTACATTCGCATTTATTTATAACTAGCTGCGCCTCGCGGTTTTACTCGCATAAGTTTCGATCCCGTAGTAATATCGGGATAAAAAGTATCATATGTGTTAATCCAGGTTATAATCTATCTGTGTGCCAAATATTATCCAAATCCGTTCAGTAGTTTTAGCGTTAAGAAGACACAAACATACACACTCACAAACTTTCGCCTTAGAATATTAGTGGATTGCGTGCTTCATTACTTTTTAAACTCTAATGTAAAAGACTTAAATACTCAGTATAATAACAACATTGTTAACAAAAAGTGGTTGCAAGTTAGCTGCCTGTACTTATGTGTATCTGTGTGACTGTACTATGTGGAGCTGCGGGTACAGTCGACGCTATAGTTTTACCCTTTTCTTTCGGTTTTTGTTTTGATATTGGAATTCATAATTACTAGAACGAAACAGAGCGGAAAATTTCGAGAATAATATGAATAAATTTTAGTTTTTGTTTGCAATTTTTTTTTTCTTTTTTATGTAGTTACAGTAATTTGAAAGTAAAATCAAATTAAAAATAAAGTTAGAAATATAAATCAACTAACATAGCCGTTTCAAAATATCTGAAGGCAAATGGATGTCAAATCCACATCATCATCATTATTTGGTCGTTTTGCGTGGATGTGACGCATATTTTCCCTCAAATTTGTTTTTAGTGTTTGTTCCTTTGCTTGCGTCATATGTACCGCAAATAAACGTATTTTCTTTCTTTCTTTCTTTCTTTTATCATTGCATCAGGCCTAATTTATCTGCCGAGCACTAGTCTATCTATCAGGAAAGATAGTTGTTCCTTCATGGGCTATGAGAGGCGGCTACACAATTATTATATTAAATGGATGGCCGGCAGTAGGGCAGCATAAATTTTCGTATTAATTCCCAGAGGATTGCAGAGGTCAGACAGCACTCTATCCTCCCTCCTCTGGCCCCCTTTGCCTTTGACAGCCGGTCGATGCCGAGCCTGTAACTTCGAATTTGAACCTTAAAAAACATTATACCGGGATTCCCTGAAAGAGTAGACAGAGGTCATGAAGAGCGAGCCCATTGGCAGTAGTCGGGCAGATATTCACCTTGCAGTTAAACTTAAAAATGTCGCTAGTTTTGTAATACCCACTATTCATCATCAACATCATTCTGTCTAGCTTTTTCCCAAATATATTGGGGTCGGCTTCCAGTCTCACCAGATGCAGCTGAATACTGTATACTTACTATTCGTAAGAAGAAGACCGTAGTAAGAAGCCTCGAAGTCTACTATTAATTTCTTTTTGTGGCCCGTTGTAATGTTGCTCGAAAACAATGAACACGTTATCGAACACCGAAATGTTTATTAAATACTAGCGACCCTCCCCTGCTTCGCTCGGTTTTTACACTAAAAAACATCACGGTTTCTTTATTATATTTAAGTTTCTTAAAAATAAAATACACATAAAATATCCGGAATAAATTCCCTAACATGATGAAAACAGCATCTAAATGTATTCTGGTAGGTGTAGTTAAGAAAAACTAAGCAGATACAGAGGCAGACACGAAGTGTGACCTTGTTTTATAATATGTATAGATACAGAAGATAACTATACATATGCAAGTACGCCTCTCACGTGCTTCTAGCAGCTCAAACAAATCAAATTCAGATAATTTCCACGCAAATCCTTTGAGCACAACCTCAGTACCGCGGCTGCGGCAACATCACACAAAGGTGCGTCATGCAGTCGCACCTGCGATCGATCGCACCTGCGTTACCATGGTAACGCCCTTGTGCGCGTCGGGCCACAGTGCAAGCGAGAACCAGGTAAGAGATTTAACAGAGGTTGTCAGGATAAAGGAGATTGCCACGGAGCAGGTCCCTTTTGTGGTATCGGGTGCCTGATTTTAATAATAACCAAAAAATATAACTATTTTTTTTGTGTACAGGGTATTTTTTATACAATTTATTTCATCCTGGGAATAAAGTTAAAGTTAATTAATAATTAAAAATTACGTCGACATCCGTTTGATTCAATGTAGTCTGTGGTTTGATTGGCATACAAAAAAAGTTGCCAGGTATCAAAGAATTTAATAACTAATGCTATCTTTTAATCAATTGAGTAATCGATATTAATTAAAACGATATTAAATAACAATAAAAAAACTATTATTTTTTATTTTATTTTATATAACCTATGGGCAGTTTACATCTCAATTAGATCTCGACATTTGACAACTTCAACGCTACTGTGTTAGTATTTTGTTTTAGGACGATGAGATAGAATGATGTTATCCCTGTCCTTTTATACGTATTATTGTACCATATATATCTGAAATGAACAACAATACGTGTACGCCAAATATGAGTTTATGTAAAGTATTCTTGATGACGAACACTATTGGATAAATAAACAATGCTCATAGTCAATGCGAGAAAAACCGATGGAACGATGATAATAATAGGTTGCTTAAACTCATAATACTCATTGATAAATAATAAATGTTCAGAAAAGTAATAGACACAAAAATAACAGCCATGTTTATTTAGATAACTCCTTAGTAGAAAAGTAGTTTTTATCGATTGATCTTTAACGATTTATTAATATATTATAAAAAAAAATATTTGGCAACATTTACTTGTGCATGTCACAGAACTCGCAGACTTCGTTCTGTGCACAGACTACATAGAGATACTAACGTATGTTCTGTGGTTCGTTACGTGCGTCATTGCTTTGTTTAGATACTTTGAGTTTTGAATTCCGTAATCTTTTACTTAGTTATTATTTACGATACGTGCTTTTTCTGCTACTACCGAGTTGAGTTATTAAGTTCCTGGAGTGCATTACGTTTTGTGAGATATTTGACTCTTAGTGCTACAACAGAAAAACAATGATATCTCTTGAACCAGGGTGAATAAATGAAAAATGGTTTCTGATTATGAAAAAACTATGTTTTTACTATTATTTCAAATAAAAATCTTCAGGGCACAACAATTTTCCAGTGGGACCCAACTTTCCTTACAAATCGGGCAATCTCCTTTGATAGAAAAACTGTGATCTTCTTGTCTCCGTGACGCCATCTAGCATAATATGTGGGCGTCCAAGCAAAGAGGGTCCAGTAGTGGGGAATTGAGTTGAGATTCGGTATTTAAAATAGTCAAATGATAACGTCAAAGAACTGGCACATTTTTTTAAAATCAGAATTTTGAAGTTGAAATTCTAAAAAAACTTGATATATTCCTTTACTATACGAAATTGTAGATAGTTGAGCACATAATCAATTAAAATCACGAAATGCAATTTTTTCACCCAACTTTACAAAATTTCTTATTAATGCGCAGCATTCTGAAAACGGTTTTTTTTTAAAGCAGTGTATCTCCTAAACCGTTAATAATTTAGACCAAAAAAAAAGAATGATATTTTCAAGTCTTATTTTAATACAGTGATGGAACTCAAATCATAATTAAACATACATTAATGCTTCAAAAAAATCTTCAAACACACCTCTTAATTGTCTTAAAAAGCAGTTTAGACCTTCACTAACAATTATAATTATAGTTAAAAATATACCTTAAAATGTCTAATGCCATTCTCTGCATTCAGTGATGGATTATGATGAGTAATATGAGCAATATGATGAAAAAAACAACGAAAAGCATTGAAAAAGTACAAAAGTGTGGTTATTTTCTTTACTCTTTACACGTAAAGAAAAAGACAGAGACAAAGGCAAATGGTCGGTAGGCCCTTAAGAGAACTGAACCCTTTTTGCCTGGACGCCCACATAATATAGTAAAATTACATGATTACCAAGTTTGACACGTTCCACTTTTACCGATACCAACTGTCAGATAGTTTGACAACTAAGACAATTATTTATTTTTTATAAATACTGGGTAAATTACAAAATAAACCGGAGTTACGTCCAGTCGTTTTATCAATACGAGATTTTCAATAAGTACCATTATTCAGAATTTTCTTACAAAATAATTTTGTTTTAGTAGACAATGCGACCTGTCATGTGGGGCGTAAGACATAGACAAAAAAAATGCATTGATTTATTATTTTAAACTAGCGTTATATCTATGTACAATTAGCAAACTTTACGCATGCTCAGTTAAGAAAATATGTCTGCGGCAGCGCAGCACCCACAGAGATGTCAGCGAGTGAAGGGGTCCGATGGGACCATTGCCTGCAGGGGTTGCGGGAAAGTCCGAAAGGGATACCGTGGCCCCCTGGCATTGCACAGGCAACAGAAGGAACACGGGTGGGTTTTAGTCAGTAAGAGCCTGACACACCCTCCCGCTCCACCCAGAGCGGGAGAAGTCATTTGATGATTTACCACCAAAAAAAAAGAAAGCGCAGCTACCACAACCCTTCCTGGTTTCGCCCAATTAGAGACAATATGCATTATATGAGTACAGAGCGTGTAACAAAAAAAATGTGAACATATTTATGGCCCTTCTATTAAGGGGCATGCGCTAGGGCAGCCCGCGAAATTCATTTTTTTTTTTTAGTTTTTTGCAATTTGTAGGTCAGTATCAGGTTGTATGTTGATTAAAATATGATTCGCGGCCGTAACAAATATGGCTTAAGAGGGAACAGGGGCTGCGAGGAATGTGAAAAATAGGTATTTCAAGAAACTAATGCCGTCGCGCTGCGCCCGAAAAACCCGAGTTAAACCCCGTAAAGTGCGATAGGGACAACTGCAGCTCATACCGATTATATCACACAATTTTTGACGAAAACGACGTTTGGCATTCTCCTTTTTTCTCCTCAAAAACTAAGCCGATTTAGTATTTTTTTACATTACATTTTTAAGAAAGAGTATGTCTAGGTTCCTATTATTTTCTTTTATGCTAAAAACTTTACCGAATTAGTCTGGTAGTCCTCTAATCACGGCGGTAATAATGGGGCATTTTTGTAATTTTTGGAGGGTCATAGTTTCCTTACTTATTAATTGCTGAAAAAAAGAAAATCACAGGGACATGAAATTCAAAATTCAAAAGTCATTTATTCAAACTAGGCTGAGAATCAGCACTTTTCGAACGTCAAAATTACATAAGACAGTCCCCCAAAACGCCCACCCTTCACCACTTCCTAGTGCTTTTGCTGGGAAGAAGAAGTGGCGCAAAAAACTCCCCAGCAGCACAGCTGTCTGTTCAGTTAGAAAAAAAATAAAAAATGCCTATAGAGACCTTGATTTTATACAAAAAAATAACAGCTCTAGAGGCATTATTCAGGAAGAAAAACGGGGAATACGTTTGTATAGAGAATCGCGGGCCCTGTTCCCTCTTAACAGAATTATAATCATATTCAATAGGATTACATGAATATGTTCATGTAATCCTATTGAATGACTATTTCATGAAATCAACATTTGAGAATTATGCTATAGGGAGCTGTATTGTTGATTCTTATGATTATAATTCTGTAAAGCCATATTTGTTACGGTCACGAAAGACTTTTATGTTTATAATTCTATAAATAAACATACGGTCGAGAATCTTATTTAGATTAACATACAACCTGATACTGACCTGCAAATTACAAAAAACGTAAGAAAATTTTAATTTCGCGGGCTGCAAGGACGCTTTCGCCTTAAGCCGTCCTATTGTTTAACCGGATTTTACTAAATTCCCACTAAATAACAATGGTACTCAGATAGTGAACTTATTTTTATTACAATTGCAAAAGTTGCGACGACAATAAACAAAAACCTCTGATAACATTGTATGAACTGCGCCAAGTTTTGGTTCAAATACGGTACTGTAGTTGTGCTATTGCAATCAAAACTTAGAGCAATAAAAGAATAAGTACCAAATGTTGTCAATTTCTCACAAAATTACTTAACCTGCTTCTTTTTAAAAATACATTATATCAAAGTCGGATTATTGACATGGACATTGAAATGTAGTTGTTGGCTTTTCAATAGCTGCATAACTGCACAAGTAATAATTTAAGTGCCTCTTATACCGATAAAACACAAAAAATGGCAAAAAAAAAAACCCTTTTCGCCGAGCCCGTCAACGCGATTTATTCCCTTTAAGTCGATTCCCGTTATGTCGAGTTTGGAAGTCTATTGTTCTCCAAAGCATTGATATTTTACGCTTTACATTACCTTTATGTCGAGTTTGGGGAACAGGTACAGTCAGGGATGTAAATCAAAAGCCAATGGCATAAAAACATTGTTTTATTATTTGTTCTATTACTTATTTTCATATATATAATCTTTTTTAATCTAAACATATAAATCACAGTATAATCATCACGTATATAAATAATTCTTCTAAAAGTAACTTTCTTAATCTAAATAAATCACAGTATAATCATCACTATTGTTGTAAATGTTAAACAGCATATATAGGTTTACAGTAAAAAATAATTCTTCTTAGAAAAGTAACTTTCTTAATCTAAATAAATCACAGTATAATCATCACTATTGTTGTAAATGTTAAACAGCATATATAGTTTTACAGTAAATAATAATTCTTCTTAGAAAAGTAACTTTCTTAATCTAAATAAATCACAGCACCTATAATCACAACTATTAGTGAAAATGTAAAAAAAAGATATAGCTTTATAGTAAATAAATAATTCTTTTAAATTAGCGTTATTGATTTACGTTATATCGTTGTATCAACCTAAGTAATATGTATATTTTAAATAATTAAAAGAAAATCACTTATCAAATCTTACAGTTGATAGGCGTTTAAGACAAATCATTAAATCAATTTTGTTAGTTGTAAAATCTTCAACTATTTTATTTATACGTATATCAATAGCCAAGCATTTTTTTTTTCTTAGGTTCTGATTGTCGTCGTTGTAGACATTTACCTGCTCTATCTTAAACCTAGCTTCTTTAGCCTCATCTCTAAGTGTGCTAATGAGAGTATATAGCGGAGGTCTTTTACTAAGCTTTTTATTTAGCCTGTTATGCCATCCCTCTACTGGGTTTGTGGTCCTGTGGCGTTCGTTGTAACAACAAAACAAATCAATATTTTTGTTAATCCATTGCGATGTTACATATTCATTGAATGATTTGGCTTCATTGCCTTCAGGTGCACTTTCTAATAATAACACCCATGCTTCTGGGATGAAATTTTTGGGAAGATGTGCTGTGGCTGCACACATGGTAATATATTTTTTTCCACCGGGAACATTTACTATTCCGGTCTGTTTTCCTTTTTTCCACAACGCCTTATGGAAGTGGAAAAAACATCCGCTTATAACAACTAATGGAAAAACTTCTTTAATAGCGTTTATTGCTGCAATCTCAAAATCGATTTTAATTTTTTTTGGTTGGAATTCTGGAATGTTATCTTTTATCATTTCAAACATATGCACATACGTCGATTGGCATTTATCAGGTAACAGCACAAAGATGATCGGCACTATTAAGGTTTTGTCTGCGGTACTACCAATATCGGCATGTATGGTATATAATTGATAGAATGGTCGGGCAATTGAAAAGAATGTTCCATCAACAAAAAACAGATTCATGGACTGCAATGCATTTTTGCAATCATTTAACATAAATATCAAAATTTTATTTACCCCATCACTTTCTACAACCAGAAAATCTTTTGCAATCACTGGTGAAATTTTGACATCCTCTAATTTCTGGAATGTAGTCTTACTAACATTTAAAAAATTATTTCTTGAACGGTAGAGTGCATTTTTCACACTTTGGAAGCTACGAACTTGGTCAACGTAATCATTATTATCTTTTAAACTCGCCATGGACATTGCATACATAGTGGGTATGGGTTTCAATTCTGTCCGTACGTCATTTTTACATTGATTAAACTTTTTTTCAAATTCTTCTTTTTTGTAATCTGGCAAACAAACATGATCTGTTGCTCTAGTCCTTAGAATGTTTGCTTCCTTTTCATCTAAAGTTAAGGAAGCTTTACAATTTTTTTTTGTGCAGTACCAAATTGAGGAGCCACATTTATTTTTTCTATTAATGCGGTACCGGTAGCCGTCTTTCAACAAAATTTTACCACCTTTTTGACTTTCAACGAAAATTAAATTATTATCAGTATTCCTCCATGAACTACATCCATGTTCTTGATTCTCTTGGCTACTGCCGTCTTGAGGTCTTTCTTCTGTGTTAAAATTACCCCATGTGCTGCAGCCGGGTTCTTGATTTTCTTTATTTTGAGGTGTTGATGTGCTACATTCGGGGTTTTTAATTATATCTACACTAGCGGTATTTTGTTGATCGAGGTTTAATAATTCGTAAGATTCACTAGAATCATCTTTTTCTAAATTTTCGTGTTGGATAGGTTCTGGTGGTGGTGCATGTATACTCCCATCGCTTATTTCAGCATTAATGTCGCCTATTTCGTTGCCTTCCAAAATATTTATTATGCTAATTAAATCCATCATTGATATTGTGATTATGCTTCATACATCTTCAGTAGGTAATCCTAAAGAGGAATAAAATCCATTAGAAAAGTCAAGTACGATAATCGAAAAATCTTACCTAAAATAATTGTAAATTAGTCGGCGTATTACATGATGACTTAAAAATACCTAAGTAACTAACTATGTACTTCTAAATAGAATTAAGAATAATTCATCTAAATCGATTTAGAATTGCGGACTGGCCGTCAATACGTATCAGACAGTTAGGATGCATATCATAAATTTCAGTCTATACGACTGAACATACATATATCCATCAACGAATATATATATATATATAATTATACTCAAAATATATATGACTGGAATTCATGAAATATAAATACATTAATTCAAAATACATAATGTATATCTTCAATTCAAATGAGTTCTCAATTCATAGGTTTGGAAAAAGTACCTACATAGTGTTCTTAATAAGAATTTCAAATGCTTTTAATTAGTAAGCTTGAAACGCACAGGTAACAATAATTGGCTAGTTGACAAAATTTGTAAATTTGTTTTAATCGAATTTGTTAGTATCTATTTTACCCCAGGCCCCTTATTGCATAAATATATTACACAAAGTAGATGTCTAGAAAGATCATTAAAATTTTAACTATTTGTTTAAAAGTAAAAAAAATATTCAATGTTTTATATTAAATACAACAGAAGAATGTAATATGAATCAAAATGTTATACAACTTTTACTCGAAACTAGCCACAACATGTTTACTTTAAGCGTTACAGTTAAAAAAATTCCATTCATGTCAGAACGTGCACGAAAAATATCAAACAAAAACAGCAACTGTCACAAAATGGCCGACATTTTTGACGCTAGTTATCAGTACAAAAAACACTTGGAGTTACTATACTTTATAACGATTATATTATTCGAAATTTATTAGGTACCACTAATATTTTGAACCATAAATTGAAAACATGTGCATTGTATCATTATTTTTATACTGTGTTTTATATATTTTGATATATAGTTATGTACTAACCCAACAGTTACATTTGC
Organism: Xanthia togata; assembly: GCA_963853775.1. Lineage (NCBI taxonomy): Eukaryota > Metazoa > Arthropoda > Insecta > Lepidoptera > Noctuidae > Xanthia > Xanthia togata. The sequence continues at coordinate 1,472,865 of OY970801.1, forward strand.
ATTTATAAAATAAATAAATATAGATTAGATACATATAGAAAAACAATGGTACTTACGTGTTTCTTACTATCAAACGTTTTTTAACCACTACAGAACTTGCACTTACACAGTAGTTACCTACGTACGTATACGTACTGCACTCTTTCAAGGTTAAAAGGACACTGGTAAGTTTGCCCTTCATAGACTTGGAACGTGCAACGCTGATAACTATGAATGTGTAAGAGGGACAAGTATATATGTGCGAAAGAAAGGTGACATCTAAGTTAGCCTTAGATGTCACCTCTTTTTCGCACATTCCTGATATTCGAACTTGGGTTGCGCTAATGTAGGTACATACACATTACAAATTATTTTAGGTACACCGACAACACGTCTTAATATTGCTGTACTTAATTTATGTAATATTGTATAGATAAAGTTATTAGTTGTTTTTAAATTCTTTTTAGTGTAAAAATTGATTCTAAATTATATGCATGTTACATACATTTCATTGGACGTGACTGTACTTCTAAATTATGATATAATTAAACTCGACATAAAGGTAATAAAAGCGTGGTAAATGAACTCGACATAAAGGGAATAGAAACGGGACAGAAAACTAAGCTCGACATAGGGGTAATAGAAGCGAGACAAGGTTTTCGGCTCGACATAACGGGAATCGACATAAAAGGAATAAATCGTCAACGCGTCTAGCACGTTCACTGCGATTTGTATGGCGGCATGGCATAGGACATCGTGAAAATTGGGGAGGCATTAACAATTTTCACGATTGATTTAGTTATTTTTAGATAACTAAATTTATAAACCCGACATCCATAATTGTGTCGGACAGAAGGAAAATATTAAAGTGGATAGAATATTATATCAATTATTGTTTGACATTTCTTATTCCCAATATTATATTTTTGAGTAAAATTGATCCTAATTTCATAGTAATACCAATAATACATTTTCTAAAGCAAACAAGATGTGACTACGTAATTACTTCTTGTCAACAACCATTTATTCATAGAATTCAAGATGGTTTTTTAAATGGACAAGCCATTAAAAAAAAACATCTCACCAACACAAGTGAGCATATAATGCGCTGGTGTGAGTGTCACTCTTCTATACATAATTATATTAATACGAACACGACTAATATACGCTTCGTGCATCCTATTCGTCAAAACGCATGTAATGGGCGATCGAGTAGTAAGCTGTGCTATGCGATTATCGCCTTGAAGGTGAGCATGCGGAAGATACCTCGACTGTACACGACACAGAGATGATTTCACTCAGTCTCAAACTATACCTACCCATTTATTTAACTTTTTTATTTTATTAAGTAACAAGATCGTTATTTGTGACAATAACAATCTACACAAAAAGTACTATAAGATTAGAACCCACAGGGGTCTATGTCTATCTGTAATTGCACACACTCGTCTCGAGGTAGTCATGTTTCGCCGGTAACAAAACCATAGCGCGATTCAGGAATCGGCTCTCAACTAACAACGCCATCTAGCGAAAATACATCGGTAACCTGATGAAGTGCTTATCTTTATTTCTAGTTATTTTTAATTATTGAAATTGAAATCTGAGTCAGGGGGTCTACTCTCTAAGTCCGTCAATGTAGACGAAAGTAGTAGCTCCGTCAAAACTAGTGATAAATTAAAATTTTTGAACGGACAAAAACACTTCCATATTATGGGCAACTGTCAACGTGTTGTCATTCACTCTTAGTTCGGGCTCCGAATAATCTTATATCCGTTAATGATACGGAGTACGAAACGTTCGCAAATTTTCCGTGTAAAGAGAGTAGACCCCTGACCGGATTAGTCGAAGTAGCAGCGTAGGTGGACGGAGCTATAGTAGAACGTAAGGATAGTATCACGTGGAGCTCCTTAGATTCTGCGTTATAGTTGGGAAAAAGTTTATTTATGTTATAAATACATACCCATAATTTATTAGATACCTATGTATGTAGAAATCTGAAAGCGCACCAGTGACCGAGATGGTGTGTGGAAATGGGTTGTATGACATGAGCTTATGCCCCACCCATATCCTTGTGACTTGACTAACTTTTGTGTCTGAACGTGTATAAGAACGGCTATAAGAGAAGGGGAGTATATACTACTGTGTATCTGCCTGTTAGTTTTAGACACATAATAGCAAGGCTATTAGCTTTTTATATAAACTCAGACATAGGTAGTATGTCGAAGTCTTGTATTATTAACACCAAAATGATTAGTAATAATACTAATAATAAGGTGGTGTACCAGAATAAATGTAGCTCAAATGCTATTAATATTTATACAAATTGTACGAAGGAGGTTCCATGTCCCTCGCTCACTATGAGCTCACTGCCTAGTGATGCCATTGAAGTCTTGGGGTCAATTCCGGATAGTCATTTAAACTAGTGTGTAAGACAACAGAAGGTACCAGTAAGAATATTCTTATGGCTAACAACAACAAGGTGTCTTCTTGCTCTAAAATAAATAATTATCAAAAAGGAAATCAGCAGAATGCCTTGAAATTATTTCATCAAAATATTCAAGGTATTTCATCAAAATTATTAGAAATAGAAATGTTTTTAGAAAAAACAAAGTTTGACATTTGTTGTTTTACTGAACATTGGTTAAAGGATTACCAAATGCTGATTAATTATGAGAACTATAGTGTGGGCAGTTGTTTTAACCGGAAATCTATGCTGCGTGGAGGTTCTCTAATCTTGATAAAAAAATGTTTAAAATCTAAGCAACGTAATGACATAGTTGGTTTATCAGTTGAACGTTGCATCGAACTGTCCTGTGTTGAGCTGGATAAGCATGTTGTAGTGTGCGTGTACAGACCCCCTAATTATCAGAACTTTGCTTTATTTGAGTCAGTAATGGAAGATGTCCTAGCGAAACTTGCATCAAGTAACAAAGCCACAATTATTTGTGGTGATTTTAATATAAATATTCTAGAAAATAATTCAAATAGCAGTAGAATATAAAGCCTTTTTAAATCGTTCAATTTGTCTAATGTTTTTACAGAACCAACTAGAGTAACCCCAACTTCTGCTACTTGTATCGATAATGTCTTCTGCGATTGCGATTATTTAGATAAATCCATCGTAAATTATTTGCCGTCTGATCATAGTGGACAAACGGTAACTTTTAAGTTTAAAACAGTTAAGCAAAAAGTGCAAATACAATTTAGACCAATAACAACTGGCAAATTAAATAGATTCAATAGTACCCTACATAATAAGTTAAATGCTCTGGGCCATAATATGGACGATGCAAATAAATTGTATGAGGATTTCTTTTCAATAGTGCACACTGAATTCAATCAAACTTTTGAAAAGAAAACAAAAAATATTTGCCCTAATTTTATTTTTAGTGACTGGGCAACTAGAGGTATTAGGATAAGTAGGGAAAGACTGTTCGAGCTGTATGGCCTTAAGCCTTACATTAACACAGAAACTTTCAACAAGTATGTTGCTACATATTCGAAAATATTTAGAAATACCTGCAAGACAGCTAAAGCTCTGTATATTAGCAACAAGATCAAATCAGAAAAACGGTTTGGAAAGTAATAAATAATGAAACTAACAGGGAAAAAATACGAAACACTGAGTACACATTGGAGACTGAACGTGGTCCCATAAGCACTAACTTAGAAGTAGCTCAAGAATTTGTAAATTTCTTTACTAATATACCATCAAAAACGACGGAAGCTTTAAATTCCTCACCCGATGTCTCAATTGATTTATTAAAAGCGAACGTTACAGGCTGCCCGGTTGAATTTCAATTTAAACATATAAACCCTATGATAGTTGTAAAAGCTTTTCGGCAAATCAAAATCAAATTGACTGAAGATCTATGGGGATTATCTATCAAAGTTTGTACATCCATAATCGAGACTATAGCACCATATTTAGCTTTAATATTTAATTTGTGCGTTGATCAAGGAGTTTTCCCGGATTTAATGAAATACAGTAAGGTTATACCACTTTTTAAATCTGGGGACAGTAAAGACACCAACAATTTTAGACCAGTATCCGTGCTGCCGGTATTCAGCAAGGTGTTCGAAAAGGTAATGCTCAATCAAATGCTTAATCATTTTAACACCAACCAAATCTTACACGAACAACAATATGGGTTCACCAAGGGACGTTGTACGACTGGCGCCGGTGTCGCCTTATTAAAACACATATTTACAGCATGGGAGGCGGCCCAAGATGCCATAGGAATCTTTTGTGACCTTTCCAAGGCATTTGATTGCGTACATCACGAAACCTTGCTCTTGAAACTTGAGCATTACGGACTAGGTAAGCTTGCGCTCAGTTTGGTAAACTCTTATTTAAATGATAGACAACAGCAAGTTCAAATTAACGGTGTCAATTCACTCGGTCTAAAAGTAAAAATGGGTGTTCCACAAGGCTCAACATTGGGTCCTTTCCTCTTTTTAGTATATATTAATGATCTACCCCATTTATTAAAAAACAAACCATAAATGGTGTTATTTGCTGACGATACTTCTCTAATTTTTAAGATAAATAGACGTGAATCAAATCTTGACGACGTAAATAACGCCCTACTGCAGGTCCAAAATTGGTTCACTGCTAACAATTTAGTATTAAATGGGAAAAAAACTAAATGCATAAGATTTGCTTTGCCGAATGTTAAAAGTAGTGTTTGTGAAATAGTATTGAATAAGGAGAAACTAGAATTCGTCGATAAAACTGTTTTCTTGGGGATCACGCTCGACTCAAGGCTGCAATGGGGTCCTCATTTAACATCTCTTGCAGGACGGCTAAGTTCAGCAGCATATGCTGTGAGAAAAATCCGTCAATTTACTGATGTAGATACCGCGAGGCTAGTCTATTTCAGTTACTTTCATAGTATCATGTCTTACGGTATTTTACTATAGGGACGGGCTGCAGATATCGAATCGATTTTTATTCTGCAGAAAAGAGCCATCAGAGCAATATATGGCCTCCGCAGACGCGATTCCCTAAGGGAACTATTTAAAGATATTAACATTATGACGGTACCTTGTCAATATATATACGAGAACATCATGTACGTAAGGAAAAATTTAAGTATTTTCAGTAAAATAGGTGATAGACACAATTATGGGACTAGAAATAGGTACCAATTAGTTCAACCGGGTTTTAGACTGGCTAAAGTAGACTCATCTTTCATGGGGTACTGTGTAAAATGTTACAATAAAATACCTCCCCACATACTCCAATTGAATGAAACGAAATTTAAATCTTGCATAAAACGCACACTATGCTGCCAAGCATATTATAAGTTGGGGGATTACATCGCTGACAAAAATGCTTGGCTCAACGCTGGTCCAGCTCCACAAGGGCGCATAAACTAATTGATTAGCATTGGAAAATATTGTTGGAGCTGCTGAAGATTGAAAAACTATATTTACATTGTATAAATTCAATCTCTTAGTATTATATAATTGCATTGCACATATGTGAGCACTGTTTACCTACTTTAACATTTACTGAGTACGTCTTTCATTGACTTGAATGTACCCTGGCGGCTGAGAGTATGTCATGCTCACTCAAATGTCTCGCTGGTGGTGGCGTGTGTGTTGGATCATTAAGTTCCCTTCAAAATGGTTGAGCTAAATGATGCTGATCCATGCGTCATGTTCGTGAACGGGCGCCGTCAGTGGGGACTGGTTATCTCTTAGCTGCCATGGCTTATTTTAATTATTTTTGTTTTTATATTTTTATTATGGTCGCTTTTAACGTGCACGATTTACTACATTGTTCTCACATGTATAATTTCAACATGAATGATGTAACCAATGTTTTGTAACAATATTCTAATTTAAAAGAGTGTCCATGGAGTTTCTTGCCCGTTCTTCTCCATAGGAACCTACTACGCTTTGGAATGGGCAACTAGCTTCATCTTTCTGACTGACCGACCCCTTGACAATTCAAAAGTACCTGTAATTGGTTTATTTGGAATAAATGATTTGAGTTTGAGTTTGAGTTTGGAGACCAAAGAAACGATGGAGCGATAGTGTGAACGATAACTTGGCTAGAAACCAATCCTGAGATGACACCTAATAGAGATGTATTAAAAAGAAGGCACCAAATTGGGCGAAGGGCAAGAGGATTATGATGTTTATTGTTTTTCCAGTAGGTTTGTTTCCTTCGTCTGTTGTGTGTAGGTAGGTACGTAGGTACATAAATTATGAATAAACTCGTTACCTCGCTGCCCGCTACCCGTGCCACCATATCCTGGGACCGACAGGCAGGCATCACATCGCCATGATCTACCTAGCCTTAACCTAACTATGTCGGGGTCAGCTTCTAGTCTAACCGGATGAAGCGGAATACCAGTATTTTACATGGAGCGACCGCCTATCTGACCTCTACAACCCAACTGAGACCAGTCTGACGACTGGTTGTCAGACTTTTGGGCTTCTGACTAAGCGTATATTAAACTTCGATGGACCTCGGAGGCATGCATCACATGTGATACATAATTAAGTTCCCCCCCCCCCCCCCCGGCCGCCGGACATTTTTTATTATATTAAAGCACTTCACCTTGCGGGGTGGACAGGGTTGCTGCACGGACGCTTCTAATGCAGTTAGGGGCGGTTTTAGAAGCTTTTTTTTACTGTAGGCGTGATAGTTAGTGTGTGTGTGTAGGTGTGGTGTTTACGGCGAGTTTTAGTAACATTTTGGTATGGAATTAAAATTTAAGGGAAATATTATGAAATGCAAGCTATTATTAATAGGAGCATTTATCTCAGTTTCGATGTTTATTTTAGCTATCGGCTATATCTACCTCGGAGAAAAAAATATGCTGTAACAAAATCCCCAAGCAGTTTAAACTTAAATACCTTACAGTTGGTTTAAAAGGTCGACCCTTTAAAATGTTCAATAGTTTCTAAGATTTAATAAAAAATATAGAGAAAAGAAGCTGCCACACAAGTCCTACACTGAGCTTAAGCTTAGTTCAAACTTCAGAATAGTCACACGAAGACGAATATCAATATTCTAATGGCACGACCACACAGTGCAAGCATCTGTCGAATTTAAATCAATGCTTAATCCTCCCTTATTTAATTGATACTATCCGGAGGTCATGGTCACACCACCCACTTATGTCTCCGAAAACATTTCAAACACGGCGCGTTTTCCGATACCATCTAAATGATGGTGGTAGTTATAATGACTAGTAGGTAGTAATGACAAAATTGGAGTACCTACCTACACTTCGGTGGCACGACATTTTATAATCAAGAGGGTTCGATACATCTGTCGTAACGGACACTATTATATGATTATTATCTGTTAATTTGTAGCAAGAGGTTGGTAATTATTGGTTATGAAATTATAATTTTGTTATAGTTGAGACTCAGAAAAACACAGACAACTCTAGGCTGTCGTGAAAGGTGACATAAACAGTCAGGGGAATAAGTTCTTAGTGTATTTGATTCTCTATCTGCAATGACAGTAATACGACCATCAATCCGTCCAAGTGTTAAATATTACGATAACCTTTCGAATGTCTGCCATGGAGCGCTTAGCAGGAAGAGGAAAGGCAAGGTAGATATTTTCTGAGCAAGCATAAAGCAACATCTAAAAAAACTATGTTTGATGGCATTCTGCCATCCAAGTTACTAAGTATTTGGAGTAGTTGGGGTCAATAATGCCTACCTACAAATTAATAAACTGAATCACCCTTTTTTTCTATCCACCGACATACACAAACTACAGTACACGTACCTTATAAAGACTCCCAACACGAACGAATTCGGCTCACTATTGATTTTTACCAACTTTCTCTTACACACGCTGAACTTGCAAGACGAGCCCCGTGTGACGGTACACCTGGCTGCTAGAGGGGGAGGGGTGAGGATATTAATTATACTTACAACAGGGAGACCTGTAACAATTGTAGGGTCAAAAACCTTTGCAAAATGTGTAGTTACTGAGGGATCCATTATGACACTGTTCTGTTCATATTCATATAAATTTCATTTCGGACAAACTGTTTAGGAATTACATACCTAATTATGGGAATAATTTGTCAAGTTAATAAGAAAATAAAATATATAAGGAAATAAAATTCTAATAGTTGTTGCAAATCGGAGGTACACCATATCACATTGATATTATAAATGCTGTAGGTACTTCAGGTAAAAGGGTAAACAAGTAGGAAGGTACACCTAAGGCCGTTTGTCCACCGCACCGTGAACGGGACGTCAACGAGAACGAGATGATGACGCCAAAGTAGCGTCAGTAGTAATAGCGGTAGTAGTGGCTCAGCTACGACGTAATATTGTGGGGAAACAGCACAGATGCACCGACACTTTTCACATTGCAAAAAATACTAATAAGAATCCTTGTAAATATAGAAGACACCGACAGTTGCAAACCTCATTTTCAAGAACAAATAGGGTGATCGCGCCGGTTGGCGACCAGTTAGTTGAGTTGCTAACTTTGGACGAATCAAAAAATATGCCATTAACACGCAAAATAGTTGCCGACTATGTAAATGTAAAAGGCATGGCTAAATATAGTCTAGTTGTGAAATAAAATATAAAATATCACGCTTCCATTCATAAATTATGAAAAATTATGGAAAAAGTGCAAAAATAGCCGAAATGCTAGATAACGACCACTTATTTCGGTTGACGACCACTAGTACGCTAGATTACGACCACTGTTAAAAAACATAAAAATAAAGTAATAAAACCACTTCTATGGATAAAACATATTATTTATTTTTCACTTTAGATCAAACATCTAATAATCATCAACACAAATAGTATTTAATCATCGGATTTAACGTTTTTTATTAAATTAATCAAATAAAATAAATCTTTTTCGTTGCGCGATTTAACTTGGTACAAATTTCGATATCCCTTTGGAACTAAAAACTTATCAAGTTTTAGGGCATAGAAAAGCCACTTTCTCCTGTTCCACACCAATTTGTCCTAGATGATCTTCTTTGAAGGGATTCTTTGATACGCGGTTTTTGACAACAAAAAAAATTGGCAGTATTCAGAAGCTTCTGCTTCTTAATTGGGAATCCGCACTTGGCAACGGGCAAGCGGGCGGAGTTCCAGTCATGAGAGCTAGCGAGTCTCTTTAACTCCGTCATCCATGAGGGTATAATGCCCGAGGCGTGGAGAAAGAAAGAAAGAAAGAAAATACATTTATTTGGCACAACAAGCAAAGGCACACAAGTAGAAAGAGAAAAAAAAAAAGATAAAAGGAAAGAATACAAAATAAAAAGTGTAAAAACTGCGTTGCATGATATCAGCAGGAATGTGTGCCTCGCGGCTACGCCAAATAGGCCCAGTTCAGCATATATGCCAGACAACTAGTGCCTGACGCTGGTTTTCAACTGAACCCGAAGTGTGAGGTGACGGATGTAAATCAGTTTTATACCGCAACGTGTGTATGTATACTTAAATAAAATAAATTTGTGTAATATAGTAATAATAATTAATAATTTAAAATAGTTAGATCCTAGTTTTAAATATAATTGCAATTTGCTATTTGGAGCAGAGGTGCCCTGGTTCTATTTTTCAAAAAAGGTGACAAAACCTTGTTGAAGAACTATAGACCCATCTCACTTCTGAGCCACGAATACAAGCTGTTCTCGAGAATCGTCACGAACCTTCTCACCAGGAGACTTGACGAGTCCCAGCCACCAGAACAAGCTGGATTTCGAAAAGGCTTTAGTTCCGTAGACCACATCCATACTGTTCGGAAAATTGTACTGAGAAAGTACTGCAAAGACCGAGGAGTATAACCAGCCACTGTGTTTGGCATTTGTGGACTATGATAAAGCATTCGACACCATCGAAATATGGGCAGTTCTGGCCTCTCTGCAACGATGCTGAATTGACTGGCACCATATCGAAATGTTGAGATGCTCGTATGACGCTGCCACGACGGCTGTTCAGAACCAGTACCCTATTTACGTAATGCAAAATCAATCCGAATCTGAATCGTTTTGAAACAGATTGCTAATCCATTGCTCCGTAAGTTCGAAAAAAAAAACTGCAGAGCAACGTAAATAACGCAATGAATGTTGTTGAACTGTCAAAATGAAACAGATTTGTCTTTATCGTTTACGAAAATATGTTGCGTAATTAGAAAGCAGGATGAGAAAACGAGCCCCATCCAACTGCTCAGAGGAGTGAGACAGGGGAATGTGATATCCCTGAAACTGTTTACCAATGCTCCAAGTCTTTTTCTTCCTCTTAGGGACTTGCTTCCGAAGGCATCATCTTGAAAAAAACTACTTATACTAAATCAAATAATCACATGTGCTCGAATACTGAACATACTTAAGCTAAACTTTAGTTTGCGGCCATCGTTTTTTTCGTACTAAATCTTGGTGGTCGCAAACTAGTATCGTAATTTTCTAACTGTATCACTTAGCGACCACCTTTTAGGACCAATATTCGTGGATAAATTAAATAAGTTTTATCAAAAAAACATGGTCGTTTACTGAAGAATTGCATGTTTAGGCTTTTACAACACCAAAACCTAAATGGTGTAACCATAAATAAAACATTGAGAACATAATAAGCAAAACAAAATAAAACTGTGCGAGTCAGAATACGACCACCTGGTCGCTTTCTAACGTATTATTAAAATATGCATTTCAGTAAGCGACCACTGGGTTTTAGTTTAATCTATGGTAAAAATTGACTTAAATGCAATTAAACAATTGAAATCACTACATAATTGAAGTACCCACGTTTCTAATTTGAGTAAAAAACTTTAAATAAGTAGCAAAACTTAGCTTGGAACGCTGCGCGCCTTGCTAATTTTTTGCTCTTGCGCAGCACATTCACACACCACTGAGTCAACATGCGAATTTAGCGTATTTTTTCTTTGTTTTGGGTCAAGCGGTTCGTATAAAATTTAGTAAATTCTTATTATGTAACTATTCAAATAATATTTAAGACATACTATTTATTGTTACGTCCTAAAGAAAGGTTATTATCTTTAATTAAAGAAACCTAGTCATACAAGTGGTCGGTTACCGGAGGTGGTCGCGAAACCGGCGCACTGACCCTACTTACCCTACACACACATTCTATAAATATGCAAATTCGTTAGAAATTACCAACACTTTTACACGACAAGAGAAAACATACAGTCAAAACATACATTACTTATGTCATAAAAATAGGTAAAACTTACCAGGCTCTAAGTTAAATATTGCACTCGACAAGTACACTAGACATATCAAAATATAATAAATTACAAGAATTAATTAAAAAAGAACAAACATTTAATAAGTTTATAAGTTTAAAAAGAACTATTATCTAAATTCTATTACAATATCAATGATTATTTAAATGACAAATTTTAACTTATAAGTTTTATAAGATAATTACAATAGGTGTATTTATAATAATAACAACTAAGTAGTCAACATAAAAGCCCTCTTCCTCTGTCCTACTCTGCTGTGCCCGACAGGGTCCACAATTATCATATTTTTGTAAAACCTACCACATAAGTTCACATGTGGAAGCAATAAATGTCTTGAGTATTGAGTACATTTACTATGGCCGTGTCTCTTGTTTCTCGTTGACGTCCTGTTTACGGTGCGGTGGATAAACAGTGTATGTACGTTATCGTTTTTTTTTCTTTGGGAGTAGGTAAATCGTTAAAAATTATAAAACCCGAATTGCTGAATGTTTAACATCATGGGCTATGATGTTAAACATTCAGCAATTCTGGTACACACATTCCGTACATAAATATACAATTATATATTTTAGCCACAAATATGATTAAATCAATAATGTCGATAGGAGACATGCAATAGTAACATAAATATTAAGTACTTATTTCTATACAAGTTCACAGCATTATAATTCATATTAATAGTAACCCCATGTGAAACGCCACCTGGGCCAAGGGAATGTTTATGAAAAACACCCTGCTGGCTTGGGGGTGTTTGTTATTATTAGCAGAGTTCATAATTACGTATTACTATCAACTTCGTTATGACAAGCTCTATCTCTACTAAAAAAACGTACGTAAAAGGATAAGGTAATAAAGTAGATATTTTAGCTTTTTCTTTACCCACTTTGTTACTCTTTTGGTCCAGTTGACTCAGAGTGCCTTCAAAACAAAAGGATCTCAAAATTAATCTGCCTACAATACTCGTATATACCTATCTGTTACAGTGTTATCATAGAAATAACACTCTTAGTACTGAAATGTTGAAGCCCATTACATAAATGTATATCGTCCTAAGTAAACTCACTTTATCCGCTCTAAGATTTTTAACCACCGTTTATAATTTCCTACTCACACACACACACACTACATGTTCGCGAATGTTGCCATTTTCGTCATTTTGTAAATACATAAGCAGAACATGCGCTGACCTCTACTTTGTGGCGATCGATAGCCTCTGTCCGAGCGCCAAATATGTAGCAGATGTAGACGTACTGAATAAAAATGTAGGAAGCGGTAACGTTGCTGAATGTAAGTACCTACTCATTTGGAGAGTAATTAGTTGAGTTGATGAGTTTGTGATGCAAAGTTTATTTAATTTATCAGGCGCTTTTTAACTATCTGGATTTTTCTCACGGTTGATTGCAATACCTAACTAAGCTTGGGAACCCCGACCAAACCGGTCAGTTGATGTTAGAACTGTGAGCAACCACGCGCGAGCCGAATCAGTAACTAAGCTAAGGCATCCGTTCCAAATGGGTTAGGTTAGAACTGTGACCAACCGCGGCAGCGGCTACAGCCAAGTTGGACGCAGTTACTTGGCTATTTAGTATTTTAGGACCCCAAAATAGGAATCATTGGAGGTTGAAAAAGGAGGCACATTAATTAAATTAGTGTTCAATACGTGCCATGTGTGTGTGTTGTGCCATTTTTTTGAGGCCGACTGTTCCTTGTTTGAGTAAAATCAGTAGAAAATAGCAACGCCGCCCGTTTAGAGCTTTATCTTATCACAATGACGATTTGCGATTTGCCAGCGTGTTTCCAGCGAAGCGATTTGTGAAAGTGCTCTCCACGTGTACGAAGCGAAGTAGCCGTGACTACGCGACGTTTTCTCCGCGTTTTAATAATTTTATATACTCGCTTGTCTCGCTCTCTCTTGTACACTCACGTCAATCGCTCTCGCTACTAAACCGCAAAGAACTCGTTGCGCACACGCGGCGTGCGTGTTATACAATCGCCTCGCAGGAAACACGCCCCCAAATCGACCGTGTGATATGGCCTTTAATGTTGACATTACACCAGACCGAATATGTCGCAAAATACTCATTCCGATACCGTAATTTGTTGTATCCTGCCCACCACAAGTCGTTTGACTTCATGGTCGACCTGAGCCGGGACACAAATGACGGTGGCGGCAAATTTACTACCTACCAAATGAACCTGCACCTTATTGATGGTCTGACATATAGAATCCTATGAAACACTTCTGGTAACTTTCATTACCAACTTTTAGAGAGTCTAATGAAAATATCTTTATTGTTCAAGAAAGCGTAAAATTAATTAAGTCCTGTTACAAATTACACAATAATAAAAAAATAAAAAAACTACCATAAAGTGTTAAATAAATAATTCCCTGTCGTTAATAAATTAATGGCTAAGTTTACTAAGTTATCTGATTCAACCACAATTCAAAACAAAATACCATTTAATACAAATTAAGTCAAAGAACATTTAATACACATTACGCCTGTTTTCCGGGGTCAGGCAGAGTTACCGGCTGTCATTTGTGGATCCTTGACTGCACGAAAAAATATTTTCTACAGTACTACAAGAACGCATAGGTAAGATAATGAGAATTTGTTAAGCAGATACTGTTCAAATTGCAAAGAGAATAATGACATTCTAGTAATACGTAATCTAGTTTCAGTGACAAGACGCACTGTCTCACGTAAAGTAAATATTGTATTGAATTGAACTTGTATTGAATTTGTCTAATTGTAGACCGGACGAACGAGGGGTGGAAGGGGGCAGTAGCAGCAGAGCAGTAGTAGAAGAAGAAACAAATTACGAAACGGTATCTACTAACGTTTTGAAATATTTCGCTAGATGTCACTCACTGTGCCGATCGCGCGTTTATCTGAATCGCGTTGTTCAGTCTCCGTCAATCTCAGTCAGTGAATGACGTGAATCGTGATTTTTTTTTCGAATCCAGACCTTACTTCATAGGATCATTTCTATAGTAAGCTCTTCTCGAGACATTCACACTATGTGAGTCCTCACAAGTCACGTTGATGAGATGTGGCGCGGTGCCCTGAGCGTGAGGCGGGCGGTGGTAGACCTACCACCAGCCCTCGATAATCGTTCACTCCCTTCGCAAGATGGGAGAGCATGGGGTGCAGTTAATTATTACGATGATGCGTCGTAGTGTGTTGTTTGAACCTGTAAGTTTGGCAAACAGTCTTACCAAGGGGTATCATGTTCGTTGGGCAGTCACTGGTAACCGGTTAGGCTGGAAGCCAACCCCAACATAGTTACTTAATAGATGGCGCCAAGAATCACTCCCATTTCACCGCCTAGGCTCTCATGGTACTTGTTTACCTACCAGCTCTAAAACACGCTTTATTGGCATGTCTGTCTAATTTACCGCTCGGGTGCCCTGGCGAAGCGGTCTGTCTCCTGTTACGTCACATCTAGACATGATAATTTATTGAAGACACTATCTCACAGACTATCTTCTGAGGGATTTCTCACTGGAGTTTGTTTAATCTTAGTCAACTAAATGGAGATAAATTGTGAAAAGGTACCTAACATTAATTTCAGTGATTTGTTCGTCTCTGATTGGGTGAAAAGAAAAATGTTTGGTTATTATTTTTAATGGATAATTTATTTAAGGCGGTGCAGATATTAATGGTCTGTGCTTAATTAATGATTAAATTCATTCAGGATGTATAACTATACCTCCTGAATGAATTTAAAAACTTTCAGGACAATGGTGCCGATTCTCTTGTACACCGAACTAAACTATCACTAAAATTCCTTACTTTTGGCTATGAGAATCTTATAGCTATTCTGTAATAAAAGGTCTCTAAATTAAAATATATATTTTGACACGTCTAAAATCGAATTTGACGTACATACTTGTATGCCCTACCCCGTGAATTTTTTTAGAGCCGGAGGCGCGCATTGGGGCAGCCTTGACGTGTTTTATAATGGAATTTTTCACTTTTTGCATGGAAAAAAAAAATACCTACGTGTTGAGTATCAGTCATGCTCACTTAATGTCTCGCTGATGGTGGCGAGTGTGTTGGATCATTCGGTTCCCTACAAAATGGTTGAGCTGGATGGTACTGATCCACGCGTCATGTTCGTGAACGGGCGCCGTCAGTTGAGACTGGTCATCTCTTATCTGCCAGGGCTTATTTTTTATCTTATATTTTTAATCGTTTTTGATTTTTATATTTTTTTACATTGTTCTCACATATAGAATCAACAAGAGTAATGTACCCAGGATTTTGTAATTTCTATATTTAAAAGAGTGTCCTTGGAGTATCTTGCCCGTTCTTCTCCATAGAGATCTACGTTTTGGAATGCTTCAACTTTCTGACTAACTGACTGACTCTTTGACAATTCAAAAGTGACTGTAAATGGTTTAAATTAAATAAATGCTTTGAGTTTGAGTATTAGGGGTATAGAGGTTTTATAAAGGGGGTCGAAATTTTCATTATTTTTGCGATAGTACACATTTTTTCGAGATATAAGCAAAAGAAAAGAAAAAAATCCACATACTGTTTTTGCACCCGAAGTTGAGGTGTTCGTGTGAATTTTAGTTCATGACAACTAATATCATTCCACACCATTTTTAATCGCGATTAAAAATGGTCAGATTTAAGTTAGACAATTAAAATTTTAGGTGAAAAACGTCAAATTCAGAATAGCAAAATTGACATTTTCACTAAATTAAAATCTCAGTACAAACGGCAGCACATCAACCTACTACAATCTGTCAAATTTCTTTAATATATTTTCAACTTTAACACTAGAGCATAAGGATCAAAGTTGATTGGGGAAATTTGACAGTTTCGGGTAGGTTGATGTGCTGGCGTCTGTACCATTACTAAGATGGTACTAAGATAGATTTTAATTGTTGATTTTTATTGCTGACAAACTAAAATATAGTTAAGTTGTGCCACTTTAGTCTATTTCAGAATGGGAAATCATCGTTTGACAGGAGTTAACTAAATGTTGGTGATTTTTTGTCTAGTTTAGAGGCATTTGTGACAAGAGAATCAACACCATTGTCAATGGAAAACAAATAAATAAGTAGAAGATTAAAGTTTTTTTACAATTAAAGCTTCGCATTCATGGTTTCGTATTACCAGACTTTTTGACCTCACTCTCTCTGTGTATAAATTTATTAAGATCCAAATTCTGTCACTAAGAGTGACCACCTAATTAAAAGGATCGCTGCTCACAAATGGGGTGATTCGTCTCCCCCGGTGACAATGCGATGGTAGAATTAATCACCGGTGATAAATTGATGCTGCTAATTAATTTGTGGTTGGTGATTAATCTTTACTTTTGGCCTCTTTAATAATGCGACAAGCATAACATAATTATAATGTGCTGGTTAAAGAATAATACATTGTTTATTCTTACCAATAAAAGGAATAAGTTAATAATAATAATTCCACATTCATTTACAATCCAAAGATACCTCTTTATATAGCGAAATACCCAAACATCAGTTATCTTTAAGTCCTATGCAACGGAGCCGAGCCTATTATTGCCCTATAAATACAAAAAAAACCGACCAAGCACGTGTCGGACCACGCACAATGAAGGGTTCCGCAGTTGGGATGAATTTATCGCAAGAACAAACTTAACTTTGTATTTCAAAAATATGTTCTCCCCCTTTTTAACATGCTAAATTACAGCTTTCTAGTACAAAGAGTCTCTGAGCTAAGCCACGGACAGACGGACAGATAGACAGACAGACGGACATGGCGAAACTATATCGGTTCCTTGTTTACTACGGAATCCTAAAAAATGCCTCAACACAGAACCAAACCAATGAAACTCCACCATTATTCCCCAGACCACTTACCTCGTTCCTCACAGACCTTGGAAGAGACATCTAAACTACCCTGCTGCCCTCTGTACCGCCGATCACGTAGCTACTTCGACCGTTAAGTCTTACAGCTGCGTCCCTCAGAGGATATTGCCACTAACTCTTAATATGGTCAAACTGCCCCCGTGAGGGTGGCAGGAGGCGTTGCACGGAGAATGGACACTTACGAGCGAAGTGCTACTGTGTTTATTTATGTGTGTTTCAGATATAGATAGGTAGACGTCTGTAGAATAATTTTGGAGAATTTTTGAACGCCTTGGTTACAACCACTTGTTAAAACAACAAGCCTGGTCCTAAATAACGTAACCAGGGAAGGAAGAAGAAAAAAGGATATTTAACATCAGCCTGCATTCCCAAAAGGGTAGGCAATGATATACTGTTTAATATATATTTTTTTTAATTCTCATTTGCCACCATACGTATGAAGGAACCCTGGTAATGTCCGTTCACCTACACACATGAAGATCTGAACAACTCTTCTGACACCGCAATAGATATACCTAATGGACCCAAACCGTATAAGAAACATAGATGTATCGTCGAAACGAAAAAAAAAGAAGTACTTAGGTACCTAAATTTGTAACAACTCTTTTTCGCAATAAGAAAAACTGAAGCCTTCTATTCAGCTCACTGGTCACGTCTATCGTTAGATCAGTCAGGTCACGATTCAACATACTTCAGACTCAAGGCTACAGAATAACCTAAACACACATCACTTGTGCTCTCACCCTGCCTTTTCCAAAAACTTGCATTTATTTATCAGGTTCTATAAAAGATACAAACCACTTAACTTTAGTCCTAAGTTCGCACATCGTCCTAAGTTCACAAAGAACGTTATTTTTAATAAACTCGGCGAGTAATTTTGAATATTTACACATAACTTCTGAGGGTAGTCTGCACCCCTTTAATTCAATTACCTCCCCCTAGTCTTGTATGTACAGATGTTGAGGAGTCAACAATCGCATTAGTAATGGTTAAGGGGATAACACAATATTGTAAGATGCTGTTAAACCATTATGTTTGAACGTTAAGATGTTATTCAATCTGTGGTCTATGATCCCGTGCCTTATTGACAACTGTAGCAGAGTCCTGCATGGCTTGATTAATAAGTATCAAGTTATGCCAAAATTCGACCACATTTGTGGACTACGGCCTAATCCCTCTTACAGAGGAGGAAGCGGCCTATGACTTAGCAGAGGTATCATTATAATCCGATCATGCTACTCGTATACTTACGTATTAGAATATGCTTAAGTTTTTCCTTCGTCAAAAGATATATGAATGACTTTTCCTTTCATATTTCAAGGACCTTTCATGCTTCAGAGAGAAAATAAAACCGTCGATCCGAGTTGTAACACGATTATCGCCTCTAAAAGCAATGGTTCGCCATTCATTGCGGCGACGCATTAAAAAAAAAACTTCAGAACTACTTTCCACGAAGATCTTTTTAATCTTAAATGTGTTCAGCGCAGTCAACACATCCGGCTGATAACGGTTACACTTTTTGTCATGAACAACTTAGTTATCGCTCGGAAACTCGCGGCAACCCGATAAGCGTGGCCTTGTTATAATAAGAAAAATCTAATAACGGGCCTAGCATGGCAGAATACTTTTTCCTACGTTGAAATTTGGAACCTCTTTTTACGCTTTTAGTTCGTATTTATCTATAGGTATTTTGAGTTGAAAAACTAGTAAGAGGACTTTGGGATCTCTCGGGAATATGCAACCGCCATTGTTACTGTCTTATTCATATTTTTTAATTGGGCCTCACTAAGGATAATTTTGAATATAGGGTGTTCTAATACAAACTGCACATGCAAAAATACACAGATAAAAACGATTAGTATTTGTAGATCATACGTAGGTATATGTATACACCGTGACATTTAAGTCTTCTTACAAAGGGCCAATCAATGTACCCGACATAAAGTACATCTAGGAACAATTTAAAAAAATATTTTTTAATGAATATTTAGTAGTCATTGAAATGAAATGAAATGAAATTTATTTGCAAGAATTGTAGTACATTACAGTTGGTCGGGTTATTTAACCGTTTTTAAAATGCTAAAACTAGGATGCAAACATTACATGAATTAATTAAATGAAGCTAATAAAATTGGAACATACATCTTATTTAAGAATAAGAATGTCAATCATTTGTCAAATTATACAAGTAAAATGTCAGTGTGAGTGTTTAAAGTTTAGGTACTCATTCACAGAATATTTTTTTTTTCTATAAGCCATTTGAATAACGCTGTTTTAAAACGATTCATTGGCAGGTCCCCATATAATTTAATTTGGTAAATTATTATATATCCTTATAACCGGATTATTGGATACATGAAATGGCCTGCTTTTGTGCAAGATTGAGAACTTGCAATCGGCAGTCAATACAAATATAAAAAGAATCTGCCAATGTTATCCTCTTCAAATTCATAAGTTCTTTCCCTTATAGGGCTATGCCTAAAAATAGTGCCTTTTTATGGCACTCAAACGCAACCTTGTTAGATGTGTAGAGTACTTCGTTTCGTAACTTGATTCCAGATATGTAGATTAGGGCGCATAACTCGAGACGGATGTACTTTAGAGCTGAGCCGCCATAGTAACTATTGTTTGTATAGAAGTACTCTACACATCTAACAAAGTGGCGTTAATGTGCCATAAAAAAGGCAAAAGTTGCCCATAAATTTCAGGCAAAGCCCTTAGGTAGCTGATAAGGTAGAAGCCGTTAGTGTAAGAGTATGTATTTGTTGCAGCATGGGGCGAAACTCTGCTGTCGCTGCCGAAGCGCTGGCTCAGCACCCAGGTGTATGGCTCAGACCACGAGGACTTTCAGGTAAGATCACTAGTCTAGACACCGTCACAAATGTGAGGAACCTCTTTGTTGAAAGATGTTCAAGTCTATTATCACTATTAAGCCTAGGCCTTAAACACTAGGATCCTTAAACAATTTTATAGAGAACGCCGAAGGCTGGTAGAGAATGCCTTGTAGCAGAAAGTCCATCCATATACTTATACCACTACTGTAAATAAAGTTTAAATTATAAATAAATAACGTAGAAAAGCAATAAAGACTTATGTGTAACCGGCTTTTGAATCTAAACGAATCATTAACATTCACCTGACCGACGTACACTGAAGGACGTTTCTTGAATAAGCTAGTCAGTTAGTTAAAAGTAACTAAGCGTAGGACTCTCTAATAACGGCTAGTAAATAAATAATAATAATACCAGCAAGACTTAAACATAACTGGCGAAATGTGGGTGTACCTGCTACAGGTATACTTCTGCCCAACCCTTCGAAGAAACAAGGCGTGACATGTACATTTTTACTACGCTTGCTAAAGGCGTATTGACGATTTCGGACTTATATAAATGATGTCTTCACGATGTTTTACTTTACCGAAGTCCACACAGTCAAACTCGCAAAGTACCTATAAATTGAAAAAATTACATTGGTACTTGCCTGGATTTGAACCCACAACCTCGTGCATAATAGGTGAGGCATTAACCACTGACCCACCACGACAACCGGCTGTAACTTATAGAATTAAGCCTAAATTTCGTTCCAGAATGTCCAACTGGCGAAGCTGCCAGTCCCAGAGCTGGAGACGACGATGGAGTCGTACCTCGAGTTCGCCTCCGTGGTGGTGAGCCAGCAGGCGCTTGAGCACACGCGAGGCCTGGTGCGCGGATTCATGGAGGAGCTGGGCCCGCGCTTGCAAGAGACGCTCACGGATAGGCAGAAGGAGATAGACAACTGGGTAAGACAGCCGAATATGGAATGAATGAGCTAGAGTGTGTTGTTTATGATTATTGATATTAATAACTGAGACTGGAATCACACACTGGCAGGTGTTGTTTTGAGATTTCTTTGTATTGCCAGCGTTTGGGCTACACTGCTACAAGGATCTTTTAGCGCTCGAATGACGTTGACAGGGGCTGGAGCTGTTGTTAACATTTGTGATTGTTTTGTGAAACATCACTTGGAATAGATCAGCCTGAACTTTCACTCTCTGGGTCTCCTTTAGGTCGGGTTTCGAAGTTTAAGTATTTGGGTCACTGGGTCACTGATGATTTAAAAGACAATGCTGACATAGATAGGGAGCGCAGGTCGCTGGCTGTCCGTTGCAACATGCTGGCCCGCAGGTTTGCACGCTGTACTGATTCTGTTAAGATAACGCTTTTTAAGGCCTTCTGCCAGTCGTTTTACACGTGCAGCAAGCTGTGGACCAAGTATACCCAGCGGGCATACAGCGACCTGCGCGCACCGTACAATAACACAGGGTGCAGGGTGCTTTTGAAGTTGCCGTGGCGATGTAGCGCGTCAGGGATGTTCGCGGAAGCGTGCGTCGAGCGATGCGCTTCCATGATGGCGCGCTTGCGCTCCTCCTCCAATGGCATCCTGAATGTGTTTTCAGACCGGTTTACCTGTTTACCTGTTTTCGGACTCTCCCCTCTTACGAAGGTGGGTAAGAGTTCAGACTCACGTCTTATCCAAATAGACTGGTGCACCATTAAACGAACAGTTCTATGGTGCATCAGTTGTTTATTATTACCAATTTAATACTAACATTAGGTTAAGTTATACTACTACTAGCACTATATGGATTTTGTATCTGAATTATAATATTTAAATTTTGAATTTGAATAGATAATTTTACAAAAAATATTATTAAAACTAAAACCCAACTACGACAAAAAAGTCAATTAAAAAGGTCAAGACATCACAGACAGAAAACTTCAAAATCCGGAGCCATACGTAATCTGTTGTATTTATGCCCTAACACTCCTGTGACTCCGGATTTTTTATTCGTTTGTCTGTGATGTTTTGTTTATACGTTTTATTTTATAAATGGCTTGCACATAATATCTCGGAACCCTGGGATCAAGAAGGCGTACGAGGGGCCAAAGCCAACTCGCAGAGACCTGTTAGACGTTTTTAATTAAATGAGGCACCAACCCACGATAATCCCTGTTCGCACTATGCAAGTGCAGCCATGGACAGCCCCCAACGATACCTCATTTCTCAAATTATGATGAGTAGTTTAGAAGTTATGAGGGAACAGATGAACATACATACCATCGAAGAAGTTCATATCTATACACCGTAAGGACTATTTCTGCTTACACTGCTCGGCCGCTATAGAACCGTGGTGGTAACAGATTTGGTCATCGTGTTCACGGGATTTTGTTTACAAACTGCTTAGATATGAACTTCTTCGATAGTACATACCGGTCAAAATAATAACCCTCCTTTTTGCTTCGCCGTAGTTGGATAAAAACAAGATGACGTTATTAATTCCGATTTTGGCCACGGGCAAAAGAACCTTGTAGCGCTAGCCGAGTTAGAATAAATGAGCTATAATCTGTAGTTTGTTCTTATTGGATATCATTAACTGGGACTCGAATCACATTGGCTTGCGTATATCAGTCCGCGTAAACTCCTCCACAGAGCTATTTTTAATCTGCAGTGAGCTCTTCTACATTACATCAGAACATTCCACAAAAAGAGGCATTGTATTCAAATTTAAAAAATCAAATAAAAGCTGAAAACGTCTTTCATTTCTTACCTAGGCTACCTATTACCAATAACATTACATTGTGTTCTAAATAACAAAGGACAAGCATAACCAAGCTGCCTTGTGTTGTGATTAACAAAGTGCTATACAATTTTTCTGCAGGTGGTGACATTCATGTTTCCTATCCTTTCCTTTCCTATCCTTCCCTTCATTAAAACCTTAAAGATCTTCATCATTTCAAAGACATATATATAGAGGTTCAGCAAATAAAACTCAAAGTGCTTATCATAGCCGTTAAAGTTTTCCTTCACAACCCAAAACATCGTTACGTCAACGCTATTGTTCTAAATACTCGGCCGTGCTTAGCCCTTCCAACATGACGCCTTTACAACTACCTACTTAAAATGAAAACTAAACCTATAATAATTCTTCTGTGCCTCATAACTCAAGTGCTTCAAACGAATGGATTGATACAACTCAAAAACTCATTAGCGACTAGTGACAGCCCGCTGTTGATGAAGATCCTGCAACTAGTGGACGCCGCGATCAGTGACGAACATCTACTCCAAGTAACGCTCAAACTGTTGCGAAGTCTTTGTGTTTGCATGCGAGAAACTTTGAAAACGAAGGAGGATTACTCTAATATTGGCAACCATTCTTTAGAGCCCGTCGAGTCTAACGGCCACGAGGGTAAAGTATACGACCTCTATAGAAATATATATAATAACACATGCTTTAATTTAAGACAAGAATTGACTAATCGTACTCATAAATTCATCTTCGACGAAGAATCTGCGTTTTTGAATCACACTAACTGTGGAAAAGATGACAAAAATGAATCGTACAATAAAAGAGACGACAGTGACGAGTCTTCCGCTGTGAATCACTCAAAACCGTCAAGACTGGTACAAGTATTATTTAAAGCACTCGTACAAACAAAGGATCTTCATGTATATAGATTAAGAAGGTCCGATCTATTTGGTAAAGGAACTCCACAAACAAAAAGTACTTTACAACACTGCCTTATAGTCATACTGACTTTATATCCTAATGAGCAAGAAATATCTTTAAGAAAACACAACATCGATGAAAATGATTTAAATAACACACTTTATGCAAAATCGCCGATAGATATAGATATAATAGACACTAAGCATGATCAAAAACGTAAAGAAAAGGATGAATCTATCAGAGCTGAAAAAATCTCTGAGTGTAATTTACAATCTCTTTACATTTTTTTTACTGAAAGTGATCGAAAGAATCTCATAAAGGTGTATAAATTTATCCGCAAACGTGATACTATAAAGATATATATAGAAGTAAATGTAGGACAAAACCATACTGATTTAATTAATAATTGTTGTGAAAATGGTACTACTATTCCACAGTGTAAAAAAGATTTAATAAATGATCTCATTAAGCAATCAAACTTTTTTGACGATAGTTATATAAATACTACCACAAATATTAAAAGCCTAGTGAAGCAATACGAAATTAAATTAAACGATACTACATTTCATAACATATCTGTCACAACAGTTCAAGATGTAAATAAAGAAGGAAACATAGTCATAGAATCTACAACAAAGCCAAGTACTAACGCTAAGCGAATAAATCACAAACTAAATGACATACATGTGTCAGTTACAAAATCTAACGAATCTAACAAACTTGGCGAAGTTACTCAAGCTATTGTGGTACTAAATGACTTTTTGTCAAAGCAAACTACAAAAAGCTATTTGCAAACTCATCAAACTGATAAAACTGACTCCGATAAACCGTGGACGGATTTTGTGTTAAAAGAAGAGCAGCAACAGCAAGAGATCACTACCATGTACAACCCAATCTTTATACGTACTGCATTGGATGTGAAAGGCCAAGAAGAAAAATCTCAACATGAATCTACAAGTTCACAACCGCATGAAAATAACAAAGTTGCAAACAATGAAAAATATATAGTCGAAACTACGACGACCTTCAAGCAACACAAAACCAGCATCAACAAAGAAAAAAATGAATTACCAGATGCCACCTTGCCAATTTCTCAGGAAAAAAATGAAGTTAAAGAAGAACTTCAACAACCATCAACTTTAAGAATTGATATGGAAAATGTTGTCAACAATACTTTTACAAATGATTCTTCTACAACAAATAATGACGTGAATATGGAATTGTATACCGTTGATGTAATGCAAAACACAACTATAGCCAATCGAGTTAATAGTACAGTGCCACCTACATCTAATGATAATGATAAATTGACAGACTTTACATCACCATTACATACTAACAAAACCTTAATACCTGATTCAAGAATAACTCAAAATGCTGAAAGTTATTCAGAATTACCTGAAACAAAAAATATATCAGAAACAATAAACCCTATATTTCATGAAACAACAATGAAAGCAAAATATCAGCAGATATCAACAAATACGATTATCAAACCGTTAACAAAAATTTCTTCGCTCGATTTTACGAAATTGTACAACCAATCAATTCATGATGATTCGGAAGGCATAAATACTATTGATAGAGTAATAAACGTAAAATCAATGAGTACGATTGCTTCTCATATGGAGGAGCCATATGAGCGCACTGTGCAAAAAATACGAACAAAAATTGGCATAACGGAAATATCACCAATAGAAACAACATTTACAACTGGCTTACCAGTGAATATCAAAGATAATAAGGTTACTGCACAAGTCATAGTTCCAACTTTAATACGAAATGTATCTGACAGTGAAAAAATCATAAGAAGCATGGATGCCGTTACATCTAAATTAGAATTAGAAATATCATTTAATAAAAGAGTGCCTAAAAATATAATCAGTACATTTCAAAATATAATGCCTACTAAGAATGTAGCTAGTACTGAATCCATAACAAGATCAACATGCTTTCCAAACCCTCTAACAAATAGGGATATACTTGATAAACCAAATAATCAATCGACTCAATTGTTTCACACAGCAATTAGCACTGAACTGTATACTGAAACTGAACGTGAGGCTTATACAATAAAAACTTCGCCTTCACATAAACATTCAGCTACTATTCGTTTTTCAGAATTTGACACTCAAAGTACTGAAGTTTCCAGAACTTTGAGTTCTGAGTCAGTATACAAACAAACTGTTAGTGATACTACTGAAATAAATGTTGTTACTAATGAACATAGAATGGAAAATTATATTGAAATGCCAGAAATCCAACAATCTGAGAAAACAAATATACTTAGTGAAAGTCTCGTTATTAAAACGAATGAAAGTAACTTTATATCTGAACTTTCAAATATTAACGACAACAGTGATTTAGAAATCACATTAAATTTGAAAGGAGTGAACAAGAGTAGAACCAGTGAGATACTAGAGATTATGAACCTAACAAGTGAAAAACCATTAACGAACCACGAATCAGAAACTGAAGAGGCTCTAGCATTCGATAGCACATTTGAAATAACAACTATTTCAGAAATGGATATGATTAGTGATGAACCCTCGTATAATGAATTAAGAGTAACGAAAAATGATTTGAAAGAAGCATTGCCACGAGAAGAGTCAGTCATGAACAAACTGTTAGACAAAGATGTATCTCACCATATTCATTTTTCACCGGAAGAGACTTTCACATTGACAAATAATTTAAGTTTAAATACAGATACAGACTCTTTTCCAAAATTTGATAACAACGTATCAAATATAATTTCAAACCAAAATGCGAGTTCAACAGTTGAGTCTCCACCATCCCATAGTTCAACTTCCTCAGAAATAATACCAAGTGAACTTCTAGAGTTTACTCGTGAATATATCACAATAAACGAAAATATTTCGGCTGATGATTTATTGGCGATACACGATGCATTCGTACATAAAGAATTAAGTACGTTTCCAGAAAGTGGAACGAAACGGCCAACGACTAGCAGCAATGATAAAACTTTTATTCATGCTTTTCATTCATCGAACTATTTTACAACTGAATTTAGTAAAAAAGTCGATAAGAAAGTAACTACTATGGGAATAACAGCACAAAATAAAAATCAGACCGACGGATTCCTTACAATACCAACATCTACAATGGTTACGGGGTCTTCATTAGAATCTGTAAATTTAGCCACTTTAAAAACAAAAAACATAAAGGAAATTACTGTGCCAAGAGCTAAGAAGAAACATCACCAAAACTTAATAGCAGATGATATTATGGCAGACATGGAGAGGATAAGTGATGAACCCTCGTATAATGAATTAAGAGTAACGAAATATGATTTGAAAGAAGCATTGCCACGAGAAGAGTCAGTCATGAACAAACTGTTAGTCAAAGATGTATCTCAACATATTCATTTTTCACCGGAAGAGACTTTCACATTGACAAATAATTTAAATTTAAATACAGATACAGACTCTTTTCCAAAAGTTGATAACAACGTATCAGAGACAATTTCAAACCAAAATGCGAGTTCAACAGTTGAGTCTCCACCATCCCATAGTTCAACTTCCACAGAAATAACGCCAAGTGAACTTCTAGAGTTTACTCGTGAATATATCACAATAAACGAAAATATTTCGGCTGATGATTTATTGGCGATACACAACGATGCATTCGTACATAAAGAATTAAGTACGTTTCCAGAAAGTGGAACGAAACGGCTAACGACTAGCAGCACTGATAAAACTTTTATTCATGCATTTCATTCATCGAACTATTTTACAACTGAATTTAGTAAAAAAGTCGATAAGAAAGTAACTACTATGGGAATAACAGAACAAGATAAAAATCAGACCGACGAATTCCTTACAATACCAACATCTACAATGGTTACGGGGTCTTCATTAGAAACTGTAAATTTAGCCACTTTAAAAACAAAAAACATAAAGGAAATTACTGTGCCAAGAGCTAAGAAAAAACATCACCAAAACTTAATAGCAGATGATATTATGACAGACATGGAGAGGATAAGTGATGAACCCTCGTATAATGAATTAAGAGTAACGAAATATGATTTGAAAGAAGCATTGCCACGAGAAGAGTCAGTCATGAACAAACTGTTAGTCAAAGATGTATCTCAACATATTCATTTTTCACCGGAAGAGACTTTCACATTGACAAATAATTTAAGTTTAAATACAGATACAGACTCTTTTCCAAAAGTTGATAACAACGTATCAAAGATAATTTCAAACCAAAATGCGAGTTCAACAGTTGAGTCTCCACCATCCCATAGTTCAACTTCCTCAGAAATAATACCAAGTGAACTTCTAGAGTTTACTCGTGAGTATATCACAATAAACGAAAATATTTCGGCTGATGATTCATTGGCGATACAAAACGATACATTCGTACATAAAGAATTAAGTACGTTTCCAGAAATTGGAACGAAACGGCCAACGACTAGCAGCACTGATACAACTTTTATTCATGCATTTCATTCATCGAACTATTTTACAACTGAATTTAGTAAAAAAGTCGATAAGAAAGTAACTACTATGGGAATAACAGAACAAAATAAAAATCAGACCGACGAATTCCTTACAAATCCAATATCTACAATGGTTACGGGGTCTTCATTAGAATCTGTAAATTTAGCCACTTTAAAAACAAAAAACATAAAGGAAATTACTGTGCTAAGAGCTAAGAAGAAACATCACCAAAACTTAATAGCAGATGATATTATGACAGACATGGAGAGGATAAGTGATGAACCCTCGTATAATGAATTAAGAATAACGAAAAATGATTTGAAAGAAGCATTGCCACGAGAAGAGTCAGTCATGAACAAACTGTTAGACAAAGATGTATCTCACCATATTCATTTTTCACCGGAAGAGACTTTCACATTGACAAATAATTTAAGTTTAAATACAGATACAGACTCTTTTCCAAAAGTTGATAACAACGTATCAAAGACAATTTCAAACCAAAATGCGAGTTCAACAGTTGAGTATCCACCATCCCATAGTTCAACTTCCTCAGAAATAATACCAAGTGAACTTCTAAAGTTTACTCGTGAGTATATCACAATAAACGAAAATATTTCGGCTGATGATTTATTGGCGATACAAAACGATACATTCGTACATAAAGAATTAAGTACGTTTCCAGAAATTGGAACGAAACAGCCAACGACTAGCAGCACTGATGAAACTTTTATTCATGCTTTTCATTCATCGAACTATTTTACAACTGAATTTAGTAAAAAAGTCGATAAGAAAGTAACTACTATGGGAATGACAGCACAAAATAAAAATCAGACCGACGAATTCCTTACAATACCAACATCTACAAAGGTTACGGGGTCTTCATTAGAATCTGTAAATTTAGCCACTTTAAAAACAAAAAACATAAAGGAAATTACTGTGCCAAGAGCTAAGAAGAAACATCACCAAAACTTAATAGCAGATGATATTATGACAGCAATGGAGAGGATAAGTGATGAACCCTCGAATAATGAATTAAAAGTTACGAAAACTTATTTGAAAGCATTGCCACGAGAAGAGTCAATCGTGAACAAACTGTTAGAAAAAGATGTATCTCGCCATATTCATACTTCACCGGACGAGACTTTCACATTGACAAATAATTTAAGTTTAAATTCACATACAGACTCTTTTCCAAAAGTTGATAACAACGTATCAAAGACAATTTCAAACCAAAATGCGAGTTCAACAGTTGAGTCTCCACTATCCCATAGTTCAACTTCCACAGAAATAATACCAAGTGAACTTCTAGAGTTTACTCGTGAGTATATCACAATAAACGAAAATATTTCAGCTGATGATTTATTGGCGATACAAAACGATACATTCGTACATAAAGAATTAAGTACGTTTCCAGAAATTGGAACGAAACGGCCAGCGACTAGCAGCACTGATAAAACTTTTATTCATGCTTTTCATTCATCGAACTATTTTACAACTGAATTTAGTAAAAAAGTCGATAAGAAAGTGACTACTATGGGAATAAAAACACAAAATAAAAATCCGACCGACGAATTTCTTACAATGTTAACATCTACAATGGGGTCTTCATTAGAATCTGTAAATCATACCACTTTAAAAACAAAAAACATAAAGGAAATTACTGTGCCAAGAGCTAAGAAGAAACATAACGAAAACTTAATAGCAGATGATATTATGATAGATAAATTACTGCCATCCTCAACACATACAGAAACTACAACAAGGAACGTATCACTTCATGAAGAAATAGACTATTTTGGAAATTACGGAACGAATCTAACGCAGGGAAACATTGGAAACAAATCTAGTACAGACAACATTAAAATAAATGACGCAACGGAAGCATCAAACGGTTTCTACATTCAAAAAGACAAACTAAAACTAAATGTTAAGGGTGCACCGGTAATCACCACAACGCACAAGACATTTAATGCAAAGAACTGGTCTTCTCCACAAACACTAACCTATAGCGACAACAAAAAATATATTATCACTTCAGTATCAGGACCTGAAATCATAGACTTAACGAACAACTCAGATGTTGAAGAATTTAAAGAATCAACTTCATTCAACCCAGAAACAGTATTCGCAACAGTAAGAGCATCGACGCCTGCCACTATAAATTCAACGAATGTATTGGAAAATACTACAATAAATAAGCAATTAACAATATCAGACATGAACACAAAGCAAATACTAGAAAACTCTTATATGGAAACGACACAATACTCTTTCATAGAAACATTTCAAACAACTCAGGTAGATGCGCGAAATAACGCAACAATTATAGGCCCACTAGTTAGATCAAATGTTGTGACGATAACAAAAGACTTAGGTGAGCCCAATACTACTCTGACATCGCAAGTAACAGATTTTGTAAGCAAAACATTTAATAAACGTGATCAGTTATTGGAAAAAGAAACAGAATTCTCAATAGATACGACGACAAGCGAGTTAGTGAAAATGAACTTTCACTTCGATGAAAGCAAGATTACGCCAGCTTATGATATTACTAAATCAATAATTAACGGAACAAACGTAAATGGTAGCCCAGAATCATCTTTTTATAAACCTCACAGAATGGCAACTACTTTGGTAAATAAACCCTTCACTTCTTATGTGACGGAAAGTACAACACTATCAAAAAAATTATCAAAAGGTATTTCGTTCACAAAAGCGAATAAAAACTATACTGAAAATTCAAATGCCAAACGTCCAAAAAATAGAAATCGTAAAATAAAATTTAAAAGTCCTGTTACATTTGAACTAAACATTCGTGTAGGAGTAGAAGCGAATAAAGACGGAATCAAATTTTCAGTACTTGATGAAAAGGAATCAGTGTACAGCAAAAGTGAATTACGATTACCGATTACAACTTATTTAAATTCAAATCGATCTGGTGATAATGACACTAAAGAAAAATCAGTAAAATCTGAAATAAAGTTTGCTAATGAGGCTAAAATTAATAATACATCATCATTAAATTATAAAATAAAAGACACTGTTTTGAAAAACATCAACCCGAATCGGAAATCTAATTACGTTAACAAGGAGGATCTGGGTCGAATTGCCGCAATCATAGATAAACTGTCATGGAATCCACCGGTGGTAAATACGAAATTTCCGCAAAGTACGAAAACACAAAAAAAAATTGTAGAGAATACAACAATTAATGAAGAAATACATTCGCACCAAATTAATACAACCAGTTTTAATGCGTCTACAACATCAATCCATAATAACTTTAGAAATATTAAACATAAAAGCAAAATGCCTGGTTCTCTAACTGAAGAGCTCGCAATTAATCATATTAATTCAATTTACAAAGAACATATTGAACAATTAAAAAAAAGTATGAATTACACGACAAATGGAAACTTAACCACGACAGACATTCTAAAAAAGTTTTACCAAGCGATAATAACCGTTCCAGTAACAGGAAATATTGACCATTCAAGGTTAAACATGTCTGGGGTTGATAGTACCTCACACAAGTATGAAAATCAGGAAGATTTAGAAATTGGCAGTTCAAAATTATTTCGCGCTAGAACTAATTTAGTCAAATCCAAACAAGGATTGAATAAAAATAAAACAATCAAAACTTCAATTTTAATAAAGAAAAAATTAGACAAGTTGCTTAAAAAAATACTGAAAGGAAAACATTTTAGCAAAAGTCAAATGCGGAAGTTAAAAAGAAAATTATTAAAAAATCTTACGATTGCGAAGAATATTACCAGAGCAGATAAGTTTCGTAACACTGTCAAAAGAGAAAAATATATTAAAACGACTTCTGATAGTGATAAATTAACCACAAGTTATAATTCTACTACGATAGATGCTAGCAATGTTACACGAATACAGAACGTAGAAACTTTCACATCTTCCAGTTCGATTGGCAAAAACCCTGACAAAAAAAATATAACACAAAGTGTCGAGAACATGGTAAAAGGAATCACCAAAGAACCGGCAGTGGAAGTAACATATAACACCATAGGCAAACAAATTTTACAAGGCACAAGACGGCTTTTTAATACACTTAATAATAACAGTTTATTGTCCTATCAAATAGATCTAGAGTCGTCTAAACTTAAGCCTGAAACTATATATCAAAATACGTCAACAGAGACAAACATCGGTTTGAATAAATATGTGACAGCCGTTACACCTTATGAGCAAGACCCTTTAATAACTGAAAAACGATTAAAATTAGGAATTATTCTTAGCGAAATAGATGAAGATTTGTCGATACCTGAAAATGAATCGAAAGACGACACAAGTGAGAAATCAAATACTATTCTTAATTCAAGTTACATTTTAACTAAAACAGAAATGACAAAAGGAATGCAAAGTGTATTCGCCGGTGTAAATGATTTCATAGAAGAACTAAATGGTGTTTCAATTCAAGATAACAATAATATAACTTCATCATACGTTAATGTTAATTCAACAGCAAAAATTACCAATAAAGGAAATACCTATTATAATCTGACTACTATTGTGACTGATGCTGGCAATACGATGGCTGTAAATAACAACAGTAAAACAGCTGCAATCAAAGATGGGATAATGACAGCACCATTTCAAACTACTGTCGCATTGTATGCTTCTGATATACCTTTGTTCATAACAGAATTAGAAAATACTGCACAGAATAAATTCCCCAGTGACAACGAAGACTCAAAACATACTGTCCCAATGACCACTGTAAAGTCAAACACTTTCGATAACTCTGAGTTACAATCTGACTATAATGCGGCTTTAGTAACTTTTCCATTAACGTCTAGCATATTAAAAATAACAGAGATGTCGCCTCAGTTAAATGAACCAAATGAAAACATTACACAAACCATACATAAAGTTACAAAAAAAATCCATGATATGAAATATTATAAAATAATCAAAAGTACTACCAACATACCCAATGCCAGTGCTGAAGGGAAAAATAGTGAAAAAATAATATTTTCAAGTTCACCAGACTTTGATGTGTTAACAACATATAACCCTGAAGGTCAAAGTTCAAGTGTTAACATAAACAAGCCTATTGTCATTGTTTTTACCGGCACGCTCAATAAACAAACATATAAAGAAACTGTAATTGAAAAATCATTAGATATGAAAAAAAGTCAT
This sequence comes from Xanthia togata, assembly GCA_963853775.1. Taxonomy (NCBI): domain Eukaryota; kingdom Metazoa; phylum Arthropoda; class Insecta; order Lepidoptera; family Noctuidae; genus Xanthia; species Xanthia togata. The sequence continues at coordinate 1,506,050 of OY970801.1, forward strand.
GATATTAAGAATGGAAATCTGTCCGAAAATGACTTTAATTATTTCACCGATAAAAACATTATAAACAGTAGTAATACCGATCATATCACTACTAGTACCCCCAATATCGAAGAACTGAAATCAGCACCGCAAATGGTTTATGGATTAAGTACATTGCTACCTGAACTACAGAGTTTAAGCATCACCAAGAATATGTCAACTGAATATAATTTCCCCAGAAATGCCATCTTTGCCATAGCAGATAGCGATGAATTCACCGGTACACTTAATAAAAAAATATACAAGGGAAAAAAAAATGGAGAGAAAAATGTTTCAAAAGAAATAACAAACAAAATGAACGATCAGTTTGAAATTACAAAAACCTTTATTACCACATATCCATCAAACATCTCCAAGAATACTAGTGAAGAAGTCATCAATACACAATCTGAAAATTATTTCATCAACACTGCAGACGAAGAAAGAGACAACCGACATACTTATGAAAGTACTTTAGATATGGATAAATATGTAGAAAAAATTACGAAGATACCAGCTGTTTCTAAGAAGACTCAATCACCATTCATTCAAATACCAACAAAAACATTGATAACAGAGAAAAAAAAAGAAGAAAATGGTTTAGAATATGAAATACAAGTTATAAACGGTTCAAATTATAATAATACTACAAAAATAACTGAACAGCAACATTTGACTACAAATACTTCAAAACAGACAGTTTTTTTTGAAAACTTTAAGGATCAAAAGGAGGCTTCATATCTTCAAGATTCAAAAAATATAAACAAAGAACACTTAATACCAGATAAAATATTTGGCAATGGTAATGATATCAGTACTGCCTCTGACAAGTTACCTACTACAAGTGTTGCTTACATAAAAACATCAGAAATAATATTGCCTCCAGAATTCCATAAAGTTTTAAACAAACCACTTACTGTAACTCAGAAATTAAATATCACCACGCATATACCGGTTAATGATGACTTTGTTGATAGGGATGCTTTCATGGAAACAACAATAGAAAATCAAAATTGTTCGAAGACAGAACCAACCTTAATATTAATTGACCGCTATACTAATCCTACAGATATAGCAGAGAAAAAAGTAAATAGGAACGTGAAGGATAAAACTAAACTCAAAAAAATTAAGGTTGATATTGACAGAAATGAAACGTACATTAACTTCCATAATGCTATTAAGAACAACGGTTACTCATCGCCACAGAAAACAGGGAACAATGTAATATATGATAATGAAACTAAAAACGATATAAGTTTAGATATTGATCAACTTAAATCTACAAGTGTTAATACAGCCACAACAACAGTAACTACACCAACATTCCAAGATAATGAAAAAGCTACCAAAAAAAATCAGTCAAATGAGATATTCGTTGAAAATATTATGCAGCCATCAAACTTTCATGATGAGACAACGTCGCTACTACCTAGAGGAATATATAAAGACGTTTTCGGTACTACAATATCAAATATTTTGCATGACAGCACCGATCTGCCGCTTGCGTCAAAATTTGATAGTTCATCTGCAATGATTCCAAATATTTACTTTTTAGATCCCTATACAACAAAAAAAGTCACAAGCCAAATGATTGAAAATACAGACGTACTTAAAAACATAAATTATGAAACGTTTGTGGATAACGTCACCGAAAATAACAAAATCAGTAGCAAGAATAGCCCAATCACCACACAGTATATTACTGGGATGACAGATAATGAAAGTCAGGTCACTAAAGTATCACCAGATGCATCTACACATGGAGATAATACAAGTTTTAAAGAGATTAGAAAAATACTGGAAACACATTTAAAAAATACACATAAAACGCAATTGCTTTACTTTGCAGACAAATCAGGGAATGGGACTGGTACCAAAATAAGAAATATTATTAATGCTAACAAAAATAATGCATATGATCAACGTGATCCTCTAGTATCAATTGTACATAATAGATCAAACAAGTTACAAGATGAAACGTCCAGGAATAATACCAAACATCATTTATTTTTAAACGTTCATAATGGTGAAAAAAATATTTCTGTTATTCATACACCAGCATTGACTCACGTAAAAGTTACTAAAATGAATCCTGTAAACACAACAACTGTTAATTTGAAACCAGAAGTACAAAAACTTTTACTAGTATCACGGAAGGACCGTGCTTATCAAAATGGAACTACAGGAAAAGATTTTCACAGCAATTTCAAAAGTATTTCACCAATCGAGAGTAGGGACTTTAAACGTAAAAAAACTATAGAAATATTTAGCTCACGTCTAAACAGGCCAAATAATTTATTCACCACGGCAACTGCGGTACAAAAATATATAAGGTACAACACATATCGGCCAATAAGTAAAGAAGAGCTTGAATTTCTGAAGTACTACAGCGAATCCGTTTTAAATACGGTTCTCGATAAACAAGTTGACGAAAAACCGCACCGTCAAGTTCCAGGATTTAACAATTCTAGTGCTGTACTAAGAAGCGGCGTCAATAATTTTCAGTCAGAATCCAAGCCATTTCTACGAGATATAAATAATTCAGAGGCCGAAAGAATGATACATGCAGAAAAGCAAGACCATGGTGACAGAAGTTTACACCTAGCATTAGAAAGGAAAAGGAATTTAAACCAACCCATTGAAATTATAAAAATTCCACATTCTGCAGAAATTGATAGAATTTCACATCCAATACTGGAGATAAATATAAATTCACCACAGATAAGGACTAACGGAGATTCACCTCCAATGATTGAAATAAATGGGAATCCACTTCCTATGGAAATTAATAGAAATTCAGTGCCAATGGGATTTAACAGAAATTCAGTGCCGATGGATAGTAATAGAAATCCAGTGCCTTTAGAAATAAACAGAAATTCAGTACCGATGGATATTAATAGAAACTCAGTGCCGATGGATATTAATAGAAATTCAGTACCAATGGAAATGAATAGAAGTCCAGTGCCGATGGAAATCAACAGAAATTCAGTGCCAATGGATACTAATAGAAATGCAGTGCCGATGAATATGAATTTAAATCCGGTGCCAATGGAAATCAACCGAAATTCAGTACCGATGGATATTAATAGAAACTTAGTGCCGATGGATATTAACAGAATTTCAGTACCGATAGATATTAACAGAAATTCAGTCCTGATGGATATTAACAGAAATTCAGTTGCGATGGATATTAACAAAAATTTAGTGCCGATATATATTAACAGAAACTCAGTGCCAATGAATAATCATCGAAATCCAGTGCCGTTAGAAATTAACAAAAATTATGTACCGATGGATATTAACAGAAATTCAGTGCCGATGGATATAAACAGAAATTCAGTGCCGATGGATAGTAATAGAAATCCAGTGCTTTTAGAAACAAACAGAAATTCAGTACCGATGGATATTAATAGAAACTCAGTGCCGATGGATATTAACAGAAATTTAGTGCCGATGGATATTAACAGAAATTCAGTGCCGATGGATATTGACAGAAACTCAGTGCCAATAAATAATAATCGAAATCCAGTGCCGTTAGAAATTAACAAACATTCTGTACCGATGGATATTAACAGAAATTCAATGCCGATGGATATAAACAGAAATTCAGTGCCAATGCATAGTAATATAAACCCAGTGCCTTTAGAAATAAACAGAAATTCAGTACCGATGGATATTAACAGAAATTCAGTGCCAATGAATATTAATGTAAATCCGGTGCCAATAGAAAACAACAGAAATTCAGTACCGATGGATACTAACAGAAATTCAGTGCCAATGGAGATTAACAGAAATTCAGTGCCAATGAACATTAACAGAAATTCAGTGCCGATGGATATCAACAGAAATTCAGTGCCGATGGATAGTAATAGAAATCCAGTGCTTTTAGAAACAAACAGAAATTCAGTATCAATGGACATTAACAGAAATTCAGTGCCAATGGATATTAACAGAAATTTAGTGCCAATGGATAGTAATAAAAATCCAGTGCCTTTAGAAATAAATAGAAATTCAGTGCCGATGGATATTAATAAAAATTCGGTACCGATGGATATTAACAGAAATTCTGTGCCGATGGATATTGACAGAAATTCACTGCCGATAGATATTAACAGAAATTTTGTGCCAATGAATATTAATGTAAATCCGGTGCCAATGGAAATCAACAGAAATTCAGTACCGATGGATATTAACAGAAATTCAGTGCCAATGTATATTAGCAGAAATTCTGTGCCGATGGATATTGACAGAAATTCAGTGCCGATGCGTACTAATCGAAATCCAGTGCCGTTAGAAATTAACAGAAATTCAGTACCGATGGATATTAACAGAAATTCAGTGCCAATGAATATTAATGTAAATCCGGTGCCAATGGAAAACAACAAAAAATCAGTATCGATGGATATTAACATACATTCAGTGCCAATGGTCATTAACAGAAGTTCAGTGCCGATAGATATTAACAAAAAATCAGTGCCGATGGATATTAATAGAAAACCAGCGCCGATGAATATTAATAGAGATTCAGTGCCGATAGAAATTGCCAGAAATTCAATTCATCAAAAAAATTACAGAATCTTTATTCCTGAGGAAACTAACAGAAATTCAGTTCCAAAGGAAATCAATAGGGACTCGCCTCGGATGATTGAAATTAATAGGTATATAGCTCCAACGCTGGAATTGAATAGGAATTCCCATTCTGTGATAAACCTGACTTCAATGATTGACAATTACAGGAATTTACCCTCAATGATGGATAAAAATAGAAATTCATCCAATATGGCTGACAATAATAGATATTTATTGGCTGATAACAAGAATTCTTTCTCAACGATAAACAAACCATGGATCTCAACATCACAGTTCAACAGTAATGGGAACTCACCTCCAATTATTGACAATAATTCGAATTTGCCTCAAATAATTACCAAAAATAAAAAATCACCATCAATACTTAACAGTAATAGGAAGCCACCCTCAATTATTGACATTAATAAATATTCATTGGTTGTTAACAAGAATTCCCCTTCAATTGTTCACAATAAATGGAATTTCCTATCAATGATTGGTAATAAGAATTTGCCTTCAGTACCTGACAAAAATACGAATGCACCTTCAGTGATTAATAGTAATGACAAATCACCAATAGGGATTGATGATAAGAGAAATGGACATACAGTGACCGACATTATCAAGAATTCACGTTCAATGGATGCCAATATGGTTACTCTTCATCCACTGCCGAGGGTGAAAAGTAATAAGAAATCAGGTCCGATGAATGACTACAACCAGATAACTAATTCGACTATTAAAACTAAAATAATTTCACCACGTAATATGGCTGGAATCAAAAAATCAGAAGCTATTATGGCAGCTAAGAAAAAAATAGTACCTTTGAAAGAAATCAGAAGAAAACCGTTATTGACTTTTGGAAATAATAAAAAACCGCTTTCGATTAAAGGAAAGAATAGAAAAACGCATGGAGCTTTAGAAATAAACAGAAATAAACATTCAAATGTCATTACGAAAAATTTTAAGCAAATTGGTTCACAGAAAGAAATACTTTTAGATTCTTTTGAAAAAAGCAATCCATACGCTGTGAAAATAAAGGAACCAAAGTCACAAAAATCAGGGTCGAAGCAAATGAAAATAGGCACCAGAAGGAAGGCGGTGATGACCCTGAATACACAAGACTTTTTGTCACAACATCGTTATGTGACACCACGAAGCGTTTTACAGGAAAATACAAAACTACATACAAAGCCCCAACGATCGATTCGAAAAACCATATTAAGACCGATATTTGATAATACTATAGGCAAAGCAGCAAAAATATTGGAGAAAAAATTTAAGCCCAAACCTGTATTCATAAATAATGATATCTTCCAAACAAATTCAATGACACATCGTCTCTCAAATAAAATACAACAGGAAGTGCATCCACGACAGAATATCCAACAAATGGGAATGATGACAAAGAAAGCCAAATTATATAAGAAAGACACAGCAGATCCAATGAGTTTCACGTTTACTGCTGATTATATGAAGATGACGAGACGACCGGCGTTCAATACCAGGTTCCGTGTTCGGAAAGGTTCGAATTTCTTCAAAAATAACTTCACTCCTTCTCCATCTTACAGAAGAAGCAATGTCGAGCAGTCAAGCACAGAAACTGGCAGGACGCCCCGGCACGGGAGGACTATATTCTTTTTGAGTCCCACTGTATCGTATGACCAATATAATTAAGTTTTCTAAATCAATATAATTATTTAGTCGAAATGTGTTGCATTATATTTTTTTGTGATAAGTAGTCAATAAAAATATTTTACTTTACAACTTTTATTTTAGCATTTTAGAGCCTAGGTGTCCTAGAGTTTATCCTATCCTACTATCCTTATTTAATATTAAAATCGAAAGCTATTGATTTACACGGTGCAAGTTTATTGTCTGTAGCATATCATAAAATTGAAGCATCAATTGACTGGCACCGTCTAAACAACACGTACCTACAATTGTTGCACGATACGGGCAAGTTAGTTGCCGTCCAAAACTGGTTTAAGCGGCACGTACAATAATTCTGGCATGAAAATGTTCTATCATTCAAAGATGAGTGCGATAAGAGCGAGAGTTAATAATAAAAAATTGAATGAAATATTTGGCAGCGCAATCACGGGCATTACAAGTACTTGGATCAATTGTATTATAATTCTTGTTTAGACTAGGCAAAACTTGCATATAATAATTGCAAGGTCAAAGTCAAATAATTGATTTAAATTAGGCACAAAAAAGGCACTTTTGAACGTCAAAATTAACAAAAAAAAATATTCTAGTCGCCCCTTCCAAAAGGTAGTTTTCGTACGGTGAAGAATGGGCAAGAAACTCCACCGTATTGCCTTAATGTAAACAGGAGTCGCACGCAATTATTGAATGGCAAAACTTGCTTTCAATTATTGTATGACATTTTATGGCAAACGCACGCGTGTCAACACTTCATGCAATTCTTGAATGGCAATAATTGAACGTGACATGCGATTATTGCTCTTGAACCTTTCAGAAACTTGCACCGTGTAAATGGGGCTTTATGCAGTAACCATTGTACACTGCAGCACTACATGGAAAGAAGGCTGACCCGATTCAATTACATGTTGTATGTGAAACTAGTCTATTCCCCGCTATAATAGTCTACTTTTACATGTGAGCACCATGTATCTCCCACATATTTTTTTAATTTTTATATCGTTGCTTTATTTTTAATTCTTTTTATATATTGTGGTATAGTAATTTTAATGTAGGTGCATCGTCTTCACATATAATTATACATATAACTAATGTTCATATTCAAAATATTGTAAAAAAAATTAAGAGGTGGTTCTTGCCCATTCTTCTCCATACGAAAACTGCCTTTTGGAAGTGGTGACTAGAATCAATTCTATTTTTTTTTCTTTGTAAATTTTGACTTTCAAAAGTGCTTTTAAGGGCCTTTTTGAAATAAATTATTTGACTTTGACTTTGCCGCAGAAGTTGACCCAGGTCTCTTGTCCTAGGTGACGGACTGGTGGGTAGACGACATGTACCTGAAGGTGCGTCTGCCGCTGCCCATTAACTCCAACCCTGGGATGGTGTTCCCTCGCCGCCACTTCGCCAAGATGGAGGAAGTGGCTGACCTGGGTGCGTTGTTCATCGATGACCTTCTCGACTATAAGGAAATGTTGGACAGGTAGGTGGCTCCGATGGATCCAAGGTCCAGTAGTAACGTGACTAAGTAAATATAAACAATGGGTTTAGCACAGCAAAATTTTTGCAGTAAACCATGTTTCGTAATGTATGTATACCGATTGCTATCGATGGCCCGAAGACCAATGCATGATAAGTAAATTACCAAAGCTGCGCTGCACGGGGTAGGTTTAATTTCAGGTCTATCTAAACAGGCTAGGGGAGTAGGTAGCACGCATGCGTCAGAAAAATAAACCCTCTAAACGTAGGGCTTATTTGTGCAGAATAAACTATGCTTCCTTTATTTCTTCTTTCAAACGAAACTTATTATTGCTGATGCTGACCCATCACGTACACAAATGATATTTCGCGTATAGGACGGTTTAAAACTAGTCTATAGTCAGCGCAGATGCAATAATCGTATCACTTGCGAGGATAACGATATCAACGTTCAACACGACCGATATTGCAACTTTTGGGACCAAAAAGTCGAAATGATTACTACATTCAAGTTAAAATATACACCGAACAGTATACAGTGCGTTTTAGACGGAATCTGAATTATAGCAAATTCATAAACTTGGGTTTTTAATGAAAGATGTTCAAGGGTTTTCCATACAACCATCATTATGCAAGGCATTATTTTTACAAAGTCTGTACAGAGTGGAAGGTGTCTATGAAAGCTGACTTGTTTCAGAGGTGAGCTACCTCTGGAGCGAGCCACCAGCCGGGAGAAGGGGCAGCCGCTGTGCATGGAGCAGTTCTACCGACTGCTGGGGGTGTGCCGCATCCCCGAGGTGGGGAAGGACAGGCTCGAGCTGCCCCAAGTCAAGCGAGGAGCTGAGGAGGCGGAAGAACTGGTTGTGGTCGCTTGCAGGAACTATGTGAGTATTTGACTTTATCAAAGACTGTATTGGAAAAATATACTTTCGAAGTTTAGCTAATTATTTTCCTCTTACTAAAATGAAATGGTTCTTGCTACAAATCATTAGTTGTCACAAAGCACATCAGCCATTATGTCGCATAGCCCGTATTTTTTTATTGCGTTGACATAGAAGCTTGATTTGAAGAGCTCGTGGCTAAGTAATAACAGCCGCGCGGGTCGATCCATCAGGTTAAGCTAAGCTTGCCGGGGTTGGTCCATGGATGGGTGACCATATTTGCCGAGACTACTCCGATACTACTCTTTGCCTCGGAAATCATGTTAAGCCGTTGGTCCCGGCTGTAATTCGTGAATCTTTGACGGTGTTACGGGTCGTCAGAAGTCCGATAGTCTGACAACCAGTCTTACCAAGGGTTATCGTATTACCCAGTTACTGGGTTGTGGAGGTCAGATAGGCAGTCGCTCCATGTAAAATACTGGTACTCAGCTACCCCCACATAGTTGGAAAAGGCTAGGCAGATTGATTGACTTAGAATCTTGATTTTTTTTGAGCTTTAAGGGACTGCACCTCCGCATTTGAAATTGATTTCAATTTGATACTTTAGAGGTATGAGGAACAGGGTGTAAAGTTCACTCATCCACCATAGAAAAGGGAGGATCCTCCAACCGGACGGGTGTTGTGTCTGGCGGGCCGACTGCCCAACTGTTGATTTCGGATAGTCTTATCTATGTCGTTCGCGCGGTAAACTCTAATTGCGCGATGCAGGATTTGTGTGACGTCATGTCTTTGATGCGTAGTTAGTATGTGGCGGTGTAACCGCTACATCACTCCCCTCCGGAGACCGGAGGTCGATAGTGGGCTGAGTCTTGTATCTTGCGATGCTTCACAGTGCCAGTGGAGGTTCCAGTGAGTCGGAACCGGGTGCCGCATAGTTCGCGGTGAGTCGGAACTGTCTGCGGTGATTCCCCAGTGAGTCGGGGTGGCGCTGCGTCACGATCCAGTGAGTCGGATGTGGTATAGCACCGGGTTGTGGCTGACTGCTAGCGTCGACCAGGAGAGGGTAGAATGAGCTCTGCTTGTGAGACCGGCCGAAGGTGCTGGTGCTGTGCCAAGGTTGCTGATGAGGCTGAGGGTGATGACCAGGAATGCGCGTTCGCTGCATGCTGGTGGTCAGGATACCCGTTGAAGCCGAGGGTGCTGGCTGTCTGTGTGACTCGCCTCACGAAAGCTTGCGGGAGTGATGATGATGATGCGTTACGCTGGAGTAGTTGCACGAAGGCTGCGTTGACGTTCATTCTCGGGGTCACCAATTTAGAGGTATGAGGAACAGGGTGTAAAGTTCACTCATCCACCATAGAAAAGGGAGGATCCTCCAACCGGACGGGTGTTGTGTCTGGCGGGCCGACTGCCCAACTGTTGATTTCGGATAGTCTTATCTATGTCGTTCGCGCGGTAAACTCTAATTGCGCGATGCAGGATTTGTGTGACGTCATGTCTTTGATGCGTAGTTAGTATGTGGCGGTGTAACCGCTACAATACCTTCTTGCGATCCTGACAAAAAGGTTCTTGACAGACAGACGGACAACGAACTATCCTAAAAGGGTTTCGTTTTTTGCTTTTGAGGTACGGAACCCTAAACAATTTATAAAAAAACGTGAACAATTTACCTAAATTGTAGAAAATGTTCGACGCCTGAATGATCTCCTTCAAACAAAAATTAGGATCTTAAATAAAGTAAATAAGTAAAGTAAAGAATTTATTGCATAAACAAAATCACATTGCACTGCATAGATACATTAATGGTTGACATAATTCTAAATAACAAAGGAGTGCAATAATTTTAAACTCTATCCCTTAAACTAGGTCTAGCCAATATCTTAAGAGATAGGGTTCAGCCATTGTGTTGGACTAAAGTAAATACATCAACAAGTGAAACCAGTGACGGTGTGGTACCTAATACGTACATAAATGAAAAATATTATATATAATAATGAATAATATTGGTGTTTTGCTAAAGATGTTTTATGGCTTACCCCGGAGGGGATGTTTGTGCGTTTTTCTGGGTTGGACCTGGGCATGGTTCTATGGGTTCTGAGGACAGCTTGCAGGATAAAGAGTTGCCTAACTCCATTTAAATTCCTCGTATAAATGCACTGTTGGAAATCTATACGGTTTGCGAGTCATTGTTCTTAGAACTGCTCTTTGAGCCCTCTCTACCCTCAAGAAATTTGTTTTCATTGCATCACCCCAAGCAGTAATACAGTAACCGATGATCGACTGGCATAGCGCATAGTAGACCATCTTTAATATATTGACGTCAGCAGAATCTCTTAGAGATTTAAAGATGACGAGACGCATTGTTCGGCTTGCTACCGCTTCGAGTAGCTTGTCCCACTTTAACCCACTATCAATTTGAAGACCCAGGTATTTTACATTGTCAGCTCTTGCCAACGAGGAACAGGAGCAAGAGGTTGGGAAATTGCGTACATTAATAGTCTTAGTATTTTCCCAGTACGTTTTTCGCTTACAGAGTCGGCTGGTTCGAATGATGCTTCTTATATTATACAACAGAAACTCGTTATGTTATTCAGTTTACCAACAATTCTCCACAGTTAAAACATTTCTATATCAAATTAAATTGTAGCAAGACTTGCGTTGTAAATCTGGCGTAACAAGAATAACTCCATTATTTAGGAGACGGCCATGTAACTTCTTTAGCACTTAGAAACGCTGCGGTGCACTTTATCACTTAAGCACGAAACTAAGTTAGGAAACTGTCCCCGAGTATGAATATCTTATTTTATTTTGTGTTGGCTAAGTTTTGGGATGCAGTTTTGTTGTCTTAAGGGAAATCAGACAGGAATTGTAGATGGCCCAACAGGGATTTTTTAAAGTAGAGTCGTAAAGTGTATAAGGATCGATTACATTTGTACAATACAACTTATCCAATAAATATTTACCAAATCTAGTCTTCCAGACTGGCTTCAATGTTTATGTTTGCAACTTTTCCCTATATTGTGTAAAAACTAAGAAAAATTGCAATTTTTGCAAATCATGGGAAATTAACCTAAGTTAATGTCGTCAACTAAATGGCAAAAAAGGCAAAAACAGGATTTTTAAAAATTTTATTGTAAAGTAAAAAAAAAACTGTGTTTCCACCACTGACACGGATCACACAATCACAGCGATTTGGCATGCTTAAAATAAGTTCATCAAAATCACTTTGAGAAATGGCCGCCCACGTTCTTTATTACCTACAAGTCAAAAAGTTGTTGTGGAGTATTTACGGCATTCATACTCGGCAGAGCTCTTCTTTGGAGCATATTCCATGCGTGCTCAATTGGGTTGAGGTCTGGCGATTGAGCAGGCCACGGCAGAACGTTGATACGAGCATCGGCAAGAGTGCGTGTTACGACTAGCCGTGTGTGGACGTGCCACAACCGTAACCGGCTTCGCAAATGGATGATCACGTCTAAAGCTGAGCATTGGTTCGTCCACCGATCCAAATAAATTATTGTTCTCATATGAATGAACTTCCTGACAATATTTTGGAGGTACCGGTCCTCTCTGTGAGTGGTGATGCGAGATCATCCTTCATGTCACTCGACCACGTTGCCCGTGATACGTTAGCGTGTCCAGAGGCGGCTTATGACGCTCTGTGTAGTGCCAAGAGCGACAGTCACAGAGCGTTGCCTGGAACCAGCTTGCAACATTCCGACGGCTTTCATAATCTCTTCTCGTGTCAAATGATGTCGTCGGTGCATAACGATGCAATTTTTTTCCGTTCCGATGCTGAAATTGTAATGGTTTTGTAAAAACGCTATTACACACTTTTATAGGAATCTTGACTGACAGTTGATTTTCTATTTTAAATCAAAATTAAAAGAAAATTCTTTATTCAAATAGTGAAATTCACTAAAAAGAATCACTAACGATCCAAAAAAGTTAAAATGATAAACCTCTATTGCAGCGATACTCTAAAACGTACTAAGACTTGATCCCTAGACACTTTTAATGTTTGTATATATATTATATTTGTAATCACGTTCTCGAAAACGGCTCTAACGATTTCGATGAAAGTTGCAATATATGGGGCGGAAAATCTAGCAGTCTCAAATCTGGAAAAATTCATTTTCTCCGTATTTTCACCAGAGCAGGGCTCGGTCGCCCAGGTACTTAGCCTTAAACGCATATAAAAAAATAGTTTAGAAAAGTGTCTTTTCCAAAAATATCACTAAACAGAAAATTAATGAAGTGTTATAGTAATTTTAAATGGTAGTCAACCAAACAATTTTGGTTTCATCTACAATGTCATAAACTATTGACAACCCTCTAATCTTTCTCTCCAGTTCTACCCCATCCCAGTAAAAGCAGCCGATCGTGGAAGACTGACTCCTGGAGAAATGCAAGCTCAGCTGCTGCATGCCCTGGTGGACGCTGCCGGGGCTCCACCAGCTCCCAGGGTCGGGCTGCTCACGTCTATGAACCGAGACCAGTGGGCTAGGGCAAGGGAACAGCTTATTAAGGGTAAGACTGTTTAGGATTTCTGATTGGGTAGACTACGCTAGCTCATTTAGCTATCAACCTAAGGGGGTGTTCCCCTTACGTGAATGCTTTCGTAGTTAGTAACTTTTGCTCTCCTCTATAAATTATTTAATTTTTATTTAACTTTTAAGACAGTTGACGGCACGATTTAAAGAGTGATTGACTTCTGCGATACTTAGGGAAATGTCACGGGTTCGATTCACACACGAAACGATTATTTGCTTGCTTAGGGTCTGAACGTTTTTGCTTATTAGATTTGTGTTCGTAAACGGACTGCCAATCCAAGTAAAATACAAAAGAGTACATACCATGAAAAAATAAAATAAAAACTTGTGAGTCGCGCGACTTAGATATAACACAAGCTTAATATAAGTCACTTACCTATTTACTCCCAGATGAGATGAACCGTATGAACTTGGAGCTGATCTCCCGCGCGCTGTGCATCCTGTGCCTAGACGAGGCGGGGGGAGACAGGGCTGACACAGACGCTGACACCAACGCCATGCTGCGCGCCATGCACGGCGCCGGCACGCGCTACCACTCCGCCAACCGGTGGTTCGATAAGACTGTTCAGGTGAGTGTACCCTGGAAAAAATTCCATGGTTTTCGCATATTGTGGTCGTAACACGTTTCATTTAATCTATAAACTCTGCTGTGTTCTCTTCCAGCTAATCATCTCGTCAGACGGCACAGTGGGCATGTGTTACGAGCACAGCTCAGCCGAGGGGGTCGCAGTGGTCCGGCTGGCGGAGCGGGCGCTAGCCAGGGCAGAGGTGGCAGACAGGCCGGCACCCCCACCCGCCCTCCTGCCAGCCCCGCAAGCCATGAAGTGGAACGTCACCACAGACGTGCAGAGGACCATCGAGACTGCTGCTAGGGATCTTGATCGGTGAGAAATTTGTGTCCAGTAGGTAGTCTTTTGTTGAAAACAAACGGTTTTGTGGTTAACCAAAAATCCGCATTGAAATCGGCTCATTTGTTTGTAAACTGTTATACCATATACTCGCACACAGACTCAAACACAACATACGTTTCAAACTTAACACCCCTTTTTTGTGTCAGAGGCTGAAAATCAAACTCAAACTCAAAGCATTTATTTCAATTCAACCAATTACATGCACTTTTGAATTGTCAGAGTCGGTCAGTTAGTCAGAAAGTTGAAGATAGTTGCCCATTCCAAAACGTAGATCTCTATGGAGACGAAGAAGAATGAAAGCATCATACATAATTTTGACGAAATTTGGTTTGTAAAGGATTTTTCTCACCAGATTAATGTTTGTCATCATAGTTGAATTAACTTGAATTGCAACTGTCAAGTCTGTTACCTATATACTTCGCTGCTTTAAACTGATTATCTTTCATTTCAACCACAGCGCCATCTCGGATCTGGACCACAAGGTGTACACATACCGCGGGTACGGGCGCGAGTTCATGAAGTCGTGCCGCACGAGTCCAGACGTCTACATCCAGCTCGCGATGCAGTATGCTTACTACAAGTAAGTTCTACTTGATCATTTTTCTGATGATCGAACGAACCTAATAGCTGCATTATTTCAGTAAGAGGTAACATGGATAATATCTACATAGATTTAACGATTACAAACTTTGTACTTTACCTACTTTACCGACTACCTACTATGATGGATTAACAAAACAGATAGATATTCAGATCTTATTGTTATTCTAAAAGCATTAAACATTATGATTGGGTGTTTTATGCACAGTATGCCAATACTGTGCTGCATGTGAGCTGTGTGGTAGCTAAACTTACTGCCCAATCTCAAAAATCCACCCTGTATAGTGCGTTTCTGTCTAATCATCGAGCTATAGGTTGTAGGCTTATAGGTTGGCACCTATAAGCACTTGCGTATACATAATTATGTATTGTATAAAACGACTTAGTTGTTACGAATCACAGGTACCACATTACTTACAATAAATTAATATTGGATATTGTACAGCTCGATGATTAGACAGAAACGCACTATACAGGGTGGATTTTTGAGATGGGGCAGTAAGGGCAGCTACCTCAACCGTTGTAGCTACAAGAAAACGGTCTTAGGGGACTGTCCTTAACTTTTTGAGATTTTTTGATTTGCATTCAAAGATTTAAAAAAAAAAAATACAGATAGCAAAAATTGGGCAGTTTTCACAAAAACTTTTTTTGATGAATATTCAGAAATGGCTAGTCTATCCACTGTAAAAAGTAGGTTGGAGTCTCATTTCCTACGAAATTGAAGGGAAAAGTTTTTTGCATTTTCTGACTTTTCTAGTACCTACTCAAACCTCAGTTGGTCCAATAGAGATTTTTGATCCTTTTAGAAAATATATTCGATTTTAATAAAAAAAGTTTTTGTTAAAACTGCCCATTTTCTTGCGGTCTGTATTTTTCTTTTCAAAATCTGTGAATGCAGATCAAAATGTGTCAAAAAGTTAAGGATAATCTCCTAAGACCGTTTTCCTGTAGCTACAACGGATCAGGTAGCTGCCCTTACTGCCCTATCTCAGAAATCCACCCTATAACATATAATATAACACAACAACAACAACAACAACAACAACAATACAATAAACTAACTTGGAAACCTCACTTAGAGGAAATCGGCAAGCGTCTGAGTAAATCTGCATATTTATTATTCCAATTATCAAAGAAAGTAAATACTGACACACTACTAACAGCCTATCATGGATTGGTCGCTTCTATTTTAAGATATGGTGTTGTTTTTTGGGGACAGTCAACTAATAGAGAGCTTATATTCAGGATGCAAAAAAGATGTATACGATCGATGTGTGGTTTAAGAACCACGGATAGTTGCGTTCCTTACTTTAAAAAATTAAAAATACTAACTTTTCCATCTTTGTACGTATTGGAAACTGCATTATTTGTTAAAACGAATCAACAACTATTTCAAAAATTTTCAGCAGTTAAGAAAACCCCAATTCGTGCCCAATATGAGAATTTGTTATGTCAAAACAAGTGTAAAACTGCTTTAATGAAAAAGAGTTTCTTTGGTATTGCTCCAAATATTTATAATAAAATACCAGATACTATTAAATGTATGCCTCTAAACAAATTTAAAAAGTCACTTCAGGGGTTATTACTAGAGAAGTGCTATTACAGCGTAGATGAATTTTTAATCGATATTTTGCTTGTATAAAATTCTGATCGTGCGTATTAATTTGTTCTATTTTTTTTTTGTACGTCTTACTCAAATTGATTTTAAATTATAACATTGTGATTCTGAATTGAATTTATATTTTAATTATATTTTAATATTGTAATTTCGAATGAAAGTTAAATTCTGACATTTTTAATTTTTTTTTTTTTTTTGTTTGTATTATTTGTCTAGTGCAACTAATTTTGTACGCCATAAATGGCAAAACATGTAGCTACCACATATTAATTATAAGACCTTCATACTGTACTCATGTTTTACAAAATAAATATTATCTTATCTTATTATCTTATCTTATACACGTGTAGAAACAGTATAGTTAAGGACCTTGCTGATAGGATATATGCTACCGAGACCTACAAACGGTGGCTACAAATAGCTGCATAAGCGTTTTTAATTTTAATTCCAATTTTGATTTTAAATTTGATTTAATGTTATATTTTATTTTAATTTTTATTTTTTGGGACAAAGCCTTCAATTTTTACTATTATTATTATTTTATTATATTAATTTATTTATAATATAAAATAACATAATACACAGATAAAATATTTTTTTAGTTTGACATAATTATAATATCTAAAATGCAAATGAACTTCGTGTAGCGAGTGATTCGTTGTAAATCTATCGGCCTACATTCCGAGCGAACTTAAGAAAGTGCGGGAGTGGCGGCATCTACTTCGCCACATGCGACCTACGCATCAAAGACCTGGCGTCACACACAATCCTGACGTCACACAAACCCTGCATCGTGCAACCCTGCATCGACATTGTTTAGACAAACTCCCGACTTCAACCATTGGGCAGTTGCCCGCCAGACACGCCCCCGTCTGGTCGGAGGATCCTCCCTTTTCTAATGAAGATGAGTGAAATTTACACCCTGTTCCTCATACCTCTAAACGGCCATCGAGTCGCATCTCTTTCACACCTACTGACTGCCTGCCTGCCTTGCGTTTTCCCGACTACATGTTGGGGTGGTCTTCCAGGTTAACCGGATTTGTTACATGAGCGATGAGCTATAATATTAATTTTTACTCAATTTACATTAGAACCCGTCTCGTTCACACTGGCACTTTCACGACTTCTTTTATCCAACAACTGTATTCCGCTGTAAGCTGTAAGGCACCATGTTTAGATAGTATATTATTAACAACCCTAAATATCACACTATCCCCCAGGATGTACGGCTACCTAGTCACGACCTACGAGTCGGCTTCCCTGCGGCGGTTCCGCAACGGTCGCGTGGACAACATCAGGTCTGCCCACGCCGCAGCGCTGGCTTGGGCAGCCGCCATGTGTACCGCGGAGACACCACCCCTCAATGATGGTGACGAGGGACAGAAGAAGGTGTCTTTCAATTTGTATGGGGTGAGCATAGATTTGGTTGGTTGTAAATCAATATAGGAAAATGTTGTTACAAAAAATGAAGTTACAAGATGAACGTCTTTTCGGTTCAAGTCACTATGATGTCCAAGTCACAACGATCGAAACAATGATGTTTTAACTACATGTGTGTGGTGACAGTGATGGCATTAGAGACCTGCACATTAACGAAATAGTCTTACTATGGTTATTAATCAGCTCTTTTGAAAAACAATTTAGCAGAGCCTCGCCTTGTCCTTCCAAAGGCTGATAAAGTCACTGATTAGTAAATGTGCTTTTGATAATGACATGTTAGCAGTTTGATAGACGGGAAATTAACAACAGCCAGTGAAAGTCAGAGGCAAAGAAAGCAACTTTCTCAAATGTTTTTTTGCATCACCAGGAGCAAAAGAAACTCGAGCTGTTTGAGGAAGCAGCTCGTAAGCAGACATCTGTCATGGAAGCGAACATTCTGGGCAAGGGCATCGACAACCACCTGCTGGGGCTGCGTGAGGCGGCGCGGGAGAGCCTGGGCGAACTGCCCCCCGTCTTCAGTGACACCACCTACAAGCAGATGAACGAGTTCAAACTCAGTACTAGTCAGGTGGGTAGTCTTAAAAGCTGGATGATTTACCTTTTCTGTATGGGGTCAAATACTATTGAATGAAGATTCTCAGCGTTTTCCTAATTGGTGAAAAGTAACGTTCCGTAGGAGTTTTCAAAAAAGCAAAATGATGATACAAATAGATATGTAAATGTGTTTTTCGTGTCATCTAAGACTTCATAACCCATTGGCAAATATTTTTGACTTTCGTGTATCTACCTATAGTAGCCGTATTCCTCTGTGATATTTTGCAGGTCATGATATTGTAAGGACCTTCAACCAATTTCAATGCAGCAAAAAATGAAGTTGGTTGTACCGCTATATACATCGCTGATATCCAAATCTACCAACTTGAAATATTTTCAACTTTTAGTTATACTAGAATATGGCGGTAGTAGGTACGTTTCCCATTAGCCACCTTCCTTCCTATTCGTTCCTGCAGCGTTTACCATAGGTCAGAGCGAGACAGCCATACAAGAAGAGTGATCACAATGGACGCCATTTTTAAAAGGAGTTTAAGTTCGTTCTAAGCCGCTGCCGCGAAAGCATCTCTCCAGAGTTTTTACTTTTTAATCGTTTATCCGTAAGTCCTCATGTTAGCGTTTAAAGGTTTTCCAATAAGCTCGCGGCGCTAACAGTTTGCTTTTATTATCCAGGTCACCACCACAACGGACGGCACATTCATGGGCTACGGTGCAGTCTGCCCCGACGGCTACGGCTGCAGCTACAACCCGAAGAAGGACAGCATCATCTTCTGCATATCCTCGTTTACTTCCTCCAGCGTCACTAACACAGAGGCCTTCAGGCAGTCCTTGGAGGAAGCCCTTGACTCCATGAAACTCATGTTCCAAGCTCGTAAGGTAGAGAACTGAGCACATGGTGAGAGGATCCTTAGGGTCTCCAAGTATTAATTGGGCACCAGCACAGGTTTGATATAATTTGTTGGAAGGCACTGTTTTCAAGCTTGATGTTTTAGGAAAGACATGGGTAGATATAGAATGGAATGATTTTCACGTGTTAGGAAATTACGAGTAGATTCGGTGTTTAAAAATTAAGTATTATAAAATAAACCCCTCCTATGCCTCAAGGGCTGCACTTAATCAATTTCATATTTTAAAATAAGATGGGCCGGGTGTAAGCTGATTAGTGTAAAGTGCAATATATTGTAGTCAGTGCAAGATATATAAAAATTTAAGGGGTTATATGCACGATTTTATAAATAAAATCAAATAATTTATGTATTTTCACAAAAGCTTTACCAGATAAGATCTGTTTTTGTAAATATTTACACTTGTTTTCTAAAACATAACTTTTGTTGATATATTGCTATAAGTATCTACTATAAACGACCTATAGGTAATTATAATATATTTTATATTATTATAAAATGCACCTTAGGTAAGTAAACTTGAACATATCATGAAAGGACTTGTTAGAGTGTTATTATAAAGGATCTGGAAGATTTTTATGAAACTTATTATCAAAATTATGTCGTTTCACGATGCAAAAAAAAAACCTATTTATATTATCAGCAATTACCGTTAAAAATATCAGTCTGTCCTTAAAAAATAAAGATTTTTAAAGCGTTACAATTCATTCGACTTATATTATTATATAAGTGATTATTTTTGCTTACAAATCAATCTAGTCAAAATTAGAGTATCTCATAGCGAATGAGGAAATAATGATACCTACATACTTACTCGTATTATATTGATAGTTTTAATAATTGCTATAGTTTTATAAAACGTTGCCGTTCTGAAGTCTTATGCCTTTTTAGGTGTTTGTTCACTATTCCATAGTTTATTTATTGTTGTTACTCTAAAAAATATTCTATGTATTAGACACAATGGTGGAAATTATGCTATTCTAGTCAATGTAATTATAACTTAATATTTTCATTTAATAATTAGGTAAGTACCTACTTATGCTTTTTGGGAAATGTTTGAGAAGTTTAAAAAAAGAAAAATAAACATTCGGATGAGTGTAAATTTAAAAAAGACAGGATGAAAACTGATGAAGTAATAGTTGATAAATTGCCCAGTGGCATTAGGAAAAATCATTATAATAGTAATTTTATTTCACGTATATTATAATCAAAACGTAAGCTTATGAGTAAAAATAAAGCACTCTATCCTAGATTAAAATAACGATATAATATTCGTAAATACGAATAATATTTGTAAATATCAGTTTTGTTAAGAACGATATAGTATCGGTTTGCACAAAGCTTGTGCTATTATCGCCAATATAATAAATGTTAGATACTTATTAACAATTAATATTATCTCCAACTCTCATGTGGTTTACCTTACATATCAAATATCTTAGCAAATGAATTTACATAGTGATATAATAAAATTGAAACTTTAGAGCTTTTACACTTTATATTTACTTATACATTTGTTGTTGATCTATTTCTATTAAGTATATATTTTAACTTGTAGAATATAGAATGTTAGGCGAATTGAGCTGGAAATATAGTACGATTGTTTTATTTTTATTTTATCAGTGATTATAGTTAAAAAAAACTACGCACATTATAGTATATTATGAACGTATTTATAATATTGACGTCAGTAATAACCATAAACTTGACGAGGAGTATAAAAATCGGTGCTTAGTACAAAAATACAGTTTAAAATTATAAAATTAATTTGCTACGAGTTACCGTAGCAGCCTACGTAACTACAGCGCGTAACGACGTATCTTTCATTATGTATTTCACATTTTGTTTTTTTTTTTCTAAGTTTCTCTATAAGTATCAAAATAATCAATCGTAGTATGTTTCCAAAAGAAAAAAGATATGACTTGTTATTGCCTTTACCCTTACATTATTAAACCTATTAATATAAAACTATCGGAACATATCATGTCCAAAAAGTTTCAATTATTGTTAATTTGATTCCGTGTTAGGACTGAGAACATGGAAATGAAATTTACTATCAAAGCTAGAACTTGCATTCATGTCTTTCTAACTTATCACTGGATGCTTTTTCAAAAGCTGCAGATTTTAAAATATTCTTAACCTACATAAAAAAAGGAAACGATTGCAAAAAAAAATGCAAAGAATGACCAAATTTTAATCCTACTGCAAAGGATGTTATATAACCATAGGTATATACCTGCTTTTTCAAATCCCTATCGATTGAATGCAGGAGTATTATAGCCAAAAATAGCTAAAACAACCTTAGAAATGGTATGAAGGTTTATCATTAAATATGCACAGTAATAAAATTAATTAGTATAAACATATTAAATGTTAGTTACACTAGGTATAGTAGCAATGTAGCTATATATTGTTAACTAAATATATGTGTACACATTTCGGTAATAATATTTACCTACACGATTGTTCCCAGCCAGTTTATTTTTTGACAAATTATTAAGTAGGTAGAATTTAAAAAAAAAGTTGTTCTAAAATGTACCCTTTCCAGGATGAGATGAACGGCATCAATATTGATGGTTTAAAAAATATTTAAAAGGTAAAACCGAAGATCGGGTAAAAAAATATCGCGAAATTAATGATATTATACAATTTAGATTATTTCTAATTATTTGACTTCGTGAACAAAAACTTGGGATTATAAATTATATATTGTATTGATATAAAAAAGTGATAAATCAATATTATTGATTTAAATTATAAATTATATTGTCGTGTTGGTAACAGGTTGGGGACAGTTGGTTTATTTTAAGGAGTTAAAATGTCAATGCTGTGGTGATAACATAATATTTAGATTTGTAATATAATTCAATGTTTAGCAAAATGTTCCATGATAAAAATCATATTTTAATTTTAGAAAAGTTTGATTTAAAAATATTTTTTTTATATAGTATGTCATTTTTTAGAAAGATCTTTCAGCAATCACATATTTAAAATAAATGTTTTTGTTGTTAATATTCAAAGTATTTATTACATTTCCGTGATTTTAGCAATATAAATAATTATAATAATTTAGTACCTAAGTGAAAATCGTACACATATCGTCGATGTCGCCTGTCATGCTCGACATGACCAAGAATATCAAAACATATCAAAGTTTAGGATTAAGGCTAGTTTTAATCAAAATTATTGTATTAATATGGAACTGCTAAGAGTCAATTTGTCAGTATTTAATCTATTTTGTAAAAAAATCTTTGAGGGTGGTATTGTCTGTCTCGAAACAAAAGTACTTAGGTAATATAAAAATAATTTTGAACTTATCCTGATATTTTGAGTGGAGTTATGATGTGAAAGAGTTTTTTCATTTATTACTTATAAATGGGGAATGATATAAAATACAAAATTTTACTACTGAATGTTAGTTAAAGAAGATAGCTTATAAGCGCGCCGCGAAGCACAAGTTCAGATGTGTGTAAAACACCGAGAGGTACGGTAGCATTTACTTACTTATGTTTTAGATAAGTAACTTATAATCCGTACATATTTACGTAATCAGTAAAAAATATTTTATCTAACGATATAACTAATATTATAAAATATATGACGTTTATTAATTTACTGACAAAAGCCGAAATCAACGAATGTATTTTGCTAAATAATTTTTAACTATTACGTTATTTGAGCACAAAGTTTATAACTTATTTGTAGCCGTAGTTTAAAATTATAAAAGTTTATGTATATTTATATTGTTATTTAAATATTAACTGATATTATATTCATTGTTAGCCATTTGTGTTGAAGGGATGTATGATAGTGTTACTTAAAGTATAATTATATATATTATTAAGTAATTTATTAATAAAATTAACAGATTTCAAAACATAAGCCTTCCTCACTGATATCGAAGGCCTTACCAGAAGAATGATTTCTTTCCTACACATCTCTATTCATGATTATGTATTTTACCTACCTGTATAATATTTATTATACAATACCTATATATATATTATATCGCAACTGTAAGGCATACCTACTTACTTATAAAAATACTGTAATCTCATCACGAGTTATACAAAACTCCTGTTAAGATACATTATACTTACCATTTAAGAACTTATTATTTATTTGATATTATAATTATTTTTGTATAATTATTAATATCAAAGTTATCCTTAGAGTAGGTAATTTTAGAGGACACACGCCAAGCTTTTTACCCTATTGTAAAGCTATTATTGATCTCTTAATATAAGAATATCATGTAAAAACATAATGAAGGAAAGATGCTGAATGATATTCAACGATTCTGATGGTGTAGTGTTAAAATGGAAAATATTTATAGTTACCAATTAAAATGTTAAATGGTGGATGTTTAGAATGTTCGTAGATATCTAGGACTGTAAAATCAAGTGGGTTTATAAATTTAATGTAGCCGCAGTTTGTATTCAGATTGGGTCTGGATAAAAGGGGATTCATGTTCCAAATTTAGAGAACGAGAAATAATACCTAACTGTAAAGAAGTGCTGTTTGCATAACAGCTGGAAAATTAACTCGTAATCTGCAAAAATATTAAAATGTAATCGCTGATCTACAATCATCTCGAATCCACTATCAATGTGGATCTATTGGAAACTTGGATCCAATGTCACCTTTTTTACTTTTTATCCAATTTGATATACCTAGTATAATGAATGCAAACCGCACTGAAATTAAGATGCGTGTAGCACCTGCACAGAGGAAAGATTGCTGAAGAGATTATTCGTGTTCCTAGTTTGTATTATTACTGTTATAAGAAAACTTGCATAATTACTGAAAAAACATTATATTTGAGGCAGTTTTAAAATAAAGTACTTTGATAAAAATAAAAAAAACTATTATTTTGAGATTACAATGATGTTAACCTTAGTCTTTAACGTATTAGAAAATTTAAATGTACCCTTGCCACTCGTAATGTAAACATATCAAATTGCTTGTAATTATACCTAGTAATATACAAATTGTATTTAGCCATAAATGTTAAATGTATGACTAGATGTCAACAGGTATACCTGTCCGTACTAGATCACAGTGTAAGAAATATCAGTAGCACGATGAGAGAATTATTATAATTTGATATTAGTAGTATGCCCAAACATAAAGTAAATCAGCGGGCTATTTCAGTAGCAATGGCAATACCATTTATTTTGACAGCTCAACAACATTCTTTGCTTTATCGAGTAGACGATTTCTTGGAACTTCAGAATCATATACCTACCTACCTATTTCAGATACTTACCTAAAACCTGTAACTACTTCTTGGAGGCCAATTTAATGACCGTGCTACCAATATTTTGTACACTGTGGCTACTCATACTTGTTTGTAGCTTGTAAGTGTATCCGTGTCAATTGAATGTTGCTCTCAATAAATCAAATTTTTCGTTGGATCTATGCATTTTTATTTATTCTTCACCCTGAATCCGTTTTGTTAGCGTTACCAACATCCACACATCTGATATAAAGTGAAATGGGGAAATAAAGCTCTATGTCAGTTTGGTACGATTATTTCTAGATTATACCAAACCGATCTTGAAGCAATATAAAAGGGAATTGGCTATTTCTTAACCCTGAAAACCTAGGTTTAAACAAGGAAGGAGCAGTGACATGTCTACTTTATTACAGGTCCATAAACTTGAAATTAAAACCACAAATTACTTAGGTATACCAATTGATTTATTTATTCATATGCACACAAAACATGCATTACATTAACATTTCATATAATAAATACCATTTCTGTTAATTACAACAATTGATTACAAAATGTTCACTTTCTATACATACAAATAACAGTCAGTTTACAATTTCATTTGTAGTAGGTATTAAGTATATTGTATTTATACAAAACCAATATGCTTTGAAGTACAATACAATAACATGACAATTTAATATTATTTCATAGTATTTTTATTTTTCTTGCATGAATCGAGCCCTATAAGGCCCACTTGCGCGTTAACAGCTAACTCAGGGATAATCCAATAATTCTCTTTGGATTAACTCTGAGTTAGCTGTTAACGCAAGTGCGCGCGTACGCGCAAGTGGGCCTTATAGGCGTTGTCATAAAATATTATTCTAACTTATCCGAAATTGTTACAATTGGTTACAACAGTGATAAAAGTTCACTCCTGTAAATGATCTTCCTAGTTCCTTGTTAAAAGGAGTTCTTGCAATTTTTCTCAATCCACCACGCTTGTTATCCCGGAAGGGTTAAGCAGAGGTGAACCAACAGTAAGTACACCTACAAACCATACCAAACAACCTGGTTTTATCAAATCAGATAATGGTTCAATTAATTGGTTTGTATTGATTATTTTAAACCTATGACTTCATGGTCGTCAGACCAAAGCTCTATAAACCACTAGTATTATACTTTCGTATTTTATAACTGATATTTTTTTCTACCATATTCTCGGCAACAAAGTGCTGTATTTTCATTTAAACATAACTACCTACATTTACAACACCTAAGGGCAAGTGATAGATACTTTTTGCCGGCAAATAAAGCACTGGCGTTCTATTGCAGCCTCATAGATTGCCTATCACAATATATTAGCCCGAGAGCCATACGACAACCTAAACAATCTATGGTTACCGGAAAGATGGAAGGAAGGAGAACCAGGGGTGGTACGATGGTCTGACTAAGTGACGCAACGCCTAGACACCAAGGTCTCCGATACGATACAAAAAGCCAAAGATCGTCACAAATGGAGGGAGATCATCAAAAGGTTTATTCGGGCACACCAGGACGCTCACCAATGAGCAAACAACTGAAGGAGGAGGAGGTACCCGTGCTCACCGTTACGGATGTTGAAAAATCTTGAACAACAGGGAAATAGTTTATTAAAACAATTTTAAATGCAGGATAATCATCGATTTTATTCTAGATCAGAACTCACCAATCTTAGCTCCCTATCCTTTAAGTCGATTTATAAGTTTTCCATCAACTAAAATTCGCCAGTGCAATACTTAGTTGCGCCACTGTGTCGCAACAAAAAGTATCCGTCGCCTCAACTAACATTTACAGTGATCACTTTTAAAGTGCACTTATCACATACATACGTATACTTAGCATACATGACACTTTACAATATTAAAATAAAATTCTCTATTTCATTTCTGATTAGTATCAAAATATATTTTTTAATTTTTACCTTTATTTACACATATAATTTGTTCGGGACGACTTCCTATTTTATAAAGTAGGTATACATATTTTTTATCTTTAAAAACCCGCGGTTCGGTGGACTAAGTCTAACAATCTACATAGTATGTATCTTAGTTATAATTTTTATAAGTGAAGTCTTCAAAGTCGATGTTGTAACATTTATATATATAAATATATCATTTAAACTATTATAGTTCATTCACAGGCACTTTAACCCCCTAATTTGGAGCAAGTAAATTGTCTTTAGTGCCTTTCAATAGGAAATATTGGTCTATAAATATCTATTATAATATGCGATTGATAAGTTTAATTCATTTTTATATAGAGGACCTTACATTTGGTGGTAAAATCTTTCCAGTTTTAATAGATTTTCGCTAATAGCACATTCAATTGATATTATTTACATTCATGTAGTAATTATGTATGTATTCTTTAGCTACATCATTAAAATGTCTCTTCCGTTACTATCGGATAATCTTTATAAGATAACGGTATCGTCACCGAAAGGAATTTAAATTCCGGGTAATCAATCAATGTACAAGATAAAAACATATATCTTTCTATCTATATCTAACGATCGTCAAAGTCAAAGTCACACATAAATTCGTCTAATAAAGAATATTACAGAAAGACATTTTGAAAAGAGTGACATAATACTATAAAGCCAGTAATACACACGCTAGTACATAATATAACATAACAGCACGCCTGTAATGTCCGAAGGATTAGGCAGAGGTGTACCTATAGTACACCCACATTTCACCAGTTATGTTTAAACATAACTATTAGATGGGACTTAAGTCCCATCTAATAGAGGACGAGTCTATTGCCGCCAACTGGGCACAAATTCAGACTCTAGGCTGTTACTGAATAATTCTAGATGGAAAAATCCAATAACCGGATTTCCGGGTCGGGCAAGGACCTCATACTCAGCTTGCGACCGTTTCACGCCAGTAACCTACACAAAAGCCACTTGAATTAGCTTTGAATTAGCTATTGCGACTGACCCGTGTTATCACCAATCAGTAGACCACCTCCTTTAATTAAAAACATTAATGGTGGATCCGAAGTGGCAGCCCGCGAAATTCACATTTTCTTACGTATATTTTGAATTTCGCGGGCTACCACTGCGGATCCGCCTTAAAATCTAGTCGCAATCTCTTAACAGCGTCAGTCAATGTCAAAAACTTTCATAAATGTATGTAAAATCTCGAAGCAAATATAGGAGTTGTTCTGGCACATTGACATGGAAGCTATTTGCATGTGTGTTCCTGGCTTAAAAGTAGGATTATTTCAGATATAAATACAATAAACAGAAAGTTATCACGAAATAAGTTTGCAGTCATAGTTTAAAAATAATAGAATAGTTAGCAAATGGAACACTGAGCTAATGACAATAACACGCCATGCTATATTATTGTGTCAGTTCATTACTCCATTTACTTACTTTTCTGTATGAATATAATAAAAATAAATGCCTTATATTACGCATTAAATAGTTCCATATAAGATTAACACTTTCACTTTATAGTCTTTAAAATTGACATTTAGCTACTGGCCTAGAAGTCAAATTATTTCTTCAATAGGATTATGGTATACCCATGATACCGTCACGACCTTAAGTCCCGAATGGCAAACGTGTATAGGCCATCCACATTACTCATGATAACATCTAACAGTTCAATGGTGTGCCTAGTAGACTAGTCGTAGTATACGTTCCTAATAGCCGTGTGACGTCACTGATCACGTCATTTCGTGATGAGGAACGCTGGCTCGCAGTTGCAGTCATTCTCATCGGATTTTACCTGAAAGCACGAGATGGATATTTTAATAAATCATTATGCCGTTCGCTGTGGGGTATTGTATGCTAACTACCTGTGGACTAACTACTTATGGATAAAGTGAAGATAAGAGAGAGTAGCTATCTTACAGTAATATAAAGTGAATAAATAACACCAAAAATACCTATAGTAAAAAGGTTCACCTTTTTACTTTGGACGTAATACAGTTTGAAAAAAAAAACCTGAAATAAATGATCGCTTGCAGACTTTCATGCCGTAATTTTCATCTGTCGGTAACACATAAAATCAACTAATCAACGAACGCAAATCTTCTATCCGAGTTATTGCACTAACGTTGTAACGGAACATACACACACCGACCGCGCCGCGCCTCTTGTGTATGTTCCGCGCCACGTCGTCCCTATACATTGTGTATGAAATATGAAACATTTCGGTACGGGCACGCTCAGCAAAATTTTACTGCAATTTTTTAAATGTGTTTGTTGCTGTTGTGTTGTGTCTGTGTCGAATAAATGTTTTCTATTCTATTCTATTAAAACGGGCGGCGCAACGCCCGCGCCACGCCGTCGCCACGCGCGCGCCTCTCGCCACTTCAGTATGTGCCGCGCCTTAGACATTTGCCATACAAAATCTGTCAAACTCACAATGGCGATTTAACTTAGGCCAGGCCGGCTGAATGCAGCTGAATACCGGGGTATTCAGCTGCATTCAGCCGGACTGGGAGGCGACCCTAACATAGTAGCAGGCTGAGCAGGTGAAGATACTGCGGACTTACCATGAGGAAGTGATGCAAGGTGAGCGTCTCGGCCCTGGGCCTGAGGTCCGGGTCGTGCGTGAGGCACGAGCGGCAGAACTGCTGGCCCTCGGCCGACAGCGACGAGGGGATCTCGGGCCTGCCGCCCGAGCCCACCAGGAACATGATCTGGTAGTTGCTGTCGTATTGGTAGAAGGGGCGCTGGGGAGACAAACGCACAGGTTCATTACAAGGTCAGAATCCAAAAATATTTTTTTTACTTAGCCGCATAATCGCAATCAAGGGGAAAATAAATATACCTCTTGATTGTACACAAAAAAAAAAACCGAGTCAAGAAAAAAAAAATCTCGATTATGATCAGTGAAATTCGTTTAAAAAATGTACAAAACATATTTCTTAGTAAAATTATGTTATTTACCTTGCCGGAAGCCATCTCAGTGACTACACAACCGAGTGACCAGATGTCTGCGGCGCGTCCGTGACCCGATGACTTCATGAACACCTCGGGGGCCATATACGCTGAATTAGGACAAAATGATTTGTACATTATTACATTATCTTCGGGACGATCATTGACTGACAAATTTTTTACTTAATTTACATTGAGAAAAAAAAAAACAAGAAACATTCCTTGCCCTTACTATTGCTCTTTCAGGACCAAAATAAGGCTTACAAACAGCTCTTTTTGAACGTCAAAAGATACAAAAGAAATCCCAAAAAAACCTACCACCACTTCTTATTGCCTAACCTAAGCTGGGAAGAAGTGGGTAGCAAATTCCTTACCAGCTCTTCCCTCTATTATAATAAGAATTTTCGTCTCTCACTTATTTTGCTAGTCGGAAAAGATAACAATATAGCACAAACCTTGCGTGCCGACGAAGCCCTGCAGTTCTCCCGGCGCGGTGGTGTTGGCGCGGATCTTGATGGCACAGCCGAAGTCACCCAGCTTCAGGCAGTGGCCTTCGTTCGTTAGGAATATGTTGCCGCCTGGGGAACAAAGGATAGTTACAAACAAAAAAATAAACGATAAATCACTCTTCTAAAAATACATGAGAAACTATTTAGGTTTTTATTTGCGATAGTGCGCGTTTTTCGCGTATTGAAGTAGTTTATAGTGTGTTTAGTAGTTTTTTTTTTATGTAGTTGTTTGGTAGTTTTATTAGTAGATATGATAGTTACGTGCAAGCAAATGTTAACTAGGATGTAAAATAACTCGATTTAAAAAGAGGGTCTACGTTTTAAACGGGAAACTAGCTTCGACTTTCAAACTAAATAACCGACTTCGATTCAATTTTAAATGCCTATATTATATAGTCGACTTTAAGTTCAGTAGCCAGCCTGTCGCAGTGCTTATGTAGAAAACAGAAGGCGTTACTCTTGATGTCCCTGTGCGCGATGGCGCGCGCGTGCAGCTCGCGCACGGCGCTGAGCAGCTGCTGCGTGTAGCGCCGCGCCGTGTGCTCCGCCAGCGCGCCCGCCGTGGCCACCAGCGCCTCCAGCGAGCCCTCCACGCACAGCTCCATGAACAGCAGCATCTCCTCCTGAGGGCCACGACAAACTAATTAACAGCCTCTAATTCACTTTGTATCTCGCTCGCACCGTACTGCTCGCGGCCTGAGTTGGGTTCTCGGCTCCAAGACGCCAATAGTGTAGGCAATTTCTTTTTCATCACATCTATTCAAAAAGAGCTAGTTTGTTCTTCGTAAACAGGAACCAAAATAGGTTTTTGATCCCTAGGGAGCAAAATAGATTTGAATTTGGAATGTGGATATTAGAAAAAATCCAATCACCAAAGAGATCAATCGAACATTGTATGAACAAGTAACAGACTGGCAAGAAAGAGAGAGAAAATGTGAATTATTTGGTCAAAATTAAAATCATTTGTCGTTTTCATAGTTTTCGAAGGTTCTAAAGCCAATAGTGAGGTCAAAATGTAAATCCTTCACTCCGCTCTGGATTCAAAGAAACACTCGCCTTAAAAATAGTTGTTTGCAAACAATCTACTATTTACGGCGAAAAAATAGGTAGTAAAAAAAAACATAGTATCTGCTGTATTTATATGCAAAGTTTCATGATCTAATTTGAAGTATTTTTTAAATACCAGCAATTTATTGTTCGATTTAGAGGTAGCTTTGTTTTTTTTTATCGAGATATTTTTATCATAGGCGGATATGATAACAAGTCCGGCCTCCTTACCCTGTGCAGCTCGCAGCCGTAGTACCGCACGAGGTGCGGGTGCAGCACGCCCTCCAGCACCTTGAGCTCGTTGGCGGCGGGAACATTATAGGCTGACATGATAACAAGTCCGGCCTCCTTACCCTGTGCAGCTCGCAGCCGTAGTACCGCACGAGGTGCGGGTGCAGCACGCCCTCCAGCACCTTGAGCTCGTTGGCGGCGGGAACATTATAGGCTGACATGATAACAAGTCCGGCCTCCTTACCCTGTGCAGCTCGCAGCCGTAGTACCGCACGAGGTGCGGGTGCAGCACGCCCTCCAGCACCTTGAGCTCGTTGGCGGCGGGAACATTATAGGCTGACATGATAACAAGTCCGGCCTCCTTACCCTGTGCAGCTCGCAGCCGTAGTACCGCACGAGGTGCGGGTGCAGCACGCCCTCCAGCACCTTGAGCTCGTTGGCGGCGGGAACATTATAGGCTGACATGATAACAAGTCCGGCCTCCTTACCCTGTGCAGCTCGCAGCCGTAGTACCGCACGAGGTGCGGGTGCAGCACGCCCTCCAGCACCTTGAGCTCGTTGGCGGCGGGAACATTATAGGCTGACATGATAACAAGTCCGGCCTCCTTACCCTGTGCAGCTCGCAGCCGTAGTACCGCACGAGGTGCGGGTGCAGCACGCCCTCCAGCACCTTGAGCTCGTTGGCGGCGGGAACATTATAGGCTGACATGATAACAAGTCCGGCCTCCTTACCCTGTGCAGCTCGCAGCCGTAGTACCGCACGAGGTGCGGGTGCAGCACGCCCTCCAGCACCTTGAGCTCGTTGGCGGCGGGAACATTATAGGCTGACATGATAACAAGTCCGGCCTCCTTACCCTGTGCAGCTCGCAGCCGTAGTACCGCACGAGGTGCGGGTGCAGCACGCCCTCCAGCACCTTGAGCTCGTTGGCGGCGGGAACATTATAGGCTGACATGATAACAAGTCCGGCCTCCTTACCCTGTGCAGCTCGCAGCCGTAGTACCGCACGAGGTGCGGGTGCAGCACGCCCTCCAGCACCTTGAGCTCGTTGGCGGCGGGAACATTATAGGCTGACATGATAACAAGTCCGGCCTCCTTACCCTGTGCAGCTCGCAGCCGTAGTACCGCACGAGGTGCGGGTGCAGCACGCCCTCCAGCACCTTGAGCTCGTTGGCGGCGGGAACATTATAGGCTGACATGATAACAAGTCCGGCCTCCTTACCCTGTGCAGCTCGCAGCCGTAGTACCGCACGAGGTGCGGGTGCAGCACGCCCTGCAGCACCTTGAGCTCGTTGGCGGCGGGAACATTATAGGCTGACATGATAACAATTCCGGCCTCCTTACCCTGTGCAGCTCGCAGCCGTAGTACCGCACGAGGTGCGGGTGCAGCACGCCCTCCAGCACCTTGAGCTCGTTGGCGGCGGGAACATTATAGGCTGACATGATAACAATTCCGGCCTCCTTACCCTGTGCAGCTCGCAGCCGTAGTACCGCACGAGGTGCGGGTGCAGCACGCCCTCCAGCACCTTGAGCTCGTTGGCGGCGGGAACATTATAGGCTGACATGATAACAATTCCGGCCTCCTTACCCTGTGCAGCTCGCAGCCGTAGTACCGCACGAGGTGCGGGTGCAGCACGCCCTCCAGCACCTTGAGCTCGTTGGCGGCGGGAACATTATAGGCTGACATGATAACAATTCCGGCCTCCTTACCCTGTGCAGCTCGCAGCCGTAGTACCGCACGAGGTGCGGGTGCAGCACGCCCTCCAGCACCTTGAGCTCGTTGGCGGCGGGAACATTATAGGCTGACATGATAACAAGTCCGGCCTCCTTACCCTGTGCAGCTCGCAGCCGTAGTACCGCACGAGGTGCGGGTGCAGCACGCCCTCCAGCACCTTGAGCTCGTTGGCGGCGGGAACATTATAGGCTGACATGATAACAAGTCCGGCCTCCTTACCCTGTGCAGCTCGCAGCCGTAGTACCGCACGAGGTGCGGGTGCAGCACGCCCTCCAGCACCTTGAGCTCGTTGGCGGCGGGAACATTATAGGCTGACATGATAACAAGTCCGGCCTCCTTACCCTGTGCAGCTCGCAGCCGTAGTACCGCACGAGGTGCGGGTGCAGCACGCCCTCCAGCACCTTGAGCTCGTTGGCGGCGGGAACATTATAGGCTGACATGATAACAAGTCCGGCCTCCTTACCCTGTGCAGCTCGCAGCCGTAGTACCGCACGAGGTGCGGGTGCAGCACGCCCTCCAGCACCTTGAGCTCGTTGGCGGCGGGAACATTATAGGCTGACATGATAACAAGTCCGGCCTCCTTACCCTGTGCAGCTCGCAGCCGTAGTACCGCACGAGGTGCGGGTGCAGCACGCCCTCCAGCACCTTGAGCTCGTTGGCGGCGGGAACATTATAGGCTGACATGATAACAAGTACGGCCTCCTTACCCTGTGCAGCTCGCAGCCGTAGTACCGCACGAGGTGCGGGTGCAGCACGCCCTCCAGCACCTTGAGCTCGTTGGCGGCGGGAACATTATAGGCTGACATGATAACAAGTCCGGCCTCCTTACCCTGTGCAGCTCGCAGCCGTAGTACCGCACGAGGTGCGGGTGCAGCACGCCCTCCAGCACCTTGAGCTCGTTGGCGGCGGGAACATTATAGGCTGACATGATAACAAGTCCGGCCTCCTTACCCTGTGCAGCTCGCAGCCGTAGTACCGCACGAGGTGCGGGTGCAGCACGCCCTCCAGCACCTTGAGCTCGTTGGCGGCGGGAACATTATAGGCTGACATGATAACAAGTCCGGCCTCCTTACCCTGTGCAGCTCGCAGCCGTAGTACCGCACGAGGTGCGGGTGCAGCACGCCCTCCAGCACCTTGAGCTCGTTGGCGGCGGGAACATTATAGGCTGACATGATAACAAGTCCGGTCTCCTTACCCTGTGCAGCTCGCAGCCGTAGTACCGCACGAGGTGCGGGTGCAGCACGCCCTCCAGCACCTTGAGCTCGTTGGCGGCGGGAACATTATAGGCTGACATGATAACAAGTCCGGCCTCCTTACCCTGTGCAGCTCGCAGCCGTAGTACCGCACGAGGTGCGGGTGCAGCACGCCCTCCAGCACCTTGAGCTCGTTGGCGGCGGGAACATTATAGGCTGACATGATAACAAGTCCGGTCTCCTTACCCTGTGCAGCTCGCAGCCGTAGTACCGCACGAGGTGCGGGTGCAGCACGCCCTCCAGCACCTTGAGCTCGTTGGCGGCGGGAACATTATAGGCTGACATGATAACAAGTCCGGTCTCCTTACCCTGTGCAGCTCGCAGCCGTAGTACCGCACGAGGTGCGGGTGCAGCACGCCCTCCAGCACCTTGAGCTCGTTGGCGGCGGGAACATTATAGGCTGACATGATAACAAGTCCGGCCTCCTTACCCTGTGCAGCTCGCAGCCGTAGTACCGCACGAGGTGCGGGTGCAGCACGCCCTCCAGCACCTTGAGCTCGTTGGCGGCGGGAACATTATAGGCTGACATGATAACAAGTCCGGCCTCCTTACCCTGTGCAGCTCGCAGCCGTAGTACCGCACGAGGTGCGGGTGCAGCACGCCCTCCAGCACCTTGAGCTCGTTGGCGGCGGGAACATTATAGGCTGACATGATAACAAGTCCGGCCTCCTTACCCTGTGCAGCTCGCAGCCGTAGTACCGCACGAGGTGCGGGTGCAGCACGCCCTCCAGCACCTTGAGCTCGTTGGCGGCGGGAACATTATAGGCTGACATGATAACAAGTCCGGCCTCCTTACCCTGTGCAGCTCGCAGCCGTAGTACCGCACGAGGTGCGGGTGCAGCACGCCCTCCAGCACCTTGAGCTCGTTGGCGGCGGGAACATTATAGGCTGACATGATAACAAGTCCGGTCTCCTTACCCTGTGCAGCTCGCAGCCGTAGTACCGCACGAGGTGCGGGTGCAGCACGCCCTCCAGCACCTTGAGCTCGTTGGCGGCGGGAACATTATAGGCTGACATGATAACAAGTCCGGCCTCCTTACCCTGTGCAGCTCGCAGCCGTAGTACCGCACGAGGTGCGGGTGCAGCACGCCCTCCAGCACCTTGAGCTCGTTGGCGGCGGGAACATTATAGGCTGACATGATAACAAGTCCGGTCTCCTTACCCTGTGCAGCTCGCAGCCGTAGTACCGCACGAGGTGCGGGTGCAGCACGCCCTCCAGCACCTTGAGCTCGTTGGCGGCGCGCTGCAGAGCTCGGCGGTCTCCCGCGCCCACGGACAACTCCTTCATGGCGAGCAGCTGGCCGCTCTCTGTGTTCACTACTGTGTACACCTGCGAAGAAAAAGAAAATCATTTCAGTAACAGACAAATTACACAGATATTATACCGAAGATTTTTCGGTGGTTTTTGTTTGTGTTTTGATAGCGTGCGCCTTAACGTGGTTCAATTTTTATTTTATTTTATTTTTTTCTTTCTGAGCAATTATTTTTTCGACTTATGCTTCCCACCGTTCCTAAGACATAATAGCACGGAGTCTTACGTAATTTTGGAGTTTGGAATGGACTGTTGTCTTTTGGGTATCATCGTTCCCCGTTTGGGTACGCGTCCCTCATAACATCGAGATATGGCGTTCAAGCACAGTATAATAATTATTTATTTGCTATTGGAGCTTTCTAATTAAATACAACAAATATATTTGTAAATGGCCGATCCAAGTTCGCGTGGTTTAACGACCTTGGCTAAAGCCAGCATTTAGGTTACAGTCGGGTAGTGAAGACCTATACCTTGCCGAAGGTGCCGGCTCCTATCTTGAGGCCCCTCTGCCACTTGAAGGTGAGCTGGCGCAGCTTGGGCTCGTAGCTGGTGAGCGGCGCGCCCAGCACGTGGCCCACGCTCTTGTTGCTGCGCAGGCGCTCGTCTCGTTCAGTGTCCACGCGCTCTATCGCGGTTAAGACGCGGCGCCTGTGGGCTGTGAAGACAGAGGATGATAAGGAAGCACGTAAATATAGGGAAATAAATCTCGCGCTGCAAAATTTAAAAAGAACCGTTGAAGCAATTTTCTGTTACTCTATTTATTTACGGAATTCGGATGAGATTGGTAGTTGTCCAACTTTCAGTAGTCATGATTGTTATCATTCAGTTATGTTCTCAGATAATATCTAGGTTTAGGTAAATTAATTAGTACCAACTTGTGTTAGTCTACTCAAAATGATTGTATGCCAGGGGCTACCTACAAACGAATAATAGCATCAGTAACAGGAAATGTATACAATCCTAAAACCAACATAACTGTATTTGTAACTAATAGTACTAAGGTAAAAAAAAAAAAAAACACTGACTGTGTAACTGTGTAGTTAAAGTTAAATTGCAGTAAAATAATATTGTGTGTTAATAAGGATATTCACTTCTTAGTTAGTCATTATATCATGTTTATGGAAACTTTAAAATCGACTACTAATACTGTGTATTTGCCTATTAGTTTTAGGCACATAATAGCAAGGCTATTAGCTTTTTATATAAACTCAGACATAGGTAGTATGTCGAAGTCTTGTTATTAATACCACAATGGTTAGTAATAGTACTAATAATAAGGTGGTTAGCCTGAATAAATGTAGCTTAAATGCTATAAATATTTATACAGACTGTACGAAGGAGGTTCCTTGTCCCTCACTCACTACAAGTTCACTGCCTGGTGATGACATTGAGGTCATGGGGTCAACTCCGGATAGTCAATTAAACTAGTTTTACAGGAGGTACGAGTAAGAAGAATATTCTTATAAATAACAACAACAAGGTCATCTTCTGGCTCTTAAATAAGTATTTTTTTCTTGATCTGTATTCTGCAACTGAAATTTCATAAATGATATCGAATCTCGACCCTAACTGTAGTACTGGATTAGATGGAATTAGTAACAAAGCAATAAAATGCAAAAACAATTTAATTGCGAACAACCTGAGCAAATGCTTCAACAAATTGCTAGCTGAAGGTAATTTTCCTGATACTCTGAAAATGGCGGTCACTCCCATACACAAATCGGGTTCAAAAATGGACCCAGGTAACTACCGACTTATTTCAGTGTTGCCTGTATTGTCAAAAATATTTGAAAAAATCCTTCACAAACGATTGGATAAACATTTAACTACTATCAACTTTCTTTCAGTCAGGCCATACGGGTTTAGACCAAAAAGCAGCACACTAACAGCTACAGTCCACCTTGTTACTAAAATTAAGCAAAATGTAGATGGCAAAAACATAGTCCTAGGTATCTTCATTGATCTCAAAAAGCGTTCGACACCGTAAGTCACGAATTGCTACTTAAAAAGCTAGAAACCATCTAAATTACCGGCAGTGCCCTAAAAATGTTCCATTAGTATCTAAAAAACAGGCCACAGTTAGTTAGAAGAGAACGGATAATAATCATCAAAGTAGCACATTATCTATTACGTGTGGAGTTCCCCAGGGATCAATCCTAGGGCCCTAGCTCTTTTTGATCTACATAAATAACATTCAGGAAATTCAACTAATGGCCATCTTACTCAATACGCAGATGACACTAGATTATTTTATTTCGAACCTTCCATTCATGATTTAGTTTC
The DNA here is from genome assembly GCA_963853775.1 of Xanthia togata. Classification (NCBI taxonomy): domain Eukaryota; kingdom Metazoa; phylum Arthropoda; class Insecta; order Lepidoptera; family Noctuidae; genus Xanthia; species Xanthia togata. Next base: position 1,543,769 of record OY970801.1, read on the forward strand.
CCAGGCTCAAGACAATTTAAACACCTTTTTTTCATGGTTTCAATATAATTTACTAACTATAAATATTTCTAAAATGTCCTATATCTTAAAAAAATAAATAATACTTCCACATAATCCATTAGTTATAAATAGTATATATACCCTTGCAGCAAAAATCTTGTGAAAAAAATATATATATAGGCTTAAGAATGAATAGTTCTCTATCGTGGATTGTTCATTTGGATCATATAAAATCAAAGCTTACATCATTACTTGGATCCCTCCGAAACTTAGTTCAATGTATTCCACATACACTGGACAGCAAATAAACCGAGCCACTCGCTACCTAGGCACTCTTATTCTATTTTCTCAAAAACTAAAAAACCTACAATTATCTAAGTTGTACCTACAGAAAGTGCTTTTCATGGTGATCAAAATGAAAGGAAACTCATTGGGTTTAATCAATGTTTCTGTGATTATTAAGGATTTTACAAAGAAGTCGTTTTCCAGTCGTGACAATCGTTAGTAATGATAAAGTGAAATAAAAAATTAAAGCCAAAAACAAAGATAAAATCAAAAAAAAGTTTTTGATCAATATTCCGTATTCCCTCCCCTTGCTCGGATAACTGCCAGTATCCTTGTATTCATCGACCTTACGAGCCTGACGATAAAATCTTGAGGGATTGTATTCCACTCCTCTTCAATTGCGATTCGCAGCTCTGGAAGCCTTGTTGGAGCAGGTACCCGGGCTCGAACCCGACGTTTCAGCTCATCCCATAAGTGTTCTATCGGATTCAAGTCCGGGCTTCGAGCTGGCCAGTCCATCGTACGAATGCTGACGTCGCGTAGATACTGGGTCACCACATGAGCAACATGAGGCCGTGCATTATCATGCATCAATTGCATATCCTGTCCGATATATCCTGCGTAAGGTACCACATGGTCTGCGAGGATTTCAGTAATGTAGCGATGAGAAGTCAGTCCACGTGTACGGCCCGTCGGTCGGTTCGATGAAAACTAACGCTGTATGTGCTTTTAACGAGATGCCGCCCCAGACCATTACAGATCCTCCTCCATAAGCAACAGTTTCCTCGATGCAACACTGAGAATAACGTTCTCCAGGGCGACGATATACTCTCTGACGTAGATCACTTCCATGTAGACTCACCCTGGTCTCATCAGTGAAGAGTACATTACTCCACTGCTCTAATGTCCAATCCCTATGCTCTCGAGCAAATTCAAGTCGTGCTCGACGGTGTGCTACCGTTAATGCTGGGCCTGTTGCAGCTCTTTTTGGGGTCAGGTTCCGTTCAGCAAGTCTCCTTCTGACTGTATCTGAACTTATGACCACTTGGCGTTCGTCACGCAGACTTTGTTGGACTTGAACTGCGTTGAGGTGGCGATTTCGCAGAACAGTAAGGTGGATATAACGATCATCTGCTGCTGATGTAGCCCTAGGTCTGCCCGTACCTGGACGGCGATCGAATGCTCCAGTCTCTAGGTATCGTCTGTAAACTCGTTGCACCGAAGATCTGCTGATTCGAAGCCTTCGAGCGACTTCACGTTGCGCAATGCCTGCTTGAAGTAATGCTACAGCTTGAGCTGCTTCCTGAGGTGTTGTATCCATTATTAATCGAAAAAAGTAGCAAAAACACACGCGTCTGAGCAAACGATGGACAAAAACTAAAGAAATGATAAGAAATATCCGACTACCCTCATTGTAGAGAAAAAGAACGCTAATTTCAAACTCTGGTGAAAACAGAGCAAATCGTTAGCATTGTGTTTGTTGCTTGATTACAATGTGAGTTGACGGTACTTTCGGATTAATTTGTAGTCATTTTAATCACCATGAAACGCACTTTTTGTAGGTATAACTTTGATAGTTGTAAGTTTTATACTTTTTGAGAAAATCGAATCAGAGTTCCTAGGTAGCGGGTGGCTCGGTTTATTTGCTGACCAGTGTAGATTGCGCCACACCATCTATAACACTTTAGTAAAACCTCACCTTTTTTTTTTTTTTTTGGGTGGGAAATCATCAAATGACGTCTCCCGCTTTGGGTGGAGCGGGAGGGCGTGTCAGACTCTTACTGACTAAAACCCACCCGTGTTCCTTCTGTTGCCTGTGCAATGCCAGGGGGCCACGGTATCCCTTTCGGACTTTCCCGCAACCCCGGCAGGCAATGGTCTCATCGGACCCCTTCACTTGTTGACATCTCTATGAGGCGCGCGACCACAACGCGCCGTCGACCCGGGCTTGGTCCTTACCGGACGGCGAGCTACCCATTGCTCACCGTCCGCAAGCCCGCGCCTACGGTGGCCGGGAATCGGCAATAGATTCCCGACGCCCAGGGCGTCTCCTCCTGCGGCGGCTAGGGGCGTGAGAGCGCGAAATTTGCCTCTCCCTCACGTGCTCCGCCTCCTCCTTCGCGAGCATTACTGCTTCGCCCCCTGCTTTTGAATTCCAAGAACAAAAAAACTCCAAACAAGAATAAATAACCTATCTGGTCATTTAATTTGGTTTATTTAATTGGGAAAACCTCACCTACCATATCTGGTTGAAATATGGGGCAGTGCGGCCAAGACGAAGCTAGCAAGTCTCCAAGTTGCACAAAACAAATTAATAAAAAAGATTTTTAACTACCCATATTTATGAAGAAAACAAAATAATGAACATTAGATAGTTATATATCTACAATACATGTATTTTCATTCGTAAGGCACTCAACAAAAGTATTTACGTAAGTGTGCCTGTGGGCGTTCTCTCATGGATGCGTCCGGGGGGAAGGCCAGTCTCCGGGACGGTGCATCCTGGGGTGCGGGCAATGTCTCTCCATTAGGTACTGTGTGTCTAAGGGGTCTCGTTGTCCGTATGCCAATATCCTGTCGGAGGAACGCTCTAACGTGTACTCGGAGAGAGAACATGTTGAGAAGCGTTTGAGCAGGAGCGGGCTTGGCGTGCTAACTCTGCCGTCAGGCAGGCAGGAGGAAGCATTTTCCTTCTCCCACCGTTGGTCTCGTAGCCCCGAAGATTGTCAAAGTCATGTCTCTGGCATTTGACGGAGGTCAAGGGTCTTGGTTTAACCGCCCGGGCCGCGAGGAAGAAAACCTCTATAAAAATCACCCCAAACGTCCAAGCGTCGGCGCACCGTGAGGGAGGTTCATAGCTTGACTAATGGGTAGCTTTAATATATTGTACAAATAGAGATGGAAGCCGCATGAAGTCACTGTCCCACATCGTGTGTCACCCGGCCTTGAGATTAGTCACTAGTGCGAACCACAATTTTTTGAGAATTTACAATGTTTATACTCGTGGGAACAATTATGGAAACACAGAAACAAAAACAAAACCGAAAAGAGGGGAGTGATGTGGGGACGGAGTGCAACGCTGCATTTGGCGCAATGAGCTCGGGTCAGAGCTCGGAGCGCGAAGTGGTGGGGGATGCCGGAGGAATTTTTTGATTGATTTGGAGCGAGCGGCCAGGTTTACGGAGGACGTGGCAGCCGCAATAAAGGGTGTGGCCTTGAAGAGGATCCAGTCCTCTAAAGACAAGGCCATACCCGCGGCCACGACCCCTATTTTGGCGGCAACGGAGACCTTTCACCTCAGGCCTCCGTCGGACAGAATGTCCGAGATGCGGGCGGAGGTCGCCCGCTTGACAGCCGCCATGGAGCTTCTCCGTAAGAAGAACGAGGAGTTCCGAGCGGAACTGGCCGGGCTCCAAGGTGGCCCCTGTGAGGTGCCGCAGGGGAGGGAGCAGCATGGGCAGGAAAGGCCCGGCGGTCTCGTTCACCCTAGCGGCAAAACGGCCGCCTCAGCTTCCTAAAGGCAGCAAGGAAGGCCAAAAGAAAGGCGAAGCGGCAGCTGCGCAAGGAGCGAAGCGTCGCGGCTAGGCTCAACGCTCCCAAGTTCACAGTTATAGTGATTGCACTACAGCCAGAGGCAGAGAAGAATGGCGTGTCCTAACGCGACGTGCTCGCCAAGATGGGGGCGGTGGTGGACCTCAAGGAGATCGGCGCCGCTGATGGCATCCGGGTGAGGGGCACTGCGACTGGGGCCCGGATGCTGGAGGTCCCCGGTGCGGCCAGCGGCCCGGCGGCTGACGCTCTGGCCGAAAGGCTTAGGACGTCCTTAAATACGGACGAGGCCCGAGTGTCCAGGCCCTCCAAATGCGCTGACATGCGTATTCTGGGCTTGGAGGAGTGACGGAGGGACAGGTGGTGGCCGGTGTCGTTAGGGACTATGGGGTGCTCTGCGGAGCAGAGGAGGGCAGGCACTATCCGTCCTGACTTCACGGGGCCGGGGATGTGAGCCGTTACGCTGCCCTGTATCGGCAGCCAAGAAAATAGCCGGTGAGGGCCAAAGGTAGGTAGTTGGTAGGCTGGGTTTCCGCGCAGGTCAAACTGCTGGAACCCAGACCTCTGAGGTGCTTCCGCTGCGATGTGGGCAACCACGTGGAAGCTAAATGCACCTCGGAGGTGGACCGGAGCGGTCATTGCTACCGCTGTAGTCGGCCCGGTCACAAGGCCGGCTCGTGCGACGCCACGCTGCATTGCGTTTTATGTGCGGCGGCTGGCAAGCCAGCCGGTCACCGGATTAAGAGCAAGGCTTTTGCCCCACCCGCCAAAGCCAGAGGCAAGCCCAAAACAGTTTCAAACATACAGTATAGAAACCACATATATGTAATAAATGAAACCACATACTTGTTACCGCCTTTTCTGACGATACACAAAAAATGGACAAAATCGGTCCAGTAATTAGGTCAAGAAAGTAGAGTTCTAATTTTCATCAAATTTGAACACTGTAGAATTGGATCACTAGGTCAATGATTCATTGAACTTGAATCCTTTAACATTGAAAAGCGACGTTTGCCATGCACTGCAAACGACGCTGAATTTACGTATTCTACTTATTTGCCTAAAATCGGTACACCTAAACGACCGGCTGGAATTTAATGTAATACATTTTTCACCTCAGCACCTCAAACAAGTAGGTTTTGCTGTCAAAAAACAGTGAGCAAAATTCGATTTTGCTGCGAGCCTGAGACAAAGTAACTTTTTAATTATTTTTTTAAATGCCGTGAACAGTGTTGGGTCTACTCACAAAATTCTAAAAATTTGAACTTCAATTAGTTTTGTCACTTTCACTTCGATACGAAAAAAGCGAGAGATAAAAAAGTCAAAAATTAAACAAACAATAAAACGTTCGGATTCACATAAAACCATAAAATTGCAAATCATCTGGTTTTATTCAAATTCTGTTTTTTTTTTTTTTTTTTTGGAACGAAGTTCTCTAAGCGGCTTGCGGTAAGAGTGCACTGGCAGAAATCGTCACGCGAAAAGGCGCTTGCGACTGTCTTCTTCTAATTCAAAGAGAAAGAAAGATGGAGTGAGATAGTAAGTGTGAATTTGGTCAAAATGTAAATCCAAGATGGCGGAAATGGATGGCGAAAATTTTCTCATTTTTCCTACTGGGTGTCTTTTTCATAGTTTTCAAGGGTGCTAAAGCCGATCGTGAGGTGAAAATGTAAATCTAAGATGGCGGCTGCGAAAACTTTCAAATTTTTCTTCATGGGTATCGTTTCTATGGTTTTCAAGGTTGCTAAAGCCAATAGTGAAGTCAAAATGTAAATCCAAGATGGCGGCTGCGAAAATATTCAAATTTTTCTTCATAGGTATCGTTTCTATGGTTTTCAGGGTTGCTTAAGCCGATAGTGAAGTCAAAATAAAAATCCAAGATGGCGGCTGCGAAAATATTCAAGTTTTTATCATGGGTATCGTTTTCATAGATTTGAGAGTGCTTAAGTCGATAGTGTGGTCAAAATGTAAATCCAAGATGGTGGCTGCAAAATACGTAAAATTCGGAAAAATTCACCATTGAAAAAAAATGTGGGGATTCCTTTTTCCTGAAAATTTCCACATAAATATGCTCACAGTACGATACCTAACAACACCCTCACGAATCGGACAGGTATTTTTTTACATGTTGTATGTTCTTGCTGCTGAGGTGAAAAGTTCTATGTGTTACACGAGAGCAAAGTTATTTGCATCTCGTGTCTTTGAATCCCTCGCAGCGCTCAGGATTCTAACCTAGAATCACTCGCTAGAAAAAAATAAGCTACAACTAAGTTTACCCAAATGTAACTTTTTAAATTTTACAAAAAATAAAACAAAAATTACCTATTCATACACTTTGTGCAATGCCCCCCCCTCCTTAAAGTGGACTTCATTCGTGATCTCGGCGTTATCCTTTATTCTAAGCTTTGCTTAAGACCTACACATAGGAAAGATTGTTAATAAAGCGTATCAATTATATGGATTTGTAATGCGATCAACAGTCGATTTTAGAAAGCATTCTTCTTATATTTGCTTGTATAAGTCACTAGTACGCTCTCAACGAGTGTGTTCAATATAAATTTCTGCGTACCATGCATTATAGATGTTACGGATATTATTTGCCATACCAAGATTTGCTTGCAAAGTATAAGCTCGCTACACTTGAAAATAGACGTAAGTACTTAGAAGCTATGAATTTATATAGTATTGTCAGAGATAAATTTGACAGCATTGAACTCTCTAACATGATCTGCTATGCAGTTCCTAGGACAGTCCACAAGCGAAAGGTGCGCGCTGGCAGATTATTTTCAGTGGGTACTTGCAAGTCCAACTCTGGCCTGCGTTCGCCTGTTCGCAGAATGGTCGATTCCTACAATAAGACTTTTGAACATATAGATATTTTTGCATGTACTCCATATAGGTTCAAAAGTCTTATACTTAAGGAGCTTTCTTGAATGTTATTCTGTATTTTTCTTTTTTGTGCTGTTTCTTGAGTATTATATACAAACATATTTTATTTTCATTACATAGTGTATTATATACATCTTAAGCATTAATTTTAATTTTGTATTTATAACCCTAGCGATTATTTTCAATGTATTGTATCCTATCGTTAATCTGTGAACAGCGTTGTGGGCTGCAATATTATCTATATATGTTTTGTGTATTTCTTGTTTCTATGTTTTATATTGTAGCTGTTTGTTGTTCCTCTTGAATAAAAAAAAAAAAATAAAAAAAACATTTTTTTACGGAAATTCATGATTTTTGACCATGTAATTTTCAGCAGCAGTAAGATATTTTAATTATTTGATTATAATAACTATAGTGCCATTCTCTTTCTTGTAAGTTGGAATTACACATTATTTTCGTGTAATTTGCTGAATTGACGCGGAATATATAGTACTTTAATTTAATTTATTGTAATTTTGTCTTATTATATTGAGAAACAAAAACGAATGAAACGTATTCACTGTAGATCGAAGTTTTATATCATATTAGTTTATTTGATTTAATTGTGTTTATTTGGAATATAATGGACATGAAAATCAAGACATTTATTGGTTTTCTTTACGACTTTTCCCTGAAAACTCAAGGAATTTAAAGAAATTCTAGAACTCCAATAAACAAGTAAAACATTCAAGTTATCGTTTAGTAACTTTCGCTTTTATTAGAACTGAATGAAACAATGTGAATTTGAGCGTCAAAGTTCCATTGCCGACGTTTTTCCTTGTAAACTGAGTTCGTAAAATATTCATAGTAAATTACACGACAAGAAAAGTTAAAATGTGCAACTCCAACTTACAATAAAGAGAATGTCACTATCGTTATTCATAATCAAATAATTCAAATATCTTACTGCTGCTGAAAATTACAACGTCAAAAATCATGAATTTGCGTCAAAAATGTAATAGGACTCATAAGAGACGTTTATACGTCAATAATGTATGGTTAAACAAGCGCTACAGAGAGTGCAATCCCTGACGACGCGCCCCACTCCGCGACGACTGTACTGTAAGCTGTACTTTAGTGCGGAGCGGAGCGGAGTGGGGCGCGTCGAGGTGGATTGCACTATCTATAATCATTACTTAACTTTAAGCAGCGTTTATAAATAAAATAAATATTTTATAAATATAAAGGATTCTAAAATTTTACAATTAATAAGTCAGTGCGTGAGGAAGTAATCACAGAATGTAAAATCAATGTAATATAAGATATTTATATATAAAAATTATACAATTAAATCCGGCTTTCGACTGTAACAAATATAGCAAAGGCACTTACTGTTAGACTCGACGTCTGGATAGCTGAGCGGGTCCGCTTCCATCGGCGGAGGAGTGGGCGGCATGGGCGCCTCCCGGCTTGGGCAGTTGTTTGGGAATGGACTCTGTAAACATATCACGGTCATGTATTATTATTTAGCTTAGAAAACAGCGTTTTTTACTACTATGCAAGCAGATGGGTAGCAATATTTCGTCTACTAATAACTATCACCATTTTGTATTTAGAACGTGATTATTATAGCGATTCACAAAAGCGATCATAAAAACGCAGTCCGGCGACAGATATTTAAAAGTTTATTTATGATGTCAATATTGGTTCCTGGAAGGATACATTTTAGTGAAATTTCTGTACTTCTTATATTAGTATTGTATGCTATCGAGTGTGGACATACCGGCAGGCGAGGTCGCGGGCGAGGCGAGTGTGTCGGCGGGTTCGGTGCGGGACGGGAGCCGATCACGTGCGAGATACACCCATCCATTAAAGTCTTCAGCTCCTGAGGTACCACAAATATTATGATAAACACCACACATAACATTAATATAGGTACGACCGTGTCCGAACCAAAATTTACCAAACAACATCAAACTTCTCCCTTTTTTAATATCCACAACGGGGAAGCTGTTGGCCTGCATCTCACCTGACGGTAAGTGATGACACCCCGAAGGTGGAAGTAAGCTTCACCCGGAATCCTCAACCACAGAGGAACTGGCTATCTTACCTCTAACTGCCGAAATACAACAATGCTGTTAACATTGTTGGTATGGCGACATACTTAGATAAGATGGTAGTAGCTAGCCAGGGTTTTAAGAACAAGCCCTACCACCAACCAAATCGAGCAGAAAATTTTGCCCCCACTGGGAATGACGGAATGACAGGGACCTCTAGTTCTGAGACGAGGTCTGACCACTAGAACAGAGAGGCGGTTGTTTCCTTTCTGGTAATTATTTATTTATTTCTGAAACGGTTATATTTATAAATAGTTACCTCAAACTCTTCATCACTGAGATGCTTCGTATTTCGTGGGTCGCAGGCCAGCATCAGAAACTCTAAGCCTTGACTTGCCCATCTGTAACAAGTATTAATTAATCTTATTAATTATGTTTAATTTGCTTAACCGCTGTGTTTTCTGCCGATTCTTTTAATTAGAAAACAAAAAATAAGGGTAAGCGGCTTGTGATGTTATCATTTATGTTGATTATAGTCACAGAAGGTCATACACTAAAGTAAGGCCATTTTAATAGGTAACATTTAACAATTCATCAAAATTCAACAACGTAACCTTGTAACGCCAGGCATAAAATAATATATTATTTCGTTTTGTAAGAACTGCACAATTGCTTTTCTTTTTTCAATTACGATTACATATTTATTGTAATAAAAATGTAAATGTTACCTATTAAAATGGCCTTACTTTAGTGGTGTCGAATCGTGAGTGAAATGTTCTATTTGTAATAATTACATACTCCAAATTGGTTCAGCTAGGCTCTCTATTACCTGACTGCGCGCCAGCATAGATAGGGCTATGTCGTTTCACTCGTATATCTATGTATGTATCTTTGTATGTGGGATTATTTTTACACTCGAAGCATCCTAACGGTTGGATGGATTTTTAAAAGACTTCAAAAAGGAGGAGGTTCTCAATTTGACTGTTTTTTTTTGTGTGTTTGTTACACGATTGCTCCGCCAATTATGAATTGATTTTGATGATTCTTTTTTTTTTTGGTAGGTCATACTTCATAGGTGGTCCCATATAAATGTTATTAACTATAATAATACGTATTTTTACCACTTAAAACACACACTTTACTTACAGTATGGATGATGTTATAGTTCCTGTCACTGTTATTTACATAGCAGGTAGTGGTATTCGAATTTGTGTGGGCTAGCTCAAAAGTCAAAAATAACTTTAATTTCGGAAGTCGGTGGCAAAAAACGAAAATACAAAACTACAGACACAGACTTCCGAAATTAAAGTTATTTTATTTTTTGTAAAAAATGAGGTATCTTGTCTAGGTCGCGCGGGTTATGTGCTAGGTTTTGTTTTATTTTGATTAAATCACTAGCCGCGCCTCGTGGTTTCACCCGCATAAGTCTTGGTCCCGTGGGAATATCGGGATAAAAAGTATCCTATGCACTAACTCAGGTCATTGTTTACCCATGTGCTAAATTTCATCCAATCCGTTCAGTCTTTTTAGTGTAAAAGCGTAACACATTAATAAAAAAAAACACTTTTGCATTCATAATATTAGTAAGGATTAGTTACGTAAAATGTAAGTCACACTACTACGTAACAAGCCAGTACATTTCATCAGCTGCAGCTGGAGAGATCCTCAGTATTTTCAAGGTAGGTTCCTCACCTGGGTCTAAGTCCTCGGCCCCTGTCGCACCGCTCCACCACGAACAACATCCAGCACCTCGCGAACTGTATGACGCCCCGCGCCACTCTAGCTGCCCACTGCCTCTCCTCACAGCTGGCACTACGTTCCACTGGCGCTCGGAGTTCCACTTCATCTTCGGTGGGGGGCTGTTCTCCGGATAGTATGAGCTCGATGCTGCTTTGAGTCTGTGGGTAAGATGACCAGAGTAATAAAAGTGAGTGAGTTTGTAAACTGGTGGCGACTCGACAACGTATTATTTTGGTAGTAATGCATTGAAAATCTTCTAGAAACGCATACCTATATCTTATCCATGACACATGATCCATGACTTGTACAACTAATTTGTATAAACAAATCAGTTGCTTTCCGTTTTCCTTATAAGTCGTTTTACGACTTTAATAACATCCCTGTATTGTCCATGAGGCTACAGTTTTAAAGACTAGCAATCCGTGTTTCAACATCATAATTATTTCACTGCCTCGTTGGTCTAGTGGTCTCAAGCGCTACTGCTGAGCATGAGGTCTTGGGTTTTTCTATCTGGAATTTCTCAGTAGCAGCCCGGAGTCTGGATTTGTGCCCGGTTGATGGCAATAGGCTCGCCCCCTATTACATGGTACTTAAACATAACTGGAAATGTGGGTGTACCTACTAAAGGTACACCTCTGCCCCACCCTTCGGGGAAACAAGGCGTGATGTTATGTTATGTTAAATCAGTTGTACAAGTCATCTAAATATTTATATATATCCACAGACAGACAAAAACAAGACGATTCTTAATCAAGTGCTTTGGTTTGTAAACTAAAGGCTTGTTCGCACGAAATAAGTATTAGCTAACGTGTTGTTCTTTTTAGGGCTGATTTCACCAATGAAATTGAACGCGATCAGCATTTCTAAAACTCGTTCAAGAGCTGTCAGTGTTAAAATTTTAATTGACTATTGTACATTGACAGCTCTTGAACGCGTTTAGATGTGCTAAACGCGTTCAATTTCATTGGTGATATCTGCACCAAGTGTGCCGAGGGCAATCTAAATGTAAACTAAATGGAGTCGGCCCATAATTCTAATATCTCTAGTCAGTATTATTGTTTATTTGGTTTGATCTGTACTGTAAGACAAAGCTTACAATGATTCGTCTCTCATGACCCTTCTCTCCACTGTCCCTCGCCCGTTGTGACACTATGTAGCTTTTAATGAATTGTAATGTATCAGGATAAGAGATAGTAAGAGTAGTTATGTAAGAGTAGTTAATTTTTTACTTACAATGTTGTGCCTGTTGCCTGAGTCTGGTTAATTAGGTAAATATATTTTATTTATTTCTTTCTATTTGTCTATCTTGCACTAACCTGATTCTCTCCAAAGTTGTGTATGTTATCGAACAGGCGCTCGTCGAACACGCTGTTCTCGTATTCGTCCACGATGCTGTCGGAGCGCAGCAGGCGCGTGCGGCGCGCGGGCGGCGAGTGCGCGCGCGCGCGGCGCGGCGGCGCGGCCGGCGCGTCCGACACCAGGCGGTGCAGCTCCTTGTGGATCTGTGCGCAGGCGACGGTTGAATAGCAACAGACGGTTTTAAGGAAAGATGAGTTTCGTTGTCATAAAACTTAGTAGCAAAAATTTATAAGTAAATGAGACAGAATTTGTGTAAAATTATCTGGCAGATGCGCTTACTGACTTAGATTACGAACTTTTCTAACGCGAAGAAACAGCGCCAACCTTTCACATCTATCAAAAACTATGTTTTGCAGAAAAAGGGATGATTTAATTACCTACTAAAGCCGTTTGCACCACATATCACTGAACACGTTTAGTGCTAAACGAAATCATGGTTCTGTAAATCTTTTGAAGATGACAGAGACATAATTATGATATAGTGATAAATATAATAGCGGTCAAAATAGCTTCGGAAATAATAATGAAATCTGGATCAAATTCTGAAAGATATTAATGGTTATTATGGGTCATCCTTAGAAGATAGACATGATGCCATCGCAGATTTTTTTTTGAACTTGTTAAGACGTATAATCCTGTAGAACAGGGTTTCACAAAGTGTGCGCCGATAGTAGAGGGGCGCCGGGAGGTGCTCCCAGTCTCATTGAACTCTATTGCGACAGAAGCCTTAAAACAAGATTCACGTGTTCCGATTTGGTGGAGTTTTGGATACCAATCCAAAATAAATATCCAACTTTAAATTCAAAAACTCTAAGAATTTTAATTCGCTTTGCAACATCTTATTTATGTGAAGCCGGAGTTTAAGCTGTAGTTCTAATAAAGAGTAAATATCGCTCAAAGATCAATGTGGAGCATGAAATTTGAGTAGCAGTGTCAAGCCTTATTTCACGCTTTGAAAAAATATGTGGAGATCACACGTCACGTTGTATTTACCACTCAAATATGTGTGGTTCTTTTCTCAAAAGACCATTTCAGACTAATCTACATGGTCCTCATATGGCCTGACGAAGATTATGTCTGGACTTTAAAAGAGACTGTGTGCCTTTCTTCTCAGAGTAGTCAGATAGGAAACGCCAAATTCATCTAGCTAAATTTTTAATATATATTTAAAGATGACCTGTAAAAGTGATTCCAATATCCTATTTACAGAATAAACAATTTCACTTCATTTCGTTTCAGTGATTTGTAGTGCAAGTACTCTAGCGGGCCTGAGAAACTGCAAATGGTTAATAAACATAATTCTTACCTATGTATTAGTGCAACAAAGAGCAAGCCGCAAAAGTAGGAAAAAAAGCCACACAAAAATACATTATATTTAAATAAATGTAAATATACTACACAGTAGAACATCAGGAGAGATCAAAATTAGAACATACATAGAATCGAACCACTTTGATTTTAGCTCGAATGAAACTCTACGAGCCCCTCTTACCTGTTCATGAAACTAAAATAGCTGTAAAACACACAAAACAGCGACAAAACACAACAAAGATGGCGGCTGAAACCAAATCTTAATAACGATCTAGAAAATCCTAAAACAAAAATAGGTGCTAAGCACTGCAAGTTAACTAAAGACTACATAATCAAAATAGCCACTACTCTAACAAACAACATCACAATGTTAATAAAACAAAAGATTAAGAACTGACCTACGCCGTATCTGCAACCAATTTAGCTAGATCTAACACAAAGTTAGCACAAAATTTCTTTGGAAACAAACACTACCAAGATTTCTTGCTAATGATCGTCGATCGTGTACGCGTAGAAAACACTGCATTGACAAATCAAGAATACGGATTTTAAATCGCCCAAACAAGCTTTGATTACTCTTCGCATCTGGCGTGAGCGTTCGTCGAACGTTAATTTCTATATAATCAATTAATCAGGTCTACGCGACTTCTGGGTGGCATCTACGCGACGTCAACCAACACCAGATATGAAAGTAAATGTACCCTTAAGCCAGAGCCACATCGTCGGGGTGTAACCCTGGCATGATAATATGAACTCGGCTAAGCAGTGTTCACAACTCGGCTGCGTTCACACGATGCAACAAATCGACGCTAATGCAAAAAAATCCCAAGCATCACACACCCTACACCCCTACCGTCCCCTACCATAGGAATAACAGACTCATGCACGATCATGGTCTCCGGCCGTTTCCGCCGCTCCACCATGGGCGACCTGATCGGCTGCAGCGACGCGGGGCGGAGTCTCCGCAAGGCAGGGTCTTCGGGCCGGTGGCAGTGCACGAACTTGTATAGCTCTTTGTGCAGCTGTGGACAAGCGTGCGTTACGTTACGTGGACATGCGGTTAAAAGCTGCTGCAGTATTTGTGGGTGAAGTACTCATTATAAATAAGCCTGGACCCCTGTTTCATTGGAGCATAGCCAGCAAAATGGGACTGTAAATTAATTTCATAAAATCTTCTCCAAGACTTTATATATAAATAAACACAGGTAATTGAGCAGGACAGGTATACCTACTAACCAAACCCAGAGAACATAATTTTCTACGAATTTTAACACGTTAGGTGGAAAAGTGGTTCTTGAGTCATAAGCACATAAAAGAAGATCAGATACCTACAGACTGAGAAACATTGCATTTTATAGTATGTAAGAAAGTGTGAAGTAAGAAAAAAGCACATTTTTAGATTAAAATTGTTGTTTCTCAGGTTTTTGATAAGCTGAGTGTATTTGTGTTTCTGCTGTGTGATTGTGTATTTAAAAGTGCACCTTACTGATCGAATAATATGACAAAACTGAAAAGAATGTGTTATCAATTGTTTTTAATAATAGGTTGTATTTAATCATAAAAGCAGAGAAAAGTAAGTCACTTTACAGTTCGCATTTGATTTGCATAAAAATATTTTATAAAATATTGTGCGTAAAAAGCTGTGTTAGCAGATGCATTGTGAACATCGAACGTGCATGCACCTTACTCGAAGTTTGATAAGATCTGGTCAGTCATATCTAAATCTGTCTGCAGCTGTGTACTTGCTTGCCAGAGGTCTTCCTTTCAGACTCTGTGCTGTTAAGCCGGTTCCCACAGATGCACACCCATTACACAAGTAGTTTTACATCGTCTGATATTATATTAGTTTCTGGCTGGCTAAATTAATTTATGGTGTATGTTAATTGAGCATGTAAAGGGTGTGAGCTACCCGCGCGAGTGCGCGTGCGCTGCGTGACCGTGTAAGTCGCCGTGCACTTCTTTACCCGATGCATTTAACCTGCGAAATACTCAACATGCGCACGTGACCCGTGCCGTGCACATGCATCATAAGTTGCCCCCCTTTTTAGTAGCAGTCAAAATATATTCTTCAGCATAGGGACTATTTTTGTCTGCTCATTACACGATAAGATCTGCTTTACCGACTCAGCATTATATGTTGCGTCGTAATGTTAATACAGCAGTCCAACATGCAGCCATCTTTTTTCTCTTTGCCAGACTAGGACCAGGCTTAAAAAGGTGCTATTTTGATCCTTGTTATCAAGCAATTAAATATAGTTTTCTATGCAATAGTCTGCGTCGAAGCTTCAAAAAGTATTGTGTCCTGACTTGACAAAGGATAGAATTTGAAAACTGACGAATATAAAAGACTTGACTGTATCAACTAGCACCATGAGTCACCTACGCTCAATTTTTAGTCTAGTATTAGTATAAGATACTCATTTCATGCGTGCGTTTGTTGAAATATTTGTGGTTCGCTTACCTCGAAGCCCAGCTTGAACATCTGAAGGAGCACCATGAGTCACCTACGCTCAATTTTTAGTCTAGTATTAGTATAAGATACTCATTTCATGCGTGCGTTTGTTGAAATATTTGTGGTTCGCTTACCTCGAAGCCCAGCTTGAACATCTGAAGGAGAAGCTCCCGCACCCTAGTGGCGACGGTCTCGAACAGCTCGCGGTGCGTCTCTTCAGAGGCAGTCAGCCGGCTTTTGTCGAGGACGAACCCGATGTGAGAGGTTATGAAGTCACGGATCGCCATTAAGCAGTTCTGTCAAATAGTTATATATCGTGTTTTAGAAAGATATAAACTCAAACTCAAAGCATTTATTTCAATTAAACCATTTACAGGCACTTTTGAATTGTCAAAGAGTCAGTCAGTTAGTCAGAAAGTTGAAGCTAGTTGCCCATTCCAAAACGTAGATCTCTATGGAGAAGAACGGGCAAGAAACTCCAAGGACACTCTTTTAAATATAAAAATTACAAAATCCTGGGTACATTACCCTTGTTGATTCTATATGTGAGAACAATGTAAAAAAAATATAAAAATCGAAAAGAATATAAGATTAAAAATAAGCTCTGGCAGATAAGAGATGGCCAGTCTCAATTGACGGCGCCCAAAGCCGAACTGCTATTAAAACTCGTGCCATGTTTACGGCGGGTATAGTGTCAGCGAGTAGTCTGTTTTGTTGGTGTAGTAGTCTAAAGTAAGAATGCTGTGGTTTTGGGTAAATTAATTAAGTAATTCGAGAAAAGTAAGGAGCAGGTCGCGAACCACGCTTGGTAAATGGCAATAGTTCGCTCCCTATTATATGGAACGTATTATATGGGGCCAAATGTTTATAAGCAGTTGGCTAGTGAAAACTCTCAGATGTCAGAATACCAGCGCTGCGCACTTATTTTTAAATGTCACAACATCATGCTGAGATAAGCAGCCTTTAGGCTTCGTTCAGGGCTCTCGGATTTTTTTACATTTTTTTTTCATTTCTATGATTGTCAACACAATCATAGAAATGAAAAAAAAACACGCATTCTCTCGATGGCCAGACTGTAAGTTTGTGATATCTGCAATATCAGTGGCATCGGAGCCGCGTTGTCATGATTTGTCTCAAGCCAATATTAATATTATTGTCTCGTTTATTTAATAAATACACAAATAATTTACATTTTTTAATATTAGAAATATAAAATAGTAGCCCACCGGTATCGATAGCCGGCTGTCACGACTATCGGCACAATGATTGCCGAGTTCACATCCCACACGTCGACAACCTCGCGAGTCAAATCAAGACAGTTGATTTGTTTATCTTTCTCGGCTTTCACGAGGTTTCCGTCGTGCGGGATTATTATGTCAACAATCAATGCACTATATCAGATTTACTGGCTTATTATTATTATGAGCTTGTCGTATCCCACTGCAAAGGGGCCTTTCCGACTTTCAAGCCTTAACTCCTTTACCCCGCGGACGCTACATAGGCGAGACAAAATGGCTTTTTAATATTGTTGTTTTAACTACGGGATTGTACGGGATCTCTCTCTCTTCAAGTCCATCAGGCTACAGTGTACTCACAAAGATGTGCCCCCGCTGCAGCAGGTAGGCGGGCGGCGGCGCGCGCGCCAGGCGGGCGGCCAGCGCGCGCGCCCACTGCGCCGCCTGCAGCGCGGCGTCGCGCGAGCCGGCGTACATGCTCTGCGCCGAGCGACACACCGCGTAGATGGCGTGCCTGACACAGTATCGGAATAACGACAGGAGAACACACAACGGTAAACGAGTCACCATTCATCAAGAATACACTAGAATATACAGTATTTAACCCCTTCAAGGGATGAATTTTAAAATTCCTTTCTTCGCACTCACTTTTGTCATATACGGATTACTTTTAATACAACAAATAAATGACATGCTTTTAGACCTAGCGGTTTAGGTTGAGCGTTGTCTGTTAGTGAATGAATGAATTAAATATTGGCATCTAGAAATTTAAAAAAAAAATGTCATCTGAGAAAAAGTAAAAACAAGTTCACTTGAAGCTTGAAAATAAAGTAATTTTAAAATAATTAATAGCAATTGGGTTTAAAAATGAGTCATCATCTTCCTGCCCTTATCCCATGTTACTTGGGGTCGGCGCAACACGTTTTCTTCTTCCATTCTCCCCTGTCAACCGTCACGCAATCATCTACACCTTTTTCCTTCATATCACTCCTCACACAATCCATCCATCGTTTCTTTGGTCTTCCTCTCCCTCTCCATCCTTCAACATTTATATTCATCACTCTTTTAGTCACATGCGATTCTTCCCTCCTCATCACATGCCCATACCAAGACAGTCGATTGCCTTTCAACTTTTCTGTAAGTGGCGCAACTTTCAGACTTCCTCTAATATACTCATTCCTTATTTTATCCATTCTTGTCACACCACACATCCACCTCAACATTCTCATCTCCGCTACATGCAATCTTTTTTCGTCCATCTTCTTCACAGCCCAGCATTCCGATCCATACAATACGACAGGTCTAATCACGGACTTGTATATTTTCCCCTTTAACTTGAGGGGCATCCGTGGGTCGCAAGTTGTTCCAGTGACCTGTCGCCATTTCATCCATCCTGAGTTGATCCGGTGCGTTATGTCACGGTCTACCTCACCATCCCCTTGGACAAGCGACCCGAGGTACCGGAAATCGGAACAGATAGGTATGGGCGTTCCGGCAAGAGTTATTTGTTTTTGGTTATTTGTTGGTTTAAAAATGAGTAATTGGTGCTTATTCTATTTTGATTGCACAAAATAAGGTCACGACGTTGCCTTATTTTTTCAGGTCTGTTTTGAGGCGCTCGCCCCGGATCTAGTATATTCTTGATCATACGTTTAGAAACCAGAAATAAGGGTCAGTGCAAACTGAACACCAAATTTTTCAAGTACTTTTTCATTGATTAATTGATAACGAATTAAATCACAAAAGATTTTTAACAGTAATTTTTTTCATGATTGTCCAATAAAATTGATATCAAATAAAATGCTACAGCAATTATTGCTCTACATAAAGAAGAAAAAATTGGTTCCAGTTATAATGATAATAACGCATTTTCTCCAGCAATGCTAATGATTTTAGATAGTTAAAGCTGAATAATGTTAAATCTATACATAGTATAAAACAAAGTCGCTCTCCCTGCCTGTGACCGCTCAGTGTTTCTAAATGAATATAGTGATGGTGAAAAGCGCATTTTTCACCATCATTTATGTAATTTATTGCGTAAGTTTTATGTCTACAATACATTAACATTTAACTTAGATATAGTACAGAAATCTCGACGTTTTGACACGTCGCCACGTCAGTACACATTACCCCCGAGCGAAGCAGGTGCGGGTCGCTAGTCTATTCTACTACTTTTAGATTCCATATTTGAAATTTTACAATGGTTTAACGCAATTCACTGAATCGTTGAGAGGTTGGCACGGTGTTAACTTAGCTGGGCACAGTAATGAAATTATATTTACTTGTCAGAATTCTCTGTTCTCTCTGCATCCACAAAGTGTTGCTTGTCCTTGCTGTTCTTAATGGCATCGAATTCCTCTTCGTAAGTCTTCAGTAGCCTGTTCAGTTGATTACATGTGATGTTTCTGGAAATTATATATAAGTATAAGGTAAATTCAATCTTTTGACTGCATTCAGGATGGCTTAGGTACCAAAGATTTCTCGACTAAATAAATTTTTTTTTTTTTACTAAACCTGAATAATACAGTTGACTGTTTTGTTAAATTGGTTTAGTGAACGCAACTGTGACTGCTGAGATGCACCGTTCCCGAGGACATCTCCATACGGGTGAAACTAAGAGGCGCAGGTAGTTTAATATAAATTCCACAACAGATTCGTCGATTGCTGACCACCTAAGTGCACAATGTGGAATGCAATTAAAGTATTGAGTATTATTTTTAGAATATTTTCTATTTTCTTTAGAATGTAACTGTCTTGTCTCAAATGTATAAAGACTTTTTTTTACAAAAAAATAACCGATTTCCGCAAAAAAAACACTACCAAGTGAAAAATAACTTTTTTTCATAAGGCGGTGGCAAAAAACTAAAATTCAAATCCAAAGTTTTTATTTTTTATTTTTTTGCTGTGGTACTTACCCCACACAAATTCGAATACCACTATCTGATATGTAGAAAACAGTGACAGGAAGTTATTATAACATCATCATCATCTAAGACTAAATGGGAAAAATACGTATTAATGAAACTAACTCAAAATCTACCCTCGCAAAGTTAATAAAGTTTACATGGGACCACCCCGAGAGCATACCCGTTCAAACAAAAAAAAAAAAATGTGCAAATCCGTGTACATAAAAAAAAATGCATCGGAATTGAGTCTTCCGTTTTTAGAAGTCGGTTAAAAAAGTTTTTTATGGGTCTGTGTCAGTGTCTCGCTTGTCCAACACAGGCATTAGGTGGTTTAAATATAATTAAAGGGCAAGAAACTCACGAGAAGGTGAGCGGCGCCAGCACGGCGGCGCACTTGATGCGCTTGGCGAGCTGCGCCGTGAAGGTAGACAGGCAGCACTCTACACAAGAGAGTAGTACTCACGAGAAGGTGAGCGGCGCCAGCACGGCGGCGCACTTGATGCGCTTGGCGAGCTGCGCCGTGAAGGTAGACAGGCAGCACTCTACACAAGAGAGTAGTACTCACGAGAAGGTGAGCGGCGCCAGCACGGCGGCGCACTTGATGCGCTTGGCGAGCTGCGCCGTGAAGGTAGACAGGCAGCACTCTACACAAGAGAGTAGTACTCACGAGAAGGTGAGCGGCGCCAGCACGGCGGCGCACTTGATGCGCTTGGCGAGCTGCGCCGTGAAGGTAGACAGGCAGCACTCTACACAAGAGAGTAGTACTCACGAGAAGGTGAGCGGCGCCAGCACGGCGGCGCACTTGATGCGCTTGGCGAGCTGCGCCGTGAAGGTAGACAGGCAGCACTCTACACAAGAGAGTAGTACTCACGAGAAGGTGAGCGGCGCCAGCACGGCGGCGCACTTGATGCGCTTGGCGAGCTGCGCCGTGAAGGTAGACAGGCAGCACTCTACACAAGAGAGTAGTACTCACGAGAAGGTGAGCGGCGCCAGCACGGCGGCGCACTTGATGCGCTTGGCGAGCTGCGCCGTGAAGGTAGACAGGCAGCACTCTACACAAGAGAGTAGTACTCACGAGAAGGTGAGCGGCGCCAGCACGGCGGCGCACTTGATGCGCTTGGCGAGCTGCGCCGTGAAGGTAGACAGGCAGCACTCTACACAAGAGAGTAGTACTCACGAGAAGGTGAGCGGCGCCAGCACGGCGGCGCACTTGATGCGCTTGGCGAGCTGCGCCGTGAAGGTAGACAGGCAGCACTCTACACAAGAGAGTAGTACTCACGAGAAGGTGAGCGGCGCCAGCACGGCGGCGCACTTGATGCGCTTGGCGAGCTGCGCCGTGAAGGTAGACAGGCAGCACTCTACACAAGAGAGTAGTACTCACGAGAAGGTGAGCGGCGCCAGCACGGCGGCGCACTTGATGCGCTTGGCGAGCTGCGCCGTGAAGGTAGACAGGCAGCACTCTACACAAGAGAGTAGTACTCACGAGAAGGTGAGCGGCGCCAGCACGGCGGCGCACTTGATGCGCTTGGCGAGCTGCGCCGTGAAGGTAGACAGGCAGCACTCTACACAAGAGAGTAGTACTCACGAGAAGGTGAGCGGCGCCAGCACGGCGGCGCACTTGATGCGCTTGGCGAGCTGCGCCGTGAAGGCCCACTCCGCCTGCAGGCGCGAGCGCGGCATGTGCTCCGTCACCGACATTGTCGTCAGGTACGACAGGTATTGCTGCGGCAAAAAAAAATTAAGTTATTGGTTGACAAGGAAAAGCTTGCGATTATCAAGATACTAGCTTTTGTCGCCCACTTGGATATCGAAAAATATCCAACGGGGATGTACTACCGGGATTACATACTGCAGCGTTTCAAGCCTGCATATTTTTCTAATAATAATCCTTATTCGTTTAAAATTGTTTCATTGAACCAGTTTACAGCTGTATTTGATTACCGGCAGTTAATTTTATTCGAGAATTTACATCAATTTGTTTGACGTGCAAAAAATTACCAAGAACTCGTGTCATCACAGAAAGAACGACCGAAGAGAATGTTTAATAATTAGACCAATTTATCACGTGATTTCTAGGAAAACCGTATGGTTAAATTATAAATTACAGTTTTTCTCCATTTAATATGATGTCACATTTGCTACTTCAAGTTCGAACATTAGGTAATTTAAATCTAATGCATTTGTTTTTTTTTATTTAGTACCAAATTATTTACCGTAAACCAATCTTGGACCTGAAGGATAGAGCTATTCACGTCGTCTAGATTTTGTGACCGTCTGTTGATTTTAAAGATCAATGTTGTATCATCTGCAGATAACACCATGTTCGGTTGATTTTGAAGTAATTGGGGTAAATCATTAATGTTAACTAAAAAGAGGAATGGACCAAATATCGAACCTAGAGGAACGCCCATTTCAGAACCTTATGAGTTTATGCCGTTTACTTGAACTTTAACCTTTCTGCCTTTTAGGTATGATCTTAGTAAATCAAGAGCTGTATTCCTATTCCTATAGTGCTCCAGTTTCAGCAGAAGTATCTCATGGTCTATGCAATCGGAAAGGGAACCCGTGAACAGATTCTCATTGTTCGTCAGACCAACACCTACACGGAGCTCATTATGCGAATAAAACTCGAGGGCTGGACTGATCGTGTTGCGATTGCTGGCTACAAAATTGTGAACCTACTCTACGCTGATGACACTACCTTGTTTGCGACTAGTGCTGAACACATGGAGGAACTACCCCTTAAAATGGAGCGCGTGAGCCTTACGTTTGGATTAAGGATTAATTGAAGGAAGAGCAAGATGATGATTGTAGACCGTAGCAACAACAACTCGCCAAACATGACACAGATTGCGAAATGCGACGTAGTACAGGCCGACTTATATCTTGGTGCTATGGTCTCAAGCAATGGCAACTTCGTGGATGGGGTGAAACGGCGTATGGCTCTGTAAAAGCTAAAAAAAAATGGAGAAATCGCAACATAACTAAGGCCACTAAGATCTGGCTTATCCGTACATTTTCACCATATTTCTGTACGCAGCTGAGACGTGGACATATTGAACATTACAAGAACTGGAAAAGAAAAAGTAGATTCTCTAGAAATGTGATGCTGGAGAAGAATGCTTGGAGCATCATGAACAGAATTCCGCACAAACGTCTCCATACTCCAAGAACTCGGCATCAAACAGCGTCTATCAGCACGAGTAGTCTCGAATACTGGAGTTTTTTGGTCATGTCTCCAGATGGAATAATGACTCCATAGAGCGTCAAGTGGTGTATGGTAGATTGGAAGGTATTATGCCACGCGAGAAGTCACCGATGAGGTGGACCGATCAAATAAAATATTCTATTGGAGGCCCTATCAATGAATGCGCCATATTACAGAACCAGATGGAGGGAGATCGTGAGGCGGGCAATGACTACACCTGCGATTGGACACAGTTCACAGACCACGACCACTCTGTCAAGCAAGAGCGAAATGAAGAAGAAGAATTTTGAATCTGTGATATCTTTTAACGTATTAATTTAAATGATATGATGTCTGGTTTAATCTAAATGAAATGCCAAATATAAATAACAAGTTTTATAATATGTATGGATATAGAAATATAGAAGAGGCAGAGAGGGAGAAAGTGTGAACTGAATAATGTTTTGAAACTTATATTAGATAGCTCTGTATTATAGTTTGACCGGGACCGCTGTTCCGAATGAGCGACGGGACGGCGTGAGCGTTGACCAATGAGTAGCCTGCACTGACTATTCCCCCCCCCCCCCCCGTTTTTCCGCGCAGAGTCTGACACGCCCTCCCGATCCGCCCAGAGCGGGAGAAACTATTTGATATATACCCAAACCAAAAAAAAAAAACACAAAGACTCGTTTTGATTTGACTTTGTTTTCTTTCAATTATAATCTAACGCGGTGGATGGGTGGATACAATAGTCTATTGTGTGTACAACAGTCTATTGTATGTTCCATTTTAAGAATGTACACATCCGTCAGTCCCACATGCTCGTACCTTGAGCAAGGTCTCCACCGTGCTGTCGAAGGTGCCGGTGAGCAGCAGCAGGTCGCGCGCCGCCGCGCCGGGCGCGCGCCCGCCCAGCGCCGCGGCCACGTGCAGCGCGAAGTCCGCGCGCATCTCCGACGCGATGTCCAGGCCCTCGCGCAGCTCGTGGATCAGCTGCGGAGGGAGTGCCGTAGAGTATATTAAATAAATAAATAAATAATATTTATTATCAAAAAGCCAAATACGATTTGTCCATCTCAACCAGAACATACACGCCACTATATGATTTACAACGATATGCGTTATTTGAGACAGAGTGAACGTCTGTGTCGGTGCTAGTACAAACTGTGTTACAGACTCAGGCGCCTTCCTCTTACAGTTCATTTACAATTTGCTGCACTTTGTAGGAGTTATTGTAAGCATAAAAACTTAGTTTAACATAAGTACTAAACACTTATTTAAATTTTGTAAGCAAGTAAAGGGTGTGTGTGGTGTCGGTGTACGTGTGGGGGTGTGTGGTGTGAGTGTGTGTGGTGTGCGTGGTATCGGTGTACGTGTGGGGGTGTGTGATGTGGGTGTGTGTGGTATCGGTGTACGTGTGGGGGTGTGTGGTGTGAGTGTGTGTGGTGTGCGTGGTATCGGTGTACGTGTGGGGGTGTGTAGTGTGGGGATGTGTAGTGTGGGTGTGTGTGGTGTGCATGGATGTGTGTGTGGGTTGAGTTGTATGTTTCGTATGCGTCACAGTATAAAAACAGATTTTATAGAAGTAATTTATAAACGAGTGAGTATTTTTTTTTTTCAAAGAGTTGTTCAGTCTCGTCGTACGTTAACTTTTGAAGAAAACGACTAATAAAAACTTTTTCACAAAAAATAAAACCGACTTCCAAAAAAAAACACTACAAAGTGAAAAATAACTTTGATTTCGGAAGTCGGTGTCTTTGGTTTTTTATATTCGTTTTTTTGCCACCGACTTCCGAAATCAAAGTTATTTTTCACTTTGTAGTGTTTTTTTTTGGAAGTCGGTTTTATTTTTTGTGAAAAAGTTTTTATTTTTCACTTTTTAGTTGTGGTACCTACACAAAACCCTCACAAAAATTTGAATACCCATTACCTGCTGTGTAAATTACAGTGATAGGAACTATTAGAATATCATCCACATATACTAGATGGGAAAAATACGTATTATTGAAGCTAACTCAAAAACACCTCATCAGATCATGACCAAATTTATATGGGACCACTTCTGAAGTATGCCCTACCAAACAAAAAAAGAATCATCAAAATCAAATCATAATTGGCGGAGTAATCGCGTAACAAACATACAAAAAAAAAATACAACCGAATTGAGAACCTCCTCCTTTTTGAAGTCGGTTGAAAACGGTTTTACATTAAAATTTAGGTAAGGAATATACGTTGCAGGATTCGTTTATGGTGTTTTTGGTAGTGACAGGTGGGCATACAGGATCTTTACGACGCAGACGCTTATTTTGCTCTAGTAACCTTGGGTCGTAGGTCAATGATGAGTGTACACGTGAGGTGATATTAAGCGCACAGAGCTGCCGGACAGTGAGTACCGATATGTCCATATAAAGCTGGGTAGTCGGGTACCGGTAAGGTTTGTAAAGCATGACTTTCAAGACTGCTCTTTGTGCCCTTTCAAGGCGAAGTATGTACGTTTTAAGTGTACCACCCCAAACAGATATGCAGTAAGTAAGAAGTGACTGAGCTAGGGCAACATAGATAGTTTTTAATAATCAGTCGGCAACTACTCTTCTTAGTTTTTTCATTGGAAACATTAGTTTACAAACACGCGAAACTGTCACACTGATATGCTTTTGTCAACTCAATGTGTTATCAATGTGCACGCCCAAGTATTTAACACAAGAGCTTCTATGTATAGTAGGGCAGCTGCAAGGGGTCAGTGTATAGTGACAACTATGGGCTTTAACGTCTGGCATACTAGGCTGTGTAGCTGTATTCGCTGAGAAATGCATATAATGGGTTTTGGAGACATTTAGCGTTAGCAAATTCAGTGAAAGCCAATCCATAACTATGCCTACAGCATTTTCAGCTGCGTGATGAGCAGATTCCCATGTTTCACCACTTATGATAAGGGCAGTGTCATCTGCATATACCTACGAGCATCTTGCAGTGTGGAATTGACAGCTGAAACAATCTGTTTATATTGTGAGACTCTCAGCTCAAACTGAGTAAACATGCAACCAGACCAACGTTGACCGACGCCTAATAATATCACATTAAGTAGGTAATAATGAAAGATTGAAAAACATTCTCGTATTTGTCTAGGATTTTGTCTGTTTTGTAGGTGCGATTGGAACATAGAAAACCATGACTGTAATATGCTCAGTTTACATCACACAGGCTATAAAAGTAATCATTCCATGCGGAAAAGAACCCGCAATACAAAACAAAAGACATTGTACATGCACATACAGACAAATCTACGTACAGAGTGCTCGCGACTGGCATCGTTTGTAATCGCCTTACATAATGTCTATGTGTGCGAGCGCGGGATTTCCATAGACATAGAGAATGGACTATGCGTTCTTTTAATATTTTATTAATATGAGGGTGGCTGCAATCCTATCCTATAGAACCCATGTCACTTGCCAAATAAACTCAGTCAAGTCAATAAACTCACTTGTCCCTACGTTCGCATACTTATCACGTTCCATATTCAGTTGTGCAGTGAATACAGACCTAAAAGTATGAGCGCGGCCAGTAGTTCTCTTGAGTAAGTACTGGCTACGAGTATTGGCCAACCCTGTGCGATTCGTGATTGTGTTGTTAAGTACTGAAAGTTTATTTTTGTGGTAATTTTAGGAAAGAAAAGTAAAAAAATCGCCACTTTTTTTTTTCTATGTGCCGGTTTTATTTTACCGGGTTATTACATGGGGCGCGGGCCGCCGTCCTTTGGCGGGTGTCTACATTGTACTGTTGAAAAATTACTTGTTTAAAAATTTATGGATTTGAGGTAATTTTGGCACAAAAAATGTGAAGTTTAAATAGTAATAACTTTTTTACTTTCCATAATAATAAGATTGTTTATTACTTTATGGTAATGTCATTGCGGTACCTATGTGCCCCTTTTGGATTGGACAGGGTTCTTTTTTAGGTATTGTATACCGAGTTTGTTGTCTATTCTATATCAAATTATGTATGGTCTGTTCCAAAAAAATCTGATAAAAGTGTAAGCAAATCCTGTTTCGGTTAAACTCTTACGCAATCGCTTACTAAAGGGAATTAGTAACACATTCATCTGTATTTAGAAGGTTTCAACTTTATATCTCACCACCTTTTCCAACAATTATTGTTTCCAATAATTATTTTCGATCCATTTGTTAAAATCTTTTTCTTAAAAAAATTATTCAAAAAAAACTACATCAGATAGTTTTGGAACAAGTGTACCTTGTTCCAAAGCTATCTGATGTAGTTTTTTTTGTGTGAAAGCTTTTTCTTGTATTATGTACCTGTTTGACGGTGAGGCACGACGGGTGTTCGGGCCGCGCCTCCAGGCGGAAGGACAGGTAGTCGTGCACGGCCTCCATGCACAGGCTGGACAGCAGCAGGAAGTGCGCGCGGTACGACGGCAGGCGCATGGCGCGGCACTCGCCCGACCAGCAGCCGTATCTGGTGCGAGGGGCGGTTACAGGATATACAATACAATATTTTATTTTTAAGGAATTCGCAAATCACTACATAGTATAAAACTAAGTCGCTTCCCGCTGTCTGTCCCTATGTATGCTTAGATCTTTAAAACTACGCAAAAGTGATTTTTCAGTCATAAGGCTGCGGGCACGAAGACAGCGGCAAGGAAGGGTTGGCCGAGCGGAGCGACGGAAATGGTACAAAGGACATATCCGAAAATGGTTTTTTATTATTCAATAATTCTAACCAGGATATGTTCAAAACATTTGGATAGACATCCCAAAAACTAGTGGTTCTAACTATATACCTTTTTTAAAAATACAAATTTTTAGAAAAATCGTTTTTTACTTTAGTGTGAATTTACTCCTAAAACGAACACACCTTTCTAATTATCTAAAGTGAACACACCCCAAAAAAAATTAAACTTGTCAAAATTGACACATGCTACTGTCATTACTGCCAATTTATTGACAGTAGTGACAGTAACATGTGTCAATTTATGTCATATTTGACAGATGAATAGAATCATCTGTCAATGAGATTATCAGTGTGTGAGGTTTTATTTGAGTTGACTTCAACAAATAAAATATATGTACATACTAACATCTTTCGGGTTTTCCGATCAAAAAGTGACATCTGCACGCGACCGATCGCGTATGCGTGCGACGATCGCTTATAATTTATAATTTTTCTCTTAAATGGAGGGGTCTAAAAATATTATTTCAGTGGTTCTTAGTTCCATATTTTGTCGCTTTTATTTGGGTGTAGTGTGATGCAGGTAAGATTTTTCTCGAAATAATAAAACAACTTCTCTACAAAAAGCGGACATCTTTGTTCCGTCGCCCCCGCCCCGCTTGTCATTTTAAATACGGGCTTGAGTTAGCTTCAGTCTTTTATTGAGCTTACAGCTTTACGGCTGAGATTAATAAACGGTAATTATAGATAGAGCAATCCACTGAGACGCGCCCCACTCCGCTCCGCCCCGTACTAAAGTACAGCTTACAGTACAGTCGTCGCGGAGTGGGGCGCCTCGTCGTGGATTGCACTATCTGTAGCACGTGCTTTGGGTTATACAGTATGTTAACTAACGAAAGGCATTCCCGTTAACTTGCAATAGTAGTCCTTACGCCATTTATCTTTGTTACTCCTCATCATATGACCTGCCCACCTATATTTTAGTTTTCTTATGCAGTATGTTACATCTTTAATATTTGTATGTTTTCGCAATGTATCTAAATTTATTGTCTTTTAATTTGACGTTGAGCATGCTACGCTGCATCATCATCATGCTAGGTCTCAAGTTTGCACATATTTTTCTTCATCAGACTCCATGTTTGACATCCATAGGTCCATAAGTCTACTTTACATCTAGAATTAATTTTTCCTCAATTGCAATTAATGTAAATCATTATCTTACTTTATACTTGAATAATTTTTTTTTTTTTTTTTTTTTTATTTATAGTGGGTAAAATACACGAGTTAAATATTTTTTCCTTAGCTTTGAGTGGTACTTGAGGGTTTTTGACAATTTCCTTAAATGCCCAATATCTTTTCCATGCTAGCTGTACTCTGTTGATTATTTATTTTGTTGTAAGATCGTTTGGTGATATTATCTGTCCAAGGTATGTATATTCTTCGACATATTCTATTATGATGCCGTTAACTGTGAATGGGGTTTTGTCAAGGTTTGTCATTAATTTGGTTTTTGTAGCGTTCATTGAGAGACCGACCCTATCGCTTTCGTTCACAAGTTGTTCAAGCATCTCTTGCAGGCTTCTTGGATCTTCAGAGATTAGAATTAGATCGTCTGCAAATCTTAGATAGTTTAGTTGCTTTCATCTTAGATTTTTAGTCCATATTTGGTCCACTAGAGACGTCTAAATATGTATTCAAGCACTGCCGAGAATAGTTTGGGTGATAGTGGATCTCTCTGTCTGACTCTCCCTCTTTTTATAGGGAAGTACTCTCCTACTCTTTCTGTCCGTATTTTTGCTTTCATGTTTTTGTATATGTTATTAATTAGTCTTATGTATTTCTTTTCAACGCCTTGTATTGCAAACGCTTCCCATATTTTTGTGTGTTTTAAAGAGTCAAACGCTTTATTATAATCTACAAATGCCAAATAATAAGCCATGCCGTGTTCATTACATTTTTGGATAACTTGTTTTATAGTATGTATATGATCGATCGTTGAAAAATCGTTGCGAAAACCTGCTTGCTCTCTGGGTTGATTTTCATCCAGATTCTTTGTTAAACGGTTTAGAAGTATTTAAGAAAATATCTTGTAGACGTTAGACATCAGGCTAATGGGTCTGTAGTTTTATATAATGCCTTTTTTGTGAAGTAGTATTATAGTTGATTTAAGGTCTGTGATAGTATCTAATGTTACATCAGATGTCCCTAATAGAAGTTCGTTAGATATGCAGTCTTCTGCCCTTCCCGGTGCCTTACCTGTTTTTTTGTGATTTGATAGCCTACTCTACTTCTTCTTTCATTATACATGGAATTTCTTCGTCACTATTTATATCAATTAATTGATGTTTTTCGTCTGGCGATATGTCGTCGCTATATAGCCCTTTAATACTCCGTGGCTACTTCTAGTATTTCGATTCTGTTTGTCTTGTTTTCTTATCTTAATGGTGTGTCATATTGTCCATCCAGTTAGTATTTTCTCTTAGCTCGTCCCATGCTTTCTTGACTCCTCCTAATTGTTCTATGTAATAATTTATTATATTGCTCCTTCTTTCCTGTCTATGTTTCCTGATTTGCAGATGTATTTCTTTACTTAGATTTTCTATCTTGTTTTTGTTGGTTTTCCTGTCTTTATCCAAAGACTTTCTCTGCAGGATTGAACTTCTAGCTTCTTTACCTATTTTGTCTTTAGTGTCGTTATTTATTCTAGTTTTGTTTTCAACTTTCTTTAATTATTTTTCGAGGGCGTCGTATTTCTCTTGGACATATTTGGCAGTCTTTGTTGTTTTTAAATTATTTTCTAATGATTCTAAAATATTTTCTGCAATTGGTAAGGGTATTGGTTTTTTACTACTTTGAATGTTTTTCCTCTGTATTTTTGGTTCTACTGTGTACATTTGTCCTCGAAGCATTCTGTGATATGTGTTGTAGTTGAGTTGATTAACCACATCAATATTAAAAAACGCTCTAGGTTTGTTTGTGAGAATGTAATCTATTTCATTCCTTGTTTTCCCATCAGGTGACACCCATGTCCATTTTCTATTATGTTTCCTATTGTAGTAGCTATTCAAGATCTGTAAGTTATTTTCTAATGAAAAGTTGATCAATATTTGACCATTGTCATTCTTTTTACCTGTTGTGTACTGGCCCAGTAAATTTTCTTCGTTCTTATTCCTTTTTCTAATTTGACTGTTAAAGTCTCCCATTATAATAACTTTTCTATACAAATTTGGCGTAATTTGGTTGAGTTTTTTGTAAAATTCATCTCTTATGTCTTTCTGGGTAATTTCCGTTGGAGTATATATTTGTACGATTGAAGTTGGTTTTCTGCATCCTGGGAGTTTTATATTCAAAATGGCTATCCTGTCTGATATTCCTCTGAACTACACTCAGGGGCACATTTAACCGGCCACCTACATTTTGTCGATTATTTCAAAATTGTATCGGATTTTAACTAATTTTGTTATAAAATTACTTTGGGTGAATCTTTGAGAACACAAATAAAACATGTGTAAGTTGTGAAATGGTTTAATCAAGACAAAAAATTTCAAAATGCGAATATGCAGTCTTCTGACCAAAAACGACATTTAGCAAAATTTTAATTTAAAAAAAGTATGCTCTTAATTATCGCACTAATAATGTGTATTTCCTCCTCTGGCCCTAATCACCTCTTGTAATCGATTTGTAAGCCCGTCCATTATGTCTTGGATGTCGCTTTGTGGAATGTTCCTCCACTCCTCAACAGCTGCAGTTTTCAGCTCACTGATGGTCCTAGGAGCTGGTGTTCGACTCCGAATTCGTCTTTTTAGGTTGTCCCATACATGCTCTATCGGGTTCAGGTCAGGACTCCGAGCTGGCCATGGTAATCTCTGAATATTGATGGCGTCCAAGTACTCTGTGACAATTCTCGCGGTGTGTGCACGAGCGTTGTCGTGCATTAAAACAAAATTATCGCCAATGAATGGAGCAAATGGCATCACATGTGGTTCTAGGACTTCTGTCACGTACCTATGAGCATTTACGCTGCCTCTATCGAAGACCACCAACTCTGTACGGGCCTCGTAACAAATGCCACCCCACACCATAATCGAGCCTCCTTCGTAGCCCACTGTTTCAACCACAGCACATTCAGCAAACCTTTCACCACGGCGTCTATACACCCGCTGACGTCCATCAGGACCTCGTAAAGCGATTCTTGATTCATCAGAGAAGAGAACTGCTTTCCATTGCTCTGACGTCCAATTTAAATGTTCTCGAGCAAAAACAAGTCTCGCTCTTCTGTGAGTTGTCGTTAGCTGTGGTACTCGAGCCGGTCGAAATGATCCCAGATCCCTCTCTGCTAACCTTCTTCTTATTGTTCTTAGGCTCACACTTACATTTCGTACCTCAAATAAGCGGTTACGAGCCTCAGAAGCCGTTGTGAACCGATTTCGAAGAACGTTCGAGACGATGTAACGGTCATCTCTCTCTGACGTACACCGTCTACGACCTTGTCCTGGTCTCCTTGTGTAGGAACCGGTCTCTCTGAAACGCCGGATAGCATCTTGGATAGTGCTTCGTGGGTATCCAAGCATTCGTCCAATCCGACGCTGGCTGAACCCAGCGTCTGCAAGTGCCACAGCCCTAGCTGCTCCAGCTACGTCTAGTGGCATTATTTTAGTGTAAATAAGGTCACAGTACTTCAATACCTCGGTTTTGTTCGAAACAATGGTAAGACAACGTTGTAAAACAAATTTATCCTTCACACAAAACGAGAGGCGAGACTGTCAAATTTCTACTGAACTGATTATTGTTGAATAAAAACCACAAAAGTAAAAAAAAACGCGGATAAATGTGTTTTCTTTATGTCAGATATACCCACTTATAAAGTTACGCCTAGTAGTCAAAGCCCAAGTTAACATAAACAAACGATATGGAATTTCGAATGAGTGGACGGTTAAATGTGCCCCTGAGTGTATATTATTTCGTTTTTCAGATATTTCTTGATCATAAACCCTACTCCGTATATTCCAGCCTTTTCATTAATGTGGTATAATATGTATTTGTCGTGTTCTTCCGTTTTCTCATCTGCTCTTCTTACGTCACTCAAGCCTATAATATCCTAGTTAACTGTTTCCAATGCATGTTCTAGTTCAAGTAAAGAATCTTGTGATTTTATAGATCTTGTATTTAGTGTAGCTACATTGAATTTATTCCTAGATCGTTGTTTTGTATTTTCAGAGAATTGTTTAGTGGGTAGTGATCCGTTGGACTTCTCTGCCGCAAGCTTTTGGGGGTGTTAGTCTATCGCCTCGCGGTGACCTACCGTATTGGGGTTCTGTTTGTTTTTGTAAAATTTATTTCTATATTGTTTATTGTTCTCACGTTTCCGGTGCCTGATATTTCCTATATTTTATACTGTTGCGTGTCTTTCTCTGACATTGAATGAGATCTGGCTCGCATATAAGCAAATGCATCTGTTTTGTGCAACTTGGGTGGAGCTATAATGCTTTTTACCCCTTCAGTGGGACATGTTGGTGTTTGGATGTTCGCAGGTGACAAAGAGGAATCTCTTTTCCATTTTTCAGCTTCTGGTTTTCTTTTTATTATACGTTTACTATTCTTAATGAAGGCTTCGTTACCTTTATCTTTTTCCAGTTTCAGTTGTTGTTGCAGATTTTTGCGTAGTTCTATTGTCTCCTTTGTAAAATCTTCCGTTATATAAGTCTGTTCTGGAAGTTTTGTTTTATTCTTCAATATTTCTACTTGTTTTTTATATGATGTAAAGGCGATTAGGTCTAGTTTTTCCATCCTGTTCAAGTAACATTTTTCTTTTGCAAGGTGTAACTTAGCAACTCCTAAAAGTGATTTTCTCCTCCTGTGTTGATTGTAATTTTGTGTTATTACGAACATAGTATATTGGAACCCATACTATTATGGAATAGGTCGTATTTTAGTGTTTACATATTATTGCTCGTGACTGTACACGCGATCGTGTCGCACTTGTCTTTCCACGTTGAAAGACAAGTGCGCGTGTACAGAGTGTTTGCAAGCTATATTCTTTCGTAACGGCAACGCTTTTTATTAATTAACATACTGTATTATATTCCCGTCTCTTTCTCCCACTTTTAGTTTGAAAATTGTGCGAGAGTGATCTGATCAGTCACACAGGCACAATTTGTCAAACTAAGCTAAAGTTCAACACAACCGGACACTCCATCCGAACGTACTCATATCAGTTCGTCCGGATGGAGTGTCAGGGTTGTTGACTACTACTAAGTACAAGGGGTAGGCAATTAGACAAGACTGTTTATGCAGTAAAACTTAGGTATGAGATGTATACTGACCTTCTGAGCTCATAAGTCTTCAGTTCGTCCTCGTCCTGCATGGAGGAGTCAGGGCGCTCGTTCGTGGGGTCCTCGAACATCTCCTCGGCGTCCTCTTCGATGAAGCTTTCTGATTGTTGCTGAGGATCGAAAAGCGGCATATTATGTATGTATCGTACTAGAGGCGATTAAGTTTTCTATTGGTTTATTGATCATGCAATGTTTTACTAAAGTAAAGCCATTTTAATAGGTAACATTTGACAATTCATCAAAATTCAACAACGTAAAAAAAAAATTTTTTTTCGTTTTGTTAGATTTGCACAATTGCTTAACTTTTTTCAATTACGATTACATATTTATTGTTATAATGACCGATACGAGTAATTTTACGATTTGCTTTCACTAAACTGACAGACGTCAAATGTTACCTATTAAAATGGTCTTACTTTAGAATATGACATCGACACAAGAATACAGGTGGTTCACTTCGCATTTTAGGTATGAACCTACGAGTATGCGACGGGCTCGACTTGTCGGGCCGATTAAGTGACATGTAACGTGGTCAAAAGATCTAAGAGTTAGAAAGAGAGGCAACTTCTAGGTGAATATAACTTTAGGTAAGTAGCGCTGTGCGAACTGAATTGCACTTTATTGTGTCGTAGCAAGAGTCGCTTTTTATTTAAATGATTTTGCGGAGTGAACCATCTGTATTTATGTGTGGCATCGATAAGATTATACATAATCTGAATTGAAAAAGAAAGTCATAAAATATGTCTTTCCCACTGCAGGGCAAAGACCTCTTCTCGTACAGAGAAGGCACGAGCATGGATCATCACGCTTGCTCAAGACAGGTTGACATGTTTGAACAAAAAATATACAAAAGGTTTTTTTTTGTAAGTACAAATAAATAAAACTGTTACATTAATATTCTTAAAACATTTAGATAGATAATCATTATGCATATCCGTGGCCATTTTTTCTTTTGGCATTACATTTTGTACCCAAGACACCCACAGTTATAGATCGTGCAATCCACCTCGACTCGTCCCACTCCGCTCCACTCAGTACTAAAGTACAGCTTACAGTACAGTCCTCGCGGAGTGGGGCGCGTCGAGGTGGATTGCACTATCTGTATCTTTGACGGTCTTTACGGGAAATCAGAAGCCCAAAAGTCTGACAACCAGTCTTACCAAGGGGTATTGTGTACCCAGTAACCGTGGAGGTCAGATAGGCAGTCGCTCCGTGTAAATTACTGGTATTCAGCTGTATCAGGTTAGACTGGAAGTCGACTCCAACATAGTTGAGAAAAGGTGGGCAGATTGACCTACGACACCCACGGTGAGAGAAGAGATACTCGTAGCTAACTCTTTGTTTGCTTTACTTACGTCAGGTTTCTCCAGTGTGAGGTAGACCTTATCAAGCAGGTTGTGACGCATCTTGTAGATAAACATCATACAACGCCGAACGCCCTGAGTCTTCAGGATTTCTTGGTGGTAGTCCCTGAAAGGCAAAATAATAAATGTTATTTTTTGTATCTTTAGATAGGTTTTACAGCACGACGGCTGGAAGTTGTGGAGATTAAACAACAAAAACGAGAATAAATAATTAAAATTCAATTTTACAGGCAGACAAAACAGTTGAAATTACGAAAAAAAAAAATACGGGCGCTTTGAGTCTGCTAGTTGCATTTTTATGCCAATTTCAACCGAAGATCACACAATGACCTACAAGTAGTTGTTCCGGGACTGGCTGTTCGTGTAAATGTTTGTTAACGGACCCACAATACACGAGAAATTAAGTGTAGGGCAACGTTTAAAAAAAAAATGTGTAAGTAACACGTTTTACAATCATAGTCCCAAAGATTTTGAAAGAAATTTAGAATCCATTGCGAACCAAGTATAACGTAGATAACGCAACTAATATTGTTGAATTGTCAAATTGTGATGTATTGCCACTATAATGGTATGGTGCGTGCGCAAGTATATCGTAACGTGTGTGGCCTTCATAAGGAATGTGTTCCGTAGTTGTTGCTGATCGAAATGATGCTGTTGATATGAGTATTTTGTTTTTGTCATTTATATATCTGTACAATGACACCTAGAACTTACCCAACAGTTGCATGTTTCGGACTGGCCTCCGATAGACCGGAGGCCCCTCGCTGGACATGTAGCCGCTTTCGTTGAACGTATATATTCACTCACCTGTACAATGACACTTCGCACTTGTCCAACAGTTTCATGTGCGTCAGTTCGGACAGGCCTCCGATATTAAACGCGTCGTTGGCGATCAGAGGCCCCTCGCTGGACATGTAGCCGCTTTCATTGGACGTATACGGGTCTCCGTATTTGTGTGGGATGGCGATCTCTGGTGTTGATAAGTCGCTGCTTGATGCTATGTGCTCTGAAATCATTTGATAGATAGGTGGAAATTATTGAATATTTAATGTGATCTAGGGCTGTTTAGCTAACGTTCAACTTGAGCAGAAATAACCTTATTTTATCCTCGATTAAGATCAAAATACAGTATCGTCCGTTTTTTTTTGTTTCGATATAAAGTACCTTACTTGTTTTCAAAAACTAAAGATCAATAATATCTATGGCTTGTTTCACCTCCAATTGTGATCAATTATGATCCTCCATTTATCTGAATAATTCATATCTGGAAGACAACGCTTCTTTAACGGATCTCGTCCACTAGACGAGCACGACTCCTGCCACTCGTGGTCCGATCTGCGGGTAGTTGGCCGTTGCGACCAAGTGCGCGATTCGGTTTCTATAATTTACCTGGTCGCTGCGAAAACTGGTCGTGCGCGTGGCCGTCTAGACAGGCCTTTTGGTTCTATTATTGTGACAAATAGCTGAAGTTAAAGTCCCACCCTTTTACCCACTAATCAAGTCCAACTCACTGGTGTCCACGCCGCTGTCCACATCATCCGTGTCGTGTCCCTCCCTGAGGTCGGGCAGAGGCTCCTCCTTCAGCGACCCTCCCGACTGCTCGCTGCAGCTGCTGCTGCTCGGGTCGGAGGGCGACACGTTGAAGCGCACCAGGCAGGGCCGCGGGCATTCAGATGCCGGGGTGCTGCGGGAGAGATTGTGGTTGCTTGTAAATATTACGGGTTTTGGGATTTATTGATTCCCACGTAGATTTTAACGCTTTTTACGCGACCAAATACCACAGTACAACTTCACAGATACCCTTTAAATATAATGGTAAGTCATTGATATACACTAAGAACAGGAATGGACCCAGTATTGAGCCTTGAGGTACACCTAACTTAACTGGTAGCTCGGAAGATTTTACACCATCAACATCTACACATTGCGACCTATTATTTAAATACGAATTTAAAACGTTGAGAGCTTCGTTTAGCACACCGTAATGACGCAGTTTACGCAAAAGCGTGTCATGGTGCACGCAATCAAAGGCTTTGGAAAGATCACAGAAAACTCCAATAGCATTTTGAGAGTTCTCCCATGCGTTAAATATGTGTTTCAGCAGAGCAATACCCGCATCTGTAGTCGAACGACCCTTTGTAAAACCATATTGTTAATTATGAAGGAGGCTATTTAAATTAAAATGTCTTAGCAACTGCTCGAGTATTAACTTTTCAAATATTTTGCTGAATGCTGGTAAAATAGAAATAGGCCTGAAATTGCCAAAGTCACTTTTATTACCTGATTTAAATAATGTTATGACTTTACTACTCTTCATGAGGTCAGGAAAAGTTCCTAAATCAACACATTTATTAAAAGTAACAGCTAGATAGGGGGCTACGATGTCTATTATATTACTTAAAAGTTTAATGGAGATTCCCCAGTAATCACCAGTGTTTTTAGTCTTGAGTGTGTTAAAAACATTAACTAAATAACTTAAAAAACATAACTGGCGAAATGTGGGTGTACTACAGGTACACCTCTGCCCAATCCTTCAGGGAAACAAGGCGTGATGATATGTTATGTTGTTAACTTAGGTCTTGTGTAAAATATATTTGCCTCCAATAAAAAAGGAGACCTACATAGTAATCTATTTATTTGGGAATGCACAACATTAGAGACATAGTTATTACATAGAACAATTTCAATAACAAACATATTATATTAACAATAAGGAAGGAATGTTAAAGCGCACATACCTGCTGACACTGGCGCCCGCGCCCCGGCCCCGCGCGCGCCGGCTCTTGAGGCGGATGGAGCGCAGCATCCTGCGCATGGCCACCAGCTTGAGGCGCATGTGCAGCGCCGTGTTGTACCACAGACACATTGCCTGACGAACACAATAAATATATCAGTGCATAATAACTTAGGAAAAAAACTTACCATAACGTCACGCCGTATTCCGAGTTATAAGGGTTGGGCAGGTGTACACCGTCATTTTGCAAGTTATGTTTAAGTCGAATGTAAATGAAAAAATACACCACCAGCTAATTTTGTGTAAGTGCAATATTAATACGACTAATAAATAGTACTAATAGTACTCGCTTTATGAACAGAGTCGTCGGGCCATAAATGTTAGTAGCAATAAGAATGTGAAATGAAATGAAATGAAATTGTTTATTCTGTAAATAGGATACCGGAATCACTTTTACACGTCATCTTAAAAAAATAATTAAATATTAGCTGGATGAGTTCGACGTTTCCTATCTGACTACTCTAAGAAAGGCCGAAACAAACTCAGAGGTCACAGTCTCTTTTAAAGTCCAGACATAATCTTGGTCAGGCCTTATGAGGACCATGTAGATTAGTCTGAAATAGTCTTTTGAGAAAAGAACCACACAGATTTGAGTGGACCTGTCCTGTCAGTGCAAGCATTTGTCAGTAATCGTGGAGCTCAATTCAGAACTTAAGGAGCTGAACTCGACGAACAATACCAAAGGTAGGCCGTATAAACTACTCAAACTGCCAGACCATCATTCAAACTAACCGAGAAACAAAAAAAATAATGAGAGAGAAAAAAACAAACAAAAAACCACATGGTCCTCACATTCACAATAATTAAAACAATATAATACTTTACAAAGTAAAGATTTTTAAAAGTAGAGTACGATGTACAGCAAGGTTGTGTTTATTCCTGGTAATTAAACTAGGAATATTGGAACATACAATAGGTTTTCAAAAATATATTGTGAGGCTAACGTCAGAATATTTATTTCTTTGAATTTTTCTCGAAGGGAATCTCTCGGACTTAGGTTGTAAATGGCTCGAACAGCCGTTTTCTGTAGAACAAAGATAGTATTAATGCCCAAACAGGTTCCCCAGAGAAGAATTCCATGTGACATGAGACTATGAAAATAACTAAAATAAACAATTCTGGCTGTGTCTACGTCAGTTATCTGTCTATTTTTTTGAACAGCATAGGCGGCCGAACTTAGCCTTCCTGACAATTTTTCTATGTGTGGACCCCATTGTAATTTACCGTCAATAGTGATTCCAAAAAAACCGGTTGACTCAACAGGGTCCAGCTGTATTCTATTAACTTTAACATTAGTAGTTAGCTGCCTGACATTTTGCGTTGAAAAGTTAATGAGTTTAGTCTTTTTTTCATTCAAGAGAAGATTATTTACATTAATGTTCCCATTTTAACAACCAAAACTCTGTTATCGTCATCCTCCTCTTCTGCTTACTCAATACTAAAAGAATGTGTACCTGAATGTGACAAACTTTTTGATTTTACAATCATCATCATCATTATCATCAGCCTATAACGTTCCCACTGCAGGGACACGGCCTCCTCTCAATGAGAGGGAGTGGGCTATAATCCACCACGCGTGCCCAGTGCGGATTGGTAGATGTCACATGTCTTCGAATTTTTGGTTCTAGGACATGCCGGTTTCCTCACGATGTTTTCCTTCACCGTTTTGAGAGCAGTGGTGATGAAAATAAATTATACAAAGTAATGCGCCTGTCTGGGTTCGAACCCACGACTTACTGTTCGTAAGTCGGGGCCGCCACCACTGGGCCACCACCGCTGCTCTCAATACACACAATAACAATAGCTACAGATATTATAGAATCTTTTAAAGATCTTGATGTTAAAAAAAACTGCTGACCTTTGGGAATTGTCAGTACATACCATGTCTTCAATAATTGATGTTATTTCATCCTTCTTAGCAATTGTTTTTAACTCTTGTGTTGCATCTGGTGTATTTCCTGATCTGATGAAACTTAGCAAAGTGATTCCACTGTTCAAGTCTGGCAGCACAACTGATCCTACGAATTTTCGGCCTATTTCGATATTACCTACTGTGAGCAAAATCTTTGAATAATTAATTTTGAAACAAATGTTAGGACATTCAATGCACATCATTTACTACATCTGAAACAGTTTGGTTTTACAAAGGGTCGTTCAACTACAGACGCGGCCGTGGAATTACTGAAGAGCATATTCGAGGCCTGGGAGGAGTCGCAAGATGCTTTTGGCATTTTTTTGCGACTTGTCCAAGGCCTTCGATTGCGTACATCATGACACACTCATCAGGAAACTGTACCACTATGTTATGAGGGACAGGGCTCTCGACCTTCTGACTTCTTATCTGAACAACAGATTCAGAAGGTCGATGTTAATGGCAAGAGATCTGCAGGATCTGCGGTCACCATGGGCGTTTCGCAGGGTTCAATTCTAGGTCCTTTCTTGTTTTTAATTTATATTAATGACTTACCTCACCACATAAGGGATAATCACAAGATCGTATTATTCGCAAATTACACTTCCCTTATTTTTTTAATCAAACGTCAGTCAGTCAACTTTGAACAAGTGAACGATGCGCTCTCTAAAGTTGTGCATTGGTTTAATGTAAATAATCTTCTCTTGAATGAAAAAAAGACTAAACTCATTAAATTTTCAACGCCAAATATCAGGCAGCTAACTGACGTAGGCACAGCCAGAATTGTTTATTTTAGTTATTTTCATAGTCTCATGTCATATGGAATTCTTCTCTGGGGAACCTGTTTGGACATTAATACTATCTTTGTTCTTCAGAAAAGGGCTGTTCGAGCCATTTACAACCTAAGTCC
Source organism: Xanthia togata (assembly GCA_963853775.1). Classification (NCBI taxonomy): domain Eukaryota; kingdom Metazoa; phylum Arthropoda; class Insecta; order Lepidoptera; family Noctuidae; genus Xanthia; species Xanthia togata. Next base: position 1,584,713 of record OY970801.1, read on the forward strand.
GAGAGATTCCCTTCGAGAAAAAATCAAAGAAATTAATATTCTGACTAGCCTCACAATATATTTTTGAAAACGTATTTAATGAAATATAATGAAATATAAAATAAATAACGAATGTACACAAAAATATATCAAATTTTAAGAAGATTTCCGATATTCACAGTTTTAATACCAGGAATAAACACAACCTTGCTGTACATCGCACTCGTCTCCACAGAGTAGGCAACTCGTTCATGGGTCAATGTATACGCTTTTACAACAAACTTCCCATCGACATTCGAAACTTACCCATTAAACGATTTAAAAGCTGTATTAAAACCAAACTTTGTAAAAAAAAGTACTATAAAATTTCTGATTATTTAGAAAATAAAAAAGCATGGGATTGAGGTGCTCGCTCTGCTAAGCCTTGTGATAAAATCATAAAAAATAACATTATACCTAATAATTCAGTAAAATCATCAAAATCCAGTATTATATAAACATTGACATTGTTGAATACATGATTACTTTGTAAAGTATTATATTATTTTATTTTTTGTGAATGTGAGGACTATGTAGATTTTTTTTAAAATTTTATTCTCTTTCTCAATTAGTTTTAATGATGGTCTGGCAGTTTGAGTAGTTTATGCGGCCTACCCAAATGTCCTTTCTTTGGTATTGTTCGTCGAGTTGAGCTCCTTAAGTTCTGAGTTGAGCTCCACGATTACTGACAAATGCTTGCACTGACAGGACAGGTCCACTCAAATCTGTGTGGTTCTTTTCTCAAAAGACCACTTCAGACTAATCTACATGGTCCTCATATGGCCTGACCAAGATTATGTCTGGACTTTAAAAGAGACTGTGACCTCTGAGTTTGTTTCGGCCTTTCTTCTCAGTGTAGTCAGATAGGAAACGCCGAACTCATCTAGTTTTTTTTTTTGTTGTTTTAAGATGTCGTGTAAAAGTGATAAAATAATACTTCTTCCATATATTTCTCAAAAATATCATATGAAGCACATGGGGGCCTATACACGCTCATTACAATGAACTGCTCAAGCTCAATGCAAGCTATTTCAATAACTCGCTCAACAGAGAGGCTCACAATATCCTTACGTTCTTTAAATTTCATATTGTTACGAACAATTATTAAAGAGCCACCACGTATCATATTAACTCTGCTAAATGAGCTGGCAACCTGGTGGTTGTTAAAGCTGAACATGAACTGGTGGACTTTTAACCAATGTTCAGTTACACATAGGATATCAATACAACTACAGTTCATGAACAGCTCCAATTCTAATTCCTTAACTATCACACCTTGAATATTTTGATGAACTATTTTTTAGAATATTATTATTACATTTATTTAGGTTACTACAATTTGATGGGTGTGATATTAAACCAGTATTTAAATTTTCTTCATTTATTAAGCAAGATAATGTGCAATAAGATGCAAGCATCTTATCGGTAGTCTGCTACCGAAACCTTAGACTTTTAGACTTCCAGATAAGTAATTATTTAAAACTAGATTAATATCTTAAATTGTACAACTTATTTATATATGCGGAGTTTACCTGTAAGTGATTGTTGGACTGTTGCTTTTAGAAAATAACCGGTGTAAACAATCGTTGTAGTTCACCAACGATTGTTTACACAGGTTATTTTCTTCTTTCTTTAAATAAATAAACCCGTAAATTTGCAAGTTGCTACAGAAACAAGTAATCTAAAAAGGGGCTTTAATTTAATCCAATTTTATATCACAAGTCCTTCTTGCTTTTGCTATCATGATCTGCCCAAAGACGTCCATGGGAGGGAAAAGACTTGCATTTAGCGAATTTCCGCGACCTTCACCAGATTGACGATCTGGAAAATTTCTTTACATTTGATAAACTCACCTTAATCCTATTCTTAAACTGACGCGTGGCGATCAGCTTGTGTTCCACGGTCATGTTCCTGCTGGACGGGTACAGCGACACAGCGTTGTAGAATGAGTCCAGCAGGGCGCCGACTTCGCGCATCGCCTTTCCGATGGCGTCGGAACACAGCTGGCAGTCGAACGAGAGGCAGCCGTACATTTGTTCTTCTGGAAATGGAGATGATTATGGTTAACATGACACTATAGTACGACTGTATTCCTTGGAGTAGGCAGAGGCATAACTAGTGTATTCGGGCTGCTGTAAGTCCCATGTAGTAAGGGGCTAGCGTACTATCATTAGCCGGATAAAGACTGCTACTGGTGTGCTTCTAAAAAAACTGCAATGAAATCCTTTAGATTTTTGTTGACGACTACGTTGCTTTCGCTATTCTTTATTGTTTCCTTCTCCATCTAAGATACTAATCCTGATACACGCTAGCGATATCTGTTATGGTGCACCGTCTTCACATATAATTATATAATTAACTAGCACTTTGCCCGCGGCTTCGCTCCCGTGGTCTTTCCCGCGGGACCCTTTATTTTTCCCGGGATAAAAAGTAGCCTATATTACTCCCTGAAAACTAAGTTTTCTAATGGTAAAAGAATTTTTCAAATCGGTCCAGTAGTTTCGGAGCCTATTCGGTACAAACAAACAAAAAAATCTTTCCTCTTTATAATATTAGTATAGAAGTATAGATGTATACAAGATATTGTGAAAACATTTTAAAAGAGTAACGGTGGAGTTTCTTGCTCATTCTTCTCCATACGAAAACTACCTTTTGGAAGGGGCGACTAGAGTCAATATATTATTTGTAAATTTTGACGTTCAATAGTGCCTATTTTGTGCCTAATTGATATAAATTATTTGACTTTTATGTTCTGATTAAAATTTAGAATTTGTCGAATTTAGTAAATAATTAACAAGTGTTACAAATCAGAACTAACCAAACATCTTATTCCTATTTAAAGGTAAGTATTAGCTTACCTTTACAAATACTCCAAACTACTTACTTACTTTACAAATAATATAATTTTTCTACACTTTGCACAAGTGTCACTTACAAACTTAGGTACTTCATAGATTTAGATGTTTTATTGTTACCTTCATTAGGCTCATCATGGGCTGTGAGATCTTCCTGGGAGGTGACCGCGTCTAGAGATCGTTTACAATTCGCTCGGCACGGGTTCCTGTTCACAAACCTGAGGAAATGATCACGATTAAATCGAGGCGAAAAATCACTATTCATAATTCCAGCCGAAAGACGTCCACTGCTGGAAATAGGCCTCCCCCAAGCACGGCCACTTCGAAAAAGCGGAAAATGCTTAGAACTAATCAAAAGCATCATACGTCCTAGGGTGTATATTAATCTTATTCTAGGTGCATCGTCTTCACATATAATTAATGTATACAGGATATTGTGAAAATATTTTAAAAGAGTAACGGTGGAGTTTCTTGCCCATTCTTCTCCATACGAAAACGACCTTTTGGAATGGGCGACAAGAATCAATTTTTTTTTTTTTTTTTTTTGTAAATTTTTCTATTTCTATGTTGTCTACCTCCTCCGTCTCACCGCTCACATACCTCAGGCGGGGACTAGCAGTCGCGCGCGGACTAATCGGTATCGATTCGATGTACTCGATCACAATTGTAAGAGGAGGCTCCCTAAATTGTATGTTGATTTGCATTTAATATTCTGAAGCAGTCATACATACAATCAAAATGGAACTTCAGTATATGATTTATTGGATCTTTTTCTTTCCATGTACAAGACAGTTACGTAATTGTAACATTTTCGATCGATTCATTTTTTATTCGAAAATCACGTCTTTTTTAGGGTTCCGTATACAAAGGGTAACAACGGAACCCCATTACACCCACCATGTGACGGTAGCGAAACGGCCAAGCGACATATATTATGACTAAGATGTAGTTTGTGAAGTTAGGGCTTGTAGAGTTAGAAGCTTGGCTCTACATGAGATCTGATAACTTTTTGACAGTGCGAGCCATATGGTCTCGTCTTGGCAACATTTTACATGAAAATGTTTTTGGTGGGATTGAGACTTACGCCATTTAGTTCCCTGCTGGAACACGATCAAAGAGCGCACGCGATATTCAACTTTATTACTGATGCGTTAGCGTATAGCACATATTGGAGTGGCTGGGTGCATGGGGGCGGAGCTTGCGTGGAAATTGTGTTTCGAATACCTGGTCTTAAACCGATGCTTGTTATGATGTGCATTGATACTGTTTGTTACAGGTTCGAAACATTTTTATTTTTTTACTCTAAACTATCTTCCTAGATGTAAGATAGTCGGGAGTGGTCAGAGATTTCGTTCTACGAAGGGGTTTCTCATCATCAACATAGGCTATTCTACTATATCCAGCAGAGTCCACTTACCTATACTCAAAAATATTGCTAATAATCTTGGGGACGATGTTCCTCTGTGCACATAGATAAGCATCTTGCTGCGCGAGCGTTCTGCCTGCGATCTTGGCCTGCAGCTCCAACCAGATGAGGTCTTTGAGCTCGTTCTGCCACACCTGTTCCTCGCGGCTTATCTGAAATTGTACTGTGATTACGATCTTTTTGAGAACGTTGCATCATGTCGTAAAAGACGTAAAGCAGTTCAGTGCTAATTGCGCGGTATTATAGGGGCTTCCATTACCAATCGCATTCAATATCCGCGGCTGAGAACATGGGCACGTACCATAAATCATAGACTTACTATTTTAACGGCGAAATTATTATAGATACTCGATAATTCTTGGCGATTTGAATGGGTCAAGCTCATATATGTATCTTGCTTGGCTACAAGTTTTTGTGGGTGTTGATTTCTGATAGATATGCGGTAGTCATAGAATACATACTTATAGATACTCAGAGGTGAATATACTTCAAGTTTTTGTTAAGGCTGCTAATTATTACTTAAGGGTGATATGGAATATTGTTTTTCGTTGTTTTGGTCAGTTAATTCACATCAACTAACAAAATTAAATAACAACTCACACACACATCACGATTGAATTTATGTAAGTTTTATGGTGTACAGTAAAAAGTATTCTATCCATCTATCATGACATTAATTAATTAAATTGTTTATTAAATTTGCTAATCAGGTACGTGTGAAACTTCTAGAGGTATTTAAGTAAATAAATATTTTCTCTTTAATTTTTTTACCCAAGTGATGGAATGCGCACCGACAACTTCTCAGTAGCCTTATGGGATGAGTTTAAAAAGAACCGATACATATACTTTAAAACGGAAGTCTAAGTACCAACTTCCACGTTTCTAACTTATATGACAACCTTTCATACAAAATTGCATCATCATCAGGATGAATTTAAAAAAAAATCGTCCTTAGTGCTCACCTTCGTTAAAGATAAAGATAAAGATAATTTTATTTGTCTAAACATACGTATACATGCAACTTAGGCATGCAGGATGTCACAAAAGTTTCGTACGTACATGTTTCACCCGTTAGGCGTACAAATTTATAAAATTTACAAACATAAAATTTAAACTAAATTACAAACTAAAACTAAATTATTAAAGGCACTTTAATCCGAGTGCCTATATTTTAGCGTCACTCAAAAAATCTCTTATATTATAATAACATTTGTCTGTTAACAAATTTCGCAACTTTTTTTTAAACAAATTTACTGGCAATGCTTTATATGACTGTGGTATTTTATTAAAAAAATTTGGAGCCATACAGAAAACGCTTTTTCCCATTAATACCGTCTTTGACGTGTGCGAACACAGTTGATATTTGTCACGTCTGTTACGGAGGAAGGTGTCAGCTAGTCGTGGAAATAGAGCTTGATTTACCCTAACCAATGTCGCAATTTCAAAAACATAAAGAGATGGTAGAGTTAATAGTTTGTGTTTTTTAAATAATGGCATACAGCTGTCGGTCGACTTCAAATTGAATATAGCACGAATGCATCTCTTTTGGGCCTTAAACGCTATTTCTTTGTTTGTGGAATTCCCCCAAAAAATAATACCGTAGCGCAATAACGATGCTACTAGACTATGATAGGCTGTAATTAAAGCGTCTGTGTTTAGCTCTGGGGCCAGTTTATATAAGGAATACGCAGAAGAGCTCAGCCGTTTACTTAGGTATTCGATGCGTGCCTTCCAGTTTAACTTTGCGTCAATCATAATTCCTAGAAATTTTGTGGTGTCGACTTTATTAAGTACAGTGTCCTTGTATATTGCGTTAAGGTCACATAAAGCCTGGGTCCGTTGCCTAAAGTGCATAATGGTGGTCTTATCTAGATTTATTTTTAGGTTGTTCATATTTAACCATGATATTATTGATGTCAAAGATTCATTTATGTCACTTTCGTATATGTCTTTATTTTTACATGCTACAGTCATAGTGCTGTCGTCGGCAAAGAGGGTCATGGGGTGTTCAATAGCACTAGGCAGGTCATTGATGTATATTATGAATAGTAATGATCCAAGAACGCTGCCTTGAGGAACACCGTATGTAGGTGTGCGTACGCTTGATATATATATTTCCTCTTTCTTTGTCTTAACATTAATTCTCTCAATTTCTGTGTATTGTTTTCTATTAGTAAGGTATGACTGAATAAGATTTAGTACGTTTCCCCTTATGCCGTAAGCTTCTAATTTCTGTAGCAAGATGCCATGGTCAACGTAGTCAAAAGCCGGGATTCTCCTGTCCATGTTCGTCATTACGGTATATAAGAAGTCATAAATAGCCTTACTGGTTGACATGTTTTGTCTAAATCCCTTTTGCTCTTCACTAAAGATATTTTTCTTTTCGAGGTAGGAGTATAGTTCCTTAAACACGTATTTTTCAAAAAATTTGGACATTATAGGAATTAAGGCAATTGGTCTATACAGGGTGAAATTGAATTCATGGGCAATCTCTTAAGGGGTCATTGTACTCATCATTATAAACAATTTTCACTATGTGACCAATCCAAAAATCGCAAAAAAAATCAGCTGCTCCCTACATTTTGACGAGCTATGTGAACATAAATGTAGGGAAAAGCTGATTTTTTTTCACGAGTTTAGGGTTGGTCCCATAGTGAAAGTTGTTTATAATGATGAGTACAATGACCCCTTAAGAGATTGCCCATGAATTCAATTTCACCCTGTAGTTAGCCATGTGTTCCTTACTGTTTTTTTTAAATAATGGTTTCACTCTTGAAACTTTTAGGGCATCCGGATATAAACCTGAGCTGATGCACAGATTTATTAGGTAGCTTAAGTGGGTACAAATTGTTTCAGAAACATACTTAACAACTTTTGTAGAGATACCATCATAACCTGTACTATTTGTTGCATTTAAAGATTTAATTATATTTAGTATGTCTACCGGTATACTAGGTGCAACAAAGATTGAGTCTTTCCGTTTTATAATATTCGTTGTTACTTTACTTCCCGAACCTTGGCTTGGTTGAATTTTTTCTACAAAAAAATTGTTAAACGCGTTGGCTATTTCTAAAGGGTCATTTACTATTTTGTCATCGACATTTATATAGCTAATGGATTCTTTAGGTAAAAACGGTTTCGATTTATGTATTATTTTCCGTGTCATTTTAGCTTTATTAGTTGCAGTTTTAATTGAGTAATTGTTTTGAGCATGTCGAGTCAATCTCATCACTTTTTTAAACCTTTTTGTGTAATTCTTAAAAATATTTTTATTCGTCATATTTGGTTTTAATCTGTAATGCCATAGCAATTGACGTTTCTTTTTGCTGCATAATTTAATGCCATGTGAGATCCATTTGGATTTTTTAATTACACTTATCGTTGTCAGCTTAAATGGAAAGCAAAGGTCATAAAATAGTTTAAAGTGGTCAATAAATATGTCAAAAGCACTATTTGGATCTTCAGTTTCATATTATATTTCTGAAAACGTCAAATGATTCAAGCAATCCCTAAATTTCATCATATTCTCTACGCTAAAGTCCCGTCGTTTTTTGCGCCAGTATTTTAAAATACAAGTTTTTTTCACCGGGCATTTTATTATTTGCGCTGTGTGGTCTGACAGCGCAAATTCAATAACGTTCGTTTTACATTTGGCTCTAAAATTATGTGCGAAATTGTCAATACAAGTTTGGCTATGAATTCTGGTCGGTTGCTTTAAAGCTAACCTAAGATTGAAATTCAGTAACAGACATTCGAAATCCAACACAACATTATTTTTATTCATTATATCAATGTTAAAATCTCCCGCCATTATAATATGCTCATACTTTTTTTTACATATTTTTTGTAATATGATTTCTATTGTTTCATAGAATACATTTAGGTTATTTCGTTTCGGTACTCTGTAGACACATAAAATAATCATATTGTACTGTATGACCTCCACACCGCAACATTCAACTACACCAGTTATAGAGGCCTCAGCTATATGTGGAACTTCTCTCCATTGATGCCCGTTTCTAATCAAAATGCAAGTGCAAGTTAAACAATAAGAAACTTGTGTGCACAACATGCTACCAGACCAAGCGGCTTAGTCTTTGCCTTGTCTGTCGGTGACGTAAAGATTTTTATTAAGTCGATACTAGAAAGCAGTTGCATCATATACAGAGTGGCAGGGGCATCGACGCGAAACCTGTTACCATGGATTCAGTACATGATTCTGAACCCCCCTCCAATGAAATTTTTCGTCGGTTATTTAAAAAAAAAACCAGCTGCTTCACAGAAAAGTGTAATTAATACCTACAAGGTCAAAATGTATGAAACAACTGTTTTTTTTTCGACGCAGGAATCCAATATAGTTATAAATAATTTAGTTTAAAAAACTTATCATAAAATTACTTTACTTACCGCCCTCTTACAGCCCTTCTCAATATTCCCCATATTGATGAGCAAACTGAAAGTCTTGTGGAAACTGACGCGGCTGGGGGGCAGGTCCTCATGACCATCACATCGCCACCGATCCTCGCCATCAGTCGGCAGGATGGTGTCCGGACCGATAGCCTCCCGGTTCTTCGGCTTTGAAGTCAGGGACATAAACCGGTTGCATGACTCCACCTGCGAATGTAACTGTTTCCTTAATGTTGGTGAAGAATTTTAGAGGGAGTTGGAGATATATATGGCGTTATAATTGAGTAGCCCACTATTGTAACTAGTTTGTGTGAACTGTGGTGGTATAGCGTGGAACTGGTGAGATGAGGGCGTCAAAGATTGACTGAATGATTTGCTGCTGGGGAGTTTGTTGCGCCACTTCTTCTTCCCAGCAAAAGCACTAGGAAGTGGTGAAGGGTGGGCATTTTGGGGAATTGTCTTATGTAATTTTGACGTTCGAAAAAAGTGCTGATTCTCAGCCTAGTTTGAATAAACAGTTTTGAATTTTGAAATTTTGATTACACTTGCACTTATATCAGGGTTGGTGAAATGTTGGCTTTTTAGGGATATCTTTTGTAACTTTTGAACTTAAAAACGTGCTCATTTTCAGCCTTATTTGAGTACAGATAGTGCAATCCACGACGACGCGCCCCACTCCGCAATTACTGTATTGTAAGCAGTACTTTAGTACGGAGCGGAGCGGAGTGGGGCTCGTCGTCGTGGATTGCACTATCTATAAGTGATTTTGAAAAAGACCCGTTCCAGGCATTAATGAATTGTGCTGCTCATCACCTGGCAGGCGGGTACTTATTGTTGGATCTACAATAAACTGGGGTTACCGGTCCTCTTACCTAACATGATCAGTATTAATGGTAAGACTGACTTTATACCCAGACAAGTCTGTGTTGAGTGGTTAAGGGTGTGTTGTCCAGAATTTTATTAAGATTCTAAATAATATATACTTACTAAAGTGGGCACAGCCGGCATGGGATTTGGCGAGGGTAGCGAGTCGGCCCTGACATCATGAGTCATGTCTTGCTTGCTGTCGCGAGCCCTCGAGCGGAGCAGCTTCAGGCTGCTTCGCTTCTTTAGGCGGTCTGGCACTGAAAGGGTTGAAAACTGGTGTTATTTGCAAGCTTTAAAAAAGTAAGTACGTTTATTTCAGATTTAAGTCCTATTTTTCAGTCGTCAGATAACTTTTCTGACGAATAAATATGGCGGTTTCATATGCTAACTTTCTATATTAATATGCGAAAGTGAATTTGTTTGTTTGTTTTTCAAGCGTTCACATCTTAAACACTTCCTTATAATTATTAACTATACAAGCCTTGGCCGCAACCAGGCATTGATGGACTCACGTATGTGCGCATCAATGCCTCTGTTGCAGGCCGCGACAGCAATGTACATACTATTGTTTTGTTAGTTGTTAACTGTGTAATTTATGTTTGTTTAAATTGTGCTTTTGTCTCTTCTTAATCAATAAATTTATATGAATCTTTGCACTTAATCACCTAGAGAATAACTATGGATCAACTAGAGCCTGTTTGTACAGAATATAATAAATGAAACAGAAAAAAAAATATGTGGCCCACCGGTATCGGGAACAGGGTCCAAGCTACCGGTCAGGGCTCCAGAGAGAGGAACCTCCTAACAATGCGAGCCGTGTCCAGGAGTACCGCTTTCTGAATCAAGCCCTTAATCCAGCTGCCCAACGAGAGCCTCCTTAGGTGTTGGTCGAGGCTCTTGATAATTAAGCCATTGACTGATACGACTATCGGCACAATGATCAGTGAGTCCACATCCCACATGTTGACAACCTCGCGAGCAAGTCAAGAAACTTAATTTGTTTATCTTTCTCGGCTTTCACGAGGTTCCCGTCATGCGGGACCGTTATGTCAATGACCATTGCGCGCTGCTCTCCTCGATCCACCACCACGATATCAGCCTTATTAGCAACAATATTCGTGTCAGTGATGATAGACCGATCCCAGTACAATGTGATATTTCCATTTTCGAGAACTGGGTCGGGCACATACCTGTAGTACGGTGCTTCCAATTCCACAAGGCTGTATTTCAGAGCAAGTTGCTGATGAATAATCCTGGCTACAAGGTTGTGTCTATGCAAGTACTCTTTGTTAGCTAGACCAGAACACCCGGAGATAATGTGTCGGATTGATTCTCCCGGACGGTGGCATGCCCGACAGATGTCAACCGTGCCGTCCTTCACAATGAATCTCCGGTAATTGTTTGTCATCATAACTTCGTCCATAATTGCACAGACAAAACCTTCGGTTTCCACAAAGAGGTCACCAAAACGCAGCCGATGTTGATTTATTAGCGTCCGTAGCCTGGCTGCGTTTTGGTGACGTCCGTGAAGCTCCTTACTCTGCCATACCTCCTTGCGATCGTTATTGTCAAGCACTACAGGCTTGGGCCAGTTCTCATTAGCCAACGAGAGCGGGGTAAGGCCCTTGTCCACTGCGACCACATCTCGATGCATCCCCACGTCGGCTTCTAGGAAATATTCCCTGAGACTGCATATCTCGCGATTGTGGAGGGTCTTAGCGTTTAAAAAGCCTCGACCTCCACACTTTCGCGGGATATACAGTCTCATTACTCATTACCGATGACCGTGGGTGATGCATTCGATATGCAGTCAGCAGCGTACGGACCCTCCTATCCAGGGCGTCGAGTTCGGTCTGAGTCCATTTGAGTACGCCGAAAGAGTACATTAAAACCGGCATGACCCAACCGTTGAAGGCGCGCACCTTGTTTCCGCCTGATAGGAGACTATTAAATACTTTCTTCAGGCGGCCAAAGAAGCGCTCCTTCAACGATTGCTTCATGTCAGTAACATTGATGCCCAACGCTTCCGACATACCCAAATACTTATAGGTTTCGGATGCGGAGAGGGCTCTTAGGTTTATGGAATCCGAAAGTTGGGTTCCCACGGATTCCACAATCTCCCTTCGCTCTACATGCATGACCGCACATTTCTCCACACCAAATTCCATCCCGATAGCTCTACTGAAAGTTTGAGTTACTTTCAGTAGCTCCATCAGTTGCAAGTTGTTGGGGGCAAAGAGTTTTAGCATTTTATTTATTATTATTAATGGACCAATAATAAAATACTTACTGGCAGTGGTCTGGTCATATGTGGGATGATCTACTACGTCCTTCCTCTCTCGGAGCAGACGCTGGAAGCCTGGCGTGGCATCCAGGTGATTTCTGAAACAGCAATAGTTAATTAGTTATAATTTATTTAATAGAATAGTACTATAATATTGCTTAAAATAGTCCGCGGTCTCACTCGACGCATCCTAGAGTAACTTCTTCATTAACTCAAATATCTTTATATTTTAGTGCAGGCTTCATATTATTTTACTATTTTATGATAATTCAGGATATAATAGGGTTAAAGTATGAAATTGCCGTTTTATTGTAATAGGTACTTCGAATTGACATAGAACCTTCATGGTTTGAGATTTTTGAGTGAAAAATTTTGCACATATGAAGTTCTTCTTTTGAAAAAATGTGCAACATTCGATTAACGACTTTCAGTTGTTTTTTTTTTATTCAGCTTAGACAAGATGGATACTTCGAAAATTCGAGTTCCGACGCGGAACTAACGCGGCTGAAACAGCTCGTAATATCAATGTTGGGTTTGGAGAGGGGACTGCTAATGAACGCACCGTGTGATTTTGGTTTAAACGCTTTCGTGATGGAAACTTTGATTTGAAGAACGAACCACGTGGAAGACCAGACACAGGTGAATAACAATGAATTGAAAGAGATGGTGGAAGCCGATCGAAGGTTTAACGTTACCTTACCAACAATATTGACTCATTTGCGTCAGATCAATAAAATAAATAATATGAGAAATGGGTGCCTCATGATTAATTGACTGATCTCTAGAAAGAAACACATGTTGAAACTTGTGTTGCCTTGTTGAATCGATACAGAAATGAAGGAATATTAGATCGAATTGTGACATGTGATGAAAAGTGGATTCTTTACGATAACTGTAAGCGAAAAATGCAATGGCTGACCCCAGGTCAAACGCCGCAACAATGTCCTAAAGCAAAGCTTACCAATAAAAAGGTAATTGTAACAATAAAAAGGTAATGGTAACTGTTTGGTGGTCTCAGCATGGTGTTATTCACTATAGTTTCCTCCGATCTGGTCAAGCAATAACGGCAGATGTCTACTGTGCCGAACTCTGAACGAACAAAATTAGCAGTGAAACAGTCCCGACTCATGAATTGATCATCACCATTATTGCTTCATGATAACGCGAGACCTCATACAGCACGAGAAATCGTTTTAACTCTACGGGAACATTCGTCACCCTACGTATTCCCCAGACCTTGCTCCAACGGACTACCATTTTTTCGTGATTTGGACAATTTTCTACGTGATAAAAAGTTTTCTTCTCAGGAGGCAGTACAAAATGCTTTCACACAGTTTGTCGAATCTAGATCACGAGAGTTCTATCGCAAAGGCATAAATGACCTTCCTATTAGATGGCAGCAATGTATAGATAATAATGGTACTTAATTATTTTGATTAAATAAATGTGTTAAGTAAATTTAAAAAAAACTAATTTCAATTTTTCAGACCTAATATTTATATGTACTTATTGTTATGTTTGCTTTAATATTATTTAAATACAGACGTACGTTACAGCGGAGTAGACCATAATAATATTATGAAGCCAGAATCGTCTTCCTAAGTACCAACGTCTTAAACGCAACAACGAAGCAGACTTAATGAAGTCTGACAAGTCTACAGTCTATCGGAACTTGCACTTGAATGGGTTCGCTAAATCAAGTCAATGAAGATACGTGTGCGAGTAATGACTGGCTGAAATAATGTTGTATTAGGATAGATAAGGAGAAAAACTGCCTACGTCACGCTCTTGGCTGAGATGAGTGGGCGTCAGAATATCAGATACTAACAAGTTCAAAACATGTCTCCCCATCACCACAGTCTAGAAACCAATTGCTCTTTACACTGTGCCATCACCATGTGTAGTCTACGAAAGTTCCAGAAAAGATGTATTCTTGCATGAAAAATGTGTTTATTTTGTAACACTTTATGACTTTATTAAAAACTGGAGATTGCTTAAACATATAATTACTGTTCTAAATCGATTGTTTTTAAATTTTTTTTTTTTTAATATATATGGGTGTTTTACTTAAATATGCGTGACTTTGTCGAATTATATTGAATGAAAAAATAAACATTTGCCAGTTGATTCTTGGTATCGTTCATAGTTATGGGATATAAAAAAAACACCTTATATAACACTTCCTGCTCTTTGACCCTACTGGCAGAACAGTAATTAATGCAATTGCAGCTCAAGACTTACACATGTTTTTCTCAAATTATTAGAAGAAATAACCAAGTACCTATTCAATATTCTCTAAGGTGCTGTCAGTCTGTGATTACATTTATAAATAGTTTATTGGACGCCACAACAATCGTCACACATTATCATAATAATTATAATTCGAGACTAGGCCAAGGACACAAATGATTATAAAGAAACGAAATTAAATAATATCTTGAATTAATTATTCCATTGCTAGCTGACCCGACAACACGTGTCCTGTCCAAATTTCAATAGTTCATACAAAAATCCCATACAAAAAAGGACGCTCAATTTTAAAAATTTCCGGGAAACTCCGTTTTTTTTTCCATAAAATCTTTATCCAGACCATTACAAACATTTGAAAACAAAAAATAATCAACGAACAGCGAATTTATATATATAATACAGATTCCCGAACAAGTAGGTAAGTACCTACTTACCTAAATAAGTATGAACTATTAAGTTTTAAACAACTAAACATTGCTTATTTTTAAGCAAACGGTAGTTTACCAAATTGCGTTAGATGGCACCTAATTTTTTTATCAAGAGTGACTAAATAGCTAAATGTCATAGAAACTATTTTACGGAACTTAAGTAAATTACTTCCTAGCATTAATTATTCATCTAATGGTACCTACATGAATGGGTTTTTGATGTGGTTAGACAATTTGACGTGACTCGTGTCACGTGACATAAAATTTCCCATGCACCACACTAGAAAACGGTTTGGACGACTTAATCAGTGTTAAAGCATCATTTTGAATGAAAACCACTTTATTTATTATTTTTCCGAATAATTTTCCTTAGCACCCGAAATCGGCAGATAAGCGTCACTGATTACAATTCAATGGACTATCACACGTGTCTTAGTTATTAATAATAATTAATAACGTATTGCAATGAATAATGATAGGTTCTAGCAATTTGCAACAAAATCTGAATAAGTACTGGTTTCACGCTTCATACTGTACAGTACACTCATACGAAATACGAATCATAGTATTTCGACTAGAACAAGCTAGGTGGACAAAATTATTTTGCTGTATTTTTGGATTGTATTACCTACCTCGATAAATTAATATTGTAAGTTGTATACGTAGCATTTTCTTTTATACTACTCAAAATTGCACAGGGCTGCGGCTGGCGGCATTGCAAATTTTACATCAAATCATTTTATTTTTCAGATAATAATTGTAAAAATTCAAATATACATAAAATCAATTTATGAACTTAAATGAAATGAAATTGTTTATTCTGTAAATAGGATATTGGAATCACTTTAACACGTCAACTTAAAAAATATATTACAAATTAGCTAGATGAGTTCGGCGTTTCCTACCTGACTGCTCTGAGAAGAAAGTCCGAAACAAACTCAGAGGTCACAGTCTCTTATAAAATCCAGACATAATCTTGGTCAGGCCATATGAGAACCATGTAGATTAGTCTGAAATGGTCTTTTGAGAAAAGAACCACACAGGTTTGAGTTGGGAAAATAAAAGTACTTACAGAAAAAAATATAATAATTAGTTGTACTGAGTGTGCTCGCTAAAATATGTATTGCAATTGCAATTAATCGAAAAAATATAGTACTTAAGTACCCTCAGTATACAGATCCATCACTAAAAACTTTCACGAAACGACTTTTGTCCACCTAGCTTGTTCTAGCCGATATACTGTACCGAGAGATAAAATCAATGACCTGACCAACTGTTTTGGAAATTTTCAATAAATTAATCATTGGACCTAATCATTATTGATAATAATTATGTACTACTTAATCAAATTAAAATTAGCTTCTGTCCGAGACTTCGCCCGCGTTGTAAAACTATATTATATAGTTTTGATATACCTATTTAAATTTTTGTCGAAAATCATTAATACGTGATTTTTCCTTTAGTATCACTGAATACAAATATATTGAGATATCACATCACAAAGTTATTATATACCTATCACGCAGAGCGGATAATTCTTTCGAGAAAATGATAATGAAAATTTTACGTATCGATTTTTTTTCAAATATGGAGTTAGTGAATCATACCTAATGCCTAGAAAAAAATTGGACGGTGACTAAAAATTCAGCCTGTATAATAGTAAAATATACTAACTATAGAAACTGTTAATGAAACACAAAGTGATCTTAATATACTAGCTTTCTGGTTCCAATCCAATCTGCTTACTATAAATGCTAGTAAAACCAAATACATGATATTTAGTGCTAAAAATAAAAAAACTTCATACACATGGTGAATTATTAGGAATAAAAATAATAATTCACCATGTGTATGAAATATTCAGGTCTTACTCTTGATGATAAACTTACAATGAAACCTCACATTGAGAAAGTAAGAAAAAAGATATCATCCATCACTGACTGGTGCACTCAAGGGAATTGTTCGATGTCTCCCACTACAGGTCAGATATATTATTTACAACTCGATGGTTAAACCACATCTCGATTACTTCATCGAAGTATGGGGAAGTGCTGCCAAAGATCATCTTAAAAAAACTACAAACACCTCAAAATAAAATGATTAGTCTTATTTAATTATGATTATTTAACATCTTCTCAAAAAGTTTTAACAGAAACAAAATTAATGAATATTGATAAAATTTATAAATATAACACTTGCATACTTGTACGCAAAATAATTAATAGAGAGATACATACACAAATAACATTTACAAAAAGAATGCAAATTCAAAAGCGCATGACGAGACAGGGGGTCCATATTGGCTCAACTAAAGTTCTTTACCCGAAATTGTTCTTCCTAACGATTTGTAATCCGAATGATCACTCTTTCTAAAATTTTTCATCCTAGTTTTCATTCATACTATTTGTAGTGCTACCGGCGATGTTCATAACACTCATGTTTCTGAACTTGACTGAATGACTGGAGCGTGACTCTGGCTTCCAAAAATACACCAATAAAAGTGATTATTTGAAAGCTATATCCGCTAATATTAAACTAATTTAATTGAAAAGTGTATTATGAAAACATGTATTTAACTACTTGTACCATGGTACTATTATCCTTATTGTATGTTATGTGACAACAAAGTTGCAAAATTAGTGTATATAATACTGATTATTATGAATAAAAAGAAATCTAAACAAAAAGATATGACTTTGAATAATAGTGTAAAAGATGGTTATGTTGAGAAAATATAGGAAAACAAATAAAAGTATAATAGATGTTTATTGCTACTGACATTATGAAGTTGAATGCTTCGGAATTATGAACATTAGAGACAGAGTAGTTAGGAATTGTGATTGTTAGGATGAAAAATGTTAGGAAGAACATTTTGGGATTTCCAATTATCGGAGTTGAAAATTGAGGTGAACTTTGGCGCACCCCGAGACAGGCTAGCCATATACCTAATTTTAAGAGCACCAAGTTGACAAGTCGTAGGTCTCGAGTTCGAACCCAAGGCACGCACCTCTGACTTTTCGGATTCATGTGCGTATTATATAATTATCACTTGCTCAAAAAACGGTAAAGGAAAACGTCGTGAGGAAACCGGCATGCCTGAGAGATATTTCTCGACGGCATGTGAAGCCAAGTCAGAGGCCCGTGGGCGGCTTTAAAACTCTGACACCAGGTTAGTTACTAACCACACGAAAAGTAGTAGTAGTAGAGCACCTAGGACAAACTACGGAAGAAAGACTATAGTAGTATATGAGCGGGCGGAAGTCTATAAATCTACACCTAAAATAATTAAGGAATCAAAATCGTTTCCAACTTTTAAAAGACTATTAAAGCAACACCTGAATAATGTTTAAATTTTAAGTTTCTACCGTTTTCCTAACTTAATTTTAGTTTATACCAAGCGAAACCGTCGGTTATCTAAATTGATGATTTTTTAACAAAAAAATAATCAAGTGAAAATGTTACAATTACTTACGAAAATGTCTTGTACATGGAAGAAAAGGATCCAATAAATCGTATACTAAAATTCCATTTGAATTGTATGCGTAACTGTTTCAGAATATTAATGCAAATTAACATATATTTTAAGGAGCCTCCTCTAAATGCTGACTGTACCTACTCAATAGATACTAAACCTATCACAGTTTATCACCAAAATCCAAAACACAGACAGTTACTAAGAAATTCTCAACCAAAAACCCACAAGAAACAATCAATGAGGTAAATCGCTAAAGCCACTTGAATAAATCAGGTTTCTATGTAACAGTAACATTTTGATAGTACCGATTAGTGTTGATGGCCTGGCGAGTCATCAAGGTAAGATCGTTAAAATTGTTTTGAATGGACTCTGATTATACAATTTACCATAACGATATTTTTAAGTACTTAATAATAACTCATAACACAATTTTACTTCATGGCGGCGGCGATCTCAAATATAATTATTAACAAAGTAATATTCCTAACAAGGAAAATTCTCTCGTCAAAATATCAATCCATACTAATATTATAAATTCGAAAGCAATTCTGTCACGGCTAAACCACAAGACGTATTTTGATAAAATTTGGCAAGGAGATAGATGGCGTCCTGGAGAAGGACATAGGGTACTTTTTGTCTCAAAAATAGCCCAAAAGGGGTGATATAAGGGATGAAAGTTTGTAAGTATGAGAAACCAAGCATTTCTTAAGTTAGGGATAAGAACATTCAAATTTATGCTTTTGGTAAGAATAATGCGTATCAGCGTTTTTGTAAAATCATCCCCCAAAGGGGTAAAATAGGGGTTGATTTTAAAATACACATGTAATATTGTTATTTTGTGTCTTCTTTTCAAGAGATTTAAGGGATTGGAAATATAGTTATAGTCCGTATCTTGAATTAATATTTTAGTCTTTATTTAATTAAAATCGGCCCACTGACAAAAGTTATTATTATTAAAGTCATAAACCAACCTTTGTAATGTGTAGGTTAATATGTATTACGTGGTCAATGACGACACTGAGTAGGTATTACAAATTAAAATGAATAATTAGTATATATGGAATTTAAAATATATACACCTGATTTATTTGTTTGAAAAAACCGGACAAGGTGTGAGTAGGACTCGCTCCCTCGGGGTTCCGTCTCAAAGCTGTGCTTACTCGGCTGCCCGAATTCCTAAATCCGGATTGAAGGACAAACTTAATTTTTCAATTAAAAATATTTTTTTAAAGATTGGAGAGGACCGACTTGAATGAAATAGAGACTAAATGTTACTTCAAGACACAGCCTATGAATTTTGATCCCAGATTGAAGAACAAACTTCACTTTGCCAATTTTCGGATTTTCCTTTTTACTTGACCTTGCTTCTCGCCAAATTTCTGGCTGCTGGACCGACGGGAAGTAATATAAGTAAAATAGGCTTTGATTTATTCGCGAGTGTCAAAACATGCGACATAATTGGCCTTATTTTTTTTATTTCGTTGAATTGGAAGTTTGATTTTCGTTACAAAATTCAAGGGACCGTAGACCTCAAGTCTTTTATATCTATTTCAACTTGATGCCTCCACGCGTTCCGGAGGAAAAGGGTCTTGACAGACAACGAAGTCATCCTTTATGAGTTTAAAGTTTTCATTTTGAGGTACGCAACCCTAAAATCTGACTGTTACCTGTAACGGATTTTTTTATTTGTTGAATGGCATACGGATAGGCCATGACCTGGGTTAGGTCATAAGATACTCTGAATGCCGGTAGAACATGCCTTTTTTTTATTGGGTGGGAAATCATCAAATGACTTCTCCCGTTCACTCTTACTGACTAAAACCCACCCATGTTCCTTCAGTTGCCTGTGCATTGCCAGGGGCCACGGTATCCCTTTCGAACTTTCCCGCAACCCCGGCCGGCATCGGTCCCATCGGACCCCTTCACCCACTGACATCTCTTTGAGGCGCGCGTGGAACACAACGCGCCGTCGACCCGGACTGGTCCTTACCGGACGGCTAGCTACCCATTGCTCACCGTCCGCAATCCCGCGCCTACGGTGGCCGGAAATCGGCTTTTGATTCCCGACGCCCAAAGCGTCTCCTCCTGCGGCGGCTAGGGGCGTGAGGGCGCGAATTTTGCCTCTCCCTCACGCGTTCCGCCCGCATCTGCTTCCTCGTTCACGAGCATTACTGCTTCCGGTAGTACGTCCCTGTGGGATATTTGCCGAAATTTACGCGGGCGAAGCCGCGGGCAAAAGCTAGTTTAAAATAAGTTTATGATACTCTTTACTAAAATAACAAAATGTTAACTATGTGATAAGAAAGTGTATTAAGTGCATCGTTAGTGGAAACCTGAGACGGCCGCGGCGGTTATCAATGACAACAATAAATACATCCGAAGCACTATTAGTCCTGATCAACATTGAATGTAGTTATATTCGGAGGCCTCCCAAAACCTTAATGTGTGAGAGTGCCTGGCTTTAACTGACCACCTTGTACGTGATACTGACAGTGTTTGTTGCATGAGGCACGTGATGCCCTTAGCGATGTTACTGAACATAGCTAGCTGGTATGCGCTTGTCACCATTACCCCTGCAGTCGACACGCGATGTCCTCAGAAACATTAACTCCACGTTACTAGCTGGATGCGAAACTACCAATGTGGCACGTGATGCACTTAGCGATGATATTCTACATAGTTAACGCTGGTATGTACTCGTCGTAAGAGGTAAGTCCCATTTCTATGATCTTGGTTAAGAAATTGTAAAAAGGTGCTATAAGCTTTTAATTTACGAGCATGAAGGCTGCAAGACAGCCTTAGGTACTCCCTGCACATTATCTGTGTGTTATATATGAACTTGCAAAAGCATTATACTCCCTATATTGAGAAATTCTACCCCGCCAACTGGATTTTTATCAGCGAGTACGGGATACTCGTATAAGTATTTGAAACAGTACGATATGTTTAACACGTGGCGAATAGCTAAAGGAGCCAAAACTTTCTCAGAAAACGTTTTTCTGGCATATTTTTATTGAATTATCTGAGACCAAGAAATCAAGCACTCTATGGAGTACGTATTCAATGCTAAAAGCAACAATAAAGATGAAAAAAGACATACATATCGACACCCATCCTAAATTAGTGGCATTTTTAAAAAGAGCCTCATCTGGTCATCTACCAAAAAAATCTAAGGTTTTCACAGCATCTGAAATTGAAAAGTTTCTTAACGAAGCACATGATTCCGTATATTTGGCGGCAAAAGTAAGTCAGTTGCACATTCAGTATCTCCTTAAGTGTATTAATCAACTAGTTAACATAATCTAATACGTACTTAGTAGATGTTGATAGGCATAATTTTATTAATTTATCTACTACAATATTTTTTACGTTACAGGTTGTTCTTATTATTGGTATAAACGGAGCATGTCGAACTAATTAACTAACACAACTTAATGTCAAAAACATTTGAGAAACATTCAGATGACTTACTATTAATTAATTTACTTAATACAGCAACTACGCAACTTCGTCATTCGCAAGGAATACGTAACAATTGTTGAGAAATATCAAGCCTTACGCCCTCCTAACACTCCAGTCAATCAAACATTTCTTGAACTTCCAGAATCCCTGTTGTACCCGGATCATTGTTTCCGACGAACTTCAGCCACACTTTTGGCCGTTTCAGGAGCTGATCTCCTGTCCCTTAAGCGCCATTGAGGCTGGAAGTCCAATGCGGTTGTAGAGGGATAGATAGAGGATTTCATCCAAAATAAGTCTAAAATATGTAAAGTTCGTAGGAGCTATTACATTGAAAGAGCCCCAGTCAGATCCTTGGACTGGCCCTTCTACATCAAAAATGAGCCGTTACGAAACACCTAACCATCGCTCTCTCTCGCCAACATTTACGCCAAAGGAATCCAATGAATCGGTACAACTATTAAGCATGACAGATAGTTTACCAAAAACAGTACACAAGTCACTAACACCAACATTACAGCATGGTATAATAACATACTTCGCCTGGTATTCTCTTCCGACGATGGCCTAAGACTACAAAATTCAAAAGTCATTTATTCAAACTAGGCTGAGAATCAGCACTTTTCGAACGTCAAAGTTACATAAGACAGTCCCACAAAACGCCCACCCTTCACCACTTCCTAGTGCTTTCGCTGGGAAGAAGAAGTGGCGCAACAAACTCCCCAGCAGCACAGCTGTCTGTTCAGTTAGAAAAACTTGATTCTATACAATAAGTACTTATGCAAAATAATTTACATAACGCAACACAAAACATTAAATTATAAATTAATAGCCATATGACAGCTAGCACACGCCAATATACCAACCAAAAACATCGAGATCTATACTCAAGCAGAAATAAAAATAACTAAACGTAAACAATATCTAAAAAAGGAAATAAAGCCTCCAGGCATAAAGGGCGTGCCCGCTTACATATAGCTGTAACTAGAAGTTATAATTGATAAACTAGGACCATCGAGGTAAAATAAAAAAAAACAGTTAATTACTAATAACAATAACAAAACCATGATCAGCAAGACGACCAGTCACCACAAGCAGCACCCGTTCACGTGCTTAACGCAAAGATCAGCCATTACCCCCCTCGCCATATTTGAGGGAAGGTGGCAACCCGACCTCCGACGCTACCGCAAGCAGTGACATCTAAGGGAGCATGACGAACTTGCTGCCGGTTTTTCAGGAAAAAAATATATTATAGATATAGATTTCTAACATTTGGAAGGGCAAACTTTACACATTTCGTTTTCTTGGCATTGAGAACTAGGTTATTTGTCGTAAACCAACCCTTAACCACGATCACTATATACAATACGTCACGATAAGTGTTGAAATCGATTGTCCTTTTCAGTAAATTTAGGAACTTTCTCATTTAGTTAATGACAATAAAATAAATTACTTACTAGCTTAACTATTTAGTAACTCGTGTGATTCATCTATTTAGTTTTAAATTAATTAACATATTGAATTATTAGTTCATAATTGCTTTGTTACGTTAAAAATGATTTTGCTCGGGTAATTCAATCACACGCAGTGGCCACACAATTGACAAGTGTCATACTGACAGCTCGTCATCTCATCGCTATCGTCGTGTCGCTTTTATCTATAGCGTTGTTTCGCTCGGTGAGCAAAATACTGTGGTTCCCAAACATTGGTTACTGTGAAAAGGAAAACTGTAAACTGTGAAAGATACACAAGAAAAATGGTAAATTGTTCCATACTAAACTGTAAAAACAGAAGTAAAAAAGGCGGTGTAATAAGGTTTTGATCTAAAATATTAATCAGTGTTTTTCGAGTCCCTGCGGACACATAATAGGTACATAACAATAGCGTAATTTTGAACTCTTTCGTTTCTGTATATACAGTATACACGATACAGTCTACAAGTATAGACTGATTACACTATTTGCGCTGTAGCTGTAGTTTCACTCTTGAAAGTTGCCGCGATTTACAAATTATGACTTAGTATTTCAGCTGTACCGCATTCGTATATTAAATCATTAATAACTATAGTAAATTAAATTAAAGCCAACCAGAATGTTCTAGTCTACAAATAAAATCAAATTGAATTAAAAATTAAGCTAAGTGTTATAAGTATAACGTAACGCCATAGACGTATTTAGTGATGGGATGTACTGCTACTGTCAAGCACCCCGTATTATTATGTGGTAAGCACCATATAACTAAAATAATATTTCATAAATGTCATCTCGACTGCTTACACGCTGGCCCTCAGCTGCTCTTGGCAAATATACGCCAAATGTATTGGCCTCTTGGTGGTAGAAATCTTTCTAAATGTATTGTTAGAAAATGCATCAAATGTTATAGATACAAGTGTTAAATTGTGCAACCTACAATGGGTCAGTTGCCCTCTTCAAGAACACATTTAGAACACCCATTTTTTAATAGTAGTGTGGATTATGCTGGGCCAGTGCTGATAGCTGATCGCAAAGGGCGAGGGTGTAGGCTTATCAAGGCGTACCTGTGTATTTTTGTTTGCCTTGCCGTTAAGGCTGTTCACATCGAGCTTGTTACAGATTTAACAAAAGAAGCCTACATGGCTGCTTTGAACCGTTTCGTGGCTCGTCGTGGCAAACCCGAAAGCATCTTGTCCGATAATGGTACAAACTTCGTAGGTACTTGCAATGAGCTACGTAAGTTTTTACAAGACTCTAATCTCGTGTCTGAAGTTGCTCAACAAGGCATCAAATTTTCTTTTGCGCCTCCATACTCTCCCCATTTCAACGGCATTGCTGAAGCCGCCGTCAAGTCTACTAAACATCACCTAAAGAGACTTTTAGGCACAACGCACTTCACATACGAAGAGATGGCCAAGTGCTTGACTCAAATAGAGGCCGTTTTAAATTCCCGTCCTCTTACCCCTCTTTCCACTGATCCTCTAGATTTTTGTTGCTTACAACAACATCTGCCCACTTCCTCTCACTTGAATGTTTCAACCCGGGGAGGATGTTCGGGCGCCTCCGACTACTCCTGCAATCGTCGGGTGCTGTCGTGAGACACCGGAAAGTGGCGAGCGGCGGTGGCGGCGAGAGGCTCGGCGTACGGGACGCGGGCCTTCGACCACTTCGCAACCGATCTCCTAAGACGACACGCGCGCGCACTCCATACGTTCGACCAACATAATTGTAGATACCTATTTTGGAATATATTTAAATTAATTACAGTCCTCTGCGTTTAAGTTTAGTCCTTAGGTCCCTAACAGCTACGATGGATAGTCGATATTTTTTATATTAAAAAACGTATATTGTGCGTAGGTCAATTTTTATTGTTAAAAAGTCTATAATTATACAACAGAACATTTATAGGGTAAGGACAACAAAATGTCACGAAAAAAAAAAACATAAACCCAATTTTGATTATTTTATATAAGTACAAAGATAATTATGTAGCCATAAAACATTTATATTGACAAGTTTATACACGTAGTTACACTGCACAACTGAATAACACACAAATTTTCATAACAATATTAAAAAGAACTAGATTTATGCTGCGAGTATCGTTAGCCATAAAATGAATTGCATAACGTCACATCCCTAGTCGACATGTGGTACTGACAGATGTCAACGTCATACAGGCAACTGCCGTCACCCGCACCATGCTACAGCGCAAATAGTGTAAAATTACTCATAAACTCGATTTATTAAAAATGATAAAAAAATTGTACCTGTTGTATTATTTTTATCTTTTTCCCCGCTAAAAAAGTTTGAAATCCGCATCGCAACTGATGACGTATTCTTAGGCCAATCACGTGACCCTGCTGTCACGGGAAGAGAATACCAGGCGAAGTATGTTATTATACCATGCATTTCAGTACCTTACTAAAATATTACACTCAAGTAACTGTAGCAACGTTACTTTAATTTTTTTTCAATTATACCTAAGTATTAAGAAAGTCGTGTTAGTTACACTATTTATAACTCAATATCGTCTGGACCGATGTCGCTAATTCTTTTTTTGTTTTGTTTGTTATTGTCAGGAGAAGGTTTTATATAGGGTAGGTAGGGTAGGTAGGTGCGCCGTAGATAAGTACTTAGTGCTACCCGTGTGAAGCCGGGGCGGGCAGCTAGTTTGTTACAATTTAAAGATTATTCTGTAATACTTAACTATCATAATGTAGTAGTTAATACCTAAACTGAAATAAAAATATCTTGTGATTGTATTTTTTTTTTTTGCATTTAGTTATTTCCTCGCTGAGGTGGAATGAAAAGTTACGTGTTGCACTCGAGTGCAAAGATTTTTCACCTCGTGCTCTTTTGATTCCCTCGCTAACGCTCAGGATTCTAATTTTTTAATCCTCTTCATGGGTATCGTTTCGTTTTCGAGGTTGCTAAAGCCGATAGTGAAGTCAAAATGAAAATCTAAGATGGCGGCTGGGTAAATTTTCTCATTTTTTGTCATGGGTATCGTATTCATAGTTTTTGAGGGAGCTTAAGTCGATAGTGAAGTCAAAATGTAAATCCAAGATGGTGGCTGAGAAGGAGTTTCGTTCCTGACGGGGTCCCCCAACAACACACGCTTTTTTTTCGATATAATCGTATAACTATATATATATCTTTTTTAATAATCAAGTAAAAAGAATGTTGAAGAAAAAATACGTCAAGTTATAATTTTGACCTTTAGATATACAATATGTAAAAAGCCTTGTCCGATCCGAAAAGGGCATACGGTACTGCAGTAAAATAACTAGTTTATTTTTTATTATTATTGATAGTAAATAAGTTATTGGTATATAAAATTCACATTTTTAGTTAAATCCATAAAAAAATTAGAAAATTTGCATCATCCTCACGGATCGGACAAGGTTTTTTTTTACATGTTGTATGTTGTCGCTGCTGAGGTGATAAGTTGTATGTGTTACACGAGAGCAAAGTATAATTGAATCACGAGCGTAGCGAGTGATTCTAGGTTAGAATCCTGAGCACAGCGAGGGATTCAAAATCAACACTCGCAGCAAAAAACAACTTTGCTCTCTTGTTGCACAAATAACTAATTTCGGACACACACAGGTAAAATGGTAACAAACAGCAAGAAGAGTAAGAGACCTGTGCGAGGCAAGGTGGGCTGAAAATCGGCTTTCATAGACTTAGGGACTTCAATTTGCACTTGTGCTGAATTTTTTGCCGGATATAGCTTCTATTAGTCATTACTATATACAAAAATGACACCCGGGTTAATTCTACTCAAAAACGAAGGAATTATAATTTTTTTATGAAATTTTTTTATGAAGCTAGTATGAAAAATCTAAACGGGAAGTTAAACACGAATATCCTTACAGGTGATTATAGTGCTAATTATTTATGATTTTTTGTTGCCGATTTGCTGAAAAATATTAAGCCGTTTTTTTTTTAAATCGTCGAAGTGTTTTTATATATTTTTACCTATGAAACGATTCCTTTTAGTGTTTATGTTGAAGAACACAGACTTTTAACAATACATAACATAAAATAGCATCACCCCTATATATCCGAAGGAGTAGGCAGAGGTTTATAGTACACCCACGCGTAGACAACTATGTTTGAGCTAGATATTTATCAACACAAAATGAGTTTTAATACTTAGCATACAACCAACATACCAAATTACAAATTGTTTAGTATTGTCACACAGTGGTATTTATAAGTCTGAAAAGAAGTGATTAAGTAACTATACTGATTTGGTCTTCTAATTAGTCTTCTATTCTAATAGGTGATTTAATGATTTGCAATATCTCACAAACAAAAACGCAAACAATGGACTACATTCACCTTTTTCTGATAAGTAAGCTAATTTGTTGATTAGTTGTGCTATGAGTTCTAAGAAATGTTATTGACGATTATACATTAACATCAGCAAATCTTGTAAAACTAATGAGGGTTAAAAAAAAACTAACTATTAATAAACCAGGGCACACGAAAAGGCTGATTCTGCATGGTTTTATACCAGATCCCTTTTTCCAACGAACGTCTATTAAAATACTCCTTCCAATCATCGTAACACTTATTTTTAAATTTAGGTAAAACTACTGAATAATCTATCGTAATATTAGTTTCCTTTCCATTTTTAGCTGCATATTTTGCCAGCATGTCAGCCGTTTCATTACCCTGTATCCCAATATGCGATGGAACCCATTGCAGTCTCAATTCAACACCTTTAACAATTACTTTATCGATCTTAGATAAAATCACATAAGCTAGCGATACACCCCTTTGGCCAGAGGCACATCGAGCTAAATGTTGTAAAGAACTTTTACTGTCTGTACAGATAACAATTATTTTATGTTGACTACTATCACAGTAAGACAATGCTTCAGAGATCGCAATAAGCTCCAACGTCATAATGGACGCATTCTTATGATCTATTTTAAAACAATTCATTTCACAACCTATTGGCTCACTAGGTACATAAAAGGCTACTCCACGACCTTCTACACTCTTCGACCCATCTGTAAATATGCTTAACCAATCATTGTATTTAAAATACAACTCTCTAATAATTTCAAATTTTAGGAAATTACTTTCATATGATTGTTTAAACAATTATAAGTACTTCTTGAACATTAATGTTAGTCATCCATGTACTCAGAACAAAGCAGAGCTTTTTTGCTGAAACTCTCGACTTAATTCAGTTTCAGGAAACTGAGATCGAGTTTTTGGATATATCCAATCTGGATGCTGACTCAGAATTGGAGTCCGACAACGAGCGTGACAAGGATTTTTTTTTAAACATATGTATTTGTAAATTTGTATATGTGTGTTTGCGTATTTCTTTGTTTTTTTCGCTAGTTTTTTTTTTTTGTAATATTAAATATATTTTTTATGATTTTTTGGCTTCAGTCAGAGGCCCGTGGGCGGCTTTAAAACTCTGACACCAGGTTAGTTTACTAACCACACGAAAAGAAGAAGATGTTTTTTTGGTATTTATGTTACTTTATTTTCCAATGCGTAATATTAATTCCATAAATTAGTTCTTAAATTATTTTGTATATAGTATAATAATTTTTTAACCTCTGTTTTATTTAAATTACTTACTTATATGTAAAAAAAAAGAATAAACGCCAGGTCTCTAGTGTTAGTCAAAGGGTCAACGGTACTCTGCGATCTCTGTATCGTCTGAGAAACTTTTTACCTGCTAAGACGAAAACTATGCTTGTGCAGACTTTGATTTTCCCTATAATCGACTATGGTGACGTATGCTACTTTGACCTGAATTCAGTTTTGCTGGATAAGCTCGACAGACTGCTCAACAATTGTATCCGGTTCATATTCAACCTCAGGAAATATGATCATGTGTCGAGCTATAGGTCTGAGCTCAAATGGATGTCCATTCGCCAAAGAAGGAGTTTGCGCGCTTTGACCACGCTTTTCTTCCTTCTTAACTCTCCCACTCCTCCTTCTTATCTCATGTCTCACTTCCAATATCTATGTTCGTCACACACTAAGAATCTGCGTTCTTCTAACAATCTTCTCTTACTTTGTCCTTCTCATACTTCTGACTTTGTTCATTCTTCCTTTCATATTCAGTCCATTCTTCTATGGAATGCGCTTCCTTTTGATATCAGGACGGCGACCAGTCGGTATGCATTTAAGCGGAAACTACAGAGTTTTTTATCAAAATAAATAGAGTAGAGTCATCTCAACACCTCTCCCTTGAATTTGTATAATGTATATATATAATATAGGTATATATTTTATTAAATATGTATGTATGTGTGTGTAATATAATTATTTATAATGATATATTTTAATAAAAAATGATTTTTCTTTGTTCCTCTCAAACAGAGCACCTGCCATCTAATCTCTTCACTACCCTTGGTTGACTGGTAGAGAATGCCTAAGGCATTAAGTCCGCCTTTGTACTTTTATAAGTGTGAAAAGTTTAAATAAATAAATAAATAAACAGCAATTATAAATACTTTTGTTTTATGTACCTATTCTTAATATTTGGGTCAATAACATTTTACTTATATGTAAAAATAAATAAAAGAACATTGACGATTTAAAAAAAAACGGTATAATATTTTTCGGCAAATCGGCATCAAAAACATCATAAACAATTAGCACTATAATCACCTGTAAGGATATTTGTGTTTAACTTTCCGTTTAAGAGATAATTAGATTTTTCATACTAGCTTCATACAAATTTTTCGTAAAAAAATTATAATTCCTTCGATTTTGAGTAGAATTAACCCGGGTGTCATTTTTGTATATAGTAATGACAAATAGAAGCTATATCCGGCAAAAAATTCAGCACAAGTGCAAATTGAAATCCCTAAGTCTATGAAAGCCGATTTTCATCCCGCCGTGCCTCGCACATGTCTCTTACTCTTCTTACTGTTTATTACCATTTTACCTGTGTGTGTCCGAAATTAGTTATTTGTGCAACAAGAGAGCAAAGTTGTTTTTTGGTGCGAGTGTTGATTCCTTCGTTTTTTTAGTAGAATTAACTCGGGTATCATTTTTGTATATAATAATGACTAATAGAAGCTATATCCGGCAAAAAAATCGGCACTTGCAAATTGAAATCCCTAAGTCTATGAAAGCCGATTTTCAGCCCACCGTGCAAGGCCACAAAGAAATTAGTCAAATTAATCCATTTAATGGTGCTTGCAACTTAAAATTGATCAAGTTTAAAGCTCATTCTGTGCTTGACACCCACTTTCCCAAAATAACCTCAATAACCAAACTCGTAAGCTAAAGCTGCAAAAGCTCCATAACAGGTCGTTGAATCTGAAAGAAGCTGAAATAGTTAGATAAAATTACCCATGCATAGCCAGATCGCCGTGAAGTTAAACAAGAGTTCGCTTAACAGGTAAGCTCGTTTGATTCGCAATTTTTAGCCCTTTCGCTTTACGGTGTGAATACCAAGATGGCGGCTGATATAGACGTATGGTCTATGGAAGACATTCTGACCATAGGCCACAGGGATGAGGACAGGAGGATGATGGTGATGAATCGGCCTTTTTTCATTTTGCAGTCAGTAAACCAACTGGGCAATTCATAAAATCCAAAACAAGCATTCAAAGATAACACGTTTACGATATCATTCATGATTCTTATCTCGAAATAAAAAAGCTATCACATAATTACTATTCAAATATAAAAGTATCAAAATATATATTTGCTTTCACACTTCCCACGTTTAAGTAACATGTCACCACATAACGCAACATTTTTGAAAAATATTTAATAATGGTGAAACATTCGATGCCCGGTAACAAGTTCTATCAATGTCACTATCCAAGAGATGACCTTGCAATAATACACTACACGGTTCGCGGGTCATGTTTGTTTCTTTACAGCGCATTAAGCCCGTCACAGATATAGCTGTAATGTACATTTCTGTCACAGCTTTTTTTATTTCGGTGTTAATCGTGGATACTTTGCCTGGTTTTCGTCGTCATATGGACTTGGAAACCGAAGCAAGCGCTTTTGCTGTGCTTTAGGAGGGAATATCTCAGAGATCTGTAGCGACACTTCCCGGTGTGTCGCGACGAGCTATCCAAAACGTGTGGGAACGCTTACAGGAGACCGGGATTGTAATTAGGAGGCCTGGATCAGAAAGCATTAGAGCCACAACTTCCCAGGAAGACCGGTATTTCAGGTTAACTGCACGACGAGAGCGTACTGTAACCACCCGGGCCTTACAAAACCGGCTGCGGCAATCTACTGGTACCAGAGTCAGCGATCAGACCATACGTAATCGTCTCCATGAAGATAGTCAACGTTCCCGAGTGGGTGTTGTTCAAATCAAACCTGAATCCAACTGACTAGAGCCCATCGAGCAAGGTTAAGGTACGCTCGCGAGTATTTGAACTAGGCAATAGATAATTGGAGGACTGTACTCTTTACAGACGAATATAAGGTCAAGTTTTTCAGTGATGATAAACGAATCCGCGTGTGGAGTAAACAAGGTGAACGTTTTACAGAGTCATGCATCTACGGAACAGACCGTTTTAGGGGCCCAAGTGTTATGCTATGGGCGGGAATAAGTTTGGTAGGCAAAATGGAGCTGGTAATTCTGGATTAGGGTACTGTAACCGCCGCCAGTTACGTTGAGCGGGTAATCCAACCTCATGTCATCCCATTTTCACAAAGAGTGGGCGCTGGCTTTGTTTTTATGCATGACAATGCTCGCACACATACGGCTCGTGCCACACAAAGAGCACTTTCTGAGGCCAATATCACAGTTTCGCCATGGCCAGCTATGAGTCCCGACCTCAACCCCATCCAGCACTTATGGTATCAATTGAAAAAAAAACCTTAAACAAAATCACAGCCATGTTAACAGTCAACAGGAGCTCATAAACGCGCTAGAACTTTGTCAGGAACGAATTCTAGAACAAAATGTAACCCGTTTTATTCAAAGTGTACCAGATAGGCTCAGAGAGTGCATATAGAGCAGAGGAGGTCCCACTCGCTACTAACCATTAGATTTTTCATCAAATGGTTACAGGAAATGGGCGATAAACTAAGTTAATTTTTCAAGTTAGTTTGAGTTTATTTCCTTAAAAAGTGCTTTGTTTGTGTAAATCGATCAAACTACGGATCCCTACGGATTTAAAAAATATTTAGACGTAGTCAATGGTAAAATTTGTTTAGTTTGATCGATTTACACATGTAAGCGTTTCCAAACACATATAATCCCTAAAAACCACTAAATTATTAATATTTTTAAATAACAGCCTAAAAACTGGGCGAGCCCTATTTTGTTTTGAGTAGTTTATATACCTACAACATCCCGACATCAATCATCCATCTGGTCGAAGGCCTCCCTTTTCTATGGAGGATGAAGAACCTTCCACCCTGTTCCTCATACCACTATTGGTAGGTATATCCTTTAAACCGTAATACAACTGCTCGTGAACCATAGCTGTATGTACTAACAGGTGACGCGCTAAGAGGTGATAAGCAAAATATTCTCATAACAACAGGCAACCGGCGTTACCCACCATGGTGATTATGTTAAAACCTCGAAGGCTGTTTTGTAAACTACGGCAAAAGATTAAAACTCGTTGAAAGCCTTTTGATTGGTTTACTAGTTTTAAGTAATGCTTGAATCTTGAGTGAGGTTAAGAAATACGGGCCTAAGGAATGATCGGAAATTGTCGATTTTGAACTGATAAATGCTAGGTGCAACATAAATGGTACTTAATCCAATTCTGCTGATAATTCTGTAGCGTTCATCCCTGTTTTACTCGTACTTATATTTATTTTTGCCTGAGATTACACCGCTAAAAATGAGACACTAAGGTAATCTAGAGGAAAATGATAAATTTCAAGATCACCTACAAAAGTTTCAAGAAAAGAAACGGATCTAAAGATAGTAATTTAGGTATCTCCAATTTGTTATTTCCGCGAAGTTTATCGCAGCTCGTACCGAATCAATAAATAATTCAATGTTCATCAGTGGCCCACTTATTGTTTCTAGATCATCGGTGTCGGCCTGAGTGAGAGGTGACTCATATCCTGAAAAGTTCTTATCATAACATGTTATCAACCCTTGGTCCGTGTCCACTCAATGATAATTTGTTTACTATTTATTAGGTCTGACTCAATATCCTTCGAAAAAAGCGTATCTTTAACGTGAATATATTATAAGTGGTATTGGATGTTTGTTAGACAATGAAGCTATTACGGCTGATCGAATTCGGCACACAGGTAGGCTATTACCCGAATTAGTATAATAGGTTGCTTTCAGTGTACAAAGTTCCCTTAGGATGTAAATGTAAGCGCCATCAAGGGCAACAGCTGTCTCTAGAAACGGTTTATAATTCCTTATACATTGGAGCAAACACAATGCACATAAATAAACAAAATTTATTCGGTAATAACTCGTCGCCATTTTATATGCAGATAATATTTATTGTCGCTGCTATGCTATAAAATCACTGCTAAGTATATGATAATATCGTGGCAAAAGAATACCCAGAAATTATGCAAACGTACCCACAAATACAGATTTGGATAACCTTGGACTCTTCTCAAAACGAATCAAGTGTGTCTGGCTCTCATCAAGATAATCTACATAGATTTGGGTATGACTTGCATTTAGAGGCAATCGTCTTCCCACAGTCTTAATGCACGTACCTACGAAAAACCTTCACTTGATAATCTCACCTGTTTAGAAACAGCATCAGTAAGTAATTCTTTTCTTCCTCAAATATTTTTGTCACCTATCTAATCTCCTACGTCACTTGTAGGTACGTTGCATTTTTAACATACTTCTTATCTGTCTAAATTCACTATTTCCAGCGTATTGTAGCAAAAACAGAACACTAGATAGTTCAAAATTATCTGGGGCACAGAAAATTATCATAATTGTTTGTGCCCCAGATAATTTTGAACTATCTAGTGTTCTGTTCGAGAGCGCGGAATCAGCTGATAGGTCCAATATACCGTATACTGGACCTATCAGCTGATTCCGCGCTCTCGCTCATAAAAATAATAAATGCACATTTTTTTCACGTTGGTACGTTGTTTATCCATGGCTTTTGTTTGTAAACATCAATTAGCTAGGTGTTGCACGGTTATTTATTTATTTATTTATTTAAACTTTTCACACTTATAAAAGTACAAAGGCGGACTTAATGCCTTAGGCATTCTCTACCAGTCAACCAAGGGTAGTGAAGAGATTAGATGGCAGGTGCTCTGTTTGAGAGGAACAAAGAAAAATCATTTTTTATTAAAATATATCATTATAAATAATTATATTACACACACATACATACATATTTAATAAAATATATACCTATATTATATATATACATTATACAAATTCAAGGGAGAGGTGTTGAGATGACTCTACTCTATTTATTTTGATAAAAAACTCTGTAGTTTCCGCTTAAATGCATACCGACTGGTCGCCGTCCTGATATCAAGAGGAAGCGCATTCCATAGAAGAATGGACTGAATATGAAAGGAAGAATGAACAAAGTCAGAAGTATGAGAAGGACAAAGTAAGAGAAGATTGTTAGAAGAACGCAGATTCTTAGTGTGTGACGAACATAGATATTGGAAGTGAGACATGAGATAAGAAGGAGGAGTGGGAGAGTTAAGAAGGGAGAAAAGCGTGGTCAAAGCGCGCAAACTCCTTCTTTGGCGAATGGACATCCATTTGAGCTCAGACCTATAGCTCGACACATGATCATATTTCCTGAGGTTGGATATGAACCGGATACAATTGTTGAGCAGTCTGTCGAGCTTATCCAGCAAAACTGAATTCAAGTCAGAGTAGCATACGTCACCATAGTCGATTATAGGGAAAATCAAAGTTGCACAAGCATAGTTTTCGTCTTAGCAGGTAAAAAGTTTCTCAGACGATACAGAGATCGCAGAGTACCGTTGACCCTTTGACTAACACTAGAGACCTGGCGTTGCCAGCCAAGCGTCAAGTCAAGATGCAAACCGAGATCTTTCACAGTAGAGGTAAAGGGTATGACGTTACCATTGAAAATAAGAGGAGGAAGAGAGCTAAGCGTCACCCTACCTATCATGCGTGAGCTCCCAATTACAATGGCCTGACACTTTGAGGGGTTTACTGACACCCCAAAACTATCAGACCACGTTTTGATGGCATCTAAATCTCTGTTTACATCAGCTATAGCTTCCGACAAATCTTCAACCCACCCAGCTGTATATAATTGAAGATCATCGGCATAAAGATGATACGAACACCGAAGACAATGAGTTATAAAATTAATGAAGATGGAAAATAACAATGGAGAGAGAATACCGCCTTGTGGAACACCAGCATCCAGGTCACGCCAACTCGACGAGCGCTCATCAACGCGAACCGACTGCTGACGTCCCCGAAGATAAGAAGAGAACCACTCGAGAGCCTCGGGCGAAACCATAAGATGAGAGAGGATAGAAAGGAGAATATCGTGACTGACAGCGTTAAAGGCATTGGAGAAATCAATTAATACCAAAACGGTAACCTTAATATCCTCCATCGCTTCTCTAACGTCACCAGTCACTTTAAGGAGAGCGGAGGCTGTACTGTGCCCGGGCCTGAAGCCAGACTGAAAAGAGCTAACAAGGTTGTTCCGGTGAACAAACCTTGTAAACTGCTTGTGTACGCAGGCTTCGAGCACTTTAGACAGGAATGGGAGAATGGAAATGGGTCGAAAGTGACTGGGTAGAGAGGGATTTGAAATTTTTGGGAGTGGACGTACATAGGCCATACGCCACAAGGATGGGAATTGTCCGGAATCAAGAGAAAAGTTGATGATATGGGTAATCGGAGGTAGAAGGATATCAAGGATCCAAACGATCATACTACGACTGATGCCGTCATGGCCCATAGCCTTGGATTTGATGGACAAGATGATCGTTTTAATTTCGGCCGAGGTGACCGGAGAGAAGTGAAATGGTTCTATGATGGGACTGGGTAGGCCAGTAATGTAATCAACCGTCTGAGATAACATCTGGGAATCCAAATGACAAGTGGTTGTGAAGTGACGGTTGATATCATTAAGGCCAATTGTTTTAGGAAAATCCACATGACGTGGTCTGCCAATACCGAGAGTGCCAAGGAACTTCCAGATATCAGCAGGTTAGGATCAGTTCACACCAGACGCGATGCTGCGTGAATTTTCTTATTTATTTATTAATTTAACCATTTATGTACACACATAAATAAACAGACAAGATGGAAAGAACAGAAAAATACGTAATAAATTGAATTCAATTTTCGTTCATTTGTATGAACGAAAATTGAATTCGATTTATTTAATCCAATAATTATTTATACATAATTAAAATTAATCTAATAATTTATGTTCAATCAATAATCTTATTTAAGTATGTCTCCTTTATTTTTATTTAATGATCTCATATCATAGAAACTAACCTTATTTTAGGCTGGATGTGATGCGGTATGTCTCCAAGAACCACAAGGTTTCGATCTTATCTTCTCTTTTCCTTTACAATAGAAACTTTAGAAAGCCTTAGAAATATAAAATTTACTGGCACTGGTCGCTGGTCGCTGGCTTTTTGCGGCTGCTCGATGATGCGTCCCCGCGTCAAGCGACAGGCGTTGTTTTATATTGTAGATTCGTAGGTACTTTAAATAAATCCCTGAACTAAGTAGCACACAAAAAATCTTTTACTTGCATTATTTATTTACGTACCTATTCTTAAACATTTTTTATTATTAATATTCAAGTATGCATCTTTTGTATATTTTAATTACCTACGTCCGTGTGTCACTGCGGGGTGCCAACTGAAAACCAACGCTGGCTGTCTGACGACCAGCAAATGCTGAGATCGATATGGCTGAGATGGTAACCCTTTAGAAAATTGTTGCTGAGCGTGCCCATACGCTCAGCAAAAATTTTCTGCTATTTTATTGTTGCAAAATTTTTCTGGTGTTTGTTGCTGTTGTGTTGTGTCTGTGTCGAATAAATGTTTTCTATTCTATTCTAAAAGGTATAATTTCAGTGCGAGCGTGAGCGCGTGTCGAAGTACACTGAGATGTACCTACGGTGCTGCACAGCGCGTGTACCATAACGTGTAGTAAATAAATTCGATAGGTATTGTATCGGATCTTATAAAAGTGCGCGTCGCGGCGCGTCAAATTCAAATTCTTTATTGCGTTTCGGTGTGAACTGACCCTTAAGGTCAAGATGAACTAAAATGACCCTCTCTATGCTCAACAAAAGAGATATTTAACGACAGCAGCTGAATTGAAGCATAACTCCACCGGGCCGTCTTATTTATAAACGTTGATTAAAGTTAAGAGACGTTTAAGCGTCAAAAATGTATGGTTAAACAGGCGCTAATCATTACTTAACTTTACGCAGCGTTTAAGGGGGTTAATGTCTTGCTAAAGTTGCACAGAAGAATGCTATTGCCCAAACCGACATCTCCTGGTGAAACATTACTTTCCCAGAAGCGCCTGAACCAGCGACCATTGAACACAACAAACAAGGCAGTTCACCGGCATGAATTTACTGAATAGATAATAATGAGATACACACGACGCGCGACAAAATAGTAACAACAGTACCTGTCCTCCCCAATGATGGCAAAGTTAATCACAAAACCACAAATTATCACCCACTAACTGCACAAACGATCACTATTCTTTCACAAACAATCTTTAAACCCTATCCAAACAGTACACAATGTAATACTGAGGTTATATAAAATATTAGGCGCTCCATTTGACCCACCTCCCGACCCTCGCCCCGCATTGTGACGTCGCCAGTGTCGTCACGAGCAGACCCGTGCGTGGCTATGTAAGTTTTTGATCAAACATTCAATGCTAATGAATTATGTAATCTGGTAGATAAATGATGGAACAGTGCTGGTAGTGACAGAGATTTGTATTGGCTTGTGGTTTATGATTATTTTCTTGTGTACGTACACTGGGTTATCCCTGGTTTATGTAGCTACAGCCTAATAAAAAGGCCACTTACATATAGACATCAAGGAATTAAGGGAGCGGTTAAGAAATTCAACCCAAATCACAAAATTGAGAGGTTTTGTTGTGAAAGGAATGTAAAGAGGGTCAAAAAACAAAACATCATATCGTATCCAAAAATACAACTCCTCTTAACGGATTGACGTCAGACTATTACCAAACATCAAGCAGGTATTTTAAATTGGTAAGTCTTGTATTGATTATTCTATTCCTGTATGTCGGAAAGTAAACATCAATCCAAGTTACCCAAGGAAAGTAGGTAAAAATCAAAATATTATAGTAAACTTATCAATGTTCTGTTACCAAGTCTGCAATACGTAGTAAAGGACAACGTAGATAACGCTATCTTATATTAATTGTAATAATACATTCTTGTTGGCGGTGTACAATTTAGCAATACAAACAACATCTCTTATCTCATTCTTCTATTATCTAAGAGAAAAAAAAAAGGCATGGGCAGTATAAGTAAAGACACAAGACACTCGCAACGTTCGTCAAGTAACGACTCTTGCAACATTTTGTCATGTTTTGGACACTAGCGAAAATCTCGCCATTAAATCTTCTTAATGAAGTTAATATTCTCCCTAAATTATATGTTAATTTGCATTCATATTCTGAAACAGTCATGCATACAATGAAAATGGAACTTTAGTAATATGATTTATTAGATCTTTTTCTTTCCATATAAAAGACAGAAAAATGTTAGATACAATTACGTAAATTGTAAAATTTTCACTCGATAATTTTTTTATTTGAAAAACGTCATTTTTTAAAGATTATTTAAATAAAATGAAGATTTTATCTCTAAAATAAGTAATCACAGTAAGAAAATAGATATAGATATAGTTTATTATCCAGCCACAAGATATTTTTTCTCTAGATCAATTATTACTTTAGTTATAAACGAAATAAGAATTGAGACTTACGCCATTTAGTTCCGTGCTCGAACACGATCAAAGAGCGCACGCGATATTCAACTTTATTACTGATGTATTAGCGTTTAGCACATATCGGAGTAGCGCGGGGTGCATGTGGGCGGAGCTTGCGTGGAAATTGTGTGCCAAAATAAGGGGCATCACTCAGATAATTAGATTGAAAGATTTGACCTAAAGCACTAGGAAGTGGTGAAGCGTGGGGAACTGTCTTACGTAATTTTGACGTTCAAAAAGTGCTGATTCTCAGACCGACTAGACTTGATTTTGATAATAATTAATAACAGTCAGAGAGGAGTAGAGGAGCCAATGACATTACAATAATTCTTTGCAGACATACTTGTTCATTAAGACACATTAAAGTATTGTTAAGTGATTGTTAATTAATAGATTATTTCTATTAAGAGCGATTTCCTATATTGTCGATGGCGACAGGGGGCACACCCGCAGAAAGTCCCCGGAGACTTGTTCATTGATAAATAATAACATGTAAGGAAAATTAAATTAAACTTTCCGGTTTGATAATAAATACCTACAATAGCGAGTGATATCGACATAACCTATTTCAAATCCGGTTGTAGAAATTCATGTTTCGTGAGGTAAATCAAGAGGTCATTCAACTAAAGGTTTCCTTCTAAGAGAAGCAAAGAAATATCTCATCACAATCAAGCTTCAGCGCAATACAATAAACCTATTGATTATTTACGAGACTCTTGATCTTGTCTCAGCTTTGGTGAAAACTGGCCCCGAAACATTGAAGTTAATAATATAAAAATAATAACAAAAAACCAACTTTTAATTTTGTTATGCCATAGCTCTAAAATTAGCATTTAGCATAATTATGCAACACCAACATAACATCACCAACTAGGCTAAGATGTATAGTCTACCCCGCCAGTTATGGCATCATGAGTTATGGCACCAAGTTAAAGATCCGAGTGACCTACCTCCTGCCTCTCTCTTTATCCCGTATTCTGGAGCGAGGAGGCGTGGTCCCGAGGAGGTCAGCCTCGGATCCATCACCGGAGTCAGCCAAGAGGTACCTGGATTGGCGCGGATTCCTGAACACCACATCTTTGGCGTCGCTGTAACAAAAGAGAAACAGGATAGAAGCTAAATGCTAAATCTAATCTATGAGCTTTTACTGCTGTGAGGAAGTATTGGATGACAGTGGCAGTGCCCAGAGGTAGTTAATGACAGATAGATATCGTTTTATAAATTCAAATGCGCGATGACGTAAGTACGTCTTAGAAAAGCTACACAAGCACATCGATGACATGAAAAACAGCCAAGTGGAAGTAGGAGAAACATTATTCACTCATGACATACATCAGTATGCAGTAAGCTATATCCTGGTCGACGCGCTGGCGTTGGCGGCGGGAGCACTGCGGTACAGATGGCTGCGGCGGCGAGCGCGCCGCGTCCACATCACGTCGGACATGGAGCTTCAACCCTCCAGAAGTGTTAGTGATGTGAACGTCAATAGTGCTAGTGTTAGTGCGCGGCAAAACAAGAGTGAACGTCAATCTAGTGCGACACATATTTATGGTGAATTAAACAATACAACGGTGAATAGGGCGTGTCCTCGCGTGCCTAGAAATCCTTTAGAAACAATAAGTTCTTAATTTTAATTCTAATCATTTTCTATTTGTTCTACTAACAGTTTAATCTGAAGTTGGCTTGTTTTCACCTTGTAAACATTATTATCACGATCATTACATTATTTTACTTACGTAACATTATTTCATCTCAGCATCCCTATCTCCCCGACAAATAGAATAATTATTCTTAATCGAGTATTAGTCTCATAAATGGTTACTAAAATAACAAAGAGTGTTGCCATGTGAAAAGCTGCTTCTTGTTCTAGTTAAGCCTTTCCAGCATTTTTAACTACTCAAATAAATGACATTAATTCTATGGATCTATGTAAGCCCTTTAATCTGAACCTCGGTATCATCAGTTAAGGTCAGTACCTCATACTCGACCTTGCTCAGCAGTTATCATGCTCCTATCGCATGAAGCGATACCAGAAGATACGATAACACTGTTTATGTGCGTTTTATTAGTTTATTACTAATTAGAATGTCGTGTAGTAGTTATATTGTGCATGGTTAGATTATGTATGATTAATTATGACTGTGAGGAAAACTATCGCATTGTGAATGAGTAGTGTGTAATGGTATTTCAAGAAGCCTTTTCCATTGATAAATAAGAGGCATATTCAGTTTCTACCGGAACCAGAAAACGCAGTCGTTATGCACGTGTTATATAAATGTAATTATTGTGTCTAAAAATAAATAATATGATATATAAATGTAATTATACTTGTTATACCTATAAATGTAATTATTATCTATGATTAATTTACTAAATGAATTTAATAACAAACTTATTTTTTATAAGTCAAACACTGATTTGACTCAACTGTTGTTATTGTCTCCAATATCTTGGTTGAATTATGTAGTAGGGTCACACTGATTTATTTGTTGTTCCTATATTTAAATACTAAATGATTGAGGATACAAGTTTTATTAAATTATTTTGTTAAGAATATCTAAGAGATTAGTTTACGTATAAATTATATTTTTGTAAAGGTATTATTACAGTTTATAGTTTAAAAGTATTTGTTTTGTACTAATAGTTCAGTTCATTTTATCTGTGGCAATATTCATGTTTGATATGGTAAGGTAGACAACTGTCATTTGAAATGTTTTAAAAGGTCGTGTAACTTAATTCTTGGATTCTCGCCACAGTGTTCTTGGTTAGCACGTGTGTTTAGAATTTTTAACTGGTTTTAGTGATTGTTGATATTTTTGTGACTTGTGATAGTATAAGTGTGTTGTCCTTGTGTTCGTAAACAGGTTTGTATCGTAATAATTGTCCTATTTTAATCTCTTTTTATCCAATATGGATATA
Source organism: Xanthia togata (assembly GCA_963853775.1). Classification (NCBI taxonomy): domain Eukaryota; kingdom Metazoa; phylum Arthropoda; class Insecta; order Lepidoptera; family Noctuidae; genus Xanthia; species Xanthia togata. The sequence continues at coordinate 1,626,512 of OY970801.1, forward strand.
AATAAACCCCCTGATCCTGATCCACCCGACATTCCAATATTTTCATCTCCTCTTTCCCCAAATCCACTATCGCAATTCGCGGATGTTGTTTGTAGTGTTTCGGAGATGGATGTATCAATCCCCCAATCCGAGTGCAGTCAATCTTCCCGTAAACGTCCCGGTGATGAAGATATTTTGTCACCTACCCCCCCAAACAAACAAATAAAAAATCATATTGGACGTAGCAAATATTCGGCAATGGACAAAGCTCCTTTCATCGTTCATGTATCACGTATTGAAGCACAACCCAACTCAGGTACCACCTTACACCCGGTTAATTTTGGAAATTTTTTAATTACCAACAACATCGCGAACATAGTTCGTGGTGGGGTTAATAGGGTTGGAAGAAATCGCGTGTCTGTTGAGTTTGCTTCCCCTCAGGATGCCAACTCTTTCTTGGTTAACAATCTGTTAACCAAGTACAGTTATACTGCCTCTATCCCTACATTCAACATCATCAATCATCATCAAGGATGGGAGTAGTTACAGGTGTTCCTTCAGACTTACCGGAAGAAGAAGCAATTACCTATTTGTCTGTACCCTCAGGGTGTGGACGAATCCTCAAAGTACGCAGAATTAATAGGAAAGTTCAAAAAGACGGAAATAATGAGTGGAAACCCACAGAAACCTGTGTCATTACGTTTGATGGACAAGTCTTACCCAGGAGAATCTTCTGCTGTTACACATCCCTTCCCGTTGAGCAGTACATATATCCCACCATTCAATGTCGCAAGTGTTGTAGATTTGGACATGTGGCAAATGTATGTAGGTCAAAACCACGCTGCAGTAAATGTGGCCACGATCACCCAGGTGATGGTTGTAACATTTCTGAGGGCGAGGCCTTCTGTATTCTATGTTCGGGTAATCACTTCGCTAATAGCAGGTCATGCCCCGAGCATGGTAGACAGAAAGCCATTAAAACCGTTATGGCTGAGAAATCTATTCCTTATGCTGAGGCTAGCAAAATAATTCCAACAACTTCCCGCAACTATGCCAACGTCACTAAAACTCCGATTTCTCAGTCTTATCGAAAGACAGTAACCCTTAAGCCTAAGACCCATGCCCCTCTTTCCCCGTCTTATGACAAAGCTGCTCATCAGCAGATAATTAGTTCCCCCCAACTTTCACAGCCTAATGGCTGCGCTCTCAACCATAATAATGTCTCTCCCAATAATAGCACTTCTTCTATTATTGAACTACTTATAAAACTCTTACCTATCGTTATTTCTTCTTCTACTTCTAATTCCCAATCACCGTCCAACGTTGCCGACCAACTTATAACTCTTCTATTAGATATTAGAAATAGCGTCTCGCCAAGTATTTCTTCAGTGGAATGTGAGGAGCGTGTGGCATAAAAAGCACGACCTCATATTTCTTTTAAATAAGTACAAGCCATTGGCTTGTTCCATAGCTGAGACTTGGCTTACCCCAAGTCTTAGTTTTCGTATGCCACATTTTAACATTTTCAGATGTGACAGATCAGACGGCTATGGAGGGTCAGCTCTCTTGGTCAATAACCGGGTCCCACTTTTGCCCTTTACTTTGCCTCCACTTGCGGGCGATATGAGTATTGCCGCGGGGAGGGTTGAGGGCATCACAGTGTTTTCCATTTATATTGCACATCCTCACCATGATTTTTTAAGAATTTTAAAATATATTTTTTCTAATGTACATGGTCCAATACTGGTCATGGGCGACTTTAACTGCCACCATTATAGATGGGGGTCTGAACGCTGTGATGCCTTTGGTGTGGCTCTAGTTGATGTTTTGGATGATTTGGATCTCTGCATTTTAAACAATGGTTGCTCAACACGACGATCTCTTCCGGGACAGCAAAAGAGTTGTGTAGACCTTACATTTTGTTCGGTTGAGTTAGCAGCATCGACTCACTGGGAATGCACAACCTTGACGCATGGTAGTGATCACTACCCTATAGTCATATCTTTGCTTAGTAAATCTTATTTAGAAAAAACTTCCCCTCCACTTCTGAAATACAACCTGTCTAAACCAGATTGGTCAAAATTTGTATCATTACTGGAAGATAAAATAGATGTTCTTCCAAATTTAACTTCAAATTTTTCAGATCCTTGTGGTCACTACCATGCTAAGAGCTGTTATGAAGGTTTTGTGACAGCTATTACCACTAGCGCAGATTCCTGCTTCCCATTAAAAAACAGCGCCCGTAATAAAATCCCTTCACCTCCGTGGTGGGATCCAGAATGCACTTCGGTAGTCAGGGATAGGGACGAGGCTGAGGCTTGCTACAACTCAGATATGAGCACTGAAAACCTGTTGTCATATTGTCAGATTAATGCCAGAGCCAAACGTTTTCTTCGTAAAAAGAAACGTACGGGTTGGGTTAAGTTTTGCACCTCCTTATCTCCCTCTACGCCAGTTTCAGTTGTCTGGAAAATATCAATAGGTTTAGACGTGGATGTTCCCCATCAATCTCTTCACCAATCACTAGGGAAACAGCTGAACTTTTTTTTGACAAAATAGCGCCTTCTTATGTTCCACTCTCATCTGAATGTCAAAACGCGCCCCTACATAGTGTAGCAGAGGATTCTTTCAATGCGCCATTTACTTTGGAGGAATTAAATGTGGTACTCAAACATGTCCGGGACTCAGCTCCTGGTATTGATGGTGTGCCATATTCTTTTATTACCCATTCTGGTGAAAAGGCTAAATCCTACTTTTTAAATATTTTAAATTTCTGCTATATTAATGGTTGGGTCCCTGATCAGTGGAAATTACAAATTATTATTCCCCTTTTGAAACCAGGTAAACATGCTGATGATCCAAATGGCCTTAGGCCAATTGCTTTATCCTCAGTCCTAGCCAAATTACTGGAGCACCTTATTAAAAATCGTCTCGAGTGGATAGTCGAATCGAGAGACTTGCTGCCGAATCACCAATTTGGATTCAGGAAAGGGCTTAGTACAATGGACAGTGTTGGTATTCTAGTTGCGGATATCCGCTTAGCTTTTTCTAGAAACGAATCCGTTGTTGCCACCTTCCTTGACATCTCCTCTGCGTATGACAATGTACTTCTTCCCTTACTCAGGCAAAAATTGCAACAGCTGAGTCTTCCGGCTAAGATGATACAATGCATATGTGAACTACTGTTGTACCGCTCATTGGTTCTGAGAGTCCAGGGTGAGGAATTCGATGAGAGGCGGACATGGAAGGGACTCCCACAAGGCTATGTCCTCAGTCCCATACTATACAATTTATACACGGCTGATATTGGGTCCTGCCTAAATAACAATTGTCAGATGTTACAATACGCCGATGACATTGTTCTTTATGTGACAGATTCCTCCATAGTTGACGCAACATCATCTTTGTGCCTCTCTCTGGATTCTTTGAACCAGTGGCTTTTAAGCCATGGGCTGTCATTATCTGCACCAAAAAGTTCGGCAGTTATTTTCTCTCGCAAGAGACTCATTCCTCATATTTCAGTAAACATTTTAGGTCACAACATTCCTATAGTTAGTAAAGTAAAATTTTTAGGCGTTATTTTAGATAATAAATTAACTGGCAAACATCACATTAATTTTCTTGTCCAAAAATGTGAAAGAATTATTTCAATTTTAAAAGTTCTTGCGGGTGTTTGGTGGGGTGCTCACCCATACACCATGAAATTAGTTTATAACGCCTTAGTTCGTAGTGTTTTAGACTATGGAACATATCTCCTGATTCCTTGCAATAAAGGTGCTTTGGCTGGACTGGACAGAGTTCAGTACAAATGCCTTCGGATCATCTCAGGTTGCATGAAGTCCTCTCCCGTTAACGCGTTGCAGATCGAATGTGCTGAACCTCCACTAGCCCTTAGACGGCAATATCTGGCCTCCCGTTTTACATCTAGACTAATATGTAGATCCTCCCATCCTCTTATAGGCAGACTGAACGAGTTAGATGCCATATGCAGAAGCTCAAATTACTGGAAAAATAAAGAAATCCCGTTAATCCTAAAATCCTTCCGACTAATTCTAAATTTAGCAAGCCCAATCATCCAGTATCCCAGATTACCCCTTTTTCATTTTGCTTATGAAGTTTTAAGTTACATTCCAAAAATTTTCTTTAATATTGGCATATCTAAAAAATCTCCCTCAGCAAATTTGGCCTTCAATGCGGTGGTGGGCGAGCGATGGAATGGTTTTCAATTATTTTTTACGGATGCTTCAAAATCAACCGATCTTAATTACACTGGCGCTGCGGTCTATTACCAAAGCTCCAAAATTGTATTACAGTTTAAATACCCTAAGGAGTCTTCTGTATTCACTGGTGAGTGTGTGGCTATATTGGAAGCTTGTCTTTTCATAGAGTCACAAAATAATATTGAGAAAGCCGTTATTTTTACGGATTCCCTTAGCTATTTGCAAGCCTTAGTTCAAAATCCCTTTAAAAGTAAATTGCACAGTCCGCTTATTTTAAAAATTAAAAACTCTTTAGTGTCCTGCGCTAATAATCAAAGAGACGTTCAGCTAGTTTGGATACCTAGTCATTGTGGCATTAAGGGTAACGAATGTGTTGATGCTTTGGCTAAAGATGCTTGTTCATCCTTATCGTCAGATCTCACGCACAATAAGTATCAGGGTTACGACCTATTGTCCCTACCAAAACTGAATTTGCAATGTTCCTGGCAGGAGCAGTGGAATACGTCCAGCAAAAAGAAAGGCAGTTTTTTTTATGCAGTGCAACCGACCATAAAACCAAAGCCGTGGTTTTTCGGTCACAAAAAAGTATCGAAAACTGTTATTTCTGTTCTTTGTAGAATCCGCTTAGGTTTTTGTTGCACTCCCGTCTTTTTACACAAAATACATGTCCGTGACTCCTCTCTCTGCGAGTGCGGGTTGGAGGAAGGCACCCTGGATCACATATTTTTTGAATTTCCTAACAACATCCCACCTCTAGATTTGTATAGCCGTCTCCTTAAATTCAAGATACCTCTTCCTATTAATTTCCCCTCCCTTTTAACATATTCTTCTCCAGAACTGCTTGTGGCGCTGATGATTTTCATCCGTCACAATAATATAAAATTATAAAACACCCCCTAATATTCTGTCTGTGTGGATGTGGTATATGTATAAAATATGTTCTAACAATTATAATATTTATGTAATTTTTATTTTTTTGTTTGTTTCAGTCCAGTACTAACTAGTCAAGTCCTACATTAAGTTCAGCTGATCATTGAAGATTTCTTAATATATATATATTTTCTTTATTTTTTTAGCAATACACACTTGCTTTTCCTATTCACTTTGACATTGGCAGAATAGTCGACATCGGCTTTGCTTGCCATATTAAAAAATAGAATAGAATAGAACTTAATTCTTGTTCTCTTTTCTGTACGTGTCACTGGACTGGTAACAATATAAAAGCTTATGTTAATATCTAAGAACAGACCCTGAGTGATGTCCATGTCCGTAATATTGAGTTGCTAAAAGCTAATATAATATAAGGAAATAATGTTGCATAACAGAAGTTCTGCTTTTATTGTAAAATGGATTGAAATAAGGATCATCAGATCACTTCTAGTGAAAGATCGACTGACTACAATGTTCATGTAAGTTAAATTGTCATTATATCTTGATTATTGCTGATAACTATGATGTTCTGTATGTATTAAAATATTGCTAATATTGCTACATAAGTGTTAAATCGAATTAAGGAATATTCATATTCTATTTGTCATTGATAAAGTTGTTAGCTTTAAGAAATGGTCCAAGAGATTAATGTAATAACAAAACTAAATGCTAATGTAAAAATGTGTTGATAAAATACTTCAAAACAAGCTTCCGTGGAGTTTCTTATCCTTCTTCTTCACGAAGACCTAGATTTGGAACGGATAACTAGCTTTCTCATTAACAATACCTATTTATTGACAAGTCTAATTGAAATAAATGCCTAGTCTTGTCTCCATGTGCTTTCTTATAATCCTTTTCCCTACACACCATATTCATAGATATTAAAATACATAACATAACATCACGCCTTGTTTCCCCGAGGGGTTGGGCAGAGGTGCACCTGTAGTAGGTACACCCACATATTAAAATACCTACATGATTAAATAATTAACTAATAGGTAACCTGAAAATCCTGACACTCAAAAGTTGATAGTTAAGTGGATATCAATGCCTCTAAATGTAGTATATCTAATAATCTTTTTCTCACATCAGAAGCGGGATAGTGCCCTGTCTTACATAAGCGATTTCTAATGAATTTTATTTTGCTATTTTCATAATCAATGTTGGAGCTATTGGTGATTTTGCTGGAAGCCGTGGTGTCGCCGGATAGCTGTCTAAGCCCTCACCATGAGGATGACATCATGCTGCCAACTCCTGGAGTAGGACTCTTATCGGTGATTTTGCTGGAAGCCGTGGTGTTACCGGGTAGCTGTCTAAACCCTCACCATGAGGATGACATCATGCTGCCAACTCCTAGAGTAGGACTGTAAGTGGGAGCTGCAGGGCTGGTAAGGCCTTTAGAGGCTCTGCTTTGATATTACTTTGAAATGAGAGAACATCAACTGATGGTGCATCATAGAAAAAGATTTGTAACCTTTAAACTAGAATATTTTAAAACAGGATGGTGCCGATTCTCTTGACGCAAATGCCTTTAAACTGGGCTGGAAATCGCCAAAATTTAGTTCACTCTTGTCAAACGATGATTTCCCATTCTGAAATAGACAAAGTATATTTGACTATATTTTGAAGCAACCAACCTAACTATATTTTAGTTTGACAGCACTAAGATGGTACTGAGATTTTAATTTAGTGTAAAAGACAATTTTGCTATTCTGAATTTTGCCTGAGTCTGACCTTAAATTAGTTGTCATGAACTAAAATTCACACGAACACCTCGACTTCGGGTGCAAAAACAGTACTGTACTGGATTTTTTTCTTTTCTTTTGCTTGTATCTCGAAAATGGTGTGTCCTATCGCAAAAATAATGAAAATTTCGACCCCCTTTAAAAAACCCTTAAACCCCTAATACTCAACAAGTAGGTAATATTTTTTTATATTTTCCATGCAAAAAGTGAAAAATTCAAAATAAAAAAGGTCGAGGCTATAAAAAAAAAAAAAAAAAAATACGGAATAGGGCAAACAAGTATGTACCACGTGGAGTCATAATTGTCAAATTCAATTTTGGTTGTTTCGAAATATTTTTTGAGTTGAGACTATTTCAGAAAAGCTTTACGGTTCTCATAGCCAGGAGTGAAGTCTTGGTGATACTCGTAGTTTGGTTGGTTTTTTTTTGTGTACGGGAGAATCGCAACCAGTGTTTGTCATTAAAAGTTAAGCTTCAATTGGTATTTTAACAAATTTCAAAAACAAAGGTCTCTGAAAACTATGATAACTACTTGCATAAAAATATACTTATAAAAAAAAAAAAAAAAATGTGCCTACTTACAATGATTAAATATGTTGAAAGATCATTAGGTAATGAACCAAAAATAGTGAACATCTAATTGAAGCTTAGCTTATAAAACCAATAATAACTAGGTACGTTGTTACTCTAGCTAGATTATAATTAATTAATTTTTGTTCTCACAAAGAGAATACTGAGAATAGGATACAAGTGTTCACTTAGATGAAACTTGGCATTACAAGAGTACTAATTTAATGTATATATAAATTAGGTAACAGAAAAACCAAAAATGAGATTGGGTTTCTGAACAGGACATTGCGAGGAATTGTGTACTAAATTACTTAGACCATTGTTTTCAATCTTTGATCCTGCTTTAAGAACTGAGTTATATACTGATGCTACTGCTATACGATATGGTGCTTTTTTAACCCCTTTTTTTTTTTTTTTTTTGGGTGGGAAATCATCAAATGACGTCTCCCGCTCTGGGTGGAGCGGGAGGGCGTGTCAGACTCTTACTGACTAAAACCCACCCGTGTTCCTTCTGTTGCCTGTGCAATGCCAGGGGGCCACGGTATCCCTTTCGGACTTTCCCGCAACCCCGGCAGGCAATGGTCTCATCGGACCCCTTCACTTGCTGACATCTCTTTGAGGCGCGCGTGGAACACTACGCGCCGTCGACCCGGGCCTGGTCCTTACCGGACGGCGAGCTACCCATTGCTCACCGTCCGCAAGCCCGCGCCTACGGTGGCCGGGAATCGGCAATCGATTCCCGACGCCCAGGGCGTCTCCTCCTGCGGCGGCTAGGGGCGTGAGGGCGCGAAATTTGCCTCTCCCTCACGCGCTCCGCCTCCTCCTTCGCGAGCATTACTGCTTCGCAGAAGGAGGTGACGGCTTCCCATGCTCTCTCGCTCCGTACCATGGCCTGGACCAGGGCCGGACGCGAGAGATCCCCGCCACCGATCGCCTCCACGAGGACACGGCGGTGCTCTGCCCAAGCCGGGCATACCTCCACCGTATGCTCCACCGTGTCCTCCGGGCGATCCACGCAGTGATGACACCCGGGCGTTTCCTCCCGCCTTATCCGAAACAGGTACCTCCCGAAACAGCCGTGTCCGGTGAGGACCTGCGTCAGGCGGAAGGTGAGGACGCCGTGGCGCCTCTCCAGCCACTCCTCAAAGAGGGGACTTATCGCCGCAATAGTGGCGTGCCCAGCACTGGGTTGCGACAATCGCACTCTCCATGACGCCATGAGATCCCGTCGGAGCTCTGTCCGCTGTGCCGCGATTTCTCGCGGCATCGGAGTCAAGCCCCGGCGTTTCGCCTCCTCGCGCCACTCCCAGATATGCGCGAGGACTTTTGCCTCCAGATCCCATGGCGGCAATCCGGCAAGGAGGCTCGCCGCCTCACCGGAGACCGTGCGGTATCCCCGGACCAGCCGGGTGGCCATGACCCTCTGGGACGCGTTCAACCGGCGGGCAGGCCGCCGCCTCAACGAACGCGCCCACACCGGTGCCCCGTACAGGGCCATCGACCGCACGATCCCCGCGTATCGCACGATCCCCGCGTATCGCACGATCCCCGCGTATTGCTTTTTTAACCCAGAAATACGATAGTGATTTTTAAGTCATTTGTTTTAGTAAAAGAACTACACCTGCAGTCAAAATATAGTTCTTATGATTTAGAAACTCTAGCTATTCACAACGCCTTGAAACACTTCCGTGTCTATTTACTAGAAATTAACTTAATAATTATCACAGATTGTAACACTATGTGCAATGAACAGTCAGAGTGGCCGAACGTTCTGTGGAAAGTACAACCATTAATTAACACAACTGTACAAAATCCATGGGCTCTACCCCTTTGCTATTACTTACGACGTACTAAAAGAAAAAGATAGACAAAATCCAAATAAATTAGAGGCTGACCGAGAAATAGCTAGACAAATTGCAGAAAAATTCAATAAACGTTTAGATGTCACTCGTCGTAACAATGTAAACTTTAACGTAGGAGATGTAGTGTATGTCTCGCGGAATCATATGCGTAATGATGAATCGGCACCTAAATTAAAGGGCCTTTGAAATATCTTCTATCCTTTCTAATGAACGTTTTGCTCTGCAAGGTCTAGGTAATTTACGAAACATTTCAGTAGCCAAAGAAAAATTAAGATTCTGACACTTTACCTAATTACATTTTCTTATTTTTGTGATGATATTTTGTTCTATTAATCTGACATGTTAAGTTACTGAAAGCATATTTTAATTAATTACACACTGATGTGGATTTAATTCGGAAATAAATAGAAAGAATTATGTATAATTATATAACTTATAATATTATATATATACTGCTGGTCGGTCACTGCCCTGATACCTTTCTGAAATTCATGCGCAGCAGGTGATAGGACTGGTATGTCAAGGCCAGAGGCTACTTATGATATTACTGCTGGTCGGTCACTGCCCTGATACCTTTCTGAAATTCATGCGCAGCAGGTGATAGGACTGGTATGTCAAGGCCAGAGGCTACTTATGATATTACTGCTGGTCGGTCACTGCCCTGATACCTTTCTGAAATTCATGCGCAGCAGGTGATAGGACTGGTATGTCAAGGCCAGAGGCTACTTATAACATTACTGCTGGTCGGTCACTGCCCTGATACCTTTCTGAAATTCATGCGCAGCAGGTGATAGGACTGGTATGTCAAGGCCAGAGACTTCTTGAAAACAAATATTTATTTATTTAAATATAATTAGTTGGGTACTTCGAGAGCGAAGTACAGGTCGTGATAGATTTTTTCTTTAAATAATTACCATTTGTGATGGTTATTTTGGTACATTTCAGTTTAATAGAACATCCAAACAATAGATTTACATATACTTTTAATTTATCCTAGTAAAATATGTGTTATTAGGAGCTTAAAATCATATGAGATACACTTGATTATTTACCTAATTGCATTTATATATAAAAATTATTAAAAAAAAAAAAGTTTCCGCTGGTCGGTCATTTGCTTGGTGCAAGTATATCCCACTAGCAGCGGGTGGAGGGGACTTGACACGTCGGCAATTGGCAAAACAAAAGTAAAACAATTGTAGAAAAAGGGTCTCTTAAAGTACTTCGAGAGCGAAGTACTTGTCAGCATGGCCGTGTTATATAAATGTAATTAACGTGTCTAAAAATAAATAATATGATATATAAATGAAATTATACTTGTTATACCTATAAATGTAATTATTATCTATGATTAATTTACTAAATGAATTTAATAACAAACTTATTTTTTATAAGTCAAACACTGATTTGACTCAACTGTTGTTATTGTCTCCAATATCTTGGTTGAATTATGTAGTAGGGTCACACTGATTTATTTGTTGTTCCTATATTTAAATACTAAATGATTGAGGATACAAGTTTTATTAAATTATTTTGTTAAGAATATCTAAGAGATTAGTTTACGTATAAATTATATTTTTGTAAAGGTATTATTACAGTTTATAGTTTAAAAGTATTTGTTTTGTACTAATAGTTCAGTTCATTTTATCTGTGGCAATATTCATGTTAGATAGGGTAAGGTAGACAACTGTCATTTGAAATGTTTTAAAAGGTCGTGTAACTTAATTCTTGTTCTCTTTTCTGTACGTGTCACTGGACTGGTAACAATATAAAAGCTTATGTTAATATCTAAGAACAGACCCTGAGTGATGTCCATGTCCGTAATATTGAGTTGCTAAAAGCTAATATAATATAAGGAAATAATGTTGCATAACAGAAGTTCTGCTTTTATTGTAAAATGGATTGAAATAAGGATCATCAGATCACTTCTAGTGAAAGATCGACTGACTACAATGTTCATGTAAGTTAAATTGTCATTATATCTTGATTATTGCTGATAACTATGATGTTCTGTATGTATTAAAATATTGCTAATATTGCTACATAAGTGTTAAATCGAATTAAGGAATATTCATATTCTATTTGTCATTGATAAAGTTGTTAGCTTTAAGAAATGGTCCAAGAGATTAATGTAATAACAAAACTAAATGCTAATGTAAAAATGTGTTGATAAAATACTTCAAAACAAGCTTCCGTGGAGTTTCTTATCCTTCTTCTTCACGAAGACCTAGATTTGGAACGGATAACTAGCTTTCTCATTAACAATACCTATTTATTGACAAGTCTAATTGAAATAAATGCCTAGTCTTGTCTCCATGTGCTTTCTTATAATCCTTTTCCCTACACACCATATTCATAGATATTAAAATACATAACATAACATCACGCCTTGTTTCCCCGAGGGGTTGGGCAGAGGTGCACCTGTAGTAGGTACACCCACATATTAAAATACCTACATGATTAAATAATTAACTAATAGGTAACCTGAAAATCCTGACACTCAAAAGTTGATAGTTAAGTGGATATCAATGCCTCTAAATGTAGTATATCTAATAATCTTTTTCTCACACACGCGTCAGTTAAACTGTGTAGCTTGTTGAGTTGTTACGCTAATGGATAGAATAAGAAATGAGTAGGTAGGTATAACCTATATGTACAGGGTGGCAATTAAGAAGTAGGTAGGTATACAAGTTTAAATTAAGATTATTTTGATTACAATAGAAAATTACCGTATATTTTTTCGATAATTATATTATTCAGGTTTGGCAACTTTATTTATACGGTGAATAAGATAATCTGCTCCTGTTTTATTCTTGAAAATGCGATCACTTTTAATTGTGTTTTTAATTTTTTATTTTTTATTTTTTTAGCATTTTCGCATTCTTTATAATTATTAGGTATCCCACACTAACAAAGTCACAAATATTCTGCTTTTCGTATTCAAGCTGGACCACCACGTCACCCTACAGAATAAAAGTCAGGACGTGTCTCGAAATACTCAGTGATCAAAATGGTATTCGTTACGTCCCTCATGGAGTTCCGCAAGGCAGTGTACTCGGACCACCCCTGTTTACACTCTATATTAATGACTTCCCTAAACATCCGATGACACTGTTTGCGGATGACAGTATGATAACTAGGTATACTATGCCATGATAAGAACACATATGAAACGGAAATAAACAAATACATTAATTGAAGCGTTAACGTGGATGAATAATAATAATTTGAAAATGAATATAAATAAAACTTTGGTTAAATGCACTTTAGCCAACGATCATCATTATTCTTTAGTCTTGACATCGAATATAATAAAAATAAAATACAGACAGCTAATACTACAAGATTTTTAGGCCTTACAATCGACAGAAACTTAAATTGGAAAACGCATATCGAGGCTCTAGCCTAAAGAATAAGCAGTGGTGCTTAAGCGTTATTATTATTACGTACTCTAAATATAGAAGCGCTATTAACGGCCTACTTTGGTTTGGTTGAATCCGTCATTAGTATGGCGTTATCTTCTGGGGTCACTCAACCGATAGGGATATCTGCATCTTTAAAAGACAAAAGTGCTGCTTGAGATCTATGTTTAACCTCAAAACTACCGATAGTTGTAAAAATTATTTCACTAAATATCATATACTAGCACTTTGCCCGCGGCTTCGCTCCCGTGGTCTTTCCCGCGGGACCCGTTATTTTTCCCGGGATAAAAAGTAGCCTATGTTACTCCCTGAAAACTAAGCTTTCTAATGGTAAAATAATTTTTCAAATCGGTCTAGTAGTTTCGGAGCCTATTCGGTACAAACAAACAAAAAAATCTTTCCTCTTTATAATCTTAAGTATAGATTGTCATTACCTGCGCTTTAATTAGAAATAGCAATGTTCGTAAAAACAAATCCACATTTATTTTGTTTCCTCGTATGGCAGACAAATATCCAAGAAATTGACGTGATGATAGCAAACTATGTGTTACATATTATCAGAAACTGCACTTATGCGCAAGAGTGTTTTTGCATGGCACCAATTATCTACAACAAATTGCCCAAAAGTTGGAAAGAGCAAAATATACCAAAATTAAAACAAACAATGAAATTGTTTTTGGCACAAAAAGCATAATAAAATTATAATAGCATTACCGAATTTACAGAATTTTTAAAGGACTCATGGTGTTATTATAAACAAATATAACTAACATTGTAGTAGTTATGATCATGCCTATATTATGAATGTTATTATAATAATAATTAAATGCCCATTGAAGTAATGTAAGTCTTCACTGTGATAATTGTTATTTGTAATATTGGACAAGGAAAATAAATAATAAATAATTGATAATGTAAATGACTAAATATAAAAAAAATGTTTAGCTGATATTTACTTAATGTATTTTAAAGTGTAATATTTAATAAAAATAAGCAAAAATATTGGGTTTTTCTATCTGGAATTTCTCAGTAGTAGCCCGGAGTCTGGATATGTGCCCGGTTGATGGCAATAGGCTCGCCCCCTATTACATGGGACTTAAAACATAACTGGCGAAATGTGGGTGTACCTACTACAGAAGGTACACCTCTGCCCAACCCTTCGGGGAAACAAGGCGTGATGTTATGTTATGTTGTATTGTGTGTTATTTAAAAAACATTAATTCCATAATAATAATTATACCTATTATTTGCACGCCATGAGATATGGCAGGCATGTTATGAGCCACTCTTATTTAACATTTGCATGCATGTATTATTTTAATTCTGTTACACATGTTTGAGCAAATAACATTTCTTATTCTTACTCTTAATGACTTGTTAGAAAAATTGGGTCGTTTTTAAATTCGTTTAAGAACTTCAGGATAAAATTACTGAAAGCAGTGGTTATGGTCTTATAGACTGACGAATTTCCCGTATTTTAACAAAATAATAGACACTAAACAACTGCAAAATTTTGCGAAATCAGAATGGGAGCAAAAAAAAAGTTGTATAAGTTCCTAATTGGCCATCAATATAAGAGGAAGTCTAAAAGTGGCATCGGTGGCTGAAGGTGTGGAAATCGGTTGTCATGTGATGCGGAGGAATGAGGACATTGTCGTCAGGAAAGTTTTAAGTAAGTACGTATGAATGTGGACGACTTTAAGAGTAGGGGAGGACCACAGAATCGATGGATGGACTGTGTGAAAGATGATATGGCTAGAAAGGGGGTGACTACCGAGATGACGACTTATAGAGAGGTATGGGAGAATAAAACATGATGCGACAACCGCAAATAAATTGCGTGGGCAAGAAAATTATAAGCTTGTTAAGTTGCTGCTGGAGCTAGCTGTAGGTAGCTTCATTCTAACTAATACAGATTATAAATGCGAAAGTGAGTTTGTTTGTTACGCTTTCAAGCTAAAACGGCTGAACGGATTTAGGTGGAATTTGACACATGGGTAGACTATGACATGGAGAAGCACATAGGCTACTTTTCATCCTGGATCTCAGACGAAGTCGCGGTCAACAGCTAGTTTATGAATATACTGGCCTCTTCATTTAACAGCTCAGAATCTTAATGGTATCGGAGACCACACCTTTTTGTTCACTTCACACCATCATGTTTTAATTATTTACACATTGTCCTTATTTAGTACGTACGTCTGCCGTTTAGTCTGCCCGGGTTATTCCGAGAACACGAAACGGGTGGGAAACTTTCTATTTCACCTAGCGACGCGTGCGCAGTTCAAATGCCGACGCGTATTACGAGGAACATAGCGGATGCACTGTTGTTTTTAGAATTTATAACGACTATGTCACGAGGACAGTTTATATCGCATGCCAATAGTAAAAGAGACGCCCGAAAAACAAAAAAAAAAAACATCGTAAGTAGGTATTAACTATAAGCTCTGATCCTAAACAAAAGCTCTTTTCTATCTTTATAGAACCTGATGAGGGTTTTCCCAGATTCAAAATTCAAAAGTAATTTATTCAAACTAGGCTGAGAATCAGCACTTTTCGAACGTCAAAATTACATAAGACAGACCCCCAAAACGCCCACCCTTCACCACTTCCTAGTGCTTTTGCTGGGAAGAAGAAGTGGCGCAACAAACTCCCCAGCAGCACAGCTGTCTGTTCAGTTAGAAAAAAATAAAAATGATTCTATACAATAGTATGCAAGACAATTTACAATACGCAAAAAATAATTTAAATTATAAATTAAATAGCTATAATTAATAGCCATATGACAGCTAGCACACGCCAATACACCAACCAAAAGCATCGAGAACTATACTCAAGCAGAAATAAAAATAACTAAACGTAAACAATATCTAAAAAAAGAAAATAAAGCCTCCAGGCATAAAGGGCGTGCCCGCTTACATATAGCTGTAACTAGAAGTGATTGGGCATAAAGTAGTTATGACAGTATCCTGGGGCCCAAGTCTGCTATTTTTATAAATTCGTCATTCCAACACGATCCCATTGTCATTTTGCTAAAAGTTCGTAATCTGCTATATTCATAATGGTCGATCATTAGTTGATCATTGTATTCCACAAACACGATACTCGTAACGAATTAAAAGAAATGACTGCACAATGACGTTCTCATGGTAGGTCACTGGGGCCCAAGTCTGCTATTTTTATAAATTCGTCATTCCAACACAATCCCATTGTAATTTTGCTAAAACTTCGTAATCTGCTAAATTCATAATGGTCGATCATTGGTTGATCATTGTATTCCACAAACACGATACTCGTAACGAATTAAAAGAAATTACTGCACAATGACGTTCTCATGGTAGGTCACTGATCAAAGGAACTGTCAAAATTTTAGCAGATTACCGCATTATTCAGTCATTCATTTTTCATTATGTACGAAATTACCAATAGATGCCATTTCTTTCAATGAAGTGTCAGTGGCTGACCATTGGAAAGTCATAATGACGCCAATATGTTAGTAGATTACCAAACTTGTCAAAATCAACAATTATGAAATCAATGATAGACCATTCTGACACTATTGTAATAGCAGACTTGAGGCCCTGATCAAAGGAACTCAAAATTTTAGCAGATTACCGCCTAAGTCAGTCATTCATTTTTAATTATGTACGAGATTACCAATAGATGCCATTTCTTTCAATGGAGTGTCAGTGGCTGACCATTGGAAAGTCATAATGACGCCAATATGTTAGTAGATTACCAAACTTGTCAAAATCAACAATTATGAAATCAATGACAGACCATTCTGACACTATTGTAATAGCAGACTTGAGGCCCTGGAGCCGTACCAGGACTTGTTTTTCAAAATACTCCAAGAGTGCTATCCAAGTGGGATTTCATTTGTTTACCTCAGCTATCTAATTACGCAACACATTTTTCGTAAAGATTACGACTAGTCTGTTTCATTTTGACAGTTCAACAACATTCATTGCGTTATTTACATTGTTGAGTTGATTTTTTTCGAACTTGTGAAGCAATGGATTAGCAATCTGTTTCAAAACGATTTAGATTCAGATTGATCGTGTATTACGCAATTAGGGTAAAGGGTTTTCAATGTCCTCGCTGTGGCACACTAAATCATTGATAACCTACCTACAGGGCCGCCCCAATCTTTACGATGGAAATGATGATGGTGCTATTATCATTATTTAAGTACTTATCGTACTTGAACCATGACGTCACTTCCAGTTTTATCCTTATCAATTTGTCATTTAATAGCATCATGGTCATTCATGGCCATGCCCATCATCACTCATCACTCATATGAAAAGTGGATGCCAAGCCATCAGTTTGCGGTTTAATAGTGAGCACCATAGCTCCAATTTACTTTACTTAATTACTAAGTTAAAAAAAACACGTACAACATAACTGCCACTATATGAACCAGCATCTGCTTACAATAGTACTATTTTTTGTTTAAGTACTCATTATAAACGACCTTCGCATCAAAATAAATACCTACAGGCGCAAATTCTTGTTGTTAGAATTCGATCTGCGTAAAACATGGCCACCATGACTTGACTAAATTGCACGAATTCTGTGGAATTATCACTAAGCAGATAAACACAAGGAGATCGATCTTTCTGGCAGTTTCTGGTTACTAAACTGAAGCTTGTATGGGGCTAAATCAGGGCATTTAGGGGTTAGAGGTGCTGCTCAGATTTTTCGGGGGGTCCTAAATAATCCCAATAGAACGTGTATTGGGATCCCCCGAGCAATACCTATGTCCTTTTTTGCCATAAAGCTTTTGTCCATTGTTTTCGATTGATGCTCTGCATTGGGATAATAGCAGGCTGGTCAGCAGCTTTAGCCCTGGCGCTGATAAATTGTGATAGTGTGGACGCTGATTTGACGCAAACGATAACTATAGGTAGCGATCCCAATTCCCGAACACTTAACTAAGGACCTACTTTTATTAGGGAAGGTAGGTACTTGTATCTACTTACTGAGCCAATCACACGGTATTAATTTAAAGAGCTTTCACAAAACTGCAGCAGCAAAAGGATTCTTACTACATTCAGAAAAATATCAAATTCGACTATAGGTACCTATTCATTCAGTGGGATTATGGTGGTATTCGTAGAAAGCTACTCATTTTAATTCGATTACTTTTAAAGCATTTTCTAATTCCCACCACGATCAATGTCATTTCGTGTAATCAATCAATACATTTACTTTAGAGCTGTTAGCTGTTCAAATTGACACATCGGTCAACCACTTAACAGATTAAAGTTTTGAAAAGTAGGTAACAGCCGACTGTGCCACTAAAGGGGTATAAATGAGGCTGTTCTTCAGAGTCAGAAAGTACCTATAAGTTTTCAAAAAGGAAGTCGTTCCAAAAATATGGAAACATAAGCCGAAACGTATCGTAACTTTGCTACTATTGTCCTTACATAATGTGTCCTTATTACCTACTCCTTACTTGGAACTCAAAACTTATCAGCGACAATGAAAAGGAAACCTACCAAAAACAGGCCTCTACCACTTCACAGTCCCCCTCAATTAAAGACCACACAAATTGCCCTTTATAGAAGAATAGAATTCTATTTTTACGAACGGACGAAAATAAATCTGTACTTACGTAACATCACCAACAAGTGGAGAAAACATGAAAGGACTTTGCTATTACGATTATCGTACGTGTGTCAATAAAAAAAAACTGTTTCCAAAACAGTAGTCACCCGCGCCATTGTAGTTATTTGAGTAACATCTATCCGTCTGGCTGGTTTCAATTCAACCTTCAAGCACTCGAATAGGTAAATACATCAATATTTGAATTTATAATTACGCCTTAAGGAAAACCCGAATGTCTGCCAGCTGTCAGTCTGCCACAAATGACCATTCTTGAGTGCAACACAAAGGTTGTTCGTCATAAATGGTCCTCGCTTCGTCGGGCGTCTTCACTGCGGCAACACTGTGGGTCTTCCCCGGCTTCGCAACGTTCATTATTGGAAATCAAAGTGAAAGTCAATTATGTTTAAAGAAATATAAGTACATTTAATTTGTTGTTTCTAATCTGGGGTCCTCAGATTTGATCTAGTTTTGAAGGTGTATTAAGAGGGAACAGGGGCTGCGAGGAATTTGAAAAATAGGTATTTAAAGAAACTATTGCCGTCGCGCTGCGCTCGAAAAACCGAGTTAAACCCCGTAAAGTGCGATAGGCAACTGCAGCTCAGACCGATTATATAATCACAAATTTTTTGACGAAAACGACGTTTGGCATTCTCCTTTTTTCTTCTCGAAATCTAAGCCGATTTAATAATTTTTTACATACATTTTTTAAGAAAGAGTATGTCTAGGTTCCTATTATTTCCTATTATTTTGCTAAAAAATTTTCGAATTAGTCTGGTAGTCCTCTAATCACGGCGGTAAAAATGGGGCATTTTTGTAATTTTTGGAGGGTCATAGTTTCCTTACTTATTAATTGCTGAAAAAAAGGAAATGACAGGGACATGCCTTTAGAGACACTGATTTTATATAAAAAAAAATTACAGCTCTAGAGGCATTATTCAGGAAGAAAAACGGGGAATACGTTTGTATGGAGAATCGCGGGCCCTGTTCCCTCTTAAAACACAGTGCAGGGTTTGATAATAAGTCCTTGTTTTGATAAGGTACTTAAGTAGGTATTTAAAACTTGAACGTAACTTTCGGGGCAACGAACTACAAACACACAACTGTCCGACATTGAAATTCTGAGGTTTTTGGGCATTTCGAAGTGTAAAATAAAATAAATAAGGGTTCGCGGTTTAGACAGAGAAATATGTAGTGCTCCTTTGCTTTATTATCACGATGAAGTACAGTACCTACCTTCAAACAATAATAACTAGGTACTTACATTCATTTAAACAAATACTTGCGATGGACACTTAGGTTTTTGTTTAGCCGCCAGTGGCAGTGTAGGTCAAAAGGTCATACCTACAAGGCTCAGAATTACTGCAAACTAGGTAGGTACAGACGCCAGCTACCCGAAACTGTCAAATTTTCCCAATCAACTTTGAACCTTGTATGTTAGTTTAACGTTTGTACAAACTCAATAGTTTTGATTACTTTTCATAGCATTTAACCAGTGTTCTGCTCATAAGACAAGGCAAATAGGAAAATAGCTTGGATGAAGATAATCAGATATTCATAGGCAATTTATTAAAAAGTCAGCCCAGTCTTAACACAAATGATTGGCAATAAAATTGCTGACTGTCACAATTAAAGCGAAACTTAAACTGCATTGTATGACGAAATGATGGTGCAAATCCTAAAAAAACCGATGTCATGTGTAGTTAAAGTTTCACAGTGTAGATACTCTACAGATATTTTATTATGACAACAGATAGGACCATTTAGGAAATGGGAAAGCATGAAAATCACATTAAATTTATCTAAGTATTTTGGCTCACATTGTAGTCGCTTAATGGCTGACGTAAATAACTCAAGGTTATTTCTGGGTACCTACTTAAGTATCTAAGTACTGAAAAAAATTGTATGAATTTGGACAGATTGTATCACACAATAGGATTTAAACCACTCAACATGGCTGGGTTCAACCTGATTACACTGTTACCTGGGCTTAACACAATTAAAGTACCAACTGAAGAACAAAGCACATTCATCATCATCATCAATTATCATCATTTCCGCCGAAAGACTGCTGGACATGGGTGCACAATAATTATTTTTTATCCTCTTGTAAAGGAATTTATTATCTTATTTGTTATTTTCAAATATTGTTTGGACTTCCTAAAAACAGCAATTTAATCAGAATATAGTTTGGTGACAAATATAACATCAATAAGATAAAGTTTTCAGAGTATTTTATCATTTTTATCTGGTGTATGGTATGTAAATTGTTGGTGGAATTTATTTAATTGTGGTTTATTTGCTTATTATTATACTTACTCCATCGCATTTACTACACCTACAAGAATTAGTACAAAAATAAAATCAAAATGAAAGACAGTTGGGAAAGGCAATTTCAATATTCCAAAGCGATTTGAAAATGACCCACTTGGCCCAGATTTTATATGAAATCATCAGGTCTAAACACCTGATGATTTCATATAAACTCTGGGTCAAGTTAATCTAAATTAACTTACTTACTTTAAAAAAGAAACATTATGTTTCAAACAACATTGTCCTTAAATTCTCTATAAAATTGGTTCTGGTGGGAGAAATATACAGAAATGGTTAAAGTTTAAAATATCTGTAGGAATTTATTAGGTTAACATGGATTTACATTCTGTAGGTACAATAAATTAAAACTGTGCAAAAAATGTACATGAGAGTGATTTATTAACAACAAAACTCAGAACTCACAACATTATAAATAATCCAAAGAAAGCAATTCTTCACAACAATAAATACAATTCCAGTCACAAACACGTCTAGATGCATTTGTTTGTCATCCCATTTAATATCACATTACGGTGAATCACATGCGTAGGTTAAAACGTAATGTGATAACAAGGATTGGTGCAAACTGATAACTATTATCTATGCTTTAACAGGCATTGAATGTCCATGAAATAGCTATGCAATGTTAAGTGGTTTTCTAAAGTAATCAGGTAATAAATTAGAAGTGTTAGCTTTAGTTTGTGTAAGTGGAAAATAATATGATCAGACATTGATTGTGGTTCAAGTTTTTTCTGGTGGCAGTTTTGTATTCAACAGAATAAATCTGATGGTCATGTTCTGAGATGATTTTCTTTTGTAATGGGATTTGCCAGTCATACTCAAAGAATTTATTTCAATAAAGCAAATTACTTAAGTAAAGGCACTTTAGAATTATCAAGGAGTCTTTCAGTCAGAACGATGAAGCTAGAAGCCCCAAAAGCGTAGTAGCTAATGCAAGATATAAAAAAAAAAGTTACATCCTTCATTTAAACCACTTTTAAGGGCTGTCAATTGTATGTAATTTGTTTCACAACAACTCTTGAACACGGTTAGATGTGCTGATGACATTCAGTTTCATCGGTGCAATTCCCACTTAAATGTGCATAAACACACTCACATCTTCTTCCCATGGGGGCAGAAACTACAGAACGCCACCTGCAACTATGCCTACATACTCCTCTTCCTCCTTAGTATATTTATAGTTATTTATGCACAAGCTTGTTTCGGTACTTCCTGACAAGTTTCTTATCTCCATACGTAGTATAATTACTATCTGCGTTTCTACTATCTACCAGGCAGGTAATCTCAATTAGTTGTTCACCCAAATATTTCCCTGTTGCTGTGACTGAGATTGACTTAGCATACATGTGATGACAGTATCAGTATAAGTGGGGCCTATCCCCCAAAATAATACTATGGCTGTACACAGCTGTGATACGCCCCATGATAGCCTACGCGGCCGTGGTCTGGTGGCCCCACACCCAGCTGGTTACAGCCTCCAACAAACTACAACGCATGCAAAGACTGGCCTGCATGGCGACCACAGGCTGCATGAGGACTACTCCGACTGCTGCAATGGAAGCCTTGCTGGGACTACCACCGCTGCACCTGTTTATACAGAAAGAAGCGTCGATGGCGGCAGTACGCCTAAATGCAGCAAATCTCTGGGGTAAGAGAGATACACAACACACCGCGCTGCTTGAGGGACTCTACAAGGAGTTCCCCATTGCGAAAGCCATAAATGATCGGGTACCGAAACAATTTATCTTTGATAAAAAATACAGAATCCAACTTCACGAGGATCGCCGATGTGAGGGCTTGCGCCCAACAGAGCTGCGCATCTTCACGGATGGATCCAAAACAGGTAGTGGTACAGGTGCTGGAGTCTTCTCGGAGGACCTCAACATCCACATAGCTACACCATTGGGAGTCCTTAACACAGTGTTCCAGGCCAAATGCATGGGTATTTCTCTTGCCGCTTCGGCTATTCTGGCTAGGGAAGTTAAGGACCACTCGATGCGCATACTCTCAGACAGCATGGCTGTTCTGCAAGCGCTGAACAGTCACATTGTGGACTCTGGACTTATATACGAGTGCCACCAGCGCCTTAACCAGGTGGGTGACCTCAACAAAATAACCATTCAATGGATCAAAAGACACAGCGGTTCGCTGGGGAACGATGCTGCAGATGAACTCGCCAGAAGAGGATCGGGCCTGGCACCAGTGGGGCCCGAACCCATCGTGCCACTCCCCTTCGGTTACCTACGCACTCTGGTAAGGAAACGAACTAGAGATAGTTTAGTCATAGGAGTCACAGACAGTCCGCTCTGCAGAGCCTGCATGGAGGACGATGAGACAGCAGCTCATGTGCTGTTAAACTGCCCGGTGGTCGCCACTTACAGGGCAAAATACTTCGGTAACCCAGGTACCCTACGCGAGATTGCCAATAATACCAAGGCGTTGCTGGCATTGTTTGAGGAGCTGCGGTGGATTGAATGACCGATTTTTCCCACCCGTACGCAAAATACGCGCTTTGACGTGGAGTTGCGGAAACCAGCCCGTATTACCTATTACCTATGTGATACAGTATGTGCGTTGCTTTGTTTTGTAATGTGAATTACTGTTACATGCTATTGTATTGTATCAAGTTCTTCTAACTGAACATACAGCTGTGCTGCTGGAGAGTTTGTTGCTCCACTTCTTCGCAGCTAAAGCAATAGGAAGGGTGAAGGGTGGGAATTTGGTGCTGTCTTATGTAATTTGGAGGTTCAAAAAGTGCTGATTCTCAGCCTAGTCTAAATAAATGACTGTTCATTTTGATTTTATGTGAAAAACATTCTTATGCAATTTTGTCTACTAACTTGTATTGAAGATGATACATGACTTAACTGTGTGAGTTATTGTCAATGCCTGTGGTGAACTACTTAAATTAAGATACCAATCATTATTGTTATATTTTCAATTATGTAAAAGATGCACCTGTATTTAAAACAATGAATACTAGCATTAAGGCAAAACTAATGGATAAAGTAACAATGGGAAAACGAAGATCTTCTTTTGTTTACTATTACAAAAGCAATCCTTGACTTGTCCTTCGTCAGATGTAATGTGATTAAGTAATAAGGACCTATTACTATATATGCTGTATAAGGAGTGATATAACAATCACTTGTGCACTGTTTTAACAGATATGAAGCTAATTTAATATGCATGCAGGACCTCATCAACTACAAACTTACCTACTTAAAATACTTACTTACATAGCGATGTCCGATAAAGCAGGGATTCTGCTTTATTTAGTATAGGTATTACTAAATACTTAACAGAATAGGAGGTTCATCAAAATATCCTGTCAATTAGTTTCCGATATTTCAAGCATTTAAGTGGGAGCAAGTTCGGCGCATTATCACAGACTCGATAATCTAATTAAAACTTACAAATCATCATCAGAGCTGCCAGAGCTGTAGTTTATCGGGAAACCCATGCCCTTTTTCCAGTCCTGGTCCGTAGATTTATCCATTTTGAAAAAATCCCGGAAACTTGTTTAGCACAGACAGAAACACGATTCCCGCTTCACCACAACAAAGTCACTTTACCACTACACAAAACAACCTTAATCACCCACGGAATTTGCACAACACTGCCTAGATACGAACTTTACAGTAAATTTCATGTTTAGACATTAATTTCGTTAGGAATTAACCGGTATTTCCATAAAAGTTTGTCCACGGACAGAGCACCCACGTCTTATCACTTATCACGCGACTGACAGAATGATAATGTGTCAACTGTCAAATTTAATTTCAAAATTGTCAAGTGTCTTGTCAAATTCCAAAAATAGAGCTGCTCCTGGAAATACACAACTGTCCAATATTTTTAACATAATCGATCGACTTATTTTTTTGGGAATATTTTCTAGTTTTGGTTCCAGACTTGGTCAAATCAATGTATTGCGGCAGCAGTAGGAATATAGATAATAGATAGGTTGGCACTGGCACTACAATGCCAATGCGACGTGTCCATAGCTGGGTCACGCAAGTCACTGCTCCTCCAGTAAATAAGCAATAATGCGCTTGATTTTTCTCATAAGAAACTTAGGTACATTTCTTTTTACTACAAATTGCTCATTACAAAGTAGAAGGCGTCGTCAGAGATTGAGAATGAGGTAATATTTAGGTATGCTTTGGGTATGCTGCATCAAATCTACAAGGTAGTTAGATAAACAAATGATAAATATACAACATATAAAAATAATCCCTGTCCGATCCGAGGTGTTGTTAGGTATCGTACTGAGTCTATTTTTATGGCAATTTTCAAGCAAAAGAAAAAAAAAATCGCCACATATTTTTTCAACGGGGAATTTGACCGGGTTATTACATGGAGCGTGGGCGGCCGTCGCTTATTGTTCCATTTGATCAAAAAAAATCTTTCTGCAGTTTATGGTATTTATCGATCAAGGGATGCATTTATAATGCACGAGTAAAACACCCACGTGTCCATTTCAAATACTTTTTTATAAATTTTAAATGATGAAGTTTAGGTGATCTTTTCATTAAAAAATATAAAATAAATTCTGAAAACGTAACCGTCCAAGATATTTATTTTATGTAAGTATGATCTGATAGAGCATCTTCGGGCGCATATTATCCAGTTTTTATTTTTGGAAAATCACCTCCGGTTAACGAGTATTTTTTTTTTCAGATTTTCGTTTTTATTTTTTTTCTCCCTAATCACTCAAAAGTGAAACTAGCACAGAAATATTGCTCTTAACAAAGCCTATCACATAAAAAAACACATTGCACTATCGTGGTTTTTGGTATGTACAAACTAGCACGTCTGTTTTAAGGCTCGTGCAGACCAGCGCGACGCGACGGCGCGACGCGAATCGAACAATACAATTTCTAAGAAAACTTCACGGTATAACAATAGCTGGTGTCGCGTCGCACTGTCGCGTCACGCTAGTCTGAACGAAGCTTTACTGAATTAAGTTAGTATGTACCTAAACATACAACTTAAAATAAATAATTAAAAAAAATTAAAAACACGACTGCCCTGCCAAAAAATGAACTAAAAAGTAAAAAACAAGTTGTATTCCCTGACTAAACAGATAAATAAAATTGTCATTGCACTCTTAGATTAAAAAGTGTTCCACAGAATGGTCCCCCGACTGCAATGACAATTTTATTGCAGTCGTTTTTTTTTTTTTTTTTTTTTTTATACATTTTAGTGACAAGCTTTATTCATGCTTGGTGGCTTTAATTTAAGCACTAAAGGTGGCTCAAGCGATTTAGTTCGTCTAGTGACTTTTTATCATGTGGCTCGTGGATAATTTTTCGTGAATTCAAAACGCTGATTGCCAAACCTTCTAGCTGTCTCACGCGACTAAGCGCGACACAAGCTTGGCCTTTGGCAAACATTTTAGAGCCTAGATCCACGACGGCTCTGTCCAGTGTCGTCCCTTGCAGCTTGTGCATTGCCACGGCCCAGCATAGTATAAGCGATAGTATGGGCCACTCAACTTTACCATGACCCCTTAACGCCTCGAATTCTACTGTACCTACTGGGTCCAATTTTGGCACCCACGCCGGCTGTGTTTCCACATATTGTTTTATCATCGAATTCAACGAAGACGGCTTGTGGTAATTCTCCAGGTTCAAGTTGGTCACGGCGGCGGCGTAGCACTGGCCATTCGAATTTTCGGATGATCCCCATATCGCCATTTACTAAGCCGTGTCCAACGTTAATGTTCTTTCGTAACATAACTCTAGATCCAACACCAATATAATTTTTAAAAACGCGACTATACCTCCTGTTTTATTGGGATCGGAAGGAATGAACTCCACTTTTGGCCGCTGTCCATAGGTTTTGACTTCTATAGATGTATCCACTGCCTTCACTTCGTACATCCGGCATGTTCTCTCATTCAGCTCATTGGTCATTGGTCATGCCGGTATTGTCACTCATCCACTTGTTTTAATGTGGGAAATATGAGCAAGCACTCCCCATCTGCAAATGGACCAGTCAGTGGGACTCGGCGACGATCCAGTATTTCGAGTTCCTGCATGGTAAGTTGACTGACCCGCAAATTATTTAAAATATCCACAAAAGTAGTACCATCTGCTCATGTTTTGTGGCAGTTCGCAGAAGCTAAACAGCGCCCATAATTCCATTTCAGCTTCTAAATACGACGGTTGCTTGAAGCAGTATGCTCCGCCTGCAGATTTTGCGACTGGCGGTAGCTGCATCAGGTCCCCAAAGAGCAAAACATTGACACCTCCAAAATAATGGTCGCTCACTTTCATTTGTTGGAGTCTAAGGTGAACATTTCTGAGAATCGTATATGGTACCATTGAAATTTCATCAATGATGAGCCATTTTATGGTTTTCGACTTTTGCCTTTCTCTTTATAGGCGCTCGTCGGTCAAGAGACGCATGGTTTCTATTCTGCCGATTTCAATAGGAAGGGCAAAAGTGGAATGTAAGGTAGAACTCCTAATCAGTCGAGCTGCTATGCCAGTTGGCGCTGCTACCTCTGCGGCTTTACCGCTGGTATTATAACTGAGGTGGCGTATTTGTTCTAACACAACTTTTAGGGTAAAAGTTTTACCCTTTCCAGCGCCCCCTGTTACAAAGACTCGCAATGGCTCTTGCTCGCAGTTCATAGACAACAGCCGTTCGGAAATGGTTCTGAACAAGTGTCGCTGGCACACATTCATTGACCGTACCGCTGCTACATACTGCTCGTCAGTCATTGACCCTAATATGTTTGTTTTTTTTTTACTGGCCGTAGTATTACTCCTGTGACGGTTTGATGATGAAAGAATTCTAAAACTCAATCATCTACGAAACCATTCACTCATTTAGACATTTTCAGTCTTACTAAAGTCTGATTAAATCGTTTGCACAGCCAAAGATGACATGTTTGTTTTGCACGTAAACCGTACCTAAGTAAAAGTGGTGCCCATAAATTTTATATATGTGAAATGTGCTCATCAAGGCCTTCAATTTGATAACCATATTGTAATAATTGAAGAAAAAAAAAATCTTTTCACTTTTCAAAATGGACCCTTAGTGCCGCCATATTAAATTTTAAAAAAAATATAGCCAGTGTCACTCGGGATGATGTAAGAATTCTAACGATACCCCATACATCCAAATCTGTTCAGGCGTTTAAAAGTTATGGTGGAATAAAGAAACTCACATACATACATACATCAACCCTGAATACATTACACTCCTTTTTGGGCAGGCGTGTAAAAATAATGAGATTACATACTTAAAGCTTAAAGGCTCTCACCATAACCGAGCAACGACCGGCAACTAAACAAAACCATCAATCTGTTTCCGTAGCTTCGAGCACGTGCTCAAAGCAACAAAGCCAATGAGCCAACACGTGCCGACGACAGCACGTTCGCGACACAATGCAGCTGCCAATATAATAACAGATACTTAGCCAAACAATTCTACACCTAGGGGAGGCTATAATATATATACATATATATTGTTAGCAGAGAGAGCAAGTTAGAATTAAAAAGGATAACGAACACAAAATAAAAGTTATAGTTATTGAAGCAAAGAATATACAAAATATGATTAAATGCAAATAATCTAAAACGCCTAGCTAAAACCCGTTCTAACACTCCAAGCGCCCCAAAACGAAATGACCGAGGAAACGAGCTCGCCGCTACAGCCGTCCGTCTGGCCCACTCTTGCGCCTCGTGACCTCATTCAGCCGCCACGCCTACAATCGCAGGATCCTCCGCTAACAATATATATATACAATACATATATATAATACATATATACAATATATATACACTCGAGAGCAATGAATCCGGGTCACTTAAAGAATGTTAAAAATCTCGGAAACTAAAAATGATAGGTTAATGCAATAAATTGTATTTAATAGACAATGTAATACTCCTTAAATGAAAGTAAAAAAAAATATGAGTCACCATACATTTTATTAACACAAAATTACATAAAGAAAAAACTGCTGATCTCTCCTTAAAACAAAAATAGGAAACATGAAATTTTTGAACTTTATTACGATTTTCTTGAATTTTAATACTTCGTATTGCCTCCTCGTGCTTCCATTACTGCGTTTACGCGGTTTGGCATGCTGTACACCAAGTTCCTTATACGATTTTGGGGAATATTCTCCCATTCCTCTGTGAGAGCAATTTTGAGCTCACGAAGCGTGATTGGGGGAGGGTTTCGTTGTTTTACGCATCTGCCTAGCTCGTCCCAAGCATGCTCGATCGGGTTGATATCCGGGCTGCGCGCTGGCCACTCCATACGAGTAATGTTCATCTCTTGAAGGTAGTCATTCACAATCCTACCTGTATGAGGTCGGGCATTGTCATGCATAAATATAGCATCCTCACCTAAATTGACCATAAATGGACCAACGTGATCATTGAGGATTTCTTCCACATATCTTTCGCTAGTTAAAGAGCCGTTTTCTATGATCACCAGCTCTGTGCGACTTTCAGAAGAAATTCCGGCCCACACAAGTACAGACCCACCACTGTAGGCTACTTTTTCTTCGATGCATGCTTGCTTGAATCTTTCCCCTGGTCTTCGATACACTCTGTGTCTTCCATCGTGCTTGTAGAGCATAAATTTTGATTCGTCGGAGAACATAACTTTTGACCAATCTTCAATACTCCAATTTACGTGGCTCTGGGCATATCTTAGTCTTGAAATACGATGCCCACGCTCCAGTTTAGGGCCGTTTGCAGGTCTAAGGGGTTTTAAGTTAGATTCAGCAAGCCGACGTCTTACTGTCCATGCACTTGGGTTACTTCCTCCGAGGCGTCGAAACTGATTTGTGAGTTCAGTTCCTGTAAGAAAGCGATTTCGAAGCATGGTGTTCACCAAGTATCGGTCTTCTCGTGCTGTGGTACACCTGGTTCTGCCCGTTCCTGGTCTGCGTAGGTTAGAACCAGTTTCTTCGTAACGTCGGAGAACTCTTTGTACTGTTGACAGCGACACACCGACAGTCCTGGCTGTATCGCGCTGACTCCGGCCGGTTTCCAGCATTGTAAGTATTCTGGTGCATTCTTCAGGCGTAAGCGACATAATTTCAGCTTGAATAATGAATATAGAGCACTATCAACATGGTTTATGTACCCACATAAATGACAGATTACAAACAAAAGCAAAACCAAATGCTGTAATTTCGTAGTTCCATCTTCGAAAGTGGCCCTTTTTCAAATTTGATTTTTTTATGATATAACTTTACAATAACTAAGAAGTTTTAATACCTTCATTTAAGGAGTATTACATTGTCTATTAAATACAATTTATTGCATTAACCTAGCATTTTTAGTTTCCGAGATTTTTAGGATTCTTTAAGTGACCCGGATTCATTGTTCTCGAGTGTATATATATATATATATAAAATTCACGCGGTCGAAATTGCACGCGATTCTATGTAGATATATATATATATATATATATATCTACATAGAATCGCGTGCAATTTCGACCCTCGCTATCTCCTAGAGAGCTATAGCAGTCTAGTAGGCCTGTGAGCCCAGGATGCAGTTATAAAATTCAATTGGTAAAAATTCAAAAAATTCAATTCAAAATTCAAAATATTTTATTTCACATAAACCTACATGGGCACTTATGAAACGTCAGAAGCTAGGTGCACGGTTCCAATTGGTCGTTTCCTATGGAGAAGAGCCGGCAAGAAACTCCACGGTTACTCTTTTAAAAATATTAGGTTTTTACAATATTTTCAAATAACAGTGTTATTAGGTATGGGAGGACAGTGTAGGTCTTTCAACAGGTACCAGGTACTTAACAAAATAATTATGGTCAGCAAATCCACTAAGCCTACAGCGTTCTCACATTCACAAAATAGAAAATAATCTATATAAAAATAAATAAATTATTAAAAATAAAAAAGTATTAAAAACGAAATGACGTGATTGATATTACAATTCTGAATAATTATCATGATCACAAAAGCCACTAATAAAGATTTAAAGTTAAATTGTAGGTATATTATAATGTCAAATAATAGCGTGATTTAAATGTCAAGGAAGAATGTAAAAATAAAAATGTAAAAATATATATATATATAAACATGGTAATTTGGGAGCAGTTAATAGACTTATACAATTTGCCGTTAATGAGCTACCAGGGAAGCCACATGTGCAGAAGGAATTATTGCCAAACTTCCTTGTCTTCAACGTAGTCTTTAATTTTATAATATGCATTCTTGATAAGAACGCGTTTAATGTGGGTTTTGAACTTCCCATCGCTAAGTTCTGTAACCGACTTAGGCAACTTGTTATAAAAGCGGATACTGTTTATAAGAAATGACTTGCTTGTTTTAGTTAATCTAAATTTGGGTATCAAAATTTCATGTCTACTACGTGTATTTATATTATGGAAATCGCTTCTTATTTTGAAAAGTCCTAAGTTTTTGCGAACATACAAAATACTTTCTAAGATATAAAGAGAAGGCAGAGTCAGTATATCTATTTCTTTGAATTTGTTTCGAAGGGATTCGCGAGGACCCATTTTATAGTTAGCGGTAGTTATGGGTTTCCACCAGTGACGTTTGAAAAGCGTGCCAATGGTTGTGCATGTTGGCTGCACCCACCTCGGTAACTATTAAAGCGATAAAAAAATACTCCTATGGCATGAGCCAGGCCTTTGCCCTTTATTTAATCCCCTTTGGTACGACCATTTTTTTCTAAAAAAACACCTTTAATTGTGAAAATATTATCGGCCTTATCGGCTGCCCCAAATCAAAACCTAGTAAGGGAGAAAAAAGTTTCCCCATTTATTTACTTATTAGCTTTTACCCGCGACTTCGTCTCCGATCCAGGATAAAAAGTAGCCTATGTGCTTCTCCAGGACATGGTTTACCCATGTGCCAAATTTCATCCAAATCCGTTCAGCCGTTTTAGCGTGAAAGCGTAACAAACAAACAAACTCATTTTCATATTATTCTAGCTGCGCCCCGTGGTTTACCCGCATAAGTATCGATCCTGTGTTTACAACAGAATACCTTGTGATATATTACAAAAAAGTACACTTTTTAAACAAGCATATTACCTACAAATTAGAGGATTATATCCAAGATAAAAATGCTTGGAAACATGCTGGTCCTGCTCCATAGGACAATTCAGAATCTAGACAAAATCGAACTGGTTGCCAATTTAATTGTATGATATTATTTTTTATAACATTTAGTTTATATTTTGTAATTACTTGAACTCACACACTGACTTATTATTAGTATTACTTGTTATAATGTTAGGAATATTATATAGGTAATTTCACAATTTTTGTAAGTAAATGTGAGCACCATGTATCTATCACATAATTAATTTGTCATTCCTTCATTTTTCATTCTTTTTACCTATCGTGGTATAGTAATCTTATTCTAGGTGCATTGTCTTCACAATTCACATATAATTATATAGTTAGTGTATACATGGTATAATGATTTTTTTAAAAGAGTAACGGTGGAGTTTCTTGCCCATTCTTCTCCATAAGAAAACTACCTTTTGGAATGGGCGACTAGAATCAGTTATTATTTTTTTTTTGTAATTTTGACGTTCAAAAGTGCCTTTTTATGCCTAATTGAATTTGACGTGGGGATATCGGGATAAAAAGTATCTTATGTCCTAATCCAGGTCATAGCCTACCCATGTGCCAAATTTCATCCAAATCCGTTCCACCGTTATTATAGCGTGAAATCGTAACAAACATACAAACTCACGATAAGTAGGATAAGTTAGGATTTATTCAAAGTTCATGTACCTAAGTAGGTACAGTAGTGGTTTAAAGGCAGTAAACAATTTTATTTCCATGCGTATCCTATTTATTACTAAGTATTAATTAAAAATAAACGCAATATGTAAAACCTTTTAATTTTTTTCATCGTGTAAAATACATAGGCCAAATATAACCCGGCTGGTCGCTCTTGTAACCGGGCTGCCAAGGCCAATAAGGTTTCGGCTGCGTTTTGATGAGCTCATGAGGATTATCACATGTTCCACAGTTCTTGTACATCGTGAGTGACATTACCATTACTGGTAGGATTAACATGAATTTTATCAACGCCTGTAAGAAAAGTAAAGCACAACATGTAGAAAGAGCTGCTGTGTGTGGGTAGGTACAAGTACAGTAGGCCGCATGTCATTAGTAACACTTTGAGCCTGAGCTGACCTAGCGCGTCTTATGGAGTTTCAATATAATAGGAGGCCAGCATAATACTGGGGTTTGTTACCACTATAGTGCCACTGCCACTAAAGTACCAATCAATCTGCCTAGCCATTTCCCAGCTATGTTGGAGTCAGCTTCCAGTCTAACCAGATTCTATGGATACCAGTATTTTACATGGAGCGACTGTCTATCTGACCACAACCCAAATGTGGTTAAATAGCGAACTAAAATATTGATTATGAAATGCAATAATTAATATCGTAACACCGAGTATTTAGTTTAAGATGTAAAAAAAAGTATTTTGAAGCTTTTCAAATGCCTTTTTTACACCTAAAACGGTTAAAACATCAAATTCAGTGTTATAATTGCAATTCGTTATTAATTTCTAGTTTGCTAGTTAGCCACATTTCGTATTTCCATACAGTAATATTGCCACATTAATCAAAACAGCGAAATATTTGACATCTATTTGCGACGTTGCTAACTTTCAGAATAAGCGCTCTTAACCTTCGATCGACCCGTGCGGCTGTTATTGTTTAGCCACGAGCCACTGCGGCATACCGTACCTAAATAATAATAATAATATGTAGGTAATGAAATAGTGCCTTTATCAAAAGTACCTAGGTACTGTATCCCTAAATATTTTTTGATTTGTGAATTTGCCTACTTACTGAAACGTTGTGTCGCATCATTGACACCCTCTGTATGTATCCAAAAAAAAAAAAAAAAAATGCGCAATATAAAAAGTCATTAGTACTCGTAGGTACTTATCGCCTTGCAAGCTAGCATGGCGATCGCACCTTCTCTGTTTGAGAATAGGCCAGGAGGGCAATAATAAACTGGCATTATTATAACTGGCACATGTTACCCATTGGGGACTTATTTCAGCTATACCTAACTACAAAACGCGTAGATACCTATACTTATTCTTTTCTAAAAGTTTCTGGTGAGTGTAAAAATAACCTTGATCAGCTTAAATTTTTACGCAATCACTTATCAAAAAGTAACTCATTCATCTGTACCTACTTATAGAAAATTTCAACTTTAAATCTCATCACTTATTTCAACAATTATTGTTTGATTGTCATTATTAAATTGTAAGTAATAGAAAATTTACAGATTAAGAACGTGCGTACGAAATTCTAATTTTAAATCAACGTAGAGATGTTTTTCATTTGACAATTATTCTAAAAATTGGCAACGTCTTATGCACAACGTACGCAAACAGCTGTCAGATATTTACCTGTTCTGATTAATTTTCATAATCAATGTTTAGTTCTCTATACTGTTTCCGGTGTAGCATGGTGCGGGTAACAGGTGACAGAAAGGGTAAATTTATTTAATTTACTACAGTTATTACTGAGTCCGTATTATGTACACAATCTGTAAGTAGGTACAGATCATAGTCGTAAAATACAGAATCAGTAAAAACAAGTAAATTATAATAATATTTTACCCTTTCTGTCACCTGTCACCCGAACCATGCTACACCACAAACAGTATAGTTAGCCATATATATCTTATATTATTTTCCATACAGTAATATTGCCAAATTAATCAAAACAGCGAAATATTTGACAGCTATTTTGCGACGTTGCCCACTTTCAGAATAAACGATCTTAACCACCACAATTGTCAAATGAAAAACATCTATGTTGATTTAAAATTATAATTTCGTATAGTATTCAAATAATCAAATCAAAGCAATAAATCTGTATTTATTTGGCACACAGGAAAGTTTTTTGATACATTTGATTACACTTTCATAAGATAGTTTTGGAACAGGCCATAGGTAGAGGTTTTGATATTATTATTATAAATAAATTAATAATAAACTGTTACTAACTTAACTTCCCACTGTTTTCATTCAAATGCCATGAATAATAACTAGTTCACTTTATCACGAAAAATACTAAAATCAGTGAACATGTCCACCTCGTCGGAAATGTGGGGCTTTTTTGAAAACATTGCCATGTTTTGACTTTCACTTTCTTTTATGTAGGGTTTCATTGTTTTCTTTGTAACGCAACTGTAAACTAACGCTTTAAATACTTCCTGTAAGATAAAGAACAAACCGTGTTAAGAAAAGTAACGTAAATCGGGATTTTTAATAAAAACTTTTTCACAAAAAATAAAACCGACTTCCAAAAAAAAAACACTACAAAGTGAAACTTAACTTTGATTTCGGAAGTCGGTGTCTTGGGTTTTCAAATCAAAGTTATTTTTCACTTTGTAGTGTTTTTTTTTTGGAAGTCGGTTTTATTTTTTGTGAAAAAGTTTTAATTTTTCACTTTTTAGTTGTGGTAGGTACCTACACAAAACCTCCACAAAAATTTTAATACCGAGTAAATTACAGTGACAGAAACTACACTCGAGAGCAATGAATCCGGGTCACTTAAAGAATCCTAAAAATCTCGGAAACTAAAAATGCTAGGTTAATGCAATAAATTGTATTTAATAGACAATGTAATACTCCTTAAATGAAGGTATTAAAACTTCTTAGTTATTGTAAAGTTATATCATAAAAAAATCAAATTTGCAAAAGGGCCACTTTCGAAGATGGAACTACGAAATTACAGCATTTGGTTTTGCTTTTGTTTGTAATCTGTCATTTATGTGGGTACATAAACCATGTTGATAGTGCTCTATATTCATTATTCAAGCTGAAATGATGTCGCTTACGCCTGAAGAATGCACCAGAATACTTACAATGCTGGAAACCGGCCGGAGTCAGCGCGATACAGCCAGGACTGTCGGTGTGTCGCTGTCAACAGTACAAAGAGTTCTCCGACGTTACGAAGAAACTGGTTCTAACCTACGCAGACCAGGAACGGGCAGAACCAGGTGTACCACAGCACGAGAAGACCGATACTTGGTGAACACCATGCTTCGAAATCGCTTTCTTACAGGAACTGAACTCACAAATCAGTTTCGACGCCTCGGAGGAAGTAACCCAAGTGCATGGACAGTAAGACGTCGGCTTGCTGAATCTAACTTAAAACCCCTTAGACCTGCAAACGGCCCTAAACTGGAGCGTGGGCATCGTATTTCAAGACTAAGATATGTCCAGAGCCACGTAAATTGGAGTATTGAAGATTGGTCAAAAGTTATGTTCTCCGACGAATCAAAATTTATGCTCTACAAGCACGATGGAAGACACAGAGTGTATCGAAGACCAGGGGAAAGATTCAAGCAAGCATGCATCGAAGAAAAAGTAGCCTACGGTGGTGGGTCTGTACTTGTGTGGGCCGGAATTTCTTCTGAAAGTCGCACAGAGCTGGTGATCATAGAAAACGGCTCTTTAACTAGCAAAAGATATGTGGAAGAAATCCTCAATGATCACGTTGGTCCATTTATGGTCAATTTAGGTGAGGATGCTATATTTATGCATGACAATGCCCGACCTCATACAGGTAGGATTGTGAATGACTACCTTCAAGAGATGAACATTACTCGTATGGAGTGGCCAGCGCGCAGCCCGGATATCAACCCGATCGAGCATGCTTGGGACGAGCTAGGCAGATGCGTAAAACAACGAAACCCTCCCCCAATCACGCTTCGTGAGCTCATAATTGCTCTCACAGAGGAATGGGAGAATATTCCCCAAAATCGTATAAGGAACTTGGTGTACAGCATGCCAAACCGCGTAAACGCAGTAATGGAAGCACGAGGAGGCAATACGAAGTATTAAAATTCAAGAAAATCGTAATAAAGTTCAAAAATTTCATGTTTCCTATTTTTGTTTTAAGGAGAGATCAGCAGTTTTTTTCTTTATGTAATTTTGTGTTAATAAAATGTATGGTGACTCATATTTTTTTTACTTTCATTAAAGGAGTATTACATTGTCTATTAAATACAATTTATTGCATTAACCTATCATTTTTAGTTTCCGAGATTTTTAACATTCTTTAAGTGACCCGGATTCATTGCTCTCGAGTGTATTAGAATATCATCCACATATACTAGGTGGGAAAAATATGTAATATTGAAGCTAACTCAAAAACTCCTTCATCAAAATAAATTCATAATTGGCGGAGCAATCGCGTAACAAACATACAAAAAAAAAAAAAACGAGTTGAGAACCTCCTCCTTTTTGAAGTCGGTTGAAAAGAGAATTTGTGTAGTTAATTCACAACGATCGCGTTTGCAGGACAGCGGTTGTAGTTTGGCGGACCAAGCTGAATAGGATTGGGTTCACGTAAACAGAATAAATATGAAATACCTAACAAACAAACAAGATATTGCTTTTAATATCTAATAATAACAACAAAAAAAAATTAATAACCGTAAATACGGAGTAAAATTTTCTAGCATCGTTTGAATGAAATTTAATGATTTCTTAAAGAATTCTGATTACGATGCTCACAAATATTTAACTGAAAATTGCGTTACTTATCTTTATGTTAATTATACCGCCCTAAAAGCTTTCGTAGTTCTAATCGTATCGTGTTCTATTATTGATCAAATGAGAATCAATATTAATATTCAACTAAAATATAAGCAGCAATGCGGGGTTCCATAAGGCTCAATATTTGGTCCCGTATTGTTAATAAGTATAACTTACAGACGCGGCACACTAACCTACTACAAACTGTCAAATTTCTTTAATTGATTTTCAACTTTACCACTAAAATATAAGGTTCATAGTGGATTGGGAAAATTTGACAGTCTTGGGTAGGTTGACCTGCTGGCGTCTGTACATGTCATCGTACCAATATTAGTGAATGGGTCCGTTCTTGACATCAATCTCGCTTGGTGATCGTCTTGGTGAGCGAGGGGTATCGTCACTTTTTATTCATACAAACAGCTTTAAAACCAAATAAGACTTGAAAAACTGGGGAAGTAAAAAACATATTAAACTGCTTTCGACATTTTTTTTATTACATATCTTGCACTGGTATAAACTTAACATAAAGACCTTATAGGTCATAATCACGACGTCATTGACGATTCGTCAAAAAAAAAACATACGTCATGACCGATGCAGGTTCACAGTGCACACGGAAACGAGTATTTTCGCGTTTCGTCAAAATATCCGAATAGATGTTCACACTTGATTCGTGTTCAGAATTCAGTCTTGGATAGAGCGAATCAGCGGATCCTTCATAAAAAACGTTTCATGTTATTTGACGAACGTGATTTTTAACAGAAGATGCATTGCATGCATTTACAATCAATGCACACAAAAAAACACAAAATAAGGTGGTGTGGTTTTTCTTTTAAAAACAATTGCCACCGTCAAAGAAAAAAACGAATCGTGAAAAAAGACGATTCGCCAAAAAACACGAATCGTCGTCGTGAGTACGAGCCCTTTATAATAAGTAAAGGTAGAAACATACAAAAATAGATCTGAAAGCTAATGGTCACGATCCTTAATCCTGATCTCGTCCCTGTTCTCTCGGCTGTCATAATCATGATTTCCCTTCGTCATCGTGAGCCAGTCTCGGGCTTTATCCTTTTTAATTTTCTTCTGGTACACTACGAAGCCATCCTTCGTCACATATGAGACCACAGGAGTGAGGACCTCTCGCTTTTTACTGTTTTTCGATGATGATCTCACTTTGTTTCTGGATCGCCGATAATCAGCACTCTCCGAACACGAGCCTTCACTTGAGGACGATTCCATATTGATACGTTTACGTTTAGGCTTGCGACTCTTCCTCCGAGGTTTGTCAGCCTTCTTCGAGTGATGGGGCATTACAACCATGGGTAATCTGCCCCCGTTCATGGGGAATGCCATTGGCATGTGCATCGGGCCTGACGGCATTCCAGGTAAACGGGGCATATGAGGCATCATGAGAGGTCCGTTAGGCATCTGCATCATTTGTCCACCATTAGGCATCTGCATCAAGGGTCCACCATTAGGCGGCTGCATCAAGGACCCACCGTTGGACAACTGCATCATAGGTGGGCCGTTGGGCATATGCATCATGTGCATCGGTGGCTGCCCCTGCTGGAATGGGTAAGGGAAGGATGGTGGAGGCATAAACTGGGACGTGGTTATCGCTATCAAGACTAACGCCAACGATTGAGTCACGGAATGAAGAGCCATCTGGAAGTTTTCAAACTAGATCAACTAGAAACCGAAATCTCTCATTCAAATATTATTATTTGAGGGTATTTACCATTGCGCACTGACACTAATGAATAAACCCCTGTTTCACGAAAATAAATAATATGTACTTTAACTTATCAAACTTCTACATTATAGAAAGAAGTAACAAGCTTCAGATTTGGTAGTCGATTGCAAGAAAAATGTAAATTTTAAGCTTTATATAGTAC
The DNA here is from genome assembly GCA_963853775.1 of Xanthia togata. Taxonomy (NCBI): domain Eukaryota; kingdom Metazoa; phylum Arthropoda; class Insecta; order Lepidoptera; family Noctuidae; genus Xanthia; species Xanthia togata. The sequence continues at coordinate 1,665,636 of OY970801.1, forward strand.
AGGCTCAATGTTACAGCACAATGCTGTGCTGAAAAACTTTCAAACAACATTACATAAATAGGTGCATGCATTTGTAATTCCAATAATTGTACCTAACCCTTTTTGATTACGAATCGATAGTTTAAAATCCACATCACGGACAAATTAGGCAGCTACCGTCAAAACGAAAACTATTCTGATTGTAAGTGTGTTACGAAATTATGCAGGTGCAGTAAGCATCCAGCTGTGCATAAATGAAATCGAACTGTACTTTATCAGATATATGCTCTCCATTGTCATTACATAATATTATTATCAACACGAGATTATTCATTGTTTCAGGCTGTTATGATTATCGGAGATCCAGTTCTTTCCAATAAGAAAAAGTATACCGGAACTGGAAATTGAATAATCATGTTTTCTGTTAAAGCGTTGTAATTCAATGGCGATGCATAAGAGCTATTGTGACGGCATTACGCAGAAATCAGCTTTTACGTGCAATACGTTCTTGGTTCTATTGTTTTTGTAGCCTACACCTGTTCACGTCAGGTTTACAAAAGGCTCTACTCAGCTGCTAGGGATCCATTGGAGTCCCTGAATTTGGCTACGACGGTTACAACCGATGGACGGTAAGTGATTTAGTATAAAAGTAACTTTTTGCATGCGTTTAAAAATTAAAATACAATTAAAAAAATCCTTTTGTGATAATACTATCGTAAAGTTAACAGCCGCACGGGTCGATCGATTAGGTTAAGCTACGCTTGCCGCGGTCAGTCCGTGGGTGGGTGACTATCTCAACATACCGTGACCCCTCCGTGCCTCAGAAGCACGCTAACCCATTGTTCCCGGCTGTCATTCTTGGATCTTCAGTTCAGTTTTTACGGGTCGTCAGAACCCCGAAAGGCTGACAAGCCCGAAAGGCTGACAACCAGTCTTACTATGGTGTATCGTGCTACCCAGTAACTGGGTTGTGGAGGTTAGATATGTAGTCGCTCTGTGTAAAATGCAGGGGGTCTACTCCCTAAGCGATAACCGTAGTTTCGGCCGAAGTTTCAGACGCCTCGCGCTCTGTCTCACTAACGGTATGTCCATAAGTGAGACAGAGCGCGTAGCGCCCGTAACTTTGGCCTATACTACGGATTTCGCTTAGGGAGTAGGCCTCCTATATTTAGTTGGGGTTGGCTTCCAGTCTAATCGGTGAATCCGATTAGACTGGAAGCCGACCCCAACCTAGTTGAGAAATGGCTAGGCAGATTGATAGATTATAGCAAAGTTTTGTGTTTGTTACAGACAAAAATGAAGATAATATTACATAGCTGGTTTCTGCTTGTTAGTTTATCAATCACATTGGCAGTAAATGATCCGGACCTGCCACTATGTCCCACTAACCTCCAGTTTTTTCCACAAAAACTTCCCATGCATTGCAGGATGCCAAGAAATGCAGATCCCGAGGCATTTCCAGATCTACCACAGTATCCCACTTTACCTCCATTACCTGAATCCTACTTCCAAAGCCCATTTCCAAATAAACAGCCACCTCCAATCCCGATTCACATTCCACCGTTCCCAGGAATGCCGGGAGGAATGCCAATGCCTGGCCACATAGGAGGTCCCATGGGAGGTCCAATGGCAGGACCATTGCCCGGAATGCCAGGAGCCATGCCTATGTCGATGCCAATGCCAATGGTGGGAGGACCTCCGCACAAACTGCCGGTCATAGTTATGCCGTTTTACTCTCAAGATCACTCATTTAAACAGCCAAAACCACAAAAGCCTCGTAAACATCGTGAAAAGAAGAGAAAACCGCATATGAAGAAAAAAAAATATAACGAGTCCGACCACGAATCGAGTTCCTGCGAGGAGTCAGAATCAAAATCCGACGATAGGAGTAGCTCTAGTGATCACGGCTTCTGGAAAGGGCGCAGGAAAGCACGGAGGAAGATGACTAGGAGATCGAACAAGCAACACAGGACGAGGAGGACGGAATTAAGAAATAAGAGAAAAGATTTACTGACTCCCATTCTCCAGTACGTAACAAAGGATGGGTATGTAATTTTTGAGAAGAAGATATCTAAAAGTGAAGCGAAGGAATGGTTAAAAACACAAACTGAAATGACTGAAGTCAAAGAAGAAAAAAACGTAGAAAAACCTCAAGAAAAACGCCAAGAAGATTACTTATTTGATCCAAAAAGCGCTGAAGATTTTTTTAAGTTAGATGAAGAAGACCAACGCATGAAAGCCATGGAGATGAAGGAGGCGGCTGAAATAGAAGTCACAACAAGACAAGGGAAAAGACAGCATCGACCATTAAAATTTAATGCTTTGATGAATAAGAGCAATGAAACTTAAACGTCTTAACGTTAATGTTACATAATTTATTTTATATTTTTATATGGGTTTTATCCACACACAAAATTTATTTAAGATTAAATCATAAGAAATAAAATTGAATTCTTTCATTGTTTGTTTTTTATTAATTGAAATCTTCAGAAAACTACGATTAAACAGACCTAAGTTAGCCGAAGCATGGATAACCTGTTGAGGTGGAGAGTGACGATTATAGAAAGAAAAGAAAGAAAATATGTACGTTTATTTGCGGTACAATATGACGCAAGCAAAGAGAAAAAAAAACACGAATATAACAATTCGGGGGAAAGTATGCGTCACATCCACGCAAAACGGCCATCGCTCAGCATAAAGCTGGGACCCTATGCGAGACAGAGCCTCAGCGCTGGTTTTATGATTTCCCCAAACAATCAGTTAATAAGTAGTTTTGTATACACGGTGACATTTGAATCACAGTTTTGCTAGAGCAAACGTTGTTCTACTACCAATATATAGCATCAAATATGTTATTATAACAAACTAAACTAGGCGTTCTCAAATTAGTTGTAATGTAGCTCAAACGTGTTCAAACATTAACCGTAACATCAAAGTACTCATCACGGTAGCGATATGGCATTCAAATCAGTTACATTATAAGGAGTCCAAGTGGACTACAAGGATGTCCGGCCAATGCTGGCCGAAATGCAAATAAATCATTAGCCAATGACATGCAATCGCGCGAAGTACCGCTCCGCCCATTTCTATTGTTGACTGCCGCCCGAGCCGCCGGGGCGGTAGAGTCTACCAAAATCTCTCGAGCGAGCGACGCATATGTTGTACTTACGTCACAGGCCCGCATCGCGCGTTTTTTTGTGAAAATGAGTTCACAAAAAACTGAATTATTCGAATGTGGAGTGGTTGAATATGGTGCGTTTTTGCTGGTGACAATCTGGCGGAAGCTAGGCGCATGTACTCTTGGAGTTACGGCTCGTGCAGACCAGCGCGACGCGACGGCGCGAAGCAACTCGAACAATACAATTTCTAAGAAAACTTCACGGTATAACAATAACTGGTGTCGCGTTGCGCTGTCGCGTCGCGCTAGTCTGCACGAAGCTTTAATGTTGTCTTGGTGCACACGGAGCTAACCTGAAATCCGCGCCTAAGACGACCCACCACTGACCCGGTTTTGTGGTAAGTTTTGTTTTTGTCTTGATCCTGTAATATCCCAATAAATAAATAATACCTAATAAAGTCACATTAGATTCAATGGGTACCCGTACCTAGTACCTACAGGAAATAATTAAAACCATGTCTGATAGTACCTACCGTAAGTTCGCACCTAGAACGAAATTATAACATTAGAGGTCAGCCACCTCGCCGCGCCGTCAGGCGTCGTCGGTACGGTACGGTGCGTCGCGTCGTGCAATCGTGCATAGCCAGAAAATACCTACAGAAGTTTGCCATACCAAGCCATAAAAAACTGTTTTAAAGTAGCCACATAACAGTGATAAAATACTCTACCGAAGTTAACTTTTAACTTTGGTATAATTTTCTAGTAAGACGTAAAAAAATAAGTGCTTACAAAATTTTGTTTATGGAAGTAGGTATATTTCCCTGTAGACAATGCTGTGTTCCGTGTGTGAGCCGCGCCGCAACTACTTTGAGACGCGAGCCGCAGTGTCTGGTTGTAGGGAGTAACGAGGTTTTTTTTATTGGTTGCTATAGAATTGTAGTAGACCATGGTCTGAAAAACGTTTGTTCTAGCAAAACTGTGATTCAAATGTCACCGTTAAATCATAATACACACCTAGAGCAAAATAAATAAACATTGAAGCTGTGATTCTGAGTCTTAAGCATGTCGTCAGATATCATACGGATCGCAAAACTCCTGTGTATGCGTGTTTCCTGGATCTTTCGAAGGTCTTCGATCTGGTGTCATACAACATCCTGTGAGAGAAACTGGAGAGTATCGGGTTACCCCCAGAACTCTCGAACGTTTTAAAATATTGGTACAAACACCAGATCAATAGCATCAGATGGGCGGGTGTAAGTAGGTAGGTACCTTATATGTATGTTGGAGTGCGGCCTGAGACAAGGGGGTTGACCTCTCCTGCGGCTCAGCAGCCAGCATGTGGATGGAGTATGCGTCAATAACTTGAGCTACGCTGACGACATGGTGCACTTTTCGAACGTCAAAATTACATAAGACAGTTCCCCAAAACGCCCACCCTTCACCACTTCCTAGTGTTTTTGCTGGGAAGAAGAAGTGGCGCAACAAACTCCCCAGCAGCACAGCTGTCTGTTCAGTTAGAAAAACTTGATTCTATACAATAAGTACTTATGCAAAATAATTTACATAACGCAACACAAAACATTAAATTATAAATTAATAGCCATATGACAGCTAGCACACGCCAATATACCAACCAAAAACATCGAGAACTATATTCAAGCAGAAATAAAAATAACTAAACGTAAACAATATCTAAAAAAAAGAAAATAAAGCCTCCAGGCATAAAGGGCGTGCCCGCTTACATACAGCTGTAACTAGTATAATTGATAAAAGGACTATCGAGGTAAAATAAATATTTTTCGAGGTCGCTAGCTAACCACATATTGCAATACAACTCAATGCAACTATTGACCTAAATGTTTCAATGAATTTTACTATACGTATGTCTGTGGCAATTTAAAACTGACTGCGACTGCAATGGACCATAGCTAGCGAGGGTAGGAGAGCTAAATACAAATTATACAGAAAAAGTAGACCTTTTCCTGTAGATACCTAGTTATCTTGTGTTTGTTAATCCTATAACTCTGATTATTTGAGTTGATCTTTTGAACATTGGTTTTCCACTAACAATTTAAAACTCAATGTGGAGAAAACTAAATGTATGCTATTCAAATCAACTGTGAGGAATAATGATAGTATTAAAATAGCTTCATTGGGAAATAAATTGGAAATTGTACAACATTTAAAAATTTTAGGGATACAAATTGATGCGCTCTTAAGCTGGAAACAAGAACTGGAAGCAATCACAAATACTCTCAGCAGTGCATGCTATGCCTTGAGAAGTTTAAGGGATGAACTAACCATTGCTCAGTTACGAAATGTTTATTTTGCCTTAGTTGAGTCCAAGCTGAGGTACAGTATTAAACTATGGGGGAACAGTTATAAATACAATATAAATGCAGCCTTTGTTATGCAAAAAAGGGCCCTCAGAACTATTCTTCGCATAGAGCAAACTGAATCTTGTAGAGAGCATTTTGTGAAATTAAAAATTTTACCTGTACCTTTTCTTTATATTTTGGTCCTACTAAGTAGTTTTCTAAAAAACCTAGAGAAATACGAGACAAAGGAAGAAAAGGAAACTAGGGTGGAAACGCGCAGGAAAGATTTGCCTAATTATTTGCAGCCAAAATTAAATGTTGTCAAACATAGCTCTAAAGTACAGTCTGTACAAATTTTCAATAAATTGCCTTTAGAACTAAAAATTATTAATAGTCCAAGAATATTTAAATTCAAATTAAACTCATTCCTATTGACGAAGTGCTACTATAGTATAGAAGAGTTTTTTAGGGACAAAAATAATGCCACAGTGTAACTTGTTTATTGTTTAAGTCTAGTTCTTGACATGTTTTTTTTATTTTTTATTGAGTTGATTTCTTATTTTAATTTTTGACATTTTATCTATTTATTGATTGTAACTTTTATTGATTATTATTATTATTCCGTGTATTCATTAACTTGTAATTAATTGTAACTATTATTGATTATTATTAATCCTGTATTCGACACAAATGTATTTTTGTTCAGAATAAATAAATAAATAGAATAGATTAAGTTAGCTAATTCCCACGGGGATATAAATTACTTATAGTTAGTGTTTGTTCTGAAAGTGGGCAAGGTCGCAAATAGATGTCAAATATTAGGTACGCTGTTTTATTTAATTTTGCAATATTACTGTATGGAAAAATGTGGCTAACTAGAGAACTAGAATTTCATGTCGTTTTACATTATAAAATTATATTATGACTGCCTCGTTGGTCTAGTGGTTGCAAGCGCCACTGCTGAGCATGAGGACTTGGGAATCGAACCCAGGAGGGTTCGATTCCCAAGTCGGGCAAAGTATTATTGGGTTTTTCCAACCGGAATTTCTCACTAGTAGCCCAGAGTCTGGAATTGTGCCCGGTTGATGGCAATAGGCTCGCCCCCTATTAAATGGGACTTAAAACGTATGTATGTATGTTATGTTAATACGATGGTCTATAAATATGCAAAGAGGATAAAATAAAGGCATAGGTACATTTAAAGAAAACATTGTGAGCCTTCACAGTAGTCGCTTAAGCTGTGTAACATAACAACACCTGACATCTCACTTGACACGACAGGTGCGCAAGGTACGTTGCGCAGAAAAACGTTACGCTTTTGAGTTAAGCTTGTATATAAATTTCACCCCTCATAAAATTTCCATTTCCGGGCCTTATATGAAAATCGATTAAAGGAGGAAACTCAAAAAAAAAAAGAGAATAGAACAAAAAAAAGATCAACAGAATCTGCAATATTGTAGAAAAAAGACCAAAAGTTTGTTCCAATTGGTATTGTTATCCGACATCCACGCGGTTGACGCTGCGGGGAAAAGCTAGCATAAATAAAATTCAAGTCATATAACCTTATCAAAACTGAAATATGTAGAACACTGAACTAAATCTCCATAAATGTAATAAATCCCTCAGCTGGTTTACGCTTAGTTCACGTTCATAAGTAGAGTGAGAGGGTGTCAAATGATTGAATGCCGTCGATTTTCCATTGAAGAAATCGGTTTTATATTTAAAAGAAGTATCTTTTTAAATTTTGTAATCATCGGTGCTTACAATATTAAAAAAAAATACTTTCTACTTTTACTACTGCTCCAGGACGATACAACCACTGAAGTGAACCAACAAGACAGAGATACCAACATACAAAAACATCTGGAAAACCATACAAACGTTACTGAAATGTTAATGAATATCATTCTACCCTGAACAAATATAGTAAACAGTGTATCGGAATCAAAAAGTGAATTAACATTCAATATTTTATGCATTCTCATTACTTGACGCCATAAAGCAGCACCATTAAATCGTTACGAAATAACTTCGGCCGTGCACATTCGCACCACAATGCACTGAATTATGAAACGAATTTGCTAAACGTATAAAAGCACCTAGCTGTCATGCACTCCATTGAATCACTACTATTTTGATTCGGCGCAGTTATGATTTCAGTAAGTTTTATTTTTGTAATTAATTTTGTCAACCGATCTATTTTTCAATGCCTACATGATATTTGAGTTTTTTAGTTCTTGATTCGACCCATCTATGGTGTACAAAACATCGTTTTCTTAACATAAAATTGTTTTCTTTGTTTCAGGATGCGTTACAAAAATGGACTGTTGTGATTACAATATTTTTAGGTGCCGTGCACCCGCAAATGCCGATGATGCCGATGGGGTACGGGTACGGCGGGCCGATGATGATGCCGGCACCTATGCCGATGCCGATGCCCGTCCCGGTACCCGTGGGAATACCGATGCCCTACCCAGAGTCAACTTCTACCACAACTACCACCGAACCGTACAACGGAGGTGGCGAAGGTGGTGACAACAGAATACCTATAGCTATCCCGATGCCAGTGCCTCAGTTTGTACAGATTGCAATCCCAAGCTTTGTACCGCAAAATTGCATGCCAGATAAAAAAAATGGTAATGGTAACAAAAACAAAAATAATAATTGTCCGCCATGCCCGCCTTGCTCGTGTAATCCATGCACTCCGTCATTCTTCTCCTTCTGTTCGTCTTGTCATCAAGAATGCAGGTGTAAGAATGGGAAAGAAAACCCAGTACCGCAGGAGCCAAATGCTCCCAGACCTGTGCTAGGGCCAGCATTCCCGATGCCTATCCCCATGTCTGCTCCAGCACCGGTTGTCATCGTTCCATTTCCGCCGCAGTTCAGCAACCCACAGCAACCACGACCGCAACGTCCACAGGACTCTGACTGTGACTCTCGCCCCACCAGCAACTCTTGTTCTGAAGAATCAAAATCACCAGATTCTTGCGACAGCAGTCAGAGTCGGCGGAAAAAGAAACGCAGAAAAAGTAAAAGTAGAAATAAAAAGTGGAAGTCGAACTATGATATATACAGACGCAATTTTGGTTTCATGAAGAGAAATCGTGGCGATAGTGGACTTGTTGAACCAGTGCTGACTTACATGTCAAGAAATGGAGACATTAAGATGAAAAGACGTCTAAGTAACGACGAAGCGAGTGCTCTGCTCGGAGAGCGAGACCCCTATAACAATAGAGAATCGTATAGTAATCATGTGCGTTTGACAGCAGGAAAAGATTCAAATAACAGGCCGAGAGTAGTAGTCATGTCGAAGCCTGGTATGAGAAGCAACCACCGCCGGACACGGCTGGTCCTGGACAGCAGATCTCAGCACATGTTAAGCGACGGGAGGAAGGAGCTGGTGTTCAAAGCACCAGAAAGCAAGAAGATAAGCAACCTGTCAGTATCATTCCAAGTAACCTGAACTCGTAATGTTGATTGTTTTTATAACTTAATTATTTATATTTTGTATAAATGCTGATTAAACAATTTAAAAAAAATACTGCTGATTGGTTAAATTTATTGTTTTTTAGGTTTAACTTTAATTCTTGAAACAGGTGAAGCATGCATTACCTGTTTTATTTGCATTTGAAAATTGATTACAATTAATAATTATAATGTGAACCTTTCTTTCTGAAATCCTCAATGGCATGGTTGACATCCCAGTATATTACTATCACAAAAAAATATTCCAGATTCGCTTGGCTAAGTTTTAAACGCTTGTGCACTTAAATAACATAACATAACATCACGCCTTGTTTCCCCGAAGGGTTAGGCAGAGGTGTACCTATAGTACACCCACATTTCGCCAGTTATGTAAGTCCCATGTAATAGGGGGCGAGCCTATTGCCATTAACCGGGCACAAATCCAGACTCCGGGCTGCTAATGAAAAATTCCAGAAAGAAAAATCCAGTGACAATTTTCCCGACCTGGGAATCGAACCCAGGACCTCATCATGTTCAGCAGTAACGCTTGCGACCACTAGACCAACGAGGCAGTCACTTAAATATACTGCACTTAAATATGTATTGAAATGCTTGTTTTGCTAAAGAGTATAAGAAAGATATTACTTTTTTTACAACTCCGTCAATCTTATTGCAGAAATAAAAAGGAGGACGGAATTAACAAAAGAATAATTATTGATTGCCTTGTCAGGAATACAGAGACTAAATTTAGGTAAAATTGTAAAATAAAGAATAACAAAAGATTAAAATGCTCCTGCATTTATTGATGCTTAATATCTGACCTAGATATCTCCATTATTTGTTTGGCCCAGTAGGTTTATATAACTCTAGCTTCAGACCGTGAATTCGTTCGCGAGGAAGTCATTCTAAGACTTACACACTACCCGGCCCCCGGCCGGCCGCGTCGTCGCATCGGATGCCCGCGGAATTATTTCGTTTTCGCTCAGTGTTCTCTCTGACTTTTTTTTTTTCGGTGCTTGATGGTTGTAGCGTGATTTTAATATTCTATACCTTCCTCAAGAATTTGCCATTCAGCGTATTGCCAAGTATTTTACCTATATGTGCAGCCTGTGGACCAACTACTTATTCTCAGCAGGCTATCAGCGCCCTACGGTTCCAATATAATAACGGGTTCAGGAAGTTGTGTTGATGGGGCTGCCCCGTTTCTGCAAAGCATCAGGTATGTTTGCACAAGCATACAGCGATGGCTTCCACGCCATCGTCAGACAGAAATCTGCCTCTTTGCTGTGCAGAGTGCGGGCAAGCTCCAACTCCATCCTAAAGACTATAGCGGGGAGGTACGATTCTTCTTAGTTAGGATTTATTGTTCGAAGCTGCATGTTGAACAACAGGCTTGTTTCCAAATAGATAATAAGTTTACTAACATAGATATAAGTTATCTTTTTCTTTAAAGGAAGATGCAAATCCGATTTTTTTTATTGTTTAAAATTGTATATTATTATATGATATACGAGTAAGAGGAGCTCGTGGCTAAGTAATAACTGCCGCACGGGTCGATCTGTGGCTGGATGACCATCTTAACATATCGAGACTCCTCCATGCCTAGAAAAGCACGTTAAGCCATTGGTCCCGGCTGTCATTCGTGGATCTTTGACAGTCGTTACTTGTCGTCAGAAGCCCGAAAATCTGACAACCAGTCTTACCAAGGGGTATCATATTACCCAGTTATAGATAGTTCAAGTCATCTGTGCACGCTGCGCCATGTGTGCGTGAGCTGTAATTATACAGCTTTAATTTGTGTGGCAGTGACGCGGCAGTCGTTTTCCGAGTGCAACACAAATTAAAGTTTAATTACAAGCGCACGCACACATGGCGCCGCGCGCACTGATGAGTTGGACTATCTGTACTGGGTTGTGGAGGTCAGATAGGAAATCGCTCCATGTAAAATACTGGTATTCAGCTGCATCCGGTTAGACTGGAAGCCGACCCCAATATAGTTGGGAAAAGGCTAGGCAGATTGATTAGTATATAATATAAATATTATTACAACTGTTATATACGTAGACTGAACTTCACATAAAATTGAACTTAATATACCTTTTCTGTAGTGTTTGTAGTAGTTTTAAAACTGTAACTATTTGTTTATTTTGATCATACCAATACCAATAATATATATTGCACTAAGTTACCTATATGTGTGGACTTGTAATTCGCTAAATAGTTACCTAAATTGTAATTATTTTATTATTTGTCAGTAAGTCCTCCTTAAAGAAATTAATAAATAAATATAAAGAGAGATGTCCTGACAGATTTATGAAGACAGAGCTACTGAAGCTGGAAACATGTTTGGCCAAGAGGTTCTTTTTGAGACGACGGTCCACTGAGAAGCATTTTTGGAAATCTTATCTTTAAGGCGGAAAGAGGGGATGAACGTTTGTATGAAAATTCGAAATTTTTAAAGTTTCTTTTTTGTTGGTTATTTAGGATTTGGGTTAAACACAAACTTAAATCTCTTTGGTTAATTAGTTTTTAACCAAAGTGTGGTCACAGTTCTAACCTAACCTACCTTTCAGCCATTTTCATTTTTATTTAAGGGGGCTACACTTAAGTTTGCCGGCTAAAGATGAAAGAAATTAACATTAGCCTCTCCTTAAAAATTAACTCATCTTTTAATCATATAATAAAAATATCAAAAACAAATACGATCAAAGATGCAAAGGGCAGCGAAATAAACTCAACAATCAAACAAAATAACAAGTGACAGTGACAGTGACAATGCAATGTTTACGGCACTTTAGCCGGGTCAAGCCAGCGCCACTATTATGCCGCAACTAGCGGCACTTTATTTAATATTAAAATAATAATTGCATGAAAGTCGATTCTCATGTCTGTCTGTGTGACCGCGGTGTTCTTCTAAACTACGCAACGGATTTTGATACGGTTTTCACAGTTATATATTTATAGTTTTTTTTTTTTTTTTTTTTTGAGAATTAAATTACATATTATAATAAAGAAATCTCGATATTATGTGGAGCCGTACGTACACTCTGTGTGAAGCAGGGGCGGGTCGCTAGTCATAATATACTTATATAAAAATGACGTTTACAGAGCATAATTACATTGCATCATTGTAATATTTAACACCTTATGTAACAGGCCCTCGTAATTTTTATTACGAGTAGCTTACGCAAATGAATAGTAACAATAATTCCATTATTTCTGCTAATGAATGAACGATTACTATTTATGTAATCGTTTTTATTTCGTTCCTAATTGTGGCCATTTCGCGAGTCAGTATTATTTCTTGGGTGTGGCCTGTGACTGCTCATGGTAAGTTATAACTTATATATTTACAGTTGTTTGAAATATTGCCAACAGTCTAAAAACAGTGGTCCTTGATTTTTCTCTGATTGAGAAGCGGTCTTTGTGTTGCAGTGGGATAGGATAGGTGGAAGGAAGTAGTAGAGTCTCGTTTCAAAACTGAAATAGTTCTTACATCTCTATCATTGATACTTTATTTCAGAATCATGGATATAGTATTTAGAGCAGTCGTTCAACTAACAGTTACAACAAAAGTGATGGCAATCAATTTCGAGGGTTTTATGAAATCACTTTCTGTACCTGCAGATTTAAAAGCTATGATCCTAGATATGCATGAAAATCCACAAGAATTTAGCATGCCTGATATGGCCGACGTTACTTTAATGGAGTTTAAAACTGCGCCTCCTTTTATTGCAAGAAAACCCTACGAAATGATCAAGCCTACGAGTGCGGTATTGGCAAAAACTGTGACCAAATTGAACAAGACTGTGACGCCAAAAAAAACATTTTTGAGAACGTTAGTCACCTTAAATTCAGATCCTTCGAGTCTCGAGATAGTGTCATCAACAGCGAAAGCACCAGAAAAGCTGCTAACATTACCGCCGCCGCCGCCATTCAAGCAATTACCAGGCATGCCAATGCAGATGCCGATGCCAATGGCAATACCTATCTTAGCAAGAGTGCCCCTCATGTTGCCGATGAGGGCGTACTTTGAAACGGTAAAACACGACCACCCGCCACTTTACAAGATACAACGAATGATAGAAGAAGACGAAAAGAGATGGAAGAAAGAAAAAGAAAATGATAGTGAGATTTCAGTGGAAGTATGTTACAGTGATGTAAGTTCAGATAAAAGTACAGACACTGACACTGATAGCAATGGTTCCGAATACCGTGACGTGGGCTCTGACTATTCAGATGATAGAGGAGGTATAGACCGGTAGCATAATTTTTTAAGCGTTCCGGTAAGAATTTATTTTTATTTTTGTACAATTTATAACTATGTAAAATTTTTACTTTATGTAATTATTTTAATAACGTAATCTACAATAAAATGGATCAGAATTTTTATTTTTACTTCCATTACCAAAAATACATTAAGCATTTTTAAGATGGTAAATTTTGTGTCAGTCTTTCACTGACACAAAATCTAACTTGAAAACATTAGAATGGAGAATACATAAGGCTAAGTTAAGGCCAAATCAGCTGCCGACTGCAAAGGCACACATTTTATTATTGGATATTATAACTCGGGGCTCGTGGCTAAGTAATAACAGCCACTACGCTTGTCGCGGGCGGTTCGTGGATGGCTGACCATCTTTCTTTACATACCGAGACCCCTCCGTGGCTCGGAAAGCACGTTAAGCCGTTGGTCCCGGCTGTAATTCGTGGATCTTTGACAGTCGTTACGGGTCGTCAGAAGCCCGAAAGTGTAACAACCAGTCTTACCAAGAGACATCGTGTTACCCAGTAACTGGGTTGTGGAAGTCAGATAGGCAGTAGCTCCATGTAAAATACTGGTATCCAGCTGCGTACGGTTAGACTGGAAGACGACTCCAACTGATGATAGACAAATTGCTAGTCGCAATTATCAGTCATAGTTTGTTAAACATTAATTAATACAATAAATAATCTACATAATTGCTCGTTATAAGCACGCTATGACAATGAATATGATTGTGATAATTTCTCGATGTAGTAAATTGCAGCTATGGCCATTCCGAAATTGTATTTTGTCAAAATAAATGTACTCATGGATATGGTTTAAAGTTTAATCATAATCATAATCATAATCATAATATCTTTATTGTGGGCATAGGTTTGTTACAGGTCTTAACAAAAAAATTAAGTTCCAATATGTCCTGCATATTAGGCATACAATAATTATGTATTAGCATTAAATTGAAAATTATTTTACATGTCAAATTTAGTTATTATAAGGTAAACGCAGGTATTAACGACCCCCCTAAGGCAATTTTAAAATCAACCATATTTTTTTAGTATACTTGTTCCTCTAAAGATTCAAAGTTTAATTTTATATGCTAGTGCTATGTTTAAAAAATGTATTTACTGAATCAAATACATTTAAATAAAGGATTATCTTGTAAAAAATAATTTACAATGTGACTTAGTCGATTGTTGCAATTACCGACCCATAAAAACGGCTGTGAAGCTATTAACGATTTTTATGCAGCTATCCCCGATCCAATCGAAGTGTTTGTAGCGGCTCCGCGGTTATTTCAATTAAATTATTATTTTCTGGTGCAAGAATCGAAGTGGACAATGGTGTTAACTCGTTAGTAGATGGTAGAAGTATATTATCTTGTTGAGGAGTAGATGTCTGCAGAAACTGGTTGAACTCATCTTGTACAGTTAATAAGTTTACAGTAGGCGACGAGGGTATCGGTTTTTCAATAAACAAGGATAAGTTGGATGCCTCTTCTCCCAATACTTCTGAACCTTATTGGCAGTATTAGATTACTCTCAGCAACTATATCAAAATTTAGGATAGTCTCAGATATATCTGGCGTTTCATTCACAAAATTGTTTTTTAGTGTTGATTGTTGCGCCCTAACAGCAGAATACTTCCACTCTCTTCATTTATGGCGTTTTCGGGGGTAATTTTCTTCCAATATTCGAATAACTTTTTATAAGTTGGATACACTTGTACCGTCATTAATTGCTTTGATTGCTTCGGCGAGTTGTGTTTTACTGTATACTTTTCGCCGCTTTTGTGACTCCATACTTCTGGAAAAAAATATAATTGTATGTTTTATGTTGCTTTAGCTAAGAAGTAGCATTTATTAATAGGTACCTATTATGTCATAAAAGTAGGTGAGAAACTAAATAATCTATATACGATCGGTAATAGCTTCTTTTTGTTGGTATTGCCGACCCTCATGGGTCGGTAATAAAGTATGTAAGTATAAACATATATTGTATTACCGACTCATAAAAAATTGGTTATTTTAATTCAATTGACCTTCGGACTATAAAATAAATTATAATTGATTAATGTCACAAAAAATATGAAAAAATGCACACTGTTTTAAACACAAAAACAATGATTTATTACTGTAACTATTCAATATAGATCCTCGAAAAATATCATAACTTTGATTAAATTGACAACGCTATAAGGTAAAAACTAGACAAAAAAGTTTAGTCGCTAATAGATTTTTATAAAGACTGATAACTTAGATTTAAACTGGTCCATAAAAATACTTGTGTTAGTGTGATATAATAACATAAAAGAAAAATTAAACGAAAAGTTACGTTGCTGCCATTGCCGACTTATGGGTCGTTGATAGCTGCCACGACTAAAACTGATGAAGCTAACACCATCCCATTTTAATTTAAAGTTTTATCGTTTCAAATTACTTTATATTAATAAAATTTCGTAAGAAATCAAGAGTTGACACTTAAATGAATACATTTAGTAATATAAGATAAAGTATAAACGTCATTTGTTTGTATAAATGTCTTAAATAGAAAAGTCACGTACTTACTTGAAGGAACAAGGGAACAGTACGACACGTAGTGCGTCCACGCTGCCCCGCAGTAACTGACGTATTTTATCTCTTTTTTGCACAGCTACAAACACTAACGTAAAAGTATACGATGCTCAAGGAATAAACGCGTGTGTAACTTTGCCTACCTATAGCTAGAATAGTTCTGGAAACGTAAAAATTTCAAATTACTTTTATAGGTCGGTAATAACTACAGATTTTCGATGGGTCGTTAATAGCTGCGTTTACCTTATGTCAAAATGTCAAAATACAGTTAAATTAAATGTTTAAACAAATCAATCAATAATTTAAGAAATCTTGGATCGTATAGAATGCATTATCAATTAAAAAGTATCGTAATTTATTTTTAAATACTGCAAGTTATTCAAGCAAGCAAGCAATTAATGCAAGCTATTAATCCAATATTGTTGATTATTTTTGGAAGACAAAGATGATTTATTGCATTGCATGTAACTTGTTGAGCTTGGAAGTAACAGAATTATCATACCTATTAAAGTAAAAGTAAATTGATTGAAGTCACAGGATTCTCATTTCTCATACCTATTAAAGTAAAAATAAATTGATTTGACAGTATGTATAGTTAGACTGGAAGCCGATCCCAAAATAGTTGCGGAAGGCTAGGCAGATTGATTGAGTATGTATGTTAAATAATGTTCATCTAATTTTATATGAAATTCGAAATCAGTACAAGGCTGACGACATTGTAAATAATAAATGACATAATACACTCAATGTAAGTCGTGCTCTTGGTGCAATAATTACTCAACGTAGCTCAAAGTCAAATCATATAAAAAGCAATTTTGAACGTCAAAATTTACAAGAAAATTGAATTTATTCTGGGCGCCTCTTCCAAAACGTAGTTTCTTATGTAGAAGAGTGGGCGAATCTCCATAAGTATATGAACACTTTATTGACTTCGACCATCACATTTACTTGACAGATCATGTACCCTATATTCATGGGATAGAGAAAGTAACTAAATCAATATTTAAACCTTTATTCTTCTTAAAGATGCAGAGGTAGCAGCGTCCAGTTATACCAAAATGGTGGCAAACAATATTTTCAGTTTAAAGAAATTTATTTCTCAAAAGAACTTATATAGTTCACTAAAATATGAGAAACTAAACAAGATATCTTAAGTAATAAACATAATTGTCATTCGATCTATCGAGCACACACAGTGAGTCACGAATTCATTATTGTTGGTTAGCCAAATACAACATTAATCTTTTCTTAAAAATGTTCACTGATGAAGAATCTCTTATTTCTTTCGGTAACTTATTATAAAGCTGCGTTCCCTCAAACTGTATTGTTCTTCATCCGTACAAAGTCCTAACTGAAGGCAGTTCTCTGTTCTATACTATCTCTATTCCTGGCGTAGTAGTGGTGAGTTTTGTGTTTGAAGATGATTTGCGAGTGTATTTTATTTGTTAAGATTTTCTTTATTAGTATGCATGTGTGGTAAGTATATGATTTTTGAAGGTTAAATAGTTTAGTTTTAGCATAAACTTCTTTCGTAGGTGTTAAGTAATTGTAATGAAATAAAACTTTGATAGCTTTGTTTTGCGTTACTTGTAGGTCATGAAGATGTGTACTAGCGGCCTGTCCCCATACTTGAATTAAATAGTCCAGATGCGGTTTGACTAGTGTATTATAGATAGCGTAGCGTAATTGAAATGGCACACATTTAGCAATATTTCGCAGAGCTCCAGTCAACGGAATCAATCTGCTTCTAACGTAGTCAATGTGTGGCTTGAATATCAGTCTACTGTCCAAGATCAGGCCCAGGTATTTCTCATGATTCGATCTTAACAGCTGTTGGCCATCTACCGTGAGAGGAGGGAAATCAGGAATATTTTTGTTCTTGGGAGAAAATATTATGTATGCAGTTTTGTTAATATTTTTTGTTTCAAAACAGCAGTGCAGTTTCTATTGGATATTGCTGTTTTTGCTATAAACCTATAATGTCAGCAGTGGTGGCTCAGTGGGAACGGCCATGACTTACGGAGGTGTAGGTCGTAGGTCGAGTCCTGACTGGCGCTTTACTTTGCGTAAATTATTTCATCACCACTGCTCTCAAAACGTCGTGAGGAAACCGGCAAGTCCTAGAACCAGAATTTCGCGTGGATTACGGCACGTTCCCTCACATCGAGAGGAGGCCTGAGTCCCACTAGTGGGATTATAGTATTCCAGTCGGTAGATAGAAGATAGAAAAACGTGATATCGCTGGAGCGTTGGCGGCACTACTGGTCTGCGTTCGGGCTGCACGTGTCACCTGTCACTCGCCCGTAGCTGCCAACAACGTGTCGCTAGCTACGGAAGGTATTTCATAGAAATTCATAGAAACCAGTCGTGCCGAGTCGCGGCGATACGTCGCCTGCAGTTGCCTCCTGCGGTCGAGTACGGAATGTTACCTTTATTCTAAAAATGAAGATGATTTGACATTGACAAACTGCATTCAAAGTTGCTATCATTGAAAAATAGGATGTTGCTGTACTTACATTCAATAATTGTTTTTTACTAACCTCAACCTTTGGCTATAATGTAAAAATGTACAATTAACTTACATTTCAAATTAAATTAAATTAATTTTGTTCGTTTTTAGCGCTTTATGCGGCAGGGCAGCTCAGCATTTATCAATTTCTTATGAACGGTGCTTTGGAAGATCATCCCCCTTGTGCTGGATATCCAGTTTAAATACAACAGACGTGACGCATGTCCTAGGATCGCTAAGCCTATGGTAGCCGACAATATTTCAACGCACAACACTATGTAGGGCGCTATTTGGTACACCAGAACGAATTTACTCATTGTTCCTTCAGTCATCTTTGGTTGGTCCTGTAAGAAGAATAATGAATGCGTGTTTAGAACCTAAGAAAATGTTTTCAATGATATTATAGTAATTTTTTTGAGACAATCACTGGCTGAGGTAAGACTGTAAGCAGGAAACCACAGCCTTCGTTTGTCACGACCAGGATGACCACGAGGATGTTCAAGTCTTTCAATAATTCCTTTTACCCAGCATTAAGGATATGGGTGCCATTAAAATTACTTTTATACCGGAACATAGAAAATTACTAAAAAGAAATTGTGGCAAAAATATGTTTACTTTGGAAATTCCAATTTTTGCCGTTCCTTTTATCCGATTCAACCTTCGACTTGACTTAAAGCCCGCAATAAACTTGAATTGACACTTCCAAGTCATGAAATCACCTACGTATAACAAGGTTTCATATATCAAGGTAAGCATTATCAAGATCTATCTAATTACTTAATCATTATGACGTCTGAGCATGGAGCACTGACACATAATCATGTGTTAACTGGCGGAAGTTTCCCCACATGTCAAAAAGGTTCACAGGTCGAAATAAGTCAACCATGATGTGAACAAGCTTAACTATGCACTCTTATCTTAATTGTTAGATAATTATTATTATATATACGAGTATATATATATATATTTATTTAATTTGAACTTATCAACTAAGGGTTAGTAATGATTAACTTATAAAAAATATGTATAATTTCCTGGGAGTTTTGTAACGAGAAAGTGATATGAGCAAACACGTAATGGAACACCTGATTACATTGAATTCAGCAAGGTTTTTATGATAAGTCTAGCAAGTTATTGCATTCGTTATTTATTTGACAGAAGAGGTTCAGTTACTTTTCTCCTTCTGCTTGAAGTCTGGACCCCAATCATCGTGAAGGTCCATACCTGGATGAACGTTTGTCCAGGATTCTTTTGCAACTAAGATACCCGCTATGCTTAGAGATGCATTTTTTTATTCATGATAACTTTGCCGTAGCTCACAAGGTCATCAGCTAGTAAATATATGAATAAGACTTACCAGTTTGACATGAACTACGGGTATGACGGAGTGGGACATCATCTTGGTTGCTCGGTTGGAGCTAAGGTCATCTAGCATCATGGTTAGTTGCATGGACAGCTTAGTGTTAAAGGTGATGCTTGCTTTCTGCAACAGAAACCAACGCAAACATGGTTAGTGGAGAGGGACAGGACAAAAAAAAAAGAAAATATGAATGCATTCGATGAGGAGCGATATGGAAGATAACGTGAAGGCTGACAGGGAAAATAGGAAGAGAAAACCATTTTGTGCCAAGCCCACTCAAAAACCATGCAATTCATATGACTACAATATTTTTTTTTTTTTAAAACGTTGCCCCACACTAGGATTTCTCCTGTATCGTGGGTGCGTTTACAAACATTAATAATCACATACACAAACAGCCAGACCCGAAACAACTACTTGTAGGTCATACAAATACTTGTTCCGTGCGGGATTCGAACCCGCGACATGCAGCGCAGAAGTCAATCGCTTAACCACTGCGCTAACCGTGCCGTCAAACAATACTGTGTCAGTGACTACAATATACTTACACGATCTATAACTATTTCATTGACATGCACTTTTCTGTCTGGTTTTATTCCATCAATGCGTTCTAGCAACTTGGGATCGGTATCCAGAAAATGTGCTTTGGATATCACAAAAGGGAGACCTGTGAACAAAAATTGCATGATTAATATGTGTCCTTGATTTATATGTATTCAGCGGATTCATACAGCGGTCTGGTTTGCCCACGGTCACGCTGATTTAAATTTTCTAGCAGGTTCAAGAACTTAAACAAAAACTTACTATAAAAACATTCAGCGATATCCATGAGTCCATCAGGATAGGGGTTCAAAGTGATCGGATTGACATTGTTGATGAAAGTCCTATTACTGATGGTGTACACCAGGGCTTCTCCACCATACTCCATGATCCTGCTGCCGATATACTCCAGGTGCCAAGTCTTACAGATACCCTGCCGGTACAGGTTGAGGGGGACATCTGGAGTCAGCATGGGGGGGTAGGCTCCACCTTCATAGGTATCTTCATCAAAGGTTAACTCGCTGGAAACATGGTTAGGTACATCATTGGTTGATTTCCTGGATGCATTTAAGTTCGACCCATTATTGATCGATCTAAAAAGTACAACGAAGAGTGCATGGCGTGGTACCACCACCATAATCTGCCTATAATTTTACCACTGCTGGGACACAGGCCTTCCTCTCTTTGAGAGGGAGTGGGCTGTAATCTACATCCACGCGGGTCCAATGCGGGTAGATGTCATATGCCTTCGATTTTTTGGTTCTAGGACATGCCGGTTTCCTCACGATTTACTTTCACCGTTTTAAGAGCTGTAGTGATGAAATTATTAAGTAAAGCGCCTGTCTGCGACTGGGCCACCACTGCTCTGGCGTGATACCTACGAGTATGTAAAATTACTGACGACAATTTAAAACCTTTAAGAGTTCCGTTTGAGAGTTGGAGTTACTAGAATTTTGTGATTTTCCTTATACTTAAATTAACACTAGCTTTCAACAGTGACCAGAGCCGGTTTTACTATGGGCACATAAGATATTTTAGCTTTAGCTCTTGCAAGAAAACGCATATTTGATGCCTCTCCAGTAGGTGTTGCCGAGGTCTATAGACAGCGGTCGGTTGTGCCAACAGCTCATACAATAAAAGTGGTTACCACATTCACGGTAACTATTAATATGTGGGCTGTTGGCTTGCTAGCTATTTAATAAAAAATATAAAATGGTCTTGTTTACATCTTTTTGTTATGTATTTACCTTTCATCAACATGATTGATGATCTCGGTCTGTATATGTCTGACCTTTTTCACCGATTTGATCTTGAACCGGTCTTGGTTGGTGGCTCCTACCACTATCCTGTAATCTGACTCGTTCTCATATAGCTGAAAATAAATTAGATTCTTTATAAGTTTCTAAACAAAAATGATAGAGAAGGAATAATTATCAAGTCCCCATACTCGTACAAGCCATAATTATCAATTTTATCAGGATAAGCAGTTGGTAAAAGCATTGACAATTTAGCTTATTACTTATACTTTCGTCTCATAGGATCGAATGACGAGATAGTGCACCGATCAAAAGTATCTTTGAATCAGAGCATGCAAAAGAAGATAACCCTGTGTTGTCCCACTGCAGGGCAAAGGCCTCCCTTCCCTCTTTCTACTTTTCCCGGTCTACTGAAATTGCGCGCCATCTCTTTCTGGGCCTGCTGCGTAGTCGTTTTCTGCGCCACTGTCGTTTTCTGGGATCCACTGAGTGGTGATTTTTGCATATTGCTGCTCCGACATGCGACAGATCCACTTTAGTCCAGCAACTGTGCGGCCAGCGTCCGCTATTTGTGTTAGTAAAGAAGATAATCATCTTAAACCTGTTTACCTATACAACAGGACAAAGAAACATTAGGTTTACAAATCGACTCACCCTGTCCAGGAGTCCAAAATCATCAAAATACACAAGTCCAGGGGCGAGACTTTTGCACAGCGTGACCAGGGGGTTCTTATAACCCCACAGGTAACTGTGGACATCCAGGTTCATGAATGCCTTGGCTCCTATCTGGGCTGCCATTATGTTAAACGTGTAGCGGATGAAACTTGGATAATTTGATAGTACCGCTACTGTACTCTGGAACAAGGAAGGAGATGGGTGAAAAATAACGCTTTGAAAATTGCTCATGTTGCGGTTCATTTGTGAGACTCATATACCTATAGGCACATTCTACTCGCGTAGATGACCACCGCAGAAACGGAAGAAACGAAAGGCTAACAGATTTTATGACAAGATGTTAAAAATGAAGAAAATAAATGTGACTTTGTTGAGTCGATATAATTGATCATGCTAGGCTGGTTAATATTAAGTAAATAAATCATCTCAGTGACATCGCTTGTTAGCTTGAGCTTTCATATTCAAAAGGACAAAGTAATGTCACTTCACGTAAGAAGTTTCTGTTTGCTGTTATAAAGAAAGAAATAAAACTCACAAGAAAGGGTAAATTGGGCAGAGTTAGGTTTAAATCCTTAGGGTGGGCTATGGAGGCTTCCGGGATAAACTCTGATCTGAATCTCGGCGTCATCCCCATATACTTGTCATCCTCACTCATTTCTAGATCCACATACCAGCGGTATTCTCTGGAAATAAAATAATGTTGAGTTGATTATAACGGCCTATTGCGAAAACGTTTTTTATCCAATTTTAATGGGCTACTATGGTCAGCAATGGATTGCAATAGACTGATTTAATCAGATTGATAGAAACAGCCAATTAATTCTAGGATGGAGGACTTACTGGAACACAAAAGGCCCAATTTCTTCTACCTTTAGCTTATAGTCTTCTCCAGAGAGGAATCTGTCGGCATTGGTGATGTTGAACACGTAGACTGACAAGCGGGCGGCTGGGATCTCATTCTGGAGGATATTGTACAGTATCGTTCCTTTGGCTAGCCGTAGTTTCTGAAACAATGGCGTATATTAGGTATACCTATCTACGTATTGGGGGTCTAGTTCAACAACAAATTGAGTGAACTAGAGAACAGTGTTACAGTGATATAATAATTATGGTGGATTGGGATTCGTGAATCCGTTAGCCCAAGCGTGGTGATTATGATCTTGAAAGGGAAGGGAACTTTCTGACGAGTATTGGTGATGTAGATAAACAAATAGACAAATGCTTATTTTGCTTACTAGAAAAGGTTAACAAAAATACTAGTCATTTTTAAACTGTCAAGAATTAGAAGATAATATTGTGTTATAGGGTGAATGTTCGAAGTTATGATAATACATAGGTGCTCACTGCTTAGAGATTATACTCACGTAATTAACGATCATTTGTACGGGGTCTAGGATTATGATCAATATCGGCACTAATAAGAACACGACGCCCGTCAATAGTGTGGCCAGGATTCTGTCTGTAACAAACATTACATTAACCTTTTCAGCCTGTTCATCACTGGGAGTTTGGCTTCGTGCGAGAGAACTAGGTCATTACTTCGTTATGAAACAGCCTCATGGTTTTTACTCCATTTCGTTAATAGGAGACCTA
Source organism: Xanthia togata (assembly GCA_963853775.1). Taxonomy (NCBI): domain Eukaryota; kingdom Metazoa; phylum Arthropoda; class Insecta; order Lepidoptera; family Noctuidae; genus Xanthia; species Xanthia togata. The sequence goes on from OY970801.1 coordinate 1,689,285, forward strand.
TTGCTTTGTTTTGTATATTGCTTTATCTAATATGAAATACGGTCCATCTCCTCGATGGACCGCTCTCTATCGTACATTGGTTTAACACTTGATCCATGAATTGTAGCCCCTGGGCTACTTTGCACTCACAATAATATAAGTCTATTATTGTCCTGCTGTTCTGCAGTAAGACATTGGCCTCTTCTCAAACAGAGAAGGCATGAGCATCCATCACCACGCTTGCTCAAGGCGGATAGGCAATTTCAGACTTATATTAATAATAAGTCCAGGTTTACTCACGATGTTGTCATTCACTGATTTCAGTGATGTACAAAATTAACTTAGAAAGTACATATGAATTGGAACAGTCACATTAGTGGTTACCTGGATTTGAACCCACAACCAAATGCACAAGAAACGAGGTCTTAAAACCCACTGCACCAACACATAAAAACAAAAAAACCATTATTATTTGTGGCTTCATTGGTTGATGGGAGACTTCGAGAGATACCTACTTCTGCTTGTAATCCGGCTGTTAATGGCATCTCTTCTGCTCAGTAGCACCATGGTCTGTGTTATCTTCACATTTAATAACACAACAAAGTTAGTGTTAGTGTTCTATATTCCTGCAAAGAAGAATACTCCTTTGACTATTTATGAGAAACTAGGCAGCATTGTACAACAGAATATTATGAAGCCTAGAACTTAACTAGTAAATATATCACGTACAATGATACTTATACGAGTAGGAACTTTACAATGAAAGTGAACGTAATCTAGACTTTGCCACTACTCAAGGTACACAAAAACATACTAAAAAAAAGACAAGTCCAAGTGCGAGTCGGACTCACACACGAAGGGTTTCGTACCGTATTAAGAACGAGCAAAAAACGCCAAAAAAAAACCCGTTTCTTGTACAAGAAACGGTTCTTCTTTGCCTTTAATTATTTACTTTATTTTTTATTGGCACATAAAGTGTCGACCTATTACGGTTTATGAGATACAGTCCGCTGATAAAATTCCGTTTGGCACCCTTCGGGTACAGAACCCTAAAATACCTTAATTTTAAAACAAATCTATAACTTCAAAGGTCACTTAAAACTTTACGAGTTTATTTTTTCACTGAAACATACATAGAAAGCAAAAAAAAAAAATTAAGTCATTTGTTTTACTGACCCTTCGAATAACCTAAATGAATTGTAGTATTTACCCAGTTCATATAATATATATCTTTTTATATTAACTACTAGCTTCTGGCCGCGACTTCGTCCGCGTGAAATTTCGGCCCCCGACTCACCGCGTAGCATCGCATCGTACGCCCGCGTTATTACTTTCTTTTCGCTTAGCGGTCTTTCTGACATTTATCCGGTTATCAATTCGGATGTTTACATATATATGTTTATATTATATATGTTTATATATTTTATGTATGTTCGGGTTGAACTCCGTTATACGAGTATATGGACGGATTTGCAAAATAATTGTATTTTTGTTTGAATGTACCCTTCCGAAATGGTCCCATTGTCATCAGGTCAAGATCTGATGATCTGGGATCCTGGAGAAATCGAAGGAACTCTTCAAATATTATAGGCAAACCAAATAGCGATTTGGGTATTTTTTATAGTAACTCGTGCTGTTGCTCTTGGAGCACCTTTGGCAAGCACCATTTGGGGAAGTGGAACTGATGATAAAAACCACGGATGGCCACCGGAACTGCTCAATAATAAGTATTTCACGGGTTGCCATTCGATTACTTTAATATGGTTACCAAGCAATTAATGCTCGTCAGAATGCATATGGAGAAAGGAGAACTCCTCAACGATTAACGTCCCTGCATCGGGACAACCAATATTTTGTAATAGGTGATGAGCAGTTGACATTACTCTATTGTTACTTAGATAAATTACAAACTGACCCACTAAAAAGCGAGAAATAAAAACGGTTTAAAAAAGAAAACAACCCACTTCCAAAAAACACTACAAAGTGAAAAATAACTTAAGTTTCGGAAGTCGGTGTCTTTGGTTTAAGTTGTTTTTTACTTTGTAGTGTTTTTTGGAAACGGTTGTTTTTTTTTTGTGAAAAAGTTTTTATTTACGTTTTGCTGAGCTCCTGAGGGTCGTAGCTTTAAATAGCCTTCCTCAAGAAATGGGGCATAAAATACAAAACACTTTTTTCAAATTCGACTGGTAGTTCCAGAGATGAGGGCATTTAAACAAACCAAACAAACTCTTCAGCTTTATAGCTACTAACAAAATAAATGGACAAACAGTAATAAATTAAATGAATTTAATTTTTATTTTTAATTATATTTTAATGGTTATTATCGGGAGTGTTCTTTATTCTCAGCTTTTAGGCTGATTTTAGCAACATTTACGGGCGAAAGCCAAGCAAATGCAGCGTGTGGTGAATTGTATTGTGAGAGAGTACTTTCGTGTGACTGCATATACATATTTTCTAACGCTTCTGCATGTGTTTAGGATGGCTGCTTTCTGCAAATTGATGTAAAGGGATTCTTCTAGCTAAGTATCTTTTAATTTCAGGCTACTGAGGATTTGGTCGGGAATTACACCTGTCGTGGAGAGAACTACAGGAACAACATAAAAAAAAAATTGCAACAGACTCCTTCTTTCTTTAATCTCAGCGTATTAGCAAATATTATCAGCGATTGTTTTTTTGTCTATGAGGTAACTGGTTTTTCTTATTTTATTCTGTAAGGTTATGTCTGGTCCTATCTGTAAGTATGGCGCGATCGTAATACAGTGTATGTTTGTAATTTTCTAGAATAGTTTGTGGCGAGTAGTAGGGAGGGTTAGTGTTTTGTATGAGACTGTGTTTGAATGCTAGATTTTGGTGAGCAATGTAGTCTGTCTGTGGGTTATGCATGTGGGTTGGGTTATGCATGCTCCGGATAAGTGATGTATGGTTTCTGATTGAATATGGCATCTGCGCCATTTATCATTTGTGAAAGTAGGGTCTTTAGTGATAAATTTTCTGTAGTTTTTGGTGTTGATGATTCGATCTTGTATAGCTATGATAAAGCCTCTTATTTCAGGGAATAGGTTTCTTAATTTAAGTCACTTATTAGACATCAATAAATTAATATGCGATTCTTCTAAATCATGATGGTGTCTACCGTGAAGGACTTTCTTCTTACGGTTTTTTTTTTGTGTCAGGGTGAAACGAACGTTTAGCTATATGTGGGGTATAGTTAAATTCATACAGAGAAATAGCTTTGTGTATATCACTTGAGCGAGATTTTGAATAGAAGAATGTTTTTATCCCATTGATTTGTTTTTGCCAAAAATTATGAATGTCAAGTACGTCTCTCCCTCCTTCTGTCTTTTAATGGTGAGTCGTTCGATCTCAGATCGGGTGCAGGTTGGCGCGTTGGTGGGCGCGTGGTTCTCTCGAACTGTTTGATGTCAGTTTTGACCATTTTATTAACCCGAATTAGTAGGTTATTATTGGTATGGCAAAAGTGTTCAAGTTTTTATAGAATAGAATAGAATATTTATTTGCGTAAAACATGGTATACAATGGTGTTAAATACAAATTGAGGCACAAGCATGTTTAGCTAGGATAACACATAGCATGCAAAATCTTAAAGACAAGTTTAGCAACAAAAATCGTTTTTTATTAAGATGCTTTCCTGATTGCGTTAATTTTTCTTCGATATTCTGTATTTAGAATCTGTTTAATTACTGTGTAGTCAAGTCCCTTACGTTTTGTGTATCCTAAATATTTGTAATAATGTGTTGGTTCCATTTTTGTAATTGTGTCGGTGTCGTTAACTGTATAGCTGCCAGGTTTGATTTTACCTCATATGATATGTAATGCGTTTAAAACTAAAGTAAAATCCAACCTTTGTTCAAAGGCATACTATTCTATCAACGACTACTTAAATGATAAGAATACTTGGTCGCTGTGATTGGCTCAAGACAATGTTTATGTTCTTTCTCCAGAATTAGCCTACCTACTGACAGGTTATATAAGCTTAGGTAAATTGTTCATTTTATTTGACTTTATAAGTCAATTTATTTTAATTTTATTATTTTGACATAATCTACTCATTAGAATGATTTTCATGAGTTTTATTGCAATATGTGGCTAGCTAGCGACCTCGACAAATTGCTCATATAATAAAAAACATATCCTGAAAAACCGGCAGCAAGTTCGTCATGCTCCCTTAGATGTCACTGCTTGCGGTAGCGTCGGGGGTCGGGTTGCCTCCTTCCCTCAAATATGGCGAGGGGGGTAATGGCTGATCTTTGCGTTAAGCTCGTGAACGGGTGCTGCTTGTGGTGACTGGTCGTCTTGCTGATCATGGTTTTGTTATTGTTATTAGTAATTAACTGTTTATTTATTTTACCTCGATGGTCCTAGTTTATCAATTATAACTTCTAGTTACAGCTATATAAATAAAAAAATAATAAATAAAAAATGTTTATTGCTTCATCTTAAATAACTTAAGCTAGTTACAAATGGAAGAATCCAATTAAGCAAATCGTATGCTTGTTTTAGGATTCTCCGCCCTTCCCCAGGTTTTGTAGTTGTTATAAAATTTGAAGTTATACAATAAAAAATTAAAAAGGTATAGAACAAATTAAAAAGGAATAGAACGGTCTTTTTTTTTTTTTAATAACTTACGCGCTATGATATGTGTAATCTGTGTAAGTGAGTGTATATGTGAGTAGTGTGTGTGTGTGTGTAGTAGTGGTGAGAGTTAGTGTGTGAGTCAGGGATTGAGATTGGGGGATGCACCCGCACCTTATACAGGTGGAGATTAATATCACCGGTAATTTAGGCAGTTTTTGCAAGCTAACCCTACGACAAGTCTTGGGATCGGAATTAATGAAGAGCATTCATTATCTTCCATTAGCGAGAGAAATATTCTGGCGTAATTTATAATAAAGAGTTACTCAAAGTATAAATTATATTACAGTCTCATTGATTGCACCATATTTTCCACTTCGTCATAGGTTTTTGACTTAATCCATTTAGACAAAGTGTTTTTGCATTCGCGGTAAGTTAGTGGGTATATGTCAAGTTCTTTATTAAGAAGATTGTATAAATTGGATGATTGCCTAGGGTATTGTCTTTTTGCGAATGTAGACTTTACTGACACATTTGGAGCAACCGTGTCTTTCCTTCTGCCTTTGGTCTTCTGTGGGTTGAACGATAGAGTTTTATGCTTTGTCAGAATTATATTAATTATGTAAAGCTTTCTAACGGAAAGGACATCTGAAATATGGTAAAGGTTCTCGGTTGAAAAGCGGAAGGGTTTAAAAAGCATAACTTTTAGTAGGGACCTCAGAGCCCTCTCGAGATCTAGAAATTTGATTTTAGTGGCGCCTCCCCAGACGGGAAGGCAATAAGCCAGGACGGACTGAGCCAGTGAAATGTAAATCTGTAGGAGGAGTTTTTCCGAGATGACATGACGTAATGTCTTGAAAGTCCAGATTAGCTTCCGTACACGCTTCATTATTAGTTCAGTGTGGTTATGCCAGGATAATCGTTGATCAACCATAATGCCCAGGTATTTGGTAGATTGAACTCTAGTAATTTCTGTGCAAGAACAGATTGTGTTAATAGGGAAATTGCATTTATGAATCTTAATTTTGAATACTGGAGAGGGTTGAGAGGAGTTGTACTTTGTGAAGCAGATGAAGTTGGTTTTGGTACTATTTAGGGTTAAAAGGTTAAGGTCAAGCCAGGCCGTTACCTGTGCCAGTCCACGCTCGGCTGTTATCCGGACATTGTCCCAGGTATCACCACTGAACACTATGGCAGTGTCATCTGCGTATGATAGAATATGTCCATCCACCAGTCTCATGCTGCACAAGGTATTTATGTATATCAGGAACAATGTCGGTCCGAGCACACTACCCTGACCAACTCCGAATTGGACGACCTCTTCAGAGCTTATGGTATTGCCGATCTTAACCTTTTGTTTGCGTTCACTCAAGTAGTCTTTAAACAGGGCGTGGGGAACACCTCTTACTCCAATTGATTCCAGCCTATCAAGCAGTGTGGAGACAGAGACTGTGTCGAAAGCCTTTTGGAGATCTAAGAAGACAGCAAGGCACTTTCCTCCGCTATCCACTTGACTGGCTACAGCGGAGGAAAGCGCCAGTACTGCATCTTCCGTTGAAATTTTTTGTCTAAAACCGTACTGCGAGGGGGATAGTAAGTTGTTTACGTTCAAATAAGATAAGAGACGTGAATTTATTAACCTTTCCAGTACTTTAGATATTGATGGCAGTACAGATATAGGCCTATAGTTCGACGGATGAGCTTTGTCTCCACTCTTATGCACTGGTGTTATAAGAGCTAGTTTTAAGGCGTTCGGGTAAGTAGCGTGTTCAAAGCACTGGTTCGCTAAGTGGGTAATAATTGGGACGACAACAGCATGAGCGGTCTTCAGGAAGTTGACTGTTATGCCGTCCCACCCCGGGGCACTATCAGATTTCAGAGACATTAGAACGCGGTGAACTTCATCCTGGTCAGTGTTTAAAAGTACAAATGATGAGAGAGGTTGAACGTTAGGTGACGCAATACTATAGTTTTGGCCGTATCCTGTGGTGGAGTTGGTAATTATTTCGTTCGCGAGAATTTTACCTATGTTAGAAAAATATTTATTCACAGTGTCAGCTGACTCTTTTGGAGTAGCCTTAAGCTCTAATAGATCTGTATTGGGCGTTTTGCTTGACTTTCGGTGAGTAATGTTATTTATAGTTTCCCACATTTTTTTGGGGTTTTTATGCGCTTTAGATAATTGGTCCCGGTCGTGTTTACGTTTTTGTTTTTTAATAATGCAATTGCAATAGTTTCTGTATCTTCTGAAGGTAATCTTTAGTATTTCGATATGAGGTTCAGACTTTAATTTAAGTTGCATGGCATTGCGATTACGTATGCAGCGCAGTAATCCAATTGTCATCCATGGTTTTATTAATCTGCATTTTTGCGGAATTACTGTCGTAATGGTGTTATTTTTTAGACAAGATTGTATTGCAAGTATTAGTCGGTCACAAATTGTATTAGGGTCGGTAAAATTTAACAAATGATGTAAATTACTTTCAGCTAGGTTTTCTAATGCTTTATCGAAGTTAATCATTATTTTAGTTTTAGGGATTTTACGTATAACTTTTTTGGTTGACAATTTTAAGAAAATCATAAAATGATCTGTTAAAGTTGTATTTAGTACAGCTACCGTCGCAGTAGTATTTGTGGGGTCAAGTTTGACCATGAAGTGGTCTAAGCAATTTTTGCCTCTAGTGGGTAGTGAATGCCCGGAAAGTAGGCCGTGCATCGCAAGCATGTTTAGATATGTTAACCTGTTTGAACGATCATAAGAATGTTCGGCCTCGTTATAAATCAAATTTATATTTATGTCTCCTGTGACTATTATATTTTTACTCGACGTAATACTGGCTAAGTGGTCATTTAATGAATTTATAAATTCGTCAGCTTTTGGTTTTGAAGGCGACCGGTAGATAGCCAGGATAGTTAGGTCAGGGTGAATGTTAATTTGAAGGCAGGATGCATGTGTCAATTTTACTTCGTGTACTGAAGTCTTATGAGTATTTTTAACATAGACAACAACTCCATCGGCTTTGTTTAGGTGATTGGCCGTTTGATAGGATAGATAGTTTTGTATTTGGGGTATGGGTTTGGCGGTGTCGAGTCTACATTCGGTTAATGTTATTATATCTATATCTGTTTCCAAACTATGCAGGTTGAGTAACAGGTCGTCATGGTTGGAATAAACGGTTCGTATGTTTTGTGACACGATGGTAATATCCACAGGATTTCGTTTTATTAATCGATTAAGATCCTCAGGGCAACAGCTAATGGTGCTTGCGGCTTCTGTACTGTCTATATTGTCTATAGCTTGTAATGTGTTACTCATACTGATATAAAATGGGTGCTAAATGATCCTTATCTAAATTCGTCATATTTTTGTAGTTGTGTGTGGATGGGTAGTAGCGGGTGAAAAGTGTAATTGTGTGTAATATGTCGTGTGTTATTCGTGTGAGTGTAGGTTTGAATGAACGTATAGTTGAATGTTTGTGTATTGAGTGTGGGCGCGGTTGATTTACATCTTTAGGATTAAAAAATAAAAAATAGAAAATAAAAAGTAAAAAATTAAAATTGTAACTAATCTTAGGGCCAACTGATTTTGAACAATACTCAGAAACAACAGTATGTAACCGTGACAGGGAAATGCCTATGGCTAGTCATTTTTGTTGCATTAGATTATTCACTTGAGATTCGCTATTTAAGATTATGGTTGGCGTATATGTAAGCGGGCACGCCCTTTATGCCTGGAGGCTTTATTTCCTTTTTTAGATATTGTTTACGTTTAGTTATTTTTATTTCTGCTTGAGTATAGATCTCGATGTTTTTGGTTGGTATATTGGCGTGTGCTAGCTGTCATATGGCTATTAATTTATAATTTAATGTTTTGTGTTGCGTTATGTAAATTATTTTGCATAAGTACTTATTGTATAGAATCAAGTTTTTCTAACTGAACAGACAGCTGTGCTGCTGGGGAGTTTGTTGCGCCACTTCTTCTTCCCAGCGAAAGCACTAGGAAGTGGTGAAGGGTGGGCGTTTTGTGGGACTGTCTTATGTAACTTTGACGTTCGAAAAGTGCTGATTCTCAGCCTAGTTTGAATAAATGACTTTTGAATTTGAATTTTGAATTTTAATGTTTTATTGTCTTGCACTTATTTTACCTCTTTTTTTTCTCTTTATTTATTAGGGACTTGTACCATTAACAGGTCATGTCAGCCCCCCCATCTTTTCCTTATTTAAGTTACTTACAAAATTTTCTTAAGACTATTAAATATAAATTTATAAATAAGCTTTATTGCTTGCAGGGTAAGCCAGAATAAATTGAAATGTACCTAAATCGAATGCATTTAATTTTAATTTTTTACACAAATGTTGCCTTTCTTAATTATTGCAAATACAATATATGTATAAGGAGCTGTTGTACATCTTCTGGTTTATCACAAATCATACAGTTAGGTGAAAGGGATTTCTTCATTAAAAAGCAATTTTTTTTTAGTGGTACATGTCCCGATCGTATTCTAAAAGCTATTTTAAGTAATTGCCTACCTAGTTTAACTTCGGCAAACCACGGTATTCGAGGAGGCTCACATTGCATAGTATTGTACCATATTCCTTTTTCTCGAGATCTGATGTCAAAATGTTCTTTCCACTTTTGTTGCCATAGTGTCTTGTACCGTGAAAAATATTCTGAGTAATCAGGAATTATTTTAGAAGTCCATACATCCAAATTAAACATCACTAGGGGGGAAGAGGCAAATACTTTCTCGTGTTTAATCTCTGTATAAACAGAAGGTAATAGTGGTAATAGTGGCACCAGAATCAGGACCCGGTCCTCAGCAGGCACGGGCCATCCCTGCCCATGCTGCTTCCTCCCCTGCGGCACCTCACGGGAGCCGGCTCCTTGGAGCCCGGCCGGGTCTGCTCGGAGCTCCTCGTTCTCCTTGCGGAGAAGATCAATGGTGGCTGTCAAGCGGGCGACCTCCACCCGCATCTCGGACATGCTATCGGACGAAGGCCTGAGGTGATAAGCTTCCGCTGCCGCCAAAATAGAGGCCAAAATATGGCCTTGTCTTTAGAGGACAGGTTCCTCTTCAAGGTCAAACCGTTGATCGCGGCAGCCACGGCCTCCGCAAACCTGGTCGCTTGCTCCGAATTGGAGCCATCAGCGGCGTCCGGCTCAACACCAGCAGACTCTGTGAGGGCCGCACCGGTGCTGGTCCTTACAGAGTGGTGTTACAGTTCCTCCGAGGGCCTTTCCAGCTTAGCTGGGCTGGTTCGGCTCGCCTCCTTAGTGGTGAGCCCTCTACCCCACCTTTTTCCCGGGTCCCACCCCACCATCTGGAGTGGATTTTACGTCTCTGGCCTTGGCCCAAGACCCACTCGTTGGCGGACGACCCCTAGCCATCCCCCGGTTTGGAGCGCTTCCGGAGTAACTTTCGGTTCTTCACGGTAGCTCCCACCACTTCGCGCTTCGACCCCAGCTGATTGCGCCAGATGCAGCGTCGGACTCCTCTCTTTTTCGTTGTTTAGTGTTTTATCATTTACCATATTTGTTCCCACGAGTATATGCCATTTTAATTTCTCAAAAAATTGTGGTTTGCGCTAGTGACTAATTATCTAATAGCTACCAAGTAGCCAAGCTATCAATCTCCCTCACGGTCCGCTGCCGCTTGGAGGTCTGGGGTAATTTTTTATAGAGGTTTTCTTCCTGGCGGCCCGGGCAATTAAGCCAAGACCCTCGCCCCGTCAAATGTCAGAGACAGGACCTTGACACTCTTCGGGGCTACAAGACTAACGGTGGCAGGAGGAAAGGCTTCCTCCTGCCTGCCCGACGGCAGTGAGTGCACGCCGAGCCCGCACTCCAACGCTGCTCGGGAAGGTTTCCTGTCCAAGCACCCCGCGTGTCAACCCCTCACGTGATTAGATGGTCAATCAGGACGTATGGTTGTTTAGGGGGCTTATTATTAATAATAATTATTAATATATACTTTTAAAGTATGGATAATTATAAAACTTGTAGGTAGGTATTACAGTAACTTGGTATAAAATCTTTGGAATTATCAATGTAATAAATAAACTGACTGATTGAAATTAAAACAAAAAATGCCATTGTTTCCTGCAAAATAATGATTCTAATCAGTCAGATATTTTGGGTTTTCAATTAAAATAATTTGTTTGAGGATAACTGAACAACGAAAATGTATTGTTTGAGCAACGTAAATGTATTTTTAGACGTGTACATAAAGTCTATTTTGAATAAAACAGAAAAATAAAAGTAGTTAAAATATTAATGGGTATTATAATGTAAATTCGAAAGTAACTCTGTCTGTATGTTACCTTTTCACGCGTAAACCACTGTATGGATTTCGATCAAATTTGGTAAGGAGATAAATTACATCCTAGGACCTTTCCAGCGGGGTGCTTGGACAGGAAACCTCCCCGTGTGCCTGTGGGCTGGAATTCCCTTTGGATGCGTCCGGGGGGAAGGCCAGTCTTCAGGACGGTGCACCCTGGGATGCGGGCAATGTCTCCCCATTAGGTACTATGTGCCTAAGGGGTCTCGCTGTCTGCATGCCAATATCCTGTCGAAGGAACGCTCTAACGTGTACTCGGAGAGAGCACACGTTGAGCAGCGTTGGAGTACGGGCTCGGCGTGCACTAACACTGCCGTCGGGCAGGCAGGAGGAAGCCTTCTGCCACCGTTGGTCTCGTAGCCCCGAAGAGTGTCAAGGTCATGTCTCTGGCACTTGACGGGGGTCGAGGGTCTTGGCTTAACCGCCCGGACCGCGAGGAAGAAATCCTCTATAAAAAATTACCCCAAACCTCCAAGCGGCGGCGCACCGTGAGGGAGGTTGTAAGCTTGATTAATGGGTAGCTATTTGATAATTAGTCGCTAGTGCGAACCACAATATTTTGAGTAAATACACAAAGTTTACACTCGTGGGATCTAATATGGAAAAAGACAAAAACAAAAAACCAAACAGAGAGGAGGGGAGTGATGCGGGGTCGGAGTCCGACGCTGCATCGGGCGCAAAGAGCACTGGTCAGAGCTCTGAGCGTGAAGTGGTGGGGGCTGCCCGGAGGAACCGAAAGTTCCTACGGAAGCGGTCCAAACCGGAAGATGGCCAAGGGTCGTCTGCCGATGAGGGGGTCTCGGGCCAAGGCCACAGACGAAAAATTCACTCTAGTCGGCGGGGTGCGGCCCGGGGAAAAGGCGTGGGTAGAGGGCTCACCAATAAGGAGGCTGGCGAGCCGAGCCGGGCCAGCCCAAACGAGCTGGAGAGACCCTCTACGGAAGAGGAAAACCACCTTGTAGGGACGACCACCATGGTGGCCCTTACAGAGTCGGCAGGTGGTGAGCCGGATGCCGCTGGCGGCTCCAATTCGGAGCGAGCGGCCAGGTTTGCGGAGGCCGTGGCTGCCGCGATCAAGGGTTTGGCCTTGAAGAGGACTCAGTCCTCTAAAGACAAGGCCATACCCGCGGTCATGGCCTCTATTTTGGCGGCAGCGGAGGCCTATCACCTCAGGCCTCCGTCGGACGGCATGTCCGAGATGCGGGCGGAGGTCGCCCGCCTGACAGCCGCCATGGAGCTTCTCCGAAAGGAGAATGAGGAGCTCCGAGCGGACCTGGTCGGGCTTCGGGGTGCCGGCCCCCGTGAGGTGCCGCAAAGGAGGGAGCAGCTTGGGCAGGGACGGCCCGTGCCTGCGGAGGACCGGGTTTTGACCCTGGTGAGGCAGGAGATGGCTTCTTTGCGGTCTCGTTTTTCCGCGCTAGAAGCCATCGTCCTGCGCCCTCCTCTAGCGGCGAGCATGCCGGCCTCTGGCCAGCAGAAGACGGCATCGTATGCCACCACCGCAGCTGCCTCAGCCAAACCAGGCTCGTCGGGGCAGACTAAGGGTGGGGTGGCTACACAGGCGGCGAGGGCCCCGGCCCAGGTGGCGAAGGTCCCGGCCCAGGCGGCGAAGGCCCGGGCCCTAGCGGCGAAACAGCTGCCCCCGCCTCCTCTTAATTCTACCCCGGCTGACGCCGAATGGCAGGTAGCCGGGGAGAAGAGGAAGGCAGCGAAGGCAAAAAGGGCGGCCAAGAAGAAGGAGAGGAGGCAGCGGCGCAAGGAGCGAAGCGTCGCGGCTAGGCTTCGCGCCCCAAAGTCCGCAGCTGTAGTGATTACACTACAGCCAGAGGCGGAGATGAAGGGCGTGTCCTACCGTGACGTGCTCGCCAAGGTGGGGGCGGCGGTGGACCTCAACGAGATCGGTGCCACTGAGGGCATCCGGGTGAGGGTCACTGCGACTGGGGCCCGGATGCTGGAGGTCCCCGGTGCGGCAAGCGGCCCGGCCGCTGACGCTCTGGCTGAAAGGCTTAGGGCGTCCTTAAATGCGGACGAGGCCCGAGTGTCCAGGCCCACCAAATGCGCTGACATGCGTATTCAGGGCTTGGACGACTCTGTGACGGAGGGACAGGTGGTGGCCGCTGTCGTTAGGACTGGGGGGTGCTCTGCCGAGCAGGTTAGGGCAGGCGCCATCCGTCCTGACTTCACGGGGATGCGAGCCGTTACAGTGAGCTGCCCCGTGTCGGCGGCCAAGAAAATTGCCGGGGAGGGCCAAAGGTTATTGGTGGGCTGGGTGTCCGCGCAGGTCAAACTGCTGGAACCCAGACCTCTGAGGTGCTACCGCTGCCATGTGGGCAACCACGTGGGAGCTAAATGCACCTCGGAGGTGGACCGCAGCGGTCACTGCTACCGCTGTGGTCAGCCCGGTCACAAGGCCGGCTCGTGCGAAGCCACGCCGCATTGCGTCGTATGTGCGGCGGCTGGCAAGCCAGCCGGCCACCGGATTGGGAGCAAGGCCTGCGCTCCACCCACCAAGGCTAGAGGCAAGCCACCTGCCACCGCCGTCACAGCCGCAACCGCCGTCACAGCCGCAACCGCCGCCACCGCCGCCGTTGCCGCCTCCACAACCGTCGCCGTCGCCGCAGCCGTCGCGGCAGGGCCCTCACTGGGGGCTAAGGAGGGGGCTGACATGGAGTGCCAATAATGGCCCCATTTCGCCTCCTCCAGGCGAACATCAACCACTGCGCCGCAGCTCAGCATTTGTTGCTCCAGAGCATGGCGCAGTGGTCGATTAACATCGCCGTGGTCGCTGAGCCGTACTTTGTCCCGCCCAGGGATGACTGGGTGGAGGACCTGAGCGGCTCAGTGGCCCTAATTTCGTCGGCCGCCGCCGGTACCCCGTCCCTCGAGGCTGTTAAGAGAGGACGGGGTTGCGTTGCAGCACGGTTCGGGGAGATTGTCGTGGTAGGCGCGTACTTCTCCCCGAACCGAACTCTCGCCGAGTTCCACAACTCCCTTGCGGAGTTGAGAGTCGTCGTCGTCGGGTTCCGTTCCCTCCCCGTGCTCGTCCTCGGGGACTTCAATGCCAAGAATGTGGCTTGGGGTTCCCGGTATACGGACACACGGGGCAGGATGGTGGAGGACTGGGCGCTGGAGACAGGCCTGGTCGTCCTTAACCGGGGTTCTGTCCCCACGTGTGTGCGGATGCGGGGTGAATCAGTGGTGGACATCTCGTTCGCCAGCCCCGCTCTGTCGCCACGAGTCATTGACTGGCGCGTCATGGAGGGGGTGGAGACGTATTCCGATCACCGGTACATCCGGTTTGACGTCTCCGCCCAGACCTCGAGCGCGCCGGTCCGACAGGCCCCGAGTGGTCCGCGGTGGGCGCTGAAGCAGCTGGACCGGGAGCTCCTCCTGGAAGCCTCAATCGTGCAGGCCTGGGTGTCATCACCGGACAGGCCTGCCGACATCAATGACGAGGCGGAGTGGTTCCGGGAGGCCATGTCCGAGATATGTGACGTGGCAATGCCCCGGGTCCAGCCCGGACGTGCTTCGCGCCAGGTGTACTGGTGGTCGCGACAGCTGACGACACTGCGAAATGCGTGCGTTACTGCGCGCCGTCGGTACACCAGGCACCGCCGGCTCCGTATTCGACCTCCGGATACCGAAGCCATTCAGGCGGAGCTGTACGAGGGGTACAGAGTGGCGAAGACCGCCCTCCAAGCGGAAATCCTGCGGGCCAGGGCAGTGGCCCGCGAGGAGTCGCTGGAGACTCTGAACAGAGACCCGTGGGGACGCCCATACAAAATGGTGCGGGAGAAACTCCGCCCATGGGCTCCCCCGCTTATGCAGAGTCTCCGGCCGCAGCTTGTGGGGGATGTGGTGAGCGCTCTGTTCCCTTCACGAGGGGAACATGCCTCCCCGCCCATGGCTCCGCCTACTGCGGTGCCCAATGCGGACCACACCGCCGACGACGACGACGATGCTCCGGAGGTGACCGAGGTAGAGATGAGGGTGGCGGTACGTAGGCTGAATGCCAGAAATACCGCCCCAGGACCCGACGGCTTACCTGGGAAAGCCTGGGTCCTGGCCTCAGAGGCTCTCGGGCCTCGACTAAGGGGGCTCTTAAGCGCATGCATGGAGAGGGGCCAGTTCCCACTTCGTTGGAAGACGGGGAAACTGGTCCTCATCAAGAAGCCGGGGCGCCCTGCGGACTCTCCGTCCGCTTACCGGCCCATCGTGCTGCTCGACGAGGTGGGCAAGCTCTTTGAAAGAGTAATTGCAGACCGCCTTGTCGGGCGGCTGGTGCGGGTGGGGCCGGATTTGGCGGAGAGCCAGTTTGGTTTCCGCAGGGGGCGCTCCACGGTGGGTGCCATCATGCGCGTGCGAGCCTTCACGACGGGGGATGCGGTGGTTCGGGGTGGGGTCGTCTTGGCGGTGTCTCTAGACATCGCCAACGCCTTCAATACCCTGCCCTGGAGTTGCATCAGGGAGGCACTCCGGTATCACCGGATGCCGACCTACCTCTGTCGTGTGGTCGAGGCCTATTTGACGGACAGGGCCATCATCTACCCCGGTCACCAGGGAGAGTGGAACCGGCGAGAGATGTCGTGCGGTGTCCCACAGGGATCGGTCCTGGGGCCGCATCTGTGGGACATCGGATACGACTGGGTGCTGCGCGCAGACCTCCCCAATGGCGTCAGCGTCGTTTGTTACGCTGACGACACGTTGGTCCTGGCGCAGGGGAGGTCGCACCAGGCGGCGGCCGAACTAGCGACACACGGGGTTGCGACAATCGTGGCCAGAATCTGGCAGTTGGGACTCGAGGTGGCCTTGCACAAGTCCGAGGCCATGTGTTTTCATGGTCCTCGGAACGCGCCACCGTCGGGTTCCCAAATAACGGTAGGAGGGGTTCACATCGGCGTCGAGTCGACGATGAAGTACCTGGGACTCGTCCTCGACAGTCGGTGGAACTTCGTGGAGCATTTCCGACGTTTGGCTCCCAGACTGGAGCGGGCCGGGGCTGCATTGAAGCGGCTCCTGCCCAATCTAGGGGGTCCAAACGCCTCCTGCCGGAGGCTATACGCGGGGATCGTGCGGTCCATGGCCCTGTACGGGGCACCGGTGTGGGCGCGTTCGTTGAGGCGGCGGCCTGCCCGCAGGTTGAACGCGTCCCAGAGGGTCATGGCCACCCGGCTGGTCCGGGGATATCGCACGGTCTCCGGTGAGGCGGCAAGCCTCCTTGCTGGATTGCCGCCATGGGATCTGGAGGCAAAAGTCCTCGCGCATATTTGGGAGTGGCGCGAGGAGGCGAAACGCCGGGGCTTGACTCCGATGCCGCGAGAAATCGCGGCACAGCGGACAGAGCTCCGACGGGATCTCATGGCGGCATGGAGAGTGCGATTGTCGCAACCCAGTGCTGGGCACGCCACTATTGCGGCGATAAGTCCCCTCTTTGAGGAGTGGCTGGAGAGGCGCCACGGCGTCCTCACCTTCCGCCTGACGTTCGGGAGGTACCTGTTTCGGATAAGGCGGGAGGAAACGCCCGGGTGTCATCACTGCGTGGATCGCCCAGAGGACACGGTGGAGGTATGCCCGGCTTGGGCAGAGCACCGCCGTGTCCTCGTGGAGGCGATCGGTGGCGGGGATCTCTCGCGTCCGGCCCTGGTCCAGGCCATGGTACGGAGCGAGAGGGCATGGGAGGCCGTCACCTCCTTCTGCGAAGCAGTAATGCTCACAAAGGAGGAGGCGGAACGCGTGAGGGAGAGGCAAATTTCGCGCCCTCACGCCCCTAGCCGCCGCAGGAGGAGACGCCCTGGGCGTCGGGAATCAATCGCTGATTCCCGGCCACCGTAGGCGTGGGCTTGCGGACGGTGAGCAATGGGTAGCTCGCCGTCCGGTAAGGACCAGGCCCGGGTCGACGGCGACGTTGTGTTCCTCGCGCGCCTCAAAGAGATGTCAGCAAGTGAAGGGGTCCGATGAGACCATTGCCTGCCGGGGTTGCGGGATTAGTCCGAAAGGGATACCGTGGCCCCCTGGCATTGCACAGGCAACAGAAGGAACACGGGTGGGTTTTAGTCAGTAAGAGTCTGACACGCCCTCCCGCTCCACCCAGAGCGGGAGACGTCATTTGATGATTTCCCACCCAAAAAAAAAAAAAAAAAAAAAGGACCTTTCCAGCACATACACACATAATATAGGCAGAGGCACACATAGGCTAGACATAGACATGGACATAGGCTAGTAGTTTTTGTCTCAAAAATAAACCTAAAGGGGCTGATTAAGGGATAAAAGTTTGTATGGGAATCTCAGCATTTCTTAAGTTAAGGATATCATAATTAAAAATATGGTAAGAAATAAAGAATTAAAAATTATCCCCCCGTGCGGGGATAGTTTTTAATTCTTTAAAAATTATCCCCGCACGTGGCTTTTAATGATTATTTTAAAATTTACATGTTCTTATCAAATTTTTGTGTACTTACCTACTTCATTATGAGATAAATAAATAATTATATAACTCGGCCATGCAGCATTGTTACGTGGTCAATGACTGTGTTAGAGTATTACAAATTATTATTTGTAAGAGATTTATAAGTTAGACATCTAAAATCATAAAAATCCCTGTTTAACATCAGCGTGCCACTTTAGTGCCTCTTTAATGGCGACATTAATTTAACACACGTATACAGTTTCACATTTTTGTTTTATGAATATATTTAATTAAATGTTTATTGATTTATTTTTGACGTGAAAACGTCTTTTCGCTCGGAGTAGGTACAGTAAATTCAATATTACTGACCGGCAAAAACGTATAAGATTTTAATCGCTAATAAATACGAGATTTTGAATACTAGAATAATGGTTGAGCACGCAAAAGATAGTCATATTTATAACAATTTTGAGGCAGGATATAATTTGCCTATGACGTCACTTCGCGAGAGCAGGCGCAAGTGCGCGACCCTCTATTTTTCATTAAGTATAAGTCGAAATTCCAAATCGTAAAGTGCAAAAACGTGTTCAGCTAAAACGGTGATTCTGATGTCGTTCCCAAGAGGTGACAAGGGACTACCAGCACCTAAAGAGATACAACGAAAATATTTCGTAAAATAGACGTAAAAATGCTTATGAAGTTGAAAATAGCAAAACAATTATATATAAAGACAGAAATTAAAATAATCCCTATCGAAGAAAGCTTGCATCATAAGAACTGCAATGAGCCTAAAAAATCTAGTGCCGAGCCAATACAATAGCAACGGCAGTATCAGAAACCGTAAGACAATCATGTAGGTAAGATGTCGTCACCTATCGGCCGTAAATCTACTCAGAACTGAAAAATATCACAATCAATGAAAGCTTGCATCATTAGGAATGCAATAAACATTTTTTTTGTAATTCGATGTAAATATTAAATTAACATCGTTTAAGAATATAATTACTATTTCACCACACGTTTTCCCGAAACTCTGCGGCGCGGGCTTGGGCTGCGCCTAACAAAATGTTTAAATAACATCTTGGAGCAACCTGTACAGCGCAGAGGTCATTTACCGAGGTCACGGATTGCATCAATGAAAACAAAAAGAATAACGCGAAAGAGTAGGCGAATTTCAGTTATATATATTTTTTATTATTTAGTTTGTTTTGTACGAATTATTTTATCTTATTATATTTTTTTATGATTACTGGCGACTAGCTCTACCGTGTGTTAAATGAATGTCGTTATTGTAGCGGCACGCTGTAAACAAAAAATAAATATTATCTGTCTGTCCGTTACCTTTTTACTCTTTAATGGCTGAATGGATTTGGATGAAAGGGATACTGGATAGGCCAAGACCTGGGTTAGGGCATAGGATACTTTTTTATCCCAGTAGTTATCTCACGGGGAAATAATCGAACGTACGTTACGTTCGATAATTTCCGACATCCACGCGGGCGAAGCCACGGGTAGTAGCTAGTATAATAATAATAGATAAATTGTCATTGTACAAATAAGAGCCCAAACAACAATTACAACGTGTGTTATTACGGTAATCTGTGAAGAAATTACCAACGAGTGCAACACCTGTGAGGCTCTACTGCTAGGTTCCAATGACACAACGCCTCTAGAGCAAAGTACAGACGTAGGACCTTCAATACCAGGGGCGCAAGGGTGAGGATTTTAGGCTTCGTGGATCCTTAGGACGACAACACAATCAATAATCATGTACGTACAGTCAACTATATACTTCCATAGAAACAGCTTGCCTTATAAGCCGCACCTAACAATTTTATTTGAAGATGTATAAGGTGGATGCAGCGGTTTGGGCTGTGCGTTGATATATCCGTCAGTCAGTCAGTCAGGACTTTGAATGTTATATATTTTATATAGCTATATATAGATTTTAATGAAGTGAGGTCGACTGTTCCACTCAGTAGTACGCATAGTAAATGCAATATCAAACATGATTCAAGTACCCATTACCCAAGTTTAGCTTATTTTCCTTAAACAAAGCTAATAACTTATTTATCTAGAAATAAAGAAAGAAAATAAAATGATTCAATAATTACTGTATAAGTAGGTAATTTACTTTAGATCAAGCAGAGATCGTTAATTGGGATTCCCCGAAGGTTAGACAGAGGTGTACCTACTGTACACCCACATTTCACCAGTTATGTTTAAGTCCCATGTAATAAACAGAGGGCGAACTTATTGCCATCAACCGGGCTCAAATCCAGACTCCGAGCTGCTTGCTACTGAGCAATTCCAGATGGAACAAATCAACAAATCTACGACGTGAGTATTTATTTATAGTGTTGAATTATTATAGATTTAAAATGTAAATTATAACCTGAATGACGTGAATTTAGAGATTAACAACACAAGTCGCGACAATAATAAAAAATACCGCTGATCAGATAAATACATTGTTTTTGCCAGCGTACCGTGGGATATATTATAGATATAAATCTTCTATTAAATTAGCCTTCTTCTTTTTTTTTTCTTGTATGTTTGTATGTATGTTGGTCTAGATGTCAAAGTCAAATAATTTATTTCAAATAGGCCATTTTTTTTTTTGGATGGGAAATCATCCAATGGCTTCTCCCGCTCTGGGCGGAGCTGGAGGGCGTGTCAGACTCTTACTGACTAAAACCCACCCGTGTTCCTTCAGTTGCCTGTGCAATGCCGGGGGTCACGGTATTCAAATAGGCCCATATAAGGCACTTTTTAACGTCAACATTTAATTTAAAAAAATGATTTTAGTCGCCCCTTCGCATGGAGAAGAATGGGCAAGAAACTCCATCGTTACTCTTTTAAAATGTTTTACAATATTTTGTATAGGTAGTAGTAGGTATACTTGTATAAATTACATTAGTTATATTATTGAAACCTGTGAAAAGTATCTTGGCCTGAGAATAGATCATTACTTAACATGGCATAATCAAAGATACCATGTTAAAAATAAACTATCAGCACTTACAGGCTCACTTCATAGTATAAACCAGTGCATACGTAAAAAGATACGTTATACTATTTATAATTCTCTTATTAAGTCACATCTGATCTGTTATACCTCATTTGATTTGAAATTTGGGGAAGTGCCGGAAAAACGAAGTTGCAAGAATTACAAAGAGTACAAAATAAGGTCATAAAGATATTGTTTCGCTATCCATACCTAACACCAACTTGTAAAGTTTTTCAAGAAACAAAACTTATGAATATCAAACAGCTCTACGCATACAATACTTGTGTTCTGATTAGAAAAATTATAGACAAAACCATCCACACTGAAATATCATTTACAAAAAAATCTCAAATTACTAAACGCAGTCTTCGTCGACCAAGTCTACTTGTTTTACCAAGAATTCGCACTAATTACGCTAGAAAGAATATTACATATGAAGGATCACAACTGTTTAATAATCTACCCACAAATATAAAAAGTGTTAGCTCTCTCAGCAGTTTTAAGTCTCGGCTATCCAAACACATATTTGAAAACTGCCATAACTAGCGTCCTCAAAATAATGTACTTTGGTGGTTGAGAATTGAAACTTTTGAATGAGAATGAGTATGGAATAATTTTATATAATACTAATTAATGTATACTAATTTTTATTTACTAATATTT
The DNA here is from genome assembly GCA_963853775.1 of Xanthia togata. Lineage (NCBI taxonomy): Eukaryota > Metazoa > Arthropoda > Insecta > Lepidoptera > Noctuidae > Xanthia > Xanthia togata. The sequence continues at coordinate 1,710,274 of OY970801.1, forward strand.
TTTCGTCTATACATATACTTTGGTGACGGTTACCTAAAATAAGTTTACTTAATGTTTCTTGTCTGTTCTCATGTAAGTGGCTTTTTTGTCTTTTATGAGAATAAATGATTTAAACCTATTATGATGTTTGTTCCGGATTGGCGCAAAAACGGCTGAACGGATTTGGATAAAGTTTTACACGGATAGTTTATCCCGGTAGTAGGCAGGTTCCCGTAGGATATGTTCCGACATCCACACAACCCTGCAATCCAACTAATGGTAACAAACGGTATTCGACCGTTTTGGAGTTCTGCTATGTCTGAGGCTTCGCAGCTGGCAGTGGCAGCTCGGGCGTGCCAGTGCGCAATTATACGTGCAACAGTAAACCTTTAACGCGGAACACAGCAACACTGCTTGGCGATATAAATGTGATATGGTAGTAATAGTTCCCCGGACGAACTAATTTTTAATTGGCGTTTATTGAAATGAACTTCTTTAGCGGCGTTGTGCACTTTTTTGTGATGGGTAAAAAATGTTAAACTCGCGTCAGGACACGTAACCTGATCGAAAATTCGTAAGACTGAAAAATGCAAAACGTTAATATTCATGTTTTCACTTCTGCCGGCACTCCCGGAGTGCAACCCGTTTTTTTGTCGTAGTGTTGTTTTAGATTTTGACTTTTTTTTTAAATACCACACATCTGCCAAGCTTCAATAGAACAGGGCTGGTCGGTCACGCAAGTCTGCGACGTGCTGGTTGAGCTAAAGGCGATTCCAACCATAATGGGATTTCACGGCAGACTCTAAAGAAAGTGACAGGATGAACAAAATATTTCTCAATAAGACTAATCCTTAAATATTTAACACCAAAAAATGTTTTCAGGAAACTTTTAGTGACTTCTGTATGCGACGAATTTACTAATAATTCTAAATAGAACTGAATAAAATAATCCGTGACCATACACCATTACACACTCCTACACACCCACCCACACACTCCTACACACCCACCCACACACTCCAACACACCCACTCTCACTGCACACTTAGATATGCTTAGAAGGTGCTACCAATGAACAACATTTCAAAACGTTTTTTTGTTGGTTGAATACGAGGCTTTTGCCTACTTTTGTATTTTTGTATTATTATTTTTTCTTTACTTAAAATGTGCGTTATGTTTGTGCAGAATAAACATATTTTCTTTCTTTCTTCTTTTTTTCTAGCATGACATCCTGTTTTTTTCTGATGCATGTGTAGTTATTAAATTGTAAATCCGTAATTGGCTGTAAGTTTAAATTATTTGTTAAAGAGCTGTGGATTTTGTGAATAAATAAATAAATTAATATTAACACATAATAACAAAATAAAAAGTGAAAATAATCTTACCTTATCTTATTTACAGGCACTTTTGATTTGTTAGAGGAGGGTCTATGGACAAAATGCCACAATACAAGGCATTTTCTGGCAGCACGTTGGCTGACGACTGTAAGAAATGGAATGTCGGAATAACCGGTAAAGAGATTTTCTACTGGTCATTCCGGCATTCCATTTCAATTCTTAAAAGTCAGAACCAGAGCAATAATCATGTTCGCAAAAGAGTCGGTTGTCAATAATTAGTGAAATCAATTTTAAGAAATATTAAGATTTATAAGTAGGTATACGTTCTTACATTCATAAATAAAACGTATAAAACCGGTTCGTAAATAATTAGATGTATGGTGGCGACATTAAAATAAAGCAGGCACTGCACTCACCGTCTAATTAACGCATTCAGGGACACTGAACGATAAACAATAGAAGTTTTATTGTTATAACACCTATGGGCGTTTAGTGTCCCTCAAAGACTTAAAACAACGTAAAATAGGCGGCTTTATACAATTATTATTTTTACGTTGTAGCACTCACAAGACTGCCAAACTACCAGAACTAAGTCAGTGGGAACAGCAGCTTAGTCTTTTATTATAGAGAAGTACTACGAGGCTGTACTCGCGGCTTTGCCCGCGTGGAGTTTGGAAATTATCCACCGGGCACGTAATATAGGGATAAAAAGTATCATAAGTCCTAAACCAGGTCATGTTCTACTTGTGTGCCAAATCTCATCGAAATCCGTGCCCCCATGGAGAGAGTAGTTGAATATAGATTGTTATGTAAGTTGGTAAGAAAATCAAGTACAAACTTCTGTCCGCGGGTTCGCCTGCGTGGATGTCAAAAATTATCGAATGTACGTTCCCGTGGGAGAACTACCGGGATAAATAAGTATCCTATGTCCTTACCCAGGTCATGGCCTATCCGTTATGCCTTTCATCCAAATCCATTCAACCATTAAGGAGTAAAAGGTAACAGAAAGACACATTGTATAATAAATGCAAATAATCTTTTTTTATATCAATGTTAAACAGGTATTTATGATTCCAATGTCTAACTTAAAAATAATAATAATAATTAATTTTAATATTATCTCCTTTAGTTTGAAATACTTTAGCGCCGCCATTGATCACTGTCCATGACTTAGTTTTTCTTTATAAAATTGTCTATGGTCTAATTTATTGAAGGGAGTAATATGAAGATTCCGATGACGTTGTTTTGCCGCACGCTGTTTCGAAAAAAAAAGCGATTTGTACGCCATCACCATCGCCAGTTCGAAAACATATTGAATAGAAAACCGCTATAACGAATGATGTTATCGTGAACACGCCGATGCTAAAATTTTTTGAATGCTACTCTAGTATCGAAATCCACTGTTGCGTTAATTTGTATACGAATTGAACTCACGAACAGTGATTACCACAAACTCCCTATGCTAAGATAATAAAACTATATACTTACCTATTATTCTACTATAATGTAAACTAGCGTATCATTCAAAAAGTTTTTCGCATCAGCGCAGCGTGTTCATTAAATGCGGACGAATACTTGAACGTGTCATGTTGTCAGTCCCGTATAATCTTCGCAGACAGCCAATATCCAGACTTTTAAACCGCTCACCTGTAGGCTTAACATTGGGAGGCACTCGCAGACCTTTGAACCGCCACATGTAAGCTTAACATTGGGACACACTCGCCAATATCCAGACCTTTGAACCGCCACCTGTAGGCGTAACATTGGGACACACTCGCCAATATCCAGATTTTTGAACCGCCACCTGTAGGCGTACATTGGAACACACTCACCAATATCCAGACTTTTGAACCGCCACCTGTAGGCGTAACATTGGAACACACTCGCCAATATCCAGACTTTTGAACCGCCACCTGTAGGCGTAACATTGGGACACACTCGCCAATATCCAGACTTTTGAACCGCCACCTGTAGGCGTAACATTGGGACACACTCGCCAATATCCAGACTTTTGAACCGCCACCTGTAGGCGTAACATTGGAACACACTCGCCAATATCCAGACTCACACATTTCATGGAAGCCCCATATAAATAAAGTACGATCCAAACTCTCAAAATTCACCTACGCACTTCGAGAAGTAAAAAAAACTACCGACTTGCAAACTGCACTTACTACATACTACGCCTACGCTTATGCATGGCTCAACTATGGCATTATAATGTGGGGAAATAGCACAGACGCGCCTGCTCTTTTCATTCTCCAGAAGAAATTAATTCGAATCATAGTAAACATAAAACAAACCGATAGCTGTAAACCGTTTTTCATAAAACATAAGATACTGACCCTACCATCTATATATATCCTAGAAACATGCAAATTTGTTAGAAAATACATGAACTTTTTCACAACCCGCGGCGATAAACATAAAGACCGATTTGTCAGATATAAAAATATGTTAATGTTACCCTCTTCGCGCATGAAACTACATTCAACTATCCCCTACGTAATGTCCATAAAAATATTTAATAAGCTACCGGATGCAATAAAGGATGAAACCAGCGATACGACATTTATAAATAAGATCAAGCAAATATTAATTAAAAAAGCATACTACACAATAAACGAATACCTAAACGACAAAAAACTAAAAATGATTTAACACAAACGGACACCATAAACAGTTAGTCGTTTATGTACATTCATACATACATAGATAAATATTATAATATGACATTATGTTAATTTTTTATTGACCAAACCAAATAATAATTATTATTATGTACCACAACCTAAGATCTCAATTAATTTTAGAACACATTTAAAAATTGTTGAATGTTAATTAATTGGTTTATTCAATTGTTTTTTTAATTGAATTAGTTTTTTTTTTTTTTATTTAATTTGTTTTTTAATTTAATTTGTTTTTTTCATTTAATTTAATTTTTATATAATGCATTAATTTTATACTTTTTGCTGTGCCCTACACTACAGGGTCCGTAATTGTACCTTAGCATTAAGCCATTGTAACACCTTAATACCCACATTATGGAATGCAAATAAAGATATGAATATGAATATGACTTTTGAACCGCCACCTGTAGGCGTAACATTGGAACACACTCGCCAATATCCAGACTCTTGAACCGCCACCTGTAGGCGTAACATTGGGACACACTCGCCAATATCCAGACTTTTGAACCGCCACCTGTAGGCTTAACATTGGAACACACTCGCCAATATCCAGACTTTTGAACCGCCACCTGTAGGCGTAACATTGGAACACACTCGCCAATATCCAGACTCTTGAACCGCCACCTGTAGGCGTAACATTGGGACACACTCGCCAATATCCAGACTTTTGAACCGCCACCTGTAGGCTTAACATTGGAACACACTCGCCAATATCCAGACTTTTGAACCGCCACCTGTAGGCGTAATATTAGGGCACATTCGCCAATATCCAGACTTTTGAACCGCCACCTGTAGGCGTAACATTGGGACACACTCGCCAATATCCAGACTTTTGAACCGCCACCTATAGGCGTAACATTGGGACACACTCGCCAATATCCAGACTTTTGAACCGCCACCTGTAGGCGTAACATTGGAACACACTCGCCAATATCCAGACTTTTGAACCGCCACCTGTAGGCGTAACATTGGAACACACTCGCCAATATCTAGGATGTGTATTCAATACAACGAACACTCAAAACTACATGATTTGATGTGTTTTTTGGTTCCCTGTCGAAATTCAAAACACTCTTGCGCAGTCATTTAAACACGGTTCCCTATCCATTTGCATAAAATTTTAAGACCTAATATAACTTAGAATAATTTTGTTTGGCATAATTATATTTTCGCATAATATAATTACGCATAACAGCTTACGCATAATTTTTTAGGCATAATTTCTTTAACCATAATAATGGTTAAGCATAATATTCTAAAGCATAAATTTATCAAGCATAAAGTTCTAAAGCATAACTTTCTTAAGCATAATATCCTAAAGCATACATTTATTTACGCATAATGATATTAAAACATATTTTTATTGAACAATTTTGTGGGTTTTTTTTTTGCTGTAGGAAGCATGAAGCAAGCAAGCATACAGCATGCAAGCAAGCATACAGCATGCAAGCAAGCATACAGCACGCAAGCAAGCATGCAGCAAACAAGCAAGCATGCAGCATGCTGCATTCAAGCGAGCATGCAACATGCAGCAGGCAGGGTTTCTGTCACGGCTCCGGCGCTGCGGGCCTCCGGCGGCCCCACGCGTGCTAATCGTCACAAACGGCTTTCGCTCACCACCGCAGCTTCGGCTTGTCTATACCGGCCGCAGCCTCAGACGCGGCGGCTCGCTCGCAGCCGCCTGCTCCTTAGCCCGCGGGCCGCCTTGCACCTACGCGCCTACGCGATTTTAAATTACACTCTAGGGGTAGGACAAACAAGACTACGTGGAGTCGGTTTTGCAGCAATTAGGTTCTGTCACTAACTTTTGCTGCACAGCATATTAAATTTTTAACCAACAATATTATTTAATTGTTACAGAAACTAACGCAAATTGGTTTGATCAGAATTATGTATGGGGCACTACAAGTTCACCACCACCATTTCCACCCAAAGTCTGGAGTACGTATCTACTAGAAAAGGAAAATATATATATTATTATTATGCTAATAGTCATTAGGCCTACTAACGTTATGCTAATAGTCATTAGGCCTACTAATGTTATGCGAATCAAAGGAGAATGCCAAGTTGTCCTTCAAGACTCGGCCAGAACCGACAAAGATTAACTATATATCATTAAAAAGGAAAATAATTATAGAATTTGATGGTATATTTAGTTTTCTATAAGAAGTACACCAAACAAAGTTATAGTTCTTTAAAGTTGTCCAATTAATACTTCTAATTTTAACGATAACAACAAAATAATAAACTATTAAATTATTAATTAAATAAAGATTTTTGGCACATATTATCCTCGCATAATATATTTTTTCAGTGTAAATATACATAATTATAACATAATATATTTTAGAATGTAGGTACTTATGGGAAAAAAACACATGGATACTTTTTAACAATTTATTATTCATCAGAATCTCTTCAGTCTCAGTTTCTAACGAGTATCGTCGCATTCGAAAGGCATTTACTCCACAATTAATGCAGCGAATCATGGTTAGTAGACTAAAGGTCCGTCCGTGTGAGAAAAGCCAGGTCAACAAGTAGGCAGGTTCAGATGTTCGGTTGGGCGAGCCGGGTCAGCGAGTAATACAGGTTCAGGTTCAGTTTCAACAGTCAAGGTAGTCGTAAGTGGTAGAAAAATCTGAGTCCAGAACACAGCAATATACAGCACAAAACTCAAAAACACGTAATCACTTCAACGCTCGTGATAAAACGCGCAGGAGGAGTAGTAAAACTTTTTAACAATCATCAATGACAACTACAAAAACAAGATGAAGTGTTGCCAGTACTATAATAATTAATATTCTAAATTGTATCGAAAATCGAATTAACTTATTAAATTGTTATAAAATATATTCAAAAATATAACTAAATACTATTTATTATATTAAGAATTACGAGTTACGACTTAAATATGTAATAAATTCACTTACGTAGTTTCATAATTATATTACTGCATTGTATTACTTCTTTTTGCTAAATAAATTATTCTTATTCTTATAATGATATTAATGTAATCGATTTGCAAGTGCAATTTCGTACCGATATTATTTTATTTTGGTATTGGCAACATTTCTAATTGAAATTGCAGATAGGAAACGTGTTAAAAAATTGAATTACTATTTAAAATGACTTAAACGGTGTACTTCTACAGATTTTATTTATACTCTATAATTCTTACGGTTTTATACTATAAATTATCATAAATATTAAAAGTCTGTCGGACGCTACATGATTCGAGCCGATTCTTGTCATTGTCCTTTATGCCAAAACAAATTAGTCTTTAAGATGATTATGCCAACATAAAATGTATGCCTAAAAAAATTATGCCAAAGTATTATTATGCCAAAACAAATTGTGCCAAAATCGTTATGCCGAAGTATATTAGGACAAAGAACATTATGCGAAAAGAAGGGATCCCTTTAAACACACATTAAAATGGTCAGAAAAAAATATTTTAGTTTTTAGACCTTTTAGACTTAAGTACCTAATTCAAAGCAGTTTTGTTTTGTTTTTTAATTTATATTTTTTTTACCTACCTACCTAATATTATGAATCCGAAAGTGAGATTGTCTATCACGCTTTCACGGTACACGGTACGGACATTGCTTTAATTAAGATTAAGTAAACAAGTGATTTCAATATTACATGTAAATAAAATAATCCCCTGTTTTACCCCTTCCCCTTGGGAGGTGATTTTACAAAAACGCTGGAACACGTAATTCTTTATTTTTTACTATAAGTTACAGGCCCATAAGCTTTAAAACACTGACTCCAGGATAGTCACTAACCACATGAAAAGAAGAAGAGCATAAGCATAATTTTCAATTTCCATAACCCTAACTTAAGAAATGCTGAGTTTCCTATACACACATTCATCCCATCCAGTAATTCAGCTCGTTTAGGATAATTAAAGCAATAACCCAAAGAAAAAGACTAACTTTGAGTTTTAAATGCCAGAGGTCTTCGGGCAAAGTTGAATAATTAGTTTTTGTAATAATACTCCTAATGATTCTATCATTAATATTTGCAATTATAGAAACAGGATGTAACGATTCTATACTCGACGCCGAGATTGTACCACGATATCAAATGATACGATGTTACCCGTCGGAGGATGGACGCGCGGACGGGTGCAAGCAAGGAGGTGCGTTTCTCGTGGCCACTCACGGGTTCGAGCTTCGACGAGTGAACACAACATGGATAACTGCTCATTTGAACTGGTTTGCGTAACCGTAAATGTAAAATGTAGATTTTTGTTGTTTTGCGTTGTTTATATATACTACCAAAGACGAAAGAATTAAAGAATGCGAACATGATATTTTTTTAAATAATAGGACAGTAATTAAGGAAGGCATTCAAATAAAGGAATGTTATTATGCTATGTGATTTTAATTTAATGAAAACACTTTTTCTTTTTTTTTTGACTGCTTCGTTGGTCCAGTGGTCGCAAGCGCTACTGCTGAGAATGAGGTCCTGGGTTTGAGTCCCGGGTCGGGCCAAGTGTTAATGGGTTTTTCTATCTGGAATTTCTCAGTAGCAGCCCGGAGTCTGGATTTGTGCCCGGTTGATGGCAATAGTCTCGCCCCCTATTACATGGGACTTAAACATAACTGGCGAAATGTGGGTGTACCTACTACAGGTACACCTCTGCCCAACCCTTCGGGGAAACAAGGCGTGATGTTATGTTTTATTAAGTATTTCATATTTCATAAGGTAGAAATAAAATTAACTTTTTTTGTATTATTTTAATTTCAATTTTTTTTTTTTTTTTTTTTAATTTATAGTTGCTTGTTAACCTATTTATTACCTCATATATTTAAACACTTATATTTTACAGGACGGTACTTAATTTTATTTAATCTATGCTTTTGGATTGATGTCATCCTGAATTCTTGCTATTAATTCTCTCGTACTATATTATATATTATCAAATAATATTGTCTTTATAACATGCTAAACATACACATAAATATCAGCTTCACAATTACAAATCGGCTGTTCGGATTTTTGAAAACTGTCCGTATCGTAAATTTCAATCTTGATTATTTTTGTCCCACGAGTAGCAGGTTTCTATTAAAAAAACTTTTAATCAATTTTTGGTCTCTTGAGAGTAAGACGTGACGTTTTCTGTACAGATGTTTGTTGAACGGCTGGTTGTTTCATAGGTACAACATTAAAAAGATATCTTCTGAGTCTTGAAAAAAACTTCTTTTTAAACAATTTTTAAATCTTAATACAAATAATTTTGATTCAAACAAAGCGATAAGTTGAAATAAATACTGATAGTGGTGTACCAGACACCTATACTTAATAATAATAATTACTTAACGCTTTTCCACTTTATTTATAATCTTTGCTTAAAGTTAAGAGACGTGTTTAAACATCAAAATGTATGGCTAAACAGTCGCTAATCAGTACTTAACTTTAAGCAATGTTTATAAATAAACCCCTTTATTTTTACTATAAAGAAAATTATTATTACTTAACACTTACAGACATTAGACGATGATATCTAACGTTCTACCGGTCAGGAAGATTCACAGAAATTGAATGATCGATTTTAAGGTGAGGGATGTTGATACCCCAGACAAGAATGGTATGGTGAAATTTAAAACCACCAGACATCACGGCGCCAAACATTTAATTGTTTATCGTAAGTTTATATTTTATTTATTTATATATTTATTGACACACCAACGACTTATTCACTGAAACATTACATTAAATATATTTTAATTCAAAAGCTTTGCGGTGAATTCGTCACTTATAGGTGTGCACAGCACTTGTATAATCAATAATAAAAATTGAAATGGAGATATAATATTATGATACTAACAAAATTAAAATTTACAAAGTTTACATTGAATCTAAAATGTCAAGTAGTTAAATTAAAATACATTATAATTAAAAAACATAAAAAAATCAATTAAATTGCAACATAAAAACAATCATAAATAAATTAAAACTATAAAAATAACAAATAAATTAGGTCATAAAATTATTACATTATTTATAATAAATTAAAAGAATAGAATAGATTAAAATTTGAGTTTAAAAATTGAATTAAATTGTACAATATTAAATACACTGAATCACACAAATACACAAATTAACATTTTGTAAAAGAAATAAACATATTACAATTATATTATTATAAGATTACAACGATTGATCGTTGTAAGCTTTTTCATAAAAACAAAATAACAAATTGAGATACTATTGTTACGCCAAGTTTTGCCTACTATTATTATTATTTTATTTGACATTTCTCGGGACCCTAGGGGCCCGGACCTTTGGAAAGCGTACGAGGGGCCGAAGCCAACTCGCAGAGGCCCGTTAGACGTGTTTAATGAAACGAGGCACCAACCTACGATTATCGCTGTACGCACTATGCTCCAAGGATACCCAAGGACAACCCCCGTTTGGTGCAGGACTATTGCAAGATATGGAAACAAAGATACTGGATTATGGGTTTAAGTGAAGCGGTTATCTAGAACTATGGAGAAACTATGGCCCCTGCCTGACCAATATTTTATATAAAATACACAGGTAAAATGGCAGGGGGTGACTTGCACACTCAACAATGGGCCCCCGAAAACGGTCGCTAGCACAAAGTGTCGAATCGACAAGGGGGCAACATGTCCTGAGGAGTTCATAAGGAGTGGAGCGGTATTCCACGGCTATCAGGACAATCCCGGAAGTACGGTCAAGATCACCATATCTACCAGCATCTTACTGGAAAACTTCCTTCCTCCGAGCACATTTGCTCTTGTGAATCTCCACTCAAGCTGGCCGGCTTGAGTAAAAGTGAGATAAAGGCAAGAAAGAGGTGGAAGCTCTATTCCTCGTCAGTGTCCACTACAGCCAGCCATTAAAGGCAAGCCAGAGATGAGGAACAAGATTTCTCCCGGAAGATAGGGTCCGTGGGGTCGCTACTGCCCAACAGCTCGCCACATGCTGCCCTGCGGGGTTCTGTGTCTCTCTTGGTCTGGCTCCTAATCCCAGACCTGTTCTGGCAAAAAACTGTACCGGAATAGACCTGGACTTCGGAGCGCGCAAGCCCCACCACGACGTCAACGTAGAGATACGGCGGTTATTATTATTATTATTCTTCAAACTTAATAAACTTATTATTTATACTAGTTTTTAGTTTATTTATAAAGTAATGTAATTAGGTATATCTGTATGCTGGAATTGAACAAAATATTTACTGAATCGGTATGTGATGTGGTTTACACCCTCAAGAAGTATTAAAATTAATTATGGGTACCTACCTAAGTATCCCGTTTGTATGTTTGTTACTCAATGACACAAAACTGTTTGAACGGATTTCGATGAACTTTAGCACACTGATAGTTTATGATCTGGATAACCTAAACTAACGTAACCTATTGTTCTTATTGAGAAAATACGGCAGACAAAACCATCGCATATAAGTAGTATGTCGTTGTTAGTGACTTTGCAACGTTGCAATTCTTTATTATGGAGACGGATCAAAACTAAATAGCAAATTGACATACTATTGTTTCGCCTGGTTTCGTCTACTACTCATCATCTGCCTAGCCTTTTCCCAACTACGTTGGGGTCAGTGTAACCAGATGCAGCTGAATACCATTATTTTATATGGAGCGACTGCCTAGCTGACCTCCACAACCCAGTAATTGGGTGATACGATACCCCTTGGTAAGACTGGTTGTCAGACTTTCGGGCTTCTGACGACCCGTAACAACTGTCAAAGATCCACGAATGAAAGCCGGGACCAACGGCTTAACGTGCTTTCCGAGGCACGGAGGAGTCACGGTACGTAAAGATGGTCACCCATCCACAGACCAACCCCGGCAAGCGTAGCTTAACCTGTCGGATCGACCCGTGCGGTAGTTATTACTTAGCCACGAGCTCTTCCTATTTACTCCTATATCACGAGGAGATTTAGCAATTGGCTTTTCCCGTCAGATAGATGAACTGAAGAAATTTTGCGTTCTACATTGAAGTTAAAAGGAGACTGAAACGATTACATACAATCTTGGGCCTGGGTGTAAAAAGATGAAAGTGGTCTCAATTAATAGCTTATATATTATCAACCTCTCACTGAAAATTCTGCGGATTTTGTCAATCTGAGAACAGAGATAATAGAGATTATTTAAAAGTGAGGTTATGTTACAATATTTAACTAACAGCTGATTCCTGAAGTGCAAAATATGTGCTTTTGCACTAATATTTATTATATTTAGTAGGAAATATTTGATAAATCATATGAATGAACGTCAATGACTTCAGTCCTACCTACCTATGTAGGTAACAGGTATGGAGTTACGGAAAGGATGTCTAAAATAAAATAAAAAATCATTTAAGTATTATAGTGTTTTATTCGTCTTCAATTATAATTAAAATGTCGTCTAGGAATTGTGCAGGTGGTGCTATATGATCTTGGTACCTAGCCCAGCTAAGGTACCATATAATGCACATTATATGAGCGCAGCAGCATGAACTGTAGTTTGTCTCCCTACAATACAATTACAGAAATGCAGTGTATTGCAGTGACCAGTTGTTATCCCACAATTCACACAGCGATCCATAGTTTCAAAAATTTCCAATCCACAAGCCGGCGGTAAAATCCAAAATAAAAATTCCAAGTCAAACGTGTGAGCGATCTCGGTGTCCAATGTGAAAGCAAGGGTCGTACGAGGTAGGCAGGGTCGGAATCCGTAAAATACAAAGCAGAGATCGTGAAAAATGAAGAACCATCGGGAAAGCACTCAAAACGCATCGGAAAACACGAAACGAGTGAGTAAACAAGAGTATTAGAGCAGTTGGCAACTGTCTAGTGTCCGTGTCAGTCAGCTGCATTGACTTATAAAACATATGGACTTGGCATACCTACAAGAAAAACGTGCCATACCTACACTTTACTGAGAGGATAAAATGGCGTCTACTAATTCAAATTCAAATTATTTTATTTCACATAAACCTACAAGGGCACTTATGAAACGTCAGAAGCTAGGTGCACGGTTCCAATTGGTCGTTTCCTATGGAGAAGAGCCGGCAAGAAACTCCACGGTTACTCCTTTACTACTACTACCACTCTTTTACTAGGGCAGCCCTTATCGATATTTCTATGTTATAATATCGATAAAAGATTGTGACAATGTTTTCATAATGTCAAAGTACAATATTTACGGGTAGAAATACCTACTCGAAGTTTTCTAACATATGCCTTTCGTTTGTTTGTTTAATTTAATTGCTTCGTCATTCTTTCGCGGCTAAACCGTAGAACTTATTTTGATGTTTCGCATTGTGATAGGTTGAAACCTGGAGGACAGATATATACTTACTGCTTTTATCGACCTAGTATTCTGTAACTGATTTCACTCCATTGTATACTATAAGCAACAAGTTCATCTCGTTGCCAATATATCTATGTACATATATACACAGTATATATAGCTCATGGGAAGCGTGCGATGAAGATGACGCGAGTGTCACGCTTTTTGTTCACCCAAAAAGTACACATATATACACAGTATACATATAGCTCTTGGAAAACGTCCGGTGAAGATGACGGGACTTCCATGATTTTTTCTCACCCAAAAAGTGCTCAACGCGCATATAGAAGTTTTCACTTCATAAAAACTATCGGGCAGTTGCCCGGCAGACACGACACCCGTCTGGTCGGAGGGTCCTCCCTTTTCTATAGAGGATGAATGAATTTTACACCCTGTTCCTCATACATCTAAAAGGTGGCCCCGCCAATGGCCCGCAGATGGTGATTTTTAAATGAAATTAATGATGGTAATTTATATTATTATTCTTTTATCATTTTATCTTTGTGTATCTCATTTTGATCAACATACAAATTTGAATTTCACGGATAACCAGTGAAAAAGAAATAAATTAATTTTGAAAATTGGCGGAGCCACCTTATTTAATATTTTTGATACTAAGTTTATGCGTGTTAGAACACGCAAATGATTGTGGGTTTTAATTAAAAGTCAACACTAATTATAATAAAGTTATATTAAATAAATCAATCTCATTCAGTTCTGAACAGTACAATTTTGTTCAGGTAATTTCTATGTGATATTCTTTCAGTAGATTTCTTCCCATAATATTTGTATCTCAAATTCATGTCTAGCTCTTTTACATTGTGAGTTTGTCTGATTTTGATCATTCTCATTTAAAATGCCAGACATATTTGTTCAAATCGCAGGCTGTAAACAAGCAAAAAAATGATTAGTATTTTTATTGTTTCTTGATTTTATTAATAGAATTTTTAATTGCTCTTAAGTCTTAAGACCACACTCAAACACATTCTTTACATCACTCTTTGTTTCCATTAAACAAATATTGCGAATGAAGACATCACCATCATTTTCAACACCAGCCACTAGAGAATCATGTTGGACAAATTTATAACATGTTACTTACCAATAAGGTTCGTGAAGGTAAAGCATCGTCACATAATGTTACTTTATTGAGTATCCGGTTGCACACTCCAGCCACTCCTCAGAGAGGTGACTTATCGCCACAATAGTGGCGTGCCCAGCACTGGGTTGCGACAATCGCACTCTCCATGACGCCATGAGATCCCGTCGGAGCTCTGTCCGCTGTGCCGCGATTTCTCGCGGCATCGGAGTCAAGCCCCGGCGTTTCGCCTCCTCGCGGCAGTCCCAAATATGCGCGAGGACTTTTGCCTCCAGATCCCATGCCGAAGATTTAGAGTCCTAAAATCATATGAATGCGTTTATCGCAAGCTCTAGAAAAGAGTTCAAAAATCTCCTCCAACATTATTTTATAGGCTCCTATCAGTAAAATAATCAAATTACCTACGCCATATAAGTAGGATACTATTCACTGCTGTCTGCCTAGCCTTTTCCCAACTATATTGGGGTCGGCTTCCAGTCTAACCGGATGCAGCTGAATACCAGTATTTTACATGGAGCGACTACCTATCTGACCTCCACAACCCAGTAACTGGGTAATACCCCTTGGCAAGACTGGTTGTCAGACTTTCGGGCTTCTGACGACCCGTAACGACTGTCAAAGATCCACGAATGACAGCCGGGCGGCATAACGTACTTTCCAAGGCACGAAGAAGTCTCGTTATGTAAAGATGGTCACCCATCCACAGACCAACCCCGGCAAGCGTAGCTTAACCTAATGGATCGACCCGTGCGGCAGTTATTACTTAGCCACGAGCTCCTCCTCTCCTCTATTCACTGCTAAATAATGTAATCAAATATTATATTGTAACATTTAAGTATCATTTAATTTTATAACCTAATGTAATTGATTAATTCTATTAAACTATAATGTGTATAACATTCGTCGTTTTTGTTTCTAGTAATGTTATTATTAATAATGATACAAGCCAATTTGATATCTCAGAACAAGAATATGATACAAATGTTTATGAATCTAATTGTTTATCAAAGACTTTGTGACAAATGTAAGATTGAGATTCCAGAATATAAATACAGATACCATAATATGAGAACGAACATCAATAAATCGAATTGTTTAATAAAATCAAGGTTTGAAAATGTTGAAATTATAGCAACAGATAGCAACAAAAAGCAAAATTGATTCATAAAATGTTGATGACAAAGCAACCAACGTGTTCTATACAAGAGAGCAAATGAATAATTATCGGAAAGCAACTACATGCAATATCTGTAGTCATTTGTTATTTGATGATAAAGTTTGTGATCATGATCACATTAAATCCGAGGCATTGTAATTTAATTTATAAAGTGTGTCCCTTTATACCTATTATATTTCACAACTTATCTGGCTGTGATTCTCATATATTTATAACAGAATTATCAAAGTACGTTTTCGAGATAAAAGTTATAGCACACACTAACGAAAAATATTTAACTATAACCAAAATAATAAATACTGGGAAAAGATGTAAACCAATACAGATAAAATTCATAGACTCGTTTCAATTTCTTAGTTCAAGTCTTGAGAATTTATGCGAAAGTTTATCTGAGAATGATTTTATTCATTTATCGTCACATTTTCCAGACAGAAATCAATTCAATTTACTACAAAGGAAAGGCATATTTCCGTATGAATACATCTGCTCATGGCAAAAATACAATGAAACACAACTGCCTGCTAAGGATAATTTTTATAACACTTTACAAATGAAACATATAACTGACGCTGAATATCAACATGCTCAGACTGTATGTAAATGTTTTAATATAAGTTCTCTTGGTGAATATACAGGCTTGTACTTAAAGTGTGATGTACTATTATTATGTGATATATTTGAAAATTTCCGCAACATTTGCCTACAGCATTATAAACTCGATCCTGCATATTATGTAACTTCACCTGGATTGAGTTGAGATGCTATGCTACTTTATACAGGCGTGCAGTTAGAATTGATTCATGACTTGGAAATTTATGAAATGTTGGAGAAAGGAATACGTGGAGTAACCCTCCACGTATTTCTTCTCAATGTTCTCACCGATACGCTAAAGCTAATAATATTTATTTACCTCAATTCAATCATTCAAAACCATCAACATATTTAATGTATTTGGACTGTAATAACCTTTACGGATATACTATGATGAAAAAATTACCGATATCACGATTTAAATTCATGACAGATAATGATATCAAAAAGTTTAATGTACCTAATGTTCCTGATGATGGGGAGTACGGATACATTTTAGAAGTAGATTTAGAGTATCCAGATCATTTACATAATTTACATTTTCTATTCATACCCATTGGAAGGAAAACGCAAAAACTAATTGCAAATTTATTACATCATTCATTTCGTTCATTTAAAGGAATATATTAAAAATGGCCCTTATGCTGAAACAAATTCATAGGATTCTTTGTTTTAAACAAGTTTTTTTTTTTAAAAGGACATAGATTTGAATACTTAGATTACGGCAAGCAGCTTCAACATCTTTTTAGAGAGTTTTTTTTCAAACTTTCAAATAACTCCATATTTGGTAAAACAATAGAAAATAAACGTTAGCATGTTGACGTAAAATTAGTTATCAAATGGACTGAAATTTCAAATAAAACCAAAAAATCACAACGCCTAATTTAAAAAGTGTTTCTATATTTGATGAAAATATACTCGACAAACCCACTTCTCCTTCTTACCTGACTTCCCATGTTCAATACCTATGCTCTGCCCATAGCAAAAATCTTCGCTCTACCAACAATCGTCTTCTACGATGTCCTTCTCACCGCTCTGGTTTTATTCACTCTTCTTTCTTTGTCCAGGCGGTATTTCTTTGGAATGCGCTTCCTCTGAATATCAGGATGGCAACCAGTCGGTTATCTTTCAAGTTGAAGGCACGTAAACATATTCGTGAAAAGTTGGCAGAATCTTTGCAGCGCTGATTTGCTGGATTTGTTTTCTCCTCTACCTATCGTTATTTCTCCTGACAAAGTTTATTCGGTTTATATGTATGTATCTATGTATGTTGTATGTATTAGTAGGTATTCATTATCAAGTTATCTATCACTTATGTTGCACCTGCCATGTTTTGTCTCTGCACCACCCTAAGGTTGACTGGTAGAAAATGCGTCAGGCATTAAGTCCGCCTTTGTACAGTATTTTTTTTTACCTGTGCATAAAGTATTAATAAATAAATAAATAATTTGTCGGAATTCGACACAAGTAATTTTGGAACTAACAATCCTTACAGTATTCCTAAGATGAATGAAAGAATCCCCGGTTTGTTTAAGGATGAATTAGGAGGAGACCCAATCGTTGAATTTATAGGTAAAATCATTAAATACACAAATAGATAAAGCAAAGGGCGTGTCTAAACCTATTACAAGATGTTTAAAGTCACATAACTATAAGGAAGTTTTATTTAAAAAACTTAAAATTTAAGAGTAAAATTAATATGATTAAATCAATTAAACATGTGCTTTACTCCCAAGAAGTAAATAAAATAGTCTTGAATAGAATAGATGATAAAAGGAAAATTGTATTAAATCTAATTGAGACTGTTCCATGGGGTCATTGCAATTACATATGTTAACTGGTTTTATTTATAAATGTTCTTTGATAATTTAATTACATGTTGTATATTTTTATAATAATTACTAATAAAAGTTGATTCACAACAATACTTGACTTTTCATTTGTTTCCTTATGTGCCTATATTTTGTTGCTATAATTAGTGTTTTTTTATTATATTGAACTTAAATATATACCTACACATTTGGTTATCATAAACTCTAAATAGACATAAACTTACACATACCTAATAAATAGCATTTGAAATCCATATTATGAAGTCGAGCTTAGCTATTACTCACTAAATGCTCAGTTTCACACATGATATCATCATAATCACTTCTCACTATCTAACCTGATACGAGTAGTGCAACTGTGAATGTACACTATTCTGTACATTCACAGTTGCACTATCAAGTTCAGTGTCTATTTCGTACTCATGTGGCGACAGTCTAAATCATGTATAATTATTTTGACTAGTTGGCGAACCTGCCCCTGACTCCTTACGTATGAAAAAGGATGTGTTTTCCAAAAGATTTTGATTTCGATTTTTTCTTCTTCGTCTGTTTTTGTTCTTCTATTTTTTGCTGTTGACTCTCTTCACACACACTTGCTGCTATTTTAGCTAACCAACTCTCTCTATGTTGAGCATAGTAGAAAATATTTATAACTGGATCGGGGCTCAAATTCTGAAGAAAAAAGCAACATTTTTTTTTTGCGTTATTATACAGCATCAACTATGACTTTATTTGATCAAACAAAACAAAATTGGCAAAACTAGCTTAGATACTTACGTTACACGAAGGATTATTAATACTATCCAGAACAGGACTGTAGGATGGTGAGTGTGACCTGATGCTGTAAAAAAGTATGAAATATTAAATAATTAAACAATAAATTTAGAAATATTTACCTTGACAATTTCCTAATAAAAGAAAGCGATACGAAACGACTTAGTTACTTATGGAAAAGAGGGCAGCGAAGTGAAGTGGTTGCTTATTTTATAATAAGTACACTCCTTAGCTCAGATTAGGTACATAAGATGTATAAATTTAAAAGATGAGAATAGCATCTTTCTTGTACTCAACACAAGTTTCGACTTGTTTAGTAATAGTAATAAGTTTATTAACCGACTTCAAAAAAAGGAGGAGGTTATATGTTCGACTGTATGTATTTTTTATTTTTTTATTTTTTTTTATGTATGTTCACCGATTTCTCCGCCAATTGTCAACCGATTTTGAAAATTCTTTTTTTATTCGTAAGGGTATACTCCTGAGGTGGTCCCATATTAATTTTGTGAAGATTTGATGTATACTTTGGGAGATAAACGAAGGAACTCCTCAAAAACAAACAGTACACGTAATGTGATTTGGATATTGTACTAAAGATCAAAAATAATTGCTGGTTCTATCTATCCATCCGTGGTAAACTAATTATAGTCTTCGAAGATACCGCATGGAACTCCTCATCGGTGAACAGTACATGTAGGAACTTACAGTGAAAGTTTAGAAGGTTAGGGGATAATTCTTTGAATATTATAGGCACGTTTAGACCGTTACTTGTATTCTTATATTCCGTTGAGCTGATGATGGAAGGTACAACTCCTTATCGATCAGGAGTTAGAAGATATCTTGTCCTAGATAGACATACTCGTTGACATCGAGAATTGATTCCTCAGCAGACACTAGAGTGGGCTCTTACCCACTCTACTGTCTGCTTAATAAAAAAAAAAGCAGCCTTAATCATTTTGGCCTGGCCAATTATTATATTTTTATTTCTTAGGTTGTGTGATATTGTAATTTTAGCTTTGATTGTACGCTGTTTGTGGTGATTTTTAACCGACTTCTAAAAAAGGAGGAGGTTCTCAATTCGGATGTTTGTATGTTTTTTTTTTTTTTGTGTTTGTTCGCCCATAACTCCGTCGCTTGCCAACCGATTTGAAAAATTATTTTTACATCATTCATGTTGAAATTATACATGTGAGAACAATGTAGAAAGAGGTGCACGTAAAAAGCGTCTGTAATAAAAAGATAAAAACAGTTAAAAACTTAAAAATAAGCCGTGGCAGATAAGAGATGACCAGTCCCTACTGATGGCGCCCGTTCACGAACATGACGCATGGATCAGCACCGTTTAGCTCAATCATTTTGAAGGGAACTCAATGATCCAAACACAAGCCACCACCAGCGAGACATTTGAGTGAGCATGACATACTCTTAGCCGCCAGGGCATATCAAGTCAATGAAAGACGTACCCAGTAAATGGTAGCTTTATAAAAGGTACATGGTCACAGTGCTCACACATGTGCTATGCAATTATACAATAAAAAAGAGATTGAAGTTATACAATTCAATTAAATTCAGCAGCTCTAACAATATTTTCGAATGCTAATAAATTAGTTTATGCGCCCTTGTGGAACTGGACCAGCGTTAAGCCAAGCATTTTTGTCAGCGATATAATCCCCCAGCTTATAATATGCTTGGCAGCATAGTGTGCGTTTAATACAAGATTTAAATTTCGTTTCATTTAGCTGTAGTTTATGGGGAGGTATTTTATTGTAACATTTTAAACAGTACCCCATGAAGGATGAGTCTACTTTAGCCAGTCTAAAACCCGGTTGTACTAATTGGTCCCTATTTCTAATACTATAATTGTGTCTTTCACCTCTTTTACTGAAAAGATTAAGATTTTTCCTGACGTACATGATGTTTTCATAGATATATTGACAAGGTACCGTCATGATGTTAATATTTTTAAACAGTTCCCTTAGAGAATCGCGTGTTTTTTCTTTAATTATTCTGAATTTTAATTTAACTACATTTTAAACTCAATGCAAATTTTGTAAATTTAATTTTGTTATTATCATAATTCGATTTTAGTTTTATTATTGATTATACAAGTGCTGTGCACACCTATAAGTGACGAATTCACCGCAAAACTGTTAAAATAGAATATAATTAATGTAATTATTTAGTGAATAAGTCGTTGGTGTGTCAATAAATAAATAAATAAATAAATAAATATATTGCTCTAATGGCTCTTTTCTGCAGAATAAAAATAGAGTCGATATCCGCAGCCCGTCCCCATAGTAAAATACCGTAGGACATGATACTATGAAAGTAACTGAAATAGACTAGCCTTGCGGTATCTATATCAGTAAATTGACGGAATTTTCTTACAGCATATGCTGCTGAACTTAGCCATCCTGCGAGAGATGTTAAATGAGGACCCCATTGAAGCCTTAAATCGAGCGTGATCCCCAGGAAAACAGTTTTATCTACAAATTCTAGCCTCTTCTTATTCAATACTATATCACAATCACTACTTTTAACATTCGGTAAAGTAAATAGCATTTAGTTTTTTTCCCATTTAATACTAAATTATTAGTAGTAAACCAATTTTGGACCTGCAGTAGGGCGTTATTTACATCGTCAAGATTTGATGCACGTCTATTTATCTTAAAAATTAGGGAAGTATCATCAGCAAATAACACCAAGGATCATCATAAATCTCCCAATCTTCGATATTCCCTCAACATGAGAAACATGCCACTTTGTCATCTATACTATTTCCATAATAAAAGAATCCAGATTCCGCCTTTTCCCTTACTAATCTATTCGTTGAATTAATCGTACCCCAGTAATAGTTAAATGAAAATTCACGCATTTTATACGTGTTATACACGTCATAGCGAGGTTTGTATTTATTTTGAGACAAACTAACTCTAAGAACTATTTAATTTCTAATTCAATTAAACGTATAATGATATCGTCCAGCTTTTGTCAACAACTTATAAAAACCGGACAGGGGGTGGGAAGAGGGGATAGAAAACTCTAAGATACGTTTTTTATCTAACAATAGAAATAAAACAAGAAAATACCTATTTATTTTAGAATTTTACTATCGATGCATCACTTATTTAAACACAATACATTTTTTAAAGCACATATGGATTTATGATAAATACAGTTATATAAATCTAAGTTTAGATTATTGATAATTTCAAAAGCAATGACCACCCTCTGGTTAATTACAGAGTGCCACAGGGAAGTATCCTGGGACCAAAACTCTTTCTAGTCTATATAAACCAGTTATGCACACTAACACTTACAAATTGTAATGTTTTTACTTATGCAGATGATACAGTGGTTATTGTTCATGGCTCAGATTGGAATGAAACAAAACGACATGCGGAGAACTGTCTTACCATGGTATCAAACTGGCTCGCTACTAATCTTCTTACTCCTCGAAAAAACTAAATTTATACCATTTTCTATAAGCAAGAAGAGCCAGCCTCCACTGGAATTTAATATAAAATTCGACAGTAGCCACTTAAACCCTGACTGTACCTGTCCACTCTTGAGCAAAGGTTCACACATTAAGTATCTCGGAGTAGTAATAGACGAGCGTTTAAATTGGCACAAACACATTACATCACTTACATCTAGAGTTCGCAAAGTAATTTATATCTTTAAGCTACTTTGAAACTCAGCGGACATCTACACGCTCAAAACTGTATACTACTCCTTGTGCCAGTCACTACTGACATACTGTGTGACTGCCTGCGGAGGAGCAACAAAAACAATGTCTTCTACCACTTGAGAGGACTCAGAGCTGTTCTGAAGGTGATGCTACGCAAACCGTTTAGGTACCCGACTGAACAATTATATCAGGACTGCAAGTTGCTCACTGTCAGACAACTCTTTGTTTTTCCGCTCGACTCTTCACAAACATGCCTCCGTCCCACCAAGACAAGTACTCCTTACTCGACGTAGGTATTCTCGAGTATGCCAAGTCGAGCGTTACAGGACCTCATTTGCGACCCACCAATATTTCATACTAAGTTCTAGACTATACAACAAGCTTAAAAAAAAATTAACAATAAATAATCTTAATCATTTTGAATTAAAAAGAAAATTGTTGGATTTGCTCTTAAATCTAAACTATTGCGATAAAGAGGAACTCATTTATTCTACGAATTAAAGACTAAAATACAAAAAAAATCACTTCACTTTCTCGACAGTTTTTATTTTTTTTACTAAGTATACTACACTCACACACACTCACGCACAAACTCAAACACACACATAAACACACACATACACACGCACACACAGACGCCAACAGACCGGTTTAACCCCACAGCAACACACACACACACAATTAAACCATCAAACCCACCCAATAAAATGTTAACATCAGAATTATTATGCAATTATAAATATTTTTGTAAAAAGTTGTCAATCCCACTAAAGAACATTGTCCAGTGTTCACACACAGGATACAGGATTTTCCTAGTTTGAAGGGCAGGGGTCTTACTCTTTTGTAATAGCCATACCCATACCCATCCCATTTAAACAGCACTGATGTTTACCTAGGCTAAGTTTTGGTAAATAAATGATTACTTACTTACTTACTTAGTAATCTTAAGATTACGAGTATTTATATTGATCGTATAAACTTATCAAACTGGAACAACCTTTATCTTCCAAATTGAATATAGAAGAATTATTATTTTCTAAAATATGCTTTAACCACAACACATTTTCTGAACCTTTGACGTAGATATGTTTATATCTATAACCGAATTCTGATACTTAGAATAGAGTATAAATCCTTCGCGCCAGTGTATCTTTTTGTTACGTTCAATCCAACTTACTTGTATTTTATCTTGATTCGTTAATTTTTCAAATGGAAATGGTGGCTTAATTAAAAATACTTGTGTTGATTTCGCGAATTCTTTTATTATAAATTCATTTGTTTCTGTTATAAAGCCTTGAATATCCACAATAGCAATCATGATAACCTGCGCACAATGTTGCTGAGAGGTTTGTATTCCACAAGTCGATCGTTTATAATAAAAAAATATGCAGCCGTCTTATCTGGTATTGCTGTAGAACATTCAATCTCCAATCTCCACGTCCACTTGACCTGATTTTAAGCTATTGTCTTGAGCAGTCTAATATAAAGAGAGGGGATTTTTCTTCGGTCTCCTTTAGGCCAAGCAATGGGTCTACTGGACAGTTATAATACGACTGACGAAATTTCACAAACATTTCGTATAATATACTATATTTTTTCTCAGAAAACTTTCGACCTAAAGGTTCATATGGATAATATGGCCTTAAATATAACTCATTGAACTCATGATTTTTAAGTCAGGGACTAAATGCTATGATAATGTACCTGAAGTTTTCTTATGAGGTAACGCTTTAGAAAGAGTTACAAAATTTAAGTATGTAGGTCACTGGATCACCGATGACTTGAAGGATAGTACTTACATTGAGAGAGAGAGCGCAGGTCATTGTCTGTACGATGTAATATGTTAGCTCGCAAGTTTGCACGGCGTACAAAAAAAAGTAAAAGTGACGTTGTTTAGGGCATACTTGTCAGTCCTTTTACACGTGCAGCCACTGGGTTGACTATTTGCAGAGGGCATACAGTGAGCGGAGAGTGCAGTACAACAATGCATTCAGGTTCTGTGCCACGGTGTTGCAGAGCCTTGGGCATGTTTGCCGAGGCCCACGTAGACAGCTTCGCAAGCGTTTTACCTCTGTCCTAACACGCATGCGTGCTAGTACCAACAGCATCCTGTGTGTATTGTCGGACCGGTGGGATTCTCCAATGCTCGAGCGCTGGAAAAGACTACACACAGTCAAGTGAACACGCTCACGAGAATGGGAGTATCCAATAGGTAATGTTATTTTATTTTTGTATTTAGTTTTACTAACATTAGTTTGTCATAAGCATTTCTGTGTTACTAACAATTTTATGGATGTCTATCTGAAATAAATGAATAATAATAATAATATTGAGAATTCAAAAGAGCGTAACGTTTGTTGCTTCACAATTATCGAATACTGAATTGTCTTTAGTGTTATTATTTAATTCGATTAGTTTGTACGAAAAATTACATATCTGGGTTATTCCAATTGTGAAGCAGTTTTAACTGACCAACGCTTTGTGGTTTTAGATAGTAGTGGTAGTTGCTGGATACTCATATAAATCCCAATTTCTAAACGCCATCTATAAAATTATGTCTATCACTTAGCTTATAAGTGATAGACATAATTTTAATACTAGAAATAAAGATAAAATTTATAGATCAACCATTTTTCAGACTATCTAAAGTAAATACATCTTTTATGGGGTACCTACTGTGTTAAATGTTACAACAGAATACCTCGTGATATATTAGAATTAAATGAAAGAAAATTTAAAACTCATATAAAATGTACAATTTGTAAACAAGCATATTACAAATTAGAGGATTATATCCAAGATAAAAATGCTTGGAAACATGCTGGTCCTGCTCCATTGGACAAATTAGAATCTAGACAAAATCGAACTGGTTGCCAATTTAATTGTATAATCTTATTTTTTTAAACATTTATTTTATATTTTTTGTGATTACTTGAACTCACACACTGACTTATTATTAGTATTGTTAAAATGTTAGGAATATCATATAATTTTACAGTGTTTGTAAATATGTGAGCACCATGCATCTATCACATAATTAATTTATGTCATTCCTTCATTTTTAATTTTTTTTACCTATCGTGGTATAGTAATCTTATTCTAGGTGCATCGTCTTTACATATTATTATATAATTAATGTATACAAGATATACATAATTAATTTATGTCATTCATTCATTTTTTTTTTTTACCTGTCTTGGTATAGTAATCTTATTCTAGGTGCATCGTCTTTACATATTATTATATAATTAATGTATACAAGATATTGTGAAAATATTTTAAAAGAGTAACGGTGGAGTTTCTTGTCCATTCTTTTCCATACGAAAACTACCTTTTGGAATGGGCGACTAGAATCAATTAATAAATTTTTGTTTGTAAATGTTGACGTTCATAAGTGCCTTTTTTGTGCCTAATTGAAATAAATTATTTGGCTTTGACTTTGACTTTTCCAGAGATGGTAACTATAAGTAGACATACTTGTATAATGAACTCTTTGGCAAGATTCTGTTTATTTAATTCTTTCACTAAAACAAAAATTCTTCAAAAAGTTTAAACAAAGATGTCTACAATTGAAAGGATGATCACATTGAATATTATCATAACTATAATGAACTTCAGAACCCACATAATTATTATATAAATTCCCTTGGAGGCTTAAGATTTCCATAACTGTCAAAATACTCAATATAATCATTGTATTTTATATAGGCTACCCAATGAGAACCAGGATTTTTAGACCTATCTAAATTAATAACTCCACATTCTTTTTTAAAAGGGTATTTTGGGAGCTCATCTCTCATAAAGACACCTCTAAAATAGGGAATATTATTTCCATACATATAAAATGTCCAAATTACTCAAGGCTCGTTTAGGCAGCCGATATTTTAGTTTTTTTCGTTCGATAAGAAAATTCTGAGCCCATATTTATGTGGTTTAAGGTGAAGTCCTTTTCCGATGCAGAAAGCCTCCATCTTTGCACTGTGCCTCTTCGATTCAGCATACGATTCAGTTTTTTGACATTTTGAATTCATTTATGGTTTTAGCAATACCAGCTGCACTGCCTGCTAGGGCACCTGCCGCAGATAAACCAGCGAAAATAGGAACCACAGGTACTAAACCAGATTTTGGTATAGGAATAACATGAGGAAGTTTAATGGATGAATCGCCACTTTGTTAGTATTTTGGTTTTACTTTTTATATTTGTGTTTTTGTTTTGTTAATAGCATTTTTAACTTTATTTTTCAACGCCTTCCGACGTCTAATTTTTGGAGAACACTTTATGCTACTTTTTTTTAGGCCAGAACCAGTTTTAATTTTTGTTGACATGGCACTGCTTACTAAACGTGCTGCCAGTTTTTCCCCTACGCTCGCAACTTAGGCAAGTGTTCGCTCTTTAGCCATGTTTAACAAAACGAAATCTGCCTAGTGGCGATCCTTTAAATTTGAAGACTTGTGATAGGCAATGTCGTGTTCTTTGCAATATTCATCTAATATATTAATGCCTTTATCTCCGCAATAATTGTATCCTGGTAAATGTATTTCAAATGGTAAATTATTTATAAGCCAATTGAGAAAGACTGCTCTCTCCATACCATCATAAGACTGATGCATCATCCATTGAACACTTAATAAATAATCGATTTGTCAATCCAACTGTTTTCAGAAGAAGACAAACCTAACCATTTTACTAAAACCATATTTCCTTTACTTCTAAGAACTTTCTCAACTAGATATAAATTGGGATGTTTTGTCTTTTCCAGCTCTTCAACATAAAGTGCATCTAAAATGGGTTTATCTCTGATAGCATCTTCAATTAAGTAGGTGATAGGAGTTGTACATTCTTTCGAGGAGCTCGTGGCTAAGTAATAACTGCCGCACGGGTCGATCCGTCAGGTTAAGCTACGCTTGCCGGGGTTGGTCTGTGGATGGGTGACCATCTTTACGTACCGAGACTCCTCCGTGCCTCGGAAAGCACGTTAAGCCGTTGGTCCCGGCTGTCATTCGTGGATCTTTGGCAGTCGTTACGGGTCGTCAGAAGCCCGAAAGTCTGACAACCAGTCTTACCAAGGGATATCGTATCACCCAATTACTGGGTTGTGGAGGTCAGATAGGCAGTCGCTCCATATAAAATACTGGTATTCAGCTGCATCCGGTTAGACTGGAAGCTGACCCCAACGTAGTTGGGAAAAGGCTAGGCAGATGATGTGGAGTTGTAAATTCTATTTTTTGAATTTTAAACATTTCTGTCGACCAGTTGGGGGTATATCCTTTTTCAAATGTACCTTTGTACTTACTGATACGTACATAATCACCAACTTTAACTGGAAATTTTGAGTTGAAAAACGAGCCTCGCGGTCGGCCGGTAACCACTGTCGACAACGACGAATTGAAGGCGATAGTGGAAGCGGATCCAACTCAATCTACGGCTGAGCTTGCTGCGGGCCTTGGAGTTCAAAACAACATTAAAGCACTTGCGTCAAATCGGAAAGATAAAAAAGCTAGATAAGTGGGTGCCATACGAACTAAGCGACCAACCGCGAGATTTACGCGTCGAAGCATGCATAGCACTACTGAATCGGCATAGAAACGAGGGAATTCTTAATCAAATTGTTACCTTTTTTTTTTTTTTTTTTTTGTGTGGGAAATCATCAAATGACGTCTCCCGCTCTGGGTGGAGCGGGAGAGCGTGTCAGACTCTTACTGACTAAAGCCCACCCGTGTTCCTTCTGTTGCCTGTGCAATGCCAGGGGGCCACGGTATCCCTTTCGGACTTTCCCGCAACCCCGGCAGGCAATGGTCTCATAGGACCCCTTCACTCGCTGACACTCTTTGAGGCGCGCGTGGAACACAACGCGCCGTCGACCCGGGCCTGGTCCTTACCGGACGGCGAGCTACCCATTGCTCACTGTCCGCAAGCCCGCGCCTACGGTGGCCGGGAATCAGCGATTGATTCCCGACGCCCAGGGCGTCTCCTCCTGCGGCGGCTAGGGGCGTGAGGGCGCGAAATTTGCCTCTCCCTCACGCGCTCCGCCCCTTCCTTCGCCTTTCCTTCGCGAGCATTACTGCTTCGCATAAGGAGGTGACGGCCTCCCATGTCTTCTCGCTCCGTACTATGGCCTGGACCAGGGCCGGACGCGAGAGATCCCCGCCACCGATCGCCTCCACGAGGACACGGCGGTACTCTGCCCAAGCCGGGCATACCTCCACCGTATGCTCCACCGTGTCCTCCGGGCGATCCACGCAGTGATGACACCCGGGCGTTTCCTCCCGCCTTATCCAAAACAGGTACCTCCCGAAACAGCCGTGTCCGGTGAGGACCTGCGTCAGGCGGAAGGTGAGGACGCCGTGGCGCCTCTCCAGCCACTCCTCAAAGAGGGGACTTATCACCGCAATAGTGGCGTGCCCAGCACTGGGTTGCGACAATCGCACTCTCCATGCCGCCATGAGATCCCGTCGGAGCTCTGTCCGCTGTGCCGCGATTTCTCGCGGCATTGGAGTCAAGCCCCGGCGTTTCGCCTCCTCGCGCCACTCCCAAATATGCGCGAGGACTTTTGCCTCCAGATCCCATGGCGGCAATCTCACCTCACCGGAGACCGTTCGGTATCCCCGGGCCAGCCGGGTGGCCATGACCCTCTCGGACGCGTTCAACCTGCGGGCAGGTCGCCGTCTCAACGAACGCGCCCACACCGGTGCCCCGTACAGGGCCATGGACCGCACGATCCCCGCGTATAGCCTCCGGCAGGAGGCGTTTGGACCCCCTATAAAATGAATCACATTTTAAAGCAAGAATGATTTTATTGAATGACAGATAGTGCAAGTCACATTTGACAATGCGTCCATAGATATATCATTCCTCCCCATTTATGATTGATTCACATCTCTTCAATCAAACGCCGTGGAGGTCGCACCTCACGCTGGCTGCGCCGAAGAGGTGCTGCAACTGACGCAGTCGGTGTTTCAAACGCTGGAGATGAGGATGATGATGTAGATGCAGATGTAGATGCAGATGGTTCTGGTGTGGATGGAATGTGAGAGGACGGTGTAGATGGAGAAGAAATTGACATAGGTGATGATGTGAAACATGTGGATGGTGAGGACGTAGAGGTTGTCGCAACACTTTCAGGTGACGCGGCTGCAGAAGCAAGTCGCGGCCTCATGTGATCTGCATGTTTCCTTTGCTCCACCCCATTAGATGTAGTGACCACGTAAGAGTATCGGTGTTTACGGGTGGTTACTGTAGCAGGCTGCCACTTTTTTTCCAGTTTAGTTTTTATGTAGACCAAATCGCCTGTCTGGTATGTAGGTGTAGATGACACGATGTCCGCCTTCACATGTTGGTATTGCAAATTTCTTCTCTTGTTCGGTCGGATATTTGACAGAACACAGTTCAACTGCCTGCCGAACATCATTTGAGCTGGTGATTTGCCGGTAGTGGTATGTGGAGTGTTCCGGTAAGTGAATAAAAACTCCGACAATCGACGCTTAAGTGGGGTTCCGTCACTGCAGGTCAATCTGTTCTTAAAAGTTCTCACAAACCGTTCAGCTAACCCATTTGTTCGGGGATGATACGGAGATGAGGTGACATGTAGAATGCCCTGATTTATACAGTAGTCCTTGAATTCCTGTGATGTTAGTTGGGGGCCGTTGTCAGATACAATAATTTGTGGAAGTCCAAAGGTGTTGAAAATCTCATCCAGAACAGTGCATAGAGTTTTTGAAGTTATGTTTTTCATTGGTCTTAGTTCACACCATTTCGACAAAGCATCACACAAAACCAGCCAGTAGCTGCCCTCGAATGGACCTGCAAAGTCTATGTGGACTCTTTCCCACACTTGCTCGGGTATAGACCAGGAGAATACCGGTAGTTCGGGATTAGACGGTCTGTTTTCTTGACACCTGGTGCATCTCTTGATAAAATTCTCGATGTCCTCGTCAAGTGATGGCCACCACACATAGAAACGTGAGAGTGCTTTCATGGCCGATATCCCTGGGTGCCCTCGGTGCAAATAGACTAAGACTATCTTTCTTAGAACTTCAGGTATGACCATCCTGCCTTGCCACAGTAAAATTTTACTTTCTACAGACAGTTCGAAACGTTTCTTGTAGTATTGTTTCATGTCTTGCCCGTAACCCAGGTCTCTCCACCCGGTCTTTAGGTACTGACAAACGAGTGACAAATTTGGGTCTCTAGATGTTTCCAGACTCAATTTTTTTTCTGTTAATTGTATGTCAACAATTTTGTTTTCTTGGAGGCGTGATACTACTCTACTAACAACGTTTTCCACGTGTGAGGGTTTTGTCTTGGAATTTGGTAATCTGGATAGACAATCGGCCAGGATATTGTTTTCGCCCTTCTGGTAGCAAATTTCATACTGGTAGCTTCCAATCAAAAGAGCCCATCTTACAAGTCAATTATTTATCCCATCCTCGTCGCCAATAAAATAAATCACATTTTAAAGCAAGAATGATTTTATTGAATGACAGATAGTACAAGTCACATTTGACAATGCGTCCATAGATATATCACCCTAGATTGGGCAGGAGCCGCTTCAATGCAGCCCCGGCCCGCTCCAGTCTGGGAGCCAAACGTCGAAAATGCTCCACGAAGTTCCGCCGACTGTCGAGGACGAGTCCCAGGTACTTCATTGTTGACTCGACGCCGATGTGAACCCCTCCTACCGTTATTTGGGAACCCGACGGTGGCGCGTTCCGAGGACCATGAAAACACATGGCCTCGGACTTGTGCAAGGCCACCTCGAGTCCCAGCTGCCGGATTCTGGCCACGATTGTCGCAACCCCGTGTGTCGCTAGTTCGGCCGCCTCCTGGTGCGACCTCCCCTGCGCCAGGACCAACGTGTTGTCAGCGTAACAAACAACGCTGACGCCATTGGGGAGGTCTGCGCGCAGCACCCAGTCGTATCCGATGTCCCACAGATGCGGCCCCAGGACCGATCCCTGTGGGACACCGCACGACATCTCTCGCCGGTTCCACTCTCCCTGGTGACCGGGGTAGATGATGGCCCTGTCCGTCAAATAGGCCTCGACCACACGACAGAGGTAGGTCGGCATCCGGTGATACCGGAGTGCCTCCCTGATGCAACTCCAGGGCAGGGTATTGAAGGCGTTGGCGATGTCTAGAGACACCGCCAAGACGACCCCACCCCGAGCCACCGCATCCCCCGTCGTGAGGGCTCGCACGCGCATGATGGCGCCCACCGTGGAGCGCCCCCTGCGGAAACCAAACTGGCTCTCCGCCAAATCCGGCCCCACCCGCACCAGCCGCCCGACAAGGCGGTCTGCAATTACTCTTTCAAAGAGCTTGCCCACCTCGTCGAGCAGCACGATGGGCCGGTAAGCGGACGGAGAGTCCGCAGGGCGCCCCGGCTTCTTGATGAGGACCAGTTTCCCCGTCTTCCAACGAAGTGGGAACTGGCCCCTCTCCATGCATGCGCTTAAGAGCCCCCTTAGTCGAGGCCCGAGAGCCTCTGAGGCCAGGACCCAGGCTTTCCCAGGTAAGCCGTCGGGTCCTGGGGCGGTATTTCTGGCATTCAGCCTACGTACCGCCACCCTCATCTCTACCTCGGTCACCTCCGGAGCATCGTCGTCGTCGTCGGCGGTGTGGTCCGCATTGGGCACCGCAGTAGGCGGAGCCATGGGCGGGGAGGCATGCTCCCCTCGTGAAGGGAACAGAGCGCTCACCACATCCCCCACAAGCTGCGGCCGGAGACTCTGCGTAAGCGGGGGAGCCCATGGGCGGAGTTTCTCCCGCACCATTTTGTATGGGCGTCCCCACGGGTCTCTGTTCAGAGTCTCCAGCGACTCCTCGCGGGCCACTGCCCTGGCCCGCAGGATTTCTGCTTGGAGGGCGGTCTTCGCCGCTCTGTACCCCTCGTACAGCTCCGCCTGAATGGCTTCCATATCCGGAGGTTGAATACGGAGCCGGCGGTGCCTGGTGTACCGACGGCGCGCAGCAACGCATGCATTGCGCAGTGTCGTCAGCTGTCGCGACCACCAGTACACCTGGCGCGAAGCACGTCCGGGCTGGACCCGGGGCATTGCCACGTCACATATCTCGGACATGGCCTCCCGGAACCACTCCGCCTCGTCATTGATGTCGGCAGGCCTGTCCGGTGATGACACCCAGGCCTGCACGATTGAGGCTTCCAGGAGGAGCTCCCGGTCCAGCTGCTTCAGCGCCCACCGCGGACCACTAGGGGCTTGTCGGACCGGCGCACTCGAGGTCTGGGCGGAGACGTCAAACCGGATGTACCGGTGATCGGAATACGTCTCCACCCCCTCCATGACGCGCCAGTCAATGACTCGTGGCGACAGAGCGGGGCTGGCGAACGAGATGTCCACCACTGATTCACCCCGCATCCGCACACACGTGGGGACAGAACCCCGGTTTAGGACGACCAGGCCTATTTCCAGCACCCAGTCCTCCACCATCCTGCCCCGTGTGTCCGTATACCGGGAACCCCAAGCCACATTCTTGGCATTGAAGTCCCCGAGGACGAGCACGGGGAGGGAACAGAACCCGACGACGACGACTCTCAACTCCGCAAGGGAGTTGTGGAACTCGGCGAGAGTTCGGTTCGGGGAGAAGTATGCCCCTACTACGACAATCTCCCCAAACCGTGCTGCAACGCAACCCCGTCCTCTCTTAACAGCCTCGAGGGACGGGGTACCGGCGGCGGCCGACGAAATTAGGGCCACTGAGCCGCTCAGGTCCTCCACCCAGTCATCCCTGGGCGGGACAAAGTACGGCTCAGCGACCACGGCGATGTTGATCGACCACTGCGCCATGCTCTGTAGCAACAGATGCTGAGCTGCGGCGCAGTGGTTGATGTTCGCCTGGAGATCAAATTGTTACCTGCGATAAAAAGTGCATCCTGTACGACAACCGTAAGCGTTCGTCTCAGTGGGTAGACCCAGGTACAGCACCTAATCATTGCGCTAAAAAAAATATTACTCATAGGAAGATGATGGTGACTGTCTGGTGGACTTGTACATCACAGCTTCTTACCGAATGGCACAACAGTGACGGCAGATGTCTATTGCCATGAATTGCAAACAATGATGGAGAAGCTCGTAATTCAACAACCAAGACTAGTCAGTCGCTCTTCCCCATTGCTTCTCCACGACAACGCGCGAGCTCACACTTCACAACAGACCATCGCAAAGCTGCAAGAGTTACAGCTGGAAGCTCTCCGTATCCCACCGTACTCACCGGACCTTGCCCCAACAGATGTCTACTTTTTTCAAAATTCAGACAATTTTTTAAGTGGGATAAAATTCAACATCCGAGCGGCAGTACAAAACGCTTTCGCTAACTTCATCGCCTCCCGTCCTGCAGACTTCTACAGTAAAGGGATAAACAAACTGCCATCAAAATGGCAAAATTGTTTAGATAATTTGGGCCAGAACTTAGATTAGCTGAAAAAAAAAAAAAAACATACAAATTTCCAGTTTCATAGGTAAACACCGATGGACAATTTAATTAAGTACGATTATCTCCATCACAGCATTAAACTCCTAGCATTGTAGTGTGACGGTTCGATCTCAATCAACGCTTCATTCATCTGGAGCGAGAGAGAATAAATTAATATAATTCACATTATACTCGTACTTCATTCATTAAAATTTGATTTGGGGGGCATTTCTAAACTTATTTTCAAGAAAGCTAATGGCGAGATTCTATTTACTTGAGACATGACTGACCACAAAATAATAAACACCAGCTCATCAAAACTTCAAGACAATACTAAGAAGACAGAGCAGAACTCAGTAAAAGTCCACCCTTGAAAATACGCGATATGTCACACTAAAGAGTGGTTACAATGAGCTCCTTACATTTATTTGAATTGACAACGCACATACTGCTCCTGAAAAATCGGTTATAAGGTCATCAAATCCTTCGCCTGATATTAAATGAGTGAGAAAAAGTATAGTGCGTGACGTAGGGTTTCCTGATTCAGAAGACATTTTATGCTACCAGATAATGCCCGAAGATGAAATTCCTTCTGAAGATGAATTATTTGAATGCTACATAACTGTCCAATAATCTGAATAGATAAACATAGGAGCCAGATACGGAACCCTAAAAATACGAATTGATTGATTGATTGATAGATAGCTTAATTTCAACTGGAGAATTGGGATTCCTGGATCTCTGATCCAGCATCTCTGATCCAGGAACCCGAATTGTCCAGACATAATCTCGGTCAGGCCATATGAGGACGAAATAGATTAGTGTCGGAAATGTCAGTTTTATGGTTTCATCACAAGGGTTTAGCAGAGCGAGCAGCTCAATCCCAACCTTTTTTTATTTCATAATAATCTGAATTTTTATAGTACCCTTTTTTACGAAGTTTTGTTTTAATACAGCTTTTAAATCGTTTAATGAGTAAGTTTCGAATGTCAGTAGGGAGTTTGTTGTGAAAACTTACACTCGTACATTGACCCATGAAGGAGTTGCCTACTCTGTGGAGACGTGTGCGATGTACAGCAAGATTGTATTCGGAAATTGTACATAAAATAAAATAGGTTTACAACAATACAGGGTGTCCAGTAAATAGTACGACATATTGCAGGGGGTGATAACTTGGGTCAATAAAATAACAAAAAAAAAAACAATATAATGTTACGTAATATGTTTTTACGGATTTAGCGTTATACGAAATTTTTAAAATATCGAAATATCTACCTTAAAACAGTTTTTTTTTGCATTTCGTAGTGAAAAATTCCTTAGCTAGTATTATTTTTTATATCAAATTATTCATACTCTACACATTGATAAATGATGTCTTTTTTTAATCAAAAACAAGAATGTTTTCAAGAATAACCACTTAAAAAAAAAAACACTGTTTACTAGTGTGTATAGTTAGATATTGAGATAGACTCATGATAGCACAAATTTAAACCTTAGTGGTTTTTGGTTGCTATTTAATATGTAATCCTGTGTTCTTTTGTATAAATGATAAATAAAATAAAAACTTATCGCTTAACTTTAACCTACAGTGGTGAAAAAAAAGTAACATATTGCTGAACATGCTATCACCCCCTGCAATATGTCGTACTACTTACTGGACACCCTGTAAATAGTGAGGTTACAGTCAGAATATTTATTTCTTAATATACAATTCAACACTAAATTATAAACTAATTATACAAATAAGCAAATGAAATTAAAAGAAGAGCTCATTGGGCATCAAAGAATTCGTCCGCATCGCTGTCAGCGGGAAAAGTGCCAAAAGGCTGGCAGCATTGCCACGTTGGATAGCAATACTGATTCTTTGTCTTAAGAATTGGCCAGCCCTCTGGTCACGTGAAGAGTCGACCGACCATTTGGCGATGTCCCGAGGTATTCGATGAGGCCTCGGACCCCACGGCCGTAGTTTTATTTCTTTGAATTTTGGTCGAAGGGAATCTCTTGGACCTACGTTGTAAATGGATCGAACAGCCCTTTTCTGTAGATCAAAGATAGTGTGGCGGAAACAATTGTCACTTGTCTTGTCACAAGAAATCCGCTGCCGCTTATGAGATTGCGCCAGATCCGAAAATCAGGTGATCTATTGTTCTCCGAGGGTTCAACGGCCGCACAGTTACACGTGCCGCGTGCACGCACCGGGCGTGTGAGATTTGTACTGACTGAGGTGACAACGTCCTTGAGTTCCGGACCGATGGCGGGCACCCGAAGCTACCTACGCGCGCGCTGAGCTATGAGCGTCCGTTGGTCCTCGACTAGCTACCATACCATTCGGGTTGCGCCGTGCTTTGTATTGTTAACTAGCTATTATAAAATCGCATCGTTTTGCTGTGTAATTAATGTTAATAATATAGTGTAATAATCGTTAATAATATTCTTCATTTCATTCCTTCGTATACTCAAACTCTTATTCTCTCATCCTTCTGTTCGCTTCACTTAGATCTAATATAAATTAGATAACAGGTTTGATTCCCGACTCGAGTAGAATTGGTCAACCCGACCAATTTCTACATTGGTGACCCCGACGTGATACGCCTTCAAGACTGAAGACTCCAAAACTCCAGGCAGTGCAGAACACCGGTGGAACAAAGTCTGAAACCATTTTTTTGTATTTGTTTGCGTGGCGGACGCAACAGTTAGTCTCAGTCATAATCAAATAGTTTTTAAAAATGGCAGAAAATAATAGTTTCGCGGATTGCAAGGACGCTCCCGTTAGCTCTGGAAAAGTACCGAAGGTTGGAATGCCATTGCGTTGTCCACCATTTTGTCCGGAAGAACCGGCCTTGTGGTTTGCGCAGCTAGAGGGCCAATTTATTATGTCCAGAATTACGAGCGATAGCACAAAATTCTATTACGTGTCCCCACAACTGGAAGCCAAGTACGCCTTGCAAGTAAAGGACATCATCACCAACCCGCCAGAGAACAACAAATTTGAAATTTTTAAAACTGAGCTCATCACGCGATTGTCAGCGTCGCAGGAGATGCGCATTAAGCTACTTCTCTGCCACGAAGAGCTAGGCGATCGTAAGCCATCTCATTTCCTACGGCACCTTCAGAACCTAGCTGTACCAACGGGCGCTACAGAGTTCGTAAAAAGTATTTGGACTAACAGGTTGCCACCAAATATTCAAACTGTCATTGCCTCACATATAGCTGATTTACAGGTCGAGAAATTAGCTGACATTGCAGACAAGGTGTTCGAGATAGCCCCAATGACGCCGCAAGTTGCTAGCATCGCTGCTACCACCGACACCGCTTCCTCGGACCTGGAATTGCAAGTGAGCGAGCTGACGAAGCACGTAGCCGCGCTCACTTCCCGCATGAACGGCAGAGGGAGATACCGCTCTCGCTCGAGGTCCCACAATCACTACCGAAGGTATAATTACTCTAAAAGTAAGCCACGGCAACCGCCTCTTAACCACCCACATTGCTTTTACCACTACACCTACGGGGACAATGCAAAGAACTGTAGGACGGCCAACGAC
Organism: Xanthia togata; assembly: GCA_963853775.1. Classification (NCBI taxonomy): domain Eukaryota; kingdom Metazoa; phylum Arthropoda; class Insecta; order Lepidoptera; family Noctuidae; genus Xanthia; species Xanthia togata. The sequence goes on from OY970801.1 coordinate 1,747,740, forward strand.
TGCCCCACGTCCTCAGGCCATCTATTTGTTACCGACCGGACTTCAAAAGCGCAGTTCCTTGTGAACACTGGTTCCGACTTGTGCGTTTTTCCCCGGTCTGCTGTCAAGACGCCCTGCATCCAGTCAAGGTACGATCTGGTAGCTGCGAACGACATGGTAATACACACGTACGGGCCTACACGGCTGCAGTTGGACTTAGGCCTCGGGAGGAGCTACGGCTGGAGCTTCACTATAGCCGACTTCGGGAAACCCATAATTGGAGTGGACTTCCTCAGTCATTATAATCTATTGTTAGATTGCAGGAATCATCGCTTGATCGACAGTTTGATGTCTGTGTCGGTTCCTGCTGCACACTGCACCGTCGATATTCCATCCGTGAAGGCCGTCAGGGGATACCGGCTACCACCACATACTACGTGAGTGCCCTGAATTCACACGACCTCCAGGCAAACAGCTACCAGGTACACACAATAAACTGCACCATATTAGGACGAGGCTAGGCTCACCAGTAGCATACAAACTCAGACGCCTCGACCCAGCTCGACTTCAGGTCGCTAAGAAGGATTTCGAAGAGATGCTTGCAAGCGGGGTAGCGAGGCGATCCGAGAGTGCTTGGTCAGCACCACTGCACTTAGTGAAGAAGAAGGACGACGGATGGAGACCATGTAGCGACTACAGGGCACTTAATGCCAGAACAGTACCTGGCAGGTACCCACAACAGCAAGTTCAAATAAACGGTATCAATTAACTAGGTTTAAAAGTAAAAATGGGTGTGCCACAAGGCTCGATATTGGGTCCATTCCTCTTTTTAGTGTATATTAATGATCTACTCCATTTATTAAAAAATCGACCATAAATGGTGTTATTAGCTGATACTTCCTTAATTTTTATGGTAGATAGACGTGCTACAAATTTTGACGACATAAATAACGCCCTACTGCAGGTCCAAAATTGGTTCACTGCTCATAATTTAGTATTAAATGGAAAAAAAACTAAGTGCATAAAATTTTCTTTGCCAAATGTCAAAAGTAGTAATTGTGAGATAGTATTGATCAAGAGAAACTAGAAATTGTAGATAAAACTGTTTCCCTGGGGATCACGCTTGACTCAAGGCTACAATGGGCTCCTTATTTATGTCTGTGATTTTTATGGTGTACAATAAAGAGTATTCTATCTATCTATCTATCTTATTAACATCTCTTGCAGGACGGCTAAGTTCAGCAGCATATACTGTCAGAAAAATCCGTCAATTTACTGATGTAGATACCGCGAGGCTAGTCTATTTCAGTTATTTTCATCGTATCATGTCTTACGGTATTTTACTTTGGGGACGGGCTGCCGACATCGAGTCTATTTTTATTCTGCAGAAAAGAGCGATCAGAGCCATTTATTATCTCCACAGGCGCGACTCTCTCAGGGAACTGTTTAAGGATATTAACATCATGTCGGTACCTTGTCAATATGTCTATGAAAACATCATGTACGTAAGAAAAAATTACATATTTTTAGTAAAAGAGGTGACAGAAATAATTATAGTACAAGAAATAGGGACCTATTAGTACAACCAGGTTTCAGACTGGCTAAGGTAGACTCATCTTTCATAGTGTTTAAAATTTTACATTAAAATTTCTCCCCATATACTTCAACTGAATGAGACGAAATTCAAATCTTGTTTAAAACGCACACTATGTAGGCATAAGGCATAATATGTAGCAATAAGTTGGGAGATTACATCACTGATAAAAATGCTTGGCTCATTGCTGGTCCTGCTCCACAACCACAACTAATTGATTAACATTTTGAAAATACTGATGGAGCTGCTGAAGATTGTAAGACCATCTTTGTATTGTATAAACTCAATTTCCTTTGTATTATATAATTGCATAGCACAGGTGTGAGTACTATGTACTAAAGAGCTACCATTTACCGGGTAATATGTAGTATTTCATTGACTTGAATGTGCCCTGGCGGCCGTGAGTATATCATGCTCACTCAAATGTCTCGCTGATGGTGGCGCGTGTGTTGGATCATTTAACTCCCTTCAAAATGGTTGAGCTGAATGGTGCTGATCCATGCGTCATGTTCGTGAACGGGCGCCGTCAGTTGGAACTGGTCATTTCTTAGCTGCCATGGATTATTTTAATTTTTTTTAAGTTTTTGAATGATTCTTTTTTTATTTTTATTACGGACGCTTTTACGACCGTGCACGTCTTTCTACATTGTTCTCACATGCATAATTTCAAAATGAATGATGTAACCAATATTTTGTATCAAATTTTTGATTTGAAAGAGTGTCCATGGAGTTTCTTGCCCGTTCTTCTCCATAGGTATCGCTTTGGAATGGGCAACTAGCTTCATATTTTTGACAATTTCAAAAATGCCTGTAAATGGTTTAATTTAAATAAATGCTCAGAGTTTTGAGTTTTTTGAGACCCCATTCGTCACATTCACGACTCCTCTCACTTACTATCAGGCTGCACTGTCTTCTCTACCATCGACCTGGTAAATTAATCCAGAGGACGTTCCAAAAACAGCGATTACTACACCTTTTGGTCTCTATGAGTTCCCATTTATGATGTTTGAGTTGAGGAATGCAGCACAAACCTTTCAAAGGTTCATCGACGAAGTCCTACTTGGCCTCGACTTCTGCTATGGGTATGTAGACGATATTTTAGTCTTCTCAGCGTCTCCTGATGAGCACGAAGCCCATCTACGTCAATTGTTCGATCGCCTGAAGCAGCACGGCATCGTGGTCAACACAGCTAAGTGCAACATCGGACAGACTGAAGTTGTTATTTTCGGATACCGCGTGTCAGCGGAAGGGACGAGGCCAGTTCAGTCCAAGGTCCAGGCCATGCAGGAGTACCGGGTTCCCAAGACCGTCAAGGAGCTGCGATGTTTCCTTGGCATGGTTAACTTCTATCGCCGATTCGTTCCAAACGCAGCCAAACTTTTAGCACCGTTGAAAGCTGTCCTTGCCGGCCCCAAGGTAAAAGGTTCGCATCCAGTAGACATGAATCCAGAATTGCTGAAGGCTTTCGAAGACTCCAAATCCTCGCTGTCCAAAGCAACACTACTGGCTCACCCAGATGCATCGGCAGAGTTAACTATCGCGACAGATGCCTCTGATACGGTAATCGGCGCCGTCTTCAGAAGTAGAAGGTTGGCAACTAGCAACCACTAGCCTTCTACTCGCACAAGCTAAGTGGGAAGTACAGCCCATACGACCGGGAGCTACTTGCAATGTATGAGGCAATTAAGTACTTCCAGCACATGGTCGAGGCAAGAACCTTCGCAATCTTCATGGACCATAAGCCGCTTACCTTTGCCTACAGGATGAATAGGGATAGTTGCTCACCCAGGCAACTCAGGTACCTGGACTTCATCGGGTAATTTACCACAGATTTGAGGTATTTACCAGGCAGTGAGAACGTTGTCGCCGATGCATTGTCGCGCGTGGAGCAGGTATCAGCAGCTGTTAACTTGCAAGACTCCAGGACACAGATTCAGAACTGCAAGACCTAATTCATCATAGCTGCACGCTGAAACTTCAAAAGGTAGCATCTTCTTGCACCAGTCTATTGCGACACCTCCACGCCGACACTTAGAAAGAAAAAAAGAAAACAAGAAAATAAGAAACATATGCTTACCTTGCGAAAACAGGCATTCGACTCACTACACAAACTACATCATTCTGGGAATGCAGCTACAGTGCGACTGGTAACACAACACTTTGTTTGGCCAGGGATCCGCAAAGATTGTAGAGAGTGGGCTAGGCAATGCCTACAATGCCAGACGTGCAAAACTGCACGTCACACTAAAGCTCCACTTTCTACCTACCTTATTCCTTCTTCCCGATTTTCCCACATTCACCTCGACATAGTAGGGCCCTTAACCCCTTCGTCTGATTTCAGATACTGCCTCACTGTCATTGACCGATTTACGCGATTGCCTGAGGCGTACCCCTTGAAGGACATCACGGCGGAGACCTGCGCAGCTGCCCTGGTGGCTGGCTGGATAGCCAGGTTCGGCTGTCCCGCACGGCTCACCAAAGACCATGGTCGCCAATTCGAGAGTCATCTCTTCAAGGCTCTCACTACCTTGGTGGGGGCATAACACTATCGCACCACCACCTATCACCCAGCAGCGAACAGCATCGTAGAACGACTACATCGTCAGTTGAAGGCTGCCATCATGTGCCACACTTCCTCACAGTGGACAGAAGCCCTTCCACTGGTACTTCTCGGCATGCGTAATTCTTGGAAGGAAGATGTCCAAGCCACGCCTGTAGAGCTGGTCTATGGTGGAGCACTGAACTTACCCGCCCAGTTCCTGCCTCCCAAAGACTTAATCACCACAACTAATGTCACGGAGTACGGTACGAGCCTGCAAGTCCACATGGCCAAATAATTAGCTCCCAAACCAACTTCGTGGCACACCAGCAACAAATCACCCTTCTACATTCCCCGAGACCTACACTCTTCCACACAAATCTTTGTTCGCCGAGACCATGTTAGAAGATCACTGGAACCGCCTTACGCCGCGGACCGTACAAGGTCATACAAAGACACTCAAAATACTTTGTAATTGAGGCGAATGGTAAGACCAACAACATCTCGGTGGATAGGCTGAAACCCACCTACATGACGCAAGAGGAGACGGGGGTTCCAGCTGAAAAACCAATGGTCTCAAATACCACAACTTCACCTACAACTAGTGGCGGCGCAGAAAAGAAGACGCGAAGCGGGCGGCGTGTCAGAATTCTCGATTTTTATCGACCGTAGTTATGGTCTGGGGAGGGGGAAACAATTGTCACTTAGACCACCACCTTGCAATTTCAAGAAATCCGCTGGCGCCTATGAGATTGCGCCAGATCCGAAAATCAGGTGATCTATTATTGTTCTCCGAGGGTTCAATGGCCGCACAGTTCAACGTCCTTGAGTTACGGACCGATGGCGCGCACACGAAGCTACCTACGCGCGCGCTGAGCTACGAGCGTCAGTTCGTCTTCGACTAGCTACCATACCATTCGCGTTGCGCCGCGCTTTGTTCGTTTCGTTTTGATATACTTATTCTCTTATTCTCTCATCCCTCTGTTCGCTTCACTTAGATCTAATATAAATTAGATAACGGGTTCGATTCCCGACTCGAGTAGAATTGGTCAACCCGACCAATTTCTACAATAGTATGAAATTGAATTCAATAGGCAAAGGCGACTTTGGCAAGTTGCCAAAGTCGGTTACAGAACTTAGTGATGGAAAGTTCAAAACCCACATTAAACGTGTCCTTATCAAAAAAGCATATTATAAGATTAAAGACTACGTTGAAGACAAGGAAGTTTGGCAATAATTCCTTCTGCACATGTGGCTTCCCTGGTACCTCAATAACGGCATTACTATGTAATTATGTCTATTAACTGCTCCCAAATTAAGATGATTATTTGATTTTACCTATTTTTCTTTTTTTTCATTTACGTACTTTTTTGACATAATCTTTTCATTATTTGACATTATATAACTTCACTATACTATATTTTTTATAGATTTGTTACAGCTTTAGTGGCAGTCATGCCATTTAGTTTAAATAGGTTTTTAATTGGTTTTTTTTTATATAGATTCTCTTTTATATTTTGTGAATGTGAGAACGTTGTAGGCATAACCGACTTTTAGATCTGTCGATCGTTTTCTATCTTGCTAAGTACTTGTTGATAGGCCTACAGTGTCCTCTCATACCTATAAACACTGTAACTCGAAAAGATTGTAAATACCATTTATTTTTAAAAGAGTAACCGTGGAGTTTCTTGCCGGCTCTTCTCCATAGGAAACGACCAATTGGAACCGTGCACCTAGCTTCTGACGTTTCATAAGTGCCCTTGTTTATGTGAAATAAAATATTTTGAATTGAATTGAATTGAAAAGACATTTTCAAATACTCGTAGTAGAATTAGTTTACACGGTGACATTTGACTCACAGTTTTGCTAGAACAAACTTTGTTTAGACTATGGTCTACTACTAACCATTCTATAGTATCCAATAAATAAAAAACGACATTGATTTTTGAAAAACCACAAAAAAGACAAATCTAAAAAAGGCGGGATTATCGTTACTCCCTACAACACAGACACTGCGGCGCTCGCGTGTCAAAGTAGTCGCGGCGCGGCGCGCGGCTCACGCATGGGACACAGTATTGTACAGAAAAATGGACCTCGATAAACGAATTTAGTAAGCGCTTATTTTTGAAAGTCTTACTAGAAAATACTTATGTTAAAAATTAACTTCGGTAGGTATTTTATCACTGATAAGTAGCTACTTTAAAACAGATTTTTATGCCTTAGTATGGCTTTGGTTATGGTAAACTTTGGTTGGTATTTTCTGGCTATGCAAGATTGCACGACGCGACGCACCGTACCGACGCCGACGGCGCAGCGAGGTGGTTGACCTCTAATAATTTTATCATTTCGTTCTAGGTGCGAAATTACGGTAGGTAGTATCAGACATGGTTTTGATTCATTCCTATAAGTACTAGGTACGGGTACCTATTGTATCTAAAGTGAGATTATTAGGTATTATTTATTTATTGGGATATTACAGGAACAAGACAAAAACAAAACTTATACCGCAAAACGAGTTACCTCCGTGTGCACCGAGACAACATTGATTCCAATTTTCCACATTCCAATTGTTAGAACTCATTTTCACAAAATACGCGCGATGCATGCTTGTGACGTAAGTACATCGGATGCACAAGCGTCACCCGCTCGAGAAATTTCGGTAGACTGGCTAGCCGCCCGGGTGGCGCGGGCAGCCCGTGGCAGTCAACAAAAGAAATGGGCGGTACGATACTTCACGCGTTTGCATGTTATTGGCTAATGATTTATTTGCATTTCGGCCCGCATTGGCCGGACATCCTTCTAGTCCACGTGGACTCCTCATAACTCTTTTGAATGCCAAATTGTTTGAGCAACATAATACTTATTTGAGAACGCCTAGTGTAGTTTTTGTTTTAATTACATATTTGATGCTATAGATGGTAGTAGACCATGGTCTGAACAACGTTTGTTCTAGCAAAACTGGGATTCAAATGTCACCGTGTATATGGGAGACATATCTAAATATTTGTAAATGTCATCACGACTGATAGTTGTTCCATTAAGCCCACTGACAAGTATTGTCAGCGATAAAGCCACGTAATCACTGCACAAATGTCCCGCGGCACCAGTCGCTTGAAACGATCACCTGACGTTTCAAGCGACTGGTGCCGCGGGACATTCATAGTCCACGTGTGTTGTGTTTTATGTATATTTTGCCTCACGACATTTTGCATTTAATGTGCCTAGGGTCACGTGTCGTGGGAAGCTTTATGCGTCGGAGCCTGTTTGGCCGTGTGCTGTGTACGATGCACGACAAAAAGCGATAACGCGTTGGTTTGCAGCTATTGCAGGGCAAGAAACTATCGTACATAGTATTTTTTGGACGTACCCAGGTCGCTAGGTCGCTTATTTCGTTTTCATCATCCAATGTTTATCTATAATCATCCAAATCAATTAAGCCGTTTAAGATTATAAGTCTAACAAACAAACTCACCTTCGGATTTATAATATTCGTCAGGATGACGTTTACATTAGTAGTAATAACAAAATTCATTTTGTCAATCATAACGTAATTATGTCTGCTTGCTTTACCAAGTGCATGGAGAACAATCGGACATGACGCTCTTCTAGAGACCCAATGTGTAGAGGGCTTAATATACAAAGTCTGCTACTAGTGCCACTTTTCCCTTCAGTAGCCAATATTGAAACTATTCATTTCCGCCATCTTTGAATGTCATAGATTGTTTACTCGTTGGTTTACTGCATAATAACTCTATGGTTTACAGTCTGTTTATACGGAGCCACTTGCTTATCAAACAATGTTTTTCGGGTTAAACCCAATATAAAAAAAAAATGCTGTGATTACCTTTATCTTAATTTGACTGAGATCTATCTTAAGAGAGAATTTTTACGAATGTACGCGAAATCTAAGTGTGACACCTTAATTAGATGGAGCCCTGTCATTCTTCTTTATATGTAATATTGAAATGTTTGTGTACTTCATTTTAAGAGATTTGAGGGATTGAAATACAGTCAGTCTATTACGTAAAATTTATTTTAGTCTTTATTTCAATCGGTCCACTCGTTCAAAATTTATTACAATATAAAGTCATTAAAAAATAGTCACGTCACCAGTATAATAATGCATTTTACATAAATTAATAAAAAGTCATAGGTCGGCTCGACATTCATATACTTAATTAAATCAACATCTTCTAAAGTTATATAAAACTAGCTGTTGCCCGCGACTTCGTCTGCGATCCAGGATGGAAAGTAGCCTATGTCCTAACCCAGGTCATTTCATCCAAATCTGTTAAGCCGTTTTATTGTAAAAGCGTAACAAATAAATAAACGCACTTTCGCAGTAGTAGTTAGGATTAACAAAATATGAATTACAAAACAAAACAGCTTTGACTTAGGTAAGTCTAAAATGTCTAAAAACTAAATGCAAAAAATAAATTGACTGACACAAAATATCAATAGCACAAAATACAAAATACGCTTAAACTTGACTGACCATTTTTTTTATGTCTTTTGAATGACTGCGTAAGAGTGCTTTGAATCTCGGCAGAGAACCAAAGAACACATCCCAATCTGGTAGTTTTGAGTTGAGTTCGTTGTATTGAATACACATCCTAGATATTGGCGAGTGTCTCCCAATGTTACGCCTACAGGTGGGCGGTTCAATAGTCTAGGATAGGATAGGATATTGGCTATCTGGTGGGATTATATGGGACCGACAACATGGCTCGTTCAAGTCATTGTTGGCATTCTATTAGACCTTTGACAATTTTATAAAGTAAAACGAAACATGACGATATCTCTAAGTTTTATATGGGAGCTGTTTATAAAACTTAAGTCGTTGGAATAGTTATGAAACAAGCTAACATAAAGTACAGTTTTTTTCGCAATAATTCTTAATCTTAATGTAAGGGGGAAGGAGTTTTTTTACACATTTAGAATCAGAAATACCTGTTTAACATAAAATAAAAATTGCATTTACTGTCTGTCCGTCTGTTTAGTTTTTGCTCCTTAACGGCTGAATGGATTTAGATGACAGGCATACTGGATGGTCCCTGACCTGGGTTATGAAATGAAATTGTTTAGTCTGTAAATAGAATATCGCGGAATCACTTTTACACGTCATATTAAGAAACTATTAAAAATAGCGAGATGAGTTCGGCCTTTCCGATCCGACTACTCTGAGAAGAAAGGCCGAAACAAACTTATAAGTATACTTCTTTATCCCGGTAGTTATCCCTCGGGAACGTTCGTTCGATAATTTTCGACACCCACGCGGGTGAAGCCGCAAATGAAACAAAATATTCTGAAGCAAAAATTAAAGTTGATTTTCATACCAACTTACATAATAATCTATATTCAATTACTCTCTACTTGGGGGCACGGATTTCGATGAGATTTGGCACACAAGTAGAACATGATCAGCTTTCTAATTACGCAACATATTTTCGTAAACGATAAAGACAAATCTGTTTCATTTGGACAGTTCAACAACATTCATTGCGTTATTTACGTTGCTCTGCAGTTTTTTTTTCGAACTTACGGAGCAATGGATTAGCAATCTGTTTCAAAACGATTCAGATTCGGATTGATTTTGCATTACGTAATTAGGGTACTGGTTTAGGACATAGGATCGACCTCCACGCGGGCGTAGCCGCGAGCAAAGGCTAGTATAAAATACTTCTCTATAATAAAAGACTAAGCTGCTGTTCCCACTGACTTAGTTCAGGTAGTGTGGGCGGACTTGTGACATCAGTTTGTGAGTGCAACGTAAAGATAATAATTCTCGACCCGGTTTTAAAATTTATTAAAGGTAAGTAGGTTCCTAATAAATATAAATACATTGATTTAATTAATTATATATAAGTAACGGAGTCTTTTGAGTATAAATGATTATTCCTCTGACTCTGTCTTCTGAGAATTGAAATGCCATTCCATTTCTTACAGTCGTCAGCCGACGACGGGCTGGCATAAAATGCCTTGTGTTGTGGCATTTTCTCCAAAGACCCTACTCAAACAATTCTAAAGTGCCTGTAAATGGTTTAATTAAGTAATTTAAATAAATGCTTTAAGTTTGAGTTAGCGAGGTGTGGTTATTAGGGTTCAGTACCAATAAAACAAACGAGGAAGCCCAAGAGCTACTACAGGAGCTTGTCACAACCGGCACCCCAGTCTGAGTAACGATATCTCAAATATGGCGAGGGGGGTAATGGCTGATCTTTGCGTTATGCTCGTGAACGGGTGCTGCTTGTGGTGACTGGTCGTCTTGCTGATCATGGTTTTGTTATTGTTATTAGTAATTAACTGTTTATTTATTTTAACTCGATGGTCCTAGTTTATCATTTATAACTTCAGTTACAGCTATATATAGCTATATGTAAGCGGGCACGCCCTTTATGACTGCAGGATTTTATTTAGATATTGCTTACGTTGATTCTTTATTTGATTTTTATTTCTGCTTGAGTACAGTTCTCGATATTTTTGTCTATATTGGCGTATGCTAGCTGACATATGGCTATTAATTTATAATTTAAATTATGTTTAATGTTGCGTAATGTAAATAATTTTGCATACTAATAAATAGAATCTTCTTTTTTTTTATTGGACAGTCAGCTATGCTGCTGGGAAGTTTGTTGCGCCACTTCTTCTTCCCAGCTAAAGCACTAGGAAGTGGTGAAGGGTGGGCGTTTTGTGGGACTGTCTTATCTAACTTTGACGTTCTAAAAGTGCTGATTCTCAGCCTAGTTTGAATAAATGACTTGAATGTTGATACTTTCCGCTAAATATTTGTATAAGATGGTAAAAAAGGTAATGTTGAACCCTATTTAATGAGTTTAGAGGGTGTGCGGTAATATTGAGAAGGTGGGTATTTGAAGTTCTATGTGTAAACCTATGTGATTTTATTTATTGTTGACCAAAGATGTATTTGTTTTCTATAATATTGTCTCTTTATTTTTATCACATTGGAACAAGTTTTTTTTTTTGTTTTTTTTATTAGGGAGGGTTTTTTCACTGGAACAAAAGTTACAGAAGCGTTTATAAGTAATTATTAAAATTATGTTGAAAGGATCTAATCTTATTTGACGCTGCATTTTGTTTTTAAGCCTTATGCGACGCAGTGCTTCTGTAGTAATCCACGGCTTCAAAGTTCTCTTATCACAATAAACAGATTTGATTTTTGATTTGCATGACCTAATCACCTCCAACAGTTTAGGGGCAAAGCTGTCAGGGAGCGTGTAGGTATCATACATTGATATTTAAGCATTTTCAAAATCTATGACCTTTGAGGTTTTTGAACAAAAAAGAAAAAAGAAAGGAAAGAAAATACGTCTATTCAACAACACGTTTGTTTAACAAGTTCTTTGTGTTTTATTTGAGCGAGTTATATTTAGGAGAACGATAGTATGATCCGTTATTGTTGTACTAACCACTGCCACAAAGGCAGAGGTTTTAATTTTATCAAACTTCAGAAATGTATAGTCGAAGGAGGCCATGAACAGATAGCATATTTAGATAAATTAGGCTACTTTTAATCGTTTTTTTTATATTTCTGTGGGTTTTTCTATTATATTAATATCACCCATTGATGTAATAAGACAACGGTGTGAGTTAAAAGAAGATGTAGTGACAAAAATTTTAAAGGTTATGCCGAGATGGTTTGGTCATGTTGAGAGGATGAATGAAAGGCGAATAACAAAATGTATTTACAAGGCAGATGTGACTGGAAACGCCGGGAGGGGACGCCCTACGAGGACATATGTATACTGACCTTATTGGTGATGTTCTTCAGAAAGGACAGGTGCGTAGCACTCGCAACCGGCGTGCGTGTATGACCAGATGAATGAACGTAAACGAGGCAAAAGAAGCATGCAAGGATCGTAGCAGGTGGCATTCTGTAGTTTCTGCCTACCCCTATGACAATAACATTCTTGCATATTACAAGGTTCTAGATAGCTATTTAATGACCTTATCGAGAGTGTCAGCGCAGGCAATAGTCGAGGAACGGTATATTACAGTAAAATTACTCACGGTGATTTTAAGAGCCGAAGCATTTGTTAAAGTCAGTTCTGTTACCAGGAGCATATATTTGTTCCGTATATTTGTTTTGGTTTAGCTAAAATAATATTTATTAGTAGTATTTGTTTCATAATTATCTAATCTACACTCAGTAAGAATAAGAACATCCACGTCAAACTAAAGTATTGTACTGAGATTTTAATTTAGTGAAAATGTCAATTTTGCTATTCTGAATTTGATGATTTCACCTAAAATTTTAATTGTCTAACTAAAGACTCTTACTTAATCGCGATTAAAAATGGTGTGGAGTAATATGTACTAAATATTCGAAAATTCACACGAACAGCTCGACTTGGGGTGCAAAAACTGTACTGTACTGGATTTTTTTCTTTTCTTTTGCTTATATCTCGAAAATGGTGTGTCCTATCGCAAAAATAATGGAAATTTCGGACCCCGTTATGAAACTCTTATACCCCTAATACTCAACACGTAGGTTTTTTTTTTTTTCCATACAAAAAGTGTAAAATTCCATATAAAACACGTCGAGGCTGCCCCACCCCCCTGCCCTGCTCCCTAAAAATCAAATACAAACAAGTATGTACCACGTGGAGTCGCAATTGTCAAATTCGATTTAGTTGTGAGAATAATTTTTAAATTAAGACTTTTTACTACAGAATAGCTTTAAGATTCTCATAGCCAAAAGTAAGGAATTGTAGTGATAGTTTAGTTAGTTTAGTTCGGTGTACAAGCGAATCGGCACCATTACCCACGAGTCTGATGATTGAGTAAAATAAGTATTAATCACAAAAAAAAAACTACATAAATAAGCAGAAGTTTTAGTTCAATGTGGGGTTCAACGGGTGTATGAGTGTTGTAAGCGAGATATAGTTGTAATTTGGATGATAGTCAATGAGTGCTGCGTGGAATGTTTGTATGAGGTGGGTTTTTTAGTGTTTATATTTCATGACCATGTTTTACAATAAAAATGTTTTTTTTTATATATCTATATCTAATTAATTTTAACAAGCCATAGGAACTATAACGTATTCCAACCAAAGTAAATAGACAAATAAAATAACTAGAATTGTCATGCACTTTGAAGCAAGCTATGCACTCTCTTGTTCTGTCTCCAAGGTGTCTTTGGTTCTGTATTTTTTTTCGTTTTTAGCCATCGACTTTCGGAGTATGTTATTTTTCACTTTTTTTTTTAATTTTTTTTTTTTTTATATAACATCATCAACATTCATTCACATTTTCAGTAGTCGCCGCGGATTTGTACCGTAAGGCCAGTTTGGTTTCAGCCATTTTAATTTTTCTTACATGCAATAGAATTTATCCTAGGTTTTAAGATGCTTGTTTTACCTTTGAGACCACCCGTAGCTCGTATCAATAAGCCAGGCCACACACATTCACACTTACACGTATTAGTCCATATCTTGAAAACTACTGAACATATTTTGACGTAACGTATAACGTTCCCTAAGTTGAAGTAAATGTAAGCCAATAAAAAATGTTCACTATCCGATGAATAGTTTAGGAGAATGCGTGGACAAACATTATACAAATAAATAAAAAAGACTTTATTTAATACTACTAATTAAACTTGACATAATTTATCTAGTTTATCTTATTTATAACATCATAGGTATACAGCGTGTAACAAAAGCCCTGTCCGATCCGTGAGGGTGTTGTTAAGAATCATACTGAGGGTCTACAAAAGTGGTCTTCTTCTTCCTAGCGATGGCAATTTTATTTAGATTGCCATCGCGCGACTCGGCCCAAACTTCAGACACGTGTTTGGCGCCATTACTAACGTCCATCAGTTTCTGTCAGGTGCAGCTGACAGGACACGCAGGACACGACATTAAGCACCACATTTACACTCCAATGCGGAGTCGTCTATGAATCTCCACCTGAACAGATTTTCCTTACTTCGGCCAACCTGAGTCCGAAGTCTGTTTAAAGACTTCCAGGTTCCATGGCAACTCATGTCCAGGTGGGACATCTTCAGCAGGTGGAACGAATGGTTTGGGTAAGGAAGCACTGTCTCGCCACAACTTCAGTATCTCGTTTGGTCGTTCGCCAGTGAGTGGGACGACACACTTTAAAAACTGTTTCGGCTTTTCAGCCTTTGTGGCACAAAGATGTTGTCGTGCAAAGGGTGTCGTGTCTCGGAGATCATTTTGGATCTTTCACTGGAGGCTGCCGCCGCTCTGCGAACTACTGGTGGAGCTATTCCTGCCAGTGGAAACAGCATTTGAACTGCAGCTTTGCATGGGCAGAATGACTCCACACGGGGAACGCGAATTCACCCGCAGAAAAATATTGAGCCAGCCCCGTAGTCTGCATAACGTCAGGCAAAGTACCCGACTTCGACGAGACTAGTCGCCGAAGAGGCCTGTTGCGAGAGTGCTCCGTCTGCTTGATGTTCTTGCAGTGTTTGCTGAATGTTAAAGACCTGTCCAGAGTAACACTAAGATATTTAGGGGAGTTGCTGTGTTTGATGGACACCACACCCCAAACAATGTTAAGCTTGCAGCATGCCTCTCTATTGCGGAGATGAAATATGCAAGACTGGGTTTTGCTAGAATTGTACTTGAGTGAGTTAGCGAGGTAATATGTGGCTAAGTCACCAAGAGCGTCTGACAGGTGGACCTCAACTTTGTCGTTTGGGAGGTGAGGGCAAGGTTGTCTGCATAGAGGAAGCGGGACGTGTCCGCGTTGGATGGTTGGTCGTTGGTATAGATATTAAAAAAGAGCGGTGCCAGGACACTACCGGTAGGTACTTGAAGTAGGCCGTTTTTGTGCGTCCTCCAACGACTTTTTTCCGAGAGAAGATGGACCTGGAAACGGTGATTGTGGAAACGTTCTCGGAGTATTCGATCAAAATTCTGATCGCTGATCAATGTCTCCACTTTCCACAACAACCGTTTGAGGTTGACTGCATCGTAGGCAGCTGACAGGTCCACGAATACAGTACCTGTGACTATTCCTGTCTCATAACCATTCTCAATGTGTTGAGCTAGTTTGAGGGTCTGATTGCAGCAAGACTTGACGGTTTGGGCCTGAAATCAGCTTGCTCCGGGATTAGTTTCTGGTCAATAACACTCGTTAGTCGGTTCAGCAAAAACTCAAAGAGTCTCAAAGAGTTTGTGCGTATGGCAGAGCAGATAAATATTGGACGAAAGTTTATTGGATCGTCTGTTGCTTTACCTACGTAAGTAGTATTTTTCATGAAAAAAGGAAAACAATCGCCGCAATTTTCAATGGGGAATTTTACCGGGCTATTTACATGTGGCGCGGGCGGCCGTCCGTCGTTAGGCGGGTGTCCGTCATAATCATAACTCATAACTCGTCATAATCATGACCCTTGTTGAAAATTTTGCAATTTTTTTATGTAATCTCATAATTTTGGTAGGTACTAAAAACGTGAATTTTTAATAGCACCTTTTTTATTTTCAATTATAACAAGTATTTTTATTACTTTTTGGTAATGCTATTGCAGTACCTATTTGCCCTTTTCGGATCGGACAGGGTTTTTGTAACACATTGTATAGTATTAGATTAGATTAGATTAGTATAGGTATGGATGTATTGTATAAGTTAATTGATTTTAGTAGAAATCGCCTCTGCGGCGTAGGCCTCTCTGGAACCTTTCGATGTATCTCTTTTCATTGATGGTATATCAAAAAACGCGCCAGAAATGAAAGAGGGAGCTAAATATCAAAGAGTATATACTTAAATAATAATAAACATAGACAAAAAAAGTCTTCATTTTCGATACTTACACAAAAATTAAACAACAACAAAAAACCATAGAACCCTCCATTATCGTGGGCTGCCCATGTTGCTCAAGTCAGTCGCAAAGTGCACTTTACGTTCCATTCGTTGAAATGCCTCCAGAGCTTCTTGCCCTTGAACACAAAAATCTCCCTTGCTCAAACTCTCATTCAGCCCATTATAGATTACGCCGATGCGATGCCTGTTATTTGGATGCCACCGAGGAGCTTTTAAATAAACTTGAGCGTTTACAAAATATATGTATTCGTTTTGTTTTTAACCTTAAAAAATATGATCACGTCTCTAACTTCCGCAAGATACTCAAGTGGCTCCCTATTCGACTTCGCAGGAACTCTCGGATATTGTGTCTGCTATTTAACCTCCTTCATAATCCTAAAACTCCTTCATATCTGCGGGAGCGCTTTTCCTATGACCGTCCTTCTGATGTGCCTTGCAGGTCGCATCTTAGAAACCTGCTTAAGTGCCCTACCCACTCCTCTGACTTCTACTCCTACTCCTTCACCGTGCACGCGGTGCGGTTGTGGAATTCACTTCCGCCTGACATTAGGGACTGCCAAACTGTTGCAGTATTTAAAAGAAGAGTGAAAGAACACTATCTTTCCACTTCGTCATAGTTGCGTAGGTATTTATGTTGTATTTTATTTATTTTAGAAGTATGTATGTATGTATGTTCGTAAGTATATTGTCATATAATTTGTTTTATTTTATTAAGTGAATTGTTTTGATTTTATGTATTTTACTTTCTCTCTACTTTTACACACGGTGTCTACATCTCTTTTTACCCTCTGTCCTATCGCAGGTATGCTGGAAGAGATTTCATTAGAAATAAGCATCACCTTTGTACGTATTTTTCTGTTCTTATAATCTTGTCTGTTTATTTTTGTGTACATAAATGGTTAAATAAATAAATAAATAATAAATAAATATAAATCTTAGCTCAGAAGGAAAAACGTTATATTCTTTGGGATTGCGGAAAAAGAAAAGGCATATGAAAGTTTAGTCTCCATAGTGTTAGACATAATTGACAATGACATGGAAATACCTTGCCAGAAATGGAAAATCGATCACGTCAATAGGAGAGCGACAAACTCAGGAAAAGTTAGAGCAGTGGTTGTCACAATAACAACAACAAGCAGGAAAATACAGATACTCAAAAATAAAACATCACTGGAGTGTACAAATATTTACCAGAAAGAAGATTTTCCTCTTAGCGTGGATGCTGTTACAAGAATACCTTAAACGTGAGCGTGATACAAAAAACAAGAGAATCGGAAGCCCAGACTCCCACAAAAAGAAATATAAACAAACGTTTTATGTCTCGTTTTAGGGTCCATATTGACTCAACTAAAGTTCTTTACCCGAAATTGTTCTTCCTAACGATTTGTAATCCGAATGATCACTCTTCCTAAAATTTTTCATCCTAAAGTTTTCATTCATACTATTTGTAGTGCTACCGGCGATGTTCATAACACTCATGTTTCCGAAAATTGTAATTAATAATATCATTAATGTAAATATATTTAAACTCCTACTGTTTTTTATCATAACGCTTTTATCCCTAAACATTTTTGGCAAAAAAAATCCAAGTCTTCGCTCCGTAGCGCCCCCAATGCTACACTCCAACCGAAAATCATAAAACACGACTCATTTACGGTTATGTTTATGGCCTGGGAGTTTATACCGCAGTTTTAACCGTACCTAAACCAATAACTATAGGACTGATTCGGTTCTGGCACTTCGCCGGCCGCTGCCGCGGCACGCTCGCTTCGCTCGCTCGGCTCGTGCGTTGTGGTCACAGTTCTAACCTAACCTAAACCAATAATTATGAATAAGACCGATTCGTTTCTGGAACTTGACTGAATGACTGGAGCGTGACTCTGGCTTCCAAAAATACACCAATAAAAGTGATTATTTGAAAGCTATAGCCGCTAATATTAAACTAATTTAATTGAAAAGTGTATATGAAATCATGTATTTAACTAACTGTACCATGGTACTATTATTCTTATTGTATGTTATGTGACAATAAAGTTACGCAAAATTAATGTATGTAATACTGATTATTATAAATAAAAAGAAATCTAAACAAAAATATATGACTTTGAATAATAGTGTAAAAGATGGTTATGTTGAGAAAATATAGGAAAACAAATAAAAGTATAATAGATGTTTATTGCTACTGACATTATGAAGTTGAATGCTTCGGAATTATGAACATTAGAGACAGAGTAGTTAGGAATTGTGATTGTTAGGATGAAAAATGTTAGGAAGAACATTTTCGGATTTCCAATTATCGGAGTTGAAAGTTTAGGTGAACTTTGGCGCACCCCTCGTTTTATGAATCTCAACAACCAGTCTCAGTACCAGTCACCTCTTCAGACGGTGGTCTGGTGGTCGTGTCCTTAAAATAAAAACATGTTTTTATTTTAATGTTTAAAAATTAATTGAAACTTGTTTTAAACTGTGATTTTAAACACTTAATAAAAATCATGGTTTTACTTAAAACTGTTTTGAACATTGCTTAAGAGACGTGTTTTATAACAACTTGTTTGTTTATGTCAGCCCTGACTACCACCATACCATGTTGCAAGCAGTTTTGCTGTGTTCCGTTTTGAAGGGTTGCTGTTGCACGTATAATTGCACACTAGCACACCAGTTATCACATAAATACTGCTGCCACGGCCAGCTGCGATGCCTCTGACATATCAGAATCTCCACAAACGGCGATTACCGTTTGTTCCAGTTGGGTTGGGTTGTTTGCATCAGATCAAAGTATTTTTTTGTATCAGTTGGTGGGTAGTCCGTTTTTTCTTCTAAAATTGTTTGTCAGAAAATTATTATCTATAACACGTTTGCTATAAACTTCAGTAACCATAATGTTCAAAAATTCGAAATTTTGTATTACATAATTATTATCTTTACTTCTAACACTATTCTGTAATAATATCGAGTACTATAATAATAGAATCTCTTAATTTAGCATGAAATAAAGTCATATGTCCTAAGTATTGTATTATACAGGGTGTTTGGTGCATCGTGTGCCAAACTGAAATGGTCGACTGAAGGGATCATCTGCCATCCTTTCAGACCCCCTAACACCTCTCATGCCCTGTGGATTTTTAAATCGACTTTTTATTGTTTTATAAAAAAAAGACCCAAATTTTACATTCAAATACAATTTTAAAAAAAAAGTATACGGCTTAGACCCTGAATTTGAATTTTATTTAAATATGTATTGTTTTAGATTACTTTTAAATAAAAAATTAGTGACATTAGTCATCGAGTTTACTCGCAAAGTTTCGGAATATGGTAAACTTTAATTAAAGCTGTAGGTACATGTTACAGCTGATTACATGGCTTCAAAAAAAAAACAAAAGCGACCGGAATATTCCAACTCCCTGAAAAATTCTCTAGTCTATCCTCTTGATAATGATGTGCCACAAGCCATAAAAATCTTTTAACAACTTTGTGAATTCGCTAGAATTGTGAATCGAGTCACATTAGGCTAATATTTCAAAATATGATTAATAAAAAAATGCTTAAATGATACCTGACAAATCTATTAAATCTGTTATCTCACTCGTATAAGGTAAAATCTGTCTCCTATATCTATTCGTGGGTTTTACTTGAAATAAAAATAATCAAATTCCATTTTTTACATTTAGGTATTTCATATTTTTTACAAATCCTGCTCAAATTGTTGGCCTCTGTTGCGAATACCAACATCTGTTTCGTATTTCGTCTTGTATTCCTCCTTAAATGTATTGAAAGCCGTATAATCTAACCTAACCTAACTCGTATCTACATAATGCCTTTTTTTTTTTTTTGGGTGGGAAATCATCAAATGAGGAGTCATTTGTTAAGAATCATAGTGACAGTCTACATAAGTGGTAATTTTCTGGAAAAAAATAGAAGAATAATCGCCGCATTTTTGTCCAATGGAGAATTTTACCAGGCTATTTACATGCGGCACGGGCGGCCGTCTGTCGTTAAATGGGTGTCAGTCATAACCACAGATATAGATAGACATAACGGACAACCCAACCCTTCGGGGAAACAAGGCGTGATGTTATGTTTATGTTAGATAGACAATATCTGTGGTCTTATGATAGAAAATTTACCAATTTTTTATGGAATTGGGATAATTTTGGTAGGTACTAAAAACGTGAACTTTAAATAGCAATAACTTTTTTATTTTCAACAATAATAACCTTGGGAAGTCATCAAATGACTTCTCCCGCTCTGGGTGGAGCGGGAGGGCGTGTCAGACTCTTACTGACTAAAACCCACCCGTGTTCCTTCTGTTGCCTGTGCAATGCCAGGGGGCCACGGTATCCCTTTCGGACTTTCCCGCAAATCTACATAATGCCTGAGAGAAGTTCATAGCAAAAGCTTTGTAAAACAAATTTGTTTTTAAAACATTATTAGAATAAATAAACAATAAATAATTTGACTTATAACTTTTATTGAAAACGGTTTTAAGTCTTTTGTTTATTCATAATATTTATGACAAACAGATTTAGGGTATATTGTATTTAGGGATTTCAATTTTGTGGCATGTTATATTATGTGACATTAAGTTCGGGAAAGTTATCATTCGGACAAATGATGATTAGGACAAAAAAAATATGGCACTTTTGACTATGGATAATAAAGTTAGAGAACACAATAGAGAACCGTCTGCCATAGGACTTAGTCCTTGTTCGGCTTCGTGTGGATACGATGCTCGAAATGAACCAAATTAATAAAAATCGAGTTTAGTACTTAAACGCGTATTTATTCTATATTTTTTATGAACTTGCGCCCACGAATAGTGTATTTAATAAGTACTGAAATGGTTTTATTCTTCGACATATAGACAGTACTCGACCATCATTAATAATTCATAGTGATGAATATTAATCGTATATTTTAAAATAATTATTTACAAATCGATTCAAAAACTTCCTTCTCATCCATATAAGTCTAGAGTACAGTCAATTAAAGCTATTATTTGTACTCACTTAGGTACATTATTTTGAACATGTTTTATCCATATATTTGTAAAACAAAACCATTTTAAAGTATCGGGTTGGTCAACGAATTTAAATTTTATACCAATTACTATAACGAATTTTTAAAAACAGTTTATATAAAGGTCAGTTGTCACTTGTCATTCGCTTTGTTTCCCTAAGACGACCCACTGACCGTTTCTTGGCATTGTTTTCCTCGTTTTGCTGTGATTATTTTTCAAGTACTGTTTTGGTTTTGGATATTGATACCTCTTCTCATGCTGACCCCGGCACGCCTATGAACTCCGACCCTAATCCTATCGTTGACCCCAGCTTCAATATGGATATCGAATTCGCTGAAACCTGAATCGTACGGATACGGACGAGGCAATTTCGCTTCAACTCCTGCCTGTGGTGGAAACTGTGTTACAGATCCTATGTCCCACTGGTATTAGTTATTAAGCCTATATTATATTTATATTTAAAGTGCCTGCTCATACCGAGCCAAATTCTCATAAAAAGTAGACTATGTCCTAACCCGTTCAGTTGTTTGTGCGCCAATCCGGAACATATAAGTATCAAGACCAACAGACAAACAAACGTACATGACATACAAACATTTTTCGTTACTATTTTATAAAAAAAAAATAATTGACTATATACCTCACAGTACCCTGGCAAAAACAATGTATTTAGGAACCTGTTTAGCGGTTTTTTAATTTTTATAAATCTCCTGACGCATATTAATGTAAATATGTTTATTTATGTCTTTTTCCATCTCGAAGTTGACGTCGTTCAGGTCAAAATTTGCATACTGTATAATTCACTACTATAAATAAATTTTAAAGAAAAGAAAGATAAATAAGAATATTTGTCACAAAAACACGTGCATGTAAGAAGATAGGTAAATAACTCGGTAACAGGACAATAAAACACAATAGATTTAAATAATAATCACGAGCACAAAACAGAAATAGTCGGCAGCTGCTGGAACGACCTGACTTTGACAAGAAGGCTTCCTCTCGGGACCTGCGGGTCCTCATAGCACAGCATCATGCTGAGAGGAAGCGCTGATTTTCAGTGGTCGCCCGAAAAAGACGTACGGAAAACAAGTTAGGTTTGACGAATAGGGATGATGCCTGGGTCAAAAAACAAAAAAAAAACTATTTAGTCCGTCAGTCAGATAATAAAAAAATATTAGACTCGTATTTTGTGCTTTAACATATAAATAAAAAATGACTTAGATAAAACGCATTAAAGTTGAGTAAGTACACAAGTAAGTATAAAATCTATATACTCGTGACGACATGGCACATTTTAACTCAATGTATCGCCATAATCTTTTCATAGCGTAAAAAAAGAAAAAATACGTGTACGTTATTTTTTCATAATCTACATGACGGACAAAAAACATTTTTTTTGTCGTCATCCCTATTGTACATATAAATAGGTAACAAAATAGAATAAAATAAACAGTAATTAGCATATAATGCAACTATAACGCATGTCTCGATCCCCTGGGCATATCAGCATAAAAGTTATACTATGTCCTTCTCCAGGTCATGTCCTATCCATGTGCCTAATTTCATCTAAATCTGTTCAGCCGTTTCATATCAGCGTATTACCTTGCTAACTGCATACTATGGTTTAGTTGCTTCAGTTCTGAGGTGTGGTGTAATTTTTTGGGGAAATTCGACTGATCTTGACTTAATTTTTAAAGCACAAAAACGGTGCAAACGGTTTACAGGTTTCGATCATTTGAAGCCCATACATAGCTCTGTTTGGGCTTCGAAACCTGTAAACCGTTTTAACCGAGTACAAAATTTTAACTCTCCCAAGCCTATATTATTATATCTATGAGGTCTCAGTATTTGCTAAGATCAATAAAAAATTATTTACATTAGCCTCACAAGTGAATAATAGGCAACAACGTGACGCATTTCGCGTATATGTCCGCCGGACATATACCGCCTTAATGCACAAAAGTGTTTTTCACATGGCTCCTGTAATCTTCAATAAATTACCTAAAGAAATAAGGGCAATGAATACTGCCTTATTTAAAAACGTCTAAAGCCTTTTAGTTAATAAATGTTACTATAACTTGAACGACTTCTTTAACGATAATTTTTCCAAACATAAGACCTCACAGTGACATCAAGTAATAACAATTATTATGCATGTATCTTTAATTAATTAATCTGTATGCCATTGCATTAATTTAATATCTTAAAATATTTTATGATTGTTTTTATTTATTTGTTGATTGTATTTTATGATAGTATACATTTTGATCTGAATAATTATCATGTCCACAAATATTAATTTATACAATTTAATAAATTATAATTCAATTCAATTTTATTAGCATATATAGCATATATATTATATAAGATAAAATATCAAATAATAGCGTGATTATGTCATGGAAGAATGTAAAAAATATATAAACATATTTTATGATTGTTTTTATTTATTTGTTGATTGTATTTTATGATAGTATACATTTTGATCTGAATAATTATCATGTCCACAAATATTAATTTATACAATTTAATAAATTATAATTCAATTCAATTTTATTAGCATATATAGCATATATATTATATAAGATAAAATATCAAATAATAGCGTGATTATGTCATGGAAGAATGTAAAAAATATATAAACATGGTAATTGGGAGCAGTTAATAGACTTACATAATTTGCCGTTAATGAGGTACCAGGGAAGCCACATGTGCAGAAAGAATTGTTGCTAAACTTCCTTGTCTTCAACGTAGTCTTTAATTAATTTATAATATGCTTTATTGATAAGAAGGCGTTTAATGCGGGTTTTGAACTTGCCATCGCTAAGTTCTGTAACCGACTTAGGCAACTTGTTATAAAAGCGGATACTGTTTATAAGAAATGACGCTTGTTTTACTCGTAGTTAATCTAAATTTGGGTATCACAATTTCATGTCTACTAAGTGTATTTATATTATGGAAATCACTTCTTATTTTGAAAAGTCCTAAGTTGTTGCGAACATACAAAATACTTTCTAAGATATAAAGCGAAGGCAGAGTCAGTATATCAATTTCTTTGAATTTGTTTCGAAGGGATTCGCGAGGACCCATTTTATAGATAGCGCGGATTGCCCTCTTTTGTAAAATTGAATCCACGTCAGCTGTCGATCCCCAAAGCAGAATGGCATAAGATATAATACTGTGGAAATAAGCAAAGTATATTAACCTAGCTGTGGCTATATCAGTCAACTGCCTTATTTTTCTTACTGCGTATGTAACTGAACTTAATGAAAATCAAAATTTCAATGTGGGCACACCATTGCAATTTTGAATCTAAAGTAATTCTTTCAAGGCCTGTTCGTAATCCAGTCTAGTGGTAGTTTTGTTAGGGATGTGAACGTTCGAATTTAGTTACTGTCAGAAAAGTGGTATAATGGTCGGTAATTGTGGTATGTACTAAAGCAATAAACGGTGAGACCTTTTTCCTATGTAATTTTATCATGAAATGATCAAGGCAGTTCCTTTCTCTAGTAGGTAGTACATGTCCAGGTAGGATACCATACAATTCCAACATATTGTGATAGTTATTTCTATTGTTAAGGTCACTGCTCGTCTCTGATTCTTTTGGTTTGATATTGATATTTATGTCTCCCGCTACGATGATATTATTGTATGAACTTAGTGTATCTAAATGAGCGCTAAGCGAGCTCACGAAGTTTTCAGTGTTAGTGTTAGAAGGGAAACGGTAAATACACATTACAATATTGTTAAGTATGTCCAACTGAAGACAAGATGCTTGAGATAGCTCAATTTCTTTTACTTTGGGTTTTAATCCTTGTTTAATATTAACAACAACTCCATCATTTTGGTTTAATTGACGTGACGTAAAGTAGGACTGATATTTTTGTAATTGGGGAATTGGTTTAGAAGAATTAAGTCTACATTCCGTTAGAATTATTATATCAGTTTCAAAGTTAAATGTTAAGAGATTAAGCACAAAGTCGTCGAAGCTGCAGTAAATGCTCCTTATATTTTGGGAAATAATAGTTAGGTCATTTTTGTTTATGTGAACTTGTTTTTTTAACTCTGAAATGTCACACTCGACGGTACGGGCGATCTCAATGTTGTCTATTTCATTTAAAGTGTCACCCATTCAGAGAGTAAATGTTTAGAATTAATGTTTACATAATATTCATAGGTATGTAAATATGAACTAAGCACGTATCGGAAGACTTTCTTTGTGTAAAGAATATACAAAAAGAGTTTAAAATATATTCGTTTTCAATGTAGATGTGTAGCGTGTATATAATTGTGAGTAAGGTATATGTAAAGGTACGAGTTTGCATAAAAGTAAACAAAACAGTTAGAGTGTATAGACAAATTGACATTAGCACTCTGCAAGTAGTTGTGACCAAGGTAAGTATCAATAAAATAAATTAAAAACAATTTGAAAGCATTATGATGACGCAGTAACATTATACATAATATTATAGGTAGGTAGCATATACACCAGTAAGTAATGGTAAGTAGTCATGTTTTCACTAGAAGTTGGTGTATGTGTGGGTGAGGCCTCATCTTTCTTTAAATATACTTTGCCATAGGCAGTCCAGCAAAACTTATAAGCCCCTGACTTGGTTAAGTCGCGGGCGAGGAAGTGTAGTCGCGATCCCTTCGGAGTTAAATGTTCTGATAGAAATATCGGGTATCTTCTAAGGTTTTATATCCCAGATGCTTACAGCATAATTTAGTTTTGTTTTTATATTGTAGGCCTTACCCATTTTTAGGATTTCATTCCTCAGAAGAGTGGAGCCAGTTTCCACTACTATCGGAGTAATTTGTGAAGAGGAGTTCTTCCCACGTACTCTATAAATGTCCTTCACGTCATTGTTGTTAATATTGAGGTTTAAGTTGCGGGAGAGGCACATGACCATTTCCATTAAGTCTTCTTTATTTTCATTATTTCTCCGTGGTACATTCTTTAAGACAAAATTAGTTTTACGCCCCCCCATAAGCAGATCTTTAAGTTTGCTTTCCAGAATAGTAATACACTTTTTGTCTTCCTTATACTGCTGCTCCAACTGACTGATTTTATTCTTGAGATCCTCATTTTGCGCTGTTAAGTAAGTAATTGAGTTTTCTATATTGAGGTTTGACTGTTGTATTTCTTTTAGGGTAGTATTCATTTGTTGAATCTCGTTGCCATGTTTATCTGAGAATATTGTCATCATTTTACGCATTTCAAGCATAAAATCTTCCAGCTGTTTACTGAGCGAGTCCTCCATGTCGTCCCTATTTCTCTTTGATCGTTGAGATACGTAATTTGGCGGGGTTTTGCATAAAGAATGAAACTCTTTTACAAAGTATGATTTGATAAGTTAATGACAAGTGGCATACACACACGCGGACGCACCCTGTAAACACACACACACACACCCCACACACACACACACCTCCACACACTCAACCCCCACCCACACACATACACACACCTCCACACTCATACCCTCCTAGATTTAAGTTGAATTTATTTTTTGTATGTACCTACACTCCTACATTATTATTGTTACTAGTTTTAGAAGAGCGGGGTCTCTTAGCACAGGTATTTATCATACTTAAAAGGAGGCCTCTATGTAAAATTATTATTGTAGAAGTTTGTAAAGTTGTGACAACAGAAATGGACTTGAATTCAAAACTTGGAATGTCCTTACTGAAGTTTTCTTTTAGAAGAGTTTCAGCTAGTATAGATGATGAGGAGATATATATTTATAAAGGCAAAAAAACTAAATACATACACAGCATAACCCATAATATTTGTCGTAATTATAGATTTCGCATGCATATAAATTAAAGGAAAACACGACACCATTCATTAAATTGGGCCGGAGCGCATTGCATTTCAATACGGAAAGCCGTTGAGGCCCGCAGGCCGCCGCCGCACGGTCGAGTGCGAAGGTTCATACAAAATTTACGAAACTGATGTAGGGGAATGTTTCGTTGCGGTGCAGCCTTCCCAAATGTGCGACAGCCTTCAGAGAACTACCTAGGTACATTGTAATATTTAAATATTTATTTCAGAACTCGAGGGGCATGTTTAGTTAACACGGTGTTTGATTATTATCTAAGCACATGAAAGAGGCACTGAAAATGGGGTACGTCGCCGAAGAAAGTCATCAGCGGAATAGAGCGACGAAAAGTGAGTTTAATAAAATTGATTTATGTATTTATTATTAGGCTCTTCAACAATGAGTACCTACCTACACAAATTACTTTACATTTTGTACGTTGCAAACTTAAGTCTAAGCGCCTCATTACTTAAAGAAAAGCACAGCATGCACTACATTATGCGCAGTTACATATATATACATAGTTTAGATAAAAGTGAAAAATAAATGAATAAAAGCTAAATTGATTACAATAAATTATAAAGATTAAATTAGATAAGATTGAATTTTTATATGTTATGATTAGGTTAAAATTTGATTTTAGACTAGAGATACCCATTAAATGGCAAGCGCGGCTTTTTTTAGAGCAGGTATTGATGAGTGAAAGAGGTCAATGTCCACTTCGTAGTGCTCTTTGTATGCAGCGTACATTCTAAAAAGTATTGCCTCAAGTTGGCATGCAGAAAAGCCTCCTATTAGATCTTCTTGGCAGATTACGGGGCACAAATCGGGACAGTTCAGAGAGCCTGTCACTAACTTCAAAACAAAACTAGCATATTCCTGCGCTTCTCCAGCGACACCATATTAAAATACTTCAGTCTGTCTTGGTACGAGTTGAGCTTTTTGCACTTATTACTATTAAAGGTGAATGCCACAAGAACCGTTTTTGAAGGCGTTCGATGCGCTTGATGTGGACCTTATACTCAGGTGACCAGACCATACTGCAGTATGGCATTTTTTCACATTCAAAGACATTTTGTTGTGCTCACACCACTTAGTCAGCTAAGTCACTTTGGAACAATACCGAGTCCACAGGATGTTTTATAATCTTTATGTCTTTGACGTCATCAGCAAATAGGAATATATTCGAGTTCGAAAAACATTTATGAATGTAATTTATAAAAATAATGAAAACATGTGGACCCAAATGAGATCCCTGAGGGATTCCCGACGTTGCCCTGTATGAATCTGAAGAGCAGCCATTCACTAAAACCTTTAGCATCCGTCCAGACAGATATGACTGGATGGAACCAACTTAAGAGGGGGTCCGAACCGCCATACATTTTAAGTTTCTTGACGAGTATGCCATGGTCTACCGTGTCAAAGGCCTTGCTGAAGTTGGTGTAAACTGCATCAACCTGAACACGCTTACCAACCGCTTCAATAATGCTTTCAACATAAGTCACGAAATTGGTAGTTGTTGTTGTTGTGTAGATGTTGTGTATTTCCCCTTCATAAATACATATTGGCTATCCATTATTAGCTGTGATAAGGACCATATAAGGGCTTCAAATACCTTTGCAATTATGGAGAGAACAGCGATGGGTCTGTAATTGCTCACATCAGACTGATCCCCGTTTTTGAAAATAGGCCCAATTTTAGTTTCCTTTCAAATGGTTGGAAATGTACCCCGAAGCAGAGAATTATTAAATATAACACTTGATGGCAGTGAAAGAAAATCCGCCAGCCTATTTAAAAGCAAAGCAGGTATATTATCAGAAATTCATATTAATATTTTTATTAAAATTAAAATATTATACAGGCCGGCCCCTTTGTGAACGTCAATTTTTTTAATTCTTTGCGGATCTGATCTTGTGATACTGTTATTTGTCCTAACGTGCTGTTGTTTATGCACTCATCAATGTCGCCTGCGCCCGCATGCACACCATTCTCTTCACTACTATATACTTTAGCGAAATAAGTACATATTTCATTAATATTTTCAGAGGTGTTTATACCATCTGTCATAGAACTGGGGTAGTTTTAGTTACTCCTGCCACCTCTCTTCATTTTTAAGTAACTCCAGAAATATTTTGGATTCGAAGTCATTTTAGCCTCAGAAATTTACTATTAGAAATGACATGTAAGCATTATAACAAGACGTAGCTATACGGTCACATCTTTTTCTACGAGTACGTAAATCTAAAGCAATAATAGCTAAAAGATTATTGTACTTTCTAAGGTATTTTTATAAGTCTTAGGCGGTACTTTTCGTGTAGTCTTTTAATGAGCTGTCTAGAGAACCAGTACGGGTATTTAGCAGTGGCGTGCATTTCATAAAGACAGAAAGACACTGCCTACCCTACCTTACTCAGTATAATCTTGTTCTGATATTTATTATTATTTTATCTACGAGTACGACGAGTACTTACTAACAATAAACAAAAAAATCATAGTCGCTCCAAGCAAGCTCGTTACGTATTGTGGCATTGCGCGGCACTAGCGCCGCTACGGCTACGCTGAGTACCAGGAGTGCCTCGGCTCGGGAGACGCAAACTATTTAAATGTTTATAAGTGTGCTCTCGTTGTCATGCGGAATGAATGGGTGTGCGTTCCTATAAATACGTGGCACACAATGTCACAATAACGCACACAACCGTACAGAATAGACAGTGCCTTTTTTACAGCACGACAAATTACGAAATTATCCGATATTTTCCGAACCGAAATTGGATATACAAATATTTTAAAAAGTAGTATTGTTTCATTTATATTGCATGTGTGCCAAATAAATGTATTTTCTTTCTTTCTTTTCTTTTTCTTTCTTTATTTCTTTTTTGTCGTATTATTTTTTGCACTGTCTCCGACTTTGTGACATAATCGCCATATTTTTTGTTTTATTCGTTTTGATTTGTTTTGAGAGCCATATTATTTGGTATTTAAGAGTTTAACGTCGATAATAGTATGAAAAATGGATAATATTCACTGTGAAAGTTGTTCAGGTGGTGTGTTTATAGAGAAAATAAAAAAATGATGCGTTTTCAAAACTAACATTCGGTGATAAAAAACAAGTGATAAAATCAGTAAATCTATGGATATTTGAGGTGGCTATCACCTACATCAATATTTATTCGACTAGACGACGAACCAAAACCAACAAGCAGTAAGTATTTTTGGCATTTAAAATTTTCTGCCTACCCTGTCTAAAAACTCTGTGCACGCCACTGGTATTTAGCATATTTTATTGGTACTTGTGGAACATGGCGTTTAATTAACCCATACAATGTAATATAAAAAAAGTCTACCATCTGATCTATAGTCATTCAAGGATCTAGCTCTGATGACCAATTTACCTGCTTCAGTGCTGCATTAATTGCCACGTAATCTGCCTTAAAATAATTCAACTTGGTTCCATTTTTACAATTCTGTGGCTTTTTAAAATGGATAAACGAGAGCTCACATAGTACAGGTGAATGGTGCATATCTATTTTAGAAAGTACATCCACAGGTGCACTTACCGTAACAAGATCTAAATTGGTCAAGACTAAATTAAGAATTTTGATTTATATTTTTTGATTAAATAAATAATTATGTTGCCCTTTTTTTTTGTGGTTTGGAAATCATCAAATGACTTCTCCCGCTCTGGGTGGAGCAGGAGGGCGTGTCAGAATCTTACTGACTAAAACCCACCCGTGTTCCTTCTGTTGTTTGTGAAATGCCAGGGGGCCACGGTATCCCTTTCGGACTTTCCCACAACCCCGGCAGGCAATGGTCTCATCGGACCCCTTCATTCGCTGACATCTCTTTGAGTCGCGTGTGAGAAAAATATTATTAGATAAACTACATTTAGAGGCATTGATATCCACTTAACTATCAACTTTTGAGTGTCAGGATTTTCAGGTTACCTATTAGTTAATTATTTAATCATGCAGGTATTTTAATATGTGGGTTTACCTACTACAGGTGCACCTCTGCCCAACCCCTCCGGGAAACAAGGCGTGATGTTATGTTATGTTATGTATTTTAATATCTATGAATATGGTGTGTAGGGAAAAGGATTATAAGAAAGCACATGGAGACAAGACTAGGCATTTATTTCAATTAGACTTGTCAATAAATAGGTATTGTTAATGAGAAAGCTAGTTATCCGTTCCAAATCTAGGTCTTCGTGGAGAAGAAGGATAAGAAACGCCACGGAAGCTTGTTTTGAAGTATTTTATCAACACATTTTTACATTAGCATTTAGTTTTGTTATTACATTAATCTCTTGGACCATTTCTTAAAGCTAACAACTTTATCAATGACAAGAAATAGAATATGAATATTCCTTAATTCGATTTAACACTTATGTAGCAATATTAGCAATATTTTAATACATACAGAACATCATAGTTATCAGCAATAATCTAGATATAATGACAATTTAACTTACCTACATGAACATTGTAGTCAGTCGATCTTTCATCAGAAGTGATCTGATGATCCTTATTTCAATCCATTTTACAATAAAAGCAGAACTTCTGATAAGCAACATTATTTCCTTATATTAGCTTTTAGCAACTCAATATTACGGACATGGACACCACTCAGGGTCTGTTCTTAGATGTTAACTTAAGCTTTTATATTGTTACCAGTCCAGTGACACGTACAGAAAAGAGAGCAAGAATTAAGTTACACGACCTTTTAAAACATTTCAAATGACAGTTGTCTACCCTTACCCTATCTAACATGAATATTGCCACAGATAAAATGAACTGAACTACAAAAAAAATACTTTTAAACTATAAACTGTAATAAAGCCTTTACAAAAATATAATTTATACGTAAACTAATCTCTTAGATATTCTTAACAAAATAATTTAATGGAACTTGTATCCTCAATCATTTAGTATTTCATTAGTAAATTAACCATAGATAATAATTACATTTATTGGTATAACAAGTATAATTACATTTCGACGGTTGAAAGGCTAATTGGTCTAAGCGACAGTTTTTGCGATATTGAGTTATATACATATTCGGAATCAGCAAATTTTTCTCCGTCGTTTGAGTCAGGTTTCAAATTTTTATGACTACTTTTTTGGCGTTTAGCACCCACAGCAAAACAGGCCTCATTTCTAAGCTCATTGATCTATACGACACAAAATTAGACAAATTTGAGGACTCGATGACTTAAGCTATTTTGATTTTTTGAACTTTTATAACGAGTGTCGATTAAGGCATTTGGATTTTTCGCCATGGATGTGATTTTGTCGTTTGGCCCATTTTGCATTCAACTACATTAAATATCCGTGTCGCTTGAACCATTTTGCATTAAGTAATATTAATTAACTATGTCTCTTGACCCATTTAGCCTTTATTAAGGATAATGAGTAATTTCACTTTGGCTATTTTGACCTAACTATCTCATTAGTGTTATGGCGGTTGAATCAGTTTGATTAAATGCAGTATTTGTAAAATTGGCATTTCCATCATTTTATCAAATCGGTTTTAACACATAGGCCGTCCAATAAATTAATGAGGCTAGCTACTCCGTAGTCGCTTGGAACTATGTTCAATTTATTGCGCGCTCTGTGTAAGTGTACCTCACCCACCCGTGCGGTTTCCGAAGAAAAAAGAAAAATTATCTTTGATCATTTTTGGGGACTACCACCCCAAAGAAAAAAAGATTGGCTAGTAGGCATGACTGCTAAAACTGACATAAAACGAAAGCGGTCAAAGGACTCGGTGTGAGGCACAATACATATTTCTACTATATTAATGATGGTGAAGGCCGACGTAAGGTTTGTAAAAAAAAAAAAAAATTGTACACTTTGGGTGTTAGTCCAAAATATGTTAATTATACCTTAGCCAATGCATCGTCTGGGTTGTCAAAAGAGGAGAGCAGAGGTAAAACTGTTCCTAAAAATAAAACGCCTCACGCAGTAAAGGAGTCGGCCATTAATTTTATCAAAAGTTTACCAGCACCACCATCCCATTACTGTCGTAAGGCAGTACCAGATTATATCTTCCCACTGAATTTAAAAACATAAAAAAACCTTTATAGGATTTATAAACAGTCAAAAACATCAGAGGATATAGATGTTGTTGGAGAAAAAATATTTCGTGACATTTTCAACAAGGATTTCAATATTGGTTTCCACGTTCCAAAAAAGGATAAATGTGACAAATGTTTACGTTTTGAAGGCCAGAATGAAAAAGAAAACCCTGAAATGTTAAGTCATTTAAAGGAAAAAAAGGCATCAAAAGATTAGCTTTTCACCGTGAACTAAGCAAGAAGAATAACACAATGCTTTGTACTTCTTTTGATCTACAAAAGGTACTGAACACCCCACATGGGGAGAGTATGCTGCTGTTTTATTCTAGAAAATATACAGAGTACAACCTTTGTTTTTATGAAATTTGTACCAGAAATGGCTTTTGTAAATATATACGTGAGGAGAATCCGAAGGAAAAAGAAAAAGTATATTGCTGAAGTCGATTCACGTGGTTCTGTAACAAATTTAAATCTTTATTCAGACTCATGCCCAGGGCGGAATAAAAACAAAATAGTTTTAGCTGCCATACATAGCGCACTGCTTGTAACAAAAAACATTGAAACCATACAAATGAATTATCTGCTTCCAGGGCATATGGAAATGACTGTCGATAGCATCCATGCCACAATTGAAAATTCTCTTAGAAATACTATAATATGGGCACCGTCACAGTGGCCAACTGTTTTTCAGTTAGCTCGTAAAGATCTCGGCCCATATTACGTAGAAACTCTTACGCACAACGACTTTATGAATTACGAAGAGTTTTCAGAAAAGTATCTCAAAGGCAATTTTACCGGAATGATTAGCAAGGTTTGGGTGGCGACATTCAAAAAGTCGTCACCCTATGTCATGACTTTCAAATACAGCATGGATAAAGATGCTGAGACCGATTCTATAGCCATCATTTCAAGACCAAAGGTAATGCAGCCGAAGTATAAAACATATTTGCCTATAACTGCGGCCAAATACAAAGATCTTAAAAAGCTGTGTGACACAGGGGTTATTCCCAAAAAATTTCACCTAGAATACACTAACTTTCCGCACCGCGTTAGTAAAGATGTTCTGATAGATACAGATATTGAAGATGAGATAGAAGCATAAGGTTATTTGTTTCATAAAGAATGTTACATTTTCTTTCTTTTTGCTTTTTGATGATAGATAATTTATAATTGTTTTTTTTTTTTTATAGAGAATGTCGATTTTATGTTGTTTTTTGATAGAGTGTTAACTTTTGTTTGTTTTCTGACGAGATTGTTATTTTTTTCAACTTCTGATTTATCACAAGTTACTGAAAAGTTTTTTTTTTAAATATATATTAATGTTTGATTGTTACTTACTGATTTAAATTAGGTACGTCCATGTTGAAGACTGATTTTGAATAACTTATAATGAATAACAATTTATTTCTTGTTTTATTTATAAAGTGATACTAAAGTACAATGTATTCCATGGTGATACTACTACCTAGACTTAGGGTAATATACCACCTTATCTAATGCCTTAAATTATTCCAAGAGACATTGGATCGACATCTTGAGTGATTCTACACAAAAATGTTTTTTTTTTATTTAAAAAATATACAAGACACTGTCTAAAATTGTATAAAGTGGCATACCAACCTCAAAAATATCAGATGGACGTTGCTGAATAATGATGGCCTAAGCATCAATATCTACTATAATCTAGTCTATCTACTATAAGGATTAATTTTGTTTCATCTTGCAGTCCCTCTAATGGGCATCTGCATCAAACTACTTCACTCTGGTACAACACCATCATGTTGCTTAGGATCATTGGGCATATTCAACTGTCAGTTGAGTTGGTGCTAAATTCATTTTCTCAATTCCTTTCAACCGTCGATTTATATATCGACGGTTGAAAGGCTAATTGATCTAAGCGACATTTTTTTTAACTTGCAGGAGGACGGATCAAAGTTTTATTTTCGGAAAAAAAAATCATAAAAAAACAACTATTTGATAGACTTTTATTTATTTAATACAGTATATCCCTAATTAAGTAAGGCAGTTTTTTAAGTTATTATTGTTGATAATTGTGTATTATTTCAGAAAATTTATGTTGGTTAGCCCAAAATGCATCAAACTTACTTATTTTTTGAGTAAAGCAAAATGGTTCAAATGCCTACCGTAAATAAAATAGCTGAAAGTAAACTGGCTCAAGCATCGACTTAGAATAAAATAATACGAGAGAAAATGAATTTAGCGCCAACTCAACTGACAGTTGAATATGCCCAATGAGCCTAAGCAACATGATGGTGTTGCACCAGAGTGAAGTAGTTTGATGCAGATGCCCATTAGAGGGACTGCAGGATGAAACAAAATTAACCCTTACTAGATTATAATAGATATTGATGCTTAGGCCATCATTATTCAGCAACGTCCATATGATATTTTTGAGGTTGGTATGCCACTTTATACAATTTTAGACAGTGTCTTGTATATTTTTAAAATAAAAAAAATCATTTTTGTGTAGAATCACTCAAGATGTCGATCCAATGTGACTTGGAATAATTTAAGGCATTAGATAAGGTGGCATATCCCTAAGCCTAGGTAGTAGTATCACCATGGAATACATTATACTTTAGTATAACTTTATAAATAAAACAGGAAATAAATTGTTATTCATTATAAGTTATTCAAAATCAGTCTTCAACATGGACGTACCTAATTTAAATCAGTAAGTAACAATCAAACATTAATATATATTTTAAAAAAAAACTTTTCAGTAACTTGTGATAAATCAGAAGTTGAAAAAAATAACAATCTCGTCAGAAAACAAACAAAAGTTAACACTCTATCAAAAAACAATATAAAATCGACATTTTCTATAAGAAAAAAAAACAAACAATTATAAATTATCGATCATCAAAAAGCAAAAAGAAAGAAAATGTAACATTCTTTATGAAACAAAGAACCTTATGCTTCTATCTCATCTTCAATATCTGTATCTATCAGAACATATTTACTTACGCGGTGCGGAAAGTTAGTGTATTCTAGGTGAAAATTTTTGGGAATAACCCCTGTGTCACACAACTTTTTTCACTTAACTTAACTTTTTTACTTTTTTCATGTGCGTATTATAAAATTATCACTTGCTCAAAAAACGGTGAAGGAAACATCGTGAGGAAACGCATGCCTGAGAGATATTTCTCGACGGCATGTGAAGCCAAGTCAGAGGCCCGTGGGCGGCTTTAAAACTCTGACATCAGGTTAGTTTACTAACCACACGAAAAGAAGAAGACACAACTTTTTAAGATCTTTGTATTTCGCCGCAGTTATAGGCAAAGATGTTTTATAGTTCGGCTGCATTACCTTTGGTCTTGAAATGATGGCTATAGAATCAGTCTCAGCATCTTTATCCATGCTGTATTTGACAGTCATAACATTGGGTGACGACTTTTTGAATGTCGCCACCCAAACCTTGTTAATGTTTCCGGTAAAATTGCCTTTGAGATACTTTTCTGAAAACTCTTCGTAATTCATAAAGTCGTTGTGCGTAAGAGTTTCTACGTAATATGGACCGGGATCTTTACGAGCCAACTGAAAAACAGTTGGCCACTGCGACGGTGCCCATATTATTTAGTATTTCTAAGAGAATTTTCAACTGTGGCATGGATGCTATCGACAGTTATTTCCATATGCCCTGGAAGCAGATAATTCATTTGTATGGTTTCAATGTTTTTTGTTACAAGCAGTGCGCTATGTATGGCGGCTAAAACTATTTTGATTTTACTCTGCCCTGGGCATGAGTCTGAATAAAGAGTTAAATTTGTTACAGATCCACGTGAATCGACTTCAGCAATATACTTTTTCTTTTCCCTTCGGATTCTCCCCACGTATATATTTAACAAAAGCCATTTCTGGTACCACTTTCATAAAAACAAAGGTCGTACTCTGTATATTTTCTAGAATAAAACAGCAGCATACTCTCCCCATGTGGGGTGTTCAGTACCTTTTGTAGATCAAAAGAAGTACAAAGCATTGTGTTATTCTTCTTGCTTGGTTCACGATGAAAAGCTAATCTTTTGATGCCTTTTTTTCCTTTAAATGACTTAACATTTCAGGGTTTTCTTTTTCATTCTGGCATTCAAAACGTAAACATTTGTCACATTTATCCTTCTTTGGAACGTGGAAACCAATATCGAAATCCTTCTTGAAAATGTCAAGAAATATTTTTTCACCAACAACATCTATATTCTCTGATGTTTTTGACTGTTTATAAATCCTATAAAGGTTTTTTATGTTTTTAAATTCAGTGGGGAGATAATATCTGGTACTGCCTTACGACAGAAATGGGATGGTAGTGCTGGTAAACATTGATACAATTAATGGCCGACTCCTTTACTGCGTGAGGCGTTTTATTTTTAGGAACAGTTTTACCTCTGCTCTCCTCTTTTGACAACCCAGACGATGCATTGGCTAAGGTATAATTAACATATTTTGGACTAACACCCAAAGTGTCTACATTTTTTTTTTTTACAAACCTTACGTTGGCCTTCACCATCATTAATATAGTAGAAATATGTATTGTGCCTCACACCTTCCTCCTTTCACCGGCTTCATAAGGTTCATAACTCATTTGTTGGGCTTGGTATAACCTTTTATAACAAGCTACCCTCTTGTTTGCTAGATTTGCCTTTTAATGCGTTTAAAACTAAAGTAAAGTCCAACCTTTGTTCAAAGGCATACTATTCTATCAACGACTACTTAAATGATAAGAATAGTTGGTCGCTGTGATTAACTCTAGACAATGTTTAAATGTTCTTTCTCCAGAATTAGTTTACCTACTGACAGGTTTTATGAGTTTATATAAAAGTCTATAATTTTACTTTTTATGTACATTTATTTTATTTTTATTTATTGTTGACATAATCTACTCATTACAATGTTTTTTTTTTAATGAGTTGTATTACAATATGTGGTTAGCTAGCGACCTCGACAATTATTTATTTTACCTCGATGGTCCTAGTTTATCAATATTATTATAACTTCTAGTTACAGCTCTATGTAAGCGGGCACGCCCTTTATGCCTGGAGGCTTTATTTTCTTTTTTTTAGATATTGTTACGTTTAGTTATTTTTATTTCTGCTTGAGTATAGTTCTCGATGTTTTTGGTTGGTATATTGGCGTGTGCTAGCTGTCATATGGCTATTAATTTATAATTTAAATTTTATTTTGCGTAATGTAAATTATCTTATAAATTATTGTATAGAATCATTTTTTTTTCCTAACTGAACAGACAGCTGTGCTGCTGGGGAGTTTGTTGCGCCACTTCTTCTTCCCAGCAAAAGCACTAGGAAGTGGTGAAGGGTGGGCGTTTTGGGGGACTGTCTTATGTAATTTTGACGTTCGAAAAGTGCTGATTCTCAGCCTAATTTGAATAAATGACTTTTGATTTTGATTTTGATTTTGACACCGAGTCCTTTGACCGCTTTCGTTTTATGTCAGTTTTAGCAGTCATGCCTACTAGCCAATCTTTTTTTCTTTGGGATGGTAGTCCCCAAAAATAATCAAAGATATTTTTTCTTTTTTCTTCGGAAACCGCGCGGGTGGGTGAGGTACACTTACACAGAGCGCGCAATAAATTGAACTTAGTTCCAAGCGACTACGGAGTAGCTAGCCTCATTAATTTATTGGACGGCCTATGTGTTAAAACCGATTTGATAAAATGATGGAAATTTCAATTTTACAAATACTGGATTTAATCAAACTGATTCAACCGCCATAACACTAATGAGATAGTTAGGTCAAAATAGCCCAAGTGAAATTACTCATTATCCTTAATAGAGGCTAAATGGGTCAAGAGACATAGTTAATTAATATAACTTAATGCAAAATGGTTCAAGCGACACGGTTATTTAATGTAGTTGAATGCAAAATGGGCCAAACGACAAAATCACATCCATGGAGAAAAATCAAAATGCCTTAATCGACACTCGTTATAAAAGTTCAAAAAATCAAAATAGCTTAAGTCATCGAGTCCTCAAATTTGTCTAATTTTGTGTCGTATAGATCAAAGAGCTTAGAAATGAGGACTGTTTTGCTATGGGTGCTAAGCGCCAAAAAAGTAGTCATAATAATTTGAAACCTGACTCAAACGACGGAGAAAAATTTGCTGATTCCGAATATGTATATAACTCAATATCGCAAAAACTGTCGCTTAGACCAATTAGCCTTTCAACCGTCGATATCATATCGACGGTTGAAAGGCTAATTGATCTAAGCGACATTTTTTTAAAATTAAAATGCATCAAACTTACTTAAATTTTTGAGTAAAGCAAATTGGTTCAAATGCCTACCGTAAATAAAATAGCTGAAAGTAAACTGGC
Source organism: Xanthia togata (assembly GCA_963853775.1). NCBI lineage: Eukaryota > Metazoa > Arthropoda > Insecta > Lepidoptera > Noctuidae > Xanthia > Xanthia togata. Next base: position 1,786,928 of record OY970801.1, read on the forward strand.
TCAAGCATCGACTTAGAATAAAATAATACGAGAGAAAATGAATTTAGCACCAACTCAACTGACAGTTGAATATGCCCAATGATCCTAAGCAACATGATGGTGTTGTACCAGAGTGAAGTAGTTTGATGCAGATGCCCATTAGAGGGACTGCAAGATGAAACAAAATTAATCCTTATAGTAGATAGACTAGATTATAGTAGATATTGATGCTTAGGCCATCATTATTCAGCAACGTCCATCTGATATTTTTGAGGTTGGTATGCCACTTTATACAATTTTAGACAGTGTCTTGTATATTTTTTAAATAAAAAAAAAACATTTTTGTGTAGAATCACTCAAGATGTCGATCCAATGTCTCTTGGAATAATTTAAGGCATTAGATAAGGTGGTATATTACCCTAAGTCTAGGTAGTAGTATCACCATGGAATACATTGTACTTTAGTATCACTTTATAAATAAAACAAGAAATAAATTGTTATTCATTATAAGTTATTCAAAATCAGTCTTCAACATGGACGTACCTAATTTAAATCAGTAAGTAACAATCAAACATTAATATATATTTAAAAAAAAAACTTTTCAGTAACTTGTGATAAATCAGAAGTTGAAAAAAATAACAATCTCGTCAGAAAACAAACAAAAGTTAACACTCTATCAAAAAACAACATAAAATCGACATTCTCTATAAAAAAAAAAAAACAATTATAAATTATCTATCATCAAAAAGCAAAAAGAAAGAAAATGTAACATTCTTTATGAAACAAATAACCTTATGCTTCTATCTCATCTTCAATATCTGTATCTATCAGAACATCTTTACTAACGCGGTGCGGAAAGTTAGTGTATTCTAGGTGAAATTTTTTGGGAATAACCCCTGTGTCACACAGCTTTTTAAGATCTTTGTATTTGGCCGCAGTTATAGGCAAATATGTTTTATACTTCGGCTGCATTACCTTTGGTCTTGAAATGATGGCTATAGAATCGGTCTCAGCATCTTTATCCATGCTGTATTTGAAAGTCATGACATAGGGTGACGACTTTTTGAATGTCGCCACCCAAACCTTGCTAATCATTCCGGTAAAATTGCCTTTGAGATACTTTTCTGAAAACTCTTCGTAATTCATAAAGTCGTTGTGCGTAAGAGTTTCTACGTAATAACGCACCTTCATTTCGAAACCGTTACTAAACAAAAAAACTAAATTTTACAGGCGAGCTAATTTACGATTTTTGCATTACTATTTACCTCTTAATAAATAAATTATGAACACATATGAGATATTTGTAGCATTATTAGTTAAATTATTGGTTTCTTTTTAAGGTGTGTAGTCATATAATTTAATATTTTCTATAATTATTATTTTATAATCATTTTAATTTTTATAGTAACACTTTTGCATTAATTATTTTTTCAATTAGGATTCAATTACTTAAAGTTAGTATAAAAACAATGTTACTATATTAAAATTTGAATTCTAGCTATTATACGGACTGTTAATTTATTTCGAAGGTATTTTATGCACAGGTCAATTAAAACATAATAATTCAAATCAATATTTATTTAAAACAAACTTAAAATAGTACTTTTATGACAATTAAACCAAAAATGTTATTCCCCAAACATTAATCTCTTACAATAATCAAAATCAATCAATCAACTGTAACAATCGCATCTTGAACTAGTAAATTATTATTATAGTTCAAGTTCAATAATAAGACTATTCCAAAATGTTATTATAATACGAAATCGCGTAGTACTGTGGAATTATGTTACTTTGAATCAAACTCTTTAAGTCATTCTTTTTGCGTTCTGATAATTTTATTCTAGAGTGGTACAATGGTTTCAATTGGATATCTTTAAGGGTAACATTTCTACGTAAGCGGGATGAACGACTATTATAGTACTCAATTTCTTTAAATTCTGTCTGAGAGAATGAAGTTTTATAATAAATACAGACATTGTCAAAATCTACCTTTTCAAACTTAATTACTTTTATATCGCTTAATCTAACTGTTTCCCCTAGGGTATTCTTCGAGAAACGTCCACCACATTCTTCTGACAAGCTTTTAATATCGATAAAATCAGAGTAACACATTGGATTAACTTTATATGGGTTGCCCTTTTTTCGCGCAGATTTTATGACATTAATGTAGTCATCAGGCACGTACATAGGACCTGAACGTAAACGTTTTTTTACAGCTTTTTCGATGACTGAATGAACTGAATCATTTTCGTTCTGCGTATGCCCACTAATTAGAAACTTATGCGTGATAGACTTAATTTTATATGCTGATACGGCATACATATACATCGCAAACATAAATTGATTCTTTTGCTGGCCGCAACAATTGTCCGAGTAAAATGTGACTTGTAACTCATCATTATTAATTTCAGACGCTCGATTTGTTAAATACTTGAATACGCATGTTGCGATTTCATTGGCTCCCCTCAACGCATCTACTTCACTCCATACAAAACAATCACAATAATCGTTGGCTAATTCACTTATGGTAAAATCAAATACATTAAGTTTACACTTATAATATAAAGTGGATACCTCACCCTTCGGAAGGGGAAGCACAGCTTGCAGATCATAACAAGCAACAATGTGGTTGGTATTTACCAAAGCTTTATCATTTGCCTTTTCTTTGCGGCTCAGTTCTTTTTCAATCTGATGTTGTTCATACTTTGCTTGTAATACTGTATTATGGTCTACGTCATTTTTATAAGATGTGCATAATTCACATTGGTCTTTTTTAGGTTTAAAGAAACTAATATTATAATCTTCATTAAAAATTTGTCTATAAATGTGAATTTTAGCAGCTTCTTCACCATTAGTAATGCATTCTGTTTGATAGTCTTTATATAAATCAGTCAGATTTTTTCCACCCTCTATATATTCGCGTGTCGTTTGTTGTCTCAAGTAATGCGACTCTATTCTGGGTATACTATCTATATGCCTTTTAATGCCTCGTTTAATATTGGAATCAATTTCATTATGCTTACCATGTTTGCCTCTTTTTTCTTTTTCGACAATACCGGATTTATTCTTTTTTGCAATGACAGTTGCTATTGGTCTATTATTTATAGCTAAAGTACTTTTGAAAAATAACTTACAGACACGAATTTTAACATTATTAACTTCGAAGCAAAAAGAATGTTTAGGCCCCCTGTTGCTACTATGCACTTTATACTGATATCTGGGAGTAATCACTGAAATACATTTTGCTAAGAAATCCCGCTGTCTCGTCAAATCACCAAGTTTCCAATACTCTTCAAATAAAAATTCTCTCTCCTGTTGCGTAATTTTCTCAGTGCACTTTAATCTGCATTTATCCCCACACGGAAGTCCTATCTCTCTTTTAGGAATAATCCTTTTTGACTTGGATAATGAAGTGTATTGTTTTCCACTGTTACGAAGCATTTTAGCTTCCTTAATTTTAGAAATGTTTCTTTTGCGTTTACGTGTGCAAGAGGTACTCACACTTGGCTGCTGGATTGGATCAGCTTCTTGCACCACCTCGTGAATCATTGGTTGCTGAATTGAATCAATTTCTTGCATTACCTCGTGACTCAAAGCTTCGATATGTACTTGCTGCATACCATTATCATGTTGAAGAGAAGAGCTAGATGAAGATGTTGAAACACGTCGTGTAGGTGCAACTGGCTCTACGTAGTCAGGATCATTATCTGCTTCATCGGGGGAAAAGTCCTTACCTGAACGAAATAAGAAAGCAGAAACATTCACAACACAGTCAAGCACACGATAAGAATAAATAAGGTATATCTTTAGGTGCCTACCTGAAGATGTACTAGATGATGACGATGAAGATGTGCTAGTTGACGAAGATGTACCAGAGCTAGAAGAATCAGACCTTGGTCTGCTACTAGGTAAACAATTTTCTGTCGCTATCACAAACAAACCAGTACCACTCATAGATGTCACCGGCATCATCTCATTTTCTGGATGTACATTATTAACACCCACTAATTCTTTATAAGATGTTATTAAAGGTGCGGCAGCAGTAGATGATCTCAGTTCTTCAGGAACAGCATAATTTATCAACTGTGGTTGCATCTCAAGAGCAGATTTGTTAGTTTGCACAGTAGGTTCAGAAGAACACAAGCAATTTGTTGATTCACTTTCTAAACAAGATGGCATTTCAGGAGCTGTTTCACAACTATGAGAATTTTCATTTACGACATTATGAAGGGGATCATCTAAGCAAAGATTTTCATCCTGGGGTGAAACTTCTTTGGCTTGCATTGCAGCCATAATACGTTTTATGTGTGGATTTCTTAGATATGACATTATCTGAAGCAAAAAATATAATAAGCGTTACCTCTAAAGAATATGTGTTATTATTATTCTAATAAATCTTAAATAATATATTATTATTGTTATCTTCTTAATAAAACTCTAGACTGACTGACATGTAACGCCCAACCACCTAATGCTAATTGCCACCGCGTAAAATACAAAAACTGCATCTAACCTAAAAGTCACACTTTTGTAATAATCGAAACAATAAACTCAAAAGTTTATGAACTAAAAAATGTTACTAAGCAAATAATCACTATTTTATGCTAAATATTAATATCATAATTTTATCCAGAATGTAAGCTAAACGGATTATACAAAAAGTAACAGATTATTATAAACATTTGAAGAATTAAAGTATACATTCTAAGTTAAATACTGTGACTAAACCAAAAACCACACTTTATCAAATAAAAATAAGTAAATAATTTACCTTAATGACAAAATCAGCCGTATTTAAACAAATAGTTACACTTTTTCATAAAATTGTATGTCGACTCCATAAGTGACAGGTGACAACTGATGTAGTACCGGTTTCGTCTTTAGATATGTTTTAAATTTCAGTTTAGTAGCGTTTTAATTTAACGCCATCTACCAAAATATTGGGAAATTAAATAGACCTGTCAAATTCATTCCGTAGATTTTGCCGATATAAGTAAGATGGCGTTATTATCTCAATTTCGTAAAAAATTCGTTTAGTAACGGTTTCGAAATGAAGGTGCGGGGCCGAGATCTTTACGAGCTAACTGAAAAACAGTTGGCCACTGTGACGGTGCCCATATTATAGTATTTCTAAGAGAATTTTCAATTGTGGCATGGATGCTATCGACAGTCATTTCCATATGCCCTGGAAGCAGATAATTCATTTGTATGGTTTCAATGTTTTTTGTTACAAGCAGTGCGCTATGTATGGCAGCTAAAACTATTTTGTTTTTATTCCGCCCTGGGCATGAGTCTGAATAAAGATTTAAATTTGTTACAGAACCACGTGAATCGACTTCAGCAATATACTTTTTCTTTTTCCTTCGGATTCTCCTCACGTATATATTTACAAAAGCCATTTCTGGTACAAATTTCATAAAAACAAAGGTTGTACTCTGTATATTTTCTAGAATAAAACAGCAGCATACTCTCCCCATGTGGGGTGTTCAGTACCTTTTGTAGATCAAAAGAAGTACAAAGCATTGTGTTATTCTTCTTGCTTAGTTCACGGTGAAAAGCTAATCTTTTGATGCCTTTTTTTCCTTTAAATGACTTAACATTTCAGGGTTTTCTTTTTCATTCTGGCCTTCAAAACGTAAACATTTGTCACATTTATCCTTTTTTGGAACGTGGAAACCAATATTGAAATCCTTGTTGAAAATGTCACGAAATATTTTTTCTCCAACAACATCTATATCCTCTGATGTTTTTGACTGTTTATAAATCCTATAAAGGTTTTTTTATGTTTTTAAATTCAGTGGGAAGATATAATCTGGTACTGCCTTACGACAGTAATGGGATGGTGGTGCTGGTAAACTTTTGATAAAATTAATGGCCGACTCCTTTACTGCGTGAGGCGTTTTATTTTTAGGAACAGTTTTACCTCTGCTCTCCTCTTTTGACAACCCAGACGATGCATTGGCTAAGGTATAATTAACATATTTTGGACTAACACCCAAAGTGTACAATTTTTTTTTTTTTTTACAAACCTACGTCGGCCTTCACCATCATTAATATAGTAGAAATATGTATTGTGCCTCACACCGAGTCCTTTGACCGCTTTCGTTTTATGTCAGTTTTAGCAGTCATGCCTACTAGCCAATCTTTTTTTCTTTGGGGTGGTAGTCCCCAAAAATGATCAAAGATAATTTTTCTTTTTTCTTCGGAAACCGCACGGGTGGGTGAGGTACACTTACACAGAGCGCGCAATAAATTGAACATAGTTCCAAGCGACTACGGAGTAGCTAGCCTCATTAATTTATTGGACGGCCTATGTGTTAAAACCGATTTGATAAAATGATGGAAATGCCAATTTTACAAATACTGCATTTAATCAAACTGATTCAACCGCCATAACACTAATGAGATAGTTAGGTCAAAATAGCCAAAGTGAAATTACTCATTATCCTTAATAAAGGCTAAATGGGTCAAGAGACATAGTTAATTAATATTACTTAATGCAAAATGGTTCAAGCGACACGGATATTTAATGTAGTTGAATGCAAAATGGGCCAAACGACAAAATCACATCCATGGCGAAAAATCCAAATGCCTTAATCGACACTCGTTATAAAAGTTCAAAAAATCAAAATAGCTTAAGTCATCGAGTCCTCAAATTTGTCTAATTTTGTGTCGTATAGATCAATGAGCTTAGAAATGAGGCCTGTTTTGCTGTGGGTGCTAAACGCCAAAAAAGTAGTCATAAAAATTTGAAACCTGACTCAAACGACGGAGAAAAATTTGCTGATTCCGAATATGTATATAACTCAATATCGCAAAAACTGTCGCTTAGACCAATTAGCCTTTCAACCGTCGATATTATTTATTTTTAGACACAATAATTAGATTTATACAACACGCGCGTGGAACACAACGCGCCGTCGACCCGGGCTTGGTCCTTACCGGTCGGCGAGCTACCCATTGCTCACCGTCCGCAAGCCCGCGCCTACAGTGGCCGGGAATCGGCAATCGATTCCCGACGCCCAGGGCGTCTCCTCCTGCGGCGGCTAGGGGCGTGAGGGCGCGAAATTTGCCTCTCCCTCACGCGCTCCGCCCCTTCCTTCGCCTTTCCTTCGCGAGAATTACTGCTTCGCATAAGGAGGTGACGGCCTCCCATGTCTTCTCGCTCCGTACTATGGCCTGGACCAGGGCCGGACGCGAGAGATCCCCGCCACCGATTGCCTCCACGAGGACATGGCGGTGCTCTGCCCAAGCCGGGCATACCTCCACCGTATGGTCCACCGTGTCCTCCGGGCGATCCACGCAGTGATGACACCCGGGCGTTTCCTCCCGCCTTATCCGAAACAGGTACCTCCCGAAACAGCCGTGTCCGGTGAGGAACTGCGTCAGGCGGAAGGTGACAGGGTGAGGACGCCGTGGCGCCTCTCCAGCTATTCCTCAAAGAGGGGACTTATCGCCGCAATAGTGGCGTGCCCAGCACTGGGTTGCGACAATCGCACTCTCCATGACGCCATGAGATCCCAAATATGCGCGAGGACTTTTGCCTCCAGATCCCATGGCGGCAAAATTATTTTGTCCTATATTGTTAAGTAAGAGAAAATCCCAAAGAGTCTGTTCTAAGGCTGTACAAATACTTTGAGGAGCTCTCATCACATGCGAGGAGCTTCAAAGTCAAAGTCAAATCATTTATTTCAAATAGGCCCATAAATGGCACTTTTGAACGTCAAAAATTACAAAAAATTTAAATTGATTGTAGTCGCCCCTTCCAAAAGGTAGTTTTCGTATGGAGAAGAAAGGGCAAGAAACTCCACTGTTACTTTTTATTTATTTTTACAATATTTTGTTTATGTACATTAGATAATTATATGTGAAGACGATGCACCTAGAATAAAATTACTGTACTACAATAGGTAAAAATAATTAAAAATGAAGCAACGATCAATAAATTAATGTGTTAGACACTTTTAAAATGTCTGTACATTTACAAACATTGTAAAAGTAGATGATTTTCCTAAAACTTTACAAATAAGTCAGTGTGTGAGGAAGTAATCACAGAATGTAAAATCATTATCAAAAAAAATATAAATTAAATTATAAACCAGTTTGATTTGTATTAATTGATTCTAGATTATCCGATGCAGCAGGATCAGCATGTTTTCAAGCATTCTTATCTTGGATATAATCTTCTAATTTGTATTAATAATATGCTTGTTTACAAAGTGTACTTATAATATTATTTTTTTCTTTCATTTTCAGTCCAGTCACTGAAGTCAGATAAAAGGGGGTTTCCCTACAGAAGATCAAGGATAGTTCAAATTTGGCAGAGTGTTACAGGTTGGTGTTCTAATTAATATTCCGAATTTGCGACCTTGAGCGACCACCGCTCGCGCCGCCATATTATCGGAAAAATGGTACCAAACACCAGCTTTTCGAGAATATCTTCTCTCCAGCATCATCTAGGTCATAAATGGTCGATACAAAAATTTTAGGGCATGTAATTTCCTGCAACTATTGCATGTTTTAATCACATAAATAGTTCACGAGTTACAGCGTTGTCTAAGTCAGCAAATTTTTACAATTCACAAATTCGCTACATTTTTCTCAGAATGTTCAGTGGATATGCCGATTACTTAGTCTATACTATACCGTTTTTTACTTATTTCCGCACCACCATAAGCGGGAGTGAGAAGCGAGTTTTTATTCCATGTTCATCCCCAGTAGTCTTAGGTTGAAAGCAAATACTACTATTATATGCATTGAAAGCTTGTATAGTTTCAAATACGAGTATTCATTCTTTGCAAGTGTTTTTATGGGTAGTCCCTTTCTTCTTCTTAAATTGTTTGTCCGAAAATCATTACCCATAACACGTTTGATATAAACTTCAGTAACCATAATGTGCAAAAATTCGAAATTTTGTTATAAATAATTTTATTTACTTGTAACAATATTCTGTCATAATATCGAGTAGGTACAATAATAATTGAATCTCCTAATTTTGCATGAAATAAAGTCATAACAATATTCTTATAAATTAACATTCGGAAAAATACACTCATTATATTACTGAGTCCACAGTATTGTATTATATAATGTATGTGTTAGTCCTAAAATATTTGCTAAAAATTAGGTTTTAGTGACAGAAACGAACCGATGTAAATCCGACTCCACGCAGTCTTGTCTGCCTACCCCTAGAGTGTAATTTAGAATCGCATAGGCGCGGAGAGGCGAGGCGGCCCGCGAGTACGGTAGTACGTATTAAGGTGAAATTAGCCGACATTTTTTCCCATACAAATTTCGGGAGTATATTACTACACTGTTTGACATTGTACATCCAAAGTTAAACATAATATCGTTTTGTCTCATTATTAATTTTGTCTGTACCTACGGAAGCAGAATAGTAAAATTAAAATCTATTAAAAAGTTATGAGCCAACAAAGTTTCATTTGTCTTGTTCTCGCTCATTTTAACGTAACTTTGGGCGTAAATAAGTAATAAAAGAAGTGTGTGAAACTATGAATTGTCGTGCATTTCACTAGATAATTTCCCCCGCGCGGTGCGAAGGGCGCGTACATGCACATTATTATGTGATACATACTTTCAGTCAAATTTCGATTCGAACGAAAGTATGGCTTACACGCGCATACCACGCACGTTTCGTACTTTTGAGTTTTTTCGACTCAGTCTACTGCTGCGGCCTACGCGTTAGTATGTTTGTAGAATACACTCCCTGCGCTAGCCCTTCAACTGTGGCTGGGTCCTGTCAGGACCCGTCAAATTTTGGTCTTATCTGTGGATGGACTACACACTACACAGGTCCATTTATTCTCTGCCTTATTTTTTGACGTAAATGGGTATGTTTTGTGAAGTGTAAAAATTAGCTGAACTTGACGTTGCTGTAACTCGTGAACTGTTTATGTAAATAAAATATGTTTCTGATATTTTATATTTTGACTATTTATAACCTAGATGACGCTGGAGAGAATAACTGTTTTTTCGTACCATTTTTCCAATATGGCAGAACCTACCCAATGACTGGACTATTGTGTGTAAAAATATATTACAATTTCACATGGTTTGTTGTAACATTTAACACCCCATAAAAGATGCATGTATTTTAGATAATCTATAAAATGGTTGATCTATTTTATCTTTATTTCTAGTATTGAAATTATATTTATCACCTATTTTCAACCGACTTCAAAAAGGAATAGGTTCTCAATTCGGTTGTATTTTTTTTGTATGTTTGTTACGCGATTACTCCGCCAATTATGAATTGATTTCGATGATTATTTTTTTGTTTGGTAGGGCATACTTCAGAAATAGTTCCATGTAAATTTGGTTAAGATCTGATGAGGGGTTTTTGAGTTAGCTTCAATAATACGTATTTTTCCCACCTATAGTATATGTGGATGATATTCTAATAGTTCCTGTCACTGTAATTTACATAGCAGGTAATGGGTATTCAAATTTTTGTGGGGGTTTTGTGTAGGTACCACAACTAAAAAGTGAAATATAAAAACTTTTTCACAAAAAATAAAACCGACTTCCAAAAAAAACACTACAAAGTGAAAAATAACTTTGATTTCGGAAGTCGATGACTTTTTTATTTTCGTTCTTTTGCCATTATTATCAATTAATTGGCATCCGGGCTGCTACGAGTACTAAGAAGTTCCAGATAGAAATACCCAATAAAACTCTCCCCGACCCGGGAATGAACCCAAGGCCCCATGTTCAACAGTAGCCCTTGCGACCAAAACGAAGAAGTTTTTTTTTTCAGTAAAGTTCCTAGTCAGCTTACTGCTAGGAGCGACGTGCCTTGCCGCAGCCATGTTCACGGTGGTAGTGGATCCAATACGGCTTATCGTTGTTTATGTAAGTCTATACATTTCCGCTATTATAATGTCTTCACCACCAGCATTTCTTGACCTTTGTTTTTTTTCCGTGGTGAAATCCTCATGGATACCCTCCATGTTGGGAGACCGGAGGGTTATGCCGGACTCATACCGACTGGAACCCACTGTTGTTAGTTCTACCTACAATGTGTCGGGGGCCCGAGTGACACTTGTACAGTCGCCGCATCCTGGACAGCATTTCTTGACCTAGATACTTCGGTTCAGGAAATATTGCTCATTCGCCACGGAAAATAATTAGAATGATAACTAATCATATCCAATCCAATCATTTTTAAAAGAGTAACCGTGGAGTTTCTTGCTGGCTCTTCTCCATAGGAAACGACCAATTGGAACCGTGCACTTAGCTTCTGACGTTTCATAGGATGCCTATGTAGGTTTATGTGAAATAAAATATTCCGAATTGAATTGAGAAATTATACATGTGAGAACAATGTAGAAACACATGCACGTTATAAGCGTCCGTAATAAATAGATGGCAGCTAATAGATGACCAGTCCCAACTGTCTGAGCCCGTTCACGAACATGACACATGCATCAGCACCATTCAGTTCAACCATTTTGATGGGAGCTAAAGGATCCAACACACGCGCCACCATCAGCGAGACATACACTTTTCCTTACAATTTTCAGCAGCTTCTACAGTAGGTATTTTCAAATGTTATTCAATTAGTTGTGGTTGTGGAGCAGGACCAGCCAAACCAACAACTGAAGTGCCATCACTTCAGTTTTTATATTCTTTTGGCCTGATATTTGAAAGACCTGACGATCTTCATCATCAGTCTCCTGACCTTATCACAATTTATTTGTGGTTGGCGCAACATATATTTATTTTTCTTCCACACTTCTCTATAAGTCGTCGTATAGGTAATCAGCCCCTTTCTAGCCATATCATCTTTCAAATAGTTCCGAGAGTTCCAGGATCCGTCGATCCTGAAGCCCTTATGGCACAAGAAAGGTACAGAAAGTCAGCTGCATACAAAGAGTTAAAACAAGTTTTACACAGATTATCTTCTTTTGATGAACTGCTTTTAATCTCAGAACCTAGTAGTGGTTTGTATTTAATATGATAGTTCATGCTCGTAGTATTAGCCTTTTTCCCCTGACCACCACGAGAAATAACTCCTTAGCACTGATTGCACTTCACTTTACTAACTTCTCCCTCCAACTCCTCAAAGAAGGTCCAAATGCGTGATTTCTTCTTTGCATGAAGCAAACAATTTCAATAAGATAGTTCTACTACAAACAAAATTGTGGTATCTACGTAAATCTGTTTTAAATTAAAACACCAAGAAACGCCGCCGGCTCGCACGTAAACATAGAAAAATGCAATGTAAACAAAAACATGTCCTGACAATTCCGCCTGTACGCCGGGCGTCGCGCGCCTGCACCTACGAGCCGAAAGCGTAGTCACGAACATTGCCGATGTCACTCGAACTCAAACGAAAGCAATGATCGGCTAGTCGGCTAGTCGGCCAAAGGCATAATCGGCCCATCTCACCTGATGGTACCTATCGTAGTCAGCTATGGTACACCCTTCCCTACAAGAAACCTATTCACCTCGACTTGAACACTCCCAGGTTATAGCTATCGGGAAACAGACTCTTGCAGCGAATTCACGGCTGTAATCCCAGAAGAGTTAAGTAGAGGTGTACTTATAGAGACTATAGTACACGTACGCACAATTTACCGTTATATTTAAGTCCCATGTATCTTATCGAGTCTATTGCCATAAAAAAATACTCCGAATTCCACTCCGTGCACGTATTTCGTGCTTATGCTTATTGGTGTTTTATTCCTTGCCCAGGCTGCCCGCGTGGACTACGGCACATTCGTTCATGAAGCCATGAGCAAGGAGGCGGACAATGTCCACCTCTCTGTCTACCTCTTCAACATCACTAATGCTGAGAAATTCATCAGAGGCGAAGATAGCAAGCTCAAGGTGGAAGAAGTGGGACCTTTTACCTACCAGTAAGTTGAAATAAATCTTGTAACTTTTTCAGTTTTCTTTGCTGTAGATAATATTATAATTTACCTACAGTGTTTTAACATAACCAAACATCACGCCTGTACCCCTGAACATGTGAGCAATGCGTTTAATATATACATATCGCCAGTAATGTAATAGAATATCAATCAATAAAAAAGATGGTGAGGTTAATAATCAGGTGAATTTATGAGATGAAAAAAAAAAACCATAAGTAATAGGTATCGCTTTGCCCGACCAAGACAATGAACTCGGAGGCCCACGTTCAGCAGCCACGCTTGCGAACTTTAGCTAGTCATACTAGAAAATTGTAGTTTACTAATCTTTAACACTAATGGTGAGGGAAAGAAAACATTGTTAAAAACAGTGTGGTTGTGAGGTTATTATGCAAAAGTACTTAGTGTACCTCGTAATGCCTTTGTTTTTTTTTAAATATTTATTTATTAGGGAGGGTTTGTTCACATAGCGAACATGTCACCCTCATAGGAACACTTTACATGCAACTTACAATGTAGGCTTAGTTCCTAAATTAACGAATTTGTATATTATTCTAGCAGTTTTAGAAGCTGGAAAAGCTAGAATCATATTATATGCTCCTAATTCCTGAATATTTATATTAAATTGGTCTTGAATCAAATTTATTTCAGCCTCATTCCGGACACACTCCACTATAATATAGGTAACGTCTTTGACCTTATCGCATTCCGTGCAGTTTGGAGACGTAACGTTGCCCATCAATGCAGCAAAACTATTCAATGGGGTGTGTCTGGAGCGAAGTCTCAAACTAGTCACGATTTCATGCCTACTCATATCGGTATTATCAAACCATGGATACTTGTGTATAGTCGGTTGCATCATGCGATACCAAATACCCTTGGTCAATGACTTCTCGTCGAAATATTCTTTCCAAATATCGTAACATTTCAATTTAACTTCACTTAAAATCTCAGTCCAGTACGGTGTATATGCCACCGGCACCCCCTCAAAACACGCTTCTTTGGCAAAATTATCAACTTTTTCGTTTTCTTCAATGCCGATATGGGAAGGCAACCATTGTAAAACAACATTTTTATCTTTATATCTTAATCTACTAATATGATCTATTATTTGGTGTGCTACCGGATAACCACTAGAATTTGTTGTACACTTCACCAAATATTGGAGTGCGCTTTTACAGTCAGAATTTATTACGGAATTTTGAAAATGCACCGATTCAAGGTATGTTAAAGCTTCAAATATAGCGATTAACTCGGAATGCATGACAGACATTTTTGAATTTAATTTAAACATACAGACAGTATTACTTTGGGGTTCGTAAAACGCGGCTCCATCATTAGCTCGGACTTAAGATCCATCCGTATAAATCCTGTAATAACCAGAATAGCTCCTGCTAAAACAAATACTTTCCAGCTAATATAATATCTACGAACATGTTACGGCTGCAGATGGAGTTCGCATTCCATTACGTGTATGGCTGTACTTTTAATAAAACCTCTAATGACCCTCAAACATTGGTTTTGAATTTTGGTTAATTTATTTAGAAGGCTTTGGTAACTATTATCGTACAAAAAATTGGCGTAATCTATTCTACTGCGTATAATAGCAATGTATAAAATATACCCGATATTTACCTCGCAAAAGAAGTAATACACCGAGCAGTCAAATCACTGGACCCCTCTAAGGGAGCTGGCCCCGATGGTATTCAACCGGTCTTTTTTATAAAAACAGTCGATAATATCTATGCTGCGTTGTACTCAATTTTCAACAAATGTCTACAGAAAGGTGTCTTTCCCACCGTGTGGAAGCGAGCATTTGTTACACTAGCAGTGCTATTCTGTAACCATCTCACAGTGAAAACTTAGGTGAAGTGAGCTCATAGTGAGCTGTCAGTCCCTAGCAGCAGGTGGAATGACAGCTCACTTCACGTTCACTTCACCTAAGTTTACACCTTGAGATTATTACAGAATAGACCGGCTGTTTATAAAAGTGGAGATAAGGAGAATGTGGAGAATTATCGTCCCATATCAATTATTTCCACCTTGTCGAAGCTTTTTGAGAGACTTATGCACAGTGCTCTATTATACCCGAACAACATGGATTTGTTAAACGGCGATCGACAACTACCAATTTAATGATATTCACTAACTTTCTTTTTGAAAATATGGATAGGAGAGTCCAGGTAGACGCTGTGTACACTGAATTTCGGAAGGCTTTTGACAAGGTGGATCATTCAATCCTTTTGGAAAAACTTGCCTACAACGGTATTCGAGGCAATTTACTTCGATGGTTTGCATCATATATTTATAACAGGTCACAAAAGGTCATTATTAATGGGTTTGAATCTGAAATTGTGACTGTCGAGTCTGGCGTTCCTCAAGGGTCTATTTTGGGTCCTTTGCTTTTATCCTCTTTATAAACTATATAAAGCAGTGTTTTATTCATTCCAACTTTTTGTTGTATGCGGATGATGTAAAAGTTTACAAAGCCTGCCAAAAATTCGAAGACTGCCTACTGCTCCAAGAGGACCTGCACAGACTTGATAACTTCTGCAAAGAAAACAAACTCTTTCTTAGCCTTCCGAAATGTCATAGTATATCTATTACTAAAAACAAAAACAAACATAATTGTTCGTATATACTGAATGGCCATCACTTAAATGTGGTAGAATCCGTGCGCGACCTTGGTGTGACATTTGATTCGTGTTTGCACTTTGATTTGCATATAGAGAACATAATAAATAAAGCCTTTCGGATGTATGGTTTCGTCATGAGATCCTCAAAAGACTTCGTGCGACCCTCTACTTTTTTGCTACAATATAAAGCGTTGATAAGATATCAATTAGAATACGCGATTTCTATTTGGAATCCGTTCAACCTCAAATATAACATTAAATTGGAATTAGTACAGAAAAAGTTTTTACTTACTGTAAACTATAAATGTTATCATTCAAGGATTCCTTACACACAATTGTTACAGCAATTTAATATTTTAAGTTTAGAATCTCGGCGATTACTTTTGGTGGCCATGATGCTACATGGTTTGTGTAACAATAGATTTGACTGTATAGAAATCACAAATAAGTTGAGCTATACAGTGCCTAGAACTGTTATCAGACGGGCAGCGCGCATGCCCCGGCTGTTCCACGTGGATTCATGCAGGACTAACGCCGGAGCGCGAGTGCCTCTTCGTCAACTTGTTGAAACCTATAACACGCACTTCATGGACATAGATGTCTTCTCTCTTTCAAGTAAAAAAATTAAAACACTAGCTATATATACTCTTTCACCACAATCTTAACCTATCAATAATTTTTAAATTCAGTTAAAGATAATAAGATAATATTGTAAATACATTTCCGTTCCTGATTTATTCATCTATTAACTCGTGGACAATGGTGTGGGTTATATGTTTACCTATTTGTGTTACGACTCATAATTGTTAACCTTTAACTGTTTTTTTGTCCCTAATAAATAAAATAAAAAATAAAAATAAAATATAAACGACGTAAATGGGTAGGGTGTATGCTGGGGCATACAAAAAATAAATAAATAATAAATTTCTGAATGTGTTTAAAATACTAACGGGTATTATACTAACGTCAATGTGAATCTTGTCTTGCTTGTCTCACATAACTTTGGCCTAATTCTTTGTGCATTCTTTGTGTGAGAAATAATCAATAATTAATTTAAGAACAGGCCAATCTACCACATGGCGACTACACCTAAAATTAACCACTTAATACAAGTTTTCAGTACTCCTTTGCAAATCGTTTGTATAGTGCTTCCTTTCATGAATATTATTTCTTGTTATCTCTGTAATAATGCCTTGAAACTGATATTTCTCTGTTTTTCTTCTGTTTCATTTGAGTTTTTTTGTCTCAGCTTCATTACATTCTTCTACATCCGTTTTACTCCACTCTATAAACTCCAGATCTAATTTCTCTTCTCTCTTCTGTTTCTGTTTAGAATCTGACTTTTGTTTATGTTTGTGTATATGTGCCTTAGTTGCCACTTTAGCATAAGTCGGACTACTAGTAATTGGAGAATAGTAAATAGTAAAAGTTTGTTTAGAAGAAATTATATCCACGGCTTGGAATGTTGTCTTTATAGCACTATCCTTTGTTTTCATGGTTACTTCCTTGTGAGTTGGTTCGTCTTTAGGGACATAAATAGTCAAGGCTTTACTATAAATGCAATTAAACTCGGACATGAGCTCCCTTAGTATTTATTCCTTTAAAAATATTGAACATGTTTTTGAGAGGAAAATATGTCCTCCATTACAGTTAACACAAATCATGTTTGTGGTTTCGAAATAGTCATGTTTTTTTCCGCATTTAAGACACAACACTTTCGTACTAGGACACTTTTTCAGAATATGACCATATTTCCAGCAGCGCAAACATTGCGTCACTGGGAGTACACATGGTTCTACCTTTATTCTCAAACCATGAGTATAAACATAAGGCGGTAAATAGGAACCTTTAAAACAAAGTCGAACCGCTTCACTGGGTGACCACCCTTCTTGCTCAAAGTTCTTACGGTTCATCCGATATACAGATACCAGCTTGGTTGGTTCAGGACAAAATATACTTTACAAAATGTTTGTTCTGTCATTTCCAAGTCAAGATCTCGTATGACAAATTCTTCTCCATTGCTCTGTGAATATTCCATCCCTTATTGATAAAAATTTCACGTCTCTAATTTCTCGGCGCTATTTTCGCTAATAAATTCTATGCGAACTCGATAGGGATTGAGAAACTTCACATACGTATAATTATATGAACTGCTAATATCTTTTATATTCTGATCTCTAAACAATTTAGTTAGTTTTTCATTTCTAGATATATATATTTCTATCTTTTCCGTTTCCTTCAGTTTTTTGTCTTTTCGATTTACTTCTGTCCATTCTTCATCACTGCTTTCCCTCACTCTTTTATTGGTTGCACTATCTACAATGTCTGAATCTTCATTAAAAGTACAAATCACATCCATAGAATCATTTTTTATGTCTTTACTAGTCTCATTAGTATCACTCATTGTACTCGTAAACACGTCGCATCTGCGGTAGCGAGCAAGTAGCAAGTTTTAAAGCTTGTATATACTTGCTTATCAGTGATCCGATCGCTTAGTCGACGTAAACAATTGTTATACGACCCGCTCGCACGAGTGCCGCGACGAAACTCAATGCCTTTGTTGGATTTGGTTTTCCTTTACGAATATTGTCGATGGTACTACCTACCCTCAATTAGGTTCCGATGCGTTTATATAATTATGCTATCGAAGTGACTAATACATCGTTATGGTTTTCCTTATTTTGTAATGTGAAGTACTTAGTAATAAATAACCATAAATTACAAAAATAGGCATAGATATAGATCAAAATACCTACATAAACAACCGTAGATAGAGAATAGTTCATTCTCTATCTACTTATACTACTGACCTGACTGACAGCTAAGGGCATATGTTCAGTGCACATGAAACGTCACGTCTTGACGACGCAAAGGCTGACTTAGACCCTTTTTCTCAGGAACGCGTGTAGATTTGTGGCGGCATCTACATCGCCACATGCGAACTACGCATCAAAGACCTGACGTCACACAAAAACCTGACGTCACACAAATCCTGCATCGTGCAATTAGAGTTTACCGCGCGAATGACATATTATATAAGACTACATCGACATCAATCGTCGGGCAGTTGCCGGCCAGACACGACATCCGTCTGGTCGGAGGATCCTGCCTTTTTTATAGAGGATGAGTGATCTTTACACCCTGTTTCTCTTACCTCTAAAGATCTAAGTTTTTGAGATCTATTTCAAATTGATGCCTCAAGTTGAAGTAGATATCAAAAACTTAGATCGACGGTCTCTTGGAGCTGTAATGAAAATCAAACTTCCAATTCAACGCAATAATAAAAATACAGTCATTTATCCCACATATTTTGACACTCGCAAATAAACCAATCTATTTGGTACTTCCTGTTTGCCCAGCAGCATGAAGTTTAACGAGAAGCAAGTACAGAGGAAAATCTGAAAATTGTTAATATGTATACATACTCGTATAGTTATTTATGAACTGCAAAGTTAAGTTTGTTCATCAATCTGGGATCAAAAATTCATAAGCCGTGTCTTAAAGTAACATATTTTAGTCGGTATTTTTCATTACTCTATTAAAAGTTATTTTTCAATTGAAAAGTTAAGTTTGTCCTTCAATCCATATTTGTAAGTCCGGGCAGCCGAGCAAGCACAACGTTGAGACGGAACCCTCAGGGCGCCAGTCCTATTCACACTTGTCCGGTTTTTAAAATAACTAAAACAGGCTTATATTATTCTAAATAAATACAAGTGATTAATTTTACTAATATTATCATCATTAATTTGTAATACCTATTCTAGTGCCGCCATTGAACATACGTGTATTATACCTGCATGCTCGTAATACCTAGATGTTAGTTAGTTAATGACTTTAAATTGTAATTACTTTTGACAGAGTGGGCCGATTTGAATGAAATGAAGACTAAATGTTAATTCAAGATACGGACTATGACTATATTTCCAATACCTTAAATCTCTTGAAAATAAGACGCAAAAAAAAAACAATATTACATGTGAATTTTAAAATTATCCCCAATTTTACCCCTTTAAAATAAATAAATAAAATTCATTTATTTCAGGATCCACATAATCCATATAAGAAATCTTTAAATAAAAAAAAACACAAATTAAATAATTAAAATTCATTCAATCATCATAATTAGCTCATTAACATTTCAATATATTCGTATCAATTACATTAGTCTCTTACGTGTGACTATATATGGAACTTGTTTGTCACAGCAGTGATGCACATAAGAACAGTCCAACCTATTTGCTATCATATTCAGAACGATTTTGGAGCTGGCCCGCACTCTGCGCACAAGAGACGCGCAGCGCTTCCGCATGGTCGCATAAAAACAGTCCGTGCGCGCCCACGCGAACATACCCGAAGCGCTGCAGTAGCGAGGCAGACCCAAAATCGCTCTGAAAGCGTTGTTAAACTGAATGCGGAGGGTGCTGTAGCTTTTCTGCGTGTAATTAGCCCACAGGCTGCAAGTGTACATGGACGTGCAATATGCTCGGAAAAGAGTTATTTTCACGCCATCCGAGCAACGCGCAAACTTGCGGGCCAGCTTATTGGCTCTTTTAGACAACGCCCTCCGCTCCCGTTCCAAGTCAGCATGATGCCTGAGGTCAGCCGTGACTATATGTCCTAGGTATTTAAACTGATTCACCCTGTCTAAAGGTACACTATTTAGACGTATATGTGGTACATAGTCGGGGCATATAGCACCGCCGGCCTCAAAGACCATGTACTGACTTTTCTTAATATTATAAATATACAAATCTGGTAGTACTGGAGTTCCCATACAATCTTTCATGCCCTATATCACCCCCTTTAGAATTTTTTTTGAGACAAAAAGTACACTTTGTACTTCTCCACGGTGCCATCTATCTCCTTGCCAAATTTTAGCGAAATCCGTTCAGTGGTTAAGCCGTGAAAAGAAAAAAAAGAAAGAAATATGTATATTCTACACAAACAAAACGCAAATTTAAAGAAAAAACACAAAAACAAAAGTAGCTAAAAGCCTCGTATTCAATCAACCAATAAACGTTGAAAATGTTGTTCATCGGTTGATGTCAAGGGGTCTTCCCTTTATAGCAGAACTTCATTTCGCAGAAAATCGTCAAGCATACACTCATTTATCATAATTCAAAACTCATAATTTTGTAAGTCAGTAATAATTAAAAAGCAGAACCATCATATCGCAGAAAGTTCACACAAACATGCAAGCAAGCATACACCATGCATGCAGCAAGCATGCAGCATGCAACGTGCAGCAGCCATGGTTTCTGTCACGGCTCCGGCGCTGCGGGGCTCCGGCGGTCCCACGCGAGCTTATCGTCGCAGATGTGTTTAACGCTCACCACCTGCTCCTCAGCTCACGGGCCGCCTCGCCCCTCCGCGCCTACGCGATTATAAGTTACACCCTAGGGGTAGGGCAGACAAGACTACGTGGAGTCGGTTTTACAGCGTTTCGTTTCTGTCACTAACTTTTGTAGCACAACATATTGACTTTTTAAGACAATATTTTAGTTTAAGTTAAGATTTAAAATAATATTTTAGAGAAATGCAATATGCCTAATAAAATTATTCCAAATAAAATTCTGCCATCTTAAAAGTATGCCATTGTAAATTCAGACGTAGAAACATTCGGCCAAACAAACATTATTTAAATATTTTGTATGCCTTTAAAATATTCGTTTAAAGAAGATTATATTATTATTATTATTTATTTAACTAAAAGTCAACACGGACCAATTATAAAACAAACTAATACAATTAAATACAATAATACAATACAATACAATTACAAGTCAAACAATTAAAACAATACTTCCACATTAGCCCGTACATGTACCATGTCACAGTGATACATGTACTGGCAGTCGAATCGCTGGGCGAAGGTGCTCAGGATACTGTTCGGACTGACCCGCACCCTGCGCACCAGGGATGTGCACCGCTTGCGCATGGTTGTATAAAAACAATCCACGCGCGCTTCGGCGAACATCCCCGAAGCGCTACAGAAGCGAGGCAGCCCCAACAGCACCCTGAATGCATTATTGTATTGGACGCGTAGAGCGCTGTACTGTTTTTGCGTATAGTTCACCCACAGACTGCTCGTGTAGAAGGACGTGCAAAATGCCCTGAACAGAGTGATCTTGACGCCTCTTGAACAACGAGCAAATCTGCGTACTATCATATTCGCACGAACAGACAACGCTCTACGCTCCCTTTCTATGTCATTATCGTCTTTCAGATCCGGGGTTAGCAAGTGCCCAAGATATTTAAACTGTTCTACCCTACGAAGGGGGTAGCCATTCAGTCTAACTTTAGGTGTTTGACTTAGGGACCTTCCCCGAGCCTGAAAGACCATCCACTCACTTTTATTTATGTTGTACACCAACCCGTGTTGTCCAGCATATTTTTCGCAAATGTCAAGCAGCTGCGACAGTCCACCTACAGAAGCACTCAGCAGCACCATGTCGTCCGCGTAACTAATATTATTAAGGCAGACTCCATCAATATGGCATCCGACATGTGTGCCGCTGAGCTCCTCCACAAGCGCGTTCACATAGAGGTTAAAAAGTTTGGGCGATGTCAGCCCCCCCTGCCTCACGCCGCACTCCAACCTGTATGGCGTCGAGTACGCCCCTGACCACCGAACGACGTTGATCTGGTTCCCATACCAATATTTAAAAGTACGGATTAATTCCTCGGGCATCGTTGTTTGATGTAATTTTTGCCATAGAATATCGTAGGAAACCAGATCAAACGCTTTCGATAAATCAAGAAAACACCCAAAAATGGGCGTATTTTTATCCGTATAGTACTTGACAGTTTGCTTCAGACACAGTATAGCCGTTTCAGTAGAGAGACCTGACTTGAAACCAAATTGGTTGTCGTGTATCTGTAAATGTTTATCAAGCTGAGTGTTCAGCAAACTGTCAAGCACCTTTGCGACTATAGTGGCTAAGGAAATCGGTCGATAATTACATTTGTCACCAATATCACCGGTTTTGTTTTTGACAATTGGCACCACCACAGTCTTCATCATCGGCTCAGGCAAGTATGAATGTCCTACACACAAGGAGTAGAACATCGCCAGCACTCTGGGCATATGATATCCCGCGTACCTTAGGTGTTCAATACTCAGGTCGTCATGGCCCGGAGACTTGCCCCTTGACATAGATTTAATGGCCTGCCGTACATCTTTGGCCGTAAACCGGACGCTGACTTCCCGACCACTACAACCATCATCGCTCGTGGACTGTGTCGACGCCAAAGGTGACTGAACGGTAAAATGGTCCCTAAACAATTCTGCTATTCCCGACAGGTTGCAGGCACCATTGACACTCACAGGTAGACCTGGTTTACTATTAAGTTTGTTTGTGGACTTCCAGAAACTGCGGAAGTCGCTCCTGGAATGATGCGACGCAATGATGTCCATTTTGATTTGGTCAGTATGATTCTGACACCAGCGTAAACGTGATTTAAAAATTTTACGAGTCGTCTGCATGTCATTCCATACGCGACCTTCCGCCGGCTTGCCGTACCAAACCCACAACTCAAACTTTTCCCTGGCCGCCCTGTGAGCATCACTTACGTGCCTGCCCCAACCGAGAACCGGCTTCCTGCATTTGGGAACACTTGACGAACGACTATCGCAAGCTGCCCGGCCTAATATTCGAATTATTTTATCGTACATATTGTCAATAATAAGTCTGTGGTCCACATTATTACATACATAATCACAACATTCGGTCATTTCAATGGGAAAGTCAATTAATTTTAAATTATTATTACATAAATTACTATACATGTCACATTGTTCAGAGTTTCTATCACCCCAGCGCACATCGTTATATTGTGTACAATTATTATTAAATTTAGGTTTTATGCTATCTAACAAAATTACAATCTCGAGAGGATAATGATCGGACCACAGGACGTCTTCCTTAACTTGTACACATACAATAGTCTCCCGAGCTGATTCAGTGACTAAACAGTGATCAAGCCAGCGCTTTGATCCATTCGCCTCGCTTATAAATGTACAAGTTCCAGAATCCAACCCTAGTATCTCGATGTCCGCACATAACCACCGTGATTCTACACAAAAACTCTGTAACTCGCCGTAAAATCGTTCATGCGGATGAGCGTTAAAATCCCCGAGTATGTATACAGATTCTATATTATTATTGTTTATGACAGCACTCACCAGACCGAGACACTCCGTAAACTCCGTCAAATTCACATCTTTATCCGTCGGCATGTACACACTGAACACCAGGAGTGACCTTTGACCCGCGTTTACCTTCACGGCACAAACTCGCGGGTTGTCGCACTGCACAACCGATACATCGGTAAACACACTCTTTCGCCACAGCAGCGCGACGCCGCCGTAGGGGCGGCCGCGCAGCATGCCGGCGCCATCGTCCACCGCCGACGTCCCGGTGCAGCCGTACTCCACATCGATGTCGCTCAGGAACGGAATATCTCCCGGCAGCAACCATGTCTCCTGTAAGGCTATTATGTCAGATGTGCGACATAACTGCCTTACACTCTCCACGGAGCGCTTCACGCTCTTGCAGTTGTAACTAATCAGTTTGTAATTAGACTTTATATCCATTGAGCTAGTTACAATGAGCCGGTCACGGTGCCTATGTTTACACCGTTCGAGTTCGAATTTCTGAATTTGAAATTCACAAATCGTCTGAAAATAATTCCTTCAGGCCATAATCCGCTATTCAAAAATGACGATAATTTAGATTCCGGCACAAGGAATTTAAATGCGTTATAGGGTTTCGGATATTTTAACAATATTCTTTCAAGAGTTACAACCTCTTCCGTTTTTTCATAGACGTAGTCGGCTATATCTTGCTCTGTCGTATCTTTGTGCACCTTCGTAATAAATATAGGCACTTTTTTCACGGCGGCCTTAAACTTCCCAGCATTGTCTCTGGCACTACCAGCCGCGCCGTGATAACGGTAATTCATATGTTTCCTACTATATGAAACCCTTTGCCATCCTTCAACGTCATCCCTGCCAGCCGACTCGGGTTGGTAGGCTGTCATAATTTTACTCGTGCGCTCCGTAGTCCCCTGTTTGCTTTCGCGGTTAATATTATTCGTAATGTCAGCTGATCTAGATTGCTGTAATATCGGCGGCGGCGCGGGCGCAGCTGTAGTAGTGCTGTAGTATCGCCGCGGTGACGTCACGGCGGCGGCTGCCGGCAGATCGGTTTCGCTCGGGCTGGCGATGGCCGCGACGCCGGACGGGGTGATCTCGCTCGCACCTCGCGCTCGCTGCCTCGTCGTAGCCGTTATATTTTTGTCAGAAATTTCTCCGTCTACCTTCCTTATGTTTCGAAATCGCGGTACATTGTTGTCAGGCCCACTAAACGATGATTCATCGACTGTGTTCATGCACTCATCCAATGACGAATTTTGGACGTGTGATAAGCCAATAGGTCCACTATCCATTAACCATCCGCCTCGCTTCATAGTATTAATTTTACACGCAGACGCCGGTATTAATGAGTCATTCTGCATTTTTAAAATATCCGTCTTAACTTCATCCAACTGTGCCTGCGTGACATACGTTTCCGTCACTTCTTTAAGTTCGGTCTGCATTCGAAGGAGGTCTTTGAGTAGCTTCGTGCAATCGAGGTGATCAAAAAGAATCGGCGGTAACCGTTCCAGATTTTTCGCAACGAAGATAGGAAATAAATCCGGTTCCACAGTTTTAAACACGCTCACCATGTCCACAAGATCTCTTCGCTCCTTACCCTTATTTTTCCGCTTTATTTTGGCCTTTTCCACCGGAACCGATTCGAACAATAACTCCTTCGATTTCTCAATCTCTTCGCTGGTGAACGCAGAGGAACATATTCTCACTAGTGTATCTTCATCAATCACCGATAACTTGTTTTGAATATACGATAACATTTCGTCAATAACAATATTGCAGGAAACACATTTCACTGCTTTCGACATTTTTTTTTTTTTTTTTTTTTTTTTTTTTTTTTTTTTTTTTTTTTTTTTTTTTTTTTTTTTTTTAAACTCTAAACGTTCGTTAGAAACACGCCCGCACGGTGGGACTGCGCGCGCAGACTGAATGAAATAATTGAATGGAATTTATTATTATTAATAACTGAATGGAATAATAATGAATTATGCCAAGTGTGTTATGCCAAATAAATTTCGGAGCATCAAGATTCTGCCAGATAGAGGGAACCCGATGTCAAGGCCTCAAAAGTTAACATACAGACAGACAGAGTTACTTTCGAATTTATAATATTATTATGGATAGTATTAAGTACCTGGGCGACCGAACACTGCTCTGGAGAAAATAGAGAATGGTAATTATTATCTTAATAGTATAGGATAGTTCATACTAATTCCATGTGTAGTACATACTAATTACATGCTTCCATGATAGTACATACTAATTTCATGTTGCTATGTATGCTATTCTAAGGTAGCCATCTTGTTCTAAACTTGGGCGACCGAGTTCTGCCTCGGTGAAAATAGAGAAAACGAATTTTCCCCGATATGATACCTAGCTAGATCGATGTTTCGCCCCCGTATACCCCTTTGTTGCAACTTTCATCGAAATCGTTAGTCGTTTTCGAGAACGTGATACTTAAACAAATATTGCTCGTTTATATAGGATAATAGTTGATAGTTTATTTATTTATAACAATCTTGCCTACACTATCATTACAGATCTATGATCCAATGCGACAGAGTGGCCTTACTAACTAAATCCTAAATCTACACCTTATACCTAGTTAAAAAATATCTTAATATAAATAACTTATTACATAAAGTGTAACTTTTGCGAATTCACTCAAGTTGCACCACAATACATCAACCCTCCCGTGAACCTCATTCACCACGCGTATGGCTCTAGTGAGAGGAGTTCTCGCCAGTAGGTGGGTCCTGGCCGCAGGCACAGCGAGCAGGGGCGGGCGTTGCCGCCTCCACACGTACCGGTCGGGCACGTACAGCTGTAGGTGTCGCAGCACTCCCGGGTTATGCGCCACGCCACGTAGTAGTTTCACTACATACGCTACGAGCGAAAACTCCCGTCCTACTCTTAGAGTGTTATACCCTACCATACCCAGAACAAATAGTGTAGGGTACATCAATGGGTATAATGGATATACCCCATACAGCTTGTAATACTAGTGTCTCGTGAACTTATTTTGGATACGTTCCAACATAACACTATATTTCGCCTCATGAGGAGCCCAAATGAATGCGCTATGTTCGAGGTGACTTCTGACTCACACTATCGTATTAAGTCTACCGTCTAAGATCTGTAACTCAAAGTCAAAGTCAAATCATTTATTTCAAATAAGCCCTTATAGACACTTGAACGTCAAAATGTACAAAAAAAAAAGTATATTCTAGTCGCCCCTTCCAAAATGTAGTTTTCGTATGAAGAAGAATGGGCAAGAAACTCCACAGTTACTCTTTTAAAATGTTTTGTATAGGTACATTAGTTATATGTGAAGACGATGCACCTAGAATAAAATTACTATACCACAATAGGTAAAAATAATTAAAAATGAAGCAACAACAGATAAATTAATTATGTGATAGATACATGGTGCTCACATATTTACAAAAATTGTAAAAGTAGACGATTTTCCCAAAATTTTACAATCAATTTATGTCAGTATATGAGGAAGTAATCACAGAATGTAAAATCAATGTTATATAAAAAAATAAATAACTATACAATTGAATTAGCAAACAGATTGATTTTGTCTAGATTCTAGATTATCCTATGGAGCAGAAACAGCATGTTTCCAAGCATTCTTATCTTGGATATAATCCTCTAATTTGTAATATGATTGTTTACAAAGTGTACTTTTAATATGAGTTTATCATTCATTTAATTGCTATATATCGCAAAGTATTCTGTTGTAACATTTAACTCAGGAGCCCATAAAAGATGTGTGTACTAACTAGGTTTAAAAGAAACTGCTCAATAGGTTTAAAAGTAAAATTGGGTGTGCCACAAGGCTCGATATTGGGTCCATTCCTCTTTTTAGTGGGTATTACTCCATTTATTAAAAAAACAATCGCAATTGTTGTTATTTGCTGACGATACTTCCTTAATTTTTAAGGTAGATAGACGTGCTACAAATTTTGACGACGTTAATAACGCCCTACTGATGGACCAAAATTGGTTCACTGCTAATGATTAAGAATTAAATGGAAAAAAGTGCATAAAATTTGCTTTACCAAATGTGAAAATTATAAATTGTGAGATAGTATTGAATCAAGAGAAACTAGAATTTGTCGATAAAACTGTTTTTCTGGGGATCACGCTCGACTCAAGGCTACAATGGGGTCCTCATTTAACATCTCTTGCTAAGTTCAGCAGCATATACTGTCAAAAAATCCGTCAATTTACTGATGTAGATACAGCGAGGCTAGTCTATTTCAATTATTTTCATAGTATCATATCTTACGGTTGGTACAACCTTTTTATAACAAGCTACCCTCTTCTTTGCTAGATTTGACTTTTAATGCGTTTAAAACTAAAGTAAAATCCAACTTTACTCAAAGGCATACTATTCTATCAACGACTACTTAAATGATATGAATAGTTGGTCGCTGTGATTAACTCAAGACAATGCTTAAATGTTCTTTCTCCAGAATTAGCTTACCTACTGACAGGTTATATGAGTTTATATTTATAATTGCTTATAATTTTAATAAGTCAAATTATTTTAAATAATTTTGACCTATTCTACTCATTACAATGTTTTTTATATGAGTTGTATTACAATATGTGGTTATAGCTAACCACCTCGACAGTTATTTATTTTACCTCGATGCTCCTAGTTTATCAATTATAACTTCTATTTACAGCTATAATTATGTAAGCGGGCACGCCCTTCATGCCTGGAGGCTTTTTAGATATTGTTTACGTTTATTTATTTTTATTTCTGCCTGAGTAAATAGTTCTCGATGTTTTTGGTTGGTATATTGGCGTGTGCTAGCTGTCATATGGCTATTAATTTATAATTTAAATTATGTTTTACTATTATATAGAATCATTTTTTTCTAACTGAACAGACAGCTGTGCTGCTGGGGAGTTTCTTGCGCCACTTCTTCTTCCCAGCTAAATCACTAGAAGTGGTGATGGGTGGGCGTTTTGGGGGACTGTCTTATGTAATTTCATCGTTCGAAAAGTGCTGATTCTCAACCTAGTTTGAATAAATGACTTTTGAACGTTTTTGGTATTTTACTATGGGGACGGGCTGCAGACATCAAGTCTATTCTGCAGAAAAGGGCGATCAGAGCCATATATTATCTCCGCAAGCGCGACTCTTTAAGGGAGCTTTTTAAGGATATTACATATTTTTTGTAAAAGAGGTGATAGACATAATTTATAGTACAAGAAATAGGGACCTATTAGTTCAACCAGGTTTCAGACTGGCAAAATAAGACTCAACTTTCATGGGGTACTGTTGCTTATATTAGATAAGTTGTGGAATTACATCCATGATAAAAATGCTTTGGTTATTGCTGGTCCAGCTAATTGATTCCAGCTAATTGAATTGAGCACAACCACAACTAATTGATTAAAATTTTGAAAATACTGTTGGAGCTGCTGAATATTATAAGATCATCATTATGATGATGATTATGAAATGACAAAAGACATATTATTTGTATTGTATAAACTCCATCTCCTTTGTATTGTATATTTGCATAGCACAGATGTGAGTACTATGTATTTTTTTAATAATTTAACTGTCCAATGGAAAATTTCGTGTGTCACTTTTCGGTTACCAATGTATACACGGCTACATATATTATCAAGGTGCACATTTCCAGTATAAGCTGACCTCTTTTTGTACGGAAATCCTACTCAATGCGAGATCAGCTTGTAATGAAAATGTACAGCTTGTTATGTAGCCGTGTGAACGTCTTCACCAAATAACATCAAAATCGACCAAATAATTGGCAACCCTATCATACACAGGTACAGATAGACATACACACACTTTACGTACAGCACATGTATTAAGGAAGGTGTACTTGTTACTAACCGACTGCGGCGGAGCCCAAAAGGAGAATACAATTTTTAAGGTTTTGGTTTTTCAATTATTTCCAGAGAGAATAGAACAAATGATGACCTGGAGATAGACAAGGTGGCTGGCGTGATGAGATACAGTCCTCGGCACAGGGCTACCTTTCTGCCTGAGGAGTCAGTTGGCAGGCCGGAAGACATGATACTTACCATGCCGAATATTGCTATGTTGGTAAGTTACTTGGGAGTTTGGTAGGGAGATGGGTTAGTGGAGTTTATCATAAGAGCACTCTGATTTTCCAGTCTATATCAATGGTCTATAATAAAAAGCTTGTATCGGAAAGGTGTGATCACATAAGGGTTGTGGTATGTGGCTATCACTGAACATACAAATAAATAATAAAAAAATAAATATTAATAATAAGAAAATATTAAAATTTTATGTTTACGTTAGTTTTATTTAGTACTTTGTAGTTCAATAAAAACTTGTTTAAATATAGATTTCATTTTAGAGAATTTTTAATAATGATATAGGCAGTAGCGAAGCGAATCAGTGTAGCCGATACCTATACAGGATTACTGGTAATTCGACGTATATCCGTCAGGGGCTGATAAAGAGGGCCAAATGCAACAAATTGAACCCCCCATATGTATGGCCGAAATTCAATAGTATTCGAGATATTTGAATTTTAAGGGTTTTTCGATATTTACCCAAAATTTCACATTTAATTCCAAATAAAAAAAAAAACTACACATTTGAATGGGTACCATTAAAAATCATGTTGTAGCTAGCACTTCAATTAAGCTATGGACATAGTTAAAACTACTTAATTTAACAAAATAATTAAAATAATGAACGATATAAGAATAACATCTTACCAATATTTTTATTTTACGCTTCAAAAATGTTACCTCCTCACAAAAATTTCTATGACATTAATCGTAAAAATAACTAGAAAAACTTGCCTATTCTGTAAGCTTTCCAAAAAGGTATAAAAATCAACTTTAAAATACATAATTCGTGGCATGGCATGTGTTTGAACCGGCGCGGGGAGAGAAATAATGTGTGTTTTAGTTTATGATCCTTGCTAAAACAACCGATTTTACTGGCGGAATTCTTCGTGATGGGGCGGGGTGTGAGGGTGGGGGAGCACACGGCGTCTGCTGTGCTCGCGTCGCCTTCCTTAGTAAGTTTAGACTCTACGCCGCGCAAGCACGTGTGTTGTTATCTTGCTATTAACCAATCTCTCATCGCGTTAATTTGTTATCGATCATTATTGTTAATTCTTGTTTCTCTTGTTATTATTTTTGTTATCATTGTTATTTCGGATACCATGGCTTCGTATGCTAATAACGAATACGCAGACATTATGTTTTGTTATGGTTTTGCCGATGGAAACGCGGCTGCGGCTCGGCGAGAATACCAACGCCGCTTTCCCGATCGTCGACTTCCCCACGTTACTGTTTTCGGGAGCACCTATCGACGATTGTCTGAAACTGGCAGTGTTCAGAGAGCACAATTCAACGCTGGCAGACCTCGACGGTATACGGCTGACGAAGAGGACACCATTCTTCAGTGTTTTATTGATGACCCAAACATCTCAACGAACATTGTTGCAAGACAGCTCGGTATGTCCCAGTGGAAAGTGTGGTCGGTAGTACATCTATCAGGTAGACACCCGTACCATTATCAACCTGTCCAAACATTGCACGAGGGAGATCCTGCCAGGCGACTCGAATTTTCTCGGTTTATGTTAAACGCTGACGCTGACCAGGAACATTTCCTAAGAAATATTTTGTAGACTGACGAGTCAAAGTTTGACCGGGATGGTATAACGAATTACCATAACTTACATTTTTGGGCACCTAAAGCAGGCAGGAATCCAAAAAAACTAAAAGAAACTGCGTCGCAAATGAGATTTTCCCTGAACGTATGGATGGGTGTCGTTGATAATTATTTGGTGGGCCCTCATTTCTTGCCCCAAAATTTGAACGGCGAAAATTACGAGGAGTTTTTGAGAAACAACCTAGACGATTTGTTGGCGGATGTTCCCGAAGAAATAAAAAACAACCTCATGTTTCAACATGATGGGTGCCCAGCACATTACCGGATTACTGTCCGACAGTGGCTAGATGAGAGATTTCCAAACCGATGGATTGGGAGGGGAGGGCCAATTCCGTGGCCAGCACGAAGCCCTGATATCACACCACTTGATTTTTACGTCTGGGGTCATATGAAGGAATTAGTTTATGTGACCCCAATAAATTCAGTCGAAGAACTTCGACAGCGAATAATAAACGCGGCGCAACAGATGAGAACAACGTTTTCATCAAGAGTGACGAAAACCGAAGTTAGGAAAAGAATTCGAACTTGCATTCGTAATAGAGGGGCTCATTTTGAACAAGATGTGTAAAATTTTTAATAAAATTTGACGTACATTTTTGAATGCATTTTATTTCATACAAATACAAATTCTCTCCCCGCGCCGTTTCAAACACATGCCATGCCACGAATTATGTATTT
Organism: Xanthia togata; assembly: GCA_963853775.1. Taxonomy (NCBI): domain Eukaryota; kingdom Metazoa; phylum Arthropoda; class Insecta; order Lepidoptera; family Noctuidae; genus Xanthia; species Xanthia togata. The sequence continues at coordinate 1,818,989 of OY970801.1, forward strand.
TAAAATTGACTTTTATACCTTTTTGGAAAGCTTACAGAATAGGCAAGTTTTTTTAGTTATTTTTACGATTAATGTCATAGAAATTTTTGTGAGGAGGCAACATTTTTGAAGCGTAAATTAAAAATATTGGTAAGATATTATTCTTATATCGTTAATTATTTTAATTATTTTGTTAAATTAAGTAGTTTTAACTATGTCCATAGCTTAATTGAAGTGCTAGCTACAACATGATTTTTAATGGTACCCATTCAAATGTGTAGTTTTTTTTTTTATTTGGAATTAAATGTCAAATTTTGGGTAAATATCGAAAAACCCTTAAAATTCAAATATCTCGAATACTATTGAATTTCGGCCATACATATGGGGGTTCAATTTGTTGCATTTGGCCCCCTTTATCAGCCCCTGACGGATATACGTCGAATTACCAGTAATCCCAATAATTCACCTCGCTGCACAACAATATCTAGTTGTAAACGTTGTTTCGCGAGTGATCCAGAGAGTGAGAGCCAGAGATACTCGTAGGACTACATCCTACGATAATCTCTGGCTCTGGCTGTTTATTTTGAATTTACTTTTGTTTTTGATACATTTTTTAGGGAGTTTTATCTCAGCGATATTACTCGTATGTCTACAACAGCCGACTCTTATCGGCGCATAGCCCACATGAAACAAGGTTGTATGTGTTGGTGTGGCCGGATGATTAGGGAGCTGTTTGTTTTAGCTGAAGGAGACGTCTTATAGAACAGTTTTTTTTTTAATAATAAAACCTTCTGTTTTCAGAGCACGGCATCAGCATTGTCCAACTACGGTTATTTCGCCAAAATGGGGTTCAACATGCTAGCCTCCCGACTGGGAAGCAACGCCACTGTTCAGATGTCGGCCTATGACTACCTGTGGGGGTACAACGAGCCCCTCATCAGTCTGGGCAACAACATCCTGCCGGGGTGGATCCACTTTGATACCTTGGGGCTGTTGGATAGGGTGAGTTTTTATACGTTGGTGATTACAGAAGAAGTCGTGGTAGACTGGAGGCTGGAGGTTTAAAGAACTTCCTTCTTCTTAAGTTAGACCTTAAGAAAAAGAAAATTCTTGGGCAAAATAGCAGTTGACGAAATAGCTTCTTCCATACATCCAGCCACTTATTGATACATAAAGTTTATGTTCTCAGTTGTACGATGAAAAAGCACCGTTCAGGGTAGAAGTAAGTGCCAAAGATGAGGACAAGTTCATGATCAAGTCTGTCAATGGTATTGGAGGTCTTCCAAGTTGGGGATATCCGGAAACAAGGTAAATAAACTTTATAATTATCATCCCGTAACGATCCTCTACAAGTGAGAATACAAAAAAACTTTTTCACAAAAAATAAAACCGACTTCCAAAAAAAACACTACAAAGTGAAAAATAACTTTGATTTCGGAAGTCGGTGTCTTTGGGGTTTTATTTTCGTTTTTTTGCCACCGACTTCCGAAATCAAAGTTATTTTTCACTTTGTAGTGTTTTTTTTGGAAGTCGGTTTTATTTTTTGTGAAAAAGTTTTTATTTTTCACTTTTTAGTTGTGGTACCTACACAAAACCTCCACAAAAATTTGAATACCCATTACTTGCTATGTAAATTACAGTGACAGGAACTATTAGAATATCATCCACATATACTAGATGGGAAAAATACGTATTATTGAAGCTAACTCAAAAACCCCTCATCAGATCTTGACCAAATTTATATGGGACCACTTCTGAAGTATGCCCCACCAAACAAAAAAAGAACCATCAAAATCAATTCATAATTGGCGGAGTAATCGCGTAACAAACATACAAAAAAAAAATACAACCGAATTGAGAACCTCCTCCTTTTTGAAGTCGGTTGATAAATAAATACAAAATTATAAGGCACTAAAGTACGTTTAGCGCACCGGAAGCAATTGGTTCCAGAGTCCAATCACTGGCTTATATTGTTACCATGAATGGGCTATGTAGTTTTACATAATGTAGCATCATACTACTTAAAAAAATCTGTATCGTCGATCTTATCAGCCAAAGATACAAAACTTAGTTATCTCATCGTTCATCTTTTGAACACCCAAATTTCTTATTACCCAGCACATCCTGCAACAGCTTCAACGACTCTTTTGAGGGTATAGTCTACCCCCCAGAGATGTCCCCCGACCGGCCCCTGAAGCTCTACCGCAACGTGTTCTGCCGGTTCATGGAGCTGGAGTACGTGGGTCAGAGGACCATGGACTTCGGAGTCGAGGGCATGGCTTACAAGTTCAGTAACAGGAGCTTCAGCAAGATACCTGAGAATGAGTGTTTGTGCAGTAAAGGGGTGTGCCATGATGGGATTTCGGATTTGTCGCCTTGTTTTTATGGTGAGAAAGATAATTTGATCTGGTTCTGTGTGTACTAAGTCTATATCCATCTATATAATACATGATGGAAATTTTCAACCTCACCTGGAGGGCTGGAGGGAAAGTACTTTAAATACTGGAGATAGCAAATTTTACTCAAAGGAAACATTCCTTAATTTTTTTTTCGGATTATCAGAACTTTCATTGCTGAGTGTGGCAAGCGAATTTTCGAAAATATTTGAATGCAGATTTGTTTCTTTTTAAAAGTATCCTTTGCTATGTCTGAGAGTACTATCCCTCCAGATGAGGTTCAAAAACTCCACCCTGTATATCATCACGCCTTTGGAGTACTTTAGGCAGCATCGCTGCAGTAGTCAGGCCTCCTTATAATATTTATTTATGCCATAATTATCCAACTGCAGCGAAGCCAAAAAAAGGAGGGTTATTTTAGAGCAGGTTTCTCTCTAATAATTTTACGAACTCTGTCTCAGGTCTGCCAGTGGTCTTATCAAATGCTCACTTCCTGGATACGAACCCGTTGTTATACGAGCGCGTTGAGGGTATGACTCCTAATGAGGAGCAGCATGGCAGTGACTTCATCATAGAACCTGTAAGTAATATCAAAGCTTTATGTACAGAATAAAGTCTTTATCCAGCAGCGAACTGATGAGGGTAACTTAACATAAGAATTGGAATAAATAAAATGTATTCAGTCAGTTATATAATACCCATACTCTGAAGAATAACTGAAATCATGGTTAAGAAAGAAGATACTTTGTAATAATCATGTTGGGCAAACACTTTGAAAGCATGTACCTATATGTGTGTATTCAAATGTTCATCACCAATTAGTTCTTGGATTTTGTACAAGCTGTGTCATTTTAATCTGTCTAACTAGCGTCGTGATCAATTTATTTACTTCTTCCAGATAATCGGCTCGGTGATGATGACAAAATTCTCCGTGCAAGTGAACGTGATGGTGCGTGACGTGAACTTCAACTCCAAGATCAGCAGGTTCTCTGACATGTTCGTGCCCGTTGGCTACTTTAAAATTGTGAGTGTCTAATCGTAATTCAACTTTATCTTCATTCGCAGTTATGTCTGTTCTTGTTTCATTTCATTTTTTTTATTTGACAATCGTGTATAAAAAGTTTGAAGTCAGGGAAATTAATTGATGATTAAACGAACTTACCTCTACGTGAAGTTCAATCACAATTTTACTATCAAGCTTCGTTCGAAGATATCAGCATTAATAACACACATGTAGATGTATAGAGATTGCAATGATTACAATGTTGTTATGAAAATGAGATTATCCATTTAACACACTTGTGACAAAATCAACTTCGGTAGACATATCGTTTGATATTACGAGTATTTTTTTGCAATATTTAGCAAATACCGTGGAAGTTGAACTCCACCCGGCAGGTTTACTGCGGACCTTCGCTATACGCTTTAGAAGTAGCTGCGTGTCTGGTGTTGTGTGCAGTAAACAGCGAGATATCAATGCGACTGTTTTGTAATCCTCTTTACCCATTTGCTCTAAGTCTGCGATGTTACAGCTCGGTATGCTTTCTTGAATGAAACAAAAAGTAATTGATTGTCTTAACGTATGTGATTGGTCTTATCAAGATATACTTGAAGAATACTAGATATTTGTGGCCTTTGTAAAAAATACGGTAAAGAAAACATTGGTTGGTTATTTTAATTATAAACCCAGAATCAGATTTGGTAATGTTATCGACATGTGTTTTTGATAAAGTCTACATTCTGTGTGCTTTTACCAGGGCTACTCGTAGATGGGTCACTAACTTTTGACAAATTTTTTCAAGACTTAAATTTTCCTTGGAATATAATTCCGCCAAATATTTTAAAACCTGATCAGTGTTCCACGTTAAATTGTATTTAGGAAGTGTGGGCCGCAACCGAAAGATTACCTTGAAGAATCTTTGTATATTATATTCATTGTTTGCAATATCGTGTGCAAGTAACAACGACAAAGCGGATCGGGAGCTATTTAAGCTACCATACCGATCTCCGGCATTAAACAATTGCGTTAGAAAACAGATTATACTTGATGTTGAAGCATTGTAAGGTTCTATGGGTTCTAAGTTATTTTCGTGACAAATGATAAATAATAAATGATTTATTTCTGCAAGTAGGTTTGTACAAACACTTTTACACGTCAATCATATTTTAAAAACTAGATGAGGTCGGCGTTTCCTATCTGACTACTCTGAGAAGAAAGGCCGTAACAAACTCAGAGGTCACAGTCTCTTTAAAGTCCAGACATAATCTTGGTCAGATCATGTGAAGACGATGTAGATTGATGTCTGAAATGGTCTTTTGAGGAAATAACCATTCAGATTGAGAAGACCTGTCCAGTCAGTGCACGCATTTGTCAGTTATCGTGCAGCTCAACTCAGAATTTAAGGAGCTCAACGATTCGACGAACAATACCAAAGAAAGGACGTTTGGGTAGGCCACATAAATTACTCAAACTGCCAAACCATGATAAAAACTAATTGACAAAAAAATAAAAAAAAATAAAGCAAAACAAAAGGGAATAACCTGCATAGTCTTCACATTCACAATAATTAAAATAATATAATACTTTAAAGTAAATATTCATGTCAATGAATATATAACATTCATTAATGTCAATGTGTATATAATAACCCGGAAATAATCTTGGTCAGAGCATTTCAATTTGAGGACCATGTAGATTTGTGTCTGAAATGGTCTTTTGAGGAAAGAACCATACAGATTTGAGTGGACCTGGCCAGTCAGTGCACGCATTTGTCAGTAATCGACAGAACGTAAACCACTTCTTAAGGCATGTATCATACTGCTTGAAGTAGCAAAATCACCATCCGATGACGATGTACTTTCATAGCTAGTACGTCGCTCATGTTTAAGTCACGATCTATTTTTTTTTTAAATTTACACAAATAACTATAATTTCATAGTTACGAACATAAGTTTTTAATCTACCTTACATTGGAAATTTTGACACTTGATATTTGAAATAATTATTTTTTTCTCCTAAATTCAATGCGAAATGACGAGTCTGTGTGTCAAACTACATGTGTGTGTGTGTGTTAATGCTATTTTCCAGAACGAAGCTTGAGAGTAATTGTTTAGCGAATTTACTACCAACGTAAGTTGTCCGTATATTCAAATTGAAACTGTCATTCTTTGACAGTTGTATGGCCATAACACGGCAAATTGGCGTAGTGTGTCAATTTAAGAAACGATAAATTTCCCTGACCGTATGTTTATGATCCTCATTTTAGCAGCCGCAGTTGCGCCTCTTCATTGGCATAATTTTTTTTTCACTATCTATGTGTGTAAAAGAAAATAGGGAAAGCGGTTCCAATATCCACCACTCTCTATTAAAATAAGAGCTAACTTTTACTTAGACATCTCTACTATTTACATACTAAATATCTAAGTAGGTATTGTTAGTGGTGGATATTGTAACCACTTTGCCCATTCTCTTTTATCTGTGCCTCATTCATGCTCTGTAGAGCAAGTGATGTGTTTAGCCTCTATTATTTCTAGGGATACATTTTAAATGATGTTACCACTAACATCTTCCGCTGTTTCCAGGTACAACCAAGAATGCAAGATGATCAAATATATAACCTAAGGTTTATCCACGTCTACGCTCCCTACATCCTCCTGGGTGTACAACTAGTCTTACTAGTTGCTGGTCTTCTCCTTCTGGTACATTCAGCAACACTTTTCTACAACCACATGATCTGTGCGAGAAGAAAAGACATCGCTTTTGATACTGAGAAGATAAAAGTGAAAGAAATATTAAGCACTCAACCGCTTATGTATGTGACGGCGTCAGCAATGGCCGAGCGATAGCGCCGTCATCATCTCGAATCGGTGGTACGGAAACCATAGAGCTTACAATAAAACACGATGATACAGCAAATCAGTTTAGTGTTTCACTTTCATAATAATTAACATAGTAGGTACAATACTTACAACGTTCACACACTGTTTTCTAAGTTCGGGCAAACCGACAGTTTCACATAATGAGAAGTGTAGGTCTGTCACCGTTCAGCACTTCACAAGACTGGCTCGTCTTGCCATCACTTCCCTCACCGCGACTCTGCCCACATGCCGCCCCCACTAGCGAGCGCGTCACGTGATTTAAACTTTTTTTTTTTTCGGGTAGAAAATTTTCAAATGACTTCTCCCGCTCTGGGCGGAGCGGCAGGGAGACTCTTACTGATTAAAACCCAACCATGTTCCTTCAGTTGCCTGTACGTTGCCAGGGGCCACGGTATCCCTTTCGGACTTATCCGCAACCCCGGCAGGCATTGGTCCTATCGGACCTCTTCAGTTCTACAACGTCAACGCGGCGTCCTCAACGTCAGCGCGGGCTCGGCCTGGTCCAATAAGGACCAGGCCGAGCCCGCGCCTACGGTGGAACATGGTTTACCCTCACCTTAGTACTACAATAATCAATTGAGAGACTATTATCGCTCAAATTTTATAATCTACGACACGGCCAACCTCACGGGTCTCACGTTCTCGTGTGTTCCTGAAACAAAACAATCATGTGGAGTAACAATGTAACCTTAGCCAGCCTGACCGTAATCAAAGAACATTACAAAAAAAAACGCATTTGTCTCAACTAATATAACAAAAAGGTGCCTCTAAGCTGTAATAATTCAAAGAAACGAAATGTTACACTAACAGTGTACATAACCCAAAATCGGGTCCATATTGGCTCAACTAAAGTTCTTTACCCGAAATTGTTCTTCCTAACGATTTGTAATCCGAATGATCACTCTTCCTAAATTTTTTCATCCTAAAGTTTTCATTCATACTATTTGTAGTGCTACCGGCGATGCTCATAACACTCATGTTTCCGAAAATTGTAATTAATAATATCATTAATGTAAATATATTTAAACTCCTACCGTCTTATTACAAAAAGCGGTTTAACTAAAAACCCAGGTTTAAACTTCTATAAACTACGGTTTAAACAAAAATGATATTACAAAACGTGGTTTTTCGAAAAACCATAGACCATTTCATGGTCTAACCCTAAACCTCGGCGGCCCCTAGTTTAAACGATCAAACAGTGGTCTAAGTCGTATCTGTCCGAGTTTTTATTTTAGTTAAAGCATCTTTTTCATTGTGTTGTGTTGTTTTTACCCAAAAATGGATATTAACATGGTCGATTTCATTGATATTGAGGAAATAATATATATAATAATAATGCAGAATCGTTAGGAAATTTATGCAGTTAGACGAAAGTACACCCTCATCTTAAATACACACCACACGCTGCATTTACTTGGCTTTGGCCCGTAAATGTAGCTAAAACCAGCCTAAGAGCTGAGAAAAATAACACTTCCGATAATAATAATATTGTGCAATCATCTCGCGTAGTATATCATAAAACATTTAAAATTTGGGATATAAATCAATTAAAGACGGATTTCAAGTTCATCGAAGTACCTAATTTATGATTACTTACTTTTTCCTCGGAACTCCAATTCTCAGTTCGTTTTTATTTTGTTGGTACATCACAATATAATATTAAAATTACTAAAGAACACTACATACATACTATCAACAAAGAGAAAATTGTTCTATTAGAGACTTCGATAACTTAAAAATTCCAAAGCTAAATGAACTTTGTTCAACTTGCGATGGTTTTGTTTAATGTTATGGTTTCATATATCGCGCGAGAATCTTACGTTTCGTTACACGTACTAAGATGTATTTTTAGTAATTAATACGACATTAAGTAATGTGCTTAAACTTAAACAAAACTGCAATCGACGAAATAACTAATGTTCCATACAAAATAATAATCTCAATATTTTTAACACTCCTAAACATTAGCTTATATTAACTAAAAGTTTTCTTTTCTGAGCATACGGAACGTTGCAATTGAATGATATCATGGTGAACGAGTAATATTTGTATTAATCTGTGGTTGATATAAAAACAACGGTTCAAATGACGGTACTAAGAAGACCACGGTTTTTTAAAGTTTTGTAATACGGACAAATTTAGACCATGGTTCTGCAGATAAGCCTGGACTTGATAAGTCAGGTTTAAAGCCAGGTTTATTTAGTTTTTTGTATTAAGACGGCTACTGTTTTTTATCACAGTTCTAACCTAACCTAAACCAATAATTATGAATAAGTTGTGGTCACAGTTCTAACCTAACCTAAACCAATAATTATGAATAAGACCGATTCGTTTCTGGAACTTGACTGAATGACTGGAGCGTGACTCTGGCTTCCAAAAATACACCAATAAAAGTGATTATTTGAAAGCTATAGCCGCTAATATTAAACTAATTTAATTGAAAAGTGTATATGAAAACATGTATTTAACTACTTGTACCATGGTACTATTATTCTTATTGTATGTTATGTGACAACAAAGTTACGCAAAATTAGTGTATATAATACTGATTATTATGAATAAAAAGAAATCTAAACAAAAAGATATGACTTTGAATAATAGTGTAAAAGATGGTTATGTTGAGAAAATATAGGAAAACAAATAAACGTATAATAGATGTTTATTGCTACTGACATTATGAAGTTGAATGCTTCGGAATTATGAACATTAGAGACAGAGTAGTTAGGAATTGTGATTGTTAGGATGAAAAATGTTAGGAAGAACATTTTCGGATTTCCAATTATCGGAGTTGAAAATTTAGGTGAACTTTGGCGCACCCCCCAAAATCACTTCTAATACTCTTTGGTATTACCTTCCACGACATCAGGAATACTGCAAAGAGGCATTTTTTGTATGCGCGTACTTCTAGATTCTATTGCCAGTTAAGGGTTTCAAAAAATAATGATCCCGTGTAGTTGGGGTCTAACTTCATTTGATTTCTCTCTTCACTTCGTATTAAAACTAAGTCCCCAACATTAAACTGGCTTTGCCTTTATCAATTTTAGAAGGCGACGGGTACGATTATTCCGTTGTATTTTGCGATGTAAAATGCCTGAGCACATCTCATAATTCTTAGCAATATCAGCTGAAATTTGACCGTCTTTGAGCTTATTAACCAGTAATTTAAACGTATGCAGATGATACTGCTATTGTGGTACATGTTGGGCTCTCGTAAAGCAAATAGCTGAGGATTGCCTTAGGAGAATAATGTGCTGGCTCAACTACAATCTACTGACACTTAATTTAGACAAAACTAATTACGTAGCCTTAAAAATAAGAGCAAATAACAAACAACCCGATGACTTTAATATAATTGCACACACTTGTCGAGATAAAACACACAACTGTAATTGTAAGGCACATGTAACACCTGCCAGTGTTGTCAGATATTTAGGAGTACAAATCGATGAACACCTAAGATGGGATAAAAGTAGTAGCAAGGTTAAGAAACATGATCTTCTTGTTTAAAAGTCTCAGAGAATCTGAATCACAAGAGCTTCTTATAAAAAATCTACATCGCACTGTGTCAATCTGTCATAAACTACTGTATCCCAGTGTGGGGCGGTGCCTCAAAGACGATGTTTTTAGCCCTGGAGCGAGTCTGAAGAGCTGTTCTGAAGGTCATAAATAGGAAGCCTTTTAGATACTCAACTAGACAACTGTGCTCAGAATGTCAGGTGCTAACTATTCGACAGATTTTTGTACTCGCATCCACTATGAGAAGACATCGAACAGTTCTCCCGCCTGTTGATATTGGTTGTACAGTGCAAGCACAGCACAGTTTTCATATCAATATGTCAGCATTTTACCTGCACCGGGCTGGCCAATTTAGTACACGAATAGCATTCATACCGCAGGCAGTCAACTATCATGCAATCATACTTTTATCAATAAATATTAATCAATCAATAATCAGTGTATCAATCAGAATCAACTCAAGGTGTAAGGTCCCTAACCATATTAATGGTCCTTTGAGCCGGATAAGTGGGATCCAATCACGTTGCGAACATAACAGTGGTTGTTCCTGTAAATACGACCTGTGGAAAACGGTCTACGCTCTACAAACATCATCAAGCCATCGATTGCCCGCTCCATCATCACAGTGGCTGCTTTGCTCTACTTTCCGTGGCTGCAAATCGGTTCAGCCGGCTTCCCACAACCGGTTGGATTAAGAAGTCGCTAATATCGCGGAGAGTTCGCAAGAGCACTTTCTGTTGACTAGCGGTCAGGAAAATTATCAAGAAACCTATCAATCATGAGTTCCACAATGGAAAACATCTTAGGAAATCAAGATTAAATCATGCTAACTATGGAGCAGCTATTAAGGAACTTCAAGAAAGACTGCAGAACGTAAGACTCCATCCAATATCAACAACCGACTGCAAATACTAGACAGCTATTGGTCTGAGTTCCAGTCTAATCATTTGAAATTATGTGAATTTGAAACTCCGAGTGCCAGTTATTTCACCGATAATTGCTATCAAAAGACGAAACTCTTCTACACTGAAGTGCGGGAAACTATCGAACGATACGAAACGAATACTCCTAGTGAAAATAAAAGAGATCAATCTCAGGGCAATCCATCAATTCAAGTATGCGCATCTGGTAAGCACGATCAAGAAACTTCAAATACTTCATCAGTTGACCCCGATCAAGCAAACAGCAATCCTTGTAACAGTAAGTCTACGTCACTGTGGAAAACTGTTTCTCAAGGAAATGCGAGCAAACTAGAAAAATGCTGCGAAAGCAAAAAAGCAACTTCAAGGCGTTGTCGCGTACAATCAAGAGCGTGGAATTAGAGAAGATTTCTGAAAAATGGGAAATCGTAGATCAGCTGCGTAATGTACAAAAAAGGTGGTCAATCATAAACTCATTGTACTGGAATATTGACAGTGAGTTGTACGAGGAAGATGAAAATTAGGAGCTAACATACAGCAGCTATGAAAAATTATATAATAACATGTAAAAGTCAATCACAATCAAGATTCGAAAAATCGACATTCCTATATTCAGTGGGAACTACCACAAGTGGGCATCATTCAAGGATCTATTTATAGACACGATCCACAAAAACAAGTCAATGTCGAGTGCTCAGAAGATGCAGTTTTTAAAGAGCAAATTAAAATGTGAAGCGGAAAAGCTAACCCAGCACTTAAACATCAGTTCTGATAAGAGGCCGCGAGCGCAAAAACGGCCTAAGTAACATTTTCAAAAATCTGTTTTTTATAAAAGCAAAATGGCCTAACACTAATTTCTCGAGCCAACAAGAGATGGCGTTAGTAACACATCTATTGCATTAAAAACTTACATTTAAACATTGCTGCCATCTAATAGGAAGGTCATTTGTGCTTTTGCGATAGAACTCTCGTGATCTAGATTTGACAAATTGTGTGAAAGCACTTTGTTCGGCCTCCTGAGAAGAAAACTTTTTATCACGTAGAAAATTGTCCAAATCACGAAAAAAATGGTAAGCCGTTGGAGCAAGGTCTGGCGAATACGGAGGGCGACGAATGGTTTTTAGTTGCAGTTCCTGTATAATTAAAACGGTTTCTCGTGCTGTATGAGGTCTCGCGTTATCGTGGACAAATAATAATAATAACGCCGTATCTCTACGTTGACGTCGTGGTGGGGCTTGCGCGCTCCGAACTCCAGGTTTGTGCCGGTAGAGTTTTTTTTTTGCCGGAACAGGTCTGGGATGAGGAGCCAGACCAAGAGAGATACAGAAACCCGCAGGGCAGCATGTGGCGAGCTGTTGGGCAGTAGCGACCCCACGGACCCTATCTCCCGGGAGAAATCTTGTTCCTCATCTCTGGCTTGCCTTTGTTGGCCGGCTGGAGTGAACACTGACGAGGAATAGAGCTCCCACCTCTTTCTTGCCTTTATTGGCCGGCTTGAGTAGAGATTCGCAAGAGCAAATGTGCTCGCAGGAAGGAAGTATTCCGGTAAGATGCTGGTAGGGATCTTGACCGTACTTCCGGGATTGTCCTGATAGCCGTGGAATACCGCTCCACTCCTTATAAGCACATACAACATGTTGCCCTCTTGTCGCTTCGACACTTTGTGCTAGCGACCGTTTTCGGGGGCCCATTATTGAGTGTGCAAGTCACCCCCTGCCATTTTACCTGTGTATTTTATATAAGATATTGGTCAGACAGGGACCATAGTATTTCCATAGTTCTAGATAACCAGTTCACTTAGCCACCCAAACCCATAATCCAATATCATTGTTTCCATATCTTGCAATAGTCCTGCACTAACCGGGGGTTGTCCTTGGGTGCACTAGATTAGTGCGTACAGGGATAATCGTCGGTTAGTGCATCATTTCATTATACACTAACGGGTCTCTGCGAGTTGGCTTCGGCCCCTCGTACGCCTTCCAAAGGTCCGGGACCCTAGGGTCCCGAGAAATGTCAAAATAATAATAATAATACCTTAGAGCCCTCTCCGCATCCGAAACCTATAAGTATTTGGGTATGTCGGAAGCGTTGGGCATCAATGTTACTGACATGAAGCAATCGTTGAAGGAGCGCTTCTTTGGCCGCCTGAAGAAAGTACTTAATAGTCTTCTATCAGGCGGAAACAAGGTGCGCGCCTTCAACGGTTGGGTCATGCCAGTTTTGATGTACTCTTTCGGCGTACTCAAATGGACTCAGACCGAACTCAAAGCCCTGGATAGGAGGGTCCGTACGCTGCTGACTGCATATCGAATGCATCACCCACGGTCATCAGTAATGAGACTGTATATCCCGCGAAAATGTGGAGGTCGAGGCTTTTTAAACGCTAAGACCCTCCACAATCGCGAGATATGCAGTCTCAGGGAATATTTCCTAGAAGCCGACGTGGGGATGCATCGAGATTTGGTCGCGGTAGACAAGGGCCTTACCCCGCTCTCATTGGCTAAAGAGAACTGGCGCAAACCTGTAGTGCTAGAAACTAACGATCGCAAGGAGGTATGGCAGAGTAAGGAGCTTCACGGACGCTACTTCCGGGCTCTACATGAACCCGATGTTGATTTATCAGCGTCCGTAGCCTGGCTGCGTTTTGGTGACCTCTTTGGGGAAACCGAAGGTTTTGTCTGTGCAATTATGGACGAAGTTATGATGACGAACAATTACCGGAGATTCATTGTAAAGTACGGCACGGTTGACATCTGTCGGGCATGCCACCGTCCAGGAGAATCAATCCGACACATTATCTCCGGGTGTTCTCGTCTGGCTAACGAAGAGTACTTGCATAGACACAACCTTGTAGCCAGGATTATCTATCAGCAACTTGCTCTGAAATACAGCCTTGTGGAATCGGAAGTACCGTACTACAGGTATGTGCCCGACCCAGTTCTCGAAAATGGAACTATCACATTGTACTGGGATCGATCCATCATCACTGACAGGACTATTGTTGCCAATAAGCCTGATATAGTGGTGGTGGATCGAGGAGAGCGGCGCACAATGATCATTGAAATAACGGTCCCGCATGACGGGAACCTCGTGAAAGCCGAAAAAGATAAACAAATTAAGTATCTTGACTTGGCTCGCGAGGTTGTCGACATGTGGAATGTGGACTCAACAATCATTGTGCCGATAGTCGTATCAGCCAATGGCTTAATTGCCAAGAGCCTCGACCAACACCTAAGGAGGCTCTCGTTGGGCAGCTGGATTAAGGGCTTGATTCAGAAAGCGGTACTCCTGGACACGGCTCGCATAGTTAGGAGGTTCCTCTCTCTGGAGCCCTGACCGCCGCACACAGGGCCGGTTTTACAATTTACGAAATATAAAAAAAAAAAAAAAAAAGTGTTGGTTTTTATTTACTTATCGACTTGGTAATTATAAATTACGAGTATAAGTGTAACAAGTTATAAATAAAATTTTGGGACGGTACTATGAAAAAAAAGAAAAGAAAAGACGCTTTATTTAAAGTATTATGTAAAAAGTATTAAGTATTATGTAATCCTTAAATTAGATTCTATTTCTATGCTACCTACTGCTCATCGTCATCCACATAATTATCGGAATCTTCATAATCTCTGTTTTCAGTGATTCTGAAAACAGTTCCTACAGTGTCCTCTCATACCTATAAACACTGAACTTGAAAAAATTGAAAATACCTCTTCGCTGCCTGGCTTCTTCTCCGAAAGAAGAAGTAAGCTGTTCTGAAGTGATTGATTGTATCTCCGGGAGCTTAAATTCTTCACTGAGGCAATTGACATGCTTAACTTTAAAATGGTCAAACATATATTTACATTCACGCAATTTAGCTAAAAGCTTAGCCACAAACACTTTAACGACATCTTTAACTGTTTTATCTTGCTAAGTACCTGGTACTTGTTGATAGGCCTACAGTGTCCTCTCATACCTATAAACACTGAACTTGAAAAAATTGAAAATACCATTTACTTTTAAAAGAGTAACCGTGGAGTTTCTTGCCGGCTTTTATCCATAGGAAACGACCAAATGGAACCGTGCACATAGCTTCTGACGTTTCATAAGTGCCCTTGTAGGTTTATATGTGAAATAAAATATTTTGAATTGAATCAAATTCTCAGGCGGGTCCACTATGCTTAACTGGTTCATTATGTACTGTAATAATCTTTCACTACACTTGGATGCCGAAAAACTAAAAAAAAACGTTCATCTCTTAACAATAAAAACAGTTCATTTCTATACAACTTCCTCTGCTGTGAAACGGGATCAACGCGACTACCCGGAAATAAAGGGCTCCATTTATCAAAGGGGGCAATATGGGGAGTTCTTAGCTTGTTTTGAATCCTCACGAACCGTAGTTTTTAAGGAATTATAAAACATAATGGAACTATGTGGAACATTTTTTTAAAGTCTATAGACTCAAGTGAATCTTAAAGATTTATGTATAAAATTAGTCTTCCACGTAAAGTTATATTACTGCTCGATTTATGAAAAAAAACTACAACTAAACGATAGTAATTATAGTACACACTACTGCTTCAATCTCCTTCTTAAAAAACCTCAATTTTTTAACACTGCGGCACAAAACAAACATGTTTACTCAGTCAAGCTTTTGGGCGGAACTGACTCACGTTTGCCGTGCGAGAAAAAGCGCCACAGAATGCGCTCACACAGGCTTTTGTGTTACTTTAGTTTTTGTTTTGTCTTATGATCCTATTGTTCGTTTATTGAAGAAGCTACACAAACTAGTTTTGTTAAGTTTCTAGACCATTGCAAAATTATATTTTTGGCATCGTAAATTGGTAAACCGGCCCTGTGTGCGCCGGTAGCTTGGACCCTGTTCCCGATACCGGTGGGCTACTATGTTTTATATTTTATAATCTATAATCTTTTTTATTTTTCCAAAAACATACAGAGTTTGAAATACAGTGTTTATATAAGTAGTTTATGTTGCAAAATCTGTACAAGAATAATATTCCCTACCTCTTAAGCTAGGGTATACCTGTATTATAAGAGGTAGTTTACGGTCAATAATCAACAAAACTTATATCTGAAGTGGACTGTGTCATTCATTCTACTGTATGGTATAAAAGAGTAGAATTGTATGTTGTGTTTTAGTGTGTGTGTGTGTGGTGTGTGTGTGTGTGTGTGTGTAGGGGTGAGTATATGTGTGAGTATGTAGGTGTGGTGTAGGTGTGTATGTATTATACAAGAAAGGTGAGTAAAGACTCCGTATAAGTGTAATCCTTAAGGAGCAGCCACTCTGTTACTTTAGATTTTAGTGCGTGTGAGTTTAAATTTATAATATTGAGATGTTTGTTTGATGATTTTTAAATGTTTTTATTTTTTTTTTATTCTAATATTTAAAAATATAATTTATAAGTATTAATGTAAAATAAAGGAAATAATAATAATCTTTATTTCCAGTAAAATGTTTACAAAGGTTACAAGTACAGTAATATCGTACAACATAAAGTGCATTGAGTATTATCTCCTGGCACCCAAACTAGGTTTATAGCCTGTGACTTGGGGACCAGTGATTCCATAAGGGTAGATGATCAAAATGATTTAGTAAAAATAATGGTGAAGATCGATTAATGAGTCGGGGCTGTTTCACTGCTAGTTTTGCTATCATTGTTCGTTCGTTGTTGTTATCGTTATACAAGTTTCAACACGCATTTCTTTCTGCAGATCAGTCAAATTGATTTGACGCAAATGAGTCAATATTGTTGGTAAGGTAACATTAAACCATGCCGCTAATTACTGGGTAGTTTGGCTCGGATCGGCTTCCACCATCTCTTTCAATTAATTGTTATTCACCTGTGTGGGCGGTCTTACACGTGGTTCGTTCTGCAAATCAAAGTTTCCATCACGAAAGCGTTTAAACCAAAATCGCACGGTGCGTTCATTAGCAGTCCCCCCTCTCCAAACGCAACATTGATATTGCGAGCTGTTTCTGCCGCGTTAGTTCCGCGTCGGAACTCGTAATCAAAAATAACTCGAACTTTCGAAGTATCCATCTTTCTTGTCTAAGCTGAATAAAAAAAAATAACTGAAAGTCGATAATCGAATGTTGCACATTTTTTTAAAAAAGAACATCATAGGTACCATATGAAAAAAGTTTCACTCAAAAATCTCAAACCATGGAGGTTCTATGTCAATTCAAAGTACCTATTACAATAAAACGGCAATTTCATACTCTAACCCCTATTACTATCAACAGGAAGACTGGTACGGATGGTAGTAAAATTGAATGGCTGAAAATTCAATGGTTGATGTACCATATGCGACACCCCTTTTCTGTATATTTTATGTACTCAAACAATGATGAGGTTCTCTTTTCAGAAGGATATTTTAAGAAACGGACAAGCTTTGAATCTTGATTGTGTTCTAGAAACTCTGTATCCTGATAGAAGAGCAATAACGAAAGAGAAGAAAAAATATCTCATTACTTTATTAGATTTCGTTCCACCTGTCATACCTTCATACCTTTCATCATACCTTTTACATGGACTTAAAAGAGAGCTCCAGAGAATAGCCAGATTTAATTGAAGTAAATACCAAAGATTAAAAATTAGGTTTTTTTTTAAATTTTAACACAATTTCATTACTTTGTATGTCATTTACAAATAAATGCGGTTTGAATCTAAAAACGTGCATGTTAGTTACAAATTTCATTTAATGTTAATTTAAATTGTTAAACAATCATTTTCAGATCTTTCAGTATAACATGAACACAATTTACTTACATAAATTTATTTATTTATTTATTTTATTTTAGGAAAGCTAACAGTCTAATAACTATAATTATAACAATAATTTATATCAGATTTGCTAATTACAAGCTTCCACAGATAACTACAAAAATAACTTCCTCATCGTTACTTCCAAAATTACAATATAAAACTATAAAACTACCAACTTTTAACACAAAAAAACAAAACAAACTAACTTGATACTGTAGTACAATAAAACTTACATAATTACAATAAAACTACTTAAACTATAATAAGGATTAAAGTGCTAGCAGGTGCCTCCTACTCCTGTTCAAAAAATGGCTTTGTTAATAGCTTCCTGACTGTGCTTGCTTTGGTACAGAAAAGATCGATGTCAGGTTCGCAAGAAATATCGTTAAAACCACGACTGGCCCTCGAAAAGTATGCATTACGCCTATAATTTGTGACTGCATAAGGAATATGTAGAAGTGGTCGCTGACGCAATCCCATCTGATTAGTGCGCAACGCTAGTCTCGAGACAAGTTCGGGACAGTCGATAGTATTATTAGCGATATTAACTAAGTAACATACGTCATTAATATGGCGGCTACGGTCAAGAGGTAGAAAATGATACCTTTGGCAGCGGTGAGTATAATCAACTGATACCTGCTTTGCCCTGTAATCAAGATACCTGAGAAATTTTCTCTGGATGCCCTCAATACGAGACTTGTAGATCCCGTATTGAGGGTTCCAGACTTGTGATGCATACTCAAGGTGGCTGTGTACGAACGAACAGTATAACACTTTGATCGGTTTTAGTGATCGGAAACATGCTGAGGTTCTAATTATAAAACCAAGTGCTCGCGACGCCTTATTCACTATACTCTCAATATGCTGATCAAAGAGTAACTTGCTGTCTTGTATAATACCAAGATCTCTAATGCTATTGACTTTGCTAATATTAATATTGTAAAGCTTGTATGTGGAATCGATTTTAGACTTCTGTCGAGTAAAAGTAATGTGAAAACATTTTGAGACATTCAGTTCAAGCCTGTTATGACTACAGTATTCTTCAAATCTATTCAAGTCACTTTGTAACAGGTGTGTATCAGATCCGTTTCGGAAGATTTTATGAACCTTCATATCGTCAGCATAAAGTAATATATAAGAATGTTCAAAACAGTGTTTTATGTCAGCAATAAAGAAAGTAAATAAAAGGGATCCCAAAATTGAACCTTGAGGAACTCCAGAGGGGACAGAATTCCATCCAGATATGTACCCCTGAAGCACCAAAGCCTGCGTTCTATTATCAATATAAGACGAGAACCAACGATACAGATCTCCGTGTATTCCGGCTTTTAATAGCTTCTCTAAGAGCAGTCAATGGTCAATACGGTCAAAACATTTACTGTAATCAGTATAAATAACGTCAACTTGTGCACGCTGTTCCATACCTTCGGATATAAATTCATGGGATAGGATTAAGTTAGATGTAGTGGAACGCTTCCTAAGAAAGCCGTGCTGTTCATCACCAAAGTTAAATCCATAGCAGCGTACACGTCAGTAAATACAATTCGTTCCAGGATTTTGGAGACCAAACATATCTTAGATATTGGTCGATAATTAGAGATATCAGACTTATTACCATTTTTGAAGACTGGGGTAGCGAATGCCGATTTCCAAATTTTTGAGACTATACCTTCAGAAAGCGACCGCCTGAATAAAATACACAGTGGTAAAACAAGGCTGTCGGCACAATTCACAATAAATAATGGAGGTATAAGATCAGGACCGCCAGACTTGGAGAGGTCCAAGGTCTTTAATAACTTCAAAACCTGAGAAGGCGATACACTAATCGAACCGATGCATGACACACTATCTTCAACGATAGTGCCACTAGAAGTGGCGGGCTCAGGATCAGGCTCCTGGAAAGTGGAGTGAAAATAGGTTGCGAATAAGTTGCTGATTTCTTCCCCTGTACTCGCAGTGCTATCACCATAATGCATAACTTTTGGAAAAGTGCCCGTGTTTCTTTTGCTCTTAACATATGTCCAACATGATTTTGGGTTCTCAGTGATGGAGGATTCAACTTTATCGATATATGTATTAAAACAAGTTTCTCCCAAGTTAACTGCTCTATTCCGTAAAAGGGAAAAAGAGTGAAGGTCGGATATGTTACTGTACGTTTTGAACTTGCGATGATATTTATATTTCTCTTTCAGTACTTTGATCAAAGCAGAATTATACCAAGGAGGGTAAGATGATTGTCTAACCGATTTCATTGGAACATGTTTGTCCCTAAGCTCATATAATTTATTATAAAATATTTTCACAGCACTATCCAATGAATCAACAAGCAAAAACTCATTCCAATTGATCAGGTCGAGTTCAGATTTTATTGCGGTGTAATCACCCCTAGAAAATACATACTTCATAATCAATTTATCAATCAATTTGTGAATCTCAACAAAGTCGGCAGTTATCGTCAATGGCTTATGATGTAGGTCTACAGGTAATGCTAAAGGATCGTGACATTCAGTAACACTAGTAACACAATTAGAAAAAACTAAGTCTAACAATCTACCATTGTTGTTTCTCTCACCGTTATATTGAGACAGATTGGAAGTGAGAACACCATCAAAAACTCGCTTAAGTAATTACATGACACATTTTGCGGCGTCAGCTCATTACCGTCAGAATTTATCCAGTCAACATTACTACCAAAATTAAAATCACCCATAACAATGAATTTATCTAATGGGTGGGTCAAGATTAAGTGATTTGTATTTATACTAAAATTATTTAATTGATTATAATATGAATTGCCAAGGTTTTCTTTACAAAGGTATAAAGCACAAATGTGTAAATTATAATTTACAGCAGGCTTGGATCGTTTTTAAAATAAGTGATACCCAAATGTCTTCGGCAGAACTTCGCCAACTAAACATGACCAACTAACATAACATAAACAACTAACATAACATAACTAAATGTTAGTTAAATAGTGAAAGTCTTTATGGCAAAAAAAAAACTACTAAACTTAATTTATTTCTTTGATTATCTCTAAAGGACAAATTAGTGCATAAGCCGTTCTTGCTCTCGACTTATCAATTGTGTTGGGTAATAATGAAGCATCGGTACAATCGAAAAACTCATCTTTAGCTCGCATACTCGTATCAACGCACTTTGGGCAATACCTACAATGCAAAATCAAGCAGATTATCAGATCAAGATGTTCCGTTTTTTTTTTCTTGAATGTTTCTTGCTTTGATTTTGGAGTATATGGATGGAGGCTTGCGCCGAGATGACTCAAGAGCGGTGTATTTGTTCTCCAGGAATGTTAGGAAATCTTCGAGTGTTGGCAGTGCTCTGGGTTTGGTTAGCGATTGAATGTATTCCCCATGCGTCTCGCCGTCCATCTTCTGCGCCAGCGGGTGCACAATAAGTGGGTCCCAGTTTGATAATTATGTTGACGCCTAGATTCTTTGTGGCGTTAAGACATTCGTTGGTAGTATCGAACATCTTCTTGATCTGATAATCTGCTTGATTTTGCATTGTAGGTATTGACCAAAGTGCGTTGATACGAGTATGCGAGCTAAAGATGAGTTTTTCGACTGTACCGATGCTTCATTATTACCCAACACAATTGGTAAGTCGAGAGCAAGTACGGCGAGTTTTAAGGTTGAGATCAAGGCCAATGGAATGAAGTTCGTTTTTTAAGAATTTTAGGTCATTTAAAAAAGTATCTAAATCGCCTCCCAAGGTTCCATCATCAAGATACCAAACGTTAAATTTGGAATTTAACCGTCGAATAACCCATTATTCGACGGTTAAATTCCAAATTTAACGTTAGGGACACATTCACCCCAGTGAATGTGTCCCTATTAACAGAATTCAAGGCATTCTTTATGTCAACCTCCAGGATGACCTCTCCTTTACCAGAATTTAGGTAGGTCGACAAGGCGTGTACGGCAGCCTCACAGCCTTCTGGTAATTGGGTAGGGGTACCCTGGGTAGTTTGGTTTGGATCGGCTTCCACCATCTCTTTCAATTCATTGTTATTCACCTGTGTGGGCGGTCTTCCCCGTGGTTCGTTCTTCAAATCAAAGTTTCCATCACGAAAACGTTTAAACCAAAATCGCACGGTGTGTTCATTAGCCGTCCCCTCTCCAAACGCAACATTGATATTGCGAGCTTTTTCTGCCGCGTTAGTTCCGCGTCGGAACTCGTATTAAAAAAATAACTCGAATTTTCGAAGTATCCATCTTTATTGTCTAAACTGAATAAAAAAACAACTGAAAGTCGCTGTTTGAAAAGCTGTTACTCAAACAGCTTAATCCAATAATAGATAATAAAAACATCATACCAGAGCACCAATTTGGTTTTCGAGAAAAACACTCTACCATCGATCAAGTGCATAGGATCACAAATGTAATAGAAAACGCCCTTGAAGACAAGAAAGTATGTGCTACTGTATTCTTAGACGTGGCACAAGCGTTTGACAAAGTATGGCATGAAGGCCTTATAAATAAATTGAAAAGTCTGTTACCAAAGCAGTTTGCAGATATATTAGAATCCTACATTCTGAACAGAGCCTTTAGAATAAGACAAGAAGACGCCTACTCAGAACTGAAACAAATTAATGCTGGCATACCGCAAGGAAGTGTATTAGGTCCGATCCTGTACCTACTATACACTTGCGATATTCCTGAATTAGAGCAAAACACGATTGGGACCTTTGCTGATGATACAGCCATAATGGCTGTGGGTAACAGCCACGAAGAAGCAGTGGAAAAGGTCCAAATGGCTGTAAACCAAGTTTATAACTGGACCAAAAAATGGAAGATTAAACTAAATGAATCCAAATCTGTTCACATAGACTTTTCCAACAAAAAACATCAGTATTCTCCAGTTTACATTAACAATAAACTAGTACCATACGAGAATACAGCTAAGTATCTCGGGATGACCCTTGACGCAAAGTTACGCTGGAAAGCCCACGTTAAGAAGAAAAAAGATGAACTCGACCACCGATTCAAAAGAATGTATTGGCTGCTTGGAAGAAACTCCATGCTGTCCGTGCAAAACAAATTATTGCTATACAGACAAGTCCTGATGCCAGTTTGGACTTATGGTATCCAGCTATGGGGCTGTACCAAACAGACCAATATATTAACTATACAACGATTCCAGAACAAAGTGCTAAGGGAAATTGTAAATGCACCTTGGTACATACGAAATGATGACCTCCATCGGGATCTAAAAGTTGAGTTCATCGATAAAGTGATCCAGAAATTTGCAGAAGCTCACGAAAAGAGGCTTCATCAGCATGTGAACGTCGAAGCAATCCAGCTTCTCGATCACACAAATATAGTAAGAAGACTAAAAAGAACAAAACCGTTCGAGTTAGTGTTTAGTGTTAGTGAATAGTGTAAAGTACAAAAGTGCCAAACAAACACAAGAATGAAGTGTATTCGCCTTAATAGAGACAATAAGAAAAGTGCTATTGGACACATTCTTAGTAAAGACAATTTAGTAGTTTAGGTTATAATTTAATTACTTATTAGTCTATTTAAAAGGCTAGATTGTAATAAGATTAGGGTTCATTCTATTGATGAACCTTAGGACAAGGGAAAAAAAAAAAAAAAAAAAAAAAACTGAAAGTCGATAATTGAATGTAGTACATTTTTTAAAAGAAGAACTTCATAGGTACCATGTGAAAAAGATTCACTCAAAAATCTCAAACCATGAAGGTTCCATGTGAATTCAAAGTACCTATTACAATAAAACGGCAATTTCATACTTTAACCCCTATTATTTCTCCCATCGGTTTATATCGCCCTGTAACCAGGCTAAAACGACCTTGGATTCGCTCCAGTACCTTAAATGTAGGTTTTTATTGCAGAGAGTGTTCTGAACCTTTTCTAGCAATTTGTCTAGTAAAACGGATCCGCAAAGTTCCATTCTAGGTACAGTTATCCTATTGATGATTGGTGCAACCTTTGTTTTCGCCGTAATTAGTGTACTCTTGTATTCGCCGGCTTGATTTTTCACTCGGGTATAAATGACGCACGCGTAAGCTTTTTCGCTTGCGTCACAAAAGCCCTGTATCTCTAGGTTGTTTTCTTGACATTGTAACCATCGTGGTATCGAGAGTTTGTTTAGCAACAGGATATCTTTTCTCATAGTTTCCTATTCCGTAGCGAGATCGTCGGGTAAGCGTTCATCCCAGTTGATTTTGCTTATCCAGATTTTTTGGAACAAAAGTGTGTTTTTAAGTGGCGATTTGTAAGTGGCGATAGTAATCCAAGTGGGTCGTATAGTTTGCTTATTTCGCTCAGTAGTACGCGTTTTGTCAGTTTTTTCTTGATTGGTAGATCCCATTGGTATTTCACATACCGTTGTCTTGATTCCACCTCATGCCCAACATTTTAAGGTTGTTGTTTGTTCTGGGCTAAAGTCTATGTTCATATTGCGGCTCTTTTTATCATCCCACAAGTCTTCCATGATAATAGGTTCGTTACCGACCCAGGTCGGTCGAAGCAAGGAAACCTGTTCAGGTGGAGATTCATAGACGACTCCGCCTTGGAATATAATATAATAATATATATTGAATAAAACGTTTACAAAAAGTGTACATTTAGTCAACAGTATGATTTCCCAAACAATAATTATAATGCCTAAAAATAAACTAAAACTAAAATATGTTAAGAACAGGTGCAAGTAATCATGGTATGGAATTACAATGTTAGGTAGCGACCCACCCGATCTAGGTTAATTCAAACCTGTGTTTTAGGCCTTCACTTTACATTTCAATTAAATTGGAACACTAAAATTTTAAGTTAAACCTATATAAAGTAATCTATTAACGACTACGAGAAAAAGCATATTGATACATTATTATCTAAAACTAAACCTATGTAAATATACAAAAGTAAATACTTCGAAGGAATAAATTATCATCATGACAAATTTTCTATAAGTTTTTCTGTGTCTGTGTAATTCAGTATCGCTAAACGTTCTGATAACATTTTACTACATGTTTTATAACTTACACTATAGAAGGTTAGTAACTTGTTGAGCCTATTATACAGAAAAGGTCCTAAAAACACATAAAATCGATTAGCAAACGCATGTCTAGTTTGAGGGTTTATGCAAACTAAGTCCTTCCTTCTCTTGTCGGAAGGTACTGGGTCAAAAGGAAGTGCAGTGTGCTGGTGTAGTACTATGCTTAGTATAAATAATTGCCGTACTGTAAGTACATTACATGCTATGTAGAGCTGGTGTATAGGAAATCTAAAGGGGCGAAAGCAACCTTTGGAATTGCTCTTTGAGCACGCTCTAGAGGGAGCTCTCTAAAATTGTTTTTGCAGGAATGGATTGAAATAAAGCTAAATAAACCAGTTTAATTAATTTATAGTCGGCTATGTTCCGTAAATTCTTAAAGACATATATTAATTTGCGCACTCTAGTACTTAATAAATCAATATGTTTACGGAAATTTAGATTGGAGTCAATAGTGACACCTAGATATTTTAAATGGTCAGCTTTAGTTAAAGTAGGGCAGGAACATGCAGTGTCAGCGTACACGCTACAATTTATGTGCGTAAATGTTTATATTAGTAAGCGGTATGTTAGTATTTCTCATTGTAAATAAAATGTATTTTGTTTTATCTGTATTTAATGTTAGTAGATTATTATGAAGCCAATTTGACACAATGTTAAAACCATTCTGAGCATGTTCATAGACCTCAACTCTTGACTTAGCTGAGAAATCTTACTGACTTAGCTGATCAATCTGACTTAGCTGAGAATGTAAATGTGGTGCTGTTCCACAAACGATGGGACACTTAATATCGTGTCCTGCGTGTCCTGTCAGCTGCACGCAGGAACTAAATGACGTATCCTTTTTCATCTACTGCGAATTTATGTAGGGTGCGCATTGCCAGATAAGGTGCACTTTTCGATCCGTAAGTTACTGTGCCCAACTGCTAATCTTATAGAGGTTCGTTAGGGGAAGATCTCCAGATTATAGTTTGCAGATGTCGTTGTTTTTCAACAACAAAAATTGTAAATTTGTAGGCTTATATATTGATGACAAAATGACTTGGAAGCCGCATATTCAACAACTATGCAAGCGAGTGAGTAAATCTGCTTATGCCTTTAGGAGCATGAGGAACAGGGTGTAAAGTTCACTCATCCACCATAGAAAAGGGAGGATCCTCCAACCAGACGGGTGTTGTGTCTGGCGGGCCGACTGCCCAACTGTTGATTTCGGATAGTCTTATCTATGTAGCTCGCGCGGTAAACTCTAATTGCGCGATGCAGGATTTGTGTGACGTCATGTCTTTGATGCGTAGTTAGTATGTGGCGGTGTAACCGCTACATGCCCTACATACACTTGCATATAAAATAAACTCTAGTGCCCTTTTAATTGCGTATCATGGGCTGGTGGCATCTGTTCTCAGATATGGTATAATATTTTGGGGAAATTCCACCGACAAAGATCTTGCTTTTAAAGCACAGAAACGTTGCATTCGGGCTATGTTTTGTTTAAAATCAATAGAGAGCTGTGTGCCTTTCTTTAAAAAGCACAATATTCTACCACTACCGTCACTGTACATATTTGAAATAGCTGCTTTCGTTAAACAAAATCCTCATTTATTTACCTTAGCATCTAGGTATAGCTTTCAATCGAACCCAAAGGGACGAAAGTCGTCTGTGTGTACCAAAAACGAATACTGCCTTAATGTATAAAAGTGTCTTTCACATGGTACCAGTTATATTTAATAAATTGCCAAAAGAGCTTAAAAAGCTTAATATTCATTTATTTAAACAAAAACTGAGAGGTATACTGTGTCAAAAGTGTTATTATACCTACTGTATCAGATTTTTTATCAGATAAATTTTGACATTGTGTAATTGCAATTTCTGTAACATTATGTAATCTGCTTCTTTGACAATATTGTAGCCGCAAATCATACTTAATTATTGAAATCCGAACTATTCTGACATTAACAAATTGCTTTGACTTGATTGTTGTAACGTTGTATAATTTGCTTCTTTGACAATATTATAATTACAAATCATAATTAATTATTTAAATTTGAACTATTTTTGACATTTACTTAACAAATATTTTTTGACTTAATTTGCTTCTTTGCCAATACTATTGTAAACGACCAGCTTATGTCGTTTGAAGGGGGCGGTTTGTTGTAAGGTTTGGCACAGTAGAAAAACCACACAGCTAATGTAACAGATCCACGTATATTGCACATAAAACACACACACACACACAATATATTTAAAATACACAACAGTAATACAGACAAAGGTTAGAGCTAGATGTAATCCGAATTTAATTGAATTTATTCAGCACGAATTTATACCTCAAGTAGCGAGATGTTTGTAGGAACGAAGTTAAAGCTCAACTGACTAAGAATCTGAGACTTTCTAAGAGAGTACTAGGCAACTAGTACTAGGCAACTACAATTGTAATTTTTTTTTTTTTTTTTTTTTTTAACTATGGCATCTCGCAGGTATACCACTAAGGTATTTACTGCTCAACCGAACAATCCTGTGGCTGCCTTAAGCACTACACTCAAAGCCTCCAGCCAGGAGCAACTATTCTACATTAAAATTAGGCGAACGCTCGCTAAGGGCACCCCCTGTGGGGTACGAACCTCGGCTTAGGGCGTCGCTGAGGGGAGGACAGCAAGATGGGACAGGCTGGATCAAAGATATTTCATGATTATTATGCGGGGAATTTAAAGCTACGCGCTCAGCTGCGGCGCGGGCTGGCGCTTCATCGGACAAGGGTCGGGGGGGAGTATTATTTACTCGTGAGGGTCGCGCGCGCGGAGGACCTCGGCGGCGAGGTCGGTACGACGGGTGTCGGGTGTGTTTGTGCACTGTACTGGTGGCCCTATTGCTCTCCTGGAGGAGAGTGGTTGGATCATCTGGATCGGAGAGGACATGCCTAGGACGGCGAAATCGACTAATACGGGAGGGGGTATAATTGGCCGCTTCAACAACCAGAGGGTTGCGGTGATTGGCGGCGGAATCAAAATGACGCTTTGAAATGCGTTTTAGGAACTGATGGATTGTGGGGATTTTGAGATCTAGGTGGAGGTTAATATTCCTGACATACCAGGGAGCGCCCGTGGCTCTTCTAAGAAATCTGTTCTGGATCACCTGCATCTTATGGATATTTCTGGGGGATGTGTGTGCAAAGACTACACCCGCATAGGTCATGATGGGGCGGATGCACGCTGTGTAGATGCGCAATTTGCACTTGAGTGACAATTTGCTGCGTGCATTAACGATGTAGTAGAGTCTACTGAGAGCGAAGGCGGCCCGCGAGCGAACCGACCTTATGTGCTCTGTAAAGTTGAGGTAATGATCGAGGATGACTCCCAAGTACTTGGCTTGCTTCTCCCAGGGGATAGGCTTGCCTAACAAGGTGAGTGGTCGGGGAATGTGAGGGGGTCTAGATCGCGGTTTTATGAATAAAACCGCCTGACTTTTGTCGGGGTTCACCTCAATTCTCCATTTCTTAAACCAGGCGCCAAGGTTATTGACAGCCCGTTGTAAGAGAAGGTGGATCTGAGTCTGCGACCGGCCCCTGCAATATATGGCCGTGTCATCTGCGAACAGAGCCAACTGCGCCGTATTGCTTTTGGGGATGTCGCTTGTGAAGAGCGAGAACATGAGCGGGGCGAGCACGGAGCCTTGAGGGACTCCGGCGCGGATTTGGCGGGGAGAGGATAGGGCTCCCTCGATGCGATAGCGGAAAGTACGATTCGACAAGTAGTCCCGTAAGATGAGCACGAGACGATCGGGCACTCCGAGTTTGTAGAGCTTAAAGATTAAGCCGTTGTGCCAGACCTTGTCGAATGCTTTCGCTATGTCGAAGAAGACCGCACCTGTCGACATGCCACGGTAGAAGCCGCCGCCGATGAATTCGAAGATACGGTGGACCTGATGCACGCTAGAGTGCTGGGCTCTAAAGCCGAACTGTTCGTTGGGGATGAGGCCTTTGGTTTCAGCGTAGTCCCTGAGACGCTTATAAATAAGCCTCTCATAGATTTTGCCTAATACCTTGAGCAGACTGATGGGGCGGTAACTGGAGGGTTCGGTTTTGGGCTTGCCAGGCTTGGGGATACCTATCACTATGGCTTCTTTCCACGCTTGGGGGAAGATATTGTTGCTTAGAGCACCATTGAAGATGGTGGTCAGTAGCATAATAAGGTGGGCGGGGAAGAGTTGGATCACCCTATTGGTGATTCCGTCTGAGCCGGGGGCTTTACGGATGTGGAGACCTTTGATGATGTCATGCACTTCGTCTGGAGTGACGGGAGGCAGAGGACTTTCGGGGTCTTCGACGGGGGGCAGTGAAGCTTTACGTTCGACTTCAGCGTCTACCTCTGAGAGGTGAGCTTGGTCTACTGGTAGGGAGCTGGGAGAGCATTGAGCCTCGAGACTGTCGGCTAGGCATTCCGCTTTGTCGATGTCGTCGAAGGCTATGGTTTTGTCGGGGCGTACTAGGGGGGGCATGGCAGCTATCTGCTTGGATTTGAGTTTTCTCTGGAGTTCCCAGAAGGCCTGATGGGTGGGCTGTAACTCGCTCAGCATCTTATCCCAGCTCGCGTCACGCAGCTCCGCCATGCGTGTCCTTACAGATCTCTGCAAGTAGCGCATGTGGGCTTTGCTGGCGGGACAGGGAAAGTTGCTGTATGCACGGGTGGCCGCGTTCTTCTCGGTCAACAGAGCACGCGCATCGTCCGGGAGTTTCAAGTAGCGGTTATCCGCTTCAGGAACCTCCCTTGAACTGTCGTTCAGGACGGTTTGCACATGGTCAGTGAGCGAGTCGATGATCGCAGCCGTCGTGTCCGCGATTGAATCGAAAACGTTTGGGATGGAGTCCAATTGGGGGGATGTGTTGGTTTTCAGCTTATCGCCTACTTGCCTCCAGTCCGTCACCCTTTTGGTGGCTGGGGGTTGGTTGGGGTCAGAGGGACCTATGCGGGGAGCCAGTCGTATGACTACTGGTCGGTGGTCCGAGGTAAGCTCGTGGACCGTTTCTATTGAGTCTAATCTTAGGTTGACGTTCTTAAGGAGCGCCACGTCAAGAATGTCGGGGGCATGATTAACTTGGTGGGGATAGTGGGTTGGAGTCATCGGAGCGATGACGTCAAAGTTTTGAGCGAAGGAGAGATTGTACAATTGATGCCCTCTGGAGTTGGTAAGGGAGCTATTCGAGGAGGGATGTTTAGCGTTGAGATCGCCTGCTATGATAACAGAGTCACTCATGCCAAATAGGATTTTTAGGTCGTCCGCGATGGGTTGGAATCCCCCTGCGGAGTTGGGAGGGATGTAGGCCGATACTACGGTGACCGGCTGATGGCCAGTCATAGCTAGTCGGCAGATGGAGACTTCTAATTGTGCTAGCGGGGGAGGGTCAATGGGGATGCAGTACAGATCCTTTTTATAATAAATTAGTTTGCCGCCCAAGTGGGCACGCGACCTATCGTTACGGATTACACGGTAATTAGCAATGGCTGGATTACGGTGACTGGGTTTTAGGAAGGTTTCCTGTAAGAGGAATAAGTCAATTCGATGATCACGGAGGAACTCCGATATTTCATCTCGTTGACCTTGGATGCCGTTTGCGTTGAAGACGCCTAGGTTGAGGGATCTGGGTTTAAATCTACTTAAGGCCGTGTTATTCATGATGATGAGATAACAGAGAGGGCTTGGGTGATGTCCTGGTTCGCGACTAATACGGCCAGGAGAGATTGGATGTCGCCGCTTTGCTTAGCGGCGACGATATCGCTTGCCATTTGAGCCGCCCGGGGCGTGCTGAATATGGCGAAGGCGCTGGCAATGATGTTAATGTTTTGCGCAGCGATATTATAATTGATCGCGGGGTGCGGTGCTTGAGGAGCACGTACGGGTTTCGAGGCGGGCGCTATGGGTGCGGGGGGAGCGTAAGGCGTGGTAGGCGCGGAGGGCGCGGGGGGCGCGGCGGGCGCGGTGGGCGCGGTGGGCGCGGTGGGCGGGGTGGCCGCTGAGGGCGGAGGGACCCGGTTACGCGGATCCATGAGAGAGTACATGGGGGTTTGAGGGAGCGGGGGCCTCGCGGTGGCCATGGCTGGAAAAGCCTGTTGGTGGTGGAGTTGAGTCCAGGGGCTAGGTCTTTGAGGACTTAGCCGCTGGGGGATTTGGGAGGAGGGAATGAGGAATTCCCTCTGTTTTGTCTGCCGAGCGTCGAGACGCTGGGTCAGTTTGCCTGGGTTCGACTTTGGTGCCTTGGGGCATCCGCGGTAATTGGCAGTATGCCCTATATTCCCGCATAGCACGCAGCTAGGTGGGGTATCGCAGAGATTGCGGTCCTTTGGCCGTGAGCAATCCGAAGTGCCGTGGTCGCCCAGGCACTTGACGCACCTGGGTTTGGCATGGCAGTTCTTCTGCGCGTGGCCGTACAACTGGCAATTATGGCATTGCCCTATGGCGCTGTTTTTCCAGGGCTTCTCTATGGTGAAGCCCATAAGGTTGCAGATCGTCTTTACGTTAAAGATGGGGTGATGCCCCTCGGTCGGGGAGCACACGACTAAAATCATGTCGTATGCCTCTCTACCGCGCGAACGGTGCATGCGGTGCACTTCATCGACTGGTATCCTTTGCGACTGAAGGTCTGCTAGGATGTCGGATGGGGAGATTTCCTTTGGGATCTTCTTGGTCACCACACGGATCTGTCTGTCTTCTGGGAGGGAGTAGGTGTGGAATGACACACCTCTCGCTTGCAGAAGGGTATTTAAGTCCCTATAGTCGCGGGACGTCGCGAGTGTGACTTTTATACCCTGTTGGGTCGACCTGGCGTTGGTGTAGTTGATCCTCTGATCAACACACCATTTGGAGATGGCCGTCCACTTCTCCTTGTCTTGGATGAAGACAGGGGGAGGGGGCGCGACCTTCTTGGGACCGGGGGGGTTTTTGGCGGGGGCATCCTGCGCGGAGGATGGCGTACTCGCGATCGGGCGGGAATTGTAAAATCAGACCCGATACCTTAAGTAGATTTTTACTATAGGGCAAGTAGCGGGTACCATTTGTGCAAACACAATAATTTGCTCCTATACATCAGGGCAGTTCGCTATTCAGGGACGCGACAGAGGGTCGGGGTATAGCTGGGTATTTCCCATTTTGCTATGACGAGGGTGTTTACACGAATGAGGGAGGCAGGGTTGCGCAGGTGCAAGTTATGACATGATAATTACTTCTAGAACAATGGATTACGTAATTATAAACACAGATAGGTATTCTCATTGTTTTAAATAGGTATTCAGGTGGGAAATAGTCTAGTCAGTGTTGTAGTCATAATCAAAACATTGTATTATGACTGACAACGGAGTTATATACCTTTTATTACATAAGGACAGGTTAACAAGAGAAAATAAGGTATTTTTAGTTACCTGTAGACACGGACGAATGTCTAACACATCTTTTAGTTAAGTCGGTGTCTATAGGTACATTGGTTATTGCTAGAGACCTGATTTTGTGTCAGGAATCTTTGATTTTACTAGACTTTCTTGTTCTAACTTGTTGGATTATTTATTCGAAACATTCTATATTAGCTGTTGACATGTTAGAACTAGACCAAAACTTTCCAGATTTGATGCTACCTACTGGACTTCATGTCCCGACTTGATTAATATCCACACATGATTTGACTTGATACTATTTTAACATGTGCAGATGTACTTACTAACAATAATCAGTTTATTAGGTAGGTATTTAGTGTGCTTCCTTAACATTCCACCCCCTGTAAAAGGGTTCCGCCGCATTACACATGGACGGTGGGAAGCACAATTAATTTAACAATGGGCCGACGCAGGACCCCATTCATTGTTCTTACGTCAGCTACACGGATTATCCCGTCACTTCCGTGATACACATTTTTGACTATTGGTGTTATCTACGATAACCACTACGTCGTTGACACTCACATTTGGTGTTATTTGTCCACTTTTCTCGACGTTGTAGAGTAGGTAGGTACCTACCTAAGTATTGAGGGGTGGGATGTAGACCGATACTAGTGAGATCGGCTGATGGCCGGTCATGCCTAAGCGGCAGATTGAGACTTCTAATCGTGAGAGGGGAGGACGGTCTATTGGGATGCAATATAGATCCTTTTTATAGTAAATAAGGGTGCCGCCCAAGTGACATCGCGTCCTGTCATTGCGAACTATGCGATAGTTGGCAATTGACGGGTCGCGGTTGCATGGCTTGAGAAAAGACTCTTGGATAAGGAGGATGTCAATTTGATGGTCGCGAAGGAAAGTCGCGATCTCATCCCGTTGGCCTCTAATGCCATTGGCGTTGAAAAAACCTAACTTGAGGGATCGGGGTTTGAACCTAGTATTGATGGTGTTATACATTATGGGTTCTAGTAGGGGTGCTGAGGGAGGTCAGGGCTTGCGTGATCTCGGGATACGCATTGTAGATGGCCTGCAACCTGAAGAGGTCGCCAGCGGCCTGAGCGGCCAGGATTTCCTGGGCCATTTGGATAGCGCGAGGGGAGAGGAAGGCTATAAAAGTCGAACTTATAATGTTATAGGCCATGCTAGGGCCGACTGTGGGGGGGGCTGAGGTTGGGGGACGCGATGCTACTGGAGCAGGTGCGGGTTTGACGAGGGGCGCGGTGATGCGAATGCGGGGGTCCATGAGACGGGGGATGGTGGTGGTTTGGGGGGGGGGTAGGGGCAATGGGTTGGGAGGGGGGTATGGGTTGAGACGAGGGTACGGGTTGAGAGGGGCCTATGGGTTGAGAGGGGGCCAGGGCTGAGAAAGCTTGCTGGTGGTGGAGGTAATTCCACGGACTTGGCCTCTGAGGGCTTAGTCGCTGGGGCATCTGAGCTGAGGGTACTTTAAACCCTGAAGGAGCTTCCCTTTGCTGACGAGCGTCGAAACGTTTGGTCAGTTTGGGGGATGTGGATTTGGGGGCTTTTGGGCAGCCGCGGTAATTTGCCGGGTGGCCTACTTGCCCGCAGAGGACACAGCTGGGTGGGTCGGGACATAGGGAGTGGTCCTTTGGCCGGGTGCACTCGGGAGTGCCGTGCTCGTCCAGGCACTTGACGCACCTGGGTTTTGCGTGGCAGTTCCGTTGCGAGTGGCCGTAAAGCTGGCACTGGTGGCATTGGCCAATAGCACCGCTTTTCCAGGGCTTCTCAATAGAGAAACCCACGAGGGAACATAGAGATTTTAACTGGAATATAGGGTGGTGACCCTCTACCGGGGAGCAAACAACGAGGATCATGTCGTATGCCTCACCGCGTTTGCCGCGGTGCATACGGTGAACCTCATCCACGGGGATCTTCTGCGACTGAAGGTCGGCTAGGATATCCGAAGGGGGGATTTCCTTCGGGATCCTTTTGATAACGACGCGGATCTGACGTTCTTCTGGGAGGGAGAACGAGTGGTATGACACTCGTCTCTCTCTCAGTAGCGTTGTAAAAGCCCTATAGTCGCGGGACGTAGGGACTGTAACTTTAATACCCTGCTGGGTGTTCCTGGCGCTGGTGTATGCGATCTTTTGATCGCAACACCATTTTGAGATATCCGTCCATTTCCCCTTGTCCTGTACGAACACGGGTGGTGGCGGAGGGACCTTTTTTGGCCCAGAAGTAGGTGGGGTGGGGGCAACCTGCGCGGAGGTTGACGCTATCGGGCGGGGGGCGGGGGAGGGGGAAGCTACGGGGGCACAAGTAGCGGGTAGGGCTAGGGAAGGGAGGAGCGACTCAGAGTCCTCTACCGCAACGACCTTGTTGGCCTGGGTGGAGCTCTGCTTCTTGTTCTTCCTTTTCATCCCTTTTCCTTGGACGGGGATGAAACCGTCGTCGTCGGAATGGGAGGAAGAGGAAGAAGAGAATTTAGCCTCTTCATCTGACGGGTAAGGGGAAACGGGGCGCTTTGAAGCGGTGGGGATGGGCTCGTCTGTGTCCATGGACACTGACGGGCTGAGCGGGCTATCCCGCGCGACGGCAGGGATGTCTAAAGCGTAACTGAACGTACGTTTCGGTCAGAGGGACCAGGGAGGGTTCGCTGTAAAGCAGCGAAATGCCCACCCCATTTGGTTTTGAGCCGGGGCTCATCATCGAGGACTCTGAAAGAGTTTGATGAACGCTGTCAGAGCGTCCTCCATATCTAACAGGGGATTTTAAATTTGGGAATAAATAACTCCTATCTTTCCCTATACCTAACTCCCCGGGCGGACTACCGGGGATGTGTAAAACCCTCCCTGCCGGGTATAGGCAGGGAGGTTGTGTGCCTAAGGGTGAGCCCTAAGCTTGATTTTTGCCCGTTGCCTATCTTAATGTGCAACAGGGTCCTACAAGTCTAGTGCGAAGGGTGTAGACACACCCAACCGACACTAGGTGTGTAGCTGTTGAAGAAAAACTGTCACCAATGCCGACTAGGAGACCCCCCAAGGCCGAACACTGGGACCCGTCCAACTGACTGCCTAGCCCTGAAGGGGTTCGGCGGGTGTGATTGGGTCAACATCCCCTCGGCTTCGTTGGCACCGTATGGTATCCACCGAGGACCACGAAACTGTGGTTTTACCCAGAAGGGGCCAATGACGCGCTACGTTTTGACTTATCTCTGTTAACAGAAAAACTTTATTAATTGTGTCTTGAAAAAGACAGACAATTAATAGCGGTCGGTAGTCCTTGACTACGTAGTTCGTCGCTCTGCACGACGATATCAGGATT
This sequence comes from Xanthia togata, assembly GCA_963853775.1. Taxonomy (NCBI): domain Eukaryota; kingdom Metazoa; phylum Arthropoda; class Insecta; order Lepidoptera; family Noctuidae; genus Xanthia; species Xanthia togata. The sequence continues at coordinate 1,854,187 of OY970801.1, forward strand.
CCACAGCAGGAACCACAAACAGGAACTCAGGAACACACAGCAGCGCACGTCCGTCCGCGACCGGTGCCGAGCGTAGAATGAAAAAGGGGACAATTGTAAAATCAGACCCGATACCTTAAGTAGATTTTTACTATAGGGCAAGTAGCGGGTACCATTTGTGCAAACACAATTATTTGCTCCTATACATCAGGGCAGTTCGCTATTCAGGGACGCGACAGAGGGTCGGGGTATAGCTGGGTATTTCCCATTTTGCTATGACGAGGGTGTTTACACGAATGAGGGAGGCAGGGTTGCGCAGGTGCAAGTTATGACATGATAATTACTTCTAGAACAATGGATTACGTAATTATAAACACAGATATTCTCATTGTTTTAAATAGGTATTCAGGTGGGAAATAGTCTAGTCAGTATTGTAGTCATAATCAAAACATTGTATTATGACTGACAACGGAGTTTTATACCTTTTATTACATAAGGACAGGTTAACAAGAGAAAATAAGGTATTTTTAGTTACCTGTAGACACGGACGAATGTCTAACACATCTTTTAGTTAAGTCGGTGTCTATAGGTACATTGGTTATTGCTAGAGACCTGATTTTGTGTCAGGAATCTTTGATTTTACTAGACTTTCTTGTTCTAACTTGTTGGATTATTTATTCGAAACATTCTATATTAGCTGTTGACATGTTAGAACTAGACCAAAACTTTCCAGATTTGATGCTACCTACTGGACTTCATGTCCCGACTTGATTAATATCCACACATGATTTGACTTGATACTATTTTAACATGTGCAGATGTACTTACTAACAATAATCAGTTTATTAGGTAGGTATTTAGTGTGCTTCCTTAACACTTTGCGGGACACTAAACGCCTATAAACGTGATAACAATAAAACTTTTATTGTGTCTCGTTCAGTGTCCCGGAAAGTGTTAACAACTATAATTAAAAATCCTAATTAATTATTAAAATCTGAATTGTTTTTTTTGACATTAATTTAATTTGGCATCATGGCTTAATTGTTAAAAATAATAATAATAAAAATTAAGGAAAAAATGTAATCATTTATGTAATTAATTTGTAGTTCAGTACGAGTAAGTTGTTTTTTTTACATTTTATATTACTTGTTGAGTGTAAAAATTGTAATTAATTGTTTTTGTATGCCTATAGTAGGCAGATCATAGCGCACTTTAATCCTAAATATGTCCAACCACTGTACCTATGTATCACAAATAAAATATTTCTGATTGTTTCTGAGCATTTTCCTTTCCATTCAAGGAACTGTGCTAATACTTGTGATATTGCATTTTTTAAGTTTGTTTCGAAGTTAGGCTTCATACGCTTCATATTGTCCGTTCGCCAATCTTGTCGTAGTCGTGTTGTAATATTCCTCACAGTGTTGTTCCTCACTAGTTGATGATGAGTTGTCTTGAATTTCCTCGGTTTCCCAAAATTTTGCCATGTTTTCGAAATCGTTAAATGTCATCAAGCAGTCGAACGTCTTTACATTCCCGCATAGAATCCAGCCCACTTTGGTTTGTTGAGCTACTGGGTATCTCTTATCACTTCTAATGATGCCGTTTGGGATAAGTTCTAAGTAGATGTCCGCGCCCAAGAGCAGATCGATCGGGCCTGACAGGCTGAACTGTGGATCCGCTAATTTTAAGTTTTCCAAATAGTCCCAGTTGCTGATGAAAACGATGTGATAGGTAAGTTGCTTATAAGTTTTTTCATAATTAATGCTTCAAAGTTGAATTTGTAGTCTGAATGTATTGACTAGCATTCTAAGTTCATTGCCCCTTTGCAGTTGCCGCTAAGGGAGCCTACACCCGATACAACAGCGCTCACTTTACGCGTTTCCCGTTAATAGGCTCACTTGGGAGCCTTGGTCAAGTAGACCTCTTAATTTGATGAAGTTTCCATCAATTATTTTGACTGTCAGAAGTACAGTTGTCAACAAGACTTCCTTTTCTTCGTTCGTTACGTTATTGACCCCATACGAAGTCGAAGGGGTCGATGATGGGTTTTTGCTCCCTTGTTGCTTGTTCATTGCTAAATAGTTAAGTTTCAGCTTCATGCATAAGTGTGTGGTGTGCCTTATGACACAATTGACACGTCTTTCGTGATTTGCATTGTTTTTCTTCGTGGCTGAATAGGCAGTTTTTACAAATATGCAAGTTGTGAACTGCGTCATTCCGTTTGTTTGTGTTCATAGCCAAAAATTGTTCGCAATTCATTAAAACGTGATTAGTTTTGTAAATTGGGCATGTTTTTTCTGTCGTGGAGAAGGCTTTTGGTGAGTTTTGTGACTTGTTAAAGTACGATGACCCCTGCGTTATATTATTCTTGTTATTTCGGTTTTCTGATCCATTATGAGGCTAATTTTCCGATTTCCATGGTTTGTTTGATGACGAGAATTTTTGACTATTTCCCTGCAGAGCTTCCAGTGACATGAATTTTTATTTTAAATACTCGGCGAACTCTTCCAGGTCGGGATATTCCCTGGGATGTTTGATCTCCTTTATATATTCGATATACGTAACGCTATCTAGTTTTTGAATCAATAGGTGGACCACGATCGGATCCCAATTGGTGGTGTCTAGCCCGATGTTTTTGAGACAAACACTCCATCATGACGTCGTGCAGCTTCCGTATGCTTGTAGCGGTTGGTTGCTAAATACTAGGTTGATTCAGGAGCGTGTTCATGTATGATGTGAATAACAGCCGTTTGTCATCGTAGCGGTGGGTAAGCATCTCCCAGCAAGATGCGTATAGTTTTCAGCACTGATGCCAAGATGCTGAACCAGTTTCTCCGCCTCACCCTTCAGTTTTGTTTTCAAGTGTTGCGTTTTTTGAGCCCTTGAAAGTGTCGGATTGTTGTGGTTACACTTTCAAGGTAGAGGTCTCTAAATGTTGACCATTGGTTACAGTTTCTATGAAAATCCGGTATTTGAATTTTTGGCGTAGATTTCTCATAATGTGCATTGTTTCAGATGTTGTGTTGTAGTTTTCTTTTCAGGTCATCATAAAGGTTTTCTGCTGTATCGAATTTCTGTTGATAAATTGAGTCTTCAAATTGTAGTATGTAGTCTAGTTCCCAATTTGCCTTTTCGATATGCTCCCATTTAGTTTTCAGGGTGCTTAAGTTGTCTTATAATTGCCATTTTTCCATCGGTACCGCCAATGCTATGTTTATCTTTTCCACAGTGCATTCGAACTCTCTAAAGTTGCAGTATTGTTGACTCAAAAGATCTTATTGCTTCTCCGTCGACTCGCTTGTTCCACGAGGAGGTATGTGGAATTTGATATCGTCGAAAGCAAATTTCGATTGTCCCTTACCTTGCTTAGGCATCGCAGGTGGTTGTTCCATGTAACTAGTAGATGCAGACGACAAAACCGATTGAAGTTTCAACTTATCTTGCAGCACTTCTTCATACATCGTCTTCGTACTGTTGAAAATGTCGTGTTTGAAGTATTGAAGGTTTGTTGCTGCAGACTCTTCCAGTAGTTGATGGTTGTGAACAAACTTCTCCCAGTTATTATTCAGCCAAGAAAGACGCTCCTCCAGGTACGCCAAGTTCTTCCTGGTGGGACTGTCCTTCTTGTAATTGATGCAAATAAGCTTCAAGTGTCTGAAGATAGTTTCTTGACGGCTTATCAGTTCCATTACGCTCTGAACCATTGTTATTAGTTATTGGTTTGACCGTTGGCGGAGCAAAGTTGTATCACCGCAGGTACTAGTTCACCAAAGTTGTGCAGTTTCCCGTGACGACCCCCCTGTCCAAGCGTAATAAGCGTCTGGTATAATTTTTTATTGTTCTTCCGACTTTGCAAATCACCTTTTGCCTAAATTTACGATTGCAGTTTCGAGTGTTGTGGCCCGGTAACTTATGTAGTTACAGCCCAGCTAAGTTAGAGCGGTAACTACGTTTAGCTTGAAACGTTAGTGATTGGAGATTTTGGCACATAACCATCTGCATCTTTTGATTTCTCACTGATTGAAGCGTCATCGAATATCATTAGCACTGCATCAGGCAACTCTCCTTCTAGTTGATCACGCCTTAGTGCAGACCATCGGAATCCTTTTGCAACACCCATGCTGCCATTGACCACAGCGTCAGATACCGAAACATTTCTTCTCAATATAACTTTTGGTCCCACTGCCACTTGAAGTTGAGTTAAAAGTTCACGTTGAAAATACGTTTTATGGTGGCGTTTTGCCATAAGTAGCTGCTTCTCTTGTGTGAGGTTAATTTTTCTTACATGACACGCAATAGTAATTTTCCAAGGTTTTGAGATGCATCCCAGCCAAAGCAGATGCTGATGTTTAGCCAGGCCGTCTCACTTACACATCCATATCTTGAAAACTACTGAACCGATTTTGATGAAACTTACACTGTTCCTTAATTTTAAAAGTAAATGTTAGCCAATAAAAAATGGTCACACTCCGATTAAGAGTTTCGGAGAAATACAAACATACATACACATATAAAAATGTATATTTGTTTGGAAGCCCTAACTTTATTATGTAATGATTATCTTATGTGAAATAATATTACATACGTACATGTCCAATTGATAACCTTCCTTATTTTGATGTTGGTAAAAACAAAACAAAACAGCTTTGATGCTTAAGCAAGTCTAAAACGTCTCAAAACTAAAAGGCAAAAAATAAATTGACTGACACAAAATATCAACAATATCAAATATCAACAAAAAAGGTCAAAGACAAGTTAAACAACAATGGTTTACTTGACTTTGACCATTTTTTAAGGTTCCGTAGTGAACAAGGAACCGTTAGAGTATTTCAAATTAAAGGTGATAATATTAAAATTTATTATTATTATTTTTAGTTAGCCCCTCTGGGCCCTCCGGGTCTGTGCGATTTAGCGGCGTATACGCGCGAGAATCAAACGCCACTTCTGGGTGGTCCCGTAACCCGATATTCTGTGGGTTACTTGACATTAAAATGACGATATCTCTAAGTTTTGTACGAGAGGTGTATAAAAAACTTATGTCGTTGAAGTAGTTATGAAATAAGCTAACACATAAAAAATTGATAAGAACACTTTTTTTTCACAATAATTGTTAAGATTTTAATGTAAATACAGGTGGAGGGAGTTTTTTCTCACATTTAGAATCATAAATACCTGTTTAACATAAATAAAAATTGCATTTACTGTCTGTCCGTCTGTTAAATTTTTGCTCCTTAACGGCTGAATGGATTTAGATGAAAGGCATACTGGATAGGCCCTGACCTGGGTTATGAAATAAAATTGTTTATTCTGTAAATAGGATATCAAGGAATCATTTATACAAGTGATATTAAAAAAAAAAAAAAAAACTAATAAAAATAGCTAGATGAGTTCGGCGTTTCCTATCTGACTACTCTAAGAAGAAATGCCGAAACAAACTCAGACAGTCAGTTAGGATATAGGATACTTCTATATCCCGGTAGTTATCCCTTGGGAAAGTTCGTTCGATAATATTCGACACCCACGCGGGTGAAGCTGCGGGCAGAAGTTAGTAGGTACTATTATACTTCAGGCTTCGTTCTCGATATAACATTTACAATGCAGCTTCGTCACGTAGTCGACAACCATACGCATATTTAGAGCTGAAAGCAAAAACTAAACGCACAAGTATAGCTACTACACTCTATATGTCATCTGTCATTCTTTACGTTTGCGCGGCAACCAATACGTTGTAATTCCCAAAGAATATTAATTATAGTGTTTAAAACTAGTTTAAAGTGTGTTTAAAGTTGGCATAAGTTATCATGCCGAAACGAAAACAAAAGGAAAAGAATATTATCTTCAAAAAATCCGAAGACTACATGAAACGACACCGGTACAACACCGATTCATCAGTTTTTCTTCACAAGATAAAACAATGTAACACGCGGGTAATGTACGAGATGCATTGACGCGAACAAATAATTCGGGGCGTTTACGAGATAAACGGACGAGTTATATCATTGTCTTAAAAGTTTTATACAGTAAAAACGTAAGTATCTTACATGGCTTATAAACGATATTTATTGTACCTCGCGGGTAATGTACGAGATGCATTGACGCGAACAAATAATTCGGGGCGTTTACGAGATAAACGCACGAGTTTTATCATTGTCTTAAAAGTTTTATACAGTAAAACGTAAGTATCTTACATGGCTTGTATACGATATTTATTGTACCTCGCGGGTAATGTACGAGATGCATTGACGCGAACAAATAATTCGGGGCGTTTACGAGATAAACGCACGAGTTTTATCATTGTCTTAAAAGTTTTATACAGTAAAACCTAAGTATCTTACATGGTTTGTATACGATATTTATTGTACCTCGCGGGTAATGTACGAGATGCATTGACGAGAACAAATAATTCGGGGCATTTACGAGATAAACGCACGAGTTTTATCATTTACCTATTTTAATAGTGTAGTCCGAGAGGCTACGCTTAGGTATGTATATTATGGTACATTGTCGGGGTCAAATCTATCTTTTTGCAGATATCTAGGTACTTGATGACTGTGTCGAACCACCAGTTTTATTTGACACAAATCCGGATAACTCTAATACAGCTATGACTGTAATGGACGCTCTACCTGAGCCTGACCGAGCACCTGTGCTAGACACTGCACCTACTAATGTTTTATCCCTGGATGTGCTGCAAGCATTATGGGATTTGATGCATTAATATGCATACAAATGAGCATTAAACAACGACTTAACCTGTATTTGAAATACAATTTTGAAGAAGGGACTCACCATTTTAGGTGTTGCATTATCTATGTTAATCAACAACAATAATAATGATAGAGATCAACCAGCTCAGTGACGCTAGAAGGATGTTAACAGAATTACACTTCACTCAATCAAAACCAAGGAAAAAACCTTATTTTCCACGTCCTGGCCAAAAATGCTTAGATATCGTCAAATAATTAGAAACAGATAATCACCTTTATTGTAATCTTACCTTCATGGTAACAGCCTATTTCAAAAGATAAAAAGTCCTACAAGCTTACCAAAGAACAGGCCAATCTATAAACAAGCCAACTACTTTTACCACAACCCGTCAGGGAAACTTAAGTGGTTCACTTGGTTACACACATACAACCAACAGAGGACAAATTTGAGGCTGGGACACAAGAAACCACAGTTCTCATATCAAGCAAGGAAATATCAAAGAACAATACAACCAGTACCAGCCACCGCATGCTGTGACAAAGCCCAAAGCCCCACAGGACAAGACTCGTGCTTGATACTAGAGTTAGTCATGCTGGAAGATTAAATATTTTTTACCTTGTTGGCAAAGCATCTGATGATGTTTCAATATTGAAACATGTCAATGGATACTCAATACCTTTTATTGACACACCTTATAAGTCACAATCTCAACAGTCATTATAAAATGATATTATAAATGATCCTGATATGCATACCGCCATTAATAATCTGCTGGCATTAGGTGCAATTTCTCCTTGCACCTTATGTGTTTTGTTTCCAAAAACTGAAGGGTAGCAAAAGATTTATTATAAACCTTAAGCCTGCTAACAAATTTGTAACTGCAGTAATAATAATGCTGTGTAATTTCTACAGGAGACTATTGATTTAAAAGAATGCTATCTAATGGTAAATAGTAATCCAGATCACCGGAAGTATTGATGCTTTGAGCATGATAAATTATACAGATTTAATGCATCCCCATATGTCTTGTGTTCTGCACCTTATGTGTTCTCTAAGATTATGAGAACTGTGGTTAAACAATTTAAAAATCAGTACAAGACTTTGATGACCATGCATTGATTCTGATTATAAAACATGTTTGGAAAAATGTTAATGAAACAATTGCAATTTCCAAAATTCCAGATTTGATATTAGACCATAGGTACTCAGTTAATAGGAACATTGACTGCCACATGCCTGATACCTGGCAAGTACATATGTTTGGCTTAACACAAAACTGTTAGACCACAAAACTATTACACCATAATAATCATAAATATCATGGTTTACTTTAAAGTAAAGGCTGATAAAAAGATTATCATTCACCCAGATATTATACTAGATCTACAGCAGTGGGCTGATAATATCAATAGTTTACACATAAAAAGTATTGCATACTCAATATATGATTCGGAAATATTTACAGGTCAAGAAGTGGGTGGGGGGCCATTTGTAATGATAATATGGTTCATGGTTTCTGGAAAGAGACTAAAAAATTATAAGTACTTATCACATAAATCATCTAGAACAACTTGTCATATTTTTACCTTAAAAATGAGTGTTAAAAATATACAATATTCACATATATTGTTACATGTTGATAATAAGTGCCATATTAACCAAATGGGAGGTATTCAGTACCTACATTTAAATAACTTTGCCAGAAGCCTATTTAGCAATGGTGTGAAGATAAACTTTGGCTATTTGCTTCTTACATAAGCAACTTGGCTATTTGCTTCTTAAATACAGCCAATACTGACATAAAGTAGAAAATAAATACCTCCACATTCCAGTACAATTTGTGACTCATTTAATCAGTTTGGTCAAACTGATAGGTATTGGCTTTTACTTCAAGAATTAATGCAAAAACGTCAATCTTACATATCCTGAAAACCGGCCCTGATGCATCGACTGTAGTCTATGCTATTACCATGTCTTGGTCAAACTACATTTTTACTACGCGTTTTTGTGCCCAAAAACGCCAAAAATGCCTATTATTAAGATATTAACAAAAAATTAAGAATGGAAAATTGACAGGCATTATGGTTATGGCATACTAGCCGTCATAAGCCTGACAGAATCACCCTCTACATCTCCACCGGGATATTATCCGGAAGGCAGGGCTAAGACTAGCTATCTAAGTTAATTTTTTTGTAGTTCATTTAAGTTCTCTTTCAAATAATACCATGGAACAATACAATTTTACCTATAAATTATGGTGGGCCATTTGTCAAAAACAAAGTACTTACCATTTACAACATCTATAGGTACCAATCTAAATCAAAATTATATTTTTTTTTTACCAAGCAATTCAAGATAAGGGCCTTGTATGGGGTCTTTAAATTAACTTAAGTCAGCTCTTGCTATCGCAGTAGACTCGAACATGGGGGTTATGACCGCATCAAGAGGCTACCTACTTAAAGGTTTCTATGGGGCCAAGTATGAAACTAGCTGGGACCCCAAGTTAAGTCTTAAATGTTTTAAAAATAAACTTTGACTTTTTAAAAATAATTATAAAAATACCTAACTGCACAGTAAATCATGCAGGTCTGGTCCTGGGTCCTGGTCACAGCCAACTGAACCTTTTTTATTACCTTTCTTTGCAAAGTCCGAAAGTCTAGCTAGTACATTATGTGATTACATTAACTATAGGTAGGTACTCAGGGCATTAGAAGGAAATAATACTCACTTAATACCTTCATTGTATAAGCCCCCACAAACCAGTTTCTGCCTCTACCATTCTCTCACCACCACCTCTATCATTTGGTTTCTATAATATAGGTAATATACCAACTCTCTGTTTGCATCATAGATAATAGTGTTTTTTCAGGACATAGTACTAGACATACCTCGACATCCACTACGAGTAGGTACTAACGCTAAGGGAGCGTCATTCGATGTAATAATGGCAAACGTCAGGCTAGACAAATAGCTCTTTCACCTTTCGGTAGACTTTAATAGAGCAATTGTCAATAATTCAAACGAATTTACTCATGCTGTGCTTAATACTGAACAAAATACTTGAGTATTATGAATGCGAATAATCATTATAACGTACCTTAAAAAGTATAAATCTAAATTAGACCAGAAGTTCAATATTAAGATGAATAATTTGATTGTTTATCTACTTATATTGGTATCTTATTAAAAAAGTATAAAACAAAATTTGACAAGTTCAATAATAGGATGAATAATTTGATTAATTATCTATAATGGTATATTGTTTATCTATAGATATTTGATTAAAACTTGTTTATAAGTTGGATAATAAGTCCGTTATTAAGATGAATGAGACTTTATCTATTATTTTTTATTAAGTCATTTGTATCCAAAAAACTAAAAGATTTAATATGTTATTGAAATACGATTTATTTATAATTTCATATTGGAAATCTCAATTTTCCTCATAATCTCTTAACATCTGCATTGTAAATGTTATATCGAGAACGAAGCCTGAAGTATAATAAGTGATCAAACGAACTTACCTGTTGTGAAGTTCGATCATTATTATACGAAGGGCTTCGTTCGAAGATATAAGGAACCCTCCCTACCCTACCCCAGAAAAATTGAGATTCTCTTCTTACTCTAAAATAATGACAGATGACATATAGAGTGTAGTAGCTATACTTGTGCGTTTAGTTTTTGCTTTCAGCTCTAAATATGCGTATGGTTGTCGACTACGTGACGAAGCTGCATTGTAAATGTTATATCTTCGAACGAAGCCCTTCGTATAATAATGATCGAACTTCACAACAGGTAAGTTCGTTTGATCACTTAATATATTTTAACGTAATTTGTAAGAAACAAAATATTCTGAAGTCAAAATTAAAGGTGATTTTCTTACCAACTTATTTATTTATATATACTTTATTGTACACCACAAAAACACATAGCAAAAAAAAATAACAACAAAATATACAATGGGTGGCCTTATCGCTTTCCAAGATCTCTTCCAGGCAACCTTGGAATGGACAGTGATTTGCATGGACATCAAATGGGGCTGTCACTTACATAATAATATACAGGGTTACAGGGAAAGTCGTACTGAATATTAAAGGATGTTATTATTCAGGTAATTTCCGATGAATTTCATTCTGAAATAAAATGTCCGAAACTTAACCGTTATCGAGATATTAAATTTTAAAGATTATTTTTAAAAATCCTTTATTTTTGGCTTTTAGTCGTTTTCTTTGGGATTAGAGCTCCTAGAGTCAGTTTTTTGATGTATCTAGTTAGAAGACATGTCCATTAATAAAAATGATCAACAGAAACTGAACCTACTACTAACAGCTTAAAAACTGCTCGACAACGGTTAGCATTATGAATTTTCTAATAGAGTGTTCTTAACTTTAACAGGCTTTTAATAAAAAAAATTGTATGGAACTTATTCTGCAAATAATTTTATAAAGTTCTACGTCTCTTTAGCTATTCAAAAAGGTATAACACTTGCTATTAAATAGGCAAAACATTGCCCAAATAACAGTTAAGTTAGGAGAGGGTACATTTTTAGTTTGAGGTAAAAGTAGCTAAAATACGTAAAAAAAGACAAAAAATTTAGCAATATTTTTATAATTCATGTTCTACATGGCCGCCGCTATTTCTTACACAAAGTCTCATTCTTTTTCTTAAATTACTTTTCACGACAGAAGTTCATAGGTTCCGCCTCATTTCCTCAGCCGCATCAATATTTTTTTGTCTTAGAATATCGACATTTGCGATCGGTGTCATTTGGTCGTATACTAGGCTTTTCATATGACCCCACACATAAAAATCCATCGGCGTTAAATCGGGGCTCCTCGCCGGCCATGCTATGGGTCCGCCTCTTTCAATCCATTGGTTTGGGTAATTCTCGAACACTTCTTCTGTAGTGCGCTGGGCAGCCATCATGTTGAAAGAACATGTCTCGTCTCAATGCAATAGGCAAGTCTTGCATTAAAGAGGGTAACTCCTCCCTCAAAAAGTTTTCATACTCGTATGTCTCGCCATTCAAGTTATCGGGCAGGAAATATGGCCCTATCAAGTTATTTGATATTATACCCATCCACACATTAAGACTGAATCTCCTTTGTGACCCTTTTGGTATATTTTTCTTGGGGTTACCTTGCGCTTTGGGAGCCCAATAATGGGTGTTATGATAGTTTGTGATGCCGTCTTTGTCAAATTTCGACTCATCTGTCCACATGATTTACTTTAAAAAATCCGGATCTTCATTATCTTCATTGAGCATAAATCTGCAGAAGTCTAGTCGTCTCAATGGATCCCCTTCTTCAATTACTTGCACTGGCGTGTAATGGTAAGGGTATTGCCCAGAACTGTGCATTACGAACCAGACTTTCCACTGGGAAATACCAAGCCGTCGAGCGACAACGTTTGTTGACGTGGTTGGGTCGGCTTCAAAGAGACGTCGTATTTCATTATCTTCGTCGTCGTCATCAAGAACACGAGGTCGTCCCATGTCAGTCCGACGTACTAGCACAGAACCAGTTTCTCGTAGTCTTCGATAAACTCTGTCAAATACGCCAATATCAGGTACTCGGCGAGTAGGATACCTTAGCATGTATTCATTGCGTGCACGCAACGACACTCCTTCGCAAAATCCATAACACATTAGGATATCAGCATATTCCTCGTTGGTAAATGTTGCCTTGTTCACAACACAAATCAAAGTCCAGTTACAAGCCACGTCACACAGTTAGAAGATGAAACAGTCCAAAAATCCAAGCCAAGTCGCGTTTTTACAAAAAAAAAAATCGGAGGGCACGGATAACACATCTACCATGGAAGAATCGCATGAGCAGACTAAACAAACACCACGATCCACGATTTGACAATTCAGACATTTAAAATGACATAAATACCTGTCACCGCACGTCTCCCGGGCACAAACAATGTCTACCCAAACCTTTTTTCATTGTTTAAAAGTGCCAGGTAGTAAGCCGGATTCTTTTGTATCGAAATTCTGTTATGTTGTACTACCAGATGGGCCTATTCTAATAACATTATTTTAAGATTTTATGAACAAACCTAGTAGATGATATACCTTTTTGAATAGTTAAAGAGACGTAGAACTTTGTAAAGTTATTCGCAGAATAAGTTCCATACATTTTTTTTTTTAAAGCCCATCAAAGTTAAGAACACTCTATTAGAAAATTCATAATGCTAACCGTTGTCGAGCAGTTTTTTAAGCTGTTAGTAGTAGGTTCAGTTTCTATTGATCATTTTTATTAATGGACATGTCTTCTAACTAGATACATCAAAAAAACCGACTCTAGGAGCTCTAATCCCAAAGAAAACGACTAAAAGCCAAAAAATAAAGGATTTTTAAAAATTATCTTTAAAATTTAATATCTCCATAACGGTTAAGTTTCGGACATTTTATTTCAGAATCAAAATCATCAGAAATGACCTGAATAATAACCTCCTTTAATATTCAGTACGACTTTCCCTGTAACCCTGTATATTCAACTACTCTCTCCATGGGGGCACGGATTTTGATGAGATTTGGCACACAAGTAGAACATGACTTGGTTTAGGACATAGGATACTTTTTATCCCTGCTTGTAGTAGGTATGTTCTCGATGGATGATTACATCGTGAGGAAACCGGCAGGCCTGAGGGTTCTTTCTCGACGACATGTGAAGCCAAGTCAGAGGCCCATGGGTGGCTTTAAAACTCACCTGGTTAGTCATTAACCACACGAAAAGAAGAAGAAGGTGGATAATTTCCGACCTCCACGCGGGCGTAGCCGCGAGCAAAGGCTAGTATGAAATACTTCTCTATAATAAAAGACTAAGCTGCTGTTCCCACTGACTTAGTGCAGGTAGTGTGGGCAGTCTTGTGACATCAGGTTGTGAGTGCAACGAAAAGATAATAATTCTCGACCCGGCTTTAAGTTTTATTAATTAATGTAAGTAGCTACCTTATACCTAGTCTTGCCATAAATATTGTCACGAAGATTTTTTATTTTTATTGCAAATTATATTTATTATTTTTACAGTGTGTTAGTATAATACATAAATATAAAACAATTTAAAATATAAAAAGCTTATTCGAAGTGGTCTCCATTGGCTGCAATACAGTCCTTTAAACGTTGAGGCCAGTTATCAATAGAAGCACGCACTCTTTCCATGGGAAAATTCTTCACTGCCAATCGTATGGATTGTTTTAGGGACTCCAAATTACCATGGCGTTTAGAGCAAGCCGTACTCTCTAAAACTGACCATAAATCATAATCCAGCGGATTAAGATCGGGACTAGACTACGGCCAGTCTTCAGCTCTGATGAAGTCCGAAACGTTCACTTCCTGGTTGGAAGTGAATTGCGACTGCGTGGACCGAGCTTTATGACCCGACGCCGAGTCTTGTTGGAAGGACCATACTTGGTTATGGTGTTGTTAAGGGGCTTAACTACCGTCTCAAGAATGGTATCTTGATACACTTGTGCCGATGTTTTGATACCTTTTTCACAAAAATATGGCTCTGTCACTCTTTCATAGCTAAGACCCCACCAAACCATCACTGAAGTCGGATAATGCCCACGTTGCACTCTGCCGACTAATTGGGAAGCTTCCTTAGAGCTTTGAGCATAAATACGGTAATTTTGTTTGTTAAAATGTTGCTCAATTGTAAAGATTTTCTCATCCGTAAACAAAAAAATTCTGTGACCTCCCTTTGCGTACCGCTTCAGTAGTTGTTTCGATTTTACCACCCTATTCTTTTTTAAATTATCAGTTAAAAAATGACCAGTGCGTCTCTTATAAGCTGCAAGTCTTAAGTCATCTTTTAAAATACGCGACATGGTTCTGGATGCTATCTTCATCTCCCGAGATAAAATCTTTTGCTTTCGGACAGGATTTCATCGAATACTTTCCCTTACTGCTTTGACCACCTTTTTCGTACGAACACTACGTGGACGGCAGATCTTTTTCTGTCACAAACAGAGGAGGAATTGTACCTATTAGTAGCCCGGTATACAAACATTTGACTAATACCAAGCTTATGGAGAGTTTTAAAAATTGCATTTGGCTCCATACCAACTTTGTGTAATGCAATCACAGCGATTCGGTTCTCTTTATCACCCCACTCCATTTTAATATCGCAAAATATTGTACAATGTATTGGTGCCAAAATTAGAAAACTCAATGAACAATCGTATAAAAATTACAGATTCCAAATTCAAATGTAATATCTTTCTTATTTTTAATTGTAACAGTATTTATGGCCAGACTAAGTAAATCTTACTTTCTTTAAATTGATTTAATTAATTATTTATAAGTAACGGAATATTTTGAGTATATGGTTATTGCTCTGACTCTGATTTCTGAGAATTGAAATGCCATTCCATTTCTTACAGTCGTCAGTAACCGGCTGGCCAAAAATGCCTTGTGTTGTGGTCTTTTCTCCATAGAACCTCCTCAAACAATTCAAAAGTCTGCCTGTAAATAGTTTTAAGTAATTGAAATAAATAATTAAGTTTGAGTTAGCGAGGTGTTGTTTTTAGGGCTCCGTACCAATAAAACAAACGAGCCTAGGAGCTAATACAGGCGCTGGTCACAACCGGCATCCCAGTCTGAGTTACGATACTTTCCTCTAAATATTTGCCCATGATGGAAAAAACAAGTTAAACCCTATTTATTTATTTATATATACTTCAAGCACAAAAATGTACAGAGGCGGACTTAATGCCACAGGCACACACACAGGCTATTTAATTGCGTGCATCTTTAATTTCTTTTATTTTACCATGTTTTAAATTAATTGATTGCTCAGCTTATACTCGTATACTATGAAATGTGCCACAAACGGGGGAAGACTGGCTCCTGTAACACAAGTTGCTACCTAGCTCAGGAGTCAGGGTTTCAAATAAGTATGTTACACCTGTATTTTGTGTCGATAAAGAATTTATTATTATTATCTCCTTTATTTCACTTTAATACATATAAATTATATTTTTAAATATTAGAATAAAATAAATATAAAAACATTCAAAAATATAAAAAATAATAAAGTAGCCTACCGGTATCGGGAACAGGGTCCAGGGTTCAGGGCTCCAGAGAGAGGAACCTCCTAATGATGCGAGCCGTATCCAGGAGTACCGCTTTCTGAATCAAGACCTTAATCCAGCTGTCCAACGAGAGCCTCATTAGGTGTTAGTCGAGGCTCTTGGCAATTAAGCCATTGGCTGATACGACTATCGGCACAGTGATCGCTGAGTCCACATCCCACATGTTGACAACCTCGCGAGCCAAGTCAAGTCAAGATACTTAATTTGTTTATCTTTCTCGGCTTTCACGAAGTTCCCGTCATGCGGGACCGTTATGTCAATGATCATTGCGCGCCGCTCTCCTCGAACCACCACCACTATATCAGGCTATATTATTATACTTAATATTATAAAATGAGCTTAGAGGGTGTGCGGTAATATTGTGAAGGTGGCTATTTGAAGTTTTAAGTGTAAACTGTTTGATTTCATTTATTGTTGACCAAAGATGTCTCGGTTTTTTTTTTATTGAATATCCTATTTATTTTCTATAATCTTATTGTCTTATTGTCACTTTATTTTAATCAAATTGGAACAAAAGTTATGGAAGCGTTTATAAGTAATTATTAAGATGATGTTGAAAGAATCTAATCTTGTTTGACGCTGCATTTTGTTTTTAAGCCATAAGCAACACAGTGCTCCTGTCAAAATTCAAAAGTAATTTATTTAAACTAGGCTGAGCAGCACTTTTCGAAAACGCCCACCCTTTACCACTTCCTAGTGCTTTAGCTGGGAAGAAGAAGTGGCGCAACAAACTCCCCAACAGCATAGCTATCTGTTCAGTTGGAAAACATTTATTCTGTTAGTATGTAAAATAATTTACATTATACATCATTTAAATTATACATTAATAGCCATATGTCCGCTTGAACACGCCAATATACCAACCAAAAATATCGAGAACTGTACTCAGGCAGAAATAAAAAAATAAAGACTAAACGTAAACAATATCTAAATAAAAGCCTCCAGTCATAAAGGGCGTGCCCGCTTACATACAACTGGAAGTTATAAATGATAAACTAGGACCATCGAGGTAAAATTATTGAACAGTTAATTACTAATAGCAATAACCATACCATGATCAGCAAGACGACCAGTCACCACAAGCAGCACCCGTTCACGAGCACAACCCATAGATCAGCCATTAACCCCTCGCCATATTTTAGGGGGGTCATCAATATTTTTATTTAAAAATTAAATTAAAATAAATCGACTTATAAAGTCAAATAAAATAAACAATTATAAAAACTCATATAACCTGTCAGTAGTTATGCTAATTCTGGAGAAAGAACATAAACATTGTCATAAGTTAATCACAGTGACCAACTATTCTTATCATTTAAGTAGTTGTTGATAGAATTGAATGCCTTTGAACAAAGGTTGGACTTGAATTTAGTTTTAAACGCATTAAAAGGAAAATCTAGCAAAGAGGTAGCTTATTGTAAAAGGTTATACCAAGCCCAACAAATGAGTTATGAATCTTATAAAGCCAGTGAAAGGAAGCTCGTGGTTTGTCCGTATTTCTAGTGTTAACATTGTGAATATCACTGTTTTTAGTGTTTAAATGTATATTTTGCCTAATATATAAGAATAAGATTGTGATGCCCCTGTGAGGATAACAATATCTTTGAAAAAATGTCTCAGAAAAACTCTGGCACCTAGCTGGTAAATTGCTCGAACAGCTCGTTTTTGAAAGAGAAATATATTTTGAATATCAGCAGCTTTGCCCAACAACAGAATACCGCAGGACATAACGCTATGAAAATAACTAAAATAGACTAACCAAGCTGTATCAACGTCAGTGTATTGTAGTAATACAGGGCTTCAAAGTTCTCTTACCACAAAAACGGATTTGATTTTTGAGTTGCATGACCTAATCACCTCCAACAGTTTAGGGGCAAAGCTGTCAGGGAGCGTGTATGTATCATACATTGATATTTAAGCGTTTTCAAAATCTAAGACAGTTGTGGTTTTTTAAAAAATTATTTGTGTTTTATTTGAGCGAGTTATATTTAGGAGAACGATAGTATGATCCGTGATTGTTGTATTAAGCACTGCCACAAAGGCAGAGGTTTAAGTTTTATTAAACTTCAGAAATGTATGGTCACGGCAATGCTGATCTCTAGTGTTCATTACCTACCGGTAATGTCCTGGAAGGAGGCCGTGAAGCTACAGGATATTTAGGTAATTTAGTCTACACTTTTGATCGTTGTTGTGATATTT
The DNA here is from genome assembly GCA_963853775.1 of Xanthia togata. Taxonomy (NCBI): domain Eukaryota; kingdom Metazoa; phylum Arthropoda; class Insecta; order Lepidoptera; family Noctuidae; genus Xanthia; species Xanthia togata. The sequence goes on from OY970801.1 coordinate 1,872,175, forward strand.
CTGTGGGTCTTTCTATTATATTAATATGAATATCACCCATCCATGATAATAATATTCTTGTGCGTAGGTACTACAAGATTCAAGGTGGCTGTTTAATGAGCTTGTGAGAATTTTCAGCGAGAGAATTTTCAACACAGACAATAGTCGGGGAACGGTATATACCTATAAAAGCTATAGCAGTAAAATTACTCAAGGTGATTTTAAGAACCAAAGCATTTGTTAAAATGATTTCATGTACCAGGGACATTTATATTTTTTTCTTATATTTATTTAGGTTTAGCGGGATTGAGGTAAAATAAGAGGTGTAGTTATTTAGTAGTGGTATTGGTTTCTTATTATTTAATCTACACTCAGTAAATAAGAACATCCACGTCGAACTTCATCAGAGCCAAATTCATCTACAAGTCGTCGTCATATTACTATAAATACTTACTTAGACTCAGAACATGTCTGAGTCAGTACCGTTAAGTAAGTATTTTTGAGTTTAAAAGACGTGGATATGGAAACGTGTTGGATATTAGCTAAAGCTGAATTTTCAATTTCACACTGGTCTAATTCGTCAAGTGTATTTAAGTTACTATCCATTTTCGTGTAAAATGTCTAATTAGAATAGACATTGCTGCCGATTCTCTTGTACACCGAACTAAACTATCACTAAAATTCCTTACTTTTGGCTATGAAAATCTTAAAGCTATTCTGTAGAAAAAAGTCTCTAAATTTAAAAGTTGTTTTGACACACCTAAATCGAATTTGACAATTGCGACTCCACGTGGTACATACTTGTTTGCCCTACCCCGTGATTTTTTTTAGAGCTGGAGGCGCGCGGTGGGGCAGCCTCGACGTGTTTTATATGGAATTTTTCACTTTTTGTATGGAAAACCAAATATCTTTACAACAGTCAATGGCTCCAAAGCTTTATAACAAATTACCTGATGAAATTGTATCAAGCAGCAACATAAATGAGTTTAAACGTAAGCTTTTTAAATTATTGAATGACAAGGTGTATTATTCTGTTAATGAATATTTGAATGACAAATTAAATTAATATTTGTATAATTTAATAACTATCTGAATAATTAAAAAGTTGCTCCCTTATGATAAGTTATTCTATGTTGACAATTTTTATTTAATTTATTATTGTATACGAAATTGTGACTAAATACTACCATTTGTTTATGTGCCGTCTTAATTTATTGACATATTATTGGAATATTAACTATTAGTGTTTGGCATGAAATTGTGACATCTACTTACTTATTGATTTTATTTTATATGTTTTGATTATATTTTGTTAATGTGACATTCAACTACCTAAGTTATTTTGTATGCCTTCTGGCGGGACATAGTATGGACCAACGTTTTTTTTACATAACATCTGTATATTTTTTTTTTTTACCCTATGTGCACAAAATTAATAAATGAATTTGAATTTAATTTGAAAAAAAAAAAAATACCAACGTGTTGAGTATTTGGGGTGTAGGTGTTTCATACAGGGCGTCGAAATTTTCATTATTTTTGCGATAGGACACACCATTTTCGAGATATAAGCAAAAGAAAAGAAAACAATCCAGTACAGTACTGTTTTTGCACCCGAAGTCGAGATGTTCGTGTGAATTTTAGTTCATGACAACTAATAATAATCCACAGCATTTTCAGTGGCGATTAAAAATGGTCAGAATTAGTTGGACAATTAAAATTTTAGATGAAAAACGTCAAATTCAGAATAGCAAAATTGTCATTTGCACTAAATTAAAATCTCAGTAAAATCTTAGTGCTGTTAAACTAAAATATAGTTAAGTTGTGCTACTTTAGTTTATTTCAGAATGGGAAACCATCGTTTGACAGGAGTAAACTAAATTTTGGTGATTTTTAGTCTAGTTTAGACGCATTTGTGACAAGAGAATCGGCACCATTATCCACGATGTATGATTGAAAATAGACATTGTGGAAAATAAGTATTCATCACAATGACTACATAAATATGCAGAAGTTTTAGTTCCATGACATACCATGTTTTACAGTAAAAATGTTTTTTTGAAGATCAAAAGCATTTTAACAAACCATAGGAACTATAACGTAATCCAACCAAAGTAAATAAACAAATAAAATAACTAGAATTGTCATGCACTTTGAAGCAAGCTATGCACTCTCATGTTCTGTCTCCAAGTTGTACTTTGATTCTGATTTTTTTTTTCGTTTTTAGCCATCGACTTTCAATTTTTTTTTTTTAGACAGTAGGTTTTAATACATCATCAATGTACATTCAAATGTTCAGTTTCCGCCGCGGATTTTTACCATAAGGCCAGTTTGGTTTCACCCATTTTGATTTTTCTAACATGCACAAATACTAGTGCATGTTAGAAAAAAATATTTGGTTTTAAGATGACTGTTTTACCTGTGAGACCACCCGTTGCTCGCATCAATAAGCCAGGCCGTCACACTTACACGTATTAGTCCATATCTTGAAAACTACTGAACCGATTTTGATGAAACTTACACTGTTTTCTAAGTTGAAGTAAACCAATAAATGGTCATTGTCCGATTAATAATTTTGGAGAAATGCGTAGGCAAACATAAAATAAATAAATAAAATTGCCTTTATTTGCTAGTACTAATCAAACTTGACATAAATACTCTAGTTTATCTAGTTTATATAACAGTATCTATAGGTATACAGCGTGTAACAAAATACCTGTCCAATTCGTGAGGGTGTTGTTAAGAATCATAGTGACAGTCTACATAAGTGGTAATTTTTTGGAAAAAAAAAAGAAAAAAGTCGCCGCATTTTTGTCCAATGGAGAATTTTTACCAGGCTATTTACATGGGGACGGGCGGCCGTCTGTCGTTAAGTGGGTGTCAGTCATAACCACATATATCTGTGGTCATATCTTATGATCCCTGTTGAAAATTTGCCAATTTTTATGGAATTTGTATAATTTTGGTAGGTACTAAAAACGTGAACTTTAAATAGCAATAACTTTTTTATTTTCAACAATAATAAGCTTTTTTTATTACTTTTTGATAATGTTATTGCAGTAGGTACTTATGTGTTATTTTCGGATCGGACAGGTTTTTGTAACACATTGTACGAGTATAAGATCAGATTAGATTAGATCAGTATAGGTATATTTATGTATTGTATAAGTTAATTAATTTTAGTAGAATCGCCTCTGCAGCGTAGGCCTTTCCTAAACCTTTATTATATCTTTCCCGCGCCTTTCGCATCGATAAGGGTCTACATCTCTAGTTGAAGATATTTTCCTTTTCCCGTCTTTTGGTACCCATTCTGTGAAACGTTTTGTCCATTTGTTATTATTCATTCAACAAATATGTCCTGCCCACGGATATCGAGGGATATGCCTTGGAGGCGTGGCACGTGGCGCCTCGACATTGCTAAATTGGGCTTATGTTCGAACGGCGGCTGTACGCTTCATTCAGTCGCTTTGCAACTGCGTACAGTGTACTACTGATGCGTAAAAAACCAAAATGCCGAGCTGTGCAGTAACAATTTGTACAAATAGGTCTACTACCATCAGCCTGATGACAAATGGCGTGTCCTACCACCGGTAAATAAACATTTAAGTCACTGTTTAATATTTTAAATCAATTTTTAAATCATTTACTAACTTGCGTCCGGAGCGATACGAACTAGCCCGAATCTTTCCGAACGGAACGATCGTTTTGGATTTAGAGAGGTGCAATCGAGTGCGTGCGGCTGATTTTATCGACATGCGTATTATTGCAGTCGAATCTTTTTTTACAGAACTCAATGGATATTCTCGTATTACATGTATAGTTTAAGAGTTAAATTTGTTATTAATTTAATTTTGTTTGAAGCAAATAAATACATTGTCATTTCAATACAGTTACTCGTGCATAGCATAATATTTAACAGAGAGGGTTCCCCTTACTCAGTAATACAATATTTAAAAAGAAAAACTCATTTTGTTTTAGTAAAAATAACCCATATTTTCAGATGAATTAGTTAATGAATTAGTTTTTTTAATAATTTGCTTTATTTCAAATCAAATCAAATCAAAAATCAAAAATGTTTTTATTTCATTATTTTACACGTTGTACGTTAAACAGTTGGTGGCGTCTCCTTTTAAGCATAAAAATGCCTGTGCCAGGAGGCGCCGCTCTTTTATATCTTGCAATTAATGAGTGTAAACATGTAACGAAACAAAGTTTTATAAATTAATTATTTTTAGATATTATAATTAGTCTGTTGGTATAAGTGTGTGTAAATTTAAGCGTGCGTGCGAGTGTGTGTATGTATGCGTGTGTGTGTATGTGTGCATGTGTGTATGTGAGTGTGTATGTTTATGTGTAGTTATTTTATGCGGTATCGGTTTTACCTTATATTTAATAGAAGAGTTTCTACTTCATCATAGCTTAACTTATCTATCCACTTAATCAGCAACAATTTGCATTCTTTATACGGTTTAGTATGTATATCTATTTGTTTATTTATTTTATTATATAGGAAAGACGAGCGTTTTTCGTACTGAATATTTGCAAATTCTGTTTTTACAAAAGGGATGGAAGCAATATTATGTTTCCTTCTTCTAGCTAATACATTAGGATCTAAAGGAAGGGTTTTATATTTTTTTAATACAATATTTTCAGATAGGTATATAAAAACAAAATAAATTATATAATGAAAATTAAACGAAGTTAAAATAATACAAGAATGTGCTAAAATAAATATCGATAAAAATTATCGACCATCGCTTTCGACTCCCTAATTGCATGCGTGTGCATTGAATGTTTGCAAATAGCAAGTGTTTACAAGTGAAAGCCCCGCCCATTCTATGTATGTGTGCTATTAGAAATTGATTTAGTGTAGCTGCTTTCTTCTTAGTGTGCGAGTTCTAAGTGTGTGTCGTAAGTACACTATTTGTTAATGTTGTGATTATTTTGGTGGGAGATAAGCGGTCGCACTAGGATTCCTTACTATTCCGCAATGAAGGCATATCTCTGGATATCTATGGTCCTGCCCAATGCCACTTGATCGTCGTAATCTTGCTGTTTTGCAACTATTATTTTAGTTTGTTTTCCTAATGTTGATATTTTTAACCATAACTGATAGTTATAGATCAGGAATGCTTCTTTCCATTTTACGTTGGCAGATAGCAATTCTTTCTTCCTTTTTTTTTCAGTGATTGGTTTGTGCCATGTCTGACAACTATTTATGTTAGGCACTGCAATATCACTACTTCGTAAAGTTTTTTCTTAATATTTATATAACATTATTTTTCATTATTTTTCTCAATCCCCAGTATTTCCTCCAGGCTAGATTTATCCTTCTTACTATCTCTTTTTCTGTATTCTTTCCGAATGATAGTAGCTGTCCTAGATATACATATTCTATATTGTTATTTGATGTCGTAATACCTCGAGGTAGGTACTCCATTTGTTAAAATCTTATTCGATCACCATATTCCCCAATTCGGTGGCACTATCTGCGAAGACCACAATGTCGTCTGCGAAACGCAAATGGTACAGTAGTTCTCCATCTACCTGTATTCCCTTTATTCCCCAATCTAACCGTCTGAAAATGGATTCGAGCAGAGCTGAGAACAATTTCGGAGAGAGAGGATCTCCTTGCCTCCTTTTTATATGGCGCACTTTGGCGTGACATTTTGTATACCTACGTGACATTTATGGTTGACACCTTGTTGTGTTAGTGATGTGCATATGGCTTGAAAGTGAAGATAATCGAATGCTTTTGTATAATCTATAAAACATATTATATAAAACGTCTTTCCATATTCCTTTGCTTTTTAAATTAGTTGTGTTATAACTTGACCCGCTTGTTTATTATTTATTTATTAAGGCTAGCCAACAATTGTTAACACAAAATTTAAAATAAATTCCTGAATAGTATGTTTATAAGTCCAAAAATTACTAAGGCTAACACAACATGCACCATTTGTGGTTTTACAAAAATTTAAAAAAAGTAAAGCCAAAAAGGATATTTACAATGAATGTGGTTCAATATTTTTTGGTAATTCGTGTGTAACAATATCTAATAATAACAAAAATTGCATTCAAAATATTAAAAAAATAAACAGATTGATAACAGTAACAAATTAAAAACGCGAGTTTTTTCCAAAGTACATACACAAGATAATAAATATCAAAAACAAGCAAGAAATGAAAGAGATGGAGCTAAATATGAAAGAGTCTATAAATTATAACATAGACAAAAACGTCCTCTTTTTCGAAACTAAACAGTTCGAAACAAAAACTACACAAAAAATTAAACAACAACAAAAAACCATAGAAATCATAGTTAAACAGCTCAAAAGAAAAAACGTTATATTCTTCGGGATTGAGGAAAAAGGAGGCATATGAAAGTTTACTCTCCATATTGTTATACATTAGTAACAATGAAATGGAAATACATTGCCAGAAATGGGAAATCGTACACGTCAATAGGAGAGAGAAAAACCAGTGGTTGTCACAATAACAACAACAAGCAGGAAATTACAGATACTCAAAAAGAAAAAAATGCTGGAGGTTAAAAATATTTACCAGAAAGAAGATTATCCTCTTAGCGTGCTACAAAAACGGAAAGACTCACAAGAAGACCTTAAACGTGAGCGTGACGCAAAAAACAAGAGAATCAGAAGTCCACACTCTCACAAAAAGAAACATAAACAGACGTTTTATGTCTACAGCGGCAACGAAAGGACAATACGAAAAAAAAACAAGTCACAAACCATAACAAGGTTTCTACGCCCCACGCAGCTGAATCTCAACAACCAGAACCAGTTTATGAAAGATATTCCAAAAAACTAACTGGCGGCTTCAGACCACCACCTCTACCATGTTTTTTCTTACTGTTTAAAACATTGTTTGAAACTTGTTTGATACTATTATTTGTTGTTTGTTTTGAACATTGTTTTACTTAAAACTGTTTTGAACATTGCTTAAAATATGCGTGCTTAAAGTATGTGTACAACTTGTTTGATTATGCCAACCCTGACTACCACCATCCCATGTTTCTTTCTGCAAGTAGTGTTGTTGTGATCCATTTTGAAAGGTTACTGTTGCACGTATAATTGCACACTAGCACACCAGATAACACAGAAAAACTGCTGCCACGGCCAGCTGCGATGCCTCTGACATATCAGAATCTCCAAAAGTGGCGATTACCGTTTGTTACCATCAGTTGGGTTGCAGGGTTGTTTGCATCAGGTCAAAGTATTTTTTATATCAGCTGGTGATATAAAAAATACTTTAAGACTAACTTAAGCTTTTTCCCACGGGATCGTCGGATAACGGGATGAAAAGTAGATGTTAATCCAGGTTATAAACTATATGTGTGCCAAAGGACTTTGTTCTTTTTCGGCTTTTATTCAAAAAACTGAAACTATTGACCTTGACCGACCTGTATTTGATTGAGGTATCAGTTTTTGTGATGAAACATAATGAATTCTTTAGATTCAATGGTGACAATTACACAAAACAAAGACCAAGAGACGCAACAAAAAATTTAGTTCCTTTTTGTAATACAACTCTAATATAAAATAATGTTTATCTTATGATAAACATTATTTTATGTAATGTTTATCTTATGATAAACATTATTTTATGCATTACAATTTTTTATAAGTTACCAAAGAACATAAGGGAGCTCCCATTTAAATATTTCAAAATTAAACTATGTAGATGGTTGATAGAAAAGTGTTTTTATAGTTTACAAGAATTTCTGCAACATAAAGAAAAAAATACATTTTATGTTTGATTTTGTTTTGTGATGTGCTTTATTTAGTTTAAAGAATTTTTATTACATAAAATGTTATTTTTAGGTTAAGTTTTGTTATACAGGGTGTTTGGCGCATGGACCGACACAATTTTTTCAGGAATTTGGGAGGTCATTAGCTAGGTTCTACCCATACACCCTTTGTCCCAAATGTCACGGTTGGTTACATATGATTATTTTTTTAAAATGAAAAAAAATCCCAAAATGTGTCCTTTAATTTGAAATAACTTTTTTGTTTGTGGGTGTAGTGGCACAAAACAAATTTTGTTGCATTCTCCAAAGTCCTTTAAATCTAAAAACATCTTTGTTTTATACAACTGGTTTCAAGAAAATTCCTTACAAGCTTCCAAAGTTAATTTTTGTATTTAATGAATGAAATTTTACAACTTCTAAATTAATTATAAAAAAAACTAAAAGCTATTTTGAACTTAGCTTTATTTTAAAAAGTTCTTTAGTTGATACCCTTTCTAACGGTATGCTACATGTCATAGAAATTATTAATTTATGATGTAAAAATAAGGGATACTACTATGCCACGGCCGAACCGCACAAAACAATGGAACCAGTTTGAACGATACCGTCGCGTCAATGTAAGCGCAGGTAAAAAGTTCGTCTCTTTCTTGCACATGTAAAATTATTTTTGTCTTTGTCTAACATTGAGTTGGACGTTCGGGATGTGACAGGTACGGTGCAGTCAGTTGAGGTCTGACTATCTCTGCTGTTGGAAGTGCCCGTGTGTTTCACATTCTTCTCTTTTTTTTCATTGAGTTTTGTTTGTTAAATCTTGTTATTGTTATTGTTTTTTCCGCATTTAAACTATTTTATTGTTGTGTTTATCTTCGGTGTTGATAGTAAAATGCCTACATTCAGTAACGAAGAGTATGCCGACATGCTACTCGCGTATGGCAGGGCTAACTGCAATGCGCGCGAAGCGCGAAGAATTTATCAGGAGCGATATCCTGATCGACGTATACCACACCACGAAACCTTCTCTACAACCTATCGACGTTTGAGAGAGACAGGAAACCTAAATAATCAAGAACCTCGAGTGAGTGCCGTGCAACATAATGTAGCCGTAGATGAAATGATTCTTCAAGCTTTTGATGAGGAACCTACAACAAGCATACGAACTGTTGCTGCAAGACTTAACTTAACAGTATGGAAAGTCTGGGCGGTTCTTCGGGCAGATGGGAGGCATGCATTTCATTACACCCCTGTTCAAGGTTAATAACACACCAGCCCTTTTTTATTGTAACAAAAAACCCGTTTTAACCTATTTCAATTTTCAATGACTAGTTATTTCGTCAAGTAAAGATACTTTTTTTTTTCGTGGTAAAATCATCAAATGAGTCCTCCCACCCCGGGCAGGGCGGGAGGGACTGTCAGACTTGTACTGACTAAAATCCACAGTGTTCCTTCAATAGCCCTTTACGTTCCGGGGTCACGGTAATAAGTCCCGCGACCAAGTAAAGATACTTAATAAATTTTTAGACGTTTGATTTTCTTTGTTTCACAAGTTATTTATTCATATTTGAATTTTTTTTAAGTTATTTCCAGAAAAACGAAAATCTTTTGTGGTATTGGCAGTACCTCAAGGATTTTTTTTTGTTTTAGGGCTCGAAGATGGTGATAATGCTAGACGGCTGGATTTCTGCAGATTTATACTGCATACAGACGTCGAAGATGGCAACTTCTTGAAAAGAATTTTGTGGACCGATGAATCAAATTTTAGCCGTGAGGGAATAGTGAATCTCCACAATCTTCACCACTGGAGTCACAAAGACCAAAATCCTCGCGTTAAAAGGCAGAGTTCTTTTCAAAGAAAGTTCAGTGTCAACGTTTGGGCTGGTGTTATTGGACGCAATCTCATCGGCCCATATTTTTTGCCAGAAAGGTTGAATGGAGACATTTATTTAAATTTTTTAATCAATGATCTACCCGAACTTGTTGTGCCAGTTTTGGAAGAAGGTGTGCCGATAGTTTTCCAAAATGACGGCTGTCCAGCACACTACCAACTGAACGTGCGAGAGCATTTAGATAATGCCTTTCCAAACGCATGGATTGGTAGAGGCGGCCCTATTCCGTGGCCCGCACGGTCCCCAGACCTGACACCTTTGGATTTTTACGTCTGGGGACGTGCAAAAGAATTGGTTTACCAGACAGAAGTGCCCACTAGGGAAGTTCTGATTGAACGAATAACCGGCGCGTTCCAAACTATGAAAGAAGAAATGCGACTACGTACAACGACAGTTGAAATAAGAAACAGATGTCGTGCATGCATACGAAATGGAGGAGGTCAATTTGAACAAGATTTATAACTTTTTTTTAACTAGCCTATTCTGTCCCACTGCTGGGCAAAGGCCTCCCCCATTACTTTCCACCTTTCCCGGTGTTTTGCCTCCTTTTTTATAACTTTAGTTTAATAAAAACCAAATAACCTTAAAAAGTCTTTTTCTTAACCCTGACTCTCCTAACTAGTATTTTGACTACATAATGAATAATTTCTATGACATGTAGCATACCGTTAGAAAGGGTATCAACTAAAGAACTTTTTAAAATAAAGCTAAGTTCAAAATGGCTTTTAGTTTTTTTATAATTAATTTAGAAGTTGTAAAATTTCATTCATTAAATAAAAAAATTAACTTTGGAGGCCTGTAAGGAATTTTCTTGAAACCAGTTGTATAAAACAAAGATGTTTTTAGATTTAAAAGACTTTGGAGAATGCAACAAAATTTGTTTGTGCCACTACACCCACAAACAAAAAAGTTATTTCAAATTAAAGGACACATTTTGGGATTTTTTTTCATTTTAAAAAAATAATCATATGTAACCAACCGTGACATTTGGGACAAAGGGTGTATGGGTAGAACCTAGCTAATGACCTCCCAAATCCCTGAAAAAATTGTGTCGGTCCATGCGCCAAACACCCTGTATGTGTACCTCCTTACATAAAAAAAAAACTTTTCTGTACCTATATCTTGTTAAAATAGGTAGGTACCTAATTAATGTAAAATTAATGTGTTTTGAAATATTTAAATGGGAGCTCCATTTAAATATTTCAAAATTAAACTAAGTAGATGGTTGATAGAAAAGTGTTTTTATAGTTTACAAGAATTTCTGCAACATAAAGAAAAAAATACATTTTATGTTTGATTTTGTTTTGTGATGTGCTTTATTTAGTTTAAAGAATTTTTATTACATAAAATGTTATTTTTAGGTTAAGTTTTGTTATATGTGTACCTCCTTACATAAAAAAAAAACTTTTCTGTACCTATATCTTGTTAAAATAGGTAGGTACCTAATTAATGTAAAATTAATGTGCATGCCTTAAACAGGCAAAATATGTATACATTATATAATATAATACATTAAACCACCAACTTTTACAACTGGTAACACCTGTATTTTCTGCAAATAAAAGATTCTTATTCTTATTATTCGTGTGGACACGATGCTCAAAATGAACCTAATTAATCAAAAACCAAGTTTAGTTTTTAAACGCATAATCTATACTTTTGTATGAACTTGCGCCCACGAATAGTGTATTTAATAAGTACTGAAATTGTTTTATCCTTCGACACATTGACAGTAGGTACTCAACCTTCATTAATTCATAGTGATGCCAAAGATTAATCGTATGTTTTAAAATAATTATTTAAAAATCGATTCTAATTGTTATTTTTGAAGTTCAACTACTTCCTTCTCTTTTATATAAGTTTAAAGTTTACAGTCAATTAAAGCTGTTATTTGTAATCACTTACATTAATTATTATGTTCTATCCATACATTTGGAAAACAAAAGTATTTTATTAATCGATAATTTAAAAAAAAGTTTATTTTAATGTAAGTTGTCACTTCAAGTCACTTGTCATTCGCTTTGTTTCCCTAAGACGACCCACTGACCGTTTCTTGGCATTGTTTTCCTCGTTTTACTCTGATTTTTTTCAAGTACTGTTTTGGTTTTGGATATTGATACGTCTTCTCATGCTGACCCCGGCACGCCTATGAACTCGACCCTAATCCTATCGTTGACCCCAGCTTCAATATGGATATCGAATTTGCCGAAACCTGAATCGTACGTATACGAACGAGGCAATTTCGCTTCAACTCCTGCCTGTGGTGGAAACTGTGTTACAGATCATAAGTCTCACCGTATTAGCTATTAAACCTATATGATATTTATGTTGTGTATGTTTGTGCGCCAATTCGGAACATATATCCAGACCAACAGACAAATAAACGTACATACAAAAATTCTTCGTTACTATTTTATTATTTAAAAAAAAGGTTAATTAAATTGACTATATATCCCACGGTACGCCAGCAAAAACAATGTATTTAGGAACCTGTTTACCGGTTTTTTATTTTTATAAATCTCCTGACGCATGTTAATGTAAATATATGTTTATTTATGTCTTTTTCCATCTCGAAATTGACGTCATTCAGGATAAAATTTGCATTGTGTATATATAATTCACCACAACAAATAAGAATATTTGTCACAGAAACACGTGCTTACATAGAAGAAGATAGGTAAAGAACTCGATAACAGGACAGTAAAACACTATAAATTTAAATATAATCACGAGCAAAACACAGAAATAGTTGGCAGCTGCTGGCACGACATGACTGTGACAAGAAGGCTTCCACTCAGGACCTGCGGGTACCCATAGCATATTATCATGCTGAGTGGTAGCGCTGATTTTCAGTGGTCGCCCGAAAAAGATGTACGGAAAACAAATCAGGTTTGACGAATTTTACATAAATAGGTAACAAAATAAAATAAACAGTAATTACCTTAAAATGCAATTATAAAACCAATTAAACGAGAAATAATAATGAAATATTTAAAAATTTATCTTATATATTAAAAGATTAAATAAACGAAATATTGTCTTATTAATTATATGAATTCCATTGTACATACCACAAATATTTTAGGAAAACAAAGGACTAATCTCATTTAACGATCTCTGCTAGATCTAAAGTACTACCTACATATACAGTAGTTATTTAATCATTGTAATAGCGCTATTCAGTAATCACGTAATTGTGACACTATTTTTCTTTATTTTTTTCTAGATACTTTATATATAAGCTTCATTTAAGGAAAATAAACTAAACTTCTTTAATCGTTGGTATCAGAAGTTACCTACACCCATTTAGTATAATAAGGTACTTGAACCTTATCTGTTATTGTAATTATATCTTAGTACTACTGTCAGGAAACTAAGATCAACCGCATTTCATTATACGAAAACCATTAAGTAAGTATGGCTAATAAGATATAGAATACCTACACGATTGAGTCTTGTCGTCCCAAGGGTCCACGAAGCCTAAACTCCTCACTCTTGTGCCCCTGGTATTGAAGGTCCTCCATCTGTACTTTACTCTAGAGGCCTTGTGTCATTGGAACCTAGTAATAGAGCCTCACAGGTTTTGTACTCCTTGTTCAGTTCTTCACAGATTACCGTAAGAACACACGTTGTAATTATTGTTTGGGCTCATAATTGTACAATGATAATTGTACAAATAAGAGCCCAGCTTCTACCAGTGGCTTGGCCCGCGTGGATGTCGGAAATTATTGAACGTACGTTCCCGTGGGATAACTACCGGGATAAAAAAGTATCCCTTAACCTAACCCAGGTCAAGGCCTATCCGGTGTGCCTCTTCATCAAATCAATATAAACAGATGTTACAAATAACTATAAAGTATTCTGTATCATTACCTACTAAGGTGTGCAAATATTTATATTCTTGTTAATCTAATTAAACAATTATAAAAATAACATTACAAAATTATTATACTAAAAATAAAATAGTCAGAGGCCTTAGTGTGAGTTTCTTTTAACTCTCAGATGTATTATAATATGTACATTTCATAAAATCAAATAAATTAAATTAAAGTATTGGTTCAAATTAAAATAAAATTATACAGATGTCAAATTAAATTATTAAAGCATTGTATATTATACCATTTGTATTGCCATATTATTCTGTGTCAATAAATTTTTCTTACTTTATGTATCTATCTATATTTGTATCTTGTAAGTACTCTTTGACATTATAATAACATTTATTCACCAAGAATTTGTGCCGCTTCGACTTGAACTGATGAACAGGTAAGTTTTTGGCATCATCAGGCAACTTTTTGTGAATCAATGATGCCATACAAAGAATACTTTTATTGAATAATGCTGTTTTCCCATAAGGTATATCAATTTCTAATCTTTTTTTGTCACGTAATTTTCTATAGTAGCTTTTAAAAGCAGTCTTCTATAAATTAGGATTTGATTTGACAAAATCATTTAGTTCATATACGAGTACTCGTATGTATAACGAAGGCAGTGTCAGAATTTTTAAGCTTTAAAAGTGGGGTTTATAGCTGGTAGTGTTTTCTACATTACACATTGCTCTGATGCGTTTCTTTTGGGCTTTAAATATAGATTCCTTATCGACTGCGTTGCCCTAATAATAATACTATAATTTAGGACAGGTGGAACGAGTCCATGATAAGCAGCTAAAAGGTCTTCTTTATAAAAAAAAATTGAGGGTTTGTACAGAGCAAATGAGGATTTATTAATTCTTTTGCAGACATATTCTTAATGTGTTTTTCATGTCAGCTTATTGTATCTGTCACAGGATGTACTATTTCGCCTTGGTAACTAACGTTTATATTTTTCAGTTGAGTTATCTGGTGAAAGTGTATAATTTTCGTTTTGTCCATATTTATTTTAAGATTATTATCGGTTAACCATTGTATTACAACAGAAGAATAATAGGAGAAGATGGTGGAAGCCGATCCGAGCCATACTACCCAGGAATTAGCGGTATGGTTTAACGTTACCTTACCAGCAATATTGACTCATTGGCGTCAAATCAACAAAATAAAAAAATATTAATAAAAAATAATGGTGCCTCATGATTTGACTGATCTGCAGAAAGAAACGCGTGTTGAAACTTGTGTTGCCTTGTTGAATCGATACAGAAATGAACGAATATTGGATTGAATTGTGACATGCGATTAAAAGTGGATTCTTTACGATAACCGTAAGCGAAAAATGCAATGGCTAACCCCAGATCAAACGCCGCAACAGTGTCCTAAAGCAAAGCTTACCAATAAAAAGGTAATGGTAACTGTTTGGTGGTCTCAGCATGGTGTTATTCACTATAGCTTTCTCCCATCTGACCAAGCAATAACGGCAGATGTCTACTGTGCCGAACTCCGAACAATGATAGCAAAACTAGCAGTGAAACACCCCCGACTCATGAGTCGATCTTCACCATTATTGCTCCATGAGCGAGACCTCATATAGCACGAGAAACCGTTTTAACTCTACAGGAACTGCAATTAGAAACCATTCGTAACCCTCCGCATTCGCCAGACCTTGCTCCAACGAACCATGTTTTTCGTGATTTGGACAATTTTCTACGTAATAAAAAGTTTTCTTCTCAGGAGGCAGTACAAAATGCTTTCACACAGTTTGTCGAATCTAGATCACGAGAGTTCTATGGAAAAGGCATAAATGACCTTCCTATTAGATGGCAGCAATGTATGGAAAATAATGGTAATTATTTTGATTATAAAAAAAACGAATTTCAATTTTTCAGTACAAATCGGCAATTTCGTACTTTAACCCCTAATATTATATCAAAAACAGTATAGGGCCTAAGACCAAATTTTATAGTTTTCAAGTTTGACGTATGTTTAATCTCATTTCATGTTTTTTAACATATTATTTTATGTTACGAGTATGTCTACTATTTGTTTTCTATTATGCAGGTATGAAAAGATGAGATCTAGCGGTTTACCTCATATGCCGTACATGCTTAATTTTTGCATTAGTATTGTGTGGTCAACTCGGTCAAAGGCTTTACTCATATCTACATAACATACAACATGTTGGTATTTTTTGGTCCATGACGACCAAAATAGTTTTCAGTAGGTCATAAATGGCTATATTTATTGATTTTGATGGGTGTATGGTTTCCCATTTTTCGTTTGTCTTCTTTTTTGTGTAGTGGAATGACTATGGACGTTTTAAGTTTTTCTGGGAATATTCCGTTAGAAATGCATAAGTTAATTACGTAGCATAGATGAGCTGAAATATACGGGCATACATATTATTTTATGACTTTCGTGCAGACACCATCGTTGCCCACGCTATGGGTATTTTTTAGCTGCTTTATTTCTCTACCTACCTCTGTAGGTGTTGTGGGAGTAAGAAAAATTTAATTAATTTTTGTGTTAATTTTATGATTTGAGGGTCGGGTTTTGTTTTGACTGTCATTCCTTAAATTATTTGTTTGGCCTGATTCTGAAACTTGGTCTATGAAGAAGTCGTTAAAATTTTTCGCAATAGATTTAGGATTTGTAATCTTGATGTCATCTTTTAGTATTTCTGTAATAGGCTCTTTGGGAAAGTTAAATTTAGACTTGTTTATAATTGACCATGTCGCTTTTGATTTGTTTATTGTTTTGTGACTTCTGAGTTAGTGATATTTTTTGTTTTTATCTAGCTGCGTATTGCTTGAATATGTTTTTATTTCTTTTTACTTCGATGGTTCTAGTGTATCATTTGTGATTTCCGAGTTACAGCTTTAATAGCTTTAAGTAAATGGGCACGCTCTTTTTGCCTGGAGGCTTTCGGTTACTAAGTTATTTTTCCTTTTTTCTTGGTATATTGGCGTGTGCTAGGTTACATATAGAAAATAATTTAATTTAATGTTTTTTTTAATTTACTTTTGTATATAATCAAGTTTTTCTAACTATTCAGATAGAGAGCAGTTGGGGAGTTTGTTGCGCCACTACTTCTTCCCAGCTAGGCACTAGGAAGTGGTGAAGGCTCATTCTCTTTGTTTTTTTATTGCGCACATTTGTTACATTATACTTTTTTTGTCCGAGCTGTAGTTTTTGCTCTAGAAGGGAAATACTGGTTTTTATCATTTTATTGCACCCTTCCTCCCTCTATTGACCTAGAATTTTTATGGGAATCAATTACTGACACTTGCATCTTCCGAAAAAAAAGAAAATGTTACTTCATGGATTTTTGACTAGGGGCATTGTAACAGTTGAGCTGTGTGGTCGGATATACCAAATTCAATTATTTCACTTTTGCGTCTAGGAATATTGTGTGAAAAGTTGTCAATACAAGAGTTACTGCTGAGCCTGGTAGGATGTCTAATTTCTAATTTTAAATTGTGGCTATCCAAAATATAATCAAAGTCTAGAGAATAGCGGTTTCGTTTGAGTATATTTATGTTAAAATCTCCGCATAGAACAATTTTCTTGTTAGTATTGTCATTTAACTGGTGGTCCGTTATAATTTCTCTTAATTATCGTAGAATAGATTCATACATGAATTTGGCACTCAGTATATACAAACTATTATGAGTCCATGTTCATTTAGTTCTATGGCGCTACATTCTTTATTAGCTTTAATAGAACGGTTAGTTTTCAGTGTTGTATATTCATGTCCAATTCTAGTTAGTATATTGTATTCATGCTCCTCCCTTCTTTACGTCTCTAGAATAACTTGTTGCTAGGCGGAAGTAAGTTGGGCATGTGGTCTGTTCAAGAAGCCAGTTGAGGAAAATATACAAAATTTCAAAGACGTTTCGGAAAGATTGTTACAAATTAATATACATTCAGCCATCACCTTAATTCGTTACTGCTGTTTCGGCACAAAATTAACATATTTTCTTCGCGCTTCCCATTTATATGGAAGTCACACTCACCTTTTAGAAAAAATGAACCAAATTATCAGACACACATTATCTTCAATTTTAAATGTGGCCATGGACGACCGAGCTTGGGCGCAAGCTAGTCTTCCCATTCGTATGGCAGGCCTTGGCGTCCGTAAAATTTCTAGTATTAGTTTGCCGGCTTTCATATCCTAATTTATCAGGAAAATTCCAACCTCCACACTGATTAATTTTGATGTGCCGTGCTTCACTGAGGCTATGGATGCCTAGAGACTCGCTTGCCCGAACTCAGATCTACCCGATTATCCATCTTCCCTAAGACGGTGGGATGAGCCGCTCTGCAGAATAGTACAGCACAATTTACTTAACACGTCAGCTACCACTGCGGAGCGCGCCGCCTGCTGGCTGTGGGTAAGTGGGAATCGGTTCTGTGGCTTCATGCACTACCGTCGTCGAACATAGGCACTTTGCTCGACGACACTACCTTCCGCCTCGCTGCTTCCCTATGACTAGGAGCTCCTTGTTGTTCTCCTCATCACTGTCACTGTGGCGAAGTTATCAACAGCCTCGGACAGCATGGCCTGTCTTGCAGCCGAATTGCGGGTCGCTTAGCGCGGCACGCGAACATGAACGACATGATTCGACGAGCTTTTGTCACCGCGTTCCAGCTTTATTAGAACCCAATGGCTTGGCACGCGACGATGGCAAGAGACCGGACGGCATGTCTTTATCTCCATGGAAGGTGGGTAGGCCTTTAGTGTGGGATGCAACCTGTGTCGACACTCTTGCGCCATCCCATCTTCCTGGCTCGGCGTGCTGTGCTGGTGCTGCTGCTGCGACTGCAGAAAACCTCAAGCGGCGTAAGTATAATAACCTTACAGGTAATTATATTTCCGAGCCGTTTGTGGTTGAAACCCTCAGGCCGTGGGGTCCGAGTGATGACGGCCTCTTCAATGAAATCTCAAAACAATTCATTTGACAATTCCCGTGACCCAAGGGCTGGTTTTTACCTTGGACAGAGGCTAAGCATTGCCATATAACGTGGCAATGCGGCCCGTCTCTTGTAATTTTTCAATCGTATTAGTTAAGTTAGTATATCATTTTGCTAATTTTTTGTCTATACTTATATAATAAATAATACCGTTTAATAAAAAATAAAGAAGCCCGTCCCAAGACTCATTTTCAATGTCTTTTTTTTAATTTATTTGGTCAATTCGTGCGTGTCGTTTTTCTACCCTGCCCCTAGCTGATTAAAACTCAAACTCAAAGCATTTTTGAATGCCTAGGATAACCGTCTCGTGATCTGTTATTCCCGTGTCACACACAATAATTGTAGCTGACTTCTGAGTTTTAAGCATAACATGATCCAAACAGTTGTCATCCCGCGTTGGCAAAGTGTGACCAGTAAATTACCCATAGTGGCCGGTTAAGTCCAGGTACTCAGTGGCGCGCTTGTCAGTGCAATCTGGCTTAATGTCAATGTTCAGATCCCCTACAATAGCACATGTGGTAGGCTTACACGACCCCATCAGTTTTGTTAACTAGTAAAGGACATTAAGATAAGTATATAACATAAACACAAAAATTTAAATGTAATTATTACATAAAGGGTCCTGAAATACAGACTTCCCGTCTAGTTTTGGCACCAGTCTCCCACAGTATAATTATTTTTGTTATGTTCTTTGTATTGATATCTCTCTAGTGTACCTATATTGTGGTGAGAAATAAACGATTATCATAACTTATCTTAATATAAAAATCAATCTGCCTAGCGGTTTTCCCAACTATGTTGGGGTCGGCATCCAGCCTAACCGGATGCAGCTGAGTACCAGCATTTTACATGGAGCGACTGCCTATCTCACCTCCATAAACCACTATTTGGATAATACAATACTCCTTGGTAAGACTGGTTGCCAGACTTTCGGGCTTCTGACAACCCGTAACGACTGTCAAAGAACAACGAATAAAAGCGAGTAGTATCGGTGTGTAAAGATGGTCATTCATCTACAGACAAAACGATCCTGACAATCTGTGCGGCTGTTACTTAGCCACGAACTCCTCTAATCATAATGTAATATAGCCCCACCACCGGACCTCTAAGTTGAGCTAAAAGATGTCAAGCTAAAAGAGATTTAAGATAGAACAATAATTTTATTGCATGCATTATTGCATTGCATTTTTTGGCATGTGAAGCCAAGTCAGAGGCCCGTGGGAGCCTTAATCTCTGACACCAGGGTAGTCTTAACCACATGAAAATATGAAGAATAATTTTATTTCTTTGGTTAGCTTATCTTTTTTCTGTCTAAATTGTTGTTTAGGGTTTTTAAGCTTGTGTTTTTGATAAATAATAATATATAAATGTAATGCGTTTTTTTATTTTGTTGAATTCAGTTTCAATGTACCTCGAAGGTCGTGTAATGCACAAGATCTATGATTTTCTGTTCTAGCGGCAATAGAAATACACAATCTGTGAAAGTTTCAACTTTCTACCTATAACGGTTCACGTGATACAACCCGCTGACAGACAGACGGAGGCTTAGTAATACGGCTCCGTTTGATCTTCGGTCTTCCTTAAAAACGTGAATTGACGCTTTTTTTTATGTGTTGGTAGCTAATTCGTAATTGTGTTAAATTCTATGTTCAATTAAGTTATAGAAACGAACTTTAACTTTTAAAGCTGTCATTTAATATACTAATCTTCCATTAACTTACCCTCGCCCACGCAGCCGCAGAAAGCAACGTTAGACTCGTGCAGCTGTTTGTGCAGTGTAAATAACTAGAAAAACTTGTTAACTAATTACCTATTCTTTTCATTTTGTTAACATTTATTTTATATGACCTCGGGGACATTTCGGTTTAATGTCAGCTTTTGAAAAGGTCGCTGGATGTTCTTCGCGTCCAATACAATCATGTTTTTGGGATGCTGTTCCGACTGCCTCGTTTTTGTAGCTTAGTGCCTCAGAAATGTTCGCGGTATCCCATACCGATGGATTTTATGCCATCATCCGTCAAAAAACAGCCTCACTCCTGAGCAGAATAAGTGGCAGTCACAATAGCATCCATAGAAGCCATAGAAGACTGTGGTGGCAAATACTTCCTCCGCCATAATATGGCATTTTGTGAGAAGACTTAAATGTACCCTAATTTCAGTGGTCTTGTTATTAGTTTAAGTTACTGACAATTGTGTTTACAAACTCGTAAGTGTAAGCCTGTTAGTACTAAAAATAATTTATGGATCATTTAGTTGTCCGAAATAAAATGATTTCATTTATTATTTATTTATAAAGGAATAGGTACAAACTAAATACATACTCAGCATTAACCAATTATAGTAGTCGTAATTATAGATTTAGCATGCGTATTAATTAATGGAAAACACGACACTATTCATTAAATCGGGCCGCAGCGCATTGCATTTTAATACTCAAACTCAAACTCAAAGCATTTATTTCAATTAAACCATTTACAGGCACTTTTGAATTGTCAAGGGGTCGGTCAGTCAAAAATATGAAGCTAGTTGCCCATTCCAAAGCGTAGTAGGTACCTATGGAGAAGAACGGGCAAGAAACTCCACGGACACTCTTTTAAATAAAATATAAAATTGATACAAAATATTGGTTACATCATTCATTTTGAAATTATGCAAGTGAGAACAATGTAATAAGACGTGCACGTTCGTAAAAGCGTCCGTAATAAAAAGAAAAAAAGAATCATTCAAAAACTTAAAATAAATTAAAATAAGCCATGGCAGCTAAGAGATGACCAGTCCCAACTGACGGCGCCCGTTCACGAACATGGCGCATGGATTAGCACCATTCAGCTCAACCATTTTGAAGGGAGCTAAATGATCCAACACACACGCCACCATCAGCGAGACATTTGAGTGAGCATGACATACTCACAGCCGCCAGGGCACATTCAAGTCAATGAAATACTACATATTACCCGGTAAATGGTAGCTCTTTAGTACATAGTACTCACACCTGTGCTATGCAATTATATAATACAAAGGAAATTGAGTTTATACAATACAAAAATGGTCTTACAATCTTCAGCAGCTCCATCAGTATTTTCAAAATGTTAATCAGTGTGTTTGTCAATTAGTTGTGGAGCAGGACCAGCACTGAGCCAAGCATTTTTATCAGTGATGTAATCCCCCAACTTATAATATGCCTGCCTACATAGTGTGCGTTTTATACAAGATTTGAATTTCGTCTCATTAAGTTGAAGTATGTGGGGAGGAATTTTATTATAACATTTTAAACAGTACCCCATGAAAGATGAGTCTACCTTAGCCAGTCTGAAATCTGGTTTTACTAATAGGTCCCTATTTCTTGTACTATAATTATGTCTATCACCTCATTTACTAAAAAGATGTAATTTTTTTCTTACGTACATGATGTTTTCATAGATATATTGACAAGGTACCGTCATGATGTTAATATCCTTAAACAGTTCCCTAAGAGAGTCGCGCCTGCGGAGATAATAAATGGCTCTAATCGCTCTTTTCTGCAGAATAAAAATAGACTCGATGTCTAAGTAAAATACCGTAAGACATGATACTATGAAAATAACTGAAATAGACTAGCCTCGCGATATCTACATCAGTAAATTGACGGATTTTTCTGACAGCATATGCTGCTGAACTTAGCCGTCCTGCAAGAGATGTTAAATGAGGACCCCTATTGTAGCCTTGAGTCGAGCGTGATCCCCAGGAAAACAGTTTTATCGACAAATTCTAGTTTCTCTTGATTCAACACTATCTCACAATTACTACTTTTTACATTTGGTAAAGAAAATTTTATGCACTTAGTTTTTTTCCATTTAATACTAAATTATTAGCAGTGAACCAATTTTGGACCTGCAGTAGGGCGTTATTTACGTCGTCAAAATTTGTAGCACGTCTATCTACCTTAAAAATTAAGGAAGTATCGTCAGCAAATAACACCATTTGTGGTTGATTTTTTAATAAATGGAGTAGATCATTAATATACACTAAAAAGAGGAATGGACCCATCCTTGCTGTCCCCGGATTTGAAAAGTGGAATAACTTTACTGTACTTCATTAAATCCGGGAAGAACCCTTGATCTACACACAAATTAAATATTAAAGCTAAATAGGGTGCAATTGTCTCAATAATAGATTGACAAACTTTAGTAGACATGCCCCACAGATCTTCGGTAATTTTGATCTTAAGTTACTTAAAAGCCTTAACAACGACCACAGGGTTTATATGATTAAATTTAAATTCTAAAGGACAGGCTCAAACATTCGCTCTTAATAAATCAATAGCAAGTAAGAGGGAGGAATTTAAAGTTTCTGTAGTTTTAATAGGAATATTGGTAAAGAAATTTGCAAATTCCTGAGCAACTTCGATCTTATCGCTAATGAGACCGCGGGATGTGTCCAATGTGTAATCAGTATTATGACTTTTGTTCTTGTTCGTTTCATTGTTAATAATTTTCCAAACTGTCTTTATTTTATTTTCTACTGATTTAACCTTGTTGCTAATGAAAGACGCTTTAGCTGCTTTGCAGATAGTTTTAAAAGTTTTAGAGTAAGTAGCAACATACTTATTAAAAGTTTCCGTGTTAATATACGTCTTAAGGCCATATAGTTCAAATAATCTATCCCTACTTTTCCTGATGCCTTTAGTTGCCCAGTCACTGAATAAAAACTTAGGGCAAATAGTTTTAGTTTTTTTCTTAAAAGAGTTATTGAACTCTGTTTGCACTAGTGAAAAAAATTGTTCATACAAAAAAAAATATATATACGGTTTGAAAGTATCGGCAATCACCAAAGCTCAAGACTGAGAAGATTTGAGAGAGTCATCATCAGAGACATGATTAACCACGCCAGAAATAAACCAAGACAAAAGAAGATGCATGAAATATTAGACGGAAAAACAGTAACCAAACGCATCAAGAATCACAGGATGTGCTATCTCGCACACGTTCACAGGCGTGGCAACCCACACCTGTTACACGCAGCAATGCAGTACAAGGCCAAATCCAAGAAAATAGGCCGACCTATGTATTTACACATGGAACGACAACATTAAACAGGACTCAACCTATTTCGAAGAGGAACTCAACTTTTGGATGGACACGGCTACAGACCGATACAGGATCATGAAGGCTGCCAGCGAGATCTACAAGAAACCAGAAACGGATAGCAGCGTAACTTCTGACGAAGACATAGAATCGGCTAAATGCAACACAGCACAGCAGCGATATAGAAAGGCGACGAGTAAGCAACGTAACCCCATCTCAAGATTCGAAACAACATAGCACCGATGTCTCAAAAAGATGCTCGTCGAAAGACAAATAACACCCATCTCTCCACTAGTCCATTGCTTACTCAAGGATGCATATCCGGTATGGCTCGTAAATCCTTTCCTATCCTGAGGGCACGTCTTCCTTACCATTACCGCACCCCCCGGTCTACTGCTTGATATGCAATGGCCTTTGTAGCCCCATGAAACATGAGACTTCATGGGCTAGTGCAAATCTTGGGGTTCATTCGATTTATCGAGTCTGTTTAAACCACGCTGGGATCGGTGCCTTTCATTCATTCATTCACTAAAAAGAGGAATGGACCCAATATCGAGCCTTGTGGCACACCCATTTTTAATTTTAAACCTAGTGAATTGATACCGTTTATTTGAACTAGCTGTTGTCTATCATTTAAATAAGATTTTACTAAATTGAGTGCAAGTTTTCCAAGTCCGTAATGCTCAAGTTTCAAAAGTAAGGTTTCGTGATCGACGCAATCAAATGCCTTAGAGAGGTCACAAAAAAATCCTAATGCATCTTGGGCCTCTTCCCACGTGTTAAAAATGTGTCTTAATAAGGTAACACCAGCGTCAGCGGTACAACGTCCTCTGGTGAAACCATACTGTTGATCGTGAAGGATTTCATTTTTGTTAAAATGATTGAGCATTTGATTAAGCATTACCTTTTCAAACACTTTGCTAAAAACCGGCAACACGGATACGGGTCTATAATTATTGGTGTCTTTACTGTCCCCGGATTTGAAAAGTGGTATTACCTTGCTGTATTTCATTAAATCCGGGAAGACTCCTTGATCCACACACAAATTAAATATTAAGGCTAGGTAAAGCGCTATGGTCTCAATTATGGAGGTACAGATTTTAATGGACATTCCCCAAAGATCTTCAGTCAATTTGATCTTGATTTAGAATACGGAAAGCCGTTTAGGCCCGCAGGCCGCCGCCGCCCGGTCAAGTGCGAAGGTTCATACAAAATGTACGAAACTGATGTAGGAGGATGTTCCGTTACGGTGCAGCCTTCCCAAATGTGCGTCAGCCTTCAGAGAACTACCTACATTGTAATATTTAAATATTTGTTTCAGAACTCGGGTGCATGTTAGTTAACACGGTGTTTTATTATTATCTAAGCAGATGAAAGAGGCACTGAAAATGGGGTACGTCGCCAAAGGAAGTCATCAGCGGAATAGAGCGAGGAAAAGTGAGTTTAATAAAATTTATCAATAATTACTTTTATTAAATAATTATGGTCTAAGATCCGACCTAGTGACGACCTTCACCCATCTGAAAGAGGTACAATTTTTTTAAACCTGGGTACTAAATAGTGCCCTGCGGACTCTCCGTCCGCTTACCGGCCCATAGTGCTGCTTGACGAGGTGGGCAAGCTCTTTGAAAGAGTCATTGCAGACCGCCTCGTCGGGCGGCTGGTGCGGGTGGGGCCGGATTTGGCGGAGAGCCAGTTTGGTTTCCGCAGGGGGCGCTCCACGGTGGACGCCATCATGCGCGTGCGAGCCCTCACGACGGGGGATGCGGTGGCTCGGGGTGGGGTCGTCTTGGCGGTGTCTCTAGACATCGCCAACGCCTTCAATACCCTGCCCTGGAGTTGCATCAGGGAGGCACTCCGGTATCACCGGATGCCGACCTACCTCTATCGTGTGGTCGAGGCCTATCTGGCAGACAGGGCCATCATCTACCCCGGTCACCAGGGAGAGTGGAACCGGCGAGAGATGTCGTGCGGTGTCCCACAGGGATCGGTCCTGGGGCCGCATCTGTGGGACATCGGATACGACTGGGTGCTGCGCGCCGACCTCCCCAATGGCGTCAGCGTCGTTTGTTACGCTGACGACACGTTGGTCCTGGCGCAGGGGAGGTCGCACCAAACGGCGGCCGAACTAGCGACACACGGGGTTGCGACAATCGTGGCCAGAATCCGGCAGTTGGGACTCGAGGTGGCCTTGCACAAGTCTGAAGCCATGTGTTTTCATGGTCCTCGGAACGCGCCACCGTCGGGTTCCCAAATAACGGTAGGAGGGGTTCACATCGGCGTCGAGTCGACGATGAAGTACCTGGGACTCGTCCTCGACAGTCGGTGGAACTTCGTGGAGCATTTCCGACGTTTGGCTCCCAGACTGGACCGGGCCGGGGCTGCCTTGAAGCGGCTCCTGCCCAATCTTGGGGGTCCAAACGCCTCCTGCCGGAGGCTATACGCGGGGATCGTGCGGTCCATGGCCCTGTACGGGGCACCGGTGTGGGCGCATTCGTTGAGGCGCCGGCCTGCCCGCCGGTTGAACGCGTCCCAGAGGGTCATGGCCACCCGGCTGGTCCGGGGATACCACACGGTCTCCGGTGAGGTGGCGAGCCTCCTTGCCGGATTGCCGCCATGGGATCTGGAGGCAAAAGTCCTCGCGCATATTTGGGAGTGGCGCGGGGAGGCGAAACGCCGGGGCTTGACTCCGATGCCGCGAGAAATCGCGGCACAGCGGACAGAGCTCCGACGGGATCTCATGGCGTCATGGAGAGTGCGATTGTCGCAACCCAGTGCTGGGCACGCCACTATTGCGGCGATAAGTCCCCTCTTTGAGGAGTGGCTGGAGAGGCGCCACGGCGTCCTCACCTTCCGCTTGACGCAGGTCCTCACCGGACACGGCTGTTTCAGGAGGTACCTGTTTCGGATAAGGCGGGAGGAAACGCCCGGGTGTCATCACTGCGTGGATCGCCCGGAGGACACGGTGGAGCATACGGTGGAGGTATGCCCGGCTTGGGCAGAGCACCGCCGTGTCCTCGTGGAGGCGATCGGTGGCGGGGATCTCTCGCGTCTGGCCCTGGTCCAGGCCACGGTACGGAGCGAGAGGGCATGGGAGGCCGTCACCTCCTTCTGCGAAGCAGTAATGCTCGCGAAGGAGGAGGCGGAGCGCGTGAGGCAAATTTCGCGCCCTCACGCCCCTAGCCGCCGCAGGAGGAGACGCCCCGGGCGTCGGGAATCGATCGGACGGATTCCCGGCCACCGTAGGCGCGGGCTTGCGGACGGTGAGCAATGGGTAGCTCGCCGTCCGGTAAGGACCAAGCCCGGGTCGACGGCGCGTTGTGTTCCACGCGCACCTCAAAGAGTGTCAGCGAGTGAAGGGGTCCGATGAGACCATTGCCTGCCGGGGTTGCGGGAAAGTCCGAAAGGGATACCGTGGCCCCCACACATGGCCCCCGTGGCATTGCACAGGCAAGAGAAGGAACACGGGTGGGTTTTAGTCAGTAAGAGTCTGACACGCCCTCCCGCTCCACCCAGAGCGGGAGGAGTCATTTGATGATTTCCCACCCAAAAAAAATTTTTTTTGGTTTAAGGGATAATTTGATTAGTTAAGATACACCCGCCATTTTGACTCCCATGTTTTTACAAGGTCGAAAATCTTGGACAGGTCAAGGAAGCACGCATGCACGGCTGTTATCAGTACGGTCTAAGTAGTATTTGACGGTATGCAGGCTTAAGACACAGTAAGTACTTTCAGTGGACCGCCGGGGGCGAAACCCGAACTGATTATCGTGCAGTGTTACCGATCTATTTAACTGTGCGTTAAGCAAACCGTCAAACACTTTAGCATTTACAGTGGCAAGAGAAATAGGCCTTTTATTCTTCACTACAGGCACTACCATTGTTTTCATAAAATCGGCTGGCAGATAGAAAAATAGCCAATACCCTATCATTGTGTGGTCTGGCGTGCTGTAGCCCATCATGACCCGGGGACTTACATCTCGAGATAAACCTTATGATAGTTTTAGCTCCGTCCTTCGCCTGGAAGGCAGTTCCCGCATCCCATTTATGTCAGCATTGAGCTCCTCCGCCTTTGTACCCAATGGAGATTTCACCAGAAAATTGGTTCTTAAAAAGATTCGCAATCTCCTTCGGATCATTAACACCATCGATGCTCACAGGAAAGCCGGGGTGTAAGTTTTCTTTTTCGGTGCCCTTCCAGAAACCGCGGAATTCCCCCTTGCAATGTTTCACAGCTAGAGCGTCCATTCTTATTCGGTCCTGATGATTTTGGCATCAAAGTTCATTGGGCAACTAAGTATGGAACCTATACCCACGGCTAACAGAAAAAAAATAGGGTAGGATGTTTAGATAAACATCTCTAGTTTACGAATATATAAGTCGCATTAACACATATAATGGGAAAAAACCATAAAATCTAAAAACATATAAATACAATAATAAGGTTAATTATACCAAGGCTTAGCACAATTTTATTGGTTTCTTGATAGTAAACATGATTTTTAAAATAAAACAAGTACTTATAGAAGAGTTTTTAATTTTTTTTCGACATGGTCAATGTATTCAGGAATGATAGGGTGTTTTACCCTATATGACAAAAAATCTAAAAATATATTATTGAGATAGCTTAGGCAAAAAGCAGTCGGAAAACATTAGTTTTAGTTTATAAAATAGCAAACTAAATTTTAAAATGCAATTTAAAGGTTTTAGCTTTTTTAATCTGTTTCATATCACCATTAGATAGTAGTCGCCATGTTATTACGTCATACGGCTATGTAAACTTAGAAAGTGTTAACTGTCAACTATCAAATTTATAACTTATTAAATATCACTGCATTTTTTTACACAGCCAACTGACGTCATGACCACAGAGCAATATGGCGTCCGGCGTTTTCGTCAAATTACGCGCGAAATTTGAAAATGCATGTTTATGGCACTTAACGATTGAATAAAAAATTTGTGATTTTTTTTGTGGTTCATTAGCACTATAGAATCTAATTAAGACACTTTTCAAAAATGGGTGTAATACCCTATTGTATCGTCTAAACGCTGCAGGCGCATCTATTTGCTCTTGATGTCGGACCCAAGACAAAAATATACTGTGCTGGCTATATGCGCGCAGCATCTAATGCCGCACCATTGGCCGTGGATACAAGAGCAGTAGAAATCTTCGATACTATCTCTGCCCTGTCTTGTTGGGTTCACCAATATGTAAGTATAGTATTTTTGCTCCTGACATGTCGTGACTCGACTCCTGACATGCATGCCACTGACCGCGTAATCTTAGCGCGCAAACGTTTATTTTGTTTATTTAGAGAATGCTTCACTGAAATTGTTTTATCTATACATTTATTATCTATTTTTTATTCATCTTTAACATTTTATTCACACGGTAAAAAAAAAAGACTTCGAGCTCCTAGTTTTTTTTAGGCTAAGTAACGTAACTGCCACACGGGTCGATCCATCAGGTTAAGCTACGCTTGCCGGGGTTGGTCTGTGGATGGGTGACCATCTTTACATACCGAGACTCCTCCGTGCCTCGGAAAGCACGTTAAGCCGTTGGGCCCGGCTGTCATTTGTGGATCTTTGATAGTCGTTACGGGTCGTCGGAATCCCGAAAATCTGACAACCAGTCTTACCAAGGGGTATCGTATTACCCAGTTACTGGGTTGTGGAGGTCAGATAGGCATTCGCTCCATGTAAAATACTGGTATTCAGCTGCATCCGGTTAGACTGGAAGCCGACCCCAATATAGTTGGGAAAAGGCTAGGCAGATTGACTAGTAAAAAAAAAAAAAACTATCTAAAATTAAGTCACAATTTAAAACGAATTTGGTTTTTGTAGGAAAACTATCGTTAACTGGGTCTGATTTTGCCCAATGACCTTTAATTTTTTGATATATTTAATGGATGAAAAGTATTTTATATCAAACTAGCACTTTGCCCGCGGCTTCGCTCCCGTGGTCTTTCCCGCGGGACCCGTTATTTTTCCCGGAGTGTAAAGCTAAGCTTTCTAATGGTAAAAGATTTTTTTAAGTTTCGGGGCCTATTCAATACAAACAAACAAACAAATAATCAAATCTTTCCTCTTTATAATATTAGTATATTAGATATAGATTTAGTACGTTAAAAAATATATCACGAGTGGGGTGACTTGACAATTCCTGGCTCAGGAAAAATAAAAAAAAAATCTTATTTTAAAAAATTGCACTCATTCGTTTAACGATTAATTCGTTTAAGTAACAAAATGTTTCTCTTATATAAAATACTGTCCTTTGATATAATTATCACTTATGGCTTTTGGGCGCCAAAAACATTCCTAAACTTTGCTGGCCAAGTAGACACCTATTAGGTCTTTAACTCCGAATTGACTAACAATTGGCAAAAGTCGAGCAAAGGTTCTCCTTGAAAAGCTCTGTCAATTGGTGTATATCATGCAATGTTAAAAAAACATATAAACATTATTCACAGTATCCTCTACTATTAAATCTATAGCTAGAGCTTAGATTCAAATTCAGTACATTTCACCTGCTTTTTACTTCACAAAGGATGAGTGACAATGGTACGAATTTTCTTGTCACAAATGCCTCTAAACTAGACTAAATATTAAATACATTTTACGCAACGGTTACCTAACATGAACCTAAAAATACAATACTGCAATGAAAACATAGAAGAAGTTAACTCTACAAAATTTCTTGGTCTCCAGATTGATAAAAACCTAAACTGGAAAGCACATATTGAGACTTTATCTAAAAACTTAGTATATCCACATACGCTTTACGCACACTTTCAGTCACATTATATACGGATGCTCTACTTACAGCGTACTATGGTTTAGTAGAATCCCATCTACGAGTACGCTATGGGCTAATATTTTGGGGTAACTCGACGGAAAAAGAATCAGCATTCAAGACTCAAAAAAGATGTTTACGGGCGATGTTTAAACTTGAGAAGACGGATAGTTGTGTGCCTTATTTTAAAAACTACAAGATATTAACTTTACCGTGCTTGTACATATTAGAAGTGGCTGTGTTTGTTAAGTGGAAGCCGCATTACTATAAGCGTCTAGCCGACATAGTCCCACGCAATAGACGTGACAATGGTCAACTTTGTCTCCAATCCTCTAAGACGACCCTAATGCGCAAAAGTGTATACTGTATGGCTCCAGTCATTTATAACAAAGTACCTAAAAGTTGGAGAGAACTACCTCAATCTATGTTTAAAAAAAAACTTCGTACTTTTTTGACCGCCAGAGCATAATTATTATAGCGTTACTGAGTTCCAAAGGGTGAGTTGAAAAGGAATTTGACTTGACATAAATAATTAGATGCTTTTTTTTTTGTGTAATAATATTCATTTATTCTATAATTTTAATAACCCATTAATAATGAATTATGACAACTTTTAATATTTGTTAAATTGTATAGATCTATTATTTTGCACGTCACGTAGTGACAAACATATTTGCTCTTAATTTACCTTCTTTTATCATCTTGCATGCACTTTCTATGTATGTATACACACATGTTTATGCAAATAAAATTATTATGAATTATAAAAATCTCAAAAATTTAGTTTATTCATAACAAACGATGATTTCCCATTCTGAAATAGACTAAAGTGACACAACTTAACTATATTTTAGTTTGACAGCACTAAGATGGCACTGAGATTTTAATTTAGTAAAAATGTTAATTTTGCTATTCTGAATTTGACGTTTTTCACCAAAAATTTTGATTGTCTAACTAAATCTGACCATTTTTTGGTGTAGAATACTATTAGTTGTCATGAACTAAAATTCACATCAACGTGCAATACATAATCACAAAATCACATAAGCTAGCGATACACCCCTTTGGCCAGAGGCGCATCGAGCTAAATGTTGTAAAGAACTTTTACTGTCTGTACAGATAACAATTTTTTTATGTTGACTACTATCACAGTAAGACAATACTTCAGAGATCGCAATAAGCTCCAACGTCATAATGGACGCATTCTTATGATCTATTTTAAAACAATTCATTTCACAACCTATTGGCTCACTACGAGGAGCTCGTGGCTAAGTAATAACTGCCGCACGGGTCGATCCGTCAGGTTAAGCTACGCTTGCCGGGGTTGGTCTGTGGATGGGTGGCCATC
Organism: Xanthia togata; assembly: GCA_963853775.1. NCBI lineage: Eukaryota > Metazoa > Arthropoda > Insecta > Lepidoptera > Noctuidae > Xanthia > Xanthia togata. The sequence continues at coordinate 1,903,849 of OY970801.1, forward strand.
TTTACATACCGAGACTCCTCCGTGCCTCGGAAAGCACGTTAAGCCGTTGGTCCCGGTTGTCATTCGTGGATCTTTGACAGTCGTTACGGGTCGTCAGAAGCCCGAAAGTCTGACAACCAGTCTTACCAAGGGATATCGTATTACCCAGTTACTGGGATGTGGAGGTCAGATAGGCAGTCGCTCCATGTAAAATACTGGTATTCAGCTGCATCCGGTTAGACTGGAAGCCGACCCCAATATAGTTGGGAAAAGGCTAGGCAGATTGATAGATTGATTGGCTCACTAGGTACATAAAAGGCTGCTCCACGACTTTCTACACTCTTCGACCCATCTGTAAATATACTTAACCAATCATTGTATTAAAAATACAACTCTCTAATAATTTCAAATTTTAAAAAATTACTTTCATAAGATTGTTTAGATAATTTAACTACATCTAAGTCCCATAGTACCTACTTCTTGAACAATAATGTTAGTCATCCATGTACCTACTCAGAGTAAACATCAGCATAGGATACGATGATGCTATATTTTCTACCTTCACTTCATCGTACAGGAAACCAGCAGAGGAGTTTTTTTATTTTTCCATTAACTATTTTGTCGAAGTGTTAAGTTACTCTAGTAAATTATTAGTAATATTATTTTCTAGAGATTTTGATTTTAGACAGAACTTATAGACTAGGTATTTTCTCCGTAAACACAGCGGGACTACACAGAGCTCACTTTCCATAACGCGTATAGGTGTAGTCTTAATAATAACCTCCTACTTACTTACGTCATATAGAAAACTGATATAGTCTATGCGACTTCTAATCAACGCTATATAAATTTGTCTGAAATGTTTAGGGTGCAAGCCCCATGCAGTGCCGGCCAATACTTTGAGTAGATTGAGACTCCTTTGCACTTTCTCTGATATGTTTACTCTAACGTAACGATCTATCTAACCACACTCCTAAATATTTGTAATTATCTACTAATTGTAAACTATGTGAATATAATTTTAAGTCTTTTTCTAATTTTCTAAATCCTCTAGTGAATATACATACTTTAGACTTAGTTGCCGATAATTGTAATCCCATAGCATCCAGACAGAATACTACAAAATGTATTCAAGGCTATCTGCAATTTTTATTCATGTTGACTTTGACTAAGATTCCTAGAAGAACATACAAAACAAAATCATCCGGGTATTGGCACATACCTACATTTTTAATCTTATGGAAACGTCATTGTGAAAAATAAAAAAAAAATGGGAAAAAAGAATGGTAGAAATTGGGTCTCCTTGTGCTAGACCTCTATCAGTAGGTCTAGTAAAATAATTATTTTGGCCAGTCTCATCTTTTATCATAAGGTGCCTCTCGCTTAAAAATTTCCATAGGTATTGTTCTATAGCTTTTGTCCAACACCTGTTTCATCTAAAGTGTTATTCAGTACATCTACTAACACATTATTATAGGCGTTTGAAATATCTGGAAAACAAGCTATAGTTGGAACGCTATGTGAAAAACCAATATAAATTTGATTGACTAATTTAACTAGACAATCCTAACATGAATGCCTGCCTAGCCTTTTCTTAACTATGTTGGGGTCGGCTTCCAGTCTAACCGGATGCAGCTGAATACCATATTTGACATGGAGCGACTGCCTATCTGATCACCACAACCCAGTATCTGGGTAATACGATACCCCTTGGTAAGACTGGTTGTCAGACTTTCGGGCTTCTGACGACCCGTAACGACTGACAAAGATCCAAGAATGACAGCCGGGACCAACGGCTTAAAGTGCTAACATGAGTGTCCTCTTCTAAATCCAGAAGTTTAAGGAGTTTTGAATCGTTGATTTTTAAACCAGTTAACACGAGAGTAAGCAAACTTAAAAATGGGATTAAACACTCTAGGACCTGCAGCAGCGTCAATAGTACAGTTTTTACTTAATAAAAACAGATTTCGTTACCACCTCGAACGAAATTAGGTAGCTATTTATTATTTTATTTTTATCATAAAATCATTAAAAACGGTTCAATGCATGCATGTTCACCAAAACTGGAATTGAATCAATTGATTGTATCAAAACATTATCTTTTTATTATGATTTCGTGTTGCCGTTTAGACTTTATTTTAAAAATCTACCATTTTAAATGATAAACCGGTAACTTTTTTTAGCCATAATGCGATTAATATACGTTATAATACAGTGGGCCAAAAAAAACTATATCCTTTCATGAAATTCGAAATAAATGGAAAAAAAAAATTGTATGGTGTTGTTGTCACTTGACGCCCTTATCTTTCTGACTGTGTCAAATAGTGATGCGGCTCGATTTTGCTTAACTCGTTACTCGAGTAAATAAAATAAAGGCTCGAGTCCATTTTCTCTCGAGGTGTCCCTCGATGTAGTCGCGATTAGATAAATATCACACAAAACAGCCAAAATAGTTAACTGTTACTCTTAATTCAATACGTATTAGGTAGGTAATAAACCAATAGATATTTATTACATTTCGTGTAATAAACCGTCAACATACGTTGAAGACAAGGAAGTTTGGCAATAATTCCTTCTGCACATGTGGCTTCCCTGGTACCTCAAAAACGGCATTACTATGTAATTATGTCTATTAACTGCTCCCAAATTAAGATGATTATTTGATTTTACCTATTTTTCATTTTTTTTCATTTACGTACTTTTTTGACATAATCTTTTCATTATTTGACATTATATAACTTCACTATACTATAGTTTTTATAGATTTGTTACAGCTTTAGTGGCAGTCATGCCATTTAGTTTAAATAGGTTTTTAATTGTTTTTTTTTTTTTATATAGATTCTCTTTTATATTTTGTGAATGTGAGAACGTTGTAGGCATAACCGACTTTTAGATCTGTCGATCGTTTTCTATCTTGCTAAGTACCTGGTACTTGTTGATAGGCCTACAGTGTCCTCTCATACCTATAAACACTGTAACTCGAAAAGATTGTAAATACCATTTATTTTTAAAAGAGTAACCGTGGAGTTTCTTGCCGGCTCTTCTCCATAGGAAACGACCAATTGGAACCGTGCACCTAGCTTCTGACGTTTCATAAGTGCCTTTGTAGGTTTATGTGAAATAAAATATTTTGAATTGAATTGAATTGAATACTGTGATGTACAGTCACAAAATTTTAATAAAAGTGAAAATACATGTTCTGTGGGTTAGTGCTGTCAATTGATAACGTGTAATTTGTCATTAAAATCGTCATCGTATCGTTATTGATTATCAAATTGATAGTGGAATGTGAGTAGAAGAAAACGCTCGCTACAAAGTCGAACAAAATTAATCTTAGCAGAATTTCACCGACTGAAACTCCAATGTACCAATATTGAACGTTTAAGGAAGTTTTTTTGTGTGCGTTTCAAACCTAGCTAAAACCTAAGCTGCTGGGAACCTCCCTCTAGTAGTTAGAACCCACAGAAATATTAAAAACAGGAGAAGTGGCAAGGGGGCGTGTCGCCGACCACGTGGAGTTGAGCTTTTCGCTCAGGTATTGAAAAAATGGCCGTCACCGCGAGTTAGTGTGTTGTCAACCGCGATCGTAAAAAAAACGATTATGCCGTCTTGTTAAGTGGGTTCGTGCAAAAATAGAAGCCAAAACAAAAATTTTCTAAGTCATGGCATCAGTTACCACAGTTAAATACAAGTATATTACAATATTTGTCTTAAAAATCACGAAAAACAACAAGCCGTAAAATATATCTGAGTTGTACTACTTTATTTTTGTTTTCCTATATTATCCCGACAGTATTATTTTTGCATTAAATACATTGCTCTTTTACAACCACCTCAGTCTGTCACTGAGTGACTGAACAAGCAATGTAAATCTGACATAACGAAACCTCAATAAGCCGTAATGTCGCATGGTGCGTCCGCTGCTCCAGTCCGCCGTATTTGAGCGCGAGCTAGTGATGTGCTCGTGGAGGTCTGACAAAGTCTATCGACAAGAAAGTCAACTGCGAATTGTTATATTACAATTTCATTTAATTGATTTTTCTTCAATTTGTTAACTCTTGTAATCCGGTTGGAAGACCGATGTGGTTCTATGCATTTTTACCCATTTTTATTATTTTACAGCGTAATAGACAAATGCGTAACCAAATATCGTGAAGTAAGTTCAATAATGTTTAGTTTAGTAATCTATGGAATGTCCTTGGGTTTGAATTATGAGATGCCTTAGCCTCAAGGTACTTCGTCATTTGTTATGGTTATGGTATTTTACTGAAGTCTTCATAAATGACCATTAGCTTCGTATGCATTATAATAATCAGCATCATATAGTCATTATTATGCCGCAGAATTTCTAAAGAGGGTTTGAAGCCATATTGTGACGTCATGCATGCTCTAAAATAAACAATTATAATATGAAAATTACTTTTAATAAGGTTATTATTAAAGATTTGGCAATGGGTCAACATTCATGCTATTTATTTCTTATGCATGCGTGTGTGTTATTGTCACATAAACCCCTAGTTACTAAAGAAAGAAGAATTTAATTTCTTAAAAATACGGGTTTTTTAAGAGCCTGCAAACTTACAAGTTTATGATTAGCTTCGTATACCTATATATGTAATTCAGTAAGTCACTAACAAATTGTAATTGTACCGTTTCAGTTTCCCAAAAGAAGCAAGTAAAAAATCAATGGATTGATGCCATAGGAAGGTCAGCTAACTGGTCCTCTACAAAAACGAGAATCTCTTTTTTGAACATTTTATGGCATCATAATCATATATAGTTATATATCGTAGTTACGTGTCGTTTGATTTGTAATTGTTTTTAAAATATTTTTATTAATTAATAAAATAATGTTTTGTTGGTTTCATATCGTTTTTGTTTACTTTATTTCTAAAACCTTATTTATCGATATATTTATCGATAAATCTTCGATTTAGTCAAGCCATTACACGAGAGTAAGCAAACTTAAAAATGGGAATAAACAAATGAGGACCTGCTGCAGCGTCAATGGTATTTTTTTTTACATTAAAACAATTTAATTACCACCTTGAACTGTAATTAGGTATATAATTTGTTAATTTTTCATAAATTCGTTAAAACACTTCAATACATGCATTCATGACATGGACGACCATGACTAGAATTGAATCCATTGAGTGCATTATCGAAACATTTTCTTTTTGTGAACATTTCGTGATTCCGGTTAGACTATTTAAAAAATCTACCATGTTAAATGATAAAGTGTTTTTTTAGGTATAATACGATTAATAGACGTTACAATACAGGGGGACCAAACAAAACTATCTCCTTTGCTATATTTAACAAATTTTACAATTTGGTTCTAATTATAGAGGTACTATTAGGTACTCCTAATTGATATATTCCGACCATTTCTGAAAAATACTCCCGTGAGTCCAGATAAAAAACCCCAATAAAACTTTCCCCAACCGGGAATCGAACCCAAGACCTCATGCTCAACAGTACCTAAGCCTTTGCGACCAAAACGAAGAAGATTTTTTTTTTTTTCAGGAAAGTTCCTAGTGAGCTTGGTGCTTGGAGCGACATGCCTTGTCGCAGCCATGTTAGCCGTGATAGTGGACCCGATACGGCTTATCGTTGTTTATGTAAGTCTATACACTTCCGCTATTATAATGTCTTCACCACCAGCATTTCTTGACCTTCGTTTTTTTTTCCGTGGTGAAATCCTCATGGATACCCTCCATGTTGGGAGACCGGAGGGTTATGTCGGACTCACGACTAAAGCCCCACTGTTCCTATTACTACCTACCATGTGTCGGGGGCCCGGGAGACACTGGTACAATCGCCGCACCCTGGACAGTAGTTCTTGACCTAGATATTTTGGTCGAGGAAAAATTGCTCATTCGCCACGGAAAAGAATTGGTATTATAACTAATATATGGCGTCAATCAAGCCCCACCTGCCGCCAATTAATTTGCTAAGCAAATAACCGTTAACTGTATTTCGTTAGGAAGCCCTACCTCAGCAGTGGATGTTTAAAAGTTCGAAAGCTGATACTTCTTCTTTGTCTTCTTCGTATCGATGGTGCCAAACTCAATCTCAAAGCATTTATTTAAATTAAACCATTTACATGTAATTTTGTTGCCTTTAATTGTCAAGGAGTCGGTCAGTTTATGAGTCGGTCAGTTTATGAGGAGTCGGTCAGTTTTCAGATATGAAGCTAGTTGGAGAAGAACGGGCAAGAAACTCCACGGACACTCTTTTAAATTAAAAAAATGTTACAAAATACTGTTTACATCATTCATATTGAATCTAAACTCTCCTCCCATACCTAATAACACTGTTATTTGAAAATATTGCAAAAGCCAATTATTTTTAAAAGAGTAGGTAATCGTGGAGTTTCTTGCCGGCTCTTCTCCATAGAAAACGACCAATTGCTACCGTGCACCTAGCTTCTGACGTTTCATAAGTGCCCATCTAGGTTTATGTGAAATAAAATATTTTGAATTGAATTGAGAAATTATAAATGTGAGAACAATGTAGAAAGACGTGCACGCTAAAAGCTTCCGTAATAAAAAGATAAAAACAAAGAACAATTTTATTCAAAAATTAAAATAAACCATGGCAGATAAGAGATGACCAGTTCCAACTGCCGGCACCCGTTCACGAACATGACGCATGGATCAGCACCATTCAGCTCAACCATTTTGAAGGGAGCTAAATGATCGAACACACGCGCCACCATTAGCGAGACATCTGAGTGAGCATGACATACTCACAGCCGCCAGGGCACATTCAAGTCAATGAGCGACATATGACCCGCTAAATGGTAGCTGTTTAGTACATGTACCCCCACACCTGTGCTATGCAATTATATAATACAGGAGATCGAGTATACAATGCAATGATGGTCTTACAATTGTCAGCAGTTCCAACAGTATTTTCAAATTTTAATGAATTAGTTGTGGTTGTGGAAGCAGGACCAGCACTGATGGCACTTTAGTTTATTATATTTGGTTGGCCTGATACTTAAAAGACCTGACGATCCTGAAGCCCTTCATCATCAGTCTTCTGCCCTTATCACAATTTGTTTGTGGTCGGCGCAACATATATGTCTTTTTCTTCCACACTTCTCTATTAGTCGGCGTATAGGTAGTCACCCCCTTTCTAGCCATATCATCTTTCAAACAGTTCATCCGTTGATCCTGAAGCCCTGGCATGGAAGGCACATGAAAGTCGGTTCCATACAAAGAGTTAAAACACGCGACCACGATTATTATTAGTGATGTACCGACTAGTCGGCCATATCTGTAGTCGGTGACTATTCGGACCATTTTTTACTCGTATTTATGCTTAAAAATTTAAAAGACTGTTTGAAATAAAAATTATAGAATAAGTTTTACACAGATTATCTTCTTTTGATGAACTACTTTTAATTGCAGAACCTAATTGAGTCATTAGTTGTGGATCTTTGAAGATTGGTCATGCTCGTAGCCTGTTATTTTCACCACGAGAAAAAAACTGTTTGGCATTGATTGCACTTCACTTTACTACCTTCCTTATCCCTCCAACTCGTCACAGAAAGTTCAAATGCGTGATTTCTTCTTTGACATAACGCAAACAATGTCAATAAGATAGTTCCACTACTAATAAAATAATATACACTGTGTTAGCTACGTAATTCAACTTTGTTTTAAATTAAAACACGTGTAGCGGTTACACCGCCACATACGAACTACGCATCAAAGACATGACGTCACACAAATCCTGCATCGCGCAATTAGAGTTTACCGCGCGAACGACATATATAAGACTATCCGAAATCAACAGTAGGGCAGTCCGCCCGCCAGACACAACACCCGTCTGGTTGGAGAATCCTCTCTTTTCTATGGTGGATGAGTGAACTTTACACCCTGTTCCTCATGCTCCTAAATTGGTGACCCCGACGTGATGAACGTCAACGCAGCCTTCGTGCAACTACTTCAGCGTGACGTCATCATCATCATCACTCCCGCAAGCTTTCGTGAGGTGAGTCACACAGACAGCTAGCACCCACGGCTTCAACGGGTATCCTGACCACCAGCATGCAGCGAACGCGCATTCCTGGTCATCACCCTCAGCCTCATCAGCAACCTTGGCACAGCACCTGCACTTTCCGCCGGTCTCACAAGCAGAGCTCTTACTACCCTCTCCTGGTCAACGCTAGCAGTCAGCCACAACCCAGCGCTATACCACATCCGACTCACTGGATCGTGAACACCAATAAACATCGGCTCGCACGTAAAAAATGATAGAAAAAATGCAATGTAAAGTCCCGACAAGTCCGCCTGGTCGCCGAAAGCATAGTCACGAACAGTGCCGATGTCACCGGAACTCAATGAATGAAAGCAATGATCGGCTTGGCCGACTAGTCGGCCCATCTTTAATAATTATTATTGATAGGCCCGCGATTGAAGACTATCTCACCTGATGTAAGCGACGATGATGTAGTACCACACTTCCCTACAAGAAGAAACCTATTCACCTCGACTTGAACACTGCCAGGTTAGAGCTATCGGGAAACAGACTCTTGCAGCGAATTCACGGCTGTAATCCCAGAAGGGTTAGGTAGAGGTGTACGTAGAGAGACTATATTACACGTACCCACAAATTGCCGTTATGTTTAAGTCCCATGTATCATCGAGCCTATTGCCATAAACAAATACTGACTCCGGAGTATTTCATGCTTATGCTTATTGGTGTTTTATTCCTTGCTCAGACTGCCCGCGTGGACTACGGCACATTAGTTCATGAAGTCATGAGCAAGGAGGCAGACAGTATCCACGTCTCTGCCTACCTCTTCAACATCACTAATGCTGAGAGGTTCATCATAGGTGAAGATAGCAAGCTCAAGGTGGAAGAAGTGGGACCTTTTACCTACCAGTAAGTTGAAATAAATCTTCTTACTTTTTCAGTTTTATTTGATGTAGATAATATCCATATACAATATTTTAACACAGTTGTTTTAAGTCGTTTAATACATCCGCATATGGGCAGTAAGGTAAACATAATCAAGAAAATCAATCAATAAAAAGATGGTGAGCTTCACCCCAGTAGCACACCTCCAATTTCAATAGACTCGCGTCATGTTCCGCTACTCTCATCCGATTCGAGTAGCGGAACTTGACGCGAGTCTATTGAATTGAACTACTGCGGTTTCAATGCTACGATTTCGCGGCGGGAGGTATGCTACCGGCGTAATATTTAGAAGAAATTGTTGAGATGTAGAAAAGTATATATGACATTTAATTTTGGCATCGAATGATTCCAATTTGCCCCACCAAGCCAAAGTAGAACGTTTTGCCCGACCAAGAAAATTTACTCAGACCTGATTCAGAATGTTCAGCAGCCACGTTTGCGAACTGTAGCTAGTACAACGAGGAAATTGTAATTTCTTTCTAGTAGTTCGTGGATTAAGAACTAGAGTAGCGTAAGGCCAAAAATTTAAAAAAAAAAAAACCCCATTTGCTTTTTTAATCCCCATATTTTTATGTGCCTAAAAACTGTAGCGATGTAGTGTGTTGATTGCTTAGTACAAAAATAACGTATAAAAAAATGATATTTGTTTACTGCCAAAATGAGGTTTTTCTACTTACAATAATCTTGACATTATTTTGTCAAAAAAGCTACGAGCACAACGATCGAAACTCGATTTAATGAGCGAATAGGACACCGAATATGCCATCAATGTAATCACTCAAATAACGTATCTTGTCATACGTTTTTAGCGCAGAAAGTTTGATTATGTAGCCTAAGTTTGTTTCGTGCTAAATAAGCGTAAAGTACCGTTACTGCTTATGGGACCTTGTTTCGTGCGCTTCCGTCATTTTTCTCCCTGCCAAAAAAACGTAAGGGTGTGATACGCTACTATGGCATTAAATAATTAAAGTTTTGCTTTAGTTTTTATGTCAATAATAGTGTAAAAGCTATATATGTTCTTTTAGCATGTAATAAATCTCTGTTGGTCAGATTCACTTTCGTGTCTAATACTGTACGTTAATTTGACACCAAATGTACGTTAATTATAGTGTCAAAAGTTTTTCCTATCAACTTTCAATATTTCTTAAATGCTTATGAGAGGCTGCTTCAAAAAACTGTCGGAGACAATTGTGGTCGAATCCGATGTCAGGGGAGTGCTTGGTCCACACAATAAAACTCCTGAAAGTGCTAGACAGTACGTCAAAGACCACATTAACTCTTTTCCGCGCATGCCAGCTATTGATACTTGATACTATGTTAGAAAAGATACCATAAAAGAGTACCTTGACCAAGAACTTAATGTCACGAAGATGTATGAACTAAGTATATATTGATAAGTGCAAGGAAGATGAGGTGGAACCTTTTAAAATAAAAATGTTCTGCGATATTTTAAAGAAAGATTTTAATATTGGCTTACATAAGCTAGCTAGCATAGCTGGGTCCCACACTTTTTATTATTTATATAAATGGATTATGCAGCATGAACCTCCCACAGGCTAAAATTTTCACATATGCTGATGACACTGCGATAGTTTTTCATGGGAAAACATGGGATGAAGTGCACTGCGTGGTGGAAGGCGGGGTAAAGGCTGTTTCGAACTGGCTACAACATAATCTTTTGACGCTGAATATAGAAAAAACCAAGGCAATCAACTTTGCTATTTCTGAACGTTCTTCCCCTAACAGTGTCTCTTGCTTACGGTTGCACTCTTGTGTTAAATCCGACCAGTGTTTTTGCCCTTACATCAAACAAACTGACTCTATTAAATACCTAGGAGTAGTTGTAGATAACAGATTGACGTGGTCCGCACACCTGAGGGCTCTAAAGGGCAGGATTAGAACAATGCTACGTATATTTAAGCAATTAGGCAAGATTGCTGATGATTCTGTCCTAAAGATGATTTACTTTTCGCTATGTCAGTCCGTTCTTAATTACTGCATAGTGGCATGGGGCGGTGCGGGCAAGACCTCACTAATTAAAGTAGAACGAGCTCAGCGTGCTCTACTAAAAGTTGCCTATAGAAGACCTTACCGGTACCCTACTAATAAACTCTACACTGAAGTGGGAGTTCTTAGGTTGAGGCAGCTTTACATACTGTCTGTCACCCAACGTTTTCATAAAACAGCCGTGAGCACTTGTGTCATTTCAAGTCGTAGGGTAAGTTGGGATAAAGTTCGATGCCGTAAAACAATCGGCAGAAGGTGTTACGGTTTTATGGGACCACACTTATACGCAAAACTTAACGGTATACATAATATACTAAAAGATACACAAAAAAAATGCAGAGAGACGGTAACAAACTGGCTTCTTACACTGGACTACGATATGACAGAAAGTCTCTTAGGTTAAGTAATAACTAACAGTACACACATTGACATTTCACCAATACACGTGCACTCACTAACATACGTATAACATAAATACACTCTATTACAACACCAACACAACTGACTCATATCACACCACTATACATGCACTCTTTTTATATCTGTAAAAAAAAAATGTACCTTAATTTTAATTTTTATGGATAAAATTGTGATCGGAACGAAGGAGCCTGGATCTCACAACACAGGGAATCCTAGTGTGAGGTCTAGGAATTCAACACTTGAATGTAAACTTTGAGAAATAAATTTATTCTTATTCTTATTCTTATAAGCCACGGAAAAATGATAATGATGAAGAGAAAGAAGACAAAAAAGGTGATCATGAAGCTCATTTACAGAGAAAAGTTCAAGCGAGAAGACATACAGATGAAGCTAAGAAACTTGCTCTGGATGATGAAATTTATTTCGCCGAATATTACATGGAAGCTATTTATCATATTCCTAACCCTCTTCCAAAAAAATCTTTTATAAACGAAGGCTGCTTGTGTATAACTGTACTTTACTGGATTTTGGCAAAGAAAAGAGGGAAGTAACAATGAAGGTGTTGGTAATAAAAGTGCTAACGAGGTTTGATCATCTGTGTTATACATGACAGAAAAAGCAAATGGCAAACCGATCACTTTTATGTCCGAAACTTGCGCAAGTCAATGTCGAAATAATAATATGTATATTTCTGCCTTGATGTTGTATTGTGGGGCTTTTTTGGATATACCGGAAATAAATCAAAAATATTTTGAGCCTGGTCACAGTCAGATGGAAGTTGACAACATTCACGCTACTAAGAGCTGGCCAAGAAAAGTGAACCACCAATTTTTGATCCGTCCACTACACACACTACACTATTATTAGAACTGCGTCAAGAAGAAATCCATACAAAGTACTGTAGTAATGCTGCCGGCCGTCAGGTCAGCCGCCCAGATCGAGGCCTCATACAGGGCCATCGATCGCACAATCCCCACGTAGAGCCGCCTACAGGCGGCGCTCGGGCCCTCCAGATTGGGAAGCAGCGTTTTTAGTGCAACAATTTGGGCGCCAGCCGCAAGAAGTGGGGGCCACGAAATCCCACCGGCTGTCGAGCACCAATCCTAAGTACTTCATAATGGACTCGACAGCAATTCGAGACCCTCCGACCACGATATGTGATCCCAGTGGCGGAGCCCGCCGGGGCCATGAAAGACCATGGCCTCCGACGTGTTGAGGGCCACCTCCAAGCCTAGGCGCCATATGCGGGTCACGACCTGTGACCCCGCAGCCGTCACCAGCAACGCTGCCTCCCTGTACGAGTTCCCCCGGGCCGTGACCACCGTGTCATCCGCATAACACGTCAAGTCCACGCCCGGCTGTAGCTCTCTCCTTAGCACCCAGTTGTACCCGATGTTCCACAGGAGCGGTCCTACGACCGAACCCTGTGGAACACTGCATGACATGCGGCGCTGGTTTCCGCCATCACGTCCCGTGTAGCGTAAGCTCCAACCATGCAGCGGTGGTAGGGAGGCACCCGATTATACCGCAGTGCCTCCCGAATGCAGCTCCAGGGCAGGGTGTTGAAAGGCGTTGGATATGTCCAAGGCACCGCCAACATCACCCCGCCCCGGGATACTGCTTGCTCCGTCAGGATTCTCACCCGTGATATCACGTGGATGGTGGAGCGCCCGTGCCGAAAGTCGAACTGGCTCTTGGCCGGGTCAGTCCCCTCTCTGTACAAGTGGCCGACGAGGCGGGCAGCGATTATCCGCTCAAACATTTTACCCACCTCGTCAAGCAGCACTGTCTCCGCGTGTGTGACTCCGCGGGGAGCCCCACCTTCTTGAGCAGGACCAGATGGCCAGATGGCCAGATTTCCACAAAGTGGGAAACTGGCCCTGCTCAAGGCACGTGGTGTAGAGTCCTCTCAGTTGGGGCTCTAGCTCCTTTAGAGCGAGGAGTACGATGCCGTGAATTCCGTCGGGCCTCGGAGCCATGTTCTTCGCCCGGAGCCGCATCACGGCCGCCCTCATCTCCGCCTGTGTCACCTCTGGGACGCCGATGGCGTTCTCTTATGTAGGCTCTGTGCCTGTGGGCAAAGCCATCGGCAGTGGAGTGTACTCCACTTTTGCCGGGAAGATGGCTGTGACTACCTCCTCCAGCAGTTCAGATTGGAGACTCTCTGTGAGTGAAAGCGCCGTGGCTCGAAGTTTCCCTCGAACGGCACAATAGGGGCGCCCCCACAGGTCTCCATCGAGAGTCTCCAACATCTCCTCGCTTCGCCGATGGCCAGCCACAGATCCTCCTTGGCCACGCGGTACACCTCATACCACGTGGCTTCTTCGGCAGGGATCCGACGACGTCTCCTCCGAAATCGGATGTACTGACCGCCACACACTCGACACGTAGCCGCGCGATAGACCACCGGTACACCTGGAGCCTTCCTGAATGCGTGTGGACGCGGGACATGGACGCGTCGCTGATTTGCATCATCGCCACGTGGAACCACAGCGCCTCCTATTCGACCCGGGTCCAGGCCTGGACAACAGCGGCCTCCTCGAGAACTTCTCTGTCGATGTGCTTATGCACCCAGCGCGGGCCGTCCGTTCGCGGGGCTAATGGGCTGCGGCCACCGATGGTCTGGGTGGAGACGTCGAAGCGGATATATCTGTGATCCGTCTTTGGCGTGGGGATCCCCGGTGACCGATTCCATAGTAACAGCATGGGGCGAGGTTGGAGTGTGCCTACGACGGCACCAAAATCGGCGAGGCTCTTGTTGGGCGAGAAATATGCCCCAACCGTGCCAATACCGTCCGCGAGGGCGGCCACCTATTCAATTCAATTCAATTCAAATTCTTTATTGCAATCCATAATGTACATATACAGGTGTTAAAATACAATTAGAAGAAACAATTATGGACCCTGTCGGGCACAGCAAAATTTATAAAAATAGGTAGGAGAGAGGAAGAGCGCTTTTATCAACTTTCCATAACACTAAAACAATTAAAATAGGTAGACTTTTTCGTTGTAATTTTATCATTAGAAATTTATAATTATATTTGATTTTATCATTCATTTCTTTATTCTATCTATTTATAATTTGTAGTATTTTTATATTTCAGTTATATTAATTTTATTTAATGGGTGCATTTTTATTATTTAAACCGTTTAATTCCGTAAGACTAAAGTAAATTGGAAATTAGTAGATTATTTTATTATATTTATATATCGTTGCTTTTTATTAAAATAAATTATTTATTTTTATTATTGTATTTGGTATATAACTCTCAATTATTTATTTATGTATTTATAATTTGTAACATTATTGTATTTCAGTTTTATTGGGTGCATATTTGTTATTTTAAAATGTCATATATTTACTAAATAATTTATTGTTTATTTAATATACAATATTAATGAAAAGACAAAAATTGTTTGGTATTCCTCCAGTCAAATTAGTCAAATTATTAGTAAAAAAATATTTAAATTTTATCATTTAAAAATTCGTCTAATGAGTAATAGCTTTTATTAATTAAAAATTGTTTTACTTTGCTTAAAAATATATTTGTTTTTTCTATTTGTTTTAAGTTCTCTGGTAATTTATTGTAAATTTTGATTGACATAGCATAAGGACCAGAAGAGTGCATTTTAAGATGGGACTGAGGTAAATTTAATCTGTTCTTCTGGTCACCTAGCCGTGACCTTGGGATGGATTGACGAGAGCCCCGCCAATGATGGCCACCGAGCCATCCAGGTCTCCCACCCAGTTACCCCTGGGGGGGGGAAAGTACGGCTCGGGACCACAACCACGTCTATTGACCACTCTGCCAAGCTCTGGATCAAGGATCAATATGGTTGATGTTGCCCTGGAGGAAATGGTAAAGCGCCATTATGCGCAGTCCATTCCCTTCGTCGCACCATCCGTAGGCCGGGAGTCGACCGTAGAACACCTAGGCTGCGGGGGGGTAAAGAGTCCCCGGCAGCTTTGACACCACTTCTCTTTTTCTGGCCTGCCCAGTGCCCAGCGGGCACCCCTGCAGACACAGAGGCTGCAGTTTGGTGCTGCGAAGCACTGGGCGGATTTGTGGCCGGGCTGACCCCAGCGAAAACATTGCTCGCTGCGGTCTATTGTAGCGGTGCACCTCACCCGGACATACCCAATGTCCAGGCAACGGTAGTATCGCAGCGCCCTGGGTTAGAGCAGCTTGGCCCTTGCCACAACCCACCCGACCAAAAGTCGTCCACCGTCGGTGACTTTATTGCCCGCCGCCACCGGGCACCGCACCCAAACGACGCCGAGCCCGGAAGCGTCGGTGCAGATCTCGTCCAACCGCACATCATCGGCTTTGGCGACGGCTGCCACAATCTCAGCCGGGGTTGTCGAGTCGTCCAAGCCGTCGACGCGCAGCTCAGCGGTCTTCATAGGCCACTCGAACATCCTTGGAGTTGAGGTACCGCCCTCAACTTGGCGGCCAGAATGTCCGCCTTCTCGCCGCTAGAAGCACCCGGCACCTCCTGCAGTCGCACCCCCGTAATCGCCGGCATCAATCTGAAGCCGAACGGTATGCCAAGGTCGGGGAACGCGACTTTGGCTTTGGCCTCCAATATGAATCTAACCTTACCTTTTTTGGATGTTCCAAAACACCATGTTCACGCTCGATTTAGATTTAGCTACCATTAAATAATAAGTACCCTAAAAGCTTTCACATGGCATACGTGTCATCAATGTTGTGAATCCAATTCCTTAACTGTCGACAAAATGATATGGTTACTTATGTAAGCACTGGGTAGATACCTAAATAAGTCTAGATATCAGTAATTAAATGATAATAATTATGTACTACCTATGAGTATGTACATAGAATACACGCTTCATTTATTTTATGCACGATGCCCGTGGTCCGACCGCAAAAATGGCCATATCGTGATCTGCTTGGCCATTACGCGATAGGCGCACTGACCTTATCAAACATACAGATAGACATACACACACATTACGTACAGCACATGTATTAAGGAAGGTGTCACAGCGGCGAGCCCAAAAGGAGAATACGATTTTTAAGGGTTTGGTTTTTCGATTATTTCCAGAGAGAACAGAACAAATGATGACCTGGAGATAGACAAGGCGGCTGGCGTGATGAGGTACAGTCCTCGGCACAGGGTCACCTTCCTGCCTGAGGAGTCAATTGGCAGGCCGGAAGACATGATACTTACCATGCCGAATATTGCCATGTTGGTGAGTTTATCATAAGAAAACTGGTTTTTTCAGTATCTATTATATTCAATGGTCTATATTATACAGCATGCAATGTTCTATATTATCAGAAAGGTGTGATCATATTTAAGGGTTGTGGTACAGACCATCAACCTGAACAACTTTCTTTCGTTCGAAGTTCGATACATCATAATCGCGAAAGAAATATCAGCTGTCCCATACATTTATGATTCATTCATTTATTATGATTTTATTTATTGATTAAGTATGAATGTGTATATTTATCTAAAATTGTAATAACCTGTTTACCTAACTGAAATATTTTAAATTGAATTACTATTATTATTTTTGAAGTGAAAACTTCTTTAGCGGAGTTGTGCACTTTTTTGTATTGGGTAAAAAATGTTAAACTCGCGTCAGGACACGTGACCTGATCGAAAATTCGTAAGACGGAGGGAGAGTAGGCCAGTGCAAAATGATTCCCTAACCATTCCAAAATATCAAAAATGCACAACGTTAATATTCAAGTTTTCACTTCTGCCGGCACTCCCGGAGTGCAATCCGTTTTTTTTTTTCAATCTATTGGCATGCCACCTTAATTGTAATTGCTTGTTTATGTTAATTTTGTACGCCATATATTGGCAAAACATAGTGCACATAATTATTTTAGACAATATACTATCGGTAACCATGCCTATGTTTAACAAAATAAATGATTGATTGATTGATTTAAGTCAAGTAGGTATTAAAGTTTTGTATGGGATAGTTGATAAGTTGTTCAAAGTATTTATTTATTTAAAATTTTTATAAACCAATTACAGGCACTTACTTTTGAATTGTCAACGGGTCGGTCGGTCAGAAAAATAAAGGTAGTTGCCCATTCCAAAGCGAAGTAGGTTCCTATGAAGAAGAACGGGCAAGAAACTCCACGGCCACTCTTTTAAATCAAAATATTGTTACTAAATGTTGGTTACATCATTCATGTTGAAATTATACATGTGAGAATGATGTTGCAAGACGTGCACATTAAAAGCGTCCGTAATAAAAAGATAAAAACAAAAACAATTCAAAAATTAAATAAGCCGTGGCAGCTAAGAGATGACCAATCCCTACTGACGGCGCCCGTTCACGAATATGACGCATGCATCAGTACCATTCAGCTCAACTATTTTGAACGGAACTTAATGGATCCAACACACGCGCCACCATCAGCGCGACATTAGAGTGAGCATGACATAGCCGCCAGGGCACATTCAAGTCAAAGAAAGACGTACTCAGTAAATGGTTAATTTAAATTAGGTACATAGTGGTAAGATAGTTTTGAAAATGTTCAGCAGCTCCAACAATATTTTCAAATGCTAATCAATTAGTTTATGCGCCCTTGTGGAGCTGGACTAGCATTGAGCCAAGAATTTTTGTCAGCGATATAATCCTACTTATAATTTATGCTTGGCAGCATAGTGTGCGTTTTATACAAAATTTAAATTTCGTTTCATTCAGTGTTGGAGTATGTGGGGAGATATTTTATTGTAACATTTTAAGCAGTACCCCATGAAGGATTGAGTCTACTTTACAGTCTGAAACCCGGTTGAACTAATATTGGTCCCTATTTCTAGTCTTATAATTGTGTCTCACCTCTTTTACTGAAAAGGCTCAGATTTTTTCTTACTGTTAATAGATATATTGACAAAATACCGCCATAAAGTTACAAAAATATCTTTAAACAGTTTCCATTATAGAATCGCGCCTGCGGAGGCCATAAAAGCTGCTACTACTGAGAAATTCCTGTTGGAAAAACCCAATAATAACAAAATAAAAATAATCTATTCTCATGCCTCTCGAGGTGCGCAGCGAGCAGTCCTGAAGGTGGTCACTTTTCTTCCAATACTTTATCCTACCTTTGACCTCTACCAGAAATGCAAGGTCCTTACCGTCCGTCAAATGTTTATACTCAGCACGATTTTACAAAAACACACTAACATTCCAATTGCACGTGGGCCGACAATACTCAGAAGAAGAAATAGGATATGTACTGTACCTCATCCATAGTTTACTTTTACAAAAAGATTCTTTTTTTAAATCAAGGACCATTTTTATATAATAGATTAAACGCAATAATTCCACTGCAAACTTGTTATAAGCTAACATGCAAACAGCGGATTACCCAATTTCTTTCTACCAAAAATTATGATGATACCGAATCCCTTCTTACAACAGTGAAGTAACTCATAACACAGATACACACTCTCGCACTCACGCACAGGCACACCCTCACGCGCTCGCACTCACACATTCTTGTACTGGACTTTTATTTGTTCAAAATTCTGTTAGTAATAAAATTATGTCACAGTCTATAAAAATAGTCTTGTCCTATTTTCGGGAAATGAGGTCTGATTGTCCTTAATACAGGGTACTAAGTAGCCAGTGTAGCTAGGACATCAGATCGTAAAATTGTATTGTTACTTACTCATCTCAGATGTAAACTATTCCTAAGTTGTCATCCTACTTTGAAACAGACTGTACCACTTTTTTAAAATTAAATAAATTATATTAAATAATACTTTGCCCGACTTGGGAATCGAACTCAGGACCTCATGCTCAGCAGTAGCTCTGATGGTTTTTTTCTGCAGAATAAAAATAGACTCGTTACCTGCAGCCCGTCCCCATAGTAAAATACCGTAAGACATGATACTCTGAAAGTAACTGACATAGACTAGTTCAGCTTGATGGTCTGTCCCACACTTAAATATGACCATATCTTTCGAAGAAATGCTGTATTTCCTAATATTTCGATTCCTAATTAAAACGAGTGAAAAAGTGTTAACAACTTGTACACTCAAGCAACCATGTTGTGTAATTTCAGATACAATTTATTGTTCATGAATAAACAAAACAAACCAAACAAAACATTACCGGTTTATTTTCACATAATTAGCTCCACTTAGCTGCAACATGCGACCTTGTTGTTGTTACCTACATGTTTATTTTCAAGACTTTTTTAATGACGATTCGTTGTAGCCGACACATACATCTGATTCACTTCGCTACGCAGCAATATCTAGTTGTGAACATTGTTTCGCATGGGGAGTGATCTGTAGTCCTACAAGTATCTCCGGCTGGTTATTTTGAATTTATTTTTATTTTGACGTTTTGTTGGGAGTTTGTACTCAGCGATAGTATGTCTAACAACAGCCGACTCATATATCAGCGCATAGACCACATGACACAATGTTGAATGTGTTGGTATGACCGTACTATTAGCGCAGCTGTATGTTCTGCTTATTGTTGTTTTAGCTGAAGGAGACGTCCTACCGAACATTCCATAACTTTAAATACTATTAAAACCTTCTGTTTTCAGAGTATGGCATCAGCAGTGTCCAACTACGGTTATTTCGCCAAGGTTGGGTTTAACTTGCTGGTCTCTCGACTAGGAAGCAACGCCACTGTTCAGATGTCGGCCTATGACTACCTGTGGGGGTACAACGAGCCCCTCATCAGGCTGGGTAACAACATCCTGCCGGGGTGGATCAACTTTGATACCTTGGGGCTGTTGGATAGGGTGAGTTTTTATAAGCTGGTGAATACAAAAGAAGTCATGGTAGACTGAAGACTGGAGGTTTAAAGAACTTCCTTCTTCTTAAGCTACAAATATTTTGGCTCTTAATAGAGTTAGTGAAATAGTTTGTACAATATTGTACCACCTAAAGAGTTCTATCGAGCCCTAAGAGTTAGCAAGAAAACGTTTAGTATAAATCCTATAGAGCTAGATGCTGCAAGAGCTAGAAAACACCTTTAAACCATTACTGATTATACAGGGTGGAAGGGACATCGACGCGAAAACTGATAACATGGATTCAGTACATGATACTGAAACCCCCTCCGTTGAAATTTTTCTCGGTTTTTTTTTTAAAACAGCTATTTCATAGAAAAGTTCAATACATGCGTGGTCAACATGTATGGAACAGCAGATTTTTTTTTAAATAACCGACAACGGAGTATGAAACTGCTGTTTAAAAAAGAAACCGACGAACTATTTTTTTACAATCATGTTCTGAATCCATGGTATCAGTTTTCAAATTCAAATACGTTTATTGTTTATTACATGTAAAAAAAGATCTTATAGTAATTATAATAGTAGCACTGTAACTTTAAACTACTAACTACCTTTTTTTGGGTGGGAAATCATCTAATGACTCCTCCCGCTCTGCCCACCCGTGTTCCTTCTCTTGCCTGTGCAATGCCAGGTGGTCTCATCGGACCCCTTCACTTGCTGACATCTCTTTGAGGCGCGCGTGGAACACAACGCGCCGTCGACCCGGGCTTGGTCCTTACCGGACGGCGAGCTACCCATTGCTCACCGTCCGCAAGCCCGCAACTA
Organism: Xanthia togata; assembly: GCA_963853775.1. Lineage (NCBI taxonomy): Eukaryota > Metazoa > Arthropoda > Insecta > Lepidoptera > Noctuidae > Xanthia > Xanthia togata. Next base: position 1,924,767 of record OY970801.1, read on the forward strand.
CGGTGGCCGGGAATCGGCAATAGATTCCAGACGCCCAGGGCGTCTCCTACTGCGGCGGCTAGGGGCGTGAGGGCGCGAAATCTGCCTCTCCCTCACGCGCTTCGCCTCTTCCTTCGCGAGCATTACAGCTTCGCAGAAGGAGGTGACGGCCTCCCATGCCCTCTCGCTCCGTACCATGGCCTGGACCAGGGCTGGACGCGAGAGATCCCCGCCACCGATCACCTCCACGGCGACACGGCGGTGCTCTGTCCAAGCCGGGCATACCTCCACCGTATGCTCCACCGTGTCCTCCGGGCGATCCACGCAGTGATGACACCCGGGCGTTTCCTCCCGCCTTATCCGAAACAGGTACCTCCCGAAACAGCCGTGTCCGGTGAGGACCTGCGTCAGGCGGAAGGTGAGGACGCCGTGGCGCCTCTCCAGCCACTCCTCAAAGAGGGGACTTATAGCCGCTTGGCGTGCCCAACTGTAACATACCTATAAGGTGTATTACGTTATTATTTTTATAAATATTCTATTAAAATTGATCTAGTCAGTCTTTGCATTAATCAAATTTATACCTTAAAAAATATTATAAAATTAGTAAGCTTTAGTCAAATTATACTTTAAAAATATTTATACATTAGTCAAATTATATATTAAAATTAATACATAGGTACATTCCATAGTCATACATTAACAATGAAACGAAAATACATTAAACCAAGTTTTTGTCATTAAAAAAATTATTTAGTACGCTTTACCTATCAAGAATCGCGCCGATGTCCCTTCCCCCCTGTATAATGGGGTTATTCAGTCAACACTAGGTAATAGTCTACACTAGGACTTTAGATTGTCTAAGTGCTCTTATACAGCTCATGTAGCACTTATTCTTATTACCAAAATGTTACTCGGGAGACCTTAAGAAAAAAGAAGTTCTATAAACCAAGTAAAATTCTTGGGCAAAATTGCAGTTGACAAAATAGCTGACTATGTTTTTAGCTTCTTACTTCTTACTGATACATTAAGCTTATGTTCCCAGCTGTACGATGAAAAAGCACCGTTCAGGGTAGAAGTAAGCGCCAAAGATGAGGACAAGTTCATGATCAAGTCTGTCAATGGTATCGGAGGTCTTCCATTTTGGGGATATCCGGAAACAAGGTAAATAGACTTTATAATTACCATCCCTTTTCGATCGTCTACAAGTGAGAATTCAAATAATGTCAATTCACTCAAAACTTTCAATGTGGTAAAAAATATATTGTTGAACTATATTGTTGATAAATGATTTTAAAAAAACCCTAAATCACAAGACACTGAAATTCGATTAGCGCACCTTTATCATTTGGTTCCAGAGCCAAATCACTGGCTAATACTGTTACCATGAATTGGGCTATGTAGTTTTACATAATGTACCATGATACTACTTTAAAATATCTTTATCGTCGATCTTATCAGCGTTATCTCATCGTTCATCTTTTCAACACCCAAATTTCTTATCTCCCAGCTCATCCTGCAACAGCTTCAACGACACTTTTGAGGGTATGGTCTACCCCCCAGAGATGTCCCCCGACAGGCCCCTGAAGCTCTACCGCAACGTGCTCTGCCGGTTCATGGAGCTGGAGTACGTGGGTCAGAGGACAATGGACTTTGGAGTCGAGGGCATGGCTTACAAGTTCACCAACAGGAGCTACAGCAAGATACCTGAGAATGAGTGTTTGTGCAGTAAAGGGGTGTGCCTTGATGGGATTTCAGATTTGTCGCCTTGTTTTTATGGTGAGTAAGGTAATTTGATCTGTTTTTAACTATTGTGCTAATTGTCCAAAAAGGAAATGGAATTCCTTCGGTCGGAGAGCACCATGAAGGTCAAAAATTGAAAATCTTGAGCAACAGGCCAGGCAGTGTAATATAGAAATTACAAATATTCCTGAAAAGCGCATTGGAGATCTATTTACTATTCTTGAGTGTATTGGCAAATAATATATCGACTGTCCGATACCATAACGAGATTGCATTCGTTCATCGTGACCCACACGTTGCTTCCAATGAGACCTATAAATGTTATCGCGAAGTTCAAAACCTTTAATTTGTGGGAAAACGTCATCAGCGCATTCCGCTTGACGAAAGGACTCACATCCAATCAACTGGGTATCTCTGGCGTATCGCGGGCTGTTTATGTTAATGAGCACCTTACACTTTTTAAGAAGCAATTATTTCGTAAAACTCGAGAGGCAGCAAAGAGCAAGAGGCTTTAAATTTGTCTGGGTTAAGCATTCCACTATCCTAGTTAAAAAGTTAGAAACGTCTGCTACTAGTACTATAGCGATACAAACCGCTAACGATTTGCGCAAGCTACAGCAAACATCAAACAACAACGAAAATCATAAATAACTAGTACCACCAACGAGTAACTAGTATCATGAATAATTTGTTCGTAATTCTATTTTTACTCATTATTTTTAACCACCCGACCAACAACAACGGGCATACTCATTTCTAATACTACTTGTACCTACTGCTATGTTTCTAAGCATAATCTAGTCCTGCTTTCCGTTGACAATCATCATCCACACTTCTATACTCTCCTCTCTTTAAACATTTGTGTCTCCTTTATGCGACCGCATCACACTTTATACCGTAATTATTGGAAGACTCTTTAGGACACTGAATTTTCTGAAAAGTATGTGGATATTTTTTATAATCACCTACACGGCATAATTAAAAACGGAATACTAGTTTCGAAACCTAAAATCAGTAATTTTCCTATTTGGTTTTCTAAGGCGCTCATTCATATATTTAACGATAAGAAAAAATACGTTTTTTTTATTAGATTATGAAACATTTTCTGTTTATAGAGCTCAATATTTAAAGTGGAATGCGACAATTTTTTTAATTCATATACTAAAAAATTTGAGGTTAGCATTCCCACAAATGTTAAACACTTTTGGTCCTACATAGCCAACCCTCAAGATAAGACTGTTATCCTTTCCCGTATGCATTATAAAAACGAAGCATTATAGTAAACAAATTAACGAAGCAAATTTGTAAGTGACCCCTTACAAATTTGTATTTTTATGCCTTTTTAAATCTGTCTATGAACCCACAAACGTCAGATCTAATTGGGTCCCAACTGGCAATTCCAGCGCTAATAACATTCATAATTCATTGTTAATTCATGGTGTTTATAATTGTGATTTGATTACACAATTACAATTATAGATTCTTTAAAAAAAAATATGTCATAATTTTCTGATAACTGTGATTATTTTGTCTTGTTTAGTTTCTATTTAAATTTTGTTTTGAATTTGATTTTTGATTTTATTTTATTTTAAGTTTGTAGTCATTTTGATCTCGTTAGCTCTTACTGTACCCAATATTCGTGCCTTTAATAGTTTTCTTAGTTGTGTTTTCTTTTTAACTTTAATTTGATTATTTGTAATTTTATGTAATTTTATGTCGTAATTAAGTTTTCCCTTATCGAGATTTTAACAGCTAATAACAATTAAGTGTTATTTTAGTTACTAAGAATGTTGGTCGACCTATTATTGGCGACTGTATAGTCTCATGCTTTTTTTTTACTATTATTCTTATGTAATGCTGTATACAGAAGCTGTTGGTTTGCCTTTAATAAATAAATAAATAAATAAAATAACAAAAATAATACCACTCTTCACAGGCTATCCTTGAGCATTCCTCTAGTACGCAAGCATTTAAAATTACTAGACGTAACCAAAGGTCTCATGCCAGATAGCATACCCTCGTATTTCCTAAAATGGAAAGCTGACTCAGTGTGTAAACCTGTGTTCCTTCTATCTGGAAAAAGGCAAATATTATACCCGTCTATAAAAGTTGCCCCAGACAAAACATTGAAAAATACCGACAATTTATTTACTCTGTACACTCGCCAAAGTATTAGAAAGGCTTGTACATGACAAAATTTACCCATTTATCGAATAAATTGAATACCCGAGTAACATGGTTTTGTTAAAAAGAAATCAACTGTAACAAACTTAATGACTTTTACTGATAATTTGTTCAATATGGAAAGCAAACAGACGCTGTCTATACAGACTTCAAAAAGGCCTTTGATAGGGTTGACCATAAAATCTTATTGGATAAAAGTGCATTAAACGGCATCAGAGCAAATCGACTTCGTTGGATCTGGTCATATATTATTAATCGTAACCAAACTGTCGTGAGTAACGGTTATTGTTCAGACGCATTCCTTGCTACATCGGTCTACCCAGGTTTTGCGACTACCCCATAACGTACGAATGCGGGTCAGCTAACGCCGCTCCAATCATCAGTTAAAACATTCAACAACCATTTTGAAAAAATAGACGTATCCCTATATGACTACGCCTAAAAATAAGGAATGTTGATATCAGTCTTAGTAATTAACAATATTATGTACCTAATTCCCTAATTATCTTCTAGATTAATTCCTTTATTTATTTTATAAGTGGTTTATTTTAATTTGATTGAATTTAATTAATTAATAATATTGAATCATTTAATTTTTCTTTCCTCTTCTTTTAAATTAATATTTTTTTATTTGATTTAGTTAATAATAATATTGTATCTTCACTGTACCTTAATTGATTTTTGTTATCCATGGAAACGTAGTCGTTTCCATGGATAACAAAAATCAATTAAAATTGTACTGTAACCATCCTTAGATTTAATTTAATAATTATGGAATCCTGTACAATTGTTTGTCTTTCCGAATAAATAAAATTAAAATAAAATAATAGTCTATATTATCATCATGCCTTCTTCATCTCTCTTCCTTTCGGCAGCATCGCTATAGTAGATAGCTATTTTGTCCCTGATTGCAGGACTCAAATGCAAATATTTAAATTATCAAGATAGTGTATCAATCCATGGAAACGTAGTCGTTTCCATGGATTGTACTGTAACCATCCTTAGATTTAATTTAATAATTATGGAATCCTGTACAATTGTTAGTCTTTCCGAATAAATAAAATAAAAATAAAATAATAGTCTATATTATCATCATGCCTTCTTCATCTCTCTTCCTTTCGGCAGCATCGCTATAGTAGATAGCTATTTTGTCCCAGATTGCAGGACTCAAATGCAAATATTTAAATTATCAAGATAGTGTATCAATTTAATGGAATAACTTTCAATTTACACATTTTTTTTCTCTAATATTTTTACGAACACTATTTTAGGTCTGCCAGTGGTCTTGTCAAACGCTCACTTTCTGGATGCAAATCCGTTGTTATACGAGCGCGTTGAGGGTATGACTCCTAATGAGGAGCAGCATGGCAGTGACTTCATCATAGAACCTGTAAGTAATATTAAAGCTTCATAAGTAGAAGATAGCCTTTACCCAGCATCGAACTAATGAGGATAAGGGTTAAGACATTAGTGTTGGAATCCCCGATGTTGAGTTAGTTTTTTTATTCTTTTCATAAAGATTAAATGACCTCATGGTTAGAGAGAGAAATCTATTTGATCCCGTTACTGCCCAAGGTTTAAACAACATGTGTATATTCAAATTTTTGCTCACCAATTAGTTTTTCTTTGAAAGTTTTAAATCTTATACAAGCTTCAGTATTCAACTCTTTCTAGTATTGGAGTCGTACATAATATAATAATTCGGTATTAATTTGCTTCTTCCAGTTAATCGGTTTGGTAATGACAACGAAGTTTTCTGTGCAAATGAACATAATGGTGCACGACGTGGACTTCAATTCCAAGATCAGCAGGTTCTCTGACATGTTCGTGCCCATCGGCTACTTTAAAATTGTGAGTGTCTACTTGTACTTCACATTTATCCTCATTCGCAGTCATGTCTGTTCTTGCTCCATTTCCACAACAGTAATTAACATACTATGCCTGCCATTATATCGTCAATCCCTTGACGTAAAGACACTGCCCTGTTTGACAATCAAATAGGGACCAATGATGATGTAATAAATATTTTAATAGTTTACGTCAATATTTTAAGAAATGTCAGTGAATTTAATGTCATTATTACTGATAGTGTCTGGTCTGCTACAAAATTGTGAAATCAGGGAAATTATTTTTTAAGCGAATTGACTATAGTGAAATCCAAATTAAAATTTAGCACTTTAATAATAATTTATTATTAAAAAATAAATAAGCTAAAATTAATTATCAATAAAACAGTTGCGAAATAAGTAATTTGGTCTAATTGAAAAGAGATCAGGAGAAAACTTAAGATACATAGGCTGGTAAATCTTTGTTACGCATTTGGCTTCCGAACCAGGGAATCTATTGCAATCGGTTTTAGGACCACGACCACAAAAATACGTAAACTTTCAAATGAATATATTTTATAAAGATGAACCTAAGTTATCACGATAGAAACCGACTAAGGAAGAAGCGACTAGAATCAATTCAATTTTTTTGTAAATTTTGACATTCAAAAGTGCCTTTTATGAGCCTATTTGAAATAAATGATTTGTCTTTGACTAAATTTTTTGTACACCTACGACAAATGATATACCTAGGATATTACACCAGAGAAAAGGCTATAACTTCCGTTGAGAGAGCAAATAAGGGAGAATACATAGCGAATTCGGAGATAATCTTACACCGTTTGTGCAGAACTCGATAACATCATGGTTGACTGCTGGTAGATAACAGAACATAGCAACTTGTAACTTGGTTAGGAATTAAGTTGAAGTTTAATCATTAAAATTTACCTTTCACAATATAAAATTGAAAGTCCAATATTTATAAAATCGACTAGATTCAATTCATATTTTTCAGCGAATGAAGATTTTTATAGAAAATTGACAGCCAGCAATAATAATTTAGGAATAAAAAATTGATGGCCAGCTAGAAAAATTAAACCAATAGTTTGAAACCGCAGACTGTCCGTATATTCAAATCGAAACTGTAATTCTTTGACAGTTATATAAAATAGCCATAACACGGCAAATTGGCATTTGTTTACATTTAAGAAACAATTAATATCCTTGACCATTATTATGTTAAGGATTCTCATTTTAGCAGCCGTAGTTGCTCTTCACTGGACAAAATTGTTAGGGGCTGCGTCAAAATGTCCACCACTAAAAAGACATGTCACTGAATAGTTTATATATTAAATAAGAGTTACTTTTACTTAGACACCACTACACACTACACTATTAACATACTAGTTCAATACTCAATACTTTATTTGAATTCCACCATGTATACCCTGTGCGAAATAGTAAGAGAGAGGAAAGTTTTGAATAGTTATTTATCCTATAACGGAATATTTGTTTAAACTATGACAGCATTTTCTTTTTTTTTTGTTTTTTTTTATTGTTTTTGGTTATAAAGGTATTGTAGTGTTGGATATTGAGACTAGTTTTGCGCATTTTCTTTTTTCTGTGCCTCATTCATGCTCTTTAGAGCAAGTGATATTTTTGCCTCTATTAGTTCTAGGGCTACGTTTATAATGTCTCTACGATAATCTTCCCCTTTTCCAGGTACAACCAAGAATGCAAGATGATCAAATATATGGCCTAAGGATGATCCACGTCTACGCTCCCTACATCCTCCTGAGTGTACAACTAGTCGTCGTGGTGGCTGGTCTTCTCCTTCTGGCATATTCAGCAAGACTTCTCTACTGCCACTGGATCTGTACGAGAAGAAAAGACATTGCTTTTCATAGTGAGAATATAAAAGTGAAAGAAATATTAAGCACTCAACCACTTATGAACGGATAGTTTAAATCAGGGCCATCTGTTGAAGTGTTTGGAAACTGTTAGTGAAAAAAATACTGTTTTTATAGTGCTACAAGGTTCTATTGGCGTCTGAATGATATTAACAGGGGCGTTGTTGGTATTGGTATTTACATTTTGTAATTTTTTTACAGAAATTGTATTGAAAAAACAAGATGGCGGCGTCAGTTCCGATTTAGGCCACACGCCAAAAGAACCTTAAGGCGCTCCCTCACAACACTGCGCTCCGTAACAATCCAAAATTCGATAAGATTCGCATTAATGTTAAAATTCTGTATCACGGGTGCTGCAACTCGCTACTGTTACTACATTACAGGTGACTGGTCCCGGTGAATGTAATGTTACAAAATATTTGTATCATTAAAGGTTGCACACTGTAATGCTCGGTTGTCCTCACTCACTGAGTTACCTAATGCTCAAATCTGAACTGTTACATCACAGGCGATTGTTCCCGGTGAGCTAGCGCCAATGTAGCGTTTGCATTTTGTCATGTCAAAAATGCAAATGTTATAAATGTTTTTTTTTTTACTGTATGCAAATAAGTAGGCATGCAGTGATACGCTGACAGAACAGTTAACCGCATGTCAATAGTTACATTTGTTGAATTAAACGAAAACCTTACAGACATGACACAAAGGCGCTGCCAATGCCAAATTATTACTATGAAAACGCGGTCGACTGTACCTATCTATAATTACTAAGTGCTCGATTCTTACCAGAAAGAAACTGTAACAGATTTTAATTAATAATGTTTTTAACTAATGACATAATGTCGGTGATAGGTAGGTAAGAGTAGTTAAATTATAAAAAAAATACCAATAATAATCAACATACGTATTTTACATAGAACCAATATACATCATGACTCATGAGTCATGATCTATATTGGTATTTTTTATAATTTCTAACGTGACGTTATTATCGTGGACGTCCACGGCATCACGAGAGCACAGGGAAGTTAAATTTATGGAAATATAATATGAAGACGCTTTTAAATTTCCGCCAACGATAACGTTAAAGCGTGCACGTCTTTCCATAGATTTTGTGGACGATAATATCGTGACGTTAGTAATTATAAAAGCGCACAGTTTCTTACATACGCTAAAAAACAATCCAATACCTTTAAAGGCTTCTTTTAAACATTAGAAGGCTTCTTCTAAGGACCATTTCTTATTACAAGGCCCAAATCAATCAGACGGGAGGCGCGTGATTACCCACTTTTTGCGACGACTACTAGCCGAACACATGCTGGTGACTGGTGATTGAGCTCCACTCCGTCGACTAGTAAAAATAGGCACTTTTATCACTTAGATATCTTCGTTCTGTCTCAAAGTAATATCAATAAAAAAAAAATTGATAGTTTGATGGGTTTTAGTGTGATGGTCAAAAACAAAATTAAGTGTGATTAGTAACTAAGCTAAAAGTTTAAGATACCTACTTAGTATTTTAATGTAATTTGTACTTACCTATCTAATTAATAATGTACACTATAGTAATCTGTGGAAACGTTGTTGATTGTACATTTAACCACATGTTCTTTATATACATTACTTTTTTTTTTTGTAAAACATATTGTACAATTGTTTGTTTTTCCCAAATAAACAAATTTAAAAAAATACAAATCGAATCGGCTCAAAAGCCTCGTGGGTGTTTCTAAAGCTTTGGTTTCCTAGAAGAGCGTCACTGAAACGTTGATTTAAGTTGGTGTGTTTTCCTAGAGAGCGTTGGTGATACCGTAAAGAAAACCCCGTCCCCCAAAGATTTAAATAGCTAGATGTGCCCTAACCGTACTCAGTCACAAGAAAAAGTGTCCATACCGAGAAGAGTGAGCTCACACGTAGGGCGAATCTAATGATTTAAATCTTTGCAGCTGTCATAATTTTCATATCAGCTGTCATAATTTTCATATCAGCCGTCACTGCGGCCGTCAAGTGCGCCCACAGCTTTTCTAGGAAACCGTAATAATTTACGGTATAATTAAACTTTATTTTGCCGCCTAGAATTATAAATGCGGCAATCTAAAATACACACCCTGAAAGATTGATTTTATCGTCCTTAGCTTGACCGATTAATAAAGGTATTGCGATGAGTATACTCGTAGCCTCAATAAGTGATAAATTTGGAAAATATATCGACATTAAATTGTTTTAATTGTAAATAATAAATAATTACCATCATTTTGGATTTTTATTTTAATATTTAAGTAGTTTTTACCTCCCTGTGTCTTATGGGACGTTTTTATGAACTTGTACATGGTGCTCCCAATTTTCGCAGTTTCTTGTCACAATACCCATACCTAGTGTTTTCAACATTTTTCAAAATAATTTAATAATGTACGATTTTTAATTACCCACCTACGTTTCGTACATTTTCCTGAGCCGAAATTGTTATAAAACTAAACAATGTAACATAACTATACATACACACACACACCGCCATACAATTACAGGTATCCATATAGGTATAATGTAGCTAGGTAGCTACATCCACACTTAAATTATTATATTAATATCCTTTATTTCGTTAAATACATTGGTAATTATAACTTTAAATATATCTAATATTTAAAGTTTTTTTTTATTATTATTGGACTGCCTCGTTGGTCTAGTGGTCGCAAGCGCTACTGCTGAGCATGAGGTCCTGAGTTTGATTCCCAGGTCGGTCAGGTGTGTTACATGGGCAAATGTGGGTATACTATAAGTATGAAGGCACAGGATCAGATATACTGTTAAATAAAAGAGGTTCTTTAAATAATAAGAATTTAGATTTTCTTATAAATTATTTAATCAATTAATTTTACACGAAACTACACTTAATCAGTTTCAAGACACAAATAGCTATGACACCCAGTAATAGCTTAGTTTACACAAAATAGTAACAATGTACAGAGAGGCAGAGTAACATTAATTGAAAGCAATACAACCTGTGCACTGGGCAACGCCTGAAGGTAGAATGCCATTTCGCCGCCGTGCGGACTCTTTTATACGGTAGTATTGTAGGTGGGGCAAAGACGTAGCGCGCTACGACGTAGCGATCACTAACTCCGCCCAGCAGCGAGGAGGTGGGAGAATGTCGTAGCGCGCTACAGCGCCATAGTGCTACAGCGTAGCCCGATGCACGTGTTGTTTACAATGTGACGCCGACACGGCCATGCTGACGTGCGGACGTCCTCGAACGCTTAGCCCACAATGCCACATCTAGAACATGAAAAACTGATTAAGTACCGTTTGGTCATCCTGCTATTGTTTCTGGTCCGGTCTACTTATACCCTTCAGATATTTAACCACTTGGTCCAGTCAGCTATGACTCTACAAGGCTTGGTCCGGTCAACTTCTGACCCTCCAGATATTTGACCACTTGGTCCAGTCAGTTATGACTCTACAAGGCTTGGTCCGGTCAACTTCTGACCCTACAAGATCAGTCCCCTGGTCCGGCAATAGTTTTGCCCTTCAGGTGTATCCCTTCAGTTAAACTGGACCGGATCTAGCTAGGCCGAACAAGTATCGTTCCTTTAGCTTAATTAACAAATAGCTCAATACTTTGGTTGATGTACAAGTGCTTCTGTTACAATGTTAATTGATTCAGGTCCAATAGATTCTACTGAAACAGCACGTAAACCAGGGTTTCTACAATATGCATTACTATGAGAACTGGTAGATATAGTGTCACTTTTAGCAGACATGGTATCACTATTGACAGAGGTATCACTATTGGCAGACATGGTATTATTATCGGCAGAGATAGTATCACTATTAGTAGACTGAATATCATCAAAGTTAATATGTTGCCTAGTCTCGTGAACCTCTGTGTTGTTATTATCCGCCGACACGTCATCCTCATCAAAATTTTCTGTGATTTCCAAAACAATGCCTGACCACGGGGTACTTCTCGCAAGTTTTCGTGAGAGTATTTGTAGACTCTATTGTTTCCATTAATGTGTTTTAATTCGTACCCATCATTTTCCAAAATAGCGGTTATTTTAAAGGGGCCTTTGCATTTACGGTCTAGTTTCGTTTGGTGTCTTTCTTCGCTTTTAACAAAGACAGAGAAACACTGCTACAACTACTGAACTACTGAAAAAGGTTTAACTATAGCTTTACCCTTGTTAAATCGACCTGTGTCATATTGAGCCAACTTTTTACACTAGCAGAAGCATCGGATCGAATGGTTACGAGGTTTAACCTATCTTCATTAGGATTATTAGTAGATACTCTTGATATCCTTAATGAACTGCCCTTAATACCAAACATTAATTCCAAGGGCGTGAACCCTGTTACTCTACAACGAGTAAAAACCATCAATAATCACGGAACAATACTCCTTACGCTCGCTTTTTCGGCTGAGTTTGCCAGTTAAATCCAAATGAATTGTATGCCATGGAATGAGCAATTTAGGGATTGGATATAGATGGTCCTGCTGGGCACCCGACGGACCTTTGGAAACCTTACAAACGACGCACGAATCTACCTTTTTTTTTTAAAGTTTGAACATTTTTTGGAACCAATAAGGATCGTATAATTTATCGAGCGTTTTTTTTCATAACCATGGTGTTTTATTTAGCTGTATCCATGATTAATCATTGATCAGGTTAAAGAGTGTGGCAATATTGTTAACCATTTAGTGGTTTTATTACGTTAGATTTTACGATAAAGTATGCCCTGTCTAATATCGTATGTGTGTGATATTTCAGACGCGCAAGTAATTCGAACGGAATTTGGAAATAATGTCTGATATTTCAGAATCACGTTGTTCTATAGATAACCAACACCTCTCCAGTTCAGCCAAATTTACAATTTTAGCTGGTTTATGAGTAAAAGATGTGTCAGCATGATTACGTGAAAGAAAGACTGCATGTGCTATATTTTTTCCCTCTTTATAAATTATATCAGTCATACGACTGCAAAATTGCCCACCACCTGTGTACTCTAGGTATAATGTTCTTTTTGGAATGGGAGGCTTTTAAGGCGTTACAGTCCGTAAAAACCGTAAATTTATGCCTATACAGGTAATGTCGAAAATGTTCCACAGATTTAACTATGGCTAATGTTTCCAATTCATACGAATGATAACGACTTTCAGCACTTGTGGTTTTCTGACTAAAATAAGCGGCAACATGGGGTAGACTTTTTTTTAAGTTTAGCCCCATATCCTTCACTTTTTGCATCAGTGTGGAGTTCGATGGGTAAAGGGTCAATTTTTTTTTTCAATTGTCAGAAATGACATATTTTACTATTTTATGATGTACGTCATTATGTTCACAGGTCCAATTAATAGTAACCTTTTTGACCGCGGCTAGAGGATACAAAGGTTTCATCAATTTTGAGAATATGTGGCAGGCCTGTAAATTTATGAACCTGAGTAGCAGTGCTTGGAGGAGGGATATTTTTTAGGGCTTCAACCTTATGAGGACTTGGTCCAACCTCTCCAGAGGATATTACGATACCCAGATATTAAATTTTCGTCTTTATAAATATACATTTTTTTTAAAGTTACCCTTCTTGAACGGTCTCTGATTCAGGAGGTTTAAGGCCGTATTTATAGCCCTTTGAAAAACCTGTGGAGCGTTTCGTAAAACAAACTGCATTGGTTAGGTACTCAAATTGACCCGAAGGTATAACAAAAGCAGTTTTCTATAGACTCCTTATGGACGCAAATTAGTGAAATTCAGTGGCCATATCCAAATTAGAGAAGAAACAGGCCCCATGTAACTTATCGATTTGATCACTAATTAGTGGTAAACGATAGCTGTCTGGTCGAGTATTGCTATTCAGTTCCCAGTAATCAACACACATACGATCGCTACCGTCCCCTTTTTTTAAATTAATAATATGGGGCTTGCGAAAGGCGAAGAACTTTCTCAAATTATGTTAGCATCTAGTAATTTTTGAACCTTGTTATTAACGATTCCTAACTTGGTGTAAATTTCTGTTGTCTTGTGTTCTTAAATAGCCTGTAAAGTCGCCTATGTACAGTTTTATTTGGGTTTATGAGATCGATTTTTAGCTCCCTGGTTTTAATACGCGTAGTAGGAACATTTTGTATAAAATATGAGGAATATTTATTTCAATCAAAAGTTCCTTTTCTTTACCGGTAAGATCTGTGTCAATCGAATTAATGTCGTGAGGCATTTCCAATTTAGAGCTAAGATTTGAAATTTTATTTTTGGGAAAAGTTAAGGCATCGTTACTAACTACAACGGATATTCCTTGCCCCAAAATGACGCGACCTAATAATACGTTTTCATTGAGAAATTCGTCAGGCAATACATGATATGATATGTAACATCGAGAAGACAGTTTTGTACCATGGTTGGGAATTTTATTTGGAGTGAGCAATTAACGTTATTAGAACCGATAGAATTGCAATTTCTCCGAAATGGTGTTGACGGACGGGGCATTTTCGTGTACGATTCAGACGTACCTGGTTCTTCAATTCTTCTCTTTAATGAGAAGCTGCGCAGTATGCGGAAGAGTTGATTCTTATCGTTTATAACGACAGAATTGAGTTAAGGCCAAATTTTGTCATCGCACTGTGACAGGATAGATATGCCAAAACCGGTTAGTATATTTTCCGGTAAATTCGCATTCCTGCCTCGACTTATTAATTTGAATTTTGATAATTAAATCAAAATAATCCTTCATTGTCATGGATTTGTAAAATTTAAAGACCAGCATTTCCTTAACAACAACCCATGAAATATTATCTGGCTTGATTTTAACGCACACCAGTTGATCATGTCGGTTTCAGGTGCATCAAGATCGAAAGGAACCAGCATTGACTGCGTGCTGGGTGTCATGTAGCTAGGTGTCATACTATCTGCTATTTTTTTTTTAAATAATTGTGTCCATACCAGCCGAAAAAAATTACATTTGTTCCTGTATTAAATTACTGGCAGTCCCAGATAAAGGTGGGAGTGGGTCTGATCCCACTTCTGATGAAGGCACAGGATCAGATATATTGTTAAATAAAAGAGGTTCTTTAAATAATAAGAATTTAGATTTTCTTATAAATTATTTAATCAATTAATTTTACACGAAACTACACTTAATCAGTTTCAAGACACAAATAGCTATGACACCCAGTAATAGCTTAGTTTACACAAAATAGTAACAATGTACAGAGAGGCAGAGTAACATTAATTGAAAGCAATACAACCTGTGCACCGGGCAACGCCTGAAGGTAGAATGCCATTTCGCCGCCGTGCGGACTCTTTTATACGGTAGTATTGTAGGTGGGGCAAAGACGTAGCGCGCTACGACGTAGCGATCACTAACTCCGCCCAGCAGCGAGGAGGTGGGAGAATGTCGTAGCGCGCTACAGCGCCATAGTGCTACAGCGTAGCCCGATGCACGTGTTGTTTACAATGTGACGCCGACAAGTACACCTCTGCCCAACCCTTTGAGGATTACAGGCGTGATGTTATGTTAATGTTATGTTATATTATAAAAACATTTAAAAATATAAAAAGTGTAGTCCACCGGTATTGGGAACGGGTCTACCCTTTATAGCAGAACTTTTTATGTTATAATATTATTTTGCATAACAACAGATAGCATAAACTTCATTTCGCATAAAATCGTTTGGCATACACTCATGTATCATACATTCGAAACTCATAATTTTGTAAGTCAGAATCATCTTTAGGCATAAATTTCATATTCATAATAATTAATAAAAAAGCAGAAAAATCATATCGCATTAAGTTCACACAAACATGCAAACAAACATACACCATGCATGCAACAAGCATGGAGCATGCAAGCGAGCAAGCAGCATGCAGCAGGCATGGTTTCTGTCCGGCGCGCCCCTTCCAAAAGGTAGTTTTCGTATGGAGAAGAGTGGGCAAGAAACTCCACCGTTACTCTTTTAAAATGTGTTCACAATATCTTGTATACACTAATTATATAATTATATGTGAAGACGATGCACCTAGAATAAGATTACTATACCACGATAGGTAAAAAGAATGAAAAATGAAGGAATGACATTTTATTATGTGATAGATGCATGGTGCTCACATATTTACAAACATTGTAAAATTATACGATATTCTTAACATTTTAACAAGTACTACTAATAAGTCAGTGTGTGAGTTCAAGTAATCACAGAATATAAAATCAATATTATAAAAAATAATATTATACAATTAAATTGGCAACCAGTTAGATTTTGTATAAATTTTAAATTGTCCTATGGAGCAGAACCAGCATGTTTCCAAGCGTTTTTATCTTGGATATAACTATAATTTTTAATAATATGCTTGTTTACAAAGTGTACTTTTTATATGAGTTTTAAATTTTCTTTCATTTAATTCTAATATAATATCACTCTTTTACTGAAAAGATTAAGATTTTTCCTTACGTACCTGATGTTTTCATAGATATTTTGACAAGGTACCGTCATGATGTTAATATTTTTAAACAGTTAACATATATTGCTATAAAGGCTCTTTTCTGCAGAATAAAAATAGAGACGATATCTGCAGCCCGTCCCCATAGTAAAATACCGAAATAAATACTGACTTTGTTCTACAGAAAAGGGTTGTACGAGCCATTTACAACCTAGGTCCGAGAGATTCCCTTTGAGAAAAATTCAAAGAAATATATATTCTGACTGTAGCCTCACAATATATTTTTGAAAACCTATTGTACAGTCACGAGCTTTAATTTGGGACCCATTTCCGTTAAATGTTGTTAGAACAATCATAATGCAATAAGGTCGAAACTTTGAAACTTTGCTTTAAGGTTGAAATGTTGAATGTCAAGTTAAGACATAAAATGTCTTATCTAATCGACCTATGAAATGATAACCTCGTTGCAAAAAGCTATCATTACGATTTTCTAATTACGAACATGTGTCGTGTCAGTGTCATTTAAGAAAATAGTTTAATGTGATATTTTCACAAAATATAATTTACCAATTAATAAAATGCTTGCGGCTAATCGTGACCAAATAAGGCTCCAAATTATTGATTTGCACGAACAAGGAGTAGGCATTCACGAGATATCGCGACGAATAAATGTGACAAGAAACACAGTTCGCCGCTGGGTTCGATGCCACGGGAACGAGGAAAATATTATTGACTTACGACGAAACAACCATCACCCGCAAGTTATAACACAAGAGCAGAGCCGCTTGATGCAAAGGCAATACCTGATGAATGGATTTACGCCAACGAGGCATTTTGCGGAAGCGTTTGAAGTCCACCCTTCAACAGTTAGAAGGCATCTTAAAGCTATGGGACTGCATCACAGGCGACCTGCAAAAAAAATTGCGTTGACGGATGCCCATAAAGCTGCTCGACTTATTTTCGCACGTCAGTATCTAAATTTTGATTGGACGACGACGGCTTTCATCGATGAAAAGACTTTTCAATCTTCCCAAACGGGCAGACTACATTTGTGGCGAATTGACAGGACGCGATACACGGAAGACCACGTCATAGCTAACAACGCGTCTGGTCGCATTACAGTTAACATGTCTGGCTGGATTAGTTCAGCCGGCATTGGAGAACTAATAAATTTACCACCCAGGGCCACTGCTCAAGATTATGTCGATTTATTAGACGAGAGTGTCCTTCCAACATTGCAACTATATTATCCACAAGAAGATGTTGCTCCAATAAACTTTGTTCAAGATAACGCAACAATTCATACGGCAAGAATCGTTAGAACTTGGTTCGACAATAATAGAGCAAATTTAAATCGTATTCCGTGGCCTGCAAAGTGTGCCGATTTAAATCCTATAGAAAATTTATGGGGCTTAATGGTTCAAAAATGGTCAAATAGAAACGAAAGAACTAGAGAAGCACTTATGGATCACTGCCTCACAGTCTGGGAAAGTTTAAGGGGTACTGACATATGTGACAAATTGATTGGATCCATGCGTAACCGGCTCCAGGCTGTGATTGACAATGAAGGTGGATATACGTGGTTTTGAATATTTATGATAAAACAATTACTGGAGAGATTTAAATTAATTTAGTCGTAGCCTTCGGTGATAAGTGTTTATTTTGTGCACCGCTAACCATGCTTTCTATATAATTGTGTTAAGATTGAGGTTTGTGTCATAAATGTCTTAATAAATATAAAGAATAAATAACTTTGTTTTTCTAAAGATTTTATTAATCAATATTTTAGCTGAAATCTTCTAAGCCCCCATAATCATAAACGGCCTTTAAACCTATTTTATTTTAAATATAAGAGTCTCTGAGCTAAGCCGCGGACAGACATGCAGATGGACATGGGCATGGCGAAAGTATAAGAGTTGCTCGTCGTTGTTGCGTTGTAAATAAGGAGCTTTAGGAAGAAGGAGATATAGATAGGTAATAAGTACTTACTTATTAAAAGATTTAAGTCAGTAAAAATCCAAAATTATGGCATAATTTAATATTTACAACTAAAACAATTTAATTTCTATATATTTGCCTAATTTATCACTTATTAATCTTTAACAGACGAAACACTTCTTCTTGAGTGCTTAATATTTCTTTCACTTTTATCTTCTCACTATCAAAAGTGATGTCTTTTCTTCTCGCACAGATCCAGTGGCAGTAGAGAAGTGTTGCTGAATGTGCCAGAAGGAGAAGACCAGCAACCACCAGTTAGATTTTGTATAAATTTTAAATTGTCCTATGGAGCAGAACCAGCATGTTTCCAAGCGTTTTTATCTTGGATATAACTATAATTTTTAATAATATGCTTGTTTACAAAGTGTAATTTTTATATGAGTTTTAAATTTTCTTTCATTTAATTCTAATATAATATCACTCTTTTACTGAAAAGATTAAGATTTTTCCTTACGTACCTGATGTTTTCATAGATATTTTGACAAGGTACCGTCATGATGTTAATATTTTTAAACAGTTAACATATATTGCTATAAAGGCTCTTTTCTGCAGAATAAAAATAGAGACGATATCTGCAGCCCGTCCCCATAGTAAAATACCGAAATAAATACTGACTTTGTTCTACAGAAAAGGGTTGTACGAGCCATTTACAACCTAGGTCCGAGAGATTCCCTTTGAGAAAAATTCAAAGAAATATATATTCTGACTGTAGCCTCACAATATATTTTTGAAAACCTATTGTACAGTCACGAGCTTTAATTTGGGACCCATTTCCGTTAAATGTTGTTAGAACAATCATAATGCAATAAGGTCGAAACTTTGAAACTTTGCTTTAAGGTTGAAATGTTGAATGTCAAGTTAAGACATAAAATGTCTTATCTAATCGACCTATGAAATGATAACCTCGTTGCAAAAAGCTATCATTACGATTTTCTAATTACGAACATGTGTCGTGTCAGTGTCATTTAAGAAAATAGTTTAATGTGATATTTTCACAAAATATAATTTACCAATTAATAAAATGCTTGCGGCTAATCGTGACCAAATAAGGCTCCAAATTATTGATTTGCACGAACAAGGAGTAGGCATTCACGAGATATCGCGACGAATAAATGTGACAAGAAACACAGTTCGCCGCTGGGTTCGATGCCACGGGAACGAGGAAAATATTATTGACTTACGACGAAACAACCATCACCCGCAAGTTATAACACAAGAGCAGAGCCGCTTGATGCAAAGGCAATACCTGATGAATGGATTTACGCCAACGAGGCATTTTGCGGAAGCGTTTGAAGTCCACCCTTCAACAGTTAGAAGGCATCTTAAAGCTATGGGACTGCATCACAGGCGACCTGCAAAAAAAATTGCGTTGACGGATGCCCATAAAGCTGCTCGACTTATTTTCGCACGTCAGTATCTAAATTTTGATTGGACGACGACGGCTTTCATCGATGAAAAGACTTTTCAATCTTCCCAAACGGGCAGACTACATTTGTGGCGAATTGACAGGACGCGATACACGGAAGACCACGTCATAGCTAACAACGCGTCTGGTCGCATTACAGTTAACATGTCTGGCTGGATTAGTTCAGCCGGCATTGGAGAACTAATAAATTTACCACCCAGGGCCACTGCTCAAGATTATGTCGATTTATTAGACGAGAGTGTCCTTCCAACATTGCAACTATATTATCCACAAGAAGATGTTGCTCCAATAAACTTTGTTCAAGATAACGCAACAATTCATACGGCAAGAATCGTTAGAACTTGGTTCGACAATAATAGAGCAAATTTAAATCGTATTCCGTGGCCTGCAAAGTGTGCCGATTTAAATCCTATAGAAAATTTATGGGGCTTAATGGTTCAAAAATGGTCAAATAGAAACGAAAGAACTAGAGAAGCACTTATGGATCACTGCCTCACAGTCTGGGAAAGTTTAAGGGGTACTGACATATGTGACAAATTGATTGGATCCATGCGTAACCGGCTCCAGGCTGTGATTGACAATGAAGGTGGATATACGTGGTTTTGAATATTTATGATAAAACAATTACTGGAGAGATTTAAATTAATTTAGTCGTAGCCTTCGGTGATAAGTGTTTATTTTGTGCACCGCTAACCATGCTTTCTATATAATTGTGTTAAGATTGAGGTTTGTGTCATAAATGTCTTAATAAATATAAAGAATAAATAACTTTGTTTTTCTAAAGATTTTATTAATCAATATTTTAGCTGAAATCTTCTAAGCCCCCATAATCATAAACGGCCTTTAAACCTATTTTATTTTAAATATAAGAGTCTCTGAGCTAAGCCGCGGACAGACATGCAGATGGACATGGGCATGGCGAAAGTATAAGAGTTGCTCGTCGTTGTTGCGTTGTAAATAAGGAGCTTTAGGAAGAAGGAGATATAGATAGGTAATAAGTACTTACTTATTAAAAGATTTAAGTCAGTAAAAATCCAAAATTATGGCATAATTTAATATTTACAACTAAAACAATTTAATTTCTATATATTTGCCTAATTTATCACTTATTAATCTTTAACAGACGAAACACTTCTTCTTGAGTGCTTAATATTTCTTTCACTTTTATCTTCTCACTATCAAAAGTGATGTCTTTTCTTCTCGCACAGATCCAGTGGCAGTAGAGAAGTGTTGCTGAATGTGCCAGAAGGAGAAGACCAGCAACCACGAGGACTAGTTGCACACTCAGGAGGATGTAGGGAGCGTAAACGTGGATCAACATTAGGTTATATATTTGATCATCTTGCATTCTTGGTTGTACCTGGAAACAGCGGAAGATGTTAGTGGTGACATTAGTTTAAATGTATCCCTAGAAATAATAGAGGCTAAACACATCAATTGCTCTACAGAGCATGAATGAGGCACAGATAAAAGAGAATGGGCAAAGTGGTTACAATATCCACCACTAACAATACTTAGATACCATACTTAGATATTTAGTATGTAAATAGTAGAGATGTCTAAGTAAAAGTTAGCTCTTATTTTAATAGATAGTGGTGGACATTTGGACCAAACATGTTTCGTGGCATAGGGACCCTGACGCTTATGTAATTAACGCGTTCACTATATCATGAACTAATTATTATTTTTACACGTTTCCGCCTATTTCGGTTATTAACGACATAACCACTGGTATTGTTGTTCTACCAAAATGGCCAACGCAACACCTTTAAAAGACTCCTCACCTTAAAACACTCGTTTTAAAATCGGAGGGTAATTTAATTATTTCTCGTTGTAGCGAACGTGCAATTCACCTACAAATAACACTGGTTGTTGGGAGGTTGTCCAGACATCATTTCTCTGAAGTGAAATTCCACAGTCGTCCATACCCATAATACTAGCATCTTTGTCAGATAACACTGTCAAGCAGAATGCATGCCCTAAGAAGTGGTTTACGTTTTGTCACAAAAACAATATAGAACCTTAAAATGCTTCAACGTCAAGTATTCTCTGTTTTTTAACACAATTGTTTATTACCGGAGCTCGGTATAGTACCATTTTTTTATTTTGGGTGGTAAATGATCAAATAACTTAACTAATAATGGAGGGCGTGTCAGACTCTTACTGACTAAAACCCACCCGTGTTCCTTTTTTCCCACAGTTCCCACAGTTGCCTATACGTTGCCAGGGGCCACGGTATCCCTTTCGGACTTTCCCGCGACCCCGACAGGCATTGGTCCTAGCGGAACCCGCCAGTTGTGCTGACATCCCTTTGAGACGCGCGTGGAACAGAACGCGCCGTGAACGATGGTATGGTACCTTAAATAGCTCCTGATCCGGTTTATCGTTGTTACTTGCACACGATATTGCAAACAATGAATATATACAAAGATTCTTCTATTCATTTATTTTCTTCATTCAAACTCCCAAATCACAGATACAATACGTACCTTAATTGATTATATTTCACCACTGCGATCTCTAAACATCTTTAAACTAAATGGGCTGGCCATGCGCGAATGTCATAGTCACGAACAAATGTTTTTAATCTAACTATATTTAATTTTCATTGGATGAAATAAAATATTATTCTCCTAAATTCGATGCGAAATGGCGAGTCTGTGAGTAAAACTACGTGTGTGTTAATGCTAATATCTTCCAACGAAGCTCTTCGAGTAATTGTGATTGAACTTCACGTACAGATAAGTTCGTTTATTCATCAATTAATTTCCCTGACTTCAAAATGTTATATACGATTGTAGAAATAGGGCAGTGTATCTTTAAGTTAAGGGATTGACGATATAATGGGAGGCATATGGTAAAATAAAACAAGAACAGACGTATCTGTGAATGAAGATAAAGTTGAAGTACTAGATACTCACAATGGTAAGTAGTTGACACTCACAATTTTAAAGTAGCCGATGGGCACAAACATGTCAGAGAACCTGCTGATCTTGGAGTTGAAGTTCACGTCATGCACCATCACGTTCACTTGCATGGAGAACTTTGTCGTCATCACCATGCCAATTACCTGGAAAAATTAAATAAATTGATGCAGAAACAATAACGCTAGGTATACAGATTTGAATATCACACACAAAATCCAACAAGAAAAACTAATTGGTGATGAACATTTAAATACACACATATATGTAGGTACATGTTTTCAAAGCTTTTGCTTAGCAGAATATCAAAAAGTATCTTCTTTCTTAACCATGAATTCAGTTAATCTTCAGGTACTAACTTAACAGGTAACTTACTGAATTTATTTTATTTATTCCAATTCTTATGTTAAGTTACCCTCATCAGTTCGCTACTGGATAAAGACTTTATTCTGTACATAAAGCTTTAATATTACTTACAGGTTCTATGATGAAGTCACTGCCATGCTGCTCCTCATTAGGAGTCATACCCTCGACGCGCTCGTATAACAACGGGTTTAATTGCTGATTCCCGGCCACCGTAGGCGCGGGCTTGCGGACGGTGAGCAATGGGTAGCTCGCCGTCCGGCAAGGACCAAGCCCGGGTCGACGGCGCGTTGTGTTCCACGCGCGCCTCAAAGAGTGTCAGCGAGTGAAGGGGTCCGATGAGAAATGAGGGAAAGTACTCTAAATATTGGATATAGCAATGCCATTGACAGACTTGATCATGAACTTGTCCTCATCTTTGGCGCTTACTTCTACCCTGAACGGTGCTTTTTCATCGTACAGCTGGGAACATAAACTTAATATATCAGTAAGTGGCTGGATGTATGGAAGAAGCTAAAAATATAGTCAGCTATCTTGTCAACTGCAATTTTATGCCCAAGAATTTTGCTTGGTTTAAAGAACTTCCTTTTTCTTAAGGTCTAACATAAGAAGAAGGAAGTTCTTTAAACCTCCAGTCTCCAGTCTAACACGACTTCTTCTGTAATCACCAGCTTATAAAAACTCACCCTATCCAACAGCCCCAAGGTATCAAAGTTTATCCACCCCGGCAGGATGTTGTTGCCCAAACTGATGAGGGGATCATTGTACCCCCACAGGTAGTCATAGGCCGACATCTGAACAGTGGCGTGCTTCCCAGCCGGGAGGCTAGCATGTTGAACCCCATTTAGGCGAAATAACCGTAGTTGGACACTGCTGATGCCATACTCTAAAAACAGAAGGTTTTAATAGTTTTTAAGTTTTGAATATGTTCGGTAGGACATCTCCTTCAGCTAAAACAAACAGCTGCCCTAATCGTCCGGCTTTAAGAACACAAACAACCTTGTGTCATGTGGGCTATGTGCCGATGAGAGTCTGCTGTTGTAGACATACTATCGCTGAGTACAAACTCAACAAAATGTATCAAAAACAAAAGTAAATTCAAAATAACCAGCCGGAGATACTCGTAGGACTACAGATCACTCCCCATGCGAAACAATGTTCACAACTAGATATTGCTGCGTAGCAAAGTGAATCAGATATAGGTGTCGGCTACACTGATTCGCATAAATACCGTCGATCTATATCATCATTAAAAAAGTATCAAAAATAAAATATAAATAAAAATCTTTTTAAAAACAAGCTGTTATTGAACTACAAAATACTAAATTAAACTAACGTAAACATAGAACTTTAATATTTTCTTAAAAGTTTGAGGCTTATCTTTAGGTATAAGAAGGACGTTTACGCCACAAGCTTTAAAAAAAATGATCAACCGTACTAAACTTTAACCTACTCGACTTAAATGTATGGAACGCCTGACATTTCATTCGCGATTACGATGTATCGAACTTCGAACGAAAGAAAGTTGTTCAGGTTGATGGTCTGTACCACAACCCTTGATTAAGAGTCCTATTACATTTTTGACGCAAATTCATGATTTTTGACGTTGTAATTTTCAGCAGCAGTAAGATATTTGAATTATTTGATTATGAATAACGATAGTGCCATTCTCTTTATTGTAAGTTGGAGTTGCACATTTTAACTTTTCTTGTCGTGTAATTTACTATGAATATTTTACGAACTCAGTTTACAAGGAAAAACGTCGGCAATGGAACTTTGACGCTCAAATTCACATTGTTTCATTCAGTTCTAATAAAAGCGAAAGTTACTAAACGATAACTTGAATTTTTTACTTGTTTATTGGAGTTCTAGAATTTCTTTAAATTCTTTGAGTTTTCAGGGAAAAGTCGTAAAGAAAACCAATAAATGTCTTGATTTTCATGTCCATTATATTCCAAATAAACACAATTAAATCAAATAAACTAATATGATATAAAACTTCGATCTACAGTGAATACGTTTCATTAGTTTTTGTTTCTCAATATAATAAGACAAAATTACAATAAATTAAATTAAAGTACTATATATTCCGCGTCAATTTAGCAAATTACACGAAAATAATGTGTAACTCCAACTTACAAGAAAGAGAATGGCACTATAGTTATTATAATCAAATAATTAAAATATCTTACTGCTGCTGAAAATTACATGGTCAAAAATCATGAATTTCCGTAAAAAAATGTAATAGGACTCTTAAGATCACACCTTTCTGATAATATAGAACATTGCATGCCGTATAATATAGACCATTGAATATAATAGAGACTGGAAAATCCAGAGTGTTCTTATGATAAACTCACCAACATGGCAATATTCGGCATGGTAAGTATTTTGTCTTCCGGTCTGCCAACTGACTCCTCAGGTAGGAAGGTGACTCTGTGCTGAGGACTGTACCTCATCACGCCAGCCGCCTTGTCTATCTCCAGGTCATCATTTGTTCTGTTCTCTCTGGAAATAATTGAAAAAACAAAACCTCAAAAATCGTAATCTCCTTTTGGGCTCGCCACAAGTGTGTGTATGTCTATCTGTACCTGTGTATGATAGGGTTGCCAATTATTTGGTCGATTTTGATGTTATTTGTTACATATTAAGCTATAAATTTCCAGTACAAGCTGATCTCGCATTGAATAGAATTTCCGTACAATGAGAGGTCAGCTTATACTGGAAATGTGATTTAGGGTTTTAGGTTGGTCAAAATGAAAAATTGAAACCCTTAGAGGATGATTTAATTGTCTGTCAAGACCCCTTTTCTCAGGAAAGCGTGGAGGCATCAAGTTGAAATAGATATAAAAAACTTAGATCTACTATCCCTTGAATCTTGTAACGAAAATCAAACCTCCAAGTCAACGAAATAAAAAAATATGGCCATTTATGCCGCATTTTGACACTCGCAACTAGCACTCACACCTTGTCCGTTTTTTTTTCAAATAATTAAAACAGGTATTGTGACAAATGATTCTAAATTCCTTAAAATACTAATTTTTCATTTTACTATTATTATCACCATTAATTTGTAATACCTATTCAGTGCCGCCATTGACCAATTAATACCTACCTATTAGAAACTTTGGTTAATGACTTTAATTTGTAATAACTTTTGACAGAGTAAGCCGATTTTAATTAAATGAAGACTAAATATTAATTCAAGATATGACTATATTTCCAATCCCTTAAATCTCTTGAAAAGAAGTACATATTAGTCGCTAGTACATGTACAATTATTGTCTGCCTGTATGACCACCTTGTTCTTCTAAACTACTCCACGGATTTTGATGCAGTTTTCACCATCATTTATTTTAAGGTTTTTATTCCGAAAGGTTTAAGTGTGTAAAACATTATTAAACTTACGTATAGATAACGATGTACGGTTTGGTTATGTTGAGAGGATGAATGAAAGGCGACTAACAAAATTTATTTACAAGGCAGATGTGACTGGAAACGCCCTAGGAGGAAATATTGTTTTACGCAGAGGACGTACAGCGATCTGCGTATCCAATACAATAACGCGTTCAGGATACTGTTGGGGCTGTCGTGGCGTTGTAGTGCGTCCGGTATGTTTGCGGAGGCGCATACAGACGATTTTTACGCCATATTAAGAAAAAGGACCGCATCCATAGCCGTCCGGCTGCGCACCGCCACTAATAGTCTTCTGAGTGTGTTCCGAGATCGGTGGGACTCCCCTCTGCTGCGTCACTGGGTAAATATCCACACCAGTTGAGGATGTACCTTTCTTATTTTATTACTAACACTAGTCTTTAAGTAATTTTGTTATACTAACACTCGTGTCTGAATTAAAGAATTTGAATTTGAATATGAATATACTCGTTCTGACCTTATTGGTGATGTTCTTGAGAAAGGACAGGTGCATAGTACTCGCAACCGGCGTGCGTGTATGACCAGATGTATGAACGTAAACGAGGCAAAAGCACTATGAAAGAATCGTAGCAGGTAGCGTTCTGTAGTTTCTGCCTACCCCTATGGGAAGAAAGCGTGAGTTTATGTATGTACTTCCAAGTATCACGTTATAACTGTGACTATAGTGATCTTCTTATTGACTACCTGTAGTTCAACGCCTTTCGTCACCGATTACCACGTCACGGTTGCCCGATGGGTAAAAAGAAATGGCTGATCTACCATAATAACGTTATTGAAAATAAAATAACTTGATTTGGGAGGTATGTATATTGAAAGCAAATAAAACAGTAGTGACTAAAGTGGATTGTCAACCTTGGTGCTAATTTGATTATCATTATTTTAAGAATTTTATTGTAATACAATACGATTTATTTATAAAATTAATGTAAAAAAAAACATTATTCTTTAAAACCTCACAAAAAATTCTGAGGTGTGTCTTAAAAAACCATGAACATCTGTTAGTTAAAGTTAGCGACAGGTGTGACACGCTAAAATTGCCTGTTTTGCTTCATAATTTTAATCAGATATATTAGCTACAATTGACTCCGTTATACATTTTTAAAGCATAAGAACCAAACAGTACGTTAAAAAAAAACTGCATTCAATAGAGAAATAAGAATGTCTTGTAAATTGTTTGTAAATGTTTGTGGCAGTACTTTTTCCTTAGCGACAATTTTTCTCGGAATGGCTCATGTCCGTTTGCATAACTTATGGTTATTACTAAGTACTTCACAGTACAAAATAAGGAAAACCATAACGATGTATCAGTCACTTCAATCGCATAATTATGTTAACGCATCGGAATCTAATTGAGGGTAGGTAGTTCCAGCGACAATATTCTGACCACACTGTTTTGGTCGTCCCTCACCATTAGTGTTAAAGATTAATAAACCACAATTTCCTCGTTTGACTAGCGACAATTTGCAATCGCAAGCTTGGCTGCTAAACGTGGGGCTCCGAGTTCATCTCCTATTCTCGACATAATATCACTATTTATTTAATAATCGAATACTTACAATAAAACTAATAGTTTACCTTAATTATCAGTACATCTCCAACCATTCTATCCCAGTCTCTATTTTTAACCGACACAGCCGTACCGTCACGTCGTCGTACCGTTACGAGCGCCCGACGTGCGCCCGACCCAACAGGCCGTTGTTCCGTCTTTTTCACATATCGAATCTTTTGGTGTTGCCGGTAGGTACAATATTCAACAATTATGTATTAATAAATAAATTGAAACCTAACACTACTTAAGTACATGGTAGGTATAACAATTTGTCATAAAAATAAATGAGACAGGACATCCCAAATTCCATAAGGATATACACTCCTTTGCAAAAAAAACGGGCGGTTTTGATTTTTCTACATTATTGGTAATTATTTAGTTTTAAAGAGGTTTTAATAGCCAAACTATGTTACGGACACTTACTAAAGAGTCTGAGTGTGAAAAAACGTTAATTCGAAATTCGTGGTTTAAAAAAATAATAATCCCTTTTTCAGTTTGTAACTTTTTACTTAACTTTTTGACGGGTTTGCGGTTAAAAGGTTATGAGGCAACTAAAACTAACTTCTCGTTATTTTAAGAAGAATAATTTGTGTTTGCCGCATAATCCTGCCTTATTATGGCTTAAAACAGATATTGTATATCGATTGTAATGGCAGAAAAAGCAATAGGAGCTAGTAAAATTATAGCGCTGCTGGAAGAGGGGTGAAGCCAATGTTACGTCTCACAGCGGTTAAACGTGAGTCGTTCAACCGTCCAAAGAACCTGGACTCCATACCAAAAGACAGGTTCCGTTCAGAGAAAGCAAGGTTCTGGGAGAAAACGTTGCACACAACCACAAGACGACCTCAAAAGATACCTTGAAGAGGTACGAGGAGCACAAGCCTAAGAAGAAGAAAGTGAGTAGAACACTGAAAAAAATGTTAGGTTGGATTTAACAGATTTTGCGTAAATGTAACCAAAGTTTGCGGTTGATTTTGGTCCTATCACGAATTTTTGTTGATTTTACCAAACACATTAAGTTGGTGTTGTACCAAATTTATTTGGTAGATTACACCTATATTTTGTACATTTTTACCAAAGTAATTTGTTAACATTTCGCACTAAAGTACTTTGGTATAATTTTTTACCAAAGTAATGTAGTAAAATTTCCCACCAAAGTACTTTAGTATAATTTTTACCAAAATACTTTAGTAACATTTTTCACCAAAGTACTTTAGTAACATTTTTACCAAAGTAATTTCGTAACATTTCTCACCAAAGTACTTTAGTATAATTTTTACCAAAATACTTTAGTAACATTTTTCACCAAAGTACTTTAGTAACATTTTTTACCATAGTACTTTAGTAACGTTTCTCACTAAAGAACTTTAGTAGATTTTCAACCAAAGTACTTTTGTAACCTTTTCATCAAAGTACTTTAGTAAAAAAAAGTACAATGTAGTTTGCTGCAATCTACCAAAGAGATATAGTATATTTTACTCAACTTATTTGTTTTTTTTTAACAAAAACATTTTGTATGTTCTACTGGTACCTTTTTTGGTACAAGTTACCGAAGGTAGTTTAATAGAAAATGCAAAGGTATTTGGTAAAATCTACAACAAAAATTTGGTAGATAGCACTTAATATATGGTAGAATGTATTAAATCAGTTTGATAGAAAAAACTAAACTTAACTCGTAAGTATAATCTATTTTATTTGGTAAACTCTAACAAACAACATTTGGCAGTACTACTAATCACGTTCGGTGTATTTAATCAGCGTTAGTTTGGTAATAATTACCAGATTTAAGTTTAGTTACTACCAAAGGTTGTTTGATAATGTCTACCAGATGTGTAATGTAGTTCTTATCAAGGTTAGCTTAGTATAATCTATCAGATGTGTATCGTGCTTTTTATCAGAGATAATATTGTATTGTCTACCAGACGTGTATCGCAGATTTGATCAAATATAATTAAGTATTATCTATCATACGTGTTTCGTATTTTTTCCTAAAATTTGTTTGGTAATATCTACCAGATGTGTATGCAGTTCTCATCAAAGTTAGTTTAGTATAATCTATCAGATGTGTATCGTGTTTTTTGTCAGAGATAATATTGTATTATCTACAAGAAGTGTATCGTAGATTTTATCAAATACAATTAAGTATTATCTATCATGTTTGTTTCGTATTTTTTCCTAACATTTGTTTGGTAATATCTAACAGATTTACGCTGTAGTTATTACCAAACTTGACTGGTAATATCTACCAATACTAATTTATCAGTGTTTGTCTGATTGTACCGGTCTTAGTTTAGTAAAACATACCAAAGAAATAGTGTAAATGTAGAATGCACTTGTAAAATGTACACGACTTTTTGGTATCCAAACATTGATTTCCAGAATATTAATAGGGTAATTAAGTAGGTAAGGGGGTTTCAATATAATTGAAAATTAGAAACTTAGTAGCTAATCTGCAATATTGCTGATTACGTGGCCACGAAAGTACGTGTGTACCATGTCAGCAATATTGCAGATTACCTAGTAAGTTTCTAATTTTCAATAAAATTATACCACACCCTAAAAATATGGTAGAAGAAAAAACCTTACAAGCAATACAAGGTTTGACAAAAAAAGCTTTTAAGACCGTTTGACAAACACTTCAAAAATATACAGGATTATTGGTAATTCCTTTCTAGGGAGATATACAGTAAAGTTCATTATTTTCAGTTAAAAGGTAATGTAGGCTAGCCGAAAATCAGCAGTTTCTAGAACACGTCAAATTACCAGTACCTAACCTTATTTAATATGGGCTTAATTAAAACGGTGGTTTAAAGAAAAAAAAACGATTTTTAGTACATAAAATTTATTTTAGCAATCATAAATACAATTAAATAATCACTAGATCACTCATCTTAAAATTATATCCTTACCTAAGGATTCAAAACCTTTCTTATTTTAAAGGACACAAGGCTGCCAGGTTTTGGCCAGGATTGATACTGTTTACAGCGATATGTTGCGTTTGCACTTAAGATATGGTCTTTTAAATGTTCACAAAAATCTTTGTAATCTTCAACTGAAGCAAGACATTTGAAACAAACAAACAACTTTTGATTAAATTTAGCAAATAAATCACTTATTCCAAGTCGGAGATAAAAGATGAGACTCCAGAAAGCTTTTTGTCTGATTTTGTGTCAATGTTATAAAAATATTTTTGCAGAAATAGCCAAATGTGAACAGCTTCTGTTGGATATTCTGCGTCCAGGCAGTGAAAAGTTTTGAAGCATACATCCAGCGCTTTCAAGAACGAATCTATTTTATAAAGGATGTTATCATACGCAACATAAAAGTCCTTCAGGGCATCGATGGTTGGTCCGACAGCAATAATGATGGGTTGGCACCGTAGACCCTTAGCAGTTTGAGCTTTTCGCTGATAGTCCAGCTGGGTGGGGATTTCACTTTGGTTCTGGAAATTAGAATGAATTGTTAACTTTTAACCATATTTTTTATAATTCCTAGTCAGTGTTGACACTGAGCATTTTTTATTGCTTAGGTATTGCAACTATAGGTATGTATTTATTTAAAGGGGTTCGGAACGTAATCCACCATTATGATTAGTCTGTGCGAAGCTCTCAAGCAAGAAGTGTAGGTACTTATACAGGCTGTTCCAAGGCGCCACATGGAGGGAAAGTATCTTAAGTATTGTAGACAGACAGTTTTACTGAAAGAAGACATCATTTTGATTTTAAAAACAATTTGAACCGCATTCTAAGATTTTTGAATAATCGCCTATCTGAACCGGGAATCTAACCCGCCAAATTGTAAAAAAAAACCGTAATTTTGCGACACCGATCAAAAGGCTCAATCGGAAGCTTTATTATTTTCCACGTAACATAGCATCTTAAATAAAAGGAAGAACAGTGTTACTAATCGGTAATTTTTTTCCCAATGGGTAACAGTGTAACACAAAATGGTGTAACTCAACGGGAACAAAGGAATTTTAATATTTAATTTCAGGAAAATTAATACCTTTTCTTTGACTGTGCTGTTGTTCTAAATACTGGATTTATCATTTTAAGTATTACTATAAATTAAGTACCTACTTGAGAAATAAATGAACAAAGGACACATTTCGAGCATTTGCAAAATTAAATTAATTTTAAGTAAAATGTAATTAATAAAATTAAATGTAAAATTTGATAAATGATAAATGATAAATGATAAATGATAAATGATTTATTTCTGCAAGTAGGTTTGTACAAACACTTTTACACGTCAATCATATTTTAAAAACTAGATGAGGTCGGCGTTTCCTATCTGACTACTCTGAGAAGAAAGGCCGAAACAAACTCAGAGGTCACAGTCTCTTTTAAAGTCCAGACATAATCTTGGTCAGATCATGTGAAGACGATGTAGATTGATGTCTGAAATGGTCTTTTGAGGAAATAACCATTCAGATTGAGAAGACCTGTCCAGTCAGTGCACGCATTTGTCAGTTATCGTGCAGCTCAACTCAGAATTTAAGGAGCTCAACGATTCGACGAACAATACCAAAGAAAGGACGTTTGGGTAGGCCAC
Organism: Xanthia togata; assembly: GCA_963853775.1. Lineage (NCBI taxonomy): Eukaryota > Metazoa > Arthropoda > Insecta > Lepidoptera > Noctuidae > Xanthia > Xanthia togata. The sequence continues at coordinate 1,957,072 of OY970801.1, forward strand.
ATAAATTACTCAAACTGCCAGACCATGATAAAAACTAATTGACAACAAAAAAAAAATTAAAACAAAACAAAAGGGAATATCTGCATAGTCTTCACATTCACAATAATTAAAATAATATAATACTTTAAAGTAAATATTCATGTCAATGAATATATAACATTCATTAATGTCAATGTGTATATAATAACCCGGAAATAATCTTGGTCAGAGCATTTCAATTTGAGGACCATGTAGATTTGTGTCTGAAATGGTCTTTTGAGGAAAGAACCATACAGATTTGAGTGGACCTGGCCAGTCAGTGCACGCATTTGTCAGCAATCGTGTAGCTCAACTCAGAACTTAAAAAGAGCTCAACGAATCGACGAACAATACCAAAGAAAGGACATTTGGGTATGTCTTTTATTTGGTTTGGGATGTTCTTCCTTTTATTTAAAATGCTATGTTACTTGGAAAAAAATAAAGCTTTCGATTGAGCCTTTTGATGGGTGTCGTAAAATTAGGTTTTTTTTTTTACAATTTTCAGGTTTGATTCCCGGTTCAGATAGCTGATTATTCAAAAATCTTTGAATGCAGTTCAAATTGTTTTTGAAATCAAAACAATGTCTTCATTTAGTAAAACTGTCTGTCTACAATACTTACTTTGTATGTTTCGCTTTTTTTCAATATCATCAATAGATTTAATTATATTCCTGTTTTAGTGTTTTATTGTTTATTGATATTTAATAAACTAGATAACGTACAAACTTAGATTTTGGTCCGACTGACGGTATATCAAAATTGTGTCAAAATCGGTTAAACACTTCGGGGGAAATCGTCGTTAGTATGGAAAGTCGTCATCTCACAAGTCTTAAAAGTGAAATTATAGGTACATACCTTTGCATGAAGAATGAAACTGTTCATAGCTTCTTGAATGCTTGGCTTTATGGTTTTTTTTTCCAGCTGTATCTTGGCACTGTATTCTCACCGTTGGAACTATTTTATATCCAATTGCCGCACAATAACAGAAGTCTATATCATCTGAAAAATAAAAATGAAATAAGTTATGATGCAAATTCGTTGACTTAATTAGTTTATGTTGTTAGTTTAAGTTTTATTAAGAAGTTTAGCCAATTATCTGATTATCAGTTTTTTTTTGCTAAACCTCCGAAACTATTTTTGCTATCTAAATATACTTAATAAATATAAATGGTTTTAATATCAAAACTTTCACTAATTTCACACAAAAACCGAAACTTCGAGTTTTGATCGATACAAGTATATTTAATAACCAACCTTCACTTGGATTTTCTTCAATCAATTTAATGTAGATAGAAGCAGCTTTAATTGTTTTAAAAAGATTAAGAGCTTTCTCTAAAAACATGGGCCATTTTTTGAACAGTCGAAGCTGATCCTTTAAACTTGGATTCAAAATCCAGTTCAATCTGAAAAAAAAAAACGATTATAAGTATATATATTTATATAAACAAATATTGCTCACAAGATAGAAACAAACAAATATACGGGGTCAAGCTAATAAAAAGCTTGTAAAAAGGGTTACAACTTACCAACTTATATCCGAAACTCAATTTATAAGAGGGCCAATCGTTCACGATGTCATGTATGTTTGCATATTTTTCCTAGTTCCTTCAGGCGCAATGTGGATGTTTTAATCCAATTCTCGATTACTTTGGGCACTGGCTCCTTGTTGTATTTCAGCCAAACTTTTAACTCTTCATATTCTTCATTAGATACTGGTAAACAATAGATCAAGTTTAGTCTAGCTTCAGCCTAATTAGATAAAATTATTAGATCTTGTATAATATATGTTCAAATTTGTATCACTTTGATTTTCAACTGCTGCAGCTGTGTCAGCAGGAACATCGTCGGTGCTCGCGTGGGATCTTCTTTCGTTAATTATTATTACCCCACTCTTCCGCAGGAAACGTTTGTAATTGTTATATCTATCAGCAAGCTTTCCCCTTGCCGGAATATATTTATTTTTTCCAAACTTTTGGCTTGGAATGTAGTATGTCTCCTATGGAAATCAAAACAAATTATAAGGAACTAAGCATGAAAATCAAGGAAATCAAAATAATCATTAAGTGTATTTGTCATGAATATCAACTTAACAACATGGAATTGATAGTTTTTAGGGTTCCGTACCCAAAGGGTAAAAGGGATCCTATTACTAAGACTCTGCTGTCCATCCGTCTGTCTGTCACCAGCCTGTATCTCATGAACCGTGATAGTTAGACAGTTGAACTACTTTAACCCCCCCCCTCCTCTATCTCCGAAACTACTGGGCCTAAAATTTGAAAAAAAAAGCACTACACTACATCATACATGCCTTACACTACACTACAGGAGTAAATAAGTGATCATAAATAACTAACAAAAAAAAAATAAAGGCAAAAGAACTTACAGTGGCTCTAGTGTAACTAATGATATTTTGACGCAAGAAAAGCGCGATCAAAACGTTCGGTTGCGTGTCAAACTTACACTTGACGCTCAGAAGATTTCTCTTTCGTGGCCGGCAATTACTACTCCAAAACTACTGGGCCTAAAATTAGGAAAAAAAAAAGCACTACACTATTCACACTACAGGGAGTAAATAATTGACCATTAACTACTGTAACTACATAGGTATCTCATTTCATTACAATTTAAAAACTGAATTTGCATTTCGATACCTTCACTTCAGTTGGGACTAACAAAACAATTTGGGCGGAAATATCTTGAAATTGTTGTTTTTTCATTTCGCCATATTTTTTCACATGGTATTCCACTACTGATTTAACCAAGTAGTTCCGTGCAGAAGTGTCTAATTTACCTTTTTTTTTTAAAGAAGCTAGACACATTTCTCCAGCATTATTGCTTTTTAAAATAATCGTTAAATTATCATTCTAAACAAAAAGAAAATACCTACCATACATTAAAATGGTAACAGAATAATCTAAAATTAAAAAAAACTTTTTCACAAAAAATAAAACCGACTTCCAATAAAAAACACTACAAAGTGAAAAATAACTTTGATTTCGGAAGTCGGTGTCTTTGGTTTTTTATTTTCGTTTTTTGACACCGAAAGTTATTTTTCACTTTGTAGTGTTTTTTATTGGAAGTCGGTTTTATTTTTTGTGAAAAAGTTTTTATTTTTCACTTTTTAGTTGTGGTACCTACCTATACAAAACCCTCACAAAAATTTGAATACCCATTACCTGCTATGTAAATTACAGTGATAGGAACTATTAGAATATCATCCACATATACTAGATGGGACAAATACGTATTATTGAAGCTAACTCAAAAACCCCTCATCAGATCATGACCAAATTTATATGGGACCACTTCTGAAGTATGCCCTATCAAACAAAAAAAGAATCATCAAAATCAAATCATAATTGGCGGAGTAATCGCGTAACAAACATACAAAAAAAAAATACAACCGAATTGAGAACCTCCTCCTTTTTGAAGTCGGTTGAAAAGAAGCGGGGCTACCTATTCGTCTCATTTTTAAACCCTTTTAGCTTCGTCCCAGCTAACTCCTGAGAGCCCAAATTCACAGGTTAAGATGTAGTCGGGGAACATATGAAATGCACTAAATTTCATTAATCTAGCTTTCATACTTTAGGTGTTATTGATACCTAAAATACCCGGTTTTGTCACTGGCTCACTCAAAATAAAGGCAAAACTTACAGAAGATTTCTCTCTTGTGGTCGGCAACTCTTCACTGCTTGTGCTGGCTGTGGGGCTGGGCGCAGAAAAATCGCTAGCAATGCTTAGAGTTTCATCAGATTCTGTCGCCTGTAACAAACAAGCAATTATTACCAAGTAAATTTTTAACAAAAACACACAACTATTAACAAAATTATACGATCGGGGGGTCGCGAAGGAATTTTGATAGTCATTATGAGCCGTGACACCCAAAAGTTTTGAAAAAAATAATATGAACACTTACCTGAATAATGTTTTGGAGTTTGTTCAATCCTCGCTTGAATAATATTCTTTCCTTTAAACTCGGAATTAATTCTCTTAGTTCCGTTTCTTGTATATCTTCAAGCAATTTGAACGAAATCTGATTTACTAAAAAAACAAGAGATAAACATTATTTCCACCAGAGCTGTGCGAGATTTCCGCATTCATACATTTGAACCTCGTAAACTTTTTCGCAAACAAATACCTAAATGTCAATGTCATCTCGCTATTTTATTAAAAGCGCTGTCATCCAGTTCCCTAGTTTCGGTCGGTCATCTTCGGGAACACTAAGTTAGTCGATGCCTTAGAGTATACATAAAATCTACTGTAAATTATTGTAGAACTGTAGAAAAAGAGTACAGTTCTTCAAGTGTGTACTTGAAGAACAGCTGTAGGTACTCTTTTTCTCGGTCGCAGTCGGATAATAAAACAGTAACCGCATTTTATCTGTAGTTATCCATAAATTTGGTATGTAACGGTAGCCAACGGGTTTTTTACTACTATAGTCGCGGCCATGTAACAATGTAGGTACTTAGGTACCTATAGACTTGAATGAATGAAATGTATGCCAACCAAACCAATCAGTAAAATTTACTAAAGTTCGTTTTGTAAATCTATCAAAATAAAATAGGTAGCTAATTGTAGGTATCTAACCACTATTTTTAGCTCAATATCTAGGCATCCTATATAATAAGGCCCCCATTCCTATAATCTGACCCATTGGCGGCATAACCGGAACAAAGAAATGTAGAAATAATTTAGTCACAGTAGGTACAGTACTAGATCACTTTCTTGCTTTTGGTAGTGATAACGATTTACAAAAAAAACGTAGACTATCGGGCCTTGACAAGAGGGGCTATATCCGTATCAAGTTGAATTCTTCATAAGCCATCCACTCAATCGTTAGTTCACTGCACAATAAGCTATCCTATCAATTTTACACATTGAACAATCAAAATTAATTTATTGAACAACTACAACTTAGAAACACGGCCAAACAAGTATAATTATAATAACCATCAAAATAGGCACTCACCTTCAAAGTTTGTTATAGTGTCTTCAGATAGTCCCCATTCAGTTAAATATTCGGCGAACCCCACGTTTAAGTCTTCTTCGTCACTTTCCATTGCGAGCAAAGCGAAGCGACTAACTAGCCGGCTGGCGTAAATTGAAATGAACGAGGTATTACGCACTCGCAGAGTCGCAGACGCAGTCACGCCACGCGGTTACTTACTGCGTGGCGTGCTCAACAGCGCCTCGTGCGCAGGCGCGGTCGCGACGCGAGGGCTAGGGTTGCCAAACGTACTTTATTATAAAGTGAAAATAATTTCATACAAAATAGATGACGTTATTGACGATAATGCTAGCATTACAGTAGTAGCAGTGGTAATAGGAAAGAAAACGAATGCAAAACTATAAGCCGCTGTGGGAAGCGAATTACCCCTGGATCAAAAGTGCTGGATAGCTTATACAATGAAATAATCTTTATAAAAATGAATTAAGGGAAAAAATCTATAGTAGTACCATTAAAGCTGTGAAAAAAAATCATACTTCTACGTTAAAGTAAAAAAAAGATACGGCCATTTAGGTCGCAAAAACATACATTTCGACATTCTCAAGGGAATCAAAATGTTAAGGTACTTCCCGTTGACCCCGAACTATGAAATTTGGCAAGTAATATCGTCACATACAACAAGTACTTAAAAAAAATATCTGAAAACTATACATTTGTAATTACATCATAATAAATTTTGTTAGAAATCAGTTGCGTTAAGTTTGCACCTCGTTTTTATGCGGTGCCATACATTTCAGGTGCAAACTTAATTCAACTCGGCCAATTAATTACTTGGCTGGTTTTTTTTGTCCGAGGAAATTACTTTTCCGAACATACTTAAAGTGGTGTCACGATTACTGTGCGTTCCCGCCACTTCAGCATTTACAGACAGGGTGTTTTCTGTAATTATTGCGAAGTGGCGTGACCACAGAAATAAAGCTTCCATTAAGCTTATACGCAATTATTTAAATTTGTGCGTACCGCGTACCATGTTTAGATGCCATAAATATATTTAAAGCAGATACGAATTTGTTATTAGCTGAAAAATAAAACATAAATTTGTATAAAACAAATATAGTGCATTGTTTAACGATTTTTTCATCACATTTGCAAGGAAATAAATAACGACAAAAACTACAACCGTACCAATTAAAAATTAACGAAATTGACAACTTCACTTCCAGATCAGAATATTTTATCCGTCAAAGAAAAAGGTGGCAACCCTACGTCAATGGTCGCGAGGCGCAAACAAACGCGACACGGCGACAGCTCTGCGGGGTAGTACGGAAGGGGGGAGTATAGTCGCATATAATAATATGGAACTACAACTAGGTATTATGATTTTGTAAATTCTACGATACTGTTTAGTAATTTTAACATTTTTAAACCACAGCGACAAGTAGGTACCTAGGTTACTTTTAAACACTGTTTAATGTTTCGTGTTAATATGGTTGTTGGAGAAAATATTAGGACTTTGTGCGGAAAGGTTGTAATAACCAAAGCAAGATAGAATGATATATTATTACAAGCTTTTCATTAATTTAATTTGCAATGTACCTATGTATGTGTCTTCGGGTGGAATCTTGCAACTCAATTTTGAAGTAGGTAGTTATGTATCCTCAACTCAACCGATTGAGCTGAAATTTGGCATATTATCTAGGTACTTGACTTGGATGACATGAGAATACAATACTAAGACGACCCACTGACCATAATATTCTCTAGGAGCTCTGTAATAATAGCAATCGTACCGAGTTTGAGCTCTTCAGAATCGTCTTGGTGAGCAATTGCTGGATGTTCAAAGAAAAGTACATACAGTCGGCTATAAAAGCTTGTCACAAAAATTATTTTTTTGACAGAAACTTAATAATAACCTACCAGTAAAGACAAAACCATTCATTAATCACTACATAATATAAAACAAAGTCGCTTCCCTCTGTCTGTCCCTATGTAGGTAGGTATGCTTAGATCTTTAAAACTGCAACGGATTTTGATGTGTTTTTTTTTATTAGATTATAGGATGTGATTCAAGAGCAAGGTTTATATTGTATAAAACATGCATTATGTTTAGTATGAGCATTGCACCCGTGCTAAGCCGGGGCGGGTCGCCAGTTGGTTTTATTATAATTTACCAATTGTATTATTATCCACAGATGTAGGATGTGTAGGTATGATTCTATGCTTTGAAAACATGTTATTTGCAACCAGATTTATCAAAAATAGGTACCTAGTTAGGTATGTAGTCTCAATTTGGACTCGCAAATTACACTTCGAAAGCGTAAAAAACCTGCTGATAGAAAGCGATCTCTTCCAGACAACCTTTAGGTACTTTACTACTTAAAATACCTACTACCTACTAACTTTATTATTGTTAGGTATAGTTGAAATAGTTGAAATTCTTGGTCGCATGTTTAAAATACTTCTAATGGATTTTGAATCTTATAACGTTAACAATAAACGTGCTCTTCGAACGGTCTGTTTTGGTACAACTCGGTCAACTTATACCTACCTACCTACATACCTAATTCGTATATTAGGGCGCAGATATACGACTTTTGATGATTTTAAATTGAAAATCACGTCTAAACTTCTTGTTTCCTTTCTTTGAAAAAAAAAAAATATTTTACGAGACCATTTTCTTCATAATTTGATATCAAAAAATGTAAAATTATATTGTTATAACATAGTGTAATTAATTTGTAAAGTAATGTCTAACGCTGACAAAAAAACGACAATCACGCAAAAACTATTGGGGGTATTTGCATGAAACTTTAATCATATAATAGACAAATTAATGACCCATATTTTAGTATACGGTTTTTATTTGAATTGTGTTTGTTAAATTAAGTTGGGTTATTTTTTTCGAATAATCTTGGTGCGCATTAAAGCGGGGCTCTTGCGGGCGACGGGCGGCAGTGCATCGCTGACCACTCTCACGCACGGGTAGACGCTATCGCTAAGCTCTTCACACTCGCTCAAGGTCAAAGTCGTATATCTGCGCCTTAATGAACAAAATGTATGATGATCTTGTTATAAATACTTGTTTACTTAGTTTAATAATGCAAATTATTGTTCTCATGGAAGTAATGTAGGTACCAAGTACCAACGTATAATGTCTTATATGGGAATCAATGTCTTAAACAATCTGAGATTAAATCACTGTCAGTCAGTGTAAAATTTGTGATTTTCGGACTTCAAAATCTCGTGAACGGTAAGAGGGTTTTTATTGAAATTCAGGATTCGGTAAATAGAAGACGGTCTTACAAGACTTGCAAAATTGCAAGGATGTAGGTCAAATATATCTTAAGTTATTGGAGGGTCAAAAGTGGACCGAAATGATTCACAAAACACAGTAACAATGATAAAATCAACCAAACTAAATTGATGTGATTTGTTTTAGTTAATTGTACAATACTCGTCTGATAGCGATTGCAGCGCCACTTTGCATCAGCAGTACAGTAGATTTTTAGGGTTCCGTCCCTGAAGGGTGTCAAACGGAACCCTAATCATAATCATATTAAATGATTTATTTGCAAGAATACAATTTTACAGTGAGATTATGGTATGTCGTTAGTATTCTGCCTGCAAGCAGATGAGCAAAGGTTTGTTAACTTATATTGTTAGTATATTCATCCCTTCCCCTCGGATCTCTGAGCAGTTCAGACGTCTTTTAAGTGACCATATTTCATTTTATTTATTAATATTTCATTAAAAAATATCAGCAAAAATAAAGTGCTAAATACCAGGAGTGCATCAATTTACAAGAATACGAATACTCCAGCGTAGTCCTCGTACGCGTCAACAACTCTGCGTGTGCGTGAGTCCCACCAACTTCTCACTATTATTTGTTACCCCGCCTACGTGCGTGCACTCATTAACGAAATACGTAAAGTCATTAATGAAGTCTACTTATCCTTTCCGTGTGTGCAACTAATTGTAAAGCCCAGAGTGCGAGAGACATATACAAGAGAAAAGGACACGCGGAGGTCTAGTTACTCTGGACGGAAAGCAGTATTCTACCAATCTGTCGATCGCGACCAGCGTCAGTTGAGCCCCGCCTAATATCCACCACCACACATATTTGGACTTGCTTTCTTCGTGATTGCCTGGTACTTGTATGTAGGTACGTGAAGCTTATACTATTGCTTGAAGATATAGAGGTTACTGCTGAGACCCCGAAGCTGCGTCTTCCAAGCGCCTACGCAAATTACGATTACAACGATACACTCACGCGCGCATCTGATCAGGAAAGCGCCCAGGAACTAAAATGTCAGTACAACGCTCTCCACCGTGCCCTATGCCCCAACCAAACACGTCAAATGATACAATTCACTACAACTCGGATTCGGCCCTAAACATTTCGCACGTCACCGACTCAATTGATAATTATTTTAACATAACCAAACGCCAGAAGCGCACTTTTGATGAGGTAAATGAACAACCTTCCGAAATAAAAAATATGTTGTCACAAATCTTATCTCAACAGGAAAGTAAGTTTGAGTCACTAAACAACTCTCTCTCCAGTATTATAACCCAAAACCGGGATATCAAGCAATCGGTAGAGGCTTTAAAAGGAAAGCATGAGGAACTACTTTTAAAAATTATCTATCTGGAACAGGAAAATGTCGAATTTAAGAAGAAAGTAGCATCTTTAGAAAAAAGGTTAGACTACGTGGAAAAGAGTGCTCGCTCGTCAGCAATAGAAATACGAAACTTGCCTAAACTTGAGCAAGAATCTAAGGAAGATCTGATACAAAACTTAAAACAAATTGTTTTAACATTGGATCCAGAAACTCCCATCCAGCAATCCGAGATTAAGGACATATTCCGTTCCAAAGCAGAAGCTGTTATTGTGGACTTCTCATCAATACTTAGGAAAGAATCACTGATGGCTAAACTTAAGTCCTTTAATAAATCTAGACGCGAAACTAAGGAACCTCAGCTAAACACGGAGCATATTAAACTAAACGGAGAACCGCGTCGATTATACATATCGGACTATTTAACTAGTAAAACTAAACATCTTTTCTACCTAGCTCGTGAAAACGTAAAAGCCAAAAAGCTCGTAGCGGCTTGGACCTCATATGGAAAGATCTATATTAAAAAAGAAGAGGGATCGACCCCAACTCGTATTGAAGAAGAATCTGAACTAATTAAGTTTACGATGTGACTACATTTGGTTACACGTTGTTGTTTTTATGTTTACATTTTATTAGCATGCATTTGTTTTAATTTTTTATTTTTACTTGTTTTTACCCATTTTTGTTTTATATTTAATGTTATTTTAAAAAAAGGTGGTTTAATGTGCAGAGTAACCCAAGTAACACCTATAACACACTTCATTGATTACACAATACCACTTTATTCGTTTCTTACGCGAGAAATATCCCTTGAAATAAGTTCTCAACTGCATTGTCTGTTCCTAGCGGTATGTCAAACACTAGATATGTTAGCTACAGTCCCTCCAGATTTGGGTTTTGTCTCAATTAAAATCCAGTTCCATAGGTCACGTTCTAAACGTGCCTGCGTTAGCGTTAAACAAACTTTTGACGCCTAATGCAAGATTTTGAAACTATAAGCCTGGATCTGGATTCCATAAAAGTAGCTAAAACTATCGCCTGTAACATAGACAACGCAATAAATCATATTCGTATCTCCAATCGTACTATTAATATCCTGTCTCAAAACATTCGTAGCATAACCTGTAACATGTCAAACTTCGCCACCCTTCTGCAACGTTCTAAGATACCCTGGGACATTCTGGTGTTATCTGAATGCTGGCTTTCTTCTGCAAAATTTATCCCCGCTCTCGACAACTATAACTACTCATCGACCTCCACGCACAATACCCAAAATGAAGGAGTTGTCATATATTATAATAAAAACCTTCATGTAACTTGTGAAGAACCTCATATTGTTGACGCCAATTGTCTTTTATTAAAACTAGGTCCTTCTACTTGCATCATAGGAATATATCGACCACCCAGTCAAACAAACACTGCAGCATTTATTGAATCAATCGATGCACTTCTGACTGAACTCAAATCGTTTAAAAACATTATCATCTGTGGTGATATCAATATTAATATTGTTCCGAACAGTCCTGATAAACGGGCTTTTGACTATCTTAACATGTTAGCCAGCCATGGTATGCTACCGGGTCACACGTTGCCTACTCATGGACGCACATCCCTTGACCATATGATACTAAAATCTAAAATGGACGTAACATGTTTCGTCTTTGAAACGTCTATTACTGACCACGAGAGTGTTGCTGTTAGTTGTAAACCAAAATCTTGCATAAACTATTTGAATAAAATTTCGGGTTCCGTAGACTTTGTACAACTTGATACCATGATGCAAAACACTAACTTCCAACCTGTTATAGAATGTCAGGACGTAAATGTAGCAACCGATCTATTAGTTTTGCAATTATCAGCAGCCATTAAACACAACACTTCTACAATTAAAACAACCAAAAGGCAGTTGATCTCCAAACCATGGATTACTAAAGGTCTAATTCGCAAGTTTAGCACCAATATTCTTTGTGAATATTGGTGCTAAACTTGCTGAAAAGATTTGCCTTAATACAATTGTTTCTGGCCGACATCAAGACTGTGCCGCATCCAACCCTTCAAATTCGCTCGTATTTCTGCCAACCGACGAGGACGAGATTCACCTTCTAATTAATAACTTAAAAGAAAATTGTGCGGTAGGAGTTGATCTGATTAGCAGTAAAATGGTTAAGAGATACGCAAACCTCCTCACGCCTCCTGTTACACATATATGTAACCTAGCTATCTCATCGGGGATTTTTCCTAAATCATTTAAAACAGCACTCATCAAACCGATACATAAAGCCGGGAAAAAAGACTGTGTAAATAATTACCGGCCCATTTCCATTTTACCAGCGCTTTCCAAGGTCTTGGAACGCTTGTTAATTCGCCGTCTCACAAAATTTGTCGAGACAAACAAACTGCTATCTCCCGCACAATCTGGCTTCCGAGCCGGCAGAAGTACTGATGATGCAGTCCACGAACTGCTACACTCTACTGTTACCAATCTTGATAAAGGTAGAAAGTGCATTACAGTGTTCCTTGACCTTGCGAAGGCATTTGATACAGTGTCTGTTCCACACCTTTTAAACAAACTAAATCGTTTCGGCATACGGGGAATTCCATTTAAATTGTTGGAGGACTACCTTACTGGCAGAATACAACGGGTTAAAATAAATAATAGTCTGAGTGACACGCTACCTATTAATTATGGTGTTCCTCAGGGAAGCATAATAGGCCCCACTCTCTTTCTTATGTACATCAATGACCTCTGCCAACTCTCTCTCCATAACGGTAAAATTATTTCTTTTGCTGATGACACCGCCTTATTTTTCACTGGTGATAGTTGGGATGAGGTCTTTGACGCTGCACAGTCGGGATTAAATATCGTTTGTAATTGGCTCCAGAATAACGTTTTGACGCTTAACGTTTCTAAAACTAAATATATAACATTTGCACACAGAATTAATCACTTGCCACCGCCCTCTTTCACCATTACAGCTCACACATGTGGTTCTGCCAACTCAGCCTCAGATTGTCAATGCCCTTCCCTTGAAAGAACTGACAATATCAAATATCTTGGTATAATCATTGATCAACATTTGACATTTAAAATACATATAGATCTCCTAGTGACTAGACTTAGAAAACTTATATACATATTCAAAAATCTCAAGCATGTGGCTGACCGTAGGACTATCAATATGGTTTACTATGCCTTATGCCACTCGCAAATTGAATACTGCATCACATCTTGGGGTGGTGCAGCAAAAACCCACCTATTAGTACTAGAACGAGCACAGCGTGCTATTCTTAAGGTTAGTGCCGGCCTACCCTACCTTTTCCCAACAGTAGAGCTTTATAAAGAGTGGGATGTTTTGACGGTCAGACAAACTTTCATTTTGCGCACGGTTCTTAAAAAACACTCCCAGCTACCGTATGACCCAAACCTACCCGTTGGTAGTCGCCGCAGAGATAGAATATGTCCTTCCTATCAAGTGCATTCATCACTTTCCCACAAATTCTTCTGCTTTCTCGGACAACACCTATACAACAAAATAAATAAATCACTAAATATCTATCCTAAAACAAAATCTAGTTGCAACAAAGAATTAAAAAATTATCTTAAATCGCTTGATTACCAAAAAATCGAGGACTTATTGACAGTACCCAAATAGGATCAAAGCCCTAATTGCCCTTCATAGCTGTAACCCACCATATCTCGCAACACAGTCACACAAAACTGAACACTCAATTGCCACACACAGTCATGCATACACCTCATACGCCCACATTCATATCATTTTAATCAATACACTTGGATTTTTCTGCTTATTACTGCTCTTTGAAATGCTGTATTATTTTTAATTTATTAGATGTTATTGTTCCATGTATTTTTTCGATTTATCTGTTATTGTTATCTCTTGCTTATGTCTACAAAAATCATACCGAGGTGAGGGTCCTGGTGACCTGTAACACAGGTTTTATTCCTAAAACCTACTTCAGGCACCAGTCTCTCACAAAGGTGGGAAAAGTTGTACAGTCTAAAGTTTGCATTATTTTTAAGACCACTTATTGTGAAGAGAGAATAAATTATATATTTATTATTATTTATTTATTATTCATCAAAATGTCAAATACGAGAATAATCATTAAATTCATAATCAACTTAATAAGACAATCAATTTTTACAGTTCTTACATCCTATAGTACCGAAGCCTACTGTCCTACCTTTAATAGTTTTTTTTCTCTTAAATCGCAATCTTAGCTAGTTGATATTTTCACAATGAACCGACAAATCGTTAAATAATAAAAAACCGGACAAGTGCGAGTTAAACTCGCGTGGAGAGGGTTCCGTCCGTACCGTACCTATGATTGTTACTTTAAATACCATAGACTTCTTATGTTTTCCTGTGATCTAAGGGGACGAATGGTCAATTTTCGACTATTTTCTAATTTACCCCTTTTTATAAAGTGACCCTATCTTTACAATTCATTCATTTACGTAACACGTCCGTCTTTGGGTCACCGACTTACATAATATGTGTACCAAATTTCATCCCAATTGGGTCAGTGGTTTCGGAGGAAATTGGCTGTGACAGATGGACGGACAGGCAGACACACGAGTGATCCTATAAGGGTTCCGGTTTTTCCTTTTGAGGTACTGAACTCTAAAAATTTAAATAATTAAAAAACTATGTTTTTATTTATTATTTGTTGAATTATGTTCAACAAATAATAAAAACTAGTCAAGCGTAATACTTACTTATTTTTAAATAAACATGTAAAAATTATAAAATGTTGGTACGGAACCCTCAGTGCGTTAGTTTTTATCAAATGAGTCTGCTACTCGTTACCAACTGTCCCGGTAAATGTAACTATATTTTGCTTTGAAACTAACACAGTTACAATTATAAAATCAACCGAACTATGCGGTTGTGACTTGTTCAGTAAAATATATAATATTCTTTGTTGATTTACACCATGAACTCTTGTAGGGACTATATATTTTGACCTCAACCTTTTTAGTTTTGTAGGTTCAATTGCGAGGTCTTGTTTTATTTATCATATTATGTTTATGATAAAATCAGCCGAACCAAATTGTTCAGATTTGTTTGGTAAATACAATATTCTTTGTTAATTTACATCATGAACTCTGGTAAGGACTACATTTTGACCTCAACCTCTTTTGTTTTGTAAGTTCAACCTCGAGTTCTTGTTATATTTATCATAATTTTAATGGTAAAATCAACCGTACCAAATTATTGAAAGGACGATAACCATTTTTCCCTGACATATAATATGTGTCAGGACAAAAAATAAAGATTACAGTAAATTCCAAAAGTAGGTATCCTTAATTATTTCCATTTTGATTTTTGGGATACATGTAAAACTAATTAAAACTGGGATTTTTTATTCACTGATAAAACATAATTTACGCGTTTGCGGTTTGCAATTAATAGTGACAATTATTCAAACATATTTTTGGGGGACTAGTAAGTTAGGTCTCTTTACTTCTACTTCTTTACTCTAATCTCTTTTCATGAAAATATGAAAGAAATAGGTGTGTATTTTGTTGACTATGTAAACGTCTATTCTGTGAATAAAAACGGCTAATCCGCAATCCACCTACAACATTAAAGTCTATCGGTTGTTCAGGTGGCTCTCAACCCTTTGTCTAGAAAAAAATCGTAAATTGTTTGGGCACATTAATCTGTCGCGCGCGCAATTAGCAGACACAATAGAATTTTATTGTTATCTGTCTCCAATATGAGACACCAGTATTATAAAGGTTAAACCAGTACTGCCTCGAAAGAGAAATCTACTACTGCTATGTCTGAGGCAATGTTCCTTCTACTATTTGCATTTCACTGCTTAGAGGCATCAAATCGTCTTTCATTTATCGAAAATGTTTTCTACGAAAACTATTCTAATGGAACCAATTATTCATAAAGATGCCTATAAAAAAGTAGCGGCAAAAACTCTGCAACGTGTGTGATCTTATTAATGTAAAAGGGTTTTTTTAAATTAAAAATACAAGACACTATAAAGACATACAGCTTTCAATGAAATAAAAGAAAATAAAGCCCAATCTACGGCCAATGGACTATAAATTAACTTTGTAATCTGCAATTTTTGACAGGGCACGCATCCAGACTAATTTGGTCGTCGTTCTTTGTTTTATAAAATGTACAATATTCTTTGTTAATTTGCACTATGAACTCTGGTAGAAACTATATTTTGACCTGAAGCTTTGTTCTGTAGGTTCCACCGCGAGGTCTTGTTATATTTATCATATTATTTTTATGATAAAATCAACCAGACTAAATTGTTGAGATTTGTTTAGTAAAATGTACAATATTCTTTGTTAATATACACTATAAACTCTAGTAGGGACGATATTTTGACCTCAACCCTTTTTTGTTTCGTAAGTTAAACCACGAGTTCTTGTTATATTTATCACATTTTTATTATAAAAATTACCAGATAGAATTGGTGAAAGGACTATGCAAAAAATCGTCCCATATCATCAACAGATGCCAAACATATCTCATTAAATACATCTCGACATTATGATTATTTTTTACTATGGCGACATCACTGTAGGATATGGGGTTATCGTGCAATAAAAAAAAATATGTTATACTTATACAGTTTTATTAAGTATTAAGAATCGAATTAAAAATGTACTATTTAACTAAAAAAAACTCGAGAGAGAACAGCCGTAAGACGTACTTTACCCTCCCTCCTTGCTCCGTTACCCCGACCGCACCCTTTCGACGCCTGCGCCCGCGCACCTCCCTCAGTCGTGGCTAGTACGTTCTGCTGTGTTCGCGTTGTTTATTTGTGCGTTATCGGCTTGTTTGCGACTATTACTAACCTCTGCTTGTTTATTGGACCTTTTGATTGCATTTGAAATCTTAACAGACAAAGAGTTAACTTTGTGACGATGGAGGCCACCATGCCACATCTTGAGGACTTTCCAGAACTGACTGATGATGATATCATTTTATTCGCCTTGGGGACCTACCATATAAAACTTGCAAAATCCTACTGTGCGGAACATATTCGGAATGGAATTTATTATATTGAATTATTTCGAGAAAACCAGCTAACTGATTTGCCAAGGTATAATATTCGAGAAGATAATGTCTGGTTAATTAGAGGACGAATACAATCTCGACACGTTAGATCGCGCGTTTATTATTGTTACATATTAATAAACCGAAGTGAAACTGGCAGACGTGCTATTGAACAGTGGTATTGCACATGCCTAACAGGGGCGCGTACGGTTGGAAGTTGTGCCCATATAATATCAATTATATGGTATATGGGCAAAGGTCGACATATCGACTTTAATCTACCAGCGGCAATGTTATCGACTATTATAATAGATGAATAATATAACGTTATTTTTGTCTGGATAATAGTTCTGTTGTTATTAAGTGTCTACTTGCACAATTGTTTTTGTGTTATTAATACTTAAAATGTCTAGTTGAACAATTGCTTTTTGTAATTATCGTCTAAAATGTAATTTTTTATTTTAAAATAAAAATACTTTATTTTTGTCAAAAGTCTTTTTAAAAAAAAAACCCCGTCGAATTCCGAACAAAAAATTGGTACTGACTTTTCATGGGACGTAATAATGATATTGAAACTTGTCCCATGTCTGTTGATGGGATGGGACACTGCCCATACATTTTTTTGCATGGTCCTTTGTTTGGTAAAATGTACAATATTCTTTGTTAATTTACACCGTAAACTCTGATATGGACTATAATTCGAATGCAACCTATGTAGTTTTGTAAGTTCAACCGCGAGGTCTTTTTATATTTATCATATTTTTATGATAAACTCAACCAGACTAAATTGTTGAGATTTGTTTGGTAAAATGTACAATATTCTTTGTTAATATAAACTATGAACTCTAGTAGGGACGATTTTTGACCTCAACCTTTTTTGTTTCGTAAGTTAAACAACGAAGTCTTGTTATATTTATCACATTTTTATTATAAAAATTACCAGATAAAATTGGTGAAATTTGTTTGGTAAAATGTACAATATTCTTTGTTAATTTACACCGTAAACTCTGGTAGGGACTATATTTTGATCGCAACCTATGTAGTTTTGTAAGTTCAACCGCGAGGTCTTGTTATATTTATCATATTTTTATGATAAACTCAACCAGACTAAATTTTTGAGATTTGTTTGGTAAAATGTACAATATTCTTTGTTAATTTACACCGTAAACTCTGGTAGGGACTATATTTTGATCGCAACCTATGTAGTTTTGTAAGTTCAACCGCGAGGTCTTGTTATATTTATCATATTTTTATGATAAACTCAACCAGACTAAATTTTTGAGATTTGTTTGGTAAAATGTACAATATTCTTTGTTAATTTACACCGTAAACTCTGGTAGGGACTATATTTTGATCGCAACCTATGTAGTTTTGTAAGTTCAACCGCGAGGTCTTGTTATATTTATCATATTTTTATGATAAACTCAACCAGACTAAATTTTTGAGATTTGTTTGGTAAAATGTACAATATTCTTTGTTAATTTACACCGTAAACTCTGGTAGGGACTATATTTTGATCGCAACCTATGTAGTTTTGTAAGTTCAACCGCGAGGTCTTGTTATATTTATCATATTTTTATGATAAACTCAACCAGACTAAATTTTTGAGATTTGTTTGGTAAAATGTACAATATTCTTTGTTAATTTACACCGTAAACTCTGGTAGGGACTATATTTTGATCGCAACCTATGTAGTTTTGTAAGTTCAACCGCGAAGTCTTGTTATATTTATCATATTTTTATGATAAAATCAACCAGACTAAATTGTTGAGATTTGTTTGGTAAAATGTACAATATTCTTTGTTAATTTACACCGTAAACTCTGGTAGGGACTATATTTTGATCGCAACCTATGTAGTTTTGTAAGTTCAACCGCGAGGTCTTGTTATATTTATCATATTTTTATGATAAAATCAACCAGACTAAATTGTTGAGATTTGTTTAGTAAAATGTACAATATTCTTTGTTAATTTACACCATGAACTCTGGTAGGAACTATATTTTGATCGCAACCTATGTAGTTTTGTAAGTTTAACCGCGAGGTCTTGTTATATTTATCATAGTTTTATGATAAAATCAACCAGACTAAATTGTTGAAATTTTTTTGGTAAAATGTACAATACTCTTTGCTGATTTACATAAAAACTTTGGTACCAACATCAACCTTTTTAGTTTTGTAAGTTCAATAGCGAGGTTTTGTTATACACACATCAACACGGTCTAGGGATATTTTTAAAAAAGCGAATTACTATCAATGTGTTAATTATTTATATGACATGTATATATTTAAAAGATACGTTATTTAATATTCTACCATTTTTTAATAATGGTTAAGGTACTTAGATTAAAATTTCAGGATTTTATGGAAAAAAAATGAAGCATAGACGGAAACCGTATATGAATTAACTTTTAATTTGTGAGTAAAGACTGAAAAAAATAGAAAAATCATTTAATTTGTGTTTATAAACTTGAATTTAGTAGTCTGAGAAAGCGCCCATGATGTTCATAACAAATCGGCAACGATTCGGCATACTCAGAACAAGGTTGTCAATGTCTTGCTGCGGAATATTGTCCCATGTCCTTCTGAGGTGCGCAAAAAGTTGATCTTCTGTAGCCAGATTTTCAGGAACTTCCTTCAGAGCTCTTCTTTGCAGCATATCCCACGCATGCTCAATGGGATTTAGATCTGGCGATTGAGCAGGCCAGTCTAAGGCCCTAACATTATGTGTATGTAACCAAGCTGCTACCGTTCTCGCCGTGTGTGCCCGGGCATTGTCGTGCATGAGCAGGAAATCTTGCCCCATTTGTGTTCTGTGGGGCAAGATTACGGGCCCCAGCACCTGTTGGACGTATCGTTCTGCCGTCATATTGCCCCGCACCCAAACGAGATCCGTCCGTCCTCCAAGACGAATTCCTGCCCAAACCATAATTGTTCCTCCTTGGTATGGGTGAACTTCCTGAGGGTTCTGGAGACGGCTCCATCGTCCAGGAACTCGCCAAACACGCGTCCTTCGTGAATCTGGATGGAAGCCGAACCTGGATTCATCCGTGAACAGCACATTGGACCATTGCTCACGGCCCCAGTCCACGTGGTTCCGAACCCATTCTAATCGTCGTCCACGATTGCCTCTCCGTAAAGGTGGGACCCGGAGTGGTCTACGAGAGCGTAGATTGCTTTCATGCAGTCGCCTTCTTACAGTTTGGTCACTCACAAGCACTTGGTGTTCCACTCGCAGCCTTTGGACCAATTGAGTCGCCGTTGCATTTGGTTGAGCTCGCGCAGTAATTTGCAAAAATCGGTCTTGTCTGGGGGTAGTGATGCGACTTGGCCCCCGGTGCCTCTCCGCTACTTCACCTGTGGCACGATAGCGTGTCCACAATCTTGAAATTACATTTTGATGGGTCCCTATGGCCTCAGCAACATTACGCTGAACAGATCCAGCTTCCAGCATTCCCACAGCTCGTAACATCTCCGCCCTCGTCAAATGTCGGCGTTGCATGGCTACAATACCTCAATTTTAACATTATCTTTCGTTTAAAAATGAAAAAAAACTGTAACTAAACGTAATTCGTATTGTTTTCTAAATTTCGCACAAATGAAAATTCCCTCTCCTATACATCAAGACATTTTTATGCCACCGAAACAAAAGAATTTTCAAAAATTTTAATTTGGAATTAGTCTGAGATAAATTACAAACAAATCGGTGTATAAAAGATTCCAATGCGGCCAGTACTTTTCGAGTTATTTAATTGAGTATGAAATATCCCTAGACCGTGTTGATGTGTGTATTTATCGTAGTTTCCTTGTAATTCAGCCAACCTTTGCTAATTTGGTAAATCCAACAAACCTTTTTTTTCAGTGAAGGCATTTAGCGGCCCAAGCTGGTCATCGACTGCGTGTATCACGCAGTCGACGACCAGCGTGGGCCCCCAAGTTACTCCGTGAGCACCGGATTGCTCAATTGAGGTTCGCTAGAAATAGCATATCTTGGACATTAGGCAACTGGAATAGCGTACTCTTCTCCGATGAGGCTCGAATTTGTCTGAATGGTGAGGACCGACGCGACGTCGGCGAGTGTTACGAACACCAGGGGGACGCTATGTCGACGTGTGTTTTGAAGAAATCACCTCTTATGGTGGAGGGTCCGTTATGTTTTGGGCGTGCGTAACTTCCAGCTATCGTACCAAGATAGTATTCATTGAAAATGGCTCAGGTATATCACAGTAATCCTTTGTCTACATCCACAACCCGCACTGACTGTAATTGGTGAAGATGCCATTTACATGGATGATAATGCTTGGGCCCACCGTTCTGGAGACGTAGATGCTTATATGCAAGACGTCGGTATTTGTCGTTTGGATTGGCCAGCGCAGAGCCCCGACCTTAACCCCATTGAGCACGTCTGGGACCTCCTAAAAAGGTGAGTGCGATCTGTCCAACCACTTCCACATAACATCAGGGAGCTTAAACGTGTGATCTCGGCTGAGTGGGACAGGACACCATCAAAAGCCTGGTGGAAAGCATGCCAAGACGATTACATGCCGTAATCGCTGCAAGAGGAGGTCATACTCGCTATTAATTTTTATTTTTTATGTAAAAAAAATAATTAAAATACCATAAAAATACTCGTAGTCTTAATTTCATTATACCGATAAAAGTGACCATTTTAACACAGCTCTCTGTTTACATTGACTAAAACACCGATTCCAGGATTCAAGTGTTAAAAAGTATATTCTCATTGATACTGAGAATTTTCTAGTCATTTATGCTAATGACATGCTAATATTAATATCATCCATAGAAAAGCCAATGACTGTAAGGTGCCCGTTTTTATAGAAATGAGTGTATTATCTACTGATCTTATTTATTAGTCATAACATTCAAAGACCTGGTTTTTTTCATTATCTATTTTTATTTACTTTTCGTTGTAATTGATCATAGAACGGTAAAGCTCATCTCATTTAGCATGCTTATGTGGCAGGACCAACCTATTACAATAACACTTTAACAGAAGGTTTAAAAAAAATACAAAAATATGGAGATAAAAGAATATGGGAAAACGAAGCTTAATAATTAAAATAGTAATTAATACTTTTATCATTCACACACACGTTCAAATGATAAAAACGCATGAATGAATATTTCAATTGAAACGAGTTGCATGCTTCAAAACCCAAATACAAAATAAAACATTAATTAAGTAAATATAATCTTTATTGTTAACTCTCATAAAAATTAACAATGCGTTTGTTCAGCGCAACAGTCTTCGTGGGTAAATAAAAATACTTTTTATCTTCTTATTGTTATATGTTAGCACTAAGTACATACAAGTAATTTGAGGAAGATGAATTATTGCTATTAAGAGGGTATGGAACTGTCTGATGGCAAGAAGAATGCTGCGACGGCGCCACCTGAAAATGGGGAAAAAAAGATAATTTGTTATGTCTGAAAATAAAATAGGAAATATTCGGCCTCAGCTGCTTCGCTGCCGATGTACAGTGTGTATTAAAAACCCTGTCCAATCCGTGAGGATGTTGTTAAGAATCATACAGAGTCTATTTATGTGGACATTTTCTGGAATTTTTTTACCGGGTAAAAAGTGTTTTTTTTGTGAAGTGAGCCTGAATTGAGCTGTATCATCAGGTGGAATGACAAATCACTTCACCCCAGTTTTCACGGTTAGATTTTTAAAGAATAGATTGGCTGGTCTAGTGGCCGTAAGTGCGAGTGCTGCGCGTGTAGCAATGTAAAGAAATCATGTACAAATATTATCGTTTCAGCTAAACAAGTAATATTATTAAGGTACTATTGCCAATCCGATCGCCATTCATGGTGATAATTGAAATTTAAGTGCAAATAGATATTATGGAAATGACAGAAATTACAAAAAAATTGGTAACATGAATTTGGTGCACAAAAATTAACAGTAGCTCCACACTTCTAATTTCTCTTCTATCATAAAGTTTACATTCAGATATCTTACGTATCTATACAAACACCAAGAACAGTAACAAATATGTAAATATGTGTGGTTGGGAATAGAACCCGCTAGCTCTCCATAGCGCAGATTGCTTGCTCAAGCAGCTACTGGGCAACCACCTTGTTGACTAGTAAATATCCCCCAGAATGAACTATTCTTATACAACCATCGCGGTACAAGAAAAGAAGAACACACTTAAATTTCATGCTACCTTTGGTTACTGACACAGAGTCATATCCACAGCACAGCCGGACATAGGGCTCTCCCACGCATCGCCACAAAGATCGGTTCAGAGGGCCAACACAAGAGGCAATCTCTTTCAATGCATTTCGTATTTCTAGAACGACTGTCAACAGGATTGACGTAACCTTTTCGGTAGCTCATGTCAGTTTCATACATTTTTTACTTTTCCAGCATCCTTATAGCTGATAACATGTCACTTTGCTCTCTGAGAATCTCGCATTCAACGGATTCCCTTGACCTTCCTTTCAGGCCATCGGTTCAACTGGTCCTACTGAGCATACCTCTTCTTCTAAGCGTGTCGTTGGCAACCTAATTGGAGGCGGCCCAGAATTTGGCTACGACTCTACGAGTTTGGTTTGGGGTGCATGAAAGGAGCCTCCGCGAGCGACATATCTACAGAGAGCCACTACGTCTGGCGCACTCTGGGCAATCAGCGAGTTTACTGTGCTGATTGGCTAATCCTTTCATCACGATGGCAATCCACTGAGTATACTTACTGAGTACCACACCAGCTCCCGAGTACAGCGCCACCGAGCAGTGGTCTGTCATGGCGCCGCTCAGTATGTTGGTGCCCGCGAACGCACTCAGCCTAGCCACCATCATGCCTAGACAGGCGATCATACCCCTGGAAACAAGAAACGTTATCAGTCTACGTGATAAGGTCGTGGTCAATGACCTGCTTCATTGGAACTAGCTTGCGGTTCTAGGTTTAAAATTGCACTGAAATGATATTTCAATAACTTGATAGATCAGGAAAGGTGGTGAGACATAGTCTGCGATAAAGTTCCGAATCCGCACCCTTCAGCCGTTTTCTCGAGGTATCCCCACTATACCGGGTTATATGTTACTTAGGTTCCCAGACGGTGCAAGAACAGCCCAGGCTATGAGGAAACGAAACTTGGTTTTATTGCTTTGTAATTGCCGCTGAAATAATTACCTATATCATAATTACCTATACCTATTATCTATCCATTTATTATTTACATCTATTATTCCTTTTTATTTCATTTAATTTTTCAATTTTTATCTGCTGTACCATTACGTTGTGTGCTTTTTAGTCTGTGGTAAATAAATGTATTTTCTTTCTTTCTTTAATTTATTTATATATTATATTAGCTGTATGTGTGAGAATGGCTGTTATAATGTATGTGTATTTGTAACAAGATTGTTAATTTAGGTTCTTCTTAGCGTGTCAATGGCAAAAATAACACGGAAAAGATATAGTTTTTTTTACATTTTTGGCCCAAAATTCAGCAACGCGAATACCGTTTGCTGACGCAACCATTAGGTCCTCATGTGTGCAGGTGGTATGTGGTGCAAGACGGGAGGTGAGCCATATTCTGTGGAGAGTCGCGGCCTTCTTGGGGTACGAAGTCTATTTAAGGTTGACACGCTTAGAAGAATTTAGGATTGTTTAAGGTATTGCTACCTGGCTGTTTAATTCGAAAACAAGAAACAATAAAAAACAGACTAACATTGTGAAAACAAAAAATCACCATGGGATAATAAAAAAAAATAGAATTAATTTTAAAAAAAACTTCGAATTATTAAGTGACGCCTGCGCATTGTTCACATGTTATAACCAAAAATAGATATCATGACGTAGTCATTGTTTTATCAACGTACCTGTTATTTAATTTAGTTAAACTTTTTTGGAGGTCAGTAGATAACCGAACCCGCATCACTGAGAAAACTTCTTTCAGAATAAAATACGACAAAAACATGAAGACCTCATAACAATAAAACATCTATTGTGTCTCGTTTACCATCTGTGAACCGAAGAACAAGCATTGCTGTGTGATATTATCCCAAGTGGATTTTAACTCAAAATAAGGTAATATATTTCAATTAGAACTAATTAGGCCTAATTTGCCTATTAACTCCCTGCCTCTTTTAAGTTACCTATCATGAGAACGGCTCTTAAAGAAAGCGACGATACTTGTTGGTGCCCCTGGTGTACCATAGGTTTAGCCTACGGTCGGCCTTGCAGCCTACCTTACTGAAAGCCTTTTGGCTTTTGACCACGGCCAGAAATTCTCATATAGCAGTTTTGCTACAGATCAATCACTAAGGCTAAATGACACTCAATTTACGTAAAATATTTAAAAGCCAAATCTGTTTTGATTGAATAAAGGCTTATAGGTATCTAAGGAGATAAAATGAGTACCTACCTAGATTTTTGTTCTAATCATGCTTGTGACTACCAGTTCAACTATTAGTCGCAAGCGGGATTACAGACCTTGGGGTTTGATCCCCGGTTCCAGCTAAGTGTTATTGTTACGATCCATTCACACATTCTCAGTAGGATTTCGACGTCTGAATTTTAGCCCAGTTATTGATAAGTTGTATTACATGGCAAATATTCCCGTGAACATTAACTACATGGGCATTATAATTATGTTGCGTCTCGTTTTTTTTCTTATTCAACCTGTTTTGTTCCATCCCACCGCTGCGAAATCGTCTACCCAATAGCTTTCCACTTTTCTCTATTTTATAATGAAATAAATACTAGCTTACCTATAAGACGTCGGATACAAATCCACAAAGTACGAGGATATGACTCCGAAGACCATGGCTGTGGTGAGGAATATGTAGAAGAGGACCAGCCCTGATATAGCTTCACCGGTGTTGTCGATGCCGACGCCTGCAGCTGCTGCTATGATCAGGATTATGATCGTCAGGGGCTGCGGAAGAACAAAAAAAGCTATACATCATTATTATACGTCTGTAAACTACGCAAAGGATTTTGGTGAGATTTTCAACTTCACTGAGTCTTTATTGGGGAAGGATTATATGAAAAAAATAAATTAAAAAGCGTTTTGTTGTTGTGAAATCCTAATTTTACCATAATTTTTACTTCTGTCAAACTGCAAAGCAGTTTGTTGGCAGATGTAGCTGTGATGTGTGTTTGTTGCATTATATCCGGCAGGCAATAGTCTCATCGGACCCCTTCACTCGCTGACACTCTTTGAGGCGCGCGTGGAACACAACGCGCCGTCGACCCGGGCCTGGTCCTTACCGGACGGCGAGCTACCCATTGCTCACCGTCCGCAAGCCCGTGCCTACGGTGGCCGAATTTAACCTAGGTGCTTCTTGTAAAAGGTCGTTTCGTGTGGCAGCAAACTCCAAAGCTACCTACTGTTTGAAATCCGATTTACAATATATTATTTACATTATCTCTTTTTAATGTTAAAAGATCTTTTTTCACACTTTCCTGCAACCTGTGGGAGTGATTTCGTGAAAAGGGACGGAAGTGTGTAACAAGAAGCCGGAGAAGCGTGCGCTATTTGTTTTGACCAATAATCGGACACGGCGCTAGAGCTGGCCGTCAGATGATATCAACCCATTTTCCGAGAGGTTTATACTGTCAGCCAAGATATCAGATGTTACACAGCATATGCGAGTACTGTAAGGTTCGCTCATTTTTTCTTCTTGTTTAGATAATTATTTATGGGACATAAAAGTTTATTTATACTGACACTCACATAATAGGTTATGTCCTCACAAAATTTGGTACGTACGAGGGTGACACTGAAAGTTCTTAGAAAATCAAAAACTGAAGAAACTAGCTACTTATTCGTTTTATTATATATCTTCAAAATAGTGTCCATTAAAAAAAAAATATAGTCTTTTTGTTATAAGTAAAAGCTGTTGTTTTGAAATTACAAACAGACAATTCAATTTTATTTATTTGTAGGTATATTGTATAGAAAATAAATGCTATATTCTCTTATTGTACCTATCTTCATCAATACATCGCTGCATCCGATGGAACCACTGAGAAAAGCACTTTGCCCACTCGTCCTTAGGGGTCTCTTCGACGGCATTTTGAAACGCAGCCACTGCTTCCTCGGCGTCCATAAAACGTTTTCCTCGAAGTTTTTCTTTTATTTATGGAAATAAATAAAAATCGCAAGGTGCGAGGTCGGGGCTATAGGGCGGGTGACCCAGTAATTCCACGTCTGACGTCGCCAAGTAGTCGATTGTTTGTTTGGCGGTGTGCGACGAGGCGTTGTCGTGGTGAAGGAGGAGGCAAGACAAGTGGCAAACAATTGTTAGTGTACCACTCTGCAGTAACTGTTTTTCAATCCTCTAAAACAATTGTTGCGTAATAACCTGTCCTTCCGAAGAACTAGGCTACCATCTTTTTTCCCACGCTTCGACCTCTCTTCACTTTACTTGGCAACTCCTCGGAAGGAAACACCCAGACAGCAGACTGTCTCCTATTTTCAGGATCATAACAATAAATCCAGCTTTCGTTACCCGTAAGTATGTCGAACACAGCATTTGAGTCACCTCCGTTAAATCTTTGAAACATTTCACGACACCAATCAACACGACGGAGTTTTTGGGCCTCTGTCAAATTATGAGGAATCCACCGGGCACAAAGATTCCTGACCGCTAAATGTTCATGGAGGATTTTGTGCACTTGACTCATACCGATGCCTAAGCTTGTCCAAATCTGCTGATATCTCGTTGTCAGTCTCTATCATACGCCGCACAACACTGATGTTATCTTCAGTCGTCGGCGTAGAAGGCCGTCCCTCACGCAGATCATCGGTGAGATTAGTGCGACCACGTTTAAACTCATTAAACTAGTTGTAAACAGTGACACGAGATGGGGCTTCATCGTGAAAGGCCAATCGAAGTCTATCATAACCTTCTTGTTGACTTAAATGACATCGAAAGTCATAAAAAATCATTGTACGAAAATTTTCTCGCGTTAAATTAATGCTGACGTGGCTCAGACAATTTTCAATTGGCTGCCAAATCGTAAACAAATGACAAATTAATAAAATACATACGCAAAATGTTCAATTTTCAAAATTTTAACTTATTTTTTTATTACATCGTTTACAAGTGGCCAGTTTTAAAAACTTTCAGTGTCGCCCTCGTAGTGCCTAATAGCCACTGGCGCGCGTGTATAACATTAGACCTCTCATTCATCACTATAATATCGTAATTTTTGACATTTACGAGTAACAAATAATTAGATCCAAACTAAATTTTGAACAAATAACATCGCGCATATTTTGGTATATTTTTAATAATTATAACTGTCCCTAACTAGCTAAAAATACATATATGTGCATACATACACAAACAAAATGTGGTACAAAAGGCATTATAAAAATACTACTTCGGTATAATAATATCTTACCTGCCACTGAGCATTTGGAACAGTAAAATTTTGAATTCACTATAAAAATGATAATATCTCGTTGATTTACTAGTTAAATTTATACTGTTGTTGTTATTATAAAAAAATGTTTAGTAGTATTTATTTAAATAATTTGATTGTTTTTTCATATTCTGCCACTTTTTAGCAAATTTGTCGCAGAAGAAATAAATATGCATGTTAAAATTGTTGATATATACATGCATCATGAATGGTCGAAATACCATTCATGATGCATGTATATATCAACAATTTTAACATGCATATTTATTTATGTAACAACATACATCTGCCATTACAGCTAACCAATGCGGTAAATGCGCCTTAATTAACATACCTGGATAAAATACATAATTTGCAAACACGTTTGTTGAAACTTGTAGTACCAAACTATGTAAAAAATAAATACCAAGACAATTACACAGGGTTAATTAAACATTGCAAAGTATTACCTGTTCTGGCGCGCGCTGAGTATCTGTTCCTCATAGAACATTTTGATAACAGTAATATTCAAATTCCTGTCAAATATAACGTGAATACACGACAAGCCAAATCAAAATCATTTCTAGTGCCACGCAAAAATAACTTTTATGGCAGGCGTACCGCTTCTTTCACAATACCCAATTTACTAAACCAAATACCTGTGGACATTAGAGACTCAATGAATAGTAAAAACATAAAGCGTAAGCTGAAAGAACATTACATCAACTCGATCATTACTTAACTGTTAATAGCGCGTTGATCAAATCTCAGGCCATGGCATGCTTGGAGGCGATCGGTGGCGGGGATCTCTCGCGTCCGGTCCTGGTCCAGGCCATGGTACGGAGCGAGAGGGCATGGGAGGCCGTCACCTCCTTCTGCGAAGCAGTAATGCTCGCGAAGGAGGAGGCGGAGCGCGTGAGGGAGAGGCAAATTTCGCGCCCTCACGCCCCTAGCCGCCGCAGGAGGAGACGCCCGAATCGGTTGCCGATTCGGTCCGATGAGACCATTGCCTGCCGGGGTTGCGGGAAAGTCCGAAAGGGATACCGTGGCCCCCTGGCATTGCACAGGCAACAGAAGGAACACGGGTGGGTTTTAGTCAGTAAGAGTCTGACACGCCCTCCCGCTCCACCCAGAGCGGGAGACGTCATTTGATGATTTCCCACCCAAAAAAAAAAAAAAAAAAAAAAAAAAAGGCCATGGCATGCTAAGACAGACCCCAGAGGTCTAATTGTGTGCTTTGTTTAAGTGTAAGGAACTTGTAATGTGTAAAATAAATAAATAAAAAAAAAAACAATTCCGCAAGTTAAAAAAAAAAAAAAAAAAAAAATTAAAAAAAATTTACTTAATTTTTAGTTTACTAATACCTATAACTAATTAATTACAAAAAAAACATCCCTTGTGAATTCACCCAGCAGAGAACAACAGATTAAGTCCGTCTCACTCACTATGAGGTTGAGCGTGCGGAGTGCACGCGTCAGCGTAATCCGATTACGTAAAATGCTGAAAAACTATCATCAATTGTTTGCGTGAGAGCAAAGCAGCTCAAATACCTAGGTTTAATAATGCAAACAGCCTTCACACTTCTCAGTATTTTTACTAACATCTTAACACAATTTATGTGTTCACAGGAACATGATCATATGTGATTAAATTGTAGGTAATGATTTTAATTAGTATAGTTTAAATGCGACGCATGTACACTGAATTTGTCATTGAATCATCTTAGAATTTAATTAAACATAAGAGATTAGATGGAAGGGACGTTTGATACATTCTGAGCATAGTTGTAGTTAATAACTGATAATAATTACTGACAAGTTATCAACTCCAATAATATAGAGCCAGTATAGGCTTCCGAATTCTAAAGGCAATGTAACCTAAACTAGTTGTGACTAGTCCGAAACTAATCGTGAATAGCCCGAAACTAGTCGTGACTAGTCAGAAGCTAGTTGTGACTAGTCCGGAACTAACCCGAAAGTAGTCGTGAGTTCGTGACTAGTCTGAGACTAGTCGAGCGAAGCGAGTCCTGGCTAGTTCGATTCAGTCCTAAACTAGTGGTGATTAGTGTGAAACTAGTTGACAGAGACATACCGAAGCGGGTCGTGACCAATTCAAAAGGTAGTTGGTAGAGAATGCCGAATTGAAAAGCCCATCTTATGCGCTGTATTATTATCTAAATAAGGTTTTAAAAAAAGGCATTGAAAAATAAGTTGGTGTTTTGTTCAGACCTGTAACTTAAAGCAGGGCCGCTTTTAACATTCTAAATCCCAAATTTAGAATGTTGCATAAATCCTATGTTAATTGGTTCATAGTACCTACTGTGCAATTTGGTGGCCGTTATTATCTAAGCCTAAATGAGTTGTAAACTTGTTTCAAGGTAACATACGAATATGGGGTCAGTAGATCTAGCCCCTCGCAAGTTGTTAGACTAGATTGCTTAATAATATTAATTTGGACTTAATTTATTACAAGATTGGCGTCAGTGAATAGTGCTATTTGCGCTATCTAGTTGAGACAATCTAAAAGATTAATTCTAAAAATATAAATCATCTTATATGCCGACCGGCCGCGTTTACGTGACACGACAGCGTCTGTGCAGGTACTAATTGCAAATCACGCACACATAGATCAGTACGGTGCTTCACTTTCGATATGCGTGGCGCGGAATCCATCTTTTTTTATAAGTCTATGGTCATACACATATTTGTTCCGTGCGGAAATCGCAGCAGTGAATCGCTTAACCATTGAGCTAACCGGGCCGTTAAATTTATAGAATGACAATATAAATCTGCCTAGACTTTTCCCAACTATTAGCTTGTCAATCGCTGTATGACTCAAATTACTTGTAGATTTAAAGGGGTTTACTTATAAACGTTGCTTAAAGTTAAGTACTGATTAGCGACTGTTTAACCATACATTTTTGACGTTTGAACGTCACTTATGCATCTTTTATAATAAAAAACCCCACAATGTCGAGACGATGACATGAGAATATATGAAAACACTGATACAATACAATTGCTTAAGGACCCAGCGGAGCATGCTTAGTTCATACTAACATAATACCAAAATAATTAGTAAATCAAATGTATTCTTAAGGTAGTGTGTATTTATTCCGATTGGATTACAGAATATCTATGCATCTATCTATGAATGGACACTGATATAAAGACGAGTTAGGAGGAATTTCAAATTTCTATAGAAAACTTATTTTTCTCCTGATGTTTAAATCAGTGTCCATTCAAAATATATATTTGGGAGCCTAGATATTCTGTAATCCAATCGGAATAAATACACACTAAAAAACTAAATGTAGCGATGGGTTTGCCAATCTTTGACTAGTTATATTGACTAAACTATTGGATATAATTGGTTGAATGATCTTATGCAAACTGGGAACGTCATTAGATATACGTGAGATTAAAGGAGACTGTTCAAATTAGTATGGGAAGTGGTCTATGAACCAATAGCGATACGGTTTTAATATTTGTGTAGGATATTTTTGTATACTTCATCTATACCCTTGTGCAAAGGGGCATTAAAATCTGACCCCGGCATTTTCGGGAAAAATATACTTTTAGAATTTACACGGTTTTCAAGGGCAGGTACCTCAACCGTTGTAGCTACAGGAAACCTTTATTAGGAGACTGCCCTTAACTTTTTGAGTTATTGCTAACTGCATTCACAGATTTTGTAAAAATGGCACAGCCAGCTAAAAAAATTACAATCCTTACGTTTTATTTTTATGGTGCCAATTGATGCAGTTTCGTGTAAAGATAAATATTTAAAGAGTCTTCTATACGTACTGAGGTTAGAGTGCTAGAAAAGTCGAAAATAAAAAAACGTTCCCATCATATACATTTTGTTACAAATTATTGTGTATAGAGATACAAAAAGTAGACTAGTGGAGTAGTTTGAGACTTTAAACTTGTATTGATAGTTTTAAAATACTGACCTCTATAACCACCTTATAGACGGAAATTTAAAACCCTTTGATTTTTCATTACCTCAAAAAAAAGGTGATTAAAAAAAAAGATTTGTATTTACAATAAGATAACTTTCTTTTTTCAAATGTAATGCATACGTTATAAAAATCATGGATAATGTGATTGATCACTACAAACCGTTTATGGGAAAAGTTTTTGCCATTTGTGATATTTCTTGTTCTCTACACGAGATTAGTCCCATTGGGTTTTTCGATCGTTAACAGGATCGATTGGCAACAAAAAAAAAATATTTTGTAAATTGCCCATATTCTTGCTGACAACTTTTTTTTAGTCTGTAAATTCGTGACACACAGGGTGGATTTTTAAGACGGGGCAATAATTGTGAGCCTGAACCTTTGTAGCTACAGGAAAACGGTCTTTGTAAAAAAGAGTATTCTAATTGATGTTTTCCTCTGGCTATAACGGTTAAGGTACCTGCCCTTACGACCCGTCTGAATATATTCAGCCTGTGTATGAAGGTGTATTTTTCTCAAAATTGTCGCGTCAGATTTTGATGCCCTTTTGCACAAGGGTTAAGATGAGCTATCCCTACACAAACATCAAAACCATATCGCTATTGGTCCATAGACTACTTTTGAACAGTCTCCTTTAATGTATTGTCGTCTCTCACCATGTATACATGTGGATGCTTGTAGCTCTACCTATGCATGATATTTTAAGTTTGTTATGGTCTGTGAAGCATAAGCATAAACAGCATATAATGTCCCCACTGCTGGGACTCCCTCTCAGTGCTGCCTCTCAGTGAGTATGCTTTCTTTAAAATAAAATAAATAATTAATATCTGTTCTAACCTCCTTATCTACACACGCAGAGAAAAGTTTCAACCAGTATTAGGTTCAGATTTACTATACATTTATCGCATTTATCGAGGTTTAATTTATGCATAACTTTATTCCACGTTTATTAATAGGGCGCGGGCGGAACGAATGTACATACATATGTTAACTGTTAACTGGACGTAAATGGATTTTTGTAACAATATCATAAAAATAAATAAAAAATTGGTTCATAAATGACAGAGTTCTGAGGTAACCAACATTTAAATTGAAAATTCAAAAGTGCCTGTTATCTATAAATGGTTTAATAAAAATAAATGCTTTGATTTTTTGATTGTTTGGTTGTATACAAACCTTCCTCCTGCCGGCACACTGAGAGATCAGCGCGTTGAGAAGGAAGAAGGACATCCCATGCGCACATCCCGCCCAGATGGTGTTGTCTTCTATGCTGTTCTTGCATTCTGATGGTCCCTGCAACAAGAGTTGAATTGTTGTTATGAAGCTAGGTAAATATATTATAAAAAAACAAATAGGGCCTCGTGGCTAAGTAATAAGTTCAGCACGGGTCGATCGTTCAGGTTAAGCTACGCTTGCCACGGTAGGCCGTAGATGGGTGACCATCTTTACAAACCGAGACCCCTCCGTGCCTCGGCACGTTGGTCACGGCTGGTATTGGTGGATCTTCGACAGTCGTTATTTATTTAATACTTCAAGCACAGACATGTACAAGGGCGGACTTAACGTCATAAGCGTTTTCTACCAGTCAACCGTTACGGGTCGTCAGAAGACCGATAGTCAGACATCCAGTCTTACCCAGCTGCATCCGGTCAGACTGGAAGCTGACCCCAACATCGTCGGTAAAAGGCTAGACAGGTGTTGATAAAACTAGGTAAATAATAAAATGTTTAAATATAATCGTGTAAAATAAATATAAGTTCAGTGACCGTCTAGTTGAACGAAGACCAATTTTGTTGCTTTTTGTTGTTTGTCAGCTCAAATTCGACGGATGATACCTACAGTTTTTTTTTTCTGTTAGAAGCATACAATGCTCTAAGAATTACGCCAGTAGCACACCTCCTCCGCGAAACCATAGCAGCGAACCGCAGTAGTTCAATTCAACTGGCTCGCGTCATGTTCCGCTACTCGAGTTCTGCTACTCGAATTTCGAATAGCGGAACATGACGCGACTCAGTTGAATTGAATTGCTGCGGTTTCGCTGCTATAGTTTGGCGGCGGAGATGTGCTACCGGCGTTAATCAAGCATCAGAAAGCGCTAATATTTGATGACGATGACTGTCAATTGGTATAACTATGAAAGGTCCTTGTACTTAATTTTATCCAATGCTGGCTAAGGAGGTGTACTTTTTTTACACCATCATTATGAATTATGCCAAACGTGGTATCGTCTGCTGAACGTAGTACCGTTTGCCAAACGTGGTATCGTCTGTTGAACGTGGTATCGTCTGCTGAACGTGGTACCGTCTGCCAAACGTGGTAATTTAATGACGATTTTCACCAAGATAGCCCCTACTGTTTTTTTACCTGTTTAACTTCCACAACGGTGGTGTTGGTGAGATGAAAGAGGTCACAGAAGGAGGCGTCGGCAGAGCTGGTGGCGTACGACGTGAAGAAGATGTTGAAGATCGTCGGCAGAATGATGGCGAAGCTGTTATTACTGTTCGTGGAACAAAAAAGCCTTGATTTAGTAAGGAAGGTGTAGGTATTACTAAAGGCAAACATAATTTTCAAGGGATCTCGATTTTTTGTTAACGAGTCTGCAAACTTTTGCAATTTCATTGTAGAAGGCGTATCGCGACGATTAATAAAGTTGCATTATTGGAATATTTAACATAAAAACACAATTTTCTGAAAATAAAATGGCCACTATTAGTATGTTTATGTTTAAGTCCCATGTAATAGGGGGCGAGCCTATTGCCATCAACCGGGCACAAATCTAGGCTCCGGGCTGATACTGAGAAATTCCAGTAGTATTAGTATTCTAATCCTATCTATATAATCTATATAATCCTGGCTAATATTATAAATGTGAAAGTGAATTTGTTTGCTTGTTATGCTTTGTTTTCTTAATTTCTAAATTTATGTCTGTAATTTTTATGGTGTACAAATAAAGAGTATTATATCTATCTACGCTTAAATAGCTGAATTTGGATGAGGTTTTGCACATGGGTAGACAATGACCTGGAGAAGGACATAGGATACCTGTTACCCCGATATTCCAACGAGATCGAGACTTATGCGGGTGAAATTGCGAGGCGCAGCTAGTAAATAATATAACACCGAAAAAAAAAAAACCTTGGTGATCATAATTAATCGCGTAGCGTATTGGTATCTTCTACGACTGCAATGGTGTTGTAGCGGATCGCTTATCGGCTACGAAACCGTAGCAGCCGCAGCACATCGCCGTAGCAGGACGTCTGCTACGTCGTAGCAAACATGATGTAACTTTTTCCCTACTACCATAGAATAAAAAGTAACGTTTTATCATTTCAAATGTAGCTGTGACAGTTATTAATTTTTGTACCTATCATCGTTTTTACTTTGGATTGCCATTGTTGTGAAAGGATTAGCCAATCAGCGTGGGGACTCGCTGATTGCCCAGGGTGCGCCGGACGTATAGTGGCTCTGTAGATACGTCGGTCGGGGAGGCTCCTTTCATGCACCCCTACAAAAAACGATGGGACACTTAGTATCGTGTCTTGCGTGTCCTGTCAGCTGCACGTTACAGGAACTAATGAACGTTGGTGATGGCGCCAAACAAGTCGCCGAATTCTGGGCCGAGTCTATTTAGATTGCTATCGATACGCTAAGAAGAAGATCGTTTCTACTGTAATAGTGCCAATTTATTGTATGTTCGAAATAATAATACAAATACTTTACAAAAAAAAAACTAAGAATGATAAACTCACGCAATATATGTTACGAAAGTGAGGTAGTATAACAGTGCGGTCTTTCCCAAAAGAGGCGGCTTGAACAGAGGAGCTATCTGTGTCCAGAGAGAGTGGAGGGAGAACACTCCCACTTCCTCCTTGTTGCCGTCTTCTAGGTAGATTTGTTTCACCTGAAAGTAAAAGAAGAACAGGTTTTCAATTTCATATTAATAGCCCGCAAAAGTACATACTCGTGCTTACCACCGACTGAAAACATAACCCGTCAAAAAGATAAAAAATGAAATAAATATATAGCTCATATTTTACGATAAAAAAAATTATTGAAGTCACAGCCAACCTCAAAATGATGTAGACTTCGACAAAAAAAATATTGATTATCTACAATTTTTGTTCCATAATATCGTCACATTCATCGTCGACATTTCCATAATTGTAGATACCTACTCATTGGAGTATCTACATTATTATGTTTTGCTATTAATATATGGCTAGGAATTCATTTAATTGTCTACAATCTTCGGTACGACGGTGAACGCATATTTTTAAGGTTATACAAACAAATAAGATCTTACAAAATATCCTACTAATTATTAACGCGAAAGTTTGTGAGGATGGATGAATGGATGTATGTTTGTTACTCTTTCACGCAATAACTACTGAACGGATTTGTATGAAATTTGGTACACAGATAGTTTATAACCGGGATTAACACATGGAATTTTTATCCCGATATTTCCACGGAATCGTGACTTATGCGGGTGAAACCGCGGGGCGCTGCTAGTAATACATAATTTGTAATTTAATCGCAGATATTAAAATATTATGAAATCAATGCATGCATTATGTCCTATCCCGCAATGTTTGAAGAATAAGGTCTTCAACTAGTCCGTCCTGTCCGTTATGACATACGGTGCCGAAACGTGGACACTGACAGTCGGCCTGATCCACAAATTCAAGGTCGCTCAGCGCGCTGTGGAGCAGGCTATGCTTGGAGTTTCTTTGAAGGATACAATCAGGATTGAAGTTATCCGAAAAAGAACCGACATATCCTGCAGAGTGAGCAAGCTGATGTGGCAGTGGGCTGGCCATGTTTGTCGAAGGACCGATGGCCGGTGGAGCAGATGAGTCCCGGAGTGGAGACCGCGTATCGGCAAGCGTAGTGTGGGATGCCCCCCAGCTAGATAGACCGAAGACCTTAAGAAGGTGGCTGGGACAGACTGGATGTGGAAGACGGAGGGCAGGGTGCTGTGGCGCAGCCTGGGAGAAGTCAATGTCCAGCAGTGCACTGCGATAGGCAAAGTTGAATGATTGATTATGTCTTAACAACGCCTTAGTGCTTATTGCGCCAAACCTAGCAAAGATAACGCGTACATACGACATTTTGCTCTGATACATATTTCTACAGCTTGCCCATAAAATCCATACTCACAGGAAACGACTCCGCATCATGTCCATTAGCCACATACATCCTCTTCAGGACTTTCACGGCCTCCTCACTCCTGCCCACGTTGGCGAGGAACTTGGGGCTCTCGCTGAAGAACCATAGCATCAGCGCCGCCAGCCCCAGGGGCAGCGCCATGATGAGCGTCAGCAGACGCCAGGGTCGGTAGATGATGCCCAGGAGGTAGACCGTGAAGTCGAGCTTCATTATGAGGTAGGCCGTTACTGGAAAAATTAAAGAAAAGTAATAAGTTTGTTTATTGGTTTTGTTAATTTGTCATTTTGATTTCTTGATTTTTGGTCACGTGTCCCAAATTGGGATATAAACTTACCGTTATAAATACGATTGCTGCCTGAACTCCAAAAAATGCATGTGTCGAGTATCAAGATATATATACATTATCATCATTTCACGGTTGGAGATTGCGGCGATCCATATTTTCGCATTCAAGCCCAAGAATTAAAGATAGCAGTTTTTTTTTTTTTTTGCTACCTTTTAGAGAAAACCATGATACGATCATTGCTACCTACGAGCAAAAGTCGCAATTAACCATCCGTAATCAGCAGTTATATTAGGACAGCAACTGTGATAATAGGTACTCACTATAATAGAGAGTTGGTGTGATCATAAGCGCGCTGGTGATGAGCAGCATGTACTTCGCGCGGACTTTGGGGCCGCAGCACTCTCCGATCAGCGCGTACGTTGCTGACTCCGCTGCACTGGATCTGCAATGCGAGATTAATGCTTCTTGTAATCATCGCAAGAAAGAGTGTTTTATTTTCTAGCCTTGGTAAAAAGATAAACTTATCTGCTACAAATACTAGACGCCAGAAGATTATCTTAGTAAAATCTCATGTAAAACAATATTAGGAATGTATTAATCTGAAGTGACTTTGTTGATATGGTAGCACATATAAAGTTCATTGGCTCATTTACTTAAGACATCAAATATGTATTTCTTAATAATAATACCAGAATATTATTATTCCACGGCAGGGCCATCTCACATTGTATTTATGTGTAGGTATTTATTATTTACTGTAAACAAAAGAATATCTATAACTAGCGACCCCCTCTGCTTCGCACGGGTGCAATGGTCACATGTAAAAACTTCGAGATTTAAATGAAGTAAATATTAATGTTTATACTTCAACCTTCTAGAATAAATTCTCTAAATAATGGTGAAAACAAACACGAAAAGCGACTGCGTCTTATAATATTTAGAGATTAGAGAAAGAGAATAGATAGAAAAGAGGTGTCATACTTACAATGCTGAGCTGATGAATCTCAAGGCAGCTAGCACCTGCCATGTTGGTGACAGGCTGCTGACGGCAGAGCTGATGAAGCTACCACACATGGCCCACATGAGGACCAGCCTCCTGCCCCTGGTGTCAGACAGGTAACCCCACGGGTAGGACATTACTATAATACCTGGAATTCAGATAAAATCATAATGTTAGGGGTGATATTTTTTCGCTATCTTACTCTGCTGAATAAATCTGCTAAAATTATGTTTCTCTGCTGAATATAGAGAAGGCAGCTGTGGCTGTATGTCGTTAAGTAACTTTCCAACTTCATTGCAGGTCCATAACTTGAATAAGTTTTAAGCTGGTAACAGAGCAATTCATATTTTTGACGATTTTTCTATCTACGTTTTTCATGGCGTTTACTTAATCCATTATACGTCTTTTTTGTTGAACAGGCTCATGACTACGATAAATGATAAATGATTTTATTTCTTTAAGTAGGTTTGTATAAACACTTTTACAGGTCAATCATATTTTTAAAACTAAATTAGGTCGGCGTTTCCAATCCGAATACTTACTCTGAGAAGAAAGGCCGAATCAAACTCAGAGGTCAGAGTTAAAAAAAAAATAAGCCCAGACATAATCTTGGTCAGATAAAAAAAAACTAATAATAGGTAAAACGGTGCTCCTTAATGCGCTGCAAACCCATTTTTCAAATTCACATCGCATTGTATGTTAATCTGAGTTTGTACCTACTGATGTTCAGTAAAATTGTTGCTAATCCTATGGACTCTGTCTGAAAATAAAAGTATTATATTATATTCTAATAAATAAAAAAATGCTTGTCATTTCATCCGGAAAGGCAACCACAGAGAAACTCTTCAGTAAACTTACCAGCAAAAGACATAGATGACAGGATCCCAATCTGGCTGAGGGTCAGGTCCAGATCGCAGGTGGAAGCCGTCACGATGATGCCCAGCCCGAATATATCGATGCCCATCGCGATGATCAGCACGAAGCATGTCAGAAGCAAACCATAGTTGTACTTGCCGTGACCTGCAGTGAGGGGCTCTGGTTAGATGGTGGCACTGGCAGAAGCAAAGAGTGGATTAAGCCCAGCAGCTGGGCTGCTATTGATAATTATGAATTGATCCTTTAAGTGACCCATTTTATTGCTATTTTTCAAGTCCTCTGCTATTGCTATCTATATGCCTTATTGATGTCTTTCAAGGCTTGGAATATACCTAGTTAGTAAGAAATGCTTATACTTATCTAGTATTTTGTTGCCCCTGCGATGGGCTCTGGCAAAACAAGATATAGACGCTATGAAGAAGTCTCTGTTGTCCTTTTTAATTTAAGTTGGCAACACAAATAATATTATAATGAAAAGTAAATAAGTGGCTAAAACTTGTTTCATAATTAAAAGTTGGTTTCCTCCATAGATGTATATTTAGAAATACAGATGTATTAGGTATTTAGAACTAGCTGCACCCCGCGTTTTCACCCGCATAAGTCTTGATACTGGTGGAAAATAAGCATAAAAAGTATCCTATGTCCTAACCTAAGTACCTATGTGCCAAATTTTATCCATCCAAATCCGATCAGCTGTTTTCGCGTGAAAGCGTAACAAACAAACTCACTTTCGCATTTATAATATTAGTTAGGAAGTTAGGATACCATAATATATGGTTTCCTTCGACAAGAATTCAAATTCTGAATAACTAGAAACAAAATTAAAATAAATTATTTTAAAAGTTATGTTTTAATATTCGAATATTTCATTATTTTTTATTTTATTTTATTTGATCTGAATGCATTATTGCACACATAATGAAGGGTTCCGTAGTTGGGATCAATTTATCCCAAGAGCTGACTTAACTTTAAATTGGAAAAAAATTCTGTCTTACATTGATATAGCTACGTCACGGTGGATTGTCCAACAGAAGTCTATAATCGCAAAAAAAAAATGGTAAAACTACAAATTAACGATTTTTGGACTTTTTGTACCTTGATTCTTGCCAAATTTCGTGATCCTAGGTCAACGGGAACTACCATATATTTTGATTTATTTGCGAGTATCAAAATATGTCGCTTAAATCATTTAGACACTAACACAATGTGGGCCTTTTTTTTTTTTTTTTGGGTGGGAAATCATCAAATGACTCCTCCCGCTCTGGGTGGAGCGGGAGGGCGTGTCAGACTCTTACTGACTAAAACCCACCCGTGTTCCTTCTCTTGCCTGTGCAATGCCAGGGGGCCACGGCCTTTCGGACTTTCCCGCATCCCCGGCAGGCAATGGTCTCATCGGACCCCTTCATTCGCTGACATCTCTTTGAGGCCCCGGGCTTGGTCCTTACCGGACGGCGAGCTACCCATTGCTCACCGTCCGCAAGCCCGCACCTACGGTGGCCGGGAATCAGCAATTGATTCCCGACGCCCAGGGCGTCTCCTCCTGCGGCGGCTAGGGGCGTGAGGGCGCGAAATTTGCCTCTCCCTCACGCGCTCCGCCTCCTCCTTCACGAGCATTACTGCTTCGCAGAAGGAGGTGACGGCCTCTCATGCCCTCTCGCTCCGTACCATGGCCTGGACCAGGGCCGGACGCGAAAGATCCCCGCCACCGATCGCCTACACGAGGACACGGCGGTGCTCTGCCCAAGCCGGGCATACCTCCAACGTATGCTACACCGTGTCCTCCGGGCGATCCACGCAGTGATGACACCCGGGCATTTCCTCCCGCCTTATCCGAAACAGGTACCTCCCGAAACAGCCGTGTCCGGTGAGGACCTGCGTCAGGCGGAAGGTGAGGACGCCGTGGCGCCTCTCCAGCCACTCCTCAAAGAGGGGACTTATCGCCGCAATAGTGGCGTGCCCAGCACTGGGTTGCGACAATCGCACTCTCCATGACAACACACACACAATGTGGGCCTAAGTAGTCTGTAAAGAAAAGTTTTTTTTTTATTTTTATAATTGGCCGTATTTTTATTGCATTGACTTGGAAGTTTAGTTTTCTTTACAGCGATATAAATGAAACTTTTCTTCGTCGAACCGTAACTCGACGAAATTTTGAAATTACCGTCAATTAAACGAGTGAAACCAATAAGTTTGCCTCATCAAGAAAAATATATCGTCGGACGGTGTCGACATTTTGGAAGGTGATAGTGAAGAAATACTTCTTGCAAAAAAAAAAAAAATTGCCATTTTGCCTACACGATATTATCCTATGATCTATTTATGTATGTTATTGGCTATTAGAAACCGTTTTTTTTTTAAATTTAAGCTCCTATGTCTTCGAGTTTTTTTTTCGATCCACAGTGCGACGTAAATTTAGAGTCCGTGTAGCGTGTGGCGCCCGTGTGCGGCTTCACTTATTATTTAGATCAAACATGAGGAAGACTCAGTCCACGACAAAAGCTATTTAAAAATATCGCGATACATTCTACTATTTTGAATCTATTTTTTTGAGATAGTTCTTGATATCTGATAACCTCTTTAGATCACATGAACGATAATCAGCACCATAAATAAGTAGGTATAGAATGTCGTCGTGGGATAACATAGTTTTTTTATCAAAACGCCTTGTGCTAAGATCGTAGCAAAATCTTTACACGTGTTACAATAAGTATCAACACAGACATTGTAACATGGTTGTATTCCCCGAGGTGGCTAACAGATGTGAGTGCTAACACCCTCATTTCGTAATATTATAATTTAGGCCCCATAACTTTATGGGGGGAGGTTATTGCCATATCAATCAATCTGCCTATTCTAACCTGATGTAGCTGAATACCAGTATTTTACATGGAGCGACTGCCTATTTCAAATCCACAACCTAATTACTGAGTAACGCGATTCACTTTGGTAAGACCGGTTGTCACACTTTTGGGCTTTTAACTACCCGTAACGACCGTCAAAGATAGAGAAGCACAAAACGGTCTCGATAGTTATGCAATGGAAGGTCACCCATCCACGAACCGACCGCGGCAAGCGTAGCTTAACCTTGGATCAACCCGTGCGGCTGTTATTATTTCGCCACGAACTCCTCCATAAACAAGGTGGGGCAAAAGTAATGTCACAATGTGAATGTGCAATAATTTTTGCAAATGGCGTCAAATGTCATTGTGCTTTGACATTTAGATAATAGATAGATATAGAATTAGTTGACAATGCAATGGAGCCACACACAGCTCAGGAACCTCAGGCAATGACGGAGATTTTAAAACATAAATTTCTCGGCCGGATAATCTCTCGTTTTGGCAATTTGATCTGGCTGGCCAGGTCGCCAGTTCTAACGGTGCCAGAAATCTTCCTTTGGGGCTTTTTGAAATCTTGCGTTTACCCACATAGACCACAACCTTGCAAGTCCTGAAAGCCAATATTGAACTAGAAATCACATTTTTTCAAAATGCCGTAAGACGTGTACAAATGTGCATCAACTCAGAAGGTAGTAATTTGACCGACATAATGTTTTTGACTTAATGTCATCAATTTTACACCTTTAAATAATCTTTCCGTGAAAACAGGGCCCATTTTTTTCATTTTTAACAAGATGGCAGCCAATTCACATTATGACATTACTTTTGACCCACCCTGTACCTATATATAGCTTATTGCCAATACCGGGCACAATTCATCCGAGTTGCTTCTGAGATTTTCTTATGACAAAACCCAATAACAAACCCGATCCAAGATCGAACCTACAAAAACGTGATCAGCGGTTGCACTTCAACCAATTTACCAAGGAGGAATTTTAAGAACAATCGATACAATTATGAATTTTAAACTTAAAATAAGAATATTCAATCCGTAGCGCTAGTAAACAACAAAGTAATAAAAATAAGTATTACTAATTATGTGAGCTATTAACTAGACGACGACCTCATTGATAAACAGGTTTTTTTTTTACTTTGTTTATTTTTCAAGCTTAA
This sequence comes from Xanthia togata, assembly GCA_963853775.1. Taxonomy (NCBI): domain Eukaryota; kingdom Metazoa; phylum Arthropoda; class Insecta; order Lepidoptera; family Noctuidae; genus Xanthia; species Xanthia togata. The sequence continues at coordinate 2,000,405 of OY970801.1, forward strand.
AGAAGCATTTTTATCTTTGTTGTTGCAATTATTACCGTGAAATATAATTTTATAAAACTAATGAGGTGGAAGTGAACATGGTCTCGGACATAGTCACTAAGCGGTCGCGGGTACATGCGAGGTCCGCTTTATGAGTAACACGAGTGGTAATGACGGGGAGAAACTTGTGATGGTATGGAAGCATTTTCTGTTACTGGATTCACTTCACTAGCACAATGTGAGTACTTTATGTAGATCTAATTTCTTAATTACACAAATATGGTACTCCCTTTCTTCTCCTAAAATTGTTTGTCCCAAAATCATTATCCATAACATGTTTGCTTTAAACTTCAGTAACTTCGATCAATAATAGCACCGAAGTTCAGTAACCTAATGTAACAAAATCGAAATTTTGTTTTGCATAATTATATTTGCTTCTAAAACTATTCTGTCATAATATCGAGTACTATAATAATTGAATCTCCTAATTTTGCTTGAAATAAAGTTATATGTCCTAAATATTGTATTATATAATATAATACGTATTACTCCGAATGATCATTTATAGTAAAATTGTTTGTCCTAAAACATTAATTGCTAAAAATTAGGTTTTAGTGACACAAACGAATTGCTGTAAATCCGACTCCACGCAGTCTTATCTGCCCTATCCCTACAGTGTAATTTAGAATCGCGTAGACGCGGAGGGGCGAGGCGGCCCGCGAGCTGAGGAGCAGGTGGTTGTAACTCTTGCGAGGTGAGCCAGCAAGACGAAGCTGCGGTGGTGAGCGTTAAACCATCTGCGACGATAAGCTCGCGTGGGACCGCCGGAACCTTCGCAGCGCCGGAGCCGTGACAAAAACCATGCCTACTCTACCTTGTTTGTTGCTGCTTCAGGGAAATAAAAGCCATATGCTCACAATCAACTGTTTTACTGAGTGATAACTGATAATACATGCAGCGCCGGAGCCGTGACAAAAGTCATATTGCTTTGGCATCTTAACTATTTATGTATTGTATCAGTTGGATATGGTAAAATAATAAACAATTGTAATACAAAATCATATAATATTGAATTACTTACAAAACATTAAAAAGATTAAAACATTAATTAATTTGAATTTAGGACTTATAACTTTTATTGTAAACGGTTTTAAGTCTTTTGCATATTATTGATTGTAATATTTATGACAAACAGATTTAGGGCATATTGTATTTAGGGATTACAATTTTATGGCATATTATATTATGTGACATTAACTTCGGACACATGGTGATTAGGACAAAAAAAATATGGCACTTTAGATTACTCGTATGTATAAAAAAGTTAGGGAACACAAAAGAGAACCCACAAATATATCGTAAACTTATTTTCTAAAACTGAACATCGTTTGGACAAACCTAAAACCAACAGCTACAGGTAAAAAAACAATAAGGAATCGTTAAATTTTCTTCACTATTTATTATAGATTCTAACCTTGACACATTATGTACGGCGCTTTTGTATTTTACATAGTAGGTATTTTGAATTACAAAGTAGTTGAAATAAATATCTTTTTTGTTCAGAAACTAGACAAACGGCTTATTCAGGAAAGGCAAAAAATATGTATGTGTATAAACCCGACAAAGTCCTTCAGTTTCACTAAGTATGCAGGTATGTACGTCATTGTTGGGCTGGCCTTCATTAAAACTATGCCTATTGCAATTTTAGAACACAAGGTTACAATTTTACAAGTTTTAATCCGCGTTAAGTTTTAACAATTCCTAGTCTTCGTTTTTACGATTAGATGTTTTCCCAATCGATGACGACAGCGGTGGGAAAGAATCAACTCCCAGACTTTGTTTTGGGTGTCATTTCAACCACTCTTTCTTCTAATGTGTACCCTCATGGATACTGGGGTATATCCCCACATAAAATAAAGCCCCTCCTTTCTTCTTAGAAATTATTATGCTCATGCTCATGTCAGAGTTCTACCAACTAATTCCCATGGAGTTATTTCTGCTACAAAGTGTCGTAAGGATAAAAGATTTTTATCCTTACGACACTTTGTAGTTAGAACGTACTAGTAGACGGTCCTAAACGTACACGCCATCTTTGTTTGAGATCGAAATAAAATAGTCGATGCAATTAGTTTTTTGCAAATCCGTGGCGGCAAACACTGCATTGTAGAAGTTTGACGGACAAGGTATGTTTATTTTTACTGTTTACATTATAAACAGGTTTATTCAGATGAGGTTGGTATTAATTGTGCAGGTAGTTTCCCTAATCATATAAGTAGGTACAACTCTCCGGGTATGATCTTAATGTTTACCTTGTTATCGCTTTAACGCTCCTTACTGACGGAACATGATATTACAGAACATGGTAGTTTGTTAGATTTATGAAAAAACATTTGAAGTACAATTGAGAAGAGAAAGTTTTTGTGCAGGGACTACTTCCGACAGTCTTTTGATATTTTAGCAGTTTTCTAATTTTTGGTCCTCTAGTTGACTAGAAACGACGAATGACGATGTCATACGTACGACGTCACTTTCGTTCAAAGCAGGCATACCTGCATATTCTTCTTTTATTTTTCGGGTGGTTAGTAACCAACCTGGTGTCAGAGTTCTTATGCCATCCATGGGCTGACTTGGCTTCACATGCCGATAAGAAATATCTCTCGGGCATTCCTCTCAGGGTTTCCCCACGATGTTTTCCTTCACCGTTTTTGAAGCAAGAGATAATTATACAATACGCACATGAATCAGAAAAGTTAGAGGTGTATACCTTGGCTTTGAACTCGAGACCTATGTCTTAGTAGTCCGACGGTCGCACCACTAGGCTATCACTGCTGTATTCCCTATTTAGTGAAATAAGTTTTCTGATTTTTCATTTACAGGTCAATTCAGCTGATTACTGCAACCTTTAAACTGTGATATTGACCTTGTAAATTATTATCTGTTCTATATTTTGGTAACGATTACCTACAAATAGCTGCTCTGCTTAAATAGCATTTTCATTCACTCCTATTCTGCTCGACGAAGCGGAAAACTGATCTGAATTTACATCAACGACCTTGATACTATCATTACCAAATTGCTAATTACATTTTTATGACCTCGGTTTACTTAAAATAAATTAGAGAAATTTGATGTTATATCTTACTCACTTTATTTTTTAGATTTGTTTAGATTCACAATTGGACCCGGTAGGTGGCGCTGCGATCAAGTTGACGAAACTGGACAACGTCTGACCAGTCAGCTAGTTTAATATAGATAGGCCAGGGCCGGACTAGCCTCCATTTTCTACACCTGCTACATGCAGGTGTAGAAAATGTTACGGGATCCGCGCTTTAGGAGGCCACGCGCTTGGACGTGAAACAATACAAGTCATGTTACTATTTTGTTTTTAAGTATCTCCTAAGCCTAAGAACCTAAAACAAACCAAGTTTTACCAAATAGAATAAGGTAGAATTTGCTACGGGCCTCGCGCTGGCTTAATCTGGCACTGAAACGGCCAAAGGCCAATTACACACATTAATTAAGACCATGTAGTGGTTTAAAGATCATTTTGCTTGCTATATTTATAACGAGGCTTCTTCTTCTTCTTTTCGTGTGGTTAGTGACTAACCTGGTGTCAGAGTTTTAAAGCCGTCCATGGACTTAGCTTCACATACCGTCAAGAAATATCTTTCATGTATGCATTTCATTTCCTCACGATGTTTTCCTTCACATAACGGGGCTAATTTGTCCTATACAGTTCACTTAAGGTGCTGTTTTGTGAACCATTGAGAGCTCATTCAATAATATTATAAACTGTATTGCTTTTATCGTAACCACTGCTGCTTTCTTTATTTATAAATATTTATGTGCAAAATTGCCAAAGTCATCGGGTGCTGTGAATGTTAATAAGAATTATGTAAGTAACTTTAATTGTGTCATTTGTGTGTATTGCCGCATATCGTGACACAACGGAACGGAAGTAAATGAAGAAGAATGTAACACCCCTTTGCGGTCAGGCGTGGATGAAGAAATCTAGGTTATATACTACTACGATGGTAAATTGGGCAAACATGATCAGCAGCCTAGAGCAGTCCACTGCTGGACATAGGTTTCTCCAATAACACGCCATTCATGTCATTTCTTGGCAATTCTTATCCAGCTACAACCAGTCACGCTGCGAAGCTTCGTCGCTCCAACAATTGGGTAAAAAGTGATGTTAATTTCTTTATCATTAATTTAATTTCTTAAGTTGACAGTCAGAAGTTTTGAAGGTCAAAACTTACAAAAGCCAGCCCCGAAATGGTCTCCCTTGACCATAATAACACTTTGAAATTTTTCATTTAGACCTTGTACCTACTTCATCTAACTTAATAACCGTATTACTACTGAGATCCATTTCTTATACTAGTCTATACTAGCCTATACAGACTGGTGCGACGCGACGACGCGAACGTGACGCTGGTATTGTTCTACCGTGAAGTTTCTTAGAAATTGTTTTGTTAGAGTCGCGGCGCGCCGTCGCGTGGTGCCAGTCTGCATGAGACTGAAATGACGTCACTATAACCTTCAGATAGGCCGTGGAAAAAAGTACTGCTTATCCTTATAGTGCAATCAGTCGTACAGTTTTCCTTTAGTTACAATTTAAAGTTGTTGTGTACTTATAGAAGACAATTGTATCTTTATATATTTTAGTATGTTAAACTCCTTTATCTAAGTGTGTAGCGGCCTGACCTGTGCGTCTATCTGTCTGTCTGTTATCAATTGAAGTGGATGGTGCTCATCATTTTGATTGAACTCTTTGATCTGGATATATTGTTATCTTGATTTAGGTACTATTGAGAGCAATTTTATCAATGTATATATTTCTAACGTGCTCTTGTACCTACTAGCTCTCTGAAAGATTAGAGAATGTATCTAGAGAGGGATCTCGCGGATGTTGGTCTATGGTAATCGCTTTATTCGATAATAAGTAGGTAATCTGCGAAGTATGGGTCTAGCAATTAATGGTCAAAGGGGAAGCCGATAGCCACTATGGCAGACTTACGAAGGCTGCTGCCCACCCTGTATGTTAGTTACCGTTAAGACAGCGATAACGTGTTCTGAATTTAACCTTTCAAACATGTTAAGACAGGTATAATATTTTTTGTGACGAATTCTTTTTTGGAACCAGTTACGGCATTTTTTTATCTTGTTGTTTATTTATTTAAACTTTTCACACTCAAAAAAAAGTACAAAGGCGGACTTAATGTTGTTTCACTTTTCTTATGCAACGCCTTCTAAAAACGAAATCCCTGCGTCTGTATCTTTTATAATAAAATTGTTTTCATAAAAATTAAGAGCTATATTGAACAGAGACTTGGAGAGACTCGTACTCGTTCGTGTTATTTTGTTATTGTGTTTCACGACCTGTGTCCAAATAAATATTATTCTTCTTTCTTTCTTTCTTTTACAGACCAGGGAAGCATGGCACAAAAGGGAAGGGTCCTATACTCATCATTGGGTGGAACAATTCTGCTGATGATACTGATTATGATTATTGAACAGACCTGACTTCTTCAAGTCAGGTTTATCCATCAGGGATCACGTTATTACCTTACGTTGGATCTTCAGGTAGGACCGCGCTTAAGCGAATTACATCCACTAAGTAATTAAATAGAGAGAACATTAATTTTATAAACACGCTTTGATAAGAAACTAAACAATCGGTTAACTGTAACGATAACCCTTTTTCCTCGGTCAAGCATTATGTGATGTACAGAAGACTTGTAGGTGTATAATCTTCTGTATTGACTTCCGAATCATTATCACCAGCCAATGAAGTACACAGTGGGATACACAAAAATTACATAAGTTAAAGAGTTATATTTCATCCTCTTGACAATATTCCTTGTCTTTCATTGTAAAATTCACACGCAGAAGGAGGTAGATATTAGCCTGTAAGTCCTGCTGTAGGGCAAATACCTCTTCTTATACAGAGAAGAAAATATATGCGTGCGACTTAATGTTTTAAAAATAAACCTTCAAAGATACAGGATTTAAAATTATGTAGGTATTTCCTTAAATCAATGCAAATTAAGCAAACATGGGCACCGTCCCTTCTCTATCTATATGAGTAGCTGTTATTCTTTTTTTTTTCAAAATGTGCGTGGATGTCATTGAGCAGGCTTTGAGTATAAATGATACTGTAGGTAATTTACTATGTAGTCATTGTTACTATGTATTTACTTACCGGTAATTTCCAGGGCCTCTTCATAACTGTACTGTAATTTACTAGGTTTTGTTGGAGTCATTTCTATATCATATTTACTTTTACTTATATTGTAACTATTTTTTGAAGGCGCCATTTTTTATTTACAAATATCTTACTCTACGTTTTGCTTTAATATTGTTTCTTTTGACTAAGTTTTCATTAAATTTTAGATATGTTTATCATCTTCTGGTTACCATGTTTGTTTATTAACTACGCCTTCTTATTTTATAGTCCGTGTGTGTAAATAATATTTTACAAAACGCTTTGAAAACACTTCGTCTTATAACATTGCTTTTTTTAAAGTCAGATCATTAGACACATCTTTAGTTAACTTTTTATCATAATCACTTAACACAATTCTGTGGCCTTTTGCGGTTGTAACAATGAGATGTTTTTTTAACAATTTTACTTAAATATTCAATACATTTAAGAAATAAGTGTTTCTGCCACAGCACCGAACGTTCGACTGATCAGAACTAGGTATCGGCTGGAAGGTCAGCTTATCTAAGCGTTACGATACCGAGTTCTTTTTTACAATAATGTTGCAATTATTGTATTTGTTTATTTATACAGTGTGTGTTTATTTAGAGTAATTTATTGAGAAAAAGATTCATTAAATAGATTTTAAATACAAATGAGTAAAAATAACCTAACAACGTTACCTTAAATGATAACTTTCGACTTACATTATTTAGTTATAAGATAAAAGTTGTTGCAGATCATTTCTAGGCGCATTCAATGATATGTGAAGCTGCTAGCTTAACTGCTACAGATAGTGCAATCTACGACGACGCGCCCCACTCCGCGATTACTGTACTGTAAGCGGTACTTTAGTACGAAGCAGAGCGGAGTGGGGCGCGTCGTCGTGGTATCTACACTATGCTGCTACTTTGTTAACATTCAACCTATATATCCTCTATCCTAGTAAACGCGGGCTACACAAGTACGAATATTAGGGCTAATTTTCTACTTTTAAAAGGCTAATTTAATATAGAGGTGTATAGTTACGAACATCTTTGGGTACTTTTGAACTTCGCTGGTTGATTCCAACTGGCGAAGTTAAAAAGTACCAGCCGGTCTGTTCTGTGAATATCTCGCCGGGAAAACTTTGGTAATGTGAGCATCCTGGAATGACAGCTTCATGACAGTTCCATGACAGCTCCATGACAGCTCCATGAGCGCCGGAGGTTTATGTTCAGGGGATGCATCTTCAGCTCCATGGATCTTCAGTTCACTTCGGATATGTTAGGTTATCGTTTGTACATCCATACAAGCAGTAACTTTGTCGACTTCACATATAATTATATAATTAATGTATACCAGATATTGTGAAAACATTTTAAAAGAGTAACGGTGGAGTTTCTTGCCTTTCTTCTCCATACGAATACTACCTTTTGGAAGGGGCAACTAGATTTTTTTTTCTAAATGTTGTCGTTTAAAAGTGCATTATAAGTACCTAATTCAAATAAATTATTGGACTTTGACTTTGACTTATGCAGAAAACCTTAACAATTAAGAAAATGTAGGATTCTAGAGCGAGCAAGGCGAGCTCAATAATTTTCGGATCTTGCCTCGAATGGGATAGGTTTTATTTTGTCCATTCGAACAGAAAGAGTGTCGATTTATACAAAGACGCTTAGGAATTAAGATTGATTAGGATGGAAGAGCGAACGAAGCGAATAAAGCTCGATAATGTTGCACCCCGCCTAGGACCGACCAGATTTTTGGAAATTAGGAGTTCGGACTTTGTCGACTAATGCACAGAAGCTTTAGAATTCAGAGATTGTAGAATTTTAGGATCTCGTTTAGGTTAAGTTCTCTATTATTGTGTTGTGTTAGGCGTTTTTGGATATTTCTTTAGTTCTGAATGTTTTTACACCTAGGTACAGATAGTTCAACTCATCTGTGCGCGCGGCGCCATGTTTGCGTGCGCTTGTAATTATACAGCTTTAATTTGTGTTGCTCGGACGACGACTGCCGCGTCACTGCCACTCAAATTAAAGCTGTGTAATTACGGCGCACGCACACATAGCGCCGCGCGCACAGATGAATTGAACTATCTTTATCTTGAAGCCAGGGAGGTGCAAATGCACCCTCTTGCACTCCGCTCCCGGCACCCATGGACTTCACCTAACTTTACATGGTGAGAATTTACAAACAGTTCAGCAGCTCTCTAGTTACAATCACGCTGTGTTAAGACAAAAGAACGTTGATTTAGATAGCTGTCTGGTGATAAGTAGACATAATGGTGTTAGTAGTTCTATCAAGATGAGACGGTTCCATTTCTCCTAAGAGGATGCGGATCGGTTTAGTTAGATAAAATTGTATGATTCACTGTTTTGTTTTGATTTGATATCTCATCTGTCTTTGCAAAATCCGAGCACAGTAGGTATAATTATTACCGGTAAGCTCGTTTTCTCTAGAAGTCGCGATAATGCACTCCGGGATTTAAATTAAGTCAGAGCATTACACTTAGAGCCCGAACACACGTACAACAATCACACCAAATAGCAGCGAAAAAATATATTATAATATAATAAAACTGTTTATTTATCCAAATAATACGTCACAGACACAGTTCAAAGGAAAGTAGCAGAAATACAATAATATAGCTTGGAGCACAAAAGATTTAAGTCTATGTATACAAAATAATAATGAACCCTGTCTCTTAAGCTAGGAGGCCTGTATCTTAAGAGACAAAATTGATATTTAATAAAACTGAGCTTTATACGAGTGAAAGTGTGTCGATTTACCGTTTAAATGCTTATTAATATATTAGTATTTATCAAAATATGGGTGAGTGTTGTGTGTGTGTATGAGTGTGTGTGTGTGTGTGGGAAGGGAGGTATTATTTCAAGTGATGTTTGATAGTAAAGACTCTGTTTTGATATAGTCCTGCTGTATGAGCCAGTCTGAAGTTTTTGATTTGAAATTCAATTTATTTAGGTCAATTTATGTCTAAATAAATTTAATGTGGGCAAGCAGTGGTTCAGCTTCTTGCAGTTGCGTTGTGGTAACTACAAAATTTTGATGTGATTGCGTTGTCGATAGTACTGACGATGTGGTTACGTTGTGACCAGTGTTTGCAGACGCAGCGTTGTGCTTGCGTTGTGGCTGCGACGGCGCGGCGGCGCCTTGGTGTGGTCGGTATCGCCCACATGGTTAATTTTGACGGCCAAATGTTGTCCATGTGAACAGACTATTAATTTTCATACAATTTACCGCCCAGCCATGTGGTGTCGTTGTGGTGTGGTCGTGGTACGTGTGTTTGGGCCGTTACGGACATATCAAAAGCGAGTTTGTCGTGAAATAATGATTGCAACTTTGAGAAAATTTGCAATCATTATTTACCTTTTTCATAATAGTGTCATAGTCGTCAGCGAGAAAATGCCCTACATATTTGAATTTGGTCTCTCTTTTGACGTTCAAGCCGTTCAGGGTAATGTCAGGTAGCTATAGTATCTGGGCATTCACCGCCAGCCCTAAGGACAATGTATTCACACTTTTTAACATGATAAACAAGTCCGTATGAGGCGGCATACGTCTGACAGACCCTCAGCATCTCATTCACGGCACCTGCCGTCGGCGTCAGCAACGCCATGTCATCAGCGTGGCTGAATTGATAAATTTTTACACCATGGAAGGTATAATACCCGACCCGCATATTGCTAAATAGCCTAGGAGATGTCAGACCATCCTGTCTCACACCGCATTTTAACCTACATGTCTCAGAGAGTGCATTGGACCACTTTACAACATTATCTGGTTTCCCATACCAATACTGTAGGATCCTGTGGACTCCTGTCGGTACACCTTTATCCTCAAGCTCACTCCAGAGTACATCATAATTTACCAGGTCGAAGGCTCTGGAGAGATCCAGAAAACAGGCGTATATTCTACGATCAGTGTAATACGGGACCGTATGTTTGAGACTTACTATGGCGTTTGGCTTTCCGTTGACAGTCCAGGTTGAAACCCGAACTGTGAGTCATGCACAGATAGACATTCCTTCAAGCTAGAATCTATCATACCGTCCAGCACTTTTGCCATTGAGGTTACGAGAGATATAGGTCAATAGTTTGTGTCCTATTCTTAATTATGGAAACCACCAGTGTTCTGCCGACAAGTAAGAGTAACTTTTAGCGTTAGGCACATGGTAAAGGGTATCTCAGCAAGAACTTGAATTTTGAATCGCGCGCCATTTTCGACTGTCAATTGGTGAGTCAGCCATATTTGGTTAAAGTTAAATGGTGCGTTAAAGCTCGGAAGAACGATAGTAAATAGTGAAAGTGCATTATTAAAATGGGGAAAACTGACGATTAATGCCACAACAAAATCATCTTTAGTGACGAGGCTCATTTCCACCTCAATGGCTTCGTTAAGAAGCAGAATACTCGGATCTGGGGTGATAAAAATCCACATGCCTTTCAAGAAATTCCGTTACATCGTCAAAAACTGACAGTTTGGTGGAAAGGAGGGATAATCGGACCGTACTTTTTTTTAAATAACAATATAATTATATATTATTACTGTTTGTATTTCCTGTGCGTGTCCCAAATAAAATATTTTTCTTTCTTTCTTTCTTTAAATCATAAAATATGTACCAACAAAATATCGGCTAAATGCCCAATTAGTTGCTGGGCATTTAACCGATATTTGGTTTCATGTGTAAAAGTCATTACTACCTCTGTAAATATTAAGAAAAATATGTAAATAAAACATTAAATATATAAATCTTTTTACGTTTTTAAAATTCAAGTTCTTATTGAGACACCCTGTATAAAACAACGACAAACCCTTGGCAGTGAACCCCAGCCAATTTGAAATGCTCAATGCTGAGCACGTCATGTCCGGGAGACTTGCCTCTGCTCAAGTCTGGCCGAAAAGAACAATGACTTCACTCCCTGAATTCCAGGTCCAGCATTCAAGCTTACTCGTAAACTTGAAAAACTTAGCGAAATTATTTTTTACTCTTGCTTTTGCTATCATATCTTTATTTGCTCCATTTTTTTTGGCACAATTTTATCCAAGCCTAGAAGATGTTACGGGCCACTCGCATTAGTTCACAAATAACTCCAGAGGTTGGCCGATTAACTCTCTTACATGGTAACTTCACCCGCACAATGTCTTGTGATTCCTTACCTTTTCATATGTTTGCTCGGCGGAATCATACAATAATCGTAGCTTTATAGTATGCTTTTATCATCATAGCATAATAAAAGCATATGATATCTTCCTATATAATTTATCTAAAAAAGCTTTGTGTTCGCATAAATTACAAAAACTATAAAATACCTATAAAAGTAACTATAAAAAACTAAGTAACGTAGTGTATAAGTAACTATTAAAGCAGTGATAGCCTAGTGGTGTGACCGTCAGACTGACAAGTCATAGGTCTCGAGTTCGAACCCAAGGCACGCACCTCTGACTTTTCGGATTCATGTGCGTATTATATAATTATCACTTGCTCAAAAAACGGTGAAGGAAAACATCATTAGGAAACCGGCATGCCTGAGAGATATTTCTCGACGGCATGTGAAGCCAAGTCAGAGGCCCATGGGCGGCTTTAAAACTCTGACACCAGGTTAGTTTACTAACCACACGAAAAGAAGAAGACAAAAACTATGACTACACTCTTGAAACTTTGGAGGGATATCAATTTTACGCAGCCTGCTGTTACATAGCTCACGGTATCTGTCAATTTGCGAGTCATTTCGTTCCCCTCAAATAACTTCATTGCAAAGAGTAGGAATTGATACCCGCTTATGTCTTACTATAAATGTAGAAATGTAAGTAGGTAATGAATAAAGACATATTTTGAGAACAAGAAAATCTTCTTATTAGTTACCATGAAATTATGGAAATTTTTGCAGTTCCTAAAATATTACATTGTATTTGGCTCGCTACGCATAATTTACATTTCACCTCAGCACCTCAAACAAACAGGTTTTGCTGTCAAAAAACAGTGTGCAAAATTCAATTTTGCTGCGAGCGTGAGACAAAGTAATTTTTTAATTATTTTTTTTAAATGTCAGTGGTGGTCACGCACAAAATTCTAAAGATTTGAATTTCACTTAGTTTTGTCACTTTCACTTCGATACGAAAAAAGCGAGAGATAGAATCAAGTCGATTCGAAGTTCGATTTCAAAATTCCATAACTAGTAGGTCCAAAAAAGAAACAAACAATAAAATGTTCGGATACATATAAAACCTTTAAATTGCAAATCATCTGATAAGGTTTTATTTAAAATCTGTTTTATTAAAATTTTTAGAACGAAGTTCTTAAAGCGGCTTGCGGTAAGAGTGCACTGGCAGAGATCGTCACGCGAAAAGGTGCTGCGACTGTCTTCTTCTAATTCAAAGTGAAAAAAAGACGGAGAGAGATAGAAAGTGTGAATTTGGTCAAAATGAAAATCCAAGATGGCGGTTGCGAAAATTTTCACATTTTTCGTCATGGGTATCGTTTCTATGGTTTTCAAGGTTGCTAAAGCCGATGGTGAAGTCAAAATAATAATCCAAGATGGCGGCTGCGAAAATTTTCACATTTTTCGTCATGGGTATCGTTTCTATGGTTTTCAAGGTTGCTAAAGCCGATGGTGAAGTCAAAATAATAATCCAAGATGGCGGCTGCGAAAATTTAAAAAAATTTCTTCATGGGTGTCGTTTCTATGGTTTTCAAGGTTGCTAATGCCAATAGTGAAGTCAAAATAAAAATCCAAGATGGTGGCTGCGAAATTTTTTTCATGTTTCGTCATGGGTGTCGTTTTCATAGTTTTCGAGGGAGCTAAAGCCGATAGTCAGATCAAAATATAAATTCAAGATGGTGGCTGCGAAAATATTCAAACTTTTCGTCATGGGTATCGTTTTCATAGTTTTTGTGGGTGCTTAAGTCGATAGTGAGGTCAAAATGTAAATCCAAGATAGTGGCTGTAACAATTTTGTTTATGTTTTAAATTAAATCATACGTGAGAAGGAACTTCGTGCCTGACAGGGGTACCCCGATCACACTTTTTTTTTTTTTTTAAATTGGTATTTGCCATTGAAAAAAAACTGGGGATTCGGATTTCTTTTTTCCTGAAAATTTCCACATAAATATGCTCACAGTACGATACCTAACAACACCCTCACGGATCAGAAATGTTTTTTTTACATGTTGTATGTTCTCGCTGCTGAGGTGAAAAGTTGTATGTGTTACACGAGAGCAAAGTTATTTGCATCTCGTGTCTTTGAATCCCTCGCCGCGCTCAGGATTCTAACCTAGAATCCCTCGCTACGCTCGTGATTCAATTATAGAATCCTTCGCTTACTCGGGATTCAAAATCAACACTCGCAGCAAAAAACAACTTTGCTCTCTTGTTGCACAAATAACTATTGTAGTATTCAAAAAGCTGTGACTAACTAATGCAATGTTTTATTTCACTTATTGTTGTAATGACGTCTTTAACAAATGTATTGAAACTGGTATTATTTGTTCCCTGGAATACGCATACATATATAAACTCAAGCCTTCTTTCTATTGGGGTAGGCAGAAACTACAGAAAGTGACCTGTTACGTTCGCCTGGAAAATTAACAGGCGAAATTTGGTTGTACTATAGGTGAGCCACTGCCTAACCCTTAGTGGAATACAGGCGTGATGTTATCTGTGTGTTATGTAATAATATAAATGAGTGAAGTCACCTGTGGGTACCTACGTCCATTTACACCTGCCATTTCCTTGAATAATTATGAATTTCATACACCTTTGATTTGAATGTGAAAGAAACAATGGTTTTGGTATTGTGTTTATTTTTAAAAACGTACAAATAACGAAGACTTTATTTCCAGACATCCATTTAACTATTTTTTCCGCACGTCTGGCGGTAATAGGAATGAAAACGCTGCGGCGACTGTAACAAAAGATAATATTAATTAGGTAGGTATTTATACCTCGAATTATGAGTGACGCTAATAGTTGTAGCATTTGAAGATACTAGTATTTGCTTAAGTTTTAGGCTTGAGACTTGTATTGACTTGTTTTAACTTGTATTTGGTCTTCCACTGAGGACTGAGGAGGATTATTTTTGTCGTGCCAAGCCGCAACCTGCCCTTTTAAACAGGTGCTTGATAGCAACGTTTTTTACCGCCAAAGAGGTCATAGTCTCGTTCGAAAGGAAAACTGGAAGCCAATAAAATGACAAGCACGAAAATTCAACTTTCATTGCAAATGAAATTGTTGTCAGTTTTATTGGTGCTTTCCACTCCACTTCCATGAATGTTACCGTAAATTTAAGGTAGGTCTAGGTAAGTACCCATTTTTATTATTATTTATCAAGCAAGGCACACCAATGACATAGGTACCTACGTCTTGCGTATAAATAACAATTCTTCTACAACTCGAACTAGTAAGCCTAGAAAACTTTTGTTTAAATAAAGTCATACCAACCTAGCATCAGTCCCCCGCACGCGTAGAACATGGAGGTACAGTGTGTCATGATGAAGGCTCCCAGGACGTTGACCCCGCCCAGAGCACTGAGCCGGGCCACCATCACACCTATACATGCTGCCATACCCCTGGACAAGGAATACGGTCGTAAGTTATGCTGTGTTGCTTGAAAATATACAGTAGAGCAATGATGACCCAGTGATAATGTGAGTTTGAACCCAGGCAGGCGTTTAACTTTGAGTAAATAATTCCATCACTACAGCTCTCAAAACGGTGAAGGAAACTAAAAATGAAGACCAACAAAGTTCTATTCAACCATTTAATATGGTGGATGGACAATTTAATATTGTTTAGACTTTTAATATTGTTAAGTTGCGGCTCATTTAATGAGTCCATGGTTGTGTGAGAGTGCCTGTATTCTCAGAGATTGCATTACCTACTATCAGCAATGTATGTATCCTTAAAGCTTGCATTGCTTTTAACCACTGCCAGGCGTTGAAAAAAAAGTGGTGGTGAATTAAATAAGAGGAAAGGTTTTCATTCAGCTTGCAAGATTCGGCCTAAAGAGCCGGCCTGGAGTTGTAATAATGTACCCACTACTGGGACACAGGCCTACTCTCTTGGAAAGGGAGTGGGCCGTAACCCACCACGCGGGCCCAGTGCGGGTTGGTAGATGTCACGTGTATTCGAATCTTTGGTTCTAGGACATGCCGGTTTCGTCAAGATGTTTTCCTTCACCGTTATGAGAGCAAATGATGAAATTATTTAGTAAAGCACCTGGGTTCGAACCTACGACCTACAAAGTTCCGGCCATTACCACTGGGCCAACATGCTTGATACTTGTACCTTACATGTTAATGTCGTTAACTGGAAGATTAAGAGGTAATGACTATCACTCACCGATAAGATGTCGGATACATATCAACGAAGTACGTATAAATGATTCCTATACACAGCTCATTCGTCAGGAGCCCAAAGAACATGATGAAACTGGTCAGATTATCCTTGATGAGGACAGCACCAATAGCGGAGAGGGCAGAGAAGGTCATGATGATGATCATCAGAGCCTTCTTCCTGTGCGCAAGCTTGGTGATGACCAGCATGACGATCACGAAAGAGACGCCTTGGGCTAAGCTGGCCCAGACTAGACTGATGTCCATTGTGGATTTGCATTCGAACTGAAAATAAAATAAGATAATTCGTTTTGAAATTACCATGATTTAGACAGCTTTGTTGGCGATTAGATATCGTTGATTTGTTTTTTTTTTCTACAAATATGTTCGATTTATATGTTGATATAAATTGTAACAAAAGAAACACCAGATCCGTTAGTGGATATTAATATAATTCGTTTTATTTGTGCATGTTGTTGCTAATGTAAACATATGCTCTTCTAATGCATATACTTATTTACATTGGCAGCAACACAGCAAAACTGATATTTTTAGAGATAAGATATTTAGAGAGAGAGAGCTAGATATTTTATAGAACCAAATGTCAATATACCGAAATAGAAGACTTTGCATTCACATTGCATTGTTATTAAATATTTCTGTTCTTCTTACAGCAAACAAACGACATTTTTCTTGCAGCTATTTTTATTATTGCAAGAATTGTAATAAGTAGGACATGAGCTTGATTTCGCTTAGCTCCTATCGATCACTTAGCTTAGCACGTCGCAGTTCACTGTTGGACATGATCCTGTCTAAATATTAAGTGAATTAAGAATATTAAGTAAATATTGAGTGTGTAACAAAACCAAGGTTAGTTGAATCCGTTTGGTCTTAAGTTCATTATGTACATTTAACGCTAAACGAAACTAAAACATATGAAAAGAAAGAAAGAGAAAGAATATTTATTGGGAGAAGCACAGGAGATCTCGATTAAACTAAAGACACACTCATTAAAAATAAAAATAAACAATAAAAATAAAAACAAATTAAAATAAAGCAAAAAGTCCTGTGCGAGGCCAAAAGACGATGTACGATGTGAGCTGATGTAGTTCTATTTTTGTAAATCGTTTGAAGATGACAAAGACAGACGTAAACGTTTTAATACGTTCAATGCTAAATATATTTAGGGATTTGTGGTGCAAGGCCTTAGAGTGGAACTGGCGAAAAATACCAAAAGGACCAAAAAACCCTTACGTCTTCTGCAGTGATATTAGTGTTTCCGACGATCATCTTGCAGAGCCCCGTCTCATCGTCAGCTTCCATCGCGTTGAGGCCGGCAGAGAATTTCTCAGCCAGGTAGGGGAACCAGATGAAGTAGCTGTTGTTTCTGTAATAAAATTGGGAGAATAATAAGCTACACTACGAGTATATCTTACTCGTTTTCTCTCAGATATTTTGTAAGTGGTAGTAAAATAATAAATAATTGAACTCGTTTGTTTCTAATTGTTATTCAAAAGCAATCTCTTTATAGGGTTCCGTACCTCGAAAGGCAAAACAGGGAACCCTTATAGGATAACTTCGTTGTCCGTCCGTCAGTCTGTCAATTCCCATTTTCTCAGGAATGCATGGAGGTGTCAAGTCGAAATTAACATCAAATATGAGTACCTATATTCCCTTGGAAAAAACAAGCAACAATAAACGTCAACGCAATAATAAAATACGGCCATTTATTTGACGTATTTTTGATACTCGGAAATAAATCAAAACCTACAGGGTACTTCCCGCCGATCTAGAATAATGAAATTTGGCAGGAAATAAGGTTTCACGGCACATGAAAAAGTACTAAAATTGTTAATTTGTAGTTTTATCCCAATTTTTTTTGCGATTTTAAACTTACATTATTTGCAGTTGGAGAATGTACCGTGACGATATCGATGTATGGGAGAACATGTTTTTCAACTACAATGTTGAGTTTGTTTTTGTCATAAATTCATCCCAACTACGGAACCCTTCATTGTGCGTGTTCTGTGAACCGTACTGGTTCAATACTCAGAAGCAAGGATTTTGAATATAAAAACACTGTTTATAACTTTTGAAGATCAGCTTTATTACTATGGTTACAGCAGTACAGTAACACAGTTTGATACAATGCAAGTGACTAGCACCGATGTCGAAACACGAATGGTCGGGTCTGCCGGGCATATCACTAAAATGCCCGCCGAGTATTTTTTATATCCCCGCCATTTTACTTGCTTATGATTGGTCTTCGATAACTGTAAGTCTCGACCAATCAAAGTCAAACAACTACTTTTATAAGTTACAAGAAACACACAAGTTTATACAAGTTCATAGAAATTATTGTAATTAGTCAACAACCATAAATAGTTACAGGCATAATAATTTAAATATTTACAACAGGTCCGACACGCACTTGGCCGGTTTTTTTCTAGAAGAGCTGAAACTGATATACGAAAGGCGCCAGTGCTTTTGCTCCAAGGTCGCTACTGTATGTGGAAATGAATTTTCTTATTCTGTAAATAGTATATAGGAATCACTTTTGCACGTCATATTAGAAATAAACTAGATGAGATCGGCGTTTTCTATCTGACTGCTTTGAAAAGAAAGGCCGAATCAAACACGCAGTTTCTTTTAAATTCCAGACATAATCTTGGTCATGCAAGGGTTGGAGGGTCAGCAGGGTTTAGTCCGTGTTTTACCACCACAATCTTTACCCCCGACCATGTTGAACCCCTAAATGTTTCCATGTTCAACCCCTGGTCGTACAGTCGGTACAAAGTAGTGATGTGACTGATCAGGTTACTTACGGTGTATTCAAATTTTGTCACTCGTGGAGACTCTTTTAATGAATTGCCCTTACAGCCTATTATATCTGTACAAGGCAGCTTAGGCAAAACTTGATATAGGTACTCACGTGCTAAAAATAACAGCAGTAAAGAAGTACAGCATGATACTGTTCCAGAGCAGAGGAGGCTTGAACAGAGGCACAATCTGCTCCCACAGAGACTGCAGCAGGGAGGCATCCTTGCGGCGCTCGTTACCTTCCTCGTTGAGGATTACCCTCTTAACCTGAATAACAAAGAGTGGATCTCTAAAAACAAGAGTAGCGCTTGCTTTATTATTTATATAATAGACTGTAAGACTTCCTAAGAATAAACAAATAAATAAAAAGGAATCTCAATAAATTATAACTCAAGAACAAGATTAGACCATTTTTTATCGTTAATTTTTTATTTATTAGGTCCAAAGAGTGTGAAGACATTCAACATTATTAACACTGGGTCTATTTATTTCTATTAGTCTCATCAATCGAGGCACTTGAGGACAAAACATCTAAGAACGTTAAGAACATTATACTTACAGGATATTTCTCCCCCATCCCATTATTTCTTTTCCAAATCTTCCTCAGGTTGTCCACAGCCTCGTCATCTCGTTGGACATTGATTAGAAACTTGGGACTCTCGTAAAAGAACTGCGTACCGAAGGCTCCGAAGCCCAGTGGAAGAGCCAGGGCGAGGGTCAGGAGACGCCAGGGGGTGAACGTGATCATACCCATGTCGTAGGAGAAGTCCAGATTCAGGATGAAGTAGGCTACGGCTGGAATAATGATTAAAACTTACGTTTCGAACGATATAATATTTATATTATAATAATTATTCGAAATATCTAAACAACAAATATACATGTCGACTTGTGAACATCCTCCTTGTTTTATATCTGTTAAAAATAGATTATTTTATGAAATGGACTTTTTTTTGGCTTAAAACTGTAAGGTTCTCGTTTTTAAGGTTCGACTGGCTGCTCACAATGGTGTGCTGGCGCCCACGCTTATGTATGGAAGTGAATGCTGGGTGTGGCAGAATAAGCATGAAAGTAGAATAAATGCTGTGTGTGTGTGTGGTGTGTGACCTTGCGAAGCATGCGTGGTCTGACTATGAATGATAGGCTGAAAAATGATGTGATAAGACTGAGTGAACGTGACAGTGTGAGTTAAAAGAAGATGTAGTGACAAAAATTTAAAAGGGTAGGCTGAGATGGTTTGGTCATGCTATGAATGAAAGTTGACTAACAAAATGTATTTACAAGGCAGATGTGACTGGAAACGCCGGGAGGGGACGCCCTCGTTGGTCTAGTGACTGCCTCGTTGGTCTAGTGGTTGCAAGCGCTACTGCTAAGCATGAGGTCCTGGGTTCGATTCCCGGGTCGGGCAAAGTGTTATTGTGTTTTCTATCAGGAATTTCTCAGTAGCAGCCTGGAGTCTGGATTTGTGCTTGGTTGATGGCAATAGGCTCGCCCCCATATTACATGGTACTTAAACATAACTGGTGAAACGTGGGTGTACTACAGGTACACCACTGCACAACCCTTCGGGGAAACAAGGTGTGATGTTATGTTATGGTTATTGGTGATGTCAGAAAGGACAGGTGCATAGTACTCGGAACCGGCGTGCGTGTATGATCAGATGTATAGATGTAAACGAGGCAAAAGGAGTATGTAAGGATCGTAGCAGGTGGCGTTCTGCAGTTACTGCTTACCCCCATGGGAAGAAGGCGTGAGTTTATGTTTATGTATATTCTCGTTTTTAGGATTCCGTACCTCAAAAGGAAAAAAACGGTTATAGGATCACTCGTGTGTCTGTTTGTCCGTCTGTCACAGCCAAATTGCTCCCAATCTAATGGACCGATTAAGTTTTGCAAATGTGTAAGAAGTCACGAAAACCTAAAAGTCGATGGTCTTAAAATAACATGGTAAATCTCTCAATATTGTACGTACAAACTTACATTTGCAGTTGGAATGTAGAACATGTTTTTCAACTTCAATGATAGCTAGTGGTGTGACTGTCAAGCTGCCAAGCCATAATAATATGTATTGAGTTCGAACCCAAGGCACGCACCTCTGATTTTTCGGATTCGTGTGCGTATTGTATAATTATCACTTGCTTTAAAAACGGTGAAGGAAAACATCGTGAGCAAACCGAGATATTTCTCGACGGCATGTGAAGCCAAGTCAGAGACATGGGCCTCTGACTTGGCTGCGGCTTGGGCGGCTTTAAAACTCTGACACCAGGTTAGTCACTAACCACACGTAAAGAAGAAGAACTACAATGTTAAGTTTGTATTTGGGATAAATTCATCCCAACTACGAAACCCTTCATTGTGCGTGGTCCGACACGCACTTGGCCGGGTTTTTTTTCAACGCCTGGCAGTGTGTATTAGCATTGCATTAAAGAAACATCAGTGGACAGTTATTTTTTTCTGAAGCGTCTAAAGTATTTTAATTTAAATTGATGGCCTAGGTGAATTAATGTCATATATATCTATCAGGCCAGTTTAGAATCTCACGAGTAATCGTCTCACAAGGCGAACTACAAATAAATAAACTTCGTTAAACAATTGGACTTGATATGAAGGCAATAGAGATACATGAAGCAAATTAATTGGTATAAAGGCAGAAGAATAATGACAAGGCTGATATCTTACCAACATAGGCCGCTAAGCTGAAGTCCAACACGCTGGTCATGATCAACATGTAGGAATCTCTCACTCTCTCTGCGCAGGATTCTCCCAGGAGTGTGTACGAAGCTGACTGCGCACAGCTGCAACTGTGAACACACATTTTATATTATTAGATGAGAATAATGATCTATCTTTTCAACAAAGTCTATAAGCAGTGTGTGTGCGTGTGTGTGCTTGCTTCAAAAACGGTGATGGAAAAATTCGTGAGGAAACCGGCATGCCTAGAGATATTTCTCGACGGCATGTGAAGCTAAGTTAGAGGCCCATGGATGGCTTTAAAAACTCTGACACCAGGTTAGTCACTATCCACGAAAAGAAGAAGAACAAAGTGTATGGTTCTTTAGTCTTAATCGATTGATAAAATAAAAGAATAGTCTTCCTCAGTTATTTTCTGGAATGACTCTTCTTGTTATTTATCTTTTGGATCAGTAAAGATGTTAGTAGTATCAGCACGCGTAGTATATCTAGTCTACTACTAATTCTATCTCAACTCTATTTCACTTTGTCTATCATTCCTTTCTGTTTGTACGATGGTCATGCTACTCGTGCTTAACTACACACACTACACTACAATCATACTGATAATTTCTGCCGAAAAGTATATTTGCTATATTTTGATTTGAATGGAATGGATTGATGGACATGCTCCTACAGATGTCTCTGATCTTACTTAACCTAGCGTAACATCATACTTACAAACTAGTACTAATAAACTTGAGGACTGCCATCACCACCCAGTTGGGGCTGAAGGCGCCGATGGTGGCCACTACAAAGCTGACCCACATGGCAATGAGCAAGCTTCTTCGCCGACCCTGCGTGTCCGAGACGTAGCCCCACGGGTATGCCATCACTATTGGACCTGGAATTGTGGGAAGAGCGTGGAGTGAGTATTTTTACAGACAGTTCCCTGAGTGTTATTTAGACAATTGATGAAAATAAAAGTGTTTATAGTTTGGAATGTGACATCAACCAACGCGCACTGGGCCTGACTGACTATGCTATACTTATTAGTTAGTAGTATAGTTTGCTACAGTAGGAAGGTTATTGGCAAATATGGCTCTGAAAGTGATATGCCATGCAAGCATTGTTTTTTTTTTTTCGTATCTCGCATTGACAACAAAACCATAATATTCATAATGCTGCGGCCGTACCTGCGTCTATCTTGACGAAGGATCGCACAGTGATACGATACACGCAAATGTCACCAACCATTATCGGTTATCGTCGCGGTAGTTCGGGCTGCGTAGTACTTAGCGCCCGGGTGGCGGTATATAATAAACGTGGCAAAGCCGCTAATGTGACCACCGCATAAGCGCGATAACTTTTTACCGTCGGCACGCATTGCTTTGTCTCTGTGATTCTCATGTCGGTGTCGTTAAAAACTGAATCCTTTAATATTGTGACGTAGAGTTGTAAGACTCTGATGAAAACACAGAATGAATAATATCCATTGTGTGACTACTTGGCGAGAAAATTTCAATTCAACATGCATTCACGTTTTCTTTTGAGTTTTGCAAATAATGGGTTGTTGCTCCAGTATGACGAATGAAAATTGTTACAATGAATGCGAACGAATACAGTTTTTAAGTTTTACAATACTGAGTTGTATGTACTTAAATCAAATCAGTTTATTGCAAACATGTTGTTCAGAGGTTGGAGTACGGTTATAAGTTACAAAATGCATCCTGTAAGGTCACGTAAAAGAAAACAAGATTAATAAATTACAATACAATACATTTTACAAAAAAAGTAAGTAGGTTTAGTGGTTAGGTGGGTGGGTGGGTTTGTGTAGGTTTGGGTGGGGGTTTTAGTAGTTTTATAAGTAATTTTTACAAAAAATACAGTTCAAATCAATAGAATATAACAATTATTGTTTATTGTAGCTATCGGATTATACATATTATTTATAAAAAATATATAAAAAAGTTAAGTAATATTAGTTTAAATACATTCAATAAGTAGGTATGTATAGAAACATTGGTGAGCTATTTATTCCATTACTATATATTTATTAAAAAAGAACTTCAAACAACTTGTAATATAATTTTGTTTTAAATTAATTTTTATATTACATTCGGGCCTGATTGGAAAATGGATAGTTTTGAACCGGTAATGCTACCTAGATCGTTTTGGTGTCGCAAGTTTCGTGGTCTTGTATTATATAGTGATCTTTATTTAAGTGATGTATTTTTCCTGACAAACAAACATATTTCAAAGATAAACAGAGATGTAAGTGTAAGAAATCGAATCTAATATGTAAAAACTGTAAAGTAATTGTGCGTACAAACTTACATTTGCAGTTGGAATGTATGAGAGAATATGTTTTTCAACTACAATATTAAGTATGTTCTTGGGATAAATTTTTCCCAGCTACGGAACCCTTCATTGTGCGACACATACTTAGCCAGTTTTTTGTAGCTTGAACAGCTTATCTGCGTTCGTACTATTACCCCAAAGTATTACACCGTAATGGAGCCAAGAGTACGCGTATGCGTTATAATAGGCTGCTATAGTAGATTTGAAATTTGTTGATCTTTTCGATACCGATAAAGCATAGGAAAATCTAGAGATTTTGTTACTTATGAATGCTATAAATAAGAGATTTCCAATTTTAGTTTGTGTCAATCAACAATTTAAAATTATCAACGTGTTCCAAATTAGTTTAACCAAACTAAATTAGACTGCGTTGATTATTTTATTTCGATAGGTAAAATGTATTTCGATTGGTTTTTGAGTTCATGGTTATGTTCGTTTAACCAAGTAGATATGTCAGATAGATTTACATTACATGAAACGTCAACTGAAATGTCATCTGCAAATAAGACGCTTACAGCATCTATTATTTTGGGGAGGTCGTTGATGTTGATAATAAATAATATGCACCCGAGTACGCTACCTTGTAAGATTGATTTATTTAAATTAGTTGTTTCAGATTTAACATTAGTGACCAGTATTATGGTTATAATGCTCAATTTCTATATACATATAAAACATTGATCGTACACATTCAAACCTTTAAAATAATGGGATGAGACATAAATGCACTAAAGTGTTTGATTCAATGCGTGTAAGTGATTCAAATGCAGACATTCTCAGCTGTTACGCCAATTGAGCAGTTAGTGGTAATTGATTCGTGAATTGAAAATGTGTTTGTATTCTATATTGATTAGGATGGACTGTGTGAAAGATGATATGGCTAGAAAGGGGGTGACCGAGAGGACGACTAATAGAGAGGTTTGGAAGAAAAAGACATATTGCGCGACCCCAAATGCAAATTCTGGTCAGTGCGACCCACTGGCCTTTGATCGTCTACAAGTTGGCAACGTCGCAAATAGCTGGCAAATATTTTAATTAATTTGATAATATTACTGTATAGGCGGCCCCGTGGTAACGTCAAAAAAAAAAAAAAAAAAAGGTGGCCCCGTGGTAACGTCCGCAACTTATTAGTCGTAGGAAAACATCGTGAGGCCAAAAAAAACAACACCTAGTACAAAATAATCGAACTCATGGGACATCAACACCCGCTCTGGGCCCGCGTTATGGGTTACGGCTCATGTGTCCCAGCAGTGTACAGTGGGAACATTATAATAATTATGCTGATTATGCTACTGTTTAGAAATATGAAAAATCCAATGTGCACTAAAATATTGATGAATAATGTTGACAAATTATTCAAACCAGTTAAATATTTGACAGCTATTGGCAACATTGCCAACTTTCAGCATGCGCCGCCTTAATCATTCATCGTTCTTCATCATTTATCTTCATACTCACCAACAAAGGGCATAGACAGTAGTATACTGGTCTGACTTATGTCCAGACCGAAGTCACAGGTACATCCACTAACGATCACTGAGAACCCGAACATATCCACCCCCATCGCGAGGGTACAGACACTCAGGGTCATCAGGAGACCTATACTGTAGCTGCCATTACCTGAAACAGAATCCAGATAACACAGTCATTTACCACCAGTTCTCCACCTTAAACGACGACACCGAACAATAATTAAATAAAAGATGAACCGATAGCGTTAAAAATGCGGTTGGAATGACTGACTGCGGAAGGAAAACAGAAAGAAAGAAAGAAAAAAATACAGAAACAAAGAAAGAAAACGTTTATTTGGACACAGTTCGTGAAACACAAAATACAAAAAAAAAAAAACCTTTTGGCAATAATGTGTCACGCCTAACGGCTGTTCCAAAAAGGTGTATTTCAGCATGAATGCCAGACAAATGAGAACACTAAGGAGAGGCACATGTCCATTTTCCAACACTGGATTGCGATACGTTGATTGAATTTATTTATTTATCTAATCCAAAGTTAAATTCCACTAGTTGTAATTTTAAATGTAAGCCCGTCCATAGCTGTTGGAGGAATTGACAAAACAGCCCTCCTTCTAATCCCTTTTGTGCCTAACCTACCCTGGGCTCAGTGATACTACCTATCTTGCTGTTTGGCAAATCTTTTTATCACACCATGGAGTTTACCTGTAGCTTGTCTGACACCAAACAGGTTCTTCTGGTTGATATCGTACTGAATAATTAATTAAGAAGACTTACCAGCTAAGTTGATAGCTTCAGCATAAGTGTAAATTCTTTCTTCATGGCTACTACTGGTTACATTTAAAACGCTATTATTTATAATATTAATACTATTTCCTTGGCCATTCTGCTTGATACCCGTTTTCGTCGTCATTTTCTCTCTAATACCCTGAAACAATGAACATGTTACATAAAACTTACAAAGTCTGTTTAGAATGTATAGTTTTAACTTTTAATTATTACAAAAAGGGAAACCAACATGCCTACTAGTTGGTATATTATTATTATAAATTGTATTTTCTGGTCCCGGGTTCTATTCTCAGGTCGGACAAAGTGTAATTGAGTTTTTCCATAAGGAATTTCTCAGTAGCAGGCAGAGCATAGCTCGCATGAAGGGTTAGGCAGAGGTGTACCTATAGAACACCTCTGCCTAACCCTTCGGGGAATACAGGCGTGATGTTACGAGTATGCGTTAATTTCTTTCTTATTTTAATTTTGTTTCGATAGTGAGAATGTATAAACGAAGGTTGATGACACAATTTAAATATAACACATTGTGAGATAGCTGACACAGTACACTTTATTTATGTACCCGCAATTTATGTATGCTTCGCACGGTTTTTACGGCTGGACAAATCATCGAGATTTCTTAGTTATACTTATAAGTAACTTTAATATTAACGTATACCTACACATAAACCTTTCGGGAAAAATTCTCTAAACGATGGTGAGTTTATCTTGGACATTACTGACATCGGTGAAGGAAAACATCGTGAGGAAACCTGGTAGTTAATATAAGTCTGAAATCACCAACCCGTCTTGAATAAGCGTGGTGATCAGTGACCATACCTTCTCTGTATGAGAAGAGGCCTTTGTCCTGCAGTGGGACAGTAGCAGGCTGATATTATTATTCATTATTTAATATATCAATTTATCGATACACAATAATAGTAGCTAGGTATCTGTAACTTATTGAAAACTAGTTTTTCTCCGCGGAGGTCGGAAGTTATCCTACGGAACGTACTACTGGAATTAAAAGCTCTACATATATCCTAACACAGGTCAGGTCATGGTCTATTTGTTACCTTTCCTTTATTGTATAAATGCATAGCAGATGTGTGAGCACTGTGTACCTTCTATAAAGCTACCATTTACTGGGTACGTCTTTCATTGACTTGATATGCCCTGGCGGCTAAGAGTATGTCATGCTCCCTCAAATGTCTCGCTGGTGGTGGCGTGTGTGTTAGATCATTGAGTTCCCTTCAAAATGGTTGAGCTAAACGGTGCTGATCCATGCGTCATGTTCGTGAACGGGCGCCATCAGTAGGTACTGGTCATCTCTTATATGCCACGGCTTATTTTAATTTTTGAATTGTTTTTATCTTTTTATTACGGACGCTTTTTACGTGCACGTCTTTCTACATTGTTCTCACATGTATAATTTCAACATGAATGATGTAAACAATATAATATATATTGTTTACATCATTAAACCATAATATTATAATATTTTTTAAAAGAGTGTCCATGGAGTTTCGTGCCCGTTCTTCTCCATAGGAACCTACGCTTTGGAATGGGCAACTAGCTTCATATTTCTGACTGACTGACCCCTTGACAATTCAAAAGTGCCTGTAAATGGTTTAATTGAAATAAATGCTTTTAGTTTGAGTTTCACGACATAAGTAACTCTATTTAGGTGATCTAGTGGCTAGACCACCTATGTCAGACCCAGAGGTCCCAGGTGCAATTCCCAGTGGAGGCAAAATTTTCTGCTCGTGACGGTTGGTGGTAGGACTTGTTCTAAGTCCGCCTGACTAACTACCACCAACTTATCTGAGTTTGTCGCCACAACAACAATGTTAACAGCATTGTTGTGTTTCGGTAGTTAGAGGTAAGATAGCCAGTTCCTATGTGGTTGAGGATTCCGGGTGAAGCTCGTTTCCACCTTAGGCCTGATCATCACTTACTATCAGCTAAGATGCAGGCCAAGAGACGAGGCGTTCATTTAAAATAACAACAATACAAAACTCGACAACGCAGCTATACTTGATAAGCAAAAATTGGCTATTAGACATGACAATCTACGTCTCGACCACACTTGGGTGATTATAGATCAAATCACTGCTTGGGTTCGATTCGCCAACTGAGTAACTATCTAAAATAATGCCTAACTCAGCTGAACTCTGATCAGTGAATCTATGCTTGAGGAACGTTCTAAAATTAAAACCAGACTTGAAAACTAGTTTTAAACAGAGAGAGAGATACTTGAGTTTCAATAAATTAATAGATCTCGAATTTATTGAATATTTTGAACACAACGTCTAGCTAACGGTATTGTAATACCATTTGTTTAAATAACAGAGTTCAGCTGATGTGGATTTGTTAATATATTCATGTAGTATTATGATTGTTTATTATATCTCATTGCCTGCTCTTGTGTACAGTGACTATTACTAATCGTTTTCCTTTTAACGTCTTTTTACATCGTCCTCACATACGTACGAGGAAGAATTTCAACGCAGGGAGGTCCAGAATCATGTGCTGAACCCATAGTAGATAACAGGTTGTGGGTGATATCCCTGCCACCCTGTATAGTCTGTATACCAACACCTTTTCCTTTGAAATTCCACAAGGATTTAAAACTTTTTAGATGACTCCATAATTAAAATAAAACTAGCTCGTCAGGCTTGAATTGCGACGTTTGATATTTTAGCTGATTTATTATCTTACAGACAGAATAAAAGATCATAAAAAAAAACATGTTTAACCTGTATTAATATATTTTTTTCTAAACATTAATATAATGAAATATTCTTGTTTTCTTTATATATAATAGAATGTTTTAATTCCCAATCAATATACATTCTAGAGAACTTTGATAATAATTTATTTAATTATGCTGATTACTTAACCAAGAATATGAAATAAGTGATATTAAATACACTGAATATGATTTGACTTATTTATTTCGTGTCGTCAACGAATGGTATGAATAAAGTATTGATTCTAAACAATCCATTAAAAATATAATAACACACACATTCAATGTTATTACAGGCAATTAAATTCGAGTGAAAACAATTGGAAAACGATATTTGTAGAACCAAAATCAAATGAATAGATATTAAGTACCTTAAATAAAATAAAATACATTAAATTTATGCCTATGGCATTAAGTCCGCCTTTGAACATTTGTGTGCTTGAAGTGTTAAATAAATATATAATCAAAGTCAATTATGTTAATTAATTTAAATTGTAATATCACAATCAAGTAAGAAATTCAATACACAAAAAATCTAGAAGTCTTTAACCCAACACTCACCTATTTGTCAGTTATTTTATATTATGTAGAACAATAATGAATTGTTATTATATAGATTATTCTATAATGAGACATTTATATATATATTTTTTAGGAATATCCCTACCGCCCTCTTAAACTTTCTTGAAAGCAAATGCTTGTAAACAGGTGTATATTAAGGAGATTTTAATATTTGTTCAGCATTGTTGAGTAACTTAAAGTTACACTAAAAGTCAATCTGACAAGCTATGCAACTATAAAGGGGTCGGCTTCCAATCTAACCGGATGCAGCTGAATACCATTATTTTACATGGAGCGACTCATAACATAAAAATACTTTATTATATAATGAACAAGATGCATTTATTTTACGTAGTAACATATAACAATAATTATAATATAAAAAATAGTTACCTGTTTATTGTTATCCTAAGATAAATCTAAAAAAACATTTTCTAAAAAAAAAACTAAATATTATGTACTTCACTGACGAAACGTAAATCACAGATTCAAAATATTGAAATTAAAATTTCAATCACAAATAATATACTAAAACTTATTTTAAATACAAAATAGTTATTTAGAACTCAAAAATAATTATTCACGCATTCTTAATTTGAATAAGTTACCATATTTTGGGAAACGACTCGCACGCACTGTGTTGTAAGATCGACTGCGGTTATAAGAGAAAATTATTATTTATTTAGCTTTGCTCTCTGCAGCCGATTAACAATACTGCCGGTTATTTATTATTTATTCTAGGTTTTATATTATTGTACGCATATTGTCCTTAGTTTTGAAATAACTCGGGTTAGTAGGTGGATGGGCATTCCAGTTCGGTTCACGGTTCCTCCGAAATCCCTCTTAGACAATACTGTTCTAACTAGGTGGAAACAGTTGAAGGTTCCGATCAGCACCTGCCTTCTTCTTCGATAGGAGCATCTCTACCAGCCTTCATCTCGTTATTCAGTTTGCTTGTAATATATTTTTTGGTTCACCAACAATAATTGTTCAGATTTTATGTCAAGCCATATAATTTAGCACACAATCCATCCATCGTTTGTCATCCACGTTCATATTGCAAGGTAAAGGTACTAAGTACCCACCAGGTAATGAGGCTACCTACGTGGCTCAGACGGCAGTAACTTCGAGTAAACGACAAATCATTGGACGATCGTTCGGTAAACTAAGACACAATACTACTTATGTTAATAGGGATGATGCCTGGGTCAAAAAAAAGAAATTCTATTTAGTCCGTCAGTCAGATAATAAAAAAATATTAGACACGTATTTTTTGCTTTATCATATTAATAAAAAAATGACTTAGATACAACGCATTAAAGTTGGGGAGTGGGGGTTGATACGTCACAAGTATGGATAAAATCTACATACAAGTGACGTCATGGCACATTATAACTCAATGTATCGCCGTAATCTTTTGATAACGTAAAAAAAGAAAAAATACGTGTACGTTATTTTTTCATAATCTACATGACGGACAAAAAATATTTTTTTAGTCATCATCCCTATTGTAGTAATTTTTATTTACATTAACCGTATAATACTTAATCAGCCTATAACGTTCTCACTGCTGGACACAGGCCACCTCTGTGTGAGAGGGATGGAGTGGGCCATAATCCACCACGCGGGCCCAGTGCGGGTTGGTAGATATCATATATATTTTGTGAACATGATAATTATTCAGAATTGTAATAGCAATCACGTCATTTCGTTTATAATACGTTTTTATTTTTAATAATTTATTCATCTTTATGTAGATTATTTTCTATTTTGTGAATGTGAGAATGCTGTAGGCTTCGTGGACTGTATTTATTTGCTGACCATAATTATTTTGTTAAGTACCTGGTACTTGTTGAAAGACCTACACTGTCCTCCCACACCTAATAGCACTGTTATTTGGAAATATTGTAAAAACCAATTATTTTTAAAAGAGTAACCGTGGAGTTTCTTGCCGGCTCTATTCCATAGGAAACGACCAATTGGAACCGTGCACAGCTTCTGACGTTTCATAAGTGCCCATGTAGGTTTATGTGAAATAAAATATTTTGAATTGAATTGAATCACAGTCATGTCTTCAAAGTTTCTGGCTCTCGGAAATCCTATACAAAGCGAGATCAACGTAAACTGGAAATGTGTAGCTTGATGTGTAGCCGTGTGTACCTATATTAGCATTCGTTATGACTTCTACTCTTGCCTAAATACTCGAGCATTAATAATGCACTAACTAAGACTAACATGACTCTATGAAAATGCGTTTATATGATTTATACAAGAATATTGGTTTTGAGAACGCAAAGATTAGTGCAAACGTTATTGGAAATCTTATAAGCTAAGAACGGGTGACTGTAATGGGAGAATCAGCATTGATTTCGATAAACATTCGTCATAAAATTAGCTTAAACTTAGAAATTAATCTTACCTTATGCTTTTACATGACAAGCTAAACACGACAAATTTAATGTCGATAATAAAGCTAGTGGTTCTGCACATTTTCAAGACAAAGAAGTTCGTGATTTAGAGGAATTGTTTGGACAAGAGCAATCTTGTCAACAAAGTCAACGCAACGATTAGTGGTTCCGTAGACTTATCGATTTCTTCTGGAAATGATTATGATTCAGAAGAAAAAAAATATCGACATCTATAAACGCCAACAACACAATGTTGAAATGAAGTATGTAGATCCGAAACGGAAAATATGTATGGATACAAATTCTCCCCCTAGGTATATCGTATTACCCAGTAACTGGGTTGTGGAGGTCAGATAGGCAGTCGCTCCATGTAAAATACTGGTATTCAGTTGCATCCGGTAACACTGGAAGCCGACGCTAATATAATTGGGATAAGGCTAAGCAGATGATGATTCTGATGACCCATTGTGGTAGAATAAGTACATTATCCGGTCCCAACAACAGCCCTCTTATTTTGTAACAACGTTCTACAGTGTCCTCACGTACACGTGTCAGGTTATCATATATTTTAAAGGTTTTCATATATTAGGGGTTAAAGTATGAAATTGCCGATTTGTACTGAAAAAAAGAAATTCTTTTTTTATTTTATTAAAATATTTATTTAATCAAAATAATTACCATTAATATCTATACATTGCTGCCATCTAATAGGAAAGTCATTTATGCCTTTGCGATAGAACTCTCGTGATCTAGATTCGACAAACTGTGTGAAAGCATTTTGTACTGCCTCCTGAGAAAAAAACTTTTTATCACGTAGAAAATTCTCCAAATCACGAAAAAAAGGGTAGTCCGTTGGAGCAAGGTCTGGTAAATACGGAGGGTGACGAATGGTGTCTAATTGCAGTTCCTGTAGAGTTAAAACGGTTTCTCGTGCTATATGAGGTCTCGCGTTATCATGAAGCAATAATGGTGAAGATCGATTCATGAGTCGGAGCTGTTTTGCTATCATTGATCGGAGTTCGGCACAATAGACATCTGCCGTTATTGCTTGACCAGCTCGGAGAAAGCTATAGTGAATAACACCATGCTGAGACCACCAAACAGTTACCATTACCTTTTTATTGGTAAGCTTTGCTTTAGGACACTGTTGCGGCGTTTGACCTGGGGTCAGCCATTGAATTTTTCGCTTACGGTTATCGTAAAGAATCCACTTTTCATCACATGTCACAATTCGATCCAATATTCCTTCATTTCTGTATCGATTCAACAAGGCAACACAAGTTTCAACACGCGTTTCTTTCTGCAGATCAGTCAAATCATGAGGCACTCATTTCTCTTTTTTTATTTTTTTATTGATTTGACGCAAATGATTCAATATTGTTGGTAAGGTAACGTTAAACCATGCCGCTAATTCCTGGGTAGTTTGGTTCGGATCGGCTTCCACCATCTCTTTCAATTCATTCATCTGTGTGGGCGGTCTTCCGCGTGGTTCGTTCTTCAAATCAAAGTTTCCATCACGAAAACGTTTAAACCAAAATCGCACGGTGCGTTCATTAGCAGTCCCCTCTCCAAACGCAACATTGATATTGCGAGCTGTTTCTGCCGCGTTAGTTCCGCGTTGGAACTCGTATTCAAAAATAACTCGAATTCTCGAAGTATCCATCTTTATTGTCTAAGCTGAATAAAAAAAACAACTTAAAGTCGATAATCGAATGTCGCACATTTTTTAAAAGAAGAACTTCATAGGTCCATCTGAAAAAAGTTTCACTCAAAAATCTCAAACCATGAAGGTTCTATGTCAATTCGAAGTACCTATTACAATAAAACGGCAATTTCATACTTTAATCCCAACAACAGGAACCCAATCTATATAGTGGCGTCCAAGTATGGCAGGCATATCACACAAGTAATAACTCCCATAGAAGCATAGGAATAGTAATTCTTGCAATAGTCTCAATCAAGTCAGTGACCAAACTTAATTTATTCCAAAAATATTTAAAACTCTATTATATCGCGGGCCATTGAAAATTTACCGAAACCCACAATATATGACAGAAAACTTACGTTTGCATTAATATTTCACTTACAACGCAACACACGTATCACTAATTCCTAATTGATATTGTCCGCAAAATAAATGACATTTAAAAAAAAATGTTCAGATTCGCAAAGTAAATGTTTTTGATTCCAATTTTATCTCTTATTCTAAGTCTGTGTTTTAAGCATAAATTAACAAGATAAAATCAAGACTAATTTAGCACGTTATAATGCTTTTACAGAACCAAGACAGAAGTAGAAGTCTTGAAATTTGTGCCCAAATCGAGACTTGTTAGACACTACAAAACCATTACAAGACTCATTTACCAATGCAATAACTTTTGGAAAAGTACATTGGTGACTTTTATAAGACCATTTTTTGCTAATCTAACGGGATTAGTTCCGTTAGATTATAAACTGTCGAAAATTTGTGAACTGGGTGAAATAGGTTAGTTAGGTTAGGTTAGAACTGTGACAAACCGCGCCGAGCGAGCGAAGAGAGCGGTGCCGCGGCAGCGGTCGGTTAACGCTACTTCCAAGTTGACCGCAGCTAGGGAGGCTATTTAGTATTATCGCAAGGTGCGTTACGTCTCACGCAAGTTTGATACCAGAATTCAAAATTTGTCGCTTTCTCATAAATTGATTATAAACTATCGAAAAATAATGAGTTAAACTGAAATTGGTTTGTTGCAGTTCACAATTTTTCGAAAGTTTATAATCCAAAATACCGATTGATTATAAACTAACGAAGTTCATAATTATTGGTGACATAATATTCGAAAGAAAATTAGTTTTTTTTTTCTGGACGTCTACATCTCAGTCAAAGTTGAAGAAAGGCAACGCAGCTGACGATACATAGATTGTAAAGGTACCTTATATTAATTATGGTTTTAAGATAAAAGTAAAATTATACAATTACAGCGAGTATTGTTTGTGTATAATGTTATCAGTCGCAGATGACGGAAAGAGATAGTTTTATATCGTAGGTCATGAGCGAATGACCGCGCCAAAACTCAAGATTCACCTACATGAACTTGAAAAAAGATACAGATAGCAAGTAGGTATTATTTAATACCTACTATCTAGTTTATTTATTTATATAAATTGTTTTTACAAACTGTTTCTCTTTTTATTTAATTAATGTCATAGAGACATGCCCATGAGAGTCACGCCGTTCTTCTCCATAGGAACCTTCTACGTTTAGGAGTGGGCAACTCCATCTTTCTATGTATGTATATTCATGGCCAAATCAAGGTTTCTCAAATATACATAACATAACACCAGGCCTCGTTTCCCCGAAGCCTTGGGCAGAGGTGTTCATATAATACAAACCACCACCCACATTTCAAAGATATTTTATAATTATACATATAGTTTCTTGTGATTTTCTCCTAACGTTATCCCAATAATAGGTATCATACGTATTACATTAAGTAGTCAGGTGCTTTACCTTGTGTACTCTCAAAACGGTGAAGGAAAATATCGTGAAGAAACCTCCATATCCTAGAACCAAAAATTCGAAGACGTGACATCTACCAACCCGCACTGGGCCCGCGTGGTGGATTACAGCCCACTCACTCCCTCTCGAAGACAGGGGCCTGTGTCCTGCAGTGGGAACATTATCATAGGCTGATTATGATGATTATGACATGGAGCGACTGCCTATCTGACCTCCTCCACCGAATTACTGTGTAACACAACATCCCTTGGCAATACTGGCTGCCAGATTTCCGGACTTCTGACTACCTACACTCCTATATATTTCATTCGCGATGTTCTTTTGATGCCACAATGAACCTCCACACAAAACACGAAAGTAACTCTTCAAAACACAATGCTTGTTATTAAATTGATACTTACAGAACAGGCGACGTTGTGCTCAAGGGAAGCAGTGGCTTTCTGTACAAATATTGCCTACTAACCTACAACATGTCAGTCTATAACAAGAAGCATAATCAGACGATAATTCTTCCGTGAGAGGGAGCGCGCTGGAGACCGCCACGCAGGCCCATTGCGTTGGTACGATAGATGGCACATGCCTTCGAATGTATGGTTTCAGGACATGCTGTTTGTCTTTGTTTCCTCGCGATGATTCCTTTCCGTAAGCAGCATGCCTGCTTGGGTCTGAACCCGCATCTCAGCTCGTATCTCGGCGCCCGCCTATCTTCATTTCAGAACAATTTATTTGTTTTGAAGTACCTAGGTAAGAATAATATATTATGTTTAAGACTAGGTAGGATAACTAACCTAACCACAAATTATTGTTTATTTTATTTTCCTATCTCCTTGCCCTATTTTGTGCTCATGTGTCTATTAGATATTTTATAGTTATACTTTATTGTAATTCATACCCATATAAAATAGTGACCTTTTCCCAAACTAAAAGTAGTTACGTCTTAATTATTAAACCCTTGAGAATCCTTGAATACAAATGACAATGTGAAGGACGAGATAACTGCGCTCAAAGTCACGCCGCATTCATGAAAATATGTGAGTTATTTTGGTTGTATGTACGTTCTTCTCTATAGGAATCTACTATGCTTAGATTCGCTAGCTTCATCTTTCTGCCTGATCGACTCCTTGACAGTTCAAAGTGCCTCTAAATGGTTTAATTTGAATAAATACTTTGAGTTTGCCATTTCTGTTTCTTCCTTCATTATTGGTATGGGTGGAACTGTTCAACTTTCATAGTTATTCACACACACATAAAAAACCGGCCAAGTGCGAGTCGGACTCGCACACGAAGAGTTCCGTACCATATTAAGATCAAGCAAAAAACGCCGAAAAAAATACGTGTCTTGTATGGTAAAATTAAATCAAGTTAATCATTAAAGGGGTCCAATGTGTATTCTTAGTTGTTATAGCTACAATAGAAATACATAATTTGGAAATATCAACTGTCTACCTACCACGGTTCATAAGATACAGCCCGCTGACAGACAGACGGACGAATGGACAGCGGAGTAATAAAGCAATAAAATGTCGTACATATGTAAATGTAGCGCGTGACCAAAATATAAACTAACGACGACATCTTGTTTTTTGAATACTTAAATTCTGCATAGATATGCCTCATAATTCTGGTCAGTCTATAGATTTTAAATTATCACGCTATATGCTATGGGGGATGAGCAATATTGCTTTATGTTCGTATTATTCTATAGTTTACCGCAAATTGTAAGACGAGTCAGAAGGTTAGAATATTGCAGATAGTTACAGCCTTTTTTTTTTTTTTTTTGGTCTCGGGGTGGAAAATCCTCATGGATGTCCTCCGCCTGGGGCGAGCGGAGGGGTCTGTCAGACTCTTACTGACTAAAAACCACCCCGGTGTTCCGACTCACACCTACGCCGGAGGTCGCGGGAACGAAAGAATCTTCCGCAACCCCCGACTGGTGCCAGCCCGCCGCAGCGGGCCCCTCCTCCTTCATCACCGGCGAACCAGAACACATGGCACGCCGTGACCAACCCAGGGACCAAACCAGCACATGGGCGCCAGACAGCCCCTTGTCTAGGCGCCCTTGGCCCCTCTTCGGCGGGTCAGGACATTGGCCCCGCCGTCTACCAATTTTCGGCCGCAGAGGATAGGGAGAGCGGCCTACGCTATACCGACACTCCTCTTCCCCTGCGGCCCCACCGCGTTCGCCATCGGACGGTGGCGACCCCGTCAAGGCCGCGGCAGGGAGGGAGAGCGCTGTACCGCAATACACCTCTCCAGCCGCGGCCCCGAAACCGCAGCCGCGATGTCTCCGA
Source organism: Xanthia togata (assembly GCA_963853775.1). Taxonomy (NCBI): domain Eukaryota; kingdom Metazoa; phylum Arthropoda; class Insecta; order Lepidoptera; family Noctuidae; genus Xanthia; species Xanthia togata. Next base: position 2,037,524 of record OY970801.1, read on the forward strand.
TACACGACATCGCGGCCCGCCTCAGTTGCGGTGTCGCCACCGCAACCTACTCGCTGGCCGCTACGTCATGGGCTTTTATCAAAAAGCCCTGACGAGCGGCCCCTCCTCGGGTTCCTCTTAGCTTCACCGTGGGTGCCCAACCCACGGCTACTGAGCCCCCCCACAACGACAATGCGGGAACCCTTCGGGGGGGTAGATAGTTACAGCCTAACCTAACCTGTGATAGTTTAACCTTTGAAATGATTATTATACCTTTATGGAGCTAAACACTCAATCATGAAATATATAAGAACGGCTAAGGCTATTTTAGCTGTTGCAACCTTGCAACAAAACAGCTTAGCGGTTCGGCGACTGCTTTGAAAACCAAAGTTCGATTCCCAACAGTTTATATAATTTGTGCTTCTTTTTTGTACTTACATTTTTTAATGCTACTTACACAGAAAAATATTAAGTTAATGCTCTTCTGTAAAATTATATAAAGTAAAAAAGGAGCTTAAAGCAAAACTAACAAAAAATAAAAAAGACCTGTGCGAGGCCAAAAAGCCCCCCCCCCTATCTCAGCATAATACGGCGATATTTAAAAAATAATAATAATAATTTGCGAGCAATATCAAACCAGCTAAAGGTGAAGTTCATCACTTGACTTTATCTGATCATGAGACAAGGCAGACCGTGATAGTGACGACCAATAAACCTAAACCTATGCTAAGTTGGTCTGAATACAAAAGGGACTATCCTGAAGAAATCACCACACAACAACAGTTTTGTGACTGTATTTCTGCGCTTTCGTTCTCTGACATGTATCTTATGGATAATTTGGAAGATGCATTTTAGGTATTTCATGGGACATTACAACTGTTTTATAAACTATGTTTTCCCATACAAAAGATGAAAAGGACGAACGCAAAAAATTATAGACTATGGTTGACGAAAGGTTGAAAAAAGTTATGTATTTGGAAACGTTATTTACATTTTAAAAAAAACATAAATAAATTAACAAAAAAGTATAAAATTATAGTGACACACTTAAACGTTGTATTATCTTCAAATCTCAATAAATAGACAGCAAAATATACACTCGAGAGCAATGAATCCGGGTCACTTAAAGAATGTTAAAAATCTCGGAAACTAAAAATGCTAGGTTAATGCAATAAATTGTATTTAATAGACAATGTAATACTCCTTAAATGAAGGTATCATTTAAGGAGTATTACATTGTCTATTAAATACAATTTATTGCATTAACCTTCGTAACCTTACATTAGTTTCCGAGATTTTTAACATTCTTTAAGTGACCCGGATTCATTGCTCTCGAGTGTATATACAGGATATGAAAAAACAAGTGGAAATGAATCAAGCAATCAAATACATAATAATTTGGCTTAATAACAACAATTTAAAAATAAACATAAATAAAACAGAATTATATCAATTTCAAACTTAAATCAAATATCAGTCTTACATAGTATAAAATATGACAGTATCATAGAACAAGTAGTAAACACAAAATTCTTGGGCAAAATAGTGAATCAAAACTGTCTGTGCTATCATAATAATGGTCTGATACTATGGGGCAATGCAGTTGAAGTTCTAATGCCATTTCGGTTACAAAAAAAGTGTGTTAGGGCAATATCTGGCAACTGGTTTTGGGAAAGCTGTAAACATCTTTTAAAATACTTCTCATTCTACCTTTGCCCTGCATGTACATCAAAGAACTATGTAAGCTAGTAAAACAATATCCGCACTATTTTCGCATGCAATCAGAAGTGAGCCACAACAAGGCTTCTGCTAGAAATAAGTATAAACACGAATTAAATGTAAGTACCTACCTCAATGTAGAATGCTAATATTTAGGAGGAATGTACATGTCAATGCCATGCAAGTGTATAACAAGTTACTTGAAGTTACCGAACTCATTTATAGAACTTCCTATCCCCATGTTCAAGAAAAATCAGACAAGTTGATTATTGGATAATTGCTTTTAGGACATTGGCGAATATATGGAGTATTGTTAAAATCCAAGATGATATGTGCTTAATTTTGCCATTGATTTTAAAAAGTAACGATTACTTATAATAGTATTAATTCATATTGGACTAATTGTAAATAACTAATCTTAAAATTTATTGTACTAAGATAAAATAATGTCATTTGAATTTGTACACCTTATGTTGTACCGGAGTGCAAGAGTGAGATAGAAAATTTTTCTTTTGTCATCAGACCTGATGTGTGTAATTTTCTTAGCAACAAAGGAACGCTTTAATCTATACAATTTAAAAAAATATGAACTTAGGCTACATAAATAGGTATTAATTAAAATAGGCGCTGTAGATAATTATGTTTTCCTGCTTTGTGTCAAACTCAAACTCAAACTCAAACTCAAATCATTTATTCCAAATAAACCAATTACAGGTACTTTTGAATTGTCAAGGGGTCGGTCAGTCAGAAAGATGAAGCTAGTTGCCCATTCCAAAGCGTAGTAGGTTCCTATGGAGAAGAACGGGCAAGAAACTCCATGGACACTCTTTTAAATTAGAATATTGTTACAAAACATTGGTTACATCATTCATGTTGAAATTATATATGTGAGAACAATGTAGTAAATCGTGCACGTTAAAAGCGACCATAATAAAAATATAAAAACAAAAATAATTAAAATAAACCATGGCAGCTAAGAGATGACCAGTCCCCACTGACGGCGCCCGTTCACGAACATGACGCATGGATCAGCATCATTTAGCTCAACCATTTTGAAGGGAACTTAATGATCCAACACACACGCCACCACCAGCGAGACATTTGAGTGAGCATGACATACTCTCAGCCGCCAGGGTACATTCAAGTCAATGAAAGACGTACTCAGTAAATGTTAAAGTAGGTAAACAGTGCTCACATATGTGCAATGCAATTATATAAAACTAAGAGATTGAATTTATACAATGTAAATATAGTTTTTCAATCTTCAGCAGCTCCAACAATATTTTCCAATGCTAATCAATTAGTTTATGCGCCCTTGTGGAGCTGGACCAGCGTTGAGCCAAGCATTTTTGTCAGCGATGTAATCCCCCAACTTATAATATGCTTGGCAGCATAGTGTGCGTTTTATGCAAGATTTAAATTTCGTTTCATTCAATTGGAGTGTTTAAATAAAAAACCAAAATCTTCAGAAAACAAAATAACATTCGTAATGATTTATTTTAAAATATCGATTTTCTGCCTGACCGTACAAATCACCGTCATCGGGAGTGAAATATCTGGTATTATTATTCGGGATCAGTTGACTCGGGCCGAGCTGTTTGACCCACGAAGTCGCGGGTAGAAGCTAGTTCGCCAGTTATGTTTAAGTCCCATGTAATAGGGGGCGAGCTTATTGCCATCAACCGGGCACAAGTCCAGACTCCGGGCCGCTAATGACAAATTCCAGAAAGAAAAACCCAGTGACAATTTGCCCGACCTGGGAGTCGAACCCAGGACCTCATGTTCAGCAGTAACGCATGCGACCACTTGACTAACGAGGCAGTCTCAGTCAGTCAGTTCTATATTTATCTGCGTAATACATCAATTTTCATGCACCGACTTACCCAACTTTTAATTTTGTTTAAAAAGCACCTTCAATGCCTATCTTTCTCAGAAGTACTTGAAACAGATGACCCTAATGATGCATATAATAATTTTGTTGATCTCTTTCGTCTATTATATAACTTATGCTTCCCAATGCAATTAAAAATAGTAAAATCTGATAAAAAAATTAAATGGCTATCGCGCGGAATTAGGATTTGTAGCAGAAAACAACGGAATATGCTATGGAAATACAGAAAATCACCTACAAGCGAGAACAAAAATTCATTTCAAAACTATTCACAAAAACTCAAAAAGATTGTGAAACTAACTCAAAGAGCCCAAAATAATTATTTGATTAATAGCTCAATAAACAAATCTAAATCATCATGGCAAATAATAATAATAATTTAATTAAAGAACCAATTTTGCAAATATTAGAAGGAAACAAACTAATAATAGACCCCAGGCAGATTGCTGAATCATTTAATAACTTTTTTGTTGACCAAATACATGATGTATCCAGTTACAGTACGGGAAATACAGCTGCAATTACCAAAACCCGTAATTCTTTGTTTATGCAGCCAGTAGGCCCCCAAGATATTACACGAGTGATACAAAACTTAAAAAATAAAAAAAGTTTTGGATTCGATGGCATTTCAACCGTTGTAGTAAAATTCGTCTCTGATATTATCGCAAGACCATTAAGCCATATAATAAATGTGTGTATAAGCTCAGGTATATTCCCTGATGAATTAAAGACTGTGATCATTAAACCATTGCACAAAAAGAATGACAAAAAAGACATGGCAAACTATAGACCTGTAGCTCTTATTTCAGTATTCTCTAAGATCTTTGAAAAAATCATATATGAATCTATTTACACTTTTATAGCTAAAAATCACATTTTATGTGAAGAACAAAAGGGCTTTCGAAAAAATAAAAATATCAACATGGCAATATTCGATCTCTTGAAAGTAATCATGAATAATGTTGATAAAAAAAACCCAGTTTGTGCAATATTCACAGACATGACAAAGGCATTCGATTATGTAAAATATGACACTCTCTTAAATAAACTTAGCGATTATGGCATAAGAGGAAACGTGCTAAACTTAATTAAGTCATATCTCACGGATAGAAAACAATATACAGAACTATCGAGAATCTGTACTAAAACTAAGCGTGAACTGAAATACCTATCCAGTTGCAGAGTAACAGAGTTCGGAGTTCCACAGGGTAGTGTACTCGGTCCATTACTGTTTCTACTCTACATTAATGACCTACCCCGTCAAATCCGTCACCCAATGACATTATTTGCCGATGACAGCACTGCTATAGTCGAATGTACGAATGAGACGAACTACGAAGATGAAATAAACAGCACACTTAAAACAATAATAGATTGGCTTAACAGGAATAATCTAGTCATAAATTTACAAAAAACTAAAGTCATACATTTTCACCAGAGGTTACAGCCAAAAAAAGTAATTACTGAATATAATGGCCAAATCGTAGACACAGCTTCAGTGACTAAATTCTTAGGAGTGCAGATTGACGATAAATTTACATGGAAATCTCAGGCTGAAAATGTGTGCCAAAAACTTAGTAAATCTTCATATGTACTCTATAACCTCTCAAATAAACTAAACATAAATACATTAGTTATAGCCTATCATGGTTTAGTTGCTTCATTATTAAGATACGGTGTCATATTTTGGGGAAACTGCAGTGAGAGGGAAAGAAAATATTCTTTCAGGGCCCAAAAACGATGTCTTAGATCAATGACAGGTCATAAGTTTAATGAAAGTTGTCAACCTGTATTTATATCCCTTAAAATTCTGACATTACCTTGTTTATATATTCTAGAAGTGGCCCTATTTGTTAAATTAAATAAACACCAATTTACCTCAATGATTGACATAAGACAACGCACAGCACCAATGAGGTCCCAGTATAAAAACCAATTGCGCACAGGTGGTCATAAAACCGCCTTATTAAAAAATAGCATATTTTCCATGGGACCACTTATATATAATAAATTACCTGAATATTTAATAGACCTACCCATAAAAATGTTTAAAAAACAATTAACAAAATTATTGCTGGAGAAATGTTATTACACAGTTAAAGACTTTTTAAATGACAAAACTCTATAAAAATGTTTTTGATAAATGTGCATTGCCTTTGCTATTTCGAATGTTTTTGATGACATTGACTTATTGACAATTGTTATTTATTTATTAGCATTTATTTTTTTTGTATGGTTGTTATTATATTGTAATTGGACATAACAGATCTTGACATTACGAGATTATCTAAATTCTTTATCTAATAATAATTGTGATAGTTGTTAATGTTTTGGAATATTTTGACATTAAGCTTTTCGACATTACTCATTTAGACATTTATATTCTTCATTGTACCTATGCTTTGCGAGAGATTTATATGTAATTCATTAATTATATTTATTATTATTATTTTTTTGTTTTCTGATCTGTAACAACCAATTAAATTCGACTATGGCTAAAAATTATCGTAATAGCTGTATCTATATTAATATTTAATTCAAACCTAATTTTTTGCATGCCGTAAGGTAAAATGTATCGGGACACCTAATAAATATTCCAACTTATATGTATACCTACATTATCAGCAAATAAATGATTTCTTTCTTTCTTTCTTTCTTTCTTTCAACTACCTAAATGAATTTTGCCGCACATTTTTCTTTGCACCGTTTGTTTGTCTGACAAATGCTTGCACTGACTGGACAGGGCCACTCAAATCTGTGTGGTTCTTTTCTCAAAATACCATTTCAGACACTAATCTGCATGGTCCTAATATGGCCTGACCAAGATTATGTCTGGACTTTAAAAGAGACCGTGACCTCTGAGTTTGTTTCGGCCTTTCTTCTCAGTGTAGTCAGATATGTCAGTGATTACAATATCCTATTTACAGAATAAACAATTTAATTTAATTTCATTGTATACTAAAATGTTATCTAAACTTGGCAAAAACTATTTATAGACAATAGCAAAAGTATTTCAGTACCTACTTACATTGACATGCTAATTAAATGCTATAGGTGTTTTATCTTACTATTTTACTTTATAGATTAGTTAAGTTAATTTGTCTAGTGGTGAAACATAAATAACACACATGTTGCGACCCAGATCATTTAGGTTTAATGGGCAATAGTAATGATGTTCAAAGACATGTTTTCTATAGGATAATGTGTGAAAATATCTTTGTTATTAATGAAAAGGCGAAATATGGGTGTAATATAGCTTCACCTCTGCCTAACACCTCGGGGATGACAGGCGTGATGTTATGTTATGGATGAAAGGGTTTTACGTATCATGATTGTTAGGATTTATGTCCAAATTGCGCAATAGGTACAGATAGTGCAATCCACGACGACGCGCCCCACTCCGTGATTACTGTACTGTAAGCTGTACTTTATACGGAGCGGAGCGGAGTGGGGCGCGTCGTCGTGGATTGCACATACCTACTTTAAAATCTTTGCAGTCATAAAAACTACTTAGCTGCCCCCAGCTTTGTTTTCATGTACTTGTATACCTATCTAACTACCTACATACCTACCCAGCTACCCTAACCTAACCTATCTTTTTTTTTGTTCCGGGGTGGAAAATCCTGTATCCTCCTCTCTGGGGCGGGCGAAGGGATCTGTCAGACTCCTACTGACTTAAAATCACCCAGGTGTTCTCTTCCCACAATCCCCGCGGGGAGCAAGGTGTGATACTCCCCCCGCGACGTTAAATAGAGGCGCGCGTGGAACACTACGCACCGCCACCTCGGGTCCTGCTGGATGGGGGGGCAGTGGACGTCCCCGAGTCCACCTTTTTGCGGGAGCTGGAAAGGGCGTTATCCGCCCTCCGCCGACGCCCGGTCTGCCTGCTACGAATCAAGAGAGTGGTCTCAATCTCCCTCTCCCTTTCCACAGCCTCTTTCTGTGAAATGACGGTTTCACAGAAGAGATCACCGCATCCCACGACTCGGCGCTCCCTAACATCGAACGAGTGATAGCCGGCAGTGACAGGTCGGCGGTACACTCTGTCAGTGTATACTGCGCCGTGTCCTCCTGACAGTGGATGCAGTGGTGACACCGAATGTCCGGCTCCCTGTCTATGCGACACAGGTACTTACCGAAGCAGCCATGCCCCGAGAGTACCTGTCTCCCGAAACGACAGGGAGCCGTGCTCCTGAGCCATTCGTCGAGCACTGGTCGGATTGCGTCGACGGTAGTGAGGCCGGCGGTAAGGCGCAGAAGCCTGTCATTCTGTCACCAGGACCTCAAGGAGCTGTGAACGATGAAGCTCGATCTCTCGCTGCAACGGTCCACCGCTCCACGTCCGCGCCTTCTCGCGCCACCGGTAGGAATGAATCGAGGGCTCTCGCCTCTAGGTCCCAGGGCAGGGAACCTAACCTAACCTTTTTTTGATGTTCCAAAACACCATGTTCGCGCTCGATTTCGACTCAGCTGCCATAGTTAAACAATACCCCACAAGCTTTCACATGGCATAAGTTTAATCACTGTTTGGTCCAAAATGACTCATGGTCCTTTTTAATTAATTAATCTGTGCGGATGCCTACACCTACTCGATATTCGTAGTAAACAGAAAAACACTTCTGCCCTAAAATTCCCCTTAGGGCCTGTGCACACTGGCGGATGGGACAGCAGAGGATTTTAAATGTATCAATGGAATTTAATACTTATCCAATCGAATTATGGTATATATTTCAATGCTCGGTGGTTCAATGGTCGGTAGCATCGCAGCGCAGTTTTCGCTGGAGCACCGAAGAGCATGCTGGAGGATACCGCGGGTGGGAGGCGGCGGCCGGCGGTGTGCAACGCCGCATGCGTTGAAGTTTTTCGTCGGTTATTAAAAACAATGTTAAGTTCAGAATCATGTACTGAATTCATGGTATCAGTTTTCGCGTTGATGTCCCTGCCACCTTGTATATTGCAATGCTCACTAAAACTACGCTACGATGCTCCGCGATGCTCCAAGCTGGATCACGGAGCGTTGAAATATATATCTTATTTCGATTGAATAAGTATTCAATGCAATTGCTAAATTTAAAATCCTCTGCCGTCCCGTCAGCCAGTGCGCGCAGGCCATTAAGTCGCCTCATATGAAAACTACATCTTATGAGAGAGACGGGGACAGACGTTATCCTTTCTATTCTTGAACGTTGAGTCAATAAATATAATATCAATATAAGTATTTTATTAGCATCGCACAAACATTATCTTCAGTAGCACTTGAGCAAATAGTTGTGATAATTGATACAAATATTATTTCTTGTAAATGCACCCAACAAATGCAATACAATATTGAAACTGGTGATATAACATAACATCACGCCTGTATTCCCCGAAGGGTTAGGCAGAGGTGTACCTATAGTACACCCACATTTCACCAGTTATGTTTAAGTCCCATATAATAGGTGGCGAGCCAATTAATACCTAGTTATAGAACCAAGCTCTTTATGAAGCAGGAGCATCCGTGGAAGTGCTACCTACTTATTTCTGCCGCCAAGTGCTGTGTTACGGTGTAAAGATCGATGCTTTGTCTCTGAGTTGGTCACGCATCTGCTACTTCAAGCTGATTAACGTTTCTATTTAATTTCATTTAATCATCCAAATAAATTATTTTTACCATTCACAACAATACGAATTGTATTCAATATTATTTAGCTATTACGCTTACATATTAGTTACTAGCTTGACCGTTGTCTTGTCCAAAGGAGACACCGCGGCACCGGAACAAATGTTAGTTGTTTTTTTTTTTGCATCTGCCTTTGTAAAATGTGAACAGTTTTATCTTCAGTTAGGAAGTCAGGAATTAAAGAAATTCTAGTCTGAAGTGCACTCGTTCTAGAGGTTATGTCTTGTCAACAGACCCTAATTGAAATAAAAATAGGTATAGAAATACCTACTTACCACTTAGAATATCATTGATAGACATGCATTTTTACAGCAAAATAAACTATGGACTACGGAATTATAAGTATAGCCGACAGTGACGTGCCGACGAACGTCGCTGTCAGCTACGTTGACCTACGTCTGCCCGTCATGGCCCACATGAGACGTACCTATAAGCAAATAAATTCAATGTGCCTAGCCTTCTTCCAACTATGTTGGGGTCGGCTTCCAGTCTAACCGTATGCAGCTGAATACCAGTATTTTACATAGAGCGACCGCCTATCTGACCTTCAAAACCCAGTAACTGGGTAATACGATACCCCTTGGTAAGACTGGTTGTCAGATTTTTGGGCTTCTGACGACCCATAACGACCGTCAAAGATCCACGAATGACAGCCGGGACCAACGGCTTAACGTCCACGAATAAATTCCGGCAAGTGTTGCTTAACCTGATGGATTGATCCGTGCGGCTGTTAATATTTAGCTACGAGCTCCTCCGTAAGTAAATAAATGTTCAGAAGAATATTTTTTAATAATTTTAGGCAAATATCTTTAGGACAGGAGTAGGTCATAATCAAAAGATATAGATAAAAAAAAACAAAATATATTTTTTCATATTTATTTCTCATCATCCCTAACCATAATGTTCACAGCTTCTTCAGTGCCAGAAACTTCTCTTTGCAAGTTATTATAAACTGCAGCCATTACAAGATCTCTGCATGCTTACTCAACGAACAGCATTAAATTTTATTATATTACTAGCTGCCCACCTCGGCTTCGCACGTTGAGCCGTTCACTAGGACCGTGGGGTCAGAGTGCTCATCGAGTATTTCGTGACCAGAGTACTGGCCTATGTTTAGGCCAAAGACTCAGCACTTCCATCTAACGTGGCAGCTTTTAGAACCTTTTTCCCACTGACAGCGATGCGGACGGATTTTTTGATGCCCAATGTGCTGTTGCCCTCATATTTAGTATTTCCTTCATTTGCTTGTACATAAATATTTATATAAATATTTTAATATTTGATTGTTTATTGTATTTAAATGATATATACTTAAATAAATAAAAATACTTTATAATGAAGTATTTTAAAAATAAATTAAATTAAACATAACTATGTATTTCATACTACTAGACGGTTAGACTAGAATGCGACCTCAACATAGTTATGGAAAGGTTATGCAGATTCTCATTGATCTATGTATTTCATGGCTATACTACTGCTGGTGCCTCACACATATCGAAAAGACATTCGTGGCGTTTTTGGCCTACGTCTGCCGCGATAACACACAGCGCCAGAAAACAATATAATTTAGCAGGAATACTCTGTTGTAATGTTCAACCAATAGGTAGGGCCAAGCACACATTGCAGCTGCAACAGGCCGGCTTATTGGTTGATTCACACGAATTTACTCGCCCAAAACGAGCGAATTGACACTTTTAAGTAATATCATTTTTTTTGTAGACGATTCGCACGAAGTTAATTAATTTGTGGGCGAAACGACAACTCCATAATACTTAATAAGACAATTAGCACATTTTGTATGTAATAAAGTTAAGAAAAAAGCACAGACACCCACAGCGCATTTAGAATTAGAATTTATTTACACACAAAGAAGTGTGGTGCGGCCCGCCTCTAGTGGGCGTTAGTTGGTTAGTTTAAAAGTGGATTTAGTGGAGGATTTTGCAATGCGTTGCGTTGTAGCGCGGCTCACTCAAATCTGGTTTATCCTTTACAGGTCATCCAAATGTTACAAAAATTATAGAATACTGTGTCAAGACCATAGATATCCAGAGATATGCCTTCATTGTGGAATAGTAAGGAATCCTAGTGCGACCGCTTATCTTCCACCAAAATAATTACAACATTAACAAATAGCGTACTTACGACACTTACTCAAAATTTGAACTCGCACACTAAGAAGAAAGCAGCTACACTAAATCAATTTCTAATAGCACACATACATAGAATGGGCGGGGCTTTCACTTGTAAACACTTGCTATTTGCGAACATTCAATGCACACGCATGCAATTAGGGAGTCGAAAGCGATGGTCGATAATTTTTATCGATATTTATTTTAGCACATTCTTGTATTATTATAACTTCGTTTAAATTTCTTTATATATGTAGGGTCTTCACACCTTTTAATAGTGATGGTTCGATTAATACGCAAGAGTACGTAATAAAGGAAATTAATTGTATGATGATGAGTGCACGCGATTTGAATGATATTTGTGTACTAAATTATAAACCGCGCGTAGCAAGTAAAGTGCTGACACAATGATGTCAAATTTGTACGTGCTTGCACTGTACATGCTCCGGGGCCCGAGAAGATGTGAATGAGATGAAGGATAATGATTTACAAAATAATAATTAACAATTTTGCTTACAAACTTCAATAAACTACACACAAACTAGTTTAAGGTATTTCATTGAATTGAGTTCGAACGGATGGCGAAGACCCTCTGCTGGTTGTGGTGATGGTAGGGCGACCCGTAGCGGTGGCAACGGGAGCTACATAGCTCACGCTAGCCTCTGCCTGCTCAGCTGCCGGAGGTGCGGGCGCTGGATGCGGCTGGCGCGCTCGCACCGCTTGCACTCGTTGCCATGCGTAAAAGATGATGCAAACCCCGATGACCCCAACCAAGATGTAGATGGCGACATAATGGTGAATGTCATGGAATGTCACTTGACTTGCCAGTTCCTGGTTGGATTTCATTTCTTTGAGTGCATTTTCAATCGCCTTTATGTCTTCCCGTTGTTCGGTGATATCGTCTGTCTCATTCAGTGGAGTGATGAGAGGTATAGACAGATTAATTATGTGGTTTATTGGTGGAATTTCTATATTCATGACATCGATCTTCGTTTTAATTGTGTTTGTTAACGATCTGTGTGCATAAATCGTAAACCTTCTGTCCTTGATGACGCAACTGTCTCCCAGTGTAATGACACCTGTTTTGCTGAATTGCTCGATCGTAATATTGTCTTCGCATATGACTCGCACACTGCATTGTCCACAACAAAAGTATAGATATGAATTAATTAAATTCAAGTCAGTCCAGGAATTGCGACATTCTCTTGTTTCAGTTTGACATTGATTGGAGGCTTGATGTTTCAGACATAGGTTGTTGTCTGACGTCATTTGATAGACGGGCCTTTTCAGTGGACAAATGTATTCGTCGGTGTCGTAAGGAACGCATCTTTGTAAGTCACTTGTAGACACCGGAATGTAAGAGTCTTTATGTGTATTGATAGCCAGATATTTTGCTACAGGCACTATATTGACCATGCTTTTGTTGGTTTGTTGTGGAATCGGTATGAGGTTGTATAGCTCATAGTCTTCCCTGCTCACAAGAGGAATTCTTAATTCGAAAATCAGGAACTTTCTGGTAGCTCTTGCTTTCACTTTCAATAGGTGATATATCTTCGCCAAGTCAGTCTGAATATTATTAATCGGTAAGGCTAAGTCCTTTGAGATTTGTCCGGTTATAACATTCAGTTCGTTTTTCAACTGTCCCGGTGTTAGCAAGTGAAAGTTGAACTTCTCATAGAAAATGTTAGCCACTGTATCAACTAGCGTCTCCTGGATTTCTTTAAGATTGGTCATGATGTTATTTGCTATGAACGTTGATAATGTGAATTCCGCTTTGTTGTCGGTGTGTTGGATTTCTTCTTTCAGTTTGCTCATACCCGCGTTGCAATTGTTAATGTGTTGGTTGATTATTTTGTGCTGCTTGTCCAGGGTATTTTCAATTCTCTTGATGACATTTAGCTCAGCCTCCACAACTGAAGTTTGGTTTCTCCACAGATTGCTAAGATGTTTTTGATTGCTTCTGATTAAGGCAATATCTTTCTGATATTGTTCTGCAAAAGTGAAAAAATGCGTTAAATACAACTCGCAGCGATGTTGTTGCCGAGTCCGGGCGTAAAACGCAATGGTGAGGCAAAATGCAATCCGGCAGTATTTTCTGTGTGCACTTGCGCATGTGACCCAGTTTGATGTATTCGTCGATGAATGTTTTGTAATCTTCGGAAATATTTTTATTTCTTGAAAATTTTCTTTCCTGTTGATAAAATTGTGCTACGGCTCTTTGTTTTGATTCTCCCAATTTTTCGTTGATATCTGGCTTCAGTGGCAGTCTAACCACGTATCTACCATCATCTCGTCGTACAGTTTCCGAATGATATTGTTGAAGACATTGATGGTCTTCAGAGGACATATTAGTATCGGGATCGGTGACATCTTCAATGCTCCAAAACCTTTGTATGTCTTCTAAATTGTTCATGATGACGTTGCATTGATAGGACTTGACATTGCCGCTCAAAATCCAGCCAAGCTGAGTCTGTTGTGCTATTGGTAGAGATGAGTTTTCTTTGATTATGCCAGGCATGATGATTTCCGAGTAAACTTCTGCTCCCAACAATAAATCGATTGGTCGACAAACGTTGAAATCTGGATCTGCTAGTTGAATGTTTTGAAGATATCCCCACGATGGTTTTGAGAAACTATGGTTTGGCAAGTTGTTAATTAATTTTTTCATAACAACAACTTCTGTTTGGAATGTGTAATTTGAGTGTAATGAGGATGCCACAAGACTGAGAACTCCCTTACAATTGGTTTGATTGGCACTGACTCCAACTATGACGCCTTTGCATGCTCGGCGCGGCAGTTTCAGGATTTGAGCTGCGTTCTCAGTGATGAGGGAGGCTTGAGAGCCTTGATCTATGAGAGCCCTCATTGTGTGATATTCCCCATTAGTCCCTTGTATACTGACAAGTGCTGTGGCTAGCAGAATTTCAACAACGGATTCCTTGGAAACATGTGTCACATTACTTTGTGTTTTGTCTTGACATGACGTAGACGGTGACATATCCACGTTACTGGACACTGCGTTTGTCTGTAGGGCATCGTGTAGTACGGTGTTATGAGTTCCTTTACACACCCTGCATCTTGATTCAGAACGGCATGATTTATTTTTGTGATCAACCAGGCAATTTTTACACAAGTTGAACTTTTGCACCGTGTTTCTCTTTTCTGCTGACCCCGATTCTAAAAATGGCTTGCAGTAGAAAAGTCCGTGGCTGTCGTCTTTGCATAGTGGGCAATATTGTGTCCTCGTTGCACAACTTTTTACAGCTGAACTACGTAAAAACGGTTTATTAGAATCGTTTTTATTGTTGAAATTATTCGATTTTGATTGATTCTTTTTGTTGAAATAATGTTCAGAATCTTTGTTTCTACTCGGAGATGACGACGATGATGATTTGGATGAATAATGCTTTCGCCGTGTTGACTCGAGAGCAGTATACTTGTTCTCTAAAAACTTAAGAAAGTCCGCTAGAACAGGCAAGGCTCTTGGATTTTTTAATGATTGAGTGTATTCACTAAGTGTCTGAGTATCCAGCTTCAGTGTAAGTAAATGCACAACCGTTGGTCCCATGGCGGCTACGTCTAAACCAAGATTATTCAAGGCGTTCATGCATTCATTGATGGTGTCGAACATGTTCTTGATCTGTGTGTCGACTTGGTTTTGCATTGTAGGTATTGACAGCAGTATGTTAATGAGAGAGGTGAAAATTAGCCTGTCATTATTATACCTGTGATTCAATATGTCCCAGCAAATTTGGTAATTTTCAGAACTGATATTGAGGTGTTGAATGATCCTTTCTGCTTCGCCTTTCAGTTTACTTTTTAATAACTGCATCTTCTGGGCGCTTGGGATGGATTTGTTGTTATGGACAACCTCTTGGAATAAGTCCTTGAATGATATCCATTTGTGATAGTTCCCTGAGAAGGTAGGAATATCTATTTTCGGTGTAAAACTTTCCCGATAGGAAACAGAATACATTTTGCTATTGACTAACTTTTTGATGTCAACGTACAGTTGTTCGTAGTTGCTGTATTCCTGTTCATACTCCTCATCTTCCGAGTACATCTCACTATCAATTTCCCAGTGCAAGGAATCGATGGTTGACCATTTTGCTTGAATGGTTCTGAGCACATCTTCGAATTCCCATTTTTCGGAGAGGCTCTCTATATCCACGCTTCTGATTGCCCGTGATAAAGCCTTGAAGTTACTCTTCTGCTTGCGGAGCATTTCTTCTAATTTACTGGCATTTCCACGAGAGACAATCTTCTTGAACAATGATGAGGATGGGCTCCCAATAGGCTTGATATTTGCTTGATCTGGATCAACTGACAACATGTCCGTTTGCTGTCGCTCATCCGCAGCTTCTTGATCGCGAGTATCTGATATACGAATTGATGAAGCGCTAGGCGACTTACCCCCTTTCTCCAAACTAGTTGGCGGTTTGTATTTTTGAATGATGTCCTGAGCTTCATTGTAGAAAATTCTTGCCTTATCGTAGATGTTCTCCGAAAAGTAGGTATAACCACGATCTTCAAACTCACATAATTTAGCATGATTTTCTTCAAACTCCCGCCAATATGAATCCAGGATTTGCAAACGCTTTTTGATGTTGGCCGGAGTTTTGCGATCCGCAGAATCCTTCTTAAAATTCCGCAGTTGCTGCTCCATGGCTTGAATGATCTGATCTTGATTGGCCAAAATATTTTCCATGCTGGCGCTCATGATTGTTGTTGTATGATATGTTTGCTTACGCTTTCAGCAGTTTGTGGTATTGCAATCTATCCGCGATTCGTATCCACGAAAAGATGGTTATAGCACACAATTCGCTAAGATGGAGTAAGCAGTCGTTGAGTTGCAGCAGACGGATGTTACTCTGTCCACAGGTCGTAGTCGCAGGAGCTGTACTTTCGTGCTGACAGTTTATTCACACTGTTATTAACGCGAAATAGTCCCGCTTATACGGAGGCTCGAAGGACCAAAAAGATGTAGGGTCTTCACACCTTTTAATAGTGATGGTTCGATTAATACGCAAGAGTACGTAATAAAGGAAATTAATTGTATGATGATGAGTGCACGCGATTTGAATGATATTTGTGTACTAAATTATAAACCGCGCGTAGCAAGTAAAGTGCTGACACAATGATGTCAAATTTGTACGTGCTTGCACTGTACAATATAAATTATTTTGTTTTTATATACCTATCCGAAAATATAGGTTATTTTTACTAAAATAAAATGAGTTTATTTTTTATATTGTATTACCGGGTAAAGGGAACCCACTCTGTTAAATATTATGCTATGCACGAGTAACTGTATTGAAATAACAATGTCTTTATTTGTTTCAAACAAAATAAAATTAATAACAAATTTAACTCTTATACTATACATGTAATACGAGAATATCCATTGAGTTCTGTAAAAAAAGATTCGACTGCAATAATACGCATTTCGATAAAATCAGCCGCACGCACTCGATTGCACCTCTCTAAATCAAAAACGTTCGTTCCGTTCGGAAAGATTCGGGCTAGTTCGTATCGCTCCGGACGTAAGTTAGTAAATGATTTAAAAATTGATTTAAAATATTAAACAGTGACTTAAATGTTTAATTACCGGTGGTAGGACACGCCATTTGTCTTCAGGTTGATGGCACTAGACCTATTTTTACAAATTATTACTGCACAGCTCGGCATTTTAGTTTTTTACGCATCAATAGTACACTGTACGCAGTTGCAAAGCGACTGAATGAAGCGTACAGCCACCGTTCGAACATAAGTCCAATTTAGCAATGTCGAGGCGCCACGTGCCACACCTCCAAGGCATATCCCTCGATATCCGTGGTCAAGACCCATTCATTTTATTACATATGACTACATCAAATACTAATTCACCAGATCGGTGGTTGTTTACGAAGCTCACTCAACTTCCAGAATCAGCAAAATGTTTTCGTTTAAGAAATAGGGATGATGCCTGGGTCAAAAAAAAGAAATTATATTTAGTCCGTCAGTCAGATAATAATAAAATATTAGACACGTATTTTTTGCTATAACATATTAATGAAGAATGACTTAGATACAACACATTAAAGTTCGGGAGTGGGGGTTGATACGTCACAAGTATGGATAAAATCTACATACAAGTGACGTCATGGCACATTATAACTCAATGTATCGCAGTAATCTTTTGATAACGTAAAAAAAGATAAAATACGTGTGCGTTATTTTTTCATAATCTACATAACGGACAAAAAACATTTTTTTAGTCATCATCCCTATTCACAGTTGCTGACCAGAATTTCGTAATAAACACAAAGGGCCCATTCACACATACCACGACCACACTACATCGCAGCGACATTTGGACAAGCAGTGAATAGTGTCACTGTAACTTCTTACAGTTGCGTTGTCGCTAGTAGTTGCGATGTGGTTACGTTGTACCTAGTGTATGCAGACAGACAGATCGTTTTGTTTGCGATGTGGCGGCCGCTAGTGCGCGGTCTCGCCGCTGGTGGTTGCGTTGCGGCTGCGAAATACCCATGTTGTGGTCGTTATTGCCCACACGGTTGATTTTGACCGTCTAATGTGGTCCGTCTGAATAAAATGTTCATTTTCATACAAATCAGCGTCCGTTCACGTGTTTTTGTTATTTATATATTTTTTATATACGTTATTGTACACCACAAAAACACATAACAAAAAAAAAAACACTACAAAATATACAATGGGCGGCCTTATCACTTTCCGTGATCTCTTCCAGGCAACCTGCCTGGCAACTTGTGGTGTAATTGCTTCTTCTTCGGGTCGTTGGCTATATAAATGTTGCCAGCCCTAAACTTAGCTACGATATTTTTTTCAGCAGCATCTACGAATTCCGTGCGTGTCGACTACTACCGAGAATCAGCCTCCTCTAGCCTCTTGCATTTGGGAGCACCCAGGTAATACTGCCAATAGCTTTGTTCTTCATTTTAGCATTACATAACTTATCTAAATGAGTGTCATCGATATCTTAAACTTCTTTGGCTTTTATATCTGGAGGTAAGAACATCGCCACTCCGACTCCACCTGTGAAAAAAAGATGGTGTAATAAATTAATAATTGATGTATAGTTGCTGCAGCTTTAAGCATAAAAAAAGATAATTAAAAAAACTTCCATAACAGTATCAAGATGCAGCAGGTAATTAATATTCTTTCTAGAAGTGAGGATTCATTAGTATTGCATAATAGTCCACTACTAATAATAGGCCTCTTAAGCCGCACGTGTTTTAATGGTACCAGCCACCCATCGAAGAACGTCGTTTCACCAACCCTGAGGCTTTCACGGTTCAAATCTAGCAACTTAATCAATCCGCAAATGCCTTCTTACTTTCTTTATTCTGGATTCAACGATGATCGCATCACGTATCCCAAGTACCTACAGTGAGTCTGCAGTACAAGCCCTTTTTTTTTGTTTACGGGGGGAAATTCTCACGGATGTCCTCCGCCCTGGGGAGGGCGGAGGGGTCTGTCAAACTCTTACTGTATAAAACTACCCCGGTGTTCCGTCTCACACTTGCACCGG
Organism: Xanthia togata; assembly: GCA_963853775.1. Lineage (NCBI taxonomy): Eukaryota > Metazoa > Arthropoda > Insecta > Lepidoptera > Noctuidae > Xanthia > Xanthia togata. The sequence goes on from OY970801.1 coordinate 2,056,459, forward strand.
GGATCACGGAATCTAATGCGACTTTTGCGATCCCTGGCTAGTACCGGCCCGCCTCTGTAGGACACCTCGAGTTAGGGGGGAGTGAGGTGTTAAACTCCCCCCTTACATCATAGAGAGGCGCGCGTAGAACGCTACGCGGCCCCATCTCGGATCCTAAGGAGTAGGGGGCGACATATTTCCCCAGATCCATCGCTCCTGGACCCATTTAGGGGGGCTGAAAGAGAGCGTTATCCACCCTCCGCCGACGCCCGGTGCGTCTGCTGCGGATCGGGTTAGCGGAAGCAATCTCCCGCTCCCTTTCCACAGCCTCCTTCTGCAAAATGACTGTTTCGCAGAAAGATACCACCGCCGACACCTGAAATGAGGGCACGGCGCGGCTAATGCTGGTCCTGCTCCACAGCCACTTGGGATCACTAGTTAAAAATGAAAAAATTGGTAGAGTTGCTTCCCCTTTTTTATTTTTTCTGACTACGAACATAATGTTTATTTTGTTTTTTTTATTTTAACCAAGTTTTAATTATTGAATACTCCAATAGATAATATTGTTTTTCTTTCTTTTGGTGGTAAAATTCTTTAAATACATTGCAAACTATAGTTTTGTATAACTTAGACGCATTTTTATTTTCAATTTTTGTAAATGTGAGTACCATGGAGTCGTTTACTATGTTGATTTTGACTTGAAAGAGCAGGGTAGTTGAGAGTATGTCATGCTCACTTAATGTCTCGCTGATGGTGGAGAGTGTGTTGGATCATTTGGTTCCCTACAAAATGGTTGAGCTGGATGGTGCTGATCCACGCGTCATGTTCGTGAACGGGCGCCGTCAGTTGAGACTGGTCTTCTCCTTATCTGCCAGGGCTCATTTTTAATCTTATATTTTTAATCGTTTTTGATTTTTATATTTTTTTTACATTGTTCTCACATATAGAATCAACAAGAGTAATGTACCCAGGATTTTGTAATTTCTATATTTAAAAGAGTGTCCTTGGAGTTTCTTGCCCGTTCTTCTCACTAGAGATCTACGTTTTGGAATGGGCAACTACGAGTAGCTTCAACTGACTGACTCTTTGACAATTCAAAAGTGCCTGTAAATGGTTTAATTGAAATAAATGCTTTGAGTTTGAGTTTGCTCCTCCCAAGCTGCACACTCTGCCAGCGTGTGCCGAGCCGTGTCCCCCGACAGTCGACGCAGTGTTGACACTGAGCGTCCGGCTCCATATTTATGCCACACCAGTGTGATTCTGTAAGACCTCATTCTAAAATTCGAATCTGAATCCGCGGTGAGTTTCTTGATTGGCATTCTATAAACTCGGTAGATAGTTCGAACTTACACTAGCGCTGCCCTTGCGAGCGTGTCAGCGAGTTGAACTAAATGTAAGTGAGATTTTGACAGATAAAGTATGAGATGACGTAAGAAGTGGTATTCAGTAAGGTAATTCCGCCATCACTTCGACGGTCACTTCGCACTCGAACACGATTCAAAGTGTCAAATAAAAAGCATCTATTTTACGAGTGAGATTATAAGAAATCCTATAAAAACAGTGTTAAAATAATATTTGTATGTCGCAGTGTTAAAAATTAGTACAATAACTATATAATTTGTGGTTAAAAACTACTTTTTAGGCGTTTGTGTTATGTGAATACCTACGATAACGTGAATTTAAAGCGATAACGATGGCCAGAATGTTTTTGTTAGAAGAGGCTCATGCTTTGGATAAAACAAGAAAAGCGTCGACAATCTAACCAAATTCGAAGTTTATCTTTAATAAATAACCCGAAATGACGCATATGTGAGCGTATATAGATTATCAAAGGAACTACCTAATTGACCAACTAGCTAGAGTATGAGTTACTGCTTCTGATAAAGCCCACAAAACGTCGAGACTCGTGTAAACGTAAGTGCTTCATTTTATTAAGTATAAAGTTACTTTTGTAAGTATATACACAGTTTACAGCTGATAGATTTTTTACCAAGCACACCAACATAATTTATCGCATAAAACTCAAGAAAACAATATTCATACTAAGGATTAACTCTTTAGGTTGTTTTCCTGATAGCTATGTTTTCATCTTAGTCTAAGGACCCTATATTTATAGTTATAATAAAGGTACTTGGTATTTATTTAGCATGTAAATAACCAAATTGGTCCCTATTTTGTTTTTACTAGATCTAGATTACTTAATTTTTTTATTGATTTATTGTTTCACAGATATTATGCACTTTGTCATTCTTGGCTAATGGCAGTTATCAGAAAATAATAAAAGAAAATATAAGGACATAATTATCGCAACCATCAGCACCTCGTTGCATAAATGAAGTAGTGGAAGCTCTTAATAATCCAGCAATAGTAAAAATATATATAAGGTTCCCTCAAAGTATACAAGAAAGACAAATGTTAAAAGAAAGGTTAGTACCTAGGTATAATAAAACTAAAGTGACCCTTCTTTGATTTTTACATATTTGTGATAGTTAATTATGTTAGTGGTTACTTTAAATTACAGGTTCTACAAAAAGTTTGGCTTTCCAGCAGCTCTGGGGTGTGTCGATGGCACTGGTGGCATTGAAAAAACCAGAAGAGAATGAAGAATGTTTCTACTGCCGCTGCCGCAAAGGTTACCATGCAAGATATGTGCAATTGGTAAAATGGATTCCAATATTGTAATCTATTACTATTATTATAGTATTCAATTAGTCTTCATATTATTTCTTTTTTATATTTTTAGTTTTCAGATAACAGATGCAGATCTAAATATTTTAAATGTGGATCCAAGATAATGGTGGAGCTACTCATGATAGCTTCATTTTTAACTATGGTGTTATAAAAGCCCACTAAGCATTAACAAATGCTGGTGAAGAAGTTGTTTTCCTTGGTTAGTTAATCCCTCCCTACCCCTACTTCAGAATATAAGCCTAATTAGGTATAAAAACTACATAATTATTTGTTACTTACCTATTAATTATTTTCAGGTGATTCAGGATTATGCTCAGCGCGCCTACCTTATGACGCCAATTAGTGGTGCTGAAGATAATTCCCCAGAAGCTTTCTATAATGACCGTCACTTAACTGCTTGCAATTCAGTAGAGAGAACAATTGATATCCTAAAAGGACGATTTAGGTGCTTGTTAGAACACAGAGTGCTCAATTATCATCCAGATGTATTTGCAAAATAGTTATTGCATGTTGTGTTTTGCACAACATGTGCAATCGCGCATGAATTGACAATTTCAGAAGAAGAGAGACTAGAAGAGCTCCAAACAATTGCTGAAGTTCAAATGAGGCAAACTAGGGATTTGCCATCTAACGCCGATTTAGCTCTAGAGCAACTACGTAGGCGAAACTAAGTAAATATGCTATGGTGTTCACATCATAATTTATTTATTTTTTTGTGTGTGAGGCGGGTCGTTACGTTCCCCAGCGGAGCGATGGTTGGTTCATACGTCGTGCTCGTGAACGGGTGCCGCCAGTGGGAACGGGTAGTATATTGTATTATAATTATTTATTTATTTATCCTTCAAGCACAAAAATGTACAGAGGTGGACTTAATGCCACAGGCATTTTCTATCAGTCAACCTTTGGATGATGTAGAGACAAACAGGTGTAGGTGCAATAGCGAGAATTGAGGAAAAAAACATCTATTTAAATATAAAGATATACATATATACCTATTAAAACTAAATATAATAAATACACCTAATTATATATAAATATAAGCACAAATAAGAAAAAATGGGAAAACATTACCGTTGTGATAATAATAATATAATTGACTATGTCTGGATGATAATTGAGTACCTATGTCATGTTCACTCTAAACGTGATGCACACGGTAAAGAACATGTAGCTAACATGAACATAGGTGCGATAATAAGTCTGCAGTGTCAAATTAAACCAAATCGAAACAAATCACCAATGGACTTTCAATAAAACTGTGCTAGTATTCGTTAAAAGTGATAAATTCATAAGTTAAAGCCCCACCCCAAAACACACTGCAGGATCTAACTCTTATGATAGTTAGTTGTTTTTGTAAATAGATAGATAAATATATGTATGTAAAAGACAGAGGTCAACAACCCTTAACCCCAACTTAGAAAGGGTTGTTGACCTCTGTCTTATATTTACTGGGATAAAATGGGAGGCCTCTACGGAGAGGCCATTTTGTGAAATAGTGGTAGATTCAATAGATTTCTATTTTTAGCACATCAGGAAATGTATAAAATGAAACCAAATCCAAACTAATCACCAATGGACTTTCAATAAAACCGCTTTAGTATCCGTTTAAATGTGTTTTATTTATTCAAAATCAATCATTTATTTCAAATAGGCACATGAAAAGGCATTTTTGAATGTCAACAATTACAATAAAATAGAATTGATTCTAGTCGCCCCTTCCAAAAGGTAGTGTTCGTATGGAGAAGAGAGGACAAGAAAATCCACCGTTACTCTTTAAAAATGTTTTACAAGGTTTTGTATACATTCATTATATAATTATATGTGAAGATGATGCACCTAGAATAAAATTAGTCTAACACAAAGGTAAAAAGAAAAATTAAGCATAACATAACATCACGCCTTGTTTCCCCGAAGGGTTGGGCAGAGGTGTACCTGTAGTACACCCACATTTCCTCAGTAATGTTTTTTAAGTCCCATGTAATAGGGGGCGAGCCTATTGCCATCAACCAGGCAAAATTATTAAAGACTGGTCTACTACCGAGAAATTCCTGTTGGAAAAACCCATTAATAATTTGCCTGACTTGGGAATCAAACCCACAACCTCATGCTCAACAGTAGCACTTGCAACCACTAGACCAACGAGGCAGTCTGGTCAAAAATAAAGTAATGACAGGTAAATCAACTATGTGATAGAGACATGGTTCTCACATATTTACAATATATATTATATTAACTTATATTACTACACCCTATCTCTATTTTTAGCCTCTGCCAATGCTTGCAGCCTTTTTCCCACTGCAGCCACAGCTTCAGCTAAGATATTATCTCTCTCTGCACTCCTTTCATCCATGGCCCTTTCTCTTTCCACACTCCTCTCCATAAAGGGTTGCAGGATTTGTGCACTTAGTCGAACTAACTGGATATTCTGAAACAACAGAAACAATCCTAAAAAGGAACCCCGTTTACCTATATTATAATTAAGTATTGACATTTCCAATTCCAGAAAGTTGCTAAAGTGCCACAGTAAATAATAGCACTTTAAATTTCAACAAGAAATTTTAAAAAAATCTCTTAACGTAGATGTTATTTAATAATAATCAACAAAAATAAAAAAGTAAAGTAGATAAGTTGTTACCTCCTAAAACTATAGCTCGGGTCAGAGTGTAGCGGACCTGTTCTCAAGATATGATTTGAGTCTTCATGAATCTCTCTCTACCCAGACACATACCTGCAAAATACTTTAGCTTGTTCCAACAGTTGAGCTGGATGACGAAGCAAACAGTCTTCTCGAAATTGCAGGATCAGGTAGTCTGTAATTATGAGTGTGCTCTTGACTATCCTCAATCAGTTCAGAACCCTGAAAAGTAAATTGGATAAAATATTACTCCATAATTATCTTTCTTGTGGAATAAAATTAGTGAGAAATATTTTGACTGAAAATAGTAGGTACTCTAAAGATAAATTAGTATTTGAATTATATTAGTAATGAATTAATGTAATGTAGAAGTAAGGTGTTTCATGGTGATAAAGTTATAATATAGATAGGTACTACATTTAGATCTAATAGAATGAAATCTAGACACATCAGATTTATAGTAGTGGGTATGTACCTAGTAGAAAAATACCAAAATTTAAACTTACTTCATGATTATTTCACAATTATTTTCGACAAACACAACAACAAAAACAACGTACTGTCAACATATTGTGACATATATTTTTTTCGTAAGCGAAGCATAGATTATAAATTCATGGCAAGAATTTAGAGTTTTTTGTTTTTTTACTTATTATTAACTACCTCAAATTCCTTTAAATAAGAAATTAAAATTTAAACATCTTAAGCTAAAATTCTGTGCCAAAAACTCAACAATCGTGTCAAAAAACTGGAATCGATAAAACTTTACTAACATTTTGTTGAGTATGGTAGTCACTAGTATTGTCATTGGTCACTTCGGTGCTCACTTCACTTCGCAAGTGACTAGGTGATGCTTACAGAATGCAAAATCAAGGTCATTTTGAACCTTAAGCGAAGTGAGAGTGAATAGCGAAGTGAGATGCGAGTTTTTGTTTGAATTTTACAGAATCGACGTGCAGGTACTTCCCGAAGCAATCATGCCCCGAGAGCACCTGCGTCACCCGAAACGACAGGGAGCCGTGCCTCCTCCCGAGCCAGCGCTCGAGCACCGGTCGGACTGCAGTACAAGCCCTAGTTAAACCCAAGTATTTAATTTATTATCTTCACCATAAAACTTCTATATACTCACTCATCAGATATGCGGTGAAGACGTAAAAGGTCGCTGTGCAGTGCGACATTACGAAGCTGCCCAGCAAGTTGACGCCAGCCAAGCCGCTCATCCGGGCCACCATCACGCCAAGACAAGCTGCCATACCACTGGAAAGAGCAGTACTTATTTAGCATAATCATGTTGATGCATGGAGTCTACTAATATAATAAATTATTATTGCTATGAAGAAAGGTACGTTGCAGTTTTCAGCACCTGTTATTAAGTAAATATTAAATATATAAATAAACTTTACTCAATGACGTTGTAGTGTAAATGAAATAGAAAAGGAACACGTGAATCAGCTGTTAACTATTATTTTATTTATGATAACCAACATAAATACCACAGTTGCGTTCCCAAGATTCGCAACTCAATATGTCAACATAATAATATGTATATTATCAGCTTGTGTTTGTCTCTCTCCTGCAGTGAAACGATTATGTCTTCGTTTGAAAAGGGAGGATTGATCCTGGATCACTAACCATTCGTAAAATAGACGACGCCTACGTTGCACATTTAATGTTTTGATTAGTTTCCGACTTCCGCCACCATTGCCGCTTCTAATACCTTCCTGATTCACATCATTAGTAACCCGCAATGACTCATTACGGATGCACGTTTTTTAGAACGGGATATATCGTATGATAGTCGTAAAATTGCTGAGTAATTTTGCAACGAAATTTGAAGTAAATCATCGCGGAGATCCTGAAAATTGTAGACTAGATCACGAAAGTCCTAGTCAAAACATTTCCAGAACTCGCAAAACTTGCAGCTGTACAAAAAACGTCGTATAACCACGAACTTCTGTAAGGGCTGAAAAAAGCGATTTGCAGGGAGCATATTGTGTCTATCAGCAATCTTTGTTCAATGTAGGTTTTTCTAAAACAGATTGATGTTATTGGATAAAAAGAAAACTAAGACTGCTAATTAAGATCTTTTTGTGTCTTATATGAAGTTAATTAAATAAATATTGATGTTTTAATCCGTCGTATAATTTACGAATAGTTAGTGATAACGTTAGTCGAAATTAAGGTTAGTGAGCTAGGGTTAAAGGGTCAGTGACAGCGCGGCCCGAATCCCGCGTCCCGGATAATTTTATTTTCCTGCTTTGTATGTAAGTAAAAAACTGTCTTCGGAAAAAATATTGAATACGTAATGATTTATTTTAAAATATCGATTTTCTGCCTGACCGTACAGATCAACCGTAATCGGGAGTGAAATATCTGGTATTATTGTTGGGGTTGAGTTGACTCGGGCCGAGCTGTCACTGACCCGATTAAAAATTCCCAATGGTTTTTTTTAAGTGTGATGACAATTTTAAACCAATCAGTCCAAGCTTCCTCTCAACACCTTCGTGGTTAATTACACATTGCAACATGGCAGGTTTTTAATAGCGTTAAAATGGATCTTAAAAATGTATTAGGCCCTAGGCCACCATGACTTTTTGATTAAAATACAATATAACAATTAAACCTTTTTTTACCTGTAAGACGTAGGATACAACTCCACAAAATACGAGAACAACACTCCCATACATAGATTCGTCATTGTCATCCCCACAAACAGGATCAAACTTGCCAGGTTATTCTGGTTGAAGATCGCCCCTAAACTAGACAGGGCCGGTATTAGGAGGAACATTAGCATCAGGAGCTTCTTCCTGGAAGCCAGCTTTGATACCACCAGGGTGATGCCAGCAAAGACCAGACCATGAGTGATGCCTGATAGCAGGGTGTGGGACTGGATTGATGATGAGCAGGTTTCCTGGAAGAAAGAAACCCTCATCAGTTGTGATTGTTAAAGGAATCTGAATAAAGCAGAAAGAAAATATTTTATTTGGGACACGCACAAGAAATACAAGCAAGAAAAAAGGAACATTAAAAACTAGCAACATACCTACTGGATGATAAAAACCCGGCCAAGTGCGTGTCGGACCACGCACAATGAAGAATCCTCCGTAATTGGGATGAATTTATCCCAAGAACAAACTTAACATTGTAGTTGAAAAACATGTTCTCCTATACATTCCAATCGCAAACGTATGTGTTCGTATACACAATATTGAGAGATTTACCATATTATTTTAATACCATAGACTTCATAGAGGATTTCCTGTAGTTATACAGGGTGACTTGCAATTTGACGTATTCCTTCTAGAACGTGATAGTGTGAACCATTTGCAACAACTAAACATCCAATAAACCCTACGCAAAAATTTATGGGATTCGAGAAAACCCAATTTTTTTGACTTTTGTAAATTTCCCAGAATTCGTCCCTAAATGTCACTTTTCTTTAAACTCTCAAATTGAATGGCCTTCATTGCGTACCTAATACTTTAATAAACCTTTCGATATTACCAAATTTTCTAAAACATCAAACAGTTGAAAAATAAAGGAAGAAGATTATTAACCATTTTTAAAATCATCTATATACTTGAACTTTGACATCAGTTATCTCAAAATTTTACTATGGCATTAAACGTACAAAATACGGGGAAAACAACTTTATTTAATCAGCTATCTAACGATCTCGAGATCTACAAAAGTTTAAATATATATTTAGGGATGCCGACGAAAAGGTCGATGATGCTGACAACTTGTTTTTGGCCATCCCACTACTTTCTAACCTCCCAGCAATCCATCACACGTTAGGCACTCATGTCGTCATGACCAGCAGTGCTATTCTGTAACCATCTCACCGTGAAAACTTAGGTGAAGTCAGCTCGGAGTGAGCTGTCAGTCCCTAGCAGCAGGTGGAATGACAGCTCACTTTACGTTCACTTCACCTAAGTTTTCACCGTGAGATTATTACAGAATAGACCGGCAGGTCACAAGTCGTGGAGCGGCTTTTGAGTTTTTAACAAGACTCACGGTCTACTCGCTGGTCAAAGTTCAGTCGTCGCTTAGTTTGCGTGTATTTAAACATACAGCACGCGTAAATACTCTAATAATTAGATAAACGTCACCTTTGAAAAAAAAAACTTTATTTATTACATTGGCCTAAGATTCAGAAAATTTCCCAGAATCCGTCATTAAATATGAATTCTTTAAAATATGAAATTGAAGGGCCTGTTATTGCAAATTTATTTGAAAGCTACCTTGACAAGACTTCCTACGTAAAAAAAAAATTAGGGGCCCATAGTCGCTGATGCAAAAAAAGATGAACCTGATTGCTGTTGGTTAGCCCTTATTACTCTTTTTCTAACTTCTATCTTGGTAACTTATCAAATGCATTTGTTCTTATGTGTTCCGCAGCATGTATTATGCTTTGTATTTAGTGCTTCTACTGAAGGCACCGTTAACGGGACTTTTTATAAATTATATCAAACATAAAAAAATTGAGGAGTAAGATCAGGCGACGTATGTCAAACTATTAGAGCATGTATGTGATTAAGATGAGAAAAAAAAGAACTTTACGTCTCCCCTACACGTACCGGTACGGTACCCTAAATTTCAATTTAATTTTACCACTTTGTCGGCGTGATTAATATACCCATGCTAAAATATAGCTTTCTAGTACAAAGAGTCACTGAGCTAAGCCGCGGACAGACGGACAGACAGATGGACATGGCAAAACTATAAGGGTTCCTTGTTTACTACGTACGTTACGACGCTACGTACGTTTGTTTTTTACGGAACCCTAAAAAAGCCTTTATTTCTCTTTTTTTATTTTTATTGTTTTTATTTTTTGCTCCAGAGAATGCCAATTTTCCCTGTTTCGCCACATCCATCCAGCGTAATCCAGCTATACGCACGATCTCGTTTTCCCAGCAAGTGTGTGGCCTTCCTCGTTTACGCTTGCCAACCGGTCCCTTCCAAGAAGTCATCAACAGTAATATTAATTGTTAAAAAAAATGTAACTTACAGTATCATTAGAGTGAGTTACATTCACGGTGGACTTGAGGATGCTGCACAAACTCCTGGACCCGTCACCAGTATGTGAGTTGGTTCCAGCTGTGAAGGCTTCTATGATGTACGGCATCCACATCACTAGGCTGTTGTTACTGAGGAAAACCAAGAACTTTATTGAATTAATCATGCATTAAATAATTGAGAAACAGGGTACAAACTATGAGGATAACTGATCTTATCACTATAATATCAGTTTTCCCATTTTTAGGGTGTCGTACCTCAAAAGGAAAAAAACGGATCCCTTGTAGGATCACTCGTCTGTCTGTCTGTCTGTCTGTCTGTCCGTCTGTCTGAATTGACTGGACCAATTAGGTTGAAATTTGGTGCCATGCCGTGCCATGGTGACATGTATTTCTGTAACCCCAATACGGACGTGTACCTACTCGTAACTAAATAAATGAATTTTGAATATGGGTCGGGCTCACTTTTCAGGGGCAATCAGGAAAACTAAACAAAAATGTTTTGCAAACTGTACCGTGTGACATATAAAATGAAAGGAACTGTTGTGAGGACCTCGTTTTTTTTTTTAATAATTTGAAAATAAATACTTTTGAAGATATTTAAGAAAATAGATGAAAATTGTCCAATCCCCTCCCCTTATCTCCGAAATTACAGAGCCCAAAAATGATGAAAAAAATACAGAGAATGGTTCTTTACTCGTAGATTACAGGAAAATCTATAAGAAGTCTATGGTCTTAAAATAACATGGTAAATCTCTCAATATTGTGCATACAAACTTACATTTTCAGTTGGAATGTATCGGAGACCATGTTTTTCAACTACAATTCTAAGTTTGTACTTGGTATAAATTAATTACAATGACTGAATCCATTGAGCGTGGTATAACCTGAATGCTAACAAACCTTAGGATGTTAAAAGCATAAAATTTACTCATTACAAATGTTTGTATCAGTCCGCTGAATAATACTTACTATCTCTTCAAAATATTTCATGTTGTGGACTTGCGGTTTTTGGGGACAACATTCGAGTTTGACAGTAGGCAATATGCCATTAAAACATTTTCAAAACAAACCTGCTAATAGTGTCTAGTTACTAAGCACCAGAGAGCCTACCACCCCCTCTTTTCGCACAATTAGTTTAATCTTAATTCAGTGAGGGAAAAATATGGAGCTATGCGACGTGTATAGCTCCATCGCTTTCAATTGTCAATCAACTGACATAGAATAAATGACGGCAGTCAGGTAGAACAGCTGCAAGGTCCTCCAGATAAGTGGTGGTTTGAACAGTGGTATGGTCTGCAGCCACAGAGACTTCAATATGTGGTAATCTTGCTTTTCAGAACTTCTGTCTTCATTTAATACTACTTTGCGTACCTGGAAATTAAAAGCAGAAATTTATATTATCAGTGACTACAGTGTTAACGTCGAATATTATAATGCTGTCAGAATTTTAATCACCATCGCTCATTTAATAAAGCCATCACAATAATCATCACATAATTCATAATACATACCGGATACCCATTCTTCCCTCCATTCCTTGTCCAGATCTTGGTAAGATACTCCAAAGCTAGCTTCTCACGACCAATATTCACCAGGAACTTGGGGCTCTCATAGTAGAAGTGCAACAGGAAAGCGCTAACGCCCAGAGGCGCAGCCATGAGAATGGTTAGCAGTCTCCAAGGTGTGAAGATGATAAGACCCAGGTTATAAGCGAAGTTTAGCTGCAATATGAAGTAGGCCGGAACTATGGAAATAAAAACGACAGTCAATGCCTTAAAGTTCTGTTTAAATTGTTTAAGAGAACAACTAGCAGAGAGTTACTGATTTGCTCATCTTTGTGAGAAATATTCGGTAAGTATATGAAAAAGCAAACAAGTCCAAATAAATTCCACAGGTTGCCACGTTTTATGAACCAATTTCTGCTGGCCAAAATGCTTTAGTTAGTGACCTGACAAATATTAATAACTCACCAACATACGATAAAACGAAGAGCATCAAAACGCTAGTCATGATCAACATGTAGACGCCCCGCACAGCGCTCGCGCAAGACTCATTGAGAAGAGCGTATGCGCCTGATTGGACCGCGCTGCACCTGTTCGCACAAACAATACAATTGTTATTGCTAATACGGTAGAGTACCTATCTATCTAATTTCTTCCATGTTTTAAAATAAATATTTGATTAGCATCTGCCAATCACAACATGTTCTTCTTTCCTGCATGATGATTTTCTAAAATAACTAAAACAATAACTTAGTAGCACCATCTAGGACGATCGACATGATTACAGGGTGGCAGGGACCTCTCTCAAACAGCTGTTCCATACATTTTGACCGCGTAGGTATTATTACACTTTTATATGAAACAGCAGCGGGGTTAAGAATCGTATACTTAATCCTTGGTAACAATCTGTTGTCGATGTCCCTGCCACCCTGTATTTTACATTTTTTTTTTTTAAATGATGGTTTAAAATTAATAAGCACAGATCTGAACATCCAATTCCAATTTGTAAGTTTTTCATTTTTTCACAGGAATATCTGGGATATGGACTATACATTGAAAGTAATAACAAAAAGTTTAAAAAAATAGTTAATGTTTTTAGTTAGTTTTAGAGTTTAAGTAATAAATATACGAAATTATACATGGACAAAATAATATACAATGTTAAGGTATACTTACAAGCTTGAACTGATAACTTTGAGGACTGCCAGCATGATCCAGTTGGCAGAGAAGGCGCTGATGAAGGAAGACAGGAAGCTTCCCCATAATGCTATGACCATGACCTTCCACCTGCCTTGCGTGTCTGATATGTAGCCCCATGCCATTGACATAAGGATTGGTCCTGGAAATATTTTATCAACAATTATTTTAGGTGCCAAATCAGCCAAATGCATATTTGCCAAATTTTGGCAAGGTTGTTTTATTACGGACGCTTTTAACTTGCACGTGTTTCTACACTGTTCTCACATGTATAATATCAACATGGATGATGTAACCAATATTTTGTAACATTATTATGATTTAAAAGAGTGTCTGCGGAGTTTCTTTCCCGTTCTACTCCATAGGAACCTACTACGCTTTGGAATAGGCAACTAGTTTCATCTTTCTGACTGACCGACCCCTTGACAATTCAAAAATACCTGTAATTGGTTTATTTGAAATAAATGTTTTGAGTTTGAGATTGGTTTTGTTGACCGAAATAACAATAGCCCAATTAAATCACTCTTGAAATGAGATTTTTAACCAATAAAAAAAAGGTTCTTAGAAACCTCAAGTCCCATTAGTCAGACTTATAAAATGACTGCTGTGTGACTATTTCATAGTTCACTCAGTAAACAATATTATTTTTGAAGATAAACTTTAGATACGTAGGTTTCCAAAGCTGTAGAGTGTAGCTTTTAATATTCATAGTACGGATTATGTAAGTTCTTACAAACCTTACCAATAAAAGGCATGGACAACATAACACTCTTCTGCCAGTGCTCCAACTGGAAGTCGCAGGCGCTGCCGGTGACGATGACGGAGAAGCCGAAGATGTCGATTCCCATCCCCAGCAAGCCCAGACTGAGAACAGCGAGGAGACCGCAGTTGTAGCAGCCATTACCTGACAAGGACAAAGTTACTAAACTCAAGGTTCGTATTCGGAAGTGAAGGTGACTGTCAATTTTAGTAATCGTTTCTAAGTTTAGCATAATTTGTGTGATTACTTGTTAATGATCGCGTTTCGTCACCGCCTTCAAATCTGCCTATAAACATTCACTGCTATGGACCTCTGTGAAGTTAGCCCCCGATTATTCTGAACTTTTAGTAATACTAATCGTTAGAGAATTTATTCTTACCGCGACCCGACTGTGTTAGTGAAAAAGATGATGACGGGGTTATATCCGTGAGTTCCCAATGCAATGCACGACTGAGGAGCGCTTAGGATGATTACGTTTAACTCGTTTGCCCATGCACAAGAAAAACAAGGCGCTGGTGTGTACTCTAGACTCTCTTGAGAGAGTTTGAGAGAAAAGAAAAATGATTTGAGATTAATTTGTTTTTATGTAAAAAACGATTTTAATTTTTTGTGTGAGCTTGGCCTTCCATTCATTCATTGGAAAAATGGACATTGTATTTTTTTTATCATTTGATAATTTATTATTTACTAGTATAATACCTACAACACAACTCAAAAATTAAGCGCGCGCGTCGCTGCTTACGACACAATATTTCGATCAATGTTCTATGTTATACATGTTTCTTAAAAAAGGAAGTCTTTCATAGTTTCTACGATGGACAAGTACTGTGCCGTCTTTTAGAACAAGTACTGTGCCGAGTTGGAGCGGTCATTTGGACGTTACTCGCAAGTTTTCAATAATTATGGGAAAGCTATCCAGGCCCTAGAAAAAATATAAATGTGCAGAGATGGTGACTATGTTGTAGAAAGTACTGAACTGCTCAAAACTGTTATATTAAAAGATTTTCGATTTTGCATGGTGTTCATGAAAATGTATTAGAAACTAACACCTAACACCCGCCTAACACCTGATCAGACTTTCTTTTTTTTTTTTCGACGAACGCTCTTTTATTACTAATCCTAAATGATTCCGAAATGATTGAAGTTTGCCTTTATCCGTGGGCACTGGGATATTTCAATTTTACTTTTTCTAATGATTTTTAATTTTCTATGTAATTGATTTAATTTTTTTTGTATATTGCACTTTTCTTTCTTCAAGGTTAGTCCTGCATCTTGCTGCCTTTGTAAACCTGCCGTTAACATATCGTCTAAAAGACATAACACATCGTCCATACCAAATAATACGTTTTCCATTGCGCGCTGAAAAATAGACGGTGCGATGGTCAAAAACCATACGTGTACACTGAAATAATCCGCGGTGAGTATTTATGCGTGTAATCTTTTGTGAGTCTTCGTCTAAAATAAATTGATTATAGGCCATGGACAGGTCTAACTTTGAGAACTAATTTATCTGAAACAATAAATCGAGGCCGGTTGCGATTTTTATGTATCTTTCTTCTTGAGTAGGTACACCCACATTTCGCCTGTTAGGTATATATAATTCTTATAATAAGGGGCAACAATAGATGGGGATAGGGGCAATGTACACATGAATGCAATAAAAAATTGAATTGAATTGAATTGAATTGAACCCCTATTATAAGAATTATACATAACTGGCGACTGGCATTCAACAAAAACCGGGCTGCTACTGAGAAATTTCTGACAGAAAATCCCAATAACACTTTGCCCGACCCGGGAATCGAACCCAAGACCTCACACTCAGGAGTCTTGTGTGTGTGCGATCACCAGAGATCGAGACAGTCAAGTCAGCTATGGGCCTACATGATGCTTAGGTGTACCCAATAACGGTTACTGAAAGGGCCGACGGGTTAACCACGACTTATTATTTTTCACGTAGACTATATTTTAATAGTACCTATAAATATATAACATGACATGAAATGTGGGTGTACTATAGGTACACCCACATTTCCCAAGATATGTTTAAGTGATGATATTTTATGCTCCTCCTAAAGTTGACAACTTTTAGAAAACTGTGCATTGTCGTTCCTTCACTAGTTTGAAGACTTTTCAATAATAAAATATGTAGTTATTATTATTACCTGTTAAGTTAATAGCTTCTTCGTAATCATACGTTTTGTCTTCACCAGCACCAGCACAACAAGTAGGATCTTTCACATCAGTAGCACCATTGTACGAATATTTCTCACTTTTTGCAACGTCTCCTGCGACGTTTACAATGTATGTGCCACTGTGGACCATTGTGTGATCGTCACTATCTACAATTGGTTTCTGTAAAAGAGTAATCAGTTCTAGATTTCAGGATTCTAAAAAGTGCACATATTCAGATGTAGAATTCTGAATTTAAAAAAAGCCACTTCAGTATTTCTTAACTACCCAACAACAGCGAAACTTAAAGGAAGGTAATGTGATTGATTTTTTTAAATACATTAATATATAACTGTTATTATGATTAAACAAAAACAACAACTACTTGGAGTTACTTTATCAATGGAATGCGTTAGTGAACAGACAGCAACTGCGTACAGTAGCTTAAAAAAATATAATTGGATCGAAAGCCAGTGGAATTATGCAGCAAAGGTTCCGTTTTATAAATTAATGATCCGTTTTTAGTATTTCACTTTTGAGTAAACTAAATTACAGATTACTATTTACTGAATTGGTAACTATAAATGTAAAAAAAAAACAGAGTCTACAACTCTACATGATGTCTAAAACCATAAAAAATAACATTATTCTTTTATCCAATTGTGTGTAAATATTCAAAAAAAGCCAGTGAGTTTATTAGTTAAGAAACTTTGGAAGTTTTAACTTCGAGTCCAGGAAAATAGACATTGTCGGTTTTGAAACGGAACCCTAAAACTCAATTATCTTTTACCTACTGTGGAAACCAATTTAATGGATAGTAATTAAAGTATTTAAGACTGATTAAGTTAACTTAATCTAAATCTTAAAATAACTGTGATAAGTAACTACGTAGGTAATCATTAGGGACGTTTTTTTTGGCAAATAAAAAAATATTAACGGATGATTTCCTAATTTGATGCTAATCGTATTTTGAATTTTTGTCCTTAAAGTGAAAATGTTGTGTCGCTGCAATGAGACTAAGAATGTTCATTGATTACCATCGCAACAGACCCAATGTGAAAGAATGTTACAGATTCGCCTACTCATCATTATTTCGGTGCAACAGTCTTTTTCTTCCATACTTCGCTATTAGTCGACATCTCGGTAGTCACTCAATAATATTAACATTGTAAGAAGTAACTTTATTATTTATTATTAAAGTAACTTTATTTTTATTGAAACCACAACAAGTCGTTTGTATTGTCTCACCAGTAGTGGATATTTGATCAATTATTGGATATTTGAGCAATATACATTCATACATACACAAACTCACGCCTTCTTCCCATGGGAGTAGGCAGAAACTACAGAACGCCACCTCCTACGATTCTTACATTCTCCATTTGCCTCGTTTACGTTCATACGTCTGGTCATACACGCACGCTGGTTGCGAGTACTACGCACCTGTCCTTTCTGAAGAACATCAACAATAAGTTCAGTATTATGTCCTTCTAGGGCGCCCCCTCCCGGCGTTTCCAGTCACATCTGCCTTGTACTCGTACATACATTTCGTTAGTCACCTTTCATTCATCCTCTCAACATGACCAAACCATCTCAGCATAGCCTTTTTCAATTTTTATCACTACATCTTCTTCTTTTAACTCACATCATTGTCTAATCACATCATTCCTCAGCCTATCATTCATAGTTAGACTACACATGCTTCGAAAGGAACGCATTTCCACAGCATTTATCCTACTTTCATGCTTCTTTTGCCACACCCAGCATTCACTTCCATACATAAGCGTGGGCACCAGCACACCATTGTGAACAGCCAGTCGAGCCTTATTGGACATCAACTGGTTGGACACAATTGCATGTATAGCACCATTCACTTTATTTCCCGCATTAACTCTCCTTTCCACATCTTCATCAATCTTCCCATCCCTTGTAAACAGAATCACCAAGTATACAAACTCACTTACTTGCTCCATACTCTTATCATTTGTTTTGATATCATACACATCCACACACACACATCACACATCCTCTTTCAAACACTGTGACGTTCGTCTTATTCACATTTATATTCATCCCTTACCTCTTATATGCTTTATCCATCACAGTTACCATGTCTTGCAACTCTTCTGCTGACGATGCAAGTACAACTTGATCAGATCAGTTCTAGGCACAGAAAAATCATTCATCCACAATCCGCACTCACCCTCTTTCAAATCTGTCAGACAACTATCCATATACAAGTTGAAGAGCCACAGTGCCGCTACACAACCCTGTCTAACACCTCTCGAGATGCAGAACCAGTGCGTGTATGCCCCATTTATCCTAACACAAGCACTGGAATCCTTGTATAAAGATTTCAGTGCTCGTACCAAGTGCCAGTCCACACCGTACGCGGATAGTGTCGACCATAGTTCTTCCCTCCACACAGTGTCGTAGGCCTTCTCCAAATCAACGAAAGCACAACAGATTTTCTATTGCTTTGCCAGATGTTTTTCAGCTATGCACCTTAGGGAGAAGATATGATCCATACAGTCCATTCCCTCTCTAAATCCTGTCTGTACATTCCATATGTTCTCATCTGTCACTTTTATCACTCTATATATTAAGACCTTCGCTTACAGTTTGCCGACAACCCTCAAAAGACTAATTCCGCGGTAATTTTTACACTCCTGTTGAGACCCTTTTCCCTCATATAGCGGTACGATTACAGCCTTGCACCAATCATCCGGCACACGGCCATATCTCCAACACTTATTAAAAATCCGGCACAACAGGCATGCTACCACCCCGTCACCACCCTTCAGCATTTCAGCAGACACTCTGTCGTACTCTGCAGCTTTCCCAACTTTCATCCCTTTTAGCGCTCTTACAATCTCATCTATTTCTATAACATTCTATTCATCTACCTCTGAGTTTGGGTCTTCGAAACTGGCGTCTGCCCAGTTACCCACTCCTTGCACACTATCCTGACAATTAAATAAAATTTCAAAGTATCTCTTCCAGCGTTCCAAGACCTTACATTCTTCGCTTAGTAAACATCTATCTTATAACACTCATACTCGATGTTCCTGTCACTTCGCGTGCCAATCTTACATGTTTCCAGAACAGCTTAACATTAACCCTGAAGTTATCAGAGAACTTCCTGTTATACTTGTCTACCTCTTCATCCTTCTTCATTTTTACCATCTCTTTCACTTTCGTTATCATTTCGTAGTATTTCTTCTTCACTTTTTCCAAATGATCTGTCACATGCGTTGCCTCATTCATCTTATTTTGGGTCTTATAAGCCCGGCCTCTTTCTTCTGCCTCACAACCTCTTTTACTACAGTATCTACCCAAGAACCATTAAAATCAAATATGTTATCCGTCTTCACTTTTACTTCCCTTTTATATTCCTCTTTTACTTTCAATTCTTGCAGTCTTTCTACTTTTATTCTTTCTAGAGCAGTCACAGGAACTCGGACTTCGGTGACGCCAATGCCTGAACAGACCATCCACCCGACACATAAGTAGATAATGATCAGTCCCTAAATTAACACCCCGATATGCTCTAGTATCTGTAACTTTACTCTTTAATCTTCCATCCACAATCACAAAGTCGATCATACTTCTACTGTCTTGCCTTTCCCACGTATACCTGTGAACCAGAACAGACAAATTCTTCTGAACACATATCTCTAGCAAATTCATCCCTTTCTCATTTACTACCTATATATCATCCCCAAATGCCCCATTCGTACCCATTCCTCTTCACACCAACCCAATCATTGAAGTCTTCAACCATAACAATTTTCTCGCTACATCCATTCAATGAATACCTTATACTGCCCCAAAATTTGTCCCTCTCCGAAGGTGAGCTTCCCATATCGGGTGCATAAACGCACAAAATAAAGATAGATTTAAGGCTCACCTTGGTTCTTACCCATAGAATCCTGGGACTCACACAAACATAATCTTTCACACATTTCATCATGCGCTCGGAGAGCACAACCCTGACTGGCCCTGTGTCTCTTGAACACTGGATCAAATAGTTGTCAGAGTACTGTGCTTGGATATGTCCACTCCCTTTCTTTTCGTCTCATTCACACATAACACATCTATCCTTTTATCCTTCACCATCTCACACACCTCATCCATCTTATCTCTTATACCTCCCTGCACATTCAGCGTTTCTAAGCGATATTCCGCCGCACGCTTGTCCGTTTGCCCGTGGAAACAACTGACGTGGTGTGTAGCGAGCATTACCACCGCCTCCGAGTTGATTATTAATATTTGAATATAAACTCATTTAGTTCAAAATATGTCGACAATCTACAAAAAAGCTTGAAGTAAAGCGGTAAAGCTTGTTAGTGCCTGGGGGCGATCCCAGACAATAGGCACGCTCACGACTAGGCTCCCCCCTAGCCATGCAGCTTTCGGCACGGCAACCTTAGCTTGGGTGTGTGTTGTTCGTACCACACAGAGGAAAACAATAGAATCCCCCAGCTGTTCCCTTAGTCGCTTTTTACGACACCCACGGGATGAGATAGGATGGTTCTATTCTACTAGCCGGAGACCACACGGGGGACTACCAAACCTTGGTAAAATAATAAGTCGTAATCGTCACACTAATATTATAAAGATTTGTATTTTTGTTTGATATGAATAAAGTCAAAAACTCCTGGACCGATTTTAAAAATTCTTTCACCAGTAGTCCAATAGCCTAGATACCACATGCTATATTATCAATTAGTAACATTGGCTAGAATTTATAAAGATAATCCTATCTTCTACTAAGCCTACGTCATCTCCCATTCTTAGGGCTGTATTAAACGTTTTTAATTTTTTAAGAAACAAGTTAAAATGCATTTCTCTTGTCGCTCTCTTTTAAGGTATATAAGTACGGAATCTGTAGTTCTAACCGTTCGAACCGTCATTTTATTTAACTAGGTAAACAAGAGAAACGTAAACTAGACATTAAACCAATACATACCACAAAAATAGTTTTCCTTTACTCCCGTTTTTCTATCTACCCGCCTAAAATAAGTCACATTAATTTATTTTAATATTAATAAAAAATATTTTGGTTTTCACTATATAATCACTACAGGTATACCTTTAACTAAGAATCAAAAACAATAATCGATACACTATTTCGTTAGAAAACTTATTCAAATTTAAATAACACAATCTTTTAAAATTAAAACGTTTAAGTAGTACGGAAGCAAACGGCTCTGTTGCCTTCTTAACAATATTGAGAATGAATCAAACTGTCTACATCAGCCGTCCCAGTATTTATCCAGATGATATACTTAAAACAAGTTTTATTATACATATAAGGACGAGTTTTCTTGCTAAAGATATTTTTTTCTCTTTTTTTTTCTTGGTCAGTACGCGGAAAATTTCTACTTTGTTGGTTAGTTTTACTATCGTTGGTCCAATAGCGTAACATACTTTCTTCCACAATCCGGAGGATTTTGAGGAAATTCCCAATCCATTGATTCATATGTTTGAAAAATTCGTCAGCTCGCCAACGAGGATAACGCAATGAATGTTGTTGAATTGTCAAAATGTATGTGGTACGCAATTACCCCTCTGATTGAAATGTGATGCAACACTTGTGCGCCATGCAAATGGCTAATTAGTTTATAAGTAGCCGGGACTCTTCGCTCTACCATACATGTGGTAACTTAACGATAATTCCTCCTACCTCAAACAAAAGTCATCATCAGTAGAAGAGAAAAAAACTCCTATGATTTGCATTCTATTAATATTTTGAGTTCTTCTTATATTAAATTTGATTGAATAACAAAACCACAGGCATATTTTAAGATATAATGTGACATCATTTAAGCTAGTGTATATTAAGCCTTACCTACTAGGCAACAAAATCTAGGAAAAACCATATACCTAGTTTTTAAAAGAACAGGAAAATAAAATAGTTATCTACTGGAAATTGTAAGGAAAATTGTTGTTATTATTTTACATAAGACGGGAAATAAGGAAAATCTTTAAAATATGACACTGACTTACTTGACGTACTAAATAATTTAATGTAATTTAATTTTGGCATACGTAATTATGACATTGTTTCATTTATTCCTAGTGTATTGTAGATATTTGATAATACTACCGAATACCTAAAAAATAATTGAACTATGCCATCAGTGAATTTCATTTTATATTAATTCACTCATTTTACAATAACGCTGCATGCCTAATAAAAGGTAGATTGTACAAAAATCGCCCATATTTTAACTGTCACATCTTATTTAATGTATGTACCTGCAATTAATTCAAATAAATGTTTACTTTACTTCTATAATTTTGTTTTGTTTGTTTTTGACCTGTTTAATTTACTCACAGTCATGTTGTTTTTGTAATTGCTAAATGTTTGCATGCCTAATTTAAGGTAGATTATACAGGGATCTAATAGTTTTGTAAACATCTTTATTTCATATGTACTTACTTTCTAAGCAAATAAACGATTTTTATTTATTTATTTACTAAGTTATTTTGATAAGAGCAACAATTTTATAGTGATGAATTTAAAAATAATATTATACGTATTAGATATCAAAGGAACAATAATATAAGAAGATTTATTAGTGTTTTTAACCTTCCAGGCGATATAAACAGTTATACTTATTACAAAAACCTACTAATAATACCTACTATTTGTATATGAATATCTAAAACTCTATTTGTTACTCATAATATTTACAAGATAAAATTTAAAGAATGTAGGAATGGTTTTGCGTCGTGTATATATAAGATTAAGGTACAAAAAAAAAGACAAAAATAACGTTTTTTGCAAACGACTTTTAAATTATTTTTCACTGTATACCTAGTGTTTTTTTTTTTTGGAAGAGGAGTTTTTGTTTAAAACTTTTTATTTTTCACTTTTTTGTAGTGGCAGTTGTACTTACCCTACACAAATTCGTATACTTGCTATGTAAATAACAGTGACAGGAAGTTTTTAACATCATCAACATAAACTGAGTGGAAAAATACGTATTATTCTAGCTTCTAGCTAACTGTGGGGAAGGGTGGGCGTTTTGTGGGACTGTCTTATGTAACTTTGACGTTCGAAAAGTGCTGATTCTCAGCCTAGTTTGATTAAATGACTTTAAATTTTTTTTGAATTTTTGACTCAAAGACTACCCAAGCAAAGTTAATATTTTTTTATGGGACCACCGCAAAAGTTATCTCTAACAAATAAAAATATTTGGAAAATCCAAAAGATCACGCCTCATAACGCTCATTCAAAAACAGAAAATTTGTAAAAGCAAAAAAATAAAAAAAATTCGATCGCAAAGTACTCTTTAATGCCAAAGAAATTATGAGTCGTGCAAAAGAATTTTTAAAATCCGTTCACAATTGACGAAAATGTTGACGAACACATTAAAAATATATACAGATGAATTGAGAACCACCTCCTTTTTTTAAAGTCGGTTAAAACGGAGCTACGTCTGCCAAAAAACTGGTTTGCAGTTTGGCAGAGGTAGGTTATGTTAGGTTAGGGAATGTATTGAAAAATTATTATGTCTGTGAATAAACACATTTTCGTTTTCACTCATTCTTTTTTACACCTAACCTAATGATTGATCATCATCATCATTTCAGCTGAAATACGTCCACTGCTGGACATAGGCCTGCACCAAGCACCTCCACTTCCACCGGTGCTGTGCTTCTCGCATCCAGCGGATTCCTGTGGCCTTCACAAGGTCATCGGTCCACCTTATGAGGCCTTCCAACGCTATGATGACGATTACGCTTACTGATTTTATGTAGACAAATGTGAAAGCTCAATCACTGTCAGTTTTGTACATTTTCAAGGCCAAATTAATCATTTTGATGATTTTGTGAGAAGAAAATAAGAATTATAAATAAGCAGGCACTCGAGATAATGTATGACAACATTTAATTTTAGGAAAGTTTGAGTAAGTTACCTTTTGCAATTACCGGGAATCGGCTATCGATTCCAGGTTATTGACCCTGACCTTGCCATTTCTAGAAATCCTGTTTATAATAAATTGAAGAGTTAAAAACTACGTAACTATTATGTTAATATTATCAGGAAAAATATTATGCAAATATTATCAAAAAATAAAATACCTGCTTTTATTGGGTCCTAGTTTCAGTCATTTAGATCATTTTTTTTTTTTTTTAATGTGAATTTGTATGTAGAGAGTAATCTTCAGAACTGTAAACTCTTTCACTAAAAGGAAGCTACAGTATTGCCGAGTGTCGTAGAATATATTTTAGGTTAAAACAAAAAAAACATAACGAAGTCGCGGGCAGAACCCAGTTATACTTCTAATAATCTTACTCTTCGTTGCTGCAGCTTTAACTTTGAACTTACACTTGAACTTCAATATAGAACCAGTTATACAACTTTTACTAAACTCTGTCACCGTTTTACACAAACTTTAAGTACATTAATATTAACCAAGTCTTATAATACACTAGATACAATACAAAATACTACAAAAATGCCTAGAAGAAAGTACCTGCGTGCATCTAGGCTGTCACGCAAAACTGGTTTGAGGTGGGTATCTTAGGCACCTGTCCCACCGCCCGAGAAGCGAGTAGAGCTAGCTCCTAAAAACGCGCAACGAGCAGCAAGTATGCGACGGTGACGAGATTCTACGACTACGATTACTATCTGATATGCGTATGTAGGTACCTAGCTTGGGTATCACGGACTCTCGAGCGAATATTCTGCCCGCCAAGCGAGCGTCGCTGTGCAAGTTCCGTATTTGATAGCTCTTGTCTATGTGACAAACGCTGAGAGTACGCTGCCGGCGTTGTGAACAGTCAGCGATCAACTATTAACATTATCATGAATGTATCTTTACTTACAATCTTTTGTACATTTATTGAACGAGAAAATCGTTGTTAGCTGGTCGCTTGCTCGTCTACGGTGGGACTGGTGCCTTAGGCTTAGGTTTAGGTTATACAAATAGACATAACAGGATATAAAAAGACCTGGATAACTGGAATATCTAGCCTGTTCTTTGTCATAACATAGGACATAGGTAAAAAAGTACGTATTCGACCCAACTTGCCATGTTAACAATAGAAAAATAATCATTTGTAGAAGAGCGTCAAGTAAACAATCGATCGCTCGGAACTATGGATATTATTCGTTTCTAAATGATACGTTTGCTCATACAGGATAATATCAAATTAAAATAAACTAAGTAGGGAAGCTTAGGCGTGATGGATTTCGATATCTTATGACAATGAAACAAAACAAAGATTGTCTTCACTCATAATTTCAAGTAGGTATATTGCGTAGTTTTAACGAACATTAGTATACGTGGCATCGCCTGTATTAGTTTAGATAAGTATTTATAAGTTAGTAAAGAATGCACCCTTGTTAAGTGGCAACACTAGCCACGATCCAGGGTGTTACACATAGCATAGTGTCTCTTTTAGTAGCGTCGCTAGCTTGCTTGTCAACCGTCGCGGGACACAGACTAGATTTTAAGTCATTCGTTTATTTTGTCCCTACAACACTCGCAGACAAAGAATATGGGTCAGTACGAAAAACTGAAATTACTCTAAAAATAATAGAGCTAGCGGCATGAATTAAACTGTATATTATAGGTATTTTCCAGTTAATAAAACACACTAAATGTTGAAATCATTTTTAGTTTAACTGTCAAAATTACATAAAAAATAATAGTATCAAAAACATTTTCGTTGAAAAAATAATGATTGACACTTCACATACAACACAAAAACGAACTTTGAAACAAAATTAATACATTGTGTTGCCTCCACAGGCTTTTCTCACAGCTGCCAGGCGATTGGGCATGCTGTTTGTTAAGAGTCCTATTACATTTTTTTACGGAAATTCATGATTTTTGACCATGTAATTTTCAGCAGCAGTAAGATATTTTAATAATTTGATTATAATAACTATAGTGCCATTCGTTTTCTTGTAAGTTGTAGTTACACATTATTTTCGTGTAATTTGCTGAATTGACGCGGATTATATAGTACTTTAATTAAATTTATTGTAATTTTGTCTTATTATATTGAGATACAAAAACTAATGAAACGTATTCACTGTAGATCGAAGTTTTATATCATATTAGTTTATTTGATTTAATTGTGTTTATTTGGAATATAATGGACATGAAAATCAAGACATTTATTGGTTTTCTTTAAGAATTTTCCCTGAAAACTCAAGGAATTTAAAGAAATTCTAGAACTCCAATAAACAAGTAAAACATTAAAATTATCGTTTAGTAACTTTCGCTTCTATTAGAACTGAATGAAACAATGTGAATTTGAGCGTCAAAGTTCCATTGCCGACGTTTTTCCTTGTAAACTGAGTTCGTAAAATATTCATAGTAAATTACACGACAAGAAAAGTTAAAATTTGTAATTCCAACTTACAATAAAGAGAATGGCACTATCGTTATTCATAATCAAATAATTCAAATATCTTACTGCTGCTGAAAATTACAACGTCAAAAATCATGAATTTGCATCAAAAATGTAATAGGACTCTTAAGTTTCTTATGCGATGTTGCGGAATATTGGTCCATTCTTCAACTAACGCAAGTTTCAGGTCTTGAAGTGTAGCTGGGGCGGGGTTCCGATTCTTACACACCTCCTCAGTTCGTCACAAGGATGTACAGTTGGATTCCGTACGGGTCCGGGGGGCTTCTTGCGGGCCAGTCCACCCGATTGATGCCAACGTCCTGAAAATACTCATATACAATTTGAGCTGTATGCATGACAACGCCATTCCGCGTTGTCATGCATTATTTAATTTTCACCCATATTAATTAAATATGGGCCGACATGCTCATTAAGAATTTCTTCCACATATGCTTGCACTAGTTAGCGTACCATTTTCTATCAGCGCTAACTCCGTGCAACTCTTTGAAGAGATTCCAGCCCAAATCATAACAGATCCACCGCCGAACGGCACGTTTTCCTCAAAACAAGCTGGAATAAAACGACGAAATGTGCATAGAGCATAAATCGGGATTCGTCAAACATTACTCTTGCCCATCTTCGTCGGGCGTAACGTTATCTTGCTACACGATTATTTCCTTTCAAGTTTTGGACCATTTGCGGGTCTATGTGGGGTCAAATTAGCTTCAAGCCGCCGCCGCCTTACAGTCTGCTCGCTTACGTCGTCTCTACGGGTCTCCCGAAGTTAATTTGTAACTTCAACTGTCGTGAGGTGCCGATTTCGGAGCAAGTTCGTAACAATAAATCGATCCTCTCGAGCCATAGTACATCTTGGTCTGCCGGATCCTGGTCTTCTTATATTCTGCCTAGTTTCTCGGAAACGTTGGACGACTCGCTTATCATTCACCTCCAGTACGCGTAAAAAGAGACAGACTTTTATTATGAGCTAGCTGATCCGACAGACGTTGTCCTGTCCAGATTGTAATCAGTCCCGTTATTTTTCCTGATAACTTTTCCTTGGAAATAAACAAAATAAAAAATAATTACGTGTAACCATCGTTTGAATTATGAGAGGTCTTGAATTCATACAAAAATCATATAGAAAAAGGACACACATCATTTTCGTAATTTGTAAATTCGGCAATAATTATCATTTTCGTTCTGAGCTTACCAACGAACAGCATTTAATTTTTATTATACAGGATGGATTTTTTGAGACAGTCTCATAAGGCGCAGGGTTCGGATTTGCCTTTGTCTCTGTCTTTTTCTTTACGTGTAAAGAGTAAAGAAAATAACCACACTTTTGTACTTTTTCAATGCTTTTCGTTGTTTTTTTTCATCATATTTCTCATATTACTCATCATAATCCATCACTCAATGCAGCTTGGCATTAGACATTTTAAGGTATATTTTTAACTATAATTATAATTGTTAGTGAAGGTATAAACTGCTTTAAAGACAATTAAGAGGTCTGTTTAAAGATTTTTTTGAAGCAGTAATGTATGTTCAATTGTGATTTGAGTTCCATCACTGTATTAAAATAAGACTTGAAAATATCATTCTTTTTTTTTGGTCAAAATTATTTACGGTTTAAGATACACTGCTTTAAAAAAAACCGTTTTCGGAACCCTGCGCCTTAAGACCATTTTCCTGTAGCTACAACGGTAAAGGTACCTGCCCTTACTGCCCCATCTCAAAAATCCACCCTGAATAGACAGAAGGTAGATGTAGCGCATGCCTTTATGTGATTTATTTACACAGTTATTGAAGATGTGTTATTATTTATTGTTACCGTCTTTCTAAGTATGAACGACCTACTTAGAAACATGGTAACAAAAATGATGGTATGCTTCGCATAATAAATAAATAAATTAGTAACTACAGCTGATGATAGGGTCAACAGCCGCTGGTAGTATCGATATTTAAAATTATGAACACAGACAATTTATATTTTGTTTATTTTCATTAGAGACCTAATTCATTCGTGGAGTTTCCCCAACAAATTTGATTTGACCTTTTATATTTGTATCTGTTTTCTGATGATGGAATGAGGTATCATAATTTAACTACTAGTTATAATTATTAAGCTGTCTTCATTTTTCCGTATCCCGTTTTGCAAACTTTATTTAAATGATTCACCGAACTTATTCAATCATAAGTATTAATAATTTGACTACAGAAAATATACATACATAACATCACGCCTGTATTCAACGAAGGGTTAGGCAGAGGTAACATAACATAACATCACTCCTGGTCTCCCCGAAGGCAATATAATAATAGGGGGCACAAATCCAGACTCCGGGCTGCGGCTGAGAAATTCCAGATAGAAATATCCAATGACACTGCCCGAATCGGGAATTGAACCCAAGATCGCATTCTGTAGCGCTTGTGATCACAAGACCAACGAGGCAGTCGGTCAGTCAGTATTCAAATACATTTTTACTAATTGTTAGTTCGGTATAAAGAAGTATACTTACTCCCCTTTTTGCCTCGGAAACGTCACGTGAAGCCGCTGGTCCCGGCTTTTATTTTTGATCTTTGACAGTCGTTATGTTTAGTTAGAAGCCCAAAATTCTGAACCAGTCTTACCTAGGGGTATCGTGTTACCCAGTAACTGGGTTGTGGAGGTCAGATAGGCAGTTGCTCCATGTAAAATACTGAAAGCCGAGCCCGACATAGTTGGGAAAAAGGCTAGGCAGATTTTCGGAACCAAATAATATAATAATTAATAACAGTAATGAAAATAATTAAGTATACCAATTTTCGAAAGATCTAGTCGCAAGTAAAGGTTGGTTTTCTGACCGGAGAGGGAGTTAAAAATCAAAGTCCAGAGGTTTGTTGTGGATATAATTATTTAATTGATATAAAAATATAACAGTAAGACTACGGGGCCTCACGTCGTCGGCCGCTCGGGGCGCGTGCTCTTTGGCAGTATAATACATAGCAACCCGCTCGCTGGAACAGACAGATATACAGTTAGAAAATAGCCAACAAAAAATATTAAACAGGGAGAAAAACAGTTAGTTCTCGCGATCAAGTTAAACCGCGTCAAAGATCAGCGACGCACTATGAATTACAGAATTACAGAAACGATCTTCATCATTTCACTGAAAAGACGTGCGCTGCTGGACACAGGCTGAGAGGAGAGCGTACTAATTAAAGATGAAGAAGAAGATACAGTAGAATATTGCACTCAGGATTTGGGATATACACTTTCCGTTTATCTTCGGACCCAAGTTTAAACCATGGACCCAATTTTGAATTTTATTCCGATTACGGTAAAGTTCTTGTTACAAAACTGAAAACTTAGTACCGGATTCAGTTGTCAGTTCTGTATAAAGAACTGTATTTCAATCACCTTTAAGTTCTTATTAGAAAGCTGGCTAGGTGGTTAAACCATGTAAAAAAAAACATGTTTTGTAATAAACGGTTTAACGAGAAGCACAAGTGATGCCAAACATTTTTTTCATCTGTGAACCAAAGGACCTATAAGACTAAAACTTAAGCACTTACTTATTAGCAACGTTCCGAACATGTAGATAGGCACCACGCAGTACTCGTCCACCAGGGCTCCAAATATCACGTTGCCCACGATGGCACCTATCCTGCCACACATTACTGTCACCGCCATCGCCGTAGCGCTACAAAAATAAACCATTTTTGTTATAAATACTATAGAAGATACAGAGGCATCCAATAAAAACAACATAATATAGTAATCACTGCTATATTAAGGAAAAAAAATTAAAATTGCTGGCTGTAAGACTGTTTTTTTTTTGTTTTTTATTTTGGCAGACATGATTCTATTAATCACACAAACTTATTTAATACAATTTTAGCCTTAATAATAAGACGTTTTCAAAACACTGTAAATTATAGCGATATATTAAATATGGCCCGTCAACGACATACTTTATAGAGGCCAGCGACATAAATTGTCAAGTCAGAAGTTTATACATAGAAGCATGAGGATAGGAGTGTAAGGTTCCTCATCCTCCTTAAAAAAGGGAGGATCCTCCGACCAGAAGAGTGTCTGGTGGGCTACTCAACTACCCGACGATTGATGTCGGGACGAACTTTGCTTTTTTTGCGTGACGTCAGTGTAATGCGTAGTGCGCATGTGGCGCTGTAGATGCCACCACAAATTCAAAGTCCAAAAGAATACACACCCACCAGACAAAAATAAACAAACTACTAACAGATCTGGCATTGCATTACTATGATGTACAGTTCTATAATTGATTCGAGTTTTACGTCAATGGTCACACATGCGCCTGTAAGTTATTAACAGCGCTAATTAATCAATAATGGGGCCACCTGATGGATTCTTAGCACTCCGTATTGCTGTCATTCATGTCTATATAAATAGAATTAAATGAAGATGTCGCACAAATAAATGAAGACTTCTAAACAACCCGTGACGTCAGTCATGTAGTGAGTGCATGGGGGCTGGGTTTGGCCATCACTCTGATATCAGTATTTTCGGCTGACTAAACTCTCACCACCACGTGAGCTACTCGTATATAAAAATATCTCTTTTCGAGTGATTCCCAGAAAAGAATATGTCACACCCCTTTAATCAAGTGACGTAGCGGGTAATTATAAGGAGTTATATCAAGCCAAATTACAGCGCAAAGAGTGGTGATTATGGAAATATCTCTTTTAGGCTGCATAAGTGATAAATATAAAGTACTATTGATCAAGCTATTTAATACACAAGCAAAAATATTCATATTTCCACTACATTGCCAATATTAAGTTTTATAGTGTGCGTAATAACTTTTTTAAGCTTATGGCATGCTAGACTAGTCTTCGCAGACCTAACAAAGTTTAAAAGTAGTTGAAAGTTAGACTAAAAATAGCTTGTTGTGATACATTATGTCAACATCTGCATCAGCTTTTAACATACGCCAATTGACAGCCGAGTGACATTCAAATCATCAAACCATTCAATACAATCTAAAATAGCAGATTACAGTCTGTTTAGATAGTACCTAACTATTTTCAAATGTCCGTCCGTACACAGATATACTTATTTATTTAATGGATTTCCAACAGAGGCTATACAATTGTATGTAAGTTAGTTTTATGTAAGACCAAGGACAAACACTAGTGTGATGTATAATAATAAATAAATACTTACGCGACTTTAGTAGGAAAGATCTCGCAGATGACACAGAACAGTACCGCCTCCGTGCAGCTGACGATGGCTTCAAACACACACGACAGTATGAGGTTCTCCAGTGAGGAGCGCACCAGGTTCAGACCCAAGGCAGCCAGGCCAGAGCTAATCAACATCATTACTGGAAGGAAGAGAGGTTTTATTAGGTAAAGAGACCTATGATCTCCGACATCTGCATGTCGATTCCCGTAAACACTTCACCGTGAAAACATGTGAAGTGAGCGTGGAGTGAGCTGTCAGTGTCATCTCACCCTGTTGGAATGACAACGTTTTTACGGTGAAGTGGTTACGGGAATCGACATGCTGTTAGCTATGTGCTGTGCGCCTAGAAAATTATTCGACTGGCCAGGTAAAATTTTCTAATGTATATAAAAGGTTTCTATAATTTACGTCAAAATGATCCAAAACTGGCATATCTTTGAATCAAGAAATCAAAAAACGACAGGATGCATTTTATTCTTGATTTTCAAGAGTTAGTCTTTATTACACTGTAGCATTATTATGAGCGTTGAATAGGTCTTTAGGTCTTTTATGAAACGTCAAAACAAGCAAGGCTGCCATCTCCGCCATACCACTATCGATAGACACTTACCTAACATGAGCTTCTTGCCTACAATGTTAATGGTGAGTCCCACCCACAGCGCCGTGGGGACACAACTTAAAGCCACCACCAGCGTGTGGATGTACACTTTGTCATCCAAGGTCTGCAACTTGCCCTGTGTAAAGAAGACAAAAAAACTATAAAATATTTCACTTAAACCTACATGTACACAGTTCCAATTGGTCGTTTTCTATGGAGAAGAGCCGCTAAGAAACTCCACGGTTACTCTTTTAAAATAATTAGCTTTTTCAATATTTTCAAATATATCTGCATAGCCTTATCCCAACTGTGTTGAAGTCGGCTTCCAGTCTAACCGGATGCAGCTGAATATTACATGGAGCCAGTATTTTACATGGAGCAACTGCCTATCTGACCTCTACAACCCGGGTTGTAGAGGTATAATAGGGCTTCTGACGACCCATAACGACTGTCAAAGATCCACGAATGAGAGCCGGGACCAACGGCTTAACGTGGTTTCCGAGGCACGGAGGAGTCAATATTTTCAAAGGAGTACAATATTTTCAAATAACAGTGTTAATAGGTACGGGAGGACAGTTTAACAAAAATGTTTCGGAGACTGCATGTAACTATTGAATTGGCCGTTTATCGGTTTCGAGATCAGTACCTATCGGTTCAAGCAAATAAAAAAAAGCCTGGACATTAAATGTTACATACTGGCGTAGATGAGTTTGTGTTTGCCTGAAAGAATCTACAGTCACGTCCGACAATACCCATAAAAATGCCACAAATTGTAAAACTTTGACTGCAAAGACCAAACAATGCTCTGTTAACATGATTATATATTTTGCTCTGCATTGCAATATACTTATGATATTATTTATTTTATATTGTAACACTAGCGACCCGCCCTTGCTTCGCACTGTTTTTAAGACTCGACAAAATATTTAAATTTCTTTATTATTTTTTTGTTCAATATTCACATAAACTTACTAATAATACAGCTGAAGAGCTTGTTAGAACGCGCTAATCTCTGGAACTACCTGTATGTCCGCGTTGATCTTCTAAGCCACGCAACAGATTTTGATGACGTTTTAACCATCGTTTAGAGAATTTATTCTAAAGTTACATATAACAAAGAAATCTCGATGATTTGTAAAGTCGTTAACACCGTGCGAAGCAAGAGCGGGTCGCTAGTAGAAGATATAGAACAATCTCATTCTCTCTCTCTCTCTCTTATTTCAGTACATTTGTGCCAACCACAATAGAAATCTACGTTCATCTCACAATCGTCTTCTTCAATGTCCCAGTCACCGCACAGACTTCATTCACTCTTCTTTCTTCATTCAGTCTATCTCTCTGTGGAATGCGCTCCCCCAGGAAATCAGGATGGCGACCAACCGATTATCATTTAAAATTAAAGTTCGCGAGCTCATTCGCAAGAAGCTGGCAGTATCATCACAACGGTAATGTTTTCCCATTGTTTGTCATACTTGTGCTTATATTTATATATAATTAGGTGTATTTATTATATTTATAGTTCTTAATAGGTATATATGTATATCTTTATATTTAAATAAATGTTTTTTCCTCAACTGAAAAAAAAAAAAAATGCCTGTGGCATTAAGTCCGCCTCTGTACATTTTTGTGCTTGAAGTATAAATAAATAAATAAATGTCTTTTCTCTTTCTAATTAGGATAAGATAGGTTGATGATTATCAAGTTACACTTACAGTCAACTCGGCAGTATCATTGGCGAGTGCCAGCGACACCTCACACACGCCGGCAGACACATCGGGGTACAGCGACGAGAACTGGCTGAACCTCTCGAACAGGTCCGGGAACCACATCATCAGTGTGTAATAACTGGAAAAAGAGACAGATTTAAATTAATAAACTGAATATACATGTACTATATCCGGTAAGTGTCTTCTACAGAAAAATGATTAATAAGAGATGTATAAACAGGCAGACTTGAAATGTTCACGGGGCAAAAATACTTATGAATATGCCATAAACATAAGACCTATATCTCTCTCTGGGAACAACCCTGATTTTTTATGACAAAACTAACGCAGCGTCGGGTGCGCAAGAACATTCTTAAGTTTTGTAACTTATATAAAGGTTAAGGTACAGACATCACTATAAGTAGTCGGTGTTTTGCATTCAATAGGTCAGATTATTCAGATCATCGATATTTTAAGGTCATCTTAAGCTACAATTGCTGCAATTGTTGCACTACGTTTACCTGATAAGTAAGGGAGTTGTACCTGAACATAAGTCCAAAATCGACGAAACAGCAGAGCACCAACAACCCGATGTAGGGCGGCATGACCAGCATCTTCTTTCTGACCCAGAAGGCGTCCCACCTTTGTGCCCAGGTCAGAGGTGTCTTGGTCTCATTACCATTATTGTCTGCTGACACCACCTCCTCTTCCTCGCCTTCATAGGCACTTATCATTGACTCTACCTGGAAATACAGAGTTTGGTTAAACAATAATCAAATGCAATTCAAAGGATTATTATGTTCTGCGTTTTTTTAAACTTTCAAATTTCAAGCCTGTCAATGGTATTGAACATTCCTTTGCATTTACATTGAAATAGGTAGAACCCTTTAGATTCGGTTGTCTTGCTAAGGTTAATCTTGGCATTAATGATCATAGGCCTCCCCAGAAGTCGTCGCATAAGACCGCCATCGCGAACAATCGCGGATCGCGAGTACCAGGATATTGAACAAAAAAAAAACAAAGTTGGACTCACCGGAAAATCCTTCTCACTAAGTTTAGTATTAACAACAAATATCCTCTGCAGGACCTGCAGCGCCTGCTCAGCCCTGTTCGCGTACAGCAGGTATCTGGGACTCTCGGGGAATGGGATGAGAAGCAGCACCACCAGCAGACTGGGGATCCCACAAGCTGCCACGAACACACGCCAGGATGTGTACTGGAAGTCGGCGCCAGCAGCCGTCAGGTTGAACCGGGGGTCTGGGATGATGAGGAATGCGATACCTAGGAAATAACGGAGGTTACTAAAGATTTATTTCAAAAGCAGATTTATTCAAGAAATGCATCAGTGTCTGCACTGTAATTGTAGTTGTTACTTTAACTAATATAGCTGTTGTTTTCAGTACAGGATCCATTTTGACATAGAGAGGTATAACTTTAACCATTTTATGTAAGTAGTTGTTTTGTGATACTAGTAAACTCCTAACCTTAACCCTGTTTAATTACTAAAATTTGTCGGTCTTTATGTCAGTTATTGCAAATGTATTTTCTTAATAAATTAAAGGTTATCTTATCATGCATTGCACCATGCATTCTTCTATGAGTCATTTTAATGCCGCTCTTATCAAGTTTCTAATGAAATACTCCATATTTATATTTCCTAAAGCTGTTTATATTGATGCACTCGGGTCTACAAACACTCCTCTGGTATTTAATCGGTCGCCATCACAATTGGCAGCCGATGGCATCACTCCCGTGCCAGAGCCAATATCATTCCGGTTGACCTTAGCCGCAGCGCTGACATTCAAATTCTTGCTCGTACGATATGCGCGATCATCAATTTTGGTTATAATTGGTTCGTTACTAGTGTCTTTGTATGTTATTTCCTTTTTGGTATAATTTATATTGTTTTATGGTTTCAGTCTTGACCCAAAGCTTCTATTGTTATAAATGTCGAGTAAAATAAGATTCTGGCGTTGTCTTATCACAAAATAGAAATGTTGACAGGCAAGGCAAGCCAAGTTAATGTTCTTGCCACTCAAAAGGAAGCACTGATGTATTGTTAAATACATCCGGTCCTCGTCGACATGATATTGAAAACATACTATGAAAGGAAGCTATCAAGACATTCCCAAGAATAAAAAAAAAATCTCTGAGTTGATAAAACTAATTTAAGATAAAACAATGTCTAGACACCTAAACGAAGAAGCTTTCTTACCTGGCAGCAGAATGGTTCCAAATGTCCAGAACACCTCAAGCCGGCATAGCATGACATCCCGGTGCCTCAGAGACAGGAAGTCTCCAAAGTAAGGAAATATGAGCCCCGTGGCCCCGATGATGCCGAACCCAGAGAAGAACCTGCAAGAGGCACAAGTCTACAACGAATAGTTACGCCAAGATTGGTACAAATAAGATATAAAGTGATTTGCAAAAGTGGTGTTTTTTTTTCATTTTCTTGGTCCTTTTCCTTCTTCGTCTTCGTGTCCCTGGAATAGCTGGTCAATGAGCCGACGCATGGTTCAATAGCTCAAGTAGATTGATAGTTTTGCAGTAACATTTTATAGAGAACAGAACAGATCATAGCTGCACTGCAAGACGGGTTGTTTCGCAAGTAGCTTGGTCGAGAGGCACTTCAGATTTCTTCAATTTAAAAAAGTGATAATTGTACAGTCGCATGTTTTTATAAATGTACTGAACAATTTCATTCTTACTCCAAAAGCACCTATCGTCATAAAAGTAACGTAAGACATAATAAATACACCTAAACAAACAGATTTTTTCTAGATACCTGCAGGCTAAGAACGCTGGGAATGACTGCATAACACTGGACAGGAAGGCTGCTAGCGCGTCCAACAGTAAGGCACCAATGATGGCTTTCTTGCGTCCTCTCGCGTCTGCCAGGTTGCCCCAGAAGTAGGAGCCTACGCACATACCTGAAAAAAAAAGTATTTAATATATGAGTTAATTTTTTTTGGGAAATCATAACTAGGTACACCAATAGTTACGCGAAGCTCTCGGGCCACTTTGTCGTAAGATTTTACTCCTGCTGAATAAGTCAGGCCTAACCTCTGCAGACGTTATAAGAAAGTTAAAAATCTTCATCAGAGTGGGTTCTTTTTTCCGACAAGTACGTGAACGTATACTTCTCGGAATTGATAGCTCGACCATTTTTTGGGAGAGCCACCAAAGACCGTGTGTCATAGACGGATCATAGTAAAAAAGGAATCCACAAACTATTTTACTCCTTATCAGAGTGAATGTACAGTGTGTACAGGTACAAAATTTGATTTTTGACACTCAATAAGAACACTTCTACAAACTATATACATGTATACAGCACTTACCAATAAGCGGCGTGGCAGTGAGCCTACCCTTATCACTGGAGGACAGGTGGAAGTCGTACTCGGCAGCCGGCAGCACGAAGCTGAGGGTGGTAGTGCTGAGCGCGCACACTGCGTAGATCGCGCCACAGGACATGAGCAGCAGCCATTGGAAGCAGCCGTAACCTGCAATGAGAAAGAATGGCTGTTGTTAAAGATGGTGAGGGAAAAGGCAAAGAAGAAGTTGGAAATGAGATCAATTGGAAAAAAATGATAATTTTTGTTTCTGCTCATCTCGGCAGACTCAGCGAAGATGGTGGGATTAGCTTCACTTCTATAGACACGATTGGTTTACACTTGGGTAAAATCGTGAAGAATAGAAAGGAGGAAGAAAGCCTTTGTCCTCAAAATAATCTAGAGAAAATAAACTGCTTTTAATAGAATTGAATTGAAAGACTACGTGCTATGGACGCAAGACAAGAATGAAACTAATATGAATAAAATATTAACGCAATCGTGAAATTGCCTTAAATTATATCAGTTCAGGAAACGAGCTCACAATTTCAATAAAAGTAATAAACACTCATTTAGAAAACCAGACACGGTTTTCTAACGAAAAAAACAACGTGAAAAACGCAGTTATCTACGATGTATGTGGGTGTAGAAAAAAAGCGGCGGAAAAAAAGTGGTGGCGAGAAATTAGTAGGCTAGCCATATTTTCAGTCTCATTTTAACTCAATCACAGTTGCAGCAGTCTATTTATTTATAACATCTACATAAAAAGTCACAAATCAAGGACAAATCAGCCATCAGTCTGTCACCGTCTTTTTTAAAATCGATTCTAGACATTAGCTGTGAATTGAATCGGTATTGAGATCACTTGAACTAATGGGTTTCAATAGACACGGATGCACTACATTTACATACTGATGTACACTATCGATCGACATATTTACATGTATGTTATACTGGCGTTGTTAGTAAAGGGAAGATATCAAAGATTTGTGAAATTAGGGTGCAATTCTACTTTTATTTATAGATTTTTTTCTTATATTATATTCTTCCGTATCTTAGCTAGAACGAAGCAGATTGTCTCTTATCTTATAGGATTTTTTTCCTTAATAAAGAGGTCGTTAGCACCACTTGTAACTATGAATTATTTGGAAGACCTATTGTTTTGCAAACTCAGTGTCTCGATGAGGCGTCGAAGGGCCCTCGACGTTGCATATTTTAGCAGTCGACAAATACTGGATGATGATTTACGCAATTGATTACGGACCACACCAAAAATAAAATCCAGATATGGATAACAGCGTAATTATCAACTAATTCACTAACAACGAAAGTCTCTTACATAAACAGTTACTTCGCTAAGCCGATAAGTACGCTAGCTAAGCACGGTCACAAATTAGATTTGTGTCCGACGAAACCGAATCCAATTAATCGGGCAGGCGACGAGAGGGCGGGACGTTACCGCTGAGCTATGTGTACCTACGAATTTGATTGATATACACAGAAATTGAAAACACCTAAGTAGTTTACTTGTAGTGACTTCACGAGGTCCTGAAGTTCGGAAGAGAAAGAAGAAAAAAGTAGAAAGACTAGCACATAAGTCACAGTCTAAAGATGAGCAGGTGAAAGCGACCATGGCCAGGCTTCATGCCAGCTCCGAGAAATTGCAACTATTGGCGATGGACGGTTATCAAATGGTGAAAGTAACTTGAGGGCTTGAAGGACCCGCTTCGCTGAATGTCTATGTCAGAAGTTTAGGAACTTTCTTCGTTTTTCTAATCAAATCAAATCAAATCACTTTTATTTGTTAACACAGGAAAAGAAATACAGATCTTGAGTTTGATGAACAGAACGCTATGTTATGCCAGGAGGCGTACAAATATGGTGTGAAATTTAAATTTAAAAAAAGATGTTTGAAAATCATGCATAATTAAAGTTTCAAAATAAATCATAAAAATTATATACTTAATATTATTTAAAAATAGAACGATGTCAGATTTAAATGAGGTTTTATTTAGTTAACAATGTCAAAAAAAACCAAGTCGAATAATTGAAAATGTCAAAAATGATTAAATGTCAAAATACAAAAATTTCAACCTCAAATTAATTCATCATTTAAGTTTTTTCATAAATCATAGAAACAAATCATTATATTGAGCCATCATTTATAAAAGCATCCAGTTTGTAGTAACATTTGTCACTAAGCAAGCTATTAAGTGCCTTTTTGAATTTTATTAATGGCATATTTTTAATAGCATCCGGTATTTTATTATAAATTTTTGGAGCGTTTCCGAAAAGGCTTTTACGCATTAAGGCTGTTTTACATTTAACATTACATAGTTTGTTACAATATTGAGTACGCAATAGATTTCTTCTGACTGCCGATAAGCTGACAAATAAATGCGGGTTTTTTTACAAACAATGCAGTTTCCATTATATACATTGCTGGCAGTGTCAATATCTTTAGTTTTTTGAAATACGGAATACAGCTCTCTACATGATAATCAGTCAGAGCATAATGATGAATATGAAGTATTGACTTATATTCTGAAGGTATTTACAAGGCAGATGCGAGAGGAAACGCCGACCCTAGTAGTACTTAAATTGACCTTATTGCTAATGTTCTTGTAGCGGTTACACCGCCACATACTAACTACGCATCAAAGACATGACGTCACACAAATCATGCATCGCGCAATTAGAGTTTACCGCGCGAACGACATATATAAGACTATCCGACATCAATAGTCGGGCAGTCGGCCCGCCAGACACAACACCCGTCTGGTTGGAGGATCCTCCCTTTTCTATGATGGTGGATGAGTGAACTTTACACCCTGTTCCTCATGCCTCCTAAATTCTTCAACCGGCGTGCGTGTATGACCTGATGTACGAACGTAAATGAAGCAAACAGAGTATGTTAGGATCGTAGCAGTTGGCGTTTTGTAGGTTCTGCCTACCCTCTTGGGACGTAGGCGTGAGTTTAGATACCTTTGTAGGTGTATCCTGAATTAAAAGAAAGCTGCAAACATGAGCTGGAAAATATTACTTTTCAATGCGTTATCATTGAAAACAACTGTAGCAGTGAACACTCCATAAAATGTAGGTACGTATGTAACATAGGTACACTTTCACTTTCAAGTATGAACAAAATACCTATCAAAACACAGCAGTATGTAACCGTTACGATACCACCCTGCCAAGGTCACAGAGTAAAAATGTCGGAACTCTGAAAACTAAAACTATTATACTGTGGATAAAAATAGACGCGACAATTTTGCGGTTTAACTTTGAGTAATTGAAAATTAAATTGCTAATAGGCATGTAAATACTTATTTATCTAAGCAAATAGGTATTGTGACTGGAGTAAGTTATAAAGTAAGTATAGTACTAGCAAAGGATGTTATCAGGGAAAGTAATTTGCAGTTAAAAGGAAATATGCGTAAATACTTGAGTATGGATAAACCTTTGAAAAATGTAGTTCTATCTAACGTTTAT
Organism: Xanthia togata; assembly: GCA_963853775.1. Lineage (NCBI taxonomy): Eukaryota > Metazoa > Arthropoda > Insecta > Lepidoptera > Noctuidae > Xanthia > Xanthia togata. The sequence continues at coordinate 2,097,130 of OY970801.1, forward strand.
TATGGTCTCGATCTAAAACTTTAAGGATGCGGTGAATGGCGAGATTTTTGCTTATATTCTGTTATAAAAGTGCACTTTTTTAGGGTTCCGTATCCAAAGGGTAAAAACGGGACCCTATTACTAATACTTCACTATCCGTCCGTCCGTTTTTCACCAGGCTGTATCTGATGAACCGTGATAGTTAGACAGTTGAAGTTTTCACAGATGATGTATTTCTGTTGCCGCTATAACACACAAATACTAAAAACAGAATAAAATAAATATTTAAGGGGGCTCCCATACAACAGACATGATTTTTTTGCCGTTTTTATAGATATTGGTACGGCGTGCGCGAGTTCGGCTCGCACTTGTCCGGTTTCTTTTATCTATCATCTCAGCCTATAACAGTCCACAGCTACACATAGGCCTCGCCCCAGTTGCAGGCCAAAAGCCGATTTTCCGCCTTCTGCAACCAGTCAGGCGCAGCCACCATTTAAAAGTCGTCGATCCATCTAGTTACCTATTGGTTAAGCTCAACACACACACACTAAGCGGGTGAGAGTGTGCCGTCCCGACCCACGCCCGACACTGCCTTGTGTGTGTTTAGCTTTATAGTGTTATTTTAATAGCTTCTTTAAAAAAACTCAAAATAGTATTGGTAACGACCCCAAAGCGTAGATAAGTTTATGGTATCTCTGGGGTTATAACTGCTGAATTGTCATTGGAGCGTAGAATGAAATAATAAATAAATATTTGTGTCTACGTCAGAGTTCTATTAATGTCATCTCGATGTCACAAGGGACTGTGCACTTTGGACATCGCCCTTCTCCGCTATTTTGAGGCGTAAACATCAGCTCTAAAAATAAATGTCTTCTTTTTTTGTTTTATACTTTTGATTGGAGGATTAGTCGAGATTCTGGATGTATGTTTCCAGGTTCCAAGTCCCGACTGTGACTCCGTCCTCAGTTATCAGAAGAGGAGCTCCAAATCTCCGAGAAAACACTTGTTACGTCCTGTTCCGGGATTTCTTAAGTTTCTTACCTATTGTGATATAATAATCACTCCGAAGATGGATATCTCCACCTTTTGCGGGTTACCGCAAATCTCTAGGAGTTGTCTGTGTTAATTAAGTCCTAATCATTTTGGCCGGAGCCACTGACACGTCCAATTATTAATTGCCAGCTTCTAAAGTAAATTTCTTGGCACAATTTAAGTTTCCGTACTGATAACTCACTCCTAATACCATCTCTCCGATGTAGAAAACACTTGTTGCCATCCTCCACATCCTGTCCCGGGATTATCTAACTTTCTTACAATCATGTTGTCTGAGAATTTAAGGGATATTTATCAAAGATGAATGCTACTTCGAATCGATCTCATAAAGTCTCCTTATGCCAGTTACAGGAAATCTTTCATATTAGCCACGGCCTAGTGGAAGGAATTTCAGCTTCTAAAGTTAATTATTGGCACAGGTTCTCATACTGATAACTCATACCTAGTTCCTAGGTCAGGTGGCCTCTCACCTTTCTTCTAGTTATATCACGAGTTCGCTGGCACTGTTCAATGCCAAGTGTGTGAAGCTAATGGATGAACTCATTATAATTTACATCGTAATAGAGAAGTATGACATGTTTGACATGACTAAAGGTTTACTTGCTGATGGTCACATGATTTCCATTGATGTATCATGTGATGAACAGGTCAGACCAACCTAGTTTTTATTTTTTTAGATCTCGAACTTTATTAGTGGGTGCATTTCTGATATTGGGATCGCACTTGGATCTTTAATAACCTAGCCTATGGATAAGATTAATTCTCTTATGTAAATCATGACTAAGTAGTCTAAACTCGAAATGGGTGAATTCAATCCTTTTAAAACATCATCTTAAAAATACCACTCAGAACTAGGAACCCTGCCAGTCTATTTTTAGGAGACCTTGACAGTGCTTAAAAATCGAATGTTAATAAACTATTTGTTATATATTGCGGCAGTGACAAAGTTTAAGCGCAGCATGCATAAACTCTACTAGGATATGGCTCAAACAATGCTACTTTAAAACAAAAGACAAAAAGTCGTATCGACGCGGTCACACACATACTTTGTTAAGATATGTACTACAGATTCTAAGCGATTACAATAGGAACCTGCTATTAAATAATTCTTTGCCGTGTTAAAAGGAAATTATAGATCTCCTTTGTTGGTCCCACGTAAACTTAATGATGGGAAAATATATTGAAAAAAAAAAACAAAGAAGCTTCAACAAAAACAAAAGAAGATAATATAATGCATAATGTTGTAACGCTTTATTTCTCCACATACAGACACATGAAATATTTTGACTTTGTCTCTAATAACAAACAATGTATTTTCGGCTACCTCGACGGAACGGCATAGGGTGTGTGGATGTCCAGCTGCGGCGTAAACTATGTTCCACTAGGGATGATTGATGAAATTTTGAATCTGGATACGGATATATAAATAATAATTATTATATCGGTTTCGGATACGGTTACGGATATGAAATTATTTCGGATTATCTGTTAGTTTCGGATATTAGATTTTTAAGAAATTGTAAAAGTCAAACAAATGATAATTAGAAAAAAACATGCAAGTGACGAGCCCGGCTTGTGTGTCGACTTTGCCGGGCAGAAAAACCTGTAATAACGTATCATTTAGACTCCGCCCCTATCCGAAATTCTCCGCAACTTTTTCGGATATCCGACAGATTCGGTTACAGTTACGGAGCTCCTTAACATCCCTGTGTTCCACCTCCTATATTGCCCTCTATGCCCCAAAACATGCAGTCAAAGTGACCTTTGAGGAGCCACCGAGGATACCGTTGAGGAGGCCAAGCTTTGGGCCAACAAAATTTGAGTAACTGTCATAACAGTGACAGGAAAAAGATGAAGAAGAATATTGCATTATCAAACCCGTTGGAGTTGCAGCAGGTGTCTACAGGCGGCGTACCATCTTCCACCAGCACGCATAGCATGACCACGGAAGACTAGACAAAATGACAGATTCACAATCACAATCTGTCATTATGTCTATTCTTTTGTCTGTTTCTGTAGGATCTGTCTTCTGTAAGATAGGTTTGTTTACTAAAAAAATAGCGACCGCTAGCGAGCGTTGACCCACAAAAGTCGTCATAAATAGCCACAAATATTAACCAAAAAAACTCGACATCCCACATAAACAACGACATTTGTCTAGACTTTAAAAAATAATCTCCAAGAGACAAACACTGAAAAATTTAATTTATTCGCTCATCCTCAATATTTCGTGAATCCCGACGATGTACGGAAATAGCCGACCACGTAAAAATGACCAAGACTAGGTCGTATCTGATAATAAGTAGGTATATACGGGGGTTTGGCACTTTGTCAACTATTATGATAGAGAATAAAACTAAAACGCTATATAAAATTAAATAATGAAGATCATTACTAGATTGATGTTATTTTTATTCGCAAGAGAAATGTGTTGTGTCTGGATTTTTGGCATTGGAGTTTTTAATTATGCATAAACAAACAATAATACATTATTGTTGCTCTACATATTTTAAACTAGCTGCGCACCGCGGTTTCACCCGCATAAGTCTCGATTCCGTCTGAATAGCGGGATACAAAGTATCTCCTAACCCAGTTCATGGTCTACCCATGTGCCAAATTTCATCCAAATCCGTTAAGCCGTTTTAGCGTGAAAACGTAACAAACAAAAAAACTCACTTTCGCATTTATAATATTATTACGATTTTTGGTACAGACGCTTTACCACTGCACCAAAGGGTAAACCTAACCTAGAAATTCTATTTACAGAGTTCCTTCCTACAATCTTGATCTGGAAATATTTCAAATTCCTTCAGCAAATATAGATACTTATTATAAATTAATGTCAGTATTCGTGTCTGTCTGTGTGACCGTGTTGTTCTTCTACCCATCACTACACTACCACGCAACGGATTTTGATGTGGATTTCACCATCATTTTGGGAATTTATTTCGGAAGATTTATGTGTATATCATTATTTTTTAACATAAATATCCTAACTAAGTAAATAAATGCGAACGTGAGTTTGAGTTTGTTTGTTTGTTACGCTTTCACACCAAAACGGCTGAACAGATTTGGATGAAATTTGGCAAATGTGTAGACCATGACCTGGACTAGGACAAAAGATAGTTTTTATCCCGATATTCCCACGGGATCGAGAATAACACGGGTGAAACCGCGGGGTGAAGCTAGTAATAGCGCCGTCAGTTGGGACTGGTCATCTCTTAGCTGCCATGGCTTATTTTAATTTATTTTAAGTTTTTGAATGATTCTTTTTTTCTTTTTATTACGACGCTTTTACGAACGTGCACGTCTTATTACATTGTTCTCACATGCATAATTTCAAAATGAATGATGTAACCAATATTTTGTATCAATTTTATATTTTATTTAAAAGAGTGTCCGTGGAGTTTCTTGCCCGTTCTTCTCCATAGGTACCTACTACGCTTTGGAATGGGCAACTAGCTTCATATTTTTGACTAACCGACCCCTTGACAATTCAAATGGTTTAATTGAAATAAATGCTTTGAGTTTGAGTTTGAATAATAAATCTCGGTGTTTTGTCAAGCCGTAAAAACCGTGGAAAGCAGGGGCGGGTCGCTAGTGAAGATATATATTAACTATAGGTAGTAATAAAGTAAAGTCCATTAATTCGCGAAGTAAATAGAGCTCTCCATAGGACAGTTAACGGAGTCGTTAAAATCAACAAAGTCATAAAGTGAGTTTATGACAACGTGCGCCGTTTACAAATGACAACGTGCGCCATCTGGACGTATCTGTTTGTTTACGTTAGCTGTTTTAATTGGGTAAGTAGAGATATTTGAGATATTCAGACATTTCTTCAGTTTCCAAGATCCTTGAAAAACATTTTCGTGTTAATTGTTGATTGCATAGTTGGCCCATATGCTTTATTTAGGTAGCAGCCCACTTGCAAGTAACGACTATGTAAGGATCAATTAAGCCCATAATAAGTTCTCTAATTCAGCAGACAGATTTCGATTTGCTTTGAGGTTTTTTGTTTCAAGAGGACCAATACCCAGCCCCAAAACAATATTGCAGACTATAGAGATATTGTTTTCATGTAGGATTAACGATTAAACCCACAATCTTTTGCGTAGAACGGACTTGAGTCAAAACAGAGCCGAGCTGCCGTCATCAAAATAAAGCAGCAGACGTAAGATATAAGCGAATATAAACTACTTATTACGGTGTTGATAGATCTCAACTCAAGTTCTATCAATGGGTACAACCACCTTTTACCCCATTCGACGTTTTATTTACCCACATTGATGGCAACTGAAACATTTCAGCATTTTAGATTGTCCATTACTTTCTATTAATTATTTATCCGCTTGATTTGCAGACGCAAGTATTTGCCAACAAAATAAATATGCTATTCCTCGTGATTCGCGTAAATCTAAAGTAATAAAAATAAAATATGTCTAAACTTTTATTTTAACGAAGTTGGCAGCGAATTTCATTGTTTTTCAACATCTTTGAGTAGGATAGGGAAAGTAAACATTTTTACTTTAATGTTCATAGAGACGGACCAACGGCTTAACATACTTCTGTACTGTGTAGGTATACACAGTACAGAAGTATGTTAAGCCGTTGATCCCGGCTGTCAACATTACATCTTCCACCCTGTCGGATCAAAATGCTTTATCATTTATCCCATTACATGGCAATGAAATAATTCAACAAATTACCGGAACAAATAAAAGAAGAAACCAAATTCAATAAATTTAACAGGAAATTAAAAGAATATCTAACACAGAAATGCTTTTACTCGGTCGCAGAATACCTAGAAAAAAATATTTAGTATATTAAGCGATTGACTGCTGCGCTGCGTGTCGCGGGTTCGATTCCCGCACGGAACACATATTTGTATGACCTACAAGTAGTGTTTCCGGGTCTGGCTGTTTGTGTATGTGAGTTTAAATGTTTGTAAACGCACCCACGATACAGGAGAAATTCCTAGTGTGGGGCAAAGTTAAAAAAAAATATACATATATATATATATAACGCACACATGCTCTAAAAAAAAAAAATATTATGATATTAAAATAATTATTATTACCTATGTTAAAATTATTCTTTTATTCAACTACTTATGTACATATAAAATATATTTTTAAATATTAAAATAAAAAATATAAAAACAATTAAAAATAGTGGCCCATTGGCATCAGGAACAGGGTCCAAGATGCCGGTGGTCAGGGCTCTAGAGAGAGGAACCTCCTCACTATGCGTGCCGTGTCCAGAAGTACTGCTTTCTGAATCAAGCCCTTGACCCAGCCGCGCAATGAGTGCCTCCTGAGATGTTGATCGAGGCTCTTCGCTATTAGCCATTAACCGTAACAATTATCGGTACAATGATTGCAGAGTCCTCGTCCCATATGTCGACAACCTCGTGTGCTAAGTCTAGAAACTTGATTTTTTATCTTTCTCAGCTTTCACGAGATTCTCGTCATGAGGGACAGCGATATCAACAATCATTGCACGGCGCTCTCGTGGATCTATCACCACAATATCAGGCTTACTGGCTACAATAGTCCTGTCAGTGATAATAGATCGATCCCAGTACAATGTGACCATTCTCGAGAACTGGGTCGGGCACATACCTGTAGTATGGTACTTCAAACTCCACAAGGTTGTACTGCAAGGCAAGTTGCTGGTCGATCCTGATTTGATTTGATTTGATTCTGGTATTATTGTCAAAATCATATAAAATCGTATAATCCGAAACGTCCAAATGTTTGCCACTCCTGACTTCTGTTTACAAGTACTAACTAGTACTTACGCAAATTCACGAAAAACAGATTTGTTTTATTTTTTGTTTAATTCAGGTCGAGCCGAGACCAACGGCGGGTTTTATCGCTGAGGTAAGCGATAGACAAAGTCTGCTGAGAGATACGGTTAATTGAGATGATAATAAGTACATACATATTGATATTTTTTAAACGCCAATTCAATTTTTTTAAACATGATTGGAATACGTAGTTCACGAGATATACCTATATCTCGTGAACTCATCACTTAGGGACCTACCTAAGCGATGAGTTAACGGACAGAAAGACGTTACGTTTTAGACACAGAGTACTTTTTATATGTAGATGTTTTACACTACATAATTATCTTTAAGTAACCTTGCATTTTCTTTACTTAATTTTTACCCAATTCTTGTAAATATCATACAAAACTAACAGACGTCATTATTATTATTATTAAGACACTGTTTACACTGTCTGAAAAGTGTTCGAAAATATTAAAATTCTCCATTTACACATCTTTAAGCTAAAAGATACTTTAAGCGATAAGACCGCCCATTGTGTCACCCTATGTAATTTTTTCTAAATTTATGTCTGTAATTTATTTGGTGTACAATAAAGAGTATTCTATCTATCTATCTATGACTGTTCCAATTAGTCAACGCCACTTCAAGGAAATATTAAAAGAGTTTATTTTTCATTTTCCATAGAACGTTAGCAACGAGCGAACTTTAAAGAATTTTCGGAGCTATATTTCTGTTAACAATCACTTCCAACGTGTTATGCTTTAGTCTGCTAAATAATACTAATGTGTGAGGTAATTTTGGAGTATAATAGTTTACGAAACTTACAGTTTTGTGACTTAAACTTCAGTCTATTTTCGTCGGCAACTTTGAATGCGGCTATCAACGTCTATCAATTCACTCGCAGCATCAATACACCTATGAACAGTTGTCTACCTATTAATGTATGTAAACTATAACTGCTTTGGTTTAACAATCATGAATCATCGTATTTACTACAACAACTTACCTGGTAATATATTTGTTCTCCTAGTTCAAAATATAAAAATAAACAAATTGCTCCACATACGTTGGCTATTTCCTCTGCAGACCATGCCCGTGTGCCCGGGAACTAATGACAGATGTAGCACATTAAACCAAAATATTTACAAAACGAAACAAGGCTGACTGATTCTTTCAAATATTGTTGTTTTTAATGTTCAAAATATTTCACTACAAATGCATTCTTGAATGAATGAGTCTACGGTTTGATAAATTCATTTATTTGACTAAAGAAAGGGGAAATCATTGTAGAGGTAATTGATCCCAGCTCTACCGACCTAGTGTAAACTTCGTTATAGACGAGCTAAAGCCCGCGAGGAAAACATCGTGAGGAAACCTGGATTTATTCATATAAAGGCTCGTGCAGACCAGCGCGATGCGTCGGCGCGACGCGACTCGAACAATACAATTTCTAAGAACACTTCACGGTTTATCAATAGCCGGTGTCGCGTCGCGCTGTCGCGTCGCGCTAGTCGAAGCACGAAGCTTAAGTTTGAAACCGCCAACCCGTCTTGAGCAAGCGTGGTGATCAGTGCTCGCGCCTTCACTGTATGGGGAGAGGCCTTTGCACTGCAGTGGGACAGTAATAGACTGGTATTATTATATTTTTCTTGCCCGCGACTTCCTCTACGTGTATTTTGTATTTCATGATTTTTAATACAAATATCTGGGATGAAAAGTAGCCTATGTCCTTCTCCAGGTCCCAGGCTACTTAGTTCTCAAATTTTATAACGATCGGTTCAGTGGTTTTTTTGGCGTGAAAGGTGTTTATTAAGGCAGATCCACAGTGGTAGCCCGCGAAATTAGAACTATTCCTTAAGAAATTTGTTCATATGGATCAAATCTAACTTAGAGAGATGTTGTATATGTTATAGTTGCGAATCATATTTTGATCAAGATACAACTTGACACTGGCTTTAAAAGTTGAACCTTAAAGAGACAGACAGACAAAGTGGCTATCACATTTATAATACCTAGTAACATGGATTAGAATGGTAGTATGGAAACTTGCACTAAATACAACTAGTAAACTAATGGGACAATAAACTCAAACTCAAAGCATTTATTTCAATTAAACCATTTACAGGCACTTTTGAATTTTCAATGGGTCGGTCAGTCAAAAAAATGAAGCTAGTTGCCCATTCCAAAGCGTAGTACTCGTAGGTACCTATGAAGAAGTACGGGCAAGAAACTCCACGGACACTCTTTTAAATCAAAAATGTGATACAAAATATTGGTTACATCATTCATTTTGAAATTATGCATGTGAAAACAATGGATAAAGACGTGCACGATCGTAAAAGCGTCCGTAATAAAAAGAAAAAAATAAAGAATCATTAAAAAACTTAAAATAAGTTTAAATAAGCCATGGCAGTTAAGAGATGACCAGTCCCAACTGACGGCGCGCGTTCACGAACATGACGCATGGATCAGCACCATTCAGCTCAACCATTTTGAAGGGAGCTAAATGATCCAACACACAATTACTTTTATAGCTATAACTACAGCTCCATAGTCAGTCATACGTCGTAAACGGAGCCATCTAACGTAAATTGAATGGTTGACACTCTAGGAATTTTCCGTGGGAAGGAAAACGGTTCAGTTTTCAGTTTGTCCTCATTACTATCTATTTTTTTTCAGTCTTCTTATTTCATTCTTATGGTGTATCACCATACTATGTCAAATTTGTTTAAAAACCACAGTAACCTATACATCATTATGGTATTCCTAACTAAGAATGTTTGTCGACAACAACAAGCCCAAAAATTTTTAAACTACAAGGCATAAAATATCCTGGTCTGATAGTTCAAGCTTTTGAAAACCTGTGAAGACTGTAAAGGTTATGTATTCGTATAGGTAAGCAATGAGTGGGCCAAACATGACACCTCAGAGATATCGTTAAACCATTGGTCTAGGTTCTAGCACAAACATGTATATCAATCTGCCTAGCCTTTTCCCAACTATATTGGTGTTGGCTTCCAATCTAACCGGATGCAGTTGAATGTATGTATTTTACATGGAGCGACTGCCTATCTGACCTCCACAACCCAGTAACTGGGTAATACGATACCCCTTGGTAAGACTGGTTGTCAGATTTTCGGGCTTCTGACAACCCGTAACGACTGTCAAAGATCCACGAATCACAGCCGGGACCAACGGCTTAATGTGCTTTCCGAGGCACGGAGGGGTCTCAGTATATAAAGATGGTCTTAACCTGATGGATCGACCTGTGCGGCAGTTATTAATTAGCCACGAGCTCCTCTCCACAAATATAACATAGTCTAGTAATGACTCGATCGCCTCGGTTATATTATAACATAGAAAAAAATCGAGTAGGTAACATCCAACTGATCGAGTTCTTAGCGGGTAGAACCTTGACGAGGCTGGCACAGAGCGTGGGGATTGAGGCAAGAAAAGAGAGGCCTATGAACTGTGGGTGAAGTCGGGTTGTGGATGAAGATGATGATGAATCGAGTTCCTTACCTCAACCGAGCTCTACCGTGGACCATATAATAATTTTCCATTTTTTTTTTAATTGTGAATTTTTCACCAATTTTATGACACACATATTTGAAAACACAGGTTACACATACACTCCGGCCACAGCTTGTGGGGGACGTGGTGAGCGCTCTGTTCCCTTCGAGAGGGGAACACGCCTCCCCGCCCATGGCTCCGCCTACTGCGGTGCCCGATGCGGACCACACCGCCGACGACGACGACGATGCTCTGGAGGTGACCGAGGTAGAGATGAGGGTGGCGGTACGTAGGCTGAATGCCAGAAATACCGCCCCAGGACCCGACGGCTTACCTGGGAAAGCCTGGGTCCTGGCCTCAGAGGCTCTCGGGCCTCGACTAAGGGGGCTCCTAAGCGCATGCATGGAGAGGGGCCAGTTCCCGCTTCGTTGGAAGACGGGGAAACTGGTCCTCATCAAGAAGCCGGGGCGCCCTGCGGACTCTCCGTCCGCTTACCGGCCCATAGTGCTGCTCGACGAGGTGGGCAAGCTCTTTGAAAGAGTCATTGCAGACCGCCTCGTCGGGCGGCTGGTGCGGGTGGGGCCGGATTTGGCGGAGAGCCAGTTTGGTTTCCGCAGGGGGCGCTCCACGGTGGACGCCATCATGCGCGTGCGAGCCCTCACGACGGGGGATGTGGTGGCTCGGGGTGGGGTCGTCTTGGCGGTGTCTCTAGACATCGCCAACGCCTTCAATACCCTGCCCTGGAGTTGCATCAGGGAGGCACTCCGGTATCACCGGATGCCGACCTACCTCTGTCGTGTGGTCGAGGCCTATTTGACGGACAGGGCCATCATCTACCCCGGTCACCAGGGAGAGTGGAACCGGCGAGAGATGTCGTGCGGTGTCCCACAGGGATCGGTCCTGGGGCCGCATCTGTGGGACATCGGATACGACTGGGTGCTGCGCGCCGACCTCCCCAATGGCGTCAGCGTCGTTTGTTACGCTGACGACACGTTGGTCCTGGCGCAGGGGAGGTCGCACCAGGCGGCGGTCGAACTAGCGACACACGGGGTTGCGACAATCGTAGCCAGAATCCGGCAGTTGGGACTCGCGGTGGCCTTGCACAAGTCCGAGGCCATGTGTTTTCATGGTCCTCGGAATGCGCCACCGTCGGGTTCCCAAATAACGGTAGGAGGGGTTCACATCGGCGTCGAGTCGACGATGAAGTACTTGGGACTCGTCCTCGACAGTCGGTGGAACTTCGTGGAGCATTTCCGACGTTTGGCTCCCAGACTGGACCGGGCCGGGGCTGCCTTGAAGCGGCTCCTGCCCAATCTAGGGGGTCCAAACGCCTCCTGCCGGAGGCTATACGCGGGGATCGTGCGGTCCATGGCCCTGTACGGGGCACCGGTGTGGGCGCATTCGTTGAGGCGGCGGCCTGCCCGCCGGTTGAACGCGTCCCAGAGGGTCATGGCCACCCGGCTGGTCCGGGGATACCGCACGGTCTCCGGTGAGGCGGCGAGCCTCCTTGCCGGATTGCCGCCATGGGATCTGGAGGCAAAAGTCCTCGCGCATATTTGGGAGTGGCGCGGGGAGGCGAAACGCCGGGGCTTGACTCCGATGCCGGGAATCGATTGCCGATTCCCGGCCACCGTAGGCGCGGGCTTGCGGACGGTGAGCAATGGGTAGCTCGCCGTCCGGTAAGGACCAGGCCCGGGTCGACGGCGCGTTGTGTTCCACGCGCGCCTCAAAGAGATGTCAGCAAGTGAAGGGGTCTGATGAGACCATTGCCTGCCGGGGTTGCGGGATTAGTCCGAAAGGGATACCGTGGCCCCCTGGCATTGCACAGGCAACAGAAGGAACACGGGTGGGTTTTAGTCAGTAAGAGTCTGACACGCCCTCCCGCTCCACCCAGAGCGGGAGACGTCATTTGATGATTTCCCACCCAAAAAAAAAAAAAAAAAAAAAAAAAAAAAAGGTTACACATACACAGGTGTGTGAGATGTTACATTTTTGTAACTTCTCTATGCTTTGCCATTAGGCGTACAAATGTTAGTGTCAATTTCAGTTATTTCATTATTCATTTCACGTTGATAATTACGTGATAAAAATTATAAAAAGAGCTAGACTGACAATCACATTTAATTAAATTTCAAATAATAACTACAATGTCAAAACAAGTACCAAATTAATTAAATATTTCAAAAATGTCAACAAAAAAAAATTAAATAGTATAATAATACAAGTGTCAAAATAAGTAATATTTATCAATTAAAGAATGTAAACAATAAAATAGAAGCAAGTACAAAAATTATAATATATCCAGAATGTCAACAGTAAAACTTAGTGTAGGTAATGTCAAATTAGGTAAATAACAAATAAATTTATACAAAAAAAAAGATATCGTGACTTAATGCTTATTATCTGAAGGAGGGATTATAGAAATGTCATCCAAATACTCCTTTATTGAGTAGTAACATTTATCGATTAAAATTTTCATAAGTACACATTTGAATTTGTCCAGATTTAATGATTTTAATGTCTCGGGCAGCTTGTTAAATATTTTTGTGGCCATATCGAAAGTACTTTTATTCATTAGGGTTGTTCTGCCATGTGATAATTCGAGATCTAACTTATTTTTGTCGCGTAACTTTATAATTATAGTAACTTTTGAAAGCTATTTTGTATTGCGACATGTGTGTTTTGACAAATATATTAGTTTTGTAGATGTACAATGATGGTAGGGTAAGAATATTTAGGCTTTTAAAGAACGGTTGACAACAGTAAAAAAAAAAGTTGTTTATTGGAACCAGAAAATCATTCACAATATTATTACTTCTAATTATAAAGGTACATTCATCGCAGGACACTGTCGGTGCTATTTAGGTTTAGGCCACATACTCGTATAGATCTGATAAAAAAAATTGAGCTCTAAATACAAATTCTCTATCGACTGAGTTACCCCAATACATTAATAAGCCATATTATTATTTATTTATTTATTTTACACCACATAAATACATAACAAAAAAAATTTAACACTACAAAATATTATATACAATGGGCGGCCTTATCGCATTCCATTTTGTCATACCTAAGTGTTGATGCAACATAACCGTGATATTATGGCGTTAGTACCGATTCGGCTGACAGTCTTTGACAGTTTGTAAACAACATAATTACGCGAATTAACTAATTTTTTTACAAGTTTCGTCTGTCTGGGATCTCCAAGTCATTTTTTTTTTCTATTATGATACCAAGGAATTTGGTGACAGTAGTTGACTCTATTTGAGTCCCTAAATAATGAATGTCAGGGACCTTACTCGGAACTCTCCGGTGAAAATGCATAATTTTAGTCTTTTCTATATTTATAATAAGATTATTTTTGTCAAACCATGATATAATTGTGTTTAATGTCATATTTATTTCATTTTCATAAGTCACAGGATCGTCGCATTTAACTACTACTGTGCTGTCGTCAGCATATAGTACCATAGGATGGTTTATGTGTCCGAGAAGGTCATTAATGTACAGCAAGAAGAGGACCATAGCACGCTGCCCTGAGGTATGCCGTATTTTACTGTCCTATATTTGGATCGATATTTCTTCTCGTAATTGTTTTCTATTTGCCAAATAGGATTCTAACAGTTTAAGTATATTATTCCCTCTGATACAATATTTTTCAAGTTGACTTGACAAAATTGCGTAATCTATATAATCGAAAGCCTTGGTTAGATCCATATAGATAGCACAAACAGGATTTCTTTTGTCCACATTTGATATTACAGGAAGAAGAAGATCGTGTATGGCCATATTAATTATATTCTGTTTACTAAATCCCTTTTGTTCCTTGACTAGTATATTTGACTTCTCAAGGTATAGTCTTGCCATTAATATTGTCACGAAGTTTTTTTAATTTTTTTATTGCAAATAATATTTATTACTTTTACAGTGTGTTAGTTTAATACATAAATATAAAACAATTTAAAATATAAAAAGCTTATTCGAAGTGGTCTCCATTGGCTGCAATACAGTCCTTTAAACGTTGAGGCCAGTTATCAATAGAAGCACGCACTCTTTCCATGGGAAAATTCTTCACTGCCAATCGTATGGATTGTTTTAGGGACCAAATTATCATGGCGTTTAGAGCAAGCCGTACTCTCTAAAACTGACCATAAATCATAATCCAGCAGATTAAGATCGGGACTAGACGACGGCCAGTCTTCAGCTCTGATGAAGTCCGAAACGTTCACTTCCAACCAAGACTGCGTGGACCGAGCTTTATGACCCGGCGCCGAGTCTTGTTGGAAGGACCATACTTGGTTATTGAATATGGTGTTGTTAAGGGGCTTAACTATACCTTCTCAAGAATTGTATCTTGATACACTTGTGCCGATGTTTTGATACCTTTTTTACAAAAATATGGCTCTGCCACTCCTTCATAGCTAACAACCCACCAAACCATCACTGAAGTCGGATAATGCCCACGTTGCACTCTGTCGACTAATTGGGAAGCTTCCTTAGAGCTTTGAGCATAAATACGGTCAATTTGTTTGTTAAAATGTTGCTCAATTGTAAAGATTTTTTCACCCGTAAACAAAAATTTAGTTGTTGTTTCGATTTTACCACCCTATTATTTTTTTAATTATCAGTTAAAAAATGACAAGTGCGTCTCTTATAAGCTGCAAGTCCTAAGTCATCTTTTAAAATTCGCGTCATGGTTCTGGGTTCTATCTTCATCTCCCGAGATAAAATCTTTTGCTTTCGGACAAGATTTCTTAGAATTCTTTCCCTTACTGCTTTGACCACCTTTTTCGTGGACGGCCAGATCTTTTTCTGTCACAAACAGAGGAGGTCTCATTGTACCTATTAATAGCCCGGTACACAAACATTTGACTAATACCAAGCGTATGGAGAGTTTTAAAAATTGCATTTGGCTTCATACAAACTTTGTGTAATGCAATCACAGCGATTCGGTTCTCTTTATCACCCCACTCCATTTTAATATCGCAAAATATTGTACAATGTATTGGCGCCAAAATTATAAAACTCAATCAACGATCATATAAAACTGACAGAATCCAAATTCAAATGTAATATATGTCGGCGTCACATTGTAAACAACACGTGCATCGGGCTACGCTGTAGCACTATGGCGCTGTAGCGCGCTACGACATTCTCCCACCTCCTCGCTGCTGGGCGGAGTTAGTGATCGCTACGTCGTAGTGCGCTACGTCTTTGCCCCACCTACAATACTACCGTATAAAAGAGTCCGCACGGCGGCGAAATGGCATTCTACCTTCAGGCGTTGCCCGGTGCACAGGTTGTATTGCTTTCAATTATTGTTACTCTGCCTCTCTGTACATTGTTACTATTTTGTGTAAACTAAGCTATTACTGGGTGTCATGGCTATTTGTGTCTTGAAACTGATTAAGTGTAGTTTCGTGTAAAATTAATTGATTAAATAATTTATAAGAAAATCTAAATTCTTATTATTTAAAGAACCTCTTTTATTTTACAATATATCTGATCTTGTGCCTTCATCAGAAGCGGGATCAAACCCACTCCCACCTTTATCTGGGACTGCCAGTAATTTAATACAGGAACAAATGTATTTTTTTTTTCGGCTAGTATGGAATAAATTATTAAAAAAAAAAAAAAAATGCAGATAGTATGACACCTAGCTACATGACACCCAGTACGCAGTCAATGCTGGTTCCTTTCGATCCTGATGCACCTGAAACTGACATGATCAACTGGTGTGCGTTAAAATCAAGCCAGATAATATTTCATGGGTTGTTGTTAAGGAAATTCTGGTCTTTAAATTTTCCAAATCCATGACAGTTAAAGATCATTTTGATTTAATTATCAAAATTCAAATTGATAATAAAGTCGAGGCAGGAATGCGAATTTACCGGAAAATGTACTAACCGGTTTTGGCATATCTATCCTGTCACAGTGCGATGACAAAATTTGGCCTAAACTCAATTCTGTCGTTATAAACGATAAGAATCAACTCTTCCGCATACTGCGCAGCTTCTCATTAAAGAGAAGAATTGAAGAACCAGGTACGTCTGAATCGTACACTTAAATGGGGGCATTTAAGTGTACGACGGACGGGGGTCCGTCAACACCATTTCGGAGAAATTGCAATTCGATCGGTTCTAAACTTATTATGAGGTCGCGTCATTTTGGGGCAAGGAATATCCGTTGTAGTTAGTAACGATGCCTTAACTTTTTCCAAAAATAAAATTTCAAATCTTAGCTCTAAATTGGAAATGCCTCTTGACATTAATTCGATTGACACAGATCTTACCGGTAAAGAAAAGGAACTTTTGATTGAAATAAATATTCCTCATATTTTATACAAAATCTTCCCATTACGCGTATTACTAAGGAGCTAAAATCGATCTCATAAATCCAAATAAAACTGTACATAGGCGACCTTACAGGCTATTTAGGAACACAAGACAACACAAGTTTACACCGAGTTAGGAATCGTTAATAACAAGGTTCAAGAATTACTAGATGTTTTCATAATTCGAGAAAATTCTTCGCCTTTCGCGAGTCCCATATTATTAATTTAAAAAAAAGGGACGGTAGCGATCGCATGTGTGTTGATTATCGGGAACTTAATAGCAATACTCGACCAGACAGCTATCCTTTACCACTAATTAGTGATCAAATCAATAAGTTACATGGGGCCTGTTTCTTCTCTAATTTGGATATGGCCACTGGATTTCACTAATTTGCGTCCATAAGGAGTCTATAGAAAACTGCTTTTGTTATACCTTCGGGTCAATTTGAGTACCTAACCATGCCGTTTGTTTTACGAAACGCTCCACAGGTTTTTCAAAGGGCTATAAATACGGCACTTAAACCTCCTGAATCAGAGACCGTTCAAGAAGGGTTGGTTCGTTTAAATAGATTAACTTTAATCTGGGTATCGTAATATCCTCTGGAGAGGTTGGACCAAGTCCTCATAAGGTTGAAGCCCTAAAAAATATCCTTCCTCCAAGCACTGCTACTCAGGTTCATCAATTTATAAGCCTGGCCACATATTTTCGACAATTAATACCAAATTTCTCAAAATTGATGAAACCTTTGTATCCTCTAACCGCGGTCAAAAAGGTTACTATTAATTGGACCTGTGAACATAATGATGTACATCAGAAAATAGTAAAATATGTAATTTCTAAGACAGTTAAAAAAAAATTTGCCCCTTTACCCATCGAACTCCACACTGATGCAAAAAGGGAAGGATATGGGGTTATACAAAAAAAAAAAAAAATAGTCTACCTCATGTTGTCGCTTATTTTAGTCAGAAAACATTCAACATTCGTATGAATTGGAAACATTAGCCGTAGTTAAATCTGTGGAGCAACACACGTTTTCAACATTACCTGTATAGGCGTAAATTTACGGTTTTTACGGACTGTAACGCCTTAAAGGCCTCTCATTCCAAAAAGAACATTATACCTAGAGTACACAGTGGTGGCCAATTTTGCAGTCGTATGACTTTTTATATAATTTATAAAGAGGGAAAAAATATAGCACATGCAGTCTTTCTTTCACGTAATCATGCTGACACATCTTTTATTCATAAACCAGCTAAAATTGTAAATTTGGCTGAACTAGAGAGGTGTTGGTTATCTATAGAATAACCTGATTCTGAAATATCAGACATTATTTCCAAATTCTATTCAAATTACTTGCCGTCTGAAATATCACACACATACGATATTAGACAGGGCATACTTTATCGTAAAATCTAACGTAATAAAACCACTAAATGGTTACCAATATTGCCACACTCTTTAACCTGATCAATGATTAATCATGGACACAGCGAAATAAAACACCATGGTTATGAAAAAACGCTCGGTAAATTATACGATCCTTATTGGTTCAAAAAAATGTTCAAACTTAAAAAAAAAAAAAAAAAAAATGTAGATTCGTGCGTCGTTTGTAAGGTTTCCAAAGGTCCGTCGGGTGCCCAGCAGGACCATCTATATCCAATCCCTAAATAGCCCATTCCATGGCATACAATTCATTTGGATTTAACTGGCAAACTCAGCCGAAAAAGCGAGCGTAAGGAGTATTGTTCCGTGATTATTGATGGTTTTTTTACAAAATTCGTCTTGTAAGAGCATACCTTAACCCAAATGCATCTGATGCTATTAAATCACTTAAAAATGCAGTGAACTTGTTTGGCGCTTCTAAAAGAATAGTTGCATATCGTGGTAGGTCATACGACAATGCTGAATTTAAGAATTTTTGTAAAGATAATCATATCATATTATAGCCACTGGTTCCAGTAGGGCAAATGGTCAGGCCCAACGTATGCTCACTATAGTTGAAACATATTCGGACAGCTTATGGCAAGATCATGTAGGCGACATCCAATTAACTCTCAATAGTACTCGTTGTAGAGTAACAGGGTTCACGCCCTTGGAATTAATGTTTGTTATTAAGGGCAGTTCATTAAGGATAATAATATCAAGAGTATCTACTAATAATCCTAATGAAGATAGGTTAAACCTCGTAACCATTCGATCCGATGCTTCTGCTAGTATAAAAAGTTGGCTCAATATGACACAGGTCGATTTAACAAGGGTAAAGCTATAGTTAAACCTTTTTCAGTAGGTGACTCTGTCTTTGTTAAAAGCGAAGAAAGACACCAAACGAAACTAGACCGTAAATGCAAAGGCCCCTTTAAAATAACCGCTATTTTGGAAAATGATGGGTACGAATTAAAACACATTAATGGAAACAATAGAGTCTACAAATACTCTCACGAAAACTTGCGAGAAGTACCCCGTGGTCAGTCATTGTTTTTGGAAATCACAGAAAATTTTGATGAGGATGACGTGTCGGCGGATAATAACAACACAGAAGTTCTTGTTCACGAGACTAGGCAACATATTAACTTTGATGATATTCAGTCTACTAATAGTGATACTATCTCTGCCGATAATAATACCATGTCTGCCAATAGTGATACCTCTGTCAATAGTGATACCATGTCTGCTAAAAGTGACACTATATCTACCAGTTCTCATAGTAATGCATATTGTAGAAACCCTGGTTTACGTGCTGTTTCAGTAGAATCTATTGGACCTGAATCAATTAACATTGTAACAGAAGCACTTGTACATCAACCAAAGTATTGAGCTATTTGTTAATTAAGCTAAAGGAACGATACTTGTTCGGCCTAGCTAGATCCGGTCCAGTTTAACTGAAGGGATACACCTGAAGGGCAAAACTATTGCCGGACCAGGGGACTGATCTTGTAGGGTCAGAAGTTGACCGGACCAAGCCTTGTAGAGTCATAACTGACTGGACCAAGTGGTCAAATATCTGGAGGGTCAGAAGTTGACCGGACCAGGCCTTGTAGAGTCATAGCTGACTGGACCAAGTGGTTAAATATCTGAAGGGTATAAGTAGACCGGACCAGAAACAATAGCAGGATGACCAAACGGTACTTAATCAGTTTTTCATGTTCTAGATGTGGCATTGTGGGCTAAGCGTGCGAGGACGTCCGCACGTCAGCATGGCCGTGTCGGCGTCACATTGTAAACAACACGTGCATCGGGCTACGCTGTAGCACTATGGCGCTGTAGCGCGCTACGACATTCTCCCACCTCCTCGCTGCTGGGCGGAGTTAGTGATCGCTACGTCGTAGCGCGCTATGTCTTTGCCCCACCTACAATACTACCGTATAAAAGAGTCCGCACGGCGGCGAAATGGCATTCTACCTTCAGGCGTTGCCCGGTGCACAGGTTGTATTGCTTTCAATTATTGTTACTCTGCCTCTCTGTACATTGTTACTATTTTGTGTAAACTAAGCTATTACTGGGTGTCATGGCTATTTGTGTCTTGAAACTGATTAAGTGTAGTTTCGTGTAAAGTTAATTGATTAAATAATTTATAAGAAAATCTAAATTCTTATTATTTAAAGAACCTCTTTTATTTTACAATATATCTGATCTTGTGCCTTCATATATTTCTTATTTTTAATTGTAACAGTATTTATGGCCAGATTAAGTATAGGGATTTATAGATACCTTCCTCGAATATTTTTGAGAAGACAGGTATCAAGGCAACAAGTCTGTAGTTTGCCATAAGGTATGAAGGTAATGAAGGTTTTAGAATTGATAATGACTGTCCATGCCGCTTTCGATTTATTTTGGGAGTTTTTATATTGTAATAGTTATGTTGTGTTTTTGTGTCAACGATTTTTTTTTTTAATGTAGCAGAGTATATTTTGAATGTATTATTATTTTTTGATGTAGGGTTAGTTCTATATTGCCATAGCAGTTGCCATTTCTTTTTACTACATTTCCTTATCCCGTTTGAGATCTATTTAGCTTTTTTGTTTATCGATATTGCTCTCATTTCATAAGGAAAACAGAGATTGTAAAAAAAGGAAATGACCATGTTCTGTCATGCCTGTGTACTAAATATGTATCGTGTTAGATTTCGTAACGAAGTAGTTGATACTTTCAAAACAAACCGCTAAACACGGTAGTCTGTGCCAGGGGTCGGTGCTGCCTATGGAAAATTACTGAATGGAATGATGGTCATTAGAGGAAATTGATGTTTATTTGTTTAGGTGTTTGAGAACGATTACAAACTGGACTATGAAAACGTTTTCTGCCAACTAAAAATCAATAAATCAGGCTATTTTGGGACTTACACCGTTGGCAAACTAATGGTGATCGCCGCTCTTATTAAGTAGTAACGAGAGTAGTTTGTTTTGGCATTTCTTCTCAGGGATCAGTCAGCTCGGAGTCGGAAATGACGGGCTGCCTAGTTTTAAAATATTGACCTAAAAGTTTCCGTGCTTTAAAAGATCTATTCAGAGATATTAATACAATTTTGACGTATT
Source organism: Xanthia togata (assembly GCA_963853775.1). Classification (NCBI taxonomy): domain Eukaryota; kingdom Metazoa; phylum Arthropoda; class Insecta; order Lepidoptera; family Noctuidae; genus Xanthia; species Xanthia togata. The sequence goes on from OY970801.1 coordinate 2,118,339, forward strand.
ATTTTAATAGTTAGTGGAATTAATTGTTTGTCAAATTGACATACTCCGACAATTTGCCGTGTTATTATAGGCATTTGATACATCTGTCAAAGAATGATAGTTGTGATTTGAATATACGGACAATTTGACTTCCCTGACTTTTGTTTTTTTGGCTGGGCAATTATCAAATAAATTCTCCCGCTCTGGGCGCGCAAGGGCGTGTGGGTTTTAGTCAGACGCTTACGGACTAAAACCCACCCGTGTTCCTTCAGTTGCCTGGACGTTGCCAGGGGCCGCGGTATCCCTTTCGGAATTTCCCGCAATCCCTGACTTTACCTACTACCTACTTATCAACCTAATTACTATTTTAAAAAAACCCGTTAGTTAATATCACTCAATAAAACACGGCTAGGTCGATAAAATTGTGATATTTACTATAATACACTGACGAAAATAAAAATCCAGCCCAAAATATCCAGGAACCTAATTTCGTACGTAAGCACTAAAGCTCTGGCTATCGTACGCCTGTTATCAGCAACTGTATTGTCGATACTACAAATTATCAGATATCGGTCAGACAGTACAGCTATCGATACATACTTAGGTACTGTAATCTATTTTTATGAAGACAAACTGTTTTCATAATGTCATAAATTGTGAATTACGTAATTATGATCGGATGTTTGAAATATTGGTCATTAAAATTGTTGGGAAACGTAGAGGTTTCAACATTTTTAATGTTCTATAGAATGTTGAACTCTCTATTGAGTCGTTAATTTAGATTCATCCCCAGCTATGGTGGTAGCAACTGCAGTTAGATTGGAGGCATAGTAGCAAGCTAAATTATCTCCAAATATTGTCCTAAACGAGAACGTTAATAAATTTGCAATTTCACCAATAACCACTACAATTACTGTTAATATAGATAATTATTTATCATGACCAGCAGTGTGTATTGGTAACATTATGTTTTTGGAGACAGATAACCCTTACTTGGTGGCGGGACTATCTTGACGCCTACAGACAAGGTTGGTCTCCAGTAGCTCAAACCAGAGAGGGGTGGAAAGGAGAAAGGGAGGCTTTTGCTCTACATAGGCTAAAAATGAAAATAATAAAAACATAATAAACCTTAAACTGTTTTTCCACCGCGACACGTCAGCGGGACGTCAACGAGAAACGAGATTATTCGAACCGAATGTGACGTCCCGGTGGTGGTGGGCGGTGGACACGCAGCGATAGTACCTAAGGGCAATAGCGCACTAGCGGCCAGGGGCCCAAGTCTGCTATTTTTATAAATTCGTCATTCCAACACGATCCCATTGTCATTTTGCTAAAAGTTCGTAATCTAAATAAAATTCATAATGATCGATCATTGGTTGATGGTTGATGATTGTATTCCACAAACACGATACTCGTAACGAATTAAAAGAAATGACTGCACAATGACGTTTTCATGGTAGGTCACTGATCAAAGGAACTGTCAGAATTTTAGCAGCTTACCGCCTAAGTCAGTCATTCATTTTTCAATACATACGAGATTACCAATAGATGCCATTTCTTTCAATGCAGTGTCAGTGGCTGACCATTGGAAAGTCATAATGACGCCAATATGTTAGTAGATTACCAAACTTGTCAAAATCAACAATTATGAAATCAATGTTAGACCATTCTGACACTATTGTGAATGCTAATGTGAATAGCAGACTTGAGGCCCAGGTCGATTTCGTTGTCAATCCTACCAGGCAGAGGAGCGTTCTGTAATGTATCTATCTCGCTGCGACTACCTGGCCGCTATAGTGCTATTGCCCTAAATGTTTATATCGCTACTTCGGCGCATCACATCATCGTCATCTCGTTCTCGTTGACGTCCCGTAACGTGGCGGTGGACAAGCAGCCTTACTCTGTATTGAATTTAGCAAAAAAAAAACGTCTTTATTCTATTCATCAAGTTCTGTGACACTTGTGATTTATCAATCGTTACACCTCATCGACGATTTAGGGACCGAATGGCCTTTACACCTCAATCATTATTTAGAATGTACTATCACGCGATACTCAATCTTTATAGGAACGGTGCCTATTAACTGTAGTGTGGGTGCGTCTAATTGCCGTTATACATAAACGTTAGATATATTGCTACATCCTACATTTATACTTTATGAGCACTCAAGAGTTCACTGGTGGCTGTTCAGTACAGTGGGTCTAGCCATGCACTAGAAGGGACATTATTGCGTTTGGTGTAAGGTGTTAAGCAATTTTTTAAAGCTTGAAGGTTTAAATGGAAAGAACCTACATATGTACTTAGCAAGACATCTAACAGGCAGCATTTTCCTTTAGTCTGGCCAACAATAAGAGTACTTTGCAACTCCCACACGAAATTTTTAAGGTCATCAGATAATTTGATGCTTAAAATGCCTATGCATTCCACAACTTTCCTCGACAAGTCTTTTACTGTCCAGCCTGCTCGTTTGTGGAATGCATTGCCAGTTCAAATTAAACGCGCGCAATCGCTACCAATATTTAAAAGACTCGTGAAGGAACATTATTAATTGTCGTTGTGATCTTGTTCTCGTAACTGTGATTATCTATAGTCTTCATTTATTTTCGTTGTTTATATATATTTTGTAAGTATGTATGTATTTATGTATCTATTATTTAGGATATGTATACATCTGTGTATCTATTCTAGTATATTGTATACTTTTTATTTGCACCAACGACAGCCCCATTTTATGTCCAGGCAAATCACTGTCCATTCCAAGGTTGCCTGGAAGAGATCGCGGAAAGCGATAAGGCCGCCCGTTGTATATTTTGTAGTGTTATTTTTTTTTTTGTTATGTGTTTTTGTGGTGTACAATAAAGTATATATAAATAAATAAATAAATATAAAACAAATGAGGACAATTTTCATGTAAGTAGGTAAGCAGTTATCTACACAGGTCATGCGTGTTACCCTAATGTTTGACACGCTTTTATTACCTAAACCTTTTCAGTGTTCAACCATGATTCATTTTCATGAAATTAGATCAAGTAAAACATGGCATCGTAGCCATCTTTTTATTATTTGTCAGGATGGACACCATAGTAACACGTTATCATCTGCCTGCATTTTCCCAACTCCGGTTAGACTGGAAGCTGACCCCAACATAGTTGGGTAAAGGCTAGGCAGATTGATTGACCTAAAATATAACACTTACCTACGTCATAGTAATAAACTGTAAACTTGAGACTTTTCAAAAGATTCTTCAAAAGAAACAATTAAATAAAAGTTCCACTTTGATCGCCATGACAGCGCGTTTGTTTTGGCGGCAAAACTTATTTTCGGTGATGTTTCACGGCCATTTTCGATTGCAAACATTCAGTCTAACTACCACAGAGTATGTATAGAGCCTTGAGATACGCGCATTTATGTGATACACGCTGCTTTGGATTTCAGGCATTTTACAATTTCAGAGTGTCGCACTTTTCAAGTCAAAAGCTAGACGCAGTAAAAAAAACTCAGTTATTCTAATGAAAACAACAAGTAGAATAAGCGTAACAGGCTATAAAAGCTTTAATACATGAAATCCGTTTTGCAAGTAAAATCAAAGAATTTGCTAAAAATCTTTCTAAAATAAACTGGTAGGTGCCTACATGTTTTTTTTCATTCTATCGATTTATTTTGAAAAGCTACGAAAAGCTCCTGAGAACAAAAAAGAGGTTTCTATTTGCTACTCATGCTTATCCTAGCGGCCTAGCCTATAATTACTAAAAACCAAAATAGATATTATTATTATCATCATTATTTATTGTCATATACATCGTGAGGAAACCGGTTTGCCTGAGAGATATTTCTTGACGACATGTAAAGCCAAGTCAGAGCCCTATGGGCGGCTTTAAAACTCTGACACCAAGTTAGTCACTAAAACAAGAAGAAGATCACATTTTGACAGCCTAGTTTATAGCTTCTTGTCACTTTGTAGCTAAACATGACCACACTTCCATCTTCCAACCTGACCTTATAGGTTTATAAGGTATCAGGTAAGGTAAGGTTCATCTATATTTATCAACTCGGCTCCATTAATAGCCCCGGCCTTGCGCCACAACCTTGATGACGTCACCGTGTCCCACCCCTAGTTAACTAAAAGCTTACGGCTAATGTAATGACGCTTGTTATGACCACCTCTAGCTAATGATGCTAGATGATTGAAGGTTGGGACCTTGAGGAGAAGGTTCCACCTTGTGAGACACTTGAGTTTGATGAAGTATCTAGGTAGTTATCAATATAATTTGTTGCAGGGTTATTAATACTACAGGCCTTGTGCCCAATGCGAATTCCCAATCGGCAAAAATTAGGAAATTCCAAGCAAACTTGAATTCCCTATTTAACCCCCTATAAAAATGAATTTTCTAAAAATTATTCCCTTGTGCTCACCTTCAATAAACAATGTGTAACGGATGCGCATCATGAAAGTAGTTTGTCTAGAATCGTTTACTGAATCGATTTCTGTAATTTTTAATAAAGTAAATTTTTTATGCCAGAAATAATTAAAACTACGTAAATTACAGTCACGCTTCAGTGGAAGTGTGACTTAGACGTGGTCTTAACAATCAAACCAAACAAACAAACAACAATAAATAAACAATGTTTAATAAATAATATTAATTTTTTTGAGTATATGTATTATGATTTTATCATAATCAGGGACTTGAAACGTTATTCATAATACGTTATTCGTTATAACATAACGCGTAGTTCCGGTAACGATAATTTGTACCGTTTCACCAGGATCGTAACAAAATTAATTCCTTGGCTAAAACGATACTAACTAACAGAACAAAATTTCGAACTGTTTAATAACAATATTAACAATATATCGTTGTTAATATATCGGTATAACGAAATAATAACGTTACCTATTCATTTCGATACGCAACATTTCCAAAAAAAATAAAGTGGACACAATCACATAAATATAAAAGTAGGCAGGAAATATATAATAATAAATAGATGCGCACTCTCGAACGAACTTAATGTTTGAATACGACGGTGGCTTACCACTAGCCGGCCGTCGTCGGCCCGGACGTGGCCGGAGGTGGTGGGTGACGAGAGCGGTGTTCAGCGGGAAAACCTCATAAAAATAACGTTACAACATGAATTTGTAACGTTATTACATGCGGATATTAGCATAATGTTACTGATACCTATAACATACTCGTAACATAAAAATTATATTCTATAACGTTTATTTTTTGTAACGTTATTGATTTTTTTTGTTCTAGTATCGTTACTCGTATAAACTTTGGAACGATATAAGATAACATTTATTGTAATGGAACGAAATTCATTTCGTTTTCAAGTCCCTGATCATAATATTATAATTGGGGTGTTCGGTGGTGTACGTTTATTCCGGGACATGTTATCCAACATGTTTAGCAACTCCATGCTTTTAGACCCAGCGGTTTAGCTAGTAGTGGTGTCAGTGAGTGAGTAAATTAAAGAATTTAAGATTTTTGTTAAGTACTTGCCATGAATACTTGTTACGGTTTTTGAAGATTTCCTCCATCGGTGGGCCAGTTCGCGTGTTCGTGACACGCGAATTAATCTTAACTTTAATTTGAACGATTTTTTAACTGGAAATACTCGTTTCACTATATTAAATGATTGATTTGGTTTGAAGACTTTCTTAATATCAATTGGATGATAGTTGCTGTGCTTGTCGCATAACGTATTGTATTTTCGAATTAAAAAATCTATCGAATTTACATTACGTTTACTCCGTGCGTTTGTGCTAGTACCACTGAACGTTAATTGTAGCGGAAAACTGCAATCAAGACGTTCTTAATTTTGTCCAAATGAAAATGATCTTTTATTTTAAGAAACGAATTTCTCATCTCTCACCAATATTCGTAATTTTCATGCGATTGTAAAACTCTTCGGTACATTTCTGAGCGGTATCTAATTTTAATCACTAATTATTGACATTATTAATCATTATTTCTTTCATTGTTTACTTTGTAACAATATTCTAATACTACAGAGACAGCTAAAGTAGCTACATAAACATTAGACCATTTCGAAATTATATGTAAACGGTAAGCTCCCCAGTAACACCCAATAAATTCTTTCTATAGATTCGCTATAACAGCGAGCTGTCGCGCACGGGATTCCCAAATACCACACTACCATGGGTGGAAAATCCCATCGCCATCGGTTGCGGCAATCATTACTTATGGTACGCTGGCGCCCCCTGCTGGATCGACCCGTTGGTGAGTGTAGAATGTATTTCTGTATACCGTAAAGGGGCATTGCCGAATCGCTATTGTAATAGTTCTACGTCTGTAGGTACTTTTGCTTTTCATTCACACTATATGAATACTATCTTATATGTATATAACAATATTATTATAAAGACGTAAAATTTGTAAGTGAGGATTTAGGAGTTAATCTCCGAAACTTATCTTCCGATTCCAAACATTCTCTCACTGGTAGTAAGCTACACAATTGACGAGTGTCGTAGTTATGGTATAGTGTATAGGTAAGGTTGAATTATAAAATAATAAGTCTGATACTTTTAAAGGGCACCATTTTCCTCATCCATGCCATCACATATTGTAATAGTTAGTAACATCTAAACAATTACGCCACAGATACATTCTCGGTGTAACTCCGAACAATATGGCGGCCACAACAGAACGGTTAAAAAGATTTACAATGAGAATTACAAAGAAATATAAACAGTTGCTGAATGATTGACAGCAGCGGTTGTAGGCTGCGTAGGATCAACGTTTATAACTTAAATTTATGTACTTTTAATTGCGCATGGGTAATTTTGTTTGTCGAGGTTGGAAACCAAAAAAACGAAATCAGATTCTCTGGGCATAGTTGCAGACAGTGGATTAGGAAAAATGCGTAGAACCACTAACGATTATCTATAAAGGATAAGGGTTAAAATTTGAATCATAAAATTTAGTTATGAAAATATAGGTACTAGTAAAAAACCAATTATTTTTAAAAGAGTAACCGTGGAGTTTCTTGCCGGCTCTTCTCCATAGGAAACGACCAATTGGAACCGTGCACCTAGCTTCTGACGTTTCATAAGTGCCCATGTAGGTTTATGTGAAATAAAATATTTTGAATTTTGAATTTTTGACTGCAGGTTTTCTTGTAGTCAATTAATTTAGGTGCCATTTAATAGAAAAAATAATAATAGTTATAGTTATGTTATAGTTAAAATGTTAGGAATATCGTATAATTTTACAATGTTTGTAAATATGTAAGCACCATGCATCTATCACATAATTAATTTCTTCATTTTTCATTCTTTTTACCTATCGTGGTATAGTAATCTTATTCTAGGTGCATCGTCTTCACATATAATTATATAATTAATGTATACAAGATATTGTGAAAATATTTTAAAAGAGTAACGGTGGAGTTTCTTGCCCATTCTTCTCCATACGAAAACTACCTTTTGGAATGGGCGACTAGAATCAATAATTATATATTTTTTTTTGTAAATTTTGACGTTCATAAGTGCCTTTTTTGTGCCTAATTGAAATAAATTATTTGACTTTGATTTAGTAGATTTTACAACAAGTGCACAAAACGAACCATTCTTATCCGAGACTTTTAGCAGCCTGAGACGAAGGCGAGGGCTGATAGTAATGACAGGATAAATTGTTTTGTGGACGAGTTATAAACTCTGCTTTTCACTTCGATTGCGAGGAAATAAAACAGTAGTCATAGCATAAAATTTATTTAATAAAAATTTAAAGCAAAATTAGTACCGTTTTGAATACTGAAGGAAATGTTTTATATGTCTTAAAAAACACTTATAGCAAATAAATTAAAGTAAATATTATAAAATAACAAATTTTATCTATGAACTTCTTATTGTGTTTGGCTGTATGGCTCATTTTCTTTGCCTCAATATAGATACATTTATGAGTAGATACGTTAATGCACTCGTGCATAAAATTAGATTTTGTGCAGCCTACATATATCCTGCACAAATAAGCACTTTCAGAGCATGAGAAGTGAAAATAATATAAAACTATACAAAGAAGACAAGCGCCCTCTAATTCGAGGGCTCGGAAAGGTAGTCGACATTTCTAATGTTAATAGAGTTAGAAATCGAGAATCCTGAAATCCAAACTTAAACCCAGGTACTACTCGTAAAGATTACAAAACTGACAACAATAGCGCACATAACAATCGCACGCACGTAAAACTCACAAAACGTATGTTTATATGTGTGCCGTGTTGTTGAAAACACGAGTCTAATGTAATTTTAAAATTAAACTGTTTGTTGATCCCTAATAAAACTTGTTTTTACACATTTCAATTCTGTGCTACTCCAGGCAGCTTATAGGTTGCATAGCTTTGCCACAAAGCTGAAGTTTTTGATTATGTGACACTGATTGATAAAAAATCGGCAACTTTTGGTCGTACTTTCTAATAAATCATTTTCATAAAAAGAAACTCGAACGGGTAAATTTGTTCGTCAGTTACGATAGTTGGTTGCCATATATCGTATCTTCTTGACACATTCATAATTTAATATAAATAGGTACGGTCAAGGAAATGAGTTATTTATCAAATTCACCCCCGTCAATTAACTTATCACGGGTTGTTATAAAATTTCGAACAACTGTCAAAGAATGACAGTTGTGATTTGACCAAACGAACAATGTAATTTAGTAATCAATTTGATTAACAGCCCCACTGCTTCTCATTCGAGAAGAAATATTCATTGATCACTTGCATTGAGCGAGTGATCAATGATTATTTCGCGATTTTATGCTCGCGAATTTAAACTCATTCAAGTTTATATTTCCTCGCGATGTTTTTTCTTAAACCGCAAAGTATTTACATGCGTCACCTACCCACCTCTGTTTACCTGTAAGTCTGCTCACCCAGAAACCGTGACACTGCTGGTACAATCGAAACAAGGTTAAATACGGAGGCGAGCGACCAAATTAGACACAGACAGACAAACAGAACGCCTGGCGAAATTGCACTGGAGCTTGTAGAAAGTTAGGAAAACAGATGATTTTTTTTTGAGAAAAAGGGGAATGGAAAGATTTTCTAAATTTATTAAATTTTCTAGATTATGAGCTAGCTTTTGCCAGTGAATGTCGCAAATTATCATGTAGGACCAAATTTCACCCAAATCCTCTCAGCCGTTTTAGCGTGAAAGCGTTACAAACAAACCAACTGACTTTCGCATTGATAACATTAGTTATAATTAGGATTCAACACATTCCACAGGTCTGATTGCACAGGTGTATAAGCTTTGAAAAGTTTCAGAATGCAACTGTTTTACGTCGAATATTTTTAGCAGGTGTGTTACTGCGTATGACCTCTCGTCATAGAGATAAGGAAAAAGCTTTCTTACTGCAACCTGGTAATTGCGCAATATTTAGTTCATATTCTTCTTAACGATGAGTTATTTTCTTTATACCAGTTAAGATTGAAAGATCAGAATTATTCGTTTTTTCACCAATACTAAATAAGGCATAAAAATGCGGTTTTAAAGAAACCGAACAACAATACAGAAATTAAGCCATTGAACATTTTTAAGTCATGAATAAAAATATTTTACTCATTAAGGTGAACATGACAAATCATTTCTTCCAAGGTTGCTTTTGCATGCGCAGGAGTCCCGCGCAATAATGTCGCGTGCGTAGGCGCAGGTTAACGAACCTGTTCAGCTCCCGATATAAAGCGAAATGAGAAATGCGCTGAAAGTGTTATTGTGAACTGAAAATAAATTATATTTTATTTTAAAAAAATGTATTTAATTTATAAGATTAGGCGTTGAAGTTTTTATTTAGTGGAAACAATTTAGCCTATTTTATGTTGAAATAAACAGTGCTTTTCCTTTATTTGTGGAAGCCGTGAAACTAGTTTTTACGCCCCTATAGTATTTTATTTTGAAAAACACATTTATAAAAGACACTTCTGATTCCCAAGTGGAACCAGCAGTACCTATTTTATATGAGGTAAACTGTGGACATTTTTTATGACTTAGCTTTATGTAGATAAAGTTCGTTGAGAGAGATAAAAAGTAGTTCCTACACACCATCACATAAAATATGAAAATTGATAGACATTTGCGAATGAGACGCTAACTATATGTATTTGTATTTTTCAGAATCTGGAAATAGTTATCGTGCCTTAAACAAATAAAAGAAAACCATAATTTAGAAGAATTCAAGAATATCAGCTGTCTTTGTACCTACGAAAGAAGCATTTGCTTTGCAGTAGGACAATTAATGAGCGAGACAGTTACAGGACCAAATTTTATAACTTAACCAAATGTAACCATTGCTGCATTGTGACCAGTATCCGTAAACACGTCCACTAAATCATTTCATTGTAAAACAGAAAATCCTTTCATCAATATTAGTTTCAGAAAACATCAAACACAAATCGAATAGTAACTAATGCACAGCCAGACGGTCCACCTCAAAAGCCAAAGATATCGCAGACATAAACAAAAGACGAATTCGTGAGACATTGTAGGTTTTATTAGACATTGTTTATCAGTCTCGCGTCTGCCCCGCCTTGATCGACTTCTGTTGTATTGGTATTTGCCAGGAATTATGGGAAAATCAGTTAGGTTGATCGCAAATATGCTGACATCCATGCTGTGTACCTATTTGATGATATACGTTCCTCATGTCTGCAATACTGCATGCAAAGAACTCTCTTGGAAAAATCTCTCTCAGATGGTTTTCTTCCTACCTCGACAACAGGTCCCAAGCAGTGGTACTTAATAATTATATATCTAGCTGGGTCCCTGTTCCTAGTGGAGTCCCGCAGGGATCACTACTCGGTCCTCTGATTTTCATAATTTACATAAACGACATCGACTCTTGCTTGATTTCATCTAAACTATTGTGTTTTGCCGATGACATGAAAATCTATGCCACAATATCATCCCAGATCGACTTAACGGCACTCCAGAATGACCTACGTCGCCTGGAGGACTATTGCCAAAGAAACAAGCTGGATCTTAATCCCGTGAAATGCTCGGTTATTACGTATTCTCGGAAGCGCTCAATCATTGCTACATCGTATACCTTAGGCGACCAAATTTTACCTAGATCAAATTCTATCCGTGATCTGGGGGTTCATCATGATTCCAAGCTTAGTTTTGAAATACACGTTGATGCAATAGTCGCTAAGGCATCAAAATCACTGGGTTTCATAATGCGGTTATCCAAGTGCTTCACTCAAGCCAAAAATTTAAAAATACTATACTGTACTTTTGTTAGAAGCCACCTGGAATATGCGTCTGAGATATGGAACCCATGTTACCACAAATACATTGACCGCATTGAGAGCATCCAACGAAGGTTTATAAGGTATCTATGTTACCATCAAAAAGTACCGTATCATTCGGAAAACTACCATAACCTATGCAAACAATATCATTTAATACCTTTACTCAAACGCCGCGAGATTTCTGACTGTGTGTGTTTGTTGAAATTTTTTAATAACACCATTAACTGTAGCGATATTTTGCCCAAATTTTATTTCAACGTTCCCTTGAAGTCTAAACGATACAATCCTCTTTTGTGTGTGCCATTTGCTTCAACTAATTATAGGTAAAATTCGTATATTGTGCGTGCAAGCAGAAACTTAAACAAGCTTTGTAAACAGTATGATATAGATCCATTCCAAACTAGTGTGTCGTCAGCCAGTCGAAGCTTTTTCATGCAGTTCATTTTGTTATGATGGTTCTTATGCAGTGTGAGCAACATAGTAATTATGCTGTAGTTTATAGTAACTTGGTGTGAATGTTCGTAGAATTTTTTTTTTTTTCTCTGTATTTTATAAGTGGAGACCTGTAATTGGCTTTCAGACTTTTGTACTGTCCTTGATCTGTTTGTTTTAGCTGTAAGTCTCCCATGTTATCTAAATAAATAAATAAATTATATAATACGCACATGAATCCGAAAAGTCAGAGGTGCAAACTCAAACTCAAAGCATTTATTTCAATTAAACCATTTACAGGCACTTTTGAATTGTCAAGGGGTCGGTCAGTCAAAAATATGAAGCTAGTTGCCCATTCCAAAGCGTAGTAGGTACCTATGGAGAAGAACGGGCAAGAAACTCCACGGACACTCTTTTAAATAAAATAAAAAATTGATACAAAATATTGGTTACATCATTCATTTTGAAATTATGCATGTGAGAACAATTTAATAAGACGTGCTCGTTCGTAAAAGCGTCCGTAATAAAAAGAAGAAAAAAATAATCATTAAAAAACTTAAAATAAATTAAATTAAGCCATGGCAGCTAAGAGATGACCAGTCCCAACTGACGGCGCCCGTTCACGAACATGACGCATGGATCAGCAAAATTCAGCTCAACCATTTTGAAGGGAGCTAAATGATCCAACACACACGCCACCATCAGCGAGACATTTGAGTGAGCATGACATACTCACAGCCGCCAGGGCACATTCAAGTCAATGAAATACTACATATTACCCGGTAAATGGTAGCTCTTTAGTACATAGTACTCACACCTGTGCTATGCAATTATATGCGTACCTTGGGTTCGAACTCGAGACCTACGACTTGTCAGTCTGACGGTCACACCACTAGGCTATCACTGCTTTTTGGATGGATAATAACCTGCCATAAAAATAGCCATGAATTGATTTAATAAGTCACCTGCGACACTACATCAGGTCGTCATCATCTCCCTGCCCTCGGGGTCAGCGGAACACGTTTTCTTCTCCCATTCTCCCTGTCAACCGTCACGCTATCATTCACCATTTCATCTTTCCTCACACAATCCATCCATCTTTTCTTTGGACTTCCACTCCCTCGCCATCCATCAACACACACACATACTCATTAGATACGTTTTCAGTATTTTTATTAGAGATGCCGTGAATTTCGCTATTATTCGATACTGGGCATTATTCGATTTTTATTCCTTATTCGACTTTCGGCGAATAGTTGTCTAAATAAAAATAAACTTTTAATGAATAGAAAAACTATAAGTAGTCTTAAAAATACTTAAACTGTTATTAATCTTTAAAAACAAAACACACTTAAGTAGTATTATTATCATTAATATTAAAAGTTAGCCAAAAATCAGTCATGTTGAAGTTAATTAGTTAGGCTTTTTAATTAATATTTTAATATTTAAAGTCCAAAAGGAGCAGATTGTGGCGTAGAAAAACTACTGCACGACTGGGATCAAGTCGGTTGCGCTTTTTTCATAAATAAAACCTGCCTCAGAAAATAAATAAACTATATTATGATATGAGAGTAAATAAACTTTCTTTTATATATTTTTTTTGTCGAGTAATAATGGCGACTATTCGACTGTTCGCCATAGGGAATGGCGATTAATCGGTATTCGACTATTTGCTATAACAACTGTATTCTAACTATTTGCTATAACAAATGTATTCGCGGCATCTCTAATTTTTATCTCTCTTTTCAATTCTTACTTTTAAAAATAGTTATGGCTTAATAACACTTCAAAGTCAGGTCCCCTACCGCGTAGGCAGGGAAAACCCGACGCTAATGGGTTCAATCGATCCCTCGTCTAGCCGTCGACGTAGTGCGTCTGGACCGGGAAACTAATATCCGAGCCATTTCATTTTCCCCTTAACATATGTGTTAAAATCAACCAACCAATCTGGAACATTTGTCACGAAAAGTCATAACTTTTCGTGACAAATGTTCCAGATTGTGCAAACAGCATGTCGATTCCCGTAACCACTTCACCGTGAAAACATGTGAAGTGAGTGAGGAGTGAGCTGTCAGTGTCATCTCACCCTGTTGGAATGACAACTCAGTTCACCTAAGTATTCACGGTGAGATGGTTACAGAATAGCACTGCTGATGTATGATAGGAAATGGAATGCTAAAGCCCATGGTGACTAAGGTGAGGCTGGACGCTAGACGAAGACGGTAAACAAATTCGTAAGTATGTCGAATTACCAAACACGCAGATTAAAGATATTGATATCCAAACAAGTGAAACTGTGTATAATTAGTAATCTATTTACCTAAAAATAATTAAGTTCCTTCCTTAACCATTTCATCATGACCCTGCCATTATTTCGTTTTATTTGCGCTTCGCTCAGCATTGTCCTCTTCACCAACATCTCAATAAGCGGTCATATCAGTACTTTCTTTTCTAAGGCATAGTAACACTGCCCCCACGCTTAGCAAGGTCAGTGATGAAGTAAATCTAGTCAAAATTATTTTTCACACATATTTGAAAGAAAACTAAGACATAAAACTATAGTGAAATATTGTTTTGGTCACTCACCGGCATAATGCAGAGCCGTCTCGAAGGGCGCCCTCTGCACTCGCTCCTTGCTCTCTGCCAACAAAGTATAAATACATGAGACTGTGTGCCAACAGCTGATCGTCAACACGACGCACCGGCGGCACTAGCGTGAGGTGAGCCACGGATAAGGAAAATTGTAGTTTTCATTTGGAAATATTATTCAATACGCTCAGAATCTAAAGCTTGAATTGTACGACAAATAACTACGCAAACAAGAAGACAGTACAAAAATATACGTGATGTAAAGCACTCATACTATGTTTTATTCGTCGACATGCAAGCAGCCCTAAATCTTTATGATGATCTTAATTATTATGAGAATATTCTTTCACAACTTTAATAACAAAAGTGGGTTCAAAAATGTATGTGCAGACAAGAAATTTTATTTAATTACAACTGATTTTCAGCTCAGAGTATATCCGTAAAACAGTTATGGAGCATTATGTTCAACATTGAGTGCTGTCTTATTTAAAGTCAAAGTCAAAGTCAAAATCAACTTAGACTTACTTACTTACTTAGACTTAGCACATCAGCCACTCTCCCGAAATGGGTTGTCAGCCATTACCATGAATGGTACCAATAAATAAAAGTAGCGAAACGCATTTATACCAAAACAAAGCCGCAGGTAAACATAATAACATATTATCACAATGTTATCGGCTAGAACAGTGAATAAAACACGGCATAAATAATTTTAATATTTTTTTTCTTTCTAAAATGAAATATATAAACAAAACAGAACGTAAGTAAGGTAGACGTCGGGGTTGCGGGAAAGTCCGAAAGGGATACCGTGGCCCCCTGGCATTACACAGGCAAGAGAAGGAACACGGGTGGGTTTTAGTCAGTAAGAGTCTGACACGCCCTCCCGCTCCACCCAGAGCGGGAGACGTCATTTGATGATTTCCCACCCAAAAAAAAAAAAAAAAAAAAAAGTAAGGTAGACGTAGAGTTATTTGTACAATTTACCTATTATAACATCACGCCAGTAATCCACAAAGAGTTAGGCAGAGGTGTACCTACCTATAATGCACCCACACTTTGCCAGTTATGTTTAAGTCCCATATAATAGAGGGCGAGCCTATTGCCATCAACCGGGCACAAATCCAGACTCCGGGCTGCTACTGAGAAAATCCAGATGGAAAAACCCAATAACACTTTGCCCGACCTGGGAATCGAAGCCAGGACCTCATACTCAGCAGTAGCGCTTGCGACCACTAGAACAACGAGGCAGTCTATTAACAAATTAATTCACCAAGTGGTGACAGATTTCCAGCCAATCGCCTATAAATCTAAAATAGCCCACTTCTTTCCAGTTAACTGTAAGATTTTGTTCAATTCGTGAGAGTTCAAGAAACTCTCAAAAGTATATTTATAAATCGTGGCTTTTCTCGACGGTAGAGAATTTCTTGTAAAGTGCATAAATTGTTTTCATGTCGAACTGGCAGAGGTAAACAAAGAGTGTTAAATTAAACTAATCATTGAAAGATACAAAGCTGTTGCCGCTCACCACTGATCTTGGTAATCATCTTTTCCTTATTTTAATCAACCAATTCATCTGAACATCCCCTAAGATTAACCAATGCCAGTGCCAGTATTAATCAATGGAATTGCATAAAATCTCCGCTCCACTTCAGCGACAGGGATTGACAGACGGATGGGATGGACAGGGATTTGCGAACTGCTTTAAAAAATCCTACAAAACCGGTAAGCGGAGCGAGGAAGCGGAGAGGGAAAGCGGAGCAGGGAACTGATCTCCCGCCTCCGCCCGTTTAAATTACTCGCCATGTGAACATGGCCTAGCTCGGCACAGTCCTCAACTCTGCTCCGCATTTACTCTCTTGCTCCGCTCCTCGGACAGGCAGCCCTGTCCCACTGCAAAGGCCTCTTCTCATACAGAGAAGGCATCAACGCATGAGCATTGATCACCACGCTTGCTCAAGAAGGGTTGGCCATTTCAGATTTCTATTAACAGTCCTTTCCTCACGATGTTTTCCTTCACCGATATCAGTAATGTCCAAGATAAACTCAGAAAGTACATATTAATAGAAACAGTCACATTGGTACTTGAACCCACAACTTTGTGCATGGGAGACGAGACCTAAAATACTAGGCCATCACGACCAAAAAAATAAGTTGTAACAATTTTCACAACATGCATGTTGTGAGAATTGTTAGAACATTTTTTTAAGCCTTAATTTTGTGTTATTTTCGAAATCAGCATCCCAAATTCAACGCATGGACGTAAGGGACATTAAATGAGGGAGCTTTCGAATGAGAACGCGTATATAAAAACATTGGTGCTTGAAATATATTATGGATTGGCGATCGCAGCGATTATTTCAGCGTAATTAAGCATTTTCCCCAAATTGTTCTTCTCGTGTATTTATTCTTTCTTTGCGTCTTTTCTTTCTTTCTTTCATTTTCCCTTACTATTAATTCTACAAGGCAGAATAAGACGTAGCTTATTAATTGGAAACATTAGAAGAACTTTAGAAGCCACTCAAGTCACAAATTCTTAGGTAGGTATTAAATTGCTTAATATTATGAAACAATATTAACATGTAGTTAATCAGTAACATGTTTACATATGATTTCATTAACAGTTCCAATACTTTTGTTTGACACCTGATAAACTATCGGTTAAAAGTCAATAGCATTCCATCTGCATACCCTTTTCCCAACTACGTTAGGGTCGGCTTCTAGTCTAACCAGATGCAGCTGAATACCAGTACTTTACATGGAGCGACTGCCTGTCTGGTATCCATAACCCAGTTACTAAGTAGCACGATACACCTTGGTAAGACCGGTTGTCAGACATTCGAGTTTTTCACTACCCTTAACGAATGTCAAAGATCCACGAATGACAGCCGGGACCAACCGCTTAACGTGCTTTCCGAGGCACGGAGGGGTTCCGCGATATGATCACCCATCAAAATTCAAAATTCAAAATTCAAAAGTCATTTATTCAAATTAGGCTGAGAATCAGTACTATTCGAACGTCAAAGTTACATAAGACAGTCCCACAAAACGCCCATCCTTCACCACTTCCTAGTGCTTTCGGGCCGACCGCGGCAAACATAGCTTAACCTTATCAAACGACCCGTGCGGCTGTTATAACTTAGCCACAAACCCCTCAGTCAAAAGTCACACAAAACTCCAATAGCATTTTGCAAGCTCTTCCATGCGTTAAATATGTGTTTCAGCAGAGCAACACCCGTACATTCTAGAACCTGTAACATTTAGCCTATAATTAGGTCACCGAGTCACCGTAACCCGCAGGCACTGACGTCAAGTGGTAGCTATTTTGAAACGCGGTCTTTATCAATGACAATCAGTCTAGGGTGAGGGATGCGTCACTGAGTTCAATGGACTTTACTAAAAAAAAAACTGAATTCTGGGGTAGATATGTAAGTCCAAGATTTTTAGTTAAAGTAAAATTGGTTATCTAATCATTTACAATACACAAACACTTTAATCATTCACGAAGGCTACGCGATCTCCATATATTTTTATTTTTAACACTGCCTCAAATAGAGATTAATGTTTTTTTAGGGGCATAAGGAACAGGGTGTAAAGTTCACTCATCCACCATAAAAAGGAGGATCCTCCGACCAGACGGGTGTTGTGTCTGGCGGGCTACTGCCCAACTGTTGATGTCAGATAGTCTTATATATGTCGTTTGCGGTAAACTCTAATTGCGCGATGCAGGATTTGTGTGACGTCATGTCTTTGATGCGTAGTCCGTATGTGGCGGTGTAACCGCTACATCAGTCCCCTCCGGAAACCGGAGGTCGATAGTGGGCTGAGTCTTGTATCTTGCGATGCTTTACAGTGCCAGTGGAGGTTCCAGTGAGTCGGAACCGGGTGCCGCATAGTTCGCGGTGAGTCGGAACTGTCTGCGGTGATTCCCAAGTGAGTCAGGGTGGCGCTGCGTCACGATCCAGTGAGTCGGATGTGGTATAGCGCCGGGTTGTGGCTGACTGCTAACGTCGATCAGGAGAGGGTAGAAAGAGCTCTGCATGTAAAACTGGCGGAAAGTGCAGGTGCTGTGCCAAGGTTGCTGATGAGGCTGAGGGTGATGACCAGGAATTCGCGTGCGCTGCATGTTGGTGGTCAGGATACCCGTTGAAGCCAAGGGTGCTGGCTGTCTGTGTGATTCGCCTTACGAAAGCTTTCGGCAATGATGATGAAGTTGTGTTGCACGAAGGCTGCGTTGACGTTTATACTCGGGGTCACCAATTTAGGGGTATGAGGAACAGGGTGTGAAATTCTATGGAAAAGGGAGGATCCTCTAACCAGACGGGTGCAGTGTCTGGCGGGCAACTGCCCAACTGTTGATGTCGGATAGTCTTATATAAATGTCGTTCGCGCGCTAAACTCTAATTGCGCGATGCAGGATTTGTGTGACGTCATGTCTGTGATGCTTAGTCCGTATGTGGCGGTGTAACCGCTACATTTTATTTAAAAACATCAAATAACACTCTGAAAGGTGATTGAAAATGCAGTTTTAAATACTTTAAAAACTGCATTATTGTTTGTTTGTTTTGAGGTAGCTTTTAAATAAAACAGACTTGAGTATATTAAAGATTTTATCTTACCTATGCGAATAAATGAATATGAATATGAAGCTTCACAAGTATCCTCCTATGAGCTAATTACAACACAAGCTGTCATCACCAATCCGCCAGCCAAGTGGCATGATATCTTAAAAGTGGTCATTATTAGTAATCTAAGATAATGTTCAGCGGGACAGTGGGCATTATTGCTCTGAGTTTTTTTTTTTTTTTTTGTCAATGCCGTGTTGGTTGCCTGAAGCCAAGAGACAGTTTTCTTGGGGAAATATATCTGTCGTGGCAGATCTTAGAATTGATCATTTCATGTTATACCATTTCTTCCCGTATATGTACCCTACCAATTATCTTTTAGGGATGTTGGGCTTTAACTCATTGGAGGTGAGAAGAGGCCTTGATCAACTCACTGTAACAACGTCAGCACAATCTGTTTGCGCAACTGCCAGCCAAAACTGTTGCCAGAGCCGAATCCCCAGTTTGTCGTACTCTAAAGGTGCTGAATGCTGAATGCCCTCCTGGCTGCCAACCCTGAATGTGATGTGTTTGCAGATGAATGGATTAAAATTATGCGTATATGTCTGGTGTTCTGTGAGAGAAAGTATGCAAAGGAGTCCACCGTTCCATGTTAGTTTTAAATTATATTATTGTCAACGTAATTTTTGTCTCTATGTTAATTAATGTAATTGGTGTTGTACAGCATTAATTAACTATAAATAAATAAAAATAAATGAAATGGCCAGCTAACATTGGCCATATCGTTTAAACATCAACGTTTGATGATATGTCAGTCGACGTTTTGCCATATCATTAATGTAGGGTATCCATGGTGTAAGGTGTAGTAAAAATATCCAAGTAAATGGGACCAACTTGGAAGCGTGGATGCTAGTTTTTTTTTTTTGTACCTACGTTAAGAAGTGTCTTTTATGTGCCTAATTGAAATAAATTATTTGACTTTGACTTTGACATATCCAACAAAGAATTAAAAGACTGTCATACTTTCGGAATAATAAAATAGAGTCATACGCACAGTAGTTGTAACATTATGACCTGAGCTGGCCTGTCATAGTACGGCGTTTCAATAGAATGAGAGGCCAGCTTATACTGGCTTTGTTACCACTCACGTGCGGCCTACTGTACCTTCTTAATAAACTCATTGTTGAACTTAATTTTTGCGTAAGATCACGGTCGTTGCTAAGAAAAAATAAAGATAAGAACACAATAAAACTCAAGAAAGGAAATACTTAATTAGAAAACTATATTTTACGACTTTTTGCAATTTTATAGTTATACAATAGGTATTAGTTACTTGTGTTATAAAATAAACCGAAATCTTCACCGATGAAATAATGCTGTTTGAGAAATCTAGGTATAGATAGTGCCCCATCCACTGAGACGCGCCCCACTCCGCTCCGCTCCGTACTAAAGTACAGCTTACAGTACAGTAATCGCGGACTGGGGCGCGTCGTCGTGGATATTGTAGTGTATATGTACCTAAAGTACCTACCTATATTTTATTAAACGTATAACGATTGGTTCTTGGTACATCAAACCACGCGTTTGATTCCAACAGCGATGGGATAATCTAAAAATCTTAGATTCATTAATTTACTGTCAGACAACGCACAACCTAAACCGCTGGGTCTAGGAGCATGACATTTTACACAAGAGTTTCTCTTAACCCGAAATTGAGCTCGTTTTTGAAAATTCATCCCCAAAAGGGGTTATATAACGGATGAAAGTTTGTATGTATTGAAGTTAGATACGTGAAAGTTGGTACTTAGATATTTTATATTTAATTATAAGAGATATGAGGAACAGGGTGTAAAGTTCACTCATTTTCCTATGAAAAGGGAGGATCCTCCGACCAGACGGGTGTTGTGTCTGGTGGGCAAATAACGGCAAATAAATTGTTACGAAAATTCTCATTATGTAACTTTACACACCCTTTTCGAACTCCGAACGTTTCATGATACCATACATTGCATGTAGCAGCTTCAGTCGCAGAAAAGGATGTGTTGGCGGCAGGCAAAACAAGTTGCAATAAAAATTATCTTTGTTATGTGAGTACCTAGAAAAATATATAGTTTACAGAAAGTTCGGACCATATTTATACCATCCCAAAAACCATAATTTACAAATAGCAGACAGAGACACACGTACAACTAGCTATACTTTTGTTTCATTCAGCATGGTTCATTGGTTACTGCTACTGCCTACTACTAAGTATCATGAAACAATGCCATTCTCAACGCACATCTTATCAGTAAGCTATCGATGCTGTGAGCGTACGACTTACGTACTATAATAATGGCGGTGTTTCGTCTGAGACTACGTGTCGTGTATCATGTTTTATCTGGGGTGTTGCTAACCTGACTGAGTCAGTATTTGAGAGGTCGCTTCCGTAATCAAATTCTGGGATTTTTGAGACACATTACACTATCTCTACACAGTAATTATTTTTTGCCTTCGGGTATAGACTGCAGGATCAACCTATGTAAACAACTACTGGAAAACTTCCAAAATAAGGTAAAATATTACCATTTGTCATATTAATTTGCAACTAATATGAACCAACTGCTAAACCTTCAAGGATTATAGACGTGACGCAAAACATCGTTATCAATGTTATCATTAATCCTGACTTTACTAACAAGGCGCAAGTTCAACTACCAAATCATTCCGCCATAAAGCTCTCATGAAACAGAACATAAATTAAAAACAAACCAGTTAATTAAGAAATGTTTGCAGCCCAAAGTCAAAAGTTTGTTCAGAGCGGCATCCGTTTAATCTTAAATTAATCCTGTGACAAACATATCAACACCAATCAACTTTAATTGTAATCTATCTACACTGCAATACTTGCACAACCGAGGAACAAAATAACAACAATCAGAACCGGTCAAATCCAGATTCGGCTGGTTCAAAGTGGTTCCAACAAGATCGTGTGCGCGCGAATTGCTTTTATGTTGGATTGATAAACAGATGATGATTGGTGATATCTGCTAATGATTAAATGTTGTCAGAATGAATTGGTGTTGTCTGCCTGTTATGGGAAGTGATAATATTGCTGATAGGTCAATTAACAGACGGGAAAAAGTGCAATGTTGTTGAAGAGTTGCGTAAGTTATAGAATACAAATAAAACGATGGCTGAAACGTCCTTTTAAAATTGGATTCATACACATAACACAATCGGTACTTAGGTACTAAAAATAATAAAATTCATTCCAATGCAGAAAACACAGAAACAATTAAAAAATCTTTCCACTCTGTCTAGCGAGGAACCGTAGCAAAAATGTATGATGTAGTAGGTTATATTGCGTAACAACCTGCACAGTTCCGTGAGCAAATGATTGACAAGCATGCAGACCACTGATACACAAACATAATACATATGATTAATATGTAATATTATGATTTAGAAGAAGAATTTTGTGAAAATGTACATATGACAGAAAGTGTTTTATTTTATTTTATTTTATTTGGGAAAACAGACAATCGTACATTGTATAATACATTTAGATCTACAGTATGCTATATTTAAAAGCTGTTTGCTGTTGTTTGTATACTATCAACATGAAACTTTTTGGTTTTCAATTAGGCAGTTCTTAAAACTATTATGTTGACTGCCTCGTTGATCTTGTCACATGCGCAACTGAAAAGTGGGGTCTTGGGTTCGATCTCCTTGTTCGGGCAGTGTTCATGGGCTTTTCGCTTTTTTTTGGTAGCAGTCCTTGAATTGGGTGAGTGATGCGACTCCTTTTAAAAGGTACATAAATGTTAATTAAATGTTCTAGGCACCTCTGCCTACGTCTTCGGCAAAGCAGGTGCAGTGTATTATGCCCAAATATAGGGTGATACCAGTATTTAGAAAGATATCAGCTCGTATCGTGAGGCGGTCGAGTGGCCACGTTATTAACTGATAAGTATGGGTCTACATACTGTGGCAATCACCTTGATACTGCCATCATTAACGCACTATTATGGCTTCACTTCCCTTTATACCAAAATCAAGGGTTATTAATGGATCTAGGTCTGGTTATTATAAGCTGAACATCAATAAATAATAATAATACCAGCCTATGCTGCCGGTGCTTAGGCCCTCTTGGCATTATAATAATTTGTTTTCTGTTTTTATAGTTTTAAGGTGTATTTTTTGTAATGCCAATAAACGCATTTTCCATTCTTTCTTTTCTTTCTTTCTATTATTGTTCCACTGCAGAGTAAAGGCCCCTTCTCAACCAGAGAGCTCAGTAAGCTCAGCAAGTGTGCTCAGCACACTTGCTCAAGGTGGATTGACGATTTCAGAAGTTCAGGTTCCTCATGACGTTTTCTTTCACCGATGTCAGTGATGTCCAATATAAACATAGAAAGTTCATACGGATTGAAAAGGCAAATTGATACTTGTCTGGATTTGAATACACAAAAAGGCGAGGTCTGAAATAATGTAAAGTGGTAGAAAATGGTTAAGCGCATTCTCAATGTCATCACAAGGAGCTTAACTAAGGTGAAGCCGTTTTGCTTACCAATCAAAATACACAAAAAATCTATCTCCATTTATCGCCCGACCTTTCCATTATGTCAGCCGGTGATTCAACTTTTTGTTTATAATATTTAGCGAGGGGTTACATCAACATTACCTATTTGTTTATTTGTTCGGTGTCGACGTTCGGGGCACTTTCAGATAGACAGACGGTTTAATGACACGGTTATTGGTAGGTATTATGTTATAATTGAGTTATGAGGTCAGTAGACATTTGTGTTTTTGTTTCGTTTCAATCTGCAGTTTTGGGAATTCATCTTTATCACGTGCGAGCTCATATTTTATATTAATTAATGTCGGCACAATTACTACACTGATTGGGTAAGTCCACTCATGACTAAAATCTGTGTTTTTCCCCCAAAAAACCGTTTCAGACACTTCTCTACATGGCCCCCTCCCACATGATCTAACCAAGGCGTAGCTATAAAAGAGACTGACCTCTGAGTTTGTTCCAGTATTTCTTGTCATGTTTTTTAAATATTCTTATGTCTAAAAATGTTTGTATTTACCTACTTACAGAAATAAAATTAATTTATCATTTACTACAAAAATGAATAAAGAGAAAATTACTATGTACACCACACTTCGCAGGTGGATTTGTGACCATACCGAAATGGGGTTATCGCTTTAACTACCTACCTAAGTATATTCCAGTATCACAAGTCATCGAACCAGCCCGATGACGTCACTATATTATTCCCTTCATCATCTTATCTACCTTTATAACTTTCTAGAATAAAAGCGATAATATATAATCACTACATATTATAGAACAAAGCCTCTCATTCGCCACGTGTCTGTCTGAACGCGATAAATTCAAAAACTACCATTTTCATACGGTTCTCACCAGTGGACGGAGTGATTCATGAGGACCTTCCTCATGAATCACTCCGTCCACTGGTGAGAAGGTTAGCTGTATAATTCATTAAGGTTTTGTATTTATTGGCTGAAATATGACGATGAATGTAGAAGATGTCGGAAAAGTCATGGCCGACTCCACGTGGGCAATAGCTATAGGTAATAGTACCTAATAGATAAAATTCTATGTAAGTATTGTGTAAAATAGTGTATTCACACAAATTAATTTCAGTAGTTGGATAGGTGCCTACATAACGAATAAGAAGTTATAGTAAGGCATCGAAGGCATCGTCATTTGATTTGTCAAACGTTTTTATTGAACCAACCCGAGTGACAGCTTCTTCTGCCAATTGTATAGATAATATTGTTTGTAATTGTGATTACACATTATCAAACAAAAAAAAAAAAATTGTAAATAAGTTGCGATCAGATCACAGTGGACAAACAACAACATTTTGCTCCTACATACCTTTACAAAAAAAACAAATAAGGTTTAGGACAATTCCATGTAAAAGTTTAGAGAAATTAAATAATTCTTTGGCAAGTAAATTATGTATTCAATTTTAATAATATCACCTATATTATAAGGGGCCATGTGCAGTATCTAAATTAAATTCTGTATTACGCTGCTTTTTCCTACCGGTTTCATTATTTATTATTTGCCAGGTAGTTTTTAATTATCATCAGCTGATGTTATTTTGCACACACTTTTAAAAGTTTTTTAATATTTTGCAACATACTTATGAAAGCTTGTATTAGTCATATGTTGCTTTAGGCCATAATGTTCAAATAGTTTCTCCCTGCTTTTACGAATACCTGGAGTCGCCCAATCACTAAATAAGAACTTTGTGTAAATACTTTTAGTCTTTAGTGGAAAATTGACCTTAAATTACGTATTTAATAGCAAAAATAACTCGGCGTAGAACTCATTAGGGTCTGAAATGGCAATGGGCGTTCCTCAAGGTTCGATATCGGGTCCATTCCTCTTTTTAGTTAACATTAATGATTTACCCCAATTACTTCACAATCTACCGTAGATGGTGTTATTTGCTGATGACGCATCTTTGATCTTTAAAATCAACCGACGGTCACAAAATCTTGAACGTCAATAGCTCTATTCTTCAGGTCCAAGTTTGGTTTACGGTAAATAATTTGGTACTAAATAATAATAAAAACAAATGCATTAGATTTAAATTATCTAATGTAAGAAGTAGCGAATATGCAATCTTAATGAATGAAGAAAAACTGAAATTTATTTATCATAATTTTAATACTAGAAATAAAGATAAAATAGATTTTTCAGATTATCTAAAGTACATACTTACATCTTTTATGGAGTACTGTATTAAATGATACAATAAAATACCTTGTGATATATTGCATTTAAATGAAAGAAAATTTTAAACTCATATTAAAATTAAAAGTGCATGGAAAAATGCTGTTCCTGCTCCATAGGATAATTTAAAATCTAGACAAAATCAAACTGATTGCTAATTTAATTGTATAATTGTTTTTTTTTTCTTTTATATTGATTTTACATTCTGTGATTAATTCCTCACACACTGACTTGAATTGTAAAATTGTAGGTAAATCATCTACTTTTACAATGTGTATAAATATGTGAGCACCATGTATCTATCACATAATTAACTTATCTGTCGTTGCGTCAATTTAAATTATTTTTAGCTATTGTGTTATAGTAATTTTATTCTAGGTGCATCGTCCTTCAATATAATTCATGTAACTATAAAAATATTTTAAAAGAGTAACGGTGGAGTTTCTTGCCCATTCGTCTCCATACGAAAACTACCTTTCAAAAGTGCCTATTTGAAATAAATGATTTAAAGTGGCGCTCAGTTTGGATGCTTACTACTGCGTGGGATAGTGAAACTTTGATATTATTTATTAGCTTTTGCCCGTGCCTTCGCCGAAACGGACTGTCCTCTCTCCAAGTTTAGGATCTAAATGACCACACATTTTGCGAATTTCACACACTAATATACTGTTATAGAATTATAACAATCTAAAAACTGACCAGTAAATCAAGATGTCTCCCGTCATCCCTAAAAACAACAACTCCTAGATCTAAAGGTCGGGTTCAAAGAACATCATCGTTCCAATCCATCAACAAATGAATCGCTAACAGAATGCTATGAAACTGGGCCGTCTGTTGGCACCTTTACTAGACGATAGCCGGCTGATACTCGTATAGTCTATTTTTATTATTCCCATTTCCGTAACAGCATGAAAACAATCAATTATAAGCTCCTAGCTCTATTCATCGTTTAATTTAATAAAATATATACCTATTTAATTGTATTGTGCAATTGTGATTTAATAAATATAAAAAAACTCCTTTAAATTTTGTTTTATTATTGAAAAATAATACTAAATCATAAAAAATATTATATCTGAATTCATTGAAAGATTTATACAATATATATTATTAAAAAAATATACATTGAACTATTGTTATTAAAATTAGTTCAATAGGCTGCCATGGGATGTTAAAAATTGATGTGACTCTACTAGAGTGCTAAACTTCCCTTAGCTCAAATAAAACTTTTCTATGACAATATGGGCTGGTTCTGTTACTACTTAGGTAACTTATGTTTTTCTGTTTGTAATATTGCATAGTGTAGCTGCTAGTTAAACTTATAAAAAAATAAAAAAACTAAAAGCCAAAGAGACAAAATTACATAATTGAGAAAATTAGGGAAGTACACAGGTGTTACTTGTTTGTAAGCTGTTCTATGATTTTACTGATAAAAGACTTTGTTGGGGTATTGTAATTTCAGTCCCTAGGCGACCAAGCTCTGCTCTGGGGAAAATAGAGAACGCTCATTTAATCGTATAAGATGTACATGCGTAACGTAGGAGTCCTTAAGAACGTAGAAGCCTCGTGTGGTATTTAACCAGCAAAAGTTTTTAACCAATAGAACTACAAAACCAGAACAACTTTTTCGCAAGAAGTCATGCTACCATTACACTTACGAGACATTAATTAGTCGCCACAGCTTTTAAAAATAATATTCGAACCCGATACATTTTAAACACAATGTAATATTTTCCACTTACTCGAGCCAACATTTCCTATGGCATGACCAACCTGTTGATATAATTACGTTATATTTTTACCTCAATCCCCAGAACAGCGTGAAAACAATCAATTAACAGACGGTTCAATAAAGAAAGCGCTGCGGCGTCCGTGACAGTGTGCTATCTATTTATAACTAACGACTAACAAGGAGGGTTCATACGTGTTTATTTACTTGGGTGATATTATGCGTTTGTACCTATTGGTGGAAATTATAGGAATGTGTGTTTAGCTAATCTTGCGGAAAGTAGATTCATGGTGGATGATTTTTTTATGGCTAGGGAATCGCGATAGAAAAGGATCTCGCAAAATCTCGATATTTTCCAATCTTTAGATTTAAAATGGCCAGTCTCGACACCAGACTTAGCACACGAGAAATCGAGTTACCAATCTCGACTCAGGATTGCGTGCCTTAGTTCATGGGATTAGTTTCAGTTCTTAATTAGTCAGGTGAGACATAGTAAGTTTAGGGGTATGAGGAACAGGGTGTAAAGTTCAGTCATCCACCATAGAAAAGGGAGGATCCTCCGACCAGACGGGTGTTGTGTCTGGCGGGCCGACTGCCCGACTGTTGATGTCGGATAGTCTTATATATGTCGTTCGCACGGTAAACTCTAATTGCGCGATGCAGGATTTGTGTGACGTCATGTCTTTGATGCGTAGTTCTTATGTGGCGCTGTAACCGCTACACAAGCAAGCATTATTACCGTAAGCAATTAAAAATTTAATTTAATTACAAAAAGTTCTTTTTGGAGAGAAGAAAACGTAAAACTTAAGAAAGGAAGAACAGGACGATAGGAAAAGGCTTGTCTCTGCAACCTAGAATAATCTACAAACTAAAGGCTAGGTAAGGGAATCAGAACATTGACCTAACAGTAGAAAATGAATTAAGTAAATGTGCAAAGCGTACTGGTATTTAAGCATTTTCCCTGACAACCATTTACACTACAATAAGTACCTTTTCTTTTCAGTATGTGATGCTGCTAGTTTTAAATCAAATTTAAAAAATCCTGTATCTACCATTATAAAAAAGTACGTACATCCTTGCACTAAAAAAATATAATATGTCAAAAGTAAAAAAAACCTTATAACATTTCTTGGGTTGGGTTAAGAAACATGCCACCTCGCTAAAAAGAATGTGAAGTTATTTAGGGGTTCTAGAACTCTCTTGAACTTAGGTAAAATTCAATAAATTCTACTTATTTACGAATGCAAGAGCGAGCCTAGCGACCTCGAAACTTGGGGCACCCCCCTTGGGGAACTCGGACAGGTTAGGTTGCGAGCGAACGAGGCCCCGTCATTTCGGTCATCTTGTTAGGTTCCTATACACCCTACACAAAGAAAAACGGAGCCCGTCGAATACTACTTACTTCAAAAAAAAAAAAAAATACCATATAACGGCATAAACTCATTAGGGTCTGAAATAGCAATGGGCGTTCCTCAAGGTTCGATATTGAGTCCATTCCGCTTTTTAGTTTACATTAATGATTTACCCCAATTACTTCCAAATCAACCGAAGATGGTGTTATTTGCAGATGACACATCATTGATCTTTAAAATAAGCCGACGCCGGTCACAAAATCTTGACGATGTGAATTCTTCAAGTCCAAGATTGACTTACGGTAAATAATTTAATACTAAATTTAAAAAAGCATTAGTTTTAAATGACCTTTAGTTAGAAGTAGCGAATGTGACATCATGTTGAATGGAGCAAAACTGGAATTTATTAATCAAACAGTTTTCCTAGGAATCACGCTAGACGAGAAATTACAATGGGGGACCTCATATAGCATCTCTTGCGGGGCGGCTAAGCTCGGCTGCTTGTGCTGTTAGAAAGATAAGACAGTTAACAGATGTAGACACCGCGCGTTTGGTCTATTTTAGCTACTTCCACAGCATTAATTCGTATGGCATTTTACTGTGGGGTCGGGCTGCTGACATTGAATCCATCTTTATGTTGCAAAAGGGAGCTATCAGAGCCATTTTTAACCTAAGTCTGTCAGGGAACTATTTATAAAGATAACTTTATGACGGTAACTTATGAAAATATTATGTATCTAAGTAAAAATTTACATCTTTTTAATAAAAATAAGTGTAAACATAATTTTAATACTATAAATAAAGATAAAGTAGCTCAACCATTTTTCTGATTATCTAAAGTACACAAATGTTTTATGGGGTACTGTGTCAAATGTTACAACAAAATACCTTACTTACCATCCCCCAGCTCTCCCCCCTCCCCTACCCCCAGTCAAGGCACACGTTTCTAAACTTTAACCCATTTCTTCAATTACACAATTAATTAATATTATCTTTCATTTTACTTTCACGGTTCGGCATGGAGCGGCTCGTGGCAAAATAACAGCCGCACGGGTCGATCGAAGGTTAAGCTACGCTTGCCGTGGTCGGTTCGTGGATGGGTGACCATCCCGACACCGACCATTCCATGCCTCAGAAAATACGTAAAGCCCTGGTCCTGGCTAGATCTTTGACAGTCTTTACGGGTAGTCAGAAGCCCAAAAGTCTAAAACCAGTCTTACCAAGAGGTGTTCGTGTTACCTAGTAAGTGGAGGTCAGATAGGCAGTCGCTCCATGTCAAGTACTGGTATTCAGCTGCATCCGGTTAGACTGGAAGCTGACCCCAACATAGTTGAGAAAAGGCAAGGCAGATTGTTTGATTTTATGCATTCTACCTTCTATAATTACAATTGTTTAAAAATTAATTCAATAAATTACTGCTTGTTTACGTCTGATTAAATTATGCAAACTATTAAAGTTTGCAAATGCAATGAATCGATTGCATTAATAGGTATATAAAAACATTTTTTAGTATATCAATGATTCATTGTACAAAAATCAGAACCACAAAAGGCACATTCTCACGTACGCAGGATCATTTCCTGTTTCAGTATAAATATTTGTATAATCTACTAATATGTATTTCCGATTCACAATTTGTTTATGTATGTTGGCACTGGATACAGGTAACTCTTTCTACGAAACGTTTATAATAATTTATGTTTATTTGGAGTACCGTATCAATCTGTCTTGAAGTGACGTCACTAAGAAACTATAAAGACTCGAGTGTGTGCTGGTTTGCCTCGATTGTAGTAGTTACTGATAGATTTGTGGGTATTTTATTGTTATCTTTCATTTTGTTTGAAGGGATCTTTTACCACAAATATTTATGAACAATGAATATTTCTTGCATACTAGTATTTCACCATGGATATATGGACATTGTAAAAAACCACAGTATCTAATTAGGTATTAGAGGGGCAATTGAGTCCACCTGTGTATCTTACTTGTTGCTTAAAAATTTAAAAATGAATTCCCGTGTTTTTAATGACGTTCACATTCTAATCTCTAAAACCTCTAATTGACCTACATTTTTAACACTTATTTGTCATTGACTGTCGCTAGGATGAGACTGTGTCTTCAATTTGAACGTTTTTATGTACAAAAATTGACCTGTAGATACTGTGGCCGCGCAAATACGTGATCGTCGCGTGCATTATGTCACTTTTTGTTCGGTGAACCTGAATGCGTGGTCGCACCGACAAAGGGCGACTTACGGTTTTCCGAAAAAAAAAATAGAGACCATGACCGCGACGATCTCGTATTCGCGCGACTGTCGCTTTTAAAGAGGACGCAGCAGAATAATTATTTGAACAAATTATTCTATGTCATAATGTAAATCTTTGCACACAAATACAACACGCTTTTACCGAATGTGTCCGGACAAAGGGGATCGATAACTCAACTGTCATCTGCAAACGTATATTATGTGCTATGCGGTGACGAAAGTTGGGTGTCAAAATGATAAGCTGTTTTCGACGTAAGAAATAGAAGCCAAACAAAAAAATACTTTACTTTTTTGTTACAAAATATTATAAATAGGTAATTGTTACATTTACCTTCTATTAAGCTTCATATTCTCTTATTAAGCTGTTTTTGCTTAATTTCATTCTACTTTTACTGCTTACTTGGAACATACTCTTGTTAAAGAAAACCTATACCTGCTATACAAAATCCGAAAGTTTTCTCTCTGTATCCGCCATCTTAAAATTTTAATGTCATCCATGATTTCCAATGTCAATGTCAAGTTTGATGTCTGTTGACCTTTTTATATAGTCGGTCTATTCTGTAATAATCGCGCCGTGAAAACATAGAAGAAGTGAGCTCTGTCATTGATGCTAGGGATTGACACTCGGCAGATGTCTCGCTGATGGTGTCGCGTGTGTTGGATCATTTAGTGCCCTTCAAAATGGTTGAGCTGAACGGTGCTGATCCATGCGTCAGGTTCGTGAACGGGCGGCGTCAGTTGAGACTGGTCACCTCTTAACTGCCATTGCTTATTTTTGAATTGGTTTTGAGTTTTTATATTTTTATTACGGACGCTATTAATGCGCACGTCTTTCTATATTGTTCTCACATGTACAATTTCAACATGAATGATGTACCTAATGTAACCAATTTTTTTGTAACAATTTTTATTTATTTAAAAGAGTGTCCGTGGAGTTTCTTGCCCGTTCTTGTCCATAGTAACCTACTACGCTTTGGAATGGGCAACTAGCTTCATATTTCTGACTGACCGACTCTTTGATAATTCAAAAGTGCCTGTAAATGGTTTAATTGAAATAAATTCTTTGAGTATCGATTTTTTTTTTAGTTAGGACAGCTCACTTCAAGCTCACTTCGATTAAGTTTTCTCGGTGAGATGTTTACAGAATAGATCGTTTCTTTTTAGAGTTTTACCCTGGTAGCACACCTCCACTGCGAAACCATAGCAGCGAGTTAAATTTAATAGAAGCGTCATTTTCCGCTACTCGCATCCGATTTGAGTAGCGGAACATGACGCGAGTCTGTTGAATTGAACTACTTCGGTTTCGCTAATATGGTTTTGCGGCGGAGGTATGCTACTGGCGTTAACACACACACTTGATATATTTTACAATAATGTGAACAATTTCTTTACCCTAAAACTTTGGTTGTTTATCATTTAGTTACAATTTCAGCAAATAATACTTATCATTGTAAATGTTACATTAAAGTATTTTATTTAAACGCTACTGCTGAGCATGAGCTCCTGGTTTCGACTCCCGGGTCGAGCAAAGTGTTATTGGGTATTTCTATCTGGCATTTCTCAGGAGCAACTCGGAGTCTCGATTTGTTCCCGGTTGATGGCAAAAGGCTCTCCTCCTGTTACATGGGACTTAAACATAACCAGCGAAATGTGGACGTACTGTATACCTCTGCTTAACCCTTATGAGATTACAGGCGTAATTTTATGATGTTATGTTTAAATGTTTACAGAACACAAAACAGAAGGAAAATTATTTTACCATAGGAACATAAATCATCAAATCACCTCTTGGCCTTCAAGAACTACCATGTCGGATCGTCACGCCATAAATTTTAATTTTCCCGTAGCAAATCAATTAGAAAATTAATTTATAACAGGGAAATTAAGAATTAAGTTTTCTATCTATAATAGACATTCTTTAATTTATTAATTAGTTGGGTATTGGAAAGATTCCTAGAATTAACTATAATCTAACTCTAATCTTGGAAAATACTGGATGTTGTAGAATTGTATCTGACAATAAATTCATGAACCCAGCGCGTGCGCATGTATGGTCGAATAAGCTATTTGGTATACAGGCACCTAACTTGTAACTACTTTTAAACAATGTTGTGAGTAGTCAATTATTTTAGATGATAAAGCCTTGTGCGGACTAGCGCGACGCGACGGCGCGACGCGACTCTAACAAAATAATTTCTAAGAAAACTTCTCGGTAGAACAATTACCGGTGTCAGGTCGCGCAGTGGCGTAGCATTAGTCTGCACGAGGCTTTAGGAAATACCTCCCTTTCAAAGAAAGAAGCAGCGCCGCAGCTGCATAAAACAAGATAAATATGTATAGTAGATTTTTAGTCTTCGATACTAGAGATAATATCTTTAGTAGGGACCTAGCTAGAGGTCCTTTTTTTCATTTAGCACTTACTTCTGAGCAAGATAATATTCAGCGCGTCTTCTATGTCAGTCAGGACATAATATGTAGATCAGTACTTAATGTGATTTATAATCATTGTATTCAATAAATTCGCTTTAGTTTTCATTTAATGATGCCTTATCTCTAGCGTTCATTAAAGGTTGCAACATTCCGCAAAGGCACTTTCTTGTTATCACAAAAGCACGTGCTTTTTATTTTTAGCACAAATAGCTCGAGAGAGAGAGAGTAGTTAGTACCTTGGTAGTTGTTCTTTTTACCAAAACAAATCTAAACTTTACTCTTTACTCTTAACTAAGCAGCATTATTTAGCTTTGATTTTAAGAATATGAATGTACCTACGCATATTAGACTTTTACCAAATAGCTAATCCGTTGTTAGATGTTCATAGGCTTCCCAATATCACTTCAAATATCATTCAGAAGTGCAACTTTCCTAATCACCACACTGGACCAATTTGTTGGTGATTGCTGTATTTTATTTATAGTACCTACCTAATAGTGGACTGTAGATTTGTTGACCATCATTATTTTGTTAAGTACCTGGTACTTTTTGAAAGACCTACACTGTCCTCCCATACCTAATAACACTGTTATTTGAAAATATTGTAAAAGTCAATTATTTTTAAAAGAGTAACCGTGGAGTTTCTTGCCGGCTCTTCTCCATAGGAAACGACCGATTGGAACCGTGCATCTAGCTTCTGACGTTTCATAAGTGCCCATGTAGGTTTATATGAAATAAAATATTTTGAATTTGAATTTGAATCCATACAAACTAATATTATTAATGCGAAAGTTATTCAGTCTGTCTGTTATCGTTTCTCGACTTAACGTCAGAACAGATTTAAATTAAATTCGCCACACAGAAAGACCAGGGCCTGGGTTAGGACATAGGATCCTTTTTTATCCCGGTTTTAGGTACGACCACGTGAGATAATTTCCGACCTCCACGCGGACAAAGCCCCGGGCAAAAGCTAGTCTTGTACCTTTAGCCTATCTCAACCCTATAAACACATGTTTCATTAGTTTTCACTATATCCATGGATATAGTAGGAATGGTAAATTTGCCTGGTGACACCATAGGCCAAATATGTATACATATTTTAATCAGATATATTACCAGCCATCAGAAGCGAATAATATTAATATTATGAATGTTCATAGTCTCCTAATGCTAACGTGCCAAAGGTTAATATTACTTGGATGTCTGCCCACCCCACCAGGAAAAAAACAGAACGCACGATAAATAAACAACAAACAATGAGAGAATAAAAGAATAATGAACAAATTTAAAAATAATACATCGAATTGATGATAAGGTTACGATAATTATAAATGTCTCTTGTTTTTTATATTTTATTATTGTGTTAATTAATACTTTAGGTATACTCAATGAGTGTTTTATTAAAACAATAAGTTTGCATCTCTAGAGCATTTTGCAAGTATAGAAATAACTCTATTATGAAAATATCCAAAACTAGACATTATAATATAAGCTCGCAAGCGTCTTTGAGAACAAAACAAAATACACTAGAACATTCTATACGAGTGTAATGACTTATATTTGTAAATTACTAAAAACATCAGAATTTTTGCAGTAATTTTATTAGTAGGTTTTAACCTCAACATAATCACAATCAATAATTGTAATTATAATAACTGCTTTTTGATGCTTTATTTGATTTAAAAAACTGGTAAATAAAGCAACCCATAGACGTATTATAGATATACCGTAAATTGACCTTTATAACTATTAAGACAAAAGGCTATTACACTAAAAGATTGTTAAGGGAGTGTCCCTTGGACTCCTTCATCAATTTACTAATCTATGATGTCAGACTTCTGCAGCCATTTTCAAGACGTTTGGCCTGATCAATCTGATACAAAAAAAAAAACAGGGAGACCAAGTGTAGAATTAATATCAGAGGATAATGAAGTAATTATTTTCTTGCAAAAAAAACTGAACGGAAAATTTCTATGAGGAAAATTACGCATCGTATTCGGAAAAAATCGTAGAGCTAACGGACTACTTTGCTCTGCTCTTGAATATAAATACCATAGCTAAAGGCTCTAAATAATTATGACAAAAAAAAGAATTTAAAACCAATAAAAACTCACCTCCGTGCTCCTCCATAATTAACACTATCCACTAACACTAAGAAAAAGTTCCTAAAACTAATATCACACGAAACAAAAATCGTTTATCGACGAAATCACCGACTCCACCACTTATTGTTTGTATTGATCACCACTCTTTACAATTATCACCAGTTTATGAATTTATCCCATTTGTTTGAGGGATATTTTAGTTTTTAGTACTGGATTTTTAATTTGACTCGCGTGCGGTAGTTCGGCGGCATTTGTTTGCGTGCGACTGTACTCTTCTGCGTTCAGGGCGGTACTGTCCACTGAACATTTGAACAAACTGTTCAGTGCTGAACGTGTTGAGAGACAGCGCAATCGAGTCAAGTTCAGAGTCGACTCGATGATCTCGACTCCTGAATTTGATGCGCTTTTGTCGTTGTTTGTGAAGTTTTGAATTTAAGTGTTGATTTTAAGTAGGTACCTACATATTTTAAGTTTGTTGTTCCAATTTTAATAATTGAATAATAAATGACTTTACATGGATCAAAGTAGATTCTGGAACAAAAACCAGCGAGGTTCAGACATAAAATCCATATACTTAATTGTCTTCAAGGTCATATTTTTAATTAAATAACTTTACAAAAATCTGCCTAGCCTTTTCCCAACTAGATGCTAATCCTAATTAGATGCAGCTGAATACAAGTATTTCACACAGAGCGGCTGCCTTTCTAACTTCCACAACCTTAACTAACACAATACCCTTTGGTAAGCCCCGTTATCAGACTTTTGGGCTCAGAAGCCCACGCTACTTGTAACGACTGAATGAATAACTTCTACTGTTACTGAAATATTTTAATGCAAATTTTTGGGAAAGTTTATAGGTAACCTGTTCCTGAAAGCCCAATCAAGCTTCAAAAACTTGGGGTAGGTGAGTGTTTGTTATCAGTAAATCTACAGTTAAATGTTTTGCCATTCCATAAATGAATGATGTCATTACTATGGAAACGATTTTCCTTAATTTCCATACTTTCTATAGACGTTACACGTGTCCCACAAACAAGACGACCTCAGCGCACTAATTAGTATGCGACCTTCACCTATTTAGCAATCAGCTGATAATAAATACCTGCGCTAAATATTCTCAGTGCTGTTTGTTTTGACAAAATGAAAATGACGCATTTTTGTGACTTACTAAGTAATTGACTGACGGGCTGCATCGCACACTATATCTCTACAAAATCCCAAAAATAAGTTCTGTTTTTTATCATTGAAAATGTTTTTTCGACCGCTTGTAGGATTATACGTTAAAAATAATAAAACTATGGCATTATAAAGGTTAAAATATATACGCAAAATTTGATGCTCTAAAAGTTATAAAAAAAAAAATAAAAAAAAACTTTTTTGGGTTATTTTTTACGAAACTTGGATATTTAAAAAAATAAAAGAGATATCAATATTAATCGATAAACTTCTCTAGAAAATTAACTTACGCAACTAAAGATATCAAACTCGTTAGAATGAGATATCGGGAAGTGCTTTAATTTTGTACCCTTTTGCGTGAGAGTCGCGCGTCAACGTATAATACGCAGCGCGCGCTGAGAGGCGGATCGCAGGCTGGCAATATTAGTATGTAGCAGCCTGTAATGTTATCGAATTTTTAATTCTATTGAATGTTTAGTTTGTAATGTTATTGAATTTTTAATTGTATTGAATGTTTAGTTTGTAATGTTATTGAATTTTTAATTGTATTGAATGAATGTTTAGTTTGTAATGTTATTGAATTATTATTATTTTTTTGGTTTTTTCTATAATTTATTGTATTATATATTATATATTTTTATAGTTTTAATGAACGTGTTTTTATTTATTTATTTATGATTTCAAACATAATGTGAATTGTTCCTGAATAAATTGAATTTAATTGAATATCACGCAAAATGCGGAGGCCTGAGTTTCGTACAAAGCGCGTAAAATGAACGAGCGTAGCGTAGAAGTGAAAAATGTTCTGAAAACTAAAAAAAATTTAAATAATTGACAGTTTCATTTAATTTATTGATTATTTCACGTGGCGATTGTAAATCTTGAATTAGTGAAGTAAACTTCTCGGCGTGTGCTTTCTAAATTAACTTTGACGCTGAACATTTAGACGTAAACTTTATTTCTTTTGAGTGTACATTACTGTCGCGGCCTGCAACATGTACATTGATAGACGATCGTGGAAAGTGAGTCCATCAGTATAGTCTCAAATAATGCGCGGAAATTCAAACTAAGTAAATCCTTACATATTATAAAATAAAGCCTCCCGCCGCGTCTGTCTGTCTGTCTGAACGCGAAATCTCAAATACTACCGTACGGATTTTCAAATCATTTTCACTAATGGACGAAGTGATTTATGAGGAAGATTTTGGTGTATAATTCATTAAGGTTTTGTGTACATTGGCTGAAAAAAGCCAATTATTCTTGAAGATGTCGAAAAAAATCATGGGATGAAAAAATCGGGAGCTTTACTGGCGTGCGCCGCGTAAAGCGTAAAAGACCATCATATTATTATCATCACATTATTATGACATCAAATCACAGATTCAAATTTACGCGTAACAAAATAATTATGGTTGACGGCAACGCAGGCGCAGCGGTAGGAGTCAATGACCTTTTCCTCGGCTATTAGGTATGTAATCCCGGTAGTACGTTCCCGTGGGATATTTTCCGACGAAGCCGCGGGCAAAAGCTAGTTAATTAGTTATAAATTCCAGAATCAGTGACGAACAATGATAATTGTACATGCGCTAATATGTTTATTTGTTCCTTCTTTACTTTAAACTGCTCTATTTGCAAGCCAAATCGAAATTTAAATAAAATCTTTGATAAGTTACCTCCTTGGTTGCCATGTGTTGAAGTAAAAAGTTCGTTCCATCGACAGATATGAGTTTTCATTGTAATTTATTTGGCCGCTAAACATGACTAAGGATTTTCATACAAAGATTGGCGGCCGGGCGCTCGCATGTATTCGACCAGTACCACAATTTTGATTTATCTCGAAGGGGGTTGTCAAAATAATGTTCGAATTCTGCACGTTTGAGAAAATGGTGTTAGGACTTTACATAATGACATAATGTCAAGCTTATCTTTTTTTCTGTCAAAATTTTTGTTTAGAGTTTTTAAGCTGTTTGTGTTTTAGAGTATAATGTTCTGTACGTGCACAGTGTACATTAAGGTCGTATTTCATATGTCTTGACCCCTTTTTTTTTTTTTTTTTTGGGTGGGAAATCATCAAATGACGTCTCCCGGTCTGGGTGGAGCGGGAGGGCGTGTCAGACTCTTACTGACTAAAACCCACCCGTGTTCCTTCTCTTGCCTATGCAATGCCAGGGGGCCACGGTATCCCTTTCGGACTTTCCCGCAACCCCGGCAGGCAATGGTCTCATCGGACCCCTTCATTTGCTGACACTCTTTGAGGCGCGCGTGGAACACAACGCGCCGTCGACCCGGGCTTGGTCCTTACCGGACGGCGAGCTACCCATTGCTCACCGTCCGCAAGCCCGCGCCTACGGTGGCCGGGAATCCGCGATCGATTCCCGACGCCCGGGGCGTCTCCTCCTGCGGCGGCTAGGGGCGTGAGGGCGCGAAATTTGCCTCTCCCTCACGCGCTCCGCCTCCTGCTTCGCGAGCATTACTGCTTCGCAGAAGGAGGTGACGGCCTCCCATGCCCTCTCGCTCCGTACCATGGCCTGGACCAGGGCCGGACGCGAGAGATCCCCGCCACCGATCGCCTCCACGAGGACACGGCGGTGCTCTGCCCAAGCAGGGCATACCTCCACCGTATGCTCCACCGTGTCCTATGTCTTGACCCCTGAACAAGTCAAAGAGAGCGTTGAAATTTGTATGCAGAAAACGCTAGTAATAAAATAAACACTTTTCCTATACTCTCAAA
Source organism: Xanthia togata (assembly GCA_963853775.1). NCBI lineage: Eukaryota > Metazoa > Arthropoda > Insecta > Lepidoptera > Noctuidae > Xanthia > Xanthia togata. Next base: position 2,157,728 of record OY970801.1, read on the forward strand.
GGATGGTCGGCCTTCATAGCTTTTTCTAGGTAACAAAACGTATGCAACATGACAACACCGAATCGAAACAAAGATGCTTTTCCACACATGTATACTTCTTTTATTCATGTTCACCTGTTGCAACCACAACATCTACTGAGCTTTGAACTCTTTGAAATGCTGGCAACTTGCCAAGCCGTAACGTAGTAAGTAAATACTTAACCTATTACCCTTAGTTGACCTTCACAACTTGTTGCTTTAAGTATACCTAGTTATCTTTACCTATCAGCCTGTAAACTTCCACTGCCGAAAAGGGGTCTCTCAATGACTGCTACAATAAAAATCCATCACATAACATCACACCTGGATAGGCGGACGTATAAATAACAGGCACATTTCGCCAGTTATGTCCCTAAAGTGTCTTGTAGCGAACCTTCTCTCATCAACTGTGCGCAAATTCAGACCCCAGGCTACCACTAAGAAATTGCTGGCGCATCCAGACTCCTCCATCCAGGCTAGAAATTCCTTATTTTTCGAATGTTTACTACAGCTATCAGACGGATCGGTGATAACATAATTTACATAATGTAATCATGTCAGCAGATACGAGTCTGCTGCCGATACAGTTAGCATAAACCCTTAATGAGCTTTCGAAAAGTAATCTAATCTTATTAATTTCCCGTAACTACCAAACCATGATAACTATAACCGCTATCTTTCATCCCATAAACCTTGCTATAGTGTTCTAAATCGGTATACAACCTCCCAAGCCAAGGCCACACGACTGGTGCCTGGCGATGGCGGGGCGAGGAGGGAGGGTAGACTAGAGTCAACAGTCACAGCTATGTCATCTGACCTCACCACCCCCTGGGGTTGCTACATGAAGCATTTACCCTTCAAATGTGGGTTAAATAAATATGGAGAAAGAATCGGTAAACAAAATAAGTCCTGAAGTTTTAATTGCAACTGCAACGCGCTCATAGTTCTCTTTCAGGGGTTTCTAAATATTCCCCTTAGAGATAACGTTTATGAGAAGAGAAGTAACATCAGGGTTTGCTTTAATTAAAACGAAATGTGACGAATATACGATTTAATTTTAAAATTAGTTAGGTAACAAATGAATCTCAAATTCACAAATGGATCATGACCGGTTGACGATGTTGATGATGCTACATGGAAGCAATTTGGAGAAATGTTAAAAAATAACGATGTATTTATTTCTCAACCTTTTTAAATGTATGTTCAACCGACCTTTTATTTATTTTATTATTAATGTACACACAGAAAAATAGATACAGATAAGACATAATCATAATTATGAGTACAAAGGTACTGCTTATTTCTTAAGAAAATTTCTTCCAGCAGACCTGCGACAGGAGAAAGAAATGTAGAGAATAGTGTGTGAGAATAAGAAGGGAAAAAAAAATGCGAATTCTTGAACTAAAATATTGAAATAAACCTACACGTATAACGTAATAGATTACCATAATATACTTAAATAAATACATAGAGCTTAAATATATAAACATACATACTATAGGTATATAAATACTCACAGTTGAGAGGAAAGATAATGCTCTTTTACTCAATATTTTTATTTAGATAAACTCACCGTGAAAACTTAGGTGCAGTGAACTTGAAATAGTTGGCTATTTAAAAAAATGATGCCTGTGAATGCTTTATTACCATTTGACCATTCATTCAAAGTTTTTCTTCCACCGAATTCTACCAAGTCAGAGGTTATTTTGTACCTCTCTTGGTCACCCCACCCCCCTGACATCCCCCGAGCCTCTGTTTGTCCAGCTCGTTGCGACACCATCCACCATCACAGATTTTTACGACCACCACCAGTGACCTTCCCACTCCCAGAATATCTTCCTAACTGGGTCTAGGTTTATTAGTTAGTAATAAGGTCAATGAGGAGCTCGTGTCTAAGTAACAGTCACACGGGTCGATCCATCAGGTTAAGCTACGCTTGCCGGGATGGGTGACCATGTTTACATACCGAGACTCCTCCGTGCCTCAGAAAGAACGTTAAGCCTTTCCCGGCTGTTGGTCCCGGCTGTCATTCGTGGATCTTTGACAGTCTTTATGGGTCGTCAGAAGTCCAAAAGTCTGACAGCCAGTCTTATCAAGGGGTATCGTATTACCTAGTTACTGGGTTGTGAAAGTCAGATAGGCAGTCGCTGCATGTAAAATACTGGTATTTGACTGCACCCGGTCAGACTGGAAGCCGATCTCAGCGTAGTTGGGAAACGACAAGGAATGGTATTATCTATCCCGATCCTATGTTGGTCGGATCCAGGTTTTAATCGTTTGTCCTTTTCGATCGATCGTCATTACATTTCATCACAAACTGGCGTATTTAAGTATAGACACAGCTTAAGGGTGTAACATACACACAATTATAACTTAGTCTCGGTATAAAATGTGAATCGAATTATGCCTGTCCATTAAAGTAAATAAAAGTACCAAGTAACTTCTAGATCACATTTAAAGGAAAAAAGTTATAAGTGGGCAAATATAAAAAAACAATAAGCGTCGACATGAGATACAGCCTGGTGACAGACGGACAGCGGAGTCTTAGTAATAGGGTCCCGTTTCACCCTTTGGGAACCCTAAAAAGGTGTTCGTGGAGATCAGATACATAGCTAGTCAAGCATACCTAAGCATAATCAGCCTATGACAATTTTCCCACTACTGGGACACAGGCCTCCTCTTTGTGAGAGGGAGTGGGCTGGTAATGCACCACGCGAGCCCAGTGCGGGTTGATAGATGTCACATACCTTTTTGGTCCTAGGACATGCCGGTTTCCTCACGGTGTTTTCCGAATGTTTCTTTTGCCAGCGGTGAAGGCTGGTCAAAGCTGAACAAAAATATTTATCAAATTTTTTGCTTTTACTAATTGTCATCTTGAAGGTTATCACACCACCACATTCAGTGAAATTAAGCACACCTTAAGGATGACAAATAGGTGAATTTAAATTCAATCAGTAAGTCTTCCGCTCTAAACATAGTATCTGTTTGTTTGTTGACCATTTACAGAAACATCAAGACGGATGAACACACTTACTTTGTTTACTCATATTCTTTACACAATACTTGGTGGTTATATTTTTGTACAATCACGATTTCTGATTTACGATATATTAAACAGTAAGTTCCTACTTAATGTTACAAAATGTAAATGTCACTACTTTGAAAAATGTTATCTGCTTAAATAAAAATAACGTACTACGTAATAAAAATCTTAAATTCACTCAATGTGAGACACCGGTCAACAACCTAAACCGGTGGGTCTAAAATTGAGAATTTTTGCTTAAGAGTCCTAATACATTTTTTTACGGAAATTCATGATTTTTGACCATGTAATTTTCAGCAGCAGTAAGATATTTTAATTATTTGATTATAATAACTATAGTGCCATTCTCTTTCTTGTAAGTTGGAGTTGCACATTATTTTCGTGTAATTTTCTGAGTTGACGCGAAATTTATAGTACTTTAATTTTATTTATTGTAATTTTGTCTTATTATATTGAGAAACGAAAACTAATGAAACGTATTCACTGTAGATCGAAGTTTTGTATCATGTTAGTTTATTTGATTTAATTGTGTTTATTTGGAATTTAATGGACGCTGAATCAAGACATTTATTCGTTTTCTTTACGATTTTTCCCTGAAAACTCAAGGAATTTAAAGAAATTCTAGAACTCCAATAAACATGTAAAACATTCAAATTATCGTTTAGTAACTTTCGCTTTTATTATAACTGAATGAAACAATGTGAATTTGAGCGTCAAAGTTCCATTGCCGACGTTTTTCCTTGTAAACTGAGTTCGTAAAATATTCATAGTAAATTACACGAAAAGAAAAGTTAAAATGTGTAACTCCAACTTACAATAAAGAAAATGGCACTATCGTTATTCATAATCAAATAATTCAAATATCTTACTGCTGCTGAAAATTACAACGTCAAAAGTCATGAATTTGCGTCAAAAATGTAATAGGACTCTTAAGAGTTCGAGTTCCTTTTATAACGAAGGTGCTGACCTTCGATAAATAAGCAAAAAGACATGATTACTCAGAAAGGATTTGTTTATGAAAATTCATCCCCTACGCAAGATCGTAATTTTTGTCGTTGGGGACTCACATCGGGCACACGGCTTGTCCAAAATAATTGATCTCCAGTCGAATAGTTCGTAACTGACAGTTCAAGTTTTTGTCGCTTCAACCATTTAAAATAGTCATCATAAGGTTGGCTGTGAGCTAGCTGTGCTAAGTGTCACCCTAACCCAATATCCTTTCTAATATAAACTGGTCAGGGTTCTGTGTTGACGTGAAATAGTCAAACTGTGATAAACAGACAGACTGGATTCACTTTCAGATTTATAGGAATAACTAGCTGTTGCCTGCAACTTCTTCTGCGATCCAGGATAAAAATCGTAGCCCATGTGCCAAATTTCATCCAAATCCCTTCAGCCGTTTTAGCTTGAAAGCGAAACAAACAAACAAACTTTCAACTTTCGCATTTATAATATTAAGTTAGGATGTATTTTCGATAAGTTGATTTATATCAAAGGGTCATAAAGTACAAACAAATAACATCCTATTGTTCGGACTTAGCCATGTCACCATGGCATTATTAATGAATGTCTTTAGCACTTTAGCATGCAAACGCTACTTCCTAAGGTATACATACTTGTGAATTGCTGTGAGTACTTCGGTGTAATAAATTGATTAAACAAAAATCGAACCTTTGAAGTGGGTCCTTCTGATACCTAAAACGATTTTGGATGTATAACATCTTTCCTATCGCATTTCTGCAATTTGAATCAAAATCGAAATAATCAAATCTGTGTAAATAATCAAAAAGTACGTAAGTGTGTAACAGAAAATCTTTTTACAATGAGCGCGCGGTGCTTGAGATGGTACCAACCAATTTTCCGAGAGATTGTAAACGTGATGATGACGATGAAGGTTATGGTGATGATGAAGAATATTGTTTATATCATATATACGTCAGTCAAGATGCCAGATGCAGGACTTATGTCCCACATTTTTTTTTTTTTTTTTTTGTTAATTGATAACAGTTTCAGGCGCCTATTCACATTTTCATAGCAACTTGTTTCGTACAACCTTACAGTCTTACACATTTGAATGTCTGAAACTAATGTGTGAGCGAATCCTACCTTACCGGCAAAAGGGACCACTACTGATAAATAGAATTTTAGGCTCAATGAACCTGACATTTCCCTTTTCTTGGAAAAAAAACCCTTTGTTTAAATTGGTCACCCTATCAAGAATAATCATAAACTAAGTAGGCAACGATAGTCAAAGTCAAAGAAAAATAATTTATTTCCATTAGGCACATAAAAGGTACTTTTGAACGTCAAAATTTACAAAAATCTGAATTGATTCTAGTCGCCCCTTCCAATATCAAATCCTAGTGCATGCAAGTTAAAGGAACAACATACAGGAATGGTTTGCAAGTAGGTATAATATGATTGTTCAACATGTGTGGTGGTAGCGTCAGCAAAGTCAGCATGTGCGCGTCGCGTGGAACTAACAATCAACTTTGTTCGGCTTCTCTGTCACAAATGTCGATACTGATTTGTTGTATGGTCAGCAGATTCAACATCGGTAAAACTATTTAATATATAATATAGTAACTGGTTTCGAAGGCTCTTATCTCATACGTGCGACAGTCATAGGCTGGTTATATTTGGATTGGTATCGTTAAGAAGATTTCTAGCCTTTCGGATTTTCAGTCGTCTTTTACCAGAAAGGTGTGTTACAGATCATCAAACTGAACAATTTTCGCTATGGGACTCAAAGTCAAAGTCAAATAATTTATTTCAATTAGGCACAAAAAAGGCACTTTTGAACGTCAAACTTTACAAAAAATAATAAAAACTGATTCTAGTCGCCCATTCCAAAAGGTAGTTTTCGTATGGAGAAGAATGGGCAAGAAACTCCACCGTTACTCTTTTAAAAAAATCATTATACTTTGTATACACTAATTATATAATTATATGTGAAGACAATGCACCTAGAATAAGATTACTATACCACGATAGGTAACAAGAATGAAAAATGAAGGAATGACATAAATTAATTATGATAGATGCATGGTGCTCACATACTTACAAACATTGTAAAATTATACTATATTTCTAACATTATAATAAGTAATATTAATAATAATAAGTCAGTGCGTCGTAATTGCGAAAAAAATATTAACTGTCCCATAGAAAACTTCAATATCTACCCGACGTAAATGTATGGGACGGCTAATTATTTTTTTACAATAGATTAACTGGCGTTAATAAACTGTAAATTCTTTTGCTAACCGTACGAACGGACTTTACCCGCAAGTCCAAAGGTTGTCACAGCGATGTGTTTATTGAAGGGCGAAGTCCAAGGAGACCTCAACCCCTATCATTATGGTTTCACTATTTGGTGGTAGTCCCGATCAATATCGTTAGCATTCGACTCTAATAATAGATTACTTGGGAACGTCGGCTTTTTAATTACTTTACTAAAAGGTTGGCACATAATATTATGAACTGTGTGGCTCCATATTGCAACGACCACCACGTTCGTTTTAATTTAGTTGTAGCATTCAACTAAATTAGAACTAACGTGGTGGTCCTTCAGTATCTAAACCATCGCTGTTAGTGCAGAGGAGAACACTCCTTTAACTCGGTCATTAACAAATGTTTTATACAAATGTTTTTGACAAGTCTTTTACATGATTTGTTAAAAAAAAAGGTTATGGGTCTTAACGCGGACTAACCATTATCCTTAGACTCCGAAAAAGATGGGATAGACGATAGACCAACTTTTTACAGAAGCAGAGGATATTATAGCTGAAAATCAAGGGATGGTGATATGGATGATATTCCAAATGAACTTTTCTTAATAGCACTAGTACAATAATCTTCCTGAACCTCATTTACTTAACTCCGTACAATGTTATACGTTGACATTGTAGAGTGTTAAAATAGACGGTCATTGTCCGTTATCTGCGGGTAACGTAACTGTTGTTTGTGTGGTGCGATTGAGCAGCACGTGGCACAGAGTAAAGAAAACGTGGTTAAGTGTGTAGTAATGTAATTATCTATATGATGCATGAAAGAAGATGATCGCCCGTTTCGGATAATAACTCAATTAGTTTTTTTTTTTGGCTTATAATAGCTTTATACATCCACCATCAAGGAGATGATGAAGGGGTAAATTCGACCTCTTCCAATAAGACTAGTATCGAGTAGCGTTATATAGAGAGAACTAAAAAGAAAATAGACCGTGCCTGTTGTAGGATATTTCAGACTATTAATAATGATAATTATGATATGGTCAGCGATGTCTGGGTGACTGAAGTATCACGTCCCTGTTTTCCGCCAGTGTGAATTCTGTTACAACGTTGGCAACTGAAACATGACACAATACGTGTATTTCACTGTTAGTGCCACCTCCTTCAACTCTACTCGCTCCAACTTTCATATTTTCTACAAGAATTATTCCGAGTATAAGCTGCCCCTGAAATTAAACTGTTTACAGTCACAAATCACCCAGAAACATCCAGACTTGATACAAATATCTGGACGTACAGGCCTCACATATTTTTGTCGTGACGCGGGAATCGAGCCCACGACCCTGACTACAAAGTCGGTTCTGAAAAGATAAATGATGAAATTTTTCATGTTCTTATGGCAAGATATTTTCGTGTTAAAATACTCAAATAATTATCAAATCTTTTTAAAGGGTTCTGTGGCATATTTTTTCCCGAGTTATTTGTATCCCATTGATAATATTGCAACAACTTCATACATATGGCCATACTGTAAAGTTACTGTCAGGAATGAAATATTTTGACTTATTTGCTCTATTTAATTACCATTTATAGTTTTACTCATTTCAACTTTTCCTTTGTTAATTAAGTGGTTATAAAAAAAAATATTACTAGACATTTTAGAGATGGGCACGGAACCTTCTCCATGCAAGTTTTTTTCATTATATTTCATCACGTTGACAAGATATTAAATAATGCAAATGATTATTTCCATCAGACAGCAATATTTGCTTACAAGATGTCAACAATGAACAGAGTCATCAAATGTAAGGCTTCTGCCATTTTGTAGTTAAATAAGTACCTTCACCAAATATAATAAAAGAGTTCTAGTTTATTTAAACCAATAATTAATGCTTCATCCTTGTTTGAGTTGGGTCGAGTCGGCACAGCCGAAATCGAATGTAATATATTTTGCCGTCCGGCTGTGCCGTACCGAATCATGCCGACCCGAACACAAAAGTAGCTCGCCTAACAATGGGTACTTATGTAAGGCTCACTAATTAAAGTAATCCATTCCCCGATCAATAATAATGAAAATTTGATCCAGCCTGTCCCACCTTGCTGTCCTCCCGCCAGCGACGCCCTAAGCCGAGGTTCGTACCCCACAGGGGGTGCCCTTAGCGAGCGTTCACTTAATTTAACATAGAATAGTTTATGCCCCTGGCTGGAGGCTTTAAGTTAGTAGCTTAAGGCATCCACAGGATAGTCCGGTTAAGCAGCTGCGACCTCAATCTGAGAGTCAACTGCGATATGCAATAACAAAAAAAAAAAAAAAAAAAAAAATTAAGTAATCCATTGAGCTTAGTAACTTACTCCAGACATTTCAGCGAAAAACTTCCAAAAATTGCATAAATTTAAGGTATTTGATTATATTGTAGTATTTGATTATATTATATTGGTAGGTTAGGTTAGGTTTCAAAATTCAAAAGTCATTTTATTCAAACTAGGTTATGGATAATGTGAACATTAGTACAAGTTTTCACTGACAAAATTAGGATAGAACAAGAGAGAGTAGACAGGTAAGAGAAAGTAAAGTAAGAACTCGGAGCGAATAATAAAAAATAGAACATGAGAAGTGTCAGTGATCTTCGAAGAAACGGTTACTAACCTTTTTTTTTAGTTTACTGACACTGGTGATGAATAAATCGAGATCATCAACATTCTGACACATCGAGTTGTATGATCATCTAATAGTATAAGAGTATTGTCTATATATACACTGTACAGAGGGAACATACAGAGGACGATGATTCCTAAAGGTAAAGGATGGAACACGAAGCCCAATTCTGCCAAGCAGTTCAGGACAATCGGTTGAACCATTAGCTAAAATGAACAAAAATGCCATGTCAGCCATTTTTCTCCGCTCGTTTAGTGGAAGAATGTGAAACTTCCTGCAACGACTATGATAGTCAGTAGAAGTAGAAGTCGAGCGACCCTTTGGGAAACCGAATTGTTTACATTTTAATAATTTATGTTTATTTAAATGTCTTTTCAATTGATCTAGCATCAATTTTTCAAATATTTTACTGAAGGTGGGAAGCACAGAAATTGGTCTAAAATTCGTGGGGTCTGATGTGCTGCCCCATTTAAACAAAGGTATTATTTTACTAGTCTTCATTAAGTCATGAATTACACCACAGTCAATACACAGTTTCTGTTAAGATCTACAAGGAAATAGCCATAAGAATTTTGCTTCTGTTAAATTGCTTGCTGCTGTTAAAAGTTGACTAAATAAATTCATCCAACATAAATTAATAAAGCAATATTCGTGGTGTTCAAACTTGAAACAAACAGCGTGATAAGAAACATAGTTAAAAGATCTTTTTAAGGAAACAACACAGGTTTTAGGCTAATAAGACTGCATAGGAGTCTAAACTTTAAAGAAAATGTTTTGGTCCTGTAGATATTTAAGGATACCTTGAAAAAAGTTGACCTGGGTTTAGAGGCAGGTATAGGTAACCTGAATGAGAAATGAGGAGATTTGCATGAGAAACAAGGTAACTGCCATAGAGTAATGGATTGCCAAACCTCTTAGCACTTTGCACCCAGAATGGTCGGGGCCAAGAGTCCTCAACTGGCAGTAACAGAAGGTGCAGCGTCTACTAGGCGAACCGATGACCTGGGTCCTATGTAATTTAACTGAAATACGACATATTTGTCGAAAATTTACAAAGTGGTCACAGTTTCTCGACAGGTGCTGTTGATTAAAACAGAAAATGTATGATAGAAACTCGTAAAATGGTCATGTTGTCCACCTGTCAACTGTCACCTGTCGATTTTATTAAATAGGCCACTGATGAATGCCTTTCGGCTGAGGTGGTAGTGGTGGAGCCCCCGACATACTAAACTTGGCTTTTTCCAACGATCTGTTTTGTTAAATATATATAATTATCTAGGTACTGTTCTTTGCTTACGATAAGTCAGACTCGTGTATTGGCTGCTTCCACTTTCATTTTGTATACATATTCCGACATTGTGACGTCATTAACGTGTCGTGTTTTGCTCAGCATCACAGTTTTGAGCATTGGACTTACCTCACGTTCAGCGTATAGGATGGAAACCATATCCTGGGGGGTAATTGCGTAACAACAATGGCAATCGAACGCAATGCTTTTCATTTGAACAGTTCAGCCACGTTCGTTGCGTAATTTACGTTGTTGAGTAGACGAATTCAAACATATGAAGCGATGGGTCACAAAATGAAAGATATAGTGATCTTTTTTTTCTTTCTATTTATGAACCATGGTTACTAAGTACGTGGTCCTAAATCTTAGGCCTACGATTGCTAGTAAAGTTCGTTGCTCGACCCATAGCTCGCCAGTCTTAACTATTGAGCTCTTGTGGTAGCGGCACCAATAAAACCTCTTTAAATGCCCCAACAAAAATGGGAATAATTCCTTCTCAATCCAAGGGCTACCAAACTACAGTCTATAAACCAATTATAAACAGCCAAAGTCAAAGATAAAATCTAGTTTTATCGCCAAACATACATATTAACTAAGAAACTATTAGCACAACGAGATATACACTGCCACTATATTTGTAAAACACACAGCTCAAATCCTTTGCAAACTCTCGGAAACATAATATATAACACTATCATTTTATTATTACCTCATTCCTCCAAGAATGCTCTTTTGGAACAGTCATAGTTTTAATATCTACCGACAATTAGACATTCGGTATATTAAGGTAGTTATTATTTAAAATAATTAACAAAATATCAATATGGTGACGGCTAAGAGTGAAGCGGAGATGACGAGGGCTGCTGAAGAGATTCCTCATGATCATCTCTTCAAGGTGACAGGATTATCTTCCACGAATTTGGAGAAGTTGGCTCAAGGTAAGTCTTGTTTTATTTTGGGACTGGTGACGTCATCCAGATAATTCTGTTTTTGGTAGTTGTAGTCAATATGCGGTTAACTCAATTGGATTAGTACAAAATTTGCAGTGTTTTGATTGCACAATTAATGCAACCAATAATGTTTGTTAAAATCATTAACCCCTACATTTACAGCAGCAGCAGTGCATCGCAGTGTATCTCTTAAAACGTAAATAATTTTGACCAAAAAAAAAAGAATGATATTTTCTAGTCTTATTTTAATACAGTGATGGAACTCAAACCACAATTGAACATACATTACTGCTTCAAAAAAATCTTCAAACACACCTCTTAACTGTCTTTAAAGCAGTTTATACCTTCACTAACAATTATAATTATAGTTAAAAATATACCATAAAATGTCGAATGCCAAGCTGCATTCAGTGATGGATTATAATGAGTAATATGAGCAATATGATGAAAAAAACAACGAAAAGCATTAAAAAAGTACAAAAGTGTAGGTAGTTATTTTCTTTACTCTTTACACGTAAAGAAAAAGACAGAGACAACGGTAAATCGGAACCCTGCGCCTTAAGGAAAAAAAAATAAGCAGGAAAAGTTAGCTTTGGTGAGTACTTCTTTGCTGAACATATTCTGGTCTAGATTCCCGGGTCCACGCTAAGTGTTATTGGGTTTTCTATCAAGAATTTCTTAGTAGTAAGCCGGAGTCAGGCTTTGTCTCGATTTGATGGCCATAGTGGCCATCGAATGGACCCTATTACATAATCATAACTTATTAGCTTTTGGAGCAGCCGTGGAGAATGAAAATTATCCCACGAAACCGTACTACTGGGAAAAAAAGTATCCCAGGTCATGGTCTACCCGTGTGCCCATCAAAATCCGTTTTGTCATTAAAGCATGAAAAGGTAACAGACAGGCAGACAAACCGACAAACACATACAGAGTGACTTTCGCAATTATAATTTTAGTATGGATAAGACATATGCATTCCTGAAATAGATTCTGCAGTCGATTCAGTTCAAACAAGTTTCAAGACTTTATTCTGTTACGCATTGCTTATCCTTCATCAATTGGAAACTCATTTGCGAAGACCTTCAGTGCCTCAAACTGCCACATAAATAGTGTCATAATATATTAAAACTAGCCAGCGGTAATAAACCTGAAGTGAGTGACATTTATTAGTTAAAGACGAAGAGACCAGGGGTACTGGCAGAGTTCCAAGCATTCGGGTTAAAACCAGACCGGTTCGAGACGATTTTGTTTTGATCATCACGTATATTTGGCTTAATTGAGCGAGAAATATTTTGTTTTTGTCTTGCTTATAGTACTGAATTTTTCAGATGGGTTTTTCTAGTGCTTTGCAAAGAAAACCAACCCAATAAAAACTCATATATTTCTGTAGTAAAAAGGTGAAAGAGATTTTGAAATGAAATTTAATGAAATTGTTTATTCTGTAAGTAGGATAAAATCACTTTTACACGTCATCTTAAAAAAATAATTAAAACTTAGCTAGATGAGTTTGGCGTTTCCTATCTGACTACTCTGAGAAGAAAGTCCAAAACAAACTCAGTATCTTTTAAAGTTCAGACATAATCTTGGTCAGGCCATATGAGGACCATGTAGATTAGTCTGAAATGGTCTTTTGAGAAAAGAACCACACAGATTTGAGTGGACCTGTACTGTCAGTGCAAGCATTTGTCAGTAATCGTGGAGCTCAACTCAGAACTTAAGGAGCTCAACTCGACGAACAATACCAAAGAAAGGACATTTTAGTAGGCCGCATAAACTACTCAAACTGCCAGACCATCATTAAAACTAACCGAGAAAGAAAAAAATGAAGGGGAAAAAAAAATATCCACATAGTCCTCACATTCACAATAATTAAAGCAATTTAATACTTTACCAAGTAATCATGTCATTTTGTGTTATAATTTTCAACAATGTCAATATGTATATAAAACTCATCATCATCATCATCAGCCTATAACGTTCCCACTGTAGGGACACGGCCTCCTCTCAATGAGAGGGAGTGGGCTATAATCCACCAAGCGTGCCCAGTGCGGATTGGTAGATGTCACATGTCTTCGAATTTTTGATTCTAGGACATGCCGGTTTCCTCACGATGTTTTCCTTCACTGTTTTGAGAGCAGTGGTGATGAAATAATTTACACAAAGTAATGCGCCTGTCTGGGTTCGAACCCACGACTTACTGTTTGTAAGTCGGGGCCGCCACCACTGGGCTGCACCGCTGCTCTGCTATATAAAACTAGTCTATTTTAATGATTTTACAAAAAAAACAAATTTCATGGTTTTATCACAAGGCTTAGCAGAGCGAGCACCTCATTCCCATGTTTTTTTTATCTTCTAAATAATCTGAAATTGTAGAGTACCCTTTTTTACAAAGTTTGTTTTTGATACAGCTCTTAAATCGTTTAATGGGTAAGTTTCGAATGTCGATGGGAAGTTTGTTGTAAAAGCGTATACGACCCATGAACGAGTTGCCTACTCTGTGGAGACGAGTGCGATGTACTGCAAGGTTGTGTTTATTACTGTTATTTAAACTATGAATATCGGAAATCTTCTTAAAACTTGATAACTAGATATATTTTTGTGTACATACAATAGGTTTTCAAAAATATATTGTGAGACTACAATCAGAATATTTATTTCTTTGAATTTTTCTCGAAGGGAATCTCTCGGACCTAGGTTGTAAATGGTTCGAACAGCCCTTTTCTGTAGAACAAAGATAGTATTAATGTCCAAACAGGTTCCCCAGAGAATAATTCCATATGACTTAAGACTATGAAAATAACTAAAATAAACAATTCTGGCTGTGTCTACGTCAGTTATCTGTCTAATTTTTTTAACAGCATAGGCGGCCGAACTTAGCCTTCCTGACCATTTCCCTATGTATGGGCCCCATTGTAATTTACCGTCAATAGTGATTCCAAGAAAAACTGTCGACTCAACAGGGTCCAGCTCTATTCCATTAACTTAACATTCGTAGTTAGCTAAAAAGATTAGGGGATGCAGTTTCCTTTATTGCCCATGCCATTATATTCCTCTACTTATAGCAGTACAGTTTATTGGAAGAATTGTGTATGATATTATATATACTTACGCCTCCACGCATGTCTTAAATGTACATCTGGCGCTCCTTGGGCGACTAGCTCCGTTACCTTGCATTTTTAACCACGACGTATACTATTCTGCTCGACATTTATGTAGTTTCTGCCGACAGTAGCTACCTACTTCCTTTTGAAAAATATACTTGAGCTTCTTGCTCAGTTATTTGTGGTGAAAGGCTGGCTTTACTCAACTGTTCCGAAACATGACCGTAGATAAATATCTCCTGCCTGTCAATATCATAAGTTGAACTTTATAGTACCTGTTTGACTAAAGCGACTTCAACATTCTTCCAGAACCTGTGCCTTCAGACTTCGAGGAGGCAATAGCTGCGACGGGCTATGGCAGGTTCAATATAGCCCTTATGCTGTGCGTCATCCCAGCCTTCTGGAGCGCTGTCTCCGTTACCAGCTCCATCAGCTACATCTTCACGAGGGCCCAGTGTGACATGGGGCTGAGTTTATTGGATATGGGGACTATCACGGCCATGACGTATGGAGGTAAGTTCACCGACATAAATGACCAATTGCTTTGCGGAAATTTCAATAGGACACTTAGTGGTAGAATTTAGGATATCTTTCTGTCTCGCTGAGATCACCAAGTCTTTGTCTAGGCATGGTGTTTTTAATAACGACATGGTTGGCGCAGTGGTTAAGCGTTTGACTGATGCGCTGTGTGTCGCGGGTTCGATTCCCGCACGGAACAAATATTTGTATGACCAACAATTAGTTGTTCCGGGTCTGGCTGTTTGTGTATGTGAGTTTAAAAGTTTGTAAACGCACCCACAATACAGGAGAAATTCCTAGAGTGGGGCAAAGATAAAAAAATTAAAAACCAGATCGCTATCTACTTTATGGAAACGTGCTTCGTGAGAAAATTGACGAGTCTTTTAAACTGGGCACAGAAATACTCTTCTTGGTGGCAGCAATAGGTAAGGAAGTCTTCCCATGTAGCATGAACGAAAATATGCAATATAGCCGGCTTTAATGCTGTTCAAAATTCGGGTCATCACACTTCCGGGGGTGTGTCAGTGGTGTGTCACTACGTTGAACAATGGTAATCACGACACACCTTTCGTTACGACTCGTAATAAATCTAATCTTATTACAGTAATTACTTTGAAATACACGAGAGGTTTTCACGTGATTTCTACAATAAAATGCGCAGCAGTACCTGGCAGTAGAAAGAAAATATATGGATTTTTTAAATAAGGATTATATGGCTAGGAAGTAAGTGTTCACTAAAATGTCGACCAACGGATATGTATGAAAGGCAAGGTGGGTACTTCGCTGACCCTAAAAAAAATTGAATCAGAATGCCCTGGGTATTAAATGCAAATGTATCCCAAAAACTGCCTTATTAGGTAGGTATGCATGTCTTTAAAAAGACCTATCATGACCTATCACAATGATAATCAGTCACTAACTAAATAGACAACACATCTCCTTTTTTGTATATTTGTCGAATTTAAACAAATACCGTGAATTCTCTTAGCAAATATTTTCTTTTTAAAACAAAGAAATGTACCAATAACATGTTCCCATAAATCTTTTGTACACAAGAGGGTGTGATTTGCAACAAATAAATATGTGCAGTAAGATCATTCTTGTCAATCTCTGATAGCATCTAGCTTATACGTATAGCCACCACGATTCCAAAATAACATTAATAATTTATTTTTATTTTTATAAGTTGTTTATAAAAAACTGAGAAATAATCTCTTATACAAGCAACTTCTTTTACATCAATTTTTATTGATTTATTTTCCTTGTAGTTTTTTCTAATGCGCCTTCTGCACATAATTTTTCGTTATCACGGCTTGATAAACATTGTCTATATTTATAGTTTTTTAAACAAACGCCGTGTGATGTGGCATATGCCGTGCGTGGCTAATGTCATAACATACATGCTTTTGGACAGATTTTGGTTGCGCGGGCGCAACACAGCATTCGCAAAACAGTTTATAATTATAACATCCGAGACGTTTTTCATTTCCTAACGAAATTAAAGATTTTTTTTCTCTACGACAAATAAATGTGCCTTGTTGAATTACGTGTGTTTATAAAACAAAATATTATTGAAATAGTCCAATAATTATACAATAAATCATTTTAATTGCCTAAAATTAATTTCTTTCAACGACATCCGCATACCAAATTTTCAAATAAATAAAGAATTTATAGCTTATGATACAGTAAAGAACTATGACTACATCTGGCCACAAGGACCATGATCGGCCTAGCCGTTTTCGGAATTTATTGGGGCCGAATACCTGAATACTGTGGTATGAGGACCAATTCGGAAAAGCCTTTGTTATAATAATTTCACGACATCATCAGTATTCGTCGTCATGTGACCGACTCTAAGCCTTGTATAATGAGACAACAACTCACAACAGACAAACAACATCAACATTTCAATTCCTAGACATTATGTACTGATAATAAATATGTACCGACATCACCTGTTTCAGATCATATCATAGTTACACAAACAATGTGAAACTCTGCAGTTTCCACTCAAATATTTAGTTAATGACGACAGCAGTTATGTAAAATTACTTTGTGATTAATTCTTGTTTGTATTGCTAATTTGCTACAATTTTCGAGATACGATTGTGGGCTCAGTGTTAGGGGAAAACGTATTATATTTGGTAGGTACCCGGAATTGTAGATATTATTTCTTGGTTTACTAATGATAAGCATAAAATATATTGTCATAATTTACATTGGCATAACGAAATTCAACATATTTTTTGCCATAATGTTTATTGCCCTATATACTGTTGGCATAATAATTACATAAGACAGTCCCCCAAAACGCCCACTGTTCACCACTTCCTAGTGCTTTTGCTGGGAAGAACAACAAACTTCCCAGCAGCACAGCTGTCTGTTCAGTTAGAAAAAAAAATATTCTATATAATAGTATGCAAGATAATTTACATTACGAAAAACATAATTTAGATTATAAATTAATAGCCATATGACAGCTAGCACACGCCAATATACTAACCAAAAACATCGAGGAGTTTCTCAAGCAGAAATAAAAATTACTAAACGTAAACAATATCTAAAAAATAAAATAAGCCTCCAGGTATAAAGGGCGTGCCTGCTTACATATAGCTGTAACTAGAAGTTATAATTGATAAACTAGGACCATCGAGGTAAAAAAAAATAATTGTCGAGGTCGCTAGCTAACCACATATTGCAATACAACTCATTAAAAAAAACATTGTAATGAGTAGATTATGTCAACAATAAATTGACTTATAATGTAAAATTATAAACAATTATATAAACTCATATAACCTGTCAGTAGGTAAGCATAATTTTATGAACGCATAATGATATTTACACATAATGTTCTTTGGAATAATATTTTTATTCCAAAGAACATTAACCATAAACCCTGCAACTCCAAATTTTGCCCAAACAAATTAGACCAAATGACAGTTATGCTAATCTTTACAAAATGCCAAAGTATTATTGTGCCACAGTATTATTATGCTAATCAAAATCAAAATCAAAATCAAAAGTCATTTATTCAAATTAGGCTGAGAATCAGCACTTTTCGAACGTCAAAATTACATAAGACAGTCCCCCAAAACGCCCACCCTTCACCACTTCCTAGTGCTTTTGCTGGGAAGAAGAAGTGGCGCAACAAACTCCCCAGCAGCACAGCTGTCTGTTCAGTTAGGAAAAAAAAAATGATTCTATACAATAATTTACAAGATAATTTACATTACGCAAAATAAAATTTAAATTATAAATTAATAGCCATATGACAGCTAGCACACGCCAATATACCAACCAAAAACATCGAGAACTATACTCAAGCAGAAATAAAAATAACTAAACGTAAACAATATCTAAAAAAAAAAAAGAAAATAAAGCCTCCAGGCATAAAGGGCGTGCCCGCTTACATAGAGCTGTAACTAGAAGTTATAATAATATTGATAAACTAGGACCATCGAGGAAAAATAAATAATTGTCGAGGTCGCTAGCTAACCACATATTGTAATACAACTCATTAAAAAAAACATTGTAATGAGTAGATTATGTCAACAATAAATAAAAATAAAATAAATGTACATAAAAAGTAAAATTATAGACTTTTATATAAACTCATAAAACCTGTCAGTAGGTAAACTAATTCTGGAGAAAGAACATTTAAACATTGTCTTGAGTTAATCACAGCGACCAACTATTCTTATCATTTAAGTAGTCGTTGATAGAATAGTATGCCTTTGAACAAAGGTTGGACTTTACTTTAGTTTTAAACGCATTAAAAGGCAAATCTAGCAAACAAGAGGGTAGCTTGTTATAAAAGGTTATACCAAGCCCAACAAATGAGTTATGAACCTTATGAAGCCGGTGAAAGGGAGCACGTAGTTTATCCTTACTTCTAGTGTTAACGTTGTGAATATCACTGTTTTTAGTGTATAAGTGTATAATAATATAGTAAGTAATATATAAGATGTTGGCGAAGATGTATTGTGATGCCACTGTGAGGATACCGATATCTTTGAAAAAATCTCTCAGAGAAACTCTGGCACCTAGCTGGTAAATTGCTCGAATAGCTCGTTTTTGGAGGACAAATATATTTTGAATATCTGCAGCTTTGCCCCAAAGCAGAATACCGTAGGACATAACGCTATGAAAATAATCAAATTTATATGTCAAACAATATTATCCCTTAAACTTTTATGCCAAGAGGGGGATTCCATTATTTCTTTGGTATTTTAGACTGAAAACTGATTTCTTCTTCTTTCTGACAGATTTTGTTTGATGGATGAACGTAGTAGAAGCAAGAAGAGTTTGTAAGGTTCGTAGCAGAGGGATTCTGTAGTTTCTTCATACCCCCATGGAAAAAAGGGATGAGTTTATAAATGGATGTATTTTGGACTGAGTGTCATGGTGAAATTGGAAATGCTTAAAGTTCTATTTCTGGCCGAAGTTGGAGGATTTCTTAGTGAAAAGTTACTCTTTTTCATAAGAAAACCAGTCCATAGTTCATACCAATTTTCTATACCAGTGAGTCAGTTAAAGACTTACTTAAATCATATTACTTATTAAACCGACTGTAGAACTCAAAAGGCAATCTTTTGTGTGGCTTCACTCGATCGCTAGTCCTAAATTATCGGCAAGAGGAAACTTGAATACCAAAAATATAATTTTATCAAAAACAAATTACTCTCTTGTTTACCAATTATACCTGGCCTGTTTTTCTATGACTCACAAATTCTTGCACAATGATATCGAAAAGATACACAGAATTGCTCTCAAAAACAAAGATAAAGTAAATAACATGTTTTGTTAGCATGTATTACGCACTTTCCTCTACAGTGGCAGAGAGCCAGTAGATGTTAATTTTGTTGTCAATCCAAGAGAAATGGGGCACATATATCGGGTCATACTTGTATGCATTCCTTGAAATAAACGTACTGAATAACATGGCGTAGCGGTGACGTAGCTGCTACGTCATGGGTCGTGTTGCTACGTCGTAGCACGTCGTAGCTCGTAGCAACCTTGCAGCAGTTTTTGCGAAGCTGGTTTATATCACCTGGATAACAGGGTCGTTATTTTTGGTGTTTTCCCCAGTTTAGTATAGCACCTTATTTATTTTTCAGGGGAAATCCCTAGACGGTTTTAAAGGTTGCCGGTGAAATACCAGACACGAGATGAGACTTGAACTTCAGTTAGTAATGGTCGAAAAAGCTTCGGCAGTATCCTCAACAACTATTTGCCGCCATATAGTACTTCAACCATCGGATACCCATGAAAGCCATAATTATAATAATAAAAACTTTTCCTCAATAAAATCACCATGAATCTACAAAAGTTTACAATCGTGTATATTAATATTTACGAAATTAGTCAAGAATGAACGCTAATATTTCTGATCAGCAAGTCGTTTAAAAATGTAACCTAAATAGCATCCTCAAGTTTATCTTGGACATGACAAACAACATCGTGAGGAAACCTGGACTTCTAGTTAACTAGCGACCCGCTCCTGCTTCGCGCGGTTTTTACGACTTGACAAAACATTGAGATTTCTTAGTATTACGTAACTTTAATATTAAGGTATTATACATTTAAACCTTCCGGAATAAATTATCTAAACGATGGTGAAAACCTCATTAAAATCGCGATCATCGGGTTGGCTGGTTTAGAATATGTGGACATACAGACAAACGCGAAAAGTGACTTTGTTTTATAGTATGTTTAGATAAAAAGTCCGAACTACAATCATGCCTTTTCGTTATAAAAAGACGCCTTTGCCTTGCAGTGGGACAGTAATAGGCTGGTATTATCATTTTACAGGGTGGCAGGGACATAGACTCAGTACATGATTCTAGACCACACTGCGTTAAAATTATTCGTCGGTATCTTTATATTTAAACTAGCTGCGCCCCGCGGTTTTACCCGCATAAGTTTCGATCCCGTGGGAAATCGGGATAAAAAGTCTCCTATATGTTAATCCAGGTTATAAACTATCTGTGTGCCAAATTTTATTCAAATCCGTTCAGTAGTTTTAGTGTGAAGAAGAGACAAACATACACTTTCACAAACTTTCGCCTTTATAATATTAGTGTGATAAATATTTTTTCCTCAACTCTCTCTTTGCACCTGCCACTGTTTGTCTCTGCATCACCCATAGGTTGACTGGTAAAAAATTCCTATGGCATTAAGTCCGCCTCTGTACCAAAAAAAATGTGGTAATATATTTTGACCGCGTAGGTTCCTATTTTTTATAACCGACGAATAGTTTCAACACAGTGTGATCCAGAATCATGTACTGAAAATGGTAAAGACAGAAAGAAAGAATAATATATATTTGGACACACTTCGTGAAAAACATAATAACAAAATAAAAAGTGAAAATAATCATAAAGCAATAATAGTGTGTGCCTCACGGCTGCGCCAAAAAGGTAACAGGATGCGCGTCGATGTCCCGCCACCCTGTATATAATACAAAATATGTCCAGATGACGTCACGGGCAACAGCCAGTTCGTTAATAAAATATCCTGTTTCAGGCATGATCTCCTCAGCGATGCTGTGGGGCTTCCTGTCCGACACCCTAGGCCGGAGACAGATCATGGTATGGGGATTCTTCTGCTCTGGCCTCGTGGAGATGACGGCTGCTTTGAGCCAGAACTTCGCCATGCTGCTGGTCATGAGGTTCGCCAGTGGATTCCTGTGAGTATAAATTTATTGAAATAATGATTATTTAATTGTATAGCGGATACATTCTCGTACTGGAGGACTAACACTCTTGTGTGCAGTGTGCGTAATATATGCAGACCGGACAAAAACCGAAGATCATTCCCGTATGGACTATTAAATTAATATTATTAGGTTATTCCATGAGAAACTATGGCGTGTAATTTGTTGTGTACATATATTTGCTTATTGTTGCCCGAAGAAAGATATATGACCACATAAATCGATTTTCTACCATGATGACGTCAGTTGGTAGTGCTTAAAATTATGGCATACACTTTTATGAGGGTACTAACTAATAAATCTATATTAGAAACAGCTTTTAGTGTTCCTATTGTGCCAAGTACCTATATGCCAGACACGTACGTTCGTGCCCGGTTGATGGCAATAGGCTCAAACAAGGGCCTTAAACAAAACTGTCGAAATGTGGGTGGATATAAGTACACCTCTGCCTAACCCTTGTAGAATTACAGGCGTGATGTTATGTTATGGTATGTATACGGTAGAGACAAAAAGTACCTCGGGTTTATCCTGTGTGAGGTCACCAATTAATTCCCTTGGTTTTGTTGACATATAAACATGTATTTATCCATACATATTTTCAACCGCGTTGTTCTTCAAACTACGCAACGGAATTCGATGCATTTCCACCATCATTTAGATAATTTATTCCGAAAGGATTATAATTATGTATGTGGATTTTATATTAAACTTACATTTAATAAAGAAATCTCACTTGTTTGCCAAGACGTAAAAACCATGCAAAGGCAGAAGCGGGTCGCAAGTAATACCATAAACTGGAGTAAACTGTAAAACACAAGACCTCTGCAAAGAATAAGAGAGATCAAATGATACGAGTGACTTTTTGACTTTCAATCTAAATACAGATATCGATAATAGAACGAAGTGAAGGAAAATTATTAGTAAAATTGACTTCACAATCATGTAGGTCGTTCTACATGATTGTGAAGTTGGAAATTGGAATCAAATCGATAATCTAGATAGATAGTTTGAATAGTGAATTATACATTAAACCCGACCAGTAAAGTCAATTATACATTTCTGAAAAGAACTTTAATAATAATTGCGTAGGTCTCTTCTTCATTAGGCGTGCTTTACACTTGTTAGGCGTCGGTCAAGTTTGTAGTATGCCTTACCATTATGCTTGTCATTTTATACTATTGTCTATCGTTAAAATTCTTTTCTCAGTTTTTCGAAAACCTATAGGTGTTTAGATAGAATGCCCACAGGCCCGTTTCCATGCCTACGTTACAAGGTCACTGGATCAATAAGTATTGTTGACTCTTTGAGTACCGTACAAGTGTTCAGCATGTGCATTTGTTTGATTAATAGTACACATAATTACTAATCACTGTCGACTAATCAGGCTGTAAACAATCTTATCTGTTTATGGGTTTCTGATTATCGTTCGCGGAAGTGTAGCGTTTTTTTACGGTGTCCGGGAATCAGCGATTGATAGCGGAAGTGTAGCCTGCGTTTATAATGAAGCCTAGTCTGTGGGCAGCTGAATTTAATTATTTATTGATATCGCACTTCAACGAAAATATCCTAAAATTGATAGAATCATATTTTACTGATAGAGTTCAATGCACCAAAGTCGTCTCGATTATGTCCCAAAACCAAATTAGAAACTGTATACTACTTAAAGCAAAGACCCATAAAATATGGCGTACCCCAAGGTGGCGTATTGGCACCACCTCTATTTCTGATTTACATCAATGATCTTCCAAAAATAATTCAGCATAAGCTTGTTTAGCTTTCTGCAGACGACAGCACAACTATAATAGAATGCAATGACATGAATAATTATGAAAATGATATTAATTCATCTTTAACTAAAATAATAAACTGGCTTAGTGATAATAATTTGAAAATTAACCTAAGCAAGACCAACATCATGCAATACCATTAAGCAGCGTCGTGAAAATATTAACATTAATATAAATTATAAAGACCATAAAATTCAGGAAGTTGATAGTGCTAAATTCTTAGGAATGACTATTGATAATAAACTGACTTGGAACATTCATACTAATATGTAAAAGACTAAGTAAATCTGCATAAGCACTATTCCAACTTTCAAAAAAGGTTAATATTGAGACATTGTTAACAGCATACCATGGACTTGCAGCTTCTGTTTTACGGTACGGTATTATTTTCTGGGGGCGGTCAGCTAATAGGAGGTTGTATTTAAGATTGTTTTTTTTTTGACATTGATAACTAAATAATTCCTCATTTAAATCTGACATCGTTCAATTTTTAATTAATATTCTATAATTGTTATGATTTATTTTAAAATTTTAACTATGCATGATTTTTAAACCACTTTTTTTAAATTTAAATTCATAATATTTAGGTAGATGCACACCATATTTGTACGCCTTCTGGCATAACATCGCGCTCTGTTCACCAAACTCAAGATCTGTATTTCTTTACCTGTGTTAACAAATAAAAGTGATTTGATTTGATTTAAACGACTTACTTACTAAAACATACAAACAAAAATCACATAAAGTTTTAGGTATTGTGAATTCGTCACTTATAGAAGTACACAGCACTAGCAAAGAACTTAATGATATAAGGACATGTAAGATACCGTTACTTGAGTTAGTTACAAGTTACAAAATAAAGCGAAAATGAGCTTTGTTCACAAATACGATGGGAAGTACAGATAAGAGTACATTTAACAAATTAACCACATTTTATAATAACAAGCTATAACGAATATAGCTAAGTCAAATACATGTGCCACAGACAAAACACACCACTATAGAAGTAAATAAAGGATCAACCGAAATTTTGAAAGTCGCAACTTTGTTTTACACGATGTCGCATTCATCTGGTTAAATTAGCCAGCTAAAGGTACCATTCCGTACCTGACCGAAGGCAGGAACTGCACAAAAAATTCTGCGAGCAACTTGAAAATAGCGCTCGCTGGCCGCTGCCGCGGTTGGTCACAGTTCTAACCAAACTTAACCTATTTCACCCAGTTTAACTAAATGACTACCCGACATTCAGCCATTTGGTTATACGCTCAATGACTTAGCTAGTTGTCCTTCAGCTATTTAATTGGATGCCGGCCGGTTTGGTTTTAATGAACGGTCTAGGCGTCCAATTAGCTGGCTAATTTAACCAGATGGCTGCGATATATACACAACTGTAGTTCACTATGAATTGGCAAAACTTTATGATACTCCCCATTAGTTATCTATAGTTTATAAGTGTCAAGTAATAGGGGGAAACCTTTTATTAATTCATCTTCATCATTCAATCGCAAGACGTCTAAAGCTGGACCTTCCCCGATTGACATTACTTGAACACAAATCTATATACCAGCTGCTCTTGAAAGATTATAATATAACATCTAAGCTCGGCCGCTTATGCTGTTAGAAAGATAAGACAGTTAACAGATGTAGAAACCGCGCGTTTGGTCTATTTTAGTTACTTCCACAGTATTATGTCGTATGGCATTTTACTGTGGGGTCGGGCTGCTGACATTGAATCCATTTTCAACCGACTTCAAAAAGGAGGAGGTTCTCAATTCGGCTGTATGTTTTTTTTTTTTTTTTTGTATGTTTGTTACGCGATTACTCCGCCAATTATGAATTGATTTTGATGATTCTTTTTTTGTTTGGTAGGGCATACTTCAGAATTGGTCCCATATAAATTTGGTCAAGATCTGATGAGGGGTTTTTGAGTTAGCTTCAATAATACATATTTTTCCCACCTAGTATATGTGGATGATATTCTAATAGTTCCTGTCACTGTAATTTACATGGTATTCAAGTTTTTGTGGGGGTTTTGTGTTGGTACCACAACTAAAAAGTGAAAAATAAAAACTTTTTCACAAAAAATAAAACCGACTTCCAAAAAAAAACACTACAAAGTGAAAAATAACTTTGATTTCGGAAGTCGGTGGCAAAAAAAAGAAAATAAAAACCCAAAACACCGACTTCCGAAATCAAAGTTATTTTTCACTTTGTAGTGTTTTTTTTTGGAAGTCGGTTTTATTTTTTGTGAAAAAGTTTTTTTATTTTACAAAAGAGAGCTGTCAGAGCCATTTATAATCTAAGTCGTCGCGAATCTCTCAGGGAACTATTTAAAAAGATTAATATTATGACGGTACCTTGCCAATTCATTTATGAAAATATTATGTATGTGAGAAAAAATCTACATCTTTTTAATAAAATAAGTGATAGACATAATTTTAATACTAGAAATAAAGATAAAATAGATCAACCGTTTTTCAGACTATCTAAAGTAAATACATATTTTATGGGGTACTGTTTTAAATGTTACAACAGAATACCTTGTGATTTATTAGAATTAAATGAAAGAAAATTTAAAACTCATATAAAAAGTACACTTTGTAAACAAGCATATTACAAATTAGAGGATTATATCCAAGATAAAAATGCTTGGAAACATGCTGGTCCTGCTCCATAGGACAATTTAGAATCTAGACAAAATCTAACTGGTTGCAAATTTAATTGTATAATATTATTTTTTAAACATTAATTTTATATTCTGTGATTACTTGAACTCACACACTGACTTATTATTAGTAGTACTTGTTAAAATGTTAAGAATATCGTATAATTTTACAATGTTTGTAAATATGTGAGCACCATGCATCTATCACATAATTAATTTATGTCATTCCTTCATTTTTCATTCTTTTTACCTATCGTGGTATAGTAATCTTATTCTAGGTGCATCGTCTTCACATATAATTATATAATTAAAGTATACAGGATATTGTGAAAATATTTTAAAAGAGTAACGGTGGATTTTCTTGCCCATTCTTCTCCATACGAAAACGACTTTTTGAATGGGCGAATAGATTTTTTTTTTTTTTTTTTGTAAATGTTGACGTTCAGTGCCTTTTTTGTGCCTAATTGAAATAAATTATTTGACTTTGACTTTGACTTTGATTATATTTAGTCTGGCCATAAATACTGTTAGAATTAAAAATAAGAAAGATATTACATTTGAATTTGGAATCTCTCATTTTTATACGATTATTCATTGAGTTTTCTAATTTTGGCGCCAATACATTTTACAATATTTTGCTATATTAAAATGGAGTGGGGTGATAAAGAGAACCGAATCGTTGTGATTGCATTACACAAAGTTGGTATGGAGCCAAATGCAATTTTTAAAACTCTCCATACGCTTGGTATTAGTCAAATGTTTGTGTACCGGGCTATTAATAGGTACAATGAGACCTCCTCTGTTTGTGACAGAAAAAAATCTGGCCGTCCAAGTAGTGTTCGTACGAAAAAGGTGGTCAAAGCAGTAAGGGAAAGAATTCGAATAAATCCTGTCCAAAAGCAAAAGCTTTTATCTCGGGAGATGAAGATAGCACCCAGAACCATGTCACGTATTTTAAAAGATGACTTAGGACTTGCAACCTATAAGAGACGCACTAGTAATTTTTTAACTGATAATTTAAAAAAGAATAGGGTGGTAAAGGCGAAACAACTACTGAAGCGGTACGCAAAGGGAGGTCACAGAAAAAAATTGTTTACGGATGAGAAAATCTTTACAATTGAGCAACATTTTAACAAACAAAATGACCGTATTTATGCTCAAAGCTCTAAGGAAGCTTCCCAATTAGTCGACAGAGTGCAACGTGGGCATTATCCGACTTCAGTGATGGTTTGGTGGGGTGTTATACTTTTGTGAAAAAGGTATCAAAACATCGGCACAAGTGTATCAAGATACCATTCTTAAGAAGGTAGTTAAGCCCCTTAACAACACCATATTCAATAACCAAGTATGGTCCTTCCAACAAGACTCGGCGCCGGGTCATAAAGCTCGGTCCACGCAGTCTTGGTTGGAAGTGAACGTTTCGGACTTCATCAGAGCTGAAGACTGGCCGTCGTCTAGTCCCGATCTTAATCCGCTGGATTTTGATTTATGGTCAGTTTTAGAGAGTACGGCTTGCTCTAAACGCCATGATAATTTGGAGTCCCTAAAACAATCCATACGATTGGCAGTGAAGGATTTTCCCATGGAAAGAGTGCGCGCTTCTATTGATAACTGGCCTCAACGTTTAAAGGACTGTATTGCATCCAATGGAGACCACTTCGGATAAGCTTTTTATATATTTATTTTTTTATATTTATGTATTAACCTAACACACTGTAAAAGTAATAAATATTATTTGCAATAAAAAAAATACGTGACAATATTTATAAATAAATAAAATAAAAATAGTTTATTTCAGACAAAAAAGTCCATATGCAAGGCAAGGTTGTTAGTAACAAGAATTTTGCTTATAACTAATGTTAGTAATTAAAAAGTAACACAAACTAGACACACCGTCTACCCCTGCTCAGTAGGCTCATCGGTCCCGCAACACATGGAGTTCAGTGAACCTACTGAGCAGAACAGTATCAATTCTCTCGCCAATCATCCTGAGGACGCTATTTGGGCTCCCCCGTACTCTGCGCACCACCGACGCATTTATGGCATTATTTAAGACTAGGTATTTTTGAAAGAAAGATAAATTTATTTGACTCAGGTCAAGGGACAAAATATTCACACAAAAATAAAAATAACTGTGTGCCTCACGGCTGCGCCAAATTACACGACAAAAAGGGCCAGTTCAGCATAAATGTCACACAACTAGTGTCTGACGCTGGTTTTTAACTGGACCTTATGTTACGATGTCGTCTTACGAATGTAAATCAGTTTTATAGTGTGTAAGTAAATAAAAAGTTAAATAAAAAGTTTCTTTCAAACAAACTATTTCTTAGGTCAAATAATCCTCACCAAATACTATACTGCAAATCCAACCATTTCTTCTCCTATTCTTCCAGTTTCAACGGTCCCTTCGCGGTACTGATCTCTTACATAGCCGAACTGCACCGGACCGAGCTCAGGGCGCGAGTGATACTCCTGACGAGCCTCTTCTATACGTTTGCTAACACCACCCTGCCGCTGCTGGCCTGGGCTATCCTGACCAAAGACTGGGAGTTCCATATATTTGGAGATAACATTGGTGACTATCATGCAGATTATTAGGAGGGGGACAGGAGGCTATGTCTAAGTACGTTCAGCGCATCCAGAGCAGTTAGTACCATACGAGACAAAAAGATTTACCATGCATACCTCCATGTTAGACCGCATGTTATGTTGCTACGGACACGTAGACAAAGTTGCCTGTTCTTCACTGGAAAGTGTAGAATCTATAGAGTCAAAATTTTGTAAGTTTGTTTATATGGAGGGTAATCTCCAGAACCACAGCTCCTATTTGAAAAATTCTGTCACCTGTTGAAAGGTATAAGCCAGTCACTTAAGACATCGTAGGTCGCAAAAAATTGCACTGCACTGATTTTATGGGATGTTGATAGGATAGATATCAGTAGTGTAAAACCAGCAGCTTCGAAGGACCTATGCTAACTGTTTGGTACTTGAAAAACCTCGAAATGTTCGGGCTTCTTTCAGTTTTTGACTTATAATTTCTAAAATATGCATCCTATGTAGAGGAAAAGGTAATTTTTGATGTTCGTGTTTTAGTAATCCACTCCTGGAACCTCTTCCTCTTCGCCACGGCTCTGATGCCGCTAGTGACCGGAGTATCATTCCTTTGCCTGCCGGAGAGCCCGAAGTTCCTCATGTCGAGGGGACGGAATGAGGAAGCTATGGCCGTCTTCAGGATTATTTACAAACTAAATACTGGGAAGCCAGCTGAGGATTTTCCCGTAAGTGAACTTCAAGAATTTCATACGGGTTGAATATTTTTTTTTTATATATATTTTTATTTTTGTGTTGGCTATGGGGGTAACTTTATGATGTTGTTAATCTATTGGTGACAACTAGTAGGCATTCAGTACACCTACTTATGATCCTTTTAATAAAATTGCTAACAGTTGGTAACTTATTTATTATGTTGGTGTCAGATATCTTTTCAAGAGAACAAAATAATGAGTTCTAGTTTTGTTATCATGAATTTCAGGTAAAAATCCTAGTAGAAGAAAGACATGAGCAGCAAGGCAAAGGCGTCGCAGCACTGAGAGGGGGCTTCGCACAGCTGTCACCACTTTTCAGGCCTCCGTATGCCAAGTGGCTGTTCCTTATGTGTACCATCCACATGGGTTGCATGTTCGGGTAAGTTTCCGTTTATACACAAAAGAAAATGGAGGCGATTCCCTCATTTTATTCAACGTTATTACATCCTCGATTCATATATGTCGCATCGTTATACAGTAATTAGCGAAACGGTTGTTTAAAATAGCTAGACTGTCATTCGTCAATCATTGCAAGCAGTTATTAGCCTGAAACTCTGACAGATGGTCTAACTTTAGTATCGGTAACTTTCAATTAGCTCACTTGTTCAACATCGCGCCAGTCAAACAAAAACAGGTGTCCGACAATCCGCATTGTCATGTTACTAGTTCGTCGATAGTTTTGAGCAGTTATCGGCAGAATATCCTGCCTCACCATACGTTCGTCGTTATTATTATGTGGGTCAATGTTCTTTCGTTTATGATATCACTTGGTTTCAAGCGGTTTGGACTCAGACATAACTGAGAACAGTTGAAGTGTTATCGAGCTCTTAATTGTTATCATCAGCTAATTAATGAAACGACAGTTCTAGACTAACTCTTGCACCATCCAATTAATTTTATATTATTCTGTTCGCGGTGTTGAATTACTTTAGCAAGTGACAAATCTGAGGAACCACATGTCATGAATTTGGATTGTTATGTCCTTTTTTGCGAAACTTCAGCATTAATTCTTTCTTTTCATCTAAGAGTTTCATTGACATTCTGTTCAAGCTCATACTTGACTTAACAAAGAACAAGTAATAAATGAAGTTCATCTTAACTTTCAGTTCCAACACCATCCGTCTCTGGTACCCCCAACTGGCAGCCATGATCAGCAATGACGCCAAGGGTCTCTGCTCCGCCATCGCTCCCCCCACCTCACCTGTAGCTGTAGATGACGTCTGTGTGCCAATTGTGGCTGATATGCTGACCTATCTACAGAGTGCATTCGTTGGAGCAGGGTCGGTGCTGACGTATGGGATTGGAGGAGCGCTGGTTAATAAGTAAGTTGTTACCTACATTGAAATTAGCTCAAGGATCAATTAAACTACTTTGGGTAACCCTTGTGTGTTTAAAGAAAAGTTAAACCGGCCCGCCCCATTAACTAATTTACACTTTTATACTACAGGCTTAAAAATGAACTTTGACTACCTTCTTGAATCATCTTTTTATACCTCAGTTTCGTTTTATTCTTCCAGGTGTGGCAAACGTCTGGTATCAGGGTTCTGCGGCGTGACCAGCGCGTTTCTGATCGTGCTGCTTCCATTCCTGGGCACCAGCGCGGTTCCCGTCGTTGCCATGGTTACCATCGCACTTGCCTTCACCTCGCTCTGTGGTGCTTCCCTGTCTAGCATCACTGTTGACTTATTTCCTACTTCGCTCAGGTGAGAGTTATTCCATGTTTTTTTGTATGTTGGTTTCTGTTTGATAAGATTTTTAGTGTGTCTTCTAGCAGTGCATAATAAATCTAAATTCTAATTAGAATCTGGGAAAAGTTGTCAATTGGCCGCAGGTTATTTCTTATTCAGCTATTTCGTTGTTCGTAGTTTTGGGCTAGTTACCCACGAATACTGAAACGTCACTCAAAATTTAAGGGCTGCTTAACATTTGAGCAGCTCCTAAACTTTAGATTTCGTATTGTCAAACGTCACTTTTGAGTATCTGTTAAATATAAGTGCTACTTAAATTTTGAGTGACGTTTCAGTATTCGGGGGTTAGTCATTGGTAGTAGGTATTTGGGCTTTTAACTGCCAATACCTCGAGCACTAGAGTAGGTATCTTTAAATTTGTTTGCTTGTATACTTTCTTACCCTTCTCTATCTCAATATTCTTTTCAGAGTGATGGCGATGGCTACATTCCTCATGAGTGGTCGTTTGGGAACCATCACGGGTACCGTCATCTTCCCCGCACTCATAAACTACGGATGCCTACCGCCTTTTATTACTATAGGATCTGTTTTAGCAGGTAATTATAAAAACTTTATGATCTATGATTTAGGTACAATACAATTGTAGGCAACAGAAATAAATCGGCAAATAGGTGTTATACTATCAATGGTGAACAAAAAACATCACCTAACGCCCTCTACCTGGACTTAATCGTATCAGCAAGTTCAAATCCAACCGACCAATAGGAATGCCGGTTCAACTAACTGGACGTAGCAGTACACGTTGTTTTTACTAGATGTCGCTGTTTTCCATTTGGTAAACCTTCTTATTTTGTTTCAGTGTGCGGAATGGCGTGTTTCCTCTTACCAAATACAACTCTAAAAAAATTAGAGTAATTCTTAGTAAAACGTAGAATGACTGTAAATATTTTTGTTATTTTCTGTTTATTGTGCGTTGTACAGACACCAGCACATCAATCTACTACAATCTGTCAACATTATTTAATAGATTTTCAACTTTATAACTAAAGAATAAGGTTCAAAGTTGATTGGGAATGTTTGACAGTTTTGGGTAGGTTGATGTGCTAGCGTCTGTACTTTTGTGTGTTATTTTATTTGTAGTTCCTCAAATAATAGTTATTTTCCTTATATTGCTTCACTTATCGATTTTTTTAAACGAAGAAGAATTTGTAACATTATTTTCGTATTGTTCTGTTATTTTATGTAACTTATAAGTCTTGTGTCTTTATGTAAATAAATTGATGTGATTCAAGGATCGAATGAAACGGCGAAACTTTTAAAAATATTTCTCTTTTATTTATAATTTATCATAACCTAATCTCATCCATCTTCTCAGTCAAACTCACAACAATTTACCGGCGAATCAGGGAGAACAATTACTATCTACATTATTAAATTTTATATTATTTTAGCTTCTGACATATTTTTAATTATTTACTGAAGTACTTAAATAAATAATTTAAATAACCCATTTACAAAAAAAAAAAAACCTTAAACAGAATGAAATGAAAAAATATACAACAAATTTTTTTTTTAGAAAAGTATATCAACGTATTTTTGAATAGAATTGAAATAAAAAATTGATCCCAATATTGATTAGAGAAATTATTAAAAATATGTCAAAACAAATTTCGTTTAAGGCGCTACATCAGTCTAATGCAATGACTAAACAGCTTTTACCCAAAACATTAATAAATAACTCATAATTATGCTTTTGTGACTGCATAAAATACATTTTACTGTGAACAAGCTGCCATTCGCATTATGTACATGAATTTTCGAAATTTTCTACAGACTTTTGAGCATAAAGTGGCTTTTTGCACTGTGAATGCACCTTCATCTCCAATGGTAGCAAAATATGTCCTGATTTAAAAAAGGCTAATTTTATTAAGTACGTTTTCAAAGCTGAACTTTCACGTACAACCGTGAAAATAAATTAAAATTTGATTATATAAATATTACTTGAAAGCCACATTGTACTCTAAAATCGAATAGACAGAACATTTTAACGTCCGACATCGTCCGAACTGGCCCGACTCACGGCGACAACTCAACGACATCGTCCGAACTGGCCCGACTCACGGCGACAACTCAACGACATCGTCCGAACTGGCCCGACTCACGGCGACAACTCAACGACAAAGCACAGTTGCTACGTAGACTAGATTTTACTTCTTATTGTCCAATCACTTTGTCTAAGCGATTATACACTTAAATTCGAGGATTTTTGCTTGCTGACCACTAAAGCGTAACATAGGGAAATTTTAACCATCTGAAATATGACTATGTTGAAAAAAAGATTGCCATTAAAAAGATCACGATTTCACTATTTTTCTTAATTTTAAATTGTATTTTAGAGGACACAATTAAACAATTATGAAACGTGTCATTTTTTTCTGCGAACCCTACGTTACGCTATAGAAGGCAGCAAGCTTCACAATAAAAATCATATATGTATATAAATGTATAGAATTCTTATAGGCCAGTGAAATTGACTGTTACTTACACACGACTCAGGATAACCCCATTAATTATATTATTATTTCATTATAACGCAAGGCACATTTTATCTGTTATTAAAACTATTTATTTCAATAAGATTGCACTTTTACAAAAGTATTATATCGGCAGATCTTTTTTTTAAACTTAAAATTGTTTAAAACTCTAAGCGATTCCATGTTGCTCCCATAACTCACAAAAACTGAGATAAATTAGAATCGTTTTTAAGAGAACTTTAATAATCTTAGTTCTGTATTTAAATATTTTATTACTTCTTTGACTATCTTGAAAGGTTTATCAAAGATTTTTCAACCCTTGTTATTATTCATCGTGATAAAGGATCAAAAGAAAGATTATTAAATTTCCCTTAAAATGGTCCTGTTTTTTTTTTCCATTTGAAGTCAATAAAAATGCTTTTCACACAGCCTTCTTCACTTTTAAACGAATTCTCCAATACAAAATATTGTGTCAAATCATATTTCATTAATGTATATTTTTTTGTAAAAAAATTGTTGAAATTATACACTAACTCTTAAATAATTTACTTGCTAAGGTAAGGCATATTTCATAATTATAAATAATTAATTACAAATATTTATAGTACATATATATGTAACATTATATATACAGTCTCGCATGTCTTAAAGCCGAGTTTATACAATATGTACAATTTTAGAAAACTTGTATAGTTCACTATACACCACATGTTAAGGCCTCAAAACCAGTAATTGTACAATTGAAAAATCTAGGGGTAAGTAGAAGTAGGTACTCCACAACTAAATTGGCTAGCTCCAATCTAAGAGAGTAGCTAAAATGGCACTTTGATCAAGGAGTAATGACTTTAATGACGCTAATGAGTATAATGATCCAATGAATGGAGATAAAGAATGATAAAACGAAAGTTTAATGGAATTATATCTTACGATTTCTCCAGATTTTTCAACTGTTACAAAAATGTTGAATCAACCAACAAACACCGGTCATTCTACGTAAAAGGCCCCTTTAAATATTACGCACATTAACCATCAGCATAGTCAA
The DNA here is from genome assembly GCA_963853775.1 of Xanthia togata. Taxonomy (NCBI): domain Eukaryota; kingdom Metazoa; phylum Arthropoda; class Insecta; order Lepidoptera; family Noctuidae; genus Xanthia; species Xanthia togata. The sequence continues at coordinate 2,192,275 of OY970801.1, forward strand.
AAATGACTGTTTAAAAAAGTACACATTTTGCCGTGTGATACTTTTATACTCAATATGGTGTAAAAGTATCAAGCCAAGTATCAAGCAGACTAGTCTATATTAGTCTCTAAGAAGTTAATAACGGCATAATGAGTAATAATTTAAGTAACAAATCCATAATGATAACAAATAATTAATGTACCATTATTCCCAACAAGATGTAAAAAAACACCCAGTTCTGGGTTCTAATTATGTGCAAAGCACTGCATACACTCAAGGCCCTGAAAAACTGGTCAGCTAGAAAAAAAACTATTATTTATTCTATGTGTTAGCTACTTCATAAGTATGTATATTTATGCTCTACTTTTTAAAGGGAATGAGCAGATTCCCTATTGCTTTTGTTAATTATATATCTAGACGAACACTTTTCCATGGCAATGAGAGTAAAACATAATATTATTGTAATAATGTCCAATAAACAAAACTTCACTGAGTTCATTAGAAAATGTTCACTTCACTTTATGGTCCGTTTTCCATTGTTTTTAGTTCAAAATATGTTTGTGTGACTATTTGTCTTGAGAGAAACGGAAATAATATTGGTAGTTTATATAAAGCTGGAAATATAATATTTGTTTGAATATAACAAAAATGGCCATCATCCACACTTCACTTAAATACTGTGAACATTGTACAATTAATTGTACAATCCTAACAATACCCGGCCATCTATACACCAAAAAATTCTCCAAATCATTCCAAAATCAAATAGCCACACAAAATCCACATCACTCTATTTGCGTCAGCTTGGGGGGGCCAGTAGGACCTCCAGCCAACAGGGGCACGCCGTCACATCCCGCCTTGAGTACTTAGGACCCCAACCCTTTGCGAACGAGATCCTCACCGACCTGGGATCTACAGGCCCGATGTGGGGCAGTGAGACTGCAGGAGGGGGGCAAGAGGGGTCAAAGATGCAGAGGCAGTGGCCTGGAGCCACCCTCCAAACAAGGAGGGCCTTGGCAGCCGCAGCGTCCAACGCAGGGGAGCTGACAAAGACAGGCTCCTGGCTCCGGTTGTAAAGCCACACCCCATCCGATTCTAGGGATAGGGTGACGCCTAGGCCGATCTTTGCTCTTGTTTTACGCACCTGGAATGAAAGAGAAGGAACATTATTAATTATCTGTGTTCAAATATGATGGGTGTTTGTTATTGCACGGCAGTGTACTGTTACCAACTTTCTACTTATCCGTTGTTTTATTTTTCTTAATCTTATCTTATAGATTAAATGTCAAAAGAAAGGTGACTAACGTTTGCTAATCATATGAGAAGGTGACATCCATGTTACTATATAGTAATTATCATCTTCGTGTGCATAATTTAATATCTATACCTAACAGGCCGCGCCTATTTACACAGCCCGAAAGATAAAATTGGACTTGTCATCTACCTATTACTAATAATTATCGACTTAAGAAGGAAGATGGTTTTCAATCGTGTTCTGTTGATTATTGTACTTTAAACTCTGCCTTCTTCATTTGCTAAAATCGTTGAAATCACTTATAATATCGCGTTAAGTCCAACAAAGATTCAGTGTTCGCGTACGGAGGTTATCGCGGGTTATCGCGTCGCCTTCCTACTCTCAATCAATGTAGCTATCTACTGCCATTGTAATCGCCAAGACTTTCGAACTTTTGGTTTTAATTACAATCTGAATTATGAAGATTCACTTGTAAAGTAATTAAAAACAGCCCCTTTACGAACTCATGACAAAGAAAAAAGAGTCATATCTTTATATTAAAAAAAATCTCTAATCTCGTATCAATGTAGTCTAATAAAATTCGCTAAAACTATCGAAATAAATTGTCCTAAGGGACGCTAAATATGTCACAAGACATGTCTTTCTTTTAGGAAACTGCTTAGTGTTTTATTGTTCTACTAAAGTTTCTATAATTGCATTTGCAACTTCAGACATTGACCAAACTAGAGGACACAACAAGGCTAATTAAAAGTTCTGAAACCAACCTGTTCAACCTGTGGTGCATCCCCCCTCTGGTCCAAGGCATCTAGGCACAGGCCATGTCTCCCTGAGCCACATGCCCCTCCGCCCCCTCCAAACACGTCCACTGCCCTCACACGGACACCGAACTGACGACCCACACGCTGGGTCAGCTCCCAATACGCGAGCCGACACCACTCTGACTCCCAGCTCTGGCGTTCTGGAAGGAAGAGAAGATAGAGTTTAATAGGAGAAAATTATTCATACAAGAATTCATTTTAAAAGTAGATTGTGTATCTATTCCTGGAATTCTTTCAGACTAATGTGTATGGAAATGGGACAGTAGCAGTGTCTTTTAATGTGCGATTTGTTTGTGCAGAATAAACATATTTTATTTCTTTATTTTCTTTTTCTTTTCAAACAACAAAAATACATTAAAGTAAATGCAATTAATTTTAGAAGAACGATTAAAAGTCCATTTGTATAAGCAGCCAGACTGCCTCGTTGGTCTAGTGGTCGCAAGCGCTACTGCTGAATATGAGGTCTTGGGTTCGATTCCCAGGTCGGGCAAAGTGTTATTGGGTTTTTCTTTCTGGGATTTCTCAGTAGCAGCCCGGAGTCTGGATTAATGCCCGGTTGATGGCAATAGGCTCGCCCCCTATTACATGGGACTTAAACATAACTGGCGAAATGTGTGTGTACTATAGGTACACCTCTGCCTAACCCTTCGGGGAAACAAGGCGTGATGTTATGTATGTTATGTTATGTTGTAAAAGCAGACTCAAAAGACGAGATGAGAGATAATATGTATTTTAATCTCGTGGTCGTCATACAAATAAAATTAATTATTATTTAAACCTTCTTATGATGAGCCTATATTGCACCTTACATTACAATCCTAGAAACGCCATCAATTGAACTACCAACGCTTTACATCCCAGCCAATGACGCTGTAATTTATTAAACCATCCAGATAGTTCTATCCATTTTGAGTCCCCTGACATCACATAATTATCCAAATCTTGGCTCCTTGTAACCGTTCGATGCCAGATGACGACCATCGATATATCCGGACAGTTCAGTTAAACTAGAGACATGACGCCAGTGGTGATTGAAACCTATTGTTTTAAAACTATAGACGAATGCCAAAAGTTGACGAAATAACTGTGAAACTGGAAGTGTTGATTTTTGCATCCGATTCTATGAAGTCATTGTTGTTTTCGAAATAAATGGTGCTGTAATGTTATTTTCAAAGACGATGATTTCTATTCGATCGAAAAATCGTTGAGAGTAAGCGATTTGGGAAAGATTAAGGCAGAGTTAAAATTCCGACAAGCAGACACTAACGATTCTAATGTATTTGTAGTGGAAGAAGTTCTGGAAAATAATTTCACAAATTTAACGCCTACGCCTTGACAAAAATTTAAAACAGTCTACTGGAAATCGACGAGTCTGCTCGCATTGCCCTTGATAATAACTCAATAATTTATTTATTGTAACAAATCGATATTTTTATTTATGGATACATTGTTGACCACACATCCCTGTCTGTCAATAGCTGTGAGGCATGCACATTGCATTTCAATTCATATGATCAATGTTTTTCCGAAATTCATCCACTCATTTCGATGTTTTTTTTTTTTCTGATTTGGGTGTTTGTGAATCAGTAAAGTTTTTGAAAAATCCATTTCTACTAGGATAATAGAATCCCACATTGGAATCACAAAATCCGTCATAGGTAATAGACGCTAAAAACAGTGCAATACTATCCAAACCCACCCAAAAAGCAAGTACAAATTCCTTTCCAATATTGCAAAAACTTCCATTACGAAACTCGTCGAAATCCCATCATATATCCAAGACAATACCATCACGGTTCGATCCCACGGCGAGTGTAGTGGCGCCGCGGTATGGGGTGGCGCCGTCGTGGCGCGCGCAATCGATCGTCAAGGTTACCGCCATCAGACATGGGTTTGGGACACCACTTAGCTAACTGGTGGTGTTTGCGTGGTAGGTGGATGTAAATACAGGAGAGTGTGGGATTTTGTTTTATCCTTCGTTTGGTAAATGAAATTTGGGGAACTACCGTTTATACGACCACAGTATGTAGTGTTACATGTTAGTCATAGTTAAGGAAGAGTGCTAGAACTTCCGCTTTACGTCTTCACCCTATTTCCCAAGTATTGCAATCGTACATCTACAGGTATCTCTCGTTCTTCAGGAATATATGTGATAGCTTTAGTTCTTGTATGTATGTTATGTATAAAATAAATGTCTCCAAGTCAAAGTTGTGGACAAACAAGACGTATAAACGTCGTCTCATGCTGGCATTCAATGATAGGCACGGCACACGGCAGACCCTCGGTGAACATACCCAAGGTTTTGCAGTTTTAATAGACTGACTCTACCACTTTACTCCATGTGGAACATCTGCCAGTTTTATCACTATTCATACTCATCGTCCAATGCCAATCCCCACGCTCCTGTGCCAGGCTCATCTAGCTTTTACCCGTGATCAATAGTACAAGTAGAAAATGAAGATATTTACCTTCACCGTCAGTAGCCAGGGAGCCGGAGACAAGCCGCTCGTGATCCGTCCTCCTGGCATCCTCTGTACTCTCGCCATGCTCTGGGGACAAAAGAAACGATGATATCAATAAGATGCCACGCATTCTGGGTAGGCTTTGAAACCTTCCAGCTGTCTCCTTTCCTTTCAGAGAAGGAAGTACTCGTAGAAGATTTAGGTTAAAGAGTGGAGAGAAAGTACACTTTGTAAACAAGCATATTACAAATTAGAGGATTATATCCAAGATAAAAATGCTTGGAAACATGCTGATCCTGCTCCATAGGTCAATTCAGAATCTAGACAAAATCGAACTGGTTGCTAATTTAATTGTATAATTATTTTTTTAATTTTTTTAAACATTTATTTTATTTAATTTTTGTGATTATTTGAACTCACACACTGACTTATTATTATTAGTATTACTTATTATAATGTTAGAAGTATAGTATAATTTTACAATGTTTGTAAGTATGTGAGCACCATGCATCTATCACATAATTATGTCATTCCTTCATTTTTCATTCTTTTTACCTATCGTGGTATAGTAATCTTATTCTAGGTGCATTGTCTTCACATATAATTATATAATAAGTGTATACAAGATATAATGATTTTTTTTAAAAGAGTAACGGTGGAGTTTCTTGCCCATTCTTCTCCATACGAAAACTACCTTTTGGAATGGGCGACTAGAATCAGTTTTATTATTTTTTGTAAAGTTTGACGTTCAAAAGTGCCTTTTTGTGCCTAATTGAAATAAATTATTTGACTTTGACTTTGACTTTGAGAAACTAGTTGATTTGGTGTTATTTTGATTATAGGAAAAGCATCTGCTTTCTGTTTCGTATTTTTGTAGGAGTCCCATGTATCCATTTGGCAGAAACGATTGCAAATCTTAAGTTTTTTACTGCCAGGAACTCTAAATATTTACTTTGATCTGATGGACTGCAGTGTTGATTTTATGTAAAGGTGCTATGTCAATGCAAATAGCAACCCATTCAGATTCATGTTAGAATCAGCTTTTAGTCTCGCATCATTATCCTTGGGAAAATGCTTAGTAACCATCAACCTTTCATAATCAAAGAAAATAGATCGACAGATCATTACAAACTTATTTCCCACAAGAGAACATGTTTGGACAAGCTTCTAAACTATTAAAAAAATAATGGCGATCTTTCTGACAGGTTTTGGAATGACGTCACAGATTGCACTAACACATAGACAGACACACCTATGTATCGTGTATGACATACATCTAATACCGTGTTTTAAGTGTGAGTGACAATTCAATTTGGTTTTTGGGGTCCTTGGAAGGATAGCAAAATCTGTTGCAGTAGTGTTAACAAGCTTTTTATTTACTTTCTTCGTTAGTAGGTATGTTTCCGTTTGTAACTCTGTTTGTTTTTACCTTTAGCTTTACAAGTTTTTAGTTAATTTGGGTATTGGTGTATTTGAATTGACTAATACTATCATATCAATAGTTTTGCTGGGTACCCTTCCTAAGGCCTCTTCTCACTTCCATCTCAGTTGCTGGGTAGTTAATCCCTTTATGGCAGAATATTGCTTACTAATTAGCAGTAGTTAGTTAGTGGTCACTGCAGTTCCAGTCACAACAATATTAATTAATCAAATATTCACCACATTATACCCTACACTTATAATAAGTCGCGCCATAAATTATTGTGCATACATTCATATTTATAAAGCAGTACTTATTTAAATTTTAATAGTCCGCTATTGAGTGGGCTATGGCGCCTACTGCTTATCTCGTGTCTCGTACAGAATTATAAATAGTTATTACAATTATAGATTTTATTAAAGTCTGTACCGTCCCGCTAGTTGTCGGGAGGTGAGCAGGTCTCAAGGATAGGTATGGCGCCATCGTGTAATATGCGGAAACCACGTAAATGGGCTGAAATGGTGATAACATTTGCTTCCGACAGGCGTAAAGGGCGATTCTCTTGGCAGGTTTGGCGTTAGGAAGGTTAATTTAGTTGTTCTGCTATAATCAGCCATTTGGAATTCCGAAGACATATCTCTTCACAAAACATGGAGCTTTGCGCTAAAAGGGACTTTATTCGAAACATATTTTCGCTGTCAAGGTACACACGGCTCACATCAAGCTATAGATTTCCAGTTTATGCTGATCTCACATTCTATCTGTAGCTGGGCCATGAGAAAACTTGTAGTTTAAAAACTTATTTTTTACTAAACGATAGAAATAGATACTTGATGTGAAAGAAAAGAAAGAAAAAATATTCATATATTTTTATTCATTTTACTCGCAGGCAATCCCTCACTCCATAGGTTTAGGTAGTGTAATAAGGGTAAATAAATCGTAAAAAAGGTTTTTATAGATGACACTTTCTTTTTTAAAAATATGATAATCCAAACTATTTTTTTTAACGATATTTTGCTATTTCATTAATGTGTTTATCATTTATTCATAAACTACTCTTCGTAGACGTAACTGTCTTTTTAGTTAGATTTATAATAATAATATAATATTTTGCAATCTATCTTTTGTAAAGAGCCCAAATTCTAAACATCAACGAATTATAACGATGCTAAACTGAAGAGTAAAACTGTGACTTAGCATGACAACTGAAGTGACAGGTATTACGTTTAGTCGGATACTGGACAACTGTCTCATCACATGATTTTTTTTGTTTAGCTTTATTTAACTACCTAAACCTATGGAATATAAGGTAGCAACGAGTGTTCACAAGTTCAAACCATAAAATATAATCTTCAATTTGGTCAAGAATATAAATAATGTAAAGGTATATGTAAATAAAGCTGTGTATGTAGCGTGGCCGTAGTGCGTAAGATAGCATACATTAGCATATTGCCGATCAAATCAAGGTCGTATACCAGCCGTGTACCTATAATATTATACATATTTATGTATACCACTCACTAAAGAATGAAGTGTAGAAGGTACATTTAACGCACAATATGTCTTGCCAGTTAAAACATTGCTAGAAGAATGTACGGCTGATCTACTTTTCTTGAGATAGGTTCTAGCTGCACCCCGCAGTTTCACCCGCATAAGTCTCGACCCCGTGAGAATATCGGGATAAAAAGTATCCTATGTTGTAACCCAGGACATGGTCTACTCATTTACCAAATATTATCCAAATCCGTCCAGCCGTTTTAGCGTGAATGCGTAACAAACAAACAAACTCACTTTCGCATTTATAATATTATAAGTTACGATTGACAGTATTATAAAGGGTCTAGAGCTAGTCAATAGGCTCTTCTTGAAAGCCTTGTACTAAAAACCCACTAGTCAACTTTATTCTTACTAAAAACAGACTGATGCAAAGCCATAAGGACTTCTTGCATTGATAGCCTTAAATAGTTGTCGGGTAGTCTGAGGCTACTTGCATATTTAATAAGCTAAATTCAAGTATTTTTCTTGTGTGTGGGTCTACTGGCCATCTTTATTCTGTGGTCGGGCCACACTCGTCGAGAAAGATATCCTATTAAATGAAATTTAATACTTTGCTGTTTCTGAAGAGATGAATGTTACTGTTTGTCTGTCTGTAACTTAGCCTTGTATCTACTGAGTATAAAAATGGAATCTTTGATCTCGGAAGAGTTAGAGGTTTTACTGTTTAACTAACAATTTGCCTTTGAGCCAACCGATCACCTGAATGGCAGTTTTTATAATACTCTTTGTAGGTACAATCTGAGTCAAAGTACAATCCCGAGATTGTTTGAGGCAATATTGGGCCCAGTATACTGCCTTTAGGCAAAGATGAACTTAAACTATTCTCCTTCCTGTGTTTTCGGATAAAAAATCTACGTTTTATAAAAACTTATAATCAACTCCCTAGTTAAACCAAAAACAAGACGGAGAATTGAATTTAGACGATAGAATTGAAAGAATCACCGTGTTAAAAGCTGAAAACACGAAGCCAGTTGTAACTAGACAAAGGTTTAGAATGGTAAAGTGTTTTCAATAAGTTACTAATGTCTCATAATTATTATAATTCTCGCTTAGCAACTATACCATAGATGTATAACAGACGCGTCCGCGGCTCTATGTTTGCATATACAGAATACAGACCCGCGCCACGTGTAATGGAAGTTTACAACAAATCGCGCGTTCCATAACTACAATATTTAATATTAGTCTGTCGCGCGCGCAATTAGCAGACACAATAGAATTTTATTGTTATCTGTCTCCAATATGAGACACCAGTATTATAAAGGTTAATGCTTATTGTGTTAGGTCCTCGTGTGAGTCGGTGTTGCTATGTGGTGTGGGGTGAGCAGAGTTATTTGAATTGAAAACATCAATGTTAGATGCGTTTCTAAGTAGTATAGATTTATTTTAGCATTGAAAATGCTTTGTCGATCCCTTCAGTAGAGTACCTACCCGTCAAAAAATTTTTTGTGGTATTAAACTTGTAGTGGTCATACTTTTAGCCTGTAAACATCCACTGTTGAAAATGAGTTCTCTATTGAGTATAGAGCAAAGCTCTACATCTCTACGGTTATGTATAGTATTCATCGAAAATGTGTTCTATAAAACCATGAGTCTTTCAGAAAGCTATTAAGCAAAATGTAGTTACTAAAAAGAAATCTAAGAATTTTCAAGATATTTGTACGATCGAAAGAGTATCCAGCAGTGATCTAATGCCTACACTGAACCCATGTCCAATTTAACTAACAATACTATAGGCATCTCAAATCATCATAAAACTAAAACTTAAACTTTCATTTGTACTCGTAATAATCACACCACAATAAAGTTTCTCTCACATACTCTTCATAAACGCTAATTACCCTACTAAACAGTAGAAATATCTTCTAAACATTGTAAGTAATCTGTTCATAAGAAAAAGACGAAGGAATTCGTCAAGTATGCGGCTTGATAGGCAAGCTTCCCGCCGAATAGTTGAAAGCTCAATGACACCGCTTTGAGCTGCTTTAGTGCTAACGACATGGTTACTACTTGGTATGAAGATATTATAGGAGGTGTAAGAGAGTTCTTGGGATGTTTTGAATGCTTATCTTTTAGTATTCAATAGGAAATTAGAAGTAAGTAGAGTAAAGTATAAGATAAAGCTATTTGACTTTCTAAAAGTTGAAGCGCTAGTGCCAGCGCTCTGCCTAAATCCTAATTATGGTAGAATCTTGTCAAAGTCAAATATTTTATTTCAATTAGGCACAAAAAAGCACTTTCGAATGTCAAAATTTACAAAAAAATTAGTAAATTATTACTATTTTTTTTGTAAATTTTGACGTTCAAAAGTGCTTTGATTCTAGTCGCCCCTTCCAAAAGGTAGTTTTCGTATGGAGAAGAATGGGCAAGAAACTCCACCGTTACTCTTTTAAAACGTTTTCACAATATCTTATATACCTACACTAATTATATCATTATATGTGAAGACGATGCACCTAGAATAAGATTACTATAACACGATAGGTATAAAGAATGAAAAATGAAGGAATGAAATAAATTAATTAAGTGACAAACATTGTAAAATTATACGATATTCCTAACATTTGAACAAGTAATACTAACAATAAGTCAGTGTGTGAGTTCAAGTAATCACAGAATATAAAATCAATGTTATAAAAAATAATATCATATAATTAAATTGGCAACCAGTTAGATTTTGTCCAGATTCTAAATTGTCCTATGGAGCAGGACCAGCATGGTTCCCCGCATTTGTATAAACACGTTAACATGTAATGTATTTTCTAAAAGACACAATAAACTATTTTGTATTTTTTTTTTTTTTTTTTTGTATCTTGGATAATATAATCCTCTAATTTATAATATGCTTGTTTCAAAGTGTACTTTTTAAATGAGTTTAAAATTTTCTTTCATTTAATTCTAATATATCACAAGGTATTCTGTTGCGTCATTTAACACAGTACCCCATAAATGATGTATTTACTTTAGATAGTCTGAGAAATGGTGGTGGTGCTTGTTTCATCCAAGTTCTTCTAGAGATCTGGTCTTCGGCATTTATGTTTAAGCTTTTGATCTAAGCACATTTTGTTTTAGAACTGGTAAAGTAAACATAATACCAATTACTATTCCTTTTACTCCTTTCAGGGCCCACTTTACTCTATTTCCATCTCCCTATTTTTCCAAGTCGATCCCGTCTCGTTCCCGTATCGTTAGGTCTAAGATGCCATGTGCATGACACAGAAACGCGAGCGTTTTATACGGCTTGTTTACAAGCCGACGCTGCACGGTTCCCGAGCTCGGTTCGGATGATACGAACATACAAGTACCTATGTGAGATGGTGCAGTAATGCTGCACAGTATCTTTAGACTGTACAAGACTTGCTTGTGAAAATATTATTAAATTGGGATCGAATTATGAGAACGTGAGTTCAATTTGTTTTTCTCCATCATGCTTCGAAATTCGACCATTATTTTGATTTCGAGATAAATTTAGGAATTTATAATAAAACTTAGTTTTAATTTTCACACATTATTAGAGAAAAGTACTCTGTACTACTCTGCCTTGACAAGTCCATATTGATGGACTCACGTAAGTGTGCTCGTCTTCGCCTCGGCCCACATTTTCACGATCGGCCATCAATGCCCTAGTTGCAGGCCGCGACAGCAATGTACTACGAGTATTTGGGTGAAACAATTGAAAGTCGAAACATTTTTGGAAAGGAAAACTACAGCGTTTGGGACTACTTTGTTGAAACCCATTGATATCATTAACTCTACAGTCAATTTAGGAGTATTTTTAAACACTTATCTACCAGATTATGAGCACACCGTAGGTACTCTCTGCCGTTAAAAAACAAAGTACCTACAACCGTTAAAAAACCCAAAAACACTTAAATATACTACTCTCTGAAAGATAACATTTAACACTGATAGAACTTCGTATTAAAGTCGAATAGGCCGTATTTAATGGGACAAAGGTTAAAATTTGTATGAAGAGAAGTTGATCGTAGGTGGAAGAAATACGATCCCTTAAATCAGCCATCGATTTACAACTAGCTCTTTCACGTGGTTCTGTTTGGTTCCCTGTTTATTTTTCATTCGTTTTATTAACCAACACTCCTTCGGTAATTGGTCAACCTACTGGAGCCCACTCTCAGTCAAGCTAAGCGATGAGAAGAAAGATTATTCCAGTTAAGAAATAAAATATTTAGGGGTCGAAATGTCGCATACGATTATTAACAATTCACAGGCAGTTTCAAACTAAAAGATCATCCTCTTGGCTGAAAAACGTCCATTGCGGAGCAAAATGCTGATGACGCTTCTTTTAAAGATGATGTTATATATGATGATGATTATACCTCATACCATTCAAAAGGTCCCAGTAAATGACGTCTCTATTGCTGTCCACAATCAGCTGATCATCGAACATAATCATAGTGAAGGGGGTGTTAATGATAAGCACTTGCGTCTATTACCAGCTGATTGTCATTATCACACTATTTTTTTGAACAGTGACGTCACAGACGCACTCAACTTGAAGTACATTCACACATTGTCATGCTGTGAGCCTATCGGACTATTAATGTCCATTGGGAAAAAGGCTCTTAAGTTCACCTAATGATAAACCTGAAAAAAAATATTTACCTTGATGGAAAGGTAATCTATGTTCTGTTTCAGACGATGTAACCACCTGAATTGCGGTGAGAAAAAACTCTAGGGTAGAATAGACCAGAATGAAAAAGTAGATAAAGATGCTGGTTCTATTCCAGCAGATGTGATAAAGATGACGACGAAAGATGGTGATGTATTCGTAGCCAAAGATCACATGGATGCTCAATTAGTTACAATGTGTATTTATTTTCAAACAAGAAATTCACATAATAAAGCTAACAGACTTAAAAGAATAATGAAATTAAATTAATATAATCACAGTCAGAAATTAAATGGTATTCTCATACAACCGAACACTAAAATCGCAAATGTTTACTTAAGGAATATTTAAAGATATGACAAATTATATAACACGATAAGATCTGGTCGATATTAAATTCAAAACAATTCAGAATCAGAGGTTTTAGGTTAATGTGATTTTCCATACAGAAAAAAATACCTAATCGAAATTAATGTGTTTAATTACTTGAACTTTTGCTCTCCTCAGAACGGCAAAAGCTTGAAGGCACACACACAAACTAACTGCATACATAATGTATAAGAAAAAGACAAATACTAGCAGTATATTTGTGTCACCCGAGCGGCGCCGGCGCCTCGATAAACGCAACGATACCGCCACGATAACATTAATGGACTCACTCTTTATCACTACACGCACACAACGGCAGAATCACCATTAAACCTACCGAAAACAACTTCTTTGCAAACCAAGAACGCACTTCAGACTCCAAATACAAAGTCGAAAATTGAGGACCCAAATTTATGGGCACGTAAAATTTTCAGCACCACTCAAAAAGTTACTTAAAATACAAGAAGCAAAGTTCAAAATCAATTGTAGTGAATCGAGATGATTTTAAGGTATGAATGGATTCGGGGAAGTGCGGTAATGGGTCCGACCGGAATGTCAATGTCAGTCCTATCTGGAAAAAGGATGGGTAGAGGTCCATTCAAAAACAGGATATCAAGGTCCGAACCGTAAGTGGTCTGATATAGCTAATGTATGCCAGAACTGTTGTCACATTTGTCTTAAACTGTAGTGTGATGTGAATGCCGCTACTCGACCAACATCCTCCCTTTCTTGACAAAATATTTGAGTCACCAAACGCGTGGGAAACCTGAATTTTTAAACAAAGCTGATCACTTTACAATAAATTTAGTAGAAATGCTTGGATTCTAACATTGGTCTATCTACATAATCCCTTACACTTTACACTAAAATAAGCTTTTAGGTTTAATAAAATGATAAATCTCTAAGTGCTCATCATTTTCAGTCATTTGCCTCTGCACCTCTTATTATAATTATCTTCTGTACCAATGACCCAAAATGACCACAATAAAAGTAAAATTCTCCATTACTTTGTATTTACAAGCCATCGCTCTCTAGTGTAGATAATCAACATAAATTAATAAAATTTTCAAACTTGAACCTACGCAGTAGGTACTTTGGTTATCTATCAATGGATTAAGTACAGCAGCTACGGTACATGCAGCATAAGGTTAGGTCAAAGATCACACTGCGTGGGTAGTAGCAGGTCGCATACATGAAACATCGACCCTAACCAATAAAAATAAAGATTCAAAAACTTTGGAAAATCCTGTAAAATTCGCTCCCCAAATATAAATCATAATCCCGAACATGTCACTATTACCTAAACGAATCTTAACCCTAAAAACGAAAGCAAACACAACACAAGGGATTATGGCGCGACAGGCGCCAAAAGCAATGAAAAACGAGGGTTAAGCCAGGAATCATGGGAAATCCTATGATGAACGTTCTGAGGGAATCCCGGCGATAAAGAGTGAATTTCGCACCCCTATGCTTGCATGCGTTGATTGTGCAGGGATTTCCGGGATGACAGTGTTTAAAGGGTTACGCCTACAATTAACGTCATGGAAAATATGGCACGGAATGTTCGGGAGTATAATTTATGGAGATTTCAATTTTCTCTACTGGATTCGCAAAATGACATAAAAAAGCGTATTTTTGCGAAGTTTCAGATAAAAATGCTTCTTACTCTGAACTCTTTATATACAAGAGAAATACTTTTGGTACCGATCAAAAGTTTTGTTATTACTACATAAAATGTTCCTTACACATAAAGACAATGTAGTACCCATGGAAACTGGTCAGAAAGTTGGCCCAAAATTTGTGCTTTTAAGCTGGAGAGCAAACATTACAGTAAAGTGGTCTCGTGTAAAAACAAACCAAAAACGAACTATCTCATCATCATCTTAAAAAACTTCTAATCCTTTCTAATCATAATTCAATGACCAATCGAAGTTCTAAAGCACGTGCTTCCCTCATTATCAAACCCAAATCCCTATTACCAAAAATAATGCGTTAACATCATCGCTGGGCTCTTATTATAAACAAATACCCGAGCACCGCGTGGTGCCTTCAAAGGGACGTGGAAAAAACTCCAAAGTCCGTTTGTTGAGCGGCGAGCATTAATAATGTAGTTTAAAGATGGCGCTGGAATGCGCGCAGGCTGAGACGGTGGGGATGCGCGGGAGTCGATAGTGATGTGCACGTTGGAATTACGTTGAGATATTTTTTAAGAAAAAGGAATTTTGAGGATTTTTTAAATTGAGGTGTTGTTTCTCTTAACAGAGTAGAAAAAATGGGATTGATTGCCAGCAAAAATGGTTCTATAAAACATTTATCAGAACGAGGAAAGTGATTACGTCAGTCCACAATATTTAATAACAAGCAATTAATAGCAAGCAACTATACACCAGTTCAAAACAATCACCGAAATCTTAGAACATTATCTTAGAAGCGCAGGCGCACGACCGCTGCAAAGCCCGTGCCTATTAATTATAGTATTTAATTAGAGGCGATAAATGTGTTTGCGAACTTCGTGGTTATCACTTCCATTATCTGTTTGTATGACAGAAATTACGTAAACATGTGATTTTTGTAACAAAGATACAGTTAATTGGCTACAGTGAATGAATCGGTGATTTTTTCTTTGATATTCGGCTTTGAATGAAGTTTTGCCGAATTATTATCTGGTGCCTGATAAGGCTCTCAGTGTTATAATATTTATTGGAGTTTTGAGGTTTTTTCTGGTTGTTTGACTTTGATAAAAACTGAATTTATTTACTGAATAACAATAATTATAAGATGGTTATTTGATATTTTGCTTGAGAACATACATATTTTTGGTTCTTTGTAACATAATATGTTTACTCAAAATATTTAAACTACTTCTTCGAGCACCTTATGAATTAAACGTGAGCTTTGATATAAGATTTGTGCTCATAATAAATAAGCTCTAAACTCAAAAGAATATCGATAAAGTAAAAAATGCAGAGCAGGTACAGCATTATGCATCCCTAATTTCCAGGAAGCTGCGCGGGCGCCTCGCCGATGCGGTTGGATTCCACGATCTACCGACTTTTGTCAGTGACCATCTATGATCTATGATTTTATAATGCCCGCACTGTATTTCTATTAAGAAACTGGATTAAAATATTGACGTAATAAAGCATAATAGCAATTAATATATCATCGATGTAAGCTTTGTCAGAAAGAATGATAAAGCGGCGAATCAAAAACCTATGAATACTTCACCGTAATTTGGTTTATTCATTAAAAGTACATATTTTACGACACACCAAATCAGATTTTCCTTAACCAAAAGAAAAAGATTTAAAATTTTCATCAATCGTAAATAGTAAACTCTATTTGATTATATCCGAAATTTGAATCCACATTAAGATTAATTTTTCATTCAATGTTAAGATCTGAGAAACCAGTCACTTGTAAAGCTGTATATATTATGGCAATCAAACTAAGGGTTTTGATTGCTTTAATGATATGGGAAGTAATATTGATGGCCTTATTTATGCACTAATGGAACTTGTAATAATATGAGAAAGAGCAGATTGAAAATGTCAATCATAAATTAGCTAAGGACCCGAGAGTGCCCTGGGGAACTCCTTAAAACGAAATTGAATTTGAAATAGTTTATTTCTATTTAATAGAAAAATATATACATTATACGAATAGAAGAACTAGTAGATTAAATTTTAATTCATTAAAATTATGTAAATTTCTTACCTTTAGGTTTGAGGTCTTCCATTGCGTAACGACTGTAAGGTGGAGGAGGGGTTTCTGTAAAGAAAGAGAAAATACCTTTAATAATAAAATTCCGTCAATATAATAACTAAGTCTAAGGTCGAAATTTATTTGAAGTTAAACTAAAATAAGTCATCAAAAAGGGTTCTAGAATGTTCATCAAAATGTATTTTCCAGAAGATAAGCAGAAGATAAACAGTTAATAAGCATAATTTGCAACGTAATTGTAAGAAGTCTTATGTGAACTCCTCTATTTCTTAAAGGTCAATTAAAAGAGACACGAATCACCATTAAAGTTACGAGATTAAGTTACATATCAGGTTCCTAAGCTGAATCAACGGAAAAATTAAAAGAGGAATGCAAAAAATCGCTAAAAACATTTTTTCAGTCCCCACTAATCACCCGCGTTACCCGTCTCGACCAAAAAATAAAAGAAATCCAACTTAAAACAAACAACACGTAACCGGATCAGGTAAAAACGATCCCAGACCGCCCGCAATTATGTCCAACCGTGGAATCGAACCTTGATCACCGGCTAAATAATGAGTAACCTATATTTTGACCTCATAACGCCCTTTTGTATCAAACAGCGCTGTCATTTGTGACGAATACGTAATTTTCTACAATCAAAATAATGTTCGACTTAAAATTACGATGCCGCAGCAAAATGTGAGGGATTGTAACGACTGAATAATAATTCACCAATTTCAAAAAGTAGGCTTCGAGAAACAACCAGGAAAAGAATACAAAAACCAAAGTAACGTTAAATAATGTCGTTTGAATCCGGAGCGTGATCTATTCCATTTACGAGCGAACAGGCACGCGCTATTGGTCATTTAGAATTTCGAACGCCATTAGTATTTTCGAATTCCGAATGTGAATTGTGCAATTGTCATTTGCAATTCGGCGCCAGGCGGCGGTGGACGTGTCAACATTGTTTTTCAACTGAATCGATGCCGCTGGACATTTTGAATACAAATTATACGACTGTTATCATCACTGAATTCTATATGATTTTATGATGTATAGTATGCGCACCGTTCCCAGAAGTGTTTAATGGCGTTTGCACAAGAAATTTCAAAACAATCGTCAGTGCATGCACCTGCATAACGAATGAATGATAAAACTTGGAATTTTGGAAGATGCCACATAAATCATGTGAGAATTTTATAAGCTTTTTATATAATAGTACAATCGTTAAGTGCGCTTAAATTCATTTTATTATAATATCAAAACGATATGATTTTGTTGACAGCTACATAGATTCTAAATGTTTGTCGACAGCATCTCATAAGATTAAAGACTGGCTTTCAGTGTTATGAATATGATAGTGTGAGTCACATGTTTTCGCCGCACTCCCGACACATTACAGCTAAAAAAAAAGAGTAAGCGATGCAAGAGTAAATGACCCTAAACGCCTAGCGTAGCATCTAGCAGATATAAATAATATCGTTGTTGAACTTTATGTCCATAAGAGTGCGCGCGCGAACAACCTTGCCTCCGACGAACAGACAAAACAAACTCTAATCTGTCGCGATAAAACTGATATTTAAATCACCGACGCCAGCGATATCTCACCTTTTTGCAACAACAAAATATCACATATAAATATATAGAGTGGTGGCGTGACTGAAATTACTTTTACAACTGTTACGTCATAAACACCATACTTTATTAATGGAAAAAAGACTTTGTCGTGACTGAAATAGAGTGCAGTTTCCTAACAGCTTTAATTAGATATCATTAGTTCATTTGCTTCGAAGCTTAAACTTGCAGCGAGTGCAAATTGATTTGTATCGAATGACGAGGGGCGAGGATTTAGATTTCAGTGTGCCGAGGTGGTATATCGTGTTTCAATTATTGAAGGGATCCGTCAATGAAGAATGAATCCTGTACGAATTTAGATAGAGTTTAGTTTTCATGTGCACATAATGGAATGCCGTCTGATGAGGTAGATAAGTATTACGGTAGGCGCGTATGGAGGCCCGGCATGTGTAATTAATCTAAACATTCAATCTATAGCAATAAATACCGTAGGTTGTCAGTTTGTCCTTCGATTACTATGTAACTGGCGAACCGGTCAGCCTGGCCGGCTCCCTCAGCGTCTATTGCTCTATTCATAGTATATTCTGCAACCAGTATGGCGGTGATAATAAATATCAAAAAATTTATTCAATAAAATTGCTTTGATCAGTGCAGGACAGTTAGCCTATTAAATGGTACAGTTATTGATAAGCCTGTTTTCTTGGTTTATTGCAATGGCTTACAACTTTATGTTGGTTGGACAGCAATGTGAAGTGATGTTTATTTCTACACTTTAGTCTAGTCATAAAATTGAACTAGGTAATCTAAAATTGCCGCAACATTATTTGGCCCTATAACTTTAAGGAAATTTACCTTTAACTAAAATCGCAAGTGAAGTAATCGAGAATAGATTAGACAATGTTGTAGATACAATTTCAATGCACAAACATTTCATATTAATCAAAGCTTCCATAAAAGCAAAAACTGTGCAACCAAATAAATCAGAAACGGGTATAGAAATAGAGTGGAACGATTTATAAGTGTTGTACAATCGAGTAGCGTAGATGGGTTGCCAACGCGGCGCCAGCGCACCGCTCCACCAAATTGTAAATATGCACTGATTCATAGTTAGAAAATTATTGACTTTGTTATATTATTATTGTGGAATTCAAGATATTTCTACATTTGTTTTAAGAGAATGACTTTCTGGAATAACTACTTTGTTAACATTAGAATATATTGTATTTAGCTTGCAGTGAATAGATCGCTTGATTATAAATTTTAAGAAACGAATCCAGTTCAACTATAAATCTTTCACCAATCCTAACTTAAGAAATTCCATTGTTTTCATTTCTAACTACATTCTTCTTCAGATCTAATAGGTCAGTTATAAGTCGTCCATTCATCATTTAATTCTAATATAATTTAAATATGTAACTTTGTAAGTAGTTCTGCATTTATTTTCTCTAATCTTCAGACCATCAGACAAACTCATATTGCTAATTCTATTAGCCAATGTCATATAGTCACTTGAATGGCCTAAATATTGAAATTAACAGTTATACCATCAGCCATCACACATTTTTATGCTAAATGAATATTTCCTGCATTTAACACATCTTGTAATAGTTATCTCAGTCGTGAGAAGCATCGATGAGGTTCTTCGTAATCACTTATATCTATAAAAAGAAACTAGCTGCTGTCGGGACATTGTGCTGATTGCAAATTCACAGAAAATTATGTTAATAAGAACAGGAAAATTAAAGTGCAAGATATTTCATATTGCAGTGCAGTGATCGTTTGAAGATTCCCAAACCAGAAAAAGATCCATTTGAAAGAATAGTTTTTTTAAATGACCAGCATTATCTGGAAATCGTCTATATTTCTGTAGCAAAATCAAAATCCAGTATTCTTGGTGGTATTAATTTATGAGAAGTAGGAAGCATGTACTACACTATTTAAAATTTGAGCTGTAGTTTTAAACGAATGAAAAGCAGGACACTTTGCCAACATGCGAGCGGTAGAAAGGTGTGTTACAATGTCCCCTGAGCAGAGAGTACGCCCATATTGTTGACTGAATATTTTCTACATCACATTGCGTATCAAATGACGTCGGTCGTCGTACCACTGACGTGCCGTTTGGCTCACCACCGCATGTCATTGCTAAAATAATTACATCTATTTGTTTTTCTCTTTCAAACTTTTAAATTCTGTTTTAAACTTCAAACGTACCTACCATCACACTTGTTTTGTTTTCAGCTCTACAACGTCACTGCCCGAATTATGTCAGCGATAAGTGCCTATCGCATTGAGATGCAATACGCATACAGTTCTGCCTCAATTTTTATCTATCCTTCATAAATATTTTCATTTAAGTCTATCATAGAAAAATAAACATTGTTTACATTGATAAACAGACTGAACTACAAATCTCAGTCTATTAGATGAGAAATCTAAATCGAAAACAATAAACAATCAATAAATCCACTTTAATACACCATAAATCTGCCAGAAAACTGTGGAAACGCGTCACGGCGCACCATCACGTAGCCGTCTCAAGGACGAAGCCACACGCGTGAACATTCCCGGGACACATCATTGTATTACTCCAACTCTACTAAGATTTTTCATAACCCTAAAGATTTAGATAAGTATTACGCAAAAAATGTCAACAAGGAACTTACAGATATTTTCGGAACAAACGATGATCACCAGGACGCAAATCATTGCCAAATGGGGCAAGCTAACAACATCAAAAATTAACAAATCAGAAAAAGAAATTAGAAAATGAACATCACAATTTTCGACAGGAAGCATGATCATTAGGAACATGTTAAACATAAAACAAGAGTTTTTTTTAATGAACAAAGGACTAACTGCGATTAATTTTGCGAAGACAGTGCCAAAGAATTTAGGGTCCTAACCTAGCAACAAAAGTCTTAAATTCAAAAAAAAGTCGGTTATACGCACGGAACGTGGCGCGCGCGCGTGTGAATCGACGAAAATAGCCCGCCCGAATTATAACAAGTCGGATGGCGCCTCCGACGGCGCCCGGCGGCCGCACGTCGGCAGCTCCCACGCGGACGCTAGGATAAACCCTAGATACCATTGCTTATTCACCAAGGTTTTTCTGGTTATCTCAATCTATGCTTATAGGACCTGGGATGAAAAGTTTTAGATCTACGAAGTTAAGATTAGGAGAGCTTTGTGCTTCAAGATCGAGTTACCTTTTTCAATTGTATTGTTTGTCTGATTATTATAATAATGTTTTGGATATTATTTGATTAAGTCCTTGAAAGTAACTAAGCTATTTTGAGTAAAACATTCACATTTGACTTATAAATAACCAAGCACAGTGATTTAGAAATTCAAATTCTATAATTGAAAAACAATGGTCCATATCATACATCGTTAGATAAGATTTTCGTAAAGCAATAACTAATAACTAGTTAATAAAATAAAAACTAGATGGCGTTGTAGTCGATTCGCGTAAGATGTCATCGTGAACCTTGCTTGTCGGCGCTAGTAGGCAGGACCGGAAGGCAATGACGTACAAACAATACGAGGTGAATTTATATGATGCAAATAGTCGGGCGTTGATTGATCGATAAAATTAAAAGCAGGTACAGCCAATTGTAGAATGCACACGTGCAAAGCTTAATAATTAAGGTACCAAGACAGAATAAAGAAATCTACAATAAAGTTTACGAAACGAAACAGTAGATTCTAATAGGTAGCTATTAATCTAGATATCATTGACATCAATAATGAAACTAGTATTGGACAAGTTGGGAATTGACCTCAATTAAGATTGGATATGAACGAAGAAAATGTTAAAATTAATAATGATGATGATTAAAGATCGATATGACTTGTCAAACAAAACAAACATAATAAACATGACACTTAAAAGAGTATAAAATTTTGACAGGGAATTTAATTTAAAAGTTCAAAGGGCTCTGATTGGTCCAAAATCAAATTATACCTAATTATAGTGATCGAAGCTATAGCCATCATCTGAGTTAGTTTACATATTAAAGCACCGGCACTTCTGATGATATAATTAACGCTCATTAGTGAAACATAAAACGTAAAGTTAAGCATTCATTGAAATGGTAACGTGAGAGAACTTCCAAGGTTCGTGCTGTTTCATAATCATCAGGTTCATGGGATGCTCATGTTTCTTCAAATACTTCAACTACACTTTGTTTGCCTTTGTTCACTAAAAGTAACTGATGATCACATTGATGATATGATTCCAAATTCCAAATCACAATTGAAAGCGGAATCGGAAGATCAAACAGGTGTTTGGACAAAAAATATGGACACTTAATAAGCATTACTTAAGAATAATTTGATTTCAATATATTTAACTCAATTGGTAACGGTTCATTTAATCCCCGAAAAGGCCTCACCTAAGCGATAACCTGCCGTGCCGACGAAATACTTGTAACATTACGAAAAAAAATATTAGTGTGACTCAAGTGGCTATCACCAACTGTTTTAAAATTATCGTCTAGGTATCTAGTTTTCGCCCGCCTAGGAACTGATTCATGCATCAAATTAAGTCGCTGAAGGACCGATACATTTTCAAGTTGAAAGTAACGTGTCTGCGACGTTCAAACGGCAACATTTCTTCCTAAATCGCGCTTGCAAGCTTATAATTTATTCAGAATATCAATTTTCCAAAATAATTACGACATGTCTTCAACGCATTTAATTAATTATGTGAGACATTAAACATTATTACTAAAGAATGTGAAACATTAAGTAGCCGAGAAAATAATAAAGAATCAGCACTGAAACATGTGAATTGGTTAAAAGACCTAACTAACAGTGTAATGAGCGATCGGCAACACGTCGCTCGCTCCAGTACGTGTAGGTAATAAAAGACGACAATTTTTCCAGTTTCGCAAGAGCCGCCGCCGGGAGCGACCGGTTCTGTCACAGGTGCCGCCAGTCAATGGGCTATTTTGTGACACAGTCTGCAACCACGTACTTAACTCGATAATATCAAATCTGAAAGTAAACTCGCCTAAGATTAATTACGTTTGTCGATCGATAATCTGAAAAATGTTAAACGTGAACGCCACTCACTTCTCTACTATAAGCTTCGTTGTATTATTGTACTACCGAATAAACAAGCATCGATGAGCAGCCACAAAAACATTAGCTGTAAGCTGTAAACGACTTCTTTTAATGCAAGCCTATTCTCGGGCGGGCATAATAAGAGAATCATTCACAAATTCAACAAAGCAACCCAAAAACATGACCAGACTACAATAAAACGAGAAAAAAACCGATCACGAAAATCGAGTTGAGCTTACGCAGTGCGGCGGGCGTACCTGCGCCGGCGCAGGCGCGCCCCGCCCCCCTTCCCCCGCCCCCCGCCAGCCCCCGCCTGCGCGGCGCGACACGGCGCCGGCGCCAGTCAGCCGACAAGCAATTATGGCTAAATAAATATCGGCCATGCCGCCGCCTCCGACGCGTCGTCGCTAGCATCAACAGATGGATTCTCATACTGCTATCTAGACGACATCATTAAATTTTGGACCCCACTTGTAATGGCCCGGTGAAATGGCGTGTGGGCACCAAATTACTTTTAAATGGTGGTTAGAATTCTTCGTTAATGTTTGTCCGTCGTGGATGTGGGTTTAATTGCCGGATGTGGGTGACTGATTTCCGTAATGGGTATGAGATGACAGACCGGTGGATAGTCACGGCGAACATGCCGAAGCGGTCGCGAGTTCGTGGCAATCTTTGATCCTGTGAGTCGGCGGCGTCGCGTCGACGCCTGCGCTCGATAAGATAAGAGACCCTCTCCTCCCACAAGCAGGCGTTCGAAAACTGCCGGCTCGCGTAAAAACATTCACAAATAGAGGCCCGCGTGGCTTGATTGCCGGTGATTGGCGACCACGCGCCCGAAACTCGCTACACGATTGATCTGCGTGAATAAATTGTTTGCTTGCAATCTAGACTGGACAAGGATTTCCTGTTCATCTTGTTTGTCCAAAAAAAGAACACGTCTCGACGGACAAAACAAAAAAGTGATGAATCAAACGAGCAGGTGTACGACAATAAACATATCGATGATTAAAATTTACGATGAGCCGTATTACGATCCGCGAGATCGTAAAATTGAAATCATTACCCGTATTACTGTAGTTTATAAAAGAGGTTCAGTGCAAAATTGCGCAGAGAAATTTTAATCATTCAAAATGCTCGCGTAGACCAAAAAGTGGAATCAAATTAGAAGCAGACCAAAACAAGCGGGAACTGTTGATTGTTGCGTCGGTTGGCAATGTGCAAAGAATAATGGCGACTATATTTAGTAAGCGCGGTATGGGAACAAGACGGGAAAGTTGACAAAAACAGTGTCGTCGCGAACTCGGCGCGACAGAAGACGGAAAAAAGCATTCACCTGCATTCGAGCCGTCTGCGGGAACGACCTAATGGAGCCAGATGGCGCGGGCGTTACGAACTTACTGATGACTATCTCTTCATTGGTTCAACAAGAAATGAAAAGAAACGAAGCCGAAGTGAGGAATGCAACCGAAAGATTTTCAAACAAACACAATTTCGCGGATGTTAGTGAAATAGCAATAACATTGTTTTTGTTAAGATTCCAAATTGTATTGGTTTGTGTCAAGCTGTTCTTGGGTTGAATATATCCATGGTGCGATGGCAGGCAATCGCACAACGCAATGGTATAATTTAGCAAATTACGCAACTTGTAATGCCTGTGCGAAACTGATTTGACCAATTTGATGTCCATTTAAGGCGATTCCGTGGCGAAAGTGAACGGCAAAAGGACTAGACGCTCTGATATCGCGTTAGTCATGTTTTTGATGTAACGTACTTTAATCAAGTGCATTTCGTATCACTTAAGATTTTGATGATAGTAAATGATTTTCAAAAAAATATATAAATGTAAAACTATTTTAAAATAAAATGGGATAATACTTCCACTGTCCACAAGTTTTCAAAGTAAATTAAATAGTTTGAGACTTGCAACAAGAGAAAAGGAGAGTTGAAAGTCAAACACACATCTGAGCAGCAGAAGTCCAGACCAAGAACCTAGTAAAGGATCAATGAATAATTTTCGAATTACAGGACATCCAACACTATCAAAGATCTGCCATACCAATAGGGTCATACAAGCTACCAGCCACTAGCCAGTCTTTTCCTCATAAGGAAACATAAATATTCATATTTTTACTTGGCTTTCTTCTCAATTAATATGCTAACAGGCATTGTCAGCACACCCACAACTAGTGAGAAGTATGAAGTGGGCGTCGATCTTAAGTAGGCGACGCGACTTGTGCGTGAGTAGATGTCATGGTCACTCATTAGTTTGGAAACATGAGTGAATCTCTGTTACTTCACTTGCCCGATATGGTGTATTTTTATTTGGACATTTTTGGGAAAATTGGTGGGTGAGCATGGAATATGGAAATGATATGAGGATTTTTTATGTTCTGGGATTTGGTGATGTAATTAATGGTGCTAAGTATTATGTTGTATAATTAGCTGTTTTGAAGACTTTTGTTTGTTTGACAATCTGTCACTTTTTGAAAAAGTGACAGCAAGTGCAGATGGTAAGAACCTTTAGCTAATCTAACCGATTCTGAATCAAATTGGATTTACCTTTAGCAATTTAAAAACCAGCAAGTCATAGTTTGATGAATTCTGAAGAGAACAAGACCAATTGAGACCAAATTCGTCTTAACCAAAAGGAAGAAAAATCACAAATAATTATTAAAGATAAGAGAAGTGCCAGAAACAAGTTTTGGTCACATCTAAATTAAGACGCGATTAGGTAGAAGAAAATTTACATAAATTATAAATAAGTGACATCACAGAAGTGATTGTCAGTCTCGGTGTAAAAACGAGCCGAAAACATGATCACGCCCAAGTATCTGCGATGATATCATGTAAGGGTCATTTGTACGACCTCAGGAAGCGCCGGGCGGCAGAATGTAGCTATTTACCTAACAAAGGCTGACGGCGGTAGCGCCATTGCCTGACGAATTAAAAAGTTAACGGGCTGCGCGCGCCGAGCGTCGCGGCATGCCGGCGCCGGCGACTCGACCTTGTCTAGATATCGCGAACGGGTGACCCTCGCCACGGCAGATTAGGCGAACCGCTTTTTACACACCCTGACTACGCAACTGACGCCGGAGGGAATCTTAATCACTGGCGAATATAATTGTTAGAGCACTTTTACTTTTCGACTCAACTCGGAAAAGGCGGTGTTCGCTTTGGACAATCATTCAAAAATACCAATCAAATCAGTGTAGGTTTTAATAATTAGTGTAACAGAGGACGTCTGCTAAATGTTTTAAAGTCGCAGGAAAGTGTTGACCTTTGAAATTTCATACAACAAATCCAAGAAACTACTGCTGATGTCATAGTTATAAATAGATCGCCGAAGTCTAATGTTTACACTAACAATCTAATGTAGGGATGGTGTTATATATCGCACTTGTGTCAAATGCCGGTGGAGTATGTGACCGAAGCTGCCTGACGTCACTGGCAACGTAACTATAGATACAGAAACAAACAGTAGCGATAATACAGTGATAACGAATCGAACTGATAAATAGGTGCAACCCGCGTGAACGAATCTACGTAAGTATGTAGCACATGAATATTAAGAAAACTACAAGCTCCAGGAACCTGGATTCACATTCATGAATGTTGTAACATCTTCCAAAACACTTTAGGAATAAGTAAAGGCACTTCAATGAGAATTAATGCAAGACTATCTAGGTTATGTTAGGTTAGAAAAGGTTAGGTCGAATTAGAAATGTTTCGATGGCCAAAAACATCCAACAAATTCGGCCTCAGCGACGTTCATGATTCAAATCACCATTTAGCGGCGACCATTGATTCGTTTGATCATCCATTCACATAAACTGTACGACCGAACACGTTCAAAACACGGCATAGGAACACTAAGATTGAGATTCGTACGACATCGATGTTTACTTGATGCACTTGTTGCGCGGGTCAACGTCCTGATCACGTCACACATACCGGGCTTGCAGAGGCGACTCCAGTGGTACGGGTTGCAGCACTGCTGGTCAGCGCAGAGGGGCAGGCGACGGAGTTCGCTGGAGTCTCTTAGGTCGGGGAACCTGAAGGAGCGGGTGACTGCGAGCCGGAGTTGTGAAGCGGCGTGACCGGCCGGCACGCACTCCGTGCCGGCGGCGCCCGCGTCCAACGCCCTCGCGAGCCGCCGCAGCTGGTCGTCGGGCAAGGAAGGCGCGCCGGCCGCCACCAGCCGCCGCCGCAGCGCGCGTCTCCGGAACATCACATGCCGACGACGGGGTCACAAGTCGCGCGGCCGTTCGCGCCACGCGACACACTCACGCAGGCGGCACGACATCGCTCGCCGCGTGTGGGCACTCGACTGACGGACACAACGTTCCGCCGGCTAGTGCAGTGACGCGGCCTGGTGTGCAACACCTGAATACAATTTACCCTGAACCTAATTCCCCGTTTATTTATTTTGACAAAAAATATTCTTTTTCAGCTTCGGATTTTCCTTCCTCAATATTAACCAACTCGAGTCTATAACATGCCACATGTTCCACTGCTGGACATACGTTCCTTCCTAGTAGTGTCATAATACTTGGTCTTTCACTTTCCGCAGTCTGACTCCGACTCTACCTAACTAAACTTTACTTCCTCAGTCTCGCTCTAACTATACTTTTAATTTCACTTTAAACTCTACCTTTAATTCTACCTTTACTCTACCTTTAATGAATTCTAATGTGCTAGTGGAATATAATGCACTACCAAGTAGGATATCTAATTACCCTCGTTTCATATCTAAGCGCCGTAGTCAAACGCAGAGAAATGCTAATAGAAAAT
This sequence comes from Xanthia togata, assembly GCA_963853775.1. NCBI lineage: Eukaryota > Metazoa > Arthropoda > Insecta > Lepidoptera > Noctuidae > Xanthia > Xanthia togata. Next base: position 2,219,903 of record OY970801.1, read on the forward strand.
ATATCAAAATCCATAAACATTCAGATATAATTAAATTAGATAAAGACGCCAATGAAGCTAAGAATATTAAAACATATATCATGGAAGGAAATAACCTTCAAACATCCATCATCTATGATCTACAGTAATCAAGTCTAAAACAACGAAACATTCATTAAAAATCTCCCCAGTTTCCTCTCCAACAACTCAAATCTCCCACAAACTGAGCAGTCGGTTGCCAACGTCTATCAGGCACGGGTGTGCGAGGCGCGGGGACCGGGGCGAGCGGCTGGCGCCACCGGCGGCGTCAGGTGCGCGCGCTTGTGTGCGTGCGGCGCCACCGAACACAGACGAGCGCCTAGTCGACCGTATAGATGCGACGCGGAGTGTAAAGTTTGTATAGAATGAGATTGACCATCTGTGAGGCTGGCAATGGGACATGCAAACCGAATTGTATGTAATTCAAGAAAGATAATCGGATGACAATTAACGGGAAAGTTTTTTTGACCATTAATTTGAAAACTCTCAACCCTTGACGTCTGACAAGCGTTTGATAGGGTCAACCTCTACTCAAACACATCATTATATACTATTTATGATTGCTTAGTCTCCAATGGTCTCCTAGAATCAGTTTTGTGCTAGAAAAATTAGTTGAACAAGAAACTCTCAAAGAATTAGGTACTAGCACTTCTCGTAAATTCTAAGTCAGGGATGCCGCAGGGGTCTCACTTGGGACCTCTGAATAAAATTCTACACATACAATCAGCTTGTAAAACATTATAAAACTGTCAAAATTGGAATAAATTAAATTGTTATAAAAATGATGGATTTAATAAACGCTGTTTTTTTTAAATTATTAGCTTTAGGGAGGATCTCTCGTCAATTTCGTTCGACTCAAAAATTCTGAAAATTGATATGAATTTTTAACTTTTGGTAAAGAAACGTCACCATCTACTACATTAACCTAATCTATGACCGCTCATGGTTCGGAATGTGCAGAGCTAAAAGACACATCAACAAAATAAACGTACAAGATAACTAGCAGCGTGCCGCGGCGCCACTCACCTTCACGCTGGGGCAATTGCGAGATAGGCAGAGACAGATGTAAAGAGTATGGCGCCTAACATTTAACTACCTAGAATGTCAACCTCACCTGCAGGCGGTGAACTCAGTCAATGATCGACACATGTATGTAAATGAGGAGCGTATACTTTGTTCCGTCTCCTACACGTCAATTTCACCTGCTTGTGGCTGACGAGGCTCGGCTAATAGATGGATTTAACTCAGATAAATAGCCAGCTGTGTGACTGAGAAACTTTGCAATCAGCGTGCTTGCTCAAATGTAGAAATAACAGACATTATTACTTATTTTGGGGAATTAGCAAGTGAGAAACATAACTTTTTAGGAGAGCCCTAAAAGAAAATATGCACAAGTCTCTTAAACGCTTCATCAGGCTTAAATGATATTTATTAGGGTAAGTAAATATAGAACACTCATATTTAGTCAAATTAAGTTATACGATTGTACCATTCTGTTTACAATTTGGCTTGCTGGTCTCAACAACGGGTTCCACATTAATCAAAAGTGATAGAGCATCTTTGTACAAATGCATTATTAATAAAATATTTTAAAAATACAAACTCCACGGGATAGGACATCTACTGCTGCCTATCGCAGCTGATGCTGAAAGCATTACTCTCATGAAATAAGGCATTGACTAACACCGATTAAGGTACCTGAAATATGTCAGTTAATTTGGAAGAAGCAATGAAAATTGCAAGGTTTTCAATCATTTTGTGGGTTTTAATATCTAAGCTATAACGTGTATTGACTTTCCTTACAAAGGTGGTGTTACATAGCATTCATTCATGCTTTAATGTGTTCAAGACCGTTAAAGAAAACATTACGAAGTGAAGGCTTCGAAAGTTGGAACTATGTGTTTGCAAATTTATGTCTACAGTTTCTGGTAGATGGCGTTATCTGTCTATATCCGACCGGAAACAGAAAAAAATCCTAGCGGCAGGACGGTAGTTGTAACTTTGATGACTAATATGAAAGTCCCAGTAAAACTTTATACAATAGTCCACGCTAAAGCTTTTTCAAAGTAAGTTTCCAGGACGGCGAAGATTAGGTGAAGTTTCAAAAATTTCGACAGTTCCAACAAATTACAACCATTAAGTAGGTAAAGTGAGTTACTTTAGAGCGCACCATATCCAGCTTTCTTAAACGTTCCTCTCTCGAGTTCTTAGTACCTGGCAGTTCAATATCCATTGAGTTTCTTATCTTTATTCCTTCAGTCATTGATCGACTACATCATTGCTGAAAAATGAACCGTCGTCTGTGCTCCTACTACCTCCTTTACATCGTTTTCACGGTATTTAAGCTTAATTTCTTATTTTAATAAAAGTGAATGGAGCAATTTTATTAGTATCTAAACTAACAATAATAATTATAATAAGTGAAAAGTTTTTTTTGTTTGTTATTTTTGCAAAACTATCTTTACGATGGCAGTGAAACTTACCTATATAAATATGCCTCTTTGTTAATATTGTGATGATCGCATCATTCACAAAAAAGTCGTCGTGTCTTTTTTATGAGCAGACACGCTTGAATGGAGTTACTATGTGTTTGTTTTTTTTTTTTCCAATAAAATTCTTTGTACCTAATCTTGTCGGTTTCTTTATTTTGTTTTACTTTGATAAGAGTTAGTTATGTATCTATACTTAATTGCTTATGCAATCGAGCTGCAACAAAGCAAAAAGAACTCAGATTGAATTTAAAGAAACATTTTTAAGCGACTTTTAAATGCAATTACATTGGATTTTGTTTTAGCTATAACTTTTGTCCTGCATCGATTTGGGACTAATTCTGCATGCTCTTTTCATGAATATTATTGGATATTATTTAGTCATGAAAAGAGCTATTCAATAAAATTTATTGGACGGTAGGGACATCTTGAGCTACATTCCTTTAGTCTATAAGATTGTGATCTATATCAAACTGTTTATGACCAGAAAGGTGCACATATCTACTCATATGCCTTTCCGACTACCAACTGGCAGATCCGTGACTGTCCTAATCTTTGTTAGTAGACCTCAAAAACTCAAACATAGAGATGTTTTAAAAAATACCCAATAATATCTCGTATCAAGTTAAATGTTAACGTGTTATTGCGTAGGTATCAGTACTAACACGGAACTGGTAACTGGCACTTGTGACGTTCTGGTTCTGACCAGGGGATCTGACGTCAGAGCTCAGACAGCCGGTTACGGATGACGAAATGTCGTAAGAGACGAGAGATAATTGGAAATTACGCTTTGAAGGAGTAAATATTGAGTTTGATGTTTGATTAATGTTAAAACATGTTTGTCTAATAGAAAATAGTTGATTTTTAAATGGAAAATTAGAAACCAGTACTCCTGGGGCTTTTGTGACATATTTATTTATTTATTAATATTCTGAATTGAGATCCTATTTATCAGTTTATAGGTATATGTTGTATGAGAGTGGTCGGGGATAGTGCTCAATAGCGTGAAATTGGAGAATCCTATGTCCAGCAGTAGACTGCTCAATGCTAGATGAAGATAAGTGACTGTTAATTAGACGAAAACACTGCCTCCGGTAGATTTCAAAAACAGTATAGGTAATTATGCACTAGTTGCCAAATTCGGTGCATGTACTAGTTGCCAAATGTGATTTGTATTTGTATGAATAGCGTGTACTACCTCAAAAATCGACATTTTCTAAACACATAGAAATTCTAAAATAATGCCAAACAGTAAAATCTATGGTGACAAGCATCGCATTGTATTGTCTTTCTAAACATACAGAAACGATTAAATAAATAACTTTCAACTATTTTCTTGGCAATAACTTTTAACAATTTTACTGGCGCCACCAGTTTAATAAAATAAACATCTTTACTTCTGAGCATTACATTGAAATAAACTTGTTTACATCTATTACCAAAAACAAGATATTATTATTCAAAAACTACGCCTGAGAATATTTTAATTTGCCAATGGGAAGGCGCCAAAACTAACATAAAGGAAATATTAGCATAAGATTTATATTAACATTGCATTTTAAATAGCGGCCGGCGCCATCTTTTATGATACAAGCTGCAATAAAACTAATATCAACGTCCGACAAGGCTAAGCAGCAGATTAAAATAAATAAAAGCACACATAGACACATATTTTGCTATATTTTTCATATTTTTGTTTGTCTAACTTACTCAGTACAATATAAGTAGGTAGGTAAGTATTTAATAAAAAAAGATATAATTATTGTAAAAGCATAAAAAATAGACACTAAGCAGAACTCAGGAGTAAAAAAACGCAGAAATATTGCAGTAAGTTTTTATTATTTGCTTCTCTAAATTTTAATCATAAAAGTTTTCTAAAGGACAATAAAATCAATAGAGGCGTAAATTAAGTATTTACTTACCTTTTTAAAATAAATCATATTTTATATAATTACGTAAAGCCAACATAAAAAATATTTAAAATAATTATGATTACGATAATTTTCAGTGAAACTCACCTCATAAAATCTCATATATCCTTAAAATCATCCTTATCGTACACATAAAATTTCCACTAATCCAAATATAACAATTATTGTAACATTAAAAATATATTAATTACATTAAAACTTCTAGGTATTGTCGTGAACAAATTCGTATGTTTTCCAACATGGCTACGCGTGTCATGGCTGCCGATCGGCGCGGGAATGGCGCGAAAACGCGGAAAATCGCGCTATTTATGCATCCACGATCGGGACTAGTGAATGAAACTGAATGGGATTGTAAACCCCGCGATTTGAGTGAGTAAGCACGTAGGCAGCAACGGGAACTAGGGGAATGGCTCGTAAGTGTCAATTTCCCGTACCTGAAAAAAATAAGGAAAACTTTATAATGTTCCTTATTCTTTCTTTCCTTTTCAGGTTTGGGTTCAGGGTTTTCATGACTATGGGGTGGAAGTAGGGTTGCCAACCTTAGTATATAATATAGTATCCTACTATATAAGATCTCTGGGCCTAAATACTACTTATATTTTTTTAATTTCAATACAAAATGTGGAGATGATCACTATAGGGTTATTAATCTCATAAAATCTGAATTCATGTTATTTTATAACCTTAATTTAGACAACACTAGATTATAAAATATTAAGAAGGTATGAAGAGAAAAAAAACTTGTTAGTAAAGGTTCATAGTACCAAAACATATAAAATATTTAAAGAATTAAAATGTTTTTGTAATTTACCTACTTTATTTTTACACGCGGTGGCTTTTTAAATACTATATTTAATTTAAAAAGAGTTGGCAACCCTAGGTGGAAGAGTGAACCGTATTGCAAGTTCGTCTTCATTACTTCAATTCTAAATGCTGTATAGTTAAATTGGGGGAGGGTAGTTACGTTATAGTATTCGTGTAATATGCCATTTATTAGTTTTATGACTTTGAGATACATACCTTCAAGTACCTACTTCACAAAACCTTATTGTATAAATGAATAAAAAAATAAATGTTAAAAAGTCGTTGGACTTCCAATGTCTTAGAATTTTACCCTATTATCAATAATGGTGAATTATGGTAAACTTACATCTCGAATATAATACATTTATGGTAAATCTGAAGTTTATTCTGCGTTTATTTTTATGGTTTTACTAAATCCTTCTCTACTTCATATAATAGCCTACTATAGATCCGATGTTGACCCTCAATGTTCATCGTTGCACTAGAAACACACTTACTTGAACGAATACTCTGACAATCAAAGCAAAACAGTCCTATTTTCATATACCCCAAAGGTTACAAAGGGGAGGTTCACTGTTGAGCTAGTAAATAGTGATAGGCTGGCTTATTGCCAATAAATTACATCTTTAGGAAGTTTTAACTCCCCTTCCCATTTGATGTCACTCCAACAATAATATCAAAACAACGACATCATCATTCTTCTGCCCTGTCCCAATTTATCTGGGCTCGGTGCTGCATGTCCTCTTCCATGCTTCTCTATTAGTCGTCATCGCGATAATCACCAACTTCTTAGCCATAAATCATCTTTCACACAGTCCATCTATCGCTTTTTGGTCTTCCCCCACTAATTTAGCCATTTATATTCATACTCTAAACAAACCTCACGACATTTTCCAGAATAACATCAAAACAACATGGAAAAATATTTAATTTTCATGAAGTGCATTTCGCCAATTCAAACTACTTCACCAAAGTATAAAAACATTACTAAGTATAAGTAGAATCTTATGTAATAAATAACGTTTTCTTAGCGCCAAGAGACGACTGATATCAATATAAAAAGCCAACAACAGACTAATTTGTCAGTTTCACGGTCGAATGCGTCCTGTAGCAAGAGCATCATCTTGGTTAACGAATAATAAAGTAACGAACTGTAGATTGGCAGCCAGCTTAGTGTTGCCAGCTCTATCGTGGAATTCGTATTTAGTTTTTCGTTCAGTTACAAAATATTTCGTCTTGGCAAAATTATTTTTTACGGATCTATAGTATTCCTAGTTCTTGGATCCCTTATGACACAGTCTACCTGGCAGTATTTCAAAGCAAGGTGATTAAAATGATCCTATTAGATATATTATCTAGTAGCAGTTGCTGAGAACCTAATGTGAATACACTGGAACTTAAACTCATAGTTTGTCGCTGATATCAACTTTTAGACTCTAGGGAGAGAAATCTGTGGAGACTCTATCATATCAATTTATAAATGATAATGATATAAGAATGTGTTTTATAGATAATATGGCTAGAAACGGGGTGACTACGACATGTTGCGCCGACAACAAAAAAAATGGGATAAGGACAGGAGAACTATGATCGACAAGTCTTGGGATTCTAAGTAGAAGCTAATAAAATCTTCAATTTCTAGCGGTCTTTATCAACTGCTAGCAATCAGCAAAGTTGTCAAACGAAATTTTGGTTTCTTTACTGTGCCAATGTTCGGCAGAACAATGTTCTTGATAAATATTTATCGCAGTTCCATTATTAAAAAAGTTGATTTCCTGGCCTATCAAACGCCGTAGATAACTAACTTATCTTACCGAAACCGAAGCTCCTCATGCTAATGACGATGTTTATTTTTAATTAAACACAAGTACCTCCCGCGAACTCAGTAGGTGGCTCGTGATATTGTCTGGCAACCCTCGGCATAGGTGACCGGCGCGGCGGCGGCACACAGTCGGCACCGCGCGCCATGCCGACGCGCCGCCGCGCCGCCACACGCAGCCCATCCTGCTATCCATGGGGGATGCGTAAGCTTTTGGAGTAAGCAGGGATGTAGGTGGATCTGAATTTGGGAGAGACCTGTCGATATACCTAATGCTATAATAATCTTACCGTGAAAACTCAGGTGAAGTGATATTGTCATGTAAAAATATTAAATTTTCCGCAAGGCTTGCTGGTGTCGTATAGCACCCGCTCCCAAAAATATACGCATGCAGAATATGCGCTTCTTATACGGTGCGGTGCGGTACTGCATACTGCATCCAAGCGTGGGTCTAGTTATTTCAGAATTAAAATTAAATATTTTTACATAATATTATACTGTCATGGATTTTCGCAAAGCAACGCCTGATCCCATAACTTATCTTAGGTGAAGTCAGTTTGAAGTGAGCTGTCAATTAGCATCGGTTGGAATCACACCGATAGCTGACTTCAAGCTCACTACACTTACCTAAGAACTAATGATGAGATTTTTACAGATTGGTCCAACTGGCTCTAAACAGGCAGGTGGGATTGTGTTGGAAATTAGAGGTGTAAACGTAGCTTGAACTGTGCAGATATTAGGCCTCTATGGGTTTTAACAAAGGTGGTCAGTTACCTGGCGATTTTGAAGGAATTAAGAATAATGAAATATTGTCTTTGCTGCTATCAAATCAACATAGTTGCATAAAAAAATTCTGAAAAAGCCACCTTAACTCCGCCACTGTAGAGTCGTTAAATATTTTAATATTCAGGAAATAGTACATAAATAGCAAATTCAAGTTTGTATGTCAACTCAACTACAAGTGGACTTTGAAACATTTTAATGTCCTACTTAGTGTCGCAGTAAGCAAATCCTTACAATTTGACTGCGACAAAGTTCGCTACAAAAGGTAGTTTTACTTTCTTTACACTCAAATCTTTCACTAAAGCACAATTTTCTTAAATTTTGATTTGTTATCGCTGGTAGCCAATTCGGTTAGGAATATAATATGAATAGTCAGTACCAGTGAAAATCTGCTGCTGGTTGCTGAAATTTAGGATTATCCAAAAATATGCTCTTGACCTGGTAGAGATCTTACCCATGTTTCCCATTATCGTTCCTAATTAACCTAGGTACCCTACGATAGATTCCCATCAATATCATAACCCAATTTAGTTATACCATAATACTCCACAATAATTACAAAATCACGACATCTCAGTGCACTTTGCCCACGAATTCTTATCTCGTGCTGCCCCATAGGTCATCCCATCGGTCGGGCGACATCGGGTCGACGTCGGAGCGTCGCGCCGCGCCGACGCGTCTCGTCGCCGCCTCGCCGCCGCGCGGGACCAGGCTGTTTATCTTCACGCTTTATGTCTTGAGGGGTCGGCAGCATTAGTTGGTAATGAGATGCATAGGGGCTCTTGGGGGTTAGTACAGGAAGTTGGTTTGATATCTGAGTTCGTTTCGCCATTTCTTCTCAGGGATCAGTCAGCCAGAAAAACCCGCCACCATCTACTTTTTTTTTTAAATATCAAAAGATGTACTTAGAAAGAAAAAAAATACGTTTATTTGCGGTACATAATATGACTCAAGCAAAGGAACAAACACTACTTGTAAAAGTATCTTAGAAAGAAATAAACAGTTAACTTTAGTTCAACTTTTAAAGTCGTGTTGGATGTATTCATTCCAATGTAAGTAACGAGTGATGACAAGACGGTCTCCTCAGATGGGGGCTCATGGACGGCTCAGACCTCAAGTGGGTTTGCGGCATATCCCCACAAACAATGGCCCACATACCATCCTGTGCCACATTCCCTGTCACCTGTGCTGTTGAGGATCTTATGACGTAGCTGAATTTTGGGCCAAACATGTTTTGAACTTTACGCCTTCGATAGCTTAGAAGAAGAATGTGACGATTCAATTTCCTGACACTGATAGTATTAAACACCTTCTGAAATCAATGCCCTGACATAACACACAGCAGACAGTGAGCAAGCTTGACCAATGCTGGTTCCTTCGCCGCATCTACAAGAAGAGGCAGGTAAAGTTCTAAAAGTTAATGATATCCACTATAGATAGTATATAGTAAGATCTAAATAACTGATAAAATCGAAGACAGCAACAAAGAAGGATATTATAGAACAAGAATCTAGATAAACCAAGCAGTTCCGCTTAAAGGGTGAGCATTGTTGACCACTTCGCTCCGATGACCTACTATCACTTGCTTGCCCTGTTTCCGCTCGCTCGCTCCGCTCCGCTCCTGTATATGTTTTGAAACTGTGGCACTACAACCTGTCAGAAAATCGGGGTTGACAGATTATAAAGATGAGAATTTAATACTAGTACCTAAGCATGTTACAGCTTAGTGTTCCACCACTTAAGAGCTTAAAGCGAGTGATTTTGATCGAACAGCAATTTGTACTAAGCGGATTAAATCTATATGATCGACCTAATTCAGCTGAAAATTAGTTCCTTTAGCGATGGCGTTTGTGAAGTGAAGCATTAGTTCTGCAAACAATTTACAGATTTTACAGTGTCATCGTCAGGACAGTAAGTATTGTTTAAGTAATAAGCAGACGAAGACGATACCGTCTGTTTGACGACAATGTGTACGGCCTATTTCATACAAAATATATAACATGGCTGGCTCTGAAGAGACTCTAGACTCTATTGAAAGAGAAGTAGGTACTCTGGAAGAACTCTATTAGAATCAAAAGAGGCTATTAGCATCTTCGTTCTACCCTAGTTCCAACTAATAAACCTCCTTGTCCAGCTTCAAAATCCAAAGAAAAACAGTCAGGCTACCTCTGGGTGCCTCCAAGACAGTCGTCAGGCGACACACAGTCGCATGTCCCAATGTCGCTGTGTCGCGGCGCACCGTCGCGTCCCCTCGCCGCCACATTACGCAGATGTAGCACGTGGTGCGGTGTAAACATCATGGTGTTTACATCATAGGAATACCGTGGAAGATGGGGTGGAGGATAGGGAGGTTTTAAAGATTTTGAATAGTAAAACTGATATACTGGTTACATATCTTGGTAGAAGCCCGGGTCGATTACTGCAAACCCAGTAAAAGGTCAGGTAAGGTGGAAAAGGAAATTGTTGGTCCGAAATTGTCTGAAATGGTTATCTTATGATCGGCCCCTCAAATACCCAATGCTAATTATGAGCCTTCCAGTGAGTGTTTATGAAATGCAGAAGCGAAAATTATTGCTGCAAAATACCTAGGTACCATATTTTTATTTAGGTACATAATTATATGTATAATATGTTGTTCATTTTCACGGGTGTGTATACCCAAAAAATTGTTAAACCCCATAGATTCGCATAGGATAGAGAACTTTCATAAAGTTGCCTGGAGCCCTGCCCACCGCCGTTGGAAGCAGCGTGAAGCAAAAAGATCACAAACAGCGACCGGTCACCTTTGGCTAGTAGCCGCGACGTTCCGACGCCTCGTTATATTGATGCAGTTCCATCCATTGTTATAATAGATGTAATTGGAAAAAACAATATGAGTTTGGTGCATAGATATTTGTTATTATGACAGATTTCTTAAATCTACCGATCGTGAAATTGTTAGTTTAATTAACTAACAGTAAGTAAAGCATACACTCATAATCATATTCATTTATTTTGTTCCATAATGTATAAAATATGATACAAAAAGGCGTATAGCTAGGTACCCATTATGGACCATCTTAGAACACAGCAACAGGTTAAATAACAATAAACTCCTGTACTATCGGTGTCAAAGCCTCGAAAATGATAATCCTAAAATTGACTTTCATTTATTTTATAGGATTAATGATAAGAGCATACATTACACAAATGTCGCATCCATTCACTCCACACAATCTGCTGGCCATCCAAATCAACTCCCAACCCAAGAATCGAACCGGCATCCCTTCTCACCTCCGCACTACATAGTGTCCTTCGAGTCGTAAGTTCCATGGTCAGTCATAGAATTTACGATCCAAAATGACAAGGAACGAAGTTACAAATAAATATGCAGTATTTGTTATTCTTTTATTTCCTGATTAGCATCGGCGGCGACTGGATGTCGCTACTGATGGCCAGAAAAGTGCTTATTATGGTAAGTAGGAACTAATTATATACATATTTTGTAAGTATTAGAGGAAAGAAGGTTGTTCATTGTTTTACAATCGTGTTTGGTTATGTAGTAGAGTGACAATTTAAAAATTAAGGCAGAGCAGTTGATGGGAAAATTCGTATTCATTATGTTTGATTAAATATAAATGAATTGCACTTTATTTAGCTCAACATGTAGGTACCTATTTGCTTTCCACACAGTTAAAGATACATCGTGAAAATTTTGGGATAATCCTGTAGATACCAACTTATCCACAATAATGGAATTTTCTTCTTGGTTTTAGTAGAGCAACTATTCAAACTATGCAACTATGCAATTCCTATCTAGACGAACACAATTTATGATGTCTAAATACACCATTCCAATGATAAATCATGTAACGCCTAGTCTTAATTAAAATCGTATGATTAAAAGCATCCATATCTCATTTCTTTAAACGCAAGAAACGATCGTGAAGTCCTAGGTTCGACTATCAACAGTAGCGTTTAAAACTGGGTCACCCACGATCCGCAATCAGTGTGTCGAAGCATCTAAAAAACTACGGAAATTTTTACTCTGCCTAACTCTTCAGGACTATTCCCGCATTTATGTGAACGTTCGCATTCTGATCTCTGAATCTGTCAAAAATACCTCGAATTCCCAGTTTTTGATAAGTTTTTGACGTTGATTGTCGCTAAGATGAGATTGTGACTAGATTTTGAACGTTTATAATTACGGGAATCGGGCTTCCGATATGACAGTTGGTAATTCATATCCATAATTACATCTGACTTTAAAAAGTCCTCTGAGAAGGAAGAATATGAATGATTCACCGAAGGAGTTGGCGACTCCGGTCCGACGGCGGGCGCCGGGCGTCTAACTGTCGCGAACGACGGCCAAACTACACCGTTTTTATGATACAAACTATTTTGTATGTGTCCGTTGTACTTGTAGCTTTGTTGTCGGACAGGTAAGTAACTAGAAATGAAACAAATGAACTGAGTTATGGAGTTGTACCTATAATGTTTTGACAAGAAATTATGGAGCTATTTGACTTGAGGGACTTCCAAGAGGTGATTCTGAGCAAATACCAAATTTAATGACATCAAAAATACCAAATATGAGGAAGTAAAAGGTTGCTGCGTTAGGCAACTTTTAATTTAGTTGAGGGCTGAGCCGCTTACAATTGACCATAGAGTCAATATGCTTATGTTTCCTTTAAAATAATAATAACAATAGCTTAGTAAATTGACTTCAAAGGAGGTAGTTTTTTAGGTACTTACTTTAAAATAAGCTAGAATATAAATTCTTGAACAAAAGAAAACAACTTTCAAAAACATTTAGTTATAAGTATGTTTACAACCTAAGCTAGACAAATGGTTGAATACATCCAACGTACCTCTAAATCATAAACAACGTAGAGAAAAGTAATCAAAATTCAAAATTCAAAATTCAAAAGTCATTTATTCAAATTAGGCTGAGAATCAGCACTTTTCGAACGTCAAAGTTACATAAGACAGTCCCACAAAACGCCCACCCTTCACCACTTCCTAGTGCTTTCGCTGGGAAGAAGAAGTGGCGCAACAAACTCCCCAGCAGCACAGCTGTCTGTTCAATTAGGAAAAATAAAATGATTCTATACAATAGTACTTATGCAAAATAATTTACATAACACAACACAAAACATTAAATTATAAATTATCAGCCATATGACAGCTAGCACACGCCAATATACCAACCAAAAACATCGAGATCTATACTCAAGCAGAAATAAAAATAACTAAACGTAAAGAATATCTAAAAAGAAAATAAAGCCTCCAGGCATAAAGGGCGTGCCCGCTTACATATAGCTGTAACTAGAGTTATAATTGATAAACTAGGACCATCGAGGTAAAATAAATAAACAGTTAATTACTAATAACAATAACAAAACCATGATCAGCAAGACGACCAGTCACCACAAGCAGCACCCGTTCACGAGCTTAACGCAAAGATCAGCCATTACCCCCCTCGCCATATTTGAGGGAAGGAGGCAACCCGACCCCCGACGCTACCGCAAGCAGTGACATCTAAGGGAGCATGACGAACTTGCTGCCAGTTTTTCAGGAAAAAAAATAAAAAATATGATCAGTTTGTCGAGGTCGCTAGCTAACCACATATTGCGATATTTGCGATACAACTCATGAAAATCATTCTAATGAGTAGTTAATGTCAACAAAAAATTAATAAAATTAAAATAAATTGACATATAAAGTCAAATAAAATGAGCAATTTACCTAAGCTTATAAATTATAACCTGTCAGTAGGTAGGCTAATTCTGGAGAAAGAACATAAACATTGTCTTGAGCCAATCACAGCGACCAACTATTCTTATCATTTAAGTAGTCGTTGATAGAATAGTATGCCTTTGAACAAAGGTTGGATTTTACTTTAGTTTTAAACGCATTAAAAGGCAAATCTAGCAAAGAAGAGGGTAGCTTGTTGTAAAAGGTTATACCAAGCCCAACAAATGAGTTATGAATCTTATGTAGCCGGTGAAAGGGAGCTCGTAGTTTGTCCTTGTTTCTTGTGTTAACATTGTGAATGTCACTGTTTTTAGTGTACAAGTGTATATTTTGCCTAATATATAGAATGTTGGCGAAAATGAATTGTGATGCAACAGTGAGGATACCAATATCTTTAAAAAAATCTCTCAGAGAAGTGCTGGCACCCAGCTGGTAAATTGCTCGAACAGCTCGTTTTTGAAGGACAAATATATTTTGAATATCGGCAGCTTTGCCCCACAGCAGAATACCGTAGGACATAACGCTATGGAAATAACTAAAATAGACTAACCGAGCTGTATCAACGTCAGTGTATTGTCTTACTTTCCTGACGGCGTAGGCGGCCGAACTGAGCCTTCCCGCTAGGCTAGATATATGATACCCCCACTGAAGTTTGGCATCTACTGTTATGCCCAGAAACACTGCCGAGTTTACGGTTTCAAGCACCTCTGTATCTAAGACGATGTTGGGTCCTAGATTTCTAACATTTGGAAGGGCAAACTTTACACATTTCGTTTTCTTGGCATTGAGAACTAGGTTATTTGTCGTAAACCAACCCGTAACCATTGAGAGTGCACTGTTTACATCGTCAAAATCTTGTCTGTTCCTGTCTACTTTAAAAATAAGAGAAGTATCATCTGCAAACAGTACAACTTCACAGATACCCTTTACATAGAATAAAACTCTATGGACAACTTTAATGAAAACCTTGCTTAATTACTCACACTCATGTCGTAAGTATTGTCAACAAATCTTGTTTACCCGACTGCGCTAAAACAAAGACGGTATTATGTTTTATATACTTTTCCGAACTTCTACCTCCAAATGCCTACACTTAAAAATGATATCGATGGTAGATTCATGAGATTGGTCTAAATAATTGCATGAGAATTAACTCTAGTTTGACAGCAAACTTAAAGACAGTGTTTGTGTTTTATATATTTGGCATCCATCATGTAGAGACTAGAGACTCAGGGATCTAGGTAACGAATGCACTATTTGTTAAATATCGGTTCTGACAACCGAGATAAACTGGATTGCATTAAAATGAAATAAGTAACAAGGAAAATAGACGCATTTTCCTTCACCCGTGATCCTCCAAAAATATAATCACGAAAATAGACGCATTTTCCTTCACCCGTGATCCTCCAAAAACATATTCACACATTAATTAAACATTTTTTATGGTAAATGGTGACTGCTATGATTTATTCAAAACGTTTCATCGATATTCAGTTAGTTTGATTTACGGCACGGTTTGAAACAGTCACGGTTTCAGAATCAATCAGCTGAAACTCCACCTATGTAACTGAACACGTTTCAGGAGATTACAAACCTCTGCCTGGATATCTTTGAAGGTTTGTTACTATGCAAACTCAAACTTAAATCATTTATTTCAATTAAACCAATTTCAGGCACTTTTGAATTGTCATGGAGTCGGAGAAAGATGTAGCTTCATCTTTCTCCGTTGCCCATTTCAAAGTGTGGTTAGGTTCCTATGGAGAAGAACGAGCAAGAAACTCCATGGACACTTTTGAAATAAAATATTAGTATAGAAGCTGTATTATTATGTGACTATTGGCACATCTGTAAAGATTGAGACACTTCTGTATATTAACCTCTCGGCGGTAGACCATAAAGATCTCAATGATCAGAGATCAATGATGATCTTTAATCATATCAATCTTTCAATAGACAATATAAAGTCCAACAATAGCTCAGGTCGTAGAGGGCTTACTAGATCAAAAGAATTATTGCTGAAACAACTAATAAATAGATCACTGCAATGTAGAACGTAGAATTATTGTGTTGCAAGAAGTCTTAACAGAAACATTGATAGTTTTGCAATCGTTGAAGATTGTATTTTTATGTATTTCTATGAAGGCGACGCGACGTGTCGCCAGCTACGGAAGTTATTTCATAGAAATTCATAGAAACCAGTCGTGTCGCGGCGACACGTCGCCTGCAGTTGCCGCCTGCATTCGGCTACGGAATTGTACCTTAACGTGCATTAATGCTTACAGGATTTGGAATATGATTACTACCTACCTTAGGTTAGCCTCAAGAGATAAGGAGCAATAGCAGGAGTCAGCGTTATGCCATAACTATAGATGTTTCTCCTCAACCCTCCTGTGCTACTAAATCCCTGAAAGAGGCTGTCTTTTCCATCATTCATTGGAAAACAGAGAAAAATCATCAACATAAAAAAAAAAACCTATTAAAATTAAACTAATCCTTTGAAATACTGAAACGTGTAAGTTACAGTATTATCGCTCTGTCCTGAATTCGACTCGCGATCCGACTTGCTAATGAGAACGCTGTAACGCCTAGCTGCGATGCGATGTCATCCATCATTATAGGTACACCGATATATCTGCCGGTAAGCGATTAATAGGTGTGTGAAATGTTTTCAGACGGAGAAAATCGAGTTGATACAGTGGAAACTTTTCATTAATAAAATTATGTTGTGATTCTTGTTTATAAGTTTTATTAATAACAAAAACTGTGATTTTAATATTACCTACACATCAACAATTGTACTGAAGTCCATTGCTGTAAAAGAAAAAAGAAAATACATTTCTTTGTACTAAATGTCACAGGCGTCATATCAAATTTTAGGTCAGTTTCAGCCTAGTTATCCAACCAATTTTCATACTTTATGGCTTAATTCAGAACGTCTTTATTTATCCAATAGTACTTGCCAGCAATATTACATCCAAATAATTAATCAATAGTAAAACATAACAGAATTATTAGCAGTGGCTGAATTGTTTACGTCTTGTGCCCGCGACGACGCGCCGCACCGACGCTACTTTTTGGCGCCAAATTCAGGCGCCATCTTGACACATTCATATGATTCTTGACAATAAAAATAATTTGGATCGGTAATGTGCTGCCATTGATATCTAATAAGTAGGTAGGTCGATGATATTTGATCTAAATAAAATATGTATTTAGAATAGTTTTTGGTGCAACTGCTATTGGGCCCAGGTAAAAGCTGAATGTCAATGTTCTTTGCACATTAAGTAACTTACTTTCACGCTTAATTTCCAGGAAAGAGTAGGTAAAAATATCATATAGGTAGGTAGTTAAATTAGTACCTACGAATTTCCATTAACTTCTAATGTAAGAAATTGACATAAAATTAAGACTACCATTATTTCAATAATTACACACATAACATAACATAATATCACACATGTAATCCCCGGAGGGTTTAGCAGAAGTGTACCTACCTTAGTACACCCACATTTCGCCAGTTATGTTTAAGTCCCATATAATAGAGGGCGAGCCTATTGCCATCAACCGGGCACAAATCCAAACCCCGAGTTGCTACTGAGAAATTTCTGATGGAAAAAGCCCAATGACAGTTTGCCCGAACTAGGAATCAAACCCAGGACCTCAGCAGTAGCGCTTGCAACGAGACTAGACCAACGAGGCAGTGAAAAAATTATGATGTTGAAACACGGATTGCTAGTCTTTAAAACTGTAGCCTCATGGACAATACAGGGATGTTATTAAAGTCGTAGAATGACTTATAAGGAAAACGGAAAGCATAATAGAAGAAGGACGTCGGCAACGCATCAGTGATTCTGAGTGATACAACCGACTGAACGGAAAGGAGACTAAAGTATTTACTTCCTTTTCGTACATTGTGGACAAGTTATGTGAATAATGTGTCCTTATACATAATGGCTAAAACATGGCCCATTTCCAACGCTTCTCTTTTAATTGTTTTTGAGGTAAATAGAGTAACTTAAATAGATAAATAACTCTGTCGTCCAGGAAATAACACTACCACCAGATCCCTGTGATTGCCGAGTGCCGGAAAACTGAAAAAACTGTGCTGTAGGCATTTTGGTTTAAAGTAGTGTATGGGTCGTGTGTGTCCGTGAATTTACCGGCACAGAATGTGGCATATACTTCGTCAGAAACGCATTTTCCTCTGTGTTTTAGGTGCATGTTTTCTTGTAAGATGTAGCAAAACTGCTGTCACATGAGCATTTTAATGAATATGGTTCCCCCTAATATTTAAAATTATTAGGGGGATTATTGATGTTCCTGATCTGCATAATAAATGTTGCTGCAGTTTTCAAGACATTTTATCAAATCATTAGGTCCCATTACAGCAGTAATCTTTTACTACTTATTCACTTGATGACTAAACCAATAATTGCATCATTACTGGCAGGAGACAGAAGGCACTTCAATAAAAAGATAAAGGTCGTCGGCAGGTCATAAATAAAAGAAAATCTATCTGACTCAACGAACAATGCGGAAACGGGTTAAAACGAAATTCTCAGTCAATGAGTTGAAACTTGTCTGCCACTACTTATAGTCTCACAGTCATTTTGAAATCAAGATTTTTCAATGGAATAGTAAAACATTATGCATACCGCGGTTTTACGGCAACTACAGTGCGTTCATTATAACTTGACCCGTGACGCGATTAGTAGCACTGTTCTGTCAGTCGCCATTTTGAACTCTAAAGTATTCAAACTAAGCTTGGCAAGGAATGGTGCCAGCATGACGGCAAGGGACAAGTTATAGTGAACGATCTGTAGCGCTGCTTTTTCAAGTCAGAAGACGTGCCCATGTAACGCGCAGACGACGCGCGTTTCTTGGAACGAACGTATAAAAAGACCTTATTTGATTTGGCTAGCAAGGGGTGAACCGACTACCTATTCTAAAATGTTGGCTGATAGAGATGTTCCTATGAAAAAAGAAATTTGCAGCAAAGTCAAAGTCAAATAATTTATTTCAATTAGGCACAAAAAAGGCACTTATGAACGTCAACATTTACAAAAAAATATATAATAATTGATTCTAGTCGCCCATTCCAAAAGGTAGTTTTCGTATGGAGAAGAATGAGCAAGAAACTCCAGCGCCGATGACCGATAAAAATTAAATTGAGATAAGGGTAGGAGAATGATAAAACAGGTTTGGATAAATAGCAACATAGGCCTCGCGGTGGCTGCAGTGAGGTCCTGGGTTCGATTCCTTTGATGAACAGATTACAGACTTGAGTTTTCCAGTGAAAATTGCACCGCCTGCTGAACGAAACAGCGACAGGTGTAAGTAATAAGCAAACATTGCCAAAGGTGCAACTTTGCTGTACCAAAGTACCAAGTTTACGGGCATAGCGTCTTTCTTACATAAGGTAGTGTTTTTCTTACTACAAGATAGTTAACCTAGTTTTCAATATGCTTCGGCCTAAGTTCAATATAGTAAATTTACTAAGTTATTATATTAGTTATGACACAATTCCAATACGCTTAGTTCAAAGTTCCTTGATGACTGTTAAACAATAACTTAACTGTCTTATTATACTCGTAGATACAATTCAACTGATACCACAGAATACATTACATCTATCATACATTATGATCGGCTAGATCAAAAAGATATCACCGATCGAACAATAAGCAAATCAAGTCATCTCTATTTTTAGCGATGACATTCGTTCTAGTCGAGTGTGCTCAACGGATGTCCTTAGGGGATGACTTCCATCCCCCTGGCGGCACGTCAAAGGATCAATAAATCCCCCCCCTCCTAATTTATATAATAGTGTCACAATGCAATGCAAACATTCAAAAACTGTTGGACAGCGACGCGGAGGCCATGAAATCAGAGGATTGGTGAAATGTTGTGTAATGTTTAGTAGACGCACTTTGATAATATGTTTTCTTTACTTCCATTTTTTCTCTCTTTTAGTTTATGCCATGCCGTAGCAAAAAGTTTGATGTTCCGAACTACCGTCAGGACTAAAGTTTTACTTACTGGTTAATATTATTTATTGAATCAGAGTGGTACAACTGGTAGACCTTTCAAATTTCAGTTTTATACGGAAAAGATAACAAAATTAAACGTGTCACACCTCCAGGAACAAAGAAAATACCTAAGCATTTCTGCAAACCATAATTTCATGTACCCACCTATTGTCACCACACACGAACCCCTTAATTGAATTCCCCGAAGCAGTTACTTCATGATCTGTACCCAGAAATCGGTCAACATCCGGTAGTTCAGTCATCAGTGCATTACGCAAGTCAGCAGTAGGAAAAACATCCTTACTGCTACGAAATAAAGACACTATTGGTGTCAAATTGTTACTATGGACATGGACTGTTACGTTGGCTTTAGTTCCCGCCGGTTTCCTGGCCACACCACAAAGCGCCGCCGCGCTACAACGCAGCCGGCGCCGGCGGCGGCGCCATCGCGACGCTGCGATCACTCGCAGTTTATTATAAACAACTACACTCACCTAATATTGATTATTTTGGTACATTAGCCATCGAGAACATGTGTGACAGAAGATGAGAGGGCTGGACGAACAGCTTTGGAGGATTATGGTGATGGTGGCGGTGGGTTCAAAAGAATTTCAGGAGAATTAGGTTTTAAAATTATTTATTTTAGGACAGAAGGTATTTAAAAATAGTCAGAGGAGAGAGTCATAGGGGGTTCAAACACTCTTGACATGTCCAAAAATAAGGAACCTAGCTGAAATACTAGATTTTTAAACAGTTTGCCAAATTCCAAGAAGGACAATATTAGGAAAAATTATATTAGCCATTTTCCCACTTCGTAAATTAACTTTATATTACCAAAGATTAACATGTAATTAAACAATCTCTAAAAATATAAATATAACATACCAGCAAAAGAAAGACCTTATATCTAGCACCCAGAAGTGGAGTACCACCATTTAGTCGCAACAGAACGTTTGGCACGGCACCACGTCCGCATTCCACCTCGCTGTTACACCCCGGACAGACGGGTCATTTGCATGTGTTCCTTCCTTAGACAAGTTTATTAAGACTGCCTGCGCATACGCAAACACTGATAATTAAATAATGTCGAGAGTTAGCCTTACTTCAATGTGCTTTGGTTTAGTTTACTCAAACTCAACTCAAAGCATTTATTTCAAGTAAGTAAACCATTTACAGACACTTTTGAATTGTCAGTCAGTCAGAAATATGAAGCTAGTTGCCCATTCCAAAGCGTAGGTTCCTATGTAGAGGAATGGGAAAGAAACCCCACGGACACTCTTTTAAATCATAATATTCTTACCAAATATTGGTTACAACATTCATGTTGAAATTATACATGTGAGGAAAATGTAGAAAGACGTGCACGTAAAAAGCGACCGTAATAAAAAGATAAAAACAATTCAAAAATTAAAATAAGCCGTGGCAGATAAGAGATGACCAGTCCCTACTGACGGTGCGGCGGGCGCCCGTTCACTTACACGTTAATTTATGATGGATAGCGTAGATACAGAACTAGGTCGTTTACCCAAATGAATCTAAAGGTATCCAGCAGAGCATATACCTCCTCTCCTTTTCTGCTCATGGTCCATGGTCCAGGCTGTTTAAGGGACTTAGGCAGAAGGCTTGGTAGGATAATCTCTGTATAGGTAAAAGACCAATTTTTGCGACAACCAGGCACAAATTCGCTTGTTGGTCCTGGTGATTACTGCAATGCCCCTTTGCCCGCTTCGGCTTAGTGGTTACATAATAGAATAGAATAGAATATATTTCTTTGCACAAATAAAAAAGACCGGCCATGTCTTATATTCCCCTGCAGAATACAGCAGTTCATAAGTTCATCAGAGAATTCTTTACATTCTTTGAAAACAAACACCATCATACACTTAATCCTTAATTCCCAACCCCTTCTTTATTTGATGCAAAATTCGCTCGACTCAAAAAAATCCCCCAAATACAAATAAATCACACAATCGATCATCTAATACCGTACAAAGTATCTCTAACCGTCTGCCCACGTGGGTGCATCCTGGCATGCCGTCGCCGCCGTGCCGCGCCCCCGTGCCGCCACCGTGCCGCCGCCGTGCCGCCGCTGTGCCAAGGTCACTGGCCCATCAGTCATCACTTAACCCCACCATAAAACTGTAAGTAGTCTTAATTAAAAATGAGTAGATATGGACATTGAGGAAAAAATCGGAATTGTGTTCAATTTTGATATTGAAACAATGTTTGTTTCGGTTTTTACAGCAAGAATAAGAACACACAAACTTATGCCTTTTCCTCATGAAGGTAGGCACAAGCTACAGAACGCTACTTGCTATGACCCTTAAGTACCTACATTCTCCTTTTGCTTCGTAAGAATAAGAATTGAACCACAATATGGTTCAAGTGCCACGTAATAAGATGAGGGGTGACTTCTCTACCAGGCTCCATCATGCTTTGCTTTGCTTTGTGGATTTCTCTCCCACTCGGGCTCCACAAAAAAATATGAGGTATTTCTTGACCACGTCCATTCACCCTCCTAGTCTTAGGTCTTCTTCTCTTAATCTCCGCTCAGAAATAAATGGTCGTTGCAAACCAACAGGCATTTTAATATTAGAATTGAATTCTCTAAAATTTCTTTTAAACGCATTCAGTCTTCGTTGAGGTACACAATAAGAACACCGCTCAACACGAAGTTTCAAGTTTAATTTTATTACTGACCTAATAGGTAAGCTTAGAAATACCGAATACGTAGGTATTTAAGTGGATACCTAATTTAACTCAACCCTTATCTGCTAAAGTTTTTTACACCCTTTATAACAAGTTTTATAGCCTAACTTTACATCGAATGCATTCACTAAAACAGAGAGAATCGCAGCCACGCGTGCCAAATTTAATTATTTTAAAGTAAAACAGAATAGAAAACGCTTTCCTGGACATCAGAGTTATGTTTGTGAGTCACAAATTATTTTTATGAGGTTCTATCTCGATCTGCAAATCTTTCAGAGACAAGTAATAAGACTTTAGTTATTTAATATTAGTAAGGGCTGCAATTGTAATGTATCCTCATTATAATTGCCACGTTTCCATCTCTCTTTTATCTCATCAGAAAATAATTAAAACCCAGGTTTTTACCATTTCTTTACAGTACCCTAATTTTGTAACACACTTTCTATCACATACCGATAGTTTTGTAGGGAATTCCTAATCGATTGCTTCATAGGTTTGAAAAATTCGTGTGCTCAGCGACATAAATAACGCAATGAACGTGCATGAACTGTCAAAATGAAAGATAAGGGGAGATTGCGCTGTTACGCAATTACCCCGTCGGACTTTTTGATCGGTGCAGGAGTCAAACTCGCCACCAGCGTAGAAGCTAATCGCTCAACCACTGCGCCATGACGTTGGCAGAGTAGTTTCATTTTGCTATGCAGATTTTTTTCTGGTTTCTTGATGTTGAAAAATGATTTGATACCCCATTGGTCTAGTTGTCCCAAGCGCTACTGCCGAGCATGAGGTCCTGGGTTTGATTCCCGGGTCGGAATCATCTGGAATTTCTCACTAGCAGCCCGGAGTCTGGATTTGTGCCTAGGCTCGCTCCCTATTACAAAAAAAAACATAACTGGCGAAATGTGGGTGTACTAATAGGTATACCGTTGCCAACCCTCCAAGGATTACACGCGTAATGTTATAATCCCTGTAATATATGGCTTTAGATCTTTGATAAAGGTCGCTGTTCAGCAGTGGACATAATATCTATTGGGCAGTAGATATAGTAATATATGTAAACTACGCTTGCCGCGGTTGGTCCGTGGATGGGTGACCATCTTTACATACCGAGACTGCTTCGTGCCTCGGAATGCACGATAATCCGTTGGGCCCGGCTGTCATTCGTGGATCTTAGAAGGTCGTCAGAAGCCCGAAAGTCTGACAACCAGTCTTACTAAGGGGTATCGTATTACCCAGTAACTGGGTTGTGGAGGTCAGATATGCATCCGGTTAGACTGGAAGCTGACCCCGACATAGTTGGGAAGGGGCTTGGCAGATGATGACATCAACTGCTTACGATTCTGCTCGAGTTTGGCTCGTAAAAGGAGGGTAGTGACTGGGTGACGCCAATGGATGTAGCAATCTATAACGGCTATGTTATTGTTATCTTTAAACTCAATAGCTTATGGCTGGACGTGGAAAAATTACTAAGTGTAGATACCTAGACTATAGTCTATTAGAATCTATGTGTGACTTATTATGCAAAAGTGAGTAGGTAGAGTTAGCTTTTATGTCGGTCGGTTTCCTAGGCTCTCCAATGGGGTCGTATGTTTTATTGTTCTAATCGAGTTAATTATCTTTATTGTATGCACGTGTTTCTGTGACAAATAAACTTATTTTTCTTTCTTTCTTTCTTTTAGGTGCTTATTTTATGATTATTGGTGGTACCAACAGCTTCGGTGCACCCAAGAAAATAGCCTCAGTGCACAAGAGTGTTGGCTATTAGCTTAGTTCATGGCAGCGAGTATCATCTTCACTAAATGAGATGAGAAGAGGTCGTTGGGGTGACTGCGTACTACCTACGACAGTTGGGGACAAGCTTTATCAGCTTGTCACTAACGTACGAATTTTAAGAAAGAGTATTATGAAGTGTTAATTCCATCATTACCTATTCCGCTGCGAAAAAAGGATGGTGCTATTGGCCTTGTTCTCTCCGTCCTGCTAGCTCTGTCTCTCACTCACACTGGAAAAATGATGGCAATAATACGTCTTAATCCCAGGTAATAAAAGTTTGCAATAAATGGCTAAGAACAAATTAAATTTTTAGTTAGGCCAAGTGCGTGTCGGACCACGCACAGTGAAGAGTACCGTAGTTGGGTTGAAGGTATCCCAAGAACAAACTCATTGTACAGACGCCAGCACATCAATCTACTACAATTTGTCTTTCTTTAATACATTTTCAACTTTATCACTAAACTAAAAGGTTCAGTTGATTGGGAAAATTTGACAGTTTCGGGTAGGTTGACGTGCTGGGGTCTGTACTTAGTTAAAAAACATGTTCTCCCGTACGGAATTTAAGGGAGAAATTGTAACTCGAATTTGTTTATACTGCTGTGAATTTATTCACATATCCAAAACCAACCATTTAGCCGGCAGGACACACACACTTGACTCTAACAAAAAAAGCATTTATGTCGCAAACGTATCGACATTTAAAGTAGTACCACTTTGTCGGCGTGATTAATATGTAGGTACTTACCTATACCCATGCCAAATTACCTACAGCTTAAATACTAAGCCGTTGACTACGGAACCCTAAAAAAGTCAAAAGCCATCACGTTTTTGGTAGCTGTTTGTTCTAACAATAAGTTGTGTTTTTGTTTTAACTACATACACATAGCATCACGCCTGTAATCCCCAAAGGGTTGGGCATATGGGTGTACCTATAGTACACCCATATTTCGCCAGTTATGTTTAAGTCCCATGTAATACCCCGGCGAGCCTATTGCCATCAACCGGCCACAAATCCAGACTCTGGGCTGCTACTGAGAAATTCCTCATGGATATCTATGGAAAAACCCAATAATACTTTGCCCGACCTGGAATCGAACCCAGGACCTCATGCTCAGCAGTAGCGCTTGCGACCACTAGACCAACGAGGCAGTCAACCGGTCAGTCGGTTGTTTTATCCGGCCATCGGTAGTCAGTCGGTTGTTTTAACTAATCCCATCCTAATAAACTTATTATTCTTCATATTCCGAGTCATTCATGCGGTATTTAAATGATGCATTTCTGAGAACAAGGCAGCAGGTTGGGTTGTAACTAATTATCTTCTTTATTTGTTTTGTTTTGAACGGTGCGGTCGCTTAGGGTCAATCAAATCTTTTGCAGTCTTTATTTTGAAAAAAAATTATGAGTCTGCTCAAAATGTGATGGTGACTGGCTCGTGGTAAGTACCTACCTACCACACACTGCTTGATTTGAGAAATGACTGCTTAGAACTGCCAGTTTCAAAGTGTAGAGAGCCTCAAGCTTTCTTTCCTTTAAAAAAATAAAAGTTTGGTAGTCATCACCGTCATTTGGCCACAGGTGTCCTCCAAAGAACTACTTAGTCCTACACGCACGTTCTCATGTTCTTATCCCAGTGCCGAACTTACCAGTGAGTCTAGCGAGTCTCCCTGTACAAGTAGTCCAGGCTTTTAATCCTCCAACTGGCTTTTACCAAAGCTGCTTACCCAACATGTAGCTACAAATTCATGTAACAATACTCAACGGAAAGGTAGCAAGCGAGATGCCCTGTCCGAGTTGCAAGAACAACACTAGCAACTAACAACAGTGCGTGGCGCCTACTTATTTGTGCGCGCCGGTGCCGCCATGCCGCGCCGGGCCGCCGCCGCCGCGCCGCCGCCGCCGGCGCCCCGCGGTCCACGCGAATGTTGGGATGTTGTGAGGAAGATAAGAGGTAGCGGGTTTTCGGGGACATGTTTAAAATATTTTTAAGTTTTGATTATTTTGTGGCTGCATCTGGTTGAGTTTTAGAGACTAGGGGAGCAGATCTAAACGCAGTAGTGAGATTTAGGATTGGATGTCCAGTGTAGTGCAGCGAACAGTAATAATCTGAACAAACAGATAAAGAGCCTGTTAACTTTAGCTTTAGCATCTAATAGGGATGATGCCTGGGTCAAAAAAAAGAAATTCTTTAATCCGTCAGTCAGATAATAAAAAAAATATTAGACTCGTATTTTTGCTTTATCATATTTATTATTAATACAAAATGACTTGGATAAAACGCATTAAAGTTGGGGAGTGGGGTTCGCTACGTTACAAGTAAGTATAAAATCTACATACTTGTGACATCATGGCACATTTTAACTCAATGTATCGCCGTAATCTTTTGACAAAGAAAAACATTATTTTAGTCATCATCCCTATTGGCGAGTATTACCTTCCTAGCTACCACTTCTTTTGAACGATACCATACCAGTCAAACAAAATAATTCACGTTGGAAGCTAATTTTATGAATTCTTGAAAAAAATAGGTAAGTAGGTAGGAGGACCTACAAGATAATTATTTACCTATGGTTAGTACCTATGTTTAGTAATTTAAAGACGAATCAAAAAAAAAACAGGATCACACCCTTGAAGACAGGTAGGTAGGTAGGATGTTCATGTTCACTTTTTGTTGCTTTATCGCTTTGTATTGCTGCTCTCCAACTCGCTACCTCTCCCGCGCCCGCTCCGCTCGTGCCCCAGTCGCGGTCTCCCAAGAACCCCACTAATGATTGCTCATGATTTATTTGCCCAGCTTATTTTTATAGTCGCCTGATTCCACACGATGATGGAAAGGTGAACGTCTCCATTCTTTTTTACTTGTCTTCAAACAATTTGTGGCAGCGTTTTGTTGGACAACATAATATTTTGTAAGAATTTAGGTTCCTAAGTAAGAAGTTAGTAAGTAGTTCTTGTTTTGTAATTTGGGACCAATCAGGCATGTTTTTAAGTTTAGGCCTCCATGTGGTGTTTATAAACTTTTGGACTTTTAATAATTTTTAATGCAACTTGGATACACAAGTTGGTGGGTAGGTACTTAGGTAGGTTCGTAAGGGTTGGGTTTACCCACTTTATACTTATAATTATTATTTTGATAAAATACCTACTTATAGGTAGGTAGGTACAGACGCCAGTACATCAACCTGCTACGATCTGTCAAATGTCTTTAGTAGATTTTCAACTTTATCACTAAAGTATTACATTTTAAATTTACAGTTTTATTTTAATTTTACAGTTTTAAAATTTTACATTTGATGTGTTGGCGTCTGTACTTCGACTAGTAGACCTGCAGTTGCAACCAATAGGTAGGTATATGGTATATGGAGATAATTGATTTTATTTTTCTCCGACTTCGACAGTTTCATTTAGGAGACATTTAATATTGTACCTACATTCAGAAACAAAAGTTAAATATATTTTAATTCAAATAGGAACAACAGTACCTAAAAGGATTATTAACTTCTAGTTATTTTATCATTAACGCTAAAAATCAGATTATTAATTAATTTTTAGATGATGTATAAAAGTAGCAGTGTTAAGGCTCGTGCAGACCACCGCGACGCGACGGCGCGACGCGACTCGAACAATACAATTTCTAAGAAAACTTTACGGTATAACAATAGCCGGTGTCGCGTCGAGCTGTCGCGTTGCGCTAGTCCGCACGAAGCTTTAATCGACTTATATTAGGTACTGACCGTACCTAAACCTAATGAGGTACCTATAAACCTATGTATTTGTAGTTTGTAGCTATAAGACAATGTCATGAAAAAAGATTAGCCATTCAACAAAACAAGGTTGGTAACGAGGCGCCCACGGTGCGTCGAACGTACGTCACTCGTCGAGACTCGAAGCTCTATTGCTCAGGGCGTCTGGCAGTCGCAAGTTCGATTCCGGCCATGCATCTCTAGTTTGGGCAGCTTATCCTCTCTGCTCAACTAGATTTTGACACGTGACATATCAGCTGACTCGACAGGGTGTTGCGAATTACGGCATGAAATTCAGGAATTTACATGAACTTCCAGCATTGGAATTTATTTAAAAAAATATTTTACCGCAGCTATTTTATACTAAAAGCTTGTGCCAAAAGTATCATTAATTATATGTGGAGGTCGGTCAATCCGCGCCAGTAGGTATACTGCGATAGTTGTAAAAAATAGGTATTACTACACCTATAAAAAAAAGAAAATTAATAAAAACTGGTACCTACTTATGTTATTTTTTCATGAATTATTATATGTTTGAAATTAATTTTATTAATAACTACATAGCGTTCAATGTGGATAGGGGTGTAACTTTTTAGGGTTCCGTACGTCCGACTGGAAAAACAGAACCCTTATAGAAACACTCATGTGTCTGTCTGTCGGTCTGTCACAGCAAAATTGCTTCGAATCTATTGGACCGATTAAGTTGAAATTTGGTACACATGAATTTCTGTGACCCAAACACGGAATTGTATAGAGTACATAACTGAATTTTGAATATGGGGTCACTTTTGGGAAAAAGTTTTGCTAACTGTACCGTCTGACATATCAAATGAAAACTTGGCTTGTTGTGAGGGTCTCAAATATTTGTTTTAAATTATTTTATTTATTTATTTTAGAACGGAGTTCTTCATCGCGGCTTGCTGTAGGTAGGGGAAAATGTGAATTTGGTCAAAATGAAAATCCAAGATGGGGGCTGCGAAAAGTTCAAATTTTTCATGGGTGTCGTTTTCATAGTTTTAGAGGGTGCTAATGCTACGGCATGTGGTCAAAATTTAAATCCAAGATGGCTGCGGCGAAAATTTTGTTTTTGATTTAAATCATAGGTGAGACGGAATTTCGTTCCTGACGGAGGTCCCCCGACCATACACGTACTATTTTTTTAATTGATTAATGAAAATAGACCATTCCCCAACATATCTCCGAAACCATATTGAGCCTAAAATGTTGAATAAAATACAGAATTGAAAAATATACAGAAAATAGTTAGTTGATTATAGATTCCTGGAATGTATGGAAGAACATGCTTTTCAACTACCTAATTGTTAAGTTTGTTCTTGGGATAAATTATTAGACATATTCATCGTAGGTACGAACCCTCTCCACGCGAGTTCAACTTTTAAATTAAATTAAATAATTATTTATTTCAATGACATTTTGCAAAAGGTTTTAAAAATTTAATAAACTGAGGTTTTCCAATTGATACCATATTAAATTCCAATGGTCATTACAGGTACAGTGTTCATCTCATGAATGTTACCTACATAGAATTGGGCAAAATTCTACTTTCGAACTTTTGTACAGTCACGAGCTTTAATTTGGGACCCACCTAAGGTTGAATATCGTGTAGCTAACTTTCGCCATTTAGAGCTATTATGTTAACGCTGTCACTGCACAAACAATAAACGTCATAATGTTTACCATCGACAACTTTACGTTTCTAGGGGCTAACGTCAACTGGAGCGAGGGCAAACGATCATTACCGATTTCCGAGTAATAATTACTTTTTGGTCCTGTGGTCCCATAAGAAAAAAGAAACAAATAAAAAAGAACAAAATTATATTGTCAATATATGATAGCTAGTCAACTAACCCGCTTATTCTTCAAACCTATATTAGTTAAAAAGTTTTGTCTCTTTCTCAAACATAAATATCAAAGTGACGGACCAAAACAACATATTTAAAATAAAATAGGTTTAAAGGCCGTTTATGATTATGGGGGCTTAGAAGATTTCAGCTAAAATATTGATTAATAAAATCTTTAGAAAAACAAAGTTATTTATTCTTTATATTTATTAAGACATTTATGACACAAACCTCAATCTTAACACAATTATATAGAAAGCATGGTTAGCGGTGCACAAAATAAACACTTATCACCGAAGGCTACGACTAAATTAATTTAAATCTCTCCAGTAATTTTTTTATCATAAATATTCAAAACCGCGTATATCCACCTTCATTGTCAATCACAGCCTGGAGCCGGTTACGCATGGATCCAATCAATTTGTCACATATGTCAGTACCGCTTAAACTTTCCCAGACTGTGAGGCAGTGATCCATAAGTGCTTCTCTAGTTCTTTCGTTTCTATTTGACCATTTTTGAACCATTAAGCCCCATAAATTTTCTATAGGATTTAAATCGGCACACTTTGCAGGCCACGGAATACGATTTAAATTTGCTCTATTATTGTCGAACCAAGTTCTAACGATTCTTGCCGTATGAATTGTTGCGTTATCTTGAACAAAGTTTATTGGAGCAACATCTTCTTGTGGATAATATAGTTGCAATGTTGGAAGGATACTCTCGTCTAATAAATCGACATAATCTTGAGCAGTGGCCCTGGGTGGTAAATTTATTAGTTCTCCAATGCCGGCTGAACTAATCCAGCCAGACATGTTAACTGTAATGCGACCAGAAGCGTTGTTAGCTATGACGTGGTCTTCCGTGTATCGCGTCCTGTCAATTCGCCACAAATGTAGTCTGCCCGTTTGGGAAGATTGAAAAGTCTTTTCATCGATGAAAGCCGTCGTCGTCCAATCAAAATTTAGATACTGACGTGCGAAAATAAGTCGAGCAGCTTTATGGGCATCCGTCAACGCAATTTTTTTTGCAGGCCGCCTGTGATGCAGTCCCTTAGCTTTAAGATGCCTTCTAACTGTTGAAGGGTGGACTTCAAACGCTTCCGCAAAATGCCTCGTTGGCGTAAATCCATTCATCAGGTATTGCCTTTGCATCAAGCGGCTCTGCTCTTGTGTTATAACTTGCGGGTGATGGTTGTTTCGTCGTAAGTCAATAATATTTTCCTCGTTCCCGTGGCGTCGAACCCAGCGGCGAACTGTGTTTCTTGTCACATTTATTCGTCGCGATATCTCGTGAATGCCTACTCCTTGTTCGTGCAAATCAATAATTTGGAGCCTTATTTGGTCACGATTAGCCGCAAGCATTTTATTAATTGGTGAATTATATTTTGTGAAAATATCACATTAAACTATTTTCTTAAATGACACTGACACGACACATGTTCGTAATTAGAAAATCGTAATGATAGCTTTTTGCAACGAGGTTATCATTTCATAGGTCGATTAGATAAGACATATTATGTCTTAACTTGACATTCAACATTTCAACCTTAAAGCAAAGTTTCAAAGTTTCGACCTTATTGCATTATGATTGTTCTAACAACATTTAACGGAAATGGGTCCCAAATTAAAGCTCGTGACTGTACGTGGGTAACCCGTCGATATTTACATTTATACATAAATTGACATGTTTATCCAAATTTTCAAAATACTGCACAATATTTTTGCGAAATCCATTATGCCAGTACGTTCCACTGCCACAAGGTTCGATATCCACAGATTTTACTGTTTTTAGAAGAGTTCTAGCGTCTTTTGGCACAACACCTGGGGCCCAAGTCTGCTATTTTTATAAATTCGTCATTCCAACACGATCCCATTGTCATTTTGCTAAAAGTTCGT
The DNA here is from genome assembly GCA_963853775.1 of Xanthia togata. Lineage (NCBI taxonomy): Eukaryota > Metazoa > Arthropoda > Insecta > Lepidoptera > Noctuidae > Xanthia > Xanthia togata. The sequence continues at coordinate 2,251,492 of OY970801.1, forward strand.
AATCTGCTAAATTCATAATGGTCGATCATTGGTTGATCATTGTATTCCACAAACACGATACTCGTAACGAATTAAAAGAACTGACTGCACAATGACGTTCTCATGGTAGGTAACTGATCAAAGGAACTGTCAAAATTTTAGCAGGTTACCGCGTAAGTCTGTCATTTATTTTTCATTATGTACGAGATTACCAATAGATGCCATTTCTTTCAATGGAGTGTCAGTCGGGATCACTGTCCACTTGTACTATTTCTAAATGTTCCGCGGTATCATCTTCCTCGTAATCCGTTAACGACACAGGTCGGACTGGACGATATCGCATTGCTAACGTTTGCAGTACTTAAAGGCACATCGATGGAGTTTACAACACGCCGACAAAAGCCACCAGATCTTTTTAATTTTTCCACTTCATCCCCTACTTGGTTCTATTTGAAGAGAACGTCCCGTTAAATGTGTTTTCACTCTAAACTTACTAATTTTAGTAAAAAAGGAATAAAATTATACCTACTCCAGAAAAAGTGTTTCTAGAACTTGGTATTAGATACCTTTATTAATTATCTTTAATTTATCTACTAAATATTTTTATTTTTTGTGAGTCTAAAAAGATAGGTAATTCAATTAAGTTTTAAGTGAGCTTTCAGATAATTTGGTATAATAAAACATTTTTTTTTTGTTTTAACTATAGGCATACTTAGCACAAACTAGTTTTGAGAATACTTAACCTGGTTATTGGTATTCCTAACTTGCTTAAGTAGCGGTAGTTTAAAACGATTTAGTATTAAAGAAAGAAAAGACTTAACGAAATCCTTTTTGATTTAGCAAAATCCAACTTTAGGTAAAGTACCTACAGATATGTAAGATTTAATAACTATTCTTGTTTGTTACTTGTGTGCCTAAATATTCATCCCAACTACGGAACCCTTCACTGTGCCTGGTCTGACCGGTCTGACATACACTAGGTCAGTTTTTAGGGTTCCGTACCCAATGGGTAAAAACGGAACCCTATTACTAAGACTTCGCTGTCCGTCCGTCCGTCTGTCAACAGGCTGTATCTCATGAACCGTGATAGTTAGACAGTTGAAGTTTTCACTGATGAAACAGAATAAAATAAATATAAAAGGGCTCCCATACAACAGACATGATTTTTTTGCCGTTTTTGTACGGAACCCTTCGTGCGCGAGTCCTACTCGCACTTGGCCGGTTTTTTTTAAATATTGTTGGGAAACTACAAATAAAAACATTTACTATTGCTCAAGTATCTAAAAAAATAAAGAAGATATACATATATACACTCGAGAGCAATGAATCCGGGTCACTTAAAGAATCCTAAAAATCTCGGAAACTAAAAATGCTAGGTTAATGCAATAAATTGTATTTAATAGACAATGTAATACTCCTTAAATGAAAGTATTAAAACTTCTTAGTTATTGTAAAGTTATATCATAAAAAAATCAAATTTGAAAAAGGGCCACTTTCGAAGATGGAACTACGAAATTACAGCATTTGGTTTTGCTTTTGTTTGTAATCTGTCATTTATGTGGGTACATAAACCATGTTGATAGTGCTCTATATTCATTACTCAAGCTGAAATTATGTCGCTTACGCCTGAAGAATGCACCAGAATACTTACAATGCTGGAAACCGGCCGGAGTCAGCGCGATACAGCCAGGACTGTCGGTGTGTCGCTGTCAACAGTACAAAGAGTTCTCCGACGTTACGAAGAAACTGGTTCTAACCTACGCAGACCAGGAACGGGCAGAACCAGGTGTACCACAGCACGAGAAGACCGATACTTGGTGAACACCATGCTTCGAAATCGCTTTCTTACAGGAACTGAACTCACAAATCAGTTTCGACGCCTCGGAGGAAGTAACCCAAGTGCATGGACAGTAAGACGTCGGCTTGCTGAATCTAACTTAAAACCCCTTAGACCTGCAAACGGCCCTAAACTGGAGCGTGGGCATCGTATTTCAAGACTAAGATATGCCCAGAGCCACGTAAATTGGAGTATAGAAGATTGGTCAAAAGTTATGTTCTCCGACGAATCAAAATTTATGCTCTACAAGCACGATGGAAGACACAGAGTGTATCGAAGACCAGGGGAAAGATTCAAGCAAGCATGCATCGAAGAAAAAGTAGCCTACGGTGGTGGGTCTGTACTTGTGTGGGCCGGAATTTCTTCTGAAAGTCGCACAGAGCTGGTGATCATAGAAAACGGCTCTTTAACTAGCGAAAGATATGTGGAAGAAATCCTCAATGATCACGTTGGTCCATTTATGGTCAATTTAGGTGAGGATGCTATATTTATGCATGACAATGCCCGACCTCATACAGGTAGGATTGTGAATGACTACCTTCAAGAGATGAACATTACTCGTATGGAGTGGCCAGCGCGCAGCCCGGATATCAACCCGATCGAGCATGCTTGGGACGAGCTAGGCAGATGCGTAAAACAACGAAACCCTCCCCCAATCACGCTTCGTGAGCTCAAAATTGCTCTCACAGAGGAATGGGAGAATATTCCCCAAAATCGTATAAGGAACTTGGTGTACAGCATGCCAAACCGCGTAAACGCAGTAATGGAAGCACGAGGAGGCAATACGAAGTATTAAAATTCAAGAAAATCGTAATAAAGCTCAAAAATTTCATGTTTCCTATTTTTGTTTTAAGGAGAGATCAGCAGTTTTTTTCTTTATGTAATTTTGTGTTAATAAAATGTATGGTGACTCATATTTTTTTTACTTTCATTTAAGGAGTATTACATTGTCTATTAAATACAATTTATTGCATTAACCTATCATTTTTAGTTTCCGAGATTTTTAACATTCTTTAAGTGACCCGGATTCATTGCTCTCGAGTGTACAACTAGCTGCGCCCCGCGGTTTCACCCGCATAAGTTTCGATCCCGTTGGAATATCGGGATAAAAAGTATCCTATGTGTTAATCCAGGTAATAGACTATCTGTGTGCCAAATTTTATCCAAATCTGTTCAGCAGTTTTAGCGTGAAGAAGAGACAAACATACACACTCACAAACTTTCGCCTTTATAATATTATAGTAGGATATTGATACAATATGATTGACTGCTGCGCTGCGTGTCGCGGGTTCGATTCCCGCACGGAAAAAATATTTGTATGACCTACAAGTAGTTGTTCCGGGTCTGGCTGTTTGTGTATGTGAGTTTAGTACTGACTGAAAAAAACAAAAAAAATAAAATTACATAAATATTATAATTGTAAGAACATTTAATATACATATAGATACCACATCCACACAGACAGAATATTTGGGAGTATTTTATAATTTTATAATAAATTGTGACGGATGAAAATCATCAGCGCCACAAGCAGTTCTGGAGAGGAATATGTTAAAACGGAGGCGAAATTAATAGGAAGAGGGATCTTCAATTTAAGGAGACGGCTATATAAATCAAGAGGTGGAATGTTGTTAGGACATTAAAAAAATATGTGATCCAGGGTGCCTACCTCCAACCCGCACTCGCAGAGAGAGGAGTCACGGACATGGATTTTGTATAAAAAGACGTGAGCGCAACAAAAACCTAAGCGGATTGGAATACCAACAGACAGAAAACATACTTAAAGAACAATAATCATGATAATTAGTAAAGTAGGCAAACAAATCCTCACATATAACCCAAAGTCAAGCCACCAAGAACAATCGCTCACACTCTCTCACACGCACGTATACAAACATACACACACCGTGTGTGTGGTGTGTGTATGTAAAATAAAATTGAAAACCATTCCATCGCTCGCCCACCACCGCATTGAAAGCCAAATTTGCTGACGGAGATTTTTTTGGATATGCCAATACGAGGGCTGCTATTTATATATCCGGAATAACAAAGTGAAACAAAAGCATTTGTTATGGTTTTATTGCTTTTCAAAATATTCGCCATGATGATCGATGCACTTTTGCATACCTACGTTGGAACCAATTTTCGTAGCACTTTTTCCATTCGGATTAAGGTATCTCCAAAACGTGCATTTTGAATGCATCAACGCCCTCTTCACGCCCCCCCCCCCCCTCCATAATGGTGATATTTGTTAAAAGTAAAAATTAAAACACGCACGGTATATTAATATCATATCAAATAATTTCCGTACCTACACATGTAACTTGAACAATGATGAATTCGTAAAATAATTAAAGGATGTATTATTCACTGCCCCCCTGTGGTGGAGTTTGGATGTTCGAAATCCCCAAATTTTATGTTTTTTAGCCTCGACCACGACTGTCATCAAAACGGCGACTATCGCATTTACGGACTTCAATTTTATAAGGTAAATTAATTAACTTGCGCGATGAAAGATTGACTGGCATTAAAATATGTATTTTTTATCCAACTCTTAATTGACCCCCCACTTGCCCCATACAAAATTGAGACACCCCCCGCGATTCTGTGGTCAGACTCACTCTGGACGAGGCTGAAGTAGAGACAGTCATTAATGACCTAAAAAATGATTGTGCTATGGGATTGGACTCTATTCCGGTTAAACTCCTCAAACTTGGTAAAGAAGTACTGGTGCCACCTATTGAAGCCTGTTTTGAGCAAGGAGTTTTTCCCCGTATCTTTAAGAAATCATTAATCACACCTGTTCACAAGGGTGGAAACGAGGACGATGTTAAAAACTATAGACCTATTTCAGTTTTGTCAGCACTGTCGAAAATATTGGAAAAATTATTGAACCATAGACTCATGAAATACTTACGAGCACTACAAATTATTAGCGGACACAGAATTTGGTTTTAGGTCCGGGAAGAGCACCGCAGACGTAGTCAATCAACTCGTTGATTACGTGACTGGAAAAGTTGACTCAAAGCAAAAATGTCTGGGTGTTTTTCGGGACCTAGCCAAGGCATTTGACACTGTCTGTATTCCAACCCTTGTGACCAAGTTAGAACATGCTGGAATCCGGGGAAGAGCTCTAAGCTTATTTACAGACTTTCTCAATGACCGGACACAAAAAGTGAAGATTGGTGAGGTAATTAGCAGCGAAGACAGAGTTGATTATGGTGTGCCTCAGGGTAGCTGCCTATCCCCGAGTCTTTTCCTGCTCTATGTGAAAGACCTCTGCCAGCAGTCTCTTACTAACGGTAAAATATTTAGCTATGCAGACGACACCATACTAATTTTTCATGTAGAGAGTTGGGAAACGGCACGGCAATCTGCAGGGTTACAGAAAATAATCCACTGGGTCGAAGTTACTAACACTTAGTATTAGTGTCTTTACCTATGCAATTGGAGATTTGTACGATAATTTTAAAATTTTGGTATTTTTTTTATTTCACCTAATCAAAGTACTGGCCCAAATTATCTATACAATTTTGCCATTTTGATGGCAGTTTGTTTATCCCTTTACTGTAGAAGTCTGCCGGACGGGAGGCGATGAAGTCAGCGAAACCGTTTTGTACTGCCTCTCAGATGTTGAATTTTTTTCCCACTTAAATTTTTTTCAAAATTTAGAAAAAAGTGAAATCTGTTGGGGCAAGGTCCGGTGAGTACGGTGGGTGACGGAGAGCTTCCAGCTGTAACTGTTGTAGCTTTGCGATGGTCTGTCGTGAAGTGTGAGCTCGCGCGTTGTTGTGGAGAAGCAATGGGGAAGAGCGATTGACTAGACTTGGTTGTTGAATTACGAGCCTTTCCACCATTGTTTGCAATTCTTGGCAATAGACATCTGCCGTCACTGTTGTGCCATTCGGTAAGAAGCTGTGATGTACAAGTCTGGTCCACCAGACAGTCACCATCATCTTCCTATCTATTTTTTAGCGCACTGATTAGGTGCTTTACCCGGGTCCACCCACTGAGACGAACGCTTACGGTTGTCGTACACGATCCACTTTTCATCGCAGGTAACAATTCTATTAAGAATTCCCTCGCTTCAATGCCGATTCAGTAGTGCTATGCATGCTTCGACGCATAAATCTCGCTGTTGGTCGCTTAGTTCGTATGGCACCCACTTATCTAGCTATTTTATCTTTCCGATTTGACGCAAGAGCTTTAATGTTGTTTTGACACTTACTCCAAGGCCCGCAGCAAGCTCCGCCGTAGATTGAGTTGGATCCGCTTCCACTATCGCCTTCAATTCGTCGTTGTCGACAATGGTTACCGGCCGACCGCGAGGCTCGTTCTTCAACTCAAAACTTCCAGATTTAAAACGATTGAACCAATAATGGACCGTGTTTATGCAAGCAGTGTTAGGCCCGTACACGTCGTTAATGTTTAGTGTTGTTTGCGCAGCGGTATTTCCACGTAGGAACTCATATACGAAAATTGTACGAATTTTCAATAAAAATCTCAACATCAACCCACTAACAAAAAATAAAACTAAACACATGGTTTCAAACACTGGGAGTACCCACACACAGAAAACATACTTAAAGAACAATACTCGTGTTATTTAAATAGTAAAGTAGGCAAACAAATCCTCACATATAACCCAAAGTCCAGCCACCAAGAACAATCGCTCACACTCATCCACACGCACTATACATACATACACACGCACACGCACACGCACGCGCACACACGCACACGCACACGCACGCGCACACACGCACACATACACAAAAACAACAAACATACGCACACAAACCACTTAAGCGCTTGCATGCACTAAATTGGTGTCCTGCATGTTATGTTATTTTATTTTTAATTTTATTGCATAAATTGTTAATGTTCAAAATACGTGTGGAGACACTGACTCCTGTAACACAGGTTCCACCTAGCTCAAGAGTCAGGGCTTCAAATTAAAATGAACAACTTATTTATGTCAATAAAACATTTTTATTATTACTATTAATTAACGCACATTTTTAAGATTTGATGGTTAGCATAATAAATATTTAAGTACATAAGTAATCAATGTGTCGCATGTCGTCATTCTGGGGTACAATGATACCCATTACCGAGCCGGCGCGGCGGCGGAGGTGTGTTCGGGTCCAATCGAGGGCGCTTACGAACTATACGGTCAATACAAGACAAGCCAGTCGAATCTTAAGAATATTGGGTTGAGGAAGCTAGATTTAGCAACTCTTAGTACTTTAGCAGCTCTTTGGACTGTTAGTCTAATGATGACTAATGGATTTAATCCAAGGATACAAAAATGGACCATCATGTGAATGTAAGGAACAAACGTTCATCCGTATCATTTTAACAGACTCCAAAAAAGGACGAGGTTATGCATTTAATATATACCTATGTATGTATTTTTTTAATGCATTTTCTTCTATTATCGATATATTCGTCAATGGTGGACCGTTTTTATTTGGTAGAGGAAGCTGGCGCGGTGGTCCCATATATTTGGAACTGTTTTTTTTTTTTGTTTTTTTTCACGTTATTCAAAATGCTGGCCCAACAGCCACAAATAATTGATACCTACTCACAAACCACTCGCTGTGCTACGAATTGTGGTATCGTAGCGCGAGATTACAGAAAGGTAGTAATCGAAATAGATGGTATCGAGCTCTGTAACTTTTCCCGGCCGCCGTAGGCGCGGGCTTGCGGACGGTGAGCAATGGGTAGCTCGCCGTCCGGTAAGGACCAGGCCCGGGTCGACAGCGCGTTGTGACCCACGCGCGCCTCTGCCAGCGAGTGAAGGGGTCCGATGGGACCACGGATATCGAGGGATATGCCTTGGAGGCGTGGCACGTGGCGCCTCGAGATTGCTAAATTGGGCTTATGTTCGAACGGCGGCTGTACGCTTCATTCAGTCGCTTTGCAACTGCGTACAGTGTACTATTGATGCGTAAAAACCCAAAATGCCGAGCTGTGCAGTAATAATTTGTAAAAATAGGTCTAGTACCATCAACCTGAAGACAAATGGCGTGTCCTACCACCGGTAAGTAAACATTTAAGTCACTGTTTAATATTTTAAATCAATTTTTAAATCATTTACTAACTTACGTCCGGAGCGATACGAACTAGCCCGAATCTTTCCGAACGGAACGAACTTTTTGGATTTAGAGAGGTGCAATCGAGTGCGTGCGGCTGATTTTATCGACATGCGTATTATTGCAGTCGAATCTTTTTTTACAGAAGTCAATGGATATTCTCGTATTACATGTATAGTACCTATAAGAGTTAAATTTGTTATTAATTTAATTTTGTTTGAAGCAAATAAATACATTGTTATTTCAATACAGTTACTCGTGTATAGCATAATATTTAGCAGAGAGGGTTCACTTTACCCGGTAATACAATATTTAAAAAAAAAAACTCATTTTATTTTAGTAAAAATAACCCATATTTTCGGATAGGTATATAAAAACGGTTGTCATTCGTGGATCTTTGACAGTCGTTACGGGTCGTCAGAAGCCCGAAAGTCTGACATTCAGTCTTACCAAAGGGTATCGTATTACCCAGTTACTGGGTTGTGGAGGTCAGATAGGCAGTCGCTCCATGTAAAATACTGGTATTCAGCTGCATCCGGTTATACTGGAAGCCGACCCCAATATAGTTGGGAAAAGGCTAGGCAGATTGATTGATATAAAATAAAATAAATTATATAAAGAAAATTAAACAAAGTTATAATAATACAAGAATGTGCTAAAGTAAATATCGATAAAAATTATCGACCATCGCTTTCGACTCCCTAATTGCATGCGTGTGCATTGAATGTTCGCAAATAGCAAGTGTTTACAAGTGAATGCCCCGCCCATTCTATGTATGTGTGCTATTAGAAATTGAATGTGTAGCTGCTTTCTTCTTAGTGTGCGAGTTCAAATTTTAAGTGTGTGTCGTAAGTACACTATTTGTTAATGTTGTAATTATTTTGGTGGGAGATAAGCGGCCGCACTAGGATTCCTTACTATTCCACAATGAAGGCATATCTCTGGATATCTATGGATGGGACCGATGCCTGCCGGGGTTGCGGGAAAGTCCGAAAGGAATACCGTGGCCCCTGGCAACGTACAGGCAACTGAAGGAACACGGGTGGGTTTTAGTCATAAGAGTCTGACACGCCCTCGCGCTCCGCTCAGAGCGGGAGAAGTTGATGATATCCCACCCAAAAAAAAAAACTATGCAGTTTTATACGATTTGAGCGCCATTAAATAAGGAAAGAAAACCATAAAAAATTTAGGTGACTAAGTACCTGATTTCAAGTTTGACACTTAAATTAGTAATGAAAACACCCAAATACATCTGTTTAATTTATTAAAAGTAAAAATTACTTATCTAGTAAGTATATTAAACCAATTCATTCTCCTTTACTTTCTGTTCCACAAAAATAAAACAAATTCCTTTCGGTAGGCAGACACTGCGACGGATAATAAGGTTTGATTCACAGTTGCGTTCATCAGCATTGCAGAAGGCAACATTTATATATGAATAACAATAAATTGCCATGAAATTGTAGACTTTCGTTTGTTGCTGTCCGCGCAAGGGCAATACAATTTAACGCAAGTGCGCACCAGACTTTAATTAAACACATTGCACTTCCTTCATAATATTCAGATCTCTGTAATAATCACGAAGCAAATACTACTTCGTGGGAATAATAAATACATATTTCAATAAACTATGTATTGCTTTGACACGTTTATATAGAATGCTCTAACAATCACTTTCAATTTATATAACGTTTAATAAAATTGTTGTAAGGCAGGTAACGTACTTGACGACTTTTTTAACGTCACAATTGCAAGCAATATCCCTAACGTCAACGCGAATTTAGAGTATCTGTCTAATACGTTATCTACCGGAAATGATGTAGGTACTTTCATTTTTTAAATTATTGCCGCAGTGCCAATAATGGTCTATTAAAATTTGTGCGGGAAAATAATACACAGCATTTTCGTAAAGGTAAGATTTAAGGCTCGTGCAGACTGGCGCGACTTGTCGCGTAATTGTTCTACCGTGAAGTTTTCTTTACTTTCGCGTCGCGCCTGTTAGCGAGAACCTTTACAAACAATCTAAAACCTTTGAATGGTACAAAAATAACTTTGTACCCAATTCACTCCAACGCACATTTATACAATAAAGGTTTTATAGTTAACTTGTTATAATTAAATTATTATATAGGTACGACATCTATGTACTAAGCATTTCCTAAATTCAAATGTTTTCTTGCATTGCTTTCTATATTGCAGTTTCTTGCTCGTTTATTACGTACTCTGTACATAGATGTTGTTTTAAGGCTACCAAGTATGGACGATTATTCGCTATACATTTTAAAAGTATGAGCAATTTGCTCACCCATTTTATCGTGGGATTTTCAAAACAAGACAACTTACAGTACTGTTGTCCAACTAATCGTCCATCTACTCTCAGCCTTAATTTTAAGTCTTCTGTGAGTTTCTCCAAATTATTTATTTCGTTGTAGATAGAAGAAAATATATTTTAATTAAGTACAAAATAATACGGTTTTGGTTTATTGCAATGCGAGTCAGTCGGTATTTAACAAGACAAGATATACCCCTCTTATTTGGCAGGGATCGTTTTTGACAGATAAAATACTGTTGATTTGTGTATGGTAAAAAAAAAAAGTTATTGCAGGAAAACCTCACAAAAGAAATATATCCGTACTATTACTACATATCCCTTCTGAAAAAAAGACGACATTTATTCAATTGTCTTTCGTAATAATCGTCACCAATATGGCGTAAAGTATTTTTGTCGAAAAATGAAGTATATTATATATCTCGAACATGGTAATGTAATAAAATTGTGACGAGCGTAATATATCAAATTAGTAATTTACTCAAGAAATACACGAATAGTCGAGCTCCGATGTTATCAACAAATTGAATAGTGCGTAATATTAACGAGATTTTATGTAAATGAGGGCAGTTTTTATCAATATAACAGTTATAAAGATAATTTATTGACGATGATAATGATTGTCAGTCGAAGTGATGTTTGTTCTCTTTATACCCGACTGTGCGACAGCTAAGACTGGGTTATTTCCAGAGGCTGCGACAGGAAAGATAGGGTAGCTTTCTCGCGCTGTCTCGCCAAAACTATACTTCTAGATGCCAAAGCTAAGCGCACATGACTGCCGCATCGAGCCGCAGCGCATCGCTTTTCAATACAAAAACAAACGGGAGGGTTCATACAAAATGTAGGAGGATTTTATCAATGCGGCGCGGCGCACCCAATCGTGCGTTAGCCTTAAGTGGGTGATAGACGTTGGAACTTAAAGTACGCGGTTTTTAAGTTCGCGAACTTATTCGCCACGCCGTCGGTGACACACGTGATGCTTGCTCACACTGTATCACGATGTTGTCGAATTTTCTAAACTAAATTAACAAATATTACACAAATTTTGCATTACACAGACGTACGAAACTACGAGCCAAGGCGAAAAAATAAAGTAAAGTGCGTACTTTACTTTATTTTATCGCCTTGGCGACCTTTCTCGCCCGTGTGTCACTCTGAGTACGCGTGTACTCAGTGTGACACACGGGCGAGAAAGGTCGCCGAGCCATAAGTACGCGTACTTGCTCGCACGTCTACCACCCCTTTTAGAATACAATTTATTAGTTTTTGACATTTGTACTCATATTCGTATAAACATTGACACATGACTCGAAAAATGCATTCATAAGCTTCCTAAGATCTTAATGTAAAATCGACAATATACAGGTGTTTGTGTACCATAGTAGTCTTTATTCTAACGATAAAAATGTACTTGCGAAATGACATTCAAGATATAATCAAAAATCAAAGCCATGCGACAGGAGAGTAACTGGAAAAATGCTGATACAGTGAGGGTTTCTTTTAACATTCCGGCTGAATATCTTGTGTATAATAAAATTAAAAATATTTAAAATTGATGTTAATACTAGGAACTTTACAGTACAGTAGTACGCATTTCCGAATACAAACAGCTTTTCTCCCATTTTTTTTATAAATTACATTAAGTTATAAGAGTATTAATTAACAAGTCTATATACTTCCAAGTCGATTGAGAGCGTCCGTCTGCACCAAGCGCAAAGGGCAACTGATAACTGACGAAACACGAAACTTGGCGAGTGACATTAAGACAATAGTTGTACTGTAATTCAGTAAGTATGAAATGGCCCAGAAAAGTTATTTAAAATATACATAAAACGATAAGGCCGCGTCCTTTTTAAAAGCAGGCGTCGCGTCGTATCGGTCGCGTGCATATTTTACTTTTTGTTCGGAACAAACCGGAAAGCGTCCTCTGTCGGCACGACCACGCGTTCAGGTTCACCGAAGAAAAAGTTCGAACGATCGCTTTTAAATAGGAAGGGGTGTCAAGAGTTATTATGGCTCTAACTATCAAAACACGTTATCGACCTTAGCAATATTTAAATGACAAACATCATTTTTGGCTTTACACTTTAAAAAAAAGGTTATGTAGGTATTCGACGCGTCTTACGAGTATTTCTGGGCAATTTACAAAGGTATGTCTTTTTTTCTTTCATGAGTGACTCACTATTCTAGTGTAGCATTGATCAGCATTTTGCCAGCTACCGTCCTACCGCATTAAGAGTCAGTTCAGTAATTATTCCTGAAGTTCCTGTTGGGTTTGAACCCGCCACCGCCGCCGCCGCCGCCGCCGGGCGACGAGTTGAGGAACAGCTCGATGTAACGATGGTCCATATTGTTCTTGTCGCGTCTCATTGCCTGAGGAGTGAAGAGCAATATGATGAATGAATTGAATGGACGGACATTGAGATGCCCCGAGGGTTATAGAACAGTCTTCAAAAGCTATTAAATGCCAAAGAAGCTCAAGCCGAGATTTATAAGTAACTTGGCACGTAATTTGGCCTAACCATTTTTTCTGTCAATGTCGCACAGCACTGTCAAACGACAAGTGCAAGATAGCGACGGGAACCCGATCTCTGCTTGCATAATTATGCCACAGTAATATACTAAGCAATAAACGATTTCAGTTGTTTCACTGATTTCTAATTTATTTATTATTTATTTATTTATTTATACTTCAAGCACAAAAATGTACAGAGGCGGACTTAATGCCACAGGCATTTTCTACCAGTCAACCTTTGGGTGATGCAGAGACAAACAGTGGTAGGTGCAATAGCGAGAGTTGAGGAAAAAACATTTATTTAAATATAAAGATATACATATATACCTATTAAGAACTATAAATATAATAAATACACCTAATTATATATAAATATAAGCACAAGTATGACAAACAATGGGAAAACATTACCGCTGTGATGATACTGCCAGCTTCTTGCGAATGAGCTCGCGAACTTTAATTTTAAATGATAATCGGTTGATCGCCATTCTGATTTCCTGGGGGAGCGCATTCCACAGAGAGATAGACTGAATGAAGAAAGAAGAGTGAATGAAGTCTGTGCGGTGAGTGGGACATTGAAGAAGACGATTGTGAGATGAACGTAGATTTCTATTGTGGTTGGCACAAATGTACTGAAAGTGGGGGGCCAAATAACTAGGAGAAGAGGGAGAGTCAAGAAATGAAAACAAGGTGGTCAGTGCCCTTTGCTCTCTGCGCTGGCGTATGGGCAACCACCTTAGAAGCGACCGATGCGCAGAGACATGATCATATTTACGCAGATTAAAAACGAATCGAATGCAATTATTGAGAAGACGGTCAAGTTTGTCGAGGAGATCTGCATTCAGGTCATAATAGCACACATCACCATAATCGATGATAGGGAAGATTAAGGACTGCACAAGCATTGTCTTCGTACTCGTTGGCAATAAATTTAATAAATGATTCGATTTTGATTGATTTCTAATTAAATGATTTTTTTTTCACTCACCCTCATTGCGTCTTCATGGCATTCGAACTCTACGTCAGCTTCCCCAGACGGCCTGCCGCTGTTGTCGTACAAGATGTTGATGTTCATGGGACGGATCGGCTTGAAGAACTGCAATGTAACGGACGCATTATAACAGCTATAAAATTAACTTAACTGCGCGGTGTGATTTTGGATAAACCACTTTAGTCCTACACATTTTAGGGGCATGAGGAACAGGGTGTAAGGTTCACTCATCCACCATAGAAAAGGGAGGATCCTCCGACCAGACGGGTGTTGTGTCTGGCGGGCCGACTGCCCGACTGTTGATGTCGGATAGTCTTATACATGTCGTTTATTTTAGGTATTTAATTCAGGGACGAACTTTACTCCTACCGAAAGGACTGGGTCCACAATGGCAGTGGACAGACATATTTGGAAAAGGGAAAGGGAGGCCTTTGTCCAGCCGTGATGCATTACATGCTGAACAGATAGATAAGTAGGTATACGAGGGCCTTCGCCTTTTAAGTCGTGTCGTTTGCAAACCTGCAATTATTTAAAAAAAAAAAACATGGCTTTTTCATCTTTTTGAATTTAGAATTCGAAAACAAAAGAATGTTTTTTGATCGGTCGAATAGTTTTATTGTAGCGTCTATTCAAAGGTGACAAGTCGGTTGTAAAAATGGAAATATCAAAGGAAAATATGCGTGCGATAATTTTCTACAACTTTCAAAGGGATTAACGCGACTTCAGTGCTTTGAGGAGATCACTTCTGTGTTTAGTGATGCAGCACCATGTCTTAGGACTGTAGAACGCTGGTATTTAGAATTTCAACGTGGGCACTCTAGCTTCAGTGACAAGCCTCGTGTAGGTCGTCCAAAAACCGCCATGATGCAAGAGAATATCGACGCCGTGTGCTAGCTAATCGTCGAAGATCGTTATGTGATATACCGTGAAATAGAGACAGCCGTGGGCATTTCAGGGACTACTATGCAAAAAATCCTGCACGAAGAACTCGGCGTAAGAAAATTGATCTCTCGTTTGATACCACATTTGCTTAGCGACGGTCAAAAAGCAGCCCGTGTTAGATCGTGTCGCAAAACTGCAGCGATTCAACCGAGGAGAGTCAAACCACGTTTATGATATGGTTAGTGGTGACGAGTTTTGGATATATGCTTACGATCCAGATTCCAAGCAGCAAACAACGTTTCAGCTCACTCGAAGAAGCTGTTGACGCATACAAATCGGCCATTTTGACCACTTCGGAGTGGAATAAATGTTTTAAAAACTGGTTCGAACGCATGCAAAAGTGTACTAAATATCGCGGAGAATCCTTTGAAAAACAATAAATGGTAATAATCTATTAGATTGTCTATACTTATTTCAAACGACACAACTTAAAAGGCAGCCCATAACAAAACAGAATTACTGTTTGCGAGTTCAAATAATTTGCTTCTTTTCTAAAATATCTGATGGATGTTATAGAGGGACAGCATCCTCTTGATCGAACATTTTTGTCAGTAATTAGTTTTTCTGCCAGTCTTTTTCCAAAATTCTCCTAAAAGACTCGAGTTTTTTTTTTACCTCATAAACCCCTTACCTCCTATTTTACCTATGATAAGAGGACATGTTTGAGGTCAGGCAACTAGAACTAGAACAGAGGCAACTCCACATAAAAACTCCACAGGAAAAAGGACATGTTTTATAAGATACTCACGTATGCGATATCTTGCGGGGAAGCTTTGAAGGGCAGCCCGCGCATGTGCACGGCGTGCAGCGCGCCGCGCCGGAACGAGCCGCGCGCGCCGCCCGCGTAGCCGCCGCCTGCACGGTCGCCCATTCAATGGGTTATAATATCTTCAGAAGTCCACTCTAACCCAATATCGTTCAAAATACCCGAACACAGATAATAGCAGCCAGATCTCATGCTTGACTCAATTTTTAGATGCACAACTAATATGAATGTTAGTTGCATTTGTTAGTAAATCAATTTCTTCATTTTGATAACATGCAACCAGGTAGGTCGCGTTAAGTTTATCCTTTAGCAGCACCAAGTCAAAAGCAGCAGTAAGCTTATTATGGCGAATGCGTCAGGGTAGCCCGCGAAATAATAATAATAACAACCCCACCGCCGTATCTATACGTTGACGTCGTGGTAGGGCTTGCGCGCTTCGAACTCCAGGTCTATGCCGGTAGAGTTATTTTGCCGGAACAGGTCTGGGATGAGGAGCCAGACCAAGAGAGATACAGAAACCTGCAGGGCAGCATGTGGCGAGCTGTTGGGCAGTACCGACCCCACGAACCCCCCGGGAGAAATCTTGTTCATCATCTCTGGCTTGCTTTTATTGGCCGGCTGGAGTGAACACTGACGAGGAATAGAGCTCCCACCTCTTTCTTGCCTTTATTGGCCGGCTTGAGTGGAGATTCGCAAGAGCAAATGTGCTCGGAGGAAGGAAGTATTCCAGTAAGATGCTGGTAGGGATCTTGACCGTACTTCCGGGATTATCCTGATAGCCGTGAAATACCGCTCCACTCCTTATAAGCACCGCATCACATGTTTCCCCCTTGTCGCTTCGACACTTTGTGCTAGCGACCGTCTTCGGGAGCCCATTATAGAGTATGCAAGTCACCCCCTGCCATTGTACCTGTGTATTTTATATAAGATATTGGTCAGGCAGGGGCCATAGTCTTTACATAGTTCTAGATAACCAGTTCACTTAGCCACCCAAACCCATAATCCAATATCTTTGTTTCCATATCTTGCAATAGTCCTGCATTAACCGGGGGTTGTCCTTGGGTGCACTAGATTAGTGCGTACAGGGATAATCGTCGGTTAGTGCCTCGTTTCATTAGACACGTCTAACGGGCCTCTGCGAATTGGCTTCGGCCCCTCGTACGCCTTCCAAAGGTCAGGGGCCTAGGCTCCCGAGAAATGTCAAAGACATAATAATAATCTAGATAAAATAACTGAATGATAATTTAATTGTATTTTTTTTTATTTTACATTCTGTGTTTACTTCCTCCTACTTATTAATTGTAAAATTTTAGGAAAATTGTCTATTGTTACAATGTTTGTAAATATGTGAGCACCATGTATCTATCACATAATTCATTTATCTGTATCATTTTAAATTAGTTTTACCTATTGTGGTATAGTAATTTCATTCTGTGTGCATCGTCTTCACATATAATTAAACTAGTGTAACTATACAAAATATTGTAATATATTTTAAAAGAGAGAGAGAGAGAGGTAGAGTTTCTTGCCCATTCTTCTCTATACGAAAACTATCTTTTGGAAGGGGTGACGTCAAAATTTACAAAAAAAAATAATTGATTCTATCCATTTTTTTTGTAAGTTTTGACGTTCATAAGTGCCATATAAGGGCCGGCCTATTTGAAATAAATGATTTTACTCTGACTTTGAAATACTACTCTCGAAGTTCTAATCACCCTATTGAATAACCATTTCATGAAATCATGACATTTGGCGTCAGTTCTATCTAAGAGTTGGTTTGATGATTTCAATAATTATAATTCTGTAAATACAATTTTTTTACGGTTGCGAATCATATCTTGATCAACATTCAACCTGATAATGACCTGCAAATTGCCAAAAAGCTTAAGAAAATCAACATTTTCGCGGGCTGCCTTAACGCATTCCCCATAAACCCTTGATTTTTCTCATTTCCAGCAATATAAAGCAACCCACCACCAGCAAACTCACCCCTACCAAATGAACCCCGACCTCGTCCGCCGAATCTGCCGGAGAAGCGATCGTTCCTTTCATAGGGGGTCGGTCTATACCCCCGTGAGGATCGGAACCCGCTCTCGATGCGAGCGGAGTATGCTCGTACCTCGTCAGCTGAGCTCAGGAACACTTCTATGTACCTGTGGGGGAGAAAAAGCGTTAAAAAGAGGGGTAAAAAGGACCGGATCACTGCTGTGTACAGTATGCGGCCGTTAATAATATGACCATAGAGTTGTTACCCAGACCACGGTTGATCTGAGACGACGTTCGACGTTGATCGACAGAGACCCAGATGCACTCTTTTAGAAAAAGTTTAGATTGATAACGCATCGTCGCGTCTTTCTAATACTGAATGACTTGAATGAGCCTTATTAAAGACTGGGTAATGTACGCTATATTGGTCAGTTAAGGGGTAACAATGTAGTAAAGGATGTTAATTTTTCTTAGGTCATATCTGTTCATTTGACGACTTTTTTGCTCTGTACCAGTATCTTTTGTTGAATACAGACAAAAAAAATAAAAATAAGGAGAGAATGATCCTAATTGTTATTTATGTCTGTTCACATATATATCTTGGTTGCGATAATATCGTCTTTTTCTTCAACTTAATCATGAACAAATACATGTAATTACTTAGTTGTTGTATAACAGAGTAGTTTTATTTTATATTTAGAGGAATCAAATGTAAAGTAGGAAAAGCCTTTTAGGGAACTAAATTAGCGATAATCAATAAAGCAATATTTGCTAATCGGCTTTTGTTGTTTCGCTTTGTTTGCCGTTTAATTACATTACTTGCAAATGTTTACAAAGGGGGACATAAGGGGGGATTATACAGTCAAAATTAAAAAAAAAAACGTGAATCTACTTATACATTTACATTTTTGAAGTGTTGATTTGTACCTGGACAAGGCCTCCCCTTCAAATTTTTTATCATTTATTGCCTTCATTTTATTCCGCTTTATTAACATTACTTACGCATATAAGAAAAGGCTTTCTTTCTAAAAAAAATCTTATTATTGTAATCATCTACTATTTCAAAAAAATACTATCATTACCATTCTTCACAACATATTTACACCTTTCTTGAAGATTTTGAAGAGCTGAAAATGCTAAAATAATAACATATAATAGGCATAGGTATTTTTCAAGCTATTTTCATATAACCTGAAAACCCTTAAACTAACAAATACCACGTTTATACGTAAGATTATTATAATGTCGATCCCGCAGTCCATCTTGCCCGCTTCGTCTCTTCTCCCCGCGCCCCGCTTCCCGCCCCGCGCTCTCCCAACCTTTGACAACTCAACAACCAATCACTAGTATCACTCCTGAATGCCACCTTTTGAAGATTAGTCGTGAAGATACGGAATCATATTCAATACCGTATCTAACGTCAAACTAACCCGGTAAAGCACTTTTATGTTTAAGCCATTGCGGTAGAAATAAAATAAAAATAAAACAAAAAATATAAAAACTGCTTGTGCCCATAAAAAAAGCAGTTATTCGTCAGTGTTTTTTTTATTGACGTTCCCTGCTAGTATGTAACATAAACAGAAAAGTGCGAAACAAAGGTAGCATTAAGAAAGTGTGAAAATTTAAAATCTTTGTTTAATTTTGTACATTTTCTTCAGTATACAAATAATCCCATAAATTCAACTATTACACCCACCATTCTGTTACTGGCCATTATGATTTTTACCATTCTCATATTCCATTAAAATGTCACCAAATTATGTTTGTTTTTTCACCATAAATAAAAATAAAACCATAGAAGTAGACCAATAACATAGGAGGAGGTCCCAAACTTAACCCACTACACCAAATATAATATTGCCATCATGGTTTGTTTAGCTGTGGTGGGCAAATAGGGCTGTGAACGTATTTACCCTACTGTTCATTTTTACCCTAGAATTTATCCATTTACTCATACATTAGTTTAAAAAATAAAAAAATATATATTATGAAACTAATAATACATATTATATTGAATAGCACCAAAGTCACGTCAGTCACGCCATAAACAAAGTAAGTAGTATACTAGGTACTTCTACAATCCCACCAAAGCAAAAAAAAAAACAATGTTCAAAAAATATCA
The DNA here is from genome assembly GCA_963853775.1 of Xanthia togata. Lineage (NCBI taxonomy): Eukaryota > Metazoa > Arthropoda > Insecta > Lepidoptera > Noctuidae > Xanthia > Xanthia togata. Next base: position 2,271,057 of record OY970801.1, read on the forward strand.
AAGGCACGAAACCATGCGTAACTGACAATGCAGTAATCACACAACACCTTATTTTAACCCTAGATTACCACCACAGCACTATCTCAAACCGCGGGCACATTGTAAATAACTTTTCCCCCCACCTGTGTCCTATTTTCTCCCTGTCCCTGTTGAGAGCCTCTTGTGCACTCTCCTTGTCTACGAAGTGTACGAACGCCTCGCCCGAGGCCCGCCCCGTGACGTCGGAGAGCAAGTGGACCCCATCCGTGGCGACCGTCAGCCCTGCCCCACGCGACGTGCAAATAAAGATCAGGTTATATGCCTTTGGGGTAATGGTAGCCAGCTGGGGGTAATTGCTGACATGAAGGGTAAAACTGGTCAGATACTGTGTAACTTAATGTGTAAATAACCCTGGTACTGTATAACCATTATGCTACCTAGCATATTGCTTTATTGTGTTGGCTTTTTTGTATTTAACAACTTTGCCTGCATGCCTATTTGCTTGAGTATTTTATTGTTGCATCAATTCAATTTAAAAAATAATAAAGACAAATTCAAAGCATTCCTTCTGGTATCTAGTAATTTTATTTGTAAAATACTGACTTTACCCACAGCACAGCTACCAAAAATGCCTAGCAACCCCAAAAAGAGAGCTTTTCATAAAAATAACTCATTTCCATTATTCTTACCGTCAAAGAACTGGACGACTTCTTCCTTGTTGCAGCCGAATGGAAGGCCACGGAGCTTGACAATACCCATGTCGTCAGATACATTGGGTATCGGGCCATCAAAACCGCCACCATTGTCAGATTGACGCATTGCACTCATAGCCCATTCCATATCCGTGCGGTCAGTGGAGAAGACTGTAACAAAGAAGGTCATATTGGTTTGAACGGGCCCATATCAAATCTTATAAACTCCGATCGTGTATACCACCTAACAAAGAGCTACAGCCAAATATCTATGAACATATTCATGTAGATAATCATTATATCAAAACATGGAAAAACAATAATGATGAAAAATTAAAGACTATGTTGAAGACAAGGGCTTCAAGGTAGCTTCCCTGGTACCTCGTTAACTGCATACTTACATAGATATACAGGGTGTTTGGCGCATGGACCGACACAATTTTTTCAGGGATTTGGGAGGTCATTAGCTAGGTTCTAGCTAAGTTCAAAATAGCTTTTAGTTTTTTTTATAATTAATTTAGAAGTTGTAAAATTTCATTCATTAAATACAAAAATTAACTTTGGAAGCTTGTAAGGAATTTTCTTGAAACCAGTTGTATAAAACAAAGATGTTTTTAGATTTAAAGGACTTTGGAGAATGCAACAAAATTTGTTTTGTGCCACTACACCCACAAACAAAAAAGTTATTTCAAATTAAAGGACACATTTTGGGAATTTTTTTCATTTTAAAAAAATAATCATATGTAACCAACCGTGACATTTGGGACAAAGGGTGTATGGGTAGAACCTAGCTAATGACCTCCCAAATCCCTGAAAAAATTGTGTCGGACCATGCGCCAAACACCCTGTATATTAACTGCTACCAAATAAGGTTTTTTTTTTCTAATACTTATTTTTTACATTCTTCCTTGACATAATCTTATCATTATTTGACATTATATACCTACAACTCTAATTTCAACTCTTTATTGTTTCCCTTGTGGACTGTAGATTTGTTGACAATTTTCTATTTTGTTGACAGGCCTACACTGTCCTCCCATACCTATCAACACTGTAATTTGAAAACGTTGTAAAAGCCAATTATTTCAAAAAGAGTAACCGTGGAGTTTCTTGCTGGCTCTTCGTCTTCTGACGTTTCACAAGTACCTGTGTCGGTTTATGTGAAATAAAATAATTTGAGACCATTGATTACAATAAAAGACCTCAAAAACATACAATTTAGGTAAAAAACTGTTTGATTCAATTTAGAGTTTGTGTTGCTTAATAATATTGCTGGTAACTACTACCTATTAGTACTCATAAATTAATGAGTATGGCAAAAATTTGATTTTCATTTTAGAGATAGTCTGTAATTCTGCATGAATAAGTATTGACTTTTCAATTGAGGCCATAAAAATAATCAAGTATTACATACTTTCAATGTACCTCTTCCCCATGTTGTCCTTGTCTTTCTTGAGAGCTTCCTCCACATCCTGCTGGCTTTCCACTTCCACAAAACATTCACCCGATGGCCGTCCTGGTCGTACTTCAGTCAAGTGCACTCCTGAAACCAGAGCATTTTATTCATGGATAAGGAACCTTTGGGGTTTATTTATTTATTTTTTACTAGTTTCCGCCAGTGACTTCGCCCGCATAATATTTTTATAAATTATAATGTATGTTACTCAGTGATAAATGTGAAAATGTAGCATAATTCTGGTGAATGAATTTTTATAATCGGTCTAGTACCTTTTGAGTTTATTCATTACAAACAAAAAAACAAATATTTTCTCTAGTATTAGTGTAGATTATGGATTAAAAAAACGGCCAAGTTTGTGTTGGACCACGCACAATGAAGGGTTCCATAGTTGGGATGAATTTATCCCAAAAACAAACTTAACATTGTAGTTGAAAAACATGTTCTCCCATGCGGAATATATGGGAGAACATTTAACGAACGTTTTTCAAACTGCAAATTTAAGTTGGTTGATTATTAATAGTTAATCTGTAAAGCCTACTTAGCTGTGACAGTTTTCCTTTAAACTTCGTTATACATAGGTACTACTGTCGTGACATTTGAATTTCTAACTACAACGGTTTAGTTGGTATAGGGGACACTTGACTCAAACGAAAATTGGTACTTTAAAGCTTGATAGTCACAAACGGTTTACTTAATCAAAAAACGGTCTTCCTAAACCCTAATATTTTTGAAAGACTTATCCATGATATCCCACATCCCATTGGTCGGTGGGTCGTCTTAGGGGCGAAGTTTAATCTGAATTAAAGGCTTATAATATTATTATTGTAATGATGAAAATAAATTCAAGTTTGACAATGATATTAGTAAACTTTACCTAAAATGCAGGGTAATACCAATACAAGATAGCATTATTAAATTACTGTATTGGTAAGACAGTTTTAAATGCATCAACAACATCACTTAGGCCACTACAATGTGCCATTATGAGAGGATAATAATTTTAGACATGTACCATAGTACATCGCATAAATAGGCGTGGGTCGAAATGACTGCGCGCGCGACCGGCCCGGCATTCAATGAATATAAATATGGAACGGGCAATTTTATAAACGGCACGTTTCGCATGCCAGAATACTCGAAACCGGCTGGAATACTTTCAAAATAACAGTCATACATTATATAGTATTGTATGTATCAGTTAATTTATTACTTTCCTAATCCAGTTACGCATGGTACATTTTAATTAGCCGGAACACAGGCCGACAGTAGAAATGCCTTGATAAAGAATTGTATTCAGTATCCGGTATTCAGATAACCGGCTTAATTTGGCAAAGGTCACAAAGGCGAGTGACCATCAAAATTCGGAACAAAACAAAGCTGCCATTTTGAGATGAAATGCCAAAGAACTGCCCAATTAATAATTAATTTATTCCAACAGTAATCCATAGATCACTTACCTTCTTTGCCGTTACACACGTTGACGCCCCTGAGAAAATCGAGGACGTCGTCCACGGTGGTGGTGAAAGGCAAGCCGCGCAACTTTATGATATAGCTACTATCCCCAGAACCCAACATTATTGCGATATAACACAACCACCGCACGAAGTAATCCTAATCCTCAATAAACTTTGAGGGACAACTAAGTATCAACAACAAAATTCCGATAATTCTTAAAATCGAAAATTGATTTTTTTGTGACAAGCGTCGGATCACCCGCTTCACTAGTCGGCCATTTTTTTTTTTTTTTTATGAAGTAGGTAGGGTTGCCAGTAATGCCAGTGGTATGGCACTTGTCCATTGACTTATAAAACATAATAAGTCAATGCACTTGTTCCCCCCTATCATAACCTATGCGGGTGCTGTCTTTGCACACACATACCCCAGAAATATCCATAGGATGCAGGTGATCCAAAACAGATTCCTCAGAAGAGCCACGATTTAATTCGTTAGATTCGCCATGACGCGTCAAAAGATAGTCACGTTTATGTTTCGTTCAATGACGTAAAGTAAGGCCATTTTAATAGGTAACATTTGACAATTCATCAAAATCCAACAACGTAACCTATTTATGCCCGGCGTGTAACGCCAATAATATTTTTTTTCGTTTTGTTAGAACTGCACAATTGCTTAACTTTTTTAATGACCGATACGAGTAATTTTACGATTTGCTTTCACTAAACTGACAGACGTCAAATGTTACCTATGGCTAATGGCCTTACTCAGGCCGCATTCCATATTAGAACATAATCGCTCACAGCGCTGACATCGATAATTGGCGTTCCGAGTAAAATATCACGATAATGACAGCTGAGGGCTGTCAACAATTCGGAACGCTCGTAATCGCACTCACAGTACTCGCTCAACGTCAAAACTTGCGTATCATATTTCTTTGTGTTTAAACCACAAATTTCTTCTTCTTCTTTGTTTAGGTAGCGAACGGTAGCCAGAAGCACAATGTAGAAAATGCCACGTTAGTTTATAGATATGATGCGAGTCAAAACAAAACAGCACAACTGTCATTTTTGACAGCGCCCACGGTGATATTAGTAAAAGGCATGGTCGGCGTTATCGCAAGATGGCGCACGTCATGACGTCATCTATGATGATTCAAGACGCAACGTTATCGCGTCCACGTTAATACGGTACGACTGTTAGCACGCTCAAATCGATTACATCATCGTATCTCGGAATGCAGGGTCATTCTGGCCGCTTTCAGAATTAGAACATAATCGCTCACATCGATAATTGGCGTTCCGAATAAGATACCACGATTATGACAGCTGAGGGCTGTCAACAATTCGGAACGCTCGTGAACGCGCTCACGGTACTCACTCAACGTCAAAACTTGCTTATCATATTTCTTTGTGTATATACCACACATTTCTTCTTCTTCTTTGGTTAGGTATAAAATAATACGGCACAACTTTCATTTTTGACGGCGCTTACGGCATAGTCTCTGAGACGCTTATAAATAAGCCTCTCATAGACTTTGCCGAGTACCTTGAGCAAACTGATGGGGCGGTAACTCAACAGCTCGGTCTTAGGCTTACCGGGCTTCGGTATGCCGATGACCGTGGCTTCTTTCCATGCTTGGGGAAAGATGTTATTGCTTAGGGCACCATTGAAGATGGTGGCCAATAGCATTATCAGGGGGGCAGGGAATAGCTGGATCACACTATTGGTGATTCCATCAGATCCGGGGGCTTTGCGGGTTTTCAGACCTTTGATGATGTCATGCACTTCGTCTGGAGTGACGGGAGGCAGAGGACTATCAGGATCTTCAACGGGAGGGAGAGAGGGTCTACGTTCGACCTCAGCATCGACCTCTAGGAGGTGAGCTTGGTCTACCGTTTGGGAGCTAGGGGAGCATTGAGCCTCGAGACATTCAGCCTTTACTAAATCCTCGAACGCGATGGTCTTGTCGGGACGGGTCAGGGGGGGCATGGAGACCACTTGCTGGGACTTGAGTTTCCTCTGAAGTTCCCAGAATGCCAGGTGGGTGGGCTCTAGTTCGCTGAGCATCTTGTCCCAGCCCGTGTCACGCAGCTCCTGTATGCGTATCTTTACAGTTCTCTGTAAATAGCGCATATGGGCTTTGTTATCGGAGCAGGGAAAATTGCTGTCGGCACGAACGTACACGCAGCGCGCGTACATCGTCCGGAGGGTCGCCCGACGCTGAGACCTCCCTAGAGCAGTCGCTCAGGACTAATTGTACGTGCTCCGTGAGTGAGTCGATCGCGGCCGACGCGACGTGTCCGCGATAGAGTCGAATTTGTCGGGGATGGCGTCCAATTGGGGAGACGTGTTGGATTTCAGCTGAGTGCTTACTTTCTTCCAGTCCGTTACCCTTTTGGTGAGAGCGGGTTGGGAGGTGTCTGGGAGACCTATGCGGGGGGCCATTTTTATGACTACTAGGCGGTGGTAAGAGTTAAGCTCTTGCACCGTTTCAATGGAGTCTAACCTTAGAGCAACGTTCTTAAGGAGCGCCACGTCTAGGACGTCGGGGTTATGATGGGGAGTGTGAGGAAAGTGAGTTGGGGTCATCGGGGCGATGACGTCAAAGTTGAGAGTATTTGAGAAGTCGAACAAGTGTCGCCCTCTGGTACAGGTTCTGGAACTATTCCAGGCGGGATGCTTGGCATTGAGATCGCCCGCTAGGATAGCAGAGTCACTCATGCCGAGTAGGACAGAGAGGTCGTCTGAGAGGAGTTAGAAGTTCTCCGAAGAATTGAGGGGTGGGACGTAGACCGGGGGATTGGGTTTTTTTTTTTTTTTGGTCTATGGCATCTCGCAGGTATACCACTAAGGTATTTACTGCTCAACCGTACAATCCTGTGGCTGCCTTAAGCACTAAACTCAAAGCCTCCAGCCAGGAGCAAAACTATTCTAAATTAATATTAGGCGAACGCTCGCTAAGGGCACCCCCTGTGGGGTACGAACCTCGGCTTAGGGCGTCGCTGAGGGGAGGACAGCAAGATGGGACAGGCTGGATCAAGGATGTATCATTATTATTATACGGGGAATTTAAAGCTACGCGCTCAGCTGCGGCGCGGGCTGGCGCTTCATCGGACAAGAGGGATTGGGATGCAATATAGATCCTTTTTATAGTAAATTAGGGTGCCACCCGACAGAACGCGATGTCACAGCGTCCTGTCATTGCGAACTATGCGATAGTTGGCAATTGACGGGTCGCGGTTGCATGGTTTGAGAAAGGACTCTTGGATTAGGAGGATGTCAATTTGATGGTCGCGGAGGAAAGTCGTGATCTCATCTCGTTGGCCTCTAATGCCATTCGCGTTAAAAAAACCCAACTTGAGGGATCGGGGTTTGAACCTAGTATTGATGGCGTTATACATTATGGGTTCTAGTAGGGGTGCTGAGGGAGGTCAGGGCTTGCGTGATCTCGGGATACGCATTGTAAATGGCCTGCAACCTGAAGAGGACGCCAGCGGCCTGAGCGGCCAGGATTTCCTGAGCCATTTGGATAGCGCGAGGGAAGAGGAAGGCTATGAACTTATGAAGGTGGAGCTAATAATATTATAGGCCATGTTAGGGCCGACTGTGGGGGGGGGCTGAAGTTGGGGGACGCGTTGCTACGGGAGCAGGTGCAGATTTTTGACGAGGGGCGCGGAGATGCGAATGTGAGGGTCCATGAGACGGTGGATGGTGATGGTTTGGGGGGGGGGGGGGGGGTTGGGGGTTGAGAGGGGGAGTGACTTCATGCGGCTTCCATCTCTATTTGTACTTATAATTAAAAGTCTAATAGATTGTTACTGAATAAACTGAAATGAATTGTTTATTTTGGCAATTGATCCGATTTCTAAGAACGCGTAGAGATAAAAATACATTCGTAGTATTCCTATGTAGTCTGTGAAAAATACACTTAAGCCATTGACTTATATGTTTTATAAGTCAATGACTTAGGCCAGCAAGTGGCAACACCATTCTCGATTTATTGAGTTTGTTCTATGGTCATGAATAAAAATTATTAAAAAAAAAATTTATTGAGTTTGACAGAACCTTTTTTCTGTTCTGTCGCCGATCGTCGACGATTGTTTCGTTCGGGAAAATAACGAAATTGCCAGCGCTCTCGTTTGTGCTTTTTCAGCGTGTGCTCTTTTCAGGAATATACGTTTAGATACATCTTGTGATTTTAACTTTGTGTGTGAGTGATTAAAAGTGTTAAAATGACGGTGGACGGTGACGAGAAAGCGGTTCGGTCTCGCGTGTTCATGGACATCTCGATAGGAGGCTTGCCTTCTGGCCGATTGGTCTTTGAGTTGTTCAATGATGTCGCTCCGAAGACTGCGGAGAATTTCCGAGCATTATGTGCCGGAGACATGGGCATCGGGAAAATTACGGAGAAACCGTTGACGTATAAGGTTAGACGAAGAAACTTTGCTCTACAGGGCTTCGTAGAGGCTTCATTTCTTAGCATTCCAATAGCGTTACCATTTACCTTGTTGATTTGATACAACCACAGTAACGTACACTGTTGTTATCAGGCTAATGAGGGCAAGTATTGAGATGATAAGAATTTGACCACTGTGTTACTATGTTCCATTTAAACCACATTTAATGTAAACATAGAAAAAGATGCCTTAGTATGGTTTAGCACAGGCAGTGGCTAAAAAGAAGTAAGAAACAGAATATCCTTCTTAGTGTACATATGCCAGTGCATATAATTATTAGTCTAGCCCAGTGGCTAGACTATTAATTATGAACACCTTATCCACAGGCGGATATAAACAGGTGTTATGAGTTTTGCAAGCAATTCATATTCATACCAATAAAGCCATAATACCATAGATTAATATTATAAATGGGAAAGTGAGTTTGTTTGTTTGTTTATTTGTTACGCTTTCACCCAAAATGGCTGAACAGATTGTTATAAAATTTGGCAGATAGGTAGCCTGAGACTTGAAGAAGGACATAGGCTGTTTTTCATCTTAGATTGCTAGGCTGTTTTTCATCCTAGATTGCAGACCAAATCGCAGGCAACAGCTAATAGAACCATACATTATCAAAGGTCTATCATTCAAGTTTTCAAATCTACTATCAATCATTTCATTCATCTTTTCTAAGATTATTATTTATAACATGTATATTTATTATTTTCTTTGTCAGGGTATGGTGTTCCACCGAGTAGTAAAAGACTTCATGATCCAAGGAGGGGACTTCACTAATGCTAATGGGACTGGCGGCGAGTCTATCTACGGTGGCACCTTTGAAGGTAATTTGTTCATATCATTTTCATAACTAATAGCTTATTTCCCCTATACAGAGTAAGACCCCCTTACACATTAAATGTATTAAAAAAGAAATAAGTAATTATCCTTTCATTTATCTGTTTTTTTCCTTATTTTCAGATGAGATCTTTGAGTTGAAACATGACCGGCCTTATTTGTTGTCTATGGCAAACAGGGGCAAAGACACAAATGGTTCACAGTTCTTTATGTAAGTTATTGAGGACATGGGTAAGAGGGTAATATACTATCATGGTCATAGTTTATGAGACAAATCATCTGTACATTTTAGAAAAATCTTTGAGAATAAAATGAATGTCATCAAAATGATTAATACACAATAAAGTCCTACTTTGCATTTTTTTTAATATATTGTCCTGTTTTTCTCATTTAATGTTATTCAAATATGACCTTCATAGTTAATTAATAATGATATAATGAAACACAAAATATGTATTACACAAGCAAATTGTTGTAAAATTGCGCAACCATAACAATTGTTACACATAAATAAACGCTCAATTATACATGGTGAGTTTGTCATGAATTGAAAATAATAATATGAAAAACTTGTATCGAGTTATTTTCACATTACAATTTGCATTATGTTTTTGGTTTTTTCTGTATGAAAACCCTAAATGATTCAATAACAAAAATGTAGCATTATAAATATTTAAAAAAGCTAATTTGTACATAACATAAAATAGATAATGAATCTCTAAAACCTTAGACATCAATGCATAATTTGACACTTGCATCCATCATTTCACCCACCACCACCAATGTGTTACAGATAGTTCAACTCATCTGTGCGCGCGGCGCCATCTGTGTGTGCGCGGCACCATGTGTGTGTACGCGGCGCCATGTGTGTGTGCGCGGCGCCATGTGTGTGTGCGCGGCGCCATGTGTGTGCGCTTGTAATTATACAGCTTTAATTTGTGTTGCTCGGACGACGACTGCCGCGTCACTGCCACACAAATGAATGCTGTATAACTACAGCGCACGCACACATGGCGCCGCGCGCACAGATGAGTTGAACTATCTATACCAATGTGTTGCCAAAAATATTTAAACAGCAGATTTAATTGACCTCTAAGAGAGAGTTATGCATGTGGTCTGCTGGCCAATACGGGTGGTTATCTGCCAGTGGATGTGTAAGCCAGCCGGTGACTAAAGCCAGTCCTCTTAGGCCAGCAACAGTACAGCCTGCAATTGTGATGGCTGCATCACCATATACATATATTTGACATGAAGAACTTATTATCATATGTTTAGCCTCACCTGGAAGGCCAAACTTATGTGCCCCTTTATTATGTTCCTGAGTGCCTCTTTGGTCTAGTATTGCTGGATTAAATCCCTAGGTCGGGAAAGTATTATTGGGTCATTTCATTAGGAATTTCTCAGTGGCAGTCCGCAGTCTGACTTGTGCCTGGTTTATTTGTTATTTTATCAAACTAACCAAAGTCGACAAGCAACTAATACACAATGTTTTTCTCCCAAAGGAACACCTATGTTACCGTGTGGCCATATTGTTATGAAATGTGTTGTGTATGCGTTGTGTAGAGGTCGCTGTCGGCGGCCGGCGCGCGCGCAGCTCGCCCGCTATCATTCTTGTTGTGTTCTGTGTGTTGTAGAACCACACAGCCGGCGCCGCATCTCGACAAGTGAGTATTGATTTATTTTTATAGTAACTATTTATGTATAGATTAATAGGGATGACGCCTGGGTCAAAAAAAAAAAAAAAACTAGTCTGTCAGTCAGATAATCAAAAAATATTAGACTCGTATTTTTTGCTTTATAATATTAATAAAAAATTACTCGGATACAACGCATTAAAGTTGGGGGGAGTGGGGGTCGCTACGTCACAATTATGTATAAAATCTACATACAAGTGACGTCATGGCACATTTTAACTCAATGTATCGCCGTATTCTTTTCAGAACGTAAAAAAAGAAAAAATACGTGTACGTTATTTTTTCATAATCTACATGACGGACAAAAAACATTTTTTTAGTCATCATCCCTATTCTAGGTTAAATTGTTGTCCTTGCTTTACTCTCTCAAAAGACTCGTCCTCACTAAGGATGCCAAACACTTATTCGTGGCGGCAAGATTCGGCGCTGCCGGACGCATCTAAACAGTATAAAACAAAAACAAAAAAAAAAACAGATTTTCACAACTCACAAGTACTACAAGTAACATCACTAGAAGGGGGTTTGACCCCAAAAAGATCATTAATTCTTTTTTGTTTTATCGTGTTTAGTTAGATATCGATACCCATCACGTGTGCGGAGTTTCGCTAGCTACTTAATTACGACCCTATATATTTTGCTGACGGCAGTGCCGAATCATGCCGAACCGGCCGAATCAAGGCCCGAGTCGCAGTACATATAGGTACTGAAACTATTTTACATACAGTATTTGTTAGTATTTAATACTGTGCGAATGAGCCAATAGGCGAGATAAATATCTTCTCCCTTTAATGTACCTAAAAAAAGTGCTTCACTAAAATATTAGACAAGTCCTAATCAAAAATATGACTTGCACCTGGAGTTCCCAAGTTTCTATAGTAAGGCCGTTTTGAACTGCGTTGTGCCATCTCTTTTTTGTCTATCTGTCTCGCTCGCACTCGTTTGCCTTACGGAGCGAGCTACAGTAAGGCCATTTTAATAGGTAACATTTGACGTCTGTCAGTATTGTTAAAACTTTAATTTTTCAGCAATCAAACACTTGTTCTATGTATAAAAAATCTTTATTATACGCACGGAATCGTGATTACAATATCAACCGTCTTGCTTCGTAGTTCGATGATCACTGGCTATGCACAGCCGTATACAGTTTTAAAAAATGACTCTTGCCCCACCCAGAAATAACGATAACGTCATAACCGTTATTTCTAAGTGTTGCCAAAGTAAAAATAATACATTTAGTTACCATTATGAAAATACATTTAAAAGTTTGTTAAAATAACAATAATTTGTTTTTGACAATGTTGCCACAGTAGATAATAAACTTCGGTATTAAAATAATACATTTAAATAAATAAATACAAACTTCCGTAATAATCGATAACCTTTAGTAGAATTCTCAACTTATTTTCAATGAATAAGGCAAATGTATCTAGAAAATCCGCAATAATCATTTGAAATTAAAACATGAATTTTAAACAAGCTAACAATTCGTCCATCCTGATAAGTTTCGCGTCCCCGCGAACGACACAATTTAGCAAAAAGTTAACATATATGAATTACACAAACATTTAATACACACTCATTTCATATATAATATTTACTTTTCCAGATTTATACATTAATCCTATAAGAGCTATTGAACAACTGCACTTCAAAGGAGTTCGCTCTACACTCACGCACATAGCAGTGTTTACATTAACATGACTACGTGCACATAGCACTTCAAGTAGTTCTGTCTCTACACTCACGCACATAGCAGTGTATACATTAACATAACTACGTGCACATAGCACTTCAAGTAGTTCTGTCTCTACACTTACGCACATAGCAGTGTACATATTAACATAACTACGTGCACATAGCACTTCATGTAGTTACTCATCTACACTCACGCACATAGCAGTGTAGGTGTACAATGTGCGTACTTCGCACTTTTAATTTAGGTAAAGAAACTCGATCATTGTTCTAAACAAAAATATAATTATATTTAGTAAACTCAAATCATTTCTCATAGGTACATTGTTTCATTAAATTTTTACTTCGATAGTATTTTCCATGCTTCTTATCAAGAAACTTCATTATTAAACAATTCACTCATTACTACACACAAATATTCACACTCAAATATACTCACGCACATAGCAGAGTAAAAGTACAACGTGCGTACTTCGCACTTTGAATTTAGGAAAAGTATATAAACTTAATCATCGTTCAAAATATATCTAGTAAACTCATATCATTCTCATCCATCATTACATTTTTACATAAAAAGTAAGTTCTATACTTCCTAACAAGGAACTTAATCATTACACTATTAACTACACAATACATACTCACAGATAAATAGGCTCACCTAAATATCAATATACATAATATTTTATCAACCATCTGTACTCTCGCTAGTGGATGAATCATTACCATTATTGTTAAAACAAAGCCAAGGATGTATTTTATCGACAGCGAATATACCCTTATACTTTGACGCCCCTTTTTTCTTTGTAATAGGAGTATCTTCTACCTCATACCTATCGTGATCTAAAACTTTTGTTACTTTGTATGGCCCTGAACATTTTGATAATAATTTTCTACTTTTACCTACAGTATGTGCTGCTCTTTCCACTCTAACCAAGTCCCCAACTTTGAACTCTAATGGATTTTTTCTTTTTTTATCAAATCTATTCTTCTGTTTTTCTTGTGACTTTTTCGTATGTTCATCTACTTCATCCCTAATCTTACGTAATCTTTCATAACCGGTACTAATGTCATTTTCGTTAGGTGTGTTTTCAACTTTATCATCATCTATTTCCGAAACTAGACTACCTTCACTGATCCCAGTAAGTCTTAACCCAAACAAAACCTCAGCGGGGGTTTTACCCGTGCCTTTGTTTACAGTATTGTTTAATCCCCATTCTACTTGTAATAATCGGTCATCCCAAAGTCTTTCGTCTTTACCATGATTTTGCGAAGCTAAAGAGTCTAAAATTGTTCTATTATATCGCTCCACCTGGCCATTTGCTCTAGGTGAAGCAACTGCATTCTTTATGTGATGGACTCCTACTTCAGTAAGAAAACTTTTAAATTTCGAACTCGTAAATGACGTGCCTCTATCGCTAATTAGTCGTTTTGGCAACCCAAATGTCCCAAAATAGTCCCTAAGAACCGTGATGGTGATTGTGGTCTTCGTATTTTTAACCGCTTTCAAAACAATAAATTTTGTGAATGACTCTACAATCACCAAAATGTAACAATTTTTCCTCTTTGACTTCACAAATGGACCAACATGATCAAGATGAATGGTGTGAAATGGCGCAATTTCCTTAGGTATAGGATTCAAGAAACCCTGCTTTTTTCCCGCCGGCAATTTATTATGAGCACACTCTAAACAGGCATTCACATACTTTTTGATAAACTTACGCATACGAGGAAACCAATAATGTTGTTTTATTTTATCCAATGTCTTATCAAACGCAAAGTGCCCTATTTCATCGTGGTTTTTCTGGAGTATTTGCCACCTACAGCCCTTTGGCACCACCCATCTTAATCCGTCGTCAGTTACTTTATATACTCTCTCGCGCTTGAGGACAAAATTTTTGCGTATTCCTACTAGGTCATCAAATTCTTTATCAGAAAGGATTTTCTTTATTCGTTGTATTTTAGAGTCCTCTAACTGTACTGTTGTTAACCAGTCATCGGTAATCGTCATAATATCGAAAGTGTCAATAGCCTGAATTATTCCTGCATTTTTCGTCGTTGGATTCCTACTCAATGCGTAAACGTGAATCATGCCTTTGCCCGATTTATAAATTACGTTACAGTCATACTCCTGAATCAAACTCCACCATCGCGCAACTCTTGGTATCATGTCTCGTTTCAAAAACGTTGCCCTAAGCGAGTTACAGTCTGTTACAATAGTGAAGCTTAACCCAAGTACGTACGTTCTGAACTTCACCAGCGATGCAATGACTGCGAGAGTCTCTAACTCATACGATGAAAAATGAGACTCCTCAGGGGAAGTCTGTCTACTGTAATAAGCTACCGGTTTGAAAACTCCATCGATTTGTTTTTGTAGTAAAACGCTCCCTATACCATGTTTGCTTGCATCCGTATGTATTTGTGTTTCAAGTTTGGGGTTATATAACGCTAGTACGGGTCTTGAAACAAGTGCACTTTTCAATTTATCAAACGCCTCTTCTTGACTTTGTGACCAAACCCAAACAGTATTTTTCTTTAATAGTTTCGTAAGGGGACGAGCTATTTCACCGAAACCTCTGATAAAACGTCGGAAAAAACTAGCTAGGCCAATAAACTGTCGGACATTGTGAACATCTTTAGGCTTAGGAAAGTTTTCGACACAATCAATTTTCTTAATACCCGGTCTTACACCTTCGCTAGAAATTTCAAAACCTAGGTAGTCAACGCGATTTTGAAAGAAGTAACATTTTTGTGGTTTTAAAGTTAATCCCGCCTCTCTAAACCTTTGAAGTACGATTTCCAACCTTTTAATACCTTCTTCAAATGAACTACTGGGTACTAAGACATCGTCCATGTAAGCTAATGCAAAATTATAGCGTAAATTGCCTAAGACCAAATTGATAGTTCGCTGGAAAACAGCCGGTGCATTAGCTAGCCCGAAGGGCATTCTATTAAACTCAAATTGTCCGTCGGGTGTCACAAACGAGCTTTTACTCCTACTCTCTTCAGTCAGTGGAATCTGATAATAGCCAGAAGCTAAGTCTAACGCACAAAAATACCTATTCCCTGCCAAACGATCAATCTGGTCCTCAATACGAGGCAACGGGTAATGTTGCTTAATCGTTTTCCTATTCAGGGCGCGATAGTCTACACAGAGCCGTTTATCACCAGTTTTCTTTTTCACTAACAAAACAGGACTCGCGTATGGAGATTGGGACTCTCTTATAATGTCATATTTTAAGAGTTCTTCAGTCATAATTCTAACTTCTTCCCGTTCTGAATGACTCAACTTATATGGTCGATAAACGACTGGCTCTGTATCTCCTAACATAAATCATTCCATTTCCGCAACCGTGGTCTGACCTAGTTCCGACAAGTCTTTGGCAAAACAATCGCGGTACTGGTTCAAAGTATTGAATAATTGAAATTTCTGATTGTTGTTCAAACTGTCGTCAATATTGAGGTCATCCAATGTAAATGGAGGTTTACCGCCGGGGCTTTGAACCTTTTGTATCCTATTAATGACTTTAATGTTATTATTAATTTGAATAGCACGAGCCAATACTTGGCCCTCTTTAAATTGGATTAATCTATTGTCATAATTTAAAATAGTTAAATGACCACTACCATTTTTGATATTATAAGTTCCAATTTCTACACGGTAGTTTAAACGATAACCAATTTCGACGAAAACAATTCCACTAAAATTTATATCGGTAAACACCTTTACAGATATACAACCTTCAGCCCTAACAGTTTTAACAGATTTTAAAGTTAGTCGAGTACCACTTTTATTTCGTTTATCAGTAATCATCAATTCTTTATCAGATTTAAATACCCATATGTGGGGTTGCTCTGTAGCAGTTTGTCCAATAAGTAGATCATAGTTTAAATAACCATCAGGAACGACAACTGCCTCAACATACATTTCAGCATTGTCAATCATTAATGAAATCTTAATTTTGCCTAAAGCACATACGTATGTATTACCAAAACCTTTTAGAGATGGCAAATTATTTACTTGCCATTGTTCACGTGGTACAATTACTTCCATGACGGATTTTTTTATCAAAGTACACTGACTACCAAAATCTACGTATCCTGTCAAATGCACATTATTAACATGAACACCCTTAATAAATTTTTTGTCCACTCCTAAGTCAATACTATTATCTAGTCATAATGTTTTAACTTCGGCTCTATCTACCCAAACGCTCCTACTGCATTTAGGATCGTCATGACCAATGCGTTTACACTTTTGACACTTAACAATAGGTTTTTTACATCCCGATACGTAATGGCCCGTTTCATGACAGTTGTAACATGTCAAGACTCTATTCAAATTAGGTTTTACAGATTTACGCGTTTCGTTCACAGAACGTACTGGTTTTTTATTGAACCTATCTAATCGCTCATATTTGACACCCCTCAGGTAGCCTAGTAGTTTATCAGCATCCCTAAAACCTACTGCCTCTGCTCCGAATCGAACCGATCTATCATCTATTCCGTAAACAATGCAGTCAACAGCATTTTTACCCACTATATTACACCGATTTAAGGCTATTAACTTTTCATAATAGTACCCTTCTAATTCATCTCCAAACTTTGCTCTTATAGCTAACATTTCCGTAAGCAAATTACCATAATTTTCATGAGACGGAAAAGCAGATTTAAGTTTTTCGACCCATTCATCCCATGAAAGCAATACTGATGACTGTCCTTCGTACCACTTTTTTGCAGTACCAACTAACTTTGGAAGAGCATAGTGAGCGGTCTGTTGACTGTCCCAGCCATAGATCTCAGAGCATTCTTTGACTTTATTTAACCAAGTATCAATTGTTTGGTTTTTCGATTTAGGATCGAATTCTGGAACTACATTATTATTAGCAAATCTTTCTTTACTCTGTGGATTTGTTGTGGCTAAAATGGATTGTAAGGACTCTTTGATACATTTTAGTAATTCATTGTTAACATCGATGGATGGAGGCTGCGGCGTAACAGATGTAAATCTTTCATTTATACCAGAGCGGACTGGACTTCGTGATCTATTAACGCTTCCTCTACAAGGAGTCTGCAATCTGTGACGCCTCTGCCTACTACGACTACGATCTATAAATCTATTTATCGGTTCATATGTCTGCGTGTTCCTTGATGGCGCACGCGATGTGCTACGTCGCAAAGGAGGTATTACGACTGACCTGCTTCTACTTCTTGACTGCTCAACTCTTGGAGGTGATCTTCTGGACCTGCGCCGCTCGGAGCTACGCTTATCGGTGCGAGGCGATGCTGGTGAGCGAAGACATCTCCTGGGCGCTGCTGACGAGCGACGACTTTGCCTCAAGTCTCCAGCACGGATCCGAGATCTGCTGCGTCTCGAGGGCCCTCCCAGCACAATGCTGTGATGACTCCCAGTCGACTTCTCTGACCGGTCACTGGACATCTTCACTCAATTGTACAGTGTATACTGTCCAATGATCTGAAACAAATTTAGAACAACGAGTACCTATTCCATTGAATAAAAACATGTTATAAAAGTAAAATAAGATAAATAGCGTGATAAATGAAATTGTTAATTGCATCCTATGTTTTATCAAATTAATTACGTCTCAGGGCAGAAAAATAAATATCTATCATACACATCTAATCATGTATGTTCTATACCTTTAAATGGAATACAGTTGAATTCAAACTATCCTTTGGAGAGGACTTCATGCAAACACAAAACCATGGTTCGCTGACACCTATCAGTGGATACACATCACTATATAAATCACGTATCAGCTGATATCTATTGTAAAAACTAGAAATTTTACAGATTCAAAGTTAACATTGAGTAACACTGGACAAAACTACTATTTTGATAACCTTAAAGAGGCAATCTAATCAGTTTCGGGGATTCACCAAATAACGTGCAAGTACGGATAGCTATTTATTGAATTTCAAACTTTATATCGGTAACAGTGTAGGTATAATTGATTTAGTACCTATCGCTGATTATAATTCATCAAATAATAAAAATAAAAAAATTATTAAAGACTTTTTTTTTTTACACGGTTTTATCGAATTTTTACGAATCTTGCACAAAAAACTACTACAAAAATAATTATTAGCTGCTATTTGGCATTAAATATCATGACAACTATTATCCTTGTCATAGGATATTCTAGGTAACGTATCAATGATGAATAAATCTACCTGCAGCACCGTAATATCACTATGGATAGATTTCTAATATGATAACACTCTTTCAATAAAAATTACACAAACAATAATCATATTGAATAATCAATTCACTAATAACATACCTTACTGTGGACGTATGATCACACCAGGATGGTAGCAATAGCTACACCAGAATCTCCCGGTATTATCCCTGCTTCTGATTTGTTAAAACTTTAATTTTTCAGCAATCAAACACTTGTTCTATGTATAAAAAATCTTTATTATACGCACGGAATCGTGATTACAATATCAACCGTCTTGCTTCGTAGTTCGATGATCACTGGCTATGCACAGCCGTATACAGTTTTAAAAAATGACTCTTGCCCCACCCAGAAATAACGATAACGTCATAACCGTTATTTCTAAGTGTTGCCAAAGTAAAAATAATACATTTAGTTACCATTATGAAAATACATTTAAAAGTTTGTTAAAATAACAATAATTTGTTTTTGACAATGTTGCCACAGTAGATAATAAACTTCGGTATTAAAATAATACATTTAAATAAATAAATACAAACTTCCGTAATAATCGATAACCTTTAGTAGAATTCTCAACTTATTTTCAATGAATAAGGCAAATGTATCTAGAAAATCCGCAATAATCATTTGAAATTAAAACATGAATTTTAAACAAGCTAACAGTATAGATAGTGCAATCCACGACGACGCGCCCCACTCCGCGATTACTGTACTGTAAGCTGTACTTTAGTACGGAGTGGAGCGGAGTGGGGCGCGTCGTCGTGGATTGCACTATCTATAGAATGGTTTATTAGTGAAAGCAAATCGTAAAATTACTCGTATCGGTCATTATTACAATAAATATGTAGGTAATTCAATTACGATTACATATTTATTGTAATAATGACCGATACGAGTAATTTTACGATTTGCTTTCACTAATAAACCATTCTACTGACAGACGTCAAATGTTACTTATTAAAATGGCCTTACTTTTATTTTGTGATGTTGGTGTGTAGCTATTGTTTTGTTGTGTACTGACGTTTAGGATTCGGCGTCAGTTCAAAACGGCCCAACTGTAGCTCTGGTATGGTTCTTGGTAGCGGTAGCTGTGCATTATGTTCCTTCAACAGTCTTTTCTTTGTCCCGCAGTGTGCACGTAGTGTTCGGCCACGTAATCGGCGGCGCGACGCTGGTGCGGCAGCTGGAGGCTCTCCCCGTGGACCGCAACGCGCGCCCTCTGCAGGACGTGAGCGTCACCAACTGCGGACAGCTGGTGCGACTCAACGGTGAGTACGAGTAGTGGCGTGACCTCGAAAGCACATGATATTAACCATGAAAGCATCAAAATCAATAGATGTATATTTTTTGTAATGCATTTTTCGTTGGAAATCCTTAAAATAAAAAATACTCATTATAAATGCGAAAGTAACTGTCTTCACGCCTTAAAGGCTGAACGGATTTGGATGAAATTAGGCACACAGATCGACCATAACCTGGGTTAGTACATAGAACATACTTTCAATCCCGGTAGTACGTTCCCGTGGGATAATTACCGACATCCACTCGGGTGAAACCGCGGTCAAAAGCTAAACTTCCTCATAATCATAACACCAGCCCAGCAGGCACCAACCATTATACTGCCCTTAAACTCCGCCAAAAGACAGAAATCGGATTATTTCGACCTCTGATCTTCTTGAACCTTGGTCCATGTAGCTGTGACACTCGTGGTAGAGAACTAACTACTTCTATGTTTCTTATGAAAGTAACGAAGCGTAATAATAAGCATATAATTTTGTTAAAACCCAAGAAAGGTATTAAAAGTCAAAAGTCAAATTCAACTATTGCTTGTTGCTGAAAATGATTAAACTCTCGTTAGTTTTCTACTGCAGTTATCATCAACATAGAACCACTCCGTAAAGTTATGCGTGGTCATAAAATAAATTATATTTGCGTCGACTTGATATCACCTCCTTTTTTTTTGTTGGTTAAAGAGCGATGGGATCAAAGCAGTATCGTGGATAGTGACGTCACATCATGGCCGCGACAGTAAACACCGTTACCAACGCGGCCAAGTCGACGCGTACATACATATATTTTTTTATTTATAACCACGCATAACTTTACTGTGGTCCGGTTTTAACGATTTTTTTAAAACTGGATAGTGATCCTGTAAAAAAAATACAAACCCGAAAAATTTAAGAATCGGTGTTTTCAGTTGTTATATTTTTCCAGTATAAGCTGACCTCGCATTGTACGGAAATCCTATACAATGCGAAATCAGTTCGCGTTCAGTTTCATTGGTGAAATCAGCCCTTATATGTGTGTTCGCCTCAGAATATGAAGATAATTAATATACTTTGTCTTATTCTTCAACAGCAAAAAAACGTAAGCAAGAGAAGGAAGTGAAAGAAGCAAGCGATGCGGAGTCTGACCATTCTGAGAAGAAAGATAAGAAGAAGAAGAAAGACAAAAAGGAGAAGAAGAAGAAGAGGTATTCTTATCGACGACAATTTTTATCACAGTCGTTTATTTTTAAATGATGTGATAAGACATTGGTGTGAGTTAAAAGAAGATGTAGTGACAAAAACTGAAAAGAGTATGCTGAGATGGTTTGGTCATGTTGAGAGGATGAATGAAAGACGACTAACAGAATGTATTTACAAGGCAGATGTGAATGGAAACGCCGGGAGGGGACGCCCTAGGAGGACATATTATACTGACCTTATTGGTGATGTTCTTTAGAAAGGACAGTTGCGTAGTACTCGCAACCGGCGTGCGTGTATGACCAGATGTATGAACGTAAACGAGGCAAAAGGAGTATGTAAGGATCGTTGCAGGTGGCATTCTGTAGTTTCTGCCTACCCCCATGGGAAGAAGGCGTGAGTTTATGTATGTATGTCGTTTATTTTTATTTGATTTGACAATGGTCATGTAGTTCCCGACGTGCCATCAACTTTTCCAATCTAAGTTAAAGAGTTGTGACTAAGGGAATTTTGGGAAGAATAGATAGCAACATCCTACCTTAAAAATATTAGTTATTTAAATAGACCATAAGTAGTTTATTTATTTATTTAGATGTATAAAAAATATTTATTAGGTATGTTGAAGGTGTTGGTACTCCCCGTCACTTGTCCATAAGGGTTCATTAGAAAACCAGCGTCAGACAGCATTAATTTGTCGGGCATTAATGCTGAAACGAACCTTTTTGGCGCAGCCGCAGGCACACACTATTATTGCTTGATAATTATTTTCACTTTTTATTTTGTTATTATGTGTTTCACGAACTGTGTCCAAAGGAATATTATTATTTCTTTCTAAAATGCTTTAAATAAAAAGCTTGTCACGAATCCAGTTAGCTGTCATGGACAACGCTAAACGTGGTCTCCGAAGTTCGCATCTACAAGCTTGTTTAATAAAAGTCGACCATCTTGTAAAAAGCAGGCCTACCGTTTTGTGGAGATTTTTGATTTTCGTATACCAGTGTTATCCATCTTGCCAACCTTCCTAAAAGGAAGTGATTTCAAGACCTTAGACACCCCAATTAGAATATGAAAATGTATAAGACCAAAATAGCATCTGTAATTTAATTTAGTTAAACCAAACCATGTAATTTATTATAAAATAGTTTCCCTGAATAAATGTTAAACGGTAAAACAAACGTAAATTCGGTCGTGTATTTAAGTAGGCTTTATTGGTCTGAGATACGGCTTTTTCCGTAAATGGAAGATTGTAGTAACTTGTTATGACGCAGTGGCACAAATATAATGTTATGTGCAAAAGGTTTTTTCTAGATAAATTTACATATATAAATAATGACAGGCCGATTCTGAACATACTACCTTCAGGTCTTGCATTTTTTCTGTTACACCTTGTATATCTACCGTGAACCATTCCTTCACAGGCACCACTCCGGTCCATCAGGTGATGAGGAAGAGGCACCCGAGGCACCTTCTCATCCCCTCGTTTCTACCTCCAAGATAGACCCTCGGGAGATACCCGATGTGCCCACGAATAGGTTCCTAATGAGGGGCGGGAAGGACCAGGATGAAAGGGGCGAACCTAGGAGGGATCGGGAGAGGTAATTTATTGAAGAAGTTTGAGGGTTTGTTTTGGGAGAGAAGATATTCGGTTAAAAGTGCGTAAAAATAAATTAGTGAAACTTCACAGACCTTACTACCAGCACATATTAATAAAGATGGTTCACTCCGCAAAATCATTACATAAAAATCGACTCTTGCTACGACACAATAAAGTGCAATTCAGGTCGCACAGCGCTAATTACCTACAGTTATATTCATCTACAAATTGCCTCTATATCCCGTAACTCTTAGATCTTCTAACTACGTTACACTCGCTGAATTGGCCCAAAAAGTCGAGCCCGCCGCGTCTCTAAAATGCGTGATCTGTATTCTCTGTGCTACCCGGCATTTAAAATACAAATTAAAAAGATAGACAGCCGACTGTGACGGCTTAAACACCGTAAACAGAAAATTTAAATTAATTGGCGAAAATTCACAGAAGTTACTACAAAAAAATCACAGGAGTAATGCTTTGAGTTTGAGAAGCTATTTAAAATGAACATCAGTAATATCGATGAAAAGGAATGAAAATAAAATGTTTATTTTTATTCACAGTTTCTGTCATTTTTTTATGTAAGTTGGCCAATTTAAGTTTTATATTTTTAAGCTGCGCTTCACAAATACATCATATTACGCAGAATATGTCAGCATATGTTTTTGCACTTCTACATAAATATACTTACCTGTTCATTCGGAAATCTCTTCGTCACTATGTCCGATCGTATTCTCTTTTTTTTTGCTTTCCTCTGTGATTATTTTTGTATCGCTAACTGTAATTATATTAATAAAATTATCTTGTGTATAATGTTTGTATCCTGTAGGATGAGATATCGTGAGAGGGGGGAACATCGTTCGTATACTCGAAGTGGAAGGGTTATAAAAGGCAGAGGCGTATTCGTAAGTAATTTTATTATTCTAACTACATATTATTTTTATCAGCAAAATTAATGAGCTATCAAGTTACCCATTAACTGAGTTGTGGAGGTCAGATTAGCAGTCGTAAAAAAACTAGTATTCAGCTGCATCTAGTTAGAATGGAATCTGACCCCAACATATTTGGAAAATGTTGAAACATTAGGCAGATGATTATGAAAGCTAACCATTCCGTGGTTTTGACCATAAGTTATTAATTACATGTCTATCAAGGTCCCAAAAGTGCATTTTAAAACCAGCGTCAGACAGCATCTTTCTGGCATTCATGCTGAAATGAACCTTTTAACCGCAGCCGAAAATAATATTTTAACAATAATAGTGTTATCCTCACCACGCATTGTTAAAATATAATTTTTGCTTGTTTTATTTTGTGTTTCACGAACTGTTTCAAAATAAAAGTTATTCTAATTGCTTTAGAAAATAAATTGATTGTTGACAGCGCTACCGCACCCCGTCTCGCTCGCGTTCTCGTTCCCGCTCAGTGACGCCGCCTCACTGGCGACAAGCACAGAGGCGTATCATCAAACTATCTGAATTTGAGGTGAGATGTGACCTAAATGACATTACATTCCGTAATATATGACGTTAATTACGTCGACCTCTTAATTGCTTTACCACCCTCAGGTTGAATGTCCCTTGCATGTCCTAAAACGACAAGGTGTTGTTACCCCACTGTGCGACATCAAAGGCTGAGTTATGTTTTTGTCTAATAGATATTTTCAAGTGATGTTTCAATTTACTGGGAATTCTTGTTAAATGTGGCAAAACAATTACGAGGTCGACTATACTTATCTTAAGGAACAAAGGAGGCTATGGTGTTTTAGGGGCATGAGGAACAGGGTGTAAAGTTCACTCATCCACCATAGAAAAGGGAGGATCCTCCGACCAGACGGGTGATGTGTCTGGCGGGCCGACTGCCCAAGTGCTGATGTCGGATAGTCTTATATACCTATGTCGTTCGCGCGGTAAACTCGAATTGCGCGATGCAGGATTAGTGTGACGTCATGTCTGATGCGTAGTTCGTATGTGGCGGTGTAACCGCTACAGTGTCCCTGGTCATCCGATTCTGTTCATGCATGTTGACGATTGTGTCAATCCATTTATTGCGTTACAATTCAGAAATTCTTGATATGCTTCTTATGATATATGTCTTTAAAACACTAAGTTTACAAGAATCTACTTAACAGCGCGCTGAACAAGAGAGATCTGACAAGGAACAACTTGAGTCTACTAAGAAGAAAGCAGAAATAGAAAGACAGCAGAGCCGTGAGTTATTGATACAGACTAAAATGTTATTTTTTTCGTTGCTACTCAAAAATATTAATAATATAATTATGCAACTAGACACAACCATGAACCCATCGTAATGGCATGGCCAACTTATTAAACTTGAATTCCAAATCTGATAATTTACGTTCACCAACACTTTTTTTTTTCATTCTTTTTTCGACCTATTCTGTCCCACTGCTTGGAAATGGTCTCCCCCTTATTTAGACACAACTTACTCAATTATTATCAACTTTAACGTTATAATAATAATTGATTTATTTGTTAGTAAAAACTTATAAACTATGTAGTTATGTAGTCTTAGTTTATTTATGAGTAACCATTGGTGTTTAAAAGGTCCTAAAAATTATTCGTTGCAATGGAATTTGAACTTTGTCATGTAAGACATTGAGTTTACGATTCCAAAGCTCTGAGATTCTAAATTCAAATCTTATCATAATCTATGTATTAACGCCACTTTTTGTAGGTGATGGCGAAGGCAACACTCCAGTTGGTCCACCAGAGGAGAAAGAGGAAGGCGAATGTGATTCTACCCTCGGTTAGTATAGGGAGAGTATTATCTGCGACACTTAATAACCAGAAGGCCAATTCCTGTAATTGAAATCGTTCAAAATCTAGTCGCTCTCAGCGCCCACAATGTCGAAAACTTACAACCTACACATAAATACAGATGGTTCACTCCGCAAAATCATTTAAATATAAAGCGACTTGCTACGACACAATAAAGTGCAATTCTGGTCGCACAGCGCAATTTTTTTTAAATTTATTTATTTGCATACAGTCTTAATACAAGTTCATGTCTGTTTTGTAACATTAAACAAGAAATGGTTTGTATTGGTACTCACATTCACCAAATCACTTAAATTACCTACAGTTATTTTCTTTCTATCGCGTAAGTCTTATATCTACTGACTACGTTGCACTCACTGAATTGGCCCGACAAGTCGAGCCCGCCGCGTTGTAGCTTCATACCTAAAATGCGGAGTGCGCCTTCTATACTATTCTGTGCTATAGGCCTAGAATGAAAAAGTAGCTTTTATAGAAACATTGAAACGCATTTTTTATGTTATTGCACACAAAGTAGACGGCCCAGCTAACGGTAAGTAGCCACCGATGCTTACGAACATCTGCAATACATCCTCTGCCATCCCTGAGAAAGGGTGAAATATTCATATGCCTGATTTTCTACCTCTGTGAATGTATAAATTTTGAATATTTTAATGTGTATAGCCGACCTATTAATTGCTTTACCACTTTTGACAACAACTAGTAGAATATTTGAATTCCACTAATGTTCAAACTGGGTCTATCCTTTATAGCAGAACTTTTTATGCCATACACTCATTTATCATACATTGAAAACTCATAATTTTGTTAGTCAGAATCATCTTTAGGCATACATTTCATATTAATAATAATTAAAAAGCAGAACCATCATATCGCAGAAGGTTCACATAAACATGCAAACAAGCATACACCATGCATAAGCATGCAGCATGCAAGCAGCAAGCATGCAGCATGCAAGCAGCAAGCATGCAGCATGTAAGGGAGCATGCAACATGAACAGGCATGGTCTTTGTCACAGCTCCGGCGCTGCGGGGCTCCGGCGGTCCCACGCGAGGTTATTGTCGCAGATGGCTGTAACGCTCACCGCCGCAGCTTCGGCTTGCTGGCCGGCTAGCCTCAACCGCGGTGGTGAGCGTTAAAACCATCTGCTCCTCAGCTCGCGGACCGCCTCGCCGCGCTCTAGGGGTAGGGCAGACAAGACTACGTGGAGTCGGTTTTGCAGCGATTCGTTTCTGTCAAAACATATTGACTTTTTAAGACATTATTTTAATTTAATGTAAGATTTAAATGCTATTTAAAATTATTCCAAATAAATATCTGCCATCTTAAAAGTATGCCATTGTAAATTCGGACATATAAACATTCGGCCATACAATAATCATATTGAATATTTATTATGCCTTTAAAATATTCGTTTAAAGAAGATTATGCCAAGTGTGTTATGGCAAATAAATTTCGGAGCATAAAGATTATGTCCGACAGAGAGAACCCGTCCAAACTAAAGTGCTACAAGGATGAGCTCCGATGGCGTTCACAGGGTGGCGCTGTTGGTAATCATTTGTGCGATTGTTTGAAGAAATGTGTTGTAAAAACAAAATGGCGTCGTTATGTTTGTAGGTTCTGATTTAGGCCACGCGCCAACAGATCCGCGTACAGCTTTAACTGTCACATAGACAAATAGACCTTGTCGTATAAGGCGAGCAAGTGACGTTGAACGTTATGGTGATAAAGGAATTACCAAGTCGACTATACCAAACTCATTAAAATATTCAATATAATTATGTACCCACTAAATGTATGCGATTGGTGCAGTTCATATCTAAATAGTATAAAACCTAATAACAATTACAATTTCAGACCGTTCTCGCCACGAGAAGATTGATTACAACGCGTTGGACTTCGAAGAAGACATTGAACATGACGGTAAAATTAAATATTTTACTGAAATATGCTTGATGTATCTCTTCTTTATGGTTGGGTTGATATGGTTGCCAAAAAAAGTTGTAGGTAGAGTGGTGGTTGATAAAATGACCCGTCCAAGATCCTTTACTTTGCTTTATGTCGGAAGCTTTTTGAAGTTAACATCAAACTATTTAAACAATATAAATGAAATATCCATTTTAAGTTTATCTATACTCGTTTTAACCCCTAACTAGAACTACTATGTGGAGAGGGCCCATGTAACTGTTTTTTTTTAAACTTAGAATACCGCTAAGCCTGGTGTGGTATAGATTATTGTAGATTTCAAGGCAAAATTGTTCTTTGCGCTTTATTGCGTGGAAACGACATTATTTTAGACTTATGCATAATCAGCTTACGAGGTTCCCACTTCTTGGACAAAGGTGAACGTGTCCATTCCCTGTGAGAGGGAATGGACCATAATCCACCACGCGGGCTCAGTGTGAGTTAGTGGATGTCACATTGTCTTAGAATTTTGTTTGATGTTTTCTTTCACCGTTTTGAGAGAACTTTAGATTTATGTTTTATTTTATACCGTTTTTTTTTCAATTAAAGTATCAATACTTATTAGTATATTTTATTAATATATTTTATGTTTGTTATTATTTATACGTATCATATCTGGTGTTGGTTTATATGATAAAATAAAGTTGGTTTCTTATACATTTCTTTTTCAGAACATACCTATTAAAATATTGAGTTTTTATTATCGGTTTTTTATTTATAATTTAACGAAATGCATGTTATTATTACAATAAGTTAATACTATTAAAGTACATTATCCGTTGTCTCATAAAACAAAAATCATGATATTTTTATGTAGACGAGGCGTCCCACAAACGCAAGCCGGCAGACAAGCCCGACAGACGTCGTGACATGCGCAGGGCTACCCCTGAGAACAGAGCTGATATGTTGGCGCTAGCCTTAGGGGTCAACCCCAAGCATGATCAGCAAAGGTTGGTAGTTTGGCTGACTTTAATTACACTGCACCTAGGAGGTTTTATTAGAACTTTTATTTTATGGTACCTGGCTTATTTCTTTTATAATACAACAAAAAATGCATTTTAACGCATACAAAATTAACAGAAACATAATACAATAAATTATTACCATCTCATTATTTTCAGGAGTATGTAGGATTTTATTTATTCACTTGTATTTTTTCGGGGTCTTTTCTTGAGTAGTTACGGGCTCACCAGGAGCCTAAAGACATGACCTGTGGGCATACCACGTCTTACATCAGTACTTCTTTAATCTTACTTGAGTGTTGGACAGAGGTGGTGGTAGGCTCCTGGTGATCAATTACCTTACTTCGCCGGAACCCTAGCAAAAATCCAATCATCAAAATCAAAATCCTCACTTTCATTCAAAACAGTGTTCTTTATACTTCAAACTGACTTAGACAAATTTTATAGTTCTCTTTCGTCAAACACCGTAATTATTATTATCTTCCCCAACAGAGATGCAGCACCCTTTGGCCGCGACCGCCCGGCCCGCGACGGCCGCGCTGGCCGAGAGCTCCGCGACGCCCGCGACAGCCGCGACAACAGAGGCCGCCGCGAGGGCCTCTCTTCAACAGTGGGATACGCACAGCCAAAGCTATCCTCCGCCATAGCCAATATGTCTGAAGGCCTGGCTAAAGGACAGCATGAAGAGAAGTCTAAGGATGATTATGATCCGTTTAGTCTGTTGAGGAGTACGTTTAAGAAGGATCCGCAAAGGTAGGTTTTACGTTTAACATTAAGAGCCTTTATCTTAAAACTTGGCAACGTCGCAAATAGCTGTCAATTAAATATGGAAATATGAAATGTGGTTAACTAGTGAACTAAAATATTGATTACTAGCTTTTGCCCACGCCTTCGCCCGTGTGTATGTCGCAAAATATCCCATGGGATCGTACTACTGGGATTACATATCTAATAGCCGAGAAAAAGGTCACTGACCCTTACAGCTGCGCCCTCGTAGCCGTCAACCATAATTATTTTGTTACGCGTAATTTTAAATCTGTGATATCTTTTAAAGTATTCATTTTAATGATATGATGTGAAGGCATATTTGAATCTAAATTAAATGCCCAATATAAATAATACCGGTCAAAATAGCTTCGGAAATAACAATGAATTTCTATCGAATTTTGAAAGATAAAAATGGTTATTGTGGGCATCCTTAGAAGATAGACATATGCCATCGTGAACTTTTTAAAACATATAATCCTGTGGAACATAATTTTTATTTATCTCTCACGGTTTACGTGGTGCACGCCAGTAAAGTTCCCAATTGGCATGATTTTTTTCCGACATCTTCAACAATAATCGTCATATTTCAGCCAATTTACACAAAACCTTAATGAATTATACACCAAAACATTCATGAATCCGTCCATTGGTGAAAGCCGTTTGAAAGTCCGTTCGGTAGTTTTTGAGTTTATCGCGTTCAGACAGACAGACAGACGCGGCGGGAGGCTTAGTTTTATAATATGTAAGGATGAAATGCAATAATTAATATCGTAACACAGAAAATTTTGGAAACTTTCCAAACGCCTTTTTTACATCTAAAACGGTTACAACATCAAATTCAATGTTATAATTGCAATTAATTATTAATATTCTAGTTCGTAGTTAGTCTCATTTCTTATTGCCATTCAGTAATATCGCCAAATTAATCAAAACACCGAAATATTTGACATCTATTTGCGACGTTTGCCCACTTTCAGAATAAACACCCTAATACCGTTGTTTTATTGGTTTTGTCAAAACAGTAAAAAAATATAAAACATGGGTACACCGTTTTTTTAGGTATCCTTGCTCCTCAATATTTGCCGCATAATCAATTCACATGACATGTATAAAAATAATCAGAAGAAAGCATAAATAAAAAAAAAAACCGTTTATTTCTTCAGAAAAGACGCAGAAACTCGTCCAACAGATCGTCGCGACGCGATTAAAGCTCGCTTAGGTGAAAAAGAGAAAGTCAAAGAAAGAGATGATAGACGTGACCGTTTTAGAAACGAGAAAGAAGACAGGGGTCGCATACAATCGGAGCAGAGGAATGATAAGGAAGACAGAGACCGTAGACCCTTGGAAGTAAGGAATGAAAAGGATGACAGGACTCGAAAACTATCGGAAAACAGGAATGATAAACAAGAAAGAATTCGTAAACTATCCGAAGTCTCAGACCACAGAAATGATAAAGAAGACAGAGTTCGTAAGTATTCTGATCAGAGGAATGACAGAGAAGACCGAGAACGGAAAATATCCGAGCACAGGAATGATAGAGACGACAGAGACCGCAAACAATCTGACCAGAGGAATGAGAAAGATGACAGGGTTCGAAAACACTCCGAACATAGAAATGATCGGGATGACAGAGACCGCAAACCTTCGGATCAGAGGAATGATAGAGATGACAGAGATCATAAATATTCGGATTATAGAAGGAATGAT
Source organism: Xanthia togata (assembly GCA_963853775.1). Lineage (NCBI taxonomy): Eukaryota > Metazoa > Arthropoda > Insecta > Lepidoptera > Noctuidae > Xanthia > Xanthia togata. The sequence continues at coordinate 2,301,769 of OY970801.1, forward strand.
CGGAGGAGGGAGAGATCTGAACGTCGGGACAAGAGTAAGGATCGCAGCAGGAGTGATAAGAGTCGAGATAATGATAGGAGTAAGGCTAGGGACGATGATAAGGATAAGAAGCGGAGGCGGTCGCGTACGCCATCACCGGCTAAAGAGGGGTAAGATTATGTTTAGTAACTAAACAGGAAATAAATTCAGTACCAAATGTTTTAGCAAAAATAATAATATTTGCATTTATAAATAAGCGAAAATCCTTTGTGCCTAGCCAATACTGAATATGAGCATTTCTCTTTTTTTTTTTGCCATTACACATTTGTGGAATGTCCCATGATTTTGTAGATGAATAACTTTGGTATAATCTATAAATTACTGATACCGTTTTGCTTAGGAGCATAATTATTTGTTATTAAAATTTACAGAAAATATTTTACCAAATCATAAATACAAAGTGTTTAAATAAAAAAATTAACTAAATATAAGCTATCGAAAATTGCAATGTATGAAAATTCGTATGTCCCAGTCGACCATTCGCAATTTCAAACTCAATTATTTTGATAAAGGTCAAAGAAACTATACTGAGATTTTGCTTTTAAATCATCAACTTGGTCAAAAGTTTCACGTTGTATTGCCTTTATGGTAATTTGGTAAAAATTTGACGATTAAAATGAATTTTAAACTTGTCCCAGAGAAAGTTCCAAAAATGCATTTCAGTTTTTGTTACCCATTTTATAAATGTGAAATATTAATAACTTCCATTTAGCTATGTTTTTTTTAACTAGCAACACCGCAGATGCCATTAAATGCCGCCATAATGATGTATTGTGTCAGTAGCAGTTCCGAAGTTTGTAGTGTTTTCACGTATCCAGTTTTAGAGTGAATCTCATTCCGGCTTTTGTTACTGCTGTTTCAAGGAAAGTTGACAATATTAGCCACGTTTTTTAATCATAGTACAATACTTATTAACTTCCACTCAAATGTAGTGTATAATAATAGATGTAACTGCAATTTTAACTACTACAATAATATTTAGAAAAAGTCAAATGCTTGTTTCGTTACTTTTTTTTTTGTTATTTTAGGGTAGTAACGTATAAGCGTAAAACTTAAGTAACAAAAACGGAATTATAAAGCTATGTTTACATTCAACAGCACAAGAAAATGCTCTTACTCCGGCAGAAAATATGAAATGTTTTCTAAACTAGGGCTGGTAACGTTGGACTAAACTATGTAGTTTATTTAACGTTGATTATGATTAAGCAAATAACCGTCTTTTTATTTATTCGTATCTTTAATCCTTCTAAGAGGTATGATGGACCGAGCCTTATGTTTTTTATTTTGTTACTTTGTTACTCCTTTTTTGTTACTGTCTCATAAATCTGCCGTCCTTAAACTCACTTTTATGTACTTATTTATTTATTATTAATCAATCTATCTAGTAAATAAATTCAATTTTGCTCAACATTTTTAGAAGTAAGCAAAATCTTTCAATTTTGTTTATTTTTCATATAATCAAAACTTTGAACTGACTTTAGGTGAAAAGTAACAAAAAATTAGGAAAGCACTTAAATTGGGAATATTTTTTTACTTTTCTTAGTATTTCTTTGCGATGATTTTATTAAATTTATCATAAAGTTTAAAAAACATATCATTTTAGCCACAGAATTTGCGACTTTAAAGTTTTTTTTTAACAATTAAGGAGTAACAAAATAAATATTTTTACAAAAATCCTGACTCAAATAGAATTCCTTGTGAAACATCCAAATATTCATGAAATAAACTATCTGATTTCAAGACAAAAAAAGCGATTTATTGATATTTTTATTTTTGGCGACTTTTTGAAAATATGGCAAAAAAAAGAGAAACGCTCATATAGGTTAAACTAGGCTTAAGTTTCTCTCGAGGTGGCCCTCTTTTTTATTTTGAGCGAATACACCCCGTAGTTTTTCCTTAATATCTATACGCCCAAAAGTCTGTTTATGAAATTTTACGCGCTCGTTTTCGTTATAAATCATAGTCTATTTTACTAAATAAATAAATAAATAATTAGACTAATTAGCATGCATATTAGTCACGCCCACCAACGAGTTCGAGCTGTCGACTAGTGTACCCTTAACCGGTCTGGGTACGAACGGTAAAAAAAAAAAAAAAACGGAAAATCTGACATCTCACCTCGGTAATAACCATTTATGCGGCGACTGTAAGGCTGGCCGTATTTTTGAATGTTACTTCTTCTAAAAAAAATATGGTAGTTTACATTTGGTTTGATACCAGTTTGTCTGATGATACCTGAAAAAGTTCTCCTTATAAGATTTGTATTGACCTTCTTATAGATCAAAGTCTCGTGACCGCAAGCCTTCTGCGACCGAGACCAGAGAGAAGAGTGGCGAGCGGACCCCCCAGGAAGATGACAAGAAGAAGGACGGTGTAAGTATTTATGCAATTATCTAAGTATTTTCATTATTTCATACTATTAACTGTTAAATTGTACTTATTTTTGCAAAAACATACCAACCTACATTTACACAATGATTCAGTTAATTTATTACATCCAACTAATCCAATATTCCAAATATGGCATATTACTATTAAGCAAAGACTGTGCAATATACATGCAAATATATTTAGAATCGATTTAAAATTATTCAGCTTCTATCCGACTTCGATAAATGGAAAGAAAATGATGTGGTATTCCCTCCAACACGTCTACCTTCGCGGAATAGAGGTGTTAAAAAAATCTGCCTAGCCTTTTTCCAACAATGTTATGGTCGGCTTCCAGTCTAACCGGATGCTGCTGAATACTAGTTTACATGAAGCGACTGCCTATCTGACCTCCACAACCCGGTTACTGGGTAACACGATACCCTTGGTAAGACTGGTTGTCAGCCTTTCGGGCTTCTGACACCCGTAACGACTGTCCAAGAATGACAGCCGGGACCAACGGCTTGGCGTGCATTTCGAGGCACGGAGGGGTCTCGGTATGTTAAGATGGTCACCCATCCACGGACTACAGCGGCAAGCGTTATTTAACCTAAGCTATCGATCCGTGCGGCTGTTATTACTTAGCCACGAGCCCCTCAAGAGAGGTGTATTGTTATTATTATGTCTTATTTTATGTTACTGTAGACGGAAGAGGAGAGAAACGAGGCACGCAAAGAGTTGATGGAGATAGTTCGTCTTATTAAGTCTAGGCAACGAGACAGGGAGAATAAAGCTGGTGAGTGAAACATCATCTCTTTAGTTGAATACAACATTTTTATTATTTCAAGAATGTCAAAATCTGTGACTGTGTTCGGGCAAAATAAAATATTTATGCTTAAAAAATTTACTACACTAATATTTTAAAGAGAATTTGTTTAACGAATAAACTCAAAACTTCTGGGGCGATTTAAAACAATATTTCGCCAGTAGAATGCTATATTATCATTGAGTAACACAGCCTAGTTTATAAAGATATCACGCAGGCGAAGCCGCTGGTGGAACCTAGTATATAAAATAAAATTATAAAAATATCCATTCCTGTTGATTTTACTTGTACTTAATCTTCGTAGATTCATTCTTATAAGTAACAAAATCACTCGGTAGTCACATATATTATGTTTTTTTTTTTTTAGGTTCCTATAATAGGAACCTAAAAATGTATTATTAATTTTCCCCTAAATGGAATTCCTGTTTCCTTTTACCACTTAGCTCTATTATCAGTATTTGTCCTCACCCTGCAGTATCTCTTAAACCTAGTGAATTAACTGTTGAACAAATTAACTGTCTGAAAAAGACAATGTACTTTCGCCAGTTCAAGCGAAAAAGAAGCGAGATTCGTCAGCTTCGGACAGTTCCGGCTCTGAGCACGGCAGGAGGCGTCGCCGGTCCTCCGACAGAGATCGTAAGCGGCGGAGTAGCTCCAGGTTAGTAATTCGTAATTTCGCGTGTCGTAGCAGACGGCGTTCTGTACTCTGCCTACCCCTATGGCTTGAGTTTATTTATCGTCTAAATTCTGTACCGATTGGTCGTTAGGTCATGAGTAGAGATCGGATATTTGGATGCATATTTACCTAAAGTTGAGGTGTTGCTATTATGGAAAGCACTTTTGTATCGAAAAAATCCCGGGATTCAGGGAGCGACAGATTTAGAGTTCTGATTATAGAATTTAATGTATCTTTACTTACGTTCAGGTGTTGGCTATTATGGGATGACTTTTGTATTGATCGCAAAAATCTCGCGATTCCGGAATTGATAAATTTTGTACTTTTTGACTAAAAATGCTAGCTACTGTTGTAAAGTAGGTTGCCAAATTAGCACAGCACACAGACAGCACACAAACTTGATGCTTTGAGTTTCATTAAAAAATGTTTACAGTAGGTATATACATTTTTATGTTAACACCGCAAAAGTTACCTTCACAAGAGGGCTGATAAGTCGTTTCCATAACATGTATCCGATTAGTTTTGCATTCCCGGATTTTATTGAAATCCAGGATTTAAGGTAAGAAAAAATAAATTAAGAAGCCACTTCCATAATTTCTTAGCCAAAAAATAACTTTAGGTAAATATGCATCCGAATCAGAGTGACAAAATGAACAGTTTCAATTTGCAAATGCGATCTGTTTTTTTGTGAAAATTGTGTTACATCTGGCATTCGAAGAATATACAGCCAAATTTTCTTTTGGAATATGACTAAATTCCTCATGCAGTGCGTCTCTCTATACACTTTTGTAGCAGTTCAATAATAGACGATAATTGGAGTGACAAGCGATTTTGAATTATGTGCTGACTTTTGAATTGTTAACTACCACCTATTTACCTGTCCTGCACGTTAACTACCCTACCTATATTTTAATATGATGACGATAAGGCCTAGGGTTAAAGGTTTACCTAATACACCATTTTCGTGCAGAGGGCGCCACTCGAGCTCGGAACGTCGCACGCGCCGGCGTCGCTCGCGCAGCCCTCGCCGCGAGCGCCGCGATCGCAGACGTTCCTCATCCTCCCGTTAATGTGTCTTACTAAACGATTATAATAGGTTCTATTATGAAAATTATTATTCATTAATTTAGTCATTAAATGGTTTTGGAGAAAGATTTTTTGTTAAATCAAGTGCTTCTTCAATAAATGACCCGATTTTAGCAGACAAGGGGCCGTATTATGAAGACTTAATGCCAACATGATTCCGTTGCGAAAACGGGATGGTGCTATAGGTTTTGTATAGGTCTGTCTCTCTCTCGCACTGCAAAAATAATGGTATTAATATTCGTGACACGCCCCCAAAGTCTTCAATAAATTATGTTATGTTTAAGTCTTCAGACACGCTTTTCCGTATTTGTGCTTATGACTTGCACAATGCAAGTTTTAAGTTTAAGAATGCAGTAAGATGAAATGAAGAAGATTAACACGCGCTGATGTCTTCTTGTGTTATTGTCAAAACTTTCAGTAGAAGTGGGCAGACTAGCTATTAGCAGTTTTTAAACAAAGGAAATGCTGTATTATCTTTCAAGTCTAATGCTAAGACGGTAGGGTAACAGCACCAGTTTAGATAGGGCAAGGTTCCCAGATCGCATTTTAATTTTGCTTTGATAAGTTCGTTTTTCATACGAATATTAACCTACCTTATTATGATGGACATAATGTCCATATTCGTATAAGCGAATGTCAGCAAGCGTCTTATACTAATATGGCTTGAGAATATAATCGTATAAAACGCTAAGAGTACAGTAAACAAACGGTCTGTGAGTTTTACCCTTAATTGTGTGCGGGGAATTGGTGATTTAGTTCCACGTAAAACTACGTGTCTTATAATACTTATGACTTAAAAATAATAGTATCATCTTGTATGATGGAAACTAGAATATAATTTTGTTGTTTTTTAGTATGTAGTTACATTTTTAACAACTTGTACTGTACGCGGTCCTTAAGAGGGATCAGGGCCTGCGAGGAATTTAATAAATAGGTATTTGAAGAAATTATTGCCGTCGTCTTACCTCAAGTCTGCCTCCGTAGAGTGCGATAGGGACAGCTGCAGCTCAGACCGATTATAGCACAAAAAAAAATGGACGAGATCGGCGATAAAATTGGGGCATTTTTGTAATTGTTAGAGGGTCATAGGTATTTTCATTACCAATAAGTTGCTGATAAAAAGGAAAAAACAGGGACGTGTCTTCAGAAGACCTTGATTGTATGGAAAAAGGATATTGCTCCAGAGGCATTATTCAAGAAGAAAAGGGGAATACATTTGTATGGAGAATCGCAGGCCCTGTTCCCTCTTAAGAAGGCAGTAAGACTTGGACGAAAACTGTCAAGAGTGACAGAGACAACGCTATAAAGAGCCGAAATTTTTCTAAAACGTCATCTATCTTCATAACGGCTGCGAATTGTAAAGCGTAAGCCACACTGGGAACGAAACTACGTTCGCTTACCTTCGCTCATGTAGCTACCGCGTGTTTGTATACTTTGGTTCACATCGTGAACTATGAACAGGCGCGGTAGCTACATGAGCGAATCTAAACGAATTTAGCTTCGTTCCAAGTGTGACCTGTGCTTTATTATTGCATTGTGTCACTAACTTGTTTTCATTTTCCGTTTACCTGAATCGCGTTCATATAAATACTTTCTTTTCAAAGTTTAAAGTTTAACTGACGATGGAAAAATCAGCCCTCACGCATCTGTCCGACCGCCGGCGAGTACCGAGAAGAAAGTATCGCTAGCAAATAATAACGAGTGGTTGTCCGAGTCCTCGCCGGTGCCGGTGGTGTGAACATTCAGCGATCAACTATTAATATAATGTATGTATCGGTTTTAATGCCACGGGACCTACAATCTATTGTACGTTTCATGAGCGAGAAGTCGATAGCTAGTCGCTTCCTCGTAGTCTGTGGGACAGGTTTGTAAAAGTGGCCACACGTATCTGCAAGCATGACAAGCCTGCATGAACAATCATTTTGTGCAAGCGTGTAGAACTTCCCTATAGGCTACACACTGAGCAGCAACAGTGCTTGACCGATGGACGACGATGACGCGTTTGCTTTAGCAGCGTTTTGTGCAAGCATGCTTGAGCGTCTGTTTGATGACTTTGTACAAACATCTTGCTTGTGCAAGCGGCATGAAGATTGATAGGATTTTCATTATGCGGCTTGAACAAGCCACGGTTGTGCAAGCATGATTGAACGTGTGTATGAAGGTTAACCGCGTCGTCGTCGTCCATCGGTCAAGCAAAAATTGATGCTGCTCCAGCTTGCTTGACGGTGTGTAGCATATAGGGAAGTTCTGCACGCTTGCACAAAATGATTGTTCATGCAGGCTTGTCATGCTTGCAGTTACGTGTGGCCAGCATTAGTCAGACGCATTTATTTTGACTATAAAATAATAAAATACATCATTTCGCATTATATTGGAGACTTGCACAAGTACACTTGCGCATCAGACTTGTTAATAAGTCCTCGTATCTACGAGCATATTTTCGCGGCGATATTTTTATCGCGCACTGGATTTTCAACGCTCTGCCTAACTCCGAAAGTTTAAAATCCACCAATGTATTTTTCTCTCAATGCTCGGATCAAACCGAGATAGACAGTACGCGATAAAAAATCGTCGCGCTCAAAAATCGCTCGTGCTCATTTGGGCTAATATTATGCTTTCGATTTTCTAAAAATACGTGTACAAACTTGCAAAAATATTACTTGCACTATTTTTATCATACTTGCAAAATGTATTATAAAGTTTTGTGTAAAATAAGTTATTGGCGTATTGAGTGTTTCTTAATAATTAGGTAATTATTTACATCAATTTCGTAAGAATTGTTTCAAATTATTTTGTATGACTTATGCGTGCTATTATCAAATTATAAATGTATTTTTCAACTTAAAACTTTTATTATTGACCAAAAATGTTTTTTTTATTTTTTTAGTTTGTTCAGATCATTTTTATTTAACGATGTTCTTCCCGATAATTTTGACGCCACTTATTATTTGCAATATTGAATACATTGTATTTTTTGTTTGTAATTGCGACATCATGTTATACGGTTAAATAACTTGATACTGCAGTGCTATTCTGTAACCATCTCACCGTGAAAACTTAGGTGAAGTGAGCTCGGAGTGAGCTGTCAGTCCCTAGCAGCAGGTGGGATGACAGCTCACTTCACCTAAGTTTTCACCGTGAGATTATTACAGAATAGACCGGCTGTTGTCGGTACTGGGGCCGTATTATGACGTATTAATGCCACCATTATTCCAGTGTGAGTGAGAGACGGAGCTATATGAGGCCGCTGGCACCATCCTTTTTTCGCAGTGGAATAATGATGGCATTAATACTTCATAATAAGGCCCCTGTAAACTTCCGTAGAGCTTCCTTTTAATAAAATTCATCACACCTGACTGTTCTGAAAGTGTGCATATTCTGTTTATCCTAAAATATCATAAACTTTGAATTACTCATCTGGCTTAAAAAGACTTGCTGTGTTTCCACAGTTTATTCCTTCAAAAGTGGCAGTGTCGATAGAGTCTAAGGTACTATTGTGTTTAAGGAATGTTAATAATAGTCTGAAGAATTGCCCTTTACCTTTATGTCATAGTGTTAACTGAGTTTATGTCAATAAAATTGTATTTCTCCAGTTTTGTGTGTTTCCTGATGTCCCCAAGTACTCTTATAACAGCATCGAAGTGTTGCGGCTGTAGATAGAAGTCAGCAACTTTCTTTGACGAGAACCTGATTGATTGATTGATTGATGCACCAGCCTCTCGGAGTCTTATTTTCATACAGAGAAGGCTCACCTCGCGTCCTATCTAAAAACTTTTTGTTCGGTGAACCTGAACGCGTGCTCGCGCCGACAGAGGGCGCTTTCTGGTTTTCCGAACAAAGAGTGACATAATTATTAGGAAGGGTATAGTATGCCACTGCCTCGGCCCGGCTAAAGTGCCGTAAGCATTGCATTGTCACTTGTTATTTTGTTTGATTGTTGATGTTAGCTCGCCGCTCTTTGTATTGATTGATCGTATTCGTTTTAGAGAATTTATAATTTTGATAATAAAAAAATATAATATATCAGAAGTCACTACATTAACTGTATTTACGAAAAATGAAGTAGCAAATTAAAATGGCTGAAAGATATGATAGGTTAGGTTAGGTTAGAACTGTGACCACACATATATATCGTATATGAATAGTACAGAAACGGGGCAGTTTCAACAGCATCCTAAAAACATTATTGTATGCGTAAGATATCTAGCGATCTTTTGGTGTAGCTGACCCATAGACCCCCGTATACAGACCTTGACAAAACGCTTTGAACAGGGTGATTTTGACTTGGTCCGCACAACATGTTCCCTCGGACAGCTAGTGCCCTACGTTCCCTTTCGATGTCTGCATTATCTTTAAGGTCGTCGGAAAGTATGTGCCCCAAGAACTTAAATTGGTGGACTTTATTTATGCTCATACCATTTATTAGAGAAAAACTGGGGTCATGATTAGGGCACCTACCAGCGGCCTTAAAGACCATGTATTCACATTTACGGACATTGTACAGAAGGCCGTGCAAGGCAGCATACTCCTCGCAGACCTTCAACATTTCTCTGATAGATCCCTCAGTCGGGCCCAGCAGTACCATGTCGTCCGCGTAGCTGATGCTGATAATACTAATACCACCAACCCGGCAGCCGACACGCATACTACTACTAATTAGCATGCATATTAGTCACGCCCACCAACGAGTTCGAGCTGTCGATTAGTGTACTCTAAAGGCTTGCTTATACAGTTATGCGCAGTCACAGCCCAAGATTTTGGGGAGGGGGGGGGGGGACACCATGGGTGCCGAGGAATATGTTTAGAAGGTCTCTTTGTTGGTCTAGTGGTCGCATGTGCTACTTTTGAGCATGAGGTCCTGGGTTCGAGTTCCAGATCGGACAAAATGTTATTGGGTTTTCAGAAGCAGCCTGGAGTCTGGATTTGTGCCCGGTTGATGGCAGTAGGCTTGCTATGACATGGAACTTACAACGTAACTGGCGAAATGTGGGTGTAGGGTACTATTAGTAGGTACACCTCTGCCTAACCCTTCGTGATTTTATGTTACTGTTTATGTACATTTCCAGCTTGAATCAGACATGAAGAGATCCGTAGGAGAATCAAGGTAACCAACATAGCCCGAAAAATTGCCAAACTTTAGTGTCAGTGGCCAGGGTGGACAGGACATTGCTCGCAGAACAGATATTCGCGTATTTTCTTTCTAGATGGCCGATGGGGCCGAAAGGTTCAGGAATTGCGAATGCGTACCGGAAGACTAGCGTTGGAAAACCTTCTACAAGCTGCTTCCACAAGCTGAACCTATGCTGATCTGGTGAAGGCCGCAAGAATCCGCTGGATGCGAGAAGCACAGAACCGGTCGAAGTGTCGATGGTTGGGGGAGGCCTATGTCCAGCAGTGGAAGTCTTTCGGCTTAAATGATGATGATGAAATCTCCAGCTTCACATCACTTATGCTATTCGGGGATGCAGATTTAACATGGAGGGGTACTTTGATGATGCGGGCAAATTGGTCGCAGCACTTTTTGGTAAATACATACCTAAATAGTAGGTACCTCTTAGTCCAGTAGATTATGTAGGTTATAGATGATAGGTTAGGTTTTGTTTTATATTTTCAAACAGAAATAGGAGTTACATTGTCGACGTATGCAGGAATAGCAATTATGCTAATGTAAAACGCAAGAGAGCGCGTAGCGAGCTCGAAAATTTTGCACACACCTACATAGTTTACATTTTCTTTTGATAATTTTAAAAGAATTAGGAATTAGTAGTTTTGTCGAATTATGAAGCTCAAGAATCAAGAGAATGGAGAATACAAAAGCGAGCGTAGCAAGCCTGAAAATTTTGCGATCTGTTTTCTTTTGCCCATTACTTACCTACTTTCGAGATAAGAACAAAAGGTTAAACTTACAGCAGTACCTATAGGTTTTGGAGTCTGTACCCTAATTACGTAATATATCTACGATCAATCAGAATTTGAATCGTTTTGAAACTAATTATTAATCCATTGCTTAAAAAAAACATGCTCAACAACGTAAATAACGCATTCACTGTTGTTGAACTGTCAAAATGAAACGAATTTATTGTAATTGTTTACGAAAGTATGTTGCGTAATGCGATAATTGGTTCGTTTCCTATGGAGAAGAGCCGGCAAGAAACTGCACGGTTATCTCATCATCATCATCAGCCTATAACGTTCCCACTGCAAGGACACGGCCTCCTCTCAATGAGAGGGAGTGGGCTATAATCCACCACGCATGCCCAGTGCGGATTGGAGATGTCACATGTCTTCGAATTTTTGGTTTTAGGACATGCCGGTTTCCTCACGATATTTTCCTTCACCGTTTTGAGAGCAGTGGTGACGAAATAAATTACGCAAAGTAATGCGCCTGCCTTTTTTTTTTTTTTTTTTTTTTTGGGTGGGAAATCATCAAATGACTCCTCCCGCTCTGGGTGGAGCGGGAGGGCGTGTCAGACTCTTACTGACTAAAACCCACCCGTGTTCCTTCTCTTGCCTGTGCAATGCCAGGGGGCCACGGTATCCCTTTCGGACTTTCCCGCAACCCCGGCAGGCAATGGTCTCATCGGACCCCTTCACTCGCTGACATCTCTTTGAGGCGCGCGTGGAACACAACGCGCCGTCGACCCGGGCTTGGTCCTTACCGGACGGCGAGCTACCCATTGCTCACCGTCCGCAAGCCCGCGCCTACGGTGGCCGGGAATCCGCGATCGATTCCCGACGCCCGGGGCGTCTCCTCCTGCGGCGGCTAGGGGCGTGAGGGCGCGAAATTTGCCTTTCCCTCACGCGCTCCGCCTCCTCCTTCGCGAGCATTACTGCTTCGCAGAAGGAGGTGACGGCCTCCCATGCCCTCTCGCTCCGTACCATGGCCTGGACCAGGGCCGGACGCGAGAGATCCCCGCCACCGATCGCCTCCACGAGGACACGGCGGTGCTCTGCCCAAGCCGGGCATACCTCCACCGTATGCTCCACCGTGTCCTCCGGGCGATCCACGCAGTGATGACACCCGGGCGTTTCCTCCCGCCTTATCCGAAACAGGTACCTCCCGAAACAGCCGTGTCCGGTGAGGACCTGCGTCAGGCGGAAGGTGAGGACGCCGTGGCGCCTCTCCAGCCACTCCTCAAAGAGGGGACTTATCGCCGCAATAGTGGCGTGCGCCTGCCTGGGTTCGAAGTCACGACTTACTGTTCGTAAGTCGGGGCCGCCGCTGCTCTCGACCACCGCTGCTCCCTTATCTACGCGGTTCTATATTCTTTTAAAAATAATTGGCTTTTACTATATTTTCAAATACAGTGTTACCTATAATAGGTATGGGAGGACAGTGTAGGTCTCTCAACAAGTGCAACCAGTACCATAATTGCTTAATACACGATCAATGACAATCTGAATCAATTTGAAATAGATTTCTAATCGCAACAAGAGAGCAAAATGGTTTTTTGCTGAGAGTGTTGATTTTGAATCCGGAGTAAGCGAAGGATTCTAGGTTAGAATCCTGAGCGCTGCGAGGAAATTCAAAGACACGAGATGCAAATAACTTTGCTCTCGTGTAACACATAACTACCTACTTACAACTTTTCACCTCAGCAGCGAGAAGATAGGTACAACATGTAAAAAAAAACCCTGTCCGATCCGTGAGGGTGTTGTTAGGTATCGTACTGTGAGCATATTTATGTGGAAATTTTCAGGAAAAAAGAAAAAAGAATCCCCACATTTTTTTTCAATGATGAATTTTACCTAATTTTACGTTTGGTGCGGACGGCGGCCGTAATTTAGCGGGTGTCTAAAAGTTAAACTTATGAGTTTTGCAAATTTTTAATGGATTTGGGGTCATTTTGGAACTAAAAATGTGAATTTTAAATACCAATAACTTTTTTACTATCAATAATAATAAAAAAATTATCTTTTGTAATGTTACTGCAATAATTATGTCCTTTTCGGATCGGGCAAGGTTTTTTTTTTACATAATCTTGATCACATCGTATTATGCAGCCACCATCTTGGATTTACTGTCCTTATCGGCTTTAGCACCCTCGAAAACTATGAAAACGAAACCCATGACGAAAAATGTGAAAATTTTCGCAGCCGCCATCTTGGATTTTTATTTTGACTTCTTATCGGCATATGCAACCTTGAAAACTATACTTAGTCTGGCCATAAATACTGTTACAATTAAAAATAAGAAAGATATTAGGTACATTTGAATTTGGAATCTGTCATTTTTATACGATTGTTCATTGAGTTTTCTAATTTTGGCGCCAATACATTGTACAATATTTTGCGATATTAAAATGGAGTGGGGTGATAAAGAGAACCGAATCGCTGTGATTGCATTACACAAAGTTGGTATGGAGCCAAATGCAATTATTAAAACTCTCCATACGCTTGGTATTAGTCAAATGTTTGTGTACCGGGCTATTAATAGGTACAATGAGACCTCCTCTGTTTGTGACAGAAAAAGATCTGGCCGTCCACGTAGTGTTCGTACGAAAAAGGTGGTCAAAGCAGTAAGGGAAGAATTCGAAGAAATCCTGTCCGAAAGCAAAAGATTTTATCTCGGGAGATGAAGATAGCACCCAGAACCATGTCACGTATTTTAAAGATGACTTAGGACTTGCAGCCTATAAGAGAAGCACTGATCATTTTTTAACTGATAATTTAAAAAAGAATAGGGTGGTAAAATCGAAACAACTACTGAAGCGGTACGCAAAGGAAGGTCACAGATTTTTTTTTGTTTACGGATGAGAAAATCTTTACAATTGAGCAACATTTTAACAAACAAATTGACCGTATTTATGCTCGAAGCTTCCCAATTAGTCGACAGAGTGCAACGTGGGCATTATCCGACTTTAGTGATGGTTTGGTGGGGTGTTAGCTATGAAGGAGTGACAGAGCCATATTTTTGTGAAAAAGGTATCAAAACATCGGCAAAAGTGTATCAAGATACCATTCTTGAGAAGGTAGTTAAGCCATACCATATTCAATAACCAAGTATGGTCCTTCCAACAAGACTCGGCGCCGGGTCATAAAGCTCGGTCCACGCAGTCTTGGTTGGAAGTGAACGTTTCGGACTTTATCAGAGCTGAAGACTGGCCGTCGTGTAGTCCTGATCTTAATCTGCTGGATTATGATTTATGGTCAGTTTTAGAGAGTACGGCTTGCTCTAAACGCCATGATAATTTGGAGTCCCTAAAACAATCCATACGATTGGCAGTGAAGAATTTTCCCAAGGAAAGAGTGCGTGCTTCTATTGTTAGCTGGCCTCAAAGTTTAAAGGAATGTATTGCAGCCAATGGAGACCACTTCGAATTAGCTTTTTATATTTTTAATTGTTTTATATTTATGTATTAAACTAACACACTGTAAAAGTAATAAATATCATTTGCAATAAATAAAAAAAAAAATCTTCGTGACAATATATATAGCAAGACTAGGTAGAAACGATACCCATGAAGAAAAATTTGAAAATTTTCGCAGCCGCCATCTTGGATTTACATTTTGACCTCACGATTGGCTTTAGCACCCTTGAAAACTAAAAACGACTCCCATTATGTAAAATTTGAAAATGTTTGCAACCGCCATCTTGAATTTTCATTTTGACCAAATTCACGCTTTCTATCTCTCTCCGTCTTTCTTTCTCTTTGAATTAGAAGAAGACAGTCGCAAGCGCATTTTCGCGTGACGATTTCTGCCAGTGCACTCTTACCGCAAGCCGCATAAAAAACTTCGTTCCAAATAATTTAATAAATCAGAATTTAAATAAAACCTTAACAGATGATTTGCAATTTTAAGGTTTTATGTGTTACCGAACGTGTTTGTTTCTTTTTTGGGCCTATTATGTAGATACGGAATTTTGAAATCGAACTTCACTGTTATAAGCAGCAAAACCTGCTTGTTTGATTTGCTGAGGTGAAAAAAAATTTGCTCAACAACGTAAATATTGCAATAAATAGGTATTGTGGAACTGTCAATATGAAACAGATTATAGTCATTCATTTACGAAAATGTGCAATTAGAATAAAATTAGCTAACTAGAATTAGATAGCAGGTACCTACCTATTAACAAATAGAAAATGGTCCAAAAAATTGCAGTCCACCAGGCTTACAACGTTCTCACATTTACAAAATAGAAAAGAGAAATATGAAACATAAATAAAATAATAAAATAAAACCCATTTAAACCAAATGACATAATTGCAATTACAAATCGGAATAATTATCATGTCCGCTAAAGCCAAAATATGGTACATGGTAATAAAAATCTAATACACTAAGTTTTGTAAAAGATTGTTAGCTTCCAACCATTTCGAAAGAACAGACTATCGTTGACTTTTCTTATTTTTTAAGTAGCTAGAAAATATACGGATGTCTTACCGTATATTTTCTAGCTATTTAAAAAACAAGAAAAGTGTCGTCAGCTAATAGAATTATATTCGATAAGTTAGCCAGAAGTTTCTTTGAAGGAAAGTCATTTATAAAAACTAGAAATAAGAAAGGGCTGAGAATTGAACCTAGAGGCACTCAACCTAGTGACCGAACACGTCGCCCCGTTAACGTTTACTTTTGGCTGCCTGATTGATAGATAATAAAGAACAAGATCAGCAGCTTGTCCACGAATTCTGTAGTGGTATAATTTATAGATCAGGGTAATGTGGACAACGCAGTCAAACGCTTTTAAGAGGTCACAGAAGATGCCAATTGCATCCTTGGGACTTCTCCCAGGATTCCAAAATGTGACTAATGAGTTTAACTCAGTCAGTCGTCGACCTACCTTTCGTGAAACCAAACTGGCGAGTTACTATAACTAATGAGTATCTATACTATGTAAAATCCCATTTGAGTTAAAATGTGACAACATCTGGTCTAGCATGCTTTTTTTATAGATTTTGCTCAATGCAGGTAATCTATAATTAGAGGGATTACTTTTACTACCCAATTTAAAAATTGGTAACAACTTTACTATGTTTAATTAAATCAGGAAACGTACCGCTGCACGTTGTCCAAACATTGATTAAATATTAAATATGCCTGTTAAGACAGGGAAAATTGTATCAATGTTATCTCCCAGAACCTTAACGGAGATGCCCCATAAGTCTTCAGTCTTAAATGACTTAAGACTATTGAATAAAAATTATGGCAATATATGCTTGAAATCAGAAGTTGGAATAGCTGTATTGACTTTGAGAAAAGATTCAGCTAATAAAGATAACGAAGAATACCTATAGATTAAAATTTAATTAACGAAGACTATGAAAGAGCAATTAACGATCGAATATTGTTAAATCATCGAGCTTGAAAGAAGGATTCGTGACCGTGGTTTACATCATCATTGTTGTTTTGATAATGTTAGCTAGCAGAAGGACACTACTGCTCATCAATAACGGCTTTCACCTTGTACCTACTAAATAAAAATAAATCCACTAACAGACAACGCACAACATATGCCGCTGGGTCTAGAAGCATGAAATGTTGAACAAGAGTAAAATAACGAAACTAAGGATTTTTGAAAATTAAAAATTGGTTTAACGGAAATGTCAGTAGATATATATATGAAAACATTATGTATGTTCGAAAAAATCTACATCTCTTTAGTAAGATAAGTGACAGGCATAATTTTAACACAAGAAATAGGAATAAGTTAGATCAACCACGTTTCAGATTGTCTAAAGTACACACTTCTTTTATGGGGTACTGTGTAAAATGTTATAATAAAATACCACTCGATATTCTTCAACTAAATGAGAAGAAATTTAAAACTTGCATTAATCGCACACTATGTAGACAAGCATACTGTAAGTTGGATGATTATATCGTAGATAAAAATGCTTGGCTAAATGCTGGTCCTGCTCCACAGCCACTTGGGCTCACTAGTTAAAAATGAAAAAATTGGTAGAGTTGCTTCCCCTTTTTTATTTTTTCTGACTACGAACTTATTGTTTATTTTGTTTTTTTGATTAAACTAAGTTTTAATTATTGAATACTCCTAATAATATTGATTTTCTTTCTTTTGGTGGTAAAATTCTTGCAAACTATAGTTTTATATAACTTAGACGCAATTTTATTTTAAATTTTTGTAAATGTGAGTACCATGGAGTCGTTTACTATGTTATTATGATGATTTTGACTTGAAAGAGCAGGGTAGTTGAGAGTATGTCATGCTCACTTAATGTCTCGCTGATGGTGGCGAGTGTGTTGGATCATTCGGTTCCCTACAAAATGGTTGAGCTGGATGGTGCTGATCCACGCGTTATGTCCGTGAACGGGCGCCGTCAGTTGAGACTGGTCATCTCTTATCTGCCAGGGCTTATTTTTAATCTTATGTTTTTAATCGTTTTTGATTTTTATATTTTTTTTACATTGTTCTCTCATATAGAATCAACAAGAGTAATGTACCCAGGATTTTGTAATTTCTATATTTAAAAGAGTGTCCTTGGAGTTTCTTGCCCGTTCTTCTCCATAGAGATCTACGTTTTGGAATGGGCAACTAGCTTCAACTTTCTCACTAACTTACTGACTCTTTGACAATTCAAAAGTGCCTGTAAAAGGTTTAATTGAAATAAATGCTTTGAGTTTGAGTTTGAATGGAAGTTTATATGGAATTTTGTAATTTCTATTGTTTCGTTTTTTTTTCCGTGAAAAACCAGCGGGCGGGTGATTCAATAGTTTATAATACTTATACTTAGGGTAAAAGTAAGTCCAGTTGCCACCTTGCAGACTATAGCTTATATATTTTCCCACGGACCCACGGCATGGGCTATTCTCGTCAAGATTATTTATCCACAGTAATTCGAATTTTTAGCATTTCCACACATCATCACGCTCAACTACCCTTATTTTTAAGGGATAAGCAGATTTAGACGCGGTAATTTATTTCCTGCATCGGCCGGCCCTCTCCAGTTAGTTAGCGTTAACCTCATTATTATAACCAGCTGGGGGTGATAGCTAACTAGTGCAAAAGGGGTAACCAGCCAACCCTCCTGTTATAGGGGTACTCCCGGAATTAGACTCCCCCTCCCTCATTCGAAAATTGACGTGACCTTCGGTTTTTCCATATTGGGTTGCATTTCCAAATTCAAGGACGGTCAAGAATTTTTTTGGTTGAACTCAAGTCCAAGTCCAAATTTATCTACTTAATATTAGGTACCTACGTTACAAAGCTTACTAATTAGTCGAGTGCAAAAGTATAAATTCATGAAAGACTTTATAAATACTTAATGTTGAATTTTTAACAATTCATTGTATTTTTGTAGAAACTGCTGTAGCGAGCGAGCGCTGTAGGTCATTTATTTATTTAAAATAATTAAGTATGTCTACCTGCACACTTAATGACCTAGAAGTATTTAACTTTATCCTCTTCAAAGTTACATCATAACATTCCCGAGCCTCCTTACTTACTACTTATTAAAATTGTTCAGTGCATGATATTCTAATAATAAAGTATTTATTTTCAATGACGCAACGTAAACCCAGCGTGCACTGATGGCATTGATCCGAAGATGATGTCATCATAATGCACAAACTGTAACTAACCTAACCTAACTTGTAATGTTGACGACGCAATTCTTGCCTCCCTCCTCGGCCATAGAAGTATATTACAATGCATATTAAACTACTCGCCGTGACCTTGTTACATACTAAAATAACGACTAAACCTAGCATTAATAAAAATAGTTTTAATATAAGGCGTGTAAGGGCCAAAACTTACGAATATAACTCCCAAAACAACATTTTAAACTTCGAAAACTTTACAACGACGCTTTATGAGACCACTGACGTTAACCGCGCATCCAACGCGCGTCGGGTAGGCGTGCAGTACGCCGCACCGCACGCACGCCCGCCAGTGTACCTCGTGACATAGTTTAGATGCAGCTCGTGTGCTTCAAAGCGGAAGTATAATGCCATTATCGATTTGCTTATGACAGAAAATGCGTTGAATGGACAAGGCTCTGGCGGGGGTGCGCGGGGCGGAGTGCGGTGCCGCGGGCTTGAGCGGAGCGTCAGTGCGCCGGAGGCAGCGGGCTGCGCCGTACGTGTCCACGCAGCCCGCTAATCGAAAAATTCCGAGTGTTGTGCAAATGCTTGTGTTTTTATGGCGGTCACATTACTACGAGTGTTGGTGCTGGGTGTGATCGCGGCGGCCGCCGACGGTTTGTTATTTATTTGTGTCGATTGTGATGGTTGTTGTAGCGTCCACGTGTTTTCGGCCGGGAGCGAGCCGCTGTTTACGGCGCGGCTGGCGCATGCGCTCGGCTTGTTTGCGTCGCCTACGGCGGGTCAAACACCGGCCTAACTTACAGCCTACTCGTACCTACATGTTTTTGGTCCGTCAAGTAAGTCTAGATATAGATCTCGAGATGTGGCCACCGATAAACAGGCAAGCCAAGGTAATCGATACAACTTGTTTTCTCAGGATATCATACTTGTTTTAGCGAATATCGCCCGAGTTAACTTTTACTCGAATGCGTTTGGTTCAGGCATCTTTACAACATCTCAGAGCGATGTCTTACATTAGAATCCCATTCAGTTTTATTACTATTGAGTTTCCAAGAAGTTTGGTGTTATGTTTACTAAGAACAATAGTAAATAGTAACTTAATACTTATTGCTGCGTGGCCTACTTATTGGAATTCGCGAAGGAATCACGTTGCTTTCCAATTTTCTCAGATTGAACTCAAGGACAGTTCTATTGGTGTCCGTTTCTCAGTCACTGGGTCAGCAACACACAAACATGAATAGGTTATGTGCACCTTGATAATTCCATCCTTTAGTCTAAGTTTTTGTTGTTTTTGTGTCTTTTCTTCCTACTCCCTTAACATAAACTGCATCTTATTCTTTATTTATTACACCTCTCTAGCCGTGTTGATTCCAACTGTAAAAAATCTTGTCCTTATGACCTTGTCATAATGTCCAAACGTATAAAATTCCCTGTTGAGCAGGTTGACGTCAATGCCCTTAATAAGGTGCATTGTTTTCATAACCGTCCTACCAGGAATACCTACATGCAAATTAATTATAATTAAAAACTACAGTATCGTCCATAATGTTAGATAAAGCTGTTTCATATTCAAATTATTACGGGACTGTTATTTTAGCAACTGCATCTTTCTCATTTGATGGATCTTAAACAGATTATGCAGATTCCGAAAGCATCTTTCGAAAAACATTCCTCTTTTTCTTGATTCATATCCATTATCCACCTTATTAAATCTACAACAATTGGGATAGCGACATCGGAAATGAAGCAACTTTAATAAATCAGGTATAATAATAGTTTATTCGGGCTACAGTCTATTTCCAAAGAGTTTCATAACTGTCTTAGAATTCCAACCAACTAGAGCTTTAATCACTTAGTTGTTCTTACGACTCCCATGTGGAGGTATAAAGCAGTCGTAACTTTAACTAGAAACAACATGCCTCGGGTAACATACATCGTACAGAACATGCAAGCCTTATAATAAAACCTTACTTGGAAAGTTGGAATTCTTTTTCCTTTGCTTCATCTTTTTTCAAATCAAATTCTTTTAGGATTTAATTTGTTTTATATTCCAAGTCTCCAAATTCAAGGCTCATCAATGTCCTTTCTCACGTTCTAAGCCTTCATTTAATTAGATCTTGCCCTTTGGACAATGTCAAAGGACAATTCATTGACCCTATGGTCAATCCACTTGGTCTTAACTGCTGTAAAGTCAATTTGTAGCCGAAGCTATGGAGATAATTACAGATAGTTAGTAGATAAAGTTTTAGAACTCCATCTGGATTCCCAACAGCCTCGCCTTCCGGCACAAGTTTGTTTAGAACTAAATTAAGAGCTTAGTGAGATATTTCGTTAGGAACTTGGCAAGAAATTTACAGCGACTTGTTTTTCGAAATATTATTAAGTTAATAATGTGTTTAAAACTGAAATATTTTTTGTTAAAAGCGACTTCAAAGCTGGCTCACGAAATTATGGATAAAATTAGGCGCGCTAATTATGTCGGAGGATTATTTGGGACTAATTATGAGATCGGAAATTACTAGCTTAAGAAGAAAATGTAGTTACAAAAAAAAAAAAAAAACAGTCAACGGAAGTAAAAAAAAATATGTTCGTTTTTTGACTGCTAAAGTTAATTGATATTTACACTGCATAACTACCCACGTTTATGTTACGTTAATACTAAAAGTTTCCTTTGAGTTCGAAGCGTAGACTTAAATTTAATTATCAAGAGAAAACAGAAACAGACTAATCCAATGAACTAATCTTTTAACTTCTTTAACGGCGTCAAATTGAGAGATTCGAAGAAGATCAAGGAAACAATTCTAATAGTCTTTATTTAGTACTGGAAAGGGTTTAACAATTTATATTTAACCCCTTTTTTAGTACAATATGCTATAATTATTGAGTAGTTCAAATAAATATTTGGTTCTTAAGTAACTAATAGCGCGTAGATTCGGGAGACTTAATAATTGTCGTTTGAAACATTCGTGTAAGTATCTTATAAGCTGTGAGAATTAAGTTGTTAACTAGATAACTTATTTTTAGCTACCTTGTAGCATCTTTGTGTAAGTAGTTATTTTGTATCACACGCTTTTGGAATTCGTGCCTCTAAATTTCTTTATTAGTTAGTTTTGGGCAGATAACACACGCGAGACTTTTCGATGGATATCCGGACTCTAATTAAATCCAAGTTCAAATTACAATACCTTCATCAACAAACTGAAAATTTAACGACCATATACCCTCCACCTTTAAGCATAAACCCCGTATCACAGGTTATTGAAATAGCAAGTAAAGTATCAGATGGCAATTAGGAACCGACTTTGAAAGTACTGAAACCAACAATTCCTGACATTTCCAATACCGTTATCTCCAATAACGTTGTCTAAAGATATCCTACAGATCACCATTGTGTGGTGATAAGTATTATCTTTCCGTCCATCAATAAATCTAGTCTGACAAAGCTTCACTTGTTGTTGACAATAGAACACTGTGGGTCGTATTAGACTATCAATGGCTTCTGATAGTGTGGTCTATTAACTGGGTGTCAAGATGACAATATTGAACTAGATATTACAGTTAATAATGATAAAGAGAATATAGATAGTGAAGGACTACAAGAGAACAGTGTTATTAAAGTAGGAAGACATTCTTTAGATAAGACGTTTATGAATGGAGTGATACTAGGAACAAAGCCTACCTGGATGTTGTTTTGATATTAACTACCAATACCAACCAACCAATATGAGGTTAATTAACCTACGTTTCACGGGAAACGTCTAAGTATAAGGGGTTAATGTTAAAGACTAATACATAAAACATTTTTTTTATCATCTGTGATTCAATCAACTAATCAGTCTTCAGATTCAAGTTGTTTACAGGCTCTTCCAAGTTCTACCAGAACCTTGCAACATCTGCTTCTCCACCTTCCGCATCCAGTCTACCTTAGCTGCTTTTATCCATCATGCCGTGCCGCTTCGCTTCTTCCACTGCTTACAACTATTTATACCTCAACAAAGAACTTCTTGAATATGTTTAACATTAACATATATTGTAAGATGCAATACATAACGACCTTTAACTAAACATTCTCATTTATCTTAAACGCCAATAAATATGGATGAACAAGCAATAATGTGTGTGGTATCATTGTTTTCTCTCCAGCATTGATTCCCATTAATATTTATTGAATATTATGTCAAATAACATGTTAAGTGGTCACCTCTGCGACATTATGATTGGTCGCTACTTAAACTGTTATTACGAGTAGGTAATCCATTTTGAATTTAATGGGCTTGTTACAAAAAGATTGGATCTTAAAATGCTTTTATTTAATTCATGAATGGATCTGAGTATCCATTAAAAATAGTTTGAATGAGTTATTTGGTACTAACTTCAGTGTGGCTTTTTCAAAATATACGCTCAAGACAATGACTGCAAAAGAGTTTACTTACTCGTAACTTAGCAACTAACTTTCGAAGTATTCATGTTTTAGTAACTTTTAGTAGGTTCGTTAATACGAGTAGGTACTCACTTATGAAAGTAAACTGCAATTGAAAACTGTAAAGGAAGTACTTAATCCTTAAAACAGACGCAAACGTTTTTTTAGGATATAATGGTGAATATTAGGTGCGGCATAGACCAACATTCCTACCCCAGCTTTGGGGGAATAATATTACAGATTGGTTAGCTAAACTGACTCACAGATGATTGCCTGCTTTTAAAGACCTGGACCTCATTGAAAAATATGAGTCGTAGAGTGCCTAAACCCAATACAGACTCCCACAAATCACTGCAAATTGTTTTGTACTGAGTCAGCTGTTCAGACAACAACACTGAACCGGGTTAGGCACAAGGTCAGGATAATTGGGTAAATATCTGTTTATTATGTGATATACCAATTTGTGTCTAGTCGCTTGACTAAGTATTAGGATCTGTGTATATTTGTACGAACATAATCGGACGGATTCATCCAATATATACCTACTAAGATTTTCTAGTTGCGGTGTGTAGGTGAGGTCTATACCTATTTAGCAAAGGCTCTTAACTGTCGGACTATCTGTCTATTTGTGGGGACATGATTAAAAATACTTACAACAAAGAAAAGAAAAACCTTTTTGGATCTCATGGTTTGAATACCATTTTCATCCTTGATGACATCCTGCATAGATCCGATCATCGGCAATATCTAAAACTACTGGAAGAATACACGATGAGGTAAAGCATTAATTAAAAATTATTTGCATATAAAGTACATCATATTTTATAAAACCATTAAAATTGATTTATTTGAGAGCATACAACAATAAACTAGCAAATATTTCGTCGTCCAATACACTGGTGACTCATAAAGTCTCAAAGCGAGCAACTGAATACAGTCCTTAACAAGAAAATGACATACCATTAAGTAAATAGCCTTTTTCTACGAACAATTTTGTATTGAGCTGATTTTATATCGATTTGACCTACAGAGGGGCTATTAATAGCAGCTTTTCAGCTGGTGAAATCGTACTTCAGGACTTTCTATTACAGCAGATATTTTTGAAACTTAATACGTAGTGTACTCAATTGTTCCTTTTGTCTTGGAATTAATTTGTTTTCATATTGAAGAAAGGATAAGCAAGAGCCAAGAGGCCACTAAGCTTTTAAGCTTAAAGTAAGAGAAACAATTGCATTACCCATCGATATACGTCAATAAAATAATACTGCAAACAAAAATATGAAACAAGTGCGATTATCTTTCGGATATCTAAAGATCCTACAGTACCACAAACAGTTCTTGTAGAGAAGAACCTGAAAATTAAAATAAAAAGGCTCAAGGACAAGGGGTGATGATTATAATAACACAACAATACAAGCATGCCGAAACAATAACAAAACCACTTAACATTTACACAAAAACTAAAAGGTCTATTTGCTAAAACACAGAAAATCAACGCATGGCAAGTACTAAAATGTGTACAATTATAAAGCGATTAATCTTTAATGTTGTGAGTTGAATCGTTGATCGCAACCAGAGCCCTCGCACCGTTTTTACAACAGCAAAAAAATGTGAACCACGGTTGTGAGCGTCGAACGGGGCTTTAGAGACAATGTTGGGCTGCCCAGATGTTTAAACGCTAAAGCTCGAAGCTCTAGCAGAGATAACTGCTAAGCTTCGCAGGTTTGATATTGAAGACGATGATAAAGTACATATTGATCCGGAATCTATCGCTGCTAACTTTGATATAACATTCGTAATGAAGATTTAGATTTTCATAGTATAAATTATCATTTGTAATAGGTACCAAGGTTTGCAACAAGTAAGCTTCGAAGATGTTTTAACAAGGCCTCTTGGGGTTGTCTTGAGAAACAAGACGCCCTGTTTGGTAACTAACACACCACTGCTTGGGAAATATTTATCTGCTTCTCATCAGACCATAAGTACGTACCGGATCTTTTCTGCAGATTATATCAATTAGTCTATATCCTCTATCGAAATGCATATGAAGCTTTACTTACCCGCCTATAACACAGGCCTCAGGCGTTATTATGGTCATCTTTTATCTTTTGTCTTTTCCATCCTTAATGATTTAAGGCTGTAAGAAATTCCCGAGAAAAGTCTTCCTTGATCTTATGCCCCAAATCATAGGAAGAAGTAATGATTCTAATTTATCTTTTGACTTACTGGATTTCTTTGATCTACCACTAGACTTTACTGTTTGCATAAGTACATAACAACTCAGTACGCAAAAATATGTCTCTTCGAGAGAAATATATTGAAATTGAAATTTAAAATATTTATTTCAGACCAAGCACACAGTAATTGGTACAAGTCCATATTATGTTAGTAGATAAATAATTATAACTATGTTAATAAAATTGAAAATACTTATTATTTTGGACATGCATGAGCGACCAATGCCTCAGGATTTGACTGTCCACTCTGTCCGCCACCACGCTCAGAAGCGTGTTGGTGCTGCCCTTTACCAGAGACCACAGGGACGCTGTTCTTTTGCGAAGCACCGCCTGGAAGCCGTCCGTGCTGTGGTCTGCGAACATGCCGGAGGCACTGCAGCACCATGGGAGCCCCAACAAACCCCTGAACGACTGACGCGCAGAGCATTGCCGGAATTTTTAGTGTAATTGCTCCACATATTATTACTCTTAAAGGAATATTATTAGAACAACTGAAAAAAACATGGTTTGGATCTAAAAATACTTATCAGTTGTTTCCTAACAATACTAATAGCTATATTCAAGATTTTTGGAAAACCATTTTTTTTACAATACCTACCAAAAACAGGTAATAATTTGCACAAGAGCCTGGAATTGGAAAACTAACTAGAGTTTATAACTTTATACTTTTACACCAATTTTGAGATGTCAAAATGTCATTTAATACTCTTGTTACACCTATGAAGTTGTATTAATGAAAAACCTTAGATACTATGAGAACCATGAGCTATAACTAAAAGTTAGCGCAAAATAAAATAATAAGACAAGTACCTACCCTTACATGTGCCGCAAAACCACATAAAAAAAAAATGAATTATCCAAGCGACTCAATAAAAAAAGCCCATTTTAGCACTATCTCCTCCAAAACTTATGTTGTAAACGTGCTGATTTGAATAAGATGGGCACCGTGCCAACTTCCCGCCATCAAGATAAGTAGCAACTTGGATTACATCGTAAATACGTCAGAAAATATTGAATGGTCAGACTTTGGGCCAATAATTGAAGAAACATAAATCAATCTATCCAATCCAATCAACCTTGGTGTTTGTAGAGTATGAATATAGGCCAAAGGCCTCTTCTAAATTACGTCATTACACGTGTCCTGTTTGATGAACCTAGACTACCTCAGTCACGTTGTTTAGGTGTGCTTCGCACGCTGCGTTAGCTGGTTCTTGATCTTGAGTCAAGAACTCGTCTCCTTCAACGGTCATCGGTCCTTCGGCATGTCTGTGTTCTGTCTGTCCACTGCCAACGTCTACTTCCTGCTCTGAGAAATGTTATCTACCTATTCTTTAAATGAATTTGGCAATAATATTATTCTCGTAAAACTTGACGCAACAAAAAATCCTTAGGAATGTGCGTATGTGAAAGTGTAAGTTGAACGCAGTGGGTGTGAGAAATTGATGTCATTTATCATTGTTATACCTGGTTAAATCAATATCTAGGTGCCAACATAGTTCAAGATTAATGAAATTGGTAAACAAAAAATGGTAGAATAAGTTGTATTGAAGTCTTTAAATTATATCTGTACCTAACAAATAAATACTTTGACTAAACTATTTAGGGACAGGCAAAAACGAAGAAAAAAACTGTTATTTGACAAATTAGAAAGTCATCGAGATAAGCAAAGCGTGTGAAAACCATAGACTATAATTTAACTTTTGAGCTAAATCTAGAATTATAAGTTAAACACAAGTTGTATTAGCTGTCGATCAGCCTACTTAACTCTTAAAAGATAAAGAAAGAAAGGTAACTGCTGTACAAAGGCGATAGGATGGCTACGCACTAATTCACAAACTACGCAGTTTAATTTGGCAACTTTTGAACGAAGAAAGCCTTAGCCAATTTCAAGATAGAATTCCTAACAGGTACACAATTAGAAAACTAGCTATAGAATCCTTGCAATCATACATGCAAGGATTCTATAGCAAAGTACTTAAAAATATAAAGAGGCATTTAATCATTAAAATGAATGCCTCCTTAGATTTTAAGTAGGTACTTTGAAGAAATATCTACAAAAGAAAACATGTCCAACTAAAAAAATAAAGAAACTGCTTAGTATGACCAATGACAATACTTTTGCTACAGATTACAATAATTTTTCTAACATTACTACGTTGATTACATAAACTTTGTGGAAATCAAAGTGGCGTGTAGCGAGGGGCGCGGCGGCCGTGCGGTGTAAAGGGGGCACCGCGTGCGCCGAGCAAGGTCAGGGGCCCCGACGCGGGCGCATACTACCACGATCCTTCATACGCACCGCCTGTCCACGCGTCTGTATTGACCAAATGTGGTGCTGCTGAGCCTTGCTAGAGAATAGCGTGATGCATGTGGGCTGTGGAGTTAGGCTATGTTTTGGTTGATCGTTTTAGGTTATGCGAACTTAGTATCTTATTTACCACCTTTTCTATAACGGATTCTTGAATTTGGATCCTTGATCTAAAACGGAAACTATAAAAATTGAATTTAATCAACAGAATCCTGTCTATGCTTTTATCGTTACAGTTTATTTACCTGCTCTCCAAAACGGAAGTGATTTCTCTTTGAGGAAAAACTTGAAACATAGAATACAATTAATAATTAGAATTCGATTGAAAAACTGCGCAGTACACCAATTGGCGGGATCTGCTAATTAGTTTGCTAAAAAAATACGTTAAAACGCAAATAAATGCGTCATAACATGTTTAGCTAGAGTCCTTGGAATAACGAAACGGATCCTAACGTTAGACGATACCTTTTTCATAGACAAAGGAAGTCTGCGAACAAAACCCAAACTCAACCCAGTTTTCTAAAGACCCTGTATTTAATATAAGCCTTAAATTCTCAAGTAAAGGGCATTTAGGACTCAAAAGGCTTCTGGAAACTTATGGCATTGTTACAAACACAGATCTTTGAGCTAAGGAAATACATTTCTTAGGTCTTGCTTATATCTAGCTTACTTAGTTCTTGAGCTTTTTCGATGAAATGTTACAAGAAAACGTCTTGGATTGGAGATCATGAAATGTTTTCTCTCATACTTAGCGCTAAAGTAAATTTTTGCAGTGTCCACTCTACAAAAAGCTTTAGCGCTAATCCTTTTGATCAATTCCAAGTAAAAATAGAATCGTTACGTCCATTTAGAAACAAGCTGCCAACAAACACTGGTTCCACAGCGTCTCGGCAGTTGCTAAAAAAAAATACGAAAAAACACATCGTATGATGAAGCCAAAACGTTGAAGTCTAATTAATATTTGCAAACAAGTCGAGGAGATGAGTTTTTTCCGAGTGTCAGAATTCGGAAGTTTGCTGTTTGCAGTTTATCTTGAGACGCGGGGTGATACGGAAATAGTTTAAAAAGATGAGATATGTTGATGATCGCCTTTAGAACCAGTGACTCTATAAGGGATCTAAGTACAGTGGATGTATATTACGTTTGTGGAAGATGTAATTAGGAAGGACAGTGTATTTTTTTCTTCTATTTGAGATATATGATATAGCAGGAAAATTTTCTTCTAGATATATATAATTACCTAGATAGAGCGTTGTATCTCAATGTTTTAAGTTGTTTACGGTCATCATCAGGATTATTGTAGGAAACGTCATTCCATACATCTGCTCCGTATAACGACTTCCTAATTTTGCTTGGAACTGAATTGTCAAAATTACCTACAAGTATTTTCATGTCAAGGACTCATGCCTTATCTATACCTCCTTTAATATTTGAACAACGAAATTTTACCACCTGCCTAAATGACGGATGGAAGCTAAACCTAGTTAGTAGCATTTCGTTTTTCACAGTTTTATCACTAATGAAATATTTATAGCCCAGTTCGATCCCACAATTGCCTATAGCCTGCTTGTGGAGTCTATGACGCGTGACGCTAGCTCAATGGGCGTATCGTCCACAATTATGACGTCACAAAGAGCTATTTATATCTACATATTAAATTATGTGTAGGTACATCTGTATAGTATTTTTGTTTACACATGTGCATTTTGTTTTACTTACACATAATATTGCATTTCCTTCTCTCTGTATTACTTAATCATCGTTATAGGACGATATCGCGACATTTTTGTGGCCACACACTGCTTGTTTGCTGTTAAGGCCCTTTATAATCATTATAGATCATCATTCTCTTGCCCTTATTTCAATTTGTTTGGGGTGCAGCATCTTTTTCTTCCATACTTCTCTATTAGGGCCTGCACAGACTGGTGGACGGGGCGGCAGAGGATTTTAAATTTATCCATTGAATTTAATACTTATTCATTCGAAATAAGATATTTCAATGCTCGGTGATCGACCTTTTCTCTGGAGCATCGACGATCGCACGCTAGACGATACCGCGGCGGTATACGCTGGAGTCAAAAGCAACTTTTCGACTGCGTAGTCGCTAGTGGAATAATCAAATCCGCGAGCGGTGCACTCGCGGACTAGCGACTACTCGGTGGATGCCGCGGCATACCGGTGGATACTCCGGTAAGCTGGCGTGGTACGATTTTTCTTGTCAGTGTGCGCTGGCGCATAGAGGAATCCTCCTCGATGCTCTCCCCTGCCGTCCGCAAGTGTACGCAGACCCATTAGTAGTCATCTCGGTAGTCACCCCCTTTTTAGGCATATCATCTTTTACACAGTCCATCCATCGTTTCTTTGGTTTTTGTACTTATCTCAGATATATTTATAATGTGGCATTAAATAAAGCACATATAAAATCGACTTTCCAATATAAAAAATCGCAATGGTACACATAAAAAGCCCAATAAACTGAGAAATATTGAAAACATATCGCTTGTACGAATT
Organism: Xanthia togata; assembly: GCA_963853775.1. NCBI lineage: Eukaryota > Metazoa > Arthropoda > Insecta > Lepidoptera > Noctuidae > Xanthia > Xanthia togata. The sequence goes on from OY970801.1 coordinate 2,331,745, forward strand.
TCATATAAAGAGGAAATGAATGCAATTGAAGCGGGCCGGAGTCCGTCAGTGGGTCACTTGTACTGTACGTCAATAACAATGTCATTGTAACATATAAATATAACTACCTACAACATGACATAATACAAATAAATAAGTCCGCCTCTGTATATTTGTGTGCTTAAAGTATTAAATAAATAAATAATAAAGATAAGAATTTTAGCGTCGTATTCCCCAAAGCAATCTTTCGCCTTTCCGAGAAATATATTTTCCCATTTAATGGTTTTGTAGGTACCTATAGGTAGGTATAATTTAATATATTTTAAAAGGAAACGTTGTTGGAATAATACCATTACAAAATTCCAAGGAAACGCTATTTAAATAATGCAATAACAGAATTCCTTTGCTCCTAGGCGAAGGATCAATCTGCCAAAATGTCTTCAATTATCTTTCAAAGCACGTACCGCTTCCGGATATCTTTTTGACCCAAAACCCTTAACGGAGACTTTAATAATAACTGTGGTAGGTATTTGCTTAAACCGTCCCTTTGGGGGTAGACCCTACTCTCTAACTTGTTAATATTTACGTACAAGACATTTTCTTGGACAATTTGTACTCTCCAATTTTCTTACTGCAAAAATAAGTATATGTTTTTATGTTTTTTGTTATGTTTCTACGGCTGAACAAATGAATAGATTTTGCTGAAATTTGGCAGAGGTCTTGTATTCTGCCGATATTTTCTGTAAATCTCACTGTGAAAACTTATTTGAAGTGAGCTGTCAATAGTGCCCTGTCAATCCAATCCTAGCATCAGGTGTAATGACAGCTCTCTTGAAGCTCACTTCACTTATATGTTTTCACGGTGAGATTTTTATTTAATAGACCAGCTGGACTATGACATAATAGTATTTGACATCACAGAAATAATAAGCTTTTCAACACACTTGCCCATTAAGTGTGCTTTTTAATTTATATTACCGCACTAGTGCGGTAATTTAAGCCACAGGTAACTATTTACTAGTCGGAGATGTGCGATTTTGTTATCTCATCAAAGAGACTTCATGCCTTTTTGTGCCTACTGTGTAAATACATACCTAAAATATGATAAATTAACATAATATTTCATTATTTTTATGTCATCAAAGAGACTTCATGCCTTTTTATGCCTACCGTGTAAATAAATAAAATTTGATAAATTAACATAATATATCATCAAATTATACAATAGAGATTATGCAATAGAGACGAAGATGTTATGTTAATGTAACAGCATACGTCTCGTTGGTGCTATAAGTATAAAGTAACAATTACGTGATAAAAATACATAATTGCAGGAATTTACTACATATATAAAGTCATGTGAAATAAACCACTTAAGTAAGTAGGTACGATAAGATAAAACTTGAGACGTGGTGATCTCTGTCATCAAGATTGTATAAAAAATAAAGTTTTCAAGACAGCATTTAATTAAAGATCTTTGAGTGATGTGTTTGCAATCAAGAGTTTTAATTTTGCAGGGAAGTATTTATTTTCTTTAGCCCAGAATTATGAAAGTGGGGGTATTTTGACCCCGGTTTTCTTGACAAGTAAAACAACTACGAATTTTTCTTACCTGCGAACAACCTTTAACTTGAATGAAGATTTGGTATTTTCTATCAACGGAAGACGAGCACGTTGTCTGTGATATTTCCGACTGGTAATACCACCAGGGCCGACTTTTATCCATACTTCCATACTAATTTTATAAATTCGTTAAAAAGTAACTCAGTCTGTCTGTCTGCATGTTACCTTTTCACGCTTAAACCACTGAACGGATTTCGAAAAAAATTGGCAAGAAGATAGATGGCTTCCTGAGTAAGGATATAGGCTACTTTTTGTTTAAAAAATAATACTATAGGGGGGGCATATAGGGGATGAAAGTTTATATTAGAAACCCAGTATTTCTTAATTTAGGCATATGAAAATTAAAATGTATGCTTTTGATAAGAATTAAGGAAGCATGTCATATAGGATTTTTGTAAAATCATCCCCTAAGGGGGTAAAATAGGGGATGATTTTAAAATTTACATATTTTTGTATACTTCATTACAAGAGATTTAAGGGATGGGAAATATAGTCACAGTCCGTATCTTAAGATAACATTTAGTCTTTATTTAATTAAAATCGGTCCACTGGGTGGATACAATTAATTAGCTGTCTGCGTGTTACCTTTTCACGCCTTAACGGCTGAAAGGATTTGGATGACAGGCATATATACGGATAGGCCATGGTCTGGGTTAGGACATAGGATACTTTTATGCCTGTAGTACGTTCCCGTGAGGTATTATCCGACATCCACGCGGGCGAAACCTCAGGCAAAAGTTAGTTATTTATAATACGAACTACTACACTTGAAGTGAAATGAATAAAAGCAAAATTTAAGTAAATACAAGCTAAACGGTGACATCCTATTGTAGCCTTCACAAAGAAAAGGAAACCGTATTTTAGCTAGAAATAACATTTGTACAAATACAGGCAGAGAGGACAGAAAACTAATTAGAATAGCATAGAATAAAAATATATTCTATGTACGAAATAATGGTACAACCTTTTTTGAGGTTATTTTTACTTTTTATACGCCTTTCGCAGGTAAAGTTAATACTTTTTGTTTTCGACGAATGATCTGTTTTTGTTTCATACGAAATAAGGAAACTGTGTATTTTTTTGTGTTTGTGTTTAAAATAATGTTATTTCACCCGAGAGATAAGAATATTACATTACCAGTACGAAGTAGGTACCTAATCAAGAGGTCAATCGCCGAATCCGACTCGGCTGGGCAGGGTTTGGGAAGCTACGCAATACCTTCTCGTCCCACATACTTCAGTGTCTCAAGACGAAAGTCTTAGACCAGTGCGTGTTTAGTGGTATGAGGAACAGGGTGTAAAGTTCACTCATCCACCATAGAAAAGGGAGGATCCTCCAACCAGACGGGTGTTGTGTCTGGCGGGCCGACTGCCCGACTGTTGATTTCGGATAGTCTTATCTATGTCATTCGCGCGGTAAACTCTAATTGCGCGATGCAGGATTTGTGTGACGTCATGTCTTTGATGCGTAGTTTGTATGTGGCGGTGTAACCGCTACATCACTCCCCTCCGGAGACCGGAGGTCGATAGTGGGCTGAGTCTTGTATCTTGCGATGCTTCACAGTGCCAGCTAAGGTTCCAGTGAGTCGGAACCGGGTGCCGCGCAGTTCGCGGTGAGTCGGAACTGTCTGCGGTGATTGCGGCGATTGTGGTGATTGAGGTGAAGCGGTGATTGCGCTGATTGAGATGATTGCGGTGATTACCCAGTGAGTCGGGGTGATGAGGCTGAGGGTGATGACCAGGAATGCGCGTTCGCTGCATGCTGGTGGTCAGGATACCCGTTGAAGCCGAGGGTGCTGGCTGTCTGTGTGACTCGCCTCACGAAAGCTTGCGGGAGTGATGATGATGACGTCACGCTGAAGTAGTTGCACGAAGGCTGCGTTGACGTTCATACTCGGGGTCACCAATTTAGGGGCATGAGGAACAGGGTGTAAAGTTCACTCATCCACCATAGAAAAGGGAGGATCCTCCAACCAGACGGGTGTTGTGTCTGGCGGGCCGACTGCCCGACTGTTGATTTCGGATAGTCTTATCTATGTCATTCGCGCGGTAAACTCTAATTGCGCGATGCAGGATTTGTGTGACGTCATGTCTTTGATGCGTAGTTTGTATGTGGCGGTGTAACCGCTACACGTGTTACCTGTGATGACATATGGGCACTGAAACGTGGTCGCTCACAGTGGACCTTATCAGAAGGCTAAAAGTCACCCAAAGGGCAATGGAGAGGGCTATAATGAAGAGATCTGTAGGAGAACCAAGGTAACCGAAATAGCCCGAAGAATTGCCTAAGTGGGCTCATTGCTCGCAGAACAGATGGCCGATGGGGCCGAAAGGTTCTGGAGTGGTGACAGCGTAGCGGAAGACCTCCCACAAGATGGACCGATGACCTTATGAAGGCCACAGGAATCCGTTAGATGCGGGAAGCACAGAATCGGTTGAAGTGGCGGTGCTTGGGGGAGGCCTATTTCTAGCGGTGGACGTCTTTCGGCTGAAATGATGATGATGATGATGAAGTACCTAATGTAAAAACATATTGCTTTAGTGGTGCCACTGAACACTGGTATAAAATTACCACATTTTGGAATAATACAACTGCAATAAACAGCAAAAGGAGTATGTAAGGATCGTAGCAAGTGGCGTTCTGTATTTACTACCTACCCCTATGGGAAGAAGGCGTGAGTTTATGTATATATACATATTACTTATTATGTATATATATTATAGTCATCAAGTTAGGCTTATCAAAGCAGGTCTATAAAGGCAGTAAGCCGGTCAAAGATACTAAAAGTAGTTACTTAGATTTTGTCTCCCAAAACTAATTTGTACCACATAGATTGCCTAGAGAGCCTATGTAAAACAGCTCCAAAGCCCGAAGGCTAACTGATCGCTTATGTGTGTTACCTCAAGCTTTTAAGAGGCTTACATGACCTAAACGTAAGTTTATAATGCCTAAAAGTATATGATCCACTGCAGTAAACAAAATCAGAAAAATATATGATATTCTTCAGGATATATGCTAGTTTGACAGTGCGTTGAAAACATAATACAACTAATTTTATACGACAGGTAAAATCACGAAGTTAGGTCTAAAAATTTCTTTTAACGATTAAAAATCATCTGATTTCTTGTCAGATTATTCTACAAGCAACGTATTAACGTAATAGTGTTTTAATTTTTAGTACAATCATTAGATCTTTTGTAAATAGATAATTGCTTCATATTTTGCAATAAATTACCAGCGTTGTGTCATCGCGCTTCTCTTTCTTTTCTATGCAGTCCGACAGTGACCGCACTTAATTATAATGTTTAATGCATGCTAATTTAGGATGATAAGGGCAGGCGAATGATAATCGCAATTCTAAATTCAAAATATTTTATTTCACATAAAACTACAAGGGCACTTATGAAACGTCAGAAGCTAGGTGCACGGTTCCAATTGGTCGTTTCCAATGGAGAAGAGCCGGCAAGAAACTCCACGGTTACTGTTTTAAAAATAATTGGCTTTTACAATATTTTCAAATAACAGTGTTATTAGGTATGGGAGGACAGTGTAGGTCTTTCAACAAGTATCAGGTACTTAACAAAATAATGATGGTCGACAAATCTACAGTCCACTAAGCCTACAGCGTTCTCACATTCACAAAATAAAAAAGAATCTATTTAAAGATAAATAAATTAATAAAAATAAAAACGTATTTTAAGGCGCTACCCCGAGCTAAGTGGCGCCCTCATTGAATAAAAAATCGTAGCATAGCATAGAGAAAATAAATTTAAAAAAATGGATTCTTGGAGTTTGTTACAAAGAGGATAAAGTATTTTTACGTTGTTAAAACAGGACTCAAAGAGTTTCGTATCCAAAGTAGATAGCAAAAGTGTCAAAAGCGGCCGTTTTTGAATAATTATCATGTCCACAAAAGCCACTAATAGAGAGTTGAAATTAAATTGTAGGTACATAATGTGCAATGTTTGTAAAGGCTGCTAAGTCTTAAGTACTAACATAACACCAACATTGTACTCTTAGTTCGCAATAAACGTTTTGATTTTGACTTTAGCTGTTGTCAGCCTGTTATGGGCAAAATCCTTATTGTATAAATAATGACTGGCGATGTGTGGTCCCTGATTGATTATACGTGCTCGTGTCAGGCAATCGTTCCGGCTTGTGGGTGGCTTCGGGATTATTCGGAGGATAAACAGTATCAGGAATTCATTGGAAGCAATTTTTTATTTATTTACTAGAGATCCGCCCCTGCTTCTCTGGTTTTTATATCATGAGTTCTTTATTATAAGTAAGTTTATGTAATATTCATGTAAGTAAACCTTCAGGAATATATTCTCAACTCTCAGCAACAAACATACTTCGTATATGCGTAGTATCTCTATGTACTTAGTCTGTGCTTCGTATTATACCATGGGCCAGAGAAACTTTATTTTGCACTTTATTGTACACCACCACCATTTCACAGGGCATTTTCATTCAAACTCAAACTCAAAAAACCTCTCATGGATTTCTTTAACCCTTGATTGTGTCATAACTCCTCTTGATGGGCGAATTCGTGATCGCTGTATCATGTTTTCATCGCACAGGAGAATTTTGAATATTAACCCAGTTTACCTTCCCTTTTACCTATTATCAACTAGACATGGGTCTTTCTATAGTACGGAAGCAGGTAAAATTTGTTATAATTTACCTTCCATATCTCCATACTACCGACATGTCACAGATACCGATCCTCTTTATTTATAGTGAAAGTACTGACCTTACCTTACGTTCATTGTGGCTTTCGAGGGGTCATCTTTTACATTTTTATTTGTAAAGGTTTTAGAGTATTTATATTTAGACGGCCTATACCGTGAGAAGATTTTTAGGGTAGGTATATTTTTAGACCGTAGGTAGGTTAATACGGATAAGATTTAATAAAAAAAAACTTTACTACTCTACCACAACTAAAAAGTGAAAAATAAAAACTTTTTCACAAAAAATAAAACCGTCTTCCAAAAAAAAACACTTCAAAGTGAAAAATAACTTTGATTTCGGAAGTCGGTGGCAAAAAAACGAAAATAAAACTCCAGACACCGACTTCCGAAATCAAAGTTATTTTTCACTTTGTAGTGTTTTTTTTTGGAAGTCGGTTTTATTTTTTGTGAAAAAGTTTTTATTTTTCACTTTTTAGTTGTGGTACCTACACAAAACCCCCACAAAAATTTGAATACCCATTACCTGCTATGTAAATTTACAGTGACAGGAACTATTAGAATATCGTCCACATATACTAGATGGGAAAAATACGTATTATTGAAGCTAACTCAAAAACGCCTCATCAGATCTTGACCAAATTTATATGGGACCACTTCTGAAGTATGCCCTACCAAACAAAAAAAGAATCATCAAAATCAATTCATAATTGGCGGAGTAATCACGTAACAAACATACAAAAAAAAAAAAAAAACAACCGAATTGTGAACCTCCTTCTTTTTGAAGTCGGTTGAAAAAAAATTGTAGAAGTATGAGTGGCGTACCTATCATCATCATCATTTCAGCCGAAAGACTTCTACTGGCTGGACATAGGGCTCCCCCATCACCTCTTCAATAGGTCACCGGTCCACCTTGTGGGGTGGCCCTCCAACGCTGTCTTCTGGTACGTTGTTGCCACTCCAGAACCTTTCGGCCCCATCGACCATCTGTTCTGCGAACAATGTCCCCTGCCCACTGCCACTTAAGTTCAACAATTCTTCGGGGTATGTAGGTTACCTTGGTTCTCCTACAGATATCTTCATTTCTGATTCAATCACGTAGCAAAACTCCAAGCATAGCCCGAGATGAGTGGCGTTTAGAAAGAAATAACCAGAAAGATGGAGTTTTATTGACCCCTAAATAAAAATATCATCATGTTTTGAATTAAAAGAACGTAGAAGCTGCCAGTAGAAGTTTCACCCTGCAAGCAATCTTTGAACAATACTCTTTTATTCACAGTCACTTAAACAAAATCATTTCACATTTTTCTTGTAGCCAGGAACGTTTTCTTTTACCAAGAACTGTAACAAAAAAAAAAAAAAAACATAAAGGCAACTCGATTATTGTCATGAACTTCTTACGAAAGAAATAAAGTTATTCACAGGGTACACTTTTATTATGAACACTCCCATTATTAAAGGCCTGTTTTACGGCTCTTTTAAAGAAATATTCATGAGGGGGAAATGATGATCACATAAAAACTTCATCATTTTAATTTAACACATACAAAAAGCGAATTTATTTGTGTGCTCTAATGCCTTATGGTGAAAGACATCGTCTCCGGCACACTTACATTCAACACAGCTTTGAGAACCCTAGCCGGATAATCGCCAGGAGGGTTGCATAGAACAAAAATCTGTGAAAATAAATAAATAAACTACGCTGCCAGCCATGGGTTACTCTATAATTATAATATAAATAAGTCGGAACTCATGAGGCTATTGGTAAAATGTGTCCAGAAAATGAACCATCTATTAAAATTAACTAAGTCTCGATTCGTGTGGTACATCAGTTTAAATACCTTAGACACTTCGTTGCTGACGACTTAAAAGACGATGCTTATGTTAAGCGGAAACGCAGGGCATTGGCGGTGCGGGCGAATATGTTGGCCGATAGGTTCGCGCGATGTACAGATGCGGTCAATATGGGACGCTAATGCGTTGCATATTCAATAGAACAACGCTATTAGGGCGCTGTGTCGACTGCCACGTTATTGCAGCGATTCTGCAATGTTTGCTCAAGCCAGAGTAGATAGCTTCTCAGCTGTAGTGCGGAAAAAGAGTGCTTCTCTTCTCACAAGGTTGCGGGACAGCAATAACGACCTCCTAAAAGCTATTGCTAAGTTAAATTGTTTACTAATATCTAGAAATGTAAGTATTTTTGTAATTGGATCTAGTTAGTTGTCTGTTGAATAAATAAATTATTATTATTTTCTTGACTCCCGAAACTTTGGAAGGCGTACGAGGGACTGAAGCCAACTCGCAGATGCTCCTAAAACGTTTTTAATTAAATGAGGCACCAACAGACGATTATCCCTGTTCGCACTATGCAAGTGCAGCCAAGGACTATTGCAGGATATGGAATCAAAGATTAAATATGGGTTTGGGTAGCTAAAGTGAACTGGTTATCTAGGACTATGGAAAGACTATAGCCCCTGCCTCACCAATGTTTTACATATACAATATATAGATAAAATGGCAGGGGTGTCTTGCACACTCAAGAATGGGCCCCCGGATGTGTGTCGCGGCGATACGGGGCAAGATGTCCTGAGGTGCTTATGAGGAGTGGAGATGTAATCCACGGCTATCAGGACAATCCTGGAAGTAGGGTTAAGATCCTTATCAGCATTTTACTGGATTACTTCCTTGTCCAAGCATGTTTGCTCTTGCGAATTTCCACTCCAGCCAGCCAATAAAGGCAAGTCAGAGGTGAGGAACAAGACTCCTCCCTGGAGATTTGGAGTCGCTACTGCCTTACAGCTCGCCATATGCTGCTCTGCGGGTTTCTGTATATCTCGTAACACTCGATCAATCACAATACGTTTGAAAAAATTAAAAAATTCTAACATAAGAAGCAATGGATTAGCAAATCAATCTGCCTAGCCTTTACCCAACTAAATTATTTAAAAAAAATATTACTGAAACTTTAGCTAAATAGTTTATCTTAATTACGAAACAAATGAAATATTTACTATCGTTTAAAATTATTGGTTTTACGTAAAAAACTTATCAAAGTTATTATAGGTACTCATTATGCAGACAACCTGTGTTAATAAATATTCCACCAAAGAGGCCCTATAGCCGGTCTGAAACATCTTTTTTTTTACACGCGTATATATAGGTATCGTAAAAGCCAAGGAACTCATTAAATCGTAAATTTTAGGCATGAACACTTTACATAATTCACATCATTCATGAGGCGTTTTCGAATGATGACCAACGCTTTACGATTGCATATTTCGCGCGTCGTTCTGCGTTTTAATTCATAATTCGAAATACTTAGGTATGTGTAATAAAAATTTATTTGGAGTAATTGAGTTTCCGGTTCGTAGTTTTGAATGAGATACTCATTAATGAGGGTTCGTGTTTCCTTGTGGCGGCGATGTTTTAATGAAATGTCATTTTATTGTGGAAAACATGGAAATACGACGTCACGCCGGTTGTTGATGCCCAACGAGGCAGGTGACTCGTGTCGTGACGGCTCCTCCATTATAATTTTGGTTACGAAAATTGAATGATTTTCTTTCTACTAGGAATTTGTTTATTAAATGGCGCAGTTACTTTTGATTGATATTTGTTTTTTGTCTCCTTGAGCCTGGCTTTCTTTTATTTTTGATATCTATCGTTTAGTCATAGCTTATTATAAACAGTAATAATTATAATAGGTCTCCCTTCTGAGAATATATAATTAGAGAGTAGGTGGGTATAGGTACGTAGTAGGCTATGTACCTATATGGGTTTCTGCGTAACATGTGCCAATTAAAATATCAGTTAGCCTTGAACATCAAGTACTTTACTTACTGTTTTTAATTACTCAAATGTTTTAGGTTAAATTACGTCTGTTTAACGTCTTGATTGAATAAAACAGCTCGGTACTCATTTCCTGTCATTAAGTTTAAAAGCTTAAGAATGGAAAAATGTAAACATTAATTGTTCTTTTTTATATTTTTTGTAGACAGGTTTTTAATTATTGTTACGGTTTATGAATGAAACGTTTGTAGAGAATGTTCCCATGCTCACTCAGTAACGAACAAACTATGATTTGATTACAAAGAACAATTAAATGGTAGATAAAATACATAAATAAATAGATGTATGAACGTAAACGAGGCAAAAAGAGTATGTAAGGATCGTAGCAGGTGGCATTCTGTAGTTTCTGCCTACCCCCATGGGAAGAAGGCGTGAGTTTATGTTGTATGTATGTGTATAAAATAAATATTTTTGTTGGAGACTGTGGTGGTGGGTTCGTCCCCGAAGGTACACGTCCGGGAGGGCCACGATTTCTAATTCTCGATAAAGACGATTGAATGTCAATCTTGCTTAAAAGTGGGACCTACCATCATCCATCAGCAGGAAAAGTCTTAAAACCATTTTTTTTATACATATTGTTATACTTGATTTAACATTAAGGATCAGCATAAGAAGAGGACAAGAGTTCATGGTTAAAATAATCGGGTATGGTGCACAATGTGGTATATGACAATATGACTCACCTGAATTGCGACCGCGCCCTCTAGACCTTCTCCCGACATATTCGAATGACACAAAATTTTCTTAACACTTGCAAAATGCATTAGCAATTTTATTTGTATGAGTAAAAGTGGTAAAACTTAATTGTATCGCAACAGCAAGTGACAGTATGGGCCTATCAGATGGCGGCACTGACTATCATTTTATTATAACTGGTTTATGCCTGGGTAGAATTATTGCAACTCTTTCCCGGATGTGCTTTAGTTTTTCCAGGATTTAAAATAATTGTTATTCTCTTAAATTGTACAAAAATAGTTTTTCAAATATTTTTAAATTTAATTTTATAGCTACGTTTGCTACCTACGTTTTGTTTAAATTATTTTATTATTTAAATTCAAATAATGTCTTCTTTCAGTTAAATGTTCCATCTACAATATTCAAGGTACCTACTTTCCCTCCATGGGACGTCCTGTATTTATTGAAATTATGATTCTATATTTCCCAAACTTTTGTGATCCAATTAAATAAATCTCAAAATGTACATAGTACGTGGACAAGATCTTGGAACGTAAAAAATCTAACGTTTTCCTCGTCACTTAACGATTTTGAACAAGTATGTGTTGGCTTATAAAATCTTTATTCCATCATCACCATATAAATTCAAGTGATAATCTGTTATTGTGTTTTCTCTTGACGTGTACTACTATAAACAACGTATCCTAGTACCTACCTGTAACTCCGCAACAGCAAAATTATAACGTGCTTCGTAATAGGCGTGTTCTTTCAAAAATCTTTTTTAAAAATATTATTATATTTTAAAAATAATTTTTGCAAGAATACTTTCAAGATTTGAAATACGCCTATTACGAAGCACGTTATAATTTTGCTGTTGTGGAGTTATAGGTAGGTACTAGGATTTCCTCGACGATAAAATATTAGAAATCATTGTTCTTGTAAGTCCCGACCGTTTACGAGCTTCAAATCAAAACGCAACCAATAAAACTTTATAGTAAAAAATCAAATCACGATCATAACAATGGATTGATTGTTTTTTAAATATCTATAAACGAGTGAGACAACGTCCGCTTAACGTCGCATAAAATAATAAATGTTTGACTCATGAAGTCATGACTCAAGTTTATATGTTTTACCATATCCTGCTATATATTTAATGATTATTACCCAGGAAAAAAAATGAAGAGCCACCACTTATGAATATGATCATACCTACAGGCTAAAACTGTTTTGAACTTCTGAATATTTTAGTCGATAAAATAGAAAAATATCGATGTTTTTTTCGGATGGACTCACTAAGTGGTAGACAGATGGACTGGTTTCGTTCGAGTTTGGGGGGAAAATCGAGTTTGGCAAGTCTACAGCTTTGTCTCTTATTCAATTATGGAAATGCTATTTTATAATACACATACAACTTGTGAGAATGTTACTCGTTAGTGTAACTACGCTAACGACATACTAATGTTATGCTGAAATGTTTTTTTTTTGCATTTGAAAATGCTTTTTCAATCGCTTTAGTAGGGTACCCGTTTTCAAGAAAAGTGCGACTGGGTGTTACCGTCCACGTCCTCAATTATTGATAGAGAAATAAAAATGGTATTGCATTATGCGATACTGAAAGGGCTACAATACTACAAAATATTTTTTGTTTAATGTTTTTAATAGTATTTTAAATTAAAAAAAAAAAAAAAAACGCCAATTTTTATCGTTTCTCTTGGGACTTTTTAAAAGAAAGTTAAACTACTCAAAAACGAAAAATTAGATTGAAAAGACCAAAAAAATGATGCTGGAGAATTAAAAGGGCTTCAAAATTATACCATTGTGGTTTCAATAGGATTATAATTAAGCGTAGATGTTTACCCCTTTCGGAGACACCTTTTTTTAAACCCTCTGATTTTTAAGTGTCTTCGTGAAATAAAGTCATGTTCAATGCGCCAGAAGGTCATGAGTTCTTCGGATTTTTTCTGTTTGTTGTCGTTTTGTAGCTTTTAAAGTTTAATATTTTTTAGATATTTATGTCAGATGTAGAGATACGAAACAGAATTTTGTAAAAAAAAACGTTTTAGTTTTTGGAAAATATTTTTTTGACATCCTTGAAATTACCAGGTGTAATCAAGTTAACCATGTTCAAAAAAAAAACATGATCTTTCATAACCCGAAACTTATTCGTAGACAAATAAGAAAGTTATACCTAACGTGATAACGTGAGAAATATATTGACACATAAACACCAAGATCTACAGCATCCACCGAACCGTTAGGATCAATAAAAAATATTAATGAAAAGTAGGTATAAAAATACCGCGAAATAAAGATGACTATCCATTAAATTGTGACAGAGTTGTTGTCCTCGAGGCGCGTGGGAACGCAGATATTTTGTATCTTGTACCTATAAGTAATACTATTAGTAAGTACATCTTCAAAAGTATATTATTTTTTTAGGTTAGGGAGGATAATATTAGTTACATTTTGTTTAGAGAACTGGTAGTATTAAATAGTTTTTTTTAAACCTATAAAAATATTGCCACTGTTTATTCATTTCATGTACTTCGTTAAATTAGTTTATAACACGGTTGTATTGTAAATGGTTTGTTATCTAACGGAAATAATACCGATAGATTATAAATTAACGGTTCTTACAATCTTACGGTACTTATTTCCTGAAATGTTCACAAATGTAGGGTGTTAATTTTTTTTTTTAAGTATCGTGAACGTATCTACGTGCTACGAATCACTACATTTTATTTATAAAATTTCGATACATTTGGTCAAAAACTCAAATTCTAACGTACAAAACTATCTACAAATAAATAATACATAATGTGCGCGCACAGTTATTTCGCCGAAACCTATTCCAAAACATATTAACGAACATGAAACGAATCCTAAGAGAAAGGTCTTGGAAACATTCCTCAGATACCTAGGAACCAAAGTGAATCCCTAAGTGCCTCTCAATTGGATTAGTAATCGCCTTCTGCCTGCGGGCTGTTTGAAGTCTCATATATGTTCCTTAGAGTACGGAATGGAATTTATTCTCGAACGTAAAATTACTTAACTAACGTATCGTTTGACTGGGTTCTGCGGTTGTCGTACGAATTCTTGCTACAGACAGAATTGAAAGTCGGAAGCCAGAAAGTGCCTGAAACAGAATTTGTGTGGCGTGGCGATCGGATTGATCTGGATCGATTATCATCTATTCACTGGTATAGAACGGCGATATGGCCACTACCTTACTTAACTTTACTTTATAGCACTAAGCACAGTAAGCACTACTGTTTCATTTGAGCAGAGACTGTTATATTTTTGGGCCAGTGGTAGACGATAGACTGGTAGTATTTTAGGTTACCTGGGACTAGGTCATTTGTTATTTTATACCTTCTTCTCCTTCTTTTCGTGTGGTTAGTAAACTAACCTGGTGTCAGAGTTATAAGCCGCCCACGGGCCTCTGACTTGGCTTCACATGCCGTCGAGAAATATCTCTTAGGCATTTTATACCTAATTTGTGATATCAAAATCTAACAGCGTCATATCAAATACTTGTCATTCAATGTTAGCCATTGATATATCAATGATGTTAGCGTAATATTTTTTAAAAGCAACTCAAGATTCATCCTGCATCCAGACACTATTGAATTCAAGCAATATTTTATCTATTTGCCAAGAGCCATCGCATTTGAACATGTCCTATTACATGCTAACGTTACATCCGATGCAATAAATCGCGATAGATAAATGAGCTTGTGTTATGTTATGTTGTCTTATGTTCCGATGATGTAAATAAACTAATAAAAGGCTTATAAATCCTATTACATGCTTGTCGACAAGTGCCTGCCCATCTCATGTAATCCTATATTGCCTTTCGTGGCACCTACGCAAAGGCTGGAGTCTATTGTTACCTCTGACAGGCGAAACTTGTTGTTATTAAAATAAAATAAAAACATTATGACGCTTGTTTTCCTTCAGATTCCTTGAAGGTGTGGGGCACAGTTGAAGGTGCCTTTCACCGCGAACTATATCCTAATGTGCTGAGGACGGTTACCATATAATTTAAGGCGGCAGACCGTTATAGGTACACCGCAGTTTTCCTCGGACTGCAGGATATCCAAACCGATTTTCCCAAAATGAAATATTGCTCTATAGTGACGTTTGACAGGGGAGAATGGAAGAAGAAAACGTGTTCCGCCGACCCCGAGTAACGTGGGACAAGAAGGGCAGGAAATTGATGAGTGCACTTAAAAATTAATTATGATATTAGGTCTATGGTACAATCCACGACGACGCGCCCCACTCCGCTCCGCTCCGTACAAAATTACAGCTTACAGTACAGTCATCGAGGAGTGGGGCGCGTCGTCATGGATTGAACTATCTGTAGCATATTTTTATACAGTAATATTAATAAATTAATCAAAATAGGTAAGTATTAGACAGGTATTGGCAAGGTTGGCGACTTTTAGAATGCACAGCAGTAAAAAAAAACCACGGGACGCTGTGACAAAGCTGTCACGTAACCGACTAAACGTAATACCTGTCACTTCAGTTGCCATGCTACGAAACAGTTGTACTCTTCAATTTAGCAACGTTAAAATTCAAAAATTCAAAATCCAGAAGTCATTTATTCAAACTAGGCTGAGAATCAGCACTTTTCGAATGTCAAAGTTACATATATGACAGTCCCACAAAACGCTCACCCTTCACCACTTCCTAGTGCTTTAGCTGGGAAGACGGTGTGGCGCAACAAACTCCGCAGCAGCACAACTGTCTGTTCAATTAGAAAAAAAAAAAGATTCTATATAATAGTATGCGAAATTATTTACATTACGCAACATTAAACATAATCTAAATTATAAATTAATTGCCATATTATGTCAGCTAGCACACGCCAATATACCAACTTGGTTCTCAGGCAGAAATAAAAAAAATAAAGACTTAAGGTAAACAATATCTAAATAAAAGCCTCCAGTCATAAAGGGCGTGCCCGCTTACATACAGCTATATATAGCTGTACCTAAATGATAAACTAGAACCATAGAGGGAAAATAAATAAAGTTATAATTCGTTGACGTTTAGAGTTGGAGCTCCTTACAATAGACTGATTACAAAATGTTATATTATTATAAATCTAAATAAAGATTGTTTTCAAGCAGTTACAAAGAGTAGTTTAAGAATAAACGATAAAGTTTAACATACATTAATAAAAGAGGAACCTATTGTAAAATGAAAAAAAAAAAATGGTTTTATAGTGACGTATTTTTAAGGGCCTACCGACTATTTATTATTTAGAGTAAAGAAAATAACCACACTTTTGTACTTTTTCAATGCTTTTCGTTGTTTTTTTCATCATACTGCTCATATTACTCATCATAATCCATCACTCAATGCAGCTTGGCATTAGACATTTTATGGTATATTTTTAACTATAATTATAATTGTTAGTGAAGGTATAAACTGCTTTTAAAGACAATTAAGAGGTGTGTTTGAAGATTTTTTTGAAGCATTAATGTATGTTTAATTATGATTTGAGTTCCATCACCGTATTAAAATAAGACTTGAAAATAAATATCATTTTTTTTTTTGGTCAAAATTATTTACGGTTTAAGAGATACACTGCTTTAAAAAACCCCGTTTTCAGAATGCTGCGCCTTAAGAAATGTAATCTATAAAAACCTTGGATCAGTTGGTGTTGCTGATCGAAGATAAAAACCTTTTTTACGCTAATCGGGAAAAAGGTTTACCTTTATTGAACTATCTAAATCTATGTGGCCTAAACCTATAGATACCTACAATAGGTATATCCTGAGTTGTGGACTCGCAGTTCTATACCTATATCTTGCGTATGATGATACTCAGTCTCGTGTAGAAGAGCAAAATCTATTGGCCACTATGGTCCCCGAACTTCAAAAAAATACCTCAAATTGACATCCAGAATAAACCAAAACTAGAAAACTACACGATTAGATCAATAATTAACGAATAAATCTAGACAAGATTTTTATAAAGCAAGTTTGATTTAAAATCCAAGAGTAGGTACCTCATATTATTATAGCTTGTTTGTGGGTCCTAGGACGAAGCGACAGGGGGTAGGTCGTAGGTTCAAATACCTTTGAACTACAGATTATTTTGAACTCACGGGCGCTAGGGCGTTTATTTTGACAGCCTATTAAGAAAATGATGGCTGGCTTTAGTTGCTTTAGGAAACCTGTTTTTCTTCTAAAACTATCGAACTTTTTTGGAAAGAATGGAGAAAAGTTGCAATGTTTTGATACGAATCATTTCTAAAAAACACATTTTCTTTTCGAACTCTTATTTCAGTTAGAAAAGAAAAGGGTTGTTTTAGAAATATCCAAATCTATTTTATAATTGCTTCAAAGGTGGCAACCGCTGAAAAACACCCACGCAACGGAAGGAAAACCTTCGTCTCGTATCAAATTAGAGAAAAGCTCTCTCTTAACTTATTTTTGTTATTTTCATAGCAAACCAATTTTAGAAATAAGCGCCTCTATTTTGTTTTTTTTCCTATAAAAACTTCGAACCTTTTATGATCGCAAATCCTTTTAGGTCAACTCAAGCTTATTTGCATATTACCCTTATTTTGTCATAAAATTAAATAGTGCTAAAATCTAAGCTAACTATAAACTAGAAGTTAATCACCATATCACTAGTTTGGCAGGTGGGTTAACCCTTAATTTATAACTCGCATTCGGTAGAGGATAAACCCTCTATCTGCTTTGAACCTACTTGCGCATTCTGTGGGTATTTATTTCGTTTTAATACATTTTTTTTATGGCAGTAGTTTTTATTACCTGTGATCTGTGAAAGTTATTTGTGACCGATTTGGGAGGGAAAATAATATATGTTTTGCTGTTCCAGCTGTGAAAAAGAGACACTTATTTCAGATGTTTACCTACAACTAGAAGGATTCGATGATGTCGTAGTTGGGAGAAGGCTACATGATAATTATGTCAGTGATAAAGGTGCTACAAATGACATTAGACAAAATACACGATGCTATCACAAATCACAATATCGCGGAGTCCAATATTTTAGACTAGTGACTACTGCGAATTTGAATTTGATTCTGTCACTGACATTGTAATCACAGAAAATAACTCATTACCTACTATAAAATCCTACTCTATCCTCAACGAAAAGATACACATAACTCAAGAAAACTCTGTTTATTTGACGTTTACAACAGCAATAAAAAGTGAAGAGCAAAAGTTTGTGAGCAAAGTCGTTAAGGTGCGATCGCTTAGATAGTCTCTATGTTATCTCTAGGGAGAGTACTAATGTTCTTCTTGTGTTTGTAGAGTTAGGTAGTAGCTCTGATAAAAAGTAACTATGTTAAGAGAAGGAATCTTTTACTATAACTTGTGGAAAAGCCAGGAAGGAAAACAGAATATTTAATAGAAGAATAAAAGCTTCCCTTAAGTTTTTGGTTTGTCAAAGAAACCTCAATAAAAATTATATTGATTTCTGGTCTAACGTTAACCTCATATCCGGCAGGAAAATTCGACGGCAAAAATAGAATAATGTTCATGACATTAATTAGAAAAAGCCTTTTGGCAAGAGGACAAGGATTTCCTGATAGGATTCTGGACTGATATTTAAATTTTCGTGAATTACATTTCTTGCCTCCTTTGTTCTTCTATATCTTCGACCTGATTAACGACCTGGGTATGCTCACCCTTCCTAAGGGCAGAATTATAAGTTTTGCCGATGACACGGCCCTCCTGTTTAGTGCGGACTCCTGGCGCGATGTGTACTCGTACGCTCAGTCGGGCTTCAATTCTGTCACAAAATATCTACGCAGTATCGTACTCACGCTAAATGCGAGTAAAACTCACTACCTTACCTTTGCACTAAAAAAATCAAATTTACCTATAGTGCCGGACACCATTAAAGTCCACTCGTGCCCAACACCGCGTGATGCTGCCTGCTCCTGTCTCCACCTGTCTAAAGCTGAATCTGTGAAATATCTGGCGGTAATAGTCGACAATACCCTTAGATTTCAACAACACATAGACTCACTCATTACTAGGCTACGTAAATTGATTTATGTTTTCAAAACTCTGAGACACGTAGCGGATGACAAACTAAAAAGGTCAGTCTACTTCGCCCTCGTTCAGTCGTTGGTAAGTTACTGCTTAACAACTTGGGGCGGTGCACCTAAAACCACTCTCCTTGAACTCGAGAGGGCCCAGAGAGTTATCTTAAAAGTATCCAATTTTCTCCCATACCGTTATCCTACAGTTCTGCTATACAAGCAAACAAAAATATTAACAGTACGGCAACTATTTATCCTGAACACCCTACTAAAACAACACTCACTACTCACCTATCATCCATCAATGACCCATGGTAAGAGACGATATAATCCCGTAAGTCGCACTCATTCTCCCCTTTCGACAGTATTCTCCAACCGCTTCTTTTGCTATCTGGGACGATTCTTGTACAACAAAATCAATAAAACTCAACTGATTTTTAACCTTAATAAAGGACAATGTAAAAAGAAGCTTGCCACTTGGCTACAAGGGCTCAACTATGATGACACCGAAAAACTACTTACCAGTATGACATAACATATACCAACTGCTGTTTAATAAACCCTCACCCACACCCTATCACACACACACCTCCACACACGCACTCTCACACATACAAATACGAAACACATCTTACGCAAGTCCTCACTACATTACTAATAATGCTAACACTATACAAACACATTTTTATTAATTTTTATTTTTGTTTTTATACCTTTTTGTCTATTTAGTTTTCCATTCATGTATTATTTATTTATTTTTTAAACACCTTATGTTGTACTACAGACTCTAAAAGCATTTATACAACCTCCTAATTCAAAATTTGTTAAATCACCTGTAGCAATATTATCATGCAATGTATCGAACTGCTAGAGGGCGGAGACCTGGTGACCTGAAACACAGGCCCTTAAAGCCTACCTTAGGCACCAGTCTCCCACAGTAAACTAAACCAAATAATCTATCATATTTAACAATGTCTGTAATGTTTATTGTGGTGAGAAAATAAATACTTATACTTACTTATCTTCGTTAATTACTCTCGTATGGATAAACGGGAATGGTACAGGTATGTCACTCAAGCCGAGGTCTAATTTTTAGCCACTCAGCAAGGCGTCAAGGATCAGGTGCGTAGTACTCGCAACCGGTGTGCGTGTATGACCAGAGACGAGGCAAAAGGAGTACGAAAAATGCGTGGATGCGCGCTACCCTATCGCCTTGCTGACACATACATAAGCGCGCATCCACACATTCTTCCCATAGGGGGAGGCAAACACTACAGAACTCCACCAACTACGATCCTTACATACTCCTTTTGGCTCCTTTTGCCTTCTCTTAATAGAAATCCGACGACTGACGAAACACGAAGTTTGCCGAGGGACTTTAAGAAAATAGTTGTACTGTACACACAGAATGTATTGTTTACCACTGCAATTGCGTCAGTCATCGTGAACGTTCTCAGTGTTCGTTGTGGTAGATCAAGCCCGAACACCTCGCCATCAATTTAGATCGTGTTAGCGTTCTAACTACAACACGTCATGTCTTAATGTTAGTTTTAGATTTAATACTGACCTTGCTTGTGTAGTTTTGTGTTTACCTTATGTGCCCATGGTTGTCTGGGTGGGTATATGTTTAAGGTAAGTTATCAGTTGATTATATGACTGATATGAAACAATATCTAAAAGCTTTCTTCAGTGTGACATTTAAAAAAATCGAATATTTTTTAGTCTTTTACCAATTTGAGGAGTTTCTTGCTGTGCATTTCGCATTGCGAGATTATTGGGTTCAAAATCAAAATCATTATATTTTATTTCACATATATCTACATGGGCACTTATGAAACGTCAAAAGCTAGGTGGTGCATGTTTCCAAGGAGAAGAGTCGGCAAGAAACTCCACTGTTGTGGTCCAGCTGTATGTATAGGTACTAGTCTACTGTTATTTTACTATTTAGAACAAAATCACCTTAACTTTTTTTTTTAATAAGGACTATTCAGACTTGGACCCGATAACTAAGTACAATCAATCCCCGAACCTTAAACCATCTTCTTCTTCGTACCACTCTTGTCAGAGCGATCGTCGTCTTCGTGTAGTTTCTTGTCCCGTGCTGCTATGATTCGCCTCACGATTTCTCGCCATCGACTCCGTTTTTTTTTGTGTTTTTAGTGCACTTATACACCAAATCCATCACCCATCACCACCACCCATCAGCCAGGTCCAAATTCAGACCCCAGTAATTGACAATAATGGGTAAAAGTAGCGTATAATCGAACACAAAAGTTATTTTATAAGGACCACCCGTGATCGGTTTATCAAACATCAATTTATTACTTCCTGATACTCTAATTATACTACAACATGTGTCCACGAAAAACTAAGGCCCGTTACGTTCAAAGTTCAAATATAGAACGACACAAAAACAAGTATGGCGTCGCGAACTTGTCTAATATCGCGCGAATTCGGAAGTACTGTTATGGTAGAAGTTCGCGTTATATTAAATTACATTACGATCATATAATGTTATTACATACATAACCCTCTGTGTTCGTGAAGTTTCAGATGTAGAATGTTTGTTAATTATGATTATTTTTTGTTTCCAAAGTTGGGGTGTGATTTTTCTTACTTTTAAGAATTATGGCGATTCTGGCTTATTAGGTCAATTTATCGGCCAAAATTGGAATACTTACGGCCTTGTCGTATATAACCTGCTTATATCCCATTTTAATATCAAACTTTCTAAAGTTAAGTTCTACTTGTTTGTCCATTTAGAAGGTCATTCTATGAAGCTGTAGCTTACAGCTTTTATTCCTACAGTTTTTGAAGGAATAGAACCATGAGCTTTTTTTAATTTTTGAAGCAAGATAGCTGACACATATCAGTAATTTTCATCCTAACCTCTTCTGTACTTATTTTGGTTCATAGCATCAATATTTACAAATTTATCCAAAGGCTATCGCGATCAAAGAAATGTTTTCCTCGTTGTTACACATAGAAAAACATTCCTAAAAATAAGTTTGCACATAATTAGTACTGCAGCAAAAAATTTAACAACATTGAGCTAACAGGGAAGGTTTTCATCCATCCACACTGCTATTCATTACATTGTATAAACTCCGTTCTAGATAAAAATCCAGACTTCAGTTTAGGTTATTTCAGCACTAGGCATTTTTCGCTAAACACTGGATAACTCAGCCATGATCTGAACTATGTGTATCAACACTTAGCTTTTGAAGAACATAAGGAAACCAGAATGTTTTGCTGAGAGTTTTCAGAAGAGATGCTTAGAGATTTTGGGTGTTGATGCAATATTTTCTTTTACTTCATCTTGCTTACGAATTTGGGTGGTAAAGATGGGAATTTGATTGCTCATTGCACTTAGCTACGTTCTCTCACGTGCTAAGGATATAAAGCTCATGTCTCATGAAAAGGCTACTTTATCTCTAATTCCTATTCAAATGTGTTTTTGATAAGAAACCACCATCTGCTACTGTTGCAACAGCCTTTTCTATCAGTTTTCCAGGGGACAATTCGACAATTTAACTTTCATAGTTTTTTGCCTTTAAACATCACCCGTCGTGAAAATGTGTCAATTTTGTTATTTGACACATTTTGACAAATATTTCGCATTAAAAGTTAAATTAAGTAGGGCTCTGGCAGTATCAGTGACAAGTGACAGCGTAGGTATCAATATTCCATTATAGGGTTGAAATATAGTTCATCAATTTAACCTCTATAAATAACGGAATAGTTATTCTTATTATCGACGCTTAAATTAAATACGTGTATGTACCTATTCCCTTTGATGTTAGTCTTCGACTTCGACAAATGTATAAACAGGAAAGTGACCTACTTTATTTAAAAACGAATGGTTGCAGACTGTCCTCTGGTTTATATATAAACTTCAACCGAAGGGTTCGTGTTACAACACAGTTTTATTCAGATTGAATCTCTATGGTTTGTATAATGGATTAATAGTTAATAAAGAACAATTTTGTTTTTGAACAATGGTATTTGATATGCTGTGTTATTCCTAGACAAGAAATATGGATATTTTTGAGTACATACATAACATTACGCCTGTATTCCCTGAAGGGTTAGGCAGAGGAGAAATGTGGGGGTACTATAACCCACATTTCACTAGTTATATTTAAGTCCCATGTAATCTAGGAGGCGAGCCACGGGGTATAGAACTTTTTATACTCTGTGGGTCGAGCATATTGCCATCAACCGGGCACAAATCCAGACTCCGGGCTGCTACTGAGCAATTACAGATGGAAAACCCAATAACTGCCCGACCCGGGAATCGAACCCAGAACCTCATGTTCAGCAGCACATGCAGCAGCATGTGTGTTGTTTTGCTTGCGACCAGTAGACCAACGAACCATTAATAATTCATGAAATATATTTGATATGCTGTGCTATTTCTGGACAAGAAGTAAGGATATTTTTGAGTAGCAGTATCATAACCATGTTCTCCTGTTAGAAAACGGTTTGACCAATATGAATTTCGGGAAAAACCGTACCTCAGCTACAAGTCCTTATTTTATTGCGGATGCGTGCCTACACTATATCGATATGATATCAGGACCAATATAAACGCCTTCTATGAAACTTATTAGTTCCCTAGAAATCGGTCTGTGCGTTAGTAACTAACATTAATTACCTAACAATTTTAATTTTGGTGTACAATAAAGTACTTATATTCTGTCTATCTATGTAAATTCTAAAAAAACTAATATATTAACACATCCAGCAATCAAGCGTATTCGTATATCCATTTCGCGCTCAAATATAAATAATCATAGCACTATCCATAACAAAAAACTCCAATCGATACCTACCCAATCAGTTTCCATAAATCCGCGTAAATAACGCGATGTTTCCGCGGAGTTGCGCGGGCGCAGGTCGGAGTTTGGGCGCCCGCCACGCGCCCCGACTATTGAACCCGGCCACAGATTAGAATAATATGCAAATGTGAGGCGCCAGTGATAACACAACCGACAGTAATCAACTAATGAATAAACAACGATTTTTGACTACAATTAAGGTAGATAGGAATTATCGGTACATAAGTCTCTATTCGTTGTCTACAAAATTAATGTATCTAATTTAAGTTTGAGGTAGGTATTAATTTACTAAGTGAGCATGTTAAAAAAGAGTTTCAAACTTACTTCTCTAAAAAAAGGTTAGAAAAAATATTATCAGAAAAAAAAGGTAAAAATATTAGTAGGCGCTAAAGTTTTTACGAAGGAAAATAGTAATCCTTTCTTTTGTAATAATAATATATTATTATATATACACGAAGACATTTTCAAATGTCTGTTTGATTTTTCAGAAACCACACAGATATTTGGTACATAGGTGAAGGTTTGTTTAACAATTTATTTGCCTTGTTCACATAAACAAAAATGACAGTAGACAAGACAAATTACGTTTTAATTATTATAAATAGCAATATTTGATGTTGGTATTAAACAAAGTAAAGTATCAAATAGTTCTGTGGGACGAACAAAGACCTTTTGACTATTAATAACACTCATTTATTTATTTGGTAAAAATAACTGATGATAAAAATAATTTTAATAGCACGTTTTGAATAATTTTGATGAAAAACGAAAACAACATGGAAATTAAACATTGTTTTATTTAAAAAAAGACTTTTTAAGGCGTAGATACTAGATATTAAATAAGTAACCAAAGGTGAGAGGTGAGCATTTTATTTTAAAATATATTTTTCTGTAATATGGAAGTTACGAGTATTTTTTTAAAACGTCTTTATCATTATGCCAGTTCTGCTGCTTTTATGGTCTGTAAAAATAGGCTTTATACAATTTACATAATTATATCTTTATTGGCGCCAACGATGTGTCACTCATACCTTTTATGGCCTCTTTAACAGAAATGGCAAGCTGTTTTATCAGTTACCACCAAAAACGCCTAAAACCTTTACCTACACGCAAAAGAAAATAGGTATAAAATTCATTCAACCCCGATCATAATCAAATGTCGCTCCTACATCATAATCTTTGATCCCCAAACGTCACGCATTTTACTCGTTAATTAAGTAATATTCTTTTCTGCTGTTTTACGCACGGGTATTACACCGATCGGCCTTGTCCGATAACCCGGCAGAATTAAGAAGTGATGAATAAATACTCTATGGTCTTATTATAGGCTGTAATCTTAATTTGGTCGGGTAACGAGGCACTAAAGGGTATAGGGCAAATCGCGCCACACTGGTTTGATAATTGTAATGTTTTCTATTTATATTTTTATAATTTGCGTATGTACAATAATTCTAGGCCGTACTGGCCTCAACGTGGAAAACTGAACGCTACATTAAATTCTAATGTTTTCTGTAAACAGTAGTAGATTGATAGGTAATGATTGTGGCTAAGTAATAACAGCCGCACGGGTCGATCGCTCAGGTTAAGCTACGCTTGCCGCGGGTGGTCCGTGGATGGGTCAGTGGTTGGTCCATCTTTACTTAACAAGACCCCTCCGTGCCTCGGAATGCACGTTATGCCTTTGGTCCCGGCTGTCATTCGTGGATCTTTGACAGTCGTTACGGGTCGTCAGAATCCCGAAAGTCTGACAACCAGTCTTACCAAAGGGTATCGTATAACCCAGTAACTGGGTTGGTATTCAGTCGCATGCGGTTAGACGAGAACCCGACCCTAACATAGTTGGAAAAAGGCTAGAAAGCTAAATGATAGTTTCTGTAAACAGTAGTTGGTTACTTTTCAAAGTTGATTGATTGGTAACGATTTTGTGCGATTGCTCAGTTTTTAGTGTATCGAATCGGGGGTATAATGATGGTTATTATATACTGAAGCTTTGTCTTTTTGATGATAAATCTTGTTAGGCAATGTCTTAATCTTCATGAAGTGTTTCATTAATTAAGTCGAAGAATTATCTGCCTAATCAAATATTGCATTCTAGTGCCAAGTTTAGTCTCAAATTCCATAATTATCCTATGACAGCCGAGTTTCCGGTTCAGGCCGGTTTTAGCATGTTTGCTTTTTTTTTTTGCGAATTGTAAACAGAGTAGTAATTATAGAAACTAATAGTAGGTACTGGTTGTATTCAGATATTTGGACGTATTTTTCCTTGTAGTTAGTAAGGAGGCATAACATAATCAGTCTATAATATGCCCACTGCTGGGACCCAGGCCTCCTCCCGATTAGAGGGAGTGGGCATCCACCACGCGGGCCCAGTGCGGGTTGGTAGATGTCAAATGTTTTCGATTTTTTGGTTCTAGGACCGTTTTGAGAGTAGTGTTGATGAAATAATTTACACAAACTAACAGTACGAGAGCCCACGACCAAAATCATGTCACTCGTTTTACAGCCAAACCGTATAAACTCGTTAGTTTAGATGATTCTGAATCCGACTCGATGGGCTGGGCAGAACCGGTCAGTTTTATGGGAAACCGTTTCTGCTATGCCAAAAAAAGGGCAGATGGTTTCATCACAATATGTCTGATATAAAAAAAATACATCGGTACCTAGGTTTCGTAATTTTATTACGAGTTTGTTTTCTGAATTTTGCGTGAAAAACCGATCTGTCTCACAGAAAACTGTTTAAAACTGTTTTTTTTTAAATCTTTTGTTTAGAAGGTATATAGTACTGGGGTTACTAAAAACCTGTTTTCAGTAATTTTAAATGTCTAAATAACGTTTCAGAGTCGCTCGGCAAACGCGCGGTGCTTGTTAAGCTCCGTTTTCTCACACTGATGATGAGTCTGACGATAAAAATGATGCTTTATTTTCAATAAACAGTAGTTTTCATACGTTATCCCTTTTTCCTTTTCTCCAATTTATAAAAAAAAAAACCTTTTAATTTCAGTTTGATGGTTTCGGTGAAGGTTTTTATTAATCGTACGTAAAAACGCCGCAATACGATTTATTAATAATTTCTGACTAGGGAAAAGTTGTCTGATTAGTAACGTGAGATACTATTTTTTTTTTCTTCTATGTCTGTGCAATCTTTTTCACCATTTCCAACAGTTTTCAGACAGAATGCTATTTTACCGACCGGTTCAAAATGGTTTCAACACATAAGATGCTCAAATTTTCTTCTGAAAAATAATTTATTCGCATCAACTGACCAATGTTCACATGAAAACAAGATTTTCAGACGGGTTGCTATGGGTTTTATTTTTTGCCTCATTTTCATATGTCTCAAATGGTTTCCTGGGTACGTGTGACGCTACTGGTTTCTGAAAATTGTGTTTTCAGTATCTAAAATCTATTTTCCAACTAAATAATTTTCTTTTTTTCAATAAACTTATTTTGGCGCAGCCGTGAGGCACACACTATTATTGCTTTATGATTATTTTCACTTTTTATTTTGTTATTATATGTTTCACGAACTGTGTCCAAATAAATATTATTCTTTTTTTCTTTAAATTGTGAAAATCAGACTACAGCTATGAAACATTTCGGTATTTTTTTATATATTTAATAACGTGGTCAGGCCAGACGTGACGCGAAACGTTTCTGAAACAAAGATTTTTGGAGTCGGAATAAACAATTCTATCGATTTTATAAGCAGGGTTTTGTTCGCAAAACGATAGGGCAAAAATGTTGGTCTGCCTAGGTTCGAACTACGACATACAACTGGTGAGCCGTGGTCGTTACCACTGAGCCACAATGGCTCTCGGCTCTCTTAAAACGTAGGTAGTTGACTAGTTTACTCGAATTTATCCGCTGTGACTACGCAGTAATACAGTCGGGCTAATTAATTGCTAAGCAAATTGATATCTTACTTATTAAAGAATGGCAGTTGTGTTTTTAAATACAGACAATTTAAGTTGTTAGTCAATACTTAAAAATTAATTTCCTTGAATTTACCATAGACGTATAAAAAAGGAATTTACATAGAAATTAAAAATATTTAGAATACAATCTAAGTGTTTTCAATTCTATTAAAGCAACGAACCATTGAACTCAACAAAAGTTAATGAGCCATTACCTTACTAGTTGGTTAAGTTTACTGGGAGTTTAATTTATTCGTTTTTCAGTTAGTTAAGTTGTAGTGTAAGTATACGAATGACCCAATTATCAAAGTTGGAATTCATTTGAGCACATCTGTTTTATACCAATGTTGAAAATTATCATAATTAAGTACAAAAACGAAATTATAAAAAAAAAAAAACGAAAGTTTAAGGATAAGCTTTCTTAACGACTCCTATATACAGGAGCGACGCGACACCGCGAAATTGTTCCACCAGTCGCGTCGCGCCGCGCCGCCCGTCCGTCGCCGTCACGTCGCGTCTGTCTGCGGGAGCCTTAATGAGACGTGGCCACACATACCTACGCAGTAAGACTAGACAAAAATTGTAATTATCAAGATAATTTGTGTTTTTTTTTTAAACAACCTGTCAGTCCGAATTCTTCGTCTAGACTGCCTCTTACGTTTCCCTCAACCTCTTGGCATCAGATCAAAGTCAGACGTGACCTACTCCTACTATTTCGTTGACCAGTCGAAACAGAAAATAGAAACATTTTTTTACAGTTGGTTCTACTGTATCATGCCTTTTCCAATAGACTTGCCTTGCTTGACTTGAATTGCCCGTGGTCCACGACGCCGACGACGCTACTCAAATCTGACGTGTTACAAACTCAAATTACCAATGAGAAGCGGTTTCTTTACGGTGCGGCATATAAACTGTGCCGTTGAAAAACCGGGTCTGTCAACACGGCGAATAACCCGTATTTTTCACGGCAAGAAAAACGAAGTCACATCGTGTGCAGACCGTCATTGCTAGTAAATACTAGTGCTGTGACATTCTGGATACTCATTGAGAGTCATTCGTGATTTGAGTTTGTAACACGTTACTCTCAGTCGTATTTATTTTATGTTATTTGATCGCAAACAAACCTCCGCTGTGGACCTGGTGTTAAGTAATTACCGCCACCGAAGGGCATCCTGTAATACCAGATGAATCGCAGACACGTTGCCGTCTCGAATCAATCTGCCTAGAATTTTTCCAACAATGTTGGGGTTGGCTTCCAGTCTAACCGGATGGAGCTGAAGACTAGTATTTTACATGGAGCGACTGCCTATTTGACCTCCACAACCCAGGTACTGGGTAACACGATACCCTTGGTAAGACTGGTTGTCAGACTTTCGGGCTTCTGACGACCCGTAACGACTGTCAACGATCCAAGAATGACAGCCGGGACCAACGGCTTAGCGTGTTTTCCGAGGCACGGAGGGGTCGGTATGTTATGATGGTCACCCATCCACGGACTGAACGCGACAAGCGTAGCTTGACCTGATCGATTGACCCGTGCGGCTGTTATTACTTAGCCACGAGCCTTCCCAAATGCAAGGCAATGTCTCATGGGTCTAAAATGTTATCTCCTGTAGAAGGGGTTCCCCCGACACGCTTTAGCATGACCACAATAGAACCGGGTTTTGTCGACGGAAAAATATACAAAAAAAATGACAGACAATCAATCACATTTTGTCTATTCTTCCGTCGACAAACCCCGTAGAAAGCCCTTTTCTATGGTTGTGTGTATGCTATACGCGTAGATAAAAAGTGTTAGTACAGTACAAAGATCAGCCATATTTTGCCATTCGGCAGGCAAATATTTAAATCAAGTTATTATTATTGTATTTTACATTTACATCAAATTATTAATCATATATTATTTTCTGCATCAGTCACTTTTTGTTTGATAATGTCACCGCAATTATACCTTCTTATTACTAGTGAGAGTTTATTGCAGTGGGTCATTAACCGGTCCAGAATGGTTGTCACGCGGAAGTATCGAACCGATTTTGAAAATAATTGTAAAAACTCCGTCTTGAGAAACACATACACACGTAAGTAAGCAAAATAATCAGGTAGAAGTTATTGTCATGCAAACTTGTTTTAAGAAAGACTAGAAACCCTTAAACATATAAAACATTCGATAAAAAATGAAACCAGTTAGCAATAGGTAACTAGGTACACGCTTCGAGTAAATTCCGATCGATAGAAACATTTTATAGCCACAAACGACATCGATACAATACACAGAGGTATCGCGGAACCTTGACAGAGTTACTATGAAACTCGATCATTTGAATTCGTAAAATTTTGATGTAACCACGTTTTTTGGCCTTTTTGTTTGACTACATTTTAGCTTTTTGTTTATTTTTTTACGTGTCTGTTTCTCGTACGTGGTTGGGTTAATTGAATGAGGTGTAAATTATTGTAGCTGATAATAATTATGACTGGCTGCCTCGTTGGTCTAGTAGTTGCAATCGCTACTACTGAGCATGAGGTTCTGGTTTCGATTACCTGGTCGGGTAAAGTGTTATTGGGTTTTCCATCAGGAATTTTCTCAGTTGTTACTGAGAAAATTCCGGGCACAAATCCAGAGTTTCAGGCTGTTGCCTGAAACTCTGGATTTGTGCCCGGTTGATGACAATAGGTTCACCCCTTATTACATGGGACTGAAACATAACTGGCGAAATGTGGGTGTACTATACAGTACAGTAGCTCTGCCTAACCCTTCGGGGATTACAGGCGTGACGTTATGTTAGTTATTATACTGTTTAATCATTACTGGACGTAGCGGAAGTAGTAGTAGTTTTGAATAGTCACTCTTTGTACGTTCATGAACAATGAACACTAACAAATCAATGTTGTCTCTTCCATCAATGGAACCTAGACAAACAAACTGTCCTCAGGACCACTAACCGTGGAAAAAACTAAACAATAGATCAAGCACCCTTTTCTCATCAGACTTGGGGGCTCTGACCGCAGCCCTGCTTTAATTGGAGCCCCTCTCCGCACGAGTGGCTATAGGAAACTGCTTTTTGTGCTAGTTTCAACCCTGATCTTCGAAATGTTCAAAGTTCGTTGACTGGAATTTAAGGTTTTAGACTTGGTCTAGGGTTAGAGCTAAACCTAAGTGTTTTTGTGTGAACGTCGCAAGTTGAATTGTTAGCACCTTTTGCGGGTCGATGGTTCGACTAAATGTCGTAAATATTCCATGAATCTGACTAAAGCATCTATACATAATCGTACTGTATATTATAACCTAGCTTTTTTCAGCGGCTTCGCAAGTGTGGTGGTTGGAAATTATCCCCCGGGAACGTACTACTGCGATAAAAACTATCCTAAATTTCATTCCAATCAGTTCAACCGTGTTTGCGTGACTGAGCAACAAACATCCAAATAAAAAAACATACAAACTTTCATATTTATAATATTAGTAGAAAGTAGGATAGTACGATTAGTAGTATAGTAGGAAGTAGGATTAAAGTCGCCTTACATGTCTGTCTGTGTGACCGCGTTATTCTTTCGATTTTGATGCGGGTTTCACTATTAATTAGAGAATTTATTCCGGAAGGTTGTGTTAGTACGTTTATATTAAAGTAAATTATAATAAATATATCTCCATGTTTTGTCAAGTCGTTAAAATCGCACGAAGCAGGGACGGTTCGATAGTGTAATTATATTAAAGTCAAGCAAAGTTTCTCAAGTCCACCAGCCACAGTGTAAAAAATACCGGTATTGCCGCCATAATATTAGTCTGCGATCTGTCTAATCTAACCTAATTCACGCCAACAAATACATTAAGGGTGTTTCGTCGTTTCGGACCACGAGTGGTTCGGACCGCGGTGTGAAACGCCGAAGAGCTCTTAGGAATAGGCTGTTTCGGACCGCGGTGTGAATCAACCATAGAAGAATTTGAATGGGTTTATTCGAACCGAGAATGGAACAAAAAGTTTTCTCAGTAATAATGCTTAAAGTACAGCCAAGCACAAAATAAAATAGCGAAAATAAAATAAAATAAATCAAATTTTGTTTTGCACGCATTTGTTACACATGGCTTGCCGCCTACTCTACGTAATACTTTTGGTACCTATTTACAACTCTTATTTTTAGTATGAATAATGATGTATTTTAATGTTGGTGGGCTGACCAAAATATGTATGTGTAAAAAATATATAAAGTGTCAGTCTCGGTACACACGTTACTATCTCTTTGCTATTTTAAGGACTCCAGGTAAAAATTATCCCTTTGTAAAACCCAGTCTGACTGGCAATAAACAATAGAAAAAGATAGAGCGCAAATATGGGCGTCTGATTGGTTCATCTGAGTCTTAGGGCCATAAATAAAGGGCCATAAATAATTTATCTATATCTATCTTGCTTGCACTTATGGGTCTTATGGAGCCGTCTAGTGAAGGACCTAACAATAAAAGACATATTATCGATAACGTTTATTATTGTATCTTCTTCACAAAAGTAAAAAAAAATAACAATATTCGATATTAAACTATATTTAAAAATTATATACAGTATTTTCATACACAGAGAAAGAAAGTTTATTACAAGAAACAAAGTAGATCATATTGTGTCCCTTAAATACCTGCCTCACACATTTGGCTCAGTCTTCTCGTGTGACATTATCTATGGCTTGGTGGAGGTGATTTTCGACATCTGCTATCTTGAAAGTATTATTGTTCATCGCAACTTCTTCCTTTACTTGTGCCCAAATTAGTTTTATCGTTAGCACGTGCACAGGTAGCCGTTTATCGATAACTAGGGTCCGGCGCGTTGCACATTCCGATCTTTTTTGACTTTTATGACCTGACGACTCAGGTGATAACGCGCGAACGTTACTATTAGCATGCGTTTGAATGTAAAAGGATCTCAGTACCCTTCTGGCTTTCATAGTGGGTTTAATGTGACAAGATGAAGTGCTTTCCAAATATTGTGAACTTGTAAATCAAACAAGGTAAGTAAATCAATCATCTCATAATTTTCGAAGTAATATTTTCTACTTAGCTATAAATAAATAAAGAAGCTCCATGATTACTTTTAATGTTTCACATTTCTATGATAGGCAGCCCAAAAAACATCAATAGTTAATATGAAAAACCCTGGCATTACTTAGTTATTTACCATAAAAAGTAATTAAATTACCTATATGAATATGACCAATTTATTTTTAACCACATACGTTTTCATGCATACTTTTTGTTTAGGTTGCTGCTTCATCTCTCTGAAAATGTCGGGTGACCCATCAACTTCACATGGTGGCCCAACTATCCACTTTCTAAAAACGAAGAGAGGTGGCCAAATGCTGTGTCGTGCTGGGTTTAACTATGTGTTAAAGCGAACAAACAAAGACGGCTCTGAATTATGGAGGTGCACCAACAAAGATTCTAGTAAGTGCAACGCAACAATCAAAGTCAAACAAAATCCACTTTCAATACTTCATGAGACTGCCCATAACCATCCACCAAGGGAAGAAGCAGAGATTGAAATAGAGAAACAGATTTATTTATGTACTGAAACAGTCAAAAAGAATATTAATAAACCAGTAACGCAAATTTTTGAGGATACCATACAAAATCTATCCGACCAAGGAGTAAATTTTGTAAATCCATTACCAAAATTTAAAAATATCAAGAACAAACTGTACAGACAAAGAAATTCATCTGTGGGTGCTAAAAAACTGAACTTCCGAAAAGCCCGTGACCTCGAAGTACCGAAAAAATTTGAAAATTTCTTGTTTGCCGAATTCAAACACAAAAACAAGCGCATCCTTATTTTTGCTAACAAAGAAATGATTAAATATTTAAAAAAATGTACACGATTTCTTATGGACGGCACATTCAAAATTTGCCCGAAGTGTTTCTACCAAGTATACACTATTCACGCTGATGTAGGCAGCAATGATGAATACGTAAATGTGGTTCCTGTGCTGTATGCATTGCTACCCGACAAGAAAAGAATCACATATGACATTTTATTTCAAATGATAAAAAGTCAAGTAAAAGAATGGGCGCCTACACATATTTCAATGGACTTTGAAATGACTGCGATATCAGCAATCAAAGATTTATTTCCAGAAGTCAAAATAGTCGGATGCTATTTTCACTACATTCGCAGTTTATGGCGTAAAGCTAAGCAATCGGGAGTATTGAAATCAAAACTGGGCGCTAACCATGTGAAATTGTGCATGGCATTGTCACATTTACCGCCGGACTTGTTGGAAGATGGCTGGCTATATGTAATGGCAGAAAGTCCAAAGAGTAACGAAGTCACACAGTTCAATGACTATTTTGTCAAAACATGGCTGGAACATGATGTGTTTTCAAACACATGGAACACTTTCAATGAAAGTGACAGAACCAACAACATGGTGGAGTCATGGAATGCAAGAATAAAAAAGACCATTACAGAAAAACCCAATATTGCACAGTTTCTTGAGGGAATACAAAAAGATGCCAAATATTATTGTGGTATATTAGCAAGAACTGGTGACATCCAAATTTCAAAAAGGAAAGCAGAAACCATTGAAATGAATCAAAGAATAAAGAGCATTATACAAGAGTTATTGACTGGTGAGATTACTGTCGGTCATTGTTTGGAAAAATTGAGAGTTTAGTGCATTTCAGTTTAATAATAATTAAAGTAAATTTTTATATTCTGTTGATTTTAAATATTTTTATTTTATTTTTACTATTGGTTAAAAATTAAGAGTTTAATGTAAGTTGAATTTGTATGGGTATATTTTATTATTGTCATTTGCATATTTTAAAACTAAATGAAAAAAAACCTGTTAATTTAAAAAAATACGTATGATGTTTCGAATTGTCGTTTTAATCAGTAGTAAATACTTAATTATTATTTGTTGATTAAAGTTTTGTTGTATATGTATTTGTTAGTTTTAAGTCAGAATGTGTACCTAATGTTTCAACTGTGATTTAAACTAGTTCTTAATTACTAATCAAACTGTGATTTTAATTCAACCACTTTTACTAAATATTAGTATGTGATTGTGATTTTGAAATATAATTACAAAATATCAAGTCGTAACTGTTTTATTTTCATGAAACACTTTTCTACTCGACTGTACATACAAACTTTGAAATTAGCTTGTACCTAAACATAGTGGTTCGAATCGCCCCATTCCTAAGAGCTATTGGTCGATTCACACCGCTGGGCGCTCCAAGGACCGCCGCGGTGCGAAACAGCCCATTCTTAAGAGCTCTTCTGCGTTTCACACCGCGGTCCGAACCACTCGTGGTCCGAAACGACGAAACACCCACATTAAATAAACGATAAAAAAATACATAGAAACGACAACATTTGGCAGTCAATTATCGCTAGGTACGTGTCGCCATTTGTACTAAAAAGAAGAGTTGCAGAAGTTCTGGTTCAGGAAGGCTTGATAGACAAACAAAATGCCAATGACCAACGCCCAAATGCTGAGGTTTACGAATCATTCATTTAGTCCAGTAGATGAATTTTATGATGACTGTTTTAGGTTATCCTAATCTTATCCGTCAGATAATTGTAACGAAAGTGGCTCTCCAGATTCTAAGTGACCTCAATGATTTTTATGTAACAGCCGTATTTGTAAGTGAAGATCTTTTGTGAAGATTTAGGAGACCATCTATTACAGCAGCCACTTTTACGTCCTCTAAGTGAAAACGATGAAATTCTAGGAAACCAAAGTTTTTTGCACATCATAAAATGGTGGATATACTGTAAGTTTCTTCTCTGTGGCATCTATAAAATGTGCTATTACGTTCGTCTACGTCACGTGCGCTTGCGATTGAGGCCGACTGTTTAACGTACGATATTTTTTCGCACACAAATATTAGAGTATGCTCGGGTGTTTTGAGAAATATTGTGTTGTGGCTGTGAATTGGAAGGCTGTTAGCCTTGTTTCTTTAAACAGCTCGCGATGAGAGGCGATTTATGATGAATTGACTGTAATTAAAACTTGATGCAAAACGTGGGTAGGTAGACAGTGTGGGGACAAGGTTTAAGGAAAATACTTCGTACCCTGTATAGTTTAGCCGTTGCCGTCGTTTTGTGATGATTGGTTGATGGCGTCAGGCTTGCCTCCAGTTACATGGGACTTAAACAGAACTGGCGAAATGTGGGTGTGCTATTAGCACCTCTGCCCAACCCCTCAGGTAACACAGGTGTGATGTTTTATGTGTGTGTATCATAGATAGATAAGACTGTTTATTATGCACCACAGTATCAACGTCTGAGCAAAAACTTCCTCACAAATCATGAAAAGATTACACAGGGTCCTTGACTGAACACTACTTTCTTACGAAAAATATCCCTTTGAAAAATACCTTTTTTTCCTAGTTTTATGTTTAGTAGGGGTCTTAGTTTTTTAAACAGCGCTATTACGTCGCACCGGGCGCGGCGCCCGCGCAGCCGTGAGGCCCACCGTCGAACGTAGTGCGTAGTAAAATTATGTCTCAACTCAAGCTTGTTCTAACTTTTTTTAGACTTTAATCACAAGTTTATTATATTTTTTTTAGGTATTTTGCTACGAAATATTGTTGTATGTAATTAACGTTCCTATGAATTTATTTTTATGGTTCATTAAAAAATATGATATATATATATATGTATTCGGCAAGTTTAAAAAAAAAAAACTTTTTAATTTTAAGTTCAACATTGTTTTAGATTCGTATGTCACGTAAATATATGCCTAAGTAGACTTTAATTTGAACTTATATATATACCTACCTATTAACCTGACAATTTTTCATATGACATGGTTTTTTACTGCACTGAGTTTGCTTGAAAAACCGGATGTTATGAAACGAATCAAGTAAACAGAAAGTAATAACAAAGGTATTCAAGGATTATTTTAGTTTTACAATAATGTGTGACATCATTGAGGCCCACCGCCATCTCTGCGCGGACATGTGAGGCCCCTTATATTGACCGTTAACCACATCGTAGAGAGTTGCAGAGAATCAACTCGTTACAAATGAAATACTTAAACATTTAAAAATATAAGGAGGCTGTTCATTTACGAGAAAACCGTTCTATCAACGCAAGATATCAACAGATGTCTATGAAAGTTAATGAAGGATTCACTTAAAAGTAAATAAATAGTATGTAAAATTTCTGTAGATTAGCAATGCTGCTCTCAACTCAATAAATACAGGTGAAATTCAAACATATCTTTAACAGATTAACAGATAAAATACTTGGATTGGAAGAGATGATCTGGCGCTTAGCAGCCATTAAAATACAGGTGTCTGCAGTTATAGCGTGTCTCAACACAAAGAACAATTTGTCAGCGGGGTGTCCGCATCCGGACAATTTAGAAGTTATTACCAGACGGGTTCCGTATTACGCAATATTTCTAACTAGTGACCCGTACTTCACGCGGTTTTACGACTATAGAGATATCTTTATTATATGTAACTTTAATATTAATGTAGGTACTTATTATGTACTATCGAAGAAGTTCATATCTATACACCGTAAGGACTATTTCTGCTTGCAGCGCTCGGCCGCTATAGAACCGGGGCGGTAACAGATGTGGTCATCGTGTTCACGGGATTTTGTTTTCAAGCTGCTTAGATATGAAGTTCTTCGATAGTACCTTAACCTTCCGGAATAAATTCACTAAATGATGTTGAAAACTGTATCAAAATCCGTTGTGTAGTTTAAATAAAACAACGTGGTCACACAGAACAGACAGACACGAAAAGCGACTAATTTGTAATATTAATTATTATACAGCATGGCTGGGACATCGATGCGAAAACTGTTACCATGGATTCAGTATCTAAAGAAAGAAAAGAAAGAAATAAAATAAATTTATTCGAATCAGGTGCACACAATAATCAAACAAAAAAAAAAACTTAAAATTGTATTGTGTGCCTCATGGCTGCGCCAAATAGAGCCAGTTCAGCATAAATGCCAGACACACATACATTATGTCATGATTCTGAACCCCACTGCGTTGAAATTTTTCGTCGGTTATTTAAAAAATCATTTGCTGTTGCCCGCGTAGGTATTGTACTTTTCTATGAAACAGCAGTTTTTTTTTTTAATAACTGAAGATTTATTTTTCGCAGGATTTTTCAGAATCTTTTTTTTAAGTTTTCGCGTCGATGGCCACCCTGTATAGTTAGTTATAGATGCTGCTGGGCCTTCTGTAAATTTCTTCTTGTGGTTGGTAATAGTGCGTGCGTTCGTTGTTCTAATTCTTAGTTAATTTCGTTGACACGGTTTCTTTTCTCTTATTTAGAGGTTCACGGTCAATAAACAATGGGGTCAGCTGAACTAGTTCTATCCTGGTTTCAAATAGGGCGCTGGGACAAACAGTAAACAACAACATTGTTAGGAAATAGAACATTTTGTTCCCACGGTATAGGCAGCTGAGATATTACGCATTTTGTTGGTAAATTAAAGCACAAAAACATGTTTTTTTTACACTTTTCAAATCTCTGTGTAGCTCTCCACTGTCCAAAAAAGAAGACAGGATTCTGAGAAGAAAACACAGAATAATAATAAAGGAGACAGGGAAATGATGAATCCTTCATAATTATTACGAAAAAAATCCTACTAAGTAGTGATTTGCGAATCACCTTATCTAGATATTTATGTTTCGCGATGACCCTGAAACATGCTTTTACGGTAATTTCCATAGAATGACTCAAACATACCATAGTATATTTAATTGTTTTCCAAATATTTTTTCGCCACAAGGCTACGTCACGAGGTTGTGAGTTGAGCTGCGTCTGCGCATTGAGGCCCACCGAGTACTGTTTCAAGGCCCATTGTTACGCTCCGCAGCGGTTTAGTTTTCAATAATATTGTGTATCAAACAAAACAAACGTGGCAATTTTGTTATTTATTTTTATAAATTCGTTAATCATTGTTGTGAGTTTAAAGAACGTAGGTGGTTGAAATGAAAGTATTTTTTTAGGACCTAAATACACAGTTAAATAATGGACTGCCCAGTTCTTAGTAGAGTACCTAAATGGGCCTAAAATAGCAAAGAATACAGACAAAGAAGTGGAATAATAAGCATACCTGGAAAGGGCACTAGATTGCCGATTGAAATGATGTGTAGGATTGTTAAAAATATCTTTCTTCGTATCAGGATACGGAAATCCGGCAAGTCACAACTATTACCTACGCACGGTATATTTTAAGAAATCCCTCACGAAAAGCAACCATGCAAATAAAGTGCTCGAAAGCCAAGTAAGATACTATGTAGATTCACTTTTCTGCTGATCTCCATGAGAAAAAATGCTAACAAAACAAAACGCCATCCCAAAAATAGGTCAATACAATACCAAATCACCCAGTTACTGTAGCTTCCTAAGTGCCGTAGTACGCAACATGTTGGGTCAACCTGCCCTAGATACATTAGCAT
The DNA here is from genome assembly GCA_963853775.1 of Xanthia togata. Lineage (NCBI taxonomy): Eukaryota > Metazoa > Arthropoda > Insecta > Lepidoptera > Noctuidae > Xanthia > Xanthia togata. The sequence goes on from OY970801.1 coordinate 2,370,779, forward strand.
ATGCCGCGGGTTACCCGGGTAGTCGGGTACTACGGGTAGTTGGGTTATAGCCGTCCCTTCCCGGATTGGCTTCGTAAACCGCTGCGTTGCCGATTTTTAATAGTCTTCTAGGAAGATTGGGGTTTTATAGGCAGCTTACGTATTTGTGTAGTTAGATAGTGGATAGTACAGTATTATGTGTGGTTCCTTCAGAATATTCATATGAAACACATCTGGTGCCGTGTTTATGTAAAAGGTTATGCAGTGTTCTCTTGGTATTTACAAAAATACAATCAAAACAATCGAATACAATCTGGATTTTACAATTTCATCGCGTCGCATCACATCGCCCGCTCGCGTATTACTTCTACGTTTTTGCTCGGCTCCTAAAAAGAAAAAGAATTGGGCCATCATATGTAAAAAGATTTTTTCGAATCCGACAGGCTGTTCCAGAGATTCGAAAATCAAACTCAGATTCATTATTAGTATAGACTATAGATAATAATAATATAGTATACATATACAGGGTGATTGGAAGCTGGGTGCAAAGCTTTAAGGCGAAGACAATTTAGAACCATTTAAGCCATGGTTATTTTAGACGAAGTCTTACTATTTTTTTTAAGGTTATAAGGTTTACAAAAAGTATTTAAGTTTTTTTTTTTTTCGTGAACTTAAAATGTCTGTAAACAAAATGTCTAACGACAAAGAAGCCTAATACTTGTTTTGCTAGATTGCTTACTCATTACTTTAATTAAATAAAATAAAAATTAATTCATTTATCATTTAATTTGGCCAATAAATAACAAGCAGTTAAGTTAAAATTTTGGGAATATTCGAAAAAAAAAACATAAAACTTAGGTTAAAAAAAATTGGTAAGACTTCGTCTAAGACAACCATGGCTTAAATGGTTCTAAATTGTCTGTACTACCTTCGCCTTAAAGCTTTGCACCCAGCTTCCAATCACCCTGTATATTGACAGCAAATATATAGATAGACATAACACGTTCTTAGTAAGCATTAATCGAATACGTTACTTACTTACGTAAATAATAGAACAGAAAATCCTTTCTTCTAATTTTCCTTCACCAAACACGGAAATAACAAGGCTAGTGAATCAATCGGGGCTACCCTTGAACCCTGTCCTCGGGTTTCAAATGCCGCCCCTCGGCGGGTGATACACCGGGCATCGATCCGACCGCGATGTGACGGTGACATGCGACAGTGTGACTTGAATAACGTGAAGCCACGTTGTTGATGTCTCTTTGTAGTTTGGGGATGTAATTTTGACATTGTGACTTAATTTTTTTGAACGGGAAGTTGAAAATATTATTTAAGTATCGATTTTAACAAGATTTTAAACCAATTATTTTTAAAAGAGTAGCCGTAGAGTTTCTTGTCTTTTCACCTAGCCTTTAATACGTCCGTACAAATACGTCCAGACACAATTAGTGACGAATGTTTCCTAAAAATGTTTGTGCGCGGCAGGTAGGCAGCGTTCGCGCGCGGCAGTCGTCCAAACACAGCGCAGCACTCCGCGGCAGCCGCGCACTATTGAAGGTTGGTCACTTTGGACACAGCTTAAAATATTGGTGTTACTTTGATCAACCACAGCAGCTAACACGAGATATGGCAAAATATTTACTGATTGGGGAATTGGCAAGGCTTCCAAAAACTGGAAGAAATAGTTTTATCCCGCACTCTCAGACGTCAATAAAAGTTAATGAACCATCAACTTACTCTAACTTAACGCACAGTATAAATAAGTAACAGTATTATATCTTCTTAGAAAACGGCCGAGACAATGCGCTTCGAAATCTCAGTGTATATCAGTACATTCAGTACGCAACAGTATCGAGTGCGCGGCAGTTACGGGCGGACGCGGAAGTTTTATCTACCGAGCGGTCGTATGTAATTATGTTAAGGTCACTGCCCAAGTACCGAGATATAATACTGTTACTTTATTATACTGTGCTTAACGTTAGCCAGTATATATACACTTCTACACTAATAATAAAGAGAAAAGATTTGTATTTTTGTATGTAATGAATAAAATCAAAACTTCTGGACCGATTTTAACAATTCTTTCACCAATAGAATGCTATATATTATCACTGAGTAACATAATCTATAATTTATAAAGATATCCCGCGGGCGGAAGCTGGTGGCGGAAGCTATCTCCAATAACGATGTTCCAAAAAATGAAAAAAACCAGAAACAATACATTTAACATATTAAACTTACGTATAACCATTCTACATACTACATTAACTCAAAAACCTCACTTCAATGCTTCAAAAGGTGTCGTAGTGATCCAAATACATCGTTTGACACCTCATTAACCCCTAAGGTGTAGACTTGAAGAGCGGGTTTGAATGTTATCTGCCATCATATGAGGGTAGTTCAGAAGAAAGCTATCGTGTCGGGTAAAATGACGCGTATTGGTTAATGATCCGGTGTTTTTCCTTTTTTATATTTTTTCGATAGATTTCGTGTCAAAAGGATGTTGAGTAGATTATACAGGCTTTGAGAATGCGTTGGTGGATGAACTTAAGGGATAGAAAGGCTTTTTTAGTGGGCATCAGGTGGAAACTAATAAGTGATATTTGCAATAAGTAATGCAATAGGACAAAAGCTTAAGTTTTTGGCAAGTATCTATTTCAACTCTCTTTCGAGGTCTGCATTTCCCGATAGAGTAGAAAGAATTAAAAAATAATAAAAACTTAAATCATGAAAATTTCAATTACATTCAATTAAATATTTATATAAGTTTAAATTAAAGCTCTTATTAAAATATTATTTTATTTTATTCCGTTTTTTTTTTTTTTTTTTTTTTTTTTTTTCTCCTAAATTGTAAGAAGAGTCTTATAAGAAGTTAGTTTTTTACAAGTATTTAATTTGTGCGGATACCGGATATATTTGGCCTTTATAATCAAGATTTATGATAGTGTACTAATTACCTTTTGGAATAGGTAAAGACATCCCATCAAAACCATAACATGTGAAAAAATGCAAGTTTCGCAACGCAGTTCTTCTACGGCAAAAAGATGAGAGATCTAATGTAAAACCAAGCCGGTTAATTTATTCAGTAAGTACTTATTTTTGGGAGCATCCAACAACTTTGTCATAAATTGTTTGTCGATTACTGACAAATGCTAGCACTGACAGGACAGGTCCACTCAAATCTGTGTGGTTCTTTTCACAAAAGACCATTTCAGACTAATCTGCATGGTCCTCATATGGCCTGACCAAGATTATGTCTGGACTTTAAAAGAGACTGTGACCTCTGAGTTTGTTTCGGCCCTTCTTCTCAGAGTAGTCAGATGGGAAACGCCGAACTAATCTAGCTAATTTTATTATTAAAAGATAACGTGTAAAAGTGATTCCAATATCATATTTACAGAATAAACAATTTCATTTCATTTCATTTCATTTTTTACCTAATTAGTTAACTAAAAACATTTAATAGTGTGACCGTATCAATAGTAGACATCTACAAAGAAAGAAAGAAAATAGTAAGTTAAGCCAAGCCAAGCTAAGCTAAGCTAGCTAAGTTAGATCATGATGCATCGCACCGCAACATAATCACATACGAATAATCTACTATTTTAGCCCTATTTTAAATAAAGCGCTAATATTGGGTAGATTTTGTTCTATGTAGATTTTGGTGCGATTGAATGTAATTTAGGAATACACCTCGTTGTATTATGCCCTCTTGGTCGCTGAAAATTCAGGCTTCTAGCTTTATCCACATCGAAGTTACAGGCGGGTCGATAGTGTCCTGAATGTCCTAGACGAAAAGGATGGTACTACTGTGCCTTTGTTTGTTTGTTCTTGGCGGGGGCACTGCCATGCCCCCAGATAGAAAACAAACACAAAATAATAATTTCTCACACACTTGTCTAGTAATCAACGTTGAATAATTAATTTCAGTAATTACACGTGCTGAAATACAACGCAAAAATAACATACACATGTATATGGCTAAGTACCCAAAGTTACTGTTACACGTGCTTAGTGTAATTCAAGAAAAACAGAATGTTTTCACCTCGTTTTCATCTTGAAGTCAGGCTTTTGAAGTCTGAAGAGGTTAGGATTATATTTTAGGTAAGCAAAGATGTAAGGATTTTCTTATGAAAATATATATTTTTTATTGTGTAGGTAGCTAATCTTTTACCACCATTTATATTATTATTGTTATGGAAAATGTTTTCATAAAAATGTTGTGCTACTAAGTATGCTACTGCTATTTTTATCAGACAAATGTACTTTTAAACTAAAAAATTAAAAGTCCGAGTCGTTCCCCGTACCGTTTTAAAATCGAGCAAAAAATGAAAAAAAAAACACGTTTCTTGTATGGGGACCACCTCCAATTACTAACTTCGTTAAATTTTTATTAGGTGTTATAGCAGCAATAGAAATACACATCTGATCTGCGAAATTTCAACTGTGTACCTATGACGGTTCATTAGATACAGCCCGCTGACAGACAGACGAACGGACAGCGGAGGCTTAGTTCGGGAGGGTTCCGTTCTCTTCGGGTAACAAACCTTAAAAAGAAGACTTTTCTTAGGGTTGCCTATGCCTTAACCTACTTCTAAATTAAAACGAGAGAATATAATAAGCGACCTTAGAAAGCATTTTCAATTATCAAATACCAGGAACAGAAGATACAAAGAACTGAATACCGACAGAACTTTCACAGATTTTTCGTGGAAATTCACACTGAAGACAGCTCTATTGATTTCAGCCAATTTGTCTCTATCAAAGTCGTAAGGATAAGGTTCGATGTCAGGCTGGAACAATAACTGTAAAGCTCTCTCACAATACGATGCCCATTGATACCCAATTGTTATAGCTGACACCCCTTAGTAACCTTATTAGTACAGAAATAACTCAGAAGGTCCAGTTAAGAAAAACTAAATAGGCATAATTAGCCTACAATTTTCCAACTGCGGGACACAGACCGCCTATCTTCGAGAGGGAGTGGGCAATCAACCACGCGGGTCCGTTGCGGGTCGGTAGATGTCTTGAAATTTTTGGTTCTAGGACATGCCGCTTTCCTCACGATGTATTCAACGTAGGTACATGTGACCATGTGTCACCAATCCACTGACCAAAATTCAAAAGTAATTAATTCAAACTAGGCTGAGAATCAGCACTTTTCGAACGTCAAAATTACATAAGACAGTCCCCCAAAACGCCCACCCTTCACCACTTCCTAGTGCTTTAGCTGGGAAGAGGAAGTGGCGCAACAAGCTCCCCAGCAGCACAGCTGTCTGTTCAGTTAGAAAAAAAATATTCTATATTTATGTAATAGTATGCAAGATAATTTACATTACGCAACACAAAACATATTTTAAATTATATATTAATAGCCATATGACAGCTAGCACACGCCATTATACCAACCAAAAACATCGAGAACTATCAGGCAGAAATAAAAATAACTAAACGTAAACAATATCTAAAAAGAAAATAAAAAAAAGCCTCCAGGCATAAAGGGCGTGCCCATATAGCTCAAACTCAAGCCAATTAATTCAATTAAACCATTTACAGGCACTTTTGAACTGTCAAGGGGTCGTCGGTCAGTCAAAAATATGAAGCTAGTTGCCCATTCCAAAGCGTAGTAGGTACCTATGGAGAAGAACGGGCAAGAAACTCCACGGACACTCTTTTAAATAAAAAGATTGATACAAAATATTGGTTACATCATTCATTTTGAAATTATGCATGTGAGAACAATATAGAAAGACGTGCACGTTCGTAAAAGCGTCCATAATAATAAAAAAAAAAGAATCATTCAAAAACTTAAAATAAGCCATGGCAGCTAAGAGATGACCAGTCCCAACTGACGGCGCCCGTTCACGAACATGTCGCATGGATCAGCACCATTCAGTTCAACCATTTTGAAGGGAACTAAATGATCCAACACACGCGCCACCATCAGCGAGACATTTGAGTGAGCATGAAATACTCACAGCCGCCAGGGCACATTCAAGTCAATGAAATACTAAATATTATTACCCGGTAAATGGTACCTCTTTAGTACACAGTACTCACACCTGTTATAATTATATAATACAAAGGAAATTGAGTTTATACAATACAAATATGGTCTTACAATCTTCAGCAGCTCCAACAGTATTTTCAAAATGATATTCAGTGTGTATGTCAATTAGTTGTGGAGCAGGACCAGCAATGAGCCAAGCATTTTTATCAGTGATGTAATCCCCCAACTTATAATATGCCTGCCTACATAGTGTGCGTTAGCTATAACTAGAAGTTATAATTGATAAACTAGGACTAAACTAGGACCAACCCCGGCAAGCGTAGCTTTACCTATCGGTCGACCCCGCGCGGGTGGATCGTTAGGTATTACTTAGTCACGTCATAGGATATTACTTAGTCACGAGCCCCACATAACATTATAGCATACATGAGGCTGGTAAAAACGTCATCTTTTCGTTGAACGGTAACTACGGTACGGGATATATTGCTAATAATTTTCAATCTTTCAACGCTGCAAGCTGAAAATTTTCTAAATTGGCAAATTGTTTTTTTTTCACGCATTGAACACAGACTTGACTTACTGTACTTTTTTCTTCAAGTACGTTAGTACATAAAGATAGGTAGGGGAGGCTGAATGGACCACTCCTACGTTGCCACTCACGTTTTTATATACCTAGGGTGGGTATCCTGAAGTTTTTACAAGGATCAGTCCCAGTTGGCAGTGTCGTACTTTCAAATTGATTAATTGGATTTTGGTAGTTAAAGCTGTCTTGTGATTAATGATTAAAGGTTTCTCTGAACGTGACCTAGTTGTCCAAGCTGCATTTTTTTTCTTTATGACGTGTAACATCTTTCTTCTCGCTTTCCTGCAATCAAATTCAAAATCAAAATCTAAAAATTTTCAAATCTGAGGGAGTGATTTCGTGAAAAGGATAAAAATCTCGCGAAAAATAAAATAAATTAATAGTCCAACTATCGGACGAATAAAATAAATTAATCGTCCGATTATCGGACGACTTAATAAATTAATCGTCCGATAAATATAATTATTCTCCCAGTAATGGTATGGTTACTTAGATATTTACATAGGGTAATACTTTAAGGTTTATCTATTCGTCCGATAGTCGGACGACTCATTAATTTATTCGTCCGATAATCGTACGATTAATTTATTTTATTCATCCGTTTAGCGGATGACTTGACACTTCCATTATTTATAGAAATACGTTTTGTTCTTTATTTCCCATTTGTTGTTTTTACGTGATAATAATATCATCTAAAAATACTTCAACAATCAATTTTTTTCTTCCCCCGATCTTCTATTTTGAGCCCAATCCGGATTAAGGCGAGTCACGCAGTTTCCCTGAAAGGTAATTCCCCTTAGTAGCAGCCAATTCGCGATAATGTTCCTCTCTCCCCCTTCTCCCCCTAAATTATTATAATATAATCCACTCGCTTACATCTCCTTTATTGATGAAATAAATCGAATTTGATACGATAACGATATTTTTTGAGTAACATATTTTTATCGTATTGTAAGGGATACTCGAGTTAATAAAAGGACTTGCTTATACACCTGAATTGATTACTTTTTCGAGTAACGGCAAATATAGTCCATAATATGATAATCGGGAAATTATAAGGATCTGTAAATTTTTCTTCGAGTTTTTGTAAGTAAAGTTTTTCGGGGTTTTTGTTCATTCAAGTATAATAATTGCCGTTATCTATTATGAAATAAGAGCCACGGTCATCATTATGTGGGTATTGTGTTTACAATGTTTTGTCAATCATTCAATGCGTGGTTGATCCAATCGATTTTTTCCTAGAAACGTACAGATCAATTGAATAGGTAGGTATGCCAATGTCAACGGCAGACAGAAATTCTTGCGCCCAATTCCTGGCTTATCACTGATTTGCCTAATGACATCCAAACCAAAGTATATTCCATCTAGGTACGAACAAAATTACATCTTTATGCTAAACATTCTAAGCATAATCACTTATAGGATAAGTACATAACAGCCTGAACTTCTACCTTATATGACATCATCAGAGAAGTATGTTGCAAATAGGAATATTTCTTGGGAAAACACTGACGCTATTTGGAGCGAGCGTGGGCGGGAGGGGCGCCATTTGCAATTACTAACCTACGACAATTATCTGCGTGAAGACTTGACTTTATAGTACCTACACTAACGTTTTGATACCTCGTGCTGTTGTTTTAGTTAAGCTATTTATTTGCACTTTTCGGAAATGTGTTAAGTTAAGTTAGTTATATGTTCTTATGACCTTACTGCGCTAGATTGAAGACAAAGAAATACCCGGAACTTGGATTTCTATTTTCTTGGTTCTATAATGTATTGGTAAAGAAAGAAAGAAAGAAATGTATTGGTAGATAGCGAACTGGCACAAAGCATTCTTTTAAATTAAGTATTAAGATTATGCAAACGTCCTGTTCTTCTAAAGGCAGAAAACAGGATTTGATCTCACGTAACTATGGATTGTGTAAAGATTTGTTTTGAGGATTTTTAATCAACGGAATCTAGGTTATTTGGAAGCGTCAATAACACACTTTGTATTTACCTACTAGGTACATGTATGTGTTAAGGCTCGGGCGGATTGGCGCGGTTTGTCGCACGAGGCGACACCCGTAAATATTCTACCGCGAAGTTTTCTTAGAAATTGTTTGGTAGAGTAGCGTCGCGCCAGTCTGCACGAAGCTTTATCTTTGATTTCAAACTTTCAAAATCAACGTACCATTAAAATGTTTTCACCAAGTGATAGGTACTACTGCTACTACTTCCTAACATATTTTAATACGCCTGCTGTTTGTCATTTTTACTGCACAATTTGTTACTAATACGTACCTAAACTCATTGATCTATATTACATCGACATCATTAAAATAAACTAGTAACAACATTAAATAAAACAAAATTATTAAAACCGCAAGCCACAAAAAAATAGTCAAGAGGCAATTTAAATAAGTGCTCTCGGGTTTCCCGCGTCCGCCATGTTGCAGCAAACGTCAAAAGTTCATTCACCCCGTACGCCGGTGATGCATTTCAAAAATGTATCTATTTAATCAGCCGGATACTATTCATCTGGTATTGAATTATTCTAATACAGCAGAATGTAGGTAAAATAATGCGTTTTTTTTAGTAGAATTAAGAAATCAATGATTATTATGTAAAATACCTACATAAAATAAATAAATATTTATTCAGTATTATATTTCAGTATACATGTATAATTCGTAAAATATTTACATAAAATCTTACCTATTATAATGTTAGATCTATGGGCCTACTAGGATAAACGTGTATCACAGCCAACCCAGGCGGGGCATGAGCTCATACTTTATGGTAATTGTAGAATAATAAAATTCTTAACAATATTTAACATTAGAAGTCACAAATAATGTCAACATTTTATTAGGTATTTCATTTTTGTATAACTTGTTTACTAGTGACCAACGTATTTTTTTTTTTTTTTTTGGATAGAATTTGGACGAGCTAAAAATCTTAATAATTATGTTCTTTAAAAGGTTAAGGTGTCATTATTGGGTTTCAGAAAAGCTTAAATATTAACTAATCTGTACCTAAGTAACATTTTATATTTTTGTACGAAAAGCAACCATTTTAAATAAATAACGACTAAAAACCGTTGAGCAGAATGTAAACAAACGTGACAGCTATCGATCAAGTAATATTTTGCTCAGTAAAGAATAAAAAGAAAAGTAGGTACTTTGTAATTCTCGCGATCAGGCTCGGTTGTTAGTGCTGCCAGCGTCGCGGCTCCTCGGGGAAATATCATGTTTCTATCAGGCGTACTTTCTTACCAATTGACAGGTTTATGGTTTTCTTTTATTTTTTGGTACGATTATTTTTTGTTGAACTGTCAAGAGTTGAAGTACGTATTTGGCTGTTTGTTATTGCAAAGGGAACGTGTGATTGGTAGGTTGAACTTCTGGTTCGAAAATAGGTAATTTATTACTGACAGACATATGCTGCTGGGGACTTTGTTGTGCCACTTGTTCTTCGCAGCTAAAGCATTAGGAAGTGGTGAAGGGTGGGTCTTCTTCTATTCGTGTGGTTAGTGACTAACCTGGTGTCAGAGTTTTAAAGCCGCCCATTGGTTTTTGGGGGACTGCCGAAGTTCGAAAAGTGCTGATTCTCAGCCTAGTTTGAATAATGCCTTTTAATTTTGTTTTTTTTTTATTCGTTTATATTAACTGTTGTAGTGGTCCTTCAAGTGACTAAGCTTTAATATATTCAATGGTCAAAGGTCTGACCTAGTCATATCCACTAGAATGAATAGAAAAAGTTTTCAGTTTACTTTCACAATAGAAACGATAATAGTGTAATGCATTCTAATATTGTAAAAGGCGTTCCCCATAGCCTGTCTCGCAAAAGACCGACTTAACTAATTTCATGCCTGTATAAAGAAAGGCTGTGAAATGGCAACCATATACAGGCAGAATTAACGTCATTTGATATTCAATTTCATGAGTGACTTTTCCAGTATCGTACAATTTCCTTACATAGGTCCTTTTTACTGGAGTGCTTATAAGACAAGGGTTTCTATGGTTCACACAAAACCCGTATGCCGTAAAAGCTTGATTTACATGCCTCCAGTTTTTGGTCGAGTAAAGCAGGTACCGGACGAGGTAGTAAGGGTAAGCACTAAAGTTGTGTAACTTGAAGCAAGTAAACAAGCGATTGGATAAAGACTAAAAAAGGTTGTGTAAACACGACAGCAGGGTTCTCTTATTACATACAATCCTTTTGCCTCGACAACGGACAATTTCCGAGATAGGGCAAAAATAAACAGCTAGCTTTCTCTGTTTGTAATTTTGGTTCCGGAAACCCTTAGGAATATACCAGATATTTAATAAAATAACCTTCAACGAATTAAAGGGCTTTGATGTTTCCTTTTTATTAATGTGAACAAAATAAACGTGAAAATTAAAAATGGTATCAAATTCATGAAAATCTATATACACGCCGTAGCTTTTCTTATGAAATTGATAATCAACGTGGGTTGTAACTACAAATCAGCGTCAGGTGTTCAACCCAATTAGATTCTAAGTTAGTATTGCAATTTGACATTTAGCTGAGCAGAGGTTCTTTGGACAAAGTTAGGCTTATTTTTTTATTAAACATAAATATAACATTACAAAAAAAATCTGCTCTGTCCATAATTTAACCGTGACTTCTTACTCATTTTACTTCCGTTTTTATCCGGTATATCGATAAACGTGTAGTGTGTGTTTGTGTCTGTGTGTGTTATACTTGTAGTGTAGAAGTCTTTATGTCACAACATTTACATCTGAATGGTATTTCTATATCTGCGTCCGCATCGGATAGATTAATATCAGACGAGAGTAGACAAATACTAGACGGTAAGGATTGTCATTTCCATAGATATCGTGGTCTGTTATGTTTGCAGGGTTGGCTGGAAAGATAATAATATGTATTTATTGCGTAGCTATGTTTCAAATATCTTTAAAATATTTTAGGCAATATAAATATCAATTTTAATTACTAGAAATTTCAATTTTACATTTAATTTAACAGTCTCGATATGATGAGAGTTGTCTTATTATATAAAATAGAAGACTGAATTTCAGTTATACGTACTATGAAACAAGTCAGCGTGGGATCCGTGGGAAACGTAAGAAATTATTTAAATGACTTGGTGATTTTTTAAGTCACATCCTATGTCCAGTTTGCATTGCTTTCATTCAAAATAAATATATACATTTTCGAGTTATCTATCCCTACATTATGTGGCACCTGCCATGTTTTGTCCCTGCATCACCCCAAGGTTGACTGGTAGAAAATGCCTCAGTCTTTAAGTCCGCTTTTGCACAGTATTTTTTTGTTGTACATAAAGCTTTAATAAATATATCAGTTGGTTTGTTTGTCTATCACCCCTAAGTTTTGATGACCACCACTGCTCAAAGATCGTAAGAAATGTTTTACTGTTTAGTCTAGTATTATGCCCTATATAACAGTTTTATGATTTTTATTATATTACTTCGTCGCAAATAAAATTTATTGTTGCGAGATGATTCGCTCGAGTTTGTTCACTGTGCTTTTTATAGTGGATATAAATGTTAGATATATAACTTACAATTGTAGTGTAGTGTAATAAATAAGTTTTGTTGAGTATGGTTTCTTTAGAGATAGTTAAAGCAAAAGAAGGAAATCTAAGCATTTTTTTAGATAATTTATCGAGATTTAATCTATGCTTACTCGATTTTCTCTGTCAAACCCAAAAGCAAGATGATACCTACAACTATTTCTGAATACTTATGGTAGTTATAGTTACTTTGGGGAGTTTATTGCGCCACTTCTTCCCAGCTAAAGCACTAGGAAGTGGTGAAGCGCTGGCGTTTTGTGGGACTGTCTTATGTAATTTTGACGTTCACAAAGTGCTGATTCTCAGCCTAATTTGAATGAATGACTTTTGATTTTGATTTAAAGTCAACAGTTTGGGATTCTAATATAGCTAACGAGACAAAAAAAAACATAGAAAAGGGCTAGTAGGATAAAAACGTAAATATTGCTTCATTATTTTTCACACGTTAATTAATGAAGTTCTCATTGTCATTCCAAACTAGGACCTAGCCTAAAAAAAAAAAACAAATCTTAGACATTCTTTTGTCCTCTTTCCTCACACAATCATTGCAGTAATTTTTCATGGCTAAACAAATGACGATGCTAACCAGACGAAGTGACCTATTCAGCCATTGTCAGATATAAATAGTGAAAGTGAGGGTCAATGGTCTCTAATTTTTGGTGATGCACCAGACGGTATTGTGGTGGTGACATATGGGTATAATGACTGTCTACCACGGTGGTACCATAATGTAGGTCAAGGTGTGATGACCTTATGTCTGTTTTTTTTTTAAATTGTGAGAATTTTTTTTCGGGTTTGTTGGTTGGTTTTTTTGATGTTGTAATTTGGGAACAGCAGTGATTTTATTTGGGATTTTCTGCAGTTTTTTTAAGTAACAATAGGTACAAAAAATCAATGCCTAGATTTTATAGAACATTATTTATTTTATTGTAACTATAATTATTTTCGAGCCCTTTGGGGTTGAAACCCTAGGGCCGTGGGATCTGAGTGCTCATGGTTTGTTCAATGAAACCTTCATTCAACTGGTTGATACTTCCCGTGACCTAAGGGCTATCTTTTACCTTGGCCATTCAAAGTGGCGATGCGGCCAGTCTCTTGGGTACACTACCAGTCGACAGCAATGCGGAGGATTTTTTCGACGCCATGTTTTAGTTTTTAAATAGTATTATTATTGATATTATATTTTTAGTTTAGGAAGAAAACTTTGTACAATTAGAGATTAAAAACAGCATTTTTTTTTACCTTTAAAATATATAGTTTATTTAATTTAAAACAGCATTGAATAAATATTTTTACTGAACGAGTTTAGTAGACTTCAAAAGTCCTTCAAAAAAATTATATATTATAATCATATTGTTATTTGTGATAAAATACATATTGTAGCTTACTAAAGAATGGTTCACATTCCTTAATATAAAATACTGGATACAATCCAATCCCTACTTTTAAATCCATATCATAAAACATAAGGTAATTTTTTTTTTTTTTTAAATCCACAATGATACCGACATTCCAATCTGGTACAAAGTTAACTGCAGAATTATACGTAGTAACCGGCAGGGCACTGTTAGGGCCCGTGTTCGGTTCCCGGCCCGTTACCTGTGACTGCGAAGGTATTTGTTGGCAATAAACTCGACGCTCGTGACTCCTAGCGCATACCGTGAGGTGGACGTGACTGTTGTCGGCTGTGCGAATTGTTTTTGATATCATTTTTTTGGGGGTTTTTTCTACGATTTTCTGTAGATAAAAGAGGATTTAAGGTATTTCAAATAAGTACTTAACTATAATTAACCATTAATTTTTTACGGCTGGTTGGCCAGTTACTAAAATATTATTTATTTGCATCAAAAGAACGCACATTATAGTCGATTAGCTCTATTTAGACCAACTTATTTTTTAAGTCACCGCTTCAGTCTAATTCCTTCAAACCTGAAACCGCTTCTCACGCTCAGAATTATATTTTATTTCATGGTTCTATACTAATCGCTAGTTAGTTTTCTTGTTAATTTAACGGAGGTTTACTTACGTTTTATATAGTCTATTGCACAGTCGATATAAGTTATCGGGGCTATCGTAGCCGTGGCCAATTCGTCCATTAATGCCGCCATTTTGACGATTGATGCATCAAAGTGTTTTCTCTAGAGGTAATTCCATTTTTGAACACATTTTATATACAATATTTTTTTCTTGTGTGGCAGAATGGCGTGTTAGAATTTTGTTCCTTGCTGCCTGATGCCTGATTATTTTCTATACAAATACGGTTTTTAGATAAACCATGTAAGACCTTTTTTTTAATTATACTGGTATTCGCACGCTTGAGGATGACTGACATTTGAACAAAGTTGTTTTCTCTCTCATTTTGCATTCCATCTCGTTTAGTAACGGCCATTATGATAAAATTCGAACAAAAAAAAAACTTCCTATTTGATTAGAATTTGACTTTGGAATTGTATAAGTTCTTTTTTATTCTTGGTCGTACGTTTTATCTCTAACATATTTTGAGATTCGTTTATTGATATGGAAGATACCTAATATTTGTCTGACTGTTTGATTTTGACGTGAGAATTATGTCAACACAAGTAATCGGCAGTTTGATGTTAAGCTGGAGCTGGCAGCTTACCAATGCTTGCTTAGTTTGACATTAAGTATTGGTATTAATGACGTAAAACATTAACGGCAAATAAAGTTATATTTATTACCAAACATGTTACCTACCTTTTAGGCAGCTTGCCAATGCTTGCTAAGTTTGACATTAAGTATTGGTATGAATGACATAAAACATTAACGGCAAATAAAGTTATATTTAAACATGTTGCCTTCCTTTCTTAGCTTTGCCGTATCGTAGTAAATAACTTAAACCACACATTTAATTACCCAATTACAAGTTGGTTTAATAAATTAACCTGAAAAACACACGTTACCATGGCAGCCCCGACCATACCACGTTGTATTTTATGAAATACTATCTATGCATAGACAGTATTTCATAACCGGCGCACTCCAGCCTTCAGCTTAGTCATTATTAGTGCATTCACCCCGACACCAGGTGCAGGGGGGACATATAATGTAACAAGTATTTAATACTATGTACACTGTGTATATAGACGTTGAAAAGGACTTTGTTAAATAGTGTATCTCCGGGTTTAACTGCATATTTGCATAAGGAAGGGTATTTTTGCCGTTATGAAAGTATGCGAGAAATGTGGCATTCTCAGGCTGTTTTTTTGCATAATGTATGTTGTTTAGTTATACAGGTATATGTAGGGTTAATGCTACGATTTTAGGATTATCAAGACGTTGATGGAATGTAAGTATTTCAATTTATTATTTCAACAATATAGGTAATTATTTTTATTGTCTTACCAATGAACAATCGACTCTTGTTGACTAATTTTACATTTCCCATAATCCGAACAAGGAAAAACCATTTCTCACCTGTGTAAATCGTATGACAGTACAATATTATGATTTCCTATCCATGGAGACGGAAGGAGAAACTATTAAAGTTATTTTCTTGTATTCATACGTAGAAAATGAATTTTGTGGTGCTTAGCTTGCATTGGAAAACTAGCGTCAGACAACATTTGTCTGGCATTAATGCTGAAATTAACCTTTTTGGCGCAGCCGTGAGGCACGCACTATTATTTATTATCAAAAGTTTATTTTAACTTTTTTATTTTGTTTGTATTTTGTGTTTCACTAACTGTGTCCAAATAAAAGATTTCTTTCTTTCATTGTAAGATTTATTTTTGCTCTCGAATTATTTAATAAAACACGCCATGGAACTCGTTTCATTATTTTAAACATCGAAATATTTTTTTAGGCTTATTACATTTATTACTGATTCATAATTATGTAAATCTCATCTCTTTGTAACTATTCTAAAAAGGATTATGATCTAAATTATTTTCTGAAACATGTTCTTTTTCTTTTCAATACAGACATACTAAACAGCTTAATAGATTCCGGACTCACTCGATCATGTTGCAACAATGACATTCCAACGTTTTGTTGAAATAAAGCGCGTAAGTCGATTATTGGTGCGTTCACCCTATTAAATGACAAGGAAAATATTGTAATTAATTCAGAAATTAACTCCAACAGGAAAGACTTTGCCTTTAATATTTGGTCATTATTATTTTACTTACTTAATTACTTATAATCGAAATAGGCGAAGTACTATATCGTACTAATATAATGTAGAACAGGAAATAACAATATTTAACTTTATTTAATTAAATAATTGTTCTGATTTTGACCAATTAATTGCCTGGCCAATTAAATAGTGGTAGAGTCAATTAATTATTTTAATTTATTGAAGCTGACCAAATCCTACGTGAAATTTTTTAGAAAAGAGGTTTTTTTGTACATAAAGCTTTTGTTCTATTAGATAATTTTATTTAAAGATGTCTAGCACTTTGTATAAATTTGAATTGAATTTATATCCAAACTAGCGACCCGGCCCTGCTTCGCTCCATTCTTACGACTTGACAAAACATTGACATTTCTGTATTATTAGGTTAGTGTATTACTTATAAGTAACTGCCTCGTTGGTCTAGTGGTCGCAAGCGCTACTTCTGAGAACGAGGACGTGGGTTCGATTCTCGGGTCGGGCTAAGTGACATCACTATCAATATGTGAACTCACACACTGACTTATTAAATGTAAAATGTTAGGAATATCGTATAATTTTACAATAATTGTAAATAATGTGAGCACCATGCATCTATCACTAATTAATTTATGTCATTCCTTCATTTTTCATTCTTTTTACCTATCGTGGTATAGTAATCTTATTCTAGGTGCATCGTCTTCACATATAATTATATAATTAGTGTTTATAAGATATTGTGAAAACATTTTAAAAGAGCAACGCTGGAGTTTCTTGCACATTCCTCTCCATACGAAAACTACCTTTTGGAAGGCAACTAGTTCGTCCAATTATTATAATTTGTTGTAAATTTTGACTTTCATAAGTGCCTTTTTTGTGCCTAATTGAAATAAATTCTTTGACTTTGATATTGGATTTTTTTATCTGGAATTTCTCAGTTACAGTCCGGAGTCTGGATTTGTGCCCGTTTGATGGCAATAGGCTCGCCCCCTATTACATGGGGCTTTAACATAACTGGCGAAATGTGGGTGTGCTATAGGCACACCTCTGCCTAACCTTTCGGGGAAATAAGTCGTGATGTTATGTTATGTATTAGAAATAAAAACCTTGCGGAATAAATTCTCTAAATGATAGTGAAAACCACATCAGAATCTCGAGAATGGTTAGAAGAAACAGCGCGGTCACACAGACAGACATGAAAATCGACTATAATATATAATACCCATAAATAATATAGAATATGTATATTTAAAAAACACACAACACTCTTAATCCAGCATTAGCACTTCCTGTGTGGGCTCTGCATGCACAATTTACATGCACAAACAGCTAGCCTCGGATATTACTTGTAGTACTTACGTAGGCATCGCAAATATGTATTTCCTCTGCCTTCGAGGTAGGCGTTAGTCATCCGTGAGGTAGAGTTTTTTTCTAGTAATAAGCGCAAGACCACCAGGATTTCAGATAAACTAGTAAGTTTATTTTAATTTTATTGAACACTAGCATCTGCCCGTGACTTTGTCCGCGTGTTTCTAGTTTTAACATAATCATACCCGCGTGTCATTCGGCAATACTGCAGCTTTCCATTGTGACCGTAGTTCCGAAGATTACATCCTTTTTTTAAATTTATAATTGTGACTACATTGTTGTATCGGGTTCCGACCTGTAAAAACAAATGTAAGTGGTAATAGTAAACAAATAAATAATTTTATTTACTATACAGGGTGTTAAAGTAATTGCGTGCCATAGCTTAGGGGTAGGTTCAGTATCGATAAAGGAAGCCAGAAAGAAAAAGAAAAAAAAAAAAACCTACTCACTTAAAATAGCAATCGTTTAGAATTAAAATTATTTTATTTGTTTAAATGCTTTAATTACTTACCTACTATCGAACGCGTTGTCATTTTGTCCTTCACTTCTCGGGTCCGAATA
The DNA here is from genome assembly GCA_963853775.1 of Xanthia togata. Taxonomy (NCBI): domain Eukaryota; kingdom Metazoa; phylum Arthropoda; class Insecta; order Lepidoptera; family Noctuidae; genus Xanthia; species Xanthia togata. The sequence goes on from OY970801.1 coordinate 2,388,954, forward strand.
CTAAGGGCCCGGCGCATTATTTGCTAATGAAAACGGCTCGCGACAAATGGCGCAAAATGTGCGCCTCTAACGCTACGATGCGATGGTACGTAAATTCCAATTCCAAATTTTCCTTCGTACTTTAACGGGCTTGTACCTTGAAACCTACAAAAAAGATCTTTATTCAACAGAAATAAGAGTAGGTATTTATAGGTTGATCCTTTTTTTTTTCTGGCTTCCTTCATCGATACTGAACCTACCCCTAAGCTATGGCACGCAATTACTTTAACACCCTGTATATCACAATAATCATTTATTATTCAATCAGCCTAGCCTTTTCCCTATTAGTTAGACTGGAAGCCCCACTCGGCTTCCAGTCTAACTTGATGCAGTTGAATACCGTATTTTACATGGAGCGACTGCCTATCTGACCTCCACAACCTATTAACTGGTTACGATACCCTTTGGTAAGACTGGTTGTCAGACTTTCCGGTTTCTGACGACCCGTAACGACTGTCAAAGATCCACTATTGACAGACGGGACCAACAGCTTAACGTGCTTTCCAAGGCACGGAGGAGTCTCGGCATGTAAAGGTCACCCATCCACAGACCAACCCCGGCAAGCGTAGCTTAACCTGATGGATCGAACCGTGGGGCTGTTATTACTTAGCCACGAGCTCCTGTAATCAAGTCTTATCATCAAAACTAATTTCTCTTTTGACGGCAACGAACCAAGTGTTTGACTAATCAATTTTTTTTTCGTAATTAAAGTTAACGTCATCAAGATATTATATTAATTAAAGTCCATAATATGCATTATAACTGCTGTTGTTATAAAAAAAACCCGTTTATTTTTGTTATAGTAACTAAGTTACTTACAATAACTGAGCTAGATCAAAAGCTGCGTCTTTCCTGTTCAATTAACTACGAAATTTATTTCAATATTTTCCTTGTCATCTACAGAGTGAACGCTTCAAATATCAACCTGCCAATTCATACAAAAAGCTGGAATGTGTTTGTTAAAGCATGATTGACTGACTCCGGAATCTATTACGGTATTGAATAGAAAAATAAACCCGGTTTTAATTCTCTAAACTATAGTGAAAACCTCATCAAAATCCGTTGCTGGGTTTAGAAGAACGACACAGACACAGACAGACACGCAAAGCGACTTAAAGAAAAGAAAGAAAGAAAAAGTATTTATTGGCATAAGCACAGATCGCAATAATTAAACTAAACACACATTCATTAAAAAAATAATTAAAACAAAGTAAAATTAAACTTATAGGTTTAAGTATACTTTAATATACAGATAGAACACCTTCATATTTAGCACTATTCCGCGAGACCTGCAGCAGTCGTTGGTGATAGAAAAACATGATGGACAGTCTGATTGTGTCTTGGAATCAGATAATTTCCGGTCATGACTCAATAATGGTTAAAAGACAAGAAAAAAACTGACGCTAGCCTGAATTGATCGTGTGGAGCCTGCTGCGTGCGTCATCAGTTTGATGCATTTCCTTTCGCTTCAATGAATCATCCTGTGGTTTACAATTTACATTTAAAGTCTTTTTATCAGCTTTTTTATATTGAAGTTTACCGCTCAATAAAGAGCTGTTTTTGCTCCGTTATTACTAGATTAAGCTCTTAATCTCCTTAAAACTCTAATTAATGGTTGGCAATGTTGGAGATTTTCACGAAATCCTAGAGTTTAATTTGTTTTTCTACGTATTTTGGCTGAAGATTGTATAGTTATTATGGAATATCAGATTATCTTTACTAATCTATCCTACTAATATTGTATAGAGCAAAAGTTTTGTGAGGGTAGTCTTCTTTTAGTTCTAACAAGAAATATCACGCGGATGAATTAACGGGCCGAAACTAGGACTGAATAAATTGGTTTTCGTTTTGTAATATATGCTTTTGGAAGACCACTATTATTATTAATGTCATAGGTATTTAATCATGTAAAGTTGTAAACCAATTTGTACTGTAAATCGTGTTATTAAGTGCCACTTAGCCACATGACAACGATTATAATTATATTAGGTGTATATTGCAGAAGTTATGACAGATTGTTAATCAAGACCACCTGGGCTTTGGCTTGACACATTTCAGTAATAATTTATTGAAAACTAGGAACTTTAGAATCCTAGATTCAAAGGTTTAGACCTACGTAACGTTTTCCATCTCCTCTTGGGTTTTTAAAGAACTTCAAAGCTCAAACTTAGTTTTGTATATGAAATCAAAACTACGGCTCTATTTGTAATTTGATTCAACGAATTTTCAGAACCTAAGTCATATAACAGCGAAAAAAATCCTTTTCAAAAATCAACCTAGTGAATCCGAGCGCTAACTGCTGTTGTAGATGCGCGCGAACCATAACCGATGTGAATGAACTAATCGAACGATTGAATGAACGTGATGAACGATCGATGAAACAAAGGAATGACGAGGTGTAATTTTGTTATAAAATTTTATTGCCAGATGTAATAATAAGAGATTTGCACGTCCGTGTGTAATTTTCTTAATCTATTGTATGCCCGGTTATAATTTGAGATATTTTGTGTGAAAATAAAGAATGTCCGGTTGGTGGTGTGATAGATTCGTTTGGTTAACTTAAAACAAGCTTTCAGCCATATTTTTTTTGCATAAAATATATAAATTAAAACGAACATAAAAAACAGTGTCACCATTTATTATTTTGTATTTTGGTGTACCTTGTTAGTAACTTAGTGAAGTTTCCCATACTACATAGCATCAAAGAAACTTTCACAACTTAACCCCACTTCGATAATTATCGAATCTGTAATCTTTTAAACCCTTTTCGAGTAATAAAAACCGCCCTTTTCCGTGAAAACGAACGAATTAGCATCACCGCCCCATATGTTTGTTTTTATGGTACGGCTTATAACTCCATGTGAACTGATGGGGCGTGACACCACGAAGGTGACCTTTTCGGGCGAACTCCCATAAATGATACTAAAACGATTTTATTGTTTTATTAACATTTTATTAGGCTTTTTATTAAAAAGGAATATGTAATTTGGATCTCAATGGGTTGTCATAAGTTTTCCAAGTTATTATCTGATTTTATTTAGTGGGGGAACGGAATTTGTATGAGTTTGTAATAAAGTTGGGGTTATATTTTTCGCCAGCAAGGGATGGTCCTTTATTAATTTTACGAATATGCCTAGGTTACGAAAAAATAATCTGAATTTGTTAGGAATATACTATTAGACCAAAAAGCTCCAAACAATTTAAAAAAAAAAACCGTGAAATAAAATCGCTCATAGACTAATAGAAACCAAAACGTTTCCACTTACCAGCAACGAACCGCAACGTTATCTACACAATACACACATCCTTTAAAACTAAAACTAGAAACCAGTTTCAAATTTAGAATAATGAACAAAAAAACAAAAATACCAGCTTAATAAACATTTTTGAATAATTTGTGATCCCTAAATCGAATGGTCAGCTTTGAGTGCATTCACCCTGCGCTAGGCTTTGCATGCTCCGTGCGCGGGCGCTGGCATTTCCGGAGAGGGGGGGAGGGGCGGGGCGTTGCGGTGCAGGGGGGGTGGTGATCGTGGGAGAGCCTTTGCTTAGGAATGTTGGCCACTACCTGCATTGGTATGTACTGTAACGGTTACTGCGTGAAGTATTTTAGTTTGATAAGGGTTGGCATAGAAAGTTGGCTTACCAGTTATCAGTGGGTTGGTTAGAGAGTTGTATGCTAGGTTTTTGTGATTGATTTAAGGAGGGTTGTTTATTGTTATTTAAAATAATGGTATGAGTGATGTTAGCCTTAGAGCTTTAAGAATGAATGAACTTGAGGAATTTCATTTGTCGTTTCTTAATTTTTTTCTGCAAAGGTTGGTAATTTTGAGAAATAGAACATCGCCTTTGTTGTGGAACTCTATCATTACCTATGTACAATGAAAATCTATATCTTATACAGGGTGTTTGGTGCATCGTGTGCCAAATTGAAATGGTCGACTGAAGGGGTCATCTGCTATCGATTAGATTACTTTGAAATACAAAAAAAAAATACAATTAAAATAGAAAAATTAAATCAAAATTTGTGACTAAAATCACTAATTTTGCATTTAAAAGTAATCTAAAACAATAAACATCTAAATTAAATTAAATTTCAGTCTACACGTCTTATACTTTAAAAAAAATTGTATTTTAATGTAAAATTTGGGTCTTTTTTAAATTAAACAAGAAAAACGATTTAAAAAAATCCACAGGTCATGAGAAGTGTTTAGGGGTCTGAAAGAATAGTAGATGATCCCTTCAGTCGACCATTTCAATTTGGCACACGATGCACCAAACATCCTGTATATCTATACTAATGCTAATAATACAGCCGAAGAGTTTCTTAGTTTGAAAACGCTAATCTCTGAAACGATCAATCGTATTAGAAAAAATATTTTTGAATTTGATAGCCCAATTCTTGAAGGCTATTTAACATCACTAACAGGACCCTCAGGAGGCGAGCAAAAAGAAAAAAATCAGAAAGAACGTTAAGCAACCACGAAGTAATAGCAATGCGATGGGACCGGGTGGGTCAGGGGCAGTGTTGCCAACTACACCGTAATTACGTAATTGATTCACCGTCTACCGTAATCATGTAATTACGGTGTCAAATACGTGATAGGGCGGCAGATGGAATATTAAGCGTATTTTTTCCAATATAATACATCAAAACTAAAAACCGCAACAAGTTGCTAACAAATTCAATAAATGGTTTATTGGCACAACACAATTAAAAGAAGCGGAAAAAATTGTGTTGAATTTCTGCCATCAGAAGACATGCAGAGAAATTATACTGAAATGTCTAAAAATTATCATAATCACACAATTATTTTGTGAAATTCAGACTAATTAAAAAAAATATTGGTTAACCTTTTTTTCTTCATACAACTATGTAATGTACGCCACTTTTTAAAAACTGCCGTATTTTTTTGAATCCGTATTTATAAACTGGGAATACAACACCGGAATTCATGATTTGGAGTTGTTAACGCTGCGCTGGTCGGGGGAACAAGACAATTCACGCGGACGAAGTCGCGGGCAGTATCTTTATAAAACTTCTATGTAAGATAAATCACTCTAAACTAAAGTAAACTCACTTCGAGGGTGCTTTCTTTCTTCGAAAACTCTCTCTTCTTCATACATTTAGGTAGTCGATCTTAGACAGGCAGATATTATCAGAAACCTATCCTTTCCACTTGAAACTTAAGGGATTTAAGTTCTACATTTTCTTCTGTCTGGCTACCTATATTAAAAAAAAAAATATTATTACTTACTGCGTTTTATTTAAGCTACTCTAAAATTCAGAGACAATTAAATTTTATTTTATTTTTACCTGTGCACTTATGAAACGTCAGAAGTTAAGTGCAAAAATAAATAGGTAAATAAAGATTATTTAAAGCGTTTTAAAATATCGATTTTCTGCCTGACCGTACAAATCACCGGAATCAGGAGTGAAATATCTGGTATTATTTATTCGGGTTGAGTTGACTCGGGCCGATCCGTCACTGACTCGTTTTAACAAACGATAATTTGCAACAATAGCTATTTTATTTTTACCTACCTTTATATCATATATATATGATATAAAGCTAGCTATATACCATCACACACTTTCCAAATTTAACGCTGTAGCCCCAGAAATTAAAACATTGAAAAAAGCTCTCTCCGACTGCTTGGGTCACCTATCTTCGAGGATTCCTTTCCCGTTTTTATTGAGGAAAAAATTAAAAATTTCAATGACGTTTCGGAAAGATTGCTCCAAATTAACATGCATTCGGCCATAACCTTAATTCGATACTGCTGTTTCGGCCCTAAATTAATATATTTCCTTCGCGCTTCTCATTTATGGAAACACACTCATCTTTTAGACAAAATGGACCAAATTATCCGGCATACATTAACCTCAATCTTAAATGTGGCCATGGACGACCGAGCTTGGGCACAAGCTACTCTTCCTATCCGTATGGGAGGCCTCGGCGTTCGCAAAATTTCCAGTATTAGTTTACCGGCTTTCATATCCTCGGTCCACGGTACTGAGAAATTAATCAGGAAAACCTAGCCCCCATACTGATTGATTTTGATGTGCCGTGCCTCACCGAGGCTATGAATGCCTGGAGACTCGCTTGCCCGAATTCAGATCCACCTGACAACCCATTTTCCCAGAGACGGTGGGATGAGCCGCTCTGCAGAGTAGTACAGAACAATTTACTTGACACGTCTGCTACTGCTGCGGAGCGTGCGCGCCTTTTGGCTGTGGGTAAATGGGAGTCGGGCCTGTGGCTTCATGCACTACCGTCATCGAACTTAGGCACTTTGTTCGACGACACTACCTTCCGCATCGCTGCTTCCCTGCGACTAGGAGCCCCTTGTTGTTCTCCTCATCGCTGTCACTGTGGCGAAGTTGTCAACAGCCTCGGACACCACGGCTTATCTTGCAGCCGAAGTGCTGGTCGCTTAGCGCGGCACGCGAACATTAATGACATCATCCGATGAGCTCTTGTCACCGTCGGCGTTCCAGCTGTGCTAGAACCTAATGGTTTGGCACGCGATGATGGCAAGAGACCGGACGGCATGTCTTTATTTCCATGGAAGGTGGGTGGGCTTTAGTGTGGGACGCAACGTGTGTTGATACTCTTGCGCCATCCCATCTTCCTGGGTCAGCGTGCTGTGCTGGCGCTGCCGCTGCGGCTGCAGAAAACCTCAAGCGGCGAAAGTATAATAACCTCATAGGCTAGTTGCCTATGAGGTTATTATACTTTGCCGCTATTTTCGAGCCGTTTGGGGTTGAAACCCTAGGGCCGTGGGGTCCGAGTGCTCATAGTCTATTCACTGAAATCTCTAAACGACTGGTTGACACTTCCCGTGACCCAAGGGCTGGTTTTTACCTTGGCCAGAGGCTAAGCATTCCCATACAACGTGGCAATGCGGCCAGTCTCTTGGGCACACTACCAGTCGACAGCGATGCGGATGAATTTTTCGACGCTATATTTTAGTTTGCATAATAATATATTAGTTTTAATTTTTTATATATATTAAACATTTGTAAAGTCTTAATCAATAAATAAAATCTTAGTGACCTTTATACAGGTGATATTTTAAATATAATTTATATTTAAGTTTAAATTTCCAGCTAAAACGTCTCAGAATGGCGTCAGCGTAATCCCATACTATATTCGAGTAACTACGCCTCATAAAACTTCATGTACCTATCTACCATCCTGTTCCGTCTCAATGGGTGGCCAAACAATCCGACGATAATAAAATATTTGACAGATACAATATCAAAGGATTGCGTGAGTGAGACGTCACTGATAGTAAAGTGTTATTAACACCTGATAACGTGGCGTGATGATAGTGTGGTCGTTTGAGATCATGTAGCTTTGACCCGAGGTGTCACTTTATCAAGTAGGCCTGTATATGTAAATTTAAAGTGTTGGTCAATGATTGAGATTATGAGACTCATAGATGCGTCGGTTTTTTGACCATTTCTTATTTTTTTAAGTACATGGTTTTTGTTCACAGGCCTACACTGTCCTCCAACCCTCCTTTTTTTTTTTGGGTGGGAAATCATCAAATGACGTCTCCCGCTCTAGGTGGAGCGGGAGGGCGTGTCAGACTCTTACTGACTAAAACCCACCCGTGTTCCTTAACAGTGTAATTTGAAAACATTGTATAACCCAATTATTTTTAAAAGAGTAACCGTGGAGTTTCTTGCCGGCTCTTCTCCATAGGAAACGACCAATTGGAAGCTAACATAGCTTCTGACTATATTTTGATTTTGAGTAATTTAAACTCAATATTTGCATTATCACTAACTATGAACTGAAACAACTTTATATTATAATTTAACAATAGGTATAGTATCAACTCAAGTCAATATATACAACTCCACTCATAAGTCTTAATATAACAATGGTCACAACGCTGCTCTTGTTAATGTTCCCATGCTGAATTTTGACCCTATCTTATCGATGTTTACGCCCGGCTCGGGATACAGTCATACAGCAGCGCACGCAACTCGTCTCGCCGTGGGCCACCATGCCGCTCCAATGATGTCACTCATAACTTTGACAAGAGAGAGCGGCAATCGCCAACAGTAACAACAAAAGATCAATGTCAAAGAAATATCTAGTAAAGTCAAATGGGAAAGAAAATTAATTTAAAAAGTTTTAAGAAAAAATATCTTAATGACTTGTCTCGTGTCTAACTTATTTGATTGTTGTGAATTCTCATTTTCATTATAATTTCTTAGAGAGAATTAATAGTGTTGTAGGTTGTAGCGGCTTCTACCTAGATCACGCAGCACACTGACGTCACGCGAAATCCTGCATCGCGCAAGCAGGATTTACCGCGCGATCAGAATATATATAACTTCGTCGGGCAGTTGCCCACCAGACACAACACCCATCTGGTCGGAGGATTCTACCTTTTCTATAGAACATGAGTGAACTTTACACCCTGTTTCTCATACCTCTTTAGGTGTAAAGTAATTGTGTACTCATTGTTGAAAAGACTAATAAATAAATATATTTTGAGTCCTTTGAATGGAAATCATCCCAAGGAAGAACTACCAAAAAAGTAACCTTCACGTTCAAATTCTTCTTTACTGTAAAAGTTAAAGCAATTGAAACTCTTTACAAAGTTACCCACATCACTTGAACTTCATGTTGGAGCTAAGTTATTCGATCATATTGAATCGATTAACGTTAAGAGATTATCTTTGTAAGATGGGGATATTTTAGGGATGACTGGGAGTTATTTTAATATTTGGAGCCTAAGTTTACTAGGTACTGTAAGGAATTAAATTGGCGGACGATGGCAATAAAGAGATAGCCATGAGGTCAAAAGGTCAGGTCTCGTAAGTAAAAATCGATCAAATTCAAGTCGCAGTGTCTCAGCGAAAAGTAAAACCAATGTCAAAAACTTGTCAATAACGTAGATCATAAATTAAAGGTATTTTTGTTTTGTCAGATTTGTATTGTTAAATTAAAATGTTCTCAAAAATATTTGATTCTAGGACGGACAGAAGGACGAAGAAGAAGGAAGTAAAAGCTAATTACTTACCTACCTTTGTGTTTATAATTTACCTCACATTTATAAGGTGGAGGATATCCCATCCCAATAACACATCCATATTTGTTTTTGTTTTATTAGTTTTTGTAATAAAAATATTTTCACAATCACTGAAAAACCCGAGCGCCATTTCTATACTAGATCTAGATAGTATCTACATTAAACAGATTATCTGCCCAACAACGCATAACTCCCTTTTCCGCCACAGTCGGTCAACGGTCGCTGGACAGGCAGATGTTCAGCACCTGCTGCTTGTGAAAGATTTATAGCCACGATTAAGTTTGCTCTTTACAATGATATTTCTGTAATTGGGAGATGATAGTAAAGATATACTATCTTATTTTTCCAATTCCAGTTTTGTACATCTTTCATTTACTGACTGTATAAAATAATTTAATTTTGCAACTACGTAACTTGGGACGCTCTACGACATTTATACAAAATATGAAAATTAAACCATTAAGAAAACAAACATTTGAAATTCTTCCAAAATAGGCACTAAAGCTAAGGAGCCTACTATACTTTAAGTTAAGTAACCTACTTAGCATATGTATTATGATCCAATTAATAAAACCCAAACCAAAAATAGCAAGCTTCAAAACTCTAGACAAGTAAAAAAACTGCGCGAAAATGTCTCCCAAAAAAAAATTTGGCACTTTTTTGTCTCTCGGTTTCACGAGTCGCTTTCACTGCAGCCATACCCCGCAGATGCTACCGACATTGAAATGTTATTGAACCCTGCTGCAGGTCAATCGTCCATGAAATTGGAGCCTCTCTAGCTTTCCTTAACACAATAGCCACATTGGCCACCAAATTGGTACAAGGATGTTTTGGCGCTCGAATGAACTTTCATTCAAAGTACAGGGAGGGACAGGGGGGATGGTTGTAAACATTTATGTAATTGTTTTGTAAAATGTCACCTAAAATGTGTTCAAAAACAAGATGGCGACGCGCCAACAGATTCTTGTACCATTGTAGTAGGTACGCGGTCCTAGCTTACTGGTTGTTGTCGATCGATCCTTTGAATTCTTTGATATATTTTCTATTCTGAAAGTTTTTAATAACACACAATTTGGATGTTTGTAGTAACAATACGAAAATCAATGTTTTCTGGTCTACCACTAATTAAAGAAAGGGAAATTGTTGCTATCTATTACATACCGCCTTGTAGTCTATTGAAATATATCAAAGCAAATATATTATAACGCCCTTTCTAATATAGGTCTACTAAGAAATATTCTCACGTAGGTTTTTCCTTGAATTTTTTTTTATATAGTTCTGCTTACTAGCATTTACAATTCGGATGAGATCTACTGTTTTCATCACAGCAAAAAATACCGTAGCTCTTCAATCAATCCTGACAAAGCTATGCAAAAATCCAAGCGAAAAAAAAAATACATAAAAGTAGTCTAACTACATCTCAACCCATTACAACGCATTACTAGCTTACCTTCTTTATCTTTCAGTACTATTTTATCAACAAACTATTTCACGAAAATCTCGGTTTCCGCTAGCCCTAAAACCTTACCCCAACTGAACTATTATTGAATCATCGAGCTGCGGTTAAATCGTGCATGAAATTGTGCCCGCTGTCGCTTCACCGCAAGATGCCTCTGCCTTGACAGGACTCATTGGGTATCGGTGTACCTGTCCATCATTTTAAGGGATGTTAGTTAATGCTAGGTCTGAGGTGCGAATTTAGTAGTGGCGAGGCTAAAATTAGAATTGGCAGTGAAGGGTGTATCTGAATACTAGCTGGGGCTATAAATATCTGAATGAATTTTCCATGTTGATTTGGTAGATCCCTCTTCATATTATTTGGTAAGCAAAGTATTCAATAAGCTAGTCCGACAAACCCTGCAAGGAGTAACGAAGAACTGAAGTGCGGAGATAGTTAAAAGAAGATTAAGTTCAAAAAATAAATGGGCCTTTTACGATTTACTGTTTTGTAATAAGCTTATCTTGTGGTCTAACCAAAATCTTAGTTATTTTTAATACTCACAGAGACATAATGTTTTGTTCTTACAACTTCTTATCACTTCTTCGAATAACTTCACTCGCGAAACTTTCTAGTTTGACGGCGAGAAACACTTGTTAATTAAATAATCTAGTAAAAAACGAACCTTAAAACTACTAACTATTTTAATACCCGGAAGACGAGATTTCACTGTCTTGCATAAATATGCAAGACATAGTCAAATCTTGTCTCACGGCTCACAATTCAAAGAAGTGAATACCCAAGTCTTTCGGTTCTGATTCACTGGTGTACAGCAAAAATAATATAACTACTGGATAAAATGTCGGCGTATAACCGTCTTTGATCTGACAGCCATAATCCTTTGTAACGAAGCTTCACGCCTTCGCCTCAAAGGGGTGGGCTAATAGCTAATTACTTTTAATTATATGAACAAAAGCGCCGATCCGCTTCAACGCTTGGGAGCTAGGCAGTGTGAAGAACGTTAGTTACCTATAATGTATGTATGAGCTGTTTTACATACTACATACTGCTTTATTAATGGAGTTGTTATTTCGTTATTTCTTTAGAGGTCTTTTTGCAATATCGTGAAATTGTTAGAGGGTTCATTCTTCTCGTCGGAAAAATCTTTCCTGCCTTGGTACGAGACTTAAAAAGAGTTCCCCGTAGGTAATATCGCACCGTTTTCCGCTTTTGCTGGAAAGATCCCATGTTTTTTTTGTATAGGATACGAATCTGTGATGAGTAAGTTTTTCTAGAGCAGTATTTTGGCCAAAAAATCTCAAATTTTCGTTCATTTGGAACTCATTCTGCAAATTCATCCACCCTGTTTTACATTTAGCTTTTATTTGCCTAGGTCTCCTAAAAAAAAACTTTCACGGCAAAATATAATTAGTACCTAAGTACATAATTAGCCACATACCACCTCATTTCACAAATACGTGAGATCATAAATATTGGTTAACGGGCGTGTAGGAACGGTGCACCGGGGGTGGGCCGGGCATCGAACCCACTCTAATTGTCCCCCACTCGCCACACGGCCAGCTAACACGCGAACCATGCGAACTGATAAACTCCAAGTTTTTACAACTACCGTACTTAAATGTCAATTGGGATGTGTAGGGGTTTTAAGTAGTGAGGTTCCTTGACAGTTTTCGGAGCGAAAGTTTTAAATATATTTTTAAAATAAAGTAATCTTTGGGTTCTTTAAGTCCCTGTAGGCCTTTAGGGATAAATACATTTTTAGCATTAGTTCATTTCCTTTTTAAACTTTTAGCACCTTTTTTTTGGATGGGAAATCGTCAAATGACTTCTCCCGCTCCACAGTGTATTATAGAGACCATTTTTCGGACGTCAGCTTTTTATTAGAAATACAGATATAATTAGTCATTTAAAACGTGAGAGTAGAACTCCCGAGTGACAAATATGCTTAATCAAGTAGTATTTTTTTTTTTAAATCTTATTAATTTTCATCCGGATAAAATTTAAAAAAAATCTTCACCAATAACTAATTGCAATAAAAAATAATTGATTAGATAGTTCAAAAGTGTCTTTTAAGCTTCAATTTATACAGTTTCAATGAATTGCGTAAGTTTCTTACAGCAAGAGAAATATTTATTTTTAATTTTTTTGTTTTTATTTTTTTTCTCAGGTAATCCACTGTTTTAGGAAAAGTTATTTATAGTAAAATTCAGGTCTGTTATACTGCTATTACTCACAAAAAAATCGCATCCTAATATCGTGGAGTTTAGACGTTATAGTCAAATAATGTTTTTTTTTAGGGTTGTCACTTTTTTATCCGATGTGACCTCTTTTTTTTTTAAGAAAATAATATAGGTACTTTTTTATGATTTATTAAAACTAATATATAATGTTGCTTTTCAAAACTAAGACTAAAAATAACAATCAACACACAGAATTAAATTATGAGTTGGTAACTCAAAAATTAAGTTTCCCGAGCAAGTTGCTTTTTTTACTAATGCAAGTCTTCCATAACGCGAAGCGCTAAACATTCTTCAAAATCAAAGTTTTGTGTCTCATCATTAATATTAAGGTCTTCGATTAAAGCCGGGTTAGCCACCGGTTTCAGTAATTTTATCGCGGCTGCAGATAACGGTATCTTAACCTGTTTTTTTTGTCTTTCCTGTAGCCTTGCATTTGATATTAAAGGATCAGAAGATGCTAAAGCCCTGTGAAACAAATCTGTCATTGTTTTTATACGATCCATTTTTCTACAATGATGTTCGCGGTCACTTCTCCAATATTTGTTTCTTGATTCTGAAGCCTGCTCGGAGAGCATACCAATAGGCAGTGTTGTTGACTTTATTATATCAGCGCCGTGTACCAATATTTTATGCAAGGTCACGGTCATAGGATGCCAATTATAACTATTAACATATCTATAAGCGACCTTTTTGCAAAACTCACCAAATTTGTGGTCATCAATGGATAAACCACTGGACATTACAGTTAAAATAACATGTAAGTCATCAAGCAGCCATTGTTCGACATCCAAAATTTGAGAAAAGGTTGCCCGATATTTGTCTGACAGAGCTACTCGCGCGGTGTTCCCATCATTTGTCGTACCGGAATTAGGACGAACAATGTCTACCAATAAACCCAGTTGGACCCTTACTTGTTCTTGAATCTCTTTTTTTCTTGCATCTACAAGCCGCTTTTGTTCTGAGTTCTGAGGTATTCTCCACATTTTAACAACTTTTTTATAAGCTAAGTGCAATAGAAACTCAAGCACCCGAATCCATGCATGAAGTGGACTTACACCATGCTTCATGGCTTCCTTATTTATTGGTTTCATCAAAGCCATGTCAATATTATTAAATTGAGTAGCAGTTAAGCTACAATACGGGCAACGCATTTGAGAAGAAGTGTCCAAAATTACATTTAATACTTTCCCATCAATAGCAGCTAAATACAATTCAAAATATACTCTTATCGTATGTCCCTTTGTTGTTTGAACTAATAACGGTGTAAGATTTTTAATTTCATTATCAACTTTATTTTTCTCTGTTATTGTTGACTCTCTTGTTTCTTTTCTGTACTGAACACATAATGGTCGACAGTATCGATATGATTGTGGGGCTGGATTCCTCCAAAGGTAATCGCCAGTAGCAGTTTTCAGCACCAACGGAATAAACGTGGTGGCTAGAAGGCTATTTTCTTCCCCACCTTCAACATCAGAAAATGCTTGCTTATAAAATGCTTGTCCGGTGCTTCCATCAAATCCCCAGTTCCCTTGTAAGGTACATTCTAGTTCTTTTAATGCTTTCTGATCGCAAAACTGCACCACAACTTCATCGTTTAATTTTAATATTCGCTCAAATGTATGTTGCAAAAGAGCTTGGAGCGGAACTGAAGCTTCTCTCTCCGATACTGTAATATCAGCAGGATAACATTCTTTTTTGGCTTCTTGTACTTTGTAGTACGGAGGAAACGCGTGGAATCCACGCTCTTGAAGGTCATGGTGCAAAAAATTGTAAGTCTCGACTGTTAATTTTCTGTCAATTACAACAGCAAGTGCTTCTTCCGGAGTATACGGTTGAGTGTGGTGCTCAATTTTTTTCAAAATTGTTGAATGTGCATTGTCCGTTTCCGTACACAAATGAAGCACTTTTTCTATATTTTGTATTGCTTTGGATGTCAGAGGTTCACCATCGACTGACGATAGCGACCCTACAAAAGCTTTGATTTTTTTTACCGAAGGCTCTTCTTCCAACATCAATTCGAGCTTTCGACGTGATCGAAGTTGTTGGCGTGTACTCAAATCCTGAAATGCACGACTTTTTGGTGACGGATTTAAAGCTGATTCAGTTGCTTTTAGTTGTCCGCTAATCATTATTTTGCTCAGCCAATCCTTGTTCTTTGTTACAAATACTTTCATTATGTACTTGCATTGTTTGTACTTGGTGTTGCTCTTGCTTAAAAATGTTGAAAGAATAGGCGCAAATTCTTCCTCGGTTAAAGAAGTGTTATAATTCTCTCCAAAATGCTCGAACACTACATTAACTCGGTCTGATAGTGGTAAGTCCTTTGTTTTCTTTGTAAACATTTTGAAAACGTCTAATCGAGTTAACGTTTTTCTGAGTTCATCTCCTTGTGAACTTGCGGACACTCCCGGAGGATGAAGAGAGCCGGCTGCGGCGGTATCCACAGCTTCAAATGCCTCTCGCTGACCAGCTTGAGGGTTGGCGCCCTCATGCCCTCCTAGCATTAAGTCCTCTGGTCGGAGCCCAGAAGGACATCCCTCAGCAGAGCGGGTCAGATTCTGCTTCGGCAAAGTAGCATCATGGGTCTGGTACGGCTCCATGATGCCTCACCCCCGTTCCTCCACGTTATATGCGTCGACATAGGGTTTTAGCAAAATGCCTTCCGAGGGTGGACCCCTTCCTATGCCCCATAAAACGTATCATTGGAATAAAGTTACAGAAATATTAGTGTCGTTTTAAAAAAAATCTGCTACAATTTTATTAATATCCAGATATATAATTAATTCAAAGAGTGACAACCCTAATGAGAGAAAATCCGGATATAACTAAAATAGGCTGTAGTATCTAAACTCCACGAGATTAGGACACAGTTTTTTTGTGAGTAATAGAAGTATATCAGATCTTAATTTGACTATAAATAACTTTTCCTAAAACAGTGGATTACCTGAGAAAAAAAATAAAAACAAAAAATTAAAAAATAAATATTTCTCTTGCTGTAAGAAACTTACGCAATTCATTAAAGCTCTATAAAATGAAGCATAAAAGACACTTTTGAACTACCTAATCAATTATTTTTTATTGCAATTCGTTTTTGGTGTAGATTTTTTTTTTAACTTTATCTGGATGAAAATTTATAAGGTTAAAAAAAAAAATACTACTTGATTAAGCATATTTGTCACTCGGGAGTTCTACTCTCACGTTTTAAATGACTAATTATATCTGTATTTCTAATAAAAAGCTGACGTCCGAAAAATGGTCTCTATAATACACTGTGCTCTAGGCGGAGCGGGAGGGCGTCTCTTACTGACCAAACCCACCCGTGTTCCTTCGGTTGTCTTTACGTCAGGGGCCACGGTATCCCTTTCGGACTTTCCCGCAACCCCGGCAGGCATCGGTCCCATCGGTCACCCGCTGACATCTCTTTGAGGCGCGCGTGGAACACAACGCGCCGTCCGTCGACCCGGGCTTGGTCCTTACCGGACGGCGAGCTACCCATTGCTCACCGTCCGCAAGCCCGCGCTTACGTTGGCCGGGAATCGGCCTGCGATTCCCGACGCCCAGGGCGTCTCCTGCGGCGGCTAGGGGCGTGAGGGCGCGAATTTTGCATCTCCCTCACGCGTTCCGCCTGCTCCTTCGCAAGCATTACTGCTTCGCAGAAGGAGGTGATGGCCTCCCATGCCCTCTCGCTCCGTACCATGGCCTGGACCAGGGCCGGACGCGAGAGATCCCCGCCACCGGTCGCCTCCACGAGGACACGGCGGTGGGTGCACATCGGCGTTGAGTCGAAGATGAACTTTTAGCACCTTGGGTGACGACAACAGATTACATTTATCCTAGATTAAAGTTTGAAGAGTTTTTGTTTAATTCAGTCTATCGAGAGCTATTGCTGGAAATTAAGCTTCCGCTAGGTTATGCCTCTACAGCTGGTTTTCCGCTTTGCAAGACGCTATCAAAAACTCCCGTACTATATCATACCATACAATCATTTATCACTATCCACAGTCCGACTTCACCTACCTTAATATTATGCTGGGAGCCAAGACAAAGCGCTTCTAACAATACAACGAAGCATGCCAAAACTACACCTCCAGTCTGTGCATGTGCACACGCACATATTTACAACCATTTACAATCAAACCTCACCCGGCCTCATGTCACTGTTGACAGCGCTATGTCTTAATTTTTATTTGGTCTGAGGCTGGGTGGAACATGGCAAACACATCTTTGAAATTAAACTTCCCAGCCACCAAGTAGCTTACAAGCTTACAAGTCCAAATGACAAATGGTTAAATATATTGCTTTCATCTTAAACACATACATAATGTATACAATACCTACCCAGCGTTACTACAACACATTTATCAAATACCATGTTGGTACAATTTGACACGATACGTTCCCCCTCTTCCCTAAGGAGTGGGAGTAGGGAGGGTGGGGGCTTTCCTCCCCCCACAAATTACTCCTCCGCTGTGGTTGGAAGCGGAGATGACGGTGCATTCATGATGGCGAGCTTTTAAAGAATAACAATGAGAGAAAAGTTATTAAAAAAAACATTGCAGTTGGTTTTTGTCTGGGTTTTTTTTTGTTCAGGATTTTGTGAGGGAAAACTAGAATTTTCTGATTCATTTTAATCTTAGGTTTATTAAAAAGGTCAGGGTGATACTGATAAAGATGACTGATGAAATATATACAGTAAATTGGTTCGTTTCCAGCACGGAACAAAATAATGCATTTTTCCCTGATGAAATGCTAGCATACCTAAGTTACTTTAAAGGGTGTATAGCCTATAAGCCTATATTTGACAAATATTGCATGATTTTGATTTTATTTATTTATATTTATTAATTTAAAAGATTATTAGTCTAATTAATCACATCTAACCATTTGTGATTAAAACAGCTTCAGAAGTTGATACCTATATTTATAATTACCTACATCCCTTGTCAACATTTACCCGTGATACGCTAAATAAGACTAATGAATTTTTGAGCACTGTTTACAACAACCTCGATACAGGATTGTATAAAAGGTTTATTTGATAAAACGTGAGAGTATTTTGTTGTTTCTGAAACTTCCTGCATAATATCGTAATCCTTTTGCCAGTATCCCGTTCAATTTGTGGTCGGGCAGCATGTCTTTTTCTTCCACATAGCTCTACCAGTCGTTATCTCTGAATTTACCCCCTTCGCAGGATACCACCTTTAACACAATCAATCAATCAATCGTTTCTTTGGTCTTCCTTTATTCTTATAGACACACTTTCTGCTCACAAATAGCACGGACGCGGGCCGCGGGACGGTCTCTTTTGCCAAAACGAATAGACATTGGTTAAAGGAACCGGTTCTTACTGCTGGGCTTTCCACATGACTTGAAGATTTTTTTGTGGACTATTGCGTGTATGGTTTAGTCCAGCTCGTCCAGCCGTCGTATTTTTCCTAGATAATCCACGGAGACACCTGCCTGTGTAAGCTTCACGGAAACGAACCTAATCACATTACTTGCCTGAAATTCAGCCCACAAATTCCGCCTGCATAGATAAATAAACCCGATCAGTTAGAAACACTGCAGTCACAGCTGGCACGCGCTTACTGCACAGTTACACACCTCTAGTTAAAGCTGAACGATTTAGTTTCTGACTCACAGATTTATTGCCATGGAGTGTTTTATTTACAAGGTGCAGCCTGCACTATTAATCTGTTAAGCTGACAGGGCTTAGACTAGATAAAGCGACATTTTCGGTTTGTCTACGGGTGTGTGCATGTTGGCTGGTACATTTTTGTTTTTAAACATTCTCAATTATGTTCATTAATTCTTCTCAGTTGCTGTGTCTCTGTATATTTGTTTACTTGTTCCTGTTTTGTTAGTGATTGCTGTGTCTATTCTATATAGCTACCTATAGCTACATATACATCTTAACTAATATTATAAATGCGAAAGTGAGTTTGTTTGTTCCGCTTTCACGCTAAAACGGCTGAACGGATTTGGATGAAAATTGGCACATGGGTAGACCACGACTTGGGTTGGGACATAGGATTTTCGGAATTTTGATCCCGATATTCCTACGGGATTCAGACGGGTGAAACCGCGGGGTGCAGCTAGTTATTAAATAAGTTCCTTTTCCTGTGTATCTATGGTACCGCCGCTGAGATCTTCTAAATTACGTAGTGGATTTTGATGTGGTTTATGGTGAAGGCTTATCCTATACCATTAAACGTGCCATATTTGTATAAATATCCTATACTATTAAACGAGCTCTATTTGTATATAAGTACATATTATTTGTAATCACGTTCCCGAAGAAGGCTCTAACGATTTCGATAATAGTTGCACTATAGGGCCGTTATATCTGGAAAAAATCGTTTTCTCCGTTTTTTTTTCCGAGCAGAGATCGGTCACCTAAAGTTTTGAACAAGATGGCTACCTTAGAATAATGACATGTCAGCATGGAATTAGTATGAACTATCCTGTACTATTAAATGAGCATTCTCTACTTTCACCAGACAGAGCTCGATCGCCCAGGTACCTACTGGTATGAAATATTAAAGCATTATGTTAATATTTAACTTAAATTTAGCACAGATATCTTGATGTTTCGACATGTCACCATTGCACCTGCGCAAATTAGGGGCAGAATCGGTCAAAGTGGCGGTGCTTGGGGAGCCCTTGTCCAGCAGTGGACGTCTTTTGGCGGGAATGATGATGATGGTGAAATCAGTGTATAATAAAGAAAACTTCATTAGTTCATTACTATCTCTCTGTTGGTTTTCACGGGTAGATACCTAAGCTACGCAATGATTTTTTGTGAAGAAGTAAATTGAACTAACGTCTAGAGATAGTATTGATTTTGGATCTGGAAATAAAACACTAGCTGATATTTTTTGGGTTTCTTCGAAAGACAACGAATTATTTAAAAATGTTCCCTCAAAGGCGGAACCTTCTGTACAATAATATTTATACAAAATTCGCCTTCTCTACCCATTAATTGTTGAGTTACACCGTTGAATAACCCTTATAAACGATTTATTTAACAATAAACACGGTCCGTTAAAGGACTCATGAAATATTCAGGGAGGAAACACTGCAAAATGGAGGAGGGTGGGAGGCACTTCCGGCAATCCGGCCTCACGAAACTGTGTTACCAGATACTCGAAGATCTTTTTAAACTTTTTTGTGTCAATGCAATTTTTTGGTTATGGCATGATTATTGATTCGGTTTTATAAAATGGCTATTGTTAATTGGGATTGATAGGAAGCTAGTCGTTTTTAAACTGTGATATTATTTTATTGTTTATGAATTTAAGACGGAGTTCTACTAAATTAATCAGTTTATTCAGGCTAAGCATTGCCCAACGTGGCAATGCGGCCAGTCTCTTGGGCACACTACCAGTCGACAGCGATGCGGATGAATTTTTCGACGCTATATTTTAATTTTTCAATAGTTTTAATATAATTTTGCTAATTTTATGTCTATACTTAAACAGAATTTAAATAAAGTTATATCTAATAAAAACACGTTTATTGTGTGTGAAATATTAAAGTAATTATTTTACAACGTGTTCCTTTTGATTTCCTCTACCTTTAGAGGATTTCCACAAGTAAAAATAATACAAAAATCCTAGAACAAGTGTTCTACAAATACATAGTTTCGAAGATAACATCAATCATAATTAACATATAGGTATATAAGTTTCATTGATAAGTACCAGTATCTCATTACCATTCAAACCAATCATTCATATTTAAAACTAAGAAAATGCGACGTTGTCATATTTCACGTAAGGGTGTTTTACATAAATAATCGTGACTGTCAAATAATTTTGTATGAATAATTTGATCGAAAAAAAAAACAAAGATAAATAATTAATCAATCAATTCATATGCCAGTTAATTCTTTGACACGGTCTCATTAATACCTACCCTAGACTTATGGGATATCTTGTGGTCAAATTGTAGTTTTTTTTTTTTTATCTACCTTATCTTATCACGTATGTACTATCCACACAAAAATAGACCGGTGCCAAAAACTGTACCCACGCGTCATGTACGTGGATGGGCGCCGTCAGTTGAGACTGGTCATCTCTTACTTATCTGCCAGGGCTTTTTTTTTTTTTGATTATTATTATTTTTTTTTACATTTTTCTCACATATAGAATCAACAAGAGTAATGTACCCAGGATTTTGTAATTTCTATATTTAAAAGAGTGTCCTTGGAGTTTCTTGCCCGTTCTTCTCCATAGAGATCTACGTTTTGGAATGGGCAACTAGCTTCAACTTTCTGACTAACTGACTGACTCTTTGACAATTCAAAAGTGCCTGTAAATGGTATAATTGAAATAAATGCTTTGAGTTTTGAGTTTGTATAGGCGCTTCAAGTCAGAAGTTCAAACAACTAAAGATTTTTTCGCAAAGTTCTCCCATATTAAAGTGTTATTCACATTCACGGTTTCTTTCACCTCTTACAGTATTATTTCACCCTTCTGTAACCTTGGATAACCCCATTATTTTTGTCCTTTGCTTATAAAAATACCTTATCCTAAACAATAACCAACACAAAGACATCGCAAAGAAAGTCTTTAAAAAAACATGTGTTATAAATATCACCCATTAAAACATTATTAATTAGCATTTTACGATTCAATAACCCTTTATTTTTAGGGTCTGTCATAATGACTGCCTCTAAAAGTCTCGTCTAAAACATTACCCTCCTTTTGGGACACTCGGGTAAAAAACAAAGATCAACACCAGTTTCCTCAAGTTAAAACCAACAAGACCCCGAAATTCCAAGGACCATTATAAAACTTTAGGCTCTTACCTCACCTGCAAGTGTCAGCCCTTACCTCACCTCAACCAACACCGGAAGGCTGTCTCACCCGAAGGTCGTTGGAACTCGTAAATGACTCGAGTTAAACGTAACCCTTTGCTAAATGTCCGTAAAAGACGTTGGTACAAAAGTACCACTGTATACCTACGCATCATCTTCCTGCCCGGTCATTGTAAGCACAACACTTCTTCCACTCTGTCCTGTCAACCGTCTCGCTATCATTCACTCCCTTCTCTTTCATATCATTCTTCACACAATCCATCCATCTTTTCTTTGACCTTCTTTTCTCCCTGTCTATTCATTTCTGTATAGTATGGACAATAATAAAACGCATTATAGAAGACGAGCCCAACAAGATGGCGAAATAACGTAATCTGCAAACTGTGTAGAGACAAAGTTGAACTCTGAAGTCTGACGGCACGGCAGTCAAATCGACTCAAGTAATTACGTACCTAATTATTAAGTTAATCTAATTGCATACACACGTAAATGTATATTTTTGACTGGGCCTCAAGTTTGCTATTACAATAGTGTCAGAATGGTCTATCATTGATTTTATAATTGTTGATTTTGACAAGTTTGGTAATCTACTAATATATTGGCGTCATTATGACTTTCCAATGGTCAGCCACTGACAGCCACTGACACTCCAAAGAAAGAAATGGCATCTATTGGTAATCTCGTACATAATGACAAATGAATGACTGACTTAGGCGGTAATCTGCTAAAATTTTGACAGTTCCTTTGATCAGTGACCTACCATGAGAACTTCATTGTGCAGTCATTTCTTTTAATTCGTTACGAGTATCGTGTTTGTAGAATAAAATGATCAACCAATGATCGACCATTATGAATTTAGCAGATTACGAACTTTTAGCAAAATGACAGTGGGATCGTGTTGGAATGACGAATTTATAAAAATAGCAGACTTGGGCCCCTGGTGTAACCACTCATTAAAAGTTCTTTAAATAAATAAAGATTTAGTATAATAAAAGCGGCATAAATAGGTATAGCGGTAGGACTTTATAATAAGATTGAAAAAAAAAAAATGTTTGAATTGTAATGGGTAATACATAAGGTGCAACTCAAAAACCCAGAAACCCTTTCTCAAAATCCTAAACTAATGCTGACTGCCTGTAGAATAGATTTTTAGTCCCTGCTATAACTAACGCTGGCAACCAATGCAGCTAACACTTTGATAAAATTATGATTCTGTTATTCATTTACAGGCTGACTCCGTGTTTATTACGTTCTGGTGGCCTGTATTTCATTATCTATCATTTGATTCTTGTTCTGGGCTGGGGCGTGGTTTTAGCGACAACAGGCTCCTTGCTGAAATAATTTATTAGCTTGATAAAGGAGTTTGTTTGAGGATGAAAGGACAAAATATGTTCAGAGAATGAGCCGACCCCCGATCTAGCTACTTACTGTTTACTACTACGAGTATAACATAATTCATTCTTTGTGTTATATTACCAACCTTGAACAGACCACGGCCCTAATTGTGTAACACACTTTCAATCACAATCTGAATGATTTTGAAGGATATTGCATCTACTGCTTCGTATGTTCGAAATATTTGGATGATATGGATATCAAAATGAAAGCCATTGCTGCTGTAACGCATTTACCCCGCTGGTCTTTGTTCAAAGTCAAAGTCAAATAATTTATTTCAATTAGGCACAAAAAGGCACTTTTGAACGTCAAACTTTACAAAAAATAATAAAACTGATTCTAGTCGCCCATTCCAAAAGGTAGTTTTCGTATGGAGAAGAATGGGCAAGAAACTCCACCGTTACTCTTTTAAAAAAAATCATTATATCTTGTATACACTTATTATTTATTTATATGTGAAGACAATGCACCTAGAATAAGATTACTATACCACGATAGGTAAAAAGAATGAAAAATGAAGGAATGACATAATTATGTGATAGATGCATGGTGCTCACATACTTACAAACATTGTAAAATTTTCCTTACAAACATTGTAAAAGTTCCTCAAACAAGTTCCAAAAAAACGTCAATCTCTTATATCCTTCTTAACCTTTAATTCGTAATAACAACATCTCCGAATCAACCTGACCTTCGCATCAAATACGGACAAACTCTACCCAAAACAAATTATAAGTACATCCTACCCCCTTCGACTCGTCCCCTGCTATCCACCCCGTCCTACATTCACCCCATTTGCATACCATCCCCAGCAATACCAGCAACACAAATTATCCCTGATATATGATAGCGGCATTTTTTCCGCCCTACTTACTCCATAATATAGGACAGGAGCTCGGCAACTACTAAAAAACACAAGAGAATTACTACGACTAGTCATTTCCACCTAGCTGGAGGTTAAAAAGTGAGATAGGTCATGTTTTGAAGCTGAAACTCGCCGTCGAAACTTAGAAGGTTACAAAAATTGCTATAACCGTATTATTTTGTTTACTAGTATGAAAATTAGATGTGAAACATGTTTTTGTCGTCGCAGCAGACCGAATGGTGCCCGTTATTTTGAATTGTATATCTTGTTTCATCATTATTGCTAAAACTGCGACGTAATGGCATTTTAAGTAAAGTTCATTGGGTATCAAAGTTTTAACAACAGGTTACGAAGCTAAGCATCCGCAAAAGGAAAAAGTCAAAGTAGTTTTAGAGGAAATTTCCAAATGGCAACACGATAAATAGTTATTGAAAAGCCTGTTGTTTATTGGTCCAAAGCAATTAAATCGAAATGAATATTCCAAAATGGCAGCCGATAAAATCTATATACGGTATCGCTAGTATAATCGGAACTCATTAAGTCACTTTACATTGTAGCCGCTGACGAAAATAGGCAAAGATTATTGTAATTCAGGTCTCGTTCACCACTATTGTTCATTCCGGAAGTCTACAACAGTTCCTCTTTCAAAAAAATGTTCATACGATTGTATTCTGAGCCACCACCGGGGGTAGATCTAGTTCTCAGAACGACAATGCATTTCCTTTTTTATTTTAAAGTCTTATTTGGCATGTATGCTTCTATATGGTCTATTTACGACCGGTATGTCAGTGGCGAAGCGTTTAATTTATCTATGTCCTGTTATAGCCTAGACAGAGAAAGTGTATACCGAGAATAATAATGCCTTCTAGCTTGATCAAGTTTTTTTATCTTTTGTGTCTGGCTGGTTATCAAACGTTTTAAACGAAATATCACATTAGAATAAAATGATCGGCCGCTGAAATACTTAATGGACGCTGCTTAAATTAATAAATAAAAAAATCATAACCAGACGCGGATGGTAAACTAGTCAGAAATCGATTAATTATGCTATTTGATACAAACAGATCATACAAATAGGTAGCTATAAAAAATAAACATTTCCAAAGGTCTGAGATTATGTATGAGATATACGTATCTAAAATCTGATTGAATTGCATCAGTGTCAGACAGCCTTGTGCGAGGACGTTCACGCCACCTAATACATGCGTCTGCGCAGACCGCGACAGTTGTTTTCGCGATCATCGTGTGCCGTTACACAACCTGTGTTTGTCCGTCTGCGTTCGTAAAAACCGATGGTTCACGATCGCTCTCGGCCCGGAATGTTATTAATTGATGTTTCGACGCTAGTTTGTTTTCAAAGTACTGCGTAATTTTTGTTTGTGTGTTTTTAGAGATTTTTTACTGGATGATAAAATTTAGATACTGCGTAACTTAGTATTTTAATTCGGAAACAGTCATTTGTTTTGATGCTTGAGTATTGCAAACATGTTTTTATTATTCTAGAAATTATTTAAATATTCTATCATGATATCATATTATTGAATTTTGACTAGGCAACATGAATGAATAATAATCCTAATGATGTCAAGAATTTATAACTTGATCAGAATCTGAGATGGATGTTAAGAAATTGTTTGTTAAATCCGAGGCCTTATTTGTGAAATATTAATTAAGGGACCGACTATATTTAATAATCAAATTTTGAATATTTTATGTATATTAAACCATCTTTGATAAATAAACGAAGGCGAACATTAGGTTTTTTATTGTTTTTTACGCTGTTGCCTACATATTTCGAGGAAATTATGTAATTAATTATGAAAAATGTCCATTGATTGACTATTAACCAGCCTTATTTTATGCTAATATTCCCATAAGGCCATGACTAACTCGACCACACCTTGGCTTAAATGAAACATAACGTAAATTATTGACAGCTGGTCTCCTAGACTATTAGCCTATAATATGCCGCGCAAAACTTCTTACAGAGATGTGATGATAAATTTTCAGAAAAATGTTGACACATAGGGGCAAAGGAAATTATTTATTAATGCCAAGAGTCTTGTATAAGTAATGAATGACAAACAACTAATAAAAAGGAGGGATAACTCCTGTATTTATGAGTATGTTCTCGCGGTTATTTCGTTCAGGAAGATGATTAATAATTCCCATATGTTAGCTGAGATTTATTACAAAGTCTGTTTTTAACCACGGATCGTGTTGGTTAGGTTAGGTACAATTTAAAGCCCGATTCAGATGAACGTTACCTAAATAGTTTGGTACTTCGTGGGCGTAGGACAAAACGTTCGGTAGGCTGCACGACAGTGTGGTACCAAAACCAACACCCTAATTGCGAAGTATAATGCGAATCCATTGCTCCATATGTTGTAACAACGAAACTAATGAAACGGATTGTGATTGATCGCAATTTGGGGGCAGTATAAGCTGGCCGCTGGATGTGGGAGGCACAGAATCGGTCGAGGTGGCGGTGGAGGCCAATGTCCAGCAGTGGACGTCTTTCGGCTGAAATTATGATAAGCTGATCTATTATTCAATTGAAAGAAAGTAACAATACTCTTCTATTTCAAGAATGCTACAACACCGTAACAAAAATATTGTAAAATGTTTATATTTTCTTTTTAATAAAAAAAGTCAATTTTTATACCGTGTCTTTTGGGACTTTTTTCAAAGAATCTTAAACGTCTCAAAACGAAAAGAGATTATATCGAAAAAAAAATGATTCTGGAGAATTTAAGGGCTTCAAAATGATACCATGGTTTCGATAGAATTATAATTAAGGGGAGATGACCCATTTCGGAGACACCATTTTGGTGATTTCACATATTATTATATCGTTCACAATCTGGCCATTTGTCATAGTAGGATATGTTTTGTTAAGTGCCTTAGTTAAATAAAGTCATTTGCAATGCGGGAAGGTCATGGGACCATGAGTTCTTGGATATTTTTTAAGTATTTATCGCAGAAAGATAATTTAAACTTATCCAGAGCCTCGGTTACCAAGCAATGTCCATTAAACCCGCCCATTCCTCCTAAATCAAGATGCCAGGCAAGCACACAATGGCACATGACTTATAAGTTTTCAACCATAACTCCTCTACGTATAATATACATCATCTGCCTCATGTACCTTATCAATAATTCATGGACTCATGACGTCACAGCTCGGGGGTGGACTGACGTCAGGGCATCCTGTAATGCCTTCCTATGCGATGAAATATGTATGCTTGGATTGTGGGCAGAATTCGCGATGGATGTAGGATGTCGGCCATATGTTATTATGAGTTTTTTTGTATGAATTAGTATTTACTTGGGTTTTGAAGATTGGGTGTTGTGAGAAACTTTTTTTTAAAATGTTTATTGAGAACGATTTTGAAATGATCAATTGATCAGGTTCTAAAAAGTTTCAATTCTATTTTATATTCGTATTGTATCTAAGATGTGTAGGACGTTTAGAGATTGAAGTATTTTGCGAGAAAGAAAGTAGAAATATGATTGTTTCCTATTCAAAATTTAAATATAAACTGTGTGTGGATCTTTAGGCTCTATTCGAGTACTAAACATCTTTCTCGCTTAATCTATTGGTGGTGCTCACCCATTTAGGTAATTCTACTCCAATTAATCTCACCCAAAAGCAAACCACCTAACTCCTCTACTAAAAACCTCCACAACTTCAAAATAAACTTTTTGCTTGCGCACGCGCAACAAACAGTAAAAAATGTCGCACTCCCATCAAGATCAATGCACTGCGCGCGCGCACTTACGTCATCGAATGCAGCCAGCTTGTTAAACGATGCAACTTGTTTAGATCCATTTAGTTTATTTGTGAGTATATTGAATAACTGACTATTAAAGATTTGATTGGCTCAGTTGTTGAGTACGGTATCTACTTAGTTTTCTGCGTAGTTCTTGGATGGGTGGGACAACTTTATTGTTATCTATACCTAGTAGTAGAGCTCGTTGTGAAACAGATCTTCCGAGAAAAGACTACCATCGTGTCTTTTATTAATTAGTGGAAGGGAAAGCAAAAGCATGTTATTTATGAATAGATCCTTTGGCAGTGACATTCACTTTTGTTGACAAGCCTTTTCTTTCTGTTTGAAATGTAAGGAGCCCGGAAAATGGGAAACGGACCTCTGCGGTGGGGTGTGGTGGTGTGTGGGGGTGGGTCATAGTCATAGAAGCGATCTAGACACTTAGGTAGGGCACATCCGAGATATAAGTAAGTAAGACAAGATGGTCAGACGTTTTGCCTTCTAACGACCTACTATTTATTTAATTATATCAGAAGTTAATTCCTTTAATTAAAAAAGTTCAAAATCTAGTTGCAAGCTCTATGCTCTAAGCTCTCAATCTAGGTCAAAAATGGGAAATTAGAGGTATTTTTGACAGTTTCAGATATATTAGAATGCGAATGTTTTTCAAAATACGGGAATTACCCCTCAAATAGGCCAATCGGCCAATTCCGACTCCAGTAGAAACAAACCTACACAAATCGACTTTAAATACTCAATGTAAAGACATACACAACGATGAAAATAAACTGCAGCTACATAGTTACGTCAAATTAAAGCTGAGCAAAAAATTGACCACTCCTGCGCACATTGATCAAGATCATTGCACCGCGCGATTACGTCATTCTGTGCGTTAGTTCTGCGATGCAAGTTATTTTAGTGTGGAAGTTTGCTTTGAACATTAAATAATATGAATCGAGAAATATTTTTATCATTTGTTGATAGTAACAATTATGATATGTGAATGAAAACGTGATTTTATTGTTCATAAATTCTCGTGATTATATTCATGATTAGAGTTGAGGCCGCAGTCCCAGCAGTGAACGTTATAGGTTGATTATGCAAAATTACCTTTGCCAAGTTATTCTCATCATGAATGATTAGCCTAGGAAAGCTTTAATATCTAGGCTTATTCTCTTGATCACTATTGTACATTCTGTCTTTCAGGCAGTTTTAGGAGTAGGAGAGGGTGGCATTCTCCATTTAATTACTATCTAGCCGATTAATTCTGTCAATAGTGTCAGTGTCGCAGAGAGATTTTTACAGAATAGACTGGCAGACCTTTAAATGCCTTTTAGTTATCTCTAATACTATATGTATAATAAAGTAAACATTATGAATCTCAACTCCTATCGAGATAAAAATTACGTCATCGTGCCAACTGCACATTATTCCACTGGATCACATTTCTCTGTGGGTAAACAGGAGCATTTAAAGTGTTACCCGTTAATAAAAAGCGTGACACAGACACACAGTCGCACTCCGGCGCAGTCTTGTTAAGATCATTGCACTTAGTGACGTCATGATATGCAGCAGTGATTTTAAAACTGTTCGAAGTAGGTATTGTGTGGTCGTAATGTTGGTAGTTTAATTTTAAATTATTTTTGAGACGGTAAGAGCTTAGTGTAAAATAAGTTGATAAAATTCACGGACGTAGGTACGAGTGGGTACTGTGCTTTTTTTTGAGATTTCTCGGTTTTATTCAGGTAATTATTTCTATGAATGTTTTGTAGTACCACCCAAGCCCAATTACTTACCTACGGCCAAAGGCACTTACTCAGGACACAATTTTTTCTCAATTTTTTAAAGAAAAATCGTATTATCTAAAATCTCGATGATAATTGGTTAATCCCTGCGGCTTTTCATCTGTTAATAGTCCTGTTTTCCATTATATAATACCTATATAAAAGTTGATAGGTACTTGGTTCAAATTATTATTATATATATTACTGTGGTTTATACCACAGTAATAAATTTGAACATAAGAATCCAACTTTATTGCTACAACAGTTTTCAAAACAATGTTTTGAACACAAGATCATCAAATTAAGTAATAAAGAAACATTAAAACTGGCTCTACGGTGTATTTACGCACCCAATGGAGACTGTAGCCAATCAATTATTTATATCTGATAAATATCATAAAAATTCACTTGGTGAAGGCCAGGGTATAAGGATAAAGCCATTCCCTACGTGCAGGGTCATCACGGCTGAAGACCTTGTATGAAAAAAATCTTTTTATTTACCGTTTGAATTGGAATATTCAGTTGCAAGGGGTTTAAGATCAAGGGGAGGACTGGTTTGAACCAGAAATTCGCTGTTATGAGAACCAACCGGATGCGTTATCCGTCTTCCGGATATATTAACCTATCGCCCAAAATTGTGGCTATCTATATTTCTTCTATAAGTTTGGTAATGCCAAGATAGGTTTTATTATTTATAAGTGACTACACTGATATACCTAACCTGAATTCACCCCATAATCAGGCCAGACATGGGTTTTGGCCCTTCCAAAATCCTTCTGGCTTAATACCGAACGTGTTGTAGGTAACCTTTACAATGATTTGAGGATGGATTCCATGGATAAGAATGGAAGATTTTCTGTAGTAAGTAATGGTAAACTCTACCCTCCAATATATTTGGAAATGTTGTCAACCCTACAGATACAAGTATTATTTTATATTTACAAGCGTAACAAAAGAACACCGCTCCATTTTATTGCCAGACTATAAAAGAATGTAATTTTATAAGCCCGCTTCAAGTGCCAGCATTAGCTAGATTGACCGGTTAATGCCCGGAAGAGTTGAACGTTACGGGCAAAGTTAATAATCGGTAATAAATCTTTTAAGGTACCTATAAAATATAATAACTTTTTCGTCATTAAATAATTATATTTATGGCTTAAGAATTTTATTTTCGTCAAGTATTTTTTCTGATATTCAATTTAAGTTAACCGGTAAACGCCCTGTGTTAAAGGTTAATTAATCAAAATCCAAATATTTTATTTCACATAAACCTACATGGGCGCTTATGAAGCGTCTGAAGCTAGGTATAATAAAAGATGAATAATTAAATTATCTTTAAAATGGTGAAGGTTTCAGAAAAATATGCTTGATAGATTTTGCGTGATTCTCAGTTTTTTATGCGCGTTAGACATAACTTTACAAATTAATTTCACTATGTAATATAAACATAATCTAAAATCTATTCCTATATTAAGTTATTAAGAAAACGCTCTAATTTAACATATATTTTTTCCAAATCATTAACACTACTCGTTTAGACGTGATCTTCAGTATAAAATCATTAAAGGTCGGTTATCGTCGCCTTAGGTAAAATTAGGACACTGATGCTTGCCATTTACCTATCTGATTGAATTTGCAATTTTAATTAATTTGCTTTTTTCGCTCTTACGTCATTTATAATCAAAATCCAAATGTTTTATTTTACACCTGACCGAAACCGACTGCTAGTTCCGGAGATTACCCCCTACATACAAACTTACAAACAAACAAATTTATATTAAGTAGGTATATTAAATATTATATTATATATTAGTATAAAAGTATAGATAAACCCACAGGGGCACATATGATATGTCAGAAGCTAGGTGCACGGTTCCATTGGTCGTTTCCTATGCAGAAGAGTCGGCAAGAAACTCCACGGTTTCTTTTAAAAATAGACTTAATATTAATAGACCAGGTACCTACTTAACAAAATAGAAAATGGCCTACAAATCTATGGTATATTAAGCCTAGGAAGATAAATAAGAGAAATGCTGATTGCGAAGCATTGTCATCAGCTAAACAAAACCATCCACTACTGAACAAGGAATTTCTTTTTAGATAACACAACCAAGCCAGATAATAAAATTAACTCCTAAACAGAAATGGCCATAGTCACTTATGGCAAATATCTGTTCGCAGTAAGTTTTTAGCTAAAACGTTGCTTCTATTTCAATTACAAGTTATTCCAAATAACTCCGCAGTAAGCCTAGCGCAAACCCATGACCATAATACTCACAAGATACCGAACATACACACACACAAACATACAAAGAACGCTCACATTCAAAGCCTGCAGCATTCCTTCCGCTGTGCGAAATGTCCACTTATTGATGTAGGTCAGTGTTGTTGTACTCCTTACTCCTTCATCTACAGATCTTTTGTCTCCCTCACCCCGGGACCGGCCGGTCGAAGAATTTATTGAACGAGTTAGCTTGTTAGGTCTGCAACTTGCATAGCTTGGAGAATGTATTATGACATGAATTTGTATTTAGTATTTTTGTTGCGTTGCGAAAGGGTTGGGTCAGCATTTCAGTCAAATGGGGGTAGCGTGGTATTGTATGTATTTGGTACAATATCGGAAGATAACAATTGAAGTGAGTTGAATAGGTCATGAGTTCATGACGTTTGAATTCAGGTTTTTCGCGCCAATTGTTCAAAAGGGTTGACTTGGCGGTTATTAATCCACTATGATAACGGGTACTTTCTCTTTAGGATCAGCTTTGGCTCAACAGAAGACTGCGGCAAGCTATGGATACTATTATCTTAACGAACTATCGGTAAATAATATGATTGTCTGCCGAATAGTTATTTTTTTTTTCATTTATTTTCACTTTTACACATCATATTAAAAATAAGCTAGATGAGTTCGGCGTTTCCTATGATCCTATCTGACTACTCTGAGTAGAAAGGCCGAAACAAACTCAGATGTCACAGTCTCTTTTAAAGCCCAGACATAATCTTGGTCAGGCCATATGAGGAGCATGTAGATTAGTCTAAAATGGTCTTTTGAGAAAAGAACCACACAGATTTGAGTGGACCTTTTTTTTTTTTTTTTTTTTTTTTTGGGTGGGAAATCATCAAATGACGTCTCCCGCTCTGGGTGGAGCGGGAGGGCGTGTCAGACTCTTACTGACTAAAACCCACCCGTGTTCCTTCTGTTGCCTGTGCAATGCCAGGGGGCCACGGTATCCCTTTCGGACTTTCCCGCAACCCCGGCAGGCAATGGTCTCATCGGACCCCTTCACTTGCTGACATCTCTTTGAGGCGCGCGTGGAACACTACGCGCCGTCGACCCGGGCCTGGTCCTTACCGGACGGCGAGCTACCCATTGCTCACCATCCGCAAGCCCGCGCCTACGGTGGCCGGGAATCGGCAATCGATTCCCGACGCCCAGGGCGTCTCCTCCTGCGGCGGCTAGGGGCGTGAGGGCGCGAAATTTGCCTCTCCCTCACGCGCTCCGCCTCCTCCTTCGCGAGCATTACTGCTTCGCAGAAGGAGGTGACGGCCTCCCATGCCCTCTCGCTCCGTACCATGAGATTTGAGTGGAC
Source organism: Xanthia togata (assembly GCA_963853775.1). Classification (NCBI taxonomy): domain Eukaryota; kingdom Metazoa; phylum Arthropoda; class Insecta; order Lepidoptera; family Noctuidae; genus Xanthia; species Xanthia togata. The sequence continues at coordinate 2,421,977 of OY970801.1, forward strand.
CTGTCCTGTCAGTGCAAGCATTTGTCAGTAATCGTGGAGCTCAACTCAGAACTTAAGGAGCTCAACTCGACGAACAATACCAAAGAAAGGATTTGTTGCTACTCTTCTTCTTGCCAAAAAATAAGAAGTAGAGAAGATTAGGCGTTCTGGAAGATGTCTTTTGTCAATTTTAACGATCAATTCCTAGTCTAATTTGAATAAATTATTTTTAAGAAATTGGAGTTTCCCGAAAAGGTACATTTTAGGTACCTACTTGGTGCAGTTTAAAAATTTCCCATAAGTAGTGATTTTAATATTGTGTTCATAATATCGACTATAGTTAGAATATATGGGTAGCCTAATGGTATTTCATGTAGATCCCTAATTCCAGCAGGCCAGTAGACCTTTCCAGCCTTTGGAAACTAAACTAAATAAAATGTCCAACAATTTATTATAAACTTTATGTGCCCACAAGCGTAAAGGGTTAAACTGGTAAATAGAATTAATACCGTAAAGAAGGGTATTTTAGAAATTAGGATAGTGTTGTTCTAATTACAATTAGTGCTTTGTATAAATATTAGGTGTGGTAAAGACTATGTTAGAGGTTTTGAAAATATGGGATAATGATGGATTTCATTACTAAAGATTTCATCACATTTGCGGTTGTTATTATGAGCTCCAGGAGCTCGTAATCACCACCGTACGGGTCGATCCAGCAGGTTGAGCTACGCTTGCTGGGATTGATTCGTGGATGGGTAATTCGTGATCTTTACATTATCTAGACTCCTCCATGCCTCGAAAAGCACCATCAAGCCGTTGGTCCCGGCAGTCATTCGTGGATCTTTGACAGTCGTTACAGACCGTCAGAAGCCCGAAACTCTGACAAGACGTCTTACCAAGGGGTATCGTTTTACCCAGTAACTGGGTTGTGGAGGTCAGATAGACAGTAACTCCATGTAATATACTGGTATTCACCTGCATCCGGTTAGACTGGAAGCTGACCCCAACATAGTTGGGAAAAGTTTAGGCAGATTGATTGGAGGATTTCTTTACGATCATCAAACGATAGCTGTGCTATGGAAATACTGTTCTTAGTGTTAAACTGTAAAAGGATATTTCATATTATATGGCCAGTGTTAGTCCCACCCAAGTACCCATCGCTAGGCTTATGTAAGTAGGTAATCTAAGTAGAGTAATTCTGCACTCTTCTTCAAATGTTATAAATAAATTTAAAAAATCTTCAATATTTTAAGAAGTCGATACTTTTCATGCCGACATGTTTTAGGCGTTTTGACGACGACGCGACGTAGTATCTGGTATTTATTCGGGTTGAGATGCCTCGGGCCGAGCTGTCACTGACCCTCTTCTTGTTCGTCGTATCAATGATGATTCCATTTGTACCTATATTTTAAATGAGCTTCTACATCCCAATTCTGTAACACTAACACGCTATCGATCACAATCGGGAAGGTTTTGAAGGAAATTGTAAATCCATTGCTGATGTTTGAAAAAATCGTCTGCTTAGCAAGGTAAATAACCCAATTAATGTTGTTCAACTGCCAAATCTCTAAAAGAAAAAAAATCACATATTGTCAGAAGCTAGGTGCACGATTCCAATTGGTCGTTTCTTAAGGAGAAGAGCCGGCAAGATACTCCACGGTTACTCTTATAAAAATAATTGCAATGGCTTTTACAATATTTTCAAATAACAGTGGTATGGGAGGACAGCGTAGGTCTTTAAACGAATACCAGGTACTTAACAAAATAGAAAATGGTCAACAGATCTACAGTCCACTAAGCCTACGGATTTTCACATTCCAAAATAGAAAAGAATCTATAATAAAGATAAATAAATTAATAAAAATAAAAACCTTTTTTAAACGAAATGACATGATTACAACTGTAACAAATCTGAACAATTTAAATTAGTAGGTGCTAATATATATATTTTTTTTCTGGCTTCCTTTATCGATACTGAACCTACCCCTAAGCTATGGCACGCAATTACTTTAACACCCTGTATACAGGCACAACCACTCATATACATCTGCAATGACCTCCAAAATAAGTATTTTGTATCGCAGATGGTTGCATTGTACAACGAGACCCTTCACCTCATCTAAAAGGTTAAGGGCACAGAGCAGAGTAGACGCACCCCTTTCGTTCATGTAACAGTGTTGCTATCTCTGTCTCATATGGCCCATGGGATGCCATGGCAACACCCTAATTGCTTAGTTAAACAAAATTTGTATAGGAAATACAGTGTAATTTTTTTGGGCGTCAATGTTATGAATTAAAGCCTTACATCAAGTTTTTTCTGAGGTGGGATAAGGAAAATGCTTCGTCAAAATAAATCCTCTAAAGGCAATTTCAGAAAACGTTATATTTAAAAGTAGGCATTTAATTTTGGATACCTCAAGTAACCACTTCGTGAAATTGTATCCTAATCCTTTTAGAATGTCAAGTAAAAAATCGGGTAAACCTTCGAGGGAAAGGAACTTTTGAAGTTGGTTACCGTATTGTGTTTGAAATTAAATTACTTACTTACAAAACATTCATTTTGACAATACGATAATGTTTATTTAAAAAAATATATTTTAGGTGTCGTATGTTTAAAAAAATCTTCAGGAATGTTAATTTCCACCAATATTTGAAAAATCTGGCATCACAGCTTGATCAATGCAATGAATAAAGCTTCGTGCAGACTAGCGCGATGCGACACCGGTTATTGTTATACCTTGAAATTTTCTTAGAAATTGTATTGTTCGAGTCGCGTAGCGACGTCACATCGCGCTGGTCTGAACGAGCCTTAAAGTGTCAAACTATAAAGTACTTCAGGGTTGAAATAATCCCGCCTATTGGCATGTTCAGGATCCAAAATACAATCTACTAGAAAGCCTTCCTAGGCTACTCGTGCCACTAGAAATCTTCCTAATATCTAGTCGCACTAACCCAACACAGATAGGCCTAATTTATTTATCCCCAACGTTGTAGGAAATGGGGGAATTTTATCAGAGTGCTTAACGCAATTGTCCCCCGAATAAATCGGCACGAACCTTGACCAAGTTTGACCAACCCCGGCGAATTGCCGCCTTGCTGTAGCTTATAGCAGAGAAGTGTGGCTGGTTCAGATGCGAGAAGTGTATGATTATTAGGATAGTTAGTTGCGCGTGTTAGATGACAGGGTGAGGCCGCACCTTGAGAGGGACAGTAAAAGTGTTATTTTTAAATCTGTTCGTCGTGTTAATTTAATGAAAAATGTGATCATTGTGTCCTGAAATATATTGAATATTCAAATAAAAAAGGTTTATTCAATGGTGTTATTTGTGCTTTAAAAATGTGGTGTGACTAGTGATGGTATCGGCTATAAAGTTTTTGGACAGAATCAACAAGCTACGTGTTTTGCAATACCATGTTGATTTGCAATGTACTGTTATGTTGTTCCTATTGCGTACTTGGTAAGCAACTTTCCAAAGCATATCATCTCCTGAAGAAAATCACAGGAGTAAAACCATAAGCAATAATACTTAACACTTGTTTCGTTCAGCTGATGTTCAATAAAGCAACAATCTACAGATTGTAAAGTCGATAGGTATTTCTTTGATATTGATACTTTTACGCCCGAAACAATTTGATCAGTGAAATCTGAGTGGTATATATAGTTTCAGCTACCTTTGTTTCTCGTGTCAAATGAAAACATTTTGTCTTAGTAACTTAGTAGCCAGTAGGACAGTAGCTCAGTAGGTACTTTACCAACATGTTGGTAAACTTCTAAACACGTCCTTAAAACTTGTGATCTCGAGTCTCCGTGACTCGAATATGACAATCTAGCCGTAAGACTAACTTTGTACTTTTTATCCTCTGGAACTTTTTTAGTTGATGACAATATAGGGGCTTGTAATTTTGATCGTGGGTGAGTTGTGTAAGTGCTATGTTCGTGTGAGCACGGCGTTATGTCGGTAAGTTGTGAGCACGTTCGATGCCGGGAAGTTACAATAATGCGTGTTCGTGATGTGAATGTGTATAGACGGGGATAGTGGTTGAAAGGGCAGTTTTTTGTAAGGAATTCCTAGCTTCGAATAATTCTGTTCGTAGGAATGTATGTAAACAAAAAAATAAAAATGATATAGGCTATTATATTTTTGCCGACGGCTCGTGTAAGACACTAGTAATTTTTATTTCGGTAACCATTATTATGGTTGTATTCAATTTAAGGTAACCTTTAAAATAAATGGTAAATGATATGATACCAATCGACTGGTATAGACTATTATCAGCAGTGTTAACCCATGTTGTATCTGTACTAACTCACTAATTGACTAATCCGTTTAAGAAATAATCAAGTTAAGTTCATGATACCTAATAAAAATTAAAAATCAACATTTAATTCAGGCAAAAGCCATATAACATAAAATAAAATAAAATTTCACAACACCGCAACAGAATAGAATAAAATGTCACTGCAATTAAAATAAACTAATGAGTAGGTACAATTTGTAAAGGTCACACAATAAAAATAAAATGTCAAGTGAAATTAATAGTTAGGTACAAATTATAAGGGTCACAGAATAAAATAATATAAATGTTTTAATAAATATAATGTTAATAATGTTACTTCATGATAATGTAAACCTAAATATCTATTTGGAGTAATCCACTTGCAGTCTAATGTTTTATAATTCGTGAAAATCAAAAAAAATTGTACCTATTTCCTTTTTGTTCAAATACAAAATTGTGACCTGTCCAAAGTCACAGACCAGGCAATATAAAAATCTTGAGATAACTACTATTTCTGCTATCCTCATTTGACATGACAAAGAAACTAACGAGCCTATCATCTATTTAGTTGACTGTGGTGGTTTAATCACTACTATACAATAGAATACTAAATAAAACCGAGATTTGAGATAAAAAGGATTTTTATCATCTCTATATTTTCTATTGTTACAACCTAAGCACAATTGTGGAAGAAATCCTTCTGATAAATTATTTTTATTCAGCGAAAGACTTTTCTGATGGCTGTACATTTTCCTCAAATTATAGCTTCGTATGCTGACTTTACAAAATTATAATAGTGCTGGGGTTTAATCCTACAACTGGCTTCTTCCCGCACTTCAAATTCCTAACTCAAATTTCTTTCTCGTAACATATTCTCGGTAATACTGCTTCCCATTAGTGACAGAATATTCGGTATCAGATCAGTAGGTCCGATATTACCCACTACTACAAACTCGCCAATGATACCTCTTTATAATATTACTAGCTGCGCGGTTTCACCCGCATAAGTTTCGATCCCGTGAGCATATTGGGATAGAAAGTATCTTATGTGTTAATCCAGGCTATAAACTATCTGTGTGCCAAATTTTATTCAAATCCGTTCAGTAGTTTTAGCGTGAAGAAGAGACAAACATACACACTCACAGACTTTCGCCTTTATAATATTAGTGTGATTATTAAGTACCTATACGTAAAAGAAGTGTGTTTTGAACTTTTTTGAATGGCCCTAGATTTCAAGTGTGAAACAGACGCTAACTTATGTTTCACACTTTAAATCCAGGGTCTGATGCTGAATATCTTCATCAGCGATACCTTGATGTGTGAAGGTTCTACCTCATTTTATCACGAGAAACACTGACCCAAAGCGTAGAGTTTTAAAGCTTAAAACAAAGGCATGTGATAGTTTAGAGGCCATCCATGGTATATTTTATGCCTGAGAATGTAACTGAAACGTTTTGATCACAGTCATTTGGAGAAATGGTGTGGGTGCTTTATGGGTAGACCTCTGCCTAACCCTTCGGGGAATACGGCCGTGATGTTAGTAGGTATATTAGCTCGTGTTTTTCTTTTAAATCCTGCCATAAGTGTGCCTTATTCTTCGTGGCTTGGGGCTTATCAACACTAGAATAAAGAACACGCTGGTTTTCCTAGGGGTTTCCAGAGTCCTATTCTTTGCTGGCAACACTGAGACCGGCAACCACCAACACACGGAGAATAATGTACTTTATTTTGACATATTTTTCTCTCGTGCATAATAGAGGAAGCCTGTTGGGAGCCATGAAAGAACCTTTTATGTATTATTTATTGCATTTTCATGTTAAACCTCCTGTGGGGAACGTTGTGTTATGTAAGTCATGTACTAGCTTCCTACATTTTCATATTTCATTACCTACTTTCGCGTCTATAAAAGCTCATGTCATGGTCAAAGCCGAAATACCTACCTATTAGGAGTACTTACCATGCTTGTGACCACCGGGGTGGTTTTAGTCAGGTAGGAATCCCACACTCCCCGGTCTTATCCTCAAAGCCTTTTAAAGGTTACCAACCGAAAAAAAAAAAGAAAAAAAAGTTACTTACCATATGCTATTGTCTAATTGTCATAATTACCGAAGTTGGCAGATGTATTGGTGATTACAGAAATATTATACCTATGCACACGGTTTAACTTAGAACATGGTCGGCCCTAATTCCAATATATTAGGGGTCAGTGCAACATGGCTTCTGATTGATCACAAAGATCACGCATTTCTATCAGCCACACAGTCCATGCATCGTTTCATCACACCTACACTTATCCACTAGAAATTCACAGAGAACGACGAAAAAAAATTTGACTGAAACACTTCTTTATGAAGACGCTGACGCAGTATGTAACCATACTTATGTAGGTACTGTTAAAAAAAAATTCAACATTCAAAATATTTTTATTTCACATAAACCTACAAGGGCACTTATGAAACGTCAGAAGCTAGGTGCACGGTTCCAATTGGTCGTTTCCTATGGAGAAGAGCCGGCAAGAAACTCCACGGTTACTCTTTTAAAAGTAAATGGTATTTACAATCTTTTCAAGTTACAGTGTTTATAGGTATGAGAGGACACTGTTGGTTGTTCACTCCCAACCATACGAGTAACCCAAGTGACCAATCTCTTACAACCTTCTTTTTCCCTACTATGTTGGGTTTGGCTTCCAGTCTAACCGGATGCAGCTGCATACCAGAATTTTACATGTAGCGACTGCCTTTATCTATCCAGAAACTATTATACCATTAGGGTTGCCAGGCCCAAAAATAGAGAAGCCGGAGACAGGTTCATATTTAGCCGGACACTTTGCCCTGAAAGTCTGACATACTTAATATGGTATGAAAAAGAAAAAAAAACTTTTATTAGTGTATTTATTACTGTTGTTCATTTGAGACTTACTCTACTCTTAATAATTATCTACCTTTATGTTATTATGAATCACATTTTATTCTAACTAAAATAATTTGTAACTTCTTTACATTGAAAGTAACTAAAACAATTAATAGTTTATAATTAGCTTTATCATTTCTAATAAAATTATGGGTTGGTGTAACTTTCAAGTTTACAAAAGAGTATTTGAGTTTTGTGGTCTCACTTGGGGTGGGGTGGACCAAAAGCCTAACAAAAGACGGACAGGCCGGACTTGTATATATTTGGCCGGACATCTTTGTAAAAAGCCGCACACGTCTGGCTTGGCAACCCTAAATACGATACCCCAGGGTAAGACTGGTTGTCAGACTTTCGGGTTTCTGACGACCCGTAACGAATGTCAAAGATCCAGGAATGACAGCTGCGATTAACGGCTTCTGAGCCACGGAGGACGAGCACGAGGTCCTTAATAGGTAATACGGGCTGGTTTCCGCAACTCCACGTCAATGCGCGTATTTTGCGTACGGGTGGGAAAAATCGGTCATTCGATCCACCCCAGCTCCTCAAAGAAGGCCAGCAACGCCTTGATGTTACTGGCAATCTCGCGTAGGGTATCTGGGTTACCGAAGTACTTTGCCCTGTAAGTGGCGACCACCGGGCTGTTTAACAGTCGTCCTCCATGCAGGCTCTGCAGAGCGGACTGTCTGTGACTCCTGTGACAAAGAGGTGTTTATTAAATGGCCCATGGCCAGTTCCCGTACGCAGCTGTTGTTTAGTTAGTCGGAGAAACTGTTTCGTGAGGCGGCCATCGATTGAAAGGCCTCCTTAGCCTGCCTGCAAACTATGGTCGGACCAGTTTGTGATGCTGATCCCTAGTTCGTTTTTTTACCAAAGTGCGTAGATCCTTACAAAAATAAGAAATAATTCCTACTATTCTTATTCGTGGAACAACTTCGGAAAATACACAAACTAGAAAAAAAAAAAAACTAGAATAATACTGTAAACTTTTCAGCAGAACACTTATGTAGATAAATCTTTGCCATAGTAAAAGCATTACTCTTCCGCATTCACTCAATACTACAGACAGACGTAGGTATACGAAAAAGACTCTTTACTACACACCTTAAAAATTTGGAGTAACATACACATATAAACAATAAACCACACAAGCGATAAACAACTTTAACACATAAAAACCAAGGCCGAAATTTATCTAGCAAAAAAAATTACGCGCAGTTCGGTAAATAAGTGTGCGTCAAACATGGCTATCAAACGATAATGAAACTTGATGCTCTGTAAATAAAGTCTGGAATAGCGCAGTGATGTAATCTGAGGGACATTAGTGCGAAATTGAGGGGTATACCAGGTCAGGTTTCAAAAGTCCACAATTTTTTTGTATGACGCAGATAGTTGGACCTTGGCCATGATTTTGGGGATTTATGTAACTTGGTTTTGAAGGACATTTACTGTTTTAGCTAAATAAAGTACCTGATTTTGGGATTAATGAATAATAGCTGTGTGGATACAAATTTGACATACGTGCAATAATTATGTTCCTAAATAAAATAGAACGCTAATAACATTTTAATTATAATTACTTCCATTCTTCACAGACGACAGTTTGTTTATTTTTTATCGTAAAAATAGTAATTATAGAGTACCGTTAATTAAAAATAAAGAACTACCTACCATTATTCTGATAATTACAATAAATTGTCACTTTCAACAACATTCTTAACTTTATTAATTTTAATTACGACAATGTGAACAATATTACTTCTTAACATAACATAACATCACGCCTTGTTTCCATCGAAGGGTTGGGCAGAGGTGTACCTGTAGTAGGTACACCCACATTTCGCCAGTTATGTTTTAAGTCCCATGTAATAGGGGGTGAGCCTATTGCCATCAACCGGGCACAAATCCAGACTCCGGGCTAATACTGAGAAATTCCAGATAAAAAAACCCAATAACACTTTGCCCGACCCGGGAATCGAACCCAGGACCTCATGCTCGGCATTACTTCTTAATTAATAAAAAAACAACACATTTCTTACATTCTACTATTAGTTGAGAATTATAAAATGATCGATAAAATATATTAACGACTTAATAGGTTGTCATCAATCAATTTATTTAAGTATACAGATTCTGAATTTCTGATAATAAGTTAAAATAAAAATAAAATAGTTAAAATAGGTATGTAGACACGGGCCATTAATATTACAACGGTTATCTATAACGGTACACCTGCAATGGTAAGTTACCGTTGGTACTAATATTTGATGATAAAACGCTGATACATCAACTTCGGCCTTTTTACCTCTACGTAAAGGCAATAAAAAAAACATAGCTTTCCCACAATCCAAGCAAAAAAAAATGGCAACACCCAAAACAAAATACAAACGTACTCATCACGTGGACCGCGTGCGTGCGAGCGAGAGCTCAAAACAAGGGGGTAGGATAAAGACAGCGCTAGATAACCTTGACCTGCGCAGTGGAAGCGCACAGCTCCACCCGGCGGCGTATTTCGGAACTTCAATATTAATAATAAATGGCGCGAGAAATGGCCTCTGAATTTTATCTACAAATTGACATGATACGTGACGTAATTGCGGTAATAAATTGCTTTGTTGAGAAAGGTATTCGGAGTTTTTTAAATTTATAGGTTTATGTTTGTTTTGGTTTATCGCGTGAATGGGATTTTGTCGAATTAAGTAATGGACATTGGCCAATGGCGCAAAGTAAATAATGGTATCTACCCACTTTCGAGAAGGCGAAACTAGTAACTAGTGCTTATACAATAACAGTTTTGCTATATTGTGTAGGATCATGGAGTCGTTCTCAGTTAGCAATTCAGGGTGAATTGCTAACTGAGAATGAGCTATCGTCCATATCATTATGGGATGGGTACATGGAAGTGTCCTCGTGAAACACTGTGATGTCTTTTATCAGCGAGTGTGTTAATCATGAGCCCCCTTATTTATAAACGTTTCTTAAAGTTAAGTAATGATTAGCGCCTGTTTAACCATACATTTTTGACGTTTAAACGCTTTAAAAACGTTTATAAATAAAGGAAAAGCTCCAACTTTTTAATTACATGTTTCTGAAAATTCCACATGTAAATTAATTTTCGTCTTCAACATACTTATTTGTGAAAAGTAATTAAGTCGTAGGTATAAACAGTACCTATTGTATTAATTATTAATTACCCATTTCTTCGTATTTAAGCCCCGCGGGTTAATTATGTAACACACTAAGGCAGTTTGTCCACCGCACCGTGAACGGGACGTCAACGAGAGCGAGATGACGACGCCGAAGTAGCGGAAGTACATGTACTATGGCCGCGTAATCTCGTTTCTCGTTGACGTCCCGTTCACGGTGCGGTGGACATACAGTGTTACAGTATCAATGGCTTTCATTTTGACAGTTCAACAACAATTTTTTTTGCCAAAGCAGACAAATTTTTCGAACATATGAAGCAATTGATTATCAATATCCTTCAAAATCATTCAGATTGTGATTGAAAGTGTGTTACACAATTAGGGCGCCCAAGAAGGAAATCAAATTAATGTCTGTAATTTTTATGGTGTACAATAAAGATTATTATATTCTATCTATCAAATTATTAAAAACCTTTAAAATACAAACGCTTAAACTCTTAGCAAAATCTTAGTAATTTAGGTCTCAAGACAACTCCTAAGAAGCTTGATTCTCAGAATGTTTCCCAATTCTGTGATAGAATCTAGAATTTTGGTACCTAGAAAAGGTATTCGCTTTAATCTGGAAGAATGTGTAACGGCTTTATGTAGACGCTAAACTTCTTTAATTGGCTTAAAGAGGTTTAACTTTATTTCGATGTGTCAATGAAACGCAGTCCAAAACAGTATTGATATCTCAATATTTAAAGACAAAAGCATGTTTATGTATAGAGAGGGCAGGATAGGCGACACAGCTCCACATCCACTTCCCTCCTTCGCACGTTTTCTCATAACACATCTAACATGGCTGAATTGTCGACATCGGCACCATTGCCATAAAGAAAATTAGAATAGAATAGACTTCTGAGCTGTCCCCGACGACGAAGTGGAAGTGGTGAAATGAATACCAGCGACACGAAGTAGAAAAAACCAGAAGGCTTGAGCAGAATAAAATTGAAGGGAAAATTAAACACAGAGCGGAAGTGATGATAAAATAAAAGTTTTTGGATTTATGGGAATTCCATTATTTTCCACCTAAACAATCTTCTTAGACAAGTTAATAACAATAAGAAAATATGCAGATGTTTCTCCCAAGAACAAACAAAACTAAATGATAATATTGACCCAGAAAGAGCTAAATAAATTCATTTAGAAGCCTCAGTTCTTAAAACTTGATAGCAATACCACGCGTTCAACGAATAGTTCCTTTGAACTCACCTCCTACTGAGTACGTAACACATGTGTAGATTACAAAACACAAGTTTATTGTAATTTCTGTGTTTCGAGAAGTGGTATAAATATTGCTGAAGGCGTTCTGGAATGCTACTTACAGCTTGTGAGAATGAGGAATCAGATCCTTGAGTTAGTTCTAAGATTTGGATTGGTTAGTTTCGAATTCAATGTTTTACTGCTGTTGTTACATTGTAACTTGTAAGAATCACTGTCTGACTAGCAGGATATAAATTTTACGTTCAAACAATTTTGAACTTTTCTTTGATAGTACGGTTATTCATATTTTCATCATCGTTATCTTCAGCATCATCAACACCGCTATGCACTTCATCTGCATGCATATAAAACATTTCATTTAGTCCAACACAATCGATATTTTTGTTTTATTTGTCTTTATAACCAGGATCTCATCAATATCTACAAAAATATACATCTATATGATAAAAAATAAATGCTTTTCGTTTGGTAAGCACATTATTTGAGAACGGCTGAATCGATTTAGCTAATTTTGGTTTTAAAATGTTCATAATAGTTCGAATTAGGTTCTTTCGGAAAGAAAAATTGGAAAAGTTTCCTGAATTCGAGAAAAACTGAACGTTCTTTTTGTATGAATTGTTTAAATGTGGACAACGTCAGTCGGTTCTGCTAGTTAGTTATAAATATCGTTTCGATATTTGTATTTCTTCCCCATCTTCTACGTCTCAGTTAACACTGTTCTTGTAACTTATGTATTTATTCTTACTTCGGTATCTGCATCACCTTACCAAAATCAAAGATAAGCTTTTAATTTTTCATCTTTTCTAACAACATAAATATAAAGAAAGATATATCCAAAGAAGTCGTCAACATTTTATCTCTAAAGCTGCAGTCCCACCGACCGTTAACTAACAGGCCGCGCCAGCATTGCCACGCCTGTCTAGGTCTATCGTTGCCCGTGGCTGTTGGCCGTTTTTCATATATGTCAAGTGATACGTAGTGCATGGCTACGTATGCAACTTCGCTGTGGATTTATTCAGTGGTCAAATTTGATTTAAAAAACAACCAAAAAGAAACGCCCCCGTACAGGCCGCGACAGGTGCCCCCGCGCCGCACCTTTGAACTTACCGACTCCCGATGGCTCGGACAGCGGACGACAGGCTACCGCAGGCCTCATCAGATGCGACGGTTCCCACGGCCTGTTGGCCTGACCTGGGGCGATTTGGCTTGTGAGAAAGCGGGCCGAAACTGAAAACTCGACGAAACATTTTTTTTTTTTACGTAATTCTTCCACTAGTTAAAAAAATAAATGAATTGTCAAGTAGTTCAAACGTTGTATTCAAACATTGTGTGGGTTGAAAGAATTTAAGCAAGCTCTTTACGAAGCCCAGAGGCTAAATGCCCAATTTCCTTTAGGAGCAAAACTCATTACGGTAACAGTAACGGGTACTTTTGACAGAATTTGGGTTAAATTCGTGTTACATTTATAAACTTTTTCTTAAATACCTTTTTCATTAGGGATTTTCTTTCTATTCTTTTATGTTGTAGTGTTGTTGTTGTTGTTGTCGAAGAAAATGGCACGAAAACATAATATACAAAAGAATACCTTCAATTATTTTTAAAACCCGACGCAAACCGACCCGAGGGGTGTTATAAGTTTGATCGCTATGTGTGTGTGCTTGTCTGTGGCACCGTAGCTCTTAAACGGGTGAACCGGTTTGAAGATTATCAGCTCTTTTCTAGTTGATGAATGGATGTGAGCGTCTTCCACAGGTCTGATCGATTTGAAATTTGGTATTCTGTTACTTCAATGATAATAGAAGAACATAGTAACCTTGCACTGATGCTGTAGCATCACCTGGAATTTGCAGGATATCCAACATCCTTACCAACTTACATATTGAACTGAATAGATTATAGATAGATGATGATGATGGTCTGGTGATGGAGTAGGAAAGAGAAATGGGAAAATATTTTATCGGGAGTTTTAATATAATTTCACTTGTAATAAAATATCTTAATCATTATATTGTTTTAATTTCTAATAACATGATCATTCTATTGTAATATTTAAGGGATAAAACTAAAATTCGCCTAAACAAACAATTTTGCTCAATTACAAACTGTTTACCATAAACTTGGATAGAGTTACTAACTAATTTCCAGACAATTTCCTCTCTGTTTGTGTGGTCTGCTCTTTTATATACTATTAGTTTTATAATTATAGATTCTGTTACAGTAAACTTGGCTATTTTATTTCTCACCACCAACTTATGCCTAACTGGTTTATTTAATATCCGCCGAGCGTTTGTTTTGCAAATTTTCTTAATATTAAAGTTCCTAGAATAAAATTAATTGTTTTGATCTAAATTAGACGGTGAAATAGGGTTTCAAAACATCAATTATATTTAAGGCTAGCTACGCAAGATTGATATTATTTATTTTTCACTGAACATTTTGAGTACTATTCGTTATACGAGAAACTATTCTTTTTGTTGAAGATTAATTTAATTTTTATTTTATTTATTAGGCACAAAAACAGTTAATAACGATACTTAAACTAAGATTTAAGAAACACGTAACTCACACCATTGTCCTCATTTTAACTAAAGATTAAACAGCAGGGCTGACATGACAAGTTATAGGTACTCGTAAGTGCAAAAACAAAAACAGAAAAAAAGGAAAATAACAAAACAATAGACGCTACCACAATAACGCTGTGTTGCTAAGATTAGCTCAACATAACTTAAATCACCTCGCCAGTTAAAACATCAAGATCCATTTTCTTAAATAATTGCTTTGATTGAGAAAATATATCCAGTCCCATAAAATACGTGTTAAGATGTTGTAAAAGACAGCTGAGATTTTTTATTTCAAGAGTACCTAATCATAAGAGAATGAAGTTATCTTAGCAATGAAGTTGATGCTCTACTCAGTCTAGATATAGATCTTACTGTGTAGGAGCATTAGCTTCATCTATACATTCTACAGAATGTTACCTCATGAGCTTAGGTAATCTTGGCAATAATAAATATATTATTATTATTTCTACGGCCCTGTGGATGATCATTGATGATTAGAATCAGAGTTCATTCAATTTTACCCTTCACTCCTGCCTCTTCACCAAATGTTCCTGCGACAAAGTTCACATCGGTAAGTTATAAACTTATTTTACTTCGTTTAAGTTCGTCAACTACAAAGGATTCAAATCATCGAACTAAGGTTTGTTTTTATTTTTATACAAATGTTATTTTTTAAATATTTTCTTTTATTATAAAAATGCTGTATTGTCGGCAGTGTGATAAGGTACGCTAGATTGTTATCATAAGATAATACAGTCTCGGAAATTTGTAAAAACGTTATTGTTGTATAATTTTAGGTAAATCACTATTAATTCAGTTGTTTTAGTTAAAACTGTATGAGTATATTCCCACTGTTTTCCATACGTGCACTCAAGCGTGTTCATTTTTAATATTACCCACAATCCCACATTGAGATAGTGTTTTTGAGGTTTCTTTATGGTTAATTGTTTATAGATAAAGAATTTTTTTCTCTAACCTGTGATAGATTTTGTTAGAAAAATTATTTTGAATTAATTCTAATGTTATCACCACCCAATTTTAATTTTTGTGTCTTACTTTACTTACTCAATATTTACTTAGTTGGTATGCTTTCTGTACCGAAGTTAAAGTTAAGTTAAAGTTTAGCAAGAGCCCATTATTTCTTAATACTAGTAATTTCTCAAGATCCACCTTCTCAACCCCCCCTTCTCCACCAGATGTCCCGATAACGTGGTTGTCGTCACCGCGTGCGTCCGTGCCGTGTGTGGTGCCGGATGCAGACAGGATTCCGGCTCGGCGCCCCCCACCGCCGCTGGAGGCCGACGACAAGCCGCGACCGAAGCCCTACACCTGGAGGAAAGGAGATGAGGAGGTTAAACGGTGAGTTGGCGAGAGGGTCAGGGACGACGCTCTGTGCCCAGCAATGGACGTCTTTCGGCTGAAATGATGATGAGTAAAGCGTCAGCCAGCGCAGGCAGCATAAGGATAGCAGTAGGAGCGATGCTTGGAGAAAGCCTAACTCTGTCAGTGGACGTCTATCAGCAGATATGATGATTATGAAGACGTCTTCCTAAAGTCTTTTCAGACTCCCTTCAAAATGGTTGAGCTGAATGGTGCTAATCCATGCGTCAAGTTCGTGACCGGGCGCCGTCACTAGGGTCTAGTTGTCTCTTAGCTGCCACAGCTTATTTTAATTTAATATTTTAGTTGTATTTAAATTTTTTTTGGGACGCTTTTGGCGTTCTGCATTGTTCTCACATGTATAATTTCAACATGACTAATGCAACCATACTTTTATTTAAAAGAGTGTAAGTGGAGTTTCTTTCTAGTTCTTCTCCATAGGTACCTACTACACTTTGGAATGGGCGACGAGCTTCATCTTTCTGAATGACCGAAACCTTGACAGTTCAAAAGTGCCTGTAATTGTTTTATTTGCAATAAGTGCTTTGAGTTTGGAGTCGCAATGACTGCCAAAAGACTGAAAATCTTTAGAGCAGATGAATCTTCGAAAAGAAAATAGCGAATATGCAATATTACATAGGCCCAAATCGGATTAGAATCAATGACGAACCTCAGGCTTAACCTTTCACAGCTTCCTTCCAATTAGAAAGAAATGATAATGCCACAGACGTCAGTTCACAATATTCTCAGTAAGAAACTACTTAGCTAAGAGTGGCATTGAATAACCATGGTGATTTTGTTCCAGTGTACAAAGCAACGGTACCCTCGAAGTATCGAGGAAGAAGGATGGCAGTTCCGAGGGCGTGTACCAGTGCACCGTGAGACACCATGCAGGTCTGGTGCTCGGGTATCCAGTCCACTTGAAATTTGCTTGTGAGTACCACTTGATTTTTGTAAAATTATAATTGTGTGAATAAGAATGAAATTCCCAGTCTCCAGGTATGTTTACTGTGGTGTAACGGTGGAAACGATGTCGAAGAAAATTACCACAGCTCATTCGGATTTGTTCTATCCCGAAAAATAAAGTAAAATAAAGTAAAGGATAAACAGAATGCTCTGCAAAACTTTCTTTCATCTATCCGGTAAAAAAAAAAAAAACTGGACGGCTCCTCCATTATCCGGCAGTAGCCAATGTAGACCAGCACACAGACTTTCCATACTAACAAATTACACTTCTTGATTTCACCTTGAACCTGATTTCATCACATCTAAAGATTGAAAATTCGAATCCTATACTAACAAACTCCAGTATCATTACCCTTGTACAGAATAAACTTGATACATTACTCTCTTTTCTAAAACAAGCACATGAGTACCCTCCCTAGACTCACATTGAAGAGGTCGCTATTATCTACAAACATTTACAAAGCTCGCACGGGTAGACAATTGTGTTATTTACTTTGTTATTTATCTTCAGGCTTTGTGTACCTACAATCTATAGTCGATTAAATATGCTCTTGTGTTACCGTAATATGGTTTGAGCCTTCTTTTAAAGGAAGAGACTTCAAAAGACCTATATCTTTAGCAGGAACTGCAGAAAACTATTTAGGCGCTGCCTTTTGTTAATACATCTGTCAGGTTGTTTATAGTGTTAGAGGTTTTCTATATAGGTAATAAATAGGCTTTTATATAAAGGAAATACTTGCACTCCGTTTCTGAATTGAGCCTTTGAAATTGAGAATTACTGGTCAAACTCTACTTTAGCATTAAAAACGTATGAAATTATTTTCGCAGGAATCACCTTCAGTAATAATAGAGTTTGAACAGTTCTCAATCAATTCACAAAGCGGATGATAGTAAAAATATTATCATGATATACAGAAATAAATATCTAAATAAAATATATAACATCGCCGTCATTTTTTTAATGTGACCATCATTCTGCTATCAAGTTCAAATGTTATCGAGAGTTGATTGCGATTTCGAATACGGACTAAAACTAGAATTATTCGGTATCCTGGCTCCAGGTCAACACCTCCTTTTATTTCATAAGTAATCATAATGATTGTCAACGTAGATTTGCTAATAACTCTCAGTAACAATAAACTTCTATGGTTATTAAGTTATCCGCAACCGAACGGTTCTCTTCATGAATAATCCGTCAGACTTCATTATTGTTAGGGGCATGTTTTGACTGGTTCACGCTAACTTAGTTATTTATTTAGGTGAGCAGAACTGCTAGTCGTGTTTATTTGAAGTGGCAGTTGTAGGAGTATTGTTCCGGAACATATTATAGTTTATGAAGTAGATAGATCTCTCTCTCTCTTCTCTCTCTACTCCGAAATAATCGGTCTTGTATACATAAATTTTGTTAGTTCTAGAATTTCAAGTTTCAACTTTGCCCACGACTAACAACTGACTGTCAAATTGGTAGTATTCAACAGAACTTCGACAACTGTCTATTCTTATGATTGAGATATCGTCAACCGTTAATGAGAGCCGGTGTGATAAAAAGATTGTGGAGCTAGGAAAGCTAATTTCTATCAAATAGGAGGCTTTAAGATTTGACTTTTTAATTGAGGCAATTCAAAATAGTTTCAATTCAAGCTCATTGTCTTCAAACACCGAAATTATTTCCTAGTACCGCACATACACTGATAAATCACAATAAATCTAAATTTTGTTCTCTGTAACTGTGACAATTCCCTAACGAGAAAACTAAATTATTGGAACACCCTATTAGTGAGGACTAGACAGAATAATCTCGATTTCTACATCTATTGTTTGAATGTTATCATTAGGGAATAGTATTTGCTTTGAGTTATTATGTTTAGCAGAATTTGAAGCCGAAACTAGGAGTTCCGGCACATTCTGATTGGGTTTCTCTCGGTTTCTGAGAAGTCATCAATTCTGTAAATCCTGTCTGGGTGTTACAATTAGTTGACAGAAATATCTCTTAAGAGAAATTTATGATTTTACATGAACAAAATTTATAATTTTAGAAATTACGGTATATTTCTTACCCCTGGGGTGATCTCGATCTTCAAGTCTAAAAAGTATTGGCATAATTTTTTAAGAAGTTTGCGTTCCGCTCTATGTATGACATTATATTAGATCCTCCATTTAGTTATGATGAACGATGTTGAGAGCAGCGGTGGCCCAGTGGTGGCGGCCCCGACTTACTAACAGTAAGTCGTGGGTTCGAACCCAGACAGGCGCATTACTTTGTGTAATTTATTTTCATCACCACTGCTCTCAAAACGGTGAAGGAAAACATCGTGAGGAAACCGGCATGTCCTAGAACCAAAAATTCGAAGACATGTGACATCTACCAATCCGCACTGGGCACGCGTGGTGGATTATAGCCCACTCCCTCTCATTGAGAGGAGGCCGTGTCCCTGCAGTGGGAACGTTATAGGCTGATGATGATGATTATGAACGATGTTGCTCTCCTTACATTATGGAGCATTGGTTGAGCAATGCGCTTTTGACAAATTCGATTTCCATCCAGAATAAATATATGCTTAAACTATTGATACATTACTGGCATCGGTGAAGGAAACATCGTGAGGAATCTACATATAAATTATGTAGTAAATATAAGTCTGACATCGCCAACCCCTTTTGAGCAAGCGTGGTGATCTTTGACCTGCGGTGACATAGTATTATTACTGATACATGTTCCGGGTCTGAATGATCATGCAATAGCAGAAAATGCAACTACGATACCAACAAAAAACATTGTTTGGTTGAAAACAACATCGGTTTTCTTAAAAACTCCTTTATGAAACGCTTTCAATCCGTCGCCGCGTCGATTAATTCACATAATTTTAAATTCAAATTCAAAATATTTTATTTCACATAAACATACAAGGGCACTTATGAAACGTCAGAAGCTAGGTGCACGGTTCCAATTGGTCGTTTCCTATGGAGAAGAGCCGGCAAGAAACTCCACTGTTCTTTTAAAAATAATTGGCTTTTACAATATTTTTTTTAAATTACAGTTTTATTTGGTATGGGAGGAAAGTGTTGGTCTTTCAAAAAGTATCAGGTACTTAACAGAATAATGATGGTCAACTAATCTACAGTCCACTAAAGCTACAGCGTTTTCACATAAAGATAAATAAATTAATAAAAATAAGAACGTATTTTAAACGAAATGACGTCGTGATTTTTGTAAAAAATCGGAATAAATATCATGTCCAAAATAGCCACTAATAAAGAGTTGAAATTAAATTGTAGGTAATGTCAAATAATAGGGTGAATGTCACGGAAGGGCAGAAGAATGTAAAAAATATAAACATGGTAATTTGGGAGCAGTTAATAGACTTACATAATTTGCCGTCAATGAGGTACCAGGGAAGCCACATGTGCAGAAGGAATTATGCCAAACTTCCTTGTCTTCAACGTAAGCACGTATTTAAAACTACAAACCTTTTGGCAACCCTATCAGGTGCCCTAATTCCCCGGAGACCCGACATAATATGTCGCCCAAAAACCTGAACATACGACTCCGATTACATCGCTACGTTTAATTACACCGCTGTAATCACGCCTATTTTTGTAACAATACCTCTCTGATACCGTATTTTAGAAGCCTTTTGTTTTTGGGCATTCTGTGTATACGGAGTAGAAAATATTGGGCAGTTACTGTGCTGATGGGATTTGGGAGTTATATTCTAGTTATCTTTTGTACAAGTGTCTGCTACCAACCGCTATACAGTATGTTCATTATATTTGCATTGTTATATATAACAGATGTAGGGTTGATATAGGAGTGCGTATATTAAGCCGTTGGTCGCAGCTGTCAATCGCAGATCTTTGACAGTCGTTACGGGTAGTCAGAAGCTCGAACGTCTGACAATCTAATCTTATCAAGGTGTATCATATCACCCAGTAACTGGGTTGTGGAGGTCAGACAGGCATTCGATACCATGTAAAATACTGGTATTCAGTAAGACTGGAAG
This sequence comes from Xanthia togata, assembly GCA_963853775.1. Lineage (NCBI taxonomy): Eukaryota > Metazoa > Arthropoda > Insecta > Lepidoptera > Noctuidae > Xanthia > Xanthia togata. The sequence continues at coordinate 2,442,461 of OY970801.1, forward strand.
CCGACCGACCGTGAGAAGGCAAGACATATGAATGATGTTGATATGACACAAATACAAAACCAATCATTTGACAAGCAAAAGCGGGTTTTTCCAAAAGAAACTTTATTCAACTCTCTTTGAAACTCATAATAAGTTAAATACTAATCAAAAGGCTGCTGTAGGAAGTGCGTGGGATAATCGCTAAACATTTTCCATTTCCACTGAAACGTAAATAACATAAATGTAAAATAAGAGATGTTTACCTACATCCTCAGAAGGTCAGGAGTGGGGTGCGCCTAGGAAGATATCTTTAGCAAGTACCTAAGCTACCAACCAACATATTTGTTATTTTGCACTTGTAATTATTGATTTGATTGAAAATGTTTTTCAATTTGCTTTATATTTGGAAAGGATATTGAAGTGTTGATAAATGATTGATGTCGAAGGATGATTTAAGTTCCTCCTAAAACTAGGCTTGGGTCTGATTTTAGAAAAGAAAGAAAGAAAGAAAATACATTTATTTGGCACAACAAGCAAAGGCACATAAGTAGAAAGAGAAAAAAAAAATAAGATAAAGCGATAAGTAGTTAGCAGTTAGATTTAACTTAATTATCCGTGGAATAAAATTGACATCTTATAGTTTTTTTAAGGAACAATTGACATATATTCAAATCATGTATATTCGCAGGATAAGACTCATCTAGGTGCTGCGAATAAAAGTGTGATCGAATTCACAATTAGCGTCTTATTTTAATATTTTCGTTTCGTAATTATTTTAGAGCCATCATTTTACTGATTATTGAAAAGATCTTATTACTGTCCTGTCGCTTATACATTGTACGCCATGTGAAAAAAGCTTGTTTTTCCAGAGTATTCAACAAACATGTTTGGCAGTCCCCCTTTCAGATCTTATCAGCGCCCAGGTAAAACAAGCAGCCCATCAGGTAAATCTCTCCCATACCCACTGGGACACGGGCTGGTCCCGGACACGCCCGTTATTGTCCTAAGTTATAAACTAGTTATTCAGCCTAGAATTTATTACAGGCTAGTCTAACCATCTGTCATTGTTTATTGCACTTGGGTGTGTATTAAAGCATTTCCCTTTAAGCATATAAGTTATGCGAATCATAAACTGTTGTAAGTACTCGTATATCTTGGTTGGCATTTAGGTCTTGGAGTTTGAAGTGGAAATTGGTTAGGTTTTAGTTCTTGGTATCGTATCGGTGTATACGAGAATAGTTTGTGATTTGAAAGGCCGTCGCTCGATGTAGAATGCTGGTATTCAGCTGCATCCGGTAAGAGTGGAAGCTGACCCCAACATAGTTGGGAGAAGGGTAGGCAGGATGTTGAGTTTGTGATTTGAAAGATTGCTTAGTCAGCAAGTTTGATAGGGTGGCTGGCTACTCAGAGTTTGCCGGGCGTATTGTCACTTGTTTTGTTACTCATCGTAATTTTTAAATATAGATAATTGGAAACATTGGACATTACTTTTACTCGTATTAGTAATTTTTTTCTGAAAGAAGTTATGCTAGATGTGTTTTTAGGGTTCCGTACCTACCCAAAGAGTTCCGGGGACCCTATAACTATAGCTTCACAGCTGTCCGGCCGTCTGTCCGTCACATAGCTGTATCTTTTGAAACGTAATAGGTAGACAGTTGAAATTTTATTACTACAAATAAAAAAAAAATAAAGGGTGTCCCCATACAAGATACGTGTTTTATCGGAGATTAAAAAAAAAAAAGTATTAAAAAAGAATACATGGTACAGAACCGTTTGTGTAGTAGTCCGACTCGCACTTGGCCGACATTTTATAAATGAAAATCCTGCGGTCATTACTTGCAACTAGGATGTAAATCTTGTCATTGGTCCAAGGCCTTGACATCAACCGATGAACAACATTTTCAAGCGTTTATTTGTTGGTTGAATGCGTGGCTGTTGGCTACTTTCGTATATTTTATGTTTTTTCTTTAAATGTGCTTTTTGTTTGTGCAGAATAAACATATTTAGGGACAAAGGTGGAAGGTATTCCACCTGTCTCTAGTCTGTCCCGCGAGGGTTTATAAGCCAACTGGTGAGGGACGCTACGTTCTACGTTACATCGGTAACGCCCCGCATCGTGGCTTAGTGTTGCCACTTACAAGGGTGCGTTCCTGACTACTTATAATTAAATAAACATAATACTGGCGACGCCACGTATACTAATGTGCGTTCACAAATTTCACAATACGTGACGCCACACATATTTATTTCTTTCTTTAAATTAGGCTGATGACTTGTAGGAGAAATTGCTAGATCTACCATCAAGAACAGCTATCCAGAAATATTATTATAGCAGTTCTCTACAAGATATGACGTACGTTTAATACACCTACGTGAAAACAGTAAATTATTAATAAGATATTCTCAGGGTACTAACTGTACATCGTATCTTTTTCCTGAAGTCTTAGTTCCCGTAGTCTCATGAACTTTACAAATTAATTTAAACGTCGGCTTTAGTCAATCAGGACTTGCGAGCGAACCTTTGATCTAACTTACATTCAATTTTAATTTTAAATAATACGGGAGTATAAAACCAAGAACAGTGATTATAATTATTTAAGAATTTGTTTACCTACTATTTTGAGTTTTAAAATAGTAACATTGGGTTAAGGTGTAGAAATGTAGAAAGTATATGAATTGAGGCTTTAGGTGTTCATTTTTAGCCCATTAATATAGTAAAAAGTCGTCACCATTCTCTAGCCCAAATCACAATTTATTGGGGTAAGCGTCAGCATCTCTTCTTCTTCCATAAGTACTTTTCTATTAGTAGTAATTTCTAGCCATATAATCTTTCACACTATTTTGAAATTAACCAAAAAAGCGATGGATGGCCTGCATCGCTTTTTTTTGGGTAATTTTAAAATAAAATAAATATTATTTAATAATCATCATTGGTTTTTTTTAAACTTATTATTATTATTATTTTTAAATAACTCCCCTCATACCTCATGATGCTGTATATACCTACATGCTGCATAAAATATACGATCTCAAGAACGAAACCGAGCATTTTCTACCGACGTTTCTTCAACGCGCCCGCATTAATCGCCAACCAGTATGTTTACAATATTAATTGTCAAAAGCCTCCACCGACACCTTTGAGTTCTCACACCCGTTATAGCTGTTCCCATTTAGAATCGCTGAAATGAATTCTACTCCCCTCTCAGTGGTAATCTGCGTCATTATCTCAATTACTTACAGTATTACTTGAAAAACGAACTGGTGGACATTTACGTAAGGTCCTGGGTCTGATCCTGACGTCGGGAAAAGTGTTATAGGGTTTTTTACTTTGAATTTCTCAGTAGCTCGGAGTCTGGATTTGTGCCCGGTTGATGGCAAGCCCCGCTATTACATGGGACCTAAGTAGCATTTCAGTGCTCCATATATTGCACTGTTAATTGCCTACAACTATTTTATTACCATTTAATAGTAATAATATTTATTTCTCTCTTCACAAAGGTTCACATAATCATAAACATAGAAACAAGAATTATAGTATTTTGACAAAAATCCATAAAATATGCTCCTTTGTGAGAAACTGGCGTCCATAGTCCATACTAGGATACCGTCACACAGACGGATCACCAGGCTCTCATCCCGAATTTAATCTAAGTAATACTACATTGGTCAATTTCAAACTCTACACAAATTATTTATTGATGACGGCAAAAACAGACTGTTCTAATTATTAAAAAATAAAAAATAAAATGTTTTTTTTGTATAGTGTAATGCGTACATTATAGTGTGCAGGTGAAGTGTGAGGATAGGTAAATGCTTAGTTATATCAATACCTAGTGAATTACTATACAACTATTTACACTAGGTACTAAATTATAATAATTTAAATAAAAATGGAGGGTCTTTATCTTGCTCTGGAGTTCACACGGCACCATTTTAAAATAGAATGTAGAGATTTAAAAAAAGAAGATGTATGCTAATATAGGGGTTTATCATATTATAAACTTTGCTTAAAGTTAAGTGACGTTCGAACATTAAACATGTATGGTTAAACAGTCGCTAATCTAAACATTTACTTACTACGCAACGTTTAAAAATAAACCTTTAAATAATTCAATTTGGCGCCAGCTATCACTAAATATTTAGGTACACAAATAATTTACAATCAAAACAATAAGTTATCAAAATAAGTGCTTTATTTGTCTTTAGTTACAAGTTTTTGACAAAACGTCGAGTTGTTTTGAAAACATGTTTTGCGACTGAAATTGTACAAACACCTACAATTTTGAGACCTTTGATCTACAGGCTATCTGAAAATTCAAATACCTATAGACATACTGACTTTAATCAATTTTATTTTGATCAAAAGAGCTTTGGTCAATAACCCGGATAACAAAATCATATTAATTGGTCGAACGTTGGAAAAGTTTATGCATCAAAATGGTAATAAATGTAATCATAAAGTTGTAGGTAGGTACCTAATGTGAAAAAAACAGTAATCAATATTTCTATCCCGTTTCGACCTTTTCGGCACATAAGTTATTACAAAGCTATGGGTCTTACCTTAGTATCGCCACTCAACTACTCTTTTGATTTTAAAATTGTTTTTTTTTTTTTACTGTTAATGTACACACATAATTTATACAGACAAGAAAAAAAGGAACAGAGAAATACGTACAAAGGTGACGATAAGGTTTTAGTTGAGAATGACATTTGTACAAACATTATGCTATGGTAGAATGTACAGAACATAAAAAATATTAACATCACTCTGTAACTTCATTCTGACAAACGAAAAAATAGTGTTAGAAAAAATAAAACACTGGCTTCCAAAAAAAAATACTTCAAAATAACTTTAATTTCGGAAGTCGGTGTCTTTGGTTTTGAATTTTCGTTTCTTGATGATGATGATGATGATGATGGGACTCCCTTTTCCGCACTTAGACTCTCATTTGGTCCGTTGTGCGTGGGGATACTGGCTAACAGAGCCAGCCTAGCTTCGCCCAAAAGCACAGAAGCCTCCTGGGGGCTTCACAGGCTTCGCGGAGCGACCTCACTGTTCCGAGGATTTCTTCCCGTTGAGAAGCCACTGCCTCGCACTCCAGGATAACGTGGGCGGCTGATTCCTCGGCGTCAAGGCAGCCCCTGCAAAGGGGGCTATCTGTGGCGCCTATGTTGAAAAGATGTTTGTTGAGGGGGTTATGGCCCGTAATTGTTCCTATAATTATTCTAAGGTTATTTCTACCCAGGTTGAGAAGTTTTTTGGTTAATCGCGGGTCTAAAATTGGTAAAGCCAATTTTGACTGTCTACAGTCTGTTGCCCGTGACCATCTGTTGTTATGGAGTTCGGTCGATCTTTGGCGAATCCACGCACGAAATTTTGAGAAAGGCAGAGGGAGAAGTGGGTACGGGCCTAGTACTTCCATATCAGAGCCTCTCTTCGCAAGTTCATCAGCGGCATCATTGCCTAAGGATCCACTATGCCCTTTGATCCACTGGAGGGTAATGCGATTAAACTTCGATAAACTCTCCAGAGCTAAATGGCACTCAAAAATTAGTTTATTGTTAGTTTGTTTGTTTTCTAAAGCTTTGAGCACGGATAGGCTGTCGGATAGGAATTTAATGCCGTAGTCCCGGATGCCTAAGCGCTTTACTGCTGTTGCGGCTTGTGTTAAGGCAACACATTCACATTGGAATATCGAACTGTGTGTGCCTAGTGGTATGTGAAGGTTAAGGTTGAGGTCAAGGGAGTGTACGCCAGCACCTGAGCCGTTTTGTGTTTTTGAGCCGTCTGTGTAGATGCGCACTTCATGGGCTCCTGACTGATCCTTTTCCTCCTGAACTGTTTGTATAGTATAGTTTTTGTTGAACAAGGGTTGGTTTGGTGTTCTATCACACGGGGCAGCGATGAGAGGTTGGTACTCAATCGCCCGGTCCAGGATATTAGCGTGTGGACTGGTGTGGTTTTTGCCCCATATGCCCAGATGCATTAGCCTGATGGCAGCTAGCGCCGCCTCCTGCTGTATGTACAGGTCAAGGGGAGTTAATTGAAGGGCTATCTCCAAGGCTGCTGTTGGGGTGGTTCTCATGCAGCCAGTGGTAGCCGTACAGGCCAGTCGTTGGAAGCGTTGTAGTCTGGTAATGGTGGTCGAGAGTTCAGTCCTCGTCCACCAAACCAGAGCGCCATAAGCCAACATTGGCCCGGATAACAAAATCATATTAATTGGTCGAACGTTGGAAAAGTTTATGCATCAAAATGGTAATAAATGTAATCATAAAGTTGTAGGTAGGTACCTAATGTGAAAAAAACAGTAATCAATATTTCTATCCCGTTTCGACCTTTTCGGCACACAAGTTATTACAAAGCTATGGGTCTTACCTTAGTATCGCCACTCAACTAAACGTCGTCGCTGAAAATCAGCGCTGGGGCTCTGTCTTGCATAGGGTCGCAGCATAATGCTGAGCGATAGCCGTTTTGCGTGGATGTGACGCATGTTTCCCGCAACCTTTTCTAAATTATATGTTTTATGTAAGCTCTTTTTTGCGTCATGTTCACCGCAAATAAACGTATTTTCGTAACTACTCTTTTGATTTTAAAATTGTTTTTTTTTTTTTTACTGTTAATGCACACACATAATTTATACAGACAAGAAAAAAAGGAACAGAGAAATACGTACAAAGGTGACGATAAGGTTTTAGTTGAGAATGACATTTGTACAAACATTATGCTATGGTAGAATGTACAGAACATAAAAAATATTAACATCACTCTGTAACTTCATTCTGACAAACGAAAAAATTGTGTTAGAAAAAATAAAACACTGGCTTCCAAAAAAATTATTAGAAAATAACTTGAATTTCGGAAGTCGGTGTCTTTGGTTTTGAATTTTCGTTTTTTGCCACTAACATTAAAGTAATTTTACACTTTCAATGTTTTTTTCTTGAGAGTCGGTTGTTTTTTTGTTAGTAAAAAGCCTTTATTTATCACTTTTCAGTTGTAGTAGCTACCCCATACAAATTCGAATACCACTACCTGATAAGTAAATAACAGTGACAGGAACTTATCATCATATCAATCATATAGAGTAAGTGGGAAAAAGACGTATTATTGAAGCTAACTTAAAAACTACCAAAGCAAAGTTAGTAAATGTATTTAAATGGGACCACCTCGAAAGCATAAACTTTCAAACAAAATAAACAATTTTCAAAATCGGTTCACAATTGACGGAGAAATCGATGGAAATACATTTTTTTTAAACTTACGGTACGAGCATAGCACCCCCTCCTTTTTTGAAGTCGGTTAAAAAATCTGAATTAAGTCAAACTCAAACTCAAACTCAAACTCAAAGCATTTATTTCAATTAAACCATTTACAGGCACTTTTGAATTGTCAAGGAGTCAGTCAGTCAGAAATATGAAGCTAGTTGCCCATTCCAAAGCGTAGGTTCCTATGGAGAAGAACGGGCAAGAAACTCCACGGACACTCTTTTAAAAAAATATATTCAAGTCGAATGACAACCAGTACCAAAACAGATAAAAATAAATCTAATACTCGTAATGACGTCCTAAAAATACAAGCAAACAGTTTTAGAAACACATTAGTCAATAATATACTCATACGGCCGAGTATTACTGTCATGATACCCGTAAGCAACGTACCCTAGTTAATGTAATAGAACTTGGATAATAAGATAATATTTTGCTATGAATAATTTATAGATCCCTCGAGGAACGTACGGTTGAAGGGAGGTATTGACCTTTCATCAACTTTGTTCATCAAACACGGAAAGGACGTACCTAATAAATGTTTTAATTATGTTTTTCAAGGAATAAACTATGTTTTTTGAGCGTATCTGGAGCAGGATGATTGTTATCAGCTATTTCACAGCAAATAGGACTCAATTCCTGATAAATTTGTTAGTGGTATACAAAAAACAATAAAAAAAACAAAAGGGGGGTTTTCTATCTTCTATTGGCCCCATAGTACAGTTATTTCCATTTGATGGGTACCCTTAAATTGTGTCGATTGTTTTCAAACAATGTCACCCTGTATATTTGGTGGGGCGCTAAACTGGAAACACACGGGCGGGTGACAGCGGTTGCTTGACAACTGTGAGTGAGAGATGAACGCCTACCAAATTGATTAGTCACTGCTATATTTTTATTAGGGATTCCACGCTAGCTTACGCGGTAGTGTGATCGTAGAACTTTACCTTTAGAGAGTTTAATACCTGATGGGCTTCTCGTAGGAATACTCACAGGTCATAAACGGTTTAAAACACTTTAGTGAAAGTGAAGATACGTAGAAAGTGTTAAACTATACCTTCCCCTCCCTTAGGTGCTGTTAAAAACAATTTAGGAAAATTATCATACTAAGTAATTTGAGAGAGACGTAGCTGCATAATTTTCCAAAAATCACTTACTATTAGCAATGTAAATCAACACAAGCTCCCTAGTTCTTTCATCCCTCATCCCCTTAACCTAGAAAATCATTATCAGTCTACGTATGTTCCACAAAACTTGCCATGACATGCGAGTTACCTCCTCAATCAATCAAACCGATGGATAGGGACTGATACTCGGACTGACGTCTGACGAGATGCACAGACAATGATTTACTGCTTTGTATCGGCACTGGTTCATAATGGCCGGTTCCTCAAAGGTAGTGGTCGTTATTGGTTGCTATGACGCGTGACGACTCGTTGAGGTGTTAGAAATTTAAAGTTCAAAACTAAAAAACCTCAAAATATAGCAGAGTTTTTTAAACTAATAACCGGTGTTAAGATTTGGTTGGTACCTTCAAGTATATGCTGTTAAGTGAAATTATATTAACATTTAAAAACCCCCGCACACAAACATTTTCTCTTTTCTCTTTCCTACTCCACCACCAGACCCTGCTCATCATCTCGTAACCTTTTTATTAAGAAAATTCCAATGAGCCCAAACACGATACTTGTGCTGTAAGTTGGGAATGGATTTGGGTATCCTGCAAATTCCAGGTGATGCTGCAGCATCAGTTCAAGGTAACTATATTCTTCTAATACAATTGAAGTAACAGAATACCAAATTTCAAATCGATCAGACCGGTGGAAGACGCTCACATCCATTCAACAACTACAAAAAGGCTGATAATCTTCAAACGGCTGTACCGACTTTGATAAAACATGTCTAAGAACCATCGCTAGAAAACCTGCTTTCAAATGAAAAATAAAAAAACGCATTAATATCGGTTCACCCGTTTAAGAGCTACGGTGCCACAGACAGACACACACATAACGTTCAAACTTATAACACCCCTCTTTTTGAGTCGGGGGATAAAAATGAAAACGTTGTTTTATCACTACGTTTCATCAACAATACTGAACTGATTTTTCGAATTCTAAATATGAAATATAAAAATATTGAACTACTTCAAATTGAACCTAAAACCATGTTTATGTTTATGTTTGTTTAGTTAATATTACTAACCAATATACGGTCGAATTGAGAAACCTCCTCCTTTTTTGAACTCGGTTAAAAAATATGATGATATTTACATAACACCAACTTCATTTTCTTACGCATTTCCTTACGCGTATAAATAAAATAAAAACTCATAACAAGCCTACCAATTTCGGATATTGCCCTTAAAATCTTCCTGGCGATAACATTTCAGTATCATTGCAGTCATGAAGCAAACTGAAACGGTATGAGGCCCAACATCAATGTTTATGATAAGGGATATGACCATTTTTTGGTATTCTACCTCCCAAAATGTTTTCTGAAGTGTTGTGGGCCATCGGCACCGATTGTGTGAAGCTGAAGTGGCAATGGGCTGGTCATATTATGAGTATTAACCGTAGGATCGATGATCGGTGGGGTAGACGTGTTCTTCGTGTAGGACGCCCTCAGGCGCCGGGTGCGACGCGGTGGTTGGTAGCAGATGGATGATTAATGGCGTGCAATTGGAGTTTCGTGTCCAGCAGTGATGATGATCTATGCAGCTAAACTATTCGTAACTAAATCTATTAGTAACTAATGTGTTGTTATGATGCTATCTTTGTCTCAATGTCAATGAAGGTCACGTGTGTTTTGTACAATTTGTATTTCAAGGCCTTAGTTCTTCCTATTCCATATTTATCCTCATACCGACACGAACGATAGGTACATGAGTATTTCATGTGGTGGTTAAAAAATTAACCAGTCAGCAAGGTGGTCAGCGCGGTTCACTGCCCAGAAGCGTAAGACTTACATTTAATAGTACATTACTGCCGCGGCCTGCAAAACATGCATTGCAAATGCCTGGTTGCAGCCAAAGCTTGTACAGTATTTTTCTCAAATAATGCACGGAAATTCAAACTAAATAAATAAATAATAAATTCCAGAATCATTGACACAAAACGATATTTTTTTTCAAGAAACATTGAACATATTATTATTGTTTCTTTTTTATTTACTTTAAACGATATATTAGCAAGACAAATCAAAATTTAAATAAAAATTATTGATATGCCTTGGTTGCCATGTGTCGAAGTAAAAAGTTCGTTCCATAAGTAAATAACACGACATATATGAGTTTTCATAGTAATTTATTCGACCGCTAAACACGACAGATATAGATTTTCATATTAAAATTGCCGGCCGGCCGGGCCGGGCGCTTGCATGTATTTGACCAGTACATCATTTTAGGTTGTCAAAATAATGCTCGAATTTCCAAACATGTTTGAAAAACACAATTTCTTAGCAATATTTTGAACTACAAACTTTCTGTTTTGTTTAAAAGGAGTGCGGATGATCATATTTGAAACAATCTTAAATTAACGTTTCAAGTTTGATCTCTATACTTTATTTAGACCACGTTTCCTTGTAAATATTTTAACTTTAAAACAACAGTGTATTGTGAGAATAATAATATCCATTTTACGTTTCCCTGGAGACGGAAGCCTTCCTCAGTACCTATCAGTAACAGCCATCGTGTGGTTTCAGGAGTGTGAGTCAGGAGAAGTTTAAAACTTTCTTAGTATATTATAAAATTCTCAGTAGCAGCCGGGCATCCGAATTTGTGCTCGGTTAATGGCATAATACTTGCCTCTTCTTGCATGGGACTACATTACTAGCAAAATGTAGGTGCACCGCTTTCTCCCATTTCGGGTAATGTTAGTGTGGCTTTTCTTCTATAGAAAATAAATCTAGACCGGAAAAACTCCTAATTGGGCTTTAAACTCTAGTATGTATTGACTTTCTGTACTGTCTGCATTATACACGATGCAACGTTAACCGTTTGCATAGACTTACTGGATAGTAAAATAAAACACCTCGCGAAAACCGGAGAATGTCGTGGACAGCGTCTGGTGGACGCTTTGCGAAAAGTGCGTATAGCGTCGGGCACCACACCACTGACCTGTAAGATGAACCCAGATTTTAACCTACATTTTCTTTTCTTTCCAGATCTAGATAAGCAGTTCTCGGTGCATCCCGAGAACGCGACGGCGTGGCGCGGCCAGCCGTTCGTCCTGAACTGTGACATCCGCTCGGGGCCCGCCGCCACCCTCTCCTGGCTGAGGGATGGAGAGCCTCTGCTTGAGAATAACAGGTAATGGACATAGAACCATTGACGGGAGGCTTCGATTTTTTGGCCATTTTCTATTTTGTTAAGAACCTAGGTGCTTGTTGACTAGACTACACGGCCCTCCCATACTCAATGCCTTTTAGAAATATTGTAAAAGCCAATTATTTTTAACAGAGTAACCGTGGAGTTTCTCGTCGGCTCTTATCCATAGGAAATTACAATTGAAACCCATTTTTTATGGGTGGGAAATCATCAAATGATTTCTCCCGCTCCACCCAGAGCGGTTGTATGTAGTTGATGGATTGTGTGAGGAATGATATGAAAGAGGGGTGACGAGATAGCGTGACGGTTGACAGGGGAGAGTGGAAGAAGAAAACGTGAAGCGCCGACCCCGAGTACACCCCTATTGAAACTTAATGGCGGCTCGAGACATGAGGCGAGACACTGCGCAGTAATGCATTCGTGGGTCAGCGGGGGTGAGGGGTGGGGTACTGCGCAGTGAGTAGCGCGTTTCTGAGCCGCCAATAAGTTTCCATCGAACTGTAACATGGAACAAGGGCAGCAAGATGATGATGTTGATGATGAGGGTAAATTAGAGCCGTTCCCGTTAGTTAAAACATAATCCATACTCGAATGTTCAACTGCAAAGTAAAATTCATTTCATAAGAGCAACCTAAGCAATTGTTTGAAGTTATTTTTTTCTGAAACGGTGCCCCACACCAGGAATTTCTCCTGTATTGTGGGTGCGTTTACAAATATTTATTCCACCTTAAATGAACTACTTTATTTTGTCTTTTACTAGATGATATTACGAACATTTTAATCCAAACATTTGCCTTATCCACTGAAGTAATGCGCTTACCAACGAACAGCATTCCATTTTTATTATATAGATTGCTCCAGGAAAAATCCCAGGGCATAAGAAAAGAAAATTATGAATGAAATTAAAATTATTAACGGTTTTAACATTCACGACTGAAAATAGCACTGTATTTGCACTAAATGCGGTATCAAGTCTTACGTCAGACGTTATCCAAATATTGATGCCCATTCGTTGTTTCAGATATCATTTGCTGAAAAATCAGCTACTTATAACGGACGTGACAAGAGAAGATGCAGGATTATACAGGTATTTATTTGTTAAAAAAAAACAATCATTGTTTCTCGATGATAATTTGCCAAAAGCATAGCATAGGAAAAGAACTGTGTTACATAAGAGATTAAGTATTCTTACGTATTTAGAGAACATTTTTCGTAGCTACGAAACATGCGTCTTGCAGCGCTACGAACTGAGCTACGGCGTAGCACTTTGCTACGATTTCGCTACGCCATCGCCACGATAAAAGCTTTCTTTAGCGGATATGAAGTTTAAAAACAAAACTCCTTCGATAGGCTTGCTAATGGAGCTATTTATAAAAGAAGAAACAAATGAATATATTGGCGCGTGAAAACTTATCTTTGTTCGTCATTGATTCTGGAATTTATAATTAATTGTGCCTTGTTGCAGGCCGCGATAGTAATGTACTACTATGTAGATCCTATGAGTGAGCCTTATGTACAGCCATCTACTAGTTTTCTTTCAAGTAAATCTGTCTGTAAAACCATTTTTTCCTAATATTTACCAGATGCAAAGCAACAAACTCCCACGCAAACAGAACGCGCGTCAGTCATGGAGGTAGACTGCAAGTGGAGGAGGTTCCTGCTGATCTGGACACTGCCATCCTGCCTGTCCATCATGAGAGAGACATAGCTGTTCCGAAGGACGGCAGCGTGGTGCTGCCGTGTCCTGTGACCGGATGGCCTAGGCCTAAGGTGAGACAAATTATTGAAATTATTTATTTGAAGATTTACAGTACCAGGGTACACAATATAGAGACGACAATACGACAGTAAATAAAAATATTACCACTCACATAGGAGATTTTTGAAATTAAATAAAACTAACATCGAAAAATAAAATGTATTCTATTGTATCATTTCAAAATATTCTTATAAAAGTTATTTTGTTGACTATTATTATTTTGGTCAATGAATCACACAACGGGAGAGACCTCTCTCAAGATGACCCAATAAACTCGTTCCTGTCTTTTCCAGTTAATATGGGAATTCTCCCAACCCGGACAGAGAACCAGCGAGTTAGAGGCAACAGATGAAGTCCTCATTCTGCGCCGAGTAGACCTGGAGCAAGAGGGAGTCTACACCTGCACTATCGAGGGGAACAGCGACCTGATAAAGGTGAGTCATAATCACCAGCTTAACGTAACTTAGACTATTGGCATCTTTCACGGATGCCTGCTTTAGAGTAGAAAATTCTAGACTTTTAGACCTTTGCGCCGATGTAGAGAAGGAAGTAATGTGGGTTTTGTCGTAATTAGTATAATCAGCCTATAATGTCCCCACAGCTGGGGCAGAGGCCTCCTCTCTTCGAGAGGCCCAATGCGGGTTGGTAGATGTCACATGTCTTGACGCGAAATCAAGATCGCCACATGCGAACTACGCATCAAAAAGACCTGACATCACACAAATCCTGCATTGCATAATTAGTTTACCGCGCGATCGACATATATACAAGCTCCCGACTTCAAAAAACTCAAACTCAAAGCATTTATTTCAATTAAACCATTTACAGGCACTTTTGAATTGTCAAGGGGTCAGTCAGTCAGAAATATGAAGCTAGTTGCCCATTCCAAAGCGTAGGTTCCTATGGAGAAGAACGGGCAAGAAACTCCACGGACACTCTTTTAAAAAAAAAAAATATTCTTGAAAAATATTGTTTACATCATTCATGTTAAAATATTACTGGTGAGAACAATGTAGAAAGACATTTACGTAAAAAAGCGTCCGTAATAAAAAGATAAAAACAATTCAAAATAAACCGTGGCAGATAAGAGATGACCAGTCCCTACTGATGGCGCCCGTTCATGAACATGATCAGCACCGTTTAGCTCAACCATTTTGAAGAGAACTCAACGATCCAACTTCAACCATTGGGCAGTTGCCCGCCAGACACAACACCCGTCTGGTCGGAGGATCCTCCCTTATATAGTATGAGCGAATTTTACACCCTGTTCCTCATACCCCTAAAACAGTAACGCCGGCTGTCGCTGAAAATCAGCGCTGGGGCTCTGTCTCGCACAGGGTCGCAGCATTATGCTGAGCGATGACCGTTTTGCGTAGATGTGACGCATATTTTCCCCCAATTTGTTATTCTCGTGTTTTGTTCTTTCTTTGCGTCATGTTTACCGCAAATAAATGTATTTTCTTTCTTTCTTTCTTTCTTTACATGCGACATGACCTCTTTTATTTCCTCACGATGTTTTCTTACACCCTTTTTAGAACATAAAATACAGATTATACATTATGTATTTTCTACATAGTACAACATTAGCCATAATTTTGCTGGGACAGATAACGTTAATGAACAGTTAATTTCTACAGTTTGAAATGTAACATAAAACTATTGTTGTTCATGTACTGTGTTCAACTACTTGCCTGCGGTAGATTATATACTTTAGGACATGTAAGTAAGGGTGGGCTCACATTAGCAACGCTTGTTCTCGAAAATTACTATAAAATTTTATTACGTCGATATAAAGTTGAATTAGGTGAACAGAATTTTGATCTGTGGTTAATGTTTTGGTTTCAAAGTTCCGAGACAAGGGAAAAAAACATGAAACTTAAAAATATAACCATTAAAGTATCAGTTTTTTCAAACGTTCTATAGGGCCCGGCTTGATACTGTTTCAATTGGCCACAAAAATTTTACTCCAATCAAGACTTCCCTATTCGTCAACACTTGAAAACAAATCAATGTTTATTTAATACTCATATTCCCGATTCCTTACCATTATTATCTTGCTTGTTACAAGGTAAATCGTTCTATAATCTGTGTCATTCTGACACAGCTAAAGCAAATCTTGAAAATACCTTTTGTCGCTTCTCATACACGTACGTATTTGTCAATGTGAACGCACCCTACCTTACGCCAACGCGAAACCTTATCAAACAATATTTAATTCAAATAAGGCAAAGTTATCTATATAATTGCTTTTCGCTATACATAGATGAGAGGTATATAATGTCGTGTCTTCTACGAATATCCTTGTATGCCTGGCAGCCATTTATGTTAAGAATTGAATACATATTGCCTTATTTAACTGAATGTTACCCTAAGGCGTATTTGATTTGTTGTGTATCATATAATATTTGATTCTGTTGTTGATAGGGAACTTGTTTTTGGTTAATACAATAGATTGGTTTCCTGAAACCTACGTAAGTTTTCAGTCGATAGACAGAACTGACTTGATTTTACTGGGTCATCATTCTACTGCCATTGTCCCAATTTGTGTGTGGTCGGCGCAACATGTCCCTATCTTCCATACTTCTCTATTAGTCGTCTTCACATGTCATCTTTCACACAGTCCATCCATCGTTTCTGTGGTCTTCCCCTCCTCTTATATCCATCCACAGTTATACTCAAATCTTTCTTTTTCCTCATCCCCTCCACATCACATGCCTTTATGTACAATTTATTGTTTCAATTTCCTTGCAAATTAGATTGAAAGAAAACATTCCAACACGTGTGGACTTAATTTCCGAAAATACTCTTTTATCTAGTTCTCGATTTGCCGTTAAGTAGAAAATAGTAGCATACATAATTAAGTAGTCTAGTCTTCTTTATGGCTCCTGTCGACACGCGTAGAATAAATAAAACTTACGCAATTATTATTAATATTCGATTCGTTTTGTTTGATATACCTACTCGGTTTTGATCCGTCAAAAAACGACTCGAAGTGAGAATTTACGAATCGTACACGAACCGTATACGGATAGCTGCGCAATCTGCTACAATGACAGAGAAGCGCTGTTGGTAAACACACATAGATGTATTATATTAAACTAGGTAAACAGTTGTGCAATATTGTTTTGTGAAATGTATTGAAAAATAAGATGGCGGCTTTAGTTTAAATATTGACCACGCGCCGAATAATCCTTGTAGGTACAGTTATACGAAAAAAAAAAAAAAAAAAAACATAACACATAACATCACGCCTTGTTTCCCCGAAGGGTTGGGCAGAGGTGTACCTATATATAGTACACCCACATTTCGCAAATTAAAATAATGGAACGAAATATTTTTAACAATACCTTAACAATAAGTGATTGGGGCCACTTTGGTTGGTACTGGTTGAAGAAGATTCCCACCTATTTCTTTTTTCGTTTCCAGACATTCAACGTATCAATAACAGAACCCGTGAAGATCACAGTGCCTCCAACGTCGAAGCAGGCGTTCAGAGCAAGCACGGTGCGGTTCAACTGCACGGCTGTGGGGAGACCAGCCCCCAATGTCACCTGGTACAAGGATGGGAAGCCGCTGGTGTTGGCTGGGCGGGTGAGTTAACATAATTAGGCTATTTATAGCAATCCTTTATTGTAATTACACCTAGTCTATTGACCCCAATTTTCGGGACTGTAGGGGTGTCCCATTTTGCTTAGTCTCAAGTAAGAAACAATGTTTTAGCTGCTTTAGTTTCCTTAAAAAATAATATGTACATTCGATTATTGAAATGTATTTCTCTGTTGCAGATCGTGGTGTTACCATCAGTTGATGGCAAACGAATGGAGCTTCTCATCAGAAGCGTTACATCTGAAGATGCAGGTGAGACAAACTAGATCAAAGAATGCGCAATGTATTTTCATAAATAGCAGGAATTAACGTTCAACAAATACCTATGTGTTGGATTCCTTACGATTTCATATAACATAACATCACGCCTTTTTACCCCGAAAGCTTGGGCAGAGGTGTACCTGTAGTACACCCACATTTCCCTAGTTATGTTTTTTAAGTCCCATGTAACAGGGGGCGAGCGTATTGCCATCAAACGGGCACCATTCTAGACTCCGGGCTACTACTGAGAAATTCCTGTTGGAAAAACCCAATAATACTTTGCCCGACTTGGGAATCAAATTCAAATTCAAAAGTCATTTATTCAAAATAGGCTTTTATTAGAAATCAGCACTTTTCGAACGTCAAAATTACATAAGACATTTCCCCAAAAACGCCCACCCTTCACCACTTCCTAGTGCTTAAGCTGGGAAGAAGAAGTGGCGCACCAAACTCCCCAGCTGCACAGCTGTCTGAATTAAATAATCGAACCCAGGACATGCTCAGTAGTAGCGCTTGCGACCACTAGACCAACGAGGCAGTCAGACCAGTCCGACCAAAACATTATTGCATTGTATCGTTTCTTTCCCCAGGAATATACCAGTGCTTCGCGCAGAGCCCCGTGTCGTCGGCCATGGCGTGGGCCGCGCTCAACGTGACGGGCGCGGGCGCGGCGGCGCCGGCCGGCGTGCGCTGCGGGCCGGCGGGCGCGCGCGCCGTGGCCGTGCGCTGGCCCAAGGTCGACGCGGACGTCATGGCTTATACGGTGCAGATTACTGCGCCGGGTAAGAGACATCTAATGAAATAATAACCAAATTGCTTTTAAAGAAGCATGTAATATTTTGATGATATTCCACCATTTCCACCATAGAGCCATAGAGCGCTTTGGCGTTCGCTGCTAGAGGCGGCATTGTCAACATTTTACATACAAACTAAGCATGCAGCTTTGGTTTCCTAGGAATGTGGTTCCGTCATAATTTTAATGAAAATCTTTAATTTTCATCCGTATTTGACACCCACTACCCAAAGATTTAAATCGCTTTATTTGCCCTCACCGTACTTAATCACAAGAAAAAGTGTCCATACTGAGAAGAGTGAGTTCACACATGGCTAAATAGCGTTTCCATGATAATCGATTCCGTGCTCTGTGATTTTACCATATCTGGCAGTTACACAAAATGCCTTTGAGCCCATATCAGGTCCAAATTTAACCTGTGTATTACATTATCAATTTTCAAAATAGGTCCTTTATTAATACAAATTTTATTTTCCAGGAGGGACATCATTACCTGGTCAGCCAGTTATAGGCATTGAGGATGTCATCCTTGTTGCGGAGCCACTAACACCTTACGGGTTCCAGGTTAGTACAAACAACTCCCTATTCAAGCAGCCCACCGTTGGGAAAAGTTAGGCGTTCACAAAAAGGGAATATGCGGGCCACCAGTCTCCCTAGACTGGTAACAATACTTCTTGCTCGTTCTTCTCCATAGGTACCTACTACTCTTTGGGCAACTAGCTTCATCTTTCTGACTGACCGACCCCTTGACAATTCATTAGTGCCTGTAATTAGTTTATTTGAAATAAATGCTTTGAGTTTGAGTCTTCTTGTGTTGGCCTAGTTTTTTCATTCACCATTCGTACACATACAGTGGAAAATAACTCTATTTAATTTTTGCGTACAGGTTCGAGCTTACATCAAGTCTTCGACAACAAACAGAAATGTTGCTAGTGATATGTCGGAGAGCGTCACATGTCAAGGACAGGGAGGTAAGCAGAACTGTCATTACTCAACGCTTTACTAAGGCTCACTTGCACCACAAATCACTGAATTAGTTTAGCGCTAAATAAAATTAAAATATCAATATATCTCTTTCATCTTCGAACGATTCACAGAAACTAAATGCGATAAGCGTTAAACGAATTTAGTGATTTGTGGTGCAAGTAGGCTTTACGTAGGTAATGTTGGTGAAGTTGGTACACGAACCCATCTCGCCCACAGCTTCCGCAACGTTAGCCTAGAGTGACGCAGTGACGCTTCATGATGATATTTAAACTATTCCAAACCATGATTTTATTTGGTCTCCTTTTTTATGCTAAATGCGACGTCTGACTTCAGCGTCAACGTATCGTTCGACGTCATAACGCACCGCATAGCGTCGGCGGTTAATACGGTTGCAGTGGACGACGACGCCTTGAGTCGTAGCTCACGAGTGGTCATGTGATATTTGACACGACCTGACGCTGTAATGGTTCGAAAGAACTAGAGAGGCGTCGCAAAGCGTTTGAATGCCGCGTACGACGTCAAGACGTTGACGTCGACGTGTGAATGAGACCACAACAGTACATTTCTATAGTAAGTATCGTGACGTGGCGTACAGTTTGACGCTGTAAGCGGCCGACGGCGTTTATAGGAGACCATAGCCTGGATAATTTCGTCATGGGTTGCACTTAAGTTCGTTTCTTGGGTCATGCTCATCCTCATGTCTTGATTCCTTCCAGTGCCAATTAAACTGGGTCGCCAAGGAGACGACATCTTGGTATCCTGGCGGCAGTTTGCTGACCAAAACCCTGGAGTGCTGCAGTGGATCCTGCAGTTCAAGGCAGAGAACAGCACTGATGAACACAACGTCACGCTAGACGGAAAAGTTACCAATCATACTGTTAAAGGTAGGCTGTCATATTTTTACATCAAGAGCACACTAGGTACCTACTAGTAATATCGAGTTATTGTATATGTATTTGAGTCCCGAAGAATGTCCCACAACTTTAAGTCCAGTCTTCTTTATTAAAAGTGATACAAGGATCAGGAGAAAGAGCTGCATCACGCTTCTCTTGTCAAATAATAACAACGCCATTAACCCAATCGTGGGTGTGCTTTGTAAGCTGAGACTTTGGAGTGAGGATACTCGTTATTGAAACAACGTAAAAAACACTGTCGATAAACGTTCAATAACTAACTTACCTTTTTAGGGTTCCGTACCCCAAGAGAAAAAAACGGAAACGTCGTGTGTCTGTCTGGCTGGCTGTCGGTCTATCACAGCTAATTTGCTCCGAATCTACTGGACTAATTTAGTTTAAAGAATTTTGAATATAGGGGTCACTTTACGGGGGCAAAATGGAAAATTAAAAAAAGTTTTGCAAATTGTACCGTGTGACATGTCAAATGAAAGGGCTTGTTATGATCTCAAATATTTTTTTATGATTTTTAAATAAATACTTTAAAAGATATCAATGAAAATTGGCCATTATTTCCGAAACTACTGACAAAAAAAAAAAAAATACAGAATGGTTCTAGAGTCTATGGTCTTAAAATAACATGGTAAACCTCTCCATATTGTACGAACCAAAATTATATTTGCAGTTGGAATGTACCGAAGAACATGGTTTTCAACTACAATGTTAAGTTTGTTCTTGGGAAAAATTCATCCCAACTACGGAACCCTTCATTCGAAACTTGTTTTCCTTCTATTCACTTCTTCTTCTTCCATCTTTGGATAGCGACCTTATTATGTAAAAACGCATATAATATACCATGAGTAATTTTTTGTTACAGTGTCGTCACAAGAACCTCTTCAAGTCCGAGTCCTGGGCTCCAAGCAGCTTCCCTGGCTGCAACAGAACCTGACGCTGGTGCCCTGGACGTCCACCAGCATCGCCATCCATGCGCCCGACGGCGGGTGAGGTTCTGTTGTCACCAAACAGATGATCTCTATTTTATAGTTTTAAGTTTAGATGTAGAGTCGTGTAACTAAAGTTTCGTATCATGTTAAATGTATTTAAGCAATAAAATTGAAGCAACTATACTGTTTGCGGTGTAGCATGGTGCGGGTGACAGGTGACAGAAAGGGTTTTATTTAATTTACTACAGTTATTACTGACTCCGTATTATGTACAAAATCTGTATGTAGGTACGGATCATAGTCGTAAAATACAGAATCAGTAAAAACAAGTAAATTATAATATATTTTACCCTTTCTGTCACGTGTCACCCACACCATGCTACACCGCAAACAGTATAATGACTTGCATCGTCTTGTCGCGCCATCTACAACGCCACATGCGAACTGCGCATCAAAGACCTGTCGTCACACATACCCTGCATAGAGCAAACAGGGCTTACCACACGATCAGCATATCCTCCCTTTTCTATAGAGGATGAGTGAACTTAGCACGCTGTTCTAAACTAAATACGGTTTAGACAGTGCAACTTTTATTCTTGCTTAATGTTCTGGTATACCACAAGCAATTAAATCGCACCGTGTTGTTCTAAATGTTACTTTAAAAAGACATTTAGGTTTCAAATCGTTGCTGTTTGTTTTTATATTTGGAGTTTGACATTTGCACCTGTCAAATTACTATCTGGGATTAAAAAACGAACATTAGTAAGAATTCGTTTGGGGATTTAGTGTTATATTATACTTAATATTTAATTATTATTTATGAATGTAGTGGTTTTTTACACGTCATTTTAATTTATACGAGTATAACATTCAACCCCCAAACTAATTCTCGCTGCGCCTATCTCTGATATAATGGGCATTTTGAATTCTGTATCGCATCTTTAGAAAATAAAATAAAAAACACAATATTTATTTTCTTGCAAAAATTAAAATATTTGAAGATAGGACTCCGGCAGGTCTCACAACGCCAAAACGTCAAGTTTCAGTACTACGTTTACGTTTAATATAAATCGCACCGTGTTGTTCAGGCTTGACTTT
Organism: Xanthia togata; assembly: GCA_963853775.1. Lineage (NCBI taxonomy): Eukaryota > Metazoa > Arthropoda > Insecta > Lepidoptera > Noctuidae > Xanthia > Xanthia togata. The sequence continues at coordinate 2,464,368 of OY970801.1, forward strand.
CTGTGAGGCTGCAAACCTAATTTAACTTTAGTAATGGAGAGCTCTTTGTGAAATAGGTCGTCCGAGGAAGTACAACACCGTTATCTTTTCTGCCGCTACGCAGCGTGTGCAATCTACTAGCTTTCCGGTATCTGTGGCCGGTATTAACAAATAGAGTCGGGAACCCATAACTTTGTATCATGAACCGGTCTGGCCCCGCGGTTTGACAATGACGCGCGTCTTACGTCACTCAACATTTTTCAGAATTTTTCGGTGTTACCTGTTATTTTTTTGAATACTTTTGACTAATTCACGAGAATATCCTTCAGACCATAGATTGAAACAGCCCACAGACGATAATCGCCATTATTTAGCAGTAAAAATAATGATTTAAGCTGCGTGAGTCGACCGTTACCAATTGGTCGCAGTGGGACTTTGTCGTTTCTTCAAAGTCTTTATGTGAGGATAAAATCTTAAAATGATATTGCACTACTTACCTATAAATTATTGGAGAGTAACTAGCTCATACCGTGGTCAAAATACTGTCAGCAATGTGGTAGCGGGCAGACTGCCCAGGTTGCTCCATTCGAGGCTACTGCGGCATAACTAACCAAGACCGTATAAATACATATCCCCCATCATTCATTCAACAGCGACGTGACAGGGGTTCCAGAAGACGTGGAGGTGACAGACGTGGCCCCCCGGGAGTTCACTGTGCGTTGGCGTTGCGAGGAGGCCGATGTGGCGCTCGAGGCCTACTCCTACATGGTCTGCACTAGGAAGGTGGACGGAAACGAGGAGTGCTTAGAGAGGTATGTGGAATTGATTACTAACGTCAGGTTTACGATAGTTTTGTGAAAGGGATTCTGATTTTGTGTCTTAGTTATTGTATCTTGCCTTTAAATTATAGCACAGTCTACTGAACTTCAGTAGTGTCACTCACCACCCACTCAGTCACTCATATTTTTTAGGAAGTCTTTTTTGGCACTGTCATAGTAGCCGAAATTTAAAAATACAGGTCCCTTCTTATGAAGCCCTTTTCAACTATGTAGCATTTATCTATGTATTATGTTCAGTTAAATTAATCATTAAAGTACAGTTTTTCAACTTCAGTAGTATCAACTCTCTATCTATCTAGTATCACTGCCCTAAGACGACCCACCGACCCTGTTTTTACGACCCACCGACCCTGTTTTTACGACCCACCGACCCTCAAACTCAAAGCATTTATTTCAATTAAACCATTTACAGGCACTTTTGAATTGTCAATTAGTCAGTCAGTCAGAAATATGAAGCTAGTTGCCCATTCCAAAGCGTAGGTTCCTATCCCTGTTTTTACGACCCACCGACCCTGTTTTTATTTTTATTGCTTACTTACTTTCGCTCGCGGCTTCGCCCGCGTGGAGGTCGGATATTATCCCACGGGAATGTATTACCGGTGTCATAAGTATCCTATGTCCTAACCCAGGTCACGGTAAAACTTCATGTGTCAAATTTCATCAAAATCCGTTCAGCCGTTTTAGCGTGAAAGCGTAACAAAAAAACACTCAGTTTCGCATTTATAATGTTAGGATTAAAAACGAATTAATTACTAATAATTACAATCTAGCATAAAGACATACGCAATTGAAATCTTACTTAAATATTTATGATAAACTAGTAACCGCCCCTGCTTCGCACGGATACAATGTGGCGATATGTCAAAACATCGAGATTTCTGTGCTATATCTAAGTTAATTGTTAATGTACAACGATTAAAAAATCCGGAATAAATTCTATAAATTATGGTGAAAACCTTATCGCGTTACTTTATATGAACGCCGCGGTCACACAGACAGACACAAAAAGCGACTTTAATTTATAATATGATGAATAGCTATAGGATGTCAGCGCATCTTATAGCTATTCATATTATAAATTAAAGTAAAGTCCAGGAAATTCAAATATTCTTACGTATTTTTGCAATTAGCAGGCAATATTTTGTTTAATAAAACAAAAAAACAAAAAAAACAAATTCGCAACCGTTGCAAATATGGTGTTTATAGAATTATTTTATAAGTTTTGTAAAAAATTAATATTGTGATTTTCATTTGATATTTTCCAAAGGTGCATACTGAACGCTCAGTACCTAAATGTTACTTTAAAAATACATTTAGGTTTCAAATCGTTGCTGTTTGTTTTTATATTTGGAGTTTGACATTTGCACCTGTCATATTACTATCTGGGATTAAAAAACGAACATTAGTAAGAATTCGTTTGGATATTTAGTGTTATATATTATACTTAATTATTAACAAAACAAAACAAAACACACAAAACAAAACACCGTGAGGAAACCGGCATGCCTGAGAGATATTTCTCGACGGCATGTGAAGCCAAGTCAGAGGCCCGTGGGCGGCTTTAAAACTCTGACACCTGCATGTTGATTCCCGTAACCACTTCACCGTGAAAACATGTGAAGAGAGCGTGGAGTGAGCTGTCAGTGTCATCTCACACTGTTGGAATGACAGCTCACTTCACCTAAGTTTTCATGGTGAGATGGTTACAGAATAGCACTGCAGGTTAGCCACTAACCACACGAAAAGAAGAAGAATTATTATTTATGAATGTAGTGGTTTTTTACACGTCATTTTAATTTATACGAGTATAACATTCAACTCCCAAACTAATTCTGGCTGCGCCTATCTCTGCAGTGCTATTCTGTAACCATCTCACCGTGAAAACTTAGGTGAAGTGAGTTGTCATTCCAACAGGGTGAGATGACACTGACAGTTCACTCCACGCTCACTTCACATGTTTTCACGGTGAAGTGGTTACGGGAATCGACATGCTGATATACATTTTGAATTCTGTATCGCATCTTTAGAAAATAAAATAAAAAACACAATATTTATTTGCAAAAATTAAAATATTTTTAAGATAGGACTCCGGCAGATCTCACAACGCTAAAACGTCAAGTTTCAGTACTACGTTTAGGTTTAATATAAAAGAATTATGTATGCAAACCTTCCGGAATACATTCTCTAAATGATGTTGAAAACCTCATCAAATCCGTTGCGTATTTTAGAAGAACAACGCGGACATACAGACAAACGCGAAATGTGACTTTGTTTTAAAATATTTAGAGATTAGAGATGGTGATAATTAGTGGTAACACTTGATTTGAACAACGAAATCCGCCCTTAGTGCTACGAAATAAAGGCGCTGTCATTGTCGATGTGAAGTTGACTATACCTACATTATTATTATTTCGTTGTAAAACAGGCTTAACTACAGAGAAAGAGCTATTAAAAATAAAATAAACTCCCAAATTGTTCATGTTTTTAGTGTTTTTACACTCCACTAACTACACTACTCGCAAAGTTGCTTCGACGAAGTACTCGTCGAAGTTGACCGAAGTCCGAAGTACGTCATTACACACTCGTGCAAAGAACTACAGGACGCTTCGAGTCCTTTGACTCGGGCGCAAAAACCGACAGCGATTGGAAGTCGCCCGAGGCGAGCAGAGGTTGCACGAAGCGAACCGAAGTGCCCTTCTACACTCTCGTATTCGCTTAACTTCTCGAGTATTAACTGAAGTACAGTAAAATGAAGCGTCTTCAACATTTCAAGCGGATTTCATTTAAAAGCCCCAGAATCCTCTCATTGTCGTCAGGCTGTTTTCTCTCAAGGGTTTGGTCCATCAAAGATTTTCAAAGCTCCTTTTTCTTCTCCTCGCAGTCACAGCAAGTCAGCTCGAATAGAGAAGCTGTCACCGAGCACAGAGTACGAGGTCCGAGTACAGGCCAGAATACCATCCAGAATGGCGGTTGGGGAGTTCTCCGCTCCCATCCACATTAGTACACCTTCTGAGGGTAAGTGCTTTTCTAATCTGAATTTGTGTTTTACCTAACTAGATTTTACCCGCGGCTTCGCCTGAGTTGTGTTAGGTAACTAATGAGAGCGTACGTACTGGGTATACAAACAAAACGTTTATCTCATTTTATATTACTTTTATTATACAGTATGTTTTATTTTTACATAGATACAATCTAGATAGTTTGTTTTTTTGGCTTTACTCTTACCGTTCACAATTAACCCTACATCTTATTCTTCTTTCTTCTTCCCCCAGGTCCCCAGCGCTTCAAAGACCTGAGATACAAGCTGGTGAACGCGTCTAGTCTCCGCATCTCTTGGAACAGTGTTCCTGACAAGTATACCATCCACTACAACAACGAATTAGAGGTGCCCATCAACCAGTGGCCTTCTGTTGATACTGTGGGCAATACTGTTCTGGTAAGAGAATTTGATGCTTTGGGGTTTCAACCTTATTTTGATAGGGTATGGTTTAGTTTTCAATTATGCTCAAATTGTTTTATGACCTTTTCAATAGGCGTGTTGTCATTTAAAACTCAACGTTGTAAATTCTTTTCTAAAGTTGATTTTCGTAAAACTGACAATGTGTTTAATTTCTATTCTCATGTTGGCTAGCCGAAGTACAGTAGTGTAGTGGTCTGATGAATATATTGTTTCACCCAGTTAACAAATAATAGGAGACTCCCTAATGTTGTATACATGGTTACTCACATAAGGAGCGTAGTGCAGACATACTCAAATTGTGAACTTAAAAAAAATATCGGTTTGACGAAATGAATCTGAGTTTAGAGAGAAAACGTATCAGCTATCAAATCAAATCGAATCATTTATTTCTTTGCAAACATGGGTAAGTACATGTGTTTATAATAAAGTTCTCCATATTTTACCATAGTTTACAATTCAAAATCTAAAATAAGCGGCAGATCATAGGAAATTAGAAAAAAAAAAAAAAAAAAAATTGAAATTAAAAGTAAGTGAACCACAATCATAATAATAATTGTCAATCAAAGTAACAGCATTTCAATCAGTTAGTGAATCATCACTAAGAAAATCGTCAATCGTGTAATAAGTTTTCATAATTAAAATTTCGTTTAGCGCCCTTTTAAATTTTAATGTAGTCATATTTTTTATAATATTAGGTAATCTATCTAAAAGAGTGGGCCAATACCAAAAAAACTTTTTTACATTAGCGCCGTTTTACATTTTGCTTGACATAATTGATTGGTGTATTGAGTACCTACGTGTTGGATTTTTCCTGACCTCTGATATTTTTTTAAATAGATGTGGGTTACATTTCACAAACAAAGCCGTTTCCATTATATATAAAAAGGCAAATTTAAACAAACTTAACGATTTAAAATAGGAAATACAGCTATCAGTTGTCTTAAGACCGCACATTGACCTGATGCATCGCGTCTGCAGAGCTAATTATGTTATTTTGTTGCAGTTAACCGGACTAGACCTGACGAAAGAGATGCACGTGATCGTGACGGGGTACGAGCCTGTCGGGCACAGCCCCATACTGACCATACCTGTGCAAGTGCCTGGTAAGTGTGTCGGTTAACACTTAGTTTGTTATAATAATTATTCTACTTTAAAAACTAACATTGTAAACACGAACACGACGACGCGCGCCGGCATTAAAACTCGTCGAATGAGTTGGACCGGTCTCGCAATCTTTCCAACTGAACCCATTCTTGATACTTTAAAAAAAAAGTTATTTCTTATTTCACTTATTCTGGAAGTGTATTTATCTACTTCTTTACCAAGTCATAATGTAGGACATTAGATGTTCAGTATCGCACAAAAATCGCAGCGACTTGCAGCTTTTACTTAAATCTCGACTTAGACTTAAACTTACTTAATTTAATTGTTTTTAAGTTAAGAGCATCTTGTTTGCAGAATAGTTTTCAAGATTCTTTTAACCAAAAATAAGAAATTCTAGTTAGTTTAGTTCGTTGTACAAGAGAATCGGCACCAATGTCACTCTCATTAAAGTTTATGGCTTGCTGTCTTCTAGCAAGGTTTGTAGTTTCTAGGGGTTACAATCCGAATTTGTCCGGACATGTCCGGTTTTTAGGCCCCATCCAGATTTTTTTCGACCGAAGGTGATTTGTAAAATATTTTTTAATCACGAGAATTGAAGAAAAAATGTGTAAAAAAAAAGTGATCTTTCTTTTAAAAGTAAACTGTCCGGAGTTTTTTTTTTTTTACAAATGTCTGTCTTTTCGTCAGGACTTTTCAAATTTCGGAATGCTTTCCGTCCGTAGTTGACTGGATTTTCAAGGCAAGACCAAATACCTAACTGTTAATTTCTTGTTTCAGAAGCCAAAGAGCTGCAGTACTCGTTCACGAGCTCCGGCGTGCAGGTGACGTGGCGAGGCGACGGGCCGCGCATCGTGCGCTACTCGCAGAACCTCACGCAGTCACTGGACAATTGGCCCACCATCAACGTTACCACTAATACGGTCCTAGTAAGTTGAGAGATTATAACTACCAAATGATGCCTTTTGGAGCATAGGTTATTGGTTCACCAGAGATTGACTGCCAAAGGAATTCCGTCGGGGTATATCATTTAACCAATTTCTGTAAAAACACGACTTCTTTATCTCTCTACATTGTTCCAGATATCTGGCTTGGATGCTGAGCAGTCTACCTACGTGATGGTGGCGGCGCCAGGTCCTAGTCCTCGCAGCCAAGTGCTTACGGTTCCACCTCGACCACCAGACCAGTCCTCCTTTTATATGAGTAAGTAAATAGCCATTATTCAGTCTTTCGCAGTTCACTGTTGAAATTAGAAAGGAAAAAAATACATTTGTTTGCACTAAACGCGACGCATAAAAAAATAAAGAACACAAAGAATACCTACGCCTTTTAACCGCCTCTGTGGTCTAAAGGTTAGACTACGTGTCTCAGACCCAGAGGTCACAGGTTCGATTCCGAAATTTTCTGCTTTGTTTGGTTAGTGGTAAGGCTTGTTCTAAGTCCGCCTGGGTCCACCATCTTATCTAAGTATATCGCCATAACAACAAGGTTTACAGCCGTGTTGTTTCGGCAGTTAGGTAAGATAGCCAGCTCCTCTGTGGTTGAGGATCCCGGGTGACACTTGATTCCATCTTTGGTCTGATCATCACTTACCATCAGGAGAGATGGAGACCAAGAGCTTCCCCGTTGTGGATTAAACAAAAAAAAAACAAAAACAATAACATCAAGTTGGGGAAAATTATGCGCCACATCCACGCACAACGGACATCGTTCGGCAAAATGCTTTGACAGTATATTACTATTAGGAGTTTGATTCCTTGGTGAACAAAGCACAGGTAGCTAAGTGCTGATTTCACCAATGAAACTAAACGCGTTCAGCATTTCTGAAACGCGTTCAGGAACTGTCAGTGTCAAAATTGTTATGGAATATTGTACACTGGCAGCTCTTGAACGAGTTTAGATGTGCTGAACGCGTTCAATTTCATTGGTGACATCCGCAATGAATCTACAAGGTAAGTACAATACATGCAGGTTTTGTAGCAGCAAGCGCCTTGTCACTGTGATGATGGTCAGGAAAACATTGTATTATTAGATTTTTTGTTAGAAATTCTCAGTTGTAGCCCCAAGTGTGGATAACAGCCCGGATTATGGCAATAGGCTCGCCCCCTTTTCAGCTATGCCTACACAGAGAATATAGAAAGAAAATATTTTATTTGGGACACGCACAGAAAATACAAACAGTAATAATAATTTAAACAAAAATAAAATAAAAAAGGAGCATAAAAAACAACTAACTAAATAATAACGACCTGTGCGAGGCCAAAAAGGCCCCTATCTCAGCATAATTATTAAAAAAAAAAAAAAACACGCTGCTGGTATTCAGATAGGGCCCACTGTGATGCCACGGACACACCTACGGACTTAGACGTTATGTTATGTATTCATTGTACAGGTATTGGCCTCGGCGTTGGTGCGCTGGTCCTGTGTATCCTGGCGGCCGCTGCTGTCTGCATGTGGCGCAGGAGGAAGAGGTCACAGTCACCTGTCAGGTATGCCATAAGACTCGAGTAATAGCGCAGTAACTTAGCGCTACACCACTTTCCACTTTATCCTTAAACCAAATTTGATCTGGTCTAAAGGCTCCTCGTCTTTTATGCGCAACGTTGCGAAATTACTCTGCATCTGTGCAAATTGGATAATAGTGTAGCGGTTACACTTGCCACATAGGGACTACACATCAAAGACATGACGTCACACAAATCCTGCATCGCGCAGTTAGAATTTACCGCGCGAACAACATATTTAAGACTATCCGACATCAATAGTTGGGCAGTTGTCCGCCTCCCTTTTCTATGGTGGATGAGTGAACTTTACACCCTGTTCCTCATGCCCCTAAAATAGTAATCACGCTCCAAATTCCTATTTGATCTTTATAATCCACTTTTGGGGGTGCTAGCAAAAGATGGACTACCTCACATGACAGTCATCTCAATTGCTAGTATATTCGCTAGTCCTTACCGCAGTCAGTTATAAAACCTTGAACCCTCATATTTCGCAGGTCACGTCGACGAAACCTATCTTCTAACGAGGGTAACGAAGAAGACGGAGCAGAGATGAAGGTATGTACTGAGGTACGTGGCATTTCTTAACAATTGCTATAACGAGTTGTAATACTAAGCATATAGAGTCTATAATGCTGCTGTCGTGTCTGCAGAACATCGGGAACCGACTGGCCAACGGCGGTGGGTCGAAGGACGCCGGAGAGCCACTCCTGAATGGTCATGTCCATATCACTGAAAACCCCAACGTGAGTACAGGATTATTATGTTTAGTTTGGGGAATATTTTGGTTACTTTCCTTCATTCAACTCATTTTTTTTTTTATGTTAAAATTGAATACTTACCTACTTTTTGAACATTCAGCAACATTTCATACTTACACCATTTTTAATTTTGATGTCAATATCTCGACTCGTATATTAATCCTTATAGAATAATTGAATAGAGTTGGAATTGCTTAATAAAACACAATATTATGATCACCAGCAATCAAAGACACCAAACGGCCGCATGCGCAAAGGGCGTCGCTACGAGGCTGCATTCGACGTGGCGCGGTACGAAGACCCTGACAGCACGCTGGAGACTGTCCTAGACCCTGACACGTCTGCTTCCACCACCTTCAACCTCCTGGACACCTCCAGGAGACCAGAGTACGACGTGTCTAGATCCTCAAGGGATCTAAGTGCAAACAATTCCTTCAACAAACTCCCTGACGATAACATGAACTCAGAACTCACTCGAAGCACCGACTTCCAATTAGACAACAGCAAAATTCTCCCCACGCTCCAACCTAACGGTTGAGGAGCCCTTCCCTTCCGGTAACCAAGAACTACACTGGGGTAGGCGGCCCCTGAGACTGGTCCCGCACGGTACCACTCTCTTGCGTCAATTCGAATGGTGTTGCTATTTTTAAGTCAAGGATTGAGATTGTGTATAAACATCTTTTTTTTACTAGTTGCTCGTTAGACACAGTAAAATGGATATACGACTATAAATAAGGAAGGGTAATACTTAATGTTTTTTAATAGATAATAATGAGGCTTAAAATAGTCCGATCGATACGGGTTCGCGCGAGGATAGCTTATCGTGTCTCGTTCCTAAAGTTAGAATTTATTTTTAATGATTGTAAGGCTGATATTTTTTTGGTAAACAATAGTACGGGTAAATAATTTAAGTGTTAAAAATGGATTCAGGTCGAAAGTAACTGTTGTTCTTTAGCACGGGTAGTTATTCTCGCCTAATCTGTTCATAACTTCGCCGTAGTGATGGATCACCCCCTATAATTGTTATTATGTATATATAACGTTTTTATTGCCGTTTTTATGGCAACATGCACTTGTATATAGCGTTGTTCGTTTACGGCCTGAGATTATATGCGCCCGACAATAAGTAGAAATGGCGCGTACGCACGTAACTGCAAATATATTGCGCCGGCGCTACCTCCCGCCGCGCAGTGTACTTGTGTTATGTAATATATAAACAGTGCCTCTGTGAAGTACACACTGATTCATAAGACATACAAAATAGATTTCACCGTTAGTGCAACATAATCGTACAAAATATAGACCAAAATAATTCCAAACACCCATTGAAATTCGCGTGTACATAACATAAAAAGTATTTTATCGATGTTGAAAAGAAGTTAATAACTATATTTATTTTTTCCTGATTGTTTTCCCCACAGATCATAGACAAAGCCTCAGATGCTAGTTATCTTCACAATTTACATTCCAGTTTTTTTTTTAAATATGTATATTTTACATGCAACACAATAATAATTAATACAAACGCACAGGTTCTTTATATGTTACTGTTATTTACAGTTTTACATCATATAATCCACTTTCTAGATACTTAAAACCTAAGAAATCATGTAGATAAATTCAAAAGTAATTGTAGAATATAAAATATATATATATATTATGATAAAAGTAATAATTTATTACAACGAACTATGACTATTATAAAATGAAAATAGTTTATAAAATCACGCGTTATCGTTATAAAAGTTACTAAAACGTTATTGCACCTTTTCCTCTTTTTTAAAAGCTAGGAAATGTTTAGCTTACGTCTACCTACGCTGAAAAACGATCTGGTCATTTAAGTTAAACCTACTCTATTCAATATGAAAAATAAAACTTACAAAAATCTTCTTCATAATTATTATTTTAGGCACAGTGGCTGTTCTGTTCATTAATAATTGGATGATATTACTTGATGATCGATTTCCCTAACCCACCCAGTTGTCACATTCCTAATACAGTATAATTCATAATTTATTCTTATAATTATTTTGTACTTGCATAGACCCAATCTTTTTAGCCAGGGTTATCAGCAACTTGCTCTGAAAAACAGCCTTGTGGAATGGGAAGTGCCGTACTACAGGTATGTGCCCGTCCCAGATCTCAAAAGTGGAAATATCACATTGTACTGGGATCGATCCATCATCACTGACAGGACTATTGTTACCAATAAGCCTGATATAGTGATGGTGGATCGAATAGAGCGGCTCGCAATGATTATTGACATCCGTCCCGCACGACCGGAACCTCGTGAAAGCCGAGAAAGATAAAAAAAAACAAGTATCTAGACTTGGCTCGTGAGGTTGTCGACATGTGGGATGTGGACTCAGCAATCTTGTGCCGATAGTATAGATAGTATAGATAGTAGATTGTTTTTATATTATATTATTTAAATATATAATTTATATATATATATATATATATATATATATATATATATATATGTATATATAAATAATGAAATAAGGGAAATATATATTATATATTCTCACATAGAACGTACGTTACGTACGTTTCCACGTAGTTTTAGCACTGAAGATAAATGCTCCGTGAATCTTTGTCAGTAATTTGCATCCAATTAGACAGTATAAAAAAAAAATTGTGTGTATCGAATAATCGCAAAAATAAAGAGTAATATTTTTTTTTGTCGGTCAATAAAAAATAATTTTGAAGACTGACGTAGCCAAATCTGTCGTGACGTAATCTAAGCATATTTTAGCCCAGCCTACATTACAAATATAATGTGTGCTGACCATAATTCCATATCACAATTTATATCTACCTCATTTTATTCGTTTTAAGCTTACTTTAGATGTTATTGGAAAATTTTCAATGTTGAATCGATTAAGTTTTCTACATTAACCCATCGAAGTGGTTAAATGGCACTTACTTGATAGTTTTAGTGGTGTTTTTTTAATTTATTTATTATTAGGACATTAAGTATTTCACTTACGTTATGTAATGATTTTTTTATTTTTTTCCCAGTTTTTAAGGTTAGTGATAGTGACTGGTGTTTGGTCGATATTAATATTGTATATATATTTTTTTTATAAATTATTTTGTTACTCTTTTTATAATCAATTTGACGAAGATATAAAAATATATTTTATATTTTATTCTATTTGAGCTATTTAGCGTTGAAGTTTTAAAGTATTTATGTTTCCTCTTATATGTAATTAATTATAATAACAGTTACATTTAATTTGAATTCCTCTTCATTGTTTTGATTTATAATAATAATAGTATCGACCAACACCAGAAGTTGAGAGAAACTTGTTACGGCAGACCTTAAGTATAGCATTTTTGGTTTTTATTTGTACAAAAAATCATGACTGATTTTATTATGTTTTATCGCACTAAAATCAGACGCCTATCTTCGAGTATACCTACATATTTTATGTACCTATTTATATCTTGAGTTAAAAGCACCTAGGTACAATTTATTAAACTGTAAGGTTTGGCGACCATGAAATAAAAGTCAAAAAATAAAATATTACTAAAGAAACATAAAAAGTTTTCACTGTTTAAATTTATCTCTTAAATATTATTAAAGTTACGAAGTTTTTGCGTGTAATTGTGTTTATTTTTTGACTTCTTGTGACACTGGTCGCCATTGTAAATAATATAAAATGTAAACTCAGTTTAAAATTAAATTGAAAAGGAAAAAACGCCGACTATGTACCTGAAAAAATTCAATTACACTAAGTTAGCTAGACTTAGGTGTAGTGTTAGATCTTTAAAAATCTAGAACTTTATCTTTGACGCTAGGTTTTGTCACAGGGTCTACGCTTCGATTCTGACTAGTTGCAAAAATAAGCGCTGTTTTTTTCCTTAGATTTAGGAAAAATGTAGTGTATTACTTTATGTTATTTCAATGTATTGTTTATGGCCCGACGTAGTGCGCTGGTTTCCTTCGTTTTTTCTAATATATACACATCTATGTTTATTATTTTTATTCCATCCCAGTATTGCTGCATTGCGTGTCAGAATTTCGCTGTTGTCTTTTTCGCGGATCACCATTGATGACTTGTTCCTGTTTACAAGTAGGTACAGCAAAGTCTCAAGGACCATTTACAGCCAAAAATGTATAAATACACGATTTAATTATCGCCTATTTCAGTGTTAAATGTAAGTTGTATAAAAACTTCGAGAATAATATTACATTTAAAATACAAATGCTTCGGTGACTATTTTAATAAAATAAAAATAACGATTTCAATGTTTTCTATGCTATAAAATAATAATACATTAACGACTTCTATAACTATAACACCAAACATATTTTCCTTAAAATGTGGGATAATTTGAGAAGATAAATAAATACTGTTTCGCAAGGAAATAAATTTTATGAAGAAAAATAAGCGTTGCATTTTTAAGAATAATTATAGATTAAAATAATGACGAATAGTATTTGCTACTCTTAAATGAAAATAAATATAACTATAACGCATTTGATTTTATACAACTTAAAAGAAAATAGGTTTAACTTTGAATGTTCAAAAAGTACCGTAGTTGTAAAATAAGAATTATTAATTTCTACCATAAGATTACCGTCTAGTTAACAATTATAATGTAACTTATTATTAATATTATTTTTTTATTCAATTATTACGGAGTTTCAAGTTCACTCGTGGTTGTGTTAAGAAATAATTTAACCACTATATCTGTATTACTGAAAACTGTTGGATTTATTATTATTTTTCTATTATTAATCATTATTGTATTGTGAAACCAAAACAATTTAAACGTCGACGCAATAACAGATACCTGAATGATGTACAATATTTTTTTGTAACTTATTTATAAAACTGTAGTGCATGCATTTATAAAATACGTTGTATATTTCGTTTGTTTGGTCTATTATTTTGGTAAAAAAAAAACAATTTCTAAATAAATTCGTGCATAATGCTTCGCACTTCGCATTAAAACTATTATTTTTATTAAGTAGGGTACGTATCTATTGAAAACACTGAAGGTACTTACACAAAAAAAACTTAAATTTTCAATATTATTTTTATAATTTAATAATAAATTAAATATGCATATCGAATGCTTCACCCACGGTCGGTAATGGGACTGTGCGAAAGACTCCACAATCGCAAGAATTGCAGTCTCGGAATATTTCCTAAAAGCCGACGTGCCAATTCATCTCCCATCGTGAAATGGCTGCGGTGGACAGAGATACACAGATTTGTCTGTGCAATTATGAACGAAGTTATCATGACGGACAATTACCGAGATTTATTGTGAAGGACGGCACGGTTCACATCTGTCGGGAGAATCAATCCGACACATTATATCCGGGTGTTCTCGTCAAGCTGACGAAGCGTACTTCCAACCTTGTAGCCAGGAGTATCCATCAGTAATTTGCTCTGAAATACAGCCTTGTGGAATCGGAAGTGCCATACTACAGGTATGTGCCCGATCCAGCTCTCAAAAATGGAATTATCACATTGTACTGGGATCGATTCATCATCACTGACAGGATTGTTTTTGCCAATAAGCCTGTTAAAGTGATGCCGAGGTGGTGATGATCGAGGAGAGCGGCGCGCAATGATTATTGACATAACGGTCCCGCACGACGGGAATCTCGTGAAAGCCGAGAAAGATAAACAAATCAAGTGTCTTGACTTGGCTCGCGAGGTTGTCGACATGTGGGATGTGGACTAAGCGATCATTGTTTCAATAATCTTATCAGCCAATGGTTTAATTACCAAGAGCCTCGACTAACACCTAAGGAGGCTCTCATTGGGCAGCTGGATTAAGAACTTAATTCAGAGAGCAGTGCTTCTGGACACGGCTCGCATTGTTAGGAGGTTCCTCTCTCTGAAATCCCGACCTTGGGCCCTGTTACCGATACCGGTGGGCTACAATTTTTTATATTTCTAAATGTTTTTATTCTTATATTTAAAAATAAAATTTATATGTAGGTAAGTATATAATGAAACAAAGGAAATAATAATTATTTAAGCCCCAAAAAATGGACCAAGCAAATGAATTGAATAGGATTAAGGTTTACTACAATAGTTGTTCCCTTATTGCTGATATTGATTTTAACGTTGTTTCTATACAGTTTTTTACATTGGCTTGTCCGTCCTTGGAGTGAAAAAAAATAAGAAAATAAAATTAAAAGCCTGATGTTGTGCCTCTGATGATAATTTTGAATCTCATTTCGCAATATATTAATTATAAACTGTAAAATGGGGATGGTTTTAAGTATAACTACGCTAAAAAAATGGCAAATAAATGGGATTATTTTTTGTAGAAACTACTTATAATTTTCCAATTTTTCATCTTCATATTTGTATTTTAAAATTTTACATACGTTTTTGTCTGTTTAATCCGGCTGATGTGCCAATGTTAAAAATATTCAGGATACATTAGGTTATTGACCATCCCCGGTCTGAATCTGATTTTCACCTTCACGTTTTGTCCTTATTAATTTTTCACTTGTTTTCTACAATATCAAAGCGGGTATACCATTCCACTATATTTATTTCAATAGATACATTAATTCTACTAACGCGCATTCCATATTGACTGCAATAGTTTCAAACTTACCAAACAGATTTTATATTGTACAGTTTGTCTTGTTTTATTTTTGTATAATTATAATTTTATTTTAACTAATATACAAACGTAACGTTATTACGTGATTTTGCGGACTACAATTATATAGCTGACCAATTTGTTACAAAATATTAATAATAGAACTCACTAATAAGCAATAATATGTTATTAATTAGCCATGTTGTTAAAACACAGTAAGATTTTCGCTTCTATAGTTATTACTCAGTATAAAGGCGCCTATACACTATGTCCTTTCAGCAATATTTGACGTACACCAATTGATTACAATAATGATTATGATTATGATGTACATTGAAAAACATCTCGCAAAAAATCAGCAATGGATTTTCAAAATATATAGGGTGTTGTGTACCTTTACAAGTGACATTGGAAGCAAATGTTACAGATGTGCAAATAATACCGTGATCACCTGAAACTGTAAAGCAATAGAATAGTTATATTTGTTGTATATACGTATATATAAATATGTTGGTTATAAAAAAAACTCTGTTCAAACGTTTCGTACGTTTTCGATCAAAACATGAAAAATTTTGACATGCAAAGTTTAGAAATAAAAAATGGCAAATGAAAGACGTTATAGAAAAAAAAAAAAAAAAAAAAAAAGATTGGGATAAAAATAAATCACAAAACTGGTTTTGTTTTGTAAACTGTTTTGATTGAAAAACGACGAAAAAAACCCACAAAATAACAGTACTAGGACTCAGTATAGTGTGACGTTGATTTAGTAGCATGTACTTAGTGAAACGCGTCCAAAATATATAAAAAAATATAACTTTATACATAGTTCGAGATCTAACACGAGTTGGTTTAAGTTTTATTGTAAGTTTCGCTTGATTTTATTTTGTTCCCTTTCTGACAAATTACGTGTTATTGGTTACCTTTGCGACGATAAAAACAAACTTTAGGGCAGAGAACGCTGTAGTACCTATTTTCTTCTTCTTAAAGTTGTCTACTATTTTGATGTTAAGAATCAGGGGACCAACCTCTGTAGTCATTTTCTTTAGTATTTTTTACAGGATTATTCCTGGACTTTCTCATAATATATTGGCCTAGACTTTTTGATTATAATGCCCGCTTTTTTATGATGACTTTCTGTCTCGATAAACAATGTCGCACCAACTTCTTGCTTCGGGCTTTTAGAGCGTTTTTCGTGCGAGAAGCACTGGTGCATGTTAAAATGTCTTGCCAACAGAAAACACTTTGAATTGTATTGCACTGTCTTATATTTTACATATTGAAAATAAATCAAATTTAAATGTGCATTAAATCAAATACGAAAATATTTTTTTTTAAATCTCTAAGTAAATAAACAGATTTTTAAATTTTTCTAAATTATACAATTCGTTTTTTTTATTTGCTATTTAAATATTTTTTGCTGTCAGAAATAAAATTATAATTTATTTCGTTAGCAAGGCATGGTAGGCAGATGTGTCTTCATATTAAAAGGGTTTTACAAATTTCGTTGCAAAGCACCAATAGCATTTCTACAGGAGGTAATTTAAGGTGTTGTTGTATAATATTATACAAGTTAAAAAATTTAAAGACCATTGTGGTGGCTCAATTTCGATATAAGTACCTATTGATGATAGCCACAATCCGTTTTTAAGTCAAATATTTTGTATATACCGAGAAATTGGGATAGTTTAATGTCCTTTATTCTTAACTTAGAATATTTTTCGATAAGTATAATTTTGGGTTAGTGAAAAATTATAATTTTAATTTTTTTCGGTTTTATGATAAATCTAGTTTATAGTAATTCTAAATTCTGCGTGTATTAAAATATCCCAAATTTTCGTTTAAAAAAATCAGTAAAATTAGGAATTATTCAAAATATAATTATTGTGGGGACATGACAAAATTATTATAATTTTTTGAATTGTATTTGGTTTTAAGATTAATAATAATTATATAATCCTCTACCTACATACGAAAGTAAAGAAAAACATAAAATATTTTGGGTCATAAAAATAGCACATACGCCTTAGAAAAAAGTATTTTCGACAGAATAAAGTAATCGCACCAAAAGCAGGCGCGAGAAGCATAGTTAATAAAAAAAAACGAAAAGTACACTCGCGATTGTTGCCTAAATCATGTACCCACAAAACAAAAAAAATAAAAGTTAGTTATTTTAAAAATATAACTGAATCTACCTCAACCAAATTACCCATTAATATTGTTTATAAGTGTTCTTTTGAGTCTTATTATTACTAATAAATAACTGAAATGTAGTGTTTTTTATAATAAATGCTATTAGTTCGAGCATCCACCTTTTGATATGGTAATTATTGTTACCGAACTATTGAATGCGGACGTCGGACTGCTAACACGGTATTGTACGAAACGATATTAAATTTGAAAATAAAGTATGGTTTTCATTGTTTCATTTTTTATCTTTTCGACTTTATATCCACTTGTGTGGCCGAAGTTTACACGAGTTTTCCTAACAATAATAATCCTTTTGACTGGTCCCGCCAAAGTTTCTTACACCAGAGGCCGTATTATGACGTATTAATGCCACCATTATTCCAGTGTGAGTGAGAGATGGAGATATGTGAGGCCACTAGCACCATCCTTTTTTCGCAGTGGAATAATGATGGCATTAATACTTCGAGGCCCCTGTACTTACAGGTACAGCCATGCAGTTTAGTGTAGGTGCAGTCAGTTACGTAAGATTCAAAAGCGATTTTCTCTAGATATTGGTGTTACCAACATGTAATTCTCGAAATTATACCATTATGATATAGGTCTTTTTTCTAAATTGTAAATTTAATTTCACGAGAAAAACGTTTTTGAATGTTGCGTAACTGTAAGGCCGTTTGTCCACCGCACTGTGAACGGGACATCAACGAGAACGAGATATCGATGCCGAAGTAGCGACAGTACATTTACTAAGGCCGCGTAATCTCGGTTATCGTTGACGTCCCGTTCACGGTGCGGTGGACAAACAGTGTAAGGTATTTATGTTCGTGACTGTAGAGTCTGACTAACTCCTTGACAATCTTGAAAATTCCAAGTTACTCTTGGTTTCATTGAAATAAGAAATCGGACTGACCTATTCTCGATGAGATATCTATCTGCCTCCTAAGGTCTGCCGGAAGTTCAAAAAAATAAAACACATTATACAATGCGTACAGTATAATTAAATTATAATTATTTAGTGTTTATTGATGAGCTGAACGAGCAGGCTCTGGCGACAGAGGCGGGATACCGCGCCGCCCTCGTCTCGTCGACGCAGCTTGGCCGCCAGTCGAGCTAGGCTGAAGCGGGACCGGGTTCGACCCTCACGACGAGACCCTAGAGGTAAAAATGTAGTCATATTATGCATAGCTTAGAATTTTTATTCTACAGTTTTTTTGGAAAGGAAAGATATAGATATTCTTGTCTGTTTAAAAGTATGTGAAAGAAACAAATGTACAGCGAATGATAGTTAGTCTTTGTGACATTATTTTACGTTGTTCTTATAGTCGTCAGCCAGTAACGAAATAATTATTAAACTTTTTTATATCTTAACTAAACACCGAACTCTTGGTATAACAAGACAGGGCTTTTGTGTCAATCTGAATCATGCCGCCCCGAACAAGTGTGTAGTGCCCTTCAGGTACACACGGCTACACATCAAGCTATACATTTCCAGTATAAGCTCTCATTGTACGGAAATCCTATACAATACGAGATCAGCATAAATTGGAAATGTATAGCTTGAAGTGTAGCCGTGTTTACAAACGAACTTCTCTTTTGGAGTCTGTGACCGTACCTACTACGAACATGATACTCAAATGCTTACCTTCAGCCACCCTCTGCCAGGCCTCTCTGTCCACGTTGACCATGCCTGTGGACGCACTCCTGCCCAACGCTGCAGCCTCCTGTGTGCTGGACCCCTGAGATTCTGTCACGTCACTCTCGCAACTTATCCTACTTGATCTGGAACCATGATAAAATCCAACAAAAAAATAAGAGATATTTTATTTAGAGACTATATAGAAGATGAAGATAGTTTTGATTATTAAATCAGAATGATCACAGGAATAAATTTTGTTGCTTTGGCATATTTCTTATATACAATGTAGGAATTTAAATGGAACATGTTATCAATAATATTCGAGTAGGTAAACATCACGAGTTTCTATTGTAAATTATAGAAGAATAACCCACCTGTCTCCAGGCCTCAAATCGCTGGCAGAACTGGTCCCCTCCCTCCTCATGGGCACCGTCGAAGATAAAAACCTCTCCCTCGCGTCCCTTAGCTTCACCGCCCTCTCTGACAAGGTTGTCGCCGCGGCTTCATAATCCACGTAAGTCGTCGGAGTTTCCACGGTCGATATCGACCTCCCGAATAACCCTGGTTGTCCAGACATGAAACTGCTAAACGTAGGTACTGTGATATCTGACACATGTCTTAGAGCTGGAAGCGATTCAGTTTTCGCAGAAGATTGTGGTAGGTTCTTAGTCAATTCTGGCACTATAGTATCAGTGCTGGCTGTTGGCATTATAGTCTCTTGACTATCCTCTATCTTCTTCTGAATGGGAGCTTCAGCTGTTGCCTTTTCTGGGTGTAAGGCATTTGCGCTGTGGGACTTCAGAACACCATCGAGCCCGGTGGCAGGTGCCGGTGTCAGGCGCTTCTCCGCTGAGGTGGCATCACGTCTTGACAGTTGGCAGGCGCTTGCTGATTTTTGGACTTCCCTTTCGAGGAATGGGTTATTTCTGTAAAAGGGTAAGGAGCTCTAAGATTGTTATTGATATTTAAAGCACATGAGATTTGAGAGGCTAATGTGCATTTGGAGTGGGCTGCGATAGGCTGATTATAATGATAATTAAACTTTTTAGTCTACATTCAGAAATTGCCTCAACATCAGGCGACTATAGACTTGTTCATCATCACTGCAAAGTCTTATACCATTGAGAAAGGCGCATTATGTAGCATAATAATATATAATGGCAAATTAGGTAAGAATGTTGGTACCTGATGTTAACACCAACAGGCATATCTGGAGGTCTTCGACGTTCAGTGGTCGGTGATCGCCAGGCTGGTGAAGATGCTCCACTGCTGGCTCCAGACGTTTGACCTGCAATCATTTCATTATAATTATTTCAATGGAAATCGTTCGTACGTTGATTGTCTACGGTTGAAAAGGCGATTGAAGCCCCTGTGCAGCAATAAACTGCTTTAAGAAGAATATGATGATGAAATGATAACTATAATGAATTAGGTATTATATTTACTTTTGCTCATCTTTGCTTCTCACAGCACTGTAGCGGTCGACGTTAAAGGCTGGCTAAGATTGTAATAATTATCATGATTCGCAAATGCCACTCATAATTTTGCAACAAACTTGTTTCTCTGTTTATATTATAACTAGTTTTTAATAACACCGAGACCTTGTCTCTAGCACCAACATTTTCTTGGTTGCTTAATGTAAAGTTGACTGATCAAAATGACTTTTGCATATTAATTGGTAAGTATTTTAACCCTTAGGTGAGTGACAAATAAAACATCTTTATCAGAGTGACGAGGTACCCGGGTACCTTCATACAGTTTATACGTAATGTAAGCAATCAAGGTCTGTTTTACGTTACCCACACTTTGAATATATTTTTTTAGTTAAGCTAAACATTTGACGATCTGAGGCGATTAAAGCGGGGGAGGGGTGGAGTGCGGTACATGGTTATCGGCGCGCAAGAAACACTGAATCCATTCAATGCGAGTTTTGAAGGGGAATTGTTTGAAAATATTCTTATTGCAAAAGATGGATCGCGGTGGCAGTCTGATCCACTTCCCAGAACACAAACTAGTAGTCGAAACATTATTCGTCAACGGGGCGGGGCTGCATCTTTCAGTAAACTTTACAATCAAATGGAGATATTCAAAAATATATTGTCCAATGAAATGTGTTACATAATCTTAAGCGAAACTAATCGGAAAGGGACTGAGATTACTGAAGCATACAATAATAAACTGATGGAAAATTTCCCTGATATTAGCAAGCGACCGAAACAAAAAATATTCAAACCATTCACAGAACAAGAACTGGGTGCATTTTTTGGTATTCTAATCTTTAGTGGGGTACATAGATCTAATAAAGAGCATTTGACTGAACTGTGGAAATCCAGTCACTTACCTACCATTATTTCGGGCTGCGATGTCCCATGATAGATTCAAAATGCTGTTACGCTTCATCAGGTTTGATAATGATGTAACGCGCCCTGAACGTTTGTTAGCTGATAAAGCAGCCGCTATACGAGATATTTGGACTATGGAGGACATTTCAAATTTGAATAAAATGTATAAGCATCATGAATGTATTACCGTTGACGAACAGCTATATGGATATCGTGGGCGTACTCGGTACAAGCCATCATAACCTGAGAAGTATGGCATAAAAATATTTTGGGCTTGTGATGCAAATAATTCTTACCCCCTAAATGGACAAATATATACAGGAAAGTCAAGTGATGGATGATCGTCAAACAAATGTTGGAGAATGCACTGTATTAGATCTCATGGCTAAATATAAAAATTCAGGATTGAATGTAACTACGGATATTTTTTTTACGTCTCTTCAACTAGCTCATTCCTTGAATTCATGGAATATGACACTAGTTGGAACGGTAAGAAAAAATAAACGGTTTTTTCCTGCAAATATGCGAGCACACACAACACACAAGGAGATGGTGATTTATTCTTCTATATTCGCCGTACCTAAAAAGAATAAAGCAGTAATAATGTTGTCATCAATGCACATGCCACCAGTTATTGAAAGTAATAAGGAAACTGCCAAGCCAGAAATAATTTTATATTATAATAAAACCAAAAGTGGAGTGGACAATATGGATAAGCTGTTAGCAGAATATACCGTAAAACGCAGAACGAATCGGTGGCCTTTAGCACTTTTTTACAATATCATTGACATTGCAGCTCTGGTAGCATATATCATTTACATGGAATATAACCCACAATTAGTGTCAAGTGACAGACGTAGAAAGTTTTTGAAAACATTGAGTCTATAACTGTGTGGTAAAAATATACGAGAAAGATCAAAAAATTGCATTGTGACATCTAAATTACATGTGACATCTGCAATGCAGGACGTGCTTGGCCAAGAACTAAGGCTTTCGATTCCTTCTGGATCTACAACTTCTATAAGTCAGACTAGACGAGATTCTACAGGGCGTGTTGCAATCGTCGGAAGTTGCTACACATGCAGATAACTCCACGGCAAGCAAAGAAAAACACGCAACAGTTTGTGATGAACATGCAGTAACTCGTCCAACATGTAACACCTGTTTCGAGAGCTAGTTCTGCATAAACAAAGAATTTGTAATTTTTATAGAAATAAAACATCATAACAAATGTTTATTATTTTCTTTTGTACGAAATTATAAATACTTTTTTCATTGTCATCAAGACACAAAGAGGTACCCGGCCACCTTGTCACTCTATTGTGAGTTTAAAATATGTTTTAGCTTCCACAAAACATTGTAAATAGTTGACTGGGTCAAAACATTAAAAAATATATAATTTATAAATAGTCAAGAGCTCTCACTAAATCAAAGCTACCAGAGTGTAAAATATACTTTTATTTTCATTTGAAAATGCTAAAGGTACCCGGGTACCTCGTCACTCACTTATGGGTTTATTAACGACGTGACTGTAGTGAAATTTAAGAAAGAAAGAAATAAAATGGTAAATGAAATGTCTCATTTAGTCAAATTAGATTGCTTATAGTTAAAAAAGGTAATATTTTTAAATAGTCTAGAGTCTTACCTTCTTCATGAATTTTCTTGTTGTAACGCTGTATCATTATCCGGATAGACGGTGCAGTTTCCTTAGGCGGCTGTGGTTTCCTCTGTGATGAAGGCGAAGACGGCAGCGGAGGCCTGGTCCTCTTCTTCAATTCCTCAGCCTCTTGAAGATCACCAGAGCTTTTAGACCGAGTACTTTTCTCCTGTTTTCCTTTTTCAGATTTGGCCTCTTTCTTTTTTCCTTCGTTTCGGTGGCTGTGATCTGACGGTCTGACTTCGGCAAGATCTTCAACGTTGACTGGTATGACGGCTCTAGGTACTGATTCACCGCTGCGGACTACTGGTGAGAATATTTTGCGGGTAGTTTTGACTATTACTTCTGGAGAGTGGTCGCGTTGTTCTGGTGCTTTTAGTTTGAGGACGAAGATCTGCAAATTACGTATCACGATTTATTGTTAAGAAGCTAAAGATTGATAAAAACAATTACGGAACCTCCATACGTTCCGTTATTATTTTACTTTTCTTCGACACTGTTATTAATTCCTTTTATAATACTGTACATCACGTCAATAATATTTTAAAAAACTAGATGAGGTCGGTGTTTTCTATCCGACTACTCTGAGAAGAAACACCGAAACTAACTACGCCTATCACCTTCTGCGGTCTATTGCTCATGATTATTAAGTACAATTAACAGGGATGTAAACTTGCGTGAAATTTACAATAACAAAGTAAATAAGTAGTAAAATAATTGTAGTTTTTTACGTACTTCCCCTTCTGAATCTGAATGCAGTGACGTCGGCGGTGTTCTTGGTTTCTCAGATGCACGTCGTGGCCTCTTTCTTCTCCTCGGTATCTCCACGGTGACCGTATCTACTTCAAGCTCCGTATCACTCTCAGAAGGCTTCGACTGTTCTCTTTCTAATCTGGCCCTAGACTTAGATTTCTTTTTACCATTTGTTTTCTCTACATCCTTCTTTTTGGCATCATCTTTTGACTCTTCAAAACTATCCCTATCTTTGTCAACGTTTCTCTCTTTAACATCACTTTGTTTATTCATCTTTGGGCTGTAGTCTCTTTCTATTTCTCTTTGTGGTATGACTGGTAGTTCTCTCTCAGGACTCTTATGGCGAGTCTCGTTATCAGTAGCTTCTCTATCTCTAAAACGACTAGAACTTCCTCTTTCTATTTCTTCTATTGTTTTTCTGATAAACATGGCGTCTTCTTCTATGCTCGGCTGTCTCATGATCTTTCTTCTGCTCTTCTCTGTGTGTTTGTTCTGTAATGTTATTTACTTATGAAGGATTTAGACTGAATTTATTAGAGTGCGAATAATATGTATGCTACCTGTTCACGAATCTTCGGCCGTGCTCCTGATGATTCCTTTGATTTCACGCTGCGAGCATCAGAAAGAACAACTGTGGAAAATTATGTTATTTAGTTTTACCGTTTTTATAATATTCATGTTTAAGAAAAATAGAAAATAGCAGCTTACCAGCCCCATTAGGCTGCAAGACAGCTGTCCCCGTGACTGCCGACCTAGTTTCACATAGCAGTCTGGCTTCAGCTTGACCATATGTGTACACTGGCTTCTGAGGAGTGTGGCGAGGGGATACGGCCATCAAGGGAGCTGCTGTGCAGACCTCTTCAGCCTCAACCTCTACAAGAACAGCGCCGCGGGACTGTGGACCATCGCAGTCATCGATGCCGTCAAGCTGTGGATGTGGATGAGGTGAATTTTCTATTGGTAACGGCTAAATTAGTCTCGTACAAAGTTTTAATCAATTTATTTTATAAATTTATGTCGTGGCCAGATCTTTAAATTGATCATTTCATAAAATGAACATCGAACACTGGTCACATCATGATGTGGCCTGGCCAGATCATTGAATACTCAACGTTTAACGATATGAACAGTTAAACGCACGACTACTTCATGATGTGGCCAAACATTAATGATCCTATCGTTATAGCACGTAGTATAGTAATAGTTAAATTATCCACCGGTAGAGGCGTTTATGTCGCTGTTTTTGCTGTGCATTATGGCAGCGGTAGATATACAACAAATTAAAAAATTAAGGGTGACCACGCAAAAAAATCGATGGACTTTTATTGGGTTTCCAAATATGATATTATGGAAAGCGATTAACTTGGAAGTAGCGATCGCTGGTAGATGCCACGGCGTGATAGTTTTTTTTAAAGAAATAAGCAGTACCTATGTTCTCATCATTATGATTATGTCTTATCTGTATCTATTTTTCTGTATGTACATAAATAATAAAATAAATAAATAAATAGAACTTACAATAAGTTTTAAAAAAAAAAATACGCCACTTATGTGTCACCCCGACCAATTGGGTTAGGTCATTTTATTTCATTTGTCATTTACTTTGAAGTTGGTCGCAGTTACTTGGCTATTTTTACTACACCTTAAACCATGGATACCCTACATCAATGATATGGTCAAACTTCGACTGACATATCATTAAATTTTGACGTTTAAAACGATATAGCCAATGTTAGCTGGCCCCTCATGAAATGGTCAATTCTAAGATCTGGCCACGACATAATACATAATATTATAAATTAAAGTCACTTTACGTCTATGTCCGTATGACTACGTGGTTCTTCAAATCTTCACAGCGGATTTTGATGCGGTTTTCAACATTATTCCGAGAATGTATTCCTATTTATATGTGAATAATACATACTTAAATATAGCACAGAAACCTCAATGTTTCGACATGTCGCCATCGCCACATTCGTATATTTTACCCGTGTGCAGTGGATCACTAGTTAAGTATAATTTAATGTTAGTGACCCTTTGACATAAAGTCAAGGGACGAATTTTCAAAAAGTTGGAACTTACTTTGATTTAACGAATATTTTTAAAACCATACGCATGTAGTGTTTGTCATTATTGCCGAGTCATACTCACAGAATGTTCCTCTCTATCGTACTCCGAATCGAAATCATCAGCATCATTGACACTGAGACTAGAAGCATGGAGTCTACTGCTAGATCCTGCTGCTGAAGGGGCCACGCTGCCATCAGACTGGGTTCTGGTGAGAGGAGCTTGAGGAACCTTGCTGTTCCGAGCTCTTGCTGCGCGGAGGAGAGCTGATGTGGAACATTCAGGAGCAATGCCGCGGGACTTCTCCCATTCGTGGAGCTTGCGGGTGAAGGATCGAGATATTCCTACAACATAATAATGGAGATACTGTTAAGCCTGATTTACACGATACAAGTTTCTGGAACGCTGTAACTTTTTTTTAAAGCATAATGGGGTTGCTTAGGTAAACAATAATCGACGTAAGAGACCTCTGTCTGCGGGCACATACCTTGGAATTTAAAGAGTCCAGTTGAAGTTTGAACTAGAACTTCATCAGGTTTCGCCTCCTCTTCCCAAGCTGGTACTGAATTTGTCTCTTTCATGCGTTTCCATTCGTCTGTAGTGAATCAAAGTTTAATTGAATAGTTTTATAATTCAAGAAGTCCTGGAAAGTACAGTTAAACCAAAAAGATATGCGATTCGGTAATCTACGTGTTTCCGAAATAGTACGAACGTCGCGCCATAGAGTGGGTAACTCTACCTAGGTTAAGCTTATATTATAATTTTGTACTACGGCGCTTTGTTGTAGTGCATCTGTCATTGCGCAAATAATTATTATGAAGCTTTCTCTCTGTTGGGTTACCTACTAGTCGCGTCTTGTTATATATTACTCAAAAGTTTTTGGTTTTCTATGCAATAGAGCAGCATTTCCCAAACTATGGGTCGCGCTCGCGAGCGAATAGTGAGTAGTAATTGAAAAAACTGTTTTTGGGCTATGATTCTTATTAATATTAAAATGAAATACCTAAAAAATTAGACGTATCAAACCCATGGCGATTAATTAAAAGTAACTAAAATTGAAGTTGATGAAAAAATAGGAAAAAATACTTCCTTCTCATATTAATAAATAGAAATAGTATTTCTATTTTTAGTAACTCCTGGTATTTAATTAAGTAAGTATTAACATTTTCAATTGTAACTAAATGTTTTTTCTTATTTTCATTCTTATGTTATGGCCCCCTTTTTTTCTCCTGATTCTGTTAGGTGGGTCGCGGTCCAGTCAATTTGGGAACCACTGGCACAGAGTTGTAATGACTTATTTTGTAATCATGGTACCCAATACAAAATAGGTAAGTACGTCCAGCTGACGAAGCTGAAAACGGAGGACGGCAGTATAACATCGTCAAAAGCCGAAGTTTTGGGGGAGATCGAGAAGTTTTATAGACAGTTATACACGTCGGTCACTAAACCTGTTGGTAGCTCAGCCCAAGATCCTAGAGCTAAACTGACCCGACACTATACCGACGATATCCCGGGCATCAGCCTATATGAGATTAGGATGGCCCTCAAACAGCTTAGGAACAACAAGGCGCCGGGTGAAGACGGAATCACATCAGAGCTTCTGAAAGCGGGTGGAACACCGGTGCTGAAAGTCCTACAGAGGCTCTTCAACTCCGTCTTACTCGATGGAATAACGCCAGAGGCATGGAACAGAAGTGCGGTGGTACTCTTCTTTAAGAAAGGGGATAATACCTTCTTAAAGAATTACAGACCCATCTCGCTTCTGAGCCATGTCTACAAGCTGTTCTCGAGGGTCATCACGAATCGTCTCGCACGTAGGTTCGATGACTTCCAGCCTCCCGAACAAGCCGGTTTTCGAAAAGGCTTCAGTACCATTGACCACATCCATACGCTGCGGCAAGTTATACAGAAGACCGAGGAGTATAACTTGCCACTATGCTTGGCGTTTGTGGACTATGAGAAAGCCTTTGATTCGATCAAGACCTGGGCAGTGCTACAGTCTCTCCAGCGGTGCCATATTGACAATCGGTACATCGAGGTGCTGAAGGGTTTATACAAAAACGCCACTATGTCGGTCCGAGTACAGGAGCAGAGCACGCGAGCGATTCCTCTGCAGCGAGGCGTAAGACAGGGAGATGTTATCTCCGAAACTGTTCACCGCTGCATTGGAAGACGCTTTCAAGCTCCTGGAATGGGAAGGATTTGGCATCAACATTAACGGCGAGTACATCACTCACCTTCGGTTTGCCGACGATATTGTGGTCATGGCAGAATCGCTGGAACACCTTGGCACAATGCTCGAAGGCCTCAATAGAGTCTCCCAACAAGTAGGGCTCCGGATGAACATGGACAAAACGAAAGTCATGTCGAACGTCCATGTTGCGCCCTACCCAATATCGGTTCGGTGCTCTAATCTCGAAACTGTTGACAAATATGTCTACCTGGGACAAGTGATCCAGTTGGGTAGGTCCAGTTTCGAGATGGAGCTCAATCGTCGAATCCGACTCGGCTGGGCAGCGTTCGGGAAACTACACAATATCTTCTCGTCCAACATACCTCAGTGTCTAAAGATGAATGTCTACAACCAGTGTGTGTTACCAGTGATAACATACGGAACTAAAACGTGGCCTCTCACCATGGGCCTCATAAGAAAGCTCAAGGTCACTCAGCGCGCTATGGAAAGGGCTATGCTCGGTGTTTCATTGCGAGATCGAATCAGAAATGAGGAGATCCGCAAACGAACTAAAGTCGCTGACATAGCCCAACGGATTAGCAAGCTGAAGTGGCAGTGGGCGGGGCACATAGCGCGCAGAACTGACGGCCGATGGGGCAGAAAGGTTCTGGAATGGAGGCCACACACCGGAAAGCGCAGCGTAGGACGTCCGCCCACAAGGTGGACAGACGACCTAATAAAGGTCGCAGGAAGCCGCTGGATGCAGGTCGCTTCCAACCAGCCGATTTGGAAATCATTGGGGGAGGCCTATGTTCAGCAGTGGACGTCTTATGGCTGAAATGATGATGATGATGATAAAGTACGTCCATGATTGTAACAGCTCTATATTAGATGTAACCATCTTATTTTCATATTTCTGTAGATAGACGATGTTTTCTGAAGCGCATACTTTTACTGGGGATCTGTATTTGTTTGTGTTAATTTTTTATTTGACCCTTTTTATTGGAAAATTCTAGTTACCTATATTTTATGTGTCGTCTTACCCCATCTCCTAAGGAAGTCTTCGCTGAGGTCCTGCCTGGCAGGCACTGGCAGTGGCTGCTTGACGCCTTTCTTGAGTTGCCACTCTGCAAGTTTCTTGCGGAAGTCTGCTGATAGCTGCTCCTCTGTTGCCACTGGGCGAGCCGCTGAAATAATAACGAATGTTTTTTTGTACTATTTTTTTTCCGGTCTGCTATAGCCAAGACTGGAAAGTCTACTGAATTTTGTGGAGAACATTGTGAACTTTCTGCTCATCTGAGTAAATAAGCCAGTATCAACACTAATTTCATCATATTCTTACTAATTTGTCTGCATTTATTTTCCTACGCAAACATTCAAATTATTCAAAATTTGATTCATTTGGTTAATCTGATCAATCGTTTTTCTGTATAATTATTGTGTTATGTCGTGGTGGTCCAGTGGTTAAGACCCCGCCTCTCATGCACGCGGTTGTGGGCTCAAATCCAAGCAATTATCAATGTGCTTTTTCAATGTATATGTACTTTCTGAGTTTACCTTGAACATTACTGGCGAAGGAAAGACATTGTTAGGAAACCAGGACCTTTAGTTAATAATAATATAAGTCTGAAATCGTCAATCTATCTTGAGCAACCGTAGTAAGCACTGGGCGTGCCTTCTCTGTATGAGAAGAGCATGATGATGCATTGGGAATTTATAGGCTGGTATTATATTATGTTATCAGCAGCTCACCTGCATACAACTTCCCTCGTCTATCGGAGAACTCTCTTCGCAGCCGAGACTGTAGTGCTGCGTAGTCTCTCGCTATTTCTTCTCGCACACCACCCGCCTCGCATCCGCTGCTAAGTCCCTCTGTTTCTGGAATAGATGAACCAATATAACTATCAATTTTATCGATATCGGTGTTTGAAAGATTTGTCCAACAGCGTCATCATTATGATTAAGCGCAGGAGTTACCAAATGGCGGACTGCGGTCCGTGTCCGCCGCGCAACCTATTTTGTGTGGACCTTAAGAGGGGACAGGGCCTGCGGGGAATTTGAAAAATAGGTATTTGAAGAAACTATTTCCGTCGTCTTACCTCAAGTCTGCCTCCGTAGAGTGCGATAGGGATAGCTACAGCTCAGACCGATTATATCACAAAAAAAATTACGAGATCGACGTTTCGTATTGGTTCCTCTTTTATCTCCTCGAAAACTGAGCCGATTCAATTATTTTTGACATTAAAGTTTTAAGAAAGAGTATGTCTAGGTTCCTATTATTTTCTTTTATGTTAAAAACTTTTCGGATTTGTCTGGTAGTACTCTAATCACGATGGAAACAACCCTGAATACATTACACTCCTTTTTGGGCAGTCGTGTAAAAATGCGGCATTTTTGTAATTTTTGGAGGGTGTTATTTACTTTACCACTAATTTGCTTTAAAAAAAGAAATAACACAGCAGACCTAGATTCTATGAAAAAAAAAAATTGCTCTAGAGGCATTATTCAGGAAGAAAAAAGGAGAAAACATTTGTATGGAGAATCGCAGGCCCTGTTCTCTCTTAAGTAAATTGTTTTTCAGTTTAAACTTGCACCAACTTTACTCGTGTACTAGGTAGTAAGGGTAACACGATACCGTTGGTTTGAGGAAGTCAGATAGGTTATCGCTCCATGTAAGAGTACTAGTATTCAGCTGCATCTGGTTAGACTGGAAGCCGACCCCAACAGTTAGGAATAGGCTCGGTACATTGATTGATTATTGGATCTTTTTCTTTCCACGTAGAAAGAATAAGGCAGTTACGTAATTGTAATATTTTCGCAGGATTAATTTCTTAATCGAAAATGTTTTTTTTTCTCTAGATCAATTATTTATATAGTTACAAACGAAGTAATAATTGAGACTTACGCCATTTAGTTCTGTGCTCAAACGGGATCAAAGTGCGCACGCGATATTCGATTCGCTAGCACATAAGAAATAATTCTTATGTGCTAGCGTTTAGCACACGGTGGAGTACCCTGCTCTTAAGCGGTCGTCCTATAGTAATCGTCTACCAAAAGGAGCGCGACAGCAATATTATTTTAAAACTTAAATATTATTTATATTATATGCCATATTATTTCAAACTAATTGGTCATCCCTGAGCTAGCGTATCCTAGTGTTAAATAAAAATAACGTCAGGTAGGAATTGCTCTTTTAATATGTGCGTTTTTCGGCCGTTAGTCATTGTGTTTAGCTTCTAACTTGCAACTAATAACATAAGGCCCGTTTTACACAACACGGTTTCTTTATGGTACGGTACGCTATCGCTAGCCGCACCGCAGAATAATCGTGCAAGCTTGTCTATGACACGGTTCTGTGACTGTGTCGTCACTTGTCGGCGTAGATAGAGAATGAACTATCTATCAGCGTGCACCGACATGAGATGGCTATAGTCTTATGACATTAAATGGAGGTTGACAGCAGAATAATTTTACCCATATTCATGGGTAGTCGACCTTTTACCCATAATCATATAAAACGAGATCTGTATGTTTATTAAAAAAATAGCCTTTTATGCTTAGACGCAATTGGGTAAAAATAAAATGAGACAGTTGAAAAAACGTTTATTCAAAATACATAGTTACTGACCCTTAAATAAAACTTATTTGTTATAATAATTTTGGACCTTGACATCCTCTTCACACTTTTTTTTTGTTGCGAAATGCATCTTAACTATCAAGTATTTCATGCAGATTGCTTTAATTAGAAGTGGAAACTGGCAATCCAGGAATAATTGATTTTGGAAATGTTGGGCAATTTGACAAAATAATCTGATGGACAAGCAATATTCGTCAGACTTTTGCAAAATATTGTGAAAAATGTTTTTCTCGCTCAAGCTTTTTTTTTGTCCAATAAGGAGAATCCACTGATTTCGTATTCTTGGTTTTTTGGGAAACTGGTAAAAAAGAAAGCGTTATTATAACAAAAAATTGATAGAAATTTGGATTTCAGCATCAGCTCGGTTAGTCTATTTTAGTTATTTTCATAGCGTTATGTCCTACGGTATTCTGCTTTGGGGCAAAGCAGCAGATATTCAAAATATATTTGTCCTCCAAAAACGAGCTATTCGAGCAATTTACCAGCTAGGTGCCAGAGTTTCTCTGAGAGATTTTTTCAAAGATATCGGTATCCTCACAGTGGCATCACAATACATCTTCGCCAACATCTTATATATTAGGCAGAATATACACTTATACACTAAAAACAGTGATATTCACAATGTTAACACTAGAAGTAAGGATAAACTACGTGCTCCCTTTCACCGGCTTCATAAGGTTCATAACTCATTTGTTGGGCTTGGTATAACCTTTTATAACAAGCTACCCTCTTGTTTGCTAGATTTGCCTTTTAATTCGTTTAAAACTAAAGTAAAGTCCAACCTTTGTTCAAAAGCATACTATTCTATCAACGACTACTTAAATGATAAGAATAGTTGGTCGCTGTGATTAACTCAAGACAATGTTTAAATGTTCTTTCTCCAGAATTAGTTTACCTACTGACAGGTTTTATGAGTTTATATAAAAGTCTATAATTTTAATTTTTATGTACATTTATTTTATTTTTATTTATTGTTGACATAATCTACTCATTACAATGTTTTTTTTTATGAGTTGTATTACAATAATATGTGGTTAGCTAGCGACCTCGACAATTATTTATTTTACCTCGATGGTCCTAGTTTATCAATATTATTATAACTTCTAGTTACAGCTCTATGTAAGCGGGCACGCCCTTTATGCCTGGAGGCTTTATTTTCTTTTTTTTTAGATATTGTTTACGTTTAGTTATTTTTATTTCTGCTTGAGTATAGTTCTCGATGTTTTTGGTTGGTATATTGGCGTGTGCTAGCTGTCATATGGCTATTAATTTATAATTTAAATTTTATTTTGCGTAATGTAAATTATCTTATAAATTATTGTACAGAATCATTTTTTTTTTCCTAACTGAACAGACAGCTGTGCTGCTGGGGAGTTTGTTGCGCCACTTCTTCTTCCCAGCAAAAGCACTAGGAAGTGGTGAAGGGTGGGCGTTTTGGGGTTCTGTCTTATGTAATTTTGACGTTCGAAAAGTGCTGATTCTCAGCCTAATTTGAATAAATGACTTTTGATTTTGATTTTTGATTTTATGGGTAAACTTGCCGAGCACTGGTATCCCTCAAACTATCAATACACAGTAGGTACAAGAATATTACTACAAAACTAATGAAATAAAACAGTTTAAAACACGTTTAATTTATCATTACATGTGATAATTACGTGTTAATATAATAAATGACGAATTCTATAAACGTTTTAAAACGTAAATACTACTATTTTATTAGAAAAACTAACTCACTTACCGATGAAAGGTTATGTCTGCATTTTTTTGTTCTGGTCGATTTTTACAACATAATACACTACAGCGCTCCATATTGTAGGTAATTTAAATTGTGTTCTGCAACTACACATTCACACAAATAAAAAGAAAGCCTCGAAAACACAGTTTTCCAAAGAATTTTTATCACGATGGTACTGACATTTGACAGTTGTTGTTTGTTGGGAGCCAAACTAAACTGGCTCCAAACAAAAAAAGGTGAGTCGCAAAAAGGGATAGAAAAACCCTTTAACTGTCATGCTTCCTCTTACTACTGCTTTAATAAATGTGTCCCGCTCTGTTTATTATTGTTATTTTAGTGACCAATCTATAGTTCATTCTCTATCTACGCTTGTCGGTGTCGGTGCCGTCAACAAACTTCCATA
Source organism: Xanthia togata (assembly GCA_963853775.1). Taxonomy (NCBI): domain Eukaryota; kingdom Metazoa; phylum Arthropoda; class Insecta; order Lepidoptera; family Noctuidae; genus Xanthia; species Xanthia togata. Next base: position 2,498,187 of record OY970801.1, read on the forward strand.
GTGATATATACCATTGACGAACTTGTCTACACACCGTTGTTTTTCACAGCAAAAAAAAAACAAGTGTGTACTACTAACGGGTCTAGTGTACAAACACAGTGGGAGCCGCGCGGGTGGTGGGAGCAGATGCGGGAAGGGCGGCAAATGCATACTCGTGCAGTACTTCGCGGGCGGGGCGAAGAATCATGTCTCAACTTTTAGAAACAAATTTTTTCTTAGTGGTTTTTTTTCCAAGCGCAGTCGTCATGACTTAAATAAAGGTAGATTACAAAAAGGCGAATTTTATACGTTGGTCGTTAGTGGTTAATGGGAATGTCACTCAAATAAACATATTTTCTTTCTTTATCAATGAGTATATCGACTACTTATTGGAAAATACACGAGGAGAATATTATTGACAACTTCAACTAATTTCCCAGTGACTATAACTCCTGAGCGGAAAACGTAAGCTGGTCTACGTTCTTCCGCCCCGCCGGTGCAGCCCGCTGTTCCACGGCGGATTATCCATCCATAGACAAATGGAATAAAAAAATTGAAAATTATATGTTTACGACACCCGCTTGCGGATTCCGCCGCCCGCGCTGCTCCCACTGTGTTTGTACACTAAGAGCGGATTTCACCAATGAAACTTAAAATGAATCACATTTTAAAGCAAGAATGATTTTATTGAATGACAGATTATTGCAAGTCACATTTGACAATGCGTCCATAGATATATCATTCCTCCCCATTTATGGTTGATTCACATCTCTTCAATCAAACGCCGTGGAGGTCGCACCTCACGCTGGCTGCGCCGAAGAGGTGCAGCAACTGACGCAGTCGGTGTTTCAAACGCTGGAGATGAGGATGATGATGTAGATGCAGATGTAGATGCAGATGGTTCTGGTGTGGATGGAATGTGAGAGGACGGTGTAGATGGAGAAGAAATTGACATAGGTGATGGTGCGAAACATGTGGATGGTGAGGACGTAGAGGTTGTCGCAACACTTTCAGGTGACGCGGCTGCAGGAGCAAGTCGCGGCCTCATGTGATCTGCATGTTTACTTTGCTCCACCCCATTAGATGTAGTGACCACGTAAGAGTATCGGTGTTTACGGGTGGCTACTGTAGCAGGCTGCCACTTTTTTTCCAGTTTAGTTTTTGTGTAGACCAAATCGCCTGTCTGGTATGTAGGTGTAGATGACACGATGTCTGCCTTCAAATGTTGGTATTGCAAATTTCTTCTCTTGTTCGGTCGGATATTTGACAGAACACAGTTCAACTGCCTGCCGAACATCATTTGAGCTGGTGATTTGCCGGTAGTGGTATGTGGAGTGTTCCGGTAAGTGAATAAAAACTCCGACAATCGACGCTTAAGTGGGGTTCCGTCACTGCAGGTCAATCTGTTCTTAAAAGTTCTCACAAACCGTTCAGCTAACCCATTTGTTCGGGGATGATACGGAGATGAGGTGACATGTAGAATGCCCTGATTTTTACAGTAGTCCTTGAATTCCTGTGATGTTAGTTGGGGGCCGTTGTCAGATACAATCATTTGTGGAAGTCCAAAGGTGTTGAAAATTTCATCCAGAACTGCGCATAGACTTTTTGAAGTTATGTTTTTCATTGGTCTTAGTTCACACCATTTCGACAACGCATCACACAAAACCAGCCAATAGCTGCCCTCGAATGGACCTGCAAAGTCTATGTGGACTCTTTCCCACACTTGCTCGGGTATAGACCAGGAGAATACCGGTAGTTCGGTATTAGACGGTCTGTTTTCTTGACACCTGGTGCATCTCTTGATAAAATTCTCGATATCCTCGTCAAGTGATGGCCACCACACATAGAAACGTGAGAGTGCTTTCATGGCCGATATCCCTGGGTGCCCTCGGTGCAAATAGCCTAAGACTATCTTTCTTAGAACTTCAGGTATGACCATCCTGCCTTGCCACAGTAAAATTTTACTTTCTAGAGACAGTTCGAAACGTTTCTTGTAGTATTGTTTCATGTCTTGCCCGTAACCCAGGTCTCTCCACCCGGTCTTTAGGTACTGACAAACGAGTGACAAATTTGGATCTCTAGATGTTTCCAGACTCAATTTTTTTTCTGTTAATTGTATGTCAACAATTTTGTTTTCTTGGAGGCGTGATACTACTCTACGAACAACGTTTTCCACGTGTGAGGGTTTTGTCTTGGGATTTGGTAATCTGGACAGACAATCGGCCAGAATATTGTTTTCCCCCTTCTGGTAGCAAATTTCATACTGGTAGCAAATTTCATACTGGTAGCTTCCAATCAAAAGAGCCCATCTTACAAGGCTATTATTAACAAGCTTCGGCAGGTTACGTTGAGGTCCCAAAATGTGCATCAGAGGCTTATGGTCAGTTACCAAGGTAAATTTCGTTCCTCTTAGATATTGGTCAAATTTCTGTATTCCAAATAATATGGCTAGTGCTTCACGGTCAATAACAGAATATTTGCTCTCTGCTGGTCGAAGTTTTCTTGACGCAAATGCTATCGGTTGTTCGACATCTTTGTGTTTGTGGTATAGAACTGCCCCAACTCCTTTTTCTGACGCATCACACGCTAGGAAAAGGGAACGCCTTTCATCGAAAGCTATCAATGAATTTGAGTTAGCTATGTTACCTTTAGCATTCTCGAAAACTTGTTCTTCGTGTTGAGACCATCGCCATTTTTTTTTGCCGCTTGTTAGTTCGTACAGGTCTGCACATGAGCCATGAAGATGTGGAATGAATCTTTCATAAAAATTTATAAGACCCAGGAAAGAGCGTAATTCCTTTGCGTTTGTGGGTTGTGATGCGTTGGTTATAGCGCTAATCTTCGCTTTTGTTGGCCGTATTCCGTTTTGATCAATTATGTGACCCAGATACTCAATCTCTTTACTCAGGAAACTACACTTTTTCAAATTAACTTTCAAACCAGCCTGTTTTAGCCGGCTTAACACTGTGCAAAGTGTTCGTAAGTGTGCATTCACACTTTCTCCTGTCAATGCAATGTCATCAAAATACACTGCTACGTTTGGTATGTCTCCAAGTAGTTGATCAAGAAAATTTTGAAAAATTGATGGTGCTGTAGAAATACCGAAAGGCATCCTGTTGTACTGGTAGTATCCTCTGTGTGTGGATATTGTTAAATACTTTTTTGAGTCTGGAGCTATTTCAAATTGTAAATACGCGTCTTTGAGATCAATTTTAGAATAGACGATGCCGTTTGCTAGTTTCTGTCGTAATTGATCAAAGACAGGCACTGGATGTAAATGTTTTCTTAAAACAGGATTAAGTGTAGTGCTGTAGTCTCCGCAAATTCTGACGTCACCATTTGGTTTCAAGACATTTACAGTAGGTGTGGCCCACTCCAAAGCAGTAAGGTTTGGATCTATTCTGTTAATGATACCTGTATCGACAAGACGATCCAACTCCCGTTCGACGTTTTTCTTCATGCTGAATTTGATTTGACGTGCAGGTAGGTGTACTGGTTCTGCGCCGGGTTTGGTGTGTATGTTAACTTGGTAGTTATGGACTTTGCCTAGTTTTCCGTCGAAAAGTTCGCTGTATTGCTTTAGTATATGTTTTAATGACGTTGGAGTAACAGGCTTCTCTTGGATTGAATAAACTGGTTTTGGAAATTCCATTCCAAACTTCTCCCTCCATCTCAATCCAAAAAGTAATGGGTTTGCGTTTTTCATTACTACGACAGGTAAGATTTCGTATCGTCCGTTCACTTCCACATTTACATTTGCGATTCCTTTGGTTTTCAGCTTGGTATTTCCATATGCTTTTAGTTTGGGCCCCTTTGTTAACGTTGGTGATCCAACCTTTTTCCAAACTTCGGAACTAATGATAGAGTGGGTAGAGCCAGGGTCCCAATCCATAGTGCAGTGAACTCCATTTATGAAAATGTCGATTTGTTTGCAATCCTTGACTCGAGTGCTTGTGACATTGTGGACAAACTCATCGTCATCTTCACTATTTTCCGTTGAAACGTTTGTGGAGCTTGACGTAGAAGCTTGATTATCGCTTATCCGTTGTATTCTTCGTTTGGAAGTGTTTTTATCCTTGGCTGACGATATGTAAGCACGACCAGTTTTAATGCAACAGCTCTCAAAATGCCCCTTCAAATCGCAATCGGCGCATGTGTGGTTTTTTGCTGCGCATTTTGAGAGGTCATGCTTCTCGAATTTCCCACATCTCAGGCATTGATCAGTGGAGTGCAACTTGCGTTGTCTATTGTAATTAGACTTCGGTGTTGTTGTTTTTTGAGTACGGTTCCTCTTGACTCTGTTAACATTTGCAGTTGTGCTTGGTGTGTCATGTTCTGCCTGTTCTCGTGATTGTGCAATTGAAAAAAAATCTCTAAAAGTAACCTCCCTTCCTGACTCCTGCAAATCGGGCCACTTTTGCTTGAGGTCTGTCTCTAAATCTGTATGATTCAACCCTGTAGCAAAACGATCGCGTAGCTGTCGTTCCAACATCTCGTCTTTGTAGCCGCAATCCCTGCTTAGACTTTTGAGTCTGTTAGCGTACCGTTCCATAGATTCTGAAGACTCTCTGGTGCAGTTCCAGAACTCTGTCAATGCGCGGTACCTGGTTTTCTTTATTCTAAACAAGTCAAGAAGTTTGAGGCAAATGTCGTTATAACTACTCGTGTCAAAATTCGGTGTAAGTGCTATTTTTAACTCACGGAAAATCTCTGGTGTTAAGGTATTTAACAGGATGTCCTTTCGTAGGTTTGGTTCCGTAACGTTCATGATTTGACATTTGTTTGCAAAGAAGTCAAAAAAATCTTCAATTCTGCAGCTGTCTGGGTTGTATTTGTCTATGTTAAAGTTTTTAATCACCATCATCTTGTCTGACGATGTGACCGACGATGATGAAACGCTTGTTGAGCTTTTTGGTTTTGTATCTTCTTTCATTGTTTGTACCAACAATGTAAGTATTTGTGTCGTCTGTTCTTGCTGCGCCTGTTGATCTCGCAAGAACAGCTCAAATTGTTCTTTGTTCATTGTTTAAATCTTTTAAATCCTCGTCGCCAATAAAATGAATCACATTTTAAAGCAAGAATGATTTTATTAAATGACAGATTATTGCAAGTCACATTTGACAATGCGTCCATAGATATATCAAAACTGAATGCGATTGCGATTCTAAACCACGTTGCGACTGTTGCGAGCTATTAAGGTAAATGTTTCAAAGCAAGGAAAGAAAGAAAGAATAATATTTATTTGGACACAGTTCGTGAAACACAATTAAAAAATAAAAAGGTAAAGTAACACGAAAATTTTGACACTGACAGCTCTCAAACGCGGCTTTGAACGCGTTAACTTTTTTTGTGAAATTTGCCGGCTTTTTACAAAAGTTTTTTTCACTTTGTAGTGTTTTTTTTTAGAAGCCTGTTTTTTGTTTTGAAAAATGTTTTTATATTTCACTTGTTTCTTGTTGTATCTATCCCACACAAATTCGAATAACACTACCTGCTATGTAAATCACAGTGACAGGAAGTCATTATAACATTATCCACATAGGCTAAGTGGGAAAAATACGTATTATTGAAGCTAACTCTAAAACTACTCAAGCAAAGTTATTAAAATTTATATGGGACAACCGCGCAATATTCTTCTATCAAATGCAAAAATAATTTTTAAAATCGGTCCATAATTGACGAAAATATCGCCGAAATCTATTTTTCGATCGAAAAATCAGCCTAGTGCGTGTCGGACCACGCACAATGATGGGTTCCGTAGTTGGGATGATGAACTAACTTATCATAATAGAGGTATGAGGAACGGGGTGTAAAGTTCACTAATTCTCTATTGACAAGGGAGGATCCTTCGACCAGACGGGTGTTGATGACGACGATTGATTTTGGAAAGTTATATATAGTAGGTATGCTGATCGCGCGGTAAGCTCTGCTTGCGCTATGCAGGATTTGTGTGACGTCAGGTCTTTGATGCGTAGTTCGCATGTGGCGTTCTAGATGCCGTGTGGCGGAATCTACAACGCCACATGCGATCTACATTGTAGTTGAACTATACTTGAGACCCTCATGTGTCGCACGGTAGTGTGCAACCTTTTTTTTTTAATTTTCCTTTTGTCCTCCTAAAGTGACCGCCGCATTCAAAATGCATTTATTTACGTTACACATCCTTGTTTGGGTCATAGAAATTCATATGTACACCAAATTTCATTCGGACCAAATTGGCTGTGACAACCGGACAGACCGACACACGAGTCATCCTATAAGGTTCATTTTTTTCATTCAGACGTACAGAACCCTAAAAACCTACAGACGAACATAAAACCTCCTCCTTTTTTGGAAGTTAGTAAAAAAAAAACTCTTTCTTGTCTTTAAAACACAAATCAAATTTGTCACGTGAACAGCAGCGTTGTCAAAAATAAGTATTGTGTTCCTAAAACTTTTACAAAACAATAAAATTCCATGCCACAGTAAATATTAAAAGAAATAAAATGCAATGATTGTAACAAATCTGATTTAAAAAACAAGACCATGTAAGTTACTAAATTGATGTGACTTCCTATAAGCTCCTTTGCTGGTATCGTCACGCATACCGTGTACAAGACTTTCTTGATTCCAATGAATTCCGAAAATTTGAATCGTAGAAATCTCTTAGATTATGACTTGATGTGCAAAACATGACGATATTGTTCAGACGAAGTTTATTAACTAAAAATATTTTATTTCACATAAACCTACATGGGCACTTATGAAACGTCGGAAGCTAGCTAGGTTATGAGTCGTAAGAGGTAAAGCTATAGTTCCCTACAAGAGCGGTGGCCATAGCAGCCGCAGTGACGGCTTTTATGTAAATGATGGCACCGGGGTTTGACTTGAACAAATGGTCTCTCTTACATTCATATATAACGTTTCAGTGAAGTCATTCGACGGCAAATTGTGCACGCTATGTGGCGGCCGCCGCATTCTAAGACACCAGAGCTTTAGCAGAAACTCGTATAGGTGGCTCTTATTTTTAACATTGAAATGCATGAGTAACTTAGTATTCCATTCCATTCACTTGAATACAAATAATTAATGAACTATATTGAATCATTACCTATTTATATAACGCGTAGAACTAACGGCCGATGGGGCAGAAAGGTTCTGGAATGGAGGCCACGTACCGGCAAGCGCAGCGTAGGACGTCCACCCACAAGGTGGACAGACGACCTAATAAAGATCGCTTCCAACCGGCCAATTTGGAAACCATTGGGGGAGGCCTATGTTCAGCAGTGGACGTCCTATGGCTGAAATGATGATGATGATTGAATCATGACCTTGTTACTTTCTTGCTTCCAACATTTTGTTTCAGGTGGAAGCCGGAACCACACAAATGCTTTACGGTTACCTTATCTTCGGAATATTAATATTGTTACTATACAACGCAGTAAGTGAAAATGAATGAATTAAATGAATATAATATACTTAGCATAAAATAGAAATAAATATAGAGATGGGTGTCGTAAACTCTTTCTATGTATGGTTCATCTTTAACATAGGTACCATGTATTCTACGCGTTCTACGTATTCCGACATTTTTTTCTCATTAATCAATTTACAAAGTGATACAATTTCTGTTATCTAAATGCTATTATGTAATTAATATTATTGTTTTTTGCTTTATTATTATTAAATAACAAATTTTAAATTACATGTTTTATAATATTTGTACTTTAATAATATTATTATCGGCTATTCGGCAGATATGGATGATGGACTGTGGACTAGGCTGCGTAACCAGCAGAGACGGCAGGCAAGACGACGGAAATAGGATGGCTATGAGGTGTACCTGCGAGGCCTGCATATGCGCACCGATCCAGAGATTCGGCTTGTATGTGATGTCAAAATCTAAAGTCATTTATTCAAACTAGGCTGAGAATCAGCACTTTTCGAACGTCAAAATTACATAAGATAGTCCCCCAAAACGCCCACTCTTCACCACTTCCCAGTGCTTTAGCTGGGAAGAAGAAGTGGCGCAACGAACTCCCCAGAGGCTCAGACTCAACTGGAACTGCCAACTGTTCTTCCTATTCATTCGTTTAGCTCTGACATGGAAGCTGATAAGCGATACGTCTGCGAGTCTTGCTGAAGAACTCTCATGATTGTAGGATCTATGTCTAGCTTAACTAAAATCTTGGTGAAGCAAAACATGATATCACCGGACTTTCAATCAGAAATTCTTTTAGAGCGATCTATTTGGCATCATATTTAACTATCTACAATAACAAACACATCTAACAGGAATAGAATACATAAACGAATGACGTGAAGAGAGTCATTAGCTAATAGTTGGAGAAATGACAACAATGAGAGACTAAAACGTTTTTGTCCTTCGCAGACCAGTTTCGCGAGTATGCAGTAGGACAGTAGATACAATATCCCAGCAATTCTCCTATTACTCAAATAAGGTAAGTGATTGTTACATGCATATTACAAAGATTATCAGCTTTATTTTTATCGTTATCGTTCCCATTATTAGGACACAGGCCTCGTCTCTGTGAGAGGGAGTGGGCCGTAATACACCACGTGACCACGCAGACTCAGTGCGGGTTGGTGGATGTCACGTGTTTGATCTAACTCGGACTTTAAATGAAAAAGCAGTGGACTGTAAAACTAACTTATATTGAGATTTCAAAATGGATATGTACAGCATGAATATAATAGGAGCGCTTGTGTCGTCGGTTGTGTTCTGTCTCGAAAAGCTCTTTTTTTTAACTATGGCATCTCGCAGGTATACCACTAAGGTATTTACTGCTCAACCGAACAATCCTGTGGCTGCCTTAAGCACTACACTCAAAGCCTCCAGCCAGGAGCAAAACTATTCTAAATTAAAATTAGGCGAACGCTCGCTAAGGGCACCCCCTGTGGGGTACGAACATTGGCTTAGGGCGTCGCTGAGGGGAGGACAGCAAGATGGGACAGGTTGGATCAAGGATGTATCATTATTATTATACGGGGAATTTAAACCTACGCGCTCAGCTGCGGCGCGGGCTGGCGCTTCATCGGACAAGGGTCGGGGGGGAGTATTATTTACTCGTGAGGGTCGCGATCGCGGAGGACCTCGGCGGCGAGGTCGGTACGACGGGTGTCGGGTGTATTTGTGCACTGTACTGGTGGCCCTATTGCTCTCCTGGAGGAGGGTGGTGGGATCATCTGGATCGGAGAGGACAAAAAGCTCGGGTCTTCGGCCCCTATTATACATCCGCGTAGCCCGTCCCCCGCACCCGCGCACCCGCCCGATGCCTGACACGAAGATAGCCGACGGCGCCCGAACACACTTGACTTCGAATTTTTGGTTCTAAGACATGCCGGTTTCCTTACGAGGTTTTTCTTTACCGTTTTTGGAGTAGTGGTGATGAAATAAATTACGAAAAATAAAGTGCCTGATCATCTTCAAACCCGCGACAACTCGTAAGTCAGGGTCGTTAACACCTTGTCATGACTGCTCTTCGGTTTATTTAGCACTATACTAGAAAATTAATGTTTTTAGGGTTCCGTACCTCAAAAGTAAAAAACGGAACTCCTTTAGGATCACTCGTGTGTTTGTCTGTCTGTGTGTCCGTCTGTCACAGCCACTTTGCTCCGAATCTAATAGACCTATTAAGTTGTTGAAATTTGGTACACATATGTATTTCTGTGACCCAAACACGACGAGTAACGTAAATAAATGAATTTTGAAAAGGGGTCACTAATGGGGGGCAAACATATAAAAAAAGTTTTCCTAACTGTACCTACCGTGACACATATCAAATGAAAAGGATTATTGCAAATGTTTAAATTGCTTTTTTATAATTTTAAAATAAATGCTTTTAAAGATATATAAGAAAAATTATGAAAATTGACCTTTATCTCCGAAACTACTCAGCCTAAAGTTCTGAAAAAAATACAGAGAATAGTTTTTTACTCATAGATTACAGGAAAACCTATAAGAAGTATATGGTCTTAAAGAACCATGGTAAATCTCTCAATATTGTGCGTACAAAGTCACATTTTCAGTTGGAATGTTTGGGAGAACATGTTTTTCAACTACAATGTTAAGTTTGTTCTTGGGATAAATTCATCCCAACTACGGAACTCTTCATTGTGTGTGGTTCGACACGCACTTGGCCTTTTTCTTGGATTAAATCCAACTAAATCGTAACTATGAGTACCTAAATGAAAGGTATTTACCGTTCTCTAGATATTTGGGTTTTCCAACAATTAGTTATCTTCTGTTTCGTTGTTTTAGCTCGGGCATAATCTGGTCTTCTATAAAGATCGGCAGAAACCACAAAATGCCATTGCTACTCAACCTGCAAAGCCATTTCCAAACAATGTTTGGGTCGGGTCAGCTGAATACCAGTATTTTACACCGAACGACTGGTACCTGACCTGACAACCCAGTTACTGTGTAACACGATACCCCTTGGTAAGACTGGTTGTCAGACATTTGGGCTTTTGATCACCCGTATCGATTGTCAAAGATCTACGAATTACAGCCGGGGCCAACGACTTAACGTGCTTTTGAATAATTATTCAGGTACCTATTCACCATTGTGAATTGGCAATTAAGGTTGTATAGTAACACCCACATTTCGCCAGTTATATTTAAGTCCTGTGTGTAATTCACATTGATTGTTGCAGTTTCACGACTGGTATGGAGAGATCCGCAGCTGCGGCGGCAGCGGCCAACGACCTGCACAGGTAAATGCGAACGTATTTGTTTGTTTTTATTAAATTATAAATTATTAATATATTTTACACGTCAATCATATTTTAAAAACTAGATGAGTTCGGCGTTTCCTATCTGACTACTCTGAGAAGAAAGGCCGAAACAAACTCAGAGGTCACAGTCTCTTTTAAAGGCCAGACATAATCTTGACAGATCATGTGAAGACCATGTAGATTGGTGTCTGAAATCGTATTTCAAGGAAAGAACCACACAGATTTGAGTGGACCTGTCCAGTCAGTGCAAGCATTTGTAAGTAATCGTAGACCTCAAATCCGAACTTAAAGAGCTAAACGATTCGATGAACAATACCAAAAAAAGGACGATTGGGTAGGCCGCATAAATTACTCTAACTGCCAGACCATCATAAAACTAACTGAGAAAAAAAAACATTGACCCACATTTTTTTTAAATTTTTTTTTGTTGTTATGCTTAAGGTTTTTTTTTGTAATCCCCTATTGGGATTTATCTAAGTCACATCGTCGTAGTATCTAGGAATTTCACTCAAGTGACATTTCATAAAAGAGTTACACAGTTTATTCTTCTATGGTCCTCTGGCCTCTTCACCTCAATGTCGCCTGATGGCCAACGATGGATGACGCCTACAATGGGACGAGCGTGTTACTCTCGTATTGAAGGCTGTCTTAAGAAGGGTATCTTAATGTTACAGTGGGTACCTATATACCTATACCAATTTATTTGGATGTGATTCTCTCATCCACAGACACTAGACTAAATACAATAATTTATCAGGCTGGTTAGGCTCAATTCAACGATCACTGTACAGAAGCATGAATTAAGCTTTTGAATCAAATTGCAATTTATCAAATGGTTTACCTACATACTTATTGAAAATTTTATATTTACGGTACTTCTTATGTGTCCGGCTGACATTTGTAGATCTTTGACAGTCGTTACGGGTAGTTAGAAGCCCAAAAATCTGACAACCGGTCTTACCAAGGGGTATAGCGTTACATAGTAACTAGGTTAGGGAGGTCAGATAGGCAGTCGCTCCATGTAAAATACTGGTATTCAGCTGCATCGAGTTAGACTGGAAGCTGACCCCAACATAGTTGGGGAAATGCTAGGTAGAAGGTGATGTTGACTTTTCATATCACACTCAGCATAAAATAATAAAAAACTTTAATTACAGCTTCCCGTCGGCAATAGAAGTCTAATATTTAGCGAATCCACTGAAGAGTTCACATTTGTTCCCGCTCCGAACGCTGAGGGGCAACAAATTCCGAAAAAAAAAGCAACTTTTTATGCGAGTACTTCGGCATCTGCAAGTGAAAGCGTGACGCAGGCTGTCACTAACGTCACGCAATACGGTTACGATTTAGTAGAAAAGATAACTGAAATAGCCGTCGAGTTACCTCCTTACTTAGAGCCAGCGGTACTGATAGACCCTGATAGGCTATGGTCTAAGTTATCAGCCAGTAGCAGCACCACTACGAGAACCTTAACACCTCAGGCGGAAGAAACATTGGACGTAAAAACAAATTGTTCGAAATGTATCGAACAAGGTAAAACCTGTATTGAAGGGTGTAAAATCGCTGAAAAGAAACGAAAACAAAATAATATACAATAAAATATTTCATTGGCGACGTCTTTTCTTTAACGTACGTTTTCTAACTTATGTCAATAGTCAAATCATTTATTTCAGTAGGCCCATAAAAAGCACTTTTGAACGTCAAAATTTACAAGAAAATTGTATTGATTCTAGTCGCTCCGGAGTAACTGGACAGATTCGCAACTGGACAGATTCTCAGCTGGACAGTTTCGCAGCTGGACGGATTAGCGACTGGACAGAGTACAGTCGTGAAAAAATAAGATTATAAACTATGGAACATAGGTATTAAATTTAAAGTGTTTATTCAAGGAAAGTCTACAAAGGCACGCACGACCATAGAATAAAGCCTGTCTTACAATCTGTTGCATTGAGAATTGGTTTTAAGTAGGCACTACTAAACCAAATCTTCAATTTGGCACTTTTGATTACGGGGAAATAACTAATATTGAGATAATTTTAACGACCGTAGGCGTTCTAAGCATGTCATGACTGATTTTTTTTTCTATTCTTTAGATTTTTTCCACACTGCATGCAGAAAATGATAAAAGCGGCTTTTGTTAATAACATCCGGATATATACATTTTAATGCTAGTGCAATAACTGATTCATAAACGCACTTGAACTGTTTAATATTACGAGTAACAGACAATTGCTCTTTCAAAATTCTAAACATTCTTGTATACGTTTCTTGCGTCTTATTTGGTAAAAGAATAAACAGTACTGGTACAAAGTTAACACACTCGCTACCCTTGGTTATGTCAACATGTAGCGAGAAAAGCTGGTAAAACGGTTTCGGTGCAATACCGTATAGTACAGTCACGAGCTTTAATTTGGGACCCATTTCCGTTAAATGTTGTTAGGACAATCATAATGCAATAAGGTCGAAACTTTGAAACTTTGCTTTAAGGTTGAAATGTTGAATGTCAAGTTAAGACATAAAATGTCTTATCTAATCGACCTATGAAATGATAACCTCGTTGCAAAAAGCTATCATTACGATTTTCTAATTACGAACATGTGTCGTGTCAGTGTCATTTAAGAAAATAGTTTAATGTGATATTTTCACAAAATATAATTTACCAATTAATAAAATGCTTGCGGCTAATCGTGACCAAATAAGGCTCCAAATTATTGATTTGCACGAACAAGGAGTAGGCATTCACGAGATATCGCGACGAATAAATGTGACAAGAAACACAGTTCGCCACTGGGTTCGACGCCACGGGAACGAGGAAAATATTATTGACTTACGACGAAACAACCATCACCCGCAAGTTATAACACAAGAGCAGAGCCGCTTGATGCAAAGGCAATACCTGATGAATGGATTTACGCCAACGAGGCATTTTGCGGAAGCGTTTGAAGTCCACCCTTCAACAGTTAGAAGGCATCTTAAAGCTATGGGACTGCATCACAGGCGGCCTGCAAAAAAAAATGCGTTGACGGATGCCCATAAAGCTGCTCGACTTATTTTCGCACGTCAGTATCTAAATTTTGATTGGACGACGACGGCTTTCATCGATGAAAAGACTTTTCAATCTTCCCAAACGGGCAGACTACATTTGTGGCGAATTGACAGGACGCGATACACGGAAGACCACGTCATAGCTAACAACGCGTCTGGTCGTATTACAGTTAACATGTCTGGCTGGATTAGTTCAGCCGGCATTGGAGAACTAATAAATTTACCACCCAGAGCCACTGCTCAAGATTATGTCGATTTATTAGACGAGAGTGTCCTTCCAACATTGCAACTATATTATCCACAAGAAGATGTTGCTCCAATAAACTTTGTTCAAGATAACGCAACAATTCATACGGCAAGAATCGTTAGAACTTGGTTCGACAATAATAGAGCAAATTTAAATCGTATTCCGTGGCCTGCAAAGTGTGCCGATTTAAATCCTATAGAAAATTTATGGGGCTTAATGGTTCAAAAATGGTCAAATAGAAACGAAAGAACTAGAGAAGCACTTATGGATCACTGCCTCACAGTCTGGGAAAGTTTAAGGGGTACTGACATATGTGACAAATTGATTGGATCCATGCGTAACCGGCTCCAGGCTGTGATTGACAATGAAGGTGGATATACGCGGTTTTGAATATTTATGATAAAAAAATTACTGGAGAGATTTAAATTAATTTAGTCGTAGCCTTCGGTGATAAGTGTTTATTTTGTGCACCGCTAACCATGCTTTCTATATAATTGTGTTAAGATTGAGGTTTGTGTCATAAATGTCTTAATAAATATAAAGAATAAATAACTTTGTTTTTCTAAAGATTTTATTAATCAATATTTTAGCTGAAATCTTCTAAGCCCCCATAATCATAAACGGCCTTTAAACCTATTTTATTTTAAATATGTTGTTTTGGTCCGTCACTTTGATATTTATGTTTGAGAAAGAGACAAAACTTTTTAACTAATATAGGTTTGAAGAATAAGCGGGTTAGTTGACTAGCTATCATATATTGACAATATAATTTTGTTCTTTTTTATTTGTTTCTTTTTTCTTATGGGACCACAGGACCAAAAAGTAATTATTACTCGGAAATCGGTAATGATCGTTTGCCCTCGCTCCAGTTGACGTTAGCCCCTAGAAACGTAAAGTTGTCGATGGTAAACATTATGACGTTTATTGTTTGTGCAGTGACAGCGTTAACATAATAGCTCTAAATGGCGAAAGTTTGCTACACGATATTCAACCTTAGGTGGGTCCCAAATTAAAGCTCGTGACTGTACCGTCCCCATATTATATGTCTGTATTTTTAATTAAAGCTCTTGTTGCTTGACTGCCAAAGACAATTATTTTGTCTGCACGACCATCATCACATAAAAAGAAGTCTTTATCTAGAGATTCAGATATTTTAATATTTTTGATCTTGTCGTTTTTGCATAGATGCAAAAGATAATGTCCACAAACAAAGGATTTTTTTGCGATGTCTGTATAATGTATCCTTTTTGGTATTAAATTATTCTGATTCATCAAAATCATAAATTTTGATGAATCAGAATCATTTAAAAAAAAAATGATTTTCAAATATTCTTCGGCTCCATATTACTGCATACTTCCTTTTTACATTCATCTAAAAGTTTAGCGTTTCTATTCCGCTTAAAGTTTGGAGTACGCGAGTGTTTGGCTTCTTTTATAATAAATAATAATAATAAATTTTATTCAGATAACTTTACAAACTTCTACAATAATAATTTTACATAGAGGCCTCCTTTTAAGTATGATAAATACCTGTGCTAGGAGACCCCGCTCTTCTAAAACTAGTAACAATAATAATGTAGGAGCGTACATACAAAAAATAAATTCAACTTAAATCTAGGAGGGTATGTGTCTGTGGAGGTGTGTGTGTGTGTCTGTGTGGGTGGGGGTTGAGTGTGTGGGTGTGCGTGTGTTTGTGAGGTGTGGGCGTGTGTGTTTGTGGGGTGTGGGTGTGTGTGGGGTGTGTGTTTGGGGTGTGTGTGGGGTGTGTGTGTGTGTGTGCAGGGTGCATCCTCGTGTGTGTATGTCACTTATTGTTAACTTATCACATGATACTTTGTAAAAGAGTTTCAATGTCGTCATAACTCTTGCATTTTAGCCAGTCTATTAAAGATTTCTTACATTCTCGATAACTCATAGGATAAATATTTAAAACTTTATTTAATTTGTTGTAGATGGAACCGATTGTCTGGTGAACTGCCTTTTTGCATATGAGGTTTTAACCGAGACTTCTGGTGTAACAAGATATTTTCTCCGTTTTTTATTGAGACTAGAGTCATAGGGGAGGGTTTTGTGTAATTTTAAAGCAGCATGGCGTACATATAATTTTCTGATTGTGAGAAGGCCACTTAGTGAGTAAAGTTGTACAGTAGGGAAATCTATATGATTTAAAATACATTACTTTCAAGAGGGACCTTTGCGCTCTTTCCAGTTCTAGGAATTTGATTTTTGTTGCCCCGCCCCAAACAGGTATACAATACACTAGAACTGACTGAGCCAGTGAAACGTATATTTTATTTAATAACGTTTTAGTGGTAACATGTCTTAGAGTCCTGAAAATCCAAATGAGTTTTCTAGTTCTAGACATGACCATATCCGCGTGTAAATGCCAAGACAACCGTTGGTCTACCATAATACCTAGATATTTTATTTTAGTCTCTTTTGCTATTTTAATGCAAGAACAATTTGTGCTGGTAGGATTATCACAGTTATGTATTCTAAGGATATGATTAGGTCCAGGTTGACTGTTGTTTTAATTAGTAAATGATATATATTTAGTTTTAGAGGTGCTTAGTGTTAGTAGAAAATAATTTAACCATTTTGCAACCTTTATGACTTTTATTATTTATCATTGTCTGTATTTAATGTAATAGACGTTCCAGACTCATCCACTTTAATTATGTTATGGACTGTACACGTTCTGTCCAGTTGCTAAACTGTCCAGCTGAGAAACTGTCCAGCTGAGAATCTGACCAGTTGCGAATCTGTCCTGTTGCTCCGGAGGGATTCTAGTCACCATTGACTGCTTGACTTAAGCAATTATTGACTGCTGCGTGCGTGTCGTGGGTTCAATTCCCACACGAAACAAATATTTGACCTACAAGTAGTTATTCCGGGTCTGGCTGTTTGTGTCTGCGAGTTTAAATGTTTGTAAATGCACCCACGATACAGGAGAAAAAAAAAAGTTCTCTGAGAGACCAAAGTCACTCTTTTTACGTGTTATAAATAAAATGTAGATAAAGTTTGTTTACATTATACTAGTATGCCTAGTTGATTTGCCGAACTAAAGGGGTACATATTTAAGTTTCAGTAGTTCGGTACTTTGTTATAACGGAACTATCGCAACTAAAAGTTTCAGTAGTTCGGTCAACTGGACTAACAACCGAACTACTGCTACTAGAGGGATTCGGGGCGACGTACCTACATTATAAATTGTTACTGCTCGAGGTATTATCAAAACTTTCAATACACTCAATGTAAAAAAAAAAGCTGATCTGTTGAGGAAATTCTGTAGCGGTTGCAAAATGCACAATCAACTGTTGTTGATTATCCATTTTGCAACCGCTGGTCTGTGGCGCCTAAATTAGCAATTATCTTTATTATATGTATTGACTGTGGTGTAATTCCTGACTTAATGAAGACTAGTAAAATAATACCTTTGTTTAAATCGGGCAGCACATCAGACCCCACGAATTTTAGACTAATTTCTGTGTTTCCCACGTTCAGTAAAATATTTGAAAATTTGATGCTAGATCAATTGCAAAGATATTTTAATAACATACATAAATTATATAAATTAATAATAAACCAGTAAACAATTCGGTTTCACAAGGGGTCGCTCGACTACCGACGCTGGTGTTGAGCTTCTTGCACATATTTTTGAGCCCTGGGAGAAGTCACATGATGCCCTAGGTTTTTTTTTTTGACTTATCTACGGATTTCGATTGTGTTTCTCATGATACATTGGTCAAGAAATTGCATTACTATGGTGTTAGAAACACTGCATTGGATCTTCTTATTTCTTATTTGGATAATAGGATCCAAAGAGTGGACGTTAACGGCAAGCGATCTCCGGGTTTTTTTTTCACTATGGGAGTTCCTCAGGGTTCAATTCTTGGCCCTTTTTTATTTATCGTATATATTAATGACCTACCGTGCCTTATAAAGAACATTCATGATGTAGTGTTATTTGCAGATATATTTAATCATCACTTATATTTAAGCTTAAGCGACAGCAGACAGTTACCGACGATGTAAATAATGCTCTCTCTAAAATAGTGCATTGGTTTAGTGTTAATAATTTACTTTTAAACGAGAAAAAAACTATTTGTATTAGATTTCTGACACCTAACGTTAAGCAGGTGAAAACCAAGTTGTTTTAGTAAATGGGGCGGAATTGGATCTTGTGGACACCACTGTGATCTTAGGTATTACTTTGGATTCGAAGCTTCAGTGGGGTCCTCATATAACCATGTTGTCGAAGCGGTTAAGCTCTGCAGCCTACGCGATCTATAAAATCCGTCATTTAACTGATGTAAAAACACCTCGATTATTATATTTTAGTTATTTCCATAGTGTAATGTCGTAAGGCATTTTGTCTTGGGAAAATGCAGCCGACATTCAGGCTATATTTGTGCTGCAGAAACCAGCCATTCGAGCAATTTATAACCTACGTTGTAGGCATTCACTGAGGGATAAATTTAAGGAAATAAACATAATGATAGTCGCATCTCAATATGTATTTGAAAACTTGATTTATGTAAAAAAGAATATTAATCTATATTCTAAACACAGCGACATTCATAGCATAAATACTAGAAACAAAAATTTACTTATTGTGCCCAGGACTAGGCTCCAAAAAAATAGTAATTCATTTAAGCCAAAGTTTATACGTTTTTACAACAAACTCCCAAGCCATGTTAAAGAACGGAGCCAGAAGAAATTTAAATAATTGATTAAACACAAACTATGTCAAAAAGGTTTCTATAAAGTTATAGATTACTTAGACAACAAAATGACTTGGGACTAACTCCATACTAATTTAATTGTTTAATTTATTATATTTGACTGTATGTTTTCTTTTATTATTGACTTAATCTACTCATTACACTGTTTTTTTTTAATGAGTTGTATTATAATATATGGTCAGCTAGCGACCTCGAAAATTGATCATATTATTCTTGCCTCAGCAACCGGCAGCAAGTTCGTCATGCTCCCTTAGATGTCACTGCTTGCGGTAGCGTCGGGGGTCGGGTTGCCTTCTTCCCTCAAATATGGCGAGGTGGGTAGTGGCTGATCTTTGCGTTATGCTCGTGAACGGGTGCTGCTTGTGGTGACTGGTCGTCTTGCTGACCATGGTTTTTGTTGTTTTTATTAGTAATTGACTGTTTATTTATTTTTACTTCGATGGTCCTAGTTTATCATTTGTGATTTCCGAGTTGCAGCTTTTATATCTATATGTAAACGGGCACGCCCTTTATGCCTGGCATTAATTCAGGTTTTTAGTTCCTTTTACTTTTTTGTTGGTATATTGGCGTGTGCTAGGTGACACATAGAAAATAATTTAATTTAATGTTTTATGTTGCGTAATGTAAATTATTTTGCATATGTACTTTTGTATTGAATCAAGTTACAATGAAGAATTAACTATTCAGACAGCTGTGCAGCTGAGGAGTTTGTTGCGCCACTTTTTCTTCCCAGCTAAAGGGAGTTTCTTGCCGTTCTTCTCCATAGGTACCTACTACGCTTTGGAATGGGAAACTAGCTTCATATTTCTGACTGACCGAATTCTTGATAGTTCAAAAGTGCCTGTAAATGGTTTAATTGAAATAAGTGCTTTGAGTTTGAGTTTGAGTTTGAAAGCACTAGGAAGTGGTGAAGGGCAAGGTTCGGTTTAGGTTTTTGGGGGACTGTCTTATGTAATTTTGACGTTCGAAAAGTGCTGATTTGTCAGCCAAGTTTGAATAAATGACTTGAATTTGAATTTGAAATGGCTCTGACAGCTCTCTTTTGTAAAATAAAGATGGATTCAATGTCAGCAGCCCAACCCCACAGTAAAATGCCATACGACGTAATGCTTCACAGCCATACGATGTAGCTAAAATAGACCAAATGCGCGGTTTCTAGGTACATCTGTTAACTGTATTATCTTTCTAAGTCCTTCAACGCACTACCGGCTAGTCACAAAGCGGCGCAGGCGGCGCGGCGGGCGGCGCACCGATACGGCATGCCGCATGTCTATTCTATACATCGTATAATTCCAACGCACTGACTTGCGGCTGGCCGTCAACCGCTCCGGTTGACTCGAAACAGCGGTGCACCGTGCCGGTTGAATATTGCGGTGTGCCGCATCCCCTCTACGCAGTGGGGCCCGAACCCATCGTGCCACTCCCCTTCGGTTACCTACGCACTCTGGTAAGGAAACGAACTAGGGATCAGCATCAGAAACTATGGTCGGACCAAGGCGAGTGCAGACAGGCTAAGGAGGCACTACCTTCAATCGATGGCCGCCTCACGAAAAAGGTTCTTCGACTAATTAAACAACAGCTGCGTGTGGTTACAGCAGCTATAACTGGCCATGGGTCATTTAATAAACACCTCTTTGTCATAGGAGTCACAAACAGTCCGCTCTGCAGAGCCTGCATGGAGGACGACGAGACAGCAGCTCATGTGCTGTTAAACGGCCCGGTGGTCGCCACTTACAGGGCAAAGTACTTCGGTAACCCAGGTACCCTACGCGAGATTGCCAATAATACCAAGGCGTTGCTGGCATTCTTTGAGGAGCTGGGGTGGATTGAATAACCGATTTTTCCCACCTGTACGCAAAATACGCGCTTTGACGTGGAGTTGCGGAAACCAGCCCGTATTACCTATTACCTATTACCTATCCCCTCTACGCACGGTGCGGCCAGCCGTGCGGGGCGCTCAGACCAGCAGCGTGGTCAACTTTCGCGACCAACTTGGCGCACCCCGACTCAACCAGGTTAGGTTCGAAGGGGATGACGGGGGCTCAAGTGAGCGAGGAAAGCGCAATATCGGCCATCTTGTGCAATATTTCAAGTTCTGACCATTGCGGCGGACGTCAATCGAAATGAGACGATGCGGCTAGCCGGAGTATGGCGTACCGTTGCGGCAGACCGCAAGTCATGCGGCGTGCCGCACCGGCGCGTGTTTAACAGCATAAGCCGCCGACCTTTGCCGCGCAAGAAATATTAATTGAGGTCCCCATTGTCATTTCTCGTCTAGCGTGATTCCTAGGAAAACTGTTTGATTAATAAATTCCAGGTTTTCTCCATTCAATATGATTTCTCATTCGCTACTTCTACTCGTAACATTAGGTAATTTGAATCTAATGCAT
This sequence comes from Xanthia togata, assembly GCA_963853775.1. Lineage (NCBI taxonomy): Eukaryota > Metazoa > Arthropoda > Insecta > Lepidoptera > Noctuidae > Xanthia > Xanthia togata. The sequence goes on from OY970801.1 coordinate 2,519,327, forward strand.
TTGGTTTTTTATTTATTTAGTACCCAATTTTTTACCGCAAACCAATCTTGGACCAACTAAATAAATACCTAATTATGAATTATGTAACAAAAATTTGCTTCCGGATAGGTTATATCTACTTGGTCGCAAGCGCAATTGCTGAGCGTGGGTCCTAGGTTCGATTCCCGATTTGATAAAAGTGTTATGTGGGCGGCGCTACCCCAGCTAGAAAATCTCTTCTAGAATGAATCGAGTTCAACGAATAATTAGAGCGTAATCTGCTGTAAATGTGCGCGATTGGGTTTTTCCTTAAGAAATTTCTTAGTAACAGCCCGGAGTTTGGAAGTTGGCGGTGTGATACCCCCGTGCCTCGGAAAACACGTTAAGCCGTTGGTCCTGCGCCTGATCTCTCTCCGGTCGTGTCGGATTGCCTTTCCATCGGACTATGAGAGTGAGGGAAGAGAGATTGCACCTGTGTCTGCGCATACACTTGTGCACTATACTTGTGCAACAACGCATTATTTTAACAGTAGTAGTTCGGTAGTGTTCTTTTTCCAGGAGGAGCTCGTGGCTAAGTAAAAACTGCCGCACGGGTCGATCCATCAGGTTAAGCTACGCTTGCCGGGGTTGGTCTGTAGATGGGTGACCATCTTTACATACCGTCCGCCAACTCTTTGCGAGCAAAAAGAGTGTACTCAATTAAAAAACTAAATCAACGTGACAATTCTGACTAATGACAGAATTGACGGATTTAACATTATTTGGACTTATAAAATTGAGTGTTTGCAGCGTTTGCTTGGAATAAATTCATAATTTATTTGGATAAAATTTGTGTAGTTTAAATAAAAGGGGTAGACAAAACAACCATGCCGAAAATAAGTAATGAAAGCTAAGTCTTGGTTGGAGGCGATGAGTGTAACTTGTGCCTCGTGCTCGTGCCCTTTTCCGGGTACGATACGAAATTCGACGTTGTTTGGAGGTAAAAGATTTTGGTTTTAAAAACTTAATTAAAGCTAAGCGAATGCTGGCCAAGATTAGATCAAAGAAATCAGGGACTCACAAAAGTGCATTGGGTCGTCGACCTGGCCAAAGTCGCGAGAAGCACCTGGATGAGGGAGGCACGGAATCGGGAAGTATGAAAACCTACCACCGTTCACATTGTGGGATGCGATAAATATAGCGTACTAGCTTCTGCCACTTCGTCTTCCTTTTGCAAATTCGACTGGGAGTTCCGGAGATTACCCCCTACATACAAACTTACAAAGAAACAAACACAGCTCTTTATAATATTAGTATGGATGAAAGGAACGGAGGCATTATGTAGCAGTGGGTCATTACGGTCTGAAATGATGATGAGAGCTAACAGTGTACACAAAAATTGCGTGAATTCTGAAAGCTAGCAAAATTGGAAATAGCTGTCAAATATTTCGATGTTTTGATTAATTTGGCAATATACCTGTATGGAAATATGAAATATTGCTAACTAGTGAACAAAAATATTAATTATGAAATACAATAATTAATATCGTAACACCGAATATTTAGTTTTAGATGTAAAAAAAAGTATTTGGAAACTTTCCAAATGCCGTTTTTACACATAAAACGGCTACAACATCATATTCAGTGTAATATTCAAAAACATAATTCAAAAATTTGCTGAGTCCCACGAACACAGACTCCGCCGTCATGTGAACGTCGAGGCAATTCAGCTGTTATACAACAAAAACTTAGTGCGAAGGCTAAAACGAACAAAACCCTTTTACTCGTAATTAGTATAGTGTAAAAAGTGTAGAAATAATAGTGTTAATGACACATGAACAAAGTGTTTTTATTATTATATCAGACTCTAAGAAAGTGAAACAAACTTGTGTAAAGTGCAACACTATTCTAAGTTTTAAAATAATAATCACGTAAAAAATTAAGTTACATTAAAATTGCTTATTAATCTTAAAGGCTAGATTGTAACAATTGATTAGTAGGAACTTGGTTCCTTCTAAAAAAGCATAAAAATAAAAATAAAAGTGTAATAGCGATATTTCACATTTCCATACATTAATTAATATTATTTAAGCAGTGATAGCCTAGTGGTGTGACCGTTAGACTGACAAGTCGTAGGTCTCGAGTTCGAACCCAAGGCACGCACCTCCGACTTTTCGGATTCATGTGCGTATTATATAATTATCACTTGCTCAAAAAACGGTGAAGGAAAACATCGTGAGGAAACCGGCATGCCTGAGAGATATTTCTCGACGGCATGTAAAGCCAAGTCAGAGGCCCGTGGGCGGCTTTAAAACTCTGACACCAGGTTAGTTTACTAACCACACGAAAAGAAGAAGATTAATATTGCCAAATTAATCAAAACAGGTAAATATTTGACAGCAAGTTGCGACGTTGTCCACTTTTCGGATCAACGCTATATTTTAATTTTTTTTATAGGGTTTAGATGAAATTTGGCACACGGATAGACCATGACCCGGCTAGGACAGGATTTTTATCCCGGTAGTACGTCCCGAGGGATAGTTCCCGACCTCCACGTGTGTGAAGCCGTGGCAAAAGCTAGTCATGTAAATATATTTTCAGAACATGTCTGTCCAGTGGAGTGCACAGCCAAATTGCTGTTGTTCCTTGGTGTTTCTACAATCATATTGGTGAGTAGAAAGAAAATACATATAGTTGCACTAAAAGTAGTCACATTCAAGCATAACCGCCATTGCTCAGCATAATGCTGATGCTGTGACACTGCGAGACAGAGCCATAGTGCTGGTTCCCATTTGTAGTTCAGAAATAAACTATTTTTTTAATCTACAATGATTGTTTCGTTGGTCTTTACTGATCGCCAGCGCGACTGTTGAGCACGAGGGCCTGGGTCTGGGTTTGATCCCCAGTGTTATTAATAAAAATATACAATGAAATGATTACGGCACTTTAAAAATATACAATGACAATGAAATGCTTACGGCACTTTAGCCGGGCCGAGGCAGCGCCACTATTATTCACGGTTTTACATTAGGTTATTTTATAAAGCAACAAAACGTGCGCCCGATTGGATTTTAGCAAAAATTACGAACTTCCATACAAAGTTTCAAACCCTATTTACAACCTCTCAACCCTTTATAGAAAATCCTTCCGTCCGTCCTTCCTTCCTTTCGTTATAGGTATATATAAGGAACTTTTGTGTTAAAGGTCATACTTCTAGACCCAGCGGTAGCGGCTGTGTGTTGTCTGTCAGTATGAATTAATGAAAAAAAAGGAAAGGTATAGAGTGCCGCTAGCGGCACTTTATCTTCATAAAGTGCCGCTATTTGTGGAATTCACTGTCATATTTTTATGAAGTAGTGATCTGGAGCCTGTCAAGTTGTGTATAAACTCGTCAGATGGACAATATATGGCCTTATTAAAGGCTGGGAAAGCCCATCGTACATAGTATCGAATTACCCAGTTACTGGGTTGTGGAGGTGAGATAGGCAGTCACTCCATATAAAATACTGGTATTCAGTTGCATCCGGTTAGACGAAGCTGACCTTAACATGTGTAGTTGGGAAAAGTCTAGGCAGATTGATTGCTGGGGATGCCCATTAATCTGTACGTTCGTTTAACTTAGCTGGCACAGTTGGTCCTTTTTACCGATTTCAAAAAAGGAAGGTTATCAATTCGACACGTATTTATGTAATATTATCTTATTTCAGTACGTACCTCTAGGAAGATACACGAACTGTGGGTCCAATTGTGCAAAAAAATCAAGACTGATGACAATATGGGACGACAATTCTTCGGTCATGTGCTGTCTGTGTGACTTTTACAAAACGATCACATAGTGAGTATAAGGCTTTACTAAATGAAACCAAAGCTTGGGCTCGCTATGACAGCGGTGGCCACCACACAACGATCGCAGTGACGGTCTTCATAAAAATGATGGCACCGGGGTTTGAAGTTACGGTGTCAAAAACACTTTAGGTAAACACAACAACTTACTTGTATAAATAACGTTTCAGTGACGTCATTCGACGCTAAACTGCGGACGCTATGTGGCGGCCGCCACAGTCTTAGGAAACCCTAGCTTAAGGGAAACTCAATACTATGTTGTATTCAGCGAGAAAAATAAATTTATGGTATATAATGAACATTGATCTTTGACTTATATTCTCGGAAGAGCCTACATTCTTTTAAAACATGGCTATAGAAGCCCTTTTTTTTGTTTGGTTACTGACTAGCCTGGTGTCAGAGTTTTAATGCATGGGCCTCTGACTTGGACTTCACATGACGTCGGTTTTCTTACAATGTTTTCCTTCGCTGTTTTTGAAGCAAGTGATAATTATACAATACGCACATGAATCCGAAAAGTCAGAGGTGCCTTTGGTTCGCACTCGAAACCTATGACTTGGCAGTCCGATGGTCACACCACAAGGCTATCACTGCTGATTCTAGTAGCTTGTACTGATGTAACTTTAACTGCTCTCTTTTATTATAATTATTCTTGACCTTTGAAAGACCATTTTTATATGTAAAGAGGCATGTGAACTGTGGTGGGATCTCATAATGTTTTGCATCTCTGTCACTGTTGATGATGAAATATAATTCTTTGCAGTTTAGGATATGCATTCACAGAGATTTGTGATCACAGTCTAACTTTCCTATTGAACTCGCTGTACGAAGGCAAATTGCAGGTATGTCTAATGAACATACTTCATACAACTTCTCAAATTCAACATCCAAAAATGGCAGAATGATCTTGATTGCTTCCCGTATACATATCTACTGTACGTCCCTCAAATAGGGATGAGCGATACATAAGTATGCTTTTCTAACTGCTTCAGGGGGATCCGTCAATGTAGCCCGCGAAATGCTATATACGATTACTGTATTCATTTAAATCTTAAACATAGCTCACAAAATTATCGAGTCCTCCCCTTCTCTTCGGACTTCTGATAACCCTGCTATACCCCATCGTAAACTGATCAATTCTTCCTCAAGTTCGGTGATCTTCTCGTCGGTCCGAAGTGTACCCGTGTTATATGTTGCCAGGTCTAGTTTTCGGGTTTCAGGAGGTTCCTGTTCCGTATCAGGCGGGAGGAAACGCCCGGGTGTCATCACTGCGTGGATCGCCCGGAGGATACGGTGGAGCATACGGTGGAGGTCTGCCTGCCATGTTCTCGTGGAGGCGATCGGTGGCGGGGGGATCTCTCGCGTCCGGCCCTGATCCAGGCCATGTTACGGAGCAAGAGGGTATGGGAGGCCGTCACCTCCTTCTGCGAAGCAGTCGTAATGCTCGCGAATTAGGAGGCGGAATGCGTGAGGGAGAGGCAAACTTCGCGCCCTCACGCCTCTAGCCGTCGCAGGAGACGTGAAATTAAATTACTTAGATATTTTAAATATTAAAAATGTCTATTTTTTTTTATCTAACTTCCAATCCGCTGAATGCGGGAAGCACAGAACCGGTCGAAGTGTGGCGGTGCTTCGGGGAGACAGTCCAGCGTGGACGTATTTCGGCTGAAATTACTTAATTCAGTAATATATTTAACATAATGGCCCCATATATAATTTTGATCAACATAAAACGTAATACAGCGCTACAATTTGCAAAAAACGTTAGACATTTTTAATTTCGCGGGCTACATTGTAGGCAGCACCTTAAATAATTGGAATATCGTACACAGTACGAGGCTCAGTTTTCAGTTTCAGTATATTTTTAAGCCAATATAGAGCCGTATTCAATATGTTCACTAAATATTTTCGAATTACAGGACTAAGTCACATTAGAATACTAGAAAAAATCACATAATATCGTAAAGTAAACTAGTTTTCCAAACACTTTGTGACCAATGTGAGCATTACATTTTCTTTCCACTCTAAATAAAAACTCAAACGTTGTCCACAGTTCTATCGGTTGTTGGAGTTGTTGGATCATCAAGACTTGTGTCGTTCCGTTTGTTGTGATGTAAGTTACGTAGGCAAATACAAAAAGCAGTAGTTTTGTGTTCGATGGCAATCAACCTGACTCTCTGATGGTAAGTGGTCTCCGCCTTCTATGATAGTTGCAATACCAGAGGCTTCGTAGAAGCGTTGCCATCTCAGAGACAAAACCGACATGTCATCAGATCCCATACCCGTCCAGCCGATACACAGAAAAGAAAGAAAAAAAAACGGACACGCACAGCACAAGAAATACATAGGTATATAAATATAAATTAACATTAAATACAAAAATTATGCAATGGTACTTGGCAGAAGAAATTGTTACGCGCGTTGGTAGTATTTCCTCAGACCAAAGCCATCATAAAACCAACTATTTATTTATTAACGATTAAATTAGGAAATGAAATAATACCTAGAAGTATCATTGCTTGGATTTAAACATAGCTGGCGAAGTGTAGATGTGCTATATGTGCCTCTGTCTACCTCTTCTAGCATTACAAGTTATGTGTTATTATAGAATTCAGATATATTTTTAATATTTTCAGGATAATAATATAAACATACGCAGCCGTCGACGTTCTAAACACAAGGCGTAAATACAGGCCGTGAGTTGACCCAAGAACATCGCGGTCATTTGGAATTGTTTTATTAATCATTTGTTGTTATTAAATTATTGTTATAATTTGTATGGCTTTTCCTAGCACAACACATTATAATTAGGTATTACTAAAGTGTTTGTACAGGGTTCGTGGCTAAGTAATAACAGGCGACGCTTGCCGACGTGATCCGTAGATGGATGACCATCCATTACATACCGAGACGCCTCCGTGCATCAGAAAGCACGTTAAGCAGTTGGTCCTGGCTTTCATTCGTAAATCTTTTACAGTCGTTCCGGGTAGACAAAAGGCCAAAAGTCTGACGACCAGTCTGACGACCAGTCTGACGACCAGTCTGGTCAAGGGTACCTATCGTGTTGCCATTGTAACTGGGTTGTGGAAGTCTGATAGGCAGCTGCTCCATGTAAAATACTGGTATTCAGCTGTATCCAGTTAAATTGGAAGATTGATAAAGTGTTTGTGCAGCAGGACCTTGGTAAAAATATTTAAAAATTTAAGAGTTGTAGATAAAGCTTAGATTAGCCGGAGGGCTGGGCTAGTCGTAAGCTTGTCACATAAAAATATAAAAAATACAATATGGATAAAAAAAAAAAAACAAAGGATTAAAAACAATTGAGGAGTAGGAGCTTCAGGTCAGGTTTAGCATCAGGGAGTCTGCTGCTAGTCGGATGCTCGGAACGAGGAGCAGGTCTATGGCGTCTTAAGGCGGAGACTCGCAACGTTTGTTTGTGTAACGCGTTACAGTAGACAGTGCAGCGAGCCGAGCCGCTCGATGAGAGCATTGCAAGCACATGTTTACGAACAAGTCAGTGGAGGTAGACGCGTCGTCGCGGTGAAGTACCTTCGCCACGTTTAGTGTATCGCCGTTTTGTAACAAGAAATGGAGCGCCATCGAGCCATGTGCTAGAAGCGAGCGTTCGCCGCGTCTTGTGTATCGCAGTTTTGTAACCAAGCTCGGCTCGAATGATACATTCAAACTAATGTCGCAAGTCAGTCTCCGCCTTTACAGTACCTAGTTAGTGCAGCGAGCCCGGCCGCTCGATGCGAGGGCCGGATCCTCCACTCGACTGTCAGCTTAATACAGTTAAATAAAAAATGTAAAAAAAAAAACTAAAGTTACGTTATAATAACTAAAGATATGCTTTCCCTTTTTTATCCCTTTTTACCAGAAAGAAAGATTAGAAGATTGTCATACGATTTTATACTTGAAAAGAAAGGTAAATGGATTAAAACATGTTGTTTTGTACAGCAAAATACCATTACCTCGTTTAGAATCAAAAACACATTTCATACGTGTCCTTTTTTAACACCAAAAACGGTACAGAAGTCAAGCGTAGAAATAAAATATCCAAAGTACCTACGTCTTACAAATAGAAATTGTAAAATAAATGCATCAAATGTATATAACAAATAGCCAATTCTCACTTCGATATCGATAAAGTTTTTACGATGTTTCATCGTAAACTGTATTACATTCGAATTTATCAGATTTATTTGTGTTCAGAGTATTTCTGGATAAGTTTTTTTGTAGACTGATCGGCGATTCCACTATGAGGAATCTAATGGTTGTGGCTTTAATTTATATTTGCTTTTCCGTATTTTTGGTAAGTTTTATTTTTGATAATTATTATGATATAAGAAAGTTTCTGGTTTCTTTCATATCCATTTTCTTTGAAACAACTTTTTTGATTGAGGTCAAACTTTCATTATAGTTTTAATCTAAATATTGTATAATGATATTTTGCTTGAGCTAGTAAGCGTATACTTAGTTACAATTTTGTACACAAGAATATGTCACAAACATTTTATGTGGAGCATTCGATTTGCCTGCAAACTTTGCCGATTTAAGTACTCAATTATCTTGTTCGTGGATAAAATACTTTTCAAAAAGTTAACAGAAGCAAAAGAGATCGGTAAAGAAGAAGTGGACAAGGTCATAGAGGACGAAATAACTCAGAAATTGAGTGATGACCTGCTGCAGAGCCTCGAGAGGAAGTTCCAGGTTGATCTCCAGAAGTAAGTCTTTCTAAGCATAATAAAGGCTAAGCTAGGGTATTTCACTTGCTTTCGGTGACCAGGTGTGGAATGAAAGAACTCACAGGTGGCTATTGAGATGAACAGAACGGACTACCACTGGCTTTAAAACCCTGAGAACCTGTGTAGGAAGTATGTGGTAGGAAGGAAAAAAAGGTGGTGGTAAGAGAAAGCATCCATCACCGATTAGAATGTCTGTGGAACATTTTCTTGTGTAAGCACTCTCCAGGGAAAGCAAAGGCTTTTGATCACCCTGTGGTCTCATTTTCTATAGGGTCCTATCTCTTGCTGTACCCAAATTGCACAAAGCTTATTACCAGACTCTTCTTAACCCCGTTAAAATTGTTTATTCGATTAAATAAATGATGGCCAGGTCAGTAGAGACGGTGCTGATGAAGATCAAGCTGTTACTCAAGAACGGGACGCTGCACATCCAGGACAGACTGGGTGAGCTCCAGGAAATGATAGACGTCATCAAGAGTCATGGAGAAAAAGAGGTGGGTGCCCAAATTTAACAGGGTTCTTTTGAAAGATACATAATATTACCTTGATTTAGTTAATAATACAATAAAACTCGTTATACATTCTGATAATTAAACTAAAAGCGGTTAGATACGATTTAGGTGTATCTGATAATTACCTTTAATGAGCAAAATATTTGTGACAAAATGTAGAAGAAACAGTTCTTGCGCAAAATATTGACGCACACAATAACAAATTCTTAAAGTATTTTAAAATTTCAAAAATGTTTCGTTATTTCCCAACTAGCTGGAAGTCTGCTTACAACAGAAACAGAATGAGACCTCAGGGTTAGCGGAGAAAGCTCTCCATCAGATGGTGGTTTGTGGCTACGCGCTGATTGGCCACGATCCTGCGCAGGCGGTGCACAGCGTTCTAGCTCTTAAGAACATGATCCGGCAGGGGATCAAGCCGGTGAGACTATCATTATTACTTAAGATCTAGTTTTGCCTGGTTATTGCTTCTGTTATTAAATAAGAAAGTCTTGGATGGTATGAAAAAACTATAAGATGGAAAAGACCGCGGATGAGGTCTGGCTTTGCAATGACAGCGGGCTGGACCATTTTATATTTAACATATATCTTTGTTTTTCGAGAATAAGTCCGTCTACAGTCTAAACTGTAATTGGCAAATAATGTGCCATATTTTAATCTTTCACAAAATAAAAGCTACTAGCAAAGAATGACTTTTTAAACTGTGAGATTCCAGAAAAACTAAAATCAATCAACATCATCTTGTTCTCTTTATTCTGTGATGATTAAAACATGAAAGACATCCAGACTTTAGAAATCAAAATAAAAGATAGCACTAACATTCTATTAGCGCACTGCTAGAACATCAAAATCAATTCAGCCGTCCTGTCTGGAATCCAATTGGCTTATATCCAATTATCTGCATATCGAAATGATTTTGGAAAATTCAGCTCACACGCAGGAATGTTGTATTTCCTTTGTTTATTTTTTTGTAAAAGCTAGCATTTGCGTAGCAAGAATTGCCTTTATTGAAAACAAAATATTTTTTCTTCATTCATAAACAACATTGATGGATGGTGTTCACGAGCACCCAGTGTTCCACGCAAATAGTTTGCACTGGAATCTGGACAGTATTTCTGGGAATTTAGGAATAACATCAGCGAATTGTCTGCTAGTTCTCTGGCATCAGGAGTTGGCGGCTGTTGATAGCTTTTAGGCAATATGCTAAGAGCTATCAACAGCAGCTGAGCTTTAAAGAAGCTACATTTAATGTAAGAGTCGCAAAAGAGATTTCAATTTTTAGGGAGACTGGCAGGAATAATCATCTGGATATATCATTCGGCTAAAAGTTAATAAAAAAAGCTGGCAATCGTCTCTAATCATTCTGAGAAACCGTCAATATTTCCTTTACACAAAGTGGAATTTATTAATAGGCAGGAAAACGCTCCCACTTAAGAAAAAAAAAACTATTTACCAGCCATCAATTGCAAAAAACATAAACGAATTCATCACTACGAACACAGATCAATAGCCTAGTCAATTCCATTTAACATCAAAGGCAATTTCAGATGCGTAACACTAAATTAAATTTCCAGATATACGACCAAAAGAACGAGGTTTACGGTCTTCTGAAGGTCTGTGGCCACGACCACGATACTTTGAAGAAGGTCATTAAGTGCGTCATCTCCAAGGTGGGTGGTTTAAAGACTTTTAGACGAAATGTGGGGTTCCAATGATGTGTGTTATGCGGGTTTAGGAGCAATTATGTGTGTTTAATGAGTTGGGTTTGGGACGGTGATAGACCTTGGCCTGATATTTATGGGTTTTGGGGGCAAGCAAGCAACGTGGTGATGATGGTGGTAATTAACCTATAAATTTATAGCGAACAAGGTGCCTCAACAATGTGAATAGCCGCAGAAACCTAAATGTATGAGATATCTTTTCGAGCAGTGAAACTTATAATACTCCCTAGCATGTTCCATCACATCATCATTTGTTACCAGCAGACTGGTATGAAGAATGGTTTTTGGCTAACGCCGAAAGAAAACATGTTCTATTATTATAAGTTACTAATGCAATCTTTCAATCGTCGCACTGTTTATAACGTTTTAATACTGCAAATATTTTTATAGGTTTTCATTTTTGGTACGGCTAATTAATAGTAATTTAAAATTTAATGCATGGCATGTAATGGATGGGTACAGAAACTGGTACAGAGATTATTGATACCAGCCTAAAAATAATGCGATCCGCATTTTTGCAAATAAATCTACATGTCAGCTATTACGAACAAGTCAGAATATTAACAATTTTAATTTAAAATTGGCATCTTTGGTAAGCAGTTTGGCACTACTACCAATTTTTTTTGGCAACTTACAAAGAATAAAATTGTTATTGAAGAATGATTGACAAGTTTCATTGTTCACAGTTTTAAATAATATAGCCTTTATGTCCATAACCAAAACTTATAATTTACAAGTGTATTGCCAAAACAAAAAAATTAACACTTTTGAATTAGGTTATGGCTCCCGTTTGGGTACAGGCCTTATCCAATTTTCTCCAGGTTTCCCTATTTTTGGCTTTGACCATCCAGTCTTTGCCTATGCATTTTTTTTCTATTTCGTCTTCCTAGCGTTCCGGTGGGCGACCTCTCGGTATTTTTCCTGTTGGTCCCGACCATGTTGTCGGTCTATGGGTCCATTTTGTGACAGGTAGGCGTGCTAGATGGTCTGCTTATTTCCACTTCAGACGTTGGGTATGTTCGAGGGCGTCTAGAGCATTAGTTTTCGTACGTATGTCTTTATTTCTTTGTTTGTCTTTTAATCGGATCTTAAGGATGCTACTTTCCTTTGCTGGTTGGCTCGTTTGTATTTTGTCCTTCTTTGCTTTAGTAAATATCCAAGTCTGAGAGCCGTAGGCTAGGCAGGGTAGTAAGCAGGAGTTCATTCTCTTTTCCTTGAAAGTCATGGGGAGTTATGATTTTAATATTTCTTTTAGACTCCAAATTTTCTTCCAAGTCATGTTTATTCTCCTTTCGATCTCATCTGTGTGTCTTGAATTTGAAAGGATTTGCTAACCTAAATTTTTATAGCTATACACATATTGTAAAGCTTTTTGGTGTACCGTGATAGGCTTTTGAGTACTGTTCGTTGCAACTTTAGTTTTTGACGTATAAATTTTTAATGCTATACATTCGCTAACGTTGCATAGCTCTGTGATCATTTCTTTCAATTCTTTGGGTGTTTTGGAGAATAGAACAATATCGTCGGCAAACCTTAGGTTGCTCAGAAAGTGTCCGTTTATGTAGCTTCTTTTCTATTTCTAGCTTAGACCCTTTATTATAAACTCCAAGACAGAGATGAAAAGCTTGGCAGATAAAAGGTCTTCCTGTTTAATTCTTATTTATTTATTTAACCATTTATGTACACACATATATAAACAGACAAGATGAAAAGAACAGAAAAATATGTACTCTTCTACATATTTTAAATTATTATTGAAGAGTGATTGTCAAGTTTCATTGTTCATAGTTTTACTTTATTACATTAACTTATCACTCAACGTCTCTTGTGCATCCAATTCTGAAAATGACGTTTTTTGAAATCATGCCGAAAATTATTGCCATATCAATTACGTACCGTAACACTTATTCGGGTCGGAACTGCAAAAAATTCGTAAACTTCACGGAAAATGACTCATTTCCGGTTACAGAGCGAATAATATTCAGTATAACGCGGTGTTAGAATGTTTTACGAGAATATTTCAGCTATGAAGCTTTCAGTGCCTGAATTCTGATATAATTTTATAGTTTTATTTGATAAATTTTTGTTAGAAAAATGAATGCTAGAAATTTTAAGTTTTGATGCTTCAATATAGCCAAAGAATATTTGGGCTCCACATAATTTTAGCCAGAAATTTGCATGTTTAGGTAGAAAATTGAACGTGTTTGAAATGCTGGGCTATTTATACTTTTCCCGTTACCAATAATGGCTGTGTATAATTAGGTTATGAATAAAATCAGTGTAGTCATATTTTTTTGGATAGTTATCGTTATCATAATTTTACTCAGCGATTACAGGTCCCGTCACGTAAAAAGTACGCGGGCCGTTTACTTTATCAATTCCAGCCTATTCCATAGTTCTAAGTAGCTAATAAAGATCCTATTATGATTCTACAATAAAACAATAACACCTATAATGATAAAACAATAGCCTAGTACTTTAGGATCCGACTGTACCCGTGCGCAGACACATCCCCTGCACGACACTGCAGGGGATGTGTCTCAGCGTTCAGTATGCTCAGCGTTCTTTTTACGTGACGACAACGGTACTAGTAGGTTTAAATGTAGGCAACAATGTCACTCTTGTTGTTCTTTAACCTTTATCGTCTCTCTCTGTCTTCTCTTATCATTTATTAGGTATCCCTCTTAGAACATATTAACACAATTTTTGAATAAACATTCATTTGTTTCAGTCACCAATAATAAAATCTGCAATGATGGACGTGACCTCGAAGCTTATCGAAGGAGTAGTAAGCCTAACTAAGCTCATGGCTCATGGAGCAATGCACGAAGCATGCCTCATAGAAGTCATCAGAAACATTGAAGATGAAGCCTTTAGCCTGGTCGAAGAGGTCAGAGTCTGCGTATATAATAACAATACATTCATGCAAGATATGAAAGATTATATCAAAGAGAACAATGCTACAGTTCTTGATATACCTAGAAAGGAAAAAGATAAAAAACCAGAGGCTTCAGTGAAAACAGATACACTAGATAAAGTTAAATCAGAGATATTCGACAAAGAAAGAGATGCAAAGCATATGAAGAACTTGATCAGAAGGATGTTGACTGACAATAAGGTGCAGGACATAGATTCAACTTTTAAGGATAAACTCGTTAAGTTACAGCAGGATTTGACAGCGGTTGATGCTAATGATATTGTTAAAAAGGTTAAGGCTGATAAATAAAATATTATCATTAGAAAATGCGTTTGAGTTGAAAGTTTGTAATAAGAATAGGTGATGGCAAATGGTTTGAATTATAATAATGAACGTTCTTCTTTAAGTTGGTTCATGTTCATGTTGGATCAATATTAGCAGCATTTCTTTTTTGATAATTATTTATTGTCTCACACATAACTGAGTTTAGCCGTTTTTGCCAAATCTGGGGCTTGTTGAGATGAAAAATAAATAGTTATCTAGCTCCTCGCACACGATTAACGATACACGCAGATGTGTCCAATCATTATCGGTTATCGTCGCAATAGTTCGGGCTGCGTAGAACTTACATAATAAACTACCGACTACTTGACCGTCTTCTCAATAACTGCATTCGATTCGTTTTCCATCTGCGTAAATAAATGATCATGTCTCTGCGCATCGGTCGCTTCTAAGGTGGTTGCCCATACGCCAGCGCAGAGAGCAAAGGGCGCTGACCACCTTGTTTTCATTTCTTGAGTCTCCCTCTTCCCCTAGTTATCTGGCACCCCACTTTCAGTACATTTGCGCCAACCACAATAGAAATCTACGTTCATCTCACAATCGTCTTCTTCAATGTCCCACTCACCGCACAGACTTCATTCACTCTTATTTCTTCATTCAGTCTATCTCTCTGTGGAATTTGCTCTGCCAGGAAATCAGGATGACGACCAACCGATTATCTTTTAAAATTAAATTTCGCGATCACATTCGCAAGAAGCTGGCAGTTTCATCACAACGGTAATGTTTTCCCATTTTTTGTCTTATTTGTGCTTATATTTATAGTTTTTAATAAGTATATTAGTATTAAATCCACCTCTGTACATTTATGTGCTTGAAGTATTAAATAAATAAATAAGCGTGGCGCGTGGTCGGACTAGCGTTGGTCATTTCGACTGTTGTTTCCGAACTGCGTAAACGCTCTGTCGAAATAATGGAGAGCCATCTTGGATAATTGCACGATAATTCGTTAAAATGATGAAGCCGCTAATGTGACCACCGCATTAGCGCGATAACTTTTTGCGTTCAAAACATACGAAGCTTCAACAGGCATTGCTCTGTCACGATAGACGCAGATGCGGCCGGGAACATTATGAACTAATTCCATTAAAGAGGTTCTACATCAAATCTATGATGTTGCTCCATTTTATGACCTAGTTAGCTTTATTTCCACTAGAACCAATACTGGCTGGGCGAAATCAAATTTATCGCCGGAAACAATTTTATTCTTTAACCCAAATCTACGATGCAGACGATATCCAAACATTAAAAATAGTCTACTTACGAAATCCAAGTGTTTACGAATGAAACGCTAAGACAACGTTGGCTGTTTGCATTACACTTTTTGTTTACCCAACTGCGGTTGAAGCTTGATGCACGCAATGCGTTTAATTACAACGATTCTCTGTGATATAATCTCGGTCTTTACGACTTTGTTTATGTATTTGAGGATTAATTTTTAGTTTTGCTGTAATGATTATTTCAATGTGAAAAAATGCTAGTTCAATTTCTTCAACGTCTAATTGAGAAACCGCCTCGTCAATTACAAATCAAAGGGGCAGTATTTGGTGATTAATCAGGCATGGATATTAGGCATACCTCAATACCTTCTGCTATAATAGGGATGATGCCTAGGTCAAAAAAAAGGAATTCTATTTAGTCCGTCAGTAAGATAATAAAACGTACGGTACGTCACAAGTATGTATAAAATCAACATACAAGTAACGTCATAGTACATTATAACTCAATGTATCGCCGTAATCTTTTGATAACGTAAAAAAATAAAAAAATACGTGTACGTTATTTTTTCATTGTCATACATGACGGACAAAAAACATTTTTTTAGTCATCATATCCCTATTAGACGATATATTTATTGGTCCAGTAAGTAGACTAGAAATGAGAATTAGTAGAGTTAGAATTTTACTGGGCTCAGTTAACAAAGGACTATAAAAACGCACAAATGAGACCTCCATTGTGCGTTTTCTTTGAAACGATAAAAACTCACAATAGAGGTCCACAAGGACCTCCAAGGAGGAGGAAGGTCTTGTGGAGCACGTCCACGTCCACATCACGGCATCACGGAGAAGTGAAATACATGGAAATGTATGAAGATGCTTTTAATTTTCCGTCCACGATAACGTGCAATGTATAACGCCATAGCCATAAAATTTATAGAAATACGTGCACGTAGCACGCATTTTACATGTCTACCCTGTATTTTTTTTCTATGTTATTCTGCATGCACGTTTTTTTTTTTTAAATTCTTGTATGTGTACACATGTTTGCGCAAATAAATATATCTTATCTTATCTTATGGCTGTGGACGAGGACGGACACAATAATATCACATCAGAAATTATAAAGGCGTGCTCCGACCGTCCGTATTTCATCTTTCAGATTGACAGACCTACGCACCAGTCCATCCGCTCACCCATTCAATTCTAAAATTAGATCAATTCCTTCAGTACCTTACGTAGGTAATTTTATATCAAATGGACTAGATATTTATGCCACATAATTACGTTTAATCTCGGAAATGACTTGTCATAAACGGGACGTCGTTCTTTGATCTTGACATAAATGACATTATTATTTGCTATAATTGTTTTTCAGTAGTTAAGGTGAATGCCCTTTGCCTTTTTAATTATTGGTCTTTCTGGCTTGCTTCCAAGTGTTAATGCATGAACGTATGTTGGGGTGCTTCGATTACGTATGTATGTTTTGTGGGTGATGTTCTCAAAATGTGGAGTGCTTACGTTTGTTTATGAAATTACTGTCATGGGATGAAACATCAGTGGTGTTATGTATGTTATATCTCTTTAGGATAAAATGTTTGTTAAAGATTTGTAATTGACTTAATGCGAGCTAATTTGACTTAATGTGTGGATGCCATACGTCTATTCTGTGACGTAAGAGGCGTAGCTCTTTCAAAAAGATACGCAGTTTTTTTTTTTTAAATAGTCTCCTTGGCTCGTATCCTTGGCTCTGGCTATTTATTATTTGAGAAGTACTTAATGGTCTTACTGGGTTTTTAAGATTTCTGCCTATGCAGTTTCGACATGTTTAAATAATTATTATGTAATAATAATCATAACCTTAAGCGGCGAAACTAATAACCTTACCTATAGGTAATTATATTTTCGAGCCGTTTGGGCTTTGCATTTGAGATTGAAACCCTAGCCGTGCGGTCCGAGTGGTCATGGTTTGTTCAAAGAAATCTCCAAACAACTGGTTGACACTTCCCGTGACCCAAGAGCTGGCATTTACTTTGGCCAGAGGCTAAGCATTGCCATACAACGTGGCAATGCGGTCAGTCTCTTGGGCACACTACCAGTCGACAGCGATGCGGATGAATTTTTCGACGCTATATTAATAGTTTGTTAATAGTTTTAGTTAGGTTAGATTATTACATATTTTTATTTTATATCAATGTATGTTATAGTGTGACCATCTTTACATAACGAGACTCCTCCGTGCCTCGGAAAGCACGTTAAGCCATTGGTCCCGGCTGTCACTCGTGGATCTTTGACAGTCGTTACGGGTCGTCAGAAGCCCGAAAATCTGACAACCAGTCTTACCAAGGGCATCGTATTACCCAGTTACTGTGTTGTGGAGGTCAGATAGGCAGTCGCTCATATTGCTCGTTTCATATTCGTTTGATATCGATTCAGTATTACAGAAAAATAAGGAAAAAATTACTGCTTTGAGCAACTTTTCACATTGAAAATAATTAGTAACGCAGTTTTTAAAATCCTACTTACATAATGAAATCCAGTTTTTCACTAAATCTGACTAGTTATAAATAATTTCTACCTGCCTTAAAACCATAATTATTTATTAACATTTCCGTTTCCCGGATATTATTATTTGAGAGATAGATTTCCTCGAATAGTTGTAAAACATATTAAATACGGTTTTCATCTTCCTGAAAAACTCGTAAATGTCGACTAAAATTTAAGATTTAGAGTGGCGCTTATAGAGACGTCATTGTTCGTACGGAGAAAACGTACCTATAGTCCATTCCAAAAGAATCTTATGAAAATGTAAACAAACGGATTAGATAACATACCTGTGGATGCCAATTTGAATTGCCACTCATAAATTGAGTGCTTTGATTTGATTATTTGATTACTTAAATCTGAAATTCAAATTTTTAATCACCTTAAAGATGTTTTTCATTTGACAATAATTGATTTTTTCATTACAATTTTATTCGTATTCATACAATATTTGTACGAAAAAGTGGTGAGATATAAACTTGAAACCTTCTAATTACAGATGAATGTGTTACTAACTTCTTTTAGTGAGTGATTGCGTCAGAATTTAAGTGGAAGACGGTCTGTTTCCACTTTTATCAGATTCTTTTTGGTTCATACTAAAGATAGCCTTCCTCTATTATAATGTGGGTTTTTGCACAGCACACACAGCACAGTACACGCACATACACATACGCACACAAACAAACACACGCACAGGACGCACTGTTGTTGCAATAGGCTGCTATGATGGCTCCAAATTTTGCAGTCATTTATTATCAGGATAGGATTAAGTTTTCATTACTAAGTTTTCTTCTCTAAGGCCGCGTCTTGTTTAAAAGCAATTGTCGCGCGAGTATGCGATCACCCCGCTTGTGAAATTATTCATATTTATATGAGAATATCCAAAGAATATCTAATTGTATTGATCGCATTATTGATTGTTTACAACAATCTATCACAGTGTGAACGTCAGCTGTCAGAATAATTGATGACATTGACGTATGGAAACGTTCTATTTCAACAATATTTAAATAAACGTAAATTAATGGAATATAAAATGTTGTATCTATTTGTTATTTGCATTTCTTTGAATGATGTTTTATAGACAGATGTAATAAACTCGTATATAAAAGGTTTTTAATGTGACCTAACAGGCTGTTTCACAAACAACGATTCTGGAGTTATCGACCAATTCATGATTTGAGGTTTATAAAGATTAAAACAAATGTTTATTATCTTAGCAGTACAATAAATGATTAATAAGTAATAATTAATATGATACTAATAATAATTATCACGATTTTATAATGCAATTTTAAAGTAACATGGTGTTTCAAACGATTTTAGGAACATCCAGTTGATGTTATTACCTATATTATGACATTTTACATAAAGATTACAAATAAATACATACTAAATAATCTTATTAAGTTTTAAGATAGTTCCACTACATAAGATTTGTTAATTATTACTTAGGTTAGAAGTTA
The DNA here is from genome assembly GCA_963853775.1 of Xanthia togata. Classification (NCBI taxonomy): domain Eukaryota; kingdom Metazoa; phylum Arthropoda; class Insecta; order Lepidoptera; family Noctuidae; genus Xanthia; species Xanthia togata. The sequence continues at coordinate 2,538,586 of OY970801.1, forward strand.
TTTAGTATTTATTTATGAGGATCTATGATTCGTCTAAAATGGCGGGTGAATGGGCGGCAATGTTGATAGTCTGGTAAGATTGATAGGCTTTAAGATGGGGTGACCGCCAATTCATAAGGGATCTTGGGTTAAACTGTTGGACGATACAAGGTCTCCGACTTTCAAAGGACAGACCCTGAGTGGTGTCCATGTCCGTAATATGAAGTTGCTAAAAGCGAACGTAAAAGGAAATCATGTTGCATAGTGGAAGTGCTGCTATTATTGTAAAATGGATAGAAATAATGATGATCAGATCACTTCTGGCGAAAGATTGACTGACTACAATGTTCATGTAAGTTAGTTGTCATTATATCTTGATTATTGCTGATAACTATGTTGTTCTGTATGTATTTTAATATGGCTAATAAAAGTGTTAAACCGAATTAACTCTTAAAATGTCGATTGCACCCCATGTGTGCAAATAACAATAAAATTATATTGTGTCGCTAATTGCGCGCGCAATGGGTTAAGGAATATTCATGTTCAATTTCTTTTCACTGTTATAGTAGTTAACTTTGAGAAATGGTCCAACAATCATAAAATCCTTAAATACCTACATAGTTAAATAACTAGTAGGTAACCATTCTGACACTCAAAACTTGATAGTTAAGTGGATATCAATGCCTCTAAATGTAGTTTTTCATCCACTTTCTAACACGCTCATGTTACTTTTTGTTTGGAAAACCGGAAAGCGCCCTCTGTCGGCGCGACCACGCGTCCAGGTTCACTGAACAGAAAGTAACATATGAACGGGTTAGGCTTGTTTATGACGAACGTTTATGTTTGCTGTACATAATGTTAAATGTTGAACACATGTTTCAATGTATCTATATAATATATATAGGTAGGTACAATTTCCTTATGTAAACACAAAGATTTCCATGTTGGCTTGCGATGAAGGAAAATGTTTTGCTTATCATTTCCTGGGAACATTTGGGATTATTTAAAACGAACTTCCGTTTATAAATGATTATGGCTTATTGCGTTGAAAATCGTAGGAGATATTTACAAAACATTTGTTTTGTTTATAGAAGGTATTTACGTAAACAACCGGGTGTTCATTTAAAAAGATATGTAGGTAAAGCTCGCATCTCACGGAAGAAAAAGTCTACATCAATCATCTGCCTGGCCCGTTCCCAACTATATTGTGGTCGACTTCCAGATTAACCTGATGCAGTGACTGGATATGGAGTGACTGCCTTTCTGACCTCCACAACCCTGTTACTACATAACACGATGCCCCTTGATAAAAGACCCCCACTAAGCAGGTCGCTGCTTTTCCAAAAAATAATTATTTACTGACTTTCTTGATATTCCACTATGCCACCCTGATTGGTGTTTGAAAGAATTAAATTAAGAAATAATTAATTAAAAATAACTGTCGTTTAGCTGCACTCTGTACTCTTCTAAAAGAATTTTAACAGACTTTAAAATCACATCAACGAGAACTATTAATAAAGCCCTTAACGACCAACTCATAAATGTTGCCCATTGCCAAAATTCTCGGACAATTTACCGCAAAAACTCAATCGTCTGAAACAAATATGTGTCAGGGACGGTTGTGACGTGATCGGCAAGCAGTAATATCGACAGATCTGCTAATGTATGAGTAATATGACTAAAATAACTTACTAATACGTAGTTACGTATTGTGCGGTATTTGAAACTGTCGGAGTTTTAATGTTTTCTGAATGGGCATTTTCTCATTTTGTGTGTCTCATGAAGAAGTCGTCTCTTATGCTAGTGATTTTAATAATGATCACTGACAAAAATATTAGTATTCAAATAATGTTTTAACAGCAACTTTTCAGATCCCGCCCTTAGGGCCCAATCACACGTATCACAATCTTACCACAACGATACCACGTGGACGGGCGCTAATTTGAATGAAAATGAATAGTCTATTCACATGGACCACATTTGGCCGTCAAATTCAACCGAATGGGCGATACCGACCACATCAAGGCGACGTCGCAGCGACACAATCACAACGTTGCGTCGACGCAACGACACTGTCACAGCCGAAGTCGAACTGTTTGCAAACACTAGCCACAACGTAACCACATCGCACTGTTCTATACTAGCGACAACGCAACCAAGTCGAAATTTTGTAGTTACCACACCGCAATTGCAAGAAGCTGCAGCGACACTATTCACACGTAACCACTGCTATCCCACATTTTGTCGCTGCGATGTGGTATAGTTATGGTACGGTGTATTCGGGCCCTTTGGTCTCCAACGAGGACCTAAAAGCAGGCTTCAGCTATATGTTTCGAACCTATTATTTATAAATGCCTGTTCAGTACCCTGCTAGTCCTGACATAAAATTAAACCTGGAGGAGAGGAATATCTAAGACAGTACAAAATGTTCCTTCTTCTTGACCATAAAACATCAGCTTAGATGAGATACTTAAATTTGCAATAAATTCAGTTTATTTCAGAATGGAACTTACTAATAAAACATAAATTCAGTTCAATTACAAAGTTTTCCATAACTCATCTCAATCAGCAATAATATTACTACAAGATTGCGTGCAGATATAACGTTTAAAAGTAACCGACTTACTGACGATAATCAGGAGTTGGCAATAGTTTTGGTAATAAACTATGAGCATTGCAAATATTGTTACCGTGCTATCGTAAATTGTGATAGTTGGGGAATGAGCTGGTCTTAAAATCAACATGGTTATGGGCTCTTGTGCATAATATGGGCTTAGGTCATCTTCTGCAATTTAATGTTGTCTAAATAAAGACAATTTTAAGGCGCTGACACATTATAAGAAGATGTTGTCCGTGTAGGAAGTACACCAGGTCCGGTAGATGATGAAGGACAAAATAGGCACTAACCTGCATCAGTGAAGAACGCAGAATGCCTGTTAGGGCTGGACGGGACTGAGGCAGACGCTGAAGTCAGAAAGGCTCTCTTGACCTTGGTCCACTTGGAGGCACGAGGGGGGCGGTGCTGGGGGGGTCTGGCACCAAGCTCCAGGGATCGCTGCTTGCGAAGAACAGGGTGGGAGGGTTCAGATTCTGGAAGAGAGAACACTCATCAAGTTCCCAGATGCACCATCAGTCGTACCAAGTCTTAGTTGGTTGAAGAATCGAGTATATTGACTCTTAGGTGTGGCGTTTGACCACTCTTAAAAATTAAAGTAGTTAATAGCTGTAAGATTGAAATCGACAATCCACCTTGATCAAGCGTGGTGATCAATGCTCATGCCTTCTCTCTAGAAGAAGAGGCCTTTGCCTTGCAGTGGGATGATAATAAGCTGGTAGAATATATATTATTATAGGTAGTTAAAACTTCAAATGGGATTATGTATAAAATAGCAGTGGAAATGAGACTTTTTTATTTAGAGGAGGATTTTGCAAGTCTTAATAATTTAAGAAGCCCAGATTCTGGATTGCGAAATATATGGCATCAATTCTGAAGAGGACATATGTGTTTTTGTTTTGCCAGAATTTTGGAGAACACGGAATTTTGAGACGGTCCATCAGCAGTTATGGTAAATGATTTTTGAGGGACTGAAGGAAACTGATTCCAATGTAATCAAAATTGTTATTATTGCTGCACGTGCTATGAACGGATGCAAAGTCGTGATACACTTTGTATTGGCACAAATATAAGCTCTATTTACAGAAAAAACTAAAACAGTGACTGTAACATGCAGAACTACGCAGATATTTAAAATTGTGTATGTATTTGTAAGTAGTATAGTTTCAACCTAAATCGTAAACGTTTAGCGTTAGTTGATTCGTAAATGTCGAACTGGTAACATCAACAATATTTCATTATTTAGCGCTAAAGTTTATGTAAACAATATGGATGTTCAATTGTTTACGCCAGTAGCACATCTCCGCCGCGAAACCGTAGCAGCGAAACCGCAGTAGTTCAATTCAACAGGCTCGCGTCATGTTCCGCTACTCGACTTCCGCCACTCGAATTTCGAATAGCGGAACATGACGCGTTTCAGTTGAATTGAACTACTGCGGTTTCGCGGCGGAGAGTGCTACCGGCGTTACACATTTCCTATGCTCAATATATTCTGTGTAATCTTCAAGACAACGTCTAAACCTATTTTTATAAGTTCACATTATTTATATCAGTGAGCCACCAGTGAAAACCATTTTTGATCGAGTTTATCGGGCCTATCCCATATTCATGGCAAACAAAGGTTGAGTGAGCAACATGGTTGTAACATTATGGTTCAGCAACATGGTTTTCTCTTACTTCAACTTTCTACTACTTCTACGTTCTTAAACATGCAATTGCGCGCAATGCCATCAACATATTTCCAGCAATTAATACGCTGTTTACGAGGAACACGAGACTCAAAAATCAATATCTCAACTCACCAAGTTCCTCAGATGAAGGTATCGTCAGGGTCAGTGCTGGTGGCGCATCGCTGTCGCCTCCATCACTGAGTGACCTCCGTCTCTTCGGCACCACGTCGGGAGAACTCTTGGACCCTCTGTTGGAGGTCTTCTTCTTGACTGACTCTCTGTGGGTCTGGATGATGTCCCTCATCTTGCCCCATGGACTCTTGTGGAGCTTGTTTGGTGATGGTGAGGTGGAGCTGTCGTCCTAGGTGGAGAGATCGGGTAAGTTATTTAGTGTATTGTGGGAGAAGTGAATTAAAATCAAAGTAAATTATAAAACGTACGTCACAAAGGCCCCATAACATTGGGTTATAGCAAGATTTTGAATTGATTAAGACTCAAAGATTCACTTTTATAACTAGGTACGAAGTAATCTGTCATTCGCTATGGGATAAGTGTGGCGGATGTTTGAGAATACGATTAAATAAGTATTTAAAGATAATTTTTTCCTCGTTGGTCTAGTGGTCGCGCTACTGTTGAGCATGAGGTCCCGGATTCGATTCTCAGGTCGGGAAAAGTGTTATTGGGTTTTCCTTCTAGAATTTCTCAGTAGCAGCCCGGAGTCTGGATTTGTGCCCGGTTGATGGCAATAGGCTCGCCCCATATTACATGAGACTTAAACATAACTGGCGAAATGTGGGTGTACTATAGGTACACCTCTGCCTAACCCCTCGGGGAATACAGGCGTGATATTATGTTATGTTTTTTAATGATGCTTGGAATATGCGTTCGTTATTATACAATGAAAATCTTTGCCTCATGCAAGGAATTTCTACACTCCCAGTGTTTACAGACCAAAATTAAACATGCCTAAACAACCAGCAACTATGTACATGTAGGCCACACATTATCCGAGTAGGAATCGAACCCGTGGTGTATATGACTATGATGTATACCGATCGCTCAGCCATCGGTTGTCAATCGAAATCATTTTTTGATTATTTTTCTTTGCCATAACGTGGTTTGTTGTGGTTAGAAATCTATAAACAACTTTTGTTCTAAAATGTTTAGGCTTAAAAATAGCTTTATTTCTTTGTGTTCTAAATACAATTTTTCGAAGGGAGGTTCATCAAAAGAAAGATAAACATAAATATCAAAGCGATTTTTCAGGGAATGAAAAGTCAAATAAGCTATCTGTATCCGAGGATAGTTTAAAAATCCTGATTGTGCTAGCTATAGTTTGTTTTTTAATCCAAGAGACTTTTTTGACAGGTGCAAGTGTCAAAGTCACAATTGTAAAAAAAAACAACACTCACTTGAAACGTCAAATTAGTCTCTGGGATTCAAAAACGAATAGATATGATTCCCTCGTCAAATCTTCCCCGATAGCTTTATTATAAAGAATTGCGATTATTATATTTTTTAAAGTCTAATCTACTTTTTAAATCATTTTATCAGTCATGTGTGCGCGCTGCCTACACCTTCTCACGGTCCAACTATAGCACAAATAATCATAATAAATAATTTCGCCAGTCGTTTAGCAGACGGAATCACAAGTGAATGGGTCTATTTTCAATAACTATTTCAAGGAATACCACAGTGTAGGTAAGGCGGAATGTCAACACAAATAAAACTTCATAGTAATCTCGAGTAGGAAACGCAATCTCGATCATGCACGATCTCGAATCTCGCGAGATCTCGAGCTTTTTTCGAGATTCAATCTCGTGGGAAGACAATCTGTTTCTTGAAATCTCGTCCTAGCTATGCTTCTTGAGAAGCCCCTTTTAATACAATAATTAATGGATTCACAGTGTGCTTGATGTGCAGATTTGGTGCGTTATGTTTGTATAGAGCAGATGATTATTACTTAAATTAACGTTGATTTTTTGTTTTGAGATTCGATTAATTTTCCTCTTATTTACAAAATATGACATGTAGTTTTCATTTTAATTAAGGTATGTGTTGCCAATCTCGACATAGTGACAAAAGTAACAACTGCTGCAAGGCAAAGATCGTATCATAAATAATTGCCAACACTGTTAAATGAATTTGAAATTCGTGTTATTTTCCTGCTGGGAAATATTCTTGGTAAAAGGTTAGTCATTCAACATTAATAACAATATCGTTTATGTGCTTCTCTCCTGAAAATATTTACCTACACAATGTGTTTCCCAAGGTGTAAATATTTTCAAGAACGATCTCATAAACAGCTAAATGCATAATAATATTTTTAAGCACGATTGGAAACAGTATTTTTAATTGATTTAGTTACGTGAGCCTGTTATTTAGCAAACCTCTTAAATATAAAATTAAATAGAAACGCGTTTTTAGCGTTTTCTAATAGACATGAAGCTATAAATGTGAATGAAGCTGACGTGTATCCTTACCTTACTTTTTTTAAATAAAGTGTTGTCTGGTATAATGTGACAAGAAAGAAAAGTCAAGAAAACTTTTCGTAATAAAAAAAAAACTAGTTTTAAAGAGTGGGTCTACTGTAGTGTAAGTTGCACTGTGGTATTTATACAATGCTGATTCTGACCTGCGTAGGAGCTTGCAGGAATGTGTTGTCGCCGTCGTCCCGCACACTCTTGCGCGTACCTGGAACAGATCGACCGGTTATTGTGGAAACTTTCTGGGAAATCCGGGAAATATATTATGATTAATAGATTTTTCGGGGAATGGAAAACTGCGTTCCTGCGTGTAGTGCAATTTATCAACTGTTTAGAAAAGTTTGTGCCAAATGTATTTTCTAGATGTGGTTCGTTAATTGAGACTGCTCAATCTGTCAGACATTATTATAAGCTATACTATATACGTGTATTTGTTTATTTTAATTTTTGATGTGTATCATTATTTTTCCCTCTTTTTCTTGCAATCTGTGCAAGGAAAATCACCTACAGCGAGAATCTGTGGGAGTGATTTCCTGAAAAGGGACAGAAGTGTGTCACCGGAAGCCGGGGAAGCGCGTGCTATTTGATTTGACCAATGAGCGTGCGTGGAGCTAGAGTTGGCCGTCAGATGGTACCAACCCATTTTCCGACGATGATGAATATTGTTTATTTCATATACAATCGTTGAGTTCCCTTCAAAATGGTTGAGCTAAACGGTGCTGATCCATGCGTCATGTTCGTGAACGGGCGCCATCAGTAGGGACTGGTCATCTCTTATCTGCCACGGCTTATTTTAATTTTTGAATTGTTTTATTTTTGATTTTTTTATTACGGACGCTTTTTACGTACACGTCTTTCTACATTGTTCTCACATGTATAATTTCAACATGAATGATGTAAACAATATTTTGTAAGAATATAATTTTTTTTAAAGAGTGTCCGTGTAGTTTCTTGCCCGTTCTTCTCCATAGGAACCTACGCTTTGGAATGGGCAACTAGCTTCATATTTCTGACTGACTGACTCCTTGACAATTCAAAAGTGCCTGTAAATGGTTTAATTGAAATAAATGCTTTGAGTTTGAGTTTGACAATGCCGCCCATGCGCATGTGACCGCTATCTTTCTGAATATTCACGAAAAACTATGGAAAATTAACTTTAAATGGGGGTATATCTTTAATATTTTTCGTGTTATTCAATTTAAATGTAGTCTTTGTGACCTTGCTTTACATTGTTTGCCATATTTTTATATGCCATTTTTTTTTTGCTCGATTTGAATTCTGCTTATTATTTCTAAAAGCTTCTAGCGGTCATATGCCCTTTGGCGGCATTGTATACATCAGCCAAGATGTCTGATGTCACACATCATAAGCAGTACTATAAAGCTCACTCGTTTTTAGGGTTCTGTAACCGATGGGTGCTAAACGGAACCCTATTACTAAACCTCCGCTGTCCGTCTGTTCGTCTGTCATTCTGTCAGCCAGCTGTATCTCATGAACCGTAATAATTAGAAAATTTCACAGATTATGCATTTCAATTGCCGCTATAACAACAAATAATATAAATTAAATTAATTATTTTTATACCTATGCGTCTATATTATAGAAGAATGTAAAAAATATTTACTTGTGCTGAAGCTGAACCATCCTAGTCTGCGTTGTTAATGTTATCTAGTTCCTGAAAAACTTTCAGGGAACTGCAGTAAGAGGATGAAACATCGCTTCTTTCTTTTTAACCGTTCTTGGAAGTCGGGCCCCGGGATTTTTCGTTTTTAGGGTTCCGTACCCAAAGAGTAAAAACAGGACCCTATTACTAAGACTTCGCTGTCCGTCCGTCCGTCCGTCCGTCTGTTACCAGGATGTATGTATCTCATGAACCGTGATAGTTAGAAATTTGAAATTTTCTCACAGATGTATTTCTGTTGCCGCTAACACTAAAAACAGAATAAAATAAATATTTAAGGGGGGCTCCCATACAACAGACATGATTTTTTTGCCGTTTTTATAGATAATGGTACGGAACCCTTCGTGAGCGAGTCCGACTCGCACTTGGCCGGTTTTTTACCTTTATTTACCATCTAACTTTGCCCGTGCAATTGCGTTGTAATTTCTCTGTTATATCATCACGCTTCATAGACAGGCAAAACTTACAATTTGTAAAACCAAGCAAACACGAATCTAACAGGTACTTTATCATATAAAAGATAAAATCTCTCTGTTTCTCATCGCCTCCCGCGATGGTTTACGCTATCCCGATCAAAGAACAGAAACTCGCACGAACATCGCGCAAACGTTCCGACATCAAGTATGGAGTGACTCACGTTGACAGAATAAGGTCATCCATTTACAGAATATACACGCATGTTATAGTTTATGGTTTTGTGCCAAAATGTTTTACTTTTACGGTTCTGTACTCAAACATATACCAGAGCTAAGGCTACGGTGTAGGTATGTATGCTTGTCTGTAGGCACAAAACCTCTATCAACGACAGTACTGCCCAGTTTCGCAAAGCCTTTTCATCGGTTGTTAAGTCTCAACTAATTCGTTATTTTGTTTTACATACTAATTAAAACAGCTACTATGATTTTTCACAGTAGATTTACTGATCAGAGCCTCAATCAAGCTTCTGAACACCGGGGTAAGAGACAGGCTGTTGTCACAAACATAAACCAGGGCTTAGCAATCCGCCTAAGCATAATGCTGACGCTTGAACTTGTTGTTTCCAGTATTATAGTTTTGTATATGTACCTACTACTAGTAGCAGTAATACTGGAGTCAAAAGACATTTATTCAATTCTTAAATGGAATTAAATACAAAACCAAGATGCACGTGTAAGACTCGCACTTCGCCATATTTTTTGCACAGATGTGATTTGTCAGAGGAAGACATTTTCGCAAAAAATATATGTAACAGTTTTTAAACATTTGGCAAACAAAATGAGGAAACACTTTACGAGGGAAAGGCATTAATGTTTTCTTTTGGCATTAAAGTTATACAAGATGAGGATAGGAATAACAAACTGTGAAAACAACATAATTTTTTGAATTTTGGAAGTCGGTGATAGTTTAAATTTAGTAGATATTATTATTGTGAGATTTAAAACGCGCGTGTTGGACCTAGCTTATCTTTACTTATCTTTATGAAAAGATATTTAGCAAACACTAATCCTTCTGCTGCTTGCAGAGTAAGCAAGCAGAAGTGGCAGTGGGCTGGCCATGTTTGTTGAAGGACCGTTGGCCGGTGGAGCAGACGAGTCCCGGAGTGGAGACCGCGTATTGACAAGCGTCCCCTCAGCTAGACGAACCCACGACTGGGACGACTGAATGCGGAAGGCGAAGCACAGGGTGTTGTGGCGCAGCCTGGGAGAGGCCTGTGTCCAGCAGTGGCCTGCCATAGGCCGAGAGGAAGAGAATCCTTCTGCTTATAGGTACTCTCTTTGAAAACGTGAATGTACCTACCTGTGGTTTTGTAGGTAAATATATTTCTTATGAAGAGAGAGCGAGGTGATTTTTTCTCGATCTAGTAAATTCCTAGTAGTTTTAACTTGCCCGCTTGCTTGCTTCAGAATACCCGCAAATAACCGATATTGTAAACATCTGAGATTACAATGTCGGCATCTGATACATATAATGTTTCTCTAAAACTCTCTCGATTCATAAACAATATCCGAAAATATAAAAATATTACATACAATATACCTACATAAATACCGGTTTATGTATTCCATGGTTTGTTTAACTTTTACGTTTACGATTGAGAACACTTAATTTTTTATGCGCAAGAGTGAAGTTGTAAATCAGAACTTTATTTGTTAAGTTGACTTTTAAGCACGTGCAATAAAATTTAACAAAGGAGAGAAGATGGACCAATTTCAATGTTGCAGCTGGGAAAGCAATCTCTAAAAAACCCGAACTAAATACCTCCTTTTACTAAGGGCTGCTATACGCCAGATAGCTTTTATCTCAGGAATAAATATGACGGTTCGGCAGCATTTGTATAGAAAATTAATTTGTCAAACTGCCAAATATAATATTCTTGCAATTAACTGTGTCTTGGAAAATCGGCCCTAATTATTTTTAACAAAATCGGCAATCGAGTAACGGCAAAGCGTCCCACTATTTAATTAAACGCTAATTATTTTAATTGATATGCTGATTGAAGTAAGTATAGGTATAATTTAATAACTGGCCCGTTGGTCTCGTGATCGCCAGCGTGGGGTCCTGGGTTGCATTCCCAGGTCGGGAAAAGAGTTATTGGGTTTTTCCATTAGGAATTTCTCAGTAGAAGCTGGTGGTGTGGTACCCCCGTGCCTCGGAAAGCACGTAAAAACTTGCATGGTATTGCGCATGATCTCTCACTGGTCATGTCGGATTACCGTCCCTCGGACTATGAGAGTAAAGGAACAGAGAGTGCACCTGCGTTTGCGCACACCCTTGTGTACTTTAATATCTCTTGCGCTTTATAATCTCCGTTGAGATGGGCCACCGTGACCGAAATTGGTCGGGAGGATTATATTATATAAGTTTAATTTCTCTAGCAAAATTGACAATTATTTAATTGATATTTCCAATAGGACATCTACAAACTTAGGACCACAAACATAAACGATGTTAAAATGGTCCAGTAGACAACAATATGTGTTTTAATATCTTATACAAAGAAATGCTGCTTGAAAACTTACCAGAGTCAGCCCTCAGCTCTTCACACGAAGAGTTAGGAGTCAGGGATAGCGCGCTGCCAGGAGTCAAACTAGCAGAGTCACGAGGCTCAGGGTTGGCGAGAGTGGCTGTTGACGGAGAGGACCCAGCTAAAGCCACGGCCCCCACCATGGCGCCAGCTGCCACGGCGCTGGCTGCACCACCCATAGCTGATTGGGGCCATGTGGCTTTTTCCCACCTGTGGAAAACAGCTTGGGTTATTCAAGAGCCCGTAACTAAATTGATGGCACTGTAAAATGGTTTGTGACGTTTGCACATTTTAATGAATTTTATTTTGACTGCTAAATGTCAACAACAGATGCTATAGAACATTTTTTTTGCCGCAATAATTATGTACCGCTGGAACTATAATTATACAATGAATAAGCTATAATTTTATTATTTGTAAGCTGTCATAGGCGCCATTATACAATGTCGCTGGTTTAACTTAAAGCTATTAAACCAGCTGTTGCTGTTGTAACTAAAAACTTCGTTTAAGTCTGAATCTAACGATGTTCTGAGGTTTATATGTACTCTAAAATATGCAGCATAAAAAACGCTGTCGATGTTTCTAAAGTCACAATTGCGTATCATATTTAGTTTCAGAGAAATGTTTTTTTTTTCTTCTAAATACTATATTGGTTGAAAAAACGTTTTTCAAAAAAATAAATCTTAAAAACTAAATATGCTAGTGAAATGGGGATACGAAATATTTCATTTAAATAGCTTAAATTATCAGTTTTTTTATATAAAAAAGCAATGTCCGAAAAATGGTCTTCATAAAACACTGTGCACTGCTCTTACTATTTTCTAGAAATATTATGAGGAATTCACACTTGAAAATATATAAATAATGTAGACACATTATTTATATATTTTTAAGTGTGAAATATCAAAGAAATAAATAATCTTAAATTAAAAAAGTTTAATCATTTAAAAACCGAAAAATTATCAGCTGTAATAACGCTTCGAAAACATTTGACGGAAATGCAACTTTTTAGACGAATTCCAAAAAAATTGAAGATGCAGAATTTCCACCCTTATTTGACAAAAGAACGGCCACAAACTGCTTCATCAAATAAATACTAAATGCATGCGGTTTTAAAATTTGGTTACATAACCTAGCAGTTTCACATATACAGGATGTATCATATATACAGCCGTCCCATAAATTTGGGTCGAGTAGATATTGAATTTTGTATGGAAAAGTTTATACATTTTTCGCAAATTCGATGTAAGGAGAAAGTTGTATCACACCTTAAATTACACCACACCTTTTTGATACATTCTGTATCAGAAAGGACGCAAGGACGCGAAAGGGTGTAACTCACTCCTTTTTCCCATGGTAGGCAGAAACTATTGAACGCCACTTGCTACGATTCTGTCCAAAACTTGTACTGATATTTTCGAATTTCTATTAAATTTCCTTATTATTGTCAATATTTTTCTTTGGGATTCCTTTGAAGGGCGCAACGAGCTTTCGCCGCTAATAAATGAGATAGAGCGAGGTAAAGAGTAGGGGGTTCGCGCGCAAATTTAAGTATATCCTTCGTATTACAAATACACATTTTGAAAATGTATACGTAATAGAAAAAGTAGTTTTGTTATTATTAAAAAAAACCGATGACCTTAGATCCGATAACCGGAGTATTTACGCCGTATTATGTTGTTTTTTAGAGATTGTATGACTTTGGATTTTTTGAAGTGAAAACTTCTTTAGGCGCGTTAGCACTTTTTTGGTGAACAAAAAGCGTGGAACTCGCGTCATCGTATCCGAACGCTTTCTATGAGCTATAGATTTTCTATGAGCTGTATACTGTGTATATATGTGTACTTTTTGGGTGAACAAAAAGCGTGAAACTCGCGTCATCGTCACCGCACGCACTTTTCACTTCTATCGGCAGGCCCCAAAGAAGAAAGAAGTGTTTCTAATGTGTACGATTTATGGAGTGAATCCTTAAATATCTTATATATCAATTGCAAAACTAAAGGTTAAGTAATAAGTTAATAACGACGAACCAAGGGATTAAAAGTAGGTACGCAATGCCCAACGCCCTAGTTTCCTCGGTGCGCTCTTAATAGATTAAGTAAGCAACAGCTTTTAACACAACATAAACGCCAAAACGAAAACTTGTCAGATTTTAGGTTATCAACACAAGACCGTGATTTAGCTGAGACTGATCTATTACTATATAGCTTTCACCCGCGACTTCGTTCGCGAAGTCGATAAAATACAGTCCATGTTACTCGCTGATAATGTAGCTTTCTGTAGGTGAAAGAATTTTTGTAACTTGTTAAGTATTTTTTGAGGTTATCCAATAAAAAAAACACACAAAAGTCAAATCTATTCTCTATAATTTTAGTTTAGATGAGAGGTAGTGTCATAAATGGAGTTACTGACATTGTTTGACTGTGGTTTGCATTTTTAAATTGACCTACTTCAAAATAATAATAAGTGTTTGCTCAACATTAACATTAGATATCTGTTGAATATACCTATTAGGTTATACATCAGCGTTTTATCCATATCCATACTAATATTATTAAAACGAAAGTAAATTGTCTGTCTTTTTGTTACGGATTTCGATGAATTTAGATTAAATTTGGCACACAGATGGACATGACCTGGGTTAGGACATAGGATACTTTTTATTCCAGTAGTACGTTCCCAAAATATACTTTCCGATATCCCCGTGGCCGAAGCCGCAGGCACAAGCTAGTATAGTAATAATCTATATGAAATTATTTTATAGTAAAACTTAAAATAACAAAAATCTTGATTACAAATACACTGTTCACCTCAGCACCTCAAACAAGCAGGTTTTGCTGTCTAATAACAGTGAGCAAAATTCGATTTTGCTGCGAGCGTGAGACAAAGTAACATTTTAATTATTTTTTTTAAATGCCGAGAACAGTGTTGGGTCTACTCACAAAATTCTAAAGATTTGAACTTCAATTAGTTTTGTCACTTTCACTTCGATACGAAAAAAGCGAGAGATAGAAACAAGGCGATTCGAAGTTCGATTTCAAAATTTCATACCTACCTACTAGGCCCAAAAAAGAAACAAACAATAAAACGTTCGGATACACATAAAACCTTAAAATTGCAAATCATCTTTTAAGGTTTTATTTAAATTCTGTTTTATTACATTTTTGGAACGATGTTCTTAAGCGGCTTGCGGTAAGACATAAATTCCACTCTTCACAATATAATTAACTGGCTGACGGCTAATAACTTAATTATCAACTTAGAAAAAACTAAATTAGTTAATTTCGGGCGTAACAACAAAAATAACAACATCAATATTCATTATAATGAGATGAACATTGAACAAGTTCGCTGTGTTAAGTTTCTAGGGCTTTCTATAGATAACGATTTGACTTGGCAAACACACATTGACACAATATGCAATAAACTTAATCAGTACTCATATGCTTTATATAAATGATCAAAGATTGTTGATCAATCAGTTCTTTTGACCGCATACCATGCTTATGTTTCGTCGACACTGAGATATGCAGTCATATATTGGGGCAATGCCACTAATAGGGATTTAGTGTTTAAAGCGCAAAAAAGATGTGTACGTGCGATTGCTGGTATCCGTGTTCCTGATTCATGTGAACCATACTTCAAAGATTTTAAAATATTTACCTTTCCTGCAATTTACATTTATGAAGTAGCCGTATTTATAAAAACAAATGAAAATCTATTTGATAAACTCAAATCGAAAAGATATATGTTAAAAATGTCTAATGTACCACATAAAACGGCTCTATTTAACAAAAGCTTCTTTGGCATTGCATCAAAAATATACAACAAAATACCTATTGACATTTTGAGCACTAAGGAACTTACCAGTATTTAAAAATAAATTACGAAACTTTTTAATTGTTATTTGCATTCTATACGATCCAAGATTTCTTGAATTATTGATTGATTTGTTTAGACATTTAATTTAACTGTATTTTGACATTTTGACATATTATTATAATAATTAAATTTGACATGTAAAATAATTTTCAATTTAATGCTAATACATAATTATTTACGCAGGACAATAACTTGTTAAGACCTGTAACAAACATATGCCCGCCCGCCCACAATAAAGATATTATGATTATGATTATGATTAAGAGTGCACTGGCAGAAATCATCACGCGAAAAGGCGCTTGCGACTGTCTCCTTCTAATTCAAAGAGAAAGAAGGACGAAGAGAGATAGTAAGTGTGAATTTGGTCGAAATGAAAATCCAAGATGGCGCTTGCGAAAATTTTCACATTTTTTCGTCATGGGTGTCGTTTTCATAGTTTTCGAGGGTGCTAAAGTCGATAGTGAGGTCAAAATATAAATCCAAGATGGTGGCTGCAAAATACGAGGTGATGAAGATTATGTAAAAAAAAACCTTGTCCGATTCGAAAATCTGGGGAAAATGGGCATATGGTACTGCAGTAACATTACAAAACAGTATTTTTATGATTATTATTGATATTAAAAAAATATTGGTATTTAAAATTCACATTTTTAGTTCCAAAATTACCCCAAATCCATAAAAATATTGCAAAACTCATAGACACCCGCTAAACGACGGCCGCCGCCCGCACCAAATGTAAAATTCGGTCAAATTCACCATTGAAAAAAAATGTGGGGATTATTTTTTCTTTATTCCTGAAAATTTCCACATAAATATGCTCGATACCTAACAACACCCGCGCGGATCGGACAGGGTTTTTTTTACGTGTTGTATGTTCTCGCTGCTGAGGTGAAAAGTTGTATGTGTTAGTTATTTGCATCTCGTGTCTTTGAATCCCTCGCAGCGCTCAGGATGCTAACCTAGAATCACTCGCTACGCTCGTGATTCAATTATAGAATCCTTCGCTTACTCGGGATTCAAAATCGACACTCGCAGCAAAAAACAACTTTGCTCTCTTGTTGCACAAATAACTATTAATTGCACTTCTGTCCTGATTCTATTCAGTGCCCCATTTTCCAGCTTGTGCCAAAACACAGCTACTTTCTTCAAATGCTCGTAACGAAATAAGATCATTTATTCTGAACACATGACTAGTTCAAAGATATAAATCTGTTCACACATCACTTAGTACATCAAATTATTGGTGCATTACTATAAAGTGAATGTTTCAGTAATTGTATTTTTGTAGCGTAAGTTTTTTATTTGTCTGTTAAATTATTAGGGGAAATTATCAATCATTTTGTGTGAAGGGGATGCGCATAGTTTTTTAAGGTGTAACACCTTTTCTCTCGCTTTCCTGAAGTGTGTAACAGGGAGCCAGGGAAGCGCGTGCTATTTGATTTGACCAATGAGTGCACGCGCACTACAGATGGTACTGTAGAGGTTTTACGGCTGGCAGTATGACTGGCAGCTATTCTAACATTTAAATATAGAATTACTTTTGAATAGAAACATGTCCCCATATTGTTAATATTTTGTCCCGGCGGCGGCGTTAGGTAATTGTTATATTATATAAGATTAAAGACTACGTTGAAGACAAGGAAGTTTGGCAATATTTCCTTCTGCACATGTGGCTTCCCTGGTACCTCAATAACGGCATTACTATGTAAATTTCTATTAACTGTTCCCAAATTAAGATGATTATTTTTTTTTTCTTTTTTTTTTCTTTTACGTACTTTTTTGACATAATCTTTTCGTTATTTGACATTATATAACTTCATTATACTATATGTTTTATTAAATTAGATTTATTACAGCTTTAGTGGCAGTCATGTCATTTGGTTTAAATAGGTTTTGAATTTGTTTTTTTTTTAAATATAGATTCTCTTCTTTTATATTTTTTGAATGTGAGAACGTTGTAGGCATAACCGACTTGTAGATCTGTCGATCATTTTCTATCTTGCTAAGTACCTGGTACTTGTTGATAGGCCTACAGTGTCCTCTCATACCTATAAACACTGTAACTTGAAAAGATTGTAAATACCATTTACTTTTAAAAGAGTAACCGTGGAGTTTCTTGCCGGTTCCAATTGGTCGTTTGCTCCATAGGAAACGACCAATTGGAACCGTGCACCTAGCTTCTGACGTTTCATAAGTGCCCTTGTAGGTTTATGTGAAATAAAATATTTTGAATTTGAATTAGGTTTAGGTAGGGATGTTTGAGTGTTGGAATGTCTTAATTTGAAAAAAGTCTCTATAGTACCGGAATACGTCGTTCCATTTATTCAAGGGAGGCGTAGCTGATGTAGAGGTTTCACGGCTGGCAGTATGACTGGCAGAGATATTCTAACATTTAAATATAGAATTACTTTTGAATAGAAACATGTCTAGCATTTGTTCTGAGATAGTTCGGTTTAGGGCTCCGTGTCGAGCAAGCGTTCTTCTTTATGTTGTAATTACTTAAGTGTTTGAAATACAGAGGTCCTCTGGACCCCATAAAGTACCTCCGCGGTTTTTCTATTTATAGTTACTAGCCCTGCCAACCCATTTTCCGAGGGGTTGGTACTGTCAGTCAAGAACACAGGTAGTCGCATATGATGTGCGACTAGGTACTGTAAGCAAAGAATATACTTTAAGGCTCGCTCGTTTATGGGGGATGCGCTATGGTAGCCCGCGAAATTCTAATTTTCTTACATTTTTTAGGTAAGAAAATTAGAATTGGTCAGTGTCAGGTTGTATGTTGTCAAAGTATGATTCGCGACCGTAACAAATACCTAGTCAGAATTGAACAATAAAAAACCGAGTTAGAATTGGTGTCACATATCATGATTTCATGAAATAGTCATTCAATAATCAATAGGGCAGTTTAAAATCGAAAATTCCTAAAAAAAAACTAACATGTCGTGAAGAAGGTTTTATTGGTTGTTGTTTTCTTGGTCAACCATTAATTAACATGACAACTTACATTTTGAATTGAAAGAAGCATAAGGTTTTAATGGGTCCAATTCCTAGGTTGGGAAAATTCTTAATAGATTGATTCATCAGGAATTATACTTCGCCCTGTTTCGCTTTAGTGAAGTATTCATTTTTTGAAGAATTATTTGTTTTTGTGGCACTTAGTATTTAAGCAATAGTCATAATTTTAATCAGTGTCTATTATAGTGTACGACCGACAGTGGATTTGCTTTCGAAAATGAAAAAAAAAAAAAGCTTCGGCTCAAAAGTCTTATTTTCGGCTGAAAACGAATATGATTTAGAATAATTTAGACGTATCCACTGTACCCTGAAATCTTGTTTTTTTAATATGTAATAGTAAAATATAGGCTTGAAAAGAAATAAAACTCGAGAATTCCATTAGAGGATACAAAAAAATATTTACCTGATATTGCCAAACTTTACGAAGTAGGCCGAATGACGCGCGACTATTCACGAATTCCTGAATTTCTGCTTCGCCTGGTTTATGGCCGAAAACGAAACGAAAACTAAAATATTAATATAAATATATACCTACATGATTTTTTGGTCAAAAATGGCTGAAAACAATAACGAAGCTTCGGTCAGTCATGTCTGGCGGAAATATGTAATTTATCTCGGATTACTATCCGAGATAAATTACATATTTCCGCCACATGATAGCTAATTTAATAATTTTCCGCTTTAGATTAATTCGCATCATAAATCACTTTCACTCATTCTTTCAAAAAATTACTCTCCATTAATCATAAACGAACTAATGGTCAATGACTTTGGTACATTTATTTAAGATTAATGTAGTAACTACCTACGCAAATGTTCCAGTTGGAGTTCCTGTTTAAACTGTGTTGACTAGTCCTTCTGTGGAAACTGCTGAAAATTGACTAGCGTAGCGTTTGAAAGAAAAAATGTTTATTCTGCACAAATAAAACACGCAATATAGAATGGGACTTTCCCCAGGTAGATGGACCGGTGACATTACAAAGGCGACTGGGTCAGACTGAATGCAGAAGGTGAACAACAGGGTGTTATCACATAACTTGGCATATTGTCCAGCAGTGGACTGCGATAGGCTGAGTTGACTGATTTTACATCTTTTTTTCGAATCGATGGTGCTTTTTAATTTAGATGGCCATGCGTCAGTGGCGTTCATTAAATACTCCAAAGTGCACGTGTATAGACACTTGGTATATTCCAGCAAATGGGTCATGTTCTGGACAGTACTGCACCCACATTGAGTGTCGGACTGGTCTGTAATCCCATATTTTGCCGAGTTGTATTAACCAACCATGTTTTGCTTACACGACATGGTAAATGCAGGAACTATAAAGCAAGCCTTTTAGCATCAACTGGGCCCAAATCCACCAGACTGCTACTGCGAAATTCGTGGTGGAAAAACTCAATAAGTCTGCCCGACAAAATAAAGCGATTTATTTCAGACTTATTGAGCTAGTTGCACAAAGAAAGTCCCAATAAGAAACTGCTAAAATATACATAAATTATACAGAATTTAAAACTAAGTCGTTTTCAAGTCTGTCTGTGTGATTGTTTTCTCCTTAATTACACAATGGACTGTGTCACGATTTACACCATAATTTAGAGAATTAATTCTTCTCTGCGAAATGTTTACTGTATATTTGCATAAAATATAAAATATTCACCTAAATGCAGCTTTAACTCTTGTCCACTTTGAAACTTTTGACTTCTCAACTTCTTTCATGAAAATCCCTTCGGACCTCCTTCTCAAAGGAGTGCCAGGGGCCGCATCACTGTCATCTCCTCCCGCAGACCTCGACCTTTGCTTCCGGAGCAGCGACCCCCCGAACCTCGCATGACCTTTCCACTTTGACCCTGACCTCTTCATGCCCCGGTTACCCATCATCACGGAATCAAAGAGTATTTGTCCATATTCGCACTCGAAGTCGGCGTCCAAAGCCTCGTTTATCAATTCCAACTCTTTGGTTTCCGATTTCAATCTTTCATTCTCATTGTCTATCCTCTTATGGGCGCTATGGAGTCTCTTCAAATGATTCACGTCTTTTAGCCTTTTTAAAAGACGCGTGTTATGTTCTTTTAGGGTCATAAACTGGTCTAACAGTTCCAGTAATTTTTCTAACTGATCCAGAGCCTCGACTGTGTCTTTCGTGTTCTGAGCCGCTTCTTTTCCTCGTTTGGAAATGGCATCGTTCTGGTCTCGTAGCCTTTGTAGCATTGATTCGCATATTGCTCCGGGATCTGTTAGTTCTCCATCATTGAGAGACCAGTACTCCTCAGGAGGGGACGGGCCTGCCGTGCACGGGGAAGAACCTTCAGCATCAGAAGGAGTTTGGGGAGACTTGACGGAGAGAGTTACAGGGGGCTCTCCTCGACGTCTCTTGTGTAGAGATGTGCCACTCGGCGGTAACTCGGCCAAGTCTTTCGGCTCTTTTCGTTCAATTTTGCTATTCTTCTCATCTACTGCGTGACCGACGTCGGTGACGTCACTGCTTTCTTTGAGTGACGTCATGCTGCAGCCACAGAGTGTCGGTTTGTGTCTGGACTATTTATAAATGAAAATAAAAACACGTGCATCGTCCGGTGGCACGGCACGACAACTTATAACGGAATGCATTTTAATACAATCTTGATTTCTATTGAAACATTCTTTTATTAATATGTCTACAATTATTAGGGCATAAATAGGATTATCACATTACACTTTGTTTAACACTTTCATATCACTACACACTTTCACTTACACAATTCAGTTAAACTATTTTAAAGCTGTATACATACTACATTATTTTTTAAATTTAAATAACAAAATTAAGCACTACTTTTATTGTTTTATGTATTGGGTATATTTTTTAATCAATTATTTATTAATATAATTAAAAACTGTTAATATTTAATTGATCGTTAGCGCCGCCCAACGCGTATGCGCACGTACGGCGGGCGGGCGGCCGCGCACTGCCGAGCTTTGTCGATCGCCGGCGGAAACACACGAAAGTTTCCGAAGGCGTATTTTTAACTTTTACATTCCATACATTGTAGGCGTAGAAAAATGTTCTTTATTGCGACGTGTTAAGGTTTAACTATTATGTAAAATGTAATTTTGTTGTAATAATACATTCTTAATGCTCACACGCTGCTTCCGAGCCGCAAGCCCATTAACCCATTTATGAAAAAGGGACTAAAAATCTCGTTTTCTTGTTTTATACGCGATTTAGCAGCTGATTTTTAAATGCCTGACGTTTCAAGAACATTTCTCAGGCAAATATTTTACATATTTACTTGAAAAATGTTCTTGAAACGTTGTGAAAATGTTACTGAGAAAGAAAATAAAGTCACTTTTATCTGGTAATACAAACAGATTATGTATCTACTTAAATTATTTATCGATCTCAATTATATATTTTCCTCTAGCAGGCTTAGTGAAGGCTTACTGCGATCACCAACGTATTTGCAAAGCGTATACAAAATAGTTTTCTCTCAAACCATTTGTAATAAAATAAGGCGCAGTCCACCCACATTGGGCCCGCGTGGAGAGTTGCGGCCCACTCTCCCTCACACAGAGGAGGCCTGTGACCTAGCAGTGGAAACATATGCTGATTATAAGCATCATTGTACAATTAAAAGAATATTTTGGCCTATTTTTCTTACTTTCCTAGTCCGATTTAATATTTTTCCCTCAAAGCTTCCATGAAGGTATAAATACCAAAAAGAATTTTATAAGCTGTCAAAACTGTCAAAAGAAAACTGGAGCAATTGGCGTCAAGATTATTATTTTTCTGCAAACCTGACAGCTTTTAAAAAAAAGAACAATAGTGTTCAAATCAGTTCAAACAAATTTTCTGCCATGTCAACACATATTTTATAATTTTTGAGAAATTTTTTTTTGGTCAAAATTTTTGTTGTGACGGCGAGCAACAAAAAGGGTATGTATTTAAAAGTTGTACCAAGTTGCAGGTATCCAAAATTACCGTATCCAAAACGATCTCCCAGAATGGTTACCACGCATTCTTCAGGCTCTGAGGACGGTATGCTCACTGTGAGCGTGTCAGTGTCACACAAGACACTGAATACAATGATTAAGTGCTTATTATCGTAAAAAACCGGTCAAGTGCGTGTTGGATCACGCACAATGAAGGGTTCCGTAGTTGGGATGAAAGTTATCATTTTCTTAAATGTCTAAGTATTAATTTTACAATTATAAAAAAAACCCTTTCAACAAGTCCTTTCATTTGATATGTCACACGGTACAGTTTGTAAAACCTTTTTTAATTTTTCAATTTGCACCCGAAAAGTAGGTATTCAAAATTCATTTATTAACGTTACACGTCCGTGTTTGGGTCACAGAAATTCATATATGTGTACCAAATTTCAATTAAATTGGTCTAGTAGATTTGGAGCAAATTGGCGGTGACAGACGGACAGACATTGGCCGCACGGTACCCTAAAAATGTTGGAAGACTTGTCAGATTTCATCCAAGGAACTGTGCTGTGATGACATCTAGAGACAGAAGCGGAGGAATTGTTAGTGTATTTTGAAAGCACTACACTGCGGAGCATTTCAAAAAGGAGAAAACACCATGGTAAAAGGTGCTTCCGCTATCTTCTTCTTATCGTGTGGTTAGTGACTAACGTGGTGTCAGAGTTTTAAAGCCGCCCATGGGCCTCTGACTTGGCTTCACATGCCGTCGAGAAATAACTCTCAGGCATGCCGGTTTCCTCACGATGTTTTCCTTCACCGTTTTTTGAGCAAGTGATAATTATATAATACGCACATGAATCCGAAAAGTCAGAGGTGCGTGCCTTGGGTTCGAACTCGAGACCTACGACTTGTCAGTCTGACGGTCACACCACTAGGCTATCACTGCTTCCGCTACAATAAAAGGTCAGATCTTCCTTTAAATCTGATTGAATTAACCAAATTTCGTACCGTGAGTGAGTAGCTGTTACTCGTGTAAAGATTTGCGCGCGTGATGCAGATCCTTCTGTCGTCAGTAACTGTTGTCAGATCAGGAAGCACTGTTGATGTACTTTATCTCTCATACCCGAGGGGGTATGTCTAGTCTCGGATAACACTGACATTTTGCTGGTACGTACTACTCCATCATAAAACTAGACGGTAAAAAGTATATGTTAAAAATACCTTTAATAAAATACTGTAGTTGTACATACTGCTGTTAATTACCAAATACCAAACCCTTTGCCTCTGCCGGGATTCCAACCGAAAGACAAATGCCAAAAATTACAATCTGACCACATTTTCTTTCTAACAAAAATTGATATTTACCACAAAACTTTACAATTAGAATTAAAAGTTAAGTAACACAACTCAAAGCCACACAGTTGTTACGAAAAAACCTTACAAATTTATGAATTGTAGTGACAAGTCTACAATATTGTAACTCATACATATTTGTTATTTCTGTGTTACATCTTACCTCTCGCTTTCCTGAAATCAAAATCTAAGAAAAAAACACTGAAATCTCTTAACGACTGGTTGACACTTCCCGTGACCCAAGGGCTGGTTTTTACCTTGGCCAGAGGCTAAGCATTGCCATACAACGTGGCAATGCGGCCAGTCTCTTGGGCACACTACCAGTCGACAGCGATGCGGATGAATTTTTCGACGCTACAGTTTTAGTTTGTACTGTGGAATTAGCTATCAAAAAAATCTGTGGGAGTGATTTCGTGAAAAGGGACGAAAGTGCGGAGAAGTCGAGAAAACGCGTGCTATTTGATTTGTCAGAAACGACCTTGACGAGCCCCGCTCCTTTAGGGTTGATTTCACCAATGAAACTGAACGCGATCAGCATTTGTAAAACGCGTTCAGGAACTGTCAGTGTCAAAATGGTTTTGGAATATTGTACACTGATAGCTCTTGAACGCGTGTATGTGCTGAACGTGTTCAATTTCCGACTACTGTAAGGCTCGCTCGGTTTTTTTTCTATTATATTTTTAGAATTGTACACTTGTAAAGTTTTGTATTATAAAACCGACAGGCGTCTGGTGACAATTTGAACATTTTTAGGGAAAGAAAGTAATGTATATTTGGCACATGTTTCAAGTACACACATAAACGAGTGTTTTACCTATACATTTTTTTCATAGTTGCATTATTAAACAGCACCTGTTTTGATAATGTATAAAAAAAAATACAAAAGTATTTTTTTGACAAATGTGGTTTGTCAGTTATATTGAATAGGCCCCTGGTCTTTGTCTCGCCAGGTGACTACTGAACTGGATATCGCGCGGCGCCATGGAATCCGAAGACGAAAAGAAAAAGAAGATTAACGATGACTTGGTGGTGTTCATGCGTAAGCGCAGTGAGACCGAAGCGCCGCGATACACCGCCAGATTGAAGACCTACGTAGATTTCCAGCAGAAGTAAGTTTTAGTAACATTGCCTGTCCTTGTCCATAGAAACCTGCTACACTTTGGAATGGGCAACTAACTTCATCTCCCTGACTGACCGACTCTTTGACAATTCAAAAGTACCTGTAAATGGTTTATTTGCAATAAATACCTACTTTTAGTTTGAGAAGTCTACTGCTGGACATTAATCAAGCGTCGCCGAACCGACCGGTCCTGTGCTTGTCCAATCCAGCGGATTCACCAGTTCAACGGTCCACCTTGTTGGAGGACTTTATACACGGCGCATTCCGGTATGAGGTCGCCATTCTAGAACTCTTTGAGCCCCTCTTAAGTTCGGCAATTCTTAGGGCTATGTCGTTACCTTGGTCTTCCTGGGGAGCTCTTAATTTCTGATGCGATCATGCACGGAAAATCTGAGCAATTGCCTCTCGTTGCAGTAGTATGACGGATTGCAATAAATAAAAGAGCCTCCACAAGTAGTAACAAGTGTCAAGCTTGGTAAGCGCAAATATATTTCAATTAGGCACAAAAAAGGCACTCATGAACGTCAACTTTTACAAAAAAATATATAATAATTGATTCTAGTCGCCCATTCCAAAATGTAGTTTTCGTATGGAGAAGAATGAATGGGCAAGAAACTCCACCGTTACTCTTTTAAAATATTTTCACAATATCTTGTATACATTAATTATATAATTATATGTGAAGACGATGCACCTAGAATAAGATTACTATACCACGACGATAGGTAAAAAGAATGAAAAATGAAGGAATGACATAAATTAATTGTGTGATAGATGCATGGTGCTCACATATTTACAAACATTGTAAAATTATACGATATTCCTAACATTTTAACAAGTACTACTAATAATAAGTCAGTGTGTGAGTTCAAGTAATCACAGAATATAAAATCAATGTTATAAAAAATAATATTATACAATTAAATTGGCAACAAGTTAGATTTTGTCTAGATTCTAAATTGTCCTATGGAGCAGGACCAGCATGTTTCCAAGCATTTTTATCTTGGATATAATCCTCTAATTTGTAATATACTTGTTTACAAAGTGTACTTTATAAATGAGTTTTAAATTTTCTTTCATTTAATTCTAATATATCACAAGGTATTCTGTTGTAACATTTAACACAGTACCCCATAAAAGATGTATTACTTTAGATAGTCTGAAAAATGGTCTAATCTTTTGTAGTATGATGCTATATAATCGAATAGTACAGAGTCATATAATCATACTAATTTTGTTACACAACAATAAAATTAAAACACGCCTGCTATAGTTTTGAAACCATTTTGTCGCGTTGTCTAAACTTTGCTAATATAATTGCATCAGGCGTCGCCGAGCAGCAGCAGCGCGTCGCCTCTCCGGTGGTAAACCAAACTCCGCTTCCCGGAAGAAAAACGATAGTGACGTTAAGGAAAAGAGCGCGGAGAATCAGTGAGTATTATTGTATATAATTTTTGTTAAATAACATACTGAGACTTTAAAATAATATCACCTGAGGCAGTTTAAGAGATTCACTTGTTTTCACTTGTTGACCTGCTGCTTCTGTATCCCGCAGCTAAAATTGTTTAGAAGCAAACAAAGCTTATTTTGCTTTGTTGTTTGCCTTCAAAACAATTTTCAGCAAAGTCCATTTGATTATTTATATATTTTCGTGTAATTTGAATTAATTCGCAAAAAATCATATTTAGTACCTAGATATAGTTTATGAAGTAGGTACTTGTTTGTTTATTTTTAATTAAGTATTGCTGTTTAAGTAGATTCACAATGTACAACATTATGTGTAAAAATAAAAATGTTCTAAACAATACATTTTACCCATCTCTGTGCCGTTAAGGACATAATTATATGCAGATCTCTGACCTTTGGAACTGATCCAACTTATTTTTCCAGTGAACAGCCCAGTAATGAAGAAGATCGCATGAGCAGAAGGTAACTACTATTTACAGTCCTCAGTTTTTTTACGTCTGATTTTGCACCACTGCTGCACTGTAAAAATCATAGTGATCTTTATTTCTCATTACAATATGGTTGCTGTTGCCAGAGGTGAAATAGCTGTGGAAAAACTGTAGCAGTTTACTCGTACCTACCTTTTCACAGGGTGTAACGCATCGACGAGCGAATTGTTACCATGAATTCAGTACATGAATGTATGTTGATTCAGTTTTAGACCCATTACAGTCGATTTTTATGCCAGTTATCTTTAATAAAAATGAAATGCTGTTCGTTGGTAAGTGCAGGGGTACTTGAGTACGGCTGGACTGATTTAGCAATTTTCTTATCAGGTTCTTATAGAATTAGGTTGAAAATTAAAAATTCTGGAAAGCTGCAAGTGCATTTTCATATGAATTTTGTATGAATTATTTAAATTTGTGAACTGGGTGAAATAGGTTAGGTTTGGTTAGAAATGTGACCAACCGCTACTTGCAAGTTGCACATAGCTTCTCTCTTCAGTAAAAACTGTTTTTTCTATTCCGTGGTTTATTTATTATTAAGGCGAGGTTTTCCGTGCCTGTAGGCCTTTGAAACGCTACCTCCGCCTCCCCCAAATCATTAATAATACGATGCACCGCAATTATAATATTTACGATGCACCGCCGACTATTTCGCGGAAAATCCATGCCACAGCATAAAATATTTGCAGTTGATCAACTCGGTTTTTCTTAGATTCGATCTTTTCAATAAGTTTACATTTTATGGGACCTACGGTGTAATGAACTAAAATGATTACTTAGAACTTTGAAACGCTACCTTCGCCTCCCCCAAATTATTAATAATACGATGCATCGCAATTATAATATTTACGATGCACCGCCGACTATTTCGCGGAAAATCCATGCCACAGCATAAAATATTTGCAGTTGATCAACTCAGTTTTTCTTAGATTAGATTTTTTCAATAAGTTTACATTTTATGGGACTTATGGTGTAATGAACTAAAATGATTACTTACAATGTCCTGTGTCTTACTGTTTCGCTTATACTGTGACCATTTTTTTTTTGTTTTGGATGTTTCCCACCGCTCATGAAGTAACAATTGCCGTACTTTATTGTCAAGTGACGTACCTACTGCTACAGCTATAATTTATCGAATCTATTAAGGTGAGTGGAAAGATCGAACGGATTTTTGATGAGATGAGCAGTGTTGTATTTGAAGTCTTCTGGAACAGCTTATGCTAAGTTTATATTTGTAAAGAATATAGAGCAAAGAGTATATTTTTCTGTCATATTGATAACATCCTGTTAAATCAACACCAACGCAGAAAAAAAAATGTGTTTATCACGAGAATGAAACAGGAGGAAGACGAAAAGGCGACAGGGAAAGATCGATATAGTTTCTAAAATCATTCAAATGAATATCAGGCGTTGTAGATGGCCTAGTCTATAGTTTGAAGTGCCTGGAAAATTCAGAACTGCCAAAGTGTCAAAATAACTTTAGTTAACAAAGATAAAAGGTTTTTTTTAATATATGTTACATGCTTACCCCACCGGGGGAAGATTGAAGTAGAGGTTTTCAAACTTTTCCCCTTTAATTGCTTAAAGTTATACTGTAAATATATCATCACTATCAATCATATTAATCCTTTACCTTATTCTAATAACGAGATACTACAAAACAAAATTTTGCATCTTTCTTTCATCTCTATCTTTAATATGTTCATCTTACCTCGTCAAATATTGATGGCTAAAGACGGAAAATTGTAATAAATCCTAAAATATGAAAAATAGCCATATTTAGATGTAATAACACAACTAAGAATTAAAAATAATGAGTAGATATTCCAATAAAACACTCGTAGCTCAAAGCTTGTAAAGTTACAAGACACGGGGTAAGATTAAAAAACTCGATTAATGCTATATATATATATTAATGATATATGCTGTTCTATACTTTTCAACCGTGTAGGTAGGTAGGTAAAACGGACTGGTGTTCGAAATCTTCTTGTTCAAATCTTCTCGATTTATCAAATGATCTGATAATGCAGAATCCAAAACATAATTAATATCTTTTTGCCCGTAACTTACTGTCATTTGTATCACTGCCCGTCATAAAAGCAAATCAAAAAGTATTTCCAGGATGTGCTTTCGAGCTCACCAACACCGTTTTATTGTTGGTTCTTTTGTTTTCAATAGCTTTTTTTTTTGTAAGAAAAAACAATGCTTTTTGAAATGTCCATTTTGCCGTTTAAACAAAAAGCTAATTTTATATTCTCTTCAGTCAATGTCTCGATTGCGGTGACCATGTTGCTGTTCGGTGCACATGCAGCCATAAGTTCGGTGACAAGGAGCTTCATCGTCGATAACGATCAGTACCTACTTCCAGTTCACATAGTACATTGCGAATTCGAAATTAGAGTATAGTGTGTGGAAATTTCGAATTCGCAACACACTAAACTTATCTGCATCAAATTGTCTAATGTTTCTTTTAGATCGTAAATCCATTTTCAAGCACTCACTAAAATAACCTTTTTATTTATTTTGGTAAATGCACAGAAAGTTTTTATTATTTAGTCCTTTGATTTCACTTTATATTATTTATTATTCTCACTCTGGCTTATCGCTTCTGGGGCCCATAACCTGTTAGGGTTAAAGGTTGGGGACACCAAAGCAAAGACCGTTCTAAGGATTTCAATAAAACGTTTATTATCCTTTCTTTATATTTAAGGTGTGTTTTACTAGAAGTGAGACGTGTGATCCCACACTAGGCTAAAAGTATAGTACAGTCACTATGAGAAAGTAAGGAACTGTAACTAACTGTACGCAGTTGTTTAGTTTAGTCAATGAAGCTGTTTCGTGAGACTGCTCCCTTAGCCTGCCTACACCCCGCGCCGTCCAATAGGGGCCGCGTGGGGAGGTGGCGGATGTTCCCGAGTCCGCCATCCTCCGGACCTGTTTACGGGGGCTGGAAGAGGGCGTTGTCCACCCTCCGCCAACGAACGGTCCGCTTGCTGCGGGGCGGGAGAGTGCTTTCGATCTCCCTTTCCCTTTCCGCAGCCTCCTTCGAAATTACGGTTTCACAGAAGATCACTCTATCCCACGACTCGGCGCTCCCGACCATCGAATAAGTAACTGCCGATAGCGACAGGTCGGCTCCGACTTCTGATACGAGGGCACGGCGCGGCTCCTTTCATGCGGGGCACACTCTGCCAGTGTATGCTGCTCCGTGTCCTCCCGACAGTGGATGCAGTGATGGCACCGAGAGTCCGGCTCCCTGTTTATACGACACAGGTACTTCTCGAAGCAGCTGTGCCCCGAGAGCACCTGCGTCGCTCGAAACGACAGGATGTTGATCCCTGGTGCGTTTCCTTATCAGAGTGCGCGCAAGTACCCGAAAGGGAGTGGCGCGATGGTTTCAGGTCCCACTGGTGCCTTGCTCGGTCCCCCTTCTGCCAAGTTGGTCGGCTGTGACATTGCCTAGCGAACCGCTGTGTCCTTTGATTAATTTAATGGTTATGCTATTGAGACTAACCACCTGGTTAAGGCACTGGTTTGCACTCGTATATTGGTTATGAGGACTCACCTCCAAGAAGATTCCAGCACCTGTTCCACTACCTGTTTTGGATCCATCCGTGAAGATGCGCAACTCTGCGGGGCGCAACACTCACATCGGCGATCTTCGTGAAGGTTGTATTTTTTATTGAAGACAAATTGTTTTCATAATGGGGAACTCCTTGTTGAGCCTCAAGCAGCGTGGTGACTGTTGTTGTTCTACTCCATGTCTGGAGAAGGCACTGCTGATGCTGGAGAATTGGATGTTGTCGAACGCTCCTTCGATGTCTATGAAAGGGGTCTCCCTTGTTTCATCGAAAAGAAATTGCCAAATTATCACTTCCCAAACAATTTTTCGCATAATTTCATTTGCCAAATTATTACTTAGCAAAAAATCTCTTTACAAATAATTGTAACGCAAACCTAATGTTTAGCATGTGAACGATTATACAATAACTTGTTTACCAACTAGAACTTTTACCAATTTTTATGTAGTCAAATATTTCAGTTCGAATTACTCATTTTACGCAAAAAAAAAATGCCAAATATTTAGTAGATTTTTTTAAAATAATTAATTTCTTGTAACTATGTAGTTCAGTTTCGGGTAGCCTGTTTTTTTCAATAGTTTCTTTCTATATAATCTAGTCGTTTTTGGCACTCGCCGGCCGCTGCCGCGGCACCGCTCGCTTCGCTCGCTCGGCTCGTGCGTAAGTCACAGTTTTAACCTAACCTAACCTAACCTTTATATTTTTGTCATACCAAATCGTATGACGAAACGTTTATTGTCTAAAGATTGTTTGCTGTAATAAATAATTATATTAAAGACCAAATGCCTAAATGACATTATCCTTGATAATATTCTGCCAAGTAAAAATTTGACCAAATGAAAATGTGCGTACTAAAATAATTCCAAACATTGCATTGGTATAAAAAAAGGTTGCAAAAATTTGTTTGGGTGGTGATTTTTTGGCAAAATCTTTTCGGTAAAACGGCAGGATTCCCTATGAAAGTGTCCAGGCAGGTGCTGTACTCGCGGCAGCTGCTTCAGCGCCTTGCAGATGGATTCCGTGGCGGTCCCGTCCGTGAGGGACGTCGGTGAACCTGCCTTTCCGACCCTGAAACTTCACGTACACTACCCTCAATCCTATTGAAAGACGGCACCTGGCCTCCATCAGGGTCAGAATTTGGAACACAGGCTCTCCGTAGACCCCTGCTCGTCTGGAATCACAACTTCACATCGTGCTTGTTTCTGGATCTCTGACTGGTTGTTGACGTCGGCCGTGGAGTGTCTTGCTTGAGAGGCAGGCCTCGAGAATGAATCTGCTTCTGGATAGCAGCGAGTACAGATAGTGCACAATCCATGACGATGCGCCCCACTCCGCGATTACTGTACTGTAAGCTGTACTTTAGTACGGAGCGGAGCGGAGCGGAGCGGAGTGGGGTGCGTCGTCGTGGATTGCACTATCTATACCTGGTCCAATACATCCGTACTGAGGATCCCCGTGCGACCGCACATGAGGTTATGGTCGAAGGAGACCTCCTTCGACCATAATCTGATCACCTGCGAACGAAGCTACGCCTAAACTGCCATAGCTAACTGGCAGTTTAGGCGTAGCTTCGTTGGGCGACCCGTTTGAATTGATCAAGACGCGGCCGCATAGGATCTCGATCTCCAGCGGAGAAGTTAAGCTGGCCGCTTGTCGGTTTGACCGAACGAGCGGCAGTGGCCTGTTTGTTTCCGGAGCCCTTAACTGCCCACCTACGAGCCTGACAACGCTCTTTCCTCGTCACACACAACACTTTTGTAGGAAAAGCTTTTTTTTTTTTTATAAGACTTGAAAATTTTCTTCTCTATTTGCTGAATTCTTAACATTTGCGCATCAATGTCCCTTACGACGTGTATTTAAAATACAGATGAAACTACAATATAATTATATTCGTATCTGGCGTGGTCTTGGACCGATAAGAATTGCCATCTTATGATTGCCAGCTTAAAATTGCTATGTATTAGTCTGCCGCATGGTGCGCAGGTGCGACTTCCGCACCATGCGGCAGATTTTTGTGGCATGCATTGTGTGTGTGTGCCCTGGTGTAGAGCTGGCTGTTGTTGTCATAACTAACTTACTAGTCGTTCAGTAAAGTATGTCGTCTTAACATTGTGAAGTGATCATGCTGCGTCAGAGCCTCATCTGGTCTATGTTGATTAAGCCGAAATCAGACGCTCCACTTTTTGTAAATTTTTGCCTTTCATTCAGCATCTTTTGTGTCAGGTGTCTTTCCGGTGTCAGTTTGTTGTGGTCATGTTGTGTGACGTATGTCTTCCTCCCCAGTAGACGCGGGGGTGACAAGTGCATGAACCGCACCCACTCGTTTTCCCGGTCCGGGACTCCCGAGGATGCGTGTTGCCGCCGCCGGCCCCGCCGCAAGAAATGCTGTCCCCGAAGACGCCGCCGCCGCTCTTGTGTAAATATACCCTTAATGAACTACTACTGGTGCCTCAATACGGTGCAAATCACTTGAGCATGATATTGTATATTTCATTGGCATGAATCAGCCGACATGCCGGGCTGAACATGCGGAGCCAAAATCCGAACTAATGCCACCATCTTGTTTTGTCAATAGGCACATCTTGTCACAAAATCATACATTTTTACGAACAACGCCCCCCTGGCAATGTTATTCAGGCCACAAAAGGAACTTGTACCACTCTACACGGTGCGTGAGTCACTGGACTCGCACAAATTTTGACGCAATCGCTTTCACGAGAAGCATCTAATTAGTGTATGGCAAATAAACGAATCTTCTGTCTTTCTTCTTTTCTTTAAAAGTGCATTGACACATTCGCCAAAAACACGCGACGTAATTCGGCCAAACGTGATATGGGTCGTTTTTGCTTTTGTTATCAGCGTCGCAAAAAGCGTCGGCGTAGCTGCCGTCGCAGACGCCGCCGCAGTTGTAGCCGCCGCCGGCGCAGGCGCAGCTGCCGTCGCAAACGTCGCCGATGTTGCCGTCGCAAACGCCGCCGTCGCTGCTAAACCCCCAACAGTGCTCGTCAGGCCTGTGCCAGTTAAATTCGGGGTAATGTTTGTGTTCAGACTTTTTCTAATAAAATTTATGTACCTAAACGTTTTTTTTTCTTTTCCTACGGCGCCATCACTCACACCTCTTTTTCCATGGTGGTAGGCAGACTCTTGCTCTCCATCTGTTACGATCTTATTCACTAGGTACTAGCTTCTGGCTGCGACTTCGTCCGCGTGGAAATGTCGGCCCTTGACTCACCGCGTCGCTTCGCAACGCCTGCCCGCGCTATTACTTTAATTTTCGCTTAGCGTTCTTTCAGATTTACCTGACTGAACATAACCTTCCTCAAGAATGCGCTATCCAATGCACGAAGAATTTTGCAAATCCGACCGGTTGTTCCGAATGGCCCAAGAGCCTGCAACGATCAGACCTTCGTTATTTTATAAAAAGCTGGAAGTTTCTCTGTGTATGTCCCCAATACAGGTAAGAACGATCCCCGAGTATGAAGTTTGGATCATGGTGGCTTTGATAGGTGGCAAAGGTGTATAAAATTCGTTAAAGTATAAAGCTCAGTTTTTATATATTTTATTTGGAATAATATTAGAAATCTGGATTTACCATTTATCGGAAAATTTCATTCTAAAGAATTACCTATTTATGACTATAAATCAGGAGAGAGCAGTGGTGGCCCAGAGGAAAGGGCCGCGACTTATGACTTATAGGTCGTAGGTTCCAACCCTGACAGGCGATTTACTTTGTGTCAATCATTTCATCATCATTGCTCTCAAAACGGTAAAGAAACGGGCATGTCCTAGAACGAAAAAATCGAAGACATGACATCTACCAACCCGCACTGGGCCCGCGTGGTGGTCCACTCCCTTTCAGTCCTCTCACAGAGAGTGACCAAACCATAATGCGAAAAGAAAGACGCAAATATCTATATAAGTATATATCGACTAATCACCTTTGCTTACAGGCGCTCCGACGCGACGGCCGAATTCTACAACTGTGATGTTTCGTGCATACCCAATCGGGAGAATTGCTATTAGGGACATACATGGCAACAACTTGTAAGGGATCAAGAAGCGCCTGCGGACTGGAAAGATTGCCAAGGGTGCTATGTCCGCAGCCGCCCCACGTTTCGGCCCGCATAACGTACGTTGGAAGGGCCATGGGAAGGTTGGAGTCCTCTCACAGACCGGAGGCCTGTGTCCCAGTAGTGGGAACATGAACATAGGCTGACTAAAAAATAAATTTGCTTAAAATTATTCTGTAAAATTTTCTAATCAATAGATAAATAAAACAAAAATCTTATAAATTAATCAATAATGTTTAGGAACTTTTGGATATTTATGATATAAACAAATAAAAAAACGTTAAAATCTTGATGATTTATAAAAATAAATATTGTTGACTATAGGCGGTCGGGTACAATTATTTTGATAGTAAGAAACCCAATGAAAAAATAGTTTTATTTATTCTGTTCATAGCCATTCTACAACGTGTACCTAATAAAAGGCTATCGCCGGCGGCTGCCGCGCGCGAACGCTTCTGTTAAAGGGCGAAGCACACCAGATGCGTGGCGTGACGTGAAGCGTGCACGCACCAGTTGTAATGTATGAAACTGTAGGAAAGATGCCAGACCAGATGCGTGACGTGTGCACGTCCGTGACCCACGCACGCAGAGCCGCATGATCTACTCACAAACTGAGTTCGCGCGCGTGTGTAGCGGAACGGCAACGTCGCACACGCGCCTGAAGTGATGACGTTGTATTATAGGGCGCTCCCTGTTAGATGCCAGACCGGGCACGCACGCACACGCATCGGTCATTTCTGCACGTGCGCACGCACGGCAGGTTGTATTTATTTACAAACAGAATACAGTTTACGAGTGTTTTTTTTTCGCAATGAAGACAATTTTAAAGGAAAATCTTATAGAAATAGTTCGTTCTTTGTAGCAGCAAAAGATTCTTGGCATAGTAGCAACAGAAAAAAAAGGAAAAATCTTTTTGGAACTTATTTTTTTCTCCTTCATCAGAAGAACTGCTGTTGTCTTACATATTTTCACCAAATGCTCTTAACTCAATATGGCTGCTGACAAGGTGGCTCGCACGTGCGTGCAGCAGTTACCTGCGTGACGTGTTACGTGCGCGCGCGACGTGTGCTGCTGCCCTGTCACACCGGTCTTGGCCGGTGTGACAGGGCTCGCACGCGCGTGCGCACGTCACGTCGCATGTCATGTCACGCTACGCATCCGGTGTTACCCGGCCTTGTCCTAACTAGAGCGCGCCAGAAATGTGTCCTGATTGCCGCTTTATGTTTAGACACGCATAACATTACTGGCAAATGCTCGCGGTGAGGGAGCACCTTAACACTAGACTCTCGATGTGTGCTCTAAGTTTAATTGATAAGTACGAGTAAGTGTGGGTGGATGTCACCAATGAAATTAAACTTGTTCAGCACATCTAAACGCGTTCAAGAGCTGTCAGTGTAAAATATTCCATAACAATTTTGAAACTAACAGCTCTTGAACACGTTTTAGAAAATGATGATCACGTTCACTTTCATTGGTGAAATCAGCCCTTAATCTTATTCATTCAAACCAATCATTCACTTATTTAAAACTAAGAAAATGTGACATTGTCGTATTTTACATAAATAATTGTGACATTGTGAAAAAAGGAAAAAAAAAGTATTTCATATGCCAGTTGATTCTTTGACATGGTCTGATTAATTCTACATACAAACTTACAAACAAACAAACAAATTTTACCTCTTTATAATATTATATATTACTAGCTTCCGCCAGCGGCTTCGCCCGCGTGATATCTTTATAAATTATAGCCTATGTTACTCAGTGCTAATATGGCATTCTACTAGTAAAATAATTTATAATATAAATATACTAATAATATATAAATATATAATATTAGTTTAGATTATTATATTATAATATATTATTTAAGTCGGAAATACGTTACTGAGTTGAGTAATCGGAACGCAAGCGCCGCCTAGCGGCGTTCGACAGAGTCTACAACATAACGCTTGGACCGGAGTTCATCGGTGGCGGTCAAGCAGTGAACACGTTTAGAAACTGTCAGATCTGAACTGTAGATGGTTTTTTTATTGCACAATAACCAACACTACCCACTGTATGCCCAAAGTAGTTAAAATATGGCTGATGATAATAACGAAAGAGACAGATACCCTTCTCCGTCACATATTATAAGTTTATAACAAAGATAAGAAGCCTCGTATTCACTGGGGGACAAGTATCCCGCGACACGTGTAGCTAGAGATTTATAATACGGGGCTTATTACACTAATGTGGCTTCGACCAAATACAGATCATATGTACCACATAGTTTTCTACAAAAGAAAAATGCACTGCATCACCATTTGGACATTCACAGTAGCAGTCCAGCTCATATGAGGCATGAAATTAGTCTTTAAAGCACGTAAAACATTCGATACTGCGCCTAATCCCCTTTTTTTCCAGTGTACTTTCTCCCTGGTCATGTTGGATTACCGTCACATTGGAATACGAGAGTGGAAGAGGCGAGTATAGATAGTGCAATCCACGACGACGCGCCCCACTCCGCTCCGGTCCGTATTAAAGTACAGCTTACAGTACAGTAATCGCGGAGTGGGGCGCGTCGTCGTGGATTGCACTATCTATAGACTTGTGTTCTATATATGTGCAGAATTTATCTTCTGCGTGGTTGGCTCATCTATTTTGAAATTGGCCGCTGTAACCAAAACTCGGTCAGGAAGATATTGTGAGTAGCATTTTAAATAGCTTCACTGTGGAAATGAAACAAGCAAAATGAATAATAACCAAACGTAATGCGTACTTGAGTCTTTATTTGAGGTAAAACTGGGGTTCAGGAAATAATCACTGGTATCTTGGTCTTGGAAATAATCTTATTATAAACGGACAGAGTTATTTTATTTATATTTTCATCTAGACAAAGTTCGGCATCGTGGTAAATTGCATCCGAAAGCCAAAAAAAAATAATTTTGTTTAAATGCCATTCAGTTCTTCTTCAATCTTCATTGTCTGTCTCCAAATAAAAATAATGTTATGCTAGATAGTTCAATAGAGGTGATAGTTATACAGGCTTTATAATAAAGATCCACTGTAGGTACTGGGTTCAAAATATCAATACTCGTAATAACAATTTACATAGTATTCTTATGTAGTCAGTTACGACTACTATGCCCAAATAGTATGGGAACACTTAAAAATCAATTATAACTTCAATAACCCACCCAAAAACCCAAGATAACAGATTTCTAAATATGTACAAAAAATATCACAAATCAGCCTTTCAAATTTTAACCATGATGTCTTCCAATCTCTTCCGCTGCAGGGCCGGTACCGTGGCATTCTCGTGTGGTCTCCCAACAGGTAGGAGCAGTTCCAGTCTTTCGTTCAGTGGCCTGGAAAGCAGGTCCCGGAGACGAGCGTTGCAGTTGAGGGGCGTTGAGGTCAAGGCTACCAAGCCGCAGTACTGGAATTTAGATAAGTTACGATTATTATTTAGATTATTAGAATTTATTACGGTTTGAGCATCCTAAAATAACGACCTAGATCACATAATTTTGCTAAAAACATGCCAAGCTTATCAAACTCTATTGTAACTTCCTACGTGCATCGATGCAATCAGCAATCCGGCCTTCGTAATAATATATGGTAATAATATATGGTCATAATTATGAGTATTATGACCATATATTATTAGAAGTAAGGATCGTAGGAAGCTCTTTTGCAAAATTGGATCTAGGGACCTCCAAAAAGATGCTGTTGCATCAAATTATCGTTTCTACACAAAGCTAATTTGGCGATAAAGCCAAAGTAAGAAGGCCTTTAGCTAAAAGCAAAGTAATAAATATTTTTTCTAGGTTGAACTTTATAAGCCTAGTCAAGGTAGGTTGTTAGTGATGATAGGTAATCAACCGCCAGAAATAAATGCTTTGATCTGCAGTTGATTACATGTTTACAATGTATGAGCCCAATGAAAACACAACTAATTTTATATGGTAGGTAATTCTGGGTAATGTAAGAGAAATAAAAACTACAGAATAAGAAATGCAATTTGGTGGGGTATAGTGGGTAGTAGGTTCAGAAATGTATCTGTACCTTGATATGCTCATTCATGTGAATGTTCTTTAAAAATAAATCAGCAGATTTATTTTTCACACTTTCAATCCTAATCCGAAAGAGTTTGTAAGAATTGCTAATCCATTGGTTCATTATGTTTGAACAATTCGTCCGCTCATCTGCTCAACAACGAAATGAAATTTAATTTGTTGACATTTGTAATTAAATTTTCTGTTATATTTAATTTATTTGTTGACAATTGTGCGTGATTCTGAATGTTTATGAATAATATGAGTATTTTTAATAATGATAGTAATGTTGCTTAGTTAATGGAATGCTTTCTCTTCTCTTCGTTTGTTTTCTTTTTTGTCTAGTAAATGTATTATATTAAATTTTTGCATATCGTAAGGCAAAATGTATCGGGACTCTCATCAAAATGACCATCATATCTATACACCTACATTATTGGCAAATAAATGATTTCTATTTCAAACGTAATTAATGTTGTTGAACTGTCAAAATGAAAGGTATTGCCATTAAATTGTGAGGGTGTTACGCAAAATCATTTAAATAATATACTTGGTGTTATGCAATTTCCCTAGCCAGGTAATTGTGTTACATTTCAGAGGCCCCAAAATAATCATCATTTAACCTACATGGATAGCCGCTAGCAATACTCCAGCAGCGATCGCCGTACTGATCTCGCTGTAGTAATGCATCCTCTTCTTCCCATCATCTCTCCAGGAATGGGTTTGTCTGAACACTAGAACCAATGCTGGTGCATCAGACAGATACGGCTTCACTGGCTTCGTGGCAAAGGGTTTCAAGTCTGTTACCCACTGCCTTGACATTCTCTTGTTGTAATTCAACTCTTCTTCTTCCTCCACAATCTCTCTTATGGCAGCTTTCATTTCCTGGTCTTGAACTACGATGAAAGTCCACGGTTCTGTATGTGCCCCCGATGGAGAGGTACCTGGAACGATGACATATTTATTATAGCATCGTTGAATGGCTCCGCAGGGAATGGGTGAATGAA
Organism: Xanthia togata; assembly: GCA_963853775.1. Classification (NCBI taxonomy): domain Eukaryota; kingdom Metazoa; phylum Arthropoda; class Insecta; order Lepidoptera; family Noctuidae; genus Xanthia; species Xanthia togata. The sequence continues at coordinate 2,577,947 of OY970801.1, forward strand.
AAAGTCATTATTTTAAGTGAACCTGCAAGGTCATATTGTAAAAGGTACTGCTAAGATTGTAAATGTACGAGCAGGGCTTGAAATACCGGCATTATTGGGAACCGGTATCATTAACTTTAGTGTGATACAGGTACCACTAAGCACCACTTTCGGTACTATTGGTATTTCTAATCAGTATCGGTACTGTACCGGATCCAAAACTGGTACCAAACAAATATTTCCGTAAATTAGTGAGAAAACAGATACTCGTATATAGTAAGTAAAAAAAAAAACACGTTTTAGCTGTGGTTAATTTTGAGATATTTACCCTATACAATCCGTCATTTGACTGATGTAGAAACGGCAAATTGTGTAATGTCGTACGGCATTTTGTTGTTGGGAAATGCAGCTGACATACAGAACCGAGCCATTTGAGCAGTTTATAACCTAAGTTGTAGGCATTCACTCAGGGATAAATTTAAAGATATAAACATAAAGACAGTCTCATCTCAATAATTATATGAGAACACAGAGAAATTCATAGCGTAAATACTAGAAACAAAGATTTTTATTGTGCCCAGGACTAGGCTCCATTAAATTTGTAATAATTATATTTAAGTGCAAAAGTATGCGTTTTTACAAAAAAAAACTCCCAAGCCATGTTAAAGAACTGAGCCTCAATAAATTTAAATCATTTGATATACAGAAACTATGTCAAAAAGGTTTTCTATAAAGTTATCGATTACTTAGACGACAAAAGGCTTGGGACTAATTAAGCTACTCCAATGTACCAAAGCTACAAACAAGTGTTTTAGAATCAACGACTACCTCGTATATGAGTTCATATAATTGTTTAGTTTATTTATGAAATTGTATTGCAATATGTGGTTAGCGAGCGACCTCGAAAATGGTCATATTATTCTTGCCTGAGCAACCGGCAGCAAGTTCGTCATGCTCCCTTAGATATCACTGCTTGCGGTAGAGTCGGGGGTCGGGTTGCCTCCTTCCCTCAAATATGGCGAGGGGGGTAGTGGCTGATCTTTGCATTATGCTCGTGAACGGGTGCTGCTTGTGGAGACTGGCCGTCTTGGTGGTCATGGTTTTGTTATTGTTATTAGTAATTAACTGTATATATTTTTATTTCGATGGTCCTTTTTTTTCTTTTTTCTTTTTTGGGTGGGAAATCATCAAATGACTTCTCCCGCTCTGGGCGGAGCGGGAGGGCGTGTCAGACTCTTACTGACTAAAACCCACCCGTGTTCCTTCAGTTGCCTGTGCAATGCCAGGGGCCTCGGTATCCCTTTCGGTCTTTCCCGCAACCCCGGCAGGCATCGGTCCCGTCGGACCCCTTTAGTCGCTGACATCTCTTTGAGGCGTGCCTGGAGCACAACGCGCCGTCAACCCGGGCCTGGTCCTTACCGGACGGCGAGCTACCCATTGCTCACCGTCCGCAAGCCCGTGCCTACGGTAGCCGGGAATCGGCCTACGATTCCCGACGCCCAGGGCATCTCCTCCTGCGGTGGCTAGGGGTGTGAGGGCGCGAAATCTGCCTCTCCCTCACGGGTTCCACCTCTTCATCCTCTCACGTGGCGGCCTCCCATGCCCCATCGCTCCGTACCATGGCCTGGACCAGGGCCGGACGCGACAGATCCCTGCCACCGATCGCCTCCACTAGGACACGGTGGTGCTCTGCCCAAGCCGGGCAGACCTCCACCTTATGCTCCACCGTGTCCTCCGGGTGATCCACGCAGTGATGACACGCCTGATACGGAACAGGAACCTCCCGGAACAGCCGTGTCCGGTGAGGACCTACGTCAGGCGGAAGGTGAGGATGCCGTGGCACCTCTCCAGCCACTCCTCAAAGAGGGGACTTATCGCAGCAATAGTGGCGTGCCCAGCAATGGGTTGCGACAATCGCACTCTTCATGACGCCATGAGATCCCGCTTGAGCTATGTCTGCTGTGCCGCGATTTCTCGCGGCATCAGAGTCAAGTCCCGGCGTTTCGCCTCCTCGCGCCACTCCCAAATGTGCGCGAGGACTTTTGCCTCCAGATCCCATGGCAGCAATCCGGCAAGGAACTTCGATGGTCCTAGTTTATTATTTGTGATTTCGAGTTACAGCTTTAATAGCTAGTACCTGGGCCACCGAGCTTTGTCTGGTGAAAATAGAGAATGCTCATTTACAGTACAGAATAGTTCATACTAATTCCATGCTGCCATGATAGTAGGTGCTTACTAATTCGATGCTGCCATGTCATTATTTTAATGTCATCTTGTTCTAAACTTTGAGCGACCGAGCTCTGCTCGGGTGCGACTTTTTATTGCAAAAATTTCATAGAAATCGTTAGATATAGATATTTTTAAACAAATATTGCTCATTTAATAGTATAAGATAAATGTAAACTGGCACGCCCATTATGCCTTGAGGCTTTTTATCATTTACACATTTTTGGCCATATCTTGAAAACTACTGGCCCGATTTTGATGAAACTTACACTGTTCCCTAAGTTGAAGTAAAGGTAAGCCAATGAAAAATATTTCAAAATCCGATTAATAGTTTTGGAAAAATGCGTGGACAAACATATATACACCTATAAAATTTTGTATATTCGTTTGGAAGCCCTAATATTTATCATATTATTATGTGAATATATTGCAGTTCCAATAATATTACATAAATACATACATACATGGTGAATTGATAACCTTTTTTTTAAGTCGGTTAAAAAGGATAGTTTTAATAGGAAAAATAACTTCAAGGTACGAGATTTGTGGTACGCGATGGGTACCTGAATTTGGTACCCGTACTTTCTAGGTGGAGTACCGTTACCCGTCCTGAACCGATACCCATCTGGAAATGGTACCCAGGTACCCAAATGGCGAGGACCGGTACAGAACCTGTACTTTTAGTAGTAATAGTTACGAGTCTTGGATTGTTTTATCATTTTTGCATCAATGTCTACGAATACGTTAAAACGGGTTATATCCGTATACATGTATAGTACTTACTAAACCCATGGATTAAAACTGGTCAAAAATCCATTTTCATGTCACGTTTGACACATTTACCTATGTTAAGATCACAGGTTAAGATGTGAACGTAAACTGCAATTTTTGTGTTTTTGTAAATTTAGAAGTTTGAAAATAATATTTTGGCATTTTGACCAAAATGAGACGCCTATTGAATTCGCGCCGTGCCTACCTTCTTTTGGTCGTAATAATTACAACCACGATCATTTACGTCTTGTATGTAAAGAAGGGACGACGAGATTTTATCCAAAACTATTACAGTGATGAGGATGATGGTGAAAGAGGAAGAAAATCGATCAGACAGCGAATGTACATGAGAACGATGAATAAGATTCGACCAACAATAAAAAGATTCAACATAAAGCAAGAGATCCACAACTCACACTTGGGAGCCATCAGCAGTGAAACATTTGTTATTGTCATACAGTGCCATTCCAATGTGAATCACTTAGAGCGACTTTTGAATTCTTTAAGAAAAGTATTTTTTATCAATTCAGCGTTACTAATCTTCTCTCACGATCACTACAGTGATAAAATGAATAAACTCATTCAACATATTAACTTTGCAAAGTACATGCAAATTTTTTATCCATATTCAATACAGCTACACCCAGAAGTGTTTCCTGGAGTAGAGCGTAATTCCTGCATCGAAGGTGTCCCCTGCGTGAAGTCAATGTCCAGGAACCCTGAAGCTGCTCAGTCGAAGCACCACTGGTGGTGGCAAGCCAACCAAATCTTTGACCATTTAAGGGCCTTGGAAAACTTCTCTGAACCAATTCTATTTCTTGAAGCGAACAACTATGTGGTTCTTGACGGTTTGTTTGTGTACAGGTTGCTGGTAAACGCAAGGAATATACATTGCCCTTTTTGCGAAATTATAAGTTTAGCGGCACATCCCGCTGAGTTATCTAAATACAAAAAAAGAAAATCTATTGTAACATTAGGAAACTGGAAGGACAATATGCCTAGTACAGCTATCGCATTCGATAGAAACTTTTGGCACGATATCAAGTCCTGGAAGGAACTTTTCTGTTTCTACAATGATTCAAAGTGGGACAATTCATTAAAAAATCTTGGTGCTGTTAAAATTGAGGGAAATATTTATTTGGTGGCTATAGACGGTCCGAGAGTATTTCGTCTTGACGAGTGTGACGGCAAGGATGTCCGTTGCAAAGAGCGCGATAAAGTGAAAGCCGTGAAAAACATAACAAATTTGATTGCTAAACACATGTTCCCTTTGAGTGTGAGTGTTAAAGTTACGGTTGATGAAAATAATTTGAAATCAACGGAGTCAGGTAATTGGAGCGATGCTCGAGACCACAAGCTTTGCATGCGGTTTGCTAATGAAAGCGTGTGGTTTGTAAACTAAATGTTTCGCCTTGAGGATTAAATTATTGTGTCATTAATTTTATTATGGTTTTTTCTCTTAGGTGTACCTATCTTTTCTGCAAAGGATTATGATAGTGACCCAGCACCATATTCTTCATTGGTAAAGGTCTTACACACAGATAAGCCGGATACTTGGCGTCCGGATTTCACCGGAACGCCTTCATAATTAGTTGATGAGATCGCTGTATCGTTACGAGAATTGAAAAGGGCTTATTACGATCGGATTCCACAATCCAGTCAATTCGTGGAAAAACTATTAAGGCTTACATTGATCCAGTATTTTAATACAGTGTTTGATACCATCGGTACTGGATTGCCCATCGGCCTTTAGCTCTCGGTCGATTCCAATCCAGCACTGGATGCTAGATGCTGGACTGAATTGAAAAGTGTTTACTATAGATTCCCCTCCCAATTGTTATTATTATCTAATTGCCTTTATTTCCAAACCGCTTTGAAGATCTTACTTTTATACGTACTCGTACCTTGCTACTTATCATAATCACTGACAACTTGAATCTACTCAATTGCTTCATCATCAGCCTAATAGCCGAACTTAAGCGTTTCTAGCCACCCTGCAAAGATCGACGCTACACCTAGACTTTGGGCATCCATAAGACTTGTTTGCTAACGACGTCACTCATACATTCTTGCTGTTGTTTACTGATTAGAAAAAATTGTACTATAAAATTTCAGATTATTTAGGAGAAAAAAGCTTGGGATTGAGCTGCTCGCTCTGCTAAGCCATGTGTGATAAAACCATAAAACTTGACATTTTAATTAATAAATAAAATCATCAAAATATACCAGTTTTATATACACATTGACATGGTTGAATATTATACAGGGTGGCATGGGATATCGACGCGAAAACTTAATTTTACCATGAAGTTACCATGGATTCAGTACATTATTCTGATACCCACAGCGTTGAAATTTTTCGTCGGTTATTTTAAAAAAAAACTGATTTTTATATTTGATGTAAAATTTCAATGCAGCAAAGCAATGGTTATTTAAAAAAAAAACTGCTTTTTAAATTTGATGTAAAATTTCAATGCAGCAAATTTCAGAATCATTTACCATCCATGGTAACAGTTTTTTCGTCGATGTCCCTGCCACCCTGTATACAAAATTAATGGATTATTTTCAATCTGCCGAGCCTTTTCCCAATTATGTTGGGGTCAGCTTCCAGACTAACTGGATGCAGTTGAATACCAGTATTTTACATGGAGTGACTGTCTATCTGACCTCCACAACCCAGTTACTGCAACACGATACCCCTTGGTAAGACTGGTTGTCAGACTTTCGGGCTTCTGACGACCCGTAACGACTGTCAAAGATTCACGAATGACAGCCGGGACCAGTTGGTCCTAGCTGTCCTCATGGTCACCCATCCACGAACCAACCCCGGCAAACGTAGCTTACTTACTTCGGCTGGTATTACTTAGCCACGAGCTCCTCTATATATAATCAAGTATTATATTATTAATTACCTATTGTGAATGTGAGGACTATGTGGTTTTTTTTTTCTTTTTTTAGTTTTCCATACCCAAAGGGTGACACGGGATCCTATTACTAAGACTCCGCTGTCCGTCTGTCTGTCTGTCCGTCTATCACTAGGCTAAATCTCATGACCTGTGATAGTTAGATAGTTGAAATGTTCACTGATGTATTTCTGTTGCCGATATAACAACAAATACTAAAAACAGAATAAAGTAAATATTTAAGGGATTTCTATACAACAGACATTCTTTTTTTGCCGTTTTTATAGATAATTGTACGGAACTCTTCTTGCGCGAGTCCGACTCGCACTTGTTTTTCTCTCTCAGTTGCAATGATGGTCTGGCAGTTTGCGTACTTTATGCGGCCTACCCAAATGTCCTTTCTTTGGTATTGTTCATCGAGTCGTTTGGCTCGTTGAGCTGCACGATTACAAAAAAATGCTTACACTGACTGGACAGGTCCACTCAAATCTGTGTGGTACTTTTCTCAAAAGACCATTTCGGACACTAATCTACATGATTCTCATATTTTAGTCTGGACTTTAAAAGAGCCTGCGACCTCTGAGTTTCGGCCTTTCTTATCAGAGTAGTCAGATATGAAACGCCGACCTAGTTTATTTTTAATATTTTTTTTATATGACGTGTAAAAGTGATTCAGATATCCTATTTTCGAACTCTTTCCTTCACTTAGGCTGAGACCTTGCTCCTTGATTCTGAAACTGCGAGTATCAAAATATATCGCGTATATAGCCGTACTTATTTATTGCGTTGTCTTGCGTTGGTTTTAGCTTGTTTTTTAAAGCTCCAAGGGACCGCAGACCTACGTATTTGATGTAAATTTCAACCTACCGCCACGTGTACCTGAGAAAAAGGCTCTTGACAGACTGACTGACAGACAGACAGACGGACAACGAAGTGATCCCATAAGGGGTCCGTTTTACTTTTTGAGATGCGGAACAATAAAAAAACAATGGTCAACACAATATTAGTTTTTAATTTTTAAGTTTACTATCACAACATGAAAAAACAGTGACCCCTGAGGCTCCGAGTATTTTATATTGCGAATCTTCGCGTCATGTATTTGCGACGAATGTAATACCACACGCTGTGTTTAGTGAAATGCATGCAAAGCTCGTGATCGCTTACGTCTGCCCAGAACCCAGCAGGTTTTTCTTCGAAGTTCACGTCATTGAAAGTAATCATAATGGCACCCCATGGAAATAAATTGTTGGAGACTTCCTTAGCGAATGGTGTCACGTTTGAAATGTGGCGATCCTTGCAAACAGTATCGAAGTCATCACACTGCCCAAAGACGAAATTCTGTCATAAAAATATTCCCTTCCCATTTCTGCTCGCCCACATACCTAAAGGAGCTGTCCCAGTTAAAGTCGCCGTAGTAACAGAACACTTTGCTGCTTGATTTCAAGGCGTTCCAAATGTTCCTGTTGAAGGCTATGCCTGATCTAGGGATTTTATCTGTCCAAGTTTCTATCGTTACAAAAGTTTTTTTGTCGTACAGAGATAATTTAGGTTTGTGAGCTCCCAAACTCAACAACTCACAAAATGGACAATGCTTCAATCTATAATATCTAAGCATTGTGTTTACGTATAGGAAATCTTTAGTCACAATATCGCCTTCTTCCAGAAATAAAATGATATTATTTAATCGCTGCGGCCCATGATATTATATGTAAAAAGAGGTCGTCTTTTTACTTCTAATATCATTGGCTGCGGCTGCATAATTTCTATATTGTCAAAAACCTGGTTGGCTCCCCACCACCAGTGATGCTTTGCCTGAGCTGCTTCGGGGTTTCTGCGTTTTGATTTTTTGCAGACATAGCCTTCAGAACAGAACTGATCATCTTTCCCAGGGAATACATTTGGGTGCAACTGTATTGAGTATGGATAGAAAATTTGCATGTATTTGGCAAAATTTACTTGTTTGATGAGTTCCTTCATTTCATAACTGAAGTAATCATGGGAGAAGATAAGGAACGCCTTGTTAATACCGACGGCATTACTAAGACACATCAACAGCTGTTGGAGATAAAACACATTCGAGTGGACTTGACCACGCTGTTTGTAACGTTGCTGATGGGCCCCAACTTTTTGTTGTACACTGTCTGCATCATATTTATCTTTGCAATTTTATCTTTAATCATTATTAACTGTTGGATATAGTGTACCTTGTTTTTAAACTTTATGTCATTGTTATCCCTGGTAAGGATATTGACAGAATCTACTGTGTTCAGAAGAAGATCTCTCCTCTGTTTGCCTACAAACAAGACTTGTAGGTACTCTCCATAAACCACTGTAGAAATAACAAGGATAAAAATTAAGACGTAAACACGAGCTACATGCTCTGGATTTGGTTTCATGGTTCGAAAAAGAATTTAGGAATGATATTCTTTCAAAAAATAAATCACTGAATTAAAAAAATATACATTATTTTGACACACTGCTATTGCAAGCTAAGCCTTAGTATATATCGCAGTTATCTGGTTAAATCTGCTATTTGATTGAATGACTAGCGCGTTCATTAAATGCCGGCATCCAATTAAATAGCTGAAAGACAACTAGCCAAGTCATTGAGCACAACGTTTAACCTGGCTGACTGTCGTGTAGTCATTTAGTTAACACTTTCCGGGACACTAAACGCCTATATACGTAATAACAATAAAACTTTTATTGTGTCTCGTTCAGTGTCCCGCAAAGTGTTAAACTGGGTGAAATAGGTTAGGTTAGAACTATGACGACTGTCGGGAGGACACGGCTAGGCACACGCTGGCAGAGTGTGTTGCTTGGGAGGGGCCGCACCATGCCCTCATCTCAGGTGCTGACCATCGATTCGACAACGGCCTGCAGCGACAGGTCACTGCCGGCCGTTGTCGAATCGATGGTCGGCAGCGAGGAGTCCTGGGACGCGGTGGTATCCTTCTGCGAAACGGTTATTTCGCGCGGTTTTGGCGCGTAGTGTTCCACGCGCGCCTCTCTATGATGTTAGGGGGGAGTTTAACACCTCACTCCCCGCAAATTCGAAACTCGGCACTAGCCGGGGATCGCGGAAGTCGCATTAGATCCCGTGATCCCCGGCGCAAGTGTGAGACGGAACACCGGGGTGGTTTTAGTCAGTAAGAGTCTGACAGACCCCTCTGCCCTCCCCAGGGCGGAGGACATCCATGAGGATTTCCCCCGTAATAAAAAATAAAAAAAAGGTTAGAACTATGACCAACCACGCTATTTCCAAGTTGCTCGCTGATTTTTTTTCACCATTAGAATCAGTTGGCTGAGTCTTGGTCAGTCATCTTCAAAGGGCTGACTTTCAATACGCCAAGTTGTTAAACGTCAAATGATAGTAATTCAATTAACTATCGGCCTAGGCATCCAATTGGATGCCGGCTTTTAATGAACGGCCTAGGCGTCTAATTAGCTGGCTAATTTAACCAGATGACTCGACATATATATAGTAGTCTATGGCTAAGCCAGGCGCTGGTGGCCAGGCGATATATTACTTTCCTCTATGAGCCAGGCTAAGCTCTCGTCACAGACTACATAGGGATACTAGCTCTAGTGCTACGTCTCGTATCTATTATTATACTTTATGGCTCTCGTATTTAAGTGTATTATCTATGCTTTTAACAACAGACCGTGCATTGCTAAATAAGAAAAAAATAAATCTATGGTAGACAACAAGCAGATACCAACAAAAAGATTTAATTACTTGTTTGTGGGTAATTTATAAGATTAGATTTTTTAAGATAATGTGGGGTCCACAAGTAGTAGGTACTCATTGCCTGGTGATGGCAATGGCTGGATGTTAATTTAAACTAGATAGTAAGACAACAGAAGATACCAGTAACGCTATAGTTATGCCTACCAAGAACAAGGCGTCTTCTTGCTCTTAAATAGTTGATTATAAAAAGAGTCTAAAATCGAGTCCTTGAAATTATTTCATCAAAATATTCAAAGAGTTTCTTCCAATAAATTAGAAATTGAATTATTTTTATAAAAAAAATATGTTTAAAATTATTTGTTTAACTGGATATTGGTTGAAAGATGTCGAAATGCTAATTAATTATAAAAATATAGTGTGGGCAGTTGTTTTAACCTAAAGTCTATGATACGTGGGTGTACTTATCTTAGTTAAAAATTATATTAAATCTAAGACTCGTAAAAATAGTTGATCTGTCGGTTGAACATAACCTTGAATTGTCCTGTGTTGAGCTAGATAAGCATATTATAGTGTGCGTTTACAGACCCCCAAATTATCAAAACTACTCCATATTTGAGTCAGTAATGGAAGATGTTCTAGCAAAACTTGCAACGGGTAAAAAATCACTAAATATATGTGGCGATTTCAATATTAATATCTTAGATTTTTTTTTTCAAATAGCAGTCAGTTATTAAGTCTCTTTAAATCATTAAATTTTTCAGAACCAATCCGTATAACTACAAGTACTTATACATGTATTGATAACGTTTTGGTTATAAAATGGTCAAATATTTGTTGCTGCAACTACATAGTTGCAGCAACAAATATTTGACCGTTTTGAACGTTTTGCAACACACCATTACAAAGAATTCAGATACAATCTAGACAAATAACAACCAGCAATCGAAGTACCTTTCATACTAACTTAATTAGTAAGTTAAGTATAACGGGTCATATTTTATACAATGTAAATGAATAATAATATGAGGAATTCTTTTCGGTAGTGCGCACCGAGTTCAATAATACTTAAAAAAAAAAAACTAAAACGATTTGCCCAAATTTTTTGTTCAATGACTGGGCAACTAAGGGTATTAGGAAAAGTAGGGAAAAATTGTTGGAGCTGTATGGCCTTAAGCCTTACCTCTGAAACTTTTAATAAATACGTTGCTACTTACTCTAAAACTTTAAAAAATACCTGCAAGGTAGCTGAAGCCTTGTTCATTAGTAACAGGTCCTAATCGGCTGATAATAAAATAAAGACGGTTTAGAAAATGATCAATTACGAAACAGACAAGAATAAAAAACATAATAATGATTTCACACTAGAATCTTCACGTGGTTTCATAAGCACTTACAAAGAAGTTGCTCAAAAATTTGTAAATTTCTTAACCAGTATCCCGCTTAAAACGACTGAAACCTTAAATGCCTTGCCCTCACGATCTATTAATTTATTAAGAGCAAACGTTTCATCCTGGCCAACTGAATTTAAATTCAAGCATATAAACCCCTTAACAGTAATTAAAGCTTTCAAGCAAATTAAGATCAAATTAACCGAAGATCTATGGGGAATGTCAATCACAGTTTGCGTCATTACAGACTAGCGTGTGTGAATCAAGGAGTCTTCCCTGATCTAATGATATATAGTAAGGTAATACCACTTTTCAAATCCGGGGACCGTAAAGACACCAATAATTATAGACCTGTATCCGTGTTGCCGGTTTTAAGCAAGGTGTTTGAAAAGGTAATACCTAATCAAATGCTCAATCATTTTAACCCCAATAAAATGTTACATGATCAACAGTATGGTTTCCTTATTAAAACCCCCACCTTATTAAAACATATTTACAGCGTGAGAAGAGGCCCAAAAAGCCATAGGATTTTTTTGGGACTTCTCCAAGGAATTTTACTGCGTTGACCGCGAAACCTGAGCATAAAGGGCTTCGAAAACTTGCGCTAAGTTTAGTAAAATCTTATTTAAATGATAGACAACAGCAAGTTCAAATAAATGGTGTCCATTTACTCGGATTAAAAAGTAAAAATGGGTGTCCACAAGGATCAATATTGGTATAAGAGAAACTAGAATTCGTCGATAAACTATTTTCCTGGGGATCACGCTCGACTCAAGACTTCAATAGGGTCGTCATTTAACATTCCTTTCAGGACGGCTTACTTCAGCAAATATGATGTGAGAAAAATCCGTGAATTTACTGATGTAGCTACCGCGAGGCTAGTCTATTTTAGTTACTTTCATAGTATTATGTCCTACGGTATTCTACTATGGGGACGGGCTGCAGACAACGAGTCTATTTTAATTTTGCAGAACAGAGCCATCAGAGCCATAGGTATATGGCTATGGCCTCCGCAGGCGCGACTCTCTAAGGGAACTGTTTAAAGATATTAACATCATGACGGTACTTTGTCAATATATCTATGAAAACATTATGTACGTAAGGAAAAATCTACATCTTTTTAGTAAAAGAGATGCAAGACTGCAAATAATTATATCACTAGGAATAGGGACCAATTAGTTCAACCGGGTTTCAGGCTGACTAATGTGGACTCATCTTTCATGGGGTAGGTAGGTACTCTTTAAAATGTTACAATAAAATATCTCCCCGCATACTTCAACTGAATGAAACGAAATTTAAATCCTTTATTAAACGCACACTATGCAGCCAAGCATATTATAAGTTAGGGGATTACAACACTGATAAAAATGCTTGGCTCAATGTTGGTCCTGCTCCACAAGGGTGCATTAACTAATTGATTAGCATTTGTAAATACTGTTGGAGCTGCTGAAGATTTTAAAAACCATCTTCGCATTGTTTTTTCTCTTAGCATTATATAATTGCATAGCATATGTGTGGTACTATGTACCGACTATAAAGCTACTCGTACCATTTAGGTACTGGGTATTTCTTTCAGTGACTTGAATATGCCCTGGCGGCTGAGAGTATGTCATGCTTACTCTGTTTTGCTGACGGTGCGGTGGCGCGTGTGTTGGATCATTTAGCTCCCTTCAAAATGGTTGAGCTGAATGGTGCTAATCCATGCGTCATGTTCGTGAACGGGCGCCGTCAGAAGGGACTGGTCATTTCTTAGCTGCCACGGCATATTTTAATTTAATAAAATTTTTGAATTGTTTTTCTTATTTCTATTACGGACGCTTTTAACGTTTTGCATCGTTCTCACATAACTTCAACATGAATCGAGTTGTCCATTACAACGTGTAGTAGGCTATGCATCGTAATGGGCAACTAGCTTCATCTTTCTGACTGACAATTCAACACCCCACCCATCTGAATGGACTTGTATCACTATAATGTTGTAACGACGATTCACCGGCCCTAAAAACAAATTATAAACCGTCTGGCTTAGGTTTATACGTTTTATACGTGCCTTTAAGCCTTCAGTGTCATAAATACTTATTGTTTGTATATGTTTCTCTGTATTTATTATTGTAGAATGTTCTGAAAGAATTGTATTTCCAAAACTTCGGTTGTGTGAGCAGACTTCATTTTTCCGTTTCTGTCTGACGAATAGTTCTTGTTTATACACTGTACCTATTATCGCATAAACGATTATGATCAATATCAAACCGTAGATATTAATTAAATGATTAATTCGAATCAACTTCATGATTTCTGCAGCGTAAATAAATAAAACATTACAAATAGGTACTGAGAATTTTCTTTGTGTACAATATTCTATATTCTTAAAAAATATAAGATATTCAAATTTTTGCAAGGAAAAAATCCTTTTTGGTGATTTTTTATCATACATAAAATATGACCACAGAGTACATTTTATATAAAGAGACATATGACCACAGACTACATAGGGATAATACGTATCATTATGACATGCCCTTGACTTCCCAAGTTGACACTTAATCTTTGGCATAAGCTTGGCACAACGACACCGATTATGATCACAGACTAGGTAAGACAGACACCTAGATATGTGGGACAGAAAGGGTAAAATATATTATAATTTACTTGTTTTTACTGATTCTGTATTTTATAATACGGACTCAGTGATAACTGTAGTAAATTAAATAAATTTACCCTTTCTGTCACCTGTCATCCGCACCATGCTACACCGCGTGAACTATATAGTACCCTTTTCTAATTTTATTTTTTGCGTCATGTTTACCGCAAATAAACGTATTTTCTTTCTTTCTTTTCTTTCTTTTTTTTATGTAGATTTTAAAAACCAATTTTTTTTCTTGTAACCCTCCTTTGCACGTTTTCTCTTAACACATCTGACATCATTGCCATAAAGAAAAATAGAATAGAATAGGCCCTAGTTATAACAGGCGCCCGAGGCGCACGTCATGTGCGCTGCGTTTTGGGTACTCAATAAAATTGTATGAGTTTCTATGTAACGAATTACATCAAGCGCGCCCTCGATGCGTGGACGTAAAATTAAATGAAATGATCGAATGAAAGGCACCGATCCCAGCGTGGTTTAACCAGACTCGATAAATCGAATGAACCCCAAGATTTGCACTAGCCCATGAAGTCTCATATTTCATGGGGCTACAAAGGCCATTGCATATCATGGAGTAGACCGGGTGGCGCGGTAATGGTAAGGAAGACGTGCCCTCAGGATAGGAAAGGATCTACGAGCCATACCGGATATGCATCCTTGAGTAAGGACGTAAAATGAAATGAAATGAAATTTATTTGCAAGAATTGTAGTACATTACAGTTGGTCGGATTATTTAACCGTTTCTAAAACAATTCGCTTAAAACTAGCATGCAAACATTACATTAATTAAAGAAAACAATACAATTATAATTACAATTAAGTATGCTAATAAAGTTGGTACATACATCATAGAATAAGAATGTCAATCATTTATCAAATTATAAAATTTATATGTCAGTGTGAGTGTTTAAAGTTTAGAACAAAATGTGGAATTCTTGTTGCGTTTAACGAGCGTCCGACGCGCCGAGACCGCGCGCTCGACGCGCTCCCAAAACGAAGCGTACGGAGCGCGTGCCTCGGGCGCTTGTTATAACTATAGTCCCTTAGATGTAGGTAGTGAAACAAGGTTATTTTCGCATCGTACGCAACTAACGCAGCCATTTTGTTTTTAGAATACATTTCAAGTGACATTTCACAAAAAAATTGCACAAATGTTTACCAACAACGCCATGTTAACGTCATCCGTCACCAAAAGATCCTTGTAGCAGTGCCGATATTTTTTATGGTTTATACCAAAAAACTCTCCATAAACGCTGTTTTGGTTTTGATAATAAATTTTAAACAATTTTGGAGAATTCTAATCTGCAAGTGGCTTTGAGATTATTGGAATGAAGTTCTTTAACGCGGCTTGCGGTGGCAGTAAACTGGTAGAAATCATCACGTAACGAAAATGCGTTATGGCCGAAAAAGTCAGTTTCAAGTGTCAAAAGTTTTAGTTGTTTTTTTTACAGAGCCTTCTACTCGTATTGTATTTATACTACCTACTAGTTTTCTATAGCCTGTGTTGTAGCCCACTGCTGGGTAACGGCCTCCCCTTGTTCTTTCCAAATCTCTCTGTTATGTGCGATTTCTAGCCATGTTGACAAACATGATTAGGTCGTCACACCTTTGGCGGCTAAACTTTTGACACTTGAAAATTCAAATACAAATTCAAAATTAAAATTCAAAAGTCATTTATTCAAACTAGGCTGAGAATCAGCACTTTTCGAACGTCAAAATTACATAAGACAGTCCCCCAAAACGCCAACCCTTCACCACTTCCTATTGCTTTAGCTGGGAAGAAGAAGTGGCGCAACAAACTCGAAACTTTAGACTGTAGTAGCTGGCTCTGTATAAATACATAATATATAGCGAAATACAGACTTAGAGATACAGCGAAATAAACTTTGTTACGACCGGGTGTCCCACGACATGTTTTCTATTTCTTTTCCTGTTTTAGTTCTTGGCTGGAGCAAGGCGTTCTTACATGAAACTGGCTAATAAATAAGTCATACAGGAAACATATTAACGAATACATTATGTTTATGGTAAATTCGGCTGATTATAGAAAGTTATAAACATTTTCCAGCTTTCTAAGCTAAACTTGAAATGACAGGATTTCCTGAGCAAAATGTAGGAGTGTAACTGGTAGTTCTTGTATTCTAGGGCTTGAAATGTACAACCTTAGATTTCGTAGTAGTTCCTAGTGTTACTTACTATGTAACCTAACCGTACACTACTCTTCCAATTCAAATACTTCTTAGGAAAATCATTACCGTTTTACCAGGTTTCAACTATACAGTATAGCCTCGTGCAGACTGGTGCGACGCAACAGCGCGACGCGACTCAAAAAAAACAATTTGTAAGGAAAAATTCACGGTAGAACAATTACCGGTGTCACGTCGCGCCGATCTGCACTAGGTTTAACACTTTCGCTGTCCGCTTAGCAGACACAATAGTTAAACAATTGACGTGAACCATAATAATATGTGGTTCATTGGACAGAGAACGTCTTAAGTTAAAATAATACCCAAGACCCGACAAGACCACCCATTGTAACAAATTTCTACATTTTATATCTGTAATTTAAATGGTGTACATAATAAAAAGTATTTTATTCTATACTGTTCTTTCAATTGTGTTTTTTAAAGGTCTTAAACAAAATAAACCTACTCATCGTTTCGTATAAACACAGGGACTTTCATCGCATAAGTCGCTACCAAGTTCACGCTAAATGTCATGGTATTAAGATTCACGCCGTGGTTGCAATAGCTTCCTTATTTAGATGTGTTTGGCATACATTTGTGAGGGTTTGCACTTCAAGGTATATCCTCACTAAGTAGACAAGGCTGTTATACAAGCCATGGCTTTTTGTTGGCGGAATCCACGCCTGTATTCACCGAAAGGATTGACAGAGAAAAAAAGTACTCCCACATTTCAGTTTTAGGGCTGTATGTTATTATATCGGGCGGTATTACTGAGAAATTAATCGCATCTCACCATTATTCCAACTTACTGCGTCATACTTAGGTACAACTTTGACTGCGGAAAAATGCTTAGGCACCTACCAGAATATTAACAAAAAAAAATAAAAAAAACTTACCAGCAGTCTTTATAAGATTATCCAATACTTCTTGAGGTATAGGCTCCGGGCTGAATGACCTGACGGTTCTCCTCTCAGCCATCAGCTCGTAATACTCCCGGGACCTCTCCAGGACCTCGTCATCCGACCTTGTTGGAGGTCTGTAGGGGACTTGAGGAGTATCCTCTGGGATGGCTGGTACCAAGAGGTCAGGGTCATCGTCAGCATCGTCTGGGAAGTCTCGAGCTGGAAGGAGATAAAAATGGTTTTAGAATAGAAAAAAATAAGCGCTCTTATAAAATGTTCTTTTAGCGCTCGAATGACGTTGACAGGGGGGCGCTGTTAGTAAACATTTGTGCAATTGTTTTGTGAAAAGTATTGAAAATACAAGATGGCGGCGTTAGTTCCGGTTTTGAACACGCGTCAAAAGAATCGTAGCGTTTTACGTCTAAAGCTACGGTTTCCTAGAAGAGCGGTGACTGCTCACGTAGCGTCCGCAATTTACGGGCGACGTCACTGAAAAGTTGATTATGAAAGTAAGTTGGTGTGGTTTCCTAAAGAGCGTTGTTGACACCGTAAAGAAAACCCCCAAAGATTTAAATCGCTAGATTTACCCTCACCGTATTCAGTTACAAGAAAAAGTGTCCATACTGAGTAGAGTGAGGTCACACATTAAATAGCGTTTTCATGAAAAACAAAGTGTAGTCACTGCGTCATTGTGTGTCAGAAGTGTCAAAACGAAACAGGATTGCGACTATCATTTGACGCGGTAGGGCGAATCTAATGATTTAAATCTTTGCCGCTGTCATCATTTTCATGACAGCCGTTACTGCGACCGTCAAGTAAACCGTAGCTTTAGATTTTAGAACAAAAGCCAAGCAGGTTTTAGCCTTCTAGATTTGTTGACGTTGAATTTGTAAATAATTATATCAGGTTTTTCAGAATAGATGTTGGAAAACAAGAGTTCAGATTACTGATGCGCTAAGCGCAATATTGCATTTTGTATGAATAAATATCGCATATTCACAGACCTGGTAGGCAAAAACTGGCTATTAGGTAAATATACTTTATCAAACAAGTCAGCAAAAAATATCGCCTTTCAAATTGTAATTGTATATTTTTAACCAACTGACACCACGAACATTGTATGTTTAATACGTTGCGAGTATTAACTGTGCAAAAGTATATGGCTACCTATTTTTATATATATTTATTTCACTAATAAAAATATAATGTACGTTCAAGGAGCTTGTTAGGATCCGGGGACTGTAGGCATGGGGCAGGGGAGCGCGGGCGCGAGACGCGCGTTGATCTGGGGGCCAACCACCACCTCTTTAAGCAGTATTATTTTGATGTTACTTCAGTGCGAGAAAGAAGTGGAGCTATACAGGACGTCTGGCTCCGTCTCTTTCCCACGCTCAAGTAAGATTAAAATAATACTGCTAAAAGAGGTAGTGGTAGGGCCGAAGAGTAGTCGTCGATGTGATCAAGGTAGCGCGCACGTATAACCTCCTCGTCCGCGACATTTTCAAATTAATCTTTGCTCTTGGTTTCTTCATTACCTCCCCTACAATCTGGTCTTCGAGCCGAATCTGCTGGATGTTTCATACTCCACCGAAAACGCGAGCTATGGTGAATACAGACAGCACGGCGAAGAAAATAAAGAACTTTATGATGAAATGTCTTAGGGCGCTGAAGGCTTGGAAACTGTTGTTGTAGAATGATTCCAGGCAACCAAACACTAAAAGTAACCTTGATGAAAAAAGGACCCAAAAAAAGTCGGAATACCTATATTTCTACCCGAACAAAATGAAAAAGATAAACTGAGTTCCAGCATAGGTCTACCCTCAAAGTCAGAAAAAATATCAAAATCGTAATCTCGGTCAAAGTCCGCAACGTCATCGGTGTTGGCTAGAAAGAAAAGACTGGAATTTTATTTACCTATTTAAAAAAAAAATAGGAGCAGCAAAAGCTAAGCCAAAAATACAAATGGAAATAATCGATAAAAGATTGGCCGCCGAGTTAGCCGAGCTAGAAAACGAAGTTCACAATCGGAAGGCAGAGAAGAAGTAGATCATACTAAAGTTGAAGTGGAGAAGTGGCTAGAACGAAGTTGAAGTCGCGAACTGGAGACAGAGGCTGCCCAGCCGCAGGATACAAAACTGGGTGACCTTGACCTTCCGCTACCGCCACTGGCGGCGCAGCAAATAACTGCCCAAGGCGGCACTGATGGAACAGTTCACATGTTGGCAAGTGCTCTCAGAGATCTGGCCGCTGCTACCACAGCTAACGGATCGCATGCTCAAATGCTGAGCCGATTGAGTAAACCTAAAGACTTGACCTGGTTTTAGAGGTGACCCGTTGGATTGGCTGCAGTTCGAGCAAGCATAAAAAGACCTAATAAAAGTGTGTAACTTCAGTAATCGGGAAAACTTATGGAGACTGCAGAAATGTTTACACGGAGCAGCCAAAATGCTGTAACAGCACTGTTAATTAGTGTTACGTCACCGGATGTTGTGATGTCTACGCTGGAGCTACAATTTGGAAATTCAGATATTATCATGGCTCAAATTGTGTACGAGATCAATAAGCTTCAACCGATGCACGATGGCCCAGGAATATCACAGAGAAATAGTTCTCTATGAAAATAAAAAAAAACTATGTCGCTGCTGTGTTTGCTATTGGTCAAGATGAGTACCTGATAGGAACAAACGTTATATCGATCATCTTGTCTAAATTACCTACAGTGCTTATCTCAAAATGCATGCGCTTCTTTTGTTAAACAGTGTCGGGTCGGGTCGGCGAGCATGTAAAGTCCTTTATCCATTAGATACGCGTGCATGTGGCATTTTACGTGTCACAATTTTTTTCATAATAATTCGTGTGAATGAGAGCTTAGAACTTACTCTCGTACTTGTTTTTGTCAAAATTGGGTCTCCCTTGTTTCATCGAAAAGAAATTGCCAAATTATCACTTCCCAAACAATTTTTCGCATAATTTCATTTGGCAAATTATTACTTAGCAAAAAATCTCTTTACAAATAATTGTAACGCAAACCTAATGTTTAGCATGTGAACGTTTATACAATAACTTGTTTACCAACTAGAACTTTTACCAATTTTTATGTAGTCAAATATTTCAGTTGGAATTACTCATTTTACGCAAAAAAAAAAAAATTGCCAAATATTTAGTAGATTTTTTTTAAATAATTAATTTCGAGTAACTAGTTCAGTTTCGGGTAGCCTGTTTTTTTCCATAGTTTCTTTCTATATAATCTAGTCGTTTTTGGCACTCGCCGGCCGCTGCCGCGGCACCGCTCGCTTCGCTCGCTCGGCTCGTGTGTAGGTCACAGTTTTAACCTAACCTAACCTAACCTTCATATTTTTGTCATACCAAATCGTATGACGAAACGTTTATTGTCTAAAGATTGTTTGCTGTAATAAATAATTATATTAAAGACCAAATACCTAAATGACATTATCCTTGATAATATTCTGCCAAGTAAAAATTTGACCAAATGAAAATGTGCGTACTAAAATAATTCCAAACATTGCATTGGTATAAAAAAAGGTTGCAAAAATTTGTTTGGGTAGTGATTTTTTGGCAAAATCTTTTCGGCAAAACGGCAGGATCCCGTCAAAATTACCTACGTCAGATACGTTTTCTAAAAAATCAGCTTCTCTGGAACTAGAATAGCATGTTCTTCATATTTTTTAATAAAAATGCACTAGTATTGTATAATAATAAAAAATAAAAAAATCAAAGTCAAAGTCATTTATTCAAACTAGGCTGAGAATCAGCTCTTTCCGAACGACAAAATTACGGCAGTCCCCCAAAAATGCCCGCCCTTCACCACTTCCTAGTGCTTCAGCTGAGAAGAAGTGGCGCATCAAACTCTCTGTATCTTTCCAAAATCACCAACAAGCTATTTTTTAAGTTTGATGTACAAAACTGTCACACACTCATACATTTATTTTTCGCCACTGTACGAGTTAATTAAAGTTTAAAGTTAAGCTACAAAAAAACGCTTCAGTGTTTTCTTTTTTAAATGGCATTTCTTGAAAAAAAAAAAATTATTGATAGAAAAAAGACTTATCAATGTGTAGAGTAGAGTTCACAAATAATTTGATGTAAAAATTACTAGAACAGGATTTTTTCATTACGAAATGCTTAAAAATCTGTTTCAAGGTACAACTATATTTCAGTAACATATTGCTGAAAATATTTTATTCAAGGCTTTTTTTTTGTAAGGTATTGAACCAAGCTATCAACCCCTGCAATATGTTGTAATAATATTTACTGGACAGCCTGTATAGGCTAATTATCATTTTTAACTTCTAGCTCAGCCCGCGGCTTCTCCCGATTTTAGGTCGGATCCCACGGGAACGTACTACCGATATAAAAAGTATCCTCTGTCCTAACTCATCGGTCATGGTCTACCCATGTGCTAAATTTATCCAAATCCGTGTAGCCGTTTTTGCGTGAAACAAATACACTCACTTACACATTTATATTACTAGCTAAGACTATAGGAACTTAGTGTGCATACTACCTCCTGTATAACAAGTTCCTTTCTCGGTACTTACCGGTACCTACATAATAATGTGCAATTAACTAGTTCTTTATAAACTGTTATAAAAATAACACCAGTTGCGGTTAAAGCACGGAGTTTCTGAGAAAGTGCCGTCTGCTGTACAAACTGACATCTGGCAAATGTGTAAAACAGAAGGTAAAACATAATATTATACCTTGTAGATACGCCCATTGTCGGGTTGGTTAAATTATATTGTGATTATAATTAATCAAGCCTTTATAAATACAGGATAAGTAGCTTATTTCTAGTTGTTATTTTTTGAGAAAACGGTATTTATCGACGGACTAGCTTTTCCCGCAGCTTCGCCTGCGTGGATGTCTGAAAATATCCCACGACATGTAGGTATTACAGGAAAAAAAAGTGTTTCGTCCAAATCCGCTCAGCCGTTTTTACGCCAATCCGAAACATACATCCAGACAAATAAACCAAATATCCAAACAAACGGACAAAAATGCTTCGTTACTATTTTATTATATGTGTCGCAATCGAGTCGTATCCAGCACGCCAGTACGGTACGCCAGCGCCATCTGGTGGCGCTCGATGGAGTTGGTGGGGCGTGCGCCATCGATTGAAAACTGCACTTCTCGGTTGGCAGGCGGCGCGTGCGGCCTCTAAACCATCTCGCGTTCTGTGATACTCTGTTTTCTTCATCCAACACTACCCACCGTCGCCCATAGTTAATAAGAGGACTTAAAATGAGTGCTAATGATAATGGAGAAGGTCCTCCTCCGTCATATGTATAGATTAAAGCATAAACTCATTTATTACCTCGCTCTATCTCCTTCTTACTCTGTGTAAGAGCCTGTGCACACGACGTGTTGCGGCGCCGCACCGGAAAGATTTCACTGCACTGGCGTTCACACAAACGCAAGAGCTGCGCGGTGTCTGTACTGCCGGTGTACGTGCGGTGCGACGCCGGCGCCGGAACGCACCGTGTGACATTCCATGGATATTTGTATGTAAAATGCCGCAAAGATACCGCTCCGACGCCGCGCAGCCGCCGCATTGCATCGTGTGCACACTACAGCCCCTTAGTTATTGAAAAAAAAAAGAAAACTGATTTTCAAAACATCCCTACAATGAGCTGTAAAAATAAACGAAAATAATTCCCACATTTGCACTAAATCACTTCTTAATCTATGCTAGCAGTGATAGCCTAGTGGTGTGACCGTCGGACTGCCAAGTCATAGGTCTCGAGTTCAAACCCACGCGTAGGAGTGTTTGACCCAAAAACGCGGATAAAAGTCAATGTACTCGTATACAAAATAAACAAATCCCGGAAACGGATGATAAATATTGGTACCGCAATGCATATAGAACAAAAATCTTCCTTCATTTAATTTTAGTAGGCTTGCGTTAAGTTGTAAACTAGTACAGAATGAGAATTTTCAAAGAAGAAGAGAATGCGATAATTAACAAACCATAATTTCCCGTTGAACAAATACATGAGTTTCGCCGCAAATTTTCGTATATTAAATCAGAAATGAAGACCAGGTGGCTTGCTGCCAACAGGACTGAACATGTTTTCTTAAGAAAAATCGTGACTGGATGCAAGGCACAGTGGAAATACCTGTCTACTGTTCAGGAAAACCGGGTCGTTCATCAAAGACGTTCGATGACTTGAGTGACCACAGTAAAAGGCGCAAAATTCAAACTCTTAAAGGTGAAAATGAAGTAAATGAACTTGTTTATGCTACCCAAATGAAACTTAGAGAGACTGGTTATCTAGAGGCTGCAAAAGTCATCATGGGCATAACTACAACCTACTAGAGAATGTTATAATCTAATACTTTTTCCTGAAGAAGTAGCTTAAATACGTTTCACTCTTCGCCATTTTCCAAACCCCATTAGTAAAAATAAATATTACCGTTTTGAACGTAAATGTCATTTAAGACCGCCAAATAATTTTGCCCGTATTTTGGAGTCAAATACCCTTATGTGCCACGGCACGCACCTCTGTCTTTTTGAATTAATGTGCGTACGAGTATTGTATAATTATCACTTGCTTCAAAAACTGTGAAAGAAAACATGGTGAGGAAACTGACATGCCTGAGAGATATTCATGGGCGGCAAAAACCTCGGTCATCAGGACCACACGAAAAGAAAAAAAAAGTCACGTCAATAGTTACATCTACATACTTCAAAAACTGAAAAAAGCGAGGTTATTCGCCTTTCATCGCACCACATCACAACTGTTTGTTCTAAACCTAATGATTAATTAATATATTAATAGATAAGAAATAACCACCGCGTTATTATGTCATGATTTTGTAAGTGTCACGTTGCATTTCGGTACAAAGTCCCGTAGACATCGCGTGACCTTTCTACATTGTCCATGATAACAATATTTTAATTATAATTAGGTACCATTCATGTTTTCAGTCATTTTTGTTTATATTTACAGATATATTTAGTTAGTTTTGACTGAAAAGAGCCGCATTAATATTTCCAGCTGTGCAGGGATTCAATTTGCGGATTCTCTATAACTTAATGGCTAAGTCAAACAATATTACTATTACACACTAGTACAATCCACGACATATAGTACCTCGCCTATGATTTCGATTGGCCATGTTTAATATGTTCGCTACCTTGAAGTAGCAGCTATTATTTAGTTTTTATAATTCCTTGCATTTTGAAGCTCATCTAATATAATTATTTTGAAACTCATCTAATTAGTTATTATTGCTAAAATATTTAATCGTTGCCAAGTTATTTTTTTAGTAGCAAATAGTTAGTTGCCCTTTAAGTTGTTAGTCGCCTGAAAATAATTAGCCTTTTCTATTTTGTAAAGTACCTGGTAGTTGATGACAGACCTACACTGTCCACCCATACCTATCAACACTGTGATTTGAAATCATTGTAATAGCTATTTATTTTTGAAAGAGTAGGTAACCGTTGAATTTCTTACAGGCTATTCTCCTTAGGAAACGACCAATTGAAACCGTGCACCTAGCTTCTGACGTTTCATAAGTACCTGTTAAATATCACCTGAAGGGGTGGACAGAGGAGCCAGCACTAACATTTCGCCAGGGGCCCAAGTCTGCTATTTTTATAAATTCCTCATTCCAACACGATCCCATTGTCATTTTGCTAAAAGTTCGTAATCTGCTAAATTCATAATGGTCGATCATTGGTTGATCATTGTATTCCACAAACACGATACTCGTAACGAATTAAAAAAAATTACTGCACAATGACGTTCTCATGGTAGGTCACTGATTAAAGGAACCGTCAAATTTTTTGCAGATTATCGTATGAGTCAGTCATTCATTTTTCATTATGTACGAGATTACCAATAGATGCCATTTCTTTCAATGGAGTGTCAGTGGCTGACCATTGGAAAGTCATAATGACGCCAATATGTTAGTAGATTACCAAACTTGTCAAAATCAACAATTATGAAATCAATAATAGACCATTCTGACACTATTGTAATAGCAGACTTGAGGCCCTGTTCTATTTAACCCTTTCCCTGATCTTTGCTCACAGAATATAAATAAATATTCATGTCGACTGTTCAACTATTTTCTGTACAGTGAATCAGTTAGGTTAGTCTAATTTAATAGAGGGCGAGCATATTAAAATAAATCAATAAACGCTTATTTCGACCAACATAGGATAGGCACATACAACATTTAAAAAAACATACAATTAAAGACTTCACATAATTATGCAAAGTTATTACAGACTTCCGATTGCTCCGTATGTGAACCATACTACCAATACCATACTGGCAATGTTCAGGTACTCATAATCTAACCTCTGCGCGAATGCACTCAGGATGCCGCTGGAGGTAGCTGAACCCCATACATGGTCAAATTAATTTACCTAGCGAAACTGCAGACGTAAAGGGTATCGAAATCTCTGATATCCTGCAGTCGATCCCAAATGTTATAACTAAGCGAATTGTGTTTACACACAAAAAGAATTAAAAAAAATACTTTTCAACATTTAATTACACTTTAATAACTGTCACTAGATGATTGCATTACAAAGTCTGTATTTATGTATATACTTATCAGGATCACAACAAAAATACAACATTATAACGTATTCAAAAATGTTTGGTGTCATTACATACTATCAGCGTATGTATATTTGTGATATTATTTCCCTTCTGCCGTCCATTTGAAACATAATAACTAACAGTAATTTCCCTTGAAATATATCGTGACATTGATAACAATAATAAAAGACATCAACTATTGTTATGTTCACCAGCTGCGTGTAATAATACATGTGCTATTAAATACAAAGTCTGCATTGCTAACTGGTATACAATTTTGCTTTAATGGAATCTATTCTTTGACTAAGATACCAGCTGGTCATTGTGCTAGTTGTGATATAACATTATAAGGCTAGTGCAACTAATGATTATGGGTCCTAGTGGAAACCGAAAGAAGGAAAGTTAGCGTAGTGCGGGGCGTCCCCCAGCTAGATGGACGGGCGATCATAAAATGGTGGCTGGGATAGACTGGATGGGGAAGGTGGTGAACGCGCTTTGATAGCCAGATTTGATAGATTAAATGGATTACACCTATCAAAAATATAACAATTTTCCCATGGTTATGACCAGGGTTTGAATGGGCTCAAAATGACAGTCTAATAGGAGTGAGCTGTCATACCACTATTCTGTAATAATCTCACGGTGAAAACTTAGGTGAAGTGAACGTAAAGTGAGCTGTCAGTCCTCCTGCTGCTAGGGACTGACAGCTCACTCTGAGCTCACTTCACCTAAGTATTCATGATGAGATAGTTACAGAATACCAGTACAGGTGGAATGACAGCTCACTTCAACCTCACTTGACCTAAGTTTTCACCGTGATATTAAGATTTTATTGAGATTATTACAGAATAGACCGGCTGGGATTGATACTTTTGACAGCTCACTTCAAGCTCACTTCACCTACGTTTGTACGGAATTGTTACAGAATAGAGTGGCAAGCATGTCGCTCTTAATCAGCCGAGCCTTTTTCTAAATAGGTTGAGGTCCAGTTCCAGTCTTATCACATATCTCGCTGCGCCCCGCGGTTTAAATCGCAGGGAGTCTGGATCCGAGGGAATTACGGGATAAAAAGTTTCTATGTCCTAACCCAGGTCATGTCTGCCCATGTGCCAAATTTTATCGAAATCCGTGCAGCAATTTTAGAGTGAAAGCGTAACAAACAAACTTACTTTCGCATTTATAATAATAAGTTAGGATTACACGAATTGACAATCATTTAAACTTCACAACTTAATTTCGCACAAGCGATATTCAAATAAAACAATTTCCAGGCATTTTAAAATATTTCATCCAACTGACCCTGCCGTATATTTTATAAAGAATTGTACAGATAAGGAAGAACTTCGTTTATTTAGGTTACTCACTGACCCTCACACTATTCAAATGCACTATTTGTATTGATAATTTATCTGATAATAATTTAATAATAATATACTTGCCGAAACAGGTCTAGGAGTTGCCAAACCAAGAGAGAGACATAAACCCTAAGTACCTACTCTCCATTCCTCTTAAGCACTTCAGGACATGTTGACCCAAGGGGGCGAGATGTCCTGAGGTGTTTAAACTGTCGCTTTTCGGGAGTCCATTATTAAGTATGCAAGTCACCCCCCTTTCTTTTTTTTTTTTGGGTGGGAAATCATCAAATGACTCCTCCCGCTCTGGGTGGAGCGGGAGGGCGCGGCAGACTCTTACTGACTAAAACCCACTCGTGTTCCTACTGTTGCCAGTGCAATGCCAGGGGGCCACGGTATCCTTTTCGGACTTTCCCGCAACCCCGGCAGGCAATGGTCTCATCGGACCCCTTCACTTGCTGACATCTCTTTGAGGCGTGCGTGGAACACAACACTCCGTCGACCCGGGGTTGGTCCTTACCGGACGGCGAGCTACCCATTGCTCACCGTCCGCAAGTCCGCGCCTACGGTGGCCGGGAATCGGCAATAGATTCCCGACGCCCAGGGCGTCTCCTCCTGCGGCGGCTAGGGGCGTGAGAGCGCGAACTTATGCAAGTCACCCCCTGCCATTTTATCTGTGTATATTATATAACATTGCTCAGGTAAAGGGCATAGTTATTTCTTAGTTCAAGGTACTCAATCCACTAAAGTTACCCAAATCCATAGCCCAATAAGTTTTGTTTCCATGTTCTGAATAGTCCTGCACCAACCGGGGGTTGTCCTTAGATGCACTTGCATAGTGTATAAAGAGATAATCGTCGGTTGGTGCCTCCTCATCACTTAAAACTCCCGAGATATGTCACAGACATTTTTTATCTTCTATATATATAAAAATCAACTGTCGTGCATTAGTCTCGCAAAAACTCGAAAATGGCTCTATCAATTTGGATGTATTTTTGTTCGCTTCTGTACTGGGGTGGTTTAGGATTTAAAAAAATTGGGAAAACCCGAAGGAACAGCCGAAAAACATAAATTGAAATTTTAACAGGACACCGTCTGACGGGTCAGCTAGTAATAAATAAATTAAGTGATCTTTGGAGTAGATCTTATTATATCGTTTGTAAACTCCCTTCCAAAACATGGAAAAACATTTTCTTTTTGCTTCCCATACTTTTTTTTTTACCTGTCTCAACTGTACTACTGTTTATTCCTATTTTATTTAAAATCTAGTTTTAATGTGTATTTTATTCGTAAATCGATTCACCATGCCACTTAGCTTAGTTTTCCGAGGTTATCACCTCGGAAAACTCCCATTACTCCATACATAATGTATGGCGATCGATTTTACTAACAGGCGATTGTCGAGACCATAATAATAGGAATTTAGGATTCAGTCGAGTGTTTTGTTGTAGATACGAAATCATGAAAAGTTAAGATAAAATAAAAATAATGTGTCTTGTGATAAGGAAACTGATAATTTCGCAAAATCATAGCACGATATTGAAGAAATCTATGCTGTTCACAATAATCTTTTAAACGCTATTACTAGCTTTTCCTTGCGGTTAGGTCAAAGTTACAAAAAATCTTGTGGTTCAGTGGTAATAATTCGTTTATTTTTTAATCGATTATCGTATTAAAAATAACGGTATTGGCGATAAAAACGCATTTGTAGTTCTTTCTCCGACATTATTGTTTTAAAAGGAGTTATTAAAATATTAGTGACTCATGCGCTGCCTTGTGTTAATCATTAATCAAACTTTGGCACAGAGAGTTTATAACCTTGATTAACGCATAGGGTACTTTTAATATATTTTCAGCGCGCGCGAAGCCGCGGACTATAACTAGTCTTATAATATAAGCTTTTGTAACAACATACTGATCATTATCAACATAAATGACCTCAAATTAATCATAATGATCCGAAAATAAGCAAAAGAAGTATGTAAGGTTCGTAGCAGGTGGCGTTCTGTAGTTTCTGCTTACCCCAATGGGAAGAAGGCGTGAGTTTAATACCCCAAATACATTGAAGTAGGGGTAAGGGCAGGGATTGATGAATGATTGAGGTGATCATAAATACAGCTTGGTTTAATGTTGATGATAACAACAATATCCGCCCTGGCATATATTATGAACAGCATGATCACCAGTGGAACCTCTGATAACACCCATGCCAGCGATTAACAAATGACAGATGCATTAAGCTTCGTTCAGACAAGCGCGACGCGACACCGGCTATTGTTATACCGTGAAGTTTTTTTAAAAATTGCATTGTTCAAGTCGCGTCGCGCCGTCGCGTCGCGCTGGTCTGCACGAGGCTTTATTCAAAATCAAAGTCAAATAATTTATTTCAAATAGGCCCTTCTAAGGCACTTTTGAACGTCAAAATTAAAAAAAAAGGATTCTAGTCGCCTCTTCCAAAAGGTAGTTTTAAAATTCAACAAGTCAGATTCGATGCAGAAATCGCTACATTGTCGTGCGTATGAGCATTCCGTTCCGTATAGATCAAGAGTATTAGCCTACGTTCGCACGAACGAAAAAAATCGCGGCGATTTTTTTTCGTGCACTGGAGTCTCAAGTCTCTCAAGAGTTGAAAATCTAACCGTGTGTTTTTCCAACGCGCTGGGACGAGAGTGCGTCCCAACGCGTTGGATTCTCAACGCTTGGCTCAACACCGAGAGTTGAAAATCCCTTGTAAGAAAAATAATCGCCGCGATAAAAACACGTCCTTGTTGATTCGCATTTGACTGGTTTTTATGAATAACTGACGTAGTGACTGGTTCCTTGATCTCAAATGACTGTATATGCTTGGAAATATTATTTTAAGAATACACAATTAGGTCTGTTTTTGTTCAATTACGTTATTCTTGTATTTTTAACTTGAATCCAATGATGTTTTGAGGTAGGTAATCGGGTTTTTGTCGTGTAGGGGAAATAAGATGCAACCTATGCAAACAAAAACAAAACAATGTGTAAATGCAATTTATGTCAGCCGCGTTTGGTAGAGAAATATTCAATATCTTTATTTGCTATCAACAATGTTTAATTTAACGATTGACTTGTTATGCCCTGGCGGCTAAAAGTATGTCATGCCCACTCAAATTTCTCGCTGGTGGTGGCGTGTGTGTTGGATCGTTGAGTTCCCTTCAAAATGGTTGAGCTGAACGGTGCTGATCCATGCGTCATGTTCGTGAACGGGCGCCATCAGTAGGGACTGGTCATCTCTTATCTGACTCGGCTTATTTTAAATTTTTGAATTGTTTTTATGTTTTTATTACGGACGCTTTTTACGTGCACGTCTTTCTACATTGTTCTCACATGTATAATTTCAACATGAATGATGTAAACAATATTTTGTAAGAAAATATTTTATTTAAAAAACTTTTTCACAAAAAATAAAACCGACTTCCAAAAAAAACACTACAAAGTGAAAAATAACTTTGATTTCGGAAGTCGGTGTCTTTGGGGTTTTTTTTTCGTTTTTTTGCCACCGACTTTCGAAATCAAAGTTATTTTTCACTTTGTAGTGTTTTTTTTGGAAGTCGGTTTTATTTTTTTTGAAGAAGTTTTTATTTTTCACTTTTTAGTTGGTGTACCTACACAAAACCCCAATTTTTTTTTTAATACCCATTACCTGCTATGTAAATTACAGTGACAGGAACTATTAGAATATCGTCCACATATACTAGAAGGGAAAAATACGTATTATTGAAGCTAACTCAAAAACCCCTCATCAGATCTTGACCAAATTCATATGGGACCACTTCTGAAGTATGCCCTACCAAACAAAAAAAGAATCATCAAAATCAATTCATAATTGCATAATTGGCGGAGTAATCGCGTAACAAACATACAAAAAAAAAAAAAAAAACATACAATCGAATTGAGAACCTCCTCCTTTTTGAAGTCGGTTGAAAAGAGTGTCCGTTGAGTTTCTTGCCCGTTCTTCTCCATAGGAACCTACGCTTTGGAATTTGCAACTAGCTTCATATTTCTGACTGACTGACCCCTTGACAATTCAAAAGTGCCTGTAAATGGTTTAATGGAAATAAATGCTTTGAGTTGAGTTTGAGTTTGAGTTTAAGGGTGCATACAATGGGTTAAAACCAGTGAACGAAACAGCTCGTACAATTACGGACCCTGTAGGGCACAGCAAAAAGTATAAAATCAATTCTGAAAATAAAATTAGGAAACAAAAAAGATATAAACAGTAGGATGAAATCATCGTCATCACAAAGGCGTCCCCCAAGCACCGAATATTTGAAAGAAAATATAACACAGTTCTGTTACAGCACAATAATACACAGTAATATACCTACAACAGCACGTATGTACCTTGTTTAGTCATAAAATACATTATTACGTAAATGTTATGATATCGTGAAATAAAATAGGTTATGTTGTTATCATCTGTGATAGAAATTATTATGATAATGATTAATGTGAATTCGGAAAAATAATTAAGTATGGCGATAGAAACGGCAAGAAAAACCACAAAAGGGCCACAGTTCAATGCTCAACCTTGAACTTGTATTACGGTAACGATCTACTCAAATGGCTTTTTTTTTTTAAAGTTATACAGAATAGACATTATTTTTTTAAACAATGAATTTACCTAGTGCGGTAGCAAAAAAATACATTTATGTAAAAAAGAATTGTAAGTTTTTACATATTATTAACTTAAAAAAAATGTACTTAGGCCCGTAGGCCGTCACCTCCTTCTGCGAAGCAGTAATGCTCGCGAAAGAGGAGGCGGAACGCGTGAGGTAGAGGCAAAATTCGCGCCCCTAGCCACTGCAGGAGGAGACGCCCTGGGCTACGGGAATCAATAGCCGATTCCCGGCCACCGTAGGCGCGGGCTTGCGGACGGTGAGCAATGGGTAGCTCGCCGTCCGATAAGGACCAGGCCCGGGTCGACGGCACGTTGTGTTCCACGTGCGCCTCAAAGAGATGTCAGCAATTGAAGGGGTCTGATGGGACCGATGCCTGTCGGGGTTGCGGAGAAGTCCGAAAATGATACCGTGGCCCCTGGCAATGCACAGGCAACTGAAGGAACACGGGTGGGTTTTAGTCAGTAAGAGTCTGACTCTGACACGCCCTCTCGCTCCACCCCGAGCGGGAGAAGTCATTTGATGATTTCCCACCCAAAAAAAAAAAGAAAAGGCCCGTAGACCTCATTCAAAACTCAAGCATTACTTAAAACTCGTTTAAAGCCCTTTGAGTGGCTGAAATTAGTTTTGAGTAATGCTTGAGTCTTGCTTGAGTGAAGTTCTGTAATACTTAAGTAGAGTCCGGCCCCCCACTCAAGTCCGATAGACGCGGCGCTAGTGTCTATGCCATTGCAAACATTTATTTCAAATAAACCAATTACAGGTATTTTTGAATTGTCAAGGGGTCGGTCAGTCAGAAAGATGAAGCTAGTTGCCCATTCCAAAGCGTAGTAGGTACCTATGGAGTAGAACTCCACGGACACTCTTTTAAATAAAAAAAAAACATACAAAATATTGGTTACATCCTTCATGTTGAAATTATGCATGTGAGAACAATGTAGAAAGACGTGCACGTTCGTAAAACCGTCCGTAATAAAAGGAAAAAAACAAAGATCCATTAAAAAAAAAAAAAAAAAACAAATAAGCCATGGCAGCTAAGAGATGACCAGTCCCAACTGACGGCGCCCGTTCACGAACATGACCTATGGATCAGCACCATTCAGCTCAACCATTTCGAAGGGATCTAAATTATCCAACACACACGCCACCGTCAGCGAGACATTTGAGTGAGTATTCAGTGGTGGCGTGGCGCGGAGTCTACTTAAATATTTTTAATTAAAATTCCCTTTCTGTCATTTTCTTTCCAGACACCTACAAAACAAAAAATACCTTTAAAAATACATAGACATACTGATAAGATCAATATGTGCCTACAAAATATTATTTAGCTAGGTAAACATAATATCTCGCCTGTATTCCCAGAAAGGTTGGGCAGAGGTGTACCTGTAGAACATCCACATTTCACCAGCTAGGTATAGAATTCGATTACAAAAGCAATTCATGTCATTTGCGCAATTAATATTGTCATTAAGTACGTCAATTATTATTTAATTGTCCTAAATGAATGTGCCCTTTGACCATTAACTGAGTTTGGACTAGATAATTTGAATACAATACTAACTTACTACATTCTACCTACTGTATTTTATTTAGAGCGTTCATCCAAAAAGTTGACAACGTCGCAAATAGCTGTCAAATTAATATTTACATGTTTTGATTAATGTGGCAATATTAGGTAGATAACGGTGCGATTCTCTTGTA
Source organism: Xanthia togata (assembly GCA_963853775.1). Lineage (NCBI taxonomy): Eukaryota > Metazoa > Arthropoda > Insecta > Lepidoptera > Noctuidae > Xanthia > Xanthia togata. The sequence goes on from OY970801.1 coordinate 2,610,912, forward strand.
CACCGAACTAAGCTATCACTAAAATTCTTTGGCTATGAGAATCTTAAAACTATTCTGCAAAAAAATCTCTAAATTTAAAAATAATATTGACGCAACTAAAATCGAATTTGACAATTGCGACTCGACTTGGTAGGTACATACTTGTTTGCCCTACTCCCTGTTTTTTTTTTTGAGCCGGAGGCGCTCTGCGCGTATTTTTCACTTTTTGTATGGAAAATATGAAAAAATATTACCTACATGTTGAGTTTTAGGGGTTTATGGGTTAATAAAGGGGGTCGAAATTTTCATTATTTTTGCGATAAAACACCATTTTCGAGATATAAGCAAAAAAAAAGAAAAAAAAGATACAGTAGGTACTGTTTTTGCACCTGAAGTCGAGGTGTTGGTGTCAATTTTAGTTCATGACAACTAATTGTATTCCACAACATTTTTAATCGCGATTAAAAATAGTTAGATTTAGTAAGACAATCAAAATTTTAGGTGAAAAACGTTAAATTCCGAATAGCAAAATTGTCATTTTCACTAAATTAAAAACTGTCATCTTAGTGCAAACTAAATTATAGATAACTTGTGTCACTTTAGTCTATTTTAGAATGGGAAATCTTCGTTTGACAGGAATAAACTTATTTTTAGTCTAGTTTAGAGGCATTTGTGACAAGAGAATAGGCACCACTGTATGGAATTATGAAATATGCAATTGAAATTGAATTGCAATTATATAATAACACTGAATTTGATGATGTAACCGTTTTAGGTGTAAAAAAGTGCATTTGGAAAGTTACCAAATACATTTTTTACATCTAAAACTAAATATTCGGTGTTACGATATTACTCATTGCATTTCATAATCAATATTTTAGTTCACTAGTTAGCAATAAGTATTTCTTATTTCAATACAGTTATAAATATCGCCAAATTATCGTAACAGCGAAATATTTAACAGCTATTTGCGACGGGGCAACTTTCTGTATAAACGCTGTAAATAAGTTTTCTGTCCGTAGTCGTTAATTCATGAAAAACCTGCTGTTATGACGTCACGATATTACAGGTAAAACGATTACCCCCTATTACATGGGACTTAAACATAACTGGCGAAATATGGGTGTACTATAGGTACACTTCTGCCTATCCCTTCGAGGATTGCAGGCGTGATGTTATGTTATTACAGCAATTACCAAGCTTGCCAAAGGGATTAGAGATAACAAAACTTAAATGTAAAATATGGTCAAGGTAATGTAGCTAATCTAATAATCTTGTGACGAACCAACTAATTATCTATGGTTCTCTGTTTGATATAAACCTGACAACACTAATTGGTCTAGGGCAGTTAGTCTATGAATCTGTATGTAAAAAGATATTAGCTCAATATTATTACGAGAGTGTGCAACGTGTAATTATCAAGTTTATTATCCTGTGTTCGTGTATAGGTACATGAGTCGCTTGAATACTGTTCTGTGTGGTACAAATACACATTTGTTATAACTGGATCGAGTTTCATTTAGAGGGCGACGTAACGCGCCTGAAATCTGAATACCATTCAAATAATAATTTAATCGAATCGATTTGTTATACATGCATTATCCATACTCCATACCTATTAATAACTATGTAAAATACTGGTATTCAGCTGCATCCGGTTAGACTGGAAGCCGACCCTAACATAGTTGGGAAAATGCTAGGCAGAGACTTCTTACCTAATAAAAAAATATTATAACTGTCTGTCATGGATGACGGAAATTATCTCAAAAATTTGACGTGCTAAGTGCAATTAAAAAAAAAAAAAAACATTTAAATGCCAAATGTACTAAATGAGCATGCTCTATACCGTTTGCTCTTGTTAAAATAACATAATTCCATCTCTTTCTGCCTTAATTGTGAGTGTACATTTGTATTAATGACATCAACTGAAACTCACCAAAGTTAATGACAATTAATTACCATCGTAAAAATAACAAAACATGTTATATGATTCTCAAGTATTTTACTTGTTTGTATCACGATATACGAAAAATCTAAGTATATTTACGATTTTTGGCATTATATGATATTCGGTTCTCAATTGTATTAAGTGATAATAGTCCTAAAGAGTACGTTAAACAAACAGTTTAAGTGATATTGGTACCGGCCACCAGTCAGAATAAGAATCTGATGATACCGACTAACAACAAGAACCAATGAAAAAATGGCCGTGATAATTAAATATAATGAACCACAGACATGACATGACATGACTGATCTCATAACTAATTAGAGCTTAAGAATTAATTTAATTTTAGTTTTCGTTTTTAAATTTCATAGAGGTTTTCACAATCCTATGTATGTAAGTGATTATAAAAAAAAACGGGTTGCACTCCGGGAGTGCCGGCAGAAGTGGAAACTTGAATATTAACGTTGTGCATTTTTGATATTTTGGAATGGTTAGGGAATAATTTTGCACCGGTCTACTCTCCCTCCGTCTTACGAATTTTCGATCAGGTCACGTGTCCTGACGCGAGTTTAACTTTTTTTACCCATCACAAAAATAGTGCACAACGCCGCTAAAGAAGTTTTCACTTCAAAAATGTTTAGGTTGGTAAAAAAAAAACACTTTTTACTATATTCTGAAAACGGACGCTTCTATTTATGATAAATGATTACACAGATAATACTTAACTAAATATATTCACTAGAATATACACTCTACCTATGTATATACAGTTTTGAGTTTCAACTTTTCAAAATTGAATTAACTAAAACTGTCCTCCTGAATAATTGCTAGATCTGTAATTAGTACGTTTGTGTTCTAGACCATCGATATTAAAATTATTTTCAAATAAAAACTAGAGACGTATACAGGGTTACAGGGAAAGTCGTGCTGACTAATAAAGGACGTTATTACTCGGGTCATTTCTGATGGATTTGATTCTGTAATAAGGTGTCCGAAACTTAACCGTTATGGAGAAATTGAAAGATTTTTTATTAAAATTCTTTATGTTTTGGCTTTTAGTCGTTTATTTTGGGATTAAAGCTCTTAGGGTATTTTTTTTTAGTATCTAGTTAGAAGACATGTCCATTAATAAAAATGATCAACAGAAACTGAACCTACTACTAACAGCTTAAAAAAACTGCTCGACAACAGTTAGTATTAAAGAATATCCTAATAGTGTTCTTAAAATTGAAGAGCTTTAAAAAAAAAAAATGAAACTTATTCTGCAAATAATTTTAAAAAGTTTTTCTTCTCTTTAGCTATTCAAAAAAGTATAAAACATTTAAGGTAGCAGAGGATACATTTTTAGTTTGAGGTAAACCTCTGAGGTTTTCTGTAACCCTGAATAATCATAATACGTATTATTGTTAAGTATTCATTATTATAGAGGTATTGCGGTTCAATGAGACCTATGTATTTAATTAGTTGTAATTATAATTCAGACGCAAATGAAATTAATTAAAGTGTTACTTTTCCTCAACACTTCATCTTGTGAAATGGACAAGGTGGTTCAGGCTAAAGACCTCTTGAGAAAAACGCACAATCACACAAAAAAGTTACCAACTATGGTAACTTTTTGAGTGATTGTGCGTTTAAAGTGTACCTACAATTTATATACCTATCTATACTAATATAATAAAGAGAGAGAGCGAATTTTGTGAGTTTGTGTATTATGTGAAGGGTAATCTCCGGAAGCACAGCTTCTATTTGAAATATTCTTTCACTATTTGAAAGGTACATTATTCCAGTCGGACATAGCCTATAATATTATCATACTATTTTGAATACAGGCAAACCCATACTACATAAGTTTAGGTATTTAAATAAAGGTAAACAATAAAAAAACCACGTGACGAGACAGCTGTCCAGTAACCGACTAATCGTAATACCAGGGGGCCAATTCTCGATTTTAGCCATTTATCTCGAGTTCGAGATCGTAAGTCTATCTCTATGTCTATTAAAATATCTCTATCTCTACCAAAAAATGTCGAATTGAGCAGAATTCCGTATTCTCAGTCAAAATAGGAATAAATGTCACGAAAATGTCGAGTCGAGTGAAGATAATGTTACCATTATGAAGAATCGCACGTTCCGTTTTAGGTAGCTATGAGTTAATGAATGATTTTGTTTTAAAACGCTGACTAAACCTAATTATTTAAGTATAAAACGAAACGTTTAGTGTAAAAATAATCAGTTTGACAAATTGACAGTTGACTGTATAATTAATTTAGGTATTTTAGGGTGTGCAATTAGTATTTTTGGTAGGTAAGGTTAGTTTAGTGAACAGTTATATATGACTAATAAAATTATGAAGCAGACGATTATTTACCTTCGTTTTAAGGTCTATTTTCGTGGTATCCTGAATTACAGGAGCCAATAGATCTATTAGAACCCTTATTAAATCTTTATCTAATCTGAAGTTTTTAATGACTTCTGTTTCGCTCAAATCGTAAATATCGCCGGTGGGATAAGTGCGCTGTTGTCGTCGTGTATTGGCCAGTTGCTCGCCACTTTCCAACAACTCCGAGATAAAAATGCTAATAAACTCGTCCATCTTTCAGTGGTTTCAAGTCCAATCGTGGGTACACAAATTACAGAGTCTGTTATTGGCGCGAAGGTCGTCGTTTCAAGAAAACACAATGCTTTGTGCATTAAACACTTTTGGTACATCAAAGAGTATAAATCGAATTTCCAGTAGGTATGAGATGCCAAGCCGTATTTTATTTAAAAGATTAAAGAAAAGAAAACACAGTGTACAATCCAAAACTCAACGAATTCACTCAGAAATGACGTATCTCTACAATCGACATGACATCTCTACTGCTTAGAAGCACTCGACATGAACTCTAACGTTAGCCTTCGACAAATGTCGAATTCGACATCCCCAGAATAGCAACTTTTAAAATTTGTCGAAAAAATGACGTCATTAGAAATTTTTGTCGAGTTCGACACCATCTCTAAAATCGAGAATTGGCCCCCTGTTCACTTCAGTTGTCATGCTATGTCACAGTTGTACTCTTCAATTTAGCTACGTTATAATTCGTTGACGTTTAGAGTTTGCTAAGAGTGGGCTCTTTACAATAGATAGATTACAAAATATTATATTATTGTTAAAAAAATGTGCTCAAGCATTACATCTAAGAAGAGTAGTTTATGAATAAATGATAATGTTTAACATTATATAAAAAAAAGAGTAAACAAAGAGGAGGTAGTTGAAAACCAGCGTCAGACACTAGTTGTCTGGTTTATTTAACTATCTAAACCTATGGAGTATAGTATTTTTTGTTAGGTTTCTAATTAGTATTTGTGTACAACGTGTGGTGAACAGAATATCGCCTTCACATGTAAATTGCACCCGTGCGACGCCGGGGCGGGTCGCTAGTCTACAATACATATTATAAATAGGTAAAATTTGTGAGTATTTTTTTAATTTTTATTTATGTATATTTTTTATTTATTTTATTTTATTATGTACACAGAAAAATAGATACAGATAAGACATAATCATAATTATGAATACAAAGGTACTGCTTATTTCTTAAGAAATTTCTTCCAGCAGACCTGCGACAGGAGAAATGAGAAAGAAATGTGGACAATAGTGTGTGTGAACAAGAAGAGCAAAAAAAAAAGAGAAATAAACCTACACGTATAACGTAGGTAATAAATTAACATATAAATACATAGAGCTTAAATATATAAACACACATAATATAGGTATATAAATACTCACAGTTGAGAGGAAAGGTAATGCTCTTTTACTCGATATTTGAATTGTGAAACAGTTTTTAAATCAGGAATAACGTATGTCCCTACATACAAACTAATACATTCGGTAATATTCAGAACTACTGATACGTTTCCTACAATTCTTTCACTAATTGAAAGCTACAGTAGTGTCATAGGTTTATAATAATTTTATGTTAAAACCAGAAATTTCACGCGGACGAAGTCCTGGGCAGAAGCTAGTAAAATATAAGTAACATATTATTATGGTTGTCTACCATATGTTACATAAACAAAAACAAACAAAACAATAATCAAACAAATTTTTCTCTTTCTTTTTTCTTTTATCTTATAAAAGTACAAAACTTAATAATTATACCCGAGTACGTTCATTGACCATTGTAATGAAGTAAATCCTTTAATTAATAAGTTTTCCCTGTAAACGTAATACCTAATCAATAAATTCTAAAAAAATATTTGCTCCGTATTACCTCGACTTAATGTGGTAAGAACAACATAGTTGTTATGTAAGTATTTGATATTTACGTTGCCACAAGCTTCTGAGGCCAGAGAAACCTTTGAAAATACACAAGTTGGACTCGCCCACGTGAAAACGTTTTTCATTTTCCGTGAAGAAAAGTAATGTAATTAAATGAAAAGTAATGTAAAAAAAAAAAAAAAAAAACTGTTTACAAAAAAACTGGCTGTGGTTTTGTTGGGTTAGGTGAAAATAATTTTCACAATAAATGTTAAAAAGTAAATAACCACCATTCATTCATGGAAAAAGAGAACTTCATTGAAGATTCCAGACAATAGAAAGGATAGCAGCGTCAGTCTAATAAATGAATGTAAGATCTTCAATCCATCTACCAAATGCATAGTGTATTTGATTAGGTGGATAGGTGATTTGAGCAATAATAATATTTGTCATTGGGGACACTGAAGTGTTATATATATATAATTCATTTATTTCAGACAAATGCATTATTTCAGACGTATGTCATATACTACATACACGCATCTCAAATAAAGAGAGGAGAGGCGCTAACATGAAGCTGCATCCACCTCTGTAGCAGGGACAGGTCCCATCGCTCGGACAAAACCCTCAGGAGACTGTTCAAATTATGTATGAATGAAGGGTTTTTAACCGACTTCAAAAAAAGGAAATTCCGAGGAAAGTCGGACTTCGTCGTTTTTTTTTTTAAGTTTGTTCACCGATTACTTGAAGACTACTAAACCGATTCGGAAAATTCTGTAGTTTTTGAATTCAAGCTTCAATAAAACGTATTTTCCTCCAACTTAGTTTATGTGGATGATGTTACAATAACTTCTTATCACTGTAATTTGTGTGTAACAAAAAAAAAAACATTCGACTTTAATTCGGATTAATCGAAATCAGGTGGCAACAAATTAAAACACAAAACCAAAAACACTGACTTCCGAAATTTAAATAAGAAAGTTATTTTTAACTTTGTATTATTTTTTTGGAAGTCGGTTGTTTTTTTAAGAATTTCTCGTGTAGCAGCCCGGATTTGTGCCCGGTTGATGGCAATACACATGGACCTTAAACATAACTGGCGATATGTGGGTGTACTTATATACTTCGGGAAATTCAGGCTTGCAGTAGACTACCATTGGGAAGCGAAGCACATAGTAAATGCTCATACATAAAGAGTAAGTATATACCTATTGATAATTTCCACCAATCGACATGGCAAAGGGTCGAGGAGCTCTCAACCTACTATTGATAACCCACTTCCCTCATTCCCCACGCTGGTGATGATAAGTAATGAGTTCAGCTGACACAGTAAAATATACAATAATGTTATATTATTTTATCTTTGTTTATTTAGTTTCATGTTATGCATGTTATTTACTCTGTTTGAAGGATTTATGTGCGTGTTTCTGGGGTTTCTAGGTCACAGTTATATTATAATAATCGCAAAACATATACGAGTACCTAGCCCATAAAGGAGTATTGGGATCAAAAAATCGATGGAACGAGCAAGCCCAGAAGATGCCTGTTCACTCTTGCTTCGAATACAGACTGGTTACCTACATGTGGAATCCCAATACAGACGCTGGCAGAGTTTCACACTTTTTCTATGCGCATAAAAAATGTGAAGGAGAAGCGCTGAGTACGACTGGTCGGGATCTCAACCAAGTGCGGATGATATTCTGCAGTACTCTGGTAGTGCTGTAATGAAAGGGAAATCCGGTTGTGGACCTCCTGCGCAAACTCTCTGAAGTACAGTCTGTAGATGGCCGGTAGGCAAGCTGCCAGCAACATTACGCCGATGATTTTCGAGTGGTGTGCAACAGTACTTTGAGAAACCTAAGACCTTTTTTTAAATAAAGAAAATTCATTTATTTAGCACATTAAAGGCGTAGGTACAACATATTATTATACTGCAGATTGAGTTAAGATTAAGTTACTGCGGTAGTATTCGTATGGAGAAGAGTGGGCAAGAAACTCCACCGATACAGACAGGAATATTCGTAGTTAGTAGAGTTTTTGTTGTTAATTGAGTTGAAACTACTAACTTCTTACTACTGTTTTAGTGCATCAGTTAAAACCGCATAGTTTTTTACGATAAGTAGGTACAACAAATAATATTAATTTATAACAAGTAACCTTAGTCACGGAGACCTTTAAGTCCTTAACCGCAGTTAGCGGACATAAACTTGTTTCAAAGCATTTTTATTATTTTCTTTCAACCTTTTAAGGTACTCATTCACCCGTAGTTTATTACCTACAACCGGTAAAATTATAGCGTTGAAAGCGGATAATTTGTGCAGAAATATATTATCCTTATCCTAAGAAAGTTTCAATATAAACATTTAAAAAAATATATAAATTCCACGTTAACTCTGTAATTGGTGGCGCCTGCGGTATTACACCCGGTTATGATCGGTTAAAAATACATATATTATCTGCTGCAGTTTAGCTGTCGATTCAGATCGACAGCTAAACTTTATAAATAGTCGAAGGCTTCTTAAAGACCTACGTTTGCCTCAAACGTAAAGAAAAAAAGGATAACTGTCACTGTCACCTTTCCTGCCAGTTCCCGTTCGCGCCAACTTTTCCTTTTTCGCCGCTTCACTGTAAAACACTTCCAACTTATTCTTATGATACAAAGTAAATGCAATAAAACAAACTATCAGTCCACTATAAACTATAAAACAATTTTTTTCTAAAGTCCATACAGCTAAAGATATTACGTTCATTTTATTAAATAAATTTACAGAGCACCCGTGTTACTACACTCGCGTCGCGCGCGCTACTAACGTTTGTTGTCATCTTATAATTGTTAAAGCCAATCGATTTGCCGTTGATATAGTGATTATTGTTCCAATATCAACTTTATCTTGATGCGATAAGATTCACGTGAGGTTTGTTGATGGTGTTATGTTATTTGAAGTTGGCATCCCGCAACTTCTTTTTGCCAAAATCGTCGTCCTTGACTTTTTCTCTGCGGTAACGCGAATGTTTGCACGCAAGAATAGTTCGGTGTGTGTGTATCATATAAATATTTTTTTATTTTTACCTCATCATTTTTGTACTGGGAGTCTGCTCCCAGAACTATGGACTGCCTGGATAAGTATTGGTTTCAGTTTTTTTTAGAAATTAGGTTGTTGTCAGTTGTGATTTTCTTGCCAACACTATTTTGATTTAGGACAATTCCCACACACTATTAATAAAAGATTTGTTCAAGTGATTTTTAAACAATGTAAAAAAAAAAAAAACACTGTGCTGAGACACTTATTATAACACAGGTAACGAATACATAATTTAGTAATTAATTGGTTAAAGTCTGCTTTTACTTGTTACAATATGAATGTGTACTATTAATTAGTAATTGATCCAGTAATTTTGGTGAGTTTGATTTCTACAACAAACAAATATAGGTAAAGCAATCGGACATACTATACCTTTCACGTATTACTAAGTAGCTATTAGTAGTAGGTAAATCCAATTAGAAACAAGTCTGAAGTACCTGCTTAGGCTTCAGTACACACATACTCAGCTACTTGTAGAGTAGATAATAGCACCTGTGTAAATAAATTAACATACGTATTATGTCCCGTCAATTCAATTAGATTCTCATGTAAGAATCGAATCCAACTATTTCAACACATTAGATGATCATATAATTATTGTTACACAATATAACATCACATCACACCTGTACTTCGTGTACCTACGTTAGGCAGAGGTGTTCTTATAGTAAACCCACATTTAGCCAGTCTCATACACATAATGTAATGCGTTATAATATAACTAGGAACTTCCAGCTATGATGTTGATTGTTTCATAAAAAGGAAATTCAATTAAGCCGTTTCATAGACCGACCCCTGACCCTTTTTTGTGTCAAAATCATTCAAGTATGATACATAGTTAAAATTATTTAGTGTGTCCACAGTTATTCTTCCTTTGGCGAAATCGGCAGACAAGGCAAATGATAAGATGCAGTGCTGAAGAACAGATGAAGACTAAGTAAGTTATGAGGTAGTAGAATGGCAAATAAATCTATGCAATTGCAAATAAGGCTAATGCAATGGTGAAGAACAAAATAAGATATTGCAAGCTATGAGGTGGTGGAGCGACAAAGAAATCTATGCAGTAACAAAGAAGCAAATTGCAATGCATTTTTACAAAGAAATCAAGGAATAAAACGCGGTTGTAAGGAATAAAAAGGCAACTAAGATATGCAATGGACAAAGAAATATAATATGTAGTTGCAGAGAAGCCAAGAAAAATATGCAGTTGCAGAGAAGGAAAAGTATGAGATGCAGTAGTGAAGGACTGAAAAATAATAAGTAGAGGTGGTAGAAAGACAAAATCTATGCAGCTGCAAAGAAGACAAAGAATGAGTTACGGTGATGAGGACGACAAAGTAAGCTGTGAGGTTAGGTGGTGGAGAACCCGAAAATAATATGAAATGGTGGAGAAGGAAAAAATAACTTAGCAAGAACTTGTAAGTTGTACGAGTATACCATATCTATGTTATTCGATGTAGGAGCTAAATGCTCAGAGATAAGTGAGTTAATTAAACAGTAAACTCTTACCCTCTTATTCATAAACGTTAATTTAAGTTAAGAAACGTGTAAACGTCAAAAATGTATGATTAAACAGGCGCTAATCATTACCTAACTATAAGCAGCGTTTATAAATAAGGGGGTTAAATCTTTAAGAAAATATTCATTTCAGTAGTTTCATTAACATTGCGTAATTATGACGACTTTACGGTATAACAGAGCATTACTCCTATCTAATTCTTATACCAATTCAAATAAAAAAGCATGAGTCAGTCGTTTATCATCCCAAGAGATCGTCACACATAGTTGACTGCGGGAAATGCCGTGCAATTCTCGTGTCTAGTTCAAAAATATCTTGTTAACACGCAACGTAGCGTACAGTAAATGCTACAAAGTGTGTAGACTAGACACTTGGATAGACTTCACCGGCGGAGATAACCATGAGCTCTTCAAATCTGGCAGGAGGAAAACGTGAGGTACCTACTTGGAGGCGTTTACTATGTCTAGCATTGGCCAGTTGTGTCAAATTGAAGATAGCTTTTCTGGGTTATTATGATTCAAACTAAATTATTCAATAATGTTACAATAATTTAATATTCAACCCTTGATAAAACATGCTTACATTTTGGTCCATGGCTTAGAGCGGTGAAAAAAGAGATCTCAAGCAGTCACAAACCATTGCCGTACTCAGTTATTAGAAAGAAAAGAAAGAAAGAAAAAAAATGCGTTTATTGGCATTACATAAAATACACCTTAAAACTAAAAATACAGAAAACAAATTATTATAATGCCAAAAGGGCCTCAGCTCAGCATAATGTCAGATGACAACACAAAGTGTATCACCTGACGCAGATTTTCAGCTGCAACCCACGAGTGCCATACGCTAGAATAATAAATATAGGAAAGTGTCTGTCCGTTATAATAAATAAATTTTAAAGGTAATAAAAAATAAAATAAACTCATACAAAATCAAATAAAATGTTGTGATATACATGTGTGTGTGCGTTGTGTTGTGTTATTAATTGCAGAAGGAATAATATCATCATCACGGTTGATTATCATGCTGGTTATAGCATATCTATAGAAACTACTGCTTTAGACCCCTTTTAATTACTTCCGTAGTCGATCAACATTAGAGAAAGAACAGTGAGCGTTGGTCCTAAACCACGCAAGCGGGATAGATAGACACTTAGACATTTATGTTCCTTGTGAAGATAAGTATGTCTTTAAATGGCATTGTTTGGCCTTTAAACTCTTGAACAGAGCCATCAAGTATAACATTTGGTATCAAATAACGTTTGATGTTTACGTTTTTGTGGACGATGAAGACAGAGATCTTTTAACGAAGGAAAAACAAATCTTTCCAGGAGTCACAGATTGCTGTACTGATAATTTAACAGTGGTCGAGGATATATAGGGTTAGGGGTTAGGGGCTTATATAGGGTCGAAGGGTGGGCGTTTTGTGGGACTGTCTTATGTAACTTTGACGTTCGAAAAGTGCTGATTCTCAGCCTAATTTGAATAAATGACTTTTGAATTTTGAATTTTATATTAATACCATCTTCATGAATAAAATTTGGGCTAGTTATGACTGCGACGATAACCGAAAGTTTGGGCAACAAAATTTGAAGAAATGTTATGCCATTGAAACGAGGAAGAATAAGTAACCGATCGGCACAGTAACGACGCATGATGATTCTATTCTGTGCCTAGATATATTATGTATCTGGACACAGAATAGGACTACTATTTTGAGCTTCCTTTGGGTATGTTCCTACGTTTCTGGATCTCTGATTCTCAAAGTAAAAACAAGAACTAAATCAGTTGTTTTATTTATCATCCCGAGAAGAACAGCATAATTCAAAAACGAGAGCAAATTGTTTATAATGGCTATCTAGTCTACAGACAAATGAATTATTCTTACACGCAAACGGATGACCTGATTAAAGAAAATAGTCTAGTTGAATGCAATTTTCTTCATCCAAGCGTTTACCTGTCCATGTAGAAGGTCATATTAGTCTAGTAATCAAGACTTCGGTTTCTGAATGTGTCTAGGAGACTCTAGGACACCATGGTCACTACAGAGCAATATCTAAGTTGCCGCGGAAATGGCTAACCTAACGGTATGGACTAACCATGATGGGTGTATTACTTGCTTTTTTATTTTTAAATGTATTTCACACATCAATTTTTTTTCCGTGACATCACTGCGGACCCTATCAGAGTACCAGCACGGTGACATTTATTTTTAAATGTGGCCTTTTTTCTGGCCAGGCCTACCAGGCCTTTTGGCCTCTTACATACTTTCTATTTTGATTTTAATTTACTTTGTTTTTGTATTTTTATTGTTTTTATTAAAATTTATTTATGTTTCTATGAGTGTGTTTTTAATTTGTGATATCCTTTTTTTTTTTTACTATGGCATCTCGTAGCTCACCTCTGAGGTGATGACTACTTAACCGGACAATCCTGTGGCTGCCTTAAGCTACTAAACTCTAAGCCTCCAGCCAGGGGCAAAACTATCCTAATTAAAACTAGGCGAGCGCTCGCTAAGGGCACCCCCTGTGGGGTACGGACCTTGGCTTAGGGCGTCGCTGGGGGGAGGACAGCAAGTTGGGACAGGCTGGATCAAAGATAATTCATTATTATTAATCGGGGGTTTGTGATCTCCTGTGAGAGTCTCAATAAATACTTTTTCATTGTAGAACATGATTTGATTGTTTGGGAAATCTGTGATAGTTAGGTATATTTAGAACATTTTTAATTCAGCATTATTTATTCATAATTTTTTCTTACTCTTTGTAACTATTGCTGTTACCTGTCACAGGCTGCAATCAAATTTTTTTATGAGACTTCGTGTTTTTTGTTTTTTTATTCACGTTAGTAACCAAGGCTCATGTTGAGCCTCGGTTATGTTGAGCCTCGGTGCTTCGGATTCTCAATTTATTAAGTCTGTCACATAGAAAAACTGTTGACAGGTACCTACTTACACCAGTATTTGCATTTTCCCTTACCCATCAGGAAACAAATGATTAGTTCTTTCATCCACGAAATTACTCGTTTCTGGTTTTCTACCTTTGGTAACTTCTCGGGAAACAACGTAACTAGCACTCCAATTGCGTGTCTCACTCACAATTACAATTTCTGACATCTTGAAAATACATCAGTAAAATAGTATTTAAAAAAATACTATTTTACTGATGAAAAAATCTGTATCTAATAGGCTTTGGAAGTTAATATACGATCAAATTGAACATAAAGTGACCATCTTAAAGTAATGATGTAACTGATTGTCGGGTTTGTAAACCTATGGACACAATATAAGAATCTACTATTATAGCTAAAAGTATTCAATTTTCCTACACACCCTCTCACACACATACATACACTCAAATCTGTGGTTCTTTCCTCAATTTAAAGTCAAGTCAAAATCAAATAATTTATTTCAAATAAGTACTCACAAGTCACATTTGTACGACAACATTTACAAGAAAAAAATAGAATGTAATGTCTCGACTTGGCGGGGGCACTACCGTGCTCCCCTGAAATACATTTGATTCTAGTTGCCCTTCAAAAGATAATTTTGTACAGAGATGAATAAGAAATAAACTCCACAATTACTTTTATAAAATGTATTTCAATATTTTTTTACAAATAAATAAAATTGAAGTTTCTGTTTGTAATGGCAAAATAACAGTTGTTTACTAAATGCATAAAAGTATATACAGTACACAAAACAAAAAAAAACAATTTTACAAAATATCTGCTGTCTCTCTCTCTCTGTCTGTTTGTTCCGGCCAATCTCCAAAACGGCTGGCCCGATTTTGATGGGACTTTTATCGGTAGATAGCTGATATTATAAGGAGTAACTAATTTCGGAAAAATAATTTGGGTCCACGCGGGCGAGCCGCATCAGCAGCTAGTTACATAATTAGATGCATGTGAAGACGATATCAATAGACCATCTCAGACACTAATCTCCATGGTCCTCTAATGATCAGACCAAGACAACGTCTGGAGTTTAAAATACAGTGTCCTCTGAGTATTTAGGGTAAAAGCATCGTGATCGTGTCTCGGATATGGTGTAGTGATGCTAATTGTAGCCATGGAACTCAGGAGTCCTTTGCAAGTCAAGTCCCGTACTTGAGCATAGATTATAGCTTATGTTTTATTTAAATCATGTAAGGTGAAAGTAGAGGTTTGTCCCTTAGGCTGGTAAATGATGTTTGTTTGATGTCTATTTGATGCCAATACCTGTACTATCTGCCGGTTAAAAGAAAATAATGTATCAGAATTTGTGGGAAATTACATAATCATTATTAGAAAATATCATCTAAAAAGCAGAAAAACTTCCTTTTTGTATTTTTGTTCTCTTTCATTTAAATGCGGATTATATTTAGGTACTTCTTCTTTTCTTTTTTTGGTACTTATTT
Organism: Xanthia togata; assembly: GCA_963853775.1. Lineage (NCBI taxonomy): Eukaryota > Metazoa > Arthropoda > Insecta > Lepidoptera > Noctuidae > Xanthia > Xanthia togata. The sequence continues at coordinate 2,626,074 of OY970801.1, forward strand.
CTTTTAGGTCTGGCATTTTTGCTGAACTGGGCCTATTTGGCGCAGCCGCGAGGCACACATTCCTGCTAGTATCTTACAACGCACTTTTACACTTTTTATTTTGTATTCTTTCATTTTATTTTATTTCTTTTTACTTGTGTGCCTTTTAGTCTGTGCTAAATAAATATATTTTTCACCTCAGTACCTCAAACAAGCAGGTTTTGCTGTCAAAAAACAGTGAGCAAAATTCGATTTTGCTGCGAGCGTGAGACAAAGTAACTTTTTAATAAAATTTTTTTAAAATGCCTTGAACAGTGTTGGGTTTACTAACAAAATTCTAAAGATTTGAACTTCAATTAGTTCTGTCACTTTCACTTCGATACGAAAAAAGCGAGAGATAAAAACAAGTCGATTCGAAGTTCGATTTCAAAATTCCCTATCTGGTAGGCCCAAAAATTAAACAAACAATAAAACGTTCGGATTCACATAAAACCTTAAAATTGCAAATCATCTGTTAAGGTTTTATTTAAATTCTGTTTTTTTTTTTTGGAACGAAGTTCTTTAGGCGGCTTGCGGTAAGAGTGCACTGGCAGAAATCGTCACGGGAAAAGGCGCTTGCGACTGTCTTCTTCTAATTCAAAGAGAAAGAAAGACGGAGTGAGATAGTAAGTGTGAATTTGGTCAAAATGTAAATCCAAGATGGTGGCTGCAAAATACCAGGTGATGAAGATTATGTAAAAAAAAAACCTTGTCCGATCCGAAAAGGGCATATGGTACTGCAGTAACATTACAAAAAAGTAATTTTTTTATTATTATTTATAGTAAAAAAGTTATTGGTATTTAAAATTGCCCCAATCCATAAAAAAAATTGCAAAACATACTACGACGGCCGCCGCCCGCACCAAACGTAAAATTCGGTAAAATTCACCATTGAAAAAAAATGTGGGGATTCCTTTTTCCTGAAAATTTCCACTTAAATATGCTCACAGTACGTTACCTAACAACACCCTCACGGATCGGACAGGTTTTTTTTTACATGTTGTATGTTCTCGCTGCTGAGGTGAAAAGTTGTATGTGTTCCACGAGAGCAAAGTTATTTGCATCTCGTGTCTTTGAATCCCTCGTAGCGCTCAGGATTCTAACCTAGAATCACTCGCTACGCTCGTGATTCAATTATAGAATCCTTCGCTTACTCGGGATTCAAAATCAACACTCGCAGCAAAAAACAACTTTGCTCTCTTGTTGCACAAATAACTATTCTTTGTTTTTTCTTTCTTTCTTTACTTCTATCATTACCTCGGACGAACTTTGCAGTATGGTATAACAACTTTGAAAGGGAGGCTAAGTGCCCATAAACACGAGTGGCACGTTGTCAACGGCAGTTAATCCGATCCAGCCTGTCTCTTGCTGTCCTCCCCCAGCGATGCCCTATACCTGGCTGGAGGCCTAATTTATGAAGGCACCCAAAGGAATGTCCGGTTAAGCAGCTGAACACCTTCTAGGTTGAATTTCAAGATGCCATTCAAAAAAAAAAAAAAACTACGGCGACAGTTGTACCCTGCCGTCGACACGTCTACGGCTGCTGTCGACCAGTGTCGACGGCTGCAGTTGCCTCTGTCGTTGGCAACTTGCCGCTCGTGAATATGAGCACCAGATGAATTCAGCTGAACTTGGGAAGGTTCGTCAAGTCTTCTCGTCACGTATTCCACAGAGCCTAAAGACGAAGGTCTTCCATCAGTGCATCCTGCCTGTTATGACTTACGGAGTCGAAACGTGGACGGTACGGCTGGTCCATAAATTTAAGGTCGCTCAGTGAGCTATGGAACGGGGTTTGCTTGGAGTCTCTCGGAGGGATCGAATCCGGAACGAGGTAATCCGGCGGTGAACTTAGGTTGTCAACATATATAGCTCACAGAATAGGCAAGCTGAAGTGGCAATGGGCCGGCCATATTAGCCGTAGAATCGATGACCGTTGGGGTAGACGTGTCTAGAATGGAGACCGCGAATCGGAAAACGTAATCTGGGACTCCCTCAGGCTAGGTGGAGAGACGATCTTCGCAGGGTGACAGGTAGCAGCTGGATGAGAGTTGCCGAGAATCGAGCTGAGTGGCGTGCAGTTGGAGAGGCCTGTGTCCATTAGATTGCTACAGGCTGGTGATGATGACTTCTATTATTTACTAACGTGTCTCTAAAGGTGTACAAAATTGAAATTGCGGCAGTTGGTAAGACTAGATTATGATGTAGTAATTGTGTGTTAGAAGTTTATTAAATCAGCCTTTTATAATAATTTATCTACGCCTATGCTATAAATCCTGTATAAAAGTTTCTGAAACAGTTAGCATATTGCCAACATTAAAACACCCAGTGTCATAGTAACCATAATAGCATCCAAACGGGAGTTATAATGTTGTACTTAATTTCATTATGCATCTCCTTTTCAAAAAAAGAACATTGTCATGCCCGCGCGTTTTTTTTTTAGTTTTTTTTTTTTTAATTATGGCGCTATGGTAGTGAAACCATAGCGCCATAATTAAAAAAAAAAAAACTTATTGGTTATTCGAATTAACGTCGTATCCGGCCATTTGTGTTCAATATTAATATTGCAATTTTTTTTAAGTACTTTGTTTCGTTTTTAGGCTTCCGTAGTCAACAAGGAACCCTTATAGTTTCGCCATGTCCGTCTGTCTGTCTGTCTGTCCGCGGTTTAGCTTAAAAACTATTGGTACTAGAAAGTTGTAATTTGGCATGAGTATACACGTTAATGACGCCGAAACAGTGGTAAATATAAATTTTGATAAAACAATTATTTAGGGTACCTCCCCTACATGTAAAGTGGGGATGATCTTTTTTCGTCCTTCCCATAGTGTGGGATATCGTTGGATAGGTCTTCAAAAATATTAGTGGTTTGGGAAGACCGTTTTTTGATTAAGTAAACCGTTGGTGACTTATCAAGCTTTAAAGTACCAATTTTCGTTAGAGTCAACTGTCCCCCCCCTCTACCAACTAAACGGTTGTAGTTAGAAATTCAAATGTCACGGCAGTAGTACTTATATATAACGAAATTTAAAGAAAAACTATCACAGCTAAGTAGGATTTACAGATTAACGAGTAATAATCGACTTACTTAAATTTGCAGTTTGAAAAAACTACAATGTTAAGTTTATTTTTGGGATAAATTCATCCAAACTACGGAACCCTTCATTGTGCGTGGTCCGACACGAACTTGGCCGGTTTTTTTTGTTTTTTTTTCGTTTGTTTTGTTTGTTTGTCCTATATATAGTTTGTTTGTAGGCATTAAATACTCAGCAATTTACTACTCGGCAATTACATTACATTGTATAGTTGTTACCCTTATTTGTACGACAATGATGCGAAAGAGCGGAGCCTTCTAATAGAGGCATTGTTTGCCTAAAAGGAAGCTCCAAGCACGTTCGAATGTAATGTAATTTTTAGTTGTTACAATAAACTATTATGTATAATTAAACTTTCCATGAATTTACTTAAAGTTCTTACAACACTGTACAACACCCTATGGTTTCAGAACGTTTTATAGAGGATTCATAACATGGGTGTAGATAAAGTCTTGTATGCAACACACATAATTATAATTATTATTGTGCATAATTAGGTATTAAAACACTCATGTGATACTATTATAAACCCACATTCGTGTTTTAATACCCCATAATATACAACAGTTGCATAAATAACTATAAAACTAAGTATTATTAAAATTGCTTATTTGTAAAATCTTTGTCGTTGATAGTTGTACTTATACGTAAAAAGCAAACTATATTCTTTGGACTCTACTACATTCGGACTTACGGAACCCCAAAAAAGTTTGCACCATAGGAAGCGCAAAAAGTTTTCAGTTTCATTAATTTAAAAAAAGTGTCCATCATTAGAAGGTTGATAAGTGGCAGCTAAATATTTCCCATTAATAAGTCAGCTCACTAATAAATACTGCAGCCAACAGATTTAGATAACACATTGTTATGTAATTAGTCTATATTGAAAGTGACTGCCATTGTTTTGCGATGTTAATTAATTTCGTAACAGGGCAGCGCGGGTCATCCAAATAGACCACTGTTTTTAATTCTCGCCCGAGTTTTGTAAACAGATGGGTATTTGTAAATACTGACTTTCTGTTTTCCATTTAGGTCGTGGGATTGGTTTCTATCAGTGACGGATTAACCCATAATCAAATTAAGCAATTGCCTAGGGCATCAAGTATGCACCAGAAGAAGCACAAAATTGCTCAGCGGAACGTTCTTTTTCAAAATTAAAAAAATAATGAATGAAATGAAATTAATACACATAGAGTCCTATATTATGTTAAAAACGTAAGAAGTTAATACTATCTTGCGTGAATTCACTGCCCGGAAAAGCCGCAAGGCGCATTTCAATAAATAAATAAATTATGCTTTGGTTTTTATTGTTGTCGCACCTACTCCACTTCTAAGGTTGGTTACACGGTTGTTTCGGGAGGTTCCTGTTTCGGATAAGGTGGGAGGAAACGCCCGGGTGTCATCACTGCGTGGATCGCCCGGAGGACACGGTGGAGCATACGGTTTACCCGGCTTGGGTAGAGCACCGCCGTGCCCTCATGGAGGCGATCGGTGACGGGGATCTCCCGCGTCCGGCCCTTGTCCAGGCCATGGTACGGAGCGAGAAGGCATGGGAGGCCGTCACCTCCTTCTGCGAAGCAGTAATGCTCGTGAAGAAGGAGGCGGAACGCGTGAGGGACAGACAAAATTCGCGCCCTCACGCCCCTAGCCGCCGCAGGAGGAGACGCCCTGGGCATCGGGAATCGCAGGCTGATTCCCGGCCACCGTAGGCGCGGGCTTGCGGACGGTGAGCAATGGGTAGCTCACCGTTCGTTAAGGACCAGGCCCGAGTCGACGGCGCGTTGTGTTTCACGTGCGCTTCAAAGAGATGTCAGCCGGTGAAGGGGTCCGATGGGGCCGATGCCTGCCGGGGTCACGGGAAAGTCCGAAAGGGATACCGTGGCCCCTGGCAACGTAAAGGCAATCGAAGGAACATGGGTGGGTTTTAGTCAGTAAGTCTGACACGCCCTGAGAAGTCATTTGATAAATTCCCGAGCAAAAAAAAAGGTACGATACATCTCATCATCTAATTTACAAAAAAAATCATGTTTTTAAGCGGTAAAGGTTTAAAGACCGATTCTAGTTGACATACGGATAGGGGGGCCCACAGGCGTGGATTGCTTAGGGCATCAAGTAGTCTTAATCCGTCACAGGTTTCTATGCTAGATTTAGAATCATGGTATAAAAGATAGAGGTGACAGGGGCTATACTTCGTAGCTATAGGTAATATATAAATAACGAAACATAGATCAGTCGGTTTCCAAGATGTCTGCCTACGTAAGTATTACCTCTAAGCTTGCTTGTGGTGGTGGCTCTTGCGTACCCTGGTTACTTTTTAGGAATTCGAAAAACCACAGAGTTCCACAGAGTTTAATTCTGTTTAATTTTCTGTCATGGACGTTTTCGCTGAAGATCTGGGGCCGTATTATAACGTATTAATGCCACCATTGTTCCAGTGTGAGAGAGAGACGGAGCTATATGAGGCCGCTAGCACCGTCCTATTTTCGCAGTGGAATAATGATGGCATTAATACTTCATAATAAGGGCCCTGATCTTTTATTTAAGAAACGCCTAATATTTTTATGAGAGCAAAGACTTATCGCGAATCGAAAGGTGGTGGTATTGTGCCTGATATTTTTTTCACAGCAGAAACTCGTTTCCTCAAATAGCTATAATAAAATAAAATTACTTTTAACGTTGACAACTTGTATACTTTAATTTATTTTATAGCCAAAACAAAGATTATCAACTAATTTATCTCTTAACTATTGCAAAAGTTATCTAATAAGGTAATCTAAGCTTAGCTTGGTCGCTACATGTGACCATCATTTGTATGTATGAACCATCCGGTAATATTAATAATCAAACATTTGCCAATGTCCTCGTCTGTCATACAAGGTTACCACAACCTCAAATTAAACGAAGTAATTTCTGAGAAACCACTGTGTTTTTGCCAGCAACTAATTATCTTCCTTAAAGATCTAGTTTTAGGGTACTGTAAGATGTGAAACACTAAATACATCTATGGTGAAATTTCATCCTAAATGCTCCGACTAATCTAGCTGGCCGTCATTTAAATATTGTTAATTTAAAAAATGAAGCGATTACTTATTGCTTTAATCGCTTCATTTTATTAATATAATGTCTTTGACATAATCTCGGGACCCTAGGGTCCCAAACCTTTGGGAGGAGTAGCAAGGGCCGAAGCCAACACGCAGAGGCTCGTTAGAGGGTTTCAATGAAATTGTATTATTATTATGAGCATATTGTGGACGTTGGAAACTAGCCCATGGGAATGTACTACCACCTTAAAAAGTATCCTATGACCTATCCCAGGTCATGTCCTACTTTAGTGCTAAACAGGAAAATTGTTGATGGAATTATTAAGCGTCTACTTATGTCACCATGATACAAACCAACGAAATATTTGTTAAATTCCCGTACTAACCCAATAAGATGTACACTGTGTTCTGCTGTATCAATCGAAGAATTTTATCTATTTTTTTTTATCGTTCTCACTTGCCAAATGACTGTAGAACTGACATTGGCAGAATAGACGACATCAGCTTTGCTTGCCATTTACTAAGTTTTATCAAATCAAGCTCATGGCCTATCGAAGTCAGGGTAGCAGGGACCTACTCAATCCATGGTATCAGATAGTATCATGGTGTCAAACGTCAGTTAGTTAACTTTGAACAAGTGAACGATGCGCTCTCTAAAGTCGTGCATTGGTTCAATGTAAATAATTTTCTCTTGAATGAAAAACATACTAAACTCATTAAATTTTCAACACCAAATGTCAGGCAGCTAACTACTAAAGTTAAAGTTAATGGAATAGAGCTGGACCTTGTTGAGTCGACAGTTTTTCTTGGAATCACTATTGACGGTAAATTACAATGGGGCCCACACATAGAAAAATTTTCAGGAAAGCTAAATTCGGCCGCCTATGCTGTTAAAAAAATTAGACAGATAACTAGACATAGCCAGAATTGTTTATTTTAGTTATTTTCATAGTCTTATGTCATATGGAATTCTTCTCTGGAGAACCTGTTCGGTTTTAATTTACATTAATACTATCTTTGTTCTACAGAAAAGGGCTGTTCGAGCCATTTACAAACTAATTCCGAGAGATTCCGTTCGAGAAAAATTCAAAGAAAGAAATATTCTGACTGTAGCCTCACAATATATTTTTGAAAACCTATTGTAGGTATGTACACTAAAATATATCAAACTTTAAGAAGATTTCCGATATTCATAGTTTAAATACCAGGAATAAACACAACCTTGCTGTACTATCGCACTCGTCTCCACACAGTAGGCAACTCGTTCATGGGTCAATGTATACGCTTTTACAACAAACTTCCCAACGACATTCGAAATTTACCCATTAAACGATTTAAAAGCTGTATTAAAACCAAACTTTGTAAAAAGGGTACTATACAATTTCAGATTATTTAGAAGATAAATAAGCATGGGATTGAGGTGCCCGCTCTGCTAAGCCTTGTGATAAAACCATAAAATTTGACATTTTTTATTATTAGGTAAAATCATTCAAATATACCAGTTTCATATACATATTGAAATTGTTGAAAATTATAATACAAAATGACATGATTTCTTTGTAAATTATTATATTGTTTTAATTATTGTGAATGTGAGGACTATGTGGATTTTTTTTTCTTTCTCGGTTAGTTTTAATGAAGGTCTGGTAGTTTGAGTAGTTTATGCGGCCTACCCAAATGTCCTTTCTTTGGTATTGTTCGTTGAGTTGAGCTCCTTAAGTTCTGAGTTGAGCTCCACGATTACTGACAAATGCTTCCACTGACAGGACAGGTCCACTCAAATCTGTGTGGTTCTTTTCTCAAAAGACCATTTCAGACTAATCTACATGGTCCTCATATGGCCTGACCAAGATTATGTCAGGATTTTAAAAGAGACTGTGACCTCTGAGTTTGTTTCGGCCGTTCTTCTCAGAGTAGTCAGATAGGAAACGCCGAACTCACCTAGCAATTTTTTTTTTTTAATATGACGTGTAAACAGTGATTCCAATATCCTATTTACAGAATAAACAATTTCATTTCATATCAGATTTCGCTCGATGTCCCTGCCACCCTGTATATAACGAAATTAAAAGGAAAACTATCACAGCTAAGTAGGCTCTACAAGCTAACGAGTAATAATCAACCAACTTACATTTACAGTTGAAAAAATATGTTTTTCAACTACACTGTTAAGTTTGTTCTTGCGATAAATTCATCCCATCTACGGAAACCTTCATTGTGCGTGGTATGATAGATAGATAGATAGATAGAATACTCTTTATTGTACACCATACAAATTACAGACATAAATGACACGCACTTAGCCGGTTTTGTTTTTAGATTTTGGAAGATGATTTTGGATGATGTCTGCGAGGCGTGCCTCTATCTTGCAATGGCTGCAGTTAATAATAACTTGCAAAGAGCCGTTTCTGGCAGTGAAGACGCTGTGAACCATAAATGGGGATGATGTTATAATATTTAAAAATATATATTGTGCCTTGCTGAAAAACATGACGAACTTTTCAAAACAATCAAGTCAGTTTAATTTAATTTATAAAGTTTTTTTTTGTTTTTTTTTGTAAATCTAGAATTGAAGAAGTCATAGTTTCACTGTATTTCAACGTATATTTTATTCTTTGTTACTACAGTAAAAAAATCCCTATTTAATTTTATTTTTTATTTTTCTCCTTATCCAAATATCTTCAAAATTATATTTTTTTTTATGAAAAATATCGTTTCTCGCCATGGGCCACCTATCTGATGAAGAAAAAGAAAAAGAGGTCGTTTTACTAGTCTGTGCGTAGTCTGCAGTTTATTTGACGGTGAAAATGCATTTCTATCAATTATATTTTAAGTCGTGTAGGTATTTGTATATTTATTTTTCGATTAGGGTCTGTCGTTGACAAGACATAACCTCTAGGACGAGTGAACTTCAAACTGGAATATCTTTAATTCCTGACTTCCTATAAAAGTATAACTGAAGACAAAACTGTTCAAAATTCCAAATAATCAAAATTAGGAAGTCATTTATTCAATCTGGGCTGAGAATCAGCATATCAAAACCCACCCTTCACCACTTCCTAGCGCTTTAGCTGGGGAGAAGTGGCGTAACAAACTCCCTAGCAGCACAGCTGTCTGTTCAGTTAGAAGAACTTGATTCTATACAATAGTACATAATTATACAAAAGTTGACGGGCGCCTAGCGCTCCGTCTCTCTTACGGACATACCGTAAGTGAGACCAGTAAGACGGTGCGCGAAGCGCCCGTAACTTCGCCCGAAACTATGGTTTTCGCTTAGGGAATAGACCCCCTGTTCACTTCGTCACTTTCAAAGTGATTTTAATGTTAAACTTTGTAGGAATAGATATAAAGTACACTGGATCTGGAGAGCAGCGGTGGCCCAGTAGTGGCGGCCCCGACTTACGAACAGTAAGTCGTGGGTTCGAACCCAGACAGGCGCATTACTTTGTGTAAATTATTTCATCACCACTGCTCTCAAAACGGTGAAGGAAAACATTGTGAGGAAACCGGCATGTCCTAGAACCAAAAATTCGAAGACATGTGACATCTACCAATCCGCACTGGGCACGCGTGGTGGATTATAGCCCACTCCCTCTCATTGAGAGGAGGCCGTGTCCCTGCAGTGGGAACGTTATAGGCTGATGTTGATGATGATGACACTGAATCGCAAAAATTCCGGGTCGCTAATAAATGGCGTGATAGTTTCTTAAGAGCGGCCAACCCGTCATACTTTTCATACAAACGCTCGTACGTGATTATGGTGCTGTAACACATCTTTCTTTGTTTTTTTTACTAATAAGTATCTTGTGCACTCTAACGAGGTTTAAATGATAGCAAAACATAGAAAATTTGAGAAAAAAATTCAGTATAAGCCTCCAAAAATCTGCTTTTTTTTACAAATTTTACCTGAACTTTGACCGGTCATAATGTACTCATAAATAGTAAAAGTAAAGAAAACATCTTAATAGAAACCTCGCACATGTAATAGAGATTCTAAATGACAATTTATTTCACTAACTTGTAAGGCTTACTTAAAAACACGTTTTTCCTGAAACAAATTTTTACACACTATTCTTCTTACAATGTTATCACGTTCTCACTTGCTTGTTAGCATTTCTCACTTGCGCTCGATGAAACAACAAGCTTTTCGAACATGGTCGCATTGACGATATACGGACTGGGAAGAGCCCTCTTAAATACATAAGGCTAATTTGCGAAACTATAGTAGGTATATTGTAGATGACTGATTAATATATATAAAAAATGTGTATACACGTTTTGTACACTACCTAAGAAAATTTCGCTTCTAACTTATGACAACAAAAATATACTTCGCAGTAAACCGAATGGCACCTTTTCTTCAAAACATGCTTGATGATACCGTTCTCCTGGTCGTCTAATACTCTTCGTCTCCCGTCGTGCGTAAAAAAACAAAATCTGGACTCATCGGAAAACATAACCTTGGACCAATCTTCATCTGTCCATCGAATGTGTTCTCGAGCAAACCGTAACCTGGCAACTCGCAGTTTGGGGCCGTTTGCTGGTATAGAAGGCTTTATATCAGCTTCGCAAAGACGTCGCAGAATCGTGTCTGAGCTCACATTGTTGTGGTGAATTTCTTGAAGTTGTTTCGGACCTGAACAGCCGTGAGATGTCGATTTCTTAACAAAGTGCTCACGATGAATCGGTATTCTCGTGTAGTTGTGCACCTTGGCCTGCCATTTCCTGGTCTCCTGATGTTCATGCCGGTCTCTTGAAATTGCTGGAGTATTCTTTGGACCGTTGATAAAGATACTCCTACTGTTCTAGCAGTGCTACGCTGACTTCTTCCTTCTTGTACCACAGTAATAATCCGTGTACATTCTTCAGGTGTTAACGACATGATATTGCACTGAATATAAGCGGGCACGCCCTTTATACCTGGAGGCTTTATTTTCTTTTTTAAATATTGTTTACGTTTAGGTATTTTTATTTCTGCTTGAGTATAGTTCTCGATGTTTTTGGTTGGTATATTGGCGTGTGCTAGGTGTCATATGGCAATTAATTAATAATTTAAATTATGTTTTGCGTAATGTAAATATCTTGCATACTATTGTATAGAATCTTTTTTTTTCTAGCTGAACAGACAGCTGTGCTGCTGGGGAGTTTGTTGCACCACTTCTTCTTCCCAGCAAAAGCACTAGGAAGTGGTGAAGGGTGGGCATTTTGGGGGACTGTCTTATGTAATTTTGACGTTCGAAAAGTGCTGATTCTCAGCCTAGTTTGAATAAATGACTTTTGAATTTTGAATACTCTGATCAATCCAAGGAATCATTTATAATGACAGCTCGCTTTGAAACAATAGTAGTTTTTTTTTAATTTGTAGTTGTACAAATGTAACCTCTTTAGAGATCTAGAACAAGCATTAGTAACCTGCTTACTACATATTATTTATTCTAGCGATCTACGTATGTAATTTATGGAAATATCACGGTTTTTATTAGCGACCCGGAATTATTGCGATCCAGTGTATATGTGAAGACATAAGATGCACCTAGAATAAGATTACTATACCACGATATTTAAAAATCAACCACAAATGGTGTTATTTGCTGACGATACTTCCTTAATTTTTAAGACGTGCTACAAATTATGACGACGTAAATAACGCCCTACTGCAGGTCCAAAATTGGTTCACTGCTAATAATTTAGTATTAAATGGAAAAAAAACTAAGTGCATAAAATTTTCTTTACCAAATGTCAAAGGAAGTATTTGTGAGATAGTATTGAATCAAGAGAAACTAGAATTTGTCGATAAAACTGTTTTCCTGGGGATCACGCTCGACTCAAGGCTACAATGGAGTCCTCATTTAACATCTCTTGCAGGACGGCTAATTTCAGCAGCATATGCTGTCAGAAAAATCCGTCAATTTACTGATGTAGATACCGCGAGGCTAGTCTATTTCAGTTATTTTCATAGTATCATGTCATATGGTATTTTACTTCGGGGACGGGCTGCAGACATCGAGTCTTTTTATTCTGCAGAAAAGAGCGATCAGAGCCATTTATTATCTCCGCAGGCGCGACTCTCTTAGGGAACTGTTTAAGGATATTAACAACATGACGGTACCTTGTCAATATATCTATGAAAACATCATGTACGTAAGAAAAAAATTACATATTTTTAGTAAAAAGAGGTGATAGACATAATTATAGTACAAGAAATAGGGACCTATTAGTACAACCAGGTTTCAGACTGGCTAAGGTAGACTCATCTTTCATGGGGTACTGTTTAAAATGTTACAATAAAATTCCTCCCCACATACTTCAACTTAATCTAAATCTTAAATTAAATCTTGTATAAAACACACACTATGTAGGCAGGCATATTATAAGCTGGGTGATTATATCTCTGATAAAAATGCTTGGCTCATTGCTGGTCCTGCTCCACAACTAATTGACATACACACTGATTAACATTTTGAAAATACTGTTGGAGCTGCTGAAGATTGTAAGACCATCTTTGTATTGTATAAAAACAATTTCCTTTGTATTATATAATTGCATAGCACAGGTGTGAGTACTATGTACTAAAGAGCGACCATTTACCGGGTAATATGTAGTATTTCATTGAATGTGCCCTGGCGGCTGTGAGTATGTCATGCTCACTCAAATGTCTCGCTGATGGTGGCGCGTGTGTTGGATCATTTAGCTCCCTTCAAAATGGTTGAGCTGAATGGTGCTGATCCATGCGTCATGTTCGTGAACGGGCGCCGTCAGTTGGGACTGATCATCTCTTAGCTGCTATGGCTTATTTTAATTTATTTTAAGTTTTTGAATGATTCTTTTTTTTTTCTTTTTATTACGGACGCTTTTACGAACGTGCACGTCTTTCTATATTGTTCTTACATGCATCATTTCAAAATGAATGATGTAACCAATATTTTGTATCATTTTTTTAATTTAAAAGAGTGTCCGAAGAATTTCTTGCCCGTTCTTCTCCATAGGTACCTACTACGCTATGGAATGGGCAACTAGCTTCATATTTTTGACTGACCGACCCCTTGACAATTCTAAAGTGCGTGTAAATGGTTTAATTGAAATAAATGCTTTGAGTTTGAGTTTGACGACACGATAGGTAAAAATAATGAAAAATGAAGGAATGACAGATTAATTAATTATGTGACCGATATCACATATTTACAAACATTGTAAAATTATACGATATTCCTAACATGTTATACTATGTCAATATTGAGTTCAAGTAATCACAAAATGCTAAATCAATGTAAAAAAAAATAGTATACAATTAAATTAGCAACCAGTTTGATTTTGTCTAGACTCTAAATTGTCCTATGGAGCAGGACCAGCATGTTTCCAAGCATTTTTATCTTGCATTTAATCTAATTGGTATTATGCAATTGGCATTTTCTGTGACCTCTCAAAAGCATTTGACTGCGTTAACCAAATTACAGTAATCTGTAAATTACACCACTACGGAATTCGTGGAGAAGTTGCTGACCTTGTTCTTTCCTATATATCAACCAGAAAACAAAAAGTAAACGTTAATGAGGCGACGTCCTCAGTGTCTCTAGTTATAATGGGCGTGCCTCATGGTTGAATTCTTGGCCCTTTCTTATTTCTAGTCTATATAAATGACCTTCCTTCCTTTACATGATGGCTCACTTATCGGATATAATTCTATTTGCTGACGACACTTCTCTATTTTTTTAAGTTGTCCTCAAGTTGGTCTAAATCTAAAACTTGATGGCAAACAACTAGATGCAATAACGGAAACTATATTTTTGGGAATTACTTTAGATTCAAAATTGCAATGGGGCGCCCACATTAGAACTCTTTCAGGTAGATTAAGTTCAGCTGCATATGCAGTAAGAAAAATAAGGCAGTTGACTGATATAGCCACAGCTAGGTTAGTATACTTTGCTTATTTCCACAGTATTATGTCTTATGCCATTCTGCTGTGGGGATCGGCAGCTGACGTAGATTCAATTTTCATCTTACAAAAGAGAGCAATCCGCGCTATCTATAAAATGGGTCCTCGCGAATCCCTTCGAAACAAATTCAAAGAAATTGATATACTGACTCTGCCTTCTCTTTATATCTTAGAAAGTATTTTGTATGTTCGCAAAAACTTAGGACTTTTCAAAATAAGAAGCGATTTCCATAATATAAATACACGTAGTAGACATGAAATTTTGATACCCAAATTTAGATGAACTAAAACAAGCAAGTCATTTCTTATAAACAGCATCCGCTTTTATAACAAGTTGCCTAAGTCGGTTACAGAACTTAGCGATGGGAAGTTCAAAACCCACATTAAACGCGTTCTTATCAAGAATGCATATTATAAAATTAAAGACTACGTTGAAGACAAGGAAGTTTTACAATAATTCCTTCTGTACACGTGGCTTCCCTGGTAGCTCATTAACGGCAAATTGTTTAAGAGTCTATTAACTGCTCCCAAATTACCATGTTTTTATATATATATATATATTTTTACATTTTTATTTTTACATTCTTCCTTGACATTTAAATCACGCTATTATTTGACATTATAATATACCTACAATTTAACTTTAAATCTTTATTAGTGGCTTTTGTAAACATGATAATTATTCAGAATTGTAATAGCAATCACGTCATTTCGTTTATAATACTTTTTTATTTTTAATAATTTATTCATTTTTATATAGATTATTTTCTATTTTGTGAATGTGAGAACGCTGTAGGCTTAGTGGACTGTATATTTGCTGACCATAATTATTTTGTTAAGTACCTGGTACTTGTTGAAAGACCTACACTGCCCTCCCATACCTAATAACACTGATATTTGAAAATATTGTAAAAACCAATTATTTTTAAAAGAGTAACCGTGGAGTTTCTTGCCGGCTCTTCTTCATAGGAAACGACCAATTGGAACCGTGCACCTAGCTTCTGACGTTTCATAAGTGCCCATGTAGGTTTATGTGAAATAAAATATTTTGAATTCTGAATTTTTGAATTTTAAATATATTGAAAAGATACAGATGTCATGTAAGACATCTGTATCTTTTCAATATATTTCAACGATAGTCTAGTGGTTCTTACGAAATGGCTCGCAGCTAATATTTTTTTACCTAATGCGAACAAGACTAAATGTATTAGCTTCTCATTACTAAATTTACCTCAACTGGGTCTAAATCTAAAACTTGATGGTAAAAAACTAGATGCAATAACGGAAACTATATTTTTGGGAATTACTTTAGATTCAAAATTGCAATGGGGCGCCCACATTAGAACTCTTTCAGGTAAATTAAGTTCAGTTGCATATGCAGTAAGAAAAATAAGGCAGTTGACTAATATAGCCACAGCTAGATTAATATACTTTGCTTATTTCCACAGTATTATGTCTTATGCCTGTATTCTGCTGTGGAGATCGGCAGCTGACGTACATCAAATTTTCATTTTACAAAAAAGGGCAATCCGCGCTATCTACAAAAATGGGTCTTCGCGAGTCCCTTAGAAACAAATTCAAAGAAATTGATATACTGACTCTGCCTTCTCTTTTCTTAGAAAGTATTTTGTATGTTTGCAAAAACTTAGGACTTTTCAAAATAAGTAGCGATTTCCATAATATAGATACACGTAGTAGACATTAAATTACCTTACCTTAATGTTGCAAAGCATAGTGCCTACCACAAGTCGATTAAAGTGTTCAATAAACTGCCGACAGAAATAAAGGGTTTGGTATATAAAAGTGAGTTTCAGAGCAAGCTTAAACTGTTCTTGTTAAACAAGTGTCTATATTCTGCTGATGAATTATAATTTAATAGAAATGGACATTTTATTGTATTTTATGAATTGACATTTGAAAATAATTTTATGACTTTCTTAATTTGTTTTGTTTTTGTTGTTTTTTGTATTTTATTCGTATTTAAATTTTTCTGATTTTAATTTGATTTCGTGCATTTTGATGCTTTAAATATGAGTCGACATTCAATTTGTTATGTATAATGGTTTATTGTGATGATTTAAATATGGATTGCATGTATGATTTTAGTGTATTTTAGTTATAGAAATTCAGACACAATGTAAATTGTTAGTGAATAAATGAATTGAATTGAATTGAAATTATGATACCCAAATTTAGATTCACTAAAACATCCAGTCATTTCTTATAAACAGTATCCGCTTTTATAACAAGTTGCCTAAGTTGGTTACAGAACTTAACGATGGGAAGTTCAAAACCCACATCAAACGCGTCCTTATCAAGAAAGCATATTATAAAATTAAAGACTTTTGGCAATAATTCCTTCTGCACATGTGTTTCCTTGGTACCTCATTAACGGAAAATTATGTAAGTCTATTAACTGCTCCCAAATTACTATGTTTATATTTTTTACATTCTTCCTTGAAATAATAACCCTATTATTTGACATTATATACCTACAATTTTATTTCAACTCTTTTAGATTCTTTTCTATTTTATGAATGTGAGAACGCTGTAGGCTTAGTGGACTGTAGATTTGTAAACCATCATTATTCTGTTAAGTACCTGGTACTTGTTGAAAGACCTACACTGTAATTTGATACCTAATAACACTGTTATTTGAAAATATTGTAAAAGCCAATTATTTTTAAAACAGTAACCGTGGAGTGTGTGCGTGCTCTTCTCCACAGGAAACGACCAATTGGAACCGTGCACCTAGCTTCTGACGTTTCATAAGTGCCCATGTAGGTTCATGTGAAATAAAATATTTTGAATTTTTGAATTTTACAAAGTGTATTTTTTATATAAGTTTTTAATTTTCTTTCATTTAATTGTAATATAATTAATTATCACAAGGTATTCTGTTATGACATTTAACACAGTACCCCATAAAAGATGTATGTACTTTAGATAATCTGAAAAATGGTTGATCTAGTTTATCTTCATTTCTAGTATTAAAATTATATACATCACTGATTTTATTTAAAATTGTAGATTTTTCCTCACATACATAATATTTTTATACATGAATCGACAAGGTACCGTCACAATATTAATATTTTTAAATAGTTCCCTGAGAGATTCGCGACGACGACGTAGATTATAAACAGCTCTGACAGCTCTCTTTTGTAAAATAAAGATGGATTCAATGTCAGCAGCCCGACCCCACAGTAAAATGCCATATGACATAATAATGTAGGAGTATGAGTTAGAATTTGTTTTATCTTTTTAAATGTATATTAATAAATTGATTCATATTAAAATTCATCCCATTTGAAGCCATATATTATATACTACTCTATATTTGTGAAAATTTTCCCAACATAATGTTTAGAGGAAAAAACGTTATCGCTTTTTGATCCGATACAGACCTCGATTTTTCGGTCGGATTTTAGGTCAACGTTCACAGGCCCGTATCGCACGTATCGGACGCATCGCATCAAACGGATTAATTAGACTGCGTCCACTGTATCGGCAGTGATCGGATTGCCGACGCGAGTATCAGCAATCGGATTGCCGATGCCACCTTCATTCGGATTTTTGTAGTAATCGTACGTGCGGAAAATGTTTGTGAGAATGGAGGAAAGCGATGAAGAAGTCGTTATTTCTTGTTTATTGGCAGAAGAGGAAGAACAAGAAAAAAAATCTAGAAAAAGGAAGCATAACTTCTGGATACACAACATATTCAAGAAGAGATCGGAACATGGAGAATATCATACACTATTTCCTGATTTGTTAAACGATGACATCAAGTTCTTTCAATATTTGCTAGATTCACTTTTCTTATTGACATCCTGAAACCACATTTACCGAGAGACAGAATACTACATACAGGGAGGCTATAGGACCAGAAGAAAGGCTTGCTGTGTGTTTAAGGTATTTATTGAAATTAAACATCAGATGCATAGTTCTTATTTTTTAAATATAAATATTGACCAATAATCGGATCCACTGCATGACGTTCCGTATCGTTAACATTTTCATGAGAGGACAGCGTACGCAGAGTTTCGCTATTGACACGTGAAGACATACTTTCATTCAGATTGTGTGGAGTTTCGTGCATGGCTGGTGGAGATAGTTGAGGAATTATAGTAGACAGTGGAGACATTATATACCTATAGAGTCTTACTCCCAAAAGGTGTTGAAGACATCGTTTCATCCATGAGTGAAGGCGGCATTTCGTTAGGTGTAAATGAACGAGAAATCATTGTCGAAGTTGCCGGAGACAGATTGTGTGGAGTTTCGTGCATGGCTGGCGAAGATGGTTGAGGAATTATTGTAGACAGTGGAGACATCATATATAGAGTGTTACTCCCAGAAGGTGTCGAAGAAGTCCCAGAAGTTTCATTTGTGATTCTGTTCATAGCAGGCGAAGTAAACTTCGTTGTATTTGAACGAGTAGGTACCGGAAGCATTTCATTTGCAATAATTCTCACTCTTTCTCTTTGACTTGAACCAGATAATATAGGATTACAATCAGGATCGATTGGAGTAGTTGCAGATCTCATCTCTACGCTGTTATCCATCTGAAACAATTGAGATTTAATTTGAATTTGGTCTTTGTTAAAGGAAAAGTCTTTACTGTTTTGGCCATATTGATGAAAAAATCAAGTAGAGGATCACTAAGATTTCTGTTTTGTGCCGTTCTTGCTATGTACGAGTATTGCTGTAGAACGTTGGCTACAGTTGGACCTTGCGAATCTTGTGAAGCTGCATACCTCGATTTCGTACCGACAGTTCGTGATGATGCGGCGGATGCTGTGAATTGTGGACTTGGTACACCGCTTATATTATCTTGACTACTTGAATCAGACTGTGCTTCAAGCTGTGTTTCATCGTTATTTTTGTCACTTCTAGGCGATAGGCTCGACCGTCGTTCTTCCTCATCATTTAGGTATGGTACTAGGAAAGAAAGTTCTTGGGAGAATTTGGGAGCTTTTAGTTTCGATGCTGTTTGACCGATTTTGGTCTTACGCAAATTCAAAGCCTTGCATACATTGCTTGTAACAATAAAAATAAAAAAAATGTTTCAGGTACCTAGATACTGGGAACTCTTTTGTATCACTGTCATTTTCCTTCAGGATTGTCGAACGTACAGTGCGAAGAGTTGTATATTTGACATGCGAAGCCATTATTCAAGTCCTACAGCCCACAGTGATGCCAAAACCCTCTGAAGATACGTGGATTGAATCGGAAAAACGGTTTTATGACAAATGTAATTTTTCAAATGCGTTCGCTGCCATTGATGGAAAGCACGTGCTTATTCAAGCACGGTGGTGCTTGAATAACAGCACAGTGGTTCACATTATTTTTGTTATAAAAAACATTTTAGTTTGGTACTGTTAGCCTTAGTCGACGCAGATAAAAAATCCATAGCCGTAGATGTCAGTGCTTTTGGTAAGAACTCTGATGCTAGTATTTTGAGAAATTCGAGTTTAGGCAAAAGTTTACAGGATGGCACTATAAACATACCTTCACCAAAAATACCACCAGGAGGCACTGAACCAATACCTCATGTCATCATCGGTGATGAGGCTTTTCCACTGTGCATGTATTTAATGCAACCATACTCTCGAGACGAAGCCCAAAGAAATGAAGAGAAAAAAGTATTCAACTATCGACTCAGTCGTGCGAGAAATACTGTAAAAATACATTTAGAATACAAGCAAGAAAATTTAGAATTTCGTGCATAGATATGTGGAGGAGCTCGTGGCTAAGTAGTAACTGCCGCACGGGCCGATCCGTCAGGTTAAGCTACGCTTGCCGGGGTTGGTCTGTGGATGGGTGACCATCTTTACATACCGAGACTCCTCCGTGCCTCGGAAAGCACGCTAAGCCGTTGGTCCTGGTTGTCATTCGTGGATTTTTGACAGTCGTTACGGGTCGTCAGAAGCCCGAAAGTCTGACAACCAGTCTTACCAAGGGGTATCGTATTACCCAGTTACTGGGTTGTGGAGGTCAGATAGGCAGTCGCTCCATGTAAAGTACTGGTATTCAGCTGCATCCGGTTAGACTGGAAACCGACCCCAATATAGTTGAGAAAAGGCTAGGCAGATTGATTGTGCATAGATAATCTTCGTTCGAACGAAGATTATCTATGCACGAAAAACACATTGTAACGGTTGTAATAGCTACACGCTGTTAGCACAACTTTCTAAGAAATGACACATGCCACTGGACAGCAAATGATCTGAACACTTCTATTGCGTAAATGGCAGGACTGCAAAACCTGAGGATTATAGGTGGTAATTCACGCACAGATGCTTTAGCAGTCAGGGATAGCTTCAAAAGTTACGTTAACTCAGCAGCAGGGCAGGTAGATTGGCAATTGAGGAGAGTTCGGGCTGGAAGGCACGACAATGTATAATAAATTGGATGACAAAATATAAATTTACAAACTTACCATTTTCATTCAATCGTTGTCCAATTTCCTCGCAGATTATCCCTTCTTTGCTGGTTCGAATAATTAGGGTTTTTAAAATTATATATCTCTTCATATTCTTGCACAATTTTAATTAGTAGTGACACGTCCATGCTGCAAACACAACGCGTGTTGACAGGACGATCGTCAAATGTAAATGGCCGACGATGCGGAGCGAGCGCGCGGGGCGCGTCCACTGATCGGCATTCCGTATGACGTCATCGGTACGCATCGCATGTAGGCATTGCCGATGAGCGGTCCGTACGGTGCGGATCAGGGACACTGTTGTATGTATGAGTTTTTATACAAGGCAAACTAAAATCCGTTACGTGCGATGCGTCCGATACGTGCAATGCGGGCTTGTGGACGCTTACCTTTTGTGTTTGTGTACAGTACTGGTGGCCCTACTACTCTCCTGGAGGAGGGTTGTGGCGTCGTCGGGAATAGAGAGAGTATGCTTCGGTTGGCAAATCCTACTTATGCTGCAGGGATCCCAGTGTGCGGCTGTCGCAATCAGGGGATTGGGGTGCTTTAATTATTGAAGTATAGCAGAGTCGAAGAAAAACTTGGAGATGCGTTTCATGAACTGCTGAATGGTAGACGCGCACATTTTGAGATCTAAGTGTAGATCCATAATGCGAACAAAGAAGGGGGCTCCCATAACCTTTCTAAGGAATCAGTTCTGGAGGGTCTGCATCCTATGGCGATTGCCTGGCTTAGCGTTTACGAAGATGACGCAAGCGTAGGTCATGATGGAACGGATGACCTCGGTGTATGTATATGCACAATTTGTTGCGTGCGGTCAATATGAAGTGGAGCTTACCGAGAGCAAAAGAGGTGCGTGAAAGAGCCGTCTTTATGTGCTCCCTGAAGGTAAGGTGATGATCAAGGATCACACCTAGGTATTTAGCTCGCTTCTCCCAAAGGATCGGCTTGCCTTATATAGTGATGGGGCTGGGCCTGTATCTTATTAAGTGTTTTACACCTTTATTATGATATTGTAACGAGTTTCCTATTTTATTTTTGATTTGCTTTTGTCTGCGGCTTTCTAAACTTTCACAATTTACAGGGGATGCTTTAAGTCACCCGATTTAACCACACTAGACTATTTCTTGTGGGGTTACGATATGGATGAAGTGTACAAAACAAGCTACGACATCATTGAAGACCTAAAAGCAGCCATAGAGTCCAATTTAACGCAAATTCACCATCTGAAGATACAAAACGCAATAGTAAGATCGTTACCTAAATGAAACGAGTTGAATGTTGTAATGAAAAAAAACTGGCCAAGTGCGTGTCGGACCACGCACAATGAAGGGCTCCGTAGTTGGAATGAATGAATCGTAAGAACAAACTTAACTTTGTAATTAAAAAACATGTTCTCCCATACGGAATATATGTGAGAACATGTTTTTGTAGCCGCAAATTTAAGTTGGTCGATTATTACTCGTAAGCTTGTAAAGCCCACTTAAGTGTGATAGTTTTCCTTTAAACTTCGTTTTATATAGGTACTACTCCCGTGACATTTGAATTTCTAACTACAACCGTTTAGTTTGGTAGAGGGGGGGGGGACACTTGACTCTAACGAAAATTGGTACTTTAAAGCTTGATAAGTCACGAACCGTTTACTTATTCAAAAACTACTTATTCGAAAATACCTATCCAACTAACTTATTCGAAAATACCTATCCAACGATATCCCACAACATGGGAAGGACGAAAAAAAAAAATATCATCCCCACTTTACATGTAGGGGAGGTACCCTAAAAAATAGTTTTTTTCAAAATTTTATTTTACTACTTTTTTGGTTAAATTACAACTTTCTAGTACCAATAGTTTTTGAGCTAAACCGCGGACAGACAGACAGACAGACGGACATAGCGAAACTATAAGGGTTCCTTGTTGACTACGGAACCCTAAAAATGGTGGTCATTTCGAAAACATACTAAAATAAATTAAAGGATATGAAAACAATGCATTTTATTCATTTTAGACATCACGATTCATAGTAACATTTACTGCTTAAGACCTACACAATCGATATCTAAATAGAAATAGTGTTAGTTTTATTTTTCAAAACGTCCGGGATCGATTCCCGAGCTGAGTACAAGTTTTTTAAAACCGATGTTACTAAAATCGATGACATGGTTCCTAAGAAGAGATCTTCGTATGTCTTATAGTGTCAGACTTAACCATACTGACCGATCTAAACGTGCCACCCTTTATAATGTAGTGTATATCCCTTTAACAACAATTTAGAAGAATAATTATACTTATCTACTTATCGTCTATTTTTGGCCTGTCTAAGTTAGTGTAAAAACTATTACCTACTTATTTATAAATATCGATGATTGTCAGCTGTAGGTAAGTACTTTAATACAAACAATGTGCCCACTTATTTACTCATTGCAGGCTTAAAGGTAGGTGTCAATTTAATTTGTGATTGACGTCTATCTGACTTGAACAAAAAACAAACTATGAGAGGCACCTGTATGTTTCACAGTAGATCGTGAAACTTTTGAAAATTGGCTACCATAGTCGCTTTGTTTATGCAATCTCGCTTAACAGTTCCTCAATGTATTTGAGCTCTTTCTAAAAGTTTGCGCAGTGATAGATAGATAGAATACTCTTTATTGTACACCATAAAATATACAGACATAAATTTCGAAATTTTACATAGGATGAAACAATGGGCGGTCTTATCGCTTAAAGCGATATTTTACAGACAACCTTTGGATGGATTAAAGGTAACAGGAGAGACAATACTGCGGGTAGTGATAGCCCAGTGAGCTGTTATGGCCCAGTGAGCTGTTATGGCCAAGGGAGCAGTGTAGGCCAAGTGGAGCTGTGATGGCCCAGTGAGCTGTTATGGCCAAGGGAGCAGTGTAGGCCAAGTGGAGCTGTGATGGCCCAGTGGAGCAGTGATGGCCCAGTGGAGCAGTGATGGCCCAGTGGAGTAGTGATGGCCCAGTGGAGCAGTGATGGTCAAGTGGAGCAGTGATGGCCAAATGGAGCACTGAAGGCCCAGTGGAGCAGTGATGGCCCAGTGGAGCAGTGTTGGCCCAGTGGAGCAGTGATGGCCCAGCGGAGCAGTCATGGCCTAGAGGAGCAGTGATGGCCCAGTGCAGCAGTGATGACCCAGTGAAGCAGTGATCGCCCAGTGGAGCAGTGATGGCCCAGTGGAGCTGTGATGGCCCAGTGGAGCAGTGATGGCCCAGTGGAGCAGCAGTGGGAACATTATAGGCTGAACATTATGCTATGCTTAAGCTGAAGTTATTAAAAAAATTACGCGGTATAAATGTACGGAACACACTGCAAGCTAATTGAAATCGCACATGACCTTATAATACTATCAATCATTCATATTAGATCAAGTTTAATTAATCCTCGGTCTGTCGCGCCTATTTAGTAACGCGAGTCGCCGCACGAGGTCACTGAATACCCCAAAATTTATACAGTTTATAAACGTGTTTAGAGGCTTTTATTGGCAATAACTTTATTGTTTTATTTATTATAATTAATGAATTAATCACAATAATATAACACAAAAATGATCATAATTATCTCTTAATTTATTGCTTTGTACATAGTAACACAATATATAGTCCTCCAGACCGTATTTCGGCCACGGCGGCCAATTTCAACGGAGATACTCATATTATAGTGCACAAGTGTGTGCACGACACAGGTGCACTCTCTTCCCTCACTCTCATAGTCCGATGGGACGGCAATCCAACACGACCGGAGAGAGAAGAGGCGTAGGACAACGGCTTAACGTGCTTTCCGAATGCCCGGGGGTATCACACCGCCAACTTCCGAACTCTGGGCTGTTACTAAGAAAGAAAGAAATAAATTCCTAATGGAAAAACCCAATAACACTGCTCGACCCGGGAATCGAACCCAGGACACCACGCTCAGCAGTCGTGCTTGCGACCACGAAACCAACGGGGCAGTTAAACACAATATAACACAACATAGGAAGCATAGGGACTGAAAAGTTGTTCCTTGGCCATGTTACCAGTAACAAATATTTATTTTAATTTTATAGTTTTTACTTAAATGAGATCGCATGCAAAAAGACTTCTATGAACAAAAACATATAAGTCGGTAACACAAAAAATATAGCAAATTATAGATGATCACAGTTACCCTATAATTATTTCTCAACTCTACGTTTTCCTTCTCTAACCAGCGTAAAATATTATGTTGTTGTCGTCGGTCGTCCATTATAACGTGTTTTATTCTATAGCAGTTAAACTGAAACAATAGACAAATCAATATCAATTATAAATGTAAACTTACACAAAAAAAAAAAAAACACAATTTTACTTACGCGAGTCATCGTGTTTCTGCGCACGGGGCCTTCAAAGACTCCATCTTTGAAGGCCCCGTGCGCAGAAATACTTCATCAACAAACAGCACGAACGCGCAACTAACATTATTTGCTGCAATTCGCATCAACTAATAACCCTTTTAGGAAGGTCGGTGCATAAGGTTCTGTGTTTTGAACATTTTGTATTTTTTTTAGACGTTGGGCTCTGAAAGACTCCGCGCGACGGATTGATTGATATTTAAAAAATGCGTCAATAAGTTGTAAATTTATTACAATAATGGTCTGTTAACAAAACACGTGACTTCTGAATCCGGTTTCAAAATGAGATAGGTCATTGAGTGTTTTTGTTAAAGTTAAGGTAGGTAATTTATTTGCTAGAAAATAATCAACAAAATGTCTATCTAATCTGCGTTCGCAATTTATTTGCCAAACATGTATACATGAGTTTTAGGAAAAAGAACTGTAATGCTTAATGATAAGGTTCAGTTTGCGATACAACTTCATATTTTTTAAGATATTTTCAGCAGGACTAGTCAGTCTAAAATCAACTTAATTTACACAGTTAATGTGTGTGTAAATAACATCAAGTAGTGTGTAGTAGTGGAAATAACATCAATTGGAGACAATGATTTCACTATGACGATCCTCGTTATTCTAGTGATCGCAAGTGCATCTGCTGAAAATGAGGTCGTGGGTTCGATTCTTTGGCCGGGTAAAGTGTTATTTGGTTTTACTATTTGGAATTTTTCAGTAGCAGCCTGGAGTCAAGATTCGTGCCCGGTTGATGGTAATATGCTCGCCCAGTTTTCACCAATGAAATTGAACGCAGTCAGCACATCTAAACGCGTTCAAGGTGTACAATAGGCTTTGACACTGACAGCTCTTGAAGGCGTTTAAGAAAATACTGATCGCGTTCGCGTGAAATTAGCCCGAAGAGTGTATTCGCATTAAAATGCGAAGTTTGTACCTATTTCCGGACACCTCTCTCTCGGCCGTTCGACGCGATTACCGTTGAGCTATTGCCAATATTGGTACTGTTATAATAACACGGAGGTGACAAAAGGCTCTATTTAAAATAGGTCTACTAAAAATAATAGTCCTATAAATCGAGTCTTCTTTTCGTGTGGTAAGTGACTTACCTTTTTTTTTCACCCGTGTTCCTTCGGATATCTTTACGTTGCCAGGGGCCACGGTATCCCTTTCGGACTTTCCCGGAACCCCGGCAGGTAATGGTCTCATCGGACCCCTTCACTCGCTGACATCTCTTAGAGGCGCGCGTGAAACACAACGTGCCTTCGACCTGAGCCTGGTCCTTATCGGACGGCGAGCTACCCATTGCTCACGGTCCGCAAGCCCGTGCCTACGGTGGCCAGGAATCGGCTATAGATTCCCGACGCCCAGGACGTCTCCTCCTGCGGCGGCTAGGGGCGTGAGGGCGCGAATTTTGCCTCACCCTCACGCGTTCCGCCTCCTCCTTCGCGAGCATTACTGCTTCGCAGAAGGAGGTGACGGCCTCCCATTCCCCACCACCGGTCGCCTCCACGAGGATACGGCGGTGCTCTGCCCAAGCCGGGTAGACCTCCACCGTATGCTCCACCGTGTTTTTCGCGCGATCCACGCAGTGATGACACCAGGGCGTTTCCTCCCGCCTTATCCGAAACAGGAACCTCCCGAAACAACCGTGTCCAGCGACGACCTGCGTCAGGCGGAAGGTGAGGACGCCGTGGCGCCTCTCTAGCCACTCCTCAAAGAGGGGACTTATCGCCGCATTAGTGGCGTGCCCAGCACTGGGTTGCGACAATCGCACTCTCCATGACTTCATGAGATCCCGTCGTAGCTCTGTCCGCTGTGCAGTGATTTCTTGCGGCATCGGAGTTAAGCGTTTCACCTCCTCGCGCCACTCCCAAATGTGCGTTAGTGACTAACCTGGTGTCAGAGTTTTAAAGCCGCTCATGGCCCTCTGACTTGGGTTCACATGCCGTCGAGAAATATCTCTCTCTATCGAGTAATATTAATGAACAACGTTCATCTGAAATTCTTCTCAAATAATACATTTAAACTCGAATCACAATTCACTGAATGATTTTAGCGCTAAACATAATATTTTTTTTTAAATCTTTGTGTCTCTGTAATTTTCAAACGATTAACTGAAACAGAACGATGTCTTAAATTCATTTAGCGCTAAAGGTAAGCTAGGGTTTCTTGAGGAGTGGGCTACACAGAAAAGACGAGAGACGAGGAAAAACGCAGACGAGGAAAATAGTAGGTATGCAGATAGAAAAGCGACGCGCCTGTTTTGTGCCAGATCGCGTATAAGCGTTTTGAATGAAGAATAATGAAGGCACGTGAAAAGTACGCCGGAACTGCGTCCCGTCCGCGTCTTACGTCTCTTCTGTGTAGCCCGCGCCTAAGACACCTGAGGCCGCCTTATAGCGTCCGCAATTTACCGTTGAATTACGTCACTGAAACATTATTTATGAAAGTAAGTCGGTGTGTTCCTAAAAAAACGTTTTTGACACCGTTAAGGTAAACCCCGCTGCCATCATTTCATGACGGCCGTCACTGCGGCCGTTATATGGCAACCATCGCTCTTCTAGGAAACCGTAGCTTTAGTGATTAGTGATGCAGGCAGGCTTTAAATGTTTAAGTCAAAAGCTTATCCGGCTAAAAAAACCGCCGCAATAACTAAAACTAGCTGCTCTCCATACTTAACATCCAAACCGGTTAACCAAAGTGGCCGTTTGCCAAAGACGTCATCACATCTAATCAACCGAAAATATCTTGACGTATTTAGGAGAAAATATGCCATAGATGATATCGTATAACGTTTTTTTTTTCTACGTAAAAGGTGTGTTTTCAATAGTTTTTATTATTAGCGAAATCTTGTTAATTGGCCTTTGATTAGTAGATTTATATTTGCTTTTTAAGTACTTTGAGTTAGTTAATTAATTCGTTTTGATGTAGCAAATGTGCGTATCGGTGCCAAAAACGACGGACGACGTGTATAAAACAATTTGATGAGTTTCAAATTAATAATTACCACTGTCAATACATCAATACGTACATAATTATTATAAAACAAAGTCGCTCTCCTTGTCTGTCTGTGTGACCGCTTAGTCAATCACATCTAAATTGCGTTCAAGAGCTGCTGTCAATGTCAATATTCTACAGAGAATAATTACACTGACAGCTCTTAAACGTGATTTGTGCGCTGAACGCGTTCAGTTTCTTTGGTGAAATTCGTCCTCAAATATTCTAAGCTGCACAATTGATTTTGATGGGGTTTTCACCATCATTTATACAATATTATTTAACTTGGATATAGCAGAGTGGTCTCGATATTTTGACATGTGGTCATTGCACCCGTGCGAAGCAGGAGCGTCACTATCAACGCTGTATCCCGGTTGGCAGAGAACACAGCAAACCATTTCATTCAAAGCTTCCTAGCTTGGAAATGCATCGGCTAACCCTGTATTGACGACTAAAACGTTAGCCCTTATCATCATTCATTCTCCTGCCCTTATGCCAATATATTTTTGGTCGTTGCAACATGTCTTTTACTTCCATACTTCTCTATCAGTCGTCATCACGGTAGTCACCACCTTTCTAGCCATATCATCTTTCACACAGTCCATCCATCGATTCTTTGGTCTTCCGTTACCCTTAACTTTAGCCCATAATTGGTTATTATTGTCTAATGCCGCTGCTTCATCTGCGTCTATCGAAGCAAGAAGAACGAAGCTTTGCACAGTGGTACGATACACGCAGATGTGACCAACCGTTATCGGTTATCGTCGCGATAGTTCGGGCTGCGTAGTACTTATCGCCCGGTTACAAAATAAACGTGACGAAGCCGCATTAGCGCTATAACTTTTTAGTGAGCAAAACATACGAAGTTTTGGCACACATTGCTTTGTCACGATAGACGCATGGATGCGGCCGCAGCATAAGAGAGAGAGAGAGAGAGAGGTTTAAATAAAGTCAAAACGAATAAAGAAAAACATAGCCATCTATCATGTATTTAGATTCATTCGTTTTGATAACATTCGTCCAACAACGTCTATAATTCAATTACTTAAATTGCATTTGTAAATTGTTTGATTCGTGCAAATCTGAAAAATAATTATTACAGGCCCAGACATAAGAAGACTGTTAAAATAACTTCATAAACTATAATTATTTGACGTTTGCCTTTTACTAAGTAATTCATCATCATCATCATCATTTCAGCCAAAAGACGTCCACTGCTGGGCATAGGCCTCCCCCAAGCACCGCCACTTCGACCGGTGCTGTGCTTCTCGCATCCAGCGGCCTTCTCATGGTCATTGGTCCACCTTGTGGGAGGCCTTCCAACACTGTCTTCCGGTATGCGGTCGCCACTCTCTAACCTTTTGGCCCCATCGGTCAACCTATTCTGCGAGCAATGTCCCCTTCCCACTGCTACTTAAGTTTGGCAATTATTTGGGGTAAGTCCTTTCCATTTCAGATTCGATCACGTTGGGCCTGTGTAATTGCCCTTTGGGTGGTTTGCCTTAATGATGATTCACTAACTGATTGACATGCTGTTACTTTGATTGACAATTATTATTATGATAGTGGTTCACTTACTTTTTGTTTCCATTTGACATTATATAGTCTTATTTTATTTTATTTTATATTTTTGATTGCTGTGACCACACTGATATTATTATTATTTTATTTTTTGTAATTTCCTATGATCTGCCGCTTATTTTAAATTTTGAATTGTAATTCTTTGCATGCCCATTTGACGGTAAAATATGGAGAACTTTATTATAAAAACACCTATGTACTGTACTATACCCATGTTTGCAAAGAAATAAATGATTTGATTTGATTTGGTGACTTTCAGCCTTCTAATGAGGCCCATTGTCAGCGGCCACGTTTCAGTACCATACATAGGCATTACATAGGTCACTGGTCACTGCCAATACGCACTGGTCACAGACTTTCGTCTTGAGATACTGTGGTATGTGAGACGAGAAGATATCTTATTCTTTATCTACTAATTAGCTTATTATAATTGGAACACGATTTACCCTTTTTGAGTCGACCTTGTCTTCAATCCGGAAGAACACACCGATGATGGAGAAAAATTAAGTCCATTAATTGTATTGATTAATGACCCTAACAGAGAAGATCTTCCAGTCTTGTGATTTTAAGAAGGTACTGATAACACTTCATTAATAAATTCTTGACAAGTTTATGCAAAATATATGTTAATTGAATTTAATAAAACTAAAATGTAGCCTTGGATTATTCTTTAAGAAGATAACTAACCTTCCAGACATGGCAAGATAGTATCGTTTATCGCCGGTCGTTTGTCACAAAATGGATCAGCTTCCCTCGGAAATCCGTATCGGTTATGTATTGCCAGGTTATGCTCTCTTACGTTATAAAGACACTTTACCAAACTCCGGAAGTAAATAGAACCATTGATCTCTACAGGAGTATCGTATACGGTGTCTTACAATTTTGCCTGTCCTCCAGGATCGAATCGAAATAATAATAATATGTAAACTAGAATATAATAAGCAATTAGAATTTAACGTTTAAGCTTCTCCTCTCCTCTTTGCTCCAATGGACTGAAAGCCTTTTTTTTTGGTTGGGAAATCATCAAATAACTTCTCCCGCTCTGGGCGGAGCGGGAGGGCGTGTCAGACTCTTACTGACTAAAACCCACCCGTGTTCCTTCTGTTGCCTGTGCATTGCCAGGGGCCACGGTAACCCTTTCGGACTTTCCCGCAACCGCGGCAGGCATGGACAGACAGCCTTATGGTTTAATTTTATTTATCGAGTCAATATGGCTACTTATAGTTCTAATTTTGCTCATTCCGTTCAAACTGTCTTCATCAACGTATTTTGACCTACCTAGTGCTGTACAAATCCATTATAATATACTTTGTATACCAGTATAATTCTAAACTAATGAGTTTTAATAGTTCAAACAAAGACCAGGCCTTGACCAACGGCTTTTTGCGTCACCCAGGAATATTGGAGTGCAAACGTGCAACAGAGTAACAATTGTGAACACAGCGTGGTTCCATTGGCAGCTAATAGCGATGCGCAGTAAGCTTACAAATGCAAAGTACAACAAATATCTTTTGACATAAAACAAGTTGAACAACAAATTATAGAATTCTCTGACTCCTGCGCTAGTTATAACTGTGTTGCAGGAGCCATGTCCTCCCGTAATAAAAATACACAGCTTGTAGATGTGTTCCGTGTAATATTTGAAATTATAAGATCTATAGATAAAGCCTTAGATATCCTAACATACAACGCTTACGTATTCACCAAAGATCTTGGTATAGTTGAGTAGTAGAACCATTTCGCCAGTTATATTGGTCACTACCTTCAGCCTGCAACTTTGTCCGCAAGCCTATAACCTTTCTCAAGAATTGGGCTATACAATGCAAATAGTTGAAATAATTGTTAAAATCCGACTGGTAGTTTTGGAGATTTCCCCCTACATACAAACTTACAAACAAACAAATTTTACCTCTTTATAATATTCATAGAGTATAGATAATGTATCGTGTCATAGATATCAAAGATGAGCCTTTTAACGTTAACCAGACACAAATTCAGACCGAACCGAAACTGAGAAGTTCCCAAGGAAAGTGCCAATACCTAATAGATACTTTGTTTGAACTGATCCATGCGTCATGCTCGTGAACGGGCGCCGTCAGTTGGGACTAGTCATCTATTAGCTGCCATGGCTAATTTTAATTTATTTTTTAGTTTTTGAATGTTTTCTTTATTATTTTTATTTTTACTACGGACGCTTTTACGGACGTGTACGTCTTTCTACATTGTTCTCACATGCATAATTTCAAAATACCATTATCCAATATTTTGTATCAATTTTTTTATTTAAAAAATGGTTCGTATATTTTCTTGCCCGTTCATCTCTACTGATACCTACTACGCTCTGAGTTTGACAGACCGAACCCAGGTACCTAACCTCAGCTGCAGTCGCGCCACCACTGGACCAGCAAGGCATGTTGTTGTCATTGTTCGGAAAAAAAAGATAATAAGCGCATTCTGTAAATCCTAATAGATCATCACAGATGACGACAAAAATGTAAAATGGAGGAGAAAATCAAGATGGCTGACCAACCAGCCAGCTTCAGGATCAAGAAAACCTAGCAAGCCCCATACAACATGTAAAAAAACCCTGTCCGGTCCGTGAGGCTGTTGTTAAGTATCGTACCTACTTAGAGTCTATTTATAAGGAAATTTCCAAAAAAAAAAAGGAAAAAAATCGTTGGTTTTTTTTTAATGGTGAGAATTTTACCGGTGCCGTCGGCCATCATTTTGATACTGAAATTGTGAATTTTAATAACTTTTTTTTTCAATAATAATAAGATTTTTTATTACTTTTTGGTGAATGTTTCCGCAGTACCTATGTGCACCTTTAGGGTTTTTTTTTACATATTGTATAAATTAAACCGCTGTCAGTACGACCTCTGACCCTGTTTACCGTCACAGCACAATGTCGTAAGGCATAAGTTTACTTATTACAGCCAATTAACACCTACACGATTATTTTCCGAATGTTCACTCATTTATCGTTCCTACTATTTTATGGAACCTTTAAAAATTCATTTACAAATATTATTGAACAACACCTAAATACTATTGTACATATTTTGTATCCTACTTGGTCTGTCGCAGTCCTTTGATGGGCGTTAAGGCCTTGTACTTTACATATACCAACAAATTTTCACTTAGGATGTTGCTGTATCTTCATGGTCATCTCTGGATACTATACTTAGTTACTGCGCATTAACAAACAACAATGTATGTGGGTAAGCTTACCCTGGGCAATCAACGTCCATACACGGACTGACTGGCTAAAATGTTTTCTAAGGCATATTAGTGATTATGCACTTTTAGCTACATTATGTTTGTAGATATGCAAGTGATCTTCCATTCTTCAAAGCTAATAATTATTTAATATCTTAATATCACTTATTTTAGGCGATATTTTCATGAGCTTAAGACTATGTTAGTAGTACTTCATTTTGCACTAGCTTTACTTGGTGCTGTCCTGTGGAACTTGCCCGCGGAAGCGACGGAATACCACGTCCTGCGGCCAAATGTCTTCCTCCATGACGAGGGGCAGATAACAGTTCGGTACTCGCAGGACGAACGCCTTGAAGTGCGATTCCAGTAACTGCACCCTCGACATTTACCTCGTCTTTTAGCGCACTTACAGACGCCAGCTCATCAACCTATTACAATCTGTCAAATTTATCTAATAGATGTTCAACTTTATCGCTAAGGCATAAGGTTTAAAGTTGATTGGGAAAATTTTACAGTTTCGGGTAGGTTGACCTGCTGGCGTCTGTAGATCTCTATACGTCTCATGTACATGTAAGTACACCGGCACCTGGCGGCGGCTGAGTAACAGCAAAAAATTAAATAATACAACCTCGGATGAACTCCTTCACAAAGAGCTGGCTACTACCTACTCTTAGGTAATAGCATGATTCCCTTTGCAAGGAGAAGGGTCACAACGACAAGAATATAAAAGTGGTGTGGGAAAGAAGTTTTCCTTTCCCCGTTTGTGTAATAGCATAACATTGAGTGGACCATATTTGTTTTTATTATTAGGCTGATGACATCAGACGACCACAATGATGCATTTCCATCCACTGAAATGTTTGTAATCTAGTCACTGTTAATTTTGAGAATTTGAATGTATGTTATACGTTACACTAGGAAAATCCCCAATTGGGAAAAAAAAACGAATCAACGTCACCAGCAGTGACACCTCGTCATTTAATTGCTTGAATAGCACTCAAATAGCAATTTCGAGTAGATATTTGCTAAAGTATTGTATAACTCAAATTAAAACTCAAAGCATTTATTTCAATTAAACCATTTACAGGTACTTTTGAACTGTCAAGGGGTTAGTCAGTCAGAAATATGAAGTTGCCCATTCCAAAGCGTAGGTTCCTATGGAAAAGAACGGGCAAGAAACTCCACGGACACTCTTTTAAATCATAATATTCTTACAAAATATTGGTTACATCATTCATGTTGAAATTATACATGTGAGAACAATGTAGAAAGACGTGCACGTAAAAAGCGTCCGTAATAAAAAGATAAAAACAATTCAAAAATTAAAATAAGCCGTGGCAGATAAGAGATGACCAGTCCCTACTGATGGCGCCCGTTCACGAACATGACGCATGGATCAGTACCGTTTACCTCAACCATTTTGAAGGGAACTTAACGATCAAACACATTATAAAGCACATGTGTGAGCACTATGTACCTACTAAAAAGCTACCATTAATTAGGTACGTTTTTTTTTGAGGAAAGAAACAGATTTGAGTGGACCTGTCAAGATAATTTATGTCTCAAAAGGTATACATAATCGTTATAAAATTACCTCCATCTAATTGACATCTAAAGGTACCATTCCGTACCCGACCACACGAGGCAACTATAGACGACGTATCGCCGCGACATGAGTGGTTTCTATGAATTTCTATGAAATACCTTCCGTAGCTAGCGACACGTCGTTTTCAGCTACGGGCGACAGGTGACACGTGCAGCCCCAGACCAGTAGTTACGCTCGAGCAATAATACGTTTTTCTACCTTCTATCTACCGATTGGAATACGGGCTGCTGTCGCCTGCGATCGGGTTCGGAATCATGACTGCAGCGACGTGACGCCGGGACATGACGCACTATGGATCTAAAATCGCCTCTAGAAGACTTAGGGATTTCAATTTGCAAGTGCCGGGTTTTTTGCCGGTTATCGCTTCTATTAGTTATTACTTTATTCAAAAATGACACCCGAGTTAATTCTGCACAAAAACGAAGGAATTATAATTTTTTACGAAAAACTTGTATCAAGCTAGTATGAAAAAGTTAATTATCTCGTAAACAGCCAGGAAAACCGTAATATCCTCACAGGTGGTTATAGTACTAATTATTTATGATTTTTACACATGTCATGTAACTTTTATGGATGCTGTATTTTTTTTAA
Organism: Xanthia togata; assembly: GCA_963853775.1. Taxonomy (NCBI): domain Eukaryota; kingdom Metazoa; phylum Arthropoda; class Insecta; order Lepidoptera; family Noctuidae; genus Xanthia; species Xanthia togata. Next base: position 2,660,972 of record OY970801.1, read on the forward strand.
AATCGTCTAAATGTTTTTATTTATTTTTATATATGAAACGGTTCCTTTTAGTGACTTAATTAAGATCATTGTTAATTATGAAGAATTTTACTGACCCAAATATTAAGAATATATAAAACGAGATAAATATTTATATGTTTTTTTTTTTTTTTAATAGAAAAAAATAAATCAAGTATTATTAATTTTCCTTATCTTTGTCGTTGTCGGACTCCAATTCTGAGTCAGAATCCAGATTGGATATAAATCTAAAAACTCGAACTCACTTTCCTGAAACTGAATTAAGTCTAGAGTTTCAGCAAAAAAGCTCTGCTTTCTCTTGGCATCTAACTTAGGCCTTTGTGCACTTAGGAAAGGATCCGAAGAAACAACAAGCATATTTAAGATATCTTGATTAGAATCATGCCTGCTTCTTTTCCGCGAATGATGTTCCCGGAACCTCCTAAAATCTTTGTTTCGAGACTCTGGGGCTTCTTCTGAGAGAGTCCCAATCGGCACAATATCATTTTTCTCGATTATGTCAGCCCCGTGTATTAATAAGTTATGTACGGTTGACGAAATGTAGTACTAGTCGTACAAATCTTATTACGTCGATCTTCTCGCCAGATGTTATCGCTTGCAAAATCACAGCAAATCTTTTAATAAGATCTTCGTCCAACCCGGTAATAGCTGCAGTTTTATTGGGAAACTCGAAAAACTTTCTTGCGGTATTCCCGTCATTGGTAGTTCCCGAGCCTTGTTTCACAATATCAATCAACAGATTGAGATGATCTTTGAATTTATTTAGAATGGTTCCCTATCCATTTGCATAAAATTTTAAGACCTAATATAACGACGCAATATGTAACAGACATTCCATACAATTTATGCGTGCCTGGTTATTTTATTTAGGAAAAAAACAATTAAATATTTTTATGCATTTACACGATGACTGAGCATGTCTCATCGTAATTACAAGCTTTTATTCCAGTTCAAATTTCATATTTGACGTAATATTCATTAAGAGCTTTGACGCAAACGTTATTATTTAATAACTTACAAGATTATAAATAAAGCTATAGGTCATCATCATTTATTATTTATTTATTTATTTACATAACAATTGTTTGCTGCACTTACAGTAAACACCAATCCGCGCCAACTACAACATTTATATAAAAAAAACTTCATGCTTACATTTAACATAGATTATGCTAAATACACCGTGACATTTTAGTCGTCTTACAAAGGGCCACTCAATGTACCCGACACAAAATACCTCTAGGAACAATTCAAAAATGTTTCAATACATCACATTTTTGTTTAAAGAATGTAAAATCAACAAAAAAACGTTCCGATCCGAAACGACGCGAGCCGTTTGGTAGAAATCATCCTTAAAAAGGGACCGCTCTTTTGAAACTAAAGTAAACACATTCATTTGTGTCTTGGTTTATTTGGGACAGACACTACAGCTATAAAAACAATAATGTTTATTTTTAATTACTTCAAATACCTGGTAAGTGTCTTTAAGTATTCATTATTTTTTTCACAAATATGAAATACTTGCTATTTCCCGCGGCTTTGCCCGTGTGGATGTCGGAAACTATCACACGGGAACATAGCTACTCCCAGAATTATAAATAGTATATACTACTTATGAAACTATTGAGTTAGATAAGGATTAATATTATGATATACACATCAGAATCACACAAGCACCGTGTAAGATATTCTTTAAAATCATGTCCAAACAGTCGAGGAGCCATCGCTGTTTCAAGTTTCAAGTTGACGGCAAATTCCTCTGGTGTGGTGCCACTGTACACGACGGCGACTGTTAGTTCAGCCGTACTATCGAAGAACTTCATATCTAAGCAGTTTCAAAACAAAATCCCGTGAACACGATGACATCATCAGTTACCGCCCCGGTTCTATAGCGGCCGAGCGCTGCAAGCAGAAATAGTCCTTACGATGCACAGATATGAAGTTCTTCGATGGTACCTCCATAGTTGATCCAGCTATTTATTTCTCAATTCACTTAAAAACAAACTCGTTCTCAATTACCTTATACGAGTATGGTCCACGATTTAGTGCAGCAGTTTGAGCCACGCAATTGAACAAATCTGTGGTTCCACCGTTTTGAAATCCAAATAAGTGTCCTAGGTTGATTCCCTGTGACATTCCGTTGTACTATCGAAGAACTTCATATCTATCACTACCGCAAGGACAATTTCTGCTTACAGTTCTCGATCGCTATAGAACCGCGGCGGTAACAGATGTGGTCATCGAGTTTACGGGATTTTGTTTTCAAACTGATAAGATATTTACGAACTTCTTCGATGGTACATGTTGTAATCATTTTTGCGTGCGGAGCCAGCGATGTCGGAAGAATGGCGCTGCACCGGTGTTGAAAGTTGACGAAGGGTGGTCTGTACGAGTAGCGGCAATAGACGACGAACTCGACGAACGCCAACGGTGACCGTTTGCGTTCGTTGCGCTCGTTGTCGGTACGAAAGTGAACTGTGCCGCAGGATTGGTTACATTTTCTACGTTCATGCTTGAACCATAAATACTATTGATTAGATCATGGGTGAAAATATTAAAACAAGACTGCGTCGACAAAGTACCAGGGGCCAACCACCACCTCTATAAGCAGTATTATTTTGATATTACTTCAGTGAGAGAAAGAAGTGGAGCTATACAGGACGTCTAGCTCCATGCCCCACTGCTCCTGATGTGGGTGAACTTGGCAGATCATTTCCCAGCAGAGCCTACAAACATGTGAGTTCTATTGGCATGCGGGTGAGTTCTAGAGTTCCATAAACTTAAAAAAAATAGTTCTGGCTTTTTTACCTGAAAAAAGTCGAATGAAAATATGCTCTGCTAACTTCCGCTAGCAGATCATTTTTTCTAAAATTAAAATTATAAAACTGATTTAGGTACGCAAAGGTGAGCCCTATAGTTCCTTATACTTTTCCGAAAGAGTTCTGCTGACCTTCAACTAAAAAAAAAAAGAAAAAAAGTGACCTGTTACTAGAAAAACACGAACATTTTGGTAAAATAATCGTGAATGACGTAATTTGTGAATTTTCGTAGATTCATCGGGCTATGATTAGTAAACAAGATCCTAGTAACAGAAAAAAAAACTAAATAAAAGCAGAATTCTCACAAACTTATCAGCAGAACCTTGTGAAAAAGATAGGTTAGGAGAAATCGAGATTTCATTCAGTGTTTAAGTTAGTAGGATCAAAAAAGAATTTGATTCGGACTGAGGAGCAGGAACTCCTCGTTTCCTGATGCACCTGTAATAGAGCTATATGAAAACATGATAAAGGAACCCAGGAAGCTCACTCAGGTATCAGCAAAGCAAGGGTAAAGAGTTATTTGGGTAAAATTTATATTTAATTCAGCGGATCAGAAAAAAAAATTTAAAATAAAAATTGAGTAGCACTGAGGAACCTGAACTCTTCGTTTCCTGATGCATCTTTAAAAGAACTATCGGAAGACATAAAACAGAAACCCAGAACTCCGACTCAGGTATCAGCAGAGCATAGTTGAAAAGTGAGATTAGAAAAAATCAATATTTAATTCAGTGTTTCAATAAGCAGTCCCAAAAAATATATTAAGTAGCACTGAGGAGCGGGACCTCTTTGATTTTCGATGCAACTATAATAGACTAATGAGAAAACATGATTAAGTAGTCCAGAACTCTTGCTTAAGTATCAGCTGATCATGGGTAAACACTTAAGTAGGCTAAAATGAATATTGAATTCAGTGGTACAGTAAAATAAAACAAAAAAAAATTGAGTAGCTCTAAGGAACCGGAACTCTTCTTTTCCTGATGCACCTTTAAAAGAACTATGGAACGACATGAAACAGGAACCCAGAACTCCGACTCATGTATCAGCAGAGCACGGTTGAAAAGTAAGATTAGAAGAAATCAAGATTTAATTCAGTGTTTCAGTAAGCAGGCCCAAAAAATATTTAGTAGCACATGGAAGCGGGAACTCCTCGATTTTTGATGCATCTATAATTAACCAATGAGAAAACATGATTAAGTAGTCCAGAGCTCTCACTCAAGTATCAGCAGAGCATGGGTAAAGATTTGAGTAAGTTGAAAATGACATTTAATTCAGAGTATCAGTAAAAAATATTTAAAAAAAATTGAGTAGCACTGAGGAACAGGAACTCTTCGTTTCTTGATGCACCTTTGAAAGAACTATCAGGAAACATAAAATAAGAATTCAGAACTCTGACTCATGTATCAGCAGAGCACGGTTGAAAAGTAAGATTAGAAGAAATCAAGATTTAATTCAGTGATCTTGCTTACTAATCATAGCCCGAAGAATCTACCAAAATTCACAAATTACGTCATTCACGATTATTTTACCAAAATGATCGTGTTTTTCTAGTAACAGGTCACTTTTTTCTTTTTTTTTTAGATGAAGGTCAGCAGAACTCTTTCGGAAAAGTATAAGGAACTATAGGGCTCACCTTTGCGCACCTAAATCAGTTTTATAATTTTAATTTTAGAAAAAATGATCTGCTAGCGGAAGTTAGCAGAGCATATTTTCATTCGACTTTTTTCAGGTAAAAAAGCAAGAACTATTTTTTTTAAGTATAAGGAACTCTAGAACTCACCCGCATGCCAATAGAACTCACATTTTTTTAGGCTCTGCTGGGAAATGATCTGCCAAGTTCACGCACATCTGCTCCTGCTCCCCTGGCCTAGCACACGTCGATGAGGTCCCGGTACTCAATAAACATTCATGGTGCCCGGAGCCGTATATCACCATAACTATGCATTAGTTATGGTGATATACGGCTTCGGGTACCATGAATGTTTATTGACTTATGAGTACCGTATATATATATTACTGATTTCCGTGTATGTCGTATTCATATACATTGGACGAACACGCACTTTGAGCTCACTAGAAGTTTTCTGAAGCACCATTCATACTGATATCCAAATTTAGCACAATTGCTCACACACGTTTGATAGTAAGGTGATGACGTGTATGTGTAATACGTGGGTATACCGGCAATCTTGTCGATCACACACGCTTCTGTGTTTAAATGGTAATTAACAGCACAGCGGCCGTTTTCACAAGTATTAAGGTACGGTTATTCCAATACCCTAATGTGTATTGGATACTTGCAAGTATTGAAGTATTTAATATTGTAGTCTTGCAAGAATGTGACCAACACAACAATAATACAAAGATACAATTTAACTTTTTCATTATTGGAACGACACACGACATTCTTCGATCCAAACTGAAAAGTCGTCGACCGCAAATGTATACACATTTGCGGTCGACGACTTTTCAGTTTGGCTGCTGCTAACGCTAACTTGGCGGGGTCAAAAATTAATTATATGTATGTTTCGTATATTGGTCTACGACGATGGGTACACCGGTTACCATGTCGACACATTGCGAATCACTGTCGTAAGCCACTACAGATATCCCTATAGCGCTCGAAGGGTGAGGCTGGTTACTGAAGTCTATCCCGCGACTCGTTTGTGCCTTCAACGTGGGTTGTCACGCACGCAGAGTCAGCGGAGAGTTCTTCGCCCTAAACGCGCAGAGCCTGCAGTCGGCGCTGAACATGCTCGAGCAGTCGAGGCGAGAGTTCAGTCGTAGTGATTCGCCGTGTCTCGGTCGTTATCAGTTTAATTAGTCGTACAGACTAGACGAACTATCAACAACATAATATAAGTATCGACTATGGTCGTCTAGTCTACTGGTAGATTATGTAGCTTAATTTTTCCAATATTTAAATTAAATCCGATTGCTCGAAATAGCGTATTACTGCAACGTCACAACTTCGCGCTCGCCGAAGCGGGCCAAGAGGGTTTCGACTTCGCGTACTGGGGGCTCCAAACCCCCGAAAATGAAATCTTTTGCAAGCTCAAGGAGTTTGCTACGCCGCTGGGATACAAGAATGTGAAAATGACATACAAATTAATACCCGACGAATGGAAGATCACGTGGTCGGTCAAGCCCACCTTGAAACTCCGCTGAATTGAAAACCAGAGACGCTGTTCGTCGCCGAGCCGGGTGTCTACGCACCGAAATTTATACGATTTGTGTACGAGAAGGTGCTACTTTTCGTACACAAATCGCATAAATTTCTTGTTTCATACAACAATGTACACTAGCGGTCAAATAATACGGGTTAATGACAAAAATCCCTGTAACCTGCAATTTCCTAATGGTACATGCATGAAACTAACTTTATATTAGAAAGAATTTTAATATTAAATGAAATAAATACCTTAAATGATCTACAACTTAATTTTTTTTTAAAGTTAAAATTGCCTCGAAATCGGCACCTCACGGCAGTTGAAGTAACAAATCAACTTCGAGAGACCCGTACAGACGACGTAAGCAAGCGGGCTTGCTTATGTCGTAAGGCGGCGGACTTGCTTACGTCGTAAGGCGGCGGCTCCTTGAAGTTAATTTGATCCCACATAGACCCCCAAATGGTCCAAAACTAAAAAGGGAACATTGGTTAGCAAGATTACGTTACGCCCGCGAACACACGCAATGGGGAGACGAAGAATGGGCAAGAGTAATGTTTTTTGACGAATACAGATTTATGCTGTATGCACATAATGGGCGGCGAAGAGTCTACCGACGATCAGGGGACAGTTTTATTCAAGCTTGTTTTGAGGAAAATGTTGGCCCATATTTTTAATATAGGTGAAAATTCAATATTCATGCATGATAACACCAGGCCACATACAGCTCAAATTGTAAATGAGTCTGAATGGCATCAATCGCATGGACTGGCCCGCGATAAGTCGGACCTGAATTCAATTGAACACGCTTGGGACGAGCTTGGGAGGTGTGTGAGAAATCGAAACCCCGCCCCAGCTACACTTTGAGACCTAAAACATACATAAACGTACATTAGTGGAAGAATAGACCAATATTCCGCAACATCGCATAAAAACAGCATGCCCAATCGCCTGGCAGCTGTGAGAAGAGCCCAGCCCGTGGAAGCAATACTCGTACAATGTATTAATTTTGTTTTAAAGTTCGTTTTGTTGTATTTGAGGTGTCAACCATTATTTTTTTAACGTAAAAGTTATTGGTGTGGTTTTTTTTGTATGTAATTTTGACAATTAAACATTAATGTTTTCAAAATTTGGTGTTTTTTTTAACTGGTAAATTATCTACAATATGCATTTACATTAATGCAGCTAGTTCTATTATTTTAAGAGTAATTTCAGTTTTTCGCACTGACCCATATTCTTTGTCTGCGACTGTATGTGGAATTTCCACAAGAGGTTATCATGATTTTTTTGTACGTGTTTTTGCTTTAATTCAAATTTGAACTTGAATATTGAATCATCATCTATTGATTCTACCATGTCTTAATTGACTAATTTGAACAAAAAACGGTTATTGTGACGTAACTATAATTGTTAGACATATAGCCGCGAGGATGTTTTGTGTGTTATGATGAGCAAACTTACACACAAAAAATCCGTCGTAGTACATTATTTTATGTATCATCAATAGTTTTCGGAGCGCCGCGCACGCCAAAGATTTTAACGGGCCGGCGGAGCATACGTAGTTCATACAAACGTAATACCAAAATAATTTGTAAATCAAACATATTCTTAAGGTAGTGTGTATTTATTCCGATTGGATTACAGAATATCTAGGCTTCCAAATATATATTTTTAATGGACACTGATTTAAATTCGAGTTATGAGAAAAATAAGTTTTCTATAGAAATTTTAAATTCCTCATATCTTGTCTTTATATCAGTGTCCATTCAAAATATATATTTGGAAGCCTAGATATTCTGTAATCCAATCGGAATAAATACACACTACCTTAAGAATATGTTTGATTTACAAATTATTTTGGTATTACGTTTGTATGAACAACGCATGCTCCGCAGGCCCCTTATAAGGCAAATTTTTAAGAGCCTATGCTACTCAAAAGGCTTACCGAAAATACTACAGCATTAATTTTGAAATAAATATATGGAAAAGTTGAGGATTAATTAATGTTAAGTACTATAATGTTATATACATAAAATTTCTCGGTAGAAAAAAAATCCAAAGTTACCTCCAAACCGAACTACAAACCGCTGGTATTCAGAAAATACTTCAAATTAGATCATGAAACTTTGCATACTAACTGAACTAACTATATAGCGGGTTTTAAGTTTTTTTTTTCCATTATTATCACCGTAAAAAGCAATTACCTAAACTACTGGTGCCTTGGAGCCGCCAGTGCCCCACTCTGTCTCGCTCTCACTCAGTCCGCGAGCAGTATGGTGTGAGAGAGATAAAAAGTGAATTTAAGCTGAGGTAGTATGTACATTATTGCAATTGTATAAGGGATTTCTAATTTTTTTGGAAAATAATCATAGCCCTGCTACTCGTTGATAATGTAGCTTTGTATAGGTGTAAGAATATTTTATATCGGTATTTTATTCGTATAAACATTTCTAACAAAAATCAAATTTGTTCTCTTTTTATTATTATTATATTATACTTTAGACAATATACAATCGAACACTTACTTGTATATATTAGAATATTTAGGTATACCTACCTAAGTATTGAGAGGGCTTAGGAAAGTAGGTGGAGCAAAGGTTTCAGCAACGCCAATTAATACACTCAAGAGCCTAATTTCCTTACACACTTTTAATATTGCAATGCTATTCATTTTGTCAATTCAGTCAGACAAATTGTTCAACCATATGAAGCAATGAATCAGGAATTTCATACAAAATCTGAAAGATTGTTATTGAAAGTGTGTGTAGCGGTTACACCGCCACACACGAACTACGCATCAAATACATGACGTCACACAAATCCTGCATCGAGCAATTAGAGTTTATCGCGCGAACGACATATTGTATAAGACTATCCGACGTCAACAGTCGGGCAGTCGGCCCGCCAGACACAACACCCGTCTGGTCGGAGGATCCTCCCTTTTCTATGGTGGATCAATGAACTTTACACCCTGTTCCTCATGCCCCTAAATGTGTTACGCGATTAAGGGGCTGGCTGTGGTCAGCCCAGCAGCCACCTAGATTACTGGCTGGTTTTTCCAATAACTTTTCGCGAACTGTATTCGTGATCTTTTCGCATTGCTTTGATCTCGACCGTTTATTGAGACGCAGGTGATGCGGCACAGCACGGTACAGATTTTGCAGGGTAGGGCCGGCGAGGCAGACAGGCCGCGAGCGCATGCTGCGTCGGAGCTCCACAGACACATTCGCGTCCTAGCTAGTACAATAAATGCGAGAGTTGACGAGCAAATTGAGTGAGTCAGATTCCGATTATGAAATTAACGAGTAGTTGTTACGTTACAGTTTGTCAAATTCAAATTCAATCAATCAATCAATCATGTTTATTATTGATCATAGGTACAGAAATATATACAGGTGTTAAGAATTACAGTGATGTTGATCCGCTATGTCCCGCCCTTTTGGGCATACAATACTACTTAATTATTTTTAATTATTAACATTGTGTCATTTATTATTATATAAGAAATTGACATTATTATTTTAATAAATTAACAAAAAAAAAAACAATTAATTAAAGAAAAAAAAAATTAACTAGTTAGGACCTACCTAAATTTACAAACTTACAATCTAATATTACAACAAAAAAAATTACAAAATATATTTTGTAATATTTTTTTCATTCAAAGATCATAAAATTAATAGTAAGCAGCACTGACTGCACCATGGTCTTGGTCAAAATATAGTTTAAAGGGACTTGTCTGATAAGTCTTTTAAACAGTAATAGGATTTATCGACTATCTTTTTAAATAATTTAATTTCTGAAATGCTTCTAATATGTATTGGAATTTTATTAAATATTGTTGGAGCAACTCACAATACACTTTGCTGCAGAAAATGTGTCTCGGTAGTGATTGTGCATAATTTATCCCGATGGCGTATTCGGCTATGGTATTCAAATAAGTGAATATTGCTCTTTACAAACACCGCGCATTCGAATAATGTACAGACATGGTAATGTTAGTATTCTAAGGTTTATGAAAATTAAAATAAAATAATATTATTGGACAAAAATAAAATAAAATATTAATAATATTATTTTATTTCATATAAACCTACATGGGCACTTATGAAACGTCAGAAGCTAGGTGCACGGTTCCAATTGGTCGTTTCCTATGGAGAAGAGCCGGCAAGAAACACTACGGTTGCTCTTTTAAAAATAATTGGCTTTTACAATATTTTCAAATAATAGTGTTATTAGGTATGGGAGGAGTGTAGGTCTTTCAACAAGTACCAGGTACTTATAACAGAATAATTATGGTTAACAAATCTACAGTCCACTAAGTATACAAAGCGAAACAAAACTATTTGTCAAAGTGATTTTCTGAATAGTCTGGATTAGTATCATACAAACAAGGTTCAGAACGAACTAATTCAATTAAATGTTCTGTCATTGCTACAAAATTCTGAATTACTGGTAAAAAACACGTGTTGACCTGCACGCACCGCGCACAAAACCTGCCCCGCCCTGCGTTCCGTGGCCTTGCGTCACCTGCGTGTGAGTGATAAATAACATAAAAATCAACATCATCATTTCGATAGTATAATTTTATCATCATTTAATATGATTTATCTTAACTAACAGAAACAAATTTGTTAATTTGTAGATTTACAGATAAAAAAATACTTGGTTTTTGTTTCTATATAATTGCAGCTGATGAATTTATCAAAATATTATATAATTGATTGAATTGAAAATATTCCACACGGTTATCTATTTGTATTTTAGTTTTGGCTGAGACATGAGAAACAATTTTATTTTATTATTCGAATGACTGTCTCGGTTTTCTTGTGGTAGCAAGTGCTACTGCTGAGCATGAGGTCCTGGATTCCATTCCTGGTTTGGACAATGTTATTGGGTTTTACCATTTGGAATTTCTCATTAACAGCCTTGAATCTGGATAATGTGCCCAGTTGATGGCTCGCCCCCTATTACATGGGACTTAAACATAACTGGCGAAATGTGGGTGTACTATAGATACACCTCTGCCTAACCCGTCGGGGAATATATAAATAGCGTGATGTTATTGTTTGAATGATTCTTATAACATCAAAATTAAATGATCATTACAAAGGGTTGAATTTAAAACAATTTTTGACCGGATAGGTACAAACAATTAAAAATAATTGAATAAAAGTAAAATAAACCCAAAGATCTTAAACCTTTCAATTGACCACGAATTGGAATGACGCAGGTTGACACGTTTTATGAAGAGATATTGGAATATGTTTCTTTTTTTGAAAGGTGTTCGCGCGTCACTACAGTTAGAGTACTCCGGTTCCGAGTATTTTTTTATGACCGTGACCAAGGTCTTAAAAAAAGTACAGCTTAGGTCTATGTTTGGGGTCTGCAGCGGATCAGCAGAGAAGGGAGAGGTTCATGACATGATCCAAAGGGTCTTTGGGAATGATATGGTGCCTCAACTTTGTAGAGCCCTATCACTCCTGTGTGACCGTCTCATTCTTTAGTTCGATAAATCATTTAAGGGATGGTTACTATACAGTGCCACATGGACATTATAAACGACGTGTGACGAGTGATGATGTGTTTAGTTGGTGATGGACGGGCTTGTTCTAGGTCCGCCTGGCTAGCTACCACCTTCTTATCTAACCCAGCATTGTTGTGTTTGGGCAGTTAGAGGTAAGATAGCCAAAAGATGAGGACCAAGATTTCTCCCGGGAGACAGGGTATTTGTAATATAATTTTTTTTTTTTTTTTTAACGATAATTTTTTAAATATTTCTATTTACTGCATTTATTATCATGCTACTACTCATATTTTATATTATTGTTGTGCCCGACAGGGTCCATGTGAACTATTTTATTATTATCAAGACCTTGTAAACACATGTGATATGCAATAAAGATTTGAATTTGAATTTGAATTTGAGGGTCCGTGAGGTCGCTACTGCCCAACAGCTCGCCACATGCTGCCCTGCAGGTCATCTTTCTTGTCCGGCACCTCATCCTAGACCTGTTCCGGCAAAGTAAACTCTACCGGCACAGACCTAGACTTTGGAGCGCGCAAGCCCCACCACGACGTCAACGTAGAGATACGGCGGTGGGGTTATTATTGTTATTATAAGATATCTACGCAGGTTAATTAGCAAGTCATAGTTCTGTCATAAAAACTAATGTGACGTCCTAGTAAGTAAGTAGGTACTATGACATTATATTACTTCCATTGTACATGAGCGACCTCTCTGAACTTGTGCCCATGTTAAACTCATTACTAACGTTAACATGTAAGCTTATAACAATAATTATGTTTTTGTCAAGTGTAGAAGACATTTATGTATTAGCGAGTGACGGAAAAATTCAACGCGCTGGGAGTCAACGCGTGGTCATCAACACTATAATTCCTTTTCTGGATACCACCATTATACAGACTGTTATCCTTTTTGTAACTCTATTTTTGAAGTGAAAACTTCTTTAGCGGCGTTGTGCACTTTTTTTGTGATGGGTAGAAAATGTTAAACTCGCGTCAGGACACGTGACCTGATCGAAAATTCGTAAGACGGAAGGAGAGTAGAATGATAATGAGCAATATCAAAAATGCACAACGGTAATATTCAAGTTTTCACTTCTGCCGGCGGTGGAACCCGTTTTTTACTTTTTTATTCTTTGCTTTATCTTCGGGTCGGGATCGTCACGCAGTGGGTGCCATCGAGGCAGGCCCAGGGAGCGCTGGCGTGACGATTTGGACTTATGCAGGATGGGTTGGCTAGGTTGGAAATGTTTGCCTAGCAATAGGTCAGAAAAGCCTAGATTAATAACTAAAAATACAAGAAAGGTAACGCAGAGGAGCTGAGGAAGATTATGGGCTATAATTATACTAAAGTCCCTACGCAATTGCAAATAAGTGACAAAACTTTCTACTGCTAAAAGTACTACTGCAAAAAGTTTCTACTGCAACACAGTAGAAACTTTTTTAAACGTGTATTAAAACCACCGTTTGTATGTCAGCATGAGTGTTCAAGAATGTATTTGTAGCTTTAGGCATATTAAAGTATCAAGTTCATCTTAAGCCCAATTTTTCCTCGACTACGGCGGAGCGTTATGATTTTGATCGATATGTTATGCGGGTATGCATGTTCATCTGTTCCCTCATAACTTCTAAACTACTCATCATAATTTGTCAAATGAGGTATCGTTGGAAGCGTCTTGATTGTCCGCTAGTTATGTGACATCACATTGAATATGGCGCCCTCTGGAGGACAAGGTCCTCATGAAAGAGCTTAATTAGCACATTTCATAAATATAATTATATATTAAACCACCAAAATAATTTAAATAAAAAAGTTATAGAATCTAATACCTACCTACGACACAAAGGCAATTAAAAAGGTATAAACAAACAGACAAATTAAAAAGCCGGAGTCACACGTAATCTGTTCGATTTAACACGTGTGACTCCGACTCCATTTTTAATATGTCTGTCTGTGCTGTCTGTAATTTAATTTGGTAAAAAAGATAGTAGTCTAACAAGACTTGATACTTTAATTTGCCCAATTTTTGTACTCATGTTGTTTTATTGACGTCCAAAAAAATGACATAAAAAATTTGCGAAAACTGACTTCGCAATACTTTGGCTGTGCCATTAATACTAAGTGAGGATGTCAGATGTTATAACATAGGGTATCGGTTAAGATCCTGCCGTAACTGGTTTAATCTAATACATATTGCTTACGCACGAAAGTTTTTATCGAAGTTGAAAAAAACTTGACGGAAAACGTTAGATTGACTAAAAAATTATTCTTATTAATTGTCACAGTTTTTTTTTTCTCTTAAATTGTCTATTATCCATTTATAAAAATAACGGAAAAATAACGACAGTTATTGTGTAATTTTGCTGAAATTACTGCATTAAAGAGTTTTTTTTTTTTCAATTTAAATAGATTACATTGCTTTATATTTATTGTGAAATAGTCCCACAGAACATATTTCGGCCATAGCGGATATCTCAACGGAGTCTCCTTTCCCTCACTCTCATACTCCGATGGGACGGCTCATAATCCAACACGGCCGGAGAGTGAGTGACAGCACCAACGGCCACGAGGATATCACACCGCCAACTTCCAAACTCCTGGCTGTAAATTAGAAGTAACCCAATAACACTTTGCCCGACCTGGGAATCGAACCCAGGACCCAACTCTCAGCTGTCGCACTTGAGATCACGAGATCAACGGGGCAGTCAATATTTGTCAACCAATGGAATGGAATGAAACACAGAGGGTCCAGCCGAGTGAAAATCGCTTTCAGATCATTTCGTGTTCCTACAACGACTTTCAAGAGGATTGACATATGCTTTTCGATAGCTTTAATATGTCGATCTGTGTCAATCCAATACATGTTTTACTTTTTCAACGTCGATATCGCTGATAGTATAACTCACTTTGTCTAAACCCTCTAGTCCGCAGAAAGAAAATGCTTACCATTACCATAGGAATCATGTTTTGGTTTACCATGATTTGCCGACATTTTTGCAAAACTTGATAAAAACTGCGTACATAAAATCAGGAACATACGCCAACAGGCCGCCCTGGATCATCAGTCGACGTGTTCCTGATATACAATTAGATTTTGAAGTGACAAATAAGTAAGAGCGTCGTTAGTATGGTCGTAAGCGATTCTGTTGAGGTCCTGGGTCGGCCAAAGTGTTATTAGGGTTTTTCCATCAGGAATAACTCAGTAGCAGTCGGTAATCTAGATTTGTGCCCGGTTGATGATCATTGGAGCTATTATGGCTGTTATAAATTGGGATTTACAGTAAGCAGTTACCCAATTAGTATATGGGTATACATCGCCTACTAATTGGGTAACTGCATTGATTAGTTCGTTTTTCAACAATAATAATTGTGAAGTACATGGAACCTTATTCGATGGGACTTAAACATAACTGGCGAAATGTGGGTGTACTATAGGTACTATCGAAAAACTTCATATCTAAGCAGTTTGAAAACAAAATCCCGTGAACACGGTCACCACATCTGTTACCGCCCCGGTTCTATAGCTGCGGAGCGCTGCAAGCAAAAATCGTCCTTACGGTGGCGGTGTATAGATATGAACTTCTTCGATGATACAGCTCTGCTTAATCCTTAGGAAGAGGAATACAGGCGTGATGTTGTGTGTAAATAAAGATCAGTTTTAGACTATACTCAATAGGTTTAGGTAGTTAAATAAAGGTAAAAAAAACGTAAAAAGGTTTTTTATAGACGACACTTTCTTATTTAAAAATACGATATAACATTTTTAAATTTATTTTTACAATAATTTCCTCTTATAGGAATGTATATTAAACTTTATCATTTATTCGTGATCGCTGAGGCTCCGAGTATTTTATATTTCGAATCTTCGCGTCACGTATTTGCGACGAATGTATTTGAAGGGTACTTACTCTTTGTAGATGTAACTGCTTGAGCACAATTTTTTTGCTAGATTTATAATAATAATTTATAATCTGTCTACTGTAAAGACCCCAAACTCTAAACGTCAACGAATTATAACGTTGCTAAATTGAGGAGCATAACTGAAACGTAGCATAACAATTAAAGTGAGCGGTATTACGTTTAGTCGGTTACTTGACAGCTGTCTTGTCAAGTGGTTTTTTTGTATAACTCCTAAACCTACAATCACTTACGTGGTTCTTTTAAACATAGCTTATGGAATAGAAAGGCGTGTCTTAATAAATGTTTCTATCAGCATCTAGTATACCTAGCTATTACCTAAGTATATAAACGCAATTAATACGCGGTATCGCAATTATAATTTTGCAGCACAACAACAACTTATTGTAGGTACTTATCGTCAAAAGCTGACTGTAACTTTTCAACCATGCATCCATACTTCTACGTTAATTATAATATTATAAACGCTAAACTATCTAACGCTGTTCGTCTGTTACCTTTTCATGCCTAAATTGGCTAAACGGATTTGAATGGGACGGATTTGGTTAGGACATGGGATTTTTTTTATCCCGGTAACGTACTAGGTACCGGGTGGGATAATTTTTGATATCCACGCAGGCGACGGACGCTGCTGACAGTAACTAGTTTTTTTTTTTTTCATTTTTCGACTCTGGACGATAGTCAGACAATAATATACTCTAGAGCCTCAAACCTGCATCGTTTTAGCATGCAACCTTCGCGGATCCTTTATGGCCCGGAGACCACCAAAGCGGAGACAAGATGAGAGGAGAGATGTGTTTTAAATAACTAATAGATTTTCTTTATTTACACATCTCGTCTCCACTCAGCTTCAGTACCATTGAGCGGAGATGTATAATATTTGTATGGCGTGTTTGAAGCGGGGATGTGAGCTGTGCCTAGCAAGGCGGCAACGGCGCGCAGCAGAGACGTGAAGAAATGTGCGTTCATCTCAACATCCAACGCTCGCCGCACGCAGCTAAGTTCCGCTATAGCCAGGACACATCTCCGGTCTAGCCAGCACACATCTCCACTCCATCTAGCCAGTACGCATATCCACACAGCTTCGGTGGATACACCCTAGCTGAAAAAATGTTATTCTCGGCTCCGCTTCGGACATGTCCGCACATATCCGCTTTGGTGGAGTCCGAGCCAGATAAGTTGATGGCATAATAACGAGACAAACATTGATTAGTTTGAATAAAAGAATTAGAGCATGACATGTAATAAAATAAGATAAATGAAACTTAAAGAATCCCATCATTACGTGTTATTCAATAAACACGCGTTGTATTTATACGAGTACCGTTAGCATACTTCCT
This sequence comes from Xanthia togata, assembly GCA_963853775.1. Lineage (NCBI taxonomy): Eukaryota > Metazoa > Arthropoda > Insecta > Lepidoptera > Noctuidae > Xanthia > Xanthia togata. The sequence goes on from OY970801.1 coordinate 2,677,758, forward strand.
ATGCTTGCAATACCTAAGTATCTAGTGACCTACGTGACTGACGGTGTTCAATGTATAATCTTGAAATCAAGGAGGGGTCGCATGCGCAATGTGTCAACCAACCCATCTAAGGAATCCTTGCTTAACCTCATGGATCGATGCTGTACCCATCGTCATTTAGCTACAAGTCACTTGTTCAGGAAGACCTGCTTTAAAATGTGATATAATATAGATAAGTTTGCTCATGTTACAAATTATTTAATCAAATTATTTTGAACATTAGCATATGGCCACTATCAAGATTTGAACATAAATTGGAAATCCTTTGTCGGTTATAAAATGCTTATGATGGGCCTATGATGTAAAAAGATATAATATATATATTTAATAAAAATTATATAATCATTAATTCAATCTTGTTGTTTTACGTCAGTAGATTTTGTCCGAAAGTTGGCTAGTTGACTATATAGGTAATGGTACTGTGCCATAGATTGCTCAGTCGAATTTATGCGCGCGCGCAGAACGTACTAATCGAATCGCAAACGTGTTAGTGTATTTTTTATTTTTGTGGATTTTTCTTCTTATGGTTGGAAGTGATTTTATGTGATTGTTTTATAGGTAGGTTTATTTATTTTAATTTTTCAGTATTTTTTAATAATATCTTTTATTATTTATTATTACTTCCACATTTTCTATTTTAATAAATAAATTATTTAAGCCATTATTCATTATAATACAAATATAATTAAAAAAAATACCCAAAACTAAACATAATATTTGGGAATTTTCCCAAAATAAGGTTCATAGGGTCTTCTCTTTACATTATTATACCATCCCATTTTATCCTATTTATTGGATGCGGATAAATAAAACTAGTTCCTATAAATTCAGAACGTAACGGTTGGCGCAGCGGTTAAGTGATTGACTGCTGCGCTGCGTGTCGCGGGTTCGATTCCCGCACGGAACAAATATTTGTATGACCTACCTACAAGTAGTTGTTCCGGGTCTGGAAGTTTGTGTATGTGAGTTTAAATGTTTGTAAACGCACCCACAATACACGAGAAATTCCTAGTGTGGCAACGTAGGTATATATAAAAAAATGGTTAAAAAAAATTACATGACACAACCAAATTTTCACAAGATTATTCCTCAAGTCTTCAAAATTATTGTTTTAAACAATGCAGACATGCACATTCTTAGACAAAATATTAGTCCATAGTAATTACTTAGGTACTTCAATTAAATGTTGCCAAAAACGATTACAATAATTATATTCTTACAATTTATTTAAAAGCAATTTGCCTCGTTGGTCTAGTGGTCGCAAGCGCTACTGCTGAGGTAGGGTTCGATTCCCGGGTGGGGAAAGTGTTATTGGGTTTATCCATCTCAAATTTCTTAGTAAAGTCTGGATTTGTGCCCGGTTGATGGCAATAGGCTCGCCCCCTATTACATGAGACTTAAACATAACTGGCGAAATGTGGGTGTACTATAAGTACACCTCTGCCTAACCCTTCGGGGAATACAGGCGTGATGTTATGATAGTTTTTAATCTCGAAACTAGCAGGTAAATAACCTATACCATATCCTAATTTCGAAGTCAAGTTACGCTATGTTATTTAAAGGATTACCAACTAAATAAATACAAAACAGTCTGTAGCAATTATTTATTACAAACAAGGAAGTATTTTCCTTAAACACATAGTTGAGTAAGTTTTTTCAATTGATAGGTAAATTCGTGACTGTTGGATATTTCTGTCAGAACTTTTCTTTATCACTGAAAACTCAGAACACATCGTGTAGAGTGGGTGTGTTTTTAAAAGCTTATTTCAGAACACCTTCACCAATATTATAAAGAGAAAAGATTTGTATTTTTGTTTGTAATGAATAAACTCAAAAACTACTGGAGCGATTTTAAAGATTCTTGCACCAATAGAATGCTTTAAGAGTTTAACTGGCACTAACGAGACACAATAGCATTTTTATTGTTACCGACTTCTATAGGCGACTGTTGAGCGGATATTATCTATCACTGAGTAACATAGGCTATAATTTATAAAGATATCCGCTGGCGGAAGCTGGTTCCAAATAAATGGGTTTTGACGTTGCAAGGATTAATTAGAGGAGAAATCTCCACAGTAAGGAAAAAATCTTGTATGAATCTAACCACATGACACTTGCAGTACGTTATACTGTGAAGTTCACAAGGCCAGTTCCCTAAAAACCGTCAAAATCTATTCGCTGTCCCATCATAGCGAAAACCAATGCTAAAAATGTAGGTAAATCAAAGTTAAACGTTTGAGTTAAAAATGCGAACGCTCCTAAACATACAAGAGTTGCCCCCCTCTTAAGTAAAAACGCATTAAATCATTACTCTTCAAGGATTCACTTCAACAAATCACTGTATTATAATATAATTTATTCCGTACATGCAAGTGCAGTTTGTTTCAGGTAGGTGCAAATAACACTAATGTTTCATTAACAGACATAGTCTTTAGGCACAAATATTTTTTTGTGTACCTTATACAAATATTAGACGCATACGGGGTTAACCCGGCAAAACCGGCTAACCCCAAACAACGCACTGTGTAAATTATCTCACTATTTAATTTTAACAAGACTCAAATTATTATGCAAATTATCTTTAGAAACGAATAGTGCAGTAGAAACTTAAATTCTAGGAAAACCAAACTGTACAAGAATAAAACACGAAACCGATATTTTATGTCGTCTACTTTTTTTTAAAGTTGTAAAATCTCATGAAAATTTGCCACGGCGCGTTAAGAAAAATTGCAGGAAAAAGATCTTAATGTAATTTTCTTAAAGACCATAGCTTAGCCGATATCCGAATCATTGCATCAAGGAGTAACTGGTTTCTATGCCATCATAATAATTATAAAATCATAGAAGCACCTACTTACAGCACCATTTTTAAATAAAGCTTATTTTGACAACGGAACAGCACTTGAAATTATTTGTATCTTAACCTACTTAGGACCTTAGACACTACACTATCGCTGATATATGATTTCTATGCCTAGTAACCTCATTAATATGATTCTTTCTTATACCTACTGTGAATTTATTGTGATATTTGAGCGAAATCCCTATTGCTTTGACCCTTACAAACTATTATCATTACATACTACTACAAATACTACGGATAGATATAACTATATAATAATATTACGCCAGTAATCCCCGAAGGGTTTTCCCGGGTCGGGCAAAGTGTTATTGGGTTTTTCTATCTGAAATTTCTCAGTAGCAGCCCGGAGTCTAAATTTGTGCCCAGTTGATGGCAATGGCTCGCCTCCTATTACATGGAAATGAAACATAACTGGTGAAGTGTGGGTGTACTTATAAGGTAGACTTCTGTTTCTGCCTAACCCCTCTGGGAAACACGGCGTGATGTTAAGATGATTATAAAGTTATAAAAGACCAATCTAAAGCAGTAGATCTTGATAAGCTGAGTTGATTTAATGCAAAAACTTTACAAATATGTATTTTATCGATTCACCTTGCACCGTGGTATGCACAAGCGTGAACCTAAATATCTATGTCAAATAACATGCAGGAGCTAATCTAAATTAACAACAAATACAATAAGTTAACAAAAAAAAAAATTGTACATTATTATTTAATAAACACGATAAGTAAACAGTAACAATTACAAGGACTGAAAACCTACCTAAACTTTCAGGTTTTAGACGAAGTAGAAGAAATTATTATCGATTTATATTTTGCGGTTTGTGTTAAACTTATCTAATAGGGATGTTGACTGGGAAAAAAAAAAATCATTTAAACAGATAGTAAAAAAATATGAGTCACTTATTTTTTGCTTTATAATATTAATAAAAAATGGTTTAGATAAAACGTATTAAAGTTGGGGAGTGTCACAAGTCAGTATAAAATCTACCGGGGAGTGCCAATTTCAACATAATGAAAAAATAAATGAAAAAATACGTGTCTAATGTTTTAATAATCTACCTTACGGATAAAAACAACATGTTGTCAATATCCCTATTCCGGGTATTTTACACTCAGTATGGGAAACTCCACATCAATTACACATTGCGACCATTAATTTCACTTTTTTTTCATTTGTATTTTGTCTTTCACGTTGTTGTTTCAGCTGATGCCAAATAAAAGTTATTATTTATTTCTGTAAAATGGCAAAATTTAATTAGGACTGTAAAAGATCCAATATTTGATGGTTACGACTAATAGGTAACTTAACTATAAGCATCTTTTCAAAGGTTTATATAAAACACCTTGCTTTAATTGCTGGTTGCATACTACATCTTATCTAGACTTCATACCATTGCTGGTAGGATTTTTTTCACGTTATTTTGGTAAAAGTCAAAAGTCAAATAATTTATTTCAATTAGGCAGATAAAAGGCACTTTTGAAAGTCAAAATTTACAAAAAAAGAATTGATTCTAGTCGCACACACTGTTCCACTGCAGTTTTCTAATCTTCCACCTCTAAGTCATCACGCTAGGATTTCCTTGGCCGTCTTCTCCCTCCCAGATAAAAGTGTCCATGATAATATTGTATAAAATTTGACGTAAAGTAGACCATCAGTATAACAGCCTTTCATTCCAATTCGGATTGAAAGGATTTTGAAAACAAGGACATTATGCAAAAATGTATAAAGCTTGGTCCAAAAGTCCAACAAGACCAATGTCACTGAATTAGACATTAATAGTAGTAACTTACATTTGGATACCTTTTCTCATTGTCCTTTTAGGATCAATATTGAATATCAGAGAGTAATCAAAAGAGATCTTCTTAGAGGAATCACACTATATGACCAAATGATTCCCACCCAACCTACTTCGTGACAATAGTGTACAGTGTAAATAACACCTACTTTAACAGTTCCTCATTACAATTCAATAATGTTACTGTTATTTTGAGAGTGCACTTAACCGACTTTTACTAAATGATTGTGATTTTAATAACGGTTTGTTAATTATTCGTAAGTGTCGCTTTGTTGACTGACTAATCGTTTTTGCTAGTACGAAATCGGCTATTCTCGAGTAGCCAGTGTAGTTAAGTTTCCAAGCACTCATATTTGCCTACCTACGCAGCTAGCGATTTCTGAAAAATTATTCAATATGTATCTGTTCATGTCCAAATTATGATTGCCATATAATAATAATATATTCTTTAGTTTGGACTTTACATTAGTAACAATGACTTAAAAACTATGTAGGTAAACAACAAGAGAATGATGTGGTCTCCTATAATTGGAAGCGCACACTATATTTGTCCCTGTTCTTAGATTGTGAACTTGCATGAAATTGTGTAGCCTCTGTTGGAGATCCAATAAATAAATAAAACAACTAAAACGGACGTGGCCCAATAGACGTTAATTGGCACTTGCCTCCGTACCCAGTGCCTTATAAAGGGACTGTCCACTTTGTCTATTAATGTATGCCTTATGTAACTATGTATTTTTTTGCATACATTTTCAAGCAAATGCACATAATACGGATAATGTGAAAGACGCTATGGCCAGATAGATGTAAGGAAAAAGAAGCCAACTCCACATAAAATAGGATAAAAAGCAGAAGGATAAATATGATAACTATTATGCATTGAGGCAAATACATAGCCAAATTCCTAGTTACCTGCATTACGCACGTATGGTGATAGTCAAACAAAATGTATGCATGTGTTGCAGCAAACTTCATTAATTTCAATTTAATAGGATAGGTAAGTAATATTGACTGCATTTCACTTAGTAGTTATTTATTTGACTAAATGCGCAACTTAGTATAATTATGCGCAAATATTGTTTAAGTTCTTGGAATTTATATATTTTCCGGATGATACGGAAGATTTTTGTGAAAATTGTCTGTGATAATATGAATAGTGTTGGATTAAATAGGTAATATATCGGTTAATTTTTGAGGGGTAGACCTTGTTTCGTAATTATATTTTTTGTTTGTACTGTGGGTAGATACCTAATACTTTAATCTCAATTAAAGACCTCAGAAGTCAAAGGAAATATTTAACTGATGTAAGATAAGATAAGATATTTTGTAAAACATGAGTGCATATTATACAATAGGTTTGCATGGCCTTACAATAACATTCGGGAATCCCAATCGAGAATCCCCTAAAAAGTTTTTGCGCTTCTAATGATGAACACTTTTTTTTAAATAATTTAACCTCTATTTTTACAATATTGCCTTTTCTCACAGTTGGTCCCAATAACTAAGTAAAGGCACCGCGACCAAATGGGTTAGGTTATGTTTAACTGACGAACATCCAAGTTGGTCGCAGTTAGATGCTATTTGGTACTTTTAGGACCACAAATTAGGAATCATTTGTGGTTCACAAAGAGAGGCGCAATCATTATATTAGAATGTCCAATAATATTTTAAGGAGTTACTGGAAGTTCGATTAAATACTTACATGCCCTAATTAAAAGCACGGCAGTCAAGCCACTAAGAAGATAATTAGTTTTGAGCTATCAAGGAGTCAGTCAGTCAGTCATTTCTAATTTTAACTTATTATTTGATTATCTTAACATAAAAATGCACTTAGGACGATTACTTGAACGAAAAGCTAGCTTGTTTGCAGAATAATGTAATCATGCACACCATGCACCATCAACATTCTTATTAGCTCTATTAAACAAATACTGATATAATCGCAAAGGTCTATGAACATAATTATATGTACTTACGTAATCTTACGTATAATGAAAAACCTCGGAATCTATTCTTTACTTACAAAGGAAAGCCACAAGCAAAAATCTCGCGTCGTGTAAATGGGATTTACACGACGCGAGATTCTTGCTTGTGGCATACAATCAAATTGAAGCCAAAAATGACTCGCATTCACATCGTTTAGACAGTTTAGACGGCGCAACTTTTATTGTTAAATAGGATATTGTAAAAACATTTACAAGTCTTATTAAAAATAAAAAAAAACTTGATAATACGTTCGGCGTTTCCTATCTGATTACTCTAAGAAGAATGGTCACAAAAGACCTAGCCAGGACAACGAATTTTAATCACGCGATTTTAATTCCCGCGGCTTATATTCAGTGTAAGGCATTGCAACGAGCACGAATTTTAAATAGCCAGTGCGTGTTACATCTATAAGATACTTTGTGTGACAGTAATGTGATAAAAACTTCGCGCGAATTTTTATCGCAGTGCTACAGGCGCTTAAATCGGACCGTGTATGTAAATCAGGCTTTAACGAAACAAGAATTATTCATGTTTATCAACACGTGTAGGTAAGCTATAACTTATTAACTGTGACAGCTCATCAGGCATTCCTCTATTAATTCAACAACCTGTATTGCTAGCTCTAATCAGCGAAAAAACCAAAAAAAAAATTGCTCCGCACACAAAATTAAAGAAGATGAACCAAAAAAAAACAGTTTTTTTTTAAAATTAAATCTAAATATTTATTGTAAATGTTGGAATCACTGAAGTAATAATACGATTACGCCAGAGGCTAAGCATTGCCATACAACGTGACAATGCGGCCAGTCTCTTGGGCACACTAGTACCAGTCGACAGCGATGCGGATGAATTTTTCGACGCTATATTTTAATTTGTTTAATAATATATTAGTTATAATATAATTTAATAACAAAAACAAAACATAGTGGATGTTGCTAATAAACTAAATATGTCATAATTATACATGTTTAATTATAATACTTTTAATAATATGTCGTAGTTTACGACATAGTATAGTTATTATATATTTTTAAATAGTTACGACTCGTGTAATAAAATTATTTAATCATGTTTATTAATTGTTAGTAAATTGTCAAAAGATTGCAGAAAAACAAAATGGAATTCGGATTAAGTTTTTGCGGCAGCGCACGGGTCACTAATATCTTATTAATTCGTTAAAGCATTATGACCGGAGATTGAACTTTAATTGGATTTTTATCGCCAGTACCATAAATTGATAATACGATAATCTATCAAAATAATTCGGTTTATAGGCCGTGGCATTAAAACATTAAAGTAGTACTGTTGAACCACAAGAACCTTGACCTAAATACCAGCATTCTAATAATGTAACACACTTTCAATCATAACACGAGAGTTTTGAAGGATATTGGTACTCCATTGCTTCATCATAAGTTTGATAAATTCGTCTACTCAACAACGTAGATAACGCAATGAACGTAGGTGAACTGTCAAAATGAAACCCATTGCGATCAATTGTCATCTTATGTGTATAGGTACAAAATGCTTGCAGCTCTTCTTCATTCGAACATTTTTCTTTTAATCTTTTTTAATCTATCTTTTTTATCCTACATATATTATATAAAATAGTAACGAAATTAAAACTGTCCATTGGTTATTTTTCAAATTAAAAAAAAAACGTTTTTTTACGAGGTGTGGGAACGAGTCTGATGCCGGAAATATAGTTTTTAGATTTTTATGTCTGTTTGTCTGGATGTACATATGTTCATTGTATGGCAAGACACCCTGTACACAATTTTCCAAAAAAAAAAATGCGGACGGGGGACCCCATGAGAAACGATGTTCTTTATCTCGTATGATTAAAAAAAAAAACTCGAAGATGGCTTTTTTTCGAAAATTATTTTAGCTCGCATGACTGCTTTACCAACCCAAAGACAAATTTTTAATACAGAGCCATTTATTATAAGTTTTTAGAAGCTTTTATAAAATTACCACACTAATTTTATGAGACCTTCTAAAACTTATACTAGATGACTCTGTATTAAAAATGCGTATTATACTCACACTTTCTCTCTCAGAGAAAGTCGCATAACGCTTTTTCCTTACGTGACGATTTCTAGCAGTCAACTCCTACTGCAAGCCCATTAAGGAAATTCGTTCCAAAAATAACACACGCCTGTAATCTCCGAAGGGTTAGGCAGAGGTGTACCTATAGTACACCCACATTTCGCCAGTTATGTTTAAGTCCCATGTAATAGGGGGCGAGCCTATTGCCAACGACCGGGCACAATTCCAGTCCCCGGGCTGCTACTGAGAAATTACTTATACCTACTAAAATAAAATATTATATTACCCTAGTATTTTTGTTTATTATCCATTTTTTTTGGTAAGATGAATATCTACATTGCAACACTTATTGAATCACTAAAGAATTTTGGATTAATCTACAATCTATTTTGCGAGATTTTGTGAATCCTTTGCCTCACATTCCTACTTACTTAGTACTCAAAAAAGGTACTCGTGTTTGAGACGAATTAAATCTCAACTTACAAGAGTTCGACTTTTTGAACGAGTTTTTGTATTTTTAGCGCATAATTTGGTGATCAAATTAACATTATTTGTATGGAAATCACTAATTAAGTTGTATAATAATAATATTTAAGTAGTGAGCGCTCTATTGGCTCCCAATTCTATGACTCACGCAATGCGCCATTTTTATTTTAAAATAACTTTTAAATCTTTTTTGTTGGTTAACCTATGTCGTCCTCCTGCTGGACAAAGATCTCCCCATAGTGTTCCAATTTTCTTTGTGTTTTGTTTCCTTCGGTCAATCGGTTAGGAACTAGTCCAAATCTTTACGCCAGCGCGGCAGCGTTTCTTAGGCCTGCTTAGTCATTGCCTGCCGGGGTTGCGGGAAAGTCCGAAAGGGATACCGTGGCCCCCTGGCATTGCACAGGCAACAGAAGGAACACGGGTGGGTTTTAGTCAGTAAGAGTCTGACACGCCCTCCCGCTCCACCCAGAGCGGGAGACGTCATTTGATGATTTCCCACCCAAAAAAAAAAAAAAGGCCTGCTTCAGTGACGACGCCCATCTTTAGGCACCCACTGTGTGACTATCCTGATGCATCCTGTAAGTGTGACCCTCTCAGTCCCATTTCAGCCTTGCAGACTTATCGCTAACATCGCCGATGCCTGTCTTGGAGCGTATTATAAAAAAAAAACTTACATTTTATTTTTTACTACTTATATTTTAACTACAATGCACCAAAAGACTTGTGTAATTTTTATTATAAACTAATATGTTAAATGAACTATATTCTCTTCTAAAAAAATATTATTGAGGTGCGATTCTGCAAAATATAACATAATAATTTTAAACTTTTCCAAACACGGAAGGAAGTACTTAGTTCCGGTGATCTAAAACATAAGAATTTTATTTTTAATACGAATAACGCCTTGACTTTGCTAATATTTGCTTACGGAAATTTCCTTTAGCGAATATTCCAAGAAGACGAAATATGGATAAGTAATTTATTCAAAGTTCCGATTTGAATATGCCAAAGTGGTTTCGCTGACAATGACCCAAGTCAATGACGTTATAAACTTATAATCGGTACACATTTCACGTATTGAGTCTTTTAGATTTCAAAACGGTTGTTTTCAATTATTTGAAATAAGCGTCAAGTACGTGTTGGACACGAAGGGTTCCGTCCCACTATACAATATGTAACAAAATTTTCTAAAAACGCCGAGAAAAACTCGTTTTTTGTATGGGGTTTACTTGGATCGCGTTCACTTTCATTGGCGAAATTCGCACGGTATTAAACCTGTCCTAACCCAGATTTTCTAAAAATTCAATCCAAAATCTTCCACACCATAGAAGTAAGAACTATTTTTAGCCATTAGCTTACGCGTGACCATATACCTACAAATCAATCAATATACACCAAAACTTTAACGCTATTCTTATGAAGAAGGTCAAAAATATGACAAAAAAATTATTTGTCACTATTTTATTTCCGTCCCAAATATAGAAATTAACAATAAGGAAACTCCATGCGCGTGTTTTACCAAATATGGAAAAAAATGGGAAATTTATATCAGTGATTAATATGATTGTATAAATATTTAGACAAGATAATGTAGTCCTACGTTAGTGGGCATTGAGAATGATTCATTTGATACTTAAGATTTGCGCGTGACTTCGTCCCGGATTTTCATTGACAAAACATGAAATTTCTTTATTTTAGGTGAGTTTAATATTAATATATTACACGCTTATACCTTTCGGAACATCACGAAAACCGCATCAAAATTCTTATATATTTAGTTTAGAAAAAACACCGCGGTCAGACAGACAGACACGAAATGCGAGTTTATTTTATAATATGTACATACTTATATGTGTAGAAGTGGGTATAGATGTTTTTATTTCTCTTCCGTTACTTTAAGTTCTAAGTAAATAAGAGAAGATTTATTTACACTGTACGGTGTTTGCGAATTAGTGGTGTTATTCTTAGTATTTATTTGTGTGTACATAATATTAGCGGAAGGACTTGAGCGGTGTTGGGAACTTTGTTATTTACATTATAACAGTATTGTATTTAGATTTTAGTGCTAAATATTTGTCCCATAAACAATTATATAGTCATTGTTTCTTCCGGTGCATTTAGGACGTCATCACTATTTCACATAACTATTTCATGTAGGTATCATGAACATTACTTAGTGTTCCAAACAAGGTCAGATGAAAAGAACTTTATAATAAAAAATGGGAAATATCTTTAAAAAATACACACAAGGGGTAAAAGAAAAATACACAAAACTTATAGAATGGAATAGAAAAATAGAATAGAAAACATTTATTCGACACAGACACAACACAACAGCAACAAACACATAAAAACAAAGAAAACAATAAACATAACAATAAAATTGCAATAAAATTTTGCTTGCTGAGCGTGCCCATACCGAAAGGGTTACCATCTCAGCATTTGCTGGGCGTCAGACACCCAGCGCTGGGTTTTCAGTTGGCACTCCGCAGTGACACACGGACGTAGATAAATAAAATAGATACATATTAATAATAAAAAAATGTTTAAGAATTCTTAAATAAATAATGAATAAGATTTTTACTGATGGGGCTAAACGCGAAAATGGATCACAACGAACTTAAAGAATGGAGCACAAAACGGAATGTATTTCTATAAATTGGTTCAAAAACACTTTTACAGGTCGAAATTAAATTTATAGGTACTCTAATCTAATAAAGCTAAGGGGTTTGTGTTTTTGTTTGTTTGAACGAGTCAATCTCTGTAACTACCAGTCGGATTTGAAAAATACTTTTTGAATTATAGATAGCCCAATTCTATTAGATTCAACAATGCGCTACGTAACGCAAAGAAGAAATGTCAGAAAGAACGCTAAGCGAAAAAGAAGTAATAGCACGGGCGGGCGATGCGATGCCGGGGTGGGATGGGGGCATAAGAAATTAGCATTAAGCTAGCTAATACATAATGTCACACATTGCTAATAACATAATACATAGAACGTGGTTGCAAAAATGTTTTACGATGATGCAAAAAAAAAGTCGCTATTTGTTTAAGTTTGGAATCTTAGATACTTAATACTTATTTATAAGCACTTGAGTGTGATACCTGAGATACAGGTTTATTCCTGGTTCAGGTAGAATCCAATAGTTATGTACCTAACTATAGTTTAAGGCCCTATTTTGTAAATACTTATGTAAATCAATTATTTCAATAAACAATCACAATTAATGTCTTAAATTTGGATGAGTTTCTTGTAACAAAATGATCAAACGTCAGTCTCGCGTCATATTTCGGAAAACTTGTTGTAATATTAGTGATATTCCATGAATACATAACTTATTTTAAAAATCCCTTTCAGCCACAGGCAAAAAAAAGAACTCGACTTTTCGAATCACGAATAGTTTTGTTTAAATTCTTTTTCCTGTCTCACAACAAATGGACAAAATTTATCGAATTAGTCCATTTCGTGCACGGCCTCTTAAAGTCCGGGGACCTTGCAGATTAGTCTCTGAGATGGTGTTTTGAGGATAGATCCACACACATTTAATGATCCTATCCAGTCAGTGCAAACATTTGTCAGATATAATGGGCACTAAAACTAATGGAATAATAAGGCACAACACGGCACCGATTTTTTATTATGTTTCCTGTTGTTTTAAACACTTAGTTATAGTAAGTATTCATAGTAATACGAGCATAGACGGTCTTAAAACTGATTGAACATTAGTCTTTCCCTATTATCTTAAACAACTCAATATTAGCATAGGAAATAACGATGTAAAAAGACGAATTTTATGAGAAATAAGTTTCTAATATTTACTTGTATGTTTTTGACATGTCAGATAATTAAAATTCTAATAATTTATTAGAAATCTGACAAAATTGCTATATCTATATCTGTTGGTAATATTCCAAAAAAAATTGTATTATTTTTTAAACATAACATCACGCCTTGTTTCCCCGAAGGGTTGTGCCGAGGTGTACCCTTAGTAGGTATACCCACATTTCGCCAGTTATGTTTAATTCCCATATAATAGGGAGCGAGCCTATTGCCATAAACTGAGCACAAATATGGACTCCGGGTTGCTACTGAGAAATTCATAATAGAAATACCCAATAACGCTTTGCTTCACCTGGGAATCCAACCCCGGACATCATGCTCAGCAGAAGCGCTTGCGACCACTAGATCAACGAGGCAGTTATTGTTTTTATAATGTCTATTTTTTCTAGTAATCCTTTAGACAATTTGGACAATGTCTATGGCATGTCTATTATACTTATCCCGCTTCTTATTTAAAAGTGATCGTCGCGCAAATACTCGGTCGTAGCGCCTTTATGTCACTTTGTTCGGAAAACTGGAAAGCGCCCTCTGTCGGCTCGACCACGCGTTCCGGTTCACCGAACAAAAAGTGACATATGAACGCGACAATTGCGTATTCACGCGACGTTCGCATTAGGACGTAGCCTTAGCGATGGGGTTAAAAAAGTACAGCTTGCACAGAATTGATTTTACATACTGGGTATTTATTGAGGATGTATTTTAAAAGCAAGCTGTGCTCCATTTTTCAATGAGTTTGGTAGGTTTTAAATACACTAGACAACCAATCCACAAAATTATCTGCATAAAAGCTCTTTCAAAACCTTACTTAGTAAAGGCCGGCAAACAGGCGCGACGCGACTCTACATATGTATATACATACACCGGTGTCACGTCGCTCGACAAGGCGCGCCAGTGCACGAGCCTTAATGGCGTAGCCATCTACTGGGCCCAAGTCATCTAACATAATCAAATATTTTCACCTCTGCCTTCGACTCGAAAAGAAGAAGAGTTAGAATAGAATATAAATTTATTTTGCAAATATGGGTAAATACACTTAATAGATATTGATATTATGACATAATAAAGCTCAGCCATATTTTACCATTCGGCATGCAAACATTTACATTATTTATAAAACATGCATTTACATTTCGATTATATTATTATTATTACAAGTATCATTCAATAATACGAGTTTATTTAATTTACTCGTAGTTAGTAATAGAGATTTGGGCACAAGTTTTAGAAGTTATTAGCTTCTGTCCGTAACGTCGCTGTCGCCCGCATTAAATTCATATAAGTATATTATGTTATGACACTCGGTGATACTATTTTAAATTATTTTAAATTTTTGAATGGTTCTAGTTTTTTTTCTTTTTATTACAGACGCTTTTACGAACGTGCACGTCTTTCTACATTGTTCTCACATGCATAATTCCAACATGAATGATGTAACCGATATTTTGTATTAAACGTTTTTATTTAAAAGAGTGTCCGTGGAGTTTCTTGCCCGTTCTTCTCCATAGGTACCTACTACGCTTTGGAATGGGCAACTAGCTTCCTATTTCTGACTGACCCACTTATTGAAATTTCAAAAGTGCCTGTAAATGGTTTAATTGAAATAAATGCTTCGCGTTTGAGTTTGAACTATAGCTTCCTTCGAAAGTACCTATTATTTTCAGAATCGTATCAGGAGTTCCAAAGATTACCCCCTACAAACGAAATCACATACCTCTATAAAATATTATGGAAAAAAATTGTATAGAATATAAACTATCAATAGTTTTTCTCAACTATCATCATTTATACTATAAATGATTAGCCATCATCAATCACGAGTACGAGTAGCCACGTGTCTGATGTGGCTTTAATTGCGATCATCACACGTGTGATGGCATTGATCAATCAGTTTTTTTGCCTACCATCTAAAGTAACATTGCATTGAATAATTGCCTGTCTCTGCAACAAATTGTTACAAAAAGTCTGTAACTATGATTGAATTTTAAAATAATTAAGATCACTTGGTTTTTGCTTCATAAGTTTGTATGTAAACGTATTTTTTATTTTATTTGTCAGTATATGAATTCCACACTAGGATTTGATATAGGTTATTTACCTAGGTACTAGTTTCGAATTTAAATAATTTTGCGTCTACATAAAAGGATCCTAATTCAATAGAAAAAATAGCCAGTCAAGTGCGTGTCGAACCACGCACAATGAAAGATTCCGTAGTTGGGATGAATTTATCGCAAGAACCAACATTGTAATTGAAAAACATGTTCTCCCATACATTCCAACTTCAAATGTAAGTTTGTACGCACAGTATTGTGAGATTTATCATGTTTTTTTAAGACCATAAACTTATAGGTTTTCTACAGGAAAACATACAAATTGCCACCAAAAGTGACCCCCATATTCAAAAGTCATTTATTACGTTACACGTCCGTGTTTGGATCACAGAAATACATGTGTACTAAATTTTAATTTAATCGGTCCATTAGATTCGGAGCAAATTGGCTGTGACAGACGGACAGACAGACAGATGAAAGACACACGAGTGATCTTATAAGGGTTCCGTTTTTTCCATTTCAGGAACGGAACCCTAAAAATTTTAGAATATTCCAAAGAAATTTTATTTTATACGAGTATTAAGTATTGTATAGCAAGCGGTGTTCATTTATTGAAAGATTTGCCAGATGGCAAACAGAATAAGACATTTATTTTTAATGTAAAATCTTAAAAGGGAACATTCAAAGTACAAGTCAAAGTCAAATCGTTTATTACAATTAGGCATATAAATGTAATCGCTAAAATTTTAAAGAAAATATAATTATTGATTCTAGTGGCCATCTCCAAAAGGTAGTTTCCAATGGAGAAGAATGCCATTCCTTGCCCTGGCAAAAGATCGTTACACCATGATTCTAAAAACTGATAAATACCTACTTAATCTGTAATATCTATAATCGCATACGAAAAGTTTTGTTTATGAAAAAATATAATTTTATAATACAAAAACGTAGGTATTGACACAGCTTGGCGTTTCTAGAAGATCATTAATTATCAATAGCATTTAGTTTTTTCCATCCAAAAGACAGTGACAAATTAGTAGAATGATGCCATAATAGATACTATAATAATATAGACTTGTTTGCTAGAACAAAAAAAAAGCTTTTTAAATATAAATATTTAATTGATGGTATCATTTCTAAAAATAAGTGCATGAAGTAATTCAGTAACACTCAAACAGGCTGTTTTAGATCTGTAAAATTAAAAAACCCCTTGTATAGGTTTTTGGGAAAAAAGCCTGTGTTTGTATAAGTTTGGCCAGTTTTTTGAGAGTACCCAATTCATTCAGCACGTCCTCGCTACATAGGTAAGTTAAAAACCAGCGTCAGGCACTAGTTGTCTGGCATTTATGCCGAACTGGGAACATTTAGCGCAACCGAGGCACTCAAATACCTACCTACTGTTTTTTTTTTTGTGTTCATGCATTTTGGGTCAAATTAATTCATTTTATTTCTTTATTTATTTTCGGAAATTGAGGAACCTAAATGAACCCTAAAACTTTCTGCATACCTTTCTTCTTCTACATTTATTTTATTCATTTTTCAGTTATTTGTCAGAGTTTTCCAGAAACATCCATTCATTCGTGTTTAAAAACACGTCAATGTGACAAAAAACTCACGCATATTGCTTTTAGCACTATAATAATATTGTAGTCTAAATTAATCGCTAATATCCTAAATCAACACAAATAACTTGCTAACGTGCCTATATAATTATGATTCCACGTCATCCTTATTCTGAGAACAGAGAAGACAATGATTGTTGTTGTTTTTTTTGATGTCGTATGTGATTGTTATTACGATCGGAGGGTGTGTAGCTAATCACCTATCTCCATACAATGGTGATCTTATAACCCTAAATATAATTATTATTTGCACGGACTAATGTGTTAGACCTTACACACTGATACTTAGTTGTAGTTGTTGTTGTTGTGTTATTGATTAGGTATGTTCTTGGGCACTTTTCCCACAGACAACGATAAGGACAATTATTTTGATGCCCCATGACCTGTTCCCTTTATTTTTCCTTTACCTACGTACATAATATAATATATTTTAGTTATAGAAACAGTAAATTATAACAATATGAAAAAAAAAGTTTTTTTTTTTTTAATATAGAAGTTATCTATATATTTAAATATCGAATAAGCTCTTCGACACATTGGTCAGTGATTATTTTTTAAACCCTTTTTGTCCCTTTTCTGGACAAAGGTCACGGAAAAACACAGAAAATAGTGGAAAGCTATGAGGAATATTCAAGTTATACTTATATTTTATCTATATTTAAATAACCTAGTCAAACCGATATACCCTTATTTCAGTAAAAACTTCTGAAAACGTTCAGTTTTTCCCGAATTTGGAAATTTTCCGAGCAACTCGACAACGACATTCAGACTAATAAGAACATTAAAACAGAAAAAAAAATCGGTCCAGCCGTTCTCAAGCTATGAACAGCATTTCATTTTTATTCATACATATAGAATAGATATTCCAGATTCAGTCTTCAAATTAAATAACTTTGTACGGGGATGTCCCACAAGTCTATTATGCAATCGAAAACTTTTTACTAAAGTGTCGAAAAACATTAACTTGTATGCATAGAAGCGCTTTGACCTTGTTCAGTCAATAATTGCAAGAATTAAAAGTAACCTGTTACAAATAATTACTTAGCCTACACGAACAAATACACGTGCTTGTTTAAAAAAAAAACACTAATTTGAGCATAGTTTGAAAATATCTAGCAATAAAAAAAACTTTTTAGCAATAAAATGAAACAATTTGTAATCATTTTGCCTCTTGTAAAACACTATCGTACGATTAGAGATATTTTAAAATGAATTGCATTATGAATAAGAATAAGAATCATATATTGCAGAAAATACAGGACAGGTGTCACCCGTTGTAAAAGTTGGTAATTTAATTAATGTTCAGTCCATATTTTGTCTGTTTAGAGTATGCAAATTAATATATAATATAGTACTTAAAAAATAAAAATAAAATGTAAATCAAGCTGCGTAGGCTTGAGCAACTCAAGTAAACGGTACCTACGCAGAATGATAGCTTTATAATAAAATAAAAAAATGTTTAATAGCACTTCCAATTTTATTTTTTAACGAAAATATTTTTTTCTGAACCCAGTGGCATTAAATAAATATCTGATACATGATGAACTTAGAAAGTAAATATAAGTAATCAAAAACAAAACAAAATCCATAATTTGGTGTTTTCAATAAAAAAAGTGGTTAAGGACTCAAATACCTCAAAACATTTAGGTAACTCACGTTGGTCAGATCAATAGGCACCATTATCTTCTAAAATTATAAACTTAGGTACATAAGCCATATCACCGGTACATCCGGTTTGACGTCTCCGCCCAGACCTCGAGCGCGTCGGTCCGACAGGCCCCGAGTGGTCCGCGGTGGGCGCTGAAGCAGCTGGACCGGGAGCTCCTCCTGGAAGCCTCGATCGTGCAGGCCTGGGTGTCATCACCGGACAGGCCTGCCGACATCGATGACGAGGCGGAGTGGTTCCGGGAGGCCATGTCCGAGATATGTGACGTGGCAATGCCCCGGGTCCAGCCCGGACGTGCTTCGCGCCAGGTGTACTGGTGGTCGCGACAGCTAACGACACTGCGCAATGCGTGCGTTGCTGCGCGACGCCGGTACACCAGGCACCGCAGGCTCCGTATCCGACCTCCGGATACGGAAGCCATTCAGGCGGAGCTATACGAGGGGTACAGAGCGGCGAAGACCGCCCTCCAAGCGGAGATCCTGCTGGCCAGGGCACTGGCCCGCGAGGAGTCGCTGGAGACTCTGAACAGAGACCCGTGGGGACGCCCATACAAGATGGTGCGGGAGAAACTCCGCCCATGGGCTCCCCCGCTGACGCAGAGTCTCCGGCCACAGCTTGTGGGGGACGTGGTGAGCGCTCTGTTCCCTTCGAGAGGGGAACACGCCTCCCCGCCCATGGCTCCGCCTACTGCGGTGCCCGATGCGGACCACACCGCCGACGACGACGACGATGCTCTGGAGGTGACCGAGGTAGAGATGAGGGTGGCGGTACGTAGGCTGAATGCCAGAAATACCGCCCCAGGACCAGACGGCTTACCTGGGAAAGCCTGGGTCCTGGCCTCAGAGGCTCTCGGGCCTCGACTAAGGGGGCTCCTAAGCGCATGCATGGAGAGGGGCCAGTTCCCGCTTCGTTGGAAGACGGGGAAACTGGTCCTCATCAAGAAGCCGGGGCGCCCTGCGGACTCTCCGTCCGCTTACCGGCCCATAGTGCTGCTCGACGAGGTGGGCAAGCTCTTTGAAAGAGTCATTGCAGACCGCCTCGTCGGGCGGCTGGTGCGGGTGGGGCCGGATTTGGCGGAGAGCCAGTTTGGTTTCCGCAGGGGGCGCTCCACGGTGGACGCCATCATGCGCGTGCGAGCCCTCACGACGGGGGATGCGGTGGCTCGGGGTGGGGTCGTCTTGGCGGTGTCTCTAGACATCGCCAACGCCTTCAATACCCTGCCCTGGAGTTGCATCAGGGAGGCACTCCGGTATCACCGGATGCCGACCTACCTCTGTCGTGTGGTCGAGGCCTATTTGACGGACAGGGCCATCATCTACCCCGGTCACCAGGGAGAGTGGAACCGGCGAGAGATGTCGTGCGGTGTCCCACAGGGATCGGTCCTGGGGCCGCATCTGTGGGACATCGGATACGACTGGGTGCTGCGCGCCGACCTCCCCAATGGCGTCAGCGTCGTTTGTTACGCTGACGACACTTTGGTCCTGGCGCAGGGGAGGTCGCACCAGGCGGCGGTCGAACTAGCGACACACGGGGTTGCGACAATCGTAGCCAGAATCCGGCAGTTGGGACTCGAGGTGGCCTTGCACAAGTCCGAGGCCATGTGTTTTCATGGTCCTCGGAATGCGCCACCGTCGGGTTCCCAAATAACGGTAGGAGGGGTTCACATCGGCGTCGAGTCGACGATGAAGTACTTGGGACTCGTCCTCGACAGTCGGTGGAACTTCGTGGAGCATTTCCGACGTTTGGCTCCCAGACTGGACCGGGCCGGGGCTGCCTTGAAGCGGCTCCTGCCCAATCTAGGGGGTCCAAACGCCTCCTGCCGGAGGCTATACGCGGGGATCGTGCGGTCCATGGCCCTGTACGGGGCACCGGTGTGGGCGCATTCGTTGAGGCGGCGGCCTGCCCGCCGGTTGAACGCGTCCCAGAGGGTCATGGCCACCCGGCTGGTCCGGGGATACCGCACGGTCTCCGGTGAGGCGGCGAGCCTCCTTGCCGGATTGCCGCCATGGGATCTGGAGGCAAAAGTCCTCGCGCATATTTGGGAGTGGCGCGGGGAGGCGAAACGCCGGGGCTTGACTCCGATGCCGCGAGAAATCGCGGCACAGCGGACAGAGCTCCGACGGGATCTCATGGCGGCATGGAGAGTACGATTGTCGCAACCCAGTGCTGGGCACGCCACTATTGCGGCGATAAGTCCCCTCTTTGAGGAGTGGCTGGAGAGGCGCCACGGCGTCCTCACCTTCCGCCTGACGCAGGTCCTCACCGGACACGGCTGTTTCGGGAGGTACCTGTTTCGGATAAGGCGGGAGGAAACGCCCGGGTGTCATCACTGCGTGGATCGCCCGGAGGACACGGTGGAGCACACGGTGGAGGTATGCCCGGCTTGGGCAGAGCACCGCCGTGTCCTCGTGGAGGCGATCGGTGGCGGGGATCTCTCGCGTCCGGCCCTGGTCCAGGCCATGGTACGGAGCGAGAGGGCATGGGAGGCCGTCACCTCCTTCTGCGAAGCAGTAATGCTCGCAAAGGAGGAGGCGGAACGCGTGAGGGAGAGGCAAATTTCGCGCCCTCACGCCCCTAGCCGCCGCAGGAGGAGACGCCCTGGGCGTCGGGAATCGATTGCCGATTCCCGGCCACCGTAGGCGCGGGCTTGCGGACGGTGAGCAATGGGTAGCTCGCCGTCCGGTAAGGACCAGGCCCGGGTCGAAGGCGCGTTGTGTTCCACGCGCGCCTCAAAGAGATGTCAGCAAGTGAAGGGGTCCGATGAGACCATTGCCTGCCGGGGTTGCGGGATTAGTCCGAAAGGGATACCGTGGCCCCCTGGCATTGCACAGGCAACAGAAGGAACACGGGTGGGTTTTAGTCAGTAAGAGTCTGACACGCCCTCCCGCTCCACCCAGAGCGGGAGACGTCATTTGATGATTTCCCACCCAAAAAAAAAAAAAAAAAAAAAAAAAAAAAAAAAGGTACATAAGCCATTTACAGCAATTTTGTATAGAAGTAGGTTTTTCCAAAACCACGTTTAAATAAACAAAAAAGGATTTAACAACAACCTAAGTAAACAATTATGTTTACTTGTAAAACTCAATTCTGTAATAAAAAACATTCAGTTTTTAAGTCTAGGTATTTGATTTTATCTAGTTTTAAAACTACGTCTGTGAATGTTGCTGTCTGCGTCAACTAATCGCAAAAGGTTCCCTGATAATTGACACTCATTCACTGGTCAGTGCTTACACTTACGGCCAGTGTCTCGATCGGAAAAATGATCGCAAAAATTAAAGTGACAAATTGCGCACCTTAACTGAAATGATATAAAATGAAATTATATTTATTTCTGTAAATAGGTTTAAAAAAATCACTGTCACACGTGAAAATAAATCTTTTGTTTTAAAAACTAGTTAATGTTATCGGTGTTTCCTATCTAACTGCCGTTGAATGATTTATCAACAGCCATTCGCAGCAGTTTAGCTTGACAACATTAATTTTGCGATATTTTCTTTCAAGAAACTGGCCCAAAATCAGGCTTAGTGACGTGATTAAACGGTCAGAAATAAGGTGTCTTAAGTGGTTTTCTGTTTGTTTCAGACGTCTGAAAGATGGTTGTAGGCACCCTACAAAATGTCCCCAGCAAGGGGCGGATATCAATTCTGAAAATCCAAAACTTCACGGTACAGAAAAGACGTAAGTATCATCATAAAAATAAAAATAAACTTTTGAAAATAGTTACCTAAGCAGTTGTATCGTTTTTCCAAATTCAGATTTGAAGTAAGAAAACTCGTTCTATTTTTTTAAATAGTGTATCATGTGCAACACGTGTATAACACGTGTAAACAACATAATATGAATAATTTAAAAATGTTAAATAGAATGAAAGGTCAGTTACCAGATACCTACCGATTTAGACTATAATAAGCATGAAATAAGACTTAATTCTACATGTTACCCAAAGTTTTGATCAATCGGTCAGCGATCTGTAAATTTTAGATCACCCATTCAAAAAAAGCCGTTGGTCGAAACCAAAAATAAACAACACGCTTTCCTTTAATATAGTCAAAAACTTTTTTTTTAAATAGAATCTGTTGCAACCAAACTAGACCCAATAAATTATGCACGTTGGACAAAAAATGTGTTTTGTACAATATTACAGCATTTTTTCTTTTATTTTTAGATTCTGTGATCAAACTGTCATATGGAATTCTGCTGATGGTCATTAGCGTTATTATGGCTGCGATAAATCCTATAGACATCGCTACTAATTGGGTAAGTGCTTTGTTAAGTCCTTTTTTGAACAATACCTACTGTAGGTAGTACACCTCTGCCTAACCCATTGAGGAATATGCGCGTGATGTTAGGTTATGTTAATTAAGTACTTACATATAGATCCTGTATATTCTTTACGCGACGGCGCGACCGACGCGACACCGGTAGTGCAAATATTCATAAAAATTGTTCCACCAGAGTCGCGTCGCGCCTATCTGCGGAAGCCTTAATGCCTTCGTCTTGAATTCTTGGAATCAATATTTAAGTACTTTTCCTTGATATTAATCTTCACTAAGCAAAAAGGTACCCTTATCAAAAATCCATAAGTGCAATGTTTTTTTTTTAAATCATTAAGAATTATCATGTACCTACGTTATTATGTAGGGGTTTAGTAAAAAAAAAGGTATTTACAAGGCAGATGTGATATGTACGGATCGTAGCAGTTGGCGTTCTTTAGTTTCTACCTACCCATTTGCGAAGCAGGCGTGAGGTGTATGCATAGTAAATTATTTACTATGCATACACCTCACGCCAGTCTCTATTATTATAATAGAGACTCAATCCGTCAGAACGTAAAAACTTCAAACATCAAAGGCCCTGTCCAATTACTCTGTTACCTACTTATTAGTAATATTAGCCAATAATTTACGACCAGTAACATCTGGTTTTATTTATAAAAAAAAAGTATAATTATTAGTTACTAAGTTTTAGTATCGAATAGTTTATTATAACATTATACCGCGCTCAACGTGCGTAGTTGGTTAAAAAACGCCCGGATAACTTTTTTGAGTTCAACGGACACGTTTTAAAAACGTGAACTTTGGGATAAGTACCCAAAAGCTCACGTTTATAAACACGTTTATAAAACGTGTCTTTGGAACTCAAAAAAGTTAATTATAAGGCAACAAACGTAGTCTTTATTGTGATAAAGACTACGTTCTTATAATTATGCGACTTGGATATTTTATTGGAACTCTAAGGCTGTAGAAAAACCGGTTAAATATGAGTTTGACTTGCGCTCTTGGGCCTGAGCCACATTTTTTGGCTAGGGGAATGTTTTCCAACATCCCTCATATTTCCGAAGGGAGGGGAAAAGTACAGAATATAAAGACAATTAAATTTTTCGCAAAGGTAACTTGGGAAAGATTTAATTGTCTATAAATTCTAAATCGTTTTTTTCATGCAATTAGCAAAATAAGAAATTCCTCGTATCTAGTCTGTATATCAGTGTCCATTCAAAATTTATATATTTGTGAGCCTAGATATTTTGTAATCCAATCGGAATAAATACACACTACGGTTTGATTTACAAATTATTTTGGTATTATGTTTGTATGAACTACGCATGCTCCGCAGGCCCCTTAGAAGGTTATAAAAGGCCCCGGTATAATTGTACCATCTTTCGTTATATCTATGTATATTCAATTAAAATAATAGTAATAGTAATAAACCCGCAGGGCAGCATGTGGTGAGCTGTTGGGAAGGGGGTAGGTATAGTGACCCCACGGACCCTATCTCCCGGGAGAAATCTTGTTCCTCATCTCTTGCCTTTATTGGCCGGCTGGAGTGAACACTGACGAGGAATAGAGCTCCCACCTCTTTCTTGCCTTTATTGGCCGGCTTGAGTGGAGATTCGCAGGAGCAAATGTGCTCGGAGGAAGGAAGTATTCCAGTAAGATGCTGGTAGGGATCTTGACCGGACTTCCTGGATTGTCCTGATAGCCGTGGAATACCGCTTCACTCCTTATAAGCACCTCAGGACATGTTGCCCACTTGTCGCTACGACATTTTGTGCTAGCGACCGTTTTTGGGCCCCCATTATTGAGTGTGCAAGTCACCCCCTGCCATTTTACCTGTGTATTTTATATAAAATATTGGTCAGACAGGGGCCATAGTCTTTCCATAGTTCTAGATAACTGGTATTTGTTTCCATATCTTGCAATAGTCCAATAGTAGTAGAGTATAGTGCGTACAGCGATAATCGTCGGTTGGTGCCTCGTTTCATTAAACACGTCTAACGGGCGTCTGCGAGTAGGCTTCGGCCCCTCGTACGCCTTCCAAAAGTCCGGGACCTAGAAATGAGAGAAATGTCAAACAAATAGTAATAATATTTATTTCTCTCTTCACAAATGTTCACATAGTTATAAACATAGAGACAAGAATTATAGCGTTTTGACAAAAATGCATAAAATAAATGATCCTTTGTGAGAAACCCTGTGTCACATATCTTATACGTTATATAATTAACATAACAATGGTAAATTTCAAAGTTTAGACAAATTATTTATTAATGAACAAAACATTTGAATTAATACCAAAGATAAACTGTAAGCTATCTATTAGTAACTATACAGCGTGTTTCAGAAATATATGGTAAGTAATTATTTAAGGGTAGTTTTTCAATGTTGGTCCCATGCAAGAAGTTGTTAAGCTTGAGGTGTACCACACCCTAAAATATTCCATTTTACCACAGTCCACACGTTTCTGATAAACGTTCTATTAGGTAGGTAGGTAAGGTACGTAATTTTAGTGTCCTGTACGGTCATTAGACTTTTCAAACACGGAACCATGATTGAACATAACCAAAAAACTTATCGTTAAATTAGAATCAGGTTATTAAATAGTAAAAAAACACAAAGAAAAAAATAAACTAGTTGACATTTACTTAATTAGGTAGCTCCTTAGACTGTTACTACTAATATTTTGGTTAAAAAAATGAATAACTTAAGCTAAAGTTAATCTTAGCGCAGGAAACATTAATTGGTTTTAAAGCATAAAGATGCATCCTTTAGTTATCATGTTAATTCATTATTGTTAGAATTTGACTAGATGTGTGAATTTGAATAACCTTTTCGTGATCATGACGAGACAGACAGACAAAAAAACCGTAGGTATATGCTTTCATATGCATTAGTTAATAGCTGTTATTTTGACATCAAACAGACACTTCAATTTTATTTATTTGTATAGGAAATCCATTTTGTTCTTCTTGCTATTAATTTATTCTGTTAAACAGTTTACTACTTTACACGTTACATAGATGGTTTTTCAAGACTGTGAGTATATCTTTAGATATTGGTGGATGGTTTGGTACAATAAAAAGTCCAGCTTTGTAGACCTGCGCTGTCAGTCAAATATTAGCAGGAACTTACATTTAACAACGCTTGGAGTAGCTGATCGAATAATATATTTTTTGATAAACGCATATTTTCATAGCGTTTTCGGAAATTATATTTATTCCTGTAAAGTTACAGTGTGTTAATGCTATAATTGTCTAGGAGAGCGGTGGCCATCATAATAAAGCGGCCGTCATGAAAATTTGTCATTTTAACCAGTATTCCACATTCAATCTGCTTAGCCTTTTCCCAATTACGTTGGGGTCCGCTTCCAGTCTAACCGGATGCAGCTGAATATCGTATTTTCAATGGAGCGACAACCTATCTGACCTCCACAAGCCAGTAACTGGGTAATACGATACCCCTTGGTAAGACTGGCTGTCAGACTCGGGCTTCTGACGAGCCGTAACGACTGTCAAAGATCCACGTATGACAGCCAGGACCAACGGCTTATCGAGCTTTCCGAGGCACGGAGGAGACTCGGTATATTAAGATGGTCACCCATCTACAGACCAACTCAGGCAAGCGTAGCGTAACCAGATCGTGCGGCTGTTATTACTTACCGACGAGCTCCTCCTTAGCTACGAGCTCCTCCGAGCCCCATTCCTCCGAGCTTCTATTACGTCAGTGGGGACAGGTCATCTCTTAGCGTATTTTTGTTTTTATATATTTATTATGGTCGCTTTTAACTTGCACGATTTACTACATTGTTCTCACATGTATAATTTCAACATGAATGATGTAACCAATGTTTTGTAACAATATTCTAATTTAAAAGAGTGTCCATGGAGTTTCTTGCCCGTTCTTCTCCATAGGAACCTACTACGCTTTGGAATGGGCAACTAGCTTCATCTTTCTGACTGACCGACCCCTTGACAATTCAAAAGTACCTGTAATTGGTTTATTTGGAATAAATGATTTGATTATTGAGTTTTTTTATTTATTCGACGTTAAGGTGTTAGAAAATGAATTGTATTTGAACTGCCGTAATTGCGTGACCATTGACCGCTTCTTTAGGTCACCAAACCTTAAGTAGATACTTTTTAAGACATTTACACGTCAATGTTTTGATCAATATGTTAGCAAAAGATTTCGATTACCTACCTAAAGACCGAAGATCTGAAGCTTAAATTGCTTCTGGTAATCCGTATTCCACAGCCTTGATATAAATATAATTCTGATAAATTTTATGGCTTCATTAAACATATATTTTGCCAAAGATCATAGATACATCCTAGTTATGGTGGCCAATCAGGTTTTTCTCGTACGTCACTCAACGTTAGGATACCGGTCACAAACATCATTCGATTAACGTGTGACGTCAATAAACTCGGTTTTTTTAAATCAATTAAATTAACTTAATCGAAAAACTAGTTTCGAAGACGTTATACCCCGCTTTCCAGTGCGTTACACTTGTATATCTATTGCTAACAAGAATGAAGTAATTAACATTTAAATTAGAACCACAAGAATAAAAAATTAGAACGTGTTTATTTATTTATTCGTATACTTTTTTTTTACTAATAAGACTACGTCTAAACGTCTACCGAAATTTACAATCCAATAGCAGTAGTGGTTGTAGTAGCCCGGAGTTTGAATTTAGTGCCCGGTAGATGACAAAAGACATTTAATTTTAACGTTAAAAAAGTGCTGATTCTCAACCTAGTTTAAGTTATGATTTTGACATTAAAAAAATTGCCCCTAAGTTTCACGCCCTGCACAGTTCTATGTTCTATGTTAAGGGGTTTGGTTTCCGCACTCAGTCCGTCAGGTGGACCATTGTGCGTGGGCCATAGTGGCCGTTTGGTGGTTATTCCAACCAGCCCACCTCCCTACAGAAAATAATTAGGTCTCCTGGTTTGCTTAGAACATCTGTGTATGATCTGGGTGACCCGAAGGTTTCTGTTCTAATCTGGGTGACGCCCGTGCATTCAAAGAGCACGTGCGAAACGTTCCGCCCTGCACAGTTTTCTAATATTTATTTTAAAGCTGGTTATAGGATCCAGTTGTGTCGTAATATTTTGGTACTCTTGTAAGTAATAATTACCAAGTGGCTTCAAGGATGACTTTTTCGACACACAGGTAGTTACTAAGTTATAAGACATGCTAGCAAAATAAAAAATAACTAGACAAAACAAATTATATTCTCATTTGCTCAGTTTTAACAAGCATAGACGTCAAATAGACAGCTACCGACTGATAAATAATTACTTATGGAGAATAAAATGCAGTATTTTGGTATATTTTTCATGTGAATGATAATTATTTGTAATTAGCTTTTCAGTCTCTATCTGGTATAATTTTTAGTTCTTTGAAGATTTTCTGGCTTGGTTTTATGGTTATAACATAATTAAAAGAGATTAGCTGAAAACGTCAGTGAAATACAGACAAGCCAACTCATTATTCCACTAAATCATTTCTAAAAAAAATAATGATGAGGATAGACAAACACTGACAAAATTATTAAGTAAGCAAATCATAACAATAACAAAATCATACGAGACGATTCCAGAATTCCGGTGTCTTTTAAAACTCTTATCAGTTTATAACAAAACAATGTTATAATTGTTTTTAAATTGTTATTATTTTTGTAACAATAATTATGACAAGACCAAGTGTGTGAACCGTTGACCTCATAGCTTCACAACTTGTTATCAACTGTGATACTTTCCTA
This sequence comes from Xanthia togata, assembly GCA_963853775.1. Classification (NCBI taxonomy): domain Eukaryota; kingdom Metazoa; phylum Arthropoda; class Insecta; order Lepidoptera; family Noctuidae; genus Xanthia; species Xanthia togata. The sequence goes on from OY970801.1 coordinate 2,706,203, forward strand.
GAGTTGAGTAAATTCATTGATAATGCTTGTAAAGCTTTTTTATCTGTTATGTTATTGGCAATTTGAAAGAATTAACGAGGAAGAATATTCTTATTTTAAAATTATGAGACAAGATAATATTTACATAATAAACAACCACGCTGTTTATTATGTAAATATTATCTTGCTAATGTCCCATAACTCTAAGGATATTATGCTATAAGTAAAAAGAATACCTACAAATATTTCTAGAATTGTTCCAAAAATACATAGTTTCGAAGATGACAGGACACTGAATGTTTTGTTGCATTTTCATTCAAACCAATCTTTCATATTTAAAGCTAAGAACATGCGAAGTTGTATGGACAAATTATAGTCTGAATTAGGTATATGTTTTTTTTTTATATTTCACGTAAGAGTGTTTGTTTTACATAAATAATCGTGACTTTCGAAGATAAATAATTCATGTGCCAGTTGATTCATTGACATGGTATCATTAATACTCTAGAGTTAAGGGATATCAAAACGAACGTTGTATAAGCTAACATTTTTTTATAAAAGAGTGTCCGTGGGGTTTCTTGCCGGTTCTTCTCCACAGTTACCTACTACGTTTTGGAATGGGCTTCATATTTCTGACTGACTGACTCCTTGACAATTCAAATTCAAAAGTGCAGTAATTGAAATAAATGGTTTGAGTTTGAGACTTAAAATAATAATAATAAAATGTACATGTATGTTTATTATAAAAAAGAGGGAAGATATTTTTTTGCATCAAAAAGTTCGTATCGCTGTCAACAGTTAGTGCCCAAAAGGCTGGCAGCATTGCCACGTTCATGGCGATGCTAATAATTAACTATATTTTGTCCTATAAAAAGCTTATTATTTAAATATAAAGATATGATTTTCAGCACATTAACTATAATCGTTACTAAATTGACACACGTAAAAACTAGTCAAAAAACGGCACTGTTCGTTTTTACCAGACTCAAAACATCATAATATTATCTCTAGTTTTTCGTAAAGATCTGAGTCATCAAGAAAAAACTAAAATGATTTTAGGTATCATACCAAAGTGTAGAATTATTTACATTTGTATCTTAGGTATTACATACATTTTTTGTTTTCGTACAAAACAAAATTAATTAATTTGATTGTACGAGTATATTGCAGCCATAAAGTATGAGAAACAAAATGTCGGTAGTCGTAGATAAAAAGTATTCAATAGATTTGTTTATGCGGACAATCACCTTATTTTCTAACATTATTTACCGTTACTTTTTAGGATTCCGTACCTGTAGGGTGCCAAACGGAACCCTATTACTAAGCCTCCGCTGTTCGTCCATCCGTTTGTCTGTTTGTCAGCGGGCTGTGTCTCAGGAACCGTAATAGGTAGACAGTTGAAATTTTCACAAATTGTGTATTTTTATTTCCACTATCCTACTAATATTATAAATGTGAAAGTTTGTATGTTTGTGTGTTTGGATGTTTGTAACTTAATCACGCAAAAACGCCTGAACAGATTGGAATGAAATTTGGCACACATCTATAGTTTACAGCCTGGATACTTTTTATCCCGGCAAAAGCTAGTAACAAATAATTAAGGCACTTAATTTATAAATTAAATGATGTTTTGCGTAATGTAAAAATCTTGCATACTATTGTATAGAATCATTTTTTTTTTCTAACTGAACAGACAGCTGTGCTGCTGGGGAGTTTGTTGCGCGACTTCTTCCCAGCAAAAGCACTAGGAAGTGGTGAAGGGTGGGCGTTTTGGGAGACTGTCTTATGTAATTATCTGTCTTATGTATGCTGATTCTCAGCCTAGTTTGAATAAATGACTTTAAAATTTGAATTTTTAATTTGAATTGATTTACGTTTTTTTTTTACCGTTTTACGGTTAGTCAGGACTGTAGATGTAAAACGGATTTTAAACGGTACTAAACCATCATTTTGGTTTAAAACTATTTAAATCAAATTTTGCGGTATAATAATAAATTTGATTAAAATGTTTTTTTTTTTTAATATAATGTATATCCACAAAAAAACACGCTCATATCGCCCAGCCCCGGCCAAAACAATGTTAATACTGATAGATAAACTTATCAACAACAATCCAACGCAGCCATACATAGGTTGCGATTTTGGTAGCAAAGTGCAAAAAAAATGCTACGTTGCCGTTCCGTAAGGCAATGTAATTTCTTAAGCGATTTATTCGTTATTTATAATTCGATATTTTTATGAAATAGATAATTTTGATTGTGTCTATATGCATATTTATAAGAACATTCTAAAAATATGTAGTGGCTGAGGAAAAACCTTATCAGATTTTTTATTGATACTTAGCTACAACATAATATTTTTTTAATTATTTTAATAAATACGCATACCAAGATTGTATTCAGGCTGTCTAATCATAAAAAAGTAGTATAATATGTATGTTATATGACTTCACATAATATATGAATAAAAATGGTGAATGATGTCAATTAGCCTTTTCAACTGAATTTTTATAGTTTGTAATACGATCTCAATAGCCCACGTGGTTTTAAACTGTTTTAAACATATTAAAAAAACCACGGATTTGGTTTAAAATGGTTTACTTACAACTATAGTCAGGTCAACAATTTTATTTAAAAAACTAGCTTGGCCCCGCGGTTTCACTCACCTAAGTCTCGTTTCCGTAAGAATATCGGGATGAAAAGTATCTTATGTCCTAATCCAGGTCATGGTCTACTAATGTGCCAAATTTCATCGAAATCCGTTCAGCTATTGTACCGTGAAAGCGTAACAAAGAAACAAACTCACTTTCGAATTTATAACACTATTAAAGTTAGGATTGTAACTGGGGTGTCTGAGGTCATGCGTTAATTCTGTTAAACGTTTTAGTTTGTGCTTTGCAACTTTAGCTCACGTTACATGCAAAGCACTTAGACATACTTATAGTAACTATACAAAACAAAAAAACAAAAACAATGACGTTTTGACAATTGCGTACGCACCAATTATACTGTGTCGAGTTAGTAGTTAGATTTGTATAAAAAATACTATAAAAAATATTTAAGTACTACGCGTTTAACGATGCCAAAGGTAATCATTACAGTCAGGCTATTGTTTCCTTCGAGTTTTTTTTTATGTCATAGAAGAGGCTGAATACAAAACATTACAGTGTAAGCATGAAAAAAACTTCTTTATTATTTTTGGATCGTGATCATTTCTACTATTTACGCATCCGGGTCAATAACCTCTGTGAGATTTATGATTGCAAAATTAATATTGGTCTAAAACTCAAATTTCTCAATATTTATTATGAATCATCTGCATAGCGCATTTCTTGAAATTACAACGCTCCCTATGTTCATGCTCTTACTTACAATGAGTATGCACCAGAAACATTCAACATGTCGATGTTTCAAAACTTGTCACATGAAACAAGTCTCATGACTTCTTGAAAAAAAACTTCTTCCTTACTTCTTCTTCTTCTTGTTCTTCTTCTTCTTTTCTTCTTCTTGTTGAATTTGCGTTCGCACTGCGCTAAACATATTCAATAGACATGTTTTGTGTAGAGATTTGTCACGTTTGCGTTCGCACTGTTGTTTGTTTGTTTCTCAAAACTTGTCAATAGTTTGTGTTTAGTGCAAGCATCAGAAAAACATTGTTATGAAAAATATGTCAAGTGAAACATGTTTTGCGTCAACAAGTTGCGTGACAATTCGAACACGAGTTGATACATTGACGGAAAACAGAGTTTTCAACATGTTTGTAATTGAATGACAATAATGCTTATCAATTCACTAAATACGCTACTACAAATGATGGTAGATATATTTCGCCCGGCGCACCCTATTCTAGACTCGCTACCACTGGCTATGGCTAATATTTGGATCAAAGCATGAGGAACAGCTTATGAGACTAAGGCCCGTACAACAGAACCTCACTCAGAACTCAAGTATTACTAAAAACTCGCCTGCTTTTTGATTGGTTGAAACTAGTTAGTTTTAAGTAATTCTTGAGTTTTGAGTGGTTCTGTAATACGGGCCTAATAGAGAAGAAGACACTAACATTACTGATGATCAAACATCGTTACGAAAACTTAGAATAGAGCTTTCATTCATGATAATTATTGGAGATCAGTCAGCGGTGATCAAACACTCAATGAAACGTGATAGAGCCGTTTACCAAATCAACAATGCACAAATTCCAATGGATTTGCGGTATCTAGTGACTAGCGGTAATTTATTTAACTATGCAAACCTTAGGCGTTAGGTCACATGAGGCTGCTCGTGATGATCCATGAATGAGGCTGTGCTGCTGACCCTGTTGCAAGAAAACGTTTAATAATACGCAACTCTATTATGACTTGCCTCGAAAAGCACGTTATGCCGTTGGTCCCGGTTGTCATTCGTGGATCTTTGACAGTCGTTACGGGTCGTCAGAAGCCCGAAAGTCTGACAACCAGTCTTACCAAGGGGTATCGTATGACCATGTTACTGGATTTTGGAGGTCAGATAGGTAGTCGCTCCATGTAAAATACTGGTATTCAGCTGCATCCGGTTAGACTGAAAGCCGACCCAAATATAGTTGGCTAGGAAAAGGCTAGGCAGATTGTTTTTCTTTTCTATTATGACTACCTCGTAGGTCTAGTGGTCGCAAGCACTAATGCTGAGCATGAGGTTCTGGGTTCGTTTCCCAGGTTGGGCAGTTGTTATTGTTTTACCAGCAGGAATTTCTCAGTAATAGCACGCAGTTTTGACTTGTGCCCGGTTGATGACAATAGGCTCGCCCCCTCTTACATGGGACTTAACATAACTAGCGATATGTGGGTGTACTATATACTATACAGGCGTATTGTTATGTAATTTTATGTTATTATTAATTATTAGCAACATACAAGAATCCCATTATAATAAGCTGATAAGCGGATAAGCTGTTACCAAGGAATGAGGACTCAAATGCTTCCACTGCCACTGTGCTTGTGGATGACTCCAGGCTGTGAAGACAATTACCCAAATATTAATTCTAAAATACCTAAGACTGAACACCATGCAACTATCACATAATTAATTTATCTGTTGTTGCTTTATTTTTAACTCTTTTTACCTATTGTGGTATAGTAATTTCATTCAAGGTGCATCGTTTTCACATATAATCATATAACTAATGCACCTATACAAAATATTGTAAAACATTTTAAAAGAGTACCGGTGGAGTTTCCTGCCCATTCGTCTCCATGTGAAAACTACATTTTGGAAGGGGCGGCTAGAATCAATTAATTAATTTTGTAAATTTTGACGTTGAAAAGTGCCTTACAAGGGCCTATTTGAAATAAATAATTTGACTTTAACTTTGACCTATAAGTAAGGGTCATCATCTGCCTAGCCTTTTCCCAACTACGTTGGGGTCAGCTTCCAGTCTAACCGGATGCAGCTGAATACCAGTATTTTATATGGAGCGACTGCCTATCTGACCTCCACAACCCAGTAATTGGGTGATACGATACCCCTTGGTAAGACTGGTTGTCAGACTTTCGGGCTTCTGACGACCCGTAACGACTGTCAAAGGTCCACGAATGACAGCCGGGACCAAAGGCTTAACGTGCTTTCCGAGGCACGGAGGAGTCTCGGTACGTAAAGATGGTCACCCATCCACAGGCCAACCCCGGCAAGTGTAGCTTAACCTGACGGATCGACCCGTGCGGCAGTTATTACTTAGCCTATAAGTAAGGGTGCATCTACTAAATCTATGGTGGTATCCAAACTAATATTATAAATGCGAAAGTGAGTCTCACGCTAAAACGGCTGAACGGATTTGGACGAAATTTGGCAAATGGGTAGACCAACCTGTAAAAGGGCATAACCTTATGCGGGTAACAGACTTATGCGGGTAAATCCGCGGGTTGCAACTGCAACTAGTTTAAAAATAAAGCTTTAATCAACTTTGCCTAAAATCCTCTGGGACTTGCAGCCTATTACGGGGCTACGGTCACACAATTTTCACACATTGCTGGGGTGGCAATGATTTGGCCTTTTTCTCTATCAAATCATGGGGCAGTCTGCCATTGCGTCATTTAGATCGACGGCATATAATTGATATTCTTTAATCTATTTACTAAGATCGACCTTCGCTTTTGATAGCTCTGACATGCACATAACATAGTACGGTGGAGTTCAGTTGCAAAGACACATGCATGTGCATGCACACGCTTCGCATGCTTGCGCATTAATTGAAGATAACTTACGTGTTACATTCTGCTTTCAATTGACCTCCGTTTGTAAGTAGGTAAATCTATATTCGCATTGGTATTTAAACTCTCCTTATTTCCTTACCTTCTTTTTGTAAGAATCAAACAATCAATCAATCTGCCTTTTTTAAACTGGAGTGACTGCCTATCTGACCTCCACAACCCATTTACTGGATAACACTATACCCTTGGTAAGACAGGTTTTTAAACTTTTTGGGCTTTTCACACTACCCATAACAAATTTCAAAGATGTACTTACGCATGGCAGCCGAGACCAACGGCTTAACGTGCTTTCCGAGGCGCGGAGGGTTCTCGCTATAGTTTAACTTTTGATCGACTCGTGCGGCTGTTATCATTTAGCCACGGGCCCCCTTTAGTAAGAACTACTTCTTAAAAATATTAAAATAAGTTGCTGGTGTTAGGAGGCCTTGGCCCAGCAGTATAGTAGGGATATTACGAGCCAATATATAAACCAATAGATCTTTTGTTTTTGAGTGACCAATGTTTAATTCAAAGAAAATATTCATAAAAATTTTGTTTTGCCAGTAGATTCTTTGACATGGTCTCATGAATACCCTAGAGTTACGAATAATAAAAAAAGAACACGTTTAAAAGGGACACGTTGTAACATAACATCACGCCTTGTTTCCCCGAAGAGTTGGGCAGAGGTGTACCTGTAGCAGGTACACCCACATTTTGCCAGTTATTTTTAAGTCCCATGTAATAGGAGGTGAGCCTATTGCCATCAACCTGGCACAAATCCAGACTCCGGGCTGCTACTGAGAAATTACAGAAAGAAAAACCCAATAACACTCTGCCCGAGCTGGGAATCGAACCCAGGACCTCATATTCAGCAGTAGCGCTTGCGACCACTAGACCAACATAGACATTATATTAATTATATATAATATTACTAGTTGCTGTCAGCGGATTCGTCCGCGTGGACCGTAGGTAATTATTTTTCTAAATTAAAAGTAGCCTAAATTACTCCTTTTAAAATCAGTTATCTGCCAGTGAACCGCCGCTTCGGAGATTAGGCGGAACAAATAGATCTGCAGACAGAGATACAAAAATAAAAAGTTTTTAGTACCGTATATACTTTCATATGCGTATAGTAAAAAGCTGTTCTTTTGACATTATATATACATATTTATGTATATGTATGTATACATATATTAGATAGTATATTACATCAAATCAAATGCCCTAGGACTGAAAACACAAGGTGCAAGTTGCTAAGACTCACACACAAGGAATTGTTAATTTGGTTCTAAAATATAATATTTTTTCTAAAAAAGATTGATAGAGCTTTCGATTTTGTAGAGCTGTTCTGCAAAAAGCTGGTAGTTAAATTAATTCAAAGGTTCTCTACGCTACAAGGTAGGCAGGTAGGTACAACCACATTCCTATATTTTTTTTCAAGTTTAAAGTCAAGTCTCTTGCTTAATCTTGTAATCAACAAAAACTAAAGTTACATGTCAATTTATGACGTCTAAATAATTTAAGCAAAAAAGGTTGTCAAATATTGTATGAGTCCTATATTCCTTCTCTACATCTTCGCATTTAACTTAATCTTTAGATTTTAACTACGACTAAGGCATCATCAATCAGTATTATATTCTATATATCATAATCCTAGATCTTCTAATACCTGCGTAATTAAAAAAAACATGATTAATCTTTTTACAAAAAAAAACCGGTTTTGAGCTAATCGTACGCACTTAAAAACGTAAAAATTTAAATGATCGTACAGGACAGGCAGTTCTTTTTTAGTGTATTTTCTGGTTTACTATAAAGAATATATAAATAAATAATGCTGTTATGTAACATTAGGGATCCGGAAAAAAGTATGCACAATACACACAGGTCAATGTATATTTTGTAGCAAGTCAAGGTTATTCGCAATCGGAGATTTAACTTAAATGGAAGAGAAGAGGGTCGTGGCTAAATAATAAAAGCCACACGGGTCGATCAAAGTTTAAGTTAAGTTACCCTTGCCGTTGTCAGTTCGTGAATGGGTGACTTACATATTATATTGAGTACCCCTCCATGCCTCGGAAACCACGTTAAGCCGTCCCGACTGCGTAAATACAAAGGCGGCAATACAGACAGTTGTTGTTCTGCAACATAGCCGCCCCCGTATGAATAAAGTATTACAAATACGATTACACCACAGACATTTGAAAACTGTCTGCAATGCGATCAGTTCCGAAAACCATTACAATATAGCTTTTAGGTACGTTCTGTCTACACTGAGGTATCGAACTTGCCTGCGAAGAAACGCACCTTGCTGCAAGAAACTTGGAAGTAGCCATTTCACCTAGTGCACAATTTTTCGACAGTCTATATTCTAATTAAAAAATAATAATACTATGGGTGTCTGCATTGAATCCGCCTTTTCATTGCCTTATACAAACTGCCGCTGTATTGCAGCTGGGTTTGGACGGATTACTGCTAAGCCATTCGCAAGATAATGCAGCACAGACTAAGGGTGTCCGTGGTGCATCCGCCTTTGTATCTACGCATCCCGGATGTCATTCATAGATGTTTGACAGTCGTTACGGGTAGTCAGAATCCCGAAAGTCTGACACACAGTCTTACCAAGGGGTATCGTGTTAAGGCTCGTGCAGACCAGCGCGTCGCGATTCGAACAATACAAATTCTAAGAAAACTTCACGGTATAACAATAGCCGGTGTCGTGTCGCGCTGTCGCGTCGCGCTAGTCTTAACGAAACTTCACACAATAACACACAAACACAGTAGCAGATAGGCTGCTGCCCCATGTAAAATACTGGTATTCAGCTGCATCCGGTTAGACTGGAAGCCGACCCCAACATAGTTGGCAAAAGTTAGGCAGATTGATTTAATAATTTTCTCGGTCTTATCTGTAGACATAATACAAATTATAGTTGACTTAGGTTTCACAAAGCTTGATTTGTGATGACTAATATTTATCTTATAAATGCCTTCCGTTTTTTGGAACATTCATTTTATTATTTTAGCTTTTACCTGCACATAATATTATGTATATAAGTGTAGTGTACGATGATTCTATGAATAAGTTCATCAGCATGCGCTGCAGAACAAAATATGTACTGCTTTTATCTTCCCTCCAATCCAATCTTTATTCATTTTTGCATGATCAAAGTCAATCAAATATTTCAAACTAGCTTTTCCCTACTGGCTTCGCCCGCGAGGACGTCGAAAATTATCCCACGGGAACGTAATACCCAAAAAAAAAAAAACCGATGCCCTTACCCAGGTCATGGCCTACTCATGTGCGAAATCTGTTCAGCCGTTTTAGCGTGAAATCAAACAAACTCATTTTCGCATTTATAAGGATATAAGACACATAAAAGGCACTTTTGTACGTCAAAATTTCCATAAAATATAATTGATTGTAGTTGCTTCCAAAAGGAGTTTCGTAATTGATTTTGTAAAGAAACTTTATTTAACATTGCAACTGTGCCTCTCGAGCGAACGCACTTAGAACTCTGTAACTATCTAGAAATATAAAAAAAATACTCGTATCATGGTCAGGCAAATATGTAACAAGACAAATAGTACCTAGATATCTGTGTGCGAATTGGAAGCACAAACTTATTTTCCGTATTTATAGTATCGAGTTTCAAAACTAAATATCTACCTACTTATTCATACTGGATGTATTATAAAAAAATTCACCATCAGTAATTTAGTTGCTAAAAGCATTACCAAATTAAGGCCTGTTAACACACACACGCGTTTTTCTTGCCGTGAAAAACTATGGTTAATTCGTCGTGTGTAGGCACGGTCATCAGTGTTGTACGGATCACTTTAAGGAAGCTTGTTGACAGGCATGTATTTTCTACGGCGTGGTTTATACGCCTTACCGTAAAGAAACCATGCCGTGTACAAATTGCCTCACAGTCTAGCAAACAATTAATATAAAATTAAATTTGGTGATAAATGAGTACCGTTTTTGCACCTCCTAAAGTTCATCCGGTCACATAGATGGATTTTTCGAGTTGGCAGTCAAAATAAACGACTAATATTGAAGGTCTTACGATAGGGTCAAGTGGCATCGTGATAACTGTAGATAGACAAAAACGGTAGACTAACAAAAAGATCCACAGGTGGTAATTATTCACAAACAAATTGAACAATGCTTGGTTGTGCTGTGTGTTCTTTATGGTGTCGAGTTCCGTATAAAAATAAGCACACGTTATAGCCGGCCTGGGCATAATCAGGTCCAATCTGTCTTTTACAGCCGCTGGGGAAGGCCCCAGCGACGCCCTAAGCCTTAACCGAGGTCCGTACCCCACACAGGGGATGCCTTTAGCGTGTAGCTTCGCTTAGTTTATAAATTGTATGCCCTAGCTGGAGCCCTTGCTAAAAACATTTATTTTTAATTTTTATTGCTGTACCGGCTATACCACCGCTGCGCAGATTTGGGCAGGCCTCACCGCATTACAATAATTCTTTTGTTAACTCCTTAAACAAAAGTTAATAAATACGTTTATGCTAGAAGTGAGGTTTTCTACGATAATTTATTGCTAGGGATGTGGTTCACTGCCGGGGTTGCGGGAAAGTCCGAAAGGGATACCGTGGACCCTGGCAACGTACGTACACAGGCAACTGAAGGAACACGGGTGGGTTTTAGTCAGTACGAGTTTGACACGCAATTTCGCTCCGCCCAAAGCGGGAGAAGTTATTTGGTTATAAAGGTATTATTTATACTAATAAAATTACAGTCGGTTCTTTGTGTAGAGTTCTCATCTCGGGAAGGTTAGCTATACCTATAAATAAATCAGTGATAGCCTAGTGGTGTGACCGTCGGACTGCCAAATCACAGGTCTCGAGTTCGAACCCAAGGCACGCACCTCTGACTTTTCGGATTCATGTGCGTATTGTATAATTATCACTATAGTTTGAAAAACGATGAAGGAAAACATCGTGAGGAAACCGGCATGCCTGAGAGATATTTCTCGACGGCATGTGAAGCCAAGTCAGAGGCCCATGGGCGGCTTTAAAACTCTGACACCAGCTTAGTCACTAACCAGACGAAAAGAAGAAGAATAAATAAAAAATAGGTATATGGTTCAAACACGTCCACAGGTTTGCCCGTCTGGAAACATTTTCCTGCAAGGGTTTGTCTATACATACTTATAATATTATGAAGAGGTAAGATTTGTGACGTTGTGTGTAGGAGGTTATCTTAGGAACTAATGATCCGATTTCGAAAATTCTTTCACTGATGGAAAGCTACAGATACCGAGTGTCATAAGATATGCCAAAACGAGTAAGTTCACGCGGACGAAATCGCGGATAGACGCTACTGTTTTATAAATATCGAAGAGGTCTTTTGTCGACAGAGAACCCTAATAACAATCAATATAATTATTATTATTACGAAGTATATACTTAAGACGTACTTAAACTTATGTAAGTACGTAATAATTGAACAAAAAAACAACTCAAACATAAATGACAGTATGAATAGAAGTATTTAAATTGAAAGGTTATTTATCTTTTGTAAGTTTAAATATCAATGATGTGCCTTTATTTGGTTATGAATGGGATAAAAAGCGGAAATAGTAAAAAGTTCCGAAGTTTGGAACAGACAGTTTTTTAGGCAATGATGCTTTTTTATTATTGTTTTGATTGACCTATTGCCTTTTTATTTGATGAATAAAAAAGATTAATGAGTAGAAGAAATATCGAAACACGAACAATCTTAAATCTATTTATTAAGATATTCAAGTTTGATATGTAAGTAGGTAGGTACCTAAATCTCTATACGACACAAAAATGATTTTTCTGGATGGAAAGCTCCCCTTCAACTTACTTATCACTCGCTTCAAAAACGGCGAAGGTAAACATCGTAAGGAAACGCATGCCTGAGAGATATTTCTCGACGGTATGTGAAGCCAAGTCAGAGGCCCGTGGGTGGATTTAAAACTCTGACACTAGGTTAGTTACTATAACCACACGAAAAAGAAAAAAAGAAAGTCACCTCAATAGTTACACCTACATACCTGAAAAACTGAAAAACTGAAAAAATCGGGCACCACATCACAACTGATTGTTATAAACCTAATTAGTAATTAATATGTTAATTAAAAATAACCACCGGGTTATTGTGTGTATTAAATGCGAAAGTAAGTTTGTTTGTTTGTTACGCTAAAACGGCTGAACGGAATTGGATGAAATTTGGCACACAGATAGACCATGATCTGAAATGTCACCCTGGATCGCAGACGAAGTCACGGTTAACAGCTAGTTATAAATAATATGTAATAATATAACTTCAATTTCCCTTTCGTTTCTGTAGTGACGTAAAAAAGCAACTTTCTTGTGTTCATAAATATTGAAATCCATTTAAAAAAAACATAAATCTGACGGCCTTCACATCCGTTATAACACCCTAATCATTCATAGCTGATAAACAAACAAAACTATGACAGCCAATTATAATAAATAACGTAGGGAAATCACATAAAACAAATAGAAAAAATAATCCGTTCGATCCGATTAATCTTCACGGATAACTTTAGGTTATTACTTTAATAGTAAGTATTTTGACAAGCAAATAAATGTGACGCTTAGTAACAAAATCCTTCAGGTTTTATATGCGTAGCATTTGCCGGTTATGTGCAAAATGACTATGTTCTACAACCATACAAACGGGTTTTCTACGGGTTTTGTCGACGGAAGAATAGACAAAATGACAGGTTGTGATTGTTTATCTGTCATTTTGTCTATTCTTCCGTCATCAAAACTTGTTTCTATTGTGGTCATGGTAAGCGTTCTGCTCGTGTCGGCAGGAGTGAGTTTTGATCATCACGAGAAAAGTTCTTGTTCGTGATGCAAAAAATGTTATCCAGTCAGCAAAATTGGTAACGTGTCTGACTGCCCAGTGTAAAGTTACGGTTTCCTAGAAGAACGGTCGCCGCCACATAACGGCCGCAGTGACGGCTCTCATTAATATAATAACAGCGGGCTTTCTACAAAAACACAAAACTTTTTTTCCACGAAGTAATTTTTTATAAATCTTGACCGTGACGTCCACCAGTCCCTTATACAATAGTGCGAATTAATTAAAGCTATGTTTTACGACCATTTGACAATTTATGGCTCAGGTTTTTGCGGTGTTAAATGGGCATATTATACGCACGAATACCAGTTATATTTTTTGCGTCATCATAAGACCCATAAGGCATAACTCTTAAGTTTATGTTTTCTCACTCATAAAATATCTAAACAAAACGAGTTTTTTGTAGGACTGAATTTAACACAGTTAATTGCATTGACTGCTTCTACGTGCGTAGGTAATACTTTAAAGCCTAATTAATACTTGATAATAATTTAAAGAAGAAAATATTTTAGATACCCTAAAATATTCCTAAAATATTTTAGATAGAACACTAAAATACACTAAAAGGCTCCTACACACTGCCGCAAGCCGCGGTGCGCCCGGATTGTCACACAAAGGAGTGCGGCTCGGCAAAAACCGGCGGTCCGTGCCGCCGCCGGCACTCTTCTTCTTTTCGAGTGGTTAGTGACTAACCTGGTGACAGAGTTTTTAAACTTGGCTTCATATACCGACGCCGCCATATTAGCCTTTACATTACAAAAGAAAGAACAGTTAACCAACAGTAATATTCAATGAAATGATAGTTTTTCTGGGTTAAGCGATTGCTTTTAGACAAAACTTGAGTTAATTACGGGAATTTCCAAGAAATCTCGATGGAATAAAAAATGTCCACGTTTTTCATAACGTGAACAAATTTACAAAATTGGCGATTATAAAGTGTATATTCCTTATTCAACCAAATAACGATCCCAACCTATTAAAAGACTTATCATTTTCATTGGTTCTAAATATTTACTTCTTTTGTCTACAGTTCATGGACATGCATGAAGGCTCGTTCATCTACAACATGTGGGAGAAACCGACGTACGAGTTGATGTCAGAGATGTGGGTGTACAACTACACCAACGTGCAGGAGTACCTCAGTGATGCTGAGAAGGTTCTGAGGCTCAAGGAGGTTGGACCTTTTATGTTTAAGTAAGTATCCATTTATGCTGTTAAGCTTTCGTAAGAGGCTAGTTAGATCACCATCCCACCGATATACGATTCTTTGCTTAGTAATGAACTCTACATCAGGGGCCTAGGTTATAATGGTCTTCATTGTATGTTTTTGACAGATTTGCCATACAAAATCTGTCAATAATTGTAAATTCGAAACTGTTGATTTAACGTACTGTCGATGACTTGAGGCAACTTGTACGCAAGACCAAGAACTGAATAGAACATTTTTAAGATTTGCTCAAGAATGGCACCAGTGCTAAACACCAAAGAGAGAGATCTTGTAGTTGTTCCACATAATAATAATGAAAACGACCATCCGTGCTATTTAATGGGTCGAAACCATACACTCCTCGACTTCAAGTAGATATAAGATTTTTTTATTTTTCGTCCTACGATGAGTTTAAATAATTTCAGTCCCGAATTAGATACTTGCCCAATGCAAACCTTGACGTAATCTTCATAGTTGCATAGATACATTGTTTGACTGAGTACACCGCCACTTCCTTGTTGATATAATTTATTAATAATTATTACCTACTTAAATACTTATCCCGTGAAAACAACGCTTTAGTAGTTTTTTTTATTTTACTAAGTTTGTTGATTGACTCACTACATTTTCCTGGTAAGTTCATAAAATCTTGAATTTACCGTAGTCGGGTAACTAAACACTATCTAAACTAGCGTTGGTTTCATTTTCTTCGGATTGGGTAATTTCATTCGTTATAGAATGTAGCTCCTTAGTACCTATCTTAGGGGACAACGAGATGAGATGAGTCATGTCGTCTAATATGTCATCATCATCGCTGAGTCAAAAGACGTCCACTGTAGCCACTGATCGTAGGCCCCTGTTTAGCATCGCCTCTACAACCGGTCTTCCAGTTTCCTCATCCAGCGGCTGATCTTTGGATAATGCGGTCTAATGTCCTGTGGTCGTCTCTGGAGGAGTCGGTGTTGGCGCTTTATGGTGGTCTAACATTACTGTGTGGTCTCTTTTATTCGATTATCTTTTCTATAGTAAGCTGTTTGCATTTAAAACTCGAAGTCTGTTTGTTCTGAGTTTTTACAGCCGCGCAAAGAGTTACCTTGGTAGCTTGTTGTCTGCTGTCAATTCAAGTAGTATGATAGTTAACGGTTCTCGGGAATTCCCGACTAGCTTCGGCCTCAAACAGTGCCGCTAAACATATATACTTGGCAAGGTCGCGATTCAAATTGTGATGCAATTTTTTGCTGAATCACAGATTCTACAACATTTTATGTATTTTTCGGTAAGCAGCATTGTCAACATTAGTTCATCACACTTGTTTATTAACGCAACGTGTTTCAAATATCACGATTTTACACAATCTTTGCTACTTTGCTTAGGTAAAGCCATTATCCTTGTTCTGAAACTTGAACAGAATCACAAGTAGTTGATACATTTTGAGTAAGATGTTACTGATCGTGACTATGAGTGTTGTTAAGTGGATTTTCGGGGGGAAAAGTGTGATTGACCGGCTATAATAACGATCACTTGGAATAGTAAAACGCCGATAGGAATAAAATACACTATACAACCAAAATAAAATTAAGTCAAGCCAAGCAATGTCCAACGCCCATTGTGATATTTCCAGCAGGAGCAACAGCTAGCTTTAAATTGTTAAAGCTAGTTGTTGCTTCTGCTGGAAATATACTCAGATCAGATACAACGTCCGATATTAAACATCCCTTTTTACCGAAATATTTAATAAAAATAATATTTCTTGACTATCGGCATCAGTATCCTTTGACATCCTGTCCTATCCTACACACTTTCAATCACAATGCGAAGGACCTTCAAAACCCTTTATAAAACGTTATTGAATTGTTCTGAATGAATGGCGTTCAAATTATATGTTACGCAATTACCAAGCATGGCTTTTTTTTCATACGTTACCTACGTGAACCTACTCTGGAGATTAACATTATCATATTTTGTTTCCAGAGAAATACGAACGAATGAGAACATGCAGATAGACAAGGAGCGAGGGGTAATGACCATGAACCCAAAGGTAAACCTCAAGTTCCTGCCAGAACACTCGATAGACGATCTCCAGAATGTTACTGTCCAGATACCGAATATAGCGCTCATTGTAAGTATTAGAAGGCTTTGTACAAGTGTCCAACATACAAAATGCTTAGCAACGTGGAAGTTTTGATTTCTTTACTACAAGAGCTTTGTAGTAACTAAGCTTAGTATTTAGATGTAGATGTTGGTATTCAGCTGCATCTGGTCTCACTGGAAGCCGACCCTAACATAGTACATAGTTGGGAAAAGGCTAAGTAAAAGAGTTGCCAGTGTATATTCAAGTTTAAATTGTCTTATGGTGAAGGGTAACTGGAAGATCTAGGACACATTGAGCAAGCGTGGTGAACAGTACTGATCAATGCTCGTACATTTTAAGTGGCATATGCAGAGGCTAATGTTAGTAGTAAACTGTTGAAACTTTAAGACCTAGACAAGTCGGAGCTCAGAAGCTTCAGAGCGTTTCGTATTCCTGCAACAACTTTCAACAGTATTGACAGCTATGGACTTAGTTAATAACATAAATAAAAAGACGGTTAATGAAGCCGAAAGTCACTGGTTATGTCCGTCATTGTGATATTTTATTTGCACGGGCCCACACCTTCTGGTTACGGAGACATTGAAGGTCAAAGTTCCAGCTCTTTCAGAAGTTTTTTAAAGAAAAGAAGTTATAATAACTTAATTTTTAATACCTCTCGTAGAGGAACACACCGAAAAAATCGTTGCATGCAACCATAAACACAAAATTTTGCGTGTGTTACACAGCATACTCGTACTTCAGTAAACAGCGATATGTCACATCAAAAATAAAAGTCAGTTCCCAGTAATTATTTTTGTGCAATGTTACTTAGTTGGTCGTACCATTATGTCGAAAACGTCAGCCGCAAGCGAAAGCGTCCGGGTAGCCGGGTAACTTTTTTTTTTTCAATTTGCAGGTCATTATCAGGTTGTATGTATGATTCGCGGCCGTATCAAATGTTAATTTATAGAATTATAATCATCAATACAACTCTCTAAGTTCATGTAATCCTATTTCATGAAACCATGACATTTGAGGATTATGCTAACTTAGGGAGTGGTATGGCTGATTCTAATTATTATAATTCTGTAAAGCCATATTTGTTACTGTCGCGAATCATATTTTAATCCACATACAACCTATCACTGACCTGCGAATTGCAAAAAAAATATCGCGCATACATGACCGCGCCTCCCCCCGGCTCCTTCCGCCCCCCCAATTACGCCAATTATTGTGGGGACCGCATATCGCTAAAGAGACTCATAAATCCTCTTCTGCGCTAGTCAAACCACGTCGTGCGTCGCGTCTCAACTTTAATGGCACGACTTTTACAGAATCTTCAGAGTCTTTTTACATCCCGTATAAGTCTGAAATCACCAACCCATCTTGAGCAAGCGTGGTGATCTATGCTCGTGCCTTCTCTGTATGAGAAGATGCCTTTGCCCTGCAGTGGGACAGTAATAGGCTGGTATTTTATATTATTAATTTAGGATAGGTACCTCTTAGTATACGGTATACTACTTCTTACAGCTACCTACTTAAAATTAGTCGTGAAGCTACCTAAAAACCCTAACATTGTTTATAATTAGATTTATTACTTCCGCGGTCTAATAGTCTCGCTCCTGTCCTTTCGTTATTAATAGTTTAGTCTATTAGTCCAACATTTTGATAACAATAGATAACTACGTCATATTTTTAGAACGTTGTCTTATTTGGCGGTATTCTTTGTAAACTTTATGCTGTTTTTAGTACAACCGGGCTATTTAATGTACAAGTTTTTTTTTTCGGAATAAATGGCTACCTGGCTATATTAAGAATAAAACTATTTTTGGTTTTGAGCTATAAAGAACTTAAAACTGGAAACATCACGTAGAAATAAAACTTCAAATATTCTCTGTATGAACAGGTTCAACGAGTCTAAGATGAGTGTTTTTGGGGAAAAATACCTGTCTTTTACGGATCTCTAGGGTCAATAAAACTTAATAAGACAACTAATGTTGCACAACCTAAGATATTAGCACTTTAGCAGATCTAACTTGTTGAACAGGATAGTACACAACTTAAATTGGTTGAAGGCAGGCAACGTAATTACCTGTTATAAAAAATAGCATGGCAACATGAAAACCGGCTCTTAATTATTTATGTCGGTTTAATAGAATTCTGCATTCTAACTGCATGACTATTTTTTATGACAATTATTGAGCATGAGGTCCGGTTCAATTACCGAGCCGAGCAGTGTTATGGGGTTTTCCCATCTGGAATTTCTCAGTAGCAGCCCGGAGCCTGGATTTGTGAAGTATTCACGTTTGACCACCTATTTTTTGAGCACCTATGCGTTGAGCACCAAAGGTATTCCCATTTGAGCTCCAATCAATATATTAGGTTGGTGCTCAATAAAAACAATAAAAAATACTCAACATTATTCCCTTTTGAGCACCTACGGTGCGGTAGCTTCTAGTGTGTAATAAAAATTGGCAGTACTTTTATTATTATCAACCTTTATTTCACCTTAATATATATTTTTAAATATAAAACACTTAAAAATATTAAAAAAATAGTAGCCCACCGGATCGGGAACAGGATCCAAGCTACCGGGTGGTCAGGGCTCCAGAGAGAGGAACTTCCTAACAATGCAAGCCGTGTCCAGGAGTACCGCTTTCTGAATCAAGCCCTTAATCCAGCTGCCCAACGAGAGCCTCCTTAGGTTTTGGTCGTGGCTCTTGGCAATTAAGCCATTGGCTGATACGACTATCGGCACAACGATCGCTGAGTCTTAGGAAACTAAGTAATTATTATTAATATCACAATCAGTCTTATGTTATTTTCTAGGTACCTCACTTAAGACAAATAAAAGAAATCACATTCCTCGTAACAACAGTATAGTCTATAAGCTTATTATTTTTAATAAAAAATTCTTTACGTACTTATATTTTACACCAAGCACCAACCACCAACCTATGCGTTGAGCATCAAGCTATTATAATGCTTGGTGCTCAAATGGAAATACCTTCGGTGCTCAACGCAAAGGTGCTCAAAAAATTGGTGTTCAAACGGGAATACTTCGGATTTGTAACCAGAAGGTTAGGTGCGTAGTATTCGCAACCGGTGTGCGTGTATGACCATGGTATGGCAGTAAACGAAGTAAGAGGAGTGTGTGAGGATCATAGCAGGTTCTGTAGTTGATACATACATAAACTCACGCCTTCTTCTCATAGGGGCAGGCCCTATGAGAAGATGGCATGTTAGTAGGTTTAATTTTAAAATCTAACAATAGCTAGTTTTTCAAATGAACTGACACTACTCGTATAACTATTACTTAGTGTTGTCAGGTCACCGAACCATTTTTAACTAAAGAGCCTTTATTCTGAAAGTGGGCAACTTCGTTTTGATTAATTTGGCAATATTACTGTATGGAAATAAGAAATGTGGCTAAACAGCTAACTAGGATATTAATAATGTATTGCTATTATAACATTGAATTTGATGTTGTAATCGTTCTAAGTGTAAAAAAAGGCATATGGAAAGATTCCAAATACTTTTTTTACATCTTAAATTAAATATTCGCTGTTACGATATTAATTAATGTATTTCATTATTAATATTCTAGTTCGCTAGTTAGCCACATTTTTTATTTACATAAAGTAATATTGCCAAATTAATGAAAACAGATAAATATTTGATAGATATTAGTGACGTTGCCAACTTTTAGGATAACCACTCTTAACATCGCAATTTTTCTGGTTAGCATAAAACATTTTACAAAACCTGATTTAAAGCCATGACCTTTCGTTCCACTGTCAATGTCTCGGCTAATGGGATGTGAATGAAAATTCTTACGTTATATTTATTTTATTTAGTATGGGACAATAAACAGCTACTATATAAAATGTTTACAAATAACAATGGCATAGGGTCTTATGGAGTATTAACAATATTGCAGCCCACTACATTATCCGCAAATTAACTAAATTAAGATAATTTAAAAAGTGCCACTAGATTAACATTACTCATAAATAAAAAATAAATGGTTATTAAAATAAAATACAAATAATAGATTATTAAAAAAAATAAAAAAAATAATTGAGATTGTTCCTTATCACAAATAAGAAATAAATGATGAAAGAAGGAATAGACAGTACAATTCAATTCATTAATAAAAATATTCAAACGGTTGAAATAAATTAAATAAAATAAAATTGAATATTGATTAAAAGACACACTATTTCTTGTTATCATTAGATAAGATTTTTAAAACAGTTTTATAAGTTATGTAAGAATATAATTACATAAGTTATAACAGTTATATATGAATCATGTAATTTAGCCCTTTGATACCTTACTGTGTCGCAGTTACTTAATTAGAAGGTTTTTTAATGGTGTTTCCAAAAATACTGATATAGTTAGTTTACTGATAAGGGACCTTTTAATCATGCACGTGCTTTAATAGGTATCTATTCATATACAATTTCTTGGCTTTCTGGGTTTTCTGTTAAGAATCTCTCAACAATCTCAGCATCAGCCTGGAGATTTGCACCTGGTTGAAGGAAACAGCCTTGTCCTCTTAAACATCAATAATTATACACTTAAGGCGACGATAACTGACTTTTAATGAATTTATACTGAAAATCGCGTCTAAGCGAGTAGTGTTAATGATTTGGAAAAAAAAAATGATAAATTAGAGCATTTTTTTTATAACGTGTTTATGAATATTTTAGATTATTTTTATATTACATAGTCAAATTAATTTGTAAAATTATGTCTAACGCGGATAAAAAACTGAGAATCGCGCAAAACCTTCACCATTTTAAAGATAGTTTAATTATTAATCTTTTAGTATACTTGTTTTATTTAAATACCTTTTGTTTTATGTATAATAAATTAATAATGGGTCTGATTTGGGACAGTGGGACTTGATGGGCGAGTCCGATTACTGGCTGGACGCGTTGCGTGGGCTCAGTACAGAACACGCAAGCTAACCACTCAAGGTCACTGGCATATATCTGCATGTTAAAAATGACTGATGATAGCTGTGTTAATACTACACACATCTATTTACCGCTTTTGAAAAATAGGCTCATTTACTCGCATCTTAAGATCTCCATTATTCTTTTCCAGGCTATAAGTACCTTAGCAGCAGACAAGTTGGGCTACTTCGCGAATGCAGGAGCGTTCTACTCCATGTCTGCGCTGGGGTCCAAACTTTTCAGAGAGCTGACTGTTCAAGAAATGTTTTGGGGTTATCGCGACCCCATAGTGGCGATAGCGAACACCTTACTACCTGGATGGATTGATTTCAAGAAGATTGGGCTGTTAGATAGGGTTGGTATCTCTTAATTGGATTAACTGTGATGGTTTTAGGCTTTAAGGTCCTAAAATTATAATTTACTGGTCTGAAAGTATTTTCGTATAAACATAATGTTAGTGACACTGAAGAACGTCAGTCTTACTATCAAGTTTTTGTCATACAGGATAATCTACTTCCCACAAGATAGTTACAATTTACAGTTTTCAAAACAGCAGATTTTTTTTTAAATAACCGACGAAAAATTTTAACGCAGGGGGTTCAAAATCATGTACTGAATCTATGGTATCAGTTTTCGCGTCGATGTCCCTTCCACCCTGTATATTATTTTTACAATTTTTAAATAAATATTATATATTTTTAAAGATAATTAACAAAGTATAATATTATAATTACTTAATTAAGAGATAATTAATCATCTCAAAGAAACCTAAAAATAGGCCATAAGCCTAAAATTCTGAAAAATATATAAGAAGTCTATGGTCTTAAAATAACATGGTAAATCAATATTGTGCACATAGAACGTTGTCAAATACAATGCTAAGTTTGTTCTTGCAATAAATTCATACCAAATAAGGAACCTTTCATTTTGCGTAGTCCGACACGGACTTTGCCGGTTTTTTAAGATTATGTTCCGTATCAGCTGAAAATGCTAGAAGTCTCGCAAAAAAGCTATCAACAAATGATTTATTTAATAGTACCTGAGACCATTTTATACTACTAGCAAGAATATTCTCTAGTCTAATGTGAGAACTTTTTTCTGTAGTTTTATGCACAAAAACTGGAATCGTCTGAAGTGGAACTCAGAGACCGCAGCAGAAGATACTCTTTGAACGCTTGGGATAATTCCACGGGTCTTCAGGAACAAGGCTTCACGGACTGGGAATCCAGGTAAGCAGGAGTTGTTGGATACAAACGTGCATGAACTTAGTAAGATTGTGTATAGCAATCACCAAATCTGCAAGGTGTGGTGGCAATGACTATTTCATTTTTGATGATAGTCACCGTCTTTACGACTTTCTTCATCAAATTTCTTTAAAAACTTATAAAGATCCGGACTGTGTGAGTGTCAAAAACCTTTAAAAAAATGCTAGTCTAAAACTGTTCTACCGTTTAAGGTTATTCATATTATCAGGCGAAGCAAAACAGAATAATCGAGTCATTTACCCCAAAATCTTGAAAATATGTAAGCTATAAACAGTCTTCTATTATTTTAGCACACCATGTAACCGAATCAAAGGGTCATACGAAGGTCTCATGTTGCCAACCAACTACGAAAAAGGTCGCAACATCACGATCTTCAGAAAGCAAGCTTGCAGGAACTACCCCTTCAGCTATGTCGGCGAGAAGATAAGTGACCAGGGGTTCGATTCATATTTGTAAGTAAACCATTGTTTCTTTTTACTGATCTTCTAAATAGTTTTGAAACATGGTAACTGTCTTTTGTCTTTTGCTCTGCTGACGATTAAGAATCCGTAAACGTCCTATTTTATTGAAATATAATTATTTATTTATACAAAGAAACTTACATTTGATGGACGTACGGCATTGGGCAATTCAAATTGCAATACGGTTTATGGAACTGTCTCGGTATTTGGCCATGAGACCGCCTTTTGTTATCAGGTTTTTTTTTTAACTCTCAGTAATATTCAGTAATTGTGTACTGTGCTCATATTTATCTTTCGATTTACTTCCAGGTACAACATGGATACCACAGCTTTCAGCAACAACTCTCCTTTTGCATGCAATTGCACCAACGAATGTCCCCCCGAAGGATTTGTTGATGTCAGCTCGTGTTACTATGGTCAGTACTACAGAATGTGCATTCTGAAAGTGGGCAACGTCGCAAATAGAGGTCAAATATTTCGCTGTTTTAATTAATTTGGCTATTACTGTATGGAAATATGGCTAACTAGTGAACTAAAATCTTGATTATGAAATACACCGAATATTTCGTTTTATATGTAAAAAAGATGATGATAAAATTGATGTAAAAAAGTATTTAGAAACATTCCAAATGCCTTTTTACATCTAAATCGGTTACAACATCAAATTCAGTGTTATAATTTTATTGCAATTGTATTCATTAATTTAGCGATATTTCATATTTACATACAGTAATTTTGGCAAATTAATCAAAACAGGTAAATATTTGACAGCTATTTGCGACGCTGCCAACTTTTCGAATAAATGTTCTTAAAGAGACTCGGTTTTTATTGAAATTAGTTATTGCATTTACGAACTTGTTTTTTCTTGTATCAAATTCTGAATTAGTCAAATTATTTCCAGGTTTCCCGATATCCCTATCAAAGCCACACATGATGGACTCGGATCCTATTCAACAGTCATATTTTGAAGGAATGAATCCTGATCCCAAGAAGCATACGTCACTATTTGAATTGGAACCTGTAAGTAGCGAACGAATATTATTTACTATAGTAAACTACTTGACGGATTTTGAAAAACCAATTAGCAATGTTCTTTGTGGTTTATTTGCATTAAAATATGAATATTTCAGCGAAATATTAGCATTAACAGAAGAATATTTTAATTTTTATAATGCTTAATTTGGATTGTGTCTTCAAGGCTTTCATTCATCTTAGAGTTTTTTTAACAATGTTGCTCGCCCTCATAATTGATTTATTGCTTGTGTCTCAATCAAATCAACAATCTTTAATTTTTAATTTGAGAAATAATGTTCAAATCAGATAAAATAAGATAAGCAGATAAAAAAAGCTATTTTTATTACCGGTCAACTAGCCTATTAAAACTTCAAATATGTTCCTTAAGAGGTCTTGAATGAGTCTAATCTCTGTCCAACTTAGACTTCATCAATTCAACAGATTGATATTATTTTCGTCTCCTAATGTACAGTTAATTTTCACATATTCAGTCTATACCTTAGCCTAAATTGCTCAAAGTGAATGTGAAAAGTGTGTCTTTTTGATGCCTGGTGTTTTAGTGGCAATGAGAAAACTACAATTTTTATATTATTTACAGGTAATCGGAGCACCTCTAAGTTTCTCGATAAAGATCCAGATCAACATTGCAGTAAGAACGTCTGCAGGGAACCCTATCACAACACCCCTGAAGGATAAAATATTGCCACTTATGTGGTTTTCACTGGCAAGTAATTTATAAATCATTTTGCAAGTTTATCAATTTGTGTACATTTTTGACATCTATTATTCTTCTAAGAACAAATCATCCCCATTCAGTCTTTGAGCAGGTATCGTAACAATCAATCATAAACTACTTGATCCTGATAAACCAACAGGATCAAGTAGAAGTACCAAAATTGTTAATAATAATGGTAACCATGCCCATACTTATCAGCCTCCTTTTAAAAAGAACAGCCTTTAACTTAGTTTGCAAAACTGTAACCAATTTAAGGACTACAGAATACTAAACCAATCCTTTTCTTCCAGAACTGCAAAGAACCACCCCCAGAAGTTGTAAGCCTACTCCGTCTGCGCCTGATCATCGGTCCTCCCTTAGTGATCACTCTCGAGGTCCTACTTTTCATCATTGGCTTAGTCCTTGCAGCCCAAGGCCTCCACAGGATTTGGAAACCGAGGTACAAGATCTTACCGCCAAAGAACACCCCCGCTCCTATTGTTAGGAGGAAGAGTGCGGAAAGGAGGAAAAGTAGTGTGATACTCAATATGGCGGAAAATATAGGTTTTAATTATAAAGATGATGATGATGATCTAGCTAAAGAAGCTGTCTCGCTCCTGGCTATCAATGAGGACGATAGCGAGTATGTAGATTTGCTGCTCAGTTCTGATACTGAATGAGGAAATAAAGCAATACAGTTTTGCTCAATTCGATATATGTAGCTGGAGTGAAGTATGAGTGATTTTGATGTGTCTTGCCTCTTTTTGTGAAGTGAGAATAGTGAACTTTAAGGTCGATAAGATAAAAGTGCTCAATATAATAATTTATGAACTCTTTTTTACCGATTATAACATAACTATTCCTAGATTTACAACTTTTATAGACCAAGATATTTGTGACAAGTAGAAGTTTGGGAAGAAAACATGATAAAAATTTCTACGGTTAGTAAGATAGCATCCACGACGACGCGCCCCAGTTCGCGATTACTGAACAGCTGTACTTTAATACGGAGCAGAGCGGAGTGGGGCGCATCGTCGTGGATTGCACTATCTAGACACACCGTGCGGATGATGGATTACCCGGGTGCTATCAGCATTGGCGGCTATGTTATGCATGTTTCGATAGCTACCGGGCAATGTGAACCTATTTATGATTTGCTATTAATATTGTAGGTACTAGAAACTCCGCTGGCGGTTTAGCTGTTAAAATAAATAAGTAGATATTAATAAACTGCTCAATATTAATCAGTAGGAGTTAGAAAGGTGTGAGGTTATCATTAATTATAAAGAATTGTCCATTGGGACAACTTTTGCCTTCTATTGACGTAATTATCATAGTAAATTGATTGAATTTCCTCATTATTAACTCCTATTTGACCTATTCCTAGGTAATAAAATATACAGGGTAGGAGGGACATTGACGCACAACCTGTTACCATGGATTCAGTACATGAATCTGAACCCTCGGCGTAAAAAAGATTCGTCGGTTAATAGAAAAAAATACCAGCTGTTTTCTACCTACGCGCTCAAAATGTATGGAAAAGCATTTTTTTTTTAAAACGAACGAAAAATTTCAACGCAAGGGTGTCCAGAATCACGTAAATGTCCAAATAAACGTTTTCTTTTCTTTTAGGTACTGAATCCATGATGCCAGGATTATTTATTTAATCAAACTAAGAATTGTAAATTGTAGACGATACACTACAATCCTACAATTAGTTTTTATTTAATAAAAGTTACAAGTTACAAATTTCATGGTGGAAAATTTACAAAATTGTAAAATTGTTCCTACAATTTTACATATTTCAGTTTAATAAACATTTTCACTCTATATGTGGCAGTTTACATATTTGTAGGGAAAACTACTTAATTGAACTCATAATCATAATTTGGTATATCCTAATTTTGTCAGTGAAAACTTGTAATTGGCCTTCTTTCACTAATGTTAACATATCCATAACCTAGCTGTAATTTTCTTAAGGTTATTAAAATAAAATTGTAATTACAAGTTTACATATTTTGTAAATTGTAGTCATTCTGACAGGTGGTCTCACGATGTGTCGAAAGTTTACAATTTTATGCCTCACACTAATGACTAAACAAATTAAAATATTAGATATATGTAAAAAAAAATGGTTCTAACAACGAGTAGTGAGATTTTGTGATGTTAATGATAGTGAATATGTGTTTGAACGGCAAAGGTAAAATCTGTCACATTAAAACTAAAATGTGTCCTTATTTTAGTTTTAATGTGACAGATTTTACGTTCATCAAAAATCGTAATTTTGTTATTTTCCATGACTAGTGATGCACCAAATCAATTTAATTACAAAGTACTCCGTGGAACACTAAAATTCTATTCTATTCTCAAGAGTAAGGAATCTACCCTCGTTAATCAAGAATCTGAAACAAAAACTTAAATTTTATGTTAATTGTAACTTACAACTACATATTTGTAAATACAATACCTTTTGTCATCGAAATCTACAAGCGTTTTCTACATAATATGTAAATGTTTATTAAACAACATATATACAATTGTGATTATTGTAAGTTATTTACTTGTTAGTTTCTTACATATTTGTAAGGTAAATTTAGCAAATACGTTACGTTTTTTTACAAAATTGTGGGATTGTACAGTGAACGAAAATAAATATATTTATTTTCGTTCATTGTAACGTTTATCAAACAGGGCCTAGGTTGTCGATGTCCCTGCCACTCTGTATATAATATTTAATTAAAATAGGTAACGATGGTATCTAATAAAATATTCACCGCCAAATGACGCAATTCAATCTTTCATAAGAAGGCTAAGTAGATATTATAATAGGTAAAGTCAGGGAAATTAATTGTTTATCAAATTCACTAGCAACGTTTATTCAAAGCACGACTGTCTTTCTCTGATAGTTGTAGCACTGCAATTTGACGTAACAAACAAATATTGTAATAAACAATTAATTTTAATTTTTATAATAATTATGTTTTGAACTTTGATCTATTAGGCTTGAAACAGACAGTTAATATTTTTTAGGTAACAATGACGGTTGTATGAATTTATTGTGAAACAGTAATCTTCAGGATCCCAGTATTAATTTATCATAACAAAATCTACAATTTTTTCATCTGACAATTTATTGTACCAGTTTGAGGGGGCCGCTATTGTGATATTAATTTTAATTATATTTTAAGTTATTTGTAAGTAAAATGTAAATATTTAATTTAATAGACTGATGGTGAAAAGTTTTGGTAATCAATAAAACATTTTTCAAGAATTTAATAACATTTTATTATTCTACATACGACTATATTTACAATAAAATAAATTTTATTCAAAATTATAATTAAATATTGTACAGAAACTGGTATTGCAGTAATTACACATATTACTCAGGTAATATCAATACTGCTTACAATTAAAATTCTTAAAATAAATAAATTTTATAACTATGAAGACACTTTCATGCAGTCTGACTACATTACAACTGCAAAAAACTTCTTAAGCTAATATCAGAGTTCATGGTTCACTCCAGTACCTAAATGTTCATTTTTGTTTCATTCCTCATTCACACGACACAGACAAATTTCCATAAAATTTGCACATTTCATTACATTTTTCGATCAATCGGACCGCGAGTGAACGGATGCCGCCGGGCCGATGCCTAAATCCAATATCGTTAAATCGGTTCACTAATGAATTCATTTTATGTTCAGACTTTTCCCTTCGAGTGAAATATGCCGGCCGAATGAGCGACAAAATGAACAAAATGTGAAGCATCTAGCTGATATCAACTTTACTGCACAAAACAGACTGCATGCAGTCACTCTAAATAAAATTTTGTTAAGAGCATTATTTATTCTAATTAAATCACAGTTATTTTGAGTGGTAATGGAATGAAATACCTACGTTACTACGACACTAATTCTAATTAATCGTATATTTATTAAAAAAAAAAAAAAGTAAAACAGGGCTCGCTACTTGAAATCGATTGACGGAAGATCGAATAATACTAGCTCGAAAATGTTAACTCGATAGTACTTTAAATCGATAAATTATGAGCGTGACAGTTCACTCGATGCATCAAAATCTCGAATCATCGGCAGCGCGCAGGCCCATTATCTTACATCATCGATTTACAGGATAGTTTTAAGGATTGTTATTTGAGTACAATATAATGAAACAATATAATGCGTAGAAATATAAATAAATCAACTATAATCATGGTATTAATATAACATTACAAATACGCCTCAGCTTCTGCTTGAACCCGATTTATTTATTTATTTAAACTTCACACTCAAAAAGAGTACAAAGGCGGACTTATTGCTTTAGGCATTCTCTACCAGTCAACCAAGGGTGTTGAAGAGATTAGATGGCAGGTGCTCTGTTTGAGAGGAACAAAGAAAAAACATTTTTTTAAAAATATTATAGATATCATTAAATTTTTTTTTTCGTTCAATGAGCTTAAATAAGTTTTCACTCAAAAAACGGGTCAAGTGAACCACGCAATGAAGGGTTTCGTAGTTGGGATGAACTTATCCTAAGGACAAACATTGTAGTTGAGAAACATGTTCTCCATACATTCCAACTGCAAATGTAAGTTTGTACACACAATATTGGGAGATTCACCATATTATTTGAAGACCATAGAATTCTTATAGGTTTTCCAGTAATCTATAAGTATATTTTCTGTATTTTTTTCAAAATTCTAGGCTCAGTAGTTTCGGTGATAAGTTGGGGACATGGTAAATTTTCATATATTTTCTTAAATAACTTTTTTATTTTAAAATTATTTAAAAAAATACATGAAGCCTCTCAGTAAGCTCTTTCATTTGATATGTCCCACGGTACAGTTTGCAAAACTTTTATATTTTATTTTCTTATTTGTTTCCCAAAAGCGACCCCCATATTCAAAATGCATTTATTTACGTTACACGTCCGTATTTGGGTCGCGGAAATTCATATGTTTACCAAATTTAAACTAAATTGATCCAGTATATTCGGAGCAAATTGGTTGTGACAGACGGACAGACAGCCAGCCAGCCAGCCCGCCAGGCTGACACACGAGAGATCTTATAAGGGATCCGTTTTTCCCTTTTGAGGTAAGAAACATATTACTCGTCTTAAAGTAGGTCTTACATAAATGTTATGAGTATTAATTGTCAAAATATCGGTAACTAAATACTGTAACTTATAGGTATTATTCATAAACATCTTAAATACTTACCTAATGTAAGATAAAGCTTCGTGCAGACGAACGCGATGCGACAGCGTGACGCGACACCGGTAATTGTTATATCGTGGAATTTCTTAGAAATTGTATTGTTCGATTCGCGTCGCGGCGTCGCGTCGCGCTAGTCTGAACGAGGCTTGACCCTTAATTAACAATAATGAACATGTTATTTACTAAGTCTATTTAAAACGGAGACTAGAAGGTATATTTACAAATTGGTAATCAATAATCATAATAAATTAATAATATAAATTAGGTTAAATTGTTATACAGTTTTTAATCAGTAATCCTTCTGGATATACACATATTCTATGTTTCGTTTTCGGGGACACCACACCAAAGCTGCATTATCATTAACCTAGAAGTTGTTATAGGTAATTATTAGCTTCTAATCTTAGATGATTAATTATTGAGGCTTTTTATTGCTTCAGAAGATATTTTAATCTGTCAGTTGTGACTCAGATAAGTAACTTTATTTTCAGAAACCCGTTCTGTGGGTAGATTTATGGAAGAACGTCTGTCTTCCCACTTTCAACGTATTTTCATATTCTTTGTAAAAACCTGTTTCTAGCTTTTTTCTTCCAGATGGCGTTACACAACCCTGATTTTATGAGAGTCCTTATTAAGCAGATTGCTACTTACATTTTAATATTGAAACACATTTGACACCACAAAACTGTATACTAGCTAGCGTAAACATGCGCGTATATCCAAGACACGTAGTGAGCCACGTTAGTATATACATCTGGCACACCGCGTCGGGCACAACCTGACCCGAATGACGTCAGACCTCGGAGCTCCCAGCGGCCGCCTGACCGACACTGGAGAGGTCCACCGCTGTCACCCTGGAAGAGAAGGTGGATCAGACATTAGTAAGGTGAGACTAGCTGATGGTAGATTTGGTCTTGAAGATTTGAGTTGATTTCATTAATCATTAATGAGTCTCGAGACTACATGCATAAAAATGTCATCTGTCTAAGTAAATCGGTATAAGAGCCGTACTTATTATGTTGCTCCTTACCATCTAACATTCAACTAAAATACAAAAACG
The DNA here is from genome assembly GCA_963853775.1 of Xanthia togata. Lineage (NCBI taxonomy): Eukaryota > Metazoa > Arthropoda > Insecta > Lepidoptera > Noctuidae > Xanthia > Xanthia togata. Next base: position 2,737,254 of record OY970801.1, read on the forward strand.
AAAAGGGAGAAAATGCTAGTGAAGGCAGAAAATAAAATAGCTAGGTATATAGGGTACAGAAGAACTTATGGATACGGCACTACAGATTCCAATGTAGGTATATATGTTCGCTAAATAATTGAAACACCAACGCAGGAGGAAACCGCAGAGTAGATGCTAAATTGATGTGAACGTGACTCAATTATTTTAAATTAAAAATGGCTGAATAGAGGTGATACTAATATGTAAAAGTTGTAGGTGTTAAAATAACGTTCACCAATGTTTTCTTTTGCTATAATTCGTCGAATACCTCTAACGTGTTGTTAAAATTCGATCTATGTACCTGTGATTAGGAGTTTAGTTTAGTTTTCTTTTTTTAGAGTTCCGTACATCAAAAGGAAAAACCGAACCCTTATAGGATCACTTCATCGTCCGTCAGAGTCTGTCTGTCAGACTGTCAAGACCCTTATTCTCAGGAATGCGTCGACGTATCAAGTTGATATCAAATACGGAGGTCTAATAGGGTCCCTTGGAGCTCTAAAAAAATCAAGCTTCTAAGTCAACGCAATAAAAAAATACGGCCATTTATGCAAAAAAAAATGATTTTTTTTTCCTATGGAGAAGAGCCGGCAAGAAACTCCACTCACGGTTACTATTTTAAATGAAAATGGTATTTACAATGTCAAAATCATCCCAACTACGGAACCCTTCATTGTGCGTGGTCCGACATGCAATTGGCCGGTATTTTTTTACAAAATAAAACTAATATTTCGATAGCAGTCGTAAAAGTTCGAGATCTACACAAATCTTTTTGAATGAAATTATTTGTATGCAAATTCATTTAATCTGCCATAGTAGGTAATGGCTGAGGTTTCTATCACTAATAAATTAATCATCATCAATTTATTAAATAAAACCGGCCAAGTCGCGAGTCGCGAGTCGGACTCGCGCACGAAGGGTTCCGTACCATTATCTATAAAAACGGCTTAAATCATATCTGTTGTACGGGAGGCCCCCTTAAATATTTATTTTATTCTGTTTTTAGTATTTGTTGTTATAGCGGCAACAGAAAAACATCATCTGTGATAATTTCAACTGTCTAACTGTCACGGTCCATGAGATACAGCCTGGTGACAGACGGACGGACGGACGGACAGCGAAGTCTTAGTAATAGGGTTCCGTTTACGAGCGAGCCTTACAGTAGTCGCATATCATGTGTAACATCTGACATCTGACTTTGGTAATAAGCAACATTAAAGAGGCGGGGCCTCGTCAAGGTCGTTTCTGACGGTGACCTCTAGCACCGCGCGCTATCATTGGTCAAATCAAATAGAACGCGCTTCCCTGGCTTCCTGTTCACACTTCCGTCCCTTTTCACGAAATCACTCCCACAGATTGCAGGAAAGCGGAAAGAAAAAAAGAGGTAAGATGTTACACATTTAACATCGAATAGCAAAATGTATTCCATTTTCATCCCTTTAAGACAGACCATTATGAGATCCATTTTCAGTTTAGACTGTTCAGAATTCAAAGTTATCAAACATCATTTTCCCTCATTCATCTGCCACAACCTTGACAGATACCGTTGACATTGGAATTCCCACATCCAGTATCGAACTCACGACCTTTCAATCAGTCACAATCGAGCTATTATAGCCTGATAAAATATTCTCTGATGAGTGAAAGTCAAGAATTTTGATTGAACTTTCCAATGTGAAGTCGATGTCATGAAAATTAATAAGAGCACTATTAAATTGTAACAAGTCAACATCAGTTATCTGGTCTACTGATCAGATGTTACCGACAGTTGGGCATGCAGAGGATACCGATTAATAGGCAACTATGAAGCCTTGGGTTCCATTCCTAAGTTTAAAATGAAACTCCAGTCTTTCTGCACGGAAAACTGTGTCTCTCTTTTCTGAGGAAAACGGTTCCGTCATTATTATAACGGTATTTGTAGTATTTGACATTTAGGTGCAAAAAAACGCTTGAATTTGGACAGCCGTTATTGTGTAACATTTTATGGTTTTCTGGAAATCAAAGCTTTAAAAATATTTACGTCGCAGACAAACGGTGACTTTGACAGCGATGTCAAAGCACTAGTATTTCAAAGGCGGATTCAGGCACGACGCAACTAATAGAAAACGAAAAAAAACAGCTTTTTTTTTTGTTCGTTTAATTTCTCTATTCTAGCTATAATATCTTCAATATTTGAGGCAAGATCAGATACGAGGTTCGATGGTACTAATATAAAACAATTCGATTTAGATTGCTGATAACAACAGTAGATGTAATGTACAGATGCTATTGCGGAATGAGATGTTCCTACAACAATTTAAAGAGCGTAGCTACCGAGGATTGTATATTTATTGGTATCCTACGGTGAATGTCACTTGCAGGTTATTAAACGACAAGGTTTATTTGTTTAAGGGACAGTTAGATAGAAAGATAAACCTTAGTGAAGTTTCAATAGTCTGGGAGTAGTTTTCAAAAGTGGTTACGAGGTCGACTGTACCAACCATAGGTTTTTCATTTAGATGACAGTCGACGACGACGGCTCGAACTCGTTGGTGGGTGTGACTAATTATGTATGCTTATATTAGTCTAATTATTTATTTAGTTTTATTTTTTTAGTATTTATTTATCTAGTTTTATTTATTTATATAATTATTTAGTGAAATAGACGATGATTTAAATCGAAAATGAGTGCGTAAAATTTCAAGAACAGACCTTTGGGCGTATAGATATTATGGAAAAATTACTGGATTTACTCAGAATAAATTATATATCCTTGTACGTCTTCTATTTTGCCATTTTTTTACTACATAAGTCATTTATTTACGACCAAAGACGAGCTGAAATTAGTCTTGAAATATGGAAGTTTCGACGCTCATAACTTGTAGACCAATGTTTTTTCTCCAATTCTGATTCCATACAGGGCTAGATCATCACAAGACAAATTGACACAATTCTTAGTTTTGAACGTACACCGTCAAACAGACGAGTTACTTTACTACGTTAGTATGGAAGAATGACTGACTAGCGCACCCTTAAGCAAACTCCGCTTGGATTGGGTGGGTAAGTTTTCCTCATTGATTATTTGATAAGGTAAAGGTTTGTAATAGTAGACTTTTAGGATTTGATTTTGGACACATGAATCAAATATTTTTTATGATAAAAACGAAGCTATGTCAGTTCTCTTAAAAACGTGAGTTAAAATTAAAAATAAAAACTTAACGATAACAATCTCGAGACATAATTGGCAAAATTTAAAATTCCTGGTATACTAACAAACCCAGAATTCAGTTTTAAGGCCAGCTTTTACTCTCTCTTGGGTGGGCAGAATTCCATACTAATTACATAATTGTAAATTAGTAACTACCAAATTAATATCAGTCGACTCGTGGCAAGTTTTACATTAAATGCTTTTAATAATTCTTTTGTGTTCAGTAATTTAAAGAGCAAGCTATAAAAACAAAAGAAGTTTAACACCTACCACACATGCTCCCGTGCTTCCATCCGTGCTCCCAGCACACAGATGTCCATCATTCAACGGAAGAGTCAGTGCATACCTATCTCTGCAAATATTCAACGGCAGAACAGGCACCTCAGCTTCCAACAACACATCTGTCAAAGTCCCATTGGTTTGTTCTCGGCCCCATCCAGTAGTGTAACATTCATCTTTGAAGTCTAATCTATTATTATCATCAATAAAAGGATCTATTTCTTCACCAAACATAAGTTTTTTGTCACTTCTGTTTATGTTTACTTTGTAATCATCTTTAAGGAGACTGTTCCTTATAAGTTTCACTACACTATCTAGGGTAGCGCTGTCATAGATCAGATCACTGTGACCTCTTTCACTGTCGGATTTTCTCAGTTCTTCGCCATTTTTCCTTTCTGTTTGTCTGTTTGATTCGTTGGATACTCTTACATTATATCTCATGTTTTTATGTTTCTTATTTAAAAGTCCCGAGAAGATATTCTTCGTTAAATTATTCAACTTTTCTAGGTACTTGACTGCGGTGTCAGGTTTTGGTTTTGGTGGTTTCTGCTTTCGTCTTGGCGGTTCCGTGTTTGAGTCTGGACGGAGGTAGAATGATGAGCTCTTGTCCGTTTCGAAGGCATCAATAGGTGGTGGCTCGAATGGAGGTAGGCAGATGGTACGTATGCGACTGCCTGCACTGACATCTGCTGGTCTTGTCAGTTTCATTAGAGCTGGAAGAAGAAAGTTAGGACTGATGAATATTCTAAAATCAGCAACAGGCCAAAAAATATTATTATACTTAATTATTCGTTTTAATGAAAATAACTTCTTTTACATCTGTTTCAAAGCAATTATGTTGAATTTGGGTAATATGGTAGATATACAACTACACAATAAGTTGTGACCAAGTTGTATTCCAATTACATCTTAGAAAATAAATCTGAGTATATGGATTAATTTTGATTTCAGGTAAGTTCTTCTAACCTATGTCATGCTGATAGTTATGGAACCGGTGATGCAGCACGATCTTCTCTATGGGCACGTAGGCACCCTTCTGTTCTGCCCGGTCCCACTCACCCAGCACCGCTGTCCAGAGAGCTGGTACCGGCAGGTTGAAGAGTTCACTGGAACATTAATTGTTGAAGATTGTTACTTTTGACATGATCACGAACAATGTGGTATGCATACTGCATGTGGTTTATGTGATAAATATGTATCAAGCAAACCTCCGAACTTAAAAAAACACTATACTATGAATGCCAACGCTGCAATTTCATTGACGATGGGTTATCTTATTATCTTGGTACTTTAAATGTCTACTATTAGCATTGTGTCTTCTCGGGACTTACGAAAAGCAGCTCATAATATTGTTACGGTCAAGGTTGAAGTCAAACATATATACTTGTGGATGCAGTGCGCAGTGGTGAGCAGCCACATCGGATGCACCAGCACGCCACCGCACCAGTGACCGATCAGGCCGTAGTTCGGATGCAGGAGCTGGAGAGATACCTGAAAATAGCAGCGCAAATAGATAGCTATTGTTTTATTTCTCCCTCAAATAAATTAATTTCAAACATCGCTATTCCTTTTCTACATCATAAAGGGAACTTTTGCGCAAAACCGCTTTCTAGGCTAGGTTTGGACTGGACGTTGATGAGTCAATCAGTGATTGAAACTTTGAGTTCCTTAAAAAATTGGACTTTTCTTTTTATTAATAATACATGTATTGATAAGGAAACAAATCAATTAAACAGTTTTCATGCAATAACTTTGAGTTCCTTTTTGGTTTCGCGAGGACTGGCCAGATTTTGAGCTCCAAGGTCTCCGATATCATGAATCATGCGGCTTGGAATAGCTCGTCACATATTTTCAGATTATAACAGATGTTCAAGGCACTTTTGGTTGTATGGGAAGATGTTAGAATCCAAAGTAGAAGCGTACTAATAAGTCCTTTCGAGTCATGGTACTTTTTTATTAGTCCTGCCCAATAAGTGGCCTCTGAAGTGAGTTATGTGGCCTATGGCTAGCAGTGGACGGACTACAATAGGCTGAGTGATTGAATGAGTGCAAGCCACGTTAATAGCAGCATCAGTGGCGTTCATTGTACTAATAAGTAATTCATCTGAGTTTACTAACCTGCCAGGGCCAGGCTCCTCTCTTAGACTCTCTGCCCTTGATGATGCGTAGTTGACCATGTGTACGGTCTCGTGGCTGACGCGTGTGCCGGCGTAATGGAACCCCACATTCTGGAAGAAGAAGATACAGTGAAATTACAGATTTACTCTTAGTCTCCTAAGAGTAAGGAGACGGAGATCATCGAGCCTTTTGGCTACTTTGTATGTGTGTATTTTATGTAATATTTTTTTTTGTAATGTGCGTTTTGTTTGTGCGGAATAAACATTTTTTTTTTGTCTTCCAAGGTTTAGAGTGAGTCATGAGTATTGTCCAATCTACTTAATAAAAATCTTAAATTCATTCACTGACAGATAACGTAGCCTTGCAAATAAAACCGATGCAAAAATATAAATATAATTTATTGAAAAACATTTAAAAATAAACTTTAATAAAACTTAAAATGAAAAAACTACACCATAAGCTAAAAGGGACAAATGGTCTAAGAACATAATTTCATAGACATTTCTTTTTGTTTTATGAGTTTAAGAAATACAAAAAAAAACAATAAATTAAAAGCGTTTAATAATTAATGTCGGCTTAGATAATGATTTCTCGTTTATGTAATACTATTATGAGAATTATATCGCGATGAGTATGAGGAACGAATTATGTGACACGCTATTTGTTCACGCTCCGTCAATGAGGTAGGTCATGTAGTAAGCGATAAGCGGACGACTACAAACTGACTTTAAGCAACACTATTCATACAAAACGGTGTGAATTCTGCTACGTCTATTCGATTCTGTAGGTCGTAGTGGGTACGAGACTTACTATTGACACAAATTGTATTTATTTTCTAATATACTATCTACGTTTCTACGTACGGCTACTACGGTCATTTAAGCGGTGGCGGCATCTAAACGCCTCATGTGAACATCATACTGACGCAAAATTCTGCATCGCGCAAGCATAGTTTAGTGCGTGATTGGTATGTATAGAAAGTCCCGAGATCAATCGTCGGGCAGTAGCGACTCCAATCACAACACCCATATGGTCGGATGATCTTCCATTTTCTATGGAGGTTGAGTGAGCTTTAAATCCCTGTTCCGCTGTTCCTCATATCTCTCTAAGCTGAACTGTATATTTAAATCAAAAGCAATCTTTGACAGTAGTATGAAATGGCTACAACACGGCAAATTGAGTAGTGTGAAAATTTGATAAAAGTACAAATAATTTATCTGGCCGTACTTACGTCGTGGGTTCGCCTCAGTCTGTTTGAATATTCTTTTTCCAAAACGCTAACCGCTTTCAAAACGACCGGGGACTACACACTACTGTAAATTAAATTAACTTTTTATGGTACCTACTTATGTTTGATATCTCGCCTAAATAAGTCGCGTGTTTTAAAATGTTTGTAATATGATAACAAGCCATGAATTAAGCATCAATTATTTTAATATAGTTTTATGGAAATTACTTCAGTGTTTGAAGTTACAGAATCAAGTTTCAGGGTAGGGATTTTTGCATCATGCAAGTGGAAGCCTTCTTGTCACAGTCAGGACGTGATACTGCCGACCTGTCTGTTTTGTGCTTCTGATTATAGATCTGTTTTAACAGACTTCAAAAAAGGAGGAGGTTAATATATGTGTCGATATATTCGTCAAATGGGGACCGTTTTTGAAAATATTTTTTTCATTTGCAGAAGAAGCTTGCCCTGTCACTGTTGTTTACATAGCAAATACGAATTGACGTGGGGTAAGTAGGTACCATAACTAAAAGTGAAAAATTGGTGTTTTTGTTGTTTTCGACCTAACTTCTCGCTTTTGTATGCACGTGTTTCTGTAACAAACAACCCTATTTTTCGTTCTTTCAGAAACAAAAAGAAGTAATAGACATTGGCATTTCGTTTAAAAACATAATGTATAATAAAGACCTCCATACTTAAAAGATAAATAATAGAGAAATTAGCGCATGAACCTAAACACACACATGCGTACGGAAGGACAGTGTTTAATACGGAACTAAGCCATCTTCTAGGTATGTCCACAGCGGCGATTACCCAACCGCGCGGTAAAAAGGTGTAATGTTGTTACACATACATTATTGATGAGTTCACAGCTACTCATTATGCTCGACATTTACATGTGAGCACGTAACTATTGTGTATGCAGGAGGTGCGACTTTACGCATAGTCACACGTATTTCGACTTTAATATTTGTGTTATGTTATTGTATAATTTCTAAGCTTTATCTGAATCTAAACTAATATTATGAAGATAAAAAAAATTATTTCTTGTATGTTTGTTTGTTAAACTTTCACTCTAAAACGGCTGAATTAATTTGGGTGAAATTTGGTAAATGGGTACACCATGACCTGGGTTAGGACATAGGATACTTTTTATCCTGATATTCCCACGAGATTGAGAAACCGCGGGACGCAGCTAGTACGGTGATAAACTGTTATTAGTGCACATATTAATATACAAAAAAACTTAGGTAACTATTAATTTCAATACGTTCCTTAATGTTTACTGTGATATAGAATCATCATATTAGAAGTCAAAAGTAAACTGTTCTATAAATGCAATAATAATGTTTCAAATTCAAGCATGCTTTCTTCAAGTATTAACGGTTTTATGAATCAGCAAATTGGTGTGTTCCAAATATTGATTAATAAATAGTCGGGTTGTAAGAATCCTTCCTTGTTAAACCATTTACTTTAATTTAATCAATTCGACACACAACATTATAACAGTGTATCCTAACTACGACCACCCAAATTAAAAGGTTCAGGCTTTTGACCTGGTAGATTTAATTAATCTGGCCAATATATTATATGACTTTAATGGATCCATGGATCGTAAAGTAGACGAACCTCACTATATTCTGTCTGTCTCGAGTGTTTGATTTATTGGTGCTCATCATTTTACTGGCTGATACCGACTATATAAGTTAATAACATAGGAATGATAACAGTGATGAGTAGACTGACTGACTCAATTATTGAACTAACTTATTTTAATAAATTTCATTTGTAACTTTGCATTACTTTGCCCTGGGTCGTAGAACTCGTAGACTAATGACGATTAGGTAGGTATCGCTCAGTGAATTTCGCCAGTTTGTTAATTGGTTTATCACTAAAGCTACAGATACACCTAGGTATAGATAGTGCAATCCACGACGACGCGCCCCACCTCCACTCCGCTCCGAACTCCGAACAGCTTACAGTACAGTAATCGTGGAGTGGGGAGCGTCGTCGTGAATTGCACTATCTGTTCCTACAGTCAATTTCTATAAAAGACTATGACAGTCGGTAACTTGACATAGTTGACAAGTTAAGGCACAGACGCAACGCGATTCTGGTAGAACAGTTTTCATGAAGTTTTCATAGAAATTGTTCTAATAAAGTCGCGTCGCACTGTCCCGTCGCGCCTGTCTGCGATGGAGAGTCCTTAGGACTTAGAATACGGCCCATATAACTTGGCAGTTCTGAACTTCGCGCAGAAAAATGCGCAGTAATTTTTTTTATGAATCAAATGGAGACTGAGGCGAGTGTGAGTGAGAGAATATGCGCAGAAGTTCATAGTACCTATATTCAGAGCTGTCAAGTTATATCGGCCGTATGATATTAACGATAAACATATCACGCCTCTAGTAAACGATAACGACTGTCCGGTAATTTACTAGGTTTCTTCCTCAATACCAACCATAGTAATTAATCTATTAACTTAACCAGAAATAGCTACTAATTATTCTGTAGGTACCAGTCCTGATTAATCATTTATTGAGGTATACTTTTAATTTAGATCTCTCAATGACGCTACATGATTAAGACATTATGATTTAAAAAATCCTGTCAAAAGTTAAGCCAAGTTTTTAGCAAGCTACATCAAGCAGGTAACGAAACTAATAGCACAAGCACCAGGCTATTTATTTAAGTAGGTACATAATTATTATGTATCTATGTGTTAACGTTATGAAAACTGTAACTTAAATGCATCTCTTAAGAGCGTACCGACCATTTACCTTTGTCCCTTTCATTTTCTTTACGAGTAAAGAAAATAACCACACTTTTGTACTGTTGCAATGATTTTCGTTGTTTTTTTCATGATATTGTTCTTAAATAAATAAAAAACTATCGCGCATAAAAGCTACAGTCATCAATGAAACTTATTTTTAGTAAATTAATCAGAGTATAAAATTACTTATTTATATAAAAAAAGTAGTAAAATAGATGAAAAAATTACTCGATCAGAGGTAAATTTGTCTATTTATTTTATCGAGGCAACTTTATCAAATCGTGTTTCTATCGCGCATAATGTCTAGTATATATTCCCAATAAAACCAATATATTTCGCTAGATTTTAATTTAATTGTTTACTACTTCAAACAAGCTTAACAAAATAATGTTTTTTAAAAAAAAAGCTCGGTGCCCTCTTAAGTGGCCGAAATGTCGTCAGGAAAGTTTGGAGATGTTAATGATGCTAGATGATATAACTAGAAAGGGATTAACTGCCGAGAGGACCACTAATAGAGAAATATGGAAGAAAAAGACTGGAGAACGATGAGGTAGCAGAAAAGAGGAGGCTGCAGCACAGTCTAGTGTCCATCCTCTTGCACGAAAATAGTCCTTTCCTATAAATTAATGAGGATTATGATTTCTTTATCGGGTAAGCAAAATAAACACGGAGCTTTTAATTTGATAGGTTATCGTTGACACGAAAGTTAAAATTCTTTCAAGAATATAGCTTATTATGATTGCTACACATTCTATTCCTTAATTATGGAAAGTTAATGTCCAAATCGTTATGGAAATTATGCTTTGTCACTACACAAACAAGTTTTGAAAGTGAAATTATGACAGTTAGTAAAGTATTAGTTCAGTTCTGTTTGTTAAACACTAGACGATGTTTTAATTTTGCATATTCTGTAGGTATGGGACATGTCAGAGCGACTTATGTAACCAAATGTTGCCTTTTAAGTATGTAAATATTTTAAAACATTTGATTTTAACGACTTTACCTTAAGAGGATATTAAGGACATTTGGCGATTGTAAAAAAGTTAAAAGTTAAGTTATGTGTCGGAGTTCTTTTGGAGACAATTTTGATCCAAAGTTCAGTATTTGGAAAATAAAAATGACCATTATTAGTAGAAAGATGCGGTTTTGAACTAGGGGCTCGTGGATAAATAATAACGGTAGCAAAGCTACGGTTAAGCTACGTTTGCCGCGGTTGGTCCGTGGATGGGTGACCATCTTTAAATATCGAGATCCCTCCGCGCCGAAAGCACGTCAGCCGTTGGTCCCGGCTGTTATACGTGGATCTTTGACAGTCGTTACGGGCCCTAAAGTCTGACAAACAGTCTTACCAAGGGGTATCGTATTGCTCAGTAACTGGGTTGTAACTCCTCAACCCATTTTACATACACCCACTGCCTATACTGGTATTCAGCTGTATCCAGCTAGACTGTAAGCTGACCCCAACATAGTTGAGAAAAGGCTAGGCAGATTAATTGTTTTAACGATAAAGTTCGTATTTAACATGAATGGTCTGTTAGCCAACATCGAAGCGAATAACAGCTTAAGCAGTATCGAAGACTCTTTGAGACATGCTTTCAGTATTTTCAAAGGACATATATGGCATAACTAAACCGAAATACTAAGATACAAGAAAAACTACAAGTTTTGAGGTTAAAATCAGGGTCGTACGGACCCTGATTTCAGGCAGCCCCAGGTAGGCAGCCCCATATCCGTTTTCAGGCAGCCCCAGGTCAAGATGAAAGTAATGGTTGCTCCGCACATGGTTCAAAATCGGTTGACCCTTCACATGAAACCTCACTATTACTCAAATATTACCCTTCCATAAGTGTGCATAGTAATCCCCCGGTATTGCATCCACCAATGCATGTTCCCACGTTGCATCAAAAGTGATCTATGCAGCATCCATCTCTGTACGTGTCCCGAGTCATGTGGTTGCTGTCAGTGACCTCATCAACATCGCATCAGCGTAATGATAGCACTTTCACTGACAACCAATCTCCGGATTACCGATAAAGTATTATAATATCGAATGGATTGTGTGCAGAAGGTGCAGTACGCAACCGGGACAGTAACATGCATCAATAATGCAGGCGGCACGGCAAGGAAAATTACAAAAGTACAATTAAATTCTTAGTCAATGTGTGGAAATCCTCGTCGATTTTCTTTATCTCGGAAAGAAAAGAGGGGTATGACAGAACACTACAAAAGTAAAAAAATGGTTTCATTAAATAAAACAGCCTCGGATCCACTACCAGAAAAGTGTACGTTTGACTCTCCGCAGTTAGCTCAGCTCCGCTTACATGTATGAACGTAAACGAAGCAAAAAGAAGTATGTAAAGATCGGAAAAGTTCGTTCTGTGGTTTCAGTCTACTCCTATTAGAAAAAGGCGTGAGTTTATTTATAAAAGATAGATAGATAGAATACTCTTTATTATGTACACCATTAATTACAGACTTAAATGTAGAAATTTTACAAAGGGTCACACATTGGGTGGTGTTGTCGCTAAAATTGATCTTTTACAGACAACCTTTGGGTACCCAACGGTAACCAACGTAGTCAGTGGTGTATCATATGCATATTATACAATAAATTCATACACACGTAAAGCTAAAATACTTATCTATTTCAATATATATTTATATAAAATAATAAACATGAAACAAGAGCATGGAACTATAGTGTAATGATCATGTTTAAGGAGAGAGGAAGTGTTTTTTTACTAGAATTAGAGTAAGACTGACTTAAAATAGCTGGCTGTTCCTTGAGCTTCGGTTTACAGGTAAGACTTGATTTCTATGCCTTGCTTGTGTTTTGGGAAGTACCCTACTCTCCTTTCGTTTCAGCTTGAGCTATTTAAGAATAACACGCTGTAGTAAAGTCAGACAGAATGATTAAGAGGCTGACTGTCCGTAGTGCACTCGTCACTATAAACTTCACCTTTTAAACTTCTTTCTTCACGGTAATGGTTACATAACCTCTGGTTATTATAGGAAATTGATGAGTTAGAGTACAAATGGCTCTGGCGTTGTTATGTCATCTGTTAAGGGACCGATTATTTTGTGATGATTTATGAATGTGACGCAATTTAGTACAAGTTGATTGAGGCATTTATAAAATAATTTGTGTTGTAACTTGGTAGTACTTTTTGTGTTATGTGGTGAGAACTTCTGAGGTTTATGAAAACTTAAAAGTTACTCAACGAGATAAACAGAGCTATGCGTGATGTTTCTGTGAATAATGCATTATTCACCAGCACTAAAAGGTGCTGTCAAAGTAGCTTTGATGGTTGGAGCAGACGATGGCATGGTACACCCTTCAACAATATGGCAGGGTCTGGAGACAGCATAGTGCTTATAAGGGTGTACACAGTGGACGTAGATGACGGAACACCTTTCTTGGGAGAGACAATTTCATTTACAGTGAAATGATCATGTTCAGCTATGGACTCTTTTCGGCTGAGATTATAATGATGATCGCCTAAACAGCACTTTTATAGCGCTGCTGTATTTCATCTATAAGTAGTTCCAAAAGATATAGAGATGCAGAGTCGTGACTTAGCTAATGTAAAAAGCGCTAAAAGAGTAACGATTGCATCGCGTTAGTTTGAGATCCCAATGTTAGATTTCTTCACTCTTGTCCAAATGGCTACTGCGCCTGCGCAGGCTGATTGATCTACGATCTACAAATTTTAGACGCAGATACATGCCAGTGACCTTGAGTGGTTAGCTTTCGTGTGAGGTCTCGCAACGCGTTGCATGTCCAGCCAGTAGTAGGAGTCGCCCATCAAGGGCCGCTGTCATTCAGACGCATTACTAATTTATTGTACATAAAACATTAATGTTGTTTTAATAAAACACGTATACTAAAACAACAATAATTAAATTATCTTTAAAATGGTGAAAGTTTCAGAAAAATACTCTTGATAGATTTTGCATGATTCTCAGTTTTATCTGCGTTAGACATAACTTTAAAAAAATATTTCACTATGTAGTATAAACATAATTTTAAAATATGAATATATTAAGTTATTAAATAATTATCTTATTTAACATATATTTTTTCCAAATCATTAACACTACTCGTTTAGACGTCATCAGATCATCAGTATAAAATCATTAAAATTAAATGTCGGCTAACGTCGCCATAACATCTTTGCCGCGGTCCAGTTTTACGAGTATATCTTCCTTCATTTACTTTTCCTGACATCAATTAGTAGATTGTCTATTTAATAATTGATGTCATTTTATAACTTTAACCTTTTTAATATCAAATCTTTTTTATTTTCGAATACCTACTGGGCTTTAGTATTATCGCGTTAAGTTTTTGTAATGTGTGTTTCGTTTGTGCAGAACCAACTATTTTTCTTTCTATCTTGTTGTCTTGCTGGAGCAGAATTCTTACACTTCTTCACTGAAATGAATTAGTTGGCTTTTATATGTCATGTTACCTACTTCTATACTTTTATAAATATGGTAATATTCTTTTCAATTAGACCTATCCTCCTAACTTTCCCATTTCTGCCACGCCCTCAACTGTAACTACCCTCTTCTCTGTATTATATGTTTTCTTCTGTCCTCTATGTGTATTGACTAATGACATTACCGGGCTACAAAAGGTATGGTACTTCGATTAGTATTAGGCACATGGAGCAAATTTGGACGAAATAGAGATCAGAAATACGATAAGAGTACTGTACCTTTTCTAATAATTTATTTTCAAATTATTTTTATTTCACATAAACCTACAAGGGCACTTATGAAACGTCAGAAGCTAGGTGCACGGTTCCAATTGGTCGTTTCCTATGGAGAAGAGCCGGCAAGAAACTCCACGGTTACTCTTTTAAAAATAAATGGTATTTACAATCTTTTCAAGTTACAGTGTTTATAGGTATGAGAGGACACTGTAGGCCTATCAACAAGTACCAGGTACATATCAAGATAGAAAATGATCGACAGATCTACAAGTCGGTTATGCCTAAATGTGTATTTTGTTATGCAGAACCCTAAAACTTAAAGATGAGAACCACTCCGACGTAAGGCCAGCAAATTAAATAAAAACGTCACCTGCCAAGATGATCAGAGTAGCGTTATCAAAAACATCTGAGCTATTAGTCGGGCCGCCGCGGCCGCAGTTGCTATCTGTACAGATGACCCGGTTGATTCGGGCTTTTTTAATTGTTTTTTCGAAGAATTTTCGGGTCAAAGCTCGTTCGTAGACTTTCCGAGTGGGTTTTGGATGAGTGATAAGTTGATAGGATTTTTTTCTGGTAGATAATTAGATATGCTATCCGTGATTTCGAGCACTTAAATTGTGAAGTAGATGTTTATATTGTCGAAAGTATTTTATCCCCAAAGTTATTTTTAGGTCTGTACACTGTGTTTTGGTCTGAAACGAATAACGTAATAATACTTTCATTGTTTTTATCAAATTATTAAGTTTTATTTTACCGGCTTGTGCCATTTTTATATTTAATTTAATATGGCTTCAGACCATCTGACCAAACCACAATACCTGCATTGGAATTTGCTTGAGACAGCCTCACCTCCATTGTCGCTTCATCGCTGATTGTGATTATATTCTTCATTAATTTTATTCATTCACTCGTTAAATGCTTATGTGCAGCCTCAATGCTTCTTAATACAAAACAAATTCGTTTTTCTACTGTTAGGAGACGGAAGTTCAAGATGTCAGGCGACAGACCATCAATCATGGCGGGTCACTGGATATTAAGCACTTTCACCGGGTAGGTATTTGACGTAAATAGAAGGTTAAATGGTGTGCAAATAGCACAACGTTAGAATTTGAGAAAAATGTTTGATTTGAAAACCAGCAACGAATTTGATTTGACCATTTAAACAGGGTAAGCCACCGTATAGGACCAATCGTCTATTGGATATCAGAATATATTTACTAAACTCAGAAAATAAAATCAAAAGACGTTTATGTAAGTACTGCCTATTTTTTTCTATAAAAAGTCAAATCCGCTTTGGTCTGATCCCAGAATCTGATCGGCCTCCAGAACAGTTTTAATCACTGCACTTTATGTGTCATCTTCCGCAAATCTATTTTTAACCAAAGTTTCAGCACTGCACAGCTTTGAATGCAAACCACAAAAAACCATAAACAACTCGCACACTTTCATAAACCACAACCCCAGACTCCACCATTCTTCAACAGAGACATCAGTCACTGACTGCCAAATCCTGACAAAAGACGATCTTGACAAAATGTTTAGACAATGAACTAAAAAAGTCAAAAGAATAGAATTAGCCATGAATTGAATAGTCGGTGAAATCTGACAAAAAAAGAAATGGACAAATGCTTGAATGGACAAAAAGTGAGCAGTGTTTTGTAAAAAGTAATTACTAGGATTACTGGGCAGTGGCGTAACGTTCAAAAAGGCAGTTACGTTACGTGACGGATTTGAACCGGATGTCGATCTGTGGTTAAACTATGAACTGGCTTGATTTGGACTGATTGAGTTATTAGGAATTGAAGAAACGAAAGGTCGGCAGTGTCGAAGGCATTATTATTACCTATGGGCGTCGGGAATCGCAAGCCGATTCCCGGCCACCGTAGGTGCGGGCTTGTGGACGGTGAGTAATGGGTAGCTCGCCGTCCGATAAGCACCAGGCCCGGGTCGATGGCGCGTTGTGTTCCAAGCGCGCCTCAAAGAGATGTCAGCAGTACTGCAGGGGTCCGCTAGGACCGATGCCTGCCGGGGTTGCGAGAAAGTCCGAAAGGGATACCGTGGCCCCTGGCAACGTACAGGCAACTGAACGAACACGGATGGGTTTTATTTATTTATTTATTTGGGACGAACAACCAGTAACACATTATATCTGCGCAAATAATATGAACAAAGATATTATTATATAAGTGTGAAACTCACACCGTTATCCACAGCATATACAATTCATATAACTTTACTAATGAACAATCTATGCGAGTAAGACTACAAGACTGTTCAAATAACTATACATCGGACCTCAAGTTTAAGTTTACCTTAAGTTTCTTTAACAAAGCAGAACGAAATCTAAATCTATTTGCTGACACTGAGAATAAATCTAATTCTGTAGTTTCTGAACAAAAATCATTATAGTTCTTGCACAAGCGACGTAGAGGCGCCCGCAGACCAGCATTGGTGCGGCAATGGGACAAATCAAAAAGAGGACGTGCGCGCACTTCTCGTCTAATAACAGTTCTTGGGACACAGTAGCATATTTTATTAGTAATCTCAGAGCAGTTATACCTGTTATAGCATACGTCGAAAAGAAACATAATTTCTAGTTATAAACGTCTAGACTTCAGGCTCATTAGATTGTATTTAATAAGTAGATTTTTATAGGTTGGGAAATTGTGGGAGCACCGATCTGAGGAATTTGCGCTGCACTTTTTCTAGTATTTCAACAAATTTATTATAAAAAGGGTTCCACACTACCACTGCATATTCGAGTTGAGATATAACTAGTGCTTTATAGAGATGAGAATAAGTGTTGCGTTTTAGTCAGTAAGAGTCTGACACGCCTCCCGCTCCGCCCAGAGCGGGAGAAGTTATATGATAACTTTCCACCCAAAAAAAAGGCATTATTATTACTAATAAAATTACAGTCGGTTCATTGTGTAGAGTTCTCATCTCGGGAAAGTCTACAGTTATTCCTTTTTCTGCAGACATGAAATATTTTTGGCTTCCTACATAAAAACGATTCTCGTCAGCAGAAACGGTAATGGGTCTATGTGATATTTACAGACATGATAGACTCCTCTACACATCTTTCCGCGGCTGTTCTGGTGTTGGAGGTATCCATAGCACAACATGAACCAGGTAAGCAGGCTCTGAAAAGTCTAAGAGTGTTGCTGGTAAGAAAATCAGGGGTATCCCAGTAACTGGGTTGTGGAGGTCAGATAGGCAGTCGCTCCATATAAATACTGGTATTCAGTTGTGTCTGGTAAGACTGGAAGCCGACCCCAACGTAATTGGGAGAAGGCTGGACAGATTGATTTTATATCTATAAGAAAATCAGTCTAGTACGTTTGTAAGTCCCAGCCCCATTTTATGTCCACGCAAATCACTGTCCATTTCAAAGTTGCCTGGAAGAGATCGCGGAAAGCGATAAGGCCGCCCATGTATATTTTGTAGTGTTTTTTTTTTTGTTATGTAAATTTGTGGTGTACAATAAAGTATATATAAATAAATAAATAAGTTTCAAGCTGAAGTTAAGACTTATTTTGACGTCTAGATCAGATAAAAGGTAGATATGGAATACTAATTAATCAATGACAGTACCACTGATCAATTTTATATAAATTAATCTACTGAATAATATTGGGCAGTCACTCAAGCTAAACATAATACATAATTGATCAGAAAAAAACAATCCCAAAGAAAGTGTCCAATTTGTCAAAAGTCCGAGCACGGTTACTCAACCAGAGTTAAGCAATAATAATTGTAGTAATGACACGTCATATTGCGCAACACCAAACGTAAACGTAACGTTAACGTAAATGACAACGTAACCGCATAGTTTAAGTTACGTTACACGTGACTTACTTGTATCCGGTTAGAATGATTATTGTTTATTTTTGCTTTTGTTGTTGTGGGCGTGTTTTTTATGTAATTTGGTATTATGTCATGTAGTTACAGTAAATTATTATCTTAAATTTTCGTTTGTATTTTACAGCACGGTTTTTGATCACTGCAGCTGGAAACTGAAATATTATTTATTCTTCGATGAATTTTAAAAGCGCAATTTTTAAAGATGGTACAGGTGGTAGGTATAATTAGGGTTCATTTTGTTCTCAGCAAGGAAATCATGGAATCCGAGCATTTGGACGAATAAAACCCTACCATCCCAGTTTCTCCACCATACCTAGTATCCACAGGAATAAGGAAACAAGGTTCGCTTGGTAGTTCACGAGCTCGGTAGGAATCCAAAAACTTAAGTGGGTAGGTTGTTAGATAATCAACTCATCGCTAAAGTAGGTACCATATTACATGTGAGCCCTCAGATGCCTCGAAGGTATATAACTACGTGACAGGTACGCACACGTGTGCGACTAACAGCGGAAGAGAATAGGAAACATGGATGCCTTTAGAATACCAAGAAGGTGCGCACGCACAGGTGCATGACAAACGAAGGACATGGACGATGATTGACATAGCAGAAAGAGAAAGTTAAGTATCTATTAGTTCCCGGTGCGAAACGTTTAATTGATAATAATTTATGTTGGGTCTACCATATATTTACCTATACCTACGACTATATCCTATGTCTTTAACAACTTTCAGGTCACTTTCATCGGAGACAACGTTCATCAAGGCCCTGAATTTCAGCAGAAACTTCTACTGAAACACTGCAATTTTATTTAGCTGCCAGTAATGGAATCTTTACAGAAGCAGGTCGTCTCTTAAAATATCGTATGTGTAATAGTGAGTACTATTTGGATGAAATCTGCATCTGTTACGTTAGCCTACTGTTCGTTTTTCGACCACTTTAGCGTCCATTTCCTAAAAAATCTCGGCTATCAACTCTTCACATAAAAAGAACCAACAACACGAGCTATTCACCATTTTATTGTAAACAAGACCTATTCCCTGAAAAACTATCTCCGAATTCACCGAAACACACAAGAAGTTTATACGCACGAGCCAGTAGCTGCGCGTGATCGGAAAATATCGTTTGTACACGCTTTCCAAGGCTCACTTCCGTACTACAATACCTCTTACTTTCGTTTGCCGTGTGTTCGTGGAAATTGATCGCACAGATCTGATTACAAGGTTGTTGGTCGAGAGGTATTGCTGAGTCGATGACCGACGTGGAAACAGGCTGTTGGAGGTAGATTTAAGGTAGTTTTGCAGGTGTGGTGGTGAAGGGTTTTCTTTTGCTTCCCTTTCTAAACATGACAGTTACTGGTGTTTATGAATTTACCAATAGTACCTAAAAAAATAAGGAAAGCCGGTAAGAAATATTAAACTACGACTCACTTACTTTTTGTTTCCGCTTGACATTAGATAGTCTTTTTTTTTTACGTTGACCACACTAACATTTTATTTTTTGTAATTTTCAATGATCTGCCGCTTATTTTAGATTTTGAGTTGTAAACCTTTGCATGGACACGTGACGGTAAAATATGAAGAAATTTATTAAACATTTTTTTTTGTCCTATGTACTAGACCCATATTTGGAAAGAAATAAATGATTTGACTTCACCAAATCAAATCACTTTTATTTGTACGCACCACTGAAATGAAATGAAATTGTTCATTAAACGATAACGGAATCACTTTTACACGTCACGAAACAAACTCAGGGGTAAAAATGTCTTTTAAAGTCCAATCTCTTAGTTAAAACATAATTAGTGTCAAAAATAGTCTTTTCAGGAAAGAACCCCATAGAATTGAGTGAAACTGTCCAGTTAATGCAAGCATTTGTCAGTAATCGTCTAGCTCAACTCAGAACCAACTTTATAAAGTACTGGTGGAGGATTGGCTGAGGGAAATATTTTTTTTTTATTTTTTTTTTTTAACATTTATGATTACTTGAACTCACACACTGACTTATTATTATTAGTATTACTTATTATAATGTTAGAAATATAGTATAATTTTACAATGTTTGTAAGTATGTGAGCACCATGCATCTATCACATAATTAATTTATGTCATTCCTTCATTTTTCATTCTTTTTACCTATCGTGTTATAGTAATCTTATTCTAGGTGCATTGTCTTCACATATAATTTTATAATTAGTGTATACAAGATATAATGATTTTTTTAAAAGAGTAACGGTGGAGTTTCTTGCCCATTCTTCTCCATACGAAAACTACCTTTTGGAATGGGCGACTAGAATCAGTTTTATAATATTTTGTAAAGTTTGACGTTCAAAAGTGCCTTTTTGTGCCTAATTGAAATAAATTATTTGACTTTGGCTTTATTTGACTTTAACTTTGAAAAATAAAAAGTTTAGCGGCAGATTTTTGCTAGCGGTAATTTCTTAGTTTTCTCACTTATTTCAAATAATATCCCTATAAATATATTTTTTACTAGAATTATCTACAAGCAAGAAAGATTTTAGGCACACAAACAAAAATTGCTTGTACCTTTATATCACGGGGCATTGAAATATCACAATAAACAACAAAGCTTAACGCAACACCAATCCTAAATCCGACGTCACGTTAATAAAGTTCATCAAACTCATGGTGACTATAAAGTGACGTAACATCGAGCTGCACCATGACTGCTCCCATACCACGTGTAGCGGTGACGTAAGCGCATGGCGTAAGGTATTATTGGAGCGGAATGGAATTTGGTGTGGGTACTTAGGTAAATAAGTACCTAAAATAAACTTAGGTTAGTAAACTTAGGTTTTAGATAGAGATTAAAGCTAAATCAAAGAAAGTTATTTGTAAAAAAAAATGACGTGCATGCAGTAAAAAGTTCTACATATTATATTAATCACCATTTTTTATCACAAAACTTTGTGAAAATTACTCCATCGGAGCGGAGCCACAGTTCCTTCAAAACAGAAATTTTGGCACTGAAACTGTTTGAAATCCCAGCTTAAAACCACTTTTATTTTTAAAGGCGAATTTATGCATTTAACACTACATCAATTTTATCAAAAAAAATTGCTCCAGAGAGAAATATTTTACCATCCAATAAAGAATGAACAAACCACCCGATAGAAGAAGAAGAATGGTTTCCTGAAACTTCTTACATTTGCAATCCGTGACCTCTCATCCGTCAAACCAGACAACTCATCTCGCAAGTCACGTCTCAAAGAAAATGAAAACTCATGCCATTGCGTATTCCCTGCGCGCCACACAACATTACCGGTATTAACCCGGCAATGGTTGCGTAACGTTGGGAAGTACGATGTATGGCTTGTTCAATGAACATCAAGTTGTTCAAACATGACGTCTTGACACGTTGTAATTGCTTGGTTTTAGTAATCAAGCAAGCCAAGTAAGTTTTAATTATATGTTTATAATATTGATGTACACCTAAGGTGTTTTCATGTTCAGTTTTTTTGGAAGCCGACTGCTACATAACTAGTTCAAAAAAAGTATTTGATGTTATAGAATGTTCACTATGGAACTATTTGAATTCAATCAATTTAACATCAGATTTTTTCGTAAAATCAAAATTTGACGATTTCGAAATGACAGGGACGGGCATTTTAGGTACTGTCTTATAATGTTGCGAGTAGTGGTGGCTCAGTGTAAACGGCCGTGACGTACGAGTTGTAGGTCGTAGGTACGAACCTAGGCAGGTACTTTGTGTAAATTATTTCATCACCACTGCTCTCAAAATGGAAGAAAAATATCGTGAGGAAACCGGCATGTCCTAGAACCAAAAAATTGAAGACGTGATATCCACCAACCCGCACTGGCTCAGCGGATTATGCATGCTCATAATGTTAACATACAGAATATGGTAGCCAAAAATTAAATTCGCTTATAATTTTTACCTATTTTCTGACTGAATTATGCTACAAGTAGCAGGTAGAGTTATCAAAATGATCTAGTCCACAACCTTTTATCTTTTCAGCAAGCCAAGGAATTTCGATTAATATTAACAAAAGACGTGTTCATCAAGAGAAATTCAAACCAAAAACCACTAGGAACATTAGAAGAAGCGACAACAGCGTAAAGGCTATAGGCGTCGTCGTTGACAGGTCATCAGAAGGTCGTGACTCGTGGGTTCAAATCGTGCCCTGAACTAATGAGGTGAACTTACTCTTAGTACCTACTAGCAGTTACCATAGTAAGCTGGTGGTGGAAGGGTTAAGATGAGTATTCGAGATTTTGTACCAATATTTATAGTAAGCTTTAATGTCGTTTCACACATACATAACATCATGCCCGTATTCCCTGAGGGGTCAGCAGAGGTGTACCGTGTTCTTATAGTAGACTTACATTTCACCTGTTATGTTTAAGTTTCATGTAATAGGAGGCGAGTCTATTGCCATCAGCCGGGACACACCCAGACCCTGCTACTGAGAAATTCCAGAAGGAAAACCCAATAACACTTTGCCACACACAGAAATCGATCCCAAGGCCTCATGTTGATAAAGCCCAGAGATACTTAATGCAGTTACTGCTGAACTTGGTCCTTCGAATGGAAGAAAAAACCTGCGGTCATACTTAAAACTAACCTATAACTCATGCAAGAAGAGGAAGTGAAACAATTATTCTAGCATTTAATTTTTTTTTCCATGATACTGAACTAATTTAGCCTTATGTGGTTATACCATAGCATAATCACCCTACCCTACCCACCCTACCCTAGGACACAGGCCACCTCGCTTCGAGAGGGAGTGCGCTATAATCTACCACACGAGCATAGTGCGCGTTGGTAGATGTCACATATCTTCGAACTTTTGGTTCTAGGACATGCCCGTTTCCTCACGATATTTTCCTACACCATTTTAAGAGGTGGTGAAATTATTTACACAAATTAAAGGGCCTGTGTGGGTACGAACCCACGAGCTACAACTCGTAATTCGGGGTCGTTACCACTGGGACACTACTGCTGATTATGCTAAAAGGTTACTTAAACCTGGGAAAAAGGCTAGCATAAGCAAATAGTTATGACCCATTCTAGTTGACTACTGCAGCTGAGTATGTCCGTAATGTGTTTCACAAAAGCTCATAAAATCATGTCATACCTAATTCGTTCTCATATTACGTCCAACCACCTATTACTTCACAAGTCATTAACACCTCGTAAACATTCACATCTACTCTATTATTTCAACCACAGATAATTTACAATTTGTGCTCAGAAATGAGTGGCGTCGTGTCATCGGGGCAGGCATCGAACTCGCGACCTTCGCGGGAGAAAGTTAAGAAACTGACATCTAGAGTTACTGAGAGCTGATTGCTGGGATTATGTTATTAACTTAGTTTAAGTAGTCTATTTGTGGGTAGATTGTTTTACGTTCATAGATTTGCTATCCAATAGAATCTAAGACTCAATGCTTTATGGATCTTAGCTGGTACTCTAAATATAAAGAGCATATAGCACACCACTTTAAACATTTATCCTGATAATCACACTTATAATCACACTAATATTATATAGGCGAAAGTTTGTGAGTGTGTATGTTTGTCTCTTCTTCACGCTAAAACTACTGAACGGATTTGGATAATATTTGGCACACAGATGGTTTATAACCTGGATTAACACATAGGATACTTTTTATCCCGATATTCCCACGGGATTGAAACTTATGCGGGTGAATCCGCGGGGCGCAGCTAGTACTCCATAAAGCCTAAGCTGTTAATTTCCAATGGTACCTCAAGAAATACGTACTTTTATCAAGATTACAGCAGAAATTTTTCCTTTTTAAATGTTAATCCTTTCGTCTAGCAGTAGGAAAGTGTCAGTTAACTATGAAAAACTTAACTCTGATGTAGCAAAAATGTAGTCAGTACCAGTTTTATCAATGCATGGTTCAATAGCGAAAACTAAAAGATAATGTGAACAGAATGTAAAATATCTACTTACAACTAGCTTCCACCAGCGGCTTGACCCGCGTGATATCTCAAAAATATAATATGTTACTCAGTGATAATATATCATTCTACGGGTGTTTTTTTTTTTTAAATCAGTCCAGTAGTTTTTGAGTTTCAAAAATACAAATCTTTTCTCTTTACAATATTAGTAGATATTCCAAATATAGAATAGCCATTATTTCTGAATACACAAATCTGGGTGAAATAGAGAGTTTCAAGTCAAGGAGTAATGAAGTTTATGCCTTCTATTTAGTTGCTAGCTCAATGGGTGCTAAATTACCCCCGCGAGTAAGAGTTACAGTTTACGAGCCACTAATTGTGGGGTACCCGGACACCCCAATAAGCAATAAGTTTGATAATGTTCCTAAATAAGCATATTTTAGACGTTAGAGAAACAAGCCGCCTTTTAAGACTTTTTGGACAATTACAAAAGTGTGTCATCAAACCAATCTAGCTACTTACAGATACGGTTATAGATGAGATCGTTCTGAGTTTCTACGGAATGACTATTGACTAGTCTCATTGCTAGGAAAATATGCTGAATAAAATGAAAAATGTGTTAATGTCGGAAGTTTTTGTTGTTGGGGAGATATTTAGAGAGAGGTTGATTGAATTGATAACAAAAGTATATAAATTAAATTAAATAGATACTATCTCAGCAGGTCTAGGAAGCAATAAGGAAGACAAAACTGCTCATCTAGATAAAGAACGAAACAGAACTACAACACAATATTGAGTAGCAGGCAGCGTGCGTGTAAAAGTAAAAGTTTTGCATGGAAGTAGGAAACAGCCTTGACCGCAAGTATGTAGACGTGGTTATTACTATCGCGACGATGCAAGTGTTGTCCTTTAAGTAGTGTATAGGGAATAAAGTAAAAATAGGAAAAACAAAATTATGAAATGATGAATAACAAAATTTTCGAATGATCATGATAGAAGATCTGAGAATCTAAGAATAAACATGCCACAATAGTTGTTACACTTTTATGTAAACATTGTTGTTCACTAAACATATTTTTTTAGTTTATCAGGCTCACTAATAAGTGAGCCTAATAACGCCTGCCGGTGCAGTATGCACCTAGTGACGGCACTATAGCTAGCTCATTGTGAATTTAATGATATTCACAATGAAATAGCTATGGTGTGGTCACTAGGTGCAAACAAAATTGAAATCAGTGCGAAACTAATAAAAAATATCTTGATATTAAATCGAACGTATTTTACATGCAGACTATAAATTAAAATGAAGATTAAAATCTACAGACATTCAACACAACTCGAACTAGGAAAACTAACAACAATAGTATTTCACATCCAATCTCTCATGTTTTGCAAACGCATCTGTCATCATTACCGTGCAAGAAATACCGGGGGAAAAGTCTAGTCTTTTTGCTAATGACAGATTCTCTCGATTGATATCGAATCGATATTCTAAGTATCGATTGTTGTCACACTTTTTTGGGATCGGACTCAAGTGTGAAATAACGTGCGTGAGATTTTTGAGGGCATGTGAAAATGAAACCTCTTTTATAGTTTATTGTACGCAGTAGCCATCTTCGACCATTAATATTGATGAGGCATTCACAATGGACGATTTTTAGTGATAATGGGCTGCTATTAATATGTTTATTATGTTTTAACATGTTACAGTCTTGTATGAATATCAAAACAACATTGAATGTTGATCCTAAAATTCTTAATGGCGCTTAAAGGTCGATTCTAGCAGGTAGCTCCACTCAGCTTCTCTCGTCTACGCTTTAGTGGAAACATACCCTTATAAAGGATTGACTTTCTGATCGCATTATATTTACTTGTAGGCTAAATGCCTACGAGTAAATATTATGCTCTATATCTGAAAAATATAAAGTACGTTGCGGATAGATACTTACCTAAAATTGAAAAGATGAATATTAAAATTAAACTATTCGCCGGTCAAAAATACAGAAATTCAAGAAACTATACTGAACCTGTGATTTTTTTATTGTAATATTAAACTTCAGTCTGTTGTGAACCTAATGCCAACAAAATGATAGCCAATGTTGTTCTAAAGTTTTCAGCGGCCGTAAAAATTGCGTAACCAATGTAATAGTTGCCGTTCCAAATCGAATTAGGTTTATTTATTTCCAATGACTAAGTTATGTACTTTCCAACGGAGTTTCGACTAATTTACGGATTTAACTTTTGTTTTTATCTTACATAACATCTTAGGTAAACTTTTTAACCAATCTTCTAATAATTTTACCCGTAACTACATAAACTCTTTTGTTTTCAACCAATCAAATGTAATTTCACTTTGAGTAAAGTCTAATGCTATCCTATCTTCAATATGGTGAGTTTTTCGCTTTTATGTTCATGTGACTATGAAATATTGCTAAAATTTCATAGTCACATGAATTCTATATATTCTTCTATATATTCCAATGAACCCTTGTCATTCTTTTTTTTAGCACTTACTAAAATGTATACTTTTTCATAATTATGACATGCATATAGTCAAACCAGAGTTATCCAGGTTATTTGAATTTGATGTATAGTTAGTTAATCTTCGTTAGGCATCGTAAGTCAATACATTGTACTGAGAGGCTTTTTCTTTTGCCAAGTCTTGAATTTAGATGAAGTCTTGGCTATAAGAGCAACAGCAACTCTGTTAGCTAGCCAACTGTTTGTCAATGACAGTAACACTACGTTTTCCGCGTACAACGTTACCTTACTACGTGAAAGTGAATCTAATAATACTGAATTTTAGAGTGGACATCGTTGAATCGTATTCAATCATCTTCATCTGAGTTCTTTTAGATTTTATTCACTTATTGATTTGTTATTTAGGACTTTACAAGTAACAAAGTCATTTAAAGTTACTCTATTAACTTCATAAATACATTTACAGTTACTATACAGATATTTGCGCTTTCTATGTGTCGTAAGCCACGACTAAGGAGTTATATGTATGCTTACTTTGACTAGAATATTAAACAAGTTGTGAAGCAAATATTATTGATGGTAGTGTTATGGTAATACCTAAGTGGCTACTTAGAATGATCGGTTTCCAACGATATTATACATTATAGACAAACATATTCAAAAGAGGAAGTATTTTAGTCACACGTCATGATTTGTTTCACTTCGTATCATTCCAGCCGAAAGACGTCCACTGCTGTAGATAGGCCTCCCCCAAGCACCACCACTTCGACCGATTCTATGCTTCCCGCATCCAGCGGTTTCCTGTGACCTTCATTACACCACAAGGTCATTGGTCCATCTTGTGGGAGGCCTTCCAACGCTACGTCTTCCGTCTTCACTTTGTATGCACAAAGATAAAAACAAAGTTAGAAAAGAGTTCTCAATGAAACCTCGTAGGTTCTACAGCAATGTTTAAGCATGATTTTTAGGTATAGGAAATGCACTCAAAATTGGTGTAATTAAATACTTGGCATAAATGATAATGGTACTGCTCACAGTGCAAGCAAGAAGGAGCTTAAACTTAAAAATAATCGAGACCCAATTAGAGATGGCGGTAAAAAAAAAAATAATTGCAGCAACCGCGCATTTCCGTAATGTCAGTAGTTTTTAAAATCAAATCAAGACTATAAAATAATTTGTATGGAACACGAAATGGCTCCAGTCAATCGGCTCAAAGTGGAACGATACTAATCGAGAAATTGATCGGTCGTGACGTCACAGACCCCAATGTTCGGGCACAGGTCCGATGTTTTTGCCCCACCGCTTTCCTCGCAAACATTTTTGATGTTTCGTAATAAATGTAACAGTGACAATGAATTTGGTAATTCCGCTACAACAATAGCAATCACAATAATGTTTTTTTTGGATTTTTGTCGATATTTTCAAGTTTTTTATCCGTCGATGATCTTTTGGGAGCTGAGACTGAATTGTCAATAGTTGACAGGTACTTCACGATTTTATGTTGTTACTGTTGAGTTTAAACCGATTACGTTATTGTTACGTTTGGTTTCAATAAGTGACGTAACTGCTTTCAAGATCGATTATGATTCTACTCATGATGTTAAAGCCAGTTCTTTAACATATAATTACAGCTCAAATATGTGTTCTTGCAACACAAATCACTTCAACAACCTATTTTGGAGATGAAAGGCATCAACACATTCAGCAGCTTTTTTACAAAAACCAATGAATACAATTTGAGGTTTTATTACACAGACTGGTTTTATTGGCAACAATAAATTGATGTACAACAAAGGAAACACATGAAAGTCTAAAATAGAACCTTATTGGAAATTGATGTCTTTCAATCAGTCGGAAATTGGTTTTGTGGAAGTGAAGTTAGTTTCTTCTATCAATTCAAACTACCTGCTATAAAATATAGCTTCCGGATTTGGGATATTTTGAAAATATTTCGGTGGATTCAGGCATGGCTTTTTATCAGATTCCTTTTATGTTGATGATGTGCAGGTTTTAATAATTTGTAGTTTAGAGATCTACTTTAGACGTCTGCTGTTCCTGCTTTATTACTAGTTTTACGTTTGGTGTTAGCATCAATTTTGAAAAGCGTAGATACTGCTCAAGTTAGAATTTGATGACGTGTCCTACATACTCATGTACACAATTTTAATTATCGAGTTAACCGACTCGCTTAGTCACTACTACAATTGGTCTTAACATTTTAATTCTAGCAACTTTTTCACGCAACACTGACTAAGGCAGTTTAGCTAACAGATCAAGCCGTTTATTACAAGAAAGACAAGATATTGTCTGTAAGCATTAAAGGGAAACCCGGTCGTTTGCATTGGAAACTACCCGATATAAATATTAAGATGGAAAAGTGAAATCTAAAGTTTTGTGTAATGAAACAGTTTCCTATTGCGAAGTTAGGTTGATTATTACGAGTTTTACTGTCGTTGTGTGTGGTGTAACTTTGAATGTTTGTGTTGTTATGGATTCAGGGTTAAATGCCTACGTTTTAAGTGTTTTTTCATACCCATTTATCGGTATGTGTGTGTGTAACTGACATCAAGCAATGGACAATACTGACAAACTATTTTTTTTTTTTTTTTTTTTTTTTTTTTTTCAACAAAAGTTACATATGTGTATTTCACAAATCTTCTGCCAAACTGCAGGACAGTTTGTCGGCAGTGTTCTCGTGGACACAATTTTTAGACACAATTCTTAATAGTTTTTGCGTGATTCTCAGTTTTTTACCCGCGTTAGACATAACTTTACAAATCAATTACACTATGTAATATAAACAAAATCTAAAATATTCATAGATTAAGTTATCAATAAAATGCTCTAATTTAACATATATATTTTCCAAATCATTAACACTACCCGTTTAGACGTGATCTTCAGTACAAAATCATTAAAAGTCGGTTAATAGCGCCTTAACGGTTTAGGTTCCAGCACTAGGGACACAGACCTAAATAGTGCTTACGCAGGATATTTTTTAAGGCACTTTTAGATACTGTTTCAGTAGAAATTTCCTTAGGCAATTCGTTTAGCAATGTTGGAACTAGCCATTGTCTCGTCCTTTGACCAAAATAATTCTTCACCATAGGGACCGCGTAATTGTTTCTCTGTGTCGCTTTGCGGATTGGGCGGTTATACACTTTCTTTACTTTGTGTTCCTTTTTGTTGTGCTGTTCTAAAATTATAGTAAGCTTTACTTTTTTCTGTATAGGTAATATACTACAAATTCTAAATAATTTTTCTTACTCCTTATTAATACTATCTTTAGTTGCCCTGTTAACTAGTAATTTTAATAATCGAGTTTGCAATAGTTTAATTTTATTTAAATGTACCGGAAATGTCAGTCCATAACAATAAACTACGGTTTGGGTGGTCCCAAACCGTAGTTTATTGTTGCCTCTGCAAGTGCATGGTAAAGAATATACAGTACCCGCCTACCAACTATATATTTTAAGTTGTTAAGTTTCCCCAAAACGGAGCGCAGTCTGTTACATACAGTGTCTACATGTGCGTCCCAAGTAAAACGTTCATCAATTAATAATCCTAGGTATTTGTATTTCGTCACACGCTCAATACACTCACATTTGCAGTTTACATTGCCATCATGAAGGCATTCGTACGAGTGGCCTTTTATCGAGATACAGGCACTTTTACCTATGCGGTTATACGGGGACGATATCAACATACACTTGGTTTTATTTATATTAATAAGGATACCATTATCGTGCGCCCATTTGACCACACTATCTAAGTCTTCTTGCATTGCCGATTATGTGTTTAATTCGAGGGTTTTGGCTAGTTTGTATTTATGTGTTTACTTGATGACTTTTTTTGTAACCTGCGTCTTGTTTGTGCAGATAACTTTTTTTTCTTTCCTTTCTTTCTATCTTTACTGTAGATTATTTTATGTAATTCATTATCTTCTGCCCTTGCCCATGTTACTAGGAGTCGGCGCAACACATGTTGTATTTTTTGTGTTTGTTTGTGTAAATAAAATGAATCAATTATAAAGTCAACATTATTCTTAAAATGCTACTTGTCATTACTTACATACAGTTTATTAATATGTAAGTAGGTAATATAGCAGTCACTGTTATTGAAACCAACTTTTAAGTGTCTAATAAATAATATTCTTGACAATCTCACAACGTTATTTTACTGCCTACTATTTAACATTACAAATGTAGTGTAGTGCAAGTTCGGAACAAAAATTAGGATATTTTTTCCGGAAAATTTACTGACTGGCTTACTAGATTAAGCAACTTATGATAACATCACGCCTGTATGCCCAGAAGGATTATGCAGAGGTGTTTCCCTATAGTACACCCACATTTCGCCAGTTATGTTCCTAAGTCCCATGTAACAGGGGGCGAGCCTATCGCCATCAATCCGGACTCCGGGCTGCTGCTGAGAAATTCCAGGTGGAAAAACCCAATAACATTTTGCCCGACCTGGGAATCGAACCCAGAACCTCACGCTCAACAGTAAAACTTGCGACCACTAGACAAACGAGGCAGCAAGCAAGCAAGTAAATACGAATAATAAAAGACATTCGGTCTTCTTTCTCTGCTGCTGTCAACAATCATACGCCTTTCAGTAAGCTTTACGTAAAACAACCTATATTCTGAATTAAGTGTGTCTTACTTAACTATCAAAGCTAATTCCGATTTATCTCCCAGCTTGTTACTAATTGTAATTTCCAGCAAGTTGGCTGTAAAGTATCGTTACACAAAGGCTAGCAACCTTTCATTGCCTAGCTTGTCGTGTACTTTAGCCAGCTTTTAATACTAAATGTGGTTTGAATTGTGGCTACCACTGCTGGCGGAGAAAATAAGAGTAAATATGTAACTTATACCCAGGTAATATTTTAGATAGTCTTACAGTAAATTGTTATTTTATGTAGGTAGAGTCGTAAGAATTTGAATAGTGGAGAAAAAATTAAAACGTATATTTTCTTTACATTTCTAAGCCCACTCGTACCACAAGACACTAAATTCGTTTGACGTTAAACGTATTAAAAACATCATACTGTTTTTCGAAGATTTACGAAGATAGAATGATGATTTAAATAATAATGTTTAGTGCTAAACGCTTTAAATGATTTGTGGTGTTAGCGAACCTTATTGATATAATCTTGAGTTTTGATATCAAGAATTCTACAAGAAGAAGAATTGGCAAGAAGAGTTTTGATCTAAGTATAAGGAAAAAATATTAAAGCTTAGGAAAGGGCAGTTAGATAACATAATTGAAATTACAAAGCCAATTTCAGGGCTGAACAAACGTAAATCGGATAGTGATGATGATTTACGAGAAATCATATCCCATTAAATTATCGATAAGTAGTTAAATCTTAATTGCCACTGAATAGCTGAGGTTTGATCGATAAAGATAAGATTCACATCGAATCATAGATCATTTATCATCAATTACAGTAAGTGCTGATTTGCTGATGGCTGTGAAGTTGTTACAAAGTCTGAAACTTATTTCCTTTCACGTTAAATCGTTGAGTCACGACAATTAATTGAATCCTAATGGATTTCAGTTGTAACTAATTAATTGGAAGAATTTAGTATTCATGATGCTTTATTTATTTTTGTGTAATAGTTAGAGCTTTCATTTTCATGTGAATAACTATCCGATTTTTTTGGGGATAATTATGCTATTTAATACGTAAAATCCTGAAAATTCACACATAACATGCACAATCAAAATAATAATTTTGGTTCTTACCTCTAGGGCTGTAACCATCACAACTGGCCATAAAAATCGCCAATAAAAATACAATTAAAACACAACAGCTAACACGCGTCATAGTCATTAGTTTACACGACAAAAATCAATTCATTCTTCCACCACGCACAATTTGCGCTAATCTTACGCGTAAATTACGCGACGATACGTATCGATAATTAACGATTCATAAACATCACTATTAATCATTGTAACTGACAATAAAAACGCGGTAAAAGTCAGCCGTTTGATGTTTGAAATAATTTGAAAAAAGATTCTTTTTGACACGTGCGCTTGGGACGGTGTCGAAATTAGAAATGGTTGGAAAAAAGTGCGCGGTGCGCTTGCGACTATATTAATGACTAACGATAGTGTTTTTACTTTTTTCCGCGGTGTTGTGCCGGCGCCTAAGCCCCCACCGGCATTGAAGTGGGGGAGTTGACAACATTTTGTAAAGGGGTAATTGTGTAGGAAGGAAATGAAAAGTGACACTTTGAAAAGTGATTTATTAGTCATTGGAAAAAGTATGTAAATAACGCGCGGAAATTATGGAAACTGGGTTTTCTTTTCTGAAAGGAAGCATTACACACATAATTAATTTTACTATACATTAAACTTAAAACTCCGCAGGTTAAACTGTCTAAAGTTTAGCTCTGTGCTCTATTTCGCTGTTTATTCCAAGTTATAAGAAAATTAAAAGGTTTTTATCGAAACAGAGAAGAGAAACACTGGTTCAATCTAGCTTTGATCGAGAAGGTAACACTTATAATAAATCATATTTTTTACCTTCTTCTTCACTATATTCAGTTCATACTTAAAATCATATTGCTCGTAAAATAATTGCCTACCATAAAAGTTTCTGTACCAAAACAAATTAATGTTCTCGATCAATGTCTATAGAGAGTGAAATGATTTGCGCGTGCGCAGCGAACGGTTGCAGTCGATAGATACTACTGCAATGTTATGTTGACAAGTCTATTGTTTGCCTACATATTATTATGTCTGATCCTTAACGTCTATAGTTGTGCTAGGGAAAAGAGGGGGGATTTGTCTGCCTAACTAGCCGACAGATCAACTTATTTTTAGCATATCGATGGCACAAACTAAAGACACAAAAATACAATAGTATACATATATTTAGTAACCTATTCCGCTTAACTATTTCTAAAGGGTCATCAAATCCTGTAAGAAATCGACACGGCGACACAACCAGAACACGGCGTGTTCGGGTTGCTGAGAATGCCTCGTTGCGAAGCGAAACACGTGTCGATTTCTTAAAGGGCTTAACCTATTCCGGTTAATAATATTCTATATCTATTGTATTTTATTATGGATTTTCGTAACGTCACGCTTGAATCAATGAATTAACTAAAGACACAAAATAAAGCAACGCAAATATTATTTGCTGACGCAGCCATTGCTCAACAGAAAAAAAAGCTAAAGTAGATTTAAGGGTGGATAAATGAAGCGGCATTAGATAGAGTATAATGGACAAGACGATAATGACAATGTGAGAATGATACATTGCTGTGAGCAAAATATCCATAGCCCGTAGTTTAGGATGTTATTAATTGCCACTTGTGCACTTATGTTACGATGATTATAATGGCATGTCAAGCCTCAAATAATTACCATTTTGATTTCCTACAAATATTTCTGAATACCTACTCTAATATAATGAATGAGCCTCTTTTTGTGAACCTCCAAGAATTACTATTTTGGGGTCCAAAAAATACTAAATAACCAAGTAAATGCGCCCATTCTGATGTACAGCTCGCTGGCGGCAACCGCGGTAGCGCTCGCTTCGCTCGCTCGATTCACGCGCTGTTGGTTCAAATTCTAGCCTAACATAACACATTTGGTCGGGGTAGTTTAGTTACTGTGACCTACTGTGAGAAAAGGCCAGAAAGTTAAAAAGAGGCTCACTTATATAAAAAAGTGTACGTACATCATAGAAGCCAAAAAAAAAAAAATTTGAGGTTCATTAATTTAAAAAAGCTTACATCATTAATAATATATTTATTTATTCATAATAATATATTTATTCAAAAAAAATTACAAGGCATAAAAATTAGTACAGTTTTGCTTAAATGTAAGTTATATTCCTAAGACTTACGTGCCTGAACTAGGTAATCCTGTGTTTCAGGCGGGAAGAGCTTAAATAGACTTATAAAATAAATAGATAATCAAAAGGTTGACAATAGATCACTAATTATAAGTTGAGTAGTATAACTCTTAGTTTCTAAATTTGATAAATACTTAACGTAGGTGAAATTTGTACATATATTCACTGTAGCACAGTTAGTAAATTCTCTGTATCTTCGTAAGACATACTTTGGAGAGCATCCTTGAGAATTCTCTTACAATTTGTGTAGTTCAGGGAATAAATATTTGCTTTCGAGTTTAGTCTATTATAGAGAAGAGGACCGAGGTATAGGTAAAATTTGGATATAAAAGCATGTTTTGTTGTATTTTGTGGACAAACTATACCTTTACTTCTTTTATTAGTATATGCAGTGCTGTAGGGTAGAGCTGTGTGTTGTTTTAATACAATACCTATTATAAATAGCTGTCTAACTGTTAATATTTTACAAGATTTGTATAGGAGGTTAGTAGGAAAAAGGAAAGGGCGGAAAGTAGACACTTTGAGGATCGCCCTTTGAGCTCTCTCAATGGTTAGTAACATTGTTTTACCCGCTCCACCCCATGAGGTAATACAGTAGGTTAATATTGATTGACACAGCGCAAAGTAAACTTGTCTAATTAGTTTTGAATCAGCAATATAGCGTAACTTTTTAAAAACAAATATCAACTTGCGAATTCTATTATTTAATGCTTGTATATGTTGTTTGAACGAAAGTGTTTCATCTATTATAACACCAAGGTATTTTGTTGTATTTGCCATTTTAATTTTGGGACAAACACATTGGTTTTCTGTAGGAATTATGCAATGATGAGCATATAATGTCGATATAGTGGTTGTTGGTGTTTGCTTGCGCATCGAAAACTTAATGTAATTTGTCTTGTCTGCATTTAGTGTTAGTGAATTATGTTGAAGCCATTTATTAACAATATTGAACCCATTTTGCGCAAGCTCGTAGACATTTTTTTCTGAGTCAGCCGAAAATAGAAGGGCAGTGTCATCAGCATAAGAAACAATTTGGCCGTGATCTAGATTTAGGTTACAAAGATCGTTTATGTATATTAAAAATAGTGTAGGCCCTAAAATACTTCCTTGGGGAACTCCGAAGGACGTGTTTTTTTTACCATCGCTGAGAACATTACCAATCCGTACACATTGGGTACGATCTTCTAGATAGCTCTTAAATAGTTTCAGCTGGGTGCCTCTGATACCTATGGCTTCAAGCTTGCGCAACAGAATTTGAATAGAAACCGAATCAAAAGCTTTGGCGAGGTCCAGGAAGATTCCTACTGTGTGGTTACCATTATCAAGTTCTTGTGCTAGATAGTCAGTCAGATGGTGCACGGCATCGTCTGTTGACATTTTAGGCCTAAATCCAAACTGCCGTTTAGATAAAATTGATTTATTCTCCAAGTATTTGTAAAGTCGTTTATTCATAATTTTTTCTAATATTTTAGAAATAGTAGGCAGTAAGGAAATAGGTCTATAATTTGTCACTTGATCTTTACTGCCTGATTTGTAAACGGGGACAACAACAGCCTTTTTTAGGCACTCGGGAAAAACACCTGTCGAAAAACATTTTTGGAAAATATAAGTTAGTGGCGGTCCCAAAATGTGCCTGAACTGTTTAATAATTTTATTTGATATGTTATCCCAGCCAACTGCACAGTCGTCCTTTAAACTCATAATTATCGTTTCTACCTCGGTCTCGTCAGTGTCTTGCAACACAAAGGATGATAAAATAGTGCTACATGTAAATGGTGTGCTTGTTAGATATTGTGATTGGCCCTGAACATTTTCAGCCAGACATTTACCAACATTAACAAAGAAATTATTCGCAATGTTGGCAGATGCTAACTGTGATGAGTGTGCTTGTAATAAACCTGAAGATGACTGATTTTCTTTCGAGGTATACGTTACATTTTTAATACAATTCCATAGTTTTTTACTGTTTGTACCAGCTTTTTCTAGTGCAATTTTATCGTAGTTGCTTTTTACTTTTTTTAGAATATTATTACAGAAATTACGATATCGCTTATACGACAGTTGCAAAATTAAATTATCTGGATTAGATTTAGCTTTCATATGCAGTTTATCTCTATTTTTCATACAGCGAATGAGTCCTGTCGTGATCCATGGTTTTATATTGTAGTTTTTGTTATTTCGCCGAGATATGACCGTGTTCTTCTGAATTGCATGTTGTACATTTTTGATTAGGTACAACATACAAAACTGCGGGTCAGCGGAATCGTAGACTGGGTCAAAGTCGATATTGCGTAAGTCTTCTTCAAGTTTATTTACAATTAATCTAGAAATTGTGCGAGTGACTACTTTAGGTAATTTACAATTTAAAATGAGTAGGTTAGCATTGTGATCGGTTATTGTTGAATTAATTACAAGGGTAAGTGCAGGGAAGTTTGACTTGAGCATAATATGGTCCAAACAGGAGCCACTTTGATGTGTAGGAAGCGTGTGAGCGGGAAGCAAACCATGGAAGGCGCATACGTTAAGGTATTCCTCAGCGGATGCGTCAGCACTTTCTGGAACAATATTGATATTAATATCTCCAACTAAAACAGTATTTTTGAAAGACGACAGGTTCTGCAAGGTGTTGTTTAGAGACTCAGTGAAATTTTTTATATTTCTAAAAGAGGGGGGTCGATATAAGGCAAGTATAGCTAATTCTGACCCGATTGTAATTAACAATCTGTTACAGTCGTGCATATTTGGTTCCTCGACTGACACATTGAGATGATTTCTTGCATAAACTATCACCCCATCGTTCTGATTGTAGTTTATGTTACTTTTATACATATTATATCCCGGTATTAGTGGTATGTTATACTGTTTGGAAAGCCAACATTCGGTTAGTACAATAACGTCACAGTTTATATCTAGACGTTGTAGAAAAATGCAAAAATCATCGAAATTTTTAAAAATGCTGCGAATATTTTGGTTTAGTATGGTTAGTGGACTAGTGTGGGAGGAGAGATATTGTTTACAGTGTTCAACGTCACAAACGTGGGATTCAGATACAGAGAAATTATCTATGTCATTAATTAAATTATTAATCATAATTATAAAAAACAATACCAAGGGCTTAAAAAATACGTAATTAACGGCGCTCTTAGGCGCCTCCATAGTCAACAGAATTGATGTACCTTTTTTCAGCCATTATTTTCGCAGGGCAGTCAGAAGCACTTGTCTTGTGATTGCTCGGCTTTTTGAAGTGCAAGCAAGTAGCACATTTTGGTTCCTCAGCCTTCTTTGTGCATTCTTTAATGGAGTGACCCTGATCACCACAGTGGCCACAGGTAATGGTGGTTTCACGACATGACTTGGCCGCATGTCCATACTGCTGGCACTTATAACAACGTGTGACTAGAGTAAAGTCTCTCACAGGGCAAGACGACCAATTTACAAACACTCTATCTTTTGATATCAGGGCTTTCCGTATGTCTGCAGATACTTCTATTATATAATTACAGGTCTCAGCGTCCTTCTTACCTGACTTATGGCTTAACTTAATGGTGGTTAAAAAGGTCTCGAGGCTGCAATCCTGAAGGGTCTCTGCTAGATTCTGGTGGAATAAACAAGTAAACACTTCCTTCTCTTGCATGGATGACGGCACTCCGATAACTACTATTCTAGGCTTCCTTTTTGGGGATTCGTCTACTGTAAGGCCTGAATTTGATAGCTGCATCGATTTTTTCACCTTCTCAATATCGTCCTTTGTTTCAGTGCTGATAATGACACCGCCATTTCTCGTCTTACGAAGTCCTCTTACCTGCAGTTTCATTTGCTCGGGGCATATAATTTTTTGGACAAGTGTTTTTGTCTCCTCACTCGACTTCAGTTTGTCGTTAGGGTATATGGCCACTGAGCTTAAATTTATCGGCTGTATAAAATTGTTGGTACCTTTTTTAACCATCTCAGCAAAGGAAGTTCCCGTTACCGGTTTCATTGAAGCTCCGATGGACAGCTTAAGGTCTTGCAGTTGCTGCGACAAATCAATTTGGTCTTCGAGTGTTTGGACGGTGGAGTGGGCCCGGACGGCTCTCATCTTAAGGGACTGGTACTGAACGGCCATCTGTGATGAGCCGTGACTAACTTTTCGGCATAGGGCACTTATACGCAGTTTTTGCTCCATGTTTAATTTGCCTTCTGTTACAATAGAGCACACTTCATTTAGGCACTGCTCAATGGACGACATCCAGTTCTGGATTTCCGGCGTAGGTATCACTTCCATCATGACATCTTCTCTTTGGCTGGGTGGTTGAGGGTGAGATGTGAGTGCGGGCTCGGGTATAGGTGCAGGTGCAGGTACTGGTGCGGGCACAGGTGTAGGAGGTGGGCTCCGAGCACATCTGCCACCCCTGCTGAAGGGACTTGTTGCCATTGTGATACAAGTTATTTACTTGTTAATCACATAAAGATATTTTCACAGAAACGATTACACATGGTATGCTTACGTATGACACAGTTTGCTTTACTACCGGCTATTTGGTAAAACCAGGTCACGATTCAGCAAGTAATTATTTATTTATTTTAATAAATGTTCGACACGTCTGTTCACTACAAAGTATAAAACTTCTATCATTAGAAGTTCAATAAATTTTTGAAGGATCTGTTAAATATTTGTAATTATTAAGTTGTGACGTTGGCTCGTTTCCAAGAGTTCCCGTAAATATTGACAAAAAAAATGCTGGTAAATGTGACAAAAAAGATGCCATACACTATTGTTGTACGGGCCGCAATCATGTTGTACGCTGGAACTTTTATATGGAGGATTGGCAATATTTTTATAAATTGAAATTGTCATAGGCGCCATCATATAGTGCCAGTGGTGGTTTAGTTTGATTGCTTAAGAGAGATCCTTCATCAACATGGTCAGCTCTATAACCAAAAGGATTGCTTCTACCTTGAGTTTATTTGATTATCTTTGGAAAGACTGATTCCCAATACTCCGTTTAATAATAATACCGGCGTATCTCTACGTTAACGTCGTGGTGGGGCTTGCGTGCTCCAAACTCTGGGTCTGTGCCGGTAGAGTTTACTTTGCCGGAACAGGTATGAACTAGTATGAGGGGCCAGACCAAGAGAGATTTAGAAACCCGCAGGGCAGCATGTGGCGTTGGGCAGTAGCGACCCCACGGACCCTATCTCTCGGAAGAAAACTTGTTCCTCATCTCTTGGCTTGCCTTTATTGGCCGACTGGAGTGAACACTGACGAGGAACAGAGCTCCCACCTCATTCTTGGCCGGCTTGAGTGGAGATTCGCAAGAGCAAACGTGCTCGGAGGAAGGAAGTATTCCAGTAAGTGCTCGTAGGGATCTTGACCATCTTCCGGGCTCTGGGATTATTCTGAAAGCCGTGGAATACCTCTCCACTTTTCAAGCACCTCAGGACATGTTGCCCCCCTGTCGCTACAACACTATGTGCTAGCGACAGTTTTCGGAGGCCCATTATTGAGTGTGCAAGTCACCCGCTGCCATTTTATCTGTGTTTACTATAACATTGATCAGGCAGCGGACATAGGCCTTCCATAGTTCAAGGTAACCAATCCATTATAGCCATCCAAACCCATAGCGCAATATTTTTTTACATATATTTTTTTTTTTACAATAGTCCTGCACCTACCGGGGGTTGTCCTTTGGTGCACTTGCATGGTACATACAGGGATAATCGTCGGTTGGTGCCCCATTCCATTTAAAATTGTCAAATGAGCCTCTGCGAGTTGGCTTCGGCCCCTCGTAAGCCTACCAAAGGACCGGGATTCCATGGTCCCAAGATATATAAACACATAAAAATAAAAATAAAACCTCACATAAAATAATAAAAACAGTTAACACATTTACACACATTAGAACCGGGAGGAACTGACCACTGCTCACAGTGCAGTAAGCAAACGTATCCAGTGGCGCAGCTGTGGTGAATCCCACCGGTCGGCGAACACGCTTAACAAACTGTTGCTACTGGACCTAACACGCCTCAGCAGCGACGCACACTGCTTCCTTATAAGAGCATGGAACCCATCAGTGTGCGCCTCTGCGAACATAGTCGTAGCACTGCAGAAACGTGGTAGCCCCAGTAGCACCCTAAACGCGTTGTTGTATTGAACACGCAGGGCGTTGTATGACCCAAGAGTGTAGTTAACCCACAGGCTGCACGTGTATAGTGTTTGGCAGTAAGACTTAAAAAGAGTCACTTTCACTTGGGTACTGCTACACGCGAACCTGCGGGCCAACATATTACACCGGACAGCCAACGCCCTACGTGTCCTTTCCACATCCGCGTTATCCTGTTGGTCCTCGGAAACCCAGTGGCCCAGATACTTGAACTGAGCGACTCTATTTATGGGGGTACCAGCTAAGGTGACTGTAGGTACAGTCATGTAATTTTTGCCCCGCCCTTTAAATACTAGGAGTTCACTTTTCTTCGCGACTCAGGCATAGGACTCACAAATCCGCACCATCTTTCGCAGACCGCCGATCGATGGACTCAGCAGTACCATGTCATCGGCAAAACTGCAGATATTGTTGAGACAAATTCCGTCTATGTAGCACCCGACATTGGCACTGTTGAGTTCACCTACAAGCCGGTAAATGTACAGTTTGAAGAGCTTCGGTGAAGTCAGTCCACCCTGTCTTACCCCGCACTGCAACCTGTACACATCCGCGAAAGAGCCTGCCCATCTGACACAATTTTTCTGGTTGATTTCCGTTTAGATAATTATCCTTACAGCGCCGCACACTCATAATCACCACGGCCATTTTCATTTTACTTAATTAGCAAATATATTTGTAATAAATTAATTTATTTTTGGAAAATTCGTCTGTCTGTCATATTTTTAAATTGTTAAAATGAATTGTGAGCACGAGTATTTTATTTATTTGTTTTTGAGAAAAATATGCCAGTCATAAATACAAGTTAATAATAACGTAATATACTTAGTCTGGCCATAAATACTGTTACAATTAAAAATAAGAAAGATATTACATTTGAATTTGGAATCTGTCATTTTTATACAATTGTTCATTGAGTTTTCTAATTTTGGCGCCAATACATTGTACAATATTTTGCGATATTAAAATGGAGTGGTGTGATAAAGAGAACCAAATCGCTGTGATTGCATTACACAAAGTTGGTATGGAGCCAAATGCAAACTCTCCATACGCTTGGTATTAGTCAAATGTTTGTGTACCGGGCTATTAATAGGTACAATGAGGCCTCCTCTGTTTGTGACAAAAAAAGATCTGGCCGTCCACGTAGTGTTCGTACGAAAAAGGTGGTCAAAGCAGTAAGGGAAAGAATTCGAATAAGAATTCGAGTCCCATATAAGTTTGGTCAAGATCTGATGAGGGTTTTTTGAGTTAGCTGCAATAATACGTATTTTTCCCACCTAGTTTATGTGGACGATGTTCTAATAGTTCCTGTATTCAAATTTTTGTCGGAGGTTTGTGTAGGTACCACAACTAAAAAGTAAAAAATAAAAACTTTTTTTACAAAAAATAAAACCGACTTCCAAAGAAAAACTACAAAGTGAATAATAACTTTGAATTCGGAAGTTGGTGGCAAAAAAACGAAAATACCAAACCAAAGACACCGACTTCCGAAATCAAAGTTATTATTCACTTTGTAGTTTTTCTTTGGAAGTCGGTTTTATTTTTTGTAAAAAAAGTTTTTTTAACTGATAAGTAATTTAAAAAAGAATAGGGTGGTAAAATCGAAACAACTACTGAAGCGGTACGCAAAGGGAGGTCACAGAAAAAAAATGTTTACGGAATGAGAAAATGAGAAAATCATTACAATTGAGCAACATTCTAACAAACAAAATGACCGTATTTATGCACAAAGCTAAAGCAAAGCTTCCCAATTAGTCGGCAGAGTGGGCATTATCCGACTTCAGTGATGGTTTGGTGGGATGTTAGCTATGAAGGAGTGACAGAGACATATTTTTGTGAAAAAGGTATCAAAACATCGGCACAAGTGTATTAAGATACCATTCTTGAGAAGGTAGTTAAGCCCCTTAACAACACCATATTCAATAACCAAGTATGGTCCTTCCAACAAGACTCGGCGCCGAGTCATAAAGCTCAGTCCACGCAGTCTTGGTTGGAAGTGAACGTTTCGGACTTCATTAGAGCTGAAGACTGGCCGTCGTCTAGTCCCGATCTTAATCCGCTGGATTATGATTTATGGTCAGTTATAATGTGTAAGACTTGCTCTAAACGCCATGATAATTTGGAGCCCCTAAAACAATCCATACGATTGGCAGTGAAGAATTTTCCCATGGAAAGAGTGCGTGCTTCTATTAATAACTTACTGGCCTCAACGTTTAAAGGACTGTATTGCAGCCAGTGGAGACCACTTCGAATAAGCTTTTTATATTTTAAATTGTTTTATATTTATGTATTAAACTAACACACTGTAAAAGTAATAAATACTATTTAGAATAAAAAAATAAAAAAATATTCGTGACAATATTCATGGCAAGACTAGGTAGTTACAATCCAACCATTTTCTTAAAAAATATGTCTTGGTATGTCTATACCAAGACATATTTTTACTCTCTATAAGTCTGTATAGAGAGTGAAATGAAGCGCTTGCGCAATCCTCACGGCTCATGGAATATGGCTATACCTACTATACTGCATGCAGTTGCGATGCGATCGCTCGTATGTCAATGCTGGAGACTATTTGGTATCAGTAGCCCTGGATGGCAAAATGAGTCGACAGGTCACGCAATACCTACCTACACTACGACTTAGGAAGTGTTGATCCTGTACATCCGTTTTTTTATGATCGGCATCGAGTAAGTTTCCTAAGAGTACCTTTCACTGTTTGACACGATGCGATGTCTTCCGCCCAAAGTGTGTGAGGAGTTTGTTAGATTGTTTCTGTCTAAAATCAAAGGAAGCTTTTAAAAAAAAACACGTTTTAGTTAGTTTTTTGTTAGGGTGGCAGTTACCCTGCCAAAAAACTAGTTGAAAAGTAAAACATTACGCTCTTTTTTTGGGCAGTCGTTTAAAAAACGAAATCGTTTATGACAACACTTACGGACATAAGATTAATTCGGGGCCAAAACTAAGAATTAATGACAACACGATATGACACTTGTCCCTACTCCCGATGTGTTGTTGCCCATCCAACAAATTGAATATTACACTTGTTTTGACGGATGAACTGCTTTCGGACGGGTCCGTATCTTCGTTTACGAGGTCCCTGGACAGCTCTGTCGTATTGCCTTAATTAATGTCATGGAGCTTGCAGGTAAGTACCTAGTCGTGCTGACGATTGGGAGAAAAGATGCGGCATATACTGTGACGGAGCTCTT
The DNA here is from genome assembly GCA_963853775.1 of Xanthia togata. Taxonomy (NCBI): domain Eukaryota; kingdom Metazoa; phylum Arthropoda; class Insecta; order Lepidoptera; family Noctuidae; genus Xanthia; species Xanthia togata. The sequence continues at coordinate 2,781,052 of OY970801.1, forward strand.
CTCTTACTTCGCTTTCGCATGGGTCCGTATCTTCATTTAAGAGGCCCGTGGACAGCTCTGTCGTATTGCCTTATTAATGTCATAGAGCTTGCAGGTCCTGATGAGCTGTCGAGGTGCTGACGAGTAGGAGAAATGGTGCGGCATATACTGTGACGGAGCTCCTCTCTTACACTGTGTTTGGGATGGGTCCATGCAGATCCAATCTGGCCAGGTGGGGTATCATCTGGCTAGATTAGATCCTCGCGGCCAACCTGAGCCCGCAGTTGGTCCACAGATTTCTCATATCATATCAGTTGGCCACTGCAGTTCGCGACCCCCTTGGTCACGAAGTGCAGTGGCAAATATGGATAGTTGTTCGACCGAAGTGAAGAAGTGTGGGCAAACTATTGAGAAACATAATTATGTTACTCAATAGTTCGCCTCTATCGTCTGCTGCACTGTCTTCCAAGGGGAAGTTTTTTCGGGGTATTGGTTTCCATACAGGGGTTGACGGCTGTCTCTTTCCTGATTCCCCTTCTCAACAGAGCGAGCATCACTTGCACCCATCCGTAACCCCGGAAAATATTGTCTTGTCCTATACACGAACTTATGATCACTATATTTTGGTAATAAAGTGGTGTTATTATTAATAATGTTGCTGAAAGTTCTTAGCGCCATTTACTGACTAGATATGTAATTAAACTGTCAATGAATAACGCTATCTATCGGCTCCATGTCGTATCAAGAAGACAATCAATAAAGTCGAAGCCTTTGCCCTTGCTAGTACTATTTTGAGCCACTAGAGGCGCTGCGGTCGCATAAAATAATTGCATTACGGTTAACATCTTTCATCTCTTTCATTCATTTAATGACGTTTTACGCTAGAAAGGGATAGCTAGAATCGTGTCAATGGAACGTAACGTAAACACAAGTTGTCAGTTGTCGAGCTAAATTCCACGGTGGCGGGCTACAGAAATAATTTAACTTTAGTTTAATTTGTTACATCGAGTGTTTAATACTATATTACTTAAACAGTAATTATGTAGGTCCGCGTTAACTTCTACAGTGCTGTTTAGTGTGTTGATGTGGTACCTTTAACCGTTTTCTGTGATGTCAAGCTGTTGAAATAACGGTATTGTTGTGCTGTGAACCACTGGTTTTGTATCAAATCGAACACACCTAGTACGGAGCCCGTTTTTGTTAACAAAAAGTACAGGATGCAACGCGTGTGATTTTTGACTGACCTTATTTACGGTAAGAGTACTTGTGTACTAGTAAAGTAACAAGAGGCAACATTTTGTTACTTATTGCAAAATGTTCTGTCGAGATGATTACGACGTTGCTTGATCTTATAATCATATTACTCTGTTTCTTTATTATGCGGTAATAGCAAATTTATTCACATTTTGACATTTAAATTCAGAACCCCAAATCCGTCATTTGTTTTTTTTTCATTAGGCACAGTCAACTGTTTTTCTTATATTTTCTTTTTCCAATTTTTTTAAAAGCTTGACCAGGATATTAAGGTCAATATTTCTCACCTATGATTCATAAACATAAATAGCAGACATCGAGAGTTGAGCAAGCCGCGACCTTGTTGCAAAGGTCCCCATTTGCCATTCTCCACCGGTTTGTCACGCACGTTTATCCGTCTGTGAGAGAAAATACCTAAATTATTGCCTAATTTATTCATGTCAGTATCGTGAAGTCGGTACTGTTCAGGTACCTATTCTGCGTAATTATCTTGCTAATTATTATGCTGATTAGTTGGGTCAAGTCAACGGTCAACAGTCTCTTCTGAAGGTATATAAGAGCAAGTTTTAATAAAAAGAAATGATTCCGGAAATCCTCCTCTGAATCCCTTACTTACTTTATTTAATTTTAGGTCACTGCTTTAGGCTAACCGATAGAAAAACACTCCAATAGCATCACAACAAAAAACTTCCGAAGTTTATTCCCAAAAATTCTTCTTCATATCGGTCCATCTTCAGTTACCACCCTATTACCGATTGTATTCAGAAGATCAATCAAGTAGGCTTACCTACTTCTCTAAACTGCAAGAACAGGTTTAAAATTATGCTCATTGGTTAAAATAATAAAAATTGCAACCTACTTATTAGTAAGGGCTTGCCACTTAGCAGACGATGCTAAGATATCTGGGCTAGTGGTTTGATCTCAATATGCAATATTGCTATTTTTGTACTCGCGTTTGTGGTTTTGACGATACTTAGTAGTACTTATTACTTTGGCTTCCTCGAATACGAATGCATCTCTTATAATGACGAAACAAATGTTAGTCATGCGGTCGCTGGACTTCTACAAGATGCGGGAATACGGGTCTTATTGCATGGTATACGAAATCGAAAATAAAGTGTAGTTTTTTTGTATTCTGAGCCCGAAGGGTCATAGAATAGGTCCCTACTTTCCAGAAATCAAAGAATGAAAAATATGCGTCATTGAATGTATCCTATTCGGATTCTGCCCTACAATTTATAATGATTTTCGAAAATTATATTCACATTAGAAATCTACTCTAATCGGATTGCAATCATACATTCTTGATGGTGTCAATTTAGAATTTCTATCATCAAACCAGTAAAAGAAATATAATCCACCCCAACTCTAATCAAAGTAAACAGAAAACTTTGGCGAAACCGTAATCTCTGCCAAAACTCGTCCATGTAAGATGCTGACCTCTCATAGCTGCTTGAAATTCAGCTCACTAACCCAAGTGAAAACATTTAACAAAGTACTTTCTTCAGTGGAGAATCGGAGACCTAGTGTTGGTCGCACGTGGTCCTATTGGAAAGCCGGTAACAATGGCGATTTAACGTGCCCGATACTGATAAACGGGTTCTGAACAGATATACCCAGAGATTGTATAAGTATTGTCAGCGAATATGATGGGAACAGACATGCATGGTAAGTCAGTGGAGGAATACGTTGCAGTACAAATGGATGAAACACTGGATAAGATCATACATACACAAGATAATGCATTTGTTAAAGGATAAAATTGAATCGATATTGATAAATCGGCACCTATAGACCTCAAAACCAAAGAAAAGGTTTGCCAATAACTAGAGACAAGTGTTGAAAATTTTAGAGATAGAAAGTTTATAGCAATGAATTGTCTCATACATGACGTGCCAATAATTTAATCGAAATCCATACCTTTCGAACACAGCAATGCAGCTGAATAGCAGCTGGCATAGTATAGACAGGTAGGTGGTGAAACCCCTTTCCCTTTCCTTTCAGCTAGTATTAAAGCCAATATTTTGAATTTGTTAAAAATCTTCGTACAACTTTTACTTTGTACTAGATTTTTTTCTAAATACCTTGAAATACATATACCTTTTTAACTAGCATGACGAACTTTCTTCAGGTGACAGGTTTTAGTTCCACGTGGTCATTCGAAAGCTGGTAGATAGGTAACAAAAAGCCGATTTGATGTGCTTGAGACAGAACCAATCGACCTACGAAGACATGATCATTCGTGTAGTAATAAACGCTGACACGATAGTGACAATGAAGAAAAAAACTGTCAATGTGCATTTGCATTTCCTAAGATTTTCATATCCGGAGAGTTGCGGACGTATGGCAAACTTATATGGATAAAACAACGCCAAGATAACTAGACAACACCGCCGTTTCCTAATCTCTCCCGATACTGGTGAATAGGAAATTTAAATAGGCAAATGACTAGAGGTTTTGCTAAAAGAAGAACCACGCATGCCGTTTTCATAGAATCTGACTCTGAGTGGCAGTGAAGACGAAACATTTAATTTTAGATCAGAAAGAAGAGAGACCTTTGACTAAATTGTTACTAATCGAAGGCAAGGAAACACAAATAAACCTCCAATAAGTCCTTCACATTAATTATCAAAATCCTCGATCGTAAAATCGCAATCTTCCACGGGGAATCTGTTTGTATTTGGAAGTTGGCGAATACTCTGAGGATCCTATCCTTAATGTTAACAGCCAAATAGGCACTTATACTACCCACATTCTTGAAATTCAGCCAACACTGGACCGTGAACTAGGTGCACTTTCTAGATAACCCGCCTTAGCACGTGGCCTCTATTCGAGAGCTGTTTAAACCCCACAAAGAGACGTTGTCTGCACACAAAAGACTCTTAAACGAGTTCATAAACAAAACAATCTTGGAGTATAAAGTGAATTCAATGTTATTTTATTTGGTTACTATACGGTCGTAGCTTGCGAGCGAAGCTGCTCGCTGCTTCACTACTGGAAATCTTTTACTTGGCAAGCACTGGAAATCGGCATTTCCTAGAACCAATTCGAAGACATGACTAATATTCACCAACCCGCATTGAGCCCAGGATTACGGTCCAGTTACAGTGGGAACATTATAGCCTGATTTTCTAAGTAGTGGAAGTCAAGGGGAAAGGCCTTGACCAAGCGGTGGGATCATACAGGCTAACAGTAACTGACGATTTCTTCCGAGGACTGGGCAATTATAAGGCTTATAACTAGGTAACAATAATTTTAATTCCCTGAAATGTGTATGTGCCTATGTCTTAGGAGTCAGTGAATCTCCGTAACAAACGAGACAAAGCCACAGTTTGATAAAACGGGACGTTACAACAATAAGCAAATGGTATAAAAGAAAACAGGATATATCTATGTAAAGAAAACACAAAATGAAAAACGTTTAACTGTGTGGTGAGGTGAATAAATGTAGGGGCCGAGTGTGTGGTGTGTGTGTGTGATCCGTAATTTCGAAGCTGGCTGACCAACCTCTCTTCCAAAAAAATAACAACCATGAAAGCTACAGCTACAGTCAAAATATTTTTGTAATCAAAAGGGATTAAAAAAAAAAAACATTGGCCCACACTAGGAATTTCTCCTGTATCGTGGGTACATTTACAAACATTTAAACTCACATATACAAACGGCCAGACCCGGAACAACTACTTGTAGGTCATACAAATATTTTGTTCCGTGCGTGAATCGAACCCGTAACACAAAGCGCAGCAGTCAATCGCTTAACCACTGCGCCAACCATGTCATCAAACTTTAATTTTGAAGATAACTAAATAACACTACAAAGTGTAATAGATAAATAGTTAACACAGATCCAGACTAACCAACATTCGTTACATCACTGAAACAGAGTAAAAACAGAAAACTAAAATAAAACATATTTCAAACAAACAAACAAATTTTGCACTATCATAATTCCAGCCTGGAATCACCCACTACTGGGTAGACACTACGCCTTATTTCGTGAAAATTTTTTTTAATATCCAGTCAGGTAAAAATATGACAAATTTTGTTCGTGGTCGTGTTTGATTCGTTTAGCGTTACGTCTATGTGTGGAAATCGATGACTACATTTATATTGGGTTCCCATCTAAAAACAAAAATGTAAGTGATAATCTTCACTCAATATAATAAAAATGAAATTATGTTTTTGGTAAACGCATAACTTGAGAACGGCTGGTCCGATGTTTGTAGTAGTCCAGGTTCTTACGGAAGGAAAATGACAAAAGTTGAGAAAATTGGTGCATTTTCTATGGGATTTTTGTAAGAAATTTGGACAGGACAACGTCTCGCGTCTGCCGGGTCAGCTAGCAGCAAATAAATAAATAAATTTTGTTGTAAGTGAGATGATAGAGTACCTAATTTAAGTGCTAAATCGACATAATTATTTACTCAAGAAATCTTCCTACATTTGCCATGATTAACGATGGGTCCCTCAATATAGTGCTTGTAAGAACATACAGTTACTAAAGCAATTACTTGCCACGATTTACGACTTCCTGTAACACCAATTAGGTCTTAGTATTTAGCAAAAGTTATTGTTACTGTTTATTGCTAAGCAATGTGAATAGTTGAAACAGTGGTAAAAGGAAACTATTATACTTAGTTTGATTAAATAAAAAAGCCTCATTACTTTCTGGTTACGTAACGTCCTGGGGACGTCATGACTTCTGGAACACATGACTCCTGTCTGTGAGACGGAACGCCCATGATTCACCACGCAGGTTTTCTGACTATATAACTGGCTAAAATCTTAGAAAAAGGCACATCCCCAGGTAGAAAAAAAAACAATAAAATTAAAAACCCGGCTGTGGTTTGGTTGTCGTTTTGTTTTGGCCGGCCGGCCGTCTTTTTGAGCTTCACAGTAATCGGGTAGAAAGATGAAAACATAAGATAAAAAGCTCTTAGTAACACTTGAAATACAAGCCGGTTTTTGGGCACAAAACAAAGAACATTAATGCTTTGCCAAATCACTACCGTAGAGAGTTCGTGATACAAACATAACGGTGTTTAGGGGACGACAGAGACACTGGTGTAAACGATATTACAATGACCGAGTTTCGAGAACGAGTAGATGCCTGCATAATTAGCGGGTACGGAGACCGGTTCATATTAGAAGCATGATTCTTATTGAAGAGGTGGAAGGGCGGGGAATTAAAATGGCAGTTATTACTTAGTGGCTAAAAATGACGAGGAGTATATTGGTAATGTCTATAGTAATAAAGTGAAATATCTAGAATATTTAACCCCTCTACTTCAAGTAAATTCACAACAGCTGTCTGTAGGACACTACTACACTATCGAATTCACATGATTGTATACTAGAATAACTCGATAAACAATTTGGAATTTAAAGAATCTCATGCTCATTCAGCTTATAATGGTAAAGCTGTACTTACCCATTCGAAAGTGTAGTATTAAAACCAGATATTAGATCATCAATGATGACTTCCTCTGTAGACCACATTCTAGCAATAAATATACATATAATGATTATTCTCGATCCCTCTCTTCACAAAAACGAGAAATAAAACGTACGTAGGTACCTACATCAGTGTTAGTTACGGTTAGTGCAGTGATTGTCAAATATTTTTCTTCACTTTACTTAAATTCTTCATTTTGAAAGGCCAATTAATGCTTGGTTGCCCAATTTACCAATAGCAATCTTAAAAAACATGATAATTATGAATGATTTGTTTTGTGCCGTAGAGAATTTATCAGTCGTAACCGTGAGATAGACTACAAGGCTAGTTGGCAGTAAAAAATTAAATAAAAAGACTCATAAGAGCTATAGTAATTAATCCACCGTCGTCGCGTCGTTTCATTATAGCGGAAATCCCACCGGGCACACAGCTTGTAGGTAACTAAAAAGTGACCTAAAACCTGTGTGGTGCCCGAAGAGATTTAATGCCAAAAAATGTCGAACTCCCATACAAACTTTCATCCCCTATTAACCCCTTCAGTGGATGACTTTCTAAGGAAAGATTCAAAAAAATCTTTAAAAAAAGTCTTTGTTAATATATTACAGGGAACGCTTGTGTAAATTTCTGCCAGTGGGTTAGCCTGTGCGTTGTCTGTCAGTGATTGAGTGAATTTATGAATAAATTTAAGAATTTTATTTATTAGATATTATTTTATAGGTAATAACAGCACCCTGCTAAGCACTGTACCTTCACCCATAACAATAGTTGGTACAAACTTACGATATGACATGCCAATCTTACATTTTTCTCGATAAAGACACAAAACCACAGTAGGCCAAGGTTTGAGTAACGCTTGGTTCGCAAAAATCATAAAATTACCAACATTTTTAATAAATACCTCACACATAACCAGTTTTCAATGGCTTCACCTGATGCTAAAATATTCAAAATGTCTGCCGATATATCAGTGACTCAGAAATCAGAGGAACGCGTCAATTTGCGGTTCTATACGATTTCATTTGAATTATATATTACATTGCATTTTATTTTTATTTATTTATATTTATTAAAATTGAATACCTAAGTAAGTACATGTATTAAATTTTAAATTATGGGCAAATTCCTTCCTGCTACTATCATTAAACCAGAAATCACGTCAATGTTAACTTGTATTAAATGACTAAAATTCCGTTTTGTAGCTAACCGCACTTACCTACCTAAATAAATAAATAATTACACATAGGTACCTATGCAATGAACGTCAGAACTACTTATTGTATATACTATATGATTTATTCGGTATTCAGATAATAAGTATGACAAATAAAATAAATAGATACCTATAAATACATTATTTCTGCGAAATTTTAATTAGCTACCAAGCGACTATGAAGTGTAGGTTAGGCAATATTTACTATGCCCCAAAGTTTCTTGCCTATAGACGTTGAAAATTGGGCATTATTATAATTATCTTATCTTAATTCCTCCAGACCGAATTTTTTCCAATCTCAGTGGACACTAGCCATATCGATGTTAAGTTCCCTTCAAAATGGTTGAGCGTAACGGTGCTGATCCATGCATCATGTTCGTGAACGGGGGCGCCACGTCGTCAGGGACTGGTCTTATCTGCCACGGCTTATTTTTTTTTTTTTATTGTTTATTACGGACGCTTTTTACGTCCATGCCTATCTACATTGTTCTCACATATATAATTTAACATGAATGATGTTACCAATATTTTGTAACAATATTATGATTGAAAAGAGTTCCGTGGAGTTTCTTGCCCGTTCTTCTTCATATGAACCTACGCTTTGGAATGGGCAACTGGCTTCATATTACTAACTGACCCCTTGACAATTAAAAAGTGCCTGTAAATGGTTTAATTGAAATAAATGCTTTGAGTTTGAGTTGAGTTTGATGCGAGGGATATTATAGTGCGCAAATGTGTGCGCAAACACAGGTGAATTCATTCTTCCCTCACACGCGACGCTTGCACGCGATGCACGGGGGTATCACACCGCCAACTCCCAAACTCCGGGCTGTTACTGAGAAATTCCTAATGGAAAGACCCAAAAACTCTTGGCCCTACCTGGGAATCGAACCCAAGACGCCATGCTCAGCAATCGCGGTTGCGACCACGAGAGCAAAACGGGGCAGTTATTATTATTATTTATTTATTCACATAATCCACTCACAAACATCCATCATCATTCATCATCCATCTTTAACAAATTCACTTAGGACAAAATAATCTAGTCTTATAGCCAATCGACCCGTAAATACGCATTGACGTGACCATCTTCCTGGACCTAATATTTATTTATTTACTACTTGGAAGATCAACAGCATGTGATGATCAAAATAGGAGATATTTTATACATAGCATCACGCCTGCAATTCCCAAAGAGTTAGGCAGAGGTGTGCCTGCAGTACACCCAGATTTGGCCAGATGTGTTTAATAATAGGGACGAAATCAATTGCCATCAACCAGGCACAGATCCAGACTCCGGGCTGCCGCCAAGAAATATCTGATGGAAGAACCCAATAGTACTTCGCCTGACCTGGTAAAAACCAGTTACAAGACCTGGTAACAAGGAAAATTCATTTATTTAGCATAGACTAAAACTGACCCCAGGACCTCACGCTCAGCGGTCGCGCTTGCGTCCACTAGACTAATGAGATAGTCCTTAAACTTGTAGCTGTACACGAACTTCTCCGTCCTTACAGACTTCCGTGACGGGCCGTCACTAACAGCCTGGCCAGCAGAGACATACCTATGACAGGAGCTTGCCAAGAGGCCACGACATGGGCCCGTTGCGTTATAAAATGGATGGTGAAAATATAAAAATGTAACCCTCAAGGGTCTCCCAAAAATGTAAGCTTTTTTAATAAACTGACTCACCCCGAACGCATACTTAATTCAACTTTTCATATCAGCAATCCACTTTGCCATCGGTTTTCCTAAAATCGTTTTATCTACAGTTTGTTGGTATTACTGCTCGGTTTTCTTTCATGATCTCGTAAAGAAAATAAGAAACATCCACTATTGTTCATCAACATCATCATCCACAGCCCGAGCCACCCACAGCTGGGCATAACCCTCTCTTTTCTTGTGCCAATCCCCACGCTCCTGTGCCAGCCTCATTCCCGTTTTTCCCGAGATGGGACTCTGCCCATCTCACCGCCAGACGACCGACACCTTGTCTTCCAGTACTTGGACGCCACTCGGTCACAGCCTTACTGCACCTGTCATCACTACGCCTTGCCAGGTCTCCAGTCCAACTCCCCTTAAGTTCCATAATACGTTTTCCGATATCGAGGACCTTCGTAAGTATTCGGATTTCGACGTTTGGAACTCGGTCTATTGGCCTTATGCCAAGCATGAAACGCTCCATGACATGTCACTTATATTGCTGGTAGGTAATTACCGACAAAATATATCACTTAGAAAACTAGTTACCTTTACGTAAACTGAGTTACCTAATAGGTTTCCGCGGTTCATTGATGTCAACGTCTTGTAGTCATTTCACTTGCATTGAAATACTAACAGTAAGTGTTAGATTTCACACTGATTTGAAAACAGTATTTCAGTGTGTCGTTTTGACGCAATTCACCGGAGAATTTATGTGTATTTGTGGTCCAATTACAAAATTAATTTTGCAAAATTATGCATGACATTAGATTGTGTTGAAAGAGTTTTTGACAGTAATTTTATTTATTTCACTAGATTAGACTTTCAATTATCAAAAATGTATGGCTCCAAGCTAGCAGTTCTCCAGAAATGTGGGACAGATCCAAGTCTCCCACAGGTACACAAATCACACCCAAAAACCGAGACCTACCTGTCTGAGATCTAGAAGAGCTGTCTATGGATCATACACGAATATTTTGTTTCGTGTGATATTCAGAAGCGCAAAAATTCAGTTTTTGCACCAATCATCAACTTCCTGCCCTTACCTACTTGCTTATTAATTGGGGTCGGCGGAACACGTTTTCTTCTTCGATTCTGTCAACCGTCACGTTATCATTTAATCTCTTTTCTTTCATATCATTCCTCACAAACTCCATCCATCTTTCAACATTATCTTTCTCTGCATAACCTAAACACATAAACATCATGCCTGTAATCCCTGAAGCGTTCGACAAAGGTGTGGCTGATACGATAGTACACCCACATATTATCACCAGTTATGTTTAAGTCCAATAGGGCGAGCCTATTGCTAACAACCCTCTCTCAACTCTCCTCCTCATCCTAACTTTCATCTTCTTTTATTTTATCGTATCCACATTTTCCTTTACTTTATCACTTCAGAAGGTTTCTTATCTTGACTTGTAATCAGTAGCTTGCCTATTATAGTTGGCCAATTCAACACGTCTGATAATGGCTTTCGCTATTAACGGAATTCCTGGCAAAGTTGGATGTATTTCTAACTGGTTAATTATATAAATTGATTCCGAAGTCAATTTATTATGGTTAAAGGAAATGTAAAATGATACATATTTAAGTCCATATCCCAGAAACATTCATTGCAAGCTTGCGATCATCTTATATAAGTACGAGTACCTGTGTCAATAATTAAATGCATATTACATAACGCATATTGCACTTTTAATGAATATTCATTAAAGTGCACAATATACATATATGCATAGGGTAGGGGTGTGCAGCACTGCGCACTTTTACTACTATGTTCTCTAAAAGAAAAACAAAGCAGTTTAAAATCAACTTCAGTCTTTATTCATTTACCTAGGTTATCTTAGAAAACTTAAAAAAAGCAAATTATAGGTTACAGTTTAGGAACTATTACAAAAATTTGCAGCATCCTTAATGCGTACTTTTGCACAACGTATGAGGACAAGAGTGCGCAGCCAGGTGTGCAAGTTTGCGCACGTAGGTCAAGAGTGCGCATCACTCACAAATGTCACATTTGAAGATACCATGGCCTTCGTATGCTATGCATTTTTCGTGCCACCAGTTTTTGCATGAAATACATTCGATCCAGTCTTCAATAATTGGATCTCTGTACACTTCAGAGCAACCTGGACATGCCCAATTTTTCTTTTTGGGTGCAATTGCTGGCTTTTTTGGTTTTATAGTCTTGGTCTTTTTAGGCAATTGTTTTTCATTTTTCTTTTTATGTTCTTCTTCAAGTATTCTTTTGTGTGGAGAGCTGTTTCAAATTTCAGACCTTTTGATTCTCTTTCTATAGGGTCGCGCGACAAATGACTTTAGATACGGTGACAACTCCAACAATGTGATAGAACAAGTTGATGGAATTGTTGCTAGACTTTGCAAATCCAAATATTGGTTTGTATCGCAGTCGGAGAGTTCCTTCTCCTCACATAGCTTTCTTGCTGCCTCTAATATGTCTTCTTCTATTAAAAGCAGTTGTCTTTCATTGTCGTCGGCAATTGTCTCAGATTCTGTTGGTATGCTTGTTTAAACAAGGTCTTCAGTCAGCGATGCTACATTCATCTCAACATGATCAGATTCTAATGGTCTTTCAGTTAACAGCAGACTTGTTAGCTGCTAGCTGCTAGCTAACAAGTCGATGTCAGAAAAAATATAATTTTAAAGGGCCATATTCCCGTCACCTTAGATCCTTCAATAGCATTAGCAATAGTTGCAGTTTTAGCATAAGCAGAGGTAAAATATCGCAGCAATTTGAAAGGTGGGTATTGTTCGGCCTGGGTGGTTCCTCAACCAGTTGAAGAAACATCTATGCTGAAGAAGAAGCATAACAGTAAACACATGTCATGATAAAACACATCATATCTTAAATAAACGTCTGATACAGTGTACAAGACTGCGCGCGCAATCTTGTACACGATGGCTATGCGCACTCTTGCACATAGAGCACTAAGGTGCTTTGAAAGATCACTACTGCCATCTTTTGGCCAATACGTCATATTAATTCGAGTGAAACACGTTTCGATAGTAATTTGATAGAAATAAACATATAGAAACAACTTACCTTGATTACATTTATTATAATCACGTTTTCAAAATACTTAAATATTATAACACAGGTCTCAAATTCGGTTTTTTTCGAATATATCCTGGGAAACTATATTAAAAACGAAAAATCTTGCGCAAGCACGTTTATAACGTTAATGATACGCTGTCAACTGATGTTGGCCGCAGAAGACCGTTTCCTGATTCGAGAATCGGTCTGCGCATTCTTGTACACTACGCTATCTTGCACACCCCTACCTATTGTGTGTTATTTTACGATATTAGCAACATTTTGCAAGGTTGCAATCTTGTTGACATTTTAAAGTGTATCTATATTTTTATATTTTGCACAATAAGCAGCATATTGAGTGATATGTTACGGTATCAGCAACATTTTGTTTTGCAAGGTGGCAATCTTGTTGACAAATCTATCTATCTATATTTACTAATGCAGTGCCTTTTTCATTTTTGAAGTGAAAACTTCATTAGCGACGTTGTGCACTATTTTTGTGATGGGATTTGGGGTGACCTGATCGAAAATTCGTAAGATGGAGGGAAAGTAGGCCGGTGCTAATTATTCCCTAACCATTCCAAAATATCAAAAATGCACAACGTTAATATTCAAGTTTTCACTCCCGGAGTGCAACCCCGAACCCGTAGGATCTTTCTCTGGCGCTCACACAACAACAACAACAAACAACTTACCAAAGTTTTATCACAATCGGCCGAGCCATCTTTGAGTTTTTGTGAGACTAACGCACTAAACATGAAATGCAGTTCGTTGGTGGATGCGCATTAATTAAAAACTGATGGACTGGACCGATTTGGCTATTTTTTTGTTTTCTACTAGCCGTAATAGTCCGAATTTAGATTTTAAGGGTTTTTTTTTAAAAGATAGTCGGAAAAAAAATTGAAAACAACTGAACGTCCTTTATCTATGTAGATACAGGAAACTGTTTAGCAAATTGACTACAACTTATTGTAAAAAAAAAAAAACTAACATTGTTGACATTTGACTTTTTTAATTTATTTATTTTTATTATTACTGTAACCTTGTTGACATTTGACTTTTTTATTTTTTATTACTGTAATCCAACAAGATTACAGTAATAAAAAATAAAAAACTCACATTATTTTTTTCTATTATTACGACATTTTTACTGATTCATACAATTTCACATGAATTGTTATTTCGTTTTTTTTTTAAATTGCTGTGTAAAATTATACCTATTAGCTTTTAATATAATAGGATTTATATGCCATGGTAGACTGGTTGGAATAACCCCCCAAACGGCCGCTAGGGCCCACGCACAATGGTCCACCTGACGGACAGAGTGCGGAAACCAAACGCTAGAGCATAGAACATAGAACATGCCATGGTAGAACATGAAGGACTATTCTCATAAAATATCTATGTACCTACTAATTACCCATGTTTGCAAACCAATGTATGATTTATGTTTTAATTATTTAAATTAACAACACAATTACGGACATTCTTTAACAGTCATTAAGTTTATAACTCAAAATTGCGTAGTGTCAATTTGATAAGCAATTAATTCCCCGACAGAACTTAGTTTGCAATGTGGTATTTAATTGCTCGTTTCAAAACAATTGAATTCTCACACCATTCCCAGATCGAATGAAATCAATGTAAAGAAAATTAAAAGTGACATAGTTACGCATTGCCATGCCTTTCTCTATTGATTTATTATTAGTCTTGCAAGAGTTACAATTAAGCCTTACTTTTGGTTTATAGTTGAATACCTACTAGGCCTGTCCATAAAGCCTCTACCGGCGCGTTTTTTTCGCGCGATAATAACGCAAGCATTATTACGATAATGCGTCCCGATTCCTTGCATACAGCTGCGTTTTTACCGTGCGATATTTCTATCGTGTTCTAATACGTACAAACGAAATACCTTAACATTCGTATCCGATCACCACTAATCTATAGCTGTTCTCGTGAAGGTCGACAAGATTCTCGCGCAGACTCGTGGAGGAATATTGATAGGAAGTTACTATGCATTAAGCTTTGATTGGAGGAAGTCTGTTTATATGTTAAGTGCATTTATTTAGATTGACATAGATAGATGGATTTAAAGAGTTAGCACACTGAATAAATGAAATACAATGTGATATAAAAGGGGGACACTGAAGTATGTAGGTTAATGAAAACCCGTCTGTTCAAGACAAGCGTTTATTACAAACTACCTAAAGGATTCTTACTTAACAATGTTTCTCACTACTAAAAATATAACAGTCGTAGATATTTTTATTCTTGAAGAATCATAAAAAACCCTGTAAGAAATCGACAAGTGTTTCAACTCTCAACGAGGCATCCTCACGATGAAGATTGACTTGTAGCAAACCCGAACACGGCGTGTTGCCACGCCGAGCGCCGGACACCCGCACTACTAAGCAAATTTCCATTGTATCTACTTCAACACAATCATTTTCTTATGGTTAAGAAAATGTTTATTTTTTTTACGGGTACAGCCCCAATCGCTAAACTTAAAATCAGAGCAAAATATCTAATGAAGGCTATGAAAGCCTCTGAGTGCTAAACGTGATGAAAGTGATGATGAGTGACGAAAGGACGTTTGGAAAAGGATTTACCATTTGTTTTTGTTTAAAGCCGATATCCTGCTTCCCCTGTCAACGGGACTTCCACGAGAACGAGATGATGGTGCTGAAGTAGCGATACATACATTTACTATGGCCGCGTGTCCACCGCACGACCGTCACTCGAGCGCCGGCATCCCGGCCCCCGAATTTTCGACTAGTTCGCCGCGACCGCTAGAACTCGGCCCGAGATTGAGACGAGTCGATGTCCGGCAATACAAACCACGATTGATCTTGTCCACACCACTACCGTCGCACCGGCACAGTTCGCCCGGTTTTTGTGTTGACTATCAAAAACATAATTGAACCACCGAGTTCGGTCGCGGTGGACTAATGATGGCACCGGGACGTCACGTTCGGTTCAAATAATCTCGTTTCTCGTTGACGGACGTTCCGTTGACGATGGCGATGGACAAACGACGTGACGGTTGCAAATTGTCCCCATTAATCATGGAAAATTACGAAACGTCAACTTTTAGACGACAAAACAAAAAAATGCTACGCTAATTAGTGATTAGTATCGTATCAATTGTAATATAAGCTGATTTAGAAACTATTAATTAGTTTTCACATTTAACAATAGTTATTAAAATAAGCGTGACTAAGTTAACAATCAGCGGTGGCGCGGTTCAGAATTGAAGTCGGGCAAAAAGATGGAAGGATTGTGAGAGGAATGATATGAAAGATAAGGGAAGGAATGATAGGGTGACGGTTGACAGGAGAGAGTGGAAGAAGACGGTTGTGGCGACCCAAAGTAACATATAGCAAGGGCAGGAAGATGATGGTAGAACTGAAGTAGGGCTTGTGGTCAAAGGGTCTGTACCTTACAATTTTAGGCTTTTGGTTGATTTAGAGACGTAGTAAGGAAGGATAAAAAATCTCAATAACGCTTTGTCCAGCCTGAGAATCAATCTAAACGCCAGCAATCGCGCTTACAACGAGGCCGTCACTGTACCTAGTGTGTGACTTCTGATCTTCAAGGTTAAGCATCGATTGCCGATGTCGTTCCGTTGATGGGTGACCATTCTAGTCCCGTTTGTGCACGCAAGTTAAACCGTTTCTAGTCCCGTTTGTGCACGCAAGTTAAACCGTTGGTCCCGGCTGTCATTCGTAGATCTTTGACAGTCGTGACCGTTAGTCAGAAACCTGAAAGTCTGACAACCAGTCTTGCCTATCGTATCGTGTTACCCAGTAACTGGGTTGTGGAGGCCAGGTAAGCAGTCGCTTCCTGTAAAACACTGGTATT
Source organism: Xanthia togata (assembly GCA_963853775.1). Taxonomy (NCBI): domain Eukaryota; kingdom Metazoa; phylum Arthropoda; class Insecta; order Lepidoptera; family Noctuidae; genus Xanthia; species Xanthia togata. The sequence goes on from OY970801.1 coordinate 2,797,567, forward strand.
CAGATTTCAGCTGCATTCAGTTAGACTGGAAGCCGATCCCATCAGTTGAGAAAAGGCTAGGTAGATTGATATTGTGGATGAAACCCCAAAACATGGCGTAATGTCAGGAAGCGTGTCTATTTGCGACTTTTTCTTAATTCTTGCAGTTACATAGACACAAACATGGCGTTTAATATTCCAAACGGTTATTCTAAATTACAAATGAAGAAGTACACGCTAGACTTATATTGATGATTTAACTTCACAACAAGATAGAAATTAAGTAATGTCAATAATAATAATTGCATATTTGCATTAACTGAAAGTAATACTATTGATTATTGAATACTTAGTAATAAACTAAATCTAAACTAATATTATAAAGAAAAAAAAAAAAAAAATTTGTGTGTACAAAAAAATCTAATCTTTTCTCTTTTTGTTACGTTTTCACACTAAAACGGCTGAACGGATTTGAATGAAATTTGGCACATGAGTAGACCATAACGTGGGTTAGGACATAAGAGACTTTTTATCCCGATATTTTCACAGAACCGATACTTATGCGGGTAAAACAGAACTACATTAACGATATCAATAATTACTGTTTTAGTTTGTAGTATACGTGATAATAATATATTTATAATATATGTTGCAAACAAAGAGACATTCTAGCAGCCAAACAAAATATGGCAATGATGATAAAACAGCTGTCATTCTTTCAACGTAGGTATACCTAAGCAAGTCAAATATATAACTATGAGTTACATATTCCAACATGGTCAAGCCTTAAAAAGGCTAATTGTTTCAAAGAGCCAGGCATTGTTCGAACACTTTCTTTTTCATCCTTTGCCTATTATGAAACGAACAATCGGCTCGTGACGTCCCAAAATGAAGCCTAAACTATGGTTGCACAACTGTGTGAAATGGCTACCTGTGACTGAGTTATTCTTGTACAAAAACATCATATTACAAATAGAATGGAAAGTGGGAAGATCTTGTTTAAAATAAGATACTGTTTAAAAGAAGAAATTAGAGATATAGACGAAGTAAAAAATGAAAAAGAGGCGACAGTCGTTGATTGGTAGCGACAGCTGACAGACTCCAAGTTTCGAAAATAGATAACCTCGTATAGGTAATAGAGTTCATATAATATGCTTTTGTAAACCATTTCGTTTAAATATGAGACTTTTTTTCTAATTGAACAGACAGCTGTGCTTTTGGGGAGTTTGTTGTGCCACTTCTTCTTCCCAGCTAAAGCACTAGGAAGTGATGAAGGGTGGGCGTTTTGTGGGACGGTCTTATGTAACTTTGACGTTCGAAAAGTGCTGATTCTCAGTCTAGTTTGAATAAGAGTTTTGAATTTGAATTTGTATACAAATAGGTGCTGCCTCACAGATGCAGCAATTATAACCATTCGAACTGACACATGTTTGAATTTCACGTTAAAACTGGCAGGCTATAGGCTTATGTTACTTAATATTGAATATTGGTGCCAAAGTTGTCGATAAATGACCTGATTAAATTCAACAGTAGCACAACGCAACGACTTGAAATTACAATCAAGAGATAATACAGTTTGGACTACTAAGCTCTCTGTAGTCTCAGCAACTACTGATGATTCTAATCATAAGGAACTGAAATATTAGATGAACAGTAATAAATTAATTAAAACAATTGTAGCGACAATTACTACATAATCAAAAGTGCACCAAGAAAAAGTAGAATAGAATCAAACAGAGTTAATCCAAAAGCCAAAATACTTAGAATTACGAAAGACCGGCTGACAATAGAATCATCTCATCTACGAGTAACTAGGGATGAACACACGATGTAACACAGCAGCAATTTGTCCGACAATTCTGCAATCGACTTGATGTCGTGACTTCGTCATGAGCATCGATCGATTCCAAGCCACCAAACAGCGTGAGCCGATGAAAACATGAGAAAATCCACTCATTGTCATGCATAACAAAATCTTACGTACATTTGGAATGAGCTGAGAAGTCAAGAGGGCCGCAGTTACCGAAAAGGTAGACGATTGTAGACAGTGTAACGTTCCCATAGAGACGTGACGAAAAAAATTTTATATAATAACGATGGTTTCTCAAGAACTGTCTTTTTTCTCTCATGATCGTTGTAACTGGTAGCTAAAAGACTAATGCTATTTTACGACATAAGATTGGGAATTCGGTAGAATCGTCTTCTTTGCTCATATTGACAAACTGGTACAAATTCGTCTGCTAAGCAAGTTGAAGCTAGTACCTACTTTATGTCTGTCTATCACAAAACGGTAATTGAGAATTAAATGATTAGCAATGATCGATAACGGGTTGAATTTATAATAATGATGGTATAAAGAATGATTACCATCTAATTAGACCGGTTTCTTGGTTTCTTCTTATAGGGCTATACTTAAATTGCATCCGGCGCAACATGCGTGGTCAGCCTTGCAATGGCCGATACCATCTTACAGTCAGGATATTAGTTTTACCACGGCACATATGAATTAAAAATAATGTTTACAAATAGGTATATTTTTGTAATCATGATTAAGTTTAGTATTCATAAACAGAATAAGCCATTTAGCCACATTGTTAATTACAGCCACTTGTCTATGTTAAAACAAATAATGTTTTAATTCGGATTCTCACGTTGTTCACAAACGGGTCACCTGATTCTCATCATTGTGATGATGTTGTATGTTGGATATGTTGATCGATAATATTATAGTATGGTTAAATATGGTTTGTTTGGCTTTGTTTTCATAATATTGTGTGATCACCTTTACAGGAGGTAGATTACTGGGTCTGGGAAGTTCAAGTAAACATTTCTACGTCAGAACCAATGGCGTCATCATCAATTACAATACCAATGAAATTGTTGATGTGTTAAAAATGCTTAACGAAGGTGAAAAATTTTTTTTTTTTTTTTTCCTAGATAGATATATTGGTATAGGATTGGTATGAGAGTGGAGAGTCACTCTGACTCTCATGGAGTATTGGTGGATAGGCAGTCGCTCCATGTAAAATATTGGTATTCAGCTGCATCCGGTTAAACTGCATGGAAGCTGACCCCGACATAGTTGGGAGAAGACTAGGCAGATGATGATAGATATATTGGTATACATTATATATATTTAATTGGTTATAATTACTGTTTCAGTTAAAATGATTTGTTCAGATTCCCTAAACAATATTGTAAGCATAATATGGTCCCCACTGCTTTCTGCTGGGTAGTGTGGACTAGTCCCACATAAATGTGGCAACAAACTGAAGCGAATAACATTATTTCCTTTAATTTGATAGATTATTGAATATAATATTATTCCACATAGAGTTCTGAATCAGTAACGTGCTAGACTGTTTCCCATAACAGAATAGTGATAACTTCTCACAGAGAAAAATAATCTTCTTCCACCGATTTTGACAATACACCTCGATTGATCTTAGTGAACCTACGTAACCTATCTATATACAGGGTGTTTGGCGCATGGACCGACACAATTTTTTCAGGGATTTGGGAGGTCATTAGCTAGGTTCTACCCATACACCCTTTGTCCCAAATGTCACGGTTGGTTACATATGATTATTTTTTTAAAATGAAAAAAAATCCCAAAATGTGTCCTTTAATTTTGTTGCATTCTCCAAAGTCCTTTAAATCTAAAAACATCTTTGTTTTATACAACTGGTTTCAAGAAAATTCCTTACAAGCTTCCAAAGTTAATTTTTGTATTTAATGAATGAAATTTTACAACTTCTAAATTAATTATAAAAAAAACTAAAAGCTATTTTGAACTTAGCTAGAACCTAGCTAATGACCTCCCAAATCCCTGAAAAAATTGTGTCGGTCCATGCGCCAAACACCCTGTATAATCATAAAGTACTCGAACAAACCTGTATAAAGTGTTCAAGCTTCACCAGATTGCAATTTTTTCATGTGACACGGGCTGGTGGTTCAGGCAGGAAACAAAAAGTGACTAAACTCGTACCAGTTTTGATATCATAATAATTTTAATTAATATGATATCATGATCCTCATCCCTATTTATTGGGGGCAACGTAGCATGTCTACTTCTAACAGACATCCTTAACCGCCATCATATTTCCGTAGTCAACCTTTCTCGACCCGTATCATCTCTTATATCCAGCCATTGTTTCTTTTGTAATTATGAAATGTCCGCGATAATTATACCTATTGTAACCGACAAAAGGGTTGGAGAGAGTTTGTTGTAATCGAAGTCTCTTGAAGCTAACAGCAAAATAACGGTTGAATAGTGGGTGATCATGCAGTGGTAGCCCAGTGGTATCAGCCCTGATCTACGAGTTATATGTCGTGGGTTTGAACCCAGGTAGGTACATTACTTTGTGTAATTTATTTCTTTACGACTTCCCTCAAAACGGTGAAGTAAAACATCGTGAGGAAACCTGAGGTGACAACTATCAACCCGCACTGGGCCCGCGTGGTGGAGTACGACCCACTCCCACTCACAGAGAAGAGGAGACTGTATGCCAGCAGTGAGTACGTTACAGCCTGATTATGTATGTTATGCAGTGAGTGATCCCAGATATTTAAAATGACAATAATTTGAATGTCGTTAGATTTCTTTCCTCTCTCATTTCTACTTAAATACACAGCACAAATGAGATCGATTAGGAAGTATTTAAAGATCACATATGTACAGTAAATAGCTGCGACTTCTCACTACCTACAAGTGTTGGAGCTAGCCATGGCAGCACGTTTCCTACTACCTACTAGCACAATATTACGCAAGTTTAAGTACATACCGCACTCGATGAGGTTTTTGTGTCCGACAGAGGAATGATGTTGAGCTACTTTAACTCGGGTTGACTTAAAAATGAAGTCAATAGAGCTTTTTATACTTTGTTTATGGAAATAGATACTATGGAGTACTTATGGTTTCATATTTTGTAATGGTTATCATAAATGCTTAGTAACTTTTTCTGTCTGTTACTTTTCATGCCACTGACCGATAGTTATAAAATTGCCAAATAGGTAGCCTTGGACCTGGAAAAGGATCTTACAATTTTTCTTTTTTTTTTATTGATCGGAGAGCTTTAACATCCTGGATATTTGTATTAAAAACACACGCATATGAAGTTTTGGATAAGAGCTAGTAGTTAATAAAAGTACTTATGGGGAGTGACTGGAGTGAGTCACTAAGTACATACCACCTTTCTGACTATGGAACATTTTTACCTCAGCATTAGGCTGCCTGTCCAGGGATTTCCTTCATTGCTATTAACCGGGTATCAATCTCAGAACCCTACGATCGCTCAGTCGCTCATGCAACTGTCAGCTTACAAAAGTCCACTGCCTGCCACAATACCGGTTATAATTCATCGAGTTTTATTGCTATAATTGTGTTATAATATGCCATTGCCACGCTTGCATGCGGATTCACATATAAATAATAATCATCATTTATTACTTCCCATAAACTCTGCCAGACGTTATACTTGTGTACAACTTAGTAATGTGTCTATAGTATAATAATTTAATTACATAAGCACTCAGTAATGTTGTTAAAGCACGTCTAGACGCTATGACGAGTCATCATTTATTGTAAGTATAATAATAACTAGTTATTGTTGTAAGATTCGTCACGTAATATTGTGAAACAAAGCCACACCTTATATTCCTTTGCTGGTAATATCTTTAGTTCCTTTCAAAATAGGAAATGACTCTTCGTTTTCCATCATCAATATCTGTTTTGTCTTCCTATTGAAGCTTCCATACATGGTCATGGTCAATTCTATCTTCAAAACCATCTGACCTCACCTAGTCTAGTCAGACCGAACTGGCGATTGCGCAGGTTCATCACTTAAGACTGGACTCTACTATCTAAGTCCACTGTTTCTGTTTGTGTGTGTTCACAGAAACTGGACTAAGGTATCACCTTCATTGTCTGCCTTTAAAATTCATAAAAAAAATCAAGAAGAAAAAATATAACGTGTAGCTGTAAGTAATTGACTAACTCTTGTAAAGAGGGTTATTTTTTATCATTTGAATTATTATGCAAATGTTGCATGTAACAATTTGTGCTTTATATCGACGAATTCTCCTGACTAGAATATTTTAGAATTGACTTTGGTATCAGAACAAAATATCATTCGGACAAAAACAATAACACTCAGACAGAACATTAAAGTGTAAGCAGTTGAGCAGAACCGAACTCCGTGCATTATTGCGGTTGACCCGGCCACCGTTACACCACCGGACTATTATCTTACAGTTATCTCTCAGTCAGCAGGTACAGCAGCGAGACACGGAAATCATTCGCTCGTTTGTAATTCAGGTTTATTGTGCATCGAAAATTGTGTGGGTTTTACGGTGATATGATAAGCTCATAACAATTACCTAAGTATAGCAGTAATAACTGCTATCCCTCTAATAAAAAATATATAACAATTGTTACCCAAAAATTTTATGAAAGTTTCTGCCGTATAAACTACATAGAGCTTAATCGAAGATGTGAAACAATTTTCATTTATAATAAACATATATATATATTTTTTTTTTAATTTCTCTATGTTTTTATGTTTAATATAATTAGAATTATATTGTTTTAATTAACTTTCAATAAATAAATTAGCTTTTAACAAAACCTTGTTCAATGATCGAAAATACTTGTCTTTTCTTCATTCTGGTCTGCGATAACGTCAGATCTATGTGCTGAGGCGATAACCTACCTCTAGTCGGCAATCGAGTGATCCTCGCTGTGATCTCTTTAGATACACACACAGGTGGCAAAGGTGTACCTACTCGTAAAGTACACCCACATTTTGCCAGTTTAAGTCCCATGTAATAGGGGGCGAGCCTATCTATCAACCTCTGACAGCCAGGCCCGGTGGGTATCTTTGGGTACTGTGTCAAAACAAATAGGTCTACGTTTCTAGCATTCTTCCAGCTTGTTTTAAAGTTCATTTTACAGTATGAATCATTCACAACCAGAAAAGGAAATGATTCGATATTTCAGCGATTGTACTAAAAGCTCCTTCATCCATGGTAGGTTGAGTTACTAGTTTTGGCGGAACAAATGACTGCCGATTGACCTAGGTATGCAACCCTGAGGAAAATCTAAATTTATAATACTGCTATTTACGGCTGAATGTTAGGACATTCACGGAAGACGATACAAAAGGGACATAAATTAGAGATGTAATCTTGAAGATTTGTGTTACAAATAAGCTCAATTTATTGCTGTCCGCAATCTACCTACTTGGAAAGCTTGTAACTTATATTTACTTAGCACTCAAAGAAATAGAAAATATCAATAATGTCATTATAACATGTCACAACTATAAAATTATAAAATTAGTGCAGATCCATGTATACAAGGTTTTCCTTTTGATATCCCACAACTCGGGTATTAATGAGAGCATGTCAAAGAATCAACTAGCATAATATGAACAATTTTTCATTTTTCATTCGAACTTGTTCTCCCCTTTCGCATCAGGTTATCTCGCAACGCAGTTTATATTTTTATCAGGTTGCTGTCATCGCCTACCATGTTACGTAACCCGTTTACCTCATCTCCGGTCAAATAGACTGGACCTGTAGCATTTTTAATTGACTTCTAGATTATCAAAGTATTTACTTTAAAATTTCATTTCTCTGATATACCTACAACATAACGAAGCTCATTTTGTATGCCATACAACCATGTTAAGGTGAGCCATCGGTCTATTTTTACCTACTTAAGTATTGAAAACTCAAACTCTAAAGCATTTAAGGTTTTCAAAAACCAATTACAGGCACTTATGAATTGTCAAGAGGTCGGTCAGTCAGAAAGATGAAGACCAAAAGAAGAGATTGATGAAGTTGCCCATTCCAAAGTGTAGTAGGTTCCTATGGAGAAAACGGACAAGAAACTCCACAATCCCATAATAATATGGCTAGGAAGGAAGGAAGAAATTCTGAAAATCTTTTCAACATAAGGCTTATTGATGACTCGCACGAATTTACTCGCCTGATTACGAAATCATCTTTGATTTACTTAATACACTATCAACATATGATAGTGATTGACCTGAAAGTATCACAGTACTCATTGGTAGATCGGATCAGTAAACCAAAGAGGTAATTAACAAAATACAATGCAGTAATCAAATTACGTTAAAACAAAAGATTAGTTAGATAATAATCCTTGTTCCAAACAATTACTTAATAAGTCACATAAAAACCACCAGACTTACCCTTGAAAAAAAAAACAATACGTTAATTACTTTGTTGAAAACAAAAACCGTGTATCTGCTTTAGTATTTGTACACGCTCACACGGGATCGCAACCGCGAGCTGTCGTTTGACGTGACGTAATTGTGCGAAACATTGCGTTGTGCAACTCATTGTTCTTGAGATCTGGTTCGGTTTTTGTCAGTAGCCGTGTGTTATTAAGAAAGGTTTTTTTTTTAATGGATCGTGTTAATAGTTGGTTTTTGGTGGATATTGTAACTGTTAGATTAATTGTTATTGCGGTATTTGTCTAACGACTTCCCAGTCGGATTACTTGGGAATATCAAGCAACCACACAGTTTTCTAACCGAATTTTGAGGTCCTCTTCATAACACTATGTGTTTCTGGGTTTGCTTAGAATATCTGCTAGGTATCTGACCCAAGTAAACCTTAGGGAAATCAGGCTTTCACCGTAGGCCTAGTAAGTAGAAAGGTTATATAATATAGTCTATCCTATGTTGTCGATTTCTCGAAACATGTTGCAATGCAATGCTATCTTGCAGATGGAGGTACTATTCATAAGAATAAGACCTAAATAGAAGCTGTTAAAAGGCTGATCAAAGGGACATCTCCCGTATTTTAGGAAGGTTTGCATTCTAACCTCTTCCTAGTTTGTTGATAGTTTAAGTTAAGTAAGGTGATTATTATTTTTAAAGTACCTGGGCGACGGAGCTCTGAAAAAACTCACTCTCGAAAATAGAGAAAACTAATTTTCCCAGATATGAGACCTAGCTAGATCATTTTTTCGCCCCGTAAACTCCTATATTGTTTTATTAATTTTAAACCAGTCTTTCAAAAATACTTCTAATTTACACATATACATTTTTGACAAGTTTTGATATTGATCATCGTTGTGATGACACTGCGACTAGATTTTGTTTTGTTTTATATGGGAATAATTGGATTTGTAAGTAATACATGCAATAGAGACAGTTATTGCAATCGTAAAAGTTAAATACACAGTTATTACCTACGTGCAATTACAACAGCGATTGAAAGCAATTCACCTCTAGTAACTTTAGCATTGACATTAGAAACCTTAATGCTTTTTATTACTTCAATTGAGTTACAACATTCCTCTGATTGGCGCTTACTGTGTCAAACCATTCATTGAGAATGGCCAAATATAATAAAAGCAATTGTAACGTGTTGTTGAATAGTTTGAAGGACTTTGGTATATTTTTTCTTGAAATTGTGGACTTGGAAGATCGATGGAAATATAGTGAAGCTTTTCGGGACGATGTTGTCAAAATGGCATGTCACAAAGAAAAGTGGCATAAAACGGAAGAAGTTTATGCTCAGCTGTGAGACGAAAAAGTGTGTGTCAAAGATGATTGGGCAGATTACATTGCCAGAGTAGAAATGAATTTAATCCTACAATCTCTTGATTCAACGCAATTTATCACCGTATAATCAACCTGTTAAAATCCTTGACAAAACGAAATCGATTAAGTAAATACAACTTTAACCTACAAATCAACAAATAATTGAGAACAGATTGATGACCTATAAACTCCGAACAGATTAATTTGTAAAAGAATCAAGCTGATAAGAATAGATTACGAAATAACAAGATCTTAATTCTCACGGCACACTTGACTAATTGCCGTGAACATAACTAAGTATTCGCATTTGTTTTAAATTCTGTATGGTAATGTACTATTGTTTAAAAGTTACGCTGGAATTTACAAAATTACCAGCATTCCCAGCTCAAACGGTCTCGCTAGGTTTAGGGATTAGTATGGCTCTATCAATATAAAAGGGTAGAAAAAATATAAATTCACGTTCGCAGTGCTCAAATTAATAAAAGCGATGTGTGGAAGCGATGGAGTGAGGTTTTTTTGTCATGAAAATGTGTCAATTTATGATAAAATGGCACACGGTCAGGTACATATAGGGCCTAGGTTTTACTGGCTTTGTCTTACGGCACAAAGTCTCATTCGTAAAACTGTGACTTGTGTCTGTAACTCACTGAATTATCTAGTCTAGCTAGTCGAGGCATTCACACACGAGCATTTCGTGCATGTTAATATTGCTGTTACCAGAATTGGTGAAATGAAGTATTGCCAAATCCCATGAGATTTTGGGAATATCTTTGTAAACTACGGTATTAAAATATGATATTTTTGCTCAACGTGAACTAAATTCAAGGCCTCGAAATCAGAATCGGATCAATCTTGACTTGATTAGTCTTTGAGTATTTCGCAATCATCAGATAATATCGAAACATAATCTATGAAACAGATATAATTGACAGCTTGGTTGCAACACATTATCCAATAACAGTCCAGTCAATTAATTAGCTAAAGAGAACGATTATAACGCTGCGCTACTGAAGTGGATCGGTCATGGCTACTGACCTGCTGATTAACCTAGCGGAAGGTAGCAAGGGTTATGATATGAGGTGTATCTACGTAGGTCTGTTAATTTCGAAGGATAATTATGATTCATTTGTTAATAATAGTATGCAACATTTATTTCATAACCAAGTGTTCCCTTCACAATGGTTGAGCTAAACGGTGCTGATCTATGCGTCATGTTCGTGAACGGGCGCCGTCAGTAGGGACTGGTCATCTCTTATCTGCCTCGGCTTATTTTAATTTTTTTTAATCTTTTTATTACGGACGCTTTTTACGTGCACATCTTTCTGCATTGTTCTCACATGTATAATTTCAATATGAATGATGTAACCAATATTTTGTAACAATATTATGATTTAAAAGAGTGTCCGTGGAGTTTCTTGCCCGTTCTTCTCCATAGGAACCTACGCTTTGGAATGGGCAACTAGCTTCATATTTCTGACTGACTGACCCCTTGACAATTCAAAAGTGCCTGTAAATGGTTTAATTGAAATAAATGCTTTGAGTTTGAGTTTGTAAAAAACCGGCCAAGTGAGAGTCGGACTCGCGCACGAAGGGTTCCGTACCATTATCTATAAAAACGGCAAAAAAATCATGTCTGTTGTATGGGAGCCCCCTTAAATATTAATTTTATTCTGTTTCTAGTATTTTTTGTTATAGCGGCAACAGAAATACCTACATCATCTGTGAAAATTTCAACAGTCTTACTATCACGGTTCATGAGATACAGGCTGGTGACAGACGGACAGACTTAGTAATAAGGTCCCGTTTCACCCTTTGGGTACGGAACCCAAAAAAATATAATATTGTGATATTGAATCAATCGCAGTATCCAATCGTTAAACTACGGTTAAAATACGTCAGATACAGGGCAGGGATTTTTTTTCAAAAATGGAGTTAGTGCCTAGAAAAAAATTGGACGGTGACAAAAAATTCAGCCTGTATAATTAAAAAAATTACAAATAAAATAACAGTCTAACTCCTTAACATTCGCGTCCAGAATAACAATATTTTATCTAAAATTCCATGTCAGACCCAGTTACTATTGTCAATCAAATTCACACATGCCTTTACACGCCTGCCCATTACGACTTAGCAAATTATTATTTTAAATAAGCGATCGTGACAATACTATGTAAGTTGAACCAAAACAGACGTTATAAAGATCATTGTGTTACTTAGGTACTGATTGTTAAACCTTACTTACATATTAAAACGAATCGACAATGAAAGTAATACATCATTGTTAGCCCAAGTAAAGAAACTTGGAAGAAAACTAAGTTTACCATAACAAAATGTATGCAAAACATCCATGCGAAAGTAACGCTCTTTTTGTTACCTTTGTTCGCCTTAAAGGCTGAAATTATTTCGATAAAATTTGGCACACAGATAGACCATGACCTAGGTAAGGAGATTTGATACATTTTATTCCGGTAAGTAGTACGATCGTGGGATAATTTCAGACCTCCACAGGGCTGAAGATATGAGCAAAAGCTAGTATTCTATAAACGTAGGTAAGGTTGGTATATGAATGGATGGCAATGTCGCTCCCTAGCCACTTTATTTCAAGAGGTCTCCGTAACTAATTGAAACAAGGTCATGTGTAGCGGAAAAACAGGCTGAAATACCTATAACTACTCTTGTGGGTATTGGAAACCTCTAACTAGATGGATCATATTGGAAGAAAATATCATTCAGTATTTCCCTTCCCCCTTCCAAAATTATTCCCTTATTAGGCCTTCAAATTATTGTAGCTCGATATAGTACCTCCAGTAACCTACTTTAATTATTTGGCAGGAATTGATAAGCTATGTGGTAATGAAGTGTTACCTAATCACCAGTCTTAAACAAGAAGAAAAATCTGAGAAAATGTACACGTTCAATAATTTGAAACCTTGAGGCCCTATCTTGATTAACAATGCCTTTGGTCAAAAACCTAACAAATTGGAATGTTTAACCACTGCGCATGATTGCAAATAGTTTGATAAACTTTAGGAGCCTCCCTACCGAACATGGATAGGTGGTAATACTGAAGATTGTGCTGGTCTACATCTTTCTACGGATCGCTCAAAACACAGTATTGCAAACACTACTAAAAACGTCAGCTTTGTTTTAAAGTAAATAAAACCACCGTACAATATTTAGCAAAAATAGCCGAAAAACCACGTTTCTTGTATTAAATTAAAGGGGTGACCCCCTTTAACAGACAGAAATACAACAATCTTTGAAAATTTCAACTGTCTAACTATTTCGGTTCATGAGATACGGCTCGCTGACAGACAGATGGACAGCGAAGGCTTAGCAAAAGGGTTCCGTTTGGCAGCCTTCTGGTACGGAACTCTAAAAAAAAAAAAACAGAACAGAACAGAACAGAACTGATTCGTTTAATTGAATCAATATTTATTCATAAAGTAACCCTTTCTTTATGATTAATAAGTTCCCCACAATGAGCCGTTTATCATCATAATATTATGATTTGTGTATTGCATCGGTGAGTCAACAACTTAAATGCATCTCATTCATAACTCGGTATTGTCCTTAATGACATTCATTATCTATGACGATTACATATAATATTATGTGCAAAGTTGTATTAAAATCGAGGGACTTCAAATCATTTATAATAAAAGAAAGGTAGAGATTAGTTAATAACTAAAGTCATTATAGAATTGGCTCATTTAACTAAAAAGCTATCTACATATAAAATGACATTCACCACACAATATTAGTTTCAGACAAAGAGTTGAAGAGTGAAGGACAAGGTAATAGATAATAATTCACTTTACTCTCTTTTAAGTCCCAAGATGTTATTGTCACACTACTGGTTTCTAGTATTTCTATGTTACTCGTACATTTATTATTAAATGTCGCAGCATTATGCTCAGATCGGAGCCTTTTGGCCTCGCACAGGACTTTGCTTTATTTTTATTTGTTTTTATTTTTAATGAGTACGTGTTTAGTTCAATTGAGATCACCTGTGCTTGTCCCAATAAATACTTCAATTTTTCTTTCTTTCTTAAATACCGTGTCGCTACCTACGGAAGGTATTTCATAGAAATACATAGAAACCAGTAGTGTCACGGCGACACGTCGCTTGCTGCTGCTGCCTGCAGTCGGCCACGGACTTGTACCTTTATAGTTTTGATTTACTTTGAACTTGTTGCATTTAAGCGCTTACAAATGATAATTGATCAATGCTTTGTTTCTCTGCGTATACGATTTTGGCACTTGAGTGTGATTGTCCGTCTTGGTAGTCCCGGTATCATCCCCTGCCCCTATTCCAATTTATTTAGGATCGGGGCAGCATATCTTCATCCATACATCTTTTCTTTTAAGCTCTGGTCACGCTGTGGTGAATTCTGCGCGGGATGCGGGACGAAAACTAACCTGTATGAGATGTTCAAACTGCCGCAAGTAGTCGTGTGACTTCCTTATCATTAAAACAATCGCCGATACTTCCAATGTCACCCCCTTTTTAGGGTTCCGTACCTGAAGGGTGCCAAACGGAACCCTAATATTAAACCTCCGCTGTCCGTCCAACCGTCTGTCTGTTCTCATGAACCGTAATAGGTAGACAGTCAAAATTTTCCCAGATTATGTATATTATTATCTATTGCCACTATAACAACAAATAAAAACAATTCAATATAGTTTTTGTCTTTTATGGGGGTTCATACAAGAAACATGTTTTTTCGGCGTTTTAAACCTTTGTGTGTGAGTCTGACTTCACTTGGCTGGCTTTTTGTAGCCCGTACCTACCTATTATCATAAATTGCAAATTGTTTAGATTTAGACGCATATTAAATGGATAGTTAATCCCATTACTTTGTAATATTTTTAAAAACAATTTCATTGTTACAGATAACCAAAGATGGAGACACGGTGGAACTACGTTGCCATTTGGACGTCGCTTTGTTTTGCTTTAGGTAAGTAATGTAATTAGTAATAACATTCACGGTACTGGTGGTACTGGCCTCCGGTTAGTAGGTAAGGAATTTGTAACTCTTGACTATATTATTGCACGTGCAACTTAAATATCAAAATAATTAGTGACGGCATATAGCGGCGACGCTGGAGTTTCGTTTTTGTACCACAAGTAGAAAGGACTTTAATGCAGGTTTCAAATTGAATTCCCAATGACTTTATTCAAGACTATCTTCCGCCAGCGGCTTCGCCCGCGTGATATCTTTGTAAATTATAGCCTATGCTAATCAAGGGTAGGAATGGGCATTATTTTACGTCACTAGTTACAATAACTGCCTACGGTACGGTATGTAATAGCTAGTTTCGAGTCAATCTGTAAACACGTTATTTTGTAAGTCACATTTTCCATGCATTCAGTCCAAAGCCTGAAGGCTAGTTTATTTGTATCCATAATAGGTATGTTAATGATGTGACTGTATCATGTAAATTGTATCATATCACTTGAAAGTCTTGAAACATGTAAATTTTTATAACACCATTGTAAAAGTGTTTTCAGCAAAATTCGTTCCATAAACTTAAAACTTGTGATAAGTAACGAATCACGTAGGTAATCATTTATATTTTCATTACGCAAATAACCGTAATACTTCGATAAAATCACTGCTGAATCACCGAATAGAATTTGAAAAAAAAAAAAAGTTACTAAAATCTCGTGTTTCCAAAACAAGGTGACGCCTTTGAAGTCACTAGTTACGACCCACCCCTAATCAGTGGTAATATAGCATTATATAGGTGAAAGAATTTTCAAATTCAGTCAAGTAGTTTTTTAGTTTATTAATTAGATACAAAAACAAAAATCTTTTCTCGTCATAATCATATTATGATAAATATCTTTTTATATTTTTAACATACATACATACATACATAAACTCACGCCTTCTTCCCATGGGGGTAGGCAGAAACTACAGAATGCCACCTGCTACGATCCTTACATACTCCTTTTGCCTCGTTTACGTTCATACATCTAGTCATACACGCACGCCGGATGCGAGTACTACGCACCTGTCCTTTCTGAAGAACATCACCAATAAGGTCAGTATATGTCCTCCTAGGGCGTCCCCTCCCGGCGTTTCCATTCACATCTGCCTTGTAAATACAATTTGTTAGTCGCCTTTCATTCATCCTCTCAACATGACCAAACCATCTCAGCATAGCGTTTTGAATTTTAGTCATTACGTCTTCTTTTAACTCACACCGTTGTCTTATCACATCATTTCTCAGCCTATCATTCATAATTAGACCACACATGCTTCGCAAGGAACGCATTTCCACAGCATTTATCCTACTTTAATTCTGCTTTTGCCATACCCAGCTGTAACAGCTAGGGCTGCGCAGGGTAGACTACGCACTACGCAGGCCGTTAACGGATAAGTAGGTAGTAGGGTTGAAGTTAGATATTTAAACAGCTTGAAAGTTAATAGTACATTTATTTAGAACACGGCTAGGTCGCGGGTAAAGTCCTAAACACTGTATTGTTCCGAGCACAAACACTAAAGAAGGTAGAGTACCGTCCTTGGCTAACACGTGGCAGCCGTGGGGGGCCTGTCACAGGCTCGCTGCAGAGTCACGTGGCGGCAGGCTGTAGAGGCAGATGGCGGTAGTCTGCAGAGGCCTGTCCGCGCAGGTCACAGGCCTGTCAGCACAGGCACGTGGCGCCAGGCCACAGGTTGAGAGCACACATAGGCAGTAGGTGACGTGCAGTAGAAATTGGTAAGGGTCTTTCCCTCAGCCCGTACAAGGAACCTCTAGGTCGGGGCACGCAGGATTTTGAGGATCAGTTAATAGAATTCACCAGCTCTGCAAGTGGAAGTGAAATGCCAGAGCGTCTCTGAAAAATTAGTGTTGTACTACAATTCTAGTGATGTGATTACGAACTTACTAATTGTGAATTTTAGCATAACGCTACACAGCATTCACTTTTTTTTTAAACGTTGTCCCACCCTAGGAGTTTCTCCTGTATTGTGGGTGCGTTTACAAACATTTAAACTCACATACACAAACAGCCATAGGTACATAAGCGTGAGCACCAGCACACCATTGTGAACAGCCAGTCGAGCTTTTTTGGACATCAACTGTTTGGTCACAATCGCATGTATAGCACCATTCACTTTATTTCCCGCATTTACTCTCCTTTCCACATCTTCATCAATCTTCCCATACCTTGTAAACAGACTCCCCAAGTATACAAACTCACTTACTTGCTCAACATTCTTATCATTTATTTTCGTATCACACACCGATACATCCTCTCCTCTTTCAAAGACCATCGTCTTATTCACATTTATATTCATCCCTTTCCTCTTATATGCTTCATCCCACAGTCACCATGTCTTGCAACTGTTCTGCTGACGATGCAAGTAGAACTTGATCATCTGCGTAGAGAAGGCATTTAACAGGCAACTCATTCATCCACAATCAGCACTCACCCTCTTTTAAATCTGTGAGATAAATATCTATTTATGTTTAAAGGTTTATTATATTGAAAATTATAAATAGTATAAATATTGGCCGACTGATTTAGCTTGGCGTTGGTCTTCTACCTCCCCTGTCTCACCGCTCACATACCTCAGGTGGTGACTAGCGGTCACGCGCGGACTATTACCGAAAATGTGTCAGTTTCGACGTGGTAGCCTATGCAGACCCTATTCAAGTCATAATCGACAGAGATACCCGTCTAGGACAACGCTGCTTTCACCTACAAAGCTTTTGAACAATACTATTGTTTTAACAAACTGTTAGTTTAAAACTAAAACTGATAACTACCAACAGTGAATAGCAGTCTGTTAACAATAACACTGTTATTGGAACCGGAACAGTGATTAACACAATTATCGGCCATAGCATCGGCTCTTTCTCCGTGTATAGATTTTAACTGCTAATGTGTGTAATTGAACATTGTGTAATATAGGTTTTTGGGGCGAAAGTTTGCCTTTTCTTTTCGGCCATTTTGAATTTTGGGAAAATATTTTGTTCATTTTCAACCGTTTTCCTTGGGAGTTTTATGATTTTTAACCATATTTCTATGTTTCATTTGTATTCGTCTCATGGCGTCATCATTGGAGATGATTATTTAATTCTATGGTTACTTAATTCTTATACATTCAGGGTCAAATGTTTGTATGTGTGTTGAATGAAAATAACTTTAAATTCAACGATGCCGTTACGTGACAGGTTAAAAGCACTAATCATCACACTTGGCAGACGTAATGGCTATATTCATGTTTGTCCTTAGTGACGCAATTTATTTGCTATACATTTCAAGTTAAATAGGCAAGTTAGGGTTGGGTTAGTTTGGGTAGGTTAGTTGGCAATAGTCTCGCCCCCTATTATAATTATGGGACTTAAACATAACTGGCGAAATGTTGGTGTACCTGTTACCTTCGGGGAAACAAGGCGTGATGTTATGTTACATTTCAAGTTATCGCATAGTCCTTAACACACCCACAAGTCTCAAAGGAATGCCCTTATCAGAGCAAGGATCCCCACATCTATAAACGAGATGGTTCACTCATTAATTTGTCTTATAAGCCAATACTTTCTATTCTATAATAAAACTGTCTGTTCTCCAGGGTCCACAAACATGTTACCATTATTCACGCACGACATGAACAACCTGGCGTTATCAGAGAGCACGCCAGTCGGTACCATTGTGTACACGCTGCAAGGATCCGACCCTGAAGGATTACCGGTAAGGGAATTAAGTGTTAATTTTATGCCTCCATTACTGTTACGTACCTGTGGATAAATTATACATCATATCTTTAAAGGTTTTTAATTAAGGCAACGGCTGTCAAGGAAAAATGGAGGACCAAAATATATTGCGCTGACACCAAGTAGCATAGGACGGGGAAGGCAGAAAAAGGAGAGATTTATCTTTTTAAATGTCCCTAATTTTTCTGTACGTGTGTATATCACTGAACTCCTCCTAAACGGCTGGACCTTCTGATGAATTTTTATATAAGTTTTAGAGGATTGGATTTTTCAGATTTACAAATAGACTTGGTAGATGTTGCTGTGATCAAAAGGTCTGATTGATCAATGAGACGAAGGCTTTGCGGATTGTCGTCCTAAACAGTACTAGGGTAACATAAACTACAAGGTGCTATTGAAATTTGGAACTGTCGTGCCAGCTAGTAAAAATATATATTAGAATAATTATCAAATTAACAGGTATGAAGTATGTTATTATGTAGTATGTTATTCATTTATTTTCTTTGTTTTCAGATAAAATATAACTTAGTGGGTACAGACAAGTTTTCGGTGAATCCAGTCACTGGCAACGTCACGTTGGACCGACCACTTGATAGAGAGGTAAAAAGTTCATTACAAGTCAAAATGACTCTAATTTAAGATTGCGTAGAACCATTTCTTGAAACAAATCTTGAGGTGTTTTCTCAGCAAACTTAATATAGCAATTGTATGTTCATTGCCGTCTATTAATTTACATGTCAGCCAGAATAAAAATACCACAAAAAAAACTAAGTGAATCTGTTGATATATTATGTTACTTGCCCACGTTTATTTTTATTTTAAAATGCTCTCTGGCGCATTGAAACAAATAACATTTTATTTTATTTTTAACAGCGACAAAGACCCCAAACTTCAAGGCTGGCCGGTTAATGTTCTCAGACTTAAATTTTACATAACAACAAAACAATTAAAATTATTTAATAATATCTATTATGAGCATTGCAAGTATACTCGTAATAGTAAAATATGCATATTTATACTTAATGTTTTATATTACACTATTCAAAAGAGTATGTGGTATATGGCGGTATTTATTTCCGCGTTTAACGCTCAGGGTCGCAGATTCAATTCAATTTAAGTTGTATTTATTGCATAAGTTAATGGTACACCACTGACTACCTGCAGTATTGTCTCTCCTGCTACCTTTAATCCATCCAAGGTTGTCTGTAAAATATCGTTTTAAGCGATATGATCGCCCATTGTGTCACCCTATGTAAAATTTCCAAATGTATATCTGTAATTGTTAGGGTGTACAATAAAGAGTATTCTATCCATCTATCTATTCAATTCCTATTTGAAGAATTTCATGGATAACAAAAGGTAAATATGACATGCTGCACATCAATTCTTTTTGGCAGTCGAATCTATAAGCTCTGTTTTGTTGATTTACATGCGTGAAACTCTATTTTAATATTATCTTTATTTGCGTTCCCAAAGTCAAAAAGATCTAACAATGGCTTAAAGCTAAGGTACAATTAGGGACCCTGTTGGATTCAGCAGAAAGTAAAAAAAAAACATCTTTGATTGACTGTGACGAGACGGCAACTTCGAAAAAAAATCCGCAATAAAACCCAGGCTCTTCACTTTTGGCCTGAATACGGCAACACCAAGAGGAAGGGTTATTTAAATAATCTAATCTTAATTATAACATTCCAGGTGGAAGACACGATAAAGTTCCTAGTGTCCATAGAAGATGAAGACCCTAACAAGGTGCAGAACTTGGTGCAGTCGCAGCCGGTCACTGTGATCGTGCTCGATGAAAATGATAACCCACCGATGTTTAAAAATGTAAGAGATTTTTTTTTTAGATGGGATTCGGGAACTGTCTGAACAGTAACAAAGGCTGTGCGAATGACTTACATTGCATAATCAGCCTTTAGGAGCATGAGGAACAGGGTGTAAAGTTCACTCATCCACCATAGAAAAGGAAGGATCCTCCAACCAGACGGGTGTTGTGTATGGCGGGCCGACTGCCCGACTGTTGATGTCGGATAGTCTTATATATGTCGTTCGTGCGGTAAACTCTAATTGCGCGATGCAGGATTAGTGTGACGTCATATCTTTGATGCGTAGTTCGTATGTGGCGGTGTAACCGCTACAAGCCTATAGTGTTGCCAGTGCTAGGACAAAAGCCTCTTCTGGAAGTTGGCCCTAATCTACCACAAGGGCCTAGTGCGGATCTGTGGATATCCCATGTTTTTGCACATACCCGACTTCCTCACGATGTTTTATTTTTACAGCATTTAACTTTTTATGACTAGAAACAGATGTAATAAAATAACTGTTTATTATATTCCAGAGTCCTTACGAAGTAGACGTGCCCGAAGACGAGGAAATTGGGAAGACTCTCCTGGAGAACATCCTCGTGGAAGACAGGGACTCAGTAGGAGATGGCCTGGAAGTAGGCTGTGTGCCTAATGATCAGGTGAGCTTAACAATAGTATTTTATCAGCATATTGAACAAAGAAGGTCAAAACGGCCCCAAAGCTTACCCAAAAAAAGATGAAATAGGTGGTTTTGGATCTGCTCGTTGGTTTTAAGTTGGTTGGTTCTATCATCAGGTTTGTGACCATTGGTGACCATCTACACATAGACATCGGGGTACCTATACCTTTTTTGTAAGTTCTAGATTGATACTGTACTGGGTAAGGCCGTCTTCGTTCAATCTTTTGACGGCCTGAAGAAAAATATTCACTTAAATTCCTTACAACTCTATCATTGTTACATTACAGCTTTTAATCCTTTGTTATGACAAAAAAATATCTTTATTTTGACCTTTATATATTTCTTCAAGTGGCCCGAAGCATGCGAGACCTTCGAAGTGGTGACCCTCAACTCCTCAGCTCACCAGTACACCGGTGCCCTTGTGCTAAGGAAACCTCTCAACTACAACGAGAGGCAGTTCTACCAGTACCAACTGTATGCTACTGTGAGTATAACCAGGAATATAAATTTATTTAATCAGCCAAACATTTATATTTATATATTTATATACAGGCTCAATTTTTAGTCACCGTCCAAATTTTGATATATTAATCTTTGGTGAAAATCATTGAATACGTGTTTTTTCTTTTAGTATCACTCGATACAAAAATATTGAGATATCACAAAGTTATTATGTACCACGCAGAGCGGATAATTATTTCGAGAAAATGATTTAATATGAAAATTTTACGTATCAATTTTTTTTTTTAATGGAGTTAGTGAATCATACCTAATGCCTTGAAAAAATTTGGACGGTGACAAAAAATTCAGCCTGTATACTTTATTGCACACAACAAAAACACATAACCAAAAAAAAAAAAAACAGTTTTGTGGTCTAGGACGTGGGTAGGATATGGATATTATTTCCTGTATAACATTTTAATAAAACATTACACACAAACACAAATAAATTATATTTGTAATTATGAAAAGAAAAACATTTTAAATATAAAACAATTTAGTAGCCCACCAGTATCAGGGCCAGGATTCAAGCTACCGGTGATCAGGGAGAGCCTGGGAGAGGAACCTCCTGACAATACGCGCCGTGACTTGAAGTACCGCTTTCTGGATAATAATTATTATTTTATAGGTATAGAAAGAAGGAATAGTTATTTATCCAATATGTGAGGAAAGTTCGCTTTTCCTCACATGTTGTTTTTTGAAAAATAGAATCACGAACGCAGCGAGTGATTATAAATTTCAATCCTGAGTAAGCGAAAGACTCAACAAAACGAATAGCAAATGAACTTGCTCACATGTTGCATACAAAACTTTTCACCAAGCCCAGCAAGAAAGTATTCAGTCATCATAGGTAAATAAATAAAAACATTAATCATAAGTAATCATAACTTATAAATATTTCTATTCTAAGCATAAAATTATTTATTTTTTAAAATATCTTTAAAACTTAACATAAAAAAATCAGGCAAGGTTAGTTTCTGAACGGGATCATTACTTTCCTCACTGTTCAAACAGTGAGAAAAAACCAACTTTCCTCACTGTTTTCGTAGAGGAAAGACACTTTTTTCGTGCGGGAGTGGTGAAAAATACGTTTCATTGCGGTAAAACAAATTAATGTATCCTTACACTCATTGGAAGAGCAGCCTGACTTTACCTGGGTCCTGGATGATACTTTATAAGGCAAGGGTGCATTAAAGGCTCATAACCTGAACACCCGGAGCCGTTAGAAACAGCACCGTTGCAACCTTTCTGACTAGCTATCTTATCTTCAACATAAAAAAGTAAATAGGTATATCAACTGTAATTTTTCAAATTATAACAAAACTAGCTGCGCCTCGCGTTTCACCCGCATAAGTCTCGATCCCTTGGGAATATCGGGATAAAAGGTGTCCTATGTCCAGATCATGATCTACCCATGTGCCCAATTTCATCCAAATCCGTTCAGCCGTTTTAGCGTGAAAGCATAACAAACAAACAATCTCACTTTCGCATTTATAATGTTAGTTAGGATTAGGATAATTATGCAAATTTAGGATTGAGCTTCACAATAATGTGACCCTATCAATTATACTCGTACATAAACATACCAAATCATTCACAAACTCAACTTATTTCCCTAGGACGGCACCCTCAACTCGACAGCCCATGTGGAGATCAAAGTGGTAGACGTGCAGAACTCTCCCCCGGTATTCAGTGGGGCCCTCAGTGGAGCCCTGGCGGAAGACGCACCCGTTGGGACACTGGCACTCACTGTGAAGGCCAGGGATGCGGATAGGGCACAGCCTAGGAACGTTGTGTTGGAGCTAGTTACCAGTAAGTATTCGACCTACATTTACATGCAGCTCCGAAATTAAAGGATGGAATATCGTTGCCACTATCATAACATAACATAACATCACGCCTTGTTTCCCCGAAGGGTCGGGCAGAAGTGTAGGTGCCTATAGTACCCCCACATTTCGCCAGCTATGTTTAATATGTATTAGGGGGCGAGCCTATTGCCATCAACCGGGCACAAATCCAGACTCGGGCTACTGAGAAATTCCAGAAAGATAAACCCAATGACACTTTGCCCGGCCTGGGAATCGAACCCAGGACCCCATATTCAGCAGTAGCGCTTGCGACCACTAGACCAACGAGGCAGTCAATTCTCGTATTGACTGTTATCACTTTCGACTCCACCCACTTTTCATAAAACTCATACACCATGCCGCCATACATATTGTAAGTGAACCCTCGGGACCCTCGGGGAGGGTTACCGGCATGATGTTTTCGCTAGCATTACTGGCATTAGGTTTAAAACCGTGTTATAAATCACTGTAAAACGAAGTAAAATAGTGTTTTCAGGGGGTCTTGTCGCTATATGTAGTTTCCAACCTTTAATTTTTTTAGTGAATAATAGTAACCGCGAACAAAAAAAAAAATGCTTTGATTTTAAAACCAACGCATATACTAATAAATCTTGTTAAAATACGAGTATACATCAGAATTTATTTTCACGGTTTATAATGCTGCATACGCTAAGAACAAATAAAAAAACATTTAAAATGAGTGAGGGCTCATTTTAATGCGCCCCATATGCGACTAGGTGAACCCTCCAGGAGGGCTCTCGGTACTGAATCTGTTAAATGTAGAAGAGAGAACAAGAGAATAGGCCGCAATAAAGTCGTACCGCTGGAATGAAAATATCGAATCGATAAGCTGTATTTTTATCTTGTAAGCGTAGCTCATGCGCCACAATACAGTGCCGCTGGTTTGGGCCACAAACCACAGTGATGTTGCTAATTGGATCATTTTTCAGACCCCTTGGATTTCTTCTTACTGGACAGCCGGACAGGTGAACTACGAACAGCTAAACCACTGGACAGAGAAGCTTTAGCAGACCCGTCTTCACCACTCAACCTTACCGTTAGAGTGAGTATCCAAATGTTTATTTAAATTTTTTCACTGCTAATGGAATTGCATGAATGTGTATCATTCTTCTCCAGATCTTACCCTAATCTATTTAGGGTCAGTTCAGCATAGTGTTCAAGTTGGCTTTGCAAGTGCCTGACGGAAGCAAGAGATTATCTGTTCATTGTCGCTAGAACTACTTTCCACTTTAAAAAATGTATTTCAATTAGGCACAAAAAGGCACTTTTGAACGCCAAAATTTACAAAAAATTATAATAATTGATTCTAGTCGCTCCTTCCAAAAGGAGAAGAATGGGAAAGAAACTCCACCGTTACTCTTTTAAAATGTTTTTACAATATCTTGTTTAAACTAATTATATAATTATATATGAAGACGATGCACCTAGAATAAGTATACTATACCACGAAAAGAATGCAAAATGAAGGAATGACATAAATTAATTATGTAATAGATGCATGGTGCTCACATATAAATTACAAACATTGTAAAATTATACGATATTCCTAACATTATATCAAGCAAAGGCTAGTAAGCAACTTAAAGTTTTAACAACTTTTGTCTCGAAAAAAAATACAACGCGTCTGATCGGGTTATTCCGTTTATCCCCCATATGTGGATACTCGGAAACGTATGTCCAATAATCTACCCTAAGCCATATATTCCGTTTATGAATTCTCGGACATACATTTTCGAGTATCCACCCTAGGGTGGATGAACGGAATAACGCGACTGATCTCACCTTAAACATATGCA
Organism: Xanthia togata; assembly: GCA_963853775.1. Classification (NCBI taxonomy): domain Eukaryota; kingdom Metazoa; phylum Arthropoda; class Insecta; order Lepidoptera; family Noctuidae; genus Xanthia; species Xanthia togata. The sequence continues at coordinate 2,822,503 of OY970801.1, forward strand.
GGCCATACACGTAACGATATACTTGCGCGAGTTTAGAATTGCACAAGTATGCGTGCTGCCGTTCCGTTCCGACCACAAATGGCTTAGATACTTGCGCTAATGCATCCCACACACGTGAAAACGTACTTGTGCAAGTAAAGTAAAAAGGATGAACTTACTCCACAGGCAACAGAAGTAGTAAACGGCGCCCCTCTGATCTCCGACCTGACCTCAACTCTAGCAACAGTGACCATCACTATAAAGGACGTCAACGACGAGCCGCCACGGTTCAACCGGAGAGAGTACAGTGTGGAGATACCCGAGAGCCTACCTATCGGGACTCCGCTGCCTAACTTTGACATGGTCGTCACTGATACTGATGTGGTAAGTTTGGTACTTTCCTAAGAAAATGATGGAATTGTTTTATTGTATTTTAAATGTTATAGTTAACGATAGTTTAATTATACATATTCTAAACAGCTGAGTGCTGTTATTTCGGAAGTTTGGTGGTCTATCGAAGGCGTTTGTCAAGCGGCATTTGCCTAACTTGAATGTTATATTTATGCAAAGTAAGCGCACCTTTGCGCGGACGCAGTGATCGTGCAAAAAGTCTGTAAATGAATGATTTTTGACAGTACGGAACATTTCTGTGGTGAATCTAACAGTATTCTCATTATTCTAGGGTCTAAACTCAGTATTCACTCTACGTCTATCCGATGAGATGGGTGCGTTCATAGTTGAACCTTCGACAGCCACCGGCAGTGCCTCTGTGACCTTGAGGCTAAACTCCAGCTTGGACTATGAAGACCCTAACCAGAGGAAGTTTATTTTGGAGGTGAGTTCTATACGAACTTTTCAACTTACTTCAAGATGGCATTGGACGCTCACGATCTAAATGTGATTGATAAAGTTAAATTATTTCTGTAGGTATGTTAAAACAACGAATGATAAAAAATAATTAACACAAAAAGTTTTGTTCTCATTTTGGTTGAAAATAATAAAAACAAATATTTCTTTTCAATATGGTTGCATAAGTTAAAAAAAACTGCACTTTTCAATTTTTAATTTTGTTAACAACATAACATAACATCACGCCTGTAATCCCTGAAGGGTTAGGCAGAGGTGTACCTATAGTATACCCACATCTCACCAGTTATGTTTAAGTTCCATGTAATAGGAGAAGAGCCTATTGCCATCAACCGGGCACATATCCAGACTCCGGGCTCCTACTGATGAATTTCTGATAACACTGCCCGACCCGGGAATCGAACCCAGGACCTTCATGCTCAGCAGTAGCGCTTGCGACCACTAGACCAACAACGCAGGAGGAGGAGGAGGTAATTTAGTTAATTATCGCGAATATCAAAATCTTCCTATTTTCCCAGGTGATAGCCGAAGAGCTCCACACGTCGCCGCGCCTGTCGTCCAAGGCCAGCGTCACCATAGCGCTGACGGACGTCAACGACAACGCGCCGCAGTTCGCCGACGAGCCCTACGCCGCCGCCGTGGCCGAGGGCGCCGCCGCGGGCGCGCGGGTCGCGAGTGTGACGGCTACTGATAGGGATACTGGCAGGTAAGACGTGATAGACTAGAAAATCTTCTTCTTCTTCAGCGGCATCAGTAGCGTTCTTTTCGTACTAAGTAAAGGTTACGGACTATGAAACTTGGATGACAAAGGGAGTGAGATGCTTCTCCAGCCTGCTTCACTGTAATCATCTGTTCCCGCAAAAGAGCCGCCATCTTAAAGTTGTTAGAAGTGAACTACGTTAACTCAGGACAAACTGACGTCAGTGATACTGCAAGAAGATATTGTTTCAGCAATAAAAAGCAACAGTGGCTGAACGGATTTGGATGAAATTTGGGTAGACCATGACCTGAAGAAGGACATAGACTACTTTTTCCTTGATCTGGAAGGCGGGTTAGGGCCTAACGTAACCCAAAAAGGTAAAATTCACAGTGGTGTAGCAGCTGCTGAAGCGTTCGCAGAATATTTCGCGAGCATCGTCCAAACTAAAGTACCAAAGTTAGACCTCAAGAATATAAGCCAATCCGAGCAACTGCAATATTAGAAATTATATTAATATCATTCATTTCTGCCACCTTCTGCGTTCTTATAATTCAAAGATAGCTAAATACATGAGATTTTTTTGCTATTAGAAAATTTGGGTCAACCCAAATTCTGTCCACGCAAACGAAATTACGGGCAATTAATATAATAAATGTGAAAGTACCTAACCCTGTCTGTCTGACTGTCTGTCTGTCAATCTGTTACTCTTTCGCGGCTAAACGGCTTGTCCGATTGTGATGAAATTCGATATGGGGATAGTCTGAAGCCTGGGGAAGGACATAAATATACTACTTTTAAACTTCGTCCGCATTTGCGATAACCGACATCCACGCAGATGAAGTCGCGGGCGGCGGCCGTCTATACTAATAATAAAGGTGATGAGTTTGTTTGAACGCGCTAATCTCTGGAACTGCACACAAAACAAAAACGACACAAAAAAAATAAGAAAGGACGCTAAACAAAAACAAAGTATATAGCGCGGGCAGGCGATGCGATGCGACGCAGGACGAAGGAGTTTTATAAAAATGTCGTTGTTATTTTAGTATAATATATGGTGTATCTTACGACTTCCACGCGAACGAAGTCGAGGGCAGAAGCTAGTCTTCAAATAAATCTTAAGTCGATCAATATCGTCCAATAGTGATACTATCTTCTCCCGCGAAAGTTGTGTGTCAAATGTCCTATATCAAGGAATTTACAAGCAAGTGAAGCAGTACCTGTGCAATGAGCAGCATGGCTTTCGCGAAAAAAGATCCGTCAATACTAACTTACTTACGTTAGTTAATTATATCTCTACTAGTCTTGATCGCAGACGCTAGGTAGATGTTCTTTACTTTGATTTTCAAAAGGCGTTCGACAGAGTCATCAATGACTTCTTGTTGTCAAAGCTCAGTGCAATAGGTGTTACTCCAGGGCTGCTACGGCTTCTTGCCGATTATTTGCAGGACTGACAACAATTTGTAAGATTAGGTTTGTGAGAGTCACTCCCATACCACACTCGCTCGGGTGCGAGTCAGGGTTCGGTAGTAGGCCCTCTCCTTTTCATTTTGGTGATTAATGACCTCCCTGATGTAGTTGCGAATGCCAGGGCCCTCTTATATGCTGATGACTTAAAACTATTTTATGAAATAAAATCTGAGCGTGATTGCCAAGCTCTGCAATCAGACATTGATTCAGTATATAAGTGCAGTTTAGAAAATAAAATGGAATTTAATCAATCAAAAAGCCACGTGATGTCTTTCGGTCGAATGCGGTGCCCAGTTCACTTTCTATACAAACTAATTGGAGATATGATTGCAAGAACTGATTCCATGAAAGACCTGAGAGTCATATTCGACCGTAAGGGTCGAATATGACTCTACAAACTACTCACTTTTCACGACCACATCACATCCACCTTTGTCCTTCAGGTGCCTTTGCTTTGTTTTAAGGAACTGCCGTGACTTCGACAACCCCCATGTTATCAAGCTTTTTTTGGGGTATTGGTCCGTAGCAAACTTGAGTCTAGTGCGTGCGTATAGGATCCTTTCGAGAAGCAGTATGCGTTAGCTTTAGAAAAAGTTCAAAAAGTATGCCTTAGATACCCTTACAATCACTTGTACGGGTTTTATCCGTTCTTGTATTCTACTGAATTCCTGATGGGTTGCTTAAGTTTCAATTCTTTAGAAGCAAGACGGTCCCGCGATCAGATGATTCTAATATTTAAAATTCATAGGGGGATTATTGATGTTCCTGATCTGCATAGTGAAATCTGAAATCTATTTGTCCCAGACAATTACTGTCGTGGCAGAACCGCACCGCTTACTGGATATTCTGACTTGCCGTACTGTCGCACACTGCAAGTCACCTACATATTCTTCGGACATTAGCAGCTATTAATGCTCTCCTGAACACAAACAAAGATCTTGATATGTGTTCGAATGAATGGAAGATGATACTGTCAGATGATAATGTCTGAATTTTTGTGAAGAATGCATGACTGTGATTATTAAATAAAATATATTGGGGTTTATTTATAACCGTTTCTTAAAGTTAAGTAATGATTACCGACTGTTTAACCATACATTTCTGACGTTTGAACGTCACTTAACTTTAAGCAACGTTTATAAATAAATCCCATTATGTTTAAATTTTTTAATTTTTTGACGGCACGGTTGGCGCAGTGGTTTATGCAATTGACCGCTGCACTGCGTGTTGGGGGTTCGATTCCCGCACGTAACAAATATTTGTATGACCTACAAGTAGTTGTTCCGGGTCTGGCTGTTTTTGTATGTGAATTTAAATGGTTGTTAACGCACCCACGATACAGGAGAACAGGATTCCTAGTGTGGGGCAACGTTTTTTTTTTAAAGCAAAGCAAAAGCAAATAGCGTATTTGGCTTCGGCCGTTCTATTAAAAATAAATAAGTAAATCGTAGACGAAGTGGCAGGCAACAGTTAGTTAATAATAAACAACAGAATCTCTAAACAGGTTGCAGGGTGTCGTGCAGGATGATTTTCCTGTCACAGGCATGTTTAAATAAACTGGATAGGTATTAGCTTTATCTTGGAAAATACTTATAAAACCGTCAGGCCAACCTTTTGTCGGAAATCTAGACGGCACAGCAGAAAAAAATATTCCATTCATTTCAATTCTCAGTAATCTTCCAGATTCGGTACCGAAGGCATAGTGTACCATCTATCAGGCAACGGCGCAGAGCTGTTCCGAGTGGACAATCGCAGCGGGGTGATCTCCGTGGCGCCGTGCGCTACGCCGGGGCTGGCGCCCTGTCTGGACTATGAGGCGAGGAAAGACTACTTCTTGCAGTACAAGGTAAATGCAGTCCTTACTCTTGACTTGTCACACAACCACCAGCCTCTTCCTTATTCAGGAATATTCCATAACGAGCAAATCGATTGTGTCAAACAATTGCCATGGGATGCCCTCACTTTTAGAATTTAGTCCAATGTCGAATGCAGGCTCCTCCTAAAAAGTACGTTAATCAATTTCCATTCTGGTACACACACATATTCATCTCCGGATGTCTATGAGACTAGGCTCTGGAGTCATCCACAACTTGTCCACAACTTAAATAAAAAAAAAAATACACAAGAAACTTTGTTGGTAACGGATGCAAACCACATACTGGAGGTATAACATGTTTTTTTATTCTTCCTCAGGCAACAGACGACGACGGTGCCGGTCAGATGACAGTGGTATCCCTCCAGATATCTCTGACAGACTCCAATGATAACCCGCCAGTATTCCACACGCCCGTTTACAAGGCGTCCATCGATGAAGACGCTGTTAAGTTTGAACCAGAACTACAGGTACAAATTGTTATAATATCCGGCTATAATCGTTAAAGTACGATTATAACCGGATATTGTAAAAAGTTGTCACTTTTGTTTAGCCAAACATCCGCAAAGGCATACCCTTGAAGATAGACTATGAATCCTTTTGTGTGCTATTATCATAATTTCATCAAAAACTTAGCGGTGTCTCAGCCCGAGTTTAGTCTCAAGCTGTGTTTTTGTCAATTTAGTGATACTTAGTGACCTTCATGATCCTGATTATTATTGAGTGTTTTCCCGTATAGCCGGGATCTACACATTATTCTCATTTGTTATAACAACGTCTCGTTAAGCAAGATTTATTTTTACACCATATTTTCTTCAGGTTCAAGCCCGCGACGTAGACGCAACATCAGACATCCGCTACTCGATCATTGATCCTCCGACCCACCCGTTCTGGATCGATCCTATCAACGGCAAGATATCGGTCCGGTCTGATACCGGCGGAGTCAGTCCACCTGAAGATAGCAACAAGATATTCCTGACTGTGCTGGTAAGTTAAAATTTGATTTACAAAGTACACTCATCTTGATCAGTCTCAGTGTTTTCATTGCTATTGAAACACATCATCCCTATAGTTTTTGCATTGCATTTGTATTGTTATGTGTTTGTATTGTATTTGTATTCTATTGTATTGTATTTTTATTGCATTGTATTTTGTATCTGGTGAGAAAGGGTCATCCATGCAGACGTATGATTTGGAGGTCATAAAACCAGTTTTGTCGTTGGTCGAAGATTTTGTTAATTTTCTGAGTTGAGTTTGGCGAAGAGTGAGTTTTAAAATTTCACCGATTTCAGGCAACAGATGGAGTTCACAATGCAACTTGCAAGGTAGAGATAGCAGTCCGTGATGTGAACAATCACGCGCCATCCTTTGACACTGACAAATATGACGCTGATATCTCTGAAGATGCACCTATTGGTAAGTTGATCTATAAATATTGCTCTTTGTATGTGTTTTTTTATAGCCAGCTTGCGAAAAAAATTACAGTAGCGTCAGGCCAAATTTCAATATTGCACGGACAATATATAATTGATTTATTTAAATATCATACTTTTTGCTGTGCCCAGCCGGGTCCCTTACTGTCTATCTTTAAGCCATTGTAAAAATGCGAATAAAGATATGAATATAAATACAAATTAGAGCCTAGATTGACTTTCTTTGGCCTGCAATAAGGATGTAAAAACTTTAATACAATTGAAAGTCTTTACAGAATAAACAATTCCATTTAATTTTATTCTTATTTGGATAAATCATTTTATTTGATGTCTGCGACATGTCTTGCTACAGTTTAAATCAACGAAATCATAACAATATATTTTCTTCATTCGTCTCCAGGTACGGAAGTAGCAGCGGTCCGAGCAACAGACCTGGACAGTGGTATTAACTCGGAGCTCAAGTACTGGATCCAAAAGGGAGCTCTAGATTCGTTCGCGATACACAACGATACAGGAGTGGTCACTGTGTCGTCCAAACTAGACTATGACAAGAGGAACACGTATAGGATACAGATTGTTGCTACTGATTTAGGTGAGTAATGTCCTTACTATTTGTAACTGTCAAAATGTACTGAACTGTGATTTCTGCCTAATATTACTGCTCCAAATACTTGGTTGATCCGTCTACAAGACTTGCCGAATTTAACATGTTATACGCCCATCGTCTTCTTCTTTTCGTGTGGTTAGTGAGTAACCTGTACCCTAATTACGTAATGCAAAATCAATCCGAATCTGAATCGTTTTGAAACAGATTGCTAATCCATTGCTCCGTAAGTTCAAAAAAAAAAACTGCAGAACAACGTAAATAACGCAATGAATATTGTTGAACTGTCAAAATTAAACAGATTTGTCTTTATCGTTTACGAAAATATGTGGCGTAATTAGAAAGCTGGTGTCCATGGGCCTCTGACTTGGCTTAACATCACTCTCAGGCATTCCAGTTTCTTCACGATGTTTTCCTTCACAGTTTTTGAAGCAAGTGATAATTATACAATACGCACATGAATCCGAAAAGTTAGAGGTATGCCTTGCATTGGAACTCGAGACCTATGACTTGGCAGGGGATCCCTTCTTTTCGCATAATGTTCTTTGTCCTAATATACTTCGGCATAACGATTTTGGCACAATTTGTTTTGGCATAATAATACTTCGGCATAATTTTTTTAGGCATACATTTTATGTTGGCATAATCAGCTTAAAGACTAATTTGTTTTGACATAAATTTGATTCGCATAACGTTAGTAGGCCTAATGACTATTAGTATAATAATAATATATATATTTTCCTTTTCTAGTAAATACGTACTCCAGACTTTGGGTGGAAATGGTGGTGGTGAACTTGTAGTGCCTCATACATAATTCTGATCAAACCAATTTGCTATAGTTTCTGTAACAATTAAATAATATTGTTGGTTAAAAATTTAATATGCCGTGCAACAAAAGTTAGTGACAGAACTGAATTGCTGCAAAACCGACTCCACGTAATATTGTTTGTCCTACCCCTAGAGTGTAATTTAAAATCGCGTAGGCGCGTAGGTGCAAGGCGGCCCGCGGGCTGAGGAGCAGGCGGCTGCGAGCGAGCCGCCGCGGCTGAAGCTGGCCGGCTTCAGCCGGCCAACAAGCCGAAGCTGCGGTGGTGAGCAAAAGCCGTCTGCGACGATTAGCACGCGTGGGGCCGCCGGAGGCCCGCAGCGCCGGAGCCGTGACAGAAACCCTGCCTGCTGCATGTTGCATGCTCGCTTGAATGCAGCATGCTGCACGCTTGCTTGCATGCTGCATGCTTGCTTGTTTGCTGCATGCTTGCTTGCATGCTGTATTCTTGCTTGCATGCTGCATGCTTGCTTGCATGCTGTATTCTTGCTTGCATGCTGTATGCTTGCTTGCTTCATGCTTCCTACAGCGAAAAAAAAACCCACAAAATTGTTCAATAAAAATATGTTTTAATATCATTATGCGTAAATAAATTTATGCTTTAGGATATTATGCTTAAAAAAGTTATGCTTTTGAATATTATGCTTAATCATTATTATGGTTAGAGAAATTATGCTTAAAACAATTATGCGTAAGCTGTTATGCGTAATTATATTATGCGAAAATATAATTATGCCAAACAAAATTATGCTAAGTTATATTAGGTCTTAAAATTTTATGCAAGTGGATAGGGAACCCTTGGCAGTCCGACGGTCACACCACTAGGCTATTACTGCTGACAGTGAAAGTGTATGTACTCGTACACACCATGCATGACATCAAAGTTGGTTTACTAAGAAGAGGGTAAAGGCAACTAAGAAGTTAAAGCCATTTTAGGAGTAATATTCCCACCCTAATTTTGTGTAGGTATTCTGATAAGATCTGACTCATTAGGACAAGTAAGATAACCAAATTGATGAGATTAGTATCTAACGACATCCTCTCTTCCCAGGTATACCGAGTCTAACGGGCACCACAGAACTAACAGTCCACGTCATCAACGTGAACGACAAGAAGCCATACTTCACGCCTTCCATTCAACGCGCAGAGGTCTCAGCAGACGATGAGCTCGGCTCCGTGGTACACAACCTGATAGCTGTGGATCCGGATATTATTGATAACGGGTCGCTGGTGTATGAGATGGCAGATAGGGTTATTAGGGCGGTGGATAAGAATGGAAAAGAGGTACGTTTCGAATTATTTACTTTTGATCTAGCCGACAGTTTTTTTTATGGTTACTTATTGAATATTGTTTCACTTGCGGATTTGCTAAATGATGACGCCGGCGCCGATTTAAAAAAAATAAATGTAATGGTTGCAATTGAAAACATAATTAAGGATTTTTTTATCAACTTTTTGGCCTTTTTACCATTAAAATCAAAATTATTTGCTTTCTTGCTTAAATTAAATTCTATGTACGTATTTAATTTGAGTATTGAATTTTTTTTTTCTAATGTTTTTCATACGTGAATGCCTTTTAACAGGTATCGGACGAAGGAATCTTCGGCTCCTGGTTTGCAGTCCAGCCCAACGGCACGGTGGTAGTATCTCAGAAGCTAGACAGAAGCCGCGCAGCAGTACTTACGTTACCAGTAAGAGTTACTGACGCATCTGCTCCTACGCTACAGCAGGCGGACGGTAAGTTGATATGGGGAATTAAGTACATTGGTAATTGTGTATGAAGTTTTATAATGTTATATAATTGCTTGGGAATAACAGCAATATTTTAAAGTGCATTTATATATTTAATTGATCGAAGGTTTCAGCAGTTGAATAGGCTGATTATGTGTCAAGTATTATATCGCGAGTGTTGTTGTACTTTCACTGTTATATAAAATACACAATTTCCGCTTTTCTTTATCAAAAATAATTTTGAATGGCAATGTGAGACGGATTTGTTGGACACATTCTACCCATTTTTTTAATATCAGGAGTATCTTGTTAATATTAATAATACCCAGAGCTACTCATCATCTCTCACAAATATCATTCCAGGTGAGTTAATTATCACCATCGTAGACGTGAACCGCCACGCCCCTGTGTTCTCCCAACCCTCATACTTGGAGAGCATGGTGGAGGAACAGCCTATAGGCACCGTGCTCAACACTTACACCGCCACGGACAAGGAGACGCCTGTGCAGGCCTACGTGATACACCCGCCGAATCCGTACTTTACTATTGACAATGTTACTGGTGAGTAAAAAACTAATAATCAGTATAGAACTTAACTGTAGGTCTATATTAACATTTGAACTACGAGACTGCTCCGAAATAAAGGCGCTGTTGAAAAATTATGGTAAACCAGTTAAAATAATTAGTTTTGAAACGTAAGTAATTAATATGGGGATATACCCACAGCATTACAGATCCGCCTCGTTGGTCTGGTGGTTGCAAGCGCTACTGCTGAGCATGAGGTCCTGGGTTCGATTCCCAAGTCGGGCAAAGTACTCGTATATTGGGTTTTTCCAACAGGAATTTCTCAGTAGTAGCCCGGAGTCTGGAATAGGGATGATGCCTGGGTAAAAAAAAGAAATTCTATTTAGTCCGTCAGTCAGATAATAAAAAAATATTAGACACGTATTTTTTGCTTTACCATATTAATAAAAACTGACTTAGATAAAAACGCATTAAAGTTGGGGAGTGGGGGTTGGTACGTCACAAGTATGTATAAAATCTACATACAAGTGACGTCATGGCACATTCTAACTCAATGTATCGCCGTTATCTTTTGATAACGTAAAAAAAGAAAAAAAAATACGTGTATCTTTTGATAACGTAAAAAAAGAAAAAAAAATACGTGTACGTTATTTTTGAATGATCTACATGACGGACAAAAAACATGTTTTTTGTCATCATCCCTATTGTGCCCGGTTGATGGCAATAGGCTTGCCCCTATTTATTACATGGGACTTTAAAAACATAACTGGCGAAATGTGGGTGTACTACAGGTACACCTCTGCCCAACCCAAGGCATGGAGCCCAACAAGGCGTGAGGTTATGTTATGAGCTTGACGACGTAAATAACGCTATGCTAAAGGTCCATAATTGGTTTACTGTAAATAATTTAGCATTAAATGAGAAGAAAACTAAATGCATAAGATTCGCGTTACCGAATGTTAGAAGTAGTGAATGTCACGTTGTACTGAATAAGGAGACACTAGAATTCGTCGAAAAAACGGTTTTCCTGGGAATCACGCTTGACTCAAAACTACAGTGGGGTCCTCACTTAACATCACTTGCAGGGCGGCTAAGTTCAGCCGCTAACGCTGTTTGGAAAATCCGCCAACTAACAGACGTGGATACCGCGAGACTGGTCTATTTTAGTTACTTTCATAGCATCATGTCTTACGGTATTTTGCTGTGGGGACGGGCCGCAGATACTGAGTCTATCTTTATTCTGCAAAAGAGGGCTGTTAGAGCTATCTACAACCTCCGCAGACGCGAATCTCTAAGGGAACTGTTTAAGAAAATTAACATCATGACGGTACCTTGTCAGTATATATATGAAAACATTATGTATGTTCGAAAAAATCTACATCTCTTTAGTAAGATAAGTGACAGGCATAATTTTAACACAAGAAATAGGAACAAGTTAGATCAACCACGTTTCAGATTGTTTAAAGTACACACTTCTTTTATGGGATACTGTGTAAAATGTTATAATAAAATACCACTCGATATTCTTCAACTAAATGAGAAGAAATTTAGAACTTGCATTAAACGCACACTATGTAGACAAGCATACTATAAGTTGGATGATTATATCGTAGATAAAAATGCTTGGCTAAATGCTGGTCCTCAGCCACTTGAGCTCACTAGTTAAAAATGAAAAAAATTGGTAGAGTTGCTTCCCCTTTTTAATTTTTTCTGACTACGAACTTATTGTTTATTTTGTTTTTTTATTAAACTAAGTTTTCATTATTGAATACTCTAATAGATAATATTGATTTTCTTTCTTTTGGTGGTAAAATTCTTGCAAACTATAGTTTTGTATAACCTAGACGCATTTTTATTTTCAATTTTTGTAAATGTGAGTACCATGGAGTCGTTTACTATGTTATTATGTTGATTTTGACTTGAAAGAGCAGGGTAGTTGAGAGTATGTCATGCTCACTTAATGTCTCGCTGATGGTGGCGAGTGTGTTGGATCATTCGGTTCCCTACAAAATGGTTGAGCTGGATGGTGCTTATCCACGCGTCATGTTCGTGAACGGGCGCCGTCAGTTGAGACTGGTCATCTCTTATCTGCCAGGGCTTATTTTTAATCTTATGTTTTTAATCGTTTTTGATTTTTATATTTTTTTTTACATTGTTCTCACATATAGAATCAACAAGTGTAATGTACCCAGGATTTTGTAATTTCTATATTTAAAAGAGTGTCCTTGGAGTTTCTTGCCCGTTCTTCTCCATAGAGATCTACGTTTTGGAATAGGCAACTAGCTTCAACTTTCTGACTAACTGACTGACTCTTTACAATTCAAAAGTGCCTGTAAAGGGTTTAATTGAAATAAATGCTTTGAGTTTGAGTTTGATACTTTGCTAGCGCGATGCAGGATTTTGCTTAACGTCATCAGGATCCTTAGTTCGCATGTGGCGTTGTAGATGCCGCCAAAGTTCCATCAACCTGTTTGCCGAACTGTATTAGGAAGAATTACTAAAAACTTTCTCCTACTATAAAACTTTATTTTTCTCCCACCACCAGGAGTAGTGAAAACTGCCCAACGCATAGACTACGAGAAGATCCACAGCATCAACTTCACCCTCGTAGCGTACGACTCGGGCGTGCCGCAGCTGCGCGCGGCCGCCGGCGTCACGGTGGCGGTGCGGAACGCCAACGACGAGGAGCCGGCGTTCGCGGCCGCAGCTTATGATGCCGCTGTGCCTGAACACTCGGCGGCTGGGACCAGTGTGATTACTGTTAGTGCTGTGGATAAAGACGAAGGTTTGGACACTTTTTTTAATATAACGTACTCATAATGAAAATTACACTTTACTTATATTCATGCCCGCCTGTTCTGGTCGATTGGCACCAAAACTGATGATCCAGTGGTAGTTTCCAAAAGCAGACAAAATAATATTTTGTTCAAAAATATTGATAAGTACAAGATGCCGCCAGTATAAGAGGAGAATAAAGTTTTCGGTATCTTGGTTTGCAAGCAAAACAGCATGGGCGGCTATAATTATCGTGTAAAGCTCTGCAAACGTGTAGTTTAAAGTTTTATGTACAAAAATCTTTGTGGGTTTAATTAAATTGCATTGTGCAAACTTCTGTGTGCACGGAACCGTCAAACAAACTAGTTCAACAAACTTTCCCATTTCCCAGACGAATTCGGTGAAGTGACCTACAGCCTATCAGGCGAGTCATCCGGACAGTTCAACATCGACCCTCACACCGGCGTCATCACCATCGCGGAGGGCGCTGATCTTGATAGAGAGCTGGCTGGTGATGTGTGGCTTAGAGCCATCGCTAGTGATAATGCTCCTGCGCATATTAGGAGAAGTAGCAGCGTTCCAGTGAGTAGTATTATTGTTATAGAAGCTCATTTTTTAGCGAATTTTCCTACCTTTCCTTTAAGTTGTATCGGCTCTGACGAACCAAATAACTTAATTTCCCGTGTCCTGCATATACCGTGATCTACCGTTACTGTGATGCATTTATCCGCTTACAATTATTATTTATCTGCCTTCATATCTTACTTTGAATGTCCAATTAAAATATTGTTTACTAGGTAAAAAAAAAACCTAGGTACCTATGTTACTTCGAAGTTTTTGTCTATCTCTCCGTCTGTGTTATCGTATCTTCTTATAAACGGATATACCTAGTCTTGCCACAAATATTGTCACGAAGATTTATTTTTATTTTTATTGCAAATAATATTTATTACTTTTACAGTGTGTTAGTTTAATACATAAATATAAAACAATTTAAAATATAAAAAGCTTACCCGAAGTGGTCTCCATTGGCTGCAATACAGTCCTTTAAACGTAGTTATCAATAGAAGCACGCACTCTTTCCATGGGAAAATTCTTCACTGCCAATCGTATGGATTGTTTTAGGGACTCCAAATTATCAATGCGTTTAGAGCAAGCCGAACTCTCTAAAACTGACCAATAATCATAATCCAGCGGATTAAGATCGGGACTAGACGACGGCCAGTCTTCAGCTCTGATGAAGTCCGAAACGTTCACTTCCAACAAAGACTGCGTGGACCGAGCTTTATGACTCGACGCCGAGTCTTGTTGGAAGGACCATACTTGGTTATTGAATATGGTGTTGTTAACGGGGGCTTAACTACCTTCTCAAGAATGGTATCTTGATACACTTGTGCCGATGTTTTGATACCTTTTTCACAAAAATATGGCTCTGTCACTCCTTCATAGCTAACCAAGTCAAAGTCAAAGTCAAATAATTTATTTCAATTAGGCACAAAAAAGGCACTTTTGAACGTCAAACTTTACAAAAAATAATAAAACTGATTCTAGTCGCCCATTCCAAAAGGTAGTTTTCGTATGGAGAAGAATGGGCAAGAAACTCCACCGTTACTCTTTTTAAAAAAAATCATTATAATTATCTTGTATACACTTATTATATAATTATATGTGAACACAATGCACCTAGAATAAGATTACTATACCACGATAGGTAAAAAGAATGAAAAATGAAGGAATGACATAATTATGTGATAGTGCATGGTGCTCACATACTTACAAACATTGTAAAATTATACTATATTTCTAACATTATAATAAGTAATACTAATAATAATAAGTCAGTGTGTGAGTTCAAATAATCACAAAAATAAAATAAAATAAATGTTTAAAAAAATAAAAAATAATAATTATTCAATTAAATTAGCAACCAGTTCGATTTTGTCTAGATTCTGAATTGTCCTATGGAGCAGGACCAGCATGTTTCCAAGCATTTTTATCTTGGATATAATCCTCTAATTTGTAATATGCTTGTTTACAAAGTGTACTTTTTATATGATTTTTAAATTTTCTTTCATTTAATTCTAATATATCACAAGGTATTCTGTTGTAACATTTAACACAGTACCCCATAAAAGATGTATTTACTTTAGATAGTCTGAAAAATGGTTGATCTATTTTATCTTTATTTCTAGTATTAAAATTATGTCTATCACTTATTTTATTAAAAAGATGTAGATTTTTTCTCACATACATAATATTTGAATAAATGAATTGGCACAACACCCCACCAAACCATCACTGAAGTCTGATAATGCCCACGTTGCACTCTGTCGACTAATTGGGAAGCTTTCTTAGAGCTTTGAGCATAAATACGGTAATTTTGTTTGTTAAAATGTTGCTCAATTGTAAATATTTTCTCATCCGTAAACAATTTTTTTTTAATTTATTTTTTCCGTGACCTCCCTTTGCGTACCGCTTCAGTAGTTGGGTCGATTTTACCACCCTATTCTTTTTTAAATTATCAGTTAAAAAATGACCAGTGCGTCTCATAAAGGCTGCAAGTCCTAAGTCATCTTTTAAAATACGCCACATGGTACTGGGTGCTTCTCATTTCCTTCCATCTTCATTTCCCGAGATAAAATCTTTTGCTTTCGGACAGGATTTCATCGAATTCTTTCCCTTACTGCTTTGACCACCTTTTTCGTACGAAAACTACGTGGACGGCCAGATCTTTTTCTGTCACAAACAGAGGAGGTCTCATTGTACCTATTAATAGCCCGGTACACAAACATTTGACTAATACCAAGCGTATGGAGAGTTTTAAAAATTGCATTTGGCTCCATACCAACTTTGTGTAGTGCAATCACAGCGATTCGGTTCTCTTTATCACCCCACTCCATTTTAATATCGCAAACTATTGTACAATGTATTGGCACCAAAATTAGACATTTCAATGAACAATCTTATAAAAATGACATTTTCCAAATTCAAATGTAATATCTTTCTTATTTTTAATTGTAACGGTATTTATGGCCAGACTAAGTACATATTACAACGGCTATTATCTTTTTGTCTCTTCTTTGTACTAACAAACAGTCTGTTTACTACTCGACAAGCTTTTTTAGACCAAACGTGATTTTAAAAGATCTATCAGGAAAGCGTCATTCAATCTGCCTAGCCTTTTCGCAACTAAGTTGGGGACGGCTTCCAGTCTAACCAGATGCAGCTGAATATCAATAATTTTAATGAAGCAACTGCCTATCTGACCTCCACAACTCAGTAACTAGGTAATACGATACGCCTTGGTCAGACTGGTTGTCAGACTTCCGACAGATTATTAAATTATCGTCCGTTAACATTTCCTACCCACTTCTTTTTACAGATTCACATAAAAATCCTAGACATAAACGACCACCCGCCGATCTTCAGCCAGAAGGTGTACAAGAGTACGATAGCAGAGAATCTGCAGCTGAACCCCCCAGCTGCCATCCTGCAGGTGCTGGCCGATGATAAGGATGAGGGGATCAACGGGAAGATCGAGTATAAGATTGTGGAGCAGAGTGAGCCTGGTAATAACTTAATCAATAATGAACCATAATATTGGAGTTTACGTAAACTTTTATGTGAATATTTCCTTAAACACTAAAATCTTGCACAAGAGTTTACTTAATTGACAAGATTCAAAAAGAGATCAATATCTTTTCATAAATAAAAATTACGCATTTTTTTACGTTAAACTTATTACAATCACATTTTTATGTTATCGTTATGAGTCTCTTTTACTCTATTATAATAATATTTAATAAATTAATAACCTCGAAAATAATTTGTAACTATAAATTCATAACTTACATTAACTCAATCTTGTTCTCACACCTTATTGTCTACATTTCTTTCTCATTTCTCCTATCGCAGGTTTGCTGGAAGAAATTTCATAAGAAATAAGCAGTATCTTTGTACTCATCATTATGATTATGTCTTATCTGTATCTATTTTTCCGTGTGTATATAAATAATAAAATAAATAACTTTTGGTACCATACACAAATTCATGCATATGGAAAAGAAGTTAAAGTCGACTAACAATTACTATCAAATCTGCTACTTAACCATCAATCCCAAGATCTGTGCTGACCCCTACCCACCGATCACACTCCTAAATAGCCAATTTCTTCCAGGCGTGTTCTCAGTAGACCCAATCAGTGGCATTATCTACCCGGCCGCGCCTGTCGCCGGCAACACGTCGCACCGCCTGGCGGTGGCGGCGCGTGACGGCGCGGGCGCGGGGCCGCACGAGGACGTCGCGCGCGTGGACATCAGCGTGCTCAGCGTCAACAGGCACAGCCCTGTCTTCACGCAGCCGCCGCCCGACCAGAGGCAGCTGGAGATTCCGGAGGTAACTATCTGGAGACTCTTGATATTATCTGTTCGAAGAGAGAAGGAAATGATAAAAGCAAAAGAGGTCATGTGATTGGTAGATTGAAATACCTCTGCGTACGTTTTTGAAGCACAAAAGATACAGTTGTTCCTTCTTTCGCGGTCCAACTTACGCAAGGCAGGATAAAGATCAAAACCCTAGAAGCCACACGATTTGAGATTTTGTTGGAATATCACACTTTTATCCACCACCAACCAACCACTAACATTTTCTCCAACCTAGATAAAAAGCAGAAGGTATTTTCTTGGACCTGACAAAAGCCTTCCATACGATATCTGTCCCCAATCTTATTCCTAAACTTGAAAGGATTGGTATTACAGGCATTCAACTTGCTCTCTTCGAGAGTTACCTCACGGAAAGGTGAGTGCGTCAGGATCGGTGATTAGACAAGCGACGAGCTTCCCATATCATACGGGGTTCCCCAGGGCAGTATTATCGGCCCAACACTTGGCGAATCGATCTCGAAATTTTAAAGCTCAAAAACATTTACACCCTACGTCTATATTTAGCATACTGACCATAAAGTTACTGAACATAAAAACATATTTTGGCCTTGCTGGGGCCTTTACTCGAGATCTGGGGGTCCCCCCAAGACCGAAGGCCCAGGGCGGACTGCACCTGCCCCTCATTTAGACCGCGAGTGGGGGCATTGTAATCATCATTATGAATGATCAAATTTATTTTGGGACGGACATACACTAAAATCGTGAAAAAAAACAGCTGTTCCCATACACTACTTCGTCGATTTATGAAAATATATAGAGCAGCAGATTTTTCGCGATTTCAGGGTTAATCTCAGAGTAAAAGTGACAGTGACCCCTTCACTTTGTGTAAATAATTTTTTCACCAGTGCTCTCAAAACGGTGAAGGAAAACATCGTGAGGAAACCGGCATGTCCTAGAACCAACAATTGGAAGATATTTGACATCCACCAACACGCACTGAGCCCGCGTGGTAGATTAGGTAGAGCCCACTCCCTCAGATCTCACCGAGAGAAGGCCATTTTTTATTACACTTTATTTTTCTGCCTCATCTATCTTAGCCTTTGAAATATACTTTTCAATGCACTCCCATTCACGGTTTCTAATTAAAAGTATCAGAATCAGAATCAGAACTTTATTTGCTATGAATGTAGGTACAGGTATAAGATGTTCATAAATTAATAAGATAAAGAAAAGTTGACGCCCCTTATCACTTGGTTATCATCTCCTATGAATATTTATAAAACTTAAGATATTCTTCTACAAAGATTTATTGGTCTTCCGCCGCAGCTTCCGAGATTTAATTAAATTTTTAATTAATATTAATGAGCTCTGCTGGTTAACACTTCTTAATGCATCCATCTTCACCTATGCCGATGATACTGCCCTACTATTCCACGGAGATTCCTGGGAGTTAGTGTTCCGGCTTGCACAATCCGGACTCAACCTTGTCACCAACTGGTTGGCTCATAATTTGCTTACTTTAAATGTAGACAAAACTAATTACCTCACCTTTTCACCATCTGCCGCTGGGAAACCTCCTTCCTCTCCTTATTCTTTGATTGCCCATTCCTGTATTTCACCTCACACACCTTGTAATTGCCCCTGCCTTTCTCGCATCAATATTGTCAAATATCTTAGTGTACAAAATGATGATTGCCTGTCATTCTCTACTCACATAAACACACTCACCTCACGACTGCGCAGAATGATTTACATTATTAAGTCCCTTCGTCACGCTGCGGACACTACGGTGCTAAGACTTGTAGACCTTGCCCTCTGCCAATCGCTTATACAATATTGTATAATCACTTGGGGTGGATCAGCTAAATCTTACATGCTCAAATTGGAACGTGCTCAAAGGGCACTCCTGAAGGTTGAATGGCGGTTACTTTACCGCTTTCCTACCATCGATCTTTATAACACATGTACGGTTCTCTCAGTTCGCAAATTATTTATCCTTAACCTTGTTTTAACTACACACTCTCAAACCCCTTACGCTCCAAGCAAATTTAGCTCCCAACGACGTAAACATACTGTTTGTCCCTCCTTCCGCACAAATTGTCGTTCGGCCCAACGTAGTTTCCCTTTCCTCAGTAGCTACGTCTATAACAAGGCTAATAATATTTTAAATATATACTCTATGTGCAGATCAAAATGCAAAAGGACTGTTACGAAATGGCTACTTGAATTAGATTATGCGAGGACTGAAAATATACTAAATATTCTGAAATAAATTCGTCTATCGGAAATATTCACCTACTCAAATTAATCTTAGATCGCGTTTCACCTTGTTTACACACACACACACACTTTCGGGCAAGTAGGTGTGTGTAGTGCCCGTCGCGGGCGCTGGGCCGGAGGTCTTATATTGCACTCACGAACACACAACACTCTCCAAAGACACACATAGCCTTCCTCTCAGTACTTGGAGCTTTTATAATGTTGTAGTACGTAAGTGCAATTAAATATTGTAATTTTAAGGGTGTGAGCCTGGAGATCTGTCATACAGGTCCCGAACCCAGTATAGACTCCAGCTCTCACAAAGGATCAGCTTTAAAATGTAACTTGAATCAAAGTGTACCTTTTTGAGAGAAATAAATTACTATCACTATTATATTTGTTTAAATAAAGTGTCACTCACATAAAATGTACGTCTCGAGATCCATACCTCGACACTTCATTTAGATAATGCAGCTTCGATTTAGTCTGAAAAGAATAAGTCAGTCAATGTACCGAGAATGCTTAGCTATGATGAATAAATTGATTACGAATATATTAATTTCGTCATCAATAATAAAAGATCCGCACCTTTATCGCAATGCATTAACTTTTTTTCATTTACATCCACAGAATGCTGCCCAATCCGACTACCTCATCACCACAATAAAGGCCACCGATGAAGACAGCGGCGAAAATGGCCGCGTATCATACTTCCTCAAAGTGGACAACCAAAACGTGGGGGAGACGCAGGAGTTCAGCCTAGACAAGGATACTGGGGAACTGAGGACCAAGACCTTCCTGGATAGAGAGCATAAGGCTGAGTATCAGGTTAGTTGAAGCACCAATTTTTACTCGACTACGGCGAAGCCAAAAGAAAGGGTTATGTTTGTATATCAACCAATTTATTCGATCTGTTCCTGTAAAAAAGCTATGAGTGATGGACAAATGGCACAACCGTGAGAATTAAACATTTTGACTGAAAAAGTCTTAAAAAAAAAAAATTGTTAATATTACGTTACACCTGGGTGAAAGACACAAAACAAAGTATTGAAAATTGTAGAAGTTAGTTATTACCCCTAAAAGTCTATAGGCCCTACTGTCTGCTGCATCACTTAGCACAATATAGAAACCACATCCCATCTAGTCTCACCCCTATTTCTCATTATCCAGCTGGTAATAGCAGCAGTAGACAATGGTACACCAGCTCAGTTTGAAAGCCTGCGCCTCCTGACTGTGGTGCTAGTTGACGACAACGACAACGCACCTCGCTTCTCTTCGCCTCTTCATCAGTTTAGCATCAAGGAGAACTTGCTGCCAGGAGTTATTATTGGTAAGTTCATCATTACATATAGTTCCTTGCTCTTGTTTCATGTTTATAATTTTATATAAGTAAATCTATATATATAAATCGCGAAGGACTTCTTGCGTCTTTACAAACTACCACCCTGCGGCGTCCACTGAATGTAGTGAGATTTTTAATGTTTTCAATGCGTATGTAAGATGTTTTAATCAGTATCATATCAGTAGTCGACGTCAAATATCATTTAAACGTTAAATGGTGATATTCAAATTAAATATTTCTAGCTGAATTTGTGCGTCCGTTCACTCTTAAATCTTTCTTGCACACTGAATATCTCCGTATACGTTCAAAACACTGCATGCACATTCCCGCCTCCATCCAACTGTATGTTTAAATCAATTCCGTATAATGCTCTGCATATATCATAATGATTATAATAACTAAATGACATCCATCTACTATTGAATTCAGATTGGTTCCGAATACTGTTTTTGAATTATTGTATCCAGCTTATCAGCCAAGAGGCTTCCACCTATTTAAGGGCTTATAATGACTCCAGGCACAGATAATAAATAATTAATAGTTAGCATACAAAAGTGACAATACCTATGTATAGCGTAGGTATTTTCACTTTGGTGGTCTACAAAATCTTAAAAAGCAATATAATCATTTTTGACGAGTGACAGGTAAGTTTGTATGTATGTTTGTTTATAAACAGGTAAGCTCAGAGGCACAGGCTGGTGTGAACAGGTAAGTTCGGAGTTGGACAGGTAAGTATGTATAAACAGGTAAGCTCAGAGGCACAGGCTGGTGTGAACAGGTAAGTCCGGAGTTGGACAGGTAAGTATGTATAAACAGGTAAGCTCAGAGGCACAGGCTGGTGTGAACAGGTAAGTCCGGAGTTGGACAGGTAAGTATGTATAAACAGGTAAGCTCAGAGGCACAGGCTGGTGTGAACAGGTAAGTCCGGAGTTGGACAGGTAAGTATGTATAAACAGGTAAGCTCAGAGGCATAGGCTGGTGTGAACAGGTAAGTCTGGAGTTGGACAGGTAAGTATGTATGAACAGGTAAGCTCAGAGGCACAGGCTGGTGTGAACAGGTAAGTCCGGAGTTGGACAGGTAAGTAGGTATAAACAGGTAAGCTCAGAGGCACAGGCTGGTGTGAACAGGTAAGTCCGGAGTTGGACAGGTAAGTAGGTATAAACAGGTAAGCTCAGAGGCACAGGCTGGTGAGAACAGGTAAGTTCGGAGTTGGACAGGTAAGTAGGTATATAAACAGGTAAGCTCAGAGGCACAGGCTGGTGTGAACAGGTAAGTTCGGAGTTGGACAGGTAAGTAGGTATATAAACAGGTAAGCTCAGAGGCACAGGCTGGTGTGAACAGGTAAGTCCGGAGTTGGACAGGTAAGTAGGTATAAACAGGTAAGCTCAGAGGCACAGGCTGGTGTGAACAGGTAAGTCCGGAGTTGGACAGGTTAGTATGTATAAACAGGTAAGCTCAGAGGCATAGGCTGGTGTGAACAGGTAAGTCTGGAGTTGGACAGGTAAGTATGTATGAACAGGTAAGGTCAGAGGCACAGGCTGGTGTGAACAGGTAAGTCCGGAGTTGGACAGGTAAGTAGGTATAAACAGGTAAGCTCAGAGGCACAGGCTGGTGTGAACAGGTAAGTCCGGAGTTGGACAGGTAAGTAGGTATAAACAGGTAAGCTCAGAGGCACAGGCTGGTGTGAACAGGTAAGTTCGGAGTTGGACAGGTAAGTAGGTATATAAACAGGTAAGCTCAGAGGCACAGGCTGGTGTGAACAGGTAAGTTCGGAGTTGGACAGGTAAGTATGTATAAACAGGTAAGCTCAGATGCACAGGCTGGTTTGAACATGTAGGTTCAAAGGTAGAAAGAGGAAGTTTCATGATACGAATAATATAATAGTACCTAGTCATATTTATGCAGGTGAATATACGGAATAAAAGGCATATCGTAATATAAAACATTTAATGTTTTATTTTAAATTTTACAAAAAATGTGTATCTAAACATAAAAACTTTTGAATCAACAAATCAATGCTATTTAACATTGACATAATAATAAACATAAATTTGCTCTGCCTTGCCTAGTAACGAAATAAACTGAATTATGAACATCAATCAGTCTTCATTACAATGGAACATGTATTTTTTTTAATATTATAATTAAAAGAAATCAGTAGGGTTTTTATCAACGCAATGTTGTCATTCTTGTTTTAGATATCTACTTAAAAGAAATGTAAACTCCATCTACAACCTAAACTCCATCTGCAGCTTCTCTTTCAATTTAAAATTTTGTAAAAAAAAATGGGTATCTAAACATAAAAATCAAAACATTTTAACTGACATTTTAACAATTTTAGTTACACTAAATAATTAAACATAAATGGGCTCTGCCTTTGCCTAATAACAAAATAAACTTAATTATGAACATCAATCAGTCTTCATTACAATGGAACATGTATTTTTATATTATAATTAAAATAAATCAGTGGTTACAACTAAAAGTCTCATGCCCGGTTTCTGAGGTGCTGTTAGATATCTCTTCATTAATTATTAATTCGATAAACAGACAACCTTTTTAATTCTTTATTAAGTCCTTTGTTTAAAAATGCTATTAAAGGCAGTTGCTTATGTAATTGCAATAATGTCAGTAAAATCGTTTTTAAACAAAGTTTAATGACAGCTAAACATCAGGTAAAGTTATGGAATAAATAAACAGCTGATACGGACCTCAGAAACCGGGTATTAATCATCAATTCAAACATAATTATAAGTATCTTAATCATTGGTATAAAATATTTGAAACAAAACATACTATTTTAAAACATAAATTTTCTTCTCTCATTTCTTAGCCTTAGAGTAAATATTTTGGACGAATACCTTTATTTTTAGCCAGTCTTTATTCTTAAGTAAATCTACATGCTGTTCTTTTAGTTTCTCACATTCATTTCTTTTAGGCGGTTGGTGATTTTTTATGTGAAATTTAAAGTATTTTGTAACTACATCCTTTTGTTCCTTTGTCCAAGGAACCAACGTCCTTTTTTTCCTTTTCGTATTTTGTTTTCGTTACCTAATTGAGACACGGGTTCATTAATAAGTTGTTGAGAATCATTTTGCATACCAGATGGTCCAGCCTGAGACAAGTCATTTAAATTACAATATGTTTGTACGTAATCAGAATTAGCATCTAAAGTAGGTGCAGGTTCAGGATCATAGTCTATAATTTCGTTGTTGTCCACGGGCTCTTCAATTAGCTCCTCATTCAAATCTAAATCAATCTCATCGAGAGATTTTCCTTTGTAAGCGTCTGCTTTTCCATCTTCCATAAGAATGAGAAGCTTTGATATCTTAGCAGTTTGGTATACGTCATCTGGCAACCTGTAAGACTTTTTATGTACTTCATTAGTATGGCCCATGAATGTAGCCAGCTGCTCCATATCATTTTCAGACATGCTAAAAATTTGTGATAAGGTGGCTAAATGTTTTCTTAGCCTTGTAGAGGATATTGCTTTAGGCTGTTTCGCCCCTGATAATTTGGCATGCTTTTCCAAAACTTTGTAGCCATAAATTGTATTGTTATAACCGGGATTACCAAACAAAAATTGATTTGGTGTCGAAGCAAAAAAAATATGCCTAATCGATAATAATAATTTAATATCATCTTGAACTTCTTTATTAAACAGAACTGGTACTCCGCGGCCGCGTTTACCTCTAATGACAACACGTTTAAATTTCTTTACCAGAATCCTTTCTGAGGCAGTAAGCGCACGATCGAACTCTTCATACTTATTATTATCATTATTGTCGCTTTCTAAATAATCGTGCACTGTAATTCTTTGAAGTTCTCCAGGCCTGCGCCTATTTAATAATAAAACCCTACAATACACAGTCTCTAAAAGTTGTGTATATGTTTCAGTAGTTTGTAAGCCTTCTTTAATTTTTATAGCAGCATCCAAGGATTTTTTATTTAGGTATTCTTTAAGAATTTTTAAATCATTTGCTAAAGGCACAATAGTTATCTTATTCCACTTTTTCTTGTTTAAATCTGTTGCAGCTTGTGTAGACACATCATATTTCCAATTTGATTCAATAAGTTGAATCAAAGTTTTTAAGTCTGCTTCTATTTTGCCAGTATCTACTTCCGTGTAAGGCCCTTGCTTTTTTAATGCACACATTATTGCAATATTGCAGCATTGTTTCAAGGTGGTGGACAGATTCATTGCGAACGTAGGTGTCTCATACCTATCTTTTTCTATGTCATAATTTCCCAGTATTTTGGTGGCTTGTACAATGATATCATAATGAATTGGTCTTAAGGCAGAAAAGAAGTCATTAATGGATGGATCAATCTTTTTTAATTCTAGTAAACATTTTGCAAGCTCTCTCATTTTTCTAGACACTACGTTCACGAAATGTTTTTCTCGGTGAGTTTTTAAATATTGAGATCCGAAAGCACATATGAGGTTATCTTTTTTTGCAGTAAGTGATATTTTGTCTGCCCGCATTCGGGGAAATACAGTTTCCTTAAGTTTTTCGTCGATTTTAAGATGACGTATCAGTAGATTTTGAGCCTCAGATTGAATGTTTTTACTTCCTGATTTACCACTACATTTCTTTTTATGTTTCCATAATAGTTTTTTAGAATAGAATCCCAGACACTCTGTACACGGCAAATAATCAGTAAATTTGAATTTTCGCATCGGTTTAGTGACCTCTTTTGAATTTACAAGGTAGTTTCCTTTTTTACGTAGAGCTGCAATTAATTGTTTTCTATCAAGACTTTTTTTTGGTTTTGACACAATTTTTTGGACTTCAGTTTCATAAATATGGTGTCGGAGTAAATGACGAGCAAAATTTAAAACAAATGACTCACAGTAAAAGCAATAATCTTTATCTCGAACCTTTGAACTTTTGGGTTTTTGCCTTTGGATAATAATTGTTGTATTATCATTAGAATTATCTTCTATTTGAGATTCACTATTAATATCGTAAATAATCTCTTCATTTGGTTCTGATTCATTGTAAGGCTGTGGAAATTCCCTACTTACAATTACATTGCAAGGAGAACTGCTTTTACAACTAACTTCACTTAAACTTATGTTATTAGGTGGCTTGAAAGATACATTAGACAAGGAATTATTAACATCGAGAGGTATTCCTTGATTTGGTACGAATTCAGCTGCTTTATAAGGTTGAAGAAGTTTCCTTTCTACAAATACACTACATGGAGAACCGCTTATGTGACTAATTTCGCTATAATTAAGATTAATAGGCTCTTTGACCGATGAATCGAAGTTCGAAACACATTCTAATGGCGTTAAATTATTCGAAGTTCCAAATTCATTTAGAAAAGAATCATCAGAACTGGTCTGCAACAAAAAAAAAGGTTATTATATTTTGTTGCACTTTACTATTGTTGCTTCGTTAATATGAAGGTAACAACTTGATTAGTGATATAAGTGTTGTATATCCCTTGCTGAACATCAAAATTACCTATCCCCGATCTCAATCCTGAATTGGCGCTCGCAGATATTTTTAAGCCACCTAGAAGGTTTCTGACATGGCTTAAAGCTGCTTCGGCTTAGAGTGCTACCGCTTTTGGGATAACAGCCGTTAGAATATTATTATTAATGAATTAATGAAGTATTTTAGTTAAACTTACTTCGTGTCTCGGTGGAGTGTAATTAGAACACGTCGCAGAAAAGTCAGATATTGAACCAGATTTTGAATCAGATAATTCCTGTAAACAGAGATACATACAATAAAATATGTGATTAACAACACTAAAAGAAGAAATTGAAGATGAACGAGACATCATAGGTACTTTTTTCTTTTTTTAAGAGCGACTAATGTAAACTTAATGAATAGACAGCAGTAGCTATTAGGTATTCAGCTGGGAAAAACTCGAACCAACACAGGCTGATGTGAACAGGTAAATTCAGAATTGGATAGGTAAGTACGTCTACTTAGGTAAATCAGAGACGGATTGGTAAGTATGTATAAACAGGTAAGCTCAGAGGCACAGGCTGGTGTGAACAGGTAAGTCCGGAGTTGGACAGGTAAGTAGGTATAAACAGGTAAGCTCAGAGGCACAGGCTGGTGTGAACAGGTAAGTCCGGAGTTGGACAGGTAAGTATGTATAAACAGGTAAGCTCAGAGGCACAGGCTGGTGTGAACAGGTAAGTCCGGAGTTGGACCGGTAAGTAGGTATAAACAGGTAAGCTCAGAGGCACAGGCTGGTGTGAACAGGTAAGTCCGGAGTTGGACAGGTAAGTATGTATAAACAGGTAAGCTCAGAGGCACAGGCTGGTGTGAACAGGTAAGTCCGGAGTTGGACAGGTAAGTAGGTATAAACAGGTAAGCTCAGAAGCACAGGCTGGTGAGAACAGGTAAGTTCGACGTCGCGGGGGGAGTCAAACACCTCACTCCCCCTGACCCGAGAGGAGGCCCGCCGGCGGGGCGGGCCGGCACCGGCCGGGGGTTGCGGAAGATTCTTTCGTTCCCGCGACCCCCAGCGTAGGTGTGAGTCGGAACACCGGGGTGGTTTTTAGTCAGTAAGAGTCTGACAGACCCCTCCATGAGGATTTTCCACCCCGGAACATAAAAAAAAAAAAAAAAAAAAAGGTTAGGTTAGGTTACGTAGGTACCTCATGTAAGGTTTCTGGTTGGTTTTCTTTTTCTTCCTGTCTCTCTGAAAACAAAACAGATATAAATGTATTAGTATAAAACAATAAAAATTTTAAATACCCTCAACCCAAAAGCAAACAAAAACAAGAAAACCTATAAAAAGTAAGACACACTCAGGTACGCACGCACGCACTCACGCATACACACACAAACACGTCAAACTTATAACACCTCTCTTTTTTGCGTCAGGGGTTAAAAAGATTTCATATACCTACCTAACTGTAATGACGTTGTCTGATGTAATGTAACTCCATACCAAATTTCATCCAAATCCGTTCAGCCGTTTTTGCGTGAAAGAGTAACAAGCATCCATCCATCCATCCATACTCACAAACACCATACCTAAACTTCCGAGGCGCAGTGGCTAACGCACTCGCCCTGAGAACTGTGTGAATACGCAAAAAAGCCTCTGGCTACCCCTTTTGGGATAACAGCCGTGAGTGCATATAAACTTTCACGTTTATAATAGGTATTAGTACGAAGTAGGATGATATTACGATATAAGAATCAAATAGGTATGTAGGTAAGTAATATAGAAGCATGTACCTTTTGATTATTACTGGTTATTACAAAAACATTCGTCTTCTGGAAAATGATCATAAATGGCATATTCGCAAAATTTACACCACATGAAAGAAGAGTTATAAAGTCTTTTAAAGTCATCGAAATTCATGGGTAGTACAAAGTGTTCAACTACTGAATTAGTAATATTAATACTCGTATCACAATGTATGCACCAATTTTGCAAAATGAAATGCGTTGAATCCCAAGGCCATTGCAGTTTAGCTTTATAAAAATGTATAAAATCATTTCTTTTAAAAAAAGTATCCACATCAATCACAACAACCATTTTTGCAGACTACACACGTTCACTCACAGACAATTTAACGCAAACTAAGCTCATCATAATATTATAAACAGACAACATGTTAAAATGTAAGTAGGTACTTACTAGCTAGATGTTATAGGTATTATAATAAGATAAATCGTGTCATAATTTTCATTTAAGTAGTAAAAAGTAAGTACTTACGGTTTGCCAATTTAAGAATCCTTGCACTCCTTTTCATTGTGATTCATATATTATTATAATCACTAACTATAATAATAGACCAAATAAATAACCACTTTTAACGCACTTGCAAATAATTCACTTTGGTGACAAGCTTACATCACGGCCGGCACATGTCTGTTTGTTTACAAACTTCGGCACGCGAGCGCGCGGAAGCCCGCCGCCCCGCGCCCCGCGCCATGCGTCCCTCGTGAACCCCGAATAGGCCCCTCAGACACCGTACCTAGTGCCCGTTTAAGGATATTTAAGAGACGCAAGATTGTTGTCACGAAAACATGCTAAAAACTTTACTTATTAAGTACGATATTCAATGGACACGATAAGATGGGTGAACTGAACTCAAAGTATACGTGGTAAATTATACGCTGAACACTAGCGCCCTCCAAATTCCAGTCGGACGATGGCGGAACTATATTATACGCTAAAAGGCATTGTAGTGATGGAATTACGTCCATGCCAATTTTTCGCCCTTGCATTCTAATGATCATAAGGGACCCTTGGGCTAAAAATGAGGGTCGGTCAATCTTGCGTCCGTATACCGGACGCACAAAGTCAGTAGGACGCAGCATCATCGGTAAATAACGCCATGTAGGACGCAACATGTCCTTCAAGATGTATATATATATATATATATATATGTATATATACATATATATATACATAGATGTATATATACATATTTATATGAATAATTTTATGCTTTATGTTTTTATGTATTTATTGTATATGCAGATGGTACACCGCTGACTACCTGCAGTATTGTCTCTCCTGTTACCTTTAATCCATCCAAAGGTTGTCTGTAAAAGATCGCTCTAAGCGATAAGACCGCCTATTGTGTCACTCTATGTAAAATTTCTAAATTTATGTCTGTAATTTTTATGGTATACTCGTACAATAAAGAGTATTCTATCTATCTATCTTTCTAAGTTACAGTTCCCTTCGATTCTAACGGGTTAACAACATTGAAAAGATTTTCATAATTTTTAACTGTCAACTCTTTTACCTACGATTTATTGTAAAATATTGTTTGTTCCAGTATGAAAATACATATAACCACTATGGACTATGGTGCTTGATCATATCCGCATTACAATCAGTGTTTTAGCCCTATTTTTGCACCCCATGCCGTCCATTATTGTGATTGGTAAACTTTAATTCTTTTTACATTATTCACAGGAACTGTAAAAGCGACGGACAAAGATTCTGGCGACAATGGCAAGGTTTACTACCATGTGCTGGAAGGCAACCAAGAAGGTACATTTACTGTGGATAGAACGCAGGGAATCATCAGAGCTAACATCAGCTTTGACAGGTAAGCACTTAAGAATATAATTATGTACTTGTTTTTAGGGTTCCGTACCCAAAGGGTGAAACGGGAGCCTATTACTAAGACTCCGCTGTCCACCTGTCTGTCCGTCTGTTACCAGGCTGTATCTCATGAACTGTGATAGTTAGACAGTTGAAATTTTCACAGATGATGTATTTCTGTCGTCGCTATAATAAAAAATACTAAAAATAATATTTAAGGGGGGCTCCCATACAACAGACATGATTTTTTTTGCCGTTTTTATAGATAATACGGAACCCTTCGTGCGCGAGTCCGACTAGCACTTGGCCTGTTTTTTTTATTGTTTCAGCAAAAGTTTTTTAGAGTGGTTGCAAATGATTTTCGATTTTTGCAACCACTCTAAATACTGTTAGATAAAAAAGTTACAGCAATATCTCCTAGTTTTCATAATCATAAATATTTTGGTCTAGGGCCGTAGTACAAGTACCTACACTGTGACTGTTTATCCATTGCATTTGTTGAATACTTATTGACAAAATAATTTAAAAATATGAAATCACATAATCACAATATGATCTAACCAAGACCATAATCTGGACCGTAAAAGAGACTGTGGCTTTTTAGTTTGGTTTCGGTATTTCATCAGAGTACTCAGATAGGAATTACCACATATAGCTTTAAAAAAAAAGAGTGTTTGTACAAGCCTAATAAACTTATAGCCTAATAAAACCACATACACCATTTTCTTTTGCAGAGAAAAGCAGTCAGAGTACTCATTCACAGTGTACGCCAGCAACAACCCTATCTTGGAACACGCAGCCGCCATCTTGAACTCAGTGGACAACGCGACCGACGGCCAGGACCCCAGCGTGACCGGCGTCAAGGTGCGGGTCCTGGACGAGAACGATAACGAGCCCAAGTTCCAGCACAAGGTTTATTATGCAGGTTAGTTCAACATAGATTAGATTAGGAGGTGAGTTTATATTACCAAATAGTTGTTGTGATGCAAGGTTCTGATAAAGAATGTAAATGTTTCATGAACTATATTTTACGGCACAATTACAATTCTGATTATAAGTAGGTAGTAGGTTTATTTTAATTCCTTCGTTAGTTTTTACGATACTCCAATTTAAATTCGCTTTTTTCTCTTTTTTTTTGAGCTGCAATGTCATGGGTACCTCCACCAAGGGAAGGCGGAGAGTTAATCCGGATTCTTCGCCACCCAAGTTAGTGAAAACTAAAAAAAAGAGCCATTTTCATGCATTCTTTTCCCACAGGCATAAAACACACAGCGCGCGTCAATGAGCCAGTAATATCAGTGATAGCTGAAGACCCAGATCTAGATGAAAATGGGACTATCGTGTACATGGTGGCCGCCTCCAACTTGTACAAGTTTGGAGCCTCGCAGTCCAGTGGCAGCGTCGTGCCTTCGCCTTTTAACATTAGTCAGGATGGTGAGTCACAATCAATTTCCTGTATTCGCATTAATGAAAATTTTATACATCTTGTCCTCAAAAAGACAAGTAACCCCAGTGGTTAAACCCATCTTACCACACAAAAACACAAATTGTGGTTGTGTGCCGGTTAGTTGGTTGACGTTTGCAAAAGCCGAGACATGCTGGTTTGCAAGGTTTTTATATCAAACTCAAACTCAAAGCATTTATTTCAATTAAACTAATTGCAGACACTTGAATTGTCAAGAAGACGGTCAGTCAGAGAGATGAAGCTAATTGCCCATTTCAAAGCGTAGTAGTCAAAAAATCTGAAAAGCGTAAGGTATTAAGCTGATGTTCATTTTTCAGGAATACTGATGACAGCACACTACATGGAAGAATATAACCAGGACCGCTTTGTGTTAGACATTATCGCACAGGAACTCGCACCGCCACATCGTCAAGCAAAGGCTCAAGTTTACGTAAGGGACTTTAGATTTCACGCGTTATTGCTTACAACGACTATTTTTGGTCAACATCACATCATCATCTACGTAGCCTTCTCCCAACTATGTTGGGGTTCGCTTCTAGTCTAACCGGATGTAACTGAATACCAGTATTTTATATAGACTGCCTATCTGACCTCCACAACCAAGTTACTGGGTAATAATCCCTTACCCCCTTGGTAAGACTGGTTGTCAGACTTTTGAACTTCTGACTACCCCTAACGACTGTCAAAGATCTACATCACGTAACCATCAATTTCGCACAGCCTTTTCATAGTTATTTTACCACAGATTTTTCATCACTGTCAAATCACAGTGTTTTTTATTCTTGATGAAATAAGGTTGCTCTTGGATTGTTGTCAGAGGTGAATTAACTTAAACTTCCATAGAGGTATGAGGAACAGGGTGTAAAGTTCACTTATGGTCTATAGAAAAGGGAGCATCCTCCGGCCAAACGGGTGTTATGTCTGGTGGGATAATGCCCGACGATTCATGTCGGGACATTGAACATTGCTTGCGCGATGCAGGATTTTGTGTGACGTCATGGTGATGCGTAGTTTGCATGTGGTGTTGTAGATGCTGCTACAAATCATTTCACTTCCTAAGTTATAGTGTTCTTTTATTTCTATTCTCAGGTATGGATTATCGACCGCTCCTCCTTGATCCGCATGGTAGTGTCCCGCAGCTGCGGCGCGACGGTGTGGGGCGCCCAGCGGCGCCTGGCGGGCGCGGCCGGCGCGCTGCTGGTGGCGGGCCGGCGCCTGCCGCTCGTGCAGGCCGACAGGCGGTATGACGACTGGTAAGTCTTCATGATTGTTAGAAACTTTTGGTAGTAATATTATTGGTATTGCAGGTCAATGAGATCATACGTATGACCCATGTTGGCTTGTACAAAAATGAACCCAGGTTGGACAAAATTGTTATATCTCTGACTAGGACTCTGTTAATGTTACGTCGTTGTGATGGCTATTTTTTATATTTTATTACGCAATGGGCATTATTTGGCTTTGATCACTCGATTGTATCATCTTCTTCATCACGAAAAATAAATTTATAAAATACATACAGATAAACAAAGAACCTCCTACTTTTTGGAAGTCTGTTAATATAATATATAAGAATTATAATTCGTTCGGTTCAAAATTTCAAATTCAAAAGTCATTTATTCAAACTAGGCTCAGAATCAGCACTTTTCGAACGTCAAAGTTACATAAGACAGTCCCCCAGCTCACCCACCCTTCACCACTTCCTAGTGCTTTAGCTGGGAAGAAAAAGTGGCGCAACAAACTTCCCAGCAGCACAGCAGTCAGTTCAGTTAGAAAAAAAATATCAATATAATAGTATGCAAAATCATTTACATTACGCAACACAAACCATAAATTAAATTATAAATTGATAGCCATATGACAGCTATTACACGCCAATATACCAACAAAAGAATTATGCTCAGGCAAATAAAAAAAAGACTAAACGTAAACAATATCTAAATAAAAGCCTCCAGGCATAAGCCCTTTATGCCTGGAGGCTTTTATTTAGATATTGTTTACGTTTAGTCTTTTTTTTTTGTGCCTGCTTACTTAGAGCTGTAACTAGAAATTATAATTGATAAACTAGGATCATCGAGGTAAAATAAATAAACAGTTAATTATTAATAACAATAAAAAAACCATGATCAGCAAGACGACCAGTCACCACAAGCAGCACCCGTTCACGAGCATAACGCAAAGATCAGCCAAAGTATATAAAACCAAACCATTACCCCCCTCGCCATATTTGAGGACAGGAGGCAACCCGACCCCCGACGCTACCGCAAGCAACCGTACCGCTATCTAAGCGAGCTTGACGAACTTGCTGCCTGTTGCTCAGGCAAAAAATAATATGATCAATTGTCTTGAGTTAATCACAGCGACCAACTATTATTATCATTTAAGTAGTCGTCGATATCCTCCTCCGTTGTTCTCCCTTATGAAATGTATGGGGAGAACATGTTTTTGCAATCGCAAATGTAAGTTGGTCGATTATTACTCGATAACTTGTAAAGCCTACTTAGCTGTGATAGTTTTCCTTGTAATTTCTTTATATGTACTACTGCCGTGATATTTTTCACATAATTCCAAAACCCATCATTTAGCTGGCAGGGGAGGGGCTTTTAAAGCTTAATATTTCGCAAACGGATCTCTGAATCCAAAAATGGTTTTCAAAAACTCAATATTTTTGAACGACAAACGACATCCCACACCATGGGATAGATGAGAGAAAAAAAACATCCGCACTTTACGTGTAGGGGAGGTACCCTAAAAGTATTTTTCATTATTTTATTTTACCACTTTGTCGGCGTGATTAATATGTATTCCCATGCCAAATTACAGCTTTCTAGTACAAAGAGTCTCTGAGCTTAGCCGCGGACAGACGGACAGACAGACAGACAGACGGACATGGCGAAACTATAAGGGTTCCTTGTTTACTACGGAACCCTAAAAACGTAACTATATCCATTACTTAAACAAAACCTCTGTATTTCACCCTAGGTGTGAGATCCACCTCCACGCAGTAGACCCGACCACGTACCAGGTGCTACCAGTGGAGAAGGTTCTGGAAACCATCGACTCCAAATATGACGAGCTCAAGGATGTCTACCATGAGTATGGAGTGGAGACCCTGATTGCTGCCAGTGCTAGTTCAAAAGGTATGATATCTTCTACAACAGCGGGATATCGAGATACATTGGAAATTATAATTATGTTTGTAATTTTTATTTAGAAAAAACTTTGATTTCCGTATTTTTTTTATTACGACTCACTTTTTAAAGATTTTCTTTGTACCAGTATTTTTTTATTTCTGCCTTCTTTTTTTTCCAGCACCAGACAGTTTTGATCCTGCATTAGCAGCGTTGATAGCGCTACTCATCGTATTATTCACTGGCATTGTCACATTTATAGTCGTATGCGCCTGTCTGAAACACTGGTAAGTTGATTTTAATCTAACAAAAACTAAAGTGATCTCTTGTTACCTACCCATCAACTAACTATAGGTACTTTATTATATTATTATACTAAGATGTGCTCCGCGGTTTCACCCGCATAAGTCTTGATCCCGTGGAAATATCGGGATAAAAGGTACCCTATGTCCTTTTCCAGGTAATGGCCTATCCAGCCTAGCCGTAATAGCGTGAAAGCGTAACAAACAAACAAACTCACTTTCACATTAATAATATTATTATAAATAGGTATTATTTATCATAATGTAAAAACAGGCTGCAGACGCTGCAGTATAGACAAAAAGACTTGCAAGCAATAAGATGGATGCCTGTATATCAAAACTTAGCCACGTAAGTCCGGGGCAAGATATTGCAGGCTCCTTCAATTTTAATCTGAGAATGATCTTGTAAGGGACAGCGGAGTGCGATGAAAATAAAACCAGTGATCCTTATTAAATCACAGTTCTAATTTGCAAAACATAGAACAAAACATCTTGAACACATTAAAAACACTGCACATTGATTTATTCCCACCAAAACAAGTCTTTACATAAACTCACCAACATACTTTTCAGTGAAAGAAAATGAATTGAAAATTGAGAGTTAAAAGATTCATAAACCGCGAGAGAAAGGACTTTGGAAAGGGCCGCAGGGGCGGAGCGCCTGGATGCAGTGCCTAGTCTGAACTCTGATGTGTCTTTGTCGCCGTGCCTGCCCAGGAGTGACACCGGTTCCGTCCCGTGCTGGCCTTATTATTGATTTCCTAGCGGGGGTGAGGCAAGGGGTATGCTTCCCTTGCAAGGGATGCCACCATTGGCTGCTTTTACCAATAGCTGCGCCGACCACCAGTCACGTACGTCATATTTCCAGGAAGAAATTCGCGACGTTCCAAAAACGTTACCGAGAATATGTAGCGACAAGGCAATCCATCTGCCTTGTCGCTACATAGTCTCGTTAGTATTGCACACATCCATCCAAAAGTATGTGCATGTATGTGTGCCAGCTGGTTCGGTTTATGCATGTTGGTACCTACGTAGGACATCTTAAGGGCGTCTTTCGTTTGTCCGTAACAGATCTTATGTTAACTTTCAAGAGTTTAGTAGTTACCATCTATTATTCCAGGGTAATACCACCGCCATCGCTTCAATCAAGCAAGGGTGACAGCCTGGCCCGTCGCCGTATCTTAGAGGAACTATCCACGACTGAGAACCCTTTGTGGCTGGAGACCAAACTCCGGCCGTATGAGGAACAGGAGCTCACTATGAACGTATTCGGGGACCAGAACGAACAGCAAGTCGTTGAACCGGCACCGGTATGTGGAATACTTAGAATTTTCGGGAATATTGTGTGTGGAGGAATACTCTTAAATTGACTTTTGTTTTCTCGTATCATTCATGTGCTTCTACCGCAATCTGCTGCTTGAACAGCCTGAATAATGGCATTAAGTCCGCGTTTGTTTAATAAATAATGTAGAAAGTTTAATAAATAAATGATGTAGGACCCTTTACATCGATTTTGCATCGTAGCCTAAATATCTTAATTCTGTGATAAGCAGCACTTCAGTGGCATAAGAGCATTTTGCGTACCAACTTTTAGGTTTTATCAAAACTCGATGATCTTCGGTGATTTCTGTATTGTTTTCGTCTTTATAAGTCGACAAAAATATACGTGCTTGCACCGCTCATTTGTTTCATAAAACCGCTCCGTGATAACGTGCTGGCTAAAATAACTATCGTAGCAATGACGTCCTACTTATAAGATACCTCGCTAACTATTATAAATACCATATTATTATTTTTAATTGCAGACGGATAATACATACGCGACGATACAAGGCAGTCGGACGACTGAAAGGTTTGGAGACTACGCTACGTTGGGTGGCGAGTCACCCACGCCATTAGAAGCTGCCCTAGGGTTCCAGGTATGTCTTACGCATATAATATTATATCGAAAACTAAGAACAGCCTTTAAAACTTCTCTAAATTTCTACCGGTATTAGTAAAACTGTGTTCACAAAAATATCAAAGATATTCTTTTAAAGTGTTTTACTTGTACTTTAGGGTAGCACGTTCAAGCCGCCATCGCCTGATACGCCAGAACCACCACCTAGACCCTCAGGGTTGGGAGTACTCTGATGGTAAGAACAAAAGTTACTGAAATCATTGTCTATTTCTCAATATAATATCTAAAATTAATCTTATTTTATTCAAACTTCAGTTTTTGTCTAAAACTACTTGAGTTTTTCTTTTTTATAAGGATTCCATCTGTTTATTTATATGTATTAATGCTTTAAATTTGTTGTTAGAACTTTGGCAAAGAGACCTCATTTTAGGTATAACGAATCTCAACTTGTTTTAAGATTTTTTTTAAAATATTATTTTCTTTACAGATACGTCAACACGTCATATGCTGTAACTAGTTAGTGCATGTTGGCAATGTATTACAATTATTAACGAAATTACTATTTTTGTAACATTTGCTCTCACTGTAACATACAATGTTTACAGCTAGAGTAAATGTATGTTACAAATAAGTAACGTGACTCAAAGTAAGACTGTCTGAAGATATACCTAACTTATATATTGTTACCATTTTATAAAAAAAACTTTCGTGATACATTGACAACGTCCAATTATTTTTATTTTAGGAACAAATTCCATAAAAATACTTAGCGTTTATATTTATTTCAAAATTTTCCTTTTTGGAGTATTATGTACCATAGGGAAATTTGGGCATCCTCATTTTCAGCAGTACCCATCTAAATTAACACGAAGTATTATTATTAGAGAGATGTTGATATTATTCTACTCCTTTCAGAGACAAATAAAGAAATAATTAAGACTTACCCAGAAGTACATTATCCAAAAAGGAAAGTCTTGAAGCTACCCAGTAGACTGTAAAAAAGACCGACTTTTTTAATTATATTTTCTAATTATTGTGACTAGAATCTTTTCTTGAATCTCATTAAATCTTAGCCAATCTCTAGACTAACTTTAGATTAAAATCTAAATTATTTTCACCTGTTCTTGAGTTAACTACTGCCATATAAATATATTGTAAATTACAAAATATTGTACAAAATACAATATTGTTTAAGACGTTATGTTAATAATTAGTGTTTTAAGGGACCACTTTCTTAGTAATATTGTTTTATAAATTGTGTATATTGAAATCTACATTTTGTAGGAGGTAAACGAGCGCGTGCGCAGTGATATCGATGATGTCCAATCGACTTAAGTACGTTGATTTTGTGCTTGTACGTTTTTTTTTTGTTTTACCCATTTGGTTTCTGCATTCTTCTAGAAAGATTCTCATGAATCTTGAATCATGATTAAGAGTCGTATTACATTTTTTTACGGAAATTAATGATTTTTGACCATGTAATTTTCAGCAGCAGTAAGATATTTTAATAATTTGATTATAATAACTATAGTGCCATTCTTTTTCTTGTAAGTTGAAGTTACACATTATTTTCGTGTAATTTGCTGAATTGACGCGGAATATAAAGTACTTTAATTTAATTTATTGTAATTTTGTCTTATTATATTGAGAAACAAAAACGAATGAAACGTATTCACTGTAGATCGAAGTTTTATATCATATTAGTTTATTTGATTTAATTGTGTTTATTTGGAATATAATTAACATGAAAATCAAGACATTTATTGGTTTTCTTTACGAATTTTCCCTGAAAACTCAAGGAATTTAAAGAAATTCTAGAACTCCAATAAACAAGTAAAACATTAAAATGATCGTTTAGTAACTTTCGCATTTATTAGAACTGAATGAAACAATGTGAATTTGATCGTCAAAGTTCCATTGCCGACGTTTTTCCTTGTAAAGTGAGTTCGTAAAATATTCATAGTAAATTACCCGACAAGAAAAGTTAAAATGTGTAATTCCAACTTACAATAAAGAGAATGGCACTATCGTTATTCATAATCAGATAATTCAAATATCTTACTGCTGCTGAAAATTACAACGTCAAAAATCATGAATTTGCGTCAAAAATGTAATAGGACTCTTAAGTATAAAAAATCATCACCATTCGACCTATCGTGGACCGACGACGTTGTGGAAGTTGTAAGAATCCGCTGAATGCAAGAAGCACAGAACTGGTCGAAGTGGCGGCGCTCGGAGGAGGCCTATATCCAGCAGTGGACGTCTTTCAGCTGAAATGATGATGATCATCGTTCTAGAATACAAAATAATATTATACATTTGTATGCCAATGACGTGTCTTCATCAAGTTATTTTTATATACTTCTAAAAAGAAGTTATATACATACTTATTAATGAGTTTCCTTCTTAAGTGATTTATAGACAACATCTATAAAAATATATTTATCGCGCAGGAATTGTAATTAGGAAAGGAATTTTCGTAACTTTAGTACGTCGTAACTAGAAATAATTTCGGAAGTTATTACGAAATTTTCATCGTCTAACTTTAACCAAAATAATACCAGATAGGAATATCTTGAACAAAAATTATCCAATAAATTGTCAAACGCGCATAAACTGCTGCCATTGGTTGTTGATAAATCATTTAACCAATCGCAGCAGCGATAATTTTCGTTCGTAAAACTGGTCTTCAGCCAGGTTCTTAGCCTAGGTTTCCAAAGCGACTGATACCCTTAGGCCGCATCCTGTTTATATGCGATTGTCGCCCGATTACGCGATTATCGCGTTCTTATGTCACTTTTTGTTTGGTGAACCTGAACGCGTGCGCCGACAGGGGGCGCTTTCCAGAGTTTCGAACAAAAGTGGCAAATGCACACGTCGCGTCGCGTCGATTTGCGTATTCGCGCAACAATCGTTTTTGAATAGGATGCGGGGTTTTGAAAACTGGAACTAAAAGAACATAAAAGATCATAATGCTAATGACTTTTATGCCCTTTGAGTCTCTTAGAAAGCTGTCAACTACCTAATAGTCCCTTAGAAAATAAAAAAAATTTACTCTATTACACAAATATTATATTAAAACAAATAAATAGTCAGTAAGCTAAGTACCAAGATGTAAATATATATTTTTATACCTTCAAGTATTATTTAACAACGAAAGAGCAATAAAGAGATTTTTATATCGAAAATATCTTGTTTTATTTAATTACCTCCGTAAGTGTAATTGATCATTTGGCGAGGACTATTCCTACAATTACCTACCTACCTAAAAGTACCTAGTTACTTAGGTACCGGTAAATGTTTCGTCCGAAAACGTGTCGGCATCCAACAAATTCATATTGTTCAGCCATGTCAAATCGGTTTTAAAATATCTCTACAGGCGCCTTTGCAAATAAAACTAATCTCTGAAATATAGACCCTCCGGGTCATGTATTCAAGCTATAACATTTATTCAAAGTATCCATGATAGATCTAATTCTGTCTAAATATCTGGACAGCTGGGCCCTCAGGCATTCTTCTAGGTCAATGAGTGAGGAGTTGAAGTAGGAGTACAGGTCACTCATGGCTGCCTGTTTCAGGAGCATCAGCCTTTGAATTACTTCGTCGTAGTTGTCGTTCTGCATCTGAAAAATATTAATTGTGTTTGCTTTACTGGACATGGACCTAATATGACTATCTAACTTTTGAAATGTATTTTTTTATTATAGTTTTCCACTTCGGTTTAATTTACCAGTGTTCTCCGAAAGAAAGAAATGAAGACTCGCTACAACTTGCCATCGTATTTGGTGTCCACTATTGTCTAGTCCCCTATTGCCTATTGTATATAGTTCTTACCTACAGAGATATCATCTGAGATGACTTACATATTTAATCAAGCACTGCGAAGCCATTTCATCATCCACAGGGTTTTCATCACTGCACAGATTTAACAAATATCGGTAGCCCTTCCTCCATTTTACTATCTACAATAAAGATAAAGTCATTGAGCACCCGTAACATTTTTCTTACATATTCAAGGTCACATTACACAGATACATAATTGTACATTTCGGGATCCTCAGCCATTATCAATTACCTGCTTTTCCAATTGCTCCACATTTTCTTTCGTCTCGGCATCTTTAGAGGTGGCTGCCTTCAAACATTCGTGTTCATTGTCATGATAGTACCTGATGGACCGTCTGATCTCTTTCCTATGGATGTAAAGGCAGTCAATCCACTGTAATGAGAACAATAATTTTGGTATTTTTTTACTGGCATGCCGTTCTCTACTTGCTAGTATGAGTATACTCTATGCTACTCGATATTAGTAATAAAAATTATTTATACCTATTGTGGTATAGTAATTTTATTCTAGGTGCATCGTCTTCGCATATAAGTAATTATATAATTAATGTATACAAAATATTGTAAAATATTTTAACAGAGTAACGGTTTTCGGAGTTTCTTGTCCGTTCTTCTCCATACGAAAACTACCTTTTGGAAGGGGCGACTAAAATCCTCTGTGCCTAATGAAATATATAAATTATATGACTTTGATAATACAATAAGGTATGGTGAACTCATGCTGAAATAACCTTTCAACTAGCCACTATAAGTACAAAAATGAGGATATAGACTGCCTGGTCAAAAGAACCAGTGGCAGAACTATGGTAGCCAAGAATAGAAAGCTAGCAGCATCTACTCGTACCTCATTATTATTATTGTAATTTATAAAAATCAATGGTAAAATCAACTCCTTTGATTTCAGAAGCCACGTCGTACCTTAACATTCCCATTACTCTTGAGACTATGCTCCTGATGCTTCACCATCTGCAGCCGATACTTCATGGTGACATCCAGCCTCTTTATCTGGTACTCATCAGCCCAGCTCAACATCAGCTTCCTGTCATCTTTCTGCAGGACTCTAGATGCGTTGAGATCCAGCTCGTATTTTTGGATCAATCGTTTAGTGTCTGCTGACTGAAAATCATGGTGGCAGAAAATGCAAAGTGTTTATTTAGATAAGTGTATCAAACGTCCTTAAGTCTGATGCATTTGCGAACCCCACGCTTGCTGCTGCAGCTACCTGTTGCCAGTGCACGTTACACCATGACGTGCAAGATGTGTGCATATAGTTCGTGTTGAAACAAGAAAAGAGGAAGCGAATCAGAATCACCCGTTCATCAGTTTGTAGCGGATA
Source organism: Xanthia togata (assembly GCA_963853775.1). Classification (NCBI taxonomy): domain Eukaryota; kingdom Metazoa; phylum Arthropoda; class Insecta; order Lepidoptera; family Noctuidae; genus Xanthia; species Xanthia togata. The sequence continues at coordinate 2,864,289 of OY970801.1, forward strand.
CACCGCCACATACGAACTACGCATCAAAGACATGACGTCACACAAATCCTGCATCGCGCAATTAGAGTTTACCACGCGAACGACATAAAGAAGACTATCCGACATCAACAGTTGGGCAGTCGGCCCGCCAGACAAAACACCCCTCCCTTTTCTATGGTGGATGAGTGAACTTTACACCCTGTTCCTCATACCCCTAAAAGTTCATCAGTTTTAATAAACCTGCTAATCTTATTTCTGTCTACTGCTGAGAAACGGCACGGACACTGTCGCCGATCTTCTTGATATTTTCTCTTCTTGTATGGCGCCCAGCAGCGGAAAAATTGTTGTCTTTGCTTGCTAGTACTCAGACGGTAAAGTCCGTACATTTTCAAGAATAAGCAGCACAACCCGGGTGGATCCCTATCTTATGATATCTTACCACCACACCCACGGAAGGGTAACGCACCCTATTTATAGCTCAGACCACACTCCTTAAAATAACATCAAATAACTTAGTGTACCCAATCAAAGTGTCAACAAGTCAAGAAGGAAGTAGACTTACCTCCCACGAAGCACTTCTGAGTACAGGCAACAACAAAATAAATAATTTAAATAAAAACATTTTTGAAAATTAATTTATTAATAAAATAATTATTATTTTCTGATATTGCATCGATCTAGTCGAGAACACGATGTGCACTGCCTTATCTGTGGCAGATTAAACTCAATCTGAAGTAAAGTTAGCAATTTATTTATGTAATTAAAATATTTAATAATATGAAAATATTATTGATAGTGTAGAAATGAGACGGTACGCAGTTACGAAGTTGAAAGGTACATCTAACGTAAAATATTAATTCAAGAAGAAAATATAGGGTTAGCAAAATGCACAGATGCTGGATTTCACTATTTCTTCCCTGGTGTTTAACTGGTTAACCACTCAAGTTGGTTGATTGGTTGAAAGAAGAAGAAGAAGTATTTTTACTGATGTTTTATTATGCAAATAAAGCAATCAGGTCGTGAAGACCTGCTGCTCTATTTCTATTCTTTTGTTCTACAAAAATATTGATTGGTGCTTCATCGTATGTGGTTTTTCCCCCGTTTTCCAATATAATGAGTTGTTTATTACCTACTACAATACTATCTGTCCGACTGTACGCATGCACCAACCTGATAACCTTAGGTTATCTGTCTGCAATTGATTCAATATTTATTTGCATGCAGTCACTGCACACCAAGGTCGGATTGAATGTCTTGTGATAGTGTATAGAACACGTTTCCCTTCCTTAAAATAATTCCTGAACGACATTTTGTAAGATAATTAGCTCTATAACATAAAAATCATGATGGTAAAAGGTTTGATATCTTTTGCCTTGATTTTGATGCGTGGTCAAAATACTGTACCTATGTATGTAGGTAATTGGTACCATATCTACCTGCTGGTATTCAGCTGCTGATCTGATTATACTGAAAACCGACCCCCAACTTAAGTGGGAAAAGGCTATGATTGATCTACCTACCAGAATGATCCTAAATAAAAAAATATCAAGGTAGATAAGAGAGAGGAAGAGGGGGAGGAGAGGTAGGTGGTTTTGTAAGAGCGTTTATACAGAAAGTGGGTAACTTCTCAAATATATGTCAAATATTTCGCTGTTTTTCTTAATTTGGCAATATTACTGTGTGGAAATATGAAATACAAAAATTCTCAAATGTGGCTCACTAGATAAAAAAAGCTGTTTCATAGAAAAGTTCAATACCTACGCGCTCAAAATATATGGAACAGCTGATTTTTTTTTAAAGAACCGACAAAAAATTACAACTCAGGGGGGTTCAGAATCATGTACTGAATCCATGGTATCAGTTTTCGCGTCGATGTCCCGTCCACCCTGTATAATGATGTTGTAATCATTTTAGGTGTAAAACAGGTATTTGGATAGTTCCCAGATACTTTTATTACATCTATAACTAAGTTACGATATTAATTATTGCATTTTATAATCAATCGGTTGGCGCAGTGGTTAAGCAATTGACTGCTGCACTGCGTGTCGCAGGTTCGATTCCCGCACGAAACTCAAACTCTCAAACGCAAACTCAAAGCATTTATTTCAATTAAACCCTTTACAGGCACTTTTGAATTGTCAAAGAGTCAGTTAGTCAGAAAGTTGAAGCTAGTTGCCCATTCCAAAACGTAGATCTCTATGGAGAAGAACGGGCAAGAAACTCCAAGGACACTCTTTTAAATATAGAAATTACAAAATCCTGGGTACATTACTCTTGTTGATTCTATATGTGAGAACAATGTAAAAAAAAAAAAATATAAATCAAAAACGATTAAAAATAAGCCCTGGCAGATAAGAGATGACCAGTCTCAACTGACGGCGCCCGTTCACGAACATGACGCGTGGATCAGCACCATCCAGCTCAACCATTTTGTAGGGAACCGAATGATCCAACACACTCGCCACCATCAGCGAGACATTTAAGTGAGCATGACATACTCTCAACTACCCTGCTCTTTCAAGTCAAAATCAACATAATAACATAGTAAAACGACTCCATGGTACTCACATTTACAAAAATTGAAAATAAAAATGCGTCTAAGTTATACAAAACTATAGTTTGCAAGAATTATACCACCAAAAGAAAGAAAATCAATATTATCTATTGGAGTATTCAATAATTAAAACTTAGGTTAATAAAAAAAAACAAAATAAACAATAAGTTCGTAGTCAGAAAAAATAAAAAAGGGGAAGCAACTCTACCAATTTTTTCATTTTTAACTAGTGAGCCCAAGTGGCTGTGGAGCAGGACCAGCATTTAGCCAAGCATTTTTATCTACGATATAATCATCCAACTTATAGTATGCTTGTCTACATAGTGTGCGTTTAATGCAAGTTTTAAATTTCTTCTCATTTAGTTGAAGAATATCGAGTGGTATTTTATTATAACATTTTACACAGTACCCCATAAAAGAAGTGTACAAACGACAAACGAATATTTGCATGACCTACAAGTAGTTGTTCCGGGTCTGGCTGTTTGTGTATGTGAGTTTAAATGTTTGTAAACGCACCCACGATACAGGAGAAATTCCTAGTGGGGCAAAGTAAAAAAAAAAAAAATTTGTTCACTAGTTAGCCACATTTCATATTACCATACAGGAATATTGACAAATTAATCAAAACAGGTAAATATTTGACAGCTATTTGCGACGTTGCCAGCTTTTAGGATGCACGCTCTCAATTTGCAAATGGTACCTAGGTATTTTCTGGAAATCTAAGCAAGAAAAAACACAAAAAAATATAATGTTATAATATTTATTAAAAAATAAAATTGTCAAATACATTTTTACAATAACATTAACAACAAAGATGGTGTATTAGTTCATAATTTTATTTAAAAAACAAACAATTGTACTTCTTACGTTTTTTTTTTTATTTTATCTTATTACACATCTGTCATTTTGGGTTCATTCTTCGCTAAATTATTTATCTACGAGTATAAACTATTATTTTAAAAGAAAACCGTGACTGATTGACTGGTCTATCAACATATTTGAAAACATTGAACGAATTGGGCTGAAATTTGGCACTCAGATAGTCATTTATGACGTAGCCATCCGCTAAGAAAAGATTTTGGAAATTCTACCTCTAAAGGGCTGAAAAGGGGTAGTCAATTTTATAGGGGAGGATTTTACTGCATGGCTTGATTAACTTGAAAATTGGTCTGTTTGTCTGTCTGTCCGTGTGTTTGTCTGTTTGTTTGTCTATCTGAATGTATGTTCCAGCATCACGTAAACACTACCGGATAGATTTTGGTAAAATTTTTCAAAAATATTTCCTATAAGTCTGGTCGGTCTGAAGGCAATAAATTATCACGCTATTGGCTATGGGGGATGAGCAATATTGCGTTATTTTCGTATTATTCTACAGTTTACCGTCTATTCAAATTTTAAATCGTCTTTTTAAAAAGGTTAGAATATTGTCGATTTATGGATGGTTATAGATTTAACCTTCTAAAAGATTTTCATCCCGCTATACTTTTATGGAGCTAAGCAGCCAATCAAAACATAATTATTATAAGAACGGCCCTTAGCGGTACGACGACTGCTTTGCAATCCTAAGTTCGATTCCCAACAATAAATATTTTTTGTGCTTTTTTTTTATATTTTTATTTACATACTATTAATGATAGTTCCTAGAACATACACAGAAAAACATGAAGTTTAGGTCTCTTGTGTCATCTTTGGATATAATAAAAATAAATAGGTATCTATGGTTACGTGACCGTAGACGGTTAGGTACCTACGTTATTTTAGTGATAGCAATAATATATAAGAATGTTTAGAATGTATCAGACAGTGTAGGTATCAGTGTCAGTGTCCATTAGGTAGTTTAAGCAGGAACGCAGGCGTTCATTATTTGATTAAAAGCGATAAACTTCACAAGCAATAGGATATTCCCACTGAAGGCTGCGGGGGTCGACCTCAGAACGAGCTGCTGCAAAATGTGACTGTTACTTTAGTATAAATTGTGGTGTCATACGACTTCCACGCGAACGAAGCCGCGGGTAAAAGCACTTTATTTTAACAGTAATTTAAATTTATTGGAAAAGACCTGAATTTTAATTTTTTTGTAAACAGTTGGAGGTTTGAAGGTAACTACTTACTTATGATAATTATGTGTAAAAACGAATAATTAGGATAATTATCGTGTTTCGTAGTAGGTCCTACAAAAATATTGGATGGCTGGCTAAAAATAAATGGTTAATTTGTTTTTATCATTTAAAAAAAACGTATCTGTCTTTTACACTAATGATTATTTTATCTATATTTTATGATTGCAGAGCCTTCATTCAGCTTAGCTATTTTATAAATTTATAATTATTATTATGGAAAACCCCAAAATACAGATGAAATAACAAACACATAATAACACACATAATACATTTAGTTAAACATACAACAAATATTTTAATTACAAGTTACATTTAAACTTAATTCTCAAATTTATTTTAAAAACTATCACAGTGCGCCTGTATAACGAATTTTAAATTAATAGAATATTGTTATGATCCGTTTTTCACGATAGCAAAAAATTATGATTATACATTCTGTAAACGCCTGTGTTGCCCAAGGGGAAAGACAGAGGTGCACCTTAGTACACCCACATTTTTCCAGTTTTGTTTATGTAACTCCCATAATATGTAATAGGACTACCTAGGTGTAACTTCAAAATACTACTGTTGAAATGGCCTAAAAGTCCATGAATGTTTAGCCATTGTTATTTGCAAACGACTTAGTTTAATTTCATAATTTTTGTCACAACATTGAAACGGGTCATCACAACATTTTTTTCAAACACATTAAAAATAAAAAACTCATAAATTTTCCAATTACATAACCCAATTTCATTCGATATCTAAAATAAATTATTTTTCTTTTTACAATTTTTAAATCTAAACAATTTTGAGTCTTAAACTTATACATACATAGTATATTTTTGGATAAAGCAGTTTTAAGGATAAGATATTGCGTAGGTACAGTATTATATAATAATCATGGTAGGTTGGAGTACTAGGTAGCTAGAGTACCTACCTACATACCTAATTCTGAAAAGTAAAAAATTCAAAGTTACGTTTTCGTTAGATTCCTAATCTATTATTTCAAATCGATTTATGTTGATAAGTTCGAGTACTATTTCGGATTTCTATTGGAAGAGAATATTCGATTGACTAATTACTTTTAAAATTACTGAAAAAGTCCAACGATGGTCCTAATTTGTCCCAGGTATCCCAAATTCTGGTACAAATTGGAACCCCAGTAGGAACTGTTTATTCACTGGCTTCATAATAAAATCAGGAAAATTAATTGTTCAGTAAGTTGAAAACCACCTTAAATGTTCGTACATAAATTCTAATAACAACTGTCATATTTTTGATAGTTGTATAAAATGGATATAACACTGCAAATCCGGACAAAACCCAGACAAAACAGCTCAGCCAATATCCAGACTTTTTGAAACACCCACCTGTAAAAATAACATTCGGAGACATTCGCCAATATCTAGGATGTGTATTCAATTCAACGAACTCAACACTATTTCTAGTATTCTTTGGTTCTCTGCTGCAATTCAAAACCCTATAGCGCAGTCATTTAAATAAACATTTAAATGGCGAATGTCATACTTAGTTTCGTTATTTATTTTATATTTAATGATATTTTTGTGTCTGTTTTTTGTTCTGTTTCACATAGGTCAAAGCTGTTATTTGCTTATGATTTTATTTTGCTTTACATTTTAATTATTATTTTAATTTTATGTAATTTAAGGTTGTTTTGTTGTACCTCGCAATGTCCTGTACACCTGTAATTGGTATATATAAGTACCTGTTTACTTTTAATATTTAATGTACAATATATATTCAGTTACCTATTTTAAATAAAATAAAATAAATTGGCGTAGTGTATTAATTGGATAGACAATTAATTTCCCTGGCTGTATTACTTAGCATAGTCAATTTAACTAAACAGTTAATACTATATTCACCAAACTAATTAATATCAATCTCATTAATTTCACTGATGATCAAACTAAGTTGATCACTAACGAATAATTTTTCTATATTAAATTAACTAATATGACACATAATTTCAATTATGGATCTTGTAAAACCTTGAGTAAAGTCAAAAGTGCAACAATCAATAAATTTTAGATAAAAGAAGACCCAAGTTAAGACCTGGGTCTTCTTCAAACCATTGGTTGACCCAAGAGTTAGACCAAACTTAGAATTACTGTTACCTAACTTAACTTGATCTAACTTGCTCCAACTATATACCGTGTTTTTATTCAATCATGTCCACTTTTTCAGTCTCTGACTTGTTTTCTTTCTGACAGAGGTCATCAGAAATGACATTGTCTTGGAACATAAATCTTGTACGCATTTTCCCAGATTATCCGGATTTTTTTCCTCTCTTTGGGACTGTTATAAACCAAGGGATAATAATTATTACAGCCCCAATGAAGCTTTCCCATAACCTATTGGTAGGTATACGCTATAACCTTGCTGCAACTTTCGACTCCATCAAAACCCACAAAACCAATTCTCCCTACCCTCGATTTATACAGGACTTATAATTTTCGATGGCATCACAGGACTTGGTGATGGTCTGCTTCTTCAGATGGTTAAGTTTCCGGCGGGCATGGGAGACCACGTCACGGTAGGATCTCCTGGTGAACGGCATGTCGTCCCGTACTCGGTGGATCTCGGATAGGGCGAGGCGTTGCCAGCGTCTGACGCGGGGAGTGAGCTGTGGAGGTAGATTTTGGTCGGAATTACTTTTGGTGATCATATAGGTTGATAATAATATCCTCCCGACCGAATTTCGGTCACGGCGGCTAATTTCAACGGATATTTTAGAGCACAAGGGTGTACACAAACGCAGGTGCACTCTCAGATCATTTACTCTCATAGCTCGATAGGACGGCAATCAGACACGACCGGGGTAGGACTAAAGACTCATCATATAACCGACATTTAATATTTTAAAATGTATGAAAATATAAAACCTCAAACGACTCGAAAATTGTTGACATTTGCGTAGGAGTCAAAGGGGGTCTTTTGGTTGTAAATGACCACACCCCCACACCCCCTACATCCCCTACATACCCTTAACGGATTGCCGACATATAACCAATAACCCCGTATAATCAGTACGAGTTTGAACCTTCAGTAGCGTCCATCAGCACTTGCATGGTGCAGGCAATAGGACACGCACGATATTAAGTATGCGGATCAGCCAATTTAATCTAGAACTGCTGATATAGTCCGCAAGTATTACTATAATCCATTCAATATAGTTATTCACAGCATGTACAGAATCACAATTAGCTGCTACGCTTTCTCTTTTAATCCCAGAGCCCCCTAGGAATTATTAATTATTGTAATGATTACACAAGAGAAGGAAGACATAGTTTTCTATTTGATACATACCTCGCACGGTTGATTGCAGCCTCTGGTAATTTTGTCACATCTCTTTAAATAGTCTTCGCTCTGAAAATAGGTAAGAAAACGTATTTACGAGTATAGTGGTACAACAGTATATTGTTTTTTTTTTGTTGTCTTTATTATAAATTTAAAAAATCCTCTATAACCAGGCACACATTACAGCCACAACGGGCTGCAGCGCAAAGTGTTTTCATACACAAAAAGTGCGCGGTGAAGGAAGATTTTTGCAATGCGTTGCGTTGCAGCGTGGCCCGCCCAAACCCGCTTTAGCCTTTAAGGTTTCCGAAGTTTGTGTCCATAAGACACTGATTCAAACTCAAACTCAAACTCAAATCATTTATTCCAAATAAACCAATTACAGGTACTTTTGAATTGTCAAGGGGTCGGTCAGTCAGAAAGATGAAGCTAGTTGCCCATTCCAAAGCGTAGTAGGTTCCTATGGAGAAGAACGGGCAAGAAACTCCATGGACACTCTTTTAAATTAGAATATTGTTACAAAACATTGGTTACATCATTCATGTTGAAATTATACATGTGAGAACAATGTAGTAAATCGTGCACGTTAAAAGCGACCATAATAAAAATATAAAAACAAAAATAATTAAAATAAGCCATGGCAGCTAAGAGATGACCAGTCCCCACTGACGGCGCCCGTTCACGAACATGACGCATGGATCAGCATCATTTAGCTCAACCATTTTGAAGGGAACTTAATGATCCAACACACACGCCACCACCAGCGAGACATTTGAGTGAGCATGACATACTCTCAGCCGCCAGGGTACATTCAAGTCAATGAAAGACGTACTCAGTAAATGTTAAAGTAGGTAAACAGTGCTCACATATGTGCAATGCAATTATATAATACTAAGAGATTGAATTTATACAATGTAAATATAGTTTTTCAATCTTCAGCAGCTCCAACAATATTTTCCAATGCTAATCAATTAGTTTATGCGCCCTTGTGGAGCTGGACCAGCGTTGAGCCAAGCATTTTTGTCAGCGATGTAATCCCCCAACTTATAATATGCTTGGCAGCATAGTGTGCGTTTTATGCAAGATTTAAATTTCGTTTCATTCAATTGGAGTATGTGGGGAGGTATTTTATTGTAACATTTTACACAGTACCCCATGAAAGATGAGTCTACTTTAGCGAGTCTGAAACCCGGTTGAACTAATTGGTCCCTATTTCTAGTCCCATAATTGTGTCTATCACCTATTTTACTGAAAATACTTAAATCTTTCCTTACGTACATGATGTTCTCGTATATATATTGACAAGGTACCGTCATAATGTTAATATCTTTAAATAGTTCCCTTAGGGAATCGCGTCTGCGGAGGCCATATATTGCTCTGATGGCTCTTTTCTGCAGAATAAAAATCGATTCGATATCTGCAGCCCGTCCCCATAGTAAAATACCGTAAGACATGATACTATGAAAGTAACTGAAATAGACTAGCCTCGCGGTATCTACATCAGTAAATTGACGGATTTTTCTCACAGCATATGCTGCTGAACTTAGCCGTCCTGCAAGAGATGTTAAATGAGGACCCCATTGCAGCCTTGAGTCGAGCGTGATCCCCAAGAAAACAGTTTTATCGACGAATTCTAGTTTCTCCTTATTCAATACTATTTCACAAACACTACTTTTAACATTCGGCAAAGCAAATCTTATGCATTTAGTTTTTTTCCCATTTAATACTAAATTGTTAGCAGTGAACCAATTTTGGACCTGCAGTAGGGCGTTATTTACGTCGTCAAGATTTGATTCACGTCTATTTATCTTAAAAATTAGAGAAGTATCGTCAGCAAATAACACCATTTGTGGTTTGTTTTTTAATAAATATCAATTTTCAAAAAATCGGTGATTGATATTGACAGTGGAATTTTTGTAGCAAATCCTTTCTAAGTCCAGTTGGTAATTGTAGAAATTAAGCGATCCTATGATGGTTGTGTTATAGGAAAACATAAAATCTTTTTTTTAATATAAATTGTTGTTTTTGAACACCTCCGCAATCTTAAGCACAAAATGCGAAAAATTGGAGTTTAATAAAAATTCACACCACTGATTTCATTCCTCGATCAGTACCCATTACACATATTAAGTATGTGATTCTAGATTTTTTTTCTTGAATGACATGCCCAGATAGATTCCTGTATTAAAGCAAGGTACTAATACTTACTTAGCTACTTGCTCTGTCAGTTTTGAAAACCAAAGTGTGAAATTTTGTAACCATCGAAAAGTACATATGGTTAAGTTTCGTGCAGACCGCGCGACGTGACGTCGCTACGCGACTCGAACAATATAATTTCTAAGAAAACTTCACGGTTTATCAATAACCGGTGTCGCGTCACGCTGTCGCGTTGCGCTAGTCTGCACGAAGCTTTATGGCCGCGCTGAGTTTTTCAATCTATTATTCTGCAAATGATCTTTAAAAATTTCAGATCTGGTGATTTTTTTTGTATCCAGTGCAGTCACTTAGATAAATTAAATCCATATTAAAGTATTTTGATTGATTAATGACCTCGTGAAGGCCGCACGAATCCGTTGGATGCGGGAAGCACAGAACTGGTCGAAGTGGTGGTGCTTGGAGGAGGCCTATGTCCAGCAGTGGACGTCTTTCGGCTGACGTGATGATGATGATGATGATAGATTAGTTACCTTATTTAGATGCATGCGGAACACGATCATGTGCCCCAACAGGAACTTGTGGTGACAATCAGCGCTGTACACGGCGGCCCTGTGCGCGTCATGCTCGATCTTCTTCAGCCGGTATTCGAACTTCTTCCAGCACTCGTTTTCCTGTGAAGAGACATTATGATTAGTTTTCGAGTTTTCTGAGCTTAGGAGCTTTAACCCGAGGCCACTAGCAACACGCTCCAGCCACACGCGTCTTGTGACAGCGTCTGCGGTGAAAATATATGAAATAAGTTGTTAAGAACTTGCCCCGAGTCACCGAGAGGCGATGGAAACTAAAGACGAGCGCGCAAGTCACTTGACACAAGTCGTTCACATCGCCCGAGGCCGTGAACGGGGCCTTAGTGACACTGGCCAGCCCACGTCTGTCAAAGGTTTGATGGCCGCTGGAGCAGATGAGTCTTTCAATGGAGGCTGTGAATTGGTAGACAGCGTGAAACGCTAAAAAAGAAGAAACGATTGTGAAACGCGTTCCGGCGAAGGCCAGGTTTATCAGCGGGCAGCTGATCCATTCTGTAAAAATGTTACCATTTAAACTGTGAATGTCTACCTGATACAAGGCTTCGCACTATTAGCTCGTTTCAAGCTCAGTTCACAATTTTTTTTCAGGACATTTTCCACATATATTTTTACAGGACAAATTGGCAGAAAATACCAATGACTAAATACTTCGGTTAGTGAGAGATACGTAGTTAATAAATACCTACCCTAATAAAGTAATTACAACTCTGCCAATCGTCCGTAAAATACAGCCGCGACTGAAATTATTCCAGAAATTCCACTGACTTCCGAATGGCATTATAATAATCTATTTTACGCCCTAACCTTCATTAAATAAAGTTATTTTAGCACCGGTAGACATAACGGTGTGCTAAATATATCGACGACAAGGTTTACCAAACAGCATGGCGCAGGTTGATAGGGACTAAATTTAATAGTTAATTGACAGTGCGTTAGTAAGACGGACGGTCGGAAATTGTGACTTGGTGATCTCATTACTGAGGCCGGGAGATGAGCGGAGCATTCCTTTAATTACTAATTAACATACTGATAATATAATCTGCTAGTAGGCAAATGACGATGAGTAGGTGAATTATAATGACTGCTTCGATTAGTAATAGTAGTCTAGTGGTCGTAAATGTTTTGCTGTACGTCCAAATTTCAAAATTCAAAAGTCACATATTTAAACTAGGCTGAGAATCAGCACTTTTCGAACGTCAAACACACATTACATAAGACAGTCCCATAAAACGCTTCGTAACTTCACCACTTCCTAGTGCTTTTGCTGGGAAGAAGAAGTGGCGCAACAAAGTCCGGAGCAGCGCAGCTATCTGTTTAATTACAAGAAAAAAAAAAACCTGTGTTCGATTCGTAGGTCGGAGAAGTGTGTTTTGGCTTTTCCATTTGTACGAGTAATTTCGTATAAGTAAGTAAGTATTATAGTTAGTGAAAAAAGAAGAAGTCATGTCATAATAATTATGAAATGCATTTATACAATTACTATTTAGCACGAGTATTGTTTATGCATTATTAATGTGTGCATTGACAAATAACTCGCTAATTGTAAGGCCACACGACATCCGCATCATTGCCAAGGTTTCAGCGTTGATGGACGCGGGACCACCTACCTATATTATTAGATTATGTATTAAAAATTATTTATATTATTTCGATACGTATTATTTTTAAATACTGCGTGATGCGTTATCGACTTGTGGCTCAATCGATATCACGTTGATAAATAGACTTTTAAATTGGCGCTCGTTGTCACGCCAATACTTAGAGCCGAAGCAGATGTGACAAAGCGCAGTGCAGCACGGTTTTCACTGCCGAAAAAATATGAACATTGCCAACATTAAAATCAAGTTGAAATTATATAAACTTCCTCAAGCGTGAGAGCAGAAGCGGTCAGACAGTTATATTTTTCCCAGCGAAAACCGTGCTGCGCTGTCTGAGGGTGAAAGTAATTATCTGTAGCCAGTTTTGAAATTGAAGATTTTTTTTCACGGAGAAGATTTTCGGTAACTTATGAAAAGACATACTTCGATGTTTAATTGCTAGGTATGTTATGAGTGTGTGTCGTTTCATGTAGGGTAAGTATGCGCATGCGCATTAATGCGCTTGGATACTTAAAATCATGGCCATCAAAATAAACATATTTTATTTATCATAAACTTATATGGGCACTTATGAAAGTTAAAAGCTAGGTGCACGGTTCCAATTGGTCGTTTCCTATGGAGAAGAGCCGGCAAGAAACTCCACGGTTACTCCTTTGAAAATAATTGGCTTTTACAATATTCCCAAAATAATTGAACCGTTATTACCTATTATGTTTTAAAACTACATTATAATGTACCTATTTATAATTTTTCCTAACTCATTGTTTTAGACTGACCTCTCGACCTCTGTATTTTAAATAAGAGTAGTTTTTGTTTCTAGTTTACTCTTGAACTACATTGCAAACATACAGACGCAAACTGATCTCATCTTGTTGATGTATTGCAGGTGCTGCCACATAAAATATCAGGTAACGGACCAGTTCGTTCGTAACGCTGTTGCTGCCAAGGCCTGAAAATGGATTGGTTTCATGAAATATTATAATTATGTAATGGTAGTTAATAAATTTTTTTTTTTACTTGTATCGTTCGTCACTCACCGCACACATTTAAATGCTATAAAATTTTCATGTCCGAATTGAATGCGATTTTATTGTACGTGCGATTATTGTACGTGTAATTTTGTTGTACGAGCGATTTTGTTGTAGATGCCTATACCAGTTATGAACAACAATTAACTTGCCCGTATCGTGCAAAAATTGTACGTGTTGTTTAGACGCTGCCAGTTAATAGGGAATATGCTCGTAATTCAAAAATTGTTCATTAGATATTTAAATATAAAATTAAAAACATATTAAAATTTATTTTTTGACAACAAATTCCAATTTGTTTATTTTTTTAATGCAATAGTTATTTTACAATTCATTAATTTATGTTATGTTTTTTTGTCGAAACGCGTCGTCTTAGCAAACTGCTTGAATTCTCACTGAGGTAAGTTTGTAAGTGCGATTTCTGCTTGAATAAAGCACAAAAACAATTTCATTTATATGATTTGGGGCTAAAAAACCTTAAAAAACAGATGTAAACAAACCAGTAACGTACTTAATGACGTCACCTCCTGACCGCGACAGGAATGGACGTTTGAACTGACGGATGTAGAAAATTGTTGGAGTTTCATTATTTTTTGAGCAACAAAAATAAGTATAAAAAGAAAAGTATTCAAAGTTGAATTCAGTAGTTGGATTTAACTTTTAATACTTTTCTAAGGTTTATTGATTTAGTGAAATAACAATAAATGCATATTCCCTATTGCTACTTTTATGGTATGCAAATGGTGCGGGTCGGGACGGGAGTACGGCAGGCTTGTTTATATTGTGATTCCTTGTACTAATTGGATGTCAACACACGAAAACCGTGCGTGGCTCCCGCTCCCGAACCGATCCGCGCGCGCCCGCCTCTCGCACCCGTTCCGTGTGCTTACGACATCCATTTAATACAAGGAATTATTGAAAATATTATTTAGTGATATTGATTCTTGTGAAACATCTTGTTTCATTTATTGGATTAAGAATTTCCTTCAAAATCCTTCGGATTGCGATTGAAAGTGAAGTGCTTTACGCTGGGCGGTCGCCACACACCTAACGACATGTCAATCATTTAAATGCATCCAGACATCTGGATGCTACGAGAGAATAAGAATCCAGCATAGGTACGTATGGCATAATTACTGCACAAAGACATGCGCCAAAAACATAAAACTTCTTGTCAGTCGGGTAATAAGCTCTGACGATTTCTATTTTATTTATAACTCTGTGGTATTGCGTGTGACAGCATCATGAATAAATGTTGAAGTGCAAGTTGTCATTTTGGTTTTATTAAAAAAAAAAAAAAAATGGTTAAAAAATATCATTGGCTGTTTCGGTTTCTGGTTATCTTTTTTGCATTTTTAAGTGACTTCGCTTTTTATAGACTATGATAGGTCTTCGTATTATACATCCCTATGTAGTCTATGGTAATAAAGTTTACCTCGGCTACAATGGTAGCTTGCATCTCGGGCCACTCTGATTTTGCCTGGTTTCCAACGGATATCCAACGTTCTACAAACTGGAGCATAGCAAATGAATCATTTAAGATACAGTCGTTGGTTTTTCTGGATTACTCCGCGATCGACAGGTTTGAATTAATTTTTTGAAGTCATCCGTTTTGGGAAGGATCTTATGTCCCTTCACAAAGTTTTACGACGTACATAAATACACAAGGCTATGAAGCACTATTATAGCTTCATAATAAATTTTGTTTTATTTGTCTTCTTATCTGGGCCGACCTTGTATGAGACCGTTATCCATTTCCTTTAAAAATGGGTATGGTGGGGAATGCAATGCGCTTAGACTCGATTCTGCAAAAGAAGATTAGTGTTACCAAACGAAATGGTTAATTACTATATTTACTATGGTTAATAACGAATGTACCAATTAAAGAATATAATATGCAATCATTACAAAAGCGTTCTTGAAAGCTGGATATAATATATCTCGTTCGAAATACTAGACCACACAACAGTCTGCCAGTTAGGGATAAACTTAAGTCCGATCCTGCATGGAGTATTGCAGCCACCTTTGGGACGGCTCAGCTAAGTACCAACTTGCTGCGCTTGATTCGGTGGAACGCAGAGCTAAGAGGCTCATTGGCGACGTTAAACTGGTGGATGCCAAGCTTCACAGCTTGGCTCATCCGCCGCAAGGTTGTCTGCTTGTCGGTCTTCTACAGATTGTACTTCGGCGAGTGTGCCCATGTACTCCACGACCTCATTCCACCGGCCCCCTTCTACAATCGGACATCTAGACGCACTGCAGGTTACCATCCCTACCTAGTTGATATTCCACCAACTCGCACTAAGCGTTTTCAAACATCTTTTATAATGCGCACAGCAAAGGAGTGAAACTCTCTGCCTGCGTCTGTGATTCCGAACGCATAAAACTCTAATATATTCAAAGTAAGAGTGAGCAGGCTTCTTCTGGGTAAGCTCACTCCATCGTCGACTTTGTCTCTGTCGCCTCTGACCTAGACTAGAGTCAAGAGCAAACCCATCGTAAAATAAAATAAATAAAAAGCGATACCGCATACCTAGTTTTTTTAATTTATGCTACAACACTGAGGTAAACGGCCCAGTTACCGTGAAGTTTTGAAGTTCTCGGACTTTGTGGGTCCGCTAGAACTAGTAGACTTATGGGGAATGCGCTAAGGTAGTCCGTGAATTCAAATTTCCTTACGTTTTTTTTTTTTCAATTTGCACTTCAGTGTCACTTTGTATGTTGATAGAAATATGATTCGTGTCCGTAACAAATATGGCTTTACAGAATTGGAATCAGCAATACAACTCCATACGTTAGAATTGGCCTCATATTATGTCATGATTTCATGAAATAGTTATTCAATAGGGTAATTTGAACTTAGTGAGTTGTATGGAAGATTTTTATGATTAGATCAATATTAATTTATAAAATTATTAAAAACTAAATGAACTGTATTAATAATATGGTTTACCTGCGAATTATAAAAAAAATGAATTTCGCGGGCCTCCCTTAGCGCATCCCAATTAAATAAACCAAATTAAATGATAGGTTATTTATTCATGTTTGGAGTTTTTTTTGTTCTTGGAATTCAAAAGCAGGGGCGAAGCAGTAATGCTCGCGAAGGAGGAGGCGGAGCACGTGAGGGAGAGGCAAATTTCGCGCTCTCACGCCCCTAGCCGCCGCAGGAGGAGACGCCCTGGGCGTCTGCAATCTATTGCCGATTCCCGGCCACCGTAGGCGCGGGCTTGCGGACGGTGAGCAATAGGTAGCTCGCCGTCCGGTAAGGACCAAGCCCGGGTCGACGGCGCGTTGTGTACGCGCGCCTCAAAGA
The DNA here is from genome assembly GCA_963853775.1 of Xanthia togata. Lineage (NCBI taxonomy): Eukaryota > Metazoa > Arthropoda > Insecta > Lepidoptera > Noctuidae > Xanthia > Xanthia togata. Next base: position 2,880,928 of record OY970801.1, read on the forward strand.
TGCGCATCTATCTTCTAAAATATACGATATTCTACACAGAAGATAATGTAAGCTGCATTTACAGCTGAGAGCAGTTATGATAATATAAGCGAAGATAATTATATCAAACAGAATTCTTATCGTTATTAATAGTAATTAAACTGTTATAAAGCAGAAACTTGTGTTTTTCTGAAGTAAAAAGTGGTTTTAGTTGAAGAATGCAGTTCAGGTCCTTGGGATAACTTTGTGACTTTATTGCATAGCTCGTACCTGAGCTACCGGTTTGGTATGATATCCATGGGTTGATTGACAAAGTAACTGAAGTTTATTAACCATTCAGGGCCGGATTTAGGGGAGGGCAACCGGGGCGAAAGCCCCGGGGCCTCCACAAACGGGGGGCCCCCACAATAGAGACTTCGGAAAAAAATATTCAAATTCCAACTAGTTAACACTAGTAAGCATCTTTTCCTTTGATATTTTTTTTTTTGCTCTTTCACTTTTACCTACAGCCTACAGTACCTACTTTATACATACATGATTATTTGATTATATTAATCTTAAATAACAGAAATCATTGATCTATATTTGTTCACTCCAATCAGGCAATCAGTGAAATATCAAAATCTCAAATGGCCCTGATAAGCACTTCCAATTCACTACCCATCTTGAGGGAGTACCCCAATCGCTTAATGGCTGAGTGGGGTGGTACTTGCCCGCAACCTCGGAGGTTGGGTATTCGATTCCGTGTCTCGACAATTATTTTTTTCTTATATATATATGTACATATAAATTAATTGCAGTACCTATATGAACAATCGGTGTTCTTCAATTCTTAAATAAATCATGATAATTCTTGTTTCCGTTTATATTTATATGTGTTTGTTCAATACTAAGGGAATCTACTTGGTTTCACAATAAATAATTTATTGAAAAACTTGACTGAAAAAAAATTATTTACGTTGGAAAATAATTTGGGGCGAGGGGGCCTCCGCTCCTTTGTTGCCCCGAGGCCTCTGGACCTCTAAATCCGGCCCTGGAACCATTACATGTGTTCCACCTGTGGAAGGTAAATTAAAGTAGCAGCACAAATATGTGACATCGAAGAATCAGGAAAATTAAATATGTGATCATCTTCACATAATATTTGCTGTCTTCTCGAATGAATCGTGAAATCAGATATTACTGCCGAACTCTCTACAATTACTACCTTAACCTCTGAATTAGCATCACACTGATTCTTATTCTCGTTAATATAAGGCTGTTGTAAGAGACAAACGCCAAGAAAATTTAAGTTGAGCGTACCATTAATTGCATTGGCAAGATCGAGGCTAAGTAAACATTTTTTTTTTATGGACGCTCAAATACAGCTGGACAGGTTTTATTGTTTTCACAGCAGAATTTTTAATATCTGGCAAATGGTTCTTCCGGAATCATCTGCGAAATAATAATCAAGTCAGCTGTTTGAAGTTTTGCGAAAAAAATGCAATGTATTTCTGTGTGTTTACATTGCATCTAATGCATCTAAATATATTTTAGGATTCCTTTGATCTCTATTTACGATACAAATAAATAATACAAACACTTGCCAAAGAATTCCATCGCTATAATTATTAGTAAAATAATTATATTAATAAACAACCAGCCTATCCCGTCACCATTAATCAGAATACTAAAAATAATTGTTTCCTAAAAGTAATTCTTGGTAGTGAAACATTGGCAGCATGCAGGTGATGGTATTATGCAATGCTGCACCAGTTAGTCAGACGCCCTTGGTCGATTACAGAGTCAAGGTGCTGCACTTATGCTGCAGAAACTCACATCCGAGTAGGGTCACCATAAGATGCACTTTCATGGGGATAAAAAATGTTTTTCTATTAGATAATCATTTTTAAGAGAGTAAATACATCAAAGTGTATGCTTGTTCGATGTTTACACGGTATGAAATAGCTACTCTTTGTAGTAAACATTATTAAGTTTAGCAACTTTTCGGAATTGAAAAAATCTCTTCATGTAAAAGTTTAAAACTACTAATTAGCTTACCTACTAGCAGAGTTCGTATGTTGCAAAGTTTACAACTTTATATATTATCATCATATATTTAATACAAATACCCAAATAAGCTTATCCTAATGCATAATAAATAACGTTCAGCAGTGAAATATTTGGTTCTTACCGCAAAATTAAGAAGTTAAGAAGAAATTTAACTTCTTTCATTCACAAAGTACTTAATTCAATCTATCACCAATGGTAACAATATAATAGTACCTACACCTACCTCGTCCTACATAATAGAAACACAGGTAGGTTCTAGGTACTTCTAAAATCAAAGTGCACTCAAATCATGCTGTTTCCTGCTATCATTATTTCAATTGATCGATGATGCTACTGATAACCTTCGACTCTTGACGACAAGAAGACTCATTATCATATCGACTTCTAATCTAGCAAGTAATTAAATTAAATTGTTGATCATTTAAACTGCGGCATATTTGAACGCTCAGATAAGTAAAGCAACTTTTCAACAAGCAACAAATTAGGTATGTATGACAATTTGCACTTGAATTTAGCTTTAAAAGACAGAAAGATTTATTTATTTGGGATACCTGCGCACAGAAAATGCAAACAAAAAAAAACTAATTTAACCAAATAATTGAGAAAAAGACCTGTGCGAGACCAAATAGTAGACTGTCTCAGTAAATTGCTGCAATATTAAAAAAAATAAAACCGAAGCACTAGTATTCTTATCATCACAATGATTACCCTATAATAGCCACCAATGCCAATAGGGCCATTGTGATGCCATCACTACGCAGGATTCACGAAGTATACCAAGCATTATCAGTCTTAGCTTATGCATGTATGAACAGCAGCAGCAGCTCAAGCCCTGAGGAAAACTATGCAATGTGGTCTACACCCTTACAAATGTTTAAAAGTGAAATCTCCTACCTACTCTGTCCATTTGCACGCAATAAGTTATTCGTAACAAAAGATTCTTTAAAATCGATTAAAAAATATTGATTTTAAAGAATCTATTAAGATTTGGTTGGGTAACAAAAATAGAACACAAAATATATAAAATTAACACCACGAATTTTTTGATTTACATAATTATGGTGTAAAACTACCACAGTATTTTCTTGAGTCCAGGGCGCCAGCGCTAGCCAGTAAAAATCTGGTTAACTCAAAGGTTCAGAAGATATTTTATTTGTTATTTATGTAAACTAAGCAAGTAGTCCTGCACCTGTTAATGGTTGCAGGACCGGTTCATACCTATACCTATGCTAAACAGATTCCACCAATTACCTACAGGATTACGAACTACTGGCGATGAGAGAGAAAAGACAAAAATAATTAGATTGGATTCAAACTGTTTCCAGAGCTATGCATTTAAAACTAGTCCTACCGTCCGTGTGTAGGTACCTATCTTTTGATTGTGCCAGGAGCATTGGCAATAGCAATCTTCCTTTCTTATCTACAAAAAATACAGGACCAGCAATCCGTCTGCCAAGGCGAAACACCTCAAAGATGTGAATTCTCTGAGTTTGCTTTCGAGTGTGCTGTGTGTGAAATGAGTGTGGTTTGAAAAGGGTTTGAATTGACTTTACACTAGAACTACACTAAGGGCAATAGTGCACTAGCGGCCAGCGAGATAGATAAATTAGTACGAAATTGCCATGAAGCACGCGCTCTTGGCCACACGAGGCCAGGTGCGATCGACAACGACATCAACCTGGCCGCTGAGGCCTGGCCGCTAGCACGCCATTGGCCCTAATGGGCGTTCGCGAGCTGACCATACATTAAAATTACTAACATAAATGTCACAATAATTCTTATAATAATTGGAGAGAACGTATAATAAAAGATCTAATTAAAATAGCCAAAACGTAAGTAAAAAATTATAATAATATTAATAAAGACCAAAAACAAAAATCTTCCAATTAGTTGCAGAATAGGGATGGTGACTAAAAAAATGTTTTTGTCCATCATCTAAAGAAAAAATATCGTACACGTATTTTTTCTTTTTTTACGTTTCACAAGATTACGGCGATACATTGAGTTAAAATGTCCAATGACGTCACGAGTATGTAGATTTTATACACACTTGTGACGTAGCAACCGCCACTCCCCAACTTTAATGCGTTGTATCTAAGTAATTTTCCAGAATACCTAATAACTTTATACAAAGCAAATTCGAAAAGTTATAAGTACAAATCAAAACGTTTCCTTACACTTATTTTATCCTAATGTACCCACAAATTTCATTATCACCATTTGAAAAATAATGTATCATTGTAGTATGTAATAATTTATTGTAAAATGTAAATGAACGACTCGCCAGCACACAGATAAACCCTGAGAGGTTTTCGTTGTGTGGCTAAAACCAGTGTAAAATAGGTTAAGTGTTTTAGAAATAAATTATAAAATTAATTAATATGATTAGGCAAAAAATACGAGTCAATTTTTTTTTATTGTATGGTTGATGGACTAAATAGAATTTCCTTTCTTTTTTTACCCAGTCATCATCCCTATTATTTAGTCGCAGGAATAAGAAACACGTACAGGCTAGATAAAGTAATAGGTACAGTTTCTACTTGAGAACAAGTGCTAATAAGTAGCACGATTATAAGTCTATAATCGTTTCCTACAGTTGACGCAGAAGTCTATCAAGGGCCTGCTCAGACCGAACTTTCAATTCAAGTGGGTCAGGAAATGGTTTCAAGAAGGTAAGTACAAAATGTTGAGGAACAACGTCATGGTTTACTCTAACGTAAGTACGTCCTTACCCCAGTATACTATAGTAGTAGTCTTTGTACTTACCTCTCCAATTTCACGCTGACTGTTTAGGTTTTGTATTCACTATCAAATAAACGAAACAATGGAGACTTTGAAGAACGTTTACAATTAAAATTGCCTCTAGAGAGAAGTACAAGATTCTCAAATGAAACTGTAGTCAGTATTAATAATTCATTTTTAGGGTTCAAAAACTGGGAAAAAACTGAACCCTTAAAGGATCACTCGTGTGTCTATCTGTTTATCTGTCCGTCTGTTACAGCTAATTTGCTCCGAATCTAATGGAGCGATTAAGTTGAAATTTGGTACACCCAAATACGGACGTGTAACAAAAATAAATGAATTTTGAATATCACTTTTCGAGGGCAAATTACAACATAAAATAAAAAAGCTTTGCAAACTGTATTGAAACTGTACTGTATCAAATGAAAGGGTTGGGCTGCTAGGCTCTTTTTATAATTTTAAAATAAACACTTTTAAATATATTTAAGAAAATTTATGAAAATTGACCACCATTCCAAAAAAAAAAAAACAGTTTTTATTATTTGTTTGTTTATAGGGGCTTTTACGCATAGCATCAGTCCCATCGTATCCTAAGCAATTTGTACTTTCACAAGGCATGAGCCATGTTTCTATACTTATAGATTACAGGAACAAACCTATAAGAAGTCTAAGGTCTTAAAATAACATGAAAAATCTCCCAATATTGTGCGTACAAACTTACATTTCCAGTTGGAATGTGTGGGAGAACATGTTTTTCAACTACTATGTTAAGTTTGTCCTTGGGACAAATTCATCCCAATCTTCTTGGCCAGTTTTAAGAAACAGGTACCCATAAACCTTCATAGGAACTGTTACGTTTACTAAGGTATCGAAGCTATTTGATTAATTTAGTAGGAGAAACTTGTTTCAGATCTTTTTTCCTAATATGTCACCTGTACACCTAAAATGGTATCTTAAAAACAGCATGATTTAAGTTATAATTATTGTTTTTAACGCGCACGCTCTCAACAAACAATTTGTCTATTTCCATAACAAAACAATAAACACTAAACAACGGAACATAACACGTGTGGTCACCCTACTCTGACGTAGTGCACTTTGGCAGTAGATCAACTGGCGAATGACGCCGCACCGGTGACGAGCCCAACGCATAAACTGATAGACTGCTTGTTGTTTGTTTGTATTGGATTTATGTTTGATGGTGTTAATGCTGTTTAAATCTCCTATGGTTTTCGTGGTTTATGGCTCACATGCAGTCAGCCAGAAACGGGTGTACAGGAGCGCCCTATGGAGATATTAAATAATACCACTAAATTATATGTAACTATGTTTTGTTTTTCCATAATTCGGCGCATAGAATACGAGCAATAGCTCGTAACCTAACTTAGGAACCATAATACAAAAAATCCTTTTATCAAAACTCGAGTTACTTGATTTCACGTTTGGGCCACCGGCTTTGTACGGAATATGCGGAGCAAGGAAGAAGGATTATAATTTATAACATAAACGAGTATATCTCCAAAAGTTTCTGATGTAACGTCGGACGATCAGAGGTGAATTTTGAATATCCTGCCATGTTCTTCAGTATATGAATATTATTAGTGGTCAATATTTGTGTTTGGCCATTCTGGGCCATACCTTATGCTTTTAGGAATACCATCTAGTGGAGGAAAGACTTATTGGCACTATGCCGAGAAATGCAAAATACTACTATACGCTACGTGATGGGAGTATACTACAAATCAAGTCGTAACATTATCGTATTAGATAAGAAATTCCGTATGCAACTGTGATTTATCATTAGATGCGTGTTTTATGATGTGATACCTAATATTGCTACTAATTATTATCAACATGTTGTCAATAAGATAAACATTATTAATTAAATCTTAAAACTTTGCTCTTTTATGGAGTGACCGGATCACTTGTAGCGGGCTTTGACAGAAAAGTGCGACTATGTAATTCAACATTAAATTGTTCGGTACTTCACAGAGGTCTTACGTGCATGTGATGTTTACATATCGAGACCTCCCAGAGGCAATGAGAACGTTGAACTATCGAAAATCCAAAAGCAAATTTATCCACCCACAGTTACAGACTTCAGATCTAATTAAGTGAAATGTTATCCAAATTCCAGCCGAACACCAACTAACGCGGAACTCGTGAAAAGAATTAGTTGCATTTATTTAGTATCACTAGGGATACGTAATTTTCGTTGTTACGAAATAGATGCGATACAGTCATGCGAAATTTACTAAATACGTGCGATTTAAGTGAAATTTACTAATTAGTGCGAAATGTTGTGTTTACTATAATTTGCCACAATTTTTTTAAGAAAAACAAAGAAGCGTAGCTGCCCTAGATTTGCAAATGCAGCTATACAAAGCCTCCACAGCCCAGTCAACCAGTCAAAAGTATAGACTCTGAAACATAGTTTAGTATCTACAATATTGTCATAATAATTATGACCGAAGGCAAATACTTAAGCAAGAAAACATAGAAACAACCAAAATGAAAGTAAAAAAAAAGATAGTGCTTGTAATGATTTTGCTAATAAATACGTGATTAAAGTTTGAGTTTTTTATTGTCAAATAAAAGCGAAATTTTGCCTTTTGAGTTTAGATTTATGCGAAATTTAGATTTTTTTATCTGCGAAATCTACGTAGCCCTAATTATAACTTACGAAATATATCTTCTTATAAACATTAAACCTAGAATCAAACGCAAACACATGACCAGATCATTTACCTATTGCCAAGTTTCTATGCTAAATATAGTAGATCAGACTATCAGAAACATAACCCACTACACTTCCGATCATGCCAACCATGGGCATTTGAAGTATATTTAATTATTTATCTGAATCCAGTCAATTTAAAAATCTCACTGTCACTGAAGTTTTCTGAATGAAGTGAGCTGCTGACAGTTTCAATCAGCGTGATCAGCAAGGGGGTCATCACATCAGTCTTTGGCCCAGGGGGGGCAAGTTTTGCGGGAAAGTCCGAAAGAGATACCGTGGCCCCCTGGCATTGCAAAGACAACAGAAGGAACACGGGTGGGTTTTAGTCAATAAGAGTCTGACACGCCCTCCCGCTCCACCCAGAGCGGGAAACGTCTGATGATTTGAAAACAAAAAAAACGGGGGGCAAGTTGATATATGGAGGAAGTATGGTTTGTAGGTACAGTCAAGAGCACAAGAAGCTTTACACTTGTAGTGCGAGTCTTACCTCCGGCCAAAATCGACGCTGCTGGACATTTGATTTTTAACTCAATAGTCCCGATTGGAACTGAGAAAAATAATAATTTCCACTACCAATGTATGGATTGGAAACGGACCTTTCGGGTCGTTTTTTCCAAAATCATTCAGAACTGTAGAGCTGAAACCTAATAAGTATTATGACTAGGCCTTCCACCAACACAGAAATACGAATATTACTTCACAGGACTCCGGATTAGACCTCGTTTAGTAGATATGGAACGTTAAAAAACCAAACAAAAGTGGTCCAAATATACAAAATTGGCTTTATAGATATGTAGTTTCTTTACATTAAAATCTTTACTTTTAATTGACAATTTTTTTTTCATCCTTGGCGAAGCCCTTTGTGATCAGTGTGCATCAGGTGAAAAGACAGCTCACTTCAAGCGAGATTTTTACGGTAGATATACACAAATGGACGATTGCCTCATTTCCATGGTTACCTTGGTCCTACTGGAGCTCCATGTGAAACTCATTAAGGATTATAATGCACGTTTCTGTGTTAGTAGCAATGTTACATCATGACTTTAAAGACAGCCTGAAATAATCTACTAATGTATTTATGTTGACAATACTTCAACCATTACTTAGAGTTACGACTATTTTATTGGTAAGACTATGATGGTTTCTTGGTGCTGGGAGAGTGGCGGTGTTTCTTCTAAAGTTTTTATGGCCGTTTGGCAAAGTGCAATGTGGTCAACAAAAGTTAACGATCAATCGTTTTCAGGAAACTGAATTGATCATTCATGATTATTTTGGCTAACTCTGAAACGGTGACCGCAACTGCATAGGTTTAATTATATAGAAATAATAAAAATAGTCCAATATAAATAGACACATTCCACGTTCGAGGTAATAAAATGTTAACATGAGACTAAAGACTAGCAAGACTGAATGCAATAGTCAGCGAGTTCATAAGTCTTGGAAGCCAAAATCTACAGCGGTGACTAACCAGAAAAGCGCTGACACAACGAAGCTCGGATAGATCAAAAGAAAACATTCTCATTACTACGAGTGTGTTGAAAGTTAAAATATCACTTGGGTTTCTGCTTCCCCGCAGATCTTTATTGAACAAACGTTTAATCCCAGCTCCTCTATCAATGTACAAGTCGGGCATTATTGCCAAATCCTGCACAAGCCCGTGAACACGCATCTAGGCTACAGCCAGCATTCCGACGTGAAGGCATTCGTTTTGCATTATTTGCATCGATAGCGCTTCCATCTGCTGTAGATAGGGCTGGCAGGAGAGCTTCTAAAGTTTATAGGTTTTCAAAATTGGTTGCTGTTTGCACTAAATCAAAATGATGACCAATTTCTGATGCGGATGATTCGATTGATAAATTGAAATCAGTTAAACGTCGAACAAACCTACGATCGAAACACATATTTCTGTTAAATATTCGCATTGATTGTTATGTTTCGAAATGTGTGTATGAGTGACTGAACCTCTTGATATTTTTTTTATTAATTTAAAGTTTAAAATAATAGTTTTTGTAACTTGTAGCTACACAGAGTATTAGGTACATCTTCCAGGCTAAGACTTCAAGCATAGAGTGTCCAACATCAACATTGTAAATGATAAAACGGTTTTTAATTCTGTAGTAGCTACCTACTGGTTTAAACAAACTCTTTTACACGTCAAAAATATGAAAAAAAACGGCCAAGTGCGTGTTGGACCACGCACAATGAAGGGTTCCGTAGTTGGAATGAATGAATCGTAAGAACAAACTTAACTTTGTAATTGAAAAACATGTTCTCCCATACGGAATATATGTGAGAACATGTTTTTGTAACCGCAAATTTAAGTTGGTCGATTATTACTCGTAAACTTGTAAAGCCCACTTAAGTGTGATAGTTTTTTTTTTTTTTTTTTTTTTTTTGTCTAGGGCATCTCGTAGCTCACCTCTGAGGTGATGACTACTTAACCGGTCAATCCTGCGGCTGCCTTAAGCTACTAACTTAAAGCCTCCAGCCAGGGGCTGTGATAGTTTTCCTTTAAACTTCGTTATATATAAGTACTACTCCCGTGACATTTGAATTTCTAACTACAACCGTTTAGTTGGTAGAGGGGGCGACACTTGACTCTAACGAAACGGTTTACTTAATCAAAAAACGATATTGGCAAACCCCTAATATTTTTTAAAGACCTATCCAACGATATCCCACACTATGGGAAGGACGAAAAAAAATATCATCCCCACTTTACATGTAGCGGAGGTACCCTAAATAATTGTTTTTTTCAAAATTTTATTTACTTCTTTTTTGGCGTCATTAACGTGTATACTCATACTAAATTACAACTTTCCAGTACCAATAGTTTTGAGCTAAACCGCGGACAGACAGACAGACAGACAGACGGACATGGCGAAACTATAAGGGTTCCTTGTTGACTACGGAACCCTAAAAAGAGGTCAGTTTTTACCGAGAGAAACTCAGATGTTTAAAAGTTAAGTTACAGCCTCAAGTTATTTACTAGTGACCGATGGCCTCAATCTAGTAAAAATAATATTCAAAGGCCAAAGACATGTAGAAAAAGGGAAGCTTTATTGACGTATTAGCCTATTTGTTGATAGAATACTAATCAGAATCAACATTGATATCGATTATATGTCCATCAGCCCTAGTATTAAACACTGCAACTATGTACTCGGCATATTTTCCCATTATATTATGATAAACACACATTTCTCCATACACTGCTTACGAACAACCATTATTTGATCACGTCAAGGTTATTTTTGGAAAGTTTTCACGTATTTCTGGCAGTTATTATTGTAAACTATTACCTACCTACATAAATAGTTTGTTAAGAGAATGTTGTTAATCATGAACAATTTCGGACGTGATATCAATTGGAATGGGTTCAGAAAACAATGTTATTTATGGTGTAGCTACACGTGGCCTCACCACGCATGGGCTTATTTGGTCGTGGTGATAGAATACCTCTAATAATACGGCTGTTGCAAATCTTGTGGATGTCGAAAGATGCATAGGCTGTTTTGTTATACATACGAAATCGTCACGCCCATCACGCAAAATAAAGTATAGACTACGATCCATTGTTTTTCTTCCCACAGTTCCTATATTATGTTCCATCTTATATCGCAAAAATATAAATATGTCTAGATAGATATTCAAAGCTGTGAGATCGTCGGAAAAATAGCGTCCAACTGTAGGCCGCTAGTTGCACGCTAACTAGAAAAGCACAATGACGTGGCGCGAGTGTTAGGGCGCGTTCCCACTATGTCGTGACGACAGATTATCGTGTCCTTTAAAGAGACGTGGCTTGTGTATTTAAATGGACTTGTTCACAACAGGACGACACGATTAACTGTCGTCCACGACTTTTGTCTACAATTTTCCAACGATAAATTAATCGTCACGACATAGTGGGAACGCGCCCTAAGACGTAGCTGTCACGCACATCAGCATTAAAAAAATGTTTGTTTTAGTGCTTTTACATCAGGAAACTCTATCTTTATACATATAAATACCTAATCAAAGTTTTATCGCTCAGAACTTTAAAACAATCATAAAAAAAATTAAAAAACTTTCAGCTGAATAATCACTTATAAGGTGAAAACTACGATAAGATTTATATAGGTACAAAAATACCGTGTGGTTATTCCACAAGAATAATTCAAGGGTTTTAGCTTGAGTCTCGCTCTAGTGAAAACACATTCAACGACATACACCCATACAAAGACAAGTAGGTACAAAAAGGGAAGCATTATCGGTTTACTTGACGCTCAGGTATTGTCCGAGGAATACTAAACAGAATCCACCAACCACTACTAGACAACATTAATTGATGTCGATTTAAACTCACATGTCCGTCAACCCTAGTATTAAACACTGCAACTATGTACTCGGCATATTTTCCTCGGCTTATGTTATGATAAACATACATTTCTCCATACACTGCTTACGAACAACCATTATTTGATCACGTCAAGGTTATTTTTGGAAAGTTTTCACGTATTTCTGGCAGTTATTATTGTAAATATTACAGAAATAGTTTGTTAAGAGAATGTTGTTGATCATCAACATTTTCGGACGTGATATCAATTGGAATGGGTTCGGAATACAATGTTAGTTACGGTTTGGCTACACGTGGTGAGGTGTTTGGACTTGGAGGTGGTGATAGCATTCTTCTAATTATACAGCTGTTACAGCCACAGTATACAAGGACTCATAGTCTGTTTTGCTTTAAACGATACCATCACGCACCATAAAGTATAGAATACTATGTTACAAAATTTAAAAAAAAAGTAAAAAGTTTATTGATTCATCAGTTAGTTACAAAAATAGGTATAACACTGGATCCCGCACTAGGATACCCTGTGTCGCAGGATCCAGTCTCTTTCGACAGAAAAAAGAATTACAACAAGAAATTAACAAAGACAACGGTGTCTGTATAATTATAAACTAAAAGGTAACCAAATGTGTGTGAGTATGTGATGAGTTTAAGTAAGTATGTGATGAGTGTGTGTATATGATGAGTGTGAGTGTTTATATGATGAGTGACAGTGTGCCTTTGATGAATGTTTGTGTGTGGGTATATGATTATGTATATTTTAGTAGTTGTATGATAAAAGATTCTCCGTTTCAGCATAATTAAGCCCAAGCAGCCAGTCCCTTTTTTTTGCACATTTAACATTGTTTATATTCCCACTATTCCCGTATTATGTCCCATCTTTTATCGTATTGTGCAATCTACAAAAAATAATGTATATTTCTTTTAAGCCGGAGACAGACCTACTCTTAACGACATCAACATATGTATTATGTACATATGGTGAAAACTACGATAAGATTTAGAATTTAGATAAGTACAAAAATGCTGTGTGATTACTCCATGGAGATCGTTTGATATTCAAGGATTGTATCGTGAGAGTAAGCATTATTTTTCAGATAACGATAAGTTTTTAACAATGATCTCTTTACTGCTCTTACATTAAAAACTGCAACAACTTCAAAAGTACTAATAAATTATCGCTTGTAACTAAGTCAGTTAGTTAAAGTACTTCTCGCCGACAATTCTAGCGAATAGCGAGTAGAGTCAGCAATTAAAAACGAATTGGCGGGCAACGAGCAGCGAGTGTGTAGTTCGGATAGTTTTGTCGACGGGCTATGAGCGAGTGCGCGAATATGACTGCCCGGTCACTTGGCTGTGGTATGTGTATGTTCGAAGCGGAAGTCTCTCAGCGAGTGTTCTGCCCGCCAAGCGATTGTCGCTGAGCGAGTATGTTTTTGATAGCCCTTGTCATTGTGACAAACTCTAATGTACGTTTCTTGAGAGAGAAAATAGTCGATAGCTAGTCGCTTCCTCGTCAGCGGTGGGACAGCTGCCTTAGACAGTAACCCTACACATAACCGTCTATCACAGTCGTGGGGATCGTAAATACAAGTGATCGGGAAGGGGAACAATGCTCGTCTTTTGTTTTGTAGTTTAGTACTTCTACTTCATTGCAATGTTGATAATATAAAGGGTGGCACATTTAGATCGGTCAGTATGGGAAAGTCTGAAACTATAAGACATACGAAGATCTCTTCGTAGGGTCCATGTCATCGATTTTAGTATTGCTGTCAAATCCCTTCGGATTGTGATTTTTGAAGTGCGAAAAAACAAGTAAGCATGTTGGTAAGTACAACGATTACATGAAATGCCTCTAAGATTCTCATTAAAAGCTACAACTCACATCATTATAAGGCGGCCTCATATTCAAATTCCTCATGATCCCGTCAGCAAACCCAGTGATATTGGTGAGGAATGTCTTCAAGTCGTTGCCAGCTCTTGACGCGAAGTCAGTGTACAGCTGCAGGGCATCAGTCTTGGCTATATGCAGCTCTGCTATGGTGCTTGCGTACCGGTCGTCGTTGAAGGCCACCTGGCGAGAGTGGGTCGGGTGGGTGTCGTTGTTCACGTCTACTATGATTACGGCGTCCTGAAAAGTTAAGGAGTAGGTTTAAGAAAATAAAAAAAGGGCAACGGATTGGTCTCGAGGCTAGGTAACTATTGTGTACTCAAAATTAGCCCCCTTTCTTTATGGTATTTGTCGATTATATTTCTTAGTCCAGAACCCTCTGGACTAAGAACTTATAACACACCTACCTACTTAAAAAAACCGGCCAAGTGCGTGTCGGACCACGCACAATTAAGGGTTCCGTAGTTGGGATGAATTTATAGCAAGAAAAAACTTAACTTTGTAGTTGAAAAAACATGTTCTCTCATACATTCCGTATCGGAGAACATGTTTTTTCAACCGCAAATGTAAGTTGGTCGATTATTACTCGTTAAATCGTAAAGCCTACTTAGCTTTGATATTTTTCCTTTAAATTTCGTTATATATAAATAGTACTGTCGTAACATTTGAATTTCTAACTACAACCGTAACCGTAGAAGGTAGAGGGGAGGGACACTTGACTCTAACGAAAATTGATACTTTAAAGCTTGATAAGTCACGAACGGTTTACTTAACGGTCTTCCCAAACCCCTAATATTTTCGAAAGATCTATCCAACGATATCCCACACTATGGGAAGGATGAAAAAAAAATATCATCCCCACTTTACATGTAGGGGAGGTACCCTAAATAATTTGACGGCACGGTTAGCGCAGTGGTTAAGCGATTGACTTCTGCGCTGCATGTCGCGGGTTCGATTCCCGCACGGAACAAATATTTGTATGACCTACAAGTAGTTGTTTCGGGTCTGGCTGTTTGTGTATGTGATTATAAATGTTTGTAAACGCACCCACGATACAGGAGAAATCCTAGTGTGGGGCAACGTTAGCAAAAAAAAGAAAAAGAAATTATTTTTTTCAAAATTTTATTTTTCCACTTTTTTTGGCGTCATTAACGTGCCATGGTCATGCCAAATTACAACTTTCTAGTACCAATAGTTTTTGAGCTAAACCGCGGACAGACAGACAGACAGACGGACATGGCGAAACTATAAGGGTTCCTTGTTGACTACGGAACCCTAAAAAAATAGAGGACAAAGAGAAATATTTGCCAAGCGTGACTGTTTTTTAAAGGGGTAATTGGCTTTACCTCCTTACTTTTCATCCAGCCTATGAAAGCAAAACATGTAGTCATATCAATGAGATATCTTGCCTTTAAAATCACGTTTTAAATTGAATTGAACTGAATTTTCATTTTGACATTGAGATCTAACATTAAACAATGTTTCACACATACTACCATTGCTGATGTAGAAATATTAAATAATAACACACGGCTATACATTTCCAGTTTATGCCGATCTCACATTGTATAGGAATTCCGTACAATGCGAGGTTAGCTTATACTGGAAATTTATAGCTTGTTGTGTAGCTGTGTCTAAATGCAAATCAAAACTAGGTACATTATAATAATATTAAATAAAATTATGAAATCTTGTATTAAGTGTAGGAATTTATAATAATGACAAATTATTAGACTGATAGATCCATCAAAAATATATTATTTATTATAATGCATGCTTTATAACTTCATCCATTTCCTTGCTCGATTCTGACTGGCTTGGTGAGCTACGCTACAGACTAAATAGGCTACAGATTTAGTTGTTCCGGGTCTGCCTGATCGTGCTTAAAGAGATCGGGAGATTACCATATGTAAGTACACGAAGCAGTTCAAGATTTATTTTTATTGAATAAAATCCGCTTCAACAACTAACTTAGATGGAATCCTTGCGTGAATCAACGTTGTTATTAAAAACTTTTTTTTTTTTTCTAATTTTAAAACACTGAAACTAGTGTTGCAAAAAAGTTTAATTGCCAGCCTTGAAAGATGTAGTAATTTTACTTTAACAACGTTATGATCTAAATATTGTTCTCAGGTAATGAAATTATTAAAAGCGAACATTAAGTGCTGTTACAAGGTCAACATGTAAGTCTAGTTGTCTGAAATAAACATTTGTGATGGAAGAAGTAGCTAAAACAATATTATTGTAGTTTTTAACCGACTTCTAAACGAAGGAGGTTTTCAATTCGGATTTTTATATATATATTTTCTTTTTATTTAAATTCGAGCATAACTCCGTCATTTATAGACGATTTGCAAAATTCTTTCTTGTTTGAAAGGTTATACTTCCCAGGTGCTCCCATTGTCATAAAGTCAGGATCTGATGATGGGATCCTGGAGAAACCGAGGGAACTCTTGAAATATTATAGGCACATCTATTGCGACTTAGGTATTTTGTATAGTAACTCGTGCAGTTGCTCTCCGAAAGCACCATTTGGTAAAACGACAGCTATTTGCGACGTTGCCCACTTTCTGTATAAACGCTCTGGTGGATCCGCAGTGGTAGCCCGCGATATTCAAATTTTCTAACGTTTTTTTACAATTTGCAGGTCAGTAGTACGAGTATCTTGATCAAAATGATATGATGGAAATGGTATGATGGAATGAATGATATGGTATGATTCGCGACCATAACAATATTTAAAGAATTATAATCAATATAATTATTAAGGGGCCTATGAACACGGCCCGGAACTACAAGTCGAGATGTGTGCAAAATTCGTTCCGAATACTGCTGTCTCTGTTTGACAAAAAAATGCGGGTGGTGCGCAGCCGTGTGTGTTTGTGAGTGGATAGATAGCTCTTATTAGCTTTACTTGCCATTCATTCAATAATGAGTCGATGGTATATAAATTTATTATTAGTAATTAGGTATCTTATATATGTATATCTTATTTAGATATATATTTATATGAATAAGTTTATGCTTTATGTATGTACATATTTATTGTATATGTAGATGGTACACCGCTGACTACTTGCAGTATTGTCTCTCCTGTTATCTTTAATCCATCCAAAGGTTGTCCGTAAAAGATCGCTTTAAGCGATAAGACCGCCCATTGTGTCACCCTATGTAAAATTTCTAAATATATGTCTGTAATTTTTTGGTGTACAATAAAGAGTATTCTATCTTTTTATCTATCTATATTCATTACTTGCTTTATTTTTGTTGACTAATTTGAGGAATCGTTATTGTACAGTCAGCTGCAGAGAAATGTCACCCCCTAGCAATGTATTGATACATTGCTAGGGGGTTTCTCTGCAGCTGTCCGTACAGACTAGTAATGCATTTTTAGAAATTTATTTCAGCCGATATCTCAACATATTAGGATATCTTAAGATCTAGGCCTTGTAGAGAGTACGAAGGGATAATATTGTTACATATTTATACTGTGCTAGAGTTGTCAATATAGATTATTGACACAAAAACTATTTAGATCATTTAAGCAAGTTCTTTTTGATGTAGACCTACCGATTTATTTATGTAATTAAATATTAGTAAGCCGCGCAACGAAATTTTAAGAAGTACCTGTATCACAAAAACTAGAGCTTTTAGAAAAAAAACCGACGAAGTGCGAGTCGGACTCGCGCACGAAGGGTTCCGTACCATTATCTATTAAAACGGCAAAAATATCATGTCTGTTGTATGGGAGGCCCCCTTTCAATATTTATTTTATTCTATTTTTAGTATTTGTTGTTATAGCGGCAATAGAAATACATCATCTATGAACATTTCAACTGTCTAACTATCATAGTTCATGAGATACACCCTGGTGACAGACTGACGGACGGCAAAAAAATAATTTCTGTATAATGGGAGCCCCCCTTAAATATTTATTTTATTCTGTTTTTAGTATTTGTTGTTATAGCCGCAACAGAAATACGTCATGTGTGAAAATTTCAACTGAGACATATGGACGGACGGACAGCGAAGTCTAAGTAATAGGGTTCCGTTTTTACCATTTGGGTATGGAACCCTAAAAACTGATAGCAGATATGAAATCAGCAAACTCAAATAAATAAGAAACAGTTTAGAAACTTCATAAAACAAAAAAAAAGTAAAATTTTGTTCACCAGTGTTATTATTGTCTTTATTTAATTTAAGTTTGTTTATGTTTATTTATTTCCTTTAGGGTGGTCTCAACAATAATCCTACGTTTTCCTTCGCCATATTCGGATAAAACGTTTAGTCGACATTTGACAGATTCAGAATTACAAAAAAATTAAATAAATAATTATTTATTAAATGATTTAGGGGGTTCATATGTAGAATCTGTCATATGTAGACTATGATGTCAAAAGTAGAATCTGTCAAATGTCGACTAAACGGGATAAAAGCCAAAGGCTTCTTTCTTCTGTCTTATTTCAGTATTCCTTTTACTAAACATCAAATATTGTTATTACTAAAATAATAATGAATACAAGTCAAATAATAAAAGTGCTAGGTTTGCAAAGTATTAGTAAAAGACAAATATTCCAATAATGTATGTTTACGTGATGTCCATAAATTCAGATAAATAACAGCGTTCTGTCCTGGCTGAGAATAAAAAACAAGAATTTTAATAACCCTTTATTTAGTTATGTTCTTACTTCAGAGATATGAAAAGATGTCAGCGTTTAAAAAAATATAAGTCGAAACGTGATAAAGTCGTCTAGAATTACCATGTTATCGACCTCGTTCAAAATAAAATTATGGTAATCAGAATACATAGTGTCAAAGATCCACACCAAACACGCTGATTTATAAGATTTAGTTTGATACCATAGATTATCTTTATCTGCAGTACCATACATAAGATGATAATCAACCGTAATCAAGCGGCAAGAAGTTTTGTTATACAGGGTGATTGGAAACTGGGTGCAAAGCTTTAAGGCGAAGATAGTACAGACAGTTTAGAACCATTTAAGCCATGGTTATCTTAGACGAAGACTTACTATTTTTTTTAAGGTTAGGTTTACAAAAAGTATTTATGTTTTTTTTTTGTGAACTTAAAATATCTGTAAACAAAATGTCTAACGACAAAGAAGCCTAAAACTTGTTTTGCTAGATTGTTTACTCATTACTTTAATTAAATAAAATAAAAATTAATTCATTTATCATTTAATTTGGCCAATAAAATGCAGTTTAGTTAAAATTTTGGGAATATTCGAAAAAAAAATACATAAAAATTAGGTTAAAAAAAAATGGAATGACTTCGTCTATGACAACCATGGCTTAAATGGTTCTAAATTGTCTGTACTATCTTCGCCTTAAAGCTTTGCACCCAGCTTCCAATCACCCTGTATAAGTAATAATAGGAATTAAAAAATGAAATTGCCGTTTTATTCTAAAAGGTACTTCGAATTGACATAGAACCTTCATGGTTGAGATTTTTGAGTGAAACTTTTTTCACATGGTGCATAATATGAAGTTCTTCTTTTAAAAAATGTGCAGCATTCGATTATCGACTTTCAGTTGTTTATTTTATTTAGCTTAGACAAGAAAGAAGGATACTTCGAAAATTTGAGCTATTTTTGATGCTGCAGAAACAGCGCTGCAGAAACAGCTCGCAATATCAATGTTGCGTTTAGAGAGGGGACTGCTAATGAACGCACTGTGCGATTTTGGTTGAAACGCTTTCGTGATGGAATCTTTGATTTGAAGAACGAACCACGTTTAAAACCACCCACACAGGTAAATAACAATGAATTAAAAGAGATGGTGGAAGCCTATCCAAGCCAAACTACCCAGGAATTAGCGGCATGGTTTAACGTTACCATAACAACAATATTGACTCATTTGCGTCAAATCAATAAAATAAAATAAATATGAGAAATGGGTGCCTCATTATTTGACTGATCTGCAGAAAGAAACGCGTGTTGAAACGTGTGTTGCCTTGTTGAATCGATACAGAAATGAAGGGATATTGGTTCGATTTGTGACATGTGATGAAAAGTGGATTCTTTACGATAACCGTAAGTGAAAATGCAATGGCTGACCCCAGGTCAAACGCCATAACAGTATCCTAAAGCAAAGCTTATCTGTTACCATTAACTTTTTATTGGTAAGCTTTGCTTTAGGATACTGTTATGGCGTTTGACCTGGGGTCAGCCATTGCATTTTCACTTACGGTTATCGTAAAGAATCCACTTTTCATCACTGGTCAAGCAATAACGGCAGATGTCTACTGTGCCGAACTCCGAACAATGATAGCAAAACTAGAAGTGAAATAGCCCCTACTCATGAATCGATCTTCACCATTATTTCTCCATGATAACGCGAGACCTCATACAGCACGAGAAACCGTTTTAACTCTACAGGAACTATAATTAGAAACCATTCGTCACCCTTCGTATTCGCTAGAAATTGCTCCAACGGACTACCATTTTTTTCGTGATTTGGACAATTTCCTACGTGATAAAAAGTTTTCTTCTCAGGAGGCAGTACAAAATGCTTTCACACAGTTTGCCGAATCTAGATCACGAGACTTCTATCGCATAAATGACTTTCCTATTAGATGGCAGAAATTTAAAGATAATAATGGTCATTATTTTGATTAAATTAATATGTTAAATTTAAAAAAAAAAAACAAATCGGCAATTTCACACTTTAACCCCTAATATTAAAATCCCATCAATCAAAGTAAATGCGACACAATAGTCCGAAGTATTTCGGATATAAAGTAATATCTCAAAATACTTTTGCTTACATCACATGTATAATTTGACGTTTAGCTAGTCCACTTTACACGTTACGTGACGATTTCTACTAGTCTACTCACGTTCCAATAAAAATAAAAATAAATTAGGTCACTAGTGTCAGAAATATTACAATTTAGCAAACAAGTAAGAGCAGCACGTACAGCACAGTAGGTACAGTTACAATATTACGGATAATACCAAAAATTATGAATGAAAACTTTATGTTTTTCCAATTTTTTATCCATACTTTGTAACATGATAATATAAGCTATGCTTCTGCTGAAACAATATCAGAAGTATTGTTGTTTATAATAGGTACAGAAAAAACAATATGAAAACATGTCATTTACGCTGTAAAAATGTGTGAAATTCAATTATTTTTTTACTTCATTTTAGGTAAGTTTTTTAAAAAAAAAAAGATGTAGGAACCTAGATAACCACTGTCTAAATCCGAATAACAACATAATTATGGTGGAATTATGTTAAAATTGCAAATGATTTAGGTATTATGTTTGTATGGACAATTCATGCGTCGCCGCGTTTTTAATACAATTACTTAATACTAAGTTATAATATTTTTCTCAACTGTCATGATTTCATGAAAAAGTCATTCAATGGACTTCTAACTTAGAGAGATGTTTCTTAGAGAATTTCGCGGGCTGACTTTGCGCATCCACCTTAATATTGCAGATATTGTTATTGCTTACCTCAAAACCGAACCCATAACCCTATGTCCCCTTTATTCTTCTATAGGTAATACCGAAGAAGATCATATCTAAGCAGTTTGAAAACAAAATCCCGTGAACACGATGACCACATCTGTTACCGTTCCGGTTCTATAGCGGGCGAGCGCTGCAAGCTGAAATAGTCCTTATGGTATTTAGATATAAACTTCTTCGATGGTAGGTACATATTATTAAATTTACAATTTTTTTGGATAGGTTTTGATCTGTGTATCATTTCCGCTCTTAGGAGGCCCTAAAATATTATATCACGTAGCAATGGTAACTAGATCTATTTAATTAAGGTGTTTCCCTACTAGTTTTTAAATAATCATAGTAATCATACTGTCACAAATCATAGTAATCAAACTGTCACAACTCAACACCCAGCGACTTTGAATTTGTAGTATTTACTTCTTTTACAACAATGTATCACCTCAATCAATACAACCAATAATTTATAACAACGTACAAATTCATACAATTGTTCTTTTATAGCCGACATTAAAGTTTATGTCTGCATATTGTAATACAGAGTTAACGTCACCTGTCACTCGTGCCTCATGCCACATGAAGTCATGATCATGAGTCACCTCTTAGGTTACCGGTTACCCGGTTTAGGGTTACACTGATAAGGTTATCATCGGGTTTACCATTTATTATTGTTATGTATAAAATCGCGGCGATTTGTTTTCGTGCACTGGATTTTCAACGCTCTGTTTAGCGCCGAGAGTTGAAAATCCGATTTTCTCACGATATTTTCCTTCACCGTTTTGAGAGCAGTGGTGATGAAATTATTCACACAAAGTAGAACGCCTGCCTGGGTTCCAACCTACGGCCTACAACTCGTAATTCGGGGGCCACCACTGCTCTCTGCTGTACAAAGACAAATAAATATTAATTATGACGCCGGTAGCAAACCTCCGCCGCAGGTGTGCTACCGGGGTAAATCCGCAGAATCGAATGAAGTTATTTTAACTTTTCTAAGTTTTATTTGTAAGTATATCGGAATGCATTAAAGAAGCCTTAGCAAGAGTGACAATATGTACTTAAACAAGGCATAAACAAACTTTACGGGCATGGTTTATTTTCCTACAGCTAGTGCATTTGTGTATACAAGGCAGAGCTACGTAGTTACTAGTTACCTACCTAATAATAAATCTTATTTATTTGAAAATGAAATCGAGAACAAACTCGTAAATACAGCACTGCACTCAGTTCAGACATCAAAACAAATATTCACAATAATGATTACTCGTACTAGGTAAAATACAGCCGGCTTCCCATTGGTACTGTGCCATGTTAGTAAGTGCGGAAGAAAGCCAAAAGCGAGTACAACTAGAAGGTCAGGGCCCTTAAGGCGCAGCATTCTGAAAACGGGTTTTTTTAAAGCAGTGTATCTCTTAAACCGTAAATAATTTTGACCAAAAAAAAAGAATGATATTTTCAAGTCTTATTTTAATACAGTGATGGAACTCAAATCATAATTAAATATACATTAATGCTTCAAAAAAATCTTCAAACACACCTCTTAATTGTCTTTAAAAGCAGTTTATACCTTCACTAACAATTATAATTATAGTTAAAAATATACCTTAAAATGTCTCATTCCAAGCTGCATTGAGTGATGGAATATGATGAGTAATATGAGCAATATGATGAAAAAAACAACGAAAAGCATTGAAAAAGTACAAAAGTTTGGTTATTTTCTTTACTCTTCACACGTAAAGAAAAATATAAAGAAAAAGGCAAAAGGTTGGTAGGCCCTTAATGCCATCTTTATTCCACTGAGAAAAAGGGATGGCCAGCACCATCCTTTTTTCTCAGTGGAATAAAGATGGCTTTGTATAGCTCCGTCTCTCACTCACACTGGAATAATGGTGGTATTAATACCTCATAATACGGCCCCTGTACGTTAAAAACCTAGGCCCTAAGTTTACATTGTGGAATGCAATGAATATGTATATTGAGTATTGATGACCAGCAGGTACTTACTTCGGTAGGTAGGTAGCTTCGCAAGTACGTACGCATCCCCCGTTTTGGTTCATCCCTCACATCCCACGGCCCGCTTTGCCACGGGCCAGATCGTGTCAGGCCCAGGCCGACAGGCCGTCGGAACCGTCGATCTGATGAGGCCTGTAAGTTGTGGAAATGCTCGGCACGGGCCGTGACAGGCCTGGACAGGCCGTGTGACCGCGGCTTTCCCAAGCAGCACTGTGCGAATGTTAAAAAATGAGCGTAACCTTATTAAATTTTGGCTCACACAGATGGAAAGCTAGCCTAGGGTGGCCTCACAGTGCAAAACTAAGGTCGCCATAAAAATCTTATGGCGAAATTATTATCATGATGTCACAAAGGAAACCATAAAACATCACTGCTTTAGTTACTGTGTTAGTATTTACAGTTCAATTTAATGTGAAGACGTCATTCATTCAGTTTTTCATGCCAATTTTCTAAACTGCCTAACAAGCCTAGCTCGATAATTAAAGTAATTATTTTAAACGAACTATGGTTTGATTAAAATTAAATGGTAATTGATTTGAATACCAATTGAAAGCTCGTTAATAGTTAAACGTCCAAAGCGATTTAAGAGTGTTCAAACGTTCAATCTAAAAGTTGGCAACGTCGCAAATAGCTGTTTACTGTTTTGATTAATTTGGCAATATTACTGTATGGAAATAAGAAATATGGTTGACTAGTAAACCACATGGAATATTATTAATTAATTACAATTATAACACTGAATTTGATGTTGTAACCGTTTCAGGTGTAAAAAAGGCATTTGGAAAGTTGCCGAATACTTTTTTATATCTAAAACGAAATATCGGTGTAAGGCTTATTGAATTTAATAATCAATATTGTTTGCCACATTGCCCACTTTCAGAATGCACATTCCTGAATTTTACATTTTCAAAGCTTTCAAATATGTATCTGGGCAAAAGAACTCCTGTTGTATATTTATATAAAATACCGTAATATCGTTTTGCACAATAAAACCGCAGGTAATGTAGATTATATCGAAAAATCAAAATATTATGTGATTTTAGTTACAGACCCAAATCTTAAATGCACAAATACCAACCTAGGATTAGATACGAATTCTCTTGAATTATGAATTAATGCATATAATGACATCACCCACAGCATCTATGCTGTAATGATCTTTGACCCAGCACTACAGCTTGGAGATGCGCCAATACCATAATATTGAAGCATCTTAGTAATAACACTTGAAACTTTGCTTACCCATTTAAGAGAAGAGGTTGAGAATCTAATATCATTAGGAAGTAAATCCATGATTGCTGATATAGCGTATTGTGCAGATAGAAGAATTAATTTACCAAGAAAGCATTATTAACTTTATTTTTCACGGAGCTGAAATTACTCAAGAAAGTACGTTTGACACATCTACCGTATTCTGACTACTGATCTTGTCTGTATGTGTCTGGTCTATCTACTAACTCAGTACCTCTTAGGTAGATACTTTTCCTAAAGGGTCGTGAAGGTATGGAACTCCATCCATTCTAAGCATGGTTCATCGTAGCTATCCATCACCATTCAACATCTGACCGCTACATATCAGTTTTTTTCATTTCACTCCACATTTTTACAACCCATTTTCTAGTAACACGATAAACATTGGTAAGACTGGTTGTTCAACTTTCAGCTTCTGACTGTCAAATATCTACAAATGACAGCAGTGACCAGTGACCAACAGAGGTACGGAGGCGTCTCGGTATGCAATAAATGGTTACCTATCCACGGACCACCCTTGCCAATCGTTGCTTTACTTTTCAGATCAACTCGTGCGGCTCTTATTATCTAGCGAACGAGCCCTTCATATATCCATCATCATAATAATACTAAATGTAATAGAACTAAATGGACATAACTGTTTACACGTCGTTCTCGCTGCAATGCATAAAAATGGCGTCACAGACCCCTTCAGTTGCCATGCCAATTTACACTAATACACGGTCGACATAACGATGAAACAATATTTGTTTTGCTGTCTGTTAAAACAGTTACGGGCACTTGAAAATCATTGAATGCGTTTAGTTTCTATTTCCATGTTGTATCTGATATTTTTAGAAAATATTTATTTAACAATTAAGGTACTTTTAATTTGTCTATTTTTATGGCAAAAGCTACGGGACAGTAGATTATAATAGGATATGCACACCACATTGGAATCGGCAATATCCCAATGGTTAAAAGGTGTGAACTGGGAAGAGGTCTTGAGTTTGTTAAGCTGTTGACGCACTCACTCTTCTTAACATCATATAATATTATGTAGGTGTATAATATTATTTAACTTAAAAGAAGCGATTTAATAATGTCCCCATTTGAAGCCAGACCAGGGACATTACAATCTAACCTAAGTTCCTAGAATCCATTAAAAAAACTGGCAATTTGCCTTAATAGATCGTTAGACACCAAAACATGCTACCAATCCTTTTTGTTTACTTGTCTTAGTTATTTTAATTCCCATGCAAATCATTAATAGAGCGAAGTGATAACAGAGTTATTTCTATAGCCATGTCTACAAGAAAGGTATGTACTGTACCTACATTGATTGTACTGAAATTCTTAACATACCGCGTTTGAAGAATGACTCAGCCTTAGAGGTATCGTTATGCAAATCATTGTTGTGACTGGTTCGTCGTGATTAGGAATTGAAGGCCGCACTTCTTCTCTAGAAGAGTTTTAGATTATTATTGATAAACATTTTTTATTGATAAATAATTATGTTCTTAATCCAAAATTTACAGTACCGATCTACCTGAAAAGTCCCGGCACCATAAATCAGGCAGATTCCCTGTAAAACTGTCTTCAAAATAAGTGGAGGAAGAGCAGTGGTGGGCCACAGGCAGGTGCTGTACTTTGTGTTAATTATTTCATCACCACTGCTCTCAAAACGGTGAAGGAAAACATCGTGAGGAAACCGACATGTCCTAGAACCAAAAATTCGAAGACATGTGACATCTACCAACCCGCACTGGGCCCGCGTGATGGATAACGGCCCACTCTCTCTCATAGAGACGAGGTCTGTCACCTAGCAGTGAGAACATTAATAGGCTAATTATATGCTTAAGTGGATGTTCAGGAGATATTTAAAACATCTAGATCTACTTACAAACTAACTTCTCGAAGTTGGGACTACCTCAAAAAATCTTGAATTTTTGTTTAAATAATTAAACGTTTTACGCATCTTTATTAACCATGTTATTAGCACATTTTCAGTTAATTTTATTTTAGGTAAATCAAATAACGGTATCATACACGTTTTCTGCTAGTGCTGTGCACTTCTGTAAGTGACGATTTTATAATACCTACCTACCTAAAACTGTATGTGATTTTTGTTTGTGTATGTTTTAGTGCGTAAGTCGTTGATGTGCCATAAATAAATTACACAGAATCACAATTTTATTCTCCTCACCGAAAATCACTGTTGATTCCTCAGTTCACTGCCTACCGTTTTATCGTTCACTTATACAGGTGTAACATTACAGCGTGCGTACTATCTACAGCGATCTGTATGCTCTGTTTGTTTGTTCATCGTCAAGGATTTGTTAAGTAATATTATACTTTAAATACTTACATTCTTTATCTATTGTGTAAACCGTACTATTGTGTCGTGTTACGCGGGTTTCGTTTTCAAGCTACTGAAGGATAAGCATGGAATTATTTTAATTGAAAATCATGTTTAAAAAAATCTTATTAGAAACTAGAACCTTTTATTTTTGAACTTTGTACTTATCGAAGAACTTCATATCTAAACAGTTTGAAAACAATATCCCGTGAACACAATGACCACATCTGTTACCGCCCCAGTTCTATATAATAGCGGCCGAGCGCTGCAAGTAGAAATAGTCCTTACGGTGCATAGATTATGAACTTCTTCGATGGTACCTATGTGATAAGTTGCTTTTCGACCTAATAGAAAATGGTTAATGCTGCGGTAAGAGTAGTGTGGGACGACTAGTTCAGCTAAATGGACCGACGACCTTATAAAAGTGGCTGACTGGATGCGGAAGGCGTAGGAGATTTGTGGAGCAGCCTGGGAGAGGTGTCTAGCAGTGGATAGGCTGAGTTGAATACCGCTTAGATGCAGACACATGTATGGAAAACGAAAAACAATATGAAGGGATTTTCCGATAAAGACTAAGTTGAAATGACTCATGTGCCTGTAATATGTATTACCACCTATGTACCTACTTATACATACACCATTTCAAATAGAGGAAAGAAAAATGATATCAAGATGTTACAAAAAAGCGGCTAAATGTGAGTCGGACTCGTACACGCAGAGTTCTTACCACTGTAAAATATTTAGTATAAAACGCGTGCAAAAATCGCTGAAAAAAAAACACGTTTCTTGTATGGACACCCGCTTTAATTTTTAACTTTATTTTATTTTATTGTACGCACTCTGCGAAAATTTCAAGTGTCTGCCTAATAAGGTTAAAAAATAAAGTCCTGTTACCGACGGAGGAACAGCGGAGCCTTTGTAATAGGTACCCTTTTGGTACGGAACCCGCAAAATAATAATTAGGGTAGCTGTCTAAATGCTCCTGATAACTAGTACCTGAAAGTTGACCACTGAAAAATTCTAACACACCGTGCCTACCTCATCAAAATCTTATCTAGTTTTATGCTGCACTGTATCCCGATCAATTCCCACTTGCATCCCGTCATACTCGTCACTCAGATCTGGCGCTGCAACCATGACCTAAATACTCGAAATTCCTGAAACGTTTTCAGTGGGGTCTCTTATCTTGTGCACACTGAAGATAAATGACGACCTTGATGTTATGTACTGTTATGTCTAAGGGCTATAATGTGTAGAATTTATAGTCTTTTGTTTTTGTATCACGCTGTTTTAGATTTTGGGGTGGGTAGAATATCAGGTACAAATACAATTTTAAAAACAACGGTAGATAAACATCAATGCGATGAATATGAAAATAAAATCGACTGACATCAAAAAATAAATAAATAAGTATTTGTGGTCGGGAAAATGTTGCATTCTGTGGATTCTGCATATTCCCCGACCCCGACCTATAAAAGATTTTCAGACGTATTTGTAAGTATGTCTCATGTATGAAATCATTCTCGGAAAATATTATCATTCTAGGAAAATATTATTTCAAGAGATGATATCATACTTAATTCAGTCTTCCCTTTCGAACCATATGAAGTAATGTTATGCATAAATACTCATTGTTAAGTAATTAAGAATATGAAGTGCTTCCGTAATTAATCATTTCAGTCAAGGGCTCTTTGCCTATAATGGCGTGATAATACGCCCATCACTCACTAGTTCATGTAACATGTAGCCCTTGACTATACGAGATAATAGTATCTAACAGTAAATACTTGTCCGGTTAATTATTAATTATTCGGCTTTTAGGTGTCCTAAAAGCCAACTAATTAACCGCCTCGTCATCTAGTGGTTAGACTATCTACCTATCTCAGACCCAGAGGTCCAGGTTTCGATTTCCAGTGGGTGCAAAATTTTCTGCTGTGTTGGGTTGGTGGTAGGGCTTGTTCTAAGTCCGCCTGGCTAGCGATCACCATCGTATCTAAGTCTGTCGCCATAACAACAATGTGAACAGCATTGTTGTGTTTCGGCAGTTAGAGGTAAGATAGCCAGTTCTTTGTAGTTGAGGATTCCGGGTGAAGCTCGCTTCCACCTTCGGCCTGATCATCATTTACCATCAGGTGAGATACAGGCCAAGAAAGTGATGGTTAAAAAAATAAAGAGAGATTGCGTCGCTAGTCTAGTGGTCGCAATTAAGCGCTGCTGCTCAGCACCTGCTGAGGTCTTGGGTTCGATTCCCGGGTCGGGCAAAGTGATATTGGATTTATCAATCTGGAATTTCTCATAAACAGTCCGGGGTCTGGATTTTTGCCTGGTGGATGGCAATAGGCTCGCCTCCTATTACATATTATGGGACTTAAACATGACTGACAAAATGTGGGTGTACTATAGGTACACCTCTGCCTAACCCTTCGGGGAATACAGGCGTGATGTTATGTAAATAAAGGGAGTGAGGAAAATGAAATCCAGGAATCCGCTGGATGGGAGAAGCAGAGAACTGGTCAACATGGCGGTGTTTGGGGTGTGGTGTTTAGCACTGGACGTCTTTCAGCTGAAAACATGAGGAATATGTCGTGGGGAAAGTTTTGAGTGTGAATGTGGGAACCTTTATGAGTGAGAAGACCAAAGGCTAGTAAGGCTGTGACTATTAGAATCGCTATTACATATAAATTCTGCTCTGAAGGCTGAAGACCGAGGCTGAAGTCAAGACGGCCAGCGAGATATACAAGAAACTTGAAACGGACAACGACTCTGATGAAGACACAGAAAACAGTAAAGTGTAACACAGCACAGCAGTAAAATAGAAAAGAGCTTAGAAAGCAGCGTAATTCCACCAAAAGATTCAAAGGCGAAAATTGACAGCCAACTGGCGGCGGCGTCGTAAAAAGATGGGCATCCATTGATAAATATCACCCGTCTCTCCACTAGTCCATTCATTCACAGTTCCACAGGAACGGGCTACCGGGATAAACAAAGTATCCTATATCCTAATCCAGGTCATGGTCTACCCGTGTGCCAAATTTCATCCAAATCTGTTCACCCGTTTTAGCGTGAAAGCGTACCAAACAAATTCACTTTCGCATTTATAATATTATGAATAAATCTGTATACTGAATTCCTAGTGTGGTGCTGGAATATTCTTCTTCTCTTTCAGACACTGAAGTCTATTAAGAATCAGTCCCTCAGACTGTATAGAAGACCTTCAGAAGTTCAGCTCAGTCATCAACATCGAGACATTAGCATTGAAATCTTGAAGACATTGACATAAACATAAATCGGAACGTTCCAGTGCCGTTTATTGCAATTGTGTGTAAACAGACACAAGGTTCGCGACACAATTGGAGCATCACGCTGTGTCGTGATGTGATGTGATGTGGTGGCGTTACTTACTATGACTACAAGAAACAACTAATAATACGAAGATATATTATATTGATGCAAAATATTCAGAGGTGAAAGAAATGTTCTAACTGTTATCAATAAAAGTTGACTCGTACATACGAAATACGGATATGCAGTAGAATCCTTATAAAATCTGCTAATAAAATGAAATAGTAATCACAAACCCATCTATACCAAGCGTGGTGATTAAAGGAATTTCGACATAACATACTATCACGCTCTTATTCCTCGAAGAGTTAGGCAGAGGTGATCGCTACAGTACACCCACATTTCACCAGTCTTGTTTAAACAACTAATAGGGTGCGACTCTGTTGCCATGAACCGTGCACAAATTCTCACCCAATAACACCTGGAAATTTTAAGACATCGTTTACCAGCGTACGTGTTATGATAAGTGATACGAATACAGGAGTAATCATCATTTATTTTAAATAAAATGTTTGATTATTGATTAATGTTTGGTATAATTAATGTAATGAATTATAATAATTAAAATCAATATTAGCATCACACTAATATTATAAAGGCGAAAGTTTGTGAGTGTGTATGTTTGTCTCTTCTTCACGCTAAAACTACTAAACGGATTTGGATAAAATTTGGCACACAGATAGTTTATAACCTGGATTAACATAAAGGATACTCTGCATCCCGATATTCCCTCGAGATCGAAACTTATGCGGGTGAAACCGCGGGACGCAGCTAGTAATATATAGAAGCCTAATCAGCTTATAACGTTCCCACTGCTAGGACGGCGGCGGCTTCCTCTCTCGAAGGAGTGGGCTGTAATACACCACACGGGCCAGAGCGGGTTGGTCAAATTGAATGAATCAATATTATAGTACTTAATTTGATATGAAACATTTGCAGTGCCTTAATACTGTGTTAAGAAAATTGAATGCATGCCTACTAAAGTGTTTTACATGTTAACATATGATATCTGGTAGATTGGTACTGATACCGAGATGATAGATTTAAATAGGTAATACAATAATCCCGGATGATATACCTACTAATTAAAAACACGTAACATAATCCCAGGAATGGAATGCGATAAGCTATAAATAAATTGTCTGTAACGTTTGTGTTGCATTCAATCAAACACAAGGACTGGGGCACACTGAGAGCGTCACGGTGTATCATAGTAGGTATCATCACAATAACATAGAGGGTGCTGTACTATTTTAATTATGTATGATGAGTACCTATTGTTTTTCCTAGCAGCTGTTAGTTTTTCTTATATTGCAGGGACTGTATCGTTACTCTAATGTTCAAAGTGTGACTACTAAGTAGGTGTTTTGAGTTCGATCTCCAGGTTGGAATTTTTCTTATGGATGTTCTCAGTAGCGGCCCGCAGTGTAGATTTGCACTCAAACCAATTTTTTTTTTTCAATAGTTACTCAATAACATCTCGGAGTCCTGATTTGTCCCTTGTTGACAAGAGGACTCTTGTGGGGCTACAAGAGACCAACACAATATAGATAAACCTGTCTACCTCTATGGGGAATTTAGATATAATGCTTAGTATGTTATGTCCATAACAGGAAGCTATCATGAGTTGATTTACTTTACGTCAATTATTCTGTACGACCGTTCGTTACAGAGCCGTCATTACTCAATAGAAATGTTTAGTGGACGTTAATTGGTTAATATTTTCAGTGTGGGTATTCAGAAGTGAAAGTAATTGAAAGACTTAACCCGTAAAGTGAAAGGGGTTATTTGCAAAAACACTTCGCTTAACATGCGAATTGTTTATCACAATTTGCTATTAGCAGATAGAAAGATGCTGCTGCACAATATCCCCTTACGTTTACCCCTAGGATCGTATCAATGGAGGCGATCATATCGATCTCTCGCGTCCGGCCCTGGTTCTGGCCATGGTACGAAGCGAGAGGGCATGGGAGGCCGTCACCTCTTTCTGCGAAGCAGTAACGCTCGCGAAGGAGGAGGTACAACGCTTGAGGAAGAGGCAAAATTCACGCCCTCAAGCTCCTAGCCGCCGCAGGAGGAGACACCCTGGGCATCGGGAATCACAGGCCGAATCCCGGCCACCGTAGGCGCGGGCTTGTGGACGGTGAGCAATGGGTAGCTCGCCGTCCGATATTCCACGCGCGCCTCAAATAGACGTCAGCGAGTGAAGGGGTCTGATGGGACTGATGCCTGCCGGGGTTGCGGGAAAGTCCGAAAGGGATACAGTGGCCCCTGGCAACGTAAAGGCAACCGAAGGAACACTGGTGGGTTTTAGTCAGTAAGAGTGTGACACGCCCTTCCGCTCCGTCCAGAGCGGGAGAAGTCATTTGATGATTTTGCACACAAAAAAAAAAGGATCGGATCAATAGGTGGTGCCGACTGTACCGGTGCGGTGTCGGCAAAATGTAGATAAACTGTCACATGAAAAACTTGTGACAATGGTAGTGTGAAGTATTTAAGTAATTTCAAAAGCATGAACCATTATGGTGCTGAAAAACTCTTGTTTACTAATACTTTACTATAGTTAGCAGCTGCAACTAAGCGTGATGATTGAAATAAACTATTTATAATTTTGTTGATTTATTTTCTCTGTATTTTTTTATAATTATTTTGGCAAAAATCTACACTAGAAGGTTTGACAATGTTTTTTTTTAAATATTCAGTAATTTCTTTAAAAAGGAGAAGGCTGGCTCCGTAAAATATTTGGTAAGTATTAGTATCTATTATTAAACTTTTCGTAGGATGCTATAAAACTCTACCTAACTGTTCTAGATAAATAGTCGTCAAACTATGTTTAATTAAATAATAGTAGGTATCTGCTTCTATTTGTTTATTGCACTAGTAGGTATGACTAATCATTAGTAACATAATATTTCAGTAAAATCAATAGTTTATCCAATTGTATTGTCAATACATACAAGGTCGGGGACACAATGAGAGCGTCACCCGTTGCACCGTACAAATGCATATAGTCCATGTATGTGCATATGACGTCACGGTTAGGAAATTACAATAGATGATCTCCTTTACATTTAGTTTTAATTGTGTTTATTTCTAGTTATTACGCCATTTACAGACTTGTTCTGTTGCTTAGGTTGACCAAACTCTTGAAAAGGAGGTACCTATGCTGATGATGATCATACATATTACCTAATCCAACCTTATTATATTACCTTATTATTATATTACCGTACTTGGAGAGAGACTGGACTCCACGACACAGGTTATCCTAGTGTGGGATCCAGAGAAATTGTAAAAATCTAGTGGCTAAGGCTAATTGTAATCTAAGAATAGTTTATTTTTATATTGTGCCATGTTTTTCAGAACCGATTTTTTATTTTATTTTTTTACCACCACACTTGCATGACGGTAACGACCATACGGCTGTATAGTTGTTGCAAGACGGGTACTAGGAAACGGTGGAGGGTGGGGGGCTTCGCCTTCGAGGCATTCTATTATCATATTTTGTTGGTGCACTTTTGAACATATTTATTTCAATATTTTGGACGCAAAAGACATGTAGCGCCGATGAAAATGATGGACACTGTTAGACAAATCAATAGTCTCATCTTGTCATTTCAAAATATAGTTTTCTTTTTGGTTCTCAACAATCATATTTATTGAATTCCACAATGTGAGCATTAGTGATAGATTTTACACAGACAGTCATGATCATTGTGGACCCTGTCGGGCACAGCACCAGGGCTTTGAAATTTAATCCTATCAGATACTATTAAATGAGAAATATTCGTTTAAATATCACGTTCTCAAAAACGGCTTTAAGGATTTCGATGAAACATGCAATGCTAGGTCTCATAACCGGGAAAATTCGTATTCCTTATTTTCGCCCTATCAGAGCTCGGTCGACTGGGTACAATTTTAAATTAGAATATTATAACAATTAAAACGTAGTTCAGAAAACAGTTCAGGTATGGAATATTTTCCTCTAAATCATTTACTACGTTAACATATTTTATGTGAACAAGTGTTCACTAGTATAATTCAATACTAATAATTATGTAATTGTACATTAACCATTAAAAGAATTTGCTCTCATCAAGTAGGTACTTTGAGTCAGTACTCGTATTTAAAATTTAGAAGTCTACATAATTATTTAGATTTAACTTAGGTGTATTTAACCTCCTTTTACTTTAACATTATTAGGAAACCTATGAAAAAACGTAAAAATAAAAAAGGGTGTTTTTTTCCGGCAATCAATCTTCCTGGCCTTTCCAAGCTATGTTGGGGTCGGCTTCCAGTCTAATCAGATGCAGCTGAATATCAATATTTTACATGGAACGACTGCCTGACCTACACAACCTATTAACTGCGATACCCCTTGGTAAGACTGGTTGTCAGACTTTCGGGCTTCTTACGACCTGTAACGACTGTCAATGATCTACGAATGACAGCCGGGACCAACGGCTTAACGTGCTTTCCGTGCTGTTTCTTTTCTTTTTATACTTCTTTAACAACACGCGTTCAGGATACTGTTGGGGCTGTTGTGGCGTTGTAGTGCGTCTGGTATGTATGCGGAGGCGCACACAGACGATTTTTACGCCATATTAAGAAAAAGGACCGCATCCATGGCCGTCCGGCTGCGCACCGCCACTAATAGTCTCCTGAGTGTGTTCCGAGATCGGTGGGACTCCCCTCTGCTGCGTCACTGGGTAAAGATCCACACCAGTTGAGGATGTACTTTTCTTATTTTATTACTAACACTAGTCTTTAAGTAATTTTGTTATACTAACACTATGGACAAATGTCTGAGTTAAAGAATTTGAATTTGAATACAAAAAATCTACCCGACCGGCATCTGGTAAAAGAATCCAAGCTTGGTCAACTTTGGTCCAGGGCCAGAGCGAGGGACTTCCTAACAATATTGACTTAAATTGACCGGCTTCTGCAGCAAACCGTTGACCCAAAGACCTTGGCTCTTGCCCTAATGAGTCTCATCAAGTGATGGTCAAGTTCACATATGACACGCCAAAACTTCGTTTGCCAACCAAGTCAAGAGATTTCTATCAAATTTTATAATTTTGAATTTGTACTTCACAGTTAGCTTACTACGTTGAGAGTTTAGTGATCGCAAGTACGAATGCGGAGAGTGGGTTCCTGGGTTTCATTCCTAGATCGGGCAATTCTCAGTAGCAGCCAAAGACGTGGAATTCAGTGGCAGACTCGACTCTTTTACTTGGAAAATAATATAACTGACTAGCTTTTGCACGCTAGCTGTCTTAACATAAAATATCGTATGACACTCGGCAATACTGTAACTTCCCATTTGTGAAAGAATTTACGGAATCGGATTTCGAAGATTACAAATCCAAAAAAAAAAACAAAACAGGATTCCTCATTCGATATTAAGTATGAGTAGATGAAATGTACCTACTGTACACCTACTCACCAACCACTTTTAGGGGACTACAGGACCTAAACGTGACTAAACGAAAGTTTTATAATGCCTAAAAGTATACAGGGTGGAAGGGTCATCGACGCGAAAACTGATACCATGAATTCAGTACATGATTCTGAACCCCTCCCCTTTAGAATTTTCGTCGGTTATTTAAAAAAAAAACTGCTGTTCCATACATTTTGACCGCGTAGGTATTGCACTTTTGTATGAAACAGCTGTATATTTTTTTTAATAATCGACGAAAAATTTCAACGCTACGGCATTCAAAAAAAAGTACTGAATCCATGGTATCAGTTTTTGCGTCGATGCCCTTCCACCCTGTATGATCAGGATATTTCTTTTGGCCTCGCACAGGACTTTCTGCTTTATTTTACTTTGTTTTTATTTTT
The DNA here is from genome assembly GCA_963853775.1 of Xanthia togata. Taxonomy (NCBI): domain Eukaryota; kingdom Metazoa; phylum Arthropoda; class Insecta; order Lepidoptera; family Noctuidae; genus Xanthia; species Xanthia togata. Next base: position 2,916,945 of record OY970801.1, read on the forward strand.
ATTGTTTTTTTTTATTTTTTGAGTGTGTGTTTAGTCGAATTGAGATCTGTGATTGTCCGAATAAATACTTTTTATTTATTTCTTTATGCTAGTAAGATAGTGTGTTGAAAACATAATACAACTAAATTGATACGATAGAAAAAAAACACGAAGACACCTCTAAAATTTTCTTTTAACGATTAATATCATATTTATATAGTACCTACATGCAATCATTATGATTTTTGTGTCACATTATTCTAAAACATAACATCACGCCTTGTTTCCCCGACGAGTTGGGCAGATGTGTGTAGTACACCCACATTTCGCCAGTTATGTTTATTTACCCATATTTGCAAATAAATAAATTTTAATTTTAATTTGAAAGTTCCATGTAATAGGGGGCGAGCCTATTGCCATCAACCGGGCACAAATCCAGACTCCGGGCTGCTACTGAGAAATTCCAGATAGAAAAACATTATTCTACAAGCAACATAATTATTACCATAATAGTGTTAAACTTTTATCAATGGATTTTTTTTGTAAATAGTAAATTGCTTTATATTTACAATAAATTACCAGCATTGTGTCATCGAGCTTCTCTTTCTTTTCAAAGTCAAGGTAAAATTTTGACTTTATCCGAATGATAGTGGCCCTGCGAGAGTCTTATCCACATCTTTGACCTATACCTACCTACCCTTTAAAAGATTAAAGTCGTGAACACACCATTAAGGCCGACCTCAGGCAATAATACCCCCACATATTTTCCCACACATTCTCGCAGTGTTTACTTACAAAATGCCGCAAACAAGAGGTGTAGGGTTATGATAAGCGACTCTACTTGATACAAGATCCGTTGTTTTTGAAGAGCATACTTCAGACGTTTTTGTATGTGCGATATTTGTGTTTGTGGGGTCAGCAGAGAACTTTGTTGAATGAGGTCAAACTTTTCTTAACTGATTTTCCAGTTCTTCGAGAGATTAAAAAAAAAACGATTACCAACTTACATAAAAACGGTGCGCGGTAATGTGCGCGGTGCGGGGTCATTTTTCTACTAAATTTTATTTTAAATTGTTTATTTTATTTTTTATTTAAAAATGCAAATCCCAAAGGAAAGGTCAGAAAAATTGATGATGCAATATTATTTCATTCATATTATCGATAGTTTTCCGGAATGTCTGTGCGAATGTCATAAATTCCACATTTATTTTTACTAGATAGACAATTATTGATACTTTATAGGCATTTATTGGTATAAACAAGTAATTATGAAATTCCAACATTGATTAAAATTCCAGCATTACATTAAAAACACTCCATTATAACTTAGTTTATGAGGATATTAAACATTTATATCTTACCCAATAACTTCATATTGCACACGTGAAAATTAACCGATATTTTTCAACACTCACCAACAATTTCTTACTAAGGAATCATCGTTTTATTCACTAAATATATGATAATTAATAATTTTATGGATAAACATTTAGTTACGTGAACACAATAGGTAAGTACCTATCTATACAATATCCATTATTTTGTAGTGCTTAATTTTTTTTTTTTTTGTTATGTATTTTTGTGGTGTACAATAAAGTACCTATATATAAATAAATCAATAAAAATCACCCGGACTAATTTAAAATCATCGGCAACGATGAAATTAAAATTTAAAAAATATTATTAAAAACCCTTGTTGAAGAAATCCACCAAAATATTGCTTACCATCCAAAACACGCGAATGATACCTTTTTCAGTAAATAAAAACAAAGTAAAGAAAACTCTTACCAACATTAAAAAAAAACAACCGAAACTATTTTAAGCACCATATATTTTTTTTAATGAACCCTAATATTTTAAAATTTTAAATTGATACTAAGATTCACACATAAAAAATAAATAATAAAAACCGACCTGCGCATACGCAAATCCCAAGATCGCGAGTACCGCGCAAAACGCGAGTAGAGCGCGCGCGGCCATAGTGCACTGTGCGCGGATTGCACTGCGATAGTGTTGTGATAGAAACAGTGTTCGCGCACCTGCGCGCACGACGTACACTCGGTACAGGCATCTGCATATCACTCTGTTTATGGCAACTGCATAATAGTGATCTGGGAATATTACTGTATTAACTATGCTTGAAACATAGGATAATCGCAGTACCTATAATTTTAATTATAATTAGTAAGACGAGGGGAAGACAAATAATCGATGGATGGACTGTGTGAAAGATGATATGGCTAGAAAGGGGGGGACTACTGAGATGTCGACGAATAGAAAAGTATGGAAAAAATATATGCTGTGCCGATCCCAAATAAATGATGATGAAATAATAACTATTGACACTTCTAATTTTAGTTTTTAAGATTAATAAAAACATCGAGTGATGTAGTAATAAACGGTGATACATTAATATAGGCGTCGGGTGTCACTTTTCATCAAAGCCCTAATCATAAAATAATACAACCCTAATATATTCAAAGTAAGAGTGAACAAGCTTCTTCTGGGTAAGCTCGCTCCATCGTCGACTTTGTCTCTGTCACCTCTGACCTAGACTAGAGTCAAGAGAAAACATATCGTAAAAAAAAAAAAAGTATAATAATTTGTCAACGTGGCAATGCTGCCAGTCTTTTGTGCACTTTCCCCACTGACAGAATACGGACATATTTTTTGATTTCCTAATCATTTCCTTCCCCTTTTTTTATGTAACTACTTGTAAATCATTTATATCTATCAAAACTAATATTATAAACAGAAGAGATTTGATTTTTTGTAAGTTTGTTTGTTACGCTTTCACGCTAAAACGGCTGAACAGATTTGGATGAAATTTGGCACATGAGTAGACCTTGACCTGGGTTAGGACATGCTTTTCATACCCATTATTTCCCATAGAATCGGGATTAATACGAGTGAAATCGCGGGGCGCAGCTAGTAGTATATACTTTAGTGTTCGTTTCTAACTTTGTGTACCTAATGTATTTAAGTATATCCATGAATAAATCTAATTATAACGTAACATTCTTGAAGAAAATTTGATTGACTTACTGTTGTGTCATATAGTGACTTCCTGAAGTTTGAACTTACAGTCACTGACAAAAGGAACTGAGAATATATTATTATGTATTTCAATCAGCGTGATTACCTTTCTTTTTTCCTACATAGTCTTCACATCACATGATCTGACCAAGATCATGTCTGGACTTTCAAAGAGACTTTGATCCCTTAAGTTTGTCCGCCATTTCTTCTCCATTTTTTTTCTACTCCAATAATCATAACCTTTGACTTTAAGCTACTCCTATAGTGTGTAGATTTGTTGCCGACTGTACCTTTCTCGGTCTAATATGAGAGTTTAATATAAAGCATTACATCTTGCACTTACCCCAAAAAACACGGTGACTGTGGACCTGTGATCATTAAAAAATAAACTATTGTAATTATTCATGAGCATTAGATTCTCCATGCGTATGTAATGCATGAGTATTATGAATGAGGATGGCTATAAGAGTAAGAGAAGAAGAAAGAAATGATGGATGACTACAAGAAGTACGGAAAAAAAGACATGATGCGCCGGCTTCAAATAAATTGAGACAGGAGAATGATGATGATATCGGTCTCCTTACAGTAAACGGACATTGGCGTGGTCATTATCATCACGGACATTCTTGTTTGTTTGCTCTGCCTGTTTTACGATACGATTGTAGAAGCAACAAGGTTTGCATCTAAGTTAACAGAAATATTGACATATTTCTGTTAAACTTTTTCACAAAAAAAAAAACAACTGATTTCCAAACAGGAAGAAAGTGGAAGTCGATTGTTTTAATTATTTATATAAGTCATTTTAAGAAATTATTCAAACTCAAACTCAAATTCAAAGCATTTATTTCAAATAAACAAATTACAGGCAAGTACTTTTGAATTGCCAAGTGCTAGCTTCAAGTACTAGCTTCATCTAGTCTAGATGAAGCTAGTTGCTCATTTCATAGCGTAGTAGGTTTTTAAGGAGAAGAACGGGCAAGAAACTCCACGGACACTCTGTCAGTCAGAATATTGTTACAAAATATTGGTTACATCATTCATGTTGAAATTATACATGTGAGAACAATGTGGACAGACGTGAAAATTGAAAGCGGTTAGGACATAGGGACTTTTTATCCCGATATTTTTCCAACCTCAACGCGGGCGAAAAATTAGTAAAAATATAAATACAAAACAATTCAAAAATTATTAGTGCACCTAGCACAAGGTACACAATCGGCCATAAGAAGGAATCAATTCTTCTGATAAAGAGCTTGTTTCGCTCCAAGCAAATTATTTAACCATCCACAATATTTTGAAAATGTTCCTAACTCCAAACTCTACGTACACCCGTCCATATTTATCAGTGAGTAAATTCACATCACATTACATCACATTACATAATAGATACCTATATTCAATACATTTATTTATATTTGTCATTAATTTTAGAAGCAGACAGACAACCGCGTTATTTACATCCGTCAAATATGATCACTATTTTGACAAAAAAACTGGCTCAACGCTAAAACGTGATTTTTGAAATGCAACTCTAAAAACGAGACATGAAATCGTTTTGTATCGAAATTAGAATGCGCTAACTTTGACTTAGGTCGTTATTGGACTACATTTTTCCATCGTATTGGCATTATCACGAGTGCAGGTTGCATATTTTTACAGTAATGGTGTGTAGTCTGGTGAGATGATTTGTTGTACGTTGTATTTTAGAGTTAATTATTTAAATCTTGCGGTTTACGTCTTGTTTATTGGTAGGCTGGTTTTCATCTACGTTAACTCATGAAATTGTGAACTGTGGTGACCCAGTGGTAACCCAATCAGGTGCTTTACTTTGTGTAAGTAACTTCATCACCACTGCTCTCAAAACGGTGAAGGAAGACATCGTGAGGAAACCCATGTACACATCGTATACACCCATAGACATCGTGAGAACCAAAAATACGAAGACGTGTACATCTACCGATCCGCACTCGGCCCACGTGGTAGAGTAGACTATAGCCCACTCCCTTTTGAAGAGAGGAGATCTGTGTCACAGTACAAATATGTAACCTGTGTGCAGTGGGAGTATTATAATATGCTGATTATGCTAACTCATGAAATTATAGACAGGTCAGGCAATGCGAGACAAATCATAAAAACGTTTAATTCAGACTATAGCATTATCCATATTTTGTTATTAGTAATCAAACTTTAAGACTATATAAGTCAAGACGAAGCAATCAATGAGTTTAGTTAACATAAAATAGAAATAAAAAATTTAAAATAAATTAAATTGAAATATATTATGAATGAAAAGCGACTAACAAAATATATTTACAAGGCAGATATAATTGGAAACGCACATAAAGGTACGTGTATTGATCTTATTGGTGATGTTCTTCAGAAAAGTTAGGTGCGGATTACTCGCAGATGACCGTAAATATGAACGTAAACGAAGCAAAAAGAGTATGTAAGGATCGTAGCAGGTGAGGAAGAAGCCGTGAGTTCATGTTTAAAGGACCACTCCGGAAAATGGCCTTTCCATTAACCGGCCCGTTCAATACTCATATTACATGGACTGATAATTAATATCTCCTAAGATCATAGTAATGGTTTAATATTTATTATTTTATATAATTTACAGCCAAAAAGTCGCTGCTACCTCTGATAACGTTCAATTGTGTGCCAATTGAAAATATTATAATACACTCGAGAGCAATGAATCCGGGTCACTTAAAGAATGTTAAAAATCTCGGAAACTAAAAATGATAGGTTAATGCAATAAATTGTATTTAATAGACAATGTAATACTCCTTAAATGAAAGTAAAAAAAATATGAGTCACCATACATTTTATTAACACAAAATTACATAAAGAAAAAAACTGCTGATCTCTCCTTAAAACAAAAATAGGAAACATGAAATTGTTGAACTTTATTACGATTTTCTTGAATTTTAATACTTCGTATTGCCTCCTCGTGCTTCCATTACTGCGTTTACGCGGTTTGGCATGCTGTACACCAAGTTCCTTATACGATTTTGGGGAATATTCTCCCATTCCTCTGTGAGAGCAATTTTGAGCTCACGAAGCGTGATTGGGGGAGGGTTTCGTTGTTTTACGCATCTGCCTAGCTCGTCCCAAGCATGCTCGATCGGGTTGATATCCGGGCTGCGCGCTGGCCACTCCATACGAGTAATGTTCATCTCTTGAAGGTAGTCATTCACAATCCTACCTGTATGAGGTCGGGCATTGTCATGCATAAATATAGCATCCTCACCTAAATTGACCATAAATGGACCAACGTGATCATTGAGGATTTCTTCCACGTATCTTTCGCTAGTTAAAGAGCCGTTTTCTATGATCACCAGCTCTGTGCGACTTTCAGAAGAAATTCCGGCCCACACAAGTACAGACCCACCACCGTAGGCTACTTTTTCTTCGATGCATGCTTGCTTGAATCTTTCCCCTGGTCTTCGATACACTCTGTGTCTTCCATCGTGCTTGTAGAGCATAAATTTTGATTCGTCGGAGAACATAACTTTTGACCAATCTTCAATACTCCAATTTACGTGGCTCTGGGCATATCTTAGTCTTGAAATACGATGCCCACGCTCCAGTTTAGGGCCGTTTGCAGGTCTAAGGGGTTTTAAGTTAGATTCAGCAAGCCGACGTCTTACTGTCCATGCACTTGGGTTACTTCCTCCGAGGCGTCGAAACTGATTTGTGAGTTCAGTTCCTGTAAGAAAGCGATTTCGAAGCATGGTGTTCACCAAGTATCGGTCTTCTCGTGCTGTGGTACACCTGGTTCTGCCCGTTCCTGGTCTGCGTAGGTTAAAACCAGTTTCTTCGTAACGTCGGAGAACTCTTTGTACTGTTGACAGCGACACACCGACAGTCCTGGCTGTATCGCGCTGACTCCGGCCGGTTTCCAGCATTGTAAGTATTCTGGTGCATTCTTCAGGCGTAAGCGACATAATTTCAGCTTGAATAATGAATATAGAGCACTATCAACATGGTTTATGTACCCACATAAATGACAGATTACAAACAAAAGCAAAACCAAATGCTGTAATTTCGTAGTTCCATCTTCGAAAGTGGCCCTTTTTCAAATTTGATTTTTTTATGATATAACTTTACAATAACTAAGAAGTTTTAATACCTTCATTTAAGGAGTATTACATTGTCTATTAAATACAATTTATTGCATTAACCTAGCATTTTTAGTTTCCGAGATTTTTAGGATTCTTTAAGTGACCCGGATTCATTGCTCTCGAGTGTAGATGGCATTAATTGTCTAGTATTGCAGTCTATACAAACTTTGTCCATATTAAGAAAATAATGGCTGCAGCCTCGAGGGCTTGTGTGTCATAGAAATGATGTCATCATTCATTATTGCAAATTTGCAACCCCCAGATACTGCAGAGTAGGAGACATACTGATCTATGCAATACTTATAACCTGTAGGTTGTCCCTGAATTATATGTATTAAGTACTTATCTACCAGAAAAGTTCTGCTTATCTACACCACTTTCCTTTTCTTTTTTTTTTTCTACTAACTTGTACGAGTATGTGTGATGCAAACAGTAATTTTAAGTTGTTTATTAATAAATAAATAAACTTTGCCAACGTCTTCTTTCGCTATATTCTCTCTCCCGTGGTCGTTTCGAAAAATCCGTATTCCGTGCCTACATTATAAAGGAACAAAAAAATTAAAATTTCGGTTCTAGGTCCAATGGTTGGGCGGGGCGTTGATGAGTCAGTCAGAGTGAGTGAGTGAGTAATGATACTATATTGATTGATTACTTGATTATTATTTATTGGGGAGTGTCTTGCGCCACTTCTTCTTCCCAGCTAAAGCACTAGGAAGTGGTGAAGCACTGGCGTTTAGGAGGTCTGTCTTATGTAATTTTGACGTTCAAAACGTGCCGATTCTTAACCTTATTTAAATAAATGACTTTGGATTTTGATGCATCTTTCTAACATTGTGTTCGCTAAAGAACACTTTTCTGTAGACTTCGAAGGCGATGTATTGTGTCATGCATAGATTTACATAAATAAAACAATAGACATCGTATGACAGAAGCTGAAACTCACCTGCTTCGTGGAAAATGCATCCTACGAGTATTTTACCTTAATTCATACTAATATCGCTATATTTATATAGTTTATCTAGGTATTTAATTAGTTTATTTTATCAATGCTAAAACAATAACACTGAATACATACGGTAATCATTTTATCATTACTCGAAGGTTTTCATTTTCTTGCTCATTGCAAAGACCTCGTTAGCATAATAGGACACTTTTTTAATATAATTGTGAATCAAACGAGCTTACCTGTTAAGCGAAGTCTTGATTCTAATTTTATGAATGGCGATCTGAAATATAATTATTAACAGAGTAGTATTCCTAATACACACCGTCTAACATCGCGTTTTTTAGAGATAAAATATTGCAGATATTTTTTTTTTTTTTTTAATAGAGTTATCCCCGTCGATGGCAACATATGAAATGTCACTTATTTTAGAGATCCTTTTAAGATAAGGAACAGGCTCTGTTTTTTGTACAGAGTAGTTCCGCATACTTACATTCACTAGGTTTTCCTGAAAGGATAAGTGAATTAGGTAGACTAATTATTGCAGCTTTGGGGCTGTTAGCTAGTGGCGGGTGGGTAATTATATTTCAGATCGCCATTCATAAAATTAGAATCAAGACTTCGCTTAACAGGTAAGCTCGTTTGATTCACAATTTTATTTCATGGCGATCTGAAATATAATTATTAACAGAGTAGATGTTTAGAGTTGTCTGCAATAATTCGGCTAGTTAGTGAATTATCTAATTATAAATATTCTGGTTTATTGAATAGGTAATTTTATTTCCCCGATTAGCCTTATAAGGTTAGGTTATTAAGGGATAATAAGCTATTGTTAATCAGCATAAAAGCATAATCAACAGCAAGTAACCCCACATTGTGTCTCTCTCGATTGATGCCAGCTCTAAGTTGAGGTGCTCTATGTGTTGTCCTGTGAAGGGAAGAATGAATCACTCTCACTTTATTATTCTTTTTTTTTTTTTTTTTTTTTTTTTTTTTCTGTATTTGTTTTAGATAAGCCCATAAATTCCATAATGATGTTGTGTATTTATGGTTAATTCCTGCAATTTGTGGGCCGCGTCACGTGGTGTTTCCAGGCGGTCACCCATCCGAGTACTGATCACGCCCGGTGTTGCTTAACTTCGGTGATCTGACGATAACCGGTGTATTCAACGAAGTATGAGCGTTGGCTCATTGGTTAGAATTCAAACCCTTGTATCTTTACCGATAATGGGGCAAAAAGCCCCATAGCTCTACATAGGAGGCCCTCCCATATGGGAGTACCTATCACAGAATCTATTTATTTGTTTGGTATATAAAATGCTACCATTGTTAAGCAAAATGATTCGTTTTGTTTATAGTAACCGAGCATTAGTCACTAGGATAGCATCTATCAGAATCGGTAGGGATTCTTATGTATTTGACGCCTCTACGCCATTGCGGCAATGTTCCTTAATCAATCCCCCCACATGGTCTATGCACGGGTAATTGTGTAACTATTTCATCTTCTTTCAGATTCAGCGACCTGGTAGGGAGGTTTTACAGCTTTAGCTTACGAGTTTGGTTATTGATGTTATTTTGGAAAATAGTGTGTCAAGCACGGAATGAGCTTTATGCTTGGTCAATTTTAAGTTTTTTACAAGCACCGTTTAATAGGTTAATTTGGCAAAGTTTCGCTTTGTGGCCTCACACAGGTCTCTTACTCTTTTTAATGTTTGTTACCATTTTGGCTGTGTGTCCGGAATAAAATATTTTTCTTTCATAGTTTACATAGAGTGAAAGTGTTCAAAACTATAATTGACATGTGTAGAGCTAATCGAAAATAGTAGGTTCATTTTAGAAGCATAAAATTATGAAACTTCTTTCTCTGACCTCATACTATATCCAAGATTAAATTATGGAATGAGTTATATAGTTAAAGTATGGAGTTGCATAGTTAGCTATAGTGTGCACTTAGTTAGCAGGTAGTTTTAGTGTGCAATAATTTGTAGTTAATTCATTCATGTTCTCTACATTGATTATTTGGTACTTGACCTTGTTCATGTTCTAATCACAATCCATCAATACTTTATCTTCACATCACAATGCGCCCCTCCCCCCCCTCTTTGTTTCTTTGACAATTTTATTTTAGTGATGTAATTATCACTGAAATCTACTATTAAGTATTCAGGCTAGTAGTTGGAATGGTTGAATGTTTAATTAGGTATTTGATTTTATAACCTTTGGGTTAGGTCACCCATCTCTGCCTGGCCCTTTGGGAAATACGGGCCTGATGTTATGTAATGCGACTAAGTTCGCTAATGCTTTAACTTTTGCTTTTACATAGGTATTTGAAGTCATGTGGTTCATGTAAGGAAGACTTGGCAGTAGAACCTAGCAATTCACATAAGTTTGTCGGGTGTTAGATAGCCATCGCCGTCCCGAGCATTTAGGTACATTATGGTAGTATCTTTAGGTATTATGATTTATGGCAGTCTTGTTATTTGTCAAGTAAGTAATCAGGGTAGGTTGATAGGAAATATTGTTTCGGTAAGTGTCATTCACTAATGGTAATTTAGTCAATACAGTTAAAGTATGCAAGGAAGTTATCTGACAATGTATGTAATGAACCCTTTATTGGTTATCCAGTGATGGGAAAGTTCTTGCAGGTAAGAGTGATAGGGGAAATCTTACATCTATCTATTTTGGTATGTTGGACCTATAGGATGAGATCTTACATCAATCTATTTTGGTATGTTGGATAACAATGATTGAATAGTGTACAAATTGTCAGTATTAAGTACTGGAGTTAGTACTGGGAATATTTGTCATTTTTTGCCAATCAAGTGGTGGAATTCTCACTATCCTAGGGGGCTTAGTAATAGTTTTAAGTTCTGGGTGAAACTGAATTTTCTATTTTGTTTGAGTTGTTGTCTTGGAGTGTATATAAGCCGGGTTGTTTTTAAGGTCTACCACAACTATTAATTTTGTTTTCAGTATTGAGTGATTCCTGTTATTGTAGTTAGTTGTTTTAATTTTTTATTTACTATGACATGTTGGATGTTTGAATTTTTTTTTGTTTACTATGACAGATCAGCTCATGTTGTACTAGTTTTACGTTTTTCAATAGAACTGGTAAGTTTTCTTTATTATCTTATGAGTGAGTTTCTTGTGGTTTTAATATTTATTGGTTAATTGTTATTGATTGTGGCTATAAAGTTTTATGCTTGAGTTTGTTAAATGTATCTCTTTGTTTATCAAATAGAGTAAGTAGAAATTCATGTCAGTTAGAGATGATATTACTTTTGTTCTGGTTTTATTTTGGTGGAAGTGAACATTGACATTGTCAGGTATTTTGTTTCTTCGGCCAGGTCAGTCAACAGTTTGTTTTGTGCTTATCTTCTTCATAAGCATAGGATCAGTCACTGCTTTTCCTATGATAGAGATAACCAGTGCAATTTGTTTCTGGAATATGTCAATCCCTTGTTCCCTCTGTTTAGGGGAATCTGGGAGTAAGGCATATGCCTTATGGGTAAATATAAGCATGGAATGGTACTTTGTAGGGGTTTGGTCCATGAGTAATTTGTCATCAGCAATTGTATCATATTAACATAGTATCTTGTACTAGTATTTGAGTGTATGAGTGTAAAATTACACAATTTTGCATTGTTTTTAATTTATGAAATAAATATCATTTATTAGTTTGTATCAGGATAACAAAGTAAGTGCTTAGGTAAATCACTGAGTATCTTGTACACGGTGATTTCTTTTAATTAGGTATATTTGTTTGTTAAAACAGCAACTCAGCGGTGTAGCCATGAATATAAGTATAATGGCGTTTTAATGGGCTGCAGCTGGTGTTTATATCCGTAGCGGGCATGTGTAACATTAGCTGGTAAGAGGTAATCAGTCAAGACAAGGTGTGCTTTGATAATATTATCATCCTTGATGTGACGCTAGATCATGCATGGTCCTGGTTTAAATGCTATGAGCATCTCGTGCTAAGCATGTGCCGACCATGTCAAATATGTGCCAGCTGGCAACGTAGAATCAATGTTGTTAAGAGTATCCCGTACTCGCTGATAACAATCCAGTTGGCGGGGTAGAATCTCTCGCTATAGGGAGTATAATGCTTTTGTAAGTTTATATATAACGCACAGACGATGTGCAGGGTTAAGTAAGGCTGAGCATGTACCCAGTATGTCAAATATGTACCAGCTAGCAACATAAAAACAATGTTGTTAAGAGTATCCCGTACTCGCTGATAACAATCCAGTTGGCGGGGTAGAATCTCTCGCTATAGGGAGTATAATGCTTTTGTAAGTTTATATATAACGCACAGACGATGTGCAGGGTTAAGTAAGGCTGAGCATGTACCCAGTATGTCAAATATGTACCAGCTAGCAACATAAAAACAATGTTGTTAAGAGTATCCCGTACTCGCTGATAACAATCCAGATAGTGGGGGGAATCCCACTATAGGGAGTATAATGCTTTTGCAAGTTTATATTATAACACACAGACGTTGTGCAAGGTTAGGTAAGGCTGTCTCGCAGCCTTCATGCCCATGGATTAAAGCATATAGAACCAACTTTTTACGATATCTTAGCCAAGATCATAGAAATGGGACTTACCTCTTACGACGAGTACATACCAGCATTAGCTATGTAGGTTTACATCGCTCAGTGCATCTCGTGCCGCGTTGGTAGTTTCTCATCCAGCTAGTAACGTGGAATTGACGTTGCTGAAGACATCTCGTGTCGACTGGAGGGGTAATGGTGGCAAGGGCATACCAGCTAGCTATGTACAGCTACAAGCTAGGGGCATCTCGTGCCTCTCTGGCAGCTTCTCATCCAGCTAGTAACGTGGAGGTAACGTTGCTGAGGACATCTCGTGTCGACTGGAGAGATAATGCTTTAACAAGTTTGCAGCACACATGCAATAAGCAGTGTTACTGTCCACCATAGTGCTCATATTATGTAAAACACTGTCAGTATCACGTACAAGGTGGTCAGTTGAAGCCAGGCACTCTCACGCATTAAGGTTGTGGGAGGCCTCAGAATCTAAGTACTTCCAATGTTGGTCAGGACTTAAAGTGCTTCGTGTCGTTGATGAGCGCCGCGGCCGTCTCAGATTTCCAGTAACGATGGACTTAGTACGTCTCAAATTTCCCGTAATGGTGCACTTTAAACACTTTCTATCACATAGCATAGTTATTTAGCAGTAGTACGTTAGTAAAGAGTATCATAAACTTATTTTAAATTAATATTTTGACGAGAGAGAATTTTTCTTGCGATGTCAGAATGCGCGCGAAAAGAAAAGTGACATTTCATATGTTGCCATCGACGGGGATAACTCTATTAAAAAAAAAAAAAAAAAATCTGCAATATTTTATCTCTAAAAAACGCGATGTTAGACGGTGTGTATTAGGAATACTACTCTGTTAATAATTATATTTCAGATCGCCATGAAATAAAATTAATATTATACTTTAGTAGACAGTTCTTGAAAGAAACTGATAAATGAAATGAAATGAAATTGTTTATTCTGTAAATATTGGAATCACTTTTACACGTCATCTTAAAAAAAATATTAAAATTAGCTAGATGGGTTCGGCGTTTCGTAACTGACTACTCTGAGAAGAAAGGCCGAAACAAACTCAGAGGTCAGTCTCTTTTAAAGTCCAGACCTAATCTTGGTCAGGCCATATGAGGACCATGTAGATTAGTCTAAAATGGTCTTTTGAGAAAAGAACCACACAGATTTGAGTGGACCTGTCCTGTCAGTGCAAGCATTTGTCAGTAATCGTGGAGCTCAACTCAGAACTTAAGGAGCTCAACTCGACGAACAATACCAAAGAAAGGACATTTGGGTAGGCCGCATAAACTATTCAAACTGCCAGACCATCATTAAAACCAACCGACAGTGAAAAAATTAATGAGAGAAAAAAAAACCACATAGTCCTCATTCACAATAATTAAAACAATATAATACTTTACAAAGTAATCATGTCATTTTGTATATAATTTTCCACAATTTCAATATGTATATAAAACTGGTATATTTTAATGATTTTACATAATAATAAAAAATGTCAAATTTTATGGTTTTATCACAAGGCTTAGCAGAGCGAGCACCTCAATCCCATGCTTTTTTATCTTCTAAATAATCTGAAATTTTATAGTACCCTTTTTTACAAAGTTTAGTTTTAATACAGTTTTTAAATCATATAATGGGTAAGTTTCGAATGTCGATGTGTAGGTATACGCTTTTACAACAAACTGTTGTAAAAGCGTATACATTGACCCATGAACGAGTTGCCTACTCTGTGGAGACGAGTGCGATGTACCTACAGCAACGTTTGGGTTTATTCCTGGTATTAAAACTATGAATATCGGAAATCTTCTTAAAATTTGATATATTTTTGTGTACGTACAATAGGTTTTCAAAAATATATTGTGAGGCTACAGTCAAAATATTTATTTCTTTGAATTTTTCTCGAAGGGAATCTCTCGGACTTAGGTTGTAAATGGCTCGAACAGCCCTTTTCTGTAGAACAAAGATAGTATTAATGTCCGAACAGCTTCCCCAGGGAAGAATTCCATATAACATTTTTATGGAATTTTTCTCTGGGGAACCTGTTCACTTCTCCCGTTTACGAGCTATCTATGAACCATCAATAACATCTGCCGTTCCCCAACTATGTTAAGGTCAATTTCTAGTCTAACTGACTGCAGCTGAATACCAGTTCAATTAATGAACGAGCCGTGCGACTGACGTGCCGTGTGACTTAGCCACGAGCCATCCATCGATCCATGGCCCATGTCTTGGTTAAAAGATGAGACACCGCTGGGCTGACTACTCGTATTCCTATAGTGTACCGGACGTCCATTTACATAGCTATCGCCACTAGCAGAGGCTATTATTTAAACATGTAAGTATTTTTATAGTATAGGTATAAATTTACAGTTTATGCTGCACATTCACAGCTATTATGGTATACTCACTTCCAGTATAATAACTGGAATGCATACCAAATTGACAATACTGGTTTTACTGAAGACAAAAATAAACTAAAATTACGTCATACCATGTCATACCGTGACATATCTGCTCCAATAATGAATATGAGAAATAATAACTAAATAAGGTATAAACTGGATGTAACTCATGAAATGAAACCTCATAATCATTGTGGTGGATGTAGAAACAATTGTTCAAATATAATCGACATTCACTAGGGCTGGCACTAAAAGAGTGAGCATCTTGAGTATCTTAAATATGAATAATAATGTCACTCTCGGCATTTCTTATTTTTCTGTGTACTTCGTAATTGGCGTAATGCTTAGTAGAACATTAATAATGTTATACTTACTGTGAAGCTACCTTATATAAAATAAATACATTTTCTTCAGTCTGAAACTTGCTGCGACCATTATGAAAATTGATAAAAGCCTTTTATTTCTTCTAATTTAGAACTTATAAGCATTTTCACTCGTGAAAGAAAAAAAATCATTAATGATTAATAATTATACAAAAAAAAAAAATTAGGAACCACATTTTCGTTTATTCCAAACAATTGTGTAAGTAATCTAAATTTAATGTATTTAAAGTAAAAAAAAATATATCGTAAATATAATATTATAAGCTTCAGAAGTGGAAATTCATTAAAGAAAACAAATTATAACAAAAGAAAAACCATTTTTACTTCATAATTACAATTTACTCAAATCACAATCTACAAATTACTTACAGTTCACTAACACTTCAAATCCACTAAACTAAATGTCACTTTATCACCTTTACATTAAACTAAACTCAAATGGCTTACGTAACTTTGCGACTAGCTGATGATTCACACGTCCGTCCAGTCCGAGCGCAGAGCGGCAAAAAGGGCGAACTATCCCCAGCACCTTGCTTTTATAGGCGAAGTGGGGGGTAGTTACTGACGTAACAGAGGATTCTCCTTACACGGCCTCTCCTGATGAGGTGTCGTCCTCGACACAAACTCCTGGGGTGGCCCGCTAGGACCCGCGATGGGAGAGGTCAGCAGCTCGGCCTCCACTTCGCCAACTGGTCGAGGCGACGGGTCGACCACAGTAGAAGACTCCATTTGTTCAGAGTCGTCATCAGTACCTTCATCTGCAAACAAAATTTTATTAGAAGCTATTCAAGCAATTTTTATAAAAGCGTTCAGCCTCTCATACAGTTCCATTCGTCTTCAGCCAATTAATTCATTCATCGTTCTCTCATATATGTAGTTCATAAGTTTGTAAATAGACACACACATCCATCTTTCTCAAACCAAAAGCAAAGCAAAAGCATTGTCCTGTATGTGTCCAGCGCGCATGTACCGGTTCTTTGCTGCCGTATTGCTGTCGGCAACCGCAACCAGCATCCAGCTTTCGCCACCTGCAACATGGTCTACCAACCCGTAGACCCGCTTGACACGCAGACCGTATTCATACGTGCAAGCCGCTTAACACGCAGACCGTATTCATACGTGCAAGCCGCTTAACACGCAGACCGTATTCATACGTGCAAGCCGCTTAACACGCAGACCGTATTCATACGTGTAAGCCGACCCATACGCTGATCGCAATCATGCGTAAGAGCCCACTCGATACGCAGACCGTATTCATACGTACGAGCTCTCTCAACACGCAGATGCTATTCATACGTGTGAGGCCACAATTTGACCGTACATGGCCAAATTGATACTGCTACCAGTGACTCGGCAACAGGTGCCAACACGATCGGCGACACAAATGCACCTGCTACCGGCGGTACAGCAGCACCACGCGGCAGCCAAAACATCACTCCTGTCTGTAAATTCAAACAAACACGATGCTACTTTTGTAAATCAAACAGCAGTGATTTACTTACTCTCAAAGAATGCGGCACACGTTTCTGGGCACCACTCGCCGCGCCACAGCACCATGTACTGGGCAGCAGCCTGTGTAATGTTTCCATAGCTACCGCAGAACCAACGCAACGTATAGCGTCCACTAGGCAGTGCTTCTACCACCTTATACGGACCACGCATTCTAGAATCAAATTTTCCTGTTGACTGAGAAAATTTTGTAACAAACACGCAGTCACCCACGTTAAATTGGCGAGGTGGATGTCGCCAATTTTCGGATTCGATTCGGTGCCAATCAGCAGATTCAACGGTGATACTTGCGTAGTCTTCTGTCTTGTGATGTTTAACACCAATTGAAGTTTCCACAACGTTTCTGACCACGGTACGTTCTTGTGTTCGTCTGGATACGTAGCATGTTGAGAACAGTACGCATGTAACGCTCAGCTTGGCCGTTCGCCTGGTGCATTTCCGGCGTTATGTAATGCAGGTTACAACCGAGTTCATCTTTCCAAGCCACGAACTCGCTAGACTCAAACATTCGTCCCTTGTCAGTGACCATAAGCTTAGGTACTTGAAATAAGGAAATGGCTTGAGAAACAACACGTTTTAACTCACTGGCATCTTGTCTACGAATCGGATAGAGGAGGGTTTATTTGGTAAAAGCGTCGACGATGAGTAGAACAAATTTGTACCCTTCAGACACAGGCAGAGGGCCTAAGGCGTCAACGTGGACACTGTGGAACGTTGTATCGGGTTTTTCCCAGGAAGTAATTGTTTGCAAAGGAGCCCGAGGAACTCTATTTTGCGACACACACACGAGACAGTGGGCTATATTTTTGCTAACGAACAAGTCCAGGGAACCAAAAAGTCTTAGGATAAGGTCAAGGGTCTTCTCTACGTTAATGTGTTCGTGCTCGTCGTGAAATACTCTCAAAAGACTAAGTCTGTGCCCTGTGGGTATATAGCAGAGTAGGCGAGGGTCTTGGCCTGCTGGGGTGTACTTATAATACAGGACTCCATTTCAGACGGAATAACGATCAGCATCGAGATTGCCATCGTGAAGTCTTTGAATGAGATTTTGCGTCTCGTTGTCGGCTGCGCAATCTGAGCCCAATTTCTGGGTCTAGAAATTTGATTGACGCTAACAGAGCGTTGTGACTTAAGTAGTCAGCATGGGGTATCATCACTCCTTTTCGATACTAGACTAAGAAATCGACGTCCTGAAGGTAGATCCACCACCTAGCTACTCGAGGCAAAAGATCTTTCTTTCGTTCGGTTGCCTTAAGGGCGTTACAGTCTGTTACCACCACAAATTTCAGACCAACCAGATAGTGACGAAAGTTTTGGGGGGTTTTAACGACGGCAAGGGTCTCCAGCTCGTAGGAGTGGTATTTCCCTTCGGCACCCTGAGTGGACCTACTGAAATAAGCTACAACGTGCTTTTTTGAGTCTGGATGTACTTGTTGAAGTACCGCACCGTATCCAGCACTGCTGGCATCTGTATGGATTTCGATGGGAAAGCTAGGATAAAAGATGGAAAGGACTGGTTCATTGGTCAGTTCTTTAATGAGATCTAGGCGAATGACCTCACATTCGGGAGTCCAATTGAATTTTTACGGGTTAGATGAGCGATGGGAGCAGTTCTAGTGGAGTAATCTTTAATGTATCGCCGAAAATAGCCCGCCAAACCTAAGAGTTGGCGTACTTGC
Source organism: Xanthia togata (assembly GCA_963853775.1). Classification (NCBI taxonomy): domain Eukaryota; kingdom Metazoa; phylum Arthropoda; class Insecta; order Lepidoptera; family Noctuidae; genus Xanthia; species Xanthia togata. The sequence continues at coordinate 2,935,578 of OY970801.1, forward strand.
TTTACGTTTTCAGGTGGCAAGGTGTTAACCAGAGCTTCCACTATTCGTGGACTCGGCCTAACCTGACCCTGACTAACTAACCTCCCTAGATGTTCTACTTCTGTGACAAGGAACGAACATTTAGCCAATCTATCTGAGCCGTCACGTTATCTTACAAGTATAATCGGGCTCGCATATTCAGATTTCGAACGCCTAGTCACTCCTTTATCTAAAAAGTCTTGTGTGATTTTCCTAACTTTGAGTTTTTCGGAATAGGATAATCTATACGGACGATACACAACAGGGGTGGAACTGGTAAGCTTTATCTCCAATTTACCTGTTTGGACTGTGGTCATAGGAGTCCCTGATATTGGATAGTCGGAAAACTCGTTTATGATGGACATAAGACTATCCAACTCCGTACCCTGAAGGGGTGTATTTACTTGACCTGGTCACCCACACAAATAGCATTGACTTTTGCGCTAATGTTATCGCAACGCGTGAGGCATTGCTCATATTTAGTACGAATGTAAGTAATGCCTTCGTGGTTCAATACATCAGTGCCAATTATGATAGTCCGAGCGTTCATAAAAGTCGATGGAACTACTACTAAGTTGACTTCAATAGCAATGCCACTGAATTCCACCGTGAGCGTGACGTAAGATGTTGCGACCACTTCTTTCTCACTCAAACCTTTCAACACACAACGTCTTGGTTTTGGCTGACACGTAAAATGCTTCAAAATATCTGAAGAAATAAGGGATACATCGAGGGCTCCGCTATCAATGAGCACGTCTACGGGTACTCCATCTACTATCGCGGTAGTCATGTCGTTACTTTAAAGGTTGACATTACGCGGATTTCGTTGCTCAGATTTAGCTTTGGTAAAGCACTTGTCCTCCGTATGCCCCGACTTCTTACAGAACGTACAAGATTTGCTCGAAGAGGGTTGTGTATTGGAAGATGAGTCCGGTATCAGGTATCAGCTACGTTAGCAGGCTTACTATTGGTTGCATTTGCTTTAGGTCTCTTACAATTGCGACTGATATGACCAGTTTGATTGCAATTGAAACATATTGGGCCAGAACGGTGGTTTGAATTTATTTGACCTTGCCTTTTAGAATCAACGACCTTGTCGCATCTCGACGGTTTCGCGTAAATTGACAGAAACGAGACAATAGTGTCAGGGGTTAAGTTTGCGTTAGCAGCAGCTGCACGCACCTGTGGATTGTCTATACCGCGTATAACTATTAGCGTTCGTAATTCATCACTTAGCCCCTGAACTATTCTCAAACGCAATAGGGCACGACGAGCGTATTCTGAGTAAGTTGAATACTTGTCCGAAGTAGTATTCATAGCTTCGAACAAAATATTCGCATAGTCTAATTTACTCGGGCAAAGGGGTTTGAACTCGCGTACGAAATTCGACCACGTCCTATCGTTAGTCACCCATTCCCCTAACCAGACCTTAGCGTCACCCTTAAGGCAAGTAGCCACACGCGACAGACATTCGTGGTCACTCCAACCGTTAGCCTCTCTAGCACGATCCACTTCGTCGCACCATGCCTCGATGCTGTTAATCGATGGGTCAAAGTTCGACACGTAATAGTGTTGTGATCTTACTGGTTGCATAGTTTTTATTGCTTGCATCAAGGCATGAGCGAGAGTGGACACCTCGGAGCCGGGGACACTAGGCTCCATAGACCGATGTCGTTCCGATGTTTTAAGGATTATCGACTCCTTAGCTTTCGGCAAAACCTCGCTATTATTGTGGGTAGGACTCGTTTGAACCGGGGGCGAAGGAGTACGAGTGCGATTTCTTTTGCCAATGTTGATACGCGAACGATCCTTACTACGCGAATCACGCCTATCCCTAGTACGCGATCGGTGCCTTTCGGGACTGCGAGAATCATGCCTATCTCGATTACGTAAGCCATCTCGCGAAGTAAGACGACTCCTACTTGAATCACGGTACGATCTACCACTACTGCGATCATTTGACCCACGAGATCGACGTCGTTTGCGGTCGCGTGACTTTTTCCGAGTATGTGACCGTCTATCACGAGGCTCGCGTAGAGCCTTCACGCCCCATTATCACAAAAAACAAACAAACAAAATGATCGAATAAAAATAAAAGTGATAAAGTGGGTAGATGCAAAAAGTAGAAAGGATCAAGAAAATGGTTTTTCTGTTCACAACAATTTATGATTTATTCCTTTTATGTCGATTCCCGTTATGTCGAGCCGAAAACCTTGTCTCGCTTCTATTACCCCTATGTCGAGCTTAGTTTTCTGTCCCGTTTCTATTCCCTTTATGTCGAGTTCATTTACCACGCTTTTATTACCTTTATGTCGAGTTTAATTATATCATAATTTAGAAGTACAGTCACGTCCAATGAAATGTATGTAACATGCATATAATTTAGAATCAATTTTTACACTAAAAAGAATTTAAAAACAACTAATAACTTTATCTATACAATATTACATAAATTAAGTACAGCAATATTAAGACGTGTTGTCGGTGTACCTAAAATAATTTGTAATGTGTATGTACCTACATTAGCGCAACCCAAGTTCGAATATCAGGAATGTGCGAAAAAGAGGTGACATCTAAGGCTAACTTAGATGTCACCTTTCTTTCGCACATATATACTTGTCCCTCTTACACATTCATAGTTATCAGCGTTGCACGTTCCAAGTCTATGAAGGGCAAACTTACCAGTGTCCTTTTAACCTTGAAAGAGTGCAGTACGTATACGTACGTAGGTAACTACTGTGTAAGTGCAAGTTCTGTAGTGGTTAAAAAACGTTTGATAGTAAGAAACACGTAAGTACCATTGTTTTTCTATATGTATCTAATCTATATTTATTTATTTTATAAATGCAAATGTAACTGTTGGGTTAGTACATAACTATATATCAAAATATATAAAACACAGTATAAAAATAATGATACAATGCACATGTTTTCAATTTATGGTTCAAAATATTAGTGGTACCTAATAAATTTCGAATAATATAATCGTTATAAAGTATAGTAACTCCAAGTGTTTTTTGTACTGATAACTAGCGTCAAAAATGTCGGCCATTTTGTGACAGTTGCTGTTTTTGTTTGATATTTTTCGTGCACGTTCTGACATGAATGGAATTTTTTTAACTGTAACGCTTAAAGTAAACATGTTGTGGCTAGTTTCGAGTAAAAGTTGTATAACATTTTGATTCATATTACATTCTTCTGTTGTATTTAATATACAACATTGAATATTTTTTTTACTTTTAAACAAATAGTTAAAATTTTAATGATCTTTCTAGACATCTACTTTGTGTAATATATTTATGCAATAAGGGGCCTGGGGTAAAATAGATACTAACAAATTCGATTAAAACAAATTTACAAATTTTGTCAACTAGCCAATTATTGTTACCTGTGCGTACAACGTGTGATACAACGATATAACGTAAATCAATAACGCTAATTTAAAAGAATTATTTATTTACTATAAAGCTATATCTTTTTTTTACATTTTCACTAATAGTTGTGATTATAGGTGCTGTGATTTATTTAGATTAAGAAAGTTACTTTTCTAAGAAGAATTATTATTTACTGTAAAACTATATATGCTGTTTAACATTTACAACAATAGTGATGATTATACTGTGATTTATTTAGATTAAGAAAGTTACTTTTCTAAGAAGAATTATTTTTTACTGTAAACCTATATATGCTGTTTAACATTTACAACAATAGTGATGATTATACTGTGATTTATTTAGATTAAGAAAGTTACTTTTAGAAGAATTATTTATATACGTGATGATTATACTGTGATTTATATGTTTAGATTAAAAAAGATTATATATATGAAAATAAGTAATAGAACAAATAATAAAACAATGTTTTTATGCCATTGGCTTTTGATTTACATCCCTGACTGTACCTGTTCCCCAAACTCGACATAAAGGTAATGTAAAGCGTAAAATATCAATGCTTTGGAGAACAATAGACTTCCAAACTCGACATAACGGGAATCGACTTAAAGGGAATAAATCCAATTTATAGCTACGAAACGTCCTCTAAGTGGGCTTTAAAAGTTCTATAACCCACTTCTGATATAAGCTTCAGAAGTGGAAATTCATTAAAGAAAACAAATTATAACAAAAGAAAAACCATTTTTACTTCATAATTACAATTTACTCAAATCACAATCTACAAATTACTTACAGTTCACTAACACTTCAAATCCACTAAACTAAATGTCACTTTATCACCTTTACATTAAACTAAACTCAAATGGCTTACGTAACTTTGCGACTAGCTGATGATTCACACGTCCGTCCAGTCCGAGCGCAGAGCGGCAAAAAGGGCGAACTATCCCCAGCACCTTGCTTTTATAGGCGAAGTGGGGGGTAGTTACTGACGTAACAGAGGATTCTCCTTACAATATATTATTTACGATTATTTTTTAGTTAGTTACTCTAAATAAATTGTCTTACTATAATAATTACATTGATAAATACGGATAATCCTTCGGGGATTTGAGGCGTAATGTTGTGTAATGTTATGAATTTAAAAAATATGCAGTATTATTAAAGAAATTGTAATCTGTGTAATTTAAAAATTAATTGCCCTTGATCGTTTTTTATTTTTTTATTTGTACGCATCAATAACGTTCTCAAAAAATTTCGAAAAAATCAAAATTTGGTATGGGAATTGCCACGAGGATACTCACGTGGTAAGAAGTTCACTGGGTCAAACTCAAACTCAAAGCATTTATTTCAATTAAACCATTTACAGGCACTTTTGAATTGTCAAGGGGTTGGTCAGTCAAAAATATGAAGCTAGTTGCCCATTCCAAAGCGTAGTAGGTACCTATGGAGAAGAACGGGCAAGAAAACTCCACGGACACTCTTTTAAATCAATAAGGACATTGTTCGGCGTCCATACATCGTTCGCCTAAGAACCAACAGACACGTGTATTTACTTTCTGTGTTCTAAAAAACGCATATATGCGATTGAAATTAAATTAAAATCACGGACACTTTCTGAGAATCGTAAAAAATCTAAAACACTTTCGGATTTTGGGGTTAAAATTAGGTCAATAGAAACATATAAACTTAGCGATTATTTGTGAAAATATATTGGATTTACATTTATATTGGAACGAGTCCGAACCATTATTTTTCTACACTAATTTATTTGTAGTTATGACCAATATAAAAATGTACTCTGAGTGATGACACTGTCATTGCTAGCAAATGTCAAAGTGTCATCTGCCAATTCATCGACTGTCAGTCGATGTTGCTCGTTTCACACAGCGCTTTCAGCCGCTTTATTTTGTTGGTAATTAAAAACCTTATTCATAGATCAAGCGCTGAGCGAGCCTATTCAAAATGTCAAATTGAAACAAAAAATAATGGCGCTGCGCTGGGGAATAAAACCAAAGTGATTACTTTTTAAAAATGTTTTCGAAATTATGAAGTGTCCGTTTTATAGTAATAATTTTAATGTATATTATAAAATAAACTAGTAATTATAGTAAAGGTTTCATACGTGTTGATTCATAGGCCATTTTTTACAATGTCCTTTGATACAAAATATTGGTTACATCATTCATTATGAAATTATGCATGTGAGCACAATGTAAAAAGACGTGCACGTTCGTAAAAGCGTCCGTAAAAAAGAAAAAATAAAGAATCATTCAAAAACTTAAAATAAGTTTTAAGCCATGACAGCTAAGAGATGACCAGTCCCAACTGACGGCGCCCGTTCACGAACATTACGCATGGGTCATCTACATAGTTTAAGCAGAATATATGGGTGTATTTTATACATTTGATAATACAGGAAAATATTGATTTCGCAAATTGTTGGAGACACACTTTGACCAAGATTGGGCCTCGTTGCCGCAATTAAAATATTATAAAAAAGTGCTTAACAGTGAGATTGTGATAGGGCGACCAAATCACGAAGAGATTGAAGAAGATGATTCAGAGGAAATATTGAATTTAACATTTTTGAAAGAATGTATGGTTTTAATACTAAACTTGCTGAATAGGATTGTTTTATTCAATACTGTTGCCATATTAAAGGAAAAACTGTCATAAAAATAATTAAAACATGATTATTAACACTTTTTTTTACATACATCTCCCAAGAAAGTATAGAGTGGATTAATCAGAGTTTGGAGCGACACAAATGTTAATAAAAGAAACAAGCTGTCTACCACATAGAACTTAACAAAACATAACTAGCGAAATATGGGTGTACTTTAGGTACCTTTACCTAACCCTTCGGATTTCAGGCGTAATGTTATGTTATACATAACATAACATTACGCCTGTTTCTTTATTGTGGCAGCCCTAACTAGAACCTTCAGGCTACGTGATTGTCACAATGTTTACTATGTGACGTGTCCAGTTAGTAATGCTGAAAATATTCAGCATGCACATCTTCAATGGAATTCCGTTCATCATGGAGGTGCTTTCATCATGATTTCATGAAGATGTGACCCAATTACAAGCCTGTCCAGTTTGATTTATCGTTGGTTTGTTTAGTTTCCTATTCACTTGGTGGAAAATAGTGGTGATGTATTTTATAGTTTACTATGCGTTTTAGTCATACTTCTGAATGAACTAAGAACAAAAAGTAAAAATATGTATATAGGGTGAGCTCAAGTGGCTTCCCATACGTCTTCGCCGGAATTCTCATATCTTATTTCAGCTCTACAGTATTCTGTTCAATCCTATAACCCCCTCCTATCTTAAAGAACGTTTCAAGTTCCTACATGACACACATAATAGATATCTGAGATCATCGGAAAACTTGAGACTAGAGATGCCGATGCATTCAACCAGCTTTTATGACAAATCTTTTACAGTTCAAGCAGTACGGTTATGGAATGCCTTGCCCGTGTCGATAAGGCGAGCTCAATCCTTGTCCACTTTCAAAACTCTGGTAAAAAAACACTTCCTCTCTCCTTAAACATCATCATTACATTTAGTTCCTTGCTCTTGTTTCATGTTTATAGATTTATATTATAAGTATAACTATGTATATATTATATTTATATGAATAAGTTTATGCTTTATGTATGTATGTACATATTTATTGTATAGATATGTAGATGGTACACCGCTGACTACCTGCAGTATTGTCTCTCCTTAAGTATTACCTTTAATCCATCCAAAGGTTGTCTGTAAAAGATCGCTTTAAGCGATAAGACCGCCCATTGTGTCACCCTATGTAAAATTTCTAAATTTATGTCTGTAATTTGTATGGTGTACAATAAAGAGTATTCTATCTATCTATCTATCTATCTATCTATCTATAGGGTGGCCCGTGCAACATCCAAATATATTTTTTTTGAAGTTTCTCTCCAAGGGCTTCCTGAAGCACCCCTATGTATGTTCAGCGATTTTAACATTTTTGTGGGAAATTCTTACTTGATTTCAAACTTTTTTTTTCTTTATGTCGCATTTTTGCGAGCCTCCCTGTATGTAAGCCAGTGAGCAAGCTGGTACCGGGACTGTTTGCACAAAACTCAAACTCAAACTCAAAGCATTTATTTCAATTAATTAGACAGGTTTATTTAGCTTTGTGTCAATCTATTATTACCTACTGCATAACTTCCTGGGGAGGTGCCGCTAAATCAATTTTACTGCACCTAGAACGCGCCCAAAGAGCAGTATTAAAGGTCGCTACTTTTCGTCCATTCAGATTTCCTACACACCAGCTTTACATGGCATGCAAGGTGCTAACAGTACGTCAATTATTTGTCTTGAATGTAGTTTTATTTCAACACACTGTACTTTTAAACCCAGTACCTACAGATAAGAGAAGAAAAGATTTGGTTTGTGCTAACTCTCAGACTAAACATGCTTTCACTAGACGATTTTATTTATTCTTAGGACCCTACTTGTATAACCAGTTCAATAGACTGCTAAAGATTTATAGCTTATGTTATAATAGGTGTAATTTACTACTACAAGAATATTTGGCAAAACTCAATTATACGGACACCAAAAAACTACTAGAAATATTAAAATAAACTTAATATTATTCGTTAATTTATTTAAACTTAATATAATATAATTTAGTTTTAGTTTTAAAATAATATACTTACCAAATTAATTACTCTTACAATCATTGAAAATATTGTATCTTCTTTTTTTAAATGTTAACTTGTGAAATGCTGGCCTGAAACACAGGTTTTCATAAACCTAGATCAGGCAAGTCTACTTTACATCTAGAATTAATTTTTCCTCAATTGCAATTAATGTAAATCATTATCTTACTTTATACTTGAATAAAAATTTATTTATTTATTTTATTTTATTTTATTAAACCCTTTACAGGCACTTTTGAATTGTCAAAGAGTCAGTTAGTCAGAAAGTTGAAGCTAGTTGCCCATTCCAAAACGTAGATCTCTATGGAGAAGAACGGGCAAGAAACTCCAAGGACACTCTTTTAAATATAGAAATTTCAAAATCCTGGGTACATTACTCTTGTTGATTCTATATGTGAGAACAATGTAAAAAATATATATATAAATCAAAAACGATTAAAAATAAGCCCTGGCAGATAAGAGATGACCAGTCTCAACTGACGGCGCCCGTTCACGAACATGACGCGTGGATCAGCACCATCCAGCTCAACCATTTTGTAGGGAACCGAATGATCCAACACACTCGCCACCATCAGCGAGACATTTAAGTGAGCATGACATACTCTCAACTACCCTGCTCTTTCAAGTCAAAATCAACATAATAACATAGTAAAACGACTCCATGGTACTAACATTTACAAAAATTGAAAATAAAAATGCGTCTAAGTTATACAAAACTATAGTTTGCAAGAATTTTACCACCAAAAGAAAGAAAATCAATATTATCTATTGGAGTATTCAATAATAAAAACTTAGCTTAATAAAAAAAACAAAATAAACAATAAGTTCGTAGTCAGAAAAAATAAAAAAGGGGAAGCAACTCTACCAATTTTTTCATTTTTAACTAGTGAGCCCAAGTGGCTGTGGAGCAGGACCAGCATTTAGCCAAGCATTTTTATCTACGATATAATCATCCAACTTATAGTATGCTTGTCTACATAGTGTTCTTTTAATGCAAGTTTTAAATTTCTTCTCATTTAGTTGAAGAATATCGAGTGGTATTTTATTATAACATTTTACACAGTACCCCATAAAAGAAGTGTGTACTTTAGACAATCTGAAACGTGGTTGATCTAATTTGTTCCTATTTCTTGTGTTAAAATTATGCCTGTCACTTATCTTACTATAGAGATGTAGATTTTTTCGAACATACATAATGGTGCACAGGGTGCACCATTCGTGGAAGTAACTTTAGTGATCACCAATTCTAATTACCGTCTTCAGATGTATGTTATTAATGCCTCACTAAAAAAACTTAAGATAATTCATTTTGTTATTAATCTTTATAGTGGCAGGAACTGTAGTAACTCCTTAAATACCAGCAGGTATTTAGAAATTGGAATTTAAAACTGATTGAATTTTGTTTTGAGTGTAATTTAATTTAATTTGGCGTAATTCTAATTTAATACTGATTTTAATTTATTTTTTGTGTTTGATTCTTTATTGTTTATGATAATAATCCTACTAACATATTTTCCAAGTTCTAATACTAATACAATATGATTTTTTTCCGAAATAAATTATTGAATTGAATTCAATAATACTCGTATGATTCAAACGCCTCATAAAATACATTTAAAATCTTTACGTTTGTGTGACTGCCATTGTTAGTCACCCCTCAGAATATTCACCCTCACCCCTAAGTCCTGACGTCACAGTTTTGTTCCAACGTTGTAACTAGATGGCACTGTACCATTCAGTCCATTTTCTGAATCGCGGTGTTAAGATTCTCCGCCGTTGAACGACCTTTGCGCGGTTTTGTAGCAAATTCATACTTACCTGGCGTAGGGGAAACCGTGATCAGTCAGGCGGTTCCCCCAGGGCGAGGCCTACCATTGCACTGCGGTTAGGTTGACCCTTGCGATTATTCCTAATGCGGATAACTCGGACGCGTAATTTTTGATAGTGAGGGACTGCGTTCGCGCTGTCCTTCTAAGAAAACAGATTAACATCCACAGGCCTTTCTAGATACTACAGTTTAAAATTATGAACTAGCTTCTGCGCGCGACTTCATTCACGTGGAAGTCGTAAGACACCACAATATACTACAATAACAACAACGTGTTTATAAAACTTCCCTTTATACTATGTACGTTTGTAGTTTTGTTCTCAACAGTCAATTGTCCGTGTAAAAAGCAGCTTGCGCAGCGTTCAGTGTCTGCCCCTGCGACTTGTTGATAATCATCGCAAAGCAATGGCTTACAGGGAACTGCACGCACTTAAATGGCCCTTTCTAAAGTGGGAACTATTCTACCAAGAGTCTCTGGCCACTCTCCTCTGGTAAGATGCAACTTTTAGAAGGACATCGGAGAATTTTTAAGCATTTGAATTCCCGCCACGCCGAGCTTGCATTTTTCTGGTCAAGCCCAGTCTATGAACTGGCAACCATAGAGTCAACCTTTTCAACGAAGCATTCACTTCGTGAGCTCTAGTTCCACGCGTCACCACATTAATTTCATTCTTGTTAATAATGGTAAAATAATACCTAAAGATTGAATTACGTATTTCATGCATATTTATTTTTTGTGATATTGAACTACTTTACAATACATGCTTTTTAAAGTAAATAGCACTAAAAATATTGTGTTTTTTACATTATGTTTATTGTATGACCTGTAAAAAATCATTGTACTCTTACAGTCCTTAGCTCTAAAATTATCAGTACACAACCTTGAATGTTTTGTGACTGTAAAGTGCTTGTGACGTGACGTAACAATTTCCCATTGGTTACGAAGTTTTAGTTGTGTTTGTTCTACGAACAAATTGTATAAAACTATATATACATAATTATTATTATTACAAAAAGTAAAAAAAGAATCACAAAATATACCAATAGTTGGGAATCGAACTTACAACCACTGGTTTGCAAAGAAATCGTCCAACTGCTTAGTTATTTGCTGTTGTTGAAAGTTAGCTAAAATAGCCGTTCTGATATTTCATGATTGACTGTTTAGCTCCATAAAGGTAATCTTCATTTAAAAAGTAATCGGTAACTATCTGCAATATCCTAACATCTTGGCGCGTCCTTTTACTATTTGCGGAGCAGAATACGAACATAATGTTGAATGAATAGAATACAACATTGCTCATCCCCCATAGAAAATAGCGTGATAGTTTATACCCTACAGTTTGACCAAACTTATAGGGAATATCTAAGCAAAATTTGTGTAGGCAGATACAGACAAACAGACAAAACTTCATATAACTATATTTTCGGCATTAGAATCGATACCAGACTTAAACTTCGCTACGATTTTATTATATGTATAGACTATATACTGTGTGTAATGAAATTTAGAAAGGACCGCAAATCTTTGAAAAGCCAGGCTACATCCTACATGTCATGTTTTCATAGATTTCAAGGGTATTTTAAAGCCCTTCGTACACAAGGCTACGCAAATCTTCGATACAAATTCATGTGTCGGCGAGGCGTGCCTGTGTACGAACCTCTATGAATTTGTGTTGCAGTAGTCGCTAAGAGACCAAAATCGTCGGGTATCAAAGAAGTGCGTATCCTTGTGTACGAAGGGCTTTAGTTGACATAAGAAAGTACTTTGACACGTTTTTAATTCAGTTTTACAATCACCATCGAACTATCTTGCAACTGAAAATTATATAACAAATATCCAATGAATAAACAATTATGTCAAAAATATACGGACATAGGAAAACATGTATCCTAAGCACTAGGCAACAATTGACGCGCAACACGTGACGCTCAACATGTTCGGCAACGTTGCACAACAGCACGACGTTGCCAGCTGGCACGCAATATGAAGTGCCTCTTGTTGTTTGTTTCCGTGAACATGCAGTTGAGCATTAGATGTTGTCGAGTAGAGACGTCGTGACGTGCAGAAATGTCCGTAAAGTGGTGTAACGAATCAGCACTAGTTCCTCTGGCGACATTTATTGTCGACGACTGATCATGCGGACATGCGTAGACAGGCAACGTTGCTAAACAAAACTTCCACAGCATGTTTAGCAACATGTTGTGCAACATGTCACTCGCCAAATGTTGCCTAATGGATACGAGGCTTTATTATTCATGAACAGCAATACCTTTATAAATATTTAAAAAATGTAATTTAAAGTGCTAAATTATAAATCATGATAATCTTTGATAAACCATTAAATCACTAGCTATTAAAGACTGCAATGAAGTTTAATTTAATGAATCGTCTGAAATAAAATTTTCCTTTAGAAATAAATAATGCACCCAATGTTTATTAACGGGAATAATTTGTACAAGACTGCAATATATTTTGACTTCACTATTTTAAAAATGGACCTTCATGTAAAAATGGATGCCTGGTACAAGGATAGGAAGAGGAAACCGATGGCGTACACCACCAAGACAATGTCCATGGCAGTGGCGAAGAGATCCCTGGCAATCTGGTCGTTAGCAAACTGCTGAAAATAGGCACGGCCTTGCCTGATAAACCGCACCAGTTGAATAAGGAATAGTTCTGTTGCACGTACCACAGCACTGTAAAAAAAAACGGGTTATCTGTGATTATTTTTATTTTGAAAGTCTTAACACACTTGAAGGATTTAAATTCTGATTGAATAGAATAGCTTAGTTGTCAAGTTTGATTTGTGGTACAACAGTCATAAAGGTAAATTCGGTTTGTAAAAGTGTATGAACAATGAAAATAATTTGCCATGAGATTTAATTGAGTGCAGCATTCAGAAACCATACGATTCAGACCCACACGGTAGCGGGTTATTATAAAATCACACACCTGCTATTAAAAGTGGGTTCAGCGCCATCTACAAATCATATACAGAATATGCTGCGTACAACGTAGTCATGCTGCGGAGGATATGCTACAAGGACTGCACTACAACGCCCCCTTCTTATACTTTGTTCCCAAGTAAATGATCCTACAAAATACAAACAGATGGCAGTAAGAGCGCGTTTTATAATTTTTTTGGGACCTCATGTTCTATTGCCGGTGTTTCAAGATTTGGAACTATTCTCACTGTATTCGTATTTTTATTACTGTCTAATCGTCTGATATCATAGTAATAGGATGACAATACTATGTATTAGTAAATAAAGACCTAACAGACTTTACTATAAAGCTCAGTTTACCTCGGCGTGCACCTCCACCGCATGTCAAAGTTGTGGAAACTGACGAGTGGTAGGAGCATTGCCAAAATGTACATCATGCCACTATTTTCCAGAGATGCCGTGGGTGCCAGGTTGGATCCCTGAAGGAATCCTACTCTGAAAATTTAAAAAAAATTAACTAGTTATAACAACGGTTTTTGCCGCTTGTCCAATGGGCATAACATAAGTTTGGTAGAAATGGGGGCCAAGTAGATTGTCCCTCTCCTATTACAATTTTTGCTACATGCTACATAGTTTCAAGGGAGAGATCTGATGGCATTACAGGCATCTTCAAACCCAATGATGGCCCTTTAGCCTCAACTCAGTTCATCGCAATTCACTGTTGGACATAAGAGAGTTCGTTGCGCCACTAATTCTTCCTAGCTAAAGCACTAGGAAGTAGTGAAGGGCGGGCGTTTTTGGGGAACAAGCTTATAGATTATTGACGTTCAAAAATGCCAATTCTCAGCCTAATTTGAATAAATGGCTTTTGATTTGAGAATAATATGATTTGATTAGGCCTCTTCCATGTCGCGCTACAATGCAAGGTTCTCCGCGTTCCCCATCCAGCCAGTCCCGAACCCTTTTTTAAGATCGTGGTTCATTTAGCTGCAAGAACCCTATCCCACCAATGCCGATATGCAGTCTTCACTCGGTGACTCTTCTGCTCCTTCGACTATTGATCCTCTGTCAAGCATGGCCGGCCAACTGCCACTTCAGTTTGTGAACTCTGCACCCTGTGCCAGTAACTTGTTTGTGTTGGTTCTTGCATAATTGTTTTTTATAGGATTACTAATAACAATAACAGCGTATTATTGTCCCACTGCAGGGCAAATGCCTAATAAAGATGTAAATCAATTATTATTATTTCGGATAAAATCCTTCTAGCTAACAATGATCGGAGTTCCTTTAACTCCGATCATTGTTAGCTCCATAGTGCACGGAGCGGTCTTTAGCCTGTTTGTCCTTGATGAAGAGTTGTTAACGATACCTGCTGTTCTGAACCCCATTATCTTCAGTAGCACTAGGTGTTCTTGTTTCATCGTTGTATCTGCTGTTGTCACTTGCCAGGGTATACGATGTCGTTGAACCTCCTCCATCGGTCTGCTGGAAAAGGAGTATGATCAATTAGTTTTTATCGTCAGTCTAGTGGTCGCAAGTGCTTCTCCCAGAGCCTTTTGGGAATACAGGCGTGATGATATTATGTGTAATGTAATATTAGCAAATTCAAGATGAGCCATTAACGACTTGTCTATAAGGATTTCTGAGGAGCGATAGTTAGACAAGACAAAAAAAGTTGCAAATGTTTTAAATAAATTATTATACAGTCGCCAGCCAGCCAGTCAGCACCCACGATGTAGCGGTTACACCGCCACATATGAACTACGCATCAAAGACATGACGTCACACAACTCCTGCATCGCGCAATTAGAGTTTACCGCGCGAACGACATATATAAGACTATCCGATATCAACAGTCGGGCAGTCGGCCCGCCAGACACAACACCCGTCTGGTCGGAGGATCCTCCCTTTTCTATGGTGGATGAGTGTACTTTACAACCTGTCCCTCATGCCCCTAAAGCACTATAGCCATAGATGAACATAGATGGTTCACGCCGCATTTTTAGTAATGAGCGCTCTTAGAACAATTACGTGGCGGCGGCGGTCCTGTCTTGTTGGGCCAATTCAGTGAGCATAACGTATTCAGAAGATATAAGAGTTACGCGATAGAAAGAGAGGCCACTTCTAGGTAAATATAACTGTAGGTAATTAGTGCTGTGCGACCTGAATTGCACTTTATTGTGTCGGAACAAGAGATGCTTTTTATTTAAATGATTTTGCGGAGTGAACCATCTGTATTCCTCTGTGCTATAGACTAATGTAAGTATGGCCGGGTCATACTAAAAATATTTCTGACATTGAACATACTTAAATTTCACTCCCTAACATAACAATAATAATAAATCATGTGGTCCGTTTAGAACCGCCTATAGACTTTTTACACAAACTGCGAAGCACCAAGATCAATAAAACTAACCAATACGACTATTTCATATACTACTACTAATTTATTTTAGTAAGTTTTCGAAATGACCACCATTTTTTTCAATACAACATTCTACTCGTTTAGGTGTGTAAAATTGTCTCTATGGTTGTTTGTAGCTCTTTACTGGTTACGTTAAGGATGAAGTGTACAAAACAAGCTACGATATCATTGAAGACCTAAAAGCAGCTATAGAGTCAATTTTAAGGCAAATTCACTACCTGAAGATACAAAACGCGAAAAATACAACGCGTAAATTCGTCACCTAAACGAGGTTAATTTTGTATTGAAGAAAATGGTAGTCATTTCGAAAACTTAGTAAAATAAATTAAAGGATATGAAAACAATACATTTTATTCATTTTAGACATCATGTTTCATAGTAACATTTACTGCTTAGGACCTTTTTTTTTTGGTTAGGAGATCATCAAATGACTCCTCCCGCCCCCCCGGCAGGCAATGGCCTCATCGGACCCCTTCATTCGCTGACATCTCTTTGAGGCGCGCGTGGAACACAACGCGCCGTCGACCCGGGCTTGGTCCTTACCGGACGGCGAGCTACCCATTGCTCACCGTCCGCAAGCCCGCGCCTACGGTGACCGGGAATCAGCAATTGATTCCCGACGCCCAGGGCGTCTCCTCCTGCGGCGGCTAGGGGTGTGAGGGCGCGAAATTTGCCTCTCCCTCACGCGCTCCGCCTCCTCCTTCGCGAGCATTACTGCTTCGCAGAAGGAGGTGACGGCCTCCCATACCCTCTCGCTCCGTACCATGGCCTGGACCAGGGCCGGACGCGAGAGATCCCCGCCACCGATCGCCTCCACGAGGACACGGCGGTGCTCTGCCCAAGCCGGGCATACCTCCAACGTATGCTCCACCGTGTCCTCCGGGCGATCCACGCAATGATGACACCCGGGCGTTTCCTCCCGCCTTATCCGAAACAGATACCTCCCGAAACAGCCGTGTCCGGTGAGGACCTGCGTCAGGCGGAAGGTGAGGACGCCGTGGCGCCTCTCCAGCCACTCCTCAAAGAGGGGACTTATCGCCGCAATAGTGGCGTGCTCAGCACTGGGTTGCGACAATCGCACTCTCCATGACGCCATAAGATCCCGTCGGAGCTCTGTCCGCTGTGCCGCGATTTCTCGCGGCATCGGAGTCAAGCCCCAGCGTTTCGCCTCCTCGCGCCACTCCCAAATATGCGCGAGGACTTTTGCCTCCAGATCCCATGGCGACTGCTTAGGACCTACACAATCGATATCTAAATAGAAATATTGTTAGTTTTATTTTTCAAAACGTCCGGGTTCGATTCCCGAGCTGAGTACAAGTTTTTTTTTTAATGTATGAATGCAGTTTTTTTTTTTTTTCAAAATAAATAGAGTAGAGTCATCTCAACACCTCTCTCCCTTGAATTCGTATATATATACAAAGTTATATATTTTATTAAATATGTATTTATGTGTTTTATAATTATTTCTAATGATATATTTAAAAAAAAAATGTTTTTTCTTTGTTCCTCTCAAACAGAGCACCTGCCATCTAATCTCTTCACCACCCTTGGTTGACTGGTAGAGAATGCCTAAGGCATTAAGTCCGCCTATGTACTTTTTTGAGTGTGATAAGTATAAATAAATAAATGACAGAAATAAAACGATAATACTGTATGCCATATTACTGTATGAAAATATGAAAAATATCTAACTAGTGAATTAGCATAATAATAATGAATTGCAATTACAACACTGAACTTGATGTTGTAACCGTTTTAGGTGCAAAAAAGGTATTTGAAAAGTTTCCAAATACTTTTTAAGTAGCCATACAGTAATATTGCTAAAATGATCAAAACAGCGAATAATTTGACTTCTATTTGCGACGTTGCCCACTTTCAGAATGCATGCATTTCGAGAATATTAAGGCTACGTAGCTACATCGCACAGTTTCAGCCGAAAAACGTCCACTGCTGGACATAGGCCTCTCCCAAGCACTTCCACTTCGACCGGTTCTGTGCTTCTCGCATCCAGCGGATTTTTGCTGCCTTCACCAGGTCATCGGTCCACCTTCTTCCGGTACGCGATCGTTTTCCAGAACTTTTCGGCCCCATCGGCCATCCGTTCTGCGAGCAGTTAGTTATCTATCTC
The DNA here is from genome assembly GCA_963853775.1 of Xanthia togata. Taxonomy (NCBI): domain Eukaryota; kingdom Metazoa; phylum Arthropoda; class Insecta; order Lepidoptera; family Noctuidae; genus Xanthia; species Xanthia togata. Next base: position 2,953,012 of record OY970801.1, read on the forward strand.
TATCGAAGGTTAAGCTACTTTTGCCGCGGTCAGTTTGTCGATGGGTGAACATCGATTACATATCGAGATCCCTCCGTGCGTCGGAAAGCACGTTAAGCCATTGGTTCCGGCTGTCATTTGTAGATCTTTGACAGTCGTTGTGGAGGTCGTGTCGTTGTGGGTTGTGTGGGACTGGGTTGTGGAGGTCGGATAAGCAGTCGTTTCATGTAAAATACTGGAATTCAGCTGCATTCGGTTATACTGGAAGCTGACCCGAACCTAGTTGGGAAAAAGCTAGCCAGATTGACTTACGTTGGACTCCACGGATGAGGTCCCGGTAAATGCTTCGGAAGTGAGACGCAAGAACCCGGGGGTTGGGTTATACATGGTTTGACCGAACTGTCTGTTAATCAGCTGCTCGTTACAGCCCCTTGCTAGGTCAGACGACATCTACGGAAAAAAAGAAAGAGATGAAAGAATACATGAAGAATTAGATTTAAGTACACGTGTAACATTTACCTATGAATCGTAAATTTAAGTCCTACAAGTGTAACTTTTATATATGAAACGTAAATTTATGTGGTTACCACCACATAAAGCATAATCAACATTTATAATGTACCCACTGCTGGGACGGCCTCCCCTCTGTGAGAGGGAATGGGGGGCTGTAGCGGTTACACCGCCACATACGAACTACGCATCAAAGACATGACGTCACACAAATCCTGCACCACGCAATTAGAGCGAACGACATAAATATAAGACGACATCAACAGTTGGGCAGTCGGCCCGCCAGACACAACACCCGTCTGGTCGGAGGATCCTCCCTTTTCTATGGTGGATGAGTGAACTTTACACCCTGTTCCTCATACCCTTAAATTGGTGACCCCGAGTATGAACGTCAACGCAGCCTTCGTGCAACTACTTCAGCGTGACGTCATCATCATCATCACTCCCGCAAGCTTTCGTGAGGCGAGTCACACAGACAGCCAGCACCCATGGCTTCAACGGGTATCCTGACCACCAGCGTGCAGCGAACGCGCATTCCTGGTCATCACCCTCAGCCTCATCAGCAACCTTGGCACAGCACCTACACTTTCGGCCGGTCTCACAACCAGAGCTCTTTCTACCCTCTCCTGGTCGACGCTAGCAGTCAGCCACAACCCGGCGCTATACCACATTCCGACTCACTGGGTCGTGACGCAGCGCCACCCCGACTCACTGGGGAATCACCGCAGACAGTTCCGACTCACCGTGAACTATGCGGCACCCGGCTCCGACTCACTGGAACCTCCACTGGTACTGTGAAGCTTCGCAAGATACAAGACTCAGCCCACTATCGACCTCCAGTCTCCAGAGGGGAGTGATGTAGCGGTTACACCGCCACATACGAACTACGCATTAAAGACATGACGTCACATAAATCCTGCATCGCGCAATTAGAGTTTACCGCGCGAACGACATATATAAGACTACCCGACATCAACAGTCGGGCAGTCGGCCCACCAGACACAAGACCCGTCTGGTCGGAGGATCCTCCCTTTTCTATGGTGGATGAGTGAACTTTACACCCTGTTCCTCATACTCCTAATGGGCCATGATCTACCACGCAGGCCCAATGCAGGTTGGTGGATGTCACGTGTCTTCGAAGTTTTGGTTTAAGGCACGGCGGTGTCCTTACGATGTTTTCCTTCACCGTTTTGAGAGAAGCTGTGGTGATGACCAAAATTAAAATGCCTGCCTGGGTTCGAAGCTATGACCACAAGTGAAACATCTAAACACAAAACTAATCAAAATTGAAATAGTTATTTATCCAACATGTGAGGAAAGTTCGTTTTTCCAAATGAACTTGCTCACATGTTGCATACAAAACTTTTCACCACTCCCAGCAAGAACGTATTCAGTCATCATAGGTAAATAAATTAAATAGACACAACGCAAATCAAAATAATTCTTTATTTTTTAAAATATCTTTAAAACTTAACATAAAAAAATCAGGCAAGGTTAGTGTCTGAACGGGATCATTACTTTCCTCACTGTTTAAACAGTGAGGAAAACCCAACTTTCCTCACTGTTTTCGTAGAGGAAAGACACTTCTTTCATGCGGGAGTGGTGAAAAATTAATTTAATTAGTGAACCAATCCAAAATCGTTGGATTTTGGATGTAGATACCGTATGATAGAAAAATTAAATGAAAGGAGTAGATTCATTCCTCTACATTTTTTTCTGTGTCGTGTGAACGTGGAATGAACCTTCATTCGAGTAAAGGGTCTGTGTGTGTGGCTTAAATATTTTCTTTCTCTCTTCTTCAGGTGGAGTAGCCAATGCATTTTTCTGGGGGATAATAGTTGGCGACATGTTTGGCAGGCGGAACGGTTCTTAGCATGACCCTCATGATGGATGCCGCCATCAGGAGTATGGGCATCTGCAGTACCAGGAGCATCACAGATGCGTTGCATCGTAGAGATTCAGAGCTGAATTGTCTCAAGTGCTTCTAATTACACCTGCACCCATATCCATTAAAATACAGGGTCATATTAAATAAGCTAGCAAAACGCCGCAGACATGATGAGACTACATAATAAATATAAAAAGACTTGTTTTTTTTTTGTCATCCTGTTAAGATATCGATAACACGTCTATGAAGTTTACACAAATTTTGTTAAACATTTAAGTTTACACAATTTTTTTAAACTGATATTTCATCTACTTATGGTTGATGACCCCAAAAGAAACATCAAATTAACTTGTTATTTTTTTCGTTTTACTGTCTTTAAGTTCTAGTTTAAGGACACTCCTCAGAAGTGATGGGTATGCTTTGATATGATAATTATAAAAACGACAGAGGCGACGAAAAATAGGTATAGTCAAGCTATTTTTTATTTTTATGGGTGGGTTATCATGAAATGACTTCTCCCGCTCTGGGCGGAGCGGGAGGGCGTGTCAGACTCTTACTGACTAAAACCCACCCGTGTTCCTTCTGTTGCCTGTGCAATGCCAGGGGGCCACGGTATCCCTTTCGGACTTTCCCGCAACCCCGGCAGGATAGTCAAGCTCTGGTGGTAATACCTTCACAAAGAACTCGGTATCTACCACTGTCTCTTGTTAGCTGCGGTTTCACTTACCGTTATCTTTCAGATTTCCTCCGACACGTACCCACATTGGCACGGTTAAGGTTTCTCCTTGAATTCTGCGTTACATCTTATTTTATTTTTATGCTTTTTGATAAATTTTGGGTGCTTTTTCTATTTTTTTGTCTGAGATGTCAGTATTTCACTTATTCCTGAATTGACAGTGTAGTGTCAAAGTTGTAGTTTTCTATTTTCGGTATGAAGGTCCGCCATTTTGGAAGTTCTTCTCAAATTTTTTTTGGCTAAAAACCTTTTGCATAGTTCAGAGAAATAACATACCTACTTAGTAATGAGAGAGTTAATATTAAAATGGCTTGACAGTAGACTGCAAGAATCATGAATCAAATGAATCTTAATTCATTAAAAAATGTTTTTCGTTTCTAAAATCTGTAAAACAGCAATTAAGTTAGTTATGAATTATAGAAAGTCTCCGAAATCGACACACACTTTACATTCATTGAATTAAAATTCTTTATGTAATTAACCTGTAAATTCGGTAGCCCGTATCACAAACTCGCATAAGGTTTAATAAGCATATTTTTTCTAATTTATCTATTTTTCTTTAAATGTCATTATTTGGGCGCGAACTGCTGGATGCCATTGTTCGAAATTCAAAAAGAACGCGGACGACCCGTGGTGTCATTATTCGCGGTTGCTAAAGTAAAAAAAAGGTTTTTTATTCAATTGATTGGGAACTTTTTTTATTAATTGACTTATTTTTATGTAAGAATTTGCCTTAATTGAGGCTCGAACAAAGCCACCTACTGAGTCATTTACGTTGTTGGTGGTATTAGGCACTATGTTCAAGTTGACTTTCTATTGGTCACAAAGATGGTGCAGTTGCCGATCGCAATACTCGTAGGTTGAAAGTGTCACTTATGCTAGGTATACACGTAGATCCAGATCGGTTGCTGGCGACTCACTGGCGATTTCAAAATCTCACGTTCACACCCAGATTGTGCCTGCCGATTTGTCGCTAGCGATGTCAAAATCTACGTGTGCACACACCTTAAAAACCTAAAGGGGCATTTTCACAACAAAAAAATGTGTCGTCACAAATTGACATTAGCTTTGTCATAAAAATCTCTTGCAAATGACTTGTTACAAACAAGATGGAGTGATGGAGATTTAACAATGCAGCGTTGATTGTCACACATCAGCGACATTTGTAAAAATGACTTAATCAGGATTTCCTGTGATTTCTCTGCGGCGCTGTGGTAGAACGTAATATCAAAATGCGAATTATCCTTATTGCTCGTCATTTGTAAATATTATTGTCACTGTGTTTGATAATTTCTTCATTTCTGTTTGTGATGCAGCCGCCGCGTATTGGTTGTATTTATTGTAGTGGTTTTGAGCTAAAGTAAATTACAAGGTAAAATATGAGTATGCTTTTTTATATTCCTTCATGATCAATATACTGATTTCCGTTGATTGGAAGTGATAAAGGTTGCAGTAATGCCTAATACTTTAGCTAATGTAAATAATTTGCTTTAATTTTATAATAAAATTATAAAATCCATACTTTTTACTTCCCTGGTTTTTGGTGGCGTGGACGTGGATATCCACAATATTATCGTAACGTTAGAAATTATAAAGCGCACAATAGGTAATTATTTTTCGTTTCTTTGTTGTGTTTCAATCTAAGGTTTTAACGGACTGGCTGCGTAATGTTGTAATATTTATTTAATAAGTCTACTCATACAAAATTATTCCTTAAAAATATACGACAACTTATAGACAGACATCTTCAAAAAAAACTGCCGAGGATATCAACATCACGGTGCGTCCGCTGAGTGGGCGTGCAAAATTGAAAGCTCAGAAAGTGAAAAGGTCCGCCATTTTTTTTTTCGCAAATCAATCGGTTTTTTTTATTGAAGCCACCCCGCGGTAGCCGACACTGGCCACACCGCGGGATGTCGCGCTACCGTGTCCAGAAAATTGATGGATTTTGGCATTTTTTGAGTTCTGCCAATTTTTATTTTGGCGCTGACATTTTGGCGGAGAATGATTGGCGGGCAGATATTAAACTATGTATTATGCGAACCGTGAACGGGCTGATAGTTGGGCTGAGCGACGTTGGAGTAGGCTGCTCGACCGATGTGTATCGACACTTTCTAGGGCAGAGTGCAAGAAGAAAGTTTGTTCGTGGCTTCAAGGTATTGATTACAATGCAACAGAACTTTTATTGAAACCCTTAAGATCCCATCCACCCATCACACCATCACTCCCACCCTCACCGACACACACTCACTCTAACTCACTCTCACTAACACACCCACACATACAACAAATCAAAACCAAGCTACTTTTGCCACCAAAATTGTTTTAATTTTGTTTTTAATTTTCCATTTTTGTTTCATTTTTGTTATTATTAATTTGTAATAGTGTTTTATTATGTACAACCTGTATGATCATTTAATACAGTTATAGGTCATAAGTGAGTTGTCCGATGGAGGGTAAGCCTGGTGATCTGTAATACAGGTTTTACCTACAGCAGACACCAGTCTCTATTAAGCGTTACCTTGACTTAGTACTTTGTTTGTGTTTATGAGAGAACAATAAATAATAATTATTATTATTATTACATTATTAGTTACGCAGACGATATGGTGTTGCGTGGCGTGTGTGAGGAGTATGCGAGGGTACATGGTCTCCAGTACAATGTACAGAAAAGCGAGCTCATGGTATTTCAAGCCAGGAGTCGTAAACTGAATAGAATAGAAAACATTTATTCGACACAGATACAACACAACAGCAACAAACACAATAAAAAAAGAGAACAAAAACATAACAATAAAATGGCAGAAAAATTTTGCTGAGCGTGCCATACAGAAAGGGTTACCATCTCAGCATTTGCTGGGCGTCAGACACCCAGCGCTGGTTTTCAGTTGGCACCCCGCAGTGACACACGGACAAGTAAATAAATTAGATACATACTTGAATATTAATAATAAAAAATGTTTAAGACTGGGGGATATGGCACCTGTGCTGCTTAACGCTGTCGCTCTTCGAAGAGTGTGAGAGTTTAAATACCTCAGCCATGTGGTCACCGAGGATTTAAAAGACGATGGAGACATCGAAAGGTAGAGGAGAGCGATGGCGCGTGGCGGTCCGCTGTAACATGTTGGCACGTAGATTTGCAAGGTGTAGTTTAGAGGTAAAGATTACACTCTCTGCCAAACTCTCTATACCTGCAATCTGTGGGTCAACTACACGCAGCGGGCCATCAACGCTCTCCGAATACCATATAATAACGCGTTCAGGGTGCTGGTGGGGCTCCCACGCTACTGTAGTGCGTCTGCGATGTTTGCGCACGCGCACACAGACGGCTTTCACACTGTGCTGCGGCGCCGTATAGCGTCGCTGATGTTCCGCGCCAACACCATCCTGAACGTGCTTAGCCACAAGCTGGACAGCCCCCTTCTGGGGCACTGGGGTTCAAGCACAAGTAAGTGTGCCCGGGGCCCCAGAGAGCGGCAAATACTTAAATTATGATCCTAATCATAATCTAGTCGTTCTACTTACATGTATGGGCCAAATACGCCTGAAATAAAAATATTTTATTTTATTATTATTTTTATTATTCTATAAAGCTGTTTTGCTCATTCTTTCCCATCAAAAATGATGATAGATAGGCATGCCAAGAAACCAGTACCTTCATCAAAAACTTGCTTTCGGCTTGGTCTGTGATGGCTTACAATGGTAGATTTAATTCCCAAAAAAAAACTGATTAACTCATAAAATAACAGTAAAACCATATCATTTTCAACCCAATCTCTTCGCTATATTTATTTACACATCAACAATGTAATAGCCAAATATTTTTCGAAAAAACGTTCAAATGTTGACTTAATAAATTCGGAGTCAACCCTTTATTTACCATCGCCGGTCGTTTAGGCCCCTATTATAATATTTAATGCTAAACAAACACGGGATTTTTGCTTTTAAATGACTTCATCCACTTTTGATTCGAGGTAATGATTTAACTGGGTTAACTTTGATTTTGGGGTTTGCGTTTACGTTAAAGTTTGGGTTCTACAGTTATGGCATAGAAAAGGTTTTTGGAGAAGGGGAAAAAACGCAATGTGTAGCTAAGTTTTTATACCTAATATTTTTTCCAATAATCTAATAACTAAGGATCCTAATTTCAACTCTTCTTACATATTTAATACTAGCACTTTGCCCGCGGCTTCGCTCCCGTGGTCTTTCCCGCGGGACCCGTTATTTTTCCGGGATAAAAAGTAGCCTATGTAACTCCTTGAAAACCAAGCTTTCTAATGGTAAAAGAATTTTTCAAATCGGTTCACTGATTTCGGAGCCTATTCAATACAAACAAACAATCAAGTCTTTCCTCTTTATAATATTAAGTATAGAAGACACTAAGTCATAAGAAATAATTATCAGACTTACATACAGCTTACTTTACAGGAGTATAAGCCTTCTCAAAACGCAAACCACGTCAAACTTCGACGTCACTGACTCAAAACAAAGCGAAGGGTTAAACGTCCATTTAGTCAACTATACTTACTTCGCGCTTCGCTCTATAACGATCTACTATTTAGCCACATCGGGACCTTTGATCCAGTTGATCACCTTTTTTTGTTTACCTTGATGATACTTTTTTCTTAAATTAAAGTACTTTGTTTAAAGTTTACAAAATTATAGCCCTTTTTTAACTTTCTCCTAAAGTTTATGTAGTTTAAAAGACGTTAAGTTACCCTTTTTACTGTGGATATTGTGATCGTCGAATAAATATTTAACTAAAGGGTAAAATTACTACAAAAAAGTATAGAAGTGCCGATGAAGAAATGACCCGTAAAAACATAAACATAACCAAATGTGATGTTTTGCTATTTCTTACATTGGCATTGGATTATATCTCTTTGAATAGAACTTGTAAGTTTAGTAATTGGATTTGTTTTAGTAGGTATTTAGATACTATGGCAGATTGCAAAACCCATTCAAGATAGGTTTTTTTAATGTCCCACTTAGTTACTTTTAGGTTGGCTCTTCTCTCATAATTTTAAAATAAACTAGAAAACGGAAGGATATTAGTACCTATTACGCATTATTTTATCGGAATCAAACCAAAAAAACAAGCCTTGCAACGGTTAAAACAAAAAATAGTAGCCAATCAAGTCACGAAAACAAACAAAAATCATCCATTATAATAATCCTTCCACTTTTTTTTTACCTAAAAAAGAAAAAAGTTTTTTTTTTTCATTTCTACCAATAACTGTGCATTGACACGAGCGGGTAATTTTCAATTCGATCGGAATCATTCAAGGGTTGAAATAATTGTACGTTGCGGTGGCATCATTACGTTTGATTGGTTATGGATTAAATAATATAATAAATTAGAAGTAAGGGTTTGAAGAATTTGGTTGATTTGTATGAGTGTTTTTAATACTTTTAGACAAGTAAAAAAATATCCTTCAAATCAACACTGAACTAGGTTTAGACTTACGAATTCTATCATAATTAATTTCAGTTTTCAGTGCACATTCTTCCTTACACTTACCAAGAATAAAAATTATCGTAACAAGGCTACAAAATTAAAAAAGAACAAAATCAATTTTTCATAATTTTCGTTAAAGCCAATATCAAAAACAGTTACAGAATGGGGTTGCTACGAGGATCTGTACCTAATGATTCCCCATTTTCAGCTGAAAGACGTCCACTGCTGGACATCTCCCCCAAAAACCGCCACTTCGTCCGGTTCTGTGCTTCCCGCATCCTCCGCTCAATCCGCTTAATGATACCTATGAGTATCATAATACGTGCTGAAGAAATTATGAAAAGTATTTACCTCTAAAAAATAATCATGAAACATGAAGATCTGTCTCTTTCAAGTAGTGCCTATAATTACTTTACACTTACCTACATAAATTCTTAACTACTTCCTTGAAACCCTCACAATTTCACAAGGACCGTCATCCCGATTATGGTTCGCGTGTCATACAAACTGTAATGAATAGACAAAACTGACGGATGTAAATATCGCCATTTTGAAAATGAACTGAGGGTAATTTTCGAAACCTCAAGCAACATATGGCCGCGGCAGACGCCATACGAAGCCAACTGTCATATCTTCCCTCCTTTTCGTACTTAAAAGATGTAGGGTGGGAAAGAAAGGGATGCGAATAGGATTCATTAGTCGGTAGTACTATCATTTGAATGTCGTATCGCAAAAAAGTGTATTGTTTGGTGCGTAGGACACGTGCGCGGGCACCGGAAGTAGGGTAGGCTTTGGCGCGAATTCGAGCATAATTCGAAAATTTCAATGACTGTATAAACAGGATATTGGAACGATAATCGGTTTCCGAAACAACATATGGATTATGGGTAAAACTTAACCATTTTGGGGTTAACACAAGATTGTTACCATGATAATTTTAGAGAAGTACTTACTCAAAAGGGTTGTAATAAATAGCTTCCTTTTACCATTATTTGAGTCTGAGATATAAGATTTCAAGGTTTAACTATTTATGCAGGATGTTGATATCTAGTACCTAATCACTTTTGTTTCATATTTATTTAGGTTTTTTTTTGAGCAAAATAATTTCAATTGAATTCTATAAAAAGAAATTGACAAGGAATCTTGCAGAAATCCATTATAAAATACAATGATACAATACGTCTATTGTATTTTAAGGAATAATGAACCAATTATGAAAATGTATTTCTTGGGGTTTCAGCTTGCCATTTAATAACTTTTGGGGAATAAGTAACTGCAGTAAAACAAAATAAAAAACTTTCCCTGAAAATGGAGTATAAGAGAATGTTTTCCAAATGCAGCACATCATTGCAAAAAATATGGCGAATCTTCCAGGCCTTTTCAACCCTAACCAAATATCTAATCTAAAATACATTTCACCCCTTGCGTCCTTCTATTGCTACCAAGAAAATAGAAGAAAAAAAAACCGATAGATTTCCAACAGCCACCCTAACGAGGGCACGCGACATATGGACTCGTGCGCATCCCTTTGTGACGCCGCGATCCACGGCTTAAGGGTAGGTCTATTTATTTTTACTTGTTTTTAAATGTAAACTGATTATGTGCGCTGGATGGAGGATTTTTAGGGGTGAAGTTTTCGATTGAGCACGTGTTCTGTTTTAGAATTCAGATTAGGGCATGGAATTTTCTTGCCCGTTCTTCTCCATAGGAACCTTCTAGGCTTTGGAGTGGCTACTAGCTTCATCTTTCTAACTGTCCGACTCCACGACAGTTCAAAAGTAATTGTAATCGGTTTAATTGAAATTAATGCTTTGAGTTTGAGTTTGAAGAATGTTGTGTGATGTTTAGGTGAACTTTATGATGATTTAGGAATTAATTAGTACGGCTTACACTGATAACATTCACACATGACGTGAATATAGTATTCCTAAGAATTCAGGAGGTTAGTTTTGCTAGATCTTAATAATTTTATTATTTCAAAGGAAAAGCGTAAATTAAAAAGCATTAGGGTACAGTTCGCTTCAAATAACTTTGCTGCTCTGAAGTTAGGTTGCGCATGCGTGCTGGCATGCGCGCTACAGTTTTATAAGTAATATTGACTACTGCGCAGTCATTTATAGTCTACTTCAGAGCGGCAAAGTTATTGGACGTGAACTGTAAGTACGTAGCTTATGCATGAGTATCTACAAAAGCAGTTTCCTTGAAAGAAATAAAGAAAGAAAAATAGTTTTTTTTGTCACAGAAACACGTGCATACAAAAAGGTGCATGTGCATGCGATACATGCAATGAAGGCGATTTTAGGCTCTAGCGATTTGCTGTTTCAACCACAGTGTTTTCAGTTTGGCTAAGTTCAAACTCAAAAGTGGCGATTACTAAGTAGATCAATATCAATATAACCCACAAAAAGTGCCATAAAGTAGCAACAGAAGTGCCGCACGTGTATATCATTCGTGTTGGCGCGTGGGGCAGAGCTCGGGCGCTCCGCCCCCTACAGAATGTTTTATGACTTCACTTGTGTGGCCGCAAACAATATTTAATTTGACCATCATGTTGGTAAAGGATCGGTCGAACATTTATATAGCTACGCTTTTTAGCTCAAATAATGTTTTTCCAAAAATAAACTACATTTGGGGAAAAAAAGGATAGCTTCTCTACTCTGAAATGACGCGCCCCACTACAGCATTATTCATAGAAATCCACATTACCGTGTACGTTAACTGCGGTAGCGTGGCGCGTCATATATTTTTTTCTGACTAGGGCATCTCGTAGCTCACCTCTGAGGTGATGACTACTCAACCGGACAATATGGCGCGTCATATCAGAGTGGACAAGCTATATAGATAGTGCAATCCACTGAGACGCGCCCCCCTCCGCTCCGCTCCGTACTAAAGTACAGCTTACAGTACAGTAATTGCGGAGTGGGGCGCGTCGTCGTGGTTTGCACTATCTGTACAATATTTGGTCCTATTTGATTCGCAAATTGTCAAAGAACAACAATTATTGCAGTTTTTTTGTGTCTCCTACAATATCTTAACGACTTATCTGTACGGTAGTAAGTAGTCAGTATTTCACAGCAACCATTTAGATTTAGCGATAGTAACTAATTTTTATTGTTTAGGAAACTAATAAATTTCTCCTTTTTTTCTTTACTAAACTGTGCGACGTTAATTTGTTTTAATAACCCATAAAAATTTGGCGAAAAAACACTTTGGTTCCGCTTTTTTTTTAATGTCGCTGAAAAAGTTTATTACCTTTTAGCTTCGGGGAATTTAGAGCAGAATCTACCTAATCGCTTTTGTTTTTAGAAATGGAGCGATTACGGTTTTTTCAAAGCGGCTTATGAAAAATGTCTCGTAAGTGGTAAAATATTGCTTTGCTGTAGTTAGGTAAGTACCTACACTTCGTCTTTTCGTGTGGTTAGTGACTGACCAGCTTTCTAATTACGCAACATATTTTCGTAAACGATAAAGACAAATCTGTTTTATTTTGACAGTTCAACAACATTCATTGCGTTATTTACGTTGCTCTGCAGTTATTTTTTCGAACTTACGGAGCAGTGGATTGGCAATCTGATTGAAAACGATTCAGATTCGGATTGATTTTGCATTACGTAATTAGGGTACTGGTGTCAGAGTTTTAAAGCCGCTCATGGGCCTCTGACTTAGGTACCTACACACTTGGTTTTCCATGGTGTTGGATCATTTAGCGCCCTGCAAAGTGGTTGAGCTGAATGGTGCTGATCCATGCGTCATGTTTGTGAACGGGCGCCGTCAGTTGGGGCTGGTCATCTCTTAGCTGCCATGGCTTATTTTATTTATTTGAACATTTTGAATGGTTCTTTGTTTTTTTCATTTTACTACGGACGCTTTTACGAACGTGCACGTCTTTCTACATTGTTCACACATGCATAATTTCAACATGAATGATATGTAACCAATATGTTGTATCAAATTTATGAGTTAAAAGATTGTCCTTGGATATTTTTTTTCCCGTTCTTCTCCATAGGTACCTACTACGCTTTGGAATGGGCAACTAGCTTCATATTTCTGACTGACCGACTTCTTGACAGTTCAAAAGTGCCTGGTTTAATTGAAATAAATGCTTTGAGTTTGAGTTTCATAAAGTCAAAGTCAAATAATTTATTTCAATTAGGCACAAAAAAGGCAATTTTGTACGTCAATTTAAAAAAAAAATTAAAAAAAAAAAATCTAGTCGCCCCTTCCAAAAGGTAGTTTTCGTATGAGAAGAATGGGCAAGAACCTCCACCGTTACTCTTTTAAAATGTTTTCGAAATATCTTGTATACCTACATTAATTATATAATTACATGTGAAGACGATGAATAGAATAAGATTACTATACCACGATAGTTAAATATAATTAAAAATGAAGGAATGACAGATAAATTAATTATGTGATAGATGCATGGTACTCACATATTTACAGACATTGTAAAATTATACGATATTCCTAACATTTTAACAAATAATAATAATAATAAGTCAGTGTGTGAGTTCAAGTAATCACAGAATATAAATTAAATATTATAAAAAATATATTATACAATTAAATTGGCAACCAGTTAGATTTTGTCTAGATTCTAAATTGTCCTATGGAGCAGGACATGTTTCCGGCATATTTCCAAGCATTTTTGTCTTGGATATAATCCTCTAATTTGTAATATGCTTGTTTACAAAGTGTACTTTTTATAATATGAGTTTTAAATTTTCTTTCATTTAATTCTAATACCTATATCACAAGGTATTCTGTTGTACCATTTAACACAGTACCCCATAAAAGATGTATTTACTATAGATAGTCTGAAAAATGGTTGATCTATTTCATCTTTATTTCTAGTACTTATTAAAATTACGTCTATCATTTATTTTATTAAAAAGATGGAGATTTTTTCTCACATACATGATATCATTTTTAATTTTGACCTGAGCTATCAGTAAGTAGCTAACTACCATCAGCCGCCAGTACCACAAAAGATAGGGATAAAATAATAATTGTTTTGAGCACCATCGTCTGCTTAACTTTTGCCAAGTCTGTTAGGGTTAGGTTTAACATCTATGTAAGAGAAGATGCCTGTCTGTTGTAAATAAAGAAAGATAGAAAGTAAAATAGGTTTATTTGTCACAGAAACACTTGCAAACAATATAAACAACAAATATTCGGCAGCTGCACGTCATGAATGCGACAAGAAGGCTTCCACTCAGCATAATGCTGTGCTATGGGGGATACACAGCACAGCGCTGATTTTCAGTGGTCACCCGTAAAAAGACAGTAAGGCTTAAAATAAATAATACGCAACAAATACTATAGTTTGAAAGACAGACATTTATTCAAATTAAAAGTATGAACAATTTACGACCACTAAACTAATTTAGAATAAAACTATAATAAGTAGGTACACTGAGTGATATTTTTCCAGACATATTTTATTTCAATAGTTTTTTTTTTCTAAAATATAAATATAAAAATCTTCACACGAAACGTTTTTTAAGTTTTCTTGGGTTACCTAAAGCGCTGTTACCAACTCTATTGTCAGGTGATTCCTTTCATTACTTCACTGTGCATTATTAGGGAAAACATTCGCTCCACATTCGCATTGTTTGCGAATATAAAAAAAACAAGCCGAATACAAGCACGCGGGCTTGTGTGATACCGCAAAAATCAAAAGATCTTAACCGTAAAATGTCTGTCAAATGCGGTAAATGCCAGTCAGATGGTAACCCTAGTTGAGGTCGGCTGCCAGTCTAACCGGATGCAGCTGAATACCAGTATTTTACCAATAACTACAACCCAGTTACTGAGTAATACGACGTTTTTGGTAAGACTGGTTGTCAAACTTTTGGGCTTCTGACGACCCGTAAAGACTCAAAGATTCACAAATGATAGCCGGAACCAACGGCAAAGGTTCTTTCCAACACACGGAGGGTCCAGAAAAGACGGTCACCCATCCCTGAACCAACCGCAGAAAGCGTAGCTTAACCTTATCGATCGACCCGTGCAGCAGTTTTTACTTAGCCAGAAACCCTAAGCTCAAAACAAGGCTCATAAGCCTAATAAAACTATTTTTCTGTCGTTCAAAACGGTAAAAAGAATTGTATTTTTACTGTTTTGAACGACAGTTTTTTTTTATCAGGCCTATGAGCTAAGCAAGTGCCTTTTTCTCAAATTTAGCAATAACTCTTCTATTATAATGACAGTGGAAGAGTTTTTGCTAAGTTCGTTAAGGCGTCACACGTTCCGACAAAAACGGCATAACTTTTTACACCTTTAAAGTAGCAAGTCGGTCAAAACACTAAAATCAGTGACAAACTGACTGATGTCAATAAAGATGTCTGCTATCACTTTACAAAGCTTTTGAAGCCATTTCAAATCAGTTAATAGATAAGTAGGCGCTTTTTCAACCCTAAACTTACAAAAAGAAACAATGAAAACTAAACTTTACCTCTTGCGAATAAAGTTTAATTTACAAAATCTGTGCGCGTGTCTATTGTCACTCAAAGTGAAGATCAGTGAATTGTCAAGGCACTTAATTTGTATGGACACAATAAATTTGGTTTTATTGGTACTTTTGGACAGAAAAGTGAGAATGGTCAGTCTTTTTAGTGGAGCGACACTTTTTTTAGAGGCTAACCATTTAATTGAGATGGACTTTCGATTTTGTTTCGTTACGTTTTGATCTTTTTACCTGGTAGTTCAATTTTTGATTTAGATCTTTATTACTCGTAGTATAAAACAAAGTCACTTTTCATGTCACTCTGAGCGACCGCGTTGTTCTTCTGAACTCCGCAGCGAAATTTAATGCGTGAAAAATGTATTAAAATTCGTTGCGGAGTTTTTATAATGCCATAATTAGAGAATTTAAAGTCATAAAAACCTTAAAATATACATTATTACTAGCTAGTCAGTTAGCCAGCCAGTAAGTAGTATAGTCATTTGATTTCCAAACTTCAGTACACGTTACATCAATGAGATCTCGACCCCTGAACTAGGACATCCTGTATGACAGGGGTAGAGGTTTCTCCAGTTACATAGATCAGCATGAGAAGACTAGATACAATTTACACTTAATTTTTCGTACCTAAGTGAATAATATACAAGAGTCTAAAAAAAATTGTGCAATAAGAATATAGCGTATTCCTCCAAATGTATCTATGGTTACCTTAATAAAGTTAAATGGATCCCAAAGTTGTGAAATAACTTTTTAAGAGCATAAATTGTATTTTGCTAAACAATTTTTTTGCCAATGTATTTCTTGCAAGAATTATAAAATTATAATTATACCATAAATTAAAGCCACTTTTTAAAAGAGATTGATTGACAGCTGAACATCAAAACACCGCTAAACCTCTTGACAGTGTAGGTGGCAATATGCTCGCCAAAATACAATGCTAAACGAAAAAAAAAACACAATAGAATTAGGAACATCGATTTATCGCTCTATTGAGCATTCGCACTAAATATACTTTTAATTATACCTTAAAAATACATCTAGTAATTATGCGGTGGGTATTTTGCTAAACATCAAAATAAATGTATTTTTTTTCCATTTCTGATGCGTAGGCGGGATGGTGCCACCCCTAGATCTATGGATTTATTTCAATTTCTACCTAATGGTAGCATTTTGTTTAATTATAGGTATTAAATCTTTTGTAATTAAGTTGAGCAAAACTTTGACGTTTGCAAATTCCGTAGGAGTATTTGATAAATGCTGTTTTGTTATTGATTGAACTTTAAATGGCACGCAATGGTGGTCTATGATAGAAACGCAACAATATTCTTGGCTTCGATACTTCATAATCATCATCGTCATAGGTACAGCCCGATTCAAACTTAATGGCGGCTCGGAACATGAGGCGAGTCGCTGCGCAGTAACGAATTCATGTGTCAGCGGGGGTGAGGGGTGGGGCACTGCGCAGTGAGTGGCTAACTTCCGAGCCGCCATTAAGTTTGAATCTAACTACGAGTATAACCATGTTCCAGCTTCCTCCCTTGTGGTATGCTGTCCTGGTCTGTGCAAGTTAATAATAATTCTATACAATACGACAATAGTAGCATGGATACCTAATTAAACTACCTAATTACTAATTAAAAGGCCTCATAAAATATTATTACTTATCTAATTTATTTACAAACACGTATTTACATAGTTTAAAAACTAACAGGCTTAAAAAGGGGGGGGGGGTGTAATCATAGGGCATCATAAATTCGTCCGCATCGCTGACAACAGGAAAAGTACCCAAAAGGCTGGCAGCATTGCCAAGTTGTACGGCAATACTGATTCTTAAGAATCGGCCAGCCCTTTGGTCAGGTGAAGATATTCATCAACTGCCTTAGTAATAAACGTATTATATCAGGTGAATAGTTACACACCGTTTTCTCTCTTTCAGTCGTCAGTAATTTGACTTTCGAAAGAAGAAGACAAAGCGTTGTGTAACTACACAGACGCTGTAAAACGTTTATCAGTAAGGAGGCTAATATCTAATTAGAAAACATTTTGGCATTACTTTTTATAACTTTTCTCATCTCACACTCAGTCGTGACTTTATACACATAGTTAAAATTATATTCGGTATGTTTTCCCACAAAGACATTCCTAAAATCTCCGCAGGTTAAAAAAATCCGTCAACCCTTAGCCAGCTCAAGGGGTCCAACTTGACCCATCGATTAAGTTTTTGCCTCGCGCTTCCAAATAAAATCATAAATTGTAACTTGGCGGGCAGTGGCAAAAAATCACACTATATCATATTATTCTGCTGCGGGCGTGGTGCGGTCAATTTATGACTAAATTTTAAGGGGCATTTTTGACTCCAATGCGGCTACATTGTTATTTTGATGTAGTGCTTGAAAATGGAGCAATGCCAGTTTATACTGGGAATTGATGGCCCTTTAAAGAAAGCAGTGTCAATTATCTTGAATGATCAAATACACTTTGAATGAAAATTAAATTTTTGAATTTTTAATAGCCAGAAGAAAACGAAACAAAAGTCATCATCATCTGCCTAGCCCTTTCCCAACTACGTTGGGGTCAGCTTCCAGTCTAATCGGATGCAGCTGAATACCAGTATTTTATATGGAGCGACTGCCTATCTGACCTCCACAACCCAGTAATTGGGTGATACGATACCCCTTGGTAAGACTGGTTGTCAGACTTTCGGGCTTCTGACGACCCGTAACGACTGTCAAAGAAGACACCACGAAGATCCACGAATGACAGCCGGGACCAACGGCTTAACGTGCTTTCCGAGGCACGGAGGAGTCTCGGTACGTAAAGATGGTCACCCATCCACAGACCAACCCCGGCAAGCGTAGCTTAACCTGACGGATCGATCCGTGCGGCAGTTATTACTTAGCCACGAGCTCCTCTAAAACGAAACAAAAGTATACGATTGAAAAGAATAGTCAGCCAAAGAACTAAATGCTTGTATAGGTAAAATAGTAAATTTAATTATATGTGAAAGGCGGGCGTTTTAGGGGAACTAATATTGACATTCAAAAAGTGCTGATTCACAGCCTAGTTTGAATAAATTACTTTTGTTTTTAAATTGAAAAATTAATTAATAAAAAAATAAAAAAAATCAATGTTAGCTTAAGTAGCCACAAGAAAAAACTTTTTTAAATACCACGAAAAACAAGCCAATATTATCCTTATCCCGTGTATTTTTTCTGCCGTATCAAATACAGGAAGTTCTAATGAATAAACCGAATGACACAAATCGCATATAATCGCTCGCAAAATTGCATTAAATTAAATTCTATTAGTGAATTAGAGATGTTCGCAAAAAAGAACCGAAACTTGTCATCAAATCGCGATCAACCCAACAGGCGACGACGGGTGACGTGCCCAACAGGGAGCTTCTCGAAAATCGCCGAAGTTTTATAAAAAAAAACGAAAATAAGAATTAGTTCAACTTTTTTTTTTTTTGATCGGCCCCTATTGCACCTAGCGTCATGTTAAAAAGCCTTCCTCAAGAATTGGGCTATCAAAAGCAAAAAGATTTTTTCAAATCCGACTGGTAGTTCCGATTAGCATGTTCAAACATACCAAAAATCTCTTCAGCTTTATTATTAGCATAGAAATTATGAACCGATTTATCATTACTTTTTGAACAGCCTAGTAGGTACTCAAAAATGTATCGTAGGTATTCGGATTTTGGCAGAGTCCATCATTCAAGACTTTAAAGTGCAATTTTTCCTTTTATTTTTAAATAGATTCTTAGAAATCAATGCGTATTGGGTAGCAACTAGGTGTTAATAAAAGTATTAAATCCAAAGACTTTTAGTAATTGGTTCAACCTACATAAAAAAAGATAGGCAAAGAAATCAAATCATGTTAATAATATCTAAAGGAACTCACACGAAACTTCAGCAATAAATATCTTTCAATAAAAAAATATCTCCATTCGACATTAGAATTCGAACTCGAAAACCAAAACACCCTATTCCACCCAAAACCTCCTAATTGAATTAGAATTTCGCAAGCATTAGTCCAAAACCGTAAAGTCGAAAATTATAGCCTTATGTCTACTAAGTATAGCCGGGCGGCTAAGTATAGCCAATGTGGCTAATTTGACAAAAACTTAGATGTCGCCGCTTACTTAAGCTTGTTAGGACTGGCCAGTGACGACGGCGAGGCAGAAACTAGCAATTTCGTGGGAAGAAAAAAGTTGCGTCACGCTTTTTAGGTTTAGAACAGTTTCAAATACTTAATAATTAGCTTATCAGCCAACTGTAGGTACTGTTTACTGATGATATTTTTTACTTCAACTTAATGAGACGAAATTCAAATCTTGTATAAAACGCACACTATGTAGGCAGGCATATTATAAGTTGGGGGATTACATCACTGATAAAAATGCTTGGCTCAGTGCTGGTCCTGCTCCACAACTAATTGACATACACACTGATTAACATTTTGAAAATACTGATGGAGCTGCTGAAGATTGTAAGACCATTTTTGTATTGTATAAACTCAATTTCCTTTGCATTATATAATTGCATAGCACAGGTGTGAGTACTATGTACTAAAGAGCTACCATTTACCGGGTAATTTATGTAGTATTTCATTGACTTGAATGTGCCCTGGCGGCTGTGAGTAGGTATGTCATGCTCACTCAAATGTCTCGCTGATGGTGGCACGTGTGTTGGATCATTTACCTCCCTTCAAAATGGTTGAGCTAAATGGTGCTGATCCATGCGTCATGTTCGTGAATGGGCGCCGTCAGTTGGGACTGGTCATCTCTTAGCTGCCATGGCTTATTTTAATTTATTTTAAGTTTTTGAATGATTCTTTTTTTCTTCTTTTTATTACGGACGCTTTTACGAACGTGCACGTCTTTCTACATTGTTCTCACATGCATAATTTCAAAATGAATGATGTAACCAATATTTTGTATCAATTTTTATTTATTTAAAAGTGTGTCCTTTGAGTTTCTTGCCCGTTCTTCTCCATAGGTACCTACTACGCTTTGGAATGGGCAACTAGCTTCATATTTTTGACTGACCGACCCCTTGACAATTCAAAAGTGCCTGTAAATGGTTTAATTGAAATAAATGCTTTGAGTTTGAGTTTGAGTTTAGTGCAATCCACGACGACGCGCCCCACTCCGCTCCGCTCCGTACTAAAATACAGCTTACTGGTAGGTAATCGCGGAGTGGGGCGCGTCGTCGTGGATTGTGCACTATCTGTACCTACCACGGATATCAAGGGATATGCCTTGGAGGCGTGGCACGTGGCCTCTCGATATTGCTAAATTGGGCTTATGTTCGAACAGCGGCTGTACGCTTCATTCAGTCGCTTTGCAATTGCGTACAGTGTACTATTGATGCGTAAAAAATCGAAATGCGAGTCGTGCAGTAATTATTTGTAAAAATAGTTCTAGTACCATCAACCTGAAGACAAATGGCGTGTCCTACTCGTACCACCGGTAAGTAAACATTTAAGTCATTGTTTAATATTTTAACACATCCGGAGCGATACGAACTAGCCCGAACTAGCCCGAATCTTCCGGTACAATCAAGTGCGTGCGGCTGTTTTTATCGACATGCGTATTATTGCCGTCGATTTTTTTTTACACAATTCAATGGATATCCTAGTTTTACATGTATAGTATAAGAGTTAAATTAGTTATTATTTTTATTTTCTTTAAAGCAACTACTAGTTACTCGTGAAGTGTTAAAAATATTCCCATTTTATTTTAGTAAAAATAACCCAGATTTTCGGATAGGTTTATAAAAATAAAAGAAATTATATAAAGAAAATTAAACGAAGTTATAATAATACAAGAATGTGCTAAAATGAAAAATCGATAAAAATTATCGACCATCGCTTTCGACTCCCTAATTTATTGCTTGCGTGTGCATTGAATGTTCGCAAATAACAAGTGCTTACAAGTGAAAGCCCCGCCCATTCTATGTATGTGTGCTATTAGAAATTGATTTAGTGTAGCTGCTTTCTTCTTAGTGTGCGTGTTCAAATTTTAAGTGTGTGTCGTAAGTACACTATTTGTTAATTTTGTAATTATTTTGGTGGGAGATAAGCGGTGGCACTAGGATTCCTTACTATTCCGCAATTAAGGCGTATCTCTGGATATCTATGGTACCTACCTACATATATAGAAAAGTCCAGAGTTTTAGCTAAGAGAAGGTAAGCTTGGAAGTCTGACAACCAGTCTTAGCAAGGGTTATCAAATTACCCAGCTACTGGGTTACGGACGAAAGGGCACTTGTCCAACATGTAAAATACTGATATCCATCTGCACCTGGTTAGGCTAGAAGCCGACCCTAACTTAGTTTAATAAAGGCTAGGCATAGGCTAGTATAATATGACCTTATTATAGCCACATCAGAAGCATGCGCATTGATCGACGTGCTAAGTAATCACAGTTCGTTCATGGATGGGTAGACGACCAATAGTTTCGCTTTTAGACCCTTCCTTGCACTAGAGACGACGACAAATCGTCATCTCACTGCCAATTACTTACATTTGGGTAGGTATCGATGGCTTATGTTAAATTAGACCAGCAGCAGATATACACTTAAAGACTGCCGCAGACAGGCGCGACACGACACCGGTAGAACAAATTCCGTGAAGTTTTCATAGAAATTTTTCCACCAGAGTCGCGTCGCACCGTCCCGTTTGCGTGTCTGCGGGAGCCTGAAGGCCCGCTTCCACCACAAATCATTAAATACATTTAACGCCAAATTAAATTAAAAACATTGTTCTGTTTCTGTCAATCGTTTGTGAATGACAGAGACAGAGTAATGTTCAAAATACGTTTAGCGTTGAATGTATTTAGTAACTTGTGGTGCTAGGTGTATGGCAAATAATTTCATTTATTTCGTTACTTTCCATTCTATTGGACAGAATCAAGTGTTTCTTACTAAACAGACAACTGTGCTGCTGGAGTTTGTTTTAGTTTTGCTAAAGTACTAGGAAGTGGTGAAGGGTTGGCGTTTAGGAGGTCTGTCTTATGTAATTTTGACGTTCAAAAACTGCTAATTCTCAGCATCATTTTGAATAAATGACTTGATTTTTGGCTTGTGAAATTTTGTTCGAGCCACTGCAAAATATCTACAAAAATAATAAGCGTAAGAGCCTAGTATCATAATATTGTAGTTGCCATTTTTTTGCTGGCACGGTGATGTCCGGTTCAGTGGCGCATGCTAACTGCTCATGGCTGGACGTCCGCTGTTGAGATGTCTCGGTGGACATGTAGCTTCCGATGGAGAGGTCTTGATAGTTTTGTTAGGTGTTTTAAGTTTTAGGTCAGTATTTTATGAAGAAAACCTAGACTTATAGCTAAGTCTGAAATCACCAACTCGTCTTGATCAAATTTAATGTGGTGATCAATGCACGTGCCTTCTGTCTATGAGAAGAGGCTTTTGCCCTGCAATTAGATATACTATTGTAGAAAAGGAGACTGTTATTTTAACACAACTGTCCCACAGAAATATTTTTTAAACAGGGTTCAATCTGACTGATTCTGAATAAAGAAATGATGGACAAGAACTACCTCCGCAAAAAAAAAAATTGCTCAAAATTTGGACTTATTTGACTACTTTAGCGTTACCTCCTAAATCTTTTATTTTACGTGTCAACCCAAAATCATTACCGGATTTTGTTCCGGTGGTCTATTGAAATGCATTATTTTTGCTTGGTCGTAAAAAGGCGGTTTCGAATTCTTTTAACCAATCATTTTGCCCAAATCATATTCTGTCAATGAAAATTTAAATGAAACCCAAATATCAAGAGTATTCAAGTGTCGTACATTATGCGACAAAATTATGAACTACCCGGAAGCGCGATATCTTACAAATTCTGCTAACTTCCGGCCGTGAAACCTTGTTTAGGAAATTATGGGAAGTCTCCATTTGATACGCCCTTTTGTAACTTATACCTTTGTTAACGCTACGCTCACTTTAAATTAAAATATATTGTTGGAACTACGTCATCATCATTATTCTTGTTGAAATATTGTGACAAAAACTAACTAATTAGGCAAAAAATTAAATAACCGTAAAGATTCAGTAGGTAAAATTAAATACCATGAAAGTAGGTTTGGAATTATGATTTTGTACAAATAACTATTTACTAAGTAATGCTCGCGTTATTTTTCTCCTTCTTAAATCATAGACGGCTCGAAAATTATTCTGGATCTTTGCGTCTCTTTATAAGGTAAATGTTCACTTTACTAACCGTTTTTGCAAAAACCTAACTGATTCTTAACAAGATAACTATCATCTCAAGGCATGGCGTGCCTCCTTGGCATGTCTGTACATTTTAAAATTAATTTCGTCATGTACGAACACTGGGACACGGGCGTAAGTAAGTCAAGGTTGTAAATGCATAGAAAACACGCAGGGAGATATTCTAATAGCTAAAAATGCGTCTAGAGAGCCCACCATCTACTTTACCTCCACTTTTGTAAATATACCTACCTACAATCGAAATAATTCGCGAATTCACATTCAAGTTTCGACCAATTGCAGGCCACCTGTCCGCGCATGCGCGAGAAGCCTCCCAACTGCTGCCATTGCGGTCGACTCACAACTGTCACTTTTCCCGCCCTCTATATTATTATTTTTCACTCAAGATGTCCTCCAGATGCGTTTGTTTTTGCAAAATCTCAGCTGATCGGTTAATTAGGTGTTAATTTATTGTGTAATTGGTTTAAGTTAGGAATCTTGTGTTTTTCGTGTGAATTTTGCAGCAGATGTAGGTCAAAATCTTTCACTTCTGATCTCGCATCTATTAGGCTATGGTTTGCAA
The DNA here is from genome assembly GCA_963853775.1 of Xanthia togata. Lineage (NCBI taxonomy): Eukaryota > Metazoa > Arthropoda > Insecta > Lepidoptera > Noctuidae > Xanthia > Xanthia togata. Next base: position 2,976,869 of record OY970801.1, read on the forward strand.
GAAAACTTACTAAATGAATTATATCACAAGTTCGTTGTTTTTGGACCACTGCAGCAATGTTTCAAGTTAAATAAGAATATGGAATATTTAAATTACATGTCAGTAGCGCTAATTGAATTAAATATTACTTAAGTTATCATACTGATTTTATTGGCCCTGAATAAGAAGTTTTTTTTTTTTTTTGTATGATAGTCACAAGTAAGTGCTTTTATGCGTAGAATTGTCTTGTATTTTTTCGATTCCTACTGCACAGCCTAAAATAGTACGCTTTCAGTTTCACCTACTTACAGACATCGCAATAAATTGTTTTACAGATTGTGTTTGAAAAAAGACAGTTCAAAAATTTGATAGGCTGACCTGTCTGACATTACCCTTGATTATATTTTGCTTATTTTTTTATAAAAAATATTATAAAATCTTACAGTTCGTTTCTTGAGATAGTGCTGCAATCACTTTCTCACAAAATTACTGTACTGCAAAATCTTAGCAGGTTAATGAATTCAATTAGCAGTGTAATGAGTGAACTTGGGAATTTATCGTGAGAACTATACGACAGATGTAGGTCAGGTAGGTGACATAGTCTTTTTTCCTGTCAAGTTTTATAGAATAGTGAAAAATAGAATAATAGAAAAATAAATAGAATAAATTAGAATAGAAAGTAAAGTAGAAAGTGGAATAGTGTAATATATTTAGGTAATATCACCAAGATATGAAACGTTTATATGTAGTTCTTACTGAAAACTTCACCAAATAAATGATTTAATTGCGTGTAGAAAAATGTTATACCTACTCTGAAAACAAACTGTTGATACTCAGTTTGTAAGACCGTATTACAAAAAAAAAAAACCAGCCAAAAACAGAAGATCGTCATAGTCTACCCCTTTCAGTTTTCACATCTATTCAGACTACCTAGCAAACATTTGAACCCTAACTAATGACTGAACCCCTTATTTATTCGAGAGATAAGGTTTTCTCGTAACTCTACGCACATTCTCAGGTGGGAAATGAAAAGCAGAGCCCACATAAACAAAAAACATGATTTTCTCTATCTAGCTACCCTAAACAATAACCTACATGACTTCGGGTCGCCACCCGTCTAAAACCACACAGTTTAATTAACCTCGTGTTAAAACAAAAAGGTGAGAGTAATGAGGCGTGATGCGCCTGCGTCGATGTGTGGTCGAAGCCCTACGGTCACCCACTGGCCTACTGTTTGAGTATTAATGGGTAGATCTGTTTAGTTGTTAGAACGCACAAGAAGTGTTCATTGGAGAAAGTGTATTTTATTTTTGGAAGAAAATTATAAATCCCGTCAATGGTATAAGTAGCGCAGGTGATGAATAATTTTACAAACTGTTTGTACAAGTATGAAATTCAAATTTACCTACCTATGTACCATTTACCTATAGTAGTGTAAGCGACGAAAAATTGCAGGAACTGCAAAAGTAAGTAAAAAATAATCAAGGAAAAATTAAAATATACCGCAATTTCAGTCCCGTTTTCTAGATATACAAACTGCATAAGTAACTTTGTAATCCTTTACTTATGTAGTTCGTATAGCTAGAAAGGGTTTGAAAATGCCCTGAATGGCTTCGAGAAAAGATGGTACGGCCTTTGTGATTGTTTTGCTCAACTTGGTGGGGTGCACTGCCGTGCCCCCCCCCCCCCCCCCCATTTTTGTTGATGATGTTATGGCGTCATATAATGTTTTCAAACTATTCTCGAATTCAATTTTATTCCTTGAATCGCCAACAGCCATTTGCAGAACACGTTAGGATGTAGGATATATCCTTATCTCTTCACTTCTACATGATACTAAAATCCAACGAGCCTTCGCAGTTGATGTCCATCATAAACCTGAAAAGCTTAACATACCAAGTTGAATCCTATCATAGTATGAAAACCGAGGTTACCAAAAAGGGTTCAAAGAAATTCACTTTTGAGCATCATTCTAAAATACAGTCTAAAGCCCGCTTATTACATCATCATCTTTCATCTTCAAACGTAAGTTTTATAATGCCTAAAAGTGTATAAACCACTGCAGTTAACAAAATCAGAAAAGTATATGATATTCTTCAGGATATAATATATAGGTATGCTAGTTAAAAAGCAAAATACCTAAAACTAATTTATGATAGAAAATAATCACGAAAATTCCTCTAAAAATTTAATACCTCTATTTAAAAACATTTTTTTTTTTTTTTTTTTAATATCTTAACATTTTTAGTGACTTAAATGGTGCAAGAGGTCCTAAGAATCTTGTGGACCGCCACTAAGATCCGAAGATATATTAAAAAAAACCTAGGATCTAATAAACATTGTAACAGCGAATCAATATTCACGCTCTTAAGACCTAGTCCAAATATTTTTTGATATTCGAATAGCTCATCATGAACTATAGAGTTGCCATAAAAAATATGAATTTTAAATCTCGACTAATGAAAAAGTTATGCAACAACGCGAAATTTCGTGGGTATTCTGGTAAAGATACAATATAGATAATCCACCAATAAATAAGAAAGTGAGGTCCCATTCTGGGATCCAAAATATCTTCCTCTCCCACACAACAGTGGCTGTGGGAAAGTATTTTTTCTGTTATTATTTTTTACTGCAACTCAAAAACTCTTGTAATCATTAACATATAAAGGGCAAGGAAGAGTTCCGAGTACATCCGGTCTTCAGGTCCGTGGTACACTGGGTTGGAGGCGTAGATTTTATGAACTAAAACTATTTTTGAGGCTGAAATTAATAGACATTAAATAAGTTGTTTGGTTAAGCAGTATTTTTGTTACTGTCGTGTAACTGTGGAACGATAAGTGCAAGATAGAAACGGAAACCTATCGAAGCCAAAGTAGTTTCTAAGTAACGTTTACTAATCTCGACCTTGTGTCAAATATTGAATTTGATTAACAGTATTGAATTTGTAGATACTATCGGCGTTGAATTGTATCAAAAGAATTTTGTTGCCAAAAAACATATAACAATAGGTTATAAAACATTAACACAATAGTTGCTGAATATTCTACACAAAGTGAATAATTAGAAAATTGTTTGAGGCAATCAATTTTTTTTTGTGAGAAAAATTTCACTTTCCACTTTTGAGTAAAAGTGGCAAAGCGCATTTTATTTTTAAACGTTGCCCCAATCTAGGAGCCACTGCGCTAACCGTGCCGTAGTTTTATATTTATATTTTGATTCTAAGCTGGAATTTTGAAACAGTACTTTGTCGTTCCAGCTTCACAAGGCTGGGCTCTCCCAGTGTGTCCCGACCCTCAGCATCTCGATGTACCTGCACATAATGACATCCTGTGTCCAGACTCCAGTCTCAGCTACTCATAAGAAACTATTACTCTTTCTGATTCATTAAATTTATTGTATTGACTCTATAGAATATCAAATTATCAGACTTCTTTAACTAACTACTATCATGATATCCAAATATTTATAAGATTTATATTGATTTTAAATACTAAATAAAAAATTAAAAGTATGTGGTTTGCCTCAAATGATTTTTGTATCAGTGTACCTAATCATGTAGGTTAAAACTATCTCATTTGACAGTTACCGCAAAACGGAATGGAATAGAAATATAATGCTTAGAGCCGTCGCGTCGTCGCTTAGTTTCCAAGTCAGTTCAGTACGAGCCTCAAACCAAATGGTTGTCTTCAAGTACCTAATTAAATAGTTTGTTAAATATTGCTAAGAGTATACCAAGTTTGTATGTGTGCAAGAATATAAATACAGACATATTAGTACTGAAATGGTGTACCAGAACTCCATTAACTTGAGTTATTTTTATTTTCAACGATATTATTTTATGCATTTACTAACGATTACGATTACGATTTTTTATGGATTGGAAAAGGCTTTTATTAAGTTATTTGTACTTAAAATAGTGCCACTGAATCATGGCCGGTCTGAATATAGGCTCTTCGAACTTTTGCGCATGTTCACTCACTCTCTTGGTTCCTGAAAAATGTTTTTGCGCAGCCTCTTATGCAAAGTTCGGACTGGTCATGATTTATCGGCCGTATTGTACTTGTTTCATTTCAACCTCTAGTAAAGGCCGAAATTTCTGAATTTCTTAAATAAGTAAGTAGAATAAAGTCTAATAAACATAAATACCTACCTACTATTTTAGCTGTCTGGTTTCTCGGATGCTTTATCAATTTAGAGAACACAGAATATTACTATCCATAAAGTAGGCGCTTTACAAAAAATAGACGAAAGCTTAAAAAAACACCGCAAATGACCTCCAATAATTAACGCATAAAAAACGGCCACGCCGAAATACGCCAAAAAATTTAAAAATTGTATTATCCTAAATCAAATTAAAGGGCTATAACTTGGCAAAAATTACTCAGAAAAAACCCTTAATGTCCCATTTTTAGGCGCCAAATCGACCACCCTTTTAGTCACACTTAATAAAAGCAATAAAAAAGTTACGAAATATCTGGTAGAAGTAATTAAAGTAAATTAAGTTATAAACTTATAACTTGGGGCAAAATATTGGTCACAGTTAAATATTTTTTTAATAAAAGAGATGCGTTATTTCGATAAAAAAAGTGGTCAGTTCAAAATAGTCAATGTAAAGTTGCAGAACAAAAGAAACTTATATGAGGAAATTTGCAAACGTTACTGAATAAGAAACAGTCACAAATATATTTTAGTACAACGAAAAGTAGGGACTTTAAGAGGCTGATAATGAGAGATGTCCAGCATTAGGCTATTCAACGGGACTATCATAGGCTGGCGATGAAAACTTGCTCAGATCTAAAAAATATTCAAACATTTGAGTTTTAATGGTAAAATTTCATAACAATAACATTCCAATAAAAACGAACTAACAAGAATATCAAAATTAAGTATACGTAAACATATTCAACAGAATGTTCATTGGATCATCACCACCAAAGATTTAACTAAACATGCTGAATCCAACACTCAATCGTTTTACAATTTCAATACGGATTCCTAAAAAAAAATCATTTTATAGGACGGAAGCTTCTTTACAGTGTCGACACTGACTTGCACTATTTGAAGTGAAGTAAAAACTCCCATGGTGTGTCTATGGTGTGGGGATGGTAAAAAAACCCACCCAGGCACCATGACTGTGGGGGATTTGTGCTAAAAAGTGTGAGCTTAACGAGTGATGCTTGATGAATTAATTTGTAGCTGACAGGTTTATTTTATGAGTTCTTTGAGATGAGTATGGTGGACCAGCAACCAATACACTTCTAAAAATAATTGGAAAACTTCACATTTTGAAAGTGTGTACTTGACACATAGAATTTCGGGTTTAAGTATAAGTCAAGTACAATTCATTAATCTAATAGTCCATTTGTAAAATGGCACAACAAATTGGCATCCAAATGTACGTTTTCTGTTCCATATGTTTACATTTACATTAGACACTTTTGGAATAGACTATACGTATGTAAAAGAGATGAAAGTAAGTACTAAGTGCTATGACAATGATAGCAAGAAGTGACATTAAAACTTGTTTTTCCAAATATAGTAGTAAAAAAACAGATTCGTAAACTTAACTTCAAAAGTTCAAAATAAGTACTTTCTTTTAATTAATCAAAATACTCTAACCAAAATTAAGAAACGCCTTCTTGACACGTATCGTAAAAACGTCAAGGGTGCGGCGGGCAAAAACTCCGGTAGCCAAACTAAACCGGGTGCCACTTGACACCGCCAAGAAGTGTTTTGATAACAAAATAATAAATATTTGAAGTTATTTAGAAGGTCCCAAAGTGTTAACAGATGATGGGAAAATCAATTAAGACATACTTTCGGCATTCTTAGAGAAATAAGTTTAGGTGCCAAAAGAATATAAATAATTATATGTAATATATTATTCATTACAGAATCATACATATTTGTGTTAGTAAGTACTTAAGAACTATGTTAGTAAAACACAAAAAATAAACAAACGACATTAAGTAAAAATGTTAGTAAAAATGATTCCATTTACAAAACAGCAGTTTTTGTTGAACAAAGATATAAAAATATATAACTTTTTGATATAGCGCAAAATATAAATTAATCAATGTTGTGCGAGCTTTTTTAACCTCAAAATTAAAAAGCCTTTATCAAAACCCCACAGAATGTATCAAATAAACATTGCTAATTATAAACTTTTGTTACAATAAAAGCGTTAAAAATCATCCTTTTTCACAGACAAATCCTTTACAATGAAATTAATTCGCTTAAACTACAATAGGACAATAAAATATTCACTATTGTAGATAGACAAAAGACAGTTTTGCCGCCAAAAAGCTTTATTGACAGGACATTCGGTGAAACCACAAACTATTTACATTATGATATATAAACCTTATGACAAGGGTATAAAGTAGACCTAATGGTTTTCGGATGGCAGGTTTAAGGTTGTCGGAAAAGTGTCCCGCAGAGCGAAAGAGTGCGAGTGAAAAAGTTTTACTATTTTTTTCGCTTACTCGCTGATAGATACTTTAAAAAAATGATTTATTATTGCCAATTCATAAAAAGGATGAGGTTTGTGGTTCTTCCGGTGTGAATAAAAATTTTGAATTAAGAATTAATAGATCAAAGAATATTGTTAATTATTTTGTGAACATGTTCAAGGAATAGGTACTTAAAAGTTTTTTTAGCAGATGCGTGTTTTGTCTTCAATACTTACTCAGCGCCTGACCAGAGAAGCACAACATCTAGACTACACAACCCAGCACTTTTAGGCTCTTTAAATAATTTCAAATTGTTTATGCTAACTCTTAGCATAAATAATTTCAAATTGTTTATGCTAACCCTTAGCATAAATAATTTGTATCTATTTCTTTTCTTTCGTATTTATTTCTTGATGGCAAAGTTCCTTAAAAACTCTTCTGACCCGATTACATTACAATATATATACATATATTTAATTTTGATCATGGTTTTAAAAAACCATAATGACTCCACTGAACCCTTGCATTCCAACAAAAAAAGTTTTATTAATTTGCAAAAATCAACCCTTAAAAACAATATGAACAACATTGACTCTATCATCTATGACAAAATATTGACTATTAAAAATTAAACAGCCGCGTATTTTTCACAGGGAAGACAATCAAAAATCCAACGTTCTTTTTGTAAGGATAACAATAATAAAAGGAGTTGGCAACCCCGCAATTGATATTAAACTTTTTAATCTTGATCAGTGCAACATTGAAAGAATTCCAGGTTCAACTCACACATCAAAAATTCAATCAGTCGCAATAAAAATATAAAAAAATTATATCTTTCGACGCCCCGTTGCGCTAGCGCAGTTATAGAAACATTTCACCAGATTTAACGCCCAAAAGGCGGTGTTATAGGGTTTGCATAAATTTTATATGAAATACGAAATTATTATGTCATGGGAAACGTTATGGGCGGTCGGGGTTATTGTTTTTTTTTTTATATTTATGATTTTTATGACGTCATTATTGTGATTGTTACGAAATTGGGTTCGATGTAAAATATGTGAGAGCTTTCTCGCTAGCGCCAGGTCATCCCAATTTGATAAAATATAAAATATCCAAATCCCTGTATTTGTTTGATAAAATATATTAATTGTTCTTTATCAACAACTTAGATACATTTACATACGTTTTACGAAGAGAGAATATATATTTAGTCTCTTTCAAAGCTATTTCCAATCTCCGCTAGCTACAAATCACGATAAAAAAAACCTGTTACCCATTGTTATCTATCTCGAAACAAGAATATAAAACGGAAGTCCAAACAACCGGATACACAACCATAAACAAAAACTACCAATCAAAACAAATTCGAAATTAAACTGGAGTTAACCCAAGCACATGTTTATCAAAAGGGTTAACAATTACATAAATTAATACATCCTTTTTATATAAAAAGTATATGTTTTTATATTATTGTATGCGTAAAATCACTTCCTCTATCATTTGAGTGTTTTTTTCCCGCCATCTGACGCCATTTTTTCTTACAAAATGGCGGCCACATATGTCGTTGGTAGCACGTGTTTAAAAAGATATGTTTTTGGAGCGAGCGGCTTATTAGTCTTCATTTTAACCTGAAAATAACTTAAACAAATTGCAAATGACACGCTTTGGGCTGTCACCTCACGGCAAATTGATGCTGTGCAATATTTTGACCAGTGCGTGACAGATTGGGTATCAATTACTGAGACTCATCGAATTACATAACAGAGTTTTTTTTAGTTATGAAAAGATGCGACAAACTTTACAACCAACATAGAAGACATGACCTGTAGGGGGTTTCTGTTTATGACCTGTGGAGTTAATTTTTCCAACAAATATAACACTTTTGTTACTCTCGTATAACCTGCGACAGTTCAAGCAGTCTTTTCGGTGCCAATAACAGAAACTTGGTTTAGACCATTTATAGTTTTTAGTTATTTGGGGCTAACAGTAACGCTACTATCTGTAGGTATAATTACCCCGAAGCAATTATCCTCTTGTTTTTGTGATCTGATAAGAGGTTTTTTTTTTTTTTTGGGTGAGTTATCAGCAAATTACTTCTCCCACTCTGGGTAGAGCGGGAGGGCGTGTCAGACTCTTACTGACTAAAACCCACCCGTGTTCTTTCTGTTGCCTGTGCAATGCCAAGGGGCCACGGTATCCCTTTCGGGCTTTCCCGCAACCCCGGCAGGCAATGGTCTCATAGGATCCATTAGCTGACATCTCTTTAGGCGCGCGTTAGGCGGAAGATGAGGGAGCCATGGTGCCTCTCCAGCCACTCCTCAAAGAGGGGATCTCATAAGAGCCTCAATTCAGATTTCTATCTAAATAGTGAAAATAGTGGACGTTAAATAATTCGCACACATTACCTACTTACTCCAAATAATTTCGCTCGCACACGAGCATCAACTCAACTCCTCACTTTAGAACTAAAGTAAAAAAAAAACAATACGATCGTGACAGATCATCGTCATTATCACTGCCCTTCCAATTAACGCAGAATGTTAAAGAGTCACGTTTCCGAAGGTGTGAGGAATTTCCTTAACCATTTGATGACTAACTTTAGGCTATATCCACTTAAAGATCTTTAAAAGCTTCTGTCTCTTACATAATAATTTCATTTAAGGACTAAAGACAAAGGTGCCGTTGCCTTAGGCTTTCGTGTGGGGTATGCAAATTGAAGGTCTGGGGAAGTCAGTACGTGTGTTCAGGATATATAGTTTTTAAAAAGGAATATGACTCTTTTTGATGCACGTTTTTTATGCCTTAGATAAAGTTGCCGTATCTACATACAGAATGAGAGCTATTACGATCCAAAAATTTAAAAAAAAAGCGAAGCGCTCTAAATAGTGAAGGAAACCATCGTGAGGAACTTGGCATGTCCTTTTTTTTGGGTGGGTAATCATCAAATGTCGTCTCCCGCTCTTGGTGGAGCGGGAGGGCGTGTCAGACTCTTACTGACTAAAACCCACCCGTGTTCCTTCTGTTGCCTGTGCAAGGCCAGGGGGCCACGGTATCCCTTTCGGACTTTCACGCAGAACTTGGCATGTCCTAAAACCAAAAAATTAAAGACATGATGTGACATCCACCAACCCGCACTGTGCCCGCGTGGTGGATTACGGCCTACTCCCACTCACAAAGGCCTGTGTCCCACCAGTAGGAATATTATAGGCTGATACATTATGCTTACGATCCTCCACACCGCATGATCATCTATAAAAAATCAATGGGCTCAAAATCAAAGTATATTTTGACGAATTTAGCTGTAACTACTATGTCGGGTGGTATGGTATTACTTACGTATTATCTCCTCCATACACACATAATTGTATGTAGCGGTATAGCCACCGTTAACACAGATTAAACTTATGTTCACGCCATAATTAAGTTAAACCGTAAAAATAAGCAATTTCATAAAGAAACGAGTTTCACACTTTTGGCACTTTTCAAATTAGTCATAACCAAGCTGTCGGAAGGTCGTCAGTTGGGGTGATTTCCAACACTTTCGACTAATTTCTTGACGCGGGAACCGAACCTGGTACCGTATATTTATCGGTAAGCACGCGACTTCCGTACTGGTTAACAATTATTGACATTAAGATTCTCTTACTATATTTTGACGCGTGAAAATAATTTTTATTTTGTCTCTTTGAAAGATGATTTGCTAAGCTAGATACAGGGTGGTGTTCTTTCGTGTTTAGAATTGAGAGAAAAATTCATAAAAACCCTGCTTCTTGAATATTGTCGAATTTAGACTTTGTTAGAAGCTGTGTTTTACATTTCATTACTTTTGAAATCATCTTATGTGAAACCTTTTTCATTTTCCATCCTTATTGCTTATTTATTCTTTCTTGATTTTTAAATTTAGAATCTATGGTGTCTTGCATCTGATCCTTCCCCAGTTTGCTTCGTCCTGTTCTCCTTTGATTAATTTCAGATCTATTTAAAACCTGGTCAGTCCTTTTCTACTGGCCAATTTTTTGTACTTTTGTCTTCAGTTTTTACTCTTAATATTCGGAACATTTTCAATACATCAAAAAATCTCATCTTTTTTCGGTTCTTCCAAAAGCACACCCTGTTCACCTCCGGGTCTCGTTAGCGTGTTGATTTAATATCGAGTGGAGTTATTATTGTATTATTGCCGGCGGGGCTTAAATTACAACGTGCGGGCCCAGGTTCGACGCGGGGCTGAGCCACTTGCACCAACGTGTTTAAATGTTTTTTAAATAGTAGTAAGTAATCGGGGTTGGTGTGCATTAAAATGGCAGCTTTAAAAAAAGTATTTTGCTATATTATTTTTTTTCATTCAAAAGATTTCAACACATTGGATTGATTTTGTAGAGCCTGTAGCGGTTACACCGCCACATACGAACTACGCATCAAAGACATGACGTCACACAAATCCTGCATCGCGCAATTAGAGTTTACCGCGCGAACGACATAGATAAGACTATCCGAAATCAACAGTAGGGCAGTCGGCCCGCCGGACACAACACCCGTCTGGTTGGAGGATCCTCCCTTTTCTATGGTGGATGAGTGAACTTTACACCCTGTTCCTCATGCTCCTAAAAGCCTAATGAAAAAGCTCCCCTCCTATAGAAGTTCAAGGATTCTACTAGTAATCCCCTTAGATGGAGGTAGATATAGGACATAGAAAACCTAGGTCAATTAGAGGTACCGTTCCGTACCTTTTTTTTTTTTTTTTTTTTTTTTTGGGTGGGAAATCATCAAATGACGTCTCCCGCTCTGGGCGGAGCGGGAGGGCGTGTCAGACTCTTACTGACTAAAACCCACCCGTGTTCCTTCTCTTGCCTGTGCAATGCCAGGGGGCCACGGTATCCCTTTCGGACTTTCCCGCAACCCCGGCAGGCAATGGTCTCATCGGACCCCTTCACTCGCTGACACTCTTTGAGGCGCGCGTGGAACACAACGCGCCGTCGACCCGGGCTTGGTCCTTACCGGACGGCGAGCTACCCATTGCTCACCGTCCGCAAGCCCGCGCCTACGGTGGCCGGGAATCCGCGATCGATTCCCGACGCCCGGGGCGTCTCCTCCTGCGGCGGCTAGGGGCGTGAGGGCGCGAAATTTGCCTTTCCCTCACGCGCTCCGCCTCCTCCTTCGCGAGCATTACTGCTTCGCAGAAGGAGGTGACGGCCTCCCATGCCCTCTCGCTCCGTACCATGGCCTGGACCAGGGCCGGACGCGAGAGATCCCCGCCACCGATCGCCTCCACGAGGACACGGCGGTGCTCTGCCCAAGCCGGGCATACCTCCACCGTATGCTCCACCGTGTCCTCCGGGCGATCCACGCAGTGATGACACCCGGGCGTTTCCTCCCGCCTTATCCGAAACAGGTACCTCCCGAAACAGCCGTGTCCGGTGAGGACCTGCGTCAGGCGGAAGGTGAGGACGCCATGGCGCCTCTCCAGCCACTCCTCAAAGAGGGGACTTATCGCCGCAATAGTGGCGTGCCCAGCACTGGGTTGCGACAATCGCACTCTCCATGCCGCCATGAGATCCCGTCGGAGCTCTGTCCGCTGTGCCGCGATTTCTCGCGGCATCGGAGTCAAGCCCCGGCGTTTCGCCTCCTCGCGCCACTCCCAAATATGCGCGAACCGTTCCGTACCTGACCGCAGGCGGCACGACACGTCGCGGCGACGTGTCGCTAGCTACGGAAGGTATTTCATAGAAACTCACAGAAACCAGTCGTGTCCCCCGACCCTTGCCCGTTGATGCGCCAGCCCGCGTCGATGCTGAGCCAGTAGCTTTAAATTCCCCGATTAATAATAATATATTATCTTTGATCCAGCCTGTCCCAACTTGCTGTCCTCCCCCCAACGACGCCCTAAGCCGAGGTCCGTAACCCACAGGGGTTGCCCTTAGCGAGCGCTCGCCTAGTTTTAATTAGAATAGTTTGCCCCTGGCTGGAGGCTTTGAGTTTAGAAGCTTAATCTGTCGCGCGCGCAATTAGCAGACACAATAGAATTTTATTGTTATCTGTCTCCAATATGAGACACCAGTATTATAAAGGTTAAGGCAGCCGCAGAATTGTCCGGTTAAGTAGTCATCACCTCAGAGGTGAGCTACGAGATGCCCTAGTCAAAAAAAAAAAAACCAGTCGTGTCACGTCGCCTGCAGTTGCCTCCCGTGGTCGTTAATAAAATTTAATTTTTGAATTGCTTTTTTATTTTTTAATATGGACGCTTTAACGTTCTGCATCGTTCTCACCATGTATAACTTCAATATGAATAATGTAACCAATATTTTGTAACCATGTTTTGATTTAAAAGACTGTTCGTGGAGTGGAGTTTCTTGCGCGTTCTTCTCCATAGGTATCTACTACGCTTCGGAATTGGCAACTAGCTTCATTTTTCTGACTGACCGACCCCTTGATAATTCAAAAGTGCCTGTAATTGGTTTATTTTAAATAAATGCTTTGAGTTTGAGTTTGTGTTGCTATTCTTTCTTTCATTCTTTCTATTCCCCGGTTCGTTTTCCACCTGAAATTTCTCAACAGCAGCCCGGAGTCTGGATTTAGGTATGCCCGGTTGATGACTCGCTCCTTATTGCATGGGACTTAAACGTAACCTAACATAGCTGGTAAAATGTGGGTGTAGGGTGTACTATAGGTACACCTCTGCTTAACCCTTGCCTAACTGACAGTATTAACTATATCTAGGATCCTAACTTTAATGAACCTATTTCGGGCTGTGCTACCTGCAACAACAGTACAGTATATCTTTTAAATTTTCCAGGTTATCCGGCTCGGCACCAACCCAACTTCATGCTCAAAAAAGCCGATAAAACCTGCAAAATAAAAGGAAAACATTGGAGCCTACCGCACAGGAACACAGGCGGACAGTTTGTCCAATACTGAACAATGGCGGTGTTGGCACAACTGATGACGTCATCCGGCACAATGCGCGATGCGAACGTTGCCGTTGTTTGTACAATGTTCGCTTTGTTGGTTAAAGGGAAGCTCTGATGCTAGCTTTTTAAATGGTTTTATGAAGAGTAAGTTGTGTTTTGTTCTGCAAAAAATTCGTAACTTAAGAGTGTACCTACTTACCTACAAAATTTACTGTTTCTAATGTTCTGTTCTTACTTAGATCGGAGTGATAAATTTAATCCTTACCCCGCGTATGTGCGTTTTGGTTAGGACGAGGCATTAAGGCTAGCTTAGGCTCGATTTCTTTTTTCCCAGGAAAAAACAAGATGAAAACAGATTAAGAGCCCATACTACCTTAGCTTAAATTCACTTTTTATCTCACTCGCACCATACTGCTCGCGGACTGAGTGTGAGCGAGACGTAGTGGGGCACTGGCGGCTCCAAGGCGCCAGTAGTTTAGGTAATTGCTTTTTACGGTGAAAATAATGGTACTTAATTTAAAAAAAAAAAAAAAAACAAGACCTGCTATATGGTTAGTTCAGTTAGTATGCAAAGTTTCATGATCTAATTTGAAGTATTTTCTGAACACCAGCGGTTTGTAGTTCGGTTTGGAGGTAACTTTGGATTTTTTTTCTATGGAGAAAATTGTATGGAATCGTGTTTTTGATAATCATAATACTTAACATTAATCCTCAACTTTAACATATATTTATTTATTTATTTATTTAACCATTTATGTACACACATAAATAAACAGACAAGATGAAAAGACCGGAAATTACGTACAAAGCTAGGTGATGCTTATTTCTAAAGAAATCTCTTCCAGCATACCTGAAATAGGACAGAGGGTAAAAAGAGATGTAGTCACCGTGTGTAAGAGTAGAGAGAAAGTAAAATACATAAAATCAAAACAATTCACTCAATAAAATAAAACAAATTATGTGACAATATTATCTATTATTTATTTCAAAATTAATGCTGCAGTATTTTCGGCAATACGGAGGATCATGCTAAGCCATTTGAGGTAGTATAGGCTCTTAAGTGCTTACGCCAACTGCCCCATGGACTTGTGAATTCCAGTATTTGTGAAAATCTGTCAAAATATGTTGTTCAAAAACCCAGGATACTATAATTGCGTAACACACTTAGTTACAATGTGCCTTTTATTTTGTCAGTTCAACAACATTCATTGCGTTATTTACGTTGTTGAGAAGAAGATTTTTCAAAGCAATGGGTTAGCAACTTCCTCTAAAATCGTTTGAATTGTGATTGAAACTGTGTTGCTCTGTTGGAATGCTGGATTTTATGACAGGAGAAAAATCTAATAGAACAATTCAAATCCCTCTGTAAGCGAACCCTTAACACATCTGTTTATATTTTCAGCGGACAACGGACACTGTTTGACGAGAGCTGCTTATTGCGACCTCGTGCTGGCAGGGGCAGACAACATTTAGTCAACACTTTTTTTTATTTTAATAAACGTTGCGCCACTCTAGGAGTTTCTCCTGTATTGTGGGTGCGTTTACAAATATCTAAACTCACATGCACAAACAGCCAGATCCGGAGCAACTAATTGTAGGTCGTACAAATATTTGTTCCGTGCGGGAATCGAACCCGCGACACGCAGCGCAGCAGTCAATCGCTTAACCACTGCGCCAACCAAGTCGTCAACTGTTTTACTGACTCTGCAGCGAAAAATGCTGAACCGACGAAGATTGCTGCGTAATCATACTAATGTTTTTCCGAGAAAAATCCACAAAATGTGGATAATCAAGTTAGTAGCTTTTAAAAGTTGCTGCTGACTGACAAAGATTTGGAACGTAAAACAAAAACAACAGTAAAAATTCAAGCTGAAGCAAATTAATTTGTTTCGCCATTCGTTTTTCTCAGACCCAGTCAGATAGGAATTAAATGTCGACTCCATTTAGCTTATCATACCGTTATCTTATTTACAGAATAAACCATTTCATTTCACTATTAGTAAAATCAAGAGGAGATTTTCATTAAAAATTCAAAAGTAATTTATTCAATGATGAATCAGCACTTTTGATCGTCAAAATTACATAAGACAGTCCCCCAAAACCCCCACCCTTCACCACTTCCTAGTGCTGTAGCTGTTTAGAAGAAGTGGCGCAACAAACTCCCCAGCAGCCCAGCTGTCTGTTAAGTTAGAAAAAATTGATTCTATATACCTAATATGTAGTATGCAAGATAATTAATTACATTAGGCAAAACATAATTTAAATAGCCATAATGACAGCTAGCACACGCCAATATACCAACCAAAAACATAACATTTTCCAAATCAACCCCGCATTATATTTCCAAAATGTGCCTGACCCCTGCTTAAGCCCACAATATTTGCGTGGTTATTGTGCAGCTAATTGGTAGGACCGTGTAACATTGTTGTCACAACGGAATTATTTTGTTTCTTGTTTATTTGTATGTTTTAATCCAATCGCGGAACAATGGACAGGGTACCACTTACTCTCACGTTACTATTATACAGATAGACTCTCGCAGTATCTCAGGTAGACACTAACGTGATCTAAGATACCAATTAACCTCAAGTTGGACACTCAAGTGATCATCATCATCACTCAGGTACTCATGTGTTCAAAGACACATACGTGACCACAGATGCTGACGGCGTGTTCACAGCTAGGTGCTCACGGGATCAGACTAACGTGATCACTGGAAGACTACCACGTGTTTTCTTTCTTAATAAACGTTGCCCCATTCTAGGGATTTCTTCTGTATTGTGGGTGCGTTTACAAACATTTAAACTCACATACACAAACAGTCAGACCCGGAACAACTACTTACAGGTCATACAAATGTTTGTTCCGTGAGGGATTCGAACCCGCGACACGTAGTGGTGCAGCACAGTCAATCGCTTTACCAATGCGCCAACCGTCCCGTCACGAATACTTGCAACGACAATGGTCACGTAGCACATGACTCTCGAGTGAGATTCGGTGACTTTTGGATGACGGACTCATGCTGACACCTGTAGTGACACACATGCCTGACGCTGAAATACAACCTTCTCTTTTATAAATCATCTAAACAATGTTTTATTTCATCACATTTTAATATGGCAATCCCCTGCCATAAGCTAATCAAGCTAAATATTGACATTGTAATGATAGATGACATCATCTCATCAATTTTGAGCTCTCCCTTCAAAAAGCTCATCATTGGCTGGTCGCGTGACCAGATCAGTACGCACGTGCCTCAAATACTGATTAAAATTGTGTAATGGATACGTTAACGTAAAGTTGGGGTCCTGCCAATTTATATTTTTTATTTTGGAATAGCTAAACTAAAATAATATAGTTTTACTAGTTTCCCGAAGTTTTTAGAAAAGCATTGGCTTTTTTTCTCATTTCGTAGTTTGCAAAAAACGATTTAGTTGCTAAAGGATGCCACGCAGCGTCTTAACTGTTTACATTTTTCTTCATCATAAATCATACAAAAGTTAAATTAAAATGCTTTTTTTTTTGTGCTTTTTGTGCGTTTAACAAACGTCAAATATTTAAAAAAAAATGATAGAAATACTTGTGGGATCGACGCTGTGACCCTTCTATAAGAAATCAGTAAGTAACTGCCACTCCACTATTCAGATCCAAGTACCCCTTCATAAAATTCAATACACAACTACTTACATACTTACTTGCGGCCAAGAAACTGGGCATCTTAAATAGAGTGAAGCGATAAGTACTTTACGCCTGGACAGCTTTTAACCCTTTACAAAGCACAAGTCCGATCCTGCATGGAGTATTGCACCTTTGGGACGGCTCAGCTAAGTACCAACTTGCTGCGCTTAATTCGGTGGAACACAGAGCTAAGAGGCTCATTGGCGACGTTAAACTGGTGGATGCCAAGCTTCACAGCTTGGCTCATCGCCGCAAGGTTGCCTGCTTCGATCTTCTACAGATTGTACTTCGGCGAGTGTGCCCATGAACTCCACGACCTCATTCCACCGGCCCCCTTCTACCATCGGACATCTAGACGCACTGCAGGTTACCATCCCTACTTAGTTGATACTCGTATTCCACCAACTCGCACTAAGCGTTTTCAAACATCTTTTATAATTCGCACAGCAAAGGAGTGGAACTCTCTGCCTGCGTCTGTGTTTCCGAACGCATACAACTCTAATATATTCAAAGTAAGAGTGAACAGGCTTCTTCTGGGTAAGCTCAATCTAACGTCGACATTCAAGAGCAAACCCATCGTAAAATAAAAAAATAAACATAATTCAATACGTATAATAAATCGGAATTGGAGTTGCGGACATGACCCGCCCGTATTACCTACATACATAAATTCCCATATTTCACCACGTCACAGTTATTAGCCGCGCTAAGGGTGTGTCCACATTATTTCCGGCTCATTGGCTCAACAAGATGGGGTGTCAGCCCTTCTATTGGCAACAAATTATCGCTGCTGTTCGAAACTCATCAATTGATGGTGCGTATTGAATTAATTTGGTAGTGGATAGTAAATATATACAAATAGTTCATACCTATTTGCTTTTTGGGGGTAGGCAGAAACTACAGAACGCCGCCTGCACTACTATCCTTACATTTTGCTTCGTTGCGTTCGTTTCGTGAGTTTGTGTATGTGTATATCTTTTTGCTATGTGTAGACCACTGCTATGTTACTGATGTGGTGTGCAAGACATTTGTTCTTCTAACTTAAAAGACGAGATAAAAAGTCCAGGTCATGGTCTACCTATGTGCCAAATTTCATCTATATCCGTTCAGCCGTTTGCGCGTGAAAGCGTAACAAACAAACAAAAAAACTCACTTTCGGATTAATAATATTAGTTTTTATGTGCCCAATCGTCATAGAAACTTCAAAAATCTGAATGTTTCAAGTATTACAATCTATCGTTACTCATAAATTATCACTTTGTCTTATTTGTCTTAACTGCAGAGTTAAATTTATAATTGTCATGTTTCTCCATTCGTATTGAATTTCATACTAACTGGAGCTCTGAAAAGGTACAGCTAAATCCTTTCAAATATGTAGTTCGGCAATCCAACTAATAACTTAAAAGGAAAGGTCTGTAAAAGTAGGTAAGTGCTAAAGCAGATGTTTAAAGGATCAATACAATGCAGTTGCATAATTAAAGTTCTATCACAAATTAACTGAACAAAAAAGCGTAAAAATATTCCAAAACCTTAAAAAATTCAAACGTTCTAATTTCAATATTCAAAAACAACGGAATTCCTTCGGTGCCATGAATTAGTTCTAAATAATTAACTTCTTATCGGCGCGTGCGCTGCACCCCTCTTCAAAATAAAAACCCTTCGTATTCAAATTAACAAAACATTACAGTGTATTCCTGCTACAATTATTTTATTCGCGTTTGTTGAAAAAAATCACCCTACTTTTTACTTTCAAGTGAAAACTAACCATCTGTCTCTGCGCATAAAGTTAATTTTCCATCAGCCAAATCAACACCATTATTTTCAAAATCAAATGCACTTTAAGTTACACGAAATAAGGTTTGTTTTGCTTTGTATTAGGTGAGGTGGTGTCGGTTGTAAAGTGATGCAAGTCAATATGAAGCAAAAAGGTGGCACGCGCCCTGCGTACGCGCAAGTACGGGGTATCTTCCCTAACCATCGGAGGGTGGGATAGGGATGTCACCGTGGTTCTATCGAAATTGAATTAAAACGTTGGAGCTTTCAGAAATTATGATTAGAATCTATTTATTCGGTTGGTCTGAATATGCTCCAAATGCATGGCTATATAATTCAGTTTGTCGTTTGACAAAAAAAAAAACTATAGTCTCGTTCAATGTATTTAAAAATGAACATTATGTCACATCCCATAAATTACGGATTTCAATGTAACTAACTTACATTGTTTGGCTTGTTGATGAATCAACGGAACGTTGAATTTCTATTATATGTTATTGTAAGTAGCGACAGAAGCTGAGCAAAATCTACTTTAAAAAAACCCTTTTATAATCACCAATTCGGTTATCATACCACCACGCCCAGTTCCTAGTTTCCGACTGATTCTTTAAAGAAGAACTGGAGCTTATAGGACTATCGACAAAAAATATCGACATCAACTCCCATCTCTATGATGGCTCGTGTCACAGGGCGAGGCGCAAGCGCAGGTGCTGTTCCGCTCGCTCGTCCATGCCCACTGTTGCCCACACCTGGGCAGATCCAGCGATTAGGATTTACGTACTTATCTACTTCACCTACAATCTTTTTAACGTACTTTTTATTTGTTTTAAAGAAGTGAACATTTTATGTCGCAGCATAGTGTTTATTTTTACAGAAATATACAATGATTCCTTCAGACCACAGTTGTTTTAGGTGTAAAGAAAAACTGGGAATTAACATTCAGTGAAATGCATTGTTAAACAGATTGACGTCTTCAAACATTTTTTTTTTTGTGTTACAAGTACATATTGCCATTTATATACGGCTGATAAAGAATGAAATGTTTTAAAGAATATAAAGAGTCAATTTAAATTGATGTTCTTATATATCCTAGGCAAACCATTTCTAAATATTGCACCTTATATTAAAATGAAAAGACAAAATTAGACAGAAACAAGCATCAGGTCACTTTTATTTTTGAAAGTGTTTTTGTACCTACCAGTCCACCATTGTACTCTGCCACTCTCAAAATTAACCATTAAGTATAATTTTACCTTCACAGTTAACATCTCAGTATCTCCGTAAGTTCCCAATTCGCAGTAATGGTAACACACCATTCAAGTTTAGCCGGTGTTTAGCCAAACAAAGGTTAATGACAAGCTTGGCAACCACCGCGGTTCCTGTGTTGCTTTCGGTTACAAATCGATTGTGGTTGCTCAGATTGAAAAGAACCTTGTATTTGTACGGCAATTTCTTTTTGAAGTTTATTGGAGATCTAATTGAGATCATTAGCGTGTTTTAAAAGGGGTGATGTACTGAGATGGTTTTAAATTAAAGAGTATTAACTGTGGCATCGTTTTTACGAATAATGTGTTTTTTTTTTAAATAGGTATGCTTCCGTATTATTGTAAGGGTTTAAATGAAAGCCTTCTTATTTACTGTCGTAGTCTGTATCGACGTATATTTGTAGAAACCGAGAAACATCAATGAATACAGAATATATTGATTCAAACGTCAGCACTAACAATCTAGATTCTATCGTGACAAAAACATCATCTACGAAGCCAGTTGGCAGGGATGATAGCGGGCTGACCTGCTCCTATAATCTTATATACAGGGTGTAAGGGACAGCCCTCCGCAGACTGATGGGGTGAATTCAGTATATCATACTAAGATTACCGGTACATGAAATTATTTCAGGAACGTTATGGGAATCCAATGAACCTGATTTGTTTTATTAACCTACACGCAATGTATCGCTACCGATGCAAAACGTACGTAGCGAATGGAAGCGCAGCGAGCTTTCGGACGCCCTCCCCGGCCCCCGCGGTGGTTGAACAGCTGATTTCACGCGTAGTTCGTTAGAGAATTTCAACATTCATTGCTGTTTTTTTTTTATTTTAGCTGTTTTATTTACATCAATTGAGTACTGCGTACAGAGAATGTAATTTTACATTGAAATAAAGAAATAGTAACTGAAAACCCGATAACAAAAATGAAAATTTTCAGCAGCAGAATGCACCCTATTAGTTTGCGGAGGGCTGTCCCTTACACCCTGTATATGTATACCTACTAGCTTCAACCCACGACTTAGTCCGCGTGATAATTTGGCCCCTGACCCACCTTGACGCATCGCCGCCCGCGCTAATATTTAGTTTTCGCTTTGCGTTCTTTCTGGATTTTTTTTCTTTTTCCTCGGCTCTTGTAGGGTCGTAGCATGTTTAACAGCTTATAACCATTCTCAAGAATTGGGCAATCAAATGCAAAAATATTTTTTCAAATCTGACCAGGTGTTCCAGAGATTAACGAGTTAAAAAGAATTAATAATTATAATATATTTTATTGATATAAATATATTTGTATAAATTAGGGCACAAAAAGATAATACATAGGATAAGTACCTATGGCAAATAAATAAATATAATAACAATCATACCCCAAACCAAATTAAAATAATAATTCGTTATTAAAATATATTTTTTGGTCGTTCATATTCAGGAACAAGAAGGACTTTTCACTCAGGAAGAGCCGATACAATGGTATTGGAAATTATACAGTATGTTACAATATTACATACATTAGGGGTCCCAAGTAGGGTTGCCAACTTTTTTTTTATACCAAATATAGTATTATAGAAGCCAGTGCCTGTGAAAATATAGATGTTTCAAAAATATTTTTATTATTTAAATGCATATTTTTCTACTATGAACCTTTATTAATTGTTTTTTAATCATTAATTCACTTTAAAGTAGGGTTGCAAAATACCATTAATTCATATTAGATAGATGAATACTGGCCCTACCTATTGACATCTCGACATTTTGTATTGAAATAAAAATATAGTAGTTTGGCCTACTATATGTTTCTTTAGAAATATACGATTTAGGCCTCTAATAAAGCAGGATACTATATTAAATAATAGGGTTAGCAACCCTAGTCCAAAGTCCCGAGAAAGTTCTTGCGGTTGAACAAACGGTGCTCCTTGTAATTAGGCCATGAAAAAAGCGTTTTTACTGAAACGACAGCGATAAAAGATTCCAGGCTTTGTTTGTCGCATCACCCGTAAACCAATAAGCAGTGGTGGCTGAGTAGTAACACAGGCACCACAGAGTTGTAGGTCTCAGGTTCGAACCCAGGCAGCAGGCGCTTTATTTTGTGTAAATAATTTCATCACCACTGCTCTCAAAACGGTAAAGAAAAACATCGTGAGCAAACAGGCATGTCCTAGAACCAAAAATTCGAAGACATGCGATATCTACCAACCCGCACTGGGCCCGCGTGGTAAATTACAGTTTACTACCTCTCGAGAAGGCTTGTGTCCCCCCAGCAGTGGGAACATTATAGAATAATGCCGTAAGCCTAGCTGTGACGAGCCCATCTTTTATTTTATTGTTCTGGTGCGCAGCCGCATGTCCATGTTTAGCAGTATCTTATAAAAGGTTGGCTCTTTCCAAGCCTGGTTGTTGTGACATGTCCCTTTAGTTTTCAACCGACTTCTGAAAGGAGGTCGTCAATTCGGATGTTTTTTTAAATCTATGTTCGGGCATAACTCCGATATCTAAAGACGGATTTGAAAATACTTTTTTTGTTTTAAAGGATATACTTTCGCGATAGTCCCATCGTCATCAGGTCAGGATCTGATGATGAGATCCTGGAGAAATCGAGGAAACTCTTCAAATATTATAGGCACACCTATAGCGATTTGTAGTAACTCGTGCAGTTGCTCTCGGAAAGCACCATTTGGTGAAGTGAAACTGATGATGAAGGCCACGATGGCCACGGGAACTGCTGAATAATAAGTATTTCACAGGTTACGATTCGATAACTTTTATATGGTTGCCAAGCAATTTATGCTCGTTTCAATGCATATGGAGAAGTGAGCTGATGGTAAGGGATAAGAAGAACTCCTCAACGATTAACGTCCCTGCATCGGGAAAAGCAATATTTTGTAAAAGGTGATGAGCAGTTGACATTAGGCTAATGTAACTTAGATAAATTACAAACTGACCCACTAAAAAGCGATCCGAGAAATAAGTAATTTTTTGCTTTGTAGTGCTTTTTTGGAAATCGGTTGTTTTTTTTTTTTTTTTTTTGTAAAAGTGTTAATTTTTAAGACCACGATGGCCCTGCCATCGGCAGGCATACCTACCTAATCACTGTCATAAATTATTTTCTCACTTTTACATCAGAAAGGATGATTTTTGAGGAAACCACACAACATGGTGCATGAGTAGATAGTTCAAATGAAATGTATCGGTAGCAACAAGTGAACGTGTGCTCCTTCTCTGTGGGCGGTTAGCAGGCGGCGCCGCGGGCGACGGCTATAGCACGCAGTTGAACGCGTGCCGACTTACTATTTAGTAGCCACAGAGTAGTTATAACAGAGGTATCACGATTTCCAGATGGATAAAAATTAAATAAGAGAAAATCAAGGAAAAACGATTGAATAGAAAATAAAGGTGTCATTTACCAACATTGTTGTTGAAAATCCGTTGTCTTTCGCTTCTGGGTGGGTGCTAATAATTGCGACACAGTAACTGAACTAACGCAGTATTACACAACAATATTGTAATATGTTTTTGTTCCAATAAAATATTTAAATTTATATTAGTTGTATTTCATGATGATGAATAACGTTTTTGACAAATACTCAATTGCTTTACTATTATGGTTTTTTTAGTAAAATCTCGGGCAATATAAGTATATGAAAAATCGTTAGCAAAACAGCCTCCTATTAAATCAAACGAAAAGGTTACCATGATATGTTTTCCTTGTTGGTCTTCATCTAATAACTCTAACAGAATCAGAATCTAGAAATTAACAAAAACCCTAATATCCCTTATTATAAAGTCTCTACATAAACAACCTTATCTACCTTTATTTTAGCGACACGCGCGGTCGATCTGCGGCGGACAGCCGGACAGGCGGACAAGCGGACCACCCGATCTCTAATCAAATCAAAATCGTGCAGACTTTATTCAGAACAACTGGACATTCGAATACACAAGAACTGGACGCGGATTCGCGTCCGATAATTTTGATTACTGCATTTTTATTTTCAGGTGTTGGATCTTTGATTGAAATAGAAATAACTATATAATATAAAAATTGCTTTTGACTTTTAATTCCTGGGGCAAGATATTCTTGAAAATTTAAATATTGAGTGTTGTAGCAGAAAAGAAACACTTAAAAGAGACTAAAGTTCAAGATAAAAATGTTGTTTTCAATAAACGTTCAAAGGTTGATCAGAAACAGAATCCAATATTATGAAAGAGGAAGAGGACAAAGAGAAACAGGTAGCCCAATACATATCTCTTAATACGAGTACAACAATATAACTGCAGCTTATTTCAATTATGATAGTAATATGGTGTGTACTCAATAAATAAATAAATAAATAAAAAATAAATAAATACAATTTCAATATATTGTGGACAAGAGCATTAATGCACAGCAGAGATGTCAACAAACCTTTGTGTTGCCAATCCATACACACAGACACTCCACGATTTTCTATATAGATTTCATTGGTAGCGGCGCGTGAGTGCTTCCACTTAATCCAACTTAATATCAAATTACTTAATGGCTGGCCAATGAGGATTATTAGGATTGCTAACAAGTCAAATTTCCTACAAATTACATCGAGATAAACTTATAAAATTATTGTATTTTTGCAGGAGAACAATGCAAAGTATCAGCTGCTTGTTATCCTGCGCCAGCGCAAGTGGGAGACAGTTGTGGGGAATGGTAATCGATGGGGGTTAGGGGAGGAACCGTTACAGGCACCTGTACATTTGGCGTGTGTCAATCTTTTCAGGCATAAGATTTTTGAAGCTTAAAAATGATCATTTGTCTGTAAAATTGATATCGAAGGACAGTTAAGTTTTCAAGACTCGTAGAATGCTTATGTAGTCATGTAAAAGGCTTTGGAAGAGCAAAAGCTAGCTAGCGAAGGTTGCTTCAAACCCAAAGACTGCTGTAATAGAACCATGTTATTTGAAGGAATTAAATAATAATTCTTCAGGATACAAAAAGTAGAGTACATAATTCCGACTATATTCAACAGTGGTCATCTACTGGGTTCGAATAAAATAATAAATATAATAATAGACTTATTGTATTGATACGAACAGAAGAAGAAAAAATAACGTTATCTTACTTTGAATAATGTAGAACAATCCCGAGCGCAAAGTTTATTGCAAAGGATAATCCCTTCATATGAGGAGGTATTCCTCGAAGCGCTACCATTTTGAGGCGCTCCTAATGAGGCGCTCCTTTTTTATTCCTCGGAGCGCACCTTTTAGTAGCGCTCCCGATAGCAATTAAAAATATTAAAATTTTATTCCTCGAAGCGCGCCTATGATTAACTTCTGAATAGAGATAGGATACTAACTGAAACTATCGATAATAAGTAAAACACGTTATTTTATACAATTTGCAAAAACTCTGCACTCCTTGACCATATATCGGTAAAAAAAAAAAGTGATCCTGTGTGTGTAAACCTATTTTTACCACCACCCACACCACCCACGTTTAAAAATAGGGAAGAGCATGAAGTAAACGTAATAAATTATATTTTTAAAAACTCATTTGTGCATCATATGTTTTTGCTTTCGGCACTATAATGTGTATTCAAAGAGTAACGTGTATTCAAAGAAGATGTTATTAATAAATAAAATGCACAGATATAATATAAATGATATGCGTATAATAATCACATTGCAGCAGGACCTACATAATAATACAAGATTACTTTGTGTGGTGTTATCGTAAATACAGTTTGTATAAACGTATCATAAAAAAAAAAAAAAAAAAAACGTTATGAACGTGTAATATGACATAGCAAAAACACCTGTCAACATGACGGCTTACATTATAGCAATCCAATCCAAAAACAAGTGAGTAAGCGAGAAGGCACATTACATAATGTAAGGCGACATCTAGCCTGCTTAGTCAATGAATCTATAAGACTTTGTTGCCGATTATTAATTAGAATTTTTACCTACTACTCTTAACGTTGTTGTGTGGAGATTGATCAAGCATTCGTAATGCAAAAAAAGTGTCTAAGAGCTATATTTGGGTTGAAGAAAATAGAGTCATGTCGTCCATTCTTTAGGAAATATAACATGCTAACTCTACCATGTATTTATATATTAGAATCCTGTATATTTGTTTTTAAACATAAGAGACTTTTTGAGCAAGCGACAAGCTACTACGCCCCACGATCTATGTATACTAATAAGTTATTTCAACCGAGGACGAATCTCACATTTACAGGTAAAAACAGCTATATTATGTGCATAAAATTGTATAATAAAATACCAAATTCCATAAAAATGCTACCATTTTCTAGATTTAAAAGTAATTTGACGAGGTTTTTAATTGAAAAATGCTTTTATAGTGTACATGAGTTTTTGGATTATTATTATTATTTTTTTTTTTTTTTTTTTTGATTATTTTTATTTTTTTTGGACAAAACTTACAATTTATATTGTAAGTTTTGTAAATTGCATGGTCGTGTGTCTCCAAAAATTACTTAGTGTTAATATTATTGTGGTGAATCTCTCCCATTGTTGACATGGTTATTATTGACATCTATGATTATTATTTTATTATTACTTACCTATTAATTATTATTTTATTCCTTATATTGTCATTTACTTAATTCAATAATATAATTTTAATGGGATTATCTGTTTAATGACTGCATGATTTTGATCAATAATAAATTTAAATAAAATGTAACTTTATTTTATATTTGCACGCCGAAATTAAAGGCAGAATAAGAGAACAATTTTGTACATTTTACCAACCTTCTGTACCTTATTTTGGCAAACAAATGATTTTGTTTTTTTTTTTTTTTTAACACTGGTAACTATTATATATATTAAGTCACGATTCTCACACAAAAAAATAATTATTAAAAAAATCAAATTTAATTTCTTTTTGTTTTGTTGTTCGTCACTTTTTTTTTTTAACTAATCTATGGTCATGGAGTATAGAGTTTTTGCAAATTGTATAAAATAACGTGTTCTACTTATTATCGATAGTTTCAGTTAGTATCCTATCTCTATTCGAAAGTTAATCATAGGCGCGCTTCGAGGAATAAAATTTTAATATTTTTAATTGCTATCGGGAACGCTACTAAAAGGTGCGCTCCGAGGAATAAAAAAGGAGCGCCTCATTAGGAGCGCCTCAAAATGGTAGCGCTTCGAGGAATACCTCCATATGAGGCTTCTGATTACACGTCAATAAATAAAATTAACAAAAATTAGATAAGAAATCACAATAACACTTTAAAATAAGACCGGATACCTTCACGACGAGCTGACAGGGTGTAGGCAGTTTTATTTTCAGCGGCACAAGCGCATCCCACCGGAAGTCGTCTCGATACGTAAGCTTCGACAAATTGCGCCACTTCCGGATAAAGATGGACGCTCTTTTCAATGTAATTTATGTCGTGAGAAGTTTTTAAGCATCTGATTTGATTTTGCATATTTTTTTCTTTCTGAAGGATGGACTATAAATTTGTTTTTGAGGAGGGGAACTTTTGTTGTTCTTTGTTTGATACCCTTTGAGCAAGTTTTCTACAAGTAATGTTTACTTTAGCGGGTTTTTTTGCAACAAGTTTCAGACCTGTAATACGAGTAGGTAGATATCTAAGCAATGCAATGAAGATGATGCAAGCTTGCCTGAAACTGAAAGTCTTAGGACCTCCTGTAGACCTGATAATTACAACCTATATCAGCGTAGGTAGTTGCTAACTTGGAACCAATGCCTAAGCACCAGGATCTCCTTCAAAATTCTCAAAACCAGCTGATTCACAATATTTTTCTTAAATTCCCAGACTAATATTAAAATATTAATATTACCATAAATTGTCTAAAACGAATAACGTCCCAATCATCCAAAATTCAAATCGGCTACTTTATATTTTTTCTTTAAACTTCATGGGACATTTTTCTTTACAAAAAAACTAGATTCATGATAAAAGGGTTGCATTTTATATCATTTTAAGTGGTTTTAATTTGTCACCCGGAACGAAATTAATATAAACGATAGAAATATGTTAATTTACTATTAAATAATATGTTTTTAATACATTTTCTATCATCGACGCATGAATTATGCCTATATTATGTTTTTTAAGAAGCTCTTTCGCTCTGTGGGATATTTTTGACTACCGACGATTTAAATGCCGTTTAGAGAAAAGAATAGATGGAAATGATAGATATACGGGTGATAAATTTTATTGGAATTGATATAGGTAAATGCTGTAGGAATAGGTACTTGAGGACCATAACAAAGGCTTTATAAGAGAACTTTCTGCCAAGGATAAGGTAAGTTGAACAGAAAATAGGGAATACTTATACCTACACAGAATTGGAACGATTCTTTATACATATCTACCATTCCCAATCAAAATCAAAATTAACATTTTTCATTTCATATAAACCTACATGGGCACTTATGAAACGTCAGAAGCTAGGTGCACGGTTCCAATTGGTCGTTTCCAATGGAGAAGAGACGGCAAGAAACTCCACGGTTGCTTTTTCAAAAATAATTGGCTTTTAAAAATATTTTAAAATAACGGTGTTAATAGGTAATGGGAAGACAGTTTAGTTAGTAGAGTAGAGGTAGTAGTTGTGTGCCTTAGTACCAAACGGTACTTAAAAAAAATAGAAAAATGGTTAACAAATCCACTAAGCCTACAACGTTCTCACATTCAAAAATAGAAAAAAATATAAAAAAAATCTATCTAATATCTTTTGATAAAATTCAAATCTATGAAAAGGTTAATAAACACAACAGTTATTAAGATTTTCCCCAATACAGTCAATATTTTTTATTCTAAAGACATACTATAAATCACCTACCTATAACATAGATGACACCTATCAAAACGTTTTGTGTTTTTTAACCAAAACAAAACCTGTCAAAACCGCAAAACAAGGGAGAAGCATCTTGTTTCCACAAAAACTTTAATAATCTCATATCATATCACAGTTTAGATTTACGAGTTCCCAGCTGAAAGTGCGACCGTCCCACGCACGATAACTCAGTATTGCTTTATTTATAGATTAAGGAATATTGTATTTTGAAGAAAAACGACTCCGCTCTGAATTAAAAATAAAAAATGTTTTTCTCTTGTTTGTGCTCGCTTCGTTCGTACTCACTTTTAAAATCACGGCACATATTTAGGAATAAAATCAAACTATCCATTTTCCTTTTAAATTAGGAACATGTTTCTTTTGCTTTAATACAGTATGGCATAGATATTCCAGCAGAAGTTTTAAGTCCAAATCAAACGTAATTAATTGTATACTGTAATTGACATAGTGATTATTTTATTATTTTATATTATTGTTAATGTTAATATTATTTTTTGTGTTATTAATGTAGGAAGACAAAAATTTGATATAATAATTTATTTTTTTAAAGCTTTGACTATGTCTATTTAAAAATTTGCACGACTTGAAAGTCGAATATAGTGAAACCATATAAAAATTTACCATATACAATGTACCTATATTCTGGCAAATAAAGAATTCATTCATTCATTCAACGTATTTAAAAAACTGGCCAAGTCCGAGTCGGACTCGCGCACGAAGGGTCCCGTACCATTATCTATAAAAACGGCAAAAAAATACATGTCTGTTGTAAGGAAGCACCCCTTACATATTTATTTTATACTGTTTTTAGTATATTTTGTTGTTATAGCGGCAACAGAAATACATCATTTATGTGAAAATTTCAACTGTCTAACTATCACGGTTCTTGAGATACAGCCTGGTTACAGAGGGACGGAAGGACGGACGGACGGACGGACGGCCGGACAGCGAAGTCTTAGTAATAGGTCCCGTTTTTACCCCTTTGGGTACGGAACCCTAAAAACTAAACCTAAAAAAATTGTTGCCTATAATGACGCTCTCTTGGTAATAGGTAGCTAAGACTGAATTAATAATAGTTATTTGTTATACAAGAGTGCAAAGTTGCTTTTTAACCGCGTGTTCAATTTTGATGACCGAGCAAGCGAAGGATTCTAAAATTGAATCACGAGCGCAGCGAGTGATTCAAAATTAGAATCCTGAGCGTTAGCGAGGGAATCAAAAGAGCACGAGGTGAAAAATCTTTGCACTCGAGTGCAACACGTAACTTTTCATTCCACCTCAGCGAGGAAATGACTAAATGCAAAAAAAGCTCATTTGCGCATTATTAACAGTTTCAGTCAATTCTGTTGGCGTCAAGCAAACTTCCTCGTCGCTAGAATCACTCATTTTAGTTTTTTCACTTGTTTTCAAGTTTCTTGTTTTTAATATACCTAAGGTTTAACAATGACGTGAAAAAATGCCGCGTAAAGAACCGCGTACAAAGCAAATTGAAAAAAGAACACCAAGAAGGTTCCGAGTCTGAGTTTTTAACAAATTAAAAAAAAGTTGTATGATATATTCGGCACCATAGAGGTAGCAGTAAATAGGTTTAATGTTTTTTTTAATTCACAAACTTAGTGCACACGATGTTCTAAATTCAATTTACTTTATCCTCTAGAGAATAAAAACGGCTTTTCCACTCAGATACTGAAGATTAAAAATACTCTTTCCGAGATGGTGGGATGAAAAAATGTTTATGGTGCCCAGCATCATATCTGCCTAATCAAATTCTGTGGCGTCACCCGAAAGGACAGCCACCATTATTTTTCCATAAATCAAATACCTTTTTATAACCTCGACGACAAATATAAAAATGTCAAGCGTTGCCGCCGTATAAAGGATGTCCATATTTAAAAAGCCGTTTGCATCCCATATAATATATATTTCGGTTTTCAAATTCGGAATAAATTTTGTGTCACCTGCGCCGACGCAACCGGAAGAAGATGTATGTGTCTCTCTTTTACGTGTATGGCGCTGTCTCGTTCTCATCTGTTCTTTTATTATTTGTTTTACTATTGAGATTCGTATCCAGATAATCTTTATACTAGTTTTATAAGCGATAAATTACTGAAGGCAAAACTTTGGTGATCATTTCGTAGATAAATGTTGTAGTCATTTGTAGGGACACCGTTGACAGGTGAAGAAAGTCTTAATAAAAAATGTCTGCATTATAATTGCAAAGCAAGAACGAGAGTGATAGGTAGCTGAAATTAATTCGTAACACCTTGTAATTATTTCAAGTTCTGTAGACTGATTAACAGACACCAAGATTTGTAACTCGTCCGGCAAAGTGCATCTTATTAAAAGTGCGCCAAAGTGCATAATAGAAATATAAATTATGATGATTAAGATATGCTAAAAATCAACAGTCTATAAATCTTAGTTTCTTGTAGTAAGCAATGGCAGTTACAAGATCAGAGTGAAGTTTTTAATAAAAACGAATTTATCATTAAAACATATCAAAAGAAATAACTCATCTTTAATTAAGAGGTCTTATACCATTTCAATCTTCATAATTTAGTTTTCTAAATTTTTTACTAATTCAGTTTACGAAATATTATCATCTTTAACAAAAAATCCTTTTCCTTTTTTAATTAATACACTATTGATGTTCCTGGCCCCGCCTTTCTTCCGTTTCTTGAATTAATTCTAACAACTTCATCATAACTCATTTTGCTACCGAATGGGTGTTGCTTATAAAACCATTATTTCTTTTTTAATCAGAGCTAGTACTAGAGATTTGAGGAAGAGCGGAACTTCGTCTTGCAAAGTTTTTTTTTTCTCGATAATATTTTTATCTTATTGATTATTGCAACCACTGAACTTACCTAAGGCCTATTCTCGTACTTAAATACGATCAAACTCTTGTCGAAATTTTATCTTAGTGACAGTCAGACCAATGTAATTTTAATGCAATTATAATTTAATGTTTTGTGTTGCGTTATGTAAATTATCTTATAAATTATTGTATAGAATCATTTTTTTTCCTTACTGAACAGACAGCTGTGCTGCTGGGGAGTTTGTTGCGCCACTTCTTCTTCCCAGCAAAAGCACTAGGAAGTGGTGAAGGGTGGGCGTTTTGTGGGACTGTCTTATGTAGGTAACTTTGACGTTCGAAAAGTGCTGATTCTCAGCCTAATTTGAATAAATGACTTTTGAATAAATGACTTTTGAATTTGAATTTGAATGTCAAAAACTTGTCAAAAATGTAAATAAATCATTTAGAAGTTTGATATATTGAAACTGAGAAGAGTACTTGAACGTTCTTCAAAATACGATAATTGCCCCTCCGATAGGACTGTATATCGTCAATAGTCTCATTTGATTCCGATGATTTTTTGGTAAATTTATGGCCTGTGACGGCTTAGATTTCACGTTTTTGTTTAAAAAATAAATCTGGTTAATATTACTTACAAGAGCCAAAAAAAGCCTCATTTTATTATATTATTATCTCATTACTGCTGATTGCTATTAGGCATATTACACACAGCTCTTTCCCTACACTCCTTATAAGCACGTTCACAAGACAAACACCCACAATTCCCAACAGTTTCACAGGAACATTAGCAACTCGTCTAATTGTGAAGTTTCACTTGCATTTAAAAGAACACAGACAAGGTAATTGCACTGTATCCTGTCCGTCCGTCTGTGTCCGTACCTTCGGGATTAAGTTCAATTTTCTTATCGCTCCTCGTAATTGTTCGGATCGATTTGGTTACTTCAATTTATTTCGGAGTCGCTAATTCTTTAAATACTTAGATAGGGAATGTAGTGTTTATGTTCGCACTTGTTCGTGCTTTGTCTGTGAACAGGGTTCCAAGTAGTGTTTATGTAGATAGATCGTTTATTTGGTGTACACAAAGGACATATCACAACATATAAAAGCACGATCAAATAAAAACGAATTAGGTACATGAATATTAGGATACTACAAGATTCTGAGTTGTGATGACACTATCGGCTATGACACACTTTAAAATAATGAATCAACGAACGTACAAAGTCCGGTGTGCGTCTCAAGTTTGCACCAAATGGGAGTCCAGCTCAGCATGTGTCAGGCAAATATACCTGACGCTGATTTTCTGTTGCAGGATGTTTGGTAGTATGCACCTATTTGTTGGCGGAACCTAAGATCTGGCGTAACCTAAAAGTATTTCAATTGATTCACTAAATAAACGCTGTTTCCTGTTCCGCTCTATGATTAGCTTTTTAGTTATGTTTGAGTCTGGCCAACTTTGAACTAAGACAAAAGACGAAAGGGTATTTCACTTTCAAGCCGACTCAAGCGATCAAATGAGTTGTAATTATCAAAGAATCTAATATGTCAGCAATTATAAAATAAAAGTTATCATTTAGCAATAATTAACACATTCTGGTGTCAAAGGAAGATGAAAAGGATGTAGGTATGTTATTAAAACAAGGGATGAAATAATTAAATATTTATGAGATCAGTTTTTTTAAACCAGCCTGGAGTGAGAGTTTACTAATCGTAGAAATAAGATGAAAAGGTTTCTCATAATACAATATTTGAACATCCGTCACCTAGTTCATCATAATGATATACCTATAACTGAAATATAAATAAAATATCTTCTCCCCAAGCAGGAAAGCATTTTATTGCCAAGTTTGTGCAACAAAAACATCCTTTCCCACCTTTGCCAACAAAAAAATAACAGAAAAGAAACTTGACAGTATTTGTATCAATCACAAAAAGAACTATACAACCACTTAATCTATGTAGGTTGTACATTCGACAATTGAATTCAAATCGTGCTCTATGAGCTGGCCGCTGATTGGGCGGCGTTTACCCAATGGGATCGTTTGCATTCATAGAGCTGACGCGCATGCGCCGGTAATGTCAAATAGGGGAGTGAACTTTACTTTTTTTGAGCAAAGAACATTGAAGTTTTATTTATTTTTCATTGTTGAAGGTTGTGTAAGATGAATGCGTAAGAGTTAGTTGGATATTTTGAAGTTATCACTTAACGTTTTGCTAGTTGAGTTGAGGTATGACTAGACTAGACGAAGATTCAAACTTCCTTGTGTTATTTTCTTTTAACTCATATATTTGAAGGAAAAAAAAACGAAGCTAAGTAGTTACAGCTTTTACTCGTGGACCAGGTATTATTTTAAGAGTTTTTTACAAGTTCAAAAGGATAACTTACAATTCCGCACAACGTTAACTATACCAAAATTCAACTCCTCAAAACTACTTTCTCATGCAAAAAATCACATCGGCATCAAATTAACAATATAAATGACATTTATAATGATAGCTTATCATTCACCCAACGATCTGCGCAAAGAATCGCGCATGACATTGCACTCTTGCGCATATCCCACTTGTCAAATTTGACATTTGACATGTGGAATTAAGACGTTACGTTTAACTGTTAAAAAGTGGATGGAACCCGCTATTACGTTCACACATTTCGTTTCTTTTAATTATATACCGGTGTTTTAATAACATAGGATATGACTTTTTAGTTTTTGGTAAAGTTTTTCGAAATTGTAGAGTTTTTAGACACATTTTAGCTGCTCATTGCTGTTAGATCGAAGTTTTAATAACTTTTTCTAAATATTTTATTTTTAACTAGACTTGGCAGACTGTCTTGACTAAAATAAGTAAGTAAGTAGTTAGGTAAGGACATACTTTTTACAAACGCTAACAGCAAATATATTCTTACTATTAAATCAAAACTAGAAGGCCTAGCCACAATTATGGCAATCGCTTGCAAAGCGTTTCGTATTTCTACAACGACTGTCAACAGGATTGACATAATTATGCTTTTCAGTAGCCTTACCCATCATCGTTACCACTGATAGAATGTCACTTTGTCTAATGTATGTATTAACTGTTGGATTGGAAGCTGTAGGTACAGCTTCCAACGTTGGATCTGCTAAACTAAATATCATGAAGATCAATTTATTATATCATCATAAACCTTTAAAAAAATGCTGGAATCAAAGCTTATGCATTTTTATAGTCCAACTATTTTACATAGTGTTCATTTTAATTTTTATCTATACTAATATTATAAAGAGGAAATATTAGATTATTTGTTTGTATTGAATAGGCTCTGAAACTGCTGGACCAATTTGAAAAATTCTTTTACCATTAGAAAGTTTAGTTTTCAGGGAGTAACATAACTACTTTTATCCCGGGAAAAATAACGGGTCCCGCGGGAAAGACCACGGGAGCGAAGCTGCGGGCAAAGTGCTAGTCATCAAAAAATAATTAAGCAACATACCTCACCTCTATCTACCATTATCTACCTAATTACGTAAATATAGAAAAGCATTGCCCTATATCTGTTAAAAAAACAATGTCACCCACCGGACACTGTTCCAACGAACCTCATAAGAACCTTTCCAGCACATTACACCTCCTTATCTCAAATACATAGAGTTCACAATCGCATGCTTTTTACCGTTTCAAGGGTCAAGTAAGTTGGTTTTCAAAACATCTGCTGAATTTGCATACCCTGGATCTTGACTGATTGCCCTGTCACTCTAGGGGTGGCACCACCTATAGACTGGTTATGTCTGAATGGGGAGCAAAAAGTGGTATCATTATAGGTACTGCTTGGATTTAAGTGAATTCAGGGCAAAAGGGCAGAGGGGTAGACGTATTAGTTAAGACTT
Source organism: Xanthia togata (assembly GCA_963853775.1). Taxonomy (NCBI): domain Eukaryota; kingdom Metazoa; phylum Arthropoda; class Insecta; order Lepidoptera; family Noctuidae; genus Xanthia; species Xanthia togata. Next base: position 3,012,431 of record OY970801.1, read on the forward strand.
TTTGCTTTGTAGGTATGTCTAGTAAGGGTAGGTTTGATGTGACTTTTTCAATTCATACCTATGTAGGTACCCGTGCTATGTACAGTACAAGTATTTTCTGAATTTCCTCAGCAAACTTCGTGTTTCGTCAGTTGCCCTTTGCTCTGGAAGTATTTAGAGTTGTTAAGGGTACGCTAGTCGGTCATTCTTCCATACAAACGTAGTATGGTGATTACTCATCTGTTTGACGTGTACGTTCAAAAATAAAAATTATATAATTTTTTTTTTGTCATTATCTAGAGCTATTTAGGAAGCTGAATTGGAATTTTAACTCGTCTTTGGGCATAAATAAATAAATTATGTAGTTAGAAAATGGCAGTGGCAATGGCAAATAGAAACCGTATAGGAATAGATAATTTATTCAATAGTCAAATATATTTTTTCTCAGTAAATATATTTAGTAGCTTTTTTATAATATCTATACGCCCAAAAGTCTGTTCACGAAATTTTACGCACTCGTTTCCGTTAGAAATCCTCGTCTATTTCACTAAATTAATAAATAAAAACTAGATAAATAAATACTCAATAAATAAAACTAAATAAATAATTAGACTAATTAGCATGCATATTAGTCACGCCCAACAACGAGTTCGAGCCGTCGACTAGTGTACCCTTAATACTCTTTGTAAAAGAATACTTTCTCAGTTTATCTTGAACATTACTGAAATCGGTGAAGGTAAACCTGGAATATTATGTATAGTTGGTAATATATGTCTGAAATCGGCAACCCGTCTTGAGCAAGCGTCGAAATCAATTCTCATGCCTTTTTTGTATGATAACAAACTTTTGCCTTGCAGTGGGACAGAAATAGGCTGTTATTATAATAGCAGGAAAACGCATAAAAAATTAGCGCAAATTGATTTCTGTCTTTATAATATTGTGTTGTATCTTCATTTTCATTCGGAAAAGCTAAGTTTTTCAAACAACGAAATGTAAGTGCAATAAAATGTATGTCGGATTAAGTGTTTTTTTTTTAAATTGTAATGGATTAGATAGCAACAATTCTGGCGGACGACATATTTTTCACTAAAAAGAAGACTTTTCCTGCATCGTGAATATTTGTGGAATATTCAGAGCAAGTAAAATCTAGTCAAAGACTGGTTCTTGTAATAAATGCCTACGTATATTAATTATTATGTCAATCCGAATGATATGCCATCATACTATACTTGAACCTTAATGTTGTAATAAATCCATTCTTAGAATTACAGTACCTATAGATTTCGAAGTAATATGTAGGTATGTAGTGAGAAACTTATTGTATCCCCCGTCTCGGAACATTTAAAACTCAACCAATCGCCCTTTTTAATTTTGCTCTTTATCTAACACAGGAATTAAGTTGGGAACTAATGTAAGTAAGTGTTGGAACAAACTTACGTATTCAACGTTGTCTACTTTGGTTGAAATGACGTTTTTGTTCGTTACGTCATTGTTTAAATCTGGTTCTCTCATAATCTTAGTAAAATAAGATCAAAATAACGTTTAAGACGTACCTAGTGAGATTCTATTAGCGATATCGATGATGGTAAAATCAAAAATATTTTGTATCGACATCAGCTATCGAAAAGCTTAGGTATGTCCTGATCCTGTTGAAAGTTGTGGAAATACGAACCACTAAGAAAGCGATTGCCACTTATCTAGGCCCTCAGATTATGGTATTTTGAATACCTAGTCTTAAGTCGGTCGGTCAGTCGGTCGGCAGGTTGGTCCAATGTGTAATTGTGTAATGTGTATGTCAACACTTTCATTGTGATTGTGTAAAGGAAAGCAACAAACTTTTGAAATATAATTTGTATATTTACACATGAAAAAACATTTCGAAGCTACTTACAATTACATAAACAATCTACAATCTAGTTATTAACAATATTAATACTGTTTCAAGCTCTCGTACTTAGACACGTACTTAGAAAAGTGACAAATTTTCATGAACGCAGAGATTATAAAATAGTAAGAAATAATTTTACGAACTGAAATCTTTTTATACAATATTAACTGGTAACTTAAAGAATATAAACACTAATATTCTTTGAATTAGTCTATTAATTTAACACTTCGCTGCAGGCAAAACTGTAGTCACAAAATTGTTTGAATCTTCAGTATCATTTGTCGACGACACAATTAATAAACTTAAACCTAGCTAAAACAAATATATACACAGTTCTTTTATATATATTACACAGGTCTGCGTTTTGTCACTTTTATAAGTAATATAATGTACACTTTCAGTGGTTCAAAATACGAGGAAAAAACATAATACTTTCACAGGCAAAGATGAAAATCTAGAACAAACTAATTATGATCTAAAGCTAAATCGGTAGGACGGATTACACTGGTGACATGTGCTTACAACTAAAATCTAGACACGTTTACATTGCTTAATTTTAGACCTAAGTGTGCTAAAGGGGACTAAAAAAGTTTTACAGAATCTACGAGAAATTTTGATGATAGCGAAATATTGTGACTCTAATAAAACCATTTTGAAAGCTACTGAAAATTATTTTGTTTAATTAACTGCTTAATTTTAATACACGATTCAATGTAAACTGTCTTTAACTTTAAGTAAAAGTAAAAAAAAAACACGAATTATATAAAACATAAGCGTAAGATTTAATCGTAACACGATACAGAAACTCGACACTTTTAAAGTTAATTTTGAACTCGGAAAACTTGAAGCGGATTAACGTAAATGGTAACGAGTATTACTTAAACTTAAAATAAATATCCCTGTAGTTAAATCTAATTTGGCAAATAGCGGCAGTATGGTGTGCAACTTACTGGAGCAGTTCATAGAGTGCTGATATGTATGTTTGGGCCATTTGAAGGGTTTCGTACTTCGAGAGCTGACGATCAGCGCCCAAAGACGGCAGGTGACCTCGGAGTCGGTCAAACGCTTTGTTCAAGTTCTGCATCCTCCTCCTTTCCCTTGCATTTGCTGCTAAGCGTCTCCTCCTCAAAACTGCAGCACTGGTCGCTCGGCCTCTCCTCTTTCCTGACTCCAGAACTTCGTTATCTTCAGCACTGTCTTCCAAAACGTCCCGTGACAATCCTCTGTACGCGATGTGTGCTGAATCTTGATTGATGCTGCCATCAATAGACGGCGTCGGTTCTAGGCTGGACCTCCCAGAATCCGGAGATCTCGGCCAGGACAGGTAGCACTCCTCAGTCGAATACTCCAGCATCACGTCTGACGCGAACATATCTTTCTCGTAGATCATTCGGTGTCCGTAAGTTTCGGCGGTCATTTTTGCTCACGGTTAGTACAGGTGCGAACGGATCGGCGTCCCGCAAGGGTCTACCATCGCCACCTACCTGTGAACCTTATATAGGTTCCCTGTTTGTGCGAAAAGGTTCGTCGGGATAGGCTGTAGGGGTGCGAGAGGGACGCAAGAGGTCCCGAGAGGGTAATTTAAGGCCAATCATCATTAATTATTTCCTCCCTCGGGCGCCGCGTGTATTGTAGGTAGCGTTTGACTCCGCGACTCTATTTTTATGGCACAACAATGATTGTTGTTAACATAGTAACTATTAAAATGTTTTGTAAATATATTACAATGGTAAGACAAGTAAATTGATGTAATGAAGTCGTATTTAGCCTACTGCCCCAGAAGGAGGGTAATGTTATTGTTTGTTGTATGTATTTGAGTTAGTGATTAAAGTTGATCTTTCCCTTTCGTAATTGATATTTTGCGACTGTACTGTGCAATAATAAACTTCTTATACCTTGCTGATTAAAAAAAATTGGCTAGCAGCTTTTTTTTATTTTATTTCGTAAGGGAATAAAACCATAATTATTGGAACACATAATTGTACATTTGTATTTACTCAATCCTTTTTTTGTTGTTTTATTTTTTGCTTATTTTGGGTAATTTATTTTTAACCACAGATGACAAAAAAACTTAAATACAATATAGGAACAATTTAAAATAAATAAATAGCTAAGATAGTTCGAAACGATGACGAGATAACTTTAGAAAAAAATACCATTAAAACTGCTTTCACTTCAAGATACAATTACCTACCTACTTATTAATTTAGATTTTAGCCAAATAGGTATCGGAAAGCCAATATTATTCCTGTATTTAAAAACGTTCAAAATATATTCGCCATCTCATTTCAGCGAAAATCAATGTCAAAAGCTTGTCAATTAGAGGATTTTTTGACAGATTGACATTAGAATGGGAACGTTCTCAATAATACGGAAATTGCCCCTCGGATTAATTTGTACCCCACGGCAGTCTCCCAGCAATTTAAACCTGCCTTATTTTACCACGTTTTTACCTTCAATGTGTTCCCAGATCATACATTTTTATTCATGCCCATCCTGGTGGAATACCAGGGCAGAGTGAACCAGTCACCACTCGACACCATACCGACTCGGGAACCGAACCCGCGATACTTTTCACGAGATGCGCCCACTGGGTGAAATTCAAAACTGTCGTGTTGGTGGGCTGCAGGTTGCGCAGCGAAGTGAGAAGGTCAATTATTGGATGTGGTATTTAGCGATGGGCAGATTTATGAAACATTATGCCTCAAAGCGTAATATGGCTGAACTATTTTCTATTTTTAACAACTTTATGTAACCCATATTAGCAAATAAATGATTTTGAATTTGAATTAATTTCGAGAAATAAAGAACTCAAAGAGAACATCATCATCTCATTTCCCGTATACCATGAGAAACTTGTGAGAACTTATTTTTACCCAAACGACGAGTCTTGTTTCAGATTATATATATTTAGATCGTTACTGACAATAGAGCGCATTACACCATCTATTATGTTAGTCGATGATTAAGTAGGTATGTGTATTATCAAATTCATGCGCCTGAGTGTAAATAAGTTTGGTCCTAATCGTGGATAAGAGCTAGTCTTGGCTTATCGTCAATCTTAATGTTATGAGTATCTATGTTCTCTTTTTTATTACGAGTAGATTTATGTATATACTGTGTCTTTAATTTTTGTAATTGATTTGTAACAGTTTTAAACTAAAGTAAAATTATGTTTGAGAACAAGTACTTACACCGTATCAAATCTGCCACACTCCTACATCCATGTCGCTCCATCCGCGTACCCCTGGTGTGGTCCAGTCATTTTCACGACTCGCCTCCCCGTACGTAAATCACAGCTCCTTTGATGAAGTCATTCACTGACCTAGCTCCTGGTCACTTGTTAAACTGTCCTAGCTGTTTAGGTTCATAGTTTGATAAATAAACTGCTGAATTACATCGCGGGCATAGACGGATATATTATCTACTACTTTAGAAATAATGACATTACTAAAAAATTTGAAATTAGAAAATCAAATTAAATCAGAAATAAATATAATAATTATGATATAAATGATTTTGGAAGCCTAATGCTACGGAGGGCAGAGCGATTAAATCTTCTCTGTAGTAAAAAAATCATAGTCTTTACATTAAGGAATCAATTACAGAATACAAAGTTTCATTCTTACGATAATAATTACGTAAATAATCAAGTCTTGTTCCATCACACGCAGACTTTTATGTCTACCATGTATTTCCACTGTAGAATATTATTGAATAGGTAACCTACATAATGTTAGCTCCAAGTAATCAATTAGGTCATATTTAAATGCCACAGTAACATAAAGATAATTCCAGTAATTATTTTCTTCAGAGAAGTAATCCTAGCCCCTTATTTTTTAACAAACGGTAAATATTGTCCAAACAAATTAAAACAAACACGCCTAGATCTCTACCTACCCCATAAAAACTAGCTTGAACATACATAAATTCCAAAACCCTCTTGAGGTCAAGAACATTGTTTTTTTCAACGATCATTTTACACATCATTAACCCTTCAATGCGGCTCGGATTTCGCGAACCATAAAAATGCTAAGGGTCTACTGTACCCTCGTCTTTTTGTTTTAGTTTAATGAAATTACTTAATCTGGATAGTTAGTTTGCTGAACGTCGTTTGTAAGGATTAAGATGTAATGGGAAAATTACCATAATATTAACAGGGTATGTTTAGTTTATCTAATCGTTGTGCTGTGTAATTTAATGTTGGGATATATCCTTATTGTTTGCTAATTTGAAAGATTGTAATTTTTGTTTTAATCCTCTTTTGTAGTTTTATATAGTTTCAGATATTTTATTAGTAGTAGCAATTTTAAACAAACAAAACATCGGAAAACATTGTATGTTCTAAAAGGTTATAGTTATAAAAACCATCCAATGTATAATGTTTGATAGTTTCAGTTGTTAGGTAAATCATGAACAAAGCGCTATATTAAAAAAAAAAGCAGAAAAACTTGGCTCTTACGATATTTCCCCAAAAAATCTGATTTAGTCTTCCTTATTTTTCCTACATATCCTATTTCAATGTTTACCGATATACTATAACAAAAACGAATCAACAAACGTAACGGAACACCGAGTCAAGTTGACTGTGAAAAGTATAATCAACAAAAAAGTTACAAAAAAAGCCGAAAAGTAACAGAAAAGATCCCATTGGTAACGGGATCGCGGTACAAGGGTTGGTCCCGTTACAGGAGATGTGCCTTCGTTCCGGAGTTCACTTCCGATTGGATTGTTATAATTACTGATTTTCTGTCAAACGGTATTTCTACAACCGTACCGTCGTTCTACCGTTAAAAGTTTCCAAAATGATTCCGTTACCAATCACGAAGTACCTCTATCATTGACTTGAATGTGCCCTCGTGACTGAGAGTATGTCATGCTCACTCTAATGTCTCGCTGATGGTGGCGCGTGTGTTGGATTAGCTTCCTTCAAAATGATTGAGCTAAATGGTGCTAATTCATTTAAGCAACAGCTGCGTGTGGTTACAGCAGCTATAACTGGCCATGGGTCATTTAATAAACACCTCTTTGTCATAGGAGTCACAGACAGTCCGCTCTGCAGAGCCTTCATGGAGGACGACGAGACAGCAGCTCATGTGCTGTTAAACTGCCCGGTGGTCGCCACTTACAGGGCAAAGTACTTCGGTAACCCAGGTACCCTACGCGAGATTGCCAATAATACCAAGGCGTTACTGGCATTCTTTGAGGAGCTGGGGTGGATTGAATGACCGATTTTTCCCACCCGTACGCAAAATACGCGCTTTGACGTGGAGTTGCGGAAACCAGCCCGTATTACCTATTACCTATGGTGCTAATTCATGCGTCGTGTTTGTGAACGGGCTCCGTCAGTACCTAGGGACTGGTCATATCCTAGCTGCCATGGCTTATTGAATTGTATTTTTAATAGTTTTATTACGGACTTTTTTAACGTTCTGCATCGTTCTCATGTAGGTACTTATGTATTTCAACATGAATAGTGTAACAATACTGTGTAACCATATTTTGATTTAACGAAACTCCACAGACACTCCGTAGTTTCTTCGTCGTTATTCTCCATAAGTACCTATTACGCTTTGGGTTGGGCAACTAGCTTCATCTTTTAGACTGACTTAGACCGTGAAATTAACTGGTTTATTTGAAATAAATGCTTTGAGCTTGAGTTTGAGTTTTATTCGATATGCTTTTATTATTAGATCGAATGGGTTTTGACAGAGAATTTTACGACGCTTTTAAAAACAATGGTGTACTGTACCTATTGTATTTACAAAAACGAAAGTTTAATCATAATCATACCGAAAAGTAATAACTGATTTATACTTTCTTGCTGATCGAGGAACAGAACCTCATTTTAAAAATAATATTGTTCAGTATAATGAACAGTAAACCATTATCCCGTAATTTAACTCTAGAACAACTTAATTTCACAAAAACAGTTCCCTCCACTCAGTGTGTGGCCAAACTTAACAATCGTTGATTGATAACATTTGCATAATTTTATAACAACGTAACAATAACATTTATAACATAAATGGGCCAAATCTGCCCCCTACGCGTTTTAGGGTTATGAATATATATACGAAAGATTTATTTATTGAAACCAATCAATTATGCTGGATTAAGACATTAGGATATTAATCAAATTAGGTGAAGCTTTGTTTTTTATTTGTAATACGAACTATCCGTAGGTATTCTTCATTTTACAATGTGGTCAGAATTTAAACTTTTCTTAACTTGAGTTTCTGTTAAGTCTGGCAGCACTTAGTTGTATCTACTCGTAACAAGCTTAGAACTTTGTTACATATCATAACATCACGCCTTGTTTCCTCAAAAGGTTGGGCAGAGGTGTACCTGTAGTACACCCGCATTTAGCTAGTTATGTTGTTTAAGTCCCATGTAATAGGAGGCGAGCCTATTGCCATCAACCGGGCACAATTCCAGACTCCGGGCTATTACTGAGAAATTAATGTTGGAAAAACCCAATAATACTTTGCCCGACCTGGAAACCTGGAATCATGCTCAGCAGTACCACATGCGATTACTAGACCAACGAGGTAGTCATTAGAACTTTATTATTATTACTCAAAAAGATCTTCTTATTATTATTATTACGCAATAGAATTTTCGAAAATTTGTAGCATTTATCTTTTTCAGTATAATTTTTGCATTAGTTTCCTGTTACCTTAACTTAAAATAACGGGAGTTCAAGCCAAGACGTAGTAAGAACCATTCATAGTTAGACACCCTTTTACCGCACACGGCGTCACCCAATGACATAAACCAATGCATCATTAATCAAATCAACCATAAACCACACAGGGTGACATAGAACAGGAAATCAAAATCCATAGACAAACGGAAGCGCCGCCATCATGCCGCCATTTACAGTTAAACACAAAATGATAGAGTTTAGCAAAATTATAGAGCGGCGTGATATAAAACTGTGAGATTTTACGGTTTTTTAAATCGTATCATTTAGTAAAACCGAAAAACGCCTTGGGAGGTATATTTTTAAGGTTTTTTTTTGGAAATGGTAGCAGTTTCTTAAATTGCAAATAGATTGCTTCCTAGTATTGCTTAGATTAGACATATGTATTTTGAACATTGGGTTGAGTGCATACTGTTCCCCGCTTCCTAACCAAAAGCGATCGTGGCGCGAATACGGGATCGACATCGTGTGTCTAAGTTATGACGTACAAACGCGACTTGATTGATTACGCGAGTAGGTACACTATATCTATATACAAAAGCGCAACGAACACGAACTCGCGCGACGATTGCTATCGGTCAGGACGTGGTCTTATATTAATACAGTAACCTAACCTTATACATCTGACTACTTGATTTTGAGTTCACGTGGCCAACTATCATTAACACAAGCTTGTGTTTATGTTAACTTAGGTATACAACTATTTTCTATAACCACAAATATACCTAAACATTGTCAAAAATTATAAAAATACTGACTGCACCAGGAATAATAAACATTGCATAGACCTACTTTATCAAACTAGATCATTATTTGCCTAGCATGTTCCAAACTATGCTGGAGTCGGCTTCCAGTCTAACCGCATGCAGCTGAATAACAGTATTTTACATGAAGAGACTGCCTTTCTGATCTCCACAGCCCAGTAACTGACTGAAACGATATCCCTTGGTAAGACTGGTTGTCAGACTTTTGAGCTCCCGACTACTCGTAAAAACTAACCCAACACATTATCCACATTAACTACAATAACAGAAGTACCTACCGATAGCACATTAAGTGCATCAATGTCACGGTGGCCGGCCAGTGATTGTGCACAACGACCGGCCATTTCTCAGGAATGCCATTGTGGACTAGATACGACAAATTGGCGATAACGGGAGCAAATGAGATCAGATTTAATGATTTGGAGCTATGTGCTATGGCGGTATTTTTATAACGGGGTGAATAGGAATTGAAGCACTCAACGATAAAATAAGACGAACTGCATGAAATACCTATAAATTATAAGTTACAATCTATCGGTAATTTCAGCGCAGGATGTCTTCTTGTTCAACACATGTTTATCATCCTCAATGATGGCTCAGTACGTAGAATTATCGGTATTAATTCATTTTATTTTATTGTATTACTCATTTGTACTAGCGAGTTCGCCAAGAGGTCGGCAATTATCTAACGGGAACGTCCTACGGGGACAAGAAGTATCTTATACCCTAACCCAGGTCATGGTCTATACTTGTGCCGTTTAGAAGTTAGGGCGTTGAGATGTGAAAAGATAACAGACAGACGGACAGAGCTACACTCGTATTTATAATAATAAGATGGGTTACTGTAAAGCAGTGGTGGCTCAATGATAACGACCCTGACTCACGACTTGTAGGTTGTGGGTTCGAATCCAGGCAGGCGCTTTAGTTTGTGTAAATAATTCCATCACCACTGCTCTCAAAACAGTGAAGGATAACATCGAGAGGAAACCGGCATGTCCTAGAACCAAAAATTCGAATACATGTGACATCTACCAACTAGCACCGGGCCCGCGTGGTAGATTACTGTCCACTCCCTCTCAATAAGAGGGAGTGGGCCAGCAGTGGGAACGTTATAGGCAGATTGTATATGGATTACTACGCTTTAAAAAAACATCGTTAATCTCTTACTTTACTCAAGAAGACTAGAGAACACTGTTGAAAGAAGCGAGACAGCAAACCCAATGCGCCATATTTTTCACATTTCAAAGGATATTTTCAAGGCAACATAAAAAATGAATTCCTTTCCATGTCCTTCATTTTAACCCACTGTTTAAACAGCTACTCCCGGTTATTCGTGAACTTTTTTTTTCATAACTGCAGAACTGAACGATATTGAATAAAAGCAATTGATAATTATTACTGTGAATACTACGACACGCGACCAAGAAAACTGAATAAGTTCTTGCAAAAACATCTGTTGCATAATATTTAGGTCTCTGGTCCGAAGCTTACAATGTTTATACCTACTTCCATCTTTATATACAGGCTTTGCTGTACGGGAATACTATTCCACTGAACGACAGTAAAACTTCGTATTTTTAAATTAGAGGGCAGTTCTTATGTCTGGGAAGTATGGTTGGAGTTTGAGGGGAAAATGGTTTTGTAATGGCAAAGTTAGTGTGTTTCGGATGGTACTGAGGAATCGTAGAAGGCAGATAAAGATTTACACCCAAATCCTTAACAAGGTGACGATGCTTTAGAACGTCTGGCGCAACCTGAGGGCCTAGATGAAGTGAAATAGTAGTAGACACACGAACCGCTTTAAAAAGCGATGTCACTTGTCTACGCCCTCTGGGCACTCAGCACCGCTACCGACCTTGCTAACTACCTAATCTTTTCATATCAAAGAAAACAGGTTTTACGGTTTTACTAACCACAGAACAGTCATGGAAAATCTTATCACGTAAACGTCCCCGCCATCTACAATATTCCTATGATGGAGGAAATGTCCTTCACCACTGGTCTTTTACGTACCAACCTATCGCTGGATAGGACAACACAACAAATCGAAGATTTCATTACTTAATAATAAATGGAAACAGTTGTATTACTCGCCACCTGGACCCAGGCCACAACCTAACCCATTACAAAACAGCAACATTAACACAACCGGAGGCTTTACACAGATCTTTTGTATGGGATTACATGAACCACCGCGAAACGGGAGCATGCTTTGTATGACTCAATGGTATGGTCAAATACTGGTCGAATATGAGGTCATATTACATGTGTTTTGATTCTTTTGTTCCTTAAATCATTCGACTGTAAATTTTGTTATAGGGCAAGGTGGGAAGAAAAAACTTGTGCAATTAGTATACACGGAGGCGTGACAATCCCTGGAGTAAAAGTTACCATTCCTTATTTGAAAAACAATGTCCAAAAAAAAACTAAAAGTTTGTAAAGTTTTAACACAATCCTTTTTTTTGTGGATTAAAAAATCTAAGTTAATTCCAAGATTTCATTCTTTATTCACTTATGATCGAATCACACAATTGTAGTTTTTAAACAAAACTTTACTTGGTAGCCATCTTTAAATTGAATAACTTTAAACATAATTTTGATTTAACCCTTTACACCCTGCAGCATTTTACAAGAATCACACAACCAGAAGATTAGATAAACATTTGGTTATCGATTATTTTAATAACAAGAAATCACTTTGATCCATCACAATTATGTTTTTATAACCAAACGAAAGTGTTGATTTTACCCTGAGGGGACAATTCACACCTCGATCTGATAAAACGTTGAAAATGACGTTACGTTTACGTTATCAGTCCCTACAAAATGTAATAGAATGTCTTAGAAAACGATCAGGGTGTTCTAAAAGGGTTTAAAGAGTATGAGGTTATGGCAGTTGCTGAAAACTAAATTGGCTAATTTTAAGTGAGTTTATCATTTAAAAATACATCATTTTGGGCACGGGAGCTAGATTAGAATACATTTTAAAATATACAAACAAACGATTTACCATCTGTTGTATTTATATAGTATTTTGCATAAACAGTAAAATAAATAAGTTTGGAAATAATAAAAAGACAGAATCGCGCAAACCGCTACGAACTTTTCGTAGTCGAAACATTCTTCGTAGACCTACATAGCTCGTAGCAATGTCGCATAAATGTGCCCAAGCCAAATTGTTTATGTGTCCATAAAAGTTGATCTTGTTTATAATAAATACATAGTCAAGCCCTAGAACTTACCAAAATAAATGAAAGTTATTCCTGAAACAATAAGTCGTGTAGTTTTAAATGGTAACGATTAGTGACGAAATAAGTTTATCGTAGTTAAGTGAACGAAAAAACGAGAAAAAAACATTTTTTGGTTCAACGACCGCTGGTAATGTAGTTACTTAAAGTTAGAGTTGAGAAAAACTGTTTTTCATTTGTTTATAATATTAAGATTTTGATTACCATTACGTCTGTGTAAATTCTAGAAAAAACACATACTTTTCCTAGGGCAGTCGACCCCAACAAAAAAAAAACAAGTTAATTTATTTTTGTTATATCCTGTGATAGTGTAGATCTCGTAACCACCATTTCTGCGGAATTTCGCTCTGCAGACTTTATTGTCCACCAAAAAATTACAAAAAAAAAAAAAAACTTAATCTTCTCTTCGTGTCAACGGTACTTTAATTTAACTACTTTTTATAATGTTTGAGTAAATGGCCATCGCTAAAGAAACTTTAAACAAATATTTTTTACGAATCAATCCACGTGACGACGACTGAATTCCACCCTCAATCCCTCTCCACAGTTCTGACCTTACCTTCAAACTCACAAAACGGTACACTTGCCCTTGCCACAGGTAAAAGTATATCAATGAATAGTAGCACTTATTTCCAAGGATGTACCAATCACGCGATCCAACAAAAGAGCCTTTTCAATTCAAAAACTTGGTGTTTTTTGTGTACCTTAATTTAGCCCCAGTCTGTAAAATGTAAGACTTTGGAACAGTTTTTGTATGATAAAATTGGAGCAAGTATATTGGACACGGTGTGAGTACAAAAGTGTAGGGAGCATGTAAATATATGTAAGTACTTCGACTTGAACGGTCAACATTGGCAAAGAACAGAAAGCCAATGCCCGTATTTAACAAAGTTCAAAATCTACATCCTAATTGTGTAATATACAACCAATCCCAATCTGAATCATTTTGAAATAGATTGCTAATCCATTGTTTCATAAGTTCGAAGAAAAATCTGCTCAACAACGTAAATAACGCAATGAATGTTGTTGAACTGTCAAAATGAAAAAGAATAATCTTAATCATTTACGATAATGTGTTATGCAATTAGATAGCTAGTCGTAATCTCATCTTAGCGACAATCAAGTGACTGCGGCTGATCTTAAAAATACAGACATTGCCATATCTGGTAAAGTCACTAATATTATATTACTAGCTTTAGCACGCGGGAAAGTGCTACCGGGGTTCAGAGTATGTCCTAACCCAAGTCATGGCCAATCCGCATGCCTTTCATCTAAATCCGTTCAGCCATTACGGCGAAAAGGTAACAGGCAGATAACAAATCTGTTTTAGGGTTCCGTACCTCAAAATGAAAAATGTAAACCTTAAATGTTAACCTTAATGTTAACCTTTAATGTTTACCTTGACTTCGTTGTCTGTCTAGACCCTTTTTATCAGGAAAGCGTGGAGGCTCAAGTTGAAATAGATATAAAAAACTTAGATCTACGGTCTCTTGGAGCTGTAACGAAAATCAAACTTCCAAGTCAACGCAATAAAAAAATACGGCCATTTAGGCCGCATATTTTGACACTCGCAAATAAACCAGTCTATTTGATACTTCTCGTTTGCCCAGCTGCATGAAGTTTGGCGAGAAGCAAGGTCAAGTGAAAATCCGAAAATTGGTAATAAGTATATTACATAGTTATATAATTATGTTTGAACTGCAAAGTTAAGTTTGTTCTTCAATCAGGGATCAAAAATGCATAAGCCGAGTCTTGAGCTAATATTTCGTCTGTATTTCATTACTATTATTATAGATTCTTTTAAAATTGGAAAATTAAGTTTGGTCTTTCATTCCAGATTTCTAAATTCGGGTAGCCGAGCACGCACAACTTTGAGACGGAACCCTCAGGGCGCCAGCCCTACTCACACATCCGGTTTTTTTAAACAAATAAAACAGATTTATATGATTCTACGTAAATGCCTTACTTAAAATACTACTTATTATTTTTACTATTACTATCACCATTCATTTGTAAATACCTATTCTAGTGCCCTCATTGAACAAATACTCGTAATACCTACATGTAAGAGAGGTTAGCTAATAACTTTAAATTTTAATAACTTTTGATAGAGTGATTTTAATGAAAAAAATACTAAATGTTAATTCTATATTTCGAATCCTTTAAATCTCTTGAAAAGAAGACACAAAAATAACAATATTACATGAATTTTAAAATCATCCCCAATTTTACCCCTTTGGGGGATGATTGTACAAAAATTCTGAAATGCGTAATTCTTTATTCCTCACCAAAAGCATGAATTTGAATTTTCATATCTCTAAATTAAGAAATGGTAGACTTCCCATACAAACTTTTGTCCTCTATATTCTCCCTTTAGGATTATTTTTTAACAAAAAGTACCCTATGTCCTTATTCAGAATCCCATCTATCTCCTTGCCAAATTTTGTCGAAATCAGTTCAGTGGTTTAGCCGTGAAAAGGTAACATACAGACAGGCAGATAGACAGACAGAGTTAATTTCGAATTTATAATATTATTTGTGATAAAGTTATCGTTGATGTCTTTTGTATTGACACAAGATGTTTTTTATAGTGTTAAAAAAACACCAATATTTTTGCTTTCAATCAAATCTATGGTAATCTACTTGTTTCTGCGGGGGACGTTACAAGGCTAGAAGACGAGCTTTTATTGGTAGTCAGCCTAAAGGGACTAAGCACAACGAGGAGTACGCAGACTACCAAGTTAGCTTCAAAGTTCGTATTTGATTGACCATTTAAATCTGACCTAATATCCGTACCTTTTTCACTTTAGTTCAATCAATCTAGCTTACCTCTAAATCACATGTAGGTAGTGATTTGAAGCTCTCAGAAGCCGTGAATACACTATCAAAATTTGCCTGTCATTCCATTGGCGACGGACCCACACGAGCAAATCCTCCCATAATTATTCCTGATTCGGAAACTGGACGTTTCTATGCAAAAATCATAACTGCAATAATTATAACAAACAAAAAAGAAGACAAAGAGTACCGCACTCGCTAATATGACAAACAGATCAAACAATAGAGGAACCGCAAGTCAGCGCGGGCGCACTCTACCGCAAAGATTTGGAAAAAATGTCTTTGTCGCTAACCGCAAAAAGGTACATTGCAAACATGTTTTTTTGGTATTGTTTTAACGTGTGTTCTTGAAATTAGACCATATATGGAAAATGTTAAGGTACATATTCACAGAAGTTGAGATTTTGCAAAATTTTGTGCGAAATCAGTTCACAATTTTCGACTTTTCTTAGTTTCATCAAAATTGAACCTTAACGAGTCAGGATAAAGAGTAGAGCAACTGTAAACTAAATTTGCATTGCACAGATAATTATAACGCTTCATAAAACAAACAGCAATTTGTCATAGAGTATAAAAAAAAAAACAAATTATAATAGTTTATCCAGTTATTACAAAAATATTGGTTTTAATAACCAATATTAGGATAATAATATTTGTTTTGGCAAGCTTTGGGTAGTATTTTAGATAATTGCGTACGGGATATTGCTAAAGATTAGCAAAAACATTTTTTCATGGTAATTTTGAAGAATGGGTAAATACTCCAGATTTTTTTTCATACAAGGTTCTTTACGACTCTATAAGAACAGTTAAGAGGGAACAGGTGCTGCGAGAAATTTGAAAAATAGGTATTTGAAGAAACTATTGCCGTCGCGTTGCGCCCGAAAAACCGAGTTAAACCCCGTAAAGTGCGATAGGGACAACTGCAGCTCAGACCGATTATATCACAATTTTTGACGAAAACGACGTTTGGCATCTCCTTTTTTCTCCTCGAAAACTAAGCCGATTTAATATTTTTTTACATTAAAATTTTAAGAATGAAATTTTTATGCTAAAAACTATTCATAATTTGTCTGGTAGTCCTCTAATCACGGCGGTAAAAATGGGGCATTTTTGTAATTTTTGGAGGTTCATAGTTTCCTTACTTATTAATTGCTGAAAAAAAGGAAATGACAGGGACATGCTTATAGAGACCATGATTTTATTTAAAAAAAATGACAGCTCTAGAGGCATTATTCAGGAAGAAAAACGGGGAATACGTTTGTATGGAGAATCGCGGGCCCTGTTCCCTCTTAAGCGGGTTAGTTACTAAATATACGTCGTCTATTGTATTTTATAATGGATTTCGGCAAAGTCACGCCTGAGTCAATTAACTTGCTCGGAGTTCTGTTTAGTCCTAGTTACATGCAGTTACTTATAGAAGGTACTCGAGGGGCTCTGGGTCAATCGAAAGGCTACGGCTTGCCACGGTCGGTTCTTTGGTCATGCTTTACATAAGGAGACCCCTCCGTGCGTCAGAAAGCTCGTTAAGTCTCGGCTGTCATTCGTAGATTTTTGACAGTCGTTACGGGTAGCCAGAAGCCCGAAAGTCTGACGACCAGCCTTACCAAGGGGTATCGTGTTACCTAGTAACTGGGTCGCAGAGGTCAGATGGGCAGTCGCTCCATTTAAAATACTTTTATTCAACTGCATCCGATTAAACTGGAAGGTGAACCCAACATAGTTGGGATAAGGCTAGGTAGATTGAAGCCATGGGCCGACCTCGGTGCCATGCGGGTGTTATCAATTATCATTTAAGGTACAATTCCGTAGCCATCCGCAGATGGCAACTGCAGGCGACGTGTCGCCGCAACACGACTGGTTTCTATGAAGGCGACGTGTCGCTAGCTACGGAAGGTATTTCATAGAAATTCATAGAAACCAGTCGTGTCGCGGCGATACGTCGTCACGTCGCCTGCAGTTGCCATCTGCGGACGGCTACAGAATGGTTCCTTTAGCCACGAGCCTCTTTGAGTTCTTCAAAGGTACAATTCCGTAGCAGACCGCAGGCGGCAACTGCAGGTGACGTGTCGCACTGCGTGGATCGCCCGGAGGACACGGTGGAGCATACGGTGCTGGTATGCCCGGCTTGGGCAGAGCACCGCCGTGTCTTCGTGGAGGCGATCGGTGGCGGGGATCTCTCGCGGCCGGCCCTGGTCCAGGCCATGGTACGGAGCGAGAGGACATGGGAGGCCGTCACCTCCTTCTGCGAAGCAGTAATGCTCGCGAAGGAGGAGGAGGAGCGCGTGAGGGAGAGGCAAATTTCGCGCCCTCACGCCCCTAGCCGCCGCAGGAGGAGACGCCCTGGGCGTCGGGAATCGATTGCCGATTCCCGGCCACCGTAGGCGCGGGCTTGCGGACGGTGAGCAATGGGTAGCTCGCCGTCCGGTAAAGACCAGGACCGGGTCGACGGCGCGTTGTCTTCCACGCGCGCCTCAAACAGATGTCAGCAAGTGAAGGGGTCCGATGAGACCATTGCCTGCCGGGGTTGCGGGAAAGTCCGAAAGGGATACCGTGGCCCCCTGGCATTGCACAGGCAACAGTAGGAACACGGGTGGGGTTTAGTCAGTAAGAGTCTGACACGCCCTCCCGCTCCACCCAGAGCGGGAGAAGTCATTTGATGATTTCCCACCCAATAAAAAAAAAAAAATTAAAGGGCGACGTGTCGCGATTTCTATGTATTCTTGTGTATTTCAAGAAAGAAGGAAGGATTATTTATTTCATATGAATTCATTTTTTTCTTTGCCTGAAGTTGCGTGCGGTCAGCTACAGAATGGTACCATAAAGAGATTATCACCTGAACTTAAAATAAATAAAATAGCATGTTTACTTCTATTAGAACTAAAATATTGAAAAAACAAAGATCACCTAAATATTTTTTATGCTTTCCACGTTTTGAGCAAACAAGCTCGTCGGTGATTAAGCCTGATTATTGGGTGCGGGTTCGATTCCCGATTATAGATATTGTTCGGTTAGAATTTGGCGGTTAGCAATATAGTTTTGGCGTGTAATAATGAATTATAGTTTGTCGGTTTGTTTGTTTTGGCTCAAATTCGTTTTTTATATTGAGTAAAAAAATGGAAGCCTACCCTTTTGATCTTATTAAACTTAATCGGTCGGACTATTGGTAATTGGGATAATTCGTAGCAATCGCACAAAATTTAAATATGCCTTGTATTGAAATAAAAGAGTTGGAGATCAAACAATCTCGTAAAAAACTGAGGGCAGTAAATGGTCTGCAAGGCTGTTGACAGATCATTTCGGTAAAACACAAAACAAAACCTTTCAGGATTGTTATAATAAGTCGTAAATATCAGTATCTAATTACGTAATACACGATCTATCGGAATTAGAATTGATTTGAAACAAATTGCTAATCCATTGCTGCATAAATTCGAAAAAAAAACTGCTCAACAACGTAAATAACGCAATGAATGTTGTTGAACTGTCAAAATAAAATAAATTTGTCGTAATCGTTTACGAAAATGTGTTGCTTAGTTAGATAGCTGATAATATTACGATGAAATTAGCAATCTTTAACATTCATGGATTGACCTACAACGAAGAAGTAAATGTTGAATTAATTCATTAGCCAGTTCGTTTAGAGGAACCTCTTCAATAATTTCTCAACTTGTCTCACCCAACAGTATCAAAAACTAATTTTCCCAAAATTTCATCGGAACTGACCTGACCTAACAGCCTTTAATGACTTAATGCTAACCTTATGAGGCGCCAAACATATTTTTTTCTCAAAAAACAAAGCATTTTACGCCCACTGTTGGTTTTACAATATTACTTAATCTCTTCGTTATAAAAATAAAAGAAAAAATGGCGCCAAAACAACGCATCGGCGCGTTTTTTATAGCCGCCATCTTGAAAAAATCTATTTTATTGGTTATTTTTATTGCTTATTTTCGGTCAATTTTGACTGCTGTTTGCTGTAATCATAGGTTTTCTGTGAAATAGCTAGGTTGTAAACAATTTTGGTGAAATAATGGGCAAATGCTACTAAATAGGAGGCGCCTAGTTGGTGTTACGTTTGGCGATAGTTGATTTGTAATATCTCGCAACTTGTAAAAAAATTATAATTGAATGAATAATAAAAGATCGCTTCCACTAGCGAAATGAATGTAGAAGGCCGGAAGACTTGCGAAATCGTCTTTCGCTTATTATTTTTGTCTTTCCCTTCAATATTTCTTGATAACTTTAACTTCGTCAGCTACAAGACCATTTTAATCCTTAAAAAAACAATCCGATTTTTTTTCACACATCGTTGGTACCCAATTCTTTACAATCTTATTATTTAGGCTTATCATAAAGCAGGCACATTATTAAGTTAAATGAGGAGGTTATAAAGCTGCAAAAATGGGCTGATACGATATAGCACCGATCGTGGGGACCGTTTAATTGGGTTGGCGAAACTGGGAGCGGCGCGCGCGCAAGTCTCCAAAGATCAAGTCTTTGAAGAGGAGATAGGTACACTAGTCTACGCTTTGCAGAAATACATTGAATTCTGGACTTTCTAGACTCGTAATATCGGCTAGAAAGAAAGGTTGTTGTATTGGGAAAGCATTTTCTATTAAGATTATTTGAATAACTTTACCAAAGAGACATCCTGCAAGATCATAGATGATAAGTTTATTCTACACAAATCTGGGGTATCTACTCGTACTAACGCCTAAACTATTATCTTAGATAGGTACTGCAAAATATAAAAGGCACTCTCTTAAACATGTTTTAAATACCTTTAAGCTGATTTTTTTTTTCTCACAGAGGACATCCACTTGTAGGCAAACAATGAAACTTCACCATCCACTCTGCCCCCTACTCTATGCCCTGCACATCCAATCAATGGATGATTTATGGCACAAAGCAGAGCGGATGTTTGTTTAATCGATTACCTTTATGATTATGACGGTAGCGCCTCGAGTGAGGCAGTGAGGCTGATTGCGCCTTTTCTGACGAGAATGGTTTTTTAGTTTTTGGGTTTCAGTAAATGGGTCAATTGGGAGTGGTGTTATGTGAGGCTGGGGATTTATCCTGTTGGCTTTTATGGAGCTTAAGATGGTATTATAAACACTTTTCGACTACATGAAATTAAAGCTTCCCTATCCCTGGTCTTCCACGTTCTCTTGAATTTTCACCAAACCTGTTCGTTGTATCTTAGTAGGACTAAGACAACGAACAGGTTTGGTGAAAATTGTCTCGCTCAAGATCATTCGCTTTATGCGAGATTTTCAGATTCTAAAAAAAAAGAAACTATAAGTACATTGTGTTTTTGATAGCGTATTTGATGTGCCTCGCTTGATTCCTCCTGGTAATGCAATGCTCATTACTCAAACCATAAAATATGTAGGTATAGAAAACATAGTTGCTTAAAGCATACAATCTTGTCTTCCACCATGACATAGATTTGATAGAATTCCCCAATCTTCTTACCCTTATGAACCAAAACTCTCACAAAAATCAAATTCCAGTCAACCAGCAGGTCAATTTTTTCCCAATATAGGTAACCTACATTCTCACCTTACCACCAGCTGACGCCGTCACAGGCTACAATTAGAATAAGGGTGAGTTCACGGTGGGTGAGCGTGCCTTATGGGAAAGTGGCTGAAGATGGTAGGACAGGTGGTGGGGTTCCCACGGGTGGTAGTTGCGTGTCGTCTGTACTTGACTTTATAATGTAAGTAGTTGTGTGAGTAGTTAGGTTAAGGGGGTTAAGCAGGCGTCCAAAGCAATCAGAATCTTGGGAAGAAGACATTAATCAAGACTTATGATCAAAGTTCTCAATTCAACACAATCAGTTATTGGACTGTCATTATTTTATTTAGTTTTCATTGATTTCATGCCTCATTTTCAACCGACTTAAAAAAGGAGGAGGTTCTCAATTCAGTTGTATGTTTTTTTTTTGTATGTTTGTTACACGATTACTCCGCCAATTATGAATTGATTTTGATGACAATCGTTTTGTTTGGTAGGGCATTCTTCAGAAATAGTCCCATATAAATTAGGTCAAGATCTGATGAGGGGTTTTTGAGTTAGCTTCAATACCTAATACTTATTTTTCTGACCTAGTATATGTGGATGATGTTCTAATAGTTCCTGTCACTATAATTTACATAGCAGGTAGTGGTATTCAAATTTTTGCGGGGGTTTTGTGTAGGTACCGCAACTAAACTAAACTTTATCGTGTGCTTTGTGCGTATTACTGCACTATGAAAGGCCTTCGCGAGGCCAATGCTAAGGCTGTCGTAGTGACAGAATTCTGGTCGAAATTTATATTACTTGGAATCGTCAATACAACGGAGAAGACGAAGCATCTACCTACATAACTTATCTCTTTCGTATCGCAAGTCAATTCAATATGGAATAGATTTCCTGAAAAATAAGTAATACTTATTTTGTGCTGTTTCTTGTTGTTTTATCATCTTTGACTTTAGACAAACCAAAAAAGTACTTATGTTTGGAGACAATTAAGTTTAGCTAATCGTGTTTACTTCTCTACTCACCCTTGCTGAAACGGTGTTATACCTACCCCAACAGAGCCCAATACCGTTGATATGGTAATGTGAGTAATGTGTCACGGTCTGCTGACGTCATACGATGTACATTACCGGGTTATAGCGCGATATGATCAGTATTTCAGTAACAGATGCGTAATCATCATTTGAATATCGTATTAGCGATGAACGTGCGATAATATGAATCTTGCAACATTGGCTTCTCTTGAAGTTTTCTACTTTTAGGAAACTAACAAACTATTGAACTCTTCGAAACATAAGTAGTAACTGCTTTTCTTGGCGGGGAAATTAAGGAGACTATGAGGTTTTCCATCCTTCGAGACAATGGACACCTGACCGACATAAACTTTTCCCGTAAAAGTTTGCTCACATAAAAATATGGAACACCTTCGAATGAAGATGTGAATGTAGTATACCAGTGGACCGTACTGCAGTTCAAAATCTTAACTGAGCAACACAATAATGATTTGAGAGGACATTTTCATGTATGGAAAAAATGGGTGCTTCTACAAAAAAAACTTTTTGTTTCAACTTCAACAATGACTTCCTCTCATCATTCTAACACCAATTTTAATCAACTAATCAACAAACGGACTCAAATTTTCCAGAAACCCCTAAACTGACCGACTGGGAGTCGAACCAGTGACATATGGCGCGTCGGTTACCACGTGTCGCCCACCTGAGCGTGCACGTGCTATCCACGGGTTTTTGTAACCAATATCAACCATCAAACGATTTGTTGGGAGCTGGCGGATTGGTTACTGTTTACGTTTTGTGTTAGGGAGTCTGGGTACATCTTTTACTGAGTTTTAGTTACTAATGATAGGTGCTTTGATGTCAGGATATCACAGAAGTGACTTCGCCAATCAGGATTGACGAAGTCACTTCTGCGCTAAAGGTGGTGGTTTGATTTCCACACTTAACAAAAGGTTTTCGTCAATCTAGAAATGATTGAATCTGTCTCGGTAAACGCACTCCGGTACTTTCAGAGGTCATTTCTAATAGCGATGATTGAATCGATTAAACAAGACAGCTAATTATAAATAATATAAACTATTTCAATTCAATTTTATTTCCTACTGCAAGACGCCTCGGACTTTCATATAATTATTATGTTTTTTTTTTATTGGTTTTTGTTGCCGTAAATCTATGCCCAAGAATAACTTAAAAAAATACTTTGGAATTTCACAGATTTGAAACTTGAAAGGACAACATTTTCCATTCATACATAAGATCAAGTTATCAATAAAATCAGGGTTATTGATATTTATATTTGTAGCTGAAACTCAAACATACACAAAAACTTGGAACAGGGTCAAAGCCGTAAGCAAAAGTCAAACACATTATAATTGAACAAAGAGGGGTAAATTCAGGGTCACAGGGGTGTACATCACCCCCTATTATATGTTCAACAATTTTAATTAGCAAACGACGGGCAACCGTTAGTAGCATATGCGTGGCTTATGGGACGTTTTGTGGGGCTCAAATAGCTATGGTAGGTCAAATAAAATAATTGTTTTAATGTTCGTTATTGATATCGGTATTTTTGTAAAGTTTTATTTGTGTAGGGATGTGATTGGATAAAGTTATTTGAGATGGTACAAATCTTATTGGATTAAAGAGGAAATAATGCAAAAAACTTGGCGCGTTGGTAGGTTGGTTCAACTGTCTTTTCAGAAAGAGCGTACCTAATTGAAAATTACTCAAATCTGTGTGGTTCTTTCCTCAAAATACCATTTCAGATACGAATCTACATGGTCCTCATGCGGCCTGACCAAGATTATGTCTGGACTTTAAAAGAGACTGTGACCTCTGAGTTTGTTTCGGCCTTTCTTCTCTGAGTAGTCAGATAGGAAACGCCGAAAAAATAGCTACATGAGCTAGCTATTTTTTTAATATAACGTGTAAAAGTGATTGCAACACCCTATATAACAAAAGAAAGAAAAAACTACCTACTGTCCAGAGTGAGATATCTGGGCCCTACACCACAAAACTTTACAATTATAATTTACAAATTTGTAAATTTTACAAATCTGTACCTACCACAAAACTCGATGCCACTTAATTGTAACGGAAAAACCTCACAAATATGTATAGATAGTGCAATCCACTGAGACGCGCCCCACTCCGCTCCGTACTAAAGTACAGCTTACAGTACAGTCATCGCGGAGTGGGGCGCGGCGTCGTGGATTGCACTATCTGTAAATTGTAGTGACAAGTCTACACTTTAAGTAGACATAGGCCTCATGCTTTGTGTTACGCTTTTAAAAATATAGAATATTGAAAATTGCAAGTCATGTGTACATAATTATTTGTAAAATCTGTTACGCAAATTTTTCTACAATTTAACAATCTTGTAGAATTGTAGACTTAAGTATAAAGTCTTGGGGTATCTATAGGGCCCAGTAGGTAAATAAGTATATCACAAATATAAATCTAGTCTAAACTGGCTCCTAACCTAAATAAAGCTTAATTAGGTTAGGTGGCAAGTTAGACCAAACACAAATAAATCTACCGTCTTCACCTTTTTTCTATTAATTCTAGACTTTCCAACTCTACAAGCAAAAATGTTTTGCAGAAATCTAGCCTAAACTAACCCCAAATTTCATCAAAGCGGGGCGAAATTCCGTCCCCAGTAGAAACATTACGAAGATTTCAACACACTACCTGAGATCCGAACTTTTTCGACAATAATTCGTCCATTTTTTTTTCTCACAGTGATACTCCGGCTATTATTTTGTCATAAAATACTCTATCAAAACATTTTTGGGGATACGAGACGGATTTGGATGATTAGAGGAGAGTTTTTTGTGAAAATAGCAATCCGACACGGTTTGTTGTGAGAAGATTAGGCTGTAGAGATTTGCATTGGAGAGGTGAGGAGTTCGGGATACTGATGACACAGTAGAGTATCGTACCTATGTGTTTACCTATTATTATTTGCTACTCCTCAATGATATTATATGTAAAAAGAGGTAGATAGGTTATAAACGTTCCGCAAGTGGCACGTCAAAAGTTGGCTAATTAGCCACATTTTCTTCGTTTTGTCTCTTTTTCGCTCCCGTTAATTACGACATGCCCTCCTACTTCCACGTGTCATATAATAGTGTGACATAGTGCCGTTTTTGAAGATAGAATGTTAGGTAGGTAACATATCTACGTCTTTTTACTTCTAATATCATTGCTACTCCTCTATTTTTTTATAATACCTTTTGCAGCCCGTGGTTTCACGCGCATAAGTCTCGATCCCGTGGGAATATCGAGATTAAAAGTATCCTATGTCCTAACCCAGGTCATGGTCTACCCATGTGTCAAATTTCATCCAAATCCGTTCAATCGTTTTAGCGTGAAAGCGTAACAAACAAACTCACTTTCGCATTTATAATATTATAGTTAGGATTCATCGTACGTCCTCGTAACATAAGGTCCAGTTGAAAACCAACGTCAGGCACTAGAGCCGGCATTTATGCTGAATTGGGCCTATTTGGCGCAGCCATGAGGCACACAATACTATTTTAAGTTTTTTCTGATTTTGTGTGAACATTTTGTGTTTTAACCTCGGTCAAATCAATTCATTTTCTTTCTTTCTTTAAGATGTAGGATTAGCACTAGCATTTTATTCAAGATTCACACTCACCTGGACTAGTCTAAGATAGTTCTTTCTCTGTTGTACTTGTAGGGTTTTTAAACTAATAACTTCCGAGTTCACCAAATACCTAGTTTATGTGTTGAAAACTAGAAGCGGCACGGCATTAATCCCTATAATAGATAGATGCAGTAAAGGGCCAACAATTTTGCTTGTTCATGTTAGATTATGCCATGAACCTAATAGTCCATTATCTGCCTAGCCTTCTCCCAACTGTGTTGGGGTCGGCTTCCAGTCTAGCTGCGTGCAGCTGAATACCAGTATTATACATGGAGGGACTGCTGATCCGAGCTCCACAACCCAGTAACTGGGTAATACGATACCCCTTGGTAAGACTGATTGTCAGACTTTCGGGATTCTGGCTACCGGTAACGAGTGTCAAAGATCTACAAATTACAACCTGGACCAACGGCTTAACATGTTTTCCGAGGCATGGAAGCTCTTTGGGAAGGGGGAATTTTTTCTAATGGATGGTCATCCATCCGCGGACTGACCTCGGCAAGCGTAGCTTAACCATCTACCCGTGCGGCTGTTATTACATAGCCACGAGACACCAGCCCCTTGAACGTAATAGTTCAAAATCATTAATGTTCGTTCTTTTTTTGTATGAGGAAGACTGTGCCCGTGTGTGTGGTAGACTTTGCCCTGCAGTTCCAACAAGTGTGGTTCTAACCTTTTTTTTTTTTTAAATCATCAAATGACTTCTCCCGCTCAGAGCGGAGCGGTAGGGCGTGTCAGATTCTTACTGACTAAAACCCACCAGTGTGGGTACACCAGTAAACCTTTACGTGACCATTTCAGACACTAATCTACATGGTCCTCATATGGTCTGACCAAGAATATGTCTGGACCTTAAAAGAGATTACGACCGGTGAGTTTGTTTCGGCATTTCTTCTCCGAGTAGTCAGATAGGAAACGCCGGACTCATCTAGCCTATTTGTAATATTTTTTTAAGACGAAAACGCCAAGCTAGCCCGCGAAAAAGTGACGTGTAAAAGAAGTGATTCCAATATCCTATTAACAGAATAAACAATTCCATTTCATTTCATTTCAGTAGGTTTTCATCTAGCTGATAGTATCGTAGTTACAACATTACAGAATGTGAGAAGTTCATCCCTTTCCGTAAAATTATACAGGCACGCTTATTTCGCAGACTGCGGCGCCAAGAAGCCATGCTCCATTTACACTCCATTTTTTTAGTCAACCCTTAACAAGGGGTGACAAAAACGTGTCAACGGGTTGCGCATGCGACGATTGTGATGAACGACTAACGGATAAACATTATCTAAATCGATAAATAATGATGCTTGATCTGTCACTTCACACTTTTGTCACCCTTTGATTTGATGCTCATAATCTGCTCTGGTACGTTAGTAAATATCTTGAAATAGGTAAAAAAAAATGAATCTGATGGCCATCTCGCCAAGTTGTCAAGGCAACTAAAAAAGTTGGATGCTCGTTGAAAATGCTTTTTAAGGTTTTTTATCTGACATATAGTATACCATATTGATCATTTGACTGAATAAGGACTGGCGCAGAAACTTAAAAATAATTTTATTTTTTAGGCGATTGAGGGTGTCGACATCTTTTGTATATTTTAGAAACTGCAGCCTGCAACAGTAGCGCCATAGTATAAAGTTTGTATGCTTAGTTTGTTAACAGTGAAGAAGATGGCGCTGTTCTCAATTATGATAAATAAAAAACCATTTACCAACATTTTTATATTAATTAATTTAATAAAACAATAAAATAATCTAAATGCCTCATAAAATATTACAAATGCATAAACTGTCTTCTATCAGTCTCTTTTTGGAAAAAATTGTGAGTAGGTATTCTATGACGACATAGAATTTAGTAGGTGAAGCCTTTTTCTTCCAATTCTTCTCGAACTTTCTGAGGATTCGGCCAGAAGACCATGAGGATTGTTGACCCTGAAACAGGAAATAAATAATTTTTTATTGTATTAGCGCTTTTTATTTAGTAGATTTACCTACTTTTTATGTTTAATACCAGAAAGATATCCAGTACTACCTATTTATTAAAATAAAGAGAAACGAATACCTTCTAATCTCTAAGAGAGCCTCTAAAAGATAAAGTATAAGCTCTCTGCTTATCCTCCTAGATTTGACACTCTACTCAGGCATAAAAATCCCATAATAGGTCAGATAGCCAGTCTCTTCATGTAACACACTGGTATTCAGCTGCATATGGTTAGACAGGACGCTGATCCCAACATAATTGGGAAAAGGCTAGGCAGATTGATTGATTGATAAAAATCCCATAATAAGTGGACCCCAATAAAATGTTAGTAAAAGAACTTCAGCCGATTAAACGCGTTTAAAATCTTATCAGAATAATACAAGCATAGGACATAATGCCATCCAAGAAGACGCACCCCACTCCGCTCCGCTCCATACTAAAGTACAGCTTACAATACAGTAATATCTTCGGATGACAGTATCTGTAACTATCTTCTTCTTTTCGTGTGGTTAGTGACTAACCAGGTGTCAGAGTTGTAAAGCCACCCATGGGCCTCTGACTTGTCTTCACATGCCATTGAGAAATACCTCTCAGACATGCCCGTTTCCTCATGATATCTAGCTAACTACGCAACACACTCACTGTAACTATGTAAGTATGTCTTACCTGCAGTAAATACTCCAAAGACAGTAAAAGCCTCATGGCAGTGCAGATCCAACGTGGCTCCGAGGAAGTTAGAGCCGACAGCAGCTCCAGTCCGACCCACCATGTACATCACGCACATTGCCATAGCCCTGAAATTAAGTTCCTATGTGATTTAGTTTTTGTTGAGAAGATATCCACAACGAGGAAGCTCTTGGCCTGCATCTCACCTGATGGTAAGTGACGATCAGACGGAAGGTGGAAGCGAGCTTCACCCAGATCCTCAACCACAGAGGAACTGGCTATTTAACCTCTAACTAACGAAACAACAATGCTGTTAACATTGTTGTTATGGCGACAGACTTAGAACGGGGGGCCAACAATGTTACTTCAATGCGAGAAAGAAGTGGAGCTATACAGGACGTCTAGCTCCATCTCTTTCCCATGCTCAAGTAAGATTAAAATAATACTGCTAAAGAGGTGGTGGTAGGGCCCCTGATCCAGATGCAAAACCAAACAGAACTTCCAGATATACCATAATGATTGTGCTAAAAGAAAGGACTAGCTAGCTAGTGGCTAAAATATAGGTACTAACAGCCGCACAGGTCAATCTTCAAGATTAAGCAACGCCTGCAGAGGTCAGTGCGTGGATGGATGACCATTCATGAGGTACATACCAAGAGTTCTCCGTGCCTCGGAAAGCACGTTAAGCAGTTGGTCCCGGCTATTATTCGTAACTCTTTGACAGTTGTTACAAGTAGTCAAAAAACCGAAAGTCTGACAAGCAGTCTTACCAAGGGGTCTTGTGTTACGAGTACCCAGTAACTGCGTTGTCGAGGGCAGATAGGCAGTCGCTCCATGTATAATACTGATATTCAGCTGCATTCGGTAAGACTTGAAGCCGACCCAAACATAGTTGGGAAAAGGCTAGGCAGATTAAGATGCTTGAAAATAGGATTTCCAGATACCCAAGGTACATTCTTGACGTAAAGAGTAGCTTAAAAGGGTCGAGACAGAAAAAAAGGCTACTTGAAACTGCAAAATTCCAATCAACTGCTGGTTGTTGAAAAACGTCGTCACTCATAATGACGTCAGTCCTTGTTGATAGGTACAGATTGATAATTTGAGTATAACATTCGCCAACGTCCATACTACGTTGAATACACCGGTTCTCGTCCGATCACCGAAGTTAAGCAACATCGGGCGCGGTCAGTACTTGGATGGGTGACCGCCTGGGAACACCGCGTGACGTTGGCTTTTTGCTTCTTTTAATATTTTTTGCATACCTACCTACCAAGCAATTTTTTATTATTTAATCTATTTACTATTATTAATGTTTGGTCGGTCTCCGGTAAATGATTCAGATGCCTATTAAATTTATTCAGTAACCTCAGTTGTGTAGGGAACACGTCCACGGCAATAGCCGCCAGTATAGAGGCAGCACAGCCTGAGCACAAGGAGATGATGAGCAGCACAGTCGCAGCCATACCCCCGGGCACGAAGGCAGCTCCCAGTGTCGCGATGCCACAGATAAACATTATACCACCTGGAAGATGATCAAAAACATTAGATATGATTATTAAAGTCACCACAGAGTTTTCAAAAGGTTATCAAAACAGTAACTGAAATTGGCCTAAATCGCTTAATTTTTACTGCACATTTTTTTTGTGGTTGCAGAACAACAGCCACTCGACTTTCTCATGTCAGTTCGCAGATATAACAACCAGTGCATCGCGGGAAGAACCTGGATGAGGCTGAACTGGAGCATGGAGATTGGCACAAGAACAGAGAGGCCTACGCCCAGCTGTGGGCGAAATCAGGCGACAATAATGAGGTAATATTGTGCTGTTTGTAAGGAAAACAGGTATGTCTACGCCAAACGGTAACGGGGAAGGGCATATGGAGTAAGGCACTTGAAAATCACGCACTTTAGGCCTCACACACATCCCAGAGGGTGTTACATGACTAGCCAAATATTGGGCCTTATCTGCCTTGCACAAATAATCGTGGGCCATTTCTTACTTTATACACGGTGTCCAGTAAATAGTTCGACATACCTTATTGCAGGGATGATAGCTTGGAGCCTCCCAAAAAAAACAATATACGTTCAGTAATATGTTACGGACTTAGAGATATACCTACGCAATTTTCCAAAATATCGAAAAATCTTTGCCTTAAAACCGATATTTTTGCATTTTGTACTGAAAAGTTCCTTTCCTAGTATTTTGTTTACATAAAATTATTCGTACTCCTCACTTTAATAAATGAGAAGTCATTTTTCTGTCAAAACAAGAATATTTTCAAGAAATACCACATTAAAAAAAAAAACACCGTTTTCTTATCGCTTTACTTAAACCACACACACACACTTAAACATATATAGGTTTTTTTTAAAGGTATTGACCCAAGCTATCACCCCCTGCAATATGTCTTACTATTTACTGGACACCCTGTATAAGTGACGATATAACAACCACAGCAGCAACAATTCCCTCTAACGTTTCTGGAACCTATTGCCTAACAATATTGATTCTGAATACAAAACAATAAATAGTTTATTGAGACGAAACTTACTGTATAACGTCTTCTTGCCAACTTTATTGATGAGGAAGCCTATAGCTGTATACGTGAGCGCGAACACCACCCCCATAGTCATGGATATGGGGAACACTGCAACTGACACCTCTGACTCGCACACTGCTTCGTCAGAAGACAACATCTGGAAGAAGAAATAATGGTATTTGATTATAATACCCTTACATGAACTTTTGAGGAAGAATTTGCAAGACCAAAACAGAACAACATGAAATAGATTTAAAATCAAGAAAATAAATTGAAAAAAAAGTTTATGTAAGTAAAGGCTTGTTTCATAGTCTCTAGCTAAGGCATTATCCTCTGGATAAATGAAGAAATTACACAGAATTTTATATATTGTTACGATATTTCCTAGATTAGGTGACCGTTACTTATCCAAAAGTTATGACACAAGCAGTTGAGCAAAAAAAAATGCATGTCTAATCGGAAATCTATTTATGGTTATCCTAACGAATATTATAAATGCGAAAGTGAGTTTGTTTGTTACGTTTCACGCTAAAACAGCAGAACAGATTTGGATGAAATTTAGCAAATGGGTAGACCATGATCTGGATTAGGACATAGGGTACTTTTTATCCCGATATTCCCACGGGATCGAGAGAGAGAGACAAGAGACGCGGGTGAAACCGCGGGGCGCAACCAGTTTATTATGAAAATGGAAGTACTTACGCTTATATTATCAAATTTATCACGTATGATCTGACATATCGTGATACTTTTGTTTGAATTACTTCTTAAAATACTGTTCAGAATATCTGGAACCCAAACGTAGAGACCACTCGACCTGGAATGAAAAAGCAATGTTTATTAACTTTCGTATCTTTATTGTAAAACTACAAGGGATGTGTTTCCTATTCTCCTTCAAGTACATATTCTCGTAAAAGCAAAAGTATACCAGAACAGCTCATGAGCCTTCATTGGCTTTTCAGAGACCGGGATATCGGTTAAGCCGACATCAGACGCTTAACTTGGATGAGGGTTCATTCTGGTTTTTCATTCCACATTAACATGACTACAACCAAATTATATACGTGACGTTCATCTGCTCCTTTCATTTTTCATTTTTCAATCATTCAATACAGTGAAAGATATCGAGTGCCGAAATCCTACATCGTAGGATCGGTTCACCAATGAATTCAGTTTTCATTTGATTAATTTTGCATTCAGATTTCAAGTGAAGATACAAATCAAAATGCAAAATCGTCTGATATCGGCTTTAATAGTGACCTAGAACATAATAGAGCCTTTTTAACTACCTAAGTGGTACAGTATAGGCATGCGACCAGCGACATAAGTTTCAAAATATTGATGCTATAACATGATTGTTACTCACACCATAAATACTGCGAACATCGATATATGTGATATGAACACACATCTGAGGAGAGGGACCTTGAACATGAGTCCCACGTTCTTGACAGCACCTGCGAAGCCGCCAGCCTTGATCTCTTCACTGCCTGTTTTTAGTTTCTGCACCTGGAAAGGACAGAACATAACTGTGTATCAGAAATAGTTTCAAGGGTAATTGCTTTGGGTTGTCATACAAAGCACTCGACCCATAACGGTAAGACAGAAGGGTTCTATAATGAGGTGGAAGTGGGTCTTTCTTCGCCCCACAAGAGAAAAAAACAGGAATTGGAGAAGGTCTCGTGTAGCTATCCTTTAGACCCATATAAGAAAGTGTATAAAATAGAGGGCGGAAGTCAACCTCTCACAGGATATTATAAGAATTATTATGAATATAGTTATGAGGAACAGTGTGTACTGTGTAAAACTTACTAATCCTCTACAGAAAATGCAGAATCCTCCGACTAGATAGGTGCTTTGTTTGGTGGGCTACTGCCCAACGACTGATGTCGGGACGTTGTATATATGCTAGTCGCGCGGTAAACGCTGGTTGTGCGATGCATGATTTTACGTGACGTCAGTATCATGCGTAGTTCGCATGTGGCGATGTAATTGCCGCCACAAATATTTACATCTGCTAAAACTATGAAACACATACGTGGTTTAGTCTTTGCCTAAATCTTATTTGTATATACATACCATCCTACTTCAATATATCACTCAGTTTATATTACATTGTTTTAAATCAGCATGACTGTTAAGTTGTAACACTCACAACAAAACATGTTGAAATCTTCAGTTTCTGTCAAAGTTCCATACAATATTTGACAGGAACTAGAGATTTCAACATGTTTTGTTGTGAATGTTTTGCCAGTGCAAACGCACAGATATCATGCAATAAAATCGTGTTCTCTAGCGCTTCATATCATCGTAGTAGATACTACACTATTCATTAGTGGATATCTAGTTTCAACCGGAACCACTCATGTATTAAATTACTGATGAGTATTGCTAATGAGTTGTTAGCCTGACTTTACGCTAAGTTAATATTAATCTATCGTTAATTATGTACATAATCTTTAATGAGTCTAATCGATTGGCGGTTTTTGATTCGTTTACACATATTAACATCAAAGGGTTCGGCCTAAGCACAAAAGTAACTAGTACTGATCAATTATCATTACGCTCACTGTTTGTTACCGATTTCAGATCGACAATTTCATGTAACAAGAGTTTTATAAATAAGAAGCTTATTTTTATACTAAAATGTTGATATTCATGTGACGGCATCCACATCGCCACATGCATACTACGCATCAAAGACCTGACGTCACACAAAATCCTGACATCACACAAATCCTGCATCTCGCAATTAGAGTTTACCGCGCGATCGACACTACAAACTTATCATTAAGTAACTGAAAAAGTCAAATCAATATCTCAGAATTAAACATGCAACCAAAATATACTTACAGGAAATTCTTCAGGACTTCTCCCATTATTCCAAGCATACATAATAGCTAGAACTGGTAGGGCAGCCTCCGGGCCCTTCGCAGCCAGTAGGTACCGTGGGCTTTCTGGCAGGAACAGCAAGATGGCTGCGGCTGCCAACCCTGGCGCGCACCACAGCCAGACGAAGGCTCTCCAGGGAACTATCTCTATGTAGCCAAATGTGAACGACCATTTCCCTGGGATTATTAGCCAGGCGAGACCTGAAACGGAGATTAATCTTTTGGGTGGTTTCTATTTTTGCTTTTAGATTTCAATTTGTGGCGGATACCTACATTTTAATAACGTTTCGTCTATTTTTTTTAGATTTACTTGAAGATCTAGGTATGTATATAATATCATGACGTGCCCAAAAGTTTTTATAAATTTAGCTACATTGCGAACAATGTATATAAATTACGTCTGTCTAACATAATGAGTATGGAACTCAAGAATGTATTTTATTCGGACCTACGATTTTGAAAACAGAGTAGCCCAATTATGGCCAATCAATTATTCGAAAACCTTTGGCGATTGAAAATACTTGATGCAATAAGGACTACAATTTACTAAAGTGATGTAAGAAAATACTTATATTATTGCAACTAGGTACATACGCAAGTTTTTAACTCAAATTCACTTTACCATAATATTGCATCATACAGCTGTTGACGATTTAGTTCCACCGACCTACGTGTTTATCAAGCGGTTAGATCTAAAATATTAGCAAGATAACTTAGCCTATTTCGCGAAATAATAGTTAATGGTTCGTCGAGCATAGATAACTGTAAGTTCAAGTTAACTCTGACGTCATTAACTCATAAGTCATAAGTTAGATATGGCATGCTATCTAATTACATAATTAGATTGAATGTTCACGTTTGCCTTGGTGCAATAAACTAGCATTAGATTGGATTTATTAAGTAGCACATTCACGATCATAACTATACCTATTATGAATTTTCAGTTTTGACGTAAAAACAACCTACTAAAATCAATGGCCAGGCTACTCACGGACGTAATGTACTTAAGTATCATCATTTGTGGAGATAACCATACTTCCATCCATCTTTTACCATCCGGTAAAAGTAGCCTAAGAGCGGGTTCCACTAAATCAGATCCGAATCCGAATTCAAGATCCGAGTTCAATCTGAAATGGGAATGTTCTAAATTCGGACGGACAGAGCTCAGATCTAGTGCGCAATCCCTCATAAAAATAGTACTATGGCTACTTCAGACTGACATTTCTCGGATTCGGATCGGACGTAGTGCGAAACCACTCTAAGGCCGCGCGCACATTGGATGCGTTTTCGTACGGATTTCACTCGTGCGTACACCATAGTCGTACAAATTGAGTGCGCATACTGGATACGTTTTTCTTCGTCTACGTATACGTACGACCAAGTCGCACTCAATGCCAAACCTTGCTGATAGGCTGATCTTTTCTTGACACGACACGAGAGAAATAGAACAGGCTGCTAATTATATACTCGTATTATGATGGAGTCATGAAGTGTAAATAAGATTTTAAACTAACCTGGTAATATAATAAATGAGAAGGAGATGAAGGCAGAACTCCACGCGATGGCTGCTGCACGCTTAGAGTTGGCATGCATCTCACCAAGGTACGCGTATACTGTGGCACTGGATGCTGATATTCTGAAATAAAAGCGATTCCTCTTATTAGTCTTGCTAGAAGCATTTAGAACAGATTGCGAATGGTGGAGAGACGGTTACGCATCTTGCGTGCTTCCAGTATTTTCACGATAATTTTAAGGGCTCCGTACCTGAAGGGTGCCAAACGGAACCCTATTACTAAGCCTCTGCTGTCCGTCCGTCTGTCCGCCCATCCGTGTGTCTGTCAGCGGGCTATATCTCATGAACCGTAATAGGAAGACGGTTGAAAATTTCACAGATTGTGTATTTCTATTGCCGTTATAACAAATAATAAAAATAGATGACATACAAGAAACAAGTATTTTTCGGCGTTTTTTGCTCGATCTTAATACGGTGCTTCCGTATTAAGGCGCAGGGTTCCGATTTGCCTATGTCTCTGTCTTTTTCTTTACGTGTAAAGAGTAAAGAAAATAAACACACTTTTGTACTTTTTCAATGTTTTTCGTTATTTTTTTCATCATATTGCTCATATTACTCATCATAATCCATCACTGAATGCAGGTTGACATTAGACATTTTATGGTATATTTTTAATTATAATTATAATTGTTAGTGAAGGTATAAACTGCTTTTAAAGACAATTAAGAGGTGTGTTTG
The DNA here is from genome assembly GCA_963853775.1 of Xanthia togata. NCBI lineage: Eukaryota > Metazoa > Arthropoda > Insecta > Lepidoptera > Noctuidae > Xanthia > Xanthia togata. The sequence goes on from OY970801.1 coordinate 3,048,383, forward strand.
AAGATTTTTTTGAAGCATTAATGTATGTTTAATTATAATTTGAGTTCCATCACTGTATTAAAATAAGACTTGAAAATATCATTCTTTTTTTTTGGTCAAAATTATTTACGGTTTAAGAGATACACTGCTTTAAAAAACCCCCGTTTTCGGAATGCTGCGCCTTAGAATCGAGCAAAAGGAGCCCTTCGTGTGCGAGCCCGACTCGCACTTGGCCGGTCTTTTTAATTCATTCTTGAAGATCTCTTGTGATTTGATTTTCAAAGGTTTGAGTAAGAGCACAACTGAATATTAATTTCATTATCTCTGGGTTAACACGCTTAATCAAGTTCTAAAGTCCTTGTTGACCTAGAATAGACCTTTAAAGACAGGCAAAAAAAAAACAATTTTTATGCTACCTATGATAAAATCGTGGAGATCAAAAGTACAGGCATCGAACCCACGACATTCAGCACACTTGAAGCGTTCGCTGCCTGTACCCTATTATAATGCATACAATCTTAGAATTACAAATAAAAAATAATGTTGTTATTGGTTTATCATTTTATTACAATTAATAAATAGTAATAAATTATTACGGATCGGGCGTTAAACCAGGGTCAGCATGTTCATAGCTAATTATTAATTTAATTAGTATCTGGCTTGTAGTACGAGAAATCCAAATCCAATCAGCAATAAATGATTAATAATTAGTTTTTATGTTTTTTTTCTGTCCATCTTTTGAAGTTCACAACGGAACTAAGGGCCTATACACACATATAATGAATAGAATAGACTGAGAAATGCGCGTTTGCTTCGATAAAAACGCGTGTTTTAAGCGCATATCTTTACCGGACTGGACCAGAAGGAGGATGGAGAAATGCGTGGCATCTGCACGAGGTAAATTAGATCCACCATTAGGTAATCCAGCAGTGGGTCAGATTTAGGAGGTCGGATCGGAATAAATTAGAAGTAGTATTAATGGGCAAAGGCCTCTTCTTAAACATAAAAGGCATTGAGCAAGCGTGACGGCTTACTGTGACAGGTTGGGAATTTCTTATACACTAATTCCAAAACTGACTGCCTCGGTGGTCTAGTGGTTGCAAGCGCTACTGCTGAGCATGAGGTCCTGGGTTCGATTCCCAAGTCGGACAAAGTATTATTGGGTTTTTCCATCAGGGATTTCTCAGTAGTCTGGAATTGTGCCCGGTTGATGGCAATAGGCTCGCCCCCTATTAATGGGACTTAAAAAACATAACTGGCGAAATGTGTATAACAGGTACACCTCTGCCCAACCCTTCGGGGAAACAAGGCGTGATGGCGTATATTATGTGTTCCAAAACTCTGGCCTACTGGCGAATTTCACGATCAGCATATCTAAATTGCGTGCAGAAGCATCACGCGTATTCTGCAACAGAAACGAGTTTTCTCGACGAAAGAATAGACAAAAACTACAGATTCACAATCACAATCCGTCAATCGGTCTATTGTTCCGTCGACAAAACCCGTTTCTATGGTAGTCCTGTGAAATTGGCTCAAGTCTCGTACTTCGAAACTAATAAGAAACTCACAAGCATCCAGTAAAGAACCTGAAGACCAGCAGCATCCACACGTTGGTTGAGAACGAGGATACGACGGAGAAGACGGCAGACAGCAGGATGGCTGGTAACATCACCGCGCGGCGACCGATCCGGTCACCCAGGTAGCCCCATAGGAAGGAGGTGCTAATTATACCTGGTGAAAAAAGTACGTTAGGGTGTGCACATCTTTGGAAGTGGCGATTGGGCGAGGATGAATTTTTCATGGAAACTTTACTCCTCATTTTTACTTGACTTTAGAAAAATAACAGGATGTTGGTGTGCCGTGCGTGATTCATGAACTGTTCCCAAATAAGTATATATTTCTCTCTCCTTTTTGTGAACAGTTCTGATTAATAATAGGTAGTATACACACAAACTCATGTGATTTCGCTCTAGGTATATACAGCGACACTTCTCTTATTCTGTTTTGTCCAATGGAACTGCGTTTTTTTTTTTTTGTCTTAGCGTTTGGCCGCGGCTTCGCCCGCGTGGTGGCTGGTAACTTGGTAACTATCCCGCGGGAACGAACTACCGGGATAAAAGTATCCTATGTCACTAACCTAACCTACCTCAGATCATGGTCTACCCAAGTGCCAATTTTCGTCTAAGTCCGATCAGCCGTTTAAGCGTGAAAGCGTAACAAACAAATAAAGTCACTTGCGTATTTATAATATTAGTTAGGATATTCTATCAGCTTAGTCGTCGCAACATTAAAATGGCTTCCAATCTATCAAACACTATCCTCATAAATCTACAAATCCAATATGAATTTATAGATTATAGGTTGGTCCTTATTGGCTATCCAAACCGGTTTAGTAATAAAACTCGTGATAGATTAATAATTGATTTTTTATACTTACCAAACAATGTGGTAATAACTCTTTTTATCACAGACAGGTACCTACTTATCTATGTAATAAATGTTGTGTTTATTAATTATTGCCGTCGGAAAAATGTTGTATATGAATCGGATTTGCTAAGGATACGCATGAAACGCTTATGCGCAATTGGAATTTGGAACCGTGCGCCTAGTTTCTGACGTTTCATAAGTGCCCATGTAGGTATATGTGAAATAAAATAAGTAATTTGATTTGATTTGAAATGTCATACATTATTTTGTTATTAGCATTGTCTCTAATAGATAAAAATATAATTATAAGTAGCTTACTGGTACCAAAAAGTGTCTTGGTATAATTCGACGAAGCTAATTCCAACGTCCATACTACGTTGAATACACCGGTTCTCGTCCGATCACCGAAGTTAAGCAACATTTTTCGGCAGTCACTACTTGGATGGGTGACTGCATGATGTAGGCTTCTGTTTTTGTCTTAGAAGGCAGACAGCTGCGTCAAGACTGACTGGAGAGGGAACCTATTAAACTTATTAGCCGAAATTTTCTTTTTTTTACGAAATGGGCCTGCTCTTGAAGGGCATGGATGAGGTCTACGATGAAACGAGAAGCGTGTTCAGAAGATGCCTGTGATTAAATCTTGCTCTGAAGACTGACGGGTTTTATGTGGTATTCTTACCAATAAAAGCAGCAGCATTAACCAGTCCTTTGTCTTTGCTGGTGAGCTTGAGCTCGCACTCGGCTGCTGTGATGGCGTAGCTCATGCCGACAGATTCCATGGACACGTTCAGCATGATGAGGCCGCTAGTGAATAGCACCAGGTGATTCAATCTGCCATGACCTGAGGAGTTAAAGGAGCACTTATTCAAAAACAAGAAACAACTAAGTATAACTATGCACCACATGCGGTCCCATTCGACCTCATGATCCGTTCCACATTTACCTAGCATTTTGCAAGATATCCACAATAAGTGCATTATTATTTACGCATTTTAAATAACATTGGGGCGTTCTAAGAACTTAAGGCCTCGCACGCACTGCGATTCAAAATCGCGCGAAATCTTTATCGCGATTCCGTAACACAATATGTAAAATTCGCGGTCGTTGCAGCGTCGACCGTACACTGTATATAAACCGAAAAACAAGCGCGTGACAGTTTTATGACAGATTCGCGCGTTTAAATCACACTAATGTGGATTAACCTTAACAACAATAACTGCAAATTATGGTATAAATGTACAAAAACACAAACAAATAGCAATAGCTACAAATGTAGCAACGGTAACGGCTACGTAATTATTAGCAGTAATATTTTACCTGTCTGTTCGAAGGCATCTTCAAAACTGTGTTCGGTTGCTGGATTCAGCTTTTCTGCGCTCTCTGCATCTCCTTCTCCCTTGTATTTGCTTTTGTCTGTCATAATTCTTGACGTTTCTCTCTATGTACGTGACGTTTCTCTTTCTCTGTTTAATTTGTCATCACTCTTCTCTCTCGTTGATTTGTTAGGTGGTGAAATGTGATGTAGGTACTGTTTCCTCTGAGAAATGTGATGAATTGACGATGGTCTTATACCTGGAAACAATGAAGTATTTGGTTGTCAACGGATGTTTGTGGTTGCCAATGATACGATAAAGAGGAATGTTTATGCAAAATAGGTAATTGAGTGCAGAGCCTCTATTAGACAGGGTATATCTAGCTGTGGTTAGTGATAGACGGTAAAATGCTTCGCCATTATCGTTTAATTGTATTGTAAGTACGTACGTAGTGCGTGGACAGACATAAATAAAAGTATTTATCACATTATTTAATCTGCATGCTTGCAATAATTGTATGCACTTAGATTGCGGATTTGTATGACCTATGATAACAATGTTATATATTTGTCGTTCACTTGTCCATACGTTTTCTTTTCTGGCACCGTTACATCTTCGGTAGAAAAGATTCAAGCATGACATAATATCCTTGATTGCATTGATGCAGTTATTCGGTCGTAATTCCATTTCTTCGGGTAGCCCCAGCTTTAGGCAAGCACAAGAATCTTGTGTGGGGATAGAGGCAGGAGTATAGATGATGATGACGATAAAGGAGTTATTTGGCCTAGAAAACCACTATTCACCATTGATTATGATTATGCCGAAGCACGGACTCCAACAGAGTGTTTAATTAAAGTTTATATTACTTAAAATAATGGTTTTAAGTAATGTTTGTTATTATTATTTGTGTTTTTATGCGTGCACTGAGTTATTTATTTAGGATCAAAAACTTTTATTGTGGTTTTACCTGAAATTCTGATAATTAATTATGAATAAATAAACAAAACTAAACTTATGATTATCTTGGTGCCTAGATTAATATTATTCTTCAGTCAGTTGAAAAGTAAATTGCTACTAATAATTTTAATCATATTATCGGTTCGGTGTTCAGTGAAGGGTTATTATTGAAATAACCCTTCAAGATGTGCAACTACGTCTCGGAATGTTTGATTTTCTACGTAAACGAGAGGAAAAATAGTGCGATTAATTTAATGACACTTAGATAAAACGTTGGCACTACTTACGAAGAACATTACTTGTCCATCTATTACTTTAATAATTGCAATTACAGTCAGTTTCATACTAATGAATATGTGTTTTACGAATTTGATCCTTATTAGTACTAGAAATTGGCTGCCTCGTTGGTCTAGTGGTCGCAAGCGCTACTGCTAAGCATGAGGTCTTGGGTTCGATTCCCGAATCGGGCAAAGTGTTATTGGGTTTTTCTATCTGGAATTTCTCAGTAGCAGCCCGGAGTCTGGATTTGTGCTCGGTTGATGGCAATATAGGCTCGCCCCCTGTTACATGGGACTTAAAATTAACTGGTGAAATGTGGGTATACCTACTACTGGTACACCGCTGCCCAACCCTTAAGGAAAACAAGGCGTGATGTTATGTTATGTGTTAGTACTAGAAATTGTCAACGGACAGGTGTCTCTTTGAAGTCATTCTCTCGACGGGTGGACTTTAGGTGCTTTCCTACATAGAACCGTACCTGATCTGTCATCGCTTCTCTATGCACATTAATTAGGTCAGAAAAATTCATTTGAAAGCCCATCAGTACCCAGAAAACCTGTTTTTTCATGTTCTTCCTCACACTATTAACATGGACATGGATGTCAGTTTTGTGATCCATCCAATTTTTTTTATGTTCTGCCGCTTCTATTGAAACTTCTTGAGGACTTGTGGATTCAGCCATTTTTAGGTAAACGGTTGGCAGATGATCAAGATCTGTGGTAGTTCAAACAGTTGCTGTTTTGTATTGTTTTAAACAATACACTATAAATCATCTAGCTACTAACTTGTCTGCTATCGCGTGGTGGAATTAGAAGATATCCATGGTATCACATAAATATTGATAAAGCGACAATGGCTTGGTCTTTTTATTGTTCTAGTTTTTTTGCGTTGTTTTCCTGTACCTTCGTTTTATGGGTCATACTCAGAAAAAGTGTACATTTGGTATCTTTTCTTGTCCCGCTACTTCATATTAAAGTAAATATCTAATATTATGATATTATTTTCTTTTTTACCCCCTCGTTGTTATATTAGTCTATTAATATGAAGGTTATTCTGGTATTTTAAGTTTATTTTCATTAAAAGAGTATATTTTTTGACTTTCAAAACATCGTCATAAATATCATCATACATTTTTTAGGTGTCACAATGATCATTACACTTTTTCAGAGATGAATTGTTACGAATATTCATCGCTTTACTTAACACTGACTGTGGCTATATTATTCTTGATGAATCAAGTAACTAAATAGGACCAAATTTATTCGTGAATCATTTATAGAATAATTTATTTTAAATAAACTAATTTTGTCACAAAATTATGAAGTTTCATTACTCAGGGTTAGTAACACGCAATAATATTTGAAACGTAATTATTTGAAGTGATATAAATATTTTTTCTAATTCTGGAAACTATTAGCTACGTCAAAATCACTGTCGCGGGAGCCATTATGTTTTCGCCGTAGTCGTGAAGTCAAGACGTATAAGTGAATATTTACAAAAAAATACCTCAGGGTGTTAAACGACTATTATTATGGTAAGTTTATTATATTTTTTGTTTACTTACTATGTACTTTTCTTATTTTGTGTATTATCTTAACGAATATGCTCAGTGCTTGCGTGGTAAACACGTGGTTTACGTAAATATATTTTTAAATGTTATAATTTCTCAGATTTTATTCTCATTTTCGTTATATTGCGTTACGCTACGAAACTGAGAAATTCTTAAGCTTAGTTTACAAAAACAAAACGTATATAACTATACGGGACGTAAGTTGGCCAAAGGTTTTGTAGTGGGTGTAAAACAATTTAATTTATAAATAAGTAGGTACCTACAACAAGAGCATAATTTGTAAGACAAGTTATAAACCACTTATATTCGTTTCAGTAAAACACCATAGATGGAAATGCAAAAAAAAAAAAAACATTTAGAGAGAGTTAAAATAAATTAAGAAACAGAACCAAAGCCAAAAAGAATAAACAAGACAGAAGTGGAGAGAATACTCTGATCGCTACTATAAAAAGAAGAAAAATAAATCTATTATTTAGTCAATATACGATTATGAAACATTATGTTCTCGTATTAATAAAATTTAAAACTCGTTTTGATATTTTTAATTGCTATTTAATTTTATATAAATAATTTTTAATTTGCTAATTTAATTAAAGATGTTTTTATTAAATAACAACAGAATAAAGTTATTAAGTTTAAACCTATGAAAATGTATGATTATTCCTTTGTTATTCCTGGTATAACTTTATTCTGTGTTTATCATTAATAGGTAGAAGTTTTTATTAAAATTAATCTAAATAAGACTGATAAACCAAATATAATCACGTGTTTTATTCGGTCAATTCATGTGTACCATACCTTATGACATCAGTTTCGTGACGGAGATTCTCAGTATCGTTACCTATCAGTTTAGTTACAAATTTAAAATGTACACTTTTTCTGAGTATGACCCTTATATAAGATCTTTGTCTTTTTTAGGTTCAGGGCTTTAAAAATCACAAAATTATAAAAATTGCTTGGCTTGGTCACAAAAATCTGTACCATTTATTTATGTACACGGTAGATATAGGGCCCATCCTGACGCTGTGAAATCAGTTCTTAGTCTGCTTGGAAATGAAGGACAGCTTTTTAACATCTGATTTAATTTCATTGAAATAAATACCACTTAAGCCCAACTACCTCTCGCCCTTCAGTTTACTTCAAATAGCTAATCTAACAGCCTTGTCTTATGCAAATCATACGTTTCTCTTCAACCGCTCAACGTCCTTTGTTAATTACCTAAACGTGATGTCATATACCTCCAACTACATAATATATTTCAGGTCATTGCCCCGTATCTATTAACGTAGTAACCTACATCCTTCAGTCAGATTTCATGACTCAAGATAAGCATATTGTCATATTGACTTGACAAGGAAATTTGTTTAGAAGATAAGGTCTATATTGGCGTGGCAGAGATAAGTTACATTGTATTTCGATCATAAAATTTATGTACAATACTGGTAAGTATTGACACTTTAACAATGTAAATAACAGTTCAGTAGATTATAATTTTATTGTATGATAAGAAAGTACCTAGATTGCAGGATAACGTGAAAAACGATGAAAATGGCCAAAATGTAACTTAGCCTATAGGTACCTACTTAAAGACTGCCTCGTTGGTTCGTGGACATTAGAATTATTTAGAATAAAAAAAGAAAACAAAAAAAGCTATTAAAAATTATTTAATAGGCTAATTGATAGAACGACTTATTGGCGACTGAAGCAGAGATTTGGGAATGTTGGGATTGTAGACTGAAAAGCGAAGATACATATAATAGAAGATACATATAATAGATAGAAAACAGTGAACGTCCAGAGGGAACAGGGGCTGCGAGGAATTTGAAAAATAGGTATTTGAAGAAACTATTACCGTCGCGCTGCGCCCGAAAAACCGAGTTAAACCCCGTAAAGTGCGATAGGGACAACTGCAGCTCAGACCGATTATATCACATTTTTTTTTGACAAAAACGACGTTTGGCATTCTCTTTTTTTCTCCTCGAAAACTAAGCCGATTTAATATTTTTTACATTAAAATTTTAAGAAAGAGTATGTCTAGGTTCCTATTATTTTCTTTTATGCTAAAAACTTTTCCGAATTAGTCTGGTAGTCCTCTAATCACGGCGGTAAAATTAGGGCATTTTTGTAATTTTTGGAGGGTCATAGTTTCCTTACTTATTAATTGCTGAAAAAAAGGAAATGACAGGGACATGCCTATAGAGACCCTGATTTTATTTAAAAAAAAATGACAGCTCTAGAGGCATTATTCAGGAAGAAAAACGGGGAATATGTTTGTATGGAGAATCGCAGGCCCTGTTCCCTCTTATTTAGGTATTATGGATAGAATGGAAAACCTCAACATCCCGTAAGGACGCACGTGGTAAAATTGAAACGAGAGAAATATGAAATTAAGAATTTAGTTAGTTAAATTGATTGATGTGATTCTGTCTCTAATTTTGTCTAGTTTTATATCTTTAATATAACCAAATTTTGTGATTTTTGCGTGCTACATTTACTTGTATTGACCGATAGTTTTGTACCTACCTATTGTGTCCGTATGGATTGAGGAGCCATGTCTCATATTTAAACGCGGGTACTAACCAATATTTAGTAGTAAATTAGCCGATTTTTTAGGCCCGATCCTGGAATTTGTAGTAAAACGCTTAAAAAGTTATAGGACGTTTAAGGTGGCTCCTCAATTCAGACGTCTGAATTTAGGAGCCACCTTAGAATCCGAAAACTAGCTGACGGATATTTTTGAAAATTTGGTAGGATTTAGTAATCTGTAATTTATATAAGATTAGATACTTATTAATACCTAAATAGAGAGGAAGAAAAAGACAATGTTGCACCGACATTAGGGCAGGAGAATAAATAAATAAAATGTGGGTAGGACAGACTCTGATCTAAAGCGGTCCCTAGACGATCATGCGGCATAACATGCATTTGTATCATGCTGCATGAAGGACCCTGTAGTTTGCATTTCATTCGCATCAGTCAACACAACTAAACGGTCATGCATGCATGGCAGCATATAATGCATGTCATGCCGCATGAACGTCTAGGGACCGCATAACAATTGATTAACGGCCTTGTATATGAATACACCCACATTTATTTAAAAGATTTATTTTTTTATTTTGATCACACTGCATTTTTTCAATATTGACTGGAGAAAAAATACTACAACCAGAATCTGAAGACTCGTGGGCTTTAAAGCATATAGGTAATGTAAAAGAAAAAGTATTTAAAAACACGTGTTATTTTTTTTTAATGCAGGTATAATGGTCATAAGAGTGGGACTATATTTTCTGTAACAATTTCCGCCTGTCTTGCATCACCCTGTAATGCCATAAATTGTTATCAATCGAAGAAAAATTCAATTCTATTCTTTTATAAATTGCTGTCGATACGCTGTATTGCATTGCATTTCGATTGAAGCAAATCAACATGCAGCTCAAAAGCGGGTGATGCTGCATAAATTAAACAAAAACAAGTTTAAAAAAAAGTATTTTTTATCTACTATTAAACAAGTAAAGGTAAAGATGAAAGTTTACTCACACTACACGGGGTTCAAACGATTCAACTGCACTCAACGAACATGTGATTATAAAGTTAAACAACTAAAACACCACCTTTCACTCTAAATTTAAAGTAAAAAAACACTAAATTTTAACTATAATCTTATAGTTAACACATTTTAATTCAGGAAACCACGTTTTATAGAACAAAACGAATTATGTGAAGATAATAAAACGCACACGACCTTCCTCGGTCGCGAAGAGTGATGTACTGAATGAACTACTGACTAAAATTAGGCACGGCATCGGCGCAAACGCATCGCGGTATTTATATAGAGCTGCCAGGTCATTCTGAAATGTGTGTTTTTAAATTAGTTAGTCTCTTTATTAGATCGATAAGTTATTTCTTAGTATTAGGATTATTAAGATATCAATGGACTAAATACATAACTAGAATCTGTAGAATGTGTAAATCTATAAAACTATGTGTTTAATTTATAGATAAAATAAGATAACAAATATACTTCTACTATCAGAGTGCACGATTCATTCACAGATGCTATATAGTATGTATTGATCGCAAATGTACAAATACCTCTTTCGATGTACTACATAAGTAACACCATTTATTTTATCCATCGCAACTGCAGATTTTATGACTTACAACAGCTTATTTTCCTCATTTTGTCCTTCAATGGACTTGACCAATAGAAAAATATTATTAAATAAAAACCACTGCTTGCTAAATTAAATCCACTACCCTTTTTTGAAGATCTTACATCAATTCTGATAGTTGTAAATTTTATTGTGATGTGTGTTGCATTGATGACGCCTCTCTCCAGTTATATTTGATAACATTCTATTGTTGTTATAGATAACAGGGTCAAAATAACCGATCTGACGGTATATTACTTCGTGGATCTGACACCTATTCAAGAGAAAAAGCAATAAATTTCTCTGAACCGCGAAGCGTTGGCAAAATGGGCTTCAATCAATGCTGGAAACCATAACCTGGATTAAACTCCACCCTCAGAATAAGTCAGCCTCGCTACCATCATCTTGCATAGTTAGAGTTACTCATATTTTTACTACAGCCTAATGTGCTATCCCTAGTATTCGTGTGGATATGAAAGAATAATACCATAATCTGGCATAAACACTAGACTAATACCTTGTTGTTCATTTGTTGGTGCCTCTCCATTACTGAAGGTTGGCCATCAACTAAAAATAGTTCTCCTTGCCCTTTGCGAGGTGGAACAGATCAGCAGACGTAGTCTCTTGACGTCAATTCGCGAATGTTTCTCAATCAGGACTTTCTTCTATTATCATCATCAACATTTCTGCCGAAAGACGGCCATTGCTAGACATAGGCCTCCCCCAAGCATTTCTACATCAACCGGTTCTGTGCTTCTCGCATCTGGCGGATTACTGCTGTCTTCACAAGGTCATCGATCATATTTTTGGGGTTTCCGTACTTCATAAGGAAAAAAACGGATTACGGAACCCTTATAGGATGACTCGTGTGTTTCTGTCCGTCTGTCTCAGCTAATATTCTCCGAATCTAATGAACTGATTAAATTGAAATTTGGTAGATACCTACACATATCAATTTTTGTGACCCAACTTTTGTGAACACTGGGGGTCACTTTTAGGGGTAACACTGAAAATTTTAAAATAAATGTTTTTCTTATTGAACCGTGTGACATATGCAATAAAAGGGCTTATTTTGAGGATATTTTATTATATATATAATAAATAAATACTTTTAAGAAAATAGTCGAAAATTAACCATTCCGTCGATTTCCGATTACTGGAAAACCAATACGAAGTCTAATAACATGGTAAATCTCCCAATATTGTGCGTACAAAGTAACATTTGCAGTTGGAATGTATGGGAGAACATGTTTTTCAACTACAATATTAAGTTTATCCTTGGGATGAATTCATCCCAACTGTGGAACTCTTCATTCTGCGTGAACCAACACGATCTTGCCTAGTTTTTTTTCTATAATACCATTAAATCCAAAATCTAATGTGATTTTCGCCCATCATAACACAAAGAGGTTATCAATCCAGGTTATATCATAACGATAAGAGGACGTTATTATCACATCGTAACGAATAATGAATGAATTATTGTGATATTACGTCATCATATGCGTTCATGTTCATTATATGCGTATGTTCGTGAACTTATGTGTGATGTAAGTAATATGGGTTGTAATCAGCCGTCCTTGAGCAGCAGTTTAATGATTGTACAATTGCAGCTGTGCGATTTTCGTACTTCTAATAATTAACTCTTCTATTTTTTCGGCATAAAATTAAAAGGCCTAACTAATCTAAATCTACTGAAGATACACAATTATAACTGCAGTCTCTACCCCATGGGCAATCTCAAACTCAAAGCATTTATTTCAATAAAACCATTTCCAATCTGCCTAGACTATATTGGGTTCGGCTTCCAGTCTAACCGAATGCAGCCATCTGCATCTGCATCTGGTCGATTCCGGTCTGTGTCTGCCTAGATATTCAGTCGCTCCATGGCTTAGGGACACCTTAATCGAATATGGATAAAGTTATTTTTTCATCGAAGGAACTCAGAAAACAAAACTACGTCATGGCTAATTACCGACCTAACCGCCCTGTCTGTAATTGGTTTTTTGAAATATATGCTTTTGAGTTTTTTCTCTTGACGCGATATTATAATCTAAAATATCTTGCCCGAATTTGACGAGCATATAATAGATTAGCTTATTCTGAGATAACTGAGCATGTCAAGGTTAAAAGCTGGTTATAATTTGAGACGATTTTGTTATTAGCTCAGTTCAGAGGTGTTAATAAATCTGATACAGTAACATGATGACCTGAAGTACCTAGGTATTATACTTAATGAATTTATTTATGTGCTAGTTTTAATCGTTATCTTTTCGAATCTGGTCGAATTTAGACAGAAGAATTTAGAAGAACATGATAGAACTGGCTGATGCTCTTGATTTTAAGCCACAAGTGGCACAAGTGGCAACGAGCTGGCCATATTAGAACCGGTTGACGGTTGGGGTAGACACTAGTTATTGAGCGGAGACAGCAAATCGGCAAACGTAGGATAGGACGGCCTCAGGCGAGAAAGAGTGATGATCTTCCCAGGGCAGCTGCAAGTCTTAGCAGCTGGATGAGAGAGAGGCCTTCAAGCAGTGGACTGCTGTAGGGTGATGCTGATGCTGACCTGACATTTTTCGTAACATTCCATTGCGACATAGCGACATCTCATGGTAGACATGATCCTATAATTTCACCGGCTCCGAAACCGAAAAAGACAAGTTTAGTAGAGAAGAGGAATATTCTAATACACAATTAAAAGACTTCTCTTGATTTTTATTTTGAAGGCGATCGGAACGAAATAAACATTGTCATATAAAAGTTATGCTGGATCGGTAAAAAAAATCCTTTCACACTTCACTTTTATGGGTAGGTGATCGCAGCTCTCGGCGAATAACAAATATTAAACTTAGTTCTCACATGTGCCGCGCCCCTTGCGGGATCACTATGACAAGTGCCTGATTATTGCATGTCATTCATCCACAGGCCGCCAAAGACAATGCAATCTAAATCACTGCACTTTTAGTATGTACTAAACGACTACGTACTTTGTGAAAAATCTTGTCAGGGGTTTGCAACCTAAATAGATCCGACCTAGAAATTGGCTTTGCGTTTGGCGCCATCAGTTTAGTATCAATCATTTCCTGTAACGTGCAGACAACAGGACACGCAAGACTCGATATTAAGGAGTTTGTGGATGAACACTACATTTAGACTTCAGGGAGGAGTCATCTATGAATCATAGAGAGGAAACCTGTTCAAGTGCCTGAACAGGTTTTCCGCTCTATGACTGATACCAAGCAGTATTGTTATGTTCCGGATTTAAGAATAGGTGCTGGTGTAAAGGCAAGCATGAAACAATATTTCAGCTTTGTTGCTGGGCGGTGACCACAGTGAATATTTGACACAAAATTTTAATTACACTTCGGATACATCAGTAGAAAAACTAGAATACGTCTCACTCCTGTCGGGCTTGGGAAAATTTTGTACAGACCGTGACCCTTCTTCTTTGTATTTTAGTAGCATATCATCAGGCATATCCAGGGTTTCATTTCTGAAGTTCACTACAATCTAGTATTCTATTTTTTTTTGTCACCTGAAGCACAGAGTTCCTTACTCATGTACTGAAGTATACTTAAAATATTGTGTCAAATATTCACAGGGGAACCCACAAAGCTGAAATATTGTTTCATACCAGCACCTATTCTTAAATTATGATTTTGATTTTCTGTCTAAAACTTCAAGTGCCTTCACACGAAGTAAGTAAGTAAGAAAAATCTATCAGGGTTATCCATTTTAATACATCAAGACGTTGCAGAAGAGTGGGCCTTTCCTGTGATAATACTTTTACCAGCTGGAAAACCTGTGTTCAATAAGAAAAAGCATTTACTGCAAAGGCTTCGGTCTAGCAATTTTCATGGGAAAAACTTACGGTCTTCTCTTAAAATTGTTTCTATAAACTTCAGTAACCATAATGAATGAATTAATGAAATGTACTGATCCCAGCGTGGTTTAACCAGTGCAAATCGAATGAACCCCAAGATTTGCACTAGCCCCTGGAGCCTCATGTTGCATGGGACTAAAGACATATCAGGGAGTAGACCGGGGGGCGCGGTAATGGTAAGGGAGAACGTGCCCTTAGGATATGGAAGGATTTGAGCCATACCGGATATATGCATATTTGAGTGGGCAATGGTCTAGTGGAGAGACGAGTCATAGTTATAAATGGATGGGCAACTTTTAACGACGTCGCTGCCAGATTGGTTTATGTCCAGCCTATCTCCAGCTTCACCAGTGCAGTGTTTTGCCGGGGTTGACTGCTTTTTCGACTCTATTCTATGTCACTGCTATGCTGTATTACACATTGCTGTTTCCATTGTCTTCTTCTGGTTACTATCTGTTTCAGGTTTCTTGTAAATCTAGCTAGTTGCCTTCTTAATTCATTTTATCTCAGTCTTCAGCCGTCTTGAACTTCACAATGATTTAAATATATGTAAGCTTAAACACTTCTTCACAAAAATAACTTTACTACCCAACTAAACACAAAACTACACTTGGCTTCGAAGTTATAGGGTTCAAAATACAATGTCAGAGTCAAGAGCAATAAAATCTAAAAGGAATTCTTTGTTTGTCAACAGCTACCTGCCACACTCGACACACACCAAATGTCTAAAAGAATGCGCACTCGCAAAAAACAAACCATTTTGGAACACTGCACTACACAAATAATCACGTACACAATAAAACGTACATATTATAGTTTAAAGTTAGTCGATCAAATTATAAATATAGCTTATAAAATGTATGGATTTATGATGAGATTCACTCTAGACTTTAGGCGGACCTCTTTAACGGATCCCAGAAAGATATGGAAAGATCTAAGCAGGTAAGTTTGAAACTGGGTCCTGCGGCAGTTGTTCCCTCGTACTTAGGCACTAGACCCCTCGCCTGAGATCAGGAATGCTTAGTCCACCCACTTGTGTACTGTTTTCTTTATACATCAGTAACCTTGTTAAAAAAACGAAATTTTGTGGTACATAATTATCTTTACTTCTAAAAAATAGTTTTAGACACATGCTGGACATAAACCAATCTGGCGGCGATGTCGTTAAAAGATACCCATCCATAGATAACTATGACCCGTCTCTCCTTACTTTCATACCATAATATCGAGTACTATAATAATTTAATCTCCTAATTTTGAAGGAAATAAAGTCGTCTGTCTCAAGTATTGTAATATATAATGTCTATTATTCCGAATGTTAATTTATAATGATAAAACAGTAGCGAGCAAAACCAAGGGCAGCAGTTTGCTTATTTTATAAATAAACGAGATAGTCAACGATATGCCAAAATGCAATTTATCAAGTGATTATTATTTGAAACTTGCTGCACCCCGCGGTTTCACCCGCATAAGTTTCGATCCCGTATGAATATCGGGATAATAAGTATCCTATGTGTTAATCTAGGTTATAAACTATCTGTGTGCCAAATTTTATCCAAATCCGTTCAGTAGTTTTAGCGTGAAGAAGAGACAAACATACACACTCACAAACTTTCGCCTTTATAATATTAGTGTGATAGTGTGATTAATTAAATAACTTCTAGGTATTTTTTTTTGCTTTTTGCATAATTTAGAGAGTTGAACTTATAACACACACACTTTTATTTTGTAGGTTTTTATCTCATAACTTCTCCCGCTCTGGGCGGAGCGAGAGTTCACCGCCGCGGACCGCCTCCACGAGGACAAGGCGGTAGGTACTCCGCCCAAGCCGTGCAGACCTGCACCGTATGCTCCACCGTGTCCTCCGGGCGATCCACACAATGGTAACAACCCAAGCGTTTCCTCCCGCCTTATCCGGAACAGGAACCTCCCGAAGCAACCGTGTCCGATGAGGACCTGCGTCAGATGGAAGGTGAGGACGCCGTGGCACCTCTCTAGCCGCTCCTCAAAGAGGGGACTTATCGCTGCGATTGTGGCATGCCCAGCACTGGGTTGCGACAATCGCACTCTCCATGTCGCCATGAGATCCCGCCATAGCTCTGTCCGCTGTGCCCCGATTTCTCGCGGCCGCTGAGTTACGCCCCGCCGTTTCGCCTCCTCGCGCCACTGCCATATGTGTGCGAGGACTTTTGCCTCCAGATTCTATGGCGGCAATCCTCCGGCAAGGAGGCTCGCCGCATCACCGAAGACCGTGATATAACACACTTTGAACCACAATCCTTGAGTTTTGAAGGATATTGCTATCCCATTATGTTTGAAAAAATTGTCTACTAAACATAAATAACGTAATAGACATGGGTGAACAGTCAAAATGAAACATTGCTACTGTAGGTGTGTAACGCAATTACCCCGCTGGACTTTAATTTAATTATTCTTCTGAAATAGATAGAAAGAAAGAAAGAAAATAAATTTATTCTACATCTTATTTATTTATTTTATTATTTATGTACACACAGAAAAATAGATACAGATAAGACATAATCATAATTATGAGTACAAAGGTACATCTTGTGACAGGTACAATAGTCTCGAGCCTGTCAGACATTGCTCCCCGACACCGACGGAAAGAAATGTTGCCAGTTTGAATATTATATCTATTTATATAAACATTTAGAAGTAAGTATTGTATTAATTTTATTTCTTATTTTGTTTTTGCCGTTTTACTATACGTATGCTGCACCGGTTGACGTCATCACGTTAACGCCGGCTATTGCTGAAAACCACCGCTGCTGGGGCTGTCTCTCTTATGGACGCAGAATTATGCTGATCGATAGCCGTCTTGCGTGGATGTGACGCATATTTTCCCCCAAACTGTTATTTTCTTGTATTTTGCTCTTTATTTGCGTCATGTCCACCGCAAATAAGTAAACGTATTTTCTTTTTTTTCGCACTCATAAACTTACGACTGGAAATGCGGTCTAAAATACGGAACTACCCAGTTCCGCTCAAGTACAGAGTACCGGCTTATCCCATAAGAGGAGTGTAAAAGTATAATTGTACAGACCCTTTAGTGTAAATTTCTTTTAATAATCTAGAATTTACGCATCGTCCGCGTTTGGCGCTTCGATCGGCAGCCGGCTGGCCTTCAACAGTGAAGGGCCAATCGAAGCGCCGCCGAACGCTGTCGATGCGTAATGTCGAGATGGTTAAAAGAAACTTACACTATTGCCTATGGACGTTATAATAATAAAATAATAAAAAATTTATTCAAATATAAAGTAAGATAATGATTTACATTAATTGCAATTGAGGAAAAATTAATTCTAGATGTAAAGTAGACTTGCCTGATCTAGGTTTATGAAAACCTGAGTTTCAGGTCAGCATTTGACGTTGTTACTTGCATAAATAATCTGGCGACACATCAAGATACTGATCGCCTTAGAAAGATAGACCTGCCTTGTAGTGGCTAAGTCTTATTCCCGTTTTCTGTAACACTAGGCCACCTCTAAATTATCATGTGAAGATATTAGGTAAGCAGTTGCTTATCGCAAAAAAAACTTTTCACTCAATCTCAATGAGTAGAGCAGCTATCCTTCAACATCATTCAGATTATGGCTGATAGTGTGTTACGCAATTAGGGTGAAAAAGGAAAGAAAGAAAATACATGAACACATAGGTACACGAAAAGAACAAGGAGGGGGAAAATATTCTTCACATCCAAGTGAAAAGGCCATCGCTCAGCTTAATGCTGCAACACGATGCGAGACAGAGCCCCTGGCCCCAGCGCTGGTTTTCAGCGACAGCCGACGACGTTAACGTGAGATGGGTGCTGGTTTCTTCACGATATCTTCCTGTGCCGATATCAGTAATGTCCAAGATAAACTATAAACTGCCACGTTAAAGCTTATTTTAATGAATAACATTTGATTTATTCGGAATTTCGGACACACCTACATCTAAGGTATGCCAATTTAATTATACCTATATAAGTAAGTACCTTGCAAATAACCTACAAATCCAGCGTGTGCGAGTGAGAGGTCCGATGTTCGGCGCGCGCGCATGTTTCACGGCCAGACTAACGGTATGTTTACGTAGTAACAGGCGGTCTATGCTATGACACGAGGTATGCATCTGTATTGTTTTTTATCTACTCGTTTAAGTTCATGGACACTTGGCTTTAGTAAAAAGGGCACAGCCACTTTATCATACTGTGGCACAGTAGAAGTCGGTATTGAAGTCTGCATAGCACTTGGTTAATTTCTCCTTTAACCTACGCCTACACTATTTCTTTTATAGATGTTTTACATCGGTAGGTAAATTTCGCAAAAAACTGTTTGAACCAATACTTGTAAATTATACCTTGTTAATTTTTCAGAGTATGTTTTTACCACTCTGTCGAAGGTAATAAAATAATGATGTTCATGGATTGAGTTCGATAATTTTAACTGAGTTTTCGCCAACGTCCATACTACGTTGAATACACCGGTTCTCGTCCGATCACCGAAGTTAAGCAACATCGGGCGCGGTCAGTACTTGGATGGGTGACCGCCTGGGAACACCGCGTGACGTTGGCTTTTTGCACATTTTTTTTTTTTTGCTATTCTATAATCAGGAATAAGATTTTTAATGGTGTTTTGCAGAATTGGAAAGCAGGAAGACGGCAACGCTCCGAATGAAATCTTTATAATGTACTAAGCTTACGGGTCTTACTCTTTTGTAATAGCCATACCCATACCCATCCCATTTAAACAGCACTGTACATAGGCTAAGTTTTGGTAAATAAATGATTACTTACTTACTTACTAGCTGTGCCCCGCGGATTCACCCGCATAAGTATCGATCCCGTGGGAATTTCGGGATAAAAAATATCCTATGTCCTAATTTATTTATTTATTATTAGGCTCTTCAACAATGAGTACACTATTACTTTACATTTTGTACGTTGCAAACTTAAGTCTAAGCGCCTCATTACTTAAAGAAAAGCACAGCATGCACTACATTATACGCAGATAATACACAGTAAAATAATTAAAACAATTAATACATAGTTTAGATAAAAGTGAAAAATAAATTATTAAAAGCTAAATTGATTACATTATCTATATTATATAGATTAATCTGTCGCGCGCGCAATTAGCAGACACAATAGAATTTTATTGTTATCTGTCTCCAATATGAGACACCAGTATTATAAAGGTTAAATTAAATTAAATAAGATTGAATTTCTAATCCAGGTCATGATCTACTCATGTGTCTCCATGTGCCTGTGTCGAATAAATGTTTTCTATTCTAAATTGGCTATCGCATTTTTTGTATTTTTTTTGTGTTTTTCACTTTTTTTTTATGACTTGACACAATATTGAGATTTCTTTATAATATCATGCAAGGTACACATAAACCTAACCGGAATAAATCAGTTGCGCAGTTTACAAGAACAATGCGAACACACAGACTTTATTCTGATCGATGATAGAAAGATGTTTTAATCTATAAAGTTGAAGAGTTTGCTTGAGAAAATCACGCAACGAGTCTCAGGAGCCGAGCAAAAATAAAAAAAATCAGAAAGAACGGTAAGCAAAAATGAAGTTATAGCAATGGCGGGCGATGCGATGCGACGGGGTGAAGCCAGTTTATAATAATATTGTTATGTAGGTACCTATAGAATATTGCCCTGCTAAGCTAAAAGGCGCTATCTCAACGGGTAAGTTTTGAGAATATTTACTTTTTGTAAATTGTAAGGAAAAGTTGAGAGACAAAATCTTCTTAGTGGATTTTTTACTGTTTAGAAGGTATACAAGGGTGACTGGACATGGACCCGCCATAGCAATTTCTCATTTTTTTGTAGTTTTTTTTAATTATTTGTTGGTAGTTAGTCATTAATATTCGGAACTTCCCTCAAACTAGGGTTAAAAAATAAGAAAAAAAAATACAACAAAAAACATCTTTACGATAAATTCAACCTGAAAAAAAAATGCTGCGGTGTTTCAATAATTAATTTTAATCTAAGTTAGTTCTCTAGTTTGTCACCTTACCAACGGTACAAAATTTTTATTACTATTTGTAAACTATTATTTTTTTCTTAATATTTGTATACTACTAAAATAATGTAAAAAAAAAGAAATTATGAATGCTAGAAGGTCAAATTTTGGAAAAAAAAACTCAATAAAGTATAAAAATTGACATATCTCCCAAACTATAAAACTTTAGCTAGGGAAAGTAAGGTTTAATAATGAGTAAATGATCTCCTCTAAATGAGAATTTGCTATAGCGGGTCCATGTCCAGTCACCCTGTATAGCGCTATTTGGCTCATACCATTAGATGCGAAATTTTTATAGCTATTTAAAGGTATAAAAAAAGGCCGTATCTCAAAGATAGCGACTTTCGGCTTAGCAGAGCAGTGTAGATGTATTTAAAACAATAGTTTCACGACTCACGAGTGAAGCATTTGTTATCTATACGATTGTTTACTGGCACTAAATAGATCCTTACACTCATTAAAGAATCAACAGCTTTCTTAATTATACTGGCAGATGATAAGGCAATAACTTACTTTAACTTTAAAGATACACTTATTTCAAGATACTTTTTTTTCTTTTTTTTTTTAATTCTTTTGTCCGAACAATCTGAACTAAAAAACTTAGTAAAACTGCAAAAAGCCAACGTCACGCGGTGTTCCCAGGCGGTCACCCATCCAAGTACTGACCGCGCCCGATGTTGCTTAACTTCGGTGATCGGACGAGAACCGGTGTATTCAACGTAGTATGGACGTTGGCGAATGACTTGCCAAAATTATCAAACTGATTCCATAAACAGGGAATGACGTCATTTTGGCGTTTTTTTTTGTGGAGGCTCCTTTTCCTTCTGATATAATTTATGCTGTGTGATAGTCCATGTTCTTTTTCAAAGCGATGAATTTTATCTCCTTTGAACTTTGTACCTAATTACTTAGGTTTTGTTCTTACACATAATGGAATGCGGCAAAAAGTTATCTCAGTACGTAAGTAGTTAGCAGACATACAAAACAATACATACGTTAAGTAAATACCTACGTATTGGTCTGTAATAGCCATAGATAATGCAGTCTATGTACCTAGCTATTAACATACAACATGTAAAAAAAACCCTGAGCGATCCGTGAGGGTGTTGTTAGGTATCCGTACTGATAGTCTATTTTCAGGAAACAAGAAAAACAAACATTTTGTTTTAATGGAGAGTTTTAGTAGTACACGGGGCGCGGGCGGCCGTTGTTTAGCGGGTCTACAAGTCATAACTAATTACCCCTGTTGAAAATTTGCTAATTTTTAATGAATTTGGTGTATTTCTGGTACAAAAATGGGATTTTTGAATGAGGAGAGAGGAGCTCGTGGCTAAGTAATAACAGCTGCACAAGTCGGTACATTAGGTTAAGCTACGCTTGCCAGGGTTGGTCTGTGGAGGGGTGACCATCTGTACATACTGAGACTCCTCCGTGCCTCGGAAAGCACGTTAAGCCGTTGGTCCCGGCCGTCATTCGTGGATCTTTGACAGTCGTTACGGGTCGTCAGAAGCCCGAAAAACTGACGACAAGTCTTATCAAGAAGTTTCGTATTACCCATTTACTGGATTGTGGAGGTCAGATAGGCAGTCGGTCCATGTAAAATACTGGTATTCAGCTGCATCCGGTTAGACTGGAAGCCAACCCCAATATAGTTGGGAAATTCTAGGCAGATTGATTTAAATGGGATTCTTGAATAGCAATAACTTTTTTATTATCAATAATAATAAGATTTTTGATACTTTTAGGTAATGTTATTGCAGTAGCTATGTGCCCCTTTCGGATCGGACAGGGTATTTTTTACATATTGTATATACATAATTACGTTTGCGTTGTTTAAAAATAATTAGTTTCTATTTATAGCAAACTTGTTAATGTTAAAATAATCAAAACATAAGCAGCTAATTAAATGTAAATATATGTAGTTAATTATATTATATTATTATAGCAACCCTCGGCTTCGCCCACATATACCCTAATTATTTTTATAAAATAAAATAGCCTTTAAAATTGATCCAGCCGTTTTGGAGATTAGGCAGAACAAACAGACAGAAAAATTTAAAAAAGAGAATTTTATTGTTAGGTATAAACCGTTTATACTTTCATGTTCATCGAGAAAAAGCTATTATTTTGTGGTCTGTTCTTGCACAGATGCGACGCACAGCTAACTCTGCAATCGGCATTTTGTTTTTGTTGCCGTTTGCCAATGTCGCAACAGTAATTAGAAAGAGAAGAAAGAAAGAAAATACGTTTATTTGCGGTACACATGACGCAAAGAAAGAACAAAACACGAAATTAACAATTTGGGGAAAATATGCGTCACATCCACGCAAAACGCAATACCTACTTATTGTCTTTGGTCCATGGCATTGATAAACAACATTGTCAAACTTTTATTTATTGGTTGAATACGAGGCTTTTGGTTACTTTTGTATGTGTGTATTTTATGTCTTTTTTCCTGTAAATGTGCGTTTTGTTGGTGCAGAACAATGATATATTAATATCATTGGTGCAGAATAAATAATTTTTCTTTTTATATTGCCATTAAAAAAAGACACTTCATTTATTTGTATTTGTATGTATGTATGTAAATGTATAGATATACATATATATAAAAGATGCTACTGATGGTTGTCTGTAGGTAGATCATCTTGGATCATCTTGTTATTACCTAATTTTCAGTCAGTGACTTTAACCCTGCCTCGTTGGTCTAGTGGTCGCAAGCGCTACTGCTGAGCATGAGGTACAGGGTTCGATTCCCGGGTTGGGCAGTGTTATTTATTTATTTAATACTTCAAGCACAGAATTGTACAGAAGTGGACTTAATGTCATAGGCATTTTCTACCAGTCAACCTTTGGGTGATGCAGAGGCAAACAGTGGTAGGTGCAATTATGAAAATTTTTGGAATGATAATTTATTTAAATATAAAGATACTTAATACTCTAAATCTTTATTGCTTTACCATAATGTGTACTTCGGTGGTACCTATATATATAATTTAGATCATTATGGACCCTGTAGGCCACAGCAAAAGCGTAGGAGAGAGGAAGTCCTGTTTTACGATATAAATTAGTTATCATCTAATCAAAGTTTATTAGTATTTCGCTTATCTATTATTCATGTATTATTTTATTATACTTCTGTTATTCAAAGAAAAACAATTATTCAATTTATACAAATGAATTATTTGTATAAATTGTTTTTCTTTGAATAATTATTATTCTTGCTATACGAGTATAATACTTACACATTTAACTGTTACAAAATATAAATATAATATGTATGACTAATTAAAGTTTTATTGAGTTTTTCCATCTGAAATTTCACAGCAGTCCGGAGTCTGGATTTGTGCCCAAATGATCGCAATAGGCTCGCAGTGCTCGCACTTACTGGCGAAATGTGGGTGTTACTACGAGGTACAGCTCTGCCTAACCCTCTTTGGGGATTACAAGCGCGATCTTACGTTAATGTTCATTAAAATAAATAGTTAATTGACTCTATGGTAGGTGACAGTAGTCTGTAGGCATCTCGGATATTATTATTAAGTAGTTACATATAGATATTTGTGTTGACTAATTTCATGACAGTGACTTTTCCCAGTGGCTATGAGATGGCCACTGGAACATCACGATATATCATAACCACTGAGTTGTAAGGCCTCACCTCTCATGCACTATGTTGTGACTTTTTGAAGGAGACCTTTTTGTTAGTCATGGGCACACATTACAGAAACAACATTTCTACCGACTGGGACTGTAAGCAGTGTAGTGACCAACTGGCCACTCAAAAACTTGTTCCCTAATTATCCAATAAGATCACCCAATAATTTCAAGGAAGTAATGTTGAATGGGTCGAGGTACTTAATCAATCTTTTGAAGGAAGTTTTCATTAAAAATTATAGGCATAGCGGAAATAAGATCGTAGGATAGTTAATTAGGTTCATTGATGTTGCTATGTCGTTTTTGTGAATAGATGGTCCTAGAGACCTTCATCCATCTGTTTAATGGAGGAAACGTATTTTATTTTAGTAAAATATATTAAAAAAATATATCGCGAGTGGGTTGGCAAAATAATCTTGGCCAGATTAAGCTTTATTAAAAATTCCAAAGGATTTTTTTCAAGAAATTGCACACATTCGTTTAACGATTAACTCGTTTTAGTAACAAAATGTTTCTCTTAAAAAGCACTGTCCGTTGATATATCACTTGGCTATTGGGCGCCAAGAACATTCCTAAATGTTCAAACTCAAACTCAAAGCATTTATTTCAATTAAACCATTTACAGGCACTTTTGAATTGTCAAGGGGTCGGTCAGTCAAAAATATGAAGCTAGTTGCCCATTCCAAAGCGTAGTAGGTACCTATGGAGAAGAACGGGCAAGAAACTCCACGGACACTTTTAAATAAAAAAAAAATGATAAAATATTGGTTACATCATTCATTTTTAAATTATGCATGTGAGAACAATGTAGAAAGACGTGCACGTTCGTAAAAGCGTCCGTAATACTTAAAAAGACAAAAATAAAGAATCATTCAAAACCTTTAAATAAATTAAAATAAGCCATGGCAGCTAAGAGATGACCAGTCCCAACTGACGCGCCCGTTCACGAACATGACGCATGGATCAGCACCATTCAGCTCAACCATTTTGAAGGGAGCTAAATGATTCAACATGTTGATGGCCAAGTAGTTACCTATTGAGGTCATTAACTCCAAATTGACTAACAGTTGACAAAAGTCGAGTTAGTAGCAAAGGTTCTCCTTGAAAAGCTCTTTCTATTGGTCTATACCTAGTTTGCAATATTCAAAAAAAAAATTGAATTTTTTATTAATCAGTGTCTAGGAATTTTTTTGCCAACCCACCCGCGATAACTTTTTCTAACATACCTAGTAAATTTGATTTAAAATATTTTCATTCAAAGTCGTTCTTACGTTGGATCCTCTACTAAGACCTGCCACGTGGCCGTCGGTAACTTACTTGTTCCTATAATTATCCAGTAACGGATGGTTATAGTTACCAATCGTAAAACGTAAGTTCTACCCATAAGATTAATTGACAATTTTTTATACATTTAAATGTTGTTTGTGTTTAATAAATTCTTACTAGAAATATCAATGCATTATATTACTTATCTATTAAATATTGAGATTACGATATCTACCTAGTTCAATATTTCTATAAAACAAATATTTAATAATAATAAAGTGTTCAAAGATTGATTCTTATCTTATCAGTTCCCCGTAGGAACATGCTATTAACTCATAGTATTGTGTTGTCTAGATATATTTATCTATAAAGACCTAACACGTGAATAGTAGGTAGTACCTAGTAACAGAGCAGCGGTGTAGGTACCTATAGTACACCCACATTTCGCTAGATAAGTTTAAGTCCCATGTAACAGGGGGCGAGCCTATTGCCATCAACCGGGCACAAATCGTCACTAGAAAATCCCAATAATTTTGCCTGACGTGGGAATCGAACCCAGTTCCTCATGCTCAGAAGTAGCGCTTGCGACCGCTAGACCGAGTAGGCTGTATATGTTAGTATAGTTTGATTATTCTGTGCAAAATGTCGGGAATCAAACCAATGCCCATGAGTGATTTTTAGCGAAGCTTCCAATCACTCCTTTGGGGTTTTCGGACGGAGTTATCATTGAGACGCACAGTCCGAATCTATTTTATGGAGGGAAACTTAGCCAAGGCTTTACAGCTGCAGGTGGGCCTTAGCCTGACGAAAATGCTTCATTCTAAATTAGATCTTCCACAAAGTAATTTATCTCAGCTAAGCTGCATAAACATAACACTATAGGAATATGTAAGTACCTATTGAATGAATATTGATAAAATAAACGCCTGATGCAAAGCTGTTAGCAAGATGGAGACTAAACGCGCTGCACTCAAAAACAAAGTTAAGGCGCTCTGCTGTTCTGATGACCATTTTCGGAAATATCGTATTTTAACTTTTTTACTATTATTCAAACAACGCACGCAACGCGTATTGTATAATTATCACTTGCTTCAAAAACAGTGAAGGAAAACATCGTGAGAAAACCACATGCCTGAGAGATATTTCTCGATGCAATGTGAAGCCAAGTCAGAGGCCCATGAGCGGCATAAATTCTGACACTACGTTATTAACTTACCACACCAAAAAGGAGATTCAAACCGAAGGGATGGGTTGGAGAAGATAGTTTGTCTGTAGAAAACTATCTTTTTCAAAAAGGAACCTATTCCCAAAATCCTGGTTTAAGAAATATTTGCAGGTGTAGTTAAGTAGGTACCTATGCGAAGAAAACCATTTTCCATCTTGAGGATCGTCAGCCTCTCAATCAAGCCATGGAAAGAGTAAGTGGAAAGTCATATTCTACTGAACAAACACGTGCAAACTATTTATATACATTGCCCTGAGGTTTAATTACTGAAGAAAAACAAGTTAATTAATCCCATGTGTTCCTGATGATTGCCTTGACAGTTATTATTTATGAACACAATTACTCGTAACGTTCTATAACTGGGAACACTGTTATTTGTGCTGCAAGAAAGATTCTTATGGGATGTCGAATTTCATGTCCATAATATATCATATTTATTTAATTTTAAAAAAGCTTACAGACTATACTGTTTGCGGTGTAGCATGGTGCGGGTGACAGGTGACAGAGAGGGTAAATTTATTAAATTTACTACAGTTATTACTGAGTCCGTATTATGTACACAATCTGTATGTAGGTACGGATCATAGTAAAATACAGAATCAGTAAAAACAAGTAAATTATAATGTATTTTACCCTTTCTGTCACCTGTCACCCGCACCATGCTACACCGCAAATAGTATAATAACAATCATAAATATCATGCATAAGTAGTACAGTCTGTTGTCAACATTATCTGACCCACCCTAAAAACAAACGAATTTGGACCCTCTGACATTAACATTAAAGGTTTATTCAATTTATATGAGCTTATCAGGCGAGTGCTAGGACTTGATGAACAAATACAATAATAATACAGACACGCAAATTTGATATTTAAAACGTTAGTATTAGGTTTATGTTATAACTACTTGTTATAATATAATTAGTGTAATAGCTTATTTTAATAATTGTGTTCAAGTAAGTCTGGTCTCGTGGTCTATGTATAAGACTGAGAAAACAAGGTGCGAGATCAAATCCTGTGTAGAAGATATTGTTTTGCTTTCAATTTAGAATTTATTCCAAAAATATTTCTTATATTATTGTAAAGAACTATAGACAGATAACCTTCAAATATAAACTTTCTAAAATGGTAATATTTTCGCATAACTTGTAATAAGTGGGTAGTTGAAGAATAAATATTCGTATTCATTATAAAACCTAAGGGTATGCAGTGACTACGCGCAAACATATATTACCTTGCCTTACTAAATTGCAAAAACAATGTCTCTTTACAATTTTTTATTTTCTATTTTATAGGTATTTATTTTTACTATCCTGGCTCAATGGGGTGATTATTAAAATACAATATAATCTATTTGCACGAGGAGAAGGTTGGCTGCTTGTGCTGTGCAAGAATAAACTTTATGAATGTAAACTATATGGTTCAAATTCTTTAGAATATTGCGTGTAGCATTACAACTAAGATCAAATTTCAATACGATATAAAAGAGTTGAGTTGGTCTTGTGGTCACTAAGGTTGTGCGATGTTCATCGTTATCTACCTTCGAACCAAGTTTAACCTAATTATAGCTTTTTGCTCAGCTGTTTTTTTTTTAAATTATTTTATTACACTTTTTTTACATTTCTCTAATGGACAACGTGGAGTCTTGTCTTTTTAAACGGGCTGTTTGTATATAAATAAAACTAAACAATTGCAGGTTTAAAATGTTTATTATTTCATTAAAACAAAGTTAGTAAGATAAAGTAAGTAAATGCTCATATATTTCCAAATTAATATACAAATATTATATTAGTATGCCATAATCAAATCTAACCATTTATAAACATTAAAAAGGCGTGCTTATGCTTAAAAGTTTGCTATAGAGAAAATGAATTCACCTGTGAAATGCTTTACAGATTTAGGTATAGCTGCCTATATTAGTGAATAAACATGTTATTTAAATAGAAAAAACTATTTATAACAATAACATCACCACATAATCTGCAACATTCTAATGGTTTAACAATCAATCCATTGAGCATTTACTTACATGGTGTGTTTAATAATAAATATAATTAAAATTTAAATATTCCTGGGCAAAACGGACCCTTTCTTCACGATGAGCAGGTGTCAATGCAATTTTCTGTTCCGGTTTATAATTCCTTATCCCAGCAGCGTGTGCCTCCTCACTGTTTCCACTGAAATATTGTGGTTTATTGCGCAAAAATGGATTTTCAACATGGCTTGAAACAGTAGCCCGATGGCGTTCGAATTTAGAACTATACTTGATGGCTTTAGCTCCTTGACGAATCCGCTGAATATTTCCATTGTCTCCATAACGTCTTAGCCTGATCGTATTTCTCTAAAACAAAAAAAAAAAAACATTTTTGGAACCGTGTATGTAACTTGTAAGGAGTGAATGTAATGGTAAAACAGCCAACTACGCGTTCATTAATCACAATCAATAAAATAAAATAGGTATTAATAAAACACTTACTGCTATATTAAATCGACGACCAATCTCTCTAATTCCAACATTCTGCTCATGTAAAAATATGATTTTATGTTTGTTATAGTCATCAAGTTGCGGTATGATGCTTTTTTACACCAAATTGCTTAAAAATACTTAACGAGTTATGTGGAACGATTTACAAAATGTGTGTGCGCAGTCACTGCTATTAGGCGTAGTGTAACTATTGTCACTTAGATGAATTTATTATCTACCTCACGAAGCAATTGTATGTTTTACTTCGTATCCAACCATTCTTGGTGAATATAAATTCTAGTTTTTTTAATTTACCCACCTGTCTACGAGATAAGTTACTAGGCGTAAATCATATTGGTCTTTCTTTAATAATGCAAGCAATATTGTAGAAATGACAACAAAATTAAAAAGGAACTGATACTAGGTGCACTGTTTCCGAACCCACGTGTTTTTCGTTGCCAATCCAGCATCAAACCGCTAAGCCACGAGAACATGTTGGGAATAAGCGAAATTAAAGATTTGGTTGTAATTATGAAGTGTGACTAAAAGCTTTCAACTTTAATATCAACGAGATAATGATGAAAATAGCTTAACAAAATGATATATAATGCCGGTGGCTCCAACAATGTTGGGTGGGTTTACCTTAACGTTACGTGTTAAAGATCAAATTTGCGTGTCTGTATTATTATTGTATTTGTAAATCTGCACTGTCTGATAAGCTCATATAAATTGAATAAACCTTAATGTTACATGCACAGGGTCTAAATTTGTTTGTTTTTAGGGTGGGTCAGATAATATTGACAACAGACTGTACATTTGCTAATTACAAGCTTCCAAATCTATACATGGGTAACCTGGTTTCTCAACTCCTGATGGCTGAAAGTCTATATTAAACATGAATTTCGGCTAATGTACCTAATTTCAATTAATTTGAGTGGTGGTAAAAATGATACTTGTCGGCAGATTCTCTGATCAAACCTGAGAAACAGACTTGATCAGGCTGATTGCTAGATTGTTATTTTTTTTTATAACATTAAAATTTTAACATTAATATTTTTCATCATATTTAACTACATACACATATCTACATACATATATCTACACCTACATACTAAATCAAAATAAAATTAAACAATTTAAAAAAATCCTTATTAAATTAAAATATGGCATCAAAGAGTAATAGGACGTCATAGCAAAGTGCAAAAATGGCCGATACTCACATATCATTCATAGATTTTTTATATCAAGACAAGTCCGTTAATCACATATTTGCAATCGTTGCTTGAATTACATTTGTAATTACTATTATATTCTTCTGTAATTAAATTGTTGTTTACATACCATAACAAAAGTGAATATCTCATAATTTATTTATATTGTTGATAGTGCCTTTATAGTACTAAGTAGTAATAAATAGTAATAAGTATTGCACTTATTTGAGTCATAAAAGATTACAGCCGATATATTATTATGTAAAAAACTCAACATGAAAACTTAGTTGAAGTGACATTCAAATGATATATCAATAGTGACAAGATTGAAAATTTCAAAATTCAAAAGTCGTTTATTCAAACTAGGCTGAGAATCAGCACTTTTCGAACGTCAAAATTAAATAAGACAGTCCCCTAAAACGCCCACCCTTCACCACGTCCTAGTGCATTAGCTGGGAAGAAGAAGTGGCGCAACAAACTCCCCAGCAGCACAGATGTCTGTTCAGTTAAAAAAAAATGATTATACAGGGTGATTGGAAGATGGGTGCAAAGCTAAGGCGAAGATAGTACAGAAAATTTAGAACCATTTAAGCCATGGTTGTCTTAGACGAAGTCATACCAACTTTTTTAAACTTAATTTTAAGTTTTTTTTCGGAAATATGTCTAATGTTCACAGAAGCCTAAAAAATGTTTTGCTTGATTGCTTACACATTACTTTGATTAAATAAATAAAAAATTAACTCATATATCATTCAATTAGGCCATAATTATGCAGTTTACATAAAATTTTGGGAATTTCCGAAAAAAAAAAACAAATATTAGGTTAAAAAAATTGGTAAGACTTCGTCTGAGACAACCATGGCTTAAATAGTTCCAAATTGTCTGTACTATCTTCGCCTTAAAGCTTTGCGCCCATCTTCCAATCACCCTGTATATAATAGAATGCAAAATAATTTACATTACTCAACACAAAACATAATTTAAATTATAAATTAATAGCTATATTACAGCTAGCACACGCCAATAAACCAACCAAAAACATCGAGAACTATTACTCAGGCAGAAATAGAAATAACTAAACGAAAACAATATCTAAATTAAAGCCTCCATAAAGGGCGGGGCGTGCCCGTTTACTTATCATAGCTGTAACTAGAAGTTATAATTGATAAAATAGGACCATTGCATCGAGGTAAAATAAATAATTGTCGAGGTCGCTAATAGCCAACCACATATTGCAATACAACTCATAAAAAAAACATTGTAATGAGTAGGTAGATTATGTCTACAATAAATTAAAATAAATTAACTTTCATACTAAAATTATTAACAATTACGTACCTATTATAACCTGTCAGTAGGTAAGCTAATTCTGGAAAAAGAACATTTAAACATTGCCTTGAGTTAATCACAGCGACTAACTATAACTATTCTTATCATTGATAGAATAGTATGCCATTTAACAAAGGTTGGATTTTACTTTAGTTTTAAAAGCGTTAAAAGGTCAATCTGGCAAAGAAGAGGGTAGCTTGTTATAAAACGTTATACCAAGCCCAACAAATGAGTTATGAACCTTATGAAGCCGGTGAAAGGGAGCACGTAGTTTGTCCTTATTTCTAGTGTTAACATTGTGAATATCACTGTTTTTAGTGTATATTTTGCCTATATTTTTAAAAAAATCTCTCAGAGAAACTCTGGCACCTAGCTGGTAAATTTTAAGAGTATTAAATCGTACATTTTGTAACTCAAATACTGTAAAATATTATGTGGGTGTACTAAGACTTGCACATACCTACGTTTTATACAATGTTCATAAATATATAAGTTCAGTCATGTCAACGCAAAATAAAATATGTTTAAATGTTTGAAAATGCGACATAGCTTTCACGATTTTTATACAAATATAATAAGATCATTGTAAATAGCTTTGTAACAATGTATGTGTGATTAAAGGCCTTGAAAAATCAAATCAATCAACAGTGACAATCCCTAGCTATCCCTAGCATCTGCAGTGCTATTCTGCAAAAATCTGAAGGTGAAAACTTAGTTGAAGTGAGCTGTCAATAGTGTACATCCTTAGCACCAGTGGAATGACAGCTCACTTCACGCTCAGTTCACCTAAGTTTTCACGGTGAGATTTTTATAGAATAGATCGACTGGTGTCTGTGCACAATCTTAGGTTGACTGCGTATTGAGAACAGCTATAGTGTATACGTTAGTGCCGTGGAGACGTCTCGTAGATGTTGCGTAGTCGCTGCGAAGGTGGGTGCATGAGAATGTAGTGGTCTCGCAGACGTCGGTGTCACTAAGACACCGCGCAAAACTAGAGGCACTAATAATCTCTGGGGATATACCTCTGTTCCAATCAGTGTTGCTCGAACTAGCTTAGTAGGCACTAAGCTAGTTTGAGCAACACGGAGGAGTTCTCAGTCCTCCTTCTGTGGTTATTAGGTCCCAAACGATGAATAAAAAAAAAACAACATACAGCTTCGTATTAATATCGTAGCATGTAGTTAAAAATAACAACATCTGTCACTCAAACTGACACTCTGTTTTCTTCCTAATGACGTAAATAAAACGTACGAAAATAAATTGTATTTTGAATATCGGTACCTGCTGTATTTTATATATAGCAGGTCTGAAGTACCATTCATGTTTGACGTATTTGGTCTTTTGTCCCTTGTTGACAAAATTTGATAAAGTTCATGAGCCTCACAATATCATGTATACATTAATTATATATATAAAAAAAAAATATAATTAATGTATACAAGATAATGTGAACACATTTTAACGGTGGACACTCCTCCATACAAAAACTACCTTTTGGAACGACTAGAATCAATTCGGTTTTTTGTAAATTTTGACGATCAAAAGTACCTTTTATGTGCCATATTGAAATAAATGATTTGATTTGGACTTTAACTTTGAACATGTCTACGGCTAATATGGGCGGCCCATTGCCACTTCAGCTTGCTTCTTCAGTGAGCTATGTCAACAACTTTGGTTCTTTGCCGGAAAACTTCGCTCTGGATTCCATCCCTCAGAGAGACTCCAATCATAGCTCGTTCCATAACTCCTCGAGTGACCTTGAATTTATGGACCATCAGTACCGTGAATGTCCACGTTTCGGCTCCGTAAGTCATAACATACAGGACGCATTGATTGAAAACCTTCGTCTTTGTTAAACTACTGAATACCATGCTGTGCTTTGATTCAATTTATGTTAATCATAACTATGAGTTAGCAAACCAACATTGTATTTTGCAGTGCCCTGACATAAAAAAGTGCCCTTGTATAAAAACTACTAACAAAATTAACTACACTTGAATATATAGGTTTTATGAGAATATTTTTAGTATTGCCTCTTTTATTATTAGGTGTCTCCTCTCAAATGGATGAATGCATGCAATTTCCTTTTGTGTTTTTTACATGCGTTTTCTCCTAAGGAGGTCAAATCTTCAATAAGTTTGTGTCTTAAGTGTGTGCGCCTCTCTTCAGTAAGACAAACTGAATTCTGGCAATAAGCCAGACATAAAAGCAGACAAAGATGAGACTGTGTGTCTCCTCTTCATTGATTGACCCCTATCAAATTCGCGAGAGGTTCACACTTCATTTTTAGTGTAGAACATTTTTTAGACTGAACTACATTATTTTTGTTTAGGTCAAATTCCAATATTAGGCTTATATTTTTTTTAAGAAACATGTTTTTTGTAATTGTTTAGTTTTTGAGTCCGGTAATAAGACCACGTCTATTGCATCTGTGATTTTTGAAACTGCAATAAGATTAAGTCAAGGAGAGATGCAGGCGTCATCCTGTCTGCTAACAGATCGATAACTAATCCGCTTAAATTGGTAGTACTGTATTCTAACTCTAATTTTCCCATCAATCGTTTCTTAAGTTACGTATATAAAATTAAAATAAATTCTAAATGGTAAATTATAAATCTAGTCAAAATCGGTCCTTATCATGATTTGGTCTTTCAGCCATTAGGAGCATAAGTTCTTGTTTTTATCATCAACATAAAATATGTAGAAAAACTCACTTCCGTCTCGTCTCGTCTTTTATGACAGAAATAAACAATTTGTTTAATTAAAAAGTAGTTCAGCAACAGTGATATATTACACGTAACAGTTCGTCATATGACCTTGTTCATCCATTTCGTTCCTTATTGGCATGATGCCACGGTACGATTGTCGTCACCACATTAGCACATCCATCGCCTGTTCGTTTAGAGATGATAATGGTAAATCAGTTGATAGCAGTCAATGTACTATGTGTTATGAAGTTCGTTCATTGTTGACGTAGATTTCAGTGGTTGATCTGAAGTTGTGTTCAGCGATCGTTAGGACTGACGTACAGTGAGTGTGACAACTGCTTGAATTTAGTTGTTACAATGAAGAAATTAAAGAGAAACAAATAAATAGGAAAATCTAACGTGATTTCTGATATGAGAAGCAGACATTTTGAACGTCATACTAAAGACATAATATACAATGGAAAACTTAATGGTAAGGTGAAAGCGTAAGATTTATAAAATAAGTAGGTATATTCGGATAATTTCAAGAGCTTGCAAAATAGTCTTCACTAGCTGAATAGGATGCAGATGAGTCGTTCAAGTAAACTGACTGAGAGACACTGAAATATATTTTAAATAAAATAAAAAAGCAACAAACTTAAAAAAAATAAAAACACTACAAAGTGAAAAATAACTATATAAAAAAATATAACTATTTTTAGCTGTCTTACATACCTCACACAAATTTGAATACTAAATATTTTGAAACTAAATCGCCTGCTACACGGTCACCAACCGCGTCCCCAACAGAGGTGGCCATGGTTGACGATCGGCAGAGCTGTTTTAACTACATGGTCACCAACATTCTGTCGTGATATTTGAGGAGTAAAGACGTCATGGAGAATCTTTGGACCGATGCCTCATTGGCGTTTGTATCAATTCATTTAGAAACAAAAACCTCACAGGCTAGGCCTTTTGACTTTGTCTTTGTTCTGTTCGCAGCTGAGATAGACACACAGCAGAGAGAGACACGGTAGGTCTTTGTACAGCTCGATCAACTTAGTAACAGTTTCTTTTTCTTCCGCCATTTTGCACTTTTTAGTACATAAGTCAACTTGTAAAACTTGCCCTCGTAACACATATGCCTCGCAAGACAAAGACATAAATTCATAATTGGCGGAGTAATCGCGTACCTACAATTATACAAAAAAAAACAAAATTGAATTGAGAGCTTTTTGAAGTCCGTTCAAAAACTCATTAAACAAGCAAACTTCAATAAACACTGAAATCTCCCAACAAAATCATTTGGCAACCGTTCACCCAATCCGTGCTGCCAATTCCAATCACAGCGTTTTCTCATACAACTGCACGCCAATCCTATGCTGACTTTGAAATACACGCGCGTGTGAAGCTTTCAGTGCAGTGTTACCAAGGAAGTGTGGTGGATGAACGTGTGTGACCATGGCCACGAAGTGTGACTACAATGATGAGACCCCTGTGTCCTTCGAGGAAGCCCTTGATAAGACAGGTAGGAACCGGAAGACCACAATTTTTTTGTAAATATTTTCGGGAATAAGGTTTTCAAAAGTGTTTTTATGGAAATTATAGAGCATTCCTAG
The DNA here is from genome assembly GCA_963853775.1 of Xanthia togata. Taxonomy (NCBI): domain Eukaryota; kingdom Metazoa; phylum Arthropoda; class Insecta; order Lepidoptera; family Noctuidae; genus Xanthia; species Xanthia togata. Next base: position 3,084,445 of record OY970801.1, read on the forward strand.
GTTTATATTTGGGACTTTATTTAAATCTATCCTTTGTTTCTAGTATTTGGGAAAGTGACGTTTTCCCGATAATTATCGTAATTTCTGCTTGTCATATCGATGTTTTTGGGAAGTGTCCAAAAGTGTTTATTTTTCTCGTTCCCAGTTTGTTGTGTAAACACTTTCAAGTAAAGCTATGTGTTCTATTGTTGTATTGACATCTCTTTCTCTTTTGTAAATCTTGATTACTGAGGAAAATGTGTTTGAAAATTGTATTCAGATTTTCAGGTCGCTCTTTAATTTACAATGCATAAATAGATTGTTTTGTTTTGATCTGTTTGCAATGATTACTTTTACGATTCAATTGAAATTATTTTAATTCTTTCATAGAGCAAACGCAGTTTTTCGATAGCGTTCTTTTTCTAAAAAATACTACCTAAAATGATTTTACTGAAATAAATAAGATAACTTTAAAGTTAGCCGGGTATTTTTTCTACCTGAACCTTTCATAAACGTTCAAATAAAGCCATAAGCACTGCTAGCAAATGAAAATGGTACCTTCTAAATGAGCGATATGATATCAATGAAAGATTGTGTTAACGACAATTGAAGAATTACGATTGTTTAAGTACAGCGTTTTTTTAATGATCGATATAAATAAAATAATTTGAACTTGAACTTGAAGATTAATAGGCCAGAATTGGGAACATAAATTGACACAAATTGATGCCTTACACAACATTAGATAGATTTAGGTACTGCTGTTGCTCCCGTCACCCAACATAGGCACTAAGCTGGGTGACACCACTTTCCGGCTCGCTACAAGTCCGCGTGTGGGCGCTCCTTGCGGGCTCCACATCGCTGTCAATATGGTGAAGCACACAATGGCCTTTCCTGTAGCAATAGCGCTGGTTGGTTGGCACGGTACGCAAGTATTAATGACATCTCATCCGTCGGGCTCTTGTCACAGCTGTTTTAGAACCCGATGGCTTGGCATCTGACGATGGGAAGAGGCCAGACGGAATGACCGTTATGCCTTAGAAGTTGGGTAGGCCTTTGGTGTGGAATGCAACTTGTGTCGACACCCTTGCGCCATCCCATCTTCCTAGCACGGCACGCTGTGCCGGGGTGGCTGCTGCAGGTGCAGAAAACCTCAAACGGCGCAAATATAACAAACTTATTGGTAGCTATATTTTTGAGCCGTTTGGGATTGAAACACTAGGGCCGTGGGGTCCGAGTGCTCAACGAATATTTCGGGACATCGCCAAGCGGTTGGTCAACTCTTCACGTGACCAGAGGGCTGGCTAATTCTTAGACCAAAGAATCAGCATTGCCTTGACCTACTTAACTTTACTTAACCTAGCCTTTTGGTCACTTTTCCCGCTTACAGCGACGCGGACGAATTTTTTGATGCCCAAGCTTCCCTTTATTTTATTTTTTTCTTTACATGTATTTACATAATATAGTTAGTTGTAATACATAGTTAAGGTATTGGATGAATGATGCAATAAACAACAGCTGTTTTAATATTTCATTTAATTCTAAACCATTGACGCTTTGTATTTGCCCATCAATTGGCTGTTTCAATCTAATAGGTACAATTTAAAGACATAAAATTGAAAACTCCGTTCCGTTTGTTGTTAAAATCTATAGGTAGGTACAGTTTATCTTTATAGACATTAAATTAAAGACTCATTTCCGATGGTATTTGATGTTGATGTTCTTGTTAAAACGTATATTTCGCTTATTTTTGTCGATTCACACGAATATACTCTCCCGAAACGGGTGAATCGTTACTTTTTTGTTTTTTGTAGTTGATTCGCGTTAAATTAGTTTATTTGGGATTAGATCGTTAAGAAAAAAGAACACTAGGAACTATTTTGCCAATATTTTTTTTCTTAATTTTGTTACATAAAATTCAAAATGGGCCAATTGCCTAATACTTATTCATAGAGTCGTCATCAATTCGCCCACAAATAAATTAAGTTCGTGCGGTTCCCCTATATTTTTTATAATATTTAAAAAGTGACGGTTCGCCCGTTTCTGGCGAGTAAATTCGTACGAATCGACCAATAAGCCGAATATTTTTGACTATTGACTCTTTACTCCTGCATGTAGGTAAACATACCTATATTTTTTCCATATCACCAAGAATGTTGTAATTGAATCTTTTAAAGATAATTTTAACATAAGTTATAGAATCAGGCGTTACTTTGCGCAAATCCATTCTAATAAAAATACATTTAAATTGTATTAAATTTATTTTAGTATTAAATTTATTTTAGTATTAAATTTATAAATGTTGCTTTAAGTTAAGTAACGATTAGCGACTGTTTAACCATACATTTTTGACGGTTGAACGTCACTTAACTTTAAGCAACGTTTATAAATAAACCCTCAAAAGGTTGGCCTTTTGTTTTAAAAGTTGTCTGTTCATCTTTTAAACGCTTTAGCTAATCTTATTTTTTTTTTCTATTCAGGCAATGGGCTCTACAACATCCTTCTGGTTATGACCTGCTCACTGATACTCCTGGCCATCGGCATAGACCTGTTTGGGTTCAGCCTGGTGGTGGCAGCCGCCTGTGACCTGGAACTGACTGTTATGCAGAAAGGGATCCTCACGTCTTTGCCTTTTGTTGGTGAGTGCATACCTTGTGCTTTGCATTGCTGCAAAATTACGTATTTTCCAATGCATGCTTGGACATCTGCATTGCTATTCTGTAACCATAACCAAACCGAGGACCTCCAGGTTTAGACAGAATGAATCCCTTTTTGCACTCGCATCCGGGTTTTGCAGAGTCTTTAGTGCATATAGGATCAGGGTCGCAGCATGTGGCAGGACATTTACTAGGATAATCCGACCATGTTGCGTTCATATCGCCGTTACATCCTTTGTGAGCTGCAATATGTGTAGTCATCTTTGTTAGTGGTCAGTTATACTGAACTTACGTAAATAACAGATAATTCTCATACAAGTTATATGGACTGGAGATTACTCGAGTAACACATGACCATGGTCTATTACCCTTATGTGTCGAACAAAAAATTTGTCTGCCTACATTTTATTTGCTGTATAATTAGCTGGGGTCTATGCGCATGATGGCGCGGTTCTCCCGGTCTGCTGCGTCTTTCAGTATCACGGTTAACCCGTGTGATGGCGAAATGGATCGGACTCGTAAGCACAGAATTAACACTGGATGGATCAAATGGCGGCAAGTCACGGGAATAATCTATGATTCCCGTATTCCCCTGAGGGGAAAGATGTATAAAACAATGGGGCCAAAACAACAATGGCCACAAAAGGGATGAATGAAAGGCATGCTCGATAAATCGTGTGGCGTTGAACGAATGGATATATTAATAAATGAGTATATAAGAGGAAGTCTGAAAGTGGTGAGGTGATAGCTGAAGTTGTGTGGAAATCGGTATGGACATGTGATGCGGAGGAATGGGGAAAATGTCGTCAGGAAAGTTTTGACCTTTGCTGTCTGTTAGGACTGATTCCTATATTGTACTGATCTCATAATGAACAAATATCAGAATCACCTTTTCCCAAAATGACTGATTTAATAAATGTCTTTGTTTTAGAATGTCGAAAATAAAACTGTCAATTTCATGTACAGTCTGTAACACTTCATTTTTATAATTAAATAACGAAAATTCTATTCTCTTCCAGAAACAAAACAATATTATTCTTAAACAACGACAATAGATTTGTTAGTGCATTCTCTTTACTACCTATGAATTTGGATATACGAGTAGGGGAAGACCAAAGAAACGAAGGAAACACTGTGTGAAAGATGATATGGCTAGAAAGAGAGTGACTACCGAGATGACCACTAATAGAGAAGTATGGAAGAAAAAGTCAAGTTGCGTCGACCATAAATATATTGGAATAAGGACAGAAGAAAAAGAAAATGAATGAGATATCAGGGAAATGAAGAGATCTGCAGGAGAACCAGGGTAGCCCAAAGAATTGCCAAACTTAAGTGGCAATGGGCAATGGACATTACTCGTAGAAAAGATGGCCGATGGGGCCGAAAGGTTCTGGAGTGGCGACTGTATACCGGAAGACGTAGCGTTGGAAGGCCTCCCACAAGGTGGACCGATGATTTGAAGGCCGCAGGACTCCGATGGATGCGGGAAATACAAAACCGGTTGAAGTGTCGGTGCTTGGGGGAGGCCTATGTCCAGCAGTGAACGTCTTTCGGCTGAAATGATGATGATAATAAAGGACAGGAGAATAATAAATAAATAAATGTCTTTATTGCAGACCACATGATCCATAAAAAAACATAGTTCAATTTAAAATAACAAAATCAAAATAATAATTAAATTTAATATCAAATTTAAAATCAATAAACAAAATTAGAATTAAAATTAAAATCAACAATCAAAATTAGAATTAAAATTAAAAACATTTACGCGGCTAATTGTAGCCACCGTTTGTAGGTCTCAGTAGCATACATTCTATCAGTAAGGTCCTTAACTACACTGTTTCTACCCGTACCAACCCCGGGCATGAATGATGCAATTCAGATGATGATGATGATCTTTAGCTGTGATGTCCGTATCTTCATTAAACGATGATAAATTCATTATGTTCAGTGTATCTTGAGCAGGCTACCTCATTAGGTACCTACCAAAGTCGCTGACAAGCGACTTTTTTCAATAGATAAATGATTTTGAATTTGAATATTAAGCTTTGTGCAGACTAGCGTGACACGACAGCGCGACGTGACACCAGTTATTGTTATACCGTGAAGTTTTCTTAGAAATTTTATTATTCGATATGCGTCGTGCCGTCGCGTCGCGCTGGTCTGCAGGAGCCTTTAAACAGTATGAACAATAACAAAACAATTTACTGTTGCAATAAAACGGAAAACTAAAGCTAGTAAAATATTGTGGTTACAATAGTTTTGCGGTTTTGATTTTCTTGTTGGTAGTAAATATAATAAATATTCTTTCTGCTGGGGAGTTGGTTGCACTGCTGGGGAGTTTGTTGCGCTCCAAGGGAGTTGGTTGCGCCACTTCGTCTTCCCAGCTAAAGCACTAGGAAGTGGTGAAGGGTGGACGATTCGGGGGAATGTCTTATGTTATTTCTGTCAAGAATTTGGTTTTTTATAATTCTCATACGTACCACTGAGTTAGGGACATGTTGCTTGTGGTAAAGAGGTCGTTAAAAATAAATAACTATCTTTATAGATTTTTTTATGTAAAGGCAATCAAACAGTAAGCTGGTGTACGTAACGGAAAGTCATCACCACTGCTTATACGTAACTCGGCAGATGTGTTATGAATGTGATATTGTTTTTGGGATTTTACTATAACCAAACATAATGTTTAATATAAACACAAAACATTGTTTTATAAACTCAAACTCAAACTTAAACTCAAAGCATTTATTTCAATTAAACCATTTACAGGCACTTTTGAATTGTCAAGGGGTCAGTCAGTCAGAAATATGAAGCTAGTTGCCCATTCCAAAGCGTAGGTTCCTATGGAGAAGAACGGGCAAAAAACACCTAGGAAACTCTTAAAAAAAAAAAGAATCTTACAAAATATTGTTAACATCATTCATGTTGAAATTATACATGTGAGAACAATGTAGAAAGACGTGCACGTTCGTAAAAGCGTTCGTAATAAAAAGAAAAAAATAAAGAATCATTCTAAAACTTAACACAAATTTAAAAAAAGCCATGGCAGCTAAGAGATGACCAGTCCCAACTGACGGCACCCGTTCACGAACATGAGGCATGGATCAGCACCATTCAGCTCAACCATTTTGAAGGGAGCTAATTATACAAAACATATCTTAACGAGCGCTTTAATATAGAGTTCTACTATTCGCAATATCTTTGTAAGTGATGTAACTATTCTGTTTTGAGTGCACAACAAAAAAACAAAATACTCGACTGCAAAAACACATACTTCACTGAAAATAATAAAACAAGCATTACTCGTATAATCTATAACACTCGCGCAAATAAGACGAATCTAACTAATATCATTCATCAAAATCAGTTCATCTGTTTAGTAGTAACGAGGGAGAACATAGGGACGGACATCATACAGGTCAAACACATAACCCTCCTTTTTTGGCTTCGCCGCAGTCGGGTAATAAATATAATTTCTTGCCAGTAGGTAACTGTTTCTTTCTTCATTTTCCAGGTATACTCCTAGTATCCTACCTATGGGGTTACGTGTCAGACACCAAGGGTCGTCGGTTCACCCTCGTGATACCTCTTCTGCTGTCCTTCATATTATCCTGCATCAGCAGCCTCTCTCCACATTGGCTGTTCTTGGGACTTGTGAAGTTTTTGTGTGTTTGTTTGTAAGTTTTTTTTTTTATATTTTTCTTTTGATATTCTTGTGTCTGCCTAGCCTTTTCCTAAGATAGCGTTAGTTTAACGTGCTTTCCGAGGCACAGAGGGGTCTTGTTAAAGATGGGCACCCATCCACGAACCAACCGCGGCAAGCGTAGCTTAACCTGAACGATCGACCCGTGCGGCTGTTATTACTTAGCCACAAGCACCCCTCTTTGTCTTATAAGTGGTGCTCAATTAAGATTGTACAGTCGACGATTTATTTTTTTAATTGACATCCTGTGTAAATTTTCCGTGTTAGAGCCATTTCTATGTGCTATTTGCCATTTGAATATATGGACAATTTATGTTGGTAACTAACAATAAGTTAAATAACTGCTACTTTTATTATTCTGATTGATGACTCAAGTATTCTTGGAGATATAGCAAAGTAGCCCCGCTCCGCGGTTTCGGTGCGAAATCTCGATCCCGTGGAAATGTCGGGATAAAAAGACAAGTGTAACTGTAACAAGTTATTTACAGAGTTATAATCATTAGAATCATTAATAACTAAGTTAAACAAATCTGCCTTAGTTATAGTTATTTAAATTTGAATTTCGCGGGCTGCAACTGCGGATTCATCTTAAATCTTTTTACCAAAAGCACGTATAGCATAAATAGATATATAAATGGAAAAAATTCACAACAAACACTGCCGAATACTGGGGAGTAAATTAAAATAAAAAATCTGAACCGCTGAATGAAATGGTCGCAACATAATGAGCTACTTAGATGTTTAGTAAGATTATTAAATACCAAATGTTTTAAAACGAAGACAAACTGTCGGCAGTTTGGCAGGTTTATAAAATGTATGCAAGTGTTTGGTGCAAATGAATTATTTATTTATTACCAGCTGCGCCCCACACAAGTCTCGATCCCGTGGGAATATCGGAATACAAAGTATCCTATGTCCTAACCCAGGTCATGGTCTATCCATGTGCCAAATTTGTTCGGCCGTTTTACCGTGAAAGCGTAACAAACGAACTCACTTTCGCATTTATAATATTAGTTAGGATGGAATGTATGTCTGTTTTAACGCCGAGTCCAGTAGATAGGTACTTTTTTTACGTAGAGTCTCTGGGAACTGTTTACAAAAATCAAGGCAAGCCTGAGTTAAATAGTCTAGTATACAAAGCTTTATTAAACACATTATCGACCGAAGGGCTTGTGCCACACGCAACAGCCATACGGTTCGATGTATCATGTTAAGCACCTCGGTTATCATCTATACACACCAAAACCCCTCTGGTTGCTGTTGTTGGCTGGCCGTTGGTCTCGGCTGTCATTCGTGGATCACTGACAGTCATTACGGGTCGTCAGAAGCCCGAGAGTCTGACAATCAATTATCAAGAGGTATCGTACCCAGTATCTGGGTTGTGGAGGTCAGATAAAATACTGGTATTCAGCTGCATCCAGTTAGGCTGGAAGCAGACCCCTATATATTTGGGAAAAGGCTAGACGGATGATGATTTTTGACCGTATCCCTTTGCTCTGGTTATATTTCGCGATTCCTTTAGTTCTATGACTCTTTCTTGGACATGGCGGGCTAGACTAACTAAGTTTTTTTTCTTGATTACTCGATTAAGCTTGCGTAGTAACATAATTAGATACAGTCAACCGTTCATCAGTACGCTACGAGACTCGCCCTTACAGCAACGACGTAAAGGTGCTGACATTTTTTTCTTGATTACTCGATTAAGCTTGCATAGTAACATAATTAGGTACAGTCAACCGTTCATCAGTACGCTACGAAATTCGCCCTTACAGCAATGACATTAAGGTGCTATCAATGTCAAATTGTAACCAATGATGTGCAGTTGACTGCACAACAAATCTGTGGCCAAGTTAAAGAAAGTATCCCATCTTAAGCTCATGGAAAAATCCGTCGGCATCAAAACAATCAATATTGTCATCCTTTCGTGGAATTTATTAATTTGACCCGTCTAATTGTGTGGAGCATAGCGAGTGGCCGAGCACCATAAATGTGCCATATTTCGCCAGTTGATCGTGAACGTCGAGTGCTTATTGGATATATTATAACAGACAGTGGAAAAGTTTTTGATATTTCTATTTATGGCCTGCTTTGGAAAGATGTAAATTGGCAAAGTTGAGTGTTGGAGAGGGATAAATAGATAGACTACCAACTCTTTGTTATGTTCACCATACTGTTGTAGCTAGAAGTCCATGAAATCCTTGAAGAGATAGGCAGAGGTGGAACTAGAAGTTACCTGAGGACGTTATTTGGTTCAGTATGATAGAAGACGAGTACGATACCAAGCGGTGTGGCGTTACCCAGTAACTGGTTTGTGGAGATCGGATGGGCAGTCCTTCATGTAAGATATTGATATTCAACTGCATCTGGTTAGACTGGAAGCCGTCCCCAACATAGACACACAATAGTCAATAAAGTATATATAAGTAAATCATGCTTGTTTTCTCCGAAGGAGACCGTTTCTACAGAAAGTGCCCTACAGGCTTTTCTGGGCATTTTCTGTATAAACGGTCCTCTTAATTTGGCAATATTACTATGGAAATAAGAAATAATAATATGGCTAACTAGTGCACTAAACTAGCAGAGGTGTACCAACATAGTATACCCACATTTCGCCAGTATTGTTTTAGTCCCATTGGGGAGATTATTGTTGATGAATATCCAAAAGCAACCTATATATACTTTATTGTACACCAGAAAAAACATAACAAATATAACATTACAAAAAGTACAATGGCCAGCCGTATCGCTTTCTGCAATCTCTTCCAGGCGTTATGTTATGTAACCAGAATATTTCCTTTCCAGTGCCTGTGCGGCTAACTCTGCCACGTACACCTTGGTCGGAGAGTCATGTGTCCAGCGAGTAAGAAACCGGTACATGCTGCTAATGACCTGCCTGATTCTACTATCCCCTGCCGTTGCTGGTAGTAAGTGTCAAACTCAAACTCAAACTCAAAGTATTTATTTCAATTAAACCATTTACAGGCACTGTTGAATTGTCAAGGGGTCAGTCAGTCAGAAATATGAAGCTAGTTGCCCATTCCATGCGTAGGTTCCTATGGAGAAGAACGGGCAAGAAACTCAACAAACACTCTTTAAAAAAATAAAAATAAACTTATAAAATATTGTTTACATCATTCGTGTTGAAATTATACACGTGAGAACAATGTAAAAAGACGTGCACGTAAAAAGCGTCCGTAATAAAAAGATAAAAACAATTCAAAAATTAAAATAAGCCGTGGCAGATAAGAGATGACCAGTCCCTACTGATGGCGTCCGTTCACGAACATGACGCATGGATCAGCACCGTTTAGCTCAACCATTTTGAAGGAAACTCAACGATCCAACACACACGCCACCACCAGCGAGACATTTGAGTGAGCATGACATACTCTTAGCCGCCAGGGCACATCAAGTCAATGAAAGACGTACCAGACGTCAGCCTTTTAGTATGTGTTTAATTTTTTATTACCAGGGGATTAGTTTGATACGACCACATAAATGCTTCATCAAGTTTGTCCAAGTTAGTTTTAGTACCTAAAACTGTTTCCATATTTATGAGTTCTGATTTAGACAAAGCATCTTTTTTTTTTCTCGATAGGGTAGCTCTTGGCCTGCATCTCACCTGATGGTAAGTGATGATCAGGCCGAAGGTGGAAGCGAGCTTCACCCGGAATCCTCAACCTCAGAACAACTGGCTATCTTACCTCTAACTACCGAAACACAACAATGCTGTTAACAATGTAGTTATGGCGACAGACTTAGATAAGATGGTGGTAGCTGGCCAGGTGGGCTTAGAACACGCCCTACCACTAACCAAACCAAGCAGAAAGTTTTGCTACCATTGGGAATCGAACCTGGGACATCTAGGTCTGAGGCAGGTGGTCTAACACTGACCACAGAGGCGGTTTAACATTATTGGCGGTTATCTATTACCACAATATCAATATTCTAGCTAAAGATTAAGAGTTTTGATACTCTTTATTCGTGTGTAGTTTCCTTGCCTTTCTCCTTTGAAAGGAGACTTAGAGGATTTACCTTGATTCTTGTTTTCATACAGCAGAAACAATAAATAAAGTTACAAGATATACGTCTCTTTTTTCAGTTCTCACCTACCCAACATTAAAACTAGACTTCGCAGTGGAACTGTCCTGGTTGAACGTCGTCTACAAACCCTGGAGGCTACTCATCGTAGTCCTGGCCTTACCATCAGGTCTCGGAGCCCTAGCCATCTACTTCTTCTGCGAGTCACCCAAGTTCCTCTTCAACTCTGGCCGGACGGACGAAGCTTTAGAGGTGCTGAAGCATATTTATGCTGTCAATCATAAGGGTTCCAAGGAGGAGTACACGGTTAGTAATTTTTTTGTTCACAAAAAGATAATTTATGGATAAGTAACCTACCTAGAACAATAAACTGTAAATATATCACATTGTAATCATAAATTATTGTTTCTGAAGATCTCTCTTTAAAATCTGCATGATAGGCGGTTTTCGACTGTGATTTTCTCAGATACCAATTTGGTAAAAAAAATATGGTGGGATGCAAAATGATGGGAATAGTGAGAAAGAAATGGAACCTGATTTCACCAAATCTGATTCCAGATCCACTCCTTCACCTTAGAAGGCTACACCGCAAAGAAGGAGATGTCTTTAATCCGTGCCATGTACGAGCAGAGCGCCCCCCTCTTCAGGCCCCCCTACGTCTGGAGGAGCGCACAGCTGTTCTATATCGTCGCCGTCGTGTACATCACGTGAGAACCAGGTTTTATATTGTAACTATGTATACTAACCTTGTAATAGTGGAGTGGTGGAAGAAGACTTTATGCAGTCTTGGAATATTACTGGATCAGTTCTTTTTTATTTTGAGTATCGTAAAAATAATAAATTATGATAAAGTATAGTCCTTTTACTTTGATCTTTTATCATATCAAGTATTTGGATATAGGAACAACGTATTTAGTTTTATTAACTTACTTTGTGTAAATAATTTCATCAGCACTGCTCTCAAAACGGTGAAGGAAAACATCGTGAGGAAACCGGCATGTCCTAGAACCAAAAATTCGAAGACATGTGACATCTACCAATCCGCACTGGGCCCGCGTGGTGGATTATATAGCCCACTCCCTCTCATTGAGAGGAGGCTGTGTCCCTGCAGTGGGAACGTTATAGGCTGATGATGATGATGATGATTTATGAGATATCAAAGTACACAACGAGCAATGGATAATTTACACACGGAACGTACACATTAATACCTCGTGAACAAAGGAGAATGACCAAAAATGTATGGAGCTTGGTCCAAATATCCACCACCAACGAGACTTATGTAATAAAATAGTCTACTAAATACTGAGTCATTATAACCAGACCGTAACCAAAATTTTGCTGTCTGAAAAAAGTTATGACTGAGTGAAAATTCATGTTTTTTTTACCTATTTATGCGAAACATATCGTTAATACCATTCTGTCCATATCACATTTTGAACTAATCTACTTGTGCACAACTAAAATGGATTTAAATAAATAGTCCCATCCTCGTCGCCAACTGTTATAACCGAGAGGGGGTGGATATGAAATAATGCAACCGTTACGAACAAGCTCATATATTGGACTGACGCAGCAGTCGTTAACCTTAAACTTACAAACTAGTATACCCTACATATTTATCAATTATAAATATGTAGGTACCCACATAACATGAAGTAAAACAAAATTAAACTATTATTATTTTTCATAAAGTCGTAACTTTTTACTGGCAGCTTATTTTTTTTTGTGTCATACTGAAAGTTACTCTCTGTTTATTGGACTATAAGTCAACATAAGTCTCGTTAGTGGTGGATATTTGGACCACTTTTTTTCATTCTCCTTTAGAGGAACGTAAAAAAAAGGTTTTATTTCTCCTTTTGTAATTAACGTGCGTACTGGCCACAAATATTAGTAAATGCTATTAAAAAAAAAAAAGTTTTGGAATGTTTTTTTTTTGTATTTTTTTGGTGTAGGGTCAGTTATGGTATGGAACTCCGCGTCATGGAGAATGGGTCACTAACAGCGGCGCGATATGTAATGGAAGAGACTGAGATTTTGGAAGAAATTACAGTGCCATTTGCATAGATTTGTTTTTATGCATGATTATGCACGTCCCCATACTGCGGCCGTAGTTGTCGAATACCTTCGAAAAGTTTTAAATCAATGTTATAGGGTAGCTAGCGCGCTCACCAGACTTAAACCCCGTAGAGCATGGTATGACAGAAGACAAATTAAGAAAAGAAATCCTGCCCCTGCTAATTCGAAAGATCTTAAAAACGCATTACAGGAAGAATGGAACGCAATCTCTCAAGATTTTATCGATAACTTGATTAGGAGTATGCCAAGGAGACTAGAACCAGTTCGGAGAGCTAGAGGGAGCAACACCAAGTACTGAATAAAGCCCATGTTACAGCCTTTCCTAAGCAAATCTGAAAAAAAAAAAATTAAGTACAAAAATGTTACTTTCCTGTAAAAAAAAATATTTTTTCTTGATTTGGTTAATTGTTGTCCTTTGATCATTTGTTTTTTCGATGTTTGCAATTTAAAATTAACGAATAAACAAACTCCAAATTAATAAACTCAATTGTCACAAATATCCAAGTTATTTTGTCTTATACAGGGTGTTTGGCGCATGGACCGACACAATTTTTTCAGGGATTTGGGAGGTCATTAGCTAGGTTCTACCCATACACCCTTTGTCCCAAATGTCACGGTTGGTTACATATGATTATTTTTTTAAAATGAAAAAAATTCCCAAAATGTGTCCTTTAATTTGAAATAACTTTTTTGTTTGTGGGTGTAGTGGCACAAAACAAATTTTGTTGCATTCTCCAAAGTCCTTTAAATCTAAAAACATCTTTGTTTTATACAACTGGTTTCAAGAAAATTCCTTACAAGCTTCCAAAGTTAATTTTTGTATTTAATGAATGAAATTTTACAACTTCTAAATTAATTATAAAAAAAACTAAAAGCTATTTTGAACTTAGCTAGAACCTAGCTAATGACCTCCCAAATCCCTGAAAAAATTGTGTCGGTCCATGCGCCAAACACCCTGTATACACTTTCTGTTTGCGTTCCTCTAAATTTGTCCATGAGTATATTATATCTTGTCTTTGTACCCCAGCTTTAACTGAAAGTAAGGCAGTGCTACCCATTTCTCCAGATTTCTTGTCACTTTCAAACAGTTTTGGTGTTTCTCTAAACTTACAACTTTTGATCAATAGTCCTTATCTGAAAAATCTTAGATATCTTTTGACAATATTTTGCTTTTCACTGCTGCAACTTCATGGAAATTTTGTTTGTTTACAGGAACAACAGCTTCTTAGTATGGCTTCCCTACATCCTCAACTTGATCAGGTTGTCAATGGAGAGTGGCACTGCGACAGGCAATATCTGTGAACTGATCAGTAGTAAACCGGTCCTGGCTGTTAGCAATTCTACTAAAGATATTGTGAGTATCAACACTTAACTAAAAGATTTATATAAGGAAAATATAGCGTTAAGGAAATTATTGTTGCATTAATGAGTAAATGAATATCATTGAGAAAAGTTTATATCGTTATTCAGAAGTTTATAAATGTTTCGTTTATATTTACAGATATAATTTATTTCCACTAAAACTGTATGAAGTGTTTTAACTATGTTTTACCTCCAGTCATTTCTTTTGTGATTAACACATGGATTAACTTTACTTTTTCATTTTATTCCAGACCCAAGAAGTTTGCACCGGAACAATAGAGCACAACGTGATCTTAACCCTCATCGCCTCTCAATCAGTCTTCGCGTTCTTCAACTTCCTCATCTCCTACCTCCAAAACCGGAGGAGAGTGGTGCTGATCTGCATCCTCTGCCTCTCCTCGATCAGTGGGACCATGCTCAACCTTGTGCCTGAACCCATCTCCAGTGTGTTCTTCTTCATGGTCTTCACCTGTACTTGCTTGGGAATGGGCATCCTGGCTTCGTATTTTGTGGATATTTATCCAACTTCTTTTAGGTAATTTTTCGTTATATTTCTAATACATTTGCTTATTAGTCTGAAAAAATATTAAATATCTTTAAAATTACAATTTCAATATGTCAAAGTAATATTGCCTCCTTGCCGGATTGCCGCCACGGGATCTGGAGGCAAAAGTCCTCGCGCACATTTGGGAGTGTCGCGCGGAGGCGAAACGCCGGGGCTTAACTCCGATGCCGCGAGAAATCGCGGCACAGCGGACAAAGCTCCGGCGGGATCTCATGGCGTCATGGAGAGTGCGATTGTCGCAATCCAGTGCTGGGATCGCCACTATTGCGGCGATGTCCCCTCTTTATGGAGTGGCTAGACAGTCGCCATGGCGTCCTCACCTTCCGCCTGACGTAGGTCCTCACCGGACACGGTTGTTTCGTGAGGTTCCTGTTTCGGTTAAATAATATAATATACCATTTATTTCAGGCGACACAGGCCCATATAAAAATACCTTAACCCAAACATACATATTTCAATAACAAAAACTTGTGTTAATAAATAAGGCTTAGACTATGTTAGTAGCACTTCACTTTGCACTAGTTTGACTTTGTGCTGTCCTGTGGAACTTGTCCTTGTGTTAAGGCGGGAGGATACGCCCGGGTGTCATCACTGCGTGGATCGCCCGGAGGACACGGTGGAGGTCTGCCCAGCTTGGGCAGAGCACCGCCGTGTCCTCGTGGAGGCGATCGGTGGCGGGGATCTCTCATGTCCGGCCCTGGTCCAGGCCATGGTACGGAGCGAGAGGGCATGGGAGGCCGTCACCTCCTTCTGCAAAGCAGTAATGCTCGCGAAGGAGGAGGTGGAACGCGTGAGGGAGAGGCAAAATTCCCGGCCACCGTAGGCGCGGGCTTGCGGACGGTGAGCAATGGGTAGTTCGCCGTCCGGTAAGGACCAGGCCCGGGTCGATGGTGCGTTGTGTTCCACGCGCGCTTCAAAGAGATGTCAGCGGGTGAAGGGGTCCGATGGGACCTATGCCGCCGGGGTTGCAGGGAAGTCTGAAAGGGATACCGTGACCCCTGGTAAAAAAAGGCAACCGAAGGAACACGGGTGGGCTGTAGTCAGTACGAGTCTGTCAGTCTCCGCCCAGAGCGGGGAAGTCATTTGATGACAACCCAACAAAAAAAAAAAGCTTCAGCGATAGTAGGTACTAACTACGTCTTGGTATAATATTAAAGAGATGTCTTTAGCAGCCGTATAATTTTTGCACCTATATGGCAATTTCCAGTGCAAGTCCTAGTGGCTGAAAGGATAACAAATCTGCATCAACTTCCTCACATCACAAGACTCAAAATCATAAGCGCCTTTAACGAACAGTTGGCAATTGCTACTTTTTATGTTGTACCTTTAATTATAGGCGCATCTTTCGTTTCACTTTTTTATTCGCATCTTGGTTTCCTTTGTGACTGTTCTGTTATACAAACAATTCTGTTATTATTTCAGGGGTATGGCCACGTGCCTGAGTATAATGGTCGGTAGAAGCAGTACATTCATTGGCATCAACGTGGTGGGGAACCTGATATTCCACCACTGTCGGGTCACCTTCTACTTGTGGTCTCTACTTGTTCTGAGTAAGTACAGAATTATTATGTGCATTTTTAGATGGAACCTGTTGTGTTGCTCGGATTCCTACTAGACTGAGGTTGCAGTTAGCTGCGGCACAGCGAAATGCTATTTGCTAAAACCATTTGGTATAAAAAATAGGAAAGAGAAATACCTTGGAATGCTATTTGAAATGCAATGATGATACATAAATCCTTCGGGGTAATTGCGTAACACACTTACCGTAGCAATATGGCTTTCATTTTGTCAGTTCAATAACATTCATTGCGTTATTTACGTTGTTGAGCAGACAAATTTTTCGAACATATGAAGCAATGGATTAGCAATATTCTTCAAAATCATTCGGAAGATTTTTGATGCGTTAGTGGATATTCATAGAGTGAGAGAGAGTACTGATTTATACCGGGTATATTTTTGGAGTGCAGGCAGGTAATATGAATAAATCAATAAGATAGTCTTTATCCTTACCATGATTTTGTATATTCTAAATGCGTGCTTTATTTCCTTTTACAGGTAGTGCAGTAGCCGCGTGGTTTTTGCCACCGGACAAGCCAGTTATTTCTAAACAAGATGCCGTGTAACTGTATAATGTGATGATAATGAAAGCTTTATATCTGTGATTTTTATATCGTAAGCAGTTATTTAAGGAAAATGTTATGTCTAATGAAAAGAGTGGTTAAAAGAAGCTAAAGATGAACATTGAGTTTGAAACAAATAAATATATTATGGTGCTACACTTATTGCAACGTACAGAATGAAGCAAATAAAATTACTTTTTATAGACATTTTTACAAATCAAAGAATTTGTAGAAGTGTTTGTAACGCCATTTGTATGCATGCTTCTCCTGAATTTAAAAATGTTTTGATTATAAAATTAAACAGAATCAAACTACTTTTATGATTCGTATGATATTTTTAATAGGTTGTGATAGTTCCTCATTAATTAATTAACAAAATTGTTTCGGTAGGTGTATATAATAGGTAGGTATTATATACACCTACCGAAACTTGTACTCAAATGAAGGTAGGTACTTGTACGTAATTTCTATTGATAAATTAATTGTCTGTCTGATTTAAAAAGCTATCAATTCTAGAGATATAATTATTTTAAGTAACTATTTACTAATTATATTTTTATAAACGATTTTTTACATTTGTAGTTCATTTGATTTTCTTTATTATTTTGGTGAATTCACTATTTTTTTAGTTTGGTTACAATTTCAACTAAGTTTTGTGGAGGATGAAATTAGTAAATTTTTCCATAATAGAATTGTTAATAAGTAGTGAAATGTGCTGTAAAATATACAAGGTATGTTTTGTTTACTAAAAATCTTGTAACCGTAGCTTTAGAAGATTGTTTACTAAAATAAAAGAGTATAACTAGATAAATAATGTCATTTACTTCACGTTTTATTTGTAAAAATTGTATCTATAATAATACACTTGTCATACATTTTTAAAATAACGTTTTTAACGTTACGTAAAACTCGCTCATAATTTCTTTAAATCACAGAACAAATTGTGAATGTTTGTTAAACAACGTGGCCCTGTGTGGCAAAAACTGCACGTCATGGCCCAAACTCCGCGTTATTTTACTATAAATATTTGATTATTTTTCTCTTTTAATTAAAAAGGCACACTCTAGAATATAATATTTTACATTATTTGATAATTACCTAAAATAAATACAAAAAACCTTAAAATTACGAGATCTTATTCTACTTATTCTAAATTAAATTACATTTACAATGATCGATCAAAACATTAATTAATTACTTTTGTGTCATTTAGAGTTGCATAAATAATTGATTAAATATTGTTGATATGTATTGACTTACTTGATTTTTTTAATTATTCCCCTCTTTCATCTGATTTACCTATACATTCTTGTAAATTGTAAGTTATATGAATATTATCACCATCTGGACCTTTTAACACCATACAATATGACATGCAATTGTGGACATATATAAGGTCTCCAGTGAATTTGTGACTTTGACAATATAATAATAATTAAATGTTGTTGTTTCTATGAGAGTGAGGAAAAGAGAGTGTGCACCTGTGTTTGCGCACACACTAGTGCACTATAACATCTTCCGCGCCGAAGGCTGGTCTCTGCTGAGATTGCCATGGTTGAAATTTAGTCTGGAGGACTATTAATTAATTTATATTACCTTATTAGTGATGGTCTTCAGAAAGGTCAGGTGCGTAGTACTCGCAACCGGCGTGCGTGTATGACCGTAAACGAGGCAAAAGGAGTATGTAAGGATCGTAGCAGGTGGCGTTTTGTAGTTTCTGCCTACCCCCATGGGAAGAAGGCATACATTTTTGTTTAGTCATCCCTTCATTGGGCTACCATCGGTAAGGGTTAAGGCACTGCTCCACAGCAGCCAACGGCTAAGTTACACACGTGTAGGTCCTTAGCTTTGCTTTGCATGAAAATGTAAAGCAAAACTAAGGACGATCTCGTCGTCCACTGCGACTGCCGGCCACGCTACGCACGGATGCGTGGCCGGCATACAAATGATCCGCGCAGCTAACGTGGCAAACCACTCCGTGCATTCTGCATGCCAGTGGACAGCCAAGTTTTTACAGTTACCAAAGCTGTTAAAATCATGATTACAATATTATAATATTATGTACATCCCTTATGGTCTACTTTTACGTAACATTATAGGACACAATAGTTTCATTTGAACTTATTAGACAATTATAAGGCATTATGTGATTCAAGTATCAAACCTCCTAAAAAAAAACATCAATATAAAAGGCAGTAAATAGGTTGGGACACTATCCCTATTCCTGTTTCCAAAAGCCTAATAATATTTGCTGTTCAATCTATCATTCTTTAATATAACTAATTGTGCTGATGGACACAATTACTGTTGTCCACCAGAACAATCGACACAAGATTTGGACTTGATCAACTGTGTTCAAATACCATATAAATATTATATATTCCAAGAACAAGAATTAAAAACCTGCTAAACGGACGGACTGGCATCAATCACACCAATATCATTACGTTTTTACCGAACACTAATAAATTAATGTCATCTTTCATTTTTACTGAATTATACCTATTGTATCCTAAAAACTACATATACGTAGATATATATCTGTCTAGTCCTGTATTCTTCTCCAGTCCATGGTCTGGTTCTTCTTCTGTCTTCTGACTTACATCTTCTTTGTCTTCTAGTTTTATTACCATGATGGCACCGATTGATACTGCAGAAAATAATTTGATTAACTACAATATTGACTTTAAGCAGATTTGGCTACATATTTTTTTAGATATAGTGGATGGCTAGAGTAAGTAGAAAGGGTCATTGATACTGCGGAATAATCTTTTGATAAGCCAGAATTTACTTTGTACTTACACGCAAGCAAAGCCCCCACTGCTATGAAGGGTGCTGGACAGGAGAAGTCAAGTAACGCTCCCACTGCCAGATTGGATGCTACTCCACCTGCTCGGCCCCACCAGGCTCCCCAGCAGACACCAAGACCACTACAAGAAAGTGAGAAAGATGATGTAATCGTAGATATGGTGAAAGACGAAAACAAGAACAAACTTATTCCATAGGTCTATACTTGAAATTATATTGCATATGATGCGCATGAATTTAAAATGTTACTTCTAGATAAAGCCAATAACACTTTGCCTGACCTGCGAATCGAAACCAGGATCTCGTGGTCAGCAGCACCACTAGACCAACGAGGAAGTATTATAATTGCATTTTATGTATTGTTGGTTATGTGAATGTATTTAAATTATTGTAGTTATTTTATTTAGATACTTGTTATTGATTTAATAGAACAGATTTATTTATCACACATCTAACAAACTTTCATACCATTCAGAAGTCATATACAAATAGATTCATATTGCAACGCGCTCTGCTTCAGCGCTTTTATTTAATCAATCATAAATAATCCCATACTGAACCTGGTCAGATGGAACTTTTTAATTACCCAGTTGAAATCTTAAAAGAGAATTCTCAGTTACCTCAACCGAGCCGGCAAGGCATGCAACAGCAGTCGTATCAACAGCACATTTCCGTTCAGAGACGCTGCATTCAGCGCTGCAGCAGCTGCAACCGCTATCTTATTGAAGCTGGAGCAGGAGCAAGCAGTGGCTGCTAAACAGGCGCTGGCAAGAGCACAGACAGCTGTGCAAGCTATGGCTGCACGACGAACTCCGAGGGCTCCACCTCGTGCGCAAAGGATCGCGCAAGCAGCATTGCCGAGGACACAGCAGGCGCCGACTATTAAGCCTGAGGTGAACACCTGGAAAATAATGAAAATAAAAAATGCCACAAGACAAAATCCAGTAGATTGGATTTTGAGTTATGAATGTATTTTATCAGGTGCATCGTAAACTGACATATCCACGCATACTATTCATACTTACATACCATCTTAATAAAATATTGGAAAATAAATGCTAAAATTAACTCTGTCCCTTTTTAGTCTTTAACGGATTTGGATGGAAATTGGCATACGGTTAGACCATGACCTGGTTTAGCACATAAGACTTTTAACCTGGTATTTCTTTCCCGAGGAACTATAATCTAAATATCTTAGTAACTGATTACAACAACTATAGCTTTTGGATTTCCGTTTCACCCAATTGTTCTTTTAAATAATCTAACATTCCATGACACGATAAGATACAAGATGGATAGTTCTTCAAAATGTAAAACAAATGACTCTGACCTCCTGATCGATATTAGCATTACAAGTGCTACTCTGTCCAAAATGATCGTCATAGCTGCTACCATTGAATCCTGGGGTAGGTATCTCCTTGCCATAGGAGTCATACTTCAGGTCCTTCCAATGGGTTGAAGCGTTGAACAGCCTGGCGTTTTCCGGTTTAGCTGTCGATGCTGTTAGCTTACACTCTCGACTCTGGATGCGGAGGAGAAGTTCTGGAATCCACATGTTTAGACCGAAGCCACTGGAAATAAAAAAAGGGTAAAATGTAATTTTTTCTTTTTTTACAGTAAACTATAATAATATCATTTCGTCATCATCATATTTACGACTTTAACATTCAGTAAATTTTCGATTTCGACTCGATCGTCGATGTCTACTCATATAATTACATGACTAAATCCTCTATCTTTCGATAAAGGAGATATAGTACATTAGATATAGTATAATTGCCCAAAAGTTGAAACGCCAAGTACCATTACTTACCAGATAACAGACAACTATACTAATATTAACACTACTGCTAAATGTCTGAAATTCCTTTATACGAATGCTCGAAGCATTGTCAAGCCAGGCAAACATGATGAACTTAAATGTTTTGTAGAATCCTTCCACGATGTTATACATGTTATAGTTCTAACCGAGACGTGGATCAAATCAGACGAAGAGGCTCAACGACTGCAAGTACCAACCTATACCCATTACTAGAACTTCCGAACAAATACCAAAGGTAGAGAAGTTTCTATTGACGTACACAATTCTCTGAAGCAAACCTTCATCGAAGATAAAAACTGAAGATGACAATCATTACCTTTGGGTCCACCTGGAAAAAAAATCTCTTGATATTGTAGTTATTTACAAACCGGAGCGGGCAAATGTAACAAGTTTCCTAGACACCCATTAATGCTACTTACAAAATATGAAAAGAGCTGGAAGAGCTAAAAATTTTTTGGGGATTATAACCTCAATCTTCTTAAACCTGATAGAAACGTGAAAGATTATAAATATTTTTTAAAGGAAGATGGCTATACAATATTAAATAAGATTACTAAAAAACATTGCACACGAGAAACTCCAACTACCAACACTATCTTGGATCACGTTAGTACGAACCTGCAAATCACTGACTACAACTATCATTTGGCAGTTTTTGAGTCGTCGTTTTCAGACCACAAACAAATTTACTTTGAAATTAAAAGATTGTATCCAGAACTACTACAGAGGATCAAATACAAAAAAACTGATTAAGTAAATCTATACAAAACTATAAAGGAAAACAAGTTTGAAAATGAAAATGATGACTATTTGGCACTTGAATAGTACTTAAAATCCGTGATCGACAAAAATAAAACAAAAAATCAAAGATTTTTAACCCACCTAAAACTGATTGGATAAACAAAAATAAAATTAAAACTATCAATACTAGAAATGAACTGGGTACGAAATTAAAAGAGAATCCCGAAGACACATAAATAAAGAGCAATATTGTAGCTGAACGAAATAATGTGACAGCTGATAATCAAAATGCAAATAGTTCTAATTATATAAAATCTTTCAAAAATTGTAATGGAAAGCCTTTTATGATGTGGAAGTTGATTAATAATATAACTTGCAATAAAATATGAAATAACTCGGCCCCTACAAAACATGAAGGTCCTATTACCGATACAAAACATATATGTGAGAGCTTCAATCAATACTTTTCAACAATCGGTACAGTACTACCTACATCAGTGCAAGGGGCAATCAAAATAATGCAACTGACACGCTTACGAGACTGATTACAAGTACACAGGCTGGTATAGAACTTACAGAGTTGTCACCAACCACTACTAAAGAGGTTTCAAAAATTATTGACGAATTGAAAACTAACACAAGCACAGGCATCGACGGCATCAGTACTAAAATAATTAAATATATTAAAGATTTACTTTTGGAAGACTTAACAAAATGCATTAACAAAAGCCTTCAGGAAGGAATACATTAAAAATCGCTAAACTCACACCGATACATAAAACCGGAAACAACGCAGATGTGAGCAATTATCGTCCAATATCGGTCTTACCGATTATTTCTAAAATACACGAAAAAAATGTTCACAATAGGTTACAAGCATACTTAAAATCTATAACTTTTATTTCCAAAAACCAATATGGCTTCTGACAAAAATCAAACACCCTGTCCACGACTATTGACTTTATTACTAAGTTAGTAAAACATGGTATACATTGGTGTTAATATAATTAGAGTAGATCAACATGTTTCGCTAAGATAAAACATAGCATGCAAAAATTTCTGTTTTGACAAAATGAGCAAGGAATGAACATCTTACATCCACAAAATCTTTTAAACTGTAAAAATCACATTCATTAAGCCACTTGAAAACAAAATACACACACACTTAAAAACTAACATTGTCAAAAAACAAATAGCTCTTGGGATCTTCATTGATTTAAAAAGGCATTTGACACTGTAAGTCACAAACTTCTTCTTAAAAAACTGGAAAGTATCGGTATTACTGGCCACCAATAGGTAATAGGTACCAAGTAGTCTGTATTGGTAAACATCAAAGTGAACCCAAATCCATTACCTGTGGAGTACCACAAGGTTCTAAACCCTCTATTATTCCTTATCTACATCAACAACATTAATGAAATCGGGCTTAAGGGAGTTATTTCACTGCATGCCGCCGATTCTAGTCTTTTTTACTTTGGCAGTAATATAGAAGAAATTGTTAATGAAGCACAAAGTGACTTAATAGACTAGCTGGTTCCAATCCAATCTGCTTACTATAAATGCTAGTAAAACCAAATACATGATATTTAGTGCTAAAAATAAACTTCATACACATGGTGAATTAAATATAAATGGTTAACCAATTAAAAACAAATTCTGAGAAATATTTAGGTCTTACTCTTGACGATAAACTTACAATGAAACCTCACATTGAGAAAGTAAGAAAAAAGATATCATCACTGACTGGTGCACTCAAGCGAATTGTTCGATGTCTCCCACTCCAGGTCAGATATATTATTTACAACTCGAAGGTTAAACCACATCTCGATTATTTAATCGAAGTATGGGGAAGTGCTGTCAAAGCTCACCTTAAAAAACTACAAACATCTAAAAATAAAATTAATAAAGTCCTATTTTATTATGATTACTTAACATCTTCTCAAAAAGTTTTAAAAGAAACAAAATTAATGAATATTGATAAAATTTATAAATATAACACTTTCATCTTTGTACGCAAAATAATTAATAAAGACTTAATACACAAATAACATTTACAAAAATAATACAAATTCAAAAGCGCATGACGAGGCAGGCTAGCCATATAATGTTAAGAGCACCTAGGACAAACTACGGTAGAAAGACGGTAGTATATAAGGGGGCTGAACTCTATAACTCTATACCTAAAATAATTAAGGAATCACCAACTTTTAAAAGACTATAAAAGCACCACCTGAATAATGTTTGAATTGTAAGTTATACCGTCTTCATAACTTAATTTTAGTTTATGCCAAGCGAAACCGTCGTTTATCTTAGTTATTATGTTTTTCCTCATAGAAGTGAATAATTGTATTATTTTTGAGCGAAATAATTTTCCTAAACTACAACCATACATTACTGTCACGGCCTGCAGCAAGGGTATTGATGGAAGATCGTGAAAATGTGGGCCGTGGCGAAGACGAGGCACACATAAGTGAGTCCAGCAATAACTGGTTGTGGCCAAAGGCTGTTCTTAAATAATGCGCAGAAATTCTAAGTAATCTAATTATAAATTCCAGAATCAAAGATGAACAACAATATTTTTTACTCGCTAATATGTTCATTTGTTTCTTCTTTACTTTAAACAGCTCTATTTGCAAGCCAAATTGAAATTTAAATAAAATCTTTGTTAAATTACCTTCTTGGTTGCCATAATTATGTTGAAGTAAAAAGTTCGTTCCATTTTTAAATAACATGACAAATATCCCAGTCATTAACAACACCAAACATCACAAACGCGCATGTAACCACAGTTTTTTTTATATGTTGTTAGGTCCCCTGAGAGTAGTTTATACCCAAGTTTGCAGCCGAAAAAATGCGAAATACTGATGCGTGTTAGGTATCTTTGCACGACATTTTTGCGAAGCAAGCTAAATTTAATACAATTTGAGCCTAACCCAGGTCAGATTGGTTGCGAAGATAAAGCTAGTCTAAGATGGGCATTTTTTTTTTCAAAAACTGTAAAATTATCGATTTAGGGTCATTTGCCAAGACACGTAACGGCTGAACTAATGGTCATAGAGAACGTGTTGTAGTTCTTGTAGTTTTGTAGTTGAGTAGAAGGAAGATTTCATGGCCTTGGGCATTCCTTCTTCAGTGAACAAATATAATGGATACGGTGCTAGCTCATACGCAAAATGCTGCTTTACTTGTTCACCTGATTGTTTTGTTGTCACGTAGATCCTCTGGAATATGATACCTAAGGAGATCAACATCAACATCAACTCTCTTGTTAAACACCTTCTTTAGAACCATTAGTTCAGCCGGTACGTGTCTTGGCAAATGACCATAATTCAAAATTATTTCATTTTTTTTAATTTAAGTTAAGATGAATGATTTTATTGATAGAAATAAATAAGAAGGAAAATACTACCTTACTTCCAAAACTAAAAATATAAAAACTTAACCTAGCTAAAACTATTATCAAACATAGTGTCGTAAAATTCATCTTAACGCTGTCGACTGATAATGTACCCAAGAGGCTGGCCAAGGTAAAAGCCAACCCTTGGGTCACGGGAAGTGTCAACCAGTCGTTTGGAGATTTCATTGAACAAGCATGAGCACTCGGACCCCGCGGCCTTAGGGTTTCAACCTAAAATATAGTTACCTATAAGGTTATTATACTTTCGCCGCTTGAGGTTTTCTGCACTCGCAGCGGAAGCACCAGTACAGCACGCTGAGCCATGAACCCACCTTCCATGGAAATAAAGACATGCCGTTCGGTCTCTTGCCATCGTCACCAAGCCATTGGGTTCTAATACAGCTCGAACAACTACGGTAACAAGAGCTCGTCGGATGTCATTAATGTTCGCGGGCCGTGCTAAGCGACCCACACTTTGGTTGCAAGACAAGCCGTGGTTCTCCAAAAATGTTGACTACTTCGCCACAGTGACAGCTTTGAGGAGAACAACAAGGAGCAGTCCTAGTCCTAGGCCTAGTGGCAGGGAAGCAGCGATGCGGAAAGTAGTGTCGTCGAACAAAGTGCCTAAGTTCGATGTGCATGAAGTCACAGGCCCGACTCCCACTTACCCACAGCCAGCAGCCGCGCACGCTCCGCAGTAGTAGCAGACGTATCAAGTAAATTGTACTGTACTACTCTGCAGAGCGGCTCATCCCACCGTGTCTGGGAAAATGGATTGTTGTGCGAATCTGGGATACGGTCAAGCGAGTCTCCAGGCATCCATAGCTATGGTGAGGCACGGCACATCAAAATTTGTCAGTGTGGAGGCTAGGATTTTCGTGTTTAATCAGTCAGTATATTGGACCGAGGATATGAAAGCCGGTTAACTAATACTGGAAATTTTGGGGACGCGAGGCCTCACATATGGATAGGAAGTGTAGCTTGTGCCCTAGTTCGGTCGTCCGGGGCCACATTTAAGATCGAAGATAATGTGTGCTGGATAATTTGGTACATTTTGTCTAAAAGATGGGTGTGTTTCCATAAATGGGAAGCGCGAAGGAAATATGTCAATTTAGGGCCGAAACCACAGTAACGGATTAAGGTTATGGCCGAATGCATGTCAATTTGGAGCAATCTTTCCGAAACATAATTCTTTAGGAATTGAAGATCATTTAAAACAGTTTCTACATCGAGGAACCAAATGTTAAATTTGGAATTTCGCCGTCGCTGGAGAACATGGTGCCACCACATCACTACTAAAAAGAACCCTGGCTGCTCCGCTTATCAAATTCAAATTCAAATATATTTTATTCTGGGACAACTAGATCCAAGGGTTGGTTACAAAAACCTAGAAACTATTGTTAGTACTTAATACAATTACAAAGGATAGCACTCACCATAATACTATACATCTAATTATAAACACACAAACTAAAACCCCTGTGCTGAGACACCCCGACCCGTCAAGATAACCAATAGGGAGATACCTCCCTAGAAATCACCAGACGAACGAAATGCCTCAACACAGGTGCACGAACATCTCGAGCAACTGTTTTCAGGATGCTGTTGCGACTCCTCCGCACCCTCCTAATGACACGACTTTTTTTCGAATGATGGCATGGAAATCGTCAGAATGAGTCTGCGCAAACATCTTGGAGGCACTGCAGAATCGAGGAAGTCCCAACATCATCGTGAAAATGTATTGGACGCGCAGAGTGTCTAGGGATTTTTTAGTATAACCAGGTATAACTAACCCATAGACCACCCGTGTACAATAACATCACGCTTTAAATAGCGTGATTTTGACTTGGTCCGTACAGCGTGCGAATCTACGGGCTAGCATATTGCCACGGACTGACAGAGCCCTGCGCTCCCTCTCTATGTCGACATCATCTTTAAGGTCGTCGGTAAGGTACTTAAACTGCGATACCCTATCTAAGTTAACACCATTCAAAGTAATGGGTGGAACAGATTCAGGACACTAACTGGCTTTGAAGACCATGTACTGACTTTTCTTTATTTTATAAGTAAGTCCGTGTGACTCGGCATAGGCTTCAAAGACTTTCAGCATCTCTCCAAGCGTTCCAGCACTGGGACTCAGCAGCACCATGTCATCCGCGCAGCTGATATTATTAACACAAATACCACCCACCCGACATCCGACACGCATGCTGAGTTCCACTATGAGGTCGTTTACATACAGGCTGAAGAGCTTTGGAGATGATAACCCCCCTGCCTCACGCCATACCACATCCAGCCTGTACGAATCGGAAAGAGTGCCTGACCATTTCACACAGTTCGTCTGGTTAATGTACCAATATTTAAAGAGGTTTAACATCTACACCGGTACACTCCTGTACTCTAGCTTCCTCCAAAGCACTTCGTAAGACACGAGGTCAAAGGCCTTGGAGAGATCCAGAAAACAGGCATACACCGGCCGGCGTCCTACGATCTGTGTAGTACTGGACAGTATGCTTGAGACTTAAGATTGCACTCTCAGTAGATAGTCCGGGCTGAAACCCGAACTGCGCATCATGTAGTTTTAGATACTTTCGCAAGCAAGACTCAAACAAACTGTCCAGCACCTTTGCTATCACGGTCGCGAGGGAGATCGGGCGGTAGTTATCCCTATCCGAGATGTCACCTGTCCTGTGCTTAACTATGGGCACCACTGTGGTTTTCGTTAGATCAGCTGGAAGGTACGCATGACTGATGCACATAGTAAACAACAGAAACAGGACCCTCGGGAGGTGCACAACAGCATATTTCACGTGTTCGACGCTGAGCCCGTCATGCCCAAGAGATTTGCCTTTGGTCATTCCTTTAATAAAAGCACTAACTTGACTAGCTGGTAAACTCAACAGAGGCTCCTCGTTATGTCACCTCCCACTAACTTAAATTCTACTAGATGAGATATACTTCTTGAGGAGTTATGTCTTTGTGTCGGTAATTTTGAATCAAAATTAAGAGCTGAAATTTAATATGTGCAGTTAAGGCTTTTTGGTTGTCAAATTTTTCTGTACATGAAGAATTCTGTAAGGGAAGGTGAGCAGCTGTTGCCAAGCACTTTGCGAATTCTCCCGGGCGGCAAGACGAACGCAATTCGCTAGGTCGTGTCTATCACCACGGGGAAAACAGGAATAGACTTTTTGAATTTTGAAAGGGTTTCCCAAAATGGGTCAAAAGTGGATATAGGTAACTGGTGTAGTTGGTGTAGCTGTTGAAACAGGCTCTGAGGAGCATTTGGTGGTCTGTGCACCTTTCCAATATGCACATTCAGACCCCACTTTCACTTTTTGAAAAAACATGCCCTGCTTTGGCTAGCTGTATCTTTGCAACCAATAGACGTAGAGTGCTTGGATTGGGCTCAGATTGTATCAAATTTAGCTTGCTTCACAAAATTATAAAACACAGATACATAAAAACGTGTGCTAAAGGTATATTATTAAAAAAAATGTAACAAGTTCCAGAATTTTACAGTATTTCGAGCACCATGGGAGTAGCACAAGGTTTTCAGGGTTGCAAACTTGGGTATGAAACTCTCAGGGAACATAACATATTATTATATATAAAAAAACTAAATTGCATGCACGTTCGTGATGTTTCCATTTTTTTGTGTTGACGCTTTGTGTTGAATCTTAGCCCAGTCAATACTCGTAAGTATTGACTGGGCTAAGATATTGTTTTCATAGTAATTTATTTAGCCGCTAAACACGACAGATATGTTTTTTCATGCAAACATTGTCGGCCGGGTACTCGCGTGTATTCGACGAGTTGTTAGAAGGTTGTCAAAGTAATGATCTAATTTCCAAGTATGTTTGAGAAAAAGATATATTTATTGCGTATCTCATCGTTTCTTATTATAACCTTGACAGTTAGAAGATAGTCTTTTATGAAATTGGATACATATACTAGGTACATACATACCTACTAATTTATAATTGTTTTATAGAAACAATCATTGTTTTATTTTTACTATTTCCAGGAACTCCTCCTTTGATTACTTGAACAGTATTTATATTATTATGATTTTTTTAAGTTTTCCTGATGCTGTGCCGTGTTCGGCCAATTGGTCAGGAATGATTCCAAATCACCACGTTTCTCTGGCCTTTTTCGGTGACGACGCCCGTCTTCAGACACCCACTGTGTGATGATCCTGGCCTAGTTCCATTTCAGCCTCGCAGACTTATCGCCTTAAATATATTTAACTAAAATCACAAAAATATTAAGGAAAATAATTTTATACTCACGCTGCCATATTAGCAAAGAACATGAACAGTATCAGGCTGGACTTGACAGCATAACTTTTGGAGACGAAGGTCTTCAAGTCTTTGATGACGCTCAAGAACAAGACTTTAGTTCTGCTCTCTTCACTACCAAGGGTCTTGCCGACGAACACGTCGTCTTGGATCAACTTTTTTATCTGGAAGTAAACAAGTTTGTGTTTAAATAATTTCAAATACCACCGAGAAGAGGCCTGTGTGAGAGCACTGGGAAAATCTTAAGCTGATGCTGACCTACACTCATAATCTGCCTAGTTTTTTCCTAACTATGTTAGGGTATGCATCCAGCCTAACATATAGTACAGCTGAATAACAGTATTTTACATGGAGCGACTGCCTGTCTGACCTCCACAACCCAGTTACTGGGTAACACGATACCCCTTCACAAGACTGGTTGTCAGACTTTCGGTCTTCTGATTACCCGTAACGACTGTCAAAGATATATCAATGAAAGCTGGGACTAGCTGCTTGAAGTGCACGGAGGTGTCTCGGTATGTTATGGATGGTCACCCATTTATCGACCAACCTCGGCAAGCGTTGCTTAACCTTCGATCATGTAGCATCATCAAATATCTACCTATATGCAACGTGTTCCTTTTGATGTCTCATAACTCTAAGGTTAAAATATTATTATCCTATAAATAAAAAATCCTAGGACAAAAGCGTTCAAAATACATAACACTCAACTCTCGATGTGTGTTGTCTAAGTTTATTTGATAAGTACGATTTAATCATTAATTTCATTCAAACCAATTATTCATATTTCAAGCTAAGAAAATGCGAAGTTATTTATTTTAATTTTAAATTAAGAATGAATTTTGAATTAGGTCTATTTTTATATTTCACGTAAGGGTGTTTTACTAATATTTATTAAATATAAATTTACTAGATAATCGTGACTGTCGAATTATTTTGTATCTCAAATGAAAAAAAAAAAAGAAGGAGCTCGTGGCTAAGTAATAACTGCCGCACGGGTCGATCCATCAGGTTAAGCTACGCTTGCCGGGGTTGGCCTGTGGATGGGTGACCATCTTTACATACCGAGACTTCTCCGTGCCTCGGAAAGCACGTTAAGCCGTTGGTCCCGGCTGTCATTCGTGGATCTTTGACAGTCGTTACGGGTCGTCAGAAGCCCGAAAGTCTGACAACCAGTCTTACCAAGGGGTATCGTATTACCCAGTTACTGGGTTGTGGAGGTCAGATAGGCAGTCGCTTCATGTAAAATACTGGTATTCAACTGCATCCGGTTAGACTGGAAGCCGACCCCAATATAGTTGGGAAAAGGCTAGGCAGATTGATTGAAATGAAAAAAAAAGACGAAATAAATATATTTATTGTAATTGAAAAATAATTCAAATAGGTACCAGTTGATTCTTTGACATTCTTTCTCATTAATACCCTAGAGTTATGGGATATTAAAAAGAACACTTTGTATAGTAATTTAAGTTATTTATTTGTTTGTTGTTTTAACATTTATCAGCAACAACATCAACATCGGTATAAGGGTCGTGCAGACTAGCGCGACTGGTCGCGCGACGCGTAGTAATTGTTCTACCGTGAAGTTTTCTTAGAAATTGTTTTGTTAAAGTCGCGGCGTTCTGCCAAGGCTTTATTTGCTATCTGGTAAGTATAGCCTACATGACTGTGAAAAACCATTTGCCTTCTTCAATGCCTGAAATGCCTGAGATGCCCTTGTCGATAGCATCTTAACTGAACCGTCCCAATTGTCCGTTCACCTGAACCCTTAACGATTTCAACAACGCTTCTGAGGTCGCAATAAATGTGGTCACCTACCTTAACAGGATTATGAGATGAGATGTACCGTCGAAACGAAAAGAAGAATGGTCTTAGACACCTGTCCCACAGCCAGCAATTACCTAACGAGAAGTGAGTAGAACTAGCAACTACAAACGAGTTGGCGAGCAACGAGTAGCGAGTGTGCGACAGTGACTTGCGGTATAACTCGCTGGTAGGCGTATGTACCAAGTGTGAGTCTCTCAGCGAGTCTTCTGCCCGCAAAGCGAGAGTCGCTGAGGGAGTAGGTACTCTGTTTGATAGCTCCGCAACAAACTAGTACTCGCCAGTGATGTGAACAGTCAGCGACCAACTATTATTTTACTTACACGGGATCTACCTTTTGTTCGTTTCTTGAGCGAGAAAATAGTTGATAGCTATACTTCATAAAATATGGCTTGATCTCTGCGACAGCTGTCAGTAAAATCACCGCCCATGAAGTGCTGAATTTCATAATAGTACAGACAGTAACTGTCGATGTCATACTTCTTCTTCTTCTTTTTCATCTGGTTAGTGACTAACCTGGTGTCAGAGTTTTAAAGCCGCCCATGGGCCTCTGACTTGGCTTCACATGCCGTCGAGAAATATCTCTCAGGCATGCCGGTTTCCTTATGATGTTTTCAAGCTAGTGATAATTATATAATACGCACATGAATCCAAAAAGTCAGAGGTGCGTGCCTTGGGTTCGAACTCGAGATCTGTGACTTGGCAGTCCTACGGTCACACCACTAGGCTATCACTGCTTTCGCTTCCGGACATGGTCCAGTCCATGGTCAGAAGTAAGAGCGCGTGGGACGCCGTCGCCTCCTTCTGCGAGGAAGTGATGGTCGCGAAGGAGGCGGCGGAAAGGGAGAGGGAGGATACACCTTCCCTTCCAATCCGCAGCAGACGCACCGGGTGCCGGAGGGCGCGAAACGATCTCCGGCCGCTTTGGGTGAGGCCTGCAGGCAACAGACTTGGGAAGTTTGTTGCCTGAACAATCAAAGGCCCGAGATGGCGGCGCGTCGTGTTCCGCGCGCGCCTTTCTTTAGAGGAATTGCGACCTTATGTGGCCGCTGAGAGTGACGGGGTCCGCTTGAATTCATGCGGGTCTACACCTAGCCGGGGGAGCGTG
The DNA here is from genome assembly GCA_963853775.1 of Xanthia togata. Classification (NCBI taxonomy): domain Eukaryota; kingdom Metazoa; phylum Arthropoda; class Insecta; order Lepidoptera; family Noctuidae; genus Xanthia; species Xanthia togata. The sequence goes on from OY970801.1 coordinate 3,116,949, forward strand.
ATGAAATACGCAAGCACTCCAGCACTCCGGCTAAAGGTAGCAGCAGGACACCCTGTGGTTTTAGTCAGTAGGAGTCTGACAGACCCCTCCACCCAACCCAGGGTGGAGGATATCCACGAGGATTTCCACACGAAAAAAAAAGGCTATCACTGCTTATGCGGCATACTTTATGGGGATGGCATGACGACCTAATGAATGAATTTCTACTAGACTAGGAATGTCAGTTTGACATATGACGCATAGATCAAGCTATCTTTTATGTAGTATAGTCGCTTCCTTGTCGGCGTTGGGACAGGTGCCTTTGCATCCATAAAATACTTACGTATGCGTAACGTATTTTCTTTATTTGTTTCTTTAGAACAGGTGGTGTCACATAATGAGCAAGACAACAAGATAGACATTATGTACTTTAGGCCTAAAGTCGGTTAGAATTAGTATAACTATTTTAAGAAATGAAATTACCTTATATTCACCACTGCCCCCATGATTTGCCTTATAAATAGAAGCCAGGATCTTCAAGGCCTTATCACTCCTGTTAGTATCAGACAGCAGCCTGGGACTCTCTGGGAGGTACAGCACCCAGCCTCCAGAGATGAACCCTGGTATACTGGAGAGAGCTAAGAACAGCCTCCAGGAGTGGATCGGCAGGAGGGTCTCGTAGTTAGCCATCTTGAATGGAATCACCAGCCAGGCAACGCCTGGAAGAAAAAAAAAAAGTATTTTATTAATGCTAATTAATAGTTCCGTACTTTTCTATAATTTAGTTAAATACGAGATCTAAAACACCACACACACACACACAACTTGTAGATTAATGCTGGGTATGTAAATTGGTAAGCCTATAAATAAATAACATAATTTGGTTGTTTTTTTTTTTTTATAAGTACAGTCTCAAAACATGTATACACCAACAATAATTCATAAAATTGTTTACAATATTTGTTTCAAAATTATTAATATGAAGCTACAAGGCATGTCTTGTATTGGGTACTTAATAATAGTGAAGTGTACAATCTATGTTGATTGTACAAATTCACTATTATACCCCTTTTTGAGGATAGCTCCGATGCCTCATATGTTTTGCTCGCTAAAAAGTTATCGCGCTAATGCAGTGGTCACATTAGCGGCTTCATCATTTTAACGAATTATTGTGCAATAATCCAAGATGGTTCTCCATTATTTTGACAGAGCGTTTACGCAGTTCGGAAACAACAGTCGAAATGACCAACGGTAGTACGAGCACGCGCCAAGCTTATTATGTACCGCCACCGGGCGATAAGTGCTACGCAGCCCGAACTATCGCGACGATAACCGATTATGGTTGGTCACATCTGCGTGTATCATATCACTGTGCGAAGCTTCTTCACGTTAGACGCAGTGGAGTTTCTTGCCCATTCTTCTCCATACGAAAACTGCCTTTTGGAATGGGCGACTAGAATCAGTTTTATTATTTTTTGTAAAGTTTGACGTTCAAAAGTGCCTTTTTTGTGCCTAATTGAAATAAATTATTTGACTTTGACTTTGACTTTGACTTTGCAGATGCAGATTACAGTTAAATGTTTTATTTTATTTCATTCATGGAATTGATTTTGTTTGAATAACATTTAATCTACAATTCCGCCGTAATATTTTTATTACTCTTCTAGTTTTGGTTTCATGTTATTATTCTGCTTATATAAACACTAGCGATCCACACCTGCTTCTCACGGGTGCAATGGCGTTATGTCAAAACATCGAGATTTATGCTTAACTAAGTAAAATAATTATTATCAATGTTTTATACACATTAACCTTTCGGAATAAATTCTCTAAATGGTGGTGAAAACCGCATCAAAATCTGTGATATCTTTCAAAAACCGCATCAAAATCTGTGATATCTTGGGTTAGTAGTCGATTCGCACGAAAATTATTCGTACGATCGTGCGAATCGTCCCCTTTCAATAAAAATATTTTTTTAGTAGGCGATTCGCACGGAAGTATTTAAATTGCGTGCGAATCGACCCCTTCAAGAATTAGTAGTATGCGATTCGCACACTTAACAAAATGTGCGAATAATAAATCTAAGTACAGTCATGTACAATATTCTAGAATATTAATATTAAAATTCAATAATTCTCTATTCGCATCGCAGTCAGGCACAAAATACTAGTTAAGAGGTAAGATGAAAAGTTTTGTCAGTATTTAATATGAAAACTTATAATATGAACACCATAAATGAGCTACATAAATAAATAATAATGTTACATTTTTAAGAACTTTGTACCTATTAATACTACAGATTACTCTGTTTAACAAACTGTGATTTTGTGATTGTTTTAACTTCCAGTGATGCCAATGCTCCTATCATCGTAAAATTTTTGTGTTAAGAAATATTTATAATATTGTTGATTAGTTAAGTGTTACATTTTTAAGAACTTTGTACCTATTAATACAACAGATGACTCTGTTTAACTGTGATTTTGTGATTGTTTTAACTTTCAGTGATGCTAATGTTCCTATCATCGTAAAATTTTTGTGTTAAGAAATATTTATAATATTGTTGATTAGTTAAGTGTTACATTTTTAAGAACTTTGTACCTATTAATACAACAGATGACTCTGTTTAACTGTGATTTTGTGATTGTTTTAACTTTCAGTGATGATAATGCTCCTATCATCGTAAAATTTTTGTGTTAAGAAATATTTATATTATTATTGATTAGTTGATTGTTATTTTTTACCTATTAGAGCAAAATATTGTTGTTATAGTAACTGTGATTTTGTGACTGTTATTTTATTACATTTACTATAATACTCCAAAATTGTACTAGTTAATACTTAATAGAGAAAAAATATTTTGTTTTTGTTTATTTAATTGCCACATTTAAAACCATACCTTAGCTAATTAAAACGATTTTTATATTGTTATTACGAATATTTAAAAAGATTTATATATTTATAGTTTCGTTATATTTTTCGTTGTTTTTAAAATTAGCTTTTAGACCATTATAACGTTAATTATTTAATTTTGACTTACCTTTTCTAAACAACATTATTTTTAACAAGACTCAGGGGTTCATAAAAAGTTGATTTCGGTAAAAACTCTAATAAGTAGTAATTTGTGATGATTTAAGGTAAATGCAAGTGTACGGAAAAAGAGTACTTACTTGTAAAAATGCAAAACCAAATATTTGATTATAAATCGTACCTACTAACTGTGATTTTATTTGTAATCTTGGTTATAATTATGGTTTTAAGTTATTTAAACTGTGAATGATGTAAAATCACTTTCTGATAGATACAAAGTAAAATATAAAAACTTGATTTCCTTAAAAATCGTTTTATTTGTGTCCTGTATTAAAAGAAAGCATTTTGTACGTGATAGTACTTTTTTCTTGAAACTTTTCGATAAAGTATAGGTGTGTGCGAATCGCATACTACTAATTCTTGAAGGGGTCGATTCGCACGCAATTTAAATACTTCCGTGCGAATCGCCTACTAAAAAAATATTTTTATTGAAAGGGGACGATTCGCACGATCGTACGAATAATTTTCGTGCGAATCGACTACTAACCCATATCTTTCAAAAGAAGCCCTCAAAAAGTTACTTTTTCACGACTTGACAAAACGTTACGTTCGTTGTAAGTTATGTAATTACGTTTACATTTACGTTTAATATAACATAATTATAATATGTATAAGCCTTCCGGAATAGATTCACATTTAGAGAGAATAAATGATGTTGAAAACCTCATCAAAATCCGTTGCGTATTTTAGTAGAACAACGCGGACATACAGACAAACGCGAAAAGTGATTTTGTTTTATAATATAGATATACATAAAGATATAAATGTATGAAGATACATTGTTTTTTTTAAATAATAATCTCAACTAATATTATAAATGCGAAAGTGAGTTTGTGTTTGTTCGTTTGTTACGCTTTCACACTAAAACGGCTGAACGGAAACCTGGTGAAGGAAACTACTTTTCATCCTCGATCGCAGATGAAGTCAAGGGCAACAGCTAGTTATAATATATTGGACCCTGTTCCCGATACCGATGGGCTAATATTTTTTATATTTTATGTAACTTATTTTTATTTTTTAATAAATTATTTAAAAATGTAAATGATTTGTATGTAAATTAAATAAAGGAGATATAATATGTATTATATTATTTTAATATAATAATATTTAACAGGATGAGAAGGATCAAATATAAAATAAAACCGAGTCGCTCACGGAACATTTCGACTCGTAATAGACAACTGTAATGAGCCGCAACGCGAAACAATGAAGCAGATTAAAACAATTCGACTGATTAATTAATTGGAAGCTGTGGTTTGCCTAACAATTAAAACCAGTATATTCATAGACGACCCACTGAGTGAATTCCTATTATAGGGTAAAAAAGCATCCCCTCTATTAGATGGGACTTAAACATAACTGGCGAAATGTGGGTGTACTATAGGTACACCTCTGCCTAACCCTTTGGGGATTACAGGTGTGATGTTATGTTATGATATAGTCAAAAATACATTAAGTAGAGTATGTACGTCTATCAGACTCAAAATACAATTTACAGCACCCTAATTGGGTTACACACTCAATCAAAATCGGAAAAATTTTGAAAGAAATCCAATGTAGGAGAAAAGGACTTTAAGCCGTTGCTTATCTTTGAAAATTTCGCTTGCTCAAAAATTTAAATAACGCAATGAATGTTAGTTGCCATGGCCATCGAAGATAAATATGTTTCGCAATTACTCTGCTGGTCAAAAATAAGACTTCACAAATCAAAACTTTATCATCATCAATAATAAGACTGGGATCATGATAGATTGTCCGCAATCTAATTCATCCCATCACAATACCATTCACGGCTGACAGCACAAACATACAGACAATTTAACAAAACCTACGTTAACAATTTAGATGGTAGCATTCAATACTAGCTGCGCCTCGAGGTTTCACCCGCATAATTCTCGATCCCGTGAGAATATCGGAATAGAAACTGTTCTATGTCCTAACCTAGGTCATGGTCTACCCATGTGTAAAATTTGATCCAAATCCGTGCAGATTTTTAAGCGTGAAAGCATAACAAACAAACATACAAAAAATCAAATCTATTCTCTTTCTTCAAACTAGTCGTAATAATATTAGAAAGGTCTGATGCCATATATCTTTTCGTTTTTGAGAAGTTTAAGGTTCATTGAAATAAATATTTCAAATATATTTTTTATAGATTTGTTTGCCCTTTCAGTAACGCATCTTTTGATACCATTTTCATTTTTGAGGACTCAGCCCCCGGACGCACGTTTTTTTGAAAACAGGTACCCTACTGATCGATCGAAAAAGCATTTTCAATACTAAAATGGCAGTTCCATTCTGTAAAAATCTTACCGTCAAAACTTAGGTGAATGACAGCTAGCATTACCAGAGGCCCTAGTGTGTTTCTTTCAACCATCTCGACTTTACGCATCGACCACGTTCGGCGCTCCGATTGGCGAAGGCCGGCTTCCAATCGGAGCGCCGAACGCGGAGAGGGCTACCTCTGAGGCCCTAGTGTGAGTTTCTTTCATCGTTATTTCCATATCCGTATTTTTAATACCGTGTCCATTCTAATCTTAGTCGTTATCTATCTAAAATACCTCTTTTTAGTCATTGATTGTTGTTGAAGTATAAGAAAGAAAAGAAAAAAGAAAGAAAATACATTTATTTAACACTGACTAAAAAGCACAAAATTAGATTAGATGAGATTGCGTGTATTAGATTTTGAATATTTTTAATTACGGGAATTGGCCTCCAGCACGACCGCTCAGTTCACATAAGTTTTCAAGGTGAGATTATTACAGAATATACCTGCACTATACGAATAGTGGAACCCCCAAGAACTTACAATCAAAAGTGAAAGTCAAACCACAAAACTTTTCCATTAGACTATAAGTAACTACTTATTAATGATACAAAAAAACTTCCACCGATAAAAAATACAACACAAACTGTTACAATCAGTTTCTCCCATACGGAACTATCTACAAACACGTTTTAGACTAACAAATGTGTAACACTGACCCCTAATTTGTATGTACATGTATGTAACTATTGAACCGTTAGGTCATCAGTTCATCTGTCTAGGTGTCTGGCACAGAATAGATAGGTACAAAAGGCCGCCTTCATATAGCGAGCGAAAACAGGCGCATGCACACAGACGCGTGCGTACGCGCGTATGGCAATCTCAAATGTGAAACAAATGCCAGTCTAGTGACTGGCATTGATATTATATAATATAAACAAACCGACAGGCGACAGTCCGACAATTCGACCAACGCCCTATTTCCTCTAACAGACAAAGCGTCATATTTGTCAAAATAATTACAAAATTGTCACATTTTCACGACAAGTGCTGTTTAATAAAGCAGAAAACTATGAAAAAATACTTTAAAAAAATGTCGGATTGTCAGATTGCCGCCTGTCGCCTGCCTGTTTTACCTATTAAATAGACCCCAGTGCACTTGCACTCGGTGCATGTAATCGCGTGTCTATGTGTGCGTGCGTCTGTTTTCGCTCGTTTTATGGAGCTGACCCTCTGTACCTTTCTACTTTATGTGTCTGTATTTACACTTATTAAATCTAGGCTTTCGGAGTTAGTACCGGTTAGATCCGTTGAAATTATGAGGTCCTCGATCTAATCTCTTAAGAGAAAGTATTTCGGTTTTTTGTCGATACTTAACTCTAGTTTTTATACACTGAGTCACAGTAGGATTTTTCCTACTACTTACATACACAACTCTTCCACTTTAGAATTTAATCACACAGCCTTGTTATTTTACTTTCATCAGTCATGTTCATGAATCATGATCAGTCCTACATAAACATGTTATCCGTCTAAGCACTTGATTTGTTATTCTTTCATCACTTTCACATTTGATAAGTTGTAGCTATAGGTACAGTGTGAGTCTTCATCATGTGCACATATCGAAATGAGGGAAATTAAGCAATTTTTTTTTCGACAGAAAAAATAATTATATTAAAAAATCCAACAAAAAAAATGTGTGTATCATTTTTTTTAAATCTTGTTCGCTGCTGTGACCCCTTTGTAAACAAAACGGTATAACTTTTTCTCTCAAGCTAAACGATACATCACGCTGAAACATCATTAAATAAAAATTAAAGAAAAAATTGCCCTCAATTGAGAAAGTGATTTTTTTTACAATAATTGTAAAATTTCTCAATAAAAGCCCGTATCACCTACCCTTATTATTTTTTATTACTTTAAATTATGCTACAACAACGCATCAGCTTTCCGAAGAAAAAAAGTACCACGTTTATAACTCAATCATATTGACTTATTTTATATCAATGCTCAATCACAACATTTTCTATCAACTGTTAAAGAAAGGCCTTGCACACAGCTACGTACCATAGTTTAGCATGCTTTTTGAGATATTTTTTTAAATATTTTTAAAATATTTTTACCGTCATTAAAATGAAGTAAAGTGTCCCTCATTTCAGTAGGTATGTGCACATTATCAAGACTCACATTGTATAATTATAACAAATGGCTATAAGAATAGACCAAATAATAGAAGAAGAAGTTCCAAAAAAATTTGGATAAGGGCAAGAGAATTTTGAATTATTAATTATAATGTAGGGATAAATTATAGTAATTATGTATGTATCCTATACCTATTATAAGTTTATAACCTATTTATGTACTTGTGTACCTACTTTATTTAAAATTTATTGTAATAATAATAATACCAGCCTGTTACTGTCCCACTGCAGGACAAAGGCCTCGATCATACAGAGAACGCGCGAGCATTGATCACCACGTTTGCTCAAGACGGGTTGGTGATTTCAGACTTATATTAAATATAAGTCCAGGTTTCCTCACGATTTTGTCCTCCACCGATGTCAGTAATGTCCAAGATAAAATCAGAAAGTACATATGAATTGAAAAAGTCACATTGGTACTTGCCCGGATTTGAACCCACAACCTCGTGCATGAGAGGCGAGGCCTTTACCACTGGGCTATCACGACAATTACCTCACACACACACACACACACAACACCACACCACATACTCAACACCTTCCACCTCACACGTCACACACACGTTTTATTTTTCTTTTTGATTTGATTTTATTAGTACTTACCTTTCTTTGTTATTACTTTTTTTTTTCTACAATAGTCCTACATGTATTACGAGCAAAAATTTTTGTGATAATTCTAATCTCGGCGAGGGGGGCCAGGATTCCATAGCACAGGGTATCCTAGTTTGGATTCCTGACTCCCACAAGTCCTAGTAGGTACCTCCAATGTTTGTAACACCTCTATACTGTATTAATTTGTACTTTGTGGGAGAAAAAATAAAAATATTATTATTATTATTAATTTATGCTATCTTTTAAATATTGTTTATTAATATTATCTCCTTAATACGTCGTCAAGCCTCTGCCATCTTCATTCTATCCACTTATGTATCCAACCCTCTTTGTAATAGGGATGGTTGGTTACTATAAGTTGGAGGTAAGGTGCAGTTTGGCACTGGTTAAATATGTTTTTATGGTTTATCATGGTATGCTGAATAATCGTATATGCATAATAATTGCATAGCACATGTGTGAGCACTGTGACCATGTACCTTCTATAAAGCTACCATTTACTGGGTACGTCTTTGTCTGGGTACGTTTTTCGTCTTTCTTTTTGCGGCTAAGAGTATAGCATGCTCACACAAATGTCTCGCTGGTGGTGGCGTGTGTGTTGGATCGTTGAGTTCCCTTCAAAATGGTTGAGCTAAACGGTGCTGATCCATGCGTCATGTTCGTGAACGGGCGCCATCAGTAGGGAATGGTCATCTCTTATCTGCTACGGCTTATTTTAATGTGTAAATTAGTTTTATCTTTTTATTAGGTACGGACGCTTTTTACATGCACGTCTTTCTACATTGTTCTCACATGTATAATTTCAACATGAATGATGTTAACAATATTTTGTAAGATTCTTTTTTTTTTTTAAAGAGTGTCCTAGGAGTTTTTTGCCCGTTCTTCTCCATAGGAACCTACGCTTTGGAATGGGCAACTAGCTTCATATTTCTTACTGACTGACCCCTTGACAATTCAAAAGTGCCTGTAAATGTTTTAATTGATATAAATGCTTTGAGTTTGTATCCTCAAATACTAGAATCTTTGGGATTGCTCGTTCCAAATAGTAGGCTGAGGCAAGGGCCGAGAGAGAGGCTGTTTAAAGTCCCGGTGGCCCGTACAAACTTGTTAAACTTTGCACCAGTGGGGCGGGCAATAAAGATACTCAACAGCGTCTCTCTGCAAGTGGATATCTTTACATGCTCACTGGCGGAATTCCAGAGGATGACACTTAACATATTGTCCTCTGTATAACTAATGCCGGTACTCAGAGTCGTTACTTGGGACTTGTTAATTGATTATCCACGTTGATCGACACATATAAATTTGGACCCTGTCAGTCAAAATAGGACAGTTTAAAAAGACTTATTTTTTGTTGGTGGTGGTGTTTCTGAGTCTAGCAATCGTGACTACATTGTTTTATTGGGTTTCGACCTGTAAAAACAACTGTAAGTGGTAATAGTAAATAAATAACCAAATCTTATCTCTTTACCGCCCTTGGTTGACTGGTAGAGAATGCCAAAGGCTAATAAGTCCGCCTTAGTTTATGCGAGAAGTTTAAATAAATAAATAATAATTAAAAATGCAGGTCCTCACCAGGTATTATCAGCCACGCAACTACGAAGCTCATCCCCACAACGCTGAGGTACAGATGTCTCTTCTTAGGTCCCACCAGGTCTGATAGGTAGGAGAACACCAATGTTGCAGGTCCACCTAAAGAAAAATACAATACTTTTGGTGTAAGGTAATAATGGTAAGTGGTTAAGACCGTCTGCCAGCAATCCCAAGAGGCTGGTCGAGGGCTGGCTATACAACACATTAGCGAACCGCCTCTGTAGTCAGATTGAATTAGCTTTTTGGCCCATTAAATTCCTATTGGACCGGATTTTTTTTGTGAAGATTCAATTGTCAGGAATTGATTCCCATAAAAAATATAGGTGAATAGAGAGAGGCAGGATGCCAAAAAAAATGGTAAAAAAACAGTATTTCGCTTCTAGAGCAAAAACTATAGCTCGGAAAAAAAAGTTAAATGTAACAAATGTGCGCAATAAAACAACATAGAGAATGCCCCGGTAGAGCAAAATCGGTCCAGAGGATCGTCCGCAATTCGTAAAAAAACACGCGTTATAACTCGCGTTCCGGAAGTGATAGAGAGCTGAAATCGAAATAAAGGAGAATGACCAACAATGTATGAAGCTTGGTCCAAATGTCCACCACTAACGAGACCTATGTAATAGAATAGTCTACTAAATACTGAGTCATTATAACCAGACCGTAACCAAAATTATGCTGTCTGAAAAAAGTTATGACTGAGTGAAAAGTCATGTTTTTTTTACCTATTTATGCGAAACATATCGTTAATACCATTCTGTCCATATCACATATTGGACTAATCTACTCAAACTCAAAGCATTTATTTCAATTAAACCCTTTACAGGCACTTTTGAATTGTCAAAGAGTCAGTCAATTATCCAGAAAGTTGAAGCTAGTTGCCCATTCCAAAACGTAGATCTCTATGGAGATGAACGGGCAAGAAACTCCAAGGACACTTTTTTAAATATAGAAATTACAAAATCCTGGGTACATTACTCTTGTTGATTCTATATGTGAGACGATGTAAAAAAAAATATAAAAATAAAAAATGATTTAAAATATAAGATTAAAAATAAGCCCTGGCAGATACGCATGATGTCATGCCGCTTGGTGTCCCATGCTAGGTTCTCGCTGAAATAGACTTTGTTTAAAGGCCCAGAAGAAAGAAAACACAAGAATACTACATAATATTTTTATTCGTGAATTACAGTGCAACATAAAACATATACCTAGTCATGCCAAAAATATTGTCACAAAGATTTATTTTTATTTTTATTGCAAATAATATTTATTACTTTTACAGTGTGTTAGTTTAATACATAAATATAAAACAATTTAAAATATAAAAAGCTTATTCGAAGTGGTCTCCATTTGTTGTATTACAGTCCTTTAAACGTTGAGGCCAGATATATTTTAATATGTGTTGCGATCGACGGGTAGTAATGAATTAACGGAAATATTAAAAAGATATTAGTATATATGAAAAATCATGTATTTATGTACTAACCTGTCGAGGTGCCAGAAGTCCTTGAATATGCTCAGCGGTTCCCGGGTGGTTATCCAGAAACTGTTCAAGTAACTGATAATTCCTTCTTCGTAATAATGAATGATTGCAACAAACACAGTTTCTTCTTTCTACTTGCATTATCACAAAAAAACAACCAGCAAAAACAGAAAGCGAAAGGGATAAAAAATAGTGACATCTCCAACTTGCGCGGGGTTATCGATGAATTATCATTAGAGGCGCAGAAAGAGTAGCTACTAGTGCACAATTAAAATTGATTTAAATAAATAGTGAAGTAAAACAAAATTAAACTATTATTATTTTTCATATAGTCGTAACTTTTTACTGACAGCTTATTTTTTTTTGTCTCATACTGAAAGTTACTCTCTGTTTAGTGGACTATAAGTGAACATAAGTCTCGTTAGTGGTGGATATTTGGACCACTTTTGTTCATTCTCCTTTGGAAAAATAATGTTGTTGTCATATTAGACGTTTTTGAGGTCGTTGATTACGGTAAAAATAGTGAAAAAATTTAAAAATCATTTTCCATTGTTAAAACGGTATTTTAAAGTCTTTTATTGTACAGTCTTATCAATTCCTGGCACTTGAATCTTCACAAAAAAAAAAAATCCGGACCAATAGGAATTTCATGGACTTTTCCAAGTTTTTTTTCGCTAATTCTATCTGACTACTGCTTTGCATGGGTGCAATGGCGACATGTCGGAACATCGAAGGTTCAGTTTGTTTTAGATATTATACGCATTAACCTTTTAAAATAAATGTTCTAACGATAGCAAAAACCGCATCAAAATCTATTCTTCTTTTCGTCTGGTTAGTGACTAACCTGGTGTCAGAGTTTTAAAGCCGCCCATGGGCCTCTGACTTGGCTTCACATGCCGTCGAGAAATATTTCTCAGGTATACCGGTTTCCTCACGATGTTTTCTTTCACTGGTTTTGAAGCAAGTGGTAATTATACAATACCTACGCACATGAATCCGAAAAGTCAGAGGTGCATGCCTTGGATTCGAACTCGAGACCTATGACTTGGCAGTCCGACGGTCACACCACTAGTCTATCAGTGCCAGTGCCAAAATCTATTGTGCACCGCTTAGACCTTCTAAACGAAGGGTACACAATAGATGTTACATAGACAGACCAGAAGCGACTTTGTTCTACTATGTACAGAAGCACATGATTAAATATTCATGTAACAGAAGTTTCGATTCTAACTGGAACACGTTGTTCTTTGTGGGTGGGTGTGGTCTTAACGAAAAAACCTCACAAGAAAATCTGTTATTTATATTTCAAGTCTGTCTACGCCCTTCAATTCACATACTGATGCTTTCAACCGCAGAAAGCTAAAATATCTGTGCATCATTTGACAGGAAACTAACCTAAAAGTGCTTTCGAAGTAGTTCCAATCACCAGAAGATTGGAACAACTTCAAAAGCACTTAGGAACCACAGGATGAAATACACTTACCTATCACAAAACCATTAATCGTCCTCGCAGCCAGCAGTAACCGGTAGTCAGATACGGTGCTCTGTGCCAGTGTGATGGCGGCATCCATCAGGAGGGTCATGCTAAGAACGTTCCGCCTGCCAAACACGTCGCCAACTATGCCCCAGAAAAATGCACTGGCTACTCCGCCTGGAGAAGAGAGAGAGAAAATGTTAAAGCCAATATAGCTAACCCCTTTTTTTCTCCATGACAAGTTTTTGTTAGGTGGGTCGCGGTCCAATCATCTTTGGGAACCACTGACTTAAATAGTCAAATCTGACGACGTTACTGTGCGTGGAAAAGTATAGACACTTAGCTCAACGAAATTTGATTTCATTCCGTATCAATGTATTCAAATAAATAATTATAATGCTGATGATGAATCCTGGAGATAGATAAGAAGTATGTATTTTGTCTGAAACGCACTGAGCAAACGGTTTTTACAATACTTCTTGCTTTCTGCCTTTTCTCAGGATTATCTACCCTAATAATAAAACTGAAGAGTTTATTTTTAACCGACTTAAAAAAGGAGGTTATCAATGCAATACGTATTTGTTTCTTTGTTTGAACGCGTTAGTCTCGGGAACTGTAACTTGGATTTGAAAAAATATATTTGTATTTGATAGCCTAATTCTTGAGCAAGGTTATAAGCTATTTAATATCACGTTAAGACTCTAAAGGAGCCGAGAAAAAGAAAAAAGTCTCAAAGAACGCTAAGCGAAAACGAAGTAATAGCACGGGCGGGCGATGGGATGCGACGCGGTGGGATGGGGAAGAACACACACGGAAGAAGTTGCGAGCAGAAGTTGGTGCTTCAAACTTTTGCTGCAAAGAACAGCTAAGGATAGTACGGCGTAAGTAAGTACGGCAGGCGGTGTATAGGCACCTGGCATAATATACTTCCCAGTGGTACTTACATACCTACGTGCCACAGAAACAATCATTCAGCCTTGTAGGCGAACCGATTGTTTAATTGTTCCGATCAGACCATCGTCCAACTCTAATCGGACTGAATTACATAAGCGGCCAATTTGCTACATTCGATCTTTTCCTAATTCATATGATTTTTAACGAGAAATACTGGTTAGCTGCATCGGGTTAGACTGCCTGACTGATAAGCCGACCCCAAAATAGTAATGAAAAGCAGTACAGATGATGACGTTGAGTCCTGAATTCGCTACGTTGTAGTCAGCGTTTGGTCTTACAGACGTGGCCTGAAAATGGGAAGCAACAACTGCTTTTCTTTCAACTGCTTTCTTGCTTTCTGCTTCTTTCTCTAACTGATCCTTAACCACGACCTTGTCCATCGGTACAATTACACTTACAGTCTCTGTTTATACTGGGAAAACCAAAACGTGTTTTATACTAGCGACCCGCTCCTGCTTCACACGATTTTTTTGACGTGACAATACATCATTTTTTTTTAGGTAAACGTAACTTTATTATGAACGTATTATACACATAAACCTTCCGGAATAAATACTGTAAACGATGGTGAAAACCACATCAAAATCTGTTGCGTGGTTTAGAAGAACAACACGGACATACACACAAACGCGAAAACCGACTTTGTTTATGTGTGTAGATACTCTAGATAGAGAGCTGACGTCATAGGTTTTGAATTTTTCGTTCTTATGATTTTGAAAACGAAACGAAAATTCAATCTCGACTACTGCGATCTTGCTGCTTGTGGTGAATGGTCGTCTTGCTGATCATGGTTTTGTTATTGTTATTAGCAATTAACTGTTTATTTATTTTACCTTGATGGTCCTAGTTTATAATTTATAACTTCCATTTACAGCTATATATAGCTATATGTAAGCGGGCACGCCCTTTATGACTGGAGGCTTTTATTTAGATTTTGATTAAGTTTAGTCTTTATTTCTTTTTATTTCTGCCTGAGTACAGTTCTCGATATTTTTGGTTGGCATATTGGCGTGTGCTAGCTGACGTATGGCTATTAATATATAATTTAAATAATTATGTTTTGTGTTGTGTAATATAAATTATTTTGGATACTATTAAATATATAGAATCATTTTTTTCTTGCACCACTTCTTCTTCCCAGCTAAAGCACTAGGGAGTGGTGAAGGGTGGACGTTTTGGGGGACTGTCTTATGTAACTTTGACGTTAGATAAGTGCTGATTCTTAGCCTAGTTTTTTTATTTTTTAAATTAAATTATAAAACAGAGGTGTTATTTAATTATAACCTCGCCAAACTTTTACGTTTGATGGCGAGAGGCGCTCTTTTACACAACAATGAACCACCTTACATATACACATCAGCAGGTCAGGTTACTACAAACCGTCAAATTTTCACATCCGGTTCTGAGCTTAACCATAAATTAATTTTGAATTTTGACAACCCATTGTACATTTTTTCTGCTGTCAAACCACACTAATTTATAAACACGTGACATTCTAACTTGGCCAGCAATGGGACATTATAAGCTAACAATTAAAATTAAAGACTAAACAACGTCATTTTTTACGGCGCCATTCCCAATCACCAACTTGTCACCAATAAATCGTAGTAACACTTGATATATTTTCGCTAATAACTCCATAAATGTTGTAAATGGAAGGCTCGTATATGGAGAAATGCTGTCATCAATGTTTGTATGGACATACTAAATGCCAGTTATGTTATGTGACGAGTTTTGAATTAATTGTTGACGCCTTGTTATTTTATTTGCTGAATTCGCAGAAAGCAGTTATTGAGGTGAAGTTCAACAAGACTCACTTTAAGCGTTGGATAAAACACGGGAATAACACCTTCTTTTTATGACATTAGAGCACAAGTTGGTATATTATGTTATAATCTCACGGTGAAAACTTAGGTGAAGTGAGCTTGACGTGAGCTGTCATGCTGCTAGGGATTGACAGCTCACTCCGAGTTCACTTCACCTATGTTTTCACGGTGAGATGGTAACAGAATAGCAGTGCTGTTTTTTCACCAAATAAATTTGTTCAATCTGCCAAGGGTTTTCCCAACTATGTTGGGGTCGGCTTCCAGTCTAATTGGATGCAACTGAATACCAACATTTTACATGGAGCGACTGCCTATCTGACCTCCACAACCCAGTAACTGGATAATACGATACCCCGTGGTAAGACTGGTTGTCAGACTTTCAGGCTACTGACAACTCCCGGCCACCGTAGGCGCGGGCTTGCGGATGGTGAGCAATGGGTAGCTCGCCGTCCGGTAAGGACCAGGCCCGGGTCGACGGCGCGTTGTGTTCCACGCGCGCCTCAAAGAGATGTCAGCAAGTGAAGGGGTCCGATGAGACCATTGCCTGCCGGGGTTGCGGGATTAGTCCGAAAGGGATACCGTGGCCCCCTGGCATTGCACAGGCAACAGAAGGAACACGGGTGGGTTTTAGTCAGTAAGAGTCTGACACGCCCTCCCGCTCCACCCAGAGCGGGTGACGTCATTTGATGATTTCCCACCCAAAAAAAAAAAAAAAAAAAAAAAAAAGGCTACTGACAACCCTTATCGACTGTCAAAGAACCACGAATGACAGCCGGGACCAACGGCTTAATGTGCTTTCCGAGGCACGGAGGAGTCTGGGTATGTAAAGATTTTCACCCATCTACGGACCAACCCCGGCAAGCGTAGCTTAACCTAATGGATCGACCCGTGCGGCTGTTATGAATAAGCCAGAAGCTCCTCCAGAAAATAAATTATATATTCTTCATTAACAAGAATAATTTATTAGCTGATACTACAGGTGTATTTCCTAGAAGATACTCGTAGGTAGTAAGGATAATCAACAAGAGTTTACTAATGTGATAGGTAACTATTTAATATGGCTACTTGCAACAAGGAGGTGCAGGCTTGACGTTCATGATATTATTATCTTGTTCAATGATTTACAATATCCATTGTGTAAACGCACCTGCAGGACTGTGTACACAAGCCGATTGATGCGAGCCTGGTACCTATACATAATACTCCATATCTTATATTCTAAAAATAAATCTATCTAAGCTTTTCACAAAGAAAGTATTCTACATGTAGCAAGTGCCTACCTGTCCTGTACAACTAGCCAGCTATATATAACCACCTCCAGTTACTGGATAACACGATATCCCGTGGTAAGACTGCTTGTCAGACTTTCGGCCTTCTGACGACCCGTTAAGACCATCATAGATTCAAGAATGACAGCCGGGACCAAGAGGCACGGCGGGGTCTCGGTGTGTTAAGACGGTCACCCATCCACGGCAAGCATAACCCGATCGATCGACCCGTGAAGCTGTTATTACTTAGCCACGAGCCCCTCCTTGTCTTATTCAAAAGACTTTAATATGACCACGAGAGAATTGGATGCATCTATCAAACTGACTGACCAGGAGCAATTTCCGTATTTATAAGGACGCTTGCATTCTAATCTCCGTCTTAAGACGCAGATATATGCCAGTGACCATAAGTGGTTAGCTTGCGTGTTCGGTACTGAACTCAGGCAACGCGTCGTACGTCCAGCCAGTAATAGGACTTGCATGAGCAAGTCCTATTACATATATTTTAGTATATGCGCGGTCCTGGACATACTAAAATATATTTTAGCATATATTTTAGTATGTCCAGGACCGCTGTCCAAAATTACACGCATTAATAATTTATTATACATAAAACAAAAGGTATTTTAACAAAACACGTATACTAGAAGATCAAATTATCTTTAGAATGGTGAAAGTTTCAGCAATATGCGCTTGATTTTGCGTGATTCTCAGTTTTTTATCCGCGTTAGACATAACTTTACAAATTAATTTCACTATGTAATTTACATATAATCTAAAATATGAATCATTTAATAAGTTAATAAAAAAATACTCATATTTAACTTATATTTTTCCCAAATCATTAACAGTACTCGTTTAGACCTGATCTTCAGTATAAAATCATTAAAAGTCAGTTATCGTCTCCTTAATATTTTATGTAAAAAATACCTTTAATTTCCTATATGTTATTGAAATTGATTGTGTTAACGTTAAATGAGACTCGATTTTGAACGTATTTTTACGGGAATTGTCCTTCTGTTTTACGTTCTTCCATTTCTGTCAGTTTTCCGAAAATGGTGGGAAGTAACTGAATAAAGACATTAGTCAGTTACTTCCCACCATTTTTCGGATGTTGTCTTTCGACCCCGCTTGAGGTCTACCAATGGGTTTGTCGCAGCCCACAGTATTCATTCAAGAACACTCTGAACAGGATTTCACCATAAGTCATGATCATGACCAACCACCAACCAACCAAACCAAAGTAGGTACCAACTTTACTAAATCGGTCAATGACTGAATTCACCTTTGATTAAGACATCGATATAAACTCTAAACTGAAATCAGTGATGCAACTGACAACAAGCGATTGTCCTCCGATAAATATTGATATACAAATTAGTACTATTCTCGTAAACTCTATTAGAGACGATAGTAATATGTATCAAAGTGTTTGTTTTGACAATGAGCCTATAATTTACGTCTAATCATAAAACAAACATGACGCGTAAGTTTGGAAGTTCCGCGAAACCGTGACCGAATTCGTAAATTCCCGCGGCTTTCTGAAAAACTTGGTACTTATTCCACAGAATTGGATTTGGGGATTATAACAAAAAAATGGACTGCCTCATTGGTCTAGTTGTCGTACGCACTACTGTTGAACATGAGATTGGTTCGAGTCACGGGCAGTGTTGTCAGGTTTTTTCATCTCGAATTTCTCAGTAGTAGTAAGTCTGGATTTGTGCCTGGCTGATGGCAATAGGCTCGCCCCCTATTACATGGGATACAATACCATCAACCCCACTAGTCAATTAGCAGATAAAAATAGCAGGAAGATTAATGCCCAAATCACTACAGCACTTTTATTTGCTATTCATTTAGGTGTCGTCTAGTGTAAATGAAATCAGGCACAAGTGTTCGTACAAATCAACATTACCCTTCCTCTGCCTATAAAACCTAGTAGACAAGCTATAAACTCAAACGTCAACATTAAAATGTGTATGTAAATGTCTAAGAGAAATTAAAAAAATGTTGATTGTGCTTTGTTTTATGACGTCAATGGCGCCTACAACGGTATTGAGAATGTTGTAATAACTAATCAATGTTTAGTTTTCCAATTTATAGGTTTATTTTATCGGTGATAGTGTTAACACCTTTGCTTGAGACGATTTATGGCCAATGTCTTCTTTGAAACCTATGACCTAGGTTTCAAAGAAGTCTCGTCTCGGAGTTTCTCTCAAGGATTATGGAAACATTTTTTAAATTCAATAGACTCGCGTCATTTTACACTACTCGCATCCGATTCGAGTAGCGGAACATGACGAGAGTCTATTGAATTGAACTACTGCGGTTTCGCGGCAGAGGTGTGCTACCGGGGTTAAAGTAATCGGCAAGTCATTATTGTGTTAGCCAAGATATCACCAAAGAAAAAAATCTCACCACTCATAAACGCCATATTGATAAGTCCAGCCTGGTACGTTGTTAGTTCCAGCTCACACCTGGCTGCTGGTAGCACGTAGGACATGACGCAGTTCTGTACGCCTGATGCGAAGAACGAGAATGCGCAAGCGCTTAGCGCACTCCGGCTGAAGCGGCCGTAACCTGTGAAAGAACAGGAAAAGTTTTGTATAGTTTATCAATAATTACATGGGCAATGGGAATGCATAATGGATATGCACATTCCGAAATATTATAAGTTTTAGTATCAATTAATTGTGCCAACAACAGAGTAACTCTGCGGCTGTCGGAAAAGTCATGATTAAAAAAAAAAAACTTTTTTTTCTTCTTTTCTATGCTGCTCTTGACCTCGATCTCGTCGGAGTTATCGAGCTCATGAGTCCTTGTCCTTTCCTATAGCCGTCAGTATCACAAAAACTCATGATGTAGTCAATAATATGTAAGTATATGTATAACTCTTTGGCATTTTGCTTACAGGCTATTTTTATTTTATTTTTTGTAAAAAAAGTGTTACAGACCTTGTAATTTATAACATCGCCTTGGATGAATCTGTAAAGGTGTTATAATTGTGATATAAATAAATAAATATTCTTATTTGCGTAGTATACAAGTCTATCATTTTCGAACTCTGTTAGTACCTTCTTTGATGTAAGTTTATCTCAGTTGGCATGAACAGGAGCCCGTGTCGCGTCTGTCTTTGCAAATCAGCAACAAATTATCATCATCTGCGCCATTGCTCTATCAGTTAGAGATAGTGATCTAATGAAATAATCATAATATCCTCGTAACGACACTTATCGCATCGGAACGCGAGCTAGTCGAACGTGGCCGGAGTAATAACAACAGTAGATACTGTGTTTCTAATGCATTTCGAGTTATCAAAACTGTTACCAGCTTCTACTGGTTGATGATAGTGATAATGTTAATATTATCTTGGTATAATATTTCGAACTGAATTTCTGAATTTCAGGTCTATTTTAAATATTTTTGTTCTGTCCATTCAAAAAAATAATGCAAATTTTGTTAGTTTTAAATGTTTCTTATTTACTGCTTGTTTTTCTTGTGCGTGTCCCAAATTAAATATCTTTCTTGCTTTCATTTATTTTCTGTATTTTCTTTCTTTCTTTTCTTTATTTTCAATCTTTTCTTTCTTGCCTTTTTTCCAACTCTAGTGAGCGGGAGGAAAAGAGCAAATTTTTGTAGACTATCCTAGATTGTAAATATCTGGCTGTCATTTTTAGCCTGCCACATTATGTTACGAAGAGTTTTAATACACATTCCTATAATCACACAAAATTTACCACACACCTTAGAATAGCTTACATATCGATCAAATCCAGTTCACGTTTATCATCGACACACGACTAAGATTTTCAGTATGAATAGCTGTAACAATAATATTATGGCTAAAGGATTGAGAACTGTATGAAACTTGCTAACAGTTTTTATCAAGATCTTTACAGTGTAGAAGTTTTAATAGGAGTGTGATGACGAATTTCTGCACGTGCTAACGGCACGCGCGATTTTTCTTGTTCTACAAGGCGATGGTTTATGGTTTTAAAGTTAGAAAGTTGGTTGTATCCTATTAAGACTCTTGAAATCTTAGATTCACCTAAACTGTATTTTATAACGGGTGTAAAAATACCCTTAATAAAGCCAAGAGTCACTTGCTCGTCCCGTCATCGTGATAACTTTTATGTACTGGACCATACCTGGGAACCTTCTGGTTAAGGAGATATTGAAGGTCTTAGGAAATCAGTTTAAATGTTATAACTTAACTTTAAATACCTCCACGACCCCTCTGTACCATTGCACGCACCCATAAGCACAACATTTTGCGTGCGGGTACATTGCGCGCTATCTACCGTAAACAGCGAATTTTCACACCAAAAAACCGGCCAAGTGCGTGTCGGACCACGCACAATGAAGGGTTCCGTAGTTGGAATGAATGAATCGTAAGAACAAACTTAACTTTGTAATTGAAAAACATGTTCTCCCATACGGAATACATGTGAGAACATGTTTTTGTAACCGCAAATTTAAGTTGGTCGATTATTACTCGTAAACTTGTAAAGCCCACTTAAGTGTGATAGTTTTCCTTTAAACTTCGTTTTATACAATATATATATATAAGTACTACTCCCGTGACATTTGAATTTCTAACTACAACCGTTTAGTTGGTAGAGGGGGGACACACTTGACTCTAACAAAAATTTATACTATAAGGCTTGATAAGACACGAACGGTTTACTTAATCAAAAAACGGCCATCGCAAACCCCTAATATTTCAAAAAGAAAGACCTATCCAACGATATCCCACACTATGGGAACAACGAAAAAAAATATATCATCCCCACTTTACATGTAGGGGAGGCACCCTAAATAATTGTTTAGTTGTGCCTTTGTCTACCTCTCCCGTCTCACCGCTCACATACCTCAGGCGGTGACTAGCAGTCGCGCGCGGACTATAGATTGACTAAGGCTACCGAAAAGCATTATGGCAATCCTTTTTAAAGTACCTATTTTTAGAAATACAAAACGCTTGGGAAGCCTAATTATCTGGGTCCTCTGGACAAACTTATACATAACATAATTATCATGACGCCTGTATTCCCCAAACGTTTGGACAGAGATGTATGTTTGTCCCACGTAATAGGGGGCGACCCTATTGCCATCAACCAGCCACAAATCCAGACTCAGGGGTAATACTAAGAAATTCGAGATGGATAAACCCAATATCACTTTTCCCGACCCGGGAATCAAACGCAAGAGACCTTAGGCTCAACAGTAGCACTTGCGACCACTAGACAGACGACCAACGACCACTGAATGACGACCAATTTTAATTTTTATTTTATTATTAGTACGAATATGTAGGCTTTAAACATCCTAGTAATATATAAGACAGTGAAAACTGCTCTAACCAGTCTCTCTGTCTACTCCCTTATAAGTTAAACTAGGATGATGTGCCGCTATTAGGCTTGACAACTTAAACTAAGTAGACAGTTCTCTTCTCTATCTTTGACACTTGATTTAATGTTGATACATTTAATAGGCTTGCCCCATAAGAGCTCCACTGCTCTCAATGGTAATGGCCGCGAATACAAGTTGTAGGTCGTGGGTTCGAACCCAAGTAGGCACTTTACTTTGTGTAAATTATATCATCACCACTGCTCTCAAAACGGTGAAGGAAAACATCGTGAGGAAACCGGCATGTCCTAGAACCAAAAAATTCTAAGACATGTGACATCCACCAACCCGCGCTGGGCCCGCGTGGTGAATTACGGCCCACTCCCTCTCACTGAGGCCTGTGTCCCACCAGTGGAACATTATAGGCTGATTATGCTTATGCCCCTTATTACATGTTACAGAGGGCGTATTTAAATCCCATGTAATAGGAGGCGAGCCTTTTGCCATCAACCGGGCACAAACCCAGACTCCGGGCTGCTACCGACACTTTGACCAACCTGTAAACGAACCCAGGATGTCATGCTCAGCAGTAGCGCTTGAGACCACTAGACCAACGAGGCAGTCCAAGAGAGGCAAAAAAAAAACCTTTCCAGAAAAAAACACTAAGAGCTTCAGATAGACAACCATCCAAGGGATTCTATCTTCGGTCTTAAATAGTAAATAAAAACTAGATAATAAAGTATAATTATAGAAATCCTACATTTCGAACGAGCAATAAAATAATGTTATTAACAGAAAGTAATATTATCAAGTATCCTATTAAATATTAACTGAAAGAAAATCGTGTTTGCTACCTGGAGAGGGGAAGTCAGCGACCTTTCTATGTCGGATAGAGGTACTAGGGGTGCCTACTTAATAAAGGCTTTATATATTATTAATAATTAATTAATAATCAAGGTAATTTGAAGGGGTCAACACGTCCATGAGAAATTCAACCTTCAGTAGAATACTCAATCTGCCTTGTCTTTCCCCAACTATGTTGGGGTCAGCTTCCAGTCTAACCGGGTGCAGCGGAATACCAGTATTCTGGCTGCATCTGGTTAGACTGGAAGCTAAACCCAACACAGTTGATATAAGACTAGGCAGTTGATTGAATTAAGACTTAATCGAAATTTTGATCTGCTATATATGGAACTAATTTGACGTGTGACGACAATATACTTTACCTATCCTAAGATACAGATGTATCTGCACGACACTGCTAGATATTATATACTAGGTAATTTTAATACTATCCTAATTAATTATGATGAGGTCTAAAATCGAATTAGAAACGTATTGAAGCAGTACGAACATGGTTAAATCCATATTAGGGTTCTTAGTCAACTAGCTTTTTCAGGTAAGATAGTAATCAAGTCTAATAAATAAATAATAAATAAATCATTAATTTTCAATTCAATGATAAATCTAACAAACTAACCAAAACTCTTGAAAATGTACTTGTATGGAGACGGCAGAATATTGTAAACTTTTATAACTATGTATCAATATTCTGTCAAATAAATGAATGATTACTATTACAATAAGTAGATATTAGAAGGTACTCACGGTACTCAAAATGGCTAATTTTCGTCAGAAATCTATCGGATTTCCAGCTTCCTCTAATGTTATGTCTTCAGGTATGTTTGTTTTGCAGTTAGTTACATAACTGTTTAGTTCTTAGGTAATCGCTACTGTAAGCAATCGATCAACATTTTAGTTTACTGTTAGGTATTCTAACCGATTAGTTTCTACTGTTCGTTTTCAGTTTTGAAAATGGAATTTCAATCGTGGACAGAATAGAGCCTTTTACAAGCTCTAAATTAACATGCTTCGTTCGTATCCGGATTTAAAGTCTCTTTGTCATTCATTTTTTTCAATTAAAATGCCATTTCCGAGTTTCCGACTTGGGGAAATGGAAGCTTTTATAATTTTTAGCTCCGACATAAAATATAACTACTGAACATTTATAACTATAAATATAAACGTTGTCGGCACGGTTGGCGCAGTGGTTAAGCGATTGACTGCTGCTCTGTGTGTCGCGGGTTCGATTCCCGCACGGAACAAATATTGGTACGACCTACATGTAGTTTTCCGGGTCTGGCTGTTTGTGTATGTGAGTTTAAGTGTTTGTAAACGCACCCACGATACAGGAAAAATTCCTAGTGTGGGGCAACGTTTCTAAAAAAAAAAAAAGTTATAAATGTTCAGTAGTTATATTACATATAAGACCGATTAAAAATACGATATGAAAAAAAAGTGTTTTAAAAAGAAAGTGCGTTTATTGGCGAACTTGAATGAAATAATAGTTAGTTTAGTTGCCTTCTTCCTGTCCCGTTTTCTATCAGTAAATAAAAATTATGTTTTTACAGATTACAATTTTACATACATGGGACTTCAGTGGTGAAATGTGGATGTACAATTCTGCCTAAACCTTCGGGAAACACCGACTTGATGTTATGTTAAGTATGTTTTAAATGGGAATCCCCCTCATTGCATAAAATTTTAAGGCATAATATTGTTTGGCATAACGTTTTCGCATAACTTTTATTAGCATAATAATACTTTGGCATAATGCAAACATAACTTAACTGTCAGTTGGTGTAAATTGTTTTGGCATAATTTGGAGTTTCTCTGTTTGGGAATTACTCTATTGGATAAGGTCAAGGTGCCGCGAGCATATTTGTTTTTGTATGAGTTGTATTAGTGTTCGCTCGCGAGCTTCCGCTATGCTCGATAGATGGCGTTGTACCATTTGGGTGACTCGCTAAATCGCGGTGTTAAGACTCTCCATGCATATCGTATATAGTTCTGAACAAATTAAATTTTTTTGGTACTCGCTTGGAACCTACTGTTTTATTTTCATCAAATTCCTCGGGCAGTTAACGAGTGCCGAACATTTGGTCCTATCGAGTCGGATCGCGAAAGTGAAATCGCGCCGGCAAGTGAAGTGACAATTTTTGTGTCGTGTGGTGAGGCATAGAAACCAGTGGTGGATCGCCCTGAAGTGCCTGTAAAATCCCCGGTGTGTGGTGATCAGCGGTGTACAGCAGTGCAGCAACGAGGTTTGCGGCCGTCTCCGCCAGGGGGCGCCACCAGTATTGAGGCCCACAACATCAGAAGAGACGATAAGCAGCAACATCAAGTGTGACGACACACTGGCAGCGGTATCAGCAGAGCAGTGACATCAAGTGTGACGACACACTCGCAGCGGTATCAGTAAAGCAGTGACATCAAGAGTGACAACGCACGTGCAGCAGCGACGTGCTTGGAGAGGTTTGGCAAACAAAACCGTGAGTTACAATTCCAGTGTTATTATCGTGTAGACTTGTAACTTTCTCAGTGAATTTTGAAGATCAACTTTGTGCAATTGCATGTGTTTGAGACTTTTAAGATTTTAGTAATAGTTTTGGACTTAGAATAGTTACGGATAAGTCGTTGTGACGGGAAATCTATATCCGATTTTTCTAAATGCAAACATGTTCTAAACACCTGCTTTACTAAACTAGACCAGTTGGTTTATTGACTTGTAATTTTTCGTCGGTCGCATTCAAATATTGAAAATTGATTCTAGTAACTAAAAAACACTGCAGTTTTATTGTACACAATGGAATCCTTAGGTAAATTGCAATTAAACAATAAATCAATAATAGAGAAAGGTAGAATTAACTTTAAAAAATCACCTAAGGATCGCCTTACACAAACTTACATCGAAACAAGATTAGAATCATTAGAGGTACAGTGGAAACAATTTGTTGAAACTCATAGAAGCATCATAACAAAAGCAACCGACGAAGAATTAAAAAAGAATGTTTATTTTACCGCAGAAACATATGATTTTACTGAGGATGTGTATCTTAACTATAAGTCTGAGTTAAAAGAGCACTTACTGCAACTAAGTCCGTGTGAAAGTGCAAATCCCAGTACAAATAAACATTCTAACAGTTCAAATGTGAAATTGCCACAAATTTCTTTGCCTAAGTTTTCGGGTCTCTATTCTGAATGGGTGACGTTCCGTGACTTGTTTACGTCACTCATCCATAAAAATGAGGCACTGGATGACGTACAAAAACTCCATTATTTAAAGGGCCACCTATCAGGCGAAGCAGAACAGTTGCTTCGACATATACCTGTGACTGCGTCTAACTATAATGAGTGTTGGTCGATTCTAAACAAAAGATTTGACAATAAAAGGTTTTTAGCTAACTGTATGCTCAAACGGCTTGTCCATCAATCTTCGATTACTAAGGAATCATCAACAAACGTTAAAACGCTGTTAGACACGACTGTTGATTGTTTGCATGGTTTACGCAGTCTAGGTATTGATGTCAGCTCCTGGGATGCAATTGTTGTATACTTGAGCTCTGAAAAGTTAGATACCGAGTCCCGTAAATTGTGGGAGTTAAGAATTGGTTCTAGTCCTAATGATGATTTACCTTCATTTGATGAGTTCAAAACCTTTATGGAGTCTAGGTTTAGAGCCTTAGAGTATTTAGATCCTAAAGCCAGTAAACAGAATAGTGCTCGTGATAATCAAGCCAAATCTTTTCATGTCGCTTCCAATAATTGTGTATTATGTTCTGGAGAGCATAAATTGTGTCACTGTAAAACATTTGCTAAGAAAGATTGTGACGAACGTCGTGAGTTTGCACGAGTCAGTAAGCTTTGTTACAACTGTCTAGGAACGAACCATTCCGTCTACTCTTGTCGTCAAAATACTAAATGTCACCTTTGTAAGAAGAAGCACCACACATTACTTCACCCAAAATCAACTGGTAATTCTGCAGAAATTGTTGATGGTTCAGCAGAAACGAAGGTGGTGGCTGCTAATGCAGCTACCTCTTCGATTCAAAGTGAGACTAAACCCATTTGTTGTTTTGCGGATGTTCACAACCACGGTCTGTTAGCCACAGCCTTGGTCAACATTGAGTCAAGAGCTGGTACTGCTGTTGTTTTAAGAGCTCTGATGGATCAGGGTTCTCAAGTCTCTTTCATTACAGAGGCTGCAGTTCAGTTGCTCGGATTGAAGAAAACACCTGCTCACACCGACATATTTCGACTAGGCGATGACGAAGGAAACTCAATGCCCTCTAAGTGGATAGTTCGATTTAAATTGCAGTCACGTCTAGACCCTAACTTTACGTTATTTGTCGATGCATATGTATTGAATAGACTCACCTCTCATCTTCCTGAAAAGAAGATTGTTCAGGTATCGGCTTCATTATCGTCCTTAAAATTAGCTGATCCGTCCTTTGATACGCCAGGGAAAATTGATTTGTTGTTGAGTACGCGGGTGGTCGGAGAAGTTTTATTGGATGGGTTAGTCAAGGGTCCGCCGGGATCTCCAGTCGCCCAGAAGACTAAGTTAGGCTGGATCTTATCTGGTGGGATCCCATCGTCGGCAATCTCTAGGCCAGTTTGTTATCATACTGTAGTACAGCCAGCGGATGTCAATGATCTTTTGCGTAAGTTTTGGGAGTTGGAGTCAGAGCCCTCAGTTCGTAGTCCAATCTTGACTGAAGAAGAACAAAAATGTGAGGATTTCTACTCTAAAACCACCAAACGCGATGCGACCGGGCGGTATGTTGTAAGACTACCATTCAAAACCGATTCGCCCAGTTGTACGTTTGGGGGGTCAGAGGCCATTGCCCGCAGGCGCTTTATCAGCCTAGAGAATAAATTATTGAAGGAGCCGGAATTTAGGACACAGTATAGTGCAGTCGTCAACGAATACATTCAACTGGGACACGCTGAAGTTGTCCCTCAGATAGAACTAGGCAATGATGCGTTCTACCTA
Organism: Xanthia togata; assembly: GCA_963853775.1. Classification (NCBI taxonomy): domain Eukaryota; kingdom Metazoa; phylum Arthropoda; class Insecta; order Lepidoptera; family Noctuidae; genus Xanthia; species Xanthia togata. The sequence goes on from OY970801.1 coordinate 3,144,874, forward strand.
CCACATCACGCGGTGGTGCGTGAGGATAAAAGCACCACCAAGGTTAGGGTCGTCTTCGACGCTTCATGTTCAGGCCACAATGGTGTGTCATTAAATAAAGAATTAATGGTTGGCCCAACCCTACAACCTGATTTGCGTCAAACTATTATGCGGTGGCGCTGTCATCCCATAAGTTTGGTCGCAGACATCGTCAAAATGTACCGGCAGGTCAAGGTTGCAAATGAGGATGCTAATTATCAGCGCATTTTATGGCGTGACAATCCAGAAGCTGAATTGAAGCATATTCGGTTGACGCGTGTTACCTTTGGAACATCCTCTGCGCCATACCTAGCGGTCCGGTCTCTACAGCAACTAGCTCGTGACGAAGGAAACGATTTTCCTCTGGTGGCAGACCGAGTCCTCACATCTTTTTACGTAGATGACCTGTTGACGGGTTGTCAATCAGTCGCTGAGGGTGAACAAATTTATCACCAACTAAATGAATTATTAGGTCGTGGGGGCTTTAAGCTTCAGAAGTGGTCCAGCAATAGTGACGAATTATTAAACAAAATAAACGACGATACTGTTAGGCAGGACAACTTAGAACTTAAAATGGATTCACTTACGAAGATTTTAGGGTTAACTTATGATAGAAATTTAGATGAGTTTAGATATACTGTCCAACTTCCTCCGCCCGAAACCCCTATAACCAAGAGAAAAGTGATATCTGATATCGCTCGTTTGTTTGATCCTCTCGGCTGGCTTGCGCCGGTGATAGTAACAGCCAAGGTGTTTATTCAACGCCTGTGGTTAGCAGGATCTGAATGGGACGATGAACTTCCAGATCACCTGTTAAAGGAATGGCTTAGTTATAGAAACAACCTTAACCAACTTAGGAATTTCCGTCTACCACGATGGATTCACACGAGTCAACTTGACGTCCTGCTAGAGTTGCACGGATTCTCTGACGCCTCTAATGTCGCTTACGCAGCCGTAGTCTATGTTCGATGTACTGATGCCAATGGTCACGTTCATGTTAGTCTAGTTGCAGCTAAGACCAAGGTGGCTCCTGTCAAACAGGTATCCATTCCTCGTTTGGAGTTATGTGGCGCCATGCTGCTTTCAAAACTTCTACGTGAAGTTTCCGACACCTTGGGTATCTGTAAAGAAAAAATACATGCCTGGACTGACTCGACAGTGGTGCTCGCCTGGTTGAGTAGCCACCCCAGCCGCTGGAAGACCTTCGTCGGCAACAGAGTGTCTGAAATACTTACCGTTATGGAGAATAGTCAGTGGTCGCACGTCCAGTCCAGAGATAATCCCGCTGACAGCGCGTCGCGCGGCGTGAATCCTTCCGATTGCGCTGACTTAGAGTTGTGGACACAGGGACCTAGTTGGCTGAAAAATAAAGAGATTAATTATAGTAGAAGGGAAATTAAAGAAACTAACCTAGAGGAGAGAAAATCATTAGTAGTATGCAACACAGTAGTAAAAGAAACAAGTGAGGATTCTATAATTCCCAAATATTCATCTCTTAAAAAACTTACCAGAGTAATAGCTTATTGTAAAAGGTTCTTAAAATTTAAAAATAAAAATTATACTACAAAATTTGACAATTTTCTAACATATGTTGAAATTCAAGGGGCTTTACTTACCTGCATTAAATTATGTCAAGGGGAACATTTTGGATTGGAGATAGATAGTTTAAAGTCAAAAGGAGAAATAAGTAAAAAAGGGATACTTACCTCGCTCAATCCTTACCTGGATCAGGAACAGATTCTAAGAGTTGGCGGTAGGTTACACAGGGCGAATCTTCACGAAGACTCAAGGCATCCTATAATTCTTCCTCGTAAGTCACATTTAACCCACCTCTTGATAGCTGACGCTCATGAGAGATCATTGCATGGCGGGCCTCAGTTAACTCTTAATTATTTGCGATCCAAATATTGGATAGTAAACGCAAAGAGTACAGTTAGGCACTTTGTACGTAAATGTATTATTTGCATCCGTCACTCCGCTCGATCTGTACCTCCTTTAATGGGGTCATTGCCCTCTGCTAGGGTCAATGCAAGCCGACCTTTCTTTAGAAGTGGCGTGGACTATGCCGGTCCTATAAGCATCCGGCCTACCAAGGGTCGCGGCTATCACTCCACAAAAGGCTACATGTGTTTGTTTGTTTGTATGGCCACTCGGGCCATACATTTAGAAGTCGTCAGCGATATGACATCGCAAGCCTTTCTAGCAGCCTTCAAGCGCTTTACAGCGAGGAGAGGCCATTGTGGTGAGATGTGGAGTGATAACGGCACTAACTTTGTGGGAGCTAACAAGGAGTTGAAGGCGTTGTTCAACCACGAAAGGTCCGGCATAGCACCTGATATTGCCGATTGGTTGGCAACCAACGGAACAACTTGGAACTTTATTCCACCTCACTCCCCAAACTTTGGGGGGCTTTGGGAGGCTGGAGTGAAGTCAACCAAACACCATCTTAAACGAGTAATTGGTACAAGCACACTCACCTTTGAGGAACTGACGACAGTTCTCGCCCAAATAGAAGCATGTCTTAACTCTAGACCTATTTCCAGCATCAGCACTAACCCAGAAGATCCATGCCCATTAACACCGGGTCATTTTCTGGTAGGCGAGCCATTACTTCTCGTACCCGAAATTAATTTTGAGAACTCTAACATTAGTACATTAAGAAGATGGCAGTTGACTCAACGCATGGTTCAGGACTTCTGGCGTAGGTGGTCGCGTGAGTATCTGGTTCAATTTCATCAAAGGAATAAATGGGCGCATCAAACTGTAGAACCGAACTTGGGCGACGTAGTGTTGGTTATGGAAGATGATCTTCCACCTGCAAGATGGCTTTATGGTCTCATTACCGAAAAGCATACTGGCTCGGACAAAGTCACAAGAGTGGTTACATTGCGCTGTAAAGGTTCTATGATTAAAAGACCTGTGTCGAAGTTAATTGTGCTTCCTATCACTTCATGAATACCTAGTATGTTCTTGGTCACTTTTATTGAATTAGTGTCAGGATTAATTGATTAATGGTTAAATTACAATTTAAGTTTATAATTAAGATGTTATATGTTTTAAGGTTATTTTGTTATTTTTTTTAGTTGTTATTTTTGTCGTCCACATACAGTCCACTAGTGTTTGACTTCCCATCAAATCTTGTGTTTATTTCATGGTGGGCGGTCATTTAGTTTTATATATTTAAACTAAGTTCTGGACATTCTGTCCATGGTGGGCGGGATGTTCGCTCGCGAGCTTCCGCTATGCTCGATAGATGGCGTTGTACCATTTGGGTGACTCGCTAAATCGCGGTGTTAAGACTCTCCATGCATATCGTATATAGTTCTGAACAAATTAAATTTTTTTGTACTCGCTTGGAACATACTGTTTTATTTTCATCAAATTCCTCGGGCAGTTATCGAGTGCCGAACAATTAGGGTTTATTATTTTTATTCCAAAATACATAATGTGTAGGAAATATCATTAGGCGTAACATTATGCTTCATTATTATTATACCAACAGTATTTATGGCAATAAACGTTATGACAAAACATTTATGCCTAATAATATTATGGCATATGATCATTATAATGAATTTCGTTAGCCAATATAAATTATGGCAATATATTTTATGCTTATCATTAGTAAACCGTTGTAAATAACCTACTGGGAGTTTTTGTTAAAAGCATGTTTGTCGATATTGGAGGGATCATCGTGATCAATAGAGCAATATTCGCGCCAATCACAACCACATTAAATAACTAACTAACATATATTTTTGAGCCGTTTGGGGTTGAAACACTAGGGCCGTGAGGTCCGAGTGCTCATCGAGTATTTCGGGATATCGCCAAGCGGTCGACTCTTCACGTGACCAGAGGGCTGGCCAATTTTTAGGTCAAAGAATCAGCATTGCCATCCAACGTGGCAATGCTGCCAGCCCTTTGGGCACTTTTCCCACTGACAGCAATGCGGATTTTTCGATGCCCAATGAGCTCTTCCTATATTTTCTTTTTTTTCCTCTGTGTAATTGTACGTAATTTATATATTTTAGTGTTAGACGTATATTATATTTAAGATGATAAATGGAATATTTTTTTGAATTTAATTGACTAAACGATAAATTATCATTTTATATAAGTAACTTATTAATATTATTCTTTAACAGAGTAGCTAGTTATGCATACCAGGCATTAGTTCCCACAGTAGAGAATCACTCGACACCCTAAGCTGTTTCTAACCACTTGTATTAATTATTTAGTTAATAGCCATGTCACCGATTGCAGTTATTTATTATACATCTCTTTCGACACGACACCTTTTTCTAACACTTAAGTTTTAACGTTGATCTGAAGTGGTCTGGTGGTCCCTTCCTCGAAATATTGTTTTTTTAGTTTAACCTTTTTTTATATTAATTATGTATCAATAGTTCGTAAGCATTCCGTCTGCATCGCTCTAACCGAGCACACCTCCTAATTATTGTAAATATCGTAATTAAAGTTTATTTTAAACTAAATCACTGCCGTTCATATTTGACTAGCTAGTTTCGATCAAAACGTGAAAATATTGATGTTTTGAAAAATGATTGTACAGCATTTTGTCGAGTTAATGGATTCTCGGCTCATGTTATTAGGTTAATAGTTAATAACATAAAATAACGCTATTTCCCGAAGGTTAGGCAGAGAAGACATAGAACTTAAAGGTAGTCTCTGAATGGCTTCAACTATTAGACTATCAGAAGACGGAAGACCTACTGGCATATATTGCGTAACATATATCATACAATGCTTCTAAACAAACTCTCGTATACACACTCACACCATACACACACATAATTCACACACAAACACACAGACACATAGTAATCACGCACATCTGTTAAATTTAAATAAAATAAAAAATTAGATTATTGTAAGGAATCAGTAGCAGTACCTTTTGTGCAATACGTTGCATATGTTAGATTACTGTAAGATAAGATGAGTGTATTAACTGGCGACAATAAAACATTTTTATTCATTTGATTAGAACACCCATTTTCAACTGTTATTTTTAAGTCCCATGTAATAGGGGGCGATCCTATTGCCATCAACCGGGCAGAAATCCAGACCTTGGGCTGCTACTGAGAAATTCCCGATGATCGACCTGGGGATCGAACCCAGGACCTCATGCTCAGTTATAGCGCTTGCGACCACTAGACCAACGAGAATAATTTTGTAGAAAAATAAAGTATCTAACAATGCTTGGTCTTTTTTGAAAAAACTACTATTTTAATTAAGTATGCTCCTTAACATAATCACATTAGATAGATACATATTAAGGGGTTAATTTTTTATTATATTTTTTTTATAGATAGAGATAGTCCATTTATTTTTGAGAATATAGTTACAGTGATGGTACATATTTTTTAAGTACATAATATTCTGTAATTTCCGGCGTAAAAATACATTGTCAGGGTTTTGGTTCGTTTATTAGATCACACATTGAATTAAAATTGAATTAAATATAATATATGAGGATAACATTTTAATTGCAAATTAGTCAAATATTAGCTATAGAAATGTTAAAAAGATTTCATTAAGTCAAAGAGATAGAGAAGAGAATAATCTTATGATTATTTCCTAATACCTATTTATGTCAACTTATCATTCATTTATTTATTTATTTGGTTCACCAACAATTGTTTACACTAACATCTTGATAAAAGTAATGTCTTAAAAACTTTGAACAGTGTAACAATTACCACATGAACTAAAGTTATGCTAATTTGTAAGCCTAGGTACATGCACAGTTCACAAGCCAACTTAAAACTAAAAAAAAATATGTAGACCAAATAAAGACTTAGTTTTGAATGTGATTGCTAAAGTTATGTAATAACAAAATAATAAAATAAAATAATGAATGCTTTACAACACCTCTGATAAATAACTCAAAATTAGAAATGTCTGCTTACTCAGAGAACCAAAGTTGAAATCGAATAGATCGCTGCAACTATTCAAAACCCTACAGAACCTAGCGCATGGGGAGTTAGATCCCAACACCGTTCTTCTCTGTGGAGGACGAAGTGGAGTTATGGTTTTACATGGAATTCTAGGAGGAGCACGAAAGTTCTAAGTGCTAGCAGCAGCGGTGAGTCAATATTCAACTTTTAAGATTTTATAGGTATAGGTATATTGCGTCGTTAAAATCATTAGTCGAGTAGTAGAATTTACTTAAGTCGTAATTGAATAATTTACATTTAGATTTTCTAAAGTTTAGAGTTTTAAAACAATCTGGTAGGTTATTAAAACTTTGGTCGCCATACAAAATACATTATTAGAAAATAGTTTGTTATTTCGTCTAGGTACACGAAGCATGTGAACTTTGGGGCTAGGTCTGGACACTACATCATTATGCAGAACAAATTCACGCTTATTTTGGTACACAAAAATACATATGTCGGCGTCACATTGTAAACAACACGTGCATCGGGCTACGCTGTAGCACTATGGCGCCGTAGCGCGCTACGACATTCTCCCACCTCCTCGCTGCTGGGCGGAGTTAGTGATCGCTACGTCGTAGCGCGCTACGTCTTTGCCCCACCTACAATACTACCGTATAAAAGAGTCCGCACGGCGGCGCAATGGCATTCGCGTTCGAGGACTTAGAAAAGGCTGAATGCCTAGCAGACAGTCTAGAAACTCAATGCTCCCCTAGCTCCCAACCGGTAGACCAAGCTCACCTCCTAGAGGTCGACGCCGAGGTCGAACGTAGATCCTCTCTCCCTCCCGTTGAAGACCCTGATAGTCCTCTGCCTCCCGTCATTCCAGACGAAGTGCATGACATCATCAAAGGTCTGAAAACCCGCAAAGCCCCCGGCTCAGATGGAATCACCAATAGGGTGATCCAGCTATTCCCTGCCCACCTGATAATGCTATTGGCCACCATCTTCAATGGTGCCCTAAGCAATAACATCTTTCCCCAAGCATGGAAAGAAGCCACGGTCATCGGCATACCGAAGCCCGGCAAGCCCAAGACCGAGCCGTCGAGTTACCGCCCCATCAGTTTGCTCAAGGTACTCGGCAAAGTCTATGAGAGGCTTATTTATAAGCGCCTCAGAGATTTTGCCGAAACCAAGGGCCTCATCCCCAACGAACAGTTTGGATTCCGAACCCAGCACTCTAGCGTGCATCAGGCCCACCGGATTATTGAAAGCATATGCGCTGGCTTCCAGCGCGGCTTGATAACCGGTGCAATATTCTTCGACATAGCGAAAGCGTTCGACAAAGTCTGGCACAACGGCTTATTATATAAGCTCTACAAACTCGGTGTGCCGGACCGTCTCGTGCTCATCTTACGGGACTTTTTGTCAAACCGCACCTTCCGCTACCGTATCGAAGGAGCGATATCCTCCCCTCGTCCTATCCGCGCAGGAGTCCCTCAAGGCTCTGTGCTCTCCCCCCTAATCTTCACGCTTTTCACCAGCGATATACCAAAGAGTAAAAGGGCGCAGTTGGCTCTGTTCGCAGACGATACGGCCATTTACTACAAGGGAACCAGCACTGACTCGATAGCCCACACTCTCCAGACCTCAGTCGACATGCTCGGCACCTGGTTTAGAAAGTGGAGGATCGAAGTTAACCCGGATAAAAGCCAAGCGATTCTCTTTAGGAAACCGCGCAAAAGGTTCAAACCTCCCCGACCCATCACCATGTTCGGCAAGCCTATCCCTTGGGAGAAGCGAGCCAAATACCTAGGTGTCGTCCTAGATCAGCATCTCACCTTCAGTGAGCACATAAAGCAGGTCCGCTCGCGAGCCGCTTTCGTCCTCGGTAGACTCCACTCTGTCCTGAATGCACGTAGCAAAATGTCACTTAAGTGCAAATTGCGTACGTAAACGGCGTGCGTTCGTCCCATCATGACCTATGCGGGAGCCGTATTTGCACACGCAAAACCCCGCCATATTCATAGGATGCAAACGCTCCAAAATAGATTTCTCCGGAAAATCACCAGTGCCCCCTGGTACGTTAGGAACGAGATCCTCCATCTCGACCTAAAGATCCCCACAATCCACCAATTTCTCAAACGCAATTCCAAGCGTTTCTTTGAGTCCGCCGCCAAACACCGCAACCCTCTGGTTGTCGAGGCCGCCAATTATGTCACGAGTAGAATCAGTCAGACCCGCCGCCCAAGGCAAATCCTTACCGACCCAGACGACCCCATAACCCTCCTCCAGGAGAGCAATAGGGCCACAAGTACAGTGCACAAAAAACACAGACACCGACCCGCATTCCGACCTCGCCGCCGAGGTCCTCCGCGATCGCGACCCGCCCGAGTAAATAATACTCCCCACCGACCCTTGCTCGCAGAAGCGCCAGCCCGCGTTTTGCTGAGAAATGTAGTCTTAAATTCCCCGATTAATAATAATGAATCATCTTTGATCCAGCCTGTCCCAACTTGCTGTCCTCCCCCCAGCGACGCCCTAAGCCGAGGTCCGTACCCCACAGGGGGTGCCCTTAGCGAGCGTTCGCCTAGTTTTAATTTAAAATAGTTTTGCCCCTGGCTGGAGGCTTTAAGTTAGTAGCTTAAGGCAGCCGCAGGATTGACCGGTTAAGTAGTCATCACCTCAGAGGTGAGCTACAAGATGCCCTACAAAAAAAAAAAAAAAAAAAAAAAAGCGCAATGGCTTTCTACCTTCAGGCGTTGCCCGGTGCACAGGTTGTATTGCTTTCAATTATTGTTACTCTGCCTCTCTGTACATTCTTACTATTTTGTGTAAACTAAGCTATTACTGGGTGTCATGGCTATTTGTGTCTTGAAACTGATTAAGTGTAGTTTCGTGTAAAATTAATTGATTAAATAATTTATAAGAAAATCTAAATTCTTATTATTTAAAGAACCTCTTTTATTTTACAATATATCTGATCCTGTGCCTTCACATATTTCAAAAATATATAATGCTGGGAGGGGTAATATTTTTTTTTTTTTTTAATAATGGGACACATCTGTGTAGTGGGTGCGCTCTACATATTGAGCGAATACATTTCTTTTGAGCTCGAAACACTTTGTTAAGTTCTACAAAATTACTCATACTCGTATTATAATGCCATAACGCAAAATTGCCAACCAACACTCAACACTAGCCACACGTGTTAATCTGTATAAAACGAATACCTTACTACTACTACCACCTACCTCTGTGCGGAGTTCCTCAATATGAGCTTTCCAATTACAGTGTTTGTCTATTGTTATTCATAGAAACTTTGTACTTTCAACCTCTTCAATTGTGTCATTATCAGGCTGTATTTTTAGTCAAAGTCAAAGTCAAATAATTTATTTCAATTAGGCACAAAAAAGGCACTTTTGAACGTCAAACTTTACAAAAAATATTAAAACTGATTCTAGTCGCCCATTCCAAAAGGTAGTTTTCGTATGGAGAAGAATGGGCAAGAAACTCCACCGTTACTCTTTAAAAAAAAAACATTATATCTTGTATACACTTATTATATAATTATATGTGAAGACAATGCACATAGAATAAGATTACTATACCACGATAGGTAAAAAGAATGAAAAATGAAGGAATGACATAATTATGTGATAGATGCATGGTGCTCACATCATACTTACAAACATTGTAAAATTATACTATATTTCTAACATTATAATAAGTAATAATAATAAGTCAGTGTGTGAGTTCAAGTAATAACAAAAAATAAAATAATACAAATGTTTAAAAAAATAAAAAAAATAATTATACAATTAAATTAGCAACCAGTTCGATTTTGTCTAGATTCTGAATTGTCTTATGGAGCAGGACCAGCATGTTTCCAAGCATTTTTATCTTGGATATAATCCTCTAATTTGTAATATGCTTGTTTACAAAGTGTACTTTTAACATGATTTTTAAATTTTCTTTCATTTAATTCTAATATATCACAAGGTATTCTGTTGTAACATTTAACACAGTACCCCATTTAATAAAAGATGTATTTACTTTAGATAGTCTGAAAAATTGTTGATCTATTTTATCTTTATTTCTAGTATTAAAATTATGTCTATCACTTATTTTATTAAAAAGATGTAGATTTTTTCTCACATACATAATATTTGAATAAATGAATTGGCAAGGTACCGTCATAATATTAATCTTTTTAAATAGTTCCCTGAGAGATTCGCGACGACGTAGATTATAAATGGCTCTGACAGCTCTTTTTTGTAAAACAAAGATGGATTCAATGTCAGCAGCCCGACCCCACAGTAAAATGCCATACGACATAATACTGTGGAAGTAGCTGAAATAGACCAAACGCGCGGTTTCTACATCTGTTAACTGTCTTATCTTTCTAACAGCATAAGCGGCCGAGCTTAGCCGCCCCGCGAGAGATGTTATATGGGGTCCCCATTGTAATTTCTCGTCTAGCGTGATTCCAAGGAAAACTGTTTGATTAATAAATTCCAGTTTTTCTCCATTCAATATGATGTCACATTCGCTACTTCTAACATTTGGTAATTTAAATCTAATGCATTTGTTTTTTTTATTATTTAGTACCAAATTATTAACCGTAAACCAATCTTGGACCTGAACAATAGAGCTATTCACGTCGTCAAGATTTGGTGACCGTCGGTTTATTTTAAAGTCAATGATGTGTCATCTGCAAATAATTTAGCTGTGGACGCTTACTGTTGTAGGTTTGGAACTAGATCATTTTGGATTTGCTAATATTATTTAAGTAATAAAGTTTAATAAGATATCGTTGGATATTATATTCTCTTTCAATCGATCATTCACGGAATGTTTCTAATTATCATGCATGGCTTTAAGCAATAATATTTACATAATTATATAAATGAATAAACTATGTTTAAGAGAGTAAAGAAAGGGAATGTAAAATAAAATATTCTCAGTAGACAGACTCTGCCATCCCATCCCACGCAATTTGAAAGCAACTGAACACTTACTAATTTAGGGATATTAATTGTTTAGCAAATTGACTACCAACTTAAATTGTCCGTATTCACAACTGTAATTCTTTGTCAATTGTATGAAATGGTTATAACACGCCAACAAATAAAGGAAGTGATGAAGAGCGGGCGTTTTGGGGGTTTTGTCTTAGTCATTTTGACGTTCAAAAAGTGCTGATTCCCAGCGTAATTTGAATAATTTTGATTTTGAATCAATTTCCCTGACTACCTCGTCTTACTGCTTCTATACCTACCTAAAATTTACATCAGATTTCTGAAATAAGAAATCGTTGAAAGTTGAGTGCTTCAAGTTTTACTTTAAGTAATCTTAGTGGTTCCTTCAATGTAGCCCCTGAAATTCAAAATATCTTTGCAAAAATGATGAAGAAATTTTCTCAATTCCTAATTTCTTGAAACTTCCTCATTAATTATTCAATCAACCATAATCCCGATGGTATAACAAATTACATAATCATAATGTCAGTTACAACCACACATACTGCATGTCTGATTCGTTTGAACGGCGTGAAACAATTTACATTTCATTTGCGATTCCACTTGTAGGATGAACGTAATGGAGGCATTAGTAATTAAAAATATAATAAGTCAATCGTAAATTTTCACGCACGTTTGAGAATGCAGATCGAGCAGAAATCAGTTAGTTGGTGATCCGTAAAGTAGTTATGTGCACGTGTGTGTTAGAACTAGGAAATAGATCTTTTCATAATACGGTTTGTCTCGACAACTGATTCTGTCTCGTTTGGGCTAGTAGTCGCAAGCCCTTCTGCTGACCATGAGGCCCAGGGTTCGATTCCCGGGTCAGTCAAAGTGTTATTAGGTTTTTATTATTTATTTATTTATTTAATACTTCAAGCACAGAAATGTACAGAGGCGGACTTAATGCCATAGGCATTTTCTACCAGTCAACCTTTGGGTGATGCAGAGACAAACAGTGGTAGGTGCAATTACGAGAAATTGAGGAATATTTTTAAAGTTGTTATAAAGATACACATATAATATACCTATGACAAACTTTGTATATAATTTATAAGCCTAATCATATATAAATATAAGCACAAATAAATATACATAAATACACGAAAATACTAAAACAAATAAGACAAACAATGGGAAAACATTAACGTTGTGATGATACTGCCAGCTTCTTACGAATATGCTCGCGAACTTTAACTTTAAAGAATAATCGGTTGCCATCCTGGTTTCCTGGGGGAGCGCATTCCACAGAGAGATAGACTGAACGAAGAAGGAAGAATGAATGAAGTCTGAAGAATGAATGAAGTTTTTCCATTTGGAGTTTCTCAGTAGCAGCCCAGAGACTGGATGTGAGCCCGCTTGTTGGCAATAAGCTCCCGCTATTACATGGGACTTAAACATACCTGGCGTAATGTGGGTTTTACTCTAAGTACACCTCTGCCTAACCCTTTGAGGATTACAGGCGTGATCCTATGATTTGTGTCAAATATTACATTCTTCGCTTCTAATTATTAACAGACCCTTTTGTTTTGTTTTAATTTTTTTGTTGTCAATTAGTTTTTATCATGGTCTGGCAGTTTGAGTAATTTATGTGGCCTACCCAAACGTCCTTTCTTTGGTATTGTTCGTCGAATCGTTGAGCTCCTTAAATTCTGAGTTGAGCTGCACGATAACTGACAAATGCGTGCACTGACTGGACAGGTCTTCTCAATCTGAATGGTTATTTCCTCAAAAGACCATTTCAGACATCAATCTACATCGTCTTCACATGATCTGACCAAGATTATGTCTGGACTTTAAAAGAGACTGTGACCTCTGAGTTTGTTTCGGCCTTTCTTCTCAGAGTAGTCAGATAGGAAACGCCGACCTCATCTAGTTTTTAAAATATGATTGACGTGTAAAAGTGTTTGTACAAACCTACTTGCAGAAATAAATCATTTATCATTTATTTATCATTTAGACTTCCTATCTATTCCACAATGATGATGCATCATGGTTATGACTTTGCTACTGATGAGGTATCCACGATCAATTAATCTGCCTAGCCTTTTCCCATCTTTGTTGGGGTTGGCTTCCAGTCTAACTGGATGCAGCTGAATACCAGTATTTTACATGGAACGACTGCCTATCTGCCCTCCACAACCCAGTGACTGGGTAACACGATACCCCTTGGTAAGGCTGGTTGTCAGACTTTCAGGCTTCAAGCGCGTAACGACTGTCAAAGATCCAAGAATGACAGCCGGGACCAACGGCTTAACGTGCTTTCTAAGGCACGAAGGTGTCTCGATATGTTTTAGATGGTCACCCATCCACGGAATGACCGCAACAAGCGTGGCTTTACCTGATCGATCGACCCGTGCGGTTGTTATTAGTTAGCCACGAGCCCCACGAACCGAGGTATCCACGATATTACAGCATAATTGTCCATTTCCTTTTATTGACCCTCTCGAACGCCAATGGTAATGCAGGAGGTGTTTAGGTATGTATGTTCCTGTTCTGACCCACTGCAGTGCGATTCTGTAAAAATCTCACCCTGAAAACTTCGATGAAGTCAGCTGTCACTAGTTTCAATCACTCGCATAACGTGGTGGAATGATTACTCACTCCAAGCTCACACCGAAGTTTCCACAGTGACATTGTCACGGCGGGAGTGAGACCAAATCAAAGGGAGGCAACCCGAGTAGAAAAAGTTTTTCAAAAACATTTTGACCTACTAGGTACGTGCCGGTGGGATAATATTTTTTTTGGCCAGGATAATAATATTGAATAAATAACCTTTGGCCAAATGTTTTGGATGATTGTAATTACCGATTTTAGTAGTATAAAAAGACGTTCAACTTTTATTATAATATTGTTACAACATCTCTTAGAACCCCATCATTACTCAATTAAAGAAAGAAAGTCAAATAAATGTTCTTAATTTCTTTTAACCGTGAAAATAAAGGTAATTAAAAAAATACAGTACCTATCAGCTTTAAGAGTCCTATTACATTTTTGATGCAAATTCATGATTTTTGACGTTGTAATTTTCAGCAGCAGTAAGATATTTGAATTATTTGATTATGAATAACGATAGTGCCATTCTCTTTATTGTAAGTTGGAGTTGCACATTTTAACTTTTCTTGTCGTGTAATTTACTATGAATATTTTACGAACTCAGTTTACAAGGAAAAACGTCGGCAATGGAACTTTGACGCTCAAATTCACATTGTTTCATTCAGTTCTAATAAAAGCGAAAGTTACTAAACGATAACTTGAATGTTTTACTTGTTTATTGGAGTTCTAGAATTTCTTTAAATTCCTTGAGTTTTCAGGGAAAAGTCGTAAAGAAAACCAATAAATGTCTTGATTTTCATGTCCATTATATTCCAAATAAACACAATTAAATCAAATAAACTAATATGATATAAAACTTCGATCTACAGTAAATACGTGTCATTAGTTTTTGTTTCTCAATATAATAAGACAAAATTACAAAAAATTAAATTAAAGTACTATATATTCCGCGTCAATTCAGCAAATTACACGAAAATAATGTGTAACTCCAACTTACATGAAAGAGAATGGCGCTATAGTTATTATAATCAAATAATTAAAATATCTTACTGCTGCTGAAAATTACATGGTCAAAAATCATGAATTTCCGTAAAAAAATGTAATAGGACTCTTAAAGTTTAGTGCAGTTATTAATCATGCCAAGCAATTTCAGGTATTATCCTGCATGGCACAAGCAGAGTTTGCCGCGCGACTAGCATACATACAACGTCCCGACATCAATCGTCGGGCAGTTGCCCACCATAGACTGTTAAGTAAAACTATAATAAACTGTTTACTATTAAACTTACCGGCAATATCCAGCGCTGTGTCATAGTCTGCTACCTCTGGCATTACATCTTGTTGTGTTTCACTGCTCACCGTCCGCCGCGTAGCTTGAAACAATCATTTAAATTGGTTAATCACATACACATAATATTAAGAAGCTAAGGGAATAATATGTAATTAACAATTTCAAGACTGGAAAAGACGCCTATCCTTCACGCATAGATTTCATAAACGGTTGTGAGTCATTTGTATTCAGTATGCACCCGCAGGGATGCCAGGCGTACGATAATTATCGTACATGTACGATAATTTCGACACCGGTATGATGTACGATACAATATGTATTATCGTACGCAAAAATACGATAATTTGCAACCCTCCTCCGAAGTGGGATGAAACGACTATTGAGCAAAAATAATGCGACGAAACCAACAATAAGAAACAAACTTGCAACAAAAACTGTTACAGGGGGCTTCTTTACTTTCAGCGCAATGCGTAAAAACTCAATCATAAAGCTTCGTGCAGACTAGCGCGACGCGACAGCGCGACGCGACACCGGCTATTGGTATACCGTGAAGTTTTCTTAGAAATTGTATTTTTCGAGTCGCGTCACGCCGTCTCGTCGCTCTGGTCTGCCCGAGCCTTAATACTGCTGTTATGGTTTTATAGCACCCGAAAAAATTATGTTACTTTTTAAATTTCTTTCACGTTTCACAACTTATTTATTTAGAGCCTACAATTGTTTACATATTTCATTTCATATAACAAAAAGTACACGATATAAATTTATAAGTGCAACAATTACTTACAGGCTAACACCACATACACTACGACTATATATTTAGATAATATTTTTTTATTGGGTGAATAAAAATAATGAAATAAAAACAAAACATACATCTAGTAATACAACAGACAAAACAAGAATCGAATTAAATTAATAAAAAATTGAACAATAAAAATAAAAATTAAATTAAATTAAACTAAGATTAAATGTTAATATTTAATCTTAGTTTAATTTAATTTAATTTTTACTAAAATTCCTATTCTATTTCTAGTTTTGCGAACTAGCTACGCGTTCCGGACGGCTCTGGCAGTTGTTGTACGATTTTTTTTTATCTGGTACAATAATATTGATACGATAATTCACTCGCACTCGTCTGGCAACCCTGTGCACCCGGGTTATAATAATAACAAACTGAATTCGAGTACTCAACTATATTGCCAGACTATAGGATGAAGTAAACAAGGCGGACCGTGCCTTGATCAGCACTAACGCACTCCTTATAAACTCCATATGAAAGTCCGTGACGCACTCCTTATGACAATCACAATACGAAGGGTAGGGTTTTATAAAGTCCATTTAAAAATATAAAAAACATTGACAGACAACGTCTATAGTCTAAACCGCCGCGCTGGTCTATACAGAAGCATGAAATTTTGCACGAGAGTTCCGTCTATGTATAACAAAAATGAGCAAATAGGAAGATTTAAAAAAGGGGGGGAACCGGGGCAAGTTCGTTTTTATGAAAAAAAATATTTCTTGGGTAGGTATATAAACTTGAAACATGGTACGAATATAAATATTACACTCAATTATGTACTTAATAAGTTTTCATATTATTCGTTTTTTAAAACTACCCCTTATGAGTTTTACGGGGTGTTATAGTTTGTATGGAAGAATCTTATCGTGCGGTCCGATTAATTTGAAACTTGGCATCCAAAAGCAACCTTTAACTAGGTGAAGAAAGAATATCATTGGTAAATAAACTAAGGGTCAAACTATGGAGACATAAAAACGATTTTTTTCTAAAAATCAATACCTATTTGGGTGAACGGCTTTGTTTGTATGAAAAATCTCATTTTTTCTGTTCTGAAACTTGAAATTTGGTACAAATAGGTACATAATTTATATTATTAGAGTTAAATAAAAAAAGATAGTAATTATTTATGACTGCCTCGTTGGTCTAGTGGTCGCATGCGCTACTGCTGAGCATGTGGTCCTGGGTTCGATTCCCAAGTCTGGCAAAGTATTATTGGGTTTTTCCAACAGAATTTTTATTTTTAGTAGTCCGGAGTCTGGAATAGTGCCCGGTTGATGGCAATAGGCTTGCCCCTTATTACATGGGACTTAAAACAAAAACATAACTGGCGAAATGTGGGTGTACTACAGGTACACCTCTGCCCAACCCTTCGGGGAAACAAGGCGTGATGTTATGTATGTAGTAATTATTTATAGGTATACTAAAACTACCCTTTAATGGATGGACGAGTGTTGGAATTCAAAGAGAAAAGTATGAAATTCACGCGGAAGAAGTCGGGGCAAAGAGCTATAGTTCCTAGTGAGCACTAAGGAATTATTTTTAAATAGGGGAGTACTATTTGTATGGAAATTCGTCATTTTTCAGAAGACGACCCATCCCCACCGTGGAAAAGAGCTTGAATTGAGCTGTAATTCCACTTAATGCTTGGGATTTACACTAATGACAGCTCACTACACTTAAATTCACTATGAGATTGTAACAAAATTGACCGACTGTTGGATCATCTTCTAAATGTTAATAACTTACTTAGTCTAGTAAGTACTTCTAAAGCGTACTAAATGCCATAAGGCATTAAGGAATTTCAGCGTATATCGCAGATTGCTCGGTCGTTTAACCAAATAAACATTCTTTTCAATAATAATTCAGGGTGAGTCATACAAACTTATGAATTTGTAGACGTCTTTTAGGAAATGAAAATTATGTACCTACTGTTTCATACGAAAATATTTGTTTAAGAACACTGTGTAATTCAAACACATAACCCTCCTTTTTTGGCTTCACCGCAGTCGAGTAATAAAGTCAACAATTCTATTGTAAGGTATGGAGGCTCTGGTCCAGGCCATGGTACAGAGCGAGAGGGCATGGTAGTCTGTCATCTCCTTCTGCGAAGCAGTAATGCTCGCGAAGGAGGAGGCGGAACGCGTGAGGAAGTGGAAAATTTCTCGCCCTCACGCCCCTAGCCGCCGCAGGAGACGCCCTGGGCGTTGGGAATCGCAGGTCGATTTCTGGCCACCGTAGGCGCGGGCTTGCGGTTGGTGGCTCACCGTCCGATAAGGACCAGGCCCGGGTCAACGGCGAGTTGTGTTCCACACGCGCCTCAAAGAAATGTCAGCAAGTGAAGGGGACCGATGCCAGCCGGGGTCACGGGAAAGTCCGAAAAGGATACCGTGGCCCCTGGCAATGCACAGGCAACTGAAGGAACACGGGTGGGTTTTAGTCAGTAAGAGTCTGACACGCTCTCCTGCTCCACCCAGAGCGGGAGAAGACATTTGATGATTTTCCACCCATAAAAAAAAAGGATGGAGGTTATAGGTACTAATATCAACTGTCTTGCATTGTATACGGTTCTAGCTTCCGCCAGCGCATTCGCCCGCGTGAGATATTTATGTATTATATTATATCCTATGCTACTCAAGTTAATATAGCATTCCACTGTTGAAGGAATTTTTAATCGGTCCTGTAGTTTTTGAGTTTATTTATTACAAACCAAAATCCAAATCTATTCTTATTATAATATTAGTGTAGATAAATTTGTATAAGTTTAAATTTACAATAGTCACAATGACGAGGACATGTTTGTTCTCATAGAGGGTGATAAAAATTAGAGTGTTCACCTCGGGAGCAACACTATTTTAAGCTCGAGTGACGTACTTTGAGATCCTCGCTGCGTTCAGGATTTTACTTTAGAATCCTTCGCCCCGCTCTGGATTCCAAAAAACACTCTCGCCTTAAAAATAGTTGTTTACTCCCTAGGCAAACAATCTACTATTATTTCACTGCAAATGCGAATCTTCCATACAGTACCACGAATAAGACAAGAGCGTCGTTGCAGACGCAAGAAACGATCAGAAATGCCAGCACATAAAACCTTTACATTTTTTTTTCTCTGATAAAGGTCAATTGAATTAAAAATCAGTTGGGGTGTCTGTTTTTGCTCTTTTAACGTTACACGTTGTATATGCTGTGCGGCAAAATGTGTCTGCGTGATTTACTAAACTGAACTTAGGCATTTTCATCTCTAGGGTTTTCCTAACTATGTTGGGGTTGGCTTCCAGTCTAACCGGATGCAGTTGAATACCAGTATTTTACATGGAGCGACTGCCTATCTGACTTCCACAACCCAGTAACTGGGTAACACGATAGGAGTATCGTGTTAGCAAGACTGGTTGTCAGACTTTTGGGCTTCTGACGACCCGTAACAACTGTCAAAGATCTACAAATGACAGCCGGGACCAGCGAATTGGTATTTAATGATGGTCACCCATCCACGGACCAACCGGGGCTAGTGGCAAGCCTGATCGGTCGACTAAGATTAACTCACCGTCTAAACTAAAAGCAGAAACAAACATTCTTATTTTTATTAAGTTTATCATTTATTTATTCGACTGGGCATAATATCAAGTCCGTTAGTTAGAAAACCTCGTACCAATAACATTATTAAAATTATATCAACTTAGGAATTTAGGAACCTCATAGTCCGTAAGTAGGAAGAAGAGAAGTCGGCTACACACGGCTAAAACATTTAACTTTGTTTTATTTATGATTAATAATAAAGCCAGTTCATGACAATGAAATCGTTACAATGGATACTAAGTTTAAACAACTTTCAACCAAATGTAAGACTGATGTTGTGGTTGTGATCTAGTGAATCATAAGTTTTAATAACTTTATTATGTATTGAAAGATAACATTTTAACAACCAACCTGCCAGTGCGGCTACATAAATATGAAGGTGATTAAGACTGTAGTGTGACTGCTCAATTGCATTTTTGATATTCCGTCCGGCTGGAACCCACCGGGCTCGCCAGTCGCTTACATACCATCCCCCTGCCACGTCCAATTTTACCGTGTAAATTATAACCAACCTAAAATCGTTTATCATTTATCTGGACCCTATACACAACACGCACAAAAAGACAAAACTTACAGAAGCATTAATTTTGTATTTATTGACTAACTATAATAATATTACAAATGCGAAAGTGAGTTTCTTTGTAACGCTTTCACGCTAAAAAGGCTAAACAGATTCGGATGAAATTTGGCACGTGGGTAGACCTAGAGAAGGTCATAGACATGGTTTTTCATCTTGGATCGCAGACGAAGTCGCGGGCAACCCCTAGTTTATTGATAAACTAGCGACCTGCTCCTGCTTTGCACGGGTGCAATATATTATACTGATGCACACGTCAACATCAAAATGTTCAAACGGTTAAAAACAAAATGCAATATGAAACTGCCAAGAAACAGGCAAATGATACCAAAATATACAGATAAAAATATGGGTCTGATCATCACCTTGAGAATACAATTAAAAAAAACAAAAGTGGTCTATTTGTCTATGGATGGTCCCATTATTTCGTTGAACTGGATATATGAAAAAATTATGAGTCCTTCTCCATTTGTGGAGTTTGGACATCCAAATACTTTTATCTAATTCATAAATTAATTTCATTAACCGCAGTTCCCTAATAGCCGAGGAAAGGTCATTAACCCCTGTCATTCATGGCGGCACGCCGCGCGCCGTCAGCCATAATTATTTTGCTGCGCGAAATTTTAAATCTGTAATATCCTAGATAGTTTCCATTTAAATAATGTAATGTCCAGATTTTAATCTGAATTAAATGGTAAATTTTATTAACATATTTTTTATCAGATGAGAATGAATAATTACTGCTCAAAATAGCTTCGGAACTAACAATATTTTTTAATGAAATTCTGAAAGAGTAAATTTGTTACTGTGGGTCATTATACTTAGAAGATAGACATACTAGCTGTTGCCCGCGACTTCGTCTGCGATCTTAGATGAAAAGTAGCTTATATCATTTTCCAGGTTAGAATTTACCCATGTGCCAAATTTAATCAAAATCCGTTCAGCCGTTTTAGCGTGAAAGCGTAACAAACAAACATAAAAACTCATTTTCGCATTTACAAAATTATTTAGTTAGGATGCTATCGCGGACTTTTCTGTTGATTTTGTTAAGATATGCAATCCAGTAGAACATATTTTTTTTCTATCTGTAACGGTTTAAACAGCAGATTGGCTTTTTCACGACTTGACAAAACATCAAGTTTCAGTACTACGTTTACGTTTAATATAAAAGAATACATTCTCTAAATGATGTTGAAAACCTCATCAAAACCCGTTGCGTATTTTAGAAGAACAATTCGGATAAACAGGGTGTGGCGTAAATAATGGATAACCCTGAAACTGTCGATTGGCCAGATTATCATCTATCATTTACCCCGCCTTAATCGCCATATGCCCATGGATTTTTTTGCGATACCCAAAATTGCATAATTCCTTAGAAAAAATGGTAAAATTTGAAAATAAGTATTTTTTGCAATGTTATCTTAGAATTTAATAAAAAATCTTGATACTGATCTGATAATACAAATATTCAGGAGTGACATAAAAAAAACAAAACGAGAGAAAATCACCAATATTGTAGAAATGGCAGCTGATTTCCTAAGAGTAAGTACGATTTTTATTTAAAATAGCAAAGTTATCAATAGTTTGGTCATCCATGGGCATATGGTGATATAAGGGAGGTAAATGATAGATCGTAAACTGGTCAATCGACAGTTTCAGGGTTATCTATTATTTACGCTACACCCTGTATAGACAAACGCGAAATGCGACTTTGTTTTACAATACTTAGAGATAATTTTTTTTTTCGTTTTCTTAACGTTTTAAACGTAAAAAAAGGCTATTTTTGTGTTTCTCCAATATAAAATAAATTTAAATAAAATAAGCCTTTATTACTGTTAGTTTTTTACATAATTGACAAAAATGTTTCAAATAGAGGTAAGAAAACTAATTTACTTAAAATAAATTCTATCCTCGGCATTTGGTTGGTCTCCCCTCTTAAAAGCTTGTATTTCGGTATCAGAATCGTTCACACACCATCAATGACTATTTTCAAAAATATTCAACTAAAAAGCTAAAACAAAACTTTTACAAAAAAAAAAACACTACAAAGTGTCTTTGCAGCTAATAAACTACACTAAAAATTAAATAATTATTTCAGTTTACATAGCCTTGGATGAGTCTGTACAAGTGTTATAATTATGAACCCCTAAAGGGATTAAATAGGGAATAAAAGTTTGTATGAAAGTTCTTAATTTTAACCGACGTGAAATTCTATACTGCTAATTTTCTATAAAATCAAAACATGTTTATAGCAATTTACTACCTAATTACTTTTCAGTTATTAATTCATATAACTATTATATGAATATATTATATACACCGTGACGTTAGTCATCTTACAAAGGGCCACTCAATGTACCTGACATAAAATACCTCTAAGAGCAATCAAAAAATTGTTATAATATATCAATTCTTATTTAATTAATGTTTAGTAGTCATTGGACACATGAAGTGGGCTGCTATTGTAAGATGACTAAAATGTCACGGTGTATAAATAATTATATGAATATATATTATGCTGTTTAAATATTATATATTTATGTATAATTAATTATACATACAGTGTGTCTGGTCAACGGTGCCCGACCCGTTAAGGAGAAGTAATATGATCAATTTTATCGACAAATCCACCATAATAAGGCATTTTGCCCCTACTGTTTTGACTCCTCCGTGTCTCGGAAAGCACGCTAAGCGGTTAGTCCCGGCTGTCATTCGTGGATCTTTGACAGTCGTTATGGATCGTCAGAAGCCCGAAAGTCTGACAACGAGTCTTACGTATCGTATTACCCAGTTACTGGGTTGTGGAGGTCAGATAGGCAGTCGTTCCATGTAAAATACTGGCATTCAGTAGAATACGGTTAGACTGAAAGCGGACCCCAAAATATAGTTGGGAACAGGCTAGGCACATTTCACATATTCTTAGTTTTCAATCATAATTGTTTTGGTGATAGAAGGAAATTACATTACCTAATAGTTTAGGTTTTACAGCTGAAATCCGGCTCTATAGCTTTTATTACCACTTCATCGAATATTTTCCGTTTTCGAAGAAAATCCGAGCGTTTTACGGTGTTATCGTAAAACGCTCGGTTACATACTAGATTACAGGTTCGATTCTTAGCTCTTACACGTTTGTTAGCTTAGAAAATTTTATTTATCCCCTAAGACGACCCACCGACGACCATATAAAGTGTTTAAATTCCAATAAAACTAAATTAAGGATTTTTTTTTTTTTTAATGGTATTTATTTTGTTTATGTAGTTAATAAAATACAGTCATAAAGACTATTAATGTTAAAAGTTTAATGACAAAAAAAAAAACACGAAAATTGTACGAAGTTTTCCCGTTACGTAGAACTATTTCCGATTTTAACCACAATAATAACAAACAAAAAAAAAATTAATAAATACTCACGGCTCTGTATTTTCGGTAAAATTTTGCAAACCATTATTTAGTATATTTATCACTGTCGTACACTAAACCACGGGATCGGGCGCCGTGGTACCGCGCGCCACACTCAGTCGCCAGCGACAAACTGCGGGTTGCATCTAGCACCATTGTTCCACAGACTTACACACGCACAGAAATGGCGGGGATGAAATGTAAATTATCTTTTAGTTGTTATTCTTAGCTTTTGGTTGATGTTACGGTAAGGGGAAGTAGAACGAAGAGTAGAGGCTGTGTAGAATCTTTAAATTAATATTTAGATAACATCATTCATTTAGGGCTTGTACCAACGTCAGAGGATCTAGAACGAACGCGCGGAATAAACGTAACATTTTTTATTGGATGCTGGTTTCACACATAATATTGAAGACTTTATTCAGATCGATGGATGATACTTATTGTGTTTGTCACGGTAAACAAAAATCCTAACCGTTCGAATTTACGTTACGTTTACTATATGCTCTTTCGTGCGGATATCTATAATATAATTATTATGATATAATTCGTGGAATAAAATTAATGGTCGACAGTTTTTAAACAAATTAACTGTCAAAAATTTAAAATGATTCCTCGGATAAAGATCTGGTGTTGGTAAAATGAACCTTTATGCACATGTCGGTATATTAGAGACACTTGCAATATTTCAACTTTGTCACTAAAAAGCATCTGCAATAACATCCTGGTATTTCGGATATTCGCGGTAGTAAACACTAAGGAGGAAGGTCTAAGGAGCCAGGTAGGCCTCTTGGCTGATAAAATTTGACATCCAATGTAAAAACAAAAAAGAAGAAAATTATAATATTTCTTGAAGAAGGTAATAGATAGTTACTAAGGAAACGCCTTTCTATGGCCACACTTTCCTACGAACACAGCTATTACTCATTTCTATTAGACGTTTCCAAGAAATGGAGTTAGAAAATAAGCCTTGGGATACATAAATTGTGTACTGATTGGTACTGAGTTAATTTCAATCTGCCAAGCAGTTGACCAATCACCCCAACAACAAATTAATATTATTATT
Organism: Xanthia togata; assembly: GCA_963853775.1. Taxonomy (NCBI): domain Eukaryota; kingdom Metazoa; phylum Arthropoda; class Insecta; order Lepidoptera; family Noctuidae; genus Xanthia; species Xanthia togata. The sequence continues at coordinate 3,169,065 of OY970801.1, forward strand.
GTCTTAGAAAATTACTGCAAGGAAATCATGTTAAATGTATCCGTCAGTTTACCTTCCTTCGTCGGTAATCTTGGGTTATTTAGCCACCCCAAAAAATCCACCCTGAGGTGGATACTCGGTAACGTATGTCTGAGAATTCACCCTAGGCCTATTTGGATAAATGGAATTTTTAAGCTTAGGGTAGATTCTCGGCCATACGTTTCCGAGTATCCACGTTAGGGTGGCTTCTGAAGGCTAATATCATGTATAGATTTCGCCCGCGGCTTCGCTCTCGTGGATGTCGGACAATATCCCACGGGAACGTACTACCGGGATAAAAAGTACCCCGTAAATATCTATGTGCCAACTTTCATCCAAATTCATTGAGCCGTTTTTGCGCTAATCCAGAACATACATCCAGACAAACGGAAAAAATTCTAAAAACGATATTTTGGCATCAGACTCGTTCCTCTCGTAGCAATTACTTCTTTTTCATTCAATTTCATTCAATGTACAGTTTTGACTTCGTTACTATTGTAGGATATGTATAAATAGATTAATAAGTTCCTGTAGATAGCCAATTGCCGATCCCCTTCCCATCATCATAATTTTTCTGCCCTTATTCCAACATATCGGGGTCGGCAGAGCATATCTACTTCTTCCATACTCTGTGCTACCCATCATCTCAGTGTCCACTTCCTACTATTACATCTTTCACCTAAATCCTTTCCGTCGTTTCTTTGGTCATCCTCTACTCCCATGATATCCTCTTCATTTTTAGGGTTCTGTTTAGCAAACGGAAACCTATGACTAATTAAGCCTCCACTTTCTGTCGGTCTGTCAGCGGACAGTTAAAATTTTCACAGATTGTATATTTCTATTGCCGCTGTAACAACAAATAATAAAAAGTAATATATATACACCATACAAGAAACGTATTTTTTTCGACGAATTTTGCTAAATATTGAACGGCGGTGCGGAACCCTTCGTGTGCGAGTCCGACTCGTACTTGGCCGGTTTCTTACATTCTCAAAACCATTTCCTTCATAACATGGCCCATGCCACAACCCCATTTCCATCACATTATTCCCAACGATCTGAATAAACAAATCAAGCGCTAATAATCAATTAGTTTGTTCTATCTTAATCAGCTTTCTCTTCCTGACGACTAGACGCCATTTCACTTCAACTGCACATTTATGTTCAACATAATTACAGTGGGTTTGCATAAAATTGCTCTTAGATACTGGTAATGCATGTCGTTGGTAATTTGCTGTAGGGATTAACGGTTACCATAAATAGTGATGGCGCCTGCGAGGAATTTACAAGTTGTAGATACGATGTTATTTCGTGATAGGAGATAAAGAAGTATCCTGTTTGAAGCTGTGAGGGATGGTTGTTAGATTGTAAGAAGATGTACTTTTAAAGTGTTATTGAAGCTTTAGTGTGAGTTGTTTATTCTTCTATATTACTGCCATGTTATCAAGCGTCGACTAATACATACATCCATACTTAATATTATAATTATAAATGCGATAATAACTCTGCCTGTCTGTCTGTTAACTTTTCATGCGTTAACGACTGGATTTGGATGAAATTTGACCATAATTTCCGACATGATTATTCCCGACCTCCACGCAGGTGAAGCCATTAATAATAATTGTCAGACTCGATAATAAAAAGAGTGTTATTATCGGATTACTGTAATATCTTCACTAACTATACTCCTACATTGTTGTCTAAGTCGCCCGGTAATTCAAAAGCGCGGCAGGTAACAGTTATTGTAATCGTTAACAATATTTTCACTTGCCTATAAACACACCCTGTGAAGGACGTGTCTAATTTTACCAAACTCTATACATGGACCGCGGAATAATAGCAATAATAAGCACTTCAAACATGACAACAGAATCGTAGTTTTGGCAAAACATGACTAGAAAATTAGGTTGTAATAGACGAAACAATGATTACATTTGCGAATTATAATAATATGATTACTTATCATAATTTGTGGACGAAAATAGAAACGATCAGTGACACTGAGTGTCAATTTTTTTACTTGTGTCTTCATGTTTCACGATGATGGAACTCCGGAAAGTTGTGGAACGTTATTCTCGTGGTACATAGTAGAGTAGAGACTTCGTGGTGAATAATCCTATTCAACACGAAGTCTCACGAAGTTCGAAGTCGAAGTCACGAGGTATCATTATTAAATAATAATGAAATCATTATTAAATAATAATGATACCAGCCTATTAATTGCCTCACAGCAGCTCATGTGACTTTTTCAATTAATAACTGTCTTAGTTTATCTTGGCCATTAGACATTGGTTAGGGAAAATATCGTGAGGAAACCTGGACTCTGTAAGCGACATCCCATATATCTATCAACTATCAAGGAGACTATGAAAGGAAAAAAAAATGTTTCCTAGTTGCTCAATTTTTTTTTCAGTCATGGCAGGACAGGATCAACTTGAATATTCTTTCCCTGGGACACGTCGAGCTTAATTTTACCGGTAACTTTTTCTAGTTGGTTGATGCTTCTTTGCAGGAAATTCAGAGATTAGATATAGTTTGGCGGGTTTTGTACTAAGATTTCAGATCCGCTCGCTGTAAGACTGAAAGAAACTGCTAATCTAGAAGTTTAAATCTAGAAAAAAATCTCTGCATCCGTATTACACTTCCAGGTATCTACGGAAGACAGAATTAACACTTTTTTCTAATTGTTTTAAATTCGCTAATTGATGTTTTTTAGCAAAATAACAATTGCTTTGCACGTGGACTTTATTAAGATAACAATAAGGTGTATTATCAATCGTAAAGATAAATTGCTTAGTTAGCGATTTTACGCTAAACAACACTGAAAGTGAATTTTGTATGCATCAGCGTTTTTTGCTTTTTAACAGCTGTAACTTTATACCTACTAGTATCTAATTGTGTGCTATTAAATCAAACTAAATAGATGTTCCGTTTTGCCAACTTTGTCACAAGTGACTATCTTGAACTTAACGGAATATTCGCGTTTTGAGGCTACGTACGCTCAAAGCATGCGTACACGCATCGCGTGTACCTATGCGTGTTTAAAGGTAAATGTATTATAACGACCTTCCGTTTTGGAAGAAGAATAGGTGAAAATTTTAAAGAGTCACCTACCCTATTGGTAGGACCCTTTTACAAGGCTGCCCAACTAACTGCTATTAAATAAAATTTCTTGTATTATCTATCATTCATTTAGCTCGTGGCTCAGTAGTAACTGCCGTACGGGTCGATCCGTCAGGTTAAGCTACGCTTGCCGGGGTTAGTCTGTGGATGGGTGACCATCTTTACATACCGAGACTCCTCCGTGCCTCGGAAAGCACGTTAAACCGTTGGTCACGGTTGTCATTCGTGGATCTTTGACAGTCGTTACGGATCGTCAGAAGCCCGAAAGTCTGACAACCAGTCTTACCAAGGGGTATCGTATTACCCAGTTACTGGGTTGTGGAGGTCAGATAGGCAGTCGCTCCATGTAAAATACTGGTATTCAGCTGCATCTGGTTAGACTGGAAGCCGACCCCAATATAGTTGGGAAAAGGCTAGGCAGATTGATTGATCTATCATTCATTTCGATGCGGAAAAATCAGAAATTCGTAGAATTTTAGTACCGGGACCCCGTTAGTTGCCAAAGATGACACAAAGTCTGAATACGCCAGAAACTGAATTCGGTCTGCACCAATTTGTACTTAAGTGTCGTCCAGCTATCAGCTGATTCCAATCTCCCGTGGTATGGCACTAAGACTGAGGGAAATGACTAATTTTCTCGAATTACACTGAGCTGCAAATTGACATTATTTACGCATCATTATGATGACCATTCGGCACTTGCAGTTTGTTCCTCGTTTTGTAAAAGTTTTGCTGTTGTCACCAACCATTTGTTATCTTCATGACTATAACAAATATTTTATAGGAACCACTCGCACAGATTAGTGACGCTAACATCTCGATGACCTTTGTACTCCGAACCAAACTACTTCTATCATTTCTTCTTCTTGACATGGTTATTTTAAATTGGCTAGCTAAACTCCGCAGACTCGATGTAAATTGATATGTATACACGATAAAATAAAAAAATTAAGAAATTTTATGGTTTTTTTTTGGGAGGTCATTTACCACTGTTGTAGCTACCCAATCCTAACTAATATTATAAATGCGAAAGTAAGTTTGTTTGTTATGGTTTCACGCTAAAACGGCTGAACGGAACTGAATGAAACTTGTCATATGGGTAGACCATGACCTGGATTAGGACATAGGATACTTTTTATCCCGATATTTTCACGATATCGAGACTTACACGGGTGATACCGCGGGGCACAGCCAGTTTAAAATAACCCAGTATGATTATGTGTGGCCTGAGACCGCGCTATTCTTCTCTCTTACAACGGGTTTTACCATAAATTAGAGCATTTATTCTGGAAGGTGTATGTGTCAATATGGATTTTAAAAAAAAATAGTCAAATAAAAGTAAATGGTGGTCGTAAGCGCTACTGCAGAGCATGAGGTCCTGGGTTCGATTCCCGGGTCGGGCAAAGTGTTATTGGGTTTTTCTATCTGGAATTTCTCAGTAGCAGCCCGGAGCCTGGATTTGTGCTCGGTTGATGGCAATAGGCTCGCCCCCTATTACATGGGACTTAAACATACCTGGCGAAATATGGGTGTACCTACTACAGGTACACCTCTGCCCAACCCTCCGGAGAAACAAGGCATGACGTTATGTTGTTGTTATAATTATGTATTAAAGTAGGCGCATTTAGAATTATTATTAAATTAGAAAGAAATAATTCTCTTGAAAAACCCTTCTAATCTGCTTACCTACCAACAGAAGCTACCGTGAACTCGACGATAAAATTCCATCCCACTTTCGTACATACATAGGTACAATCGCGTACACAAGTATGAACAAACTATATGTACAGTCGCATCGTAAATCAAGAATCGAGCATGCAATAACGTGCGAGGCACGCCTTGACTTTGAACTTGGACTGTCGCGTATACAAGTGGTTTGTGTAATTATTCAATAACAGGAAAATTGGTGATTATTTTTATGGAGCTGTTTTTGTAAAATAACCTTGTTTACAGAGTTTTTGACACTTGAAACTTGTTTTTGCAGAAATCTTTAAAAAAAAACTTATCAAACGGTATTTAATGAATTTACCTATACTATCCCACTACTGGCCAGATTATCTCCTAATTTCTTTCTAAAAATACCCATCTTTATAACATAATTATGGCTATTAGATCGAGTGTTGCGTTTGTAAATAAATGCACTATTGGCTGACAACAAGCAAAACAGGAATTTGACCACATCTTTAAAAATACCTTACGTATGTAAAAGTTGTCATAGTTACAAGAAAGCTAATTATCTGTTCGAGTTGTCCGACTTGCGGCGTACACAACGATATCTAATACTTTGTTAGTAATCTAGGTAAGTGCTTTGTTCTTGGATGTTGGTATAAAATTCCTTTACTTCGCAGTTATTAAATTATAACGTGATAAGGTCAATAACTTTTCAATGTTTACAAAAATTATACCTATTTGGTTTTGGCTTCTTTACATTTATTTATTAGCTCCCTGAATACTTCTTTCTCGAGTCAGATCTTATCCATTTTTCTATATGATCGACTAACATCGATAGTGTAAAATAATCCTAATCCTTACTCTATTAATATAATAATAATATTATAAATGTGAAAGTGAGTTCGTTTGTTTGTTACGCTTTTACGATAAAACGGCTGAAAAGATTTGGATGAAATCTGGCACATGGATAGACCATGACCTGGATTAGGACATAGTATACTTTGTATTCCGATATTCCCACGGGATCGAGACTTGTGTGGGGCGCAGCTGGTAATAAATAAATAATTTATTTGCACCAAACACTTGCATCATTTTTATATTTTATAAACCTGCCAAACTGCGTGACTACCCGACAGTTTGTCTTCGTCTTAAAACATTTGGTATAAACAATCTCATTAAACATCTAAGTAGCTCATATGTTGCGACCATTTCATTCAGCGGTTCAGATTTTTAATTTTAATTTAATCCCCAGTATTTGGCAGTGTTTGTTGTGATTTTTTTCCATTTATAGATCTATCTATGCCTTAAGTGCTTTTGGTAAAAAGATTTAAGGTGAATCCGCAGTTGCAGCCCGCGAAATTCAAATTTAAATAATTATAACTAAGTTAGATTTGTTTAACTTAGTTATTAATGTTTCCAATGATTATAACTCTGTAAATAAGTTGTAAATTGCAAACGACTTAAGAAAATTTTAATTTCGCGGGCTGCATCTGCGAATTCACCTTAAGAACATACTTTTCTTTTGCCGATCTTTGATATCATGAGTATACAATTAACAATACCCGAATTATTATAAGCTCAATCTTTATCCTCCAATACCTTTAAATACAACAATAACTCATCCTTTCAATACCTTCCTTTCACGTCCTCCTTACTTCAATAAAGATTAATACAAACGCTTATTTTAACAAAAAGCTTTACCTTTCAACAATATATCATTTCACTTTGCGTGTAACTGTACTCAGTCGGCGGTATTCGCAGAAGCAAAAGTAAGAGCAAACCAATTTGACATGTATGTATGTGTTTGTGTTCCGAGCCCAAAAAATGAACGCACGGTTAGGTACACATGGTTGTGTTTAATCGATTTGGACTTCGGTTATATTCAGACGGTACTGCGATTCCGGTAGAAAATATGTAATCTCTTTTTTTCATACTATTTCTAGATAATTTAGAAGTTTGTGTTCTACGGTTAGAAAGACTTGGTTGTATAGGATTTTTGTTATATTATCTCCGGTTAACTAGTCTTAGCATTAAGGTGTTTATTTATTTAATACTTACAAATGTACAGAGGCGGATTTAATGCCACAGGCATTAAGTCATTAAATGCCTAACAGAGGTAGGTGCAATAATGAAAATTGTGGTGTTTAGTTTAGTAGAAGTCGGTGAAAGTAGGTACCTAACATTTCAATCTACAACATATTTTTTTGAACGTTTTATATAGATGGAACTTTTTGTTTAAATGCTGTAACAAAACGTCCTACAGCATTGATTCTAAAAAATCTTGTTTGTAAAATGTATCTTTGTGATCACATTTTTAAGTTCATAACTAAATAAATTAATACTTTTAAGAAAGAAAATAAATTTATTTAACACAGTCTAAAAAGCACATAATTTATACAGCAGATCAAAAATAAAAAATAAAAATGTCTCAGCTGGACCTGAGAGTGTCATGTGACGGATGTAAATCAGTTTTATAATGTAACGTGTGTATGCATACTTAAATAAAATAAACTTGTGTCAGATTAAAAAAAAAATAACGAATATGTAGGTACATAAAATAATGTAATTGTGCATAAAATATACACTAACACTTTTTACCTCGATAATACAAAGTAATAGTAGGTATTTTAAAATAAAATCCATTGATAGCTTGTACATTTCCGGGGCGCGGGCGCATACTAGTATGAAATACGAAATTATTATTTAATTCCTAGTTGGAAAATAGGAGGAAAGTGAATTTAACCGAGCAAACATGAGTTGTTGTAGAAAATTTAATTTTTGTCATGACACATCACAAAAACTAAATTTTCTAAGATAAAATATGTGGCAGTCAGCGGGGGCTACACACAGTAGGTACTGTGGGAAAGGTATTCAATATTAATTCACGGAATCGTTTTACGTATCTACATTTTTTTTTTATGTTTTTGTTTTTTAACGTAAAAAGATTTCGTGACATACGCAATTTCAGCCCTTCAGCCAACTCTTACCGTTTTTTTTGTCATTGTTTTGCCATCAACTTATAACGGACTCGCGAAGGTTGTGTTAAAACGATGCAGGTTAAATAAAGACTACAGTACCTACGTAAATTCAAATATCGCCATCTTGGAATCGAACACAAAAGGAAACTTAAGTTTTGTTTTACCTACCTAGCAACCTACTCATTACAGGAAATATAAAATAGGTTTTAGGGTTCGGTGCCCGAAGGGTGCCAAACGGAACCCTATTGCTAAGCCTCCGCTGTCCGTTTGTCTATCAGCGGACTGTATCTTATGAACCGTAATAGGTACACACTTGAAATTTCCCCACATTGCCGCTATATCAACATAATAACATTTTAATAAAGTAAAAAATTAAACCCCTTTAATTTTTAACATACTTTTTTTTTATTACTATTTAAATTTTATTTTTATAAAAAAATCAGCTGTTCCGTGTAATTTGACGAGTTATGCGAACATATATGTAGGAAACAGCTGACTTTTTCGCGATTTCTGGTTTGGTCCCATAGTAGAAGTGGTTCATAATGATGGGTGTCACGTGTTTAAGTACCAGTCACCCTTGTGAGTTTGAAAGTATGAATTAGTATGGATGATCGTTTATTTTGATCTACAATGTGCCCAGGTATAATAATAATTAAACATCTCGTTAAAACTCTCCTTTGTCTCCAATTAGAAATATAATGAGACGTGTATGCAGTGCTCACTACAATGTTTCGAATTCATACAAAAGGAATCTTATTTATACTAAGTATAGATTTTTTTTATACAACCTACCTTCATCCATTGTAACACTAACGAGTTCCACAACAGCTGTGAACATGGGCAAGAGGTAATGGGCAATAAATACAAACTGTACACGAGGACGTTGGGGCTATGAGTTAGGACTGGTCCACGGCTGCATTCCGTAGAGGAGTGATGGCGAAGCAGGGCCGTCGGCAGGAGTTCAGAAAGAAAGGTTTAAGGAAGTGGGTAAAGCAAACAAGTTCTTAAGAGTTCTAAAAATAAAAGCAAGAACTCCTAACAATATAGCGTTGATTTCTTGGGATGTGACAAGTAAAATTATATTAAAATTTCTAAAACCCCCGTCACAAACATTTCCTCATTTCTCTTTCCCACTACATCACCAGACCCTGTTCATCACATATCCTTAACCTATTCACCGAGACCATTCCAATGAGCCCAAACACGATACCTGTGCTGTAAGTTGGTAAGGGAGTTGGGTATCCTGCAAATTCCAGGTGATGCTGCAGCATCAGTTCAAGGTTATTCTACTATCATTGAAGTAACAGAACACCTTATTTCAAATCGATCAGACCTGTGGAAGACGCTGACATCCATTCATCAACTAGCAAAGATCTTCAAACGGCTGAATCGATTTTGATAAAACATCTAAGAACCATTGCTAGAAAACCTGCTTTCAAATTAAAAAGAAACCGTTCCAATCGGTTCATCTGTTTTAAAGATGCGGTGCCACAGACAGACACACACAGCGGTCAAACTTATAATACTCCTCTTTTTGCGTCGGGGGTTAAAAATACCTACAGCCCCAACGTTTCCCTTTTCTTTGAATGTTAATACAAGAGATTCTGTGAGATTGCCACTCAAAATGTAATCAGTTTTTTTTGCAATAATTTTTACACGCACGTTGTGCACGCATTGGGCTCCTTCACCAGGTTTTCATCAATAAGATATTCTTACAGTAGGTACCCAGTAAATTCTCTTATGTAGATTAGGATAATTGTATGCAGCATTTTCGCTACGAAGAGTTTTAACCAAACTCGCACTATTCATGGAAAACCAAAAACTTAAATGGGTTCTACCTACTGAATTTTGTAGCCGATGCTCGTATAGTGTCAAAAATATTATTAATATCACGTTCATACTATTTTGAATAAGAAATAGGTACACTCGTGACTTTAAACTGATACCATGTGTCTTTTATTCACACCTTCTTTTATTCATTTTACCGTCGTAAAATTGCAGACACAAGATATTTGAACGTTATTGCTAACGATGGTAACGCTTCGGCAATCCCATTGATACTGTTTCCTCAAATCGGCCACCCAATAGACATTTTCTAATCCTTTCTCCTCTTGTTAAATCCCACTAGTACCTACTCGTATCAATATGAATGAATCTGATCTGTGTCTGTTTACAATATAAACTTTTACCACTTATGCGTGCATGCATGCATTCAACATGTAGCCGCTTTAAGCAGCTGAAAGTTGTACTTTCCACCCTTGATGCCTCAGAGAATACTCAGCATTGATTTGAATTGATCACGAGTGGAGGTCAATGATGAATAAAGAAAAAAATACCTATGATTGGTACTTAGTACGAAACCAGCGCAGCCAGCCTTGCTACCAACCTAATCAATTGACATAAAAGTGTTTTTGTTATTTTCCCTATGGTATGATCTAGTTTCGTTTAACACTTGCCTAAAATGTTGAAGTCAATTTCCAGTTTCCATAATGTTACAAAAACTCAGTATTACATTCACTGGTTAGATGATTATCAGACTTCGGTTTCTGACTTTCTGACATGGGCACTCATAGCACAACAAGATCGATGTCGAAGTGATTTCTCCATAATGTTAGAGCACTGCGATGATGGACCCATACCCAAGGACTGACAACGATATACGGAACTTAACCTGCGAACCAATCTATCTGCCTCCGCCTGGTGATAACTTAAAGAAATAGCTATTAATATTACTCAATCATGCAACCACGGGTACAGTAGTTTACGCATTTGCGAGTAACAGTGCAGTTCAACTCAGAAGAAGAAGATTCTTCTCTCTTTCTAAATAGAATGAGTCTATTGTTACTTGATTATGAATAAATAATAATAATAAATTAGGACTACAATTTTATTTCAACTCTTTATTATTTAGTGGCTTTTGTGAACATGATAATTATTCAGATTTGTTACAGTTGTAATAATCATTTCGTTTACAATAGGTTTTTATTTTTATTATTAATTTATTTATCTTTTTATAGATTCTTTTCTATTTTGTGAATCTGAGAACGCTGTAGGCTTAGTGGACTGTAGATTTGTTGACCATCGTCATTTTGTTAAGTACCTGGTACTTGTTGCTTTCAACAAACAGTGTTACAGTGGGTTACAGTGTTATTAGGTATGGGAGGACAGTGTAGGTCTTTACCTACACTGTCCTCCCATACCTAATAACACTGTTACTTGAAAATATTGTAAAAGTCAATTATTTTTAAAAGAATAACCGTGGAGTTTCATGCCGGCTCTTCTCCATAGGAAACGACCAATTGGAACCGTGCACCTAGCTTCTGACGTTTCATAAGTGCCCATGTAGGTTTATGTGAAATAAAATATTTAGAATTAGAATTTTGAATATTTTGTATTTTTTTTTTTTTGTTTTAACCACTACCGGTAAGCTCTTGAACTATATCTCACCTGATGGTAAGTGATGTTTAGGCCGAAGATGGGAGCGAGCTTCACCCGGAATCCTCAATCACAGAGGAACTGGCTATCTTACCTCTAACTGCCGAAATACAATAATGCTGTTAACATTGTTGTTATGGCCACAGACTTAGATAAGTTGCAGGGCATTTTTCATGCTAATGGGACCTGACGACGGCCCTGGCAGTAGGGCAATGCTCTCCAGCGCTTAGAATAAAAAGAGGTTTGTCTATTTATAGCCAGAGTTTTCTCGTACTAACAAATTTTATAAATAGCCTCTTTTATGATTCTACTAACTTACTGCCTGCTACATTGATTAGACGTGGGATCGTGATAAGCATACTGCATTAATATATCTTTACTAATCTATACTATAATAATAATAAGGTACTTCACGGACGCTACTTCCAGGCCCTACATAGAACTGATGTAGATTTACTAGCGTCCGTAGCCTGGTTGCGTTTTGGTGACCTCTTTGGGAAACCGAAGGTTTTTTCTGTGCAATTATGGACCAAGTTATGATGACGAACAATTACCGGAGATTCATTGTGAAGGACAGCACGGTTTACATTTGTCGGGCATGCCACCGTCCGACAGTGATTTCATTAGAACACGCTACCTAGACAAAAGTCACTGTTGAATTTCCTGCAATTTATTACCTGAGCCCCTAGACGCCCCCATTTGCCCTAATTCCAAGAATTGTTTTTTACTAATGTCAACTACTGATAGGGTAATGAAGGCAGTATAAAAAGAAAGGGTTCGCGCTTACCGAAAGAAACATTATAAGTCAGTGTGTTTTAAGGTTTTTGAAAAATATTAGTGATGGATCTTCAAGATAAAGGTATGTACTTTACAATTATAATTAGTAAATGGATATACTTTAACCGCACTTTTTTTAATACCTCGAGTTTAAATAATTTTGTTAGTTTTTGACGATTTTCTGTATTCATCGGGCTAGGATAGCAGTGATAGCCTAGTGGTGTGACCGTCGGACTGCCAAGTCACAGGTCTCGAGTTTGAACCCAAGGCACGCACCTCTGACTTTTCGGAATCATGTGCGTATTGTATAATTATCACTAGCTTGAAAAACGGTGAAGGAAAACATCGTGAGGAAACCGGCATGCCTGAGAGATATTTCTCGACGGCATGTGAAGCCAAATCAGAGGCCCATGGGCGACTTTAAAACTCTGACTCCAGGTTAGTCCGCTCCACCCAGAGCGGGAGGAGTCATTTGATGATTTTCCACCCAAAAAAATGCACTAACCACGCGAAAAGAAGAAGAAGATCAGACTAGGAAGTACTTGTAACACATGTACCCGGGCTAGAAATTATATACAATCATAGCCATATCTATAAACTTTAAAATTTTAGCCTGCACACTTGAGTACAACTTTGTTTTTTGTCTGTTTTCAGAATACGAATTCTCAGTCTCAAAAATGGAGTTTTTTGATGAATGGCAGAACATCCCAAATAGAACCGTAATAGTAGACTATTTGATTTTCTATCGATGAAAAATGATTTTGTAAATACATATTAGGAAGCATCTAAGAGGGAAGTCAAAATAAAAATTGGAAGATTGTCATCCAAGTTGACAGAAAATTGGCAAAGTTCTGGGAAGCAGTGCGATAGAGTGAAATTTTGGGTAAATTTTAGCTATAGGTAAGCTCTCCTACTCTATACACAATTGTACCTAACTCTGTAGGGAGAATTATATTATTATCCAGTTCCGGGATATCACCATTTCCTATTTTAAGCAACAGGTCTGAGAACTGTCCGGCAGTAAAATCTCCCTAAGATGGACTCTCATATTGTTGGTAAAGCTCAGTTTTGTCACTGGAAGCCACAAATGAGACCGCTTCACGCACGCTTTAACTTCGTCCGCTCGCACTACTGGTAAAGTCTGCCGAAAATCTCCTGCTAACAATATAGTAACTCCTCCCATTTGACAATTATTATTCCTAATATCTTGTAAAGCTATATTTTGTGCTTCGAAACCTCCTTCATGAGCCATAGTAGGTACTCCCATCCCAAACAATTAATATTCAAGAACAAATAAAATTATAATTTCGAATTCTAATCCGATTTAAATATTAATTTATATTTGACTTTCCAATTTTAAAGAGTATTGCATTGCACCAAGCTTTTATGTGAGTTCAACGTTTTTTGAATAAAATCAGATTGAGTTTTCAAACATGTGTCAAAATATATCTGCCTGCGCCTGGTGACAGGGACCATCACGGGACACTGCTCGCTAAACAAACACTTCCACACAATAGGCATAACGGACAGTCCTCTGTGCAGGGCGTGCATGGAGGCTGAGGAGACCGTTGCGCACGTGCTCTTTGAATGCACGGGCGTCACCCAGATCAGAATAAACACCCTCGGGTCACCCAGATCATACACAGATGTTCTAAGCAAACCAGGAGACCTAATCAACTTCTGGAGGGAGGTGGGCTGGTTGGAATAACCCCCCAAACGGCCGCTATGGCCCACGCACAATGGTCCACCTGACGGACTGAGTGCGGAAACCAAACCCCATAACATAGAACATAAGGTATGTGAAAGAAAGGTAACGTCTCTGAATGGCTTCAATTAGACTATCAGAAGACGGAAGACCTACTGGCGTATATTGCGTAACATATATCACACAATGCTTCTAAACAAACTCTCGCATACACACACTCACATCAGTGATCACACACATCTGTTAAAATTAAATAACTTATGAATTACATTATAGAATAAGAATTACCGAAAAACTATCCTAAGAATATTGTAATGTATTCGTATTTTACAAATCGAGAGCAGCGGTGGCCCTTGTTGAAAGACCTACACTGTCCTCCCATACCTAATAACACTGTTATTTGAAAATATTGTAAAAACCAATTATTTTTAAAAGAGTAACCGTGGAGTTTCTTGCCGGCTCTTCTCCATAGGAAACAACCAATTGGAACCGTGCACCTAGCTTCTGACGTTTCATAAGTGCCCATGTAGGTTTATGTGAAATAAAATATTTTGAATTGAATTGAATTGCCCAGTGGTGGCGGCCCCGACTTACGAACAGTAAGTCGTGGGTTCGAACCCAGACAGGCGCATTGCTTTGTGTAATTTATTTCATCACCACTGCTCTCAAAACGGTGAAGGAAAACATCGTGAGGAAACCGGCATGTCCTAGAACCAAAAATTCGAAGACATGTGACATCTACCAATCACATCAAGGCACGCGTGGTGGATTATAGCCCACTCCCTCTCATTGAGAGGAGGCCGTGTCCCTGCAGTGGGAACGTTATAGGCTGATGATGATGATGATTCGTATTTTATTATGTGATACTTCCTGTGGCTGAACACTGTTTCCCATAATACAAGCTCAAGCTTAGCTTGGGAATCAGTAGCAGTACCTTTTGTGCAATACATTAATACGTTGCATGTCTTAGATTACTCTAAGATGAGATGAGTGTATTAACTGGCGAGAATAAAACATTTTTGTTTTTTCCTTTATTTCCCTTTATTACATATTAATTATATTTTTAAATATTAGAATAAAAAAAATATAAAAACATTTAAAAATATAAAATATTTTATTTTAATTTTTGTTAGTTTGTTTGTACCGAATAAGCTCCGAATCTACTGGACTGATTTAAACCATTTTTAAGAAAATCGCAATATTGTAACCCAAAGTAGCATAGCTATAAAATCATTATTTGGCGTGCGCTGAGAAAACTATTGATGATACATGAAAAATATATACTACGTGATTAAAGTACTCATTAATACCTACAAAAACTCGGAATATATCTAACTATCATAGATATATTATAGATAAGTCACAATAGCAGCTATTGTGTTCCAAAATTTTATTAGATCGCCGCCGGTTAAACAAAAGTTGGTTACATTCGTAGTATTAATTCTTATTAAAATAAATAGTTTTATCATCAAGGGTATTTATGTAGGAGTAAAATACTTTTTTCACTTCTCATGCTCTGAAAGTGCTTATTAGTGCAGGATATAGGCTGCACAAAATCGAATTTTGTGCACTAGAGCATTAACGTATCTATATTAAGGCAAAGAAAATGAGCCAAACAGCCAAACACAAAAAGAAGTTCATAGATAGAATTCGTTATTTTATAATATTTACACTAATTTATTTGCCTTATGTGTTTTTTAAGGCATAAATACTTGAATTTAAATTCAAGTACCGTAGGTTATTTAATTAATTTAAGAAAATTATTATTACAAAATTAATTTAATAGTTGGCTGTATAGGTCTGCAGCCCAAGTCTAATATCAATGTCGTTTAATTTTACTTTGAATTTTAATTAAAGAAATGTTATGTAATGAAATGTATGTACTACTGTTTTATTTCCTCGCAATCGAAGTGAAAAGCAGATTTTATAACTCGTGCACAAAACCATTTTAAAATGGTTCATTTTGTGCACATGTTGTAAAATCTACTATTAATTCATTCGAATCGGACATTAAATTTCGAAGTTATCATGAGTATAAAAATGCAATACGCGAACCGTTCGACCCCGCCGCGACGTTCTCTACTCTATAGTACGTTAGGTTAGGTGAGGTTAATTGCTGCGAGAAGACACGGCACAGCATACACTGGCAGAATGTACCGCATGGGAGGAGCCACGCCGTACCCTCGTATCAGAATTTGGAGACGACCTGTCGCTGTTAGTTATCGCCCGTTCGATGGTCGGGAGCGCTGAGTCGTGGTATGCGGTTATCTCCTTCTGTGAAACCGTCATTTCGCAGAAGGAGGCTGCGGCAAGGGAGAGGGAGATTGAGACCACTCATCTGATCCATACCAGGCGGACCGGGCATCGTCGGAGGGTGGACAACGCCCTCTATCAGCCCCCGTAAACAGGTCCGGAGGGACGAGGGACTTGGGGACGATCGCCGCCCCCCTTCCAGAAGGACCCGAGGTGGCGGTGCGTAGTGTTCCACGCGCGCCCCTATTTGTCATCGTGGGGAAGTCTCCCACTTCGCTCCTCCCGCGGGCATGAGGTGGCCCGCAAAAGCGCCAGTCGGGGATCATGTTACGCGCACAAGATCTCATGATCCCCGGTCTAAGAGTGGGGAGGGAACACCGAAAAAAAAAACGTGGGTACGAGTCAGATGCCGCAAGTACCTATAGTTTTTAGAATTTGGTATGTTCCGGATTGGCGCAAAAATTACTGAACGGATTTGGATGAACATTGGCACACATATAGTTTATAACCTGGATTAACACATAGGGTACTATTAATCCCGGTGTAGGGGGTAATCTCCGGAACTACCAGTCAGATTTAAAATAATCTTTTTGCATTTGATAGCCCAATAATTCTTGAGGAAGGTTACAGGATTTAACATCACGCTATAACGTTAGGAGCCGAGCAAAAAGAAAAAGATGTCAGAAAGAACGCTAAGCGAATGAAATAAAGCGTGCGGGCGACAGGACGCGACGCGTTGGTCGGGGGCCGAAATTTCACGCGTACGAAGCCGCGGGCCGAAGCTAGTGAAAAATAAAAACTGTAGGAATTTAAAACTACCTCGTTGGTCTAGTGGTCGCAAGCGCTACTGCTGAGCATGAGGTCCTGGGTTCGAATCACAGGTCACGCAAAGTGTTATTGGGTTTTTCCACCAGAAATTTCTCAGTAGCAGCCCGAAGTCTGTATTTGTGCTCGGTTGATGACAATAGGCTCGCCCTTTTTTACATGAGACTTAAACATGACTGGCGAAATGTGGGTGTACTATAGGTACATCTCTGCCTAACCCTTCGGAGACATACAGGCGTGATGTTATAGTATCGATAATCAGACTGGTAATTGCAGATGCTACAGAAATACTTCAAATATTATTTTTTATGCCTATGAAAATAGTCTTAAATTCATCCATTACAAAACCATTAACTACTTACTTTTATGGTATAAAGATTCCAAAGGGTTTGCACCTTGAATGAATTGAAATGAAGAAGCCATCAAAAAGCTATTCATAAAAAAAACTGTGATATAACAATTGATCAAAATCGGTCAAGTAGTCTCTGAGCCCACTTCTTACATCAAGTGACTTTCTACGTACTTGACACGTTCTACTCCCAATAGAATAGATTCGATGCGACCTTTTAAATTATGAGTACATTATGTCACTAAAAATACGGTTATTAATTCTCGGAGAATATCAGAACTTCAGACTTAATGACCAGAGTTACTTACCTCAAGACTTTATGAAAACCACTGCTGTACCCAAAGTGAAAACCAGAACCGGTGATGTGTCCAGTCTGTCTAATTACCGCCCAAAATCACTAGCAACCATATATTATCAAAAAAAAACGAAAACCTGATTATGAAACACTTAAATGAAACGAACATTCTTTCACTTAGCTATCTTTGCTCTAAAAAGTACTATCCATAACTACATTAGTAGAAATACAACAGTATACGCATGTTTTTTGGACCTCAGCCGAGCTATTAATCATAATATACTAAAACAAGCTGAGACAAACCTATGTGGCGAATAAAATAGTAGACCTGTTTGTATACTGGTATAACAATCTCAGAAAACTCATTTCCCTATGTGAGAATGATGCAGTTCGACACCAATTAACCTATAATGTTTAAAAGACAGAAGTAATGATTTTGAAACACGGCAATGGCTCTAATAAGATCTTGCCACAATTACCTTGTGTGGCTCCAAATAAAAAATAGTTAGTCATTTAAGTCCACTGCTGAACATAGGCCTCCCACAATGATTTCCAATTTCCGATTTTTGGTCGGCCGGTTGGAAGCGACCTGGCGGCTTCCTGCGACCTTTATTAGGTCGTCTGTCCACCTTCAAACTCAAACTCTCAAGCATTTATTTCAATTAAACAAGCACTTTTGAATTGTCAAGGGGTCAGTCAGTCAGAAATATGAAGCTAGTTGCCCATTCCAAAGCGTAGGTTCCTATGGAGAAGAACGGGCACGCTTTTAAAAAAAAAAAAGAAATCTTTCAAAATATTGTTTACATCATTCATGTTGAAATTATACATGTGAGAACAATGTAGAAAGACGTGCACGTAAATACCGTCCGTAATAAAAAGATAAAAATAATTCAAAAATTAAAAATAAGCCGTGGCAGATAAGAGATGACCAGTCCCTACTGATGGCACCCGTTCACGAACATGACGCATGGATCAGCACCGTTTAGCTCAACCATTTTGAAGGGAACTCAACGATCCAACACACACGCCACCACCAGCGAGACATTTGAGTGAGCATGACATACTCTTAGCCGCCAGGGCATATCAAGTCAATGAAAGAGGTACCCAGTAAATGGTAGCTTTATAAAAGGTACATGGTCAAAGTGCTCACACTTGTGCTATGCAATTACACAATAAAAAAGAGATTGAAGTTATAACAATTCAATTAAATTCGCTCCAACAATATTTTCGAATGCTAATCAATTTAGTTTATGCGCCCTTGTGGAGCTGGACCAGCGTTAAGCCAAGCATTTTTGTCAGCGATATAATCCCCCAGCTTATAATATGCTTGGCAGCATAGTGTGCGTAGTGTGCCTTGTGGGTGGACGTCTACGCTGCGCTTGCCGGTACGTGGCCTCCATTCCAGAACCTTTCTGCCTTATCGGCCGTCAGTTCTGCGCGTCAGGCCTATGTTCAGCAGTGGACGTCCTATGGCTGAAATGATGATGATGATGAGTCAATTTAAGTATCGGACACATCTAAACGGAAAATTTCAAAGATGACGATGACCTGGAGAGGAAAAGATGTAGTAATATATAGAAGTAGCAGGCTAAATAGACGTTCCTTCCATTGCTCGAAGCAAGTAAAAATAACTCTGTTCCAGGCTTACTGTCAGTCGTTCTACCACCAGTTAACTTTGGTACAAGTACACGAAGAGTGCATACAATAACTCTTCGTGTACAATATAACGTGACGTTTCGGGTCATGCTCAACCTGCCCTGGCGGTGTAGTGCGACTGAGATGTTTGCTGAGAACAGAGTAACCGACTTCTTTGCGCTCATGGGGCAGCTCAGGGCTTCGTTCTTTTCGCGTGTGGTGACAAGTAAAAATAGTATTGTCAAAGCAGTTTTTCATACTGTGCATTTACTGAGGAAGACAAAATAAATGTACTCATCAATGTTATGGGGTACATTTGTTTTGGCTTCCTTGGTGTCAAATGATGGGTTGTTTTATTGTTATTTTTCTTTACTGTTTATTTTAAGTTCGTTTGTTTAGTATAACTTTTGTTTTGTTTTTTTTAGAATAAGTTTTCAATTTTCATTTTATGGGTGCTAATGCCTGAAATAAACGATTAATAATAATAAAATAATGGCCTGATTTGTTGCCACCTTGTAATAAAGTCTAAACGTTCTCTAAATTTTCTTATTGTATCCAAAAGTGTTCTTAGGTATGACATATGTTTAACACATGAATAACGTGTTTTTATTATTATATCAGACTATAAGAAAGTGAAACGGACTTGTGTAAAGTGCAATAAACACTATTCTAAGTTTTAAAATAATTATCACGTAAAAAATTAAGTTAAATTAAAATTGATTATTAGTTTTGAAGGCTAGATTGTAATTGATTAGTAGGAACCTGGTTCCTTCTAAAAAAGCTTTTTTTTTTTGACAAAAAAATTATACGATCTGTTCGTCTGGAAACACCTTTACAATCAATTCTCAAAATCTAACTTATCCTTTTTGGATTATTCCATTGTTTCCATAAGTTGTCGTCGTAAACCTTGTCCCCTTGGTAACCCCGGCCCGTAACAAATAAAGACCATAAACCTAGGGTTTTCTAAGACTGCGGTGGCCGCCACACTGCCTCCGCAATTTACCGTTGAATCACGTCACTGAAACGAGGGCGTTTTTCGACAACGTAAATCAAACGCCATTGCCATCATTTTCATGACGGCCGTTACTGCGGCCGTCATGTGGCGGACTTCGCTCTTCTAGGAAACCGTGGCTTAACACCCAACTTCGGTATTGAGCAGAAACTCTACTTTAAAATTTCTTATTTTTTATGCAAATAAATTTGGAACTTCCCGTGCTTTTTTAGCGTTTGTCAAGTTCTTAAATTCAAATTCTGAATTCAAAAACCGTATATGTCACAAAAAAACCGTTTCTGAGCAATGCTAATGCAGCTGAGCTGTCAATTTAAAGCAATTCAATTTAAAATTGCCATACAACGTGGCAAAGCCACCAAGTCTCTTGAGTAAATTACCAGTCGAGAGCGATGCAGATTAATATTTCGACGCCATGTTTTAGTTTGTTAGTAGTTCTAGTCTAATTAGGATATTATATTTTTATTTAATTAATTAATTAGCTACCAGTTGTTATTTACGTACCTACATTTTTAATCTCAATTCTGAATATAGAAACATTATTTAAAATTTAAAAAATAATAATAACCAGACATGAATGTCCCAATTGCCCCAATTTTATTGAATCTTTACTTATCTATCGCTTCAGCAGTAGGCACAATAGGCCGTCCATTTTATATTGTGCCTTCACAAAATATAAAAGTCACAACAGCACATTGACATTGACCGGTCGAGAGGTCGCGGGTTCAAATCAAGTTCAAGTGCACAACTGCACGAAGGTCGCTTAGTGAAGACGTTTTTTTTTTTGTTAATCTATTCTTGGTATAGATTTCACAGACTCTAGAAAGAAAGTTGCACTCGTTCACACACGTATTTGACTTTGACAAAAAACACACACACGGTGTTTTTTGTTGGTTTGGTCTGTACCCACCTTTACAAACAATTCTCAAAATCGATCCTCTTATACTTTTTACATCACATACAGCAAACGGGTATAATTTAGAGTGCGGGAGGAGATTTAATCATTTTTCTCATTGCGATCGAACAGTGTTCTTTTTGAGCACCTCGTAAAATTTATGAGCTTTAATATTAATTAGTAATTAGCTGTAACTGAATGTAACTGCTTACTGCGTTATCTGTTAATTAAATATGTACGGTATGTTTAAT
The DNA here is from genome assembly GCA_963853775.1 of Xanthia togata. Taxonomy (NCBI): domain Eukaryota; kingdom Metazoa; phylum Arthropoda; class Insecta; order Lepidoptera; family Noctuidae; genus Xanthia; species Xanthia togata. The sequence goes on from OY970801.1 coordinate 3,190,284, forward strand.
TACCGTGATATAACATGTTTAAAAATAACCCTTGTCCTACAGGTTTCAATCCAATAAAAGATGTAAGTACATATTTTTAGCTTAGTCAATCTGCCTAGCCTTTTTCAACTATGTTGTGGTCGGCTTCTAGCCTAACCAGCGGCGGTCTATATAATGCCACAGTGACGGCTGTCATGAAAATAATGGCATCGGGGTTTGACTTTAAAAATCAACGCTCTGTAAACACACCAACTTACATTCATAAATAACTTTTCAGTGACGTCATTCACCGGTAAATGGTAGTCGCTATAATGGCGGCACCGTTCGTCTAGGTAGCTTTATTCTATTATAAAAAGATTTCATTTAACAAAAAAACATTTCAAGGATTAGTTCAAAAATCCAACAACGACGCAGCACCGCACCGATCGTCTGTCACCACCTTATCCAGTTCCCAAAACCGTACTTCTTGTACTTTTTACATTGCTAACAGCTAAATTTAGTACCGCTGTTGATTTAAATATATTCTGAATGGAGCTGATCTCCGATGCATGCTGTGATTCTAACTGATCGGATGAACACCTGTCAGGACTGTTGCTACGGGTTTCTGAGTGAGTACCTAAAAAAAGATTGGTGAGTTAAAAGAAAATGTAGTTCCGCGCGCACTTTGGATGCGTTTTCGTACGAATTTCACTCAAGCGTACACGTACGATTATGGTTTACGAATTGAGATACCAGATACGTTTTTCTCCGTCAAATAGAACAAATCACCACAAGTTTGTATTGTTTTCGGACGTCGGATTAAGTCGCACCCAGTTTGCGCGCTGCCTTTGTACTTGGAAGGTCGGGATCGTATTCTATTGACATATTCAGTCACTGATCGCTGTATCGGGATTCCGAAAATCACTGGTCACCTATGCTGCTAAATAGGTCTTCACATATTTGAAGATAAGATGCAAGAGGGACATATAATACTCCTATTAATAGTAATACTACTATTTATAAACGTTGCTTAAAGTTAATAACATAAGGTAACGATTATAAATAGAACTCATCACATCATACAATAACCCTTTTTACCGTCCACTACTGAGCGCTCCTACTCGTGCATTACGCGTTCAAAATCCTAGGTTATTATGATAAACATAATACTTTGAATGTAACAATGCATACCGTACCTACACATTGTTTCTCTCTTTTCTCTAGTCCTTTTTAGGGTTCCGTACCCAAAGGGTAAAAACGGAACCCTATTACTAAGACTTCGCTGTCCGTCCGTTCGTCTGTCACCTGGCTGTATCTCATGAACCGTTATAGTTAGACAGTTGAAATTTTCACAGATAACAACAAATACTAAAAACAGAATAAAATAAATATTTAAGGGGGGCTCCCATACAACAGACATAATTTTTTTGCCATTTATATAGATAATGGTGCGGAACCCTTCAAGCGCGAGTCCGACTCGCACTTGGCCGGTTTTTATGTTTTTGCAAGGCATCGTTACACATGCGCACAGTTATCTGATGTTTTTTTGTTACTTAGGTACATAGTTACGAATAATATTATATTTTATGCCTAACCTTTTCTCCCCAACTACACTGGACAGCAAATAAACAGAGCCACCCGCTACCTAGGCACTCTAATTCGATTTTCTCAAAAACTAAAAAACCTACAATATCAAAGTTGTACCTACAGAAAGTGCGTTTCATGGTGATTAAAATGAAAGGAAACTCATTGGGTTTAATCAATATTTCTGTGTTTATTAAGGATTTTACAAAGAAGAGTCGTTTTCCAGTCGTGACAATCGTTGGTAATGATATAGTGAAAAAAAAATTAAAGCCAAAAACAAAGATAAAATAAAAAAAAAAGTTTTTGATCAATATTCCGTATTCCCTCCCCTTGCTCGGATAACTGCCAGCATCCTTGTATTCTTCGACCTTACGAGCCTGACGATAAAATCTTGAGGAATTGTATTCCACTCCTCTTCAATTGCGATTCGCAGCTCTGGAAGCCTTGTTGGAGCAGGTACCCGGGCTCGAACCCGACGTTCCAGCTCATCCCATAAGTGTTCTATCGGATTCAAGTCCGGGTTTCGAGCTGGCCAGTCCATCGTACGAATGCTGACGTCACGTAGATACTGGGTCACCACATGAGCAACATGAGGCCGTGCATTATCATGCATCAATTGCATATCCTGTCCGATATATCCTGCGTAAGGTACCACATAGTCTGCGAGGATTTCAGTAATGTAGCGATGAGAAGTCAGTCCACGTGTGCGGCCCGTCGGTTCGATGAAAACTAACGCTGTATGTGCTGTTAACGAGATGCCGCCCCAGACCGACAGATCCTCCTCCATAAGCAACAGTTTCCTCGATGCAACACTGAGAATAACGTTCTCCAGGGCGACGATATACTCTATGACGTCGATCACTTTCATGTAGACTCACCCTGGTCTCATCAGTGAAGAGTACATTACTCCACTGCTCTAATGTCCAATCCCTATGCTCTCGAGCGAATTCAAGTCGTGCTCGACGGTGTGTTACCGTTTATGCTGGGCCTGTTGCAGCTCTTTTTGGGGTCAGGTTCCGTTCAGCAAGTCTCCTTCTGACGGTATCTAAACTTATGACCACTTGGCGTTCGTCACGCAGACTTTGTTGGACTTGAACTGCGTTGAGGTGGCGATTTCGCAGAACAGTAAGGTGGATATAACGATCATCTGCTGCTGATGTAGCCCTAGGTCTGCCCGTACCTGGACGGCGATCGAATGCTCCAGTCTCTAGGTATCGTCTGTAAACTCGTTGCACCGAAGATCTGCTGATTCGAAGCCTTCGAGTGACTTCACGTTGCGCAATGCCTGCTTGAAGTAATGCTACAGCTTGAGCTGCTTCTTGAGGTGTTGTATCCATTATTAATCGAAAAAAGTAGCAAAAACACACGCGTCTGAGCAAACGATGGACAAAAACTAAAGAAATGATAAGAAATATCCGACTACCCTCATTGTAGAGAAAAAGAACGCTAATTTCAAACTCTGGTGAAAACAGAGCAAATCGTTAGCATTGTGTTTGTTGCTTGATTACAATGTGAGTTGAGGGTACTTTCGAATTAATTTGTAATCATTTTAATCACCATGAAACGCACTTTTTGTAGGTATAACTTTGATAGTTGTAAGTTTTACACTTTTTGAGAAAATCGAATCCGAGTTCCTAGGTAGCGGGTGGCTCGGTTTATTTGCTGACCAGTGTATATTGGGGTCGGCTTCCAGTCTAACCGGATGCAGCTGAATACCAGTATTTTACATGGAGCGACTGCCTATTTGACCTCCACAACCCAGTAACTGGGTAATTACGATACCCCTTGGTAAGACTGGTTGTCAGATTTTCTGGCTTCTGACGACCCGTAACGACTGTCGAAGATCCACGAATGACAGCCGGGACCAAAGGCACAACGTGCTTTCCGAGGCACGGAGGAGTCTCGTTATGTAAAGATGGTCACCCATCCACAGACCAACCCCGGCAAGCATAGCTTAACTTGATGGATCGACCTGTGCGGCAGTTATTACTTAGCCACGAGCTAGGAGCTCGTTGCTAAGTAAATAGATATTTATATAGATAATGGTGCGGAACCCTTCGTGCGCGAGTCCGACTCGCACTTGGCCGGTTTTTATGTTTTTGCAAGGCATCGTTACACATGAGCACAGTTATCTGATGTGCGGCAGTTATTACTTAGCCACGAGCTCCTACATTAAAATATAATATTATTATATTACTATGGACTGATCGGCAATTATATATGATTTCATGACTCATTAATTAATATCTCTTGTCAAGAAGACAGTAAGCATATCTGATCATCTGTGGAAGGTAGCAGCACAAATAAGTATATGATATCGAAGAAACACCTAAACTATATGATGAGACAAGTGACGCCAAAATACCGAATCGGCATCACGGATCACTCCTGTGTCTGTCTGTCTGTCTGTCTAGCTGTCTGTCAGTCTGTCACAGCCAACACATGCTTCAAATCTACTAGACCAATTTAGTTGAAATTTGGTACACATATTAATCCATGTGACCCAAACACGGACGTGTAAAGTAAATAAATCAATTTTAAATATAGGGGTCACTTTTCGCGGGCAAATTGTAAAAAAATTCAAACTGTTCCGTGTGACATATCAAATGGAAGATCTTGTTGTAAAGATCTCAAATTTTAAATTGTATTTTAAACTAACTGCGCCTCGCGGTTTTAGCCGCATAAGTTTCGATCCCGTGGGAATATCGGGATAAAAACTATCCTATGTGTTAATCCAGGTTATAAACTATCAGCTATGTGCCAAATTTTATCAAAATTTGTTCAGTAGTTTTAGCGTGAAGATGAGACAAACACACACACTCACAAACTTTCGCCTTTATAATAATAGGTCTTTACCTATGTAATTGGAGATTCTTTAACCAGCATTTTCAGATTGATTTATCTGTGGATTTGGGCGCAATTCGAAAGACGTGTAAATTAAATTTCAAATTCAGTCATTTATTTGTAGATAGTTTTTTGTTTTTGTAACATTGTGGCAATGATATTATATGTAAAAAGAGGTAGATAGGTTAAAAAAGTTCCGCAAGTGGCACGTCAAAAGTTGGCTAACTAGCCACATTTTCTTCGTTTTGTCTCTTTTTCGCTCCCGATAATTACGACATGCCCTCCTACTTCCACGTGTCATATAATAGTGTGACATAGTGCCGTTTTTGAAGATAGAATGTTAGGTAGGTAACCTATCTACGTATTTTTACTTTAATATCATTGCCTTGTGGTAGTTTTTTGGCGCCATAGATAAACTGAAAATTCGTACAATTTTCGAATATGAGTTCCTGCGTGGAAATACCGCTGCGCAAACAACACGAAACATTAACGACGTATACGGGCCTAACACTGCTTGCATAAACACGGTCCATTATTGGTTCAATCGTTTTAAATCTGGAAATGTTGAGTTGAAGAACGAGCCTCGCGGTCGACCGGTAACCATTGTCGACAACGACGAATTGAAGGCGACAGAGGAAGCAGATCCAACTCAATCTACGGCTGAGCTTGCTGCGGGCCTTGGAGTTAGTGTTAAAACAACATTAAAACACTTGCGTCAAATCGGAAAGATAAAAAAGCTAGATAAGTGGGTGTCACACGAACTAAGCGACCAATAGCGAGATTTACGCGTCGAAGCAGGCATAGCACTACTGAATCGGCATAGAAACGAGGGAGTTCTTAATCGAATTGTTACCTGCGATGAAAAGTGGATCCTGTACGACAACCGTAAGCGTTCGTCTCAGTGGGTGGTCCCGCGTACAACACCAAATCAGTGCGCTAAAAAAAAGATTACTCATAGGAAAATGATGGTGACTGTCTGGTGGGCCAGTGCCGGACTTGTACATCACAGCTTCTTACCGAATGGCACAACAGTGACGGCAGATGTCTATTGCCAAGAATTGCAAACAATGATGGAGAAGCTCGTAATTCAACAACCAAGACTAGTCAATCGCTCTTCCCCATTGCTTCTCCACGACAACGCGCGAGCTCACACTTTACGACAGACCATCGCAAAGCTACAAGAGTTACAGCTGGGAGCTCTCAGTCACCCACCGTACTCACCGCACTTTGCCCCAACAGATTACTACTTTTTTCAAAATTAAGACAATTTTTTAAGTGGGAAAAAATTCAACTCCCGAGAGGCAGTACAAAACGCTTTCGCTGCCTTCATCGCCTCCCGTCCGGCAGACTTCTACAGTAATGGGATAAACAAACTGCCATCAAAATGGCAAAATTGTATAGATAATTTGGGCCAGTACAGCTGAATTAAAAAAAAATACCAAAATTTTTATATTTTAAAATTATCATACAAATCTCCAATTTCATAGGTAAAGACTAATATTAGTGTGATACTTTTAAAGATATTTAAGATAATAGAAGAAAATTTGCCATTCCCCCCTTATCAATAGTTTCGGAGATAACGGGGGGCCTTATCTCCGAAACTATTGAGCCAAAAGTTTATTAAAAAAAATACAGAACATGGTTCTTTACTCATAGATTACAGGAGAACCTAAAAGAAGGTCGTTGAAGGTCTTAATATAACATGGTAAATTTCTCAATACTGTGCGTACAAACTTACATTTGCAGTTGGAACTTAAGGGACGAAAATGTTACTTATGATCATGGGATGAATTCATCCCGACTACAGAACCCTTCATTGTGCGTGGTCTGACAACAACTTGGCCAGTTTTTTATTACAATTTTCAGTCGTCAATCGACAATAAAAATAGGACTGCAATTATCGATTCCGAGAGAATTAAAAACAAACGCCACGTGTTTTCATTTTCTAATTGATAGTGAAAGAGTAAACACTAGTGATACCTAGTACTCTTGAGTGATACCTAAGTGCCCTTTGTATGAGGCATACGTAGTGTTAATGTTCTCCATAAGTTGCCTACGTACAGGGGAATGGCAAATAGGAATGGCTATAAGTTGGTTGAAGGATTGAAAATAAGTTTAAAGACAGATTTACACTTTCCTAACACACTGTGACATTTGAAAAACTTTGTGAAAACCAATTAATTTTAAAGTAGTTATCGTGGAGTTTCCTGCCGGCTTTTCTCCTTATAAACCGATCAATTAGAAACTTGTTTGTAGCTTCTGACGTTTCAAAAAAGTGCCCATGAAGGTTATGTAAAATAAAATGTTTGAATTTGAAGAAAAATTTAACCATAGTTAAATTATTGTGAACTTGTGACTTGCATCTACTTTTTAGGATTCCGTACCTGAAGGGTGCCAAACTGAACCCTATTACTAAACCTACGCTGTCCGTCTGGCCGTCCCGTCCGTCCGTCTGTCAGCAAGCTGTATCTTATGAATCGTAATAGGTAGAAAGTTAAAAATTTCACAGATTACGTATTTCTATTGCCGCTATAACACCAAATAATAAAAACTAAATAAAGTTAAAAATTAAAGAGGGGTCTCCATACAATAAACATTTGATTTTGAAAAAAAGAAACCTAACCCTGGCATGTGGGGTGTCATTGTCTAGAGCTCATTGAGTAGAGAACAAATATACTTTTTATTTTTTTTATCTTCAAAAATTAAGAAATAGGGGGCCGTAAAAGTTGTCAGTTTAGACCATTTTTGGTACGAGCTCTTTCTTGATGGGCGGTTTTTTTAGGAATTATTATCTTCATATTTACCTTATGAATAAAAAATAAAGATTGTGTATTTAAACTGCATCAAAAAGAGCGAAGTGAAGTGAAGTATTCTAAAATTTTTACAGTACAGAAATTATTGTAAAATAAAAACACATTTTTGCAATAACTCAGTTGTTTTAAAACTTTCAAAAATAGTAAGTTGCGTTGCTTTTCTGTTTTCTCCTATACAGCGTCCTTCCCAGACATAAACCACTCATATCTAAGGATGTCAACAATGTGAAAGTCTAACAAAAACTAGCTTTTAATAAACAACATTAAGTGCAGCTTTAACATGCTAAGTTTAATATGCAATATAATTATATATCTCTAGCTTTTACTCGTACTGTTTGCTGTGGCGAGGTGAGGTAACATTTATGCCACAATAATACAGACGAAGCCACATTACATTCATGAAGTGATGAGCTGCTTCTCACACGGATATCTGCAGTGCTATTCTGTAACCATCTCACCGTGAAAACTTAGGTGAAGTGAGCTCGGAGTGAGCTGTCAGTCCCTAGCAGCAGGTGGAATGACAGCTCACTTCACGTTCACTTCACCTAAGTTTTCACGGTGAGATGGTTACAGAATAGCACTGCTGTACGTTGTCGCTTGCTCCCGCGTCACCACTCCTGTCTCTCTTCATTTATTTTGTCTGCTGAAACCAAAACTACAAAAGTATACAGGAAAGTTTAATAAAAATGGGTCGTATAGTAATAATAATAATATTAATATATATATATATATATAATAGGTCCTGGGTTCGATTCCCAGGTCGGGCAAAGTGTTATTGGGTTTTTCTTTCTGGGATTTCTCAGTAGCAGCCCGGAGTCTGGATTTGTGCCCGGTTGATGGCAATAGGCTCGCCCCCTATTACATGGGACTTAAACATACTATAAGTACACCTCTGCCCAACCCTTCGGGGAAACAAGGCGTGATGTTATGTTATGTTGTTTTATAAACATGTGGCTGTTATTTTAGTATATTGTGGTGTCTTACGACTTCCACGTGAACGAAGTCGTGCGCAGTAGTGAAGTGATAAAAGTGAAAAAAAAACATGAGGCCTATTTTATATTGACAGTACTACATATTTGACAAAAGATGACAACTGTCAGATTTTCACGATAGGTTCTGTTTATAAACCAGAAATCTTTAAACATAAACTTAAAAAATTCTCATCTGGCAACAATCACTTTTATCAGTTTTATTCTCTTCATTTTTCGTGTCGTTAGTGACTAACCTGTACCCTAACTACGTAATGCAAAATCAATCCGAATCTGAATCGTTTTGAAACAGATTGCTAATCCATTGCTCCGTAAGTTCGAAAAAAAATCTGCAGAGCAACGTAAATAACGCAATGAATATTGTTCAACTGTCAAAATGAAACAGATTTGTCGTTATCGTTTACGAAAATATGTTGCGTAATTAGATAGCTGGTGTAAGAGTTTTAAAGCCACCCATGGGCTTCTGACTTGGCTTCACATGCCGTTGAGAAATATCTGTCCGTTTCCTCACGATGTTTTCCTTCACCGATAGGGAAGCAAGTACTTAATAATTATACAATACGCACATGAATCCGATAAGTCAGAGGTGCGTGCGAGTCTTATTAATTACGACAAATATTAATTAGTGGAAAATTATATCAATTTATATAATTTCATATGATAATGTTGCGAATAATTAAATGTAATAATAGTTAATGTGTAAATTGAAACCTTGTTTTGATAACTATCAGGGTTCAGACACAAATGTGGAGCAACGCATTTTTTTTTAAATTCAAGTTATGGTTATGTGGTTTCTTTCATAATAATATTATATTGTGTTCACGTAGCAATTGTCATGTTTTAGTTTGATCGCAATATTAGCCAGGAGATGCTAACAAGTCACATATGGATTCTACAAAAATATCGTGAATTCCATTTTTAATTTTTCTAGGAGTCTTAGTCTAGGAGTTGGTACAAATTTTTCCTATTTTTACATTATTTTTGTCAAATGATGAAGTCGCGGAATTACACACATGCAACGCTTAACGAAGCAGACAATTATTGGATTGTTTTTGTAATTGTATAGGTTTAATAATAGCATCTTTGCGAAGTTTATTAATAACTGTATAGACAGCTGTGCTACTGGGGAAGTTTGTTGCGCCACTTCTTCTTCCCAGCAAAAGCACTAGGAAGTGGTGAAGGGTGGGCGTTTTGGGGACTGTCTTATGTAATTTTGACGTTCGAAAAGTGCTGATTCTCAGCCTAGTTTGAATAAATGACTTTTAATTAATTTATTTTTTTAATTCATAGGTTCAAATTTCTGTACTTATTATAAGAGCCGTTTCCCCGATGGGGCTTCTCATCGGCAAAAATTAAGAATTTCTATATAAAATTTCATCCCCTATTTACCCCTTTAGGGGGTGACTTTTCAAAAATCCTTCCTTTTAATGCCCACTTTTGCTATTTAAGGAACTGTGCAAATTGTTACACCTATTAGAACAAACATATTAAATAAGCAACGATAGCAGTACGTCGAGATACGTCCTTTTAGCATGTTCACAAGTATAAGTAATTAAGATCAAGTTATTGGAACCTCATATAACAATGGAATCTAATCACCTCCTATTCAAATAAAACTCCAGTAAGTTATGACAAAGCTATCCCCAAGAAATAAAACACAAATTGCTCATAACAGCGAATATTATATTTAAATGAGTAAACCGAGAACATATAGGAAATAAGGTAATACTTAGCTTCTTAATCAGAATATCTTACACAAATTATATTTACTTAGATATATTTTTCAATGCACCCAGAAGAAGAAATAAAAATGAACTGCCTCAAAATCCTCCCGGCAAAACCCAAAACACTTCGTTATTCTTTATTCTTTCAAATCTTCAGTCCTGATTGGTTCGCGGTGATGGCGGGCTGATGGCGTCTCCCTATTGGTCGACGCCCGACGTTAGTACCGCAAACATCCACCGATAGCAGCACCTTTGCTTGGCGACAGCTGTTGCGTGATGACAACCGCTAAGTGTTTCTATGCGGTCCGTCTCGCCATCTAGCGCCTAGTGTGCGGAATATTCACACTCGTCCATCCTGACGCCTTTGCGACTCTGCAAAGGAAGAGAACAAAAGACTATATGTAATTGTTCAAAAATAGCAAACCCAGTCCTAAAAAAAGAAAAGAAAACTCAATTCTATGAACCGTAAAACAATATTTGGTCCATACATAATAAAAAGCACATCATAGCTATGTCCTTTAAATGAATCATTATCAATCATCAAGTCAAATCATTCCAAAAGTAAAAAGATAAGTATCTACTTGTTTACCAAAACCAGTTTCCAAAAATACCCATAGATTTACATCAGTGAAAATACCATAATTTTCCAACCCATAACATTTCACAATCGCTTTCAAAACATTTCCGTCAGTAACTCCAATTTTAAACCATTCAATTAACATAATAGTTCCGATCACAATCCAAATTATTTGTACCATTACATTATTCCACTCATCAAAATTAGTATTAACCTGATTTTTCCTGGAATTCATTAAAGTTCATCCTTCAAGCAAGTCGATTAATTCCTCCGTGCTGTCCACTTCTGTATCATTTGAACTAGCGCCCGAATCATCCTCCCTCTGAAAAGGTTTTAACGAGTCCGACGACACAAGAGCTCTGAATCGCTTATACCCTTTCACACCTTTCAGCGAAGTAATCATGTACCTATCATTACCTGCTACCTTCGTTACCTTATAAGGCCCGCTGTACTTTTCCTTCAGTTTTCGTCGAACGTTCACATTTCGGTCAGCAGCTCCTTTCCATAATACTAAATCGTTTACCTTGTATTTTGTTGGAGGTTTACGCTTTGCATTAAAATATTTACGCATTTTCTCTGCCGTCCGGTTTAGGTTCGCTGTAGCTTCGGTCCTAGTGCGTGCAGCTGTCGCCTCGTTATCCACGATGTTATCTCCCATACCTTGATACCTGCTGCGAGTCGCTGAAAACATGAGCCTGTATGGTGTAAATCCAGTCGAACCGTTTAGTAAATTATTCATTCCCCAGGTGATGTTTGCGATCCGAGTATCCCAATCCTTTTCATCTTCCACGCTTGTATTGAGTGAATCTAGTAATGTACGATTATACCTCTCCACTTGTCCATTTGCGCGTGGACATGCTACAGCATTGATTATGTGTTTTATTTGATTATCCAAACAAAACTGTTTGAAATGTTTACTTTTGAAACTCGTACCGCTGTCGGATATAATTCTCTTTGGATAACCAAATAAACAAAAAATGTCATTTAAAGATTTTATTACCTCTCGAGTCTTTGTAGTTTTAACTGGTACCGCCCATGTAAATTTCGTGAAGGCATCGACCACCATTAGTACAAAACTGTTGCCTGCTCGACTTTTGCAGAAAGGACCGAGATGGTCAATGTGCAGAGTGTGCATTGGTTCCGGAACTTTTTCAATGGGGTGTAACTCACCTTCAAGTCTTCCGTACTGTCCCCTCTTGTAAAGACAGTCTAAACATGAGTTGACATATTTTCGTATGAAACGTGTCATTCCTGGAAACCAAAAGTTACCTTTGATAATTTCCTCACACCGCTTCAGGCCTGGATGTCCGATGCAGTCATGATACTTCCTCATGACATTCCACCTTCCATATTTAGGGACTACTAACCGCTGTTCTCCATCCTTAACGAGCTTGTATACTCGACCATCTTTCAGCTTGTAATTTTTCTGTATATCTGGATCGTTATCCCCAGATTCTAATTTTGTTCGAATTATGCGAATCCTCTCATCTTGATCTTGAAGACATACTAACCAATCGAATACGTCAATCACGTTGATATCTACTACTAAGGGAGGGTCTACCGGAAATCGGCTCAGCGCATCCACGTGCCCATGAGACTTACCTGGCCTATGAATGACTTCCATGTCGTACTCCTGAATAGATAACCACCACCTTGCTATTCGAGGTAGTAGATCCTTTTTCAAGAAAGTGTCTCGAACGGCTGCACAGTCTGTCACCACCTTAAAATAATTACCTGCTAAGTAAATTCTAAATCTCCTCAACGATTCCACTACAGCCAATGTTTCCAATTCGTAGGAATGATACATAGCTTCTTCTTTGCTTGTTTTTCGGCTGAAATACGCAATGGGTTTCATACCACCATCCTGATCCTGTAATAGAATGCCAGCTACACCTTTACTGCTTGCGTCAGTATGAACTTCTATGTCACCTTTCCTACAAAATAATGAGAGTATCGGTCGAGTCGTCAAAATCTTCTTCAGTTGATCAAAAGCTCTCTGCTGTGCTGGATCCCAAACCCATGTTGCATTCTTTTTTAGCAACCCGTACAGAGCATACGTGACAGACGCATAATCTTTAACAAATTTCCTGAAATAACTAGTCAGACCTAGATACATCCTAAGTTCGTGTACATTCTTAGGTTCTTTATAGTTGACCACAGCATCGATTTTCTTACTACCAGGCCTAATACCTTTCTCGCTGATCTCGTAACCGAGGTAATCTATTTTTTTTTGCAAGAAAAAACACTTATCAAGGTTTAACGTCAATTTTGCGTCCCTTATTATTTCCAAAACTACCCGAAGCAGATGGAGGCCTTCCTGTTCAGTTTTGGTAGGTAGCAACAGATCATCTATAAATGGAAGCACCTTATCATGACGTAACGAAGAAAATATCTTGTCCATAAGACGCTGGAAAATTGCTGGGGAATTGGCCAAACCGAAGGGCATACGCAAAAATTCATAGTGGCCCTCAGGCGTGACAAAACCAGTTCTGTGAATTGAAGCCTCCGCTACTGGAATCTGGAAAAAACTTTGCGACAAATCAAGACTCGTAAAAAGTTTCTTCCCACCTAGTTTTTCGATTTGTTCTTCTATGATGGGCAGAGGATATTTATCTTTCGCTGTAATACTATTTAATTTTCTAAAATCCACACAAAACCGATAATCTCCGTTCTTTTTCCTAACTAATACAATGGGACTGGCATAATTAGACGACGATTCTCTAATAATACCGTTGGATACCATATCTTCAATCTTTTCTCGTACTATTGCCTTTTCTGAAAAAGAAAGCCTGTAAGGACGATAACAAACCGGCTTATCAGAGTTAAGTTCGATATTCAATTCTATTTTGTCAGTCCTGCCTAATTCTCCTGTATCTATAGAAAAACAATCTGAATATTCCTTTAAAATCTCTACTAACTCTTTAACTATCTGTGGATCTCCGGATCCACATTTGATTTTGGTTGTATCAATGCTCATGATCGAAACAAGATTATCTGCAGATTTACCAAGAGAACAACCAATTTCTCGAGTAACCAATCCACGAGCAATAACCTGGTCTTTCTGGAAACGCAGTGGCTTTTTACCGTGATTAACTATGAAAATGGTCTGTACTGGAAAACAATTCATAGAAGCAGGAATGCTATAGTTATAACCATTATAAACAATTGTACGACTATCCACAAACAGTAGAGTTGACTTGTCAAATTCAACATCATTGTACGTGTCAACAAACAAGGATGAATAAGCTGGAACGACAGTGTCTGTAGAGCACAAAATGTTAACCTTATCGACACATGTACCCACTTGCAAAGAATTTATTTCAACCGATTCAACTTTATTTTCATCTGTTACTGCATATCCTAAAAAGACGGTAGTACCACAAATTGTAAGCTTGAATTTTTCATTGTTCAAAATGGGCTGTCCAATAAAAACGTCAGCTCTGTTTACGGCAGCATCCACGACAACTGCGTCTGAACAAACCTTAACTTCATCTATTACGAACTCTAATGATACCTGTCCGTGAGCTTTAATTGGTGGTCCACCAAACCCGTTGACAAAAACGACACAAGGTTGCATTGCAACACCAAGCTTTAGAACACAATCATGAGTGATGAGATTGACTTGAGCCCCCGTGTCTAAATAAGCGGTACCTTTTAAACCATTAATTAAGACATGTTTAAAATAACATTCATTTACCTGTATTTGTACAATGCTGACAGCCTTTTGATAACACTGCTCCTTTTTGTGGTTGGTTTTCCCACAGATTTCGCATTTTATAGCGTTAGGATTGTTGGGGCACGACCGAACAACGTGCCCTGACTCGTTACAAAGAAAACAAGTAACACCTGGCTTTCGTTCTTTTGGATCTCTAATTGCTTCTTTTGAAGACGATGCGGAATCTCGACCTCGAAGAACGTTTCTCTGACTTTGATTAATTTTTTTTGTCGTCATTCATGCACAGAAAGTGAGAATAAAGCTCGCTTGGGGTTTTATAATTACCAGCCCTTGCAGAAGTTCTCATGTGGAACGGCAACCCTTCTATGATGCAGGAAACCGCTTTTTCTCCAATGATTTCACACTTAGTTAACATGGTACATTTCGAATAATAATAATGAGTCATCGTTTCATTGAATAACTTTTTCCTACTTAACATTTCCCTCAATGCGTCTGCGTAATCTATGCTTTGAGGGAACGCTTCCAGAATTTTTTGTTTCCATTCCGGCCACGTAAACTCATAGCTTCGAAGTGCGCCATGCCACAACTTCGCTAATCCAACAAGTCGTGCCTGCATATAATAACTTTTAACATTGTCGTTCCATCCATGTATGGCACCTAGTTGCTCTACTTTGTTAAGCCACTGAGATGCAGGTAGCTCCGGTTTTTCAGGATCGAATTCCGGTATTATATCCGGCTTAACCATCACACCCGAATAATATGGAACCGACCTACCGGATTCATTTGAAAAGCCAGGTGGAAAGCGGCCTCGATAGTCCCGGACTGGCGAACGTCCCGGCCGCCACGTGTCGCGGGAGCAGCTACGGCGCTCCGGCTGCGGTCGCTCCATCCGCCGGTGACTCCATCTGACAGGGCTGCGGGACCGGCTGCGAGACCGGCTGTGACCATCGGAACTCATGGCTTGGCTGAGAACTGCTCCAGATCGCTATCCCACTTCTGAAAATTGTTACACCTATTAGAACAAACATATTAAATAAGCAACGATAGCAGTACGTCGAGATACGTCCTTTTAGCATGTTCACAAGTATAAGTAATTAAGATCAAGTTATTGGAACCTCATATAACAATGAAATCTAATCACCTCCTATTCAAATAAAACTCCAGTAAGTTATGACAAAGCTATCCCCAAGAAATAAAACACAAATTGCTCATAACAGCGAATATTATATTTAAATGAGTAAACCGAGAACATATAGGAAATAAGGTAATACTTAGCTTCTTAATCAGAATATCTTACACAAATTATATTTACTTAGATATATTTTTCAATGCACCCAGAAGAAGAAATAAAAATGAACTGCCTCAAAATCCTCCCGGCAAAACCCAAAACACTTCGTTATTCTTTATTCTTTCAAATCTTCAGTCCTGATTGGTTCGCGGTGATGGCGGGCTGATGGCGTCTCCCTATTGGTCGACGCCCGACGTTAGTACCGCAAACATCCACCGATAGCAGCACCTTTGCTTGGCGACAGCTGTTGCGTGATGACAACCGCTAAGTGTTTCTATGCGGTCCGTCTCGCCATCTAGCGCCTAGTGTGCGGAATATTCACAAAATGTTCATCCTAGACCCAGCGGTTATGGCTGTGCGTTGTCGTCAGTGTATGAATCACTGAATCGAAGATTTTTACGAGTATTAAGTATATAATTACTGTCGATAGCTCATCTTACTTGCCTGAATACAGATTTATAAATAGTATAGATACTTACGTCTTTATTAAGGAAAATAAAAATATTATTGTTAATTTATTTAATTTATTGACGACTGTTTAAAAATCATAAATGATTTTATTAATATTCATAACAGGAGCTCTTTTATTACAGGATGTCACAAAAATTATTTCATAATATTTTACACTAATTCTTTTCTACTCGTTAAAGATTGCAAAATAAACTTATTTAAAGTAACAAGAAGACCTTATCTTTATGACACTCTATACACCTGCGACCTTATAAAAAAATACAAAATTATTTTCGAAAATAATATTTTATCATGATTGTTTGAAATAAATCAACTGTAACTTGTATTTACAAAAAATAATATATGCAAATGATAAAATAAAAACTCATGCAATTATCATTGAAAATCAAAGCTAACTCATTAAAATCAGTGTGCTATTCTACTTTACAAAATTAATTAAATTATTTAACATAACATTTTTAATTGAACTTACAGATTGCAGCATTGAATTTTACATTTAAATATTAATATTTCTACAATTTTATTTTACTATACATTTTTTACATAATTATCTTGCCACCACTTCTACCGCTTTATACCTTCAAAAAGTCAAGATTTTTAAAAGTTTTAAAATTGCATTCAGGTGTTTAATAAAAAGATTTATAGTTAATTTACTCACAACATTTAAAGTTCATTTACTCAACAAAAAATAATATAGTATTTCAGTGGTGTTTAATTGCATCTGCCACTAAAAGATTGTTATTATTTTTTTACTTTTGCACGTTTGAACTCTCATCAAATATCAAATCTAATTTAATATATAAAAATATTAAGATTCACTTAAACTAAAATAAAACGTTTGTATACTTTGCAAAGTACGAGAAACCCGCAATAGAGTGGGACACTGTCTTCCCAACGGTTATCACTGGTAGGTATTTGGACAATATAATTAGAGTAAAACGAAGAAATGTACTCGGTTATTTTTCTATCATCACAAAATCCAACAAAATTGGGCCCCCGATTTATTGATTTTTTACTGAAAAAACCACCCAATCAGGTACTTTCCCAAACAAAAATTAAGTTGAAATACACTATTACTAAAAAATAAGAAGAAAAGATACAAGTTATTGAAATAGAAGAAGATGATTGCAAGAAATAAATCAATCTGAATCAATCCTAAGCCTACTTACATGACGTAATAAAGCTCTCTGGACCGCAAGACATTAATGTTTTGCACTAGACCACTTCCTCAATCATAATCACTTAAAGTACCATTAAGTATAGATACAACATATCTGGTATGCCAACCAGATCTAGATTCCCACTGTTCGGGCACCAATGAGAAGCTAGAATTATAAAAAGATGACAATATCTACGCAAACCCATATCAAAAATATTGTATCTACAAAAAAATCTGCTAACGAAAATTATAACTTCTATTTATTTACAAAATTACTGATCTTGTCACAAAAAGTAAAAATTAAACATGCAAAATGAAACAGTAAAAATAAAGATCGTTTTTGCGACAGAATCAATTGATTGTAAAAATCAATTAGGATCATATAGTGCAGAAATAACAATTAGTTAATCGATGTGGCCAATTTAGATCAATTTGTTCAGAGAGCTGTAGACTAAGACAATTATCTTATTAATACTAGAATGGAAGACACAAGAAAAAACAGAAAAATAAAAGTAAAAAAAAGGAATGACACAGAAGTTCAACTTAATACCAAATTGTGGAACGCAAACATTTGAACATCCTGTTGTGATGATAGAAAAAACTAAACATGGTACTAATGACGATGGTCAACAATCGAATTTTGAAACAGACCAATAAAATGGCCTTTTTGAAACAATTATAACTAACTATGTATAAGATAATAGTGATAATATTTACACTTGACAGTTCATGTAACACGTAAGGGTCATAATATATCAACGCTTGGCTTAAGGGTTTAATGCCATCGAAGGTTCTTCTCTCTGAAGCCCTGACCATATCAATGGGGTGGAAATGGAATGGGGTGAAAGCTATCACCAGGAATGGGGACAAAGCTACTCGGTGTTAGCTTTTTTCCCATTCCTGATGCAATCAAGTTATTATGTACCTATGCTTAGTTAATTTATAATTAATCAAGCTTTAAAAGTTTAATATTAATTCAAATTATTGACAGTTAATAATTCCTGTGTATATTCTATACCTACCAGTCATAAAAATGCCAGTTTTTTTTTTACAAAATATTTTTCTTTCCATTAGATGAGAGTTCTAATAAAATATATCATAGAAAATTCGTAAAACATTAAACTTAATTTAGATTTTATCACTAGGAAATTAGATTTAACTTTCTTTAAACTTGTTCAAATCCATGGAAAGTATTCTGGGACTATCACACGGCACTGGTTCATTGCTGAAAGCAGAAAAAAACATGTATAATATATCTTTTTGGCAATTGCATATTGAACCACTATGTGCAATATTGCCAAAACGTGGGGGCAAAACTATTACAGTTTTGAATTTGATTTGATAGGCACTACGTAATTAAATGAACCATACAAAGATTAGATTTAGAGCTTCAAGCAAGCAAACTCGGAAAGTACCTACATATATATAAATTGAAAAAGTCACTTTGGTAGTTGCCCGGATTTTAACCCAGAACCTTGTGACCACAAGAAGCTAGGCTTTAACTATTGGGCCGTCACGGCATCTTACGAATAAAGTAATTTAAAAAAATAGACATAGATTCGACGTAGGATATGAAGTCATCGTCGGTAAAAAGCCAGCAATATAACGAAATATTAATAGTTATTTATCCAACATGTGAAGAAAGTTCGTTTTTCCTATGAGTTTTGATTTTGAGTCTTGAGCGAACGAAGGATTGAAAAATAGAATCACGAGCGCAGCGAGTGATTATAAATTTCAATCCTGAGTAAGCGAAAGACTCAACAAAACGAATAGCAAATGAACTTGCTCACAAGTTGCATACAAAACTTTTCACCACTCCCAGCAAGAAAGTATTCAGTCATCATAGGTAAATAAATTAAATAGACACAAAGCAAATCAAAATAATTCTTTATATTTTAAAATATCTTTAAAACTTAACTTAAAAAAATCAGGCAAGGTTAGTTCCTGAACGGGAGCATTACTTTCCTCACTGTTCAAACAGTGAGGAAAAAACAACTTTCCTCACTGTTCAAGCAGTGAGGAAAAACCAACTTTCCTCACTGTTTTCGTAGAAGAAAGACACTTCTTTCGTGCGGGAGTGGTAAAAAATATATTTCAGCAATACTCACCCAGGCAGATCTGCTCTGAGAAAAGCTGTAGGTGGCTGCGCTAACAATTCTATGCCGTCTCGATTGTCGCAAATAAGGCGAGACATCGTCACCTTCTTTATCTCCTCTAATTGACCTGTAATTAATAGAAATGTAATTTATTTTTAAGATGCCACTTACACCTCATCAATTCCAATTCATTCTCCCACAGACCACTTCTTGATAAACCTTTCAAGATGTTACAACGTTATGCATTTGATTTTACAATGGCTCTTTTATTTTCCGTCAAAGAATGGACCGACCTTGTTCCGTTTGACTCCCTTCAGATACTAAACCCCAGAAATAACGTTTTTTCGACTTACTTGGCGTAAAGGCTCCCGGATAAATATCAGGTCCATACTCATAGTAGAACCGATCCCCCTTCTTATGTCTGGCGAACTGGTCAGCGATGATATTGGCGAAGGTCGGGCCCACTATCCCGCCTTCCACTGGTTCTTCCAGCAACCCTCCCACCCAGAGGTCTATGTCCTCTGGACTCTCGTATACTGAGACGAGGCGTTGAGCTGCCTGTGGAAGAAGAATTAAAGATAAACTAGATGTAAATTAATTAAAAAAATTAGACCAGCAACAGACGTTATACATAGTTCTACGAACGTGGGCCTGTTGCCAGTTGGTCGTTGCCTATACATATTGGAGCAAAAATACCCAGGATCATGGTATACGGTGGAATAAAAGCAAAGTTACTTACATTGCTTTAGGCATGGAATATAACCCAAGATCTTTCCCAAAGCTGCTGATCAGAACCCTCGAAAAGTAATGGCATGTTATGATGGGTGGTTAGCTATTTTTTCATGTTCTCCTCTGTACAAACGTTTTCGCATTACCTATCAACTCTCTCATCCATAATTGAGGTGAAATATGGGCAGGCTTGAAAAGTCGGTGGTGCCCGTAGAGATGTTGGTTTTGTGATTTGGCCCTAAGGACCTAGGTAATACTAATAATACTTACGCTCGGTGAAAACTGCTGAAACTCAGTGTACGGTTCAAGTCCTATTAGTTTCCTGTACTGGTTGTATGAGTTCAGTCCATGGTCGCGTCCACGTTGGATGTTGATGGCCGCCAGGTCCACACCATAGGGGTTGCCTCCGTGAAACATGTAGCGAGACAGCTGAAAATATGGAGATTATAAATATTTGGTCAACCACTGCAAAAAATCGCGTCGCTGCTGAGCAGAGTGCGGGGTAGTCGCAACTATATCCTGAGAGCTGTGGCGGAGAGTTATACTCCTAATATTAGGCATTTTATACGGAGGTTGATCAGGTAGGAAATAATTATGTGTGTTTTGTCGTCTGGTTGATCTCTGCGTGAACTGTGCTAATTTTGTTTTAACCAAACTTAACTGCTTCTAACACTAGAATATAAGTTGTATTGTCATACTAACACAATATGGATCACTGTTGTCCGAAATAAATGAATTTTAATTTAATTTTAAGACGAGAATGGTTTCACACTTTCAGTTTATGTATAATGTATATCATCTCAAAGGAAACTCATAGGGCGATAACAAATATTGTAAAGGAATTTCGGGATACAGTGATATTAGAAAAATATAAATTTCAAAGCAATAACAACAGGAACACGTTCGCTCAAGCCTTGGGAGCGGTATAATGAGTTTACAAAGTCATCAAAGTCATTTAATCATCAGCGGCGGTGGTTCCAATCACACAAAAAACCATACCCTGCTGGGCCTTTTGTACCCCTACTAATATGAATACCGATTGTAAGCTTACCCCTTCAGTAACAAAAGGATCTACCGACTGCATTGGCTGCCAAGACAGTCCGATCAGCAACCTGTCCAGGAAGTTACGCAGGCGCATCCTCGTTGGTTGGAACATCAGCTCGGGGATGGATATGGTCTCGAATACTCCACCCATTTTGGGACTCTGGATCCTGAAGGAAAAAAGCAATCTATTATGTTGTATGTTCCCACTACTGGGACTGCTCCTCTCGGTGAATGGGAGTGGGCTGCAATCCACCACGCGGGTCCAGTGCGGGTTGGTAGATGTCGCATGTCTTCGAATTTTTGGTTCTAGGACATGCCGGTTACCTCACGATGTTTTCCTTCACCGTTTAGAGAGCAGTGGTGATGAAATAATTTACACAAATTAAAGCGGTTCGAACCTACGACCTGCAACTCGTAATCGTGGTCGTAACCACAGGGCCACGACTGCTCTGTATACTTGTGTGTATCTGATCAAAATAACCCTTTTCTGAGTAATGATCTGAATCTTTATTTATCCCCCAATATACTAATCACAAATACATACAATTCATTACATCATTAAAATACAATGAGTATATTACAATTCAATCGATCATTTAAATTAAATATGTACATTAAAATTAAAATAAAAAATTCCATACAATCACAACCTCAATTACATTAAAACTGAATAACCATTAAAATTACATTACATTACATTAACATATACATTTTTATCAGCAGGGAATTACTTAGACCCGCATCTGTAGCTATCTCACATGTCTTATTTCTACATCACATTTTTAAAACTTAGTTACTTACCTTTTTACGGGTCTACTAAATCTATGTATTTGAAATTCCATGATGTCTTTCAATCAACCTTTTCCCAACTATATTCAAATTCAATTCAATTCAAAATATTTTATTTCACATAAACCTACAAGGGCACTTATGAAACGTCAGAAGTTCCAATTGGTCGCAAGTGCACGGTTCCAATTGGTCGTTTCCTATGGAGAAGAGCCGGCAAGAAACTCCACGGTTACTCTTTTAAAAATAAATGGTATTTACAATCTTTTCGAGTTACAGTGTTTATAGGTATGAGAGGACACTGTAGGCCTATCAACAAGTACCAGGTACTTAGCAAGATAGAAAACGATCGACAGATCTAAAAGTCGGTTATGCCTACAACGTTCTCACATTCACAAAATATAAAAGAGAATCTATATAAAAAAAACCAATTAAGAACCTATTTAAACTAAATGGCATGACTGCCACTAAAGCTGTAACAAATCTATAAAAAATATAGTATCGTGAAGTTATATAATGTCAAATAATGAAAAGATTATGTCAAAAAAGTACGTAAATGTAAAAAAAAAAAGAAAAATAGGTAAAATCAAATAATCATCTTAATTTGGGAGCAGTTAATAGACATAATTACATAGTAATGCCGTTATTGAGGTACCAGGGAAGCCACATGTGCAGAAGGAATTATTGCCAAACTTCCTTGTCTTCAACGTAGTCTTTACTCTTATAATATGCTTTTTTGATAAGGACACGTTTAATGTGGGTTTTGAACTTTCCATCACTAAGTTCTGTAACCGACTTTGGCAACATGTTATAAAATCGAATACTGTTTATAACAAATGACTTACTAGTTTTAGCTAACCTAAATTTGGGTATCACAATTTCATGTTTTCTACGTGTATTTATATTATGGATATCGCTTCTAATTTTGAAAAGTCCTAAGTTTTTCCGAACATACAAAATACTTTCTAAGATATAAAGAGAAGGCTGAGTTAGTATATCAATTTCTTTGAATTTATTTCTAAGGGACTCACGAGGACCCATTTTATAGATAGCGCGAATAGCCCTCTTTTGTAAAATAAAAATGGAATCTACGTCAGCTGCCGATCCCCACAGCAAAACGCCATAAGACATAATACTGTGGAAATAAGCAAAGTATACTAACCTAGCTGTGGCTACATCAGTCATCTGCCTTATTTTTCTTACTGCATATGCAGCCGAACTTAATCTAACTGAAAGAACTCTAATGTGGGCGCCCCATTGCAATCTCGAATCTAAAGTAATTCCTAGAAATACGGTTTCCGTAATAGCTTCTAGTTTCTTACCATCAAGTTTTAAATTTAGACCTACTTGAGGTACATTTGGTAATGAGAACTTAAGACATTTAGTTTTGTTCGCATTAAGTAAAAGATTATTAGCTGCGAACCATTTCGAAAGAACTGCTAGACTATCGTTGACATGTATAACATCCGTATCTTTTCTATCAATTTTAAAAATAAGAGAAGTGTCATCAGCGAATAGAATTATGTCTGATAAGTTAGCCATCATGTAAGGAAGGTCATTAATATAAACTAGGAATAGAAAAGGGCCAAGAATTGATCCTTGAGGCACGCCCATCTTAACTAGAGACCCCAAGGATGTCGCCCCGTTAATGTTTACTTTTTGCTGCCTGTTTGATAGATAGGAAAGAACAAGATCACCAGCTTGCCCACGAATTCCGTAGTGGTGTAATTTACAGATCAGTGTTTTGTGGTCAACGCAGTCAAACGCTTTTGAGAGGTCACAGAAAATGCCAATTGCATCCTGAGACTTCTCCCAGGATTCCAAAATGTGACTGATGAGTTTTACTCCAGCGTCAGTCGTCGACCTACCTTTCGTGAAACCAAACTGGTAACTATGTAAAATCCCATTTGAATTAAAATGTGACAACATCTGGTCTAGCATGATTTTTTCATATATTTTACTCAACTTTTTTTATTGGGGTCGGCTTCCAGTCTAACCGGATGCAGCTGAATACCAGTATTTTACATGAAGCGACTGCCTATCTGACCTCCACAACCCAGTAACTGGGTAATACGTTACCCCTTGGTAAGACTGGTTGTCAGACTTTCGGGCTTCTGACGACCCGTAACGACTGTCAAAGATCCACGAATGACAGCCGGGACCAACGGCTTAACGTGCTTTCCGAGGCACGGAGGAGTCTCGGTAAGTAAATATGGTCACCCATCCACAGACCAACCCCGACAAGCGTAGCTTAACCTGATGGATCGACCCGTGCGGCAGTTATTACTTAGCCACGAGCTCCTCCAAAAATCCAAGATGTCTTTAAAAAATAAAATTCTCTCCAAATCAATTGTTTTCTTTCTTTCCTCGAAACGGATAGGTATTTTATGAATTCACCGTTTTCAAACTCAAACTCAAAGCATTTATTTCAATTATACCATTTACAGGCATTTATGAACTGTCAAAGAGTCGGCCCATTCCAAAACGTAGATCTATATACTATACTATGGCAGTGGCGGCGTAGGGTAGATTGGCACCCCAGGCGGTTTTGTATTGAGAGCGGGCAAGAAACTCCAAGGACAATGACAAGGACACTCTTTTAAATATAGATACCTATTACGAAATCTTGGGTACTTTGTATTCTTGTTACCTTATATCCTGGGTACATTATAGTCTATTACTTAACAGAACCATCTCGCCTGTATTCCCCGTAGGGTTAGGTAGAGGTGTATCATAATCCACCCACATTTCGCCAGTTATGGCAAGCCTATTGCCATCAACCGGCCATAAAACCAGACTCCGAGCTGCTACTGAGCAATTCTTGATGGAAAAACCCAATAGCACTTTGCCGGACCTGGGGATAGAACCCAGGACCTCATGTTCAGTTAAATCTTTTATAAAATAAAATGCACTTACACAATTCTACCACCGACTACAGAATGACCGAATCTCATGGCTGCGGCGGAGAACTCGGCTGATAGTGACGGATTCGTGTGAGGGTCGTAAGATGAGGAGTAGCCTGCCAGCGGGTAGAGTTCAAACGTATTGATAATTTGGGGACCTGTAATTATAAATGGTTAATCACGTCATGTTCCATAAGACTGACAGCAACTTATTTGTGTGAAATAAGGTTGAGATTCCATTTTTTCTAAATCTGATGTCTCCTCATCAACGTAAGAGAGCAGAAATATTTTAATCCTGAATTATGTCTCTACCCCACAGGCGGGTTTTTGTCGCGCGATAATAACGCAAGCGTCATTGCGATAATGCGTCCCGATTCCTTGCACACAGCTGCGTTTTTATCGTCCGATATTTTTAACGTCTGCGTGTATCTACACTACAGACCTGCCGCCCGCACTTACCATTCTAGCACAAAATCGTCCTACTTAATAGGTACAAAATGTTCTGAGAACAAATATCGCGGAACGGAGGAACGCAAGCATCCTACTTGTATTGCGTTCTTATTATTTCAGCAGTGTGTAACTTCGTGACCGTCCAGAAACTATACAGAAAAGAGGTACCGCAATAACGCTTGCGTTATTATCGCACGATAATAACGCGCCTGTGGTGGAGTCGCTTTATATCCCAGCTTAATGAAAGATGGTGCATTTATTATAGAACATATAATAATAAATAAATTATTATTATTTATTTATTATAGAACATAATATGTGTTTCTATGCGATTGAAGGCATTTTGCGATCATCTGTATGGTGGTTTTAAAATGTTGGAAAGTAGCCATCATGCGACAAAGTCGTTTTCGGATGGAACGCTCTTCTTTTTTTTAGGGTTCCGTACCTCAAAAGGAAAAAACGAAACCCTTATAGAGTCACTTCGGTGTCCGTCTTTCAGTCTGTCAAGACCCTTTTTCTCAGGAACGCGTGTAGATATCAAGATAAAATTAATATCAAATACAAAGGTCTACGGTCCCTTGAAGACCCAAATAAATCAAGCATATAAGTCGTCGCAATATAACGATACGACCATTTGTGCGACATATTTTGATGCTCGCAAATAAATCAAAACCTATAAGGTACTTCCCTTTGACCAGAATCATGAATTTTGGCAAGAGATAGATAGATAATTAATTAGTAATTTTATCACATAACATTTTTTTTGGCGTATATCGATATATGGGAGAACATGTTTTTCAACCACAATGTTAAGTTTGTTTTTGAGTTAAAATCATTGCAACTACGGAACCCTTCATTGTGCGTGGTCCGACACGTACTTGGTCGGTTTTTTGGAATTATGTGATCAGTAACATCGAGTATATCTTACCCAGAAGCAAAGGCAGCCACTCATTATAAATGACGTGCTGGAACTCAGCCTGCAGTATCCTCCTGGTCTCCCAGAACACGGTATCTTCATCCCAGCCAGGGTTGAGAGCTGACAGAGCTCGAGCTACGCGGTTGTGCTCCCTCGTGAATATCGTGTGGAGGACGGTTAGGGAGATGATCTGGTTTCCGTGGTTGTCTCCTACAAAGAAGGAAAAAAATCTGAGTAAGAATTAAGAAAAATATCGAGGATGTTGTTGGCGATTATGATAAATCTCAATGTTTCACGAAATGTTTACATATACTATTTCAATTATATTTTTTTGACATTCATAGAACATATTTCTACTTTTCAACTACTTTAAGCACTGTCGCAAACTTTGAGAATATAATCTATATCCAGAGTAATTCATCGCTCACTTTGAAACCACTCTAAGCATCTTACCTAATAAAATTTCCGAAGGTTGGTATTCATTTCAATAATCATCAAACTCATGCAGCGTAGCAAAAGGAAAGTTGGTACAATAAATATCAATCTAACTTAAAAGTAATAAGACATTGGTGCAATACCTGATTCAAAGCACGCCGCTCCTTCCTTCGCCGCCAAACACTCCTTCCTCTCCGTTAGAGGCGGCAGCTCCCTACCGTAGTCATTGAAGGTCTTCAGCAGTCCACCAGCATCCCGAAGAGAAGAGAGTTTCTCCTCTGAACTGCCATATAGGTGGGACAGATCGGGGTAGTGCGATGCGCCATTCATCTGCAATTAGTAAATTTAATTTTGTGTCCTTAAAATCTGGCATGATTTTCAAATGAAAAAGTGTCGCTAGTTATAATCCCAGAAGAGAAGAGAACATTAATAATGTCCCTTTGAAGATATCTAAGAGGTTCAGTTCAAACATGACGGTGGGTAACGTAAAAAAAATTCAATCTTCGAAAGATAGACAAGTTTATACCTAGTACAAACTAAATGTAACTGATGATTGTTCTTCTCCATAGGAACCTACTACGCTTTGGAATGGGCAACTAGCTTCATCTTTCTGACTGACCGACCCCTTGACAATTCAAAAGTACCTGTAATTGGTTTATTTGGAATAAATGATTTGAGTTTGAGTTTGAAGTCTGGGTTTCACCAATTATGTTTAATTCCCAGTAAAAAAAGGGCGAGCACAATTCCAGACTTCTGGCTGCTTCTGAGAAATTCACGATAACGATCACTTGATCAAAGAAGCAGTCAGTATGTACTGGTTCTCAATCTAGTAGACTACTAGTGTAAACAAGACTATCATGACGGCGTACCTGCTTAGCATACCCTGCAGAGCAATCACTGGCAGGCGCGATCTGAGTCCTTACAAAGTTGATGCATTTCCGTTTGAACTGACCGTAGAACTGGTCGTCAGGAGCCACCACTATTGGTGCACAGGCGAAGTGCTGCAGTTCTGGAGGCAAGACATCTTCACCATCGTTCATGCAGCAGGAGATGGCGCTGCCATTGTCTGGGAGAAGTAAAAGATAGGGTAATATATAATGAATAGAATGGATCTGTGGCGGCATTTTTATGCCCACATTAGAACTAAACGTAACACTGATGTCATGCAAAATTCTGCATCGCGCAAGCGAAGTTTACTAGCACATGTAATATGTCCCGACATCAATCGTCGGAGGATCCTTCCTTTTCTATGGTGGGGATAAGTGAACTTTACACCCTGTTCCTCATACCTAACATCGTATATACTAGGCAAAATATACACTTATACACTATAAAAAGTGATATTCACAATGTCAACACTAGAAACAAGGACAAACTACGAGCTCCCTTTCACCGGCTTCATAAGGTTCATAACTTATTTATTGGGCTTGGTATAAACCTATTACAACAAGCTACCCTCTTCTTTGCTAGATTTGCCTTTTAATGCGTTTAAAACGAAATTAAAACTTTACCTTTAGTTTTTTTGTAGTAGTAGTAAACCTTTGTACTCATAATTATGATTATGTCTTATCTGTATCTATTTTTATGTGTGTATTCAATGTTTTCATAGAAAATGAGAAAAGGTAAATAATTTGAATCCGACTTAAAATAATGCTGGCTTGACTCCCAATAATTTCCAATTAATAAGAGGTTTATGTTCTGCAGAGAACTTTATTAAGTACCACAAATGAATATGTACAAAAAAATCGGGAACTGAAAAACTGAAAAAGTTCGAGGATGCCCCTTGGGGGAGGGGGTAAACACGTATCCCGTATTGGTATGGGTAGCATGTTGTACTATAATAACTGCATTTTTTGTATTTGTATATTTTTGCGGGCTGTAGGGCGGTGCTGCAATCTGCATCGAAGCCTGGATCTAGTTATTGCAGAATTAAAACTTAATATTTTTACATAACATTGTAGTGTAAAAAAAAAAACAAGTGAACGATTTTGGTAAGATCCTCACCTGCAGTAAAAATAACCCCCGCACTGATGTCATGGGCGATGAACTGTCCAAACTGCATGAACATCATGTTATGCGTGCTGCTTGGGTGGCTCCCGTCTGGGAGCAGAGCGCTGCTGACCGTCCTCGCACTTGGCAGAGGAAAACTAGATTTAGCTGTTCTCATGGCCCATATTCCTGCAAAATGGTAAAAGCTTTTAAAACCTTTCATGACATTGTCAAGCGTCCAAAATTGTAACTCAAATTGTACGAAATTACGATTATTTTTTTACAATTTGGGTTTTAAATGTTCACTTTTAACTTGAAAAAAAGGCTAACCTTCATTGCATCATATATCAATCTGCCCAGCCTTTTCCCAAATATATTGGGGTCGGCTTCCAGTCTAACCAGATGCAGCTGAATACCAGTATTTTACATGGAGCGACGGCCTATCTGACCTCCACCCAGTAACTGGGTAATACGATACCCCTTGAAACCCCTTACCTACCCCCTACCTTGTCCCCTTGGGACTGCTTGTCAGATTTTCGGGCTTCTGACGACCCATAACAACTGTCAAAGATCCACGAAAGACAGCCGGGACCAACGGCTTAACGTGCTTTCCGAGGCACGGAGGAGTCTCGTTATGTAAAGATGGTCACCCATCCACAGACCAACCCCGGCAAGCATAGTTTAACCTGATGGATCGACCCGTGCGGCAGTTATTACTTAGCCACGAGCTCCTCATTCGCTTTCATTGCATCATATACTAACTAATAATATCTAGTCCTGCTTTCATTCAAGTAATTTTTACTATAATTTTAACACGTGCTAGAGCAACTGATATAATATTTTTTCAGGTATAATTATATCGTAATTACCGTCGCTATAATCAGGCGGCAGAAGCCTCTCGAAGCCAGTGAGGACAGCACCCCATGTGGAGGAGGTGGGGTTGTTACACTCTCCTCCGATACTCCTGTAGCGATTTGGAACCGAGCACGACGGTTGTGGAGGGCAGAATGGACCTGAAACATATTTATATTTAAGCAACACACCTATAATTGTAATGGTGGCACTTCACATCGCTATTCGTGTTAGTGTATTCTTCTTATTTGCCCAAATACGACGATGTGAAGTTACTCTATTCACATATTTTGCTAATTTTTCACGAATAAGACGAATACACAAATACATGAACACTCGTATCTGCCGGCTGTCGGGTTTTGGTCACATAACAAAGGATTGCGAATATACCCAATAAGTTCGTTTACCGACCACACATGGCCTGCTCAGTAGAGTGCGGTGAACGCGTTCAGATAGTTGTAGACAGCCTCATCAAAACACTCAATGGCAAAGATTATTTCACCGTAGGCTACGCCGATGACATAACCATAATAATCAACGGGACCCACGAAAACACCCTATGGAACCTTATGCGTCAAGCCCTGAAAATAGTAGAGGAATGGTGCAACATGCACCAATTCTCAGTGAACTGGGCATCTATTTGGACAAACAACTGAACTGGGCAAAACACACGAACTACACTATTACAAAAGCCAGCATATCCCTGTGGCAATGCAAGCGACTGCTTGGCAGGAATTGGGGGATTAGCCCCAAAGTCACCTACTGGCTATACACTACAGTCATCCGACCAACAATCACACACGGCTCACTGGTCTGGTGGCCCAGAACAGACCCGAGCACAGCTCAGAGAGATCTCGAGAAACTGCAGTGGTTTTCGTGTGTCGCAATCACTGGCTGTATGAGAACTACACCGACCGCTGCCCTACAGGCACTGCTGGGGCTGCCGCCTCTACACCTAAGCGTGCGGGAGGAAGTGGCCCTGGCCGCCTTTAGGCTCCATTTATAGGGAACCCTGAGTAATGACTCCAAAATTAAGCACACACGCATAAAGGAGGATGCGATCAAACGACAGCCATTGATGGCATCACCCTGCGACAAAGCCCCGAAAACAACCCATTTTCAAAGGCACTACAACATAATACTTACAGAAGAACAGTGTGACTACTCAGGCCCCAATGAAATGAGAGTATACACCGACGGCTCGAAGACCGATTCCGGTACCGGAGTTGGAGTCTTCTCACACGAACTCAACATAAATATATCCAGACCGCTGGGAAGTTCCAACACCGTCTATCAGGCGGAGTGTGTGGGCATCATACATGCGGTCCACGCCCTAGAAGCCAGGAGGGTTACGGATACACACATACGTATACTCTCCGACAGCGCCTCAGTTCTCCGATCATTACAGAAAAGAATTATTACCTCAAAACTAACACTAGAATGTCACAAGGCATTAGAACAAATAACGGTCTCTAACCGCAACACGGTGACACTGCAATGGATAAAAGGACACAGCGGGTCTCTAGGTAATGACGCAGCTGACGAACTTGCTAGACGAGGATCCAGCACGGCAGTCTGTGGACCCGAGCCAGTCGTACCCATCCCCTTCAACCAAATACGTAGGTGGTTACAGGAAATCACCCACACACAAGCAGAACAATGGTGGTCCTCGACACCGGGCTGCCGGCAGTCAAAGGAAGCTATGCCATCCTTGGATAGCAGGCTGACCAGGCGTCTTTTACGCCTGGACAGGAACTGCCTGCGCCTGGTGACAGGGACCATCACGGGACACTGCTCGCTAAACAAACACTTCCACACAATAGGCATAGCGGACGGTCCTCTGTGCAGGGCGTGCATGGAGGCTGGGAGACCGTTGCGCACGTGCTCTTTGAATGCACGGGCGTCACCCAGATCAGAATAAACACCCTCGGGTCACCCAGATCATACACAGATGTTCTAAGCAAACCAGGAGACCTAATCAACTTCTGGAGGGAGGTGGGCTGGTTGGAATAACTCCCCAAACGGCCGCTATGGCCCACGCACAATGGTCCACCTGACACCAAACCCCATAACATGTTCTACATAGAGCGCGTTCAGATTAGCAAAAATATTCTTGAATATTCGCTGTTCATGACGATGTGTGGACTGTGTGTTCGAGTTATTCGAACTTCTACATTATATAGCCGAATAAAACACAACAAAAAACGCAAATACCGAATAGCGATGTGAAGTGCCTCAATTAGAAAACATTAACCTGTAACAACGCCACAAACTACAAGTAAAAAAATGCCTTTTTATCGTCATGGATATGTTTGTAATTTGAAGCCATGACAGGTTTCCTTCGAAATTCAGTACAATCTGCCACTACTACCTACTTAACAAAAATCTTGAATTCATTTAACCATTGACTTAAAACGCAGCATTAACAGGGTCTAGGAGAAAGGTATATGAAAGCGAGCATGAAATTTTGCACAAGAGTTCCATATAAACCACAAAGGAGCAATTGGATTTTAAAAAAATCACCCCCTTTTTGTTTAAATAGGGGATGATTTTTTTTAGAAGTTCGTCTTATTTTTTCATTACTTTCAGACTTTTCTCTAAATACTCGTGAATCTATAGGTAAACTTTCAGCATTTATTACGAAATGAACTCACCATCCGTATTTTCAGTTAGTCCTAAAGCCAGTTCATCTTCAGATATTGCCTGACGCGCCTTCAACTCCTGCGCAGTGAACAAGTTCAGCAAACCGCCGCGACCCAGAGTAGCGGCGCGGTCGTCGTGCGTTACCACCGACTAAAGAAAAACAAAGAAAATTAATGTAGGTAGAAAATAATGAAATGAAATGAAATTGTTTATTCTGTAAATAGGATATTGGAATACTACAAATTACAATTATACAAGTCTTCTTAAAAAAAAAAAAAAACTAGATGAAGTCGGCTTTTCCTATATAATTTATAGTGCTGAGATTTATTTCTGAACGATAACCTCAATACCTTTATGTAATAGAAGAGTTCCTTGTTGAAAAACTGGAAGAATTACTATAGCCCTATAACTGACAGCCACCAAGACGTATTGATGTGTTCCAGTATGGAAGGTATGGTTGCATATGAAATAATAGTCATACAAGATAACAATAATACTCTAATAATAATACTCTTCATAATATTATATTAATTATGGTAATATTACTCTTTCTTTAAGGTTTTAATTCAATTCAATTTTTATTGCATTTATGTGTACATTTAGTTGTTACAATTTAAGAGTCCTATTACATTTTTTTACGGAAATTCATGATTTTTGATCATGTAATTTTCAGCAGCAGTAAGATATTTTAATAATTTGATTATAATAACTATAGTGCCATTCTTTTTCTTTTAAGTTGGAGTTACACATTATTTTCGTGTAATTTGCTGAATTGACGCGGAATATATAGTACTTTAATTTAATTTATTGCAATTTTGTCTTATTATTTTGAGAAACAAAAACTAATGAAACGTATTCACTGTAGATCGAAGTTTTATATCATATTAGTTTATTTTATTTAATTGTGTTCATTTGGAATATAATGGACATGAAAATCAAGACATTTATTGGTTTTCTTTACGAATTTTCCCTGAAAACTCAAGGAATTTAAAGAAATTCTAGAACTCCAATAAACAAGTAAAACATTAAAATTATCGTTTAGTAACTTTCACTTTTATTAGAACTGAATGAAACAATGCGAATTTGAGCGTCAAAGTTCCATTGCCGACGTTTTTCCTTGTAAACCGAGTTCGTAAAATATTCATAGTAAATTACACGACAAGAAAAGTTAAAATGTGTAGCTCCAACTTACAATAAAGAGAATGGCACTATCGTTATTCATAATCAAATAATTCAAATATCTTACTGCTGCTGAAAATTACAACGTCAAAAATCAGAATTTGCGTCAAAATTGTAATAGGACTCTTAAGTAAGTTCCAACATGAAACCCGGTTAGGGCACGGCAATTATAATAATAATAATTTTAACATAATGATAATAATTTTTACATAATAATAATTTTTACATAATAATAATACATTTAAAATAATAATAATATTTTTTACATCATAATAATCATTTTATTTTAGAGTAGTGTGCGTTTTTTAAGTATGTAATTATTTATCTAGCTATCATACTAAATATTTTGATCTAGGTATTCTATGTTGCTATCATCATCATCATTTTAGCCCGGAGTCACCACTGCTTCTACCTTTTCTTCTGCCACACCCCGACAAGATAAGGTTGACAACGTACCGGGTAATTCAGATATCAATGGCTTTTATTATTCACATCATCAAGACGAAAGCGTAAATATGGCTTTACAGAATTATAATCATTAGAATTAGCAATACAACTCCTGTCATGTCATGATTTCACGAAATAGTCTTTCAATTGGATTATATGAACTAAGAGAGTTGTATTGATGATTTCTATGATTATAATTCTATAAGTAAATATTTGGTATGGCCGCGAATCATATTTAGATCAACATTCAACCTGATAGTAACTTGCAAGTTGTAAAAAACGTAAGGAAATTTGAATTTCGCGGGCGGCCTTGCCAGTCCCCTTATTATAATTTTATCTATATAAATACTGCTGGCTTACCAAATGGTGACCATAACTCGGCGAGGTGGTATTGACAATGGTGTGCAAGGAATGTTCTAGCAGTTTAGCAGCTAAGGTGATCCACTGAGACAGCTTCTGACGCGACTGCGAGTGAGAAGTCTTGATGTCGTTTGTGCTAATCGCGGTGGCTGCGCGGGAGTGGCGCTCAGTTTCCGCTAGGTAAATATAATTGAATTAGGTAATAAATCTACATTTATTCGTGACCTAAAAGTATTGTTTTAACATTACGGTAGGTTTTTTATTTAATTATATATTCATCTATATCATCTTTTTGGGTTTTCCCAACTATCTTGGGGTCGGCTTCCAGTCTAATTAGGTATGTAGATTTCGGATAATTTGTGAATACTTTAAACCTTGTGTGGGTATAACAACTTGAGATATGGTTTAGGTAGATGATTTATTGATAAAATCGATTATTTTAATTACTTCTAATTTAATTGGTGACTAATCTACCTGTGTTCTGAATTCTGAATAACGCAAATGCTTATATCATTATATTCATAACCATTATCTTATTTCATTTTGAATACAATTTTGCTATCCAAAACCAAAATGATTACCTTTCGTTGGAGTTTGTCCGCAGTTGGGAAAAGATTTTAAACTGTTCCAATTTTTGTTTCACTAATTTTCCATCTCACCTGCATGTCCACTGCCGGTGAAGCAGCACACTCCGGCGGCACCTTCCATATGACACGCTGGGTTATAGGAGCTTGCTCTGACATGTGCTGGACACTGCACTTTGGGCACGCATTTGCCAAGACGGGGACAAACGGTGCAGGGAGGCTCTTTGTAGTGAATGTGCTCTAGAAATAATGTAGTAAAATTGAGTAATTATACAAACGTATTTGTACGATCTTGCGGATTTATAGTTGCTTCACTGTCATAAACTAATTCGCTAATATTTACTACCTTTTTCGCTAAACTATGTGGGTCTACCCTTCATAGCAGAACTTTTTATGTCATAATATTATTTTGCATAACAGCGGATGCTAAAAATAGTGAGACGTAAAGTAAAGAAATTTTTATTTGTTTAGATTGCAGGTACATAACATAAGATGTTACAATAAGATGGGTGAGCCTTGTACAATCTACCATTTAAAAGTCATACAAACATTAATTAAATTGTGCACTACATTTGAAATTAAATTAAATAATGGAAAATATAATTAAACATGTTTACAACATTATTCGGTCAGTGGGTCGTCTTAGGGGCGGATTCGGCATAGCACAATACATAAATTTAAAAAATAAAATAAAATAAATATACTTAAATAAAATTTTGAATACAAATAGGATAAGTTGAGAAAAAACATTAAATTATTCATTACATAATAAATGTCTATGTCATTTAAAAAGTAATTTACTGAATAGTAGCATTTTTCAATCAATAGTAATGTCAGTCTCTTTTTAACCGACTTCAAAAAAAGGAGGAGGTTCTCAATTCGACGGTATGTTTTTTTTTTTTTTTTGTATGTTTGTTACGCGATTACTCCGCCAATTATGAATTGATTTTGATGATTCTTTTTTTGTTTGGTAGGGCATACTTCAGAAATGGTCCCATATAAATTTGGTCAAGATCTTACGAAGGGTTTTTGAGTTAGCTTCAATAATACATATTTTTCCCACCTAGCGTATGTGGATGATATTCTAATAGTTCCTGTCACTGTAATTTACTTGGTATTCAAATTTTTGTGGGGGTTTTCTGTAGGTACCACAACTAAAAAGTGAAAAATAAAAACTTTTTCACAAAAAATAAAACCGACTTCCCAAAAAAAAAAACACTACAAAGTGAAAAATAACTTTGATTTCGGAAGTCAGTGGCAAAAAAAACTAAAATAAAAAACCCAAGACACCGACTTCCGAAATCAAAGTTATTTTTCACTTTGTAGTGTTTTTTTTTGGGAAGTCGGTTTTATTTTTTGTGAAAAAGTTTTTTTCACTGTGTGGTGATTTTTTTGGAAGTCGGTTTTATTTTTTGTGAAAAAGTTTTTAAAATGTTGTATTGTGTCATTTTTAATTTTATTGGGTACTTTATTAAAAATTATTGGGGCCATACTAATAACACTTTTTTTGAGTAAACTTCTTATAGGTAGGTCTCTTCCTAGTTTCTGACACTTAAGTAAAAAATTTCATGTTACTTTAACGAAGAGTGCGATTTCTAGAATATACATACTCGGGAATGTTAAAAGTTTTAGGGACTTAACGAGCATAATTTGCGTGCAGTAGTGCAGAGATTATTTTTCTGCCGCTTGTCACTTTTTAACTGTAAGAATAAACATGTATACAAAAAATTACAGTAATTGTATCTACTTTATACTTCCCATAGACGTTTTTGGCAAAGATTCAACTGTTAAGGCTTTATTTAAAAAATAGACAAATTTTGGCACCTTTAATTCAAGATGGCGGCTTGCACCTCCCCCCAAGGTCTAAAACTTGGATTGTTATCAGGCATCCATACCGAAAGTGTAGAGCAAACGCTTTTATATGTCCCCACAGACTGAACTTAAGTTGCTACGGTCATCAATCCATCTGAATACTCAGCACATGCCTACTTCCCACGATGGACGTTTGTTGAATAAGTATACAAGGTATACAAGATATGTATCAACATAAAAATTAAATAACCTGATATAATCACCATCAATTCATAAATAATTTCAGTTTTTTTTTTCATAACCTAAATTCTGACACCGACAATCATAATTACAGCTCAAAGACGTCTAGTGCTGATGATAAGCCTCCAGCTATCACCACAGGTTCAATGAACCTTGCTAAAATAAAATTATTACCTGGTCCATGTGTCACAGAGCTCCTTTCATGCGCGTGGGCAGACGATAAAATTGGACACACTACCACCACATACACGAACAAACGTAGAACAAACTTGTACAAACTCATATTGGCAAATACTTTTTGAAAAGATAATTAATTTATACTACTCGCTTCAAGTTTTAATGAAAAGGTCTAAATTTATAGAAATATGGACATGGCTGCGCACGCGCTGGCTTAGTGGTGACCGAAATGACCGTTACAAAAGTTGCATCTAATAAGAATGTAGCTATTTTGAGGGTAGCTATAATTTTATTTTTGTTATATTACAGAAAATAGGTACTTCTGACGTAAATGTTTAGGTAGGTAGGTACTTATTCTAGCTAAGTAGGAAATGAACAATGAAACAAACGATTCATTTTTACACGGCTTATATTATAATTATTTTATTTCTCATATTCACAAACATAAATAACATTCAAAAACAATAATAATGAATTATTACCGTTACATCAATTCTCAAAACAAAAGACGCTATGATTTATTAATCTCTAATTTATATCACAAAACAAACGGATTACAACAAATCCTTCCAATAACTAAAAAATAAATAAAATTCTGTACATAACATAAAAATTCGACGATGTGTACCACCCATACCTACCAAACTTAGTTTTATAAGGGTTTATTTATAAACGTTGCTAAAAGTTAGGTAATGACTATTGACTGTTTAAACATACATTTTTGACGTTTGAACGTCACTTAAGTTTATGCAATGTTTATAAATAAACCCCCTTATTTTGTGTACTAGGTCAAGCGCCTTATAAAATGTGAA
Organism: Xanthia togata; assembly: GCA_963853775.1. Taxonomy (NCBI): domain Eukaryota; kingdom Metazoa; phylum Arthropoda; class Insecta; order Lepidoptera; family Noctuidae; genus Xanthia; species Xanthia togata. The sequence goes on from OY970801.1 coordinate 3,227,821, forward strand.
TAGCAATAATATTGCAACTCGAACATTATTTCATTATAAGTTAAGCATACAGGCACAAATACGTGCGTATTTTCAAGCCTTTAAGTTGGCTTTCTTCTGCTGTTGTATCTTCTCGTCTGAAGGCAGAAGGAATCCAACTACGCCACCACCTGAAAAAAGTAATTTCATTAATGAGTATTTTGTCGTTGTAACAAACGTCCGCTTATTCCTTAATGGTCTGTCCGAAGTTAAGAACAAGGACTACTACCCAGACCACGTGACCCGCTGGTCTAACGGGTATTGCGATCAATATCATGTTGTGTTTCTACAGTATTAATAACTATGCTATAAGAACTTGGAAATCTTGTTGGAATCATTATGTACACGTAGTTTCATTTTCAGGCTGCGAACTCAAACTTAAAAGTCAAACTGCACAGCATTTATTTCAATTAAAACATTTACTGGCACTTTTGAATGGTCAAGAAGTGGGTCAGTCAGAAATAGGAAGCTAGTTGCCCATTCCAAAGCGTAGGTACCTATGGAGAAGAACGGGCAAGAAACTCCACGGACACTCTTTTAATAAAACAAATGATAAAAAATATTGGTTACAACATTCATGTTGGAATTATGCATGCGAGAACAATGTAGAAACACGTGCACGTTCGTAAAAGCGTCCGTACTAAAAAGAAGTCCGTAGTTAAAATAAGATATGGCAGCTAAGAGATGACCAGTCCTAACCGAAAGCGCCCGTTCACGTACATGACGCATGGATCAGCACCATTCAGCTCAACGATTTTGAAGGGAGCTGATAAATCATACTAACCAAAAGCAATAGACCCATAAATATAGAAAGCTCCTTCACAGTTGCTGTCGAGGAGTCGTTTGAGAACGTTGATACCGATGACCGCACTACCACGACCAACCATCAGGGTGAGGCACACGGCCATGGCTCTGAAATTTACCAAAAATATTTCATTTTACTTAACACAAAAATAAAGAGAATAAAAGGTTACAAATGATGGATTGGTTGGGTTACATGAGAAGTGCAAAATCAGGTAGATCAAATATAGAAGAATTACGTACTGTATAAAATTATCAAAACTTGATATGAACAGGCAGAAAGATTTTAAAAGATTCTGTTTTCGTATAAAAAAAGACTGATTCTAATAACTTACTTAACATAAGTTGGGAAGACATCAACACTGTAGGTATTCATGAAGCCGAAGTTGAAGATGGCAGACAAGAAGACCATGAACAAGACAGCGCTCAAGATCCAGTAGGGACTGCTGTTGATGATCAAGGCTGCTACTCCTGCTAACATCTGCAGGAAACCAAATAGAAAATAATATATTAGATATTAATGATACTAATTCTAAAATGATGACGAAAGTACTTCGGATAACGTGTGGCAACGTATCTACATCATAATTTTCTTCCAGTTACATCAGGGCTATTAAACCTATGCATATTTCGTAAAAAATTTATGATATTCACAAATTAAAAGGTGTATAAAATTCTAAACCGTAGTATAATACCTGTATGCTGATGAATAGTCGCTTCCTACCAATGCAGGTGATAATGCTGCTCATGAAAATGTTGCAGAAAGCTAAAACCATAGTGATGCCAAACACCAGCGTCATTGCTTCAGTATTCATAGAACAGTCTTGAACCTGAAATTACAGACACACGATTAACAATGACGCACAGACCGGGGAAGTATGGCACAGAAGGCTTATACTGTAGCCTAAACTAAGCAGCGGGTGGAACAAGGCTGCCAGTGATAAGGATGATTAACAAAGACAAATAAAAAAAAAAATATCACTTAGAAAAAACAACACGGCCAAGAAGCCATTTGTTAACATCGATTTACAAAATATTATCCAAAAAAAAACTCTAATAAGTATATTATTATTTTTCTAGTATTATTACCTCTTGGACAGATGTGGAATTCGCGGTGAGTCTGATCATCTCACAAATAGTAAGATGCCTCTCTCCTCCCACTACAGATATCATGAATGCGTTTAATATGAAAGGCAACCATACGAAGAAAGCATTCATTCTGTGAAGAAAAACAGTCATAATTATTCATAGTTGTGTGCACACATTCAGCAACATTCAGCAAATTAAGATAAGCAACTCACAGAATATATTAGTAATCTACAAATTAATAAAGATTGTTACAACCAAAAAGGTAATCAGCATCTGTTTGTACGTCTGTTTCAATCGTACTCACGTGATATAGCTGATGACGAAAAGAAAAGATAGAAGTATAGTATGCTTGAGCAATGGCGGCTTGATCATCGGGAGTGTCTGTGCCACTATGGATCCCCAGAAACTTTTGTGTATAGCGGAAGAATGTTCCTCATCCAAGTCTAGGGCGTCAACCTGTAAATAAAAACGACATAATACTCGTAATATAACATAACATAACATCAAGCCCTGCTCTCCAAAGGGTTTGGCAGAGGTGTATCCATAATAGTACACCCACATTTCGCCAGTTATGTTTAAGTCCCATGTAATAGGGAGCGAGCCTATTGCCATACCGACCGGGTACATATTCAAACTCTGGACTGCTACTGAGAAATTCCTAGTGAAAAACTCAACCACACCACCACCACCCAATAGCCCGACCTGGTAATCGTACCCAGGAGGGTTTATTGGGTTTTTAGCGCCTCGTGCTCAGCGGTAGCGCTTGCGACCACTAATCCAACGAGGCAGTGGAAAAAAATACCATTACTGTAACATACTCATGTCTTATGTATGTAATTAACAACATTTGGAGCAGTCAGAGAATTTGCTAAATTCTTAATGGAAGACTCAGAAAGCGAACTCAACCAACAACGATCTCTAAAACACTCTCTCGAAGATACTCCAGATTAAAGCCAATTCAAGTTATCATCAATCATCATCATCACCTGCTTATCCTGTTTCCAACTATGTTGAGGTCAGATTTCAGTCTAACCAGACGCAGCTGAATACAACTATTCTACATGGAGCAACTGCCTATCTGACCTCCACAACCCAGTTACTGGGTAATACGATCCTCTTGTTAAGACAGGTGGTCACACTTTCAGGCTTCTGGCTAAAGGTAATGATTGTCAACGTAGCTTAACCTTGGATCGATTAGTGCAACTTTTATTATTTAGCTACGACCCCACAAGTTATCATTTACATACAGATGTTTTTTGTAAATTTTAAGTATTGATAATTGACTATTACTAACCTTATAATGATCAGCACTTTTCCCGGTATTCATGGTAAAAATCCCCTTCAAAACTTCAAGGGCATCCTCATCTCTGCCGACAGTGACCAGGTACTTGGGGCTTTCATAGGCAAAGTAGCTTCCAATGGCACTGATGGCACACGGCACCGCAAAAATCAGGTCGAGGACCCGCCAGGAGTTGAAGTAAATGCCCAGGAACGGTATGTGGTAGGAGAATTTCAGTGGCAATACTGGTATGACTATTACTGAAAGGGTTTAAAAATGATCAGCTTCAACTTCAAAACAAATTGCATAATACGATACTTTGAAATCAATTAGTTCTTTTCTTTGAGTCTTTTTATTGGGCATCAAAAAATTACTCCTAACTAACAGCATTGCAACTTTAGATGTTAATGCATCGGCCTAGTTTTAGACCAAAGAATCGTCTTTGGCCTAAAAATAGGCCAGCCCCCTGGTCATATAAAGAGTCGATCAACGGCTTGGCGATGTCCCGAAGTACTTTATGAGCACTCGGACCCCACGGCCCGTTTTAACCCCAATCGACTCAAACATATTTGCGCCGTTTGAGGTTTTCTGCACCTGCAGCAGCCGCTTCAGCACAGCCCAGTGGTGTTAGGAAGATAGGATGACGCGAAGGTGTCGACACAGGTTTCATCCCACACCAAAGGCCTACCCAACTTCCTACGCATAACGGTCATTTCGTCTGGCCTCTTCCCATCGTCGCGTGCCAAGCCATTGGGTTCTAAAACAGCTGGCAACCCAGCAGTGACAAGAGCCCGACGGATGATGTCATTAAGAGGGAACCCGGTTTGGGGACCCGATTCTCCATACAAACGTATTCCCCGTTTTTCTTCCTGAATAATGCCTCTAGAGCTGTCATTTTTAATTAATAAGAAAGGAAACTATGACCCTCCAAAAAATACAAAAATGCCCCATTTTTACCGCCGTGATTAGAGGACTACCAGACTAATTCGGAAAAGTTTTTAGCATAAAATAAAATAATAGGAACCTAGACATACTCTTTCTTAAAATTTTAATGTAAAAAATTATTAAATCGGCTTAGTTTTCGAGGAGAAAAAAGGAGAATGCCAAACGTCGTTTTCGTCAAAAATTGTGTGATATAATCGGTCTGAGCTGCAGTTGTCCCTATCGCACTTTACGGGGTTTAACTCGGTTTTTCAGGCGCAGCGCGACGGCAATAGTTTCTTCAAATACCTATTTTTCAAATTCCTCGCAGCCCCTGTTCCCTCTTAATGCTGGCGTTCCGTGTCATCCGACCAGTGCTCTAGATGCAGGCTGCAGGATAGGTCATGGTGTCTAATACAGTCGACTACTTCACCGCATTACCAGCGAGGTGGAGTTTGGATTATGTTGAAAATGGTATGAAATATGAAGACGATGTTATTCTTCAGTGTGTAAATCATTAACTGAATGCTACGTTACTGTATTGATCCTTTAAATTAGCTGGCTCAAATTCAGCGAATAAAACCACGTCGAAAATAATCTCAACCCTCGAGAGAAATCAAATCTAAATCTAAAATATACCTGCCATGACCCCCATTGAAGCCAAGTGGACGCTGGTGGTCAGTAAGACCAGGGAACTCCTCCTGGCCGAGGGCGTGCATTCACTCAGCAGCGTCACTGCTAACGCATAGCCGCCAGACACACTGTAAATACAAAATTATGCTTCAAACTGAACTAACTGTGAAAGGCGATGATTTGCAGATTACTGATTACACTGATTCCTCGTTAGTTATTTGTAAATATACGAGTTGTAGTTAGGTCGTGTTTTCGAATCCAGACAGGCATTTTACTTTTTGTAAATAATTCCATCACCACTGCTCTCAAAACGTTTTGAGAGAAGTGGCATGTACTAGAACCAAAAATTCGAAAACATGCGACATCTACCAAACCGCACCGCTCGGCTCGCGTGGTAGATTACAGCCCACTATCTCTCAAAGAAAGAAGGCCTGTGAATCAGCAGTAGTGGGAACATTAAAGGATGATTATTATACTATTTATATATGTGTAGAATTGACCATTTCATTAAATGGCCATCTAAAATTGAACATATCGTTTGAAACGTCAACGTTTAATGATATGTCAATCGACGTTTGGCCATAATTATCATAAAAATTCTAAAATTCTATATTCAAATCTTTATTGCTTAGCACGTGTGTTTACAAGATCTTGATTATAATAATATAGTTCACATGAACCCTGTCGGGCACAACAATTACATAAAATATGAGTAGTAGCATGATTCATAATAAATGCAGTAAATAGACATTAAAAAAAAATATCGTTAAAAACATCTAATAAAATTATATTATAAAAAATATCACATTTTGATTTGTAATATACGTCTTTGCAAATTTTACCTCTAGCGATCATTAGGAAGAATCAATATTAATTTCAAGTACATAAGATCACACACAAATTGAATGAATCCATATCACAAATATAAATTATAAAAATAAAGTAAAATAATTAGGAATTATTCAATGTTCAATTCAATTGAAATTAATCATGTCACAGATGAAATTAATTCAGGTTATCCATATGTAGTTTTAGGTGTAGTAAAAATTGCCAAGCAACTGCAACTGTAAGCCTAATTAGTATAATGTACGTCTGATTCATATTATTCTATATATCCTGGAATTATTATACCTCTAATAGATGTTGTATTGACTGTATTAAGTAGCAACAGGTAGGCAGATGTTAAGTTTAAATATCTTTAATTTACAGTGAAATATATTACATTGATAATAATTAAATGTATTATTAATTATCAACTAATTGTAGATGAATAATCGTTTGTTAATAGCCATTATATTAATTTAAGATAGTGTATTGATCATCGAAGTTAATGTCATAATCAACAGTCGTTGCGATAGACAGTCATCGTGCAACCGTTGTACAAGTAAAAGGTGAATTTTGTGATTAAAGTGCCGTGGACATATTACTGGATTTTATTTCTGCAAATACTCCTGAGGCTATCCCGATAGCTTCAGAAGTGGGATAAACGAAAAGTATTACTCTTTTCGACTTACGCCTACTAGAAAAACGTAAGTACATATTTGTACCAACAACTTAATTGTTTGATTTGAATTTTATACCGTGAAAAATGTATGACTATGTCTAACAAAATGTATGTCTTTAAAAAAGAAAGTATGTAAATCGAATAATAACACGGCGTAATTAGGACGAAATCGATTGAGGTTATTTATCTCCTGTTTGAAGTGATAATTATAACGGGTTGCTAATTGGTAAGAAAAGTTTACTGTAAATAAGACTAATTAACAGATGGTCGTGCCGTTTCACGGTAAGATGGGTGGAATTGCCATTTAACTATTTGGCGCTTGTGTAGGTGCCCACGCTTGTCGAAAGTGTCGCGTTGTTTTTTTTTTATATATATAGAATTTCGGGGCTTGCTGTACAAAGCAAATAACTAAAATATTGTGAAAACATTATTTATCGTTGCCCGCGTTTGGCAAGGGTGATTTTATTAATTTTTGCGAGGGTCGAATCTTGCAATTGAAGAGAATAAACGTTTTTGAAATGTTTGCGTATTTCGAGTTGAACATTGTGTGAAATGCTACGGTGGTAGTAGCATTACTATGTGATAAAGATCGAGATTAATTAGGAGGTTACTATTGCCTAAAAATATTAAACAACTATACTTATAGCTGCATACACTTAATCTATGTTAATGATGTAAAAATAATGGTTTACTAAGCTGTCTTCTGTCAGTTTCAGTGCTCGACTTGAAGAGAGAGGAGAGTCAAAACCGAGAGTATAGGACTCTCAGGAGTGCCCAGGTTTGAGGGTCAGGGTCGGGAAGCGGTAGACTTGAGGCGTGAGTCTAGCCACGCAACTTGGCCAAGAGTACCCATGTATGAGGGTCAGGCTAGGAGGACACATTCGGAACAACCAGGGGTATCACGGGTGCGTGATACTGAGGTTAATAATGATTGTGAACAACCAGGGGTGCCACGGGTGCGTGATACTGAGGTTGATAGTAATTGTGAACAACCAGGGGTATCACGAGTGCGTGATACTGAGGTTGGTAATGATTGTGAACAACCAGGGGTGCCACGGGTGCGTGATACTGAGGTTGATAGTAATTATGAACAACCAGGGGTATCACGGGAGCGTGATACTGAGGTTAATAATAATTATGTCAATATTGACGGAGAGCGTCAAGGACGAAGGGTGCTTCGTCCACAAAGGGTTGAGGAAAGATTTCTTCGTACACCTTCGAGGTCAAGGCGTAGCCGTTCGTCGAGCGCTGGATCCTATAGCCGTGAGGGTACCAGAGAGAGAAGTACGACTCGACGAGGTAAGAGACCGGAGGGTTCCAGACGTAACCGGAAAAGGAGCCATCATCTTGAGCGTGGAGACGAGGGTGAGCAAATGTCATCTACTACTAAAAAACCTAGGAGTGCAGATTCCACTGAGAGTATTTTAGATACATTTTTGTCAATTTTGCAATCAGTTAAGAGTTCAGATAAGTCGAAGTTGCCTTTTAATACTAACATTGTTCCCGAGTTTGATCCTATGACAAAGGATCAAACTATTGTGTCTTGGTTGACAAAGGTAGAAGAATGTTCAGAAAATTTATGGCTGGGAAGATAGAGAAATAATTCACTACGCCTTGCCAAAGTTGACAGGGATAGCGAAGTCTTGGTATCAAAGTTTGCCGACAATGATGTTTACGTGGAGTGAGTGGAAAAAGAAGTTGATTGAATCTTTTCCTGTTCGCGAAGACTATGCTGAACTTTTGACTGAAATGCTGGGCAAAAAGGTTAAATATGGAGAGTCACTTGAACATTACTAATATGCCAAAATTAATTTGCTAAATAGATGTAAGATCTATGGGCGTCAGGCTTTCGATTGCTTGCTATACGGCGTTGAAGATAGGGCTGTTAAAATAGGTGCACAGGCTGCACAATTCTCTGAGCCAGAGCAAGTGTTGAAATATTTCAGAACTATGAAAATAGGGCATGGTCGAGAAAATCCTGATTCTAGTTTTAAATACCGAAACGAACGTAAGGGTACAGCTCTTTTATCAAAACCAGGTTTGAAAATGACGTGCTACAATTGCGATCAAATTGGTCATCCAAGTTTCCGATGTGATAAAACCCCAGCTAAGGGCGTCACTTGCGATAAATTGGGTCATTTGTCAATTCACTGCTTTAAAACCCAACGCTTAAAATAAAGATCGTGAAATGGAAACTAGTCTGAATAATAACAAAACCGAAAAAAATAAGTGTCCCAATTATGTTTATCTGAAGACTTGACTGCTAAGTATATGTTCGAGATTTGATTAATAATAGCTGGAAATATAAGGATGAGAATATATATGCGAACATGAGAAACTATTATTTTGTGAAACTTCTGAGAATAATAAAATTATAATGTCGAACAATCAGTATAATATATTTATGTATTTATACTTGTGAGAGCGTTCACAAGTTATATCACCGTGGCTGGCGAGCATTCGCAACCACCATGACTTTATGATTATATTTATGTAAAAAAACACAAAATTAAGCTTATACAGTCAGTTACGATAATAATATTACCAAGGAATTGAATTATTTTAGTTTACAATCAGATTATACGGTTTAAGACATTTATTTCTCAAAAAGAATACAATTCACTTAATATGAGAAATACAAGGTAATCTTAAAACTAAATATAATAATTACATAAGAAGAAGTTAGGTATTCGTAAATAAATAAGTTATTCAGTAGACACACAATTTTTGTAGTATTGCTCTGTTTGTTCGTAGTATCCTTAGTTGTGAGAATATTATGAATGGAGTATTTTTAGATACAAGACAGTTATCTGAAAAATAATGATTAAGTTGATTAGGCAGGTGATAAATGAAACACACCTAAATTGTGGAATATGTAATTGGTCATAGGTTAAACAAACTGAAAAATTGTATTACATCTTAAAGTCAATCGACAGTAGTTTATGATTTACATTTCTTCCTATGATACGGTTGACCTGAAAGAATAAATTAAAATTAATAATGAAATAGTAACAAATAATTTATATAACTAATCTATGAATTTTATGATTAAGTTATTGTAATTTTATGTTAGTTGTTAAAAGTCATTCTGTGTTAAAAACAATAGAGATAAATGTTATGATTTATACGAATCGGAAACTTATCAAGGAAAAATATCGATATTAATTTAGTTAAGCTAAAATGAAAAAAACATACTTTGGTATATACAGATGATTGAGAGATGGAAGTCGTGGGGGGTGGTTGGCTTGATAGATAAGTGTTGATGAAGCTTAGGCCATTCATTGGAAGTTGTATAGCCACTATACGACTTCCAATGAATGGCAAGTGAGAGTGCTTGACCAGCGAAGCTTGCGGTGCAATGAGTGGCGGATGTAAATTAATATTGAAAGGTAATGAAAATGCGAAATCGACAAAATACTATTATGTATTAACTTACATTTTAAGCGGTTCCTGTGTTTTTGGAGTAAATTGTCACTGAATAATAATTTCATAGTTTCTGAGAATATTCTGAGTCGATGCTTTAATTAGATACCGTAATAATTAACGCTAAAAATTACAGTCTTCTATAATATTGATTGAACAAGCAAGCAACATAACGTTTATTGTGCAATTTAAAGCTCACGGACAAACTTGATGCCAGGAAGATCGAATGTTAGTTTTTGGTTTTAAGGTAACTAAATCTTGTTGCTAGGATGCAGATTATTTTGTAAATGTTTTATGTAATTATTTCACACTTTCTGCAACCGACTTCCGGTGCTGTAATTACCGTCTCCGCGGGCTTATTACGTATCTTGCAGAAGCCTAGCGATAGCGAAATTTGCACAAAAGTTGCTCTTAAATTGCTAATCCGTATTGTGTCAGCGATAACCACACCATAGCAAACTAGCGAAAGTGCTGCCTTTAGGGAATAATCAGTCACCTAAAATGTGCAGTGGACGCATGGTGATCGCGATTATTTCGTATTATATGCATAGTTTTTGTTGGCCGAGCGACAGCCATCGGCAAGCAAATTTGGCTTTCAAACTGCGATATTCTTTTCCCTTGGTGTTGATCACTTGCCTATCGCTCGCTGATTGATAAATACAAATTGGTCTTATAATACGAAGAATTTTACCTAAAATTATAAAAGTGTACCCACATTAAATTTAACTTCGTCGCGTGTTCATTAGAATAAATTTTGTGTAGCGTAAAAGACTATTCATTTAGTGTATTCTAGTTATGTTTGCTTCTCTATTGACGTATTGGGTAAGGGTAGTTGGAAACAAAATAAGTGAGACTCAGATTAAAGATAAGGAAAGGTTTAACCGTCGTAAGAAATCAGCGTAGAATTATTCAGTAGGAGACTTATACGTGTAGAGCGACAGGTTCCTAACGATGGACAATCGCAAAACTGGCTGTCAAATATCAGGGTCCGTACCGGGTAATAAAAGTACTTCCCAACGATAGATATGTCATCGAAGACACTCCCTTATCGCGCAAAAATAATCGTCGTTACGAAGCCATCGTAGCAATCGACAAAATGCAGCCCTGGTTAAATTTTAGTAGAGACTTGGAAAGTAGTTGTGAAGAAAGTCGTTCAGATAATGAGTAAAAATAAATGTATAAATAGAAACCAAATATAAGTCATGTTCTTGTTCTTTAAAGTGTTTATTTATATTGATCTAATATAAATAAATTTGTATTAAATTTAATGTACATGATTAAATAACATTATTTCGATTATATTAGATTCGTATATCATGTAATTATAAGCCTCGATCAGCATTTGTGTTTGTTTCGTGTCTAGATGTCAGATCCGTGTAGATGTTTATGTCAGAACGTAATACAATAATAATGGTTTTAGTATCAGTCTGTGGCGCTTACGACCTACAGGTTCTGTTTGATTTGGGTTCTATGACCATGACAATAATTATTTCATTGTCAATTGTACTGTGGTATAATAATAACAGCAATGATTCCTTTCTCAATTCAATCATGATGTAATAAAAGTATTTTTTTTTTAAACTCTGTTTATCCCGATAATAGTAACGTCATTCTATCGCGAAGGGACTCGCTTTCACAGGAAGGCCGAGCTGTAAGCCTAATTAGTATAATGTACGTCTGATTCATATTATTCTATATATCCTGGAATTATTATACCTCTAATAGATGTTGTATTGACTGTATTAAGTAGCAACAGGTAGGCAGATGTTAAGTTTAAATATCTTTAATTTACAGTGAAATATATTACATTGATAATAATTAAATGTATTATTAATTATCAACTAATTGTAGATGAATAATCGTTTGTTAATAGCCATTATATTAATTTAAGATAGTGTATTGATCATCGAAGTTAATGTCATAATCAACAGTCGTTGCGATAGACAGTCATCGTGCAACCGTTGTACAAGTAAAAGGTGAATTTTGTGATTAAAGTGCCGTGGACATATTACTGGATTTTATTTCTGCAAATACTCCTGAGGCTATCCCGATACAACCAACTTGGAAGTAGCGTTTGCCGGCCGCTGCCGCGGCACCGCTCGATACGCTCGCTCGGCTCACGCAACCCCCACTAACCCTTTGGTGGGGGTACCACATAAGCAGTATTCATTTTTTTTCACTAATTTTAAGTGCTATGTTGCATTTCACGCAGCAACAGCAGCTACTTCCAAGTTGATCACTTTCCATAATATCATATTTGGAAACCTAATAAAAGTCTATCGACTTTTTTTTACGGGGTCACCCCCGACTTTGTTTGATTTGTTGTATCCCACCGCCATGATGCACAACAAAAACAAAGCGACATCAACGTGTAAAGGCGTTGATGTCGCTTTGTTTCGGTGAGTAATCTAACTATTTTACGATATGATCACTAATGTTTGACCACATCATGAAATAATCGTGCGTTTAACTGTTCATATCGTCAAACGTTGAGTACTCAATGATCTGGCCAGACCACATCATGATGTGACCAGCGGTTGATGTTCATTTAATGAAATGATCAATTCTAAGATCTGGCCACGACAGAACTATCTACATAATTCATTGTACTGTTATTGCTTAATTTTCAAGTACTTACTTGTAAAATAATAATTTTATTTTAGGTACAAAATACATAAAACTAGTTTTTGGAAGGAGCAACTAGAATCTATTTTTATTTATTCTTGTAGTTTGTAACGTTCAACAGTGCCTTTTAATGGTCTAATTGAAATATACGATTTTACTTTGAAACACTACTTCATGGAAATAGAAGAAGCTCAGAAGGCCTTTCTCAAACAGATCAAGATACTTACGAGGCCGATGACAGTAACTTCAGAAAGCCTAGCACTATCCAGTTTGGTGAGAAAGCAGCTAGTGTGCCAGCTGCGTATGTCAAGGTCATGGAGACAATAAGGATCTTCCGCCTGCCTTTTGTATCTGCCAGGTAGCCCCATACGTGGGACATGGCGATTGTTCCTGAAAATAACAAAACTGTGATTTATTTGAAGTTAGTAAAAAGGGCTTGAAATAAATTGTAAAAATTAAAAAGACGGGTAACACCCGTATTTTTAATTTACAAAGTTTGCAGTGGTCATGCTTTGAAATAGTGACTTTCCTGTGGTATTTCTCAAACACAATAATCACTGACTGCCAATTTGGTCGCCATTATAGTGTCTTAGTCATGATAGTCATTGGCAGACGTGAACATCATGACATTTGTAAGTAGGTACATCTTTTAGTGTCCTTACATCTCGAAAAACGAACAGTTCTGATAGCCCAGTGTCATGGCAACTACGACTTTACTAAGTCAAGGAACGTCCAAAACTTCTTGTACCCAGCAGAAAAGGGACGATGAACTCACCAATCAAAGGCACACAAGCTACCAGTCCCTGCTGCGTGCTACTAGTGCCAAGCTCACAGGAACTAGCCGTCACCAGGTAGGACACGGAGAAGATCTCGAAGGTCATGCCAATGATGATACTGGCACAGAGCATGAACGTGTACAGGTTGTAGCGACTGAACCCTAGAATAAAAGGTACAGTTACATGAATAATAATAAGGCATATAAGAGTTCATTGTTCTCCTTAAATTAATGGATAAGGTTGTATTAAAGCTGGGTTGTATTATACTGCACAGATACTTATTTGTATATCCCCATAAATAAACGCTTTTTCATTTCATTTCATTAATGTTTTTTTTTTACAGTCGTAGAATCAAATAAAATCTGGGTTCCACTCTCTAAGTCCGTCAAAGAAGTTACGGGCCCGTCCGAAAGTAGTTGATAAGTCAAAACAAGTGAGCAAAAACACATCGGGATTAGGGACAGTTGTGAAATCGTGTCGTCATTCATTCTTATTTCCAGTATTGTCTTGTTTTCCATAATCGTCCACCCTCATAATATTTACTTGCACTATTATCATTTATACTAATAATGCTTGTCATATCAACTTATTAGTCATAAAATAAGTTTCCATAATAACATGTTTTATAATCATTACTTTCTTTAAGTAACACATTACATAATCGATACTTGACAAAAGCAACATTTAATATAATTTACTAAACGTTTATTGTTTTGTATAAAAAATAATGCTTTTAGGTCATTTGGTCTGTAATCAAATGATTTATTACAGCAAATAATCTTTAGATAATAAACAGTTTGTCAAATTAAAAACGGCTAAGTAAGGTTAGGTTAGAACTGTGACCATACAACGCTAGATTTCCTCTTCTGCAAAGCAAGCATGCATGGTAGATTAGATTTATTTTAAGGTTTCCTTGAGAATAAAAAAATCTGTATCGTATAATCATAATATATTAATCAATATAATTCAAGTAACATAGCAATATTATTTTAAATTTTAATTGGATGCCAAAGCTCTCAAAATTCTTCATTACTGTAATTAATTTTATGGGTTAAAATTTTATGTATTCTTTCGTGTTTTTTTCGCAAAAACAAAATTGCAGGCGCTTGTACTGAACTAGCATTGTTGTGCTAGTATGGGCAAATTAATATTGTGGTGAGTAAATGTTATGAAAACGACATTATTGAAAATGAAAAATATAGCAAATAAATGTATGGATTAAAATTATTACGACACTTGATCAATTATGACCAATGAAATTGATTGTGAAAATGATTTTATGTAAATTTACGAGTATGGCAACTGAAGCGTTATTTCTAATGAAATAATGGCATATACAAATTATGTCAAAAATTAGTAAACCCTTATTTTCGGCCCCAAACAAATCTTTTCTTTGAAAGTGATACGAATGATAGTTAGTTACGACATATTTAAGTTTGATCTTTGAGCTTCGCAACGCATCAACAAACTCTTTTGCGATGCTGTAATTTTTTATCTACAGCTACTATCTACCCAATTTCAAAAAGGTAGTTAGCATTTCATCAGCAACGTGAAATGTACCGAATTTTGTACGACGACTCTTGAAAAATAAATATTGCCATCAAATGTAACACACTTGTAACATTGTTTAAACATACCTTATATAAAACACACAACGTAAATACATATAATTCTTGACAAAATAAGCTAGACATATTTAATTTTGATAAGAACTGAAAATATCAATGGTGTAACTACATAAGTGTATAATATTATTTATACAAATTTCTTGATTTATCATCGTGACGCTTTAAACAAATTGCGTCGTATTACTTTATAGTGTACAAGTAATTATCTGATAATGAAATAAAGCACTGTCTCGTTGGCCTAGTGGTCGCAAGCGCTACTGCTGAGCATGAGGTACTTGGTTCGATTCCCAAGTCGGACAAAGTATTATTGGGTTTTTCCAACAGGGGGCTCGCCCCCTATTGCATGGGACTTAAAACATAACTGGCGAAATGTGGCCTACTACAGGTACACCTCTGCCCAAACTTTCAACAAACAAGGCGTGATATTATGTTATGAAATAAAGCACTTTTATGACTATAGTATTTGATTTTATTTATCAAGAAACTGTAGAAGAACAAGAACAAAACACAAAGAGGAAATGTTTAACTGGGTAGTCCCTTTCTTCTCCTAAAATGTTCGTCCCAAAAATCATTATCCATAACACGTTTGAAAAACTTCAGTAACAAAAATGTTCAAAAATTCTAAATTTTGTTCTACATAATTATCTTTACTTCTAACACTATTCTGTCATAATATCGAGTACTATAATAACTGAATCTCCTAATTTTGCTTGAAATAACCGCAACAATATGCCAATAGCAATATGCAATATGTCCTAAGTATTGTATTAAATAATGTGTATTATTCCGAATGTTCATTTATACCTAGTAAAATTGTTAGTCCTAAAATATTTGCTAAAAATTTGGTTTTAGTGACAAAAACGAACCGCTGTAAATCCGGCTCCACGTAACGACTCACGTACGTCTTAACTTTTTTTTAAATAAATGTACCTCTTTTTTACTTTCTGGTTTATTTTCACAGTTGGTCGCATTATCTAATCTAGGGTACGCTGATCAAATGGGTTAGTTAGGTTAGGTTAGAACTGTGACAAACCAAGCGCGAGCGGTGCGAGCGCAATGAGCGAAGTGAGCGCAACGAGTGGAGTGAGCGCAACGAGTGGTGCGGCAGCCGCCAGCGAGCGCTACATATAAGTTGGTCGCTGACTCGCAGCTGGCTATTTAGTATTTTTAGAACCCCAAAATATTTTAGGTTTATTAAAAGAGGCAAAATAATATTTGAGTGTTCAATATTATTTTTAGGAGCGCAAAATTAGAATTATTAGAGGTTCGATTAAATACATGCCTTAACAAAGATATAATAAACCAACCAACGAACATTTCGGTGCAGATGAAATGGTCATTCCACCTAACAAAAGCCAAATATCGCATTCATTTAAATCATATAATTTCTACCATCCCTACACATTTGAATCAAATAAATGCCATCGCGAAAATTTTCTGTGACATATGATTTTTCTAGCTTCATATGGTATGTCCCTAATGTGTGCAATTAAATATTATAGTCTTCAGTCAGATAAGGAAAATACTCAACGGAACGGGAGTTCTTGAGTGATTTTCCTTTTATTGTTTCTGGTTTGTTTCCAGTTTTGTAAATCTTCGACGTTGTCTGTTAAGATTTTTCATTTCGACCTAATCATATAAACAATTGGGAGTATTCATGTTTTCATCAAACTCATGATATCTAGATCTAGCCTGAAAAAAAGAAAAAATAAGTTTTTTTTTTTGACAAAAAGCTACTGGACCGATTTTAAAAGTTCTTTCACCAGTAGAATGCTATATTATCAGAAAGTAACGGACTATAATTTTATAAAGATACCACGCGGGCGAAGCCTGGTGGATGAGCTGGCGGAAGCTAGTAACCATAATAAATATTTAATTGTATAAAGTTTTTTTTTTTTTTGATACAGTCCAAAAGGGTACTTACAAAAGTGATAATTTTTGACCGAAAAGGGAAGCACATGGACCCAGCTTAAACCTATCGGCTATAGATTTATTTTTCACAAAGGAATCGTAGTAAAAAATTAAAACGATTATTGTCCTTGACTGTGCAAATCCCGTTGCTTTAGGAGATAAAATGTTTTGTTATAGTAATTGTCGGTTTTATGCAATAAGTTGACTTGCATTAGAACTCTATTGGTCACCAGACTTGGGGCCTTATTATGACGTATTAATGCCACCATTTTTCCAGTGTAAGTGAGAGACGGAGCTATACAAGCCAATATCACCATCCCTTACTAGCAGTGGAATAATGATGGAATTAATACGTCATAATACGGCCCCAGGCTTCATAGAAAAAACCCATCAATCTTTAAAAGCGTCTTCATAATTTCCATACATTTTACTTCCCTGTGTTATCGTGATGCCCTGACGTGGCTAAATATCGTGACGTTAGAAATGATAAAATCCCACAATGCACGTACCACATCGCGCGACCTGTATGGCAAATAATTTATTATAAAAAAATATTTGTGGTTGGCGCATCCACATTTTATACTCTAAACTGATATATCTGAAACATTTTTGAGCCATTCCAAAAAAAAAAAACCCCTTTACTGGGCTGGACAAAATGGACAATTTTAAAATGCCACTAATATTTCACGACACTAAACAAACGTGACGAACTCCCTCTTCACTAACAACAATGAGCACAAAACTAATATTCTTTATTCTTTTAGAGGGAATCATTAGTTCATTACATACGCAGATATATAAAGTATAATTCACAAATAAAATAATGTTTTAAGAACTTCCCAGTATCACGTTATAACTGTGACTATAGTGGACTTCTTGACTACCTGTAGTTCGACGCCTTTCGTCACCGATTACCGCGTCACGGTTGCCCGATGGGTAAAAAGAAATGGCTGATCTACCATAACTTTACCATAAAATAAAATAACTTGTTTTGGAAGTTTTGTACTATAGAAAGCAAATAAAACAGTAGACTAAAGTGGAATGTCCACCTTGGTGCTAATTATCATAATTTTATTGTAATACAATAAGATTTGTTTATAAAATTAATGTTGTAATTTAATAAAAACAGAATTCTTTCAAACCTCACAAAAACGCTGAGGTGTGTCTTAGAAAAATATGAACATTGGTTAGTTAAAGTTAGCGACATTAGCTACACGTTAAAATTGCTTGTTTTGCTTCTTATTTTTATTTTTTTATCAGATATAGGTAATAGCAACAATTGACTCCGCTATAATGTTTTTAAATTCAAATTCAAATTTATTTATTCACATTTAAATAGAGTAAATACAATCGGTGGTTCCCTTCTTACATTATTTGGTCTTATATTCTATTTAGCCTTAGTATGGCATGTGAGTTTTAATCATGCAAGATATTACATTAATGTCATTCATAATAATCATAATAAATAAAAATTAAATAAAAATAAAAATGTATGAGAACTTAGTCTAAATCAAAACCTGTCTGCGATTCATAGGGCCTAATGTCACATATCTTTTGCTAACCACAGCGTCTAGTACCAGTAAAAAGTCTTTTTTTTTTTTTTGTTGAGTGGGACTACTTATTTTTATTTTTTACTTATACCTGTAACCACTCGTTTATTGAGTACATCATTTTTTTAAAGCAGTAACTCTTTCAGCTTTTTCATAAATTTTGCTAGAGGAAGATCTTGAATGTCTGGTTGTAACCTATTATAAATTTTTACACACATAGCTGAACAGTTTTTTTTAAACACCGCAGTCCTTGGTGCAAAATCCAGCACTAATCGGTGACCAAGCCTTGATTTACGAGGATGGGTACCATCTCGTGTGTAAATATCACTAGCTTTCACAAATAGGCTAGGATTGCATTTTACGAACACACAAATAAAGCATAAGTACTAAACAGTAAATTAAAAAAAACTGCATTCAATAGAGAATAAGAATGTCTTGTAAATTGTTTGTAAATGTTTGTGACTGTACTTTTTCCTTAGCGTCAATTTTGATCAGAATGGCTTTTTTATTAAATTTCTGCTTGTACTACACCGTATTGAATTTCGCAAATTGCTGAAGAATGTAGGACAACGATAGAATGTGCTACAACGTGATTCTGACACAACTATAATATTTACAGCAATACGATAAAAAGTTAAACAGCCTGCTCACGTTTTGAATTTGATACAATTAGAATCTTTTTTTTTCTGCCTCTTTGGTATAGTGGTCGCAAGCACTACTGCTGAGCATGAAGTCCTGGGTTCGATTTCCAGGTCAGGCAAAGTGTTATTGGGTTTTCCATCAGGAATTTCTCAGTAGCAGCCCGGAGTCTGGATGTGTGTCCGGTTGATGGCAATAGGGTCGTCCCATATTACATGGAACTTTGTCATAACTGGCGAAATGTGGGTGTAGGTACTATAGGTACACCTCTGCCTAACTCTTTGGGGTAACGAGGCGTGATGTTATATACGTAGAATGTTTAATCATCTTTATTGTTGACAGCGGTCATGTCATGTAATAGTTAGTTGAACTAAAAGTAATTCAAATAAAGATCTGAAGCAAAACTAAGACCTACCACAACTCACAATGTCATGTCATCAGACTGACAATTAATTGTTTTTTCATCCCACCATCTCGGAAAGAGTATTTTTAATCTTCAGTATCTGAGTGGAAAAGCCGTTTTTATTCTCTAGAGGATAAAGTAAATTGAATTTAGAACATCGTGTGCACTAAGTTTGTGAATTAAAAAAAACATTAAACCTATTTACTGCTACCTCTATGGTGCCGAATATATCATACAACTTTTTTTTAATTTGTTAAAAACTCAGACTCGGAACCTTCTTGGTGTTCTTTTTTCAATTTGCTTTGTACGCGGTTCTTTACGCGGCATTTTTTCACGTCATTGTTAAACCTTAGGTATATTAAAAACAAGAAACTTGAAAACAAGTGAAAAAACTAAAATGAGTGATTCTAGCGACGAGGAAGTTTGCTTGACGCCAACAGAATTGACTGAAACTGTTAATAATGCGCAAATGAGCTTTCTCCCTCAACAATCACGCGAGAAGTATTTAAAACAGTACGATATGTTCAACACGTGGCGACTAGCAAAAGGAGCCAAAACTTTCTCAGAAAACGTTTTGCTGGCATATTTTATAGAATTATCCGAGAACAAGAAAGCAAGCACTCTATGGAGTACGTATTCGATGCTAAAAGCAACAATAAAGATGAAAAAAGACAAACATATCGATACCTATCCTAAATTAGTGGCATTTTTAAAAAGAGCCTCATCTGGTCATCAACCAAAAAAATCGAAGGTTTTCACAGTATCTGATATTGAAAAGTTTCTTAACGAAGCACCCGATTCCGTATATTTGGCGGCAAAAGTAAGTCAGTTGCACATTCAGTATCTACTTAAGTATATTAATCTCAATTAAATAGTATACTTAGTAGATGTTGATAGGCATAATTATGCGTTCATATCAATTTTATTCATTTATCTACTACAATACTCTTTACGTTACAGGTTGTTCTTATTATTGGAATAAACGGAGCATGTCGAACTAATGAACTAACACAACTTAATGTCAAAAACATTGAGAAACATTCAGATGACTACTATTAATTAATTTACCTAATACAAAGACAAAAAGAGACCGCAACTTCGTCATTCGCAAGGAATACGTAACGATTGTTGAGAAATATCAAGCCTTACGCCCGCCTAACACTCCAATCAATCGATTTTTTCTACAG
This sequence comes from Xanthia togata, assembly GCA_963853775.1. Lineage (NCBI taxonomy): Eukaryota > Metazoa > Arthropoda > Insecta > Lepidoptera > Noctuidae > Xanthia > Xanthia togata. Next base: position 3,248,208 of record OY970801.1, read on the forward strand.
TATCGCAATGGAAAGTGTGTTAGACAGCCTATGGGTACTAATAAAATTGGCAGTATCCCACGAGAAATAGCAACATTTCTTGAACTTCCAGAACCCCTGTTGTACACGGGTCATTGTTTCCGACGAACTTCAGCCACACTTTTGGCTGATTCCGGAGCTGATCTGCTGTCCCTTAAGCGCCACGGAGGCTGGAAGTCCAATGCAGTTGTAGAGGGATACATAGAGGATTCCATCCAAAATAAGTCTAAAATATGTGAAGGCATCGTAGGAGCCATTACACTGAAAGAGCCTCAATCGGATCCTTGTACTGGCCCTTCTACATCAAAAATAAGCCGTTATGAAACACCTAACCATCTCCCTCTCTCTCCAACATTCACGCCAAGGGAATCCGATGAATCGGTACAACTATTAAGTATGACAGATAGTTTACCGAAAAACAGTACACAAGTGACTAACACCAATATTACAGTACCAAACAAAAATATTACACTCAATTTAAATAACTGTAGCAACGTTACTTTAAAATTTTCTTAATTATACCTTAGTATTATTTTGTTATAATTTAAAGATTATTCTGTAATACTTACCTGTCATAATGTAGTAATTAATACCTAAACTGAAATAAAAGTGTACCTATCTTGTGATTGTAAACGTTTTTTTTTTTGCATTTAGTCATTTCCTCGCTGAGGTGGAATGAAAAGTTACGTGTTGCACTCGAGTGCAAAGATTTTTCACCTCGTGCTCTTTTGATTCCCTCGCTAACGCTCAGGATTCTAATTTTGAATCACTCGCTGCGCTCGTGATTCAATTTTAGAATCCTTCGCTTGCTCGGTCATCAAAATTGAACACGCGGTTAAAAAGCAACTTTGCACTCTTGTATAACAAATAACTATTTTAAGTGTGCAGCAAGTAATTAGACTTTTCAATAGGTATTTGATAATTCTTAAATTTCAACGTTCTCTTATGTTTTCAAAATAAGCCAAAACAGCTATGAACTATTTTTAAGACGTCATTATGGTGACCCAAACACCTTATGCGAGTAGCCTGCATAGAAGTTCACTGCGATGTTGAAATGAAATGAAATAAAATGAAATTGTTTATTCTGTAAATAGAATATTGGAATCACTCTTACACGTCATCATAAAAAAAATGCTAGATGAGTTCGGCGTTTCCTATCTGACTACTCTGAGAAGAAAGGCCGAAACAAACTCAGAGAAGATGAAGTTGTTGAAGATGCATTGCTAACTTTAGTATATTTACTTCGTTTTCTAAGTCCGATCGTTTGCTAGGAGAGAACAATGGTGCTTGAGACCTTATTTAAGAAGTAATTGGGATGCGTAATTTCCTGGACAAACTCTTCATAATATAGTTTTCTGTTATCTTACCTGTCATGTCCAGCGCCTCTTCAAACGGCACCTTATTAGACTTCACCGTCATTTTGCACTATGTTTCACTAACACTATTTACTAAAAGATTTATATTATTTACATTTATTTGTTATAACATTATTATCACACCTGCATCGTGGCAAGCACTGCGCCCGCCATTGTCATGAACATGTTTTATAACAAAAACTATTCAAGCAAAGCGTTTTATTTTGTTAGACTTTTGGTTCAGTAGGGTTGGGCGCCTTGAGCACTAAATAAAGCAGTTTTCTATTCTATGCCTCGAGCGATAAGACCTCCCATTAGGTATACAATTACATGTTCGCAGTTTATTTTCTATGTTCAATAAAATATAATTGTATTGTATTGTTCGTTGAAATTGAATTCACAAGCATGCGTGTGTTAATACAAAGTACCTATTACAACAAAATCTGCTTTGAACAGTCTGAAACGATCAGTGAGAGAGAAAGTGTGACGATCAATCAATTATTATGTCTCATAAGGGAAGGAACCAAAACGGTACTGTCATCAAGGAGTGCAGTTCAAAAACTGATTTTAAAGCTAACAAGCTTAAGCTGTAAATCGAATTAAATTATAACTATTATCTGATTACTCAGTGACTTTAGAATACCTACTATTTGGTTGAACCTTTTTTCATAAACCCACGGAACCCTATTATCCGAGATGACAGTATCATCAGATAGCAATGTTTGCAAACAGTAAATATATTATGTACACCCGCCCAGAGCAAAATATAATGAATAGATAGTGTGCCGTAGTAATCCCATAAGTGCTACCAACATAATTACTTAGATAATTAAGTTTTCCATTCAGTACTGAAAATTAGTTCACTGTTAACTGCCACGAGCTAGCTTCCAACCTTGTTGACCACTATTTTAAGCCGAATTTACATTACGAAACTAGTTGCACAATATTAGTTTTATGAAATTAGTTTCACGTGTAAATAGCATAAAGCGAATGCATGCGCGATTAAATTATCTGTTTATACATGAAACTAGTTTATCAGTGAAATGAATGTCATGAAACTATTGAGTAATATTACGCAACTAATTTCGTAATGTAAATTCGGCTTTAGTTTAATTTTTTAGCACCCTTGGGAGATGGGTTCCACTTGAGTGTTTTGATAAGGGTTATCAATCGGACGAAACCGAAAGTTAAATAAAATAATTTATTACTCATTTCACAATCATAAAATTAAAACAATTTGAACAAAATAATCTCTTTTATCACAATGTTCTTAATAATATAAAATAATTATACTTTTATGGAAGTGCCTCAGCTGCCGGCGCCGTGTACCGAATTGGATGGCGGCACTGACTTTGGAAAAAGAAAAACAGGCCAAAAAAGAAAAAAAACCGGCCAAGTGCGTGTCGGACCACGCACAGTGAAGGGTTCCGTAGTTGGGATGAATTTATCCTAAAAACAAATTTAGCATTGTAGTTGAAAAACATGTTCTCCCATACATTGATAATCGTCAATGCTGCCTTTTCCCAACGGCGCTATTTTTGGGTCCCGGCGCCAGCAGCGGAGGCACTCCCTGTTTAATTCAATTCAATTCAAATTCTTTATTGCAATCCATAATGTACATACGAGTATACAGGTGTTAAAATACAATTAGAAGAAACAATTATGGACCCTGTCGGGCACAGCAAAATTTATAAAAATAGGTAGGAGAGAGGAAGAGCGCTTTTATCAACTTTCCATAACACAATTAAAATAGGTAGACTTTTTCGTTGTAATTATATCATTAGAAATTAATAATTATATTTGATTTTATCATTCATTTCTTTATTCTATCTATTTATAATTTGTAGTATTATTATATTTCAGTTATATTAATTTTATTTAATGGGTGCATTTTTATTATTTAAACCGTTTAATTCCGTAAGACTAAAGTAAATTGGAAATTAGTAGATTATTTTATTATATTTATATATCGTTGCTTTTTATTAAAATAAATTATTTATTTTTATTATTGTATTTGGTATATATCTCTCAATTATTTATTTATGTATTTATAATTTGTAACATTATTGTATTTCAGTTTTATTGGGGTGCATATTTGTCATTTTAAAATGTAATATACAATATTAATGAAAAGACAAAAATAGTTTGGTATTCCTCCAGTCAAATTAGTCAAATTATTAGTCAAAAAATATTTAAATTTTATCATTTAAAAATTCGTCTAATGAGTAATAGCTTTTATTAATTAAAAATTGTTTTACTTTGCTTAAAAATATATTTGTTTTTTCTATTTGTTTTAAGTTCTCTGGTAATTTATTGTAAATTTTGATTGACATAGCATAAGGACCAGAAGAGTGCATTTTAAGATGGGACTGAGGTAAATTTAATCTGACGGAACGAATGTCTTGTTTGTGTATCTCCTCGAGTTTTGTATGTATCAGGCTGTTTGCGCACCAATTTACACAATTCCAAAATATAAATTCCAATCAAAGTGAGAATTTTATGTTCTTTAAAATATGGTTTGCAACTGTCGGTTTGTTGTATGTTCGTTATTATTCTTATTAGACGTTTTTGTAGGATAAATACGAAAGAAGCGTCCGTGTTTATTTATATATATGTGGGTATCCAAGCAAAAAGGGTCCAGGTCTCGGCATTTAATTTCCGAGTTATAAGAAGGTTTGTAAAGTTGGGTGAAAAAATTGCATTTAGTAAATGACTACACGATTTTTCCGAATTTCAACTTCAAATGTCTGATAAAAAAATATGTGCCAGTTTTTGAATATTTTTTCAAACCTTACCTACTATCAGTTGACTTTTTGATACCGAATCTAGTCTTAACTCAATACCCCACTACTGGACCCTTTTTGTTTGGACGCCCACATACCTATATGTATTTAGTAATTAATAATTTCATGTGTGTATTTCAAACAACAACAATAGAAGGTAGGTACGAAACTTACTAGGTATAGTAATTGTATTATGTTTCGCTTAATTGACGATTTTTAAATTAATGTGACATACTGGATTCTGCATGCCTTGCCAACCAGTATTAACCTTATTATGAAATTTTATATTTTAAATAGAATTTTCGTTGATTTAGCTATTAGCTGTAGGTATCAGTTATAGTGACTTTGTCGTCTCAGAATCGCCCGTACGTAGAACCAAACTTGGTAGAAAATGTAAGCTTGTTTTTTTGTTGTTCTTGAAAACGAATAACAAAAATATTTTCTTCCGTATGTTCGTGTGTTCAACTTCTTTTTCTGTTCCCTGATCTGCGTCTGAAGACAGAAGAAAACTGACAAGGCCACCACCTGGAAAAATATTGAAAGTACTTATACCTAGGTATAAGTAATTTGAGCACAATCCGTTAAGGCAAAACATGACTGTGACCTAATTTAATTGTAACATTTTGCATGCCCCGTGTGTATACTCATGTTTTGGACAAATAAATTATATTTATCTTTATATTTTATCTTTTTTTTTATTTTTTTTTTGTTGCTTCGCACGGTTTGTGCGTTTAGCCAATGTCAAGTTAATTAAATTTCGGAGCAACAAAGGTAGGGAAACGAAAATATTATTAAATTAAAACGGGATTTAGGATAGGACGGATATATAAGATCAGTATATTTATAATGAATAATGAGCAAATTACAATGACTAAAATTTACAACTTAATATTATTTAATGTAATGAACGAGACTATACATTTATATACAGGAAAGCTATTTGTACAAAGTAAAGAAAGTATTGAGGTAGGAAAAGGAGTACGGAGGGACAAGAGATTACTGAGAAAAGAAGAACGGTCATATAAGGGACAGGAGAAAAAAATGTGATTTATGTCGCCTACGTCTGTGCCACACAAACAAATGGGGTCGTCGATTATATGAAGTTTGGCAAGATGGGCTGGGGAGCAAACATGACCCAGTCTCAACCGTATAAGAACGGATGTCTCCATCTTGCCAAACTTCGCCCTGCTAAACCACGGTTTTTCCGGAACGTCGGGTTGAATAAGCGAAAAATATCGGCCCTTTGATTGACTCCCGATATCCCAAGCTACCTTCCAGGTATCCCGAAGGAAAGTTAATGGTAATGTCACGAGGTCAATATTAAAGTTTGTATGGTACTAGATCCCCACACTGCACCGCATCACCGGCAAGTGTGTCAGCCACTTCATTGCCATGGATTCCAGCATGGGCCGGAATCCACGCAAATTCCAGCGTATTACCCTCAGAGATGGTTCTGAACGCAAATTCTCTTATTAAATATATGATAGAAAACTGTGATTTGTGTTCAAAAGGGGATTTATTGATGGCTAGAAGAGCACTTTGAGAATCGGTAAAAATTATAGTTTTTTACCGATTATATTCTATGGCTTTTAAAATACCGAAACATTCCCCGGTAAAAACAGAAGTCTCCGGAGGCAGTTTTATTTTTTGTACGATGTTGTATTGTGAATGGTAAGTACCTATCCCAACACAACCCGTCGGAGAGCGCTTGGCAGCATCCGTAAATATATGGTGGTATTCTAAGTGTTCAGACAGAATATGATTAAAACTTATATGACAAACGGGATGATTTACTTGCACAGTAAATTTAATGATGGGGCTGAAAAGCAAACTCTCATAACTACTGTTTAACATGGGAAGTTTATTGGAACGGTGAATAGGAGAAGAAAGTGAAAGGAATTTTTTATAACTTACAACTAAACAAGGAGCACGTTTATGGGACCAGTAATCAGAAGATTCAATCTGCAACACTAAGTCTAGTTTAGGAATGAGAGGATGAGTTGAGAACTGAAGAATCCGGAACAAATATTTATCCGATAGGAATTGCCTTCTAAGATATAAAAGGGCTTCCCCGCATTCAACTTGGAGTGCATTAATGGGACTAGACTTCATGGCACCCGAAATAATGCGTAATGCTTTAGAATGGATGCGATCCAATTTTTTAAAAGCCATTACACTACCAGGTTCTAGAAGGAACAATCCATAATCCAGCGTGCTTCTGATAATTGCGTTATAAATAAGTTTTAAAGAAAATGTATGTGCACCCGGTGGGGTGCACATACATTTTCTTTACACACCAGAGAGGCATCTAAGCATGTTTAAATGTTTTTCACATTTGTTAACAACATAATCACAATGAGGAACACCACTTAATTTACAGTCAAGTATTAAACCTAGATATCTGAATTTATCAATAACTGGAATAGGTATTTCCTTATAAAAGAGATTTACCAAGGGAATATTTCTCTTCCGGGTGAATAAAATAGCTGCGCTTTTAGACGTGGATAAATCCAAACCATTTAGATGTAACCATGACTCCAGAGAAGATAAAGCATAATTGATAGCATAGCTAGCTTGATCAACAGATTTATTTGAAGAATATAATAATAAATCATCGGCATATTGAAGAACTTTAACATGGATAAATAAGGATGAGTCTAAATCAAAGGTGTAAATATTGTATAGAAGGGGACTGAGCACAGAACCTTGTGGGAGATCTCTCCATACAAGACGGGACACTTCATGATCTCCTAATAACATGATAACAGAGCGTTCAGTCAGGATTATAATAATGAAATTTGACAAATTCAATGGAACTTCTAAGGCTTTTAATTTATTTTGTAAAACTGATAAAACAACATTATCATATGCTGCATAAATATCAAGGAAAACTGCAATGGTGGAATGGTTATTAGAGAGAGATAACCGAATATCGGATGTTAAAATACTTAAACAGTCAGTTGTACTTTTACTTTTTCTAAAGCCGTATTGTGATTCTGCCAAAAGACCTTTACTTTCAACATACCATTCTAGGCGATTTTTAATTAAATGTTCTGCTAATTTCATCAGAATTGATGACAAAACTATGGGACGGTATGAAGAAACGTCAGATGGGGTTTTATTTGGTTTAAGGAATGGCAACACCATTTGACGTTTCCATTCAACAGGGATGTTTCCTGTATTCATGATAGAATTAATAAGTTCTAAATAATAACTGAAGACGTCATCATTTAACAAAAAAAGAATACGGGATGCCATCTATGCCTGGTGCAGAATCCTTAGTTTTATGAATAACACCCTTTAATTCAGTGAGAGTGAATGGAAGATCTAGCGTCGTATGAGCGTCTTGGATATTTGATACGAGAGACAGGTTCTCCGGAACCCAAGGTGGGGCTAATTTATCTAAAAATTCACTGGCTAAAGAATCAGGGATAGGAGAAGAGTTGTTATAAATGGACCTAAATCTACGAATATTGCGCCAAACAATCGTAGGGTGAGTATTCGGTGAAATTGATGAGCAAAAGTTACACCAAGAATCAAATTTTTTCTTCTTAAAAAATTTATAAGTTTCTTGAATTAAGTTAGTAACAATTGCAAAATTAATATCAGACATATCATGGTTATAATTGTATTCAGCCTCTTTACGTTTGTTAATAAATTCTGTGCACTCCGAATCCCACCATGGAGGTGAGGGAATTGTACTAATATTGTTATTTTTTACAGGAAAAACTTCATCTGCCGCTGCAATTAATATGAGTGCTAAAGCTTCAGCATAACTATTTTCATTGCCATCAGAAATAACAGGCAAAGAGCAAAGCTTACTGTCAACAATGTTTCTAAATTTGTCCCAGTCATTATTATTTCTATTAGGTAGTTTATGTTTTAAGTTTGATCTTCTTAATGGTGCATTTGGTTTAGAAAGAGGATAAGAAATAACTATTGGAAAATGATCGCTACCATAAGTAGAGGTTAGAGTATGCCAAGTTAATGAAGATGCTAAGTTAGGAGAACAAATAGAAAGGTCAATTGCACTTTGGTTCTGATTGGGATCTGAACGACGTGTGGCAGCACCTGAGTTCAAGATGCATAAGTTATGTAAGTCTATTATATCTAGTAATTCATTGCCATAACAATTAGAAGTTAAACAACCCCATGATTGGTGATGGCAATTAAAGTCCCCCAATATTAAGAATGGCTTTGGAAGAAAAGAAAAGAGATTATTCATCTCTTGAAGAACAGAAGAGGAAGGGTGAGGAATGTAAATAGAAACAAAACAAGTGTGATTCACATTAATAGCTACAATTGAAATTTCCTCACTATGAGGAGGTAATGAAATGATAGAAAAAGGGATAGAATTCTTGATAAGTATAGCTACTCCACCATACCCATCAGATCTATCCTCTCTAATGGTTAAATAACTGTTAATTTTAAAAATGTGATTTGGTTTGAGCTAAGTCTCTGATAAGGCAAAGACAAAAGGCTCATATTTGTTTAGAAGATATATAACATCACTCTTTTTGTTTACTAGACTGCGGCAGTTCCACTGGATTATTGTGGATGTGTTGTCCATTATGAATGGATTGAGAAACATTGAAAGATGGGGCAACGTTGTACGGTGAAATGTTGAACTGAGAAAGAAGATTGTGTAATGCAGAAAGAAAATCGTTTATGGAAAAATTAGTGTCCTTTTTTTCATCATTATGATTGTTAGAAAAAGCACAACCATTTGAAGGTTGGGGAATGTCGAAATCTTTAATAATTGCATTGTGAGCCTCTTTATTATATCCTTGTACAGATTTGGGAGGGGAGCGTGGTTTGAGGAAGACAGTCTTTTTATAGCTGCTCGAAGCAGGCATTCTATTAGGTGAAGAGATTGATGGAGTATGTGCAAAGTTTTTGGAAGGAGAAGATAAAAGTGTATCAGCATACGATTTAGTTACTGGCGGATATACTTTTGCTGCTTCAGCATAAGATACTGAACTTTGTGCCATGTATGTTTTAATTAATTTTTGCCTAGAAAATTCTGGGCAAGACTTATTAGTGGCATAGTGAAAACCAGAGCAAAGGCAGCAAGATGCACTTTCTTGTTCTCTTTCGCAACTGTCCCCAGTGTGGCCTTGGCCTTGGCCGCATTTATAACAACGAGGTTTGGACCTGCATTGAATTTTGGTGTGACCAAAACGACAGCAATTGAAACACTGTACAGTAGGGAAAATATATAAGTCTACAGGTAATGCATTATAGCACATAAAAATTCTTTTTGGAAGAACCTGCCCATCAAATGTAACAACTACGGATTGGGATGGTTTCCAAGTGGTTGCACCATCAACAATGGTTTTAAAATTTAAGCGTCTGACTTTTAAAATTGGACCACAACCAATTGGTACTGTTATATTATCAATAACCTCCTCCGGAGATCATTCCGCAGGAACACTACGCACTAAACCCATTTTAGTAACATTAAAAGTAGGTATAAAAGCTTTGTAATGATATGTTTCAAGACTATTATGTATAATAAAGGAATTTGCGTCCAGGAAATTCGAAAATGAAAGGGATATTTTATTGCGTCCGATTTTTTGACGCTACCATTAATAATGTTTTGGAAGGCGTTGTGTGTTAGGAACTTGCCAAATATGATTGGGTGCAGTGTCGTTCCATCATCTGGTGCAACTACAGTTTTTTGGACATGGATGACAAAGGACGCGCTGTCAGTTTTGTCATAGGTTTTCCGACCTATCTGAGTGGGAACAACTGGGGATGGAGCAGGAATATTATGAACTTCAGTAGATACAATTATTTCTGAATGGTTAGGTTCTGATGCAGTAAGTATAGCAGAGTCCGTGCAACCACAACCCGACGACACGGAACCGTGGTTTTTACGGATACGACGGCGTTTATTGCAGTGCTTGCAAACATGCGCACGGCTTCGTTTAAGATGGCGAGCCGAGGACGACCCATCGGTATCCATCCCCGATTCATTGGATATTGTAACAAAATCGCCAGCCGGGGGAACGAAATCTCCCGGATCAGGCGGGTCTTTCATCACCTATTCCTATATACAAATATTTAAAAAAACTTACCACTACCGAAGAAAATATACAACACTAAAACTACAAGTAAAAGAAAATAGAACACAAACTACGACTACTGACCTTATATCGCAGAATTTTTAAAATTAATAAATTTTATCAAAAAAGACGCGTCCGCCAAGTTAGAAGTTTCCCGCGCTTTTTCATATTTTATCTTATCTTACAGACAAGTTTGAAATTCGAACTATTTGAAAAATCGAAGACATGTGACATCTATCAACCCCATAGATGTATTATTTAAAACTACCAACGCGCACTGGGCCTGCGTGGTAGATTACAGCCCACTCCCTCTTGAAGAAAGGAGGCCTGCGTGTGAGCAGTGCGAACATTAGAGGCTGATTATGACGTTTGCAATACGTAGCTTTTCTATTACTTCATTTAAAAATCAGCCGGTCTGTTCTGTAAAAAAATCATCGTCAAAACTTAGGTAAACTGAGCAGTCAATACGGTCAATCTCTAGCATCCTCTAAGCTAGCATCGGGTAGATTGGTAGAACGACAGCTCACTTCACCTACGTTTTCGCGATGAGATTTTTACTAAATATACCGGTTGAACTTCCTACAGGACTTTTCATTATAAGCTTAATAACTAATTTGCTTGAGGTAAAATATTGTACTGAGGAAATACTCGGAGCCAGGAATTTTGACAAGGGCAATACTACTCCCCATTCTTCTTCTGCTATTTACAAGAATTTCAATTACGTGGATGTCAAATTAAGCCACATTACCTATTGATAAATCAGAAGACTCACCTAAAGTAATAGACCCATAAATGTAGAAAGCAGCTTCGCAGTTATCGTCGAGGAGTCGTTTGAGGATGTTAATGCCGATGACCGCACTACCACGAGCAAACATCAGGGTGAGGCACACGGCCATGGCTCTGAAAGAGAAATAGAGAATCCATACTATCCATACTTAATATAGGTACTTAATAATATTATAATTCTGAAAGTAACAATAAACCCTTTTACGCCTAAGCCACTAAACCGATCGATCGTTTTGAAATTTGACAGATAGGTAGCCTAAAGAAAGATATCTATATATCGTCCTGAATATTTGGAATTTCGTTTTATACACGTAGACAATTTTTTAGGTAAACGTTAGTAATGCATAAACTTGATTTATTTTCGCCTATTTGAAGATAGACTGCGGGACGGAGACACTTGGCGTCAAGTAATCTTTAAAAAAACCATCAATCCAGATAATCCATTTATAAATCTACGCATTACACGAGTTTATCGTCAATTCGACAATAGTATCGGATCAAATTGACTCTAAGTGCTGAGATAATTACTATAGTCCACTAAGTGTAATTCACTAAGGTCCACTCAATCGACAATCAGCTTCAAGTGTCACGATTCTCGAAGACATGAATTTTCAACTATCCTATCCATACTAATAATATTATAAATTTGACTCTGTCTGTCTGTCTGTATGTTACGTTTTCACGGCTAAACCACTGAACGGATTTCGATAAAATTTGCCAAAGAGATAGATGGCATCCCGGGGAAGGACATATGCTACTTTTTGTCTCAAAAGTAACTCAAAATGCAGGGGATGAAAGTGTGTATGGGAAACCTATCAATTCTTAAGTCAGGGCTATGAAAATTTAAATTTATGCTTTTGGTAACAAATAAATAGTCAGGTATTTGGGCGTTTTTCAAAAATCATCCCTCAAGAGAGTAAATTAGAGGATGATTTTAAAATTCACATCATTTCTTTTTTCTTCTTTTCAAGAGATTTAAAGGATTAGGTTTCATGGAGTATTATTGGTGATACCAAAGAATTTATTAAAACAACTTTAGACGGTACAGATAATTTATCAATGCTCTATGGCAAAATTAACAACAAACAAATTAAATGCTGGTCCTGCTCCACAGCCACTTGGGCTCACTAGTTAAAAATTAAAAAATTGGTAGAGTTGCTTCCCCTTTTTTATTTTTTCTGACTACCTACGTACTTTTTGTTTATTTTGTTTTTTTTATTAAACTAAGTTTTAATGATTGAATACTCCAATAGATAATATTGATTTTCTTTCTTTTGGTGGTAAAATTCTTGCAAACTATAGTTTTGTATAACTTAGACGCATTTTTATTTTCAATTTTTGTAAATGTGAGTACCATGGAGTCGTTTTACTATGTTATTATGTTGATTTTGACTTGAAAGAGCAGGGTAGTTGAGAGTATGTCATGCTCACTTAAATGTCTAGCTGATGGTGGCGAGTGTGTTGGATCATTCGGTTCCCTACAAAATGGTTGAGCTGGATGGTGCTGATCCACGCGTCATGTTCGTGAACGGGCGCCGTCAGTTGAGACTGGTCATCTCTTATCTGCCAGGGCTTGTTTTTAATCGTTTTTGATTTATATATATTTTTTTTTTTACATTGTTCTCACATATAGAATCAACAAGAGTAATGTACCCAGGATTTTGTAATTTCTATATTTAAAAGAGTGTCCTTGGAGTTTCTTGCCCGTTCTTCTCCATAGAGATCTACGTTTTGGAATGGGCAACTAGCTTCAACTTTCTGACTAACTGACTCTTTGACAATTCAAAAGTTCCTGTAAAGGGTTTAATTGAAATAAATGGTTTGAGTTTGAGTTTGAGTTTTTTTTTAACAACTTACGTGAGATAACAGATGACAAACAGAAAAGATAGGAGTACAGTACCTATGCTTTAGCAATGGTGGCTTGAATATTGGAATTATTTGCGACGCTATGGTTTGCCAGAATCCTTTGTTGTATGAAGATGACTGTTCTTCATGTAATTCTAATGCATCAACCTAAAAACCCGCCAGTTATTAGCATTTCAACGATAAACAAATATATAAAATATCAAACTCAAAACTCAAACTCAAAGCATTTATTTCAATTAAACCATTTACAGGCACTTTTGAGTTGTCAAGGGGTCGGTCAGTCAAAAATATGAAGCTAGTTGCCCATTCCAAAGCGTACCTATGGAGAAGAACGGGCAAAAAACTCCTCGGACACTCTTTTAAATAAAAAAAAAATGATACAAAATATTGGTTACATCATTAATTTTGAAATTATGCATATGAGAACAATGTAGAAAGACGTGCACGTTGGTAAAAGCATCCGTAATAAAAAGAAGAAAAAAAAAGATTAATCCAAAACCTAAAATAAATTTAAATAAGTTTAAATATAATAATAATAATAATATATAATAATAATATATTCATTCTTCAATCACTATAACTTAGATTAATCAATATATCAAAGTGAAGTCAGATCTGGATAATACCAATCACAGACACTTCCAAATTAATATACAAAGATAGATAATTTCCTTATCCCAAATTTAGTTTCTAATGTAGAAGAATGAGAAAAATACTTCTTTCCTACTCACCTTATAGTTATTAGCACTGTTCCCAGTATTCATGACATACATCTTCTTCAAGGCTTCGAGAGCATCCTCGTCCCGGCCAACACTGGCCAGGTACTTGGGGCTCTCATAGCATAATAGCAGTCAATGGCACTGAGGGCACATGGCACAGCAAATATCAGGTCCAGAACACGCCAGGAGTTAAAATGGTATGTAGTAGGAGAACTTCAGTGGAAAGACTGGTATTGCTACAACTTGCATATTTAAAGTAGGTTAGATGGTAACCCAACTAATTTTATTTTAATATAAAAGTAAAGCGGGAACATGCTTCTTTACTTATTCAAGAAAGTTGTATTAAACATTGAATAATGTATTAGGTATGCCTAATAACGGACATAATTCTAACAATTTTGGATTTAGAACCCTCTGTTACCTAGGGATACGATCATGACACATCAGGAAAGCATATACTTATTTTACACTGTTAGACTATGGCATTTAGTAGAGTTTCACAGCTGAATTATGCTTTACTCTTGAGACTGAAGTTAACAGTCTACTTCTTTAGCCTCAACAATGGCTGCCAGCTGACATTCTGTTTTCTTTGAAGGACAAGCGCGTACGTAGTCCCTCCCTATAAAAAATTACGCGTCCGAGTTATCTACATTAGGGATAATCGAAAGGTTCAACCTAACCGCAGTGCAATGGTAGGCCACACTCTGGAGGAATAGCCTTCATGATCACGGTTTCGCCTACGCCAGGTCAATATGAATTTGCTACCAAACCGCTCGAAGATCGTTCATCGGCGGAAAATCTTAACACCGCGATTCAGAAAATGGACCGATCGGTACAGCGCTAAATTCACCCATCAAACAGTCAATGCAATGGTTTTTAATTCTACAAAGTCATACTTGCCATTACTTCTATTGATACCAAATACGCACTCGTGGTCAATAAGACTAAGGTACTTCTCTTTGCAGCCGGTGTACATTCACTCAGCAGAGTCACTGATAACGCTATGGAACCCGACACACTGAAATAAAGACATAATAATATATATATTTCATTTATTGCGGATCACACATAAAAGTAGGTACGGTACACACAATCCATATAGTATTAGCAATGATTTAAAAACTATGTTAGTAAAACTTACAAACTAAACTAAAAACAATTAATAACTACGGGGCTGTCCACCTTGCCGCACGTTTTTAGGATGCTGTTGGAGCCTCCGTGCAGCGGGCGGCGCCAATAGGGTTATTGGCGCCGCCCGCGGCTCATTATAGCATGAAAATCGTCAATACGGGCTACCGCGAACAGCTGCGAAGCGTTGCAGAAGCGTGGGAGCCCCATCAATTTCCTAAATCCATTATTAAACTGAACGCGTAGGTTGTTGTCTTCGGCTCTGATACAGCGCACAAACCTGCGGGTTATCATATTGCACTGAACTGCCAAAACCCCCGCTCGCTGTTCAAATCTGCAGCATCAGATAAGTCCTCCGTGTCCACATGTCCTAGATGCTTAACCTGAGCAACACGCTTCAATGGTTTTCCGCATATAGTCACTGGAAGAACGTTACCTAACGATACATGTTTGCAATTGAAAATCACCATCTGCGATTTCTTGACGTTGTATGATGTATCTAAGCCCACGTGTGCCCGTCGCCACATAGGGCTCACGTACAACAAGCAATTTCTGTGTGTGCAATGATGATATCGTCTGCATAGCTCAAACTGTTAACCATTACACCATCTATTGAACAGCTGGCATTGGTTCTGCTGAGCCCATTAATTGTATAGGTTAAACAGAACAAGCGGTGTCACTCCACCCTGGCTAACACCACACTCCAACAAATACGGCTCGGAAGGCACATTATTTCACTAAAGCAACTTGTTGAAGTTCAGGCATCTGTCTGTCCCTATAATACCTTATAGTTTGTTCCTCCGTTGACAGTTTGCTTCTGAAGCGAATCTGTTCATCATTTAATATTATGTAGCTATTAAGCTGACGCTCAAGCAGACCAATAAATATCTTTCCTACTACCGTAGCCAATGAGATAGGCCTAGGTTGTTTTTGTCGGAGACATCACTGGTTTTATTTTTAATTACGGGTCACTCCACACACTTTCTACTAAATCTCCTGGAAGATAGGTGTGACACATGCAAAATGTAAAAAACATCGCAAGTAATATGCGGTATATACAAGTCCAGCGTACAGCAAGTGCTCAACACCTAATCTGTCATACCCGGAGACTTCCCCTTTGATAAATTAGTCAATTATCTGCTTAATTTCCTTAGCAGTGAAACCCCAAGCAGCCTCCGAGTTAGACAGACCTATTGTCGCACCTTGCTCCTGAGACAACATGGACTGCACTCTAAAATAATCTTTAAAAATATTTTATATACACTGCGTTTATCGCCATCCACACTTACAAGTAAGCCCCGGTTTTGGATTCAGCTTATCAGTCTCTTTTCAAAACTTTACAATAAAAAAACTGACTAATTTTGAGCTTTAAATCCATATTTATCTGATATTTGTCATTTTTACAACATTTTAACCTACTTTTTAACCTGTTCTTACTACGTTTTATATTTAAGTAACTAAGTCCGGGCCTTGGCTTGGCTTGATAATAATGTGATGTTGTTATAAGTACTTTAAAAATAGCTGCAAAATCTCTTGGGTAATAAAACACCAAGATTAGTTAACATCATCCTCGCATATTTTTAAAGAACATTGCTCTAAACGCATATGAAATCTTTACGATAATTCCTGATCATAATTGATGCTTTAGATATCAAATATCATAATCGCACGGACACTTCAAAATCTAAACATTTTAAACAGCGGTATCACAATTTTATTCTTGACCTTTTATATTCCGGAGCCATATTTTAAAATTTCTATGTAAAAGTGGAGGTGGCCACCTACCATTAATTAATTTAAAAGTTATGATATTCGCAATAGTTCAGAAAATTTCGCAAATTTAATCATTTTCAAGAAATTTTACACTTTTACTTCGATTTTTCGACCCTGTGAACATAATTTTCGACGTAGCGAGTTCAAATCTGCCAGTGATAGAGATGATCATGATAATAGTATTTTTTTTTTTAATCTGGGCTTAGAAAGTTTCGCTAAAGTTTTATAAAAAGTTAGTAAAGCCAAATTAAAATCAAATCTGAAGCATTGCAGTACAATGAACGTAAATAAGGACATAATCTATTATCTACCTACAATATCAAGGCATCTTTTGGCCAGATTTGAACTCGCTACGTAAAAAATTTTGTTCACTGGGTCCAAAAATCCAAGTGAAAGTGTAAAATTTCTTGTTAATAGTAAAATTAGGAAAATTTTCTGAATTATTGAGAATATCCCAACTTTTACATTTTTAAATGATAGGCGGCCATCTCCCCTTTACCCCATTTGCCTTTAGACCACTACGTTTGAGACATCCTGTATATAAATAGGTACCTAATTGAAAATATATACTATATCAGTGAATAAGATGTTTATCAGCACAATCAGCCAAGTAACGCTCAGATACGATCAAGACAATGGAGACGTGTCGAATGTGGAGATCGCTACTTCAGCATTGAAGAAACGGCGAAGAGATGTTCAGCGGTACGACTACTAACCAATCAAAGGCACAGAGGCGACCAGTCCCTATTGGGTGCTGCTGGTGTTCAGCTCACACGCGCTGGCAGGCACCAGGTAGGACACAGAGAAGATCTCGAAGGTCATGCCCACAATGACGCTGGAGCACAATATGAAAATACCCACATTGTACCGGCTGTAACCTGCAAGGAAGACATTATATTTAAACTAAATGTATGATAGTTTAGAGATAGGCAAAGATCCATGGAGTTACGAATTACTGCTGCAAAAGCAAAGAATTCATTATTGCTTTAACGCTGGGTTTTAGCTGGGAGTTCTACACTCTGGCTGCTGGGATATTTATTTAATAAGTACACCAACAGGATATACGAAACCGAAATATTAAAACTAAGATCGCTGGATAAATTGGAAGCTACTGCAAAACTACCAATGCTTAAAACAAGCCCTACCTTTGCTTTACCTTTGCTTAAAATAAAATAAGTTGTTTTTGTTTCAGGCCAACACACAACAGGCGAAATTTATTACTTGACCTCGTTGGTCTAGTGGTCGCAAGCGCTACTGCTGAGCATGAGGTCCTGGGTTCGATTCCCAAGTCGGGCAAAGTATTATTGGGTTTTTCCAACAGGAATTTCTCAGTAGTAGCCCGGAGTCTGAAATTGTGCCCAGTTGATGGCAATAGGCTCGCCGCCCTATTACATGAGACTTAAAAAAAACATAACTGATGAAATGTGGGTGTACTACAGGTACACCTCTGCTCAACCCTTCGCGGAAAAGTCGTTATGTTATTTTATGTGATGTTCGAAAAAATATAAAGTTGCGGATAACTTACCGGTCAAATGTTAAATGTTACAACAGAATACCTTGTGATATATTAGAATTAAATGAAAGAAAATTTAAAAATCATATCAAAAGTACACTTTGTAAACAAGCATATTACAAATTAGAGGATTATATCCAAGATAAAAATGCTTGGAAACATGCTGGTCCTGCTCCATAGGACAATTCAGAATCTAGACAAAATCGAACTGGTTGCTAATTTAATTGTATAATTATTATTTTTTATTTTTTTAAACATTTATTTTATTTTATTTTTGTGATTATTTGAACTCACACACTGACTTATTATTATTAGTATTACTTATTATAATGTTAGAAATATAGTATAATTTTACAATGTTTGTAAGTATGTGAGCACCATGCATCTATCACATAATTATGTCATTCCTTCATTTTTCATTCTTTTTACCTATCGTGGTATAGTAATCTTATTCTAGGTGCATTGTCTTCACATATAATTATATAATAAGTGTATACAAGATATAATGATTTTTTTTAAAAAGAGTAACGGTGGAGTTTCTTGCCCATTCTTCTCCATACGAAAACTACCTTTTGGAATGGGCGACTAGAATCAGTTTTATTATTTTTTGTAAAGTTTGACGTTCAAAAGTGCCTTTTTTGTGCCTAATTGAAATAAATTATTTGACTTTGACTTTGACTTTGTCATATGAAGCGCCTCTTCAAACGCCACCTTATTAATAATAATAATAAATAAATTCATTTATTTCAGACATAATTACAAAATTGTCCATATAGTGTTAGTAACAGAGATCTTAAAAACTATGTTAGTATACTAGTATTAATTCACATTATAAACATTCAAATAGACATTAAAACACCACATAAAAATACAAAAATAACATTACATATATTAATTATGTCACGTGAAGCCGAATAAGCCTCCCCAGCACTGCTACCCTTGACCGTCATTTGAACACTCTTTTACACCGTCACTATTAGAAACAAAAAAGGTATAATTAATTAGACGGCACGGTTGGCGCAGAAATTTAGCGATTGACTGCTGCGCTTCGTGTCGCGCGGGTTCGATTCCCGCACGGAACAAATATTTGTATGACCTACTAGTAGTTGTTCCGGGTCAGGCTGTTTGTGTATGTGTTTAAATGTTTGTAAATGCACCCACAATACAGGAGAAATTCCTGATGTGGGCCAACGTTAAAAGAAAAAATAAAAAATAAAAGATAGATTTAATGTTTACTTATGTTATTTTCACACTAAAACCTGCCTATAACTGCCACGGCCACTGTCACAAATGTATTTTATAATAAAAACATATACGAGTAGTCAAGCAGGGTTTTTTTTCGTTCACGTTTGGTTCCGTGCTTACCTGATAAATAACAGGGCGTTTGGACTGGCGAAAAACTCACAACAAAAGATGTTGAAATCAATGTTCCATACAATATTTGTCAGACAGTTTAACCGCGGGGGGGCGCAGCTAGTAATATTATAAATGAGAATGAGAGTGAGTTTATTTGTTGGTTTGTTTGTTTGTTACGCTTTCACGCTAACACGGCTGAACGGGTTTGGATGAAATTTGGCACATGAGACCTGAAAAAGGACATAGGATACCTTTTATCCCGATATTCCCACGGAACCGAGACTTATGCTGGTAAAACCGTGGGGTGCAGTTAGTTATTCATAGTCTTTCTTCTTCCCCTTTTTGCTTAAAGTTTATAGATTGCAAATATACGACGAACGGCCCCCTTCTACCATCGGACATCTAGACGCACTGCAGGTTACCATCCCTACCTAGTTGATATTCCACCAACTCGCACTAAGCGTTTTCAAACATATTTTATAATGCGCACAGCAAAGGAGTGAAACTCTCTGCCTGCGTCTGTGTTTCCGAACGCATACAACCCGAATTTATTCAAAGTAAGAGTGAACAGGCTTCTTCTCGGTAAGCTCAATCCATCGTCGACTTTGTCTCTGTCACCTCTGAGCTAAACTAGAGTTAAGATCAAACCCATAGGAAAAAAAAGAAAAAAAAAACGTATATTTGCTATATATAAAGTTCCTCACGGTACGGCAAAACTCTCTTTAACTTATAATATTGTTGACTGCTCATGTGGACCGACCCTCTTGGTAGGAGTCAAGCTCATCCCGCCATCTTCGCGTTGGTCTGACGCGGTGTCATCTAGAGGTCGATAGGTTCCAGACGAATTGAAATTGAATCACGAAAATCGGTTCGGTTCGGTTGAATCGGTGGGACGGTTGTTGTAGAGAGTTAGATAAAAATACGGTACCCTAATATTTAAGATGCTGTTATCATTTGAGTCATGTTTCAGCGTAGTAAGCGTTATAAACTTTTAAATAAAATGAAATGTAATCTAAACTAATATTTTAAAGAGAAAAGATTAGATTTTTTGTATGTTTTTTTGTTTGTAATTCATAAAATATAGGACTGATTTAAAAAAAAAAACCACTTGTAGAATGCTATATTATGACTTAGTAACATAGGCTATATATAATTTATGAAGATACGTACTAGCTGCGCCCCGTTCTTTCACTCGCGTAAGTCTTGATCCCTTAGGAATATCGAGCTAAAAAGTAATATCCTATGTCCTAATCCAGGTCATGGTCTACCCATGTGCCAAATTTCATCCGATCTGTTTAGCTGGTTTAGCGTGAAAGCGTAAGAAACTAACAAACTCACTTTCGCATGAGATGTATTTACGAGCACTTTAAATTTGATGAAAACAGCTATAAAATTGTATATCAGCACTTTATAATAATAATACATCTATAATTTGTGCAAGTGTGAGTGTGCAACAAGTGCGGGCCGCCCTGGACTTGAAGTTAGCACTCAGACAATTCGGAATTGTAACCAGGCTGGACTACGAGCACAGAGGTCTTGGCGAGCACCTCTGTTAAAAAATAGATACGTCATGATAATTGGGGAAAAAAATTGTAACGAGCGCAAAATTTACGTTATTACACGCTTTTACTTACAATAATTATGATAGCAAATAATGCTGATCATATAAAGCTATCTTAAGTATACATTAAACATGAACTGGTTTGATGAGGATTGATTGCTTTTGCTATCTGTCTATTTTTGTCATTCTCCTTATGTGTAACTAATTTAAGTAGGTACAACCCGTGTGCTCGATGGGCTTTCCCAGCGGCAAAAATGACGAACTTTTATACAAACTTTTACCCCATAAACCCTTTAGGGAACTCTAGTGCTAACATGCTCCGGTTAAGGCTGTGAAGGTTTTTATTATTTATCGTGAATACCTGATCGTTCTCGGTGCATCTGAGTAGTATCATCGAAGAGTACCTAAGTAGCAGTTTTTTTACACAACAGGTTTTTCAGACAGTCTCATGGTTATGATGTCCCCACATCGCGGAAAGACTGGGGAAATTGGCCTAGCAGCCTGTATCTACCAGTGTACGTCTTTTCTCTGACATGATAATGACAATAATGACAAATCCTTTGCAGTTCGCTCTAAATCCTTGATGTTATTGCTAAATCATCAAATAAAGGGAACTTTCCAAGCTATCATTATAGTCGTATGTTCGACTTTACACCCTGTTCCTAATACCCTCTAAATTGGTGACCCCGAGTATGAACGTCAGCGCAGCCTTAATGTAACTACTTCAGCGTGACGTCATTTTCATCACTCCCGCAAGCTATCGTGAGGCGAATCACACAGCCATGTCTTCAACGAGTATCCTGACCACCAGCATGCAGCGGACGCATTCCTGGTCATCACTCTCAGCCTCATCAGCAACCTTGGTACAGCACACTGCACTTTCGGCTGGTCCACAAGGAGAGCCGTTTCTAACGTCTCCTGGTCGATGTCAGCAGTCAGCCACAACCCGGCTTGGTACCACATCCGACTCACTGGATCATAAACGCAGCGCCGCCCTACTCACTGGGGCATCACCGCAATCACCGCAGACAGTTCTGACTCACCGCGAACTAGGCGGCACCCGGTTCAGACTCACTGGAACCTCAACTGACACTGTGAAGCATCGCATGATACAAGACTCAGCCAACTTTCAATCTTCGGTCTCCGGATGAGAGTGATGTGGCGGCATTTACATCGCCATATGCGATCAAGCAAGACATGACGACACACAAACTCCTGACGTCATACAAATTCTGCATCGCGCAATTAGAATTTACCGCGCAAACTGCATTTATATAACTTCCCCGACACCAATCGTTGCCCAAAAACCCGCCTGGTCAGAGGATCCTCCCTTGACTACAGAGGATCAGTGAACTTTACACCCTGTACCCTAATTATAATACACGATCAATCAGAATCTGAATTGTTTTGAAACAGATTGATAATCCATTGCTTCATAAGTTCGAAAAAATAATGTGCTCAACAGCGTAAATAACGCAAAGAATGTTATTGAACTGTCAAAATGAAACCGATTAGTTGTAATCGCTTACGAAAATAGGTTACGCAATTAGATAGATGTTCCTCATATATTGAAATTTTCGTCGGTGATTGACAAAGAAAACAGCTGTTTCATACAAAAGTTCAATACCAACACGGTCAAAACGTATAAAAAGAATTTTTATTTTCACCGTGTATTTCACGTGCGTTGATTCATATTTGGCCTATAGCGGACCACCGCTGGACATAAATGAAGGTAGTTTCACGATGAAATTTAGTTCGGTTTTAGTTTGGTTTAATCACAAACTAGTTAATTAGTTTGTGATTGGTTGCGTCATGGACGGACCGCCATGCAATACTAGTCCTGTGACATTCTGCGGCTACTCATTGGTGACTTCAGTTTATAACTGGTTACTTTTGAGTAACATCGTAGATGATGGGCCCCGTTGTGCGGGTGTATGGCCCATTACAATAAAGGAAGGAGAAAAGGTTAAGGCGTCAGAACATTGCACTGCCACCCAAGGCACGGTTCGAACCCAATACTCCGCAGATGTTACACATCACCACAGAATCAACATGGTAGTGACAATTTCAAGGTAACCACCTAAACAAAGGAAATTGGAATACCCTAATTCTCTCTCTATTTATATACTCGAATCTAGAGCTTTCTTCCAAGACAATGCCACTACGTCATAGAAGGTACACACGTGCGAATATTTCGTCATTTCTGTCAATAATTACAATAATTATCTGAATATTTACTTTCGTAAATCAACAAAAGTATTATGACGTTACGTACATATAGAATTAGATGAGTGCGTACACTCAGGTAAACTGAGGTATCTTTTTAGGTAAACTGGGTTTCTAAGTTTATTATAAAGAATAAACATCACTGGTCGTAGCCTTAGATTTATGTTCTGAGGTCGTAGCGGTTTTGTCTAGTTTAAAAAGGGCGCTTCAAAAATAATTATCCCAATGTACGTCAAGTACCAGTTTGAGATAAATTCAAACTGAAAGCATTTAGGTATTTCAATCAATCCCTCGATACGCCCGAGAGAACCAACTTCGTCCGTCGACTTAAATTCTCTTTTTTTCACTTGTTGTATAATCTACTACTATTTATGATCAATATAATATGAATAATTTGTACTAGTAGGACCACTTTACGCTATCAAGGTCTAGGGAATTCTTTCTTTCAAGTTTTTGAAAACTTTTCACACATAGGTAAATACTTTATACATAACTTATTATTTCTTTGTTGGGTGGGCTAGGTTATAAGCAGCCTCTGTCTATAGAACAAAAATACAAAAACAAAAAATATCATTTATTTGTAAAAAAAAATATAAAAATATTTAAACCGTTTTTCTGTCCGGCGGCAAAAACAGTGACACTATGACACCACCTGCAATAAAAAAACTTATAAGGTCGCTTATACACTTTATCTTCTATCACATTCAAAAAGAAAAAGTAGGAGCACTTGCTTTTATTTTTACTCAGTATTTAATATAGTAAAAATATCCGTCTATAAATACGTCTTTCATCATAATTACACGGAGCAACAAGTAAATTTTTCTACAATATGTACTGAGAGTATATTTATGTTGAAATTATCAGAAAAACGAAAAAAAAAATTGCCTTAATTTTTTTACCGGGTTATTACATACTTTGGGCGCGGGCGGCCATCGTTTAGCGGGTGTCTAAAACGTATAACCCTAATGGATTTGGGGTAATTTAGGTAGTAAAATGTAAATTGTAAATAGCAATATCGTTTTTTATTTTCAATAATAATTTAAAAAAAAACTTTTTGGTAATGTTATTGCAGTACCTATATGCCCCTTTCGGATTGGACAGGGTTTTTTTTACATATTGTATTAAAGTACTCAAACAAAAGACTGTCGTCGTTGACGTCACTGCTGGACACAGAACTTACCGACGTATTTCCACAACGACCAGTATGCGCTGGTTAAGTCAAACTGATCGTGCAGCTCATTCAATTTTACAGGAGATCAATATTCTGAAAAGGACCTAATTTGCTAATTATGAGGTAGGTACTTACTAATCCCGAGTAGAGAGAAACAGTAAAAAGTCAACTCGCAGTGGCTAGGTATGACCATCCCGATCACATTGACTCCCGTGAACGATACCAGTCTAGCTACCATCATACCCAAACTGGTTACTAGGCCCCTGGAAGATATACATTTTTTTTAATATAAAAAGGGGTCTCCTGAAGGTATTTACCTAAAAGAATATAGTAGTAGTAGAATCTGTTCGTACTGTAGATACAAGTTTATTCTATTGGCCGAAAGGGCTGAATCTTAAATTTCTTCTGTTTTCAAAAGTCAAAAGGGTATCATTTTCTCTTGCGTGGTCTCGTGTTAGTTGAAAAGACAACTTAGTTTTTAGGGTTCCGTACCTCAAATCGAAAAGCAGAACCCTTATAGGATCACTTGTGTATCTATCTGTCTGTCCGTCTGTCACAGCCAATTTGCTCCTAATCTAAAGCTAGAAATACACATGACAGTAACTTGCACAAAATAATGCAAGTAGCTTGCATGCCATTGCCACATACACCAATCAGAAGTGGTTATGGCTCATAGCATGCAAGCTTCTTGCATACTTTTGTGCCAGTCACTGGCATGTGTATTCCTGGCTTAATGGACCGATTAAGTTGAAAGGTACACATATGTATCTCTGTGACCCGAACACCGACGTGTAACGTAAATTAATTTTGAATATTCGGTTTCACTTTTGGGAAGCAAATTGGAAAATTAAAAAATAAAGTTTTTGAAGCTGTACCGTGTGCCATACCAAATGAAAACTTGTTGCAAGGATCTCAAATATAATATATGGTCTTTAATAAAGAAAAAAAAATACTTTGAAAGATATTTAAGAAAATAGATGAAAATTCACCATATCTCCGAAACTACTGAACCTAAACTTTGAAAAAATACAGAGAATGCTTCTTTACTCATAGATTAGGTACAGGAAAACCCATAAAAATCTATGGTCTTAAAATAACATGGTAAATCTCTCAATATTGTGCGTACATTCGCAGTTAAAATGTATGGGAGAACATGTTTTTCAACTACAATGCTAAGTTTGTTCTTGGGATAAATCCATCCCAACTATGGAACCCTTTATTTTGCGTGGCCCGACACGCTTTTGGCCGGTTTTTTCATAGACGTGCCAAGGGGAGCACACACATTTTTTTTTTAATCCTTTGCTTTCCACAGCACAGGAAAACTTTCTGCTGGAAGCGTCCAGTACGCGGTTTTATACGGTTTAAAATGTGGTTGACCTCAAAACATATCCAAGAACAACAAAATATCACCTCACCTATGACAAGTGGGATACAGATCCACAAAATAAGCAACCACACATCCAATTCCCAACGCAGACGACTGGACCAGAATGAAGAACACCATGTTAGCCACCGGTTCCTTCAGGTTGACCAAGGCCGAGCTGATTCCGGAGACTATCAGGGTTGTGACGAGGACCAGGCGAGGCCGGGAGGCGACCTTGCAGATGGCTAGGTTGATGAGGAAGAATAAGAGGCCACTGGCCATTCCAGAGTAGATTGTGTTGGTTGAGATTGTGTCGTTGCATGTGTACTGAAAGAAAATAATGTTATTTTGTTAAGTTATCCCTTTTTTAACCGACTTCAAAAAAAGGAGGAGGTTCTCAATTCGACGGTATGTTTTTTTTTTTTTTTGTATTTTTGTTACGCGATGCCAATTATGAATTGATTTTGATGATTCCTTTTTTGTTTGGGTGCATACTTCAGAAGTGGTCCCATATAAATTTGGTCAAGATCTGATGAAGGGTTTTTGAGTTATGAAATGTAATGAAATGAAATTTATTTGCAAGAATTGTAGTACATTACAGGTGGTCGGGTTATTTATCAGTTTCTAAAACAATTCGCTAAAACTAGCATGCAAACATTATATGAATTAATTAAATGAAGCTAATAAAGTTGGAAAAATACATCTTATAAAGTATATTAAGAATACGAATGTCAATCATTTGTCAAATTATTAAAGTAAAATGTCAGTGTGTGTTTAAAGTTTAGGTACTCATTCACAGAATAAAATGATTTATCTATAAGCAATTTGAATAACGCTGTTTTAAAACGATTAATTGGCAGTTCCCTATATGATTTTGGTAATTTATTATATATCCTTATAACCATTGGAAAGCAACTTCTGTGATATAAGTGGCTTTTCATTGGCTGGTTAGCTTCAATAATACATATTTTTCCCACCTAGCATATGTGGATGATATTCTAATAGTTCTTGTCACTGTAATTTACTTGGTATTCAAATTTTTGTGGGGGTTTTGTGTAGGTACCACAACTAAAAAGTGAAAAATAAAAACTTTTTCACAAAAAATAAAACCAACTTCCAAAAAAAAACACTACAAAGTGAAAAATAACTTTGATTTCGGAAGTCGGTGGCAAAAAAAACTAAAATAAAAAACCCAAGACACCGACTTCCGAAATCAAAGTTATTTTTCACTTTGTAGTGTTTTTTTTAGGAAGTTGGTTTTATTTTTTATGAAAAAGTTTTTTCTATACCTATTTGTTTTCTTGGCTCAACTAACAAACTGGCACCAGGTCGTTGACATCATATCCTATTAAAATCTCTAGGGTTATGGTATAGGGTTTATGATGTACCTCGGGCTATTACTGACAATTTCGTAGTGGGAAAACGCTACAATTTTATGGTGTACTAAGTGTACTAACTACCCGCCCCTGATTCGCACAGTACAATAACAACTTGTCTAAACATCGAGGATATTTGTTTACTATTATGTATATCAATGGCTTTAACTAACAATTTGTGTATGTATGTAGTCTTTTTATGACGAACTTAATTTTTCATCTAAAAACGCAGACCAAAGTCAAAGTCAATAATTTATTTCAATTAGGCACAAAAAAGGCACTTAAGAACGTCAACATTTACAATAAAAAAAATATAATAATTGATTCTAGTCGCATTCCAAAAGGTCGTTTTCGTATGGAGAAGAATGGGCAAGAAATTCCACCGTTACTCTTTTAAAATATTTTCACAATATCTTGTATACATTCATTATATAATTATATGTGAAGACGATGCACCTAGAATAAGATTACTATACCACGATAGGTAAAAAGAATGAAAACTGAAGGAATGACTTAAATTAATTATGTGATAGATGCATAGTGCTCACATACACTCGAGAGCAATGAATCCGGGTCACTTAAAGAATGTTAAAAATCTCGGAAACTAAAAATGATAGGTTAATGCAATAAAATGTATTTAGTAGACAATGTAATACTCCTTAAATGAAAGTAAAAAAAATATGAGTCACCATACATTTTATTAACACAAAATTACATAAAGAAAAAAACTGCTGATCTCTCCTTAAAACAAAAATAGGAAACATGAAATTTTTGAACTTTATTACGATTTTCTTGAATTTTAATACTTCGTATTGCCTCCTCGTGCTTCCATTACTGCGTTTACGCGGTTTGGCATGCTGTACACCAAGTTCCTTATACGATTTTGGGGAATATTCTCCCATTCCTCTGTGAGAGCAATTTTGAGCTCACGAAGCGTGATCGGGGGAGGGTTTCGTTGTTTTACGCATCTGCCTAGCTCGTCCCAAGCATGCTCGATCGGGTTGATATCCGGGCTGTGCGCTGGCCACTCCATACGAGTAATGTTCATCTCTTGAAGGTAGTCATTCACAATCCTACCTGTATGAGGTCGGGCATTGTCATGCATAAATATAGCATCCTCACCTAAATTGACCATAAATGGACCAACGTGATCATTGAGGATTTCTTCCACATATCTTTCGCTAGTTAAAGAGCCGTTTTCTATGATCACCAGCTCTGTGCGACTTTCAGAAGAAATTCCGGCCCACACAAGTACAGACCCACCACCGTAGGCTACTTTTTCTTCGATGCATGCTTGCTTGAATCTTTCCCCTGGTCTTCGATACACTCTGTGTCTTCCATCGTGCTTGTAGAGCATAAATTTTGATTCGTCGGAGAACATAACTTTTGACCAATCTTCAATACTCCAATTTACGTGGCTCTGGGCATATCTTAGTCTTGAAATACGATGCCCACGCTCCAGTTTAGGGCCGTTTGCAGGTCTAAGGGGTTTTAAGTTAGATTCAGCAAGCCGACGTCTTACTGTCCATGCACTTGAGTTACTTCCTCCGAGGCGTCGAAACTGATTTGTGAGTTCAGTTCCTGTAAGAAAGCGATTTCGAAGCATGGTGTTCACCAAGTATCGGTCTTCTCGTGCTGTGGTACACCTGGTTCTGCCCGTTCCTGGTCTGCGTAGGTTAGAACCAGTTTCTTCGTAACGTCGGAGAACTCTTTGTACTGTTGACAGCGACACACCGACAGTCCTGGCTGTATCGCGCTGACTCCGGCCGGTTTCCAGCATTGTAAGTATTCTGGTGCATTCTTCAGGCGTAAGCGACATAATTTCAGCTTGAATAATGAATATAGAGCACTATCAACATGGTTTATGTACCCACATAAATGACAGATTACAAACAAAAGCAAAACCAAATGCTGTAATTTCGTAGGTCCATCTTCGAAAGTGGCCCTTTTTCAAATTTGATTTTTTTATGATATAACTTTACAATAACTAAGAAGTTTTAATACCTTCATTTAAGGAATATTACATTGTCTATTAAATACAATTTATTGCATTAACCTAGCATTTTTAGTTTCCGAGATTTTTAGGATTCTTTAAGTGACCCGGATTCATTGCTCTCGAGTGTATTTACAAACATTGTAAAATTATACGATTTTCTTAACATTTTAACAAGTACTACTAATAATAAGTCAGTGTGTGAGTGTGACCAAAAAGAGAAA
The DNA here is from genome assembly GCA_963853775.1 of Xanthia togata. Lineage (NCBI taxonomy): Eukaryota > Metazoa > Arthropoda > Insecta > Lepidoptera > Noctuidae > Xanthia > Xanthia togata. The sequence continues at coordinate 3,277,487 of OY970801.1, forward strand.
ATAGGACTTTGTATAAACAAACCATTTCAGTTTCAGGAGATGCTTTAGTTTGGCTGTATATTCTATCGCAGAAGCTCTGAGACGTCTTCTGATCTTCATTGAAAGAGTTAAAGAAGAAGTTCACCATCGTCGGGAACCACATCATAAACACGTTGTTTCTGAAAGTCATTGTTTCTGATTAAAAAAGCATAGATACAGTCACTTAGCCAAAACTCTGCCACTGCTTCCGAGTCACCTGCTATGATCTGTTCCAAAAGTACTTATCTGGTGGAAGTGTAAACAAACCCTGTTTGGGTTGGTAACCACACCCGTTACGATATACTTGCGCAAGTTTAGATACCGAATATTTATTTATTTATATATACACTCGAGAGCAATGAATCCGGGTCACTTAAAGAATGTTAAAAATCTCGGAAACTAAAAATGATAGGTTAATGCAATAAATTGTATTTAATAGACAATGTAATACTCCTTAAATGAAAGTAAAAAAAAAATTAGTCACCATACATTTTATTAACACAAAATTACATAAAGAAAAAAACTGCTGATCTCTCCTTAAAACAAAAATAGGAAACATTAAATTTTTGAACTTTATTACGATTTTCTTGAATTTTAATACTTCGTATTGCCTCCTCGTGCTTCCATTACTGCGTTTACGCGGTTTGGCATGCTGTACACCAAGTTCCTTATACGATTTTGGGGAATATTCTCCCATTCCTCTGTGAGAGCAATTTTGAGCTCACGAAGCGTGATTGGGGGAGGGTTTCGTTGTTTTACGCATCTGCCTAGCTCGTCCCAAGCATGCTCGATCGGGTTGATATTCGGGCTGCGCGCTGGCCACTCCATACGAGTAATGTTCATCTCTTGAAGGTAGTCATTCACAATCCTACCTGTATGAGGTCGGGCATTGTCATGCATAAATAAAGCATCCTCACCTAAATTGACCATAAATGGACCAACGTGATCATTGAGGATTTCTTCCACATATCTTTCGCTAGTTAAAGAGCCGTTTTCTATGATCACCAGCTCTGTGCGACTTTCAGAAGAAATTCCGGCCCACACAAGTACAGACCCACCACCGTAGGCTACTTTTTCTTCGATGCATGCTTGCTTGAATCTTTCCCCTGGTCTTCGATACACTCTGTGTCTTCCATCGTGCTTGTAGAGCATAAATTTTGATTCGTCGGAGAACATAACTTTTGACCAATCTTCAATACTCCAATTTACGTGGCTCTGGGCATATCTTAGTCTTGAAATACGATGCCCACGCTCCAGTTTAGGGCCGTTTGCAGGTCTAAGGGGTTTTAAGTTAGATTCAGCAAGCCGACGTCTTACTGTCCATGCACTTGGGTTACTTCCTCCGAGGCGTCGAAACTGATTTGTGAGTTCAGTTCCTGTAAGAAAGCGATTTCGAAGCATGGTGTTCACCAAGTATCGGTCTTCTGGTGCTGTGGTACACCTGGTTCTGCCCGTTCCTGGTCTGCGTAGGTTAGAACCAGTTTCTTCGTAACGTCGGAGAACTCTTTGTACTGTTGACAGCGACACACCGACAGTCCTGGCTGTATCGCGCTGACTCCGGCTGGTTTCCAGCATTGTAAGTATTCTGGTGCATTCTTCAGGCGTAAGCGACATAATTTCAGCTTGAATAATGAATATAGAGCACTATCAACATGGTTTATGTACCCACATAAATGACAGATTACAAACAAAAGCAAAACCAAATGCTGTAATTTCGTAGTTCCATCTTCGAAAGTGGCCCTTTTTCAAATTTGATTTTTTTATGATATAACTTTACAAGAACTAAGAAGTTTTAATACCTTCATTTAAGGAGTATTACATTGTCTATTAAATACAATTTATTGCATTAACCTAGCATTTTTAGTTTCCGAGATTTTTAGGATTCTTTAAGTGACCCGGATTCATTGCTCTCGAGTGTACTTTATTGTGCACCAGAAAATACATGGCAAAAAATTAATTCAACACTACAAAATATACAGGGTGTTTGGCGCATGGACCGACACAATTTTTTCAGAGATTTGGGAGGTCATTAGCTAGGTTCTACCCATACACCCTTTGTCCCAAATGTCACGGTTGGTTACATATGATTATTTTTTTAAAATGAAAAAAAATCCCAAAATGTGTCCTTTAATTTGAAATAACTTTTTTGTTTGTGGGTGTAGTGGCACAAAACAAATTTTGTTGCATTCTCCAAAGTCTTTTAAATCTAAAAACATCTTTGTTTTATACAACTGGTTTCAAGAAAATTCCTTACAGGCTTCCAAAGTTAATTTTTTTATTTAATGAATGAAATTTTACAACTTCTAAATTAATTATAAAAAAAAACTAAAAGCCATTTTGAACTTAGCTTTATTTTAAAAAGTTCTTTAGTTGATACCCTTTCTAACGGTATGCTACATGTCATAGAAATTATTCATTATGTAGTCAAAATACTAGTTAGGAGAGTCAGGGTTAAGAAAAAGACTTTTTAAGGTTATTTGGTTTTTATTAAACTAAAGTTATAAAAAAGGAGGCAAAACACCGGGAAAGGTGGAAAGTAATGGGGGAGGCCTTTGCCCAGCAGTGGGACAGAATAGGCTAGTTAAAAAAAAGTTATAAATCTTGTTCAAATTGACCTCCTCCATTTCGTATGCATGCACGACATCTGTTTCTTATTTCAACTGTCGTTGTACGTAGTCGCATTTCTTCTTTCATAGTTTGGAACGCGCCGGTTATTCGTTCAATCAGAACTTCCCTAGTGGGCACTTCTGTCTGGTAAACCAATTCTTTTGCACGTCCCCAGACGTAAAAATCCAAAGGTGTCAGGTCTGGGGACCGTGCGGGCCACGGAATAGGGCCGCTTCTACCAATCCATGCGTTTGGAAAGGCATTATCTAAATTCTCTCGCACGTTCAGTTGGTAGTGTGCTGGACAGCCGTCATTTTGGAAAACTATCGGCACACCTTCTTCCAAAACTGGCACAACAAGTTCGGGTAGATCATTGATTAAAAAATTTAAATAAATGTCTCCATTCAACCTTTCTGGCAAAAAATATGGGCCGATGAGATTGCGTCCAATAACACCAGCCCAAACGTTGACACTGAACTTTCTTTGAAAAGAACTCTGCCTTTTAACGCGAGGATTTTGGTCTTTGTGACTCCAGTGGTGAAGATTGTGGAGATTCACTATTCCCTCACGGCTAAAATTTAATTCATCGGTCCACAAAATTCTTTTCAAGAAGTTGCCATCTTCGACGTCTGTATGCAGTATAAATCTGCAGAAATCCAGCCGTCTAGCATTATCACCATCTTCGAGCCCTAAAACAAAAAAAAATCCTTGAGGTACTGCCAATACCACAAAAGATTTTCGTTTTTCTGGAAATAACTTAAAAAAAATTCAAACATGAATAAATAACTTGTGAAACAAAGAAAATCAAACGTCTAAAAATTTATTAAGTATCTTTACTTGGTCGCGGGACTTATTACCGTGACCCCGGAACGTAAAGGGCTATTGAAGGAACACTGTGGATTTTAGTCAGTACAAGTCTGACAGTCCCTCCCGCCCTGCCCGGGGTGGGAGGACTCATTTGATGATTTTACCACGAAAAAAAAAAGTATCTTTACTTGACGAAATAACTAGTCATTGAAAATTGAAATAGGTTAAAACGGGTTTTTTGTTACAATAAAAAAGGGCTGGTGTGTTATTTACCTTGAACAGGGGTGTAATGAAATGCATGCCTCCCATCTGCCCGAAGAACCGCCCAGACTTTCCATACTGTTAAGTTAAGTCTTGCAGCAACAGTTCGTATGCTTGTTGTACGTTCCTCATCAAAAGCTTGAAGAATCATTTCATCTACGGCTACATTATGTTGCACGGCACTCACTCGAGGTTCTTGATGATTTAGGTTTCCTGTCTCTCTCAAACGTCGATAGGTTGTAGAGAAGGTTTCGTGGTGTGGTATACGTCGATCAGGATATCGCTCCTGATAAATTCTTCGCGCTTCGCGCGCATTGCAGTTAGCCCTGCCATACGCGAGTAGCATGTCGGCATACTCTTCGTTACTGAAGGTAGGCATTTTACTATCAACACCGAAGATAAACACAACAATAAAACAGTTTAAATGCGGAAAAAACAATAACAATAACAAGAAATAACAAACAAAACTCAATGAAAAAAAAGAGAAGAATATGAAACACACGGGCACTTCCAACAGCAGAAATAGTCAGACCTCAACTGACTGCACCGTACCTGTCACATCCCGAACGTCCAACTCAATGTTAGACAAAGACAAAAATCATTTTACATGTGCAAGAAAGAGACGAACTTTTTACCTGCGCTTACATTGACGCGACGGTATCGTTCAAACTGGTTCCATTGTTTTGTGCGGTTCGGCCGTGGCATAGTAGTATCCCTTATTTTTACAACATAAATGAATAATTTATATGACATGTAGCATACCGTTAGAAAGGGTATCAACTAAAGAACTTTTTAAAATAAAGCTAAGTTCAAAATAGCTTTTAGTTTTTTTTATAATTAATTTAGAAGTTGTAAAATTTCATTCATTAAATACAAAAATTAACTTTGGAAGCTTGTAAGGAATTTTCTTGAAACCAGTTGTATAAAACAAAGATGTTTTTAGATTTAAAGGACTTTGGAGAATGCAACAAAATTTGTTTTGTGCCACTACACCCACAAACAAAAAAGTTATTTCAAATTAAAGAAATTAATATAAGAAGAATTAAATTTAAAAAAAATAATCATATGTAACCAACCGTGACATTTGGGACAAAGGGTGTATGGGTAGAACCTAGCTAATGACCTCCCAAATTCCTGAAAAAATTGTGTCGGTCCATGCGCCAAACACCCTGTATAATGGGCGGCCTTATCACTTTCTGCGATCTCTTCCAGGCAACCTTGGAATGGACAGTGATTGCGTGGACATAAAAATAGCTCGGATACTTGTGCTAAATCGTCCCACATTTAATGTATTTGTGCGAGTCCAATTTTGCGCAAATATATCGTTACGTGAGTGGCACGCAATCAGACTAAAGGGAATTCCTACCACATTTATCTATATTAAAAGAAGGTTTCAACTTTATATCTCACCACTTATGAACATAACATTATTAATTCTAATTGAAAAATCATCGATAAAAATTGAGGTTACCTATAATTGTAAAATGAATAACAACTTTTAAAATAAATAATCAAATCAAAGCACTAAATTTGTAAGTGACACTATAAAACGACGACATGGTTGGCGCAGTGGTTAAGCGATTGACTGCTGCGCTGTGTGTTGCGGGTTCGATTCCCGCACGGAACGAATATTTGTATGACCTACAATTAGTTGCTCCGGGTCTGGCTGTTTGTGTATGTGAGTTTTAAATGTTTGTAAACGCACCCACAATACAGGAGAAATTCCTAGTGTGGGGCAACGTTTTCTTAAAAAAATTAGCATCCACAGGTAAGTTTGCTGATCCATTTGTTTACATTTTAATGACATACTTTTGGAACAGACATATACCACCTACGGGAAGTAAAAATTAACTAGGTAGTAGGTACATCGTTTTGCAGGAAAGAAACCTGCCCTCAATGAAAATGAACGACATTCCTTCACTTACGTGCTGCAACATAGTGCTATTAAAAAAAACAGTTGAACTGTCCTCCAGAGCAGTGGTGGCTTGAATATCGGCACTGTATGCTCTGATATTGATGCCCAGAATGAACTAGACTGCTTAACTTCCGAGTCTAGAGTCAATATGTGTTTTACCTGAAAGTAATTACTTATCAAACAGATTGTGATTACTTATGTGTGTAAAAAAATAGTTAGTTATGCGCCTGCAAATTGCAGAATAATATCACATTGAAAACATTGCTAGCAACTTTGACAAGGCGTTTCAGAGAATATAAGCGGTAGCCTAGATTTAAATGTGTTATCGAAGTGGCAAAGTTTCAGAAACATTTATCTAGTTTCGTTCCATTCCTTTGCAAGACCCGTTAAAAGCTACTAAACTATTATTATAATAATTTATGGACAGTATACTTTTCTCAACTTAGTATTTAGCATCATCATCATCACATCAGCTGAAAGACGTCCACTGCTGGACATAGGCGTCCCCAAGCACCGCCACTTCGACCGATTCTGTGCTTCCCGCATCCAGCGGTTTCACAAGTTCATCGGTCCATCTTATAACGCTACGTCTTCCGGTTCGCGGTCGCTTCTCAGGACCTTTCGGCCCCATCGGCCATCAGTTCTGCGAGCAATGTGCCCTGCCGATTGCCACTAAAATTTGGCAATTCTTTGGACTATGTCGGTATGGATATTCAGCATCAGAGATTTTAAATACATAATTACATTACACACAGCGTCATTAAACAAGCATAATAATATGAATATTTCAACCTACCGGATATCCATCTTTCTTTCCTCCATTAATTTTATAGATCTTCTCCAGCACCTCCAAAGCCTTGACATGGTGTCCTCGACTGGCTAAATACTTAGGACTCTCCTCCAGCCAGAACATGAACAAAGCTCCTATACCCAGTGGCAACGCCAGGACTAAGGTGAAGAGGCGCCAGGGTCGGAAGGTCATGCCAAACCATGGTAGTGGCAGGTTGAAGGTTAGGGGTAGAATGAAGTAGGCTAAGCCTGAAACAAAATATCTTAAAACTTTTAACCATACTCAGTACTTAATATTGTTATCATCGTGGCTGATAGTGATTTGAAGATTATTGTCTATTTTTACATGTTGATGATAGCTCAAACTATATAGATACTTAAATGTTGCTGCAATCCTCTTGAGCTTTGTCACGTGAAGGTCGTATCCGATGTTTCTTTTACGAGTATAATCGTTTTATTTAACCTTGTCTGCTGAGGTTGAATAACAGCGTTGATGAAAAAGCTCGTAATTGATGAAATTGGCTCAGTAAAGTTGATTTAAAGCTGGCATACATTACAGCCGCATCGGGTCGCAGCGCATCCCATTTCAATAAAAAAAAGTGCGATGCGGCCGGCCTTTAATGGGCACTGCGCTTTATAGGCCAGCATTTGCAGATTTTACCATTATCTAAAAAAAGCGAGGCCTGCAAGTCTGCATGATTGAACTTACGAATAAAATTAACTTCATATAACCATAATTCAAAAAACACGCAGCAAAGAAAATAGTAGATACTTACTGAAGCTAACCACCTCCGAGGCCAAATTGAAGGAGTTCATAATGTGCAGGAACTGGTTTCTATATTGAACCACGGTGCACTCGCCCAGGATTGTCATACTGAGAGTGAAGCTTGCAGTGGAGCTGCAACGATAACAGCTGATTGGTATGAAGGCCGAGAAGACTTTAAAGTCAATGCATGCTGTGTTTTTGTAATGGGGCACTAAGCTACGGTTTCCTATAAGAGCGGTGGCCGCCAAATAACGGCTGCAGTGACCTCTGTCATGAAAAATATGGTTTTGGGGTTTGACTTTACAGTGTCAAAAAACGCTCAAACACACCAACTTACTTTCATGAATAACGTTTCAGTGGCGTTTTTCGCCGGTAAATTACAGACGCTTTATGGAGGCCATCGCACTTCTAGGAAAGCCGTAGCTTTACAGACTTAGTTTGTATTGTATAAATTGTTAGTGGACTCGTTGTTGAAGAGCCTAATAAATAAATAAATAATAGTTGAAAAGGTGTAGGTACCTATTGACTCTTTTATCGAGTCTCCCGTTCATTTTCGTTCTACCTCCGTCCTACGACGTATGTAAGGACATACGTCATCAAAATATGGTTTTAGTGACCGCAAGCAAGTCTGCTGAGAAGGACCTTAAGTCCGAAAATTGTATTTCTAGATGGAGTTGTGTTATTGCGTTTTAGTATAAAAATTACTAAGCAGTGATAGCCTAGTGGTGTGACCGTCAGACTGACAAGTCGTAGGTCTCGAGTTCGAACCCAAGGCATGCACCTCTGACTTTTCGGATTCATGTGCGTATTAAATAATTATCACTTGCTCAAAAAACGGTGAAGGAAAACATTGTGAGGAAACCGGCATGCCTGAGAGATTTTTCTCGACGGCATGTGAAGCCAAGTCAGAGGCCCGTGGGCGGTTTTAAAACTCTGACACCAGGTTAGTTTACTAATCACACGAAAAGAAGAAGAAGAGTATAAAAAATCTTCCAAGCTTATGCTTCAGTATAATTTAAGTGGATGGATATGGATAACAGTCAATCTGCCTAGCATTTTCCCAACTATGTTAGGGTCAGCTTCCAGTCTAACCGGATGCAGCTTAATACCAGTATTTTACAGCACTTCTTTAATTTAGACCTACACTTATGTCAAGTTCGGTGGTTTTGGCAATAACACCGTGTCTACTGCGTCAATAACAGCTCGATGATCACAGGCTGATTACATACCTACCATAAAATGATTAATTGAACATGACACTGCGCAGATATTCAAACACGTTTTTTAGCATAATCACAAAGTACTTATTAAGTACCTATTGTAATATGAAATAAATCGCTGTGACGTCTATGAGAAATTAATATGTGACAACGCTAAAATTTCTGATAAAACCATATAATATTTATATAATCTCTAGACAGACATATAATTTTACTCCGTAATAAATTCCAATATATCAGATATAAAATCATGGTCTGCCCAAAGTGCTTTTACATAAAGTAGACTTTTGCTTCAACTGAAATCTATCTTTCCACAATTTTGTATATAAAGTGGCATCACAGCCAAGGATGAGAAAAACCCAATGTGAATACACTAAGACATGATCTAGTCCGAAGTTTGAAGCCACTTGCAGGGCCTAAGTCAAAATTCAAAAGTCATTTATTCAATTGTCTTCTTTACTTACAGAAATAAACAGTACCATTTCTTCACTTAGTTGGGGCTATGAGCTGAACTGCGCGCCCAAGCATTGCAAGTAGCCCTAAACTATTTCAAAATCCGAGTCTTTCTTTAACAACAACCAATTAAAAGGTTCTTGTTCAGGAGGAACCCTAAAACTGCATCTTTTTTTGTCAATACAGAGATAATTATAAGTACTAAGCAATTACTTCTTTATCAACATGATATACGAGTAATCAATTGGCGATCAAAATATTTCAATATTTCAATACATTATATTATTGACAGCTTTATATCCAGAGCACGTGTCAATGCGCTGATGAGTACGTGAACAAGACTTCGTATTTGGACACAAAGAAAGAAGCGCACGAGTTGAGGGGTAACATCAAAAGCAAAGAACAACGAGAAACGAGACAGAAGGGATTCCTTTACAGTTGAGGATTAAATATTGGAACGTACATATTGTAAGGTAAAGTAATAAAAGATGCCCGACACGACTATTACGGCAAACTATAAATCTCTGCTAAAACTGAGGCGAATCCCGCGTGGGATGCGGGACGAAATTCGCCCGCGCCAATTGCATCAACTAACTTGCATGGAGGTATTCAACAGACGCGAAAAGTCGAGTAACTTCCTAATCACTCAAACAACTGACGCACACAATAGCGGCCCATGTCCCGCACGGGCTTCAGTTCTAACAGTCCTTAAAGCTGTAAATCACATTCAAGCTATGACAACTGTAATAAGGGCATTGTGCCTACTGAAACAGGAGCAGTAGTAGCCGGTGCATTAATCCTGGTGTAGGTAATAACATTAGTATACATACAAACTGCTACCAATCAGCTTGACAATCAGCATGAACTGCCAGCTAGGAGCGAAGCTGCTAACAGTTGCGAAGAAGAACCCGACAGTTGAGGACAGCAGAAGGGCACGGCGTCTACCATGCGTGTCTGCGTAGTAGCCCCAGGGAAACGCAAAGAGAATACCTGCAATATACACATTATGATACATTATTATCCATAACTTGTCGCCACTATACAGAAATCGCCAATCATTATTGCCATGGTGAAATACTGGTCATACGGAATGTATACGGCACTAGCATCCCGTCCCGACTTCGCATGGGTAGCACAGCTGTTGCGTGGAACATGTGGGCTAAATTAAAATATATAAATTATTTGACTTTGAAGAAGAAGCAGGAGGAATTCGTTTTATAATAATTATGTAGGGGTGATTGAATACGGTTTATGTATATTAATTTCAATTGAACAAGACAACAATCGAAATCATAATGCAGAGAGCAAGGTTAGAGAGGTCGTGCCACGCTTTATATGAGAAGCTTTTGCAAAGGGATAATGGCTGATAACTATTAGGTGTTGTGGCGTATCTGCGAAGAAACCTATATCCGACATTGCGACAGGAAACTAAAATTGAAATACTTAATACATCAAATAATCAAATCTTACCTGCAAAAGGTGCTGAAGCCAATATTCCAATCTCTTTTAGCCCCATCTTAAGGTCACAGCTGGAAGCCGCCACCACCGTTGCAAACCCAAACATATCCAGAGCAAAGGCATTAGCAATGATGCAGCATACTGCCAGGAGAAAGTAGTTGTAGCGACCATGGCCTGGAAGTGGAAATAGGACGATAAAATGCAAGGCGCTTAGACTGTTCTCTTTTTTAAGGTTCCGTACCTCAAAAGGAAAAAACGGAACCCTTATAGGATCACTTCGTTGTCCGTCTGTCTGTCTGTCAGTCTATCAAGAACCATTTTCTCAAGAACGCATAGACGTATCAAGAAATTAATATCAAATACGTGGGTTTAGGTCCCTTGGAGCTCTAAAAAAATCAAGCTTCTAAGTTAATGCAATAAAAAAATAGCCATAAATGCGACATATTTTGACATTTGCAAATAAATTAAAACCTATAGGGTACTTCCCGTTAACCTAGAATCTTGAAATTTGGCAAGAAACAAGGTCTCACAGCACACGTAAAGGAAAAAGTTCGAAATACGTTAATTTATAGTTTTATCACATAAACAATATTTTTTTTGCGATTACAAACTTACATTTGGAGTTGGAGAATTAACCGTGGGTTATAACGATGTATGGGAGAACATGTTTTTAAACTGTAATGTTAAGTTTGTTTTTGGGATAAATTTATCCCAAACAGAACCCTTCATTGTGCGTGGTCCAACACACACTTTTATATTCCTGTATATGAGTTGATTTGCAAACTATTTGGAATAATACATTTGTGTTCGTAGTTTTTGTAGATTTTACTGAATTACATTTAGATACACTAAAATTTTAAAAATGATATAAATAAATAATAAAAATAATTCCGCTTTGCCGCTAATGGCAATTCGTTTTGCAATACCTATGGCCTCATGGGGTTATGGTTGGCCATAACCACATGAGCCATAACCACATGACCACCACATAAAATCCAAAATGTCAAAATAAGCAAAGACTCATCAAAAACTACCAACATTGACATTCACGGAAGCCAAACAGTAAATTAAACAAAAAAAAACTATCCAATTTTACAATACCCACTTCATTCCTTCGTATGGTGTAAATTACATGAAACTCAATACATAAACCTCGTGTAGAATTTATTAATTGTTTTTAGTCGAATTATCACAATGGGACTTGATTAGACAGAAACAGGTATTTCTTAGTCCAGTTAACACCAGTTTCCAAATATTTTCAAGGACTCAAGATTTACATAAACTTCTACACCCATCGCCCATCTTCTCTCTCTCTTTTCTCAAAGTTTTATATAGATAAACATATTTTCATAATATGTCTATATAACATAAATTACTGCCCTATTTAAATTCAGTTGTAGAGTTATGGCATGAAACACAGGTTTGATAAACCTTGAGCGGACAGGTTGCTATAAATAAATTCTGAGCATTGCAGAAGACTCTTTTACTCGATCTGAAATCTGTCCCCGCATAACACCTAATGGAAATGCAAGCTTATTGCTAAAGGGGTAAAAGAAAAAGTATCCGACTTTAAGTTAGAGGACTACTGCATAATCATGTAAGGTGAGGAATACTTCAGAACAACAAATATCTATTGTGACATTATTATACAGATCAGACAAGTATTATAGGAAATTAACCATACTAATTTTATTATATGCGCTCCAACATATAAATGCGAGATTTACACTAATTTATACAATTCAAGAGGGAGACATTTAATAACATACTTTTTTGGACACACTGACGCACGAATACGAATAACTAATAGATAGCAATAAAAATCTCACCTACGACTACACTGAATATAACAAACGCAATAAATAATACTGAAACACAAATAATTTTTAAGATAATTAATTAATTTAATTGATGACATAAAATATAATAATCAGATGTTATAGACTGACATTAGCTATAGTATGGATAATCTGTCACACAGTGAACTTCTTCGTCACTAAACATCTCCATGTAATCTCCATCTAATGCACCAGAAGGTTTATTGAACAAGTCGGATGCGCTCACAGTTTGTTTGAATGAACTTACAGAAAATAACACACAAGTGGATGTAATATGCGTTACAGAACATTTTATGATGGAAGTCTACGAAAATCAGCTGAGCATACCAAACTACTGCTCAGCCGCTCACTATAGTAGAAAATAAGAGAGGTGGGTCATTGTATCCTAATTAGAAACGGACACGAATGGAACGAGTTATTAAAAATCTCAAAAATGACAATAACAGGGACATTTGAATATCGTGCCATTGAGCTCACCAAGTACAATACTGTCTTTGTACTGATATGTGTGTACCGAATTCTTAATATGAACAATCTCAATATTTTCTTTAATCAGTTTGAAACATGAAATTTTTGAATTACATAAAATATCAAAGAAAGCATATAAACATATTTTCATAGCCGGCGATTTCAATATAAACTTATTAAAAAGGAATTATCAGTCGATGGAGTTTGAATGCCTTCTACTTAGTTTCAACCTAAAACTAGCAATAAATCAACCTACTCGAACGGAAAGTTAGACCTGTATCAATAATTTTGCGTATAATTATAACAAACAATGTGAGTCAGAAGTAGAGTTAGCCCTTTCAGACCACACAGCCCAGATTTTAAAATGCCCGATAAATAAAATATGTAAGATTGACAAATACAGTGGCTATTAGACGCAATTACAGCAAGGAAAATACATCTAAACTTTAATATTGTATGAGCAAAGTTTATTTTTCCGAAATATATGCAATAGATAGATGACCCAATATTGCCTACAACAAATTCATGAAATATTTTCTGTATTCTACAACCTCTGTTTTCCTAAGACTATCATTACAATAAATATAATAAGAAAGCCAGGTGGATATCTAAAGGTATTAAATCCTGTACTGTACTACAACTAAATGAAACGAAATTTAAATCTTGTATAAAACGCACACTATGCTGCCAGGCATATTATAAGCTTGGGGATTATATCGCTGACAAAAATGCTTGGCTTAACGCTGGTCCAGCTCCACAAGGGCGCATAAACTAATTGATTAGCATTCAAAAATATTGTTGGAATTGCTGAAGATTGCAAAAACTATCTTTGAATTGTATAACTTCAATCTCTTTTTTTTTATTGTATAAATGCATAGCACATGTGTGAGCACTGTGACCATGTACCTTCTATAAAGCTACCATTTACTGGGTACGTCTTTCATTGACTTGATATGCCCTGGCGGCTAAGAGTATGTCATGCTCACTCAAATGTCTCGCTGGTGGTGGCGTGTGTGTTGGATCGTTGAGTTCCCTTCAAAATGGTTGAGCTAAACGGTGCTGATCCATGCGTCATGTTCGTGAACGGGCGCCATCAGTAGGGACTGGTCATCTCTTATCTGCCACGGCTTATTTTAATTTTTGAATTGTTTTATTTTTGTTTTTTTATTACGGACGCTTTTTACGTACACGTCTTTCTACATTGTTCTCACATGTATAATTTCAACATGAATGATGTAAACAATATTTTGTAAGATTATAATTTTTTTAAAAAGAGTGTCCGTGGAGTTTCTTGCCCGTTCTTCTCCATAGGAACCTACGCTTTGGAATGGGCAACTAGCTTCATATTTCTGACTGACTGACTCCTTGACAATTCAAAAGTGCCTGTAAATGGTTTAATTGAAATAAATGCTTTGAGTTTGAGTTTGTAACGAGAAAAACGATTTCGCGAAAATAAGACTATAAATATGGCGATCTACGACTTTTTATACACTGTATTGACAAAAGTGGACAAAAAAACACCTGCATGTGCTATCTTCTGCGATATGATTCAAGCACGTAAAACATGACATTTTAATTTTAAAAAAACTTGACGGATATAGATATTACAGGTAATATAGATCTAGTTATCTGTAGAATAAATAAATAAATAATTAATTAGACAATAGAAAGCAAAATACAGAAATCACTAGAATAAATACAACCACTAAAAGGGAAGAGATATACTTATCAGATGAAGATCAGACTACTTTTGGTGTTCCACAAGGTAGCGTATTGGGACCTCCACTTTTTACACTGTATATTAATGACTTTCCAAAAATCAATTTCACATCCTATGACTGAGAGCACGGTGACAATTTCTAGTAATAACAATGACATGATCCAATATAAACTTGACATTCGCAATACCTTGACATCATTCTATAGTAAAAAGGTGAAACAATAATAATTTAAAGATTAATTTAGATAAAAGTAAAATCATACATTTTAGCCAACGTATGACTATAGAAAATACGGACAATAAAATTATTGAAATCGTAAATATTATATTACATTCCATGGACTAATAATTGACAAAAGACTTGACTGGATATCACAAATCGAGAACCTTTGCATTAAAAAAAATTAGTTCTGCATTTGCATTGAAAGAAGAAAGAAAGAAATATGTTTATTCTGCACAAACAAAACGCACATTCAAAGAAAAAAAAAACAAATAGCAGCCAAAAGCCTCGCATTGCACTCTCTAGCTGCAGTTGTGAGTGTATTTATTTATTAATAGGAGAACCAACAGCAATAACAAATGGATAACAGTTGATTAAGAAACATAAAGCCAATTACAGGTTCTCACGGGTAAAAACAGAAAAATTTGTAGAAATCTTAGGATCACTTACACTAACAAGCACGATAAAAAAGATTTAGAATATATATATATATATATAAGGTACAATAAGTATTATGCACTATGCACTTGTAAAAAAGTCAGCGTTTAGCCGAGCGCGTGCAGAATAGGTTTTGGTGGTGAATGGGTCAAATGAGAACTCTTTACAAAGAATATTAAAGTCTTTACTCGCTCGCACCATGTATGAGTTTTGCCTGTAGTTAGAAGAGGAAAAAGGAATGGATATAGGTGGATTGAATCTAACTGATCTCTGAGAAACATTGAAACGTAGATTATAAGGAGATCAGGACAGTCAATCTCGTTGGATATAATTTTCAAGAGGAAAGTGCAATCTGATAGTCGATTTATGAGTGGCTGTAAATGAAATTTCTTGCAAAGATTTATGTAATTAGCTGTAAATAGCTTGATTGCGGCCTACCATGGCTTAGCTGCGTCTCACCTAAGATACGGCATCATATTTTGGAGAAATTCTACCGACGCTAACACGGCATTCAAGACCCAACTTTCATTCTAATTATTTATTCGATTTTTCTTATTGTTAGTTCTTTCAATTTTAAGGAAATATTTGATGTAAAGATTTGCAAATACTCAATATAATATGGCTTACATACTGTGCGTGTGTACGTACGTACACACGTATGTGTTTTACAAACCAATAAATAATTTTATGTAACACTTTTGTGTGAGACTGTTTCAAAAAACGAAATCTTGTACTACAAATTTAAGAAGGTTGGCACAATGTACTGCGCGGCCCCTTTTATACAGTTTTAGGGGCATGAGGAACAGGGTGTAAAGTTCACTCATCCACCATTGAAAAGGGAGGATCCTCCAACCAGATGGGTGTTGTGTCTGGTGGGCCGACTGCCCAACTGTTGATGTCGGATTGTCTTAAATATGCCGTTTGCGCGGTAAACTCGAATTGCGCGATGCAGGATTTGTGTGACGTCATGTCTCTGATGCGTAGTTCTTATGTGACCCTCCGGAGACCGGAGGTCGATAGTGGGCTGAGTCTGTATCATGCGATGCTTCACAGTACCAGTGGAGGTTCCAGTGAGTCGGAACCGGGTGCCGCATAGTTCGCGGTGAGTCTGAACTGTCTGCGGTGATTCCCCAGTGAGTCCGGGTGGCGCTGCGTCACGATCCAGTGAGTCGGATGTGGTATAGCGCTGGGTTGTGGCTGACTGCTAGCGTCGACCAGAATAGTAGTCGGTAGAATGGGCTCTGCTTGTGAGACCGGCCGAAAGTGCAGGTGCTGTGCCCAGGTTGCTGATGAGACTGAGGGTGATGACCAGGAATGCGCGTTCGCTGCATGCTGGGGGTCAGGATAGCCGTTGAAGCCGTGGGTGCTGGCTGGCTGTGACTCGCCTCATGAAAGCTTGCGGGAGTGATGATGATGATGACGTCACGCTGAAGTAGTTGCAAAAAAGGCTGCGTTGACGTTCATACTCGGGGTCACCAATTTAGGGGCATGAGGAACAGGGTGTAAAGTTCACTCATCCATCATAGAAAAGGGAGGATCCTCTGACCAGACGGGTGTTGTGTCTGGCGAGCCGACTGCCCGACTGTTGATTTCGGATAGTCTTATCTATGTGGTTCGCGCGGTAAACTCTAATTGCGCGATGCAGAATTTGTGTGACGTCATGTCTTTGATGCGTAGTTAGTATGTGGCGGTGTAACCGCTACATCACTCCCCTCCGGAGACCGGAGGTCGATAGTGGGCTGAGTCTTGTATCTTGCGATACTTCACAGTGCCAGCTAAGGTTCCAGTAAGTCGGAACTGGGTGCCGCACAGTTCGCAGTGAGTCGGAACTGTCTGCGGTGATTGCGGCAATTGTGGTGATTGACTTGATTGCGGTGATTGAGGTGATAGCGGTGATTGCGCTGATTGAGATGATTGCGGTGATTCCCCAGTGAGTCGGGGTGATGAGGCTGAGGGTGATGACCAGGAATGCGCGTTCACTGTATGCTGGTGGTCAGTCAGGATACCCGTTGAAGCCGAGGGTGCTGGCTGTCTGTGTGACTTGCCTCACGAAAGCTTGCGGGAGTGATGATGATGATGACGTCACGCTGAAGTAGTTGCACGAAGGCTGCGTTGACGTTCATACTCGGGGTCACCAATTTAGGGGCATGAGGAACAGGGTGTAAAGTTCACTCATCCATCATAGAAAAGGGAGGATCCTCCGACCAGACGGGTGTTGTGTCTGGCGGGCCGACTGCCCGACTGTTGATTTCGGATAGTCTTATCTATGTCGTTCGCGCGGTAAACTCTAATTGCGCGATGCAGAATTTGTGTGACGTCATGTCTTTGATGCGTAGTTAGTATGTGGCGGTGTAACCACTACACAGTCATTCGAATTTGTTCGGTTAATCGTGAAATTTCTTTTCCTATGGTTTTCTTCTTATATCTGTGTAGTTACAAGGGTTTTTCAGCTGAAACTTTAAGGATAAACAATTGAATAAAGGTACTAATTATTTGCCGAATCATAATTAACGTCACTTAATAATAACTCATGTATTGGAGTGTTACATTTTAGCATAGCCAGATTTTATTTAAAATGGAATAGCTCTCTGAGGAGTTGGAATAGAAACATCTAATTTCGCATGATGCTTTGAGTTCATAAAAGGTACAAATCACCTTAACTGGTAAGATTCTAGGGTTTCTCATTAAAGCGCAAGGATCGGTTTTAGGGTTTTTGAAAACCAATTTCTTATTTTCCAACGATGTCGATTATAGAAAAAAGAAAATTGCACAGCATACATACAAACTAAGACCCACCGTAGTAAAAAAAATCGTAGTTGTATGTCAAGTCGTTTGAGAGGTACAGCAATTTGCTAAACGTTACCCCAGCGGCATCTTGAATAACTCTGAAACCTCAAGACGCACCAATTTTATTTTTTGGGCACAATTAGGCACTAATATGATCTATCTAAGTAGCTAGTTTGTACTCAGCTACGACCACCGGTTAAAAAACATGCCGCTGGGGTAACGTTACTACAGCGGAATCTGTTTTTCGTGAATATCTTTGGATCGGCTGGACACACAAATTCTAAATTTCGGGCACATTTACACGAGATGGGGTACTAATTATCTGTCGAGCCGAAATCCTGAAAAGTGACAACATTCCGCTGGAGTAACGCATACATATTTATACTCCGATACTTACGGCTAAACATGATTGTACTCAAACGATGTAATATCTTGCATGCTCTTGTATGTATACAATGTTTAAACAAATAAAGAAATCTTATCTTATCTTACATACATAATAATTATATTTTCGAGTTATCAAACCCTATTTTAGATAGGCTGTCCGATCTAGGTTTATTCAAACCTGTACCTGTACTGAATTAATATTTTAGGTAAGCAAACACGAGTTGTTACCTACATTAAAAACAACGAACGCTTTTAACGTACACGTCTTTCTACATTGTTCTCACATGCATAATTTCAACATAAATGATGTAACCAATATTTTGATTTAAAAGAGTGTCCGTGGAGTTTATTGTCCGATCTTCTCAATAGGGACCTACTACACTTTGGAATAGGCAACTAACTTCATCTTTTTGACTGACCATCCCCTTGACAATTGAAAAGTGCCTGTAATTGGTTTATTTGAAATAAATGCTTTGAGTTATAAATGTTTGTACAGTTTTGAAAAAGATTTTAAATAAATATTTTTTTTATTTTATTAATTGTATTCTCTGATACAATCCGAACATTGTACGATAATTAGAGTTCTGTGCATATATCGACTTTGAATCTCTCTCTCTTAATCTAAATTCTGACTCCTCGTTCGAAATCGTATAGAAAACGAAATCAAACCAAGCATACGGTGAGACGGTTCGCGCTTAGACCGCACGATTGACTTCTACGGTACGTGTCTTGGTTCCAATCCCGTGATGTGCAGGTAATACCGGATGAATTTTCGCTTAGTTGAAAGAGTACTGCAAAAACTTTATTTTCTCGTCATCAGCATACTTTAAATTACTGAAATATGGCCCAAATGGTAAAAAGTTTCTAGTTTGCACGTGTGTAAAGACAAGACAAAGTTTTTTTAACATAATGTAGAATTTACCATCAAGGGTAAGTCCGTACTTTGATTAAAATCCGCTTAAGTGATTGGAGACAAGCAGTCTATAAAAGGAATAGATACATCCATTTATTTCCATATTTCCCTTTAAAAATGCAAAAATTATCTTGTTTTTTACAATTGTGCGTAGCACACGTCTGATTTTTGGAGCTACTAGAGTTCGAGGCAGAATAAAATGGCGCCAAACACAATGTTGTCAGTATAATATTGGCAAAGTAACCGAAAATAGGGACGATGACTAAAAAAATGTTTTTTGTTCCGTCCGGTAGGTTTAAAAAAAATATTGGACACGTATTTTTTCTTTTTTTACGCAGTCAAAAGATGTGCCATGACGTCACGAGTATGTAGATTTTATACTTACTTGTGACGTAGCAACCCCCACTCCCCAACTTTAATGCGTTTTATCTAAGTCATTTTATATTAATATAATAAAGCAAAAAATACGTGTCTAATATGGTTTTATTATCTGACTGAGGGACTAAATAGAATTTCTGGTTTTTTACCCAGGCAACATCCCTATTTGATGCGTACTTATGCGGGCTTATCCGAATGCCGAAATTACCCTTTACATACTGTAATCTATTTGAAAAGAATTAGTATTTACCAGTCAACTCCACAGCTTCATCGTAAGTGTACGCATCTCCACTCTTAACAGCAATATTCTCTGTTCTAACAGCAATATTGTCTTCCATCTTGTGTGTTGCTTCCTCTCTTCATCTTGCGACACTGACCTCAGTTATCTAACACTGCCAGCATCTTATCTATTATCACACTCTTCTTGTTGTTTGTCTCGTGAGTCAACAAAACATATAGGCGTGACAGATTAAAAAAAATACAAATATTGCTAGTCATTTAAATTTTTAAGACCACTATTTACTGAAAAATTTACACAGCATGTATGAAAAAGATGTGGTATAAAGTGAGACCATCAAACTAGAGAACTTTCTCCAAGGGACCTACATCGTAATCGTGAAATAAATATGAAATGTCCCATACAAATACACTTACTTCAGATTAAAAAGATACCTTGATCACTGCGACAGCTGTAAAAAAGTAAAATCACCGCCTATGAAGTCCTGAATTTCATAACAGTACAGACAGTAACTGTCAATGTCATACTTTATGGGTATGCCGACCTAATGAATGAATTCCTAACCTAAGAGATCAAGCTATCTTTTATGTATGTAGTATTCCTAGTCTTGCCATAAATATTGTCACGAAGAATTTTTTATTATTTTTTATTGCAATAATATTTATTACTTTTACAATGTGTTAGTTTAATACATAAATATACAACAATTTAAACTATAAAAAGCTTATTCGAAGTGGTCTCCATTGGCTGCAATACAGTCCTTTAAACGTTGAGGCCAGTTATCAATAGAATCACGCACTCTTTCCATGGGAAAATTCTTCACTGCCAATCGTATGGATTGTTTTAGGGACTCCAAATTATCATGGCGTTTAGAGCAAGCCATACTCTCTAAAACTGACCATAAATCATAATCCAGCGGATTAAGATCGGTACTAGACGACGGCCAGTCTTCAGCTCTGATGAAGTCCGAAACGTTCACTTCCAACCAAGACTGCGTGGACCGAGCTTTATGACCCGGCGCCGAGTCTTGTTGGAAGCACCATACTTGGTTATTGAATATGGTGTTGTTAGGGGCTTAACTACCTTCTCAAGAATTGTATCTTGATACACTTGTGCCGATGTTTTGATACCTTTTTCACAAAAATATGGCTCTGTCACTCCTTCATAGCTAACACCCCACCAAACCATCACTGAAGTCGGATAATGCCCACGTTGCACTCTGTCGACTAATTGGGAAGCTTCCTTAGAGCTTTGAGCATAAATACGGTCATTTTGTTTGTTAAAATGTTGCTCAATTGTAAAGATTTTCTCATACGTAAACAAAAAAATTCTGTGACCTCCCTTTGCGTACCGCTTCAGTAGTTGTTTCGATTTTACCACCCTAGTCTTTTTTAAATTATCAGTTAAAAAATGACCTGTGCATCTCTTATAGTCTGCAAGTCCTAAGTCATCTTTTAAAATACGCGACATGGTTCTGGGTGCTATCTTCATCTCCTGAGATAAAATCTTTTGCTTTCGGACAGGATTTCTTCGAATTCTTTCCCTTACTGCTTTGACCACCTTTTTCGTACGAACACTACATGGACGGCCAGATCTTTTTCTGTCACAAACAGAGGAGGTCTCATTGTACCTATTAATAGCCCGGTACACAAACATTTGACTAATACTAAGCGTATGGAGAGTTTTAAAAATTGCATTTGGCTCCATACCAACTTTGTGTAATGCAATCACAGCGATTCGGTTCTCTTTATCACCCCACTCCATTTTAATATCGCAAAATATTGTACAATGTATCGGCGCCAAAATTAGAAAACTCAATGAACAATCGTATAAAAACGACAGATTCCAAATATCTTTCTTATTTTTTATTGTAACAGTATTTATGGCCAGACTAAGTACACTACAATACCTACTCGACCGACTGTCGAGTAGGTATTGTAGTGTAATGTATGGGAATGTATTGGACGTTTTCCGGATTGATTATCTGTACTACCTCCTTAAATATGACCATACCTGTCGTATACTTGCTATAGATACTGATTTGATAAACCGTTGCTATTATTTTGTTTCTTTGGCCACTTTTAAGAATACGGTATTAATAGTGAAACTATCATGATATTTTGTAGGTACTTACTGCAATTAGACATATTTTTAACAGACTTCTAAAAGGAAGTTCTCAATTCGACTGTTTTTTTTTAATGTCTGATGAGATTACTCCGCCAATTATGAATTGATTTTGATGTTTCCTTTTTTTTGTAGGCTAGAGGTGCTTCAGAGGTGGTTCCATATAATTTTTTTTATCTTTGCTTGTGTCGTTTTCGAGTAAGCTTCAATAATACGTATTTTTCCCATTCTGTCTATATGGATGATGTTATAGTTCCTGTCACTGTTATTTACATATAGCAGGGAGTGGTATTCGAATTTGAGTGGGGTAAAAAAAAACAGACGAAAGAGACATTATAAGGTGAAAAATAGCTTTAATTTCAGAAGTCTGTGGCAAAAAATACAGAACTTGTTCTCTTTTTGTATTTTCAAAAAATCTAAAGACAGATTTGTGTCCGATTCCTGCTACATTGTGAGAGTCTAATTGCGCTAAAACTAATTCATGAAAGAACTAATGAAATGCACCGACCCCAGCGTGGTCTAACCGGACTCGATAAATCGAATGAACCCCAAGATTTGCACTAGCCCATGAAGTCTCATGTTTCATGGGGCTACACAGGCCATTGCATATCAAGGAGTAGACCGGGGGGCGCTGTAATGGTAGGGAAGACGTGCCCTTAGGATGAAGAAGGATTTGCGAGCCGTACCGGATATGCATCCTTGAGTAGGCAATGTAATAGTGAAGAGAAGATATTTATTTATGTATGGGCCATCTGCTTACGGCGTCGCCGCCAGGCCGGTTCAGGTCCAGTTTCACCAATGCATCTCTTTGCTGTTTCCAATGTCTTTGTCAAAGGTGATCTCACCACTATCCGTTTCAGGTTTCTTGTAAATCTCGCTAGCAGTCTTCTTTATCTTATCTCGGTCTTCAGCTCTGTCCATCCAAAAAAATATTTTCTTGTCTATTTCATGCATTTTCTTTTGCCTTGGTCCATCATGCTCCTAGCGTGATTAATCAAATCTCACCAGGTTAACTATTAAATTAAAGCCTTAAGAATAAAGATAACATGTTTCAAATGTTTTACATTCTCATATTTAAAAATGTATCTAATAGTTAAGTACATGTTGACGTCCTCGTTGTGGTCGCAAGCGCTACAAC
Organism: Xanthia togata; assembly: GCA_963853775.1. Lineage (NCBI taxonomy): Eukaryota > Metazoa > Arthropoda > Insecta > Lepidoptera > Noctuidae > Xanthia > Xanthia togata. The sequence goes on from OY970801.1 coordinate 3,300,430, forward strand.
TAAGCATAAGGTGTTGGGTTCGATTCCTATGTCAGACAAAGTGTTATTGGGTTTTTCTATTAGGAATTTCTCAGTAGAAGCCTGGAGGGTATGCCCGGATGTGGGTGTAGGTACTATAGGGAGATAAGCGTGATGTTATGTTATCTTATATACAAATGTAATTTGTATGTGTTTGAATGAATCAAAGAAGATAACATTGTTCTTGCTTCCTCACTATTTTTATATTTATCTTAGTTCTTTATTGTGAAGACAGATGGCGCAGTTATCCTGTTATTTAAAAACAATACAAGATTTCCTTCTTCCCCAGCTTCTTGTTTATTTTATAATAGTAGGTACTTCTCTTTTTTCCCAGACATGACATTTTGCTGCTGTCGTTGTTTAGATTTTTCTGAACTTAAGCCAACTTTCACATTAACTTTACGTATTTACTTCACCGTTTTGAGAGTGGTTGTGAAGCGGCTGTCAGGATTCGAATCGACAACCTAACACTGGGCCAACACTGCTCTGTAACTCTGCAAGTTATGGTATGCCACAAGCAATTAAATCACATTGTCTAATCAGGCTTTACAACCATATAATGCTATCACTTTATAGGCAAGATATCGGTTGAAAGTTAAATTTAAAAAACCGACAGCCAACCGACCGACCGACTTCCAAAAAAAACACTACAAAGTGAAAAATAACTTTAATTTCGGAAATTGCTGTCATCGGTTTCGTATTTTCGTTTTTTGCCACCTACTTCCGAAATGAAAGTTATTTTCCACTACACACAAATTCGTATACTTACCACTACTAACTATGTAAAGAATAGTGATAGGAAGTTTTATAACATCATCAAGATACAAAAAGTGGATTAAATACGTATTATTGAAGCTATCTCAAAAACTACCCAAGCAAACTTAATAAAAATGAATATGGGATGACCGCTCAAGTTTTCTCTACCAAATGAAAAAAAAAACCAATTCAGTCCCCAATTTGATGTAAATATCACAAAGTACATACAGACGAAAATAGGACCTCTTCCTTTTTTTCATTCGGTTAAAAAAGTAATCACATTATATTACATCCACACCACTGATGGAATGTGAATGTATTTAGTATTTATTAAGTTCAAGTTATAAATAAGCGTCTTCTTGTTTGTAGGTTGATCAAGAGATTGTTGCTACGGAAGTCAACAACATTTACAAACTGGTACTGATCTTTAGTTATTTATATTTATATCCTAATTATATGTTTATTGTCTGTAAGCCTTTTTAAAAGGATATTGACATGGCAACTTTTGCAATGCCTGAAGAGAATGAATATAAATATGATGTCTCAAGGAGGCTCCGTAGCCGATTTTCAAGAGAAAACTTAAGAATAGTAGGGTTTCTCTAAAAAACTAGTACCTACTTACCTATCTTGTAGATCACAAAGTGTTTATTAAAATGGCGTTGGACCTGAAAAGTAGCATTATAAACAACTTATAAACAAACTTGAAATTGCAGTTTCTTTACACCTCAAATAAAAATAAATCTTTGCTTTTCTAAAATTATTATTGAACTCTATAATATAATATTTTGGGGTCCTAAATAGCCAAGTAATTACGACCAACTTGGAAGCGCGGTTGGTCACAGTTCTAACCTAAGCTAATCTATATGGTCGGGGCGCCCTAACTTATGGACTGCGATCAATTTAGGTTGCGTATGTTTGGTCACAGTTCTAACTTAACCGGTGTAGTTTAATCGGTGTATCATTTAAGCTTTTAGTTACTGCGACCAACTGTGCGTAATGGCCAGAAATTAAAAAAGTGGCTCAATTATTTAAAAAAGAAAAGCATTTTATTTAAAATAATTAGATTATATTAGAGACAATAGTAACTTATCAATCCATGTAGAAATCTAATACCTAAGTCCGTGCCACAGCTCAGGTCACAAGATCACAACTTGGAAATGCCCACAAACAATAGCTTTTCTAATGCGTGATTGTCGTATCTAATTCAAAGTCAAAGCATTTGAGTATGCAATTAGACAGTTTATACCTTAAATTGTCTATTAACTTTCTCATAACACAATAGCATGGGTTACTAATCAGTAATCACATACGTAGAGGTCGTCTAATGACCTTAAAACCTTGGACAGACAGAGGACATCATCCATTTTGGACCAAATTTGAAAATGGCGGCAAGAGAAAGAAAACGCAATATTCTGTTAGAACTTGTTCTCCTTAACATTTTTTATTATGGCTCATTTTTTAAATATTTTTTTTATAAATTCCCATAAACCACAAAAAACAAAATACCTACTTACCTCAATAAAAAAACCACTACAGGCAGGCTGTATTTTCTCAATTGTATTTTTTAAACTATAGCAGTATAGTTCTTTTTTTTTAATTCATTTCATAGAAATGTATAAAATAAATATTTTTGAACTCAAATAAAACCGAGGGCAATGGATTCACAGCTTTGGTGCCATAATAAAAAATGCCAAGGAGAACAAGTTCTAACAGAATATCGGTTTGGTTCAAAAATATATGGAACGTCGGGGAAATTAATACCTACAACATATAGATGTACCATAGGGTCCATAGGGGTAGGGGTAGGGGGGTGTATGACCATAGGGTCTGTACAAAAATTATCTGATGAAAATGTAAACAAATTTTAACCTCAATTTTTTTCCATGATTTTTCAGTTCCAATTTATGTTATTTTATTATTTATGTACACACAGTAAAATACATACAAATACGACAAAATTATAATTTTGAGTACAAAGGCACTGCTTATTTCTTAATACATTTCTTCCAGCAGCCCTGCGAGAGGAGAAATGAAAAAGAAATGTAGAATAGTGTGTGAAAAAAAGCAGAGAAAAATTCGTAATGATTTAATAATGTTATTCAAACAATAAATTGTTGGAAAAAGTAGTGAGATACACGTAAATTAAACCTAAATAAATGCAGATGAATGTGTTACTAATCATTTCCTTACGTAAGTGATTGCGTAAGAAAGAAAAAACCCTGAACAAGGTTTACACTTTCATCAAAACATTACACGACTTCAATCTGCCTAGGTTTTTCCCAAAGACGTTGGGGTCGGCTTTCAATCTAACTGGAGGCAGCTGAATACCAGTATTTTACGTGGAGCGACTGCCTATCCGACCTCCACAACCCAGTTCCTGGGTAACACGATACCTCTTAGCAGGACTTGTTGTCAGACATTCGGGCTTCTGACTACCCGTAGAGACTGTCAAAGATCTACGAATGACAGCCGGGACCAGCTGCTTATTCAAAATTCAAAATTCAAAAGTCATTTATTCAAACTAGGCTGAGAATCAGCACTTTTCGAACGTCAAAATTACATAAGACAGTCCCCCAAAACGCCCACCCTTCACCACTTCCTAGTGCTTTTGCTGGGAATAAGAAGTGGCGCAACAAACTCCCCAGCAGCACAGCTGTCTGTTCAGTTAGGGAAAAAAAAATGATTCTATACAATAATTTATAAGATAATTTACATTACGCAAAATACAATTTAAATTATAAATTAATAGCCATATGACAGCTAGCACACGCCAATATACCAACCAAAAACATCGAGAACTATACTCAAGCAGAAATAAAAATAACTAAACGTAAACAATATCTAAAAAAAGAAAATAAAGCCTCCAGACATAAAGGGCGTGCCCGCTTACATAGAGCTGTAACTAGTAGAGCTTAACTTGCTTTCCGAGGCACGAACGGATCTCGATATGTAATGGATGGTCACCCATCCACGAACCGCCCACTGCCAGCGTAGCTTAACCTTTGGTCGACTCGTGCAGCTGTATTATTTATCTACGAGCCCCTAAACATTAGGTACACAAGTTACGATCACTACTTCTGACCTTAGACAACCATTACTCGACTTACGTTACAACAGCTATTAGTTGGGCCGTCGTAGTTAGGTAATCTAGCTACGTTATTAATTTTTATGAACCTAATTACATAATTTAAAAAGCTTTGTGCCCTTAGCCTTAACCTAGTCCCAGTTTCCGCCTCGAGATCAATATAGACATTACCTATAATTACTAGAACCCATAAATAATACGATCGAGACTTTCAGCAACTTCCTCAGTCCACGGAAGTTGTCGTTACTTTGATTTACACTTTTACATTGTTATTATAGGCCTATTTATATCTAGAGAAGATTTGAGGTAGGGCAGACAGGGCTTACGATAAGGGGGTTGACAGGGTGAATAAATTTTTTTTTTCCTCCAGACCGAATCTCAGCTAGGTTCGGGAGACTAGCCATCGGCGAGGGAGATATTACAGTGCACAAGTATGCATGCAGACACAGGTGCACTCTATTTTCCCAGACTTTCAAGAGATCATGCGCAAGACCAACGGCTTTCCGAGGCACGAGGGTTTCCCCCAACCCCCAACTTCTAAACTCCGGGCCACCTTGCTGCCAAGAAATTCATAGTGAAAAAACCCAAAAACACTTTTCCCGACTTGAGAATCGAACATAGGACCCCACGCCTAACAGTCACGCTTATAACCACGAGACCAACGCAGTGGCCATCAAGTTAAGTCGGAGGGTTATGAAAGTAGATAACGTCGCAAATACTTGTCAAATATTTAGCTGTTTTGATTAATCTGTCAACATTAGACACTAACTGAAAAATAATTATGAAATATCGTTAATAATGGGAAATAATATATAAAAGCGACAGGTTATAAAGTACAGTGGTTCCGGACAAATCAATAAACATTATCTCCGGTAGTAAGTACTGTCATACTATATATATGTTACCGCTAAGTTCATAGCACATGTCGTACCGTATTATTTTGCCCCATGCGGCTTTTTAAAATTATGTTCTAGAATGCCATAACTGTGCTATGTGGCTATATCCAATTGTCATAAAATGCCGCTTGCAGCACTCTTTACACTGCCAGTTAAATATTCCGTCTGACGATATTAATTATTGTTATTCTTATCGTAAGTAAGTACGAGTAGGTACTAGATATCTACAAAACATGCAAAGAGAACTGATATTTTCTAGAACTTAACATGTAAAGAACTAAACTTAACCGAAGGACTAAGCCGGAAGAACATCACATATCTAAAATCCATATAATTTTTATAACATGACAAAGCACCACCTCTTCAAAACTTATCTTCTATTCATCATAATAATGAAACTTTAAATCCAAATGACTGATACATCACCATGAATTATAATACGTAAGTTTTAGGCTTAGGTAGGTGATATAAGTCGGATCAGTATTTTATCATTATTACTGTAAGCGGCTGATAACAAGTATGCTATTAATAAAACAATCTATTAGCCTTTCAAAGTCCAAAGCTGCTAAGCGTCTCCTAATTGTGCAGCGATAATGGAGTATAAATTATTTCATCACCACTGCTTTCAAAATGGTGAAGGAAAACATCGTGAGGAAACCGGCATGCCCTAGAACCAAAAATTCGAAGACATGTGACATCTACCAACCTGAACAAGGCTCGCGTCGTGTATTACGGCCCACCCCTTTTTTTGGGTGGGAAATCATCAAATAACTTCACCCGCTCTGGGCGGAGCGGGAGGGCATGTCTGACTCTTACTGACTAAAACCCACCCGTGTTCCTCCAGTTGTCTTTACGTTGCCAGGGGCCACGGTATCCCTTTAGGACTCTCCCGCAACCCCGGCAGGCATCGGTCCCATCGGACCCCTTCACTTGCTAACATCTCTTTGAGGCGCGCGTGGAACACAACGCACCGTCGACCCGGGCCTGGTCCTTATCGGGCGGTGAGCTACCCATTGCTCACCGTCCGCTAGCCCGCGCCCCGGGGCGTCTTCTCCTGCGGTGGCCAGGGGCGTTAAGGCGCGAAATTTGCGTCTCCCTCACGCGTCACCTCCTCCTTCGCGAGCATTATTGCTTCGCAAAAGGATCCGCGCCACCGATCGCCTCCACGAGGACACGGCAATGCTCTGCCCAAGCCTGGCAGACCTCCGCCGTATGCTCCACCGTGTCCTCCGGGTGATCCACCCAGTTACAGAGAGGAAGCCTGTGTTCCAGTAGTGGGGACATTTTATGGTGATTATTATGCTAATGGAGCATCCTTACATACATCCGTGAAATGGACTAATAAAGAACCAGGAAAAACGAGAGTGTACCTTTATGGGAACACCTCTGCTTTATTGCTTCGGGAAATACAGGCATTATGATAAGGCTATTAATTGATTCATCAATTAGGGAGTTCTGTTCAGTAGATTTTAGTATACTGAACCATGTGGACTGTTTCACTCTAGGCCATGTCTCATTTACTGGAGATTCCGTACATCTGCACTTACACCGATCTCAAGACCTCGGCTTGGATTAACTGACCATATTGGCCTTGCGACTCGAAAAGGAGAAGTTCAATGCAGGACATAAGCCTCTTCCTACTGTGTCACATTGGTCTTCTGTCTACTGCATCCAGATCAACCCAGAGTACTATTTTAGGTCATCGGTCCAACGGAAATCCTTCATTTCATAAGAATGTCGGAAGTCCTTATTATCGTATGTCAACATACATCATGCATGAAAAATCTAATAAATTACCGTTACCTATCGCCGTTCCGGAAGTACCACTCAAGTGGACTATAGCCACTTGTATAGCCACTTGCAGGTACTGATAAAGATTATATTTTATTATAGCCAGGACCGTCGCACAACTCGGCTCGGCTAATAGAAGTCATTGATCGACATCCGCACCGTGCTATAGATAAGGTATTTAACGGATACGACATTTTCAAGTACTTAGGCACATTGTATTGATTTTTCTTTTTCTTCTCTCATAATGTTGGCATGAACTTTAATGTGTCAAAATCCCTTGACAACAGTCCAAAAAAAGTAGACCCACAATCTACTATTAACGGGCCGGCGGAGCATGCGTAGTTCATACAAACGTAATACCAAAATAATTTGTTAATCAAACATATTCTTAAGGTAGTGTGTATTTTTTCCGATTGGATTACAGAATATTTAGGCTCCCAAATATGTATTTTGAATGGACACTGATATAAAGACGAGATATGAGGAATTTAAAAGTTCTATAGAAAACTTATTTTTCTTATAACTCGTCTATAAATCAGTGTCGATTCAAGATATATATTTGGGAGCCTAGATATCCTGTAATCCAATCGGAATAAATACACACTACCTTAAGAATATGTTTGATTTACAAATTATTTTGGTATTACGTTTGTATGAACTACGCATGCTCCGCAGGCCCCTTAATAAAAAATCTTAGAACAGAGAACGCACAAACTAAACCGCTGGTTCTTGAAGCATGGTACAAGGTGTCCTTATACAAAAACGGTGAGCACTAAGGAAGGAATTTTTAGAAATTCATCCTCTAAATTGATTAAAGTAGTGGATGAAAGTTTGTATGGAATTTCGTCATTATTTCCGATGGGTTACCCCATCGAGCACACGGCTTGTCCCTTAATAAAAGGCCACATTAACCCATTCTAGGCCAGCAACGTACAACCACCACATATTAGGCGCGAATAAACTTATTTTCTTTTTTTCAATATTCTTGTACCAACTGTCCAATCTCCGTCATATTAACATAATCTATGGCTAGAACTAGGAGCGGCCGCTATCTATTGTAAGCAACTGGGCCGGTGCCGCTGTCTGCCTGTGTGACGTCACTTATCTTAATAGTGTTGCTCGTCAGCTGATTGTGATTGTGTTGGACACTATGTACAATCAACAATAACCGGCATTTTTGCTGTGGATGTGATAGACGTAGGATCAGACAGACACACGTCTCGAAATATACAGGCTCCTTTCTCATGTTTGTAGTGGTGTTAAGGTAGGGACAGGTCTTGCACAAGCATTTTTTTGCCTTTTACCTTCGAGACGACAGAAAATGGCATATGGAAGTTTAATGATATTAAGGTTCTTAAAGGGTGATAGATAGATATAATACTCTTTTATCATGCTCATTTAATAGTATAGGATAGTTCATAATTACTTACTAATTCCATGCTGCGATGATAGCAGGTACTTACTAATTCCATGCTACCATGTCATTGTTTTAACTACCATTGTTTAACCCTAAATGGCTTGAACGTAAACCGCGTCGCGAAATTTAAATATCTGGGGCATTTCCTTACCGATGGCCTTGAGGACGATGTAGACATTGAGAGGGAGCGTAGGGCTCTAGCGGTCAGAGGTAACATGCTGGCTCGCAGATTCTACCGTTGCTCTGAGCAGGTAAAGATCACGCTTTTTAAGGCATATTGTCAGAGCTTTTACACGGGGAATCTGTGGGTCAAGCATACCAAAAGGTCGCTGGATGGCCTGCGCGTCCAGTATAACAATATCTTCAGGATGTTGCTGGGGCTGCCTCGATTCTGTAGTGCATCGGGGATGTTTGCGCTACACCGTACGGACGGCTTTCACGCCATAATTCGCAAAAAAACGGCATCCCTGATCTGCAGAATGCGTGGCAGCCGCAATAAAATCTTGGAGACTGTGTCGGGTAGGATCTCGTCACCAATTTGGAGGTCGTTATGCTTTTTTTTTTTTTTTTTTTTTTTTTTTTTGGTTGGGAAATCATCAAATGACGTCTCCCGCTCTGGGTGGAGCGGGAGGGCGTGTCAGACTCTTACTGACTAAAACCCACCCGTGTTCCTTCTGTTGCCTGTGCAATGCCAGGGGGCCACGGTATCCCTTTCGGACTAATCCCGCAAGAGGTCGTTATGCCTACGGGTAATTTGATTTTATGTATTTATTTTTTTGTATTTTCTTTTTTGTGTTGTTCTAATTTTTATGATAATTATGTACTTTCGAATTGCTATGGATCTTGATGTCCGAAATAAATGATGGTTATTTTATTTTATTTATTGTTTGGTTTTACTCAAGGTCTCTCTTATCGCATCTTGTTCTAAACTTTGGGCGACCGAACTCTGCTCAGGTGATAATACGGGGAAAACGAATTCTCCCAGATATGAGACCTAGCTAGATCGATTTTTCACCCCGTATACCCCTATAATGCAACTTTCATCGAAATAATTAGAGCCGTTTTGCGCTACTGCTGAGCATGAGGTCCTGGGTTCAAAATTCAAAATTCAAGAGTCATTTATTCAAACTAGGCTGAGATCAGCACTTTTCGAACGTCAAAGTTACATAAGACAGTCCCACAAAACGCCCACCCTTCACCACTTCCTAGTGCTTTCGCTGGGAAGAAGAAGTGGCGCAACAAACTCCCCAGCAGCACAGCTGTCTGTTAAGTTAGAAAAACTTGATTCTATACAATAAGTACTTATGCAAAATAATTTACATAACGCAACACAAAACATTAAATTATAAATTAATAGCCATATGACAGCTAGCACACGCCAATATACCAACCAAAAACATCGAGATCTATACTCAAGCAGAAATAAAAATAACTAAACGTAAACAATATCTAAAAAAGGTTATAAAGCCTCCAGGCATAAAGGGCGTGCCCGCTTACATATAGCTGTAACTAGAAGTTATAATTGATAAACCAGGACCATCGAGGTAAAATAAATAAACAGTTAATTACTAATAACAATAACAAAACCATGATCAGCAAGACGACCAGTCACCACAAGCAGCAGCACCCGTTCACGAGCTTCAGAGCACCCGTTCGATTCCCAAGTCGGGCAAAGTATTATTGGGTTTTTCCAACAGAAACTTCCCAGTAGTAGTCTGGGATTGTGCTCGGTTGATGGCAATAGGCTCGCCCCCTATTACATGGGACTTAAAAAACATAACTGGTGAAATGTGGGTGTATTACAGGTACACCTCTGCCCAACCCTTCGGGGATACAAGACGTGATATTATGTTATGTTTTATGTATACAAATATTGCTCATTTCATAGTATAGGATATCATTAAAATTACAGATATAAATTTAAAAAATTACAAGCGTGACACAATGAGTGGTCTTGTCGCTAGTAGCTACATTTTAAAGACCACCTTTGGACGGATTAAGGAAGAAGAAGAGACCATTCAGGTGATGCACATAATCAACAAGTAAAATTAAGAGTTAATTACAATAAAAATGAATTGAATAATAGATGAAATTGGCTGCCTGCATACTTAACTCTTGAGTTAGCTGTACTGTAAACGCTACATCAGCCAAATCGTATCATAATAATTTTTTTCACATAAACCTACATGGGCACTTATGAAAAGTCAGAAGCCAGGTGAACGGTTCCAATTGGTCGTTTCCTAATGGAGAAGTCCACGGTTACTATTTTAAAAATAAATGGCTTTACAACGTTTTTGAATTAGCAGTGTTAATAGGTACAGTGTAGGCCTATCAATAAGTACCAGGTATTTGATGATAGTGTAGTGGACTTGCACTACGAATACCGCCCTTCTGCTATGACGTAAAGGCGTTGTTAATGCCAAACTGTTACCACTGATGTTCGGTTGACTGTACCTATAAAATTAAATTAAATTAATTTAATTCAGGTCAAGCATATGAAATCAAATTCAATTAAAATGTAAAAAATAAAACACAATATTCTATAAATGCATGGTCACATAGGCTAACATAAGAACATTAGCTAGCTAAGTGATAATTGATAAGGACAGCAAAGCTCTAATCCATTATCAAAGCGCTTCAAACTGGATTTGACTATCGTAGTTTTATCAGCGATTAGAACTAATTAAGGCAACAAAGAGATTATCAAGGTCGGCTCGATTGACGCGATAGGCATTGGCTTTCTTATAGGTATAACATGGCCAGAAATCGCACAAAAAAGAGAGATTATAAAGAAAAAAAGGAAGGTCTTTGCCAAGAAGAGGGACACAAAACAAGCTATTAAAAAAAAAAAAAAAACACGCGGGGCAATCTTTAGGGGCTGCCGTTAAAAGTGAAAACAGCGTGCGGTGACGATGACGCGAGTTTCACGCTTTTTGTTCACCCAAAAAGTACACATAATACACAGTACCTATACATATAGCTCCATGGAAAGTGTTCGGTGACGATGACGCGAGTTCCATGATTTTTGTTCACCCAAAAAGTGCCCAACGCGCCAGAAGTTTTCACTTCAAAAATCATAACTAACGATCACGGTGTCCCGCAAGGACAATTCTAGAAAACCAATACGGTCTTTTTCAATCTAAACTCTGTCTCTGTGTAAACATTTTCACGACTACCTTCTACCTTCTTCTTTTTTTATATTCTACCAGTAAATCACATTCTAGTTAAATTTACCAAATTGCATTTCCCTTAAGTGGCTAAATCTTAGGCAGGGTCCTTTGACCTCCACGTTTGACTTGCTCTGCATTTTTTTTTTAAGTAACTTAATAAGTCGTTTTCAATCCACGGTTTTTTGGTCTGTCAGTTAGGGGTCGATTAAGAATGTGTCAACAATATAAGAAAAAATCTTAGTTAATTTCATGGAAATAAACCCAAATGCCAAAAAAAATAATAGTACAAATCCATTCTAACTACCTGAAATGAGAACTAGATCTAACGAGCTCCCGTTTGGAGTCTACAATTAACGTTCGTCTGTCTCATAATCCACTTACGTAGATCATTCACACCCGTCTAGATTTAATTAATTCTTACGTAATAGGAAGATAGCATGGAGAGAGCGGAAGCGAGAGCGTTTTGATAGAATATAGTAGAACAAAATATTTTTATTAGCTTTAAAACATGGTTTTAATAGAATAACACCAAAAATCGAAGTAGGTGGCGAGAAATCGTGAGGCAAATCACATCAGCCCCTGGGACCAGAAACTACATGAATACCGCTACCGCGCGCTGTGAAAAGAGTGCTACGAAAAAGAATAAAATAATAATCGTAGATGTTACGCCATGGACGGCATACAAATATTTAAACATGTCTAATAACACTGATGAAATCTTAACAAAAAGAGATAGATACATAAATTAATAAGTATAATGAAAACTCAGTTAGGGTGTGTCCAAACATAAAGCGGCATTCGAGCGAGGCTGCCGCGCGCGGCTTGCCGCGCTATGATTGGACGATTGCCGCGCGCGGCAGCCGCGAGCTACCTGCCGCGCGCGACGATCGCCGCGAACGGTGTTAGTGTTGGTTCGCCAGTGGTTGTGTGTGGACGGACGTATTTTATCAAATAAAATGGATAATGAAACAGCAATTCGTCTTATTGAAATTTATGGCTCCCATAGTCCATTATGGGACACTAGACGTAAAGAATATCACAATAATAATGTGAGAGAAGATCTATGGGATGAAATAGCAAAAACGTTCGTACAACCAAAAGCAGCTTTAAAATTGAAAATGAAAAGTCTTTTGAGTTCTTATAGAAGGGAGAGAAACAGAGAAAAAACAAGTAATGTCACCGGTTGTGGTAAGTTTAATCTTATTACATTTTATAACAGTAGGTACTTATTAATAAATCTCTGGCTGTTTACATTTTCACTATACTAATTCTTAATTATCTCTAAACGCGTGGACCGAGTTACATGATTCAAACTGATAAAATGGTTTTAGACCTAGACCTTTTATTTGACACCGTAATCGTTAAGATATCTCAACAAACAAAAAATCTAATTTTCAAGTTACCCTCGCGATTATCCAACATGTATGAAATGCGTAATTCAATTCTTTAATAAGACACAAAATCAGCTTATGTTTTAGTTATTTTAATGTTCTTTTTTCTGTTGCAGGTAGAAACAAGGCCTATAAATCTAAATGGTTTGCTTATGAAGCATTTAGTTTTTTACATGACAGGAATAACCCTATTGATGCAGTGGTAAGTACCTATTTCTTTTATATTTTTATTAGACTATAGCTTTCCGCCAGCGGCTTCGCCCGCGTGGTCTGGTTGTTTTTTATAAATTATAACCTAATGTTACTCAGTGAAGATGTAGCTTTGTAATAGTAAAAAAAAAATCAAAATCGGTCCAGTAGTTTTTGAGTTAAATCGTAACAAACAAAAAAATCTTTCCTCTTTTTAATATTACTTTAGATGTAACGGCCATATTATACATACAGCCCGCATACTGCAAAATCTATGAGATCAAATAATGCTAAGGGGCTGTTTATTAATTTTGGCCATTTTTAACCTAAGGTTATGCAATTATTTAATATCTTTCTTGCCAATCAATTGATCCGTTTGTCATAAAATATCTTGACAAAAAAATACGAATATCAGAAGGAGTGGTAATAAATTGATTTGGAGTAAAGGTAGCTGTTTCAATCGTCGAATCATTTGTTTTTTTTAATAAAGAGTCTCTGCGAAGAAAGTTATGCAAGTGAACAGTAGCTAGAACTATGGTTTTGGCTGATTTTGGGCTTAAAATCATTGTACTTCTCAATACTCTAAATTTTGCCGACATGATTCCAAAAGCATTTTCTACTACTCGGCGTGCTCTTGATAGTCTATAGTTGAAAATCCTTTCTTTTGACCCTTTTGGATGAATTCCTGCAAATGGTGTCATCAAATGTGTGCTTAATGCAAAAGCTTGATCTCCTAATATTACATATGGTATTTTAGTTATGTAGGGTATTTGTAAAATTTCTGGCGCTGGTACATTAAGTTGATTATTTTCTACCTTTCGATACAATTCGGAATGTTTATAAACTCCTCCATCTGAAATTCGACCTTGGCTTCCTATGTTAACATACATAAAATTGTAGTTTGCGTCTACTAATGCTAATAGCACGATACTAAAGAACTTTTTATAATTAAAATATTCAGTGCCGCTACGAAAAGGAGCTTGAATAGTTATGTGTTTTCCATCTAACGCCCCAATAGTGTGCGGAAAATTCCATTTTTCCTCGAAGTCTTTAGATACTGCTTTCCAATCTTGCTCTGACACTGGTAGCTGAAAAAAAAATTAATAACGTTTTATTTATTTTGTTTCAGGATTGTGGCTCACCCTCAGAGCCGGGTAATACAGAACAAGCTATTCCGGAACAAGGCATTTCAGAACAAGGCACTTCAGAACCAGGAACTTCGGAACCAGGAACTTCGGAACAAGGCACTCGAGACCAAGATACAAATACCAAGAAGCCAAGAAAAGAAATGCCCGCTAACAAGAGGACATATCAAGAGTCAGAGTATGATGCTGAAAATCAAATGATAGAAGAAGCATTAGAAGTAATGCGAAAACAAAATGACAGTAGTAATGATCCTTACGTTGCTTTTGGCATGCACATAGCAGCCGAACTAAGAAAATATGATGCCACTATGTTTACGAGAGTCAAACATTCAATAAGTACTATACTATACGAAGCTGATATGGAGCTCCTCAATCAATCATCAACACAAGAATATAACGCTGAAAACAGACGAGGATATTTCACTTCACAGTTTACCGATCTTGACTCATCATCTTCTAGTAACATGGGTACTGGCCTTACGCAATTGATTCACGATTTAGACACGGATGTAGATTAATATTGTGAATTAGTTGAGAACAACTGTGATTGACGTATGATGATTGTGTTGTATTTAATTACTACTTAATTATGAAAATAAATAAATAAAAAATATAAATTAAAAATCTGTAGTTTAAAATATTTCACCAAATAATAAAAATAATATAAGTAATAAAGTTCATAATAATTTACCTGTACCATGTCCTTAAGACCTCTCACTATGGCATCGCACACTTCTGGAATTATTGTTGATATTGTTTGCTTTGATACGTGAAACGTGTATTGTAGGCTGGAATAGGAGTCTCCTGTAGCCAAATAACGTAACGTTATTGCAAGTCTCTCCTTCGACGTTATTGCCGTTCGCCAGTGAGTATCCATTTTTTTAATAAATGGTTCTACCAATGTATGTATGTGTTCGAATTCTTCTAAAGATAATCTTAAAAACTGTGGCGTTCGGTAGTTGATTTCGTAATAGATCCCTTCCAGATTCTTTGTCCTTTGTTGAAAGAGTGGTCGCATCCAACACTGCCTTTTTTTAATACACTTTCTTTTATTCCTTCTTCTACGTAATTTACGAATAATAAGCACAGCAACAACACACGCGGCCGCTTTCATTGTAGTTTGAATACGAAATAAAGAGCGCGGCGTGTCTCGGACATGCCGCGCAGCACTGCCGCGCAGAAGGTTTAAACTAGGCGCGCGGCAAATTTGTGTCCCGCGAATGCCGCGCGTAGCTGCCGCGCACCTTGCACGCCGTGTTTGGACACACCTTTACCATAATATTTATCTTTTACTTTTTTATCAAAAAATTCTTTCACATTATAAAAACAATTACCAATAAGCCATTTATGTTGTTTGGATTTAAAGTGTTTAAGAGGGAGTTCCCTTATTTCTGTTGGAATATTGTTGAATATTTTAATTGCTGTGATAGCTTTATCATTTTAATGGCATAATGTGCTTTGATGTGAAGGAATTCCTATCCTTGTTTGGTCTCGACGGATATGTTTTGTATCCAAGTCGCATGTTATGAAAATATACATGGAGTGCTCTTTCACAAATTACAGCAGCTTGCATTATGACAAGACTTGTTAGAGTTAAAAGTTTTAATATTTTTAATATAACTAAAAAAGCTTTGCGAAAGCTGTGGACTGGGTTTTTCAGAATCGAGTTTCCATATTCAAATAAATCCTATTTGATTCCTATCTTATGACTAAAGACATCCCTTATGTGACTGTTTTTCAGATTCTCTTGTACGTTTATTCAAATATTTAGGCACATTAGCACATCATTTATGTATCAAGAAACGAGCAATGAAGAACTTAGAGGTAAAATAAATCAGCTTTTCCATACATTTCGACCGGTATTGAGACAGATATTTTTTTAAATAACCGACGCAAAATTTCAGCTCTAGGGGGTGTAGAAACATGTGCTGGATTCATGGAAACAGTTTGTGCGTCGATATCCATTACACCGTCTGTAGATAAACACGCACCACCGCATGTACTTAGCGCAGTAGATAATGCATCAATATATCGAGTCAAGTCAAGTAATCAAATACACAATCAAAAACTTTAAACAAGAACGTTACCCATTAATAAACTCTACTGTAGAATACATAATTTAAAATTAATATAATTTCACTCCGCACATAAAACCTCTTCACAACACCAAGAAGTCTCATAAACAGGGTGGCTCGAAGAAAAACATAAAAAGAGGATGAGGGTGTTTCGGGAAGCTCTTCAAGGGCTTCCGGAAACACCCTCATGTATGTTAAGAGACAATTTTTTTTCACGGGACGTGGCAGGGCCTTGGCACATACAAGGCAGGCACGAAAGCTCCGCCGCCGACGAGTTCATATAAAATGATACACACCAATATATTTTTTGAGCACCTGACGGAGCACGGTCCGTCCACGGCCCTGATATGTGTGGATAGACCTTTAATTGACTACTTGAAATAAATTATTTGACTTAGACTTCGTCACTGCAGAATACCAGCGTCAAGTATATTTGCCTCACACATGCTGAGCTGGAATCCCGTTCGGTGTGACCTTGAGGCGCACACCGCACTTTGTACCCATATTTTTGATAAAGGTAGGATAAAAAGCACGCTTTAAAACTACATAGCATGCTCTGCAGCTGTTCACATTTGCTAGCAATAAGCATGCTAGTTTTAAGCATAGGTATTCCTAAATAAGCGTGCTCAAAGCAACTAATTAGAAATCAAAACAATGATTCCCTAAACTTACGTTTTTTCTTCTCCCCAACGCGAACTATTTGTTTTATTACAAAACTGCGCGACTGTATCGCGGACTGAATCAAATCGATACTATATTCATATAATATTCTATATTTATATATAATTAGTGGTATTTACTATATTTATAGTTTTTAATAGGTATTATGTTTTTTTTTTTCCTCGTTTCTCGCTATTGCACCTACCACTGTTTGTCTCTGCATCACCCAAAGGTTGACTACTAGTAGAAAATGCCTGTGGCATTAAGTCCGCCTCTGTACATTTATGTGCTTGAAGTGTAAATATATAAATACTAGCATGCTCACAGGCAAACCTTAGTGGTGTTTTTTTTTTTAATTTTGTGTGCATCAAATAAATGGTTTATATATAATATATATCTAATGTCATACATTAGTGGAATATTGACACTGACAGCTATTGAACGCGTTTCAGAAGTGCTGATTGCGTTCAGCTTCATTTCCAAACACGCTTCCCGCATCTCTCGTGCACCCTACCACCACTCTTTAATGCCGAGTTCATTGCAGATTAGCAGCAGTGGACATGGGGCGCTACCGTGTTACAGTAACGTGATACGGATGTTACGAACACGTCATTCATGTTATACGATACACCGGACTAGTGTAATTGTAACTCGCTTCGATTCCGTATATGTAAAAATGGTTGCATGCCAAATGGTCGATGGATCGATGTGGTAGGTTGCAAGACAGCAAGAATTTTCCCACAGCCTGTATTGAAGTCAAAGTTTCTGATCTGTAGTCGAATTTCATTTCGGTAATTATTGACTATTTGTTAGACAAAATAACACAAACTAAGGTATAGTAGGTAACATAAAATAAAAATATCCATGAATTGAATCATTTTCGCCAGAACTTCGAACCATCTTTTACCGTTTACAAGACTGCTGTCCATCCGTTTTTAGGTGAAAATCCTCATATCCTAAAATACCTTCAATCGCATCGGGGTAATTGCGTAACAAACATAAAATGACGATTGATCGCAATGGGTTTCATTTTGACAATTTATCCACGTTCATTGCGTTATTTACGTTGTTGAACAGAGGAATTTTTCAAACCTATGAAGTAATGGATAAGCAATATCCTGAAAAGCTCTCCGATTGTGATTGAAAGTGTGTTACTGGGTGTTACAACTAGGGTGCAACGCTCTGGTAGAACTATTTCCATAGAAATTTGTCTCTTAGAAGCATCCCGCTGTCGCTTTGCGCCTGTCTGCGGGAGCCTAAACACAATTTAATAGTAGTGATAGCATATAAAACGTACCTACCTGTAGATAGTGAAAAGACTTTCAGCATCATTTTACAGCACCAAAATACGTGAGCAGAAATAATTTATAGATGTGATTAGATTATTATTTATTGTACAGGTTTTAATTATTGTTGTAGTTAAACAAAAACTTTGATAAGTTTTCCCGTTTCAGAGATATACCTATATTATCTAAATATCTATATAGGTATTATTACTGAAGCAGTTCACAATAATATATTACGAATGACGAACTAAGAATGTATGTTACTTCATAGGAACTTTTTGAATTAAATATTTTTTGCCGCGACTTCGATTCCCGGTAAGAAAAGGCATTTGTGTAGAACATTCAGAATTAAGAAGATAAGAATTATCTTGTCTATTTTGTGATCACTCAGTCAGTGTTTAGGGGCATGAGGAACAGGGTGTAAAGTTCACTCATCCACCATAGAAAAGGGAGGATCCTCCAACCAGACGGGTGTTGTGTCTGGCGGGCCGACTGCCCGGCTGTTGATTTCGGATAGTCTTATTTATGTCGTTCGCGCGGTAAACTCTAATTGCGCGATGCAGGATTTGTGTGACGTCAGGTCTTTGATGCGTAGTTCGTATGTGGCGGTGTAACCGCTACATCACTCCCCTCCGGAGACCGGAGGTCGATAGTGAGCTGAGTCTTGTATCTTGCGATGCTTCACAGTGCCAGCTAAGGTTACAGTGAGTCGGAACCGGGTGCCGCACAGTTCGCGGTGAGTCGGAACTGTCTGCGGTGATTGCGGCGATTGTGGTGATTGAGGTGATTGCGGTGATTGAGGTGATTGAGGTGATAGCGGTGATTGCGCTGATTGAGATGATTGCTGTGATTCCCCAGTGAGTCGGGGTGATGAGGCTGAGGGTGATGACCAGGAATGCGCGTTCGCTGCATGCTGGTGGTCAGGATACCCGTTGAAGCCGAGGGTGCTGGCTGTCTGTGTGACTCGCCTCACGAAAGCTTGCGGGAGTGATGATGATGATGACGTCACGCTGAAGTAGTTGCACGAAGGCTGCGTTGACGTTCATACTCGGGGTCACCAATTTAGGGGCATGAGGAACAGGGTGTAAAGTTCACTCATCCACCATAGAAAAGGGAGGATCCTCCAACCAGACGGGTGTTGTGTCTGGCGGGCCGACTGCCCGGCTGTTGATTTCGGATAGTCTTATTTATGTCGTTCGCGCGGTAAACTCTAATTGCGCGATGCAGGATTTGTGTGACGTCAGGTCTTTGATGCGTAGTTCGTATGTGGCGGTGTAACCGCTACAAGTGTGTAGAAAGCGGCTATAATGCCGCAACAGACAACAGAACAATTGACTCTGAAGTTTCTGACGAACCGATGTCTGCGTTCTGACTGCCTCTTTGGTCTAGTTATTGCAAGCACTACCATTGAGCATGAGGTCCTGGGTTCAATTCCCGGGTCGGGCAAAATGTTATTGGAGTCTGGATTTGTGCCTGGAGTCTGGATTTGTACCCAGTTGTTGGCAGTAGGCTCGCCAAACTATTACATCGAACTTAAACATAACTGGTGGAATGTGGGTGAGAAGGGCGGGTGTTTTGGGAAACTGTCTGATGTAATTTTAAAGTTCAAAAAGTGCTGATTCTTAGCTTTTAATTATTTTAATAAATTACTTTGATGTTGGGTGTACTACAGGTACACCGCTGCATAACCCTTTAGGGATTACAGACGCGATGTTTTGTTATGGCAAAAAAACATATTAATTAAATATTGATTTCTTTGTCAATAAGTATCATACGATATTTAAATGGGAACATTACAAGCAGCAGCTGCAAAGTCCTAGATCCCTAAGGGTATCTAAGAGCGAAGGTCACGCGGCAGTGACTTTGTTATCTCCCTCTATTACGTCCAACCCAGATTCAGGTTATTAGACCTGTGTCTACAAGGACCTAGGAACTTTTGTAGATCCATTATCTACATATCTGTTCTGTGATCTACATTATACCGCTGTCTTTCCAAAAAAGTATATTACTCATATGCTGCACCTGTAATGAAAAAAGCGGCTAAGTGCAAGGCGGACTCGTACCCTTAGAACGCCCTTCTTAGTAACTTTTAAAAGTGATATTCTCCTGTGTTTATTGCAATGTTTTGTTATTTCGAACATAGTACCTATATTGGAACCCATACTATTATGGAATAGGTCGTATTTCAAAGTTTCATTCGTAATTCCCCGAATAAATCGCTTTTGCATTTTATCAAGTGTTTACATATTATTGCTCGTGACTGTACAATATTTTCTGATTCTCACATGAGGAACCCTTTTAATTATTATTTGTAATTAGAGCGGCCTTAATAGTAGGTACTCTGTGAAAATTTCATGTGTCTACCTATAATAGTTCAAAAGATACAACCCTGTGACAGACGGCCGGACGGATTGACGGATCGACAGCGGAGCCTTTTAGTATAGAGAATAAGAGTCCCATTGGCACCATTTGGGTACGGAACCCAAAAACGGCTCAAAAATTTACGGGTGAAAACTCAAGCCTCGAAAACAAGGCTGAAGAGGCTGAGGCCGAGGCTGAGGCTAGAAACTTTGAATAGTTCTACATTTATAGTAATAGTCTTCTTCTTCTCTTCTTTTCGTGTGGTTAGTAAACTAACCTGGTGTCAGAGTTTTAAAGCCGCCCACGGGCCTCTGACTTCACATGCCGTCGAGAAATATCTCTCAGGCATGCCGGTTTCCTCACGATGTTTTCCTGCACCGTTTTTTGAGCAAGTGATAATTACCTATATAATACGCACATGAATCCGAAAAGTCAGAGGTGCGTGCCTTGGGTTCGAACTAGAGACCTACGACTTGTCAGTCTGACGGTCACACCACTAGGCTATGGCTTAGTAATAATAGTAAAAGTCCATTTATTTATGAGAATATAGTTACAGGGATGGTACATAGTTTTTAAGTAGGTACATAATATTCTGCCGTTTCCGGCGTACAAATACACTGTCAGGGTTTTGGTTCGTTTATTAGATCACACATTGTAACATTAACTTAAATAAATGAGGAAAACATTCAAATTGCAAATTAGTCTAATATTAGCTAGATTTAATTAAGTCAAAGAGATAGAGAAGATAATAATATTATAATTATTTCCTAATATTTATGTCAACTTATCATTAATAAAATCATTTAGTCGAGTAGCAGCATTTACATAAGAGGTAATTGAATAATTTACATTTAAATGTCTTAAAGTTTCGAGTTTTAAAACAATCTGGTAGTTTATTATAAACTTTGGTCGCCATGCCATTATCAGAAAATAGTTTGTTATTTCGTCTAGGTACACGAAGCATGTGAACTTTGCGGCTAGGTCTTGATTACACGTCATTATGCAGAACAAATTCATGCTAATTTTGGTACACAAAAATACAAATGTCAAAAATATATAATGCTGGGAGCGGTAGTTTTTTTTTTTTTTTTTAATAATTGGACACAGCTGTCCAGTGAGTGCGCTCCACATATTGAGCGAATAAACTTCTTTTATCGTCGAGTTTCAAAAAAAAGTACAATGTGGCCTATATTTCTCAAGGTATCATTATAAATAATTAAAATTAAATTTAAAAAATGCCTGTAATTACCTGTATTTTAATTTAATAATTTATTTGCAATTACTTATATCAATTTATTTTAATTAATACTCAATCATTTGTTTCGATTTTTATGTTACTTATACAGGGTGTTTGGCGCATGGACCGACACAATTTGTTCAGGGATTTGGGAGGTCATTAGCTAGGTTCTAGCTAAGTTCAAAATAGCTTTTAGTTTTTTTTATAATTAATTTAGAAGTTGTAAAATTTCATTCATTAAATACAAAAATTAACTTTGGAAGCTTGTAAGGAATTTTCTTGAAACCAGTTGTATAAAACAAAGATGTTTTTAGATTTAAAGGACTTTGGAGAATGCAACAAAATTTGTTTTGTGCCACTACACCCACAAACAAAAAAGTTATTTCAAATTAAAGGACACATTTTGGGATTTTTTTTTCATTTTAAAAAAATAATCATATGTAACCAACCGTGACATTTGGGACAAAGGGTGTATGGGTAGAACCAAGCTAATGACCTCCCAAATCCCTGAAAAAATTGTGTCGGTCCATGCGCCAAACACCCTGTATACATTAATAGTGATCTCCTACAATAACATAGTTTTAAGACCAACGTACCTACTACAAAAAAAAATGGAAAATCAATTAGTCTAAATTAAACTTTTTTTAAATGTTATAATAATTACTAAGAGATGCCAACTACTAACACGGCTACAACTAACACGGCTGAAAACTCAAGCACAATTCAGTTTAAAATCGCCGTTAAGTGTCTGGAAGTCTTAAAGTTACGTAGCGTTTGAGTGAGCATTTAGTAGAGGTATGTTAAGGTAGGCAGTAGTATATGTAAGTATTCCAGTTTGCGAATGATAAATCCACTTTGGTCCTATATTTTAGTGTGGTTTTTAGTGGGCCCAATAAATCGGTGTAGCAGGTATACAATTATTCTGCATCTGGAACTCCATAAGAAATCTAATAGTCGACCATCCGCTTATTCAAGTCTACAGTCCACATAGAATAAAAAACTGTGACTGTTTGTGTTATAATTTTATAAACCAAACACAAAAGGTCCTAAAATAAAATGAAATAAAATTTCGCCTATTTTAACAAAAAAAAAAAACATCATAGTTGGTGAATGAATTGGTGACTGGCGATAGCAACTTATTCTCACAAGATAACAAAAAAGATCTAAGAGTCGCTTAGTATACAGGTTCAAGTTAAAATAGCTAGCGAAACTCAGCAGACGCAATAGGTATAGGATAGGACATGACAGAATAAAACAATAATGATGTTTTTGGGTTCATCGGCACTTGATATACTTATCTACATAAAATTTTTTACACAGTATTTTGTCGATATGTAATCACGATATAACAAAAGAAAAAAGTTTTCAACTTATACTTGAGGAGGATGCAAATCCTGGTCCCACCTTCCAATAGCTATGTGTGTTACATCGTTGGATAGGTATTTTTGAGCTGAATAAAAGTTACTATGGCGCCAAGTTCCAAATCTTAGTCCGTTCAGAGTTATTCTTGAATAAACATGGTAGTTTTATCAGTAGCCAAGTAATGCTATTTTTACGTAATAATTGCATTTTTGCTTTATACACCTAGTGTAGACGGTAACGCAAACCTTTTTATCGGTCTGTCTCACTCGCACTCGTTAAGTATGCTTAGAAAAATGAAACTAGTTAGCGGCACGGATAGGCGGCGAGGATGCGCGCAAGCGCAGGTAGTCGTTCGTTTGCAATACGTGTGTGACTACATCTTGTCTTTCCTTTCGTTCTACAGTTTCTACTTGACCCCGGCTATCTCTTGGACTTTTTTGGTACCTGTTCATAATTGACATTCGGCTTGTAATAAGGATTATTGAAGTGCTTTTCGATTGGATTTGTAGGCCCAGCCTTATTTTTAAATAACGTCATTGTAGACAACGATGATTAAATAAATGTATACGTTTAAAATCCGCAATCGTTGTATTATTTGTAAAAAAAACCATTTTGTCAATGTTGACATCTGTTTAACTTTTTGTCATAAGGTTTGCGACTAAGTGACGCAATTGATAACCGTAGGTTAGTATCTACACTACGTGTATAAAGCAAAGAAATGCAATTATTACTTAAATAGCATTACTTGGCTACTGATAAAACTACCATGTTTAATAAAGAATAACTGAACGGACTAAGATTTGAACTTGGCGCCATAGTAACTTTTATTCAGCTCAAAAATACCTATCCAACGATTTAACAAACATAGCTATTGGAAGGTGGGACCAGATCTCATAGAAACTCTGGCATCATCCTTTTTCACAACATTACCAGAGGTAGTAAAAAAAACCGGTCAAGTGCGAGTCGGAGTCGCGCACGAAGGGTTCCGTACCATTATCAATAAAAAGGCTAAAAAATCATGTCTTTTGTATGGGAGCCCCCTTAAATAATTATTTTATCCTTTTTTTGTATTTGTTGATAAAGTGGCAACAGAAATACATCATCTGTGAAAATTTCAACTGTCTAATTATCACGGTTCATGAGATACAGCCTGGTGACAGACGGACGGCAAAGTCTTAGTAATAGGGTTCCGTTTTTACCCTTTGGGTACGGAACCCTAAAAACAATTTGACCCTGTATAAAAAGAGATCATAGTCTATTTATTTCTGTCTACTACTACGTTAATTCTAGAGTAGGATGCAACTGCAATAGATCCTGTACTTAGACTATTTATTTAGAATGCCGGTGCAGTATCCACTAACTCGGTAAGATTTTTATTAATAAATTAGGTGACCTGCGCGCGACGCGAAGTTTAGCAGTGTGACGTACGAGCGGCTAGAACGGCGGGCTTGAATTTTTAAAAATTAAATATCGTTAATAAAGCTAGTGTTTTATTGCAGATCATGTGATCCTGCATGCCAGTCCTAAAATGTTACACTATTTTGACAAAATATCAGAATTATTGCATGTATATTGTTATGGTTTTTAATCGTTAAAATAAATTTGTAGAGGTATCAAATTAGTTGTATTATGTTTTCAACACACTACCTAAATGGCATATATCCTGAAGCATATCATATATTTTTCTGATTTTGTTTACTACAGTGGATCATATATTTTTGGGCATTATAAAACCGGCATTCAGACCCTGTAGTCCCTTTAAATAGATAAATTATCAAAACTTTCGTTGATTTAACGCATAGCAAATCGAAAGGAACCAACCTAATAAAGATCGCAGGAAGCCGCTGGATGCAGGTCGCTTCCAACCGGCCGATTTGGAAATCATTGGGGGAGGCCTATGTTCAGCAGTGGACGTCCTATGGCTGAAATGATGATGATGAAATCGAAATAAGACAAAAGTGGCATCATGCTGGTGCCCTGTGACTGTGATATCCTAGCTACTGTCGTCGATCCCAAATGTCAATATGGAAGTATTGAGTACGGCTAGAAGCAGAATATCAACAACAACAATCATTCCAATCTGTATCATATCTCCCATCTCGTCAAATGCTAAGAAACCATGTTAATTCTTCTATCGTCTTTGATCTCTTCCGATATCATCGCTTATCCACGTAATCCACTACTATCAATCATTAAAAAGTATTATCAGTGTTAATTGTATGCATGCTTTCAGCACAATTAACAATCGTGATTCATATTCATCATGATTTGTTATCATTTGTCTTTAGCAGAATCAGCAGAATGTTCACGTGACATTTTCATTTGTCAAAAACTTAAATTTTCATTCTAAATTATTACGTCCCACTGTTTTTCTTCGTGTTTTGATGGCAAAAAACTTTGCTACTTCCACAGCGTTATCGGTGGCAGCGAACAGAAAGAAAGAAAGAAAATAAATTTATTTGACTCAGGTTAAGGCACACAATATTCACACAAAAACAACAACAAAAACAGACAAAATAAAAATAGTACTGTGTGCCTCACGGCTGTGCCAAATAGGTTACTTTAACTGCATGTTTTGGGGCACAGAAGGCAAGACAGCAGTTTGTGACACAGCTCCACATCCACACCCTGTCGCCGTGCCGTCGAGGTAGCCCCACTTTACGAGGGTCGATGTACACCTTCCCACATAGGCTTGGAGACTGTCAGGGACTGTCCTAATGTTGATCAAGTATTTCATTTATCCTTCCAATTCTCTCTATCTCCTGCTGTTCTATGCCGTTATGTACCCGATATGGAAAAAGGTTTCAAACGTTGAATGTGCACCAATACTCTAGAAATTGAATGAATGCATGAACATCTGATTGGAATTACTTCTTACTACTTGAAGTACTAACTAGTTAGTGAAATAACTACCTACAACTTGAAATACTTACTTACTTCTCTTTACTTACTAAAATGACTAATTTAAAACCAATGATTGTCTATGTTTAAAACTATTTTGTTTTCTATAACTAACGCATAGCAAAAAGCTCTGCCATAATATAGTCTTAACCATCAATGATTAAGTAATTCGTTATCAACAAAAATATTCTGTGTACTCAGATTAAGCAAAGTAAATACATTGTAGGAATTAGGTGCAGACATTGTTAAAGATAATAAGGTAATAATTGTGAATCGTTAGGCCTCTGCCTCGAATTTTGCGGGCAGCGGGGTGGCAGCGGTGGCGGCGCGGGCAGTCACCGCTTGACTGGAGTGCACCGCTCGTTGCCCGCCCCCGCGCCGCTGTTTTCGAGAACTGGTCCATTTGATTTTACGCATAAGATCCTGCCGCTCCCGCGCCGCCGCCGCCGCCGCCCCGCTGCCCGCAAAATTCGAGGCAGAGGCCTTAGGTACGTATGTATAACGAAGCGTCTGTCAAATAAAGTGTTATTTATATCTTTGAAAATTTACATAAAATTGTAAAAGCTTTAGGTACAGCAGATGTTTTAACTACAAAAGTATTTTATACCAAAACTCATTTGACATGTTAATAGAAGAAAGCAAACCAGAACGTACTGTGGTAAATAAATTGGGCACGCCCAGGGTCTTAAAGTAGTACAAACACCACGGTGGGATACCCATAAGTAAGTCGAACAACATAACATTACCTTAAATTTCCAACGCCAAATGTCAGGCAGCTAACTATATACCAATGTTAAAGTTAATGGAATAGAGCCTGGACCCTGTTGAGTCGACAGTTTTCCTTGGAATCACTATTGACGGTAAATTACAATGGGGCCCACATATAGAAAAATTGTCAGGAAGGCCAAGATCGGCCGCTTAAGCTGTTAAAAAAATAGACAGATAACTGACGAAGACACTTTATTTTAGTTATTTTCATAGTCTTATGTCATATGGAATTCTTCTCTGGGGAACCTGTTCGGACATTAACACTATCTTTGTTCTACAGAAAAGGGTTGTTCGAGCCATTTACAACCTAAGTCCGATAGATTCCCTTCGAGAAAAATTCAAAGAAATAAATGTTTTGACTGTAGCCTCACAATATATTTTTGAAAACCTATTCTATGTACCTATGTACACAAAAATATATCAAATGTTAAGAAGATTTCCGATATTCATAGTTTAAATTCCAGGAATAAACACAACCTTGCTGTACATCGCACTCGTCTCCACAGAGTAGGCAACTCGTTCATGGGTCAATGTATACGCTTTTACAACAAACTTCCCATCGACATTCGAAACTTACCCATTAAACGATATAAAAGCTGTATTAAAACCAAACTTTGTAAAAAAGGGTACTATAAAATTTCAGATTATTTAGAAGATAAAAAAGCATGGGATTGAGGTTCTCGCTCTGCTAAGCCTTGTGAAACCATAAAATTTGTTTTTTTTAATTATTATGTCTAATCATTAAAATATATCAGTTTTATATACTTATATATTGACATTGTTTAAAATTGTAATACAAAATGACATGATTACTTTGTAAAGTATTATATTGTTTTAATTATTGTGAAAGTGAGGAATAAGTGGATATTTTTTTTCTCATTTTCTTTCTCGGTTAGTTTTAATTATGGTCTGGCAGTTTGAGTAGTTTATGCGGCCTACCCAAATGTCCTTTCTTTGGTATTGTTCGTCGAGTTGAGCTCCTTAAGTTCTGAGTTGAGCTCTACGATTACTGACAAATGCTTGCACTGACAGGACAGGTCCACTCAAATCGGTGTGGTTCTTTTCTCAAAATACCATTTCAGACTAATCTACATGGTCCTCATATGGCCTGACCAAGATTATGTCCGGACTTTAAAAGAGACTATGACCTCTGAGTTTGTTTCGGCCTTTCTTCTTAGAGTAGTCAGATAGGAAACGCCGAACTCATCTAGCTAATTTTTAATAATTTTTTTAAGATGACGTGTAAGAGTGATTCCAATATCCTATTTACAGAATAAACAATTTCATTTCATTTCCTTCTTTGTTGTTAGAGTTACCTATGAGGTACTGCTAAATAATTTAAATAATTATGTTTACTTTAATTATTATAATCGGTATTTTAGTAGGTATCCGACTCGAAGGACCAAAAAATTACCAATTCCTCCTACTTATGACTAAATCTCAATACTAATAAGCACTTATTAGTATTGAGATTTAGTCATAAGTAGGAGGAATAGGTAAATTTTAACCAATAATATAATTAATATATAATTAATAAGCGCATATTAATTACCTATAATTTTATTTAAATAAGAAAAGAGGCAATTTTTATATGTATGAGATGATACAGTCTGTTGATAAGTGAGCTTCTAATTTAGGATTAATTAAGATAAATCACACACAATTCAAGGCACAACCTGTAAAAAAAAAGTAATACACCCTCAAAGTTAAATGAAAAAAATGTATTTACCGTAATTATTGTGAAATAAACTTCGCGAAAGTTAACTGCGCTTCTCCTCTAATTATTATTTTATATTTGTTGTTATAGCAGCCATAGTAGTGACACACTCTGTGAAAATTTCAAGTGTCTACCTACTCGTATTACGGTTCAAAAAATGACAAACGGACCAGACGGACGGGCGAATGGACAGCCGAGCCTCAGTAGTAGGATCCCGTCGGCACATTAATAAAAAAGATTAAAACGGCGAAAACTCAAGTCACAACAAGAAAGCTACAAGGACCTAGGGACTTTACTATGTCCACATTATATCAATTTGGCCTATATTTCTCAAGATACCATTATAAATATAATTTAATTTAATAATTGCCTGTAAAATTAATAATTTATTTAAATTTTATTTTCATTTTCTATTATTTATTTTAATTAATAAAAAGTAGTACAATATAGCATATAAGTATCATTATAAAATGACGAAGGGATTAATGGCAGAAAACTCAAGAGCAATTCAGTTTTAAAGCGCTGGTAAGTCTCCGGATGAGTTTTAAGCGCAAATCTTAAAGTTAAGCGTTCGAGTGCTTGGGGGTGACAAGATAAGCGGCAGTACCTATCAGTGTGCGAATGATAAATCTGTCAGAGTGTTGTTTTAGTGGACCCAATAAAATGCTGTAGCATGTATAAAACTAGGCATAAGAAGAACTATTCTCCATCTGGAACACCATACAACATCTACAGCTGCGTCCAGATAAGTTATTTGGTCCATACCGTACCTCCGTTTTGTATCAGCTTCGCGATCCAAAATAATCTGGACGCCCGCCGTAACGTATTTTTTTGGAACGGGGTAAAAAAACCGACTCACGATGGATCGGAGCGTGTAACCGTATCGAGACGCCGTAACACCCGTACCGAACGGGCGTCCAAACTAGCGTTCTTGGATCTTAATAGAAGACCTACTTGTCCACTTCTTCCTGTCTGTACAGAAACTGCGAATAAGAAAGTAGTGACAGTTGATGGTATAAACCAAACACTGACAGTTTGATAATGTAACAGCACTTTTGCTTCTTGTTTTATCAGGTAAATAAACATCACCATGCTTGTTCAATGAATTGGCGCTAGTATTTTTATATTCTCGCTAGATAACGAATGGGTTCTTTTGGTGCTACCTAACCATCTTACAGAACTTCTTGGTAAAAACATAACTCTGTCTTTGCTACCGCGCAGTTGCATAAAACGACACTTACAAAAACAGGGATCATAGTCTATTAGTTTTTAGCCATACTGTCTACTACTACTCTAATTCTAGAGAAGGATAGAACAGCAATTGATCCTGTACTTTTTAAATAGAAGTCCGGTGCAGTATCCACTAACTCGGTAAGATTTTTATTAATAAATTAGGTGACCTGCGCGCGACGCGAAGTTTAGCGTGTTCGTGTGACATACGAGCGGTTAGAACGGCAAGCTGGATTTTTTAATTTTTAATTTAAATTTTTTGAAAAAGCTAGTGTTTATTGTTGATTCAGTAGCTGCCGGTTCAAAAATGTTACAATAGTTTGACAATATAGCTGTACTGTATTTCTAGTGATACATTGCGTACAAAAATGGTCCTTGTCTATGTTTGTGAAACAAAAATAAAATAACTGTCGTTGATTTTACTCACAGAAAATTTTAATGAAACATTTTTTTTGTCATGATGGTTCCCTATGACTGTCGTATATTAGGTATATACGACAGCTACCTACCTGTTTTCGTCGTCCAAAATGTCATTACTCCCCGTATGAGTAGAAGCAGAAAATATTAATTGCAACAACAATAATCATTCCAAACTACATCTTATCTCTCACCTCTTCGACTACAAAGAAGCCATGTTAATTCATAGATATTTTCCGATATCATTGCATATCCGCATAATCTACTATGTGACGGATAAGGTTTACGTGGTGGAGATAAATGAGACCATGTAAATTGTCATGTAAAACTAGGGAGTAGGTAAGGTCACAAAATTCGAAAAGTACTCTCCTGGCCCAACCTGGAGTGACGATGACCGCAGCGGGTGTGCCACGCTGCAGACGCCAGGGATGGTGACGGTCGGAGGATGGTCTCGCCAAACCCGTAGTACAGCTCAATTCTCAACTTGTTTACCGCGAAACGTAAATGCACAATTTCATGTAAGTAGTTCTGACGTTCAAAGACTTTGCCATGGATACCTGGAGACTGGCGGCTTCAAGCGCCATCTAGGAGGGCCACAAAACCGGGTCACTACAGCATGACAAGATCGGTTTACCACCAGCCTGCGTAATCAGTACAGGTCCAAGAACAGCTTCGACACTTTCATGGACTGACTGTTTGCGCTCGAACTGTTAGAAGGAGACTCAAAGAACGTGAAATAAAACCTCCTAAGCTAGCCAATAGTCCCAAACTGACTCGAGCTCACAGAATGATTCGCCTACAGTTTGCACGCGAACATTTGCATTAGAGTCAACGTCAATGGAGCCAGGTTATTTTTACGGATGAAATCAAGATTATGTTGTCAGTTAGGATGGCAATGATGGACGTAGGAAAGTCTACCGAAGACAAGGATAACTTTGTCAGCAATGCTTCGTTGGAATTAATTGAAAAGGTGAGTTATGGCGAAGGAAAAACTGACCTTGAGGTTGTGATGGGACCACAGTTTCCACAACTAATAACGTCCGATACATTCGTGAATGCCTAGAGGACAATCCACAGCACATAGTGGCATTAATTAATTTCATTTAAATGTTCTTCGAGGTAACACAAGTTACTAGATAAACGATTTCTCTATGCAAAACCACTGTTTTCTTCGACAACTCCAAGCTAATTTTAATTACGCCTAAGAAACGCGAAAAGACGACATAGTGCAATTAAACTGTTTATTTTTATTCCGATTTCAAATTAGGAACATAAGGAAATGATTGTGACTGGCTTCAAAACCACTTTCTTTTTCTGTATACTACCATAATTTAAAAAGATGCCTATAAAAAATGTAGATTCATTTGCCTGGGAGTGTATTATTATTATTATTTTAAGACTCGTAGCTTTTAAATAAATTAAATATAATCTTAGAAAATAAAAAAGAAGAAAAAAAACTTCTTAAAGTCCGGCCGTCGAGAGAATGCGTCTCTGACACCTGCCAGTTAGACACTTTCTAGTAGTAATAAGGATCAAATTCGCTAAACACATATTACTTAGTAGTTTAAAACTGACGGGTGACAAGAACGATACTCTATACGGCCGGACTGAAGTACTTGAAATACGAAATATAATAACTAGGTATTGAAATATCTACTTATTACTTGAAATACTTAGGTCATACTTGAAATTTTTACTTCTCATTATCACAATGACTAATTTAAAACATGATTGTTTTTGAAACTATTTTGTTTTATATAAACACAGCAAAAAGCCCTGCCTTACAGTACCCATCAATGATTAAGTAGTTCGTTATCAACAAAAATATTCTATGTTCTCAGATTACATAGTGCTCATACACACAAGAAGCACTCGTAAACGGCAGACGCAATTTCAGCCGCCGACACGCGTCGACGGCAGCCGTTGACAACGTGCCCACTTAAGCTAAGTAAGTACAGACGCCAGCATGTCAACCTACTACAATCTGTCAAATTTCATTAATAGATTTTCAGCTTTATCACTAAAGCATAAGGTTCAAAGTTGATTGGGAAATTTTGTCAGTTTCGGGTAGGTTGATGTACTAGCGTCTGTATATTATAGGAATTAGGTGCGGATGATTGTTCAAGATAATAAGGTATTGATAGCAAATCGTTACGTATGAATGACGAAGCGTCTGTCAAAGAAAAGTGTTATTAATATGTTTGAAAATTAGCATAATATTTTAAGAGCTTTAGGTACAGCAGATGTTTTAACCACAAATCTCTGAAATAATTTATACCAAAACTAGTTTGTGTTTGTTGATAATAGAAGAGATGTGACCGAAACATACTGTGGTTAATTAACTAGAGCCTTAAAGTACGTACAAACACCACGGTGGGGTACCCATAAGCAACTAAAACAGATAAGTAATAACTAAATAATAGAAAAGAATAAGAGGGAAAATAAATATGTAAATAATAAACAAATAAATTATGTTGACTTTTTTTTATTACAAAATAATGAAATACAGTATCCGACTCGAAGGACCAAAATCTTACCAACACCCTGTATAAATATCAATGAATTTGAAGAATAGTCTCGTCAATTCCATATATTTGTTCAATAAACAATAAAAGGTACACACTAACGGAAGCACAACCTGTTAAGAAAATACTACACCTTAAAAGGTAAATGTAAAAAAATATTATTGACATGTGAAAGATCAAACTTCGCGATGGTTATCTGCACTTTTCAAAGGGAACACAAACCGATTCAATTTTATATAAAAATCCCTGACAAAGAGTTGTTGATTTACAATTAAAAACAGAATAATTGATGGACTTGGATAAACAAGTAATTAAGTTATCGGTGCAACCCATCTTTTTGAAATTGCATTTTTTTCAGATGAGTAATGGAAAACAGTTCAACACTATACCCCTTGTATCGTTTTACCCAGTTGGGTTGTGGAGGTCAGATAGGCAGTCGCTCCATGTAAAATACTGTTATTCAGCTGCATCCGGTTAGACTGTAAGTCAACCCCGACGTACTTGAGAAAAGGCTAAGTAGAATGTTTTATGGAAAACAGACAAAATTAAGGCATTAAACATTTGCTTGGCTGGTTCTGTAGACACCTCGGGAAGTAAACCATCTGTTTGTTGACCTATTGCACGGGCGCTGTTAGTTACTGTTGTTAAAGGTCATCATCTACTTACCTAGAATTTTCAGGTGCCAATCCCTTCAGACAGTACCTATTTGACAAGATCAATTATCGGACGATGATAATTATTATGATTATTTCCTGGCTTCTGATAACCTGATCGCTGATCGTAACATTCCGATACCATGTGACTGTCCCTAAATTACCCTAGGCTGATAAAATCACCGCGCAGAGTCAGCATCTCCATAATTACCACACTTGCAAAATTTGATCTAATAATACCAATATTATAATTTTACGCCAAAGATAATGGTACCACTTTATTTCCTTACTTTTAACGATATTCACGAAAATAACCCTTAATCAGCCGAAAACATCCACCCGCTAATATCAAAACAAACCTCAATTTCCACATTTTAGCATTTTTCTCGCTGCGCATGCCCAGTATTGACCAACACCAGTCGCGGCACGCGCCACGCGACTGTTGACCGTCGTTCCCGACTGTATGTCACGAACGTACCTATTATCACTTAACGTTAAGTACGAACGTCTGTCAGTTGGCGGGACGAGGCGCACGGTGCAAGCGCCCGATAAAAAAACATGTTCAAAACAAAAAAAAATGTATAAAACATGGAGGTGTTGAAATTTCCATATTAGTCCTAAAGCGTGGGTGTGAGAGTGAACTATAGTTCCAATGAATTTCAATTAAAATTAATCCATAATAATTTTTAAGAAATAAATATTAATTTTTTAAGTATTTTTTTATTCAATTTTGAAAAATGTTTGCGCTATTAGTGTTGTTTGTGGTCAGTTTTGCAGGTGAGTTTGCAATATTAGTTTTAGTGTTAATTTTTGCGTATAAAAAAATATTACATAAATATTTAAAAAGCAAAAGTTTTAGCAACAACTTATATATATATATATATAAGTTGTTAATAGCTATAACTTGTGTATTCGGAAACTTATATCTCACTTATAGCGAATTTCGAATTTCCGGAAATTTCGGCCATAATCATGGTCAACTTCATTAAGTCATTTGTAGTATATTCCAATAGTAACCAAAAAATATATATGCACATGTTAGTTTGTGATTGTTTACACAAAATCCTACACATGCACTTTTTGTAAATAAACAAAGTATTGTGGTAATTTACTTTTTTAAATTCTTCTTTTAAATAACGTACAGTGAAAAAATAAACATCATTCATAAAACAATGTAGTTTAGCTACATAATTTAATTTTCATTTTCAATATTGACATTTAAAAAGAGACTGTGAC
Organism: Xanthia togata; assembly: GCA_963853775.1. NCBI lineage: Eukaryota > Metazoa > Arthropoda > Insecta > Lepidoptera > Noctuidae > Xanthia > Xanthia togata. The sequence continues at coordinate 3,334,716 of OY970801.1, forward strand.
CTCTGAATTTGTTTCGGCCTTTCTTCTCAGAGTATTCAGCTAAGAAACGCTGAACTCATCTAGCAAATTTTTTTTTTTTTTTATATGACTTTAAACGTGATTCCAATATCCTATTTACAGAATAAACAATTTCATTTCATTTCATACAAGGTAGCTAAGCCGCGTCAAATTACTAGTTACTAACTTAAATGCAGAAAGTGATTCCAATATCCTATTTGCAGAATAAACACTTTCAATTCAATTCCTTGTGTTGACTCAAAATTATCTGTTTTCCCGCCAATTCCTTTCCATTCATTTTAAAACAGTGATTTTTCTTTTTTAAATATGAATCCTTTCGATACATCATTTAAGAAAAAAGAAAATTATAACTTTCATATGAAATTCTACCATATTATATCATTGTTTCAGACTTGACTCTGCAGGCGGAATGGACCTATGGCGGTAAGTATTTTATATCATAAGTTTTATAATTATTATAAAAGAGTAATTAAAATTATATTAAGCTGAGGAATGATGTGATAAGACAACGGTGTGAGTTAAAAGAAGATGTAGTAAAAAAATTGAAAAGGGTATGCTGAGATGGTTTGGTCATGCTGAGAGCATGAATGAAAGGCGACTAACAAAATGTACTTACAAGGCAGATGTGAATGGAAACGCCGGGAGGGGACCCTAGGAGGACATATACTGACCTTATTGGTGATGTTCTTCAGAAAGGACAGGTGCGTAGTACTCGCAACCGGCGTGCGTGTATGACCAGATGTATGAACGTAAACGAGGCAAAAGGAGTATGTAAGGATCGTAGCAGGACCACCTGCTACGATTTTGTAGTTTCTGCCTACCCCCATGGGAAGAAGGTGTGAGTTTATGTATGTATGTAATTAAAATTCTTAGCTAAGTACCTGCCTATATCAAATGAAATATAGGTAACTGAACTATAGAAACATGGCTAAAAAATGGACGGAATCTTGTTATCTTATAATTATTTAAATTAGGTTTAATAAATAAAATACATTCTAATTAGTTTTCAAATATTTGAACAGCTGATAATTCGATTTTTTTAAATAGATGGATGCAGGTCGCTTCCAATCGGCCAAATTGGAAATCATTGGGGGAGGCCTATGTTCAGCAGTGGACGTCCCATGGCTGAAATGATGATGATGATGATGAAAATAGATAGAAATTACTAGATCGGACTTTTTTTTCTTTTTTGTTATACTCGGAACTTTAGAGACAGGCCTATTCGAATCTGTGTGGTATTTCCTCAAAATACCATTTAAGATACTCATCTGCATGGTTTTCACATGATCTGACCAAGATTTTGTCGAGACTGTCCTCTGAGTTTGTTTCGGTTTTATTCTCAGGCTGCCGGCTAGGAAACACCGAAATCGTCTACAGTTTTACAACATAATTTATTATTGACGTATAAAAGTGTTGAGAACAAATCTACTGACAGAAATAAAATCATTTTTCATTAAAAGTTATTAGTACCAACTAAGACTTTTCAATGAGTTCATAAGAGCATTTATTCTGAAATTGGGTAACGTCGCAAATAGATGTCATATATTTCCATGTTTTGATTAATTTAGCAATATTACTGTATGGAAATATAAAATGTGGTTAACTAGTAAACTACAATATTAATAATAAATTGCAATTATAACACTGAATTTGATGTTGTAACCGTTTTAGGTGTAAAAAATAATTTGGAAAGTTTCCAAATACTTTTTCTACATCTAAAACTAAATATTCGGTATTACGATATTAAAATTGCATTTCATAATCAATATTTTAGTTCACTAGTTAGCCACATTTCATATTTCCATACAGTATTATTGCCAAATTAATAAAAACAGGTAAATATTTGACAGCTATTTGCAACGTTGCCAACTATTAGGATAAGCGCTCTTAATTCTAAAAATAGTTTCACAATATGGCGGCGGCGCCAAAAAGATAAGTTGTCATTAATTCAATCAAAAACCGTCACAACAAATGAATCATTACTTGTAGATTGATTTTTTAAATTCTAATAATATCATGAGTATTACTGCATGTATTGATAAATACCTAACGACTTTTGAAAGAAAATGTGTATATTAATTGGGCAATCTAGAGCGACATTTCGACACCAGCAATTTACACTACGCTAACTTGAATTTTGGGCAATTTCCGTTTTTAATGCCAAATGATTTAAAGTAATACCAAAACGATTATATAGAAATACCGAAAAATAACGAAGTTACAAGTTTTACATTACGCTAGGCGAATGTAATTTTTACAATCGCGCGATATACATTACGCTATCTCTAGTTAGCCTAGTGTAGTCCCTTCGTGAACGTTCGTAATAAAAAAGGCACGACTTATCCGAGAGTAAGTACTACTTACGAGTACATATTACATTAGTATTGCTTTTTGATGTTATTAATATTGTAAAGAGTTTATATTTTTTACTTCAGTTATCTTATCTAAAGTTTGGCAATTAATATGAATATAATGTAATGTTTTAGCATTCTCACCTTTTGACATTCCATAATATATAATAGTACGCTAACTATGAATTGGCGTAATTTTATTACTCATTCTTTATTGGTTTTTCACTAAATAAACTAACAATTAATAAATTAATTATGTAATGACAGTCCTTGTATTATCAAGAAAACTGTCAACAGTGAACATTTCAATAAATTATTTTTATGAATAAAAAAGTTATCACATTTTTTCTTTGAAACGCCTGTGGTGTAAAATCGACTTTTTCTAGTTAGCGTAGTGTTCATTGCGGGTGTCGTTTTGTTACATCTATATACCTACCTATCGCGTGAAATTTCTTTTTTTAACATAAAATATATATCCGATGACACTCGGAATACTGTAGCTTCTCATTACTGAAAGAATTTTCGTAATCGAATCAGTAGTTCCGAAAACTAACCCCTACATATATTTACCTCATTAGAATATTTGTATAGATCACTTCTTTGAATTTGTATAGATCACTTCTTTGAAGTTGATTTTTGAAATCGGTTAAAAGTTACTTACTATTCTTTGTATGGGAATCGAACCTGCCGCTGTTTCACTTGAAAAATCAGTCACGAGTTCACGACATAATTTAACTCTGGTCACCCTTAAGATAAAAGTATCAAACCTCTTACCTACTTGGTCCTTTAGTAAAAGTTGTTTCAATTCACGAAAGCATGCCAATGGATTCAAAGTATGCTGATATTGTACTAGGGAAAGTAGAAAACCGGAAAAATGTTAATCGGAATCGCACACTATGGGTTCAGTATCATCATTCGTATGTAGGTAGTTTTATTGTTTTCAAGATAATGCAGAAACGAGAAAACGTTAAACAAAAGGGTTTTTGGGGTTCCCTACATGGGCTTTATTTTGAATTTTGGGCTTATCATTCTGATGACTATTTCCCATAATAGCGGTCATAGTTACACGTATTATATGAAATTTTCATCAAACTAGCTGTTCAGATACTAAACATATAGCCCGGCTGTGACAGACGTCAGTGTAGGCTTAGTAAAAGGATCCCGTTGGCACCCTTTTTGTACGGAACCCTAAAAATGGGGCGATGTCACGGGCGATGGCACGATAAGTGCTGCAATGCTGGTGTTGACTAATCATAACACCAGACATCGATTACAGGAGTATCTGATCAGATAGTCAAAAAACTCATCAATAATAAAAATTCACTATCTAAGTAGGTAATTAGCATAACATACATTATATCACGCCTTGTTTCCCCGAAGGGTTGGGCAGAAGTGTACCTGTAGTAGGTACACCCACATTTCACCAGTTATATTTCAGTCCCATGTCATAAGGGGCGAGCCTATTGCCGGGCACAAATCCAGACTCCGGGCTGCTACTCAGAAATTTCAGATAGAAAAACCCAATAACACTTTGCCCGACCCGGGAATCGAACCCAGGACCTCAGGCTCAGCAGTAGCGCTCGCGACCACAAGACCAATGAGACAGTCAGGCAGACATTTTTTTTCACTAGCTAGTTGGTAGCTTGAAAATAAAATCCAAGATATTTAAAGTTACAACCCACAGCAGTCCACGAAAATATTTAATGCCATCAATTTTCGGCCCCTAACCCTACTTATTTACTGTCGACGAAACATGTTTTGGATTGTCAACATATCACTATTCACCCCTTTCTGTCATACAAGCTTTTCCGCCTGTGACTTCGTTGGCGTGGTATGTCGGCCCCTGACCGGTGCGCCTGGCATCCCGTCGCCCTCCCTCGCTATTACTGCGTTTTCGCTTAGTGTGCTTCATTATTTATTTCTTTCTGACTTGTTTTCTTCTTGCTCAGCTCCTAAGGGTAGAAGCGTGATGTTACGTAGCCTATACACCTTCCTTTGTAAATTAATTTACAAACAAACAAATTTTACTCTTCTTCTCTTTATAATTTTAGTATAGATTATCATCTTTCCCAAAGTCCATGTGAAATGTGGGTCTACTTTGATAGGTCCCTTCCCTAACCCAACAGACGCGAGACATGATGTTATGTCAAAATCCATTTATTATTTCTTTGGTCATCCCCTATCCCTATAGTCCACCATCTCAAAACTAAAATATCCTTGGCTAGCTGCGCCCCGCGGTTTCACGCGCATAAGTCTCGATGACGTGGGAGTATCGGGATTAAATGTCCTAACCCAGTCATAGTCTACCTATGTGCCAAATTTCATCCAAATCCGTTTAGCTGTTTTAGCGCGAAAGCGTAAAAATACAAAAAATCTAATGTTTTCTCTTTATTATAATCATATACTATTAGACGAGCAATATTTGTAAGTATACGAGTATATATTTGTAATCACGTTCTCGCATAAGTCTCTAATGATTTCGATGAAAGTTGCAATGAGGGTTACGGGGGTGAAAAATCAATCTGGCTAGGTCTCACATCTGGGAAATTTCGTTTTCTCCATATTTTCACCCGAGCAGAGCTCCCATTATACTATTAGTTTAAATAACAAAACCTCTTTTCTCCACACAGAGGAATCGCAATGGCCAGGAGTGTGCACCATCGGCAAGCTGCAGTCTCCGATCAACATCATGACGCAGGAAACAGTGCTGGACAAGAACCAAGTCCACATCCGAGGACCCCTGGTCTTCCGAGGGTACACGGATGTGGAGCTGTCTGCTAGTAATAATGGACATACTCGTGAGTTTGTGAATATTGCTTTATAATAAACTTTGATATCCTATGTATCTAAGACGATCACTCCAGACAGGCGCGACGCGACAGCGCGATGCGTCTCTTCACTCTAGAACAATTTCTATGAAAGTTTTATGGAAAATTTTCTACCAGAATAGCGTCGCACCGTCGCTTCACGTCTGTCTGGGAGACTTTAGGTCGAATGTCAGTTGTATGTCATAAAAAGACAGCCTAGTTTTGCTTTCGAGATTAATAAAATATTTATAATATATAAAATATATAATTACGAATTTCAACTTAGGTCAAGTTTTAATTTAATGGAAGTGTAACGGTGACACTGCCACATACGAACTACGCATCAAAGACATGACGTCACACAAATCCTGCATCGCGCAAATAGAGTTTACCGCGCCAATGCGCGCCGCGCGACATAGTCTTATATAAGACTATCCAACATCAACATCAGACACAACACCCGTCTGGTCGGAGGATCCTCCCTTTTCTATGGTGGATGAGTGAACTTTACACCCTGTTCCTCATGCTCCTAAAGAAGTTTTCATCGAAGTGAATGCACCTGTCTTGTCGCAGCGACAAGAGCAGAACAACAAGCAGAACAAACAGAGTACCTACTCCCTCAGCGACGCTCGCTTGGCGGGCAGAAGACTCGTTGAGAGACTCGCACTTGGTACATACGCATACCAGCGAGTAATCGCTCACAGGCGTCCTGCACTCGCATCTCGTTGCTCGCCAACTCGTTTTGTAGTTGGTAGCTGTACTCGCGGTGGTGTGCCTACAGCAGTTACGAGGTCGACTATACCTGCTTGTTCCAGATTGTGATAAACTACGTGGTAGAAAGCGATATTCCACCAAATAACAAATTAAGGTGTTCTACAACTAAAGACTAAGCTTAGCTAGGCCTAAGTTTCCATTATTGTGTGAAAAAAACATCAAAAGTTTGGAAGTAAAATTAAGTAGCTACCATACAAATCCGCCTAGGCATCCCTTCAGGTATGACAATGTGATGTTATTTATGATAAGTAGACCAAAGTAGGTAAGCCAATCAGGAAAACAGCATGCGCGGATATTACCTTGAGGTAAGCAAGTGAAGGAACATTTGGAAGAATAATTTCTGATGTCAGGCTACTTATCATACAAAAAAGGAGAAGGGAAAGGATATTAAATGAATTAATTTCCGCGACAGGAAACGCCGAGCGCTGGAACCTTTCAACCCTTCTAACAGCTTCCGGTCTTAGCTTTAACCCTACTCGAAACTGACCATGATATATAATACACGATATTCGTGTATCTACACTAAATTATATAGAGACTAGCTTCCACCAGCGGCTTCGCCCGCGTGATATCTTTATAAATTATAGCCTATGTTACTCAGTGATAATGCTAGGCTGTTCAATAAAAACTTTCTTACAAAAAATAAAACCGACTAAAAATAACTTTGATTTCGGAAGTCGGTGTCTTTGATTTTGTATTTTCGTGTTTTTGCCACCGACTTCCAAAATCCAAGTTATTTTTCACTTTGTAGTGTTTTTTTTGGAAGTCGGTTTTATTTTTTGTAAAAAAGTTTATATTTTTCACTTTTAAGTTGTGGTACCTACACAAACCCCCCAGAAAATTTTTAATACCACTACCTGCTATGTCAATTACAGTGACAGGAACTACGAGTATTAGAACATCGATCGTCCACATATACTAGGTGGGAAAAATACGTATTATTGAAGCTAACTCAAAAACCCCTCATCAGATCTTGACCAAATTTACATATATGGGACCACTCCTGAATAGTCCTGAAGTATGCCCTACTAAACACAAAAATAATCATAAAAATCAATTCATAATTGGCGGAGTAATCGCGTAACAAACATACAAAAAAACATACAATCGAATTGAGAACCTCCTCCTTTTTGAAGTCGGTTGAAAATTTTAATGATAATTGGTCTATACTAATAATAAAGCTGAATTTGTATGTTTGAACGTGCTAATGTCTGGAACTGCCAGTTGGATTTGAAAAATCTTTTTGCATTTGATAGCCACATTCTTGAGGAAGGCTACAGGCTATTTAACATCACGCTAGGCCATACAGGCGAAAGCCAAAAAGAAAAATAACCGATTATCATTACTTTTTGAACAGCCTAGTATAGCATTCTATAACTGGTGAAAAAAAAACATGGGGGCAGTCTTTTGGGGACAGCTGATAGAAGTGAAAACTAAGTAACACATAGCTCATGGGAAGAGTGCGGTGATGATGACGCGAGTGTCACGCTTTTTGTTCACCCAAAAAGTACACATATATACACAGTATACATATAGCTCATGGAAAGCGTTCGGTGACGATGACGCGAGTTCCATGATTTTTGTTCACACGAAAAGTGCTCAACGCGCCTAAAGAAGTTTTCACTTCAAAAATACATTTTTATTCTCTTTGTATAGTGTAGCAATGTTCTTTAGAAAGATTATGTGCGTAGTAGTCGCATCCGGCGTGCGTGTGACCACTAATATGTGAGGATCGGTAAAGGTCGCTTCTCTAGTTTCTGCGTCAGTTTATATCCTATGTAATAAAATCTAGTAACTTGCTTGAAGGTTTAACTTTAAAATCGAATCATAGCTGATTTTTCAAATGAACTGACTCTATAATTTAATTGTTGTCAGGTCACTCCACTATTTTTAACATAACATCATAATATTTCTGGTTAACATACAACATTTTACAAAACCTGATTTGAAACCATGACCTTTCGTTCCACTGTCAATGTCTCGGCTAGTGGGATGTGAATGGAAATTCTAATGTTATATAAGAAACATGTAATTTGGCCCTTTGGTGCTTTACTGTGTCGCTTTCAATGTACCGAAATAAAAAATTGTTAATTGATTTTCAATGTAAATTTTATGGTGTTAGAAAAATTAATGAATTAGTTCACAGTTAAGGCATCTTTAATCATGCACGTGCTTTAATTGGTATTCGTATAAAATTAAAGAATTTCTGTTAGGAATCTCTCAACAGTCTCAGCATCAGCCTGGAGTCTAGGTTTGTCCCCGGTTGAAGGAAACAGACTTGCTCTCTAATAGCCACATACACTTAAACATTACTGATGACAGCGATGTTAATACTACACACATCTCTTCTAATTACGTTTCTCTTCTAGATTTGTAATTTTGTTTGTAATGAATAAACTCAAAAACTAATGGGCCGATTTAAAAAATTCTTTCGCCAGTAGAATGCTATATTGAGTAAAGGCTATAATTTTAAAATATATTACACTAGACTAAAGTAAATTTCCAGCCTTATGTTAAAAGTACATATTTCATGTAGGTAATTGCAATAACTCAATGGTCTCATAAGCCTCTTCCTCCGATAAAAAGACTAAAAGTTTATTTTCGCAATTTATTGAGTTGAGTTAGAGTTAGGTTTTACCTACAACCAAGTTCCCAGTTATCATGTAACATAGGGTGAGCCTATTGCCAATAACAAAGCACAAAATAAAGTAGACTGAGCATTATCTAACGAATGAAGGCTCATACACACGAGACGCGTGGCAAAACAATTTCTATGAAAACTTCACGGTAAAACAATTACCGGTGTCGCGTCACGCCTGTCTGCGGAGAGGGAGGGACTCAAGAAAAGCTGCCAGAGACGAACACACTTCCAGCTATCACCTAAATCAACAAGTCATGGTCAGCCATATAATGTTTCGTCTTTGTTTTGTCTACTAATGGGAGCCCGGCCAGTAGGCCCGGCAGAGAGTACTCTGTGAGAAGCAATCCACCACGCGGGCCCATTACGGATTGGTGGACCTACGAGGCAAACGTGATCAAAATTACTGAAAAACCATCTTTGTTTCAGTTGAATGGGACGAAGTCAAAGGTGGTGAAGCTCGATTTCTACGTATGACATACCGATTTTATTATTATTAACCCCCAACTGAAACAGAGGGGTGTTATACGTTTTTAACCCCCCACAAAAACAGAGGGGTGCTATTATAAGTTTAACGTGTGTATCTGTGTGTCTGTCTGCGGCATCGTAGCTCTCAAACGGCTGAACCGATTTTGTTTTTTTTGTGTTGTCTTTCTATGTAATTTCAATGACTCGAAGGTCGCATTACGACTTTCACTCAGAGATAAAAGTCAAAAAGTTTCAATTTCACCGACACCTGTTGGAGTTTCTGGGCACATCAGAGATTTTATCTACTTTTAGATACAAATCCAAACTTCAGGTTGAAAATCATCTTTTTTACAGTGAAATGGTCCGGAGTCAGAGGTGCTGCAGCTCCAATTCTATCTGGTGGCCCTCTAATAGGGAACTACACGTTCCTGCAGTTCCACTTCCACTGGCTGTCTGAACACGCCATTGATGGCATAAAGTAAGTGAAAAACAACTCTTTTTAGACCAGTGACAACAGAATTTTAACAGCCACCATTGTGACTTCTAAATATAGGTATACGCAATGATGATCAGGGATCAGGGATCAGGGTATTTATTATTTATTTATTTAGCTACAACGGTTGTGTTACACAACCAATAACAGTAAAAAACCAAAAACAGTAACTAAAATTATAAAAATAAAAGAGACAATTGTAACACACATTAAAATAGTCAAAATAAAAACATGGATAGACATAGATATGTGGATGGATTTCATACGTACTCCTGGCTACGCTTAAACTGTGAAACACTGAAAAGCAAATAAGAAAAATAAAAAACATTTAAATTGAATTTCTTTGATAATAAGTAAGTAAATAACCAAATTCTGTCCCGACTCTATTTATGTTGTCATCGACACTGTAAGAAGTTGTAAGTAAATATGTATCTAGTTAATGCTGTATTCCAAGTTAATCCACTGCATCCACTACATTGCAAGGTCAGAAAGTATTTAAAAAGCTAACCAATTCAACATATGAAAGCGAATCGTTCCTCTGAGCGAACCCTTTGCTTTACGAGTCTTTTTACAACTCTTTCACAAGCCTGTATCTTTTCAGAAATCTGAGCCTGAAAGGGTGACCTGTGACTTTTCCCATTTCGCACCTTTTCATTCCCAGGTTACCCCAGCCCTTTTCTCTGCTAACGATGCCAGTACGTGACTTTGCATTCACTGACCGTACCTCCCCTATTTTCTGTTACCCTTAGGGTATGCTAACCATAATTTATCATAAATTATCGTACTTTATTTTCGATAAAATATACTTAATACTTTTGCATAAAAATAAAGTATGCTAAAATATTTTATTTCTAATCTTTACGGAGATATGTAAAACGATACACTCATAAGGGTAGTTACTGAATTATTTATCGTATATGTGATAAGTTTTATATTAAAAAAACCTAACTAAACCTATTAACACATAGTAAAATATAGCGTCGAAAAATTCATCCGCATCGCTGTCGACTGGTAGTGTGCCCAAGAGACTGGCCGCATTGCCACGATGTATGGCAATGCTTAGCTTCAGGCCAAGGTAAAAGCCAGCCCTTGGATCACGGGAAGTGTCAACACTCATTTGGAAATTTCATTGAACAAACCATGAGAACTCGGACCCCACGGCCCTTGGGTTTTATATGTTATTTACCTGCTTATTAATGATAAAGAATTTTCAGAAAGAAATACTGTTGACAAATGAAAATACGAGTATACCGAGTCTTGCCATAAATATTGTCACGAAGATTTTTTTTATTTTTTTATTGCAAATAATATTTATTACTTTTACAGTATAAAACAATTTAAAATATAAAAAGCTTATTCGAAGTGGTCTCCATTGGCTGCAATACAGTCCTTTAAACGTTGAGGCCAGTTATCAATAGAAGCACGCACTCTTTCCATGGAAAAATTCTTCACTACCAACCGTATGGATTGTTTTAGGTACTCCAAATTATCATGGCGTTTAGAGCAAGCCGTACTCTCTAAAACTGACCATAAATCATAATCCAGTGGATTAAGATCGGGACTAGACGACGGCCAGTGTTCAGCTATGATGAAGTCCGAAACGTTCACTTCCAACCAAGACTGCGTGGACCGAGCTTTATGACCCGGCGCCGAGTCTGTTGTTAGGACCATACTTAGTTATTGAATATGGTGTTGTTAAGGGGCTTAACTACCTTCTCAAGAATGGTATGTTGATACACTTGTGCCGATGTTTTGATACATTTTTCACAAAAATATCATCATATTTTCTTTTTTAGTTTGGAACTTTCAAAGACAATAAAAAATTGTTAGCCTTTGCTAACCCCCCTAAACATGTTTAAGGGAATGGAATGGGAATAAAAAAAAATGGAAATACTTTGTTTTTTCTTCTAAAACAATTTTTTTCAACCTTTCTAGGTAACTGGGTTGCTGGCAACCCTAGTTACCTTATTCGATACCTAGTCATCTTATTCGATTTTGCAATTCATTTATTTGTGCAAGCCGTTAGGTTTTCATTTATTGTTGTACGTAATTATGTGTTTTATTAATTAATTATTAAATCTATTGATAATTATTTAATAAATTATCAATTAGAGGACATGGACATGAGTAACCTATTGAATCAATTATAATTATTTGAATATGTAACTAATGCTCCTGTAGTATAATCTTAGAACTTAAATATACAGTCGATACAAAACAATTTATTTATCATAGACACAATACTTAGTTTCGTCTTGTGTTTTGAAACTCTTCCGTCAGGAGTAGGACGCCATGAGATAGTAGAACTAGATTTTGCCTACTGACAGACTCACTGTTTATTTCATACACAGACAAAATCAAATCTCAAACTCAAAGCATTTATTTCAAATTTAAACCAATTATAGGCACCTTTGAATGGTCAAGGGGTCGGTCAGTCAGAAAGATGAAGCTAGGTGCCCATACGAAGCGTAGTAGGTAGGTACCTATGGAGAAGAACGGGCAAGAAACTCCACAGCCTCTCTTTTAAATCAAAATATAGTTACAAAATACAGTCATTGGGACCGCGGATGTGGGGGGCAGGGGGGCCAAATGCTATCACCGGATGCCGACCTACCTCTGTCTTGTGGTCGAGGCCTATCTGACGGACAGGGCCATCATCTACCCCGGTCACCAGGGAGAGTGGAACAGGCGAGAGATGTCGTGCGGTGTCCCACAGGGATCGGTCCTGGGGCCGCATCTGCGGGACATCGGATACGACTGGGTGCTGCGCGCCGACCTCCCCAATGGCGTCAGCGTCGTTTGTTACGCTGACGACACGTTGGTCCTGGCGCAGAGGAGGTCGCACCAGGCGGCGGCCGAACTAGCGACACACGGGGTTGCGACAATCGTGGCCAGAATCCGGCAGTTGGGACTCGAGGTGGCCTTGTACAAGTCTGAGGCCATGTGTTTTCATGGTCCTCGGAACGCGCCACCGTCGGGTTCCCAAATAACGGTAGGAGGGGTTCACATCGGCGTCGAGTCGACGATGAAGTACCTGGGACTCGTCCTCGACAGTCGGTGGAACTTCGTGGAGCATTTCCGACGTACGCGTACGCGGGGATCGTGCGGTCTATGGCCCTGTACGGGGCACCGGTGTGGGCGCGTTCGTTGAGGCGGCGGCCTGCCCGCCGGTTGAACGCGTCCCAGAGGGTCATGGCCACCCGGCTGGTCCGGGGATACCGCACGGTCTCCGGTGAGGCAGCGAGCCTCCTTGCCGGATTGCCACCATGGGATCTGGAGGCAAAAGTCCTCGCGCATATTTGGGAGTGGCGCGGGGAGGCGAAACGCCGGGGCTTGACTCCGATGCCGCGAGAAATCGCGGCACAGCGGACAGAGCTCCGACGGGATCTCATGGCGTCATGGAGAGTGCGATTGTCGCAACCCAGTGCTGGGCACGTCTCTCTTTGAGGAGTGGCTGGAGAGGCGCCACGGCGTCCTCACCTTCCGCCTGACGCAGGTCCTCACCGGACACGGCTGTTTCGGGAGGTACCTGTTTCGTATAAGGCGGGAGGAAACGCCGTGTCCTCGTGGAGGCGATCGGTGGCGGGGATCTCTCGCGTCCGGCCCTGATCCAGGCCATGGTACGGAGCGAGAGGGCATGGGAGGCCGTCACCTCCTTCTGCGAAGCAGTAATGCTCGCGAAGGAGGAGGCGGAGCGCGTGAGGGAGAGGCAAATTTCGCGCCCTCACGCCCCTAGCCGCCGCAGGAGGAGACGCCCTGGGCGTCGGGAATCGATCGTGGATTCCCGGCCACCGTAGGCGCGGGCTTGCGGACGGTGAGCAATGGGTAGCTCGCCGTCCGGTAAGGACCAAGCCCGGGTCGACGGCGCGTTGTGTTCCACGCGCGCCTCAAAGAGTGTCAGCGAGTGAAGGGGTCCGGTGAGACCATTGCCTGCCGGGGTTGCGGGAAAGTCCGAAAGGGATACCGTGGCCCCCTGGCATTGCACAGGCAACAGAAGGAACACGGGTGGGTTTTAGTCAGTAAGAGTCTGACACGCCCTCCCGCTCCACCCAGAGCGGGAGACGTCATTTGATGATTTACCACCCCTAAAATCAAACGGGGGGTCGTGCCCCCTCCAATTTTACTTCAATCCTTCACAGAAAAAAGCCGTACGTAAAAAAAATATTTGCTTATTTTGTTGACGGAATGTAAAGTAATTAAGGGGGTGACCCAAGAAGTTTGCCCCCTCCGTCATGGAGTACTTCCGCGGTCACTGGACAGTGATAATAACGCATTTACGTATTCAATAATCTTGATAATTATTAAGTAATCAAATTACCAGTGCGTTCACCTTCTATAACCGGTATGGATTGTCACTAAAAGCCTTGGTTTTATGATAAAAATAACCGATAAGTAATAATATTAAGTAATTATACTAGATATTTTTGAAATTATTTAAATGCAAGGTTTACATTGTTTCTGTTATATAATGTGTATAATAGATAATATAAAAATAAGAGATAACATAGATAGTGTAATAATGTCATTACATAGTAGCTTATTTTAGCTTCCGCTGTAATGTCAAATGTAATTTATGTTTACTTTTATAGAAGTTAAGGCTACGGTTTCCTAAAAATGCAGTGGCCGTCACAAACGCAGTGACGGCCGTCATGAAAATTATGGCAGAGGGGTTTGATTTATGGTGTCAAAAAACGCTCTAGAATACACCAAACACCAACTTACTTTCATAAAGATTTCACCCCGGTAGCACACCTCCGCCGCGAAACCATAGCGGCGAAACCGCAGCAGTTCAATTCAATAGACTCGCGTCATGTTTCGCTACTCGAATGCGAGTCAGTGACGTCATTCGAGGGTAAATTGCGGACGCTATATGGTGGCCAGCGCAGTCTTTAGGAACTCGCTATAAAAAAATAACTTAAAAAAATATATTTAAGAGATAAGGTCATGTTGCGTTTAAGAGATATACTCAGCAAAGTGCTGACTTTCCAAAATATGCTGGATGTTTTTTTTTTTTCAAAATACAAAGGAATGTAAATCATCACAAAACTGTCCAAAATACAGTAATCTTTGTACAAATCAAATCGCACAATATTATGTCACCTGTGATAAGTGGGTATCAGCAGCGTTTGTGTAAGGATTAGCTGTGTGCTCTGTGGCGTATGAGTGACATTTATTTGTTCCCCAATTTTGGCATTTAGTAGTTACTGCCGGTTTCTTTCCACTGTGGAGAGTGGTACAACAAAGACTTGTTTGCGTACGCGCAATTTTTGATAGTTGAATGACTTGAATGAGATATTATTTCGAACCAGATTTTTTATGCTACTCGTATTAGTTCAAATAGGTGAAACAATCCAATAAAGACTTACATTAATTTATCAACAAAACAAAAGAAAAACCAAGAATCTAATCATCTATAATAAATAACTTTTTATTTTGTTTTACTACCTAATCAGATAAAAACAGTAAAGTAAGTAAACACGAAATAAAAGAAATGAGCTACCTTTTTCTTCAAATAAATATACCTGAGTAGGTAAAAATAGCAAGATATAAATAGGACATGTAGCCAAAAGAAGAATGTTTTCTCGTAATACACCAATATCGGCACATACCGGTGTATTTAAGCCGAGGTTCGATTGACGAAACCATAGGTATAGTTCACTTATTGGACAATCGAAGTCTGTTATAATTTTATGTGGTTTTTTAATTGTATTGTGTTTTTATTTTTGTTTTATAATTTTGTTATTTTTGTGTGATAATATGTTGGTCGAAATAACGTTTTATTATTGTTGTTACGAAAATTGGCCCCAAATGTGTGCACAAGGCAATTCAATGCTGTGTCTAGTGTGCATCAGTTGGCAATTACCAGGGCCTGCTTGTATGCCACACAGTATCATAGCCCTGATTTAACCAAAGGTTTTTGTCACCAGGTATCCTCTGGAAGTCCATATGGTCCACATCAAGACTGGTCTGAGTATGGACGAGGCCATGCAGAGGTCTGATGGATTGGCGGTCGTCGGTGTGTTCTTTATGGTAAGTAGAAAACTGTTATTAGATAATTTTCTGTTTCGTTTACACTCTCCGTTCTCTTCTAACGGTTATCTCAGTATTCACCCTCTTTCATAGCCATAATTATCATTGTTTTTCAACTACCTATGTCATATGCAACTTCTGTCTGAAGCTATTCTCAGAAAACACAGACACGATGAAAGAAAATATCGTAAAATCTGTGTGAAACCCCGAAGCTCTGAATTCTGATTGCGCACTGCAATGCGTCACTTACGGGCAAATATTTCATCCTTATAAATCCTCCCACGGGAAAGTACCAAATTGAATGTTTTTTTTAATCTAATATATTTTTCTTCATTATAGGTAAACAGGGGGTACGAGAGCGGGCATGCTCTAGAGCAGCTGACACCATTTGTGCCCTATATCACCAACAGCGCCCAAAACCAGACAGAGAGTCATAGAATTGATATCACGTAAGTATACATTTAAAAAAGGGCCTGTTTATCGGTGCCCGGATAGGCACTGGAATTTTAGTCCACCGGTTACCAAATAAATTAAAAACAATTTATCCCGAGTTGGTAAAACAGGCCATCCAATCACTTCCACTACTTTGTCCAATCTGTAAATCGCATTACAAATGCATATTATAAAGGCTTCTGAAAACATGAGTCCATGAGTTCTGATAATCATGAAAGTGTCTTTAACTAGGAACATTTCAAAAGGTATAAAATTCGTTCCAGTACTACTTCAAACTGATTAAGGGACGGAAGAGAATTGTGGAACTAATTGTTACTGTAAGGTGTAAGGGTGACGAAAACTATTGAAGACAATAGCAGGTGGTTTTAGTTGCGGCTAAGTACTTTAATACTCTATCAAGGACAGACCAGTCTAAGTGATGAAAGAAAAGCACAGACTACAGAAAAAAAAACCTTCCCAATCGTATTCTATTCTCGCATCAGCACGGACTTTCTTTGCTATTACATTACCCAATAGCTAGATAGCAACCGGCGGGCAGAAGCTATCTACCCGCCAGCCATTTCGGTATGAGCACTTTTAGCGACTATTCTCACCCCCAAATATGTTCAATACCTCTTTATTTTAACAGGCGTCTGCTGAGCTATGATCCTCAGTCCTACTACACGTACCACGGGTCCCTCACCACTCCTATGTGTCAGGAGATCGTCACCTGGATCGTCATGGATAAACCGGTTTCTATCACCGCAGACCAGGTAAGGACTCATTTCATTGACAACCTATATTTGTAAGGATATTCTGAATTACCGACTTAAATAACTTTCTTTCTTGGATACTCATTTTTCTAGAACGGCTTGACTGAAATAAAAGCAAAAATTGTTTTTATTTATTGTTCTTACTGTTCAAATCGCGCGAGATCCACTGCCTTGCATAAAATCCATCGAGCTATAAAATTAAACAACACTCCAAGCGAGTAGCTAACAAAACTCATTTTTTTTTCTCCTTCTAGTACAAAATGTTCACCAACGTGGACGTTGGTGGTGATTACAACTACAGGAGCCTTCAGGCACCCAACAACAGGGTGGTCTACCGGTCCATAGCCTCGGCTGCCTCTATCCTCGCGCCAACAGTCCCTGGCACCTTGCTCAGCCTTCTCTCCTGCCTCTCCACGACCCTAGCTGCAGGAGTCAACAAAGGCGTTGGTGCCGTCTTGAACATCAAGCGAAAACTCTTTGGAGATAGCATCAAAAAGTGCGTGAAACTTGCATAATTAGATTTTGGACTCTAAAGGCCTACTTCAGAACCTTCTGAAAACAGTCTGGTTACACGGTCATGATCTAACAGAGAATTTCACAGAAATGTAGTTCGATTTGAATTCGTTTGGCGGAAACTGCCCATCTGGATGTGGTATGATAGGGTCTTATTTAATTTTGGGTATTGACGAAATTTTAGGAACTGCCAAATAAGATATTAGTGATTTATTAGGATGCCAAAAGTGATGTGTTTCGGCATATAGCTGACCTCTCTTTCTTCTAAAATGATGAAACTATTAGTTTTCATGTGCCATATTCTATCTAATTGGTAAGGGGGTCAGCAATCATTTTCTGTGCAGTGATTTTAGAAATTTTAATGTCGTACGTAAATTATGCATTAGAAGGACGTCTATTCGAAGTTCTCAAAAGATATTCAGCCAGAGGTATATTATATTTATGCTTTTAGTGAAAATATTGTGTAATATTATTAGTTTCTTCTATAATCTATGTAAAATAAGTAGGTACCTAATCAATTATTGTCGATCGGTGATAATGGTAAATGTCTAAAGCCAATTCATTTTCGCCATTTCATTCTATGCGGATACTTTTATCTTTCGCTAGATCCAGACGAAGATTTAGCATTAGCTATTATTAATACGTTATCATAATTCTTCGCTAATAATATCCACTAAAGATATGACGGTCATAATGATTAAATATTATGTATTATCGCCGATTTCTAGTCATCAGCAATATAGATTGTTTTACTAATCTCTCTTACTTGCACGTGTTGATAAAATATTTGAGATGTAAGATTTCAGAGATCACATTTTGTGATTGTCACGCGATTTCGTACGAATCAAAAATTAAATGAGTTTTTAATTATCGGATTATTTTGACGTTCCACTATTGTGACGTAGTTCTGAAATATATTATTATCTTTTGTGATAATATCCATGATCGTACTTACTCCGGTTTCTATCTGTACCTACAATATTATAAAAAAGTTTATTTTTTCGATTGTATATGATAGTATCTTATGACTAGGTACCTTCTGCCCGCAACTTCGCCCGCGTAAAATTTCCTGTTTTAACACAAAATATATGTAGGTACTGTAGCTTACCATTAGTGAAAGAATTTTCGGAACCGTTTCAGTAGTTTTGAAGATTAACCCTACATACAAACTCACAAATGTTACCTCTCTAAATTAGTATAAATATTAACGAATAATTTGACCTACCAATCGTAAGTTTAATTCATTATTTTCACAGGCAATTTTTATATCAACTAAGTGTTTCCAAGAACTATGATTAAAAAAGTATAATCCGCAAATGAAAACTAGTTTAATTCTCATTCAGCATATTTAATTTAGATTGTATCGAATTGAAGTTTAATTAACCCTTATCTTACATTTTGATATATCGCGTGCAAAAATATAGCACATTTGATTGAAAATGTGTATAGAAGAAACCGTCGAAAAAAAATCGTTTAAAAATCATTTTATAATTATGGACTATTTTTTTTGTCCTATTATGGGTCCCATGTTACTTAGCTAAATGCCCAATTCCCAATACTTTACGCCCTATCTTAATAATATGAAATAATTTACTAATAATTTTATGACATTTCTCAAAATATTATGTTCGGGTGTATTTACTTTGCATAGTAACATCTTATTAATGTACGAAAAGCTAGCGGTCACCCATCATAAAGTGATTCTGCTCAACGTCACAGTAATTTCATCAAAATATTAAATTATATCTCTATTATTACAGTTATCTTAGGCTATAGGATTATCCCAATGCAATATAATACTATTACTCCAATAAATATGATTTATTGGTGTAATAATTATATTTTAATTTTATTACTAAAATTATGCTTGTGACGTATTAATCTTAAGTAAAATCGTAAATGTAAATAAATGGTAAGTAATCGTAACGGCTTCGTTTAGTTGGAAAATGGTTTTGTTATTTAATTTGTAAATATTTGCTTATTTTTGAAAGAACGCATGACACGATTTATTATTTTTATAAATCATTGTCACCTATTATTATTTTAACAACTGCTACAACGATAATTATTGTATAAATAAGGTTTTATTTTATGAATTAATACATAATTGGCTGTGAAATGTGAACGATTGGAAAAGGAGTGAGTAATAATAAATGTTACTATTATGTTTAAAAAAGTCTGTACAGTATATCATAAATCATAGTTATTAAAAATATATGACAAATTAATAGAAGATATTGGGGTATTTTATTTCTTTATCACTACGTACTTTGTTTTCGAGAGTATGGGTATCTGAAGAGTGAGCGTTTGTTGTTTTAACACTAATCCACCCTCCTTTTCTGGTGATTGTAACAACCAGGTAATTTCCCTACTACACAGCTTAATCTATGAGTGGCAATACCAAAATGTACGACGGCCAGCGGGGTAATTACGTAACGCACAGTAGCAATGGCTTTCATTTTGACAGTCGAACAACAGTAAAGGCTTCGCCAAGTAGAACGCGTACTTAGCGCGCGTTAGAGCGCTAGCCTGACGCCGCTATAGCACCGAATTTTGTTGTACTATGACGTTCGTTTACTGTCTTGACAGAACGCCGGCGTTAGCAACGCCGCGACACTAGCGTTGTTTGCTGCGTTGTATTAAGCGCAGTAACGTGCGCTAAGTACGCGTTCTATTTTGCGAAGCCTTAGTTGCGTTATTTACGTCGTTGATCAAACAATTTTTTTTAACACATAAGCAATGGATTAGCAATATCCTTCAAAATCATTCAGATTGAGATTGAGTGTGTTACGCAATTAGGGTATTCGGCCCAAGTTGACTATCTAAATACATACATATAAAATTAATCTGGGTCGCTGTCGCGGATACGGTGAAGAGGACTATGTATTCACAACGAACTATGTCGATGTGGAAATATAGTCGTATTAAGGTCCTAGGTCCTAGGTCTATTCTTAAAGAGTTCGTACCGATACGAGAGAAGAACACAAAGGTTACTAGGCATCTTATGGAAACCATACCCATGGCGGACATAAACGAAATATAGCAGAATGTATTAATATAATGGATCTGATTTACTATGGCATTAATCACAAAATGTGAGTCACGGGAATCACGAAAAAATATAAAATTATCGTTTATACAATTTTAGTTTGTAGGTGTACAGACGCCAGCACACCAACCTTCTACAATCTGTCAAATTTTCAACTTTATAACTAAAGCATAAGGTTCAAACTTGATTGGAAAAATTTGACAGTTTCGGGTAGGTTGACTGCTGGCGTCTGTACCAATGTAAAGTGTTATAAGTGTGTACGGCATAAGTGTACAAGTGTTGTAAAGTGATATAGAGAAGATGAATAAAATACGAATTCATTTTATTTCTTATTAAATTTAATCCAAATCAATCATTAGATCATTTAAGAACTCAGCTGGAGCGTCTGTTCCTTCTTGATGTCTGGCCCAAGACAGATAATAAATACACAATGCTTGTGATATGGGTACAGCTATTAAAGCTTTCATGTGTTGTCGGGACATTCACAAGTTCTTCCCAAACATTTCAAAGTAAATTAAGGTGGTAAACTCGAGCAAGTTCCGGTATTTACAAATTATAATAATGCAACTGATAGAACTTGGCGTAAGTTGTCAAACGATGTGTAGTCATACCTCTGCAGATTAGAAATATACAGCGTCTCGCTGTATTTGATACACGTCTGTGTCCACTAACAGTAATAAAACCGAGACCATTTTGATCGCCTACTTCTCTTTTTAGGCCGCCTTTGCCTCTCCATCTTCTTGATTTGTCCCTTCTTATACTGGCTGGGGTGGCACATGATCTAATGGCTGGGTTATGCAATGCGTGATCATAATTACAAGATGAAATAAAATCGTCTGAAACCGTTTGTTTTTTTATTTTTTTAACGGTTTTGTAATTTTTTCTCCATCGATTTTTTATCAAATAATTATATGCAATGAAAGGTCACATTATTCTCTGTAGTGTAAAACTATTTTGGTTAATGTCCGTCACTCTTCGCAAAGCGGATCAGTTATTTTTTGGGTATATCATAATAATCTTCCTGCCCTTGTCCCACGTTACTCTGGGACCAACCCCGAGTAACGTGGGTCGTTACGGGGTAACACGGTTTCTCCTTCCATTCTCCCCTGTCAATCATCACGCTATCACTCACTCTCTTCTCTTTCATTATCATGTATATAATTGTATTATTATCTTTCGTGTATTAGGTACAGTCTTTAGGTACCCAGGTACCATCACGGACGGCGTCTGACCAACTTTCGAGGTCGAAAAGTGGTCAGATATATTATCATAATTTTCAATTGAAATCCATCTATCTGTCCTTATCAACATCGATATTGGCTCACAACATTTTTGAAGCTGATAATTTACCGCAAAGGTAATTAAGTTCGATGACTTCTGTAGACTGACCTAACCTAATAAAAAAGGGAGGGCTAGCACAGAAAACTAAAAAGGGGGGCTAGCACAGGGACAGGCCAGGCAGGAGGCTAGCACAAGGACAGGCCATGACTGACCGGCCTGGGTTCGATTCCCAGATCGGGAAAAGAGTGATTGTTTTTTTTTTTTTTGGATTTTTGAATTTTTCTGTAGCAGCCCAGAGTCTGAATTAGTGCCCAGTTAATGGCAATAACTAAAAAGCCTAAGTCTAACCCATTAGTAATACATAGATATGTAAGTATAATAATAAATAATATTGGAGCATGCACAACCCTCACCTCACACAGACAGACTATACTCACAGACGTAACCAGGTTGCAAACATTATTCATCAAAAAAATAACACTCAAACTCAGTCTCATTCATCACTCCTTACTACAAGTACACACCACAATCTATACTAGAAAATGAACACAATAGACCAGACACCCTACAGGATAAAATAAAAAAAATCACTTACCTCATAGACATTGCAGTTCCTACCCATAACCTACAAAAAACGATAACTGAAAAAATAACTAGATATGCTGACCTTAAAGAAGAAGTTACAAGAATCTGGAGACAAGCAAAAGTATATATGTTATCCCTATAGTTCTCTCCACGACGGGTGTTATCCCGAACCATCTTCTCCGTAGCCTGAATTTAATAGATTTAGATGAATCCGTATAAATCAACCTACAAAATGCTGCCATTTTAAACACCTGCAGAATTGTTAGGAAATTCATGCAGTTAGAGGAAGAAAACACACCCTCATCTTAAATACACACCACATGCTGCATTTACATGACTCTGACTCATAAAATTTAGCTAAAACCAGCCTCAGAGCTGAGAAAAAGAACATTCCCGAAAATAATAATAACGCCGTATCTCTACGCTGACGTCATGGTGGGGCTTGCGCTCCACCGCCGTATCTCTACGTTAACGTCGTGGTGGGGCTTGCGCGCTCCAAAGTCTAGGTCTGTAGCGACCCCACGGACCCTATCTCCCGGGAGAAATCTTGTTCCTTATCTCTGGCTTGCCTTTATTGACCGGCTGGAGTGAACACTGATGAGGAACAGAGCTTCCACCTCATTCTTGCCTTAATTGGCCAGCTTGAGAGGAGATTCGCAAGAGCAAACATGCTCGGAGTAAGGAAGTATTCCTGTAAGTGCTCGTAGGGATCTTGACCATATTCCGGGATCTGGAATTGTTCTGAAAGCCGTGGAATACCTCTCCACTCCTCAAGCACCTCAGGACATGTTGCCCCCCTGTCGCTACGTCACTTTGTGCTAGCGACAGTTTTCGGGGGCCCATTATTGAGTGTGCAAGTAAGCCCCTTTCTTTTTTTTTTTTTTGGTTGTAAAATCTTCAAATGACTTCTCCCGCTCTGAGCGCGAGGGCGTGTCAGACTCTTACTGACTAAAACCCACCCGTGGTCCTTCTGTTGCCTGTGCAATGCTAGGGGGCCACGGTATCGGCAACCCCGGGGCCAGTCTCGCCCTGCGTTCGCAATAATCTCGTCCTGCTAGGTAAGTAAGTACATATACAGATAGATACTGAATTGTTAAAAAGTGTTATTTATTTTCAATTCATCAATTAACTACTTAATCAATTCCTCGAATTGTCCAAAAGTTAAAGATAATTATAATCCATCCGGTTTATCAACAATTAATAAATCATGACTCAAATTCTGATTATTAATTAATAGATAGATGAGGACTGATTTAAGGTTATTAGTGTCTGAGTACCTAAAATGGTTGTTGAGTAATTCAAATATATATTTTTTTTTATGTAGAAGTTACTTATCGATAAAATTATTAAAGAAACTATTAATTTGCGGCAGTGACTATTTTAGGAATCCATTCAATTCCAGTGGATTTTAAAACAATGATTTCTGTAGAACTTAGGTATGGTCAGCTTCTAAAGGCGATTGACATCTCGGACGTTCAAATCATATTTATTAAAAACAAAATAATCAAAATCGGAATAAATATTAAATGAGGAATCTTCAAGTCAAGTCTTAGCTTTACATGAAAAGCTGCAATAAGTGTATCGACCGAATAATTTTGTGTAGTAAGAAGAAATGTAGATTTAAAAAAAGTAATCGACTTTTGGTGCTAACCGTAAACTTAAAGCCCTAATCGCAGCTAATGTGCAGGCAGTATTCAATAAGTGTACTTCGTCTCGAAGATCGAACAACTTCATATCTAAGCAGTTTGAAAACAAAATCCCGTGAACGTGGTGACCACATCTGTTACCGCCCCGGTTTTATAGCAGCCAAGCGCTGCAAGCAGAAATAGTCCTTACGGTGTATAGATATGTACTTCTTCGATGGTACACTTTCTGTGCTGTGCCGCTCATTATTACAGTACCGCTCCGACGCGGCAAATAACTTGTCAAACAACGTAGGATTTTAAATCAAATGTGTTAAAGTCTATTTTATTATGGCTATACAGAATAGTGGACGGCTCGCCGGCCGCGAGCCGTTACACATTTGACATTCACACATTGCATTACATTGCATTACATTGCACATTACATTCATTGTCGCCACACACAAAAAAAAAAAAAAACTTTTACACTACTGTCCACTTAATAGCAATCATAATGAGTATAGTTAAGTTATATACACTCAAGGCTATTTAAGACCATATCTTGGACATCATCATTTGCTTAGCCTTTTTCCAACTATGTTGGGGTTGGCTTGCAGTCTAACTGGATGCAGCTGAAATCCAGCATTTTACATAGATCGACTGCCTGTCTGACCTCCACAACCCAGTTACTCGGTAACACGATCTTTGACAGTCTTTGCGGCGTCTTTGCTCTTACTGGCTACCCGCAAAGACTGTCAAAGATCTTTGAATGACAGTTGGGACTTGGGACCAATTAGGGAAGCGACCATGATTACATAACTGAGATTGTCTAGATTAATGGATTATATCTATTGGAAATGACCTAATAGTTTATCGCTTTTAATAGAAATATAGGGTATTATATAATCTCGATTAAAGTTAATAAATATGATAACTGCATGGCCACTGGTCATAGTCACTAAAAGCGCTATTGAGCAATCACCGATAGTTTTTTTTTTTTTTAAAGTTATTATATGTTATGTATGTTATACCTAACATGGTGGAGCAGTGCAAAAGCACACCATTTAACAATAAACAACTCTGTAACCACTGTCTCACAATAAAAATTCTTTGACTTTGACTTTGACTTTGCTTGCGAGCAATACGCGTCTTTGAAACTGTTCAAACCTCAGGCATCCAGTATTGATCGTTACTTTCTCTTCAAGATGGAGACTATCCTCAACTTAGTAATTCAAATTATTTCTAATTATATTATGTAATAAGACATTCATAAATTAAAGAGTCCTATATGTATATAGCCGTTTCTTTTCGTTATCTTCAATGTTAGACGTACCTATTGATAAGTCTATTTTTAGCCGCATAAATACTTTGCAAAACAAAGATAAACACTATAAATACATCGATTATCAAGTTAATTTCTTTTTTATCAGCCCTGAAACATTAATTAATGAACTTGGCCGCCTAATTTACTTCTGTAACGTAGGTTATGAATGAAGGCTAATTATCGGACACTTAGTTTTGTCAAAAGGATTAGCTATCGGTGGTCAAAGCAGTAAGGGAAAGAATTCGAAGAAATTCTGTCCGAAAGCAAAAGATTTTATCTATACGAGACGCACTGGTCATTTTTTTGCTGATAATTTAAAAAAGAATAGGTAAAATCGAAACAACTACTGAAGCGGTAAGCAAAGGGAGGTCACAGAATTTTTTTGTTTACGGATGAGAAAATAGAACATATAAATTATATTTTTAAATATTAGAATAAAAAATATAAAAACATTTAAAAATATAAAAAATAGTAGCCCACCGGTATCGGGAGCAGGGTCCAAGCTACCGGCGGTCAGGGCTCCAGAGAGAGGAACCTCCTAACAAAGCGAGCCGTGTCCAGGAGTACCGCTTTCTAGATCAAGCCCTTAATCCAGCTGCCCAACGAGAGCCTCCTTAGGTGTTGGTCGAGGCTCTTGGCAATTAAGCCATTGGCAGATACGACTATCGGCACAATGATCGCTGAGTCCACATCCCACATGTCGACAACCTCGCGAGCCAAGTCAAGATACTTAATTTGTTTATCTTTCTCGGCTTTCACGAGGTTCCCGTCATGCGGGACCGTTATGTCAATGATAATTGTGCGCCGCTCTCCTCGATCCACCACCACTATATCAGGCTTATTGGCAACAATAGTCCTGTCAGTGATGATGGATCGATCCCAGTACAATGTGATATTTCCATTTTCGAGAACTGGGTCGGGCGCATACCTGTAGTACGGTACTTCCGATTCCACAAGGCTGTATTTCAGAGCAAGTTGCTGGTGGATAATCCTGGCTACAAGATTGTGTCTATGCAAGTACTCTTCGTTAGCTAGACGAGAACACCCGGAGATAATGTGTCGGATTGATTCTCCCGGACGGTGGCATGCCCGACAGATGTCAATTATTATTATTTTTAGCAACATTTTAACAACCAAAATGATCGTATTTATGCTCTTTAGCTCTAAGGCAGCTTCCCAATTAGTCGACAGAGTGCAACGTGGGCATTATCCGACATCAGTGATGGTTTGGTGAGGTGTTAGCTATGAAGGAGTGACAGAGCCATATTTTTGTGAAAAGGTATCATAACATCGGCACAAGTGTATCAAGACACCATTCTTGAGAAGGTAGTTAAGCCCCGTAACAACACCATATTCAATAACCAAGTATGGTCCTTCCAACAAGACTCGGCGCCGGGTCATAAAGCTCGGTCCACGCAGTCTTGGTTGGAAGTGAACGTTTCGGACTTCATCAGAGCTGAAGACTGGCCGTCGTCTAGTCCCAATCTTAATCCGCTGGATTATGATTTATAATCATATGTATATGTATGGTCTGTTTTAGAGAGTACGGATTGCTCTAAACGCCATGATAATTTGGAGTCCCTAAAACAATCCATATGATTGGCAGTGAAGAATTTTCCCATGGAAAGAGTGCGTGCTTCTATTGATAACTGGCCTCAACGTTTAAAGGACTGTATTGCAGCCAATAGAGACCACTTCGAATAAGTTTTTTACATTTTATATTTCTCGACCTGAGATGCATAAGGTCGAATGTCGACATCAGAGTAAAATAACTTTAATAGTCAGCTGAAACCAGTATCTCGCGCTCTTTCTATGCATATAACAATCATAATTCTATCTCTTTTTGTTCTGATAATAATACAAATGCATAAGGTCGAATCTGTCGAATTTCCAAATTTATATTGTGGAATAAGGTTTAATAGCAACTACAGTATTTATGCTTAAAATTTTGGTTTAATTAGAAGGTCGAACATTGACTCCAGCTTTTATGCTTTTAAATTATTTTATGCGTAACGAAGGGACTATTTTATCATTCGACTTTATCCTACAAGGATTGTTGGTAAAAATAATACGTATTGTCAGATAGAACTTTATGCCTCTTGAAATTAAATAATCAGATGTCGTACCTTGAGATATAGTGTTATGCCTCGAAAATTTTATTTGTTTGGTTAAGGTCTACAAACATAATTAGTCCTTATGCCTTTAAAAAGTGCTACTTTATCGTTGTACAGAAATGCCTATGTGAAGAAGAAACACTATTCCATTGACTTCGTGACCGCATACCGACGCGATAGAATGAGATCGAATATTATACCGATATTGTGCCGAATTATTAGTGAATTTAATGACTTCTGATTTATTTCATTGCTTGTGGGTGAATTAGTGGTGACTATTGAAGGATTTTTAAGTACTTAATATACTAAGCAATGGATGGCGAAGATCAGGTGAGTACAAAACCTATAAATAGGTACCTACAGATTTTATATTGTCAAGTCGTTTGGTGTGGATTAGTGATATTTTATCGGTTATAGTAGGTACTCATTTAACTATGTTGTGAACTTAGGTGTATCTACGTTGTTTTTTTTGCAGGATGTTATGTTCACCCAATTACTCAATAAACGACGCAAACTAGTCAAGAAGTCATGAAGTCAATGCGTATATTTGAAAGTGCTTGTTTAGGTAAATACTTTTTCACCACTCCCGCACGAAAGAAGTGTCTTTCCTCTACGAAAACAGTGAGGAAAGTTGGTTTTTCCTCACTGCTTGAACAGTGAGGAAAGTTGGTTTTTCCTCACTGTTTGAACAGTGAGGAAAGTAATGCTCCCGTTCAGGAACTAACCTTGCTTGATTTTTTTAAGTTAAGTTTTAAAGATATTTTAAAATATAAAGAATTATTTTGATTTGCTTTGTGTCTATTTAATTTATTTACCTATGATGACTGAATACTTTCTTGCTGGTCGTGGTGAAAAGTTTTGTATGCAACATGTGAGCAAGTTCATTTGCTATTCGTTTTGTTGAGTCTTTCGCTTACTCAGGATTGAAATTTATAATCACTCGCTGCGCTCGTGATTCTATTTTTCAATCCTTCGTTCGCTCAAGACTCAAAATCAAAACTCATAGGAAAAACGAACTTTCCTCACATGTTGGATAAATAACTATTACTTACCTACTACTTCTTGTTTTATGAATGTAACCAATCAATCTGTCTAGCCTTTCTTCTAACATGTTGGATTCGGCTTCCAGTATAATAACTAACTGTACCTAGTTACACTATGCCTACAGAAATAAAAAAACAAATATTTTCATTTAATTTACTTAATTTATGTTGAAAATATTGGTTGTGCTTACGTAAAATAATATTATTATGTTGCAGATCCTGGCCAAGAATTTTCCGATTATGATAGTGATGATAGCGTTAAAGACAAGACTTACGAACCACATGTAGATCTTTCGGATGGCAGCTACGTCAGTGGTTCGCCAGAAAAAGTCTTAGTTCTATCGGGGTCTTTGAAGGTGAAAAGAAAACTTTCTTTTTCAGAAAAATCGCCTGAAAGGCAAGCTAAAGTGGCAAATAATGAACATAGGTATTAATTTAATCACTTTAGACGATCTGCTAGGTCCACGAAAAAAAATTATATCTGCAACTTCAGTTTTTAATGAAAGTCCTAAAGAAAACGACCGTTTCTTTGCTGCAATGACTCCACAAACAATCCCTACTGTATATTCGTCGGTAGATAACCTTAATGAATCTATGGTATTTGATCAAGGTAGTCCTAAAAGTACGAATTCCAATAATATGATGTTGATCCAAGTAAGGGCGAGTATATCTGCTAATAAGAATGATCACATTGAAAACCGTAATTTAACAGACAGAGACCATACTACAGGCTTTTTAATTGTACCCCATTTTGATGAAAGTGTTAATATTTCTGATACTACTATGAATGAAGATACAGTTAACTCGAACGGAATTATGGTCGCAGATATGAATGGGAATGTTTATATACCAGATGACCGACAAATAAGAAATAATGAAGACACACAGCAGATCGTTACAGCAGTCCCTTCAAAATCTAACACAATAAAGAAAGTTAAAAACGTAACTAAATGGAAAAGAGTTGCGGCTAAAATTGCAAGGCTAAAAGGTTCTCCCTATCATTCAACTGTAGCAAAAAAAACCCTGAAATAGACGGTCGTGAAATGAAACCTCCATGTAAGTGTAAATCTAAATGTTACGAAAAAGTGCCTAATGAAACAAGAATACAATTATTTAATGAATTTTGTAAAAAAATGTACCAGTTGGGATCAACGTCACAAAAAAACAAAAACACACAATGAGAACAACTGGGAACTTAGATACTGACCGAAGGAAGTTTACATACGAATATAGACTTATTGTAAATTCTAAGAGCGAAAAAATGTGCCGGAATATGTTTCTTAACAGGCTATCTATAGGAAAAAAGTGTTTTTCTGCTACTTTTGTATTTTTGTGTGTTTTGTTCGTGCAGAATAAACATATTTTCTTTCTTGTCTTAAAAAGTTTGTTAAGGTGAGTTTGGAGAAACAGCTCGATGGAGGGTTGGTAGCTCCAGATCAGAGGGGAAAGCATATTCCTGGTAATAAAACTTCAGATGTGGTAGTACAATCAGTGATAGATCATATTAACTTATATCCATGATAACATGGATATAAGCTAATATGATCTATCACTGATTAAACACTAACTACTATTCACGACAAAAGAGCGGACGAAATTTTTTGGGACCGGACTTGAATATCCCTACTATGTATAAACAGTATAAAGAGAGAATGGAATCTACAGAGATCCCTCCGAATTTGGTAGCCAAAGAATGGTTGTACCAAAACATTTTCAACACCAAATTCAATTTAAGCTTCAAACTACCGTCGGTCGATACTTGTGATGATTGCGATGCATTTGAGAGAAAGCTATTAGATGTTGTGGATGCAGAGCTGAAAAATAATATAGAAAAAGAAAAGGAAATTAATGCTAAGACTGCTGAAGAAAGATATAACTTGAAGAAAAATGTCAAAAAAGAAGCAGAATCAAGTTCAGGCGAAAATTAAATATTATAAAAAATTAAAACATTCCGAGAGTCAGGAAGATTTTCCTGAAGTGGATTAAATTCGTTTGTTTCCATTCTTTTTTTAGTTAAAATAACAAGTTTGAAAGTCATAATGTTTAAGTTTTTATTATTTTTTCAATTTTATTTAATTAACTCCGACCTTATGTACTTAATAATAATTCATTTAAATGCCTCATAAATAGATACATGATAAGATCGGACGTAACTAAATTTCTATTTTTGGCCAAACATATTGTTACATGTTTTAAAAAAGCTTAAAATACCCATTGAATTTACTAAAAAATTGCAGGCATAAAGTTGGATCAGTAAATATAATTAAAAGCATTCGTCGTTTAATGACTCTGTACAAGCATAAGGTTGGATGTAGCCAAATAATTGTTTTTGACTAATAACATATTTTTATTTTACTGTGACTGGTTTTATTACTATACTGATATAAAGGTAGATGACTTATCTAAAATGTTATACTATTTTTGTTAGCCTATTCGATAATAAACAAAAGTTTTGACACTATTTTGTCAATATTTTTCTTTTGGCTCTCCTCTAAACTTGTAAAATTCCACATCAGACCTAATGCGTATCAGGTCGAGATTTATGTATTGAACTAACACACTGTAAAAGTAATAAATATTATTTGCAATTAAAAAAAAAAACTTCGTGACAATATTTATGGCAAGACTAGTATAAGAGGAAGTCTAAAAGTGGCACCGGTAGCTGAAAGTTGTGTAGCAGTCGATAGTCTTGGTGTGATGCGGAGAGGAAAATTTCGTGAGGAAAACTTTGAGTATGAATGTGGATGGATATTATAAAAGTAGGTTTAGGGGCATGAGGAACAGGGTGTAAAGTTCACTCATCGACCATAGAAAACGGAGGATCCTCCGATCAGACGGGTGTTGTGTCTGGCGGGAAACTGCCCAGATGTTGATCTCGGATAGTCTTATATATCGTTCGCGCGGTAAACTCGAATTGCGCGATGCAGGATTTGTGTGACGTCATGTCTTTTGATGCGTAGTTCGTATGTGGCGGTGTAACCGCTACATCACACCCCTCCGGAGACCGAAGGACAATTGTGGGATGAGGGTTGTATTTTGCGATGCTTCATAGTGCCAGCTAAGGTTCCAGTGAGCTGGTATATGGCGGTGTAACCGCTACATAGGGGAAGATCAAAGAAACGATGGATGAACTGTGTGAAAGATATATGAAAGAGGGTGACTACTGAGATGACGACTAATAGAGAAGTATGGAAGAAAAAGTCAAGTTGCGTCGACCATAAATATATTGGGATAAAGGCAAAATAATGTTGATATCTGGTTGAAAACCGACGCGAAGTTCAGTATGGTTCAATCTCAGGATTGGCACAACCCACAAGCCGCAGCAGGTTCACTTCCTACGCGAAATAATTATTTTATTAATAGCCATATGACACCACTCGGGAGTGTAAATGTGGTGCTGTTCCACAAACAATGAGGCACCTCCATATCGTGTCCAGCGTGTCATGGTGCCTGCACGATGCAGGAGCTGATGGACGCTTCTGAAGGTGTCAAACTCATAGCTAAATTCTGGGCTGACTCTATTTAGATTTCCATTGACACGCTAAGAAGAAGAAGGACACACAAAAGACTGCCGGTTGCTTGTTCATATGATGGATTCTACCACCACTACCACCACTAGACCTGTGTCTGCAGGCACTCACACTTGTGCACTATAATATCTCCCGCGCCGAAGGCTGGTCTGGTCTTCGCTGGGATTGGTCGGCATAGCCGAAATTCAGTCTGAAAGACTATTATTATAATTATGATAGATAGGTAAGCGATCGTGTTAAAACAATACTGTGCTCCAAAACAAAAATAACTGAACTCAAAATGCTGGGCAGGACATGTCTGCCGCATGCTGGACAAACTGTGGGCACAAATAGCACAGAACTGGTGCCCGGAGACGGTGAGGCGGGGTCGCGGCTGACCACTTAGCGGGACGAACTGGATAGGTTCCGTCAAAACTGGAAGGAGGACGCGTGGGTTCGCGAACGATGGAAGATGGAAGGAGTGGAGGGAGGCCTTTACCCAGGAGTGAAAAGCGTTGGCTAGCAAAAAAAAAAACCGGCCAAGTGCGAGTCGGACTCGCGCACGAAGTGTTCCGTACCATTATCTATAAAAACGGCAAAAAAATCATGTCTGTTGTTTGGGAGCCCCCCTTAAATATTTATTTTATTCTGTTTTTAGTATTTGTTGTTAAAGTGGCAACAGAAACATCATCTGTGAAAATTTCAACTGTCTAACTATCACGGTTCATAAGATACAGCCTGGTGACAGACGGACGGACATACAGCGAAGTCTTAGTAATAGGGTTCCGTTTTTACCCTTTGGGTACAGAACCCTAAAAAAGGTAACTTTAAACAGTAAGTGGAAGAGGGGTTCTTGTATTCTTGTATAGGACGACGTTTCTCAACTAAAACAAAAAGAAAAGGTTCTTCAATAGGTAAATAATTATGTATTTCTATGGAAAATTATTTTCTTTAAAAGGTATGCCTGTCTTTTCCCAACTATGTTGGGGTCAGCTTCCAGTCTATACATACGAGTATTTTACATGTTGCGCTGCCTATCTGACCTCCATAACCCAGTTACTGGGTAACACGATACCCCTTGGTAAGACTGGTTGTCAGACTTTCGGACTTCTGACTACCTGTAACGACTGTCAAAGATCTACAAATATCAGCCGGGGCCAACGGCTTAACCTTGAAAATCGACCCGTGACGTTACTATTTAACCACTCTCCGCTCTCTGGAAGAAAAGATTGGGCAAGTCTTCACTTACCTATTATTTTTATAATTAACTATAGTTTTAACACTATAAAATTCCCGAAACAAGCTCAGCTCATCAGCCTCTCATTCGTCTGCCCGAGACGCACACAAGTGATCTAATATTTAAACACAATTTGGTGCAGGCTCTAACCCAATGCATATGAGATACCTTTCACAGTGAAGGGGGAAACTCTAGTAAATATTTATTAAAATTTCTGATTCCACTCGTAATTATAATTTGAATAGGAATTGTACCGACTTTTACTCAGATTGTGCTACATAATTTTTTGCTTACCGAAAAGAGAGATGTAAAATGTTTTACAATGCGTTTGTTCGAAAAGAGCGTTTCTAAGCAGCCAATTTGTGCGGTGTGTCACTTTTTTTCACTAGTGCTTATTACTTTTCTGTTTTAATTTAAAAAAAATAACTCCGTCGTCAGCCCGTCGCAAAGATTTATTATTTAAGTTTATTTTATTTTATTATATGATGATGATGACGATGGCGATGGCGATTATGATGGTCAAAGTCAGTTAAAGTCAAAGTGACTGACTTTGACTTTATACTTTGACTTTAACTGACTTTGACCATCATAAAGTCAAAATTCAATGTCAAAATGTCCATTTCAGTCAAAGTCAAAAAGTTGAAGTCAACGTCAAAGTCATGAATGCTGTTTATATCATTTTTAAACATCAGCCAATATGTCAGATGTTACACATCTTATGGGACTACTGTAAGACTCGCTCATTTTTTTATTTCCTCACACAATGCATACTCGTAGTAAAACGTATGATACACGTGCGTAAGATGGTTTCCGCACTAGTAGCATAAATAACTATTTCCTGAGAGCTTCAGTCAGCAGAAATATTTTGTTGAGCGCCACGAACAATGGATGTTTAAAAAATACAACGAGTACTAAAAAGCCGATAACAGACGATTCACTCGAGTGACGGTTCATT
The DNA here is from genome assembly GCA_963853775.1 of Xanthia togata. Classification (NCBI taxonomy): domain Eukaryota; kingdom Metazoa; phylum Arthropoda; class Insecta; order Lepidoptera; family Noctuidae; genus Xanthia; species Xanthia togata. The sequence continues at coordinate 3,368,732 of OY970801.1, forward strand.
TTTGTTAAATTTCACGTTCACATGACTCCGACAATATTATAAAGGAAAGAAAATTTCATTTCTCCTATCATTTAATTTTTCTATCACTAGGTAGGCGAATGTAAAATTCCAACTGCCGAAATCCAACATCATTGCAATTGGAACGCTTCAGTAATGAATTAATTTTCTGTTTTGATAAAAAAAAATAGTACAGACGTTTTACTTCGAATGAAAGGCAAAAATGAACAAAAAGTGAAGCGTTTGCGCCCAGACCGATAACATAAAAAAAAAAAATACGAGATCGACGTTTCGTATTCCCCATTTTTCTCCTCGAAAACTGAGCCGATTTAATTATTTTTTATGTTAAATTTTTAAGAAAGAGTATGTCTAGGTTCCTATCATTTTCTTTTATGTTAAAAACTTTTCGAATTTGTGTGGTAGTCCTCCAATCACGGCGGTAAAAAAGTATTTTCTTTACCAATAAGTTGCTGAAAAAAGGAAATAGCAGGGACGTGTCTACAGCAGACCATGATTTTATGAAAAAAAAAAAAAAAATCTCTAGAGGCAGAAAACAGGGGAATAAATTTTTATGGAGAATCAAAGTCAAAGTCAAAGTCAAATAATTTATTTCAATTAGGCACAAAAAAGGCACTTTTGAACGTCAAACTTTACAAAAAATAATATAACTGATTCTAGTCGCCCATTCCAAAAGGTAGTTTTCGTATGGAGAAGAATGGGCAAGAAACTCCACCGTTACTCTTTCCGAATTAATTTAATCGCAGGCCCTGTTCCCTTTTAAGGCGGAAGCGTCAGGGTAGCCCGCGACTGTTTTGCAATTTGCAGGTCAGTATCAATACCGTAATTACATAATACATTATCAATCGGAATTTTAATCGTTTGAAACAAATTGCTAATACATTGCTTCATAAGTTTGAAAAAAAATCTGCTATGTAACGTAAATTCAGCAATGAATGTTGTTGAACTGTCAAACTGAAACAATTTTGTGGTAATTGTTTACGAAAATGTTTTGCGTAATTCGATAGTAGGTTGTATGTTTATCTAAATATGATTCGAAAATAATATATACCTACTTACATTCCTGCTATACCTATAGTATCATGCAACGCAGTTTTACACTTTTTAAATTGTATTATTTCCTATTACTTTTTTTTTTTCTTTCTACTTGTGTGCCTTTTAGTCTGTGCCAAATAAATGTATTTTCTTTCTTTCTGTTCTTTACTTACATTTCTTGTTTGAGATAGAAAACATAATACCCAACTCTTAAACGTTGCTGTATTAAATAAAATCTTAATACAAAATATGTTGTGCTCGCGTCGCGTCTTCGTAAGCTTAGTTTTAGGCACATTTCAACAGGATTTTTTCAAAAAAAAAATCTCGCATTCAATCAATCATCTATGCTTTTCCCAACTATGTTGGGGTCGGCTTCCAAACTAACCGAATGCAGTTGATTACCAGTATTTTACATGGAGTGCCTATCTGTCTTCCACAAACCAGTTAAAAAAAACTCGCAGTATCATCAAGAAATAGATTGTAACGTCAGGGGACTGGGATGATCTTACAATAAAGTAGGTATTTCTATTTACATAACCGGATCAGATCAGTACAAGCAATTGCGATTGTCTGCGAGAGCGAGGATGTGACCTAATGGCCGCGTGTCCAGCGAGAGTGATACTTCCGCTATAACATAACAAATTGAGTCCAGCATAGGTTGGTAAAGGAAATAGTACCTATGTGTAGTATTATGAAAAATAAGACTGCTTCATTTCTTGACACGGAATCGAAAGTATTGGCAGCCATTAAACACCCGAATAATGACTACACTAATAAAATAATAAGTATTATAAAGATAAAATATTTGTATTTTTGTTTTTGTTTGCTAAAACAAAAACTACTGGACTGATTTTAAAAATTCTGTCATCAGTAGAATCCTATATTATCACTGAGTAACATAAGCTTTAATTTATAAAGATATCACGCGGGCGAAGCAGCTGGCGGAAGCTAGTTTACAATAAAAAAATTAAAAAAACGAGTGGTAGGTACTTTGAGTAAAAAGAAGAAAGTTTTCTTTCTGATGTGACCTTTCAGCCATGTCAAGGAGGGAATAATTTCTCGAAAAGTACGAAGTTGATAGACATAGGGACTTTGAAAATGTTGAACGTTGCTAATCCTACATATATATGACAAAGCGCCGGTATTCCTCAGTGGAGTAGGTAGAGAATTATTAGAAACGCATTTATAGTACCTACACACCTATATTTCTCCAGTAATGTTAAGTACATAAGTACGTAATGTATAACTCCTATTATTGTATGTAATGGTCGCATTCATTGTTATTAACTGGGGCACAAATTAAATCCAGGGTGCAACTTAGAAAAAACCTAGTTACCTACACTTTATTGTAGGCTTAATATAGACTGTAGATTAATAGGCCATTTTCTATTTTGTTAAGTACTTGGTACTTGTTAACTGGCTTACGCATACACTGTCCTCCCATACCGTAAAAGCCATTAATTTTTAAAAGAGTAGCCGTTGAGTTTCTTGCCGGCTCTTCTCCATAGGGAACGACCAATCGGAACCGTGCACCTAGCTTCTGATGTTTCATAAGTGCCCATTTAGGTTTATATGTAATAAATTATTTGATTTGTACAACCGGAAATCGTCCCTGAGCCCTGTACCCGAACTGCTGAACAGTTGCGCTTGCCACCACGTGACCAACGAGACAGTTATAAGTATGGCGAAGAGTCACACAAAGTTTTTCTTAGGGCGAACAGATATCTCAAGGTCTAGAGGTACCTACTATCCGCTTATTTATCCTTCCATAAAAACTTTTATGTGTAATTTCATGTAAATATTTAGGTTCTACGATAGCGAAACTGATGACCTAGATACAACGAATGCCATATTTAACCTTAATCCCAAGTATTTGCCGAGTATTACTTTTATTACACTTTTTTTTAACCTAAATACTCGAAATATATTTCAGTACATTATTTATACAAGACAGAAAGTTGATAAGATAGGTAGTATATTATTCTCCGCCAAGGGTATAAGTAGTTATACCTAGACATAACCTGTCTCACGACAAGACAAAGGCCTCCCTCTTGTCTCAAAGAGAATTAAGGCTTATAAGTAGATACTAAAAAGGACAGTAAAATCTTTTTTAGCTAGTAAAGCATATGATGATGGAATGAATTTTTAAAGGACTCATTTTAAATTGACATGCTCTTTTATAAATTAATTGAATCCGGAAATGTATGTAATGTAATAATTATGTTTGTATTGAATATTTAGGACCTACATTGACAATTATTATGTTTTTTTATTATTGATAATTGAATATTATTTGACAATTTTGTATATGAATTAATTATGAATCAATCAATTTCGTTTTATTTGTTATTTTTTTTAATTCTAATTTTGTTTAATATTTGCACACCATGACAATATGGTAAACATGTTAGCACAACTCCATGTACTTATTACACCTTGCATGCATTTTTTATAATTGTATGTACACACATGTTTGAGCAAATAAAGTTATCTGAAGCTACTACTGCATTAATTCCAAGAGTTAATAAAGAAATAATTTGTTGATTTGAAGGACTTGGGTGCCATGGAAATGTCTTTCAAACTGTTTCTCCTTCCTTCTAACCATTTGGATTGTGATAGAGGCTATCCAAATCTGGACTTTTCAAAACTACATATGTAACTAAAGGCTAAATTGCCAACACACAATAAGCAAGCGTGATAATCTATGTTCTTTACTTCTCACTCACACAGAAATTATGCTCTGCGGGAGAGGCCGAAATATAAACCAAAATTGTGTTTTCTTCACCAAGAAAACCTCTTTTTATATGTAATTTAACTGACCTAATTCCACTTAAATACTCATATTTTCATCAACCAAAATCAGGGCACAATGCAGTATATCTATTCATCTGCTCAAGCATCCTTTAGCCAAGTTATTCTAGACCGATAAGACCAGATTTCCTGGCGATTATATCTTATGGCCGAGGGGACGAGATGTATTATCTATTTGTGTAGATGCAGATATGACACGGCTGGATGGATGACCGGGATTTTTAATAAAGACGGCATCTTAATGCAGTTTCATTGGAAGAAAATTTAAACATTATTTAGGTATTTATTTATTGAAGTATGTTGACACAAAACACTTAATAGAGAAAAATACATAGAGATAGAAGAGCACAAAGGTACTGCTAATTTCAACAGTTTCTTTTTTTACCGCAACGGGGAAACTCTCGACCTGCATCTCCCCTGATGGTAAGTGATGATCAGGCCGAAGGTAAAAGCGAGCTTCAACCAGATTCCTCAACCATAGAAGAACTGGCTATCTATTACCTCTAACTGCCGAAACACAACAATTCTGTTAACATTGTTGTTATGGCGACAGACTTAGATAAGATGGTGATATCTAGCCAGAAGGACTTAGAACAAGTCCTACCACCAACCAAACCGAGCAGAAAATGATGCCTGGGAATCGAACCCGGACGTCCGAGTCTGAGAAAGAAGATCTAACCAGTAGACCACAAAGTCAAAAAAATATTCCAGCTGACCTGCGATAGGAGAGTTTGATAGGAAGAAAACAAACATAGTGTGTCAATACAGGAAATGATGTTTGATTTTAAGATACATGGGAACATTGACTGCCTAAGTGTTTTAATTGGATGCTGCCAGGATCATATAATAGGTCTTTGTAATCTCCAATTACCTATGTAATTGGAGATTCTATAACCAGCATTTTCAGATTTAATTATCTGTGGATTGGCGCGCAATTCGAAATTCAAATGAATTTTATTCGAAAAACCTGTTAATTTAATTTCAAATTCAGTCATTTATTTTTAGATAGTTTTTTGTTTTTTGTGACATTGTGGTAGTTTTTGGCGCCATGAATAAACTGAAAATTCGTACAATTTTCGAATATGAGTTCCTACGTGGAAATACCGCTGCGCAAACAACACGAAACATTAACGACGTGTACGGGCCTAACACTGCTTGCATAAACACGGTCCATTATTGGTTAAATCGTATTAAATCTGGAAATTTTGAGTTGAAGAACGAGCCTCGCGGTCGGCCGGTAACCATTGTCGACAACGACGAATTGAAGGCGATAGTGGAAGCGGATCCTACTCAATCTACGGCTGAGCTTGCTGCGGGCCTTGGAGTTAGTGTCAAAACAACATTAAAGCACTTGCGTCAAATCGAAAAGATAAAAAAGCTAGATAAGTGGGTGCCACACGAACTAAGCGACCAACAGCGAGATTTATGCATCGAAGTATTCATAGCACTACTGAATCGGCATAGAAACGAGGCAGTTCTTAATCGAATTGTTACCTACGATGAAAAGTGGATCCTGTACGACAACCGTAAGCGTTCGTCTCAGTGGGTGGAATCTTTTTTTTAGCGCACTGATTAGGTGCTGTACCCGGGACAGCACCTAATCAGTGCGCTAAAAAAAAGATTACTCATAGGAAGATGATGGTGACTGTCTGGTGGACCAGTGCCGGACTTGTACATCACAGGTTCTTACCGAATGGCACAACAGTTACGGCAGATGTCTATTGCCAAGAATTGCAAACAATGATGGAGAAGCTCGTAATTCAACAACCAAGACTAGTCAATCGCTCTTCCCCATTGCTTCTCCACGCCAACGCGCGAGTTCACACTTCACGACAGACCATCGCAAAGCTACAAGAGTTACAGCTGGAAGCTCTCCGTCACCCACCGTACTCACCGGACCTTGCCTCAACAGATTTCTACTTTTTTCAAAATTTAGACAATTTTTTAAGTGGGAAAAAATTCAACACCCGAGAAGCAGTACAAAACGCTTTCGCTGACTTCATCGCGCCTCCCGTCCGGCAGACTTCTACAGTAAAGGGATAAACAAACTGCCATCAAAATGGCAAAATTGTATAGATAATTTGGGCCAGTACTTTGATTATCTGATTTTTTTTTTTTTTTTTTATCTTTTAAAATTATCATACAAATCTCCAATTTCATAGGTAAAGACCTAATAGTTGTAAAACATTTGATGCTGTTCTACGAAAGTTTTATTGGGCTAAAAAAGATATAGGTAACAACAATATGGTGGTGCCCGCAAATGCCCCAATGGTAGATTGTGGCCCATTCACTATCACAAACAGGAGGCCTCAGTTATAGCATTGGGAAAAGAATAGAAAGATTATGTTATGTATCAATTTACAAGCTCAGTCATTAATAATATCTTCCTAAATATAGGGAACGTATCTTGATTCTCGTGGCATTTTCTCAACTATTAACAATGACGATTATCTTTCATTTGTTTTGAAAACATTATCTTTAAGTTCAACGATGAGACTAATGGCATCTCATTCAAGATTATAACGTGCTGAGGAGCAGTGTCCAAGTTTTCCACAGTGCCAATATGTTAAGGATTGTCTGCTTTTTACCGTTATTAGGTATGTACCTACTTTGGTTTTTGTACTTTACTTTGTTGAGCGTTGTCGAAAGGATTTTTTGTTTCGAGTGATTTGGTAAAAAATATTAATTTGAGGATATGAATTGGAAAAACGCAATAGTTATAATATCTCCAGACATCGCTTGTTGGAGCATCCAAAGTGTCTGTACACGTGCACTTTTGAGAACTATAAAAATGCCAATGATGCCGCGACTAATGTAAGCCTGAGAACATACCTAAATTATCGCCTCGAACTCAAAAAAGTAGAAGAATCTTTGCGTAAAAGAGAAAGACAAAAAGAGATGGTAAATTATGATTTGCTGGTGGACGTATTACGGCTACAAATCGGGTGAATGTGAAATGAACGTTAACTTAAGAAAGCAGGATTGACTCGCGTTTGACTACTATCGCACCAAAGTGAGCGATGATGCAGTCGAAGATAGTGCACGCTTGCTAATATCGTATTAACAGGACACTTGAAAAAACTTCCATGTTATAACCATCCCGTAATACAGTCTCGCAAAGAATTCTCAAAATCACAAAATAACTGTACAGCGCACAATGAGTTTGCTAAGTAATGATTTCGATATACCTACATAAAATTGTTGATTAGAATAATACCAATAACTCAATCGTATGCGTAACGTATCTTATTGTTTACAAGTTTACCTGTTTACAAGTACCTACATATGATATCATTGTTTTGGACAGCGTTAGTCTACGTGAAATTACTTACTTAAAATTGTGAGCCAACAGCATGTTTAAATGAGCCATAGGTTGGGGTAGAGAGAGTACAGAATATCGGAAACCGAAAACTTTAATCATCCTTTTATTCAGTTTCTTATTCATGACATTCCAAAACTCTATTTGATGATGTACGTCACACAGCTGATAGAACTGGGCTGGCAACATCTGTCGCATGCCAGAGGAGCAAACCACACAGTGGGTGTGGTGACTTGGTTTAGGTTAGGTATGTACCATCGAAGTAGTTCATATCTATACACCGTAAGGACTATTTCTGCTTGCTGCGCTCGGCCGCTATAGAACCGGGGCGGTGTGATCATCGTGTTCACGGGATTTTGTTTTCAAACTGCTTAGATATGAAGTTTTTCGATTGTACAATTAAACACTGTTTCCAATATTACTGCGTTAGGCATGCTATCACTATGGCCGCTCGGACAAGACTGCGAGCGCGGCGCAAACGCAACGCCCCGCACTCCATTTACTACTTCCGTGCAACCCTCACCGGGTTGTGCGGTAAAGGGAGCATAACTTATTTATTAGACGTCACATCTCTTCTTTACGGAATATAAAATAAACAATAATACAATTATTTGCTTCTAGAATCAATGGCTGACAATATTAACACATTTACTGATCATCAAGTTAATTTCTGACATACCTATATAAATCTGTTACAATCATACGTCATCTAGTCTATTGTCTACATTTCTGTAAATAGTTAGTTTGTGAATCAAATTCATTACTCGGAATCACAGTTCCTGATTGATGGACCGTTCATTTACCATCTACTTTCGTTAAATGAATAACGTTTCTACGTGATGTCCGTCCTGTAGTATCATCTTGTACCTAACATATTTTTTGAGATTTATCATTAAATTGTGAAGTTAATTTGTTTTCTTTAATCATATGATTTTACTAAACTGAGTACTAATTTGTTTTGTCCGTAATGCTAAATTTTCAGGTACCTAATTATATCGTGATTTTCGCAATAAAAAACCTTAGACAGGTCGCAGAAGATACCTTCTAGTTCGGAGAGTGATAAAATGTGTTTTAATAAGGTTTTGTAACGCCAGTGTCGTCAATCATAAAGTCAATGAATGCGTGTTGCGTGTTACAGTATGGTTTGGCCAAAGGACGTCCTTTGGCCAAACCATACTGTTGTTCGTGAAGGATTTTATTCGTGTTAAACGATTGAGTTTTGATTAAGCACTACCTTTTGAAACAGCGTGCTGACAACCGGCAACACGGATACGGGTCTATAATTATTAGTGTATTTTCTATCCCCGGATTTGAAAAGTGGTATTACCTTACTGTAATTAATTAAATCCAGGAAGACTCCTTGATCCACACACAAATTAAGTTTTAAGGCTAATTATAGCGGTATTATCTCAATTATGGACTATTGGCTACGATATTGTCTGCTGATTTAACCTTTTTATGGCTTTAGCTGCTTTACAAGTGTACTATAAGTTGTACCTACCTACTTATTAAAAGTTTCTGTGTTAATAATAAAGCTAGTGTTGTAAAATACAACACTAGCTTTATTATCATGACTACTCACTTTTTATGTACCTACCGTTTGTAATATGTCTGTACTAACATAGTTTGTAAGATGTTTTTTGTAACTAACAATTATGGACTTTGTTTGAATAAATAAATAAATAATAATTATTATTATTCATTCAACTCATGCTATTACAGAAAATAATAATTCTGAAATAACTCAAGGTATTTTTTACTACAATCATTTTGGAATTTATTTCAGAATTTTTCAAGCCTAAGAATATTTTTTTGCGCTATTACTTGCGCTTTTTGCGTATTTATGGTTCAACAATTTTTTTTATAGCAACAGTATTTTGAAAAATTAAATAATGTTCCAATAATTATGTAACCATTTACATGTAATTATTGGAACATTATTTCTTTTTATTTGCTTAATTCGTCATCTAAACAAGCATTTTTTTTAGAAAACATCATTTTGGTTTTCAAGCAGCAGCTTGATATTGTCATTTTGTAGATGTTATATGATTATTCTTTTTCATTATTTTTTATTAATGAGGAAATTAATTATTTATATAATATATTTAGTATATATTTATTTGACTTCTTATATATTATGCTAGTTTCTAATATTATAATTTTATTCATCAAAAATATTGATTAAGGTACGTATTTTATTATGATGAGTTCTCCGAGTCTTGACTCCTATGAGTTCTTTGAGTATTTTGAGTCCTATGTCTTATGTAAATTTTGTACATACATGACATAACATGAGCTCTGCATATTTATTATCAGACTTGAGTCTCTAAAAACAACTGAGCCTTTAAAGAGAATTCAAGTCTTTGTTGTAAGCCTTTATTTCTTATTTCAACAGTACGGCTCGACACGACTTAGGACCCCAGTTTCTTGAAATTCTACAAACAGATGGAAAAGTCTCCTAGTCTCGAGTTTAATTGCCCAGACACTAAATAAAACTAAGGGCTGATAGTTTCGCCCCAGGACCCGACGGCTTACCTAGGAAAGCCTGGGTCCTGGCCTTGGAGGCTCTCGGGCCTCGCCTAAGAGGGTTCCTAAGCGCATGTTTGGAGAGGGGCCAGTTCCCACTTCGTTGGAAGATGGGGAAACTGGTCCTCATCAAGAAGCCGGGGCGCCCTGCGGACTCTCCGTCCGCTTATCGGCCCATCGTGCTGCTCGACGAGGTAGGCAAGCTCTTTGAAAGAGTCATTGCAGACCGCCTCGTCGGGTGGCTGGTGCGGGTGGGCCCGGATTTGGCGGAGAGCTAGTTTGCTTTCCGCAGGGTGCGCTCTACGATGGACGCCATCATGCGCGTGCGAGCTCTCACGACGGGGGATGCTGTGGCCCGGGGTGGGGTCGTCTTGGCGGTGTCTCTAGACATCGCCAACGCTTTCAATACCCTACCTTGGAGTTGCATCAGGTAGGCACTCCGGTATCACCGGACCGACCTACCTCTGTCGTGTGGTCGAGACCTATTTGACGGACATGGCCGTCATCTACCCCGGTCACCAGGGAGAATGGAACAGGCAACAGATGTCGTGGCTTAAATCCAATGCCGCGTGAAACTTCTACCGCAACCCTCACCATAGCACGCATAACTTATTTATTAGACGTCACAGTGGGTCCCAAACATCAGCGAACGACAATGCGGCAGGAGGTGAAAGCAGAACGAACCCGACTCTTTTCATAATGATTGGCGGCAGCAGTAGATAGGGATAAATGGAGGGGAGGGGGATATGTGAAAGGAGGGAAGGGAGGTCTTTGCCCTGCAGTGGGACATAAACGGCTGATAATAAAGTTTAAATAAGTCCATTTCAACCCCTCTGTCCCCGAATGAGGTTAACGATTTTCGATTACAATAGATTTTGAAAATAAAACCCAACCTGACGGATTTTGTGATTTCAGAAATCGCGACAGCGGCGTACATATCAGCGGCTTCTACAACGAGTACCATAGAGACTATCATAGATTATGAACCAGAATGGACTTATGATGGTAAGAATCCATTTTCTACTTACATTTTATTGATTTCGTAAACGATTACGACTACTCTGTTTCATTTTGAAATTTCAACAACATTCATTGCGTTATTTATGTTGTTGATCAGATTTCTTTTTCAAACTTAATAAGCAATGGATTAGCAATCTGTTGCAAAACGATTCAAATTCTGATTGATCGTGTATTACGCAATTAGGGTAGTGATTTCTGGCTATTGGCCGCGGCAATCAATGAGGATTTTAGAACAGTCAACTTTCTTTCGTTCAACTTTCATTACTTGTTTGATAATCAACTCATATCCTGCTGAAATAAGACGTAGGTACTTACATAATAGTTTGCTACCTAATGCTGGTACAGATTTCTGAAACGTTAAATTAAATATAACACAATTAAGCTGTTATAATTTGAACGTCATATCATGTAACAAACATTTCATGTTATTTTTAACCAATCTGTACCCGGCTACTTAATAGTCCCAATTTTGTTGGGCCGCGTTTACATCAAAGTGTATGGGTGGAAGGGACGTGTGGGTCTATCTGGCAGGCCCCAACGAGATTTATCAACAGGTGATAGGATTACATAAGGACATTATTTTGTACCTATAGAAAATAAATAAGATATAATTTGTACCTGGTCAGTTTATGATTAAATGACGTTTATACGAAGTGTCTTGCTAGCGGGCCCCTTATGATTATTTTTATTGATATTATACTTTCAGATCGCCCAGTAGTGCTCGGAGTTAGAAACTATTATGTACCTTACAAACCCAAAATTTCAACTTTCTGTGAGCTTATACTTTATAAGATATTCGTTAATTAGGCAAACGACCAGCCAGCGGGCCCCTTTTTTAAATACTACTCTTTTATATCATACAATAGCTTTAGGAGCTTGATACTATTATGTACCTTACAAATCCAAAAATTTCAAGTTTCTGTGAGCTATACTTTAGAAGATATTCGTTACTTAGACAAACGTCCAGCCAGCGGGCCCCTTTTTAAAATACTACTCTTTTATATCATACAATAGCATTAGGAGCTTGATACTATTATGTACCTTACAAATCCAATATTTCGACTTTCTGTGAGCTATACTTTTGAAGATATTCGTTACTTAGACAAACGTCCTACCAGAGCGGGCCCTTTTTTTAAATACTACTCTATTAAATCATACAATAGAATAAGGATCTTGATACTATTATGTACCTTACATAACCAAAATTTCGACTTTCTGTGAGCTATACTTTAGAAGATATTCGTTATATAAAAAAGTATTCAACCAAAACGGACCCAGTTAAATTTGCGTTTGCCTACGTACATTGCATTACTAAATAATTTTTATGTTTGCGGATTTTTTTACAGGAAAAAGACAAAATAAGTATTAATTTGCTGTAATGTAATAAATACTTAGTAAGTATCGTAACATAAATGTGTCTAGTTTGTGTTCATTTTGTAGGCAACTTATAAACAATTTACGAGGGTACTTGTGAAGTTTTAGACTTAAGAGTAGTATTTAAAAAAAGGGCCCGCTGGTTGGACATTTGTCTAAGTAATGAATATCTTCGAAAGGATAGCTCACAGAAAGTCGAAATTTTTGGATTTGTAAGGTACATAATAGTTTCAAGCTCCTAAAGCTATTGTATGATATAAAAGAGTAGTATTTAAAAAAGGGGCCCGCTGGCTGGACGTTTGTCTAAGTAACGAATATCTTCTAAAGTATAGCTCACAGAAACTTGAATTTTTTGGATTTGTAAGGTACATAATAGTATCAAGCTCCTAATGCTATTGTATGATATAAAAGAGTAGTATTTAAAAAAGGGGCCCGCTGGCTGGACGTTTGTCTAAGTAACGAATATCTTCTAAAGTATAGCTCACAGAAACTTGAATTTTTTGGATTTGTAAGGTACATAATAGTATCAAGCTCCTAATGCTATTGTATGATATAAAAGAGTAGAATTTAAAAAAGGGGCCCGCTGGCTGGTCGTTTGACTAATTAACGAATATCTTCTAAAGTATAAGCTCACAGAAAGTCGAAATTTTGGGTTTGTAAGGTACATAATAGTTTCTAACTCCGAGCACTACTGGGCGATCTGAAAGTATAATAACAATAAAAATAATCATAAGGGGCCCGCTAGCAAGACACTTTATAGAAACGTCATTTAATCAAAAACTGTCCAGGTACAAATTATATCTTATTTATTTTCTATAGGTACAAAATACTGTCCTTATGTAAACCTATCACCTGTTGATAAATCTCGTTGGGGCCTGCCAGATAGACCCACACGGAAGGGACATCGACGCGAAAACTGATACCATGGATTCAGTACATGATTCTGAACCCCCCTGAGTTGAAAGTTTTCGTCGGAACAGCAGATTTTTTTTAAAAATAATCTACGAAAAAATCCGATAATCGTATAGTCGGTATAATTCTATATAATCGGTCACCAACTGTGAGTGTCCAATAGAAAATGTATGCAAAAACAACTTCAGCCAACCTTTCTTGACTGTCTTTAGTTTTTCCCAAATTATTACTGATCAGATCACAGTTGGCGACTGACTATTTTTATTTATTTATTTAGGTTAGCTGTAACGGCTAGGGCTGCACAGGTTAGGCTGCGCAGGCCGTAAAGTGATAGTTAGTAGTTAGTTGTGAGAATTAAAACAGTAAAAAAGGTTAATACATATATTGATAAAAGTAACACGGCTAGGTCGCGGGTAAGGTCCTAAACACTGTCAACGTTCTGAGCACTTGCACACTTTAAGAGAGGTAGGGTACCGTCCTTGGCTACACGTGGCAGACGTGGGGGGCCTGTCACAGGCTCGCCGCAGAGGCACGTGGCAGACGTGGCCGCGGAGGTAGCTAGCGGCGGTAGCACGTGGAAGCCGCCTGTCAGCACAGGTCAGAGGCCTATCAGCACAGGTCACAGGCCTGTCAGCACAGACACGTGGCGGCACCGGTTGTCAGCACAACTGGTATGTAGGTGGCGTGCAGTATTGCGACGCTCAGCAGCAGGATTGTGTAATGGGTCCTGCCCTCAGCCCGCACATGGAACCCTGGAAGCGCCATAGGGAGCGCGTGTTAGATGCGGTGGAAGACAGCAGCAAGCCGCATGCGATGTGCCAGCTTCTTCCCCTTTACAAGCCAAGGAACGGTGTGGGAAGCATAGTAAGTAGGCGCTCAGCACATCGCAGCGGTTTACAGGCAGAGAGTTTGCAAACAGCGTGGTGCATTGACAGATGCCAAGATTAGGTTAAGTATGCGAGCACGCGTGCACAAAATACAAAGTAACGTGATCCTAGCAGATGGATCACTAACAATAGCACAGCAGGGCACTACACCACCTTGATGCAGCAGCAGTACATATAAATTACCATTACCAGTGCGCTGGATAACTAGGCCGCGTGTCCGACAATGACACGCGAAATCGAATATCACTTATGTGGTAAAATCAATATAGGTTATCCAGCGCAGAGGGTCTGGTATTATTACCAAACTAATGTGGAACTCACCCTAGGTCGGGGCACACAGGATTTCGAGGAACAGGGAATAATATTCACCAGTTCTGCAAGCGGAGACGAAATGACCGAGAGTCTCCGGAAGATTAGTGTTGTACCCACAGAGTACATTTTTATATTGGTTGTACCCCGATTTTAGAGATGTGATTAGTAGTTTACTAATTGTGATTTTTCAGCAACACTCGACTATTATTAGTTGTGAATCCTCACAACGCTACATAGCCAACAATAGTTTACACAATACATTTAAAATAAATTTCTTAATACTACGTTTATAAGTGGAACAATTACTTATAGGCTAACACAACATGCACCAAATATGGTTTTACATAGTATAAAAACCAAAGGAAATTTAAAATTTAAGTTTTACATTAATTCTTGATAATAACATAATATTACCAAGAATTATCTTACATTACTTGAAAAAAAAAAAAACTTAAATTTTTATTTTAGAAATAAAATAATACTTAGCAAAAATAGTATTCTAAATATAAAGAAATAATAAAACAGATTGATAACAATAACATTAAGTAATTAAAATAATAACTAATAAAAATAATAATAAAATCTCACAATTCAATTTAAATAAGTACAAAAAGAAAAATATATATATAATTAACATTATACCTACGCCTGGTGTGAAAGATCCGAGATCGAGAAGAGAGAATAAGGAACCTGAACAGATTTTTTATGATATTCTCTTCCAGATGAATTAACCAACACTTATCCATTGCTGGTAAAACAGGCAACATAAATATCTTAATTTCGTCGACAGAAATAAAAACTATACGTAATGTCCAAAGGAATTCTTGGAATGTAATTACTCGTACCTACATTGTCGTATGGCGGTAATTCAAGTTCTTGATCAACTTTAGTGCCGGTGCTCCGTATCAGGAGTTTTATAGTGCGCGGTAATTATAACCGTTATTAAACTTTTGTAATTCAAGGTGATGGTGTAACACTATTAAATTTAATGTATTCGGCTTAGTTTATCGATCGCAAGAACATTTTTCACTTTCCAGTGGCGATCGTTAGGAATTCAGGATCATTTTCTCCAATGTATCTAAAAGTGTTACTTTACCTGTTAGATCCGACTCTGAGGTGCTAACAGCAACGTCATGGATTTACATTTCGGGGCTTTCCGTCAGGAACTCAGGGTCTCAGGATTATTTTCTGCAACGTAGGTAGGAGTACCCCAAACCTCCTCCCTTAACACTAATAAACTGTCCCGTTGTTCTCGTGGTCGCAAGAGCAACTGCTGAGCGTGGGATCCTGGGTTCGATTCCCAGGTCGGGAAAAGTCTGCCGGGGTTGCGGGAAAGTCCGAAAGGGATACCGTGGCCCCCTGGCATTGCACAGGCAAGAGAAGGAACACGGGTGGGTTTTAGTCAGTAAGAGTCTGACACGCCCTCCCGCTCCACCCAGAGCGGGAGGAGTCATTTGATGACTTCCCACCCAAAAAAAAAGAAAAAAAAAAAAAAGGTCGGGAAAAGTGTTATTGGGTTTTACCATAAGGAATTCCTTAGTAGCAGCCCGGAGTTTGGAAGTCGGTGGTGTGAAGCCCCGTGTCTCGGATAGCACGTAAAGCCGTTGGTTCTGCGCCTGATCTCTCTCCGGTCGTGTCGGATTGCCGTCCCATCGACCTATGAGAGTAATGGAACAGAGAGTGCACCTGTGTTTGCGCACACACTCTTGCACTAGAATAACAAATTGGGGGAAAATATGCGTCACATCCACGCAAAACGGCCATCTCTCAGCATAATGCTGCGACCTTACGCGAGACAGAGCCCTAGCGTTGGTTTTCAGCGACAACCGGCGTTGACGTGATGACGTCAGCCGGTGCAGCATAAAGTGAAATAACAAAATCTGAAATCAAAAATAAAATAAATAGGTACAATATGTACTACCTAAATGTTTTAAATATAATATTTAATAGTACCTACTTGTTATTCTCCGTTGAGATCGGCCACCGTGACCGAAATTCGGTCGGGAGTATTTATTTATACCCTAAGACTGGAGTTCTAACACCAACAGAAAAGCTTGCTCAAAATGAGAGATTCCTATGCGTACGCGTCTCGTAAGCGCAGCTAAATCGAATCCTGCCAACGATCATACAAGTGACAAGCAAGGAAATATAATTATTTAGTGTAAAGAAATCCTACACAGTCGACTTTAGTCTGTTCTATAAAATAACTAATTTCCGACTGTTAAAAATAACAGTTAGATTGTTCTGTTGCCATTCATCAAACTTTAGGAATAAGCCCCGCGGTTGATGTAGGTACTATCTTTAGTAGGTATTTCTAATCAACCCATGAGCAAAACATTATAACGGCGACAATTTAAAATGTCCTCTTTGACATCACCCAAGGAATACTTAACTCCTTAAAAAACTGATTGCCAACTCGTAATTTCTTCTTAAACTCATTTTCAGACGAAAGCAAATGGCCAGGTCGCCACTGCCAGAAGGGCGGGAAGAGGCAGTCTCCTGTTGACATCAAAACCAGAGATGTCGTCCCAGATTTTATGAAGCAGTTCATCAAGTATGGACCTCTGCAGTTCACGGGGTACCATAAGGTGCTCGTCTCGGGGATCAATAATGGTCATACTAGTAAGTGGTTCTTCTAATATCCAGCAGGATAATTGCGTAACAAACCATTTGGGGTACTGGAGTATTTTATTGGATCTGATGGACTCTGAACACGAAGTCATTTTGCGGGACAGTTTAGTGAGCCAAGTCAACGGCTTATACTGTTTACTGACGCGTACACCAGTCAGATCTGAGCTGTCTTCAAATGTATTCGTATAGTAGGGGTCGCTCATTAATTACGTGAGGCGTTTAGGGGGGCGGGGGCATGTGAGGTCCAGCCAATTGCCCGTGGGGGTGAGGGGGAATCTCGACAAACAAATATCACGTAATTTTTTTTTCTGCAAGAAACAGTTTAATATTGCGAGAACACTGGGTTAAATTAAGTAATAGGTAATATACGGGCTGGTTTCCGCAATTCCACGTCAAAGCGCATATTTTGCGTACGGGTGGGAAAAATCGGTTATTCGATCCACCCCAGCTCCTCAAAGAAGGCCAGCAATGCCTTGATGTTACTGGCAATCTCGCGTAGGGTACCTGGGTTACCGAAGTACTTTGCCCTGTAAGTGGCGACCACCGGGCAGTTTAACAGCACATGAGCTGCTGTCTCGTCGTCCTCCATGCAGGCCCTGCAGAGCGGACTGTCTGTGACTCCTATGACAAAGAGGTGTT
Organism: Xanthia togata; assembly: GCA_963853775.1. NCBI lineage: Eukaryota > Metazoa > Arthropoda > Insecta > Lepidoptera > Noctuidae > Xanthia > Xanthia togata. Next base: position 3,386,213 of record OY970801.1, read on the forward strand.
TATTAAATGACCCAAGGCCAGTTATAGCTGCTGTAACCGTACGCAGCTGTTGTTTAGTTAATCAGAGAACCTTTTTCGTGAGGCGGCCGTCGATTGAAGGGAGTGCCTCCTTAGCCTGCCTGCACTCGCCTTGGTCCGACCATTAGTTTGTGATGCTGATCCCTAGTTCGATTCCTTACCAGAGTGCGTAGGTAACCAAAGGAGAGTGGCACGATGGGTTCGGGCCCCACTGGTGCCATGCTCGATCCCCTTCTGGCAAGTTCGTCGGCATCATCGTTCCCCAGCGAACCGCTGTGTCCTTTGATCCATTGAATGGTTATTTTATTGAGGTCACCCACCTGGTTAAGGTGCTGGTGGCACTCGTATATCAGCCTAGAGTCCACAGTGTGACTGTTCAGCACTTGCAGAACAGCCATGCTGTCAGAGAGTATACGTATCGAGTGGTCCTTAACTTCCCTAGTCAGAATAGCTGAAGCGGCAAGAGAAATACCCATGCATTCGGCCTGGAACACTGTGTTATGGACTCCCAATCGTGTAGCTATGTAGATGTTGAAGTCCTCCGAGAAGACTCCAGCACCTGTACCACTACCTGTTTTGGATCCATCCATGAAGATGCGCAGCTCTGTTGGACGCAAGCCCTCACATCGGCGATCCTCGTGAAGTTGAATTCTGTATTTTTTATCAAAGATAAATTGTTTGGTCATTTATGGCTTCCGTAATGAGGAACTCCTTGCAGGGTCCCTCAAACAGCGTGGTATGTTGTGCGTCTCTTTTACCCCAGAGATTTGCTGCATTTAGATGCACTGCCACCATCGTCGCTTTCTGCTGTGTGAACAGGTGCAGCGGTGGTAGTCCCAGCAAGGCTTCCATTGCAGCAGTTGGAGTAGTCTTCATGCAGCCTGTGGTCGCCATGTAGGCCAGTCTTTGCATGCGTTGTAGTTTGTTGGAGGCTGTAACCAGCTGGGTGCGGGGCCACCAGACCACGGCCGCGTGGGCTATCATGGAGCGGATCACTGCTGTGTACAGCCATAGTATTATTTTGGGGGATAGGCCCCACTTCTTACCTATCATTTTCCTGCACTGCCAGAAGGTGATGCAGGCCCTGTTTAGCTTATTGTCTAAATGACTACTCCAGTTTAACTTACTGTCTCTAAAGTGACCCCGTGGTACTTGACTTCGTTGGCTAACTGAAGCTCTGTATCGAACAGTTTGGGCAGGCGGAAAGGGCCCATAGCTCGTTTGTGGGTAAACATGACTAGTTCGGTTTTAATGGGACCGATAGATCAAATTCCCTGCCCCAATTTTCTACAGTACGCAGTGCTTGCTGAGTGAGGTTGCAGATCGTTCCCGTCACCTTCCCCGAGACCGGGATTGCGAGGTCATCTGCATACCCTATTTTGTAATACCGATTTGCGTTGAGTTTGGTGACGAGGTCATTAATCACCAGATTCCATAGAAGGGGAGACAGCACCCCTCCCTGGGTGCAGCCTCTGGCTATCATGGCCAGCTGCTGCTCGTCCTCAAGGCGAACCACTCGCTTGCTTAGCATATTCGTAATCCAGACCGTTAGTACCTGTTCTACTCCATGTCTGGAGAGGGCACTGCTGATGCTGGAGAAGTTGGTTTTGTCGAAGGCACCTTCGATGTCTATAAAAATGCCCAAGCAGGTGCCTTTTTCATGAATCGCTTCCTCTATCTGGCTGACCACTAGATGAAGAGCAGATTCGGTCTGATGCTGATTTCTATGTAGCGGTATTGTTATCAGAGCGCCGTCCCTCAGTTCCCTATTACAAAGTCTTTCCAGAGTCTTTAATAGAAAGGAGGTCAGGCTGATTGGTCGGTGGGATTTGGCGTCCGTATAGTCACCCTTACCTGGCTTTGGGATGAATATGACTTTCACTTCCATCCATCCTTTGGGAACGTATCTAAAGGCCAGGCACGCTCTCGTTAAGCAACTCCCCCCCCCCCACTGTAGTAAGGCGGGGAACACACCCTCTGAACCAGCTGCCTTAAAAGGATGGAAGCTCCGGATTGAAGTGGATGGAGTTTCTCCAACGTGATCACCCTGTATGTGTAACGCCAATCATTGTCTGATGGTGTTTGAGTTTCATCTTGCCAGTCTATTACCTGCGCGAAGACGCAACCTAGGAAGTGAGTCTCAGTTAGGACGCGTCTTGTTTCTTCGCGTTAAATGAAGTAAAACATGGTTCTCCACTAAAATATGGCTTAATCCTACACATAAACGAGGTAGGTAGGACCCACACGATACCGTCACGGATTGTCACACGCTACTGAATTTCTGTGTGCAAGCGGGAAAAAGCTTAGAATAGCTAAATCAGAGCGGAGTCAGAGTGATTATTTGACTGAAAATCACATGAATTTTACTGTTCGATTTTCTCACTGTGATTCTAGATTACGTAAAAACATTAATCAAATTATGTTTTTTTTTTTAATCCAACATATTCAAGCACGTATTAACGTATTTACACAAAAAATACGCATTTAAAAAAATCTCACATGAGATTAGGGTAACGAGCCAAATCTCACGACATGTAACCGAGGGGGGAGGGTGGTCGTAAAATCGCTAAAATCACCTCACGCAATTAATCAATGACCCCCTAGCCTAGTCAAAGGCCAGCAAAAGACTGAACAGACTCGCAAACTGACCTCGTATCCGGAGGTCATGAGTTAGGAAGGTCAAACAGTGTGTCTCGTCATCCAGTGCGATTTTGACCTGAAAAACGGTTAGAGGAAGGCCACAAAGGCTGAATAAGAAACAAGACTACAGGAGAACCCAGCCAGATCAAAATTTGCGTTGGATTACAACCCTACAAAATTTCTGACACTTCTAATAAACATTTGTAGGTAGCAATATCCCTTCAACACCATTTTCCTTAATCGGTGTCTTTTTCCTCGCAGTACAATTCAGTACGGAGGGCGACGTTGCCATCCACCCGGTCCTGACAGGAGGTCCTCTCAAGTACCTCTATCGTCTGGAACAGCTCCACTTCCACTGGCTTTCTGAACACGCCATCAATGGTGTCAAGTTAGTTGCCTTCAAGTTTTCTACCACTTAGACACACGGCATTACGGCATTACGGCATTTTGCATAACTGCGAGCGTTTGTAAACGGACGGCGCCGTTTGGATGATGACGATTTGACGAATCATGGTGTATTCCCCGTTAAAAGGGACAAAGGGAATTTAATTAAAATTACTTGTCCCGTTGTCCATATTTAAATTCAAATTTATTTATTTATTAAAAATCTTGTAGGTACATTAACAGATTAGACGGTGACCCCCAAACTAGACATAAGCCTGTATCTTGGGAGTCGGGATTGCGACATTTTCAGAGTTAAGGGTAGTACTTACATGATTATTGCATTACAGTTGAATATAAACTAAATTAGAACTAAACTAAAATCAGTCAAATAAAAATAATTAATCAAAATAAAACACTTAAGTATACATTGCACAATAAAATCATCAGTGTGAGATCAATAAAATAAAACAATAATTAAGTAATAATATCGAATAATAAGTAATAATCAACAATTAGTTAAAAATTATAGTCTAATATCAATTATCGTGAAATCAAACAAAAAGTTAAGTGTAGAGTGTAAGTATGAGTATGTGTGTTAGAGAGTGTAGGTGTGTTTGGGTTTGTGTGTGTGATGTGAACGTGAGCTTAGGAGTACACTTAGTCTTTATGATGTTGCTTATAATATTAATACCTATCTATAAATAATATTTTCTGTTTCATCGTAGGAGAGTGTAAAAAGCCATTTCTTTATTACCTTTTTGCACAGAGATATTTTGAGGTCCTTTATGTTGCAGCATTTTAAGACTTTGTTGTAATATAATGTGTGGAAATAAGTAGTCCGGGGAACGTCTAGCCATAAGAGAGTTTACTTGGGGAATGGAAATCCTGATTGTGCGCTTTGACATTATTTCTAGGTAATCTGTCCTGAATTTTAATTTTCTATGCATGTGAAGTGACGAGTACGTTGAGGATAAAAAGCTGACGGACACGGAGGACCGGGAATACCTATATATTACAACAAAATTCCCTTTGTTTCCTTTAACGGGGACATTTCTACGGGGACAGCGGGAATACAGCGTATAATTCTGAAACAAATTAATATCATATTGCATTTCTTCAAGAGTTTGTTCTTCACGGTATATAATGCGTGGGGATATTTTAGCGAACTAATTCCAAGCGGTTCCTATTGTTAAAACGTGGATCTCTCAATGAACGCTACGTTTTTATAGCCTATAAATTATTGTGTCCTGTCTGTTAGGCTTCTGCGTTCACCGCTACCCTGAATGATCATGTGTCAATATACCTAGGTATTATGCTTTAATTTACTTTTTTTTTAAATCTGACAACCAGTCTTACCAAGGGGTCGATCGTGTTGCCCAGTTACTGGATTCTAGCGGTCAGATAGGAAGGCGCTCCTTGTGAAATGCTGGTACCTATTCAGCTGCATCTGGTTAGACTGGAAGCCGATCCCGACATACTTGGGAAAAGGCTAGGATAGGATGAGGAAGCTGAACATACCTACTTGGTTAATTTCTAATTGTCTTTAATGATATCTACGGGAGGCCCATAGCGACAAAAATATCTCATGTTATGCATAATGTTTCAGATTCCCCATGGAGCTACATTTCGTCCATGTCAGAACAGATCTGTCGGTAGACCAGGCGTTCGGGAGGAGGGATGGACTGGCCATCGTGTCGGTGTTTGGAAATGTAAGTAACTAATATTTTTAAATATTATAATAAAACAATTTAAAAATATAATTACTGAATCAAGCTCTTAATCCAGCTGTCCTCCTTAGTTGTTAGTAGAAGCTCTTGGCTCCATGGTATTTATTGTTGTTGTTATTAATTAATTAGATATAGCTGCTATCTAATTACGCAACACATTTTCGTAGGTAAACGATTATGACAAATTTATTTAATTTTGACAGCTCAACAACATTCATAGCGTTATTTACGTTGTTGAGCAGATTGTTTTTTTCGAACTTATGAAGCAATGGATTAGCAATGTGTTTCAAAACGATTCAAATTCCGATTGATCGCGTATTACGTAAATAGATAGGGTACTGCTCTTTAGTCAAACAATACCTAGGTTGACTGCCAACGTGCCGACTGTGATGTCCTGGGATCGAGTTTTGCTAAATATCAGCCTGCAGTTCTGGATTCTGAACACAACCTAGATGCCTAGTTTCCTAGTAGGGCTTGAGCACTCTGAAATGACGCGCCCCACTTCCGCATTACAGTGTGTGTGGTAATAGGGATGATGCCTGGGTCAAAAAAAAGAAATTCTATTTAGTCCGTCAGTCAGATAATAAAAAAATATTAGACACGTATTTTTTGCTTTATCATATTAATGAAAAATAACTTAGATACAACGCATTAAAGTTGGAGAGTGGGGGTTGATACGTCACAAGTATGTATAAAATCTACATACAAGTGACGTCATGGCACATTATAACTCAATGTATCGCCGTAATCTTTTGATACCGTAAAAAAATAAAAAATACGTGTACGTTATTTTTTCATAGTATATATGACGGAGAAAAAACATTTTTTTAGTCATTATCCCTCTTAATGCGGTAGTGGCACGCGTCATTTCAGAGTGGCCAACCGACAAGCTATAATAATATTAGAAAGTAGCCTTAGGTACGCCAAATATCTTGATTTTGCTAAAACGATCAGATTACTGCCTACTAAGACCACTCAGAGACTAACTTATCAAAATCAAATGGGGCTTAGAACAAGTCACAGGCCAAAGACCGCTCTAGAAGTAAGTAGGACTTTCATAAAATAATACATGGGTACCAAAGTAGTTTTAAACTTAATTGATAATATCTATATGTGCCAATTTCCGAAGTCAGCGATAAAGCATGCACAAAGCACCAATCAGCTAATATAATTAAGGTTTTATCATTCAAAAAAGTGCAAGAATGTTAAAATTAACACAACAATAAATACTGTTTGTTGCTTAGGATTGCATAAATATGGCCTGCCCTTGACACGTTCTTCGTGGGTTTATCAGCTAAATTGTGTAAGGTTACAATTTCTTTTTAAAACCGTCTTTCTTTAATTTCTTCGAAGTTGTACGTAGTTGAAACTTAGTTTTTTGAGTTAGTAAAGTCAGAGAAATACATTTTTGAGCAAATTGACTACCAACCTAAATTGTCCGTATCATCATCATCTGCCTAGCCTTTTCCCAACTACGTTGGGGTCAGCTTCCAGTCTAACCGGATGCAGCTGAATACCAGTATTTTATATGGAGCGACTGCCTATCTGACCTCCACAACCCAGTAATTGGGTGATACGATACCCCTTGGTAAGACTGGTTGTCAGACTTTCGGGCTTCTGACGACCCGTAACGACTGTCAAAGATCCACGAATGACTGCCGGGACCAACGGCTAAACGTGCTTTCCGAGGCACGGAGGAGTCTCGGTACGCAAAGATGGTCACCCATCCACAGACCAACCCCGGCAAGCGTAGCTTAACCTGACGGATCGACCCGTGCGGCAGTTATTACTTAGCCACGAGCTCCTCCTAAATTGTCCGTATACAATTTGAAATTTAATTCGTTTGCATCCACTTAATTATTATTATTATTTATTTATTTCAATGAACTTTGGATGATGATGATAATAGGTACACTCAAACAGATTTAACAATTATAAAAACATCAACACAAATAAAATCGGCATGACAATTAAAATTAAAATTAAAATTTGAACAAAACTAAATCAAATTAAAATGAAAACAAATTAAAATCAACATCACAATTAAAAATAAAATTATGATAAAATTCAATCAATTTAAAACAATATATTGACATTAGTCAGTACGTGAACCATGCAACAGTGGTTCACGTACTGACAGTCGAAACGTTCAGCAAAAGCCTTCAGGATACTGTTGCGGCTGGCCCGCACCCTGCGCACCAGGGATGTGCACCACTTGCGCATGACTATGTAGAAACAATCCACACGCGCCTCGGCAAACATCGCCGATGCGCTACAGAAGCGAGGCAGCCCCAAGAGTACCCTGAACGCGTTACTAATCGAGACTGGTCATCTCTTATCTGCCAGGGCTTATTTTTAATCGTTTTTGATTTTTATATTTTTTTTACATTATTCTCACTTATAGAATCAACAAGAGTAATGTACCCAGGATTTTGTAATTTCTATATATTTAAAAGAGTGTCCTTGGAGTTTCTTGCCCGTTCTTCTCCATAGAGATCTACGTTTTGGAATGGGCAACTAGCTTCAACTTTCTGACTAACTGACTGACTCTTTGACAATTCAAAAGTGCCTGTAAAGGGTTTAATTGAAATAAATGCTTTGAGTTTGAGTTTGATTTTTGAGAATCCAGAACTATTACGGTACCGGGTTTTCAAATTGCAGGCTGATAGGTATTTAGCAAAACTCGATCCCAGGACATCACAGTCGGCACGTACCCTAATTATGTACTTGTAATACTCAATCAGAAAATATGGCGTCACATCCACACAAAACGGATATCGCGCTCAGCATCATGCTGCGGCCCTATGCGAGACAGAGCCCCAGCGCTGGTTTTCAGCGATAGGCGACGTTGAAGTGATGACATCAACGGGTGCAGTGCAGCCTTTACCCAATGAGATAAAATAACAAAATTAAATAAATACAATACTTATACTTGAACTTTTAATCGTATTCAGTAAGTTAACAGTTCGAAGCAAAATAAATCGGTCATTACTTATTAGTTATGTAAGTTGTTAAATTCAATGAAAACCATGCATTTATAAGAATAAGAATAAGATTTATTGTTTAGCTAGGACTAGATTACCTATACGGCAAGGTAATATATAAATTATTAAGTTTCTTAAATCTAGTTAGCGGGTGCCATACTGTTCTCCTAGATAGGTTATAGAATAACATGTGTTTAAGAGAAACATAAACATGTACACTACAAAGCTCATTCGATTTCGGTCATTCTTTGTTTCACCTCACTTAAGTAAGGCCATTTTAATAGGTAACATTAGACGTCTGTCAGTTTAGTGAAAGCAAATCGTAAAATTACTCGTATCGGTCATTATTACAATAAATATGAAATCGTAATTGAAAAAAGTTAAACAATTGTGCAGTTCTAACAAAATGAAAAAATATTTTATTTTATGCCCGGCGTTACAAGGTTACGTTGTTGAATTTTGATGAATTGTCAAAATGTTACCTATTAAAATGGCCTTAATTTACCTTTTATTTTCAGAAACTGGCATCCCTCAAACTGTCAAGTTACTGAATACGCTAAAGCTAGGAACAAATTATCGAACGCGTCCGAAAGCCGCGGCTGATAGTCGCGGCTTATTTGTATCTGGATAGTACATTTAGCACTACACTGTGCAAACTATCGGTCGTAAGTCGCGGACGTGACCTTGGGCCATCCTTGAGCGTTCGAACGTCTGATCGAAATCAGGCTGGCTGGAGCTGGGAACACCGTGCACACTCATCGGTCGCGACTGTCAGCCACGGCTTACGGACGCGTCCGATAATTTGTTCCCAGCTTCAGTCCAGTTAGAGTTCTAAATGTTTATCTAAATATAATATTTAAAATGGCAACATTCCGTTCCGCCGGCAATGACTTACGCCACACGCACCCCCCGCAATGAAATGTATCGAAAAAACATGATGGCATCGTTATCAAGAAGGATGCATTTGCCCCGCCCGAAACATCAACAACTCGCTTTTTTTACGTTAGGTATACGTCAATCCATGTGTTTCAGCATATGCCTCACACTCACATACGAGCCTAAGCAGGGCACCAATCGATGGGCTCAACAACGCCATGTCATCGGCGTAACTAATGTTGTTGACTATATGACCATCCATGGCGCAACCTACACAGGTGATGTTGAGCTCACGAACCAGCTCCCTTAAATATATATTAAATAACATAGGAGAGCTTAGTCCCCCCTGCCTAACTCCACACTATAATTCATAAGAATCAGACATGCAACCTTGGGGAGGTTCTTACAAAATTAGTCTAGTGCCTGTACAAGTACTCAAAAATACTTGCTATACACACCGGAAAACTATTTACTCTCAGTTTGGCCCACAGTTTGTCATAATTCACCAGATCAAATGCCTTTGAGAGGTCCAAAAAGGTCAAATTCAAATTCATTTATTTCGTGAACACAGGGTCCATACAGTAGATGTTTTCATAAATAATAAGATCCGAGCTGTGCTCCGCCAAAAGGCATACAAAATTTTAACAGGTTTTACATGCATAAAACATAACTAAGTATTTCAAAGTAGGTGATATCACAAAAAATATAGATTAAGTATGTCAAATTTAGATTAAATTGTTAAAAATATGTCAGTTAAATAAAGTAAAAGGGCCAAGGCCAAACAATACAAAATGAAAAAATTATGTCACTAATAATTAAATTCAAATCAATAATCAAAATCATTCAGTATGTCACATCACATATGATAAAACAGACTAATTAAAATTTGTCATTGTCAAATATTCGTTAACAGTCATTCGTCAAACGTCATTGTCAAATATTCGTCAACAGAATAATACACCTTATTATTTAACAGTTTAAAAAGATTCCCTTTAAATTCATTAATGTTCATACATGAGATAACTTGTCCTGGTAACTTATTATACAGTTTTTGAGCCATTGCATAAAAGCTTTTGCTATGAAATTTGGTTTTAGTTGCTAACACCTGCAATTTTTGTGAGCGACGTTTACTTTCTACAAATCTATATAAATTCATGTTTTGTTTTACAAAAATACAGGCCTCACAAATATAAAGAGATGGTAACGTTAAAATATTTAGTTTTTGAAAATGTGGCTTGCATGATACTGTTTGTTTTATTTTACAAATAGCTCGGATGCATTTTTTCTGTGCAACAAGTACCTCTTGAACCTTCGGTGCATTACCCCAGAATATGAGGCCATACCTCAAAGTTGAGGCGACATAACCATGATACGCTTCTAGTAGGGCGGTCTTATTTGCAATTTTGCCTAGCATATAAAGAGCATATGAAAATCTACTAAGCTTTCCACATACACTTTCAATTTGAGTCCTCCATGTCATGTCATTGTCTATATAAAGTCCAAGAAATTTTGTTACACTAGCTTCAAGTATTTCGTTCCCTTTAAAGTGTACTTGAAACTGCGATTGTTCTTTATGCCTAATTTTAAAATTCATTATTTTAGTTTTATTAAGGTTTATTTTAAGGTTATTAGCATTCAACCAGTCGATAATAGGAATAAGGCTATCGTTAATTTGCTCTTCTATTTGTTTTGTAGTACCAGAGTCATAGATAACGGTGCTGTCGTCGGCAAAAAGTGACATTTGATGTTCGGTTACTTGAGGAAAGTCATTAATATAGCATATAAATAGTGATGGTCCCAAGACAGAACCCTGCGGCACACCACATGACAATATTCTAGAGCTAGAGGAGTAAATTATCTCAGTTTTGGTCTTTATATTTACTCTTTTAATTTGTGTAATTTGCCTTCTATTCTCTAAATAAGATTTTATCAAATTAAGCACGCTACCTCTGATGCCATATCTCTCGAGCTTAGTTAATAGCATTTTATGGTCTACATAGTCAAACGCCCTGGTCATGTCCATAAACATTGCCATTACAGGTTTTCTGTTGTCCATATTATGGTGTATTTTTTCCAAGAAGTTGTAAATAGCCATATTAATTGTTCTATTTTTTCTGAAGCCCATTTGTTCCTTGCAGAATATATTATTTTTTTCTAAATAACTGTTAATATTATTATATAATATCTTCTCAAAATTTTTAGAAAATATTGGTATTAGTGCAATAGGCCTATAATAATTCATTTGTGTTTTGTCTCCTTTTTTATGCAATGGCTTTATTATGGAAATCTTTAATTGATCCGGAAACGTGCCTTTCTGAATCATTTTGTTAATAATGTCACTTATTATGGGTGCTATGTTATGAGCAACTGATTTGATTGGTGGCATAAGCCGGCGTTTTACGATCAGTATAGTACTGGACGGTGTGCTTAAGAACCAATATTGCACTCCCTGTCGAGAGACCCACCCTAAAACCAAATTGAGCATCTTCGAGTGTCACACATTGGGCAAGATTACCATTCAGCACACCGTCAAGCACCTTGGCCATTATGGTACTTAATTATTTTTAATTTAATGGGTATATAGTTCTGTTTGTCACTAATATCTCCTCTTCTGTTCTTTACGATAGGAACCATAACTGCTCTCAACATAATCTGGCAAGAAGGCATGCCTGATACAAAAAGAGAAAACATCGCCAAGACACAAATGAGGGCAAGCTTGCTTTAGATGCTCCACACTAAGTCCGTCATGTCCAGGAGACTTACCTTTCACCATGTTCGGTAACACCTGTGACACCTGCTTTGATGTTACTTTAGCGGGTTTATCTGATGACAGACCTGCAGTATAAAGCATCGCCTTTTCACACACAGATTCGATACCACATTTTTCAATAATTGATAGTATTTCTCCTAAGCAATTGGTAATTTCAATAATATTTTCAGTCGAATCAGCAGGCATGTATATAGAACAGATCAGTATCTCCTTATTCGCTAGTGTTATCTTTATAGCTGTCAATCGATCACTTTTCCACCAACTCGTACTAAGTTACGCGTTTTCAAACGTCTTTTATAATGCGCACAGCAAAGGAATGGAACTCTCTGCCTGCGTCTGTGTTTCCGAACGCATACATCACTAATTTATTCAGAGTAAGAGTGAACAGGCTTCTTCTGGGTAAGCTCACTCCATCGTCGACTTTGTCTCTGTCACCTCTGACCTAGACTAGTCAAGAGCAAAACCATCGTAAAAAAAAAAACTGTACTAGATTCATAACACTAAATAAACTTTTATGCCACAATATCCCAACTCCGCCGTATGGTCTTCCTTTTAATACCCCACTTGACATGTCAACAGTGTAGACTTACCCGCGTAACTAAATTCCTCATGTATATTACCTAGCAATTGGATTTTATGCAGCAATAGCCATGTTCCTTGTATAGCTATAATATCCCACCTGGAATTTGCAGGATACTCAACTGACTTACCAACTTACAGCACAGGTATCGTGTTTGGGCTCATTGGAATGGTATCAATAAATAGGTTATAGATAGATGATGATCAGTGTCTGGTGATTGAGTAGGAAAGATATAATGAGGAAATGTTTGTGTCGGGGTTTTTAAAGTTAATATAATAGGTAACTAATCTATTCTGTTAAAATATTGTGAAATATTTATGTACGAGTAATATCGGCTATACTTGAATTAAATATAATGTACTTTTATTTAAATGTCTAGTTTCGAATTTCGCCATCACTTGGAAAATTCTACTTAGGTAATGTGAATCCTAAACTCTGTGCTACAGGTACAAGCCGAGCTTGAGGACTCTCAGGTAGAGGCCTCAGAGTTCATGCAGTACATCCCCAAGCTTCTCAACACCGGGGACAGGATCAGCGGAGTACTCCTCGATATGACGTGAGTATGACAGCATGCCATTATTACAACGGTACAGTATGTTTCGGCGCGTGGCTGAAATCGGAACTATCTCCATTATCTTGTTTTACATTTCACAAAAATGATTACAACAGCGCCCCCCCAACTAACGTCATTCGAGCGCCAAAAGATCCTTGTAGCACTAATAGTTTCAGCGAGACCGCTGTACCGCTCCTTAGGTAACAGCGGTCTCGAACAAACTATAGCAGTGTATAAAGACAGGTTATTGCCAAAGTTTGGCCAGTAACGCTTTCATAGGATTCATTACTAACTAGGCTTAGGACTAGCATTAACAAACATAGGGATATTAATATCGTAAATAATTTATTTGCCAGCGTGGGCAGAAAGCTTGCGGAGCATAAAACCAATTAAACGCAGAATATGCCAATGTCTTATGACGCTGAACAACTCCTCAATTAATTTGTCATACTCATTATGAAGAAGAAGTACTTTTACTCATCAATGATTTGAAGGAGAAGTGTGCTGTAGGAATTGACCAGATATTTGGCAGGATCTTAAAGAAGTACCTACATTAACTTTCTAGCCAATCCAATTACGCGCATTTGCAAACTGGCTTTGGTGACAGGTTTTTTCCCACGAGCATTTAAAGTAGCTCTTATCAAACCTATACACAAGGGGGGGAACAGAGACTGTTTCGATAACTACCGCCCTATCTCCATCTTACCAACTCTGAACGACTCCAAGATCTTGGAACGGCTTATAAACCGTCGACTAACAAATTACGTAGAAACTAATAATCTTCTTAAACCTAATCAATATGGTTTTCGACGTAAAAAGTCAACCAATGACGCGGTACATTAACTCTTACAAAGGAAAAAAATGTTTGACAGTGTTCCTTGATCTGGCAAAAGCCTTCGACACAGTCTCTATCCCGCACCTACTCAGAAAGTTGGAAGCGTTTGGTGTAAGAGGTATCCCTTTAAAATTGATGCAAGCAGAAAATAAAGAGTGCGGATTGACAATAGGCATGCGATGAGGCATGTATCGAATTCGGTGTACCACAGGGCAGCATACTCGGCCCAACGTTATTCTTGGTGTATATCAACCGCCTCAGCCAACTCCAGCTCCTCAAGGGCAAAATGTTTACCTTTGCGGATGATACTGCCCTCTTTTTTTGTGGACAGAGCTGGGAGGTGGTCTTTGACACTGCTCAAAAGGGTCTTAACAAAGTTTGCGAATGGCTCCGAACCAGGCGCTTAATGTTAATATATCACTTTTACCCATAGGTCAAATCAACTCCTTCAATCATACCCTAGCATTTACTGTCCTGCTTGTATCCCTGGCATCACCTCCTTATGCTCCTGTCTCATTCTCCAAAGAATCGATCATATAAAATACCTCGGTATCATTATATACCAATTCCTGACCTTCAAACCGCATATAGGTAAGCGTCCTTGTAACCCGGCTCCGTAAAATAATCTACATCTTAAAAACTGTTAGACACGCAGTGGACCGGTTGGTGGTCGGTGGGTTATTAAGATGGGGGGTTTTAAGGTTACGAAATAGATATTATGATAATTTTCTCTGTTTCGTCATAGTTCAAAAACACAGTGTGCCATGGCTTAAGACTGTGTTAGACTTTAAGTAGGGTTAGTTTATAAATTGAGAGTTTTTGTTTATTTTATTATACATTACCTACGCGCTTTGGGCACGACAGCGTCGTCGCGCAAGTGCAGGGGACCAACCACCACCTCTAGCAGTATTTTTTTTTAATATTAGTTCAGTGCGAGAAAGAAGTGGAGCTATACAGGACGTCTAGCTCCATCTCTTTCCCACGCTCAAGTAAGATTAAATACTGCTAAAAGGTGGTGGTAGGGCCCTGTATTATAGGTTTTTATTTAAACCTACTTCAGGTACCCAGTGTCTCACAAAGTTAGCTCCTTGTTCATGCACTATTGTAAAATACTAACATTTAAGTAGGCACAGACGCCAGCACATAAACCTACCCGAAACTGTCAAATTTTCCCAATCAACTTTGAACCTTATGCACTAGTGATACAGTTGAAAATCTACTAAAGAAATTTGACAGACTGTAGTAGGTTGATGTCTGTACATAACTTGTGTAGAGAAAATAAACGTCTTATATTATTATTTCCTTTCCATATTATTGTTATTCTTTTTTTATACTTTACGTACGGGCCGAAGCCAAGTGCTACCACTGGAAATTAGTTAAATTATGATGAGATGATGGTGTTGTCGGATTTTGTGATGGTGACGTGTGTCTGTCCATGAAACTGTGTTTGTTCGGAGGTTGTATTATTCTTAGTTTATCGCTATCAGGTAGCTATGCATGTTTAGATCATAGAACACAAAATTGTAAGCTAAGCAATGTAGTTATGTATTCTTAAACCCAAAGCATTTATTTCAATTAAACCAAATACCCACTGGCACTTAGGAATTTTCAAGGGGTTGGTCAGTTAGAAAGATGAAGATAGTGGTATTCCAAAGCGTAGTAGGTTCTTATGGAGAAGAACGGGTAGGAAACTCCATGGACTCTTTTAAATCAAAATTCTGTTATTTCTCTACACTACCATTCTGTTATTACATAAAGCATGTTTCAGTGCTCGACAGCTATTAATAGGTAGTAGATTTCTCCAGCTACTCCCCGTTGATCTCCAGTCCAGAACGACCATAGTATTATCTTTTTTTTTGTAATCATGTGCTTAATAAATTTCATGCCATTATTTTTGCCTTACTCCGTTTTAATTAATGATTTTCACAAATTGTTAACTAAAGAGATAATCAACAAGTTTTTTTAACAACTACGTTTTCAATTAAGGTGAAAAGTTGAAGATAGTTAATTGATCATAATTAGGCAGGCATGAATAATGATTGGCCTCAATATTTGGCAAGTTGATAACCCTCTTCCTTTACAAATTATCTTGTTATGGTTCCTAATTAGACCATAATTTGAGAAATCTAGGGAACAGGTCGGAACATTTAGCGGACAATCCAAAAGCACGCGTTTATACAGGGTCGAATTAAATAAGCTAGCGAAACTGCAGACCTCTCCCCCTCCTTTAGAAATACCTTTTAACTAAGTAGTAGTCCTGCGAACAGTACCTAGACCTTGCGAGCACAAACTTTTTTGCAACAATTAATATTACCTACCACAAAAGTTATTTGAAACAGGATATTTACCATGTTTTTTGTATTTAAAAACATGGTAAATATCCCGTTTTAAATAACTTTAGTAGGTAAGTAATGAAAATATCCATGTCAGTTTAAAATTCTATAATTAATATACCTACCTATCCAACTTAAAAAAAACACGACTTCAGCTGTAGGTTACTAAAAAGCATTTGGCGGCAAGACGATAATTAAACAAAAATCTAACCCTAATATCTGACTTTACTTTATACCTAACAAAACTTAGTCACACCAAATGTTCGACGGGACCTAACCATTCATTCTTAGTTCGTGCCCCAAACTAATGTTATCTACGTAGGTGATGAGTAGGAATCGCCCGCCGAAACTTTTTGAGCTAGCATCCTGTATTTGTTTAATGCTTTTCCGTATACGTCGACAAAGTATAGATAGATTTCTGTATGAATGCTCAACAGAAAACCTAACCTTTTCGAAGTAGTGAGCAAAAATTTAGAGTTTGCTCCCTAGCTTTTATATTCAACGTTCTTCTAGTTCTCAAAGTTTTCTACATTGCTGGCCCCCATTTATTTTACCGCCCCGGACGCCCGATAGGCTTAGTCCACTGTGTACTTTGGTTTCGTTTTCCAGTAAACTGATGAATTCGAGTTCGAGCAATAGTGAGACATACTACACGTACTCCGGGTCCCTGACGTCTCCTGAATGCAATGAAGCCGTCACCTGGATCATCTTCACTGCACCAATCTATTTCACGGATGCGCAGGTAACACGCTCAACAAGCATTATATTAGGTCCCCACCTATAAAATCAGCGTTTTGTATGCAGAATTTTAAAGAAGTTGCATTTTTCATACTAACATTTTGTTAATTTATTTAACAACCATGAACACTAATGTTTTAAAACTATGTTTAAAAACTAAGATAACGTACCTATGCCACTTAGATTAAGCCACAAAAATAAGTTTTGGCTAAGTTTTAAAACAAATAGGTAGGTACCTAGTTGTCATTTCTGCTAACAAATGTTTTATGTTTAGAAAACTATAAGCTCAGACCAATAAAAAAGTATAGACGGAGCCGTCGTAAACAATCGCGACGAAATAACTGAGGCCAATTCTCGGCTTTGTGTGCGTAACTCGGTGTAAGATATCGTAGATTTGCGCATGTGTGCTAGAGAAAAATGTTGCAAGCATTGTGTTGCGACTCCCAAGTGCGAGAGATATACTTGAATGAAAAGTTTTATTATTTTGTAGTATTGTGTTTTATTTGTATTGGGTGAATGAAATGAAAGATAATTAAGTTGAATGAGAGTCATTTATTTTATTAACATCAATAATTAATTTTACAACACATACAAAACTTACGTAAATTAAAATGACTAATGCCCCTTATGTTGTGTCAGTTTTTTATATGTCTGGCGTTTTGAGTCATCACCTATAAAGTTTCTTGTTTTGCAATATGGTGGAATCTTATGTTTATGTATTTATTAATTACAAGTCTTATTAATTACAGGTCTTATTAAAGTTGTTTGGTGCTCTACGCCATACACGTTATGTTCATCTTCTAAGTTTGATAAAATATCCTTATTACCAATAAATCTTCCCTTACTTTTGGGAAAAGATAATGATCTTAACTTGCAACACTGACACAATGGCGTCTAGAATTCTTGTTCCGAGAAATGATGACAAACATTTTACGATTTTGTTTAAATTACACATCAAAACGGATATTTACTTGTGAAAAGTAATCCCAGAAGACTTTTTCTGAAAACATTAATTATTTTTGCAGCAGTTTATGACGCAGGACGGCATAATTTCGCAATTATAATTTCACCAAAATTACGACTTGCACACTCGCTCACTCGCGGCAGACTACCGCGCGGCCGTCTTCATATTGCCGAATCGTCTTCATATTACGTGCTTCACTTTTTGAGCGCAATGTTCCGTCTATACTTTTTTATTGGTCTGAGACTATAAGTATTAAGGTTTTTTTTTACTATTGGTATTTGTCTATGGGATTCATCTGTTCGTCGTCGGAACGAACGGACGTGTCGAGCGCAAAGACCTTTTGTCTTACGGAACGATCACGCAGCTGCCGTCCAAATTGCAACGCGTTAACTATTGTCGGTCAACAAAAGTCGAACAGTGTTTTGTTTCTTGGATGTGGCTGTGATTCGAGCGTCGACAAATAAATACATTAAAATAGTGCAAAAGTGAGGTGTGCCAGGCCTACGTGCGTCACTGATACCAGGCTGACAATCCAGGGTGTCTGCTAAAGGCTCTAGGGCTACTGAACGTCGTAGCCAGGATAATTCGGTGAGACCATTCCTTTTACCTTTCAGAGAGCTGCTGCACTCTGCAAAATAAACACCCCGACTTGATAAGAACTGCGTCAACAGATGCAAAAATTTCACTATTCTACAAAACACCTACCTAATATAATCACTCAGTCAATTAATCAAATTCCCATACTTCAAACGCATGGTTATCGTTAACTCCAACGATAGATCTAGATACCAAAACGATTTTCATTTTGAATTGGCATTGGAAGATTACTGAGCTAAAACTCCCGGCGATATTTCGATTATGTGGCCAAAATTCAGTGGCAAAGCTCGGTATCGGTATATTGTTGGATAGGTTAAGGTTCAACATCGTGAATGCGAATCTGTAGTTGTGTAACGTCTGGCGAAATTGGAAGGTTTGTTGCCATGCGCACAATCAACTTTTATTAGTAAGCTATGGGTATGAGATTATAATTGTGCTTAATAAAAGGAAAATGGTAAGTTAAAGTAACATACTGTAATAACTCTAACAAAAATAACAGTGTCGCGTGTGATTCCGTAACATCTTGCATGCTATACAATTTGTCAATTTCGTTACCTACCCTTATAAAACAGTCGCGTCTGAGGCAACCCTTTTTTGTGTTTTTGTCGAACAATTTACCCGTGTTTTTGTGACGAAAGACACATGAGCGGTGCTTAAGTCCATTCAACAAAAACAAAAACTTCACAGTGAGATACATTTCTACAGAATAACAAAGAGAGGAACTAATAAATTTCAGTCAAAGGACGACCCTGTCAAAATTCTGTAGCTCTGTCTCGAAACTAAATCCGCACGCCCGGCCATCGGCACCGTGGGGTTCCGACTCCCAAACAAAAGTTTTACAATGGCAACAATAACATCCATGAAACACGACGGCAACTGTCTGTTTAGCGCGATTGCCCACCAAATAAATAACATAATGGGCCTAACGTTCGACCACATGTCTGTCCGACGAGACCTCGCTACCTATGTTTCGGATAACCGCGGAGAAGCCAGAATTTGTTTAGCACTAAAGAATAACATTCAAGACTTTATTCCTAACAGCAAGCTTTCTCAGGAACAAATGATAACAAAATACATAACCACGCAGTTCAACGAAACGTTTTGGGGCGGAGAAGACATCTTAATCGCCGCGGCCGAATATTATCTAGTAAATGTACATGTTCACATAAATCACGGAAATACACTGATGTATTCACCTGCCGGCGAACCAGTACCAGGAAATATACATATCATTTACAAAGATCATCACTATGATAGCTGGGTCATGAGCGCCGCCGAACAGTTCAACAATAATCTGCATAGACGAACGCTAGAATCAATCAACAAAATTACACCACAACATACAGAAACGGTAGGTACCAAATATAACAAAAGAGATGAACAAGGGCAGTCTACAAAACCGCGCTTCCTGAACAGTCCCAAATTAGATAGCTCATTAACACCGTATGAACAATTAAAATCAGCATTAGGTACACCGTTATCGGTTGAAGTCGCGGATGACACGGGTTTCACAATAATTAGGAATCAGCCTACTACAGCAACTAAGTACACTTGCTCAGACCTGCGTATTCCAACTTGGAACGTCCGCGGGGCCTCGAAACCAACCAAAAAGATAAAATAGATGCGGAACTTTCAAATAGGGGCATTCACATAGGCTGCCTACAAGAAACAGGGAGGACGTAGGAACATACAACTCCGCCCACTACGAATGGCACCTATCTGGAACTGCAGGTAAAGCCCACAGGGGACTTGCAATTGTAATCAGAAAGGATGCCCGAATTGAAATAATAAACAGGAAGAACGATACCGACGCGATGTCAATCACTCTGAAAGTTGATAGGGGAAGTGACAAACCTGCTCCGCTTTATATAATTAACTCCCACATCAACAGCTGTACCTCAAAAGCAACCAGATCCTTCACAGGATTACTAAACATGATTAGACAAAAACCAAGGAAATGTATTTTAGTAATCCTAGGCGACTTTAACGCACATATTGGTAGACAAGATACAATAAGTTTTCAACGCAAAGGGTTGATTCACCAAAATCTTCATCATGACTATTCCAATTACAACGGGGAAATGTTAATGGATATAGCCAACAGGGAAAAATTACAAATAGAAACAACAAAAGCGAGATCATCATGCAGAATAACATGGTCAAAGGGCACGCAGAAATCACAATTGGACCACATTATTACGCAACAGGCAACAGAAAAACTATTTCACTATATTAAAGGCGAATGGGCAGGTAGGGCCATATCCGACCATAAAATAATTTGGGGGCAGATAAGAACAATTCGCACCATAAACAAATATGACGACACCAAATACAAGACGCGAAAGAATGAGACAACAATAGAAACCAAGGATTTCAATTACAAACAATGTTACTACGCCGCTCTCAATATTAAATCCACCAAAACAAAATTCCAAGCTTGCATAATCAAAAAACTGGAAAACATAGGAATAGACTCAACGGATAAAAGCATCGAAATACCATGGTGTACCATAACCGGAGTATTAAAATCGGCTGCTCAGGAAACCTTGATTTTTCAGCCGAGTTACTCTAGGGATCATCGTATAGCTCTTGCTAACCTCCAAAAGGCTAAATTCTTACAAAAAAGACAACTAGATAACCCGAATAGACATAATCGTGTAAAAGAATGTCAGGCAGCCCTTCAAAAGATTAAAAACGAAAAGGAAAATAAAGATTGCAGGACCTTCTTTACTGGATTGGGGAAAAAACACCCTTCAAAACGTATGCAGGTACTTTATCTATTTTACAGGAAAAACATGCAAGCAACAAAACGCCGGAAAAGAAACGCTTATATACCAATGTCCAAATGGGAGCAAATCCTAAAAAATTCTGAGGGCCTACCTATACCAACGGTTATAATAACAAAACCAGTAACAGTCGAGCAAAGTGAAGGACCCACGGTGGACGACATAAAGGACATAATTAGCAGCATGAGGAGCGGAACAGCGCCTGGAACAGACCAAGTGGTAATTGAGCTGTACAAAACGATGCCCCAAATATTACAGGAAGCCGTCACCAAGCATATGAACAAAGCCTGGACACAGAATGAAGCTCCCGACACGTGGCTAGAAACAATGCAAGTACCAATTCCAAAGAAAAACAACCCTAAAGATACAAATGACTATCGACGGATATCGGTTTGCAATTTGCAATACGGGCTACAGAATCTACGCCTCCTACGTATTAAAAAAATTAGACGAAACAATAAAAGAACTAGGCAGCTACCAAGCAGCCTTTTTAAACAACAGATCTACAGACGATCACATATTTACACTAAAAAGGGTTCTGGACGAAGAATGGCGTGCAGGCAAAAGAATTTATGTACTCGCTCTGGACATAGAAAAAGCGTTTGACAACGTCGACCTCCAAGCACTGCGGGACATTTTATTACAAAGAACAAACAAGTCACTAACCGACAGGATAATCAAGGTTTGCTTGAATGAACGCACACACATCAAATGGTGTGGTCAGCAAAGTAGTTGGATTATTAAGGGAAAGGGAGTCAAACAAGGTTGCCCGATATCCCCTCGCCTTTTTACACTGGTCATGGATGAGGTCCTTAGAACCCTCGAAGAGGAAACTCAATTAATCAAACTAGACCAAGATCGCGAAATCTCACTCCCCCTGGTGCTATCATTTGCGGACGACCTCATCTTCATTACAGATGATCTAAAAGGGCTAGAAGGAATCGTATACCATATTAAACCCCTACTAGGTAGTGTCGGCCTACAAATAAACGAAACTAAAACAAAAATACTAATTAGAGACCCAATAGCTACACAGAAAGCGACCTACGTGTCAATTAACGGATTAAATCTTCATACTGTCGATGAAATTAAATATCTAGGCACATACATAACATCTGCATTAAATAGGAGAAGCACAATTAGAAAACGATGTGAACAGGCCACTAGAAACGCGAAGTCACTATTACCATTCATAATAAAATCAAAGATGGACTGGAAACTAGCCAGACTCATGTATCGAATGGTGATCGTACCTTGTATGATATACGGTTTGAAAGTATCGGCAATCACCAAAGCTAACAGGTCAAGACTGAGAAGATATGAGAGAGTCATCATGAGAGACTTGATTAACCACGCCAGAAATAAACCAAGACAAAAGAAGATGCATGAAATATTAGACGGAAAAACAGTAACCAAACGCATCAAGAATCACAGGATGTGCTATCTTGCACACGTTCACAGGCGTGACAACCCACACCTGTTACACGCAGCAATGCAGTACAAGGCCAAATCCAAGAAAATAGGCCGTCCTATTTACACATGGAACGACAACATTAAACAGGACTCAACCTATTTCGAAGAGGAACTCAACTTTTGGATGGACACGGCTACAGACCGATACAGGATCATGAAGGCTGCCAGCGAGATCTACAAGAAACCAGAAACGGATAGCAGCGTAACTTCTGACGAAGACATAGAATCGGCTAAATGCAACACAGCACAGCAGCGATATAGAAAGGCGACGAGTAAGCAACGCAACCCCATCTCAAGATTCGAAACAACATAGCGCCAATGTCTCAAAAAGATGCTCGTCCAAAGACAAATAACACCCATCTCTCCACTAGTCCATTGCTTACTCAAGGATGCATATCCGGTATGGCTCGTAAATCCTTTCCTATCCTGAGGGCACGTCTTCCTTACCATTACCGCGCCCCCCGGTCTACTCCTTGATATGCAATGGCCTTTGTAGCCCCATGAAACATGAAACTTCATGGGCTAGTGCAAATCTTGGGGTTCATTTGATTTATCGAGTCTGGTTAAACCACGCTGGGATCGGTGCCTTTCATTCATCATTCATTCATTCATTCATTCATTCATATTGGTATTTGTCTATGATGGTCATTATTCGATATAATATCAAGCAAGTGATGAATACTTATTTTAAACCATAGATGTGACGAGGTTCTCTATTTGTGAGAAAAAAAACGCCAATTTCATACGTGGGGACCCAATATTATAATATACATACCTATATAATTAACGTTAGAATACGGAATACCTACGTTAATATGCGCATTAACTAGGTAATCTGAAAATTATGGGGAACGATTCGATAAAGTGTGAAATCATACTTACCTATAGTAGCAGATATCTGCACTTTACCTATGTAGTTAATCTGCATATTAACGGATGCTACACTGTTAAATCACCGAAGACAGCGAGCGAAAAACTTTGGTCTCGTTTTCTGCCTAATTTGATCGGTTATTTTTTTATTACTTTGTCATTATTAGAAAGCCTTCCTCGTCTTCACTTGCCTTAATCGCTCACTCCTGTAATTCAACTCACAATATAGGCTGCGATTGCCCCCACCTAAATCGCGTAAGTTGCATTAAGTATCTAGGAGTGCAAATAGACGACTGCCTTACATTTAGTAGGTACACTTACTACGCGGTTGCACAGGTTAATTTATGTTTTAACGAACCTCTGCTCCGTTGCTGACTCCAAGGTGATTAAACTGGTGTATCTGGCTCTCTGTCAATCCCTCATCCAATATTGTATAGTTACTTGGGGTGGTTCAGGGAGGTCCCACATGTAGAAAATAGAACGCGCCCAAAGGGCACTTTTGAAAGTTGGTAGGAAGTTACCCTATCGCTTTCCTACCACAGACCTTTACAAAACTTGTAAGGTTCTGACTGTCCGTAAATTATTCATACTTAACCTCTTAATGACAACTCACGGCCACACTCCTTACGATCCCTCTGTGATCTCCCAACGACGTAAGCATTCGGTCTGTCCCTCTATTCGTACAAATTTTGCTTTGGCTCAACGCTTCTTCCGCTTCCTTAGCAGTCATGTGTAACACTAACAAAATTTTAAACATATACTACCCCTTGTGCAAATCCAAATGTAAAGCAAAAATAATAAATTGGCTTCTTGATTTGGATTATTCTGAGACGGAAAATATTCTAGCTGTTTTAAGATAAATTAGATAGTAAATTTGTAGACAACTTTTCAAGACACATACCAACACTCACTCTTACAAATATACCTTCACACACACACACAACACACACGCACTACACACACACACAACATACACACACACACACAACACACACCATACACACAACACACACCATACACTCTCAGGCACACCATTCACTACAAACTCGCAGATTTTGCCTTGATGTGTTCAAATTAGTACCTACTTTGCTTAAGAGGGTGAGAGCCTGGAGATCTGTCATACAGGTCCCGAACCCACTATAGACTCCAGCTCTCACAAAGGTTACAAATTTAATTTGATTTGATATAATACGAACCATTGTCTGTACCTTTTTAAGAGAAATAAATCATTATTTATTTATTATTTGATCGAAGACAATGCTTATGTTCTTTCTCCAGAATTAGCTTACCTACTGACATGATTGTTTATTTTATTTGACTGTACCTATAATTCAATTTATTTTTAACTATATTTTCTTCATTTATTATTGACATAGGTAACCTACTAATTACAATGTGTTTTTTTAATGTAAAGCTTCGTGCAGACTAGCGCGACGCGACACCGGCTATTGTTATACCGTGAAGTTTTCTTGAAATTTGTATTGTTCGAGTCACGTCGCGCCGTCGCGTTGCACTGGTCTGAACGAGGCTTAAGTTGTAAGTTGTATTGCAATATGTGGTTAGCTGAGTAACCGGCAGCAAGTTCGTCATGCTCCCTTAGATGTCACTGCTTGCGGAGGCCTATGTCCAGCAGTGGACGTCTTTCGGCTGAATTGATGATGATAATTCAAACAAAGAACTTGTTTTATTAACTTAACCGTAAGCTTGGTCGTTAGTCTGCAGATTACATGAAGTCTGCAGATTATCTAGTTAAAAACTGGAACAATTTTTTCCACTCGTAACTAACTCTGCAGATTAACAATATTATCTGCACTCTAACTGATTTATGCACATTAGCGGTTACATATCGACTAAGTGTGGATGGTACCCTAAAGCAGTACATCTAGTAGTCCGATAATGAAAGGGAGAAGGTGGGATCAGGTCGCTACGCTTTGAGTTAACAGCTTTTTACCAAATTCATATGAAAGTATATACAGTAGATACATATAACACCAAAAAAAAAACATTTATTAAATGTTTGTCTGTCCGAAATCTAATCTCCCAAACGGCTGCACCGTTTTCGACGGGCCTTGTTGATTATTTTTTCTTTTTTTAAACGTTGCCCACACACTTGCACAGCTGGCGTTATAAGGAGTAACTTAGGTTTTACTTTTATTTTAGGAAATGGAAAAAAAGGGCCCACGCGGGCCTTGCCTCGAGCAGCAACTAGTCTAAACTAACATTATTTTCCATCTCTGCAGTACCGTCTATTCGGCAAGGTGGGAGTGGGTCGGCACAACTTCAGAAGCCTTCAGAAACTAAACCACCACATGGTCTTCACGCCAGGCCATACCAAGATCCAAGTGCCCCAGATAGCCATCTTCTTTGGTGATGTCATCAAAGCATTCACAGATTTCTTCAGGAAATTTGGATCGTAAGTTGATTTTGGCCTTCGTTTTTTAAACGACAAGGAAAAGGAGGCTCTTATTTCGTGTGTTTATTTATTTGAAAGTTACAAAAGATAAAAAAAAAAATGGCCTTAATATTTTTTTTTTAAATAACGCTGTCCAAAAAGCGGCTTTCCTCAATAGCCACACAATGAAAAAGAACAACGAAAAACGGCCTTAAAAGTACTGATTACCTACATAAATTGTACGTATAATCAAATCACAATAACAAATGGCACAATGAAATGGCTTTATCACAGCAATGACGTAGTCTAGTGGTGTGACCGTCAGACTGCCAAGTCGTAGGTCTCGAGTTCGAATTCAAGGCACGCACATCTGACTTTCCGGATTCATGTGCGTATTGTGTAAAAGAAGAGACGTAGGGCGTCAAACGGCAAAAAAAATCTTAAAAAGAAAGAAAATTGGTATTGTATTGGTGGCTTAATTTTCAATCGACTTCAAAAAGAAGGTTCTCAATTCGGTTGTATGTTTTTTTTTTTGTATGTTTGTCACGTGATTACTCCGCCAATTATGAATTGATTTTGATGATTATTTTTGTTTTTGGTAGGGCATAGTTCAGAAGTGGTCCCATATAAGTTTGGTCAAGATCTGATGAGGTGTTTTTGAGTTAGCTTCAATAATACGTGTTTTTCCACCTAGTACATGTGGATGATGCTCTAATAGTTCCTGTCACTGTAATTTACATAGCAGGTAGTGGTATTCAAATTTTTGTGGGGGGTTTGTGTAGGTACCACAACTAAAAAGTGAAAAATAAAAACTTTTGTTCAAAAAAATAAAACAGACTTCCAAAAAAAAAACACTTAAAAAAGTTTTTTGACATAACATAAGCAGTCAGTTTTAAAGGAAACGTCTGATGAAATTACCGAAAATTGGGTTAGTTCTCTTCGCACAATTTGCAGTATTCTTTCTCATATCAATTTCAATAAATCATTATCAAAAATCAATTTAATGATAAAAGAGCAATTTTGCGATCAAATAAAATAATATTTTTGTTTCAGATTTGTAAGTCATACTGTTAAGGATAGATAGTGAAGACGTTAATGATTTCATGTAATGTTAAACAAAAATGAGATCTGATAAGGGATTAAAGATCTCATAAGGGCCTGCGCACATCTGGCGGCTGTCACTGCCAAACAAATATAGACCATGCCATAGTTGAAATGAAGCTCAGAATAAATGAACTTCCAGTAGCTAGAGAGCGTATCTAAGCGGAAAAAGGTGCGCGTTCAGGTGATTTATTTTCAACTTTATTTTAAGGCGCGCAATGTTGATATTCTGTTTGGCAGTGACAACTGCGCCTCGCTAGATGTGCGCCGGCCCTAAGAGAAAACTGTTGATATACAGTCACTGAAACCATATTGCGCTTTATTGCTCGAAATATGGTCATCGTAGTCGGCGAGTACCTAAACGACAAAAATAAATTGTTCTTCACATGTTGAAGAGTAATGTGAGAAGCAAGAGCAAGTTCAATGTACCGTAGACCGGGGTTACTTTGATCAATATTAAACTTTGAAGGTTCATATCTTTTAAATTTGTGGGTGGTAAAAAATACTAAATAAATCTAGTGATCGGTTTTTTTATTACTCTCGATTCCTGTAATAATAAGTGAAAAAAATTGGCTTGATTTTGAGAAAAAAAAAATTAAACTTCCTGATCAAAGTTATACGTAGGATCGGGTTACTTTGATACCCCTTATTTTATTGCGTAATTACAAAGTAATTATTGCGTAATTGCAAAGTAATTACGTAATTAAATAAACCCAATTACAATGCCAATACAATTTAAATATAATTACCCAATTAAAATGCCAATACAATTTAAAAAATAAAAATCTATCAACGAGAAAAATAAATATTGTCGCATGGGGTAACTTTGATCTAACAATTGATTTGATTGTTTGAATGACAATATATTTTTCACCACTCCCGCACGAAAGAAGTGTCTTTCCTCTACGAAAACAGTGAGGAAAGTTGGTTTTTCCTCACTGCTTGAATAGTGAGGAAAGTTGGTTTTTCCTCACTGTTTGAACAGGAAGTTGAGGAAAGTAATGATCCCGTTCAGAAACTAACCTTGCCTGATTTTTTCATGTTAAGTTTTAAAGATATTTTAAAATATAAAGAATTATTTTGATTTGCTTTGTGTCTATTTAATTTATTTACCTATGATGACTGAATACTTTCTTGCTGGGAGTGGTGAAAAGTTTTGTATGCAACTTGTGAGCAAGTTCATTTGCTATTCGTTTTGTTGAGTCTTTCGCTTACTCAGGATTGAAATTTATAATCACTCGCTGCGCTCGTGATTCTATTTTTCAATCCTTCGTTCGCTCAAGACTCAAAATCAAAACTCATAGGAAAAACGAACTTTCCTCATATGTTGGATAAATAACTATACCTTTTTCAATTAAAATGATTGGTGGATTCCCAGCGTGTCCTCAGGAAAGGATTAAACAGTTGTTCAGTGTTCATAACTCAGAAAAAAAACTACCTAATTGCGTTTCGTTTTAAGTAATTCACGATTTTATATGAAATGGAAGTTTCTATCAAAGTTACCCCGCGATTCAAAGTAACCCCGGTTTACCGGTACCGAATGTAACATAAATTAAAATGTTAGAATAATTTATTAAAAAGTTTTGTTACAAAATATATAGATTAGGTAGCAAGTATTTTTAGGGTGCTAACAGGCCGACTTCATTGGCTCCAACTTCGTGAGAAATCGGGCGGGTTCGTGTGATTCCGTTGCACGTATGGACCTAGTTCAAAGTTACAAACGGGCATGTATTATAATATCAAGATATGAAGATGAGTTTACACCTGAAACAATATTTCAGTACCTAACATGTTAACTGGCAACATGGAATGTTGCAGTGTTGCTAGTAACATGGTACGGAATCATGCGGAAAACAATGTTTCGCGATTGTTTCCCAACATTATTTCCAATGTAAACGGGGCTTCACAAAGAAGTCAATCTGTTCGCACCCTTTTGATAAGGAAATGTGATATAATGATAGAATAAATATAAGCTTTACACATTGTTAATCTGTTTTATTTAAATAATATTAACAGTCGTATCTACAATTTCACGCTCACAGTCATACATTGTCAAGTTGTCAAACTGAGTTCTGTATACAAATATTTTAGAAACTAAACACATCTGTGATTCCCAAAGACAGCACAAGACTCAACATGATTTAGAATGTAAAAAAAACCGGCCAAGAGCGTGTCGGACCACGCACAATGAAGAGTTCCGTAGTTGGGATGAATTTATCCTAAGAACAAACTTAACAATGTAGTTGAAAATCATGTCATACATTCCAACTGAAAATTTAAATTTGTACGCACAATATTGAGATGTTATTTTAAGACCATAGACTTCTTATCGGTTTTCCTGGAATCTATAACTATTTTCCGTGTTTTTTTTTTTCAAGATTTTAGGCTCAGTAGTTTTGTAGTATTTTTTTCTTAAATAATTTAAAAACGATTTATTTTAATCTTGAGACCGAGACATAGAGACTAACAGTAAGCCTTTTCATTTGATATGTCATACGAAACATTGTGCAAAACTTTTTTTTATCTTATTTGTCTCCCAAAAATGACCCCATATTTAAAATTAATTTACTTTCGTAGCACTTCCGTGTTTGGGTCACAGAAAATTATATGTGTACCAAATATCGACTTAATCGGTCCATTAGATTCGGAGCAAATTTGCTGTGATAGATGTTTAGACTGACAGGCAAACGAGTGATTCCATTTTTTCATACGGAACCCTAACAAAGAGGATGTGTGCGTAGGACCAGTCTATAGAAGTCAAAACATAGGACTGGAGCCGAGTATACGCGATTGTGTTTCATTCACTGTTCAGAAAGAACACAGAGTGCGCCTAAAGAAGTTTTCACTTAAAAAATATATGGAAATCAGTATTTAATAAATATTTGTACACAAAAATCATAAAATTTATCTCCAAACACTGAGCACGGAGTCACCTCGGCAGCAGCTGCTAAAGGCGTCAATGTTAGCACTTTCCATAAAAACCAAGCGTGTCACCGGTGCGTTCATTGGCAGCACTGTTCAGTGAGTCGCCATTTTAAACTCTATTATTATTGAAACAAAGCTTGACAAGCAATGGTGCCAACATGACGGCAAGGGACAAGTTATAGTGAACTATAATACATCTACGTAGTGAACAGTCTGTACAAATGACGTATACGAAGTGACAGCTTTAAATTGCGGTCCGAGACGGAAGCAACGCAATTGCGGCGCCACGAATTTCATTAAGTGCTCATCACA
The DNA here is from genome assembly GCA_963853775.1 of Xanthia togata. Classification (NCBI taxonomy): domain Eukaryota; kingdom Metazoa; phylum Arthropoda; class Insecta; order Lepidoptera; family Noctuidae; genus Xanthia; species Xanthia togata. Next base: position 3,416,071 of record OY970801.1, read on the forward strand.
CGAGCGACACGCGGCAACGACAGATGCAACTGCAGCCGACGACAACGTGCCGTTCGTGTATTTGAGTACGGTCACAGATGAATACATAAATAAATAATACAGAATAAAGATACAGAGAAACAGGTTCACTCCGCATTTTAGATATGAAGCTACAAGTAGACTTGTCGGGCCAATTCAGTGAGCGTAACGTATTCATAAGGTATAAGTTACGCGATAGAAATGGAGGCAACTTCTAGGTGAATATAACTGTAGGTAATTAGCGCTGTGCGACCTGAATTGCATTTTATTGTGTCGAAGCAAGAGTCGCTTTTTGTTAAAGAGGGCACCGAGCTTTTTTTTTTTACAAACAAACATGTTTTTATTAAGCTTGTTTGAAGTAGTATACAATTAAATTAAAATCTAGGGAAATATATTCGTATTATTGGGGATATATACTAGACATTATGCGCGATGGAAACACGATTTGATAAAGTTGCCACGATAGAATAAATAAGCAAAGTTACCTCTGATCGAGTAATTTTTTTCTCTATTTTACTACTTTTTTATATAAATAAGTAATTTTATATTATAATTAATTTACTAAAATAAAGTTCATAGATGACTGGAGCTTTTATGTGCGATAGTTTTTATGAGCAATATGATGAAAAAAACAACGAAAAGAATTGATAAAGTACAAAAGTGTGGTTATTTTTACGGTTTACGGTTTAAAATATCATTTATTTCTCTAAGATTTACATAATCACTTAATGAGAAACAAAGTTTTAATAAGTAGGTAATAATTAGATAGTCCAGAGCGCTCGTCGTGCAGTTAGCTAGTAATAAAATTAGTTGTTTTAATAAATCTGGGGAGTGGGTACATCGAAATAAGTTACTCAGAACGCGCGCGTTGCTGTGCACATCGAGCGCGCTATTCTTATCAGCACTGTTATAAAGCAGCGTGCACACTATACAATAATAATATTATTATTTCGTTCATTTATGTATTTTGAAGCCGTCGAAAATGTGTTTCTTTAGCATTTTTTTAAAATATAAATTAGTTTTAGATTCTTTAATGTTTTTTGGTAGTGAATTGTATAGTTGTACTCCTTCATACTTAATATTTCTTTTTCCGTGGTTTGTTCTAGGTCCGTGTAATAGTACTAGGTCATTTGCCCGACGTGACGATCGTATTTGCACTTCATTATTCCTTTTATATGTAATTTCTGTGTGAATTTCTTTTGTAAGGATTTTTCTTATTAATAAACAGGTATTACATTGATAAGTTTTGGTGATGTTAAATAGCTTTGTATCGTTATAGATTTTATTTGTAGATGTTAAGTAGGGGTATAGAAAGAGGGCTTTAATAATTTTATTTTGGGCGATTTGAAGTTTTTGTATGTTTGTTTTTGTTGTCGATCCCCAGACCTCAATTAGATATTCAATGTGTGGCTTTACTAATGAATTGTACACCGTAAACCGAATTTTTGATGGTAGACATCTAGCTATTCCACGTAACGCACCGGTAAGACTTGACAACTTAGAACAAATCCGTTTAATGTGTGGCTGCCACGTCAAGTGACTGTCAAGTGTAAGACCCAAATACTTTTCTGTGTTTACCTTATTAAGGACATCTCCATTTATCGACAAAGGCTTGTGATTGTGAATTTTTTTGTTTTTGGCCGAGAAGATTATGTAGTTTGTTTTGGATGTATTAATTGTCAATAGGTTGTCCAAGAACCACCTTTCTAAAATAGCTAGGTCATCCTGTGCGTCTTGTATAATTGCTTCAATGGAGTTACCAAAGTAAAATAGACAAGTGTCATCAGCATAGAGTGTTATATGTCCTTTTAATCCTAATTCGTGTACATTGTTGATATAGATAAGGAACAAAAGAGGACCCAATATTGATCCTTGAGGCACACCACATTTTATCAACTTTGAGCTACTGATGTTGTTTCCTATTTTAACGACTTGCAAACGATTTTCTAGGTAAGACTCGAACATTCTGAAAAAGCTTCCTGTTATTTTTATAGACGCTAATTTTTGCAGGAGAACATTATGACTTACGGTATCGAAAGCCTTTTTCAAATCTATAAAGACTCCCAGGGCAATTTGCTTTTGATCAATTTTAGTCCTAAGTTTCGTCACCAAATCAGTCGCAGCAGCTAGTGCATTGGACTTAGGTCTAAAACCATATTGCCGTTCAAAAAGAAAACTGAAAGAATCTAGGTAGGCCATAAGTCTAGAATAAATTAATTTCTCCAGTATTTTCGACATTACTGGCAATACCGAAATGGGTCTGTAATTTCCGGCGTCCGATTTCGAGCCTGACTTAAAAATGGGAGTTACTTTCGCGATTTTAAGTGTGTCTGGGAAGTAGCCTTCGAGTAAACATGTATTCATGCATTGCACTAAATATGGCAGTATTAGTACTTTTATATGTTTAATGGCTTTGACGGTGATGCCGTCCACGCCAGCGCTGGTATTTGGTTTTAGATTATCAATAATTTTTGCGATTTCTTCTAAGTTTGTTGGTGACATTTGTGAGAGACCCGGAGCGTTCCTGTGTAATGAAGTTGTGTTAATGTTAGCATTGTGGTGTTTTGGAGCTATTTTGTTTGCCAGGAGAATACCTATACTGGCAAAGTAGGTGTTGAAGTGTTCACAGATTTCTTTGTCTTCTGTGATGAGGCCTGAGGGGGTTTGTAATTTAGGAGGAATACAACTATCTTTACTTTTGTTGCTAGACAGATTATTTATAAGTTTCCACATCTTCAACGGGTTACCTTTGCATTCTTCAAATGATTTATTGAAGTATTTATTTTTAACAGCTTGCATATGCAAGAATACTCTATTTCTCTCACTTTTAAATTTCTCTTCAATCTCCAAGTTATTCGGATTAGTTTTGTGTTGTTTCCATAATATGTTCCTTGCGTTTATTTTGTCAATTATGTCTTTCGTGATCCATTCTGTTTTAGGTGGGTTCAAAATCTTAATTTTCGTAGTTTGATTCTTGCTGATTGCCAATTTTATTGCTTCTTCTAGCTTTGTGAAATCTTCTCCTACCGTGTCATAGTCAATATCTTCCATAGTTTTATACAATTTTGCAAATGAAAGTGTTCTTATTTGCATTTTTTTAGCTGGTTCTGGTTTATACTGTTTGACCTCTAGGAAAATCTGTTTGTGGTCGGACATGCTTGATTCAATTATTGCTAAATGAAAATCATGGCCGCGTAGGTTTGTAGAAACATGGTCCAAGATAGTTCGTGTAGTAGATGTTTCGCGAGTGCAGTGCCTTGCATCAATTTTGTTTAATATTTTATAGCCATTTTCCGAGAGTGTATCTTTATATTCCTTGGTGTTTCGATCAGAGCCAAGTAGATTAAAATTGAAATCTCCAAATAGTATTGTCCTTTTCTTATTTTGTAGTTCATTTGTTAAGGTTTCGAGGAATTTATTTGTGTTAGTCCTTTCCGGCTTATATATTCCACATATGTCCAAAGAAAATTTTTGTAGGTGAACCCACAGGAAGTGGTTATCTTCTTCCCATTTCTCGCTTATAAACTCGTGTTTCATATTGCTTTTGATAAAAATTGATACACCACCTCCCCTGCTGTTAGTTCTAAAATTGTAATAATGTGTGTAGTTTGGCAGTTGTAATCTCTGTGCCTCTTCGTCTGATTTAATCCATGTTTCGACCAATATGACCACATGAACATCCTGTATTGATTGTAGTATACAATTTAGCTCGTCGATCTTTCCAGGTTTGACTAAACTTCGTACATTTGAATAAAAACATTTCAGGGAATTTGTTGTTGTACAAAGGCTATCGTATTTGTTGGTGATTTCATATGTTAGGTTTTTATTTTTACTTGTTGGTTGGTCTATCACTTGCTGGCTTAGTTTTTTGACGTTTTTTTTATTATTTTTGGAGTACCCTTTATGTACTTTATTGCAAGATCTGTTTCACCATTCTCTGTGCGTAGATGTATTTCTTGTTTAAGGTTTTTAATGAATTTCCGTTGGTAAGGTGTTTGATCTGAGAATATTTTGTATGGCTCAAGACTCATTGTTGCTTTATTTCGTAGAATTGTTGTTACCATATCTGAAGATGGAAGAAATACCTTGATGTGTCGGGCTGCTTCGGGTTTATAGTTACCAAGGCGACGTATCATATTTGGTTCCGGACATTCAGGATGTATTAACTTTAAAATATTAGTAACTTCGTGAGTATCAGAGTTAATTCTGTCTTCTTTTTTTAATTCTTTAGGTTCCGGAATGCCCACTATGATTATGTTTTTGCTTCTTGATTGCCTTTCCTGAAGTTCAGCAACCGCATCTTCACAAGTATTAATATTTTCTGGATTTTGTAGTGGAGTAGTTGTTTTTATATTTTCAAGTTTGGTTTCCAGAGCAGAGACCTTGGTGTTTGTAGCAGTATTGGAAATTTTCAATTCGGCTATCTCAGATTTAATCTTAGTTTGTTCTGAAGCCAGATTTTTAATCTCGTTCCTAATTGATGATACGTCGTCAGAAATACTTTTCATTATCTGCTTTTGGCTTTCAACAAATCCATTCAAAGTTGACATTACCTCTTTGCGAAAATCGTCGAGGTCTCGCTTAAGATCATCTTGTTCAGGGTTTTTCCGTTTACGAAACGTCACCTGCAGCGGAATCGTATTATCTTCCTTATTAAGAGTCGATAAATCTGGTTGCGAGCTTCCGCGCGTGTTTGATCCGGACGGAGATCGTAGAATACTCATTTTAAATATTTATAAGTGTGTAAGCTCCTTTATAATACTACGCGATCGGCTACGTTTGTCAGTTTACCGATGGCGGCGCTGCCGCAGGCCGGGCGAAAGAAGTGAGATGAATTATATGTACCTGTCTCGCTTGCACTTGAGGTTTGCGGGGGACAGGGCCGCGCTCCGCTTGCGCCGGCGTTGTCGTAAAGTAGTATTGGTATGATTTAAAACACAAGGATTTGATCCAGAAAAAAGATATTTGCACTGATAGACATAGAATTCAGAGTTCAATGACTTGTATTTTATTTGTTTTACGTAAATTTAATAACACGTCCGCACTCCGCGCTCTCTGGACGAGAAGTTTTTTACTCTTTACACGTAAAGAAAAAGACAGACACAAAGCTACGCTACGGTACGCTCTTAAATGATTTTGCGGAGTGAACATCTGTATTCATATACGGTACGGTGCTCAAATACACGAGTAAGCGGCACATTGCCGACATCTGCAGTTGCTTCTGCCGTTGCCGGGCGTCACTCGTCTGTAAGAACACTTTTACTGCCGAATCTACACGCTCTCGGCGCAGTGATTACGTGCTCTGTATCTCCCAACATTGGTTGGCCCAATACAATTACGTCCAATACTCTATCACTAGTTTCAACAAAATAAGTACAGGAGCTATGGCCATCACATTGGCGTTGGTGACCAATATTGGACGTAGGGTTCCTTATTTCCCATAAATTTCACTAATAAATTACATTAATACGCTATGGTTCTAACACGTATGCATGGTAACTAGACATTTTAAAAGATTTTCAAAATGTGAAGATATATTCAATGCTATTGTTGTATAAAAAACAAATTCACAACTCCATTTTTTTTAGATTCTATAACAAAAACATGGACCAACAGCTTCTTATCTATTGCTACCTCGTTTTATTTCAAAGGGAATGACAGTGATGGGAACATTCATTAATAGTTTTTGTCATGACATTACTAAAAAGAACCTAATATTGCTTTGAATCTTTTAAAGACAGGACTATGTTAATATTTACAAAATAACAATAAGTAACAGAATAAAAAATTGCCTGAATATTAGCACCGGTCGGTAGAAAAGTTATAGATATGGAAGTTGATTATATGATTCCGGCTTGAAAATTACGCGAATCTGAGCCTTATCAGCATGGTATGAACTGTCAATATTTGAATGCTTCCCATTAAATCGCTTTGCTAGTTACTAGCAGTGAGTAACTTTAGCAACAAATGAATTATTCGTTTTGTGGTAATAATTATTATGGGATCCATCTTTTTTTACAAAACAATTATTTAAGTAATTTTTTTCAACATTTTGGTTACAGTAAACCATCAATGTCGTACTGGTATGAAGAAAATATATTTTCACAGTATCTACGTATTTCTCACCTTAACGAAACAATGATACTTCAGAATAAGGTCCCGGTTATTCTGAAGTATCACTGTTTCGTTGCGAAAAGGGAATGGTGCTATTTGTCCTGTATTTCTCCATCTCTCTCTCACACCGACGTACAATGGAAATATTACTACAGCATATGCCAACGTTCGTGACAGCTACGGACATGAAATGCAGGAGCGAGATGACACGAGACTACAAGATTTTCACCGTCCCACTTGCACGTTTCATGACCGCACTGGCCGCGAGTTTTGGCGTTTAGGATAGGTCCTGAGGTCTGCCCAGTTAACGAACAACATACATACATACATTAATCAATACGTTATAGTACATATCTACAATAGAACTCCTACGCCTGCTCCTGATTGCTGACTATTTCCTTTAATCTCTTCTCTATGTACTGCACTCGGGAGACCAGCTTGTCTTTTGGGTTGAACTCTGTGTATGGAATCTGGAGTACTTTGAAGCCCTGGAATGTAGAAGAACGATTTTTTTTTTATTTTGAATTGTTTTGTTATGAATGGAAAGGTTGTCGTAAAATACTACTCTTGAACATTAGAACCTACTTAATTTTCGACTAAGAAATGTTTATGAATGAAAGAGATGGAACGAGCTTGCCCGGAAGATGCTTCACTCTTGCTTTGAAGACTGACGGGTTATATGTGAGAAGGGAACACAGACGATGGCATTCCACACTTTGACATGAGAATTCCACACTTTGGCCGTGCGCATAATAAATGTGGAGAAGTGCAAGTTTCAACAACAATTTTGTGTCGGTTCCTAATGTGGTTTCAAAACATCAAACTTTTTGGTAACGATTATAGGCAAGGAGGCATAAAGGCGCTCACCAGGGAGCACGGCGCGGTAAGGTATGATTTTCGTGGGCAGAAATGATTTTGAATCTTATTTTCATACCCTTAGCACTCACATTTCGTGGATATCGTCTCAAGGAGAATTGAGCATTAGCATATAAACAAATGTGCATGCCATGCCGCAACGTGACGCCTAATGAGCGCCTTTAAGGTGACTATTCCAGCTGAACGCATTTAATCAGGAAAAGTAAGTTTTCATAATGAAACTGACCTTAAGTGTAAGTAGCCTGGTCTCGAGCTGGTTGATGCCGAGCGGCACGGCCGACTTGCGCGTCATGTCGTGGTAGTCCAAACCTAGCACTGCTATCCGGTATACGCTGGAATAAATACACGATTGTTACAGAATCTTTAAGTAAACGAGAGTTAAGTTTCTACAACGTCACATTGCGAAGTAAGCAACATACTGGCGTCACGCCAAATCCTGCATCGCGCAAGCGAAGTTATCCGCGCGATTAGTATACATGTTTAAAACTGAACCGGTGAAAGCCAAAAATTACCTTTTGTTGTTTTCTGCTTTCTCTAAAGGTACAGGATGGCATTTGGCGTCTACTGCAAATTCCGCGTCTGTAAATACAACAACTCGTTAGATTAAGTGCTCCCACGCACTAGGCAGCCAAGTAGCACCCGCCAGGCTGCGGCAGCCGGGATATTGAGATAATTCTTGGCTGCCTAGTGCGCGGGCTCCGTTTAGACTGATGAGATGAGTTTGTGGCGCTCCACTGTGCTCCATTTGATCAAAAAAGTTTCCCTCTGCTGCTTATAATATGTATCGATCAAGGGATACATTTATAATGCACGAGTAAAACACCCACGTGTCGATTTCAAATACTCTTTTTTAAATCATGAAGTTTATGTGATCTTTTCATTTAAAAAAATTAAAATAAATTCTGAAATCGTTACTGTCCAAGATATTTATTTTATATAAATATAATCTGATAGAGCATCTTTGGGCGCATATTTTTCAATTTTTATTTTTGGAAAATCACCTCCGTATACTGAGTATTTTTTTTTTTTTACCGATTTTCGGTTTTATTTTATTTTCTCCCTAAAAACTCATAAGTGCGACTTGACCTAGTGTCACTGAAATATTGCTCGTAACAAAGCCTATCACTGATAAAAACACACGTTGCACTAGCCTAGTTTGAATAAATATTTTTTTTTTTTTTTTTTTTTTGTCTAGGGCATCTCGTAGCTCACCTCTGAGGTGATGACTACTTAACCGGTCAATCCTGCGGTTGCCTTAAGCTACTAACTCAAAGCCTCCAGCCAGGAGCAAATCTATTCTAAATTAAAACTAGGCGAACGCTCGCTAAGGGCACCCCCTGTGGGGTACGGACCTCGGCTTAGGGCGTCGCTGGGGGGAGGACAGCAAGTTGGGACAGGCTGGATCAAAGATGATTCATTATTATTTAACGGGGAATTTAAGTCTACATTTCGCAGCAAAACGCGGGCTGGCGCTTCTGCGAGCAAGGGTCGGTGGGGAGTATTATTTACTCGGGCGGGTCGCGATCGCGGAGGACCTCGGCGGCGAGGTCGGAATGCGGGTCGGTGTCTGTGTTTTTTGTGCACTGTACTTGTGGCCCTATTGCTCTCCTGGAGGAGGGTTATGGGGTCGTCTGGGTCGGTAAGGATTTGCCTTGGGCGGCGGGTCTGACTGATTCTACTAGTGACATAATTGGCGGCCTCGACAACCAGAGGGTTGCGGTGTTTGGCGGCGGACTCAAAGAAACGCTTGGAATTGCGTTTGAGAAATTGGTGGATTGTGGGGATCTTTAGGTCGAGATGGAGGATCTCGTTCCTAACGTACCAGGGGGCACCGGTGATTTTCCGGAGGAATCTATTTTGGAGTGTTTGCATCCTATGAATATGGCGGGGTTTTGCGTGTGCAAATACGGCTCCCGCATAGGTCATGATGGGACGAACGCACGCCGTGTACGTACGCAATTTGCACTTAAGTGACATTTTGCTACGTGCATTCAGGACAGAGTGGAGTCTACCGAGAACGAAAGCGGCTAGCGAGCGGACCTGTTTTATGTGATCACTGAAGGTGAGATACTGATCTAGGACGACACCTAGGTATTTGGCTCGCTTCTCCCAAGGGATAGGCTTGCCGGACATGGTGATGGGTCGAGGGGGTTTGAACCTTTTACGCGGTTTCCTAAAGAGAACTGCTTGGCTTTTATCCGGGTTGAATAAATAATACCTTTTGATTTTGGTTTTATAGATAGTGTCATCCACGAAGTCGCCCCACTCCACTCCGTTCCTTACTAAGTACAGCTTACAGTACAGTTATCGCGGAGTGGGGCGCGCGTCTTCGAGGATGGCACTATCTGTATCAGACATAATACGTTGGATAGGCTGCCGGAGCAGACTGCCTAGAGCGCCTGCCGTAACATGTTATTATTCCACAATCATAAGATGGATAGGTATTCGATAGCTAGTTCACCTCTTCCTAACCCTTTGAGGAGTACATACAGGCATAATATTATGTTATGTTACATAAGATTCAGGACTTTTCCTTCGAGCCAGCACAGAGCTGCCGTGTGGTGAAACGAAAAAGATAAATAAATAGTAAACCTTTGGAAACGGGATTATTATTAAAAGTTTTAGTTAATTACTAAAGGGAGAATTTAACTTTTCGATACGGGATTATTATTAAAAGTTTAGTTAATTACTAAAGGGAGAATTTAACCTTTCTATACGGGATTATTATTAAAAGTTTAGTTAATTACTAAAGGGAGAATGTAACCTTTCGATACGGGATTATTATTAAAAGTTTAGTTAATTACTAAAGGGAGAATGTAACCTTTCGATACGGGATTATTATTAAAAGCTTAGTTAATTACTAAAGGGAGAATGTAACCTTTCGATACGGGATTATTATCAAAAGTTTAGTTAATTACTAAAGGGAGAATTTAACCTTTCTATACGGGATTATTATTAAAAGTTTAGTTAATTATTAAAGGGAGAATTTAACCTTTTGGATACGGGATTATAATTTTAAATTATTAACCTTTTAGGTCAATCTAGGATAAGGAAAATAAGGAGCGAATCACTCACCATACAAGAACCCCATCCCCGAATTACACTCCCTCTTCAAAAACGCTTCAGCAGACACTAGACTCTTGAAGGTATCCATGATGCTCTGGACATAGAACGACTTCTCCTTGGTGTAGACCACGGGGACTCCTTCTGATATGTCTTCGGGGAGTCGCATGGAGCCAGGACTGGTGAGGTGCAGGTAGGCATCTATCATCATCAGCTTTCGACGGCAAGGGATTGATATTTCTGGAGAAGATATCGCAAGGTTTTAAAGTTCTGTAATGCAGTTTAGTTAGCACTAACGCAGGAGCCAGGGAATCCTGTAAAATCTTTATGTACTTAACCAAATATGACAAAAAATTATATAAAGAATAAATACACCAAAAAGTTTGATTTTGGTTACTTTGGGATAATTTGGTTTGGTTTCGATTCCCAGGTTGGGCAAGTGCTATTGGATTTTTTCCATTAGGAATTTCTCAGGACCAGCCCGTTGTATGGATTTGAGCTCGTTTGATGGCAATAGGCTCGCCCCGTATAACATGGGACTCAATAACTGGCGAAATGTGGATATAAACAGGGCCTCAAGTCTGCTATTACAATAGTGTCAGAATGGTCTATCATTGATTTCATAATTGTTGATTTTGACAAGTTTGGTAATCTACTAATATATTGGCATCATTATGACTTTCCAATGGTCAGCCACTGACACTCCATTGAAAGAAATGGCATATATTGGTAATCTCGTACTACAATGACTGACTTAGCAGACTAAATTTTTGACAGTTCCTTTGATCAGTGACCTACCATTAGAACGTCATTGTGCAGTCATTGCTATTAATTCGTTACGAGTCAGTATCGTGTTTGTGGAATACAATGATCAACCAATGATCGATCATTATGAATTTAGCAGATTACGATATTTTTGCAAAATGACAATGGGATCGTGTTGGAATGACGAATTTATAAAAATAGTACTTGGGCCCCAGGTCCCAGGGAAACAGGCGTGATGTTATGTTTATACGGGCTGAATTTTTAGTCACCGTCCAAATTTTGATATATTAATAATTGAATACGTGTTTTTTCTTTTAGTATCACTCAATAAAAAAATATTGAGATATCACATCACAAAGTTATTATATGTATACCACGCAGAGCGGATAATTCTTTCGAGAAAATGATTTAATATGAAAATTTTACGTAAGTATCGATTTTATTTCAAAAATGGAGTTAGTGAATCATACCTAATACCTAGAAAAAAATTGGACGTTGACTAAAAATTCAGCCTGTATATGATGTGTAATTTCAGTAATTGCGTAGAAATTGGCTTGTATCATTCAAATCAAATCGAAATATTTTATTTCACATAAACCTACAAGGTCACTCATGAAAAAGCTATGTGCACGGTTCCAATTGGTTGTTTCCTATGGAGAAGAGCCGGCAAGAAACTCCAATTATTGACACAACATATTTTATCTGCAGAATCTGCAGCACTATCAGTATCCACACTGTTGCTCGTTACAATAATACAAGCTGGTGTATTTTTACAACAAAAGAAAGGGACCGCAACCAAGAAAAAAACCCCTATAAATATCTTTGAATATTCTCTAAAAATGGATCTTGCCTCCACTTATGTATATAGGGTGGAAGGGACATCGACGCGAAAACTGATACCATGGATTCAGTACCTACATGATTCTGAAACCCCCTCCGTTGAAATTTTTCGTTGGTTATTTTAAAAATAATCTGCTGTTCCATACACTTTGACCGCGTAGGTATTGAACTTTTCTATGAAACAGCTGTTTTTTTTTTAATAATGACGAAAAATTTCAATGGATGGGGGTTCAGAATCATGTACTGAATTCATGGTATCAGTTTACGCGTCGATGTCCCTTCCACCCTGTATTTATCACTATATTCATTGGATGACTGCATTGAGCCAAAGGTATTTATCATCCCAATCACCTTTTACTGTCAATTTCTATAAATTTATAAAAACTCTTACCACCAGAAGACAGCAACTTGTCAATAAACTCAGGTTGTAGCGTGGACTCCAGATGTTGCTTTGTGGCTTTGTTCAGGGTCAGCAGAGAGAACACCAGGTCCAGCCACGATGAGGACTTGGTCAACTCCTCCTCTTTGAGAGCTAGAGCGGTCTGTGGGTAGGTCAAGGTTTGGTTACTAAGAGAGCTGTGGATAGAAGCCAGTCACATGTAAGAGTGTACAATCATCTTATGAAAACGTTGATCGCTTTTGGACACATAACATCACGCCTGTATTCCTCGCAGGGTTAGGCAGAGGTGTACCTATAGTACACCCACATTTCGTCAGTTATGACTAAGTCCAAAAAATCCAGAAAAAAAATCGCTTTAAGGCTGCCTGTCCATTGACGCGGAGCGAGGCAGCAGAGCGGAGCGAGGGAGTAATGCAGAGTGGAGTTGCGGAGCTAGACCGAGTTCACGCGACGAGTCATTTGAGCAATACTGCAATACCCCGCGACCGGTTTTTCTCCTTTCTTTTTGTATTATTTTTTAAACTAGTTCGCAAATCCCTGTCCACTGAAGCGGAGCGGAGATTCTATGAAATTCCATTGGTTAATATTGGCACATCTCCGCTCCGCTCCTCTCCGCTCCAATGGACAGTCAGCCTTAGTCTTTGTAATTAAACACGTTACTTGTCGACTGTTATTATATCGTTTGTGTATTGCGTCCGGGAAGCAAATAGATAAGGTTTTAATTGGCCAACTGAACCTACTGGATAGGTTATGCAAACAATTATGGGTGTTGTCAATTTGTAGTTTAAAGACAGCTTCTACCATTCCTCTACTGGGCATAAGCCTCTATTTTTGCATTATTTTCAACCACGGCCCTGCACAGTCCATATCATGTGGAATGTAATACTCGACCATTTTGGAAAGCTAGACAGGCAACAGTGGCGCCCCCTATTCCTTAATACTGTTTCTTGTCAAACTGTGGGACATTTAAACTCTTTAATAACTCTTCAGGTTATTACCACGTTTCTGTTGTCAAAGCAATTAGCAATAAGGTAGAAACTTAAGTCAAAGCTTATTTTCGAGCCAGTTTTTCTATTTCGAACTTTATTCCCACTAGAGTAAAGTTCTTAATACAAAAACTGACTTTATATATTATCTACTATACATTGTAACAGCGAATCAATTTTCACGCCTCCTCCTTATGACCCAGACTAAATATTTTTTGATATTCGAATAGCTTAAGACTAGTGATCGGATATTCGGATGCATATTTACCTAAAGTTAATTTTTGGCTAAGAAATTATGGAAGTGGCTTCTTAATTTATTTTTTCCTAACTTAAATCCCGGAATTCAATTAAATCCGGGAATGCAAAACTAATCAGATACATGGTATGGAAACGACTTATCAGCCCTCTTGTGAAGGTTACTTTTGCGGTGTTAATATAAAAAATTATATACCTACTGTAAACATTTTTTAATGAAGTCAAGGCACCAAGTTGTTTGTCGCTCTGTGCTATGCCAATTTGGCAACCTACTTTTACAACATTAGCTAGCATTTCTATAGTCAAAAAGTATAAAATGTATCAATTCCGGAATCGCGAGATTTTTGCGATCGATACAAAAGTGCATTTCATAATAGCCAACACGTGAACGTAAGTAAATAATGTGACTCAGGTTGGCTGGACAAATCTTCAAAATAGCTTGCATTTAACTGACGTGTTTATGTGACGGCTAAACACCCTTATTTCAGAATTTGTGACGCTACAGAATCTTAGATAATCGATCGAAAACGTGTCCAACAATCTTGAAAAACCACTTTTCGCTGGTCTCTCAATCTCGGTAACGGAAGTGATTTTGACGACTTTTTGCATATCAACGGGCGTCACATAAATTTGTGACGGGTACCGAGCTAAAAGTTTTGTGATAAGTACAGTGGTTTAGTAGAAAAATGCAAAAATCTGTGTCCAGCCATCTTGAATTTACGTATAAAACTTATGGCTGGCACTTCCGAATCTCAATAACGGGGGCGTTTTCGAATATGGTTCCTTTACTAATACTTGGTGACGCAATGTGTGACAGTAATAACGTTTGATTTATGGCGTCACATGTAAGGGTTTACGAGAAATCAATAAAAACTTAATGTCCAGCCAACCTGAGTTCAAGATGGCTGGACACATGTATCTCCATTGCCTGATGATCTACGACCTTCGAAATGTGTTCAAAATGTTGTGACGGGGACGATAATGATAACCTGAAATTGTGACGGAGAAACTTTGCGTAGTTTCAAAGATATTGACCATTTAAATGTTCCCATACAAACACTGTAGTAGGGTAACCAATATTGTAGGTTTTATGTAGGACAAGTATATTTTAAGGTGTTTTCTTTAATGGACGAAAATCCGTGTATTGGTGATACTAATACGAACAACTGTAGATATTTAAATCAATAGAAGACAAAAATGTAGAAGTGAGGAAGGGGGGGGGGGGGTAGATTTTATAACCATAAGAATCATCATACATATCTATAAGTAATTTGTTTCCGCGGACGAAAAAAATAACTGCAAAAAACTCAAGAAAAATTGAATTTCGCGGGCTACCACGAAAACGTCGAAGGACAAGATAAACCTAAATATCTATTCTTTTTAGTAGGTATATATTATGTCAGGATAACTAAACTAATGCTCTGAAGGTATTTAAATGAAAAAATAATGTTTGCTGTAAATAAAATCACATTTATTTATTTGTACTTATACAGCGTTTCAAATGGCGAAAATGACGATGATCAACTCGCATTTGCACTTCCGTAACCCCCGCCTTGTACCACAACGTTGTTTTACCGCCGTCCTAAGGCCGCGTACCAGACGACGGCGGGCGCGGGCGCGGCGGCGGGCGGCGACACGCGTAAACTGGCCCGTTCGTACATTTGGTACATCTCTTCACTAATAGAAGGATATATCTTTAAATCTCTAATAGGTACAGATAGTGCAATACACGACGACGCGCCCCACTCCACGATTACTGTACTGTGTGTCTTTAGTACGGAGCGGAGCGGAGTGGGGCGTGTCGTCGTGGATTGCACTATCTATAGACACATGACATTTTTACAGAGTGTGTACTACCCCCCTAGCCAAGTCACAAACGATAAACGTAAACTCTCAGTAGTCTTTAATAGATTTTCAACTTTATGTTATTGGATATAAAGTTGAAAATCTATTGAAGATTACATAGTGTTTTCGTTCGTTCCGGTCGCTAACGCTCAGTAGTCTTTAATAGATTTTCAACTTTATGTTCTTAGGTATAAAGTTGAAAATCTATTGAAGATTACTAAGCGTTCACGTTTATCGTTTGCAACTTGGCTAGGGGGGCAGTTTACACGCGTGATGGCCCGCCGCCGCGCCCGCGCCCGCAGTCGTCCAGTTTGCAGCCTAAGTGTTTGAAGCGCAAATGAAGTTGGTGGTCGTCATTTTAATCGTATAAATAGCTGAATATACTAAAATTTTCTTCAATACCTATTTATAAAAGAGAATTATTACACAAAATCAATCGCAGAATCAGTCTTCATTTTTTGATTAAGTATTTGGTAAAGTATTCTTTATTGATACATTTGACAAGATACAATCACATTTGGTTTTAGTACGTACTACCTAGTTAGCTAGGTGAGTTATATAAAGAAAGTCTTATTTCTAAATAGATTCTCATTAAAAACAACATACAGTATAAAAACACTTACTCGATTTAAAAAAATAAGAAACATATTCCAGCGTAACATGAACCTACAACATGTTATTTATATAACGTAAAACCTCTCGGTTGCTGGCTCAAACAATGCAACTTTATTTTAAGAAATTTGCTGAAATATATATAAGAAATTTGCAAACATCAATTGAGTTTTCATACAAACTAATCCGCTGGCTGAGTCAATTTGTATGAAAAACTTTTTTTTAGATTTTATTCCAGGCATTTTGTGTTTATGTTACGTTGTTGTAAAATCTTTTTTTATTTAAGTTATTAAAATGTTATCTTCGTGTTTTATGTAAGTCAAACAATGAACAAAAATAGTTTGATTTATTTATTTATTTAACCATTTATGTACATACAAAAATAAACAGACAAGATTATAAGAACAGAAAAATACGTACAAAGGTGATGCTTATTTCTAATGAAATCTCTTCCAGCATACCTGCGATAGGACAGAGGGTAAAAAGAGATGTAGACACCGTGTGTAAGAGTAGAGAGAAAGTAAAATACATAAAATCAAAACAATTCACTTAATAAAATAAAACAAATTATATGACAATATACTTACGAACATACATACATACATACATACTTCTAAAATAAATAAAATACAACATAAATACCTACGCAACTATGACGAAGTGGAAAGATAGTGTTCTTTCACTCTTCTTTTAAATACTGCAACAGTTTGGCAGTCCCTAATGTCAGGCGGAAGTGAATTCCACAACCGCACCGCGTGCACGGTGAAGGAGTAGGAGTAGAAGTCAGTGGAGTGGGTAGGGCACTTAAGCAGGTTTCTAAGATGCGACCTGCAAGGCACATCAGCAGGACGGTCATAGGAAAAGCGCTCCCGCAGATATGAAGGAGTTTTAGGATTATGAAGGAGGTTAAATAGCAGACACAATATCCGAGAGTTCCTGCGAAGTCGAATAGGGAGCCACTTGAGTATCTTGCGGTTAGAGACGTGATCATATTTTTAAGGTATTTTTAAACTTTTTCTAATTCTTTTATCATTGTCATCATAACAAAACCACCCATTGGAGTAGAAATGACATTTATAATGTCCTAATGTTGCTCCTTCTATGAACTCAATGGCGCCCAGATATTATTATTAATTATTTTGAATTAACACATACTTACTCTTTTCACTGCAGGAAAACCTTTTATTCTCACGGGGAAATCAAATACAAAGCAGGCGTGGATGCTACCGGCCAATTAATCGATTAAAAAGAAATCCTTTATTTATGTAAAATTATGGTCACCTCACAATATTAATGGATGTTTGTATGGAAAAATTTAAATGGTCAATATTTTTGAAACTACGCAACGTTTCTCCGTCACAATTTCAGGTTATCATTATCGTCCCCGTCACAACATTTTGAACACATTTCGAAGGTCGTAGATCATCAGGCAATGGAGATACATGTGTCCAGCCATCTTGAACTCAGGTTGGCTGGACATTAAGTTTTTATTGATTTCTCGTAAACCCTTACATGTGACGCCATAAATCAAACGTTTTTACTGTCACACATTGCGTCACCAAGTATTAGTAAAGGAACCATATTCGAAAACGCCCCCGTTATTGAGATTCGGAAGTGCCAGCCATAAGTTTTATACGTTACGTACGTAAATTCAAGATGGCTGGACACAGATTTTTGCATTTTTCTACTAAACCACTGTACTTATCACAAAACTTTTAGCTCGGTGCCCGTCACAAATTTATGTGACGCTCGTTGATGTGCAAAAAGTCGTCAAAATCACTTCCGTTACCGAGATTGAGAGACCAGCGAAAAGTGGTTTTTCAAGATGGCTGGACACGTTTTCGATCGATTATCTAAGATTCTGTAGCGTCACAAATTCTGAAATAAGGGTGTTTAGCCGTCACATAAAGTGACCTATTGACCTAGTTAAATGCAAGCTATTTTGAAGATTTGTCCAGCCAACCTGAGTCACATAGTAAATATACATTCAATTCTATAATCAGAACTCTAAATCTGTCAATCCCGGAATCCCGGGATTTTTTTGATACAAAAGTGCTTTTCATAATTGCCAACACCTCAACTTTAGGTAAATATACATCCGAATATCCGATCTCTACTTATGACCTAAAGAAGTGCCATAAAGAATATTTATTAAAAATCTGGACTAATTAAAAAGTTATGCAACAACGCGAAATTTCGCGGATATTCTGGTAAGACCACAATCACGAAGTCTCTATGGAAGATTTCATACATAACATTGCTTTGCACTTACTTGAATCAACGCTAGCCCAGAATTGGAAGGCGGCAAACAGTCAATCGTTGCGAAGGTGACAACAGCAGACGCTATATCAGTGGCCCTGCACTGTTGTAAGTGTAGCTGCAGCCAATCAGCGATCGCGGTGAGGACAGGCTCATGTCGATACTTCAGAAGGCCTAGGGAGATGGTGATGGAGTTCACCACTGCAGACTTGTCTTCGTTTGATGGTAGGCATTCTATTACGTCGCTGGAAAGGAAGTTTTAATGTGATTTAGGGCTTCGTCTTTTCAACGTGCGGTGTGCCTATAATCTGTAACGATATTTGGACTTGCGCGACACTTTATTTATTTGAATCTCATCATTAAACTAAGATAAATAGAATCCAACACAACATCTCATTCACTCATATAGCATAAGCTTGGAAGCGAAGGAACTAGGATCAAAATTAATTGGTAAATTTTATTTAGTTTGGACCATCATCTGCCTAGCCTTTTCCCAATTACGTTGGGGTCAGCTTCCAGTCTAACCGGATGCAGCTGAATACCAGTATTTTATATGGAGCGACTGCCTATCTGACCTCCACAACCCAGTAATTGGGTAATACGATACCCCTTGGTAAGACTGGTTGTCAGACTTTCGGGCTTCTGACGACCCGTAACGACTGTCAAAGATCCACGAACGACAACCGGGACCAACGGCTTAACGTGCTTTCCGAGGCACGGAGGAGTCTCGGTATGTAAAGATGGTCACCCATCCACAGACCAACCCCGGCAAGCGTAGCTTAACCTGACGGATCGACGTGTGCGGCAGTTATTACTTAGCCACGAGCTCCTCATTTAGTTTGGACCATAGAAATATAAAACAAAGGAGAAGTGGCAAGGGGGCGTGTCTGGGTCCGCGCGTCTTGATCACGATGCTCATGTCATAGGCCTGCGCGAACTCATCATCATCATCAGCCTATAACGTTCCCCCTGCAGGGACACGGCCTCCTCTCAATGAGAGGGAGTGGGCTCCACCACGCGTGCCCAGTGCGGGTTGGTAGATGTCACATCATGTCTTCGAATTTTTGGTTCTAGGACACGCGAACCGCAAACTAGTCGCATTCGCTCCGCGAACTAGTGTGCACGTAATCGCGGTCGTAACCGCGATCGTGACAACATTTAAGAATGGCGTGTTGTTCTGTGGTTTCTTGTAAAATCGAAGCCAAACTAGAAACTTTATAAATATAGAACCAATTATCATATATCAGCACAAGTATTTTATTATATTTGTGTCAAAAATAATGAAAAATAAGAAATCGTAAAATATTTCTTGCCTTTACTAAGTTATTTTTGTTTTCATATATCACCGCGACTGTACTATTTTTGCAGTAAATACATTGCTTCTTAACCACTACCTAAGTAAGTCGCTAAGGGACAAGCAATGTAAAAATCACAAAACGATACTTTAATAATCGGTTGCATCACGTAGTACGGCCGCTGTATCTTGCGACGAGTTAGTGATGTCCTTGTGCAGAGCCACTAACGTAGGCTATCGATAACAGTATCGATTGTCGTATGAATTTATAAGTTTATTCTTTAATTTTTCAAGTGTTAGCCTGGTTGGAAGACCGATGTGAAATCTTGTTTTATACTCATTTTGATTTTCTCATAATGTTTAAATTTTTTGATTTACATAATAATTTCTTTTTTTAGCTACGTATTGCAGGGACGACGGGTTCAAACAACCCGATTCGTACCGGCTTCCCTTCTGAAATTCGGAACACAACCACTCTATCGTCATTGAACAATCACACCGTAAAATTAAAACGTTACAAAACGCCTACCTACATTAAATTTTTTGTCTTTATATCCTAAGAACAAAACATTTTGCGCTAAAATAACTCGTAGGCGCGTCCGGCTTATCGTGAATTCAATTTCTTAAGAAAATAAAGTCCGTCATGACGGTCACTTCGGTCACGTGACACCGCGGTTTCTTAGCAGCCAGGCAGGCAGTACGGGATTATTTCGTACTTGTGAAGCACGTCGCGCGCGTCTAGGGACGCCATTACGACTTTGCGACCGAATTCGGTCGTATAGCGATCGCTATCTATGTCGAGACTGCCACCCCAGGTAAGACATCTGCGCCATGTTACGATAGGGATAGTAGTGGAAAACGCGCTCGTTGAATTTCGTAATGCGTTCAGTTCGGAGTTCGGACCTCGGACATCATATCATCATTCGATTGACTTTGACAGTGTGTTTATTTTTTGACGTAATCGCATTATAACCGTATAATTTGTTTACATTATGTGGTTAATTTACATTTTGTTCGCTCAGTATTTATTGAATTCATTAGTTTATCAGTAGTAATATTTGTTTGTATGTATAGAACAGTGATTAAGATCGTGTTTAAGTGTTTTGAGTTTAGTGAAAATAAAGTACGTTGTAATTAGGTATGTGGGGTAAGTAGATAGTTTATTAAGTAGATAAGTTGAAATTACTTATTTAGAGTAGATTTCAAAAGTAATTAGTAGGATCAGTAGAATTATGATGGCGGCATGTAGATTATTGTGTGATAATTTGCTTTGTGAGGAAATATGCTTTTCAAGGTTATTGAAAACTAAAATAAGTTAGGGCGTGCTCGCCCAGATATGGCTATAAATTACAAACGACGTGATTTTTTTCAAACATTTTAATGTGTTCCTTTACGATAAATATCAATGACTGACTGACGGTTCTAAATAGGTACATTAAAATGTATTGTTTCCCGTGTTTTCTTTTCTCAGATTCTAGTAGTTTATGGGATTAAAGGGTTTTCATATGATGATGTTGTTGGGGCTCCCGCGGTTCTGTAGCGCATCGGGCATGTTTGCCGAAGCAGAGACGGATAGCTTTCAAGCTATTATGCGAAAGAGGACAGCATCCCTGATGAAAAGGATGCGGGGGAGCACCAACAGCATTTTAAAGGTGATAGCGGACAAGCCTGATTGCCCATTCCTGGAGCACTGGACCCGTATGCACAGCTGCAGATCTGGTGCTGCGGGAAGCGGCCTTAGGTATGAGTATCGTTTTTTAAATTAATTCTATTTTGTATTGTTTTATTTTGATTTAATTTGACTTAATTTTATGAAATTTTATTTAATTTGATTTTGTTTTAATATAATTTGATTTTGTTTGTTTTCATTTGATTTAGTCTGATTTAAATTTTATTTAGTTTAATTTAATTTCGTATATTTTATAAATTCAATTTTATTTGTATTTTTATTTTAATAGGTCATTACTAACGTATTTTATAAGTGTTACTAACAACAATATGAATCATTTGTGTTCGATTTAAATAAATAATAATAATAATAATATCATTAATAATCTGACAAATTAATCAAAAAAACATGTGCAGACTGAAAAACACATTCGTTGCTGTTTCATGAGTTCGGGACTGGTACAAATATAATTATTTTTTGTTAATTCGCATGAAGCTCATAATAGAAAAGTTGATCAAAATAGGAATTTAATGAAACGGTTTATTTACACCGTTATTTTGTTAGGTAGACAAAAAGTAGCTTTTCGCGGCCACGATGAGTCATGACGAGTCCATTCCGTATAGAAACGTAGTTTCTCCGACCTTTCTCAAAAAATCACCTGACGCCACTGATATATTGTTTATTTATATCATCTTATTATATAAAGAAAAAATAATGGTATACATTTTATCATTATTTTTTCTTTCGATTGTTTCGTAATCTACATAATATTTGCTTGTCTTTTATAAGACTTTAATGTAATGTATATTTCACTTACTTGCATATCCTATCTAATAATACTGGATCTGGGAAGTTGAGTGAGGCCATAGCATACAGTAGATCAGCTGACTTCTTGAGGTCAATGATCTCTGCCTGGTTGGTGATATTGTGTGAGAGTGCGCGAAGGAGCGGAGTGCTGCGGCGACCTTTTTGTTGGAGGGCTTTCATTACCTAAGAACAGAAGATTTTCTTTCATGATAACTTTACAGTAGAAAAACATAGAAATGAGGTGCTTTTCCACCAGCAATGGAGCACTTAACATCTTGTCCAGTGTGTCCTGTTGTCTGTACGCTACAAGAACTGATGGAGGCTGCATGTGTAGGTGCCAAATTCTGGGCCGGCTCTAGTTAGATAACTATCAATACGCTAAGAAGTAGAAAAAAGGCTGACGAAATACGAGTGTACTATAGATTCTCCCCAGCCTACACCTTTAGGAATATAAGCGCTATGTTATATTACAACTGAGTATCGGCCAAGCACCGCTACGCCCGGCGCCTCGTAGACTTTCCACTCCTTATGAGATAGGTCCGAAAACAATCTGAACTTGTTGGGGTTTTTCGTGCGTTCAATGCGATATCACCGGAACAGCATGTCGATTCCCGTAATAACTTCACCGTGAAAACATGTGAAGTGAGCGTGGAGTGAGCTGTCAGTGTCATCTCACCCTGTTGGAATGACAACTCACTTCACCTAAGTTTTCACGGTGAGATGGTTACAGAATAGCACTGCTGCTCTATGACGGAGAAAAACGTATAGTACTCAAGTACTGAAACCTTTTCATCTAGCGGTCCGGCGCCCCGGGACGGCTCCGGCGTCATAAATACAGGAAGCTTGTGTTGCAGGTGGCTATAGGCTGTATATTAATCAACTAATATTTAAGTGTGCTGTCAATCTATTTCATACTCATCAGAATAAAATTAAAATTCCATTAATATATGACTAATATGTATTTCGCTGTCTTACTATATCTGAGGTCTTTCTTTAATACTTATACCTTCTACATTATGGATGTTGGTTTAATACAAATAACTTTTTTTTTTTTTTACTAAACAGTCTAAATAGTAAGATTTTTAGTTATTTACTGCCGGCCTGCCGCTAGATAAAAATGTCCTAACATCCACTTTTGCCGATGATACGGCCATACTAGCTACTGATGTCTGCCCGAGAGAGGCCTCTGCAAAACTGCAAAACCGAAACCAAAACCTCGAGCTGATCTCTGAATGGCTTAAAGATTGGAAGATAAAATCCAACGAAACAAAGTCAGTCCAGGTGACTTTCACTACACGCAAAGAAACATGCCCACCTGTGACCTTAAATGGCATAGAAGTACCCCAAGCAGAGGTCACACGATACCTTGTAATATATACCTTGACAGACGCCTTACGTGGAGACACCACATATTTACCAAACGAAAGGCCATAGGGCAAAAATACCATAGCTTACACTGGATGCTCAACAAAAAGTCCCAAATGTCTCCAGAAAGCAAACTACTACTATACAAATGCATTCTCTAGCCTATCTGGTGCTATGATATCGAGCTTTGGGGAACTGCAGCGAAGTCCAACATCGAAATCCTTCAAAGGTTTCAATAAAAAACACTGTGACAGATAGTAAATGCTCCCTGGTAGGTCACAAACAAGAGAATTCACAAGGATTTAAAGATAAAAACTGTCAAAGAGGAAATCAAAGCTAATATTACCACATACTCCACCAGATTAAAAGTTCACCCAAATCAATTGGCAATGAAACTAATGTCAAACCCAGTTACCTTCACAAGACTGATAAGAAGGGCACCCCAAGACATACTTACAACCAGCATGAATGAGCTGTAGTATGGATCGGATTAGGCAGTGGCTTCATACCGTGCAAGATCAGGAACCATCACCTAGCTATTGCTGAATGTCCCAGGACAGATTGCATTAAATAGAAGGAGAAAAAGAAAAATTAATATTAAGAAAAATAAAAGCAACTCACTTTAATCATCTGTGGCAGTGTCAAATTCGTTATAAGCCTGGCCGCCTCATCATCTCCAGTAATGCCCAACACAGTGCTTAGATCCTCAGCCATGGTTAAGGAACCTATGGCATGGGTGGTGGTAGACCTGGCCAGGATCCGGCACAGCTTCAGGAACCGAGGGTCTTTCTCAAAGTCTGGTAGCTTGACTTTGTTACTGCTAGTCCATTCTGATAGGATTGACACCATCTGGAAATTGAGATAACAAAGCATTACATTTTTAGCCAGTGCACTTGATGACCTTCTGACACAGTTCATATAGCTGACTTTTGGTCAAGAGATATTTGAACTTTAGAATAAGAATTTAAATGATGTATTTTTTCTATTGATACCAATATTGATTTGCCAAGAAGAATTGACCTTACAAGGAATGTTGTCTATCTCATTAATCAATATAATTCAAGTAATATAACAATATTATTTTTATGAAAATCAATATTATTTTTAATTGGATGACAGTTCTTTTTTTTTTTTTTTTTCAATTAAACCCTTTACAGGTACTTTTGAATTGTCAAAGAGTCAGTTAGTCAGAAAGTTGAAGCTAGTTGCCCATTCCAAAACGTAGATCTCTATGGAGAAGAACGGGCAAGAAACTCCAAGGACACTCGTTTAAATATAGAAATTACAAAATCCTGGGTACATTACTCTTGTTGATTCTATATGTGAGAACAATGTAAAAAAAATATATATAAATCAAAAACAATTAAAAATAAGCCCTGGCAGATAAGAGATGACTCAACTGACGGCGCCCGTTCACGAACATGACGCGTGGATCAGCACCATCCAGCTCAACCATTTTGTAGGGAACCGAATGATCCAACACACTCGCCACCATCAGCGAGACATTTAAGTGAGCATGACATACTCCAACTACCCTGCTCTTTCAAGTCAAAATCAACATAATAACATAGTAAAACGACTCCATCCATCTCCTCTCAAAAAGTAACATGATCATAACATCAAAATTGTAAGCTCTTGTACTGAACTAGCATTGTTGTGCTAGTATGGGCAAATGAATATTATGGTGAATAAATGTTATGGAAAACCACATTATTGAAAATGAAAACTAGGATCTATCTCATTATTATTTATAAAATTAGGAGTCTAAAAACAGTATTCTTTCGAGACACTTAAAAACCACTTAGTAAAATGCAAGTAAATGTTTCTTCCACCAATTAGATTCAAAATACACAAATAGTGGAGAAAGACATTATGAACTCAGTAATTAGTAAAATATTATTTTAACATAATTATTATGTAACACTGACTCTGGTGCACTATTTTTTTAATGCATTATCAAAAAAAAAATGAACCAAGTCAAAAAATTTTGAAGTTATTAAAAACATATAAGTATTTAATGTTTATCAAAACTAACTTTTAGAGCATGTCTCCTTGACACAACAGGGTTCTCAGCAACAACGAGCAAGCTGTTCAGGTCCGTAGCCTTTGTTATTTGTCCATCTATCTGAGCCAGGCGACCGAACTTTGCAGATTTCGGACTCTGCTTCTTTGCACCATCAACTGTTTCTATATCCTGTAGGGAAGCAAATGCTGCCGCTACTAAACCTAAAAAAATATGGCTAAGGTTAAGGGTAAGGGAGAAAGCAATACTGTAATAAATTAAGAATTATGTGTGCATGCTACACTGTTATTTTAAATATCTCGAAAAATATTTAGCAGTATATTGATTTTAACCAATATACTTAGGTTAAATACAAAGTTTTAGTAAAATAAATTGTGGATAAGAGAGTATTGGTACAGCAGTAAGCAACTATACAATTGTGGAACAGGACAATTAAACTGATTTTGATTGATTACAACAATAATGACTACTTTACCATTTTCCTTATCTTCTGCTGTGAGTTCTTCAAGTCTCTTATCGGTTATATTTGTAGAGAGTTCTAGCTTCTCAGTTTTGAATACTGTGGCACTGGGACCTGAATATTTCCTTACGACTGCCCTTGATCCTAACCTCCAAATCACTAACCCGCTTAATTTCAACATCTATGACCAAAAGAACATTATTTATTAACACTTTCTCATACAATTTACATTACCTAACATCATATCAAAGTTTTATCTATAAAAACATTGAAATTATGTATTAAAAATGCGTAAAATTCAACTTCTTACATCACGACTTTAAGTGATCTGAAATTATTTCGTTTATATTTTATATATTCCAGATTTAAAATAATATGTGATAAATGTACCTTCAAATGTTAAGGAAACAGCCTGAAAAGGAATAAAATATATTTTTTACAGCATTTACAAAAGGCGAAATTATTTATCTTTTTGACAGTGGAATGACAATTGACAATGTTGCTAAGTACCAGGGGCACAGTAAACTAAACGTAAATTAAAAAGTGACACCAAAACTATGTTTCGCTAGCAATTACTAAACGTTTCCTTGGTTAATTGTCTGTGACAACAGTGATGTCCTTGTCCAGCCGAAATTGAGTAGAATGACGTTTTTTCAATTAATGCATAAAGTTTTTGATATTATAGTTTTCAATATGTATTCAAGATACTACTACTACTACTATTTAAGATTTCTAAATGTTTTCGTAAATTTTTGACAGCGACGATTTTTATATTTCTAGCTAGAACTTATTAACAATCGAGGACCAATTGAATTGAATGTTCTATACTGAAATACATCACTAGTTTAGAAAATTGCAAACGGTGGTCGTGGGAGGAAGTTTTGTTGTGATATTCTGTTGTTATTTTATAAAAACAGTGAAACCGTTATTGGCAATCATGAAAATGGTAAGTACACTCATATAAACACCATAAATTGAAGCGTGAAACAGTCTACATGTGAGAGAAACATTAAAATTGTTACCGTTTTAGACCGATGAGTCTGTACGAATTTGAAAGGGTTTCCTTTGAATTTCTTTATTATTTTTTACCTAAATCCATTAATAATCGTCTTAATTATGTGAAATCTTTAGCTAAATATGGGAAAGCATGGTTTTCGTATCTGTATACTTGTCTACTAATTATAAGGTAATTTGCCTACCTTCAGTTTATTGATAAATTATTAGCTACCGGCGTGTCGAAGATCTTATCGCGTTTGCCCTTTTGCTACTTTCAACGTTCCATATTGCAATGTCAATAAGTTATGTATTTACCAACTGTTTAACTTTAGAAGACAAAGAAATGAGATAATAACAGATTTATGGAGTGAACTTGAAAACTGTTTATAGTAACAATCAATATGTTACCCTTCTGCTTATAGGAACTGTCCTTGTAACATCAACTTTTCAATTTTAGCATGTACAATAAAGCTTTGATTGTTTTTATTCTAAGTTTAGGAAATACTTAATATAGGTACTTTATAATTTACCAATGAAATACATAAATATTTAATGAGTAGTTCAATATATATAATTATGGCTAAGCCTGGAAATTTGTACATATTATTTCAGTGAAATAAATGCCACTTCATTTCTCCGTCATCACACTGATGATATATTGCCATATTAATAGTTTAATTTTCATTACTTTTCATACTTTTACTTATATTAGAATGTCTCCAATTAAACTTGTGAACTGGCTGAGCGCTTTTAGCTTTGTTGAATGCTGGGTAGTAGAATGTGCTTTCAGTAACTAAAAATTACTGTAGTTTCATAAAAACTTTATACTAAATCCCTGCTGGAAACAAACACATTGTTGAATTCCATGCATTTCCTTAAAATGGATTGTAATGTCTAGTGTTAGTATAATAAATAAATTCTTCATTTAACTTAGTCTACATCTAATGAAAGTATTGATAACAAGGACGAAAATAATCTTCTACGTCTGTGGTTTTCTTTATACGGGCTAACCCTTAACATAACATAGAGCCTTGTTTCCCTGAAGGGAACAGACCTGCCTATAGTGCATACATTTTACCAGTTATATTTAAATCCCATGTGAACCAACCTTTTTTTTGTTACAATAACTCACCAGACTGATGATAATATAGTTTGTTGATGAATCTTCATAAAATAAACATCCTTTTGTACCATATTTTGTTGATGAAATAAAATCTCAAACATGTCTAACATAAATAGGTGAATGCCAAACCTTATCAGTGATGTCAATCAGATCAATGATACTCAGAATTTCATGTAAACATTGAATTATCACTGTCTTGCTCACAGTCTATCTGTAAGAATATTGCAATGATGCAAAGATTTTTGTTTATCAGTTGGTTATCTTTTTAATTAATTATCTGTTTATTTTTCGAGGAGCTCGTGGCTAAGTAATAACTGCCGCACGGGTCGATCCGTCAGGTTAAGCTACGTTTGCCAGGGTTGGTCTGTGGATGGGTGACCATCTTTACGTACCGAGACTCCTCCGTGCCTCGGAAAGCACGTTAAGCCGTTGGTCCCGGCTGTCATTCATGGATATTTGACAGTCGTTACGGGTCGTCAGAAGTCCGAAAGTCTACAACCAGTCTTACCAAGGGGTATCGTATAACCCAATTACTGGGTTGTGGAGGTCAGATAGGCAGTCGCTCCATATAAAATACTGGTATTCAGCTGCATTCGGTTAGACTGGAGGCTGACCCCAACGTAGTTGGGAAAAGGCTAGGCAGATGATGATCTGTTTATTTTTCAATAGTTCACATTTTTTTCCCACTGGAAGTCTTGGTTCTGTCATTATGCCAATGGTTCAGCTAGATTTAGTTGAAGTTCGTTCCCCACTGGACTCCCTGTCATCCACTTTATGTTCTGTCTTGATCATTGAGAAACATTATAATGGATGGGTTGGGTTTAGAAAAGTGCCGCCTCGCTAATAAGAATGTGAGGTTATTTGGGTTCTAGAGGGTCTCCTGAACATAAACTGTCCGAGCTGGGGTGACCGAAGATCTGTGGGGCATGTCTACTAAAGTTTGTCAATAAATTATTGAGACAATTGCACCCTATTTAGCTTTAATATTTAATTTGTGTGTAGATCAAGGGGTACAGTAAAGTTATTCCACTTTTCAAATTCGGGGACAGCAAAGACACTAATAATTATATACCCGTATCGGTTTTGCCGGTTTTCAGCAAGGTGTTTAGTAATGTTAAATCAAATGCTCAATCATTTTAATCGTAATAACATCTTATACCATCAACAGTATGGTTTTTCCAAAGGACGTTGCACAACTGACGCCGGTGTCACTTTATTAAGACACATCTTTAACGCATGGGAAGAGGCACAGGATGCAAATCTTCTGCGACCTATCCAAAGCATTTGATTGCGTTAATCACGAAACACTGCTCTTGAAACTTCAGCATTACGGACTGGCTAAACTTGCGCTTAACTTAGTAAAATCATATTTGAATGATAGACTGCAGCAAGTTCCAATAAACGGTGTAAATTCATTGGGTTTAAAAGTCAAAATGGGTGTACCACAGGGCTCGATATTAGGTCCATTCCGTGGTATTTGCTGATGACACATCACTGATTTTTAAGGTAAACAGACATGCACAGGAGCTTGACGACATAAATAACGCTATGTTAAAGGTCCATAATTGGTTTACTGTAAATAATTTAGTATTAAATGAGAAGAAAACTAAATGCATAAAATTCGCGTTACCGAATGTTAGAAGTAGTGAATGTCACGTTAAAAAAGAGACACTAAAATTCGTCGAAAAAACGGTTTTCCTGGGAATCACGCTTGACTCAAAACTACAGTGGGGTCCTCACTTAACATCACTTGCAGGGCGGCTAAGTTCAGCCGCTTACGCTGTTTGGAAAATCCGCCAACTAACAGACGTGGATACCGCGAGACTGGTCTATTATAGTTACTTTCATAGCATCATGTCATACGGTATTTTGCAGTGGGGACGGGCCGCAGATATTGATTCTTTATTCTGCAAAAGAGGGCTGTCAGAGCCATAAGAAAATTAACATCATGACGGTACCTTGTCAGTATATACACTCGGCGTCACAAAAATCGCACCTCTTTAAGAATTCCCTTCAAAGTCATTTTAACCCCATTAATCAATGGTACACATATGACTATAAGGTATAATTGGAAAGGCAATTTATTTAAATTTCAGAATAAATCAATAAATTTGGTTTTTTGTT
Source organism: Xanthia togata (assembly GCA_963853775.1). Lineage (NCBI taxonomy): Eukaryota > Metazoa > Arthropoda > Insecta > Lepidoptera > Noctuidae > Xanthia > Xanthia togata. Next base: position 3,445,965 of record OY970801.1, read on the forward strand.
TGCCAGGGAATAGAAAAGATTAAAAACTTACATTTTATTTTATCAGTGAAAATCTTAAAAAAGTCCATAAAATCAACTTAAAACCTAGTGTTACCCCCCCCTAGCTCTGATGACAGCTTCCATGCGTTCTCTCATGGACCTAATTAATGTGACAACAGTCTCTTGAGGAATGTTGTCCCATTCTGCAACGACGGCATCTTGGAGGTCTTGGAGAGTGGTAGGGGTAGGATCACGTGCCCGTACTCGCCGTTTCAGTTCATCCCAAAGGTGCTCGATAGGGTTCAGGTCTGGACTTCGCGCCGGCCAGCGCATAACAGGGATCCCAACTTCTTGCAGGTAGTCTCTTACAATTAATGCGGTGTGACAGCGGGCGTTATCGTGCATTAACGTGAACCCACTGCCAACAAAATCCGCATAAGGGACAACCTGCTCTTCTAAGATCTCTGTTATGTACCGAGGAGCAGTCAGCGACCCTTGCCCGCGAGCACTTCCAGTCCGAGAAACACATAATTGACGTACGTCAAGACAGTTTAGTACTGTTGTTTTGTGTCGTGCATCGTGCGTGGCCTTGGCGGGACGTACAGCAAGATGGATGGTGAATATGGCGCTTTATGCTTCAGGTCGTGCGTCATTCTGCAATCGAAAATAGCCCATGAACCTAATCTGTAACTTTTTATTTATAGTTTGTTGACATAACTGGTTTCTTGAAGTTTGTGTGATAGAAGATGGATGGGATAGGCCAACTAATTAACGGTAGGAACCTTGATTGTCAACAGATGAAGGCATTTGGACAGTTTCCCATTTTTTTTTTTTAAATATGCTTTGATGATGTAAATTCGTTTTAGAATGACAGATGATCATTATGTTAGACATCAAAGCTTATGCTGAGTGCAATTAAAAATCTCACAAAACGTAACAGTAGACTTCATTAATCAATGGCCTGGAAATAAAGACCTACCACTGTATAATGCTAGACATAGGCCTGTCCCAAGTTACGCCATTAGCTAATTAATGCGCAACAGTAATTGGTAAGATGTCAGAAGGTCCCTAGCCGGACTGGCTTTACATTATAATTAAATACATACATATTCAATATCTCTCTGCCTGCTAATTCCAGTAAGATGGCCGACGACGAATAAGAAAATACCTACTTAAGTACCAGAGGACTATTAAAGTTTCGCTGGTTGTCTTTTATGATACCTAAGAAAGAAAAGAAAAATAGGTTTATTTGTCACAGAAACACGTGCATACAAAAAAAACAACAATAATAAACATAACAGAAATGTTCGGCAGCTGCATGCCTAGCCCAAGCAACACGTAAGTCAGATAATAGCAAAATGAAACACCAATTAGCAGTTTATAGTTTCATTACATCTTTAAAAAAGCTGACGTGATAGCTTTATCTTGAATAATACAGTATTTAAACTTTAATTACACTGAAAGCTTGATAAGTTCTGCATAAAATTGTTTTTATTTTAAATCTTATTACTGTATGTTAACGTTATTCAAATAAAAGTGACTAAGACAGCTAGTAGCTACATAACAGCGGAAAATTCAGCTTTGTGCTGTACAACTTTGATAAATATTTCAATTATACAGCTTGATTCTGAATTGTTTATTGTTTGGTTTCTTTAAGCTGCACAACCCGGCAAACCGTACTCATTTATTCAGAATATGGATATTGATTACTCTTTTAGCGTTTAAGCAGCTAACTATTGCATAAATGAAGATGACTACGATCTTATGACAATCTTATAGAGAGAGAAGCGCACTAATCTTTTTTTGTGTAGCACAAAGTGGAAAATATTATCAATAATAGATGTCTAAGTATGTAATAACTGGTTATTGAAGAAATGCAATGTTTTTATGCGAGAATGTCAAACCTATTTTATAATTAATGACAAGATGTCTAACAGTGAAACGTGTATAAATGACTCAAATTCATGGAGAAAAAGAAAAAGGACAGGAGGAATAAGAAGAAAGTGCTTAAGGGAGTATCTAAAAATAAAAAACAATATCTGTACAGAAGCAGAAACGAGTTTGGCAGCTAATGCAAATTATAATACGGATCCAAGCACAAGTCGACCAGTTCAAGAGGGTTCCGTATCCGTATCTCGTAATTTCACATCTACATCACAGATATTAGATAAAAATGACGATTCATATTTTGAGGACACCGATTCAAGATCGAGTAGTTTAGCAGAAAACGTGTCAGAATTTAATAAAAATATAGATTTTCGAAATAACCTCAGAGATTGGGCAGTGAATAAAAATATATCCCAAGCGGCTGTAAAAGATTTATTGGGTGTAATTAATCATAGATTTCCTGGAATTTTACCGACAGATCCTAAAACTTTATTGCACCTTTAATCACCTAGAAAAATAATTATTAAAAATATTGAAGGTGGAGGAGAATACTGGCATAACGGCCTCACTTCATCTCCTCGACTACGTCCAGTCCAAGAACACTTGCACGAGAATTCTTTAGAGAACAGAGAATCTAATAATCTTTATGCACAGTTAGATCCAGTTCCTTCCGCACCTGAGCATAAAATTGAATACTTTTCCTTTATTTTATTAAATATATTAGGGTCTGATAATCATTATCAAATATTTCCCGGTCTGCCACATCGTTAATGGGTTCCATGGCAAATCTTTCATTTTGGGTTCCACCAACTTGAGCAAGTGTGCATACAAAGGGACTTCTGTTTTCATTTATTTCTTCTAGCTGAACTAAAATTTCTGCTAGTTTTTTCGTATTTTATTCCTGATTTTGCTTAATAATAGTTAATAATTCGTTTAAAACCTTGATTTGATCATTATTATCATATACATTCACTGTTTCGTGTTGATGATCTTGAGTTATAACCTGATAAACGTCACCGTCAATACCATGAACTGAACTTGTATTTCCAGCATCAACCTATATTTTTTTTACAAAAACATGAAATATTATATAAGTACCAAAAAAAATGTTTTACATGAAACAAAAGTGTTACCCCCTGTTAATCCTCCCACCCCCTTGTCACACTTCGTCGACCCCCTCCCTTCCGCTTAAGATGCGACGTAATTAATGGATGGGCCCTTAGCTATGTTTGTGTAATAAATATGATAGGTAAATTAAAAGCTAATTGCAATTTTAAGAAACTCAATGGATGTATTTTTCTTCAATAGAACCGATGATTATCGAACCCTAATAATCTGAATAAGAGTACTGAGACGGGCAGCTTTAGAACCGTTTATCAGAACTGCGATATAAAACGTACTGTTAACCAAAAAATATCTGGATAAGACAGTTACAAGTGACCTGTTACGCAGAAATGTATAACAAATCGTCGGCGTGAACAGCTTATATTCAAAATCAACATCGTCGCCATTATTTATCCTAACATAACCTCTCTTTTCTAAAAATAAACGATGTTATTACAAATAATAAATAGATGTTTTTATTAAAAAAACATCTTGTTAGTATTTTAATACCTACCTGATTGTTTTCTACCACTTTGATTAGTAACAATTGAATAAAAATATTTTATTCGTCGAAAAGGCTTATTATAAGTTAATTGTTATTTTTTTAAACTGGTTTTATCTTGTGGCGCTCGAAAATTTTACTATAAACTTATATATATTCTCACAGTAAAGTAGCATGCGTTGTAATATTTGTATTGTTAACAAAACATTTTTCCAAACATATACTTAGCAATATTTATAATTTCATCCAGAGAGATCCATCACATAAATTGGAAATTTAACGCAAAATATATGTGATCACACTAATTATAAGAAACAAAATGCTGATATTGTACAATTAATTACATAACTTCTTTATAAAACAACGAAAAAGATCTGTATTATGAATATTGTCTGAATGTCAGAGTTTGATATTTTCATCTGCTTAATAGAGTTTTAAATTCTGAACAAAGGTTCGATCAGCTTTTATGCAGAAGTTAACCAATCTTTCTGTTTATATATTCAGCTGGTATGCAGCTATTAACAAAATGATATTCAGATTAAAGCGATTTATTATGTGCCCAAATTGTTTGAATATTGCCTGTATAAGCGCTTATGCAAACCTTATCCCTACATCTTTTACAGCGTTTAGTCATCAGAATTGTTATTATATAAAAGTTAATCAGCTAGTTTGTGTTGCTTGGGAGGTTCTTTGGACCTATTGTACATTTAATCAGTAGATTTCATGAGAAGGAAATCTATCCGTAAAAATACACAAATTATAAAAATAAAAGTAGACCTCCCTCGTAATTGCTGTACCATTTTTGACAAAAACTGTCAGTAAATTAAAATTTCGCTAGGAGAGGTAAGCATGTGCTCGTAACCTATAGTCGAAAGAAACAGAAACGGTCAATAAATCTGCCTAGCCTTTTCCCAACTATATTGAGGTCGGCTTCCAGTCTAACCGGATGCAGCTGAATACCAGTATTTTACATGGAGCGACTGCCAATCTGACCTCCACAACCCAGTAACTGGGTAATACGATACCCCTTGGTAAAACTGTTTGTCAAACTTGGGCTTCTGACGACCCGTAACGACTCAAAGGTCCACGAATGACAGCCGGGACCAACGGCTTAACGTGCCTTACGAGGCACGAAGAAGTACGGTATGTAAAGATGGTCACCCATCCACAGACCAACCCCGGCAAGCAAACAGAAACTAGTCGAAATCGGCATGGAATCTATTTAAATATTTTTTATAAAACATATTCACACAATACAAGAATCTAATGGCGCCTGAATGACATTGACTGGGGGGCGTTTAATTGTATTCAATTAACAAGACGCGCGGCGGCGTTCCTTCCGATCCGCGCGCGTATAGTATAGATCCTTGTACCGTTGTATACTTTGACGTTGTATGAATGCACGTCATGTGACATTCACCCTCGAAGTGGTAAAGGAATTACGAGGTCGACACTAAAAAGCTTTAAAATGTTAACATTGGTTGAAGCCGAACAGTCACTTGTGTCAATTTGGTTGAGCAGTAATTAGTGTGGTATGTAACGGGATGATAATTTTCAGGCGGGGGCTGAAGGCGCCGGTGCGGCTCGCTGAGCGCGCCCGCTCCGCGCCCCCTCCCGTCATACAACACTTCAGGTGAGTCTTGTATGCACAGAATGTGATAAATATGTGGGTTTTAGGCTATCAGAGATGTGCGATGAGGCGAAGCAAAGGAGGGATGTGTGATACCCATCGATATGATCTTTTGATTTTCATAGCATAACTTATGTATGGTGGAAAAGGGAACAATAATGCGATTTTTTTTTCTTACTCCCTGATACGAGGGATGCGAGTGGTATAGCTATTAAAAGTGCCGAGCAGAGCTGGGTAGACGGCGTATTTATGAGCGATTCCCTGCTACATAGCATCGCTAGCTCGCATTGCATAGTTCGCGCAAATATTCCTAGCACATCTTACGCTCTCCGCTTTGCCCTCGCTCACCGCTTAGTTACCTTGCACATCTCTGGTGGAAAGGCAGCCTAATGTAGGCCATATACGCTACGGTCTGCCTGCGCAGGTCGACCGGCGCGCGGTGTGTCATGTGTTCCGAAAACTGCACTGTCTATTCCAATACACGCTCCGGTCTACCGAAGATGTTTACGGTAGTGTGTGTGGCCGCCATAAGGCCCGATTTCCACCAAAGCGGAGAAGAGCGGAGAGGAGAGATGTTTTGTAAACGACCAATAAGATATCGTTATTTCGATTGGATGCACTGGGCTTTAAGACGTGTTTAAAAGTCTTTCAGTCGCTACAACACTCTAAAATACCTGACATCTTGAATTGTTTTACTGAACTGCATTTGAGTAATCTAAGTAAGTAGCGGATGTTTTCTGGTGCGCCTATGTTTGAACTACCGCGCGTCGTTTCCACAGTCAATCTCAGCAGCGCGGTAGTTTTAATTGCTACCTGCTCCAATGAAATATGAGCTACCTTTCAAGTCTTGTCATCTTAAAACAAACAGCTAAAGAATTGGTTTTATCACGATTATATCAATATTGTCTGGCATTTAAATACAAAAAAAAAATCTCTAATGAAGCCATTGATGTATTTAAAAAGAGGAAATATGTTACGCGCTAACATCGCAATCAGTAAACTTGGGCTCGGCGCACGACTACATGCACCGAAACTCACACATCTGTGATCAGTGTCATCTCACAGTCGCAGAGCTACAGTTACCGATAGACGAGGATAGAGATAGGAGACGGCGCTGACGTGCGAGCGAAATCGCGTTAGCACCTCGCGCATTGTGTGCGTACCGTGTCTGTCATGCATGTTTTTAATATCTATCTCGCTCTCACAAATATGGCGAAGCAAACGTCAAAATATAATTGTAATTTTCAACAAATTAACATTTTTGGCTGTACTTACGAGTGGTAGGTAATCCCATGTGTCTTATTTTTCTTTCTTGCATTATTAAAGCACTGTTTAGCTGCACAAGAAGTCATTTTGATGCGTATTTATTACCAAAAAACTGAAATTATTGAGCTGTGTGATCTACGATGTTCCGTGCGCGACTAAGTGCCAACTACGGGCAATCCCGTAGTTGAGTAGGACCAGGCGTCCCGTATCTACCTCTTTTAATACATCAATGAATGAAGCTGACATTTTCGATAATAATTGAGTACTTACATTTTTTTAAATAAAACTACCTTGCTTATATTCCTCATAGTTGTGGAGGATTAAGTATTAACTCAGTCTCCTGATAAAATTAATAACACTAATATTTTCCGACAGGTTCGCCTAAGGAGGTGTTGTTAGTGCGTCACGCATTGCTAAGGAGTTCAGATGGATCACAGACCGGCTTTTATGTATAGGTAAGTTTGTAATATTAATATAAGTTTACTAATTAATATTCTGGGCAGGTTGCCCGAAGTTACCAACAGGGAACTTCATGTCGGACTGTGTAGTTATCGAGATAAGCTATAGTTTTGGCTTAAGCCCTAAATTGGCCCGACTGCGGTCATCATTTAGTTGAAGCTGTCTCACAATGACCCTCAGTTGGTTTAAAGCTGTCGAAAGTTGCCAAAAGTTTATCCGAAGCTACCAGACAGGTCCAACAGTCTGGCTAATGTGGACAGACAATCCCTGCCCAACGCGTCTGGCTTGCAACCTCACTATAATTATTGTTCTAAAATGTTTTCACACAGAGATTATCTCGGCACTTAAGAGCAAACATTTATCCATCTACGTATAATGATATGAACATACTTTATCGATGCAGTATTGTGTAGCCATTATGTACTGGTTAATTAACAATATTTATCTTCACTCCTTTCGGATAACGTACGAGTTATGGAAAACGTACAATTGATGTAATGTTCGTGTACTTATTATTAATTTATTAGATTCGATTTCCTTTTAATAAATCGAGGAGGAGTAAAACGAGAGTAAACATTATTATCTACTGATTATCGAGAGTGGATGGTTTCACAATGAGTGGGTATTAAAGAAAATTGTGAGATGTAAGCTTGATATACAGGGTGGAAGGGACATCGACGCGAAAACTGATACCATGGATTCAGTACATGATTCCGACGAAAAATTTGAAAATTTTCGTCGGTTATTTAAAAAAAAACTGCTGTTCCATACATTTTGACCGCGTAGGTATTGAACATTTCTTCTATATTATACTACATTTAAGTACTTCCTTAAGCCTAAGTCCTAACCATGAACATTAGCCAGACAATATTGATAAAACCAATTCTTCAGCTGTTCGTTTTAAGATGACAAGAGACTTGAAAGGTAACCCATATTTCATTGGAGCAGGTAGCAATTAAAACTACCGCGCTGCTGTGTTACTGTTGACTGTGGAAATGACGCGCGGAAGTTCAAACATAGGCGCACCAGAAAACATCCGGTACCTACTTAGATTACTCAAATGCAGTTCAGTAAAAAAATTCAAGATGTCAGTTATTTAAGAGTGTTGTAGCGACTAAGTCCAGTGCATCGAATCGAAATAAACGATATCTTATTGGTCGTTTACAAAACATCTCTCCTCTCCGCTCTTCTCCGCTTTGGTGGAAATCGGGCCTTATGGCGGCCATACACGCTACCGTAAACCTCTTCGGTAGACCGGAGCGTGTATTGGAATAGACTGCAGTTTTCGGAACATATGACACCGCGCGCCGGTCGACCTTCGCATGCAGATGAGGTAGACCGTAGCGTGTATGGCCTACATTAGGCTGTCTTTACACCAGAGATGTGCATGTTCCATACAATTCTATCCCAACTAAATGGCGACGATGCGAAGAGGTTGTTCAAATTCATGGCCCATGTCTTGTGAAAGTACAATTGTTTAGGATACGATGGGACTGATATACGCTATGCGTAAAAGCCCCTATAAACGAATAAAAAAAAGAAAAAACCGGCCAAGTGCGTGTCGGACCACGCACAATGAAGGGTTCCGTAGTTGGAATTAATTTATCGTAAGAACAAACTTAACTTTGTAATTGAAAAACTTGTTCTCCCATACGGAATATATGGAAGAACATGTCGATTATTACTCGTAAACTTGTAAAGCCCACTTAAGTGTGATAGTTTTCCTTTATACTTCGTTATATATAAGTACTATTGCCGTGACATTTTAATTTCTAACTACAGAGGGGGGGGGGGGGGGGTTGACTCTAACGAAAATTGTTACTTTAAAGCTTGATAAGTCACGAACGGTTTACTTAATCAAAAAACGGTCTTCGCAAACCCCTAATATTTTTGAAAGACCTATCCAACGATATCCCACACTATGGGAAAGATGAAAAAAAAAATATCATCCCCACATTACATGTAGAAGAGGAAAAAATTTAAAAAAAAAATTTTTAGGGTACCTCCCCTACATTTTTTTTTTTTTATTTTTACCTCTTTTTCGGCGTCATTAACTTGTATACTCATGCCAAATTACAACTTTCTAGTACCAATAGTTTTTGAGCTAAACCGCGGACAGACAGACAGACGGACATGGCGAAACTATAAGGGTTCCTTGTTGACTACGGAACCCTAAAAAAAGGTAACTAAGCGGAGAGCGAGGGCAAAGCGGAGCGCGTAACATGTGCTAGGAATATTTGCGCGAACCAGCTGTGGAACATCAATAAAGCTTGGAACTGGTAGAGGACCCAAGTTATATTAGCGATATCTCTGCCTATTACCACTGCAATATTTTGTAGATTTTTCTTCCCAGAAACATTTAAATGAAAAGTCTTATTTGCCAAGAAACTGTCTGTTTTAACATTTAAAACACGGTAGTTTTTTGGTGTAGCTGTCAGTGTTAAATTAAAACGCTTCCAAAAACAACATTTTTAATTCCAGCTAAAAGCCATATTCGCCCTTACTTACTCTAAAAGCTGCAGTAATTTAACAATGTCTGCAGAGTTCTAAACCTCGAAACTTTGTAAAGGAACAAAATAAAAACACGAACTGTCTCCCCCGTTTCCATCCGCCATGGTGGTTGCCGGATCGATACCGGCACTGCTTCGATTCCCGACCTACACACACTCGGGTAAACATTCCCCTTGGGCGGACTACGGTCATAGAATAAGAATGTGTAGAAGAGAAAATTCCGCACCAATTATTCAAAATTCCTAAAGTTTCCGGGTGTAAGAAACGTTCTACTCAGTCAGGTTAGGTTGTATCGTAGTTTGCAACTTTGCTGCTCACGTCTCGCTCCGTGCTTGATTATCGGCAATATTGTCAGTCGGGCTATCTAATTGCGTACCGGTAAACCGGGGTTACTTTGATTCGCGGGATGACTTTGATAGTTCAGAAACTTCTATTTCATATAAAATCGCGAATTACGTAAAACGATACGCAATTTGGTAGTTTTTTTTCCTAAGTTACAAACACTGAACAACTGTTTAATCCTTTCCTGAGGACGCGTTGGGAATCCGCTAATCATTTTAATTGAAAAACGTAAATATATTGTTATTCTCTATTTCTAGTAGCTAATTTTACTAGATCGAAGATACCCCATGCGACAATATTTATTTTTCTCATTGATAGATTTTTATTTTTTTAATTGTATTGGCATTATAATTGGGTACTATTTTATTGCGTAATTACAAAGTAATTACTTTGCTAGTAAGTAACAACTTTGCTTATTGCTTAGGGGGTATCAAAGTAACCCCATTCCTATTATACGTATAACTTTGATCAGGAACTGTATTTTTATTTTTTCTCAAATCAAGCCAAATTTTATTACTTATTATTACAGGAATCGAGAGTAATAAAAAAACCGATTACTAGATTTTTTTGTATTTTATTACACCATAGATATCGTGTTTTTCACCCACAAATTTTAAAGATACGATATTTATGAATCTTCAAAGTTCAATATTATTGATCAAAGTACTGTCAAAATAATGGTTACCGCAAACCGGGGTTCGGTTTGCGGTAACACATTATTTTGACAGTTCAACAACATTCATTGCGTTATTGGCGTTGTTGAGCAGATTTTTTTTTTCGAACTTATAAAGCAATGTATTAGCAATGTTTTGAAAAATTATTCAGATATTCTTATTGTGATTAATCGTGTATGTCGCAATTATGGTGCTGTTTTGACTTGGTGAAAAAATGATTTTTTTAAATGGGTTCTAGGTTAGAATGATAGGTACTTTTCTTACCCAAGAAACTTTAATAAATCTGAGAAAATGCAGTTGTATCTCTATTTTTCTCTATTATCTCATTCAAACTTCACAATGTTTACGAGGTTCGAGGTTCTACGGCTATTTGCCGTAGTATTATCCTGTATGCAGAGAGAAAACATGAGAGTAATACCTACTTAATAAAAATCTTAAATTTATCATTCGGTTACTGACAGACAGCGCACAGACACCTTTGTCTAAAAGCATGGAACTTTTTATCGAATGTAAGCACTACGGAGAGAGCTTTGAAAAATCACACCCTAAAGGAGAAAAATGAGGGTTCAAAGTTTCTAATGAATTTCGTGATTTTAGCCGATGGGTTACCTATCCCATTAGACACTGTATTAATACAATATTCAACATTTATACAGAACAGATCCAATCTAAATTAATAGAACGCTCTATTTGCAAAATATATGAATTCAAGGCAACTCATCATAATAGTCACTCCAAGTACTCAACACAAACATACATCAAGTTCAAATTAACATCGAACCCCACACTGGCGCGTGTCGAAATAACAAATCCCACGTTTTTGTAGTAAATTAATATCAGGATATCTGCACTCGACTGGGGGGTGAATAGGATCGGTGCAGCGATGGAGCAATGTTTCTGCAACCGCGTTGAACCCTGCCTTATGTTGTAAGCTATATTTTTAGATGATAAATGAAAGCACTATATAATTTGCTAATTAGAAATGTCAGATTACGCTAGTAACCTGAACCTAAATACATGAGGCAACTATACTCGGCGTCACAAAAATCGCACCTCTCCGAAAATAAGTTTCAAGCATGTCCTGCCATTAACGAATACATTAAACACAATTAAAATTGGTATCAATTAAAAGTATGTTTAATGACATTTAAATTAACAGTAGTTAGAATTCCTAAACACAACGTCTCATTAGCACGTAACGTTAAGAGTCCTATTACATTTTTTTACGGAAATTCATGATTTTTGACCATGTAATTTTCAGCAGCAGTAAGATATTTTACTATAGTGCCATTCTCTTTCTTGTAAGTTGGAGTTACACATTATTTTCGTGTAATTTGCTGAATTGACGCGGAATATATAGTACTTTAATTTAATTTATTGTACATGTTTATGTTATGTTATTGTTATTATTGTTTTTCATTTTTATTGTTATTTTATTTTTCTCAATTCTATGTTAATTAATGTAATTGGACCTGTGCCGTTTTAATTAACTATAAATTAATAATAAATAATAAATAAATTATATTGAGAAACAAAAACTAATGAAACGTATTCACTGTAGATCGAAGTTTTATATCATATTAGTTTATTTGATTTAATTGTGTTTATTTGGAATATAATGGACATGAAAATCAAGACATTTATTGGTTTTCTTTACGACTTTTCCCTGAAAACTCAAGGAATTTAAAGAAATTCTAGAACTCCAATAAACAAGTAAAACATTCAAGTTATCGTTTAGTAACTTTCGCTTTTATTAGAACTGAATGAAACAATGTGAATTTGAGCGTCAAAGTTCCATTGCCGACGTTTTTCCTTGTAAACTGAGTTCGTAAGATATTCATAGTAAATTACACGACAAGAAAAGTTAAAATGTGCAACTCCAACTTACAATAAAGAGAATGGCACTATCGTTATTCATAATCAAATAATTCAAATATCTTACTGCTGCTGAAAATTACAACGTCAAAAATCATGAATTTGCGTCAAAAATGTAATAGGACTCTTAAACAAAAGTTGTTTAAAAACGCAATACAATAGCCACTAATTGCACCAACTTACAACAAGGTTATAATACGGATGACCCGGGGAAAATGGGTCTAATAAATTATCTTTGATCCAGCCTGTCCCAACTTGCTGTCCTCCCCCCAGCGACGCCCTAAGCCGAGGTCCGTACCCCACAGGGGGTGCCCTTAGCGAGCGCTCGCCTAGTTTTAGTTAGAATAGTTTTGCCCCTGGCTGGAGGCTTTGAGTTTAGTAGCTTAAGGCAGCCGCAGGATTGTCCGGTTAAGTAGTCATCACCTCAGAGGTGAGCTACGAGATGCCCTAGTCAAAAAAAAAAAAAAAAAGGAAAATGGGTGTCATTCGCTATACAACCTTCGAAGTGAACACACGTGAACAGCTACAGCAAAAAAAATACCCCTGAAGATATCCATCTTCTACCACTGCAGATGAAGCCGCTCAAGTTATTGCACTACTGGAATCAAGGATGCGGCAATGTGATGTTGCTCAGCAACTGAACTTGAGTCGTTTTTCCGTTCGACGAGTGTTCCAACGCTTCCAAGAGACTGGTGGCTACATTCCAAGACAACGCTGCACATCCGAAAGAGACGATCGCTTCATTGTTTCGACGTCTTTACGTAATCGGTTCTCCAATGCTGTTGAGCTGCAGCAACAACTCCGATCAGCTCGCAGAACTACTGTAAGCGTCTCCCGGTAACACTAGGTTTTAAGTAGTTTTAAGGACTATGCTGATTTTTTTCTGTTAAAATAATAAGTTTCATTTTAATCATTTGCATTAGCTTGTTTGCATTAAATTGCCTTTCCAATGATACCTTATAGTCATATTATGTCTACCATTGATTAATAGGGCTAAAATGACTGAGGGATTTTTTTAAAGAGATGCGATTTTTGTGATGCCGAGTGTATAAACATCATTTTATGGCTGGATACAAAGTGTAAACGTATGTTTTTTTTCTTCTGAATTCCGACTTTAATAAGGGTATGACGAAATAAACCTAGGTACAACTGTAGTAGGTGTGTATGTTTTTCATTCTTGTAATTTACTAGCATTCCAACATCCCTGCGTTCGAAGCAAACGTATATTATCTATCAAACTCACTAGTGGTTCCTCTAGACATGATAACACTACCTTTCTGCTGTATAAAAGACAACTGTGAATGATCACTAGTACTTAAATCCGACCACGCTTTTAGCCTGTCTCCCAACATTCACTATGTAAAACCAGCTCCCCCTGGTTCCTTTACTAGTGAACCTACTAACACGTACTCAGTAGTTGCCATATATCAACAAAGGGGTGCTAATAATGGGATCGATTCCCCTAGATGTACAACTGATGACATCTATTCCCCTGGATGTACGACTGATTGATGGCTATGTTGCAAACGCGAGGGAAATGTACTATTTAAGAGTCCTATTACATTTTTGACGCAAATTCATGATTTTTGACGTTGTAATTTTCATCAGCAGTAAGATATTTGAATTATTTGATTATGAATAACGATAGTGCCATTCTCTTTATTGTTAGTTGGAGTTGCACATTTTAACTTTTATTGACGTGTAATTTACTATGAATATTTTACGAACTCAGTTTACAAGGAAAAACGTCGGCAATGGAACTTTGACGCTCAAATTCACATTGTTTCATTCAGTTCTAATAAAAGCGAAAGTTACTAAACGATAACTTGAATGTTTTACATGTTTATTGGAGTTCTAGAATTTCTTTAAATTCCTTGAGTTTTCAGGGAAAAATCGTAAAGAAAACCAATAAATGTCTTGATTTTCATGTCCATTATATTCCAAATAAACACAATTAAATCAAATAAACTAATATGATATAAAACTTCGATCTACAGTGAATACGTTTCATTAGTTTTTGTTTCTCAATATAATAAGACAAAATTACAATAAATTAAATTAAAGTACTATATATTCCGCGTCAATTCAGCAAATTACACGAAAATAATGTGTAACTCCAACTTACAAGAAAGAGAATGGCACTATAGTTATTATAATCAAATAATTAAAATATCTTACTGCTGCTGAAAATTAAATGGTCAAAAATCATGAATTTCCGTAAAAATATGTAATAGGACTCTTAATGTAGAAGAGAAATCTGTCAGCAATGTTTAGCTGTTAGCAAGTAATATGGTTAACAGTTTCATAGGCTTTTAAACCAGAACAATAATGGCAATATTATTTCTTTTTGAAGAATCCCTAAAATAAACCAAACTTTAGGAACTTCTCCCCTTTTAAATGTATACCCCTCCGTTTCCTGGAAGTTGTGCAATATTAAACAATATTTCCCGTTGCTTGATACAAATTTTCAGTACCCTAACCCAAAAAACCATCAACTCATTTTAATATTTAAACGCTTTACTAAACCATTACCCGCGGAAGTCATTAAGTCCCCGTCATTCATATTTCATCCCCATAGTGTAACACTATTCATGTAACTAAGTTATCCTCCGAAATACTGATAGCGCAAAATTGCAGCGCGTAGCAATAGGGAGGGAAATCTAATCTCCGTGCAATAAGTTGTTCCCTTCTAGAAAGATCCACCTCCGGCTGAGAGAAACGTTTTGGTATATATTTTTCTCGTCTTGGCTAAATGAGTACTTACTGTCAGGGGAGGTTCGAAACGGTAATGTGTTTCAAAGCGGGAGTAATTCATTTTTAACCGGTTTCAACAAGGAACAAAGTATACGTTATCAACACTTTATTTTCAAACAAAGCTACAACTACAACAGTTTTAGGAAAAATATAAAAATTTGACAACCTGGATGTATGTTTCAGATAATCTTCAAATAGCATATTATTATGTATAGGGTCAGACAAATCGATGGCAATGTTTCGGCTGAACAATTTTGAAGCTGTACCGTAGTCATTCACCAGATGACCAAGGTGGTATAACCCACCTATATCTACTATCATATTATACATCGTGAATGTTGCGATGGTGGCCCCAGTGTAGTCTGTCTGCAAACTCGTCCTGATTCACTTCCAGTTTCAGTATTATGTGATGAAGATTTATTATTAAGAATACCAGATCATCATCATTTCCAATCAAAGGCTCCAAATAATATTTATATCTGTCGTCGTCAGAATCTTCTTCATCCTTCGTCGATCCCCAACATTGTCTGTCTCCGTCATAGTCCACATCGTCGTCCATTCGTATAAACATATTACAATCAATGTTGTACAGTTGAAATGTGAGATCATCATTGTTACACGCGGGGAGGAACTTCCAGCTCAGCCTCCTATTAGTTTTGGTTGAGTATTTGTCACCCCAAATGGCTCTATCATTGTTGGTTGGATCAGTGTAGAAGTCTTGTTTCAAGGATTGTTGGTATTTCGTATTGGATATTGTCACAGCGCTTTCATTAATTATGTGTTGGAACCGGTCGGGAAAATGATTGCGAACGACATCTGACATCTTTAGCGCCACCGTGCCATAATTTATACGCGTACGACATGAGGTTTCGTGGAGTTGAGCTCATTAGTTTCTTTACAATTTCGTTGATGGCTTCACCAACACTGACGGTAACGAAGGTTCTACTCATATTCACAGCACTTTCATAGTTACCCTTAATGAAATCAATAAACAAATTATCCCTAAGCGCGCGTATATCATTGCTATTCAAAAAAGCTACGTGACTATCAAAATATGTCAAGCCTTGAAGTTCGCTGGGCAGGGTGGCATCTTCGCATAAGGAAACAGTCCTTTTTTCTCAATTTGAGGGCGAGCTCTGAGATCTCTTGAGAGTCGTAATGCACTCCGTACACAACCACCTTGCCGTGGTCGTTGTTGACGATGCGTGCGATGTAAAGAAATACGTTTATTTGCGGTAAACATGACGCAAAAAAGAGCTTACACAAAAAAATAGAAAAGGTTGGGGAAACATGCGTCACATCCACGCAAAACGGCTATCGCTCAGCATTATGCTGCGACCCTATGCAAAATCAGAGCCCCAGCGCTGGTTTTCAGCGACCTTGTCCTTAGCACAGCTACTGATGTGTGCTCCCGCGACAGTTACGGTAAGGACAGAGTTGTCTTTGATGTAGACGCTGGTGTCGCAATTGGTGTAACTGAGAACTGGGATCCTGTTCGGTATCTTCTGGTCTTTGTCCAGGCCACTGCTCACCAGTCGATACTGATGATTGACATTATAGCAGTTCGAGAAGGCACTAATGCCTTCTGTGGAGACAACCCTACCTTCACTCCAGTAGTCAACATGTTTAATCAGGTCGTTAAGGGAAACAGGTATTTTCACCAATTTGTACTCGCCTTGGTGGGGAAGCTCGGAGTAAGGAAACACCTGGTCAATGTTGGTGTTGTAGTTTGGTTCATCGGCAAGCTTCCAGACGGTAAAAGAATGCATTTTGTAGTTAAGTGCGTTGATGAATTTGAAAATATTAAAAATAAATATGTATAAAGCACTGTTTAATTATTAATAAAATAAAACCGGCCAAGTGCCAGTCGGACCACGCACAGTGAAGAATTCCGTAGTTGGGATAAACATTTACGCATGAACAGTATACATTTTATCGACCACAAAAATGAAGTTTGCTTTAAAAAAAGTTATTTTTATGGTTGTAACCGGTAATATCTCATATCAAAACTATTAATCATTATTATTACATCATAATCTCTTTAAATATAGGGTCCAAAAATACCCCACACACACACACTTTGTGCATTGATTTTTTTCATCCTTAGTTACGGAGTGCACGAGGAGTGCCACCCCTAATTATTTTTTTCGTAATTCCACTAGGTACTCCGTTGATTAGCGGTGCACAGAATACTCTTCAAATTTTCACCGAAACATTGCAAATAGTCTCCGATTAAGGGGAGGTTTTACGAATTTGCCTGTTTTAAAATCAATTTTAAATGGTCAAACTAGTGTATTTGGGTCCTGAAAAAAAGATATGTCATAGATACATCCTTGTTTGAGGGACGCTAAAGGTTAAAAACACGATAAATTGTAATTTGCTCGATCGAAAAAAAATCCGAAACAGGGTCGATTTCAAAACCATTTTTCGTTTCATTTCCTAATTACAGCCCAAAACAATATGAAAATTGCATATATGATGAGGTAATCGTATTTTAGAGGTTATTTAAAGATTGGATTTCTAAGTTTAATAGATTTTTTTAAAAATAAACCCAAATATAGTAAATCGGGTTAAATCGGCTCGCGCTCAGAGTCCTGCGGGACGTCATCGGAGGTGGACCTGTGTCAAATTTTTTAAAAATACGCTCTCTCTGCAGTACAAAAAATCTAATAAAAGAAGAACACATTATATATGAAATTGCGACAGCTCAGAAAAAATATTTCGTTATTTTATTATAGTTTTAATTCATAACATTGTTTTCGAAAGTGAGATTATTTCTATGCGATATGATGACGTTTAACTGTCATCTTACAATAGTGCTAGACACATTACAAATTATTATCGATATATAATTTTTTGTCGTCGTTTATGAAGAAGTCTTTTTTTGATTTTTTAATCAGATTCATCAATGTTACTATATTCACTCTCTATCGAATTGTCTTTGCTAATATCAAATCCTACATTAATAAACACATCATATACAATTTGTCCGGTTGTCGGTTGCATATGGAATATTTCAAAAAACTATCACTCTCGCAAGAACAAAGAAAATTTAAAAAGAAATGGTGTTTCAAACAAAAGTGCTATACTAACATGAACAAATGTATGGAACACGATAAAAATCGTAATTATATTGTAATCAATTAAGAAGTAAGGAGATTAAATAAAGCACAGTGTTACTTTTCTTATTTCGTCGTTGTATTTTCTCAACAAATATACTAGCACTTGTTATTATTACTAAATAATGTTTAATTTGCAACGGCGCCATTTCTATTTTATTTATTAAAATGCGTAACTTCCAGAATCACTCATTTTACCAACACTTTAAATCAATTGATCAACTGATATGAAACTGACACAGATAAAACATAACACTCTTAATCAATTGAGAAACTGATATTAACCGTAAGACAAATAAAATATAACAATATTTTTCGAATAGCGGAGCCAGCAACACAATTTTTTTCTTGAATCCGTGATTTTATCGTATTAGCTCAGTATGAACAACTTTCAGTTTTGAATACAAAAAGTCACTGTTTACGATATTTTATACGACACATAAACGATAAAATGTCGTTCTAAAATTTCGATGTCCTAAAATAATAGATTCGATAAAACTGTCCATACGCTTGGTATTAGTCAAATGTTTGTGTACCGGGCTATTAATAGGTACAATGAGACCTCCTCTGTTTGTGACAGAAAAAGATCTGGCCGTCCACGTAGTGTTCGTACGAAAAAGGTGGTCAAAGCAGTAAGGGAAAGAAGTCGAAGGGAAAAAATTGTCTTACTGTTTCGAAAATAATAGGTTCGATAAATTATAGCTTGCTACAGCTATAATTTATCGAATCTATTATTTTAGGACATCGAAATTAGGTACGTCACTTGACAATAAATTATGGCAATTGTTACTTCGTATATAGCCGTCAATATTTACGAATCTTCATGAGCGGTGGGAAATATCCAAAACAAAAAAATATGGTCACAGTACAAGCGAAACAGTAAGACAATTTTTAGCCCATCCAACTTAACAAAAATCCCGACGAAATAAAGATGAAAGCTTGTATGGAAATTCGCCATTTTTTTTCTTAAATTCACTTGATAAAATTCTTAAATTCACTGACAGACAATGCACAACCTAAACCGCTGGGTCTAGAAGCATGCAATTTTGCACAATAGTTCTTTTTATAACGAACGAAATTATGACTTTGATATTTTCTATCAAAATTACATTTTGCGTGACCGTTGAGATACCCAGTAGCACTATTATAATTTTAAACTTTCACCTTACTACCGCAAAGTCATGTTTATCTGAAACTAGTTTCTGTCCGTGACTTCATTCGCGTGAAAGTCATAAGACATCACAATATACTAAAATAACAGCCACATTTTATAAATCTTCACTGTACACTGTTTGTAGTTTTGGTCTCGGCGACCAAAATATACAGAGATTTAGGACTGGTGACGCGACTGGCTGGCTAGCGAGCAAGTAACAGAGTTATCCGTGTGAGAAGCAGCTCCTCCCCCTGCTAAGGTCGAAACGCGCAAGTAACACTCGTCAGTAGCAATTTCCCATTGCTTGCGAAGTTTTTCGTTTTAAGTGAATTATTAAACGTCTGCGTTCCTTCATATACTACCTAATGGCACAACACTGATACACGAACTGCTTCTTACAGATTATTCATGACTACCCCAGCTATCACTAAAAAAATCAGCAGTTTGTACAAGGGTGGCTATGGTTAGGTGACTGTTAATGAGATTTTTTTTATTGATTTTTATTCAAACCATAGATGACAGAAGACGCCTAAACTTCATGTTTTTCGTTGTACGTTCTACGATCTCTCCCATAACAGTAGGTAGATGAAAAGGAAAAAATGTTGTTTATTTTATAAATAAAATGAATTGATTGTCACAAAACAAACACACGCACGCACACACACAATACATTAGCCGATAACGACACCGACCCGACATCGACACGATATTGGCGATCAGATGATCGGATACGTTTAGTGCCTTGTCTTGTTATCGTAACCTATATCGTCGCAGACAGCGACGAAACGGACTGAAAACGCCCATTAGGTACACAGGACATTTTAAGTAATCGACACCGTAGGTCCCATAAAATGTAAACTTATTGAAAAAATCGAATCTAAGAAAAACTAGTTCAGTTGATCAACTGCAAATATTTTATGCTGTGGCATGGATTTTCCGTGAAATGGTCGGCAGTGCATCGTAAATAGATACGTCACTCTGCATTTGGGGGAGGCGGAGGTAGCGTTTCAAAGGCCTACAGACACGGAAAACCTCGCCTTAAAGCTTCGTGCAGACTAGCGCGACGCGACACCGGTTATTGTTATACCGTGAAGTTTTCTTGGAAATTGTATTGTTCGAGTCGCGTCGCGCTGGTCTGAACGAGGCTTTAAATAGCTGTGTGTCATCCGGAATTGGATCTAAAAATCAAATCAAATCATTTATTTCTTTGAATATGGGTAGATGTGATACATATAATATGTATAACAAACAAAAGTATAAAGTACTTTTGTTCCACATCCCCAGGGGTTTACTAGCTGACCCGACAAACGGTGTCCTGTCCAAAAAGTAGTTCATACACAAATTTCATACAAAAAAGGACGCTCATTTTTGCTAACAATGAATGCTAATTGACGGTTGTGTTTGGATTTGCTTAGTTCACTAAATCTTATTGAATGTAGTAACAAAATTAAAAATTATTCATTAGTAAAAGATGTAGTTGTTTTTTAACAGAATATTTCAAAATTATTTGATACAATGAAAGAAAGAAAGAAAATACGTTTATTTGCGGTAAACATGACGCAAAAAAGAGCTTACACAAAAAAATAGAAAAGGTTGGGGGAAACATGCGTCACATCCACGCAAAACGGCGAATGAAAGAGACTTTATCCCTCGCAATCAATACGCAATGTGGATTACGCTTACGATTTACTTAGGTGCGGAAGGAAGTACCATACGATACGTTGCATCCCACCGTACGAGTCTATCTGAATGAGTAAATACTACATACGTACGCGGAACAAGTATTTGGACTAATGATATTCCTAGTACGGCACCAGCTCTATTTGACAGTCAGGTAGGTAGCCACGGGTGGGTTTTAGTCAGTAAGAGTCTGACACGCCCTCCCGCTCCACCCAGAGCGGGAGAAAACATTTGATGATATCCCAACCAAAAAAAAAAAAAAGGTAGGTAGCCAGGCTGAGTGCGCCAAACGCAATCGTCTAGTCTATTTTATTCATAAACTAGCGACCCGAACCTGCTTCGCACGATTAATGCTGACACACATAAACCTTCCAGGATAAAATGATCTAGTTGATGGTGAAAACCGCATCCAAATACGTTGCGTAGTTTATGAGAAATACGCGGTCACACAGACAAATACAAAAACCGGCCAAGTGCGAGTCGGAATCGCGCACCAAGATTTCCATACCATTATCTATAAAAACGGCAAAAAAAAAAAACATGTCAGTTGTATGGGAGCAGCCCCCCTTAAATATTTATGTTATTCGGTTTTTAGTATTTGTTGTTATAGCGGCAACAGAAATACATCGTCTGTAAAAATTTCAACTGTCTAACTATCACGGTTTATGAGATACAGTCTGGTGACAGACGGACAGCGGAGTCTTAGTAATAGGGTCCCGTTTCACCCGTTGGGTACGGAACCCTAAAAACGACTTTAATTTATAATATTTTAATTATATAGATGAATGAAAGTTGGTAAATATATTATAATCTAAAAGTTAATTACCGAAACACGTTTGAGGATTTTCCAAAAAAGAACCCGTATGCATTGACAGCTGGCAAGAAAGGTCTTTAGGTCAAAAATATTAAATAAATGATTTCATCTATGGTGTTAAACGTGCAGCTGAATTCGTTCCCGTCGGATCCCACACATCTAAAGCAAGGCACATACTGCGGGGTGGATCAATAAGTCACGTGCCATGTATTCACGTGCGGGCTGCAAGCTTGCGGCTTCCTACGACGTGGCCACCTACCTTTATATCTGTACCTAAAACTTAAACATACTACTGGTAAATGAGTTTAAGCTAAGTGCAGCAGTGTTGAAATATAAATTTTTTCTTCGTTTTGCGAATCGTCGTACTTCCATTTCGCGTAGTTTTCAGCTGACTGAACAAGTTGCACGTGCGACCTAGATCTGAAGTTTCTCCTTTTCTATCTGACTCATAAATAACTATTGTAACTTACAAAAACCTTATTTACGTTTTTCATAAATTAATGTTGTTGAGTTAGTAGTAATTTCACGCAGAAAATACTGCAGTAGGTACCTTTTTAAAACTATCTATGCTTAAAAATCAGGTATAAATTTATTTAAGGCTGTGCATAATTTTTGAGAAACATAACAGAATCATGTTTCAATTAAGAAATCTTAATATACAATTTAAAACTAACTATACAATTAAGAAAATAAAATTGAAAGAAGAGCTCATTGGGCATTAAAAAATTCTTCCGCATCGCTGTCAGCGAGAAAAGTGCCCAAAAGGCTGGCAGCATTGCCACGTTGGATGGCAATACTGATGTTCTTTGTCCTACGAATTGGCCAGCCCTCTGGTCACGTGAAGAGCCATAATGCCTTGGAAGTTCGGTAGACCTTTGGTGTGGGATGCAACCTGTGTCGACACCCTTGCGCCATCCCATCTTCCTAACACGGCGGGCTATGCCGGGGCAGCTGCTGAATAAAACCTCAAACGGCGCAAATATAACAACCTTATTGGTAGCGATATTTTTGAGCCGTTTGGGGTTGATCGAATATTTTGGGACATCGCCAAGCGGTTGGTCGACTCTTCATGTGACCAGAGGGCTGGCCAATTCTTAGGACAAAAAGTCAGGTTAATTACAATACAGCAGTAATAAGCAAAACCATAATCAGCCTAGAATGTGGGTTCAGTGCTGGGCACAGGCCTCATCTCTGTGAGAGGGACTGGGCTGTACCTAATCACCACGCGGGAGAGGACATTATGTTTTCTTCTAACAGTTCTGGGTTAAATAATACAATCATCACGCTTCACAGCCTGATTGCTACTGCCTTTTACATCGATGTAATCCTCTTACAAGTCAATTCGAAGGCATCTGCTATCCAATCAAACAATCAACAGATCCATTTCAAGTTTTTTAAGCAGTCTTAGTTCCATTCAAAGCTTAATATTCGAGGGTATTTTTATATTGTCAGCTGCATCGTACACTAGTATATTAAGAAGTGTACCTGTTTGTTTGCAAACCAGTTTTAAATAATTATGGGATAACGTCATTTGGCAAAATTGCTTATGATCAAATTAGCCCTAGGGCATGTTTACGATTATAATCAATTTACATGCAATCTTTCTTTCATTAACAATTTTTCATTGCATCTAAATGTACAGACGCCACGCCAGCACATCAACCTTTAGTGGCATGAGGAAAAGGGTGTAAAGTTCACCCATCCACCATAGAAAAAGGAGGATCCTCCGACCAGACGGGTGTTGTGTCTGGCGGGCCGACTGCCCGACTGTTGATGTCGGATAGTCTTATACTGTAACCGCTACAAACCTACCCGAAACTGTAAAATTTTCCTATTTAACTTTGAACCTTATGTTTTAGTAATAAAGTTGAAAATCTATTAAAGAAATTTGACAGATTGTAGTAGTTTGATCTGCTGGCGTCTGCACTAC
The DNA here is from genome assembly GCA_963853775.1 of Xanthia togata. Lineage (NCBI taxonomy): Eukaryota > Metazoa > Arthropoda > Insecta > Lepidoptera > Noctuidae > Xanthia > Xanthia togata. Next base: position 3,469,644 of record OY970801.1, read on the forward strand.
AGTAAAAACTTAAACAACATGAAAACATGTGACACACATGAGTACAGGGGCCTTATTACGAAGTATTAATGCAATCATTATTCCTCTGCGAAAAAAAAAGGTGGTGCTAGCGGCCTCATATAGCTCCGTCTCTCACTCACACTAGAATAATGGTGGCATTAATACGTCATAATACGATCCCTGGTTTATTTTATACAGGTGTCAAAACAATCCACTTTTATGTAGTTGGGCGTTTCCGTAGAAATTAGTCCAGGGTTACAAAATGGAGAAATGTGGATTATTTTTTTTAAATAGTGTTTTTATTATCTCAAAATGATTTGATATTCATTAAAGATTACTGTAATCGTTGCAAAACAACAAAAGAATACCCATCTTCTGAGAAAATATGATTTGTTTGGGACAAGGTAGTGTTTCCGATTTCCATTTTGTAACTTGTTTGCAAAAAAATAAAAAATATTACGTATTTAATTTTTAGCGGAAAAAAGTGGTTTTAGCATAGAAAATGCTACTTTCCTTAAAAAATATATATAAATCAACTAGTAAATGTGTTAGTTTTTTTGTGATTTAGTAAAAACATATCCACTTTGTTACTTTTGGGAACTAAGCTTTGTTATTTTCTATTTTGCACACTGTCGAAAATAGTTAACAAGTTTAGAGTATTTTTAAATTTATAGGTGTATGATACTTAATCAAAAACTAAACAAATAATGAGCTAGTGACCTGTAAAATAGAAAATTAAATTAAATTTCATAATCAAAAAAATGGGACAGTTACAAAATTGAATGGTGAAGTTACAAAACATAAACGTAAAGCTTATTTCACATAGTTAATAAAAATTATAAATGGTCAGATGATTGATGAAACGAAAGTTAAACTACAGAACGTTGGTTTAATCAGCCTTTAATTAGAGTTTGGTCAAACAACAGTTTGGAAAATTATATTATTATTTATGTTCTTTTCATTCAAATAGTTTAACAATCTTACAGGTATTCTGGTACAAACATAATTATTTATTTTGAGTCTTCAAAAGTGACACTTATTATACTACTTACACTTATTTACTACTAATTATAGGCGACGTAACATAGGAAACACTTTATATTGCACAAAATGATAGTATAATCCCTTGCCAAGCATTGAAAAAATTATATTATACAATATAGCAATATCCCCCATTCAACCAGCACAAAGAAAAGCATGAGATTAGTGGTATTTCATTAGCTAGTAACTTTCGGTTAAAAAAGATAGTTTCCTGAACAAACTTTTAAATTAATGCATTAATCTAAGCATAAATGCATTAAAAAGGCAATTTATACAAAAAATTACCACCACAACAAAAACAATATGACAAAAATTGCACACGTCATGCTTGTTTAGCTTATGTACTCGCCTTTACATTTCCATTTTGTAACTTTTACAATCCACATCTAAGTAACTAAACAAAATGGAGGTAACGTTTTCATGTCTTCCAATCTAAAATTGCATGTAGTTAAACAATAGAACAATGAATGCTGCAAGTAATTCAATTAATCATTTTTACGATGATTTTATTATAATTAACAATAACAAGATCAACAATAACAAAAACTTATCAGCAGAAATTCCTCAAACAAAGTGGATGAATTACACGTAGCTATGGTAACGCTTTTCAAGTCTATGCACGAATGATTTTGACAGCCTGATTGCCAACCCAACAAAATGGTGGAATCGGTGAATAATGTTGCCAGGAAAATAAATGTGCAAAGTTTTTGAAAGTTTATTTGTAATTTGTGGAGAAAATACGGTTACAAAGTGTAATTTTCCACTACGTCCGAAATCCTGGGACACAATTAAAATAGTAATAAACAATTATTTTTGTATTAAAGTGGCTTTAATTTATGTTTTATTTTAAAAGCAATCATACATTTGAAGTATTAAAACCTTTTTTACCGGGCATGCTTAATTTTAGGTCATCACGAATCTAACTCAAAGTGTGTCACGACACTGTGGGACACCTTAAAACTGGGGGGTTCCACACATATTTTCGTCTTATTTTAACAATTATTATAGTAAAAGTAGACTAATTCACTGTTATTTACTGAGTTTACATATTATACTATCATAATAAATAGTTAATTATAATAATAGGCCTTCGGTCTCCTAATGAATTATAAATAAAGTCATGGGACAGCACAAAATGAGAGTGGACAAATTTCTACGGAAATGCCCAGTTATAACAAAAGTATAATTCTGTATCCCTAGTAACCTAGGTTGCCTGCAACTAAAGACTTAAAGAGTGAATAAATAGGTTAATTCTTTGCAAGCGTGTCTTCGACCGCATCATCGCTTCCCATCGTGAGATAACCTATCATTGCCTATCATCATCATCATCATCATTTATCATTCCCCTGCCGTATACCAATTTATTCGTGGTCGGCGCAACGTGTCATTACATGTCCCTTTCTTCCATACTTCTCTATTAGAAGTCATCTCAGTAGTCACCACCTTTCTAGCCATATCATCTTTCACACAGTCCATCCATCATTTCTTTGGTCTTCTCCTATTCATAACAATCCACATCATTGCCAACCATTATTTTATTTTTTAAATTGTCTCATGTGCTCTAGGCTTTATTTTCGATCTGGGCTCGTGGTAATTGGAAATCGCGCTGGTGTATTGAAGCTCGCAGTTACGTACCTGTCGAAGTATTCATCCAAAGTGCAAGGTGCTAATTAAATGGATCGAATGAACACGCTCGCTTGCCAGCTGGATAAATTAAACTTGATATGAGTGTTATGTGTTCTGGCTTTAAACGTAGGTACATACGATGCAATAGATTGGAATATTGTTATACCTATTATAGAGCAAGGCAGTTCTTCTAGGCTACTTTTTAGGGTTCCGTACCCAAAGGGTGCTATAACTAAGCCTCCGCTGTCCGTCTGTCCGTCTGTCAGCCAGCTGTATCCCATGCACCGTAATAGGTAGACAGATGAAAATTTCACAGATTATGCATTTCTATTGCCACTATAATAACAAAAAATTGGTTGCCACTATAAAAATTAGAAGAGGTCTCTATACAATAAACTATTGATTTTGATGAAAAAAATTCAAACCCTGGCATGTCATTGTCTGGAGCTCATCGAGAAGTAGAGAACAAATATAATTTTTATTTTATCTTCTAAAATGATAAAATAGGTGGCCGTAAAAGTGATCAGTGTCAGACCATTTTTGTACGAGCTCTATCTCAACAACTAAACTAGTTAGGATTTTGAAACTTCTGTATATTATGTACCGTGTACTATAATCAACAAATACTAAAAACACCTATCCATAAGGTATTTATTTAAATATGGGTGATTAACTGCAGCTGTAAAAATAACTTTGTGATTCATATGAAATAGGTACAAATTTATCTTCGCGATTTTCATTAAGGCGCTATCCCGAGCTAAGTGGCGCCCTCATTGAATAAAAAATCGTAGCATAGCATAGAAAAAAAAAAAAATGGAATCTAGGAGTTTGTTACAAAGAGGATAAAGTATTTTTACGTTGTTAAAACAGGAATCAAGGTGTTTTGTATCCAAAGTAGATAGCAAAAGTGGCCGTTTTTGACTTTTTTTTTTTCTTTGCTATGATACGATTTTTTATTCAATGAGGGCGCCACTTAGCTCGGGGTAGCGCCTTAAGATGAAAAATAATAATATTCCTCGTTTAATATTTTCATTTCTTTGCTAAATAATTAACGATAGTACGGAACCTTTCGTGTGCGAGTTCGACTCGCACTTGGCCGGTTTTTTTTTGTTTTTTTGTGATCTCTATTACTCGTATGTATTAAAACTAAAATATTTATTAAGAAATGCAATAATTAATATAGTAACACCGAATATTTAGTTTTACATGTAAAAAAGTATTTGGAAACCTTCCAAATGTAATTTTTCAGTCACAACATCAAATTCAGTGATATAATGGCAATTCATTATAGATTATAGAGTTCACTAGTTAGCCACATTTCATATTTCCATACAGTAATATTGCCAAATTAATTAAAACAGGTAAATATTTGACAGCTATTTGCAAAGTTGCCAACTTTTTGAATGAACGCTTACGGGGGTTGCACTGCGGGTCTATGGTAGCCCGCGAAATTCAAATTTTCTTACGTCTTTTGCAATTTGCAGATCAGTATGAGGTTGTATGTTGATCAAAATACGATTTAAATCGAAAAACGAAATCGCGATTAAAATCATGAAAATCACCAATACAATTTCTAAGTTAGAATAATCGTGATATTAGGTGATTATCACGATTTCATGAAATATTCATTCAATAGAGTAATTTGAACTTAGACAGTTGTATTGATGATTTTAATGCTTTGAATTCTGCAAATACATCAATGATACGGACGCAAATTACGCGGACTACCCGGACGCTTTCGCCTTAGCGTTGATTAGAACCTACTCATATGAAAAAATCAAGATAAGCAGTTCCTTTATGCAAAGTGTTCATTATTAATAGGCCGTGCATAACCTCCAACGCCTCAAATAGTTTCTCACACCCACGCGTCACTCGCGAGCCCTATCACTTATGCAGATCGCAACGTTTACGCCAACTAGCGACACAGTGGGGCAGTGCTTCCGTTCCTAATATTTGGTTCTGCTAATTTTGTATGCCTTTTGATGACCCGCGAACTTCCAGTTCTTGTTTTTTCCTGACCTGAATCAGGAACTTGATTTTGGTATGAGCACTATCTACAACGAATGCTCTCAGAGTTAGCTACAGCTGGAGCTGTAACAAAAATTTAAAATGGAGGTAGAAGTTGCTGCAGTACCTACTTGAATTTGACCCTTTTCGCCGCACTGGCCGAGAACTTCTAGTTCTTGTATATGGACCTGAATCAGGAACTTGATTTTGGCATGAGCACTATCTACAACGAATGCTCTCAGAGTTAGCTACAGCCGGAGCTGTAACAAAAAATTAAAATGGAGGTAGAAGTTGCTGCAGTACCTACTTGAATTTGACCCTTTTCGCCGCACTGGCCGAGAACTTCCAGTACTTGTATATGGACCTGAATCAACATTTTACACCAGCTCGCGAAACAGTGGGGCCAAGCTTCCGTTCTTAATATTTTGTTCTGACACATTTGTATGCGATGCCTGCTGCTTCCTTCGGGGCACGTGTCGTGAATATATTTACTTTGTGACGTATGATCGCACTTTTGTTCTTTGTTTTTACTTTGAAGTGGTCTGTTAGGGTCATGACCGAATAGCTACTACTTACCAAATAAATAAAAAAATGGAACAGAATTTGTAGGATATTATCTGCCAAGTAAGTTACCATTCTGTAGTTTCTGCCTACCCCCATGGGAAGAAGGCGTGAGTTTATGTATGTATGTAAGTTACCGAGAACCTAATCGTCCCACCTACTATTAGTATTCAGGATACTGCAACAAGTTTGTACCTTTGCACATTGTTGTTGTGGCCGTCTACACTCTCTACGAAAGCTTCGGTAGTCCATTTAGTTTTTGTTAGCCCTCTTTCTTTTTTCTTAAGAAAAGTCTCCAGCTCCAGTAACTTTCTTAAATGTTAATTCCTAATTCAGTCTATCTTCTTCTTTTATGTTATGGTCTTCTATATTATATGTCCTTTTGTTGAAGTCTTTCATTATGATCCAACATAATATTTTGTATTTCACCGGTCTCTGTCTCAAAGATACGCTCACAGGCACGCATAAAAGCGATAATAATACGAGTTTTTTGCTGAAACACCAGAGCCAAGCTACCTTTAATATTAAAAGAGAATAACTACACTTAACTTAAATACACAATGAGCAGCATAGCAAACTATTCTCTACGACCACAGTTCCGCCGCTTCTAATTAAGATAAGCGACTGAAGCTCTCAGCTTTTCTTTCATTCAGATAAATTAACTACAACAAAGAAAAACTCTGATTACCCTCCACACAAAAATCTTTTCTCTTTATTGTGGGTACTTGTGAAATGACCCAACAGCATTGAATTATTTGTTTATTTATCCTTTACTCTGACGTTTTGTGGTTTTCCTTGCATTCATTACGCAATAAAAATATTATTTTATCCTTTGATTCATTACATATTAATCACTGTTATGTTTTGATTTTTATTGTTTTGTTTGTGGATTTAGCTCTGATGTTATTTACTATGGTTGGTCAATGGAAACCTGGCACTATTCCTTATTATTTTAACACTTTCCGGGACACTGAACGAGACACAATAAAAGTTTTATTGTTATTACGTTTATAGGCGTTTAGTGTCCCGGAAAGTGTTAAAAAGATAACAGATGCTAGATCAAATGTGCACTGCAATAAATATAATGATGCTCAGATCCATACATCGTCTTCTAGTCGCGATAGCTCTCCAAACCGCGCATTGCTAAATGAGAATATAGATAATACATCTACCCCGCAAGCATCAAAGGAGCTTTTTCGTGTTTAACCATGTTTACATTCTTCACCAAAACATAAATGGCCTCATCTCTAAGTCAGACCTTTTGACACTAGCTCTTGATAATGAAAAAAACCGTATCAATGTACTATGCATTACCGAACACAACATGATAGAAACGGACAAAAACATACTAAATATCAGTAATTACAAACTAGCTTCTTGTTTCTGTAGGAAAAACCGGCGTGGTGGGTCTTGTATCTTAATAGAAAAATCACTTCAATATGTACCAATAGATGACTTCAGTAAATATTCACTTGAAAATAATTATCATTGAATGTTCTGGTATTGAGCTACTAGACCATAAAATATATGTTATATGCATCTGCAGACCTCCAAGGCCAAATACAGATGATACAAATATATTCTTTAGAAACCTTAACTCCCTTCTTAGTCGATTTTGCTATGGTAAAAAGAAAGTCATCATTTGTGGTGACTTTAATATAAATTTACTTAATAAAACTTTTGATGCAACTGAATTTATGCAAATTCTCCACAGTTACAACCTAAAATTAGGCATCAACGAACCGACTCGGTTATCAAGCAAAACATGCATTGATAATATTATATTTAATGTTAAGGGTTGCTCTGCGGAAGTTGTTGAGTTTGCACTCTCTGACCACACTGCTCAGTTACTCACATGTCCAGTCAAATCTAGTTTTGCCCTTAGATCATGGAACGTAGAAAAAAGAGACTACTGTAAAGAGAACATTCGTAAATTTAAAGAATGCATAAATTCTCTTAATTTCAGTGACGTTTATGCCAACACTGATCCAAACCTAGCATTTAACGAGTTTTATGAATTGTTTCTCCTATTCTATAATCGTTGCTTCCCCATTATACTAATAAAAATATCAACAAGATCTCGCCCTCGGTGGATTACAAAAGGTCTTAGAGTATGCTGTAAACGTAAGCGACAGCTTTTGTGGGACTACAGGAAAAAACCTACGGAAAATAATAGAACGAAATTCTTAACTTTATCCTCACGATTAAATAATATCGTTAAGCTAACGCAAAAGGTTCGTAACGATAATTTCATAAAAACTGCCCGAAATAAATCGCAAGCAACTTGGAAGATTATAAATTCCAATAAACAAAATATACCGAAGGACCAAATACAACAGCTTATCGTGGATGGTAAAATAATAACTGACCCTAAACAAATAGCTAACAAATTTAATAACTTTATTTATTTAAACTTTCACACTTATAAAAAGTACAAAGGCGGACTTAATGCCTTAGGCATTCTCTACCAGTCAACCAAGGGTAGTGAAGAGATTAGATGGCAGGTGCTCTGTTTGAGAGGAACAAAGAAAAAACATTTTTTATTAAAATATATCATTATAAATAATTATATTACACACACATACATAAATATTTAATAAAATATATACCTATATTATATATATAAATTATACAAATTCAAGGGAGAGGTGTTGAGATGACTCTACTCTATTTATTTTGATAAAAAACTCTGCAGTTTCCGCTTAAATGCATACCGACTGGTCGCCGTCCTGATATCAAGAGGAAGCGCATTCCATAGAAGAATGGACTGAATATGAAAGGAAGAATGAACAAAGTAAGAAGTATGAGAAGGACAAAGTAGGAGAAGATTGTTAGAAGAACGCAGATTCTTAGTGTGTGACGAACATAGATATTGGAAGTGAGACATGAGATAAGAAGGAGGAGTGGGAGAGTTCAGAAGGGAGAAAAGCGTGGTCAAAGCGTGCAAACTCCTTTGGCGAATGGACATCCATTTGAGCTCAGACCTATAGCTCGACACATGATCATATTTCCTGAGGTTGAATATGAACCGGATACAATTGTTGAGCAGTCTGTCGAGCTTATCCAGCAAAACTGAACTTTTTCATTGATAAAACTATTACTTCCATACCAAACCAATCAAGATACCAAATCCCGTTCGAGCCAAACTCCATATTTATGCGTCCAACTATACCAGAGGATATACACAAAATAATTAGAGACCTGAAGAACACTAATAGTACCGGATATGACAATATATCAACCAAAGTTTTAAAACAAGTATCCATTAAGTTATCATTTGTTCTTAGTCATATAATAAATTTAAGTATAACAAATGGAGTCTTCCCAGAAAAACTAAAATTAACTATTATTAAACCTTTATTTAAAAAAAGTAATAAAAATGACATGAGCTGCTATCGTCCAATAGCACTTGTTCCAGTCATATCGAAGATTTTCGAGAAAGTGATTCATAATGGTATTTATAATTACTTTGAGAGCAAAAATTTACTTTGTAATGAACAGATAGGCTTTCGTAAAAATAAATCGATTAATTTAGCAGTTTATAATTTTCTCCAGAACATATTAACTCACATGGATAGAGGTAAACAAACATGTGCTCTTTATATGGACCTCACAAAGGCATTCGATTATGTGGACCACACAATACTCCTAGATAAATTATACGCTTATGGTGTCAGAGGAAACATCTTAGACCTGATAAAATCTTACTTAAGTAATAGAACGCAAATAACACAAATAACAAGGATATGTCCCCATATGAAAAAAGCGATACATTATTCATCCTCATGTAGACAGGTTACATCTGGCGTTCCTCAGGGAAGTGTATTGGGTCCGCCTCTTTTTATAATCTACATCAATGACCTTCCAAAAGCGACAAAACACAACACAATTCTATTTGCTGATGATAGTACAGTAGTGTTCACAGGAGATAATAAATCACACATTGAACCTGAGATAAATATGACATTAGATAGAATTATTAATTGGTTGACATCAAACAATTTACATATAAATCTTGACAAAACAAATTTTATGACATTCAGAAGTACAGTAAGTAGAATGGCAAACATGAACATAAATTACCGAAATAACAAGATCCAGGAAGTAGACGTTACCAGATTTCTGGGTATAAATATAGATAATAATTTGAATTTTAAAGAACATATACGTTCATTGTGCACTAGATTGAATACCTTTTCTTATGCATTGTTTAAACTTAAACAAACTGCCAGTATTTCTGCAGTCCTTGCAGCGTATAACGGCTATGTTGCACCTATTCTAAAGTATTGTGTTATTTTTTGGGGTAATTCTACTAATAAAGAAGCGGTATTTAAAGCCCAGAAGAGATGTATACGAGCCATAACTGGTATAAAATTGACTGACAGTTGCAGACCATTTTTCTTAAAATTAAATATTCTTACGCTACCATGTTTATATATATTAGAAGTTATAATGTTCGTTAGGAAAAATAAAAACCTCTTTAATAAGGTTCATAACAGAAGATACAAATTCAATATATGTTTACCAATGAATAAAACAGCATTGTTAAATAAAAGTATACTGTGTATGGCTCCACGCATATACAACCATTTACCAAACTCATTCTTGGAGATAAATGATGTTAATATATTTAAAAAAAATATCAAAACACTGTTGCTAAAAAAAGCGTACTATTCTGTCACTGAATATTTACAGGATAAAATTGTGTAATACTTGTGTAAATAAATTTGTGTAAATTTGCATGCCTTATAGGTAGGATATGGCTAATGGCCACTATTGTTTGTTTACGACCTTTTATTTTGTACCCATATTCGCAAATTAATAAATGATTTGATATGGTCACACGTCAACAATCGATGTCATATATACAGTTCGCGTCAAATTACTTTGCCACTCTGAAGTTAGGTTGCGCATGCGTGCTGGCATGCGCGCAACGGTTTTATAAGTAATATTGACTACTGCGCAGTCATTTGTAGTCTACTTCAGAGCGGCTAAGTTGTTTGACGCGAACTGTAAAAGAAAGAAAATACATTTATTTAGCACAGACTATAAAGCACACAGTATAATACTCGTAGGTACACCTAGAAAGCAACTCTTTTGGCGCCTGAATGGCATTGACAGGATGGCGTTATTGGTAAACATTTATGAAATTATCACAGAAATTGTATTGAAGATGGCGGTGTAAGTTCCGATTTGGCCACGCGCCAAAATGAACTTGAAGCGTTGTACTTATACTTCCATGAAATGCTGTACTGGAACAAAATAAGCTCATTAAAATGTTAAATACTTTTTTTAAATAATAGATTGGGTGAGGAATATCATCGTCCTCTCACCATCAGAATTTCCCATATCAATAATGGTGGTCTGGATAGTTAATGTTTCACGATATAAGTTAATTAATACAATACGCATTCACTCCTAACGTCGTTAAATAACTCCCTTGACCAAACATTTGCAAAGACGCCAGCTCAATCCCAGTGTATGTTCAAACATTTGTCTTTCGTACTCTAAACAGAGTACAGATAGAATTATATCTAGTCTACCTGATACAATAGTCAGTACCAAAACATCAATATGGCACTAGCACATAAAGTTTTAAAAAGAAACTGCGTTACAGGACGGATGACTAACAGAGCCGACGACGCTCTTCAATGCCGAAGTTTTTCTAAAATTCGTTATGCCATAAAACGATCATGTACGTACTGTAAGTACCTTTAATTTATTGATTGGGAACAAAATCCCGCTCACGTGGATGCTGCATCTGACGGCCTCACGTGTACCATGGGGGCTTGGGGTGAGATCTGTGGTCAGACGGGAGGGTGGAAAATCCCAACAGGGAGGTGACTTCATTGTAAACAGCGGGGGGATCCCACATTATAAATGAGCTCCTTAGCTAAGATTTTGAATAGATCAATTAAAAGCTTTGCAGTAATTTTTAATGGCAAGCCATTTGTTATTGAAAATAATGCTGAACAAACCGCAATAAGACTTTTCCTTGCTACAGAACACTGAAAAAATACTAAATGGTAGTGCCCTAATTGCAAATACACCTTGCCGTTGAATATGTGAGCAACATATGACCCAGAGGAGTGCTAGAACATATCCGGATGGTTATATTGACGTGATAACAAAGTGAGTTTAATGAAAGCGCCCGGTAACGGCCCTCTAAGCGAAACAACGCCCACCCCGCGTTTATACCCCCATTCAAGTTCACTGCGACCGCGCCTCATCCCTAGCGTTTCTCTAGAATTGATCACCAAACGAATTTGCACTTTATGCTTTCTATATAAGCCTGATTATTGTACGTGCGCCGTAACTTCTTGCGACGTTTTACAAATGAAAGGCACGTGTTTGGTTTATAAAAGCAGTGTGGTGGAATTACGACCTTATGCGGCTAGATTGGAGGTGGATAATAGTTCGTCAGTCGCGCGCACTTACGCAGCCTACCCTAGGGTTGGCACGGTCGATCCTTGCAGTCGCGTCGCCGGCTCGGTCCGGACGTGTCCCGGAGCTCAACACTTTTATTTTCATAATCAAACAACAGTAACAAAACAATCCACTCTTTCCTTTCCAGTGGAAGGAAAAATGTTGGATTTCTATATAGCAAAATTATTTCGCGTTTTTAACTCGCGCAGTTAATTTCGTAGAGAAGCAATTTTTTTAGTATTTTTTCGTGGTGGCGTTGAAAACTTGAGCAGTGGATTTAACTGTCGTGGAGGTGTTAAGCGAAGGATGTGATGTGTTTGTGCTGAAAGAAAATATAATAAATTAATGTGACGTCGATGGTGTTCGCGAATTTTCCGCAATTATATTCGAGCTTAGTTTAACAGGCTTAGTATTTAGGGAAACAGTATTATTTTTTTATTGAGGAGCCTTTTACAAAGAGGTATTGTTTGGTGATTTTCATGTATTGGATATCGTCCTGTGTCCGCTTGTAGTTACGTACGCATTATGTGACAATGCTTTTGTCTTTGTGAGACAATTACGCTTCGGTACTGCAAATGACTACAATCGTTTGCAGGGTGACAATTTGATGCACTAAATTGATTGCATACAATTCAATTGGCCTAGAACTGAACACAGTAAATTCACTTCAAATCCTGTTATGAAACGCTTGCAGTGAATCATTTTCTAAATTGAAACACAAAATAAAGTCAATTTGCACCGTGAATAGACCGAGGTTTAACCGTTAAACCAAGATTAATGGTATCAGTAATAGATTCAGCTATGAAAGTTCGCGTTATGAATCGCTGACGTAATCGCTGTCTAATGGCCGTGTCAAGATAATGACGTCATCAGGTTTATTTTGATAAACAGGCAAATAACGGTGAATGGCACGACAAAGTCAATGCCTACATTTTGGTATGAGCAAATATTTGTTCTAGACATGCACTGAGGTTGTATTTAAAACTGAGATTTTTTTTACAATGATGGAATTTGATATGACACGCGATTCAGCGATTAGATATAATATTACAGAACCTTGGTGTAATTGTTAAATTAACGAATAAGAACTAAATCCTTTAGTTATTTCTTATGACTGTATGAAAAATATACGAAAAGATCAACATTCAAAATGGTATTACGTTATACAGTATACGCTAGAACATAAACAATTTCGAATATATGAATGGTTCAACAATCTAAACTAGATAATCAGATAAGTCTACTACTGGTAGTAGCGTTACATAACTCCTGCACGATGCAACCGGCACCCAACGCTTTGTTCGTCGGTTTCAACAAATTAAATTACTTATTATGTGTATTTTCTCATTCTTATTCCGACACTAAAGTGTAATCGTCACGCCCTTTTCACGTACAAATATATAGTTAAATTTAATACAATGCCTCCACAAAATCTGTCAAAAGATGCAGTATTTATTAGCTACAAGGATTCCGTGGGTGTTAACACCATTTTAAAGTGAGTAGGAGGATGGTATGTCTAAGCCTGATAGCCTACCTTCATTGCCCTTGCTGAGTCATAAAAGCTCCAAGATTCCAGAGACTCTTAGCTGATTTATAATGCACTATTTTTCTTAATTAAACGCAAACACGATTCATTCGTCATTGTGCAACTAACCAACCATGTTTAAACCTGCATGGTGCATTCAACCCACAGTTTTCAAGAAGGTAAACAGGACTTCCGGGGTGAACGTCGAACCAACCATTTTTATTTCAGGACTAGGTACGATTGCTAATATTTTAAATTTTTATATCAATTCTTTGGAATCAAGTAAAATATTACACATACCTACTACCATTAATAGCTCAACCGCAACCACCAGGTAAATCTTATTGACTCGCCACTCTTATTCGTATCCTTCAATGCCAACAATGACTAGTAAACCACAAGAACTTCCCATACACGTTCCTACCCAATAAATAATGTTGCCATAAAGAAAATAAGCTTGTTGAACATCGGAGCTCCAGGTTTGTCAATACGAGACTGTTTACCGACGCAATGCGCAAGTCTGCCGACGACCCTGGCTGGGCGCCAGAATATCAGCTGATTTGGACTCCAGTGGCTCGGTGGAATTTTTATATCCATTGTGGTAGTTATTTGTAATTCGACTTATAGTTATCGGCTTTGGATAAATGCCTGGAATTTGAATATGATGGAATTATGTCAGATTATATCACTTAATTTGGAGTCATTGGTTCATAGACGATGGAATTTTTATATCCAATGTAGTAGTGGATAGGAATAATGGTACTTGTTATAATCTTTGGACAGATGCCTGGAATTTAAATAATCAGCGCCTAGGGAATTATGTCAGATCACCTGATTTAGAGTCATTGGTAGTCGATGGAAGTTTTATGTTCAGTGTGGTGTCTTGAATGACTAATAATGTATTTCCTATGCTAAATATTATCGGTCTTTTTGGACTTTTTCACGGAACGGATACTATGGTTCATGATTTGTAATCCTATATTTATACATATGTATATATAATGGAGATAAGGTAAAAGGTTTAATATGCAATTTGTATATGCATTTAAATCTAAATATTTCAGTAGTAAATAAAATCCTTGCAGAGTCAATGATTGGAAACTGAAATCTGATTCATATCTTGACATCTTCCGCCTTTCTCTTTAATCACTGAATCATTGCGTTCGAAGGAATACTTATTTTCTATTCATTCTACATTAGATTTCTTTCTATAAAAAGTTAACGCCATTTTGCTAACCATTTTGTCGTCTTCTTTTCCATTTAGCTACACATCAATTTACTTTTTAATAGTATTTTAAAGTATGAACAAACTGCATACTTGACTAGACTTATGTTTCATCATAAATCGTTTTCCCCCATCTATAAAAGCGCGATCGTCTGTCTGTAGTTTTTTACTACAGCCGCGGTAATACTTTACGTCTAATAGCCATTAGTTCAACGCCCCTTGCTAGGCGCGCCAGCGCCTTGTCGTAATTAAAAGTGCCTAATGTTATTATGATCATCCTTTACTACGATAAAACTTTTGTGTGAGGCTTTTACTGTAAGGTATTTTTAGTAAAGCTTTTTAAAGTCTTTTTGTGAACCTGAAACTCCCCCTTTTCAAGAAACGATTTATAAAACTTGGCAAGTGAATAAGTGATGGCAGCGAACTGCCATCAGTTTCACGAACAAGACTTGGCACAATCCAACTTTTATCGAAAAACTAAACGAACACGTTCAATTATCGTTCGTTGGTTTTCATGCGGAAAAACTGTTAGATTCGATTTTCACACAAACAACTACCTAACGCTACATAGATGATATTCGAAATTAGGTATCTAATTAATCTGAAATGAAATGAAATGAAATTGTTTATTCTGTAAATAAGATATTGGAATCACTTTTACACGTCATCTTTTAAAAATAAATTTAGCTAGATGAGTTCGGCGTTTCCTATCTGACTACTCTGAGAAGAAAGGCCGAAACAAACTCAGAGGTCACAGTCTCTTTTAAAGTCCAGACATAATCTTGGTCAGACCTTATGAGGACCATGTAGATTAGTCTGAAATGGTCTTTTGAGAAAGGAACCACACAGATTTGAGTGGACCTGTCCTGTCAGTGCAAGCATTTGTCAGTAATCGGAATAGTTTAGATAATCTCCGAAACAAACTCAGATCAACCTCTATGTTCAGTTAGTTTAATTTTTCTATCAGATAGTCCAAACTTTGTACGATTATTGCATATTACCTAACCATATAAGTATAGATTTTATGAGTGTATAATTAGAAACAACTAATCCGGATCAATCAACACTTGATGATTGACATGCTTCAATACTTCCTTAAGCATTCCAACCCACAGACCTTTTAATTCAGACGCCGAATAAATACCAGCTAATTATTCAATGGAAAATAACTATACAGGGTGTTTGGCGCATGGACCGACACAATTTTTTCAGGGATTTGGGAGGTCATTAGCTAGGTTCTACCCATATAATAATAATAGCTTTTAGTTTTTTTTATAATTAATTTAGAAGTTGTAAAATTTCATTCATTAAATACAAAAATTAACTTTGGAAGCTTGTAAGGAATTTTCTTGAAACCAGTTGTATAAAAAAAATATGTTTTTAGATTTAAAGGACTTTGGAGAATGCAACAAAATTTGTTTTGTGCCACTACACCCACAAACAAAAAAGTTATTTCAAATTAAAGGACACATTTTGGGATTTTTTTTCATTTTAAAAAAATAATCATATGTAACCAACCGTGACATTTGGGACAAAGGGTGTATGGGTAGAACCTAGCTAATGACCTCCCAAATTCCTGAAAAAATTGTGTCGGTCCATGCGCCAAACACCCTGTATAAGTAGGTACATACCTAGATAGAAATACGTAATCAGATGAATCAAGACAAGAAGCCAGGGAACCCAAAGCTGTATCGTCCTTTCAAAGAACAAGCTTCTAGCAAAAGGACAGTTCCATTATTTTCAACAATCATAAGGATCTTTGATATGCTTTAGCTTGAAGACGACAATATTATGACCGGATATGTGAGCTATTTAAAACATGACCGTGTTTATTTAAAACATCCGATTTTTTTCAATACCTGTCTCGTTCAGTCGGTGTTCACATAATATACATACAGCAGTATCACATGATGAATGTTTACCAATAGCCGTAAGATTCAGACCGTGGCGATGTCGCGCAACCCCGATACGCGATCCACTTTGCACCTGTACTGCAATCGTCTCGGTTATGGTAATGAGATACAATTTGGGAACGAAGTTGTAAACTGGAGCAGATTTTAACATCAAATCACTAAAGAAGAAGAAGACAGAATAGATGGAAGAAGAGAGCACAAGCAAAGTAAAAGTAGGTACAAGAGATGTTGATGATGACGAATTTCAAATACCAGTATGGTACGAGTATGCCTTTGTTGGCAGTGTAGGCACTTGGGCAGGGACAGTAACATTAATTTACAAATTCATAAAGGTATACATTCTAATTAACGTTGTGACTGGCTCGCTTCCCGAGTTTTCGTAAAACAATTTTAGAAAGCTTTTTATTTTCGCTTTGTGCTTTTTGCCCTTGATTGAGCGTAAGCTTCTGAAAGTAACATTCCTCTACTAGCTAAATTGCAAAAAGGAAAAATAAATGGATTACTTAATTTCATTTTCTTTAGTAACTTCTTTGCCAGTTTTATTTTTTCAAACAGTATGTTCCTTCTAAATTACGCAATTTTCTACAATATCCCGTCACGTTGCGTTTCAATTTCATCTATCTATCATTACCTACCACAACTACCGTATCACGTCTTGTTACAGAGAAACCGACCGAATTAATTCTATATTACAATGTAAATAACTCATGTTTAATCGAGTCACTTCTCTAATAGCGATCGCTGATTGCATAGCAATTGCACTTGCTTTTAATTTGTGTCCATCGGTCGCTTTCTCGTGTTACCTCACGTTACGTGACAGATTATGTTAAAGATACTGATCATGGACAATACGTTTAATTTTAATAATCTTTCTGATGTTAATTTTATTTACTGAAAGAATTTAATTTACATAATGCTAAATGGACTTCATACATGCAAGTACTATGTGCTTGCATATAGCGTTAAATATTTACGCCTGGTAGGATGAAAGGGTTACATTACACACCCAAGTAGTAAGCACATCCGTATTATTAATATCATCCAAGTTGATGTAAGCTATGTGATTACGGGTTCCAAGTAAGCCTCTCGACTCTGTCTTCTGTTTCGATTTAACACTGTGCAGATGCACTGGTAAACGAACCCGCGTTAAATAAACATAATTATATCGGCTGAAACAATATCCCACCATATCGGCTTGCGCATGCGGTTGCATGCACGCACGCTGCGTACGCGCTGCTCCGCGCTCAGTCTGCGCTCCACGCGGCTAATGGGCGCACAACCGCTGACATTATTTTCTACATTCGAATTTCGATGCGCGTTCGCGAATACGAAATTGTTTTGTGTATTTGTTTAGTTTTATTTTTTATCTGTGTTTATCATGGAAAGTGACTAGACTAGTGGTTTTATTCTCCAGTGTTTTATTTTTGTTATAAATTTTCGCAAACAAAGCCCCCAGGGTTTAATTGAATAGTAAACGGGCAGGGAACGCAACGTTATCGGCGGAATGCGTAGAAATCGTTCCGCATGAACGATTCAATAGAAGACCTATCATGGAGGTAACCATCGGATAGTGAACTAGTGTACCTTCGTCGATTTCAGGCATCGCTGGCTATTGTTTCATGGCTGGTGCGTCGGCAGCCGTTAGTACGCTTCTTATTTTTTTTACCACGCACTCATGTTTACTAACAATTATTGTAATGGTCCACCGGTCCATCTTACCATATTAATGTTTAACCACCGTAATGTACGTCATTATGAACACTCATCAAAGTAGCGAACACTTAAATTTCCATAAAATGGCTTTTTCCGGAAATTCACGACATTTTTCCAACAAGAAAAAGCACTTTATAGAATGAAGACATCTCGAACACGGGTTTAACTACCGGATGTTTACTGTGGGGGTGCATCTTGACATACCACCTTCCAACTGCGTTCACCTTGTACCTTAACACATTAACAATACGGTGTATAACTCACTAGCAGGAGTGTTTTATGGGACGTCAGTCTACTCACTTCTAAATCCGTATTTTCAGGAGTTGGATATTCGGTAGTTAGGATCTCTATTTATGTTTCGTTCAGGAGTGTTAATGAGTCCTTACTTTGGGTGTAGCCGTGAAGCCGATGTTTTGAATGAAAGCGATGAATAATTTATTGTTGTACAATATGAGCCCATTGAACGGCTTGCTATAATTCCCAAACAGTCTTAAAAGCTTTGAAATGTTCAAAACTTTTTAAAACTTCTTTAATTTGATTGAAATTAATTGCCTTCGGGGTTTAATCAAATTGTTTATGACTAACTTGGTATAATGTTTCTCCTGCAAAGAGTCCATTTTCGTATTTCAGTTATCCCTTTCCTCCATTAGTATTCAGGAAAAGCTTTGCAAGTCTACTATACGAATAACAACGTAAATGTGCCTTAGAATGCTTATTCGACAAGATTAAACATTAATATCTCCAAAAGAAGCATAATTGTTATGTTGTAATAACAAGTAATAATGTCTTCAGATTGAAGAGTTAACGGTTGAAAAGACAACCTTCAAACATCGCACCTACCCACGTCTCCACATTATGAGAACATTAAGCCTGAATCACTGTCATGAATACATGCATGGTACTACATGCTAGCTTCAAAATAATACGTCATACAATTAATGTTTTACAAGGATATTCAATGATCACGAAGATTTATTTTATGCTTCAGACAATCCTATGTGCTTAGTCATAATATTGTAGTTGTAAATTTGTATAAGAAAGTTTGGCGGGCCTATAGTCAATTAAGAAAACGGAGAATACACACCTAAAGAATTTGTAACTGTAAATATCGGCGTCGGACATAAGGTGGCCGTTAAATCTAACGCTCATTTGAAAACGGTAAACACAATATATGATTGCAAGGTCAAGTTATAGATAATAGACGATCCCCTCGATGAAATAGAAGACAATCAAAATGATCCAAACTACCACAAAGTCTGTGAACACAGTGCTTTGAACCGGCAAAACAGTGTCAGGAAGAGAATGTAGAACCGAGTACCGAAAACCTTTGACACGTAAAGGAAATAAAGACCATTACAGATAGTGCAATCCACGACGACGCGCCCCACTCTGCGATTACTGTACTGTAAGCTATACTTTAGTACGGAGCGGAGCGGAGTGGGGCGAGTTGTCGTGGATTGCACTATACAAGAAGTGGTTAGTAAATCTCAACCATTGGGGTTACTATCTACTTAAACTTAGAATAATAATGTACTGTAAATATTTTGGATTGTAGCTGAAAACAGTTTTCATTGCAATACGGAGAGGTGTTATCTAAAAAATATCCAAGGTGTTCAGTTTAGACAATCGATTGCAATACTAGCTCCTTAAATGAATGAAACTAGAGTTGATTAAAATCTTCATACAATTATTTTATCTGTTAACACTAAAATTGGATTGAAAAATGAGAGAGCTGCAACCTGATGTAGGGTTTCCAAATTATGGTTCCGTACCCAAAGGGTGAAACGGGACCCTAATACTAAGACTCCGTCTGTCACCAGGCTGTATCTCATGAACCGTGATAGTTAGACAGTTAAAATTTTCACAGATGATATATTTCTGTTGCCGCTATAATAACAAATACTATATACAGAATAAAATAAATATTTAAGTGTGGCTCCTATACAACAGACACGATTTTATTGCCGTTTTTATAGATTATGGTACGAAAACCTTCGTGCGCGAGTCCGACTCGCACTTGGCCGGTTTTTTTTCTTTTGACGCCAGTGATAAAAGCAAGTTCTATATTAATTCTTGTATCATCTATAGTGACTATTGGCTATTGTTTTCTTTAATTTACATTAGCATCGTACATTCTTACATCTACTGAAGCATAGAGCCTACTTGCATCACGATCACTTAGTTTCACAACTTGTATGATTCTCAGTATTATTGTTTATGGTGCATGTGCTATATTAATTTGTAATCGTCGTCATTTGGAGCGGTGATTGAGAGAGCTGTCGAAAAAAATTATTAATGTATTAAAAATAAATAGATGCGAATTTGAACGAATAGGGTCTAGTTTTTCATTTTTATAATATCCTTAGTCATCGATTATGATCGATAATTTTAGTCTGACTATTACTGTAACTTGAGAGAATGTGAATCAGTTGATCCAATATCTGCTGCATAATTACTTGGGGTAGGCCTATGTCCAGCAGTGGTCGTCTTTCGGCTGAAATGATGATGAATGTATTCTTTGAGATTAGTTACTGTTCCAGTAGTAAGTTTGCAATAAGCCAGGGGTTTACTAGCATCATAAAATATTATAAAGTATCCTCAGTATAATTTCATATAACACATCATTTACATCCTCTTCTTTGTTTATGTTATTGGTTAATTGTGGTTCACTATTGTTCCATACAGTCAAAACATTTAACATACTTCAGATATCTGTCTTACGGACCAGTGTCCTCTTCTCTTATATCATCATATTCATCATCGATAGGTGCTATGTCCAAAACATCTCTTTTACAGCGTTCTTGACCTACGTTCACCTAAAAATAAATACTGAATTACCTAACTTGTTACAACCGGTCGGTGGAGTAACGACCTGCTCGAGTAATTTTGCTTATAATTAGTACAGTGAGTCAGCGTCGGGAATAGAAGCGTGGCGCTACAGTAAACGGGTCAACGCTAGTGAACAAGGAGTTATTACTTGGGAGAGTGCACATCTGTGCAACAATTGCTTATGTGCTACACTTTTTATTAACGCCTCATTTAATTCAAGAGTTTCAATTACGAGTTGTACCATTACCATTTAACATATGGCTTAAATTAATTTGTGAGGCTGAAGAATTTCGATGGTGTCTTTGTTAATATGTGCTTGGTGTTCTTTAAACGCCTCATAAAAAAACTGATCAGGGTTAGATAGAAGACCATGGGTACCTACTAAAACTATTACATGCATGTCGATTCCCGTAATCACTTCACCGTGAAAACAGGTGAAGTGAGCGTGGAGTGAGCTGTCAGTATCATCTCACCCTGTTGGAATGACACCTCACTTCACCTAAGTTTTCACGGTGAGATGGTTACAGAATAGCACTGCTGGTCATAGCTGTATTATTTATATCTCCGACACAATGAAATATTGCTATGTACTTTCTTTGTTCTTGGATCAAAAGAAAATCTTAAGTGAGCTAGTTAGAATGACAAGCAACAAGCAAGTGTAGGAAGAAAGTGGGTTATTGTGGTGCTTGTTGACAATGAGCCAGAGCATCTCTCATCTATTAGTTACCGCTACGTTACTTTCTGTGTAAACCATATAGGTAAATATTTTTACCATTTGGATCAAACTGATACCTGAAAAATGAAGTAGATCTAAATAAGTCTGGGAAAGAGTTATGGTATAGGAGCTACTTTAATTATTTTATTTTATCTTCGCTAAATGCACCGTATGTCTCGCGCAAAGTCGTACAGCGTTTTTGCATTTAGCGACCTCCGTTAAAAGTTTTGATATGTTTATACCTTGCAAGCTTTTTGTTATTTTCTTTCTAACGTGCTCTTAGATACTCTAACCTTTCAACAGCTTCAGTCTCACAACGACATCAGTTTATATAATTTTTATGAAATAAGTTTATTATAAGCTCACATTATCGTCGAGAGCGATAGCCGCGAAGTGTAGCCCATCTGCTTGCAATTTTCATTGAAACGTGTGATCTAAATACAGTGGAGGCTATCCATCATCGTATTCTTCAAAAGCGTCCAAAACAGACCGGAACACACCGATGATTTAAATAGAATTTTCTAGAATATAATTTTGGAAGAATTGTTTTTCTGTTCTATATTTCGTTTAGGATCATGGAACTTTCCCATCTTTCTTCAAAACTAATGAAACACAAATTTTACTTGTTGCGAAACTTGCATCATCTCCTGTATTTAGCATTTCTCCTGCATTAAGGACAAAGGAAGCTTACTTAGTTTTTATATTTTTATTACTCTTTGCCGAACGAACGATCTGGGCGCGACAAATGCCCAGACCGTTCGGTACTTCACAAAGATCGAGCTTGCACCAAGCTGCACCAATACATACATTTACATTTTGATTATCAACTTCGTGATTTATGATTTGTACTGGTGCAGGAATATTAACAGGTGGCTGGGTTAAATAGGAGCACTGGTAAGCAATTTGGTTATTTGAATACTGAGCTGGTATACTTATTATGTATCTGTTCTTTTAAATTTAACCGCCTATTTTCAATACTAGGTAGGTACCTGTGCCCAACTAACCCTCCGGATAAGACAGGGGTGATGTTATGTTATTTCCAATTCTAGTGTTTTCAGCCTTTCAAATTTTTTGCTCGCCTTGTCTTCAGGTATTTTTAAGTTACTATCCAGAACTTTACGAGCATTTACATAACTATTTAGTTGTTGAATCGATAAAACATAAAAGCGACATTGGCAATGAAAGCCCGGAATAAACGACATCCACATTTCCATCGAACGATCACGAAATATGTAAAATATGTAAATCAGTACATTTTTACTAACTTTTAATTCCGTCTATTGGCTTTCTACTGATTAGAAAACTATTGGTTTTACTGTTTCTTTGATGGCGGCTGTAGATGTACCATTTGCGAGTTTAATTGCGCTTTCTTTCTGTGGTTACTACGTTTTTATTTCGCACCTCGTGTCCCTGTGACTACGCCCGCATGTAACGTTCTTCGCTTAATGGTTTCACCTTTGTTACCATTCTTCATATTTAAAGGCACTAACATGACTATGAAGCTAAAAGGCAGAGCATTTCCTGAACAACTTTGACTTCTACCCATATAATATACACAAGTCGATGAGTCAAATTTTAAAGTCATCAACAAACAGGTGCATTCGCTGTTTAATTACTTCTTAATTAAACGCTCTAAATATATCAAACAGCAATCTCAACACATAAAAGCATTAAAACGAATTACAGATGCAAAAAATAAAGCTAAAGCTCTAACGATGACTCACGCGCAGGTGAGTGTAGAGTCTGTGCGTCTGCGCAGACCGGTGACACATAATCATGTCAACGGGTATCACTTTTTAAATCATTATTGTCCTATATTCCAACCTCAAGCCTATGAAGATTAACATAACTTAATTGCTACTAAATAAAAAACCATTAGATACGATGCTTA
This sequence comes from Xanthia togata, assembly GCA_963853775.1. Classification (NCBI taxonomy): domain Eukaryota; kingdom Metazoa; phylum Arthropoda; class Insecta; order Lepidoptera; family Noctuidae; genus Xanthia; species Xanthia togata. The sequence continues at coordinate 3,493,116 of OY970801.1, forward strand.
TGCCAAATAAAATGTTTGCGCGATACCGCACAACGGAAACACAAATTATTACGAGTCTCAATATAAAAAAATTGATGTATAAAGAAAATCCTTTATTTTATAAAAGAAATTGCTAAATTGTCGCAGAACATTTTATTGATCCATCAATAAGGAAATGAACTGCTTCTACGATCAAGTTTTATTACCATTACGTGCGCCTGACCCCTCCGCAGCTCTTGTAGATACCGTGTATGGGAGAGAGTAGCCCATTGTTAAACGGGATGAAGACCCACTTTTACCTAATTATGAAAAACGTACGTCTTCAAGTACAGTCATTGTAGCCATCTGAAAGACTAGCCTCATTTTTTTGTTACGTTTTAAAGTGGTTTTAGTGAACTCGTGAATGTCCGTCGTAAATTCTCGTATTTGTTTTACGATGTCTGCAGAATATTTTCAGTTTTGTTTATTATGTGTAATGTAATTTTGACCTAGTAAGATTTTAGAGTGGTCGTCTGATTCAGTCATTGCTACCGAGATTTGGTCCACCCTGATAGACAAAAACAAAACTAGATAATCATTTGGTAGAATTACCCGTGAAAAATGTTCTGTTTTATTGTAAAAAAATAAATGATTATTATATTTAAACTTAACTCGAAATATTAACCGTTTATTTATGAAACTGCTGAATGTGAAGATTAAAAAAAATATTAGAACATAATCGATTTCAATGGTCTTCCATTCACCACATAAAAACGATTCAACTAAAACAAATTAACATTTCTATACATCGCAGCCGATAACAGCTATAAAACGAAACTTCTCTACATTCTAATAAATAAATCTTCGTTTCTACGTCTCCGGATCTCCTGCGATCATTCCTTACATACCTAGGAGATCAACTGGCTTTAGTATGTCTTCTAGGCGATCGTAACTCATTCATTTAGGTACTGGCATTTTTTAATACGACGACGACGTTAGAATTTATTTTCTTCTTGTCAGCTAGTGGCCTGATCCGTTGCTCACTGTATAATATATCACGGCAATTCTATGTCACGTAATAAGGGTCCATCTTATGAGGACTGATGTCACAGGGTATCTTCGATCATATATTCTAAACACGAATGGTTCATGAATTTTTAAAGGGTTGGCTTCCTATACAACAACTTATACCGAGTATTAAAATAACACTGCTAGATCAGACCAACCGAAATAGAACTTCACCTCCGCAATGGAACCTTCGGGTTAAAGTAAACTGCCTTCACTCATTAACCAGTTCAGAGCCACGTCTCAGCGGTGTTATATTCTTAAACTTACAGACGATGATCACATTCTATTATCATTTCAGTCCTAGGTCTGCTTGAGCTGGCAGCCTAGCACTACTACCTATTAATCTAAGACAATAACTCTTGCAAGATCAGAACAGATTTGCCCTCAATCTGTCTGAGAATGAAAACTGGTTCAACATTTGGGTCAGTGTACCTAAGTGTATAGACTATTTCAACGCCACGTTTATTTAAATGTATCATGGCTATTAGGTGCGTTGGATTTAAACATTATTATTGTTAGCAGTATTCATCAAAAGTCTGCTGTTTTCCTTCTGAATTCTGTGCCTGGTCCATTAGTATTCTCTCATATTATTGTTATTGTTCTTCTAAAATAATTTCTGCATTGTTACTTTTGGCAAATCCATCAAAAACTCACAATGGAGAGTTGCAACGTTTGTAAATTAGTAGACTTGGGCCCCAGGATTTCAGCAGAACCCAGTGATTACTGGTTAGTCTTCTCTACTTACCTCAGTGTTGTGCGTCATGATCGGTCACATAGTTGGCAAGCCTGTGGTATGCTGTCGTAATTAGTCACTACTACTATTGTGATCTATATTCAGATATCATAATGCATTGATAAGCGATACTAGTAATACTTTCTTGGTATTAATAGATGGTTAATCTTTAGGTTTTGCTTGCAACTTAATTGCTGACAAGCTTGCATTGTCTTCAGCTTTTAACCATCCATTACTCTGCGTAGGTCGTTTCAAGTCAACACCAAACTCAAACTCAAAGCATTTATTTCAATTAAACCCTTTACAGGCACTTTTGAATTGTCAAAGAGTCAGTTAGTCAGAAAGTTGAAGCTAGTTGCCCATTCCAAAACGTAGATCTCTATGGAGAAGAACGGGCAAGAAACTCCAAGGACACTCTTTTAAATATAGAAATTACAAAATCCTGGGTACATTACTCTTGTTGATTCTATATGTGAGAACAATGTAAAAAAAAAAAAAAAAAAAAAAACGATTAAAAATAAGCCCTGGCAGATAAGAGATGACCAGTCTCAACTGACGGCGCCCGTTCACGAATATGACGCGTGGATCAGCACCATCCAGCTCAACCATTTTGTAGGGAACCGAATGATCCAACACACTCGCCACCACCAGCGAGACATTTAAGTGAGCATGACACAATCTCAACTACCCTGCTCTTTCAAGTCAAAATCAACATAATAATATAGTAAAACGACTCCATGGTACTCACATTTACAAAAATTGAAAATAAAAATGCGTCTAAGTTATGTCCTCTATCTCTACTTCACGAGTTCCCGGAAAGTAAATCATAAGAACCAAATGTTTAATCATCACGGTGAAAATATTGTTTGGTTCCAATGTTATACCTACATGACATATTAAATGAGTTGGTAACAACTATTACCACCAATGTAATAATTGGTGTGAATTATTCTAACTGCAGTTTCATCGACTGACACATCATTGTCTTTCCGTCCACCATAATAATGTACTACGTCTAATATAATTAGAAACATAGTGCCTCGTCTCCTATAATATTGTTTGCATAAACCCAGTATTTAAATATTTTGACGAAAAGTTACCTGTCTTGATTTGACTAGGATGTAGGAATTGGAAGCCTATTTGCGCGAATTTATCAATTTGGTCCGTTTTAAATCGATTGGCGACTTTGCAGAAAATCGAACAATTGTCACTATTTAATAAAGATCAGATAAGACTAAGGATTTTAATTGTCTTGCTAACATTCTCTATTTACGGAATTGTCACACCCACATTGGACCATTAACAGTATCAGCAATAGAAGCAAATAATTGGTCCTTTCAATTTAAATTTATATTCCATTTGCAAAGACCTAAGGAATTAGCTTCTATTAACACTTTAATTCTAAGTACTTCTCTCGATACTTGGCAAGTTAAACCCTGTCGTATAAAGAAGCCCACGACACTTCACTTAATCCCTTAAAAGGCTTTACGATCCCATTTATAGTACAAGTACTTATTCGAAATATCGTTACGGAATCGATGCATCGCCCACTCGTATCAAAACCCTTTTCCTTAAGAAGTTAGTTGGCTTCCAGATCAACTAGATGCGATTGAAAGTTATAGATCTGTCGTCTGCTGCCAATTAGTGTTGAAAGTAGATATTTGTATCAGATAGATCATTTTCAGGTTTCTGTCTGCTTGTCGCATCATCATCCGCTCTTATGATGATTTATTTTACATCTCTATGAGCCGTTACCTCGGTGTTTTCCTTCTTTCTTGCCTAACTATCTTTTACAAAATCCATCCTTCTATTTTAATAGCCATCCTCATTTTGATTACTTGTTAATAACTGTCACAGTTATTAGCAAGGAACCATCTTGTAGTGGCTGATTCGACCACTCGGTGTTGTAATCGAGACATATCTCGGGTATCGATAACCACAGGGTGTCGTGACCATGTCGTTAGCTTGATTGGCGATCATTGAGCGAATCGCTCCGAGCAACGACCGGCTTCTATAACCTGTTACCTACATGAGCTACATAGAATGGAAGCAGGCTGTAATCTAGTTTGCAGCAGATAGGAATCGATTGTTAAGTGCTGGCATCAGGTAGTCGACCGGCGCTGGGCGTATTTTATGTTGATATCTTGTATTCACTTTATGTGCTTCCTACGTGACTGAAAGAAAAGATGTTTAAGTAATGTTTGACGATAATGTTAGAAGACTTTCAGCCAATCCAATTCATTTTCAAATCATAAGTACCTAACACCAGTGATCAGGATTAGATACACTGTGCAGATTTAGATGATGTGATGTGACTATCCACAAATTTTGTAAACGAGGTTAAACAAAGGACGGTGCTATAGTGGTCTTTAAAACCAGGTCACTCAATTCAGTACCATCAATTACTGTAAAAGAACAGCGAAGTCCATTCCCATATAACTGCAACACGAGAAAAGTAATATTAGGTCAACTGAGCAACATTAGCCGCATGCGACTGACTGCGGACGACGATCAAACGACCAACTGTAATGGAAACCTTACACTGCTTTTATTAAGCGACCCATTTTACTATGAAACAGTTTTAAATAAGAAGATTAAAGAACGTTTTAGATTTGGGATTATGTTCCACCATTTCGTGATTTCGATACGATTTCCGTATAAGAATCATGTTTCGTAATCCAATAGATTTTCTGAGAAATTAATAAAAACTGATGAAATGAGTCCTCATTTCCGCTTTCCTGAATGAGCACTTAAAAGAAGCGAAATGAACTTTGCTTCTAGTAGCTTCTTCTAAAGTTTTAAACTTTTATAGTCTTGTGGTTTTTCATCCCAATAAAGGATAATAAAACAAAAGTTTTACGGCACGGATCTTTGAGACGATACTTCACCCAGGTACTCGTAGTTACAAGAAACCACACACAGTATACTAGAAAATGGAAGAAACGAGATTGAAATATGCATTAGTAATGGTAGCCTGCAAGTCACACAAGCGCTGTGGCCTATGCAACCACGGCTTAATAAGTAGCTTGCAGCTAGCTATCGGAAATTACATGCTGTTCATATTCATTTTCTTAAGAATGTTAGTCTGAAAATGGTCCTAATATTGTAATGACTAACGCAAGTGGTCATAATTGATTTAATATGTTAATAATCGAATGGTAATGTCAAGTTATCATTTCATGTGCGCTTTTCTATTGGGATGACACCACATTGTTTTATTTGAAACCTTATTCGGAGGACGATTCTTTAAAAGCCTTCTCGAAATTTCTGCAGCACTTAATGGAACTTTCAGCAGCAAGCCCGAATTGTAGTTATTAGTAGGATAGGAATACATAAACTAAAACCTCATTCTGTCTCAACTTGACAATAATGCTATAATGTCTTATAGATAGTACCTTCAATCCACTGAGATGCGCCCCACTCCGCTCCGCTCCGTACTAAAGTACAGCTTACAGTACAGTAATCGCGGAGTGGGGCGCGTCGTCGTGGTTTGCACTATCTGTAAGACTATTTATGTATGTGTTAGGTGTCGTGCGAAAATTCTCGACAGTTGAATAACGAATTTTCCCGATAATATTCCAAACGATAACAATGAGCATTCCTTATTGAAATTTGAATCTGACACCTCTTCTCAAAATTCAGCTCAATGTTCTACACGTCATGACTAAAGTATGTCGGGTATTGTTTTAAGCACTCCACTACATTATTATTTATGAGTGAAGCGAAGCGGCGCCTACAATGAGCTATTGATTGCGTTCGGTTTTTTGTTAATTGAAATGTTACTCAGGTTGTGGACTTACATTTTGTTTTTCGAGGTCGTGATTCAGAATAGCACTGTACTGTGTAATATACTGATAAATAAAATAGAGGCGGTTCTTCTTTCGCCTGGATATCGCCCCTGGTGTTAAGCGCAATTTTATTCTGATCCAAGGTGATATTTTGCCAGGCTTTAAAACATGCAATTCTCGTTTCCAAACTATTATCAACTGGAGCAACTTTAGACACAGATAGCATCTTTCTGAGAAAAGGAACAGTGAATGGTTGTCAATTTAAACTAGTGCACATTGCAACAACCAGATCAATTTAATCGATATTTATCAGCCATTACGTTCTAAAACAAACTAGTATTTTTATAACAACATCGAATGCAATCATTTGGCTCATCCCAATGTCAAATTCAATTTACATATTGCATACTAAATGCATCATCGCACACCTACGTGCCGACGTAACATGCAGCTCGGCCTACCATTACATCACGCGATCCAACCTGGATGACTCACGCAGTGGGCGATGGCAACCGGTCCCAGGTAGAATGTATACCGTTTTTACCGGCCCTATTGGGAAAATATTCTGCACGTTTTGTAATTTGCAGCTCACTTAAGTAACTTGTTTGGAAGTCTGTACCCTTATTTGTACCTTTGAACAATCAATGTTGTGCCATCAAAATGGTTTAACATGTATATTCCAAGTAAAAAAGTTTAAATCTCTTTCGGGACTGTTGCACTTGAAGTTATCTGAAGTGGATCCTCCAAAGTTAATTATATGAGCACAACTCTCTTGCTATGCCTCTTCACCTTGACCAACAGGCTCGTGATAAAATATTCGATAAAGTTATCTTTTTTTAATTGGTTTGGGTCTAGAATTAGATGTGCAATAACCCAGCCAACAAAATATGACCTCTGTGTCTACCCATCGAGCTGTTATTTAGCCGTGTTTGGTAAGGTCGTCACTCCAAGACGTATCCAATCCATATACCGCTTGTGATTCATGCGAATTCTTTGTGCTTGCGAATTTCACTTTCTAAACGGCTTCAGTTTCTATTTTCGTTTGCTTCAATTTCCAGTCGCAATGTTTCCGTATCAAAAATTTCTAAACATTTCATGCTGATAAGTATTCACGGTCTAATTTTAAATATAAATTATCTCAGCTGATTCTGAGTGTTGTAGACACTGATATTTGCACCGTGACAAACAAAATCGGTATTGTCTGTCTTCGCGTATTGTCTGCGTATCTTTGATTACATCTGTAATTATTACGAATTCCATTCTGATTTTACTTTTTGTTACACTTTACTTTCACTAAGCAATCAATTATACGGAACGAAATGCTCGCGAAGGCCTGTCAGAATACTATGATTTATGCCATCTCCGTTAAGTGTTTCTCGAATTGTGTATTCCTTCTGCATCTTCATTTAGTAGGTATCTCATATATTTTCGGGGTCTACTTAGTAACACTTAGAAATAAAGTTTGTCCTTTCAAAAAGGTGGTAATGATTGCGTTGTGGGCAAGTCTATAACTGTAGGGAAATTGTTGTACCTATGAATAATAAAAGAAAGAAACAAACTTGTAAAAGTAGATAACCACTGCTCAAATAAAAATAAACATTATCATAAGGATATGACAGCTGTTGCATTGTCTATTACAAAACGGACGATGACTATTACGAAAGGGAAATAGATAAAGTTAGCTACTAAGCTGTTTCTAATGATGGTCTAACGACCTGGCACACTAATGAAATGGTTAACAACAAGAAATTATTACTGCCGCTACTACAAGGTTCTTGTTTAACAACATAGAACAGTGAAGTAATATAAAAAAAAAGATAAGCATGTTGAAGCTGATCAATAACAGTGTTTTGAACCAAAATTGCTAGTGACTAAACATTCTCAGAATATCTCAACCACTCAAATCAACGAATGCACCAATTGGCTCGAGCACAGAATATGATATTAATGTCCTTTTCTGCGAAACACTGGAAACTGTCAAGAATATATGATTGAGGAATACACCAATGGACCTATTCGCAAAATCTAAACGCAATCTCTACCAAACCGGTGCCACTTAAGCACTTACTGCACTTAGTAACCATATCCCGGTCCTTTCCATATAATTTGGTCCTATTATCTTTATCGTCGTAAGAGTATTGTCCTTTTGTGATTCGCCCACAGAGACCTAACTAAACAGTGTCGTGGTCATCCCACTCCAACAATCTGTATGCTACCAAACCTCCCATTGCCATTTACGGGACTTAGATGAAGGCGTGCGGTGGTCAGTTATAACAATATTTGCATACAAATACGTTAGTTTTATTTTTCCGTTGGCATTGTCGTTACCAAGTGGAGAAGAAAATTTAAAAGCATTTTTTTTTTTTGTTTTTTGTCATAATGGTTACAACGATATTGCTGTCCTCTGAGCTTTGTTCAGAATATCGTGTCGATTAAGACTATATTTCCATAATTATAAACATTAGTTATGGAAATATACATAATTATGATGAGTTTGAAAAAGGGAAAAGATTATTTCAACATAACATTCACGCCTTGTTTGCCCGGAGGCTTGGCCAGAGGTGTACCTATAGTACACCCACATTTCGTCAGTCCCATGTAATCGGGGGCGAGCCTATTGCCATCAACCGTCCACAAATCCTGACTCCGGGCTGCTAGATTATTCCAAATTGTTTGTTATTAATGATGTAGGTGTTGGTGTTAGTTTTATTTATTTCATTCAAGTCATCGCTGTTTTTCTTTTATCCTGTCTAGTGGATAAAATATGAGATAAGAGATGTTTTGAGAATTGTTCTCTTGATCTCATCCGATCAATGTGCCACTCACAATCTTGACAACAATAGTTACAGCTTCGCATTTCAAACTAGCTGCGTACGCAAAGCAAACAAAACGTCTAATTCACCGCAGGAAAAAACTCATAATAGCTTTATACAGCAAAACAAGAAAACTTATCTCCGCCCATCGATCAGTGACTTCCGAAGTCTCGAAAATTCAGGCCGTGGTTTCCTTCCAATCTTCACAGCACATCATCGTGATTGTCCCTTGGGTACTTGACCCCGTCCGCCTCGGAAATTGCAAGTACTTCCACAGGAAGTTCAGAACTCGGGAACTACCAACCTTTTATGGTTATTAATGAGCCAGTCTATGGTTGCCGAATTATACTAAGATTGGTTGTTCAAACTTCCTCTAACTTAAGGTTAGTTATAATGTATTGTTTTGGAACGGGATTACGTAAGTGCTTGAATGTTTATGTAAGATTTGTAATTAATTGTTTGGTGTACGCTTAGTGCCTTTAGAAAAACATTTTTATTATGATTTTATTATGAACTTTCTTTTTACCGTTTTTCTGTCGTCATTTTTAATTTAAAATAATCATGTGTCCGAAAGAGTTATCACACCGAATGTGACTGTAACCTTTTTTATCTGACAAATATTTCAAATTGGTAAGGTTTAATTTGATTTTATCCCACGTTTCAACCCTTTTCAATACCGCGCCTGAACCTTTTAAGCTGGTGGTCACTGAGGTGGGGATAGCACCTACGTCACATTTGACTTTATACGTAACCATGATATTAATTCCACTGATAAAATATTACATAATTGTTACGGGTCGCCAGAAGCCCGAAAGTTTGACAGACTAGGGCTATCGTATTACCTAGTAACTGGGTGTAGAGGTCAGATAGGCAGTAGCTACATGTAAAGTACTGGTATTCAGCTGCATCATGGAAGCGGAACATAGTTGGGAAAAAGATGATCCATATAGGATAGGCAGGAACTAGAGCTTGACCCATTCACCTGCTACGATCCATACTTTTAATATAATACAGACAGCAATGATTACGTTTAAAAATCAAACAAACTTTCAAATAAATGACATACAATCACAGTTATACGTCTTCATCATGCGTTCATAGTAATTGCTGCTATTACTGAGGCTTCCATTCTATGATGTCAGTGAGGTCATGTGGTACTATCTTATTCTCTCTTTCGTTCTGTACCTAAACACCAATTTTATCATCACCAACAAATGTTACCTAATTTACCTGTTTTATGTCTATTTCATTATTCTTAGGTCTATTTAGTAATTAAGGATATAAGTGTCGTAAGACTACGATTTATTGACAAATAAAAGTCACATGTACCAAAGGACCATATTTTAGAATTCGGAAGTCATACATTGTGCAAATTTGATGATATTAGATTTATGAAAATTATTATGGCATTGTTGTTAGGTGTTAATTTCAGTGAGCCAGCAAAGTTTACTGAAATACATATTTTTAGGGTTCCGTACCTCAAAAGGAAAAAAACGGAACCCTTATAGAATCATCGTGTGTCTTGTCTGTCTGTCCATCTGTCACAGCCAATTTGTTCCGAATCTAATGGACCGATTAAGTTGAAATTTGGTACACATATTATGTATTTCTGTGACCTAAACACGGACGGGTAAATGAGTTTTAAATATGGGAGCCACTTTTAGGGGCAAACAAGAAAATTAAAAGTTTTGCAAACTGTACCGTGTGAATATGAAATGAAAGGGTTTATTGAGAAGATCTCAAATATTTTTTAAATAATTTTAACATAAATATACTTAAGAAAATCTATGAAAATTGACCCTTATCTCCGAAACTACTTAGTTCTTTACTCATAGATTACAGGAAAACCTTTAAGGAGTCTTAAAATAACATGGTAAATCTCTCAATATTGTGCGTACAAACTTACATTTATATCAATTTATCCCAACTACGGAACCCTTCATTTGCGTGGTTCGACACGCACTTGGTTGGTTTCTTTCTTCGTGTTTGATCTGAAGGAAAAATTAATGTTCATTCCAAATATTTGTTACGTTAACACATGAATGATCAGGTCTTGTCAAAACTAATTCAAAGAACATTCCTTGTGTAATCTATAAAGCGTGGGAGCACTTATCTACTTATTATACATACGTAATACTCTGGTATTTACTTTCATTCTTAATAGCAGCGCTTACGGTGCTCGTCTCGAGATACTTTGTCATCTCTCATTATGAGTTTTCTCTTGTTAGTGCTAATTAACTGGAGTGATTGTAAATAAGATGGGTTGATGACCTGGGTGAATTGTAGGAACGATCTAAATAGTTGCTCAGATAGGTACCTGATGTATATTAAGGTTATATTATATAGCAGAATTTCATCAACCGAATGTGAAGAAAGACATTGGAAACAAAAGACTTCCTCTTCACAAAATTAGCATTACTACCTTTCAAGCCAAATATTATGATTTGGAAATCGAAACAACTGTTTTCAAGCAGCGATACGAAGGAAATGATATCAGAGACAATCTGGTAACTATATGAACTAGGCATTAAAAAAAAAACTAATCAACCAGGTGTATAAAATTCAATTACACCACTGCAGAACTGTGGGTGGAAACAAGGCAATCAATAATAGTCCTTGGAATTCTAACATCGTTTTTGTCGATAGTTTATAAAATATAATTTGCAATTCTATTTCTGAACTACGCAACTAATACTATTCGTAATTAGTTTGACAGAGTTACAGAATATTGTCTTTATGCACGCAATAGAAATTTGCTAAATACGTGAGTGAGGCTTTATTTTTTATGAATAATCCGTAAAATAACTTCTAATATTAAAAATCAGCTGCATTCACCGCATGTTTGTCGCCTTCACTAAAATTTCTTTAACATCTCTTAAACCAATTTGTACTGGGAAGAAAGGATTCCAATTTGAAGATGAAAATCGGATGAAAAAAACCATATTCCTATTCAAATAACTTCTCATATACATCTGAGCAATGTGATTGCCATTCCTCTATTCCCACACACTAAAAATGAAAAAATCCACCTCTCTAACGGCATCACGGAACTTGTAATATTCAAAGAATCGCTTGTCAAACAAGATTCACATTCACACAGATAGTTTACACGTTACAGAATCATTGTTACACTTCTTATGTATATGACAACATTGACAACTTCCTCTACATAACATTTCGTAGCTTCATCATTGTTATGTCCTATTAGGTAATTCATTGTTTTCCTGTCATCTTTTTTCAGCTCTAGTACCACCGTTTTGAATTTTGTGTGCTTTTGTTTGGCTTCGCTTACGTGTTCGTTAATTATCACCTAATTCTGGGTGATTGTATTAAATTATTTCATGTAACTTAATGATTTGTCATTACGAATGAGGACTAAACATACTAAGTACCTGCTAATGATTTTCCAACGTGCGTTTTCAATTGTCATTTCTACCACCGCGATGTGCTGTGTGTTCCTGCTTATCGTGATATGTCGTCTTGTCTGTTCTATAATCATATCCTGAGTTTGATTTATGAGCAGTGGTGTTGGTGTCGTCACAGACTTTAACATCACCATTTGGAAATTTCAATGTCCAAGATCGAACAGTTACGAAGAATAATATGAATCGTCTTTCTGACTTTAACCTTAAAGCAATTGTTTTAATTTGGTAATTAATTCTAACAGTGACATTAATTTTCAGTTTCTATTGCTGAAATAATTATTAGTACTAATGTCTTGTTTGCGTGAAAATGTTTGCCTCTAAGCTATTCATAATTTGAATTTTCAGTTTGAGAATTTGGCAGTAGTAGTAGTAGGTTTACTATAGTGTCTTCAATTAATTATATGTTCAAAACAGTATTAATTCCTATACTGAAATGAAGCTCCTTGTGGATTGAATATGTATAAAATTTTAAAAGTTCGCTTGAATTTGAATACACCCCGTTTATTAGTGTTTACATCGCTCGCCTATTTGAACCACTTGCCTATAAATATGAATATGGTAATATCAATATTTATGAACTTGAGATCAACGTACCTTAGGTTTTTTAATTTACATATTTCATCATTTTTCGCTAACAAGCTCTTAACGTTTAAGCTCTTAAATTTTCAATTTATTATACTTAAAGTTAAGTGGTAAATTAAGAAAATAAGTGTTACAAGTACGAAAAAAGTTGCTGGTGAAGCCGGCCCTGACTTACTGGGTACTAAACCCTTGACTTTTAAAACTGCCCAGCCTCCAGAGGTCAATTAAACATAAACATATCTATCACAACTACCTCGTAAAGACCAGCGCTATCGGAAACTCGTAAAATTTAATTATTTTCTCCGCTGAGCCGAAAACATTTCATCCGGGTATGTTCAATGACGTACGATGTCGTAAAATTCCATGTATTTCTGTCAAGATGAAATATTTATTGGGTTTTACATGAACGCTATTTGAAATTGGTTTTGAAATGAGTATTAATGAATGGATTTCGTTGGAAAATGAAGCATGAGTCGCGAATGTATTGACATGTTCTGCTATCAACCAGATAAGTCGTACTCGAAAGTTTCATCCAAGTAAACCAATATAGGTATCACTAGAAACGGTTCCTATGCAGTTTTGCATACTATGGTTGAATAATAGCTATTAGCAGACAATTTAAATCAAATTCATGCTACGCTTTAATTCTATAATTAATCGGTTATAAAAATAATAGGCTAAAACTAACAATGAAACCCAAAAGTAAATAGACCGTCACATGTACATAGAAGAACAGGCACACAGTCAAATGTTTGAATTATACCATTCAGTTGAACAAAATTCTATTGTCAAATGACAATTCGTATCAATTAGCTGAATAATCTTCATCTTAAAGAATGTTGAATGGCGTGATCGGTCCATACAAAGCTGCTTAAAATTCCTCTAACTACGACCGACAATGCTTTCAGATGTAGACCATCTCAAATATGCTCTTCAGTGTGTCTTAAGAACTAATTGCTGTCAGATTGTTATTCAGTATTGACGTTTTTATGACGATGTGGAAGCAATTCAAAATGTTGGCTTTATTGCAATGTAAAAATGTTTTTGTAGATGTAAAATCTGAAATATAGTCGTCTGAAACTCACTGTTGGAAGGTTTTTCTTCAAACTCGTCAAAGTTAAACTATTTGAAGCGAGGCTATCGGTATGCTTTTAAGCTAAAATACCTTTGGGTATACTTACATCGCTTGTCACAAGAGAGGTCATAACGTCAATTTTAGGAGAATTCATATTCGACTTGTGACACACCGGTGTACTAGTATTTCATGCGGTCACCATCTGCGTAACCTAGTTATGACGGCAATAACCCGCCACGAAGGCTCTTTGCGGAGGTAGATATGGCCCAGGGGACGTTTACGGTTACGTAGATATTAGGTTACCCTTCCATTTCAGACATTGTTATCCCAAAACATTTTCTGTAGACGGCGATATATTTGGAAAATGTATGTCTACAAGAATACATGAAAAACTTTATCTTAATTTTAAAACGCGCATTTATTTCGTTGTTAGATCTGTCGCCACGATCAATCATGCGACCACACTGCGCGGGCGCTCCAAATCTGCCTCATGTGTGGTCTAGCTAATCTATATTAATTTGCTAGCTCTGATGTGATTGTTGTGGGAGGCAATAGCATTGGCTTAATATAGCCAGTCATTTTCTTCATATTATCGATTCTTCCATTTTTTAAATATTCTGCGTTATGCATACGTAAGTTTCTCTAGAAAATCTTACTGCAGTTTCTCTTCTATTGACAGTTCTACTGAATCGCGATCATCATTATCAGTAAAAATAGTAACGTAAGCATTTTATTCGCTAGCTCTAAACTAGATTTTTATATCTAGCTCCAGGATATTCCAGATATTGAATGATCATAAAATGTGAGCTTTCAAGTTTCAAATTCTAATGCCAAACATGTAGGTAAACTCTGGCTATACATTGTTTATGGTTGCACGAATAAAGAATTAAATTATGCTGTTATTGCAAAATGTTTCCCAGTATAAAATGGAGATAGCATTCGTTTTGAAGGTCGTCTGCCGGAGCCAAGAATACGAGTGCCGCATTGCAGCCTAGATGCACTGACCCAGCCAGTGCATTCTCAGAATTATATATAGGCTAACTGTCGATTACCCGTGTAACCGTGTCACAAATTCACAATTTAGCAATTTTACATTAGTCAACATGGAAACAGGTGGGATTTATCTTCCCTAGTTTTGATATGCAGCCAAATCCTATTGTTAATTCAAATTCACGAAAAGTTATGTCCAGTTGTTTGTCAGTGTTAAATCATGCCGAAATGTCTACTAATTTTAATTATGTTTAACGCAAAAGTGAGTCACTCGACCAAATTACTATCGTGATTTTAGAGTTTCGTGTGGAACAGTGAACTTCTAATAACTGAGTTGAAATCTGAACTCAGATAAAAATAAACATAACAAGAAGTTGATTGACATCTGTTAAATCTCGCAGTCATTGACACAAGCTTGAAGTTTTTAGACTCCTAAATATAGTCTCAAGTGGCTGAGTGGTGACTTTCATCGTATGGTGTGGTCCTCCTTAGTACCACATCATGAACGGTTTCTACTTCATCATGAACGTTTTAATCTCAATAAAGCACTTCGATTGTATGTTTTAGACAGAAATGCCATAGTCGTATACATATATTCACGCTTAAAAAAGGAGTAATAATTTCTGTCTTTCTATTATACAATAAATAAATGGGAACTGCTTTTCCTTATTGCCATCTAATGACTATGAATTAATTATATTGGTTCTATTTGAAATACTGCTACGGTTTATTAGTTATCTAACACCACTTAGTCTCCACTTTCCACGCTGAATCGTAGAAAAATATTGTTCCAACGTTTATCGAATCATAACTTGTAAAAGTGGAGCTAAGAAACTATCCACTACATTGTCAGTAAAATGTTTATATTGAAAGACAATTCACTTAGTACTATTGCTATCTTAAAACTTATTGAAATGGTACAATACAGTTCTGGACTTGCACTTACCTAAATTGAATGAACCTTTGTTTGCAGTTCTTTATCGTAATCTTCTTTAATTAAAAATAATTAAATACAGAGTTGTTTTGTTGAACATTACAGATTGTTTATCTATTTACATTTATATGTTTCCCTTTGGAGTCTTCTATTTAGAATTTATGCAGGACCCAACTTGACCAACGGTCCCAACGGATATATTATTTGCAGGCTGAGCTAGATAAGAAATGCTTTTGAACTTAATCAGGTTCTCTCCAATCTAGATACTTCTACCAGTATTCTTACACTTTCACTTTCCTATCACTTTGCAAGTTGCACTACTCGTGTTTAATTAGCGTGCTAAAACGCTTTGAGAATACTTTTCATTTGATGATGTAAAAGTATTAGTTTGGCTGAATCAACTACTGGTTTGGCACTTTTGCCAACGCTATGTTTTAAATATCAAACGCCTATTCAGAAAATGTAAAAGCAAAAAGAAAAGGTGAATCAAGACTAAAAATACGATAAATGATCGCCCCTGCTAATACAAAAAACATTATTTTTCATCGTGCATCGTAGATATTCACTTGTTCGGAGATAAATTTACGCATGGCCTTTATCGACGTTATCTATTAAGGTGACATTATAGTCAAATAACTTGGCCATAACGTTAACATTGTGGAGAAAATAATTTTATTGCATGTGACCTCGAGATTACAACTGATTAATAGATAGAAATTGAGATTCAATAACAAAAACGATAACATAGAAGTCAACGTTTAACCTTTTAAAGATAAGTGTATATCAAAATGAACTAGTTTGAAGCTGCCAGCTATAAAATGTAAGACGTAAGTAGATAGACTCAATTATAATCGCGTTGATTTCTAAGCACCTGCGATGTGAACGTCCCCAAGCGTTGCACCCCATCCATCACGCAGTTCTCTGCCATCTCTGCCGGCTCTGCCATATCTGCCGGTCTAGACGCACCGTCTCACTTCAATTACAATAATGGCCGGGTGCATCGCGAAATTCCATAACACTTTCACCGCTGTAAGTGGCTTTGCTTTCATGTGCCTAATGGCTAGAGAGTATGCTCTTGTTTTGTTTTATTCTTCGAAATGATTAATGGTTGAATCTTTTTTCGC
This sequence comes from Xanthia togata, assembly GCA_963853775.1. Lineage (NCBI taxonomy): Eukaryota > Metazoa > Arthropoda > Insecta > Lepidoptera > Noctuidae > Xanthia > Xanthia togata. The sequence goes on from OY970801.1 coordinate 3,509,606, forward strand.
TACTCTGTGTTACTTGGTGTTACGTCTGCTGATGAAATTATGTTTTTTTTTTTCGTTACCTTATGCGAGAATTGTTACGATGTGTTGTGTGATATCATAATTATTGTTTCGTTACAGGCAAAGATTTCTCACGTTTGATTTACATCAACCGTGCTCGAGTAATAACATCTGCAGTACCATTTAGGAAAAATCCAAATACCATTTAAGAATTTAAATGGAATTTGATAAGCCATCTGAATCTTCAAGGCTCAAAGGACCCTCATTATTCAGTCTTATTTACAGCTTCCCCAAATGCTATTACTGCATCGTTTAAATCGTTAGCGGTTTACTTTGCGTCTATGAAAACTAATATGTGTTCTATTTTTAACGTTCCCTCTTCCTGTACGGTTGTCACAGATCCAAATCTGTCGTTTGTTCTCATACGTCTTCCTCTGTCACAATGTGGTTTTAGAAACACACCAGGAGTTATTTATTCTACGATTGTTTGTTAAACCTTGGAGGGTTAAATGACAAAAACTATCAATTTAAGTCGTTAATGGTTATTTTTGGACACTCCGTGATTGTCCCTCGCCGTTGAACAATTGGATTTGACACTTATAAATGTTTGCTGTTGTCCCGTCTTCCAGTATGTTTAATCGCGCAATGTTACTGGAAAACTGGTTAAGATTAATCAATGCAAATGAGTAAAACGGTAAAACCGTTGTTTGATCATTACTATTTGCAGCTTTGCAGAGTTTGTTTTGTGACTTAGCACGTGAGTCACGAGCACCAATATATATACACTTAGCAACTTTTAAAAGTGATTTTCTCCTGCTGTGTTGATTGTAATGATGTGTTATTACGAACATAGTATATTGGAACCCATACTATTATGGAAAAGGTCGTATTTCGAAGTTGCATTCGTAATTCCCCGAGTAAATCGCTTTTGCATTTTGCCAAGTGTTTACATATTATTACTCGTGACTGTACGTAACTACTAATCCACCAATGTCATCTTCTGTTATAAAATACTAATTTATCATACACAGAACGTCCAAAAATGGCAATTCAGTTTCGCTGGAAACAAAAATATCTACCTACTTATTCTAATAAATCTTGTTACATAAAATAAGTTATTGCGATAGGTTTCCATAAACGTGACATTATTCCACCACAAGGTATAATAAAGAGTTGCAAAACTACAGTTACCGGTAAATTCCAACATCCCAACCTATTTATGTGTAACGAACATTCGGGTACATTGTTGTTGCCGAGATTCGGGTTTTGCGGCCACTTTACAGCTTTTCCACGTGTATACAGAACCTCGTGGACGTAATCGCTCGGAACGGTCTTCGCTAATGTTTTGACTTACGCAACGCTAGTTCGACGACCCAAACCGTTTGTGGTCAACTGTTTGTTTATGGTTTTTGTGTATGGGTCTCACCTTGAATTTTATGTCTGTGTTTTAGCCTAAAACGGTTATTGGGAAGCAAGGCAATGGGTTCAATCAATTAATTGGTAGGTAAACCCTTGCCCACCATGGTAGATTGACCGTATTTAGTAAACGCCTTGTTCGTTTTATGAATTGACTTGACTCATCCTTCCCCATTTTGGTCGGTGTCATTAGATGTGCTAACAGCAGTTAGATCAGTGTCTGCTTTGATCAATGTATACTTGACGTTTTGTCTGTGAATCACAAAATACGCTGCTTCTCTAAGTACCTGTAACATTTTCAGAGAAAATACTGTTACTCAGAGATTAGCTATCATCCTGTTACTATTTTCACTGCAAGCCAAAGTTGTTTCTACTTATATAGCATCATCACTTATTATAACTTAGCTTTCAACTTCCGAAGAAAAACAAAATGTTTCCACTTCATTTATAACATCATCATTGATTTTCTGAAAGGGCTTCAGGCCGCGAAGTAAAGAGCTATCGAAAAACTGTCAAAGCTGCTCGGGAACTGGGTCGAGGGTGGTTGGAATAACTACCAAGATCTTAGCTTACGTGATATAACCCTTCACACTAGAGAACTGACTCATGGATTTGTGATTTCCTCGAGACCCTTTTGTTATTTATTTAACAAACATGGAGGACTAACAGCTACATTAACACAAGATGGTAATAGAATAGTTAACAGTGAGCCAATAATAAGTCCTCACGTTTAGAGACGGAACAAATTAAGCGAACACATACATAATATTAAAAGAAAACAGTTCAAAAACCAAATACACATGTTTCCATAATAGATACCTACGTGCCTGTATATAGTCTATGTTGCAAACAAAATTGCTTTATAAGTTGAAATTGTTTTTGTAATTCTTCAATTTCTGAATGAATAACATTATCTTATCAAAACATGTCAAGGTTTACTTTTATTTCATGCAAAACGTTTCATTCATGAATTTGCTTGTTGAAGAAAATTTCCGAATTTGTAAGTGCAATACCTACTATTATTCTGGCTGGCTCGTTGCCAGATCTCTGTTTCAACGGAGTCGTCACTTATCTCGGGCTTTGCATCATCGACTGCCTGTCGGATATTGTATCCTCCTATAATGGGTCAAGAAGTGTTTTCTGCACCGATATTTAGCATTCATTTTGCTGTATCCAGAACTACTGTGATTAATTGTTAAGCTAGTTTCGTCTGACATTTGTGATTTGATTATAATACGAACAATTTGGTAGTACATTTGCTAAACAATTTATTTTCCTGACTATTGGTTTAGCTTTTTACGCAATCGTCACAATTTTATGAATCACCTGAGTACTTATCGTGTTAAAGACACATTTCAGTAGCATTGCTGCCCAAGGGTTCCTAGTATAACTACCGATGCTCTATTTTTTATTATTGTAAAACAAATCAACACAGGAAATGAGTTTAGTAGATATCCACAGACTATAGACAACATAAAGCGTTTTTCTTTCGTGTTTTATTTATCATCAAATATCTGGATCTTTCTATCTAAATACGAGCAATTAAGGGCAAATAAATAGAACCAAAACTTACAAATTAATGTTAGAACCAATTAATCCTGCATATATCCGCAAGGTTATCAAATTGCACGCACAATTGATGCTTACTGTTTGTTATTTTATTACATGCAGTGAATAAGGCTGGCACTTTAAAGTACCTACTACTTCTACATCGTAAAGTAAATCTCTTACCCACTAGGTAGATTGGTGCTTAAGAGGGATCAAGGGCTGCTGAAGACTCGTCCCTCTTATTTCCTTTTTTTCAGCAACTTATTGGTAATGAAAATATGACCCTCCAAAAATTACAAAAATAACCACATTTTTACCGCCGTGTTTAGAGGACTACCAGAAAAATTCGAAAAGTTTTTAAAAGAAAAGAAAATGATAGGAACCTAGACATACTCTTTCTTAATTTTTTACATTATAGTAAAAAATTATTGAATCGGCTCAGTTTTCGAGGAAAAGAAGGGGAATACGAAACGTCAATCTCGTCCAATTTTTTTGTGATATAATCGGTCTGAGCTGCAGCTGTCCCTATCACACTACGGAGGCAGGCTTGAGGTAAGACAAGGGCAATAGTTCTTCAAATACCTATTTTTCAAATTCCTCGCAGGCCCTGTTCCCTCTTTTATTTTTTGCAATTGTTTTTAAATCTACAGTTAAAGAAACTGCTCCCCACTATCCTCTCTCTTCCTATTTTGCTGTGCCCCACAGCGTCCTTAATGATCTCATCATCAAGTTACCACCTAAGTACACATTGTGGAATGTAATAAATTATTGAGTAGGTATTGAGAAAATAGTACTTGCAGAAAAAAATTCAAGGTTACAGTCCTTGAAATATAATAAATCTGACTGTATACTTATTAGATAATTTCTTCATAAAATTGATTAATTATGAAAGCCCAGTATAAATATTGTCTTGTTCATTTTTTTTAATGTATATTCTATGCAGCCTTGAGTAAGTCCAATATAAACAGATAACGCTAATTCCACAAGACATTTACGAGCGGCGTGTATTTTTGTGCGCCAAAATTTACGAGTATAAATGTTAACGTGAATTGTTTATACTACGCTCGGTTTCATCCGTTCACCATCACAACAATAGAATGTGTGTAAATAATCAGATTACGGCGCTCCTAATTAATTTCACCATGACCCAATTAATACGCCACGAGAAATTCTACAGTTTTCTTTCTTACTACATAAAAATTTCATTCACAAGATTATTTTGAGAGGATGCGTGAAAAACATTGGCTCAACTTGTATACTATACAATGATCGTCACAATCTGGCTCGCCTCCAAATAAAAGAGCGGTAAAATTACAGACCACTATAATAAAATTTATACTTGCGCCTCCCATGAGAGCCCTTCTAAATTCGCCATACAGCTGGCCTATTTCGCGTTCAATCTGGCACGATCCAGTGCTGGTTTGTTTATTCGAGGGCAACGCTTTTATAATGGGATTTTAGTGTTCGCTACTATGATTTACGAGAACTATATTCTATGCGAAAAGTACACTTACTAATCGGCACACGGTGGTATCCAATACATGGTATTTTCGGCTACCGACGGCAACATACTCTAATTTCGAAATATTTTAGGAGCTTTTGAACATTATGAAATAAACGGTAAAACAAAGTGCTATCAAAATGACTTCGCGGGACTATTACAAGGTGTCTTACATGAGCAAAGGGGCTGAGCGCTCCAGCCACTCGATGGACCATGACGTTCTGGACAACGATACGGAGTTCAACGCCAACCAGTTCAAACTGTACGATGACTTCACGACAGACCTTCGCATCGCCTTCAACCCTCTCAGGCGGAACTTCCACGACATCACCAGGACTGATATGATGAGGAGGAGGGGCGACCCCAACGATTCTGGTGTCGATATGGAAAATGGCAACCCTCTTGAAGATGTATCAACTTCTAATGATAGTGACTTGGTAAGTATTCGTAGGAGTCGTCTAGTAACCATAATTTTGATTATCTTTGGATTTGTTTTGAACCATACAAAACGTTATTTACCATAGTAAGATAAATCGATTAATATAATACCATCATGTGTATCAACTTAATTATGCAACCACTCATACGCTTTAAATCATACAGCGTTAAGTTTCTCATATAACTGGTTGCTTTATCTCGCTTGGCTTCAGAAATAATTGGGTGTATAAAATTTTCCAATTGGCTGGAGCTTTTGGATTCGAACTGAAATATTTTTTAACACGATACATTTTAGCGTAGTGTATTTTTAATTTTTATGTTCAGGATTATGGTTTTGTAATCTGGCCTTCAGTACGAGCATATTTTTTTCAGATATGAAATTATTGGTACTTAACTTAAATCTTTTTCGTTAAGTGCGTTATTCCAAATTATATCAGAAGCTAATTCTCGTAGGTACTTAAAAAACGTTCAAATTTAAGTCGCAATCTGTCAAATTAGTCAAAAATGTTAGTAAATATAATAATAAAATAATATAATATAATGTTAGTAATGTGTTAATATGTTTGACATATTGTGAATGAGATACGAATGCGACCGTTCTTGAAAAAAACAGGAATTGCGGCACCACTGGTGTGATCAAAACATCAGATTTATTATGACAAAACGATTTATTAAACATCCAACCAATAAATACAACAGCAATGTATAAAATGCAAATCTGTGTCGTCCGGGGCAACGCGCGTCGGATCGAATACTACAAAGTACAATTAGTGATGGCCGGCGCCATCCATTGTGTCCGGCCGGACGGTAGCGCCTCGTCTAGCCATTGTCCCGGCCTCTGCGCCAATCGGCAGTGGTAACTTGAGACAATGCTCTATGACACAATCACTTGATTTGGACTCAAGGAAAGGGGCAATGCTTTTGTAGGGTTCTTCATGATACAGGCCATTGACCTTGAAATTGGGAGTTTATAAAACAATGAATATTTAAGTCTCATCAAAGAAAACAAATTATATCGTCCAAGTGAGTTTCTTGTAGAATAGGTTATGTCGACCAAAATCAGAGAAAAATAAACAAATACTGTTACTTTATCCGAAGAACATGCGTTATCGGCAGCCGTTTCTTCCAACTAACTCAATGCTTATTTTACCTACGTAAACTTCCTGAAAACAACTATTAAGGTACAACCACCCCTCAATTAGGTAGTCCAATATAACAACAAACTAGATTATTTATGACGATCCCAAACTTGCTTGTTATAAATTCATATACAATGTCCAAACTTGTTATATGTATATTCCCATTTAACTGACCCGATTCAATAATACTCATCTTACGTTTCATGAAACTTACCATCCAAAGGTGAACTCAATATTAGGACGTTATGACGTAAGCAGTAAGACTGTAACACTATTACATTGTAGTGTGTGACTCATTGCAATGTTTTACGCATTAGCCCCATACGGGTGGTCATACGTGACACACAGACATAATGCGACTCCATATTTGTATTAGTTAATTAAGAATTATGCTTTTATTAGGTAACATCATCCACAATGTCTGCACGATGAACCTTGTTAAATAGACAGACAAACGTGCATGTTTTTCCTTGAAATAAATGAGTCATTTTTCCGTTAACTGCACTTTATTCAAACGCATCACATTACGTATTCAAACTCCGTTATAACTCGCCTTGTTGACTGTTAATGTAGTAACCGTAGCATTTATGACGAAGGTTTATTTAATAACTTGGCACAATGTCGCCCCTGCCTTGCCACTCTGGTAATTAAGGATATTGCACGCATGGTCTCGCCCCGCGCACGCGCGTACTTTTTTCAAGCCGGGGCAACCGGTAATTTAACCCGTCCACAAATAAATACAATCTTAAGTACGCCACGGTTACATTGCGACCGACTGGCCTTGACCACAAGTGTAATTTAAGAGTACTGCACATTTCGGGCAGCATTCGTCTTAAGCTGATTACATCATTACTAGGAGTCCTTAACCTTGACTTCTTTACCCTTAAACGGCCTGACATTTCAATTACTATTTTTCCATTTGTTGCAGTTGGAGAACGAAGTGATGGTAGATCCCTGGAGCAGCATGGACTCCTCGAATTCACCGTTAACTGACTCCGGACCCTCGGCAAGTGAAGACTGCACCCCCTCCACTTCGAGCGAACCCCCTCGCGGGCCTCTAGACGCGTCCTCCCCTCTTTCACCCGACTCGCGCCGCTTACCCGACCCAAAAGACACCAAAACCAAGATCGTCCCCAAACACACTCCCCCAAAGTCATCCGACAAGGCGCGCTCGCGGGACCTCACCCTTGATCTAGAGACCTTAGAGCCCGACCTTCTCTCTCGCCGCCCGCATTTTCTTGACGAAGATTACCAGCCGCCGTCCAAGTCGAACATCGAATGCCGAATCCCCAAGCCGCACTTCCTTGACCACTCGCCGTCGCCCGATGAATTCGACGAACGCAGTGACATCACAAATCCGAACTTCCTGGACGATGATGTCGAAGGCGACGACAGTCAAGCACAAAAGAAGGCTGGAGCCCTGCCAAAGAGACCACAGAAAAACCAGGTTTCCACTTACTCCAGTTCAGAAGATCGACCACACAGAACAAGTTACCGAAGTACTCTACATTATGGGTTAGAAAGTGCGGCACGATCGAGTGAGCGAGACAAAAGAGCTTCTCAACTGTACCGGGGGACCTGGCCAGGAGAACGCGATGTCTGGACAGGTCATGACTCCGCCAGCGTTCGCAGTTTCTCTAGTAACGGTTCCGCAGAGGGAACTAGACCTTCGTCTAACTTAGAAAATAAGATGGAATGCGTTTGTTCCTTAATTTCGCTTTTAAGTTTATCACCAGAAAACAACGCAGACTTGAGCGGCCCTTTATTGGATATGAGCAGGTCTGTTGAGAGTTGCATCGCCATGCGGCAAGCAGGATGCATTCCATTACTAGTTCAGTTAATACATTCGAAGGTCCCTAGAGAAACTCGAGACCGCGCGGCGAAGGCACTCCGTAACATAATCCACACACAGACTGACGACAAGGCAGGGCGAAGAGAAGCCAGAGTCTGGAGATTGTTGGAGCAAGTTAGAGAATACTGTTACGTATTAGAAGACCTTGTGGAAATGAGAAAAGAAGGAAAGGAGGTAATAGAAGATGATGCGACTAAGCATCCGAGTCAGAGCGTCGCAGCTCTGATGAAGTTGTCGTTTGATGAGGAGCACAGGCACGTGGTGTGTCAGTTGGGAGGACTGCAGGCGCTGGCTGCGCTTGTGAGCGGCGACCAGGCGGCACACGGGAGCAGAACTGATGACAACACGTGCTTGACCATGAGGAAGTACGCCGGAATGACGTTAACAAACCTTACCTTCGGAGATGGCAACAACAAATCATTGTTGTGCTCCTTCAAAGACTTCATGCTAGCTCTGGTTGAGCAACTGGAGTCACCCAACGATGATATGCGACAGGTACGTAAAGAAATATTTTGTAAAGAATAGATTTCAAAATAAATTGGATATAACAATTAAGAACATTAACATTTTAACATAGAACATAAATATAAATCTTATAATCTACTACTTTTACAGGTAACAGCAGCTGTGCTGCGAAACCTTTCCTGGAGAGCAGATACCAACAGCAAACAAGTACTAAGAGAAGTAGGAGCCGTCAAAGGTTTGACAAAAGCCGCGATGACTTGTCAAAAGGAGGCCACGCTAAAGTCGGTCCTCTCCGCCCTCTGGAACTTGACAGCTCACTGCTCAATGAACAAAGTAGCCTTGTGTTCCGTTGAAGGAGCTCTAGGCTTCCTTGTTGATATGCTCAGCTACAACTCACCCACAAAAACACTAGCGATAGTAGAGAACGCAGGTGGCATCATGAGGAACGTGTCGAGTCACATCGCCGTCCGCGAAGATTACAGGCAAATTCTCCGGGAGAGAAATTGTTTGAGTGTCTTACTGCAGCACCTTAAGTCTCCGAGTCTCACTGTGGTCAGCAACTCGTGCGGCACGCTATGGAACCTGTCCGCGAGGTGCCCACAAGACCAGCAGTTCCTATGGGACCACGGCGCGGTGCCTATGCTTAGGAGTCTTATCCACTCTAAGCATAAAATGATAGCGATGGGCTCAAGTGCCGCCCTCAAAAATTTGCTCAATTCCAAACCGGGTAAAACGCACATTATCTCCCTGGACACGACAGCTAGAAACATGAACCTACCAGCTCTACCAACATTAGGAGCTCGGAAACAAAAGGCTTTGGAACAGGAATTAGACCAAAACTTGGCTGAAACTTGCGACAATATTGAGCCAGCAACATCTCCTTCGACAAGTAACAGAGAAGAGAAAAATCTCTTCACGGCCACGGAAAGACAAATCGCCATGAATTTAGAAAGGCATAGGATGACGTCCAGTTCACCTCTCATGGGTACATTAACATCACAAATATCTTTAAGTCACAGCGCACATTTGGCGAGCTATTTGAGCTGCAGTAACACTTTGCTGAAGGGTGCTTTGGTCACCCGTTCAAACACAGGCAGTGCGGGTAACGTCAATAGATCAGAGAGCAAAGACTCAGTCACCAGCACTTATTCAGACTCTGTGTTTGACCGAGTCACGCGGACCGGCAAAGTACCTGTACCCACGCCCAGAAATAAAGATCTGATGAAGAGTGAAATGACAGGCGAATCGTTCAAAGCGACCTCGAAACAACACAAAGACAACTTCCTTCGGTACCCCACGCAACCTCCAATTCCTCCGCCAAGAAGTACCACAGAAATGAGAACAAATTATACAGAATCCGGTTTTGACGTCGACCAGGATTCTTGCGACCAGCCCATAGACTTCAGCAGGAAATACTCGGAGACCAAAAACACCGAGTCCGAGGTTGAAAAGCCGAAGACTGAAAACAAAAAGTATTCGAAGAAGGACAGTCCTACGACCTATGGTGATTACCAAGAGACTGATTTGGATCAGCCTACGGACTACTCCCTACGTTACGCTGAACATCAATCAGAAACTGGGTCCGATATGTCAGAACCTGCAGGCCCGTCAGTTCACGAGGACACAATCAAACACTTCGCCACAGAAGGAACTCCTTATGAGACACCGGCGATATTCTCAACAGCCACCTCAATGTCAGATCTTAGGGTGATCGGTAAAGACAATAAGAAAGCAGCGGCGACCGCCAAACCAAACCCCGAAGCGATGACGCATTCAGACGAAAAGGACACTTGTTCCATCGAGGACCCACCGAACCATGACAACGATAGGGCAGCAACAACACCGCAAACGTCAAGACCGGAACCTATTCCCGAAAAACGAGGAGTTTTTGATACCAAGTTCAGTTCAGGGATGATAAGTCCCGAGAAGCCAGTGAACTACTGCGATGAAGGCACTCCTGGGTACTTCTCGAGGGTCAGCTCTTTGAGCAGTCTTGGCGAACCGACTGAGGAAGACAGTCTAGCTAAGAGAAACGCTATGGCGACCATTAACGTGGATCCTAGCCCTCCCGAGCAAAGTACCAGCAGTTCAGCTAAAGACAAAGAAGGTAATCGCTTGTTTTTCATCCCAAGTAATAATGAAAATGATGGTAACGGAAAAATAAAGACTCAATGGGATAACACAAAAATGTAACCATTCTCACTTCTTCTTAACTTTCTCTAAATCCAATGCTTTATTCTTCTAATCCACATCATCATCATCTATTCTTAAACTTATATTCAGAATCAACTTATCTTAACATATACGAAAAACTTTAAACTCCATTGCAACCAAAATACATTTACGACTTTTTTGTTTTTACAAGTATTCACTCAAAAATTAACTTTAAAAGTAAAAGAAGATAGTTGAATACGTGACAATGAATGGAAATGATCTATGATTCTGAATTCAAGTATAATATTTAGAAAAATATAATGACTGACGGCTTCCAAATCTTCCCAGGTTCCAAAGCAGTAACATTCTCAACTGAACCCGCGTCAGTGTGCGAGGGCTCCTCGCCTGCGTCGGCCAGGGCGTCGCCACCGGCGCAGCGCTTCGTAGAGGACACACCTCTCATGTTCTCTCGCTCCAGCTCGCTCGGTTCCCTGCCGGAGTGCTCCCAGCAAGATGACCAGGGATCTGTGCTGTCTGAAGTTAGGTAAGCAATGGTTCAGTTACATTATTCTTTAGAAATTTTAGATTTTTTGCCTAGGGAGGAAACAACTATTTTTAAGGCGAGAGTGTTTCTTTGAATCCAGAGCGGAGCGAAGGATTCTAAAGTAGAATCCTGAACGCAGCGAGGGATTCAAAGTACGTCACTCGAGCTTAAAATAGTGTTGCTCCCGAGGTGAACACTACTTTTCATCAACCTCTATGAGAAAAAAAAACATGTGCGGTCCGACCTCATCTCTCACGTATGATTTAAAACCAAAACAAAATGTTTGCAGCCGCCATCTTGGATTTACGTTTTGACCTCTTTATCGACTTTAGCAGCTTCAAATACTTAAAAAACTTGAAAATTTCGCTGCCATCTTGGATTTACATTTTGACTTTTCTATCGGCACCCTCGAAAACTATGAAAACGACACCCATGACGAAAAATTTGAAAATTTTCGTAGCCGCCATCTTGGATTTACATTTTGACCTCACTATCGGCTTTAGAACCCTCGAAAACTATGAAAACGACAACAATAACGAAAGTTTGAAAATTTACGTCAGTGTCGTGGTCGCCATCTTGGATTTTCATTTTGACCAAATAATTCACACTTTCTCTCTCTATCTTGCCAGCATGTTACTTGTTCATACAATGATCGTGATTGATCTCTTTGTTGATTGGAACTTTTACTAACACAATCCACATTCCAAATTCAAATCTATTTTGCTCCCTAGGGATCTAAATTTATTTTGCTCCCTAGGGATCTAAAGCTATTTTAGGTCCCTGCTTACGAAGAACAAACTAGCTCTTTTTGAATAGATGTAATGAAAAAGTTTTTTTTTGCAACCCATCCAAATTGAGATGCTGAATGAAGATTTTTGGGTTTATTTATTACAATAATAATAACTTACAAGCAACGTTTATAAATAATTTCGATATGTATTAAATTGCTCACGTGTACCTGAAAGAAATGAACATGTGGTGGAAGCCACGTAATCGATGGCGGGGCGAGCTGGACAAAACCAACAAGTAATTGTCCACATTAGCAGAAATAACGGAAGTCTTAGGCGAAAGCCTTTGCCTCGCAACGGGTTGATGCAGGATGACGGTAACCAGTAAATCTCTCCGCAACAACACTGCATAAACTCTCGCCTTTTTCTAATGGAGGAAGACAGACAGAACGCACATCAGGTCATACCCGCTCGCTGGGTGCGAGCACTTTGCACTACCTTTCTGAAGAACATCACCAATAAGGTCACTATCATGATATGTCCTAGAGCGTCCCCTTCTTCCAGCATAAAAAAACAGTATTCTTCATATCATTAATTATGTAGTTGCATTGTTCCAGCCGGTTGACTTCAGGCTGCATATCTCCGAGCGAGATCCCCGACTCGGCCGGCGCCAGCGCGCCCGCCTCGCCGCGCGCGCGGCCCGCGCCGGCCACGCCCGGCACGCCCGGCACGCCCCTCACGCCCGGCACGCCCGGCACGCCCCTCACGCCCGGCACGCCCGCGCTGTCCACGCCGCCGCAAGGTAGGACGAGGAATCAGCTTGGTTGGTTGGTTGGCTTGGTCAGCTTGAAGCTTGGAAAAATTAAGCGTTAGACTATATAGAAGGTGCGGGAAGAATGTTGAACCGCTTCTCACTCAATTTAAAAAATCTACCGAGATCAAACAGTTCAGTAACCTGTTATAGCCACACTATTCTTCAGATTCTTCTTCAGCAGGTCATGGCAGATGGTTCCAGCAGTGCACGAATCACTCAGGGTTATTCAATGCGGTTAGAGTTTGTATTTAACAGGTTTATAGATTGTAGTCAGTCTCTTACAATAAAATACCACCCATACTACAACTAAATGAAACGAAATTTAAATCTTGTTTAAAACGCACACTATGCTGCCAAGCATATTATAAGCTGGGGGATTATATCGCTGACAAAAATGCTTGGCTCAACGCTGATCCAGCTCCACCAGGGCACATAAACTAATTGATTAGAATTCGAAAATATTGTTGGAGCTGCTGAAGATTGCAAAAAATATCTTTGAATTGTATAACTTCAATCTCTTAATATTGTATAATTGCATAGCATATGTGTGAGCACTGTGACAATGTACCTTCTATAAAGCTACCATTTACTGGGTACGTCTTTCATTGACTTGATGTGCCCTGGCGGCAGAGAGTATGTCATGCTCACTCAAATTTCTCGCTGGTGATCGATCCTCGCTGTGATCGCTGTGTGTTGGATCGTTGAGTTCCCTTCGAAATGGTTGAGCTGAACGGTGCTGATCCATGCGTCATGTTCGTGAACGGGCGCCGTCAGTAGGGACTGCTTATCTCTTATCTGCCACGGCTAATTTTAATTTTTGAATAGTTTTTATCTTTTTATTACGGAGGCTTTTTATGTGCACGTCTTTCTACATTGTTCACACATGTATAATTTCAACATGAATGATGTAACCAATATGTTGTAACAATATTATGATTTAAAAGAGTGTCCGTGAAGTTTCTTGCCCGTTCTTCTCCATAGGAACCTACGCTTTGGAATGGGCAACTTCATAGACTAGCTTCATATTTCTGACTGACTGAACCCTTGACAATTCAAAAGTGCCTGTAAATGGATTAATTGAAATAAATGCTTTTAGTTTGAGCTTGAGTTGAGAAGATTTGACTTGAAACAGATGTGGTTAGATATACAAACGAGAACTTATCCAAATCCTATTTGCTACAAGCTACGCATATTGCGTCGCTGACCTTTCATATTTCGCGTTACCCATGAATGATTAAACTGCGAGCCATAGTCATTCAAAATAAATGTCTTACAAAATTGTTCTGTTCTTCAGAGCCCGCATGCGTCGGTTCAGTCTTCGAAGAGCGTGTGTCCCGATTCCTGGTGGAACATACTCCGGCACAGTTCTCTGCAGCCACCAGTCTTAGCAGTCTTACCATTGATGATGAGCCTAAGCTGCCCAAGGTAAATCTATAAAAGTATCTGTAAATGTCCAGTGATGAACGTAGATGTCCTAATCTATGTCGAAAGTGAACTGTAAAATTATGCTTCAAGCAAGCAGTATTTCTGCTGAGTATATATAGGTATGAGGAACAGGGTGTAAAGTTCACTAATCCTCTATAGGAAATGGAGGATCCTACTGCCACTGCCCGACGATTGTTGTCGTTTGTTGGACGTTGTATATATCCTAGTCACGCAGTAAACTCTGCTAGCGCGATGCAGGATTTTGCGTGACGTCAGAGTGATGCGTAGTACACATATGGCGATGTAGATGCCGCCACCAGTAGCTTAACTTTTTACTAGTTGGCCAAGTTCGTTACCTGATGGGAAAAAGTTCGGCTTTTGTGTTGTAATTGTAGACTGAGTTCCTTAATAAATATTAGGATTGCTAAGGAAAAAGAAAAACGTAGACGTGTGTGATGGTTGCTGTATTCAACGTTCAAAGTACAAAAACATTTTTTTTTTTATTGACATTAGAAAATATTCATAAAACCTAACAAATAGTAAGTTGAATCAGTAGGTTTTACAACATCCGCCCTTAATGGCAATAAAAAGATAAAGTAGTAATGCTGAACACAATAGAATAAAATAAAACATTACTACCAGACTAAACAAAAATATAAAACATAAACCGACGAAAAATAAATAAATAGAAAAAATATTCTACTCATTTATCATTAAACCCATATTAACAACGCACCTAAGATGATTTATGCGCCTTAAGGGCTTGGTTAAAACATCGGCTGTCATTTTATCCGTAGGTATGAACTTTATATCTATAAGACCCTCAGTAACCTTTTCACGAATAAAATGATATCTCGTATCAATATGTTTAGTTCTATTGTGGTGGATAGGATTGAGCACAATTTTCTGTGCACTTTGACTATCGTTGTATAGCAACACCCTATGAGCAAAACCAGTAATGTCATACACTAACCGTCTGAGGAAAATAGCCTCCTTTGCAGCACTGCTCAAGGACATATACTCAGCTTCTGTAGACGATAAGGCTACCGTCGGCTGCTTCTTACACTCCCAACTAATAGGTCCACCTGCTAGCGTGTAGTAATAACCAGTGTACGACCGACGGTCATGTACACAGTTCGCCCAGTCAGCATCCGTGTATCCACACAGACGTCCACCGACTTTTCTGTAAGTAATACAGTAATCCATAGTACCTTTCAAATACTGTAACACCCTTTTAGCGGCCAACCAATGTCTCTTATCATGACAGTTATTAAACTGACTTAAATAGCTTGTGGCATAAGCTATATCGGGTCTCGTATTAACAGCTAGGTACATGAGACATCCTACCAAGTTTTGGTAAGGATATTCACCAAGAGATGTTGGATTACCTTTCTCCAATTTGTTATTCTCCAAAGGTGTAGACATTTCCTTGCAATCTCGCATATTAAACCGCTCCAACACTGACTGGATATAGGTCTTCTGACTGACCACAATTTTATCGTCAACACGGTTAACATTTAAGCCTAAACAATACGACAATGCACCCAAATCTTTTAGCGAGAAAAATTTCTCCAAGTCATTTTTGACAGCGTCAAACGAACTTTTTTCTTTATAAAAGACAATTAGATCGTCAACATAGACTGCAAGTATTAAGGTTTCATTACCAAACTTTTTTATGTAAACACATGATTCCGCAGATGTTCGTGCAAAGTCAATTTTCGATAGAATTTGATGCAATTTGATATTCCAGGCTCGAGCTGCCTGCTTCAAACCATAAATGGATTTTCTGAGCAAACAGACTTTACCTTCTGCCCCGTGCTCAGCAAATCCCTCAGGCTGTTGCATGTACACTTCCTCCTCTAAGTCCCCATTGAGGAATGCTGTATCGACATCCATGTGTTGGATCTTTAAATCCATTTCTGCAGCCAACGCTATAAGGGTACGCAAAGATGATATTTCGAACTACAGGTGCAAAAGTCTCGTTATAATCAGTCCCCCAAACTTGACTAAAACCTTTCGCAACTAGTCGCGCCTTATACTTGACTATTGCACCGTTCGGGTCCCTCTTTATCTTGAACACCCATTTACATGGAATAACCTTTTTATTTGGTTTATCCACTAATGTCCAAGTCTGCTTATTCAATAAGGCGTTGTACTCATCCTTCATTGCGGAGATCCAGTTATATTTATCATCGCTATTAACAGCTTCACGATAACTTTTTGGATCATCACACAACAAATCAACACCGTGAGTGCCGTATGAATAATAATCAGGAGGTTTACGTAGTCTTTCAGGATACCTTCTCTCAGGACATGCATCGTTGAGTTCAACTGAAGGAACCAGGGACAGAACACGTTGTTCACCTGAATGTAGAGACTCCGTGTCACAAACCCCACCAGCTTCTTCAATCGCGTCCACAAAATCGTCAACTTGCTCTACCTCCATGTCCACACTTTCTGAAGTAGGTGAAGAAGTAGAAGCAGATGAGATAGAAAGCGCCCGTGGCGATGTGGTATCTGAAGAAGTTTGTAATAAAAGATTAATGACATTAGGGCTCACAGCAGCTTCAGGCTGAACAGATTTGTCCTTCAATCCTGAAAAAATATTTTCAAAAAACGTAATATCCCGTGACTTAATCAACCTTCGAGGGTTTTCCGCGCTACGGAAATAATAACTCCTTGGATCGTCTGAATATCCAACGAAGATATGTTCAGAAGTTTTCATGTCTAGCTTAGTTCTCTGACATGAAGGCACATGAACTAAAGCTCGGCAACCAAACACTCTTAAATTAGACAGGTCGGGTTTACAACCACACCACATTTCATATGGCGTCATACCATTAAGTGCACGATGAGGTGACCTATTCTTTAAATAAACACTAGTCTCAACAGCATCCTGCCAAAAAGCTTTCGACAAAGAGCTCTGTGCCAGCAAGGAACGGGCCTTCTCCACAATGCTACGATTGCTACGTTCACTTACCCCATTTTGTTGAGGGCTGTATGGTACAGACGTTTCATGTCGTATCCCTTGAGCCTGCAAATAGTCTGTCAGGTCCTTGTTGACATACTCAGTACCATTGTCTGACCGAAGGGTTCGAATCTTAGTACCAGTCTGTCTCTCAACAAGTGCTTGGAAAGCACAAAAAAACTTCTGAACTTCTGTCTTAGATGACATACAATAAAGGTATATAAAACGTGTATAATCATCAACAAAAATAATAAAATATTTATTACCTTTAAAAGATTCAGTGGTCATGGGACCACAAACGTCCGTATGGACCAATTCTAATGGTGATGAAGCCTTTTTATACTTAATCCCTTTGAAAGGCTTCCGCGCCTGTTTAGCCTCTACACAAGGTACGCATGGTTCTTTGTCAACATCAGTATACTCTACACCAACAGCTAGACCTTTTTTGAGTAGATCCATACCAATACGGCAGAGATGTCCTAGACGCTTATGCCAAAGCTGAAACTGGGACAAATTAGTGTAAACATTATAAGCTGAAATACCTTGCGGTTTTACTGTACAATCTAAAGTGTACAATCCACCACAATTAGAACCATGTAAAACAGGATCCTTTTTAAAAGAAACATCATTAGAATTATAAAAATTACAGCCATTCGTATCAAAAACAATCGAGAAACCTTTCTCTACTGCCTTTTTGACTGAGAGTAAATTACAATCTAGGCCAGGAACATGTACAACATTAATAATCTTCTTAAAATTGGTTTTTGTGTCAATATCAACATCTCCTAAACCCACAGCCGGCAAACATTTACCATTTGCTACAGTTATCTTCCCATCACAGGATTTGTAACTATTAAACCATTCAGCATGTGGAGTCATGTGAGTAGACGCACCAGAGTCGATTATCCACTTCTCAGACATCTGAACACTTGGTGCAGACAAAGCCAGTCCCGTGACACCATCCAAAAACAATTCCGTGACACATGCATCCATATTCCCTGAACTAAAAACAGTCAGTCCCTTATCTTTAGAACAACTTTCTGTTGAGCAACTCGCCTTTGCCTTTTTCTCCTTCTTTTTGAGAGGACAATTAGGACTCTTGTGCCCTGGCTTCTTACATCGAAAACAAATAACTTGCTTGTTAGTATGCAACGCAGTCACATCATCTTTAGTCTCTTTCGTCATTTCGCTCAATAACTTACTTCTTACCAAATCTGTTGTGACTTCAACGCTCCCATTCTCAAGCGCCATTATCAAGGGCTCGTAGCGAGACGTTAGACCTCCCAAAATAATAGCTGCTAAAGAACTATCTTCAATGGTTTTGCCAATGTCGGCCAGGTCTAGTGCAGTTGTAGTTATTGCCGTTAAGTAAGCTTCTAAATCAGAAAAGTCAGATAAGGTGTACCTGTACAACTTACGTTCCAACGACAGTTTACGACCCAAACTTCGATCCTCGTAGGATTTCATAAGAGCATCCCACGCTTCTTTTGCGGTCTTAGCTGGTCGAACAATCGAAATAGCAGCACCATCCACAGTAAGGCATATTTTAGAAAGAGCTTTTTCATCCTTCCGTACATCGTCGGGCGTCTTACTCCCTACGACAACTACTCCGCTTACAGTTTCCCACAACCCTTCATGGATTAACAACATGCGCATTTTAAATTTCCACAGAGTGTAACCTTCTCTATTACAAAGTATCGGAATACCATTTATTAGAGACATACCATGAACTGCAGACGACATGATGACCAATATGTTAACTAGGTATCAATTATTTCACCACCAATCTTCTTTTAAGTTCGATCGTAGATCAAATATAGATACAGAGCCGTTCGTGCTGATAACGTGTTGTAATTGTAGACTGAGTTCCTTAATAAATATTAGGATTGCTAAGGAAAAAGAAAAACGTAGACGTGTGTGATGGTTGCTGTATTCAACGTTCAAAGTACAAAAACATTTTTTTTTTTATTGACATTAGAAAATATTCATAAAACCTAACAAATAGTAAGTTGAATAAGTAGGTTTTACAACATTTTGTCACCTTAAAGCTGATTTTATACAAAAAAACCCACAGATATGAGTAACAAGAGACGTCAGACAGTCTCTTTTTAAATCTGTCTGTTTATGTATGTGAGTATAAATGTTTGTAAACGCACCCACGATACAGGAGACCCATATTAACGATCGGGTACTGTACTTGCTTACTCTAAACTAAATACTGATGGAAAGATATTTTGTGCGAAACGACAGGAAGTAGTCCTTAGCTCCGCATTCCATTTACATAATTATACCGTTTTGTGACATCCAGTTTTTGTTTATTTTCAGCAATCGCTAAAATTGTTACCAAGAGTGACTCATCAAGAAGAGATCGGCAACTCATCGTCCAGAAATAACCCTGATGACGTCTTACAGGATAATAGAAATAGGTGTGTACATATTTTATCCTACATAAACATGCATGTTAGCACATAATATAGCTTAGCACTAAAAATATGTACTAAGAATGACGAGATCCGACCCCAAATAATGAGATTAGGCTAGGCAGAAAGAGAGAGAAATCAATAATAATTTTGTATCGTTTTTTCAGAGACCAATTCCGGACATTGCCTTCAGCGAACCTCGTTGCTAATGAACCTATGAAAGGTAAGGTGTTACTCTAATAAATTGAAACAAATATTATTTCGCCTTCACAACTACTACAAATATTACCAAAAAAATAAAAACAAGAATTTTAACGAATTTTCAAATTCATGCTATTTCAGGAACTCAAACTCCAGGCGAGGTGTGCAAAGTATACTTCACAGAAGACACGCCCGCCATCCTATCGAAAGCGGGCAGCAACTCGAACCTGTCCGCGCTGTCCATCGACTCGGCGCCCGCGCCGACGTCCAACGACTTAAACGACACGCACGACACGTCCGACAGTTCTAATTTGAGCGACGCGGGTGACTTGTTGGAGGAGTGCATACAGAAGGGCATCGCTAAGGTATGTAGCGCTATATCGTTGTTTTTCGCGGTATGTTGTTGTATGTCGCACGACGAATACGATATGTGACAGAAGGCGATATATGCGATTTTATGACGCGTAATGTGACCCCACTGGATCTTACAACATCATTTGTCCGTCCTGTCCGTATTTTAAATGTCAATTTTATGCATTTTAATAGTAGGCTTGAAGTTTTTGATAATTTTATAATTATTAAACATCTTGTTTTCAGGTGGTGAAGAACAAGGGTCCGTCATCTGACGTGTCCTCCATCAATCCGTACAGAGATGAAGTATATGTAAGAATTGAAAACAAAAAGCCATTTTTTCACCATTATTTTTGTACAGTCATATCATATATCCAATATATATTCGTCACCAAAAAAGGGTTAAAAAGGTTTTAGGTTAATGTCAAATCGACAGATCAAAAGTGTACTATTTTGATCTTTAATAACAAGTAACTATAGATTTCTATGCAATAGTCCGCTCAGTGCCGCAGCTTCTAAAGGTATTATGTCTCCTGACTTGATAAAAAAAGGAAATAATTTGAAAACTGTCGAAGGTTTAGAAGAATAGACCTGTACTTTAAGTTAATTTTGTGTTTACAGAGATCACTGCCGCCATACTTGCGTTCGTCCACGGAGACTGTCAGAATGTCTCATGAATTGGCCAGGAACGTCTGTGACAGGTGAGAAACAGATTAGTTAAAAAGATTAGTGAATAAAAAGTTTTAAACTAAATTAGCAACAAGACATTTGGTATCACCTTTTGCTGACCAGTAAAACGTTTGACACTTTTTATTTCATTATTGAATAAAACATTTGATTAAGACAGTGATTGTTTATTGAAGTAATTTATTACAATACTGAATAATTGTTTAATTCAAGTTTGATGTTTTATTTAGTGAATATTAGGATTAAAACATTATGAATTCCATACCTTCAGGAAAATGTATTTTGCACTAATTCACTAAAACGTTGTGTCTTCACAATCGTAAGTAAAGTAACGATTGTGAAGATACATCGTTTTAAACATTCTCATAGTAAAAAAAGTTTATTTTTATCCGCACTTAATCTGTTTTTTTTTTGCATATTTAAAAAGTACAATTCAATAGCTTTCAGTTGATACTATATTTGGCTGCGTCTACTTGAGTCTCCCGAACAAAATTAAACAAAAAAGACTCAACTTCTGTGACGTTACAGCAAAGGATTTCAGATAATCACAATGCAAGTCTTAGAACTACCACAGAGACAAGAAATGTCCTATCCCAACGATGTCATAATTCTCTTCAAATGACTAGAAATCATGATATAAATTGTATTTTTCTTATATTTTTAAATTATATTTACCTATAAATATGATATCAATAATACTTTATATTTCATAGATAGATATTATATTACAGACATTAATGTAGAAATTTTACATTGGGTGACACAATAAACATGAAATAAGAGCGAGGAACTATGTGTAATGATGATGTTTAAGGAGAGAGGATTTTTTTTACCAGAATTTTAAAAGTGGACAAATATTGAGCACGCCTTTTCGACACGGGCAAGGCATTCCATACCCGTACTGCTCGAACTGTAAAAGACTTGTCATAAAAGCTGGTGGAATGCATCTCTAGTTGCAAGTTTTCCGATGATCTCAGATATCTATTATGTGTGTCATTTAGGAACTTGAAATATTCTTTAAGATAAGAGGGGGTGAACAGAATACTGTAGAGCTGAAATAATATATGAGAATTCCGGCGAAGACGTATGGGAAGCCAGTTCTTCGAGCTTTGTACGAAATTCAGAAATGTTATCATATTCGCGCAAGCCAAATATATTTATTTATTTATTTATATATACTTTATTGTACACCACAAAAACACATAACAAAAAGAAAAAAATTAACACTACAAAATATACAATGGGCGGCCTTATCGCTTTCCGCGATCTCTTCCAGGCAAATCTTATACAAAAGTTTTGAAGTCGATCAAGTTTATCTAGTTGTGCCTCAGTGAGCTCGAGATGACTGACATCAGCATAGTCAAGGATGGGAATTGAAAAGGGATTGTGCAAGCGCAGTCTTAGTGGCAGTTGGAAGAAAGTTCCGCAATCGTCTCAGGGACTTACCAGATGCAAAAAAAAATGCGTTTTACGTCCTGTAGCTGGAGACCCCAAGAAAGATGTTTGTCGATCCAAACTCCAAGGTTCTTAACCTTTTCGCTTATTGCAATGGCAGTTCCGTTAAATTGAACTTGGGGAAGTTGCGACCAGTTTATCTTCCCCAAGATAAACTTGTCGCATCATCCTTGAGCTGCCAACAACAATTACCAGAGTCTTCGATAGATTGACCTGCAAACCACGTGCCTCACTCCACTTGCAAATTGAATCCAAATCCTAGCTTATGCTATTAACTGTATCAGCCAAATCCGAAAGGACAGTTTTTTTTACATATTTGTAAATCATCTGCATAAAGGTTGTAGGACGAAAGAAGTTTTTTGGAAATAGAGTATAAATGTTGCGAAGAGTAAAGGCGATAATATGCCACCCTGAGGTACACCGGCAGAAGTATAGCATCAAGAAGGACAAGACTCTTCTATGCATATACGTTGCCAGCGGCCATACAGGTAACTGCGAAACCAGTCAATCGGCGTTGGAGATATGTTAAGCGAGCGAAGCTTGCCAAGCAGGATATTGAAATCGACAGTATTAAATGCATAACTAAAATCCAGTAAACAAAGAACCGTCAGATTTCCTCCTTCCATGCCTAACCGTATGTCATATTCAGTGACGGTTAACTAAGGCTGTAGCGGTGCTGTAACCAAGACGAAAACTGGATTGGAAAGGATTTTTTAGGAAGTTTCTAATATGTGACCTGCAAGGCACATCAGAAGGACGGGCATAAGAAAAGCGCTCCCGCAGATAGGAAGGAGTTTTAGGATTATGAAGGAGGTTAAATAGCAGACACAATATCCGAGAGTTCCTGCGAAGTCGAATGGGGAGCCACTTGAGTATCTTGCGAAAGTTAGAGACGTGATCATACTTTTTAACGTTAAAAATAAAACGAATACATATATTTTGTAAACGCTCAAGTTTATATATAAGCTCTTTGGTGGCATCCAAATAACAGGCATCGGCGTAATCTATAATGGGCACAATGAGATTTTGAGCAAGGGAGATTTTTGTGTTCAAGGGCAAGAAGCTCTGGAGGCATTTCAACGAATGGAACGTAAAGTGCACTTTGCGACTGACTTGAGCAACATGGGCAGCCCACGATAAGTACGAGTCCATGGTCACGCCCAGGTTTTTAACTGTATTTGCGTAAACAATCTGAACTCCATTCAGACAAAGAGGAGACAGCGACGCAACATCGAGCCTATGCCGCATATACCTGCCGCCGATAATCATGGCCTGGGATTTACTAGGGTTCATTTGCAGTCCAAAGGACCGCGACCACTCGCCAATCAAATCCAGGTCGCTGTTCATGGCAGATGCGGCGGTTTCCGCATCTTCCTATACGAAATGGTTGTAAATCTGCAGATCGTCGGCATAGAGATGGAAATGAGAAGAGATGACTGGTGACAGAGTTAATAAAAATAGAAAAGAGAAGAGGAAAGAGAACGCCACCCTGAGGTACACCTGCGGTAAGAGAGCACCAATCAGAAGAAAACTCATTGAGACGAACCCGCTGCGTGCGGGCCTTAAGATAGGGGTCGAACCAAGAAATAGTGGAAAAAGAGAAATTTAAGGATTCCTAGAAGGATGTCAAAATCAACAGAGTGCCTTTAGGCACTGCTAAAGTCCAGAAGTACAAGAAGGCTGAGAGATTTGTGGTCCATAGCCCAGCGGATGTCATCAGTAACCTTCAAAAGAGCCGTTACTGTGCTATGACCAGGTCGAAAACCACATTGAAGAGGACTAAGTAGGTCGTTGGTGGATAGAAAGGCGAAAAGTTGCTGATGAACGATTTGCTCAAGAACTTTAGAGAGATAAGGGAGGATAGAAATGGGACGGAAATCGGACGGTGAGACAGGCTTAGGAATTTTGGGATTTACTAAATTTTTTTGTATGTTTAATGTTTTCAATAAAATGAAACCTTTATAATGTATTTGTAACACATTTATTTAGTTACTAATACATCGAAATCATTAACAAAAATACGTAATCACAATTTGAAAAAGTTTAAAAATCATTTTTGTTAAAATTTTGGTCATAGAAGCTTGATGTATCATTTTCAGAATCGGATTCCTACGTGAATAATAAATTCTTGCTCATCGTCGTAGTTTTTCCAGTGTTTGGATTCCGTCTCCTCCACATGTCTGCAAGTGTTGGTCCACATCATGCAATCGATCATGTCTAGACGTTCATGAAGTAATTTCATGATGGATGTGCAGTTTTGTTCTACATTTTTGTTTGCGACATAGTTTTTTAACCATCCCCAAATTTTCTCAATCGGGTTTAAGTCGGGATGATATGGAGGAAGTCTTAAAATATCGCAATTATTTTTTTTGGCTTCGCCGTCAAAGGCGTCATTTCTAGAATTATCTTTATTTTTTCAAATTGTATCAGTTCGATTATTTTCATGTCTTCCTCGAAGTCAATGTGTTTATTCACCAGCCAATATTTCATGACTGCTTTGTTGCTGTTGGAGGTGGGAACTTTTTCTATAAATGTGTTATGGTAGGAGGCGTTATGCATAACAATTACGGATTTTTCTGGTATGTTAGGCAGTAGTTGTGTTATGAACCACTTCTTGTAATTGTCATGGTTCATGTTGTCGTGGTAATCGCCCGTCTTCGAACTGGCCTTGTAAATTAAAGAAGCCATTATGATGCGTAACCCTTTAGATTTTTTTTTCTTTGCTACAGTTCCTTGTTTAGTTCCCCATGACTTATTTTGTACATGTGTGGTATGAATGTAGCTTTCATCATTATAAACAATATTCCTCCTTTCTTCTCTATATTTCCTCAATCGTTTTAAATATTTATAGCGGAGGAACTGTACGTCATGTTTTTCAACAAGTCGTTTCGTCTTCAGTAGTTTTCCACTCGTATCCTAAATCAAGAAGTATACGCCGTTGTGTCTCCAAGCATCCATCAAAATTTATTTTTTCAATTCAGAGCTCTTAATGTTGGATATTGATTATACTCTCTATGAAAGTTACTGACAGTACGCCTTATAACCCCCTTGTCAAATTCATCGATGTCACGCTTTAAACGTTTGCGAGGATTTTTATTTTTACACGGTGAACTCATTTGTGTGCCAGTTGCAACATATTTTGCTTTTTCTTTGAGAATTCTTGTTGACAGTCCTGTCACTAATTAGCTCTTGAAGTTCTCCATCTAGCGTCTGTCAAGCGCTCCACTCCATTTTCAGCCTCATACTTAATATGTTGGTATACTTTAGCTATCACTTGTCCTGCCTAAAATATATAGAAAAGATTTTACATTAATAGACATAAAAGAAAATCATCGTGAGGAAACCGGCATGTCCTAGAACCAAAAAATCGAAGACATGTGACATCTACCAACCCGCACTGGGCCCGCGTGGTGGATTACAGCCCACTCCCTCTCATTGAGAGGAGGCCGTGTCCCTGCAGTGGGAACGTTATAGGCTGATGATGATGATGATGAGACATAAAAGTCAATCAAAACATTACGTAAACTTATTAATTCACAAACAAACAAAATTACCCCTCCGCATCATTAGTTTTCTTCAGTTTTCCATGACTAACTTACTTTGCAATCAGTACTTTCGTGTCACTGAGCGACGTAGTGTCAATAACTTGACTGTCTCAGACCACTGCTGGTCTGCTATTGAAGACGAATACTTACAACTACATACAAACTCTTTCGTAAGGATGTGACTACACACATTGAAACAGTAATTTGGAGGGGCGCGCCATGTTATCGTAGTTTATCTCTAGCTGCCTTCATAGTCCAATTCATAATACACATGTAAACTATTATTTTAGACGAACTAAAGCTACAGACATATTAAATATACAGGCATAAATACACTTCATTCGAACTGAAGAAAAAAAAAACGATATTCTTTTTTATACATTAGTGACAAAATGTTTATGATCAGGGCCTGATTAACCCTTAGGCTAATTAGGCTGCAGCCTAGGGCGCGAGGATCTAGGGGGGCGCGGGCGCGCTGCTGAAATCGTGTCTACATTTTTCAACTAGACTGAGACAAAACACTAAATGAACTGTGAACTGAAAAAGCTTACTAGTCCCTGATTTTAACGAAACATTTTGAAATTTTAAAAAGCGCGCGTAAAATCAACATTGACTTGTCACTCAAATCGTTCGGTGGTCGAGCGAGTGAGGCGGCAACAGCGCAGCTCACCGCGCGCCATGAAAAACAAATCAACGACTCGCGGGGACTCCCCGGCGGCGGCGGTTAATAGTTTATACGTAGTAACTATTTAGTAATCTGTGTTTATACTTTGTCGCGTTTCATATGTTTGCCTTTTTTCGTCCGTCATACATATTATAGCTCGTGTGTATTCGTTTTTGGTGATATTTATTGTCCTTTATCGTTAGTGTTACCGTGTTTTTTTAAGACTATGAGTGTTAATGAGAATAGTTCGATAGTAAAAAAGCCAAGTGGAGCAGAATACAGAAAAAAAGCAAAAGAAAAGGAAAAGAAGATAGAAAATGTTTTAAAACATACTCGTAAACTTGAAACATTTTTTACGAGCTCTACAGAAAGGAACGAAACGGTGAAGAATGCTGCAGTATCTTCAGTGATTTCTTGCCCTGGTCCCTCTACCGCGGAATGTTCACACGTTTCTCCGTCCAACACTAGCTCTACAGTAGTGAGGAGTGAAGACGAAATTATAATAGAAGAAAAGTCGTCCGTTCCCTCAAGTGACCCTGCACTGTGGCAAGTCAACGATGAATTTCGAGATTATATTGCTAAAAAAGGACTGCAACAGAACGAAGAGTTAGATTTTTCCCGATCAGAAAGGCAGTATAAAAATCAAAAAAGATTTCTATCTAAAAATATGTTTGAGATGAAGCTTGTTAATGGCGAAATTGTGAAGAGAAGCTGGTTAGTATACTCAGAATCCACAGGTCACGTGTTTTGTGGTCCTTGTAAATTATATGGAGGAACATCCGTATTTGCCAGAAGTGGATTTAACGATTGGAAAAATTCTCACTTAATAATTGATCATGACAATTCTCCGGATCATCGTAAGTGTTTGGGACAGTATGTATGCAGAGGAAAACTTTTACAGCGATTGGATACCCAAATAGTCAAACAATATAACGAAGAAATAACTTATTGGCGAAATGTATTACTACGTGTAATAGAAACAATAAAGTTTTTAGCTTCTCGTGGGCTTCCATTTCACGGTCAAAATGAAATTATTGGATCTGCACTAAACGGAAATTTTCTTGGCTGTATTGAGCTTATATCTAAATTTGATCCTTTCATGGCTGAACATTTGGTGAGATTCGGACAAAAAGGCAGAGGATCTCCATCGTACTTGTCATCCTCTATAGTCGATGAATTTATATTACTGCTCGCTGACGAAGTTCGACTTTCGATTGTAGGAGAAATAGAAAAAGCAAAATATTATTCGATTAGCATTGATTCTACTCCAGATATTTCACATACCGATCAGTTGACATTTATTATCCGTTACGTTTTGCCTGATGGAGAACCTGTCGAACGCTTTGTCACATTTTTACCCAATTGCGGTCATAAAGGTGAAGACATGGAGGAAGCTGTTCTTACGACAATCGATAAAACTTTGGGACTTGATATTAAAGACTGCCGTGGCCAAAGTTATGATAATGCTAGCAATATGTCTGGTCAATACAAAGGTCTTCAGTCAAGAATTAAAGCTGTAAATCATCTGGCTACTTTTGTTCCTTGTGCAGCGCATTCTCTCCAACTTGTGGGATCAGCTGCCGCGGAAAGTAGTGACAAATCAGCTGCTTTTTTTACACTGGAACAACAACTATACAATTTTTTTTCTGGATCTACAAGCAGATGGCAAATTTTAGTATCCAAATTGGATGAAGAATCGAAAGTGCTAAAAAATCTATCAAAAACTCGATGGAGTGCACGAGCAGATGCAAGCAAAGCCTTATACAGTTCATACAAACAAGTTTTGGAAGCATTAAACTCTATTTGCGAAGATAAAAATCAAAGTAAAGAGACCAAAATAGAAGCAAAAGCAATATTAGAAAAAATGAAAACTCTAGAAATTACTATAATGTTGTGTTTTTGGAACTGTGTGCTCGTAAAGTTTCAAATCGTTAGTGCACAGCTACAAGCAAGTTCTATTGATTTATCTGACGTTGTTACTCTTTATGAGACGTTACATGCTTATCTTGATACGTTGCGTGATGAAAAAGAGTTCGAAAATTTTGAATCAGAGGCAATCAAGAGATGCGAAGTAACCACATACAAAAAAGATTTAAGAAGAAGAAAGAAACCAAAATTTCATTTTGATGAAGTTCAAACGGGACATATTGAGTTAGAAGGGAGACGATCTTTCATCGTTGATAATTATTATGCAGCTATTGACTGTCTTAAAGTGCACTTAAAAAACCGGCAAATTATTTATAATACAGTAAGCACCAAGTTTGGTTTCTTATGGAAACTGTATGAACTAGACGACAGTGAATTTATTAGAAGCAAAGCAAAGGAGTTACAACAACTATATGCCACTGATTTAGGAGAAACCTTTGCAGAAGAATGCGTCCATTTGGCGCAGTTTTTAAAATCTGACACCGAGACCGAGCATTTTATTTCTGCCAGAACCCCAAAGGGTTTGTTGCAGTTAATAAAGAGTTTTAATATTTCATGTCTGTTCCCGAATGTAGAGATAATATTAAGAATTTTTTTGACAATGAGTGTTACCAACTGCAGCGGCGAAAGGTCTTTTTCAGCACTTAAAAGAGTTAAAAATTACTTGCGCTCCACACTCCGTCAGCAAAAACTTGCAGCGCTCTCGTTATTGTACATAGAAAGTAATTTTCTGCAAACTATCAAATTTGAAAAAATAGTCGAAAACTTTGCAAACGCCAAAGCACGAAAAAGGACTTTTATATAAACTAATAATAATTGTACTTAATTACTATAATTTTTAAAATAAACAATTAATCAGTTGAAATAATGTTTCACTGGTATGATCTCATTCCATTCATCTTTTATTAATGACTAGAGTTCCACCCGCGGCTTCGCCCGCGTGGATTTCGGCTATATCGTGCGCCCTCGGGAACATTCAAGAATTTCGTGATAAAAAGTATCCTATGTTCTTTCTTAACCTATTACCTATGTTTGTTCCAAACTTCATTAAAATCGGTTCAGTGGTTTAAGCGTGAAAGCGTAACAGACAGACAGACAGACAGATAGATAGAGTTAAAGGACAACGTTGTTTTCGCTTGCAGTTCGATCTGAAAACTTTTATAGACAGTATGAACCATGATAAAATTATTCCTATTAGTAAGCAAAGTCAAAACTAATATACTGCTTTTTAGTCCGACCGTCGTAAACTCGTAACACACCTGGCACCTAGGGGGCGCGTCCTGATAAATTAGCCTAGGGCGGTCAGAACTCTTGATCAGTCCCTGTTTATGATGTGTGTGTCGCCCGCAGCCGCTCGGGCAGCTCGTCCCGCTCGGGCGCGTCCCCGACACGCGCGGGCGCGGCCCCGCTGCGGGCCCCGGCCCGCGCGGGCGCGTCCCCGCCGCCGCTGCCGCCCAAGGTGGCGCGCCTGCCCGCGCCGCCGCGCCCTCCTGCGCCTACTGACGGTAAGTGCCGAGTTACGCTGACATATTTACATTACCGGGCCGACGTGACACATCGAACTTACGAAAGAGCCGTCACGCAGATCAGTGACAGAAATATCGTTCTATGAACCCGAACTTTTAACTGAAATAATCCAAATATTTAATTTCTCATAACCTACATGAGCACTTATGAAACGTCAGAAACTAGGCGCACGGTTCCGTTATTTCCTATGGAGAAGAGCCGGGAAGAAACTCCACGATTACTCTTTTAAAAACTAGTCTTTCTTCGAACAGTAAACCTAGCGGGCACAACAAACTTTTTTGCAACAATCAATGTAACGAAAACGGGTTAAACAGTTTCCATTATATTGATTGTTGCAAAAAGTTAATTAAACGGGATATTTACCATATTTTTTAAAATGTAAATATCCTGTTTTAAATAACTAGTAGTACATTACAGCGCGATCTAGCGGTGCACAGTAGTGCCATCTAGTGACCTTATTGTAAAACTAACATTGATATTGCTTTTAAACCGCGTCGTCTAGTTTTATGATGAGAAGGTCCGGGACCTTCCATCCACCATCTTTTAGTGTGCTCCGTCAATCCCTACCTAGTAATTAAAAAGCCGATTCCACTGGTAGAAATCTAAAAGTGAGCAATTTATTGCATTTTGAGGAGCTATTCTGCCCATCACGCTGAAGATCCTCATCTTCATCATGTATTTTTTGATCATCGTGATCTTCATTTTATTTTTATGAGACAAACAAAGTTTCTAACCTTTCAAATAAAAAGAAACCATCGGAATCTGGTCTCATAAGGCGGAAATATCCGGTACCTATACTAATTTTCGTCTATCTCCGCCTACTACTCCACTCCAGTAGCAGTACTCGTGGAGTAGTAGTACTCCTCTACTTCTAGGTCGTATTTTATCGGTTGTAAAATACGACCTAGAAGTAGAGGAGTACAGTCACGAGCAATAATATGTAGACGCTTGGCAAAATGCAAACGCGATTTACTCGGGGAATTACGACTTTTAAATACGACCTATTCCATAATAGTATGGGTTCTTATACTATGTTTGTAATACAAAATTACAATCAAACCAGGAGGAGAAAATCACTTTTAAAAATTGTTAAGTGTATGCATGTTGGTGCTCGTGACTGTACGTACAGACTGACACACGAAAGCCAATTTTGCCAGATTTGAAGCAGAAACGTTTCGCTCACTCGGTCAATAACAGGTTTTTACAATATTTCTACATTACAGTAATAATAGGTATGAGAGGACAGTGTAAGCCTGCCAACAAGTACCAGGTACTGAAACTCAATGTGCCATCTAACTTTATCACTCTTTTTTATTATGTCGTGGCCGCGTCAGTTGTGATGTTGCTGAAGGGTATTTTTCAGTAGACTAAACCCGATTCTATTGTGGTCGGGCTAAGCTGGCAGGTCAAGGTTGTAGACTGTGTTATGATATGAATAAAAAATTCAATTGAACGCAAACTATGTACCACGGTGCGATGTCGCGAACGCGACGTCTGCAGGGTGGCTTTGTATTGACCGAAGTGGATCTGTACTTTATAGCTATGCATGACATTGCAAAAGTAAGCGTGCCTCGTGCAATGTATTATCGTCACAGGCTTTCAACCCCAAGTTAGGTAGTTTTTTTTAGTTCAGAAGAAACTATTTGTATTCAATACAATTTTAAATAATTTGTCTTTGTCATTTTACAGTTCGGAGGTACGAAAGTCGTCTGCCAGTCAAGGCTGAAAAACGAGACAAACCGCGGCCTGCTGCCGCTGCCAACCTCGCGCGAAACGACTCTTTATCATCACTCAGTCTCGACTCATTCGGCTCTACTGACCGCGAGATCTTCGAAGAAACCGTGAAGGCTGGACTGTCAAGTGTCAATCCTAGAGCTAAGTATGCCATTGATGACAGAACAAGAGCTCATTCAGCTGAAGGCGTTGCTGAGACTATGAGAAGGGATCGCGTACCACGTTCATTGGACCGTGCGCCTTTAAGGTCCCGTGACATCGAGCCGGAGTTGCCGGCCCTCGCCCGGCACAGCCGCCCTCGCCGGCGACGGTCGCGCGACCCGGACGTGCGCACGTCGCAGTCGCACGCGTCGCCGCGACTCGAGCGCAGTACGTCGCTTTCGTCGCTTAGCAACGACTCCTTTGGGTCTACTGACCAGGAGGTGTTTGAACGTAGTGTGAGAATTGGTATGTCAAGAGCCAGTGGAAGTGCGCATAGTTCTGGTGCAAGGAGACGAGGGCGTAGTGACGACAGACTTGAAGCGTCACGACGTAGACGTGGCGGCGGAGGAGGCGGAGCTCTCGCTCGTATGGGCCCCGCACGTGCGTTACTAGAAGAAGTCATAGCGCGAGGGGCCTGCGGGGCCCGGGGGGCCGGCGGGGCCCGCGGGGCGCGGCGGCCGCCGACAAAAAACGTGTCCCCGCCGTCTGCGGCCCGCGCGCCCGCAGGCGGGGGGGGACTCATCACCCGCGCCACACCTGGCTCTGACGTCACCACACTCGGCCGCGACGTTGAATCTAATGACGTCACGGCTGACCCCGCACCGGACATGTCAGGTTCGACCACGTTACACCGCTCCAACGAGTGCCTCGCGCCGCTATCAGCTAACACGACGCTTGAATCAGAACCGCCCGACGAACTTAACCGCTCCAACGAATCCTACGCCGATGTACTAGAAGGAGAATGGAGCGACGGCGAACATCCGCGCGACGCGTGCGACGGAGGCACTCTGACACGACAGAGCAAGAACAAGAACAAACTCGAATGGACTGACATCAAGTGCACTGACATAAAACCACTAGAAGACCTTCCCTTACACATTGACGACGTATCTAAACGAAGCACCGACACATGGAACGACAACACATGTCCGGATGACGTCACGTTCCCTACCATCAGCGGTTCCGTACACATGGTGTCCTCAATACGCAGTGAGGTAGCCGATCATGCCATGATGTTACCCGATCTACTTGAAAAGAGCGAAGCACCCACCATGTCGTTCTCACGCCCAGATTTAACGAGCAAATTGGAACTAGACAGGAATATACCACAATCTCCGCTAGTTTTGATGATGGATAGCAGATTAGAGGCTGAACGATTGATGCTGGAAAGTATACCTGAACCGAGCTTTACATCTTTAGTGGACGATGGCCAACAGAACTTTGACTCGATCCTTTCAGCTGCTATAGAGAAAGAAGCTGCTCGACTCGCCGCGCAGCTAAAGAGTTCACAATATGGCATGGAGGCTAGCGTGACGTCATTAACATCTCTTGACCTCGATAATGTCAAACCACCGTCAAACCTTGGCAGCTTGCTATCGCTCAGCGCGTCAGGACACTGGGATGAGACATCCCAAATCTCGAAGAAATCACAAAAGAGTAGGAAAAAGTCACTTCCCGTCGCGTTGATGGTCAAACGAGCTCTTAGTAACTCCATGAACCAAGGCAGTTCTGAACACCTGGACAGCAATCCAGTCAGTTTCCTCGATAATGTAAAGCCTCCTTCTGAAATGGAAAACATTGACATGGAGAGCAGCATGATATCCGTCTCTAGTATAGTGTCGGAAGTGGCAGAGGTCAGGGATCGCATACCCATCGTGTTTGACTTCAAGCAACCCGTACAAGACTTCCCTCTCTGCAGCACCTTCACTAACGTTTTCCATGACCTCGACAAAGTCAATCCGCCATCTTTGTTCGACGAAATCGCAGAATCAACGATGGAAATTGAACCAACTACTGCACAGCAGATGTATGACGATTGTGTGTCAAATACTTTGAATGTAGTCACCGATATTCCATCGGGATCTGAAAACTGCACGCCCATACCTTCCGATATCAGCAGCGTGGAATCAACACCAAAGCGACAGAGGAATCCGAAATACTTGACGCCCAAAGAAAAGAGACATGTATCTAAGGACAGATATCAAACGTATACGATCACTGATACAGTAGCCGAGAGTGATGTTGTACTCGAAGTAGAAGAAGAATTCGTTACTTGGACCAAGTCAGAAAGCGACCGATCTGATGAGTACGTCATGGCGACCTCTGAGGCAAAGTCGAGAAGGAAACTCAGCGCCAAACAGAGGAGGTTGGAAGACAGAGCTAGGTACCAAACTCAAACTGTTGACGTACACACCATCTTACCGCAAGAACCGCAGAAAGTCGTCGACCCGCACTTGGAGAGCCTAAAACGTCGACTGGCCGCCAAAAAGACAATGAAACAAAAACGAATGGAGGATGCCGAGCGATTCCGAACGCGGACGCTAAGCGAAGACATTCCTCCTTCACCGACGTTCGTAACGAAAGACGCGAACTTCGAAAACGTCGAGACTACGACGGGCTACGATAGCTTGTCATCCAACGAGCTGAACCACCAACAGATATCAGACGACAGACAAGACGATGACGTCTTCTCACGGGAAACTGACAGTGGACATAATGAAGATGACTTCGAACTGAACTCCACTCAGATGCAAACTTACACAAAGAGCTTCAGGAACTACTTGCCTGTCATCGAAAGTCCTGCCGCAGTGGATATGTGCGTCGTATACAATCTTAAGAATATAGAAATGACAGCCTCATACAAACGCACAACGCAGATGCAGTGCGATAAGAACCAGAACCCAAGTAGCAGTGACTTCGCGAGTTATGAGGGAGACAGTAATTCTGAAGATAGGGCGCATTCTGAATCAGACCCGGAGACATCTCGACCGAAGCCGAAGATAATCAAACCAGCTCGACGCGATGAGAGTCTTGACTCCAATGATTCTTTAGAAAAGGAAAATGATATCCCTAAAGCTATTAGAGGGAGAAAGAAGGCGATGTATGTGTCGCCCTACAGGCGAAACGTACCGGCCGCTACCAAAAAGCCGGCGTCCCCTCAAACTAAAACAGCACCTAAGAGTGCTCCTCCTAGGCTCACAAACCCCGTCAAACCCCACACAAGTGCCAAAACGCCAAAACCTTCAGTTTCTAAGGCTTCAAGCGCAAACACTTCCCCTAAAAAGTCTCTTCCAAAGTCTCCCACGAAGTTGCAACAGAAACCGATATGTATTCCTCCTGTTGCCACAAAGCCAATACCTCTAGAACGTCAAGGAACGTTCACAAAGGAAGAGAGTTCTGTGCCGGTTAAGGACTTACCAGTCTCTGTCCCTGACAAAAAGACTACTGTCCCTCGGCCATCTAAGGCCCCCGCACCGAGCAAAAATAATACATCTCCTTCAAGACTGCCACAGTTCAATCGAACACGACCACCTCCGGCTAAACAAAGTCAGCCCAAGCCTTCCACATCCAGGGTCACTAAGAGATCCGAGCCGGTCATGAAGAACTCCCCTTCAAACCATAGCTTGCAGAGCAATGAGAGTGGAAAGACCATCACAATAGCATCGAGAAGTTCTCGACAAGGCAGCACATCTAGTGTCAACTCGATACAATCTTCTAAAACGAACTCCAAAGACATAGAAAGCAAAATAGCTAGTCTTTGGAAAAAAGTAGAACAAGCGAAAAAGTTGCCAGCAAAGGCTGAAAAGAAGGTTTGGATTGAACCTGATAAAACAGAACCTCCGAAACTTATTAGGAGTTCTACATTCGAAGGGCAACCGAAGGCCCAAGTGTCTTCAGCCCCTAAGCAGAAAACTGCTATAGGTATTAGAGTGTCACAAATACCCAGTTTGAGGCCAAAAACTGTGCCGGGTAAGGCCGCAGGACCAGTAAATAGTGCTAAAAAGACGAACACAAGAGTCTTCACTAGGAAGCCTGCCAATGGACAGATCACATCGTAAATTATAAAGAAATTTTATGAGATTTAAATGGTGTTATGAGGTCCTATCGAGTGTTATCAAGACCATCCTATTAATTACGCATGAAATTTAATCAAGTATTTTGTGCAGAAACTCATGATATGTACCTGAATCAGTGATTAAAATAAAATACAACGTTCAATCAGAGAATGATTAGTAAAATAACTCTGACCTCATGACTTGAAAACTAGTGACGAATTATGATAACGTATTACAATTTTGGATTATTATTGTAAGGCCTAGTACACACTGTTGTATAAAAGACCGGTCAATTACGAAGTAATTTTGTAATATTAAAAATGTATTGATAACTACTGCAGATCTGTAAACGAAATAGGAGCTTTGTAAATGTTTAACTAAAAGAATAAAAATAATAGAGGTACACCTAGTTTTTGAAGGGTTAATATTAATACAAAAATTTACTAACAGACTTTCTAACTCACGGTAAGTAATTTAATTGGCTGTTGTTATATTAGTCAGCCGTTAAAAATAGTGACAGTCTGTCAGATAATTTTGTTGTTATTTGCCTTCCAAAAACCGGGTGGTAAACTCAGATATGAGCAAAGTTCGTGTTTCGTCACAGATGTAGTCAGTTCTTGGTTATCTTTGAATCGTGCCGCTAAACTTAGCTGCCTAAGTGACAATGCTGATTTCTACTGATTAAGATTATGCGAACATTTACAGCTCTCGTCGAATACCCACATCTTACAATTCTTGTTGCTATCATTGCTTCAAACTTTTGACAAATAATATTCTTATAATAGCTTACTTATAAACGTTGTCAAAGGTTTGGGCTTAATGCAGTCAAGTGGTACTCCTTTATTAGAGCCCTTGATAGTACATACTAACATAGCGAGGTATGATTTCATCGAAATATAAGTGCAATATTGATTAAGAGCTAAATTATTAACCAAACCTCGGGTTAGATCACCATGTTCGACGTAATGCACTTTAAATGACTGTTGGAGTACCACTGGTTAAATAAATATTAGAATAAATTTCTTGAATGTCAACTTGTTCTCGAGTGAAAAACCAGTTAGTGACCTGTTTTAATTTCTTTTGTATATTTGTTGCATTTATTCATATTTTAGAGACTATTTGGATAACCCTATTTCGACTGCAATTTTAGTTTTTTAAGATGTATTGAAAGACATAGTCACAATTCTTTTTCTACTGGCAAAATATTTTTATCTACTGTAATTTTCGAGATCGATAAATAAACTATACAAATATATTTTAAAGTAAACTAAGACATGACCCTAGTTGAGTCACTTTTATTCAAATCTATATAGTTTATTGATATATCTCGATAATATCTCTTAGCATAAGTCGCGTTCTAACTGCCCGAAAATTTATTTCAGTCAATATAATCTCTTTAGTAAACCCGTTTCTTCAAATTCTTGTTTGCAGTCATAACACTGGAGTTTGTAGAAAAAACATGATGTTTTCTCACTATAAATACTATGTGTATGACAGTAATTGTAAATATATATCCCCGCTAAACTATAGTTAAGGTACCGTTATGCAATTTGTATATTTTTTCATAAAATTTACAACGGAAATGTCATGTTCGCTTTGGAGTAAACTTTGAGACAAGATGGCGCCGTTCCTTCTCGAGGACTCAGTGCTCAGCTTACCCTGCCCGGAGTTCATCGTCTCAGTTTTACGTCTAGTCAGTTTTAATGTTAGATAAGCGGGATTAATAAATTTGGCGTAAGAAACGTAATTTTTACACATGAAAGTGGATCGCATCGATTGTTACAGTTAACTGTAGGTTATTATTTAACTGGCTTCCTGTAGTTAGATCGGATTTACGATTTTTACTTATGAAATATATATCATTTCTGCGGGAAAATCGTACGATACCTCAAACTTGATGAGCCTAAATTCTTGTAATGAAATGATTATAATCGTCAACTGTTGCTTTTCTTCCATTCAGAATACTTCAATAAATAGTTTGTACGAGTTAACATATTTAAGGAATCTAAGGACCCGTTTCCATGACCGCGATAGCTGAAGAATTGTTCCATTACAACGGGCACGGTGGAAACGCGACCTGTTATACCTACCAATAAATATAGTAATACATTATTACCTAAATAATCATGTTTAATTGTCATGATTAGTACTGATTCCTTTATTATATAGATTTAGTAGTCGCATAGATAATTTTCTTTATTCTATCACACAATGTAGCGCCATCAAATTCATGTAATAAGCCAGTTTTATATAGTTAAATAAAATAGATTTAAGGTGCATAATTTGATGGTAAATAAAGGATACTTACCACACCTCTTTGTATTATTTTGTAACCACAGTCTCCCTTTTTATTAGGACAATAAAAACATCCTTTAAGGGTCAGAGCAGACGCGGGAGGAAACGCCCGGGTGTCATCATTGTGTGGATCGCCCGGAGGATACGGTGGAGGGCTGCCCGGCGCGGGCGGAGCATCGCGTGTCCTCGTGGAGGACAAGGAGCAGGGCCCGGCTCAACGGCGCGTTGTGCTCCACGCGCACCTCAAAGAGCACAACTGATGGGGTCCGCTAGAGCCGATGCTTGCCGTGGTCGCAGGTGGCCGCTGGCAACTTACAGGCTACCGAAGGAACACGGGTGGGTTTTAGTCAGTAAGAGTCTGACACGCCCTCCCGCTCCACCCAGAGCGGGAGAAGTTATTTGATAATTTCCCACACAAAAAAGGGTCAAAGCAGACAGCTGCAAAATACTCGAGCATGTTCTTTGGTTCAGCAACTGAACATGATGATGACCACTGTGTGGTCACTCAGGCCGCTTGGCAACCTATTGTTGATGTTAAGATTGTGTGATGTTTTCCGGTCAGACCACTTACCTTTAGAACTTGGCAACTTGAAAGTAGGTATTGCTGCCAAAACTTGTTAGCTGTAATATCTTATGTAACAAGTTTAAGTGGGGGATTAGAGAAGTAAAAAGGTACCAAGAATTGTATCATAATAATATGAGAGAGGTTGACTCCTATTGTTGTAATAATAATATGTGCCATACCCTGGAGCATAGACCATGTATGTACCACAGTATGTAAAAAAAAACATCTCTAATAATGATCTCTAACCCCATCTATGTACAACAATGTTGTCTTGCATGGATTACAATTCCAACTTTACTTAGCAAAAATTTGAAACCAATAAAAAATGGTGATTCAGGGACAAACAAAATAAATAAAACATCATTTTGAACTAGTCAGATTGTATCATGTAATGTATAAGGATCAATAATTCCATTCAGATTTCAGTAGCGTCCTACATAAAACGGAAAAGTATCTTGCAAACATCAAATAGTACATCTTGATAATAGCAACTCTATAACTGTAAAACCTATTTCCCTTATAATTATCTGTTTAATATAACGTACAAAATATATCAATGTGTAAATGTAACGTTACTTCGCAATAATAACAAAAAAGAAATCTATAATTACTGTTATCCATGGAGGCATGCAGAGGTAGTTTGGTACATTACTTATAAACTGAGCCGAAACAGAAAAGTGTACAAGTTCAGGCGGCCGCCGACCGCTGCTGTAGTACATTCCAACTTCTACATTTGTCTGTTTTGGTTTTTAGTGCTAAATATATGAGCCTACGTCTTAAAACAAATCCCGTACAGTTATCGAAGAGTAGAAAAAAATGTAACAGCGTTTTTATTTACAATTAGAAGCTTGACGCACAAAAAATACAGTTTCTTAAAAGTATACATATCATGTCAAAAGTTTAAAACATCAAATTGAAGAAACTGTATTTTTAGTGAGTCAAGGAGCTTGACGCACAAAAAATACAGTTTCATAGAGTACATAATTATCATGCCAAAAGTTTAAAACATCAAAGCGAAAAAAGCTGATTATCATTATCCTTTTCACCCAAAAACGCGTAGTAGGCCTAGTAGGCCATGATTTGGCTAGAAATCAGTAATTCCGGAGTTTGCCATCGTTAGCTCGACGGTATCATGGCCGACTAGTTCGTAGCCTATCTTCAACATGTGTTTTAGGCCGATTACATATTTGGACGACAAGACTTGGCTTCAAATATACATCATTATCAGAGCCCTAAAAGGGTAAAAAGCTTTAAAATAATTAAAGTGTCAAAACACTTTTAAAAACCACGTCTGGCTTAAATATGATTCGATAAAAAATCATCAAATAGATAAAAACAAATACATCATTTTATCATAAAGGCCATTAATATAAAATAGTCTTGCCGGCAAAATAAGTTCATAAAAATAGAATACATGATAAAATAGGTGTCAAGGATAAAATTGATTACAGAATTATGTACAAAATATTTTCACAATAGCAAAATGCAACGCCAAATAAACCAGTAGGTATGTAACACTATGTATACTTATTATGCATTTTTACTTCTTTATAAATCTCTAAAATGAATAATTTTGAATGAAAACGTAATTTATTTAGCTTACTACATGAAATATCGACCGGGTCTTGATAAACTTCACAACTGTGCCTTACTTTACATATTTCGAAACATTTCTATATAATATTTTTTCATTAAAATATTTATTTGAAAAATATCTGCTATTTAACTTTACTATTGGTGAATACGTTCATATCAAATTTGGCCAAACTTTAACACTTTCTGTAGACAGAAACACAT
Organism: Xanthia togata; assembly: GCA_963853775.1. Lineage (NCBI taxonomy): Eukaryota > Metazoa > Arthropoda > Insecta > Lepidoptera > Noctuidae > Xanthia > Xanthia togata. The sequence goes on from OY970801.1 coordinate 3,549,799, forward strand.
CGAAGATGTCGTCTACTCACAACTCTTTATCAATACGATTCGTTACATTTCCTCCCACAATTGAAATGAACATAGTCTGCAAAATCTTTTACCATTTTATTACAAAACGAAGTTTAAGGAATTCGTTCTATTTTATCGTAACACGTTTAGTATTACATTTTACACACAAATTTATATTTATTTTATACGTATTTCTCAAAATTCGTTTTAGATAAATCCCTGTAAGTAAAATCGTAACCCGGCCTGAAAACCTTACACTTTAAGACAGATTTAGAACGGTACCTATATTGTACACATGTTGGGTATTGGGGTAGTATTGTGTAGCCATCATGTTTTGGGTGCGATGTGTCGCTTACTAATCGTTTTTTAACACTTCCGTTAAAATAGAACCACAATACCCTGTGTTCGACTATAACCTAACACCTAAAAGCTAGGGACAAATACGGTCGCAAAGGGTACAATGAGACAATTTCGGGCTTGTCTGATGAACCGCTGGGCTCGCTCCGACGATCGGACGCGTTGGTGGCCTACTCTCGCTGGACCAGCGTGTTGTGTGAGCCCGTATGTTTTCTTTTTCACTTTCAGATACTGGTCGGACTACGGTTTAGTCTTTGCCAGTGTGTACAGTGAACGCTAAGTTTGAGCTCCCTTCGGGTCGCAGAGCAAGAATAAGCCTAGGCGTGTTCTGCCAATGGCAGAGAAGTATTGGAGCCAATACATTTTAAGCCATCGACCAAAGTTGATTAAACAACAGTTCAGAATTGATATGGATCGTGGGATTGAGTCCTTAAGATTTTCTGCTTATTTCTATTAACAAGGACATATTAGGATCTAGAAACGTCTAACAGTAACAAGCCTCATAAATACTTGCAGACAGTATAACACGGGAGTGCAAAACGAGCACTACGCCATGCGTCTCATAAAGGAACTCATCTTATTCATGTAAGTAAATTTCTACCTAGTGTTACTAGAGCCTAATATTAGTATAATGTACTTAACTGTTTATTATGATACCCAGCCTTTTATTTTTTATTTATAATACAGTAACGGGTATGTTTTCCACGAAAATATACAATTGTCCCCTTTGCAACAAATTTTAAACATCAAAATGGTTTTTCATGATTATAGAAGTTCGAAATAAGTACTATTTATATTGAATTAATGAAAGCCTCAGGTGAGGTTTAAGACATCCTTATATTGTATGTGAGTTAATGCTATGTATATTATAACTGTCACAAGCTCGCATTGAACTGACAGCGTTGAACGAACCGCGCGGTGAAGACATTTTTTTATTTTTTTTATTCATAATTTAGACATACAGATTTACAAACACCGACCACGACAAAAAGACATAGAATACTGCTATCATCGACTTGGCAAAACTTGTACAATTTAACGCCACATGAAGATTATTTAAACTATGTTTTTTTTTTGTTTGATCCACCGCGCAGCCGCCAATTGAGGAACCAATCTAGCGTGGTTATTGGTCGCGCCACCACCGGCCGGACAGTTCCACTACGAGTGAAAATGCAGACAAAAATAATTTACGATCCTTGTCCGGTCGGCGTGTGCGCGTTTAATTTTCATTTTTGTAATTTTCCAAAGCATGGGATCGTCTGATCCGCTCATGCCGGCTCCCGGGCGCGGCCGAGAGCTCCAGCTCGTGTGTGATCGATGCAACTCTGCCCTATACCTTCTGCAGGTGATTCGAGGCGCCAAATACTTGATTCATTGTTAATTTAGTCGTTATCTTGTCGAAGCCTATGATTATCCGATAGCTACGCCGTTGTCTATTACATATTTTGCTTTCGTTACGTCTGACTTTATTCCGCATAAATCCCTGACTTATAAGTCGAATTTCAAGTTCAAAGAACTCATAATACCTAGCAGTCTTTGGATATCTTTATCACTAAGACCCCTCTCCTTCACACTTGTAAATAATTCTCTCCAAAATATATTTCGGAGTTAAATATTTTTCTCTTTTTTTAACATTTACATCAACATTTTAAGTTTGCAGCTTGATTCTGCTTAAGTAAACATTGTCAAGTTTTTTTTTTTTGCATTTGGTGTGGCAACACCTGTTTCCTTCAATTTATTTAGAACGCTTGCGCATCTATTTTTTGTACCAACATCACTTGTCTATTTCCGAATGTACTGCGTGCGGCCCGCCTTCCCTGACATTCCCGGCGCGCTCTGTGCGATCGTATGATCTCGCGTCTAGATCACGGTCCTTACGGGCGGGCCGCGTGTGTTCTGTCTCCGATCGCCGTTAACTCGCGATGTATAACATTGTTTGTACTCACTCGTTACGTAACACTCTCTAACCTTAACACTAAATATACATAAAAAATATCACAGCACTATCGATTCACTTACACTAAAATCACGACGCTTGGCGTCGCGACTTCCGAATAAAAAAATAACAATAATAATAAAGGAATCGAAATTCAAATGCATGAGCACACCGCCGTTGGTCTCGACGCGATACTTCAACGACAGCAGACCTTTGGAACCAGCCACCGATACGTCGCGCTCAAGTAGTCTAACATATTTTAGATCTTACACAAATCCGTGTACAAAGGTACGCAACTATCATCAGTCGAAGACGAATCTCTCGGTACAACGTGGGGCAACACACTGATGACTACTAACTCATCTGGACTAGAAGTGACTTCAAAAAATGTTTTCAGTGAAGTCACACGATTACATAACTCGAGCTCTAGCTATTCAGCTGATATCCAACAAGCAGTCGAGATACATTACTTGCCTTATATACTACTCACTCTTATCCCCTAGACACGACCAACGGCGGCCTCAAAAAGCGTCGAAAATGCAAGTGCCGCAAGTACGAAAATATTTACAAATTTAATGTAAATAATTTGTTTACCAAATCGTCTTACCCTAACTTTGGATCATAATCATCGAATATAATACAATATTGGAACCGAATAGTTTAAACAGCAATTTAAAGATTTTACGGTTGTCTGTCGACCGTGAAATGGCGAGACCTGGGTACATACAACAAGATGACGTACAGCGGGCTTGAGAGGCGCAGGCGCAAGTCGATGTCTAATATTACTTTAATATTCGAGTTGGTGGCTTTCAGCCATATTTAACGTCAATTTAAACAATCCCTTTGTAGCTCTGACATATATGTATGTAACAAGGAAATAATATTTAAGACATCAAAATGCTCTTCCCTCGACATTTTTACAAGGTCTTAAAACCATGAAACTTGCCCGCAGCACGAGTCTATCCCAGGTTCGCCGGCTCTTCATAAAATGGCACATATAACTACATTGTGTTCTACATCTGAACGACGAGGCATACGTTTAAGCCATAATCTAAAGCGATAAACTTAACCAACTAAATGAGGTAGCATTATTATGAATATGATTAAAGAACATTAACCAACTAATGTTTGGTGGGATCTATGTTATATAAATGTATATATCAACAGTTACATTAAAATATTTCCTATGGATTACTGAGGTATATAGTCGTTTGCCTGAGGTAGCTGTGTGGTGGCCAAACGGTTTTGATCATACACTGGTGAAACATAACGACCAGAGCAGTGTTTATTTTTAAAGGAATACTATCTATCCAACGCGATCAAATCCGTTCGGCCGGAACAAAATACTATTTAATTATTAACATCTACGATTAATATGGTACCGCACGTTGATACAAGTGTATGCGGAGGAGCTTATAGTTTATAAAGGGTGCAAAAAGAGCCATCACGAAGCCGTTGTCTACGCAATCTGTACATCAAACTATGTAACTTTATGCAAAAATCATTACTAGGAAACGACTTTTATATTTGGTGTGAAAAATATTTACGGTGGTGCATGTAACGCACGCAAAACATTTTGCTTATAAGTGCATGCACAGTACAGGAGTTCGGTATTTAAAGTTTTTTTTTTTACGAAAACAAGTTCAATATTTCCGTAACCAGATGGTTCCCAGGTATGAGCCAGTACAAAAATCCTAATAACAACGGGAAGAATCAGTGACTCTCGGCTTCGTTAAGGGTATTTTTACATCTGTTAAAACATGTTTAGTATATGTCGGTGTTGATGATGGAGAGTCTGTTGAGTTCGGTGTCGTTGTATACCTTGGTGATGAGTGGCTCCCAAGCGGGCGCTCGCGGAGCCGCGGGCGGGCCGCAGGGGCCGCAGGGGCCGCAGGGGCCGCGCACGGTGAGGCGCGGGTCGATGTGCGGCAGGTAGTGCTCGTCCAGGTCGATGCAGGCGCCGCCCGGCGCGTCGGCGAGCGCGCACACGTTGAACTCGGGCCCGTACTCGCGCGGCACGCCCGTCGGCTGCGACGATACCGCGCTTTCTTGCTGAGATACTTCTGTAACGTTTGGATGATCATTCGTTTTTTTTTTTTCACTTTAAATAACATCTGTTTAGCCCTGGCTCTTGAACTATGAGTTCCTGTATAACGAGAGCCAGACCACTCAATTAAAAAGAAATATAAAGAATCACTATAGTCAACATTAAATAAATGACAGTTATGGCATGCAATGACAGATAGGTTTGCAAAACAACGAGAAAAAAAAGAGATTAGTGACCGGTTATTATTATTTGAAGAGAAGCATCTAACCAGTGTGAGCCAACAAATCGCATGGTTCTTTTGGACTCAGGTTTTCTGTTGTGCACTACACTATCTTTTCCAAACGGACATGGACACAAAACAAAAACAAAAACAGCTTAAAAGACAAGTGATTGAGGTATCCAAACCCCCGAATACTGAAACGTCACTCAAAATTTAAGTAGCACTTATATTTAACAGATACTCAAAAGTGACATTTGACAATACGAAATCTAAAGTTTAGGAGCTGCTCAAATGTTAAGCAGCACTTAAATTTTGAGTGACGTTTCAGTATTCGGGGGTAAGAGAGTGGGCTACAATAAGAAAAATAAAAGACAACTTACCAAAATCAAATATAGTGTTGTTTACTGGCAGCATATCTGTATATTGCAGGCTATTGTCTAGAATAGAGTTTTCATTTGCGACGCACCAATCTTTCTCTTGCAGACTATCGTCTAGAATGTTTTCATTTGCGATGCACCAATTTTTCTCTTGCAGACTATCGTCTAGAATAGAGTTTTCATTTGAGATGTAGCACCAATCTTTCGCTATGACTGACGGATCAAGACTGTCCATCGTACTGTCATCTGACTCGACGAAACTGTATGTCTCTAGTGACATTTCCGAACTCGTTGAATCGATTCCCGATTCGGTTCTTTTGGTATCGTGTTTATCAATTACAGTAACAGGGGGTGGTGATAGCTCAGGAGCGATGACAGCCTTGTTAGTATTATCCTTTTTGTCTTGTTTTTCGATATTGTGCATGCGACGCATATGTTTGTGCCAGTTGGGGTAACTGGCGAAGGTTTTGGAGCACTCGGTGCACTTGTATGGTCTGAAGCCGGTGTGTATGTTGAGGTGTTGTTGAAGCATGGAGGCTTTCATGAAGCCTTTGTTGCAGACGTTGCACTTGTGTGCGCGCAGGTCGGAGTGGGTCTTAGAGTGCTGCACGAGGCGGCTGCGCAGGTTGAACACCTTGGTAGATAGAGAGACTCTTTATTGTATGTACACCATATCAAATACAAATATAATGTATTTTTTTAAGTCAGACAACTTTCAAGTTCTGCCAATGTCTTGAGTCCATCCAAAAAATCGCTTATCTATAAATAATCACACGTTAATATTACCTTGCCGCAAACTTTGCAGACATGCAGCACACACTCGAAGTGAGTCGGTATGTGTTTGAGGATGAGGTACTTCTCGCGGTAGGCGCGCCGGCACACGGGGCAGGCGTAGTGCTTCTTGCGGTGCACGTCCAGGTGGCGCTCGCAGGCCGCGCGCGACACGAACTGCAGCCCGCACTGGCGGCACCAGTCGTCGCGCCGCGAGCGGTGCGCGCGCTGGTGCAGCAGCAGCTCCTTGAGGGACGAGAACCTGGCGGGGGCCGCGTGATAGTCAGCCTAGTGCGGACACGGGTTGTGATCCACCATGCGGCCCTAGTGTGGGTTGGTAGATGTCCCATGTCGTCGAAAGCAGTGGTGATGAAATAATTTACACAAAGTTAAGCACCTGTCTGTGTTCGAACCTACAACTTGTAAGTCGCTCACTGTCAATTGAGTTACGCATGGATGGCGCTAAGCACGAGGGCTGCCTTTTTAATCGTGTAGTTTGCAAACCTCCCGCATATATAAAAAAAAAAACATATGGCTTTTTCATCTTTTTGAAATTAGAATTCGAAAACAAAATAATGTTTTTTGATCGGTCGAATAGTTTTATTGTAGCGTCTATTCAAAAGTGACAAGTCGGTTGTAAAAATGGAAATATCAAAGGAAAATATGCGTGCGAGAATTTTCTACAACTTTCAAAGGGGATTACTTCAGTGCTTTGAGGAGATCACTTCTGTGTTTAGTAATGCAACACCATGTCTTAGGACTCCAAATACCAGCGTTCTACAGCTGGTATTTAGAATTTCAACGTGGGCACTCTAGCTTCAGTGACAAGCCACATGTAGGTCGTCCAAAAACCGCCATGACGCAAGAGAATATCGACGCCGTGCGGCAGCTAATCGTCGAAGATCGTCATGTGACATACCGTGAAATAGAGGCAGCCGTGGGCATTTCAGGGACTACTATGCAAAAAATCCTGCACGAAGAACTCGTAAGAAAGTTGATCTCTCATTGGATACCACATTTGCTTAGCGACGACCAAAAAGCAGCCCGTGTTAGATGGTTTCGCAAAACTCTGCAGCGATTCAACCAAGGAGAGTCAAAACACGTTTATGATATGGTTAGTGGTGGCGAGTCTTGGATATATGCTTACGGTCCAGATTCCAAGCAGCAGTTAACTGTCTGGGTCTTCCAAGATGAGCCAAAACCGACCAAAATCATACGCTAACGGAGCACTTAAAAAAAAATGGTTGCCTCGTGTGGCAAAGTATGGTCACGTCACCACTATTGTATTAGAAGATCGCAAGACGGTTAACGCTGACTGGTATACCACTGTTTGTTTGCCACAAGTCATCACAGAGTTTCGAAAAAACAACTCAAGACGTCGTATACTGCACCATGACAATGCAAGTTCGCACACCGCCTGCGATACAAAAATGTTTTTGAGCACCCAAAATGTCGAAATTTTAGATAACCCGCCTTACAGCCCTAACTTGAGCCCTAACGATTTACGTTCCCCAAAATTAAGCAAAGTCTTCGTGGTCAACGTTTCAGCTCACCCGAAGTAGCTGTTCACACATACAAATCGGCCATTTTGACTACCCCCACTTCGGAGTGGAATAAATGTTTTAAAAACTGGTTTGAACGCATGCAAAAGTGTATTAAATATCGCGGAGAATTCTTTGAAAAACAATAAATGGTAATAATCTATTAGATTGTCTATAATTATTTCAAACGACACAAATTAAAAGGCAGTCCTCGTATTCGTGACATAATTAGAGCCACTAATTGATTTGTGTTCAGCGCAGCATGTCTTCTCCTATAATCCAACAGTCGCCATTTCAACAGTCCTGTTCTTTTTCTAGCCTGCGTTTGACCCTTAAGGCTGCAGTCTCGCAAAATGCACTCGCGGCGAATTATTTGCGTAACTTTGTATTTTTATTTTTAACAAAATAATGAAATAACATGAAATATTTTTATTGCACATAAATAACCATAATATAAGTAATAGCTAGTTATTTTTTGTAAGTTCATCTAGGTGGATTATGTTAGGTAAATCAAGCATTAAATACAGCTCTTTCGCGCCCAACATCACTTCGAGTTCTGTTTGCGCGCTTAGTTTATAGCAATGAAGAATTAATTTACAAATCTGTTCAGCGCTTAATTAACTCAATATTCTCGTCTTCAAAATGCGTTGATTAGTTTTTTCTAATTATGTTTCATTTTCTTAATTCAGAGGTCACAATTTCATCAAAATTCTCTGTTTTTAGCTCCTAATAAACGGTTTGTTACATAATAACTATGCATCTTATGTATGTAATAATTAGATTATTTTAAAGCCAAGAGTTTATTTAGCAACTACTAAAAAAATTGCACCTAAATCACACATTACACTAACAATAATAATCATCTTAAAAGACCTCCAAAAAACGAGTTTAAAAACAAGAATTGAGAGAGAAATTCTGTTTTTTTTTAGAGGTATTTTGAGATTATTATTATTGTTAGTGTAATGTGTGATTTAGGTGCAATTTTTTTAGTAGTTGCTAAATAAACTCTTGGCTTTAAAATAATCTAATTATTACATACATAAGATGCATAGTTATTATGTAACAAACCGTTTATTAGGAGCTAAAAACAGAGAATTTTGATGAAATTGTGACCTCTGAATTAAGAAAATGAAACATAATTAGAAAAAACTAATCAACGCATTTTGAAGACGAGAATATTGAGTTAATTAAGCGCTGAACAGATTTGTAAATTAATTCTTCATTGCTATAAACTAAGCGCGCAAACAGAACTCGAAGTGATGTTGGGCGCGAAAGAGCTGTATTTAATGCTTGATTTACCTAACATAATCCACCTAGATGAACTTACAAAAAATAACTAGCTATTACTTATATTATGGTTATTTATGTGCAATAAAAATATTTCATGTTATTTCATTATTTTGTTAAAAATAAAAATACAAAGTTACGCAAATAATTCGCCGCGAGTGCATTTTGCGAGACTGCAGCCTTAAGTCACAATACATTTTGCACAGAAGGCTGCGCAAGAATATTTTTAGGTAGACCGGCCATCATTCGTCGGCCGTATTGTAGAGAGTGTTATTGGATTTCCAGCAACTCGACAGGACAAAATATAGGCATCGACCCGTGGATAAGAAGTAGTTCCCCTAGAGTCTGGATTTGTGCCCGATTTATGGCAATAATAGGTTCGCCTTACTGAACTGTGAGTGTACTAATACAGTTGTGCATAAACCTTTATGGAATACTAGCGCGAATGTTACTATCTCACTGACGTCACGCAAAATCCTCCATCGCGCAAAGTTTACCGCGCGACTGGCAGGCTAGCTCCTCATACCTCTATATTACAAATACTCACAACATATCGCAGCCACCCTCCGTGCAGCGCATGGTGCTGGTCTCGTGCACGACGCGCGTGTGCTCGCGCAGGCGGTTGGGCGACTTGAAGCCGCGCCCGCACTCGCCGCATAGGAACGGCTTCTCAACTGCCACCGTCGAGTGGTAGGCCTCCGTGTGCGTCACTAAGAGCGACAGCCGAGGGAACGACTTGCCGCAGTCTGTGCATCTGTGGACGGTCATACACTGCATCAACGATTTTTTGGCGCCCCAATGACACTGACAGGGGAGGCCTCTGTTGGTTAACATTTGTGCAATAGTTTTGTGAAATGTTCACAAATGTGGACATCTATACACATATTAGATATTATTGTCCTGTCGGGCCCGATGCACCAATATTGTTAACGCGGTACCTTTTAATAATTCGCTAGCACAACAATTGGATGAAGTCAGTTCATACTGTCTCTATTCAATTCGTACCACATAAAATATTTTCGCATGAATGAGACACAGGAATGGTTTATCAAGTCAAGACTTTTTGGCACTTAATTATGAATTTTATTTACTATGACAAAGGGATGATTATGTAAAATGCAAAGAGCCTCTGGCATGATTGATTTGGAAAAGAGAAATTGTACAAAATAATATTCAGTCAAAATACTCACTCAAATCTACCTTTGGTCATGTGATTGTAGCAATGATCGCCGAACAAATGATATTTGTCATACTGTTTCCCACATATGTTGCAGGAGTATACCAGTGGTTGGTCACCATGTTCTGTTGCAAAGTGTGTGTCAAACTCTATTCTATTTTTGAATAATTCATCGCAGTAATTACAGAGGACTCCTCCAAGGATGTCTATGGAGCAATCTTCACCAATTTTGGAATCGGAAACGTATTCGTCAATAAGTACTTCGCCGAAATGTTTCGTGAGATGTTTGGCAGCGTCCAGCTTGTTGTTGGTGGTCTCGTCGTTGCAGATGGGGCACGAGTACAGAGCCGTGCAGTGCTCGTCGATGTGGTACTCGCACATGTCGATGCTCTCGATCGTCTCCCCACATTCTTGGCAAGGGTACGGAGGTTTGTCCTTGCCATGGATAACTTGATGTGTGTGTAGTTCCTTTTTAGATGGAAATCTACAAGTATTAAAATTAGTTATTCGAAAATTATTTTTAAGCTAATTTCACAATTCAAAAGAAAAAAATTGTTCATAAACTCACTGTTTTTGGCAAGGTTCACATTTGAAATTGTGAGTTGTGTCAATGTGACTGTTCAGAACTGACTGTTTTGAAAATGTTTTGGAGCAATGTATGCACCTGAAATAAAAGGCAATGCAAATAACAAACACTAAACAAGCTGTGTGAACTTTGTTTGAAACAAACAAATCCAATTTAGAATACCTTACATTATTTACAAGTTGTGCCATTCAAGTTGAGACTTGATTCAAACAAATCCCATTTAGAATACCTTACATTACGTACAAGTCGTGCCATTAAAGTTGAGACTTGACGCACCACATGGTTTGACTTGCGCAGTAGACGATTTATGGGCATGAGGTTCCCGCCGGGGCGTCCTCGGGGCGGCAGAAAGAGCGGCGGGAGGCGCAGTCTAGTTAATGGCATGACTTGTCCTATCAAAGAACCTCATATCTAAGCAGTTTGAAAACAAAATCCCGTGAACATGATGCCCATGCCCGTGATACATCTGTTACCACCAATATAATCAATATAATCTATAGCGGCCAAGCGCTGCAAGCAGAAATAGTCCTAATGGTGTATAGATATGAGCTTCTTCGTTGGTACATTATACTTTGGAATACATTTTAACCACAGCCAAGCACAGACATCTACAATTAAAGACATTTAAAATGTGTTTTGTGCTCATCATCTTACATTATTTAACAATGTCCAACCCCAAAATATTTTTTGTAAAGTTGCACTTATTATGTTTGTAGAAAAACTGGACTAAATTAAATAATTGTTAATATCAGGAATCATAGATTAGTTTAGAGGACAGACAATTTCTTTCAGTTCTAAAGTGGTCAGCATGAATCATACTGTAAGAATCATTGTGTGATTCAGATTCTGAGCTTATTTATTTATAGCTGAATTTCTACTAAACAAAATAGAAAATCTAACTTGAATATTTGTAAAGATATGCAAGATTATTGCACTTCTGTCAAGTGTGAATTGATGAAAGTTAAAGTTATAGAACTTATATAATTCATCAAAAAAATTAAAAAAGCAATGTTCAGATAGGAATTGAAAATGGTCAACTTGCTTTGATGTTGTGGCTGTGTCCTATTACCATTTAAACATAAAGTTCAATCCATTTTGCTTTACAAACACTGAACAAGTTTTCATTTTTTTTTTAATTTGGATTTATTGTGTGGCTCCTTGTAGAAAATCTCATACAAACCACAGTTTTGTCTTTTGGGAGATCAGTCTTCATCAAACACTATTATCATAGTGTTGCAGCAAGTCATGGCAAACTTACTAATAGAGCCTAACCTGTTACCAACTCTCGCTTTTTTTAAATAATTCATACTCACTTGTGTTTGTTTCTAGCAACGTGAATCAAGTAGCAATGGTTGCGGAAGCTTGGGTAGCCGGTGAACTGTTTGCGGCACACGACACAAGTGTAGCCTATGTCTGCATCTCCTATGTCGTGGTCCACGTAGTGAGAGTCGTAATCTTTTTTGTTACCAAATGTTGACTGACAAATGCTACAGTATATACCGCCAACCAAGTCTATGGAGGTGAGCTTGCGGCCCAGCACGGTCTCTGCCTGCTCCAGCCAGCCCGCGCCGTCGGGCTGCGGTGGTGAAGCCAACCCGTCCGGCTGCGACGGTGAAGCCATCACTACCTCTAGGTGCTAAGTATGATCCATCTATTACGTTTACATCTGTGTCAAATGGGTGTTGGGAACGCTGCTATTGCAAACATCGTAATGTAATTTAATTTGCGGCTACATGTTTGATGTACTGTAAGTTGCCTGAAAAAAAATGTCGGCATGAGCGATCGCTGTGACCTTGGGCTTTGTGTGACTGTAACATCTTGCTCTTATTATAACGATGAACAAATATCGCATTCTAGATAAGTAGGTACGTAGTTATTTCAAAACTATTATTTTCGCAGTGTCTACCTTCATCGAAGAATTCTAGGTTGTTCAGCCATTAGCACTGAGTGAGGAATCACTAATCATCTTAACAAATAAAATAACATGCAATACTCACAAATTTTGGATAAAAACATATAAATGAGCATCGGACAGTTGCCCCACACTACATTTTATATTGTAACAGCGGAAATAAACGATAAACTTGAATAAAAACGCAACGCCGGATAACAAACAACGCCAAGAAAACGTGTGGTTTTTGATTTTCTCCGCGTTCCCATAAAATATAGTTTATATTATTTAGCATTACTACAGGATAGCTATATACATTTTACTCAAAGAAAAGTGAAATGAGCAAAGAAATGTTTAATGTACAACTACGTTTGTCTCTGGAATGAAATGCAACAGACTGCCAAAAAATCAATGAATGAGAGATTCGTTCAAAAACGTTCTTGAACAGTTAATTTGAAAACCAACAAAATTAAATTACAACAAACATTAAAACTTTACTATCATACAAAAATATAACTATATCATATACCTAGACAACTGTTTAGTAAAATAAAGTGTCATTGAATTATTCTAAAATAATAAAATTCATTCATGAACTTTTAAGTTATAATATTTTATGACAAAGCGAAGTTGTCAATGAAGTGGTAGGTCAGTGATCAATGGTCTTCTTGAGTTGACATTTGTTTTTTTTTAATCAATCGTCAAATTTTACTATTGGGAATCAAAATGCGAGATTTGCGAGGTTTTAATTAATTCGTAGTGATAGTGTATGTTTAACGTAGTATCCCTATGTAGTCTGTGATGTTTAACAATATCTTTGTGCAACTCAAGTGATTTATGAATATTATCGTAATAATTTAATTCTGTGTTTATCAAAGAACTGATACGCTATGCTTAAGCTAACGATAATTCGCGACGGTGATTGTAAGTTTTCGAGTACTTATTGTGAATGTTTAGGTACTATTGATTTTTTTCTTTTTAGTATTTATCAGTAAAATAATGAAGATATTATAAGATTATTCTTTCAATTGCACAAATGTAAACGATGTTTTTACGTTTTTAAATCCCACAAACGGTAATGTTTACGACATTACCGTTTGTGCGACTTCGTTTCAAAGTTTATTATATATGATATATGGATGTAATATATGATGATGTAAGAAGATGCTTCATTTAACTCATACTTAACGTAACTTAAAGTTCACACCGTATTGTTTTGTAATCAATGTCAAACAACACTATTGGCTCAATGCCAGCACTAGTCCCGAAATAGTTTACGCCGGCGTGACGATATACTCCGTTTACTCCACTCCCTGTTTTATTTAACTTCAGTAATTTATTATGGACCGTCACCACCCACTTAGCGCGAGTTTCCACGGCTCCATGAGGAGTCGAGACTCTTCATCAACTGTTGGCAGTGATGCAAGAGAGAAAATAAAAGACTGTTTCAGAAAATTCATAGCTTTCATGTTTACACAAGTGGGTGTCGGCGCCCTTGTTGTTTGTTACGCGATCCTAGGCGCCGCGGGCTTCATGCACATCGAGAAGGACAGCCCTGATGAGCAGCTGGAGCAAGTGAGGCAGCTCAGACGGAACTGTGCAGAGGCTCTCTGGAACATCACAATAACTGACAACTTATTCAATGAAACTGCTTGGGTGTTCAAAGTGAATGAAGTTCTCAAAGTGTTCCAAAACAACATCACAGCTGCTATTCACACGGGCTATAATGGCAGAGCAGCTGAGGATATATGGTCGTTCCCAGCAGCTCTAATGTATTCCCTCTCAGTATTCACTATGATTGGATATGGAAATATTATCCCCAAGACAGTTTGGGGCAAGATTGTGACGATAGCCTATGCCTGCTTTGGCATACCAATCTATGTTTTGTACTTCTGTAATATGGGAAAAGTGTTAGCACAGACATTTAAGTGGTTATATATAACTGCACATGAATGTAGCCGAAGAGATGACACTTTATTTGAAGATGGGGAAATTCAGCCTGTTAAACGGAAGATCACAGTGCCATCAACCGCTTGTTTGTGGGTAATATCTTTTTATATATTAACTGGGACAATCATGTTCGGAGCCTGGGAGAAATGGAACTACTTAGACTCAACATACTTCTGCGTGATAAGTTTGTGTAAAATTGGGTTTGGTGACTTTGTGCCAGGTGCGAATATCGCTGATTCCGCTGGTGGTTCTCACTTGAAGCTGGTCATAAACTTTATTTATGTTCTGCTGGGGATGGGTCTTGTGGCCATGTGTTACAACCTCATGTGTGAGGATGTCAGGGTCAAGGTCCGGGAGTTACGGGAGGACCTAAAGAACTGTCTCGATGATATCACTCTGAAGATCACTGTGTGCATGAATGATACAAAGTATTACCATCAGAAGAATAGCAGAAATGTTAAATGACATGTAATAGTTGGAGTTTTATTTGTTTGTATTATTAGTTATTAAATCTAGATTCTAAGTCAAAATGTAATATTTTATTTTAAAAATAAATGCATTTAGTATTATTTTGTGTTTTCTTTTATATAATATTATCTGGATTAGCAACATAAAGTTTTCCTGGAACAGACTTTAATACAAATCTTACTGGAAAGACGGAACCCTGGATACGTCATATTATTTGAATGCTGTAGGTAGGTTAATCGGTGCTCACAATTCATTTGCCAAACATGTAAACAAACACGAGTTTTAGGAAAAACAACTGTAATGCCTAGACATAAGGTTCATGCATAAAGTTGATGTTTGTCTAAGTGGAAAACTCGTGTTAGTTTACATGTTTGGCAAATAAATTACAAACGCAGATTAGGTACTTAGTAAATAGAACTGACATAATGATTTGCCAGCAAAATGAATAATTGATACAAAGCATATTCTTGTACAGCTTGGCAAACAAAAGTAAAATCAAAATGAGGGCGGCACTATCGCACTTAGGGCACTTCGAATGGGAAATGAGTTAAAGAATTTATACAAATTATTGTTAAAAACGCTGCTTGTGGGTGACTCAAAACCTACTAGCACTTTTCGGCAAAGTATAGTGCCATCATCATAGGTCTGTAAAATATTTAGTTCCAAATGTCACCACGTCAGACTCTTATGTTGACCTGTACAAAATATTTTATTTCATGGGCACTTAGCCTTAACTCAGTCAACAAGCTTGTCATTATTAAGGGTCCTTGTAGACCGACGAGTGGCAGCGAAGTGCAGCTAAACACTATTTTGACCGTTGAATCACTATTATCCTAATACCAATAAATATTTCGCAACAGTGGAGCTGCAACAATTAGTGTAAGAAGCCGCATCATGCTGCCGGTGCGTCTACGGCGCGTGACCGGCCACGAAGGTCGCGCCAACGACGCGCTGTTCCAGCCGGCTGCGCGCGCGCCGCCCGTCTCTCAACACACGCTGGTGTTCTTCGGCGGGGACGTGCAGGTGTGTATGTGTACAA
The DNA here is from genome assembly GCA_963853775.1 of Xanthia togata. Taxonomy (NCBI): domain Eukaryota; kingdom Metazoa; phylum Arthropoda; class Insecta; order Lepidoptera; family Noctuidae; genus Xanthia; species Xanthia togata. Next base: position 3,565,446 of record OY970801.1, read on the forward strand.
GCACGAGATAGAAAGCGAGAGGTGGTGTTAAGACAGCCCATTCCTGCTTTATGTTTAGGTATACTGTATGAGGAATGCTACACACATGTTCGACTGGGTATGACTCGGCACAGCTGGGCTGCAAAATCGAAAGCAGATATATGTTCGGGGAAAACCGAGGGTAATTAATGATTAAGGGTCAATGCTGACCGAAGTTTGCCCATCCAAAAGAAAGCCGAACATAGTAATATAACTACACGGATTGGCTTTGTTGTTAAAAAAAATCATTCGGCAACATTCGATTTGGCAGGAATCGAATGTGCGGCGCCCAAACCTGTATGTGGCACCCCTGATGATTACCACAAACGGCGGTACTCTACAACGCTCAGAGACATTAAGACAAGACTATTGCAGACGTCCCCCCTCATATTCTCCATAGAGCTCACACGACTCTTCGTTACTCTTTTATATTTTTCGCCTTGCTCGGATTACCCAAAAGAAAGGTCGCGTCGCGTCGGCACTTCCGAGTCAGCCAGTGTCACCAATACTCAAGAAAGACTTCTCCAAAGAGTTTTATAGTCTTCATCTTCAGTCTTGTTCATGTGGTTAGTGACTAACCTGGGGTCAGAATTTTTATGCCGCCCATGGGCCTCTGACTTCAATCAAGATTCCCAAGTTTTTTTTTATTTTTGATCAAGTATCTCTTCTTTATATTCTTCACATGAAGCCTATTCCCCTCTGTCCAGGACTACCCAGAAGTGATGCAAGCACATCGAGACAACCGGAACTACATGAAATGGAACTTAGAGAATATGGTGCGGATGCTGGGAAACAACTTCCCTACAAAACATATATTGGTTGTGAGACCTTCTAGGTAAGGTGTATTTTATTAAGGTAATAGGCATCAACTAGAGTTCGCATTGCAATAACTACGTGTTAATCTTAAATCCTACAAATTTTCTAGAGAAGAATAAAATATTCTTTATTATGTACACCATATGAATACCGACCCACCTGAGGTACCTATTATTTAAGCTAGCGTGTTATTTCCCACTGCTGAGCAAAGGCCTCCATTCTTACCCCCTGAACGATTTATAAATAAGTCAATGTTTTTATCCATATCTGTATCAAACGTCGCCTGCGAGCGTTTTAGTATTGTATTCGATATATGGACAAAAGAAAGAAACCGCTTAAATGAAGAACATATCAAGGCAGAAAGAAATCCACACATTTTTCTATTTTAAAATTGGACTGCCAAGAATTTTGTAGTTGTTAGTTGAAGACATATTTTGAAGTCTATACGTCAAAGGGACAGACTATAGATAGTGATCCACGACGCCGCGCCCCACTCCGCAATTACTGTACTGTAAGCTGTACTTTAGTACGGAGCGGAGCGGAGTGGGGCGCGTCTCAGTGGATTGCACTATCTGTACTAAGACTAATAAGACTGCCTCGTTGGTCTAGTGGTCTCAAGCGCTACTGCTAAGCATGTGGTCTTGGGTTCGATTCCCGGGTCGGGCAAAGTGTTTTTGGGTTTTTAGGGTTCCGTAGTCAACAAGGAATCCTTATAGTTTCGCCATCGTCTGTCTGTCTGTCTGTCCGCGGTTTAGCTCAAAAACTATTGGTACTAGAAAGTTGTAATTTGGCATGAGTATACATGTTATGACGCCGAAAAAGTGGTAAAATACATGTAAAGTGGGGATGAGAATTTTTTTCTATCGTTTTTTGATTAAGTAAACCGTTCGTGACTTATCAAGCTTTAAAGTACCAACTTTCGTTAGAGTCAAGTGTGTCCCGTCCCCTCTACCAACTAAACCGTTGTAGTTAGAAATTCAAATGTCACGACAGTAGTACCTATATATAACGAAGTTTAAAGGAAAACTGTCACAGCTAAGTAAGGCTTTACAGATTATTAGTAATAATCGATCAACTTAAATTTGCAGTTTGAAAAACATGTTCTCCCATACATTCCGCATGAATGGTATGGTATTATCATTTTCACCTCAGCACCTCAAACAAGCAGGTTTTGCTGTCAAAAAACAGTGAGCAAAATTCGATTTTGCTGCGAGCGTGAGACAATAGTTATTTGTTATACAAGAGTGCAAAGCTGCTTTTTAACCGCGTGTTCAATTTTGATGACCGAGCAAGCGAAGGATTCTAAAATTGAATCACGAGCGCAGCGAGTGATTCAAAATTAGAATCCTGAGCGTTAGCGAGGGAATCAAAAGAGCACGAGGTGAAAAATCTTTGCACTCGAGTGCAACACGTAACTTTTCATTCCACCTCAGCGAGGAAATGACTAAATGCAAAAAAAAAAACGTTTGCGCATTATTAACAGTTTCAGTCAATTCTGTTGGCGTCAAGCAAACTTCCTCGTCGCTAGAATCACTCATTTTAGTTTTTTCACTTGTTTTCAAGTTTCTTGTTTTTAATATACCTAAGGTTTAACAATGACGTGAAAAAATGCCGCGTAAAGAACCGCGTACAAAGCAAATTGAAAAAAGAACACCAAGAAGGTTCCGAGTCTGAGTTTTTAACAAATTAAAAAAAAGTTGTATGATATATTCGGCACCATAGAGGTAGCAGTAAATAGGTTTAATGTTTTTTTAAATTCACAAACTTAGTGCACACGATGTTCTAAATTCAATTTACTTTATCCTCTAGAGAATAAAAACGGCTTTTCCACTCAGATACTGAAGATTAAAAATACTCTTTCCGAGATGGTGGGATGAAAAGTAACTTTTTAATTTTCTTTTTAAATGCCGAGAGCAGTGTTGGTTCTACTCACAAAATTCTAAAGATTTGAACTTCAATTAGTTTTGTCACTTTCAATTCGATACGAAAAAAGCGAGAGAGAATCAAGTCAATTCGAAGTTCGATTTCAAAATTCTATACCTACCTACTAGGAACAAAAAAGAAACAAACATTAAAACGTTCTGATATAGGTACCTACATAAAATATTAAAATTGCAAGTCATCTGATAAGGTTTTATTTAAATTCTGTTTTATTAAATTTTTGGAACGAATTTCATAAGCGGCTTGCGGTAAGAGTGCAGTGGCAGAAATCGTCACGCGAAAAGGCGCTTGCGACTGTCTTCTTCTAATTCAAAGAGAAAGAAAGACGGAGAGAGATATTAAGTGTGAATTTGGTTGAAATGAAAATCCAAGATGGCGGTTGCGAAATTTTCACAGTTTTCATAATGGGTGTCGCTTTCATAGTTTTCAAGGGTGCCAAAGCCGATCGTGAGATCAAAATGTAAATCCAAGATGGCGGCTGCGAAAATTTTCAAATTTTTCTTCATGGGTATCGTTTCTAAGGTTGTCAAGGTTGCTAAAGCCGATAGTGAAGTCAAAATGTAAATCCAAGATGGCCGCTGCAAAAATTTTCAATTTTTTCTTCATGGGTATCGTTTCTATGGTTTTCAAGGTTGCTTAAGCCGAAAGTGAAGTCAAAATAAAAATCCAAGACGGCGGCTGCGAAAATTTTCACATTTTTCGTCATGGGTGTCGTTTTCATAGTTTTCGAGGGTGCTAAAGTCGATAGTGAGGTCAAAATATAAATCCAAGATGGTGGCTGCAAAATACTGTATTATATAACAAAAACCTTGTCTGGATCGAAAATCTGGGGAAAATATGGTACTGCAGTAACATTACAAAACAGTATTTTTTTGATTATTATTGATAGTCAAAAAGATATTGGTATTTAAAATTCACATTTTCAGTTCCAAAATTACTCCAAATCCGTAAAAAAATTGCAAAACTCATACTACGACGGCCACCGTCCGCACCAAATGTAAAATTCGGTAAAAATCACCATTGAAAAAAAATGTGGGGATTCCTTTTCCCTGAAAATTTCCACATAAATATGCTCACAGTACGATACTTAACAACACCTCACGGATCGGAAGGTTTTTTTTTACATGTTGTATGTTCTCGCTGCTGAGGTGAAAAGTTGTATGTGTTACACGAGAGCAAAGTTATTTGCATCTCGTGTCTTTGAATCCCTCGCAGCGCTCAGGATTCTAACCTAGAATCACTCGCTACGCTCGTGATTCAATTATAGAATCCTTCGCTTACTCGGGATTCAAAATCAACACTCGCAGCAAAAAACGACTTTGCTCTCTTGTTGCACAAATAACTATTGTCTTAGAGTCATATAGTGATAGCAAAGAGGCTGAAGAGAAGAAGATTGTTCTATTATGTTCTATATTATAGAAGTAGGTACATCGGTGGTTCCAGGATAGAGTACAAGAGTTTCAGCTGCTATGACAACTTCGTGCCGAGCAACAACGCGGGCGTGCCCGAACACACGCCGACGCATGGTGCGCTGCTGCACTTAGAAAGGTAGGCAAACCTTCTGTAGTCTTTTCGTAGGAATCCCTTATGAACTGTACTGCCTAAAATCTTTCATAAGTATTCTCCTACAAGTTCCAAGTTACAATATCGTCAAATTCGACTTAGTAGTTTTTCGGACACTCACCTTTCGTCACATATTAGTACTTAGTACAGATGGGTCACTCCGCAAAATCATATAAAAAGCGACTCTTGTTACGACACAATAAAGTGCAATTCGGGTCGCACAGCGCAGCGCTAATTACCTACAGTTGTATAAGCACCTATAAGTTGCCTCTCTTTCTATCGCGTAACTCTTATATCTTCTGACTACGTTACCCCCACTGAATTGGACAAGTCGAGCCTGCCGCGTACATACTTGTAGTTTTATACCTAAAATGCGGAGTGACCCATTTGTATTCATTGTGCTTTCGCATTGATTATATTGTATTATTCGTTCGGATCTAATTGCCACTATGCTGAACTTGATTTTCCGCCAATTTTGACCCACAACATGTTACTGCCATCTTATAGGTACTAAGAAAAAATATATTATTCAACAAAAGTAATAGAAGTAACCACTATCCATATTAACTTCTGTTCTTATTTCAGGCTTCTACAAGGAGTCAGCAACAGGATAAAAAGCTTCTCAACATCAGAACTGATTGAGGCTTTCTCTCCAGTTACTTTGCCTGAAGACATCGATATTGAAGATTTGCATGTGAGTTTAAAAATAATATAAATGGAACTAAAAGTTCGACAATCGAGTAACTTCGAAAGCCATAATGTTAAGAATATCGAATAAGCGTGTATTCATCTTCCTGCCGTTGTCCCGTGTTACTTGGGAATAATAATTATATCTACCTACTAAGTAGATATAGGTAATAATTATTATTCCCAAGTCTTGTCGATTTTCATAACGATCAGTTCAATGGTTTATTTATTTATTTAAACTTTTCACACTAAAAAAAAGTACAAAGGCGGACTTAATGCCTTAGGCATTCCTTACCAGTCAACCAAGGGTGGTGAAGAGATTAGATGGCAGGTGCTCTGTTTGAGAGGAACAAAGAAAAATCATTTTTTTATTAAAATATATCATTATGAATCATTATAATACACACACATACATACATACATAGTGGTTTAGACGTGACAAGGTAACAGAGAGACTGAGTTACTTCCAATCATCAATCATTTATAATAATATTAATATACTAGCTATACTGGTTTGTGGAGGGCAGATAGGCAGCCGCTCCATGTAACATACTGGTATTCAGCTGCATCCGGTTAGACTGGAAACCGACCCCAACAAAGTTTGGAAAAAGGCTAGGCAGATTGACTAGCTGTTGTTCGCGGCTTCGCCCGCGTGACCCCTAATTCTTTTAAAAAAATAAAAGTAGCCTAAGTTACTCCTTATAACATCAGCTATCTGCCAGTGAACTGTGAAAGTCCCGTCAAAATCGTCCAGTCGTTTCGGAGATTAGCCAAAACAAAAAGAAAGACAAAAATTTCAAAAAGAAAAAGAATGTTGTAAGTACCGTTCTCCGAGTACTTTTATATATACGCATTTATATAGTAAAAAGCTGTTATTTTGACATTACAATCAGACACTTCAATTTTATTAATTTTTTGAATAGTGTGGATACTATAAAATAAATTTAAATAAAAAATCATTTAATTCCGGCAAAACCCATATTACATAAAATAAAATTTCACAATACTGGAACAGAATAAATCACAATAGAATAAAATGTGTGTGTACTCGTATGTGTGTCGTGCAATTAAAATAGGTACTTACAAAATTAAGAGGCCACAAAGACATAAATTTAAAATAAAATGCAAATGCAATTAAAATAAACGCATGAGTAATAAAAATTATAAGGGTCACAGAATCGAAATTAAAATAATACTTATTATTACTTATTTCAAATTATAAGGGTTACAGAATTTAAATTAAATTAAATATGTAATTTCATTAATATGAATGTTTAGCAAAATTCTGATAGAATTTTGCTAAACATTCATATGTACCATGTGAAAATCTCAAAACATGAAGGTTCTATGTCAATTCGAATTACCTATTACAATAAAACGGCAATTTCATACTTTAACCCCTATTATGATTCCTTGCACTTTATCAGACGCTCTTTCGATATTTCACATCGCTTGATATAAATAAATGATTATGTTCCATGCAACCCACCTTAGCTTAAACATAAGTTCACAATAGCCAGCGATTAAATCCCAGTCGTTATCGCTAATCGCATATTAGCGTGAAGTATTTAATGATTAGCGATAGCTACGGACTACGGTGTTGGAGCTCCATGGAGAGTTCCTTTCTGAAAGAATTTAGTAATTAATCTAATAGTGTAGGTATCTACTTCTGGGTGATCGGGGTATTTTCGATACCCCGATCACGTCTTAATGATTTTATTGTAATGCCTTAAAAATTCATTTAAAAACATGTGCAATAAAACAATGTGACAACGTTTTAACCTATTGACCGTTTGATTTTATTTCAATTGCCGTGCCTCCAGCGCTCAGCTAATAAATCAACAAATATATCTGCGACGAATAGGGTCGTGCAATGAAATCAAAACAAAAAAACCGGCCAAGTGCGTGTGTGACCACGCACATTTAAGGGTTCCGTAGTTGGGATGAATTTATCCCAATAACAAACTTAACATTGTAGTTGAAATATCCATGCCAAATTATAGCTTCCTAGTACTAACCGTCTCTGAACTAAGCCGCGGACAGACAGACAGGCGGACATGGTGAAACTATAAGGGTTCCTTGTTTACAACGGAACCCTAAAAACTAACCCTATGTCCCTGTGTGTAGGTACCTGTACATAAATAATAAAATAGGCGGCACGGGCACAAAAACATTTGTCATATCAATCTTTATAAAATAAAATGTTAAGGATATTCTTCGATACGACTGAATGATAAGTAAGAAACGTCAGTAGAAAGTAGAGAAAAACATATAAAAGGTGAATTTTTGAAATGGTATAGGCAGCTACCTTAACCGTGGTAGCTACAGGAAAATGGTCTTATAAGAAGATTTTGAAAAAAAAAACAGTCATTTACAAATTAAGTACATTTGAATTTGAATTAAATTACTGTTTTTTGTATATTTTTTTTCGTTTTTTTTTTTCGTATGTAAGAAAAAATCTATATGTTTTTAATAAAATAAGTGATAGACATAATTTTAATACTAGAAATAAAGATAAAATAGATGAACCATTTTTCAGATTATATAAAATACAGACGTCAGCACATCAACCTACCGGAAACTGTCAAATTTTCCCAATCAACGAACCTTATAGTTTGATGATAAAGTTGAAAATCTATTAACAGGGGCTGCGAGGAATTTGAAAAATAGGTACTTATTTGAAGAAACTATTGCCGTCGCGCTGCGCCCGAAAAACCGAGTTAAACCCCGTAAAGTGCGATAGGGACAACTGCAGCTCAGACCGATTATATCACAATTTTTTTGACGATAACGACGTTTGGCATTCTCCTTTTTTCTCCTCGAAAACTAAGCCGATTTAATAATTTTTACATTAAAATTTTAAGAAAGAGTATGTCTAGGTTCCTATTATTTTCTTTTATGCTAAAAACTTTTCCGAATTAGTCTGGTAGTCCTCTAATCACGGCGGTAAAAATGGGGCATTTAAAAATTTTTTTGGAGGGTCTTAGTTTCCTTACAGCAAGCCTTTTTTTCAGCAATTAATAAAATTGCTGAAAAAAAGGAAATGACAGGGACATGCCTATAGAGACCCTGATTTTATAAAAAAAAGACAGCTCTAGAGGCATTATTCAGAAAGAAAAACGAGGAAATACGTTTGTATGGAGAATCGCGCGGGCCCTGTTCCCTCTTAAAGAAACTTGACAGATTGTAGTAGGCTGACGTGCTGGCGTCTGTACATACATCTTTCATGGGTTACTGTGTTAAATGTTACATTTACCTTGTAATATATTGCAATTAAATGAAAGAAAATTTATAACTAGGTGCATCATCTTCACATATAATTATATAATTAATGTACAATACAAAATATTGTAAAATATTATTAAAAGAGTAACGGTGGAGTTTCTTTTGCTTTTGGAACGGGCGACTAGAATCAATTCAATATTTTTTGTTAATTTCGACGTTCAAAAGATCCTAATAAGCCTATAAATTGACTTATTTGAAATAAATGATTTGACTTTGACTTTTACAGTCGGCAAGAAAATTAACAGTTTTCACAAAAACTTTTTTGATGCCAATCGATCCTGTTTCAAAGGATCAAAAAACTCTTTTAGACCACCAGAAATTTGACCTACTAGAAAAGTCAGAAATCGCAAAATACTTTTGCCATGCTTTTCCATGTTACGGTAGGAAAAATATTCCTAATTTTTTTCAAAATCTGTGAATGCAGATCAAAATGTCTCAAAAAGTTAAGGACAGTCTCCTAAGACCGTTTTCCTGTAGCTACAACGGTTAAGATGCCCTTACTGCCCCATCTCATCCACCCTGCATAGGTAGTCATGAGGATTGCTGACAGAAGTGAAAACTTGAAACTAAAACATGCTTTCACTGCTGGCCAAGCGCAACACTTCATACTCATAACTACACATGTCATATACGGTTAACATTAGCATGTTGGTGACGCGAAACTTTATGATGTATCATGTACCCCTACCAAAAGTCGCTTGGAGAAGCCTGGAGAAGTTTTCACTTAAAAAAATTAATGAATGGGGGAATGAAAAAAATAGGTACTTACTTAAATCTTCCGTACTTTGGAGCTTGTCATTTTGCCCATGGATTAATTTGCAGAAAATATGCTGATGGTTAAAAGTAGGTACTCAAATACCATACATTTTAGGAGCTGTTACATGCCACCTTTTTCTTAACCTAAAATGCAGTCTGATAAAACAGACAAAATAAGTCCTAGAACTGCAGCACAACTGTCTTTCGAATGCAGTTTTAGTTAGTTGCATGAAAACTACCGACTTTCAGTTCAATTATATCAGTATTTACTCCAATTGAAAGTTGCGTAGCAGTTGATCCATATTTAAGTATTTATTGGATCTCCAACAGAGGCTACACGATTACATGTAACGACAAATACTAGTGTACGCTTCCAAGTCATAATATCTAGGTACTTTAGCCCTAACACTATAACCTATATATACTTCAGAACTCAGCAATCCACCCGGCCGAATCCAGCAAGTCGAACGGAACGAATGCGACGGCGAGCGGTTCGCACGAGCCGGAACCGGACCTGCCCTACCGCGACTTGACAGAGCACAAGCCGTGAGTAGGTTTAGTTCCAATGGATGTTGTACTGTACATATACCTATACTTTATTAAGTTTTGGGCCAAGAAAATTTAAGTCACTGTCGTTCCATCGACACGGCGAAGAAGATGATTGTTTTTATTGCTATTCAACATTTAATCCAAATGAAAAAAAAAAACCGTAGGGCAGTTTCAGACATTCACTTATAAAATACCTACAGTACCTTCGGTCGATGAATCATGGCCGGTCCGAAGATTGCGCAGAAGGCTGCGCAATAACATCTTTTAGGAACGAAATGTTGACATGAAGCGAGTGTGAGTGAGAGAACATGCGCGCAACTTCGCAGTGCCTATGTTCAGACTGGCCACGATTTATCGGCCTTACTTTACTTGAGGACTGAAAAAGTTTATTTAGAATAATGCGTCAATTTCAGAATGATTTACAATTTAGGGTATAAGTATTTATGAATTTAGTAAAAAGAGGCTGGATAAAAATATCTTATAGATCTGGATAAGAACCGTAAAGCCGTCGAGTGGAATAATTCACATTCTAGTTTTTCAAGCAAGGAGGCTTGAAAAATCCTAATTTATTTGGGGTTAGCGCTGCATGTCTTCTACTTCTACGTGTAATTTCGTCGACTATGTCTGAAATAAGAATTTTAAATCTCCAATTACTTTTAGCGTCTTTATAGTTTGTTTTGCTTTTGAACCATTTTTCTAAATTTGCTGTGCTATCTTCTGATTTATAGAAGCACTAGCTTTCGCCCGCGGCTTGGCCCGCACACCCAGAGGTCGCGACGTTTTTTTTTTATTACTTACGAAATTATCCCATAGGAACGTATTCATTGTCCTGCGTTTATCCCAATATATTTTTGGTAGCGCAACATGTCCTTTTCCTCCATACTTCTCTATTTGTCGTTTCTTCCCATATCATATTTGACACGGTCCTTCCACTACGTTTCATTGGTCTTCCCATGAAAACGTATTCCGGGATAAACAGTATCCTATGTCCTACAGACTTACTTTCGCATTCATAATATTAGTATGAAGTCGTTAGAAAAAAAAAATTGATATCTTTTATGTTTTGCCTTAACAAAATACTTCCCATTATTTTACCAAGCTGTCCCATTATTTGCAGTGAGGCAGATCCACTCTGGTGGCGGGACAAGTTCGCCCTGGACGAGTCACAACTGACTCTGGTGGGCTTCAGCAAAGGCTGCGTGGTTCTCAACCAGCTTATCTACGAGTTCCATTACGTCAAGACCTTGACGCCTGGGGACGCGCATATGATGAGGTAAGGGACAGAATATAAAACCTAAGATACAATTGGACATAGTGTAGTGTTTTGGCAAACGTCATGTAGGATATGGCCTTAAGCGAGGTGGAGCTATGATCAAACTCAAACTAAAAGCCTTTATTTCAATTGAACCAATTACGGAGTCGGTCAGTCAGAAAGATGAAGCTAGTTGCCCATTATTGTCGAATGTTTATCTGGGAAAAAAACATCTGATTTGACTTACAAAGCGTAGTAGGTCTAGGGAGAAGGACGTAAGAAACTACACGGGAATAAAAATATTGTCTTCAGGATTATTATTCCGGGATTTCAGAGGCCGGAGTTATCAACTCTATGTTACTTACATCCTTGACGTTTACGCAAATATATTCTGCCTATTCGATATCTGCTTATACCTTTCAAATTCTTCCATTCATTTATGATAACCTCATTTTCTATATTTGTAGGTTCATGTCCCGCATAGTGGACATGTACTGGCTGGACGGCGGGCACGCGGGCGGCAAGAACACCTGGATCACGTCGCGCAGTCTCTTAGAAACCCTTACGAGACTCAGTAAGTGTATCACTTTGTCTAACTTAGCTGTCAGCCATTTATAATGCCAATAGATATGAAGTTTCTTGCCCGCTTTTCTCCATAGGAACCTACAACGCTTTATCTTTCTGACTGACCGACTCCATGACAATTCAAGTGCCTGTAGTTTTGGTTTAATTAAAATAAATAAATGGTTTCAGTTTGAATGAAATGCAAATTAAAAGCTTTGTTGGATTTTCAACTTTCGGCTCTAAGCCGAGCGTTCAAAATAAAACTGCGCTTTTATTGGCACAGTGGCACGATTAATACGTTGACCCCCGTTGGGTCTTTTGCTTCTAATAGTTTTAACACACCTAGTCCTACTTTTAATACAATTTAATGTACAGACGCCAGAACATTAACCTTCTACAATCTGTCAAACTTTAATAGATTTTCAACTTTATCACTATAACATAAGGTTCAATGTTGATTGGGAAAATTTGACAGTTTCGGGTAGGTCGATGTGCTGGCGTCTGTACGACTAATAGAACCTTGTAGCGTTGTACTTTCTCCTTCGTAATTCGTACCATAGATAACTGAACAATAATTGAATTTCAGATGTGAACGTGTTCGTCCACGTAAGTCCTTACCAAGTACAAGATGAGGGCAGACCCTGGATTGGCAGAGAAGAGAAGGCTTTCACGGGTCTACTTAAGAAACTTGGCGCTAAAGTAAGTACTTATACTAATTTAGTTAGTCGTCAAATAAAATTGAACCTTAGGATAATAAAGGTTAAGTTACATAACAAGTTTATTATGAACCGTTGATGATTTGGATCCAGGGTTGCTATTTTTATAGCGTTGACTAAGTAAGTCTTGAGCAAACGTGGTGATCAAAGCTCGTGCCTTCTCTGTATGAGAAGAGGCGTTTGCCCTGCAGCAGGACAATAATAAGCTGGTATTATTTAAAAATCATTACACTTTTAAAGCCGTAACTTGAACACAGGATCTTCCCCGCATCACCGCAGTGTCTTACCCGTGACCACGTGACTGACACTATTATAATGATCTCTTCCAGATAAATAGATACCTCCACGACCAACCCGGCATGGCTCACTCGCTGAACATGCACTTCGAAGTCCTGGCCAACTTCAAGAGCATGCAGGACTGCATACCAGAGGGCATGCCTGACACTTCTGAAGAAGAGTCATAAACTCGTTTTTTTTTTTTTTGAAAAATGGTTTTTTTACAGAAGGATATTTTGGTGGCATTATTTTATCTAGACTTCTAGACTATTTACACAGGGCAATTTAATTGCCTGTGGCATATCATAGGTTGAAGCAATAATAAAACTTACACCGTCAAAAAACACGATGCAAGTCATTGTTTTGTTTCAAGATTATTGTATGCCACAGGCGAGGAACTTGCATTGTGCAAACGTTGTCCGCAACTCCACGACAAAGCGAGTATTTTGCGTACGGAACTCGAGTTATGAACACGTTGTTTTTAAGCTTTTTTTAATTACAAAGTTGTTATAATGTGAAACTGAAAACTGGCCACTGGACCAAAGAGGTTGATTATCTATTTTAAAGCTGCTTTTTTTTTTACGGGATTCCAATGATGGAATATTTTCGCTAGAATTATAGTTTGGCTGGTGATAACGAGGAGGTCAATTTCAGGACGAAGTTGAATTATTAGTATGAAGAAGGTTGTGGGGAAAAATTGTGAAAACTCAAGACTATGAGACTTGAGAAAATATCGAAACATTATTTATTTCTGATATTTTTGTGGGCAGGCTTTTTTTTGCCCCGACAAGCTATCTAATCTACGTTCGCAATTCATTTGCCAAACATATGTAAAAAAACACGAGTTTTAGGAAAAACATCTGTATACACATAAGGTTTAGTTTGTGCTACAACTTCATATATTTTGACTTTTTCAACGGTACTAGTCACTCTAAAATCAACTTTATTTACACTTACATAAAGTTGATGTTTGTCTGAAGTTTGAAGTGGAAATCTCGTGCTTGTTTACATGTTTGGCAAATACATCGCGAATGCAGGTTAGGTCTAGAGATAAGATTATTTTTTTAAAGTGTTGATACTTTTAGTGATTACGATAGGTTTTAAAAAGAGTTCTAAACTCAAGTGCTTGTTTATCGAGATGTCCTCTCAAGAACTGAATTTTCGTTAATTAATTTATTATATAATTATGAATTATTCATGTTATAGTTATTGACAGTATTTTGTGAGATTAAGTTATTTAAGCGGATCGAATTTGCACCTTATCTTGTCAATATTCATGAATGTTGTCATTGTAAGCCATATGTAGTTCGATTCAAACTTAATGGCGGCTCGGAAGTTAGCCACTCGCTGCGCAGTAGCGCCCCCCTCACCCCGCTGACACATGAATTCGTTACTGCGCAGCGACTCGCCTCATGTTCCGAGCCGCCATTAAGTTTGAATCGGGCTGTACCAGTTGCCAATAAATACATTTTACAGTATTTAAATCGTCGTTGTAGGTATGTACATAGTAAAGCAAATCCCCGCTTTTTTAATGATTATGATTTGCCGCACCCTCTCCAAGAGTCGCATTGTGGCAATCTTAGACGTAATAATTTGTAGGGACACTGACCTTCACAATACATTATTGTGATGTATTGGAGGGCTGTGTATAAGGAGTTCGGGAGTATACTTCCGATGGTAACAGAAATAAGTCGACCGTCGACCCGTTCTTACAAAATCGTAGCTAAAATGCATCTTAGCTGTGTAGCGTGACACAAGCGGCTACTTATATTTTGAATAACCTTTGAGAATTCGGGCGTAAATAAATGTATTTTTAATTTATTGACTTGTACTGGCTGCAAGAAAGCAATATTAACCGTTTGACATGTGTAGGTTCTGCTATATTCGCCTTCGGCGTAAAGGCTCCCACAGACAGGCGCGACGCGATACTGGTAGAACAATTTCCGTTAAGTTTTCATAGAAATTGTCCACCATTCACGTCGCGCCTGTCTGCCTTAACTTATAACCGGTGATTTTATTGTGTACCTAGTCTTAAAATACAGTGATTACAGGTAGGAAACTTGTTTTGTGGTACGTCCATCTTTTGAACTTCCAAAATTAAATTTTGTTTTCGGGTATTCTCCCTCAACGTCGTTATTTTAAGGCTAGGCTGGGCCTAGTCATGATTTATCAATTAAAAGACAAAATGATTAGGATAAAAACGAATTGGTGTAATTCAATGTATAGTGTAAATAAAATGCTTTAAAATCAATATTTATTTGGATAGAATGAAATTGATCTTAATTCGATGAATAAAAATATTTTTAAAGCAAACGTAGCTTTCGTTTTGTTATTAAAACTTCCGGTCCCCTCCCGAAAACCTTCCATACGTGTTCATTTGTATCTTCAGATTTTGTCATGTATGAAGAAATGACAGCCACACCAGCCCCCCTAGCCAAGTCACAAACGATAAACGTAAACTCCTACTGAGAGTTAGATTTTCAACTTTATGTAATTGGATATAAAGTTGAAAATCTATTGAAGATTACATAGTGTTTTCGTTCGTTCCGGTCGCTAACGCTCAGTAGTCTTTAATAGATTTTCAACTTTATGCACTTAGGTATAAAGTTGAAAATCTATTGGCGATTACTAAGCGTTCACGTTTATCGTTTGCAACTTTGCTAGGGGGGCAGAACACCACAGCTCTGGTGTACAGAGCACACCATAACGTACCTACTTTGTGTAGTTGTCACGGCCTGAAGATCGATAGTAACCGCTGATTGAATGATTTGAATAATAATCGCTCCGGCCGTCGTTGATTGTATGGCCTTCACACAGCGCTATCCTGTATAATATTTTACGGTAGAAAGTTGGGATCCCTCGGATTCCCTCGTTCATACGGCTAAAACAAATGCCGTCTGAAACTGCCATACATGTGATCCCTAATTATACACTAAACTACCGTATCAACGCCGTGTGAACAGGGCCATACTCGTACAACCAAGCTTACGACCACTGACGGCCGGAGCGATTACTATTCAAAAATCATGTGCTTCGCTGATGATACTGTTATTATTTTTCATGGAGCTACTTGGAAAGAGACTGGATGCATCTGAAAAAGGGATGAGTATCATAGCAACATGGCTTTGGCTAGAGCAAAATATCTTTGAACTTGAAAAAAACCAATTTCTTGACCTTTCACGTCACTAGATTTAGTAGACCAAACATCGACATACTAAAAGTACACAACAGCAAATGCAATGGCTTAACAACAGCAGCCATCTCCGCTAGCGATTGCACCTGCAATGAAATTGTCAGAGTAAAATATTTTGGCGTCATAATTGATCAGAACCTGCATGTCGATTCCCGTAATCACTTCACCGTGAAAACATGTGAAGTGAGCGTGGAGTGAGCTGTCAGTGTCATCTCACCCTGTTGGAATGACAACTCACTTCACCTAAGTTTTCACGGTGAGATGGTTACAGAATAGCACTGCTGTCTTTCAAAGCACAAATTCGAACACTCCCAAGTCCATTTACATTGCGAAACTCTTACGAGTCAATGCTCCTAAGAACATATGTTTACAGGTTTACATTTCTGGAGTCCATAGCTGCACCTAGTACCATCTCATTGCATTAGTTAGATTAACCAAAGCTGCTATAATATTGATATTTATATACTCATTTTAATTGAACACTATTAATAATTCCATCCTAATTCTTTCTATTTTATTTTGTATAATTCTATTTAACTTGTATAATTCGATTTAATTTTGTATAATTGCGTGTATGTGTATGTTTTGTCTTGTTTTAATTTCATGATTGTCACTTATTAGCCTATAACTTGTATGTTTGGTATCTTACTACTGTCAGTGCAAGTTGGTGATTAATAAATAAATTAATTAATTTCTCTATGCCAATCGTCCTCAAGGTACTTCTGGGTAAGCCAAGGCGTTTCTCTACGGACGAACTATACACGGAATCTGGGGTTTTACGCGTACGTCAGCTGTTCATCCTAGGGTCACTTCTAAACCTCATAAAAGTCAACACAAAACGCTCTAGCTGCAGTAAAAGGTGTAGGAAAATAGCTGAAAGTATCCCCCTTACAAAAACAAAAACCCTCTGTGCGACCCGGTTTTCGTTGTATTTAGCCATACGGGTTTTTAATACCAAAACGTTCACTGTACCGAACAACTACTCTGAGGCCAAAACTAAACTAAAAGAATGGTTGCTGGGCCGAAAGCTTACTTTGCAGCACATATTAATACACACTCTGAAAGAATACATACCCGCACTCATGGTATAATAACATACTTCGGCAAAGTAAGTTATTATACCATGCCCGCACTTACACCACACACTCAACTGTTTTTGTATTTCTATGTAATTTATTTTTCACTTCTCATGCTCTGAAAGTGCTTATTTGTGCAGGATAAAGGCTGCACAAAATCGAATTTTGTGCACAAGTGCATTAACGTATCTACTCATAAATGTATCTATATTAAGGCAA
The DNA here is from genome assembly GCA_963853775.1 of Xanthia togata. NCBI lineage: Eukaryota > Metazoa > Arthropoda > Insecta > Lepidoptera > Noctuidae > Xanthia > Xanthia togata. Next base: position 3,582,357 of record OY970801.1, read on the forward strand.
AGAAAATGAGCCATACAGCCAAACACAATAAGAAGTTCATAGATACAATTTGTTATTTAATAATATTTACTTTAATTGATTTACCATGTGTTTTTTAAGTCATAAAATATATTAAAATTTAAATTCAAGTACGGTAGGTTATTTAATTTTTAGAAAATTATTATTAAAAACTTAATTTAATAGTAGGCTGTATAGGTCTGCAGCCCAAACCTAATATCAATGTCGTAAGATTTAAAACAATTTCCTTCAGTATTCAAAACTTTACTAATTTTACTTCGAATTTTAATTTATTTTATTTCCTCGCAATTGAAGTGAAAAGCAGTTTATAACTCGTCCACCAAACCATTTTAAAAATGGTTAGTTTTGTGCACTTGTTGTAAAATCTACTATTATAATTATAGTAATATTATAATGAACTATGAATAATAATATTGCGCTAGCAGAACACCTTTTTTTTAAATTAGCTGCGGTATTTAGTCGAGACAAATGTAGAGGGGGGACTTGTATTCTGACTAATAAGATGTTTAACACCAAAACATTGAGTATTCTTTCAAATCTAGCTACGAAATTTTATTTTGAATGCTGTGGCGTAGAGATTATTGGTTTGAGCTTGATAGTTGTTAATATTTATAGAATACCTGATCAGAGAAAGGCACAAATGAGTATCTTTCTTCATAAATTTGACATGTTGTTAAATTACTTGACAGACCAATACAAAAGAAAGAAAATAATAATTTGTGGTGATTGGAATATCGACATTTTAAAACATAGCTGTGCAGCGAAGGAACTGTTAAGCATACTTCATAACTATAATTTTGAAGCTCACATAAAATCACCAACACGGGCGAACTCTTGCATTGATCAAATCGCCAGTAACGTTAAGAATGTTCAGGCAGAAATTCATCACCTCGGCCTGTCAGATCACGAAACAGCACAAACGATTACTATAAAAGCGAAAAAACACAAAACAATATCTTATTGGTCTGAATTGAAGCGTGACTACTGTTCGGATAATGTCGTTAAATTTTGCGAATGTATGTCGTCTCTTTCATTTTTGGAAACGCGTAACTCTGACTCTGTATCAGAAGCTTTTAATTCATTTTATGGAACATTTACTTTATTTTACGATCTGTGCTTTCCGGTAATTAAGGTTAAAGTTAATAATAAACCAGTCACACAAAACTGGATAACGAAAGGCATTAAAAAGTCTAGTCAAACGAAACGTCGGCTATATCAAAAATTCATAAGTAGTAAAACTAATAAAAAACACAATGAGGAAAACTATAAACTTTATACTCGTGTGTTTAAACGATGTGCACAGAAAGCACATAAAATTGTGATGACAGGGCGAATACAAAAGCACAAAAATAAATGTAAAGCTACTTGGAATGCTATTTCCTCAACTATAAGTACTAATGACCTATTTAAAAATGACATTGACGAATTAAAATTAAATAATGTGACATATAACAATCCATTAGACATCTGTAATTTATTTAATAACCATTTTATTAATTTGACATCCAATCAGCCAACTAATTCTAATAATGTTAAGCTAAATCAAAATAACAAAAATTTAAATACTATTTTCTTGAACCCTGTAGACGCGATAGAAGTATATAAAATCATTATGTCCCTAAATAATAGCAAGACTAGTGGATATGACGGCATTGCCACGCAAGTTTTGAAAGCGTGTGCTACTTGGATATGTCATCCAATAGCGCATATAATAAATTTATCGTTCTCGGAAGGTGTATTTCCTGAGCAGTTAAAAATGTCTATCGTGAAACCACTTTTTAAAGCGGGAAACAAGTCAGACCCTAATAACTATCGTCCTATCACCATAGTACCTATTATGTCTAAAGTTTTTGAAAAAGCAATGCTTATCAGGTTAAATAATTTTCTCTATACACATAAAATATTATGCAAAGAGCAATTTGGTTTCCGTAAGGGTAGTTCAACTGCTCTTGCAATCTTTAACTTAATTAAACTTGTAACAGAAAGCATAAACAATGGCAATCCACCGGTGTGTCTCTTCTTAGATATGAGCAAGGCCTTTGATTTTGTGAATCATTCGAAGCTCTTAAACAAATTGGACTTCTACGGCATAAGAGGAAAAGCTCATGAATGGTTAGCTAGCTATCTAAGAAACAGGAAACAGTGTACCGAGATATCCAAAGTAGTAAAGAAAAATTACAAAACTTATACCAAAGAGATTTTTACTTCAATAGCAATAATAAATAAGTGTGGTGTGCCTCAGGGTAGCATTCTCGGTCCTTTACTTTTTTTGCTATATATAAATGATCTTCCGGAGGCCATTTTGCAGAAATGTATCCTATTTGCAGATGATACTACAGTTATTATAAAATGTCACGACAAAAAAGATTACAAATCAGTCACCGAAAAGACCCTATCAGATATAATAAGCTGGATGGAAAGTAATAATTTGAATATTAACATTAGTAAGACGAAATCAATACAATGTAACTCCTATAATACCAAACAATTACCTTTGGACATTAATTGCAAAGATGAAAAAGTACATCAAGTGGATGAATTAAAATTTTTAGGACTTATTGTAGATAAACATCTAAATTGGAAATGCCATGTGGAACATATTTGTCAGAAACTTGATAGGTTTGTGTTTGCGTTGAAAAAGTTAAGGCAAAATGTATCTGTAGAAGCTGCTCTTTCGGCTTATCACGGCTATGTGTCATCTGTCCTAAGCTATGGACTTATAATGTGGGGCAACTCTACCGATTCTGACAGAGTTTTCAAGCTTCAAAAACGTTGCATCCGGGTTATAAACAAAGCATGGTTCTTAGATAGTTGTAAACCTCTCTTTAAAAAATTTAACATTCTTCCACTTCCCTGTATGTACATAAGAGATATCTGCGTTTTTACCAAGAATCACTCGCATTATTTTAAGCAACGTAGTGAGGTTCTACCAAGACAAAAAAGGGCTAAGTTTCACAACTTATTGTATTGTATCAGCCACCTAGTCATAAAGATATTTATAAAAAAAATGTGTCTAATATGTGCATACTGATTTATAATGACATTCCAAATGATTTAAAATTGTTGCAGGGTAATCTATTTAAAAAAAAATTGACCGATTGGCTACAAGAGAGCTGTTTCTATAGCATTAAGGAATTTATGGAATTTAAAAATTAATGTTAGGTATGTACTATTGAATGAAAATGAAATTGAGTTTAGAATAATTGTAATAAAATTAATTGCATGATAATAATTACATAAATAGACGTAAGTAAATAATTTGCACGCTTGCTTGCAGGCAGAATACAATGACTTTTAGGACATAAGATCTTTCCTTGAATTGGTATGTATTTTCTAGCAAATAAACATTTTTGATTTGATTTGATTTGATTTGATTTAAATTGTTAACTATGAGTAAGGTTTGGCTGACCAAAATACAGACTGTGCCTAGTTTGGGACCCGCTGTCTAATTTTCTAAGTCTTCTGCTAGTGAGAATTTCACACCATGCTAGGTTGTATATTTAAGAACTTTTGAATGAATGAATTTGAAATCAAATCGTTCAAAAACATTATTGGCGTCCTCGATAAGGCTAAATTTACAAAAATAAAAGAACAAAGTCCGCCTCCTTAACAGTTTAATAAGTAAATTCATTCGTATAACTAAATACAGTAATCACTACAATAAACCCGATCGTATCCAAAACAAATATTATGCTACAAATTAACATCGAAAGGTTACAAGTCATACTGCTAGCAGTGTAACCCAATCCTAAAGAAAAGGTTAAAAGTAAAATAAAATTAAATGTGATTTCAAAGCTTTGATTTAAAATGCACACGTAAAATTAAAGCTTAAGAGAAATTACTCATAACCTTGTTACAAATAAAGATAGAACTTAAAAGTTAAATTGTTTAGATTTTCTTTGAAATAAGTATCACTGGCCCTATTTCGGCTGACGTCATTTTATTATAACTTTAAGCCTGCACTCCACTACTCGCGAAGTTAAAGGAATACGAGAGTTTAGAAGGGCACTACGCTTCGCTTCGTGCAACCTCCGCTCGCCTCGGGCGACTTCCAATCGTTATCGCCTTTGCGCCCGAGTCAAAGGACTCGAATCGTCCTGTAGTTTTTCGCACGAGTGTGTAATCACGTACTTCGGACTTCGGCCAACTTCGACAAGTAGTTCGTCGAAGCAACTTCGCGAGTAGTGTAGTGGGGGTTTTAGGTTACACTGCAAGCAATAATTGTTAAAATACCTAACACACAATGAAACAAGTGGACGAACACAGCCGTACTGACCATGACACATACTTACACATAGAGAGGAATGATTTAGTCCATCGATCAGAACAAAATTGATTTACAAACACAGATTTCTTTATAAAGTGATATTCATGAGTTCTACAATAATTAGAAATATGAAAACTAAACTACAGTATCCAATATTGAAGGGTCGACGCACATCCGTCAAAGTGTTGCGAAGCAAGCGTAAAGAAATAGCAACATTGTGTACGTTGAAATAAAGTCGAAACTTACTATTCCGACAGCAGCGTGGAAGCGGACAAAGGCGAAAGGCACACGGTCAAGTTATTTTCAACTGTATTTCAATGTACGCAATGCCGATATTTTATTGGCAGTAAATTGCCTTTGGCAGGTGTAAGTCGGCCCTATGAAACATCTGACAAAAAGAGATTAGCTGATCAGATATTATTATTGATTAGTTGCTATGTACTATAGTTTACTTGGTGAAGAGATCTATGGGGTGGCTAGCAACAACTTACAGTTTGATCAGAATATACACTAACTAAAATAATGCACTTTCAAATAGAATGCTGTATTTTATAAATGGATGCTTACATGAATGTCCTAGCTAAGTTATTTATATTCCTTAATTGTAACGTCTCGTTAATTTTCTCTTGCGCTTCCAGAGCCATGAAAATTATTCGATTACAATGTTATACTTTTTCGCTTCAAGTGGGGCACACATTAAAATACAAAATTATTTATACTTTAAATCAAAACTGAATTGCACAATTCAAAGGCAACATACAATTGATTTTAATTCATGGCAACATCAAGATAACTTTAATCCGTTCTGTACGCAGTTATTAGTATTCACTGGGTACTATCCCAGCCATAAATATAACACATTGAAAGTTTGAAAGACACTGACAGATATTCAGTCTCTCCATGTAAAATACTGGTATTCAGCTGCATCCGGTTAGAAAGGAAGCCGACCCTAACATAGTTGTCACACTGATTTATTACTTGTTAATTTATTTGGAAAATCATATACTTTTACAATGTTTGTGTGAGCACCATGTATCCATCATATTAAAAAAATTGGCGATATTTTTTTTTCTTATTTCCAGATAATTACCGCATAAATAGACTCAGTATGATTCTTAACAACACCCTCATGGATCATATAAGGTTATTGTTACACGCTGTATAATTAATGTAAACAAAATATTGTAAAACATTTTGCAGTGTCTTGCCCATTTTTTTCCATAATTAAACTACATTTTGGAAGGAGCAACTAGAATCAATTCTATTATTTTGTAAATTTTGACGTTCAAAAGTGCCTTTTAAGTGCCTATTTGAAATTATTTGACTTTGTCGGCTATGCAAATAATGATGTCTTTGAACATTTGCTAAAACTCAGTATTCCATATTTACGTCCAGATACTGTATTTCATTGTACAATATCATAAAATCTACTCTACCTACCACATACCTATGTAAGCATCCACTTAAGACCATTTCTGGTCACCTCACATGTTCTCAAACTGTCCGTCCTTGTCTAACAACAGGATGTTAGGGTTTTCCTTCTCAAATTCCGTGGGTTTCCTCAGTCGTTGCTGATCAGTCCACTCGCCTTCCCCTATCCCCCACTCTCCCACCTTCTCTCCTATTACGTCGATCTCATCTTTAGCTCGCTGCTTCTCCACCTGTAAAGAAATATTGTATATTTTAGGAGTTATAAAGTTGGAGGAGTAAGTTCAATAAACATGGTTGGTGTGATGAAAACTACGGGATTTTCTAAGTTAAGCTGCTTGATGCAAATCTTGAGAATAACGGTTAGTTAATTCTGATTGGTCCAATTAATTATATTCAACAGACAGTTCCCATAAAATAGAAGAAATCTGAGAACATTGATTATAAAAAGTGGAAGCATAAGCTAAGCCGTAACAACAGATCTAGAAGAAGTCCACCGAATCCTCGCCACCGGTTACTAGCTATTTCTAGTAATATGACAAACTAAACCAGTCAGACTGAAATGTTTGTGGCAACACTGATTGGACAGACTTCCTCTAGAACATGCTAGTCTAAGATGAATGGCAGTGGTCCATGGGAATGAGCGGTGTATAATAATCTCGCGGACCTGTTACCTCCGTGTCGTGTTTAGCGAATTTGTCGAACATGTTCGCGTATAACTGCTTTTCCTTCTGCTTCTGTTTCGCGATCGTAGACTTGCAGACGATGATCTGGTTGGCCGCAGCCTGCGGATCAAATGGATTAGATTGTATTATTGTAAGTTTTAAAATGACGAGTTAAACAAAAACAAATATTTATAAAATTCCAACTGATACATATTTAAAACGCTAAAATGTGTAATGCCTTTAATTGCTTTAAGTTTGAGTGTGAGAAAAACAGTATAACTGTTTTTTTTTTCATGTCTACCAGATGGTAACAAATTATAAATACTAGTACAGTTAGCAAATGGTTTGATCACAAGATACAACTTTTTTGGTGACATCTGCAAACAATATATATTATGACCAAAAATATTGATAAACTAACTAAATTAACTCACCTTATTCTGTGGTTCAGCCTCAACAATCTTCTCGAAGTCCTTCAAAGCCTGTTCAGCTTCCCCAAGCCCCAACAGAGCCTGACCTTTCCTAAACAGTCCCTTGACATTGTTCTCGTCAAACTTCAGGGCTTTGATCGCGTGTTCCTTGGCCTCAAAGTAGTGGGCTGGTGTGACCTTCAGGTAGACCAGGGATAAGTTCAGATGGGCTGATAATAGGAGTTCCTTAGCTTGGTCCCGGTTTTCTTCAGTTTCACTTGTGTCTTCAGGCAGGTCTGGAAAAATTTAACAAGTATTTAAAATTAATTTCTACACACTGCTGCTTGTCAGTTAAACTGTGGAGTAACGGAACCACACTAGGCAACACCGCGGCAAAACAGCGCGAAGATGGTGGAACGGGCTTGACTCCTACTGAAAGGACTAGCTGGCATTAGTAACAGACAGAAGTGAGTTCTAAAGGGAGTGGGAGGCTAGACTGATAGAAAGATAGACTACGCTATCGAGCGCATGTACGCCGCGCCGCGTCTTCGTAACGCCGCTCATTTCTCGTGCGTAAATTGAGTTAGTGTATGAAGCGCCGAAAAAATGCCACAATTCCGTAATAAGTCGGAACTCAATACGGCTTCGTAGTCCTTTTAGAGACATAAGAAATTACACTGTTGTGCGAAACCACGTATGAAAACGTGCAGAGGCATGCGTGGGCGTAAATGGATTCCATTTTGGACAGATGTTGAGATTAATGTAAGTAGATCATTCAATCAGCGTAAATATAACCGGTATTTTTTTATTTAACTACATAAAATTGTGATTAACTTTTTAAATACGCCAAAAATACCTACCCAATGGTTTGGTTACTTTTTTCGTTTCTTTTGTTGTCGAATCAAATTTACATTTAAAGTCGTCACGCATTATTAATCTTTTTAAATAGTTCCCTGAGAGATTCGCGACGACGTACATTATAAATGGCTCTGACCGCTCTCTTTTGTAAAATATAGATGGATTCAATGTCAGCAGCCCGACCCCACACTAAAATGTCATATGACATAATACTGTGCAAGTAGCTAAAATAGACCAAACGCGCGGTTTCTACATCTGTTAACTGTCTCGTTATATGAGGTCCCCATTGTAATTTCTCGTCTAGCGTGATTCCTACGAAAACCGTTTGATTAATAAATTTCAGTTTTTCTCCATTCGATGTCACATTCGCTACTTCTAACAGTAGGTAATACCGCCAAAATCCCACCGTGCCCATTTGGGCACGGCAAACTAGCACTAAAAATCAAATGCCATTGGTTTTGTTTTTTAATTTATTACCAAATTATTTACCGTAAACCAATCTTGGACCTGAACAAAACCGACGATCACAAAATCTTGACGACGTGAGTAGCTCTCACGTCGTCAAGATTTTGTGACTGTTGGTTTATTTTAAAGATCAATGATGTGTCATCTGGAAATAACACCGTCTTCGGTTGATTTTAAAGTAATTGGGGTAAATCATTAATATAAACTAAAAAGAGGAATGGACCCAATATCGAACCATGAGGAACGCCCATTACAATTTTGGTACAGAAAGCTTGCGTGGTGGTCCTATATGAATTTTATTAACTTTGCTTTGGGTAGTTTTTGAGTTACCTTTAATAATAACTAAAATGAATAAAAAAAACTATTTCCGAAGTTGGTGACAAAAAACGAAAATTCAAAACCAAAGACATAGACAAGACTTCCGAAATTATTTTTCACTTTGTAGTTTTTTTTTTCTATTTGCACCAGCTTTTCTCACTATAAAACAAAAAACACAGACACAAACTCACCTTCAATTAACGTAACAACCCTCTTGTACATTTTTATAGCGAGCTGGAACTTGCTTCCCTTGAAGTAATTAGTTCCCTTCTCCTTGAACATCTGAGCTTGTTCTATCTTCTCTACATTATCCATGGACCAAGACTCTTTGGTTTTCTCGAAACTGTTCAACTTCACTATGTATTCAACTGGAGAGTTAGGTGGTACTCCTAGTTCTGCATTTCCTTCAGATTTGAAGGCGTATTTCGGCTGGATGGATAGCCGGGACTTTTCTCCTTGACCAAACTTTTCTAGAGCTCTCTCAATGCCCTCGCACACCTTGTGTTCGCTTCCCTCTCCCAGTGGGAATGTGAGTGTTCTTGTGTCGAAGACTTTGCCGTCGGCTTGCAGTCTGCCTTCCAATTCGACTGTTGAAGAAATTATTGTTTTATGTAAGTAATTGAATTAACTGACACCTGTTTAAAATTAGTTAATTATCCCTTATTTACCAATGTAGTTGTGGCAAACCACGAGCACGAGTTATGCGACTTTCGTATTATTCGTGAAAAGCTAAAGTGTGACATGTAAAATTCAGTTACTTAGCCGTGTGTTCACCAACTTCACCAACATTAAAATTAACTGATTAAATTTTTTATCATTTCTTATTTAAAGTTAACTTAGGAAATTTTACATAAACCAACTGTTTAAATTACCTGTGTTCACCTACATTCAAACCGGTCGTGGTTTGAATTCAAAAGTCATTTATTCAAACTAGGCTGAGAATCAGCACTTTTCGAACGTCAAAATTACATAAGACAGTCATGTAGGTAAACACAGGTAATTTAAACAATACTCAATACTTTATTGCATTCCATAATGTTAAATAAAACAGTTGGTATGTTAAACACAATCAATTATGGACCCTGTCGGGCACAGCAAAGTTAAATTAATTGGTAATAGGAGAGAGGACGAAGGCGCTTTTTTGTTTTTAAAAAGTGAAGAAATATTAAATTAAATTAGTAAAAGGCCTTTTTTGGTATTTACATTTTATACATAAACAGTCAGTAGGTAGGTAAATACAGGCCTTTACAGGTATTTTTACTGTATTAAATTATAATATTCCATATCAAATTTCTAGCTGGTTGTCACTGCATTCACAACTACATTTCATTATCATAATTTATTATGTATCGCTTTTCATTCTATTCAGACCGGCAATTGTAAACGCAACAATAAAATATCTTGTTACAGCAGTGAAGTGAAATGCACCTTTTGTATTATTTTTAGAGTCGAAAGCAAACCTACCTGTAAATGGGAATAAAATGAATGCGAGAGAAAGCAGTGCAAAGTTAGTAGGATTTTGTACCTCATTTGTGTTATGGTTCTATTTTCTATTTCTATAGTGTAACCAACTGCTTCTTTTTTGCTAAACATGATTAGGATTACACTGCTCGACAAATTTTTATACGAAAATAGGAACAATAAAAAAACTATGGGTGAAACCAAAAGCATGTTATGGTCTTTCTGATTATCTTCGTAAGTAATAGCGTGACTATTATGAACATAGTAGGTACCTGTGACTAGGCGACAAAAGGTATTTACAAAGTAGATGTGAGTGGAAACGCCACGGAGCACATGTCACCTTATTGGTGATGTTCTTCAGAAAGGTTAGGTGCATAGTAATCGCAACTTGCGTTCGTGTATTACCACCACCACCATGTGAGGATCGTAGCAAATGTCGTTCTGTAGTGTCTGCCTACTCTATCCCCATGGGAAAATGTATTATGTATGTATGAACCTGTGACCATAGCGCCGTCATTGGGTGCGTCGGTTCCGGTACCCTGCTCGATGATGTGACGCAAGATGCCCTTGTTCTTGCTAGGAGACAGGTCTTCCACCTTCCAGTCTATCATCTCGACCTAAACAAGTCAAACAAGTCAATGTAGATATTGTCTTAAATATGCCTTTCAGGATCTTACTTTTTATTAATATTTGAATACATAAAAATACAAATGAACACAGTTATCAACAACTCAATAAAAGAATTTCATAATTGACTAGCTTTTGCCCGCAGCTTCGCCTATGTGGTGGTCCGAACTTATGCCACAAGAACTTAAGACTGGAGGAAAAAGTATCCTGTCCTAACCCAGGTCATGATCCATCCATGTGCATAAAAATCTGTTAATGCGTGAAAGTTATCCGACAGACTGTTACTGGTGTCGATTCCCTTGTTCACAAACTGAACTAAATTTAAGTTCAGTGCATCTTTTTCTTTCTATTTAATTAAGAAAAGGACAGAAGATACATTTTAGTTTAGTCCTGTCAAATTAATCAGCCCCTGACACTAATCCATACAAGTTTAGACGTGATAAAAATCTTGCCCACAGAAATTACGTCAGGCGCTGATTAATTTGACAGGACTAAACTAAAATTTATCCTCTGTCCTTTTCTTAATGAAATAGAAAGAAAAAGATGCACTAAACTTAAATTTAGTTAAGTTTGTGAACAACAGAATCGGCACCATTTTCTCATTTATAATATTATTAAGGATGAGTTCACCGTTACCTAAAAGAGAAATTATTAAAATTTGTAAATATTAATTAAGGAAAGACATCAAAGGTTACATAATAATATATTCAAGGAAATTTCTGCTATAAAGTGATGAACTAAAGTCAATAACTATTCATATGTGCTCAGTGCTTTTAGTGTTTATTATAATTTTGGCAAAAAATTGGGTCACAACTGATATAATTATTGTATTGAGTTAAAAACCTAGCAATGCAATGTGTAAATGAATTGTAGTGTTGTGTCAATTAAAAGGCTTTAGAAACCTGAAACATTTCAGTTATTCAGTGTTCTTTCAATGTGCCGAACTGTGGCCACCAGAACATAACTTTATTTATTAATTTCCTAGCTAAATAGATAACAATTTCAGGATATTGTGGTGAAAAGGGGAGTGGTGAGTAAAACCACATTTCCTGTGAGAATTTATATCACGTAATATATACAAAATTGTGATTCTAATTCAGGGTAGGTATATAATATAGTTACTTTAAACACAGTCTAACAAGTTCTTATTAGAAAATTTAAAATTCAACATGCTAAACTTTACGGCCACACTCAGTATTGGCTTTAGATTTTTAGACCTCCAACAAGAGACTTATCTCCCATATACATATAAATTGTTTGTAGGCCTCATGGGTTGATGATTATTTTTATGTTAGCTCACCTCAAACTGCAGTGTGGAGTTAGGTGGGATCTTGGGTGGACTGCCAGCAGCACCGTAAGCATACAATGGAGCACAGGTCAAGACGCACACCTCCCCCTTCTTCATCGTTGCCACTCCAACATCCCATGCTTTAATTACAGAGCCTGAGAAAATGTGAAATGTGTTGTACTACAGTAAAAAATGCCATTTGATGTAATTGAAGACAGCCAAAATAACATTAGAATTATTTTGCCTTTATTTATCCCTTTTTCATTAAGTACCTAGTAATAATAACTTTTGATTTTTTTCAGGGTCATCTTCGGGGTTATTGATGAGGATACAATGACTCAACATTAAATTTGAAAAACATCTATGCAAAAATTGGGTTGGTGGGTCGTCTTAGGGGCGGAGGGCGGTTTTCAGCTGGTTCTTAATATTTCAATGTTTGACTTAGTGCAATTTTTTTTTTACCAAAAGGCGCTCATAATAAATTTGTTTGATAGATTCAGTAACTAACATATAATGACAAAATTATTTAAAGGGGTTGAAACTACTTTATTGTTCAAGAACACGTTTACTAGTGCACTCTAATAATAGACTACTAGGTTAGAGATAAATCGATCAAGGCACCTAAACAAGAGGTCAAGAACTAAACCATTATTGCATAAAATATTACCTTTTCCCAAATTGAACTCGAATGGCTCGTTTCTGTCTCTGCTGGAGTCGAACTTGGTGCCATCAAGAAGTGTTCCTGTGTAATGCACCGTGACCTGACATCCAGGGTTGGGAGTATCGGTCCCTGTACCCTCCTTGATGATCCTCTTCAACACACCGCGGTCACCGGTCTTTGTGATATCTACGCCTTCGTCGACAGTCATGTCGGATGATTTTACTTTATTATTAGAATGAAAACTGCAACGCAACCAACGTGTACGTTGCTAGGACAAATTTTATGTAAATTGATTATTTTTTCTCGATAACTCTGCAGCAGAATGAGTCGCGCGCCGCCGGTCAATCTTTTTGAATGAATTGCGCACCACAGATAAAACACGAGGAAGCGTGGTTTTTGGAATTTTCTAGATTGACTGTGTATGTCTATCTCTTTCGTTTGTCATAAATAGACAGCGATGATTTTTTTTTTCTAAACTTTAATTATGCATTTAGCCGAATAAAACTAATTGTATTTTAGCGAACCTTTAATCAGAAATAAAAACCCTTCCTCCTGTACTTCAGTTTCCTTTACTTTTATTATCTGTAGTCGTCTCCGTTTCTTGTTACGCATACAAAGTTGACAAAAATTTAAGTTACGTAAATATACCCCCTGTATATAATTGTAGTCTAAGGAGACCCCAAACTACCCTACAATATGACTCTGACAGAAGGTACCACAAATCACAGCATTTGTCTACGAAAAATCTTAAGATGAAAATATTCATAAAAGTACATGGATGCAGTTGCTAAGTTGCTAGCAACTGCTGCCAGTGGGCTCTGTACCACCTAAAATAGGGCATTGTCATTTGTTTAGTTTCTAGACTTTTTGGGGTTTATTTAAACATTGCTGTTAGGTGACATTCAAATGTCAAAAATGTATGGTACAGTCATTAATCATTACAATTAGATGCAACGTTTATATATAAACCACTATCAGAGTTCTAATGAAACAGGGAAATAATCTACCAAAGATTCATATTTACAATTAATTTATTAAGAGGTTTCAGTCTTTAGAAGTTAGTTTTACTGATAATGTAAGTACCTGAAGTTAAACATGACAATTAAAAACCTAGACTGTTAAATTTTAAGCATCATGTGTGTTATCTTGCATTTTAAAGTGACTATACTTATTATAATGGTATTTATTTTACAGATAATAATAATAATATGTACACCTGAATAAATACAAGCTGCCCTCGCTTCACCTACTTGTTACAAGTAATGTAAATTATAGCAGAAGAATTAAATTGTTGTTTTTATCAAGTTCTAGAGTTATCCAGACTTCATATCAGCACTTTTACATTTAAGTATTTATTTATTACAACTATATAGAACAAAATCTACTAACAATTGTTAGGGCATTTAGTGACAAAATATCTGTAAAACTTTGCTGAACTTTGTGATAACAGTTTATGGACTGGGTCATTTTTCCACTCATCTGAACCATCACAACAATCACAAATGCCATCATTTACTTGACTTGATGGTATTTTGTTGACAATCACTGGCCTGCTTCTATACTGTGTCTCGCAATAAAAGGTTCCATTCACACATGCACTTGTGCTAGGCTCATCAGTTCCATCCTCACAATCACAGTACTCGTCATTCACCTGCTCGAAAGGTATTCCTTGGTCAGATTTCAAACAAGTGAATTCGTTCTTATGATTTGGTCTGTATTTCGACATATCAGAGTACAATACACCATGAATTATTCCATTTGAGTTTATAAACTTATCAGCTTCAGAACGTAAGTGTGTGTAGGTTTCCACTTTCACATGATCTAGTTCCAAATCCAGCACTGGTGCAACCCTGCTATTATTGCCGGCTTCCGACGTTATAGCCAAGAAAAAATACAGTTGATATAGTATGAAACTTATGACCATACACATAGTTAGGATTATTATGTTCTTCTTCTTTTTAATTCCCATTATGCTGCTCATTCAGATACACGCCAAGTCACTGCACTCTTGTTTCAGTTTTTATGTAATTTACCAAATAAATAAACACGGAACTCCAAGTCAGAAACCAGTGAACATTTTCCTACATTACAAACGTTATCGCAAAAATCATCCATAGCGCAGCCTCCTATATTTTATCCTTATCTTTTCAGATCGGAAAGGTGTGATAGAAACAGTAACTAATGCAATCTAACAGCAAGTCTGCAAAAGACATGGAATGTACAGGAAGACTGCTGTGCTGTGATGTGAAACGAATGTCATGCAGGCATTCACGTTCCTATTCACATGATGCTATTGAGATTCCTGATAGGGCTTCATGAGTTTTTTACAGAAAATCAAAACTCATTAAATCTGTGTACTAGACTGACTATTTAGCTTGCTTCTTAGTTCTTTTTTACTTTTCAAACTTGGATTATTGGAAAAAGGGACTGCTTACCATTTTAAGCAAACAAACTTTTTCTAAAGGCCAGATGAATTTATCGTGAAAAGGTTTTTTTAAAACAACCCAACATCACCGTCATTCAGTAAAATGTCAATCAAAATTGACAATTTGACATGTTTGATGTTAAATTACGTCACAAACGGGTAAATAAAAAGTGCTTTTATTGATGAAGAATTTTATTTTGAGCAGTAAAAAATTTTGCAAATAAACTAATCTTTACTTGTGATTTGAATGTCGTAAATTATAAGAAACTCATTATGGATTTCTTGACGGTGGACCGTCAAGTATCGTCCTCCTCCGATATAAAGGGGGACAAATCTGAGCCTAATGAAGATCTTGAGGTAGATTCTTATTGGTTTTATAAATGTATTTGTAGCTTTTTGTAGTGTATATTTTTAGCAGTGTTTCCTCTAGAAGCTAGGCCTTAAAGTTTTAAAGTTGAGTCTCTCAAACTAACAGCTGCTTGTTCAATAAAAAATGCATTGTTTCATACTGTTGGAATGTTTGTGTATAGGATTTGATCGATTCATTGTATCCACTTGTTTAATAAAATTGAAATTTATTTACAACCATAAAAGACGGCTTGATGAGTAAAAAGATTATTATTTAGTCAGGAATCATTGATTTGAAAGTGTCAGTGTATTTTAGTGTGCATTATCTACTATAATTACTATGGACTAATTACTTGAAGCAATTCTAAGGCAGAACAATGTCTGCTAAGTTTAGTCATATTTATAGTATCACTTTAACCCAGATTAATTGCATGGTATCACATTGAAAACCATGCTAACTAGCTTCAACTTTCTGACTAACTGACTCTTTGACAATTCAAAAGTGCCTGTAAAGGGTTTAATTGAAATAAATGCTTTGAGTTTGATGCAGCAAACATGTTGAAACTAGAATTTTAAGGAACCACATTGCTTTCAATTACTTTTCCAAGCATTCCTTGTAATGTTTTATATACAAAAATATTTAGTGAATGGAGGATACAATACACACTGTTTTTTTTGTTAAATGATCTACTTAATTAAATTATTTAATTCATTTACCGAAAGACAATCCACGGCTTTAACCGCTGGATCTATACTTCATAGGTTTAGGTAGTTTCCACTTTTATGGATGTATGTTAAACTTTATCATTTGTTCTTAAACTAATCTTCATAGATGTAACAAAAATAATATAAATCTTACAAAAAAAGTGTGCTCAAGTCACAATTTTTTAGTTAGATTTATATTATTTTGTTATCTGTCCATTGCAAAGAGCTCAAAATCTAAACATCAACGAATTATAACATTGCTAAACTGAAGGGTACAATTGTAACGTAGCATGAGAACTGAAGTGAGAGGTATCACATTTAGTCGGTTACTGGACTGCTGTCTCGTCACATGGTTTTTTTTGGTTTACCTTTAATTCACTACCTAAACATGGAGTATAGAAGCATGCAGTATGACAAAAGAGAGCACTAAGAACGGATTTTTGAAAATTAGTCCTCTGAAAGGGTTAAATAGTATATTAATAAATTCCAAAATAACCTCAGGCATTACAAAATATATGTAAATAACCTGCAATAATTTTTAGGTGGACAATTCAAAGAGTGTGCTACTAAAGATAGCAACACTTTATGCTGAGCAATTGATGAGTGACCTGATCCTGGAGGTTGGAGGTCATGGGTACCCTGCACATCGGCTAATATTGTGTGCTAGCAGTGAAGTGTTTCAGGTATCAAATAACTTAATGTAATCATGTCAATATCCCAATTTATTTGGAATTGGTACAACATGTTTTTGTTTCGTCTATACTTTTCTATTAGTGATCATTTTGGTAGTCCCTCTCTAGCCATACTATCATGGATGTAGTTTGAATTAGGTTGAATAATAATTAGAAAATGATGGAGCTCCACACTGTAGATTCCAAATTATATTAGTTTTGAGCAGAATTCACACTGTTATCTAGCAGATATCTAGTTCTGCTAGGATTAATGCCAACATTGTATTACTTTCTCTTAAAATTCATAGATTAGTTGCACTGCACTAAAAACTCCAATTACAGTGGAGGCCTATATCATGTACATAGCTACTGCCAGCAACTTCTAAAAATATATTTTCGAATCACATCAGACTATATTCATACAAACTCGAAATTTTACCCATTTATAATATTCTTAAAAATATTGAATAATTTGGAATATAATAAATAAAAAAAAACAATCTGCATGCTTTTCGATCAACAAGCAATATTAATGAATTGTTCGATTTTTTGCAGGTCATGTTGATGAACCGTGAGTGGAGTGAATGGAGGGAGAGCCGCATTGTGTTGCAGGAGACTCCCACAGCAGCCTCAGTGTTCCCACACTTCCTAAAGTAAGTAGACTGGAGAAGTATGCAATATCAAATGAAACTGAGCTCATGATAATTTACAAGTATACCATCATTAAGCTCTGGACAAACTGAGGCGAATCCCGCGTGGGGTCGGGACGTAAGTCAAAGAAAAAAAAAAAAAAAAAAACCCCTTCGAAAAGGTAGTTTTCGTATGGAGAAGAATGGGCAAGAAATTTCACCGTTACTCTTTTAAAAGATGTCCATCCGTGATTCGCTCGTGCCGATTGTGTCAAGTAACTTGTGTTCACACAGGCGCGAAAAGTCGTAATCACACAGTACTTTTTTAAATAGGTACCTAGTCGTAATTAAAAGAATACATGTTCGCAGACGCATCCCGCCCGGGTTTCTTCTCAGTATGTATTTATATGCTCTGTGAGTATGGCCAGAGCTCTATTCTTATTATATTTCAAGGATATAAAGGTTTGTTTAACCTGTCAACAAATCAAGCAACCTTTGATTCGCTTTTTTCAGCTTTTGTAGAAATATTTTAAAGAACAAGCCAGTTACTTACAATGTTTACCTTGTTCCAGGTATTTTTATACTGGGCAGATTAGAATATCTCATCATACAGTGTTACCAGTGCTTTCTCTTGCTGATAAGTATAATGTTAAGGTAAAATACTAATAACATTATAAAATTAACTTATATATTACTAATGTTTGACATTAAAACTAGCACAGTCAAATCTCTCCTGTCATTGGAGCCTCAGGATTTTGTACTATTGACTATTAACTCATACACCATCCATCCACCCTGACCTGGGGTGGTATTATGACGTACTAATAAATGCCACCATTATTCCAGTGTGAATGAGAGACGGAGCTATACAAGGCCGCTAGCACCATACTTTTTTCGCAGTGGAATAATGGTGGCATAAATACTTTATAATAAGGCCCCTTTTGACATTTTAGGTCTCTCAACTGAAAGTATAGCGCCACTGTTCTTTTGGCGCGTGGCCGTGGCCAAAACCGGAATTAACGCCGCCATCTTGTTTTTTGGGTTACGTAACTCCGAATGAAAAAACGGAACCCTTATAGGATCACTCATGTCTGTCTGGCTGGATGTCTGTCTGTTTGTCTTTTTGTTTTATTCAGTGCTTGTTGGCTGAGACAAACAGACACACTACACTGTCACAGCCAATATGCCCGGAATCTACTGGACCAATTTAGTTGAAATTTGGTACAAATATGAATTACTATGACCCAAACACGGACGTCTAACGTACATAAATAAATTTTGAATATGAGGATGACTTCACGGGAAAACAGGAAAATTAAAAAAAAAAATGCAATTTGACATATCAAATGAAATGGGCTTATTGTGAGGGTCTCAAACATTTTTTTTTTTCATTTAGGAAAATATGTATCATCTCCGAAATGACCGACAAGCCTACAATTTTGAAAAAGCAACAGAAATTAGTTCTATACGTATCGTTTTCAAAACCTGTAAATCGTCGATGGTTTTAATCTCTCAATATTGTGCGTAGAAACTTACATTTTTTTCAACTACAATGTTAAGAGACCATGTTTTTCAACTACAATGTTAAGTTTGTTCTTGGGATTTTCGTCCCAACTACGGAAACCTTAATTGTGCGTGGTTCGACACGCAGTTGGCCGGTTTTCCAATACATTTCACAAAACTATAGAAATAGAGAACTGCAGCGTTACACTCATTGCACTAGAGCGTTCCGTCGTAGCCTCACAAAAGCCACTCTTAAGAAAGAGACAAAGCGACTGTGTGCCCAATATCTGTAGTACTACTAGAGAAAAAACTACAGGGCCAGGGCCCATATTCGCTTTGTCTCTCGTACTTTTCGGTGTGTATTGACTACATAACTGAATATGGAATTCTCAGTCCATTCTCTATGTCTATGCACAAAATAATTTCTCAAATGTTAACCAACAGCGCTCCCCTATCAACGTCATTCGAACGCTAAACTATCCTTGTAGCAGTGTACCTGAAACTCATTACTTATTCACAGGATCTAGTTGCCCTATGCCTGAGCTACATGTCGCAGCACATCGCGCAAGCAGCCAAGCGCGCTCAGCTCATCTCCTGGATGCAGTACACCATGGCGTGTGGACACAATGACGTTGCTAAGGTACTACAAACTCAGAGCCATAATTACTCATATACTATGCCACCAGCGGAAAAGTACCAGAGTACCAGACCCAGTAGTTCTAGATAGTAAGCTAAAAATTGGCTATTTATTTGTATTCCTCCATATGAGCGTCTGATAAGATAACTGACAGTTATCTGTGAGTTATCTGGAAGTGGGAGCGGTAAGGTCGCTTTAGTAGTTGCTGTGTTTCAATATAGTACGTGAATCCGTGAATCGTGATTAGACTGTTAAAATACGTTGCCTAAAATTTAGTTACGTAATATTTTTTCTTTGTATACGTGAATAATACTTTTTGCGATGTTTACTGAAGTGTCTAATGAATTTGAATGAACAAAACTAAAATTCTTTAAAATGAAACGCAGTGCGACGCTAAAAAATTGACATTGACAGTGACACCTGACTGTTATTGTTATGTCAATCAGGTGCAACATAATTTTTAGCTATTGACGAAATAAACGAGATTTTGAGAGAAAATTGCGATTCTATATGAAAAAAGTTCAAGCGATGTGGTAATAATAACATGGAATCCAAAGCGGATAGAGTTAAAACAAAACGTGAGCGGAATGTGAACTATACTCGCGAGGAGAATGAAAAACTGGTCACTCTCATAGAATCTAAAATAAATATTATAGAAAATAAGAAAAATGATGCTGGAACCTGGCACGAGAAAGAAAAAGCTTGGAAGGCTATCGAGATGGACTTCAACCGAGTAAGAAATGGTACAGTATATAGGGATGCCAAACATCTGAAGTTAAAATATGAAGCTTTGAAGAGAGAGATTAGGAAGAAGTGTCGCCTGATGTGCGCGGAAGGCAATAATACTGCTGGCGCAGGTGGTGTGGGCCCTTTGACGGCAATAGAACTGAGAGTTAAGGAAATGATTCTATTGACGTTTGAAGGGAATGAGAGTTTTTCTGACCCGGATCTAATGGGTGAGTTTTACAAATTTATTCAGTTGTCACAAAAAGTACTAAGACTGAATGATATACAATTCTTCTTTTCTTGGTTTGTTATGGTAAAAATGTCATAATGGCGATATTGAGGAATTCTTTTATAAAAAGCTTATTATCAAGTTCAATTATTAAGCACTTGCTTCTGCCTGTGACTTCGTCCGCTTGAAATATCTTGTATTAGCATAACATATATCCTATGACACTGCAATACTGTAGCCTCAAAATAAAAACCAAGACAACACTGACGTGAGGTTTCGTAAACATGTGTGCACTTAGTGAGGTGTAGTTTGATTGTAAATGGTTGTGTGAATGTGTGTGTGGTTGTGTAAATGTGTGCATGTGAGCGAGTATGCACAGAGCAGAGGTGTAGTTTTGGCATGTTTCACTGTATTGTTTGGAGTGCTATGTCTCCCATAGTGAGAGAATTTTAGGAATCGATTCAGTAGTTCTGACAATTACCCTCCACATACAAAATTACAAGTTTTACATTTTTATAATATTAAAAGTGTTGTGTATCTCTAATGTAGGTACTTGGAAATCTTCTTGACAAATAAGATTTGTGCAAGTACCCGATATGTACAATAAACTCATCTCAGTATAAGGCTACCTAGTGCTTATGCTATTCACAAAATAAAACAGTAAATTACCTAATTAGTGTTTTATTGAACATAATAGTGGCGACGAGGAATAAACTTTAAAGAATGGAGTGTAGGGCAGTGAAGTTCGCGGAATTTGATTCTCAAACAGACAATTGGAACAATTACATAGACAGGCTAACATTTTGCTTTGAAGCAAATGGTGTTGTGTTGGACATAAGTAAAAGAGCAAACTTTTACACAGTGTGTGGATCGAAAGTGTTTGATACGCTTCTTGCGTTAATTACACCTAAAAAAGCTAGTGATGTCTCATTTAAGGAAATCGTGAACGTTTTAACGAAACATTATAGCCCTAAACCTAACGAAATATCAGTGTCATATAAGTTCTATAAACGTGACCAACAACAAAACGAATCGGCATCGGAATATATTGCTCAGCTGAGGAAGATTAGTTCTGATTGTAATTTTTCGGATTTAGAACGTATGTTACGTGACAGACTCGTGTGTGGAATGAAAGATCACAGACTGCAATATGATTTATTGAAAAGAGATAAACTTAGTTATGACAATGTTGTTGAGGCTATGTTGTCTTCCGAGAATGCAGTAAGAGATGTTCGCATGATACAAAATGTGAATGGAACCACCAGCAATGTCGCAAGCGGATTCGATTCGACGGCGAGTACATCGACGACCATGCCGGCAACTCCTGAGCCCATGGACATCAATGCAGTGCAAACAAACATGAAAACTTGCTACCGTTGTGGTGATCGCCATGCTGGGGACTGTCGTTTTGCCAAGGTTACTTGTCGATACTGCAAGAAGGTAGGACATATAGAAAAAGTATGCATTGCAAAGAAGAAAGCCTTGAAGAGTAAAGTCAATTTCACAGAAGAGGAAGAGTCACATGTTCAGTTAAATGGTATATACAATTTCGGCAGTAGTCAACTGCGGGTGCCAGCATATGATGTGAAGATTGATCTGAATGGGCTGTTAGTGACTATGCAGGTGGACTCCGGTGCTGGTTTCTCACTCGTGAACGAGTGCACGTGGAGAGGCCTGCGCAACGCAAAGCCGCGCCCCGTATTGCGCGCCGTACACAGCAATCTACGTACTTGGACGGCGGCTCCGGTTAATGTGCTCGGTCAGACAGTGGTACACGTAAACTTTAGAGACATTAAGTGTGTTTTACCGGTTATTGTAGCTAGAGGCTCAGGCCCCAATTTAATTGGTCGTGATTGGTTTTCCGCTCTTAATATAAAAATTAATATTAATTTTGTGTCTAGTACTGGCATATCAATGACTAATGAAATGTTACAAAAACACTCTGAAGTTTTCAAAGAGGGTCTTGGTACTTACCGAGGTGAACCAGTGGCCATACATTTAAAACCGGACGCTACTCCTAGGTTTCTTAAAGCTCGCCCAGTTCCGTTTGCAATTAAGAACAGAGTTGAAAAGGAAATAGATCGATTGATAACTGAAGGGGTTCTACGTCCTGTTTCTTACTCACAGTGGGCAACACCAGTGGTGCCCATTGTTAAAAAAACAGGCGAAATTCGCCTGTGTGGAGATTATCGCAGCACGGTGAATCAGGCTACCGAGTCTGATACTTACCCTATGCCAACTGCTAATGAGGTATTTGCTACAATTGCTGGAGGAAGGTATTTCACCACGTTAGATTTAGAGCGTGCATACACACAAGTCGTTGTGGATGAAGACACGGCTAAACTGTTAACATTAAACACATGTAAAGGTCTTTACACTGTTCACAGGCTGGCGTTCGGAGTAAAAGCATGTCCAGGCATTTTTCAAAGGTTGATGACATCTTTACTGGCAGGTATATCAGGCGTCGCAGTACTAATTGATGACATTATTATAAGTGGGCACACCTTAACAGATATGAGTCAACGGCTGGATGCTGTACTAGAACGCATACAAAAAGCTGGCCTGCGACTGAATGCAGGTAAGTGTAAGGTTGCTAAAGAATGTGTCGAATTTCTGGGTTTTATTATTGACGCCGACGGCATTCATCCAGCTCCTAGCAAAGTGGAATCGATTGTCAAAACTCCAGAACCACAGAATGTTCAGCAGCTACAGGCTTTTTTAGGATTGTACAATTTTTATGAGAGGTTCGTACCTCACAAAGCCACTGTCCTCGAACCGCTCCATAGGTTACTTGATAAGTCTCGCAAGTGGCAGTGGACTGAACGTGAACGAGAAAGTTTCGACGCAGCGAAACGGTTACTATCGTCAGACATTACGTTAGTTCATTATGATTTAAATAAACCCTTATTACTCACGTGTGATAGCTCTGAGTATGGTGTAGGCGCAGTATTGTCTCATGTGATGCAAGATGAGCAAGAACGACCAATCGCTATGAGTTCTAGGACATTACATTCACACGAACGTAAATACTCTCAGCTTGATAAAGAAGCCACAGCAATCATGTTCGGAATTCAAAAATTTCATAACTATCTCATGGGAAGAACTTTTACAATAGTAACGGATCACAAGCCACTGGTCAGCATTTTTGATCCTAAAAAGCCAATACCCAATATTATATCGCCCCGATTAACTAGAAATGCTATTGTTTTGACTTCACACAGTTATAATATAACGTATAAGCCTGGCAAACAAATTGGAAATGCAGATGGTCTCAGTCGCTGGCCACAACCGGTGCCAGAGGAACCTGAACAGCAGCTTTGTGATATTTTATTGATGGCGGAGGCTCCCGAAGATTTTCCAGTTGATGTTAATCAGATCGAGCTGCTCACAAAAACAGATAAGACTTTATCACAAGTCAAGCATTACGTGTTATCTGGTTGGCCTGCTAAAGTGACAGAGGAAGCTTTGCACAGTTATTGGTTACACCGTACTGAACTTTCTTTACATGAAGGTTGTATTTTGCTGGGTTGTCGCGTTGTGGTGCCACCACCGCTACGCAAAGATATTTTACGTGCTTTACATAGGGCACACAGTGGTATAGTTCAAACAAAAGCTTTGGCCAGAAGCTATGTGTGGTGGCCGGAATTAAACAACGACATTGAGGCATTGGTGAACAATTGCACCAAGTGTCTCGAAAATAGGCACATGCCTCCCAAGACAAATTGCGAGTGGGTAGTACCTACAAGACCTTGGTCTCGCATAAATATTGATTTTGCTGGTCCATACCAAAATAAAGTCTTTTTAATACTTGTTGACTCATATTCACGATGGCCTGAAGTATTTGTAGTAAATAACATGACTACAGAAACTGTGATTCGGCATCTAAGAATGCTATTTGCTACACACGGGTTATGTGAGACATTGGTTTCAGACAATGGAACAGCATTTGTTTCAGCTGAAATGAAACAATTTCTGGAGTCAAATAAAATTAAGCATATCACTACTGCCCCATACCATCCAGCCACAAATGGATTGGCTGAACGAATGGTGCAGACGGTTAAGGACAAGTTACGTAAAATGGATGATGTATCATGGGACGTGAAAGTACCTAACTTATTACTGGGACTGCGTGTAACGCCATGTTCAGGAACAGGCAAGAGCCCTTCAGAACTGTTAATGAACAGAAGGTTAAGGACTTTATTGGACAGTATTCATCCAGTCAATAAACAGCACATGAGGGTCGAACAACAAATTACCAATAACGCACAAAGGAAACGTAGAGAAACTGACATTGGTCAATGCGTGATGTACAGAAATTATGGAAGAGGACCACGTTGGTTACCAGGCACTATAACAAGTAAGGATGGCCCGTCTAGCTATCAAGTGACATCAGACAATGGAAATGTTGTCAGCAGACATATTGATCAACTGATTCAGAAGAAGCCATCAAGCTCAACTACAGGAGAGGAGGAGAAGGATAAAGAACCGGAAGAGGAAAAGGAAGAAAGTATACAGGAGCAGGTGGAAGAGTCAAGTCAAGAAAATGAACAAATTATCCAAATTCCTAGCTCGGAGGAATGGGCTGAAATGCTTGGGATACCTAGTGGGTCAGAGACCACTTATCCAGGTGGCAAACTGAAGAACAAAGTTTCTTCTTATACAAAGTCACCATATGCCAGGCCTAGCCACAGTAACTATTTGGTGTAATGTTATGTGTTTAAGATTGCTTTTGCTCCTGTTTACTTAATTGTTATATTTTTTGAATTGAGAAGATTATGATGCTTTGTGTTTATGTTTTGTTTATACTTTAATTATGTTTAGAAGATGTTCATGCATACTTGGGGGAAAGGTATGTTGTGTATCTCTAATGTAGGTACTTGGAAATCTTCTTGACAAATAAGATTTGTGCAAGTACCCGATATGTACAATAAACTCATCTCAGTATAAGGCTACCTAGTGCTTATGCTATTCACAAAATAAAACAGTAAATTACCTAATTAGTGTTTTATTGAACATAATAAAAAGTATAGATTATTTGTATTTTTCTTTTAGAGATTGCTGTAAACCAGGAACCTGACTCAGGTGTTATTACAAATAACATTACAGTTTCAATCAAACAGGAAGAAAACAATTCAGATAATGATTCAGCTGACTGTAAGTATTATTATTAACTAAATGTAAATTTGTATCATTAGTCTCTAACTATGCTCCAAGATACAGACTAACTGTCTAGTTTGGCGGTCCCAGACATCTAAAACTAATGTAACCTAACTGTAGGTAATACAGTATGTTAATTAATGAGAGGTGTTCCGTTAACCCAAAACCAAAAGTATAGTGTCCATACATATTCACAAAAAATATTGAATTGTTTTGTAAAAGAAAAACTGTAAGTGCACTTGTTGCACATGTCTTTCCACATTTAAATTGTATTGTTTTGTGGGTTAACAGGAATGCCTTACGAATGCTCCGAAATTTAAATTATTTTTTAACCTGTGTCCCTGCTTATCTTACTTGGATAATAAACAATTTCTATCATGACCTAAAAGCTCAACTGATGTCACAATCCACCAACCAGCAATGTGGCCAGCATGGTGGATAATAGTGCAGTCCTTCGCACATAGAAGAGACCTGTGTCCAAACAGTGGGAACAGTGTAGGCTGATTATGTTATGTGGGTACACGCTCCAGCACATCAACCAACCAGAAACTGTCAAATTTTCCCAATCAACTTTGAACCTTATGCTTTAGTGATAAAGTTGAAAATCTATTAAAGAAATTTGACAGATTGTAGTAGGTTGATGTGCTGGCGGCTTACACAACTCAATACAATGCGTTCTATAGATAGTGCAATCCACGACGACGCGATCCACTCCGGGAGCGGAGTGCGTCTTCGTGGATTGCTCCGTACTAAAGTACAGCTTACAGTATAGCAATCGCGGAGTGCGGCGCGTCGCCGTGGGTTGCACTATCTGTAGACACCTGTTTCATACTAACGAATAATATGTGTTTCACTAATTTGATCTTTATTAAGCACAACTAAAAATTGTCCAACTATCAGGAACGTATTCTTTGGACAGCCAGACTGTAAAAACTCAAAAAAAAATATCTTTCAGATTCCAATAACATTATGTATGATATGCCTGTGGAAGAACCATTACCTAAAAAAAGATGTCTACCACATGAAAATGGTTTCCCCATAACACCAAAAGAAAAGGACCAAGATGACACTGAAATAAGTAAGGCTTTATTAAAATTTTATTTGCTTTAGGCTATGTTTTTTAAAGAAATATTTACTGACTACCTCGTTGGTCTAGTGGTCGCAAGCTCTACTGCAGAGCATGAGGTCCTGGGTTCGATACCCGGGTCGGGCAGTGGTATTGGGTTTTTCCATCTGGAATTGCTCAGTACCAGCCCGGATTCCGGATTTGTGCCCGGTTGATGGCAATAGGCTCGCCCCTTATTCCATGGGACTTAAACATAACTGGCGAAATGTGGGTGTACTATAGGTATTATTATTATTTTTTTTTTAAATACTTATCCTAATTTACATTTCGGTTTTAGTCACACAACGAAAACCTCTCAGGGTTTATCTGTGTGTTGGCGAGCCGTTCACTTAATTTTTACAAAAATATTAATTACTGATGTGATGAACTGATGATACATAAAATATTTTATAATAATGATGATAATAATGATTTGTGATGATGATAAATGATGATAATAATGATTTGTGATGATGATAAATGATGATAATAATATAGGGTATACATTATGAAATTTTTTGTGTAAGGTAACGTTTAGATTTGTATTTATAACTTTTCGAACTCTGTTTGTATAAGGTTTGCAAGTCTTCTGGAAGTTTATTAATAAAAAAAGGTACTAAATATTCTGCAACCCTCATCCCGTACACATTGTTGAATTTTGGTAAGATGTATTTATTTTTAAGTGGTATAGGTACACCTCTGCTTAACCCTTCGGGGAGTACAGGCGTGATGTTATGTAAACTAAATTGCATCTTTGCTTTAAAATGTTTTTTTTGTTGTTTTAGGTGAACCAATAGAAACAAGACCTTTACCACAGTTAGCAGAAGAACAATTAGAAATAATTAATCTACAAAGACAGTTAATTGAAGAAGAATTAGAAGAAAGAAAATTAAAAAGAGAAATACTAAGAGAAGAATTAAAACATAAAAAACTAATGTTTGCTTTAGAAAAAGAACAAATCCTACTTAAAATAGAGATATTAAAATTAGAATTAGGAAATAAAAAAACGTTATGATATTTGACGTTTTTATTCTGAAATCATCATCATCACATTTACCACTGCTGGACATAGGCCTTCACCAATCTCCACAGCGACTGGTCCTGCATTTACTGAATGAATATTGCTATTCCGTCCTCTACAACTCAAAGTAACTAATTATAATTACTATAACTGCAGGGCTAACATGACAAGCGCGAGAAAGCTCTTTATCTCGTTTTGTCGAAATTTGTCTACGGTTCTGACGTCATTCTAATCCCTAACATGACCGTAAACGACGAGATTTCTCGAAAAAGGCACTTTGACACTTCTATATCTCGCGACGAGAAACCGATGTTGCAAGTTATTTAAAACAAATTATTTTTATGATTGCAACATCGGCTTGAGATTCCGTTTCATTCATTCAATGGTGCTGATCACAGACTACTTAGAGATACTACGTATGTGCTGATTCTCTTGTCACAAATGCCTCTAAACTAGACTAAAAATCACCAAAATTTAGATTATTCCTGCCAACCGACGATTTTCCATTCTGAAATAGACTAAAGTGACACAAATTAACTATATTTTAGTTTGACGGCACTGAGCTATTAATTAAGTGAAAATGGCAATTTTGCTATTCAGAATTTTATGTTCTTCACCTAAAATTTTGTTTGTCTAAGTATTGAATCGCTATTAAAAAATGAACTAAAATTCACACCAACACCTCGAAGGTGCAAAAACAATACTGTATTTTTTATTTTCTCTTGCTTATATCTCGAAAATGGTGTGTCCTATCGCAAAAATAATGAAAATTTCGACCCCCTTTATGATACCCATAAACCCCTAACACTCAAAATGTAAGTAATATTATCCATACAAAAAACTAAAAATTCCGTATAAAACGTCGTTCCAATATAAATAGGAGTTTAAAACTAAGTATTTTCATTATGAATATATTGTAAAATAAAATGATGACTAAAATAAGTACAATTATGAAACTGCCATGTTATTTTGGAGTTTTTTTTGTACCATAATTTTGTCTACTCTTCTCGTCGTCAAAATCGACGACGAGTAAATACGACTAAATGATAGAAAAATCGGAGATTATCTCGTGTTGAATTGTCAAGCATCGAGATAACTAAGGTGCCATGCTAGGGCTTGTCGAGTAAACATCAATTTTGACACAAGGAGTCGACTATTTTGTATGGAAGCGCTTTCAGAAAACGAGAAAGTGACCGAAATAGACAAAAATTACTCACGCGAGAGCGAGTAACTGTCGCGTGTGTCATGTTAGGCCTGCTGGACACACATTGCCGTCTGACTTAGATTGCACTCTGTGCGGCAGCAGCAAAGACAATCTCCACAGGTGGGGTTTCTCTCCGCAGACCATGGCCCACCTTTCATCTTGCGAAGGACTGTCTGCGTCAGCAAATAGTGTTAGCGTTGCGAGTTCTGGACCAAACAGGAAATTCAAATTATATTGGCCAGGGACACGCTAAGAAAACTATACGTTTTTTCTGAGTAAATCTGGGTCAAATAAATTTCTTTTCTTTCAGCCAAACTCAGATCACCAATGCAGCCAGAATATCACAGCATTAGTATTTCAATTGCTGTGCGGTCCGTACACGACGTAAAATATCATGCTACTCATCGGCGTTTTGAGTTTTTACCACGTTAGTTATGAGTAGCGTCATGGACGATGCGCCTTAAAGTTAAAAGGCTGTGTTTTCAGAATACGACAAATAATTGAAAACGGTTCCTTGATTACTTGGTCTTATCTCATTTCCTCCTATATCCAATCCTCTTTGACAGTCGTTGCGGGTAGTCGGAAGCCCGAAAGACTGATGTCCAGTCTTGCCATGGGGTATCGTGTTACCCAGTAACTGGGTTGTGGAGGTCGGATAGGCAGTCGCTCCATGTAAAATACTGGTATTCAGCTGCATGCGGTTAGAATGGAAGCTGACCCCAACATGGTCGGGAAAACGCAAGGCAGATGAGTCCTCTTTAAAGTAGGTCTTCATCAACTTGCCCTAGTCATAAACATGGTTTTTACCAGAAATAATAGCATCTTATGAAGAACTTTACAAGCTACAATAATTTCTTGTAAACTTCAAACAACAGTATTTTTTTAAACTGGTATCTGTTTTTCCAAACACAAATCAATCTATTCATGACAAAGTTCTCAAAATATCATGGAATAACATAAAACATTTTGTTATCTGCTAGATAACAATAACAAGCAACCACTCGATTTGGCTAGCTATCTGTTAGATAGATAACAGCAAATTGACATGGCTATTTATCAGCGAGATATCTGTAAAAAGTACGACGAAATACTATTACAGTCCTAGACAGTACTCCATATTACAATAGGTAGGCACAAGTGTGGAACTCCCTGCCAGCGACTGTGTTTAAGAGGTATGAGGAACAGTGTGTAAAGTTCACTCATCCTCTATAGAAAAAGGAGGATCCTCCGACCAGACGGGTGTCGTGTCTGGCGGGCAACTGCCCAACGATTGTTTTTTTGATTGGATTTTGTGTGACGTCAGGTCTTTGATGCGTAGTTCCCATGTGGCAAAATTTATGCCGCCACACACTTATAATCCCATATCCCGGCGGCAATAAAAATAAAAACACATACTAAATTGATACAGCTGTCTTTTTACTACCACTTTACTGTCGTAAGAAATGACGCAGTATGTAAAACTCTGCTTATCAGTAAATTCCTCTGATTGTACAACTTAGTAGTAGTTCTTTCAATTTATTACACACAGTTAAATTGGTCCTTATAAAGATGAGTTTATAATGTATTCTTGAACTTGGCAGGAATGTCAGAACTTTGTGAAGTGGAACTTGGAGTGGGTGTGGTCTGACAATGACCTCAGCGAGCTGGAAGGAGAGACGCTGGTACAGCTGCTGCAGCAGAGCGACCTAGTGCTGCACAACGAGATGAGTGTGTACAGGTACAGCTTTTCAAAGAGAAGTATGAGCTTCGGGAATAATTGTCTCACTTCGGAAATACGAACGCGCGATGATGAGATTTAACATAGAGCTGATTCAACGATGGAAGTAATTGTATTAACAACTCTATGCAATTCCAAAAAGCTTTTTAAAACTTTTGAGTGACAAATGACAATCTGAGACCGGAGTAGGTAGCCCGGCAGAGAGAAAACTTCATACAACAATTATAGGTGCAGTACTACAAAGCGCGGTCTTACAAAACTTAGAAGCATTGCCTCTGTGGGAGGTTACTCTGTGGCATGACGTTCGTGCTAATTCGGAAACACGAAAATTACCGAAGCGTCCTTTTCTGGTTTTCCTTTACGTTGTTGCAATAAATAAAAATTAAAAAAAAAAAAAAAACTGATTGACTCACTACTTCAACTTACTGATTTGATCCTTAAGAACCCTATCAATACGCGTTATAAATGCAAGCAATAAAAAATAAACCATTTCTCTTACTTATAAAAATAAATAACATAACCTGAACCCGAAGGATTGGGCAGAGGTGTACCTATAGTACACCCACATTTCGCCAGTTATGTTTTTTAAGTCCCATGTAATAGGGGGCGAGCCTATTGCCATCAACCGGGCACAATTCCAGACTCCGGGCTACTACTGAGAAATTCCTGTTGGAAAAACCCAAAAATACTTTGCCCGACTTGGGAATCGAACCCAGGACCTCATGCTCAGCAGTAGCGCTTGCGACCACTAGACCAACGAGGCAGTCAAATAAGTTTAGTCAATATTCAGGGTTCTTTCCCTCCGAACTTTCCAGTTTCCATCCTGTAAGTTTCTGAACCATATACATATATATAGTTACTTTTTCCCCAGGTTCGTAGTACGGTGGCTTAACAAACAACGGGAGCGATTGACCGCGAGTGACCTCACGGAAGCTGAGTTTAAAGTGCACTGGGAATCTCTTGTCGCCGCTGTCTTCTCGCATGTCAGGTCAATACTACTATTATTCTCTCATAAAATATTGAATCAACGCTTTGGCAAGACTTTCGTAAAGAAAATCTTAAAATCTGTTGAACTGTACCAATTAAAGTATAATACCGTTCGTTAAAGTATGGCCCGTGGCTAAGTAATAACAGCCGTACGGGTTGATCGATCAGGTTAAGGTACGCTTACGGCGGTCGGTCCGTGGATGGGAGGCCATCCCCCCCCCCCCCCTCCGTGCCTCGGAAAGCACGTTAAGCCGTTGGTCCCGGCTGTTGGACTTGAATCTTTGACAGGTTTCGATGCCTACGGCGCAGTATCTAAACACACATTCGTGTTTTAACATAGTATATAGGGGTAGGGGTACTAATAAAACGTGAAAAAAAAAACTTAGCTTAGTTATATTTACAATTGTGTTTTATTTACAGATTTCCGATGATGTGTCCAAACCAGCTGGCGAAGCTCCTCCTGTGTCCACTGACACAGGAACATAAAGACTTCTTCATGGAGAGGATGGCCATCGCCATGAGCTATCAGTCAGGTAATTGAATCCAGCTTATTCTAAACTAGCTGCTACCTTCGGCTTTGCCCGTGTGGTCCCTAATTCTTTATCTGAAATAAAAGTTGCTTCTTACAACATCAGCTGCTCTCTAAAAAGATTAGTTGACTTTTCTAGTAATCGTTTTATGGAACTCTAATTTAATAATGATTGATCTAATGATAGATAATAATTTGATGTAAATATTTGCATGCCGAATGGCAAAATATGGCTGATCTTTGTAGTGTACTAACACCTAATTGATGTATCATCTACCCATATTTGCAAAAATAAATTACAAAATCGGTCCAGCCGTTTTGGAGATTAGCCGGAACAAACAGATTTTTATTTTATTTTGGAAAATAAACGGTTACAAATTACAATATTATGGTATATAACTTAAAACAGAAATGGGAGTATAAATGTATAACCAACAACATTTTCCACATAATATAAAAAAGTTAAACACGAATTGCATGCGATATAAGCAGCAGATGGACAGACATTTTAGACATTTTATGTTTTTTTTTGTTTTAAGTACTAGGAAACGACAGTCGGTCGGAAACGTCGCCATTCTTTCATTTAATTTTAATCATTATCATCGAGACTGTATTCCTTAAAGTGGTGGGCAGTACCTTAGAGCGAGCCTATTGCCATAACCGGGCCCACATCCAGACTCTGGGCGCAACTTCCTGATTTAAGAACCCAATAACACTGCCTATTCTGCGAATCAAACCCAAGAACCTACCAATTTAGCCATGATGAGCTATTATGGGTTAAACTCATCATGTACTAGGTACACATATAGAGCAGTGGTGTGTCGGATCATTCGGTTCCCTACAAAATGGTTGAGCTGAATGGTGCTGATCCACGCGTCATGTTCGTGAACGGGCGCCGTTAGTTGGGACTTAGTTTTAATCTTATATTTTTAATCGTTTTTGTTTTTTTACATTGTTCTCACATATCGCCACCCTCCCCGATAACTGTTGTATCTCACAAACTGACGTATCTACAATGACATTATCTACGTGTTCATAACTTTTCGAAAAAAGTTTTATGACCTATAGTAGCGCAATCCACTGAGACGCTCCCCACTCCACTCCGCTCCGTACTAAAGTACAGCTTACAGTACAGTCATCGCGGAGTGGGGCGCGTCGTCGTGGATTGCACTATCTATAAGAATTTAGCAATGAAAAAAGTTATTAATTCATTAATAAAGCTAATGCCAGTAACATGATTGTAGCGCCCGACTGAAAAACTGTTGCCTGGAAAAATATCAATTGCTAGATAGGACAGTTAGCGGGGAGGGTGACGATATAGAAGCAACAAGAGTTAATCTACCCAGGATTTTTTAATTTCTATATTTAAAAGAGTCTCCTTGGAGTTTCTTGCCCGATCTTCTCCATAGAGATCAACGTTTTGAAATGGGCCACTAGCTTCAACTTTCTGACTAACTGACTGACTCTTTGACAATTCAAAAGTGCCTGTAAATGGTTTAATTGAAATAAATGGTTTGAGTTTGAGTGGTGGAATAGTGGTAACGACCGCGACTTAAAAGTTGTAGGTCGAAAGTTCGAACCCTGACAATAGCTTTACTTAGTGTAAATTATTTCATCACCACTGCTCTCAAAACGGTGAAGGAAAACATCGTGAGGAAACCGGCATGTCCTAGAACCAAAAACTCGAAGACATGTGACATCTACCGACCCGCACTGGGCCCGCGGGGTGGAATACGGCCCACTCCCTTACAGAGAGGCCTGCGTCCCCTTAGTGGTAACATTATAGGCTGA
Organism: Xanthia togata; assembly: GCA_963853775.1. NCBI lineage: Eukaryota > Metazoa > Arthropoda > Insecta > Lepidoptera > Noctuidae > Xanthia > Xanthia togata. The sequence goes on from OY970801.1 coordinate 3,616,207, forward strand.
TTATGATATTTGAAACGTAACATGCCGTCCAAATATATGCAATGCAACATGAAATGTAACACATGTTGAAACAAATTCGCCTAGTTTTTCTATATTTCCACTGTATGTATTACACTTATACTTTATGTATTCGTCATCGTATTGTGTCAATGTCAATGCAACCCATTCGATAAGTTAAATATAAATAATATCTAGGACAAGTTTAAAACAAAATAAGTTGCAAAACTGTCCGTAAATAGTCCGTCGCGATCGGCTGCTTGCAGCGTGTGGTGCGATGAAGTGCGCGGATTAATAAATTATGTGTTGGAGCGTAGAAGTCTGTCATCGTTCAAAACAGGTTTTGTTCGTTTCGAATGATGTCTAGATTTATCACGCGTCCGTCTCAGTTGTTTGTGGGCTTGTTTTTGTTTTGTTGTCTTGCATCTAACTATTGAAATATTCATTATTATTATTATCTCACACAAAATTATTTTATTTAAGTATTCATACACACATTGCAGTATAAAACTGTTTTACATCCGTCACCTCACACTTCAGGTCCAGTTGGAAACCGGCGTCAGACACTAGTTGTCTGGGTTTTTGCTGAACTAAGCCTATGTGACGCAGCCGCGAGGCACACATTCCAGCTTGTATCTTACAACGCACTTTCACACTTTTTATTTTGTATTCTTTCTTTTTACTTTATTTACTAGTTGCGCCCCGTGGTTTCACCCTCATAAGTTTCGATCCCGTGGGAATATCGGGATAAAAAGTATCCTATGTGTTAATCCAGGCTATAAACTATCTGTGTGCCAAATTTTACCCAAATCCGTTCAGTCGTTTTAGCGTGAAGAAGAGACAAACATACACACTCACAAACTTTCACCTTTATAATATTAGTGTGATTTCTACTTGTGTGCCATATAGTCTGTGCTAAATAAATGTATTTTTCACCACTCCCGCACGAAATAAGTGTCTTTCCTCTACGAAAACAGTGAGGAAAGTTGGTTTTTCCTGACTGTTTGAACAGTGAGGAAAGTAATGATCCCGTTCAGAAACTAACCTTGCCTGATTTTTTTATGTTAAGTTTTAAAGATATTTTAAAAAAGAATTATTTTGATTTGCTTTGTGACTATTTAATTTATTTACCTATGATGACTGAATACTTTCTTGCTGGGAGTGGTGAAAAGTTTTGTATGCAACATGTGAGCAAGTTCATTTGCTATTCGTTTTGTTGAGTCTTTCGCTTACTCAGGATTGAAATTTATAATCACTCGCTGCGCTCGTGATTCTATTTTTCAATCCTTCGTTCGCTCAAGACTCAAAATCAAAACTCATAGGAAAAACAAACTTTCCTCACATGTTGGATAAATAACTATTGTTTCTCTCTTTATTTTCTTTATAGGAAGCCATATGTTACGATTAGCTCAGATAACTATAGACAGTAAGCCAATGCGCCCCCCAGGTCAGTACGAACGCGTGTCCGAGGTGCAGCAGACGGAGGCCGGGCGCATGCTGTTCACGCCGCGCCTGTACACGGAGGACACGTGGGGCTCGGTGCTGGCCGTCGACAACTTCCACTCGCTCCCCAGCTACCACACCAGAACCTTCATCTTCTCCACCAGACCTTCAATAGCTGACGTGGCTCCCCAGGACAAACTGACGGAGTGGACTGTGGACTTGTATCCTAAAGGCGTCTGGTTCAGGAAGAGTTTGCTGATCGTTTGGGCTGGGACTTATGATGTGAGTGTGAATGTTTGATGTAGTAGCTTGCAGCTTTTGTATGGGATCTCGTGCACTAGGCCACGACTCCGGCCAGTCATGGTCAGTGGCCCGGTCTGCGGATAGTTGGCCGGTTGGCCGTTGCGACCAAGTGCGCGATTCGTATCGGTTTCTATAGTTAACCTGGTTGTGGTCGAGGCCGTCTAGTGCGCGGGATCCCTAGAATTAGAATTCTTTGAGCTAAGACTCTTTTTCGTGCAGCTTTCGTCCTTCCATTTTTCTGTCTCATAGACTTTTTAGACGTAACGCGGAATCCTTGCTTTTCGTGATGTGTATTGATTTAAAAGAGTGTCCATGGAGATTCTTGCCCGTTCTTCTCCATAGGAACCTACTATATTTTGGGATTAACACCTAGCTTTATCGTTCTTGACCGACTCCTTGACAATTCTAAAGTGCCTGTAATAGGAATGATGCCTGGGTAAAAAAAAAAAAAATTTAGTCTAGTCCGTCAGTCAGATAATAAAATAATACTAGACACGTATTTTTTGCTTTATCATATTAATATAAAATGACTTAGATAAAACGCATTAAAGTTGGCGAGTGGGGGTCGCTACGTCACAAGTCAGTATAAAATCTACATACTCGTGACGTCATGGCACATTTTAACTCAATGTATTGCCGTAAAAATACAAGTCCAATATTTTTAATAATGTTTTTTGTCGTCATCCCTTTTGGTTTAATTGAAATAAATGGTTTGAGTTTGAGCGTGATGTACTCGTAACTGTCGCCACGTCAGTCAAACACCTCCTCTTCTCTTCTTCGTTCGTTGACACTAAAAGTTAAGCAATATGGCTTAACTTTTAGTGTTTCATATGGTAATTCAGTTTAAGCAAATATTTCTTTTATTTTTAGCTGTTGTGTTATTGTTTGTTTTAGTTTATGCGTATATTTATTTCTGCGATCACACAAATCTATTAGTCTTCTACTTGCAATTTTAAGACTGGCCTAGAGGCCCAATAACACGTACAGACGCCAGTACGTCAACCTACCCGAAACTGACAAATTTTCCCAATCAACTTTGAACCTTACGCTTTAGAGATAAAGTTGAAAATCTATTAAAGAAATTTGACAGGTTGTAGTAGTCTTATATGCTGGCGTCTGTACCAGAACCACACCACATGGCAGCGACGAAATTGTTGGCAAGCAGTGGTTACTTGTGAAGTGTCACTGCAGCTTCTTGCAGTTGCGGTGTGGCAACTACACAATCAAATCAAATAGTCGACGCAACCTTGTGTTTGCAATGTGGCCGGCCGCTAGTGCGCGGTCTCGCTGGTGGTTGCGTTGTGGCTGGTGGTGCGACCACATCGCAGCCTCGATAGCACACAGTTGATTTTGACGGCCAAATGTGATCCGTGTGAATAAACTATTCATTTTCATATAAATTAGCGCCCGTCCACGACTTATCTCTGTGGTGTGGTTGTGTACATGTGTTCGGGCCCTAAATGTTGGATAAAGCGCAAACCAAACGCTCGCTTGCTGTTTAATTATTTCGCACTACCATTTAGCAGCTTAATTTATAATGAAACATATGAGGATACCAAACGATTTATTATTCTTCAGTGTAAAGGAAAATTTTCGCATTGATTGAACCCTTCTTTAAATACTAGAGTGAAGTATGTGTAAATTAACCGGTTATTTCGTTTTCTTGCCCCAGCCTTTTTCCCCCCGAACGCGTCGAGGCTCAGGGCGGGTACGTACGGTCATCACAAGTAATTGTTGAGCCACCATTTTAGAATAACCACCCGCGAATGACACTTTACATGCCGCTTGCCGTACCAATTTATTATATTTTATTGACCGAAATTACTAGTCGTGTCTTCAAAATTTTGCTAGTATGTAGGGCCCTATTTTTTTAATTTTTTGCTTTCTCCTGTACTTATATAATGATGTGAAATAACAAAAGTTCGTAGATACGGTCACGAGCATAAATATATTACTATGGATAGCTCGGCAATAATATCTGACTTCATGATTTATCCATTAATATCACCTGTCTTCAAGATGAGAGCACAAATTAGTGACATCGAAGGAACACCAAAACTATCCGACGAGATAAGTGATGCCAAAATTTAGGAATGTGATACCTCGATGTGATCAAAAATATCTGGCATCACTTTGGCAGCATAAAAACCTGACAGTATAACGTATCAATTATTTTTTCTATATTTGCAATCATCGCCGCTCATGTTGCAAAAAAATGTGACATCCCACTGGCAGCATAAATATCTGAGGGTAATGTTTGACAGTAGTTAAGTCAATAAATGCGTTTTTTTTTTCTTTCTTGTTGGCAACTGAGCCGATGGCGGCTATTCTGGCAGTATCATAATCATAATCATTTATTTTCTTCGAAAATAGGTACATAAGTAAAGGTGTTTACAAAATGTTGAGATCCCTGTATCAAGTATGAAATTGATACTTAACCGCTTTAAAATGGGTAATTGATATTGGCAGAATAGTCGACATCGGCTCAGTTTTCAGTATTCTAAGAGTGACACATATTTTTGAAGCCGATGCTGCATCCTATATTTTGGGGTCGCTGTCTCGTCAGATATTTTTGGTGTTCCTTCGATGGCACATATATTTGCCGTCGTCTTGATGACAGATAATAATGGATAAATCATGAAGTCAGATATTTTTGCAGAGCTGTCCATAATAATATATTTATGCTCGCGACTGTACAGTACATACATTATTTAGAAATCATTCATTGTTTTGGCATTATACATTGGATATTGTTATACCTATGTTGAATTGAGGCTAGGCCAAGCGCGAATGAACTTTGTGTGTTTATTTCTGCAAACTTTTGCCGCGCGTATAGTGCTCCGAAAAAAGCAAAAACTTCATTGCTAGAGAAAGATACCCATGGAGGGGTTCTTAATTAATTACTATATTCACACTTATTTAAAAAAATAAAATAAGTTGAACTGAACTTAAGTAAGAACTAAAGAGTTTTAGGGCTGATTTCACCAATGAAACTAAACGCGATCAGCATTTCTAAAACGCGTTCAAGAGCTGTCAGTGTCAAAATGGTTATGGAATATTTTACACTGACAGCTCTTGAACGCATTTAGATGCGCTGAACGTGTTCAATTTCATTGGTGAAATCCGCACTTAGTAGTAGTAAAAGAAAGTAAAGACGGAACAAATAGCGTTTCGCGTCAAGCGTTTTGGGGGACTGTCTTATGTAATTTTGACGTTCGAAAAGTGCTGATTCTCAGCCTAGTTTGAATAAATGACTTTTTGTATTTTGAATAATTCAATACGTAGAGACTGATTAAATAATAACACAGGCTATTCTTATTTATTTTATTTTAGCACGACAAGAGAACACAGCCTCGCATGAAAGAGCACATTTTAGAAGAATGAATGTTGGCTCAACGATTATTTGGTTCGATTGTATGTGAGGTTTTTAATTTATAGGGACAAATCACTTTTCATTAAACGGGGTCAGCTCTTAAGGGCCACCGACCAAGGCGATATTATTGATAGTAACCATCAATAAATTAGCTTTGATTTGATACTTATGTATGCTGACGTAATGAATTACCGACATAAAACGCATCGTCTACTTAATAAAAATGTTAAATTCATTAATTCACTGGACATGCAACGCTCAGACTAAACTGGGTCTAGAAGTATGACATTTTGCACAAATTTCCTTATTCAGGGTCACATTAAATTAGCTAGCCAGACTCCGCAGACTTGATGGCTTGATGACTTGCATATATCTAAACATAATAAAACAAAAAAACAAAAATGAGGTATTTTTGTAGGCTCATTGACCGCCGGTAGTGTAGTCACTTAAATGTGTCAGTTTTTTTTATTAAACTTTACAGACGTAATGTGTTTCGATATCTGCAAATCAAACTTCAAGTAACAACACAACACTACCAGCGGTCCCAAACCCCATAAAAAAAAAATTTTCATCACGACTGCGGAGTTTCGCTCACTAATTTAGTTTGACCCTGGATAACGAAAGTGAGCACTAAGGATTTTTAATTTTTTTCCCCTAAAGATAGTTTAGTTAGAAACAGTGGTGGCCGAGTTGTAACGGCTGCGACTTCGAGTTGTAGCTCGTAGGTTCGTTACTTTGTGTACCTTGTCCTGGAACCAAATATTCGAAGACATGTGACATCTACCAACCCGCACTGGGCCCGCGTGGTGGATTACGGCCCATCACATTATAGGCTGATAATGTTATGCTAAAGAGAGTTTACCTAATAGCGACAAAGCTTTAGAAGTTAAAAATAAAACAGAATTTAGACGGGAGATAATACCTCCAACTGGGTTTGATTTCTGTTTTAATTTAGGCATTGCAATAAAATAAATCTAAATAGCATTTAACAAAATCAGTGTGAATGCGAAATAAAGAGATGGAATAAAAGATATTTTATTTTTATTTTTATCCTTTTTAGATGTCTACAGATTTTCATCTTTTTTGGTATTCTCGATCGTCAAAATGGTGAAAAACTATAGGCACAACACAGAACAATCAGTACTGACTACTCTATATTTCGTAGGTTCCCGAGGTGGTGTTGAGAACGGTTCGCATCTCGATCACGTGTCAGAACTGTCCCGAGTACACCATCAACCAGTACGGGGAGACCGAGCAACTGGAGCCCGACGTCAGGGTCAAGGTGAGAAGTCTTTTAAGTTACCTGTCCCACCGCGAGGAAGCGACTTAAGCGATCAACAATTTTTTCGATCAAGAAACGTACAAAATATTGTACGTCCCGTGTAAGTAAAAGAGTGTGCGAAAACACGTACTTGCAATCAGCTCTGTGTTTAAAATTCTAAAACTGTGCAAAAGTGCCTTAATTTGCTATAAAACTATACAGTTATTACATTACTTGTAAAGTACAAGAGACAATTGAGTGTAAAATTTTACTGAAACTATAGCACTAAATGAGAATAGTTTTAAAATCTCAAGAAACTAAAGATGTATAAAAAAGGTAAACATTTTGGACTTTGACCATTCCCCGACTACTAAACATTTATCCTTGATCCAGCCTGTCCCAACTTGCTGTCCTCCCCCCAGCGACGCCCTAAGCCGAGGTCCGTACCCCACAGGAGGTGCCCTTAGCGAGCGCTCGCCTAATTTATAATTAGAATAGTTTTTTGCCCCTGGCTGGAGGCTTAGAGTGTAGAAGCTTAAGGCAGCCACAGGAAAGTCCGGTTAAGTAGCTACGACCCTCTTCTGAGGTCAACTGCGATATGAATTAATCGAAAAAAAAATACTGACCGCACTAGTGAACACAAAGATCGTATCGCTTTGATTGCTACAGCTCTATTCAGTTAACATCTCACCAATGTCGCCTGCTCCACGTGGTGTCACCATGGCGCGGTGGCTTAGTGCTCTCACAGTAGAAGCACGCCGAAAGCCCTGATTTCAAATTTTGCAGATTTAGTCATACTTCCTTTTTTATTTTGAAATTTTTGCAATGTAATAGGGGTGATAAATAAAATTGATTTGTCCGTCAGATACGTCACTCTTTGGTTGATTTTATACTGAATTGTGTGTTCAATTTTAATGTGTTATGTCTAAAGAATAAAAATAATAAAAAACGTGTTTACTATTTTTTATTATCTGCCTGACGTACTAAATAGTATTTTTTTACCCAGGCAACATCCCTCTATTACAAAATAAAAGCATTCACTTTTTATTAATAGTTCATCTTTGAGAGTTCTCAGCGCCGTGAATTGTTCGGATTAATTAATCATCCATAATTAAAATAGGCAAATATAATTTACTCTATAAAACTCTACCGGCGTGTACTCGTTTGTCGCAGCGACAAGAGCTATCAAAGAGAGTTTTCGCTCAGCGACGCTCGCTTGGCGGGCAGAACACTCGCTGAGGGACAAACGCTTGGTGCAAACACGTGGACGTCGCGCACGCAGTATTTTATATATTAAAAGCCACTATGACTTGAAAACGAACTCCTTAAAAAAACTCTTCGCTGGTTTTTTTAAGGAGTTTAATTTATTATATTATAATAAATTATTATGTTTTTCAGATCGGTATCCTGGTGTGGGGGGTACAGAAAGGAGTCGAACACGTGTCCTCAGTTGTGGAGCGAGTGCATCGGTTTTCACCACAAAACAGGTCAGTTCTTATTTATTTATTTTATTATTTATGTACACGCAGTAAATTAAATATATATAACACAATACCTTTGTTAATGATGCTGATTTAATAAATCAAGATTAGGGTTTTAAATTTTAATGTGTTTGTAATCACCCGCCCTTGTACAACTTCATTGTTTTGTGTTTAGTCTTTTCCGTCAATCCATCTTAGCAGCCGTCATTTCAGCTTCTGATGCATCAGATATTGCAGACACAATCCACATCTAAAATCCGGGTCCGTTATAACTACCGAAATTCGTGACAGGAGCGTAGAATTTCGACAGCAATTTTGTTCTGTTTGTTAACTGTAGAGGAACTCCCCAGGGTGCTGAACATAGATGGCGCCCTAGACTTCGACGAGCTGAACACCCCGCTATACTCGCCCGCGCCGCCAGGGAACAAGCTCGCGCACGGCAACAGGTACAGCTACACGCATAGAATGTGCGAGAACTAAAATTTAATACATTTATAAAGAAACTAACCCCATAACTACCATGAACATTATCTTTGATACTTTACATTTTTTAATTCTTTGATCAAAACTGTTACTAACCAGGTGTTTAGTTCTATTTCCAGCAAATGTTGTTCCAAGTGCTCGGAGACGTGTGAAGTTCCAGAGCCGAGACACTTGTTGGGACCAAACAAGGATCAACTGAGGGTAAGCTCATATACTTATTACTGACAAATGCTTGCACTGACAGGACAGGTCCACTCAAATCTGTGTGGTTCTTTTCTCAAAAGACCATTTCTGACTCATTTACAATATGGTCCTCATATCGCCTGACCAAGATTATGTCTGGACTTTAAAAGAGACTGCGACCTCTGAGTTTGTTTCGGCCTTTCTTCTCAGAGCAGTCAGATAGGAAACGCCGAACTCATCTAGCATTTATTTTTTATTAAGATGTCCTTTAAAAAGTGATTCCAATATCCTATTTACAGAATAAACAATTTCATTTCATTACTACAAGCTTACTAAATACTACGTATTGCTACCACAATTTGAATACCCTTTTTTGAATATAATCCATTAAAAGTTGCACTAGCATACTGGCTATATCTACACTTATATTATAAAGAGGCAAAGTTTATAAGTTTGTATGTAGGAGGTAATTTCCGTAATCACACAAATGATTTTAAAAAAAAACTGATACTCTTAGAAAGCTACGCTATGGCTAAGTACCATAGGATATGTTTTATGTTTAAACGTGGGCGAAGTTGCGTGCAGAACGTAGTTCTTAATAAATAGGAAAGTCGATGAATTTTGCAACGCACATCGCAAAGTTAATATTGACCGACTCTATAGACTTTTGGCGTCACTAATCTTTGCCGTATAAACACATATCCCAAGAAAAGTATGCGCTTCGGGAATCATCGTCTGTCTTCGGAAATACGAATGTGCCATGATGAGATCTAATACAGAGCAGTTACAACAATGAAAGTACTTGCTTCTTTTGTATTACTAAGATTACAAAATTATAGATTAACAACTCTATGCAATTCCAAAAAACTTGAACTTTTAAGTGACTAATGACGATTAGGTTACCCGACAGAGAGAAAACTTCATACAAACACGCAGTGTTAGGTGCACCACTACAAAGCGCGGCAGTACAAAAGTTAGAAGCGTTGCCTCTGTGGGGGGTTATTCTGAAACACGAAGATTACCGAAACGCATACCTTTTCTGGTTTAACTGTAATTTTATAATTATTAAAATTCACAAAACTGCTGACTACATTTTCTAATAGAATATTTCCTTTTCCAGATACAAGTAGTGATTGTCCCCTTGACTGACTACAGCCACGTGGGCGCGGGCGACAACGCACAGGGATGACGTCGATGTGTCGCGCATCTCATTCGCACTCAGCCCGAAGCGGTGGCGTGAAAGAGACGCCTATACTTCTCTCTGCATATACTGCGTTGATGCACGCCCGAGTAAAAGGCTCCGAAGAGTTTCATTGGTTTGTCCAAGCCTTGATCTAATAGGGTTATACACGATTTGTGAATATGGCTTGTTTTAAATAACACCCTTGAAATTTATTTTTGGCTTATTTTTGGCCTTAGGCATTACCGTAATATAATGTCGATATTAAATTGGTGTTCTGTCAGTTTTTGCGATCTTAGGTGCACTGCCGTGCGCCCAAAATGTTATTAGTTTATTTATATGCTAGAATGATTTTATAAGCAGGAGAATTTAGCAAAATATACGTTACTTGACGGGGTTCGATTTAATAACGACTGTCTTTTTAAAAACCTCTATGTTTGACGTGATAATTATAGCTCTATTGTAGATGTGGAACTGAAGAATTAAAGAATAATGTTTATATCTATGCATAATTATATTAACAAAAGGAGGGTTTGGACTCGCTAAACGTTTCAAGAATATTATAACTGTACTTAAATTTAATATTCCGTGTAAGGGCGTTCGCTACGTTACGCGTGCGCACGCGCCGGCCGCAGTGCGCGGGCGCGGCCCATATGACCTCCCAACACAACCGCGCCAGGCCGCAGTGCGCGGGCGCGGCCCATATGACCTCCCAACACAACCGCGCCAGGCCGCAGTGCGCGGGCGCGGCCCATATGACCTCCCAACACAACCGCGCCAGGCCGCAGTGCGCGGGCGCGGCCCATATGACCTCCCAACACAACCGCGCCAGGCCGCAGTGCGCGGGCGCGGCCCATATGACCTCCCAACACAACCGCGCCAGGCCGCAGTGCGCGGGCGCGGCCCATATGACCTCCCAACACAACCGCGCCAGGCCGCAGTGCGCGGGCGCGGCCCATATGACCTCCCAACACAACCGCGCCAGGCCGCAGTGCGCGGGCGCGGCCCATATGACCTCCCAACACAACCGCGCCAGGCCGCAGTGCGCGGGCGCGGCCCATATGACCTCCCAACACAACCGCGCCAGGCCGCAGTGCGCGGGCGCGGCCCATATGACCTCCCAACACAACCGCGCCAGGCCGCAGTGCGCGGGCGCGGCCCATATGACCTCCCAACACAACCGCGCCAATCGGCACCCACCGCGTAGCCAACGCCCTTAAGCTACCATTGCATAACAGTTTTGACTGTGTATGTAAATAATCTTAATACATTACTGCCAGATAAATGTTGAGTTGATGAACTACCGTTGTTATCATTTGAAGTCCTGTTAATGATAAGAAAAGAAGCGTTAAGTTTTCCAGCCATTATTATTTTATTACCAATTTAGGTAGCTAATAGTAATAATCTACATTTGTTGTCAAAATGTTAGATTGTAAGCATTGGCTTGATAGCTATGATATAAATATACCTTTCGTATTTTTCGCCAGGCGACACCGCGTACTTACATAAAGTGCTGTCTGCTGTGGAATATGGTACGCTCGCGAATGCAATAATAACTTATACTGGAGCGTTGGTACACTTTTACAAAATATTTGTAGACAAGGAGCCTACAATCATTAATTGAGAACACATAATGAGATTGCAATTTGGATACGATTTTAAAATAAGTACAGTCACGAAATGAATAGGTAATTTTGCACCTTAAGGTATATTTTTGCGTGCACGGTTGACGATATGTATATGTCGTGGCCAGATCTTAAAATTGACCATTTCATGAAATTAACATCAACCGCCGCACATAGGAGTATTTGTACTAAAAACCTGGACAATATTATTTCGTGACATTTGTGACGTGAAAGCTATAAAATAAATAAATTAAGATAGTTTTCAAACGTTTATTATAATAATATTACTAGTTAATATAATTAAACAAAAAAATTAATCATCGAAATCAGATTCATCGTTTTCATCTGTTGCTGTTCTATTGTGTTCTTCGTCACTGCTTTCTATTGATGAATTTTCTGCGTCAGGGAGCAAAAGACTTATGGTTTCCGAACAAAATGGGTTACTTTTCTTTCGTGGTGGTTTTCTAGTGCTACTTAAAAATGGGTCTGACGTAAGCAACAGTCTATTTAAAATGTCCCTATTACATTTAACTCTGTCAAATTTTCGGGAGAAGTTTAGCCTGTAAAGCCTGAAGTGCTTATTTCTAGCTTCGGCAGCTTCTTCAGAGAGCTGCCCAATTGGTAATATAGATTTAGATATTACTGTTGCACCATGCATTAAAATTTTATGAACGGTAGGCGACATTGGGTGCCATTCATACAACTGCACGTACAAAGTAGCAGTTTCATAAGTGTAGGCTTCAAACTTCTTTGCATCAATCGCGTGACCACTTGATATTGCTTCTAAGATTACTTTGAATCTGTAGATCAATGTGGAATCTAGTCCAGTTATTTGAGAAGCTGTTTCGGGATCAGAAAAAAATCTTCTCGATGTATTTCCATCATTACTGTTCCCGAACCCTGCTTTCGGCATATCCACCAAAAGGCCCATTTGCTCCCGAAATGCTTTTTGTATCATTTCTTTCCTCTCTTTTACAATTCTTTTATCTTCCGTTGACCTTATTTGCCATTTTTTAACCCCAAGTTTGTAAGACACATGCAATAAGGATTCAAAGAAACGTATTCTTGCGTGGAGAATCGATAGCCCGAATTTTAGACTTTCTGGGTCTACTTCCATTCTTCTGGTTAAATTATTAAAATTTTTGGAAGTTAGCCCACATATATAGCACCTCATAGTTGAAGACGTATTGGTAGCTGCATTGCATACCTTGGCGTCCACCATTGTTGGTAGTAATGTATGTGTTACGTAAATTATTCCACTGGTTGTTGGTATTTCTGTTTTTGTTAATTTTTTTGCTTGATTATCTATATATGCAAATTCTTCATTAGTTATGTCCTTGGTTTCGCTAATAAATCTTATTCTAATAGGTCTGCAGAATCTTGGAGATGAAGGCAGTGGATTTTGCCATATAATTTTTTTTCTTCCATTATCTATAGTTTCTAATCGCAATGGTACGAGAGAACTCTGAAATATGTTCGAGTCACTGTCCGCAATATTTTCAAATTTCTGCTTATATTGCGATTGTTGAGAACCATCGCAGCCCCATTTTATAATTAATAGAAAATTTTTCTTTTCTTCTTCAGTACAGCTGAATATTACATCTTCCAAATATTTACACAACCGTAAACATGTATGGTTGAGTAAATCTTGTAAGAGAACTTCCGCACAAGTCTCTGTAACTCTCATTGACTGTTCTACTGGATAGCAATCGGTTTTTGCTTTTTTTATCAAAGAGTAGCAAGGGTATATATTTTTATTTGCACTGTGTAAAATTTCCCACTGTCTTCTACTAAAATCTCCTTCGACGAAAATAGCTAAGGCTTCAGATGGTGAATGCTTTTTTATTTTACTTTGATTATTTGAAGAAATTACTTTTCGTAACTTTGTAGCTCTTGTTGGAGTCAAAGTGATGTCTTTTATTATTTTAGATGCATCCTTATTTCCTCCGGCACGTTGACTCATTTGAGCAGCATAAGTCAACTCATCTGTTGATACAGTATCTCGTAGATTTTTTGTTTTTCTTCGCTTGGATCTATCACAAGATTCCCCGAATTCCTTTGAAGGACGACCCGGTTTTCCTATAGTCCAGAGAGCGAATTTGAGAGTATTTTGAAACCATTGTTCATTTTTTTTTAGAAAGCGGTCATGCTTGTAGTTTGCTGCTACCCATTTTCGTTTAAATTCACATTTGAAATGACTCAACGTATGTTTTAATGTTTCCAGCTCACTTTCTGGACATTTTGTTATCTGTATATTTTTTTTTTCCAAAAATAGCATCTTAGCATCAATTTTCTTGTCAGGGCATTCTTGTACGATATCATATAATTGCTTATTTGACATGTTCTTGGAATTCCCAATGGAATCTAAAAATAAAAAGAGAATTTACTGTAAATAATCTTGTTTTAAATTAATTGTCCATTTTGTTTGAATGAGTGCTAAACAAAATGGCGGAACAAAGCGGAATATTTTCTTTCACAATGCTCTTTAGGAATGTCTAAACTTTATTTAAAATAATAGACCAATACTCGGAAATGCTCGGAACACATACAAAACCGCTTCTGTTTTTTTTATTTTTAATAGACCTAGAGATTATTTTGGTATCGTTTGCGAAATTAAAAAAAAAACATTTGTGAGTCTGTAACTTAAATGAAATTATATTATTTATGTTGTTACATACCTTGAACATCGATACTCATCATGTTTATCCCACCAACTATTAACAAAACGACTAAAACAGCAAATTTTAGGAGCACAAAAAATAAGGTTATCGTGAAAACAATGGACCGCACTGGACGACGACTGAGTTCCGACTACCTGTGTGCCGCGCGCTGAAGGGATAAGGGCGCGGGGGGTGCTTTACGTTATGCACAGGTTATTTAGCTGTCAGAAAGTGATGGTTGCATTGAGTTAAGCCACTCTTTGAATATTAGACTTATGGCCAGGTTTTTTATGCCAATACTCGTATGTGCGCCGGTCACATCATGATGTGGCCTGGCCAGATCATTGAATACTCAACGTTTAATGATATGAACAGTTAAACGCACGACTACTTCATGATGTGGCCAAACATGATGATCAAAGATTCAAAAGTCATTTATTCAAACTAGGCTGAGAATCAGCACTTTTCGAACGTCAAAATTACATAAGACAGTCCCCCAAAACGCCCACCCTTCACCACTTCCTAGTGCTTTTGCTGGGAAGAAGAAGTGGCGCAACAAACTCCCCAGCAGCACAGCTGTCTGTTCAGTTAGAAAAAAATAAAAAATGATTCTATACAACAGTATGTAAGACAATTTACAATATGCAAAAAATAATTAAAATTATAAATTAAATAGCTATAATTAATAGCCATATGACAGCTAGCACACGCCAATATACCAACCAAAAGCATCGAGAACTATACTCAAGCAGAAATAAAAATAACTAAAAGTAAAAAATATCTAAAAAAAAAAGAAAAAAGCCTCCAGGCATAAAGGGCGTGCCCGCTTACATATAGCTGTAACTAGAAGTTACAATTGATAAACTAGGACCATCGAGGTAAAATAAATAATTGTCGAGGTCGCTAGCTAACCACATATTGCAATAAAACTCATTAAAAAAAAATAGTAATGAGTAGATTATGTCAACACTAAATTAAAATAAATTGACTTATAAAGTAAAATTATAAACAATTATATAAACTCATATAAGCTGTCAGTAGGTAAACTAATTCTGGAGAAAGAACATTTAAACATTGTCTTGAGTTAATCACAGCGACCATATATTCTTATCATTTAAGTAGTCGTTGATAGAATAGTATGCCTTTGAACAAAGGTTGGACTTTAATTTAGTTTTAAACGTATTAAAAGGCAAATCTAGCAAAGAAGAGGGTAGCTTGTTATAAAAGGTTATACCAAGCCCAACAAATGAGTTATGAACCTTATGAAGCCGGTGAAAGGGAGCACGTAGTTTATCCTTACTTCTTGTGTTAACATTGTGAATATCACTGTTTTTAGTGTATAAGTGTATATTTTGCCTAATATATAAGATGTTGGCGAAGATGAATTGTGATGCCACTGTGAGAATACCGATATCTTTGAAAAAATCTCTCAGAGAAACTCTGGCACCTAGTTGGTAAATTGCTCGAATAGCTCGTTTTTGGAGGACAAATATATTTTGAATATCTGCAGCTTTGCCCCACAGCAGAATACCATAGGACATAACGCTATGAAAATAACTAAAATAGACTAACCGAGCTGTATCAACGCCAGTGTATTGTCTTACTTTTCTGACGGCGTAGGCGGCCGAACTGAGCCTTCCCGCTAGGCTCGATATATGTTGGCCCCACTGAAGTTTGGCATCTACTGTTATGCCCAGAAAAACTGCCGAGTTTACAGTTTCAAGCACCTCTTTATCTAAGACGATGTTGGGTCCTAGATTTCTAACATTTGGAAGGGCAAACTTTACACATTTCGTTTTTTTGGCATTGAGAACTAGGTTATTTGTCGTAAACCAATCCGTAACCATTGACAGTGCACTGTTTACATCGTCAAAATCTTGTCTATTCCTGTCTACTTTAAAAATAAGAGAGGTATCATCTGCAAACAGTACAACTTCACAGATACCCTTTAAATAGAATGGTAAGTCATTGATATATACTAAGAACAAGAATGGACCCAGTATTGAGCCTTGAGGTACACCTAACTGAACTGGTAGCCCGGAAGATTTTACACCATCAACATCTACACATTGCGACCTATTATTTAAATATGAATTTAAAACGTTGAGAGCTTCGTTTAGCACACCATAATGACGCAGTTTACGCAAAAGCGTGTCATGGTGCACGCAATCAAAGGCTTTGGAGAGATCACAGAAAACTCCAATAGCATTTTGATAGTTCTCCCATGCGTTGAATATGTGTTTCAGGAGAGCAACACCCGCATCTGTAGTCGAACGACCCTTTGTAAAGCCATATTGTTCATTATGAAGGAGGCTATTTAAATTAAAATGTCTTAGCAACTGCTTGAGTATTAGCTTTTCAAATATTTTGCTGAATGCTGGTAAAATAGAAATAGGCCTGAAATTGCCAACGTCATTTTTATTACCTGATTTAAATAATGGTATGACTTTACTACTCTTCATGAGGTCAGGAAAAGTTCCTAAATCAACACATTTATTAAAAGTAACAGCTAGATAGGGGGCTACGATGTCTATTATATTACTCAAGAGTTTAATGGAGATTCCCCAATAATCACCAGTGTTTTTAGACTTGAGTGTGTTGAAAACATTAACTACATCACGAGGCGTTACATGTTCGAAGCTAAATAAGCGACTACTTTTAGACACACTACTAAACAAAAGGTTTTCAGCTTTAGATGGGGACGAATTTAAGGAGCGAGTCGTAGTTATAGGTATGTTGGCAAAAAACTCATTAAACGCCTCAGCTACGTCAGCTGCTTTAGTAACTAATTTATTATCGACCATAATCTCAAGTTGTTTATCTTGCTTACCAGATCATATCGTAAAATAGTTATCCACCGGTAGAGGCGTTGATGACCCTTTATTTTTGTTGTGCATCATGGCGGCGGCATACAACAAATCAAACAAAGTAGGGTGACCACACAAAAAAAGTTGATGGACTTTTATTGGGTTTCCAACTATGATATTACGGAAAGCGATTAACTTGGAAGTAGCGCTCGCCGGCCGCTGACGCGGCGTGAAATGCAACATAGCACTTACGCCGCTTATGTGCCACATAAGCGGCACACACAGTCACAGTCACAAACCGCGCGCGAGCCGAGCGAGCGAAGCGAGGGGTGCCACGGCAGCTGCCGGCGAGCGCTACTTCCAAGTCGGTCGCAGTTACTTGACTATTTTTACTACACCTTACACCATGGATATTCTACATTAATGATATGGCCAAATGTCGACTGACATATCATTCAACGTTGACGTTTTAACGATATGGCCAATGTTAGGTGGCCATTTCATGAAACGGTCAATTCTATGATCTAGCCACGACATAATTATATAAGGCATGAATTCCTTCCACTGAGAGTGTACCAAGTTGATATCGGTATATTTTGTAACATTGTTATTTAATTTTTATCGATGCATCTTCTAAATATTTTCCTATTTCACTTCAATATTATTATATATCATTTTTAAATTCGCTTATAGTTAACAATGATATGGTTGTTGTAATTTTTCGCATTTTTTCCGACTTCATACTAGTCGAATTTTGCTTCTAAAATGCCTTCGCACAGCGGCTAAAGTTGTCACACATGGCAATATTACACAGTTCAACCAAATTGAATCAATTTGGCGCATAAACATTTAATGATTTATCTTTTAAAGCTAGCGCAGATCAGGGGAAAAATGGAACGCAGCAAAAATCTTTCTTCATCACTTTCGTAAATTTTCAATGAACCAACACACTACAGACGGGCGTTTTTTTCTATGAAAATGCATTGCATCGCGAACAGTTGCGGCTGTTATATGTGCTTGTCTTTATGTTGTTGGTTGCTTCGTATAATTGTAAGACTTACAGAACGGCCAATGAATCATGGCCGGTCCGAACTTTGCGCAGAAGGCTGCGCAATAACATTTTTTGAAGAACCAAATGCGAGTGTGAGGGAGAGAACATGCGCGAAAATTTGTTGTGCCTATGTTCAGACCGGTCGTGATTCATCGGCCGTACTGTAGGTGAACCGTGTAATTTTGCCATTACATACAAAAGCTCAGTTTACTTCGATCTCCATTGATATGAGAAAGGAAAGCGTAGCTGTATTTAAAAGCGCCATAAGTTATGATTATAATAAAATGTACCAAAAAGAAATCAAACAGGTTGTATTTGCTATAAGTATTTCTAATTTTTCTTATAACTGTTTTCTTAGTTAGCTTAGAAGAGCATTTGAACTGGAAATTCGCACAAAATATAACATGATAAATTAGTTGTTTTTATGTTATTTACCCTTTCCGTCCAAATGTATTTATATGAAGTCACGCTGCGCCGACCCCAAATTAATTAGTATTCTTGTTTCCTGACTTTAGTCATGCGACAATTATCAATTAACCGCTACAAGGATCTTTTGGCGTTCGAATGACGATGACAGGGCGGCGCTGTTGGTAAACTTTTGTGAATTGTTTTGTGAAATGTATTGAAAAAACCGGCCAAGTGCGAGTCGAACTCGCGCATGAAGGGTGCCGTACCATTATCTATCTACCATAGCAAAAAAATCATGTCTGTTGTATGGGAGCCCCACTTAAATATTTATTTTATTCTGTTTTTAGTATTTGTTGTTGTAGCGGCAACAGAAATTTATATGTGAAAATTTCAACTGTCTAACTAACACGGTTCATGAGACAGCCTGGTGACAGTCGGACAGCGGAGTCTTAGTAATAGGGTTCTGTTTCACCCTTTGGGTACGGAACCCTAAAAACAAGATGGCGGAGTTAGTTCCAATTTTGACCACGCGCCAAATGATCCTTGTGCAGCTACAACAAGTGATTATTACTCTTCTATGAATGTCAGTTACTAACATCGACGCCACAAGAGTCGAGTATCAACTTTAACCAAACAAAAACGACGACAGTACAGTTTCAGAGAGATACTTGTTCAGCGCAAAAACAGCCCCGCCGTTTTTGCACTGGACGTGACTGAAGGACTGAAGTTCTTTCCCTGAGAGAGGCCATGGTAGAGCGAACAGATTTGACCTTGAGCCTTGTCTCCCGGTGGGGTGATGACAATCTGGTCTCTTTTAACGCCACCAAAACAGGCGTGTCTTTTTACCGCCAAAAGGAGTCGTTTTGACCAAACTTCTACTTTTCGGGGTACATTTGTTCCTGTAACTGATCGGCTCGAGCTCCTAGGCATGGAGTTGACATCTGGTCTCAACTTCGGCTCCACCATCGAGTACAAAGCTCAAACTGCGGCCAAGAAACTAGGCGTCCTAAATAGAGTGAAGCGATACTTTACGCCTGGACAGCTTTTAACCCTTTACAAAGCACAAGTCCGATCCTGCATGGAGTATTGCAGCCACCTTTGGGACGGCTCAGCTAAGTACCAACATGCTGCGCTTGATTCGGTGGAACGCAGAGCTAAGAGGCTCATTGGCGACGTTAAACTGGTGGATGCCAAGCTTCACAGCTTGGCACATCGCCACCAGGTTGCCTGCTTGTCGGTCTTCTACAGATTGTACTTCGGCGAGTGTGCCCATGAACTCCACCTCATTCCACCGGCCCCCTTCTACCATCGGACATCTAGACGCACTGCAGGTTACCATCCCTACCTAATTGATATTCCACCAACTCGCACTAAGCGTTTTCAAACATATTTTTTAATGCGCACAGCAAAGGAGTGGAACTGTCTGCCTGCGTCTGTGTTTCCGAACGCATACAACCCGAATTTATTCAAAGTAAGAGTGA
Source organism: Xanthia togata (assembly GCA_963853775.1). Taxonomy (NCBI): domain Eukaryota; kingdom Metazoa; phylum Arthropoda; class Insecta; order Lepidoptera; family Noctuidae; genus Xanthia; species Xanthia togata. Next base: position 3,635,943 of record OY970801.1, read on the forward strand.
ACAGGCTCTTTCTGGGTAAGCTCATTCCATCGTCGACTTTGTCTTTGTCACCTCTGACCTAGACTAGAGTCAAGAGCAAACCCATCGTAAAATTAAAAAGAAAATAAAAAAAATATCTTAACTGTAGGACGATATAGCTGATTATAGAATGAGAAACAGTTAAAATTATAACAGTGCTACATGCCATGTAATTTGAACTATGTGTGTGAATAAAGGGTTATTTTCCTAAAGCATTTAAATTTCATATTTTAAGTGGCTGATGTTTATTTCTTTATCACAAGCACTTTCCCCAGTTTGAATGCTCTGTTTGCAAGTCTATACGGTAAATGTGCAATATTTGTCTGCGCTGCAGTATTATTTGTGTATTTGTTCATAAGTTGTTGTAAAGTTTGGGCTTGAATATAATAAGTTGAAATATTTTGTGTATATTTTAAGTACCTGGTACTTGTTGGACCTACACTGTCCTCCCATACCGAATAATACTGTTATTTGATAGTATTGTAAGAGCCATTTATTTCTAAAAGAGTAACCGTGGAGTTTCTTGCCGGCTCTTCTTCATAGGAAGCGACCAATTTGAATCGTGCACCTAGCGTTTTCTGACGTTTTATAAGTGCCCAAGTAGAAATAAAATATTTTGAATTTGAATTTGATTTTCTGCTTCAGATAGTGGATGAAAATAAAAACTATTTTTATTTATACGTATAAAGTATTTATTACACAATTGACGATACATGTAAAACGTAAAATAATACAAAGCTCTTGAATTTTTAAACAAATCTCAAATTCCGTAAGTCGACAGAAAATTAAAAAAAAAATGCTAAGCAATAGGAATACACGATTTTCGTCGCAATAAAATATAACTATAGTAATTAAAATATAACCATTTAACATTTATTGACAAGCATGGATTACATTCATGACACCCATAGTTTTAAAAATACTCAAAATTACTTACAGCAACTTGACTATAACATGACTAAGGGTTTGTTCAGACGAGCGGTTGGCACGCGTACTGTTCGTGCGACTTTTAGGCATTTAAGAAACACGTGGTGTACAGACGCCAGGACGTCAACCTACCCGAAACTGTCAAGTTTTCCCAATCAACTTTGAACCTTATGCTTTAGTGATGAAGTTGAAAATCTATTAAAGAAATTTGACAGATTGTAGTAGGTTGTTGTGCTGGCGTCTGTACGATACGACCCTTGAATCATGGCAGGTCTGTCTGAACATAGGCTCTCCGAAATTTCGAGCATGTTCTCTCACTCACACTCGCCTCATGATTGGTTCCTAAATTTTTTTATTGCGCAGCCTTCTGCGCAAACTTCAGACCAGGCCATGGTTCATCGGCCGCAGCAAGCCCTTTTGAACATAGCCCAAATACAAAATGATTTATCTCAATTTTTAATTTCAAAAGTTATCCAAAATCATAGGCCAATAGCTAACTTATACAATTTAAGCACTAAACATTAAAACGTTGACTTTTTCTTACACTAGTCTTATCTAACGCAATATACATAGAAACCTTGTTTCGGGACCGAAGCACATTTAAAAGCGGGTAGACGTATATTTAAACAATACAGTTGCAACTCTGTGCCCTCATAGGGTGGGTAGTTATGAATCCCGACTACCTCGCATTTAGTTTCAAACTTTTTAATGTCGTTAAGACCAGTTCTGTTACTGTATACAGTTGTATTTTATACTTGTTTTTGCATTTTGACGTCTCCAGTTATTAAGTACTAGCTTGGAAACGATTTGTCACTATACAGGGTGTTAAAGTAATTGCGGGCCATAGCTTAGAGGTAGGCTCAGTATCGTTAAAGAAAGACAGAAAAAAAAAACCTGGAATTGTACGCACAATTCCAGTATTTTTGCGTTCGATAATATGTAGGTAACTCTAGGAAATTCAGGAAATTATTAATTCTTTTTTTTTAGCATGATAAAAACATTATAATCGCATCGCCGTACGAAGGGAAAATTCTAATTGTAATTTACATACCGTCGTAGCGTTAGTTCGATAGTAGGTAAGTAATTAAAGCATTTATACAAATAAAATAATTTAAATTCTAAAGATTGCTATTTTAAGTTAGTTTTTTTGTTTTTTTTTTCTGGCTTCCCTTTATCGTACTGAACCTACCCCTAAGCTATGGCTCGCAATTACTTTAACACCCTGTATTTGGTTTTATTAGGACTCCTATTAATTCCGGTAATCACGGAAAAGAGACTATTATACCAGTTAGGCCGAAGATTTTTTTCGTTAAAACTTAAATGTAGTTTGGCCTCGACTTGTAGAAGACGGAGGTACGCTCGTCATTAAGATCTTTAAGACTCTTATATCAATATTTTCCTTAATTAAAGGTAACGCCTAAACTTCTTATAGGATATCGTGTATCAAAGAAATATCCGTAAAAATCATAAGAGAGTACAAAGAATATACTTTAAAACTAAATACTTTTGCACCATCATTGAATAAAAAACTTTAAGTACTACGCTAAGTTGAGCTTTTACTCGTAATTTGTTAGATACTATAAGATATAAAAACTATTTCAATTCACCTTGGATGGAATGAAATGCAGAATTTCGAAGTACGATTTTTTTAAAGAAAAGCAAATATGATTGACTTGCTTTTTGGTATTCACAGTCTTCGATTCCTTTCTAAATAGACTATGTTTTAATTTCAAATGTCGTTCAAAAATTTATTGTCACAATTTTTATAAAAAATACTTTCTGGAAGTTTTCTTTTGATCTCAAAATGTCTCACTTTTATCACAGTGTTGCATTAAAAATATAATGAATCAATAGAAGTTAGATAGAACATTGTTTAGAAATTATTTGCTTAAAATAATGATAGAATTGTTTGGAAAGCGATAAGCACGTACATGGTCGGCCACATGGGATCTATTGACACTGAACACTAATATTTAAATACAGTGGGACTGACTTGCAGGTTGGCTGTAAATACTTTTATGGAACAGAGTTCCCCGCTGAGGCTCCGAGTATTTTATATTTCGAATCTTCGCGTCACGTATTTGCGACGAATTGAAGGGTCGGCTTGCGGTAGGAGTTGACTGGTAGAAATCGTCACGTAAGGAAAAAGCGTTATCCCCCTCCATGCGACTTTTTCTCTGTCTCTTTCTATTAAGTATATACGAGTGTATGTGTGCGAGTAACGCGTAAGGAACTTCGCTCCTGACGGGGGTCCCCCGACCGCACACGCTTTTTTTTCGTCAGGAAAACACATCTTGGGTATATACTGACTATTCTAATAGCATTATTGAAATTCTACTACATTTTACGTTATATTTGAGAAATACTTGTGACCGAATATCGCTAAAACAATTGTCGATGCAAGCGGAAACGTAATACAATGTGCATTTTTTTTCATAATGTTCATATGTTATAAAATGGCTGTTCATATTAAAATAGGTTCGTTGCTAGGTCATAGGAGCAGCTCCTTGGGGAAGAGGTTCATGGAAGCGTAGTCTTCCAGGACCTGGAACAAAACAAAAAATATTTAAGAAACCCAATAGGCCACTGGATGCAACATTCAAAACTCAAAAAACATTCAAGGTCAGCAAAACTCAAAAACTAAAGTATGACTAGACAACGCGGTGGTAATGCGAAGCCCAATAAGTAGCTTTCTCTCAGTATAACCTTCTCGATAACTAGGGCAGAGTCATCCAGTTAAAGCGTGTACCTGTAGCTAATGACAGGATAGCAAAATTATTAATTCATCATCAACACCAGAAGTAGGGTAAAATTGGGGCTTATGCATCACTCGCCTCGCTTCGCTCGGATCGTGATGCAGACGCCCCAATAGGGATGATGCCTGGGTCAAAAAAAAGAAATTCTATTTAGTCCGTCAGTCAGATAATAATAAAATATTAGACAAGTATTTTTTGCTTTATCATATTAATGAAAAATGACTTAGATACAACGCATTAAAGTTGGGGAGTGGGGGCTGATACGTCACAAGTATGGATAAAACCTAAATCTATCTTTTGATAACGCAAAAAAATAAAAAATACGTGTTTGTTATTTTTTCATAATCTACATTACGGACAAAAAACATTTTTTTAGTCATCATCCCTATTTTATACACGCAACGTCTAACATGTCTTGAGTAAATATAATCTCACCACTAGCATTCTTGAAATAAGTTTAGTAGGTAATGCCTTCCAAATCAAATTTCGGTGAATGAAGCATAATGTAAATAATATTAATTTATTCGCTCTCTCTTGATGAAGCAAGCGTTGATTAAGATCGAGCCAACACACTAAAGTTTAATGGGATATATGTATTAAATATATACTATATTCCTTTCACAGCGTTCAAATAAAAACATAGAGGAAAATGTATAGCAACACCACCACCTCTAGATGGTGCAGTGTTAAGATGCTTTGCTTTCAATCCAATTACATAGTCTATGGATCTATTTTTGAGTAGCCTTGTCAAAAACGGACTTATTCTTCCTTCTAAGCGTGGCTAAATTCTGGGCCGACTCAATTTAGATTGCCATCAATCTAAATTGAGTCGGCAAAGAATAGGGATGATGACTAAAAATATGTTTTTTGTCCGTCATGTAGATTATGAAACCATAACGTACACGTATTTTTTCTTTTTTTACTTTATCAAAAGATTACGGCGATACATTGAGTTAAAATGTGCCATGACTTCACGAGTATGCTGATTTTATACTTACTTGTGACCCCACTGCCCATAGATATAATAAAGAAGGAGATATGGCGTGGAGTTCAAAATGTATAGAAAACAGATGAAGCTACAATTGCCCCTCCATAACGCTAATATTGCACACACAGTTCTGTCAAAACAATACTACGAACAACTGCACACACGCGCCATCGATAACTCAGTCATTTAAATATAAACCTTATTATTTAAACCACAACGTACTTTTTCCGTATAATTACTCACACTAAAACAATTATCATTGTGTGTTGTCGGGACTCGGGGGCGGATACGACATAGTGCTTGACTAAATCGAAGAGTTATCGATAAATATATCGATAAATTTACTTTAAAGGTTTTGGAAATAAAGTAAACAAAAACGATATGAAACCAACAAAACATTATTTAATTAATTAATAAAAATATTTTAAAAACAATTACAAATCAAACGACACGTAGTTATATATGATTATGATGCCATAAAATGTTCAAAAAAGAGATTCTCGTTTTTGTAGAAAACCAGTTAGCTGACCTTCCTATGGCATCAATCCATTGATTTTTTACTTGCTTCTTTTGGGAAACTGAAACGGTACAGTTACAATTTGACTTACGGAATTATATAGCTATACGAAGCTAATCATAAACTTGTAAGTTTGCAGGCTCTTAAAAAACCCGTATTTTTAAGAAATTAAATTCTTCTTTCTTTAGTAACTAGGGGTTTATGTGAAAATAACACACACGCATGCATAAGGAATAAATAGCATGAATGTTGACCCATTGCCAAATCTTTAAAAGTAATTTTCATATTATAATTGTTTATTTTAGAGCATGCATGACGTCACAATATGGCTTCAAACCCTCTTTAGAAATTCTGCGGCATAATACATAATTATGACTATATGATGCTGATTATTATAATGCATCCGAAGCTAATGGTGCATTTATGAAGACTTCAGTAAAATACCATAACCATAACAAATGACGAAGTAACTTGAGGCTAAGGCATTACATCTCATAATTCAAACCCAAGGACATTCCATAGATTACTAAACTAAACATTATTGAACTTACTTCACGATCTTTGGTTACGCATTTGTCTATTACGCTGTAAATTAATAAAAATGGGTAAAAATGCATAGAACCACATCGGCCTTCCAACCGGATTACAAGAGTTAACAAATTGAAGAAAAATCAATTAAATGAAATTGTAATATAACAATTCGCAGTCGACTTTCTTGTCGATAGACTTTGTCAGACCTCCACGAGCACATCACTAGCTCGCGCTCAAATACGGCGGACCAGAGCAGCGGACGCACCATGCGACATTATGGCTTATTGAGGTTTCGTTATGTCAGATTTACATTGCTTGTTCAGTCACTCAGTGACAGACTGAGGTGGTTGTAAAAGAGCAATGTATTTAATGCAAAAATAATACTGTCGGGATAATATAGGAAAACAAAAATAAAGTAGTACAACTCAGATATATTTTACGGCTTGTTGTTTTTCGTGATTTTTAAGACAAATATTGTAAAATACTTGTATTTAGCTGTGGTAACTGATGCCATGACTTCTAAAAATTTTGTTTTGGCTTCTATTTTTGCACGAACCCACTTAACAAGACGGCATAATCCTTTTTTTTACGATCGCGGTTGACAACACACTAACTCGCGGTGACGGCCATTTTTTCAATAGCTGAGCGATAAGCTCAGGTCCACGTGGTCGGCGACACGCCCCCTTGCCACTTCTCCTGTTTTTAATATTTCTGTGCCACTGCCCAACTTTAATGCGTTGTATCTAAGTCATTTTTTATTAATATGATAAAGCAAAAAATACGAGTCTAGTATTTTTTTATTATCTGACTGACGGACTAAATAGAATTTCTTTTGTTTGACCCAAGCATCATCCCTATTTAGCCATTATTGTTTGAATATAGGTAACTTACCTCCCGCAAGTTATCAACAGTAGGCTGTGGCACATCGAGCTGCATGGCCGCCCTCATCTTGCTGCCGTCCAAACACAACTGTTTGTTGAGCAGTAGCTCGGCTCCGGCGGATGGTTCCAAAGGAGTGTGGCCCAGAGAGTACTTGCGACACATGTCCGCCCAGGCCGTGAGGTGCTTGTCGTTCGCTTCCTCGGCTACTGAGGCTATGTCGGTCTGGAAAAACAAGTAGAAAAGTTAGTAATTAAAACTAATGGTAGTTTTTCAAATTATATATTAGTAGGTACCTTTCTGAAAGGCTAATGAATCTAAGTTTAGCAGCTGATTTACGAATCAGGTTTCCAAAAACAGGGGGGAATGGAAAACAACTCACAAGATGGTAAGGCTCATATGATAACTAGATGCGATAAAAACTGAGAAAATCGTTTAATTAGGCAGCGACGAAAGCCGTTTGAGGACCCGTCCTTCAATGACTAACAAGGTTAGCATACGATATTATTAAAAGGTTAATATTTCTGCCAATAAGTTCAAAAAAATAAAATACCAGGAAGAAAATTTACCTTAGCCAGTGTAGAGATTGCAGTCCCATAATAATCATGATTAATCTTAAAGATATCAGCCACTAACTCAGCCAACGCCCCCTGAGAACTATTGGCCTCATCCACCACATTGTACGTCTGTTTGTTGGCTTCCGGTTTCCGGCCCAGCGTCCATATTGCCCGGCAAACGTCCCGGACGTGAACCGTGTTCATCTTGAGGTCGGCTGTCCAGAGGAGCTTCATAGTCTCGTGGAGGTGTTTGTAGATACCGCCGTAAAGGAGGCGAGGCGCTGTGGGGGAATGTCTGGTTAGTAATTACATCTACTTATAAAACAACTTAAATTTACTGTACAGCCTACACTGCTGGGTGTCCTTACATAACATAAAAGAAAAAGTCTCCCTCCACGTCTGTCTATCTGTCTGTCTGAACGCGATAAACTCAAAAATTACCGAACGGAGTGATTCATGAGGATGGTTTTGGTGTCTATAGCATTATTGTTTTGTGTAAATTGGCTGAAATATGACGATTATTTGTTGAAAATGTCGGAAAAAATCATGCCGACTGGGAGCTTTACTGGCGTGCGCCGCGTAAATCGTAAAATATACATAAAAATTATGTTCTACAGAATGGTTCATCTTATAAAGTTCAACAAAAAAGTCAGTGATGACATAGGTAATGATTATCTTCTAAGGATGACCCACAATAACCATTTTTATCTTTCGAGTATTTGACGAACATTTCATTGTTATTTCCGAAGCTATTTTGGCCGTTATTATTAATATGTTATTTAAATTGGGTTTTTTATTTTCATTTAAATTAATAGTTTAAAAGATATCACAGATTCAACATTACGCGTAACAAAATAATTATGGTTGACGGCTACGCGGGCGCAGCGGTAGGAGTCAATGACCTTTTTCTCGTCTATTAGTTATGTAATCCCGGTAGAACGTTCCCGTGGGACATTTTGCGACATCCACGTTTTCACAAAAACTCCTTTGTATAACAAAGATAAACGAAGGAAGGATTTTTGAAAATTCACCTACTAAAGGAGAAAGTAATAGGGGACGAAAATTTCTTCGTTTTTGCCGATAGGATATCCCATCTGGCATTCTGTCAAGATTACTACCGATCTGATTATCTCTACCACAATTCCATTGGATAGCTAGCAGAATGCCTAATGGGATATCCTATCGGCAAAAACGACGAAATTTTCGTCCCCTATTACTTTCTGGAATGGAATTGTGGTAGAGATAATCAGATCAGATTGATGGGATATCCTATCGGCAAAAACGAAGAAATTTAAAAAAAAAAAGCTTTGCTGAATAAAAGGCTCTTCTTGAAAAGGATTATCCTTCAATCGACGTTTGAGCTACATTAAGGCGACGATAACGGACTTAAAGATTTTATACAAAACGAGTAGTGTTAATGATTTGGAAGAAATATGCTAAATTAGAGCATTTTCTTAATATTAATCTGTAAATATTTTAGATTATGTTTCTATTACAGTATAGTGTAAATAATTTCACACAAAAACTATCAAGCGTATTCTTCTGAAACCTTCACCATTTTAAAGATAATTTAATTATTTATCTTTGAGTATATTATGTTTTATTAAATAACTTTTTGTTTTATGTATAATAAATTAATAATACGTCTAATTTGGGACAGCGCTCCTTGATGGAGAGTCCTATTACGGGCTGGACGTACGAAGCGTTGCGTGAGCGCAGCACAGAACACGCAAGCTAACCATCTCTAGGCCACTGGCATATATCTGCGTCTTAACTTAATAACGTACTATCGTTACGATTAGAAGAAGCAACACACTACTCAAGTAATAGCGTTAACAGCATGTATACATTTAAACGTATTTTGTGTGGCAAAAACTAAAAATTACACGCGATAAAAGCATTAATAGCGTTAATAATAATGTAGACAAGCGCCAAGAACCGTAAATCTATGTATATTATATATGTACAGTACAAAAGTGGATTACGGTGAATGTTAAATTGTCCGTGATAATCCACTTTCCTTCACACCGGACGGATTAGGAGACTAATTACATTCATTATGAACGGCAAAAATCTATCAAAGTAGTATTTCAGTCTAATAAATATTATTTTGATTCAAATATTACAAAGAAAGCTAGACTGTCGTGTTTTATTTGACTTTTATTTGTCGACCTTACTTATAAAATTGCTCACTTGTTTCTGTACTATACTTGCGTGACGGAATCCTATCATAATATTATTATCCATGAAGAATTCGCTGATAATATCAAACATTTACAACAAAACTTGGAAACCTGCTACATTTCGGATCACCGTAGTTCAGTCTACGGTCCGAGTATGAAACGAGAAACGAAAGTAATAATTCAAATTTGTATTAAAAAAAAGTAATAACATTTTAAAGGCTTACAACCAAAGCTTCCAAGGATAACAAAGACTTCTAGGATAATACTAGATAGAAATCACGTCTAGATAAAATTACAGTAGTTAAATATGACACATCTAGCCTTCAGAAAGAAAACTTCTCACAAGTATGACCGACAGAGAAGACGTTCTTCTAAGTTTCAAAGTCAAACGTACTTCTAAAGTTCGATGTGCCACATTATGGTGGATCCGCAGTGGTAGCCCGCGAAATTCTAATATTCTTACGTTTTTTGCAAAAATATGATTCAATTCAAAATATTTTTTTTGAATATGATTTAAAGAAGACTTCCATAAATGAAAAATGATGATGGCTTCCGTAAGTTCTAAGACAAGGCACTTTTACATGTACATTTTTTTGGTCAATATTTCAAACTAGATGGCGCCGTTTTTCCTAGATGACTGAACCTTGAAAAGAAATGCCGAAACGAACTCTTGAGGTCATGTGCTCTTTTAAAGTTCAAACATTATATTATTAAGATATTATGTTAGTCTAACAATGCAGAGCCATGTCTGGAAAAGCCTATACGAACTACTTACTCAAACTCCGTCGGTCCCCGATGCCGTACACGATGGCCGGCCTGATGATGGTGTAGTTCAGCTCGTCCGCCATACTCTTTAGCTCCTTCTCCACTTTGCTCTTCATCTTAGCCTCCGTGGTCCATGGCTCTACTGCGCAGTCTTCTTTTTGTGGCTAGGAAATTAATTAAAAAATATATAGAAACTATTTAGATTAATTGTTTTGATAAAATACTCTGAAAAAACATAACAATAAAATAGCAAACATTTTATTCGTCTGTGAGCGGTCCCCGTTTTACGAAATATTATTATAAGTACCAAACAAATTGATGTGTTTTCAGAGATCTACACGCCCATGAACTTGGGAGGTGTTGCAGTAAGACATTTATGACTTCAAAATAATTCAAATGCGAGTAAGATGAAACTATATTCTTAGTTAACGTCTTCGCTCTTATGTTAAGAAGTCTGACGTCACACAAAGAGAGCTGGTCGATGAGGTCACCGCATCAATGTCACCAGCGGACAAGTTTTACGAGCCCGACCGGATCCTTGTGGTAATTATCACTCCCTGATAAGTACCGAATTGATTAACCATTTCGTCGCAGCCAGAGTACGCTTTTATTAATATCGTTAACGACAAATTAATATTGGTTTCATCATAAATTGAGAGTGTATTGAGTAGGGAGGGGAATTCATCTATTTTAAGAGCTCGTTAATAAAATTATGTATGTAATTTAATGAATAGGGGTATTCTAGTATCATGTTAATAAAAACAAACCATATTTTGGGCATGCATGGGTTGTAGCCCAGCGTCAGATCCGCTGTTGAGAGCAGCTCCCTAATAGTCTACGAGCATAATAATAACGCTCGAACATTCACCTTTATGTCGCTCAATTCTCGTTGTCTAGACAGACAACCTTTTCCTAAACTAAAAGCATTAGTATCTGCTTAAAATAAAATTGTTTGATCAGTAATGTAGGGTTCCTACGAGCCCTGGTAACAATGGATACGCCACACGGATAGGGCCGAAATCGACGCTAGTGGACATAATGATATTTGAAAAATCAATTGCAGTTTAGTTCATGTTTCAATTTTTTTTTCTACCTTTCATAATATTAATTCTTATAGCAGTTTCAACTCGGTAGTCCTGATAGGATTACTACTAGGACTGATTTAAAAAAAAACCGGCTTTGTGCGAGTCGGAACCACGCACCTAGAGGGTTCCGTACAAACCTTTATTAAAAATATTTTTGTTATACGATGTAACTAAAAATTTACGGTTTTCGTAATTTTTCCTTTATCTGTGCTATAAGACGTTGCTTCGTACCAAATTTCAAGATTCTGAGTTCACGGGAAGTACCCTGTAGGTTTTGATTCCCTTGCGAGTGTCGAAAATTTGCGGCATAAACGGCTGTATCTTTTGATTGCGTTGGCTTAGAAGTTGGTTTTTTTTTTCACGACTCAAGGTACAGTAGACCTGAGTATTTGATATAAATTCCAGCTTGATACCTCCAAGCGTTCCTGAGAAAAAGGGTCTTGACAGACAGACAGACGGACGGACGGACTCACAACAAAGTGATCCTATAAGGGTTCCGTTTTTTCCTTTCGAGGTACGGAACCCTAATAAACATTTTCAATGTATGAAACCTTTCGGAGACTACAATACTCACCTGTAACAGCTAAACATTAAAAGTAAGTATACCAACCTTGTCACTGCTATGCATCTGCCCACTCGAAATCTCAACCAGCCTTTCGACCTTCAGCTTGGCACACTGGCGGGCCACGTTGGTGCTGAGCGTGAACAGTCCCTCGGAGTACACTGCCTCCGTCTGCCCCACCCTGGTCTCGCCGGAGCAGTTGACGACCAAGCCCCATGGGGCACCGTCGCCAGGGTCCAGGGCTGATGCGCATGATGCTGGAAAGGACAGGGTAATGGAGATGCTGGCAAGTGTTAGCAGATCTTGGGAATAGTTGAAAGGTTTTTTAGACGTGGGACGCTACTGGGCAGTTAAATCCCCTAATTAAATCGAATTATCCAGAACATTAGTTACAGTGTGGCAGTTTTTTTATTAAGAATCCAGCTATACCTAACCCTTGTTTTGGGCACTCAAACAAACGATATGCGCCTTTTGTCGGCGTGCGAGTTAAAACGGCGAAGAACCTCACATGTGTAGGTCCAAGATTTTTTCAACCCTAGACATAGTTAATTTGGATCGCGGTTATGGAAACTTCAGAAAAGTTTACATTTTTGAAAAAGTTTTAGGATTTTTAATTTACTTTGGCGACTATGTTGCCCACGTATTTCGTGACTGTATAATTCAGTCACCGAAAATTAAAGTTAAGGATTGTGTAGCCACAATCGAAAGTCGCTATCGTGAGTCATTTTGTCATAACGCACTAACTAGACTGAGTTCAAACAATGGTCAAGCGCTGCATTAATACTAATTAGAATTTTTCTCTCACCATAATTTAAATAAATAGGAAACCCTTCAATACACTCCCACGCCTACATGAAAAATTCAATTAACATTCCTATTAGCCAAGCATCGACGACTTATGTATGAAGCAATCGTTGATGTGATATTAATAACAATACCTACAAGTGTGTAATGTTTATTATAATTCATAACTAGGTAGCTGGTAGCAGGCGCATTGTATGCACAAATATGAAGACATCGAATACTGTCGGCGCCACGACGACGTATACGTTTAATGTTACATTTATGCATGTAATAAAATGCCTATGGAAATGACGGCCTTGATGTTGGCAGATTTGGAATCAAAGAAAAAATGGGCTTGATATAAAATTCAGCCTTCCCAACCAGTCTTACCAAGGAGTATCGTGTTACCCAGTAACTGGGCTGTGGAGGTCAGATAGGCAGTCTCTCTATGTACTGGTATAAAGCTGAATCCGGTGAGACTGGAAGCGGATCTCAACATATTTGGGAAAAGGCTAAACAGATAACACTTGGACAAATAAATAACGCTTCGTATAAGCGCAACTCGCGTTCGAAAGCACGTAATTAAGTATTAAGTAGTGCGTGTCGGACCACGCACAATGAAGGGTTCCGTAGCTGGGATGAATTTATCCCAAAAATAAACTTAACATTGTAGTTGAAAAACATGTTCTCCCATACGGAATGTATGGGAGAACAACGTTTTCAAATGGCAAAATTAAGTTGGTCAATTATTACTCGTTAACCCGTAAAGCCTACTTAGCTTTCCTTTTAATTTCGATATACGAGTATATACTACTGCTCTGAATTTTCACAAATCCAAGTATAACCATTTAGCTGGCAAGGGGACACATGACTCTAACAAAGATTAGCATTTAAAAGCTTAATATTTCGCAAACGGATCCCTGAATTGAAAAATAGTTTTCACACACCCACAATATTTTTGAACAAGCTTTCCAACGACATCCCACACCATGGCACAGACGTGAAAAAAAAACATCCCCACTTTACGTATAGGGGAGATACCATATTTTATTTTATGATTTTATTTTACCACTGTCGGCGTGATAAATATGTCAGCTTTCTAGTACTAACAGTCTCTGAGCTAAGCTAAGACGGACAGACAGACGGACATGGCGAAACTATATAAGGGTCCTTGTTTACTACGGAACCCTAAAAAATGAGTAATACTATGTATTAACAATAAACTGGTAACCTATACGGACTTGGCTGTTTTCCTGCACTAATCAGGAAACGTTGTATTTATTTTTAATCACTCTCAATGACATTTAGCCAATTTACAATACCTAGAAACACTATAACTTTATTTTCCTGTGTTCCATCCTGCTTAAATATCCTGATTGGTCTAGGCAATCATAACAATTGGACTGTTTATTAACTCATTAGTATTCAGTGCATGCGCCCGAGTCATTTTGAATATCAATACGCCAAGTCAACATCCTACGAATAAATGCCATTATAAATTAGACTTATTTATCTTGTGGGAGATTTCCCTTATGGCATCGATGAGTAGAATTTCAATCGGCGTAAGCGCACGTATGGTATTATAATTTATTGTCTATGTTTATTCTAAGGAACCGTATTCTACAATGATACCACAGACTGATTACGATAATCAGTCGGGAACTCTGGAATCTCGATTAAAAGTTAAGAGAGAGTTGAGAGTTGAGTTTATTTGAGATTAATAACCGACCATTGTTTAAGATGTCTATCTTGTTGAGGTCACGAGTATCAATTTAAGGTAATAGATCATACGGCGAACGTCCATAATGTCACTACATGCTTATTATTTTAAAAAATTCCCCCGCCGCGTCTGTCTGTCCGTCTAAACGCGATAAACTCAAAAACTAGTAAACAGATTTTCATAAAGTTTTCAGCAATGGACGGAGTAATTCATGAGGTAGGTTTAGGTGTACAATTCATTAAGTTTTTGTGTAAATTGGCTGAAATATGACGATGATTGTTGAAAATGTCGGAAATAATCATGCCGACTGGGAGCTTTGCGTCGCGTAAACCAAAGTTAATTTTAATTATGTGTAAACAATGTACCTATTACGGAATTAGATATTTATATTAAACTGTAGTAAAACTATGTCTATCTGCATTTTTCATTTCTCTCTGGACCCAATTCTGAAGACCACGCAGACGAATTCGCCGGTAGAAGCTGGTTGTTTATTATATTTCGAAGTTCTTTTACTATTATTTGACAGACATTATAAATCCATTCACCGCTAACCCACGTCGGATTAAGGAAATAAGTACAATAGCGAGCACTTTTTAGATAGTGCTGTTTTTCCGGGAATTAATATTATTATTTGTCGCAAGCCTAAGTCCAAGCATAACTCATAATCCGTAGGAGAACCAAAGTAACCGACATAGCCCGAAGAATTGCCAAACTTAAGTGGTACTGGCAAGGCAAATTGTTCGCAGAACAGATGGCCAATGGGGCCGAAAGATTCTGGAGTGACGACCGCGTACCGGAAGACGTAGCGTTGGAAGGCCTCCCACAAGGTGGACTGATGACCTTGTGAAGGCCGCAGGAATCCGCTGCGTGCGGGAAGCACAGAACCGGTCCGGAGGCCTATGTCCAGCAGTGGACGGCTGAAATGATGAGCCATAACTACGGACTTCTACAGGGACTACTCGACGGATTGAGTGCCAATAAATTACAATAATACTCGTAGGTAATGTTTACAATATCCTCCCATAGTGATATCTTAACGCTGTAACTTACATTTGATAGGTACCTCTAGTAAACTTTAGTAGTTATATTGTTTATGAGGAAAACTTCATTTTTCCCTATGATAAGACTTAACAATACGACAAAGACATCGTGTTAATATTATTTGTGCTGGATTCACTGTGAGCTCGAAAGGTATCCGTGACAATGGAGTAGGTACCTACTAGCTACGCTAATTTTGAACGTAGGTATTACTAACTTGAAAATGTAATGATTCACACTACCTACCGAATGCACGTGAATCCATTTTAAGAACGATAATGTTGCAAAAATCTATAGTTATTGGGTAATATCAAGTCTACAAAAATTCTAGAAAAAAAAAAACATTATCAATCCTTGAAGATGACAATGAATGAAGGTTTCTGCTTATAGAGTTGAAAGAGACTTCTTTCTCATAGATCTTGGTGAGGTATGGCTGCGAGTGCTACCACCACCAAGTTTACCATTTAATTTTAGTTCTGTTATTTTAGGAGGGTTCCATAAATGGTACGACGTCAGCAGGTTAACCTACCCGAAACTGTCAAATTTGACTTTGATGTACTGGCGTCTGTACGTATGTCTAGAAAAGAGGCGGCGTACAATTGATTCATGGAAATAAGTACGATGAATAGGTAAGTATTCGATTTATAATAAGATCTATCACTTTCAGGATGATTTCAGGCGAGTGCATCGAAGGTGTCGGAGTAATATTATCACAATCCGAAGGATTTTGAAGTGAAATTGCTAACCCATTGCTTTATATGTAAATTTAATAACGCAATGAATGTTGTAATTGCCAATTGAAAGGATTATTGCAAATTTGTGTTACGAAATCACCCCGCAGAGCAGAAGAAACGCTAGCAGGAAAACATCTCGTTTGTCTGTAAAACTAAGACTTTCTATCCGAAATATTTGGCCCACTCTCTGCATTACAGCTATAAGTTGACCAATGTACGCCATTCGTGGTCTAGTGCACACATTTACATAATTCTTTTTGCATTATTTGTAACCGCAGGTTAAAGCGACGATAACGGATACACAAATAACTTGGTATAATCTGGGAGTGGAATGACACAGAGCGATTTGAGAATTTGTGTCGAATAGAGGGCATAGGTACCAGGCTGTGGAACATTTTAGGTCACTGAATTTTATTGGAAATATTTTCTCGTTACAGCAGCTATTGACGCTGTCCATAGGCTTTGTTTGGCCCAGACTATGCAATATGTCCGCAATAATGAGTTGAACCCCTGACCTCCGTTGCGAAAACGTATTGGAACATTATCAAAATGAACCAGCTTTTGTATAACAACCCTGACCCAAGGAAATGTGTGGATATGAAAGATTCAACATTATTCACCTTCTGAGATTGTGTCAAATAGAACATGCGGCTTATTGGCAAGTATGAAGGTAAGTCCGCAACGCAGTTGTATGGTCTTGCACGTCTCTGGTTACAAAATCGAAGCAACACAGGTTACACAAAGTGTGTACATGCCCACCCTTTTAGCTTGATTAAACAAGTTCGCTAGACCGCAGAATATCAACCACCAAAGTTCAGAGGTGAAATTTAAAAGCCTTGGCCATTCACCCGAAAATACGCCATGGTAATGTCGAGCTAAAGGCTAGCTCAGCAGCAAGCTGTTCATATTTTTTAATAAGTAGGTACTTCAGTTTACTTAACTTTGGCCTTAGAATTAGGCAGCGTTTTGCCTATTTTGGTGCGTGCAGTAACAACATAACATAAGTTAGGCAGAGCTGTACCTATAGTACACCCACATTTCGCCAGTTATGTTTAAGTCCCATGTAATAGGGGGCGAGCCTATTGCCAACAACCGGGCACATATCCGGCCTCCGGGCTGTTACTGAGAAATTCCTGATGGAAATAACCCAATAACACTTTGCCCGACCTGGGAATCGAACCCAGGATCTCATGCTCAGCAGTAGCGCTTGCGCCCACTAGACCAACGAGGCAGTCAACATCAGTAGCAAAATCTAGATAGAAAATGTTTGGGTGTTGTGCGTGCTGTTGCGACATCAATGAACTATTCGGAAACTTAAACCATAACCATGACAAATATTATTCGAACATCACATGTACAAATATGCATGCATGCGATCACGTAACAGCAGCATGCATGTAAGAGTAGTAAGTAATTAGCTGTGGACTAATTAGGCTATTATTACGAAAGAAGTTGTGTTTCAATGTGTTATGTAATCAAGAGGTTGAAATAAGTGTTCATTTTTGGCAGGATTAAGTGTGAATTCATATAACTATTAGCTATGCTCCATGCTCATATCGCGACTGAGAAAGAGAAGAAGATATTGTTTATTTATTTTAGGGTTCCGTTTGGCACCTTTTGGGTACGGAACCCTGTTATTCAGCCTCCGCTGTCCGTCTGTCTGTCAGCGGGCTGTAGTTATCTCAAGAACCGTAATAGGCACAGATAAAATTTTCACAGATTGTGTGTTTCTATTGCCGCTATAACCACAAATAATGAAAATGTAAGCTGTATCTCGGGAAGCGTAATAGGTAATAGGTAGACAGTTGAAATTTCCACAGATTATGCATATCTATGACCACTATAACAAAAAATAATACAAATGAAATAAGTTACAAGAACGTGTGTGTTTTATTCGGCGTTTTTGCTCGATCTTGATACGGTACGGAACCTTTAATGTGCGAGTGCGACTCGCACTTGGTATATGTGGTAGCCTGACACTGCATCTGCCTATACCACTGCTGCTACATCAATACATATTATAAATTAAAGTCACTTTTTTCGTGTCTGTCCGTGTGACCGCGTTGTTCTTCTAAGCTACTCAATGGATTTTCATACGGTTTTCACCATCATTTAGACTAATTCCAGAAGGTACATGCGTATAATATGAATATATATAATATATATTCAACATACATATTATAATAAACAAATCTCGATGTCTTTTCAAGTGTAGACACCGTGCGAAGCAGGTGCGTGTCCTTAGTTCAACATATAAAATAGAAATGTTACAAATAAATAAACTGTCAGTGATAAATGTGACAAAATACAACAGAATGGAGATGAATCATCCTGTAGGTACTTGATAACATAATCAGAGGCTACTACAGAAGTTAATTGCATTACACAAATAAATGTAAGGACCCTGGACAGTAACTATTAATTGTGTGGACTTTAATATGCATGATCATAATTCATTAGTACATCTATCTATACATAATATAATAAAGCTGAAAGTTTGTTTGTTTTTTTTTTGTTTGAATGCTGAATTGCTGAATCTCTGAAACTACAAGTCAGATTTAACCTCGTGAGACCCAGACATATTTTGGGGTTCACTAGGCATTCAAACCAAACGGTCTGTTTAAATGGACAAAACTTTTATTATAGTGCTTAAGTCCCGAGACTTAGATACACTATATACTTAGATAGACTTACACTATTTTGACATCTATCATGAACTGCCACTTGTCAAAATAGATGACAATCCGTTCACCATTCTTTCCTCCGGAAATTGGTAGATATAGCTAAAGATCTCAGCCTAATTTGAAGAAAATATGAATGATGTCGTAATATGTCCATTTAACTCTTAAAATGTCGATTGCACCCCATGTGTGCAAATGACAATAAAATTCTATTGTGTCTGCTAATTGCGCATGCGACGAGTTAAACGGCTAGTAGGCTTTAATACGAACTCATCCCGTAAAAGCTGTGGGTTTGGGTCGCCATCTTTATTTTGGGTATTTAAAGGGCGCGTCGGCCTCACGAAGTTAAAATAAATCTTTTTGCATTTGATAGCGCAATTCTTGAGGAAGGTTATAGGCTAATAACATCACACTACGAAGCTTAGGTAGGAGCCGAGCAACGAGAGAAATAATTCACGCAAAGGAAGTGGGTGGTGGGCGAAGCTAGTCCATAGTTCTCTTCAGTTTTTTTATTATTATTGTGATACTATAGAAAATTATAGCTATTGTAATTTTTCTACAGTATTATGTTACACTTTAAACAGCATGAATTAAAATTTCATGATGAGATTGTTTTGACTTGTGAGGCTGAAGAGTTATCTTATCTGTAGTTGTTTTATAGATAGTGAGAAAGTTGAAATTGATGTGTTATGTCTGTCCTTGGCTTGTATGCAAAACAAAAGTGATAATTTAGTATTGCAACATCCCAACGCAGTACTGTAAGTACTCGGAATTTTGGTGTATAGGCAGTCATAAAAAGTTGAGCAATCCTGGATAGTTCAATAGTGAAGAGTTCAATTACTGTAGATTAGATAATAATTCCAATAAGAATACTTAATTTCCCATAGTGGGTGTGAAGTAATGAAGAGCTTATGAAACTAAATAAAAATATTTTTTTATACTTACTGGGATTAATAAGATTCGCGCTCTTGTATTCTATACGAGAGTCTTCAAAAATCTTGCTATGTGTTGGATTCAAGAAGGCCAGTTGCGGCGGCGTTTTGTCTACGACGCGCAGACCGCTCACCAGGTCATTTGTTATCAAGTACTCCACCAGGTTCCGCCCGATGAAACCGCACCCTGAATCAAAATCACACCGTCAATCCAACCATCACCCACAAACTACTTATTCACCAACGAAAAAGAATCCTCGCAAGCCGGATGACTAACACACAAGAGACCGTTACAAGAATTAAAAAAAAACCACGTCACTTCACAGCAGTAAATGCAATTTCAATGATATAGAAGTCTTTGTAGTTTCTAGCATATTTATTCCAAGTAAAAGAAATGAATTACCTCCTAAAACCACAACTCGTGGTTTTGAATTATCACCGGCACAATCAGACATTTCGCTAGCCGTTTCACAAAAATGAATGACAGCTCAAGTTTTGACAGATCATCCGTCCGACAGCCACTAAATGGAAATGTTACCAGATCAAACATAATTTTCACACCTAATTTAGTAGTTTTTAATTAAGGGATGGGTGAAGTTTTTTTTATTTCGAAGTACAGACACCAGCACATCAACCTACCCAAATCTGTCAAATTTACCCAATCAGCTTTGAAACTTATGGTTCAGTAATAAAGTTGAAAACCTTGAAGAAGAAAAAAAAAGAAATTTGACAGATTGTAGTAGTTTGACGTGCTGGCGTCTGTACATTATTTTGTTAACCTCGTTGGACTAGTGGTCACACACAAGACAGTGCTGAAGTCCTGGGTTCAATTCTCAGGTTGGGCAAAGTGTTATTGGTTTTCTGTCTGGAATTTCTCAGTAGCAGCCCATAGTCTGGATTTGTGCCAGTTAGTCTGCAATCGGCTAACCCCCTATTACATGAGACTTACTTGTAAACATAACTAAGAAATGTGGGTGCTATAGGTACACCTCTGCCTAAGCCTTCGGGGATTACAGGAGTAATGTTATGTTATTTGTGAGGCTACGGCTACATTGTATCACGATAAAGCGAACTGCATTTCTCGCGCTCTTTGTTGTACAGCAAGACGTCCAGCGTTGTGCCCGAGAGAGGGCGTCAAGTGTAGTTCCCGTTATCGCGACAATGTAGCGGTAGCTTATAAAAATGTTCAAGTGAAAGTTTTCTTTGTTTTATGTCATCCAGTTTTTTTTTAGAAGCAAATCAATTATTTGACTGCCGTGCTAAAAATAGAAAAATAAGGTTAAGAAACCTAAAAGCTTGAAATGATTTTGGAATCAGCGTACCTAGAACATTTTACTTTACATACCGAATAGGGACGATGACTAAAAAAATGTTTTTTGTCCGTCATAGATTATGAAAAAATAACGTACACGTATTTTATCTTTTTTTACGTTATCAAAAGATTAAAAGGCGATACATTGAGTTAAAATTTGCCATGACGTCACGAGTATGTAGATTTTATACATACTTGTGACGTAGCGACCCCCACTCTCCAACTTTAATGCGTTATTAACTAAGTATTTTTTTATTAATATGATAAAACAAAAAATACGAGTCTAATATTTTTTTATTATCTGACTGACGGACTAAATAGAATTTCATTTTTTTTTCCCAGGCATCATCCCTATTGCGGATGCAAATGCAAATAGCCGCAACATCCTAACTGTGCGTTTGCACTGGCAAAACATCACAATAAAACATGTTGAAATCTCTAATTCCTGTCAAATATTGTATGCAACTTTGACAGAAACTAAAGAATCCACATGTTTTGTTGTCAATGTTTCGCCAGTGCAAACACACAGTAAGTAATCATTTTAGGGTAATTTTTAGGTTCTATGTGTTGGCAGCACAGAGACTAGTGTTACTAGATTTATTTTGTGGACTAGTATTTTTACAAACTGAGTAGTTGAGAAAACAATACAGAAAATTCAATCGATTTGCTAGAGAACCATTATCCGGTGGAGCGCATTGGCTCCTAATGTGCAACTTACAGTGCTATTAGAACGAGTCTGTATATTCTGACTCGCAATTTCGCAGAACGTGTGACCATGGTGGTTCTGCCTGCCGGTAAAATATGCGTTTGTTATGGTTGGCACCCACATTGTATAGCCCGTTGACCTGTAAGAAAATCAATTAAAAATATGATGATGATTTTAGACTATGAATGCGGATTAACGAAGTTTTTGGGAATTTCCCGTTGGAAATTCCCATAAAGTTGCCCACTCTGAAATACTTAACTCAAAAAAAAAGGGAAAAAGATGTCACATAAAACACAATTATCAACCTGACCAAGTATTAACTGACGTTGTTAGAACATACGTACACAAACTCACGCCTTCTTATGGACAAACGAGCAGACAACACTTCTTACCTACGAGAGATATCGCAGACAGCAGCCCTTGTTGCGAAGTGCTGAGCGACATATCACAGGCTATCGCCGATAGAACCACGGAGAAACCGAAGATAAACAAAGGATCAGCAAGCAGCAGGTTATCAGCATACATACATTGTACTTGCCGAAACCTGGTAGAAAAATGAGAAACATGTTTGCAATACTTAAAAACTTTTGGAATAATCCGAACGCATCTGTCAAGATGAATGGAACATCGAAACGCATCTGTCAAGATGAATGGAACATCGAAACGCATCTGTCAAGATGACAATAACCGAGGATTTAATTTGCGGTTGCCCAACTTCGATTTATGTATTAGCCAGTAATGGCTTCTTTTTATTTGTCCAGTAACTATAATGGCTAAGTTAGTGCAATTCTAAAATTGTGTTCAGACACAAATGCTACTAGACCAGCTACATAATTACGCAACATATCGCTGCCCTAGTTCAAGAGTAAGATATGATGAACAAAGTATGTTTTGAGTTATTCATACTTTTATGATTTTACTGTCATTAATTCACTCGTTGTTAATTGAAATGTGGTTGATTTTTTTAAACTATAGCTTAGTTTAATGTGTTAGGGAGTTATTTATATTTCAATATGAATAAAATATTTTGTTTAATAGTTTTAAGGCTTTTAATAGCAAGATAACCTTATATTGAACTCGACTAAATAAAAAATGTTTTGTGATTTTAATGTTGTCTCTAAAATGGTTTATTAAAAATTATATCTATATTGTAACTCATAGAGTTATTATTTTTTGTTTTGTTTAAGAAATACTAAAGATTTATCCAACCAAGCTTTCAAATTTATGGAAAATAAACAGAAATTGACATAATTTAAAGATATCTTAGTATTACAGCACATCGATATTTGAGAATGTAAGTTGTCCGACTAAATCCGCGGAAATGTTTGGTAAAGGGATAGGAAAATTAATTTTAAACTGAGAAATTAGTTTGCTTGTAATGTATTATTTTTTACCAAGTATCTTATTTCAGTCTCATATTATCAATTAAAATCTTATTATTATTATTGCACTAGTCAGTTTATCTAATATAATAATCAGTCAGTGCTATAATGTTATATAAGTGAATCTTAATGGCATAAATCGGTGAGTAGCAGCTAAAATTTAGTTTTGTATTACAATTAAAATAATATTATTATAATTAATTTATAGCAATAGTGATTTTTTTTTTAAATCACAGGCATTCATCATCAGATGAATGCCTGTAACAAGTAGGTTCAGTGTGATAATAGAAATAATTAAAACAATTAATTCACTATTGTTGCGATTGTGCTTCAAACAAAGCATCAAAATAAGATCTAGAGGAATGTGGCCGTTTTTATTTAGATCGAATTTTATTGCGTCGTGTCTCAATAAGACATTTTATAAAAGGTATTAAAAAATTCTAGACACACTTGCCGAGGGTCCTTACTAGCCGTTATTCATAATTCCTTCTCAGTCACGAGATAATATTGTTTCAAAGGAGTGGCGTTAGTGTACCGCTGGGCGCCCTCTTAATTGCTACGAGGTGTAGGTATGAGTATAGCCGCAAGTATCGTTTTTAGATGTTTTGTCTATTTGCCTGGATGTATGTTCCGGATTGGTGCAAAAACTACTATTTCAAAATATCCATTATAAAACAATAGATCAGATCTGGCTGGGGTAACGTTACTCCAGCCGGAAGCGTTTTTATCAAATAATTAAAAAACTATCAGATTATCAAATTTAAAAATCTGCTTACCAATTACAGAAGCTGTATTTCTAATTATCTATTGCACTTAGATGACGATTTTCGACATTATCTGGCTGGGGTAACGCACTCAAAAAAGGTTAGGTTAGGGTAGGGTAGGCCGAAAATTGGTAGACGGCGGGGCCAATTACCTGACCCGTCGAAGAGGGGCCAAGGGCGCCTAGACAAGGGGCTGTCTGGCGCCCATGTGCTGGTTTGGTCCCTGGGTTGGTCACGGCGTGCCATGTGTTCTGGTGCGCCGGTGATGAAGGAGGAGGGGCCCGCTGCGGCGGGCTGGCACCAGTCGGGGGTTGCGGAAGATTCTTTCGTTCCCGCGACCCCCGGCGTAGGTGTGAGTCGGAACACCGGGGTGGTTTTTAGTCAGTAAGAGTCTGACAGACCCCTCCGCCCGCCCCAGGGCGGAGGACATCCATGAGGATTTTCCACCCCGAGACCAAAAAAAAAAAAAAAAAAAAAAGGGTAGGGTAGGTCCGCCATGGGATCTGGAGGCAAAAGTCCTCGCGCATATTTGGGAGTGGCGCGAGGAGGCGAAACACCGGGGCTCAACTCCGATGCCGCGAGAAATCGCGGCACAGTGGACAGAGCTCCGACGGGATCTCATGGCATCATGGAGAGTGCGATTGTTGCAACCCAGTGCTGGGCACGCCACTATTGCGGCGATAAGTCCCCTCTTTGAGGAGTGGCTAGAGAGGCGCCACGGCGTCCTCACCTTCCGCCTGACGCAGGTCCTCACCGGACATGGCTGTTTCGGGAGGTACCTGTTTCGGATAAGGCGGGAGGAAACGCCCGGGTGTCATCACTGCGTGGATCGCCCGGAGGACACGGTGGAGCATACGGTGGAGGTATGCTCGGCTTGGGCAGAGCACCGCCGTGTCCTCGTGGAGGCGATCGGTGGCGGGGATCTCTCGCGTCCGGCCCTGGTCCAGGCCATGGTACGGAGCGAGAGGGCATGGGAGGCCGTCACCTCCTTCAGCGAAGCAGTAATGCTCGCGAAGGAGGAGGCGGAGCGCGTGAGGGAGAGGCAAATTTCGCGCCCTCACGCCCCTAGCCGCCGCAGGAGGAGACGCCCTGGGCGTCGGGAATCGATTGCCGATTCCCGGCCACCGTAGGCGCGGGCTTGCGGACGGTGAGCAATGGGTAGCTCGCCGTCCGGTAAGGACCAAGCACGGGTCGACGGCGCATTGTGTTCCACGCGCGCCTCTTAGAAATGTCAGCGAATGAATGGGTCCGATGAGACCATTGCCTGCCGGGGTTGCGGGAAAGTCCGAAAGGGATACCGTGGCCCCCTGGCATTGCACAGGCAAGAGAAGGAACACGGGTGGGTTTTAGTCAGTAAGAGTCTGACACGCCCTCCCGCTCCACCCAGAGCGGGAGACGTCATTTGATGATTTCCCACCCAAAAAAAAAAAAAAAAAAAAAAAGGTAGGTTATTTTAAAATGTCCTAGAAAGAAATATAATTTAACGATATTTTAGTTAAACACTGGGACAATTTTAAGATGTCTCAACATAGAAATGTTTTTATAATTTCATATAAGGACATTTGAAGAAGTCTCTGTGTAGAAATAAAAGAAAAGTAAAAATCTTCCTGACTTTGTAAATATCTTAAGATGTCAGAATCTTGAACTAAAGGTCGGTAAAAATATGCTTAAATGTCTCAGTGAGACATTGAAATTTAGGCACTTTGGATGCGTTTTACAAATATCCGATTTTTGAACCGGACAGAAGAGCAAATTTTTCACATGAAACAAAACTTATCTCAATTTTGATATTTTTAAAGATATCTTACTGTTGAACTAGGGCAGCGATATTTTCGTAAACAATTACGACAAATTTGTTTAATTTTGACAGTTCAATAACATTCATTGCGTCATTTACGTTGTTGAGCAGATTTTTTATTCGAACTTATGAAGCATTGGATTAGCGAATTTTAATTAGACAGTTGAAATTTTCACAGATGATTTATTTCAGTTGCCGCTTTAACAACAAATACAAAAAAAAAAAAAAAAATTAATGGGGCTCCCTTCAGACATGTTTTTTTTTTCATTTTTATAGATAATGGTACGGAACCCATCGTGCGCGAGTCCGACTCGCACTTGGGCGGTTTTTGTTGTAAATGTAACGTTTTTGTCCACCTTTGGAACTTTTAAATGTAAGTACTGCATTTCGTCATTCTATTTGGCAGAACTAATAGCGTGATCACAATAGTTAGACATACAATATAGTTATTTGTGCAACAAGAGAGCAAAGTTGTTTTTTGCTGCGAGGGATTCAAAGACACGAGATGCAAATAACTTTGCTCTCGTGTAACACATACAACTTTTCACCTCAGCAGCGAGAAAATACAACAGTAAAAAAAAAAACCGGTCCGATCCGTGAGGGTGTTGTTAGGTATCGTACTGTTAGCATATTTATGTGGACATTTTCAGGAACGAAAGAAAAAATAATTCCTAATTTTTTTTTTCAATGGTGAATTTGACCGAATTTTACATTTGGTGCGGGCGGCGGTCGTCGTTTAGCGGGTGTCTAAAAGTCATAAGTTATGAATTTTGCAATTTTTTTTATGGATTTGGGGTAATTTTGGAACTAAAAATGTGAATTTTAAATACCAATAACTTTTTTACTATCAATAATAATAAAAAAAAATACTGTTTTGTAATGTTACTGCAGTACCATATGCCCATTTTCCCCAGATTTTCGGATCGGACAATTTTTTTTTTTTACATAGGTAAGCTTCATCTCCTCGTATTTTGCAGCCACCATCTTGGATTTATATTTTGACCTCACTATCGACTTTAGCACCCTCGAAAACTATGAAAACGACACCCATGTCGAAAAATGTGAAAATTTTCGCAGCCGCCATCTTGGATTTATATTTTGACTTCACTATCGGCTTAAGCAACCTTGAAAACCATAGAAACGATACCCATGAAGAAAAATTTGAAAATTTTCGCAGCCGCCATCTTGGATTTACATTTTGACCTCACGGTCGGCTTTGGCATTCTTCAAAACTATGAAAACGACACCCATTATGAAAAATGTGAAAATTTTCGCAACCGCCATCTTGGATTTTCATTTCGACCAAATTCACACTTACTATCTCTCTCTTTCTCTTTGAATTACAAGAAGACAGTCGCAAGCGCCTTTTCGCGTGACGATATCTGCCACTGCACTCTTACCCCAAGCCGCTTAAGAACTTCGTTCCAAAAATTTAATAAAACAGAATTTAAATAAAACCAGATGATTTGCAATTTTAATGTTTTAAGTATATCCGAACGTTTTATTGTTTGTTTCTTTTTTGGGCCTAGTAGGTAGATATGGAATTTTGAAATCGAACTTCGAATCGATTTGTTTCTATCTCTCGCTTTTTTCGTATCGAAGTGAAAGTGACAAAACTAATTGAAGTTTAAATCTTTAGAATTTTGTGAGTAGACCCAACACTGCTGTCGGCATTTAAAAAATAATAATTAAAAAGTTACTTTGTCTCACGCTCGCAGCAAAATCGAATTTTGCTCACTGTTTTTCGACAGCAAAACCTGCTTGTTTGAGGTGCTGAGGTGAAAAATATTTTACCTGTATGACAGAAACAAAAAAAAAAAAATATCCGTCCACCCTCTTATAGCAAACTAATAACAACGCCAGCCATTTACGTGCTAGCAAAAACAAGCACCACTTGTTTTTGCTAGCACGAAAGTGGCAGGCGTTAATCTATACAGTTTTTCCAAAAATAAAAGTAGATTTTCCCTAATTATATTATACGTTAGGTACTTATAGATTTTGAATATTATAGCGACCGAATATTATATTAATTGAATATTATTTCAAATGTGAATTATATAAAATGTTCATTAATACCATATGAAATTATATCAATAATTCGTTTTATCATTTGATCGTTATATTAAAAATAATGAAATTAGGTCTTATGATCATTAGAACGTAGGTATGTGTTAAATACCGAACACCGAGAGTGGTACTCAGTACTTAAATTTTGACCTTTATGTGTATACTAGTAGGGTTGAGGGTTTAAATAAAACAACCGAACTGTATACTGATCTATAGAAGGTTATATATTTATAAAAACACAAGACCCTGACCAATTCATTGTAACGAAACCATTGCGACTTCTAATTTGACGCCAACGCCATCTAGTTACGTCGTGTACAACTTTGAAATAATTAAAATTAATTTGTTGAACTGATGAGCGGCTATTGATCATGCATGATCATTAACATACCGCCCACCAAGGACATTACTGACGGAATGTCCTTCTTGAACTACACTATAGGTCCGAATTTGTAGCAAACAAGTTGATCTTATAAGTTTGATCTAAAATCTTAACATTTTTAACAAGATAAAAACTTACATACTATCGTAAACTTAAACTATTAACATTACGTTAGATTTGTCGAAAAATACATGACAAAGTGTAAAGGTTCAACAGTTGTAAAAATAATGTTAAAAAAAAACTGTTGGGGAAAATATACAATTTCATGCATCTAAAAATATCTTAACAATAACATAGTGTAAAATATAAACAATTTAAAATAAAGTTTAACAGGTGTAAATAAAGAGTTTGTAAAAGTTGATCTAAAATAAAATTAATATAATAAATTCATTGTTCTGTAACTGGTAAAATACAAAGTTTGGATGTTGGCCTCTTAATAGTAGAGGTCTTAGTACGCAATGTGACTACACGGGTGATACTATCATCACCGGGATGCTTATCTATTATGCGACCTAACAACCAACGACTTGGCGGCAAATCGTCTTCTTTAATTAAAACAATGTCCCCAATTTTTGGCTCGGGGACCTTTGAAGACCATTTGTACCGGTTCATTAGGTTGGACAAATATTCTTGGGACCAGCGCTTCCAAAATGACTGTAGCATCCTTTGAATAAATTGCCACCGCGACAAATAACTGACATTTGTGCTCTCGTAATTAACATCTGGTACATTTACTATCGGCTCTCCGATCAGGAAATGTCCTGGAGTTAAAGGTAACAGTTCACCAGGATCAGTAACGTTAATGACACTCATTGGACGCGAATTCAAACAAGCTTCCACTTGATTGAGGAGTGTGCTCATTTCCTCGTACGTCAAGGTAGCATCACCAATGACCCGTTTAAGGTGAAATTTTGTAGACTTCACCCCTGCTTCCCAAAGTCCGCCGAAATTAGGACTATGTGGGGGAATAAAATGCCACTCAGTACCGTTGGCCTCAACTTGTTCTGCTATTGATGCCTGAATAGATGCCAGTTGTTGCAATTCTCTAGAGGCACCTACAAACGTTGTACCGTTGTCGCTCCAAATCTTGGCACAATGACCTCGCCTAGACACGAAACGTTTGAAGGCAGCTAAAAAGGCTTGTGTGCTCATGTCACTGACGACTTCTAAATGAAGAGCACGGGTGGACATACACACAAATAAACATATGTAACCCTTGTACGAACGGTGCCCGCGACCCTTCGTTGTCCTAATATTTATAGGGCCAGCATAGTCAACACCGCTATGTAAAAACGGTCGCGCTGGAGAACACCTTACAGATGGAAGAGAACCCATAATTTGGTTTTTGATACTAGCGCGCTGTTTAGCGCATGTTACACATTTGCGCACATGATGCTTGACCAAGTTCCTGACTCCTATGACCCAGTAGGCTGTCCTCAAATAATTTGCCATCAGCTGAGGACCCCCATGCAGAGTTTTTAAGTGAGCATCTGCCACTATAAGTTTTGTCAGATGACAAGAGTTTGGTAGTACTATTGGGTGCTTTATTTGTTCACTTAATGGAGCCTTCTCAAGTCTACCTCGAACTCTGATTATACCCTTGACATCAAGATAAGGACAGAGTGAGTTTAGTTTACTGGATTTTAATTGTAAATAGCCTTTGTTCTGTAATTGTACATATTCTATTGTAAATATTTCTCTTTGTGTGTGTCTTATACAACATTCTAAGGCTGCTTCTAATTCTAATTTCTGTAAATACTTTTGTTTAAATGTGTTGTTTTTTAAAAATCGTCTACAATAAGCAATAATTCTAACTAATTTTTGTAATGAGGAATATCGTTCGAACATGGAACATTCTGGAACTATCGCAATGTGAGCCTTTGTTGATTCTTCCAAGTCAGTATTCAACTCATTTGGCCTTTTGTGTCCTATGGATTTTTCAGTGAGAAACGGTGGTCCGGAAAACCATAAATTATTGTTTAGAAGTGCACTTGGTAATATGCCTCTAGAGGCGCAGTCTGCTGGGTTGTCCTGTGTTCTTACATGAAACCATTGTGATGCCTTCATGTTGGTCAATATTTCAGAGGTACGATTGGCTACAAACGTCTTCCACCTGCTTGGATGGCTGTTCAGCCAAGCTAACACCACAGTGGAATCTGTCCAAGCCTTGATTCTGTCCTTCGAAATATTTAAGACATCTGCTGTTTCTGTTAGAAGATTTGACAGCAAAACTGCCCCACATAGCTCCAAACGAGGAATGCTAATTTGTTTGACGGGAGCTACTCTGGTTTTTGCAACCAACAACGAAATATGGATTTTGCCGACAACATCCACTATCCGCAAGTAAATAACGGCTGAGTATGCTGTTTTGGAGGCGTCACTGAAGCCATGCAGCTCAAGATCATCGTCTGACTTAGTGCCAAGCCAACGAGGTATCCGTACTTTACTAAGTTGTGACAACTCTTCACGGTAAGTCTCCCATTCTTTCACTAATTGAGTGCTTAGTTCTTCATCCCAACTAACACCTGCAAGCCATAATTTTTGGATGAATGTTTTTGCTAAAACCACACTAGGTGCTAACCAGCCTAGTGGGTCAAATAATCGAGCTATATCCGAAATAATTGTTCTTTTAGTTACAGGTGCGGTCGTCAGCGGAGGAAGATTCACCGAGTATTGGAAGGTATCTTCGTTGCGGTTCCAGGTAAGTCCCAAAATTTTTATTGTGCTATCTAATTTGATTTCTAACCCTTTCTCTTCTTTATACTCTTGTTTCTCTGATTCATTATTTTGTATAATATCGCTTTGTCCTATTGTGTTGACCTTATTTTGAATTGTTCTAGTTTGATCTATTTGGTCTTTAAATATATTTCTTTCATGTTTGTCTATTCTCCTAAGTATTTCCTGACTATTGCTGTTCCATTTTTGTAACATAAATCCACCTTTGCCTAATAATGCTATCATTTGCTTATATATTTCTATGCCTTCTTCTACACTACAATGCATTACATTTATGTTTTTAAATTTATTATTTGCACTAGTGACTTCAGGACCAACAGCACCCGACAGCACCCACCCTAATGTAGTGCTCTGTGCGATCAGTGTACCAGAAGGACTCTTCACTAAACCTTCCTTAATTATGCAGCTATAAACATCAGCACCCAACAGAATATCGATTTTGTTGGGTGTGTTGAACTCCGGATCTGCTAAACATAAGTTATTAATACCTAACCAGTCGAAGGTGTCTGAGTTAAGGCTTCGCTCAGGTAGGTAAGAGGTGATCTTATTTAGAACATAAGCATTTAATAGAAACTTAAAGGTTGGATCGACACGAGATTTAATAGTTAATTGTACCATGTACTTTGTCATGGTTGACCTATTATCTCCTAATCCAGACACAAATCCTTGAATTGGTATCTTTTTCAGGCAAAGATACTGCACTGTGGCCTCTGTTATAAAACATGCCTGCGAACCTTGATCGAGCAAGGCTCGGATAGTCTGATATTCACCCATCTTTGACGAGGCCTTTATTAGCGCAGTGGCTAATAAAACCTGTCTGGGCTTTGCAACCCTTCCTGTAGACAAACAAGAGACTATCTGAGTAGCACTAGTTGAAGGACTAGCACTATCAGTAGTAGGCTTTGCTTCAGGGTCTTGGCCGTTATTATCCAAATGTAACAAAGAATGGTGGCGCTTCTGGCAAACTCTGCAACTGGTGTTTTTCTTGCAGTTATAAACAGTATGGTTACTGCCTAAACAGTTGAAACAAATTTTGTTCTTACGAACGAAATCCCGTCGAGCTTCGAGAGATTGTTTGGCAAACTGTTTACAGAAACAGAGCTTGTGACCCTCTGAGCAGAATTCGCATTTCATTGGCGATGATGTCTCTGTGGCTAACAATGTTTTAGGTGTATGATTGTTATTGACCTGGTGACCTGAACCCTTTTTTGGTTCTATGCACTCAAACGCGCGGAAACGTTGCTCTAAAAATACTTTAATTTGATCAAAGGTAGGAAAATCATTACTGGAGTCGCTACTACTGACACTTAATTCCCATTGCTTACGCGTTTCAGGATCTAATTTAAATGTCACTATATGTATGATAATAACATCCCAAGTACTCACATTTATCCCTAAGTTAGTTAACGCATTTAAACAGTCACTGGTGGTGTCTGAAAGCTCCTTTAATGATATCGCCGATTCAACCTGCATACGTTTTATACCAAACAACCGTTTCAAAATACAGTTGGCGAGATATCTTTTATTACTGTACCTTTTGTCTAACAAATCCCAGCACTGACTGTAATTTGCATCAGTTATTGGAGTATTCCGTATCAATTGCTCAGCTTCACCAGTTAGATGACTTTTTAAATAATGCAGCTTTTGCACGTTATCTAATGAACAATTTTTATGAACTAACGATACAAAAAGATCATGAAAGGTCGTCCATTCTTCATATTTGCCCGAAAACATTGGAATAGCAATCTTGGGCAATTTTACCAGTGAATGGGCAGACTTAAATACACTACCAGAAGAACCATCCTTATGTGGAACCGGTTCACTTACAACTCTAATTTTATTGAGCGTTGTTTTCATTAAACTTTTATAAGTAATGTAAGTGTCCTCGGTTGTATCATAAATATCAACAACCTTTTGATCGATATCATCTAATTTAAAGTTCTGATAAACTTTAGTATTGGTATTTTTAAAAGATTCCCAATCCTTTTCTAATAATTCTTGTCTAGTTTCAATATATTCTATAGTTAATCTTTCTTTAGGACTCTTTTTAAAATTTGCTAAACCTTTAATAATAACACTTTGAGAGCCCCTTAATACGTTGATTAATCCCTCCATATTTGAAACAATTAAATTAAAACTAAGTTAAAAGTGTAATGTGTAAATTTCTAAGGTAATTTCAAATAAATAACTGTAAAGTTCATAAACAACTCAACAAGTGTATAAAAACAATATTTGTTCTAAAAAAAGCTAATTAAATCGAAATAAAATACAAGTCCAATTAATTGCTCAAAATTTTACAAGTGTTTAGAAACAGCTTATAGTGTGGCGGAAATCGAGCGTAGGTTCCCCGTTCCGTCGTTTTTTAAGAAACTATTCTAAGTTCTAAACTAACATGCACAAATAAATACAAGTTTCTAAGAACTACACTTAAAACTTTCTAAGTTTAAAAATCTACTTAGAAATAATTCTAGAAGTCCAAAATTCTTCAAAAAGCTTATAAGTTAAAATCTCTGAATAAATAAGGTCCAAAATTGCTTGTCACCAACTGCCTTTCTTTAGACTGATAGTAAAATGTACTCACAATTATTTTCACTCACTCACTCAACACGATGATTTGGTGTATGAGGCGCACCCTGGTGGCGACACGTTGAACTATATGGATGTGACGTCAGTATTCTGATGTCACGTTGAACTGGGTGTGACGTCCTTATGACGACACGTTGAACTCTACGAGGGTGACGTACACAGTCACCTCTCGTTGGATGGAAGTGGCGCCCTCTATAACGTCACTTCTCCGCCGCGCGCTACTGCTGACTCCGTCCACTACGCTGGACGAAGCTGTCGCTGCGCGGAACCGTATACTTTAGCCACAGCGATCCACTGCGAGTACCACGGATGAACTCAAAAAACCGAAACTTTATCCGGGTCGTAGGACCAATGTTAAATACCGAACACCGAGAGTGGTACTCAGTACTTAAATTTTGACCTTTATGTGTATACTAGTAGGGTTGAGGGTTTAAATAAAACAACCGAACTGTATACTGATCTATAGAAGGTTATATATTTATAAAAACACAAGACCCTGACCAATTCATTGTAACGAAACCATTGCGACTTCTAATTTGACGCCAACGCCATCTAGTTACGTCGTGTACAACTTTGAAATAATTAAAATTAATTTGTTGAACTGATGAGCGGCTATTGATCATGCATGATCATTAACAGTATGTTAATATGTTTTCTTGTAATAACAATTCAGAAAAGGACTTTGAGAATTCCATTGGAATATTTTCATCTTTATAACTTTTGTAAATTATCCATTACCGTTTATATACCCCAAGATTTCTTTTCAAACATAATATTAATCAATAAATTATTTAATTCCTCGCTAACAATTTTCAACAATGATAATTTTTCTTTCAATTTGAGTTTTAATTTACAGATATCCTTTATCTTCCATATCAAATTTATACAACAGATGTGCACTTTGCTTACTATTTATTTTCTCTTCCTGTGAATTATTTGTTTCTTCAATCAGTTCCCCAGTTATTAACTGTCTAGGTTGTACTGTATACGTTTTCTGCTTGTTTGATTTTTTATTTATATTTTGCAGTGTATTTACACTTGCATCATTTTTTACTTCTTCTATAATGGATTAAGGTTCTTGGTGTATTACAGCATTCGTCACTACTTTATTCGTTTTCTTCTCCTTGTAAGTCGTGGTTGCAGATTGATTATTATTCTTTTCCAGCGCGATCTCATTTTTTTTCTTGTCCTTTAGAAGTTGCAAGGCTCTTCTGTATGTAACATGTTCTACACTTTTGATATTCCGGATAGTTCTTTCATACAGATAATCGGGACACTTTTTATCCAGGACAAAGTGATTCCCCTTACAGTTTAAGCATCTGAAGTCTGTTATAGTTCAGTTTTCATGACTTCCTCCACACTTAAGGCATACGGTTTTTTTAGTAGGGAAAAATCTAATGAGATGACCAAATTGCATAGGTAAGTATTCCCAGTCACTCAATGTTCGGGACATTGCGTGACTGGGAATACATACACTTCAACTTTAAATCGGTAGTCGTAGGCATAGAGGTAAAACATTGCTTAAGAAGCTTACTACAATATACAGGGTGTTTGGCGCATGGACCGACACAATTTTTTCAGGGATTTGGGAGGTCATTAGCTAGGTTCTACCCATACACCCTTTGTCCCAAATGTCACGGTTGGTTACATATGATTATTTTTTTAAAATGAAAAAAAATCCCAAAATGTGTCCTTTAATTTGAAATAACTTTTTTGTTTGTGGGTGTAGTGGCACAAAACAAATTTTGTTGCATTCTCCAAAGTCCTTTAAATCTAAAAACATCTTTGTTTTATACAACTGGTTTCAAGAAAATTCCTTACAAGCTTCCAAAGTTAATTTTTGTATTTAATGAATGAAATTTTACAACTTCTAAATTAATTATAAAAAAAACTAAAAGCTATTTTGAACTTAGCTAGAACCTAGCTAATGACCTCCCAAATCCCTGAAAAAATTGTGTCGGTCCATGCGCCAAACACCCTGTATATAAGCTATAAAACATCAATGCTCAATTTTAAAATGTTCATAAGTTCCTGTTTACTTACCCTTTCATTCCACGAACTTTTGGACCTCCCGTCCAAAAGTTCGTGGAATGAAAGGGTTTTATATAAAAGGAAACAATAAATCTATTTTTCCTTTTCTATATAATCACCCTTAAGCTGAATACATTTATTAGATCTATGAATTATTTTTTCTAAACCATCGTTAAAATATTTTTTATCTTTTGCCTCTAAATAAGCCAAAATTGCCTCCTTTACCTCATTGTCGTCGGAAAATTTCCTTCCCCTTAAGTCTTTTTTTTAAATTGGGTAACAAATAAATATCACTTGGGGCCAGATCTAAACTGTAAGGTGGGTGGACTAGTGATTCGAAGCAATGTGTGTGCAGAGCAGCCATTGCAACTCTGCTCTTGTAAACCGGCGCGTTGTCTTGCAAGAGCAACACACCCTTGGTCAATTTTCCTCGACGTTTTTCCTTGATGGCCTCCTTCAATTTTTCTAATATTGTTGCGTAGTATTCTCCGGTTATGGTCCTTCTCTTTTCTTTATATTCAATCAGTATTATCCCCTCACAATCCCAAAAAACTGTAGCCATCAACTTTCCAGCCGACTCTGACACTTTGAATTTCTTTGGCGGTGGTGTCCCCTTTTTATGCCATTGCATGGACTCTTGTTTGGACTCAGGCTCAAAGTGATGAACCCATGTTTCATCTCCGGTAACAATCCGCTCCAAAATCTGTGCAGGTTCGTCTCCACACAACTCCAAAAATTGTTTTGTCGCATCGACGCGCTGCTGTTTTTGAGGCGGCGTGAGCATTCTCGGTACCCATCTTACACTGACTTTTGTCATACTCAGGTGGTCATGTAGGATTTGCAGAATGGTGGTATCTGATACTCCAACTAATGTAGATAACTGTTTTTTCTTCAAACGGGTGTCTTCTTGTATAATTTTTTCTACTTTTTCGACGATGTCTGATGTGGTGGCCTCAACTGACCTTCCTGAACGGGGGTCGTCTTCAATCGACTCCCGACCATGTTTAAAAAGTCCACACCACTTGTAAATCATTGATTTACTAGGGCACTGTTCCCTATAAACGGTTTCCATTTAATTAAAAATGGTCTGAGCGTTCTGTCCTTGCTTGGTAAGGAATTTTATCACAGCACGGTGTTCAATTAACTCCATAGTTTCAGTTTTCTTCCGGATTGACTTGTTTAGCAGGCGAGTGTTCGTAAACGAATGACGCAACAGGGCTGAAACTCAATTTATATACTAATGATGAGTACCCAATTAGTATGACACTAAGCGAGCGCCCCTATCCCCACTCCATCCCCCCATTCCACGAACTTTTGAACCTCCCCGTGTAGTTCAAGGTCGATTCCTTTCACTACTCCTTATGATATCGATATTTCTTGTATTCCTTGACACCATAAACCCATTTCTTCGATTTTTTTAGATTTAATTATTTTAATAGCAACTCCTTTCTCTGAAATTTAATGAGTAGGTAGGTACCTTATTGGCGCTTTTATAATTTATTTTAAGAATATCCTTAATGTTTTCACAACGTAGTAATTTAGCGAAGGTATTGGTTTTGGTAAATTCTCCACCGAGGTAATACAAACTAAGTTAACTAAGTTTAAATCTTCTACTTAAAAATAAAAATATAGAAACATAGCTTACATAGATTATGACTGTATATAAATACAAAAAAAAAAACTGACTGATGAGAAATAAATTATGACTGTTACATAATTTATATTGTAATAATCTTTTTTCTTTTATTTTTATAAAACGTTGCCCCACACTAGGAATTTCTCCTGTATCGTGGGTGCGTTTACAAACATTTAAACTCACATACACAAACAACCATACCCGGAGTACTTGTAGGTCATACAAATTCCGTGCGGGATTCGAACCCGCGACACGCAGTGCAGTCAATCGCTTAACCACTGCGCCAACCGTGCCGTCATAAAAGAATTGTGTGTGTGTACCTACTTGTTAAAGATTCATAGTGAGCCTACGCCTTTGTTCGAACCGAATGGATAATACCCCCCTACATAAAAATAGAACTTTTAATAATTTTGTTTGGTCCCCGAATATGTTATCTGTGTCCATGATTACACTTCTGGAACAGAAATTGCTTCCCATCGCCACCATTTGATAACACCTAATTGATATTCATTGTGGGCAACAATTGGCGACAATTAACTCTGGTTCACTATCAAATAAACACGAACAATGAGTTTCTTCAATCGTATAATTTTCGATTTATAAACATAAGGGGGCGTTCATTAATTACGTGAGGCAATTTTGACGATTTTTCAACCCCCTCTCCGCCCTTGGTAAGACGTTGTGAATATTGGAACGACCCCCTCCACCCCACGCTAATCTCACATGAGATTCTAAAGCTGGATGTTGATGAGGAAAAAGTTACGCATACAATCAAAATGGAACTTTAGTATACTATGATTTATTGGATCTTTTCTTTTCATTATACCTATAAGACAGTTACGTAATTGAATTTTTTTCGCTCGATTCATTTTTTAATCGAAAATCATATTTTTTTTAAACATTGACGTGCAAATATCGCGCCGGGATTTTATTGCGCACTGGATTTTCAACTCTCGGTGTTGAGCCGAGCGTTGAGAGTCCAACGCGTTGGGACGCACTCCCTTTTTGCTGCCTTTACACACTTTACACATAAAACTTCGTCAAAGTCAAATAATTTATTTCAATTAGGCACAAAAAAGGCACTTATGAACGTCAACATTTACAAAAAAAAAAAAAAAATGATTCTAGTCGCCCATTCCAAAAGGTCGTTTTCGTATGGAGAAGAATGGGCAAGAAACTCCACCGTTACTCTTTTATAATATTTTCACAATATCTTGTATACATTAATTATATAATTATATGTGAAGACGATGCACCTAGAATAAGATTACTATACCACGATAGGTAAAAAGAATGAAAAATTAAGGAATGACATAAATTAATTATGTGATAGATGCATGGTGCTCACATATTTACATATGTACAACATCAGTATAATTTTATTGCAATTCATTATTAAAATCTAGTTCGCTAGTTAGCCACACACAGCTATTTTCGATGTTGCCAACTTTTAGGATAAACGCTCATAATCTGTGCTGGATTGCGTTGGATTTATATATAAAAAAAAAAAAACATAATTTAATTAATGATTTTCTTGCCCCATTTTATTAATTTAACCCAGTTTTCTTCTAATAAGTATTACAGTTTCTTGATGTAAACACAACTAAAACGCCTAAACCTATTTGTTTTCTTTCTGACAATTTTGACAGCAGGGGTTGCAGTATCGGGGCAGGATGGTGGAGGACTGGGCGCTGGAGACAGGCCTGGTCGTCCTTAACCGGGGTTCTGTCCCCACGTGTGTGCGGATGCGGGGTGAATCAGTGGTGGACATCTCGTTCGCCAGCCCCGCTCTGTCGCCACGAGTCATTGACTGGCGCGTCATGGAGGGGGTGGAGACGTATTCCGATCACCGGTACATCCGGTTTGACGTCTCCGCCCAGACCTCGAGCGCGCCGGTCTGACAGGCCCCGAGTGGTCCGCGGTGGGCGCTGAAGCAGCTGGACCGGGAGCTCCTCCTGGAAGCCTCAATCGTGCAGGCCTGGGTGTCATCACCGGACAGGCCTGCCGACATCAATGACGAGGCGGAGTGGTTCCGGGAGGCCATGTCCGAGATATGTGACGTGGCAATGCCCCGGGTCCAGCCCGGACGTACTTCGCGCCAGGTGTACTGGTGGTCGCGACAGCTGACGACACTGCGCAATGCATGCGTTGCTGCGCGCCGTCGGTACACCAGGCACCGCCGGCTCCGTATTCGACCTCCGGATACGGAAGCCATTCAGGCGGAGCTGTACGAGGGGTACAGAGCGGCGAAGACCGCCCTCCAAGCGGAAATCCTGCGGGCCAGGGCAGTGGCCCGCGAGGAGTCGCTGGAGACTCTGAACAGAGACCCGTGGGGACGCCCATACAAAATGGTGCGGGAGAAACTCCGCCCATGGGCTCCCCCGCTTACACAGAGTCTCCGGCCGCAGCTTGTGGGGGATGTGGTGAGCGCTCTGTTCCCTTCACGAGGGGAACATGTCTCCCCGCCCATGGCTCCGCCTACTGCGGTGCCCAATGCGGACCACACCGCCGACGACGACGACGATGCTCCGGAGGTGACCGAGGTAGAGATGAGGGTGGCGGTACGTAGGCTGAATGCCAGAAATACCGCCCCAGGACCCGACGGCTTACCTGGGAAAGCCTGGGTCCTGGCCTCAGAGGCTCTCGGGCCTCGACTAAGGGGGCTCTTAAGCGCATGCATGGAGAGGGGCCAGTTCCCACTTCGTTGGAAGACGGAGAAACTGGTC
Organism: Xanthia togata; assembly: GCA_963853775.1. Taxonomy (NCBI): domain Eukaryota; kingdom Metazoa; phylum Arthropoda; class Insecta; order Lepidoptera; family Noctuidae; genus Xanthia; species Xanthia togata. The sequence continues at coordinate 3,675,725 of OY970801.1, forward strand.
CTCATCAAGAAGCCGGGGCGCCCTGCGGACTCTCCGTCCGCTTACCGGCCCATCGTGCTGCTCGACGAGGTGGGCAAGCTCTTTGAAAGAGTAATTGCAGACCGCCTTGTCGGGCGGCTGGTGCGGGTGGGGCCGGATTTGGCGGAGAGCCAGTTTGGTTTCCGTAGGGGGCGCTCCACGGTGGGCGCCATCATGCGCGTGCGAGCCCTCATGACGGGGGATGCGGTGGCTCGGGGTGGGGTCGTCTTGGCGGTGTCTCTAGACATCGCCAACGCCTTCAATACCCTGCCCTGGAGTTGCATCAGGGAGGCACTCCGGTATCACCGGATGCCGACCTACCTCTGTCGTGTGGTCGAGGCCTATTTGACGGACAGGGCCATCATCTACCCCGGTCACCAGGGAGAGTGGAACCGGCGAGAGATGTCGTGCGGTGTCCCACAGGGATCGGTCCTGGGCCCGCATCTGTGGGACATCGGATACGACTGGGTGCTGCGCGCAGACCTCCCCAATGGCGTCAGCGTCGTTTGTTACGCTGACGACACGTTGGTCCTGGCGCAGGGGAGGTCACTCCAGGCGGCGGCCGAACTAGCGACACACGGGGTTGCGACAATCGTGGCCAGAATCCGGCAGTTGGGACTCGAGGTGGCCTTGCACAAGTCCGAGGCCATGTGTTTTCATGGTCCTCGGAACGCGCCACCGTCGGGTTCCCAAATAACGGTAGGAGGGGTTCACATCGGCGTCGAGTCGACGATGAAGTACCTGGGACTCGTCCTCGACAGTCGGTGGAACTTTGTGGAGCATTTCCGACGTTTGGCTCCCAGACTGGAGCGGGCCGGGGCTGCATTGAAGCGGCTCCTGCCCAATCTAGGGGGTCCAAACGCCTCCTGCCGGAGGCTATACGCGGGGATCGTGCGGTCCATGGCCCTGTACGGGGCACCGGTGTTGGCGCGTTCGCTGAGGCGGCGGCCTGCCCGCAGGTTGAACGCGTCCCAGAGGGTCATGGCCACCCGGCTGGTCCGGGGATACCGCACGGTCTCCGGTGAGGCGGCGAGCCTCCTTGCTGGATTGCCGCCATGGGATCTGGAGGCAAAAGTCCTCGCGCATATTTGGGAGTGGCGCGAGGAGGCGAAACGCCGGGGCTTGACTCCGATGCCGCGAGAAATCGCGGCACAGCGGACAGAGCTCCGACGGGATCTCATGGCGGCATGGAGAGTGCGATTGTCGCAACCCAGTGCTGGGCACGCCACTATTGCGGCGATAAGTCCCCTCTTTGAGGAGTGGCTGGAGAGGCGCCACGGCGTCCTCACCTTCCGCCTGACGCAGGTCCTCACCGGACACGGAGGCTGTTTCGGGAGGTACCTGTTTCGGATAAGGCGGGAGGAAACGCCCGGGTGTCATCACTGTGTGGATCGCCCGGAGGACACGGTGGAGCATACGGTGGAGGTATGCCCGGCTTGGGCAGAGCACCGCCGTGTCCTCGTGGAGGCGATCGGTGGCGGGGATCTCTCGCGTCCGGCCCTGGTCCAGGCCATGGTACGGAGCGAGAGGGCATGGGAGGCCGTCACCTCCTTCTGCGAAGCAGTAATGCTCGCAAAGGAGGAGGCGGAACGCGTGAGGGAGAGGCAAATTTCGCGCCCTCACGCCCCTAGCCGCCGCAGGAGGAGACGCCCTGGGCGTCGGGAATCAATCGCTGATTCCCGGCCACCGTAGGCGCGGGCTTGCGGACGGTGAGCAATGGGTAGCTCGCCGTCCGGTAAGGACCAGGCCCGGGTCGACGGCGCGTTGTATTCCACGCGCGCCTCAAAGAGTGTCAGCGAGTGAAGGGGTCCGATGAGACCATTGCCTGCCGGGGTTGCAGGAAAGTCCGAAAGGGATACCGTGGCCCCCTGGCATTGCACAGGCAACAGAAGGAACACGGGTGGGTTTTAGTCAGTAAGAGTCTGACACGCCCTCCCGCTCCACCCAGAGCGGGAGGAGTCATTTGATGACTACCCACCCAAAAAAAAAAAAAAAAGGGGGCGCTGTACAATAATTATATTTTCATTTAAATCATATACCGACACGCTAGCGAGTTTTTAAAATTCCCCGATTAATAATAATGAATTATCTTTGATCCAGCCTGTCCCAACTTGCTGTCCTCCCCCCAGCGACGCCCTAAGCCGAGGTCCGTACCCCACAGGGGATGCCCTTAGCGAGCGCTCGCCTAATTTTAATTAGAATAAGTAGTTTTGCCCCTGGCTGGAGGCTTTGAGTTTTTAGTAGCTAAAGGCAGCCGCAGGATTGTCCGGCTAAGTAGTCATCACCTCAGTGGAGAGCTACAAGATACCATAGTCAAAAAAAAAAATAAAAAAAATAGCGTGTTTTGACATTATTGAAATGTATTCGATTCACGTTAATACCTACGCTAGCGAGCCTATCGCTAGCGAGTAAGTTTTCCATGGAAACTCATGGTAGAGGTACTGCTCTCCTTCGAATCGATGTCAGTTTTGGCGAACGCCATCTTTACATTTAACAGCCATTAATTATTTAATTCTTACATTAGAAACATTGATGTGTGGTATTTAAAAGAGTATGACTATGAGTATGAACTATTATGACTTCATTTTCAATTCTAATGACTATCCCAACATTACTATTGGTGGTGATAGATAGATGGCCAATAAGTGACCATTTAGAATTCTATACAAGCTACGATTTAATTGGCCATGTATAAATGATAGACTGATGAACTGATGCGAATACAGTGAGTGTTTGGAACCGGTGCGCGCCTAAATAATATACCTAGTTTGTTGTTAAATACCTACCTACTACAAATAATGATAGGATTACCACGCGGAGATTGTATTTGGGATGGGTGATATAACGATGTTTTTGTGAGATAATTTATTTAAAAGTCATTTATTCAAACTAGGCTGAGAATCAGCACTTTTCGAACTTCAAAATTACATAAGACAGTCCCCCAAAACGCCCACCCTTCACCACTTCCTAGTGCTTTTGCTGGAAAGAAGAAGTAGCGCAACAAACTCCCCAGCAGCACAACTGTCTGTTCAGTTAGGAAAAAAAACGATTCTATACAATAATTTATTAGATAATTTACATTACGCAAAACACAATTTAAATTATAAATTAATAGCCATATGACAGCTAGCACACGCCAATATACCAACCAAAAACATCGAGAACTATACTCAAGCAGAAATAAAAATAACTAAACGTAAACAATATCTAAAAAAAGAAAATAAAGCCTCCTGGCATAAAGGGCGTGCCCGCTTACATAGAGCTGTAACTAGAAGTTATAGGTAATTGATAAACTAGGACCATCGAGGTAAAATAAATAATTGTCGAGGTCGCTAGCTAACCACATATTGCAATACAACTCATTAAAAAAAAACATTGTAATGAGTAGGTTATGTCACCAATAAATAAAAATAAAATTAAAATTAATTGACATAAAAAGTAAAATTATAAACTTTTATATAAACTTATTTATCCTGTCAGGAGGTAAACTAATTCTGGAGAATTGTGTCTGAATATTGTGACTTTCAATAATTAATTTGTATGGCTATTGACACTGCACACTGAACTATTTTTTCCTTACCTAGGTAGGTACCTGTTTGTATTTTCCTAATTTTAGTTTTCACTAAAATATTATGAAGTAGGTATAGGTAACGTGACCATACGTCCCGCTTTTGGTAGGACAGTCCCGCTTTCAGGCAGTCTGTCCAGGTGTCCTCAGCGAGACTGACATAGTCCCGCTTTTGCAAACATACCAAACGATAATGTACTTTTCCCGCTCGAAATGCGTGGTACCTACGGCGCGGGCGCCCCGCACGGGAAGGCAGATTACGATTTTTTACACGCACAAGCAGCGACCTTTCATGAAGCTGTATTGAAAATCGAAGGGCAAAATGTGTCGGCCATAGAGTCTGCCAGGGAAATTAATCGTCTCCGAGATAACCTGGCACTAAAAGAGAATACGATTTTTCTTCCTCATATCGTCCGTAACCTGCTTGTAAAATTACAAGAAAGAGAAGCTGCTGTTGACTAGCAGAATGTAAAAACTGTGGCGGCTGAGTTTTATAAAACTAGCAAAGAATACTTGGAGCAGTGGTGTCAAATCAACACAGAACTAGAAGTGTTTGAATGGGCAAATTTAACAAAAGTGCCCACGTGGGAAGAGATACACAAAGTGCTGGATTTACTGATCTCGCAAGGTTTATTAGCAGCAGCCAAGAAAGTCTTTGACGAGTTTTCACTTATTTACAACTCACTGGAATGTCGAGAATGTTTCTACTGTAAACCGATGGGTCGAATTATTCCAGCACTTTCATACCAACAATCTTCATTTAACAAACTTTTGCACAATTATTGAGTTTGTGTTTAGTGCTTTGATTATTTTGTGTTATTCTATCTTCTATAAGTAATAAAAAAATTGTAAAACACTAAAAACTTCTTTTTTATTATTTAAGTGCGCAGATGTCCCGCTATGGCAAAAAAAAATGGTCACTTTAGATAGGTGATGGTGAAATCAAATCGGAATCAATCCAAAACTGTTTGTGTAATGTAGATTTTTCTAATCGCTTATCTACAGATCCCTATGTATTTTTTTAGAAAAAAAAAAAAATATATTCGAGCTTATATTTATAAGTAGATACCTAATTAAAAATACAATGAGAAAGTACTTAGTACCTATAAATTAATGGATCGACAGTCTCTTCACAATAAAATTAATCTAAAAGTAACTATAATAATTAAACTATTAAATCTTAAAGTTTTGGACTATCAGAATCTTATTCTTCATTTCTTTGGATCTCATTCTTGTCTCCTTTTGATTTTGGATCAGCTGGTAAGAAAGTTGCAACAATAAATCCAGCTGAAACAAAAAATAGCAAGATATTACATTTTTCAGTTGGCAACCTGTCCTTTTAATAAATCATAAAGCTCAACAAAACTGAACACATTCGTAGGTATATTTTATTATACTTACACATGACTAAAGCGACATATCCACCCAACATGGGCGTGCAGTAGTCTCCTAGCAGGCTGGCGATGATTTGCACGCTGAAGAAGCCCGATCCTCGGGCTACCACCACCGACAGGCACGTCGCCATGCCTCTGCAATAATAGGTAATAAAAGTTAGTAACGGGTTTACCTATCTGGTTGGTGTTTTCTATGGCTGCATTCAGAATTTGGCGTGTTTTCGTTCTTCAGATTTAATTCCATATAGACATTTCAGTCATCAGGCAATACTGATTTTAAAAACCTTAGAGCCTTTAATCGTGGATGCTCAAGGGTCAAAAGAAACAGACAAAAATGAAAACGTTACAAACCTTAAATGAGTAGGGTTCAGTTCAACCAAATACGTGTTAATGTTGCCCAAAATCTGTGCCACATACAGGAACACGAAGAATAGCGCTATGCTCAGCATTGGGACTCTGATGAAGATCAGTAAGACTCCGCAGCATGAAGATACAACGAACACTATGAGCGTCAAAGTTTTCTTGCCAAGTAGTCCCACGATGAAAGACAGAAAGATCATTAGGAGAGTTGATGCGCCGGAGTAAATCATGGTGGCGTACAATGCCCTCGGTTCGATACTGCCCGTGCAGTCTGCTGATTCCTATAGGAAAACATATTGGTAATTGTCTATGTTGGCTTTCATAAATAAATCAGAATTGGTAGTTTTTTAGTTCAGCTTGGCAACATTGGATTTGATGCTAACAGTTTTTTGAAGTGAAAACTTCTTTAGGCGCGTTGAGCACTTTTTGGGTGAACAAAAATCATGGAACTCGCGTCATCGTCACGCTTTGCATGAGCTATATGTATAGGTACTGTGTATATATGTGTACTTTTTGTGTGAACAAAAAGCGTAAGTAAAACTCGCATCATCGTCACCGCACGCTTCCCATGAGCTACTTAGTTTTCACTTCTATTGGCAGTCCCTGAAGATAGCCTACGCCCAGCATGTTTTTATTTTTGTGAAAAATGTATTGTAATTTTGATACTTAAAGGCAGTTTTTTCGGTTAGTGACTATTATATCTTTAATTGTATTTTCAACTTACAGTGCCATTAGAACGGGTGTTTGTACTCTGACTCGCAACTTCGCAGAACGTGCGACCATGGCGGCTCTCTCCCCCAGTAAAGTATGCGTTTGTCATGGTCGGTACCCACATTGTGAAGCCTGTTGATCTGGAATTAAAATAATTTAAAATATAACGAATTCTCTGAGTAACAACAAGTTAGTATGGTGCACCACGTTTGGCGGGACATTCCCGTTAACAAAGTTGCCAACTCAATTCATTAAGCATTAGAAAAAAGAGGTTACCTTATTTTACAATTAGCATTGTTAAAATATTAACTGCCGACTGGGGGTATGTGAAAGTCATCTTCTATTTCATTATCATGAATGGAAGTTAGAAAAAACTTAAATTAAACGCAGTAGCTTCTTACGTCATATATGCGCATAGCAATAAATAGTAGAGTATGGTTGAGTTCTTCAATAGAGGAGGCTTGAACAGAGGTGCTGTTTGGTTCCAGACTTTCTTCATCACTGAAATCTGGGAACTGTCCTGTAGTGGTTCCTCGAGGTACACTTGCATTACCTGAAAAATATTGTCGAAAATGAAATTCTGATTTCGTTATTACCTACACCTTCATATCTACATAAAAGGCTATTATATATTATAGTTAAGATAAATCTGTAATTTTCAATCAGGCAAAACAATAATATTGTCTTTGTATAATCACGTTATTCATCAACATGTCAATAATCATTAAAAGAGCCGTTATTACGAGTAGGTACATGTAAATAATTTATTCACAATTTATTATACCTACTCACAAAAATATAATGCAATTCAAGGGAACTTTATCCTCGGGATAAGTAACTATATTGTACAGACGCCAGCACGTCAACCTATCCGAAACTGTCAAATTTTCCCAATGAACTTTGAACCTTATACTTTAGTGATAAAGTTGAAAATCTATTAAAGAAATTTGACAGATTGTAGAAGTTTGATGTGCTGGCGTCTGTACGGTGTGCATCTAGAGAATGCGGCTCTATTTCCGCAGTTAATGTTTATGGAAAAATCGATAATAATCTCAATGTATTACTTAAAAAAAAAAAATAGGTGGGTACTCACAGAATAGCTATCCTTATTAAAACCGGTGTTGCTCTTGAATATTGACTTGAAAACCTCCAAGGCCTCCTCCTGCCTGTCCCTACTGAGTAGAAACTTGGGGCTTTCCTGCAGGAATATGGTGAACAGGATCCCGAGCGCACACGGCAATGTGATGACCTGCATCAGTAATCGCCAGGGTCTGTAGACTACTCCGAGCCAGGGTATCTCGTAGCTGAAGTCCATTGTGAATATTGGAAGGGCGAAGGCTGTAAAACAAATAAGCTCAAATTATAATCAAAAGCTTCTTCAGACAGTTTTCTTTTAAAGGATGTTCATTTAGAGGTCATTGCAGACCATGGGAACCAATATATTTCAAAATTATGGTGTATTCAATTCAGTAGGACAATGCAGCTTTCATAGTCAAAGTCTTGTTTGTGTGATCAGCAGGTGTTTTTGGGCCTGAAAGCTTAAGTCAGATAGCAGAATACAAATATCCTTACAGCAAATGATGAGCTGCACGACCATGGTGGCACTGGCCAAAAGAAACATTAGCCTGCTGCGATGTCTGCTGGGCACACTCTCCGCCAACAGCACAAAGGCTGCTGCATTTGCTGCTGAAGAACTGGAAACCGCCAAAATATAAAATACTAGCTGGACCCCTGCTTTAAGAGGTCCCTACAGGAATCATGCATCTTTGGGCATAAAAAGTTTGTTTTGTGTTTTTGTGTGTATTTGTTTTGTTTATCAGTGATAGAATTTTGTAATCGAACACAGAGGTTTCTTTTTACATCAAAACACATTTACAAACAACTAAGTAACTCGTTGTAATATTTTCATAGGAGATAACAGTTTATAAAAACAATAAAGATATTTTGATTTAGAGGTGAATAAACTAAAATACTTCTGACATCATAACATATTTTTGTTTATTTACCTCTAGGTCGGTATAACATTCTTAAAAGACTAAAGAGCTATGTTGAATTAACGCATCAATCAAAATCATCTCAGTCAAATACTGTAAAATTGACTTAGACCTCTCTGAATATGCTTTGCGATGCAACCTTACTCTTGGTATTCTCGACCCGGGCTTTGAATCAGCTGAATGAGGAACATATTTTAAGTGTTGCCATAATTATGCAAATGTTAGTACCACAGGTTAGTACCATGGAGTCTTTTACTATATTATTATGTTGTATGTTGACATGAAAGAGCATGGTAGTTGATTATAATTATGTCATGCTCACTGAAATGTCTCGCTGATGGTGGCGAGTGTGTTGGATCATTCGGTTCCCTACAAAATGGTTGAGCTGGATAGTGCTGACCCACGCGTCATGTTCGTGAACGGGCGCCGTCAGTTGGGACTGGTCATCTTATGTGCCAGCCTAGGGCTTATTTATAATCTAATATTTTTAATCGTTTTTAATTTAAAAAAAACATTGTGGTCAATCTACCCAGGATTTTGTAATTTCTATATTTAAAAGAGTGTCCTTGGAGTTTCTTGCCCGTTCTTCTCCATAGGTTCTTCGCTTTGAAATGGGCAACTAGCTTCCTATTTCTGACTGACCCACTTCTTGACAGTTCAAATGTGCCTGTAAATGGTTTAATTGAAATAAAAGCTTTGAGTTTGAGTTCATACTCTATAAAGCTAAGAGTAGTAGTATTTTTTTTCAGAAACTGTGTTTTTTTTATAATACTTTAATGCAATGTGTACTTAGTAAATAGTTTTAACGGTATCAACTTACAATGAAACGGAAATAAACTTGAGAACGGCCAGCCATTCGAAGTTAGGTGCCATGGTTGCTGCCAGACTAAGGGTGAAGCCAACTGGCATGGCGACTAGTAGTGTTTTCCGACGACCTTTGGTGTCGGCGCACAAGCCCCAACCATATGACGATAGGATTACACCTGGGAAATATAGAAATGGTTAATTTATTTCAAACAGAGGAGTTTTAAAATAGCAGTTGCCATTAGAGGCGATCCGGTCTCCGGTCCGGTGGAACGTTCTTACAAGCGTCATTTGGGCACACATATCTATAGACTAAAGTTGGGTTTTTTCTGAAAATCATCATCATTCAAATTAAAATTCATTTATTAAACTTACACATAGTTCACAAACATACAAGTAACATGACATGTACATAATTCAAACCAACAGAAGACATTGAACAGAGATTGAACAGCGGGTCCCAAACTTAGGCACAGCCTGTATCTTGGTGACCCAAACACTACACAAAGTTATCAATTTAAAGGGATTGCTATTGATAATTTCAATATAAAGATTAAAATAATAATAATAAAATTTACAAATATGTGAGTGAAAACAAGCTAATTACTTTGAATAAATATACAAAAACAGTTGAGGTGAGTAAGTGTGGAGTGTATGATGTATTTTTATCAGTGTGTGGTGGGTATCCACTCCAACAAAGTCCGGCCTAGCAAAGCAACCATTTTTTAAGTTTAGTTTTGGCCGCAGAGTAGATTTTCGGTACAGTAAAAGTTTTTCTTATAGCATTAAACACTCGTATGTGTAAAGATGACGAAAACCGGGTCGCAAAGAGGGTTTTTGTTTTTGGAAGTGTTATTCTCTCAGCTATTTTCCTACCCCCCTTACTACAGCTAGAGCGATTTTTGTTGAGTTTTAATACGTTTAGTAGTGAACCTAGGATGAACAGTTGACGAACGCGTAAAACCTCAGTTAGATTCCTTGTACAGTTCGTCCGTAGAATATCGCCACGGCCTTCCCAGAAGCACCTTGAGGGCAGCTCGCTGGGGGGCCCGTTCTAGCTCCAGCATGCGCGGCGCTGCCCCAGACACTTACACAGTATTGCAGGACAAATTGGCATAGAGAGATGTTTACCTGTATACATATATTTTTGGGAGCACTGGCTCGTAACAGTTTCGCAACGTAAATGAATTTGCGAGTCTTTTCCGCGAGTGTTTGAATTTATGTGCTTTGAAGTATAGGTTCTGATCAATTATGACGCGTAGATATTTTGTCTTTTCTATCCTGTCAATGGCATTACAGTTGCAATCGGTAGCGGAGGCGGGTGCTGCTGTTAGGACGACATTGCATTTGTTGTCATGTGTTTTTAAAGAATTGATGTTTGGTCTGCTAGATCAAGTGACGTGGAAGGTCCAGAAATTCGTTTTTTTTTAAGGTTTAGTGTTAAAAGATTATTTTCTAGCCGTGTTGCTAGGATACTCATCCCTTTTTCAGCTGCAGCCAAAGCCTTTTTCCAAATGGCTCCGTGAAAAAATACAGCTGTATCATCAGCGTAGAAGATTACTTCCGACTGTTCAATATTAAGTCTCAGAATGTCGTCCATGTACATGATGAAGAGGGATGGTCTCAAAATACTACCCTGCGGCACCCCGAAGGGAACCGGAAGACTTCTATTGACACTATCCCCGATTTTAACAAGCTGATATCGATTAGACAAGTATCTCCTGAACCAATCTAAGGACAGGCCTCTGACACCAAAGGTTTCGAGTTTTTTTTGCAGTGTTGGAATTGATACTGTGTCAAAGGATTTGGCAAGATCTAAGAAAACACCAGCTGTACGGGCCACCGTACAGCTGGTGTTTTCTTAGATCTGTCCTATCGATGTTTGAGGAGATAATGCCAGTCAGCTGACTCACAGCCTGCTCAGTAGACTTCCCTCGCCGAAAGCCGAACTGTCGCTCCGAGAGTAGAGAGTTTTTCTCTAGAAAGCTGACGAGGCGGTTGTTTACCAGTTTTTCAAGGATTTTAGAGGTTTCACAAAGCAATGAAATTGACCTGTAGTTGTCAGGGGCATTCTTGGACCCAATTTTGTGAATGGGCGTGACAAAAGCAGTTTTCCAGGAACGGCTGCAGTTTCCAGGCTCAGATTACATATGTATTTTAAGGGTTCGAGTATGTATCTCTTTATGTGTTTAAGGAGCAGAGATCGAAATTCGTCGAGACCTGGAGCGCTGTCATCTTTGAGATCGTCTATGATATTACTTATTTCTTGTTCGTGAGTAGGGAGCAGAAAAAGCGAGTCTTTGGGTGGGTTTATGCCTTCAACACCTTGGAATTGTTCGTCCCCGGTTGTCAGCCGCCTATTTATGATGTTAGTTGCAAGGTTCTGACTAACTGAGACAAAGTACTCGTTGCATTTGTCAATGGAGATATTGTCGTTTCCTTTATGTTTCAGCAATTCTTGATTGTTGCTGGTTCGCTTATGGACTTGGCATATTTCTTTTATACCTAGTCCGCCAGAGCTTTTTTGGTTCTTTGCTGTTTTTCTCCAATGCTTTCGCTCTATTTTGCGCTGACGCAAAATGTTGTTACAGTAGTTTCTGTACTTTGAGTAGAAAAATTTTAGGGCATCATGGTTGGGTTGCTGGTTTGTATGAGCGTGAAGACTGAGTCGATGAGATGCATCTAAAAAGGCCGGCCGGCGTAAACCAGGGCTTTAAGTTGAATTTAGAACGACTGATTTTAGTTTCTAAAGTGTGTTTTTTATTTAATGATGTCTGTCAGGGTCTTATTGAATAGAAGTACTGTTTCATTAATATTTGTTACGGAGGTTACATCGGGCCAGTCGAGCTGGCTTACTTCTTCAATTACCATAGAATAGTCAGTTTTTAGTTTCAGTCTTATTTCAGTTAACAGGTCGGTTTTATCCATAATCAAAAATTGTTTTCAGAGTAAGTGCTGACTGGGGAAAAATTTAAAGCCGCAATTTTGCTTGTAGGAAATTTGTGAGAAATGCAAAGAGTAAAGGTGTCCAGAACAGAATCTTTGATGTATATTCGAAGAGTACTGGTATGTGTACGTGTGCGTGTGGTATGTGTTTTTATTTGAAAGTGCAGTGCCACATGGTATATTTGACCTGATAGTTGATTGTGGTGTGCGATGTGAGCGAAATAACTGTTATTTTACATAAGATATGGACAATAAAGTAACAAGAAATCATAATTAACAACAAAAATAGAAAAACATTTTTAGTTTGAGGTAGGTATCCGGTGCGAGGTTTGAGTCAGTTTGCGTTCCAAGAAAAAGATCGAGTTCATTAATAGACTTGATGGTAATTGCCGGTTGCCGCTCAATCTTACGGATAAGTACCATAAGTACGGGCGTATAGACGCCCGTTGTTTGTTGAGCAGTATTTGTGACCCGTGCTCTGTGCACAGGCGCGGACTTCAGGAAACAAGATGCAGTTATCCCTTGTTAAATGCTCGTTAACATAGATTTTACGGACAGGTCCTTGGATGTCAATGTCCCGGGATGAGAGATTTCGCCTGGTTTTGGATGCCTTTATGAACTCATCCTTTTTTGCCCTTCTTAGTAGTCTAACGATGACTGGCCTAGGAAACTTCGTAGTTAAATCAGACACAGGGAATTTCTTCAGGCCGGCCCAAGCCGTCAAGTCGATGTCGTCCACAGCAAACTGAACACCAAGCTTAGACGCGGTTAACAAGACGATGTGTTGAAGGTTTTCGGAGGGAGATTCCTCGATGCCCATGATCTCAATCTCATTGCGCATTGTTGATTGCATTTAATGGTTTAATTGTTCCTTTAAATTACTAAGTAATCGATTCGTTCTCTTGCCCTTATCGCCACTTATTTCGGTTATAACTGAAAATGCTACAGAATATATCTAAAGCAAGCCAGTTGCTTGACATGAGAATCAAAACCATGAACTCGCGTTTGGCAGCCACGCACAAGACAGCTAAGCCTTTATCTATAGAAGCCAATAATCAAGAGTTGAGCGTAGTATATCGGCACAGACCCAAAGCAACTAAATTATTTTATTTTATTTTTCGCCATGTTGTCCCACTGTAGGGTAAATGCCTCCTTTTCTCCTCTCCACTCCTCTCTGTCTTGAGGTAGAACAAAATAGACCATAAAAAAATCCTAACGGGAAAAAGACTTGGAACCCGTAGCTCAGTTGCCAATAGATTGTCAGTCACTTACCTATGAGTGGTATGGCAGACAGCAGCCCCTGCTGCGAGGTGTTGAGTGACATATCACACGCCATCGCAGGCAGCACCACGGAGAAGCCGAAGATGTCCAAGTACATTGCCAGGATGAGTAGACAACATGTTATCAGCATACCCACATTGTATTTGCCAAATCCTGGCAGAAGAAAATAATACTATATCAGGTACTTAATTAAAAATAAATTCAATAAACACTTTATACACGTATTTAAAAACGATATTTAGTCATGACCTGATTCTCTGATAAAAACTTGATTCGAGATAATAATATTATCTATTCGTAAGCTCTATGAATTTGTTATTGATATTCAGTAACTACTGAGAATCGTTCATCTAATACGAGTACGATACGAGCCGAGCCAAAGGAGGTTAACCTTATAGTTTCGCGATCATACCTTTCCAAAAAACTAAATTTTTCCCATCACGAGTGACCATTTGATAAGACTTAATTGACATTCATTGTAGCCAGCAATTGGCGCCAATTCGCTCTTGTTCACTATCAAATTAACAACATCCCATTGTGATTTTCCACCATGAAATACTTATATCAGTGAAAGCAAACAACGAATGACGCGCAAGATGAGCGAACTATAGCAATATTGTTGGGTCAAAACTAGTGATGTGATGTGATGTGACATTAGATTCAACTTTGGACCAAGCTAGCTTCAAGTTTAAATGACCAATGTCCAACTAGCCTCGCACACATGGGCTTCACTTCAACTTCCGTATGTTCCAAAAAAAATCGGATGAAAATGGACCAGAAAATGTATCTGTGGATGCCAATCTGTAGTGCCACTTACAAATTGAGTACTTTGATTTGATTACCGAAATTATAATTAGATGTTTTTCATGAAAACCGAGGTTAATTTTTTAATAATATTTGTTGGAAAGTGGTGAGATAAAGTTGAAACTTTCATAATACAGAAGAATGTGTTACTAAATCCTTAGTGTAAAGAGGGTGTAAGGACCTGAACAGCGTCAACTTCCTGACAGTCGTGATTGAACACATGTACTTGTCGTGTTCATAGTGACGGGTAGCAAACACGCATTTATGAGTGCCTTTACATTACATGCTAATTTCCTTCAAGAATGCTCATTATACCCAACAGTTGAGTAAAGATCACGATGAAGTATCGAGGCTATTGTCGCTGTGTCGGCTTAGCCTAAACACTTTATTGTTTCTTTCACATATATGAATAAAGTTTTGAAGTAAAGAAAAACGTGACTGGCGGGAATCATTTGAAACGATGAAAGTTTTCTTTCTTTATTTCCCTATTGTAGACAAAGAAAGAAAATATTTATTTTGCACAAAATCATTAGAGGGACGCATCTATACCTATGTTAGGCAGACGCAGAAAGGGAAGCGATTGAAGCAAACCTGCTGCGGAACCATTCATCGTGCTCAAGACCGAGAGGACAGCTGTGAATTAGAGAGAGAAATGGTGGACGAAGTTTTACTTAGTAGAATACTAGACTCGCCGAAGAAATCTCCAACGTGTAACAAAAACCCTTTCCGATCCTTGAGGGAGTTGTTAAAAATCGTATTGAGAGTCTATTTATGTGGACATTGTCAGGAAAAAAGAAATAAAAAATTCGCCGCATTTTTTTACCTGGTTATCCACATAGGGTGCGGGCGGCCGTCGTTTGACAGGAAACAGACCCTGATTGATCGTTTGTTACGCAATTAGACTGCTTAGCTTGCGTTGCATTTTGAGCTATTTAATTAGATATTTTTAAATACACCTAGGTATTTCTTATTACACTGAATATTGACCTCAAAGAGTGCTAGTTAAGGATTAGGGCTACTTTTGGATTAAAATCGAATTGCTGTGTGTTTCAAACAAGTACGAAATGAAATGAAATTGAGTCGAGAAACTAGACCTTGATGGACCGATTTAGAAGAAGTTTATTTTCGCGTATTACTGTAAGCCTAACTAAAGCTTTTTTTTTAAATTTGATATTGAAGGCTGTATGTAAGGTTTACCTTACACGGCGATTCAAAATGATGAATCATTTCCGTCACAATAGAGTTCAGCTGTGTAGATTCTTATCTACGCTACTGCGTAAAAAAATCTTTAAAAGTTTAATAATCATCCAAGGTGAGGATAGTTAAATAAATATAAATCACGAATGCATTACAATGTACCTGTCAAAAGAGAAGACACTGTAAATATGATTTAGACACGGAAATTTGAACAATTCGATTTGAAATTTCAAAAACGATTCGGAAGAAAGAAAACTCGGATAGGTCGGAAAATTACTATACTTACCTGTTAATTTTCCGAGCTTTTAAGAGTTTTCTTAATTAATGTTTTTAAACAGTAAATTGTAACAATGCTCAAAATTATAGGCAAGTTAAATATAGGGCTGGCATTATAAAGTACACCTAAAATTCACTAATAATTCAGACCCTTATCAATTAATTAAGAATCACTCACCTGTAAGGTCCAAAGCTTCTTCAAAGCTACTTTTCTTCATAACGTTATCAGTTATAGCGAACGCCATTTTATTTTTTGAACTTTTTCCACTAGATTAATGATTAAACTTGACTTATGATGGGCTGCCTTTTTTAATTTAAGTACTTAGATTTTATTTTGTATTTGTATTTTTATTCTTAGATCGATATTTGTCTAATATTTTATTATTTTTACAGTAATAGATGGCCAATATTTGACCAAGCTATATTGGCCATGTGTCGGTGATAGACTGATACAATGCAGTGAGCGTTCGGAACTGGTGCGCGCTTAAATATAGTTTGTTGTTAATCATACAAATACTGATAGGAAAACCATGACAAGTTTGTTTAGGATGGTGTCCCGAGTTCTACGGTAATTTTCGAGAGATAATTATGACTTGCAGTTACCTAATTGTGATGCAACCTGTTTGTTTTATACTTTTTCCTTAATAGATATTTTTTGATCGTGGTTTAGGGTAAACGTAACTGAAGGCCAGTCTGTTAAAATATATTTGATAATTTATAACCCAAAAAAAGGCTGATAAAAGATTTTTATTTTGAGCATCATCATCATCATTTCAGTCATAGGACGTCCACTGCTGAACATAGGCCTACCCCAATGGTTTTCAAATTGGCCGGTTGGAAGCGAACTGCATCCAGCGGCGTCCTGCGACCTTTATTAGGTCGTCTGTCCACCTTGTGGGTGGACGTCCTACGCTGCGCTTGCCGGTACGTGGCCTCCATTCCAGAACCTTTCTGTCCCATCGGCCGTCAGTTCTGCGCGCTATGTGCTACTTTTGAGCATAAATTACTTCAGTTAATTAAGCTTAATCTTGTGAGTAGTAATGGTGTAGTAGGTAGCTAATGCAGTGTGTTATAAATATAACTAGGCATTAAACGCAAATATTTCTTAAAAGGCCGTGAATCATATTTAGATCAACTTACAACCTGATACTGACTGCAAATTGTAAAAAACGTAAGACTATTTGAATTTCACGGGCTATCCTGACGGTTTCGTATTAATCATCATCTGTCTAGCCTTCTCCCAACTGTGTTGGGGTCGGGTTCCAGTCTAACCGGATGCAGCTTCAGCTGAATACCAGTATTTTACATGGAGCGACTGCCTATCTGACCTCCACAACCCAGTTACTTGTGGCCAGTTACTGGGTAAGCCCACGCTCACATGGACGTGTTTTTATCGTGGCGATTTTTTTTCGTACACTGGATTTTCAACTCTCGGTGTTAAGCCGAGTGTTAAGAATCCAACGCGTTGGGATGCACTCTCGTAACAGCGCTTTGATAGAACCCGCTGTTGGATTTTAAACTCTCGGCGCTAAGCAAAGCGTTGAAAATCCAGTGTACGAAAAAAAAACTAACTATTTTAGTACAACGAGCGCGTAAAAATTACGAAATGTCCTTTGGAAAATCGAGTTTTATGAAAAAACCACTGCATAAATCAATTACAAATAAAGTTTATTGAACTGTTCTATAATTGAGCTGTGTCCGTGCCGGAGATTTTACCCTTCTTGCATTACTTACTAGCTGTCCGCCCCGGCTTTGCATGGGTAGCACTAAGTACTTATCTACGGCATACCTACCTACCTTTCTACCTAATTTGTCCGATTCTATGTCGTCTTGAAACCTCAAAAATTGGCAGCCTAGTTCCAGCTACTTCTGAGTATTGTCCTCACATTGTGCCATGCAAAAAAAAAATGCATTGGTCTCTTATTGGTCTAATGCTTTTTTCCTGTTCTATCGTTACCGAACCGATAGGGACTACTCCAACTCGCACTTAGACATTTCTTAAATTATAATAATCATCTATGTAAACCTTACGATATAATTTACATTAGCTATGTAATTTTTATATAATGTATATCTGTTACAGCCGTTCGTTCGGCTTTTCCAGCAAACCTCGAATTTCGGAAAACTAGTTTTGCCCACGACATAGAAAATCGGGTCTGGCCATGCAGTCAGTTACATAATCATTTAATGTTACTTTTCTAATAAGCTAAAGTAACTTGCAAATGATTTTTAATAGTTTAATATTCACAAAAATAATTCATAAATTATTGGTAATTGGGTCAAAATAAAAATATTTTTCATGATATATTTTTAAATAACACTGAACCACCAGAATATTAATTTATGAAATTATTAAATGGTATATTTATCTCTCTCAAACCTCAAACCTATGTCCATCTATCGATTTCCATTATTCAAACGGAAAAGAACATTGAAAAGGTTTTTATTTTTAAAGTATTTATAATATTAAAATACGAAATCTAAAATCACCCAATATTTAGTTAACATAATTATATTATATTCTTTTTTTTTTTTTAAAACAGCGTTATGGTTTTTCTACGAAGTGGTTTTACAATTCATTTATGTTATTCCATTTATGTAACGCATAATTTTTATAAATATAAAAGTTTTTTTAAACTTACTACTGGAAACATTGACGGAATTATGCACTCCACCAGGCCACCAATCAAATCGCGGCTCCCATATTGTTGTCTCAAGCAACCTGAAGGTGTTGTGTTGCCGGGGTTGCGGGAAAATGAACTTTACTTCGCGGAACTCGGATAAATAAAACACCGGATACCTTGAAAGTATATATTCGTATTAGATCTTGGCGTGATCTCAATACTCAAACTAGAAACAAAACATACATTCAAAATCGTATAGGTAATCGATGGAAAGTCTTAACCTCGCGATTCAAAATAGTGACGTAAAAGAACAACGCCATCTAGTTACAAAAATAGAACAAAATTTCTTCAAACATTTTTCATTGCACAAAATAAAAATGCGAACATACCGCCCACCAAGGACATTATGATATGTCCTTCATTACACAAAACCGCCCACCATGAGGTCAGGGGCTCAAACTAGACTAAAAATAAATTATGTGTGCAACGACAAGTGATAACAAAAAATATTTTATGGAAAGTACTCATTTCTTAGCACAAAAAAAAGAAAAACTTACACTACTTGTGGACTGTATAAAATTATCTAACTTACAAACAATGCTTTGTGGACTGTATAAACTTATCAACAGTTGTGCCAACTTACAAATTACTTAACCAAAACTTAACGTGTACTATATGTATAAGGTTTACCTTACTTTTCAATTGGCAAAATGCACAATTTTGACATAGGTCGTTTGATCATGGATCCATTACACTTGAGGGTCACTACTCGAGTAACTTTATCCAAACCAGGGTGCTTATCTACGACCTTGCCCAAAAGCCAACGAGCAGGAGGTAAGTTATCCTCCTTGACTAACACGACATCTCCAATACTTGGTTCTGGAACATTTTTTGTCCATTTAAAACGTTGTAACAAGTGAACCAAGTACTCATTTGACCATCGTCTCCAAAAGTCTTGCAACATGCGCTGTGTAACCTGCCAACGTCTCAAGTTGCTGAGGTTAGAATTCTCATAATTACGTTCAGGCACTGCTATCAGAGACTCACCGATCAGGAAATGACCTGGTGTTAAAGGAGTGGGATCTATGGAAGTGTCAGGCAACATTGATAATGGCCTGGAGTTAAGGCACGCTTCTACCTGGGACAAAAGTGTTGATATTTCTTCGAACGTTAGTGTAGAATTACCTATTACGCGTTTCAGGTGGAATTTGGTCGATTTCACCCCAGCCTCCCACAAGCCACCGAAATTAGGGGAATGAGGCGGAATGAAATGCCAAGAAGTGCTGTTGTTACCTAACCACTCTCTAATCTCTACAGCCACGGAAGATTTTTCCGCAGCGACTAAATGCCGAAGCTCCTTGGACGCGCCAACAAAATTCGTTCCATTGTCGCTCCAAATATCACTGACAAAACCTCGCCGAGCTACAAATCTTTTAAAGCCAGCGATGAAACCTTGCGACGTCAAATCACTGATGGCTTCTAAGTGAATAGCCTTTGTCACCATGCATACAAAGACGCAAATGTACCCTTTGTATGATCGGTGGCCTCGACCCTTTGACGTTCGGATGCTGATGGGACCAGCATAATCCACGCCGCTCTTCAGGAATGGTCTTGCTGGAATGACTCGACTAGACGGTAACTGACCCATAAGTGGGGTTTGAATAGATGCCGAGTACCGTCTGCACTTTACACATTTGTGTACGTGAGCTTTAACCTTTGTTTTAGCGGAAAGGATCCAATACCTACTACGCAGCTGGCTCAACATTAGTGTTGGTCCCCCATGTAATGTCCTCTTATGAGCTTCATCAATCACTAGGTTGGTGAAGTGACTGTTATGTGGTAGGATAATGGGATGTTTGACAGCCTCATCTAAATTAGCATTATGAATGCGTCCACTGACACGGAGAATGCCTTCATCACTGATGACTGGACAGAGACTTTTAAGCTTGCTTTTTGCTTTCACGCTTCCTGTTTTTCTTATATCCCTAATTTCTTCGGAAAACTCTTGATTCTGAACAAGTTTTATACACGTTTTTGTTGCTTCTTGTATTTCTTCCTTGGTTAAATACCTTTCGAATCTCCTTTTACCATGTGATTGTCTCTTCCAACTCAAAACTCTTCTGCAGTACGCTATAACCCGAACTAATCTTTGTAACGATGAATATCTTGTCCAGAAAAGATCCTCCTGAAGAGGCTCAGTTACAACGTGAACCTTGACTGATCTTTGCTCCGTGTTGGTCATAATTGACTTAGGTCTTGTATATTCTATCGTTTGTTTATGAAGCCATGAGGGTCCTTGACTCCATAGTGAGTTGCATACAAGTTCTTGTGGTGTTACACCTCTGGATGCCAAATCTGCGGGGTTATGCGTAGATTGGACATGAGCCCAATGTGAGTTGTCGACGTGAGATAGAATAGTAGATACTCTGTTTCCAACGAAAGTAGTCCAGTGACTAGGATGTTTACTCAGCCATGCCAAAACCACGGATGAGTCAGTCCAGGCGTGTATTTGAATGGGTGCGATTCTCATTACTTCAGCGACTTCAGAAATGAGCTCAGAAAGCAACATGGCCCCCATCAGCTCTAAACGCGGTATTGACTGCTGCTTCACTGGTGCAACCTTAGTACGAGAGGTGATCAAACTAACATGAATAGTTCTGTGGGCATCAATGACTCTAATATACACCACGGCGGCATAAGCAGCAATCGACGCGTCGCAAAATCCATGCAACTCTACCAATAGATCGTCAGATTTCATGTTAACCCATCTGGGGACGCTGAACTTGTTTGTCTGTACAAGGCTTTGACGGTAAGTGTCCCACTCTGACAGTAGTTCCGGAGTTAATTCTTCATCCCATTCCAGGCCAGCAAGCCAAAGCTTTTGAATGAAGATCTTGGATGTTACAATGCAAGGTGCCACCCAGCCAAGCGGATCGAACAGGCGTGCGATGTCGGATATTACCTTTCTCTTGGTGATTGGGGTCTCCTGTGGATCAAGTTGCACTGAATATTTAAATTCATCATTCTCACGATCCCACGAAATTCCTAGAATTTTTATAACTGAGTCCAACTTAATATCCTTTCCCTGTTCCTCTTCCTCATTCTTTCTTACCTTTGTTACCGTATGTTCTTGAATTCTTTTGCTTAATTCATTGCAGCTGCTAACCCATTTCTGTAGTTGAAATTGACCTTTGGTAAGTAACTCTGTTATTTTTTTATGTATGTGTAAACCTTCTTCAATTGTCTGACATCCTGTCATTAAATCATCCACATAAAACTCATTTTTTATGATATTAGATATTTCAGGATGACCTCCGCCTTCATCAACTGCCACCTGCTGTAAGGATTTCACGGCGGGGTAAGGAGCCGCTGCTGTACCAAAGGTAACTCTTACTAATTTGTATTCTTTTATTTCAGATGCTGGATCATCGCGCCACACTACTCGCTGAAATTCTGCATGTTCAGGAGAAACCTTCACCTGTCTGTACATTTTTATTATGTCAGCACAGAGACTTATGGGATGCATTCTCCATCTCATGATGATGTGACGTAACGGAGGTTGCAACATTGGGCCAACCATAAGATCGTCGTTCAGAGACACTCCATTTAACCCTTTCATTGAAGCGTCGAACACTATTCGAACCTTGGTTGTAGATTTATCTTCACGTACCACGGCGTGATGTGGCAGATAAATCACTGTATTCATATTACGCTTATCACTGTGTACAGGCTCCATATGACCAAGGTCGATGTATTCCTGGAACACATCTGAGTATCGAGCTTTAATTGTCGGATTCCTCTTGAATTTATTTTCAAGAAGATGAAATCTTTTGATTGCGAGGTCCTTCGAACTCCCATATTGACACTGTGGATCTTGATCGCGAAAGGGAAGATTAACCACATAGCGACCTTCCTCATCACGGCATGTAGTTTGTGCAAAAAGATCCTCACATCGCTGTTCTTCGTCAGAAAGGATCTTCTTATCAGGTATAGTAGACTCTATTTCCCAGAACCGTCGCAACAGTGCGTTGTCATCAGCCTGATCTGAGCTGCTGTGAATGACGTGATGGCAATGAATAGAGTCGCTGCTTGACGATATCTGTCCAGAAAGGATCCAACCCAGGGCAGTATTCTGAGCTACCGGTAAGTTTGGTGGACCTTGAATTAAACCATCTCTAAGAACTTGACCATATATTTCCGCACCAAGTAAGACGTCTATCTTGCTTGGCGTATGGAACTCTGGGTCAGCTAAAGGTATCCCTTTTAGCTCGTGCCAATAGGACTGCTCTAATTTTTCTGAGGGTAAAAACGACGTAATGGTACCTAATACAAAAGCATGCACTAGGACACTAAAATTTGGATCTAAACGTGAGTGAATAGTCATCGTGACTATAAACTTGGAAGCAAAAGCACTTCTCTCACCGCCTATTCCAGATATAACCGACTTGGTCGGCTTCTTCTTTAGTCCGAGTAGCTGCACTGCTGATTCTGCTATGAATGATGCCTGAGATCCCTGATCCAATAGCACTCTTAACAGTTGTGTAGAGCCACTTCTTGTCTGTGCTTCGACAAGAGCAGTAGCCAACAAAACTTGACTTGGTACTGACCCCTTAGAAAAATGTGACACTATATTTGAATTTGATGGTTCATTTGCTGATAACGATGCCTGAACACTAGACACCGCTGATTTAACTTCAGCTGCTGTATTAGAGCTTTCATTAACTACTGTGGAGTTTGAGACCGAATTTGGATGTAGTAGTGAGTGATGCCTTCGCTTACATATATGGCACGACGCAGTATTCCGACAAAACTTAATGGAGTGATTCGCGTTTAAACAATTATAACACAACCGTCTGGTTTGTGCAAAGCTATGACGAGATTCGTAACTCTCTTGAGCAAACTTCTTACAGTTAGAAATTTTGTGGGTTTCTTTACAGAATGGACAAGTTGTTGCAACAGCCTTATTGTCGGTACTAACTATATGGTGAACTTTTGGTTTACTACTTGATTTAGTGTCTAAAAATTCGAGCGCACGAAATCTGGCTTCCAAAAAATTTCTAAACTCCGAGATCACAGGTAATTCATCTTTAGAGCTAATTTTTGTCTCCCATTGCTTTCGTGATTCAGAATCAAGTTTGGAACTAATTATGAAAATGATTATGATGTCCCACGTGCTAACGTCGACTCCCAGATTTTTCAGACCATTTAGACATTCCATTGTGGTATCCAGTAAACCCTTAAGGCTATTTGAGCATTCTGTCACATTAGTCTGACTCAATAAGCGCTTTAATAAACAATTCGACAGAAACCTTTTATTGTTATATCTACTATGTAGCAATGACCAACATTCTTTGTAATTATCTGAAGTAACCGCAATATGTCTGACAAGATGATCTGCTTCTCCCGACAATAGGCCCTTTAAATAATGCAATTTTTGCACGTCTTCTAAACTATCATTATTATGTATCAAAGATGTAAATAAATCTTTGAACGTAGTCCACTCTGCATAGTTGCCCGAAAACTTTGGAATGTTTATCTTTGGTAATCTGACACTATTTGATATTGTGTGGTCGACATTTGTTCTTGGGCTTCGATCTGAATTACTATCTCTATACGTGTTTAAAACTTCTTTTAACTGTGTTTTGTGGAAAATGTAAGTTTCTTCAGTGGTATCATAATCATCATTCACAAAATACTTATTAGATTCTCGATGAGCGTCAGTAGCATTCTGTATTATGTTTCTATGAGTTGACGAGAATTCATTCCATAAAGCTTCTAGTGCCTCTAATCTAGTTTCAACGTAAGTTTTAGTAACTCTATCTTTAGGAGCTTTTTTAAAGTTGATCTGAGCTTTTTCAATAAGATGCTTTGTATTATTTTGCAATTTATACATGGCCTCCATAGTTATTTATTTTATATAGGCAGTAAGAAGGTACTAATATGATTTTTTTTTTATTTGACAAACTAAACTTTCTACTAAAATTACCAAGGACAAAATGTTAACCACATTTACCAAAGACAACTCTTTTTTTTTTTTTTTTTTTACAATTATTTCAATATTGCACAAAATAATTGGTACATAAAATATCACAAGTTCAAGCAGGTACCTACACTTTTAAAACTTATGAATAAAGTCTACTAAAGGTCTAAAAAAATCTGCTAAAGTCCAAATAAATCTTTTCAGACGAAATTTTCTATCTTCAGAAAACCCGACTTGCAAATATGTAACAATAAATGTACTCACGATTTTTGCTTGAACAAACCGCACTTCACTAGCACTGAATCCGTATTCACTCCACTGCGTCACCCAGATGTTGAAACCCAAGCGTAGACTCCACTATCGCGCTGGTGAACTCAACTAGTTTCCGCCCTGCGCCTCACTCAGTTGGTGATGATGATATCCCGTCCGCCCTGCTCCACTCTCCGCTGGTGTCACACTTCACCCTGCACCCTGCGCCTCCGCCTGGTGCTGGTCCTCACCAGCTCCGCTGCAGCAGCACTGGTCACTTCACTGTGCACACCAGCTTGGGTATGCGGCGCTTCAGGGCGATCCACCCTGGTTTCTACGCCAAGAATCACAAAACACTATCTGTATCTCACTTATCCGACTCGATAAGGACCATGAACTTTACTTCGCGGAACTCGGATAAATAAAACACCGGATACCTTGAAAGTATATATTCGTATTAGATCTTGGCGTGATCTCAATACTCAAACTCGAAACAAAACATACATTCAAAATCGTATAGGTAATCGATGGAAAGTCTTAACCTCGCGATTCAAAATAGTGACGTAAAAGAACAAAGCCATCTAGTTACAAAAATAGAACAAAATTTCTTCAAACATTTTTCATTGCACAAAATAAAAATGCGAACACTCTCAAACCTCAAACCTATGTCCATCTATCGATTTCCATTATTCAAACGGAAAAGAACATTGAATAGGTTTTTATTTTTAAAGTATTTATAATATTAAAATACGAAATCTAAAATCACCCAATATTTAGTTAACATAATTATATTATATTCTTTTTTTTTTTTAAAACAGCGTTATGGTTTTTCTACGAAGTGGTTTTACAATTCATTTATGTTATTCCATTTATGTAACGCATAATTTTTATAAATATAAAAGTTTTTTTAAACTTACTACTGGAAACATTGACGGAATTATGCACTCCACCAGGCCACCAATCAAATCGCGGCTCCCATATTGTTGTCTCAAGCAACCTGAAGGTGTTGTGTTGCCGGGGTTGCGGGAAAATCCGAAAGGGATACCGTGGCCCCTGGCATTGAACAGGCAACTGAAGGAACACGGGTGGGTTTTAGTCAGTAAGAGTCTGACACGCCCTCGGAGAAGACATTAGCCCACCGAAAAAAAAATCTAAAACTTATTATCAGAAAACTATTTGCTGAAATTACTAATCCCCTTATTCATAAACGCTGCTTAAAGTTAAGTAATGATTAGCGCCTGTTTAACCATACATTTTTGACGTTTAAACGACTTATAAATAAGAGGGTAAGTGAATATTGTGTCTTTAATTGTTGAATAAACACTCAAAAACATCGACCATGCTTCTCTTATGTTACATTTATATAACATTTTTATTACATCAAATTTGCATTATGGTTTGTTCTCAAACTCAATCATTTTCAGAGTGATTTTAAGGCATTGGCATTCTTTTAGGGGGTGATTACTCATGATTATTATTATTAGTTAAGATCACGTAAAACCTCAGAAGAATAACTAACATGCTTTGGCCACATTTTAGTTATTCTTCTGCGCCTTAAAGTAAGAGTTCTTAATCAGGTTGATTAAGAACTCTTACTTTAAGGTTAAAGGTTTTCAGATTGTTACATTTGAATTATGAATTAAAAAAATACTTCTGTTTTTCTTTTACATCATGAACACATTACTTGTTTTCTTTTATGTAACTGTGATATAAAAATAACATACAGGAAAATGTCCAAAATTTTAGGTTTGACCCAATTATGACTTACCGATTAGTTTGGCAGCAAGTTTTGGTTGTCTGACACTCCATGTGGTTTATAAACCGTGACATTTTAGTCTTCTTACAAAGAGTTTCCACTCAATGGACCCCATATAAAATACCTCTAGGAGCGATTAAACAATTGTTACCATTAATTAAGAACATAGGTACAAAGAAAAATAAATAATCCATTAGAATTATGAAACATCCTGTTAATATGTTAATAATGTTTTCGTTTCAAACGGTAGAACATTCTACCCAGCGCACATCGAGTAGATCATTCATCTCCATTTTCTATGAGAATCGTATGCCATTCTAGCATTCCTAGTGCACGTGGACTTTCATCTAATGATATGCTCTAACGTTATCCTTTGAGGAGTGCGGCGCAATCCAAGAGCCCCAGGTGAATGAAGTCTCTAATATGTCGCACCTCCATTATTCCTCGAATCCCCGCTGCCCTTAAATGCAACGATCGGACCGCGCTCGCAACAGGGTGTTTCAAACTATGTCATAATAATGAATAATATTTTCATTTTTTTAATTACCGTAGAGGCGGGTTACTTTGACCCTAGGGCATAACTTTGGCCCAAATTGAGAAAATGTTTGAACTGCCCACCGTGTCGCGACCACACAACTAAACGTCGTAGTTCCTTCGGTAACTAATAGATGGCAATAGGAGACGCATTCTTGTGTAACTGTTTTACCGACTCATGTGTACGTCGCTACATGTTCGCGCCATTTGAAGTTTTGACACTAACACCGGCGTTTTTTTCTGCTGCAAACTTTGATGTGTAATGCTGTATTTTGGTAAGTTTTCCAATTGGATTGTTATTTATTTTCTTAGGCATGTATGTAGGAGTATGGCAATTGTTTTTTAAATACCATTTAGTTATGTTTTGAGACTTAAATTACAGATCTAGAAAATCGGTATACATTGACCGCCTTTTCGGGTAACTTTGGACCTGCGGGCCAAAGTAGCCCTGCGAAGTTTATTAGCGAAGAACTTTACATTTTTGATCAATTCGTTACAGAACTAAATTAAAGAGCTACATTCCTGATGCCATCCGTGTACAGACGAAAGCCTGGCAGTCGTCGATATGTCGACTACACCCAGGCAGATTTAAAAAAATGTCTGGATGCAATCCAATCAAAAGTGCTCACACAAAGAGCGGCTGCAGAGTTGTTTAACATTCCTCGCAGCACTTTGAAAAACAAATTAACCCGGAAGCACCCTAACAAACCAGGTAAACCTACTATATTTACTGAAGAGGAAGAAAAGGCGTTTGAAGCTCACATAACAGCGCTTTCGGAATATGGGTTTCCTCTGACAGCATTCGACCTAAAAATTATAATAAAAAATTACCTTGCATCCCAGGGAAGAGTTGTGAAATTTTTTAAGGACAACATTCCTGGTAAAGACTGGTTGGCTTCTTTTCTTTCACGACATCAATCTCTTTCACGGCGACTTGCTAACAATATTAAAAGAGTTCGAGCTCAAGTGTCGGAAGAAGTTATTTCCAATTTTATAGAAAACATCGACAAAGAACTAGAAAGCGTTCCACCCGAAAACATATTCAACTACGATGAAAGCAACCTTTGTGATGACCCAGGAAAAAAGACTATATTATGCAGAAGAGGAACAAAATATCCTGAAACAATAATAAACGCTACAAAAGTTAATTTTACTGTCATGTTCTGTGGCAACGCCGCTGGGGAAGTAGTTCCACCGTTCGTCGTTTATAAGTCGGATCATCTCTGGTCAACTTGGACTGAAAATGGTCCCGAAGGCGCTCGATACAATAGAACAAAGAGCGGATGGATGGACAGCGCAACATTTGAAGACTGGTTTCTCAATCATCTTATGCCAGTTCTTAAGAAGAAAAATGGAAGAAAAGTGGTGATTGGAGACAACCTTGCTTCACATATTAACAAAACAGTTTTGAAGGAGTGTGAGAAGCATAATGTTAGTTTTATTTGCTTGCCACCCAACGCAACACATATACTTCAGCCCCTAGACGTTGCATATTTTCGACCTTTGAAGTGCAAGTGGCGGCAAGTATTACTTCAATGGAAGAACAGTCAACTGGGTAGGAAACTGTCGACTACACCTAAGGATCAGTTTCCACGACTATTAAAAACCGCTTTGGATTCTTTGACCGAGACCAAGGCGAATTTGATTGCTGGTTTCAGAAAGACAGGCATACACCCCGTAGATAAAGAGGAACCATTAGCTAGATTGCCCAAACAAGATCGAATTATAAACGCAGCTCTTATCGGAAACTCTTTTATGCAAACATTAGTACAGAGCCGAGCTGAGGCGTGCCCAGAACAGAAAACAATTAGGAAAAAGAAACTTAATGTACCACCTGGAAAATCAATCTGTGCTACTGATCTTGCAGAAGCAGGTCCATCGGGTTTACAGCAGGCAAAAACTATAAAAGAAAAGAAAAGGGCAACAAAACGAAGACAACGCAACGTTTCTTTATCTTCAAGCTGCAGTGACAGGACCATCAGTCTAGCTTCTTCCACTGAAGACCACATAATGCCTTATGACTCAGAGGATGATGTTCTTCTGGCCAACTATGTGAGTCAGATTAGTGATGCTGATGCACCTGCATTTCGAGACGGATTTTTACTCCATTCACCTGTTTTTCAGCGAGATGTCATAATAGCCCAGATCGAGCATGAGAGTGAAGTAGTAGAGGACTGTGACTCTCCTGTTCTTCAATTAAGAGATGTAGAGCAACAGCTACTTGATGGTTTTAAAGACTTCACTCCCCTTCAATCCATAGAGGATGTACAGATCGGTGAAGAAAAGAGTAGTGAAAGAGAAAAAATTCTAGATTTACCGGTCTTTGAACCTAAATCGAAACTGCAAGTTGAAGATGCCGTTGGAAAGAATAATAGAGACCATTCTGCTCTTCATCTGGGAGAGACAATGCAGGTGGATGTAGAAGGTTGTCGAGACAAAGACTTGCGGGTCTCGCCCGTACGTCAAATCGAAAAGTTAAAGCAGGATACGTTAGAGCCACCAGCTTTTCGTGGAGCTTCACGTCCTCAACTTGATCTAGACCTTGTTGTAGGCGACCATGTTCTAGTAACTTGGAATTCACGGAAATACCCAGGTCAAGTCTTATCAGTATCCGAGGAAGGAGCCTTTATAACATGTATGAAAAGAGGTAAGACATACTGGCGGTGGCCCGCGATTAAAGATGAACAGCTTTATAGTTGGAACCTTATAGTGTGTAAGATTGGACCTCCTAAATTTGAAAAAAAGGGTTCTTTCTCTGTTCCAGAAATGAATGAGTGAGTGAAGTATTAGATTAGATTATGCTACTTAGTACCTGTTGTAAACGTTGATTCTCATACCTACTTAAGACTGAAATTATAATTTTATTAGACTGAAAAGTAAAATATGTTTACGAAGGTTACATATTAAATCTAAGATCGTTACGTTAAACCCGTATATGATAATATTATTGTAATTTTTGAAAGTTTGTTGCCTTCCTAACATTTTTTGAGATATTTTCTTACTGTAAATCTTTTTGAAATATAACATGTTGATTTTACATCGTATTTTAATTTATTTCGAAGTTTTTTCTTACATTAAACCTCTCCTGGATATTCAATCTTACCGCCCTTGACGGTTTCTTTGGCCACTGATAGCTGCAAGTGCGATTTTTCACCGATCAAGTTCATGGGGTTAAAGTAACCCTTTCCTAAGAACAACTTTGGCCCAAACTTTAATAAAAAAATTAAAAAAAAACCCTTTTCATATTTTCAAAATTCACTTCGCATCTTGTTGATTACATCCTTGAACTTCCTTATAACGTATAAGAACACTAAAAAGATAATATCAATACAAACCACACAACAAATTCGAAAATTATTTGAAAAAAATAGCTAAAGTAACCCGCCTTTACGGTATTCAAAAGTTCTTATACATTTTTTTTATGAATGCATTGTAGTCATTGGATACATGGAGTGGGCTGCTTTTGTATGACGATTTAAATGCCACGGTATATATTACAAAGTACGTGTACGCACGTGTACTTCGCTTCGCTTTGTATGAACATGTAGGCAGGATCAGGCAGGATCTTTCACTGTGACCCACAGTCACGCTAAACACGAAACAACCAAATGAATTGTGGCAAACCTCTCCGTGCACGACCTACGTAACTGTGGAGCTTCGATTTTAAAGTTTTACAGAAGTAATCCTTTTCACTACTACCTATGTTAGGGTTGGCTTCCAGTCTCACCTGATGAAGCTGTTATGTTGTATTTGTGGCGCTTTGTTTTGAACTTGTGACCAAAAAGTACTAAACGACTTATCCTGAACACGCACATACTTTAGGAAGACAGGATAGAAGAGTCCCTCTCCATTAATTAATCAACAACCATGAAAAAGTAAAAAAAAGGAGATACCGTCTCGATTTTTGTGTTTGTAATAAAATGTGTAACGATCACATCGGTAGGTCATGCTATCCGGATATCCGTCGAAAATATTATCCGGATATCATTTGTTGTACAGCACATCAACCTACTACAATCTGTCAAATTTCTTTAATAGATTTTCAAGTTTATCACTAAAGCATAAGGTTCAAAGTTGATTAGGAAAATTTGATAGTTTCGGGGAAGTTGACCTGCTGGCGTCTGTACTATCCGGATAAAGTTAATAATACAGATAGTTCCTTTTGTTTCTTTTCTATAATTTACTACCTACGTCAAAATGAGTAATAATATAACATTTAACGTTGTGTTTGAATAAAATAGGTATTCGCAATCGGGAAAATTCATGCTATATCTTCAAAAATCCATCTAATATCACAATTACTATGTAGATTCCTCAAAAAGAAAATTCAATTGTGCTTTTGCCCAGAGCTCGACTTCAGTTGTTGACAGCGATGGTGATGACGTAGCACTCAGTGATTACCAGCCGCAGAAACTGAAAAATCATTTACTTTAACAGAGAAAATAATCAAAGAGACAAAAAAAACACCAGCAACTGATTACAGTTGAAATCAATAATTTTATAGGGAAAACTTAATTCTTCTTGTAATTCAATCTAAACTTTCTTACAATAATAAGTCTATTAAAATAAAATAAATATCTAAGAATGTACCATTAAATTTTTTTACTTATTAAAATGGCATTATTAAAAGACGATTAAATAATTGAATCTTCAAATTTAAATATTTTTATTTGTAGAACATTGGTAAACAAAATAAGTACAGGTGTTAAGATTAATAATGAACACTAAGTCTTGCCGCCAACGGCGCACAAATATTTTTATCATAATTTCAAGTTAATCACACTAATATTATAAAGGCGAATGTTTGTGAGTGTGTATGTTTGTTCCTCTTCACGCTAAAACTACTGAACGGATTTGGATGAAATTTGGCACACAGATAGTTGATAACCTGGATTAACACATAGGATACTTTTTATCTCGATATTCCCACGGGATCGAAACTTATGCTGGTGAACACGCGGGGCGCAGCTAGTTAGTAATAAATGCAACAAAAACATTGGTATGTTGGTTTACGAGTATTGGATTTTTTCTTTGGTTTTTTGCTTCTACTGAGAACTGAAATACTTTAGTGCACGATTGTTGGAGAGTTTTTGTAATGAAAATGTCGGTTGGAAACTTAGATAATTTTGATTTAAATTTTTTACAGTAGTATCTAAAATATCCATATTATCCGGATATATCCGGATCGTCGTCGTCGTCGATTAGTAAAATGGGGCGGATAATTGCATGCCCTAATCACACGAAAACCAGCTAGTCACGTTTGATGAAAACACACGTGAGTTACACTACATAATGTAATGCACTGAGCAATTATAATCGGAACACTGAATCAGTCGTGCGTCGGATATCCGTACCTACGTGGTCGCCTTTGTTGCATGCAGCGGTCGCCGACGTCAACGTCAACGACATTGTTGTTATCTAACAAAGACTGGGGACTGGAGTTTGTATTCTATAGAAATTAATGAGGAGGTGAACTGATGTTGTATTTTAAGAGAGAATATGTTTGTAAAAATGAAGTTTACCGATACGATAGACCGGAACGTCTACCGTAAAAATCATCAATAAATAAACCAACGTAGCTATAAAAAATATGTTAAAGATACATTTTTTCCAAGGGATGTCGAGGAGTTCGAGGAACTCTTTTTGAGAAATAGAGGGTCCACCTCTAGTTCTTGATTGCAGAAGTAGTAGAAGGCATAGCACAGTCGTTTCACAGTTATTTTAAATCTGATTTTACATCACTGTCAAAATCACTCAGATCTTTATATTTTCGTTGCAATGAGGTTGAGATTGTGAGCAGTCAGGTAGGCCCAGAGGTAACGGCTCCGAATTGTAGGTCTTGGGTTCAAACCCAAGTAGGCGCTTTACTTCGTGTAAATAATTTCATCTCCACTGCTCTCAAAACGATGAAGGAAAACATCGTGAGGAAACTAGAACCAAAACATGGGAACATTATAGGCTAATTATGATGATCACTCTGTTATGATGATCACACTGTTATGATGATCACACTGTTATGATGATTGTGTAATCATCATAACAGTGTTGTTATGAGGATCATACTGTTATGATGATCACACTGTTACGATGATCACAATGTTATGATGATCACTCTGTTATGATGATCACACTGTTATGATGATCACACTGTTATGATGATCACACTGTTATGATGACTGACATATATCATACTGACTGACTGACATATCAACGCACAGCCGAAACTTCTGGGACTAGGAACATGAAATTTTGCACACGGCTTCCTTATATAATGTAGAGAAGCAATATGAAGCGGTTTTTAGAAATTCGATTTTTAAGGGGGTGAAAACTGGGGATTTTGTTTTAATGGATCTTATTCCCCGAGTTAACTTGAATCTTGGCACAACCTAACAAAAAGTACTAGGCTTGCATGAATTCACGATAGTATTCAATCATTATGTTATGCTACTCATAGGATTTAAACGAGGCAGTAACCTGAAATGAAACCTACATAGTTTATAACCTGAATTAACACCTCTTTATCCACTTTTTCACACCACTTTTTATCCCAGTAGTACTTTTTTGTGGGATAATTTCTGACATATAAAGCTAGTTAAAACATACACACTCATACATCATGACAGTTTTACCGACAATATTAAAATAGACTGGCTCGTTGTACTGGTCAAAAGCGCAACTGCTGACCATGAGGTCCTGGGTTCGATTCCCGCAACGGGCATATTGTTATTGGGTTTTTTCACCTGAAATTGCTCAGTAGCAGCCCGGAGTCTGGATTTGTGCCCGGTTGAAGGCAATAGGGTCTCCCCCTATTACATGGGACTTAAACATAACTGGTGAAATGTGGGTGTTTATTTTCTTTTTTTAGATATTGTTTACTTTTAGTTATTTTTATTTCTGCTTGAGTATAGATCTCGATGCTTTTGGTTGGTATATTGGCGTGTGCTAGCTGTCATATGCCTATTAATTATAGCTATTTAATTTATAATTTAAATTATTTTTTGCGTATTGTAAATTGTCTTGCATACTATTGTATAGAATCATTTTTTATTTTTTTTCTAACTGAACAAACAGCTATGCTGCTGGGGAGTTTGTTGCGCCACTTCTTCTTCCCAGCAAAAGCACTAGGAAGTGGTGAAGGGTGGGCGTTTTGTGCTGATTCTCAGCCTAGTTTGAATAAATGACTTTTGAATTTTTTGATTTTTTTGTACTATAGGTACACCTCTGCCTAACCCTGTGGGGAATACAGGCGTGATATAACATCACGCCTTTATTACGAAGGGTTATGTTATGTTATTAAAATAGAGTGTTCAGATGCTGAGAGTGGAATGCTTACGAGTGCCAAGTGCAAAGAAAACGCACAGTCACGGTTGACTGTGCTTTTTCTTTGCACTCAACACTTGCGCTGTCCTAGTGTAAATATAGTGCAGACGCGGTACCACTCGCCAATGTGCTGATAGTAGTTACGATACACTGTAAACATCTGCTTTTCCATAAGATAACATTCAACTGTCAGATTAAACGAATTCAAAGAATAAATTGACATAATTAAAGTACATAGATACCTAATTCTTGAATAAATATTTCAGTTGAATATTGTTAAATTAATCTCACGCAGAAGTCGAGAACTCGAGACGAAATTTAAATGTCGCTTTATGTTATAAAAAGATGCGAAAAAGATGGAAGTTTGTTGTGGCTCAGAGGATAAAGGATCCGTTTTTTGAGTTGAATTCGGGCAACCTGCAACATTGTTTACAAATCAACAAGCTGTACAGAGCACGCGTAGTGATCAATGCTCGTCCTTCATTGTTTGTAATTACCCTTGCTCTGCATTCGGTATAATACCTACATATTTTGGAATTCGCTTTATTTATTGCATACGAACATTGTTCGTCGTTCGTTCTCGTTAGGGTTCCGTAGTAAACAAGGAACCCTTATAGTTTCGCCATGTCCGTCTGTCTGTCCGTCTGTCCGCGGCTGGCTTGGCTCAGATACTCTTTGTGCTAGAAAGCTGTAATTTAGCATGGGTATATATATTATTCACACCGACAAAAGACGAAGTAGCGAAATAAAATCATGAAAAAAAAATGGGTACCTCCGCTACACGTTAAGTGGGGGTGATTTCTCTATTATCCCATGGTGTGGGGTGTCATTGGAAAGGTCGTTCAAAAATATTGTGAAAACCATTTTAGGAATCAGGGATCGGTTAGCGAAATATTAAGCTATAAAGTGCCTTTTTTGATAGAGTCTGGTCCCCCCCCTGCCAGCTAACCAGAAATAATATGTGAGCACCATGCATCTATCACATAATTAATTTATGTCATTCCTTAATTTTTATTCTTTTTACCAATCGTGGTATAGTAATCTTATTCTAGGTGCATTGTCTTCACATACAATTATATAATTA
The DNA here is from genome assembly GCA_963853775.1 of Xanthia togata. Classification (NCBI taxonomy): domain Eukaryota; kingdom Metazoa; phylum Arthropoda; class Insecta; order Lepidoptera; family Noctuidae; genus Xanthia; species Xanthia togata. The sequence continues at coordinate 3,710,625 of OY970801.1, forward strand.
ATGTATATAAGATATTGTGAAAATATTTTAAAAGAGTAACGGTGGAGTTTCTTGCCCATTCTTCTCTATACGAAAACTACCTTTTGGAATGGGCGACTAGAATCAATTATTATATTTTTTGTTGTTGTAAACGTTGACGTTCATAAGTGCCTTGTTTGTGCCTAATTGAAATAAATTATTTGACTTTGACTTTGGTCTCCTGCAGGGCTAACATGACAAGCGCGAGAAAGCTCTTTCTCTCGTTTTGTCGAAATTTGTCTACGATTCTGACGTCATTCTAATCCCTAACATGACCGTAAACGACGAGATATCTCGAAAAAGGCACTTTGACAGTTCTATATCTCGCGACGAGAAACCGATGTTGCAAGTTATTAAAAACAAATTATTTTTATGATAGCAACATCGGCTTGAGATTCTGTTTCATTCATTCAATGGTGCCCATTTTCTTGTCACAAATGCCTCTAAACTAGATTAGAAATCAGCAAAATTTAGATAATTCCTGTCAACCGACGATTTTTCATTCTGAAATAGACTAAAGTGACACAACTTAACTATATTTTAGTTTGACGGCACTGAGCTATTAATTTAAAATGGCAATTTTGCTATTCAGAATTTTATGTTCTTCACCTAAAATGTTGATTGTCTAAGTATTTAATCGCGATTAAAAAATGAACTAAAATTCACACCAACACCTCGAAGGTGCAAAAACAATACTGTCTTTTTTTTTTCTTTTGCATATATCTCGAAAACGGTGTGTCGTATCGCAAAAATAATGAAAATTTCGACCCCCTTTATGAAACCCCTAAACCCCTAACACTCAACATGTAGGTAATATTTTTTCATAATTTCCATACAAAAAACGAAAAATTCCATATAAAACACGTCGTTCCAATATAAATAGTAGTTTAAAACTAAGTATTTTCATTATTAATATATTGTAAAATAAAATGATGACTAAAATAAGTACAAATATGAAAATGCCATGTTATTTTGTTTTTTTTTTGTATCATATTTTTGTCTACTCTTCTCGTCGTCAAAATCGACGACGAGTAAATACGAGTAAATGATAGAAAAATCGAAGATTATCTCGTGTTGAATTGTCAAAATTTTTTATTTAACATTCTGTTGAAGGCGGGGAACAACGCGCTAGGAGGAACGAGAGAGACATGCCTCCTCAATCCATACGGACACCTTGGGCTAACACTTGCGTAAAGATAAGGAAGAAAATAAATATATGAGGCAAAAATGTAAGTGTTTTGGCGCTGGGCAATTTTCCACTACGTAATCGGAGACGTTGCTTTGACATCGCGTAGGCGTGGCGTAGCAGTCCGTAGACGTCCCGTAGAAGCGTAGCGTCTCGTAGAGGGCGCGTATATGCTGCGCGAATGTTATAAGGCTTTCGATACAATCATTATTTATCGGATACGAATGGATTCTGTCGATGAAAGAGTTTATTCCGGCTTTATTGCAAGATAAGATAGAAAAAAAGATACCTACAAAAAACATACCTGATATATATTTGTTCATAAGAGAATTATCCACATGAATCGAATAATACACTATTATTGCCAGTAATTAAGGGCAAGAAAAACAAACAGTTAATTGCTAAACTCTCAATTTCAGGCATTATTTTAAGGGCAAACTATATTACGGAGAATGATTATCTCTTCCCTATCCATTTCCAACAAGGTGTATAAAAATTGGTACTTTTTCAAAATCATAAGTCATATTTTATCCAACTAGGCTTAGAGTCATCACTATTTGAACGTCAAAATTACATAAGACAGTCCCCAAAACGCCTACCCTTCACCACTTCCTAGTGATTTTGCTGGGAAGAAGAAGTGGCACAACAAACTCCCCAGCAGCACAGCTGTCTGATAACTATTGAATTACAAACCGATACCCAATTTTTTTTATGATGAACACGGGATGATAAGAAATCAGTGTTGTCTTTTTGCATATTTTCGATAATGTAACAGGACTGTGCCAAGGCACTGCGACAAGATACACGTGTGCATATTTGCTATGTTACTCATATGCGATCTCTACGTAAACAATACTGTACAAGGACTTGAATGAAATCAGCTGAGATATCTCAAGCGGGGTTGGGGTGACTTGGGGGCGTCAATATAAGTCTGTCTCTTTCTTGCGCTAGGGAAATGTGGACCATGGGTGGTCTCTTACTCGCGCGTCGTGGAAAATCGATAACCTCCTTGTAGAATCTGCACTCCTGGTAAATATGACAAAAATGGCGGATCCCACTACGATTTGGACTCGTAGTGGGCCTTGGCCGTCACGTTGTCTATGGGGCCAAGGCCCCAAACGAGGCTTCAAGTACTTTCGTGAAACGGAATGTGGATTTTTCTCTTTGAGAACGTACTTAATTTCCATAAGGACCATTTAATAAGTTCGGATGATAAAACGGAAAGTGAAAAAAAAACCAGTGGATTATTTTTATCTTCCTAAAATTTTGTGAGAAAAGTGGTCCTTCCGCTTGGAAAAGCGCCTGATATCTTTTCAACGAACTTTCCACGACATCTGACTTACTAGGCGCACAGGGGACCGAGGAGTTAGGGAAATTCCTTTCTTGGCAGTAGGGACTTGGCTACATACATTCGGTTGCGGTACGATACGACTCTGAGCTACGAAAATCACCTGTTGATTTAGAAATATTTTTTTCCATGACCAAACCCCTTCTGTGTTCACCAGTAGCAACAAAAATAAAAATAAAATTTTCCGATACTGACTATGGAGGCCTGAATAATGTTTATCTTGATGACATAATATAAAGATTTTTAAAGTAAATAATTATAATATCATAAGCCTCTACAAGCATGTGATAAAGGAACTCTCAACACCTGCGGTTTGCTTCTGAATTAAGACTGAGATCATTATTATGCAAATAAATGAACTAAAAATATAATTTTGTCTTAACATGTAACATAGCTACTTAATCTGTTTTGTTTCGTATCTCAATGTGCAGCAGTGTTCGCGGCTACGGCAGGAAGGGTGGAAGAAAATCGATACAAGACATTCCACGCATGCGTACTCTTCGTCTTCGCTCCACGCGATGCCGTCGCAACCCCATCTCCTAACGTTTCTGGTAGCCTAGTACCGCCGCCCACAATTCTGAAATTTCCCTGCCCTCGTCGCCAGGTTTCCCGGAAGTAGGAACCTTCGACTTCCGCAGTGTAGGGCGGCACAACGTTTTCAGTTCTGAAAGCTCTATGAAGGCTTCCGCGATGGTTTCCCTGAAATATTTCGGTCGGTGGTCGCTGTTTGAGGTTATGTTACTGCGCATCTGTTCTGCGCAGCTCAACAAGTTGGAGCTTGGTGAATGAGCGCTACATTGTAACGTGAATGGGACTTTCATTCATTTGTATTTTGTGAATAACGTAGTTTATTGTGTAGTTGTTGAATAGTATAAAATATAATTAGCAAATATCGTACTTGACATTATTTTGTATGTGTGTCCTTGTTTTAAAATGCAATATCTGTCTGTCTGAGCATTTAGTTACACTTATACTCTATTTGAAATAAGATTAGACATTTAAATAAACCTTGTTTACAGTCCGTTCAACCGATTTTGGCATTGCGTTGGTGGCATGACAAATGATTGCTTTTAATCCATCCTTATGCCTAGAATTCAAAATCGGTTGAACGGACTGTAAAAAAGGTTTGTTTAAGTGTCTCGTCTTATTTCAAATGGAGTATACTTTATGTTTACCTCCACATAAGTGAAGCTGAGTTCAGTTAGTTAGTATATTTCTATATATTATGTTATATATACCTAAAACTCATGCCTTTTTTCCAGATGGGGGCAGGCAGAAACTACAGCATATTATTTTATGTGTGATAATAAAAGGGCCTAGTGGAGTTCAAGGGCAAAGCTAAATATTGTGCGGTTAACAAGCTAGCAAAGATAGGCGATAAAAGACCAATATCTAAAAAAACTGTTGAGATAGATACTAGACTTTTGAATCTAGGATATGAAGGATTAGGTACCTAGATTCCACGCCATCACTTTTGTCCATTTGACGCGGCGCTACTGGCTATGTCATTGCACAAAAAAAAATTGTTCCACATTTTCCGCGGGCCCTTTTTTGTGGCGCGCACTCTAAGTATTTAGTAATATAAAAATGCAGTAAAATTCTATTAACAATCTTTAATTGTTCGTTATATTACAAATAATTAACAAAAACGTAATGGCAGTGTGTCTGTAATAGTAATCACAGAACTTGAGAAATTGTGGTTATATTTACCTTATATCCTAATATAGTTAGATATAGTGAAATGTTGTCGTTGGTCACTATTGTTTTTCCTTTTAAAAGTTCATAGAGCTTTCTTATTTCCTAGTAACGTATCTTAGCAATCATTCGAGTTTTTTTTCGATTATTTTGATTTCATTAAACAAAGTTTAAAAAACTACCATTTTATTTAAAAATTATTGAAATACATATATTTCGATCGATTTTTGTTTGAGTCATCACTATAACATTTTCACTATATCAACTCAATTTTCGTATAAATTTTATTACTAACTTAAAAATCTACAATTATTTTAATATTAACTAAAAATATTAATGGTCGATCTTATAGGTATCACAGTCAACTAAATAGTTTGGTATCCACTGTATTCAGTCAGCTATTTCCCTGGTTACTAATCTCTTTCGCTGACTGTACGTAAAACACAAACCAAAGTAAACTTTCATTCATTTAAAACAATTGTGTTACTTCATCTTAATAATACAGTTAAAAACTTCATTCATAACTCAATTATATTGCCTGAGCAATATAGCGTGTTAGGCTTTTTTATTGGCGATGGATTTAACCTAAGTTCCATTTTTATCTCTCTTTACATATTTATAAAACGTCTATCTTTCTGAGTGTCCGTTAGTGCGTTCATAACTCAAGAACCACTGATCCAATTTTAGAGATTTTTGTTTTAGCTATAGATAATGTTCTGTAGCTAGTTTTCAGAATAGTCTCGAATATAATAATAGAACTTAGTGCCAATAAATAAGTCCTAAGACTTGGTCAGAGTATTTTTTTCAAACATTCTTCGGTTTTCTTCGCAAACAGAATTAACTAGTTCTGTCCAGTTCCATGTTTCTAGTTTGAACCGGTTCATACTGGTTCGTGGGTCTCGTTTTGGGTTGATTCTACTACAATCTTCTTGTGGGGGATCCTCTTCTTGTTCGGTAGAGTGAGGCAGAATAGTGAATTTACTGAAAAAGCAAACATAAAAATTTAGGATTTTCGATAACAATTAGAGTATATACCTTATTACCTCGTTAGTCTAGTGGTCACAAGCGCTACTGCTGAGGTCTTGGGTTTGAATCCCCGGGTCGGGCAAGGTGTTTTTAGGTTTTTCCATTTGGAATTTCTCAGTAGCAGCCCGGAGTCTGGATTTGTTCTCAGTTGATGACAATAGGCTCGCCCCCTATTACATGGGACTTAAGCATAACTGGCGAAATGTGGGTGTACTATAGGTACACCTCTGCCCAACCTTTTGGGGAATATAGGCGTGATGTTATGTTATGTGTTTGTATTAAGATACCTACACTGAACAGTGGACTCTGGTTAAGTTATTCCTTACTGATTATCTAGCATTTCACTTTTGTCAGACAAAACTATCGAGACAACAGTTCCATTTGAAAGTGGAGTTAGTCTTAGTACTTTTCCTCTTTTATTTGTATATTTATACGTATGTGCACAATCTTAGAGAATATAGTCTAGCGCCATCTCCTTTGAGGTTTGTCACGCAACCGCTTTTAATAGTAATTGTAATGAATAAACACAGGGTTAGTATGAAAACTGTACTTACTTATAATAATGGACCCGAATAAGTAGAATCCCGCGCCGCAGTTGACCTCGAGGAACAGGCCGATGAGGTTGGAGCCCACCATGGAGCCCACCCGCCCCATCATCATGGACAGGCAGATCGCCATGGCTCTGAAAGGCATGGGAAAGTATAAGACTAAAAGCAGTATATTCTGACACCGTGTTTTGCACGTAAATAAAATAAAATAAATATAAATAGTTACAATACTAGAATTTGTAATACTTAGATTGCAGAGGTCATTGATAAAAACCAGAAACAGTGTAGGACCAAGAATACTCCCTTGTGGCACCCCATACTCAATAGGAAGCTCGTTACTAACAGAGTTTCCTCTGTGTGGTGTGGTGATATAAGATTAAAGTGCTCTAAATAAGCTCTCTACTTCTTATTAATGAGGCGTTCCATTACTTTGGACGTAACCAAGGACCATTATAATTATGACACTGCTGTTCATTCGTACCTAAGGACCACGTATTGCTTCATTACTGATTGTCGTGAAAATTACTCGTGAGAAATGTTTAGTTCAATATCTAGGGCGGGCATAGTTTTATGACTGGTGTTAGTAATTGTGTGAAACACAAGGGAACCTGTGATGTGATTGTCATTATCTGCCTACTCTTTTTGGAAACCAACTGCGTAAATACTCAGCCGCCACGCCATGATGGACAGTATACTTAACGACTATTACCTATCTTTTCAACACGAAATTAGCTCGTCCCTCAAAGAAGTAGAATAAGTCATAATAGCTGCCGGTGCATAAGTTTTCAAAGCTCACCTGTACTTAGTAGGGAACAACTCAACAGCGACAGCATTCATCAAGCCAATACACGCTCCAGACATCTGGAACACGGCGAATAGCACCACAGCCAGCTGCTGGTTATAGGCGAGGTGGGCGCAGATCCCGCTGATGCCGGTGAAGCCCAGGATCACCACGAGGATCGTCTTCTTGCCCACGTAGTCAACGAGGAAGCCTACGATGATGTACATGGAGGAGAAGACCAGCCCGATGTAGATGGAGCGCTCGAAGGTTGACGTGTGGATTGTGTCGTCGCAGATCTGTGGAGTAAGGAGTTTATTATCAAATCAAATCATTTATTTGCTTGAATATGGGTAGGTACTCGTACATGAGGTGTTACAAAATTATAACAAAAGTTCTTTCCTAAACCATATCCTACCTTAATAGGTGTGCAAATACATATATCTAATACAAAAATAGTGTGCAAATACATATATCTAATATAAATTTAAAAAAAAATTAAGTTCAAAAACTATCGGTCGCATGCCTGTCCCCCTATAACATTATAATGGCATTCGACCACGGCTTTACCTTGACCATTTTTGTACCTATGTCTTTATTTCTGTCTGAAATATTTTCTTGTTTCATACTTTTTAGAGCAAGATTTTTCCGTAGTCGGGTTTTAGTTTTTGAACTTATTTATTATTTAAATTATTTTGGGGTTATAATTTCGTGATAAAGTATTTGCAGAGCCGCTTTAATTCTGTTTTGTTTATGTTTTATTGTAAAATAGGTATTAATTTTGCAGCCGCACCGTACGTAGCACAGTCCCACTAATGCTTGTTTTTAACAATTTATACATACTTATTTACTTAGACATTATTATATAATATAATATGATATTTGTAATGTGCTCGAAAAGCCCTTTCATTTGATACCCAACATGAATTTATTACAAACTAAAAAAAAACATTACTTTATGTCCTCTAGAGGGCGCCATATTGAATTAAACGTCACATAGTCTAAACGAGCAAACGATCAAGACGCTTCCAAAGATACCTCATTTGTCAAATTATGATGTTTAGAAGTTATAAGGTAGGTAACCGATGAACAGACATACATACATAAATACATACGTACATACATACGTACATACCGGTCAAAATATTAACTCTCATTTTTGCTTCGCCGTAGTCGGGTAAAACTGAATGTCAGAACGAAACGGAATTAATGAGGTAAGTACATCACTTCGAAAAAAATACGAAAATGAAAACTTAAAAAAAATAGTCTAAGTAGTTTGATAAGAGTATTTGAGAAACATTGGGATACTCGTACAATCTTTTATTAGTTATCCTAACTTTAATATTATAAATGCGAAGTGACTTTGTTTGTTTGTTACGCTTTCACGCTTAAATGGCTGAACGGATTTCGATGAAGTTTGGCACATGGGTAGACCATGACTTGGGTTAGGACATCGAATACTTTTTTGGATTGTATTAATCCGCCCCTAAGACGACCCACTGACCAATACTTTTTATCCCGATATTCCCACGGGATCGAGACTTATATTATCGGCAGTAATTATAAGAACGAAATAGAACACATCTTAATTGACAATAAAGTACTTACAGACCCCATAGAAATTGCAACTGCGTTTAATAACCACTATATTAATACAGGACACTCTAGCACAAGTACAAAGCCGAACTGTGACGAAAGTTCACTAGCTCATTCGATGTTTCTAAAACCTGTGTCTGAAAACGAAGTCAGAGCGGTGATGTCATCATTAAAAAACACAAGTTCGGCAGGTTATGACGAAATTAATACTAAGATTATAAAAGCATGCACTGATGAACTTATTATTATAATGACATACTTAATAAATTTATCATTTACACTTGGCACTTTTCCGGAATCACTAAAAGTATCAATTGTTAAGCCACTTTTTAAAAAAGGAGAAAAGTCTGACATTAATAATTATCGACCTATAACATTAATACCTATTATATCTAAAATTTTCGAAAAATGTATGTGTAAGAGATTGATTGACTATTGTGATAAATTTACCATTATTAAAAAAGATCAATTTGGCTTCCAAAAAAAAAAATCCACAACACTAGCTATCTTCACTCTTATAAAAACCATAATGACTAATATTAACCGAAACCACCTTACTACAGGGTTGTTTTTTGACTTATCTAAAGCCTTCGACCTTGTATCTCACGACCTGTTACTACAGAAATTGGAGGCAATTGGCATTAGAGGCATTGTACTTCAATGGATATCGACATACTTGAGTAACAGACAACAGCGTGTTATAATTACAAAACTGAATGGATATAACGACATGAAACCACACTCTTCTGAACTCAAATGTAACAAATATGGCGTCCCACAAGGAAGTGTATTAGGCCCAATTTTATTCCTTCTTTATATTAATTCTATTACTAATATAACTAATCATAGATGTATATTATTTGCTGATGACATTTCCATTATTGTCACATCTGATAAAAATAATAATACAATTGACGATCATGAAGCGGAAATTAATAACATAATTGACATACTGATTGAATGGCTAAATAAAAATAATGTATCATTAAATCTCGCAAAGTCTGTATATATTCAATTTCACTGATCATATAATTCTCAATATAATAAAAAAATTAATATAAATAAAATTATTGAAGTAACGCAAACTACGTTTCTAGGTGTTACTTTGGATCAAGATATGAATTGGAAATCCCACGTCGATAATGTCTCAAAACGTATAAATAAGTTTGTATACGCGCTAAAAAAAATAAGGAATATAACAAACATCCAAACGGCAATAACAACATATCATGCATATGTTGAATCGGTGTTACGCTATGGATTGATTATGTGGGGCAATAGCACCGATCAAAATAGAGCATTTGTTGCACAAAAAAAATGCATTCGAGCAATTTACGGGCTTCAATCCGACGATTCTTGTCGGCCGGTATTTCAGAAACTTGGTTTGTTACCGCTACCGTCTCTTTATATATATGAGATATGCATGTTTGTGTGGAAGCATAAGGAATTCTTTACAAAAGCAGACGATGTACATCCCCGAAACCGGCGTGACCCTCACAGGCTCGTACTGGATGTCATGCCAAGGCTAGCTAAATATAATAAAAGCTGTTTGTATATGTGTGTAGAAATATTTAATAAGATACCGAGCGACCTAAAAAATGTAAATACAAGATTATTTAAAAGTAAATTGTATGATTGGCTGTCCACTAATAGTTTTTATAAAAGATTTTTTTGACAATAAATTTAAATGACTAAGATTTTAAATAGTAAATAATAATATAATGTACCTACTTATGCACGAAATATTTGCACGCTTATAATGTTAAGCAAAAACATGTATGCTCTGTATTTAATTTTTGTACCATCTTTTAAACCATGTTTTTATGCAAATAAATATTCTTATTCTTATTCTATTCTTATTATGCGGGTGAAAACGCGGGCGCAACTAGTATTTCATATTCTCTAAAAATCTAATGATCTGTTCAATACATTTGAACAGTTCAGTTCATTAGATTTTTAGTATCAAGCGATATATTGAGTCTACGGGTTTTTGAGAATTTGTGTCATATAATTATTTACAAACATTTGTTGATAATTTTCTAACCCCTTACAATATTTTTCCAGTTCCTGAAGTTTTACCGTGAGAGGGGTAATTTTAGTTATTGTTAGACATCGGTGATTTGGGTCGTTTTATATTTTTTCAAACTTACCATAGTGCCATTAGAGACTGCATCTCTGCCTGCATCGAGCACGTCACAGATCCTAGTCTCTCCACCCTCGTGATTAGCAAGGGAGTTGAGGATGGACGGGAACCACACGTAGAAGCCGTTTGTTCTGAAAACACAACACAAATAGGTAACTCTGGTGCAAAAACGAACTTGGAAAACAAAACAGTTTAGTTAAAAAGTTAGCATGCACGAGCGTTGAAATCCATTATATTCTAAGATTTTTGTCAAAATGAAATTTAAAAAATATAATTAATTTAAAATGCTCGTTACTTTACAACTTGGGGTAGGTATGCACTATAGGGCTGAAAACGTAACCATGCTAACAGAAATTTGTGACTTTTGTCATTGTCATAATTTCGACTTATCCTAACAAAAAATAGCTTCCAGAGCCTGGAAATTTATACAAATACCTACATATTCTAAATTAAAGTCAGTCACACAGAACGGTCAGAAGAACAACGTGGTCACAGACAGACATGAAAAGCTCCTGTCTGTCTGTGTGACCGCGTTGTTCTTCTTAACTACGGAATGAATTTTGATGCGGTTTTCACTATTGTTTAGAGAGTTTATTTCGGAAGGTTCGTATGTACATGACATACATACATACGTGGTATCACAATCCCGAGGCTGTGATAATAGAGAAAACGAATTGTCCCAGATATGAGGCCTAGCTAGATCGATTTTTCATCTCCACAAACCCCTATTTTGCAACTTTCATCGAAATTGTTACAGCCGTTTTCGAGAACGTGATTTCAAATATACAAATATTGCTCAATTATTAGTTTAGGATAGTAATAAAACTTACGTGGCAAAGATCCCGAACTGCACGAAGCAGGTGAGAGCAGTCCAGGGCAGCAGCGGTCTCTTGAACAGAGGAACCGTCTGCTCCTTCATGGACGCCCAGATGGCCGCCGCGCCCTTCACGTTGGTGTTCTTCGTCATCTGGTTCTCTACTATTAGGGACTTGATCTGGAATTATATTAAAATTAAGAGACTAATTGAATTATTGGTTTTCGTAATTAAATTTAAATTTAATTGTGAAAAAGAAAAATTGGCTAAAGGTTTTAAATTTTAACAAAATAAAATCGGTTTTAAGACATTTTATTTGACATTTTGTTCTATTGTGATTTATTTTATTTATTAACGGGTTTGCAGGTTTAAAAAATAATAATACTTAATTGAAATTCAATGCGCGTTCAAGTGACAATAACGTCAAAAGATAATTAAAGGTTTTTTGGTTTTGTAAATAATTACGTATAAAATTTAAGCTTGGAGTTAATCGTGTTTTGACGCCTGAACAAATTGAGAGCCATGCAACTACTCGTAACACAATAGAAATTAACACTCAAGAACCGCGCGTTGTTTAATTAATTTACCCCATTTGCATTCAATGACATTTCTGATAAGTTAAAGAAGCTTCATTCCGCGACTTCTTCCGCCTATAACATTCCTCAAGAATTAATGCAAATAATTTTTCAAATCCGACTGGTAGTCCGGAGATTACCCCGTACATACAAACTTACAAACAAATTTTACCTCTTTATAATATCATTCATTAATTAATTAATAATAAAGACTAGCAAAGAGACAGAAACAAATATAAAACACTTAAACCTAATACTACAAATAGGTACTTACAGGAAAAGTATCCTCAGCCATCTTAGTATTTCTGAAGTAAATCCTCTTGACAACATTCAAGGCTGTATCGTACTGGCCAGTAGCGAACAAGAACTTGGGGCTCTCTGGTGCAAACATCAAGAGTACGCTTCCTAACGCGAAGGGTAACGCACAGGCCACCAGCAGGAGCCGCCAGGGCCGGTACTCGATACCCAGGAATGGTATCGGATACGCGAATTCGAGAGGCAGAATGAGCCAGGAGACACCTGAAATTTGGGGAATGTATTATTAGTATTAAGTCATGAGTAAGTTTTTATAACCTAGTTTCAAGTTTAGGTGTAGTATTTGGCGAAGCCGTGCGGCGCACAAAACTATTTTCAGTTATTTTTGTTCTTTGTTTTTGTGTGAATATTGTGTGCCTTAACCTGGGTAAAATATATTTTTGTTAATGGTTCCTACTCAATTCCAGTGTGAGTAGTTATGAGTAGCGGACGCCTGTTAAATACAGCTTGTGATAATATGAAATTGTGTAACAACTTTAGTTTCCATAAAAGCCGCAGGCGCTTCGCAAGTAACAGTAAATAAAATTACCTACACCTACAGTTCGGCCGTCGAGAAAATGCGCTTCCTGACACCTGTCAGTTGGACAATTTCTAGCAGTAATAAGAATCAAATTCGCAAAACATATATTCGTGAGTAAAGTGACGGCTGGAGTGTATTTGATATACTAAGGAGGTATAATATAGCTTCGTTAGCCCACGTTTGCACGGACATAATACAATCGCGGCGATTTTTTTCGTGCACTGGATTTTCAACGATCTGCTTACCGCCAAGAGTTGAAAATCCAGCAGTGTGTTTTTACAACGCGCTGGGAGTCTGGGACGAGAATGCGTCCCAACGCATTGGACTCTTAACGTTCGGCTTAACAACGTGAGTTGAAAATCCAGTGCGCGATAAAATCCCGCCGCGATATTTTTACTTCATTTGGTAAATTAAAGAAAGTATTTTTTTTTTAAGCAGAATCTTACTCATAAGGTCACTTACATGGTAGGATGACCGTGCCGATTCCGACAAAAGAGGATCCGAAGGCAACCATCTTGTCGCGGTGACGTAGATTGTTGAACTCGCCGAGGTACGTGTACACCACGGCTGATGAGCCAGACATGCTGCAAATTGAAAAGATCATTTTAAAATAAATCTTCTACATAGTACTAGATATCCAATCAGCGGTAAATAGGTAAGGGGAGCCTCAGAGCATGCGTGTTTAAAACTATATGTATTACAAGCAAGAACCAACACGGTTACCTAATCGTGGTTTTCAAGCCATTAATGTCTTTCATTGTCATTATTTGATAAGTTTCTATGGACCGATATTAATGTGTACAGTCACGGACTTTAATTGATGCCCCACTTGCCACCATGTTCGTATTTTAGCCGTGTAATGCATATCGGGTTTAGTCGGTTATAATCGTTATCCAGACACGGAAAGTCATACGTCTTCGTATTATAGATGAAGAAAATTTATTTCTAATAACTTTTGTCATTGAAAGTTTGACAGGCGAGGCGTGTCATTTGGGTTATTGTCACTTGTTCAAACTCAAACGCAACTCAAAGCATTTATTTAAATTAAACCATTTACAGCCACTTTTGAACTGTCAAAGAGTCAGTCAGTTAGTCAGAAAGTTGAAGCTAGTTGCCCATTCCAAAACGTAGATCTCTTTGGAGAAGAACGGACAAGAAACTCCAAGGACACTCTTTTAAATATAGCAATTACAAAATCCTGGGTAATTCTTTAAGTGAGGACAATGTAAAAAAAAAAAACGAAAAAATATAAGATTAAAAATAAGCCCTAGCAGATAAGAGATGACCAGTCTCAACTGACGGTGCCCGTTCACGAACATGACGCGTGGATCAGCACCATCCAGCTCAACCAGTCAACTAAGCTCAATGTTTATAGTGTTACACTTTCATGCAATATTTCCGGTTGGTTAACCGAACTACAAACTTGACAGCAGAGTCACTACCCAAATTGAACTAATTGCAGGTCAACCGTAATCTAGCGACAATTGTTTTAGCTTAGCGATAGTAACGTTAGCGTACGGAGAAATTATGATTGGTAATTTCGACATGAGAAAAACTCGGCCCCACGATTTTATCCGAACGCGTAGCGTCCAAGATGACGTTCATGACTACCTATTATGATCACTGTTGTATTGTGATTATTAGACATTCGATTTTATGCATTTGCATATGATATAGCATATAACTCTCTTATTACGTGTATTACCGGGCTGCGGGAGGTGCCGGCAGCCGGCGAGCGCTACTTCCAAATTGGTTGCAGTTACCAACTAGGCAATTTTTACTATACCTTAAAACATGGATACCCTACATTAATGATATGGCCATACGTCGACTGGCATATCATTAAACGTTGACGTTTAAGCGATATGGCCAATTAAAGCTGGCCATTTCATGAAATGGTACATTCTAAGATTTGGCTACGACACCTACAGACCGATATGTCTATACTCTTTGGTCTTCTGATAGGTTTTCCGAAATAACGAGTATATTTAATGAGCTCTAATTCAAAGGAGATCAATATCAGATAGATTGGATAAACACAAGCAACATTGCATTGATTTATCATTGACAACATAATAGACAATCCTCAGTCTCTATGGAAAAGACTATTTCCGATTATTAGTCATTTGTCATCTAGTTAACGAGCATGCAGCATAGAGTATAGTGATAGATATAGTTAGTTAGTTTAGTTATATAATAGTTTGGGTTCCTGTTATGTCATGAATGTGTAAAACTGCAAAATTGGAAAATTTGAAAGTGGCTCATTAATTAAAGTCCGTGCCTGTACAATGCAAGAATTGAGTGAGTGCACCAATTTCATCTTTAACCACTCATTAAAGTTTTCTGGGAGTCCTTTAGTCAGCGGTGAACTTCTATTTCAATTGTTTAAACTCGATTTAATTTGATATTTACGCTTGGGTACTTAAGCAACAGCTGATGTGAGATCCTTTCTTCGAAATAGGTTTAGGTAGAGTTGAAAACTAAAATCGAGCAACTCACAATATAGCGGACACAAAGACCAGCACCCCGAAGGAGATGATGTCGGGCGCGAAACTGGCGAATGCTGAGAAGATGACGGATATCAACATGGAGAACAACATGACTGGTCTTCTGCCCTGTGTGTCCGCCAGCCAGCCCCAGAAGTATGACGTCAGGATTATAGCTGGAAATATGAATTTATAATTTTAACCGACTGGAATGGTTTCGTCGGGGCTTGTTATGGAACTTTGCATAACAATATCACCTTTCGTTAGGATAGGTTATACTCAAAATCTTTGGCAAATTATCTTAAAAGACACAAGCTAGCATTTTTCAAGTTATGTTTTTTTGAAGAATGACGTGGTAAAGTGATTTCGATATCCTATTGACAGAATAATGCAGTGTTCAGACCGAAGCAGTGGAGGGCGCGGACTTACGTAAGACATTAGACAATAGGTACATTAGATTATCATCAGAGACAATGTAATGTACTGTCTGACAAAATTCCACGCTCGCCACCACGTCGGTCTGAACAGCGTGTTAATAATTTAATTCTAAATCTGCTGGGGAGTTTGTTGCGCCACTTCTCCTTTCCAGCTAAAGCGCTAGGAAGTGGTGAAGGGTGGGCGTTTTGGGGAACTATCTTATATAATCTTGACGTTCAAAAAGTGCTGATTCTCAGCCTAGTTTTGATAAATGACTTTTGATTTTTATTTTATGGATCGAGTATAAAAAACTACTCATTAACGGCGAACGCAATTTAAAAGCAGTCCTCACCTAAGAAGGGTATGGCAGAAAGCCAGCCCCGTTGCTGCAGCGTCAGGTCCAAGTCACACTGTGCGGCTGGCAGGATGTACCCGAGGGCTACACTCTGCATAATCATGCCCAGTAGGATGATCCCGGACATCAGCATGTGACATATGTTATACATGCCAAAACCTGAAACGGACGATTAATTGCTTAATTTTATGTTATAATATGAAGAATAATGCAGGGCGGACGACTCCGTTCTCTAGGAAAAAAGGAGAGGACCTGTAAAATTGTGCCTTTTTAACGCGAAAAAGGCGTATTAGAATGATACAATATAGTTAACGGGAGCAGTTCTTGGTGTAGGGTGCCAAAGCCCTCTTTATGTGAGTAATCCAATGACGTAGGTTATTAAAAAACTGACAGAAAAATGGCAAGATCATGGAGGTATGCAATTAATAATATTTAAACCTTGTTATTTTATCTCGTGAAAAACTTTTAATTCTGTTATGTTATCAGCCTAGACTTTTCCCAACTATATTGGAGTCGGCTACCAGTCTAACCAGATGCAGCGGAATACCAGTATTTTACATGAGCGACTGCCTATCTGACCTCCCCAACCCAGTAACTGGGTAATACGTTACTCCTTGGTAAGACTGGTTGTCAGACTTTCGGGCTTCTGACGACCCGTAACGACTGTCAAAGATCCACGAATGACAGCCGGGACCAACGGTTTAACGTGTTTTCAGTTCCATAGACAAACCCCGGCAAGCGTATCGTCCCGTGCGGCAGTTATTACTTAGCCACGAGCTCCTCCGCTTTTAATTCTGTTAAAACCTCTCATATTTTCTTCTAACGATTAAATTATTGGTTCTATTCTAGAAAAATACAGCATCATTACCTACCTAATTAAAGAACAAACAATAATGATGTAAGTAAGTAGTACATACAATCTGTTATCATTGTGATGAACATCGCGGTGGGGTTTCCCTAATTACGGTGTTTGTCTAAAGACATAAGACAACATTTTCTATTAGTTTAAAACTGTTTACTACGTTAATTTTCTCAAATATTTGCTCTTTAAAATAACTATGATAATACACTTGATATTACTCCCGCTACGTATTTTTGACGACTACGCGTGATGGCAGTAGAATGTGCAAATAATCTGTATTTTAATTGAAGTTACAAGATAAAGTGACATGTGTCTGAGCGTGACTCGATAGAAAATTTGAGTTACACCTATAAGATATTTCGATTTATTATTTTATTGCTTCTTACATTACCTATAACTTCGTTTTCGTTACTTATATCTTTAATTCCGATTTATTGTCGTTCGATTTGTCTCTTGATCCCTTCACTTACGTGTCTCCATAATCTGTCGTCATTCACACACACACACGTCATTCAAGTACACAGACACCTAGAGCCAATAATTGACATTGCACTCAAACTTCTGATAACGGTACGATTACCTGTTTATTTCACCCACAAACATTCTTCAAATCCAGAATGAGTCATGTCGATCTGACTCAAGGGCTCCCGCAGAATGGCGCAATGCGACGGCGTGACAAGACTTTGGTGGATCAATTTCATTGAACATTTCACGGAAATTGTTCTACCACTGTCCCGTCGCGCCGCCGTAGCTTTGCTCCTGTCTGTGGGATCCTTCACTGAATGGTCCTACGAGCTGAAGTCATGTGGAATCTTTCAAAATTATTCCTGCATATTCTAATAGCTACAAAGATTTACGTACAGAAATATGACTGTCCCAGATAATAGTTGAGTAATTTATATTAATTAATTATTGTTTTGTCTTAATTATGTTAGTGGGTCACGAGTGGTTATCGATACGTAGACTTATATATTTCCTAGAATTAACAAATATTCGGGATTTGATCTATCAATAAAATGGACAATTTTGATGGGTCTCTGTTTCCTCCATTTCCAGACTTAGCCTGTCGCAATAAACTTAGATTAATATGATCTGTAAATGGATGAACTCTGAACATCGTCTGACCGGTCTTTGTCTTAACTGAAACGATTGAGCGTCATTTAGATATCAAATAATATTTCACTGATCATGTCGTTGTGCAATAACTGGGTACTTAAGTACTTTAATATTTATTGAGAGAGCTTATCTTGATAACAATAATATGTCTTTTTAATTTTGTTGATTTATAATTATAACATTAGCTTGCATCTCTATGAATTTTAGCAATTTTTCAAACTTCTTGTCTAAAAATCTGATCAGAAAATCTTCCGTTTCTGACCCTAATTCAGTAGAAAAAATAATATCTATTCATACGATTTAATTTAATTATTTTTTGTACTGAAATATCTTTCGTAATTATTTATCATCTTTCCTCATGCTAGTTGTAACAATATTATATTATTATGTTGACGTCACTTACCCGATAACAACATGGCGTCATCGAGAGACGCAGCTGTTTTGTCAACTTTCTCGCCGCTCTTGTCCATTGAGCCGTTCATCGCCATCTCTGCCTCTAGAACCTGAAAGAAATTACCATTGAATATTAAGGTTATAGGTAGTACAGCACCCCAATTGCGTAACACACATTGACACAATCTGAAGGTTTTTCAAAGAAATTCATAATCCATTGCTTCATATGTTTGAAAAATTCGTGTGCTCGACAACGCAATGAATATTGTTGAACTGTCGAAATTAATTAAATTGGAATTGTGAGTGTGTTTCGCAATTCGCTTGTAGGAAAATCATAGATATTTCAATTATAATAGGTCTCCGATGTATTTGAAACCATACGAACCAATTCACCTGTGTTTCCAACACCTACAGAAATTACTGACTGGGATATTTGGCATGAACTTGTGAAGGAAGTGAATCCAACGTCTTCCCTAATCAATTTTAAAGCTAACTTTGGGGTGTTTTGAACGCAACTCGAATAAAAAGCTTTAAAAAAAATTGTGCTTTAGGTCTCTTAAAAAACTAATCAACAATCACGAAAGACATTGAGTGATTTGGACAAAAACTCGAAGCGTGATACAAAAATTTATACCTGAAAGCGTGTTTTGTGTATATTAAGCTGTTTTTTACAAAGTCGTTTTCAGGCATCAGAATTACCTCCACGTCGGGTACTATGTCATATTCATATGTTCTTTCTGCTGCCATGATAAACGTCCTTCAGTCTACTCGAGCCCTAGAAATTTGAAGGTGATAATGTTTTGTTTCGCTGCGCTATGCTGGTCACAGGTTAAAGTAGATTAGGTTTTTGATCGATCTATGTTTTTGATTTATATCATTTATCAGTTGAAAGAGCAGTAACACCCATTATTGTTTCCGTTTTTAATTTTCAAGGGATTATGACCGTCTGAATTTCGCTTTTAGAGTAAAATTGTATCCCTTTTGTGTCATGCTACAAAGAAGAAGTATGTTGTGATAAAGTAGTTTCTTCATTATTTTATAGGTTCGTTTTATATTGGCATTTGGATATTGCTAATTATTTTTATTTTAGCTATTATGTCTTCTCTTTGGTTCCAAAGGGGTTACACATGTGTTTTGGTCAGCATGGCTCAGTACAGACCACGTGACAAAATCGAATGCATATTATTCCGCCCGGCTGTGCCGAATCATGCCGACCCGAACAATGAACTTCCTACACCCGGAATGCGGGGTCACCTTATAAACCTAAATAGATACAAAATTAGCACAGTGTTATCTTTAAATAGTTGTCTAATAAAAAGGATTAGAAGTCTGTTTTTCCCGTTATCTTGTTTTGATGAAAGTCGTAGTACCATGCGTTCTCAATCATTGTTTCGCGAAATATTCCAATGACTTTAATGATTAAAGAATCTTATCAAAATGCGTCTCCTAACTGGTGCACAATAAGTTTTTCATCACATCTATTCAAAAAGAGCTAGTTTGTTCTTCGTAAACAGGGACCAAAATAGCACTTTGATCCCTAGGGAGCAAAGTAGATTTGAATTTGGAATGTGGATATTGTTAGAAAAAGTTCCAATCACCAAGGAGATCAATCACGAACATTGTATGAACAAGTAACAGGCTGGCAAGAAAGAGAGAGAAAGTGTGAATTATTATTCACACTTTGACAAGCCTGGTCAAAATGAAAGTCCAAGATGGCGGCAACGACACATGACGAAAATTTTCCAACTTTTCGTCATTGGTGTCGTTTTCATAGTTTTCGAGGGCACCAAAGCCGATAGTGAGGTCGGCTGCGAATGAAGGCGGCTGCGATATTTTTTTTTTGGTTTTAAATCATACGTGAGAGATGAGGATAGGACCGTACATGTTTTTTTTTCTCATAGAGGGTGATGAAAAGTAGAGTGTTCACCTTGGGAGCAACACTATTTTAAGCTCGAGTGACGTACTTTGAATCCCTCGCTGCGTTCAGGATTCTACTCTAGAATCCTTCGCACCACTCGGGATTCAAAAAAACACTCTCGCCTTAAAAATAGTTGTTTGCTCCCTTGGCAAACAATCAACTATTATACCACTACATAAAAAGGTTATTACTGCACTTTTAATCACTATTTTGGTGTTTGAATTTAGAACATACCAGCGTATTCGATATCCATCTTAATGCAACATACAACCTCCTTGCGAAAAAATACTCGACATACAAACTCTTTGTGCATTATCTCCTCGAGTCTTGATTGGTCCACATTTTCTTAGCATTAGAATAAAAACTGGTTTGTGTTTTTTTATCACACGCTATTTTGAATACTGTAAATTGTACGAACACAAATTGTTCCAATTTTGTGTTTAAGTGAAAACTTTTTTAGCGGCGTTGTGTGATGGGTAAAAAATGTTAAACTCGCGTCAGGACACGGGACCTAATCGAAAATTCGGAAGACGTAGGGAGAGTAGACCGATGCAAAATTATTCCCTAACCATTCCAAAATATTAAAAATGCACAACGTTAATATTCAAGTTTTCCGTGATTCAGTCGTTAGAATCCTTCACATGCTCGTGATTCATCTATGGCCCTCGCTTTCAATCCATCCTTTTTTTATCTTCAAAAATGATAAAATAGGGGTCTGTAAAGTTGTCAGTTTTAGACCTTTTTGTACGAGATTCAACAACTAAACAAGTTAGGAATTTGAAACTTTTGTATATCATGTACCATATACTGTATATAATCAACAAATACTAAAAACGTCGTCGTAAATATGGGTGATTTTCTAACATCTATTAAATAAAAACTGGCCAAGTGCGAGTCGGACTCGCGCACGAAGGGTTTCGTACCATTATCTATAAAAACGGCAAAAAAATCACGTTTGTTGTATGGAAGCCCCCTTAAATATTTATTTTATTCTCTTTTTAGTACAGAGGCAACAGAAATACATCATCTGTGAAAATTTCAACTGTCTAACTATCATGGTTCTTAGGCCTGGTGACCGACGGACAGCGGAATCATAGGGTCAGTCAGGTTAGTCATTAGTAATAGGGTCCCGTTTCACCCTTTGGGTACGGAACCCTAAAAAAGCTAGTTTATTCTTCGTTAACAATTTGGAATGTGGATATTGTTAGTAAGAGTTCCAATCACCAAAGAGTTCAATCACGAACATTGTATGAACAAGTAACAGGCTGCCAAATGGCGGCTGCGAAACTTTTAAAAATTTTCGTCGGTGTCGTTTTTATAGTTTTCGAGGGTGCTAAAGTCGATGGTGAGGTTTTTGCGCTGGCAATACTAGCGACAGGTCGTGAAAAAACGACCACGTAGTTAAATATTTTAGATGATTAAATAATTGTGTTTATTTTGTGTTAAATCTATTGCTTATCATAGAATCTAATTATAAAGTGACTCAGCAGTGTTTGTGGTGATTATTAATAATAATCGAGATTTCGAAAAATCATCTACCGACTGTCAACGTTTGGATTGTAGATTTGAATTAATATATATTATTTTTTTGTATTCATATATTATTGTTTTTATTAAATCATTTTGAGTGTGTTTAATTTAGTTGAGATCTCCTGTGCTTGTCCCAATAAATACTTTTTCTTTATTTCTTTCATCGAGCCCGTATTTCATTTTATAATAATCATTATTTTAGATATATTTACACACTGTTAATCACTGTAAACAGTCAGAGGTATGAACTACGTCCAGCACACACGGGCACCGTTTGTCTCTTTTTGCTTGACAAATTGTGGAAGCAAAATCAACGACGAAAACACTTGCACCAGATATAAAACATACAAAAAACTTTACGACTGCACACATACTTATCACTAAATTGCATTATCGAAATGTTAAATAGTTTCATAGGTACCTCTAATCTCATGTCCTTATCATTCTTAGTGGAAATTAACTAAGTATGATAATTATTATCTTAAATGGTAATATATAAGTTTTTTTTTTAAACAATACATATTGTGATAAGCCCCAGAATAAATTATTTACGAGTAGTTCCCTATTTTCTTATATTTTCCTCCATATTTTCATAATCTTTTTTTAAAGAAAGATAGAAAAGAAAGAAAATAAATTTATTTGAATCAGGTTAGGCAACACAATATTCACACAAAAAACAAAAAAAAAACTTAAAATAGTATGGTGTGCCTCACGGCTGCGCCAAATAGGGCTAGTTCAGCAAAAATGTCAGACAACTAGTGTCTGACGCTGGTTTTCAACTGGACCATCTGTTACGAGGACGTCTTACGGACGTAACTCAGTTTTATAGTGTGTAAGTGTTTTAAAACTTTATCTCTTGTTTTTCTTTATTTCTTGCTAACTGTCTTACCCTCCTACCTTCTCAAGTTCTCAAATCATTTAGATTCCTCATACACTCAGTTGTTTCTTGTCAGATTCCTCATACACTCAGTTGTTTCTTGTCACATTCCAGGTGCCATTTCGGGATTTTTTTGAATATGATGACCCGCGCAGCCACGTTTCGTGACATGAGTGACAAACAGAATGCAACACTGAGGGAGCTGGAGGCATCAAAAAAAGAATGCAACCAGCTGCTGCAGGAAAGAGAGAATAGTGAGGTTGAAGTCAAAAGGATTAATAATTATGACACGGTTGGCGCAGTGGTTAAGCGATTGACTGCTGCGCTGCGTGTCGCAGGTTCGAGTCCCGCACGGGACAAACTCTCTAATGGAACTGTTTAAGGATATTAACATCATGACGGTACCTTGTCAATATATCTATGATAACATAATGTACGTAAGAAACAAATAACATATTTTTTGTAAAAGGGGTGATAGACGTATTATTATAGTACAAGAAATAGGGACCTATTACCTATTAGTTCAACCAGGTTTCAGACGGGCTACGGTGGAGCATACGGTGGAGGTATGCCCGACTTGGGCAGAGCACCGCCGTGTCCTCGTGGAGGCGATCGGTGGCGGGGATCTCTCGCGTCCGGCCCTGGTCCAGGCCATGGTACGGAGCGAGAGGGCATGGGAGGCCGTCACCTCCTTCTGCGAAGCAGTAATGCTCGCAAAGGAGGAGGCGGAACGCTTGAGGGAGAGGCAAATTTCGCGCCCTCACGCCCCTAGCCGCCGCAGGAGGAGACGCCCTGGGCGTCGGGAATCAATCGCTGATTCCCGGCCACCGTAGGCACGGGCTTGCGGACGGTGAGCAATGGGTAGCTCGCCGTCCGGTAAGGACCAGGCCTGGGTCGACGGCGCGTTGTGTTCCACGCGCGCCTCAAAGAGTGTCAGCGAGTGAAGGGGTCCGATGAGACCATTGCCTGACGGGGTTGCGGGAAAGTCCGAAAGGGATACCGTGGCCCCCTGGCATTGCACAGGCATCAGAAGGAACACGGGTGGGTTTTAGTCAATATGAGTCTGACACGCCCTCCCGCTCCACCCAGAGCGGGAGACGTCATTTGATGATTTCCCACCCAAAAAAAAAAAAAGGTTTCAGACGGGCTAAAGTAGACTTCATAGGGTACTGTTTAAAATGTTACAATAAAATTCCTCCCCATATACTTCAATTGAGTGAGACGAAATTCAAATCTTGTATAAAACGTAATGCAGGAAGGCATAATAGAAGTTGCGGGATTACGTCTCTAATAAAAATGTTTAGCTCATAGCTGGTCTTGCTCCACAACCACAACTAATCGATTAACATTTGAAAATATTGTTGGAGCTGCTGAAGATTGTAAGACCATCTTTGTATTGTATAAACTCAATCTCCTTTGTATTATATAATTGCATAGCACAGGTTACTAAAGAGCTACCATTTACCGGGTAATATGTCTTTCATTGACTTGAATGTACCCTGGCGGCTGGGAGTATGTCATGCTCACTCAGATGTCTCGCTTATGGTGGCGCGTGTGTTGGATCATTTAGCTCCCTTCAAATTGGTTGAGCTGAATGGTGCTGATCCATGAGTCATGTTCGTGAACGGGCGCCGTCAGTTGGGACTGGTCATCTTTTTTTGAATGGTTCTTTGTTTTTATCTTTTTATTACGGACGCTTTTATCGTGCCTGTCTTTCTACATGGTTCTCACATTGTACAATTTCAAGATGAATGATGTAACCAATATTTTGTAACTATTGTTTTGTTTAAATGAGTTTCTGTGGAGTTTCTTGTCCGTTCTTCTCAGGTATGTACTACGCTTTGAAATGGGCTTCATATTTCTGACAGTTGACAGTTGAAAAGTGCCTGTAAATGGTTTAATTGAAATGCATGGTTACTTACTTATACTTTTTATCCCAATATTCCCCCGGGATCGAGACTTATGCGGGTGAAACCGCTAGTATAATATAGTATGGATTACCTACTTACGAAAAGTATTACTTAAATTATTTTTTAAGCATTGCATAATGTAATATGGACGCCAAATGCGTTTAGAATAGATAATGACAGTAATAAAATCAAAGCAGTTGCAATAGCTTAAGCTACAGCTAAAAATAATATTAATTAAAGATTACAATTAATTAAAATGACAAGCCAGATGACTAATGAAGGTATTAATTGATATCAATAAGTATGCCTTGTCCACGATACGATATCTGTATTGTACAAATTATTTATAGCGGCCACAAACAGATTATTGGCTTAGGAGAGGATATTAAGGGTACTATGGCAGTTGCGGGGGAGCGAAATGATTTAGTTGAGGTATTAATAATACAAGCAGTTATTATCCCACTGCATGTCAAATGCCTCTTCTCATAGAGAAGGCACGGCCATTGATCACCACGTTTGCTCAAGACGGGTTGGCGATTTCAAACTTATATTAATTATTAGAGGCATTGTTTTTGCACAAATATGCAATAATCGTAATGTTATTGAAGAACTAAAGTTGATATCAGTGAACTCAATAATTGTTTTTGTCAACGTAAATATTGATAAATGTTTGAAAATTTTGGGGAGTTATGAACTTCTCATAATAAGCCAAGAAGTGGGTAAGTAGGGGGTGAAAATGGGTTGAATAAGAATAGTAATCCGTTCACCTGACAATTGCAAAAAAAAAAAAAAAATAGAACGAACGTCAAAGTTTTTCTTTGACAGCATCAGAACAACTTTCAATCACAATACGAGAGTTTTTAAGTATATTGATAACCCATTGCTTGATGTCTTTGAAAAAATCGTCTACTCAACAACGTAAATAACGCAATGAACGTGTGTGAACTGTCAAAATTAAACCCATTGTAATCGATTGTAATTTTATGTGTGTTACGTAATTATCACGCAGGGTGGTAAAATTAAATTAACACTTTCGACTCCACCCACTTTTCATAGAACTCATACGCCATGCCACATATTGGAAGCGAACCCTCCGGGAGGGTTACCGGCTTTACGTTCCATCGCGGACGGTCAACGGCATTAGGTTTAAAATCGTGTTATATAATACTTTAAAACGATATTAAGAGATATCTTGCCGCTATAAGGAGTTGTCCAACCTTTTAAATTTTTTGTGAATATTTGTAACCGTGAACAAAAAGTTACAAAAAACTTGAAATGCTTTGGTTTTAAAACCAACGCAATACCATTATATTTTGTTAAAATATACATTAGATTTTATTTTCACGGTTTATACTGCCGTATTCGCTAAGAAAAACCTACATTTAAAATGAGCCATTCGCGCGGGCTCGCGGCATCCCATATGCGACTAGGGGAACCCTCCAGGAGGGCTCCCGGCACTTAACGTGTTAAAGAACGGTCTTATTACTTTGTGAAATGTTTTCTGAATCTTTTTTTAAACAAAATTATAAATATAGACTACACAATTGTAATATCTCAAGATGTTCCTTCATTTATGAACCCTCAAATGCTCTTAACGGCTACAGATTACGCGGTCCATTAAAAAAATAAGAGGTACCTACTACCTACCCACGTGCCGAACGGTATTGTCGTCAATGCACAAACCGTTGCGTAGTTACATAATTTTAGAGCCTTTTTGTATATTCATGGGGCAGTGAACGTCATACTGATGTCGTAAGCTCTTATATTTCCATAGTACTTTAAGCAGGACGTAATGTGTGCTCTTAATAGGCATAATATGCTAAGCTGGTTATTTTGGAACCATTATTTGGACCTGTATTTCGATGCAGGGTGAGTTCATAGAGAAATCTGACTGAAAGTTAACAGCTATGCGTGGCTAACTAGAATAACAAAAAACCGGCCAAGCGCATGGCGGACCACGCACAATGAAGTTCCAAGAACAAACTTAAAATTGTTGTTGAAAATCACAGCACAATATTGGGAGATTTAGGTACCATGTTATTTTAAGCCCAAGTTTACACGGGGTCTTTTTTCCGCGGCGATTTGTTTACGTGCGCTGGATTTTCAAAGCTCTGCTTAGCGCCGAGAGTTAAAAATCCAGTGTGCGATAAAATCCCGCCACGATATTTTTACGTCCGTGCGAATGTAGGCTAAGACTTCTTATAGGTTTTCCACTATTTTCAGTATTTTATTTAAAAAATTAGGCTCGGTAGTTTCGGAGATATGGCTGTGACAGACGGGCAGACGTCTATCATTAGGACATACGGAAAATCAAGCAATCAAATCGATGAGTTTCTTAGTCTGACAGCGAATTGTGTTACCTTTCAATAACAGGATGTTAGCATAGCAAATGGTTTTCTAAGCCTAGGTGGTATAACTAAAATTCCTGTTTTCATTAACACTACGCGACACCTACAGTGCACTGTTGAATTTTCAACTCTCGGTGCTTAGCCGAGCCTTGAAAATTCAACTGCGCTTTTATTAGGCAAATCATTTACCTTAAGTACAGCGCAGCGTCAGTGAAAAAAGGGCATAAATAACTTCAAGCCTATGATGATGTTTTAATTTGCATCACTTGGTCAGAACAGGTAAACAGAACGTTATCGTAACCTTAAACCTGACACCCTTGGTTAGGTTAGGTTCACCTAACGGTTAATGCACTTTTGTTCCAAACATCAGTAGGTTTTATTTATCGCATTTTAATTGGGGTTTATTTATAAATTAAGATTGTCTTTGATTTAAATATACAACTGAATTTAAAGTTTTAGTGAGTGTGGGAATTGTAGAATTTTCATTTATTTTCAGGTTCGCGTCTCGAAGGAGCAAAAAGTTCGAGTGCTTTTTAAGGCAGTGGCATCAGCCTTATCTCTGACCTCAAGAAACGAGAACCTGTGCGCTTTTTTAGTATGAAATGGTTTTCATGAATCCTAACTAATATTATAAATGCGAAAGTGAGTTTGTTACGCTTTCACGTCTTAAGGTAGGTCAACGACTCAACCTTTCATCGTGAAATTTTTCATACACGTTGTTAGGGGTAGGAAACAAAAAAGGACATTGGTACCTTTCATCCAGAAAAGTACATATTTCCATATGTGGTAGATATTTGCAAAAAAAAAAATACTATAGACGACGCCCTAAAGCGCTTTTAATTTTAAATTAGGTAAAAAAAAAGGAGCATTTCAATTTTCAAACGTTTTTTGATTTTGAGTTTGAAATGCTACAGAAATCTGTAACATTAATCAATTGTAACGTTAATAACAAATCCTGTAAATACGCGCAGCTGTGCGTAATATCAATAAAGTGTTTCATCATAGTTAACTAGATAATAAATGCGTAATTGATCCATTAGTAATAATAATGATTTAATCATTCAATACAAACTAATTAATTATAAAGCAACATGCACAAGCTGAGCTTAAAAAAAAATAACTACAATTTGAAAATAAATAATTAATTTGTACGTAAATATCAACTTAAACCCTATGCTCCGCTATTCGAAAAATATCATTACGATTTTTATCGTGTTCCATACGTTTTAGTATAGCTCTTTTGTTTGAAAAAGCTAAAAGGAAATCTCGAAACCGCTGGTTGACAGTTCCCGTGATCCAAGAACCTTGGCCAGATGCCATACAACGTGGCAATACGGCCAGTCTTTTGGGTACATTACCATATGACAGCGATATGGATGAATTTATCGACGCCATATTTTAGTTTAGGAATAGTTTCGGTTAAGTTAGGATATAATTTTGTTATTTTGATTAATGAATTTGAAAAAATAAATAAAACGTCTTCGAACTATGATACATGATACACTGACTGCAATCACAGTAAGTTACCGAACAAATCTTCTTTCTGATTGTCTTTTCTTATTATAGTCAATCAAAAGTTACATATTTTCCCGTCCGTTTTTTATCGAAAATTACCGAAATGTTTTTACCGATATTTTCAGCCTTTAAAAAATCGGATACTATTTTAGCTAGCGTAATTCCTTTTTATTATTTATCTGCATAAGCTTTCGATTTTATCTTGATTTGTCTAGCTGGCTCCTTATAATATATTATTATAATTAGCTTATTATTGTTTATTAAACAATCTTAATGAGCTAATCCAAGCCATAATTGCGGGAAGGTTACCTTGTATCACTTGTATGGTACATAACTATATTAAGTATTGACTACGTTTAAGATTAGGTATCAATCCTATTAGGCCTACTGGGCCAGTTTCTACGAGTACAACGTATCTACTTTCTCGTATTAGTTGTTGATGAAGATAGTGAATTAATTTTATAAATTATTCATGTCAGTAAAAGTACATTTTAAAATATATTTTGTATTAATTGTTTGAGGCATGTATTAGTTCACAGTACAACCCATTAAAACTTTGGACTTGATTTAAAAAGTCGGATTAAAAAAAGACGACACTATAAAAAAGAAACTTTATGGTTTTCTAATTTCAAAATTAGCTGTTCATTTGACACAGAGTTTTACCGCGCATTTTTTTTCTTGTTTTTTCTTTTCTTTCAGCGGTTAATTTCATCCTCCTTGCTTATTTTAATAACTTTGTTTATAAAAAAAGAATAAAGTGCGTGTACTCACTTATCAACAAGGTTTAAGTAGAAGCGCGCGCGGTGCGGTGCATGCTAAGCCACTGAACATAACACTGATTACTTTGACTGTTTCGTGTCTGTTTTATTTCGGTTAGTATCTCCGTGGTTAGTATCGTCAACATCGGGACAATAGATAAGAGTTCGCGAACCATTATGCTTGAACTTTCGGCGCTGTGAACAATATGAGGTTATCAACGGCGGAATATTTTAAATAAAAATTAAGATTAAATATATATTGAAGTAAACTAATATCCTAGCCATGTTGAAAAGAATGAGCGCCTGAAAACAATAGTAATTGTATTTTGTACAGCGTATAGTTATTATAGACCTAGATCGGATATATTATTAACTAATATAATTACTCCTGATAATATTTTAATCGTAATGACGTCAGTGATGTCCATTGTTTCATTAAAATGGTCTGGGGCTCACTCATCGGGATTATGCATTTTTATGATTTCTAACGTTCGTCACGTTAGAAATCATAAAAAAACTTTTTCTCAAAAAATAAAACCGACTTCCAAAAAAAAACACTACAAAGTGAAAAATAACTTTGATTTCGGAAGTCGGTGTCTTGGGGGTTTTATTTTCGTTTTTTTGCCACCGACTTCCGAAATCAAAGTTATTTTTCACTTTGTAGTGTTTTTTTTTGGAAGTCGGTTTTATTTTTTGAGAAAAAGTTTTTATTTTTCACTTTTTAGTTGTGGTACCTACACAAAACCTCCACAAAAATTTGAATACCCATTCCCTACTATGTAAATTACAGTGACAGGAACTATTAGAATATCATCCACATATACTAGATCGGAAAAATACGTATTATTGGAGCTAACTCAAAAACCCCTCATCAGATCTTGACCAAATTTATATGGGACCACTTCTGAAGTATGCCCTACCAAACAAAAAAAGAATCATCAAAATCAATTCATAATTGGCGGAGTAATCGCGTAACAAACATACAAAAAAAAAATACAATCGAATTGAGAACCTCCTCCTTTTTGAAGTCGGTTGAAAACGCATAATATTATCGTGGTCGTCCACGTCCACGTTCATAAATGTATGGAAATACGTGCAAGTTATACCTAATGATATCGTGGACGGAAAAAAAACTTCATACATTCCCATACTTCCCTGTGTTATCGTGATGCTATGTCGTGGGCGACCACGATAATATCGCCCCTTCAGAAATTATAAAAGCGCGCATAGGGCCTCAAAGGCTGCTCTGCATTGAGTTCGTCCGATAAGAAGTTGCCTCTAAGCCGTGATCCTGTTTCAGAACCTGGCAGACCTGCCTACCTACCTCACGACACCATTTTATGAAAGAAAATTGGTAAATATTATTTACCAGCTGATGTCCACGGCTTCGCCCGGGTGGGCCCTAATTATTTTTTCTAAAATAAAAACCTAAGTTACTCCTTATGATATCAGCTATCTGCCAGTGAAAGTCCCGTCAAAATCGGTCCAGCCGTTTCGGAGATTAGGTGGTACAATCAGACAAAAATTTTAAAATTTGTTTTACCTCAAATGGCTTAGCATGATCCTCCGTTTTGCCGAAAATACTGCAGCATAATTACTGCAGTTTAATTTTGAAATAAATATATGGTAAAGTTGAGGATTAATGTTAAGTAGGTACTATGTTTATCGAAAACACGATTCTATAAAATTTTCTCGATAAAAAAATCCACAGTTACCTCCAAACTGAACAATATACCGCTGGTATTAAAAAAGCACTTCAAATTTGATCATGAAACTTTGCATAATAACTGAACTAACTATAAAGCAGCGACTTTGTTTTTTAGTTTCTTTAAATTACCATTATTTTCGCCGTAAGAAGCAATTACCTAAACTATTGCCGCCTTGGAGCCGCCAGCAACCCACTCTGTCTCGCTCTCACTCAGTCCGCGAACAGTATGGTGCGAGCGAGATGAAAAGTGAATTTGAGATGAGGTTGTGTGGGCTCTTAAGTACCATATAATATACATGCATTTAGTAAAAAACTGTTATTTTGACATTACAAACAGACACTTTAATTTGATTTATTTGTAGGTATTTAGGTAGGTACATAATATGTACAGAGTATAGATTGCTGATCAATGTGACAAAATGATGATTTCCCACCATAGTGGAAATGTACCTATCCTCATTGTATTGATTTTCCTTGAAAAAAATAACAGTGGAGATACTTTAAGATTACATTATTAAGTGCGCAACAATACCTACAGAAATTACTATCGTTAACTAAGTCCGTCTGGACTAAAACTGGAATGAACTGGAATTTAGAAGCACTGTAAACCGTCCTTCGGGACTGTTCCACCAAAGACTGTACACCAAAGACTACTGAAATGATTACTTATTATCATGAGACAATTCCGTCTGAAAAAAAAAACGGAATTAACTGGAACCTTGCGGTACGTTCAAAATGGGTGTATAACGTTTGATATAATATCAAAAGTTCTAATGATCATAAGACCTAATTTAATTTTTTTTGTTAATATAACGATCAAATGATATAATGAATTATTGATATAATTTCATTTTACCTAATTTCATATGGTATAATGAATAGTTTATATAATGCACATTTGAAATAATATTCAATTAATATAATATTCAGTTGCTATAATATTCAAAATCTATAAGTAACGTTTAATATAATTTGTTAATAGGTTGAATCTGCTCCAAAACCGAATCGCGCCACTCCGACTTTACGTAGTCTTTTGGCTCCTAGCCCTAGAGTGTATATAAAAACCGGAGGCGTGGAGGGAGAGCAACCCCCGCCCGCTGTAACAAAGCATAGGCACATGGGTGCCTATCCTTTGTTACGTAAGGGCGAAGGGGTTGCACTTCCCGCAGCGCCGGAGACGATGCAGAAGCAACTTTATTGTTTTGAAGTTAGGTTACAATAAAATTTGCTTTTCTCAAGAACGATGTGTTACCTTAGAAAATTAATTAATATGAAAGTTAGGTCAAATGAATATTATATAAAAAGAACATTATACAATTTGAAAATTATATGAAATGAATTATATACTAAATGAAATTAGAGTAAATGAAAATTATATCAAATATAACATTAGATCTTAAGAAATTAGGTTAAATGTTTTTATAGCATATGAAAATTATATCTAATGAAAGTTATGTCAAATGAAATTAGACTATCTGTTATTATACCAAACATTACACACCCGTTCAAAATATAGTCTAAAATCACACTTTTCACAAAGTTATTTTTCAGGAGTTAACTTACCTCCTTTGCATTTATGATATCTACTCACTTTTAAAAATTCCAAACTGACCATAAATAGTTTTTGCCTGCTACTCATGACACACTCAGATATGTTGCAAAACTGATTAATTTTGTCCGAGCGATATTTAATGTCCGAACATCTGACTTGAGATAAAGAACCGCGGGAGGGCTCTATCTGGCTGCATGAACTTGAGGTCGTTTTCGATGGCTGTCTGTGGATACTTACATAAGTTTATAGCTAAGTTGAGCTCAGTAGTATGTATATTCGCTTTTGGGATGATTCTTCTTTCCATGTTTGATAAAATGTTTTCTAAGTTGTATGTCATTGTGCCCTCATGCCTGCCAGCGCTAGGAGTGGTCACATTGATTCCAAGGGCATTTTTAATTTGTTATATTTATGGTAATCCTAACTTGTAGTATTATAAATTCGAAAGTGAGTTTGTATGTTTTTTACGCTTTCACGCTAAAACGGCTCAATGGATTTGGATGATATTTGGCACATGGGTAGACCATGATCTGGGTTAGGACATAGGATACTTTTTATAACGATATCCCTACGGGATCGAGACTTATGCAGGTTAAACCGCGGGGCGTAGCTAGTTAGCAATAAAGTAAAGACTACTTGTTTTCCGTGTCTTTGAGCAGACTAACCTGGATTTCCGCATTAAACTCGGTACCAGAGGCCCAGTTTTTGGGTTCGATCCATTTCAGGCCGTATTCACAGTTGTAGATTTTTTTCCCTCAAAACAAAACTGTATCAAATAGGAATTTTCTACAAATAATCTTTCTCATATAATTTTGTCTTTTCATTGAGTATTTTCCTAATATAATTTGAGAAATTAGTGGTCCTTAGGTACGTTCTTTTATAGAACCTATTATGACACATGTGTATAAAATAGCACTGAAATCGGAAAACCCGCATCGGAAGACCCGAGCAAGTGACACATTTTGTCGCTTCTCTGACTAATTAGCATTATTAGTAGGAATAATCAGGTAATTTGTAGAAACTTGGTATTCGTGATTGAAGAATTAGTTGATCTTCATCGATTACTATTATAGACAATACATAAAGTCGAGCAGTTAATAGTTGAAGGCGTATCTACTCCGCATTGGGAATAAGTTTTGCAGGACTTCTTCTCCGCCTTAATAGGTTTGTGTCCACATAATTGTATTAAGTCATACGTACTTATTTTATGTTATGTTGAAAACTGTAGAAAAAATATCTAATTAGCCTAATTCAAACAATATGTAATTTTATCTATTTTTTACCATGGTACCTATTTTTTAAGAACACTCATAATCCAGTTTGAAGACGCAGTCAAATAATATGTCAATTACATTCAATAAAATATCTTGAACATCAACTCAAAACTCTGGGTTTCTGAAAGCCGTTCGAAAGTTTTGTACAGTGTGGCAGAAGCCCTAATTAATTTTATAACGGGACGACAATTGATGACGTCTTTAAAAAAAAACTTAGGTAGTTTGGAAAATGCACATCCTGTAGATATAAGATCTGAATGATGTTATGGTAATAATGATCTTACTAGGTCGGGTTTAAGTCATCCGATAAATGAGGTATCTTGTTTTCTATTAAAATCATAATATTATGTCTTTGATTATGATTCTAGTATTAGTTTAGGATAAATGCATGAATCACGTCTATAGCTCATGGGCAAAAAAGGAAAGCTTGTAGGTAAGTAACATCTTAGGAGTTGGGCTGCAGGGTCCTTGTGTACGCTAATCACAACAATCCATTGTTTCAAATGGTATTTAGTAAGTAGGCAGGTAATTCAAATCCATCAACTTCATCTCTCGGCATTTCTACTAACACATAAAACACAAAACCAATATCTCAAAATGACACAAACTTGTGTATTCCTTCTCCTTTGCATTTTACGTTTTTCTAGTGCAGTGACGTCTACGCGGCGTAGTTGCGGCGGCGTAGTGCGTTTACGCTGTGAAGACTGTAGCGGCCGCGGTGGTGTAGCAGCGTCTACGCGGCGTAGAAACAGTAGCTTAGAAAAGAAAAAAAGAAAAAAGAAAGAAAATACGTTTATTTGTGGTACAATATGAAAGCTAAGAAAAAAAAACAAATAAACACGAAAATAACAATTTGGGGGAAAATATGCGTCACATCCACGCAAAATGGCTGCAAGCAATGCTGGGACCCTATGCGAGACAAAGCCCCAGCGCTGGTTTTCAGCGACAATCGGCGTTGACGTGAAGACGTCAACCGGTGCAGCCGTGGCGCAGTGTCTACGCGGTGTAGACTGTAGCGGTGGTCCACGGTGGCGTAACAGCGACTACGCGGCGTAGTGAGTCTACGCGGTATAGACAGACTGTAGCGGCGATGGCGTAGCAGCGTCTACACGGTTTTGCCATACTTATAGACATCAGTATATTTTCACCGCCCGTTTGTGGCAACCATCCATATACATTGCTTCCACCATCGTACTGTGTATCTACAACTAACAACCGTTAATAAATCTTCCTAATCAGTCAGGCGATGATCCGATAGGTAAGCATATAATATTACCACCTGATTCCATGATGCAGACTGTGACGTCACTCACTAGTTTTGGTAGTTACAAGTGACCATGACATGCGTAATCTTTAGGTGTCACGTTTAATGGAGTAGTAATGGTAGTAGGTATGGCAATTGTGAGATTGCCTTAATCCAGATGGTTTACTGACCGCTATGCACTATGGTAGAGGAAGACTACGCATGATGGGATGATGACATAAAAAAATAGCTTAAGACCGAGAAAAATGGCAATTTTTGTTGAATGGCAATGTTTGAGTTCTTCTTTTAAAATAACAGTTATATACCTACTATTTAAACATTTTAAAATTTAACCTTCTAGTCTAAAAAAAAGACTCTTCTCTAGACATACCTTCTTTGTCTTCTCTCAGCATTATGCTGAGAGATGGCCGTTTTGCGTGGATGTGACGCATATTTTCCCCCAA
Organism: Xanthia togata; assembly: GCA_963853775.1. Taxonomy (NCBI): domain Eukaryota; kingdom Metazoa; phylum Arthropoda; class Insecta; order Lepidoptera; family Noctuidae; genus Xanthia; species Xanthia togata. Next base: position 3,745,910 of record OY970801.1, read on the forward strand.
ATTGTTTTTTAGTGTTTGTTCCTTTGCTTGCGTCATATGTACCGCAAATAAACGTATTTTCTTTCTTTTTTTCTTTTCTTTTTAGAATATTTTCAAAGAACTAATTAGGCTTTTCATAAAATAACGGATGGTAAGGTAGCTGATCCGTTGTTATTTTATAGGAACCCGGCGTATAACATTTCATTGGCAACCAATGTCTATCAGTGGTCACCTTCGCGTTGATGAAAGAACCTCAGCAGTGCTATTCTGTAACCATCTCACCGTGAAAACTTAGGTGAAGTGAGTTGTCATTCCAACAGGGTGAGATGACACTGACAGCTCACTCCACGCTCACTTCACGTGTTTTCACGGTGAAGTGATTACGGGAATCGACATGCGTATATAAATCTTGCCAGCACATCTTACGTTGTCAAGACAAAATCTCTTAAATTGTGATGGCATAATTCTTATCAGTGTAATAATATTTTCACCTTATCTAATGTATTAAACAACATTAATAAAACTTTTTAGTCATCCTTATGGGCATTATGTCATGCTAATGTTATCTTGTGGATTTGGTAGAGATATATTACAGTTTGTAAAAGAAAACCGACATATTACATAAGTTGATTGAGAGCGTCCGGTCTGCACCAAGTGCAAAGGCAACTGATAGAAATCCAACGTCTGACGAAACACAAAGTTTGCTGAGGGACATTAAGAAAATGGTGGTTCTGTACAAAGGAAGGATTGCCATAGTTTTCTCTAATACCGACATATTTATTATACCTAGGCCGTAATCTTAGAACTGTATGAAAATAATTTGCATTTTTTTAGTCACTTGGATAGGAAAGCAACTGTACACCGAGAGTAGGACTCCGAAAATGAAATGAAATGAAATTGTTTATTCTGTAAATAGGATACCGGAATTACCTATAAAAGACATAAAAAAGAAACTAGATCTAGTCGACTTTTCCTTTCTTATCTGACTACCTCTGAGTGAAAAGAAATGACGAAACAAACTTAGGGGTTAAAGTCTCTTATAAAGTCCAGACAAAATCTTTGTCAGATCGTATGAGCACCATATAGATTCGTGTCTGAAATTGAGGAAAGAACCTCAAGGATTTGAGTGGACCTGTCCAGTCAGTGCAAGCATTCATTGGTCAGTAATCGTGTAGCTCAACTCAGAACTTGAGGAGCTCCACGACCAATACCAAAAAAGGACATTTGGGTAGGCTGCATAAAGTACTACAAACGGCCAGACTATCATTAAAACACAACACTGCAAGTGTGACCTCTAACACGTTTATTATCAATGAATACACGTTATGGGAGATAAAAAAGATACTTAAAAAAAATTGTGAATGTATTTCCATGATTGTCACATGTTTATGCACATGTATGACTTATCACTAGAGTCCTTAGTAACGCGCGACGTAAGCAATTAGTATCCATATGAATATATTATGAATACAGTATTAAAACTTAGTAAATACTAGCAGTTGCCCGTGACTTCGTCTGCTCCCCGTCTGGTGAATTGGCAGGAAAACGAAGCTCCACTAGGACATCTCACGTAACTGCCCTTACCCTTTTTGTCCTATCCGCTGAGAGGGGTGTAGGGACTCTAACCTACTACTCGTATAACCACACGGTGTTCCTCTGATTAATTACAACCCCGGCAGGAAATAACCTCACCTGATGACAAAAGGTGTTAGGCCTCTGCCTCGAATTTTGCGGGGAGTGGGGCGGCGGCGGCGGCGGCGCGGGCGGTCACCGCTTGACTGGAGTGGACCGCTCGTTGCCCGCCCCCGCGCCGCTGTTTTCGAGAACCGGTCCATTTGATTTTACGCATAAGATCTTGCCGCTCCCGCGCCGCCGCCGCCGCCGCCCCGCTGCCCGCAAAATTCGAGGCAGAGGCCTCACCCATCTTCAAATCTCTTCACATCTATTATTCAGCATCTTTTATTTTTATTTTATTACTTTTAAGAACATATTTACAAATAATAGGTACCAAAAAAACATTATCAAGACATTATTATCTTGACTATATTTACTGAATAAACTTGGTATAAGGGGGTGGCTAGAGGGCCCAATGGAAACGAATGCGACTTAAGAGTTGTACCTCGTAGGTTCGAACTCAGACAGCCACTTAACTTTGCGTAATTTATTTCATCACCACTGCTCTCAAAACGGTGAAGGGAAACATCGTGAGGAAACCGGCATGCCTTCGAAACAAAAAAAGCCGCACTGGGCCCGCGTGGTAGATTACGGCCCACTCCCTCCCACAGAGAGAAGGCCTGTGTCCCAGCCGGCAGTGGTAAAATTATAGGGTGATTATGTTAAGGGAGCGGTCCGTACATGTGACAAACACGATGTTTACGAAAAGAGCATGGCCACTTGTAGTTCATTACCTTTCCCACTTTTATCACACAATTGCATCTTCAATGGCCCATTAATTAGTCGATTGATAATAATACTGTAGGTTGCAGGAAGTTTGTAAATACAGATACAGCACCTACGATAAAAAGATACAACAATTACCTACTACCTACAATTGAATTTTAGGAGTGGTTTTCCTGTAAGGCCACGTTCTTACTAAAATCGATTGTTGCGCGAACACGCAATCGTCGTGTTTATATGTCACCTTTTGTTTGGAAAACCGGAAGGTGTCCTATGTCGGCGCGTCCATTTGTTACGGTTATAGGACGCAGCGGTGGGTAACCGAGTGCCCAACACCTCTAAAAATAATGACATGTCTATGCACAATAAAGGCACTCTAGGGTCTTAGGTGGTACAGGAGTGTAGATGGGGATAATTAGTAGAATTGATCAGGATGCGACTGATGTGAATCGGATGGACTGAGCTTAACGATCTACGCACATGTAATATATAATAGGTTGGGGAAAAAGTTTCTTCGCATTTTTTAAGAAAATTCAAAACCTTTTTTAATATAGTTTATTTACATTTAACTAAAGTATGTAGGTACTATTTTGTTCGATAACTTTTTGCCATCTTGTAGGTAGGGACATGATCCCATTGCTATAGAAATTTTGGGACTTTTGATCAGAATACCGTGACAAGTGGTTTTGGCAGTCCTCTCGTGATGTTAACCTGACACTGCCTAAGGAATTCTGAAGAGACCGAAACAGGTGGAAATCGGAAGGTGCAAGGTCAGGACTATACGGCGGATGCATTAACACCTCCCAGCCAAACTCTCTTAATTTTTGCTGAGTGGCTAAAGATGTGTGAGGTCTAGCGTTATCATGATGAAAAACCACACCCCTTCTGTTGATTAATTCCGGCCGCTTTCTCTCACCTTCTTGCTTTAATCTCATCAATTGTTCGCAGTCGATTTCAGAATCGATGGTCCTGCCTGGTGGTAACAACTCATAATGAATAATGCCCTTCCAATCCAACTACACACACAGCATCACCTTGTTGCGAGTTAACCTGGGTTTCGCCACTCGCCAGCCATTTTTGAAAAAGTGGAGCAAGATATCAGTAGTTACGACGTAGCTGAAGAACTGGGAATTGACCACAAAACAGGTTTGTCGCATTTGAAAAAAACTGGGTACACAAAAAAGCTCGATATTTGGGTACCTCACGAGCTCACTGTTTGTGATTCTTTATTACGACGTAATGAAACCGAAGCATTTTTTAAGAAGCTGATAACTGGTGATGAAAAGTGGATCACGTACGATGAGAACGTGCGAAAAAGGTCGCGGTCAAAGGCCGGTCAGGCTTCACAGACTGTGGCGAAACCCAGGTTAACTCGCAACAAGGTGATGCTGTGTGTGTGGTGGGATTGGATGGGCATTATTCATTATGAGCTATTACCACCAGGCAGGACCATCGATTCTGAAATCGACTGCGAACAATTGATGAGATTAAAGCAAGAAGGGGAGAGAAAGCGGCTGGAATTAATCAACAGAAGGGGTGTGGTTTTTCATCATGATAACGCTAGACCTCACACATCTTTAGCCACTCAGCAAAAATTAAGAGAGTTTGGCTGGGAGGTGTTAATGCATCCGCCGTATAGTCCTGACCTTGCGCCGTTAGATTTCCACCTGTTTCGGTCTCTTGAGAATTCCTTAGGCAGTGTCAGGTTAACATCACGAAAGGACTGCCAAAACCACTTGTCGCGGTATTTTGATCAAAAGTCCCAAAATTTCTATAGCAATGGGATCATGTTCCTACCTACAAGATGGCAAAAAGTTATCGAACAAAATGGTACCTACATACTTTAGTTAAATGTAAATAAACTATATAAAAAATACTATAAATCATTTAAAAAAAATTTGGACGGTGACAAAAAATTCAGCCCGTATACGCTCCGCCATTCGCCTAGGACGCAGATAATTATCTAATCTCTAATTAGTTTATGACCAGTATCGTAAAAATCCTTATCAACAAGAAAGTAAACGTCATCACGAAAAGGAATGTGTTATCGTCGTGAATGCTCTATCAATTAATGATTTTAGGGAACGAAAACAACTGATCACTGACTGATGATTAATCTATTTAAACTAATAACAAAGCTGAAGAGTTTTTTGTTTGTTTGTTTGAACGCGCTTATCTCTGGAACTACCAGTAGGATCGGTAAAAAAAAAGTCAGAAAGAACGCTAAGTGAAAACGAAGTAATAGTGGTAATAGCGTGAGAAGCGATGGGGGGATCGGGGGAACAAGAACTTTCACACGGACGAAGTCGCGGGCTAGTAGTTTTAGCTAAAAATTTTATAATTTATATAGGTATCTTTTTTAATATATTACATTGATTTTTCATTCTGTGAGTACTTCCTCACACACTTGACTTATAAATTGTAAAGTTTTAGGAAAATCGTCTACTTTTGCAATGTTTGTAAATATGAGAGCACCATATATCTATCACATAATTAATTTATCTGTTGTTGCTTCATTTTAAACTCTTTTCACCTATTGTAGTATAGTCATTTTATTCTAGGTGCATCGTCTGCACATATAATATAACTAATGTACTCTATACAAAATACTGTAAAACATTTTTAAAGAGTAACGGTGGAGTTCTTGCCTATTCTTCTCCATGCGAAAACTATCTTTTGGAAGGGCGACTAGATTTTTTTTTTGAAAATTGGACGTTCACGTGTCCATTTGAAATAAATGATTTGACTTAGCTAGAGATAAAGGAGTATGTAAGGATCGTAGCAGGTGGCGTTCTGTAGTTTCTGCCTACCCACATGGGAAGAAGGCGTCAGTTTATGTACAAGTACCTCCTGAACGTGCACTGACCAAAAATATTGTCTCGAGGCTAGAGTATGAGACAAGTAGCAATCGTTTTCAAGTGTTTTGTATTTCTACAACTTTCAGGTTTGACAGAAGCTTTGGGTAGCTTAGGTCAATGCGAAACAATTTAAGGAGTCCCGTACGGTATATCGAATTACCCTTGAACGATATAACTGTCTACAGAAAGCATGGTTGACCGACGAACGGTAATACGAAAAAACTATTAGTCGATACCATTATTTAGCGACAGCACGTTTCGCCGAATAACGCTACATAGAATGAATGGTTGGCCGATACCAAGATTTGCCGATGTGGAACACGCTTGAACTAAATAATCCTTTACCGATAGCTATTTGCATCGAAAGCACCTTTTCTTACACCGCCGATCCAAAATAATTGTCTTTAGTTTCTAGCTCATACAATTTTGACAGATCGATTAAATGGCATTAACTGCTATTTCCATGTGTTTATCATAGTAATTCAATAAAAATAAATGTAAAGAAAATAATAAAACATCAAATTTGATTTAATAGAATATTTTTATAATTAAATGGTAAATAACAAAAATAAAGGTTGCAAACTGCGCAATCATAAGAAACTTAATAGAAAACAATAAACTTTGAAAAAAAAAAAATACTACCAGTTATATGTTATATTAATGATTTTTGATGTACATGATGTGAGCTAGCCCACCTAAGAAATTTTCTATGCTCATCTCACTCTTTTGGGACAAGTGCTTTTCTAGTCTCTTTTCATATTCAATCTGCTACGAACGACGACGCTTTGGCAGTGGCTCAGATGCAGTGATGCGCTCGATTTCGCAGTTAGTATGTTTTTGTTCTTTAGCAAACTCCTTAATAGTGTTGAAGATATTCCACTTCTCTCTCTCTTCTTCTTCTTCTTTTAGGTTTAAATAATTTATTTCTCATAAGAACTCAAATAACAGTTTACTTGAAACACATATAATACAGTTAGATACTCTTTCAATAACTATATTTTTAAGGCATTTAATGGCTTTTGTATTGATACCGTCCAAACCTTTATTCACTAATAAAGGTTTGGACGGTATCTTGACGACGGTATCGATTGCTGTCAAGATGGTCAATGATTTTAAATATTTCTTCAGTGTTGCACAGGGAGAAAGTTCATGTAGAGTTCCGTCAAGTGTGTAGGTAATTACTGTCGTACATGAGAATATTACCTGCGTTTATGCGGTACATCTTAGGTATTTCGTTAGCTAAGTCTGGCTAAGTCCGCGCCTATTGATACAAAAAATAAGTTGAATGCGTTTTAATTATCGTCTGTGATAAATCCAGAGTTTGACATGGTCCTTAATTTTATTCGCTGCTAAGTTATTAATTATTTCCCACATTTTTTTAGGTTGTTTGTAGCTGTTATGGAATAAGTTGTGGTAGTAGTATTTCTCTTCTTCTGTGTCTTTATTCGTTTTTTTTTCTCTGTCCTGTTCTTATTACATTTCTTCTGTAGGTTGTCGTATTTTGGGTGAGATTTTCTTTGTTGCCTTATGTGATTTCGTAGGTTGATTGAGTCTATGATCTTTCGGTTTATCCAGTCTTCTTGTGGTAGGTTCAGGATTTTGTTCTCGTCATAAAAATAGTAGGGAGGTACTACGACCTACGTACACTTTCAGACTAAATAATATATCTGATAAATATGCTTCGTACCGTCATTTCTCAGATAGGGGATTTATTTCTTTGTAAATTCGGCAACGACAATATCTACGGGAAAATAGTTGAGCCGTCAAAACAAGTGTCAAATAAAATGTTTCGGACGGATAAAACAAGTCGTGAGTACGAGAAATAACTGTCAGATCATGTTGGATTCATTCTTAGTCCCGTCTCCGAACTAATTGTATGTCTTAGTTAAGTAATACCCGTAAATTCGGCTGAAACTCCGGATTAATTGAAAAGGTAGTTATAGACTCCCTGGTGCGGTGCGCAAAAACTATATTAGTTCCGTACAACGGTACAAAGAAATGACAGATAATACTTCACTGTCCAAGCAAGTTAGCTATAGTCTAGTATTGAAAAAAATTGGTGAGTGCATTTCTTACATTACCATATTTTCTTATGTACTTGTGCATCAAAACGTAAGTAGGTATTTAGGTATATATTTAGTTATGAGGGGAAATGTCAGTTGTATAATATTTTTGGGACCTTTATTAAGTGTTAATACGCTCGTTTCGAGTCAGACTGGGTTTTTATCACGTACTAAAACTGTGCGATTATTTTCTCATATTGCATAGAAATCTAGTTCCTTTAGTAGGTCAGACATTGCTATATTTGCCTCTAACTATGATTGTTTATTAAATACAGGAACTTGTTTAAGACAGCAGTACCTAGTCTATATAAAATCGTATACCTAGGTACTGCTCTAGAGACTTATGGAACTGAGAAGTTGCTTTTGGGTTAGCCCGCGAAATTCTGATTTTCTTAAGTTTTTTGCAATTTGCAGATTCAGGATCAGGTTGTATGTTGATCTGAATATAATTCGCGGCCGCATCAATACCCTATTGAAGTTCATATTAACCTATTGAATGACTATTGACATTGGAGGCCAATTCTAACTTAAGGAGTTGTATTGCTGATTCTAATGCTACGGCTACATTGTCGCGATAACGCGAACTACACTTTTCGTGCTCTCTCACGTACACCGCTCGACGTGCCGCTATACAACAGAGAGCTCGCAAAGAGTAGTTCGCGATAACGCGACAATGTAGCCCCAGCATGACGGTCGCAAATCATATTCTAATCAAATTGCAAAAAACGTCAGAAAATTTGAATTTGCAGAGCTTCCATATCGCATCCCCCTTTAAAAAAAGTCGTTTTAATAATTATGCAACGGAATGTATTTTCTCCAATATTTTCGTAATCCAATTTATTATAGGTAAGTACTTGTTTCACATTCTGTTTGTCGCATAAGTACCTAAAATATTCTTAATTCTAAATTATATCCCCCCTATTAATAAAACAGGTCCTTGTCTTTTAAGCATCAAAGAAGTAATAAGGCAATGAGTTATATCACTATAACAATGAGCTATATCACCATTTTAGTACCGTCTTAAGAATAGGGTGGTACAAATATAAAAGTATAAAATCTTATACAACTAGTTGTCAATAAATAACTTGAAATTATCAGCTGTCCCTGCAGTCCAGTTCTTGTGTCTTTTTCTCTTGCTCTGCAGCTGGCAGAAGGAAGCTGAGGCCCGCACATACTGTGGACAAAGAAAATGACTTATAAAATGAGTTGATAGTTAATAAATCTATAAAAAAATCGTGGCTGTCAGACAACACAACGTGAGGATAGAAACATGAACAGCGGACAGAGCTCCGGCGGGATCTCATGGCGTCATGGAGAGTGCGATTGTCGCAACCCAGTGCTGGGCACGCCACTATTGCGGCGATAAGTCCCCTCTTTGAGGAGTGGCTGGAGAGGCGGAGTGGCTGGAGAGGCGCCACGGCATCCTCACCTTCCGTCTGACGCAGGTCCTCACCGGACACGGCTGTTTCGGGAGGTTCTTGTTTCGGATAAGGCGGGAGGAAACGGGTGTCATCACTGCGTAGATCGCCCGGAGGACACGGTGGAGCATACGGTGGAGGTCTACCCGGCTTGAACAGAGCACAGCCGTGTCCTCGTGGAGGCGATCGGTGGCGGGGATCTCTCGCATCTGGCCCTGGTCCAGGCCATGGTACCGAGCGAGAGGACATGGGAGGCCGTCACCTCCTTCAGCGAAGCAGTAATGCTCGCGAAGGAGGAGGCGGAACGCGTGAGGGAGAGGCAAAATTCAGGCCCTCACGCCCCTGGCCGCCGCAGGAGGAGACACCCTGGGCGTCGGAAATCGCAGGCCGTTTCACTGCCACCGTAGGCGCGGGCTTGCGGACGGTGAGCAATGGGTAGGTCGCCGTCCGGTAAGGACCAGGCACGGATCGACGGTGCGTTGTATTCCTCGCGCGCCTCAAATATATGTCAGCGGGTGAAGGGGTCGCGGGGGTTGCGGGAATGTCCGAAAGGGATACCGTGGCCCCTGGCAACGTAAAGGCAACTGAAGGAACACGGGTGGGTTTTAGTCAGTAAGAGACTGACACATCTCCGCCCAGAGCGGGAGAAGTCATTTTATGATTACCCAAAAAAAAAGGATAGACACATGCAACTTGAAAGATAATGTTCCTTTATGAGCGAAGAGGTACCTAAATACAGTCAGAAAAGATTGTCTGGATCTCCACTCCTGAATGGATCCAAAACGGTGCCCCGGAGGTCATACGAGTAAAATACCCATTTATGCAGTACCTACTACCTGTACACGGCTGGATTTATTAGGTACCTCGCGTGCATAGAAAGACCAGGCAGTAAGGCATGCAAAATTTATTGAATTGTTGCAAAATTGATAGCGAATTTTATTACGAACGGGTTGAAGTTCAGGTTGGTCTACCCACAAAAACTTGTGCGCAAATCATTCATTATTCTTCATGGTTAGACTTGCAGCCAGTTTTATTAACAAGATCCGTGTTTTGCATTAGTTCGTTATCATTTATTTTTTGTTTTCTAATTACGCACAACTTGGGTCCCTAACGATATAAAACTAGCTTCAGCCCGTGACTTCATCCGCATGAAATTTTGGCCCGCGACCCACCGCGTCGCATTCCATCGCCCGCCCGCGTATTACTTCGTTTTCGTTTAGCGTTCTTTCTGACTTGTTTTCAATTTGCTCGGCTCCTATGGGTCGAAGCGAGATGTTACATAGCCTATATAACCTTCCTCAAAAAATGGGGTATCCAATGCAAAAAGATTTTTTCTAATCCGACTGGTAGTTACGAAGATTACCCCCTACATACAAACTTTCTAACAAACAAACAAACAAACAAATGTTACCTTTTTATAATATTATATTATTACAAGCTGTCCGCCCTGGCTTTGCACGGGTAGCACTTAGTACTTATCTACGGCGCCACTACCTACCCTACCTACCTACCTACCCTACCTACCTACCCTACCTAACTACCCTACCTACATACCTACCTTACCTACATAACTACCCTACCGGGATAAAAATCCTAGGTCCGTCTCCTGGTTCTAATATACCTCCCCACCAATTTTCAGCCAAATCGGTTCAGTCGTTCTTGAGTTATAAATAGTGTAACTAACACGGCTTTCTTTTATACGAGTTTAATATATAAGATTATAAATTAATTAATTAAGTAATAAGTATAATTTAATCCAGTTAATTGTCGTCTCACTATCGTTCTTCAGATAATACTAGGTAAGTAAATGTGTTGTAAAACTACAACTGAAAGTTGAAATTCAGAGATTTTTTTAGATATTGTTTACGTTTAGTTATTTTTAATTCGGCCTGAGTATAGTTATTGATGTTTTTGGTTTGTATAATGGCGTATGCTAGCTGTTATATGGCTTTTTATTAATAATTTAAATTATGTTTTGTGTTGCGTAATGTAAATTATCTTGCATACTATTATATAGGTACTATCAATTTTTTCTAACTGAACAGACAGCTGTGCTGCTGGGGAGTTTGTTGCGCCACTTCTTGTTCCCAGCTAAAGCACTAGGAAGCTGTGAAGGATGGGCGTTTCAGGGGACTGTCTTATGTAATTATGACGGTCAACAGTGCTGATTCTCAACCTAGTTTGGATAAATGACTTTTAATTTTGATTTGATGGATCGAGTATAAAAACTACTCATTAACGGCGAACGCAAAAGCAGTCCTCACCTAAGAAGGGTATAGCAGAAAGCCAGCCCCGTTGCTGCAGCGTCAGGTCCAAGTCACACTGTGCGGCTGGCAGGATGTACCCGAGGGCTTCGTTCGAAAAGTGCTGATTCTCAGCCGAGTTTGAATAAATGACTTTTGAATTTTGAATAAAAAGCATTATGTTAATAATTTTCTTGGTGTTTTCGATAAATTATTATCATAGAACTTCAATTAGGTATCTAATGCTTAGGTATCTAATACGAATGTATCATCTACGTACCGAGTTCTGATAAACCAATGACTGAAAATGAAACAAATGATAGGGATACGGACAAGATTTTTTTAAATTTATTTATAGTTAATTTATTTTTAACTAATTTATTTATTATTGTTAATTAATGTAATTGTAATACTAATGTAATAATATGATAATAATGTAAGTGTAATTGTAATTGGTGTTGTACCGTAAGACGGTACAACACCAATTACATTAATTAACATAGAGACAAAAATTACGTTAACAATAATATAATTTAAAACTAACATGGAACAGTGGACTCCTTTGCATAGGTACTTTCTCTCACAGAACACCAGACTAATACGCATAATTTTAATCCATTAATCTGCAAACACATCACATTCAGGGTTGGCAGCCAGAAGGGCATTCAGTACCTTTAGAGTACGACAGACTGGGGATTCGGCTCTGGCAACATTTTTGGCTGGCAGTTGCGCAAACAGATTGTGCCTATATATTTATCGGGCACAAATAGTCGGCAGAAAGACCATGGAGCTCTGGGCTGTCGATACAACGAGGATATATGATATAACGAGGATTCAGCCGTTACCGAGAAATAAATTCACGTCATATAGGTTACAATTATTCGTTAGGTACCTACTTATTTGTTAGTTTTGTTATAAAGTTATCTGTTCACTAGATTACTTGATAATATGTATGACTAAAAACAGGCGCTTCTTGCCAACAAACTATTTAGTTTGGCGAGTAAATTGTTATGTAACAAAATATGTATAATCGTGAACATAAAATAAAAAAAAATAAAAAAATACGTCCCCGTAAGGTCTTACAGGCTACAGTGAGTTGATAGAAGTGAAGATATAGATAAAAGTCCATTGGCCCTCCTAATTACTAGTTACTACCTAAGTACTATCATCATTAGTTGTTAGTAACACAATCGGCAAGGGATGAATTATTATTATTTTACTATCATCATTGATTATCTTTATTCATCCGCCTAGGACTGTAAATGAGGTGCTGTTACACAAACGATGGGTATTTAATTTCGACTCCTGCGTGTCCCGTCGTCTACACGTTACATGGCAAGTATGGCAACTCATGGTAGAGGTACAGTACCTCTACCATGAGTTGCCATCGAAAACTTACTCACGTGAATCGAATAGATTTCGATAATGTCAAAACTCGCTAGCTCTCCGTATATGATTTATATGAACAGATATTGTACAGCACCCCTAGCGGTCACAGAAATAATTTAAATTTGTACCAAGAGCACTATAGATTTCGATAGGAGGATAGGATACCTAACGTAATCTATTCGATATACACGTTTTTCAGCTGTCACCATAGACAACGGCACCATGAGTCACTAATTCGACAGACGCTATCGAAAAATACGCTTGCGGTAGTAGTTACGTAGCTCACTAGCATTTTGAGGTGTGAAACATGTTTACATTAAAATCATATACGTTTTTGCGTCTATTAAAGTCAGAATAATGTCTGGAAGAGCTTATTTAGAATGCAATATGTTAGTGGGCGCTAAATTTGGAGACCAACGACGTGAACGATTTGAAATTCAAGAAAAAATCAATTATAAGTTATTTTTACAAAATATTCTACTATTAGGTATAAACCTGAGACCAAATAAAAAACCAAGACAGAGCGCTACGAACAATATAGCATGCCAAAACTAATTCAATTTAAAATAATAAACGCCTTGAATCACAAATCGTCAACAAAATTACAAATCGAATAGACGTACGCGTAGTATCTCTAAGTAGTCTGTGAGACGTACCTACATAATTATTATGAGGAATAAAAATTCAACAACCCCTAAATACCATAAGTAGTCCACTAACCGCCAACCTTTCTATTTAGTCGGATTGTTTCATGATATTGACTGTCATAACATCTTCTTAATCATCTTCTTATTACTGAGAAAGAAAGAAACAAAACATAAGAGTGAAATTAGCGAGACGACACGATCTATCGAGCTTACCTTAACGCCTGCGTAAGACTCCGTAAAACTCATGGTGCGAGCATTATCGAAATTTAATTGATCCACGTTAACCCCACTTTTCATAGAGCTCATATGCCATGCCGCCATACATTTTGGAAGTGAACCCTCCGGGAGGGTCACCGGCATTACGTTTGTGCTAAAGTTAACCATCGCGGATGGTCTGAAGATGGAATAAAATAAGTGATAGACATAATTTTAATACTAGAAATAAAGATAAAATAGATCAACCATTTTTCAGACTATCTAAAGTAAATACATCTTTTATGGGGTACTGTGTTAAATGTTACAACAGAATACCTTGTGATATATTAGAATTAAATGAAAGAAAATTTAAAACTCATATAAAAAGTACACTTTGTAAACAAGCATATTACAAATTAGAGGATTATATCCAAGATAAAAATGCTTGGAAACATGCTGGTCCTGCTCCATAGGACAATTTAGAATCTAGACAAAATCAAACTGGTTGCCAATTTAATTGTATAATATTATTTTTTTAAACATTAATTTTATATTCTGTGATTACTTGAACTCACACACTGACTTATTATTAGTAGTACGTGTTAAAATGTTAAGAATATCGTATAATTTTACAATGTTTGTAAATATGTGAGCACCATGCATCTATCACATAATTAATTTATGTCATTCCTTCATTTTTCATTCTTTTTACCTATCGTGGTATAGTAATCTTATTCTAGGTGCATCGTCTTCACATATAATTATATAATTAATGTATACAGAATATTGTGAAAATATTTTAAAAGAGTAACGGTGGAGTTTCTTGCCCATTCTTCTCCATACGAAAACGACCTTTTGGAATGGGCGACTAGAATCAATTATTATATTTTTTTTTCTGTAAATGTTGACGTTCATAAGTGCCTTTTTTGTGCCTAAATGAAATAAATTATTTGACTTTGACTTTGACTTTGGTCAACGGCATTAGGTTTAAAACCGTATTATACAATAATGTAAAACGAAGTAATATAGTGTTTTCACGGGGTTTTGTCGCTACATGTAGTTTCCAATCTTTTATATTTTATTGAATATTTGTAGGAGTGAACATTATTTTTTTGAAAATTAACATTCTTGGATGTGAAAACCAACGTATATACTAATAAATCTTGTTAAAATATACATAAAATTTAATGTCATGGTTTTCTTAGCAAATACAGCATTATAGTTGTATTTGCTAAGAAAAATCTACATTTAAAATGAGCACTCCGCGAGGGCTCCCGGCATCCCATATGCGACTTGGTGAACCCAAACGACGAATGACGGCTCCCGGCACTGAACGTGTTAATACGCTTAACGCTAGCGACTAAGTTTTCGATGGCAACTCATGGTAGAGGTACTGGCGCTGGACGCAAGAGATGGCGCCAAACAGGTAGCTGAATTCTGCGCCGAGTCCATTTATAAACAGATAGCCATCGATTTAAATAAAAATGATGTCGTCTTGGTAAGAAACGGGATACAAAAGAAATGTATAAAATAAATAAGATTTTAATCAAACAATTCATTTAAGTCGGACGCGATAAAACAGTCGAATAAACAAAATCTGTTTTATCTTCTACCAGATACCTTCAGTTGATTTTGCATTGTTTGTGCATTTTCGGGCTTTGAACGATACGTAAGCAAGCACAGTTGCTAAATACTTTCGTATCATGGACGTCAATTCTTTTCGGGAAATGGAAAAACAACAACAAAGTGGGTCCCATCTCTAGCACCAGTACACGACAGTGTCTCAGCGGCCAGTGGCCCAGGAAGAGATGGCGGGAAAAACTCCGCCCCTTTCTCAAAGATAGCCGTCGGGGCCACGCGCTGCGTCTCCATCTTGTCCAGTTCCTGCTGGATCCAATTGATGTAGCACTTCCTATACAAGTACACTGATAGGACAATCAACGCTATTGCAAAACACGCCGCGATGAATATCAATACTGAATTTATTACTAATAGTTGTTGTTGGGTGACTTTTGTGCTGTTGAGTTCATCCAAAGTCGTTTGAGCCATGATGTTTTCCTCTTTAGATGTGGAGTCTATCAGTATATACTCGTATTATGCGATCCAATTTGGACAAGTGGTTTAGTCCGAATGTACGCTATCTAGTCGGATGGCTAGGTCACCAATTCACCATTGGACGTTGGCACGTAAGGGTGACAAACAAACAAACTTGGTGGTAGTGTGTATGTACATTTATTAGAACTAGCACATGATACGTTACGAGCTTGTGCATACTTCAATGAGTGAAATGATAGTTTATATGTCAAATGGTACGTGTGTTATTCTTACAATGACATGTGACTTATCTATCTTAATTCTGAACAAGGAATAAGAATATTCTAATCTACCTACATTTCATCCTTGAGGTAGGTTTGACATCACACTATACCCTAGACATCGGGCGCGGTCGCAGTCCAAGATTTGGGGGGGTGTCCTACCGCGACGTGCTCGCCAAGGTGGGGGCAGCGGTGGACCTCAAGGAGATCGGCGCCGCTGATGGCATCCGGATAAGGGTCACTGCGACTGGGGCCCGGATGCTGGAGGTCCCCGGTGCGGCAAGCGGCCCGGCCGCTGACGCTCTGGCCGAATGGCTTAGGGCGTGAATAAATGTGGACGAGGCCCGAGTGTCCAGGCCCACCAAATGCGCAGACATGCGTATTCTGGGCTTGGATGACTCAGTGACGGAGGGACAGGTGGTGGCCACTGTCGTTAGGACTGGGGGGTGCTCTGCCGAGCAGGTTAGGGCAGGCGCCATCCGTCCTGACTTCACGGGGATGCGAGTTGATACGGTGAGCTGCCCCGTGTCGGCGGCCAAAAAAATTGCCGGGGAGGGCCAACGGTTATTGGTGGGCTGGGTTTCCGCGCAGGTCAAACTGTTGGAACCCAGACCTCTGAGGTGCTACCGCTGCCATGTGGGCAACCACTTGGGTGCTAAATGCACCTCAGAGGTGGACCGCAGCGGTCACTGCTACCGCTGTGGTCAACCAGGTCATAAGGCCGGCTAAGGCCCCACGTGTGTGCGGATGCGGGGTGAATCAGTGGTGGACATCTCGTTCGCTAGCCCCGCTCTGTCACCGCGTGTCATTGACTGGCGCGTCATGGAGGGGGTGGAGACGTATTCCGATCACCGGTACATCCGGTTTGACGTCTCCACCCAGACCTCGAACGCACCGGTCCAACAGGCCCCGAGTGCTCCGCGGTGGGCGCTGAAGCAGCTGGACCGGGAGCTCCTCCTGGAAGCCTCGATCGTGCAGGCCTGGGTGTCATCACCGGACAGGCCTGCCGACATCAACGACGAGGCGGAGTGGTTCCGGGAGGCCATGTCCGAGATATGCGACGTGGCAATGCCCCAGGTCCAGCCCGGACGTGTTTCGCGCCAGGTGTACTGGTGGTCATGACAGCTGACGACACTGCGCAATGCGTGCGTTGCTACGCGACGCCGGTACACCAGGCACCGCAGGCTCCGTATTCGACCTCCGGATACGGAAGCCATTCAGGCGGAGCTGTACGAGGGGTACAGAGCGGCAAAGGCCGCCCTCGGACTCTCCGTCCGCTTACCGGCCCATCATGCTGCTCGACGAGGTGGGCAAACTCTTTGAAAGATTAATTGCAGACTGCCTCAGTAGTGTATTATTGGGGCTTCTGCATCACTTGCTCTCGCTTCGCTCGAGCGCGTTATGCAGAACGCCCCAATAATACATATTTACTACTATGGTCTGCGGCTCGATTCGTAATATTTGTATTTCATTCAACGGCGCGATGTCGAATATTGGTTATTTCATCGTTTGTGCTTAAAGTTTATAATATTATGATTTCTGGTTCAGACACTTAGTGATATAATCTCTTCCTTTCACAGCGTTCAAATAAAAACAATGTGGAAAGTTTATAGCATGTTGCAACCAAGGATCATCGTAAATCTCCCAACCTTCAATAACACCTCCACATGAGAAACATGCAGTTCTATCATTAATTCCATTGCCGCAATAAAATAATCCCGCATCAGCCATTTCCATCACCAACCTTTTCCGAGAGTCAGCTGTTACCCAATAATAATTATATGAATATAAGCACATTTTATGCGTATGATACATGTCATATCGAGGACTGTAGTTTTCTTTTAACATTTTCGACATGCAATAAGTACTTCAAACAAATATTAATGAAAATATAATGAAGTCAAATTCTGTTGCTAACAATTTATATAGACATTCGTTAGATGTATAAGGAGGTTTTGGGGGAAGGGGTAATGTAAGTTTGGTAAACTATAGTGACATATTTGTGTGAAATAAAAAAATCATTTTATTTAAAACATTTATTCTCAAAACACCATTTTTTTAAACACAGAACATTTTTTAAAGCACATATTTTTTCATGATAAATACAACTATACAAATCTTGAGAATATAAATATTGATCATAAAGAGTTAACAAACTAGGACAGCCTTTTTCTTCTAAATTATATATATTATTATTTCCTAAAATATATTGTAACCACAATACTTTTTCTAAACCTTTGACGTAGACAAATTTATCTCTAACAATATCTGTTATTAATTTCTGATAATCTGAATAGGATACAATTCCTTCACTCCAGTACATCTTTCTATTACGTTCAATCCAATTTACTTGCTTCCTTTCATTTTTTGTCAATTCATGGTATGGAAAAGGCGGTTTTATCAAAAGCACCTGTAATTTATTATCGCACAATATTGCAATTTCTTTAACTATGAATTCATTTGCTTCTGTTTTAAAACCTTGAAGATCTACTATAGCAGTCATGATAATTTTCGCACTATGTTACTCAAAGGTTTATACTCTACTAGCCGATCGTTAATAATTAAACAATATCCAGTTGTATTGTCTGGTATTGGTGCAGAACATTCAATTTCCAACCGCACATCTACGGGGCCACTTTTTAAACTATCGTTTTGTCTTGAACAGTCTATGATAAAGAGAGGAGCTCTTTCCTTGAAATCGGTTATATCAAGCAACGGGTCCGCAGGACAGTTATAATACGACTGACGAAATTTCACATACATCTCGTATAATATATTATATTTGTTTTCCGTAAACTTCAAGCCTAAAGGCTCGTACGGATAATACTGTGAATTCAGAAATAGTGTTATATTTGTTACTCCACAATGATCGAACAAAGAACTGTCTTTGGTTTTATTATTTTTTCTATTAATTTGTAAACAAAAAATTACATATCGGGGTTTCTCTAATTGAGATGCCGTCTTAACTGACCAAGAATGCTTAGTAGTTTTAGGGAGTAATGGATACTCGTATAAATCCCAATTTCTGTATGCCATCTGTATAGGTTTATCTCTTTCTAAGTATTTTAGAAGTGTGAGTCGCTCGCGGTCTGATACTTTTATGTGTGGTACACGCCATTGTACTCTTTCCACATCTATTTGAAAATGAGCAACATCATCAGTTAATATGACGCTGTTTAAGTTAGAGTTACTTCGATTTAGTATAAGTTCATGTTTACAATTTAACACAATTTTATTGTAATCCTCTGCAAACCCTAAAATCTTATTTAGAGGTATGATAGCACTAAAATGACCGTCACTTTTAATTCCATCCATATTCCAACCCCATAAGGCTGCAACTTTATTTTCTCCTTCATTCATTGACACATACGACTTTATCGTTGATGTTATTCCAGAATTTTTAATACGGTCTATTTCAATACCGTTTACTTCGTATCTAATATCTTGAAACAAGAACATAACAGAGTTATTACTGAACGTAATAGTTTTCTTAAGCGGATTTCCATCTTTACCGAAGATTTTTGCTTGACCTTCGATGTAAATTGAACTGGCTGACGGTAGTACGTATACGTCTTGCTGGTGTATGGGGATTCTGATTTCATCATTTTCTCTGAAGCTGTTGTTGTAGGGGTTGTAAGAATGGACTTCATAACTTTCGATTGAAGTATCGAAGTGTGGTGATTCAGATATCTGTAGTATATTCATACTTTAAAACCTAGGGCTTTAAGGAAATCTTTATTTTTTTTTGTCAATTTTTTTACTTTTGTCTTACGTCGTTGCACTTTAGTGGCTGTAGAAGAAGTAAAGTGCTTTATGTTGACTGCACGGTTTTTATAATATAATATCATATCGTTTTTTTTAAATGAAGTCGTAGTTGAATATGCGCTTCTTTGAAATTAATGCAGTAGCCAAATTGATCAACAATTTTAATAGATATAGATGATATTATATTTTTGTTCACCGGAAAGTAAATAACGTTTTGTGGTATTTCTATGTACTGATGAGCCGCAGCAGTATTAGATATGAATTCATGAATAATATGGGTTGGTAATCCGTTAGAGTATGAACCATGGACTAGATCACATTCGATTCTGATCACGGGCAAAATGTTGTTATTAATTTGCCCTCCTGATGGTTTTGAATTTAATACTGAAAAATATAGCAAACCGCACTCGTATTGACCAGATAAACTTAGAGGTGGTTGAAAGTATGAATCCAGTTCTGATTTATTTCCAGAGATGGTAACAGTTAAAGACATGCTTGCATACTGAACACTTCTGGACGATCCTGTTTATTTTATTTCTTGACAAGACCAAAAATTATTTAAAAACTTTAAACAAAGATGTCCACAATTGAAAGGATGATTGCGTTGTATATTATCATAATTATAGTGAACTTTAGAACCAAGGTAATTTATAAATTCTTTTGGAGGTTTAAGATTTCCGTAACTGTCAAAATATTCTACATAATCATTGTATTTTACATAGGCTACCCAATGAGACCCAGGATTTCTAGAATGATCTAAATTTATAACTCCACATTCTTTTTTTAAAGGTTTTTTAGGGAGCTCGTTTCTCATAAAGACACCTCGAAAATAAGGAATATTATTACCATACTTTAGAATGTCAATGTTAGTTAAGGCTCGTTTGGGTAGCCGGTATTTTAGTTTTTTTCCTTCGATACAAAAATTCCAAGTCCATTTTTATGAGGTTTAAGATGTAATCCCTTTCCGATGCAAAGAGCCTCCATTTTTTCATTGTGTCGTTTCAATTCATAAAAATGTTTTTTTGCCATTTTTAATTCATTAATAGTTTTAGCTATTCCCGCTGCACCTCCTGCTAAAGCTCCTGCCGCCGATAGTCCAGCAAAAATAGGAATCAAAGGTAACACGCCGCCAGTTTTTGGTATAGGAATAACACGAGGAAGTTTTATAGCTGAATCATTAACTAATTCTCTTGCAGCAGCCATAGCTAATTCTATTGCCATTTTCTTGCCTTTTGGTTTCAATTTCCGTATGTGTCTTTTCGTTTTAGAAATAACATTTTTTAATTTATTTTTAAAACCGCTGCCAGACGTTATTTTTTTTAAACATTTTTTATCACATTTACGGTTTTGTAAGCCCGCTCCAGTTTTAACTTTTGCTAACATAGCTTTGCTTACTACATGTGCTGCAAACTTTTCCCCCACACTTGCATCAGAGGCAACTGCCCGCTCTTTGGCCATTTTTAATAAAACTAAATCTGCCTTATGCCGATCCCTTAAGCTTTTCGATTTGTGATAGGCAATATCATGTTCTTTACAATATTCGTCTAATTTATTTACTCCTTTATCTTTGCGTGTAAGTCTTTTAATCAGATTTGTACCAGGACCACAATAATTATATCCTGGTAAATGTAATTCAATTGGTAAATGATTTATAAGCCAATTAAGAAGACTGCTCTCTCCAAAACACATCACAAGACTGATCAATCATATATTGAACACTTAATAAATACAATACGACTTTCATCGGTTAACACTTTTTCTTTGTTATAATATATTAGACTTATCAATCCAGCTATTTTCAGCAGAAGGCAATCCTAACCATTTCACTAAAACCTTATTTCCATTCCGTCTTAGAACTTTTTCAACTAGATATACATTAGGATGTTTTGTCTTTTGAAGCTCTTGTACATAAAATGCTCCTAAAATAGGCTGACTTCTGATTGCATCTTCAATTAAGTAGGTTATAGGGGTTGTATTCTGTATTTTTCGAATTTTAAATATTTCTGTCGACCAGTTGGGAGTATACCCCTTTTCAAATGTTCCTTTGTATTTACTGATACGCACATAGTCACCCACCTTAAACATACTTTTTAAACCAACTTTTTTTTCTAACTTTACATATTTCTCTAATATTCGTTTTTTATTAATATTATCCACATTTGCTGGAATTTCATCAATTGTTCGATGATGAGTATGGTTGTATTTATAAATGACATCATTAAGAGTGTTACTTTTCCAATCGTAATTACCTTTTAAACTAAATTCTTTGTACAATTTAGACTTCAATGTTCTAATGAATCGTTCAACTATTGAGGCTTTTTTTGTTGAGAAAGTTGAATAATGGTTAATGCGAAAGCATTTCATGAGTTTATTGAATTTATTATTATAAAATTCTGTTCCATTATCAGTTTGTAGATTCTTAGGCACCCGACCTTTATTCAGCAACGTCTTAAAACTGTCACACACACTATCCTTGGATTTGGTTTTAAGAGGAAAGGCCCAACCGTATTTTGAAAATGTATCGATGATGACGAGAATAAATCTAAAATTCTTATTTTCTGGGGCAACAGATTGCATATCAATTAAATCTGCTTGCCATAAATCATCTATATCTCTCATAATAACACGTCTTCGCGGAAAGTTCACTCTAGCGTTTTTATGAATTTCATTTACTACATCTGCTTTGCTCATGTTGATATTTTGTAACTCTAATTTATTTTTTCAATCTTCGGCTTGTGTGTTACATAAAAGTATAAATGGTACGTTTTAGCTGTATAGAGCTCTGCCAATGCTCGTGATGAATAAGTCCGTAATACTGAATCAAAATCTTCTGACTACCACTATTTATTATTTAATTATATCGGCTTCTTTTAATTCTTCAATTATAGATAAAATTTCATTATCATGATTTGTATTTCCAGCATCTCTTGAAGCTACTAATAACTTTAATCTCTCGACCAATTCATTGGGATCATCCCAATATACTAAATCAGTGTTGGTTTTATATTTTTTTAGTTTCGGTAAATTACCTCCAAGTTTGATCTCACATTTATCATTTAAAGTCTCAGAAAATAATGGTTTGATTATCTCACGATATTTTATCCCTTTATCGCCTCTTATTTGACCTTTAGGGTTAAAATCTCTTTTATGCGCATTTGTATGATGTAACATATCCTTATAGACAAGTTTATCTTTGTTCGATATTAACTTTAAATCTGGTTTTCTTCGTAGTAAAAGTTCTTTCAGGCCAGGGGTCAAATTATAAGCTTTATCATCGATTTTAATCAAAATTAAATTATCATTATTTAAACTATCAATTTTAGAAAATGATACAGTCGAATTACCCATAAGTATTTTTTTCTGTTCACTTCTTATTCCGAATGGTATATTAATACTATCATAAATACCATGGATGTCATCACCTTCCAATGATATTTCTAAATTATCCATCAATTCTCTTACAGAATTTTGTTCTGACAATTGTGGAGAGTTAAATTTTGGTTCGTAATAATCATTGCACTTTGTAGATGAGCTATTTTCATCCGATTCAATTTCTTCAGAAGTCAGAGTTATATTATCTTTATTTTTTATTTTTTCTATAGAACTATTTGAATTAACTAGAGTTTTAAGAGGATCTGTCACTGGTTTTAGCATTTTATCAAGTGACAAGTTCATAGTATGTTCCTGTTTTTTCATTTGTTTTATTTTATTTTTTATGGAGTCAACAGACTTCATTAATTCTATTTTAATATTTTTCTCCATTTTATGTAACCACAACTGTGTTCAACTAAGAGAGGAATAAAACTAGCAATGTTTTTGTATAGAGTTCATTTATATGTAGGCACATGTATCTATCTACCATCATTCAAATTTAAAAAAAATATCGAAGTTCTGTCTGTATCTTCCATTATTTAATGATGACTCTTTGTTAATAAGAAGAAAGTTATACGGGTTACTCCAAACAGTTTTACAAATATCTTTGAACTGATTCCATGGTAGATCGGAGTTGACATGTTCTTCATATATGTGCTTTAAGTTCACATCATCTTGTTTAAATATTATAAGAAAGTTAGCATTGTCGCGCAACAACTGTTTCGGGATTTTTGAGTAAGTTTGCGATAAGTAAAAGCAATCAATTTGTTTATGTCTACCCATACAGAAATAATTACGGATGTTTATTTGCTTTTCACATACAACATCGTCAAATATAAATATAGAATTTGGTAGGGCTTCACTCGGAGATATGACATCTTTACCGTCATTAAACTCATTGAATTTTATCTGAGGCACTCTTCTTAATACTTCTCGTAAAAAACAATATTTTGGCTGAAAATTAGTCTTCGAGTAGAGGTAAAGGTTTTGAAATTTTAGCCCATTTTCATGCAATAACAAACTAATCACAACGTTTGTTTTACCACAGTTTGAGGGACCACAAATAATACAACGAATCGTATTTGGCAACAAAGCGCTATGTCTAATCTCTTTAGGAGACTCGTCAAGATTTATGTTTTTAACGTTTAGTGATATGGGTTGTTTGATCAACTTCATCTTGTCAATTAATTCAATTATTACCTAACATAGACATATATACTTTATTTGGTGCTATCTTTAGATTGTCGCAACAAGTCGCAACAGGAACGGTTCAATTCTCCTCTTTCAAGATACGAGTATGCAATATGAGTCACTTCGCAGGTGTTCTGTGCAAAAGGCGGTCATTTCTTTACGATTTTATATTCTCAAGGTAAGTTTTTATTTTATTTAATTATTTGTTTACTCTAAAAATAATAATTATGCACCTAAAGCATTTTTTTTTTTACAGAATCATGTCACATTCACCATCCTACAGCCCCGTTTTAGACATCGTCGACCCGCGAAATTTAGAGGTACCTTACTATTATGATTATCTTAAATCAAATATTAATTCCATAGTTCATGCTATTTAGTTATAATATTCTTGATATTCTTTCAGAATGTGATAGAAGACTCAGCAGACCCAGTTATCAATCCTTTTTACTATGCTCAAGATAGGGAGACCTGGGAAATGGCTGAAGCAACTAAAGCATATGAGGAGAGTCGACAGCAAAAAACAGTGGAGCGAAGATTAAAGAAGAAAAAAAGTAAATCTTTTAAAAACTCATCCTATATCATGCGGAAAGAGCAAGGGCGTGTTCATCACCTGATAAAAATTATGGTCTATGATTTGGATGGCTGTAATATCGAAGAAATAGACACTGAAACTGACAATGCGAGTGTGAATGTGCAGTATATAGTGACAAGTGATTACGATGACATAATGGATAAAACTGATAATTTAGTTAGTAAAATTGTACAAAAGTTAAGCAAATCTAATGTATAATGTTTTATTATTGTAAAAGTTAATTTAATTATTATTATAATTTTTTTATCAATTCGACTTTTTAATATTGAGTAAATAAATGTATTTCAATATTTACATATTAACTAAAATTACATTATTTGAATGTAT
Source organism: Xanthia togata (assembly GCA_963853775.1). Lineage (NCBI taxonomy): Eukaryota > Metazoa > Arthropoda > Insecta > Lepidoptera > Noctuidae > Xanthia > Xanthia togata. Next base: position 3,770,664 of record OY970801.1, read on the forward strand.
TTTAAAAGCAAATAAATGTTTAAATTAATAATATTCATGTTATATCTATAGTATATAAGGCTTTATGAATAAATAAAAAACTTCTTTAAGATTACACAATTATTTATTTCACATCTTAAATTAAAATACATATTTAATCTTAGTAGTAATCTAAAACTAACAATACAAGTTACATACTATTATAATTACAGGAGCTCAAATATATGCAATAATTAATACTTATCAGAAAATAATCAATAATTTGTTTTCATTTAAAATATTGTTTTATAATGACCCCATGGTAAGGTTGATATCTTATCACCCATTATTTGTCGTTTATCATCTCTGTTTGACAAAATTACTTTATTTATCTTTTGTGTAAAAATTCTATGATGCTTAGATCTAATAATACACATATCATCTCGGAGTATTTCATTATTCAGTAAAACCTTTTTATATTGTTTTATATTCAATTTTTTGGTAATAGATTTCTTAACACCTTTAGCTTTCTTTAAGGTGGAAATTTTAGAATCTATACAGTATAATTTTGCTCCCAAACCTACAAATTCTGAAATAATTTCACCACCCAACTCATCTTTGAAGTAGCCAGGTTTTTTAACATTAACCATTGGTATATTAAATACATTATCTTGTTCAAAGTTACTAGTATCAAAATATTTTAAATGTGTTTTTAAGTCTTCGTAAAAATCCTTTGTCTGTATTAAATAAAGCAGACTATCAGTGTCTGTATAGCAAAGCTTTAATTTATTTTCATAAATTCTTTTCATGACTGAATAGTGGAATTTATATAAGTGACATTTTGCAATTTCTAAAATACTAAATCCGATATAGATTGGACGATCTAAAACTAATTTTGTTTGGTTCATTTGAATTGATACAAGAGATTCTGAAATAATAGAAAAGTTATTAAAATTAGGTGCGCTAACATATTTTTCAGCCCCGTAAAATTTTTTAGTTCGATTAGAATTGTCTGTCCATATATTTACGAGCTTAACATCAACTTGTTTTCTTTTATTCTCTATAGTTTTGCCAAATATGGAATTATTTTGTTTTTTAAAAAAATCTCTTTCAAAATCAGATGTTGCCTTTTGCCTCAGCCCAGTATTTAAGGAAATATATGATTCTAAGAAATTACTTTGGTGAAATGATAATATTCTATATATTTTTAACAGCTGCAAACCATTTTTTAAGCATTCCTTTAAATGAATATAATGAATAACATATCTATGTTTATCGAAAAGATTGGCAATAAGTTTAGCATTTCGACTACAAAACGGAACAAATTTTTCAGGTGCAAATGGTAAATCGGAATGGTTATCATGCAAGTAGTCAGGGTAATGAAGATCGACTTCTAATATAAATCCAATATCAGAATCAGATGATAAGCTCATAACATCAAAATCTAAAATTTCATTTTCAAGGAGAAACCTAAATCCTCCTACTGGAAGCTTTTGCATCATAGCATAACCGTATAAATTAACACAATCAAGATAAATAAGAAAACTATCAGGCTCTTCATTATTATAGTCGGTAAGATATTCATTATTTGCCTTCGCATATCTGAGTGAACATTGTGCAAGTCCTCCTCGTATACCTTTTTCTATCATTTGATATATTTCTACGTCAGAGATTAGATCTAACTTGATTTTAGTATACAATAACATAGCATCCCAACTTAGGGATGGTGATGAAACGTAATAGCAAGGATCCAGACCATAGTTATTGAAACTCATTATCCTAAACTTTTCAAAAATATCGCACAATAGTAAAACGTCACATTTAAGATACAAATCGGTATATTCACCCAAATTTTTTATGTCAAAAGTTTTCCAAACATTTAAAGCATGTTCATAGTCTTTATCAGATATAGGTTCAGATGTAAGTTTGTTAAAAAACTTTGACGGTTCTGGTAATTTATTCTCATCATATCTTTCCCAGGAATCTATGTAATCGTAACAATATATTCCTTTTCTTCGAGCAATATCAAATAAAATATTATTATTAAAAAAAGATTTTAAATGTTTGAAATCTCCAGGGTTCATAGTCTTAACCAATTTATCCATACTTGAGCTTAAAAAATTATACGAGTCAATAAATTTCAGTTGTACAACGTTTGTTGCATTGATGGTTATGATTTTTGTGAATGAAATATATTTCTCTTTAGTTCTTGGTATGAGATGAATTCGACCGTTTATCTTTGAAAGCTCATTTATAAATAAATGACTGTCATAACCGGACAAGTTATGAAACACAATTGGTATAAAAATGCATTGCTTTGCATTTAAATTGCAAGTTGCATGCGCAGGCCCTCTGTATTTTCCAGTAAAGTGATCATGATCCTTAACAATATTATCATTAACGGAAAACTTATTTTTACAAATATGGCACTCAGTACTGTTGATAAAACATATTTCTTCATCGTCAGTTAGTGGGATCATAAGTTTATTCTCTAACAATACTTCATATAATCGTTTTACATCATTAGTCAAAGATTTGACAAATTTCTTAGAACAATCAGGCCCTCGGTAAGATACGAAGTCATTTAATTCGGGATTTGAATTACAGCAAATATAGTAAGCAAAACACGTAGCTTCATGAACTTGAATATTTTCTACATATGTTGATTTATGCTTGTCAGAATATTCACGCAATAAACTTTCAAAATCACCATATATCACTATTGGCACTCTTTGAGTTCTTTCATAATTTATGAAACTTATTTCAGTACCCCTTTCAGGTAATATGGTTTCTATTCCAGCACATTCATGACAATATAATTTGTCCTCAGAGCGAAAGTAAATAAAACATTCATCGCATAAATATATTTTACTTTTATGTTGAGTCAATTGTTTGTGTACAAGTTTTTCAAAGCTTTTAATTAAACAGAAATGACTCTTTCTATTCTTGGTAATATAAAGCAAATTGACATGGTATAAACGACGTGATGTTGTTTTATATAATGGACCTGTAACTGTACTATTATTATCCAAACCGTATATATTAATACTGATACTGGGATTGTTTATTTCAAAGCGCTTAATGTCGTTTAAACTGGGCGGAAAACTCATGTTAGAAATATTAAATAAATCTGAATAATGCGGATATGAAGAAGTTCTGTTTGGATTGGTCTTTGCCGGAAACATATGAGCTACAATACACCAAAGAAAACAATGCTGGTCTTCATTTCTTATGTTTAGGCATGATTTAGTATTGAGAATACGTTTAGGCAATGGTAAATAAGAACCGCCTCGCAAAGGATTATATTTTATGATATTAATTTCTAAATGACTGATAGACTCAATTGTCCAGCCTGACTCAGACAGTTCAAATTCAGAACATTTACAAATAAGTTTTTCACAAAATGATTTATATAAGAGCAAAATATCCGTGTTTTGCAATACTACATTATACTTTGCGTTAAATGACTTCAACGATTTTTCATAATTTTTTGGTAATATATACCAAACAAATATTTCAAAATTAACTTTTACCGATTTATGTTTTTTCACCTGGTCTTTGATAAGATAACAAGCAGTTTCAGAAATTTGCGTTAAAAATAATTCAAGTGAAATGTTAACCATTCTAGGATTCACTCTATAACTGATTATCCGATTTCGAAAAGCTGATGCTATTATATAAACATTATCAAAACGCGTCTGTAATAAGGAATTCGATTTGTGTATATTACTTTTTTTGTGTGCAGAATATTTCGGAACTGAAATGTTACAGACTTCACAGTAAAACATATTCAGATATTTATAATTGCAAAATTGATTTCTGATATTAATTTCTTGTAAATTATTTTTAAATTCGAATTTTATAGTGGATTTTTTTTTAATGTGAAACAAATCGAAAATTATTATTCAAATACCTAATATCGAGTATTCTCAATGTTGATTTTTCTCTGAATCGAGTATACTCAGTATCGAGTATTCTTAGTATCGAGTATTCTTTGTATCGAGTATTCTTTGTATCGAGTATTCTTAGTATCGAGTATTTGGATTTTAATATTTCATATATTTGGGCTTCCTGTAAATAAAGTACAAGTCAATGCAATGAAAATAATAATTAAAAGTATATCATATGGGTTACATTTGTTAGATAGCTATAATATAAGTAAAAAGTATACGAGTAAATAGTAAGTATGCCAATCGAAAATTATTATTAAAATACCTAATATCGAGTATTCTCAATGTTGATTTTTCTCTGAATCGAGTATACTCAGTATCGAGTATTCTTAGTATCGAGTATTCTTTGTATCGAGTATTCTTTGTATCGAGTATTCTTAGTATCGAGTATTTGGATTTTAATATTTCATATATTTGGGCTTCCTGTAAATAAAGTACAAGTTAATGCAATGAAAATAATAATTAAAAGTATATCATATGGGTTACATTTGTTAGATAGCTATAATATAAGTAAAAAGTATACGAGTAAATAGTAAGTATGCCAGTAAAAAAAAGGTATCCAAATAATATTATTTTATTCTGTTAAATAATATTATTTGGATACAGAACAGGTTGCACCCCCTTAAATTCAGCTTTCGCTGCAGATACCAGATTATTAGTAGCACGCCAAGTCGCTGAATTGGAAAATACAGATGCCCTATACGTGAGGAGCGCTTGCTTCCATCGATCCTTTCCGAATTTTTCAGCGTCCCTATGGTTATAAATACGGAGCTCGATATAATAATCACCGCTCCGTGTTAGATCCTGTTGGTAGGAGTTTCCAGAAGCTGTTCTTCTAGACAGAGACGATCGCAGTGCAGTTGCCCTCACCGGTTCAAGATTTCCCTCTTCCTCCTGTAAACATTGTTATAAAATAACATTAGATAAACATATTTGAAAGTTGGCTAGGAGAGCAGTGTTGGCCCAGTGGTGACAGCATCAACTCACAAGTTGTAGGCCGTAGGTTCGAACCCAGGCTGGCGCTATACTTTGTGTACTTTATTTCATAATTACTGCTCTTTAAACGATGAAGGAAAACATTGTAAGGAAGTCGGCATATCTCAGAACCAAAAAAAAAAACTCTCACACCTAAGTCCCAGCACTAGCCAGTAGTAGGAACAAATTATCCAATTGAAATCTTGCGGGTAATTATAATTCTAAAAAAATGTTAAAGAAATATTTTTTTTATTTACATTGACTAAACTCACCGAAGAATCAGCCATGCGAATGCGCTTCAATTTTCTAGGCCCCTTTGGTGAAGTATCTGTTTCGGAATCCGACTCACTACCAAATAAATCTTTCACAGATGGAGTCGAGGCAGCAGCTACTTTCTTCGATTTTCCTTTAGCCGCTTTGATTTTCTTCTTTGAATTAATATTTTTCTTCGGTTTAAACGATGTAGAGGGCTCGTTGCAATGCGACTCTACATCGGACTCGAATGGATTTACAAACGTCGACCTAAAATGTAAAGTATTAGTAGGTAAGAAGTTATAAAAATGAACAATTCTTAAAAGGATAGACAGAGAAATAGAACAAACTCTAACAATTTTCTCGATCTAGAAATCGATCCTTGAATTATTACCACTGCTTAGTAAAATGGAATAAGTCGTAATTTGGTTCTAGAACTCGGTGTCAACACATCATGATGTGCAACAGTAGAACAGTAAACCGCTGCACTAGTAGAAGCAAATATAATAACTCATTAAGACATTTTAACAAGATTTGGAATCGAAACCAAAACTTCGCCTTCGACAGTTACACTGATGTTATTTGGCTCAGAACTCGACGTCAATACTTCGTGTTGTTCAATAGTAGTAGCGGTTATTAAGTAGCTGCACAAGGACAAACATAAAGCCACTGCATAAAGACAAGCAAATTTAAATTAGATCTGGGAATCGAACCCCAAAAGTTACTACAGGGAACGAATGAAAGAAAAACAATTGTAGATGCCCTAAAATGATATAATGATTCTTTAGAATGTTGTTGTTATTTATAATTAAAAGTATTCATTCATTGCACATAGTACGTTTGCCTGAAAACTCTGAAATTCAAGACTAGATATTATATCTACTTAAAAAATTAAATAGGTACATACATACTTAAAATTGCCCCCCCCCCGATCTTGTCACTCAACACAATACAATAATTCACGTTACACAGACAATGCACATTGCACACCGAAATTCACAAAATTTCTGGATACGCTCAGTGATCGCTTTTATACTACTATAAATTAAGGTAGCGATCATATTAAATATTGCAAAGCTAGATATTAATATATCGTCAATGATATATTGGTATTTCAATCATATGTACTAGTCAAATAGAGTCGATAATTAATTAAACATGTATACTCACTATGCTCACTGCCTTTCATTCCCTAATTTGGCAGTGGGCGCCACGATGTCGCAGATACCTGAGACGAAATTCTAAAAAGGAAATCGTATGTACTTTACTGTTCTAATGCAGATCTTTATGAGTATCACATTTAAATAGTTATTACAATTTCTCAAAGCGATAACCAATATAAGTTGAACTTCATATTTTTTTATGTTATAAAACCTATAAATCCAGGAAATAGGTACCTATACTAGGGAATATAAATACTAACATAGTAATGTAGTTGTACTACTAACAAAATCTTTTAAATTCAGAAGTAAACAAATTATTATTATCATATCGTTTATTCATTTTTTAAACATATGATTACATTTTTAAATATTTCTTATATAATATTATAATAAATTATTATTATTAATATTTATTTTTATTATTATTATTATTTGTGTAAGGAATTAATCTAAATTGATTGCAAATTATTGATATGACTGAATTAGAAACATTTTCCAGTAGGTATTGTTTAAAATACGTTTATTATACAATATTACTTTATGTATTATTAGTGAATTTCAAAAAAATACAGATAGCAGAGCAGTTAAAATCATCGCATTTTATTATTATTATTTATTTTTAATACTAGAAACGTAAAACGTAAACGTATTAGGCTACATAAAAAAACAATCGTTCGTACTTTATTGGTTATCTTAATTATTAACTTTAGACATTTATAAAAATATACATAAAATCATTATCTGTACAAAACAGATTCTTTTATTTATGACGTATAAATTCATGTCTTTAAGGTTTAAATTTCTTCATAATAATACATATTTTACTAAAGATCATGATTGGTAGTCAAGTCGAAACATGTTGATATCAAAAATGTGTTTGTGTACGTAATATTGCAAATGCATTATTTCTACTGAAAGCAATATGAACTTAAACTTTATAAAAATTAGATCTATTTTAGAACAACTGGAAACTATTGAAGTGCAAAGAAAAAGGTCTTAACTATAATTTTTGGTTGCACTGGAATTAGAAACTTGTTGTGTTACATTATGTTTGTAGTTCCAAAAACATAATAAATTAAATATTAACTTTATTAACGGAAGAACAAGGTGGCGCAATATTTTGTCACATCTTTAAAAACACATTTGGTGCATTGGCTAAGCTGGCTACATCACAATGTAAATAGTAGGTTTAATAGATGTCTTAGCGAATGCGTCAAAAGTGTTTTTTGCGGGTTCGATTCCCGCGCAGAACATATGAATAAGTATTTGTTCCGGTTTGGTTTTTATGATTTTTTACATTCTTTTTTAATATAATTAATTACTCTATCTCCATAATACAGTTAATTATTAGATCTTGTGTTCAATCCTTTTTCTGGATTTCTATCCGTACCCCAAGCCCCGATGACATTAACTTGCACTGTTGCTAATATATGACGAAAGCTGTAGTGCGCTCCACACATCGTACGATACGACAAGTGGATTACGTCATTTCACATTATCCGCTGACCGCTGCATGATGTACCTAAGTTTATGACTGTCGATTAATTATGATAGATACATTTATTAGAAGCATCATGTTATGCGATTTCTTCCACGTTTTATTTGAACGCTGTAAACGGGAGATAAGATCGTTTCGATTCAACGCTGTGGAGCTATCGAACATGATATTGTTGTTTATAAAGTACACATGCTAATTTTGCTCCATCGCAGTTTGACGCCGCGCCAGTGAATGAAACACAATATTCAATCCTACAACTGTAAATCGGGCCGCAGACCGTAGTAGTAAATATGTATTATTGGGGCGTTCTGCATAACGCGCTCGAGCGAAGCGAGAGCAAGTGATGCAGAAGCCCCAATAATACACTACTTGCCTCGTCGGGCGGCTGGTGCGGGTAGGGCCGGATTTGGCGGAGAGCCAGTTTGGTTTCCGCAGGGGGCGCTCCACGGTGGACGCCATCATGCGCGTGCGAGCCCTCACGACGGGGGATGCGGTGGCTCGCGGTGGGGTCGTCTTGGCGGTGTCTCTAGACATCGCCAACGCCTTCAATACCCTGCCCTGGAGTTGCATCAGGGTGGCACTCCGGTATCACCGGATGCCGACCTACCTCTGTTGTGTGGTCGAGGCCTATCTGGCGGACAGGGCCATCATCTACCTCGGTCACCAGGGAGAGTGGAACCGGCGAGAGATGTCGTGCGGTGTCCCACAGGGATCGGTCCTGGGGCCGCATCTGTGGGACATCGGATACGACTGGGTGCTGCGCGCCGACCTCCCCAAAGGCGTCAGCGTCGTTTGTTATGCTGACGACACGTTGGTCCTGGCGCAGGGGAGGTCGCACCAGGCGGCGGTCGAACTAGCGACACACGGGGTTGCGACAATCGTGGCCAGAATCCGGCAGTTGGGACTCGAGGTGGCTTTGCACAAGTCCGAGGCCATGTGTTGGGCACGCCACTATTGCGGCAATAAGTCCCCTCTTTGAGGAGTGGCTGGAGAGGTGCCACGGCGTCCTCACCTTCCGCCTGACGCAGATCCTCACCAGACACGGCTGTTTCGGGAGGTACCTGTTTCGGATAAGGCGGGAGGAAACGCCCGGGTGTCATCACTGTGTGGATCACCCGGAGGACACGGTGGAGCATACGGTGGAGGTGCCCGGCTTGGGCGTCGGGAATCAATCGCTGATTCCCGGCCACCGTAGGCGCGGGCTTGCGGACGGTGAGCAATGGGTAGCTCGCCGTCCGGTAAGGAGAAAGCCCGGGTCGACGGCGCGTTGTGTTCCACGCGCGCCTCAAAGAGTGTCAGCGAGTGAAGGGGTCCAATTAGACCATTGCCTGCCGGGGTTGCGGGAAAGTCCGAAAGGGATACCGTGGCCCCCTGGCATTGCACAGGCAACAGAAGGAACATGGGTGGGTTTTAGTCAGTAAGAGTCTGACACGCCCTCCCGCTCCACCCAGAGCGGGAGACGTCATTTGATGATTTCCCACCCAAAAAAAAGGGGGTGTGTTACTTTATAATGTTCCAAATCGGTCGCCAGCTTTTTGATAAATAATAGGTCTTAATACCTATTATTTATCAAAGAGCTGGCGACCGATTTATAAACGCCAAACAGTAGATTATGTAAGGTGAGAAGAGCGAGCGAAGCTAACTAAATAATTTTAATACCTCATTCCGGATAGGTAAGGATTAGATCAACAGAAATAGGAGTTACATTGTCGATTTATGAAGGAAATGCCAAGCAACTATGAAAATGTAGAATACAAGAGCGAGCGAAGCGAGCTCAAACATTTTGCACACTCTCGGATAAGTAAGATTTTCTTTAATCATTCCAAAAGAACTAAGAATGACTTGCTTTATCGACTTATGAAGAAAAGCTCAAGAATCATGCAAGACAAGCGGGAGAAGCGAGCCTCAAAATTGGTAAAATTGCCTCAAATTTAGCACTTACCGCGCCCCGCCTTTTTTTGACCGTTATACAGAAAGAGAACTGACAGAAAAGCTTAAAGTCGCTATATAACGGCCATATAATAAAATCTGGCCTTAATCCGAGCGTAGTGGTGCCCAAATTCCCGAGTTTGCTTCGCTCGCTCTTGCATCTTATATCCTCTATTTTAATAACAGGCTTTTTTTCTTCTTTTTTTTTGTACTTTTCGGGGCTCATGTACCTACAGTTTTTAGTTAATAAGACACGCAAATCATTCAGGCTCTCGGCAGCTTAAATCATATAGCCGGGGGGGGGGGGGGGGGGTCATTACCCCCGTGACCCCACCTGCTTGACATCATAGACATGGAGATAAGTGTAAGGAGAACAGTGTGGCCTTTGTCCTGGATTCCTAGAGTATGAGAACACAAAGGTTGATCGATATAATTAGCTGATGAGAGTACTAAGTCGCCATTCTACGGGCGGATATGAGTTATTTCAGTAGCACGCGACACTAATGCAAATTTACTCGTGTATTGGTGATAGTGCCCAAGGCAAACCATAAAGCCAGATTTAAAGAAGCAACAATATAAGTTGCATGCAACGCGATGCAACTCATTAATTGCTGCTTCAATTTAATTGTATGCCACAAGTAAGAAACTTGCAAACTACATGGCGTATCAAGTGAAGAGTTTATCTTTATTTTCCAAAATTTTCCTTCCACTTCCTTATCAGTGTAGAAGAATATTTAAGACCAACCAAAATTTACAACCATAATATTTTTTTGTTAGTTGTTTGATAAGTTTTATTGTACGAGTAAGCGTACTTTGTTTCAAAAGAACAGCATGGAAACAGTATAATAATGATAACTTTAAAAACTACAGGAGTCCGTTATCTGCCTTCTGGCTTTAGATAACATTCTAATACATTTGATAACATTCTAATACATGTAGGTATATCGGCTTATTAATACACTGAAGTTGTTCAAATGAGTATTAATATAGTTGATAAGGCAAAAATAAAATATAATTTGAGCACGAAATCACGTCAAGATCTCAATTATCGATAAATTGACAATTATGGATAAGAGTCGATTGGTAATCTCACGTTGCTTTCTCCAAGCATCGATACAACCGACTTGAATCAAAATAACCTATTTATGTGACAAACTGGATATCACACTAATATTATAAAGGCGAAAGTTTGTGAGTGTGTATGTTTGTCTCTTATTCACGCTAAAACTACTGAACGGATTTTGATAAAATTTGGCACACAGATAGTTTATAACCTGGATTAACACATAAGATACTTTTTATCCCGGTATTCCCACGGAATCGAAACTTATGCGGGTGAAACCACGGGGCGCAGCTAGTATTATAATAAACAAGAGCTCGAGGCTGAGTAATAACAGCCGCACGGGTCGATCCATCAGGCTACTCTACGCTTTCCTGGGTTGGTCTGTGGATGGGTTTCATGTTATCTTTACATACCGAGACTCCTCCGTGCCTCGGAAAGCACGTTAAGCCGTTGGTCCCGGCTGTCATTCGTGGATCTTTGACAGTCGTTACGGGTCGTCAGAAGCCCGAAAGTCTTACCAAGGGGTATCGTATTACCCAGTTACTGGGTTGTAGAGGTCTGATAGGCAGTCGCTCCATGTAAAATACTGTTATTCAGCTGCATTTGGTAAGACTGGAAGCCGACCAACATAGTTGGGAAAAGGCTAGGCAGATGTGAATGACCACCACAAATGGTGTTATTTGGTGACGATACTTCCCTAATTTTTTTAAGATGAATAGACGTGCATCAAATCTTGACGATGTAAATAACGCCCTACTTCAAGTCCAAAATTGGTTTACTGCTAATAATTTAGTATTAAATGTTTCCTGGGGATCACGCTCGATTCAAGGCTGCAATGGGGTCCTCATTTAACATCTCTCGCAGGACGGTTAAGTTCAGCAGCATATGCTGTAAGAAAAATCCGTCTATTTACTGATATAGATACCGCAAGGCTAGTCTATTTCAGTTACTTTCATAGTATCATGTCCTACGGTATTTTACTATGGGGACGGGCTGCAGATATCGACTCTATTTTTATTCTGCAGAAAAGAGCCATTAGAGCAATATATTGCCTCCGTAGGCGCGATTCTCTAAAGAACTGTTTAAAAATATTAACATCATGACGGTACCTTGTCAATATATCTATGAAAACATCATGTACGTCAAGAAAAAAACTTAATCTTTTCAGTAAAAGAGGTGAAAGACACAATTATAGTACTAGAAATAGGGACAAATTAGTTTGACCGGGTTTCAGACTGGCTAATCCTTCATGGGGTACTGTTTAAAATGTTATAATAAAATACCTCCCCATATACTACAACTAAATGAAACTAAATTTAAGCACACTATACTGCCAGGCATATTATAAGCTGGGGGATTATATCGCTGATAAAAATGCTTGGCTTAACGCTGGTCCAGCTCCCCAAGGGCGCATAAACTAATTGATTCATCATCTTCCTGCCCTTATCCCATGTTACTTGGGGTCGGCGCAACACGTTTTCTTCTTCCATTCTCCCCTGTCAACCGTCACGCAATCATCTACACCTTTTTCCTTCATATCACTCCTCACACAATCCATCCATCGTTTCTTTGGTCTTCCTCTCCCTCTCCATCCTTCAACATTTATATTCATCACTCTTTTAGTCACATGCGATTCTTCCCTCCTCATCACATGCCCATACCAAGACAGTCGATTGCCTTTCAACTTTTCTGTAAGTGGCGCAACTTTCAGACTTCCTCTAATATACTCATTCCTTATTTTATCCATTCTTGTCACACCACACATCCACCTCAACATTCTCATCTCCGCTACATGCAATCTTTTTTCGTCCATCTTCTTCACAGCCCAGCATTCCGATCCATACAATACGACAGGTCTAATCACGGACTTGTATATTTTCCCCTTTAACTTGAGGGGCATCCGTGGGTCGCAAGTTGTTCCAGTGACCTGTCGCCATTTCATCCATCCTGAGTTGATCCGGTGCGTTATGTCACGGTCTACCTCACCATCCCCTTGGACAAGCGACCCGAGGTACCGGAAATCGGAACAGATAGGTATGGGCGTTCCGGCAAGAGTTATTTGCGTAGGACTGGAGAGACCGCCGAAATCACAGAATAAGTATTCTGTTTTGGTCCTACTTAGTTTCAGGCCAACATTCTCCAGTCTTTGCCACCACATCTCCAATCTGCTCTGGACCTCTAGGCCACTCTCGGCAACCAAAACAATGTCGTCGGCAAACAGCATACACCAGGGAGCCTCTTCCAGGATGTCCGACGTAAGTGCGTCCATTATCACCAGGAAGAGGTACGGGCTTAGAGCCGACCCTTGGTGCAAGCCAACAGCCACATTGAAGCTGCCGGTAGTGCCCGCTGTAGACCGGACTTGGGTACTACATCGACTGTACATCGCTCGAACCAGCTGTACGTACTTCCCAGGCATACCTTTCTCTTTCAGGGCCCACCACAAAACCTCACGTGGTACCCGGTCGTATGCCTTTTCGAGGTCGATGAACACCATGTGCAAGTTTTTGTGCGCACTTCTGTATTTCTCGCACAGTTGGCGGATGGCAAAAATGGCGTCCGTTGTTCCCCGACCAGGCATAAAACCGAATTGATTTCGTGAAATTTCACTCTCTTCTCGCAGCCGTCTTTCAATAACTTTCTCCCAAAATTTCATACTATGTGCCATTAGCTTTATTCCTCTATAGTTATTGCACTCCAGCACATCACCTTTGTTTTTAAAGATGGGCACCAGTGAACTGTTGCACCATTCGTCCGGTATGGCTTCTTCCAGCAACAACTTATTGAAGAATAAAGCTAACCACGTCCATCCATCCACCCGTAATAACTTCCAAACTTCAACTGGTATACCGTCAGGTCCTAATGCTTTACCATTCTTCATGCCATTTACTGCTATTCTCACTTCATCCATACTAACCATTCTCACTAGACCCTCATTCACTGGTTTACTGTCCAGCACTCCATTCCAGTCATTCTCTTCATTCATCAGTCTTTCGAAGTACCCCTTCCACCTATCCTTTATTTTCTCATCATCCGACAGAACCATTCCATCTTCATCTTTTACGCATTTTATCTGGCATACATCCCTCGACTTTCTTTCTCTAGCTCTAGCAAGCCGATATAGGTCTTTTTGGCCTGCTGGACTATCGAGTGCTTCATAAAGCTTATCCTGGGCTTTTGGCATAAACTAATTGATTAGCATTCGAAAATATTGTTGGAGCTGCTGAAGATTGCAAAAACTATCTTTGAATTGTAAACTTCAATCTCTTTTTTATTGTATAATTGCATAGCATATGTGTGAGCACTGTGACCATGTACCTTCTATAAAGCTACCATTTACTGGGTACGTCTGTCATTGACTTGATATGCCCTGGCGGCTAAGAGTATGTCATGCTCACTCAAATGTCTCGCTGGTGGTGGCGTGTGTGTTGGATTGTTGAGTTTCCTTCAAAATGGTTGAGCTAAACGGTGCTGATCTATGCGTCATGTTCGTGAACGGGCGCCATCAGTAGGGACTGGTCACCTCTTAACTGCCACGGCTTATTTTAATTTTTGAATTGTTTTTATCTTTTTATTACGGACGCTTTTTACGTGCACGTTTTTCTGCATTGCTCTCACATGTATAATTTCAACATGAATGATGTAAACAATATTTTTTACGTAATTTTTTTTTTTAAGAGTGTCCGTGGTGTTTCTTGCCCGTTCTTCTCCATAGGAACCTACGCTTTGGAATGGGCAACTAGCTTCATATTTCTGACTGACTGACCCCTTGACAATTCAAAAGTGCCTGTAAAAATGGTTTAATTGAAATAAATGCTTTGAGTTTGAGTTTGAATGATACGGGTGATTTTCTCAAGCGTAATTTTTAGGCGGCGCGAGCGGCGTGGCTGAATATCATATCTTGAACCACGTTAGGTTTATTTTTTTTTAAAGAAAGTAGACACGGTACATATATTGATCAGGCCGTAAATATTTTAGCAGAAAACGTCTCAGTAGTAAGAAAATCTATTTATCAATACTTATTCTAAGTTTGGTGGCGCGTCCACAATCTGTTTTTCTGGAATTTTGCCCTGTTTAAACGAAACTACACTATACTGTTTGCGGTGTAGCTTGGTGACCCGCACCAAGCTACACCGCAAACAGTATAGTGTAGTAGACAGGTGACAGAAATGGTTTTATTTAATTTACTACAGTTATTATTGAGTCCGTATTATAAACTTTATTTCTCACCAAAATATACATATGTACATTACAGACAATTGTACACAATTCAGGTAAGTATATATTGTGGGAGACTGGTGCCTAAGCTAGGCTCGTGGCCTGTGTTTCAGGACACCAGGATCCCACCCATTTACATTTTCGTTTTATAAATTATGTACTAAGCGCGCCGAAATAATATAGTAAGGAATCATTAATGTCTAGGTTAGTATGCGAGACGAATGTTAGTAGATGTGTAGTATGGGTGATTGTGTGGGAGTGTGAGTGTGTGGGTGATGTGAGAGAGTGTGTGATGGTGTGTTTAGGACATTATAAGGATGTTTTCAGTATCAATATAGTTTAATTGTAGTAGCCAGTCAGTTAGCCTCTTTTTGCATAATATATTCTTTGTGAGACTAAAGATGTGTAACACCTTATGAGTTTTATTATATAAGTAACCGCCTAGATAGCAAGAGAAACGCCTTGAAAAAATAGTTTTGTGACGTAGATGATGGCGCTCCACTGGGTCATATCGTATTTTCCCCCTGGACAGCGTTGCGAGCTGTTTCAGCAGAATGTGCAATATAAACAGTTGACGCACTGTCAGGACTTTATTTTCTTTGTAGGTATAGCTGTTCAGTGGGGTAGCGATACGGTCGAAAAGATGACACTTTCAGTATAGCTCTTTGGGTTCTTTCAATTTCTATTAGGGTAGTTTTTGGAGCTCCACCCCAAGAGGTGATACAGTAGCATATTATAGATTGAGCAAGGGTATACAAAGGTGTACACTGATTTCATAATATTTTTATCGACTACAAGTCTCAGCGTTTTGAACACATATATAAGTTTCCTTAATCTGTTACTAAGAGTGGTTATGTGGTCTTGAAATCTTAGATTTTTGTCGATTGTTATTCCCAGGTATTTTACATTCTCAACCTTGGTGAGTGGTTCGCAGTTACAACTACGGGTGAGTGGGTTTGTGCAAGAGTGAGCTACAATAGTATTAGACAATGTTTGGGAGGTGCCATTGTTTTTCATTGAAAATGTTATGCAATTGGTTTTGGTTGTATTAAGGGTCAACAGATTGTCACGTAACCAGTTGGATACCGTATTAAAGCCTAGTTGTGCACGCTCATAGACATCTTCCCACGAGCTCGCGCTGAACAAGAAGGCAGTGTCATCAGCAAAGCTAATAATTTTGCCATTAGGGATAGTGAGCATACCCAGATCGTTGATATAAATGACGAATAGTGAAGTCCGAGGACACTACCTTGGGGCGTACCGTAGTTGATTGTTTGTTCCTCACTGATGTATTCATCTATCTTTACTCTCTGGGTACGCTCAGTCAGGTAGTTTTTAAAGAGGTCAAAGGTCTTTAAATGATGCAAATATGATTATTATGTTATTAGTAAAAAAAAAACATAAACAAGATTCTAATTTTGGTGGTTTTGGTGGTATTTTACTAGTCACATTATACCAACATTTGTTTTTAGAGGCACATACCTCATAGAAAAACGAAAAAAGAACCGATAACATGTTAGAATAAAGTGAGCAAAAATATTTTTTTTTTGTAATTTAGTTTGTTGATCGGATATAAAATAGTAGATTGTTTGCCTAAATAGTAGATTGTTTGCCTAGGGAGCAAACAACTATTTTTAAGGCGAGAGTGTTTCTTGAATCCTGAGCGCAGCGAGAGATTCAAAGTCTGCTGCAAGATATCAGTCAATTAAACTGTATAATAAACTACCTGTACAATTAAAGTCCATTTATGTATAATATAAATCAGTTTATGAACCAACTAAAGTCATTTCTGATGGAAAAGTGTTATTTACACATGATGAGTTTCTCTGGTAGGGACTGTGTCTGGGGAATAGTCATGACGACTGTAAACCTATTTAAATTTTTTTTTTTTTGACCATAGATGTAATTTTTTGACCATTGTATCGGTGTAAATTAATTTACCCAATTTTTTTTTTCTTTTTTTTTCTTTTCTTGACATTTTCAGTGCTAAAGTACCTAAATATTGTTTTTTTTTTTGATAAATTTCAGGACCATTAATTTGCAATTTTGAATAATTTATAGAATGTATTTTATAAAAAAATATGTACCTACGAGTATGTTCATTTTAGTTTATAATTAATTACATTTCGATACAATGTAGAAATTGATAATGAAATAAACCTATTAATTCCGGGGTTCCGGAATCTTAAACGAAACGTAACGTGTTTCCAAATATGTGAAGGTTAGGTTAGTTGTTTACTATAGTGAAGAAACAGCCTTAGCCAAAGTTATTCTTTACTAGGTCACAGTTACAGAGGTCTGTACCCCGAATTACGTAATACACGATCAATCGGAATTTGAATCTGTTTGAAACAAATTGCTAATCCATTGCTTCATAAGTTCGAAAAAAAATCTGCTCAACAGTGTAAATAACGCAATGAATGTTGTTGAACTGTCAAAATGAAACAAATTTATCGTTATCGTTTACGAAAATGTGTTGCGTAATGGGGAGGGACGGGCAAAGCTAATTACAGATGTCACCACCGTAACTGGTGCTTGTCATTAATGTTTTAATTGGCGGTTAGAAACTTTACTGCAAAAACAAACGCCAAAAAATGTATTCCATAATCCCCGTAGCTGATTTAAAAATGCTTGTATATCTAGGAAAAAGCGGACCTTGTTGCAAATTAAGTAAAAGTAGGATTTAGTTTCGTCACCATTTTTTTGTTAACATTATTTAAATTCCAATTTTATCTTATTACACTACTGACTGACTAGAATCATACGATAAAAACTTTGGTATACATAATGAAGGGACTGCCGAATACCTGGAGATTGAAGACTAAATATATATTTGACAATTCTGACAGTACAATCACCAGTGATTATACACCACCTACCGGGATAAAAAGTCAGCGTGTCTCCTCATTCGATAGCTGGTTTAGATGTTGTTACGCCATGAACACGTGTCTTTTTACTGGATGATTCGTAGTGCCAGATTCACAGTAATAAAATCAGATCAGAAAATTTTGGGGTTACTTACAAAAGACTAGAAGTGCGAAGGCGTAGAAGGTGACCATGCAGGCAGCGCTGAGTGACACCCCGGCTACATTGGCGCCGACCACGGAGCCTAACCGGCCGAACATCAGAACTGCACCCACAGCTGTGCCCCTGGGGAAGTAAGATTGAATTAGACTACTGTCGTTGAAGACTACATGATTTGCTCGATTTTTGTGTTATTGTCGCTTGATAGGCTGTGTTTTGGCGATCAATAAGATCTGTCAGCTTCTTACAGGTTTACGATGAAAAATACGAAGTTGATGGTCTCGATACTTATAAAACTCGATTTTTTTTGATGACACTTGCCGATCGGCAAAATTTGTAGTATAAAAGAGTTTAGGCTTTTATTTTAAAATTTTCGACTCTACCCATTTTCATAGAGCTCATACGCCATGCCGCCATACATATTAGAAGTGAACCCTCCGGGAGGGTTGCATTACGTTTGCGCTAAAGTTAACCATCGCGGAAGGTCAACGGCATTAGATTTAAAATCGTGTTATAAAACACTGTAAAACAAAGTAAAATTGTGTTTTCAGGGGGTCTTGTACGTAGTACCTTTTAATTTTTTTGTGAATATTTGATACCGAGAACAAAAAAAAAAAATACAAATGATTGGATTTTAAAACCAACTACTAATTAATGTTGTTCAAATATACATCATATTTTAGTTTTACAGTTATAATGCTGTATTCGCTTAGAAAAACGTATATTTAAAATACGCCCTCCGCTACGTTCTGGCGATTTAAAATTTGCGCTCGTTGCAATGACGTACACTCTATAAATTCGCATTCCACGCGAATAAAATTCGCTATGCGGTTATTGCGATTTATGTTGCAATGTCATTTTTTTTAATGGACGCGAATGATTTAGCAATAATTATTAATCCAACATAAATTTCGACAATAATGTTAGTTGTCTTCAACATATAATTATCTTGGTAAGTCCCAAACATCAATAAAGATTACCAATAGATTTACCTATGACAAAAATGCTTATATCATAATCTTTGTCGCTATTTCGTTGTTATTCGGCACTCCAGTATCTTTATGGATATATTACTTCGGATTATATTATAAAACATTATGCACTGTTATATCTATGTAACGGTTGAATAGAGCAAAATATTTGTTTTTGTTTATAGCAGTAGCTTTATGTTGTAAATTTTCATAGCATCGCGAGAGTTGGAAAACCCAATGGCGTCTGTGTAGTCTGGGAAAACTAAGGGAAGTAGAAAGTAGCTCGGTACGATTTGTCTCAGTCTCCAGCAGCCTATGAATAAACTCATACCTTGCACAGCCTGTCCAATATCCATAAACATAAATAGGTACCTACTTTGATTATTTTGTGTTTGTTACGATATAAATTCGAAGGTCTAACGATCCATAAAAGTGGCTGATTTAGTAAATAGTACATACCTGTCTACTTACATAACAGTTTACCATCCTTGGTGCTAGCCTTTTCTAAAGGTAAGATCAGCTTCCAATTCAAAAATATGTTCCAAACTCAGTAGGTAGGTAATTATTTTTGATGCTCAACTGCTTCTCCTATTTTAAATGTTGCTTATGACCAAGTGCAGACTGCGATAAGCCGAATAAGTAGAATATTTACCTCAAAGACGTGGGGAACAGATGCACGACGTATGCTGTGAGAGGGCCGATGCCCAGTGCCGAGAGCTGGAGGGATGACATCGCTATTCCTGCTAAGATCCTGTAAACGAAGGTATTATAAATGATTATTTTTATTTATTTTATTTATTTATTAGGCACTTCAACGACTTACTCACTAAAACATACATAGACAAAAATCACTTAAAGTTTTAGGTATAGTGAATACGTCACTTAAAGAAGTGCACAGCACTAGCATGGAACGTAATGACTATAGGACGCATGTGATACCGTTAGTTTAGTTGGTTGCAAGTTGCATAATAAAGCAATAATAATCGTTCACAAGTACAAACGATAGGAAGCATTTAATTAACAAAACAATTTAACAAAATACAAAACAAAATAAGATAAAACTGAAAAAGAAGTAAATGGAAGTGGATACAATTTTAATATGTTAAAAGATAATTAGGCGGCTCGTGTTGCACAGAGGTCTTGAGACTCTGAGCTGGTTAAAAGTCTCGTACGAAATTGACGGAAAGGGTTAGAGTAGATGTCGATGCTATTGGTTCGTGTAGCGAATTTATTATATCACTGAAAGCCCACACATTAGTTATATGTATAGATATGTTTACTCCATATACAAAACGTTGTGTGCTCATCGGTTTTAAATTTCATTCTGTTTCAAGTCTCGTTCTTTGCCTACATAATTAGATTTGCTTCCAAGACTGTTGAGCAGCGACCTTTGGACTTCTTATCAATCAAAAAAATTGATCTTGACTCGCGCAATAAAGCAGTAAAAAAAAGAATACACTATCAGGCAGATTTAGTTACCGTTTCGTCCTTTGAGATCTATTTCTGCTATGAGACATGGACTTTAAGCCCACTTATTTTTTATTATAGTATTTCTTTACTGATTACTTATCCGTAGTAATTAATATAATGTCACAACGCATGATGTGCCTATCTAATAGTGAGATAGTGCCTATGAGCCAACATAAGACAGTCGACCACTACAAGCGTGTGCATGGCATCGAGTTTAGAAATGTTCCTTCGAAGACTCACTTTCCATACCAATCTCAAGCCTCGGTTATATTTAATTTTTAATTTATGTTATAAGTATTTTGAGCCGACCTTCTTAGTTTTCATTTTAGTGTTTATCAGCGGAAACTTGTAAAAGGCTTGCAAATTCATATTTTTTTAAGAACACTTAAGTGTAAGTTTCCTGAATAGAATAAAATAAAATAATGTACCTGTTAGTAGAAAGTCCAGCAATAAGACAGCCGATTCCAACGACGATGAACATGGAGACCAGCAGAGTCTTCTTGGAGAGCGGGCTCATGCTGCCAGCCGTAACCAGCACACCGTACACAATGGTCGTCACTACCATAATGTAGAACGTGTGGTAGGAGATTGAGTCTAGGCATTTGCCCGTTGATGTCTGGAAGAGAGGAGATTTATAAAGAGGATCTCCATAGACTATGATTTTGTAGTGCCAGATTCACATTTGACAGTGAGTAAGTACAGTGGTGTAAACCGATCGGACAGTAGCGAGTCAACTTGGCTAGCAAGCTGCCTTGCATGTGGATCCAAATAGAATCGCTTTCTATTTTTTGGGCAAGTGACACCCCTCGCGCGCCCGTTCTGTCCCCCGCGCGATATTTGACTCGCCACTTGGCGTAGTGTAAACAGTCAAATTTAGTCCAGTGTTTTAGTGGGACATCGTCGCGAAAACTGCTACATGGTCATTCAAAAGAGCAATACCTACATGTCAAAATGTAACAAAAAAACAACCGACGACAAATTACTAGGCAGGGGTGTCTAGAATACGAGTAATGTGCTGAATTCATAGTAGGAACAGTGTCCATCCTTTACACCATGCCATGCGATGCAATTGCGATAATCGCTCCATCCAGCACGCGTAGCATTACACCCATAGAAACGGGTTTTCTACGGGCTTTGTCAACAGAAGAATAGACAAAATGACAGATTATGAATAGACTAAGATTATAATTCTGTCATTTTGTCTATTCTTCTGTCGACAAAGCCCGTTTCTACTGTGGTCATACTAAGCGTGCGGGTGTCTCAAATGCCGTGACGGGCAACGGAACTCCAGCAAGAATCTGAAGGACTACAATAACGGGGTTATATCAGAACTTGAAACTTTTTGAAACGAAGTTCTATAACATGGCTTGCGGTAGGACTTGACTGGTTGAAATCGTCACGTAACGAAAAATCGTTATGCCCGAAAAAGTCAGTTTCAAGGACTCAAGCTTCAAGTGTCAAATGCTTTTCAAATGATTTTGTTTTTGTTTTTTAATACAGAGCCATCTAGTATTAGTCCTTAGCTTCAAAAAACTTATACTAGATGTCTCTGTATTACATAACATAACAAACATAACATTACGCCTTGTTTCTCCGAAGGGTTCGGCAGAGGTGTACCTGTAATACACCCACATTTCACCAGTTATGTTTTTTTAAGTCCCATATGTAATAGGGGGCGAGCCTATTGCCATCAACCGGGCACAACTCCAGACTACGGGCTACTACTGGGAAATTCCTGTTGGAAAAACCCAATAATACTTTGCCCGACTTAGGAATCGAACCCAGGACCTCATGCTCAGCAGTAGCGCTTGCGACCACTAGACCAACGAGGCAGTCCTGCTCTGTCCTATACAGCGAAAGGAGCAACCGTGATGTAATTTTATCATTTCTCAATACAAAAATTGACAATCTCTCGCTAGCCAGTCTCCTGGGATATTATCGCTTCTATAAGATATTAGGTATCTTAATACTTAAACTTACAGAGTTATCCGATTGACTTATAAGTTCGCAGACAGTGCCGCTGGTCTCTTCACTGCTCATCACCTTGTTGATTGTGTCTGGAGCGAAGAGGAACAGGCCGTTCAAGCTGAAAAAAATATTTCATTAGTATTTATACAGTGATGATGATGAACCAAACAAAATTAATTCTGGTAACAACGACAATTAACTCATTCATCCCTACATTCACTACCAAAAGCTAATGCTACGAGTACCTGTAGTATAGGTTCACGCCACCCAAAGCCCAGAGGCTAGAAACAAATGCTAGTTCTCGCATACCAATCCTATCATTTTATGATCTAGATAGGTACGCTCTTGTGTATAAAAATGGAGTTTACTTTGCGGTTGGAGACATAAAAAATATCTTACAAAGAGAACAGTCCAAACATGAGGAAGCCAGTGAGCGCGAACCACTTGAGGTGCGGCGGCCGCAGCAGCGCGAAAGCCGACTCGGACTTCGACTTCGGCGCCAGCGCAACGCCCGACCCGCGCTGTTCAGAGTCGTTGAGGTCACACGGGGTCTTTAGAGATTTAACCTGCAACATAATTGTTGAATGATTTTAAATAGAACTGTAGTAGTTTTGGCTTTTGATTTGTGATTTAAAATTATTCGAAGTTCTGATTAAATCGCACCGGATAATGTTGTACCGTCTAAACAGTGCTTACATGATGCTAGTCATTTATAGCTTATATTTTATGATATGCCATGATATGTAAATGGGTTTATATACTTACGCAAAAGCTATCTTCATGCAACCCACTATTAACAGCATAGATCTTCCTAACGATCGCCAGAGCTTCCTTATCCTTGCCTCTGGTCATGAGGAATTTAGGGCTCTCGTCAGCGGCTATCAGAGCCAACGCGGCCAGGATAAGTGGCAGGGCATACACGGCGGTTAGCAATCGCCAGGGTCGCAGGTCTATGGCTCCGAACTGGTACTGCCAGTCGAAGGAGAGGATGAGCCAGGCGAGGCCTGGAAATTAATAAAGATTTGTGATAACTCTTCTTTAGAGCCACTACCCACTTTTATTATTTTTATGTGCTAGCACTATTGTTACCTATAGCGCTTAAGATGTATTTATGTGATGTATGTTTCAGAAGAAAATTGGAACATGGCAACGATATTCCCATTTACACTGAACAGTTTACACATACAAAAGTCTGTTAAATAGATACGAGGGTGAATCAAAAAGTTCTTAGAATTGCATATAATTATATAAAACCTTTTTGGGAGAAGTTCGATATTCAAATTAAAGACTGTCAATCACACAATATTTATGCAAACTGTCAGTTGTTTTTGTTAGTTCGTTCGCACGTAATAAATTGTTTTGTGCAACGATTTGCTAAAAATCCAAAATTATGGTGATAGTTAACAGTGAGTTACGTGCGGTGATAAAATATCTCAGTTTGAAAAAAATGTCTACGAAGGAATTTTTTTCGGACATTCTGCAGACATTAGGGGATGATGCTGTACCCTATTCTATTGTTGCGTACTAGGGTGGCTGAATTTAAAAGAGGTAGATCAAGCTGTATAATGACCCGCGTTCTGGGCGGCCTTCAGCCTCCGTTACGGAAGAAAATGTCAAAAAGGTTGAGAATCTGGTTTTGGAAGACAGAAGAATAACTATAAAACATGTAGCTGAGATCCTAAAGATATCATTTGGTAGCGTTCAATTCATTTTAATTGATTCAATGGGGTTCAAAAAAGTATCGGCAAGATGGGTGTCACGAAAATCACGTTAACCGACGAAAACAAAAAGCGACGTTTGGAAATTTCTAAGCGTAATCTCAAAATGTTTAGCCAGTTAGTTTTCCAGCGTGATTCGGATAATTTTTGCCGTCGCCTTGTCACCATGGATGGAACGTGGGTCCACCATATCGATCCTGAAACTAAGAGACAAAGCATGTCTTGAAAACGACTATCCTCTCCATCCATTAAGAAATTTCGAGTTGCTCCTACCGCTGGCAAAGTTATGGCCTCAGTGTTCTGGGATAGTGCAGGAATCCTTTTTATTGATTACATGTCAAAAGGCCAGACGATTACTGGACCCTATTATGCAAATTTAATCCCGAAAGTGCGTGAAGCGATTAAAGAAACACGTCGTGGAAAACTATCGTTGGGCGTATTGTTTCTTCAAGATAACGCTCCTTCTCATCGATCGGAAGTTGCGTTCAACGCAATCCGCAGTGCTGGCTTAAATCTCCTTGACCACCCACAATATTCTCCGGACTTAGCCCCAAGTGATTTTCACTTATTCCCAAAATTTACGATAATGACGTGGTTAATGGCTGCCGTAGAGGAGTTTTTCGAGAGTCAAGAAAAAACATTTTTTTCACAAGGAATAAGAAAGTTAGAAACGCGTTATTGTAAATGCAGCATTGGAGGGAGATTATGTAGAAAAATAAAATATTTTAGTTTAAATCTTTACATTTTTTATATTGATTCCAAGATTTTTTGATTTACCCTCGTACATTCAGCAACTAAAGTTAGACCCGATTTCACCAAACAATTCTTAACGAGCCATCAGCAAATGCTCTGTTAAAATTGACGTAGACGTCAAAAAGTTTTACGTTCTATGGAGGGATCTTAACAAGGCGTTGCTAAATCAAACATCTAGCAGATATTATCTATTATCGAGTGAACAAAAACGACCGGTCTGACTTTTCATTCACTCTCGTTTTTATGCAACTAAATTAAAATGTCATGGCGTCTAAGCAAAACGTTCTATAAACAGTGTAATTCTCTATTAGTCGTTTTATACGTCAAATTCGTAAAAATGTTTTCAAATGATTTTGTTTTGTGGAATTTTTTGCTGGCTGAGCTTGCTAACAATGAAACTAAGATATCATTGTAACACAGTGGTTTAATAAAGTACATTTTATTATAACACAAATTAACTTCATTTGTAAAACACAGGATGACAGAAACAACCGTTGCTAGGCAACAACTAAAGAAGACTACTCTTAATTCATAGTGCAATATATATAACCTTTATGGTACTTACAACAATTTTTGATTCTTCTAAATTGTAATTTTTACTTATTTTGTGTGTTAAAATGTCGAAAAAAAGGCGCCGACCCAATTTCAGCGCTTTTGAAAAAGAAATTTGAATAGGACTCATTACAAAACATAATAATGTAGTGGAAAACAAAAAAACAGATGCAGTGACGATTGCTCATAAAAATTAGGGTTGGAAGGTGCTCTCTGTGATGATGGGGCGGTCCTATTACTAGTGGGAACCACTGTGAGCTTTTACACTACGTTAGGTAACAAACATTTCTAATAATATTAAACATCATGGGTGGGTACCTACTTACGTAAGAAGTTGTAAGTCGAATCATAGGCATATTTTTATTACAATTCACATACCTAATAAGGCAATTTTAAGGTAGGTAGGTACTAACCGATTTGATGGATATTGAAGTTTATCTTCAATCATTTGCAAGACCTCTATATGTACAAGATTCTTTCGATAAAAGAAACCTTGTCCTGAAATCTAGATCGTCATATTCTTCAAAATATAAGTCACGTCGATCTTTGTATGTTTTAGGACGTTGAACTTTATTGTAAATTTTCTACAATATCATCATTTCCGTGTTCAAAAATAAAATTTTACGCTGCTTCCATTTTATTTGACCAACTGACAACCAATTGACAGCCGTTAAGCATTAACGGACCTTTGGAGCAGTGATTAAGTTTGACGCCTTGTTAAGAGGATTAACCATTCGTTAGTACTTGATTAAACACTCACTACGCTTAACGGGCCGTTGTCTATTTAACGGGGCGTTAAAACTAACTAACAGTGTATGGTGAAACTATAATCTAAACACAATAATTTTATATAATATTCTCTAAAATTGACACAAAATTATTTGATGCATTTTTTTTCAGCATTTCATGTTAAGATTTCAAAACGCCAAAAGATATAAACAAGACATCACAGACAGACAAATAAAAAATCCGGAATTACACGTAATCCGTTCGATTTATGTAACACGACTTTTTTTTTTTTTTTTTTTTTTTTGTATGTTTGACACGATTACTCCGCCAATTAAGAATTGATTTGGATGATTATTTATTGTTTGTTTTGTTTCTTCAGAGGTATAAATTTTATTAACTTTGCTTGGGTAGTTTATGAGTTAGCTTCAACAGTACGTATTTTTCCAACTTAGTATGTGTGGATGATATGATAAGTTCTTGTCATTGTTTTTTACATATCAGGTAGTGGTATTCGAATTTATGTGGGGCAGGTACCACTACTAAAAAGAGAATAATAAAAAATTTACAAAAAAACCAACCCGACTTCCAAAAAAAACACTACAAAGTGAAAATTAACATTAATTTCGGTAGTCGGTGGTAATTTCTTATGATTGTTTTGCTAAAAAAATAAGATTTTCAAAACTAAAGAGTTAATCGACTTTCGTTGCTGACTGAAATGATCAATGTTAGTGTTTCTCACAACTTACCAGGACTTAAGAAAGTAAGTAGATTTATGAGCCCGTTGGTGATGAGCACTGCGAAGTCTCGGCGTCTGCGCGGGAGCATCTCTGAAATGTACGCGTAGCCTAGAGATGACGGGCTCGATAAACTGAAATAACAGAAAACTGGATTTATTTTCAACTTACGGTGCTTAGCCGAGCGTTGAGAATCCAACAAAGAGCAAACCAGGCAGCGCGTCGAAAAAAACACACTGTTCGATTTTGAACTCTTGGCGCTAAGCAAAGCGTTGAATATTCAATGCGGAAAAAAAATCGCCACGGGCAATTATCGCCCGTGAACTTGGGCTAATGGGGAGTGAGCCTATTGCCATCAACCGGGCACAAATCCAGACCCCGTACTGCTACTGAGAAATTCTAGATGGAAATCTTTATAACCGATATATACAGGGTTACTGGTAACTCGACGTATTCCTTGCAGGACGTCGTAGTAGGGTTAAAATGCAACAAATTAAGCCACCAAATTTTCTTGAGCTAGTTACATTTTCAGTTTTTTTTATGAAAAATCCCAGATTAAATCATTTGGAGCCAATTTAAAAATGATTTACAGCGCGACTGTACTGAAATTTAAGCTAATATCGCAGTTGATGCCGTAGCAGATCTTTATTCATAATTAAAAGTTCAAAAATGCCAGAAACCTTGGCAAATATCACTAAACAAACATTTATTTTTTTGTTATTTTTGCTGTTACTTCATACAAAATGTTGTCTAGTGAAAAAAGAAATACTACGCCTGATGTACAAACTAGGAAAATATCCTTGTCTTATCAGCTATTTAGAAAGGTATGAAAGTTAATACAGAGATATGGACTACATTATGTGCGTCTCACTAAAAGGAAAATCTCGGAAAATCAAATAAAACAATTTCGTGAATATTAGCATTATTTTTAATCAATATCAGTTTAAAAACTTTAATTACACTTTCACACGTCTTGTTCGATGTGCTGCCCTCGGTTAGAACACATGTTCTTATTCGCTTCCTCACTTCGGTTTTTGTGATTCTTGATGTGATTGTTGCCCTCATCTGGTCCGCCGCATCTGTTTTTCCCTTAGTTCTTCAATTGAATTTACTGGGGTCACATAAACTAGGTCTTTCATATGACCCCAGACGTAAAAGTCTAGCGGCGTAAGATCAGGGTTTCGTGCAGGCCACGGAATCGGCCCACCGCGCCCTATCCATCGGTTTGGATAGGTTTCATCCAGCAATTGTCGAATTGTGATTCGGAAGTGGGCTGGACATACGTCATGTTGATAGATCATGGTTGCTCTTCTGTCTTCCGGTACATCCGTGAGCAGTGGTGTTAAATTATTTCTTAGGAAATCTTCATAAAGTTCCCCATTTAGTGTTCGGGGTAAATGTTACTAGCTCAAAAACTACTGAACTTCGGTAGAACATTTGGTGGCTTAATTTGTTGCATTTTAACCCTACTATGACGTCGTGCAAGGAATACGTCGAGTTACCAGTAACCATGTATACTTTACAGCCTTAGTCATCTAGCACTTAAAAAAAAAAGAATAAACAATATCGTTTCTTTCATTTCGCACTTTGCCCGATCTGGGAATCGGACCCAGAACTTCAAGCTCAGCGGTACAGCTTGCGTCGACTAGGCAAACGGGGTAGTCAAGTTTTAAATGTAGGCTTAGTGGACTGTAAATTTGTGGACCATAATTATTCTGTTAAGTACCTGGTACTTGAAAGAACTACACTGTCCTCCCATACCTAATAACACTGTTATTTGAAAATATTGTAAAAGTCAATTATTTTTAAAAGAGTAATCTTGAAGTTTCTTGCCGGCTCTTCTCCACCTTATTTCTACTCTACATAAACAACATTGTTAATGTAACCAATCATAAATGCTTTCTTTTTGCCGATGATATTTCCATAATTGTGACTACTGATAAAAAATATCAATCAATTACAGATCATGAAGCGGACATTTAATCTTAACAAATCAATATACTTATATACAATTTAATCAATCTTAAAATATTACATTTCATTTTAAAATGGACATTCCAAAAATTACACAAGTGGCACGAAATAAGTTTTTAGGAGTATCTAGTAATTAACGAACATTTAGACTGGAAAGCACAGGCTGATGCTGTATGTAATAAAATGAATAAATTTGTCTATGCTTTGAGACCAATAAATGCCCATGTAGGTTTATGTGAAATAAAATATTTTGAATTTTAATTTGATATACCCTGTGGAATATTAATAGCAAGAACACGCCAACCCGCTATAAGAAATAAAACTTCTATAAATTTATAAGTATAATCTTCGCCTTATAAATAGGCTAGTAGAGATGGAGGGAGACAGGGATTTTAATAAATACTTACAACAGCGAGCAAGCGAACTTGAAAATCGCGAAGGTAACCAGCGTAGGCATGAAGGCTGCCGTGAAGGCCATCACGCCGGATGCTGCGAGGGAGCCGAGCAGTACTGGCTTCCTGCCCAGAGAGTCTGACGCACGGCCCCAGAATGGGGCTGTTAGTATTATACCTGGAATAGTACGAGTATTGATTAGACGTAGATCTTGTGGTGGGAAATGCGACTACGGTTCTGTGTTCAAGTCCCGGGTCGGGTACTAGAGATGGTGGTGTAGTGTTAAGGTATGTGATAGTTTTGAAAACAGGCCGAGAGGAGTTGGTAGCCGCGCCACCTGTAGACACATGTAATACAACATTCCAATAATTATTCAGGCGACAATAACCGACTTTTAACGATTTTATACTGAAGATCACGTCTAAACGAGTAGTGTTAATGATTTGGATAAAATATATGTTAAATTAGAGCATATTTTTAATAATTAACCACTCAAGGTCACTGGCATTTAGTGGCGTCTTAAACCAGAACACAGCAATGATGCTTGTCTGAAAATGTGTATATAATAATGTGAATAGGTACTACTATGAGTACTACAGCTACGGTAGTATAGCAAAGAGTCATGTTGTGAAATATTGCTATGACAATTTACTTGCTTGGCTCAACGCTGGTCCAGCTCCACAAGGGCGCATAAACTAATTGATTAGCATTGGAAAATATTGTTGGAGCTGCTGAAGATTGAAAAACTATATTTACTTTGTATAAATTCAATCTCTTAGTATTATAATAATTGCATTGCACATATGTGAGCACTGTTTACCTACTTTAAATCTACCATTTACTGAGTACGTCTTTCATTGACTTGAATGTACCCTGGCGGCTGAGAGTATGTCATGCTCACTCAAATGTCTCGCTGGTGGTGGCGTGTGTGTTGGATCATTAAGTTCCGTTCAAAATGGTTGAGCTAAATGATGCTGATCCATGCGTCATGTTCGTGAACGGGCGCCGTCAGTGGGGACTGGTCATCTCTTAGCTGCCATGGCTTATTAAAGATAAAAGATAAAGATAAAGATAATTTATTTGTCAAACATGCGTTTACATAAACTGACTCATCAGACATGCAAGGTATTGAATTAATAGATGTTGTGTGCGTCCATGTTTTGCCAATAACGGCGTACAAATTTTGTAGGTATAGAAGATTACATTTAATTGCGTTTTACATAATTATTGTCATTCTAAATTTAATTACAAAATACAAAACAAATAAATAATAATTAATGTCAAGATATTATAGGTATATTATAGTCAAAATATATTAAATTATGTCCAGAATCTATGTATATTAACTATGTATATTAGACGTCGGAATAGAAAAGTCCTTTTCATTTAAAAAATCTATGACATTGTAATACACTTTACTAACTAAAAAATTCCTCATCTTATTTTTGAAAAGTGACAAGGGCAGTTCTTTCCAACTTTTAGGTAGCTTATTAAATATGTTAGGAGCCATACAGAAGACACTTTTGCGCATGAGGGTTGTTCTCGCAGTATGAGAGCATATCCTGCTATTGTCGCGCCTATTACGTGGGACTACTTCATCTAATCGTTTAAAACGGTGTGGATTTGTTTTGACAAAAACAGCTACTCCTAAAATGTACAGACATGGAAAAGTAAGTATTTTATATTTTTTAAAGTAAGGTACGCAACTATCAGTAGGTTTCATTTTAAATATTGCGCGAACACATCTCTTTTGAGCCTTGAACACCGTGTCTTTTTCTGTTGAGTTGCCCCAAAAAATAACACCATAGCGTAAATGAGATTCTGTTAAACCATAGTAAGCTTTAAGTAATGCCTCCACACTTATTATAGACGACAATGTGTGCAGGGCATAAGCAGATTTACTGATTATCTTGCACAAGATTTCGATGTGTGTTTTCCAATTCAGTTTTTTGTCAATGTGGAGCCCTAAAAATTTTGTTGTTTCTACCTCTTCTATAGGCTGGTCATCGTAGTGTATATTTAAGTTGCTCTTGCTATTGATCCGTTGACTAAAATGTATTAGTTTAGTTTTTGTCAGGTTAATTTTTAAGTTATTGTCATCTAGCCATTTTACCATTAGATTTATAGAAACATTTATGTCACTTTCATAAGTATCAACACTTTTACAAGGTATCGTTATGGTGCTATCATCTGCAAATAGTATATATTTTAATTATTTTTGTTTTTATATTTTTATTATGGTCGCTTTTAACGTGCACGATTTACTACATTGTTCTTACATGTATAATTTCAACATGAATGATGTAACCAATGTTTTGTAACAATATTCTAATTTAAAAGAGTGTCCATGGAGTTTCTTGCCCGTTCTTCTCCATAGGAACCTACTACGCTTTGGAATGGGCAACTAGCTTCATCTTTCTGACTGACCGACCCCTTGACAATTCAAAAGTACCTGTAATTGGTTTATTTGGAATAAATGATTTGAGTTTGAGTTTGAGTTTGACTGGATAATATAAAAAATATTTTGGAATCTAAAAAAACAAACTGACGCTTATCATCATCTGCTTAGCCTTCTCCCAACTATGTCGGGGTCAGATTCCAGTCCAACCGAACGCAGCTGTATTCCAGTCTTTTACATGGATCAGCTGCCCGTCTGACCTCCACAACCCAGTTACTGGGCAACACGATACCTCCTGGTAAGACTGGTTGTCAAACTTGCGTGCTCCAAGATCCACGAATGACAGCCGGGACCAACGGCTTAATCTGATCGATCGACCCGAGTGGCTGTTATAATGTAACAACAAGCTACTAAAAAAAAACTTACTCTGCTGTGCAGTAATGATGATAGATCTTAAGATATTTATAAAAGCATCATAGTTTTTTTGTTGGGTTACCTACCAATATTAGGCAAAGATGTGATAATCCCCTTCAAGTTATCAGGTATATCGAGGTCGCAGGCGGCGGCCGGCAGTACGAAAGCGATGCCGATCATCTCCAAGATGGCTGCCAGCAGTGTGGCCAGCATCAGGAGATTGTGCAGGACCTGGTACTTGCCGGTGCCTGTAAGAGTTTTAAGAGCAATGTAGCAAGATTTGTTGATAAGGTAAACTGTGTATTTTACTATTACAGAGATGTTATTCTTCAATCTACAATATCTATAATATCTATACTATAGTCTGAGCGCAAGTGCTAGTCACCACCTGAGGTATGTGAGCGGTGAGACGGGCGAGGGCGCCATTGACAAAATTGGCAGACTGAGTTAGCTTGGACTTTGTCTGCCTCCCCCGTCTCACCGCTCACATGCCTCAGGCGTTGACTAGCATTGGCGCTCAGACTATAATAATAAAACTGAAGAGTTTGTTTGAACGCACTAATCTCTGGAACATAAAAAATGTCAGAGAGAACGCTGAGCGACAACGAAGTAATAGTGCGGACGGGCGCGCGGGCGATGCGATGGAGTGGGTCGGGTAACAAGAAATTTTACGCTGTCGAAGTTGCGGACCGAAGCTAGTTAATTCATATTTACTACATCTATGTGTACTTAGCTATATATTTCTATCTTTCCCTGTATTTTTTTTTTTTTGGGTGGGAAATCATCAAGTGACTTCTCCCGCTCTGGGTGGAGCGGGAGGGCGTGTCAGACTCTTACTGACTAAAACCCACCCGTGCTCTTTCAGTTGCCTGTGCAATGCCAGGGGCCACGGTATCCCTTTCGGACTTTCCCGCAACCTCGGCAGGTATTGGTCCCATCAGACCGCTTCAATTGCTGATATATCTTTGAGGCGCGCGAGGAACATAACGTGCCGTCGATCCGGGCCTGGTCCTTACCCGACGGTGAGTTAAAAAAAACCCCAGCGCGCCTCTACTTCCATACTATCCATACTATAGATACACAAAACATAACATCACGCCTTGTCTCCCCGAAGGGTTGGGCTGAGGTGTACCTGTAGTAGGTACACCCACATTTCGACAGTTGTAATAGGGGGCGAGCCTATTGCCATCAACCGGGCACAAATCTAGACTCCGGGCTGCTACTGAGATATTCCAGATAGATAAACCCATTAACACCTGGCCCGACCCGCCAATCGAACCCAGGACCTCCTACTTTAGATACCTTTAAATAATATATATTTATATATATAATTATAAATTCGAAAGTTACTCTGTTTGTAATGAGATAGATGGCATTTTTCATACATTTGTTCCGTGCGGGAATCGAACCCGCGACACGCAGCGCAGCAGTCTATCGCTTATCCACTGCGCCAACCATGTCGCCGTTTCGTACGCTGCGTTTTTAGGGTTCCGTAACAAAATGGTAAAAAGGAACCCTTATGGTGCGACTCAGTCTGTCTATCCGTCTGTCACAGCTGGATATCTCAAGAACTACTAATGCTATCAACTTGTGGAATAGTTTTAGATGACGTTTGACCTACTATTTTGCAAATATGAAAGAAACATTTTTTGTTTGCAACTGGGCCTTAAAAACAAGTGGGGCTACTAGGGCATAGGAAAGAGCGCTATACCTAGGGGTATCATATGAAAGAACGCTATTTGCAGATTCTCAAACTTTAATTTTTTATTTTTATACCGCATAATTTTCGATTTTGACGAAAAAAAAAAAACCGTTCTCCCTTATCTCCGAAGTTTGCATTGACTTAAATCTGAAATTATTCTATGTGATAAAAGTTTACGTAAATATTACAGGAAAAATAAAACGATGTCGCTAAATAGCACACTTCAGAAATCATATTACCTACATTTGTCCCACTATCAGTCAAGAGATGGCGCTGGCCTAAAACTGCAATATTCTACACCGCAGTGTTAAAATTCTCTGACGAATATTATAGGCCTCTCAATGAAAATGTAAAAAAAAATCACGGTTCGCAACCAAAATGTCCTCCTTCCTACCTACTCGCAGGTTGCTTTGGGTGAAGCACAATTGTATATAATTATTATTGCACAATTGTACTAAGTATGTATTGAACTATTTAGCTACCTACTTATACGAATGAAGCTCCTAATAGGCTTCCGGTTGATGATGATGATGATGGGACTCCCTTTTCCGCACTTAGACTCTCATTTGGTCCGTTGTGCGTGGGGATACTGGCTAACAGAGCCAGCCTAGCTTCGCCCAAATGCACAGAAGCCTCCTGGGGGCTTCACAGGCTTCGCGGAGCGACCTCACTGTTCCGAGGATTTCTTCCCGTTGAGAAGCCACAGCCTCGCACTCCAGGATAACGTGGGCGGCTGAATAATCGGCGTCAAGGCAGCCCCTGCAAAGGGGGCTATCTGTGGCGCCTATGTTGTAAAGATGTTTGTTGAGGGGGTTATGGCCCGTAATTGTTCCTATAATTATTCTAAGGTTATTTCTACCCAGGTTGAGAAGTTTTTTGGTTAATCGCGGGTCTACAATTGGTAAAGCCAATTTTGACTGTCTACAGTCTGTTGCCCGTGACCATCTGTTGTTATGGAGTTCGGTCGATCTTTGGCGAATCCACTCACGAAATTGTGAGAAAGGCAGAGGGAGGTACGGGCCTAGCACTTCCATATCAGAGCCTCTCTTCGCAAGTTCATCCAAATAGGCTCCCGGTTATTTATTTACTAATATAAACAGTTTGCAATGTGGCTGAAACGTTTTTCAGTCACCATAAGCAGTTGTGGCTAAGATTTGTAAATTCGCAATAAAGATATAATAGTAAAGTAATGTCCGCCTGTCCGCCCATCCCCCTGTCCGCCTGTCCATCTATCCTACTTTTGAAGGACTGTACGTAAAGTCATCATGATGGTACAGACCCTCAGTGCGCGAGACTGACTCGCTCTTGACCGGGTTTTAAAAATACTTTTATTGTATGGCGTAATAAGGTGCCTGGTGTGGTGGTAGTGGTGTATGTCATCTTTTGTCATGTAATGGCTGAAAGATTTATATGAAAGGCATAAGGATTGGCCATGACCTAGGGTAGGACATAGGATATCTACTTTGAATCATGGTATGGTCCTGAGGGATAATTTTCGACCATAACGCATGCGAAGCCGCGGGTTGGTACTCAATAAACTTTCAACAATACTGATGAGGAAAATAACAATCACTTATTCGATTGGATGTTTCCTTGAAAACATTATCTAGGTATATAGTCAACTAAATGCGTCGACTTTGTAAAGATAGCGCCTATCGGTGGACTCGGGGCAACACACGTTAAACTAATTTTTATTAAGACAATTATTATACTAAGTGTGTGTATGTATGTGGTGTAAGGTGAGTGATTAGGACGCTATCATCATCATTTCTCTTGGATGACGCAAAAGGTGTAGGCTGGAAGCTACTGGAGGTACAATGGTACATAATTATACCTCCCTACAAAATATTTGTTACAGAACAAACGCCTGCCATTCGGAATGTAGCTATATTTCTATGAAAATAAGAATTTAAAAAATATAATAATAGGGAATCTTACGCAAAGCTGAGACAGCAGATGGCGCCGCCAGGTACACAAAGGACGGGGAAAGGACCTTTACGAAATAACACCGCGCAGGACCGTAGGTAGGGGGTAGGGTTTTGGGGTTCGAATTGATAATAACTAAAGTTCTTCATCAATTTGAATTATAAGTATGGGCTATAAGAGTAGGGGAAGACCAAAGACACGATAGATGGACTGTGTGAAAGATGACATGACTAGAAAGGGGGTGACTACCGGGAATTATTAATGCGAAAGTGAGTTTGTTTGTTACGCTTTCACACTAAAACGGCTGAACGGATTTGGATGAAATTTGGCATATGGCTAGGCCACGACCTGGGTTAGGACATAGGATACTTGTTATTCCGATATTCCCACGGGATCGTGACTAATGTGGGTGAAACTACCGAGCACGGCTAGTGTTTCAATATAATTATAAAACCCGTACTGTTCCTAGGAAGGCCAGCGGTTCCATAAAAGGCCCATCAATAAATTAATTGTTGGCTTTGCTAGGGTAAAATCGGAACATCGTCTCAGAATAATAAATGATAGTATATACATTCTTCCTTTCCTTTCTAAAGTTCTCGAACACATTGTTCATGGTCAAATTTCTAAATTTCTATTGTCTAATGCTCTCATTTCCCCTTTCCAATCTGGCTTCCGTACTGGCCACAGTACTGTCACTGCACTCCTGAAGGTTACTGACGATATCCGCTGGGCTATGGACAATAAATCTCTTACTGTTTTAGTGTTACTTGACTTTAGTTGCGCGTTCAACTCGGTGGATTTCGACATCCTTCTTGGGATCCTTCAATCTTTTAACTTCTCTGCCTCTGCAATAGCCTGGTTTGACTCGTATCTTAGGGGTCGCTCTCAGCGTGTCCGCCAAGAAGAGATCTATTCTGACTGGTGTGATCTTACTGCTGGTGTTCCTCAGGGTGGCGTTCTCTCTCCTCTTCTTTTTTCTATATTTATTAATACCGTTACCAAAGTTATCACTTCCAGCTTCCAACTCTATGCAGACGATTTGCAGCTGTATCGACATTTCTTGCTGGCTGATGCAGAATCGGCAATCAATGCCATGAATCATGACCTAGACAGTATATATCAATGGGCTAAGTCGTTCGGCTTACAGATTAACCCTGCTAAATCGCAGGCCATGATCATAGGCAGCAGACACTACCGCACAGCACTTGACTTGTCATCTTTGACTCCATTATCTCTGGGCTGCACAACCATTGCGTATACTGAAACAGCCAAGGACCTTGGTGTCTTAATTGACAGCAATCTTTCTTGGCGAGCTCAAGTCAGTGAGGTTAGTCGTAAGGTTCACTTTTCGTTTCACTCGCTCAAATCCTTACAGAGCTTCTTGCCGTTCAAAACCAAAATTTATTTAGCTCAAACTCTGATTCAGCCGATCATTGATTACGCTGATGCCTGCTATTTGGATGCCACCGAGGAGCTGTTAAATAAGCTTGAGCGCTTACAAAACCTTGGTATTCGTTTTGTGTTTGGTCTGAGGAAATATGACCATGTTTCTCACTTCCGCAAGGAGCTCAAGTGGCTCCCTATCCGTCTTCGCAGGAACACTCGGATATTATGTCTCCTTTACAACATCCTTTATAACCCTGCATATCCCAGCTACCTGCGTGATCGCTTTTCCTTTACCCGTCCTCCGGATGCTCTGTGTAGATCCCACCTCAGGCATCATCTTAATTTCCCATCCCATAAAACTGAACTGTACTCTTACTCCTTCTCTGTTCACGCAGTACGTTTGTGGAACTCACTTCCGCCTAACATTCGAGATTCTAAAACCTTATTTCTCTTCAAAAAGCAAGTCAAAGAGCATTACCTTTCTTCTCTACAGTAATATTCTACATATATATGTATGTATATTATAGGTAAATATTTACTAATACTAGTATTTTTTTTATATATGTGTGTATGTATTTGTATGTATGTTTATTTTATATAGAATAGTTTTTTTTTGAGTTTTAATTAAAATTTTCTTGTTTCGACTTTTCTACACACTGTGTCTACATATCCAATCCTACTTTCCTCTCGCAGGTCTGCTGGAAGAAATTTTGTAAGAAATAAGCAGTACCTTTGTGCTCTTTTATGTTAATATTGTGTCCTGTTAAGTGTTTTGTGTGTACAAAAATAAATAAATAAAAAAATAAATAAATAAGATAGATAATAATAAGGAACAGAATAGTCAATGTGTAGGTACTACACAGATACATACGTGTCGGAAAAGGTAAAATTATGCGTAAGCAATATTATAATTATCCCTTTAATCATTTTAGAAAAAAAATTGGCGTTGCAAGGAACGGTCCCCTAGGAAGGTCGATTTCGTGTTCTTTTGAGGGTTCCGTACCCAAAGGGTAAACACGGGACCCTATTACTAAGACTTCGCTGTCCGTCCGTCCGTCCGTCTGACACCAGGCTGTATTCATGAACCGTGATAGTTAGACAGTTGAGTTTTTCACAGATGATGTATTTCTGTTGCCGCTATAACAACAAATACTAAAAACAGAATAAAATAAATATTTAAGGGGGGCTCCCATACAACAAACATGTTTTTTTTGGCGTGTTTATAGATAATGGTACGGAACCTTTCGTGCGCGAGTCCGACTCGCACTTGACCGGTTTTTTTTAGTTTATTTTTTGGTCAGTAGAACATTTTTTTAAACATTTACATGAAAACATCCTTAGTTTTCCTATCGCGTTCTAGGTGATGTTCAGATAATCATTTTTACGTGAAAATATTAAGAAACGTGTGTGTTATTTTATACAGGCTGAATTTTTAGTCACCGTCTAAATTTTGATATATTAATCTTTGGTGAAAATCATTGAATACGTGTTTTTTCTTTTAGTATCACTCAATACCAAAATATTGAGATATCACATCACAAAGTTATTATATACCACGCAGAGCGGATAATTCTTTCAAGAAAATGATTAGATATGAAAATTTTACGTATGGTTTTTTTTCAAAAATGGAGTTAGTGAATCATACCTAAAGCCTAGAACAAATTTGGACGGTGACTAAAAATTCAGCCTATATAGATAGTTATGTGACACTTTATATCCGGTAGTACGTTCTCAAGGGATAATTTTTTGGAATGATGTCGTTTTCCGACCTACACGCAGACGAAGCCACAGGGAACAGCTAGTTTAATAGATTGTAAAACCGTGAATTAATACTAACCAGCCAACTCCAGCGCCTCTTCGAGCTCTACCTCCATCTTAGGTGAGTGGATGTCGTCAGCAGCCATGCTGGCCATCACGACATTACGCATATCCACGTCCCTACACAACAGGAGAAAACAATTAACATTAAATTAATTATTAAGAATAATACTTGCTAAAAGGGACATCGATAAGCAGACTGTGACCACAAAGTCAGCACATGATTCCGACGTGGAAAATTTTCCAGGGTCATTAAAAAAATAATGCTGTTCCTTACAGTATGGTGTAGATATTGCATTTTTGTATGAAACAGCAGATTTTATTTTAATAACTTTGGAGTTTTTTTTTTCTCCATTACGAATAATCTGGTAGGTAACTACTGAATTCATGGTAACAGCTTACACTTCAATGTCACTTACACCCTATAAACTATGTTCAAAAGCCTTGCCTCTTCCCGAACACCTTCTGATAGCCTCCCATAGTAACATAGAATATTTTCAGTCTTTACAGGCGAAGAAGCGACGGCCGCCTAAACTCGACTGTAAAACTATGCTTATCTCCTATGAAAATATTCGTATAGTAAGTAAGAGTACATGTCTATTATGACCAATGACCGTGAAGATAGGTAGTAAGTCATAGAAAAATTATCTTCAGAACTAGGGCGACGTTACAC
Organism: Xanthia togata; assembly: GCA_963853775.1. Taxonomy (NCBI): domain Eukaryota; kingdom Metazoa; phylum Arthropoda; class Insecta; order Lepidoptera; family Noctuidae; genus Xanthia; species Xanthia togata. The sequence goes on from OY970801.1 coordinate 3,810,273, forward strand.
AATCGTAGATATTACGATACAACATCTTGATTACAATATTTTAGTACCTAAGAATTTATTTATCGTATCAGTTGGATAATGGTCACTGTTAAGTACAGGTATTCCGGATAATGGTCTAAGATTGGGTAGATAATGCTGGTCCTTCAGTCCGCGAAGGACCAGGGCCTCAAGTCTGATATTAAAATAATGACTTTCCCATGGTCACTGACACTCCATTGAAAGAAATGGCATCTATGATAATTTCGTAATAATGACAAATGAATGACTGACTTTATAAGTCCCCTCTTTGAGGAGTGGCTGGAGAGGCGCCACGGCGTCCTCACCTTCCGCCTGACGCAGGTCCTCACCAGACACGGCTGTTTCGGGAGGTACCTGTTTCGGATAAGGCGGGAGGAAACGCCCGGGTTTCATCACTGCGTGGATCGCCCGGAGGACACGGTGGAGCATACGGTGGAGGTATGCCCGGCTTGGGCAGAGCACCGCCGTGTCCTCGTGGAGGCGATCGGTGGCGGGGATCTCTCGCGTCCGGCCCTGGTCCAGGCCATGGTACGGAGCGAGAGGGCATGGGAGGCCGTCACCTCCTTCTGCGAAGCAGTAATGCTTGCAAAGGAGGAGGCGGAGCGCGTGAGGCAGAGGCAAATTTCGCGCCCTCACGCCCCTAGCCGCCGCAGGAGGAGACGCCCTGGGCGTCGGGAATCAATTGCTGATTCCCGGCCACCGTAGGCGCGGGTTTGCGGACGATGAGTAATGGGTAGCTCGCCGTCCGGTAAGGACCAGGCCCGGGTCGACGGCGCGTTTTGTTCCACGCGCGCCTCAAAGAGTGTCAGCGAGTGAAGGGGTCCGATGAGACCATTGCTTGCCGGGGTTGCGGGAAAGTCCGTAAGGGATACCGTGGCCCCCTGGCATTGCACAGGCAACAGAAGAAACACGGGTGGGTTTTAGTCAGTAAGAGTCTGACACGCCCTCCCGCTCCACCCAGAGCGGGAGACGTCATTTGATGATTTCCCACCCAAAAAAAAAAAGGCGGTTATCTCCTAAAATTTTGACAGTTCCTTTGATCAGTGACCTACCATGAGAACGTCATTGTGCAGTCATTACTTTTAATTCGTTACGAGTATCGTGTTTGTGGAATACATTTATCAACCAATGATCGACCATTATGAAATTAGCACTTTTAGCAAAATGACAGTAGAGTCGTGTTTTATTATTATTTTATTTATAGAAATAGCAGACTTGGGCCCCTGGTGTCTGAAGGCCAAAAGGGTCTTTGATGTTGGCGAAGTTTTGAAAAAATAACGTAATAGAGGTAACAAAACCAGTATAAGTTCACATAGAATAAGAGATTCTATTGGAAGTCTTTAGTACGATAGACCAGTACCCTAATTGTGTAATAAGTTCGAAAAATAATTCTGCTCAACAACGTAAATAACGCAATGAATGTTGTTGAACTGTCGTAATGAAACAGATTAGTTCCTGCTTTAGTCACGTGTTAGGCAGGTACCTGTACAGATAGTGAAATCCACGACTGTACTGTACTGTAAGCTGTACTTTAGTACGGAGCGGAGGTGAGTGGGGCGCGTCTCAGTGGATTGCACTATTCTGTGCATCTAGAAAACTCCCACCGTATCCGTAGTAACTTCTTTGAGAAAGGATATCAAACAGCGTTATTCAAATTGCATACAGAAAAATCATTCTATTCTGTGAATGAGTACCTAAACTTTAAAGATTCACACTGTCATTTTACTTTTATCATTTGACAAATGACTGACATTCTTATTCTTAATACCTATAATAACTATGACGTAGGTATGTTCCAATTTTATTAGCTTTTTCATTAATTTAATTAAAGACATAACAAAATATTTTTTATTTAAATCATGTAACTATAATATTTGATTTATACCTTAACTATGTATTACAACTAACTATTATATATACTATGTACAATTATGTAAAGAAAAAATAACAAAATAAAGTAAAGGGAAGAGCTCATTGGGCATCAAAAAAATCGTTCGGATCGCTGTCAGCGGGAAAAAAAAGGCTGGCAGCATTGCCACGTTAGATGGCAATACTGATTCTTTGACCTAAGAATTTGCCAGCCCTCTGGTCACGTGAAGAGTCGACCAACAACTTGGCGATGTCCCGAAATATTCAATGAGCACTCGGACCCTTTTTTTTTTTTCTTTTTTTTTTGGTTGGGATATCATCAAATGACGTCTCCCGCTCTGGGTGGAGCGGGAGGGCGTGTCAGACTCTTACTGACTAAAACCCACCCATGTTCCTTCTCTTGCCTGTGCAATGCCAGGGGGCCACGGTATCCCTTTCGGACTTTCCCGCAACCCCGGCAGGCAATGGTCTCATCGGACCCCTTCACTCGCTGACACTCTTTGAGGCGCGCGTGGAACACAACGCGCCGTCGACCCGGGCTTGGTCCTTACCGGACGGCGAGCTACCCATTGCTCACCGTCCGCAAGCCCGCGCCTACGGTGGCCGGGAATCAGCGATTGATTCCCGACGCCCAGGGCGTCTCCTCCTGCGGCGGCTAGGGGCGTGAGGACGCGAAATTTGCCTCTCCCTCACGCGTTCCGCCTCCTCCTTTGCGAGCATTACTGCTTCGCAGAAGGAGGTGACGGCCTCCCATGCCCTATCGCTCCGTACCATGGCCTGGACCAGGGCCGGACGCGAGAGATCCCCGCCACCGATCGCCTCCACGAGGACACGGCGGTGCTCTGCCCAAGCCGGGCATACCTCCACCGTATGCTCCACCTTGTCCTCCGGGCGATCCACGCAGTGATGACACCCGGGCGTTTCCTCCCGCCTTATCCGAAACAGGTACCTCCCGAAACAGCCGTGTCCGGTGAGGACCTGCGTCAGGCGGAAGGTGAGGACGCCGTGGCGCCTCTCCAGCCACTCCTCAAAGAGGGGACTTAGCGCCGCAATAGTGGCGTGCTCAAGCACTCGGACCCTAGTGTTTCAACCCCAAACGGCCTAAAAATATAGCTACCAATAAGGTTGTTATAATCATATAAGGCCGTTTGAGGTTTTCTGCACATGCAGCAGCCGCGGCGGCGCAGCCCGCCGTGCTAGGAAGATGGGATGGCGCAAGGATGTCGACACAGGTTGCATCCCACACCAAAGGCCTACCCAACTTCCAAGGCATAATGGTCATTCCGTCTGGCCTCTTCCCATCGTCGGATGCCAATCAATTGGGTTCTAAAATAGCCGGCACCCGTGACAAGAGAACAACAATACAATTTCTAAGAAAACTTCACGGTATAACAATAGCCGGTGTCGCGTCGTGCTGTCGCGTCGCGCTAGTATGCACGAAGCTTTAATGCTTGCTTGCCGTGCCATCTGACCAGCGCGCAGCGCTCTGCTTTATTTAATTAATGCAGTTTTGCATGCTAGTTAGCGAATTGCTTTAAGAAACTGTTAAAAACCCGACCATATGTAATGTACTACAATTCTTGCAAATAAATTTCATTTCATTTCAAACAAATAAACTTCAAATTTTGATTCCTTGCCGCAATCACTACAGAGTTAATATTAGTACAATCATTAGCGACCGACATCTATCCCACGAGATTATAACTATCCTAAGGTCTGTCCACCATAGATAAATATAGCGTGTAACTATTAGCTTATTGACACACCGAAAGGATCACAGTTACATTAATTGTAGGTTTACACCTCGTTCCCTACTGCACCATAATTATTCCTACAATTGAAATATCCTTAAACATCGAATATTATATCGAAATTGAAACAAAAAAAAAAAAACAGTGACATGATGACATGAACAAAGAAAACAACAAAATACAAGGAATATAACAAAACACCACATCGAATATCGTCGTACTCACCACTTTCTGTTTAAATTAGAGTATAATTTTCAGTACTTATATCATGAGTTCAAACTCTTACCAGTCACCACTCCCATATATGTGAAAATACTCATAAGACAAACACAGCAATTACCTAAGTTTTCACAAGCCTTCAATAGAGAACAAAGCATGAAAATATTTCGTGGAAAACATTATCTTTTTCATCTCGGAAAATTACTAGCCTTGGCGACTGACTAATCTTGTGTACATAACGCATAGCGAGATGATTGACATGAGTTCTCATATCCGGTGATGAGTCAATAGACAATGATTTTGGATTACACGTAACCCATCTAAGGTGGATGGGTAACGTATATATATAATCTTAGTCTTGTTGTCAAGCATTCATCATTAACTTTTTCTGTTACAAATCTTTTAGTAGCAGGCAGCTATCTAGACTGTGCCCGTTCAATGGCAATAGGCTTTTTGACACCCTTTATATGGGTCAAAATTCGGCGCTCACAAGGAGGCAAAACATGTAGGACCCCGGCATGCGAAAACCTGCCGCGGCATGCCACAACATCCCGCGGTATACTCAAGTTCCCAACAGATGATATCAACGAAATGTGAGTGCTAAGGGTTATATTAATAAGATTCAAAATAATTTACTCTTACGAAATTCCCTTGCACCTTACTGTCAAAATGTGGGTGTAACATACTCGTAAATGAAGAAGCTTTTCATTTCTCATAATGGGAAAGTAGTGTTTGTTTTTTTTTACATATTTAGAAAAATATCTATTAAAATAAAAAATAAAATGCTGCGGTCTTACTGAGTATTAACAGCCAGCGTGTTTTTTTTTTTAACCTAGCGGTACGGTCCGCGGCGGTGACTCTGTTCGGTTCGTGTGTTCCATATTTAATTATTATTTTATTGTTTCAGTTATTATGAACAGTTTATAAAAAAAAACCTTAACTTAAGATCTATGCCCCGCAAAACCGTTTTCACGGTTTGTCTGTGGGAACAGAACAGAAAAAAATACACACTATAACATACATTACAACTTATATAATTGATCTAACTTCTCAAATAATTTTAAATAGGTACTTACTCATAATGTTATTATTAAAAATACATATTTTATAAAAACTACTATTTTTTACTTTCCTTATATTCGAAATGAAAAGTAGTGTTTAACACGGGTGAAAGTCATCAACTCCACACGGACTGCAGCCGCCTTCGCTGCGCTAGGGCGTCTATTTACTTCGTATGGAAATTGATTCCTTTCGACCCATGTATAACAGTCTATTACTATTTTCTAGGTACACACGGCTACATATAAAGCTATACATATCCAGTATAAGTTGATCTCGCATTGTATAGGATTTCCGTACAATGAGAGGTCAGCTTAAACTGCTAAATGTATAGCTTGATATTTAGCCCTGTGTACACCGAAATTACACCATGACCAAACCTCTGACTATCTTTTCTAGGAATAAAGGCCCGAGTTCTTACAGCTAGTAAACATACCTTTTTATCATGTTCGCATGTAGAAAACTTGTGCGTTTCCTTCCGTAATACATATATGTCCGTAATAGGTAATCACTTTTTATTCACACAGAATCACTATGTATCAAATCTTTAATTTCTCAAGTCACAACAAATAAATAAGTCAAGTCTAGCGAGACTATTGACTGCTGTATCCTCCGACAAACAACTGATCTATCTGTTGGTCACATTATTCTTATTTATTGACAACAACAGAAGTAATTACATTTACAAGAGATAGTAATAGTAAGTTCTCTTTTATTCCCACCACGTGATTGTCGTGGGGTAAAGTTCCCGCAATTACGAATACCTACTTATCTCATTCTTATCAGCGGTCGATGTTGGGTTCCCAAGGATTAGATTGATATAACTATTAAGTAGTCACCGCTAGAGGTCATGTTTAGGATGTAAAGGTACATATGAATGGCATAAAACAGTTCACAAGCGCTCCCCTAGCACACACAGCCCAGCACAGCAATAGCCTACACTAATTATTTGTTGTTGTTATAATAAGAATATTTATGCTTAGTTTAAGGTGGGCCTGCGTCACCTGAATTAAATAGATTATTATTATCCTCTTTATTTAATATACTTATATACATATAATTTACATAGGATGAGCTCGTGGCTAAGTAATAACTGCCGCACGGGTCGATCTATCAAGTTAAGCTATGCTTGCCGGGGTTGGTCTGTGGATCCATCTTTACATAACGAGACTCCTCCGTGCCTCGGAAAGCACGTTAAGCCGTTGGTCCCGGCTGTCATTCGTGGATCTTTGACAGTCGTTACGGGTCGTCAGAAGCCCGAAAATCTGACTACCAGTCTTACCACAGAAATATTTATAATTTACATTTTTTTTTAAATATATATAAAAAAAAAAACAACGGTATCGGGAACAGGGTCCAAGCTACCGGTGGTCAGGGCTCCTGAGAGAGGAATCTCCTAACGATAGGCGCCGTGACCAGGAGTACCGCTTTCTGGATCAAGCCCTTGATCCAGCTGCCTAACAAGAGCCTCCTCAGATATGGGTCGAGGCTCTTGGCTGTTATGCTATTGACTGTCAGGACTATCGGCACAATGACTGCTGTATCCACATCCCACATGTCGACAACCTCGCGAGCCAAGTCAAGATACTTAATCTGCTTGTCTTTTTCAGCTTTCACGAGATTCTCGTCATGCGGGACCGTTATGTCAAAAATCATTGCGCTTGCGCACCGCTCTCCTCGATCCACCCCCACTTTAGCAGGCTTATTGGCAACAATAGTCCTGTCAGTGATGATGGATCGATCCCAGTACAATGTGATATTTCCATTTTAGAAAACTGAGTCGGACACATACCTGTAGTACGGTACTTCCGAATCGACAAGGTTGTATTTCAGAGCAAGTTGCTGATGGATAATCCTGGCTACAAGGTTGTGTCTATGCAAGTACTCTTCGTTAGCTAGACGAGAACACCCGGAGATAATGTGTCTGATTGATTCTCCCGGACGGTGGCATGCCCGACAGATATCAACCGTGCCGTCCTTCACAATGAATCTCCGGTAATTATTATTATTATTATTATAAATGCTTGCAAATACATCATTTTAACTAAAATATTAAAAACCTGAATAAACTCAAAAGTCAAGCTGGGATACAGATTGATATGCCAACAATTCTTCAGGCCTCTAAGAATAAAATTGAATGATCCTAATGCATTCAATTTTCGTTCCCTTAACATGTAACAACTCGCCTGTATTCAACGAAGGGGTAGGCAGAGTTTACAGTGTACACTCACATTTCGTTATGTTTAAGTCATCGTGAGCTTATTTCCACCAAACTGACAAACATTTATTGTAAAAAGTGATTTTAAAAAGGCATTCGAGTTGTTTGATCACTTTACTCTATTACCTCTCAGTTTTTTATTTACTTGACATAAATTTTAATTAACGAGAAACAGAAAAAGAACTGTTGTTTAAAAAATATAAATTGTCAGTGGCCATAACTTAGAAATAAATTGCATGCAACACCTTGTGGGGTTACTCAGCAGGGGTTAGGGGTTGTGGGGTTATACCATCTCAGCCCGATTTTCACACAGTATCAAGAAGATAATTCCTAACATGTTTTAAGAATATTATGTGAAAATAATGTTCTCATATTAGATAGCTTTAATAAACGATTAATGTTAGGTAGGAACCAAACTTAGTTATTCACAAATCATCACAGTCCTTGAAGCGAAGAAGTTATATATTACAGCAGTAATTATTCTGTATACTATCGTTAGTCAACTAATTACTCGACTGATGTTCATGTAAAAAAGACTTAGCAGTAGAACCTAGCAATTCACATAAGTTTGTCAGGTGTTAGATCGCCATCCCGAGCATTTAAGTACATTATGGTAGTATCTTTAGGTATTATGATTTATGGCAGTCTTGTTATTTGTCAAGTAAGTAATCAGGGTAGGTTGATAGGAAATATTGTTTCGGTAAGTGTCATTCACTAATGGTAATTAAGTCAATACAGTTAAAGTATGCAAGGAAGTTATCCGACAATGTATGTAATGAACCCTTTATTGGTTATCCGGCGATGGGAAAGTTCTTGGAGGTAAGAGTGATAGGGGAAATCTTACATCTATCTATTTTGGTATGTTGGACCTATAGGATGAGATCTTACATCAATCTATTTTGGTATGTTGGACAACAATGATTGAATAGTGCACAGATTGTCAGTATAAAGTACTAGAGTTAGTACTGGGAATATTTGTCATTTTTTTGCCAATCAAGTGGTGGAATTCTCACTATCCTAGGGGGGCTTAGTAATAGTTTTAAGTTCTGGGTGAAACTGAATTTATTAAAAGGCACGACTCCTTTCACCTAACGTGTATATTCCATCTTTAAGTATAATTCTTTAAAACGGCAAATATCAACTTTATATTTCCTGTATGTTAACATAACATAATATCACGCCTTAACATAAAGTAATAGGGTGAAAACCTATTGACATCAACCGGGCACAAATCCAATCAAATTCCTGATGTAAAAACTCATTAACACTTTGTCCGAGCTGGGAATCGAACCCAGGACCCTGGTCAGCGTTGGTCTACCGTTTGCGACCGCTAAACCAACGAGGCTGTATGTTTTCTTAGGAAATAAGTAACTAAAAGAAAATAGTGGAACACCGAAAGGAAATTTTAATGAAAATAGGTAGTCATGGTGCCGATTCTCTTGTACACCGAACTAAACTAACTTAACTATCACTAAAATTCCTTACTTTTGGCTATGAGAATCTTAAAGCTATTCTGTAGTAAAAAGTCACTAAATTTAAAAATTATTTTGACACAACTAAATCGAACTTGACAATTGCGACTCCACATGGTACATACTTGTTTGCCCTACCCTGTGAATTTTTTTAGAGCCGGAGGCGCGCAATGGGAGCTGCCTCGACGTGTTTTATATGGATTTTTTCACTTTTTGTATGGAAATAAAAAAAAAATTACCTACGTGTTGAGTATTAGGGGTATAAGGGTCTTATAAAGGGGGTCGAAATTTTCATTATTTTTGCGATAGGACACACCATTTTCGAGGTATAAGCAAAAGAAAAGAATAAAAGCCAGTACAGTACTGTTTTTGCACCCGAAGTCGAGATGTTCGTGTGAATTTTAGTTCATGACAACTAATAATAATCCACACCATTTTCAGTGGCGATTAAAAATGGTCAGAATTAGTTAGACAATTAAAATTTTATTTGAAAAACGTCAAATTCAGAATAGCAAAATTGTCATTTTCACTAAATTAAAATCTCAGTACAATCTTAGTGCTGTCAAACTAAAATATAGTTAAGTTGTGCCACTTTAGTCTATTTCAGAATGCGAAATCATCGTTTGACAGGAGTTTATAAACTAAATTTTGGTGATTTTTAGTCCAGTTTAGACGCATTTGTGACAAGAGAATCGGCACCATTGTGACACTATTCTTCAAACAACAATTTCAAAGAATCCTAACTAAGGTTGTGTAATACAAATTGCTTTGAACGATAAGACCATCTCTTGTTTATTCAACCTCGTAATTGATATCACTTTTGTCAAAAATGCTCATTTCTTATTTTCGAGTCGATGGTAAAAACTTGCCAAATGCGTGTCGGACTACGCACATTGAAGGGTTCCGTAGTTGGGATGAATTTATCCAAAAACAAACTTAACAATGTAGTTGAAAAACGTGTTCTCCGATACATTTCAACTGAAAATTTAAGTTTGTACGCACAATATTGGGAGATTTACCATGTAATTTTAAGACCATAGAATTTATGACAAATTTTCCTGTAATCTATAAATACTCGTATAGAACTATGTTTTGTATTTTTAGTGGGGTGATAAAGAGAACCGAATCGCTGTGATTGCATTACACAAAGTTGGTATGGAGCCAAATGCAATTTTTAAAACTCTCCATGTGCTTGGTATTAGTCAAATGTTTGTGTACCGGGCTATTAATAGGTACAATGAGACCTCCTCTGTTTGTGACAGAAAAAGATCTGGCCGTCCACGTAGTTTTCGTACGAAAAAGGTGGTCAAAGCAGTAAGGGAAAGAATTCGAAGAAATCCTGTCCGAAAGCAAAAGATTTTATCTCGGGAGATGAAGATAGCACCCAGAACCATGTCGCGTATTTTAAAAGATGACTTAGGACTTGCAGCCTATAAGAGACGCACTGGTCATTTTTTCATTTTTTAACTGATAATTTAAAAAGAATAGGGTGGTAAAATCGAAACAACTACTGAAGCGGTACGCAAAGGGAGGTCACGGATTTTTTTTGTTAACGGATGAGAAAATCTTTACAATTGAGCAACATTTTAGCAAAAAAAATGACCGTATTTATGTTCAAAGCTCTAAAGAAGCTTCCCAATTAGTCGACAGGGTGCAACGTGGGTATTATCCGACTTCAGTGGTGGTTTGGTGGGGTTTTAGCTATGAAGGAGTGACAGAGCCATATTTTTGTGAAAAAGGTATCAAAACATAGGCACAAGTGTATCAAGATACCATTTTCGAGAAGGTAGTTAAGTCCCTTAACAACACCTTATTCAATAACCAAGTATAGTCCTTCCAACAAGACTCGGCGCCGGGTCATAAAGCTCGGTCCACGCAGTCTTGGTTGGAAGTGAACGTTTCGGACTTCATCAGAGCTGAAGACTGGCCGTCGTCTAGTCACGATCTTAATCCGCTGGATTATGATTTATGGTCAGTTTTGGAGAGTACGGCTTGCTCTAAACGCCACGATAGTTTGGAGTCCCTAAAACAATCCATACGATTGGCAGTGAAGAATTTTCTCATGGAAAGAGTATGTGCTTCTATTGATAACTGGCTTACTGGCCTCAACGTTTAAAGCTTCGTACTAGCGCGACGCGACAGCGCGACGCAACACCGGCTATTGTCATACCGTGAAGTTTTCTTGGAATTTGTATTGTTCGAGTCGCGTCGCGCCATCGCGTCGCGCTGGTCTGAACGAGGCTTAAAGGACTGTATTGCAGCCAATGGAGACCACTTTGAATAAGATTTTTATATTTTATATTGTTTTATATTTATGTATTAAACTAACACACTGTAAATTTATTTTTTTTTTTTTTTTTTTTCTTTGTGACAATATTTATGGCAAGGCAGGTACTCTTTGCTGGAGACCCTCACAATAAGAAGCCCTTTCATTTGATAAAAACTTTTTTTAATTTTTATTATTTGTCTCCCTTAATCAAAATTCATTTATTTACGTAAAACGTCTGTGTTTGGGCTACAAAAATTGAAATGTGTGCCAAATTTCAACTTAATCGGTCCATTACATTCGGAGCCAAGTGGCTGTGACGAGTGATCCTATAAGAGTTCCGTTTTTTCCTTTTGACGTACGGAACCCTAATAAATATATTATGTTAAATAACTTGGGCCCATTAGGTCATTGCGCCAATAGCGGTAACAATGGCGTTTTTTGAGTACCCTTTGGATACTCCAACATATAGGTCAAATGAAATTCCCACTTCACTGAAACTTCACTAAGGTTAAAAATATCTGTCACATACACAAATTAAAATCACATAGAGCAGTGGTGGCTCTGTGCATGGTAACGGCCGTGACGTGCGAGTTGTAGGACGTAGGTTCGATCGTAAATTATTTCATCACCACTGCTATCAAAACGGTGAAGGAGGAAACTGGCACGTCCTAGATCCAAAAATTCGAAGACATGTGACATCTACCAACCCGCACTGGGCCCGCGTGGTGGATTACGGCCCACTCCCTCGCACAGAGGGGAGGCCTGTGCCCCAGGCAGTGGTGGGAACATAATGGCCCGGATTCCACCAAAACGGAGATGTTCGGAAATGTCCGAAGCGGAGACGAGAAGAGATGTTTTTCAGATACGATGTATCCGTGAAGCTGTGCGGAGATGCATACTGACTAGACTGGAGTACCTAAATACCAGACATACTTGAATGATTAACTAAATAATACAGACACACATAGCCTCGCTCACAGACATTACACACAATTAGAGTTAATTAATTATAAGAATGTGCATGCGTCAAAATGTTATTACTTAAATTATTAGATTTAATCCTACTTAATGATAGAAGGTAATTATGAATTTCATTGTGTCGTTATAGTTTAAATGTTTGCTAGTTAGCCCTCAAGTTTGCGATGCCTGGGAAAGGCCGCTAAGTTGTAAGTACCTGCATTTGTAAACAAAACCAAAATGTACACTTAGTATGCAAATAAATCTTTGACTTTTAACTTTTTTGAGTGGAGATGTGTGCTGGCTAGAGCGGAGACACATGCTGGCTAGAACGAAGATGTGTGCGGCTAGAGCGGAACAAAGATGCGTGCGGCGAGTGTTGGATGTTGACCGCTCACTGGACGCCGCTCACATCTCTTCTCCTCGCCGTTGCGCACCGTCGCCAGCTTGCGAGGCACAGCTCACTTGTTTTTTTGGGTGGGAAATCTTCAAATAACTTCTCCCGCTCTGGGCGGAGCGGGAGGGCGTATCTGACTTCTTACTGACTAAAACTTACCCGTGTTCCTTCAGTTGCCTGTACGTTGCCAGGGCCACGGTATCCCTTTCGGACTTTCCCGCAACCCTGGCAGGCAGGCACAGCTCACATCTCCGCTACAATCGCGCCATACAAATATGATACATCTCCGTCAGTGATATCCACTGAAGCTGAGTGGAGACGAGATGTGTGAATGAATTCTATTGGTTGAATAAAACACATCTCTCCTCTGGTCTCGTCTCCGCTTTAGTAGAGTCCGGGCCTTTATGCTGATTATGCTTATACATAGACAAAAGACCTTGCTGTTTTATGACATTCAACTTAGGGTGATAGAGCAAATTAGGAAATCGACCATACCTACATTTGGGTTGCCAACTTTTTATATCAAATATAGTATTATACCTGTAAAAAAATAGTAAATGACGATAATATAGTAGGTGTTTTTAAAATATTTTTAATCTTTAATATAGTAGGATACTATAATACATAGGTAGTAGGGCGGGCCACCCTAACTTACATGTTTGTTTTTTTGGAATTTCCGTTAAGTTAAAATAAAATAAAAATAATAATAATTAATTGTAGAATATTAAATGATAAATTATTTTATTTCTGTAAGTAGGTTTGTAAAAACACTTTTACCCGTTAATATTGATTTTTATCCTTAAGATATGATTTACCTAAGGGTAGTTGAGTTGGGACCATAGTATTAAATTAGCTTGATAGCGTCTTATCTTTAGTTGATTGTGGTTTAATTTGAAAGCATGTAAACTGCAATTTACAAACAATACGTTTTTGTCAACTTTGCAAATATTTGTAATTGCTGAGTTTGCAACATATCTATGCGTACGAGTATGTTAACAACTTGGCTAGGTGCGGCGAACGTGCTTCATCGTTCGTCCAGGCAGGTAAGCAATTCAATGCCAAAAAGACCGTAATTATCAGAAAATACCTTAGAATTCTCAAGATCATTATCATATATTTGTCGGCACGGTTGGCGCAGTGGTTAAGCGGTTGACTGCTGCACTGCGTGTCGCGGGGTCGATTCCCGCACGGAACAAATATTTGTATGACCTACAAGTAGTTGTTCCGGGTCTGGCTGTTTGTGTATGTGAGTTAAATGTTTGTAAACGCTGGGTGCGTTTACAAACATTTTTAAAGGTGAAATTCCTAGTGTGGGGCAACGTTTTTATTAATATATATATATATACCCTGAATTTTTAGTCACCGTCCAAATTTGGATATATTAATCTTTGGCGAAAATCATTGAATACGTGTTTTTTCTTTTAGTATCACTCAGTACAAAAATATTGAGATATCACATCACAAAGTTATTATATACCACGCAGAGCGGATTATTCTTTCGAGAAAATGATTTAAAATGAAAATTGTACGTATCGATTTTTTTTCAAAAATGGAGTTAGTGAATCATACCTAATGCCTAGAAAAAATTTGGACGGTGACTATATAAAATTCAGCCTGTACATAATTTGAATTATATCTTGATTAAAGCGTTTTTTTTTTTTCAAAACTTAAATAGGAATACTAGCATGAACCCACAAAACGATGCTTTATTATAAGTAGAGACTCAACTGAAGTTCTAACTAAAAATAATTCATAAAAACTAACCTGATGCTGTTATAAAGTTTACTTCCAGCCTTCCAAGTAAATAACCAAATCCGGAATACTATTGTTTACACTATTTAATTTAAATAACAAAATTAATAAGATTAGAGCTCACTATTTCACACAACTGTTTACACTTACTTATCGCAAAAGCGTAGTGAATGAATTATTTATCTGTTCTTTGCACTATACTGTCCGTCTTGCCCAGTAGTATTGTAGTTATGTGATAGTTCAAACGCCAGACTTCGTTCAACAGACTTTGTGATGTTACATATGATTCATTTTCTGTAGTAACGGTAATTTATTTTCTAATTACTTTCTCGATCAATCGTTTCGCTCTACGGAACGTCGAACTGGTACCGAGTAATCTTAAAAAATATTCCATATAGCAGGACATTATGCCGGCTTCATTGGTCTGGTGTAGGGAATGCCGAACCGGTTCTGTTTTAAAGAACCGGGATTTTTGGGACCTTCTTGCTAAAGAACCGGTATTCCTGGTACTTTTGGCACTTCGATACTTTAAGTAAGCCTTTATAAGATAGTAGAGTTGAAAGTGTTAAAACAGGAAGTACCTAGGTACTCGTAAACAAAAAGGAAGTAAGAGAAAGACGAAATCACAGAACAAAATAAAAACATTTAAATGAAATGAAATCAAATAAAACATTTTATTTCTTGTTTTATAGAGACTAATCAGTCTTATTTAGTAGGTACTCTATGCCCGCGACTTCGTTTCCGTGCATGTCGGAAAACTCCATTGATAAGCAAGACTCCTCAGATCTTGCCTGGTGAGAAGCCTGGGGTTCTCTACCACAGCCCTTTCGAATGCAGTCACTACGTCTTCAGGGTTTATAATATCAGTGCGACGAAGTGTTACTTGTTTATTGAGAATAAATACAAATTTAGGCGCCTGCAGGCCTCGACCTGCCTTGATGTCATTATGTGCACCTGCCGTACTCAATAAATTGACTGCCTGTCTGGCGGAGTGTGCTCAGTGTGCTCGTCATCATGGTGAAGAAGGATCACACGATATATAAAACAGGCAAAAAATCTATGAAATTATCAATATGATATTATTGTGTTTTTTATTGTATCTGTGTATCCTTTGTTGGAGATCCAAAACAAATAAATAAATATCTTAAAACTTGTTCAGTAGGTGTTTGTCGATGCTGAAGGAGAAGGAGGAAGGAGCATGTTCTCTGTGCCTGTAAAATACTCATGCTCTTTTCGTATACACATGCTAGTTAAAAGCTACTAAGAAGAAGCATTTGCTCGAAAGTAGCATGTTCTTGTACCTACTAATAGGTAGCAAACGTATGCTACGCTTTAAGCGGTCGCTCTTTCTATCTTTTCCCGAAAGTATCGAAAGAACCGGGATTCGGTTTAGAAAATCACTGGTTCGACGACGAAAATTTTCGGGATTTCCCGGTACTTTCGGTTTCGGGATTTCCCGCGACTATACACTTGTCTGGTGGTCTCAAGTCGACAACAACACGACTACCTACTTACTTGCGGAGTGTGTTTTCTTAGGTTAAGGAAAAGTGTTATTGGTTTTTCCATGAGGAACACTATTTTATTTAGTTGAGCGGCTCACCTCTTATTACATGGGACGTGACCGACTACACCGCAGCCTACGTCCTCGGGGCATACAATGGTGTCAGGTGTTATTTAAGTTAGAATGTGTGTGGAAAGTATATTTTGGCTCAATGTATTTTTGCTATGGAAGTCGACATTTAGTCAGGAATTTCCAATATGTGATGCAGTGTGGGGACCTACAACGACACATGCGAACTAAGCGTCACACATGCACTAACGCCACGAAAAATCCTGCATCGGGTAGTTGCCCACCAGACACAACACCCGACTGGTCGGAGGATCCTCCCTTTTCTATGGGGATGAGTGAACTTTACACCCTGTTCCTATACAGTTTCATGTTTGTATATATATTGTAGTTTATTTTCTGACTGTTTAATTTGGGCAAATGTAATGCTGGCATTCAAATGGATGCCTGAGAAATACGGATAACGCTCAATAACTTCATTATATCTGCTTCTATGGCACCCAGATAACCAGTGGACATACGACAAATTATCAAGTCTCTGACAAGTTATAGAGTATGCACAGATGGACAATTATCACTTCAATTAATTAGCATAATAATCACTATCAGTGTCAACACAATAATCTTAAATGCAGTACATATAGATCTGCGAAGTGCCAGTGGCAATGTGTGATTGAAGTAGATTACCGATCATTTCCCCACGAAGAACTACGATATCTCTGTGTCTTACAAATCAGTATCATCTTTTCAAACTCAAACTCAAAGCATTTATTTCAATTAACCATTTACAGGTACCTACTTTTGAATTGTCAGAAATACGAGGCTAGTTGCCCATTCCAAAGCGTAGTACGGACCTATGGAGAAGAACGGGCAAGAAACTCCACGGACACTGTTTTAAATAAAAAAGTTGTTACAAAATATTGGTTACATCATTGGAACAATTTTGAAAGACGTGCACGTTAAAAGCGTCCGTAATAAAAAAATAAAAAACAAAGAACAATTCAAAAATTAAAATAAGTAATGGCAGCTAAGAGTTGACCAGTCCCAACTGACGGCGCCCGTTCACGAATATGACGCATGGATCTGCACCATTCAGGGGCCGTACTATACGTATTAATTCCATCATTATTCCACTGCGAAAAAAGGATGTGTAAAAGGTGGCATTAATACGTCATAATAGGGCTGGTCTACCATTTTGAAGGGATCAGCGTGACATCTGAGTGAGCATGACATATTCACAGCCGCCAGGGAACATTCAAGTCTACAAAAGACGTATTTCCGGGTAAATGGTAGCTCTTTAGTACACACGGCTACACATCAAGCTATATATTTCCAGTATAAGCTGACCTCGCATTGTACGGAAATCCTATACAATGCGAGATCAGCATAAATTTGTTTAAGTTTATACAATGCAAAGATGGTCTTACAATCTTCAGCAGCTTCAACGTATTTTCAAATGGTAATCAATTAGTTGTGGCTGTGGAGCAGGGCCAGCATTGAGCCAAGCATTTTTATCAGCTATGTAATCCCTCAACTTATAATGCGCCTGCCTGTTTCTGTTTTTATGTTAAACACGGTGCAACTAAAAACTGAAATATGTTGAACTCGACTTACTGAAAAACATTGGTCTTTCGTTAATACGATTAAATAGGATATTTTTTTTAACAATACCTTTCTTGGCTAGATTTCAGGAATCAAAATTGTGGCCATATTTATTTGAGTATGGAATTAATAAATAAAAACAATGTACCTAAATGTTATAGGGTGAGATTTTAAACCCCTTATTATTTACCAAAAAAGTGTTAATAATTATAATAGTAGGTATTTTTTAATATTATTAGTAAAAAAAATATCTCCTGCTTTATCTAG
Source organism: Xanthia togata (assembly GCA_963853775.1). Classification (NCBI taxonomy): domain Eukaryota; kingdom Metazoa; phylum Arthropoda; class Insecta; order Lepidoptera; family Noctuidae; genus Xanthia; species Xanthia togata. The sequence goes on from OY970801.1 coordinate 3,827,690, forward strand.
TGAAGATTCAAACAATTCAAGAATGTACTATTATGACTTCCAGCACAAAAACCTTAATGAGGTGTGTTACATTGGGAAATAACTAACCAATACAAATACATACTCACAATAATGTTATGACCGCAAATCACCAATTGTGACCGTAGGCGTTAATTGTGACGATAAAGGGATACCCACGTTCGAAGTCAACACGTAGACCCCGGTCGGTACCTACTGCTTATCCCACAAATACCACGGTATTACGGTATCAGTTCACACTAGTGGACCGACGTTAGAACTGTCAGTAATCAATATCACACGCGAGCACCGAGACTTGGAACAAATAGGTCTCGCAATTAGACCTCCTGGAATGGAAATTACTGTGGGCATTTAAGGTCTTCAATAACATTGCTTTCACTTGTTTAATTTTGAAGAAACTGCAATGTCTGGATTAAACTGTAGTTCTTCAAAAAGTCACTTTCTATCTAAGTATCTGCCGATTAACCACTCTCCTAACGCAGTATTCAGGTCACTCCATTCAAATTATTCATAACTCCTGAACGAATAAGTCTCGATTTTCACTAAGTCTTGATCAAAAGCTCTTGCATAATAATGTCAATAAAAGCACAATCAATATCTGTACCACATCACTTTTGTACTGCCCTAGTACAACTATTCTCGGCAAAATACTTCAAAGATTTGTCTATTTGGCTCAAATACGACTAAGAATAAATAGGCAGGGATTTTCTGTCTATGACACATTGGAAGGTGCTAATTGTAAAGCAGCGGTTATAGCACAGAGGTGGCAGTTTCAAGTATATAGGAGACGTTACTTGGGCTGTCCCCAAACTCGATATGGTGCTAATCAACTGGTATTACGTAGTGAAAATTACGGTTTGACTTTTAGCGATGCGGAAGCCGAGGACTGTCTATTGTGAGTGATGCATTTTGGGAGATACTACGTGCAGCAGTGGACAGCGATAGCCTCAGTAGAATGTTACGAACGAACCGTTAGATAATAAAGTTCAGTCAGGTCATCTGGTCCTCATAACGAACCATCAGCCAGCTTTCTCAAATGCTATCTTTCGAGACGAGACAGAAATAAGAAAGTTCGTTCAACCTACAGTCCCTGATTACTATTTTAATTATTGAAGACTATGTGCGTCATTGTTTTTTTATTCTTCTCTGTAGATAGAGAAGGAAACAAAATAAAAATAAAACAATGACCCAACTTGCAGTTTCAGTACTTTATGCGGCCTACCAAACTATCGTTTCTTTGGAATATCGTTGAGCTACTTAAGTTCTCAGATGAGCTGCACGATTACTGAAAAATGCGTGCACTGACTGGACAAATCTGTGTGGTTCTTTTCTCAAAAGACCATTTCAGACACCAATCTACATGGTCCTCACATGATCTGACTAAGATTATATCTGGACTTTAAAAGAGACTGCGAACTCCGAATTTTTTTCGGCCTTTCTTCTCAGAGTAGTCGGATAGGAAACGCCGACATCAGCTAGTTTTTTTTTGAAGTGTGTTTGACGAGTACAACTGTTTGTACAAACCTACTTACAGAAATAAAATAATTTAAAGGAATAAAGAAAAAAGAAAAAAAAATTGACTCAGGTTAAGGCTCACAATATTCACACAAACACAAAGAAACAGAAAATAACTTAAAATAGTATTGTGTGCCTCACGGCTGCGCCAAGTAGGGCCAGTTCAGCATAAATGTCAGACAACTAGTGTCTGACGCTGGTTTTCAACTGGACCTTCTGTTATGAGGACGAACAGGGACGAAAAGCAGTCTAATATATAATTAATTTGGCAATATTACTGTATGGAAATATGAAATGTGACTAACTAAGTAACTATAATATTGATTATGAAATGCAATAATTAAATCGTAACACCGAATGTTTAGTTTTAGATGTAACAAATGCAATTGGAAACTTTCCAAATGCCTTTCATACACCTAAAACGGCTACAACATCAAATTCAATGATTTAAAAACGAACAGACTTCAAATAATAATAATATGTACATGTAAAGAACAGGCCAGCCCTCTGATCACGTGAAGAGTCGACCAGCCGCTTGGCGATGTCTTGAAAAACTGAGTGGGCACTCGGACCCGATGGCCCTAGTGTTTCAGCCCCAGCACAGCCCGCCGTGGTAGGAAGATGGGATGGTGCAACAGTTTCGACACACGTTGCATCCCACACCAAAGGCCTACCTACGTTCCAAGGTATTATGCATGGCCATTCCATCTGGTCTCTTCCCATCGTCGCGTGCCACGCCATTGTTTTCTAAAACAGCTGGTACTCCGGCGGTGACAAGAGCACGATGGATGATGTCATTGATACTGGCGTGCCATGCTATCCGGCCCGCCGTGCGCTCTTCCTGCAGGATAGGCCATGATGTCCGAGACAGTAGACACCTTCACCGCATTGGCAGTGATGCGGAGCCACACAAGGAGCGCCCAGACGCAGACGGCTAACGAGCCGGAAGGTGGTATCTCCCAGGCCAGCACAGTGCCTATGTTTTCCCGGTCAACTTTTCAGTGTTGCGGACAGAGGACAGGAACGCGGGTAAGCTTATACTGGTAATTTTGCGGATGCCGAAGCCACCAAAACTGATGGGCAGTGTAGCTTGCAGCCACGCTCGGTCGTCCAAGGCCACATTTAAAATGGATGTTAATGTGCTGCGAATTATTTGGTCAATTTTGTCCAAGAGGGGTGACTGCTTCCATAAAGGGAAAGAACGTAGAAAATATATAAAATATTTGGACCAAAACAACAGTATCCAATCAGGGTGAATGCCTAATGTAAATTAATTTTGGAGAGTCTGTCCGAAATGTCGGTGAACTTTTTGTATTTTTCGTCGATGAAATACACTCGAGAGCAATGAATCCGGGTCACTTAAAGAATGTTAAAAATCTCGGAAACTAAAAATGATAGGTTAATGCAATAAATTGTATTTAATAGACAATGTAATACTCCTTAAATGAAAGTAAAAAAAATATGAGTCACCATACATTTTATTAACACAAAATTACATAAAGAAAAAAACTGCTGATCTCTCCTTAAAACAAAAATAGGAAACATGAAATTTTTGAACTTTATTACGATTTTCTTGAATTTTAATACTTCGTATTGCCTCCTCGTGCTTCCATTACGTGTTTACGCGGTTTGGCATGCTGTACACCAAGTTCCTTATACGATTTTGGGGAATATTCTCCCATTCCTCTGTGAGAGCAATTTTGAGCTCACGAAGTCACGAAGCGTGATTGGGGGAGGGTTTCGTTGTTTTACGCATCTGCCTAGCTCATCCCAAGCATGCTCGATCGGGTTGATATCCGGGCTGCGCGCTGGCCACTCCATACGAGTAATGTTCATCTCTTGAAGGTAGTCATTCACAATCCTACCTGTATGAGGTCGGGCATTGTCATGCATAAATATAGCATCCTCACCTAAATTGACCATAAATGGACCAACGTGATCATTGAGGATTTCTTCCACATATCTTTCGCTAGTTAAAGAGCCGTTTTCTATGATCACCAGCTCTGTGCGACTTTCAGAAGAAATTCCGGCCCACACAAGTACAGACCCACCACCGTAGGCTACTTTTTCTTCGATGCATGCTTGCTTGAATCTTTCCCCTGGTCTTCGATACACTCTGTGTCTTCCATCGTGCTTGTAGAGCATAAATTTTGATTCGTCGGAGAACATAACTTTTGACCAATCTTCAATACTCCAATTTACGTGGCTCTGGGCATATCTTAGTCTTGAAATACGATGCCCACGCTCCAGTTTAGGGCCGTTTGCAGGTCTAAGGGGTTTTAAGTTAGATTCAGCAAGCCGACGTCTTACTGTCCATGCACTTGGGTTACTTCCTCCGAGGCGTCGAAACTGATTTGTGAGTTCAGTTCCTGTAAGAAAGCGATTTCGAAGCATGGTGTTCACCAAGTATTGGTCTTCTCGTGCTGTGGTACACCTGGTTCTGCCCGTTCCTGGTCTGCGTAGGTTAGAACCAGTTTCTTCGTAACGTCGGAGAACTCTTTGTACTGTTGACAGCGACACACCGACAGTCCTGGCTGTATCGCGCTGACTCCGGCCGGTTTCCAGCATTGTAAGTATTCTGGTGCATTCTTCAGGCGTAAGCGACATAATTTCAGCTTGAATAATGAATATAGAGCACTATCAACATGGTTTATGTACCCACATAAATGACAGATTACAAACAAAAGCAAAACCAAATGCTGTAATTTCGTAGTTCCATCTTCGAAAGTGGCCCTTTTTCAAATTTGATTTTTTTATGATATAACTTTACAATAACTAAGAAGTTTTAATACCTTCATTTAAGGAGTATTACATTGTCTATTAAATACAATTTATTGCATTAACCTAGCATTTTTAGTTTCCGAGATTTTTAGGATTTTTTAAGTGACCCGGATTCATTGCTCTCGAGTGTAGAAGATCGAATAAGCTGTCTTCTAAAATTGAGGAACCTAGGAACCTAGTTCGCTTGTTAGCCATATTCATATTTCCATCGAGTAATATTGCCAAATTAATCAAAATATTTAACATCTATTTGCGGCGACGACGGACGTCGTAAATAGATGTCAAATATTTTGAAAATTATATATAATTCTGTATAATCCAATACAGAATTAAATATCTTAACCTATCACAGAACCAAGAACCACAGACAAAATAAGTAAGTACCTTAGTAGTATTATAGATAAGAATATGGATAGTTAAAGATTTAGTTTATCTCAGTAGCAGCCCAGAGCCTGGATTTGTGCCCGTTTGATGGCAATAGGTTCGCCCCCTATTACATGGGACTTAAACATAACATGCTAGGTGGTTTAGCCGCTGTAGCGACGTGGTGAAGGCCCACCTATTTACCAGTTACTGCACAAGCGTCTACAGAGTCGAGTTGTGGACAAACTCCACCAAGGCGGCACTGAGCGACATGCGAGTGCAGTACAACGACGCGTGGCGACCGATGTTTCGAATGCCTCGGTGGTGCAGTGCGAGCGCCATGTCTTGTGCGGGCCGCGCGCCCTGCTGGCAGACGCTGCTGAGGAGCCGGTCGGCCATTGGCAATTATTTGGTCGCCGCGGTAAGAGAATGGAACCAGAGCCCCCCACATATATGGCAGAAGTCGGACATAACCCTCTGCCTTGCTCTGACGGAGATACGAATCGCTTTGAAAGTGATTGCCCTATGTATGATTATGTAAACGATAAAAAGTATTCTACAAAATGCTCTGCTGGAAGAAAAATCCCCTGCCTGCCTACCTCTTCTTCAATTATAGGTGTGTCGTCTATGATGCATTTAAATGTTTTAAACATGTCTAATATTTTAAGACTCTTACGTCTAAATATAGAATAAACATGAAGTCAGTAAACGGAGCGAAAGCAGTTCAAACAATACAACGTGATACGTATATAAATACCTAAAATTTTCTTATATAATGTACACAGGTATGAGGCACATACACGGGTTTCTGACGTAGATACGTGAGTTTATGTATTTAGCTATGAAAGTACGGGTTTCCCCACTTACGTTTCATCTCTGTTTGTAAATAGGACAATGCTTTGTACAGGTGTCGGAAAAACACATCCAGACTAGTAACTAGTAAGATTTATATAAGAAATATGTACATATATATACATAAATAGGTATGAAACGTAAAAGGATCAAAATTATTATATAGTATGTAAAGGATACTATGGAATTATTGCTAGCTGTGGAAATACTTTTGGTCCTTTTTCAGCTCTGAGGGAAGATTTTTCAATAGTCAGATAACTAAATATGTGTGATGTTATAATTTTTTCAGAATGTTGGTTAAACAAAAATTTAACTATTCCACTACTTCAAGGCTATTCGGCTTATTCTACAAGAAACACTTATAACCAAAATAATGGCTTAGTTGCTTACGTACGTTCGGATCTACAACATAAAGTCTCAGAGCCACAATTCGCGGACGCAAACAGTCTTGTTTGTAAACTCAGTTCCGATGTAGTCATAATAGCTGTGTATCGACCGCCATCTTTTAAACATACTGATAACTTTTTAACTAGCCTTAATAACATATTAACATCAGTATCGGAGTATAAAACTATATTTCTGGTAGGTGACATAAACATTAATATAAGCCCTACAAATAATGATCCACATTACAATGAGTATATGAACTTAACAGCATCACATGGACTATTACCTGCTTACACATCCCCTACTAGAGAAAAAAACTGTTTAGACCACACCATGATCAAAGTTAAAAACCCAGTAGCTTCCATTATATTAGAAACTCACATTACAGATCATGCACCAATACTTACTTGTGTTAAAAATTACTCCAGTTCACAAAGTATCCCTAAGGTAGTTACAAAAATTGATATATGTAAATTTAATAGCCACAGATATAGCCAAAGCGGATTTTAGTCCCGTCATGCTAACTGACAATCCAAACGAGGCTACAGAACGGTTAATAAATACAATTACCTCTATTATCCAAATCAACACTAAAATTATTCATGTTCCCTCTAAGTTGAGAATTATTAAGCCATGGATCACACAGGGTCTATTGAGATGTATCCGAAATAGGGATATTATGCATAGTGACCATAATAAATCACCGGATAATTATAATCTTAAAATCACTTACATCCGGTACCGTAATTTTTGTAATAAACTCCTAAGCAGACTTAAAACAGAATATGAGAGAAATGAATTAATTAAAGCAAAAAATAATCCCAAAGCGACTTGGAAAGTAATTAATGATATACTGAGTAAACAAAATTCTAAAACTCCTCCCACAGACCTGTTATCCACTTCTGGTGTCGACGACAAGAGCTCAGTTAATTTGGTAAATAATTTTTTCGCTAATATTGGCAAAAATCTCGCGGACAAACACACAAGTACACCCACTAAACATGTTCCCCATCTCCAAGACGTAGCACAATCAAACTCTCTCGTGCTCCTGACTCCTGATGAGGCTGAAGTCGATAGAACTATAATGAATCTTCGTACTGACTCTGCCGCGGGTTGGGATGGAAATACAACCAGAATGATAAAGATGAGCAAACAGACCTTAGTCCCCCCAATTACATACATATGTGAACTATGTTTCTCGAAGGGCGTCTTTCCAAGGGTTTTAAAGAGAGCGGTTGTGCATCCAATACACAAGGGTGGAGACAGAGGCAGTGTAAATAATTATAGACCAATATCGGTACTTCCGGCTTTGTCAAAAATTTTAGAAAAGGTCCTTAACAATCGCCTCATCAACTTCATGGAAGCCCATAATATATTATCGGATAATCAATATGGCTTCCGCAGAGGAAAATCTTGTGAGGACGCTGTTGCTGCCTTTGTTGACAAGGCCGTTAGGATGCTTGATATAAAATATAAATGTCTGGGTATTTTTTTGGACTTGTCTAAAGCATTTGACACTGTCTCTGTCCCTACTCTTGTATTAAAATTGGAGAGGATAGGAGTGAGGGGTTCTGCACTTGCAATCTTTGAGAGCTACCTTTCTGAGAGGACACAATGTGTCAAAATTGGCACATATGTTAGTGATGAACACATGTTGTCTTTTGGAGTTCCTCAGGGCTCCATTTTAGGACCCACTCTTTTTAATCTATGTAAACAGTCTTTGTAATCTGACCATCCCAAATAGTATCATATACACATACGCGGACGATACGGCTCTACTCGTATATGGTCTAGACTGGAAGGAAGTCCATGAGCGAGCTGAATCAGCTCTAGGCGTCGTCATGACTTGGCTATCTGCAAACACCTTAACTTTAAATGTTGATAAGACAAACTTTATCCCCTTCTCAATTAAACAATCTTCGCAACCCGATGAGTCGTTTGCCATCAGGGCACATATCTGTAGTCAACAATTAGACCAATGCTCCTGCCTTCCCCTGACCAGAGCAACCAACGTCAGATACCTAGGCATCGTTATTGACTATCTTATGTCGTGGAGTATGCAGATGAAGGCGTTATCTGGCAGAGTGAGGAAGCTTATCTCAATCTTTAAAAATCTACGATGTAGCGCAGATTTTGATACCCTGCGAATGGTTTATTTCTCACTGTGCCAGTCAGTGCTATCGTTTGGTGTGACGGTTTGGGGTGGCGCTCCAAAAACAAACATTTTACCATTAGAAAGAGCGCAACGAGCTGTCCTTAAAGTTATGACGTTTAAACACTTTCGGTATAGCACTAAGCAATTGTATAAAGACTGTCAAGTCATGACCGTTAGACAGCTCTTTGTGCTCAATACCATTTTGCGCAAACATGTATCTTTGGAATATGGTGGCGATCATCTGGCAAAACGAAGATCGACTGATGTCTGTCCCATAGAAAGACATAGAACCAAATTTGCTGAAAGAAATTTCCGAATTCTGGGAAGCCGCTTGTACAATGCAGTTAACAAACATTGTGGCATCTATAAAATGAATAAATTTGAGTGTAAAAAGTTAGTGAGTAAATGGATCATGACTCATACGTATGAGGAAACAGAAAACCTATTAGGAAAGTTACTCTAAAAAACTAAATAAAAAATTAAAAAAACCGACTTATTTATTCTTGCACTCCATATTATAAAATCCTTTTAATAGCGCAAACTTATACAGTAGGCCCGCGCACACACAAACACGCACACATACACACACACGCACACACACACGCACACACACACACACACACACACACACATATATACACTTAGAGAATGGCTACAGTTTATAGTTTTAAGTTTTATTTTATATAATTTTTATTCTATTCTTTTGTTTTGTATTAAACTATAATAACCATGCAGCTTGCTCCGGCAATCGCTAGTGACAGTAACCACTATGTAACTCCGAACTTGTATAAATTATCTGGTAAATGTTTATAGAGAGAGCCCTGTCACCCATAACACAAGTTTAATCTTAGCTTGGGTGCCAGAGGTTTAAACTCAGTGGTATTTTTACAATTGTTTAGGTTTTAAATTCTGTTCTACATAGTGCTATTCTGATAAATTGTAAACCTGGAAATAAAGCATATTATATATTATATTATATTATATAACTATTATCTGACGAATAATGATTAATTATATTTTTTTTAATTATAATTGTTATGGTACAACCATCAGAAAAACGTTGACAAATGGGGAAACGTATATTCTGATGAGTATACACTTGAGTGTGGAGTTAGGCAAGGGGGGTTGACCTCCCCAAGACTTTTCAATCTATATGTCAACCAGCTGATTGGTGAGCTCAGCAGCAGCCATGTCGGGTGTCACATAGACAACGTTTGTGTCAACAACATCAGTTACGCGGACGACATGGTGTTGCTGAGTCCATCTGTCGGTGGGTTGAGGAAACTGTTGAATGTCTGTGAGTCATACGCCGAGATCACGGCTTAAGGTACAATAATAGCCTTAGGCAGGGTTCTGTCTGAAATCGAAAATTAACTTAACGTTCAGAGTTGGAATTTCAGAAACCCTCAAAACTATGAGATTTCTCTCCACGCTTGGGTTGTTCAGTTTCGGCAATATTACACAGTTCTTCAAACATATTTTTTTTTTTTTAAAGGAGCAGATATTAAAGTTTTAGTTGAGAAGAAATTTTCTACTTTTATATATAATTCTACGCAATCGATTTTTGATCCTTAATCCAAATGGACAGTTAAATAAAATTCACCGCGCTCGCTCCGCCTAGTTACAACATCACAGCCTTAGTTGTCAAAACCAGTCAATGGCGTAATTTGTAAACAGAGTTTACACGTTTACAACGAAACAAGCAGTACATTCACACTCTGCTCTCAGTACACACGGCACCCCAGGATATTTGGCTAATCCTTTACATACTTATTGAGATAAACCACATCATTATTGATTGATAATATCCGTTAAATACTTCTTAATAATAAAAGCGGTGGCCCAGTGGTGGCAGCCCCGACTTACGAACAGTAAGTCGTGGGTTCGAACCCAGACAGGCGCATTACTTTGCGTAATTTATTTCATCACCACTGCTCTCAAAACGGTGAAGGAAAACATCGTGAGGAAACCGGCATGTCCGAGAACAAAAACTTCGAAGACATGTGACATCTACCAATCCGCACTGGGCCCGCGTAGTGGATTATAGCCCAATCCCTCTCATTGAGAGGAGGCCGTGTCCCTGCAGTGGGAACGTTGTAGGCTGATGATGATGATGATGTATAGCCTAGAAGCTTGAAATTTTGCACAGCAGTTCCTTATATAACGAAGGTGAGCACTAAGGAAGGATTTTTGAGCATTCATCCCGTAAAGAGGTTAAATAAAAGGTAAAATTTGATATGGAAGTTCGCCATTTTTTTCGATGGGAAATCATCCACCCGGTATGTCATTACATAGTTAGTTCCCACAATTTCTATCATGAGGGAGAAATCAAATAATTTTACGGTGACTGGATCAAATAAATGGATGATATCCATTTATTTGATCCAGTTTTAGGGGCATGAGGAACAGGATGTAAAGTTCACTCACCCACCATAGAAAAGGGAGGATCCTCCGACCAGACGGGTGTTGTGTCTTGCGGGCCGACTGCCCGACTGTTGATGTCGGATAGTAGTCTTATATATGTCGTTCGCGCGGTAAACTCTAATTGCGCGATGCAGGATTTGTGTGACGTCATGTCTTTGATGCGTAGTTTGTAGGTATGTGGCGGTGTAACCGCTACATCACTGCCCTCCGGAGACTGGAGGTCGATAGTGGACTGAGTCTTGTATCTTGCGATGCTTCACAGTGCCAGTGGAGGTTCCAGTGAGTCGGAACCGGATGGCGCATAGTTCGCGGTGAGTCGGAACTGTCTGCGATGATTCCCCAGTGAGCCGGGGTGGCGCTGCGTCATGATCCAGTGAGTCGGATGTAGTATAACGCCAGGTTGTGGCTGACTGCTAGTGTCGACCAGGAGAGGGTAGAAAGAGCTCTGCTTGTGAGACCAGCCAAAAGTGCAGGTGCTGTGCCAAGGTTGCTGATGAGGCTGAAGGTGATGACCAGGAATGCGCGTTCGCTGCATGCTGGTGTTCAGGATACCCGTTGAAGCCGTAGGTGCTGGCTGGCTGTGTGAATCGCCTCACGAAAGCTTGCGGCAGTGATGATGATGATGACGTCACGTTGAAGTAGTTGCACGACGGCTGCGTTGACGTTCATACTCCGGGTAACCAATTTAGGGGTATGAGGAACAGGGTGTAAAGTTCACTCATCTACCATAGAAAAGGGAGGATCCTCCGGCCAGAAGGGTGTTGTGTCTGGCGGGCCGACTGCCCGACTGTTGATGTTGGATAGTCTTATATATGTCGTTCGCGCGGTAAACTCTAATTGCGCGATGCAGGATTTATGTGACGTCATGTCTTTAATGCGAAGTTTGTATGTGGCGGTCTAACCGCTACACAGTAAAAGCTCAAATATATTGGGTCGTGCAAAACGATCCCGAAACATTGCTAAAATAGTCCATCAGCCTTTTCCCAACTATGTTGTGGTCAGCTTCCAGTCTAACCGGATGCAGCTAATACCAGTATTTTACATCGAGCGACTGCCTATCTGACCTCCACAACCCAGTTACTGGGTAACACGATACCCCTAGCTAAAACTGCAAATAGTTACTACATTACTGAAAATAGTACTCTTCCTTTTCAGCGCGATCTATAAAAATACAGGTTATGTTGAAGTAAAGAAATACGAGGTTGGTAGCAGCGCTTATGTACTACCGAGAGCGCGTCCGACACATCGCACAGTCAACCGCATATTATTGGTAACACTTGCACTACGAAAATAAGCCTTACAGCTACGACATAAAGGCGCAGTCAATGTTAATGTCAAAGTGTTACCATTGATCTGCGGTTTACTGTAACCATCGTCACTCGTGATACAGTACGCGTTACTAACGTCCGTACGACAATAGTTCTCCAGTAAGACAAATGCCTAAAGCAATAGAGCATTTCATCAACACGTTCAATGTTTTCATCAAATCAAGCAAATAGACCTAGAACTAAAAACAAAAACACTTCATAAACTTATAGTACTTATACATTAGTTTATTAACTGCGCACTATTTTCCCGACCTTCCAAAGTTCAGTGACACAAACAACCTTTTTGTGTGTCGTCCTACGTGAGATAAATGTGTGATGCGATGCGAAAATATCACATGCTATAGACCAGCTTGGTAAGGGTTTCAGGAAAATTCACGCCACCATTTGGCGCCACTTTGACAAGAGGTCTTCCTTTCCACAATTAATCTTACTTGATAAATATAAATGCGAAAGTGATTTTGTTTGTTATGCTTTCAAGGTTAAACTTGAACGGACTTGGATGAAATTTGACACATCGGTAGATCATGACCTAGGTTAGGACAGAGAATTTTAATCTAATACTCCCACGGGATCGAGACTTATGCGGGTAAAACCGAGGGGCGCATCTAGTATAAAATATATGATGACATTCATCATTCGTTTCATTCGTTCGTTCATCATTCAGTCACGACTAAAGAAAATATAACTGCTTTGACATTTGACAGGTGGCTGGACCTGACGTCTCAGTACTGCCATACGAAGTATCACTATGTAGTCTGTGGTACTGCCACCATTTTAGAAAGCCACATCAGTATGTGGTTGAGTCAAAACAAAACAAAAAAGAAAAATGACTGAAAGGGTGAAAGTTCAAAACAAGTTTGCTTCAAGCAGTCTGATGCAATTGGTGCTTGTTTTGAACGTTTTTGCTGCAGCTGGGTTTATCTCATTTTTTCTTTTATTTTACAGACGGCAAAGCAGTTTACTTACAACCTTTGTAAGTTCAATTCAATTGTACCATGTTTTTGCAAAACATTTTTGTTTGCAAAAGCAGTAGAAAAAGTTCGAATATATTCGAGTAGTCCAGTACTTATATTTAAACCATTTAAAAAGCAGTAGTTTTTATAATAACATAACACCTTTGTTTCCCCGAAGGGTTGGGCAGACGTGTACCTATAGTTCACCCACATTTCGCCAATTATGTTTAAGCCCATGTAATTGAGGGCGAGCCTATTGCCATCAACCGGGCTCAAATCCAGACTCCGGGCTGCTACTGAGAAATTCCAGAAAGAAAAACCCAATGACACTTTTCCGGACCTGGGAATCGAACCCAGGACCTCATGTTCAGCAGTAGCGCTTGCAACCACTAGACCAACGAGGCAGGAGTTTTTATGTTTTAGAAAAATTACTTTTAAGAATATTAGATATACATTGATACGATCCGTCGCATCGCAACTATAGCTCACATAGGACAATGCCTTACGTTCACGCACATCAATAGCAGAATCTACTGTTTACTCACAGATTTGCACCAGACCCCCCCGGACGTGATGCCTGAGCAAATTTACCCAACAAACATGTGAGCTACCTAACGTCGCGCTATCTACATACGTCGTAAATATTACTGCAGTGTTTAAATGGACATGTTTGACAGTATCTATGTGTTAACAAGACAGGCGGCCTAAAAGGGAAATGTGGCACGAAATGTTCGGTTAGGTACAGAATTTTCCATTGAGGTTACACTTGGTTTTCTTTTATTAATAAATCTATGAGATGCAAGTACTTAAAATTCAGTAGCCGATCCAGGTGGAACGAAAGTAGGTAACACTTTTCAATTTCTTCATCTATATGGGCAGCAACGATTGGCGGATTGCCTATTGAGAATTTGGTGTGGTTATCACTATAGGTACAATATGTAAAAATAACACTGTTCGATCTGAAAGGGGCACAGAGGTACTGCAAAAACATACCACACGTATAAAAGAATGCCAAAAAGTTGGCTTCTTTCCCTGTCATACAACGACACTGAGGATATAATGAGTTAACACCAAAATATACAAGCTAGTCATTCACACAAAACTTACACCTGCAACTCACCACCACACGCATACTCACACACGCACTAACACACACACACACACACACACACACGCACGCACACACACTAAGTATAACATTATTTAGAATTATTTTATTTTATTCAATTTATTTTTATTTTGATAGGTCGCTACCCTTATTCAAACCATTCTGTCCATTTTCAAACATCCTGAAATAAAATTTAAGCTAACGCATACATATTTCGAATTAATATTTAAGATCACGCAACTCAGGCCCCCAAGATACAGGCGCTACATAGTTTGGGGACCACTGTTTAATACTATGTTAAATATTCTAGTTACAGTAAGCATACAATATCATTATTTTCAGAATTTTATTTTGTAACAATGGACCAATAAATTCTTATTCTTCCAAAAAGCAGGTAATAAAATACCGTATTATTATTGAAAATAAAAAAGTTAATCCTCTTTTTTGGTAACTAACCCAAATCTACAATATTTTTTTAAATTTTCAAGAGGTGTCACAATTAAGTTATACCTTGTCGACACCCGTTAAACGACGGCCGCCCGCGCCCTGTGTAATAACTCGGTAAAAAAAAAATACAAAAACCATAAACCCATTGAAAAAAAAATGGAGATTTTATTCTTTTTTCCTGGAAATTTCCACATAACTAGTTTCCCAGTACGATACTTAACAACACCATCACGGATAGGACAGGGTTTTTATTTTACATGTGGTATTAATTATTATAACTCTTTGTGCACCAGTTCATTATGGCCTAAAACATTCTTTATAAAATTAATTATATCAAAAAGTTATTTAAAATTTATTTACAGATAATGATTTTGTAGTTCATGGTATAACCTTTATGAAAAGAAGAACCAAAAAACCGGTCAAGTGTGTGTCGGTCCACTCACAATGAAGGGTTCCGTAGTTGGGATTAATTTATCCCAAGAAAAAAATCAACCTTGTTGTTGTTGAACAACGTGTTCTGCCATACATTCCAACTGCGAAGTTAAGTTTTTACTCACAATGTTGAGAGATTTAGATCAAATGAAAGGGATTTGATGTGTCACACAGCACCTACATTTTGAAAAACTTTTTCTTTTAATTTTCCAATTTTCCCGAAAAGTGAAATACGAAACGTGTAACATGAACTTTGAATATGGGGATATTCAAAATTTATTTATTTACGTTACTCGTCCGTGTTTGGGTCACACAAATTAATATTATTTATTTATTTAACCATTTATGTACACACACAAATAAACAGACAAGATTATAAGAACAGAAAAATACGTACAAAGGTGATGCTTATTTCTAATGAAATCTCTTCCAGCATACCTGCGATAGGACAGAGGGTAAAAAGAGATGTAGACACCGTGTGTAAGATACCGACCGTGTGTGTGTGTCGTGTGTTTATTATTATAATATATTTATTTAATTGTCAAATTGAATATACATATCCATTATCATCAATAATCATCATAATATATTCATACAGTGCAGCATTGGTCCACTGGTTAGTACAACAAACTTATCAACTCATCATCATCATCATCATCAGCCTATAACGTTCCCACTGCAGGGACACGGCCTCCTCTCAATGAGAGGGAGTGGGCTATAATCCACCACGCGTGCCCAGTGCGGGTTGGTAGATGTCACATGTCTTCGAATTTTTGGTTCTCGGACATGCCGGTTTCCTCACGATGTTTTCCTTCACCGTTTTGAGAGCAGTGGTGATGAAATAAATTACGCAAAGTAATGCGCCTGTCTGGGTTCGAACCCACGACTTACTGTTCGTAAGTCGGGGCCGCCACCAACAACTACGGGTTACTTATCAACTAAGGGTTTGTAATTATTAACTAATTACACATCATTAATTCTCATCCCTGCCGCACGAGCAACCGTACAGTGTACAATATGTGTTTATGAGTGTGTGCATATGAGTACCAAATTTCCACTACATTGGTCCAGTACCATTGAAGAAGTTCTTACATATACACCGTAAGGACTATTTCTGCTTGCAGCGTTCGGCCGCTATAGAACCGGGGTGGTAACAGATGTGTTCATAGTGTTCACGGGATTTTGTTTTCAAACTGCTTAGATATGAAGTTCTTCGATAGTACATTCGGAGCAAATTAGCTGTGACAGACGGATAGACAGCCAGCCAACAAGCCAGACAGACACTCGAGTGTTCCCATAAGGGTCCCGTTCTTTCCTTTTGAGGTAAGGAACCCTAAAAAGAGTAGAGCATTATAATATTATGGTTATTTGGGTACCTTATGGCTACCTACTAATACATCAATTAAATATTTAGACCAGTCAGCCTCCAACCTGGTTTTCTTTTTTGGATGTTAATGATATAACCTTAATTCAAAATATATACTCAATCAAAAGAACGAGAGGCCAATTTTTCCATTCAGTAAAATAGAAAAAAAAACCTAGAAACTGTCACCTGGGATCAAAAGACCAAATAGACACTCACACGCAATTTACCTACGGCTACACAGCCTTTCCGC
Source organism: Xanthia togata (assembly GCA_963853775.1). Classification (NCBI taxonomy): domain Eukaryota; kingdom Metazoa; phylum Arthropoda; class Insecta; order Lepidoptera; family Noctuidae; genus Xanthia; species Xanthia togata. The sequence continues at coordinate 3,844,069 of OY970801.1, forward strand.
AAACAGCCTAGAACACACGTAAACCTAAGTACACCTCAACGATTGTACGAGTAACAATCCGTAACGATGACTACAGAGTAAGAAATGAGATAAATAGTGACGTATACATATAACACAATATATAAGGACGGGAGATGTAGAGCACCAGTTATTACGAGATACCGTAGAACCTACATCAGACCACCCGACTGTGCGCAGCAGACAGGCACCTGTGTACCTGATCCTGATAAACATTTGAATTAATTACAATTATATTGGATATTTGTTGGTAAGGTTGCACATGTTAAATGAGTTTTAATTAAATAAAACCTGAAATAAAACTATTCAGAAAATTCTTATCGATTTTGTACAGAATTAAGAAAATAAATTGTCTGTCTGTGTGTGAACGAGAAATTTATAAGACAACCCGAGTTTCATGTTAGGTTTAGATCTAGCAGTGGTACCTTAGTGAGCACAGTTTCAGCAAGCGCTTTTGAGACGTTAGCTTTGATTCCCAGAAACACCCTTCACTCTATAATATCTTGTTAAGCCATATTTAAAGTAATTCTTGTTTATCTATCTTGAAGCATTTGTTCACTCCAATGCACTAGAAGAATCAACACAATGACATACAAAACGTTTTTTTCCAAAAACCAAAAACATCCAAAAATACTTACATTCCTGGTCGAGCCGGAATCGAATCCTTGACTTGTAGTGCAGACACCAACACGCAGCTACTGCGCTACTCGAGCCAACAATAGCAACCACCGTTAGTTTTAATGAAATATCTCAAATCATACAAATATTTTGTGAGAGCAATATCATTATCAATTTGGTCTAAAAATACACTAAATCTGCAAAATGCAAATATTTAAACTTTCTTATTTCACTTGGTCTTTTTTTGCTAACTAATTTCTTTCCAATTTAGGTATGTAGACCGACAGTTTACCTAAAATCGTATGCAGTAGTAGGTTATTCAATTTTACTTAAATTCGAAAGTAATGAGAAAATAATGTCGAGTTATTAACTTATAATTTAGAAATTTCACAACCATTAAACCCATCCAATTAGTTTAGGTTATTCAATTTTACTTAAATTCGAAAGTAATGAGAAAATAATGTCGAGTTATTAATTTAGAAATTTTCTATCCATTAAACCTACCCAATTAGTTTATCTAAGAACAACTGACGTTAATGAATAAAACTGCGTAATTCTAACAATTTACCTATAGATAGTTTATTGACCTAAGTCGACATCTTTACAATGTGCAATAATATCAACCGCCACTTCCCTGATTTAGTTTACAAAAGATAATTTATAATTGGAATCAAGGTAGTTAACGACTGTTTACAAGACCCTTATCAGCTGACGCAGAGACTAAAAGCCATTGCATTAAAACCCATGCAGGTGTCAACAGAGATGTCTGTGACTATAATTAGTTTAATTACGTATTTTGTTTGCAGACACAAAAATGTGTAAGACTACTACAAAAGAAGTCGCAGTGGTGGAGACGGGGAAGAAGAAGTTGTACTCAGCTTCTGTTGAAGAGGCTTTGTCTATGACCGGTGAGTAAAATTACCTACTAGGTTCACTTGCAAGTGGACCCTCAGAGGAATAATAACGGGCCAGTAGACATTATGAGACCCCCAGCACGCGTAGTATGACAACCACAATTATCACTCTACACCGGTTTTGCCGACGGAAGAATAGACAAAGTCACAGATTATGATTGTTTCTCTGTCATTTTGTCTATTCCTAAGCGTGCTGTTTTGGTTAGAGTGCAATGCGTTTGTTTTAAGAAGCATTCTATTTTTTTTCCAAGCATATCTCCTTATCATTAGCTACGCTTAGCTATAACTGTACAGTTTCTCGTTAAACAATTCCTATAATTTCTCTATGATCAATATGATCTGCATCTACCTACTTTTCTACCTCATTCAAATCCTGTCTCCAACTGTTCCCTAATAAATATCACACATTACTCCTCAGGATTCGGCAAGTACAACTTCGGTCTTCTAGTAGTATGCAGCTGGACCCTGCAGGCGATGGGCATGGATATGTTCGGCACCAGCTTCGTGGTGGCTGCAGCTGTCTGCGACCTGGATCTGACGCTGCAGCAGAGAGCGTTGCTTACTGCTATGCCACTTCTTGGTAAGCTGCCCAGCAGTTTTATTCATAGACTAACAATCTGCCATGTATTATGATAACTCGGGACTACTCTTCTTCATGCAATTTTATAGAGATGAACTTAGTCATCGAGTCGGATAGTTTTTAGGACGTATGCAAGGTCATCATAAAGTTACATTCTGTAGCCATTAAGCAAAGTTAAGCCTGTAAGCCACTGAAGTAACAAATCACATTCTTACCATAATCCATCTTCCTTCCAGGTGTAGTAGCAGGAGCTCAGCTATGGGGCTACGTCTCCGACACGAAGGGCAGGAGACTGACCCTGGTGCTATCCATGTCAATAGGCTTCGTGTTCGCAGCGCTTAGCAGTCTGTCTCCAAACTGGCAGACCATGGCGGTTCTCAAACTGATCTCTTCTACTTTGTAAGTTGATTGCTTTATTTTTGTTTGACAAAGAAATATCGGGACATATGAAGAAAATTCCAGTATCTAAAAATGCAATGGACTCCTTCATTTTTCTTATGCTGCATTTTTTATCTTCTCACAAGCTAAATTCATCAAATCCAAATTGGATTTAAGGTCATATGCATAATGTTGGACATTACGACGCCCTCGCGTTAGATTCTTCTTACAAATAGAAATCGAGATAATTATGACAGACAAGAGACTGGGACTACGTAAATAGTACCTGAAACTAGCTACACAAATATTTTTCACATAGCCCCGCGTTTTTTCCCTCTTTATCTCAACTTTCGTGTTCTACAACGTGTGATTCTAAACGCATGTCACCACAATCTTAATAGGTCAACATAGTTACAAGATAACACTATAAAAATAGCACCATTAAAACCTTAGATAACATTACTGTAAGAAACGGAAATATACCAATCTTTCTTATTTTAATGTTCAGGACTGACAATTATAGGCAACACATGATGGAGGCATTTAGTCGCGTTTAGTTGGTCCTTAGGGGCGAATAAATGGTCCTAAATGGCTGAATGTTTCCACATTGTATTTACTGATTGGTACTTAGTACTTTGAGGCATTTGATGGTAACTAAGTAAGATGTCGTAAGATGCAGAAGGAGTTAGTAAATCGAGATTATAAAATATATCTAAGAAAGAACTTTATTTCTCGAAGTTATTGAGTCTAAACTTAAGTTTTGTCTAAAAAAACAAAGGCAAAGAAAAAGTCATGGGAACCTTTTCCTTAGGAAAATTCTATTAGACACACCTACAAGTGTTTTTACGCCAAGCAACAAAAATAGAAATACTATGTAGAGCTGATATTAAGCAAATAACCGTGACGTCATGCGTCTCGCGGTAGTGAAAATTTACGTCATGGAAGCGGCGATAATATTATCGTATCTAATTATGTAAACTTTTCCGAGTAAGTATTTAAATTGAGATAACAAAACCCCCTGGCGAGACAAAGACAAGATAACCGCTGAATACACACAGTTCTATAATAAGAATGACAAAAATACGCTGGAAGTTGTACGAGTAAACAGGTGGCGCGATCTCTATTTGTTTTGTTGCGTTTCATGCAAACAGATAACTGACCTACCGAAACAGAGGTGGATGTTTAACCTGCTGTTGCATCTGCTGTAACTTAGCACCTTGTGCAACTTTTGCTTTTAACATCGAAAGCATTTTTTAAGATTATTAATAGGTTTAACTTACTATAGGATACCAACCTAATTATACTATAGGGTTATTCGTTATATGTCGGCAATCCGCTAAGGGGAAGTAGGAGAGGTCATTTGCAACCACAGACTACTTAGAGATACTACGTAACCAAATGACCCCATAAGACTCGTCAACAATTTTCGAGTAATATGACATTTTATATTTTATAATGAATGAATACAAGTATAAAATGTCAAATGACTCGAATTTTTTTGACATTTGCATAAGAGTCAAAAGAGGTAATTTGGTTGTAATTGACCTCTCCGGATTGCTGACGTATAACCAATAACCCTGTATATCTTCTGTAGTAATAACAAGTAAGTAAGTATAACAAGTTAAGTATAACAAGTAACTTCAGGCACTGTAGAGAGCAGTGGAAATGCAACATATTATAAAGAGTTTTGGACAATACTGAGGGGAAAGAGATTGGTTTGCATCAGAACCATTCGTTTAGTCACATCTATTCTCAGTCCTCACTTTTTTGTTACTATGAAGTTATAATATTCATCCTTCGTCCCCAGCACTTCAGCCAGCAACTCAGGAGCCTACACGTTGCTTGGCGAGAGCTGTTCTGAACGCGCTCGTGGCCGCGCCATGTTGCTGTGCACGTGCGCGCTCATGTGTTCACAAGCTACTGTTGCAGGTATTTAACATTGACTTTAGAATTAGCACTCCATACACAAATAAAATGGCTACATACCTACTATCTCTATAAAGTTCGATCATAAAATATATAAATAGTGCAATTCGACGACGCGCCCCACTAAGCTCCGCTCCGAACTAAAGTACAGCTTACAGTACAGTAATCGCGGAGTGAGGCGCGTCGTCGTGGATTGCACTATCTGTACTTCTTACTTTAAACATCTGCTTACATCAGTTAACAATTTTGCAAATTAACTTCACTTCTTCACTCAATCCACTTATGAATTGCTTTAATGCATAACGATCCTAATTTTCAAAAGCTGATCATTGTCATCATCATTTCAGCCAACAGACGTCTGTTGCTGGACAAAGTCCTCCCCAAAAGCGTCGCCAATCGACCGGTTAATCAAAGCTGATCATCTTAACGCAAAATAAATCTTCTTCCAGTGTTTGCCTACCCTATACTCCCGATGCAGTTTGCCTATCACATCGACTTCCTGGGCATCACGTACAGACCCTGGCGTCTCCTAGCACTCGTCATGTCCCTGCCGTGTGCCATCACTGCATGCCTGCTGCAATTCTTCCAAGAGAGTCCCAAGTTCCTCGCCTCTCATGGAAGGTTGGATGAAGCTCTGCAAGTCCTGAAGAATATCTATGCTGCTAATACTGGCAACAAGGCTGATAGTTTTCCTGTAAGTATTAAATATAACCTACTTACTTCACCCCGCGATTTCACCCGCATAAGTCTCGACCCTGTGGGAATATCGGCATAAAAAGTATCCTGTGTCCTAACCCAGGTCATGGTTTACCCATGTGCCAAATTCCATCCAAATCCGTTAAGCCTGTTTAGCGCGAAAGCGTAAAAAACAAAAACTCATTTTCCCATTTTTATTATTAGTTAGGATTACGTCCTTGTAAGCCATTTCAGTTTCTAATGAATTGAAATAATTACCACGCTGCGATGATTTGTATAGGTTGCAAAAAAAAGTCGCGACCTTTTTTTCCAAGTCAACAAAGAATGCAGTTTTAATACAATGTCGTAAATTTTGCTTTGTTACTAAATAGTCAAATAACGAACTCACACTGAAGGGCATCGAGGATACCTAATCGGTTAACAAACAAACGACTATAAGATTGCAAATGAGTATCAAAGATACTAAAGTCAATACGTCTTTTAAATGTTAATAAACTTTGTAATATAGAGATCATCAAATCAACATAAAGATAAATAGACTAGAAAAAAATCATTTTGGTGATTTTATCCGCGATTTTTGATATTTATTACCTACCATTAGATTAATTATTGATTTAATAGCGATTCTAAGTTATACCTTTCTCTTTCTAGGTTCACAAGCTCCTAGAAGACAATGACAACCAGTCCTCTGAAACGAAGGTTACTTTCTTGAAGTCGGTTTGGCAACAGACAGTGCCTCTTTTCACAGCTCCGTTATTGAAGGAGACTCTCAGGCTATTTTATCTAGTTGCTGTTATTTACATGACGTGAGTATTTTTGAAAAGCATACTTAACAATATTTACAGCGCTCATGGTTTTTTTAAGATTAAATCAAATCCAAAGTGACCACCTATAAATCTGTAAATTTACATAATTTAATCCACAAATAGAGCTTTAAACTCCTTTGTCGTTACGTAATAGTATTGAAAGTCGTCTTTTGCCTCATTTTATTTTAATCATGTCAAATCAACAGTGCTGTAATAACTGTTTCCATTCTAGTGGCAGTGGCTTCATCCTCTGGTTGCCTTACATCATGAACAACCTGTTCTTCGTCTTGGAGGCTGGAGGTGGTGACGGCATGAACCTCTGCGCTGTCATCAAGTACCCCTCCGTTGCTGGCTTCGCTACTGGAAATATGACTGTAAGTGTCTCGTCTGCAACATATTGCAATTTTTATCTTCCCTTTTTTTAAATTCTCGTTTTAGCATAGGTACATTATTTGTTGTAAGCATCATTTAACATCACCAATAATGGTTCTCGGAGGAGCTCGTGGCTAAGAAATAACTGCCGCACGGGTCAATCCATCAGGTTTAGCTACGCTTGCCGGGGTTGGTCTGTAGATGGGTGGTCACCCATACCGAGACCTCCTCCGTGCCTCGGAAAGCACGTTAAGCCGTTGGTCCCGGCTGTCATTCGTGGATCTTTGACAGTCGTTACGGGTCGTCAGAAGCCCGAAAGTCTGACAACCAATCTTACCAACGGGTAACGTATTACCCAGTTACTGGGTTGTGGAGGTCATATAGGTAGTCACTCCATCTAAAATACTGGTATCAGCTGCATCCGGTTAGACTGGAAGCTGACCCCAATATAGTTGGGAAAAGGCTAGGCAGATTGAATAATGGTACTCGTATTAGTGGCAGAACTGACTTTTTAAGTAATTAAAGAGGCCCTAAAGTATATTTGAGCAAGCGCGGTGATCATTATGTCTTCTCTGAATAAGAAGAGGCCTTTGCCATTTGCCATGCCTGTCCCCTGCAGTGGGACAATAATAAGTTAGCATAATTTTGTAAAAGTATCCTCATATTATCATTTTTCTAATTTTGTTAAATCCAGGATATAGAAATCTGCGACGACACAATCCAAGACACGACCCTCTTCTCCGCGATGACATACGGCGCCATGGCGAGCTGTTCCAACGTGGTCCTGTCCCTCACCTGCGGTAGTCACAAGCGCATGGCTATGATCTGCATCATGGCCATGTCGGCCATCGCCGCCATCTTGTTGAACGTGGTAGCCGTACCACTGGCGGGAGGAATATTCTTCTTCTTCTTCCTCATGTGCGCACTGTGCATGGGGATCTTGAGCGTGTATTTTGTGGAGCTTTATCCTACTTCTTTAAGGTAAGCGATTGGTCTGATTTTTCTGTTTTCCACGCCTCCCAAGCTTAAAAAAAAAACACTTCTTATTTTACCAGAATTCAAACAACTGAAATAGAGAACGCCATTTATGAAGGTACCTTCCTACTATAAATTCATGATCACACTAATAATCTTAATAAATTTTAAGAGCAACGCATTTATTCCAATAAAGCTGTTGTCGTGTGTCTGCAGGCACTTAAAATGTACGCCATAAATAAACTAATTAATTACCACTCGCGATGCGACCGGGAAATGTATCGCGATAACACCGGTTATTAAATTGTAAATGTTTTTTTTTCAATTTAATAAACAACACCACCAAGGCTATCAATCCTAGAATAATGGAATGAAAAGGACCAGTCTCTATTTCCGTAATCATCAACATCATCTCAGCCAAAAGACGATGAGTCTGGTTGCATTCGCTCAATCGAGCGAATTTAGGACCAGTTTCAATATTGTAAAAATGCGTTGGTTTTAAAATAAAATAAATATTGCGTTCAGCACTAATGAACACGTCCTCTTGAAGTAAACAGCTAAAATTCAGTATTACCTACTTAAGTGACAACGCCGTTTGCCTCCGATACCACTTTCCTATTCCTATCAATTTAATAGTTAAGTTGTTTTGCAGAGGGATGGTATCCTGTTTATCAGTGATGCTGGGAAGACTCAGCGCATTCCTGGGGGTGAACGCGATAGGAGCCCTGATTTCAACCAGCTGCGAAGCGACCTTCTATGGCTGGTCCTTGTTGTTACTAAGTAAGTTTTTCAAGTATTTTGCTTGATGTATTGACTACAGCTAACACTGGCTGACCTTTATAATATCCCTCCAGGTTTATGTTAACCATTTTTTGTTGTTTGTTATTCAGTTCACCTAAACCCTAAGATATTTTCTGTATTTTACTGATGCATTATTTTTCATTACGGCCTCGTTGGTGAGGTCGCAAGCGCTACTGCTGATCATGAGGTCCTGGGTTCGATTCCCAAGTCGGCCAAACTGTTATTGAATTTTTCCTTCTCCAATTTCTCAGTAGGATCCCGGATTCTGGATTTGTGCCCGGTTGTAGGAAATAGACTCACCCCCCCTATTACATGGGACTTAAACATAACTGGTAAAATGTACCCGTGTTCTATAGGTGCACCCCTGTCTAACCCTTTGGGGAATACAGGCGTGACTTTTTTTTTTATTTTGTGTTTTCTAACTAAACATTTTGGTCCTTTTCAGGTGCAATAGTAGTAGCATGGTTTCTGCCAAAAGACAAAGCTCCTAAGAAGTAGAGATTCAGAATATGACTGGATCTACTGAAGACTGAACTTTAAATAATCTTAGTTGTACATAATGTATGAATGAGTCCGAATGTTGTGTTATGTAAATGTTACTGACTGACTGATAATTTTATTGTATGCATTTGTATAGTTTGTGTTTTGTAAAAACAATCATATCTTGCTATTGTTAGTGCCATTTAATATATTGTACAGTGAAAGAGCCCTACCTACACCTACTAATAAGAGCTCTTTTACTAGTTTAGGTACTTTATAGGTATATGGTGAAAATCTTGAAACTTCCATTTTAAAAGACAAATCAACGACACAATTTTTTTTCTTGAACTGTATTTGCTAATGAATCATCACGTAACTTACGCCATTTTTTTATTAAAATGTACCTGATAAAGCCATTGTCTAATGTTTAAACATTACTAATTTTATACATTGTCTTAATAAAATATTTGAAAAGTAATGAGGTAATACATGTTTAATAGACATAATAAGAATATTGTAATAAATGTACATAATTAATATTAAAAAAATGTTTTCTTTTATTTTCCTAAGAAATTTAAATGTCTAGAACTGAAATGACGGGTTGGGTTTAGATCTATAGAGGTGGCTTCGCAACTGGTTGAAATCAGGGCTCTTATCGCGGTCACCCCCAGGAATGCGCTGGGTCTTCTCAGCATCACTGATAAACAGGATAGGATGGTATCCTGTATGCTCTGCAATAGAACATTACATATAAAGAAATTGATATAACTAGGAAAGTGTAGGTTATGTAAGAGCGGTAAAAGAATAAGGCGTTGCCGCTACATAAACTATACTGAATATTAGCTGTTTACTTCAAGAGGACGTGTCCTTTGTGCCGAACGCAATAATGTTTTATTTTAAAACCAACGCGTTTTTACAATTTTGAAACTGATTCCAAATTCGCTTGATTGATCAGATGCAACCAGAATCATCTTCTTTTGGGTGTAATGATGTTGATGATTACTGGTCCTTTTCATACCATTATTCTAGGATTGAAAGCCTTGGTGGTGTTGTTAATTAAATAAATACGATGTGTAACATTTGACTTCTTGGCTGACGTTTATATGATATAAACAATATTCATAATCATCATCATCACCGTCATCGTCATCGTACAACCTCTCGTAAAATGGGTTATACCATCTGACGGCCAATTCAAGCACCGCGCGCGTTCTTTGGTCAAATCAAACAGCGCGCGCTTCCTCGGCTGTTACACACTTCCATCACTTTTCACTAAATCACTCGCACATATTTGATTACTGATAAAAATGTATACCGTAATATTACACGTACGATTTTCATTTTAAATAAATAAAAAGAAAAAAAAAATGCATTAACAAAATCACATTGCACTGCATACATTAATGATTGACATAATTCTAAATAACAAAGGAGTACAATAATTTTAAACTCTATCCCTTAAACTAGGTCTAGCCTGTATCCTAAGAGATAGGGTTCAGCCATTATACAGGATTACTGGTAATTCGACGTATATCCGTCAGGGGCTGATAAAGGGGGCCAAATGCAACAAATTGAACCCCCCATATGTATGGCCGAAATTCAATAGTATTCGAGATATTTGAATTTTAAGGGTTTTTCGATATTTACCCAAAATTTGACATTTAATTCCAAATAAAAAAAAAACTACACATTTGAATGGGTACTATTAAAAATCATGTTGTAGCTAGCACTTCAATTAAGCTATGGACATAGTTAAAACTACTTAATTTAACAAAATAATTAAAATAATTAACGATATAAGAATAATATCTTACCAATATTTTTATTTTACGCTTCAAAAATGTTGCCTCCTCACAAAAATTTCTATGACATTAATCGTAAAAATAACTAATAAAACTTGCCTATTCTGTAAGCTTTCCAAAAAGGTATAAAAGTCAATTTTAAAATACATAATTCGTGGCATGGCATGTGTTTGAAACGGCGCGGGGAGAGAATTTGTATTTGTATGAAATAAAATGCATTCAAAAATGTACGTCAAATTTTATTAAAAATTTTACACATCTTGTTCAAAATGAGCCCCTCTATTACGAATGCAAGTTCGAATTCTTTTCCTAACTTCGGTTTTCGTCACTCTTGATGAAAACGTTGTTCTCATCTGTTGCGCCGCGTTTATTATTCGCTGTCGAAGTTCTTCGACTGAATTTATTGGGGTCACATAAACTAATTCCTTCATATGACCCCAGACGTAAAAATCAAGTGGTGTGATATCAGGGCTTCGTGCTGGCCACGGAATTGGCCCTCCCCTCCCAATCCTTCGGTTTGGAAATCTCTCATCTAGCCACTGTCGGACAGTAATCCGGTAATGTGCTGGGCACCCATCATGTTGAAACATGAGGTTGTTTTTTATTTCTTCGGGAACATCCGCCAACAAATCGTCTAGGTTGTTTCTCAAAAACTCCTCGTAATTTTCGCCGTTCAAATTTTGGGGCAAGAAATGAGGGCCCACCAAATAATTATCAACGACACCCATCCATACGTTCAGGGAAAATCTCATTTGCGACGCAGTTTCTTTTAGTTTTTTTGGATTCCTGCCTGCTTTAGGTGCCCAAAAATGTAAGTTATGGTAATTCGTTATACCATCCCGGTCAAACTTTGACTCGTCAGTCCACAAAATATTTCTTAGGAAATGTTCCTGGTCAGCGTCAGCGTTTAACACTTTGCGGGACACTAAACGCCTATAAACGTGATAACAATAAAACTTTTATTGTGTCTCGTTCAGTGTCCCGGAAAGTGTTAACATAAACCGAGAAAATTCGAGTCGCCTGGCAGGATCTCCCTCGTGCAATGTTTGGACAGGTTGATAATGGTACGGGTGTCTACCTGATAGATGTACTACCGACCACACTTTCCACTGGGACATACCGAGCTGTCTTGCAACAATGTTCGTTGAGATGTTTGGGTCATCAATAAAACACTGAAGAATGGTGTCCTCTTCGTCAGCCGTATACCGTCGAGGTCTGCCAGCGTTGAATTGTGCTCTCTGAACACTGCCAGTTTCAGACAATCGTCGATAGGTGCTCCCGAAAACAGTAACGTGGGGAAGTCGACGATCGGGAAAGCGGCGTTGGTATTCTCGCCGAGCCGCAGCCGCGTTTCCATCGGCAAAACCATAACAAAACATAATGTCTGCGTATTCGTTATTAGCATACAAAGCCATGGTATCCGAAATAACAATGATAACAAAAATAATAACAAGAGAAACAAGAATTAACAATAATGATCGATAACAAATTAACGCGATGAGAGATTGGTTAATAGCAAGATAACAACACACGTGCTTGCGCGGCGTAGAGTCGAAACTTACTAAGGAAGGCGACGCGAGCACAGCAGACGCCGTGTGCTCCCCCACCCTCACACCCCGCCCCATCACGAAGAATTCCGCCAGTAAAATCGGTTGTTTTAGCAAGGATCATAAACTAAAACACACATTATTTCTCTCCCCGCGCCGGTTCAAACACATGCCATGCTACGAATTATGTATTTTAAAATTGATTTTTATACTTTTTTGGAAAGCTTACAGAATAGGCAAGTTTTTCTAGTTATTTTTACTATTAATGTCATAGAAATTTTTGTGAGGAGGCAACATTTTTGAAGCGTAAAATAAAAATATTGGTAAGATGTTATTCTTATATCGTTCATTATTTTAATTATTTTGTTAAATTAAGTAGTTTTAACTATGTCCATAGCTTAATTGAAGTGCTAGCTACAACATGATTTTTAATGGTACCCATTCAAATGTGTAGTTTTTTTTTTATTTGGAATTAAATGTCAAATTTTGGGTAAATATCGAAAAACCCTTAAAATTCAAATATCTCGAATACTATTGAATTTTGGCCATACATATGGGGGGTTCAATTTGTTGCATTTGGCCCCCTTTATCAGCCCCTGACGGATATACGTCGAATTACCAGTAATCCTGTATACATAAGAGTATAGCATTCTCGACATAATATTTTTTTTACATGTTTTACACATGGTTTTGACCTTTTTAACTTTATATTGTTGGTTACTTTGCTACTGGTACAATTCTTTTCAACGCCTTTTTTTCTGAACTGCTGAACTCGTCTCCCGAACTGGACTCCTGAACTGGTTTCCTGAACTGGTCTCCTGAATTGGACATCTGAACTGGACTTCTGAACTCGTCTCCCAAACTGGACTCGTACGGAATGGACTCCTAAACTGGAGTCTTCTGCTTCTCGCCAAACTTCATGTTGCTAGACTACCAGGAAATACCAAATAGACTGTTTTTTTTGCGAGTGTCAAAATATGCGGCATAAATGGCCGTATTTTTATATTGCGTTGAAGTTTGATTTTCGTTACAGCTCCAAGAGACCGTAGATCTAAGTTTTTGATATCTATTTCAACTTGATGCCTCCACGCCTTCCTGAGAAAAAGGGTCTTAACAGACAACGAAGTCATCCTTTAAGGGTTTAGATTATTCATTTTGAGGTACGGAACTCTAAAACAGATTTATTATCTGCCTTTTAACTTTTCATGCTGTAACGGCTGAAAGGTTTTAGATGAAAGGCATACGCATAAGCCATGACATGGGTTAGAACATTGGATACTCTGAATCCTGTGGGATGTTTTCCGACATCCACGCGGGCGATGCCGCGGCCAAAAGCTAGTTAAGTATTTCAGCATCGGCGATTGTTGCATCGTGTTAGGGTTCACTAATTTACATTTCTATTTAATTAAATTTAAACGAAAAAGAGAGTCATCAATCATCAACATCAATTCACCCAAAAGACGATGATTCTGGTTGCATTTGATCAAAGAGTCAGTTTATTTGCGAGATCGAATCAGAAATGAGGAGATCCGCAAACGAACTAAAATCGCTGACATAGCCCAACGGATTAGCAAGCTGAAGTGGCAGTGGGCGGGGCACATAGCGCGCAGAACTGACGGCCGATGGCGCAGAACGTTCTGGAATGGAGGCCACGTACCGGCAAGCGCAGCGTAGGACGTCCGCCCACAAGGTGGACCTAATAAAGGTCGCAGGAAGCCGCTGGATGCAGGTCGCTTCCAACCGGCCGATTTGGAAATCATTGGGGGAGGCCTATGTTCAGCAGTGGACGTCCTATGGCTGAAATGATGATGATGATGATGAAACGAAAAAGACTGGCCAGTAACTATTTGATTTAAATATTTTGTACTGGCAACACTTTAGTTGTCAGTTGGTCGTTGGATGCTCCCTGGCAGGAAAAGGTCGGTTGAACATTCTGACTCGAGCTGTTGGACGAGAAGGTCTTGAGAAAGAATAAAGTTGTGTTTCCTGTTACCTGGATTTTCTTCAGTACTTCACCTAACTCCTTAAAGTCTAAATTTAGTGCACAGTCGCAGTTATTTTAATAATCTTTCCTGCCCAACGACCGCCGCCTACCAAAGGCAGATGCACCAGCAATCACAGAAGAAGAACATAGTCAAGAGAAACAATGTTATTTTATTTTGCTACTAGCAAATACTTGTTTGTAGGTACCTACCTACCTAAATGCCTAAGACGTAAATATTAATTATAAATTTAATATGTTAAGTCATTAACTACATAAGACAGTCCTGTTTAATTTATTATAAAACAATTAAATACTTTTTGTAAATATTTAGACCAATTTATTTGCTTGGCTTAGAAATCTAAAAAGCTAATCCATCCTTGCAAAAAAAACGACGACCTAAAAAAAAAACCTTACATAGTGAAAAATAACTTCGTTTCTTCGGTAAGTGTCTTTAGTTTTGTATTTACGTATGTTGCCACCGACTTCCGAAATTAAAGTCATTTTTTCACTTCGTAGTGTCTTTTTTTGTTTTTTTTTTTTTTTTTTTAATTTAATAAACAAATCCAACAAGGTTATCAATCCTAGAATAATGGTATGAAATGGACCAGTCTCTATTTCCGTAATCATCAACATCATCTCAGCCAAAAGACGATGATTTTGGTTGCAATTTATTTGCTTTCAAAGCCTAGGGCTTTGAATCTAAAAAGCCAATCCATCTTTGAAAAAAAACTGACTTCCAAAAAAAAAATACTGCAAAGTGAAAAATAACTTTAATTTCGGAAGTGTCTTTGGTTTTGTATTTTCTTTTTTTGCCACCGACTTCCGAAATTAAAGTTATTTTTCACTATGTAGTATATTTTTTTGGAAGTCATTTAAAAAAAAAAAACAACACCACCAGCTCTATCAATCGAAATAGCTAACAATCTCTATTTCCGTAATTATCAACATCATCTCAGCCAAAAGACCATGATCAATCAATCGAATTCGCTTGATTGATCGAATGCAACCAGAATCAGTTACAAAATTGCAAATCAAACATTAATTAAATAGCTAAAATTAAGGAATTGCTTATTTAGCAGCAACATCATTCATTTTCATCAACATTTTCCTAAAATGATGAATGAATGAATGTAATGTTCTATTGCACAAGGATGGTATCCGGGGGGTCTACTCCCTAAGCGAAATCCGTAACTGCGGCCGAAACTACGAACTTCGCTTAGGGAGTAGACCCACGGTTCATCAGTGATGCTAGGAAGACTCAGTGCATTCCTGGGGAAGAACGCGATAGGAGCCCTGATTTCAACCAGCTGCGAAGCCGCCTTCTATGACTGTTCCTTGTCGTTGCTAAGTAAGTTAAGCTTAAAATTTTATAATTTTACTCTTTTTCAAGGTTTTTTGAAAAAGAATTTCATCAACCTTCAATATTACAAGGTGGCAATAAATACAACGTTTTCACGTCTGATTAGGAAGCCATATAAATAAAAAAAACAAGTTACATAATTGATTACACCTGTTAATATTTATTTTCTTCTATCTTATCGTCGATAAAAATAATATCTTGCAATAAACCCCCTGTATCTTAAAAGTGTGCTACAATATAGTATAACGTGAGCAATGGCAACTTACCAGCTATAAAAACTTTTCAATTTTGCTAAATCGTTCCTATAATACAAATAGAAATGTAAATCCAAGGTAATTTTATAATAGATATTTAAGTATAATGAAAAAAAATGGTCATTTGTTGCTTTACTAGAATAGGTAATACTAAAATGATCATTGAGATACAAAATCGATGACATTATAGATTAACTTAGATACCATCATAATAAAAACGTTAAAAAAATACAGTTCGGTTACCTACTTGTCATTTTTTGTTAGTATTTTTGATAACATTTAAAAAATTACGAAATCGTTGTGAATAATATGTACCCCAATGTATGAATATTTAATCATTGGATTATAATTAATTATAATGTCACATAAAACAAATCAATCAAATTAAATCATGACATTATACAGATTGATATAAATGAATAAGATAAACATAATTACCAATTTCATTGCAATTTCCGCATTCGAATGAAATGCTGAATTCAGGGTCGTCCCGAGAAATATGAAACAACATAATATTATCAAATCATATTTCATATGGTTATGGTTCTATTTCCAAGCTCATTTTCCTAAAGACGTAGCTGCAAACGGTGTTTTTATAGGTACACGCAAGTTCCATGTAACGCGTTTTCTGCCTTGAAAAAGCAGCGCTAGTTGCGCCTGCGCCGGTGATCGACGCGCGGACGGCGTTTTTTTGAAAAAAAGCCGTGTGCTAAGATATTTTCACCATTTTACAGGTGCATTATTTTTTTATTACTGCCTCGTTGGTCTGGTCGTAAGCGCTACTACTGCGCATCAGGTCCTGGGTTCAATTCTCGGGTCGTTCAAACTGTTATAAGATTTTTCCACCTGCAATTTCTCATTAGGAGCCCGAATTCTGGATTTGTGCCCGGTTGATGGCAATAGGCTCGCCCCCTATTACATGCCACTTAAACATAACTGGTGAAATGTGGGTGTACTATAGGTACACCTCTGCTTAACCCTTTGGGGAATACAGGAGTGATGTTATGTTTATTTTTATTTTTGTAGGTGCAATGGTAGTAGCATGTTTTCTGCAAAAGACAAAGCTCATAAGAAGTAAAGATTCCGAAAATGACTGGATCTACTGAAGACTGAACATTCAATAATCTTAGTTGTACATAATGTATGAACTGATGAACTGACGGACTGATAATTTTATTGAGCATTTTTTTAGTTTTTGTTTTGTAAAAACAATAAATCTTGCAATCGGTAATGCCATAAAGTACAACGTAGGTACATACTTACAGTAAAAGAGGATTACCTACCTACGTTTATCATGAATATAATTCTGAAACTAGTTTTTCCCACAATATTATCAAAACATTTTATAGGTACCTACCTACAGGTGAACATTTTGGAAATTCCGTTTTTTTTTTTAAATATTTTTGCTAATGAATCAATAATGTAAATAACGCCATTTTTAAATCAAAATATACCTGCTAAAGCCTTTGTCTAATCTACATAAAAACAGTATAGTAAAAAAAAGTTGTTGTTTAAATAAAATATTATAAAGGTAATTAGGTAATACAGTATTATAGTATATATAGTATTTAGGATTGTAATATATGTATGTACATATAGAGTGGCAGGGATATCAACGGGAAAACGATTACCATGGATTCAGTAAATGATTCTGAACCCCCCTACCTTGAAAGTTTTTTACGGTTATTTTTTAAAAATCAGCTGTTCCATACTTTTTGACCGCGTAGGAATAGCACTTTTCTATGAAACAGCAGATTTTTTTTTCGTGCGTTCAGAATCATGTACTGAATCGAATCCATGGTATCAGTTTTCGCGTCGATGTCCGTATGTATATATCCCTGTATGTACGTAATCAATATTAAATACCGTTTTTTTTTGTTTCCCTACAAAATAAAATCTCTAGAACTGAAATGACTACTGTTAAAGATCCGCGCGAAGTTTTCAGGCTTGAAAAATGACTTTTTATCTTACACTAATTACATTCCATTCCAAAAAGCGGCTTATAAAATAGTCATAATTATGCTCAAAACGCGTCAATGATTTATATCTAAATTAAAAAAAAAATCAGGGAACCTCCCCTACACGTAGTGGGGATGTTTTTTTTTGTCTCATCGATCCCATGGAGTGGGGTGCCGTTCGAAAAGTCATTCAAAAATATTTCATGTGAATGTGGAAACCATTTTAGGATTCAGGAATCGGTTAACGAAATATTAAGCTTTAAAGAGCAATTTTTTATTAGAGCCTGCGGTGCCCCCCCTCTCCTGCCAGCTAAATGGTGAGTTTTAGATATGTGAAACAAATGTTTGTATACAATACAAACAACAAATACAATGTATTTCTTTTAATTTTGTTATACAATGTAAAACAAAATTAAAAGAAAAACTATCACAGCTAAGTAGGCTTTACAAGATAACGAGTAATAAACGACCAACTTACATTTGCGATTGCAAAAACATGTTCTCCCATACATTCCACAACGTGTGTGAGTACACCACATACATTCCGTGTGGGAGAGCAAGTTTTTCAACAACAAAGTTAAGTTTGTTCTTGCGTTAAATTCATCACAAATACGGAACCCTTCATTGTGCGTGATCTGACACGCACTTGGCCGGTTTTTCTTATTTTCTTTTTTCTTAAACGACCCCAGTACCTACTGAGGCGATCAAAACAAAAAAAAACAAATTGGTCGAGTTTCAGCGAGACTAACGCACGGCAATTGATTTTTATATTTAGAAGATAGAAGAAGAAGAAGATAAATTGATAATGATGCATAAGTACTTTTCAGCTGTCCAATGTCTGAAAAAGGAATGTTAGTAAAGGTATCTTATCAATTTTAAAAAGTGTTTATTTAATCACTAGTAAGAAGCTAGTAAGTTAATCTGAAATAATATATAGAAATGTCAACACAAAGCTTAGGTCTATTAGATAATTGGGTACAGTTGGCCCTAAGTATATCGGTAAAAGGAATAGGTTTTGGGAATCCACAATAACATACATAACCACCTTTAACCCGTTCTTGAACTGAACACTGTCCATTAATGGATAAGATTAAATTATTATTTAATGGCAGCTAAGTACTGATAGCAAATATTTTTATCGACAGATAAGTACGAAAATGTCAAAAAGAACGTGCAAATGTTTCTATACATTTTCTGGCATACGAACATTTTAGCTACTAAGGATAATACTACAGTATTGGATTGGTTCACACTTGATCAAAACAAAGACAAGAGAGAGTGTAAAGGAGATAGGCTAATAATAAAATAAATAAATTATTAAAGCAACAATAGCTATGAACACTCAATTATATTTCACTCCGTAAATAATTGAGTGACCTAGGAGCGCATAGCCAAAATACAAAAAAAAGTCGATACCGGCTCTATGGACCAAAAATGGAATATGTGATGTAATGTTATACCATAACACAAAAAAACACTAACTACAAAGTGAACAATAACTTTAATTTCGGAAGTTGGGGTCTTTGGTTTTGACTTTTCGTTTGCCACCGACTTTTTTTTTTTTTTTTCACTATGTAGAGTTTTTCTGGAACTCGTTTTTTTTTAAGTTTTTATTTTTCAGTTTTTATTGTGGTACCTACACCACACATTTTCGAATACCACTACCTGCTATGTAAATACCAGTTACAGGAACTTATTAAAACATCATCCATACAGACTAAGTGGGAAAATTACTTATTATTGAAACTAACTCAAAAACTACCTCGGCAAAGTTAATTTAGGCTGTGTATAGACTTAGAGTGCCGTGCTAGTGCCGTGCTAGCGGCACTCTATACACCTCTCGGATAAAGTGCCGTTAGCAGCATAATAGTGGCACTGTCTCGGCTAGGCAGTAGTGCCGCAAATATGCCGCAAATATATGCCGCTAGTGGCACTCTATACACTTCCTTAAATTTATATGGGACCACCTCTGAAGTATGACTTACCAAACAAAAAAGAGTAATCAAAATAAATTCATAATTGGCGGAGTAATAACGTAACAAATATAGGTACAAAAAAAAACATACAGTCGAATTGAGAACTCCTTTTTGAAGTCGGCTAAAATCTGAGGTACATGAAATTTTTAGTAAAAAGTACCTAGATACTTAAATAATTTTGCATTTTACCTACTTGCCTACCTCCAACCTCATGCCTATCTGTATTTTCACCTAGTTCACAAAAAAAATTACGCAATTACAATAATTGAACAAGAAATCGATGTTCAATCGCAACGTCGACGTGCGTGCTAATCGGAGGCCTTGAATTTAATTCAGGCTTTCTGTGTGAAGTATGTATATAGGCGTTGCATATGAAGAATTTCCTCTCTAAGGCAAAATAATGACCATTTATGAAATGTTCGATTAGAATATATACAATTTGAATTATTTTTCCTTATGTGCGCCGGTGCGCGAACTCGTAACCATGAATAGTCTGTGCTAAGGACACCACTATATCCCCCGGTAGCATAGCGGTTTAGCAAGCCACCAGCCACATTCCAAACAGAATTGAACATGCAGTTTTATCGGGGGGTACCTAAGAATCATGAAATCTTGATTTTCAAGGAGCCATTTTTCTTTTATTTTCTTTTAAATGATGGTAACTTAAGTGGCCAATATTTTACCTCATAATAGCTTTATGATAATTGTAATGGCAAAGATAACTAGGCTGTTTTATATCTCTGAAAAACTCAATTAAATTATGTAATTATCTTTGTCGATAATTTGCAAATTAGTAGTATCATAACGGAACACTGCGATTATCTTCATATTTCGCACTATCAATATTACGTACGATTTTTAATCTTAGGATGACTGTCCTTGCGGTAACACGCGAGGAATTGAGGTCTAATAATATTATAATTACTAATAAATTATTATAAATATTGTGATTACTAATCGATTATTATTTTGTATTTTTTTACTCATTTATTTATAATTAATAAGTGGAAAGTTGAGATGGCGGACAAAAGCAATGATTCCTCTGAAAAGCTGCCTTTCGAGGCGGCGATTGACCAAGCAGGTAAGTTAAGTTTTATAGTACACCCACATTTCGCCAGTTATGTTTAAGTCCCATGTAATAGGTGGCATGCCTATTGCCATCAACCGGGCACAAACCCAGACTCTGGGCTACTACTGAGAAATTCATCAATTCATTTTAAATTAACGTTCCATATTGTTTAACTTTTCTGCTTTCGTAAGTCTTTTCCTATACTACTAGGTTTTTGGATAGGACTTTCAAAACCCACAACGTCAGAAATCAGTCATCTATTGTAGCAGGCATATTGCTGATGCTTGATTTGTCATTTTATATAACTGTGTAAATATGGATATTATAATTTTTGCTTCTGACATAACTTAATTTACATAATTTAATTCATTGTCCTATTTAATTAATTTATATTTTGCTTTGTGCTTTTGACATTTATTGATTTGATCTGACATTTATCTGTTACTCATATTTTTAACTTTATTTATTTATTAATCACTCAAATATTTATCACTTTAGTATTTTCACAAATAGTGACACTTACAAAATTGATTAATACAAAACGTGATGTAGGTAAGATAGCACTGTGTAATGCTAACCTGGTTTTATAAGAGCGTTTATACAGAAAGTGGGCAACGTCGCAAATAATGTCAAATATTTCGCTGTTTTGATTAATTTGAAAATATTACTGTATAGAAATAATAAATATGGCTAACTAGTGAACTAAAATATTGATTATGAAATGTAATAATTAATATATCGTAACACCGAATATTTAGTTTTATATCAAAAAAAAAGTATTTGGAAACTTTCTAAATGACTTTTTACACCTAAAACGGTTCACTAGTTAGGACGCTCTAAAGTTTATTTTTAGAGACATTTAAAAAAAAGCCTTGTTTGATCAGGGCTTTTTACATATCCACAAGCCACAACTGCCCACAAGTGACATCGGTAGTTTTAATAGAGCCTACTACTAATCTTTTAATCTTTTGGAGGACCAATGTCAATCAATATGACTCCTTATCTTGAATTACGTTTATTTGTTAAAAATATTATGCAATATTTAAATTTCAAATCTTAAATATGACACTTAATGTATGTACCTGTTATTAACTGACATACCGAATGTTACTGCTTCTGGTCTAGTGGTGGCAAGCGCTACTGCTGAGCAGAAGGTCCTGAGTTCGATTCCCAAGTAGGGCAGTGTTATTGGGTTTTTCCAACAGGAATTTCTCAGTAGTAGCCCGGAGTCAGGAATTGTGCTAGATTGATGGCAATAGGCTCGCCCCCTATTTATTAAATGGGACTTTAAAAACATAACTGGTGAAATGTGGGTGTACCTACTACAGGTACACCTCTGCCCAACCCTTCGGGGAAACAAGGCGTGATGTTTATGTTAAATTAAAAAAACTGTTAATCGATAAAATATTTTATAATCTGTACATGCTTTTTTGTGAAACAATAATGTTAGTAAGTATGTAATTTATTTGCAATTCCTTTTAATAGTATTGCTTAACCGACATGGCCGACTGTTGAGCCAAAAAATGTTACGTTTATAATGAGAACTAATGTACACAGTTATCTAAGCAATAAATATATCGTTATCTATAAAGATCGACCTCTTACGGCATCTCTCATTGAAACCTCTTCTTTTAAATACCTGGAAATACTCGTAACTAAAATGTTTATTTTTTCTTCTTTAACCCTTTTTCTTCTTTAATATGTAACTCACTATAGTTTGGACTTTGTTATTATTTAGGTTTTGGACTATACAGCTACATAATGACCAGTTTGACCGGTCTGGCGATCATCTCTTTCGCTTGCATCGTGTATGCCAGCACCATTATAGTGCCGACCAGCGCCTGTGAGCTGGAGACCACGGGCAGCCAGCAGGGGCTGTTAGCCGCTGGACCTGTCGTGGGTAAGTTAATTGAAAGAACTGTAGTGAATGCTAAGTTTCCAACTCTTATGACCAGCCGATCAATCATAGTCTGAATCATTTTGAAGGGTATTGCTAATCCATTGCTTCACTATGTTCGAAAAATTTGTCTGCTTATCAACGTAAATAGCGCAATGAATGTTGTTGAACTGTCAAAATAATGTGATGTGATTGATCGTGTGTTACGCAACTTGGATGCAGGCGTCCTAAAGAGTCGGAAATTAGTGTATCTACTGAAGGGTAAGCAGCAGTAATAGATGAATAGTTCTATAATAATTATCTATAGCTGTAGGAATGTGTGTTGTGTAGGTCACAATAATTATGTCAAATTCTTTTTTGCAAAGCTATTATGTAACTTGATCTTTTTGGAAAAGAGCAAGTTACTATACCTATTCCATTTGAAATAAGATTAGACATTTAAATAAACCTTTTTTACAGTCCGTTCAACCGATTTTGACTTCTATTGCGTTAGAGGCATGACAAATGGCAGCTGCATTAAACAGTTGCCATTGTAATCAGTTTTTTGCTTTAAATGTCATCCTTATGTCTACGGTATAAAAGTCAAAATCGGTGGAACGGACTGCAAAAAAGCTAATCTTGTTTTAAATGGAGTATAAGCAGGTACTTCATTATCAACAACCATTTACCTACCAATGGTCAAACATGAATAATTTATGGTCTACCTTTTGACCTACATTCGATGTTTAACCAGTTTTATTTACTAAGCAAAACGCAGTAGGTACCTACTTAATATTTAGTTATCTATTTAGAATAATTTGTCTAGCCACCTGCAGACCTGCATCGTTCGTATTTAGCATAATACCTATATGGAAACAGAAATTCAACGAAGCAATTCAGGTTACTTAATCTAGCTATCTGTTTATAATGATTAATTTGTTAATATATTTGTAATGATAACTGGTTTTAAATCCCCGCCTTAATCAAAGCTTGTTTTTGAATGAAAATGCTCCATCATTGTGAATGCAACGACGTACCGGGTCACATTAAATATAGAGTAGGTACCTATGCACCTAGGTGCGATGTGCAGGGTCATATTAAATATAGAGTAGGTTCCTATGCACCTAGGTGCGATGTACAGGGTCACATTAAATATAGAGTAGGTTCCTATGCACCTAGGTGCGATGTACAGGGTCACATTAAATATAGAGTAGGTTCCTATGCACCTAGGTGCGATGTACAGGGTCACATTAAATATAGAGTAGGTTCCTATGCACCTAGGTGCGATGTACAGGGTCACATTAAATATAGAGTAGGTTCCTATGCACCTAGGTGCGATGTACAGGTTCACATTAAATATAGAGTAGGTACCTATGTGCGATGTACAGGGTTACATTAAATATAGAGTATGTACCTATGCACCTAGGTGCGATGTACAGGGTCACATTAAATATAGAGTAGGTAGGTACCTATGTGCGATGTACAGGGTTACATTAAATATAGAGTAGGTACCTATGCACCTAGGTGCGATGTACAGGGTCACATTAAATATAGAGTAGGTACCTATGCACCTAGGTGCGATGTGCAGGGTCATATTAAATATAGAGTAGGTTCCTATGCACCTAGGTGCGATGTACAGGGTCACATTAAATATAGAGTAGGTTCCTATGCACCTAGGTGCGATGTACAGGGTCACATTAAATATAGAGTAGGTTCCTATGTACCTAGGTGCGATGTACAGGGTCACATTAAATATAGAGTAGGTTCCTATGCACCTAGGTGCGATGTACAGGGTCACATTAAATATAGAGTAGGTTCCTATGCACCTAGGTGCGATGTACAGGTTCACATTAAATATAGAGTAGGTACCTATGTGCGATGTACAGGGTTACATTAAATATAGAGTATGTACCTTCGCACCTAGGTGCGATGTACAGGGTCACATTAAATATAGAGTAGGTAGGTACCTATGTGCGATGTACAGGGTTACATTAAATATAGAGTAGGTACCTATGCACCTAGGTGCGATGTACAGGGTCACATTAAATATAGAGTAGGTACCTATGCACCTAGGTGCGATGTACAGGGTCACATTAAATATAGAGTAGGTACCTATGCACCTAGGTGCGATGTACAGGGTCACATTAAATATAGAGTAGGTACCTATGCACTTAGGTGCGATGTACAGGGTCACATTAAATATCCACTCCACGTAGGTATCGATATATAAATATCATCAAACCAAAAAAAAAAAACTTTATTATATATGTGTCGCAATCGAGTCGTATCCGGTACGCCAGCGCCATCTGGTGGCGCTCGATGGAGTTGGTGGGGCGCGCGCCATCGATTGAAAACTTCACTTCTCGGTTGGCAGGCGGCGCGTGCGGACACTAAACCATCTCGCGTTCTGTGATACGTACCTACTTTGTGCTTTCCTATTCTACATACGGTGCTGTAATTATTGTATTGGAATTATTATAATCTGATTGTGTATACGAGTCTGTTTTCTTCATCCAACACTACCCACCGTCGCCCATAGTTAATACAGGACTTAAAATGAGTGCTAATGATAATGGAGAAGGTGCTCCTCCGTCATATGTATAATGTTAGGTACCAGTGCTTTACCTATCGTGCAGGGTGCGGCGCACACAGGCGCAGGGTCTTAGGGGGAGCCGAGCGCCTCCGGCCCCAATTAAATTTTGAATTAACGAAAAAGTTGTGCTTTTTGTTCTTGTAAGCAATCCCTTTCTAAAATTACTTTTTACTCTCGAGTCAAACCCGTGTACCCCCGATTTTAAGAAAAATTCCTGTCTATTGTAAAAAAACTTAGTCGAAGTCAAAACATTTATTTCAAATAGGCCTTTGTAAGGCACTTTTGAATTTTAAAATGTACAGAAAAAAATGAAGTGATTCTAGTCGCCCCTTGTAAAAGGAATTTTTCGTATAGAGGAGAATGGGCAAGAAACTCCACCGTTACTCTGTATAGGATAGGTTCATTAGCTAGGTATATAATTATATGTGAAGACGATGCACCAAGAATAAAATTCCTATACCACAATTGGTAAAAATAATTAAAAAACCGGCCAAGTGCGAGTCGGACTCGCGCACGAAGGGTTCCGTACCATTATCTATAAAAACGGCAAAAAAATCATGTCTGTTGTATGGGAGCCCACTTTAAATATTTATTTTATTCAGTTTTTAGTATTTGTTGTTATAGCGGCAACAGAAATACATCATCTGTGAAAATTTCAACTGTCTAACTATCACGGTTCATGAGATACAGCATGGTGACAGACGGACAGCGGACTCTTAGTAATAGGGTCCCGTTTCACCCTTCGGGTACGGAACCCTAAAATTGAAGCAACGACAGATAAATTAATTATGTGATAAATACCTACATGGTGCTCACATATTGAGAAACATTATAAAAGCAGACGATTTCCCTGAAATTTTATAATTAATAAGTCAGTGTGTGAGAAACTAATCACAGAATGTAAAATCAATGTCATAATATAAAAAACCGGCAGAGTGCGAGTCGGACTCGCGCACGAAGGGCTCCGTACATTATCTATAAAAACGGCAAAAAAATCATATCTGTTGTATGGGAGCCCCCTTAAATATTTATTGTATTCTGTTTTTAGTATTTGTTGTTATAGCGGCAACAGAAATACATCATCTGTGAAAATTTCAACTGTCTAACTATCACGGTTCATAAGATACAGCCTAGTGACAGACGGACGGACGGACGGACAGCGAAGTCTTAGTAATAGGGTCCCGTTTTTACCCTTTGGATACGGAACCCTAAAAATATACATAAATTATACAACTAAATTAGCAACTAGTTTGATTTTGTCTAGATTCTAGATTATCCTATGGTGCAGGACCAGCATGTTTCCAAGCAGTCTTAAAATAAATAATACAGATAGTTTTAAAGACTGACATTTATTCAAAAAGAAAATTATGAACAATTTACAACCACAAAACTATAGGATAGAATAGAATAGAATAGAATTTTATTTTGCAAATATGGGTAATACATTATAGTTCTTAAGATTACATTTAGCTCAGCCACATTTTACCAATCGGCATGCAAACATTTGAAAATTATATAAATCACTATTATTACACTTATTTGGAATTACTATATAAATTTCTAAATAAATTATACAAATTACTATTAAACACTCTGAAAACAGAACTTGCTACACATAGTGATATTTTCCCGAATTCACTATTTTTTTCACAATTTCTCTTTTTCTAAAGTATAAATATAAAAATCTTTACATGAAACGTTTTTAAAGTTTTCTTGTGTTATTAATAAGACTTTTACCGCCTATATTGTCAGGCGATTCTTTTCTTTACTCCACTGTGCATGTAGTAGGGAAATTAAAAAAATCCTGTCTCACTCAACTTAGCGCCGCGCGCCGCCCGGCCGCACGGTGATAAGTGCCTGGAAAAGTGCCCAAGAGGCTGGCAGCGTTGCCACGTTGGATGGTTTGCCCAGGTTGGCACAGACGTATTTTGGTGTTGTGTTTATATATAGACCTATCAAATCTGCGGAGTTTCGCTAGCTATTTTAATTTAATCCTGTATTTACGCTGTTATGCGACTCGCCCACAATTTCGACTATTTTTAGATAACTTTTTTTATTATTTTTATAGAATCTTATATTGTACAGACGTCAGCACGTCAACCTACTACAATCTGTCAAATTTCTTTAATAGATTTTCAACTTTATCACTAAAACATAAGGTTCAAAGTTGATTGGGAAAATTTGAAAGTTTCGGGTTGGTTGACCTGCTAGCGTCTGTCTGACTTAAAAGCCTTGTTCCACCCACTGCTGAATACAGGCCTCCTCCTTTGGTGCCATGTTTCCCTGGTCTGTGCCAGTCTCATTCAGGTCTTCCTCACGATCTTCTGTTTGAAATTTCTTACTCACTACTTATTATGTATGTATTTGTTGTATATGTAGATGGTACACCGCTGACTACCTGCAGTATTGTCTCTCCTTTTACCTTTAATCTATCCAAAGGTTGTCTGTAAAAGATCGCTTTAAGCGATAAGACCGCACATTGTGTCACCCTATGTAAAACTTCTAAATTTATGTCTGTAATTTTTATGGTGTACAATAACTGCATCCGCTCATGCATTTTACTCGAACTATTTCATCAGCTATCCATATAATCTGTCAAGCTGTCGAAATAGTATCGTATTTTATCTCTGGATGGAATTAAAAACGACTCGTCGCTTGGGATAGTGTACTAGCCCAGACGTTAGACTCTACTTTTTTTTGGGATAATATGCTATCCATAGACGTCTGAGTGGATAAAGAGTATTCTATCTATCTAGGGAGTAGGGACTGCTAAGTGCCTCCTGTGTTTACATTTTGTTCTTCTCCAGGATCAATGCTGGGCGGTATCCTGTGGGGCTACCTGGCGGACACGCGCGGCAGACGCAAGATGCTGCTGGTCTCCCTTATAGGAGGTATCATATTCAACCTGGTGGCCAGCATCTCCGTCAACTGGGTCATGCTTATGATCTTCCAGTTTATCGCTTCCCTTTTGTAAGTTTTTTTTTCTTTTAAATTGTTTGGTGTATTTATGGTATTTATTCATTTTTATATAAGTACCTAAGTATATAAACTTTATTGTAAACCACCTGACCGTACCATAACGCTTGGAATGGACAGTATAGATACTTAGTGCAATCCACGACGACGGGCCCAACTCCGCTCCGCTCCGTACTAAAGTACAGCTTACAGTACAGTCATCGCGGAGTGGGGCGCGTCGTCGTGGATTGCACTATCTGTACACTTGCGTTTGTAGATAAAATCATTCATTGTTAAAAAAGATAAGTCTTCTATGAATAGTTTCTTATTTTTATTACTAGTCGCGTGTTGATTATTACTCATTGTTTGAAAGTATATTAGGTGTACCAACGTTAATATTGTGACGGAGATTTTTTTTTACAATATTTATCTTTTACCTTGTAGGTACCTAAGTATAAACTTTTTAGAGCGGTAAAATATACTCTCTATAATTATTATGCTTGCCATCGAGCAAATATAAGTACTTCCTTATTAAAAATCTACGCATTAATTATAGTCGTACCCCACAGGGGGTGCCCTTAGTGAGCGTTCGCCTAATTTTAATTTAGAATAGTTTTGCTTCTGGCTGGAGGCTTTGAGTGTAGTAGCTTAAGGCAGCCACAGGATTGTCCGGTTGAGCAGTAAATACCTTAGTGGTATAACTGCGAGATGCCATAGTTAAAAAAAAAAAAAAAAACTGACGAGTGAGGCGTGGTCTGGAATGGATTGTACTGTCCTTTTCACGTAACTAAGCCCTTTGCATTATGGGCCTCGATGACTACCACCTACAAACAAGTAATGAGAACTTCATACAACCATTTCAAATAAATTACTAACTAAGTTTATGGTCAGTGGGTCGTCTTAGGTATTAAATCCTTATCGCCTTACCTCAACCCGTTTAAAAATCCTCCATCACTCATCAGTACCTAAGCATCTTAGATACAAGTTACATCTTAAATTTTTTATTTCAGCGCTTCAGGTTTGTACTCGATGTCGATGTCCCTGCTGAGTGAAAGTGTTCCGATGGCCAAAAGGAACCTTGTCGTGCTACTGGTGTCCAGTATCTTCCTGCTCTCACAGGGTATCATGGCAGGTGAGGGAATGAAACACTAACTGGTACAAACTCTCGAAATGCAGGAAACTGAATAGAAGTAGATTTAGGCTGGGGTCCATAAACGTTACTTAGCACCACGAACTTGATCCAAGCGTTATTCCTGTCAATGTCGCACAACTGTCAAACTACAAGACAGTGAAAATCAAAAGCAATTTATTCAGACTAGGCTGAGAATCAGAACTTTTTGAACGTCATAATTACATGAGACAGTCCCCAAACGCCCGCCCTTCACGACTTCCTAGTGCTTTAGCTGGGAAGAAGAAGTGGTGCAACAAACTCCCCGACAGATGGAGTCTACATGCCAAGCACAGAATAGATAATAGTATTGGTTAAAGCATGAGCTAATTAAGTAACGTTTATACATCTCGGCCTTAGAATGTAGCGGAGCAAAACTTAAGAAGGGCGAGGGTCACAAAATATCTCCCAAAATTCACTCAAAGTCAAAGTCACGCACTTCAGGGGGTCAACCACGACCTCTTTAAGCAGTATTATTTTGATGTTACTTCAGTGCGAGAAAGAAGCGGAGCTATACAGAACGTCTTGCTCCATGTCTTTCCCACGATCATGTAAGATTAAAATAATACTGCTAAAATAGGTGATGGTAGTTGGGTCTTGTTACGTGACTACACTCTATTTTAGCTGGGAGTCATTCAAGGTGTGACTGTTTACTTTCTAAATTCCAGTATTGGCGATACCAATCATTCCCCTAAGCTTCTCCTACGACCTTCCCGCTCTGGGTATCAAATGGAACTCTTGGCGCACCTTGTTGGTGGTGTACTCCGTCCCCAGCATCATCACCACCATCTGGTTGTTCTTCATGAAGGAGAGCCCCAAGTTCGTCTTCGTTAAGGGAGATGAAGACCGAGCCATGGATATATTGAGGACCATCCACAGGATCAATCATGTCAGATCTAAGGAGGAATTACAGGTAAAAGACCTTGAGGATCTTGCCGACTACATATTAGTTACCTTATTGAAGGAAGCACCCTAACCATAGAGTAGATACTAATCATAGCCCGCGGGGGTTTTTTTTGGTACATTTGAAATTGCTGGGACGGATCGGGTTGTCCGATCCTACCAACTTAGGGAAACCCGCAACGCGTTTGTTTTTTGTTTATAGGGTTATCCCGCGCCTGGCTAGCATACACCGTTACCGAGTTATTGACTATGCGATCGCCTGGGAGGTGATCATTAGTACCTATTATAAGAATTTTTTTTGACTGACCATTTGTAGATCTTGTTTGTGTGCTATTGTAGCCTCTATAAAAATCAGTAGGTACTCTCAGGTTTATGGTTATTTTTTTTATAAAAGACTTCCTTCTACTACTACTTGGAAAGTGGTATACAGGGTGCAGGGACATTGACCTGTAACTTGTTAACATGGATTCAATACATGATTCTGAACCCCTGCGTTGAAAGTTTACGTTGGTTATTAAAAATAAACTTCGCTGTTCCATACATTTTCATCGCGTAGGTACCTACGGTCTCGTATTGCCGCGCGCGTAGGTATTGTAATTGCATTGACATTTTATTTTATTGACATTTATTCTGTTGAAGTATTGTGCAATATAATATCGTTTTGCCTGAATGAACACTTTCGACTCCACCCACTTTTCATAGAACTCATACGCCCATGCCGCCATAAATATTGGAAGTGAACCCTCCGGGAGGGTTTCCGGCAGTACGTTTGCGCTAAAGTTAATCATCGCGGACGGTCAACGGCATTAGGTTTAAAACCGTGTTATAAATCACTGTAAAACGAAGTAAAATCAGGGGGGGGGTAAGTCAGGGGGTCTTGTCGCTATGCGTAGTTTCCAACCTTTTAATTTGTTTGTGAATATTTGTAAACGTGAACAAAAACAACCAACACATCTTACGAATAAATCTTCTTTAAAACCAACGCATATACTAATAAATCTTGTTACATCATCATACAACAGATTTTATTTTCACGGTTTATAATGATGTATTCACTAAGAAAAACCTACATTTAAAATGAGCCCTCCGCAAGGCTCCCAGCATCCCATTTGCGACTAGGCGAACCTTCCAGGAGGGCTCCCGGCACTGAACGTGTTAAATGTTTTATTTAATTTTTATTGCACTTTTATATGAAAAAGCTGTTTTTTTTTAATAAACTACGTTACATTTCTGGGCTACGGTCTAGAATCATGTGCTGAATTCGTACAGTTTGGCATCGATGTCACTACCACCCAGATATAGGTAAGACTAATTAGAGTTTCTCTGAAAAAAAAACAATTTGAATTTATGAAAGAATCAAAATTCAAGTCATTTATTCAAACTAGGCTGAGAATCAGCACTTTTCGAACGTCAAAATTACATAAGACAGTCCCAAAAACGCTCACACTTCCTAGTGCTTTAGCTGTGAAGAAGACACTTCTTCTTGGCAAGTTCTTGTTGTGGTCTTGTGTTCTTGGTGTTGGTTCTTCTTACAGACAGCTGTGCTGCTGGGGAGTTTGTTGCGCCACTGCGCAACAAACTCCCCAGCAGCACAGCTGTCTGTTCAGTTAGAAAAAAATATTCTATTTAATATGTAGTATGCAATATAATTTACAGTATGCAAAACATAATTTAAATTATAAATTATTAGCCATATGACAGCTAGCACACGCCAATATACCAACCAAAAACATCGAGAACTATACTCGGGCAGAAATAAAAATAACTAAACGTAAACAATATCTAAAAAAGAAAAAAAAGCCTCCAGGCATAAAGGGCGTGCCCGCTTACAAGTAGCTGTAACTAGAAGTTATAATTGATAAACTAGGACCATCGAGGTAAAATTAATAATATTGTTGAGGTCGCAAGATGTTCACGCTAAATAACAGACTAGATGCTGATGCTGTAAGTTTCTTATTCTTTTCAGGTGAAAGGATTATTACAAGAAGGTAACGCACAAAGTGCGTCAGGTGGATCTCCTAAAGACCAAATTGTGCCGCTGTTCAAGCATCCACTGCTGAAGCTCACTATCATCATGATCACACTCTTCGTATTCCAACAGTGAGTACATTTCAATTCTGTTAGGCTCTGCTTCCAGTCTAACCGGATGCAGCTGAATACCAGTATTTTACATGGAGCGACTGCCTATCTGACCTCCACAACCCGGTTAGGTACCTACTGGGTAATACGACACCCCTTTGGTAAGACTGGTTGTCAGACTTTCGGGCTTTTGATGACCCATAACGACTGTCAAAGATCCACGAATGACAGCCGGGACCAACTCGTCAAGGTCTTGCATCATTGTACCAAAAGGTACATTGTACCAAAAGGTACATTGTACCAAAAGGTACAATGCTCGTTAAATTTAAAATGCGTCGAATGCAAACGTTCGACGACTGTAAAAGCTATGTGTGCGCAGGTCGCTACGACTAACTTAGTGCGTCTTGGTTTTAATAAGCAGAGAGAGAGAAGAGAAAAATAAACCAGTCTCTTGATTAAGTTATTTCTGTGTCGCCGACGAATTCCATTGTTTTTGAATTATGTAAGTATCTAGCCGTTGAAGATCCCGCGATCTTTAATGGCTCAACTAGCCTCATCCAGGTATTCCCCGTGGAAGACCTGGATGAGACTCGCACACCACATCGTAACCATGATACAAAAAGAAGGGGCCCTATCGGCAGTGGGCGGAACAGGCAGCCTTGTTGTTCCCCCCACTGCCGATAGGTCCCCTCCTTTTTAGTGATGATAATAATTATGAAGTAGTTGAACCCATAATTAAGCATTAGTTAAATTGTCAAATCATGTTCCAGGGTGGGAGCCTTCCTAGTGTGGCTGCCGACCATCGCAGACCAGTTCGTGCGCATCCTGCAGACTGGCGAGAACTCAGACCTCACCATGTGCGGCATCATCACCATGGACAGTCCTCCTGATGTAAGTACTTCCGGGAACTTTACGGTGTTCATGAATTGACTACTTGTTCATTCAGAGAAATAAAACCAATGGCTCAAAGAAACAATGGTTACTCGTCTGAGGTCTTGATCTCGCTCAAACTAGATTAGTTCGGTGTTTCCTTCCTGACAACTCTGAGAAGAAAGACCGAAACGACCGAGACCAAAGCGCTTATTCTGAAAGTGGGCAACGTCACAGCAAGATGTCAAATATTTAGCTGTTTTGATTAATTTGGCAATATTATTGTATGGAATTAAGAAATGTGGCTAACTAGCGACCTAGAATATTAATAATGAATTGCAATTATAACACTGAATTTGATGTTGTAACCGTTTAGGTGTAAAAAAGACATTTGCAAAGTTTCCAAATACTTTTTTACGTCAAAAACGAAATATTCGGTGATAAGATATTAATTATTGCATTTCAGATTCAATATTTTATAGTTCACTAGTTGGCCACATTTCAAATTCCCTTAAAAATATTGTTAAAATTTATTTATCAAAACGGGTAAATATTTGACAGCTATTTGCGACGTTGCAAACTTTTAGGATAAGCGCTCTTATCTGGCAATTGTGAGTGTACTATTATTAGGGATTAGATGGGATTACTATTTAAGTGCGAGATTGGCATACGTTGTTTTATCTTCTTTCTGTGTATAGCGTCAATGTATGAGCTAGACTACTGAAAGCCGTCTATTTCTTAAACCAGTAATTTCTCTTCAGACTAATGCGGTGCCATGTGCCCTGAATGAAACATCCCTGCTGATAGTGCTGGGTGTGGCAGCGATGCAGTCTGTGGTCAACATCATCATCAGTTTTGTAAGTGTACCTACGAGAACAAGAACGAGAACTCTACCTAGATTTACCTAGGTTGAGGTACCATAGGTAGAGTTCTCGTTCTGAAAGTTGAAGCGCGACTAGTGGCGAATTAGCGATTTTCTTCTTGAGTCTGTGTCTTGACTTCTTGAACGTGACTGTGAGCTATAGGTATGTCGGCACTCGTCACTCGTGTGCTTTCATCTTCAACTTTCAATTCATCTTGCTGCAAGCACATCCTCATTTAAAACGTGAGCTTTTGTAGGCCGAGAACATGCCGAGATAATGAAAAACCGGCCAAGTGCGTGTCGGACCACGCACAATGAAGGGTTCCGTAGTTGGAATGAATTTATCGTAAGAACAAACTTAACTTTGTAATTGAAAAACATGTTCTCCCATACGGAATATATGGGAGAATATGTTTTTGCAACCGCAAATTTAAGTTGGTCGATTTAAAGCCCACTTAAGTGTGATAGTTTTCCTATAAACTTCGTTATATATAAGTAGGTACTAATGCCGTGACATTTTAATTTCTAACTACAACGGTTTAGTTGGTAGAGGGGGGGGGACACTTGACTCTAACGAAAATTGGTACTTTAAAGCTTGATAAGTCACGAACGGTTTACTTAATCAAAAAACGGTCTTCGCAAACCCCTAATATTTTTGAAAGACCTATTCAACGATATCCCACATTATGGGAAGGACGAAAAAAAAATATCATCCCCACTTTACATGTAGGGGAGGTACCCTAAATAATTGTTTTTTTCAAAATTTTATTTTACTTCTTTTTCGGCGTCATCGTCATTAACTTGTAAACTCATGCCAAATTACAACTTTCTAGTACCAATAGTTTTTTAGCTAAACCGAGGACAGACAGACAGACAGACGGACATGCCGAAACTATAAGGGTTCCTTGTTGACTACGGAACCCTAAAAAGCGAGTAGACCTCGCGCTTGAGAAATGTGTAGGTACTTTTTGGGTGAACAAAAAGCGTGAAACTCGCGTAATCGTCACCGCACGCATTTAGTTTTCACTTCTATCGGCAGTCCCCAAAGACTGCCCTGCATGTTTTTTTAAATCATACCGATCTAAGTGCGTGCGGTGACTATGAAGCGAGTTTCACGCAGTCTTTAGGACTTAGGTTAGGACCATTTCCATGCTGAAAACGAAATGAAGGAAACCCGTAACTACCAGTATTAAAGTTTCTCGACCTACCAGTGTATGTGAGTTCCTACAAAAAAACTAACTTCAACAAGAACGTGATGGACGATGAACTCTTCTTTTACCTCCAGTTGTTAGGCGTAACCGGGCGTCGTAACATGGTGCTGCTGGTGACAGCGCTGTGCGGCGTGAGCGGTATCGTGGTGAACCTGGTGCCCAACGCCATCGGCAGCGCCATACTCTTCGTGGTGCTGGTCATGGGCGTCGTCGTCATTGGCTTGTACACGGCCATCTGTGTGGCGCTGTTCCCTACGCATTTGAGGTAAGAGGAGTACGAGATTTTAAGAAAAAAAAAGACAGACCCATGATCTAAGCCTACTACAATCTGTCAAATTTCTAAGGTTCAAAGTTGATTGGGAAAATTTGAGTTTCGGGTAGGTTAGGTTGATGTGCTGGTGTCTGTACTCTGTGATCTAAACTGACAGCTCAAGGTTATCTTGGCGCGTGGCCACATCGGAACTTACACCGCCATCTTGTTTTGTCAATTATAATTTCTGTAACAATTTCATAAATGTTTACCAACAACAAAGTCAAAAGTCAAAGTCAAATAATTTATTTCAATTAGGCACAAAAAAGGCACATATGAACGTCAACATTTACAACAAAAAAAAATATAATAATTGATTCTAGTCGCCCATTCCAAAAGGTCGTTTTCGTATGGAGAAGAATGGGCAAGAAACTCCACCACTCCAACGCCCTCCTTTCAATGTTATTCGGGCGCCAAAAAGTCCTTGTAGCACTCTAGGTCCATCAGGATTTCAATAAGCATTCCCTATACTTGCCCGAGTTCTTTCTTTTCTGAGGAACACAAACTGGGTGGTAACCTGCATTTTTTTTTTGTTTTTTTTTGTTTAACCTATTGTACCTATCTACTTATTTTTCAGGGCTTTAGCCATTGCACTTCCTATGACGGGTGGACGTATCGGCACCTTCGCTTCTATCCAGATCCTCAACCTGATGTTGTCGAACAGCTGCGAGGCCGGATTCTACCTCTTTTCGTCTCTCTTTGCAGGTAGGAACCTAGTATAAGTCCACTTATTCAAAGTTTCATTCAGTGTTTGCAAAAGGACCAATCCGGCTCCGGCTTTAACGGCTGAAAAGATTCGGATGGACATTTGCCACACGGTTAGACTAAATAGCTAGTTTGTATTCCGGTAGTACGTTCCCGTGGGATAATTTCCAACCTCTAAGTGAGAGAAGCCTTTGGAAAAACACAATTAACTACAAACATTTTTCAAATATTTCAGCATCGGCGGTTGTTGCATCGTTCCTGCCCGACGACCGTCGCCTACAAAGAGCAGCTCCACCAGTAATCACAGAAGAAGAAGATATTCAAAAGAATCAGTGAAATATTTTTTGCTATAAGCAAACTTGTCTGTAAAAAAATCCAAGATGTAAATATTATAAATAGTTACTTAGATTTAGAATTATGAATTTAATATACCTATTAAGTCATTAACTACTTAACACAGTCCTGTTTTGTTAGGTCTATTGGAGATTTGTATGATAATTATAAAATATAAAAAATTTGGTATTTTTTTTTATTTCAGCTAATCAAAGTACCTACTGGCCCAAATTATTTATACAATTTTACCATTTTGATACCTAGCAGTTTGTTTATCCCTTTACTGTAGAAGTCTGCCGGACGGGAGGCGATGAAGTCAGCGAAATCGTTTTGTACTGCCTCTCGGGTTTTGGATATTTCCCACATATAAAATTTTCTAAATTTTTAAAAAAAGTAGTAATCTGGTGGGGGAAGGTCTGGTGAGTACGGTGGGTGACGAAGAGCTTCCAGCTGTGTTGCGATGGTCTGTTGTGAAGTGTAAGCTCACGCGATGTCGTGGAGAAGCAATGGAGAAGAGCGATTGACTAGTCTTGGTTGTTGAATTACGAGCTTCTCCATCATTGTTTGCAATTCTTGGCAATAGACATCTGCCGTCACTGCTGTGCCATTCGGTAAGAAGCTGTGATGTACAAATCCGTCACTGGTCTACCAGACAGTCACCATCATCTTCCTATGAGTATTTTTTTTTTAGCGCACTGATTAGTTGCTGTACCCGTGTCCACCCACTGAGACGAACGCTTACGGTTGTCGTAGATACAGGATCCACTTTTCATCGCAGGTAACAATTCGATTAAGAATTCCCTCGTTTCTATGCCGATTCAGTAGTGCTATGCATACTTCGACGCGTAAATCTCGCTGTTGGTCGCTTAGTTCGTGTGGCACCCACTTATCTAGCTTTTTTATCTTTCCGATTTGACGCAAGTGCTTTAATATTGTTTTGACACTAACTCCAAGGCCCGCAGCAAGCTCAGCCGTAGATTGAGTTGGATCCGCTTCCACTATCGCCTTCAATTCGTCGCTGTCAACAATGGTTACACGACGACCGCGAGGCTCGTTCTTCAATTCAAAATTTCCAGATTTAAAACGATTGAACCAATAATGGACCGTGTTTATGCAAGCAGTGTTGGCCCGTACACGTCGTTTTAATGTTTCGTGTTGTTTGCGCAGCGGTATTTCCACGTAGGAACTCATATTCGAAAATTGTACGAATTTTCAGTTTATCCATGGCGCCAAAAACTACCACAATGTCACAAAAACAAAAAACTATCTCAAAATAAATGACTGAATTTGAAATTAAATTAACACATCTTTCGAATAAAATTCAATTGAATTTCAAATTGCGCGCCAATCCACAGATAATTAAATCTGAAAATGCTGTTTATAGAATCTCCAATTACATAGATAGGTAAAGACCTATTATTATAAAACAATTAAAAACTTTTTGTAAATATTTAAAAACCAATTTATTGGCTGGGCTCTCAAAGCCTAGGCCAATCCCTTTAAAAAAAGTAAACAGTTTACGAAGATATCTAAACGCACCAAATGATAAAACATTTCTGACATGTTGACAGCTGTTTTCCTAAACGCGCTCATAGTGCTTGTCACACTCAGTTATCAAAAAGTCATCGTGATAAAGATTTCGATCAGTTGAAAGTGAATTATCCTCTAAATTAAAAACATCGATCGCGGGCGGCGGCTGTACCCCGAAGAGCAACGTCCAAGGACACTCAGCTGTTTACAAAGGTGATCATTACTTGCTACTAGACTCGTCCTTGTAACATCGATGCGGCGAGGTGGGCTATCGCATTGATTTTTCTATAAACCGAGCTAGTAAATATTGGTTAACGCTCGTTAATCAGTATAAGATGTCTTAGAGGTTAACGGTGTCGGCCGTATAAACATTCGGTCGTGTGCGGCGGAGGCACATAAAAGTGTTCCGCTAATCTCCTTCAGTGTGTGAGGAAACCGTAATTATCAGCCGTACGAAACGTTACCAAAACTTTTAAAAATAAATCGTAATAATTAGAGGTAAGCAGATAATCAAACAAATTACAGATTATGAACAGGGTCATAAAAATATACTTAATTTATTACATCAGAATTAAAGAATATAGCTCTTTTTATTGGGACCTATTAGATCTTATCAAATATAACAGATTTGTACTAAGTAGCCTGACCTTTGATTGTTTTGATAAAAATGTTATGATAACATCACACTATAGGAATCAGTATTCATTTTGCACAGTAGGTAAATATGACCTGTCTTTTAATTTAGGTTTTATAGTTTTATTTCAATAGACTTCTTGAATCTAGATGAAGTCAGGACCATGTAATATAAAATAGTTTAAGCCTACCTTTATTAGGAAACCTAATGAAATATGAGAATTTATTTAATTTAAAAACTAGTTTTATTTTTACTTGTCCAGGTATTTATTTATTTAGCACAAAAGTTGCAATAATTTCAAATGATTATTTGTTTTTATTGTTAAGAGGTTTGGTTTCCGCACTTAGTCCTTCAGGTGGCCCATTGAGGGGGACCATGCGGCCGTCAGTAGTTATTCTAACCAGCCCACCTCCCTCCAGAAGTTGATTAGGTCTCGTGGTCTGTTCAGAATATCTGTGAAACATCTGGGTGACCCGAGGGTTTCTGTTCTGATCTGGATACTGCCTGTGCATTCAAAGAGCACATGAGCAATGGTTTCCTTAGGGTCCATGCATGCCCTGCACAGAGGACTGTCCATTATGCCTATTGTGGAAGTGCTTAGAAGTGAATACTTACTTGTAAAATTCATTCTCAAATAGACAGAACATAGATTCAGATGTCACTTCAAGCCAAAAAACTGATTTCAGATTGATATAATAATCAAAATAACTTACAAAATTATTTTTCTCTGTGTAAATTCCCAGCAACATTTCCATACTAAACTAAATAAACAGTGTAACACAAAATCAATTGTTTGTCTAACATGAAATCCCACAAGAGCTAAGCTTAATCAGCGTATATCAAGTGACAGTTGATCCATTTTAAATTTAGGTAATCCTGTTACCATACTACTTGTGCAGTATTGCTCTATTAAGGAGTTTAGATGCATTTGTCCCTTCTTAGAGTGTGTGTGTGTAACATAATTATAATATTGGTGGTTGTTTGGTAAAGGAATTGTGTAATGGTATCCGTACAAGAGAACAAATAACTGAAACTGAATTATTTTAAATGTGTTGCTTAGTGTTAAGTCTTGCCTATCAAGACTTGGTATCTTGTTAGTAATAGAGGAGTTATTCTTTTATTATTTTCTTTACCAAAAACTTCATAATTCACTATTACAAATTCTCAGATGACAGAACTATATTAATTTTGTTTGAGTCTACAATGTACTTTTAAACAGTCTATAAAATATTAAATGTTAGAAAACATCATTTCAGTTTTAATATTATTTATAACCTGTAATAATGCCAAGGTATTAATGACTATGTTCATTATTTTACTAACAAACAACACTCATTATCTGTTAGCCTGCACAATAAACATAGAACATATTTCATTTTCCCACAGCTTTACATAACTCCACAAGTTATAACTTCAAGATGGCGAGTAGTACATGGGAGGAATTCTTTGCTGTCCACCTTCCACCCCCAGACTTTGAAGACAACCGGTCATTGCTGAAGGAGTTCTGTGAGAGGCACGACCAGTATGGGAACAAAATTGTACTTGTCACGGTGTGTACATTTTTTTTTTAATTTAATTATTCTGGCTGCGTGTTGAAGGTGTTCCGCAGCCCCATAGTCTTTTACATAATGTCTATGGGTTGGCTTTTCTCGCCAGCCTAATATAAACTCGTCCAAGTCATTACCTCATTTTATCCTAGGCCTCTCAACAACTGGTTTAGGCACCCACTGTGTGGTTGTTATGTACACATTCGACATACAGGTTTATCCTAGTACAGACATTTAACATTATAATACCTTTGTGAATCATTTTATGTTCATATTTTACCAATTTTAAGTATTTAATAAATATTTAGGTTTATATTTTTTTATTTTTTATTATTATACATATTATACAGAATGAAAATTAAAGAGGCGCTTATTGGGTACATACAAATTTTTCACATCATTGTGATATTACTGAGCAAATATTTTATTTCCGCCTTTTATTTAAATACTACATTAAAAGTGATGTAACACAATTTGTAGGACTAGAAAAAGTATGTAGATAGGTGTTACATGGTATCTACATGAAGTAGGTAGATATTATTATAGTCTGATCTAAAACTATCTGATGAAAGTGTAAACAAACGATTAATTTCTTCAGTGTCTTAGTGTTCAGGCCAAATTCCTACCCAAAAATTAGTAACATTCATTTGTATTTACAAGGTTTCAACTTTATACCTCACAAGTTTTTCCAAAATCATTGTTTGATACAAATGTGCTTTGATTTGATACAAATAAACCTCCATGATCTAATAAAAAAACATCATTATGGTAATTTTAAATTACCATTTCGTGTTTAAGTATTCAATTAATCAAATCAAAACACTCAGTTTGTAAGTGGCACTACAAATTGGCATCCACATACACGTTTTCTGATCCATTTGTTTACATTTTCATAAATACTTTTGGAACAGACGGTATTTACTTTCTTATTTATTATCTTCACAATTTAAACCCACTCATCCACCACTACACCACTCATCATAATGGTGTGATGTCACAAAAGTAGGTTAATCATATTAATGCACTAGTTCACTCAGTTTATACAACTTCTCGCTTTATCTCATTACAATATTTTGAAAAGCAGTTGAATAATACATTAACAATGTTATGACATGTTTATTTTTGTTTGTTAGTTTAATGATTCAGGTCAAGTCAAAAAAATAAACAAGGGCACAGCTACCAACTATAATTAATCCATGTTGTGTCTGTGCTGAGAATAGGGAAGAAGACAAAAAAAATTTGTTTGTCCGTCATGCATGTGGATTATAAAAAAGTAACGTATACGTATTTTTTTTTCTTTTTTTACGTTATCAAAACATTACGGCGATACATTGGGTTAAAATGTGCCATGACGTCACGAGTATGTAGATTTAATACTTACTTGGGACATAACGACCCCAACTCCCCAACTTTAATGCGTTTTATCTAAATATATTTTTATTAATATGATAAAGCAAAAAATACGTGTCTAATATTTTTTTTATTATCTGACTGACGGACTAAATAGGTTTTTTTTTTTTTGACCCATGCAAAATCCCTATTCAAGACTGACTCTTTCGAGTGTGTCGTTAAAAAGTAAAGTTAGTACGCACAAAATAACAATAAAATTAATAAACAGCGTTGGGTTACTTTTTTGCCTATTCTTAATTCTATTGTTGACCTAATTTACATAATAATAGACTAAATATGCTACTGTGACGCGCATCCTACAATATTTAAGTATCCGAAGGTAATTTTCTTTTAAAATATCTTCCGGTCCTGAAGTACCGCATAGGCAATTAAGTAATTACGAAATTAGGTGGATATCAGCCTTGACCTATACAGCTATAGGTACCTTAACGACGTTAGCGCGAGATTCTGCCGATAAACATCAGGGAATTGGCTGCGAAATAGCCGAAATATGTCACGGTTGGAGGTCTAGACTAGATAAGTAATGAGTTAACATTTGTCTGGTGTAACCTAATATTGCCTATAAAAATGGTATAACAAAACATAGAGCAAAACGCTCTCTTTTGAGCTTCGCTGCAGTCGAGTTAAAATAGATTATACCTATTACCTGATATAGTTTTTTAGAAGCCGTTTTTTCGGACACCAAAAATATATTATGAACGTAGCAAGCTGGCGAACTTAACAATAAATAATACAATTACAGCCGCATATCAGAGCGTGTGCGTTTAACCCGCA
Source organism: Xanthia togata (assembly GCA_963853775.1). Lineage (NCBI taxonomy): Eukaryota > Metazoa > Arthropoda > Insecta > Lepidoptera > Noctuidae > Xanthia > Xanthia togata. The sequence goes on from OY970801.1 coordinate 3,886,343, forward strand.
AGTCCCATAGGACATCTTATTTGCCATTCAGGTGATAGCGCGGCTGCGTTGCGTGTTCAGACGTAGTTAATAAGGTGTCCCCTGAGACGTGCAGCGCTAACCGTAGTAGAACTATTATGCTGAATAAAGCGACGACGAGCTGCAAGCTATTAATACCGTGACGCACAGATTTATTAATTAGGTATTTACTTCAGTAATAGTTTATAACAATGGCGACGTGTCTAAAGTCTAAGGTCTGATAGCACAATTCCTATCAGAAACCTCTTTTTAAAGGGCAGTTTAATAAGTAAGGCTGGCAGGAATGAAGGAACACCATGTTCCTACCTCCAAAACTAGCATCTATCATTTTTATACGTTACCTTACGGACACTTGACGTTGCTACGTGTCTTGGAGTAGGTCATGGTAAAATATATTCATGCTACGCCGTTGACAAGCCGAAGAGTTTATTTATTATCTACTAAGATTCCTCCATCTTCCCCCTTCCAGTCTGGCGGCACGACAGTCCCGCTAGAGCACAACACGGTCCGTTTCGTGGACAATTTCAGCGCGGGCACGCGCGGCGCGTCCTCCGCCGAATATTTCCTAGAACAGGGCTACGCGGTTATCTTTATGCATCGCCAGAAGTCGCTCGAGCCCTTCACCAGGCACTTCACTGGACAGAAGCTCTTGGATATGCTTGAGATCCAGGATCGAGGACCTAATACTTCTATTTCGGGTGAGTAGATTATTTGATGGGTTAGCAATTAATCGACGATTTATTCATTTGTAATCGTCACTGCGTTTGTTTTTAGGTTATTACTCAGATGTTCCCATATTTTCCAGTCTCCAATAGACATGCACATAATTTCGACGATATCTTAAATAAATGCTACCATTCACATACCCCGATGTTCCTATACCTATTTATCACTAATTTGTTTGATGCTACCTTCAAAAAGTACTAGAAACAGTGAAGGATAGCCTTCACATCACACAACATTCATAAGGCAGCCAAAGCAAGTCACAGCTGCAATATTAACCTTAGCAGTCCAAAATCGAAAGAAGGTACGATTATATTAAGTTATTAATCCTCTTAAATTCCTCAGTGAAACCCGACAGCGTGGACGTGCTGGCGCCCGTGCTGCTCCGCTACAAGGCTGCGCACGCGGCGGGCGCCATCTTGCACGTGTCCTTCACGACGGTGTCCGAATACTTTTGGCTACTGCGCGCCGCTTGTGAGTGTCTCGCCAACCTGGGAGCGAGGGCCATGCTGTATCTAGCCGCTGCGGTGTCCGACTTCTATATACCTAAGGATCGAGTGGTGAGTACTCAAACTATCGTGGTATACTCTTAGTTTGGCGGCCAAAGACATCTCCTACTGTGCTGTAGACTGGTAAGTGAGAGTTCAATGTCTGTCCGTTACACTAAATGCGTGAGCGGTGAAATAGGCGGCACTGGTAGTAACGAATTACTTTTGCAAACACAAGGATATCATTCGGTCGGTCGTTCTACCGTCTCGAATCTAAGCGGACGTGTTTTGTGTTAATTATAATGCATTACATCTAAATAATCACGATTAATAATATATAGAAATTGCAGAGTCAGTCATATTAAGTAAAGTGTGTCGCGCGTGTTAATTGTGCAACTAACAACTTTCTCACAGTGCACGATGAACTAATTACTTTTATGCACAAAAAAAAATAGTGATTTTCTGTGTTAGTTATGTCTAACCAAGGGTTTAGCCCTTTTGGTCGTAGCCAATTAATGCGGCGAAGTCCACCCTCTACTCCAATACCCTCTGACCAAAACCAGCCAATAGAAACACCGCCACCAGCATCCACGGATGATGCCTTATTGGCTGATGTTGTCGCTACGCCGGAGATCCAGAAATGGTTAGGATCCATAGAGACCATTTTAAACGAAGTCTGCTCTACAGTCGCCGAAGGAAAAATGAACTCTGATCAGAAGCTCCGCGTCACTAATCTTTGTCGAAAGGTCGCACATGGGACATCTCAAATGGCTGTCTTGTACCAATCCCTGAAGCAAAAATCCATTCAGGCTTACAACACTGTCCAGTTCCTTCAAGAACAGCAGGTCGTTGCAAACTCTCTGCAACAATTCAAAGAGGTCGTCGAAAATAAAATAACGCAACCAGAAAGCACTTCTTATGCCAATATGGTTAAAAAGGGTACAGACAAGTTCATTCGCCCAGAAAATTTGAGTTCTGTTGCCATCTACCCTAGCGATAAGACACGTTCTAGTGACGACACCAAAACACTGGTACAGAAAATTATCTCGCCGGAGGAACTGAAACTTCGGGTCCGTAGTCTGAGGAAAATTAGGAATGGAGGCGTTATTATTAGCACAGATAGCAAAGACGACATTGCTAAATTAAAAAGTTCGGAGAAACTTGTTTCATCAGGCCTTAAAATTGAAGAACCGTCTAAACGCCGCCCTAGGATAGCAATCATTGGTGTCCCCGTAGATCTCAGTGAGAAAGAGGTACTGGATTGCATTTATGAGCAAAACCTTTCTGACAAATTGCCGAAAACTACTCGAGAGGCCTTTCTTGAAACAATAAAAATGAGCCATAAATCAGGAAAGAAAGATCGGTCCACATGTAATTATATTCTAGAAGTCCCTCCTAACATCAGAAAAATTCTGGTGAACCAAGGCCGTATTTTTATAAATTGGACCTCATGCCCAGTAAGAGATTTTACTATCGTGACTAGGTGCTTCAATTGCCAGCAGTTCGGACACGCAGCCAAGTTTTGCCGCGAAACATCTCCAACTTGCAACCTTTGTGGAGAGACAGGACACTCGTTCAAGGAATGCATTAACAAAACTTCTTCTCCCCAGTGTGCAACGTGCAAACGTTTTAAAAGGAAATTTGACCACCCAACTGGTGACGTGAATTGCCCTGCACGAAAATACGCTGAAGACAATTACATTAATTCGATAGACTATGAAGGCGCCTAAGAGCGCCATCGAATAATTTTGTTAATTCGCACATAAACAGTAGTTAAGTTAGTTTTTAGTAACATGACAAATCAGCTAATCAGTGGTCTAGACAGTTTTTCAGTGTCAGAAGCTATAATTTGTAATCTTGAGGAGTGCAAAAATCTTCTTCACACTGGTAAGAAATTGTTAACAGTGCTTACGCAAAACATACGTAGTATTAACCGGAATTTTAATGGCTTTGAAGTTCTATTACAAAATCTTAAATTAAGTTGTGACATTATTGTACTAACAGAAAGTTGGCTCTCCGAACAAACAACGAATATTCCATCTTTAGACGGATACAATTTACACAAAACCAATAGCCACATTAACCAAAATAGTGGCTTAGTTGTGTATATTAAAGATCATTTAGTAGCAATGGTAGAAGAACCCTTATTTCAAGGCTGTAATTGCTTGTTAATTAAAATTTCCCCTGATACGGTAGTTATGGCTATTTATAGACCTCCATCCCAAAATATTGATAGATTCCTAGACTCGCTTAGCATAAACCTAGAAAAAATATCATCTTTTAAAAATATTATACTTTTAGGTGACATTAACATTAACATTGCTTCCGGGAAAATCGATACTCATGCACATAACTACCTGAACATTTGCACATTTCATGGACTGTTACCAGCTCATTATTACCCAACGCACCAGAGCGGCTCATGCCTCGACCATATCATTATAAAGTCAAAAGCGCCGTCCAAAACATTGGTTACTAATACGTCACTTACCGACCATCAAGCCGTTTTACTAACACTGCAAATACCTTCACCTAGAAAAAATTGCATGCGCAGCTATTCTAAACTCAACATGACTAATCTTGAAAATGACATACGAGCTATGAATTTCGACCCCGTCTACAATAACTCTAGTGACCCAAATATTTCGTTACAGTATTTTATAGATTTGTTACAATATGCGATTAAAAAGAACACTTTTACAAAAGTAATACCTAGAAAGTACAATAACATCAAACCATGGATTACGCCCGGACTTGTTCGCTGTATCAGACATAGAAACAAGCTACACCAAAAATTTAAACTTGCCCCTAATGATGAAATACTCTCAGTCACTTATAAGCGATATAGAAATTTCTGCAACAATCTATTGAAAAAACTAAAAAAACAATATGACAAAGAACAGCTACAGAAGGCAGGAAAAAACAGTAAGCTTATCTGGAAATTTATTAAAACTAATACATTTAGCACTAAAAACTCTGAACCTCCACTCGACCTTTTATCAACTGAATTGAACCCATCCGCAGCGACGAATAAAGCAAACCATTTCTTTATTAACACTGGAAAAAATCTGGCAGAAAAAAACTTATCTAACAGTAATCCTTCTAGTCCAAGTCCATATATGACTCATACAACACTGAGCTCTTTTGTCCTATTAGATACGGACGTGAATGAAGTGATAGGTATAATAGACGGGTTAAAAGACGTCTGCGCTGTCGGTTGGGATGACATTTCTAATGCTGTACTTAAAAGACTTAAATACCTAATTGCCCCTCCACTAACTCACATTTTTCAGATATGTTTAGCCCAAGGAATATTCCCAAAATTGCTTAAAAAAGCCGTAGTCACCCCAGTTTTCAAGTCCGGAGACAAAACTTGTATTACTAACTATAGACCTATTTCAGTACTAACGGGACTCTCAAAGATTTTGGAAAAAATAATTAACAATAGACTAGTAAAATATCTTGAAAATAACAAATTGCTTTCTGACCAACAATTTGGTTTTAGGCCTAAAAGATCAACGAGCCAAGCAGTACACAAATTGACAAATTTTATAAGTCAAAATCTAGATAATGGCATGCACACCATTGGGATCTTTTTAGACCTTGCCAAGGCGTTTGACACCATTTCTTGTTCTCTACTATTGCTTAAACTAGAAAATATTGGGATAAGAGGAGCACAGTTAAAATTGTTATCTGATTATCTCAGCGACCGTTATCAGTCTCTAAAAATAGGTCAGTACACGAGCTCTGAACATAAAAACAGTGATTATGGAATCCCACAAGGCAGTATTTTGGGGCCCACTTTATTTTTAATATATATAAATGACCTTTGTCGCTTGCAACTCCAAAATGGTTTAATTATGTCATATGCGGATGACACAGCTTTACTATTCTCAGGAAAATCAAGAGCTGAGGTCTATGAACTAGCTCAGAATGGTTTTGATACTGTGTGTAATTGGCTACATAACAATCTATTAACGTTAAATTCAGATAAAACCAAATTTATTCTATTTGAAATGAGAAATACTAACCCGACGCTTACTAACCAAAACATTCACGCGCACAATTGTAATACATACGCTGACACAGCATGCACTTGTCCCAGTTTAACTAAAGCCGACCATATCAAATATCTAGGCGTCACAATTGACACAAATCTAAACTTCCGTAAACACATTGATTTATTATGCACTAGAGTGCGGAAATTAATATACATTTTTAAGAGTTTACGGGACATAGCCGACTTTAAATTAATTAAACAGGTTTACTTGGCTTTGTGTCAATCTATCCTTACCTACTGCATAACTTCCTGGGGTGGTGCCGCAAAATCAAGTTTACTATCCCTAGAACGTGCACAAAGAGCAATTCTTAAAGTTGCCACCTGTCGCCCATTCAGATTTCCTACACACCAGCTTTATATGGCATGCAAGGTGCTAACAGTTCGACAACTATTTGTTTTAAGTATAGTTTTACTGCAACACACTGAACTAGATTTTAAACCAGTACCTGCAGACAAGAGAAGAAAGGATCTGGTTTGCACAAATCCTCCGACTAAACATGCATTCATTAAAAGATTTTATTTATTTCTAGGACCTTTCTTATATAATAAATTGAACAAATTGCTCAAGATATATAATGTAAGTTATAATAGGTGTGGTATAATGTTAGTCGATTATTTAGCAAAACTAAATTACGCAGACACGGAAAAACTACTAGAGGTGCTGACATAGAGTAGCTGACTAGACTGTAATTACCTAACCTAATATTTATAATAATTTTAGTTTTAGATATAAATATATCCTTTATGCCTAGTTAATAAGGTTTCGCAAAATATTGTTTCTGCTTAGATATTTAAAATATATTATGTTAATTTAATTCAAGGTTCTATTTCGAAACTACCGTCGTCGTAGAGATGGCCTGAAACCTAAATAAACCTAAATCGGGCAACGCACTACACTATTCTATTTTTTATATGCAACTGTAATCTTATACATTTGTCATACCATAGTTTTTATCCAGATTATTATAATACTATTATAGGCCTAGATTAATATGTATACTACTGAACCATTTGTACACTTTTGTAACTTATTATTATTCCAATAAATTTTATTATTTATTATTATTCTAGAAACTTTGGTCTTTGAAGTCTGGCTTATTTGATCAGTGGCGTGCACCACCACTTCATATGTAATTACTTATTAATAATTTTGTCTAAAGTTTTCCTCGCTAGAAGGTCCTCGATGCCATTATTACTTGATGGGATAAGGCACCGACCTAAAGTACCCAGTTATTGCCGATAGTTGGACTCTTAAGTTTGTTGAGAAAACACATCATGAGTCATGACCGAAGTTTTTTATTCCTTTTAGCCTACCCACAAGTTGCAGTCCGCTTGCGGAGCGCCCATCATCCAACTGCACCTGGTGCCCAAGATGCTGGCCCCTCTAGTGAGTCTGTGGGTCCCGGAGGCCTACGTCGTGTCCTTCAAGCTGGAGACCGACGAGAACCTCCTCATTCCCAAAGCGAGGTCCGCGCTTGAGAAGTATAAGCATAAGGTAAGCTGGCGCAAAATCAAGCCATCCAACCCCTTCTGTCTTGTGGAAAAACTTGAATGTAATCAATAGCAATCAGTTCTTCATTAATTCTTCATTGCCATAAACTGAGCGCACAAACAGAACTCGAAATGATGTTGGGCGCGAAAGAGCTGTAGTTAACACTTGGTTTACCTAACATAATCCACCTAGATGAATTTACAAAAAATAACTAGCTATTGCTTATATTATGGTTATTTATGTGTAATAAAAATATTTCATGTTATTTCATGCGCAAGTTGCGCTAATAATTCGCCGCGAGTGCATTTTTCGAGACTGCAGCCTTAATTCCTGTTTTGTTGCAATAAAGTGGCAACTGGATAGTGACGTAAGCATGTGTCCTGTCCCTCCCGGAATGCCAGTCCTTGTTTTTTTAGACCATGTGTATTTCTATGAAGGTGACGTGTCACTAGCTACGGAAGGTATTTCATAGAAATTCACAGAAACCAGTCGTGTCGCGGCGACACGTCGCCTGCAGTTGCCGCCTGCGGCCGGCTATGGAATGGTACCTTTACGCGCATTCTATGCAAATAACTATTTACTATTCTATTACAAAATAATGTTTCTATTTGGATTTTTGTGTACCTTTCTCAGATTAAAACATAACTTCGTTAACAATAAGATAATTAACTGCCAGATGGTGGTCGCGAACCTGCTCCAGACGCGCCACCACCGCGTGATCCTGGTGTCGCCCGACATCTCGCAGGAGATCGTGCTCTCCAGGGAAGAAGTGCACGCGGGTAAGAATTATGTTATTTTTATTTATCCCTATTTGCAGGGATTTGTCTGTCTCGTAGACCAAGTTACACTGCTACAAGGATTTGTCTGTCTCGTAGACCAAGTTACACTGCTACTAGGATTTGTCTGTCTCGTAGACCAAGTTACACTGCTACTAGGATTTGTCTGTCTCGTAGACCAAGTTACACTGCTACTAGGATTTGTCCGTCTCGTAGACCAAGTTACACTGCTACAAGGATTTGTCTGTCTCGTAGACCAAGTTACACTGCTACAAGGATTTGTCTGTCTCGTAGACCAAGTTACACTGCTACAAGGATTTGTCCGTCTCGTAGACCAAGTTACACTGCTACAAGGATTTGTCTGTCTCGTAGACCAAGTTACACTGCTACAAGGATTTGTCTGTCTCGTAGACCAAGTTACACTGCTACAAGGATTTGTCTGTCTCGTAGACCAAGTTACACTGCTACAAGGATTTGTCTGTCTCGTAGACCAAGTTACACTGCTACAAGGATTTGTCTGTCTCGTAGACCAAGTTACACTGCTACAAGGATTTGTCTGTCTCGTAGACCAAGTTACACTGCTACAAGGATTTGTCTGTCTCGTAGACCAAGTTACACTGCTACAAGGATTTGTCTGTCTCGTAGACCAAGTTACACTGCTACAAAGATTTGTCTGTCTCGTAGACCAAGTTACACTGCTACACGGATTTGTCTGTCTCGTAGACCAAGTTACACTGCTACAAGGATTTGTCCGTCTCGTAGACCAAGTTACACTGCTACTAGGATTTGTCTGTCTCGTAGACCAAATTACAATGATATAAGGATTTTTGCGCTGGAATGGCGTTAACAGGGGGTGCATGTCTCCTGTTCCAACTAGTATTTACATTCGTAATATTGTCAATTGGTATTAGGATTTATTTAAAGTTATTTCAGCAGTGTACACTTAAACATTCATCTACAAGTCACGTTATGAATGGGTCAGGCTAGGTACCGATCATTTTGCGACTTTTTGTACTGTTCAGTTCTAGGCACAATTGTCTGGCATTTCTGCTGAACTGGAATAGCCCTTAGACACAACTAAAATGTGTCTGTACGATGGAATAAATGTTTCTATATTAGGGCTAAGGTGTCTGAGTTCACAATTTAGTTTAAAAAACATGTAAAAGAATACGAGTTTTTGGAAAAAGTTATATAACAACACACATTCAGTTCAGTTCAGTTTATTGTACTAATCATTCTAAAATCAACTTAACCGTCACTAGAATAAAGTTTATATCTGTTAACGCAAAAACGTCAGGGTAGCCCGAAATTTAAATTTTCTTACGTTTTTTGCAATTTTCAGGACAGTATCAGGTGGTTAGAATATAATTCGAGGTGTATTTACACAATTTTAAATTGCGCTAGTGTGCCGTTGGGCGCCCTCTTAAGTGGAAATAACAACAATTGAAAACAAGGATTTGAATAAACTTCATGCAGGTTGTAGGGGGTAAATACTGTGCAGGATTCTTGCAATATTCTTAATACTGTGCAGGCGTGGACATCGAATCGTCCATAGTGCTGGAGATAGTCCGCGTGCACGCGCTGCACATGCGCCTGGCGGGCGAGCCCGTGACGCCGCCGCGCTCGCCGCGCTGATGTGCGCGCGCGCGGCGCCGCCTGTACCTCACCAGCGAGTAGGGCGCTGTCGCCGCACACTGCGCGGGTCTCGAGTGTGCTTGTATGCTGTTCAGACTGTCTTATTTACTCTGTACATGTTTTAAGTGTGTTTTGTGCGATAAAAACTTCTATGAATGTGATCTTTGCAAGCGAGCGGTCGCGCGTTTTTAGGTCGCGAACGATAGGAATGTGCTCGGTAACTAAAGATGGCGCTGCCACGCGTGACTACTACTGACTATATGTGTTTATGTTAAATTAAATACTTACTGTTGTATGTTTTTAATGTTTGTGTGACAAAATAATCAAGTCTGTCACATCTAAATAAGCACGTTTTGAAAACTGCTCTTTTTACGCTGTTTTCACACTTTCTCTCGTTATCGCATTACGCGATATGTTATCACAGATTTTATTATACTTAGGTACTGAAGGGCGAAGACAGCGAAAGTGGTGTGCAAAAAAAAAGCACTAAAATGTTCGCGAGCAATCGCGCGTGTAACAGGCCCAAAGTATAAATTTTCGGGATTGTCACACGTTCGGCAGTCTAACACAAAATCATTGTCAACACCTTTTATTCTGATGTTTTACCCGTGTACATAAGTATTCACTTAACTGTATTTGAATATCGACTGCGGAATCGTGTCGTTTTATGTCTATAATTAAATCTATATTACCTCCTGGGCTGTCAAGGTGATTATCAAATGTCTCTGACGCAGCTTTGTGTAACTGTATATCGATGATATTGTTATCATTTTTCTAGTGTTGTAACTATGAATAGTATATAGAGGTGTGGTCATCGATGTAATATTTTATCGATATTGACTTTTTAAGTGCGACTGTGCAGTTTCGAGCTGCAAATACCTAGGGCAGTGGTCGGCAAACCGCGGCTCGGGAGCCGCATGCGGCTCTTCTGCCTATAGGGTTCGGCTCTGTACAAAAAATGTCGATATTTCGGTCATACTAAGCAAGATATCAAGTTTTATTCAAAATTCAAACTAAGTATATTTCAAAAATGTATTTCTGAAGTATTTTCACCAAAAATTAATAGGACATCGAATTAATCATTTACTGTACAAAGTTTTTCTAAGTTTTCCAAAGTTTTTATTCAGGTTTCTAAAGTTTTTTTCTAAGTTATCCAAGGTTAACTTGTTAATAAGTAAGATGGCTTCATCATATTATTGTCAGCTGATAAGTTAATGACAAAGAAGGCATCCTTCTTATCCTTAGCAAGTTAATTTTAGGAAGCGTTGTGGAGTGAAAGATGATGGGAGTTTTAATGATTAACAATTGGACACACAGAAAGCATTGGCCCCTTATGTAATCTTAATCGTTATACTATTGATATTCGGCTCTATTGACTAATGAGTTTGCCGACCACTGACCTAGGGTATTTTGTATTGATGCAAATTGTTACAATTAAATGTGTGAAACCGTTCTAGTTGGAATACGTCTAATTTTGGACAGAAATACAACACAATTTGCATTGATAGTAATCTTGCGCACTAATCATGGTTATTCTTATATAAACACATGAATGAATCGATTTCAAGAGGTATTTAACCGACTTCGGTATAATATTATATCTAATATTGCCATGTGTGTAAAACACTATAAGAAGTCGGTATCAAAGAATCAAATCAAAGGCAGGCACGTGGGTCGTTGACCGCTCACAATATTACGAGAATATCTTTTGTGGGTCAAATCATTGGATACGATAGTCCGTGGCCAATGGTCATCTACGTACCTATGTATTTGGGTACCCCTATCGGTTCTATAAAAGAAAGACTGGCTGACGAAACAATATGAAACAGATTACAAATGCTGATACTAACAATGTTACCAGACCAGAAAAGTAATATTAGGCCAGTATTGCCAGCCTAAAAAAATATTGCTAAATAATAAAATTTATTGAATACACGCATACTTTTTACTACAAGAAATATCATGTGTTTATATAACAATAAAACATTTTAGACACTACCTCTCTATGTGCCCCAGTATCTTCTATGAATAGATTTTATATGTCTATAACATTTAGTACTAAATACGTGTAACTATGAACTTATATCTAAGAGAAATATAGTGTAGGCTGTACATACGAATACAATATTCAAAATATATCTATCATGAACTTCCAGTAGGATTCTAAATGTTAATTCTATAATAAATAATAAAAATATATCATAACTGTAATATTTATTAATGTATTTTGTCATAGGCAACACTGTTAACAACAAAAATGAATTAAAGATCACAATTTAATTGATTTAAAGTTACAAAATATGTTAAAACGATTCACCTTCATAAAATGGAACGTAAGAATCGAGTTCGTGGAAATTCCGCAAGATCTCATCGGAATTATTTAAAAAAAAGTCAGTACAGATAGTGCAATCCACGACGACGCGCCCCACTCCGCGACGACTGTACTGTAAGCTGTACTTTAGTACGGAGCGGAGCGGAGTGGGGCGCGTCGAGGTGGATTGCACTATCTATAAATATAATGAATCCATTTCTGCTGTTAACAGCAATGTTTTAGTTATTAGTAAATGGTATATATATTAGTGTAAAACAGGTTAAATTAGTGTTAAGATAACAACTTCGATACAGCCTTAGGTGCAGGTGGGCCTAAATGTAAAGACAGTTGGATGCCCCAAATAGAAATATGTGGAAAGAATGTTACATAATCTGTAATTTATTTATTATTAATATTAGAAGCATACATAGCGTAACGGGGATTAAGAATCATTTTGATCGAAATTTGTGTTGACCTAAAGGCGTGTACGCACGAACGAACAAAAACATGGTGGACACGAACATCGAAGTTCGCATGTGCGAACTACTAACTAAAATCAAACACTGTGTTCGTCTAATTTTCGTGGCGATAAAATTTCGAATCGAATCCATGGCTACTAAAGAGAGCGCGGTGGTTGAGTGCGAACCCAAGTTGAACTGTGTTCGTGCCAAATAGTTTGTGTCCGCTGTTCCTATTCGCTATGTTTTGTTCGTTCGTGCGGATTCACCTGCACCAGTGTGTAATATCAACATATTTGGTATTTCAGAAATAAACTGATCAACTGTAGATTGTTTCGCATTTTATTTGCAGGCAGATTTAATTTTTAAATCTCTAGACTTATAATATGCGAAATAATCTATAATAGTTCATTTTTAATGACAACTAATTAAGATTTTAATTATAATATTTATTTACGGTGTTTTTGTATTTCTCAAATAAATGTTGTGTCGTGTATACATAGTTATTAGTTAAGGCTTCCGTTTCTATTTCTAAGTAAACGTATTCTTCTGGACCAGGACTTTTAAGATGCAAAATGTAAGATATCAAGACACGACTTCACAATTTATCGATTAATCGCAAAATCGCGAATTAAAGCCTTATTTTCAAATGCCTTATTTCGAAACTCACTAGTGTATAGTTTAAAAAGCATTTCCTCTAGATTGTTAGTTACTAAAAAAATAACGTTTTGATCGTCGTTGAAATTTTATATTTTATGGTAATAGATATTTATTTGAAAGTTTACAGTTGGTATACATTGAAGAGTTTTACATATCAGAAGCGCGGAATAGTTCGCTGTACGTGACCGTTTGAAATTATTGTTTATTTTATTGTTCAAGCGTTCAGTTATAATTCCGTGCGTTAGTCATTGTACTGATAAATCTTAACACAATTATTTTTGCTGATAAACTAAAAAGATAGTTAAGGACCGGTTTGATCAAGTTATACTCGTGATCACTTATTGGTCGTATTTGAATTTATTATGTAAATAGTTCGCGGTCAGGGACCTATCTTATATGTAATACCAACTAACAATGTTCTGGGAGGTATTCCAGAACATTGTTAGAGTCCCTGTTAGAGAGAGATGGTGTTATAAATTGTAAGTTTCATCTCTTTCTTGTTTAGAACTTCTATATATATTTAAGGGTGAAATCAGTTTATAATGCTATTTCATCTTGAAAGTACCGAAAGTGACAAAATAATTTTGCTAAAATTCTTTGTAGAATGCGTGAATTTTATCGTATCGGGTGCTCCATGGATCATCACTGTATTTTTAGAAGTACCTATTAATTATATCGGTGAATGGTCTTTTATAAAATCATAGAATTCGATGGTTTTAATCAATGTAGTGTATCATGTTTATTGAATATATTTTAAATAAAGTTTAGGTATAATGACTTCTATACAGAATGGTAGTATATTTTTGGTAGAAATTCTTATTACTTTAATGAATATGCCCATTGTGTTTAAAAATCATGAGATAGTTTCACACTACAAAGCAGGGTAAGCAGGGGGAAACATCAAACTGTTGGATATTGTAATTTATTAATTATATTTATGTGAGTGTTCTATAGGTACACCTCTGCCAAATCCTTCGGGGAAACAAGGCGTGATGTTATTTTATGTAACTTTTATTAAATTATTTTTTGTTCGGAAGTGGAACAAGTGGTAAAATTTTTAATCGATTATGTATGAGCCTTAATTTTAAAATAACGTTTTCTATACTCTATTTAGGTTTAGGTAGTTCACAGACGAGACAGCTGTTCAGTAACCGACTAAACGTAATACCTGTCACTTCAGTTGTCATGCTACGTCACAGTTATACTCTTCAGTTTAGCAACGTTATAATTCGTTGATGTTTAGTGTTTGAGCTCTTTACAATAGACAGATAACCAAATATTATAAATATAACTAAAAAATTGTGCTCAAGCAGTTACATCTACGAAGAGTAGTTTAAGAATAAACGATAAAGTTTAACACACATTATTAAAAGAGGAAACTAAAATAAATTTTACTTGGTTTTATCGTATTATTAAACAAGAAATGTTCATCTATTGAAACCTTTTTTACGATTACTTTACCTTTATTTAATTACCTAAACCTATAGAGTAATAAGTATCTCACGATTTTGCAGCCAATCTAGTGTAAGTATTAGAAAATTAAATGTAGCGAATAGAGAAACTCAGACTAAAGCTTTTTTATGATGACACAGCAATCGGAGTCAGATAATCTTAGTAGAAACTAGCTGACCCGACAGACGTTGTCCTGTCAGTCTATCACCATTTCAATATGGTCTTGAGTTCTCATAAAGTCGTTTAGAAAAAAGGACTGGTTTTTTCCGGGCAATTTTTCAATGTTTTTTAAATATAAAAACCTTTTTCAGATAGATTGTTATGAACATGTCGCCGAATCAGTCCAGCTGTTCTCAAGTGACGCTCTTACCAGCAGACAGCCTTTCATTTTTTTTATAGATTACTGAACAAAATTTCGTGGTCTCCCTGCAGTTTCCAAGTAGTTGAAAGGCGTCCCATCAAATAACTGCAAATTCATGATCAAATTAGACACTTTTACAGACATAATTGAGCTAATTGTATTCAAAAAGAATATTCGCTTGTTTTCAAAGTTTAATTGATTTTTATAAATTGTTAAAATATATTGTTTGAAAAATGTATTAAATGCTGTGTTTAAATGATAAGTAAATGTGGTGTATTTGGATATAAAGGGTATTTATCGTATAGATGTTGTGCCCGAGTGGTGTTTATATCAGACTTATAGGACGTTCTATGTAGATACATTATATTATACCTGTTTGTGTGTTTGCATGTGTAGGTGGGGTTTGCTCAGTCTCAAGAAATATTTCGTACATCAAACACTTTATTTCACAAATAATCACTTAACTGGTAGAGACGTATGTAATTAGTGCCTCAGACAACTCCGGTAGAGGCCCCTGTGCTACGGCGGTCACGGCAACTCGACATACTTCGAACACGAATGTGACCCTGCGGACACGCAGGTACACGCTGTTTAAATCTCTATTATAAAATAAGGGCTAATATGGTCTGTGAATAATTTTACTTTATGGGCCTGCCGCATAGAATAATCGACTAAATCATTCGGACAAAAGTATGTCTTTGCTGTGACCGCGGTAGCACAGGGGCCTCTACCGGAGTTGTCTGAGGCACTAATTACATACATACATAAACTCAACCCTTCTTCCCATGGAGGTAGGAAGAAACGACAGAACGCCACCTGCTACGAACCTTACATACTCATTTGGCCTCGTTTACGTTCATAAATCTAGTCATACACGCACGCCGGCGCCGCCGACCGTTGCGCGTACGCACCTTTCTGACGAACAGGCACTTATTAGTTATTTACAAATTACAACCAACGCAACCGCGACTGCTGGCCATGGGGTGCTAGGATTGATACACAGCTCGTGCATTTCCTTAAATAATTTCTCAGTAGCATCCCGAAGTCTATATTTATGCCCGGTTGATTGCAATGGGCTCGCCCCCTTTCGCGGTACTTAAACATAACAAGCGAAATGTGAGTTAAGGTAAGGTACTATGAAATTATGGATACATACACCTCTGCTCGCACCCTCGGGGAATACAGGCGTGATGTTTATAGTTAAATCAATGAAATTAAAAGAAAAACTGTAGCAACACATGCAAACGTTGATTGTGTATGTGTATTAAATATCATGTTTTATAAATATTATATTATCATAATTTTATGGAACGTTGATGTGTGTGCAAGCGATTCCCGTGTTCTTCAAATATTCAAACAAAATATTCTAAGTATCTAGTTGTACTATCTGTATGTTCTAATATCATTCTTATGTACTTGGCATTAAGGTACAATTTTAACAAATCAACTACTTAGCTGTTGGTGAAAAAGTCGTATCTGCATAATACGAGCTCGTCAATTGGTTTTGTGTGTCATCATCGTACGCGCTTGATGATAATTATTATAATTTTATAAGATTGCGTTGCAGATCCCTAAACAGTGATTAGTAAAAAACGATAATCCTCGAAATCTCACGACTGTTTCGTAATAAAATGTTATGAATCTCATGGACAGCCAAATATGTGCAGTTGCGGACTTTTTCACAATGGCAGTGTTTTAGCAGCACAATATGTGGCTAGACTTAATTGTAGACATTTCTGTAGCGTGGGTTGCGTTTATCTATTACGAGGGGTCACAGAAGTAACTTCAACTTAAGGACACTGTTTTTTTTATCTAGATGTTGTTTTTAAAACTTCTAGAATACATTATGTAAATATAGATACCTAGTATGGACAGGTATAGTTTCTCAGACACATCGTGTTCTCACGCTACAAAAACATTTGTAAGAGAAATAATGCTTTCGTCCGTTCATGTATGTGACAACTTAAAAAAACATATTATGTTATTTAAAATACAGATGTATTCAAAATTGAAGAGTAGAAAACCTCTCTTTGCCGCATCCTACCCTAAAGCGATAGTTTGCGTGAAGACGCGATCGTTGCGACCTTTTTTTATGATCAATCAAGTCGCGTTTGTAGGTATCTCTATGAGCCCTATTAGACTATCATAGAAATAGGATCAGGGATGTATGAGTCATTTTTATATGAAGAACCTATGACTGTATAAAAACTACGTATGATTCATATTGTCTATGATCATAGTTATGGGATCCTATTTGATAGCAAGCGTACAAATATGATCATATCCGTCTAACCTCAAAAATGGCTAAATCAAACACGGATGAATCGTTATCCATCTTGATTAAGTATGGACGTTTATATGATCATATAAGTGTAATATGTAAAAATTAAGAACAGCATCATTTAACTATGATCATAGAATTTGACAGATATGAAATCATATTCGTATGATAAATATATGATATTGTAATTGGGGCCTACGTCACAATTCTTAGGAACAATCGCGTGCTCGCGCGACTATCTTTCGTTCAGGACACGGGCTCAGGGTGTGACCCTGTCGGTATTTAACTGCCATCTTTTTTATGTCTTCGTAGGTCTGGACGAAAGCACTATTCTCCCCATCCAACCACAACTAAGTATTGTGCCTACAGTTCCATATTCTATTGTTTAACTAACATGGGTATCTGTCGTTGTGATATTGTACTGTGTCTATGCTACTCATGGACAACACGTGGATTAAATACTTTGGCATATTTTAATGTAAAACTTGTTTTATTTGACTTTACCTTCCAACCTACCGGTTCAATGTTTTTAACTGATTGATGAACACCCGTCGTAAATAAGGCGTTTTGTCTCTGTGTGACAGTCTCTTTCTAGGGTTCGATGTGTCATACGCCCGAGTATCTACTAGTAGGGGAAGCAGGGGTTGAAAGTGCCGGGGGTACGTTGTTCCGTTACGAATAGCTTTGTTAAGAAAAGAAATAGCAGTAAATGTGAAATGCGTCGCAAAATTTTGGACCATAGCGCTGTTTCGCCAGCTATTTCCGTGACGCTGTGAAGACGTGTTAGTTTGGTTTTCGCTTTGTAATACTCATTTGAAACATATTCGACGCACATGCTAAGTCGAGACATAGCATGTGCGTCGCCGTCGGTACGCAATGAAATACACATGATCCTCAAAGCACTCTTCCTACTTTGCTTGCTGTGCCCGAAAGGCTCACTGTGATCGTGTCTTTGTAAACCTCCCCACCTAAGTTCACGTTGTGGAATGCATTAACACTTTAGACTCCACCCACTTTTCATAGAACTTATACGCCAGGCCGCCATACTTACATATTGGAAGTGAACCCTCCGGGAGGGTTGCCGGCATTACGTTTGCGCTAAAGTTAACCATCGCGGACGGTCAACGGCATTAGGTTTAAAACCGTGTTATAAAACATTTTATAATTGTGTTTTCAGGGGGTCTTGTCGCTCTAAGTAACCACATTTTTTTTTTTTTTTTGTGATTATTATAAATAGGATATAAATATGTTTAAAATAAGCAGAATAGATATTATCATTTTACTATTATTAAAATTAAACAAAAAAAACAACGCTTAAACTAATAAATCTTGTTAAAATATACATTAGATTTTATTTTCACAGTTTATAATGCTGTTTCTTAAACCTATAATTAATAAAAATGAGCTCTCCGCGAGGGCTCCCGGCATCCCTTAAGCGCCCATCAGCATCGGTGATTTTGAGCAAATGAGTGTATGATGATGTAGGTCTTGTCACCGCTTCACATTATCAAGATAAAGAAAACCACAGTTTTCGAAAATAAAACAAAACATGAGGTGACAGTTTCTCAGTTCAAAGTTGTCATGGCCTGTCAGAATTGCACTGAAATATTTGTAAATACTTAAGAGTACTCGTTTATGTGGTTTAATTAGTGGCGGATGTTATAGTTTATATTATTTTTGTTCTAAATTGATCAAATATGGTAAGTCACTTAATAATTATTAGTAAGCCGAGATTCACGTTTCCTTATTGAAGTCGGCAAGTAGGAATAGAGTCGCAATTTGCTTAGAATACAAAGCTGAGCTGCGATGATCAGAATTAGAAAAAAAGAAGCCTATTATTCTGTTGCTGCGATAGAACTAAGGTACCTATTAGTAGATTTTTGAATAACTCGTCAACACACGTATGATTTCACTTAAGCAGGTAGGTACCTATTACATCAATGGTAGGTAGATAACGTGTGCACCACACCGAGTGCTCGATAAGCTAAACGCAAAATACGAAACCTACTAAGAGGAATGTTTAAATTATACGCAATAAGGTCTAAAATACACAAACAATAAACTGATTCAACAATGTCCCTATTAGCTGTACCAATTATGTTTCAGGATGATGAAGTAGAAGACGTCGTAGGCGATGTGAAGCTCACAGAGTCACAAAAAAGTATAACCGTTTCGAATGTATACTCAATGGACTTCACAGACAGTGGCTCCGAGAAACAAAACTCCTCAGGAATGGATACTTACGTAATAGAGTGGGACAGCGAAAACAGTGAATCCTCAATTCTACGAGATAGCGTAAGCATCGTCAGCATGAAAGAGAAACCTGCCAAACCGGTTCTAATCAACAGAGACACGCAATGTGAAGTTGCGATGAAAATCAACAGAGCTTCCACCATCATCAACGAACGTTCCATATTTTCGCAAGAAATTTTCACCCAGACCAGCAAAACTATCATAGAGCTAGCTGAAATAGACGGCGCAGTCAGGACACCTGTTAACCGCAACGCACTAGAGACGCAAACCTCCCTAATATCAATAACCGAAAACAAAACTGTAGAGTATAGAATAGAGTTATCGGGATCCACACAAAACTTTACTACAAATGAAATAATAGGCGATTGTAGAGAAAATTCCAAAGAAATATCTTGTCATCAAAAATTTCCTACTTCTATCGATGACGGTTCTTCTAAATTCGTGATATCTGACACAGAAACCGATAAATCCGACTGCACCAGTGAAAATAGTTCAACCACTAACCCCAAAAAGGGAAACTTAGTAAATCCCGATCCTAACGATAATATATTATTGTGTGAAGATCAAAACGAGTATGAGAACACAAGCGATTTCGATCAATCAGCAGACATCACTGATATAGAAGAAGATTCACTTATGGAACCTAAGCGTACATTTAACAAAAGTGAAAACCAAAGTATACCAGTAGATGGTAGAAGTACGCCCGTGTCTGTTGATGATGACGTAGCCGAACTGTACATCAAGTTGTCTGAAACCATGGAGTTTCGCACGCAAACGCCTTCTGAACATGAAAGAAAACGTTTCGGATACTTAACTCCTTTGACTGAAGAGTCAGTCGCAAGAAAAGATAGTACAGGTGCCGTAACAGCTGCTACCGTTACGAGTCAAAACGAAGAAGCTGATAAGGATGTCTTGTTTACAAATAATGCTGGAATAAAAGTCAAGTTGTTCCCAAATGTAGACAGTAGTAATGAATCTGAGATGTTTAAATTGCCTCCAATACAGGATAACGCCAATTGTTCAGACAACTTATATTTTTTGTTTACTCAAAAGAAATTATTGAACAGGACTGGCAACCTGCCATGCCTTTATGAAGAACGGAAGGAAAGTAGTTTGGATAGGTGGGAGTTGGGAGGAAAGAATCTAGCGGCAGGAGAAAGTGCACTTATCAGTGGAAGAAGTGGTAAGTTGTATGTTGTCTTAATAGTTAAGAAGTCGGCCCATTATGACGAAAGTAATAAATACACATAATAGGCAAACAATTTAACATATGCCAATATCAAGGTATCCTGATAACTTACCCAGAGCCTGAGAGGGCATCGCTCGCGAGCGTCCAGCTGCCTCCCATCCATGTGGAGGGATGCGTGGCCAGCAACTCCAGCCGAACCGACCACTACGCGTCCATCATGAACAAGACGGAGAACTTGTCGGAGTCGCCTTGCGCCATCAGCATCAAGGATAAAATCGGAGAACTGAAGTTGAGCCACAAGCCAAGAAAGTCTTGGATACAATCTAAGTATATGAAGTAAGTATTGTAGGTAGAACTAATTCATGGATTTTGTAAAAGATACCTTCACGCGCGTGTGACGGAACTCCTTCTATTGTAGATCGTAGCCTAAATATACCTACATACGATAGCAGTGCGTATTGAGCCTGTGTGATACCCACTATGTACTTCCTTTTAAAAAGAGTGAACTACACGTCGCACAGGACCTTTTACGTCTGCCAGCAGTTGCTTCCTCTTAAACCCTTTCCTTGTCCCGTGATCACATAAAAAATTATTAAGGGCGAATTGGCGATTGCAACCGTTTACACAACAATCACAAAGTAATTTTCCGTAAGTAAGCTGAAAGACAACAAAACTTCCCTGCTTCTTTTGCTGCTAAATATAGTCAATATGAGTCCATCAATGTTCGCACATCGTACATTCGTACATCCAACGTGAAATGTGAGCAGAGGGTTAGTAATTAACTTGTTTTACTAAAGGAGCGTATCAGAAAGCAGAAGTGTGTCCCCCAGTTCGGTGTCTCCAGATAGACTGTCAGAAGCCACGGAGCGAGGATGTGAACTCCTCTGCGTCGAGCTGCTCAAGAGACTGCGCTCGCAGTCATGGTTAGTGCAAAGAATGATAATTAATACTACCTAAAGAAGCGACAATCACAACCCCTGGCAATTTTTCGCCGCTCTCCGACAGCAGTCGGGCTGGAAGGAACGGCCTTGCCGTGATTGGCTTAGCTCAGCCTAGACAATGATACTCGCAAAACGTGTGCAGGCAGGCCGTGCTCCTGAAGTAGTAGGAGGCAATTATGAGTGTCCGGGGTGTGGTTAGTATCTTCACGTTATAACTTGGGGAGCTCAATTTTAGCTTAGACGCTCTCAACCTAGATAGATAGATAACCATTTATCCTGGGTTCGATTCCCAGCTGAGGTCGGGCAAAGTGTTAGGTATTGGGTTTTTCCATATCTGGAATTTCTCAGTGGCAGCCCGGAGTCCGTATTTGTGCCCGTTTAATGGTAATAAGCTCGCCCCCTATTACAAGGGGCTTAAACATAGCTGGTGGGTGTACTATAGGCAAGTACACCTCTGCCTAACCCTTCGGGGAATACAGGCCTGATGTTCAGTTATATTATGGTATAAACCATTTATTTGGTGCTCATAAAATATTTAACAACACACATAAACACAAAAAACATGTAGGTAACATAAAGAAAAAAAGAGGTTTCAATTTACAAAAAACGAGAGGTTTCTTGGGACACCCGGTTGGAGCGAAGTTCCTTTTGCACACACAACAAAAGTGACCAGGGCCGTCTTAATCATATTAGGCGCCGGGGTGCGAAAATCAGATTGCACCCCGGCAATTTTGTGTTGCTGTTTTAGGGTCCCTCAAAAGGAATAAACGGAACCCATAAAGGATCACTTCGTTGTCCGTCTGTTTGTGTGTCGGTCTGTCAGTCTGTCAAGATCCTTTTTTCAGGAACGCGTGGAGCAATCAAGATGAAATTAATATCAAATACGAAAGCCTTCGGTCCCTTGGGGCTCTAAAACATCTAACTCAAAGCATTTATTTTAATTGAAGTACAGGCACTTTTGAACTGTCAAGGAGTCGGTCAGTCAAAAATATGAAGCTAGTTGCCCTTTCCAAAGCGTAGTAGGTAGCTATGGAGAAGAACGGGCAAGAACTCTTTTAAATCAAAATATTGATTACATCATTCATGTTGAAATATATATACATATTATGAGAACAATATAGAAAGACGTGCACGTTAAAAGCGTCCATAATAAAAACATATAAACAAAAAACCAATTCAAAAAATTTAATAAGCCAAGGCAGCTAAGAGATGAGTTGAGATGACCAGTCTTAACTGACGGCGCCCGTTCACGAAGGCGCCCCCTAAGACCCTGTGCCCGGGTCAGCCCGGGTCGTGACGGTCAAAATGTTACACTTTTTCCGGTCTATCTCTCATTCGCCAAGTGTAAAGAGTATAAAGGTGGGTTTGGACCAAACGAGCGAATGCTCATTCTATCCCCACTCCATAAAACTCTTTTGGTGTAAACAGAAACATAGCATTCTTTCGTTGTTCTTTATTGTTTGCGGAGATTCTATGGAATGTTGACCTGACCAATAAATATCTTATTTAATTATCCACTTATCACATTATCCTTTCAATTAAATTCGCCACCCACCAATGTCTCTTCCTTCTCTTCTCTTTTTTTAGTAATTGAGACAAAATGTTAAATGCAGAACTTGCAAAATACTCTTTATTGTACACCATAAAAAATCACAGACATAAATTTAGAAATACAATATCACTCAGAGTTAGATATAGTGTACCTAGACTATAACCGTCCACAGACTCTTGAATGAGCACTCGTTCGCCTGATCTAAACATTAGCATGTGCAAGAATTCCAGTTCTTATTAGTTGTCATTCTTGCTCGTTGGTTTTCTTTTGGAGTAAATGCAAAAAAAAAAAGTTTATACCAAAACAGCACCAAACAACGACGCTCTGTACCTACTCTTGTTCAAGCCCTACAGATAGTGCAATCCACCTCGACGCGCCCCACTCCGCTCCGCTCCGTACTAAAGTATAACTTACAGTACAGTAATCGCGGAGTGGGGCGCGTCGTCGTGGATTGCACTATCATTCGTTTGGTCTAATTCCACCTTTACGTGCGATAAGGAACTTCGTTCGAAAAACATATTTTAAAGAAATAAAGTAACACTGACTAAACAGATAACAGAGCAGTGGTGGCCCAAAACGGTGAAGGAAAACATCGTGAGGAAACCGGCATGTCCTAGAACCAAAAATTCTAAGACATGTGAGATCTACCAACCCGCACTGGGCCCGCGTGGTGGATTACAGCCCTCTCGAATAGAGGAGGCCGTGTCCCAGCAGTATTCTAGGCTGATTATACATGACTAAACTGCTATTTGTCCACAGGTTTGAAATAGCAGACGCGTTGGACGATGTCCCACGTGTTTTGGACAAGTTTTGGGGCGTTATGGCGGAACATAGAATTGCAGACCTCATAAGACAAGTAGACGTTATTTCTCGTATTCTGTTTCGTTTATACACAGTACAGGCACGAACATTAATATATTACTGGCAATAATATCTGACTTCATGATTCATCTATTATTAATCTGTCGTCAAGAAAACGGCAAATATATGTGGAAGACATATATATAAGTGACATCGAAGGAACATCAAAACTATAGATAGATAGATAGAATACCCACACATATACACCATAAAAAATACAGACATACATTTTGAAATTTTACATAGGGTGACACAATGGGCGGTCTTATCGCTTAAAGCGATCTTTTACAGACAACCTTTGGATGGATTAAAGGTAACAGGAGAGACAATACTGCAGGTAGTCAGCGGTGTACCATCTACATATACAATAAATACATACATACATAAAGCATAAACTTATTCATA
The DNA here is from genome assembly GCA_963853775.1 of Xanthia togata. Taxonomy (NCBI): domain Eukaryota; kingdom Metazoa; phylum Arthropoda; class Insecta; order Lepidoptera; family Noctuidae; genus Xanthia; species Xanthia togata. Next base: position 3,910,259 of record OY970801.1, read on the forward strand.
TAAATATATATATTTATATATACCTAGTCTTGCCAAAATAATGTCACGAAGATATTTTTTTTTTATTGCAAATAATATTAATTACTTTTACAGTGTGTTAGTTTAATACATAAATATAAAACAATTTAAAATATAAAAAGCTTATTCGATGTGATCTCCATTGGCTGCAATACAGTCCTTTAAACGTTGAGGCCAGTTATCAATAGAAGCACGCACTCTTTCCATGAGAAAATTCTTCACTGCCAATCGTATGGATTGTTTTAGGGACTCCAAATTATCATGGCGTTTAGAGCTAGCCGTACTCTCTAAAACTGACCATAAATCATAATCCAGCGGATTAAGATCGGGACTAGACGACAGCCAGTCTTCAGCTCTGATGAAGTCTGAAACGTTCACTTCCAACTAAGACTGCGTGGACCGAGCTTTATGACTCGGCGCCGAGTCTTGTTGGTTATTGAATATGGTGTTGTTAAGGGGCTTAACTACCTTCTCAAGAATGGTATCTTGATACACTTGTGCCGATGTTTTGATACCTTTTTCACAAAAATATGGCTCTGTCACTCCTTCAGCTAACACCCCACCAAACCATCACAGAAGTCGGATAATGCCCATGTTGCACTCTGTCGACTAATTGGGAAGCTTCATTAGAGCTTTAAACATAAATACGGTCATTTTTTTTGTTAAAATGTTGCACAATTGTAAAGATTTTCTCATCCGTAAACAAAAAAAATCTGCGACCTCCCTTTGCGTACCGCTGCTGTAGTTGTTTCGATTTTACCACCCTATCCTTTTTTAAATTATCAGTTAAAAAATGACTAGTGCGTCTCTTAAAGGCTGCAAGTCCTAAGTCATCTTTTAAAATACGCGACATGGATCTGGGTGCTATCTTCATCTCCCGAGATAAAATCTTTTGCTTTCGGACAGTATTTCTTCGAATTCTTTCCCTTTCGGCTTTGACCACCTTTTTCGTACGAACACTACGTGGACGGCCAGATCGTTTTCTGTCACAAACAGAGGAGGTCTCATTGTACCTATTAATAGCCCGCTACACAATGATTACCAAGCGTATGGAGAATTTTAAAAATTGCATTTCGCTCCATACCAACTTTGTGTAATGCAATCACAGCGATTCGGTTTTCGTTATCACCCCACTCCATTTTAATATCGCAAAATATTGATGTATTGGCGCCAAAATTATAAAACTCAATGAACAATCGTATAAAAATGACAGATTCAAAATTCAAATGTAATATCTTTCTTATTTTTAATTGTAACAGTATTTATGGCCAGACTAAGTATATACATAGATATACTTATATAAAATTATAAAAATGAAACAAGAACAAGGACCTATATGTAATTATGATGTTTAAGGAGAGGAAGTGTTTTTTTACCAGAATTCTAAAAGTGAACAAAGATTGAGCACGCTTTATCGACACGGGCAAGGCATTCCATACCCGTACTGCATACCATGTTATATCTGACGAGACAAGCGACTCCAAAATATAGGATGCTGCATCGGCTTCAAAAATAAGTGGCGCCGAGTTCTTAGCCAAATATTTAGGTATGCTCGTGACTGGTGGTACAGTCAATCGCAAGTCAGTGGAAAAAGGTATTGCGAAAACCGCTCTTACTGCTACGAGATGGAGACGCTGTTAACGTCAAATTGTTGCGATGAATGTGTCATGTGCGGTTAACTGTACCAAGCATTTCTCGGAAACTGATATACTGGGCAAAGTATCGATTTGCACATAAATCACCAGTTAGTGAGCACTTGCGCGATTACCAGAGTTTCGGCCAGCTTCCATAAATGACTTTGTCTATATTGTAAATTCAAACAAGAAAATATGCATTATTTTATTTCGTAATAAAGCGTGTGTGTCCTGAGACAGCGGTATAATGCCGCAAACTGTCGGTCCCGTATAGAAATCGTTTTTTTTTTTGTCGAACACCTACCGTCATTTTGCGACCGCTTTATTGCGTTACAGCTTTTTCAGGAAACAAAATCTTAATCATTGGTTTTTCTATGAAGGTGACCGGACACGTGGAATCTCCGAGAACGCAGGTGGCGCGCGCCGCGTGCAACACTCTCTCTATGATCCTCAAGAATACCAACTACACAAAAAAGCCGGTAGGTGTAGGTAGCTCTAGGCTTGGCTTGGCTTGGCTTGGTGCTTCCACCAGAGATGAGCGAGGATGCGTAGCGAGGGATGTGTGTGAAACTAACCAATAATTTCGCTTCACTATCATAGCTTGAGCTAAGCTAGCGTTGTTATTGGTTAGTTTTACGGACGTTCCTCGCTACGCATCCTCGCTCATCTGTAGTGGAAACGCAGCCTTAATCTATAGTTTTATTTAAAACCGGTCAATATAAGCTATGTACAGTCGAACAAGCTATTTGGTATACTGGAAAAAATATACATCTCTCCACTACTCTGCCAATTTTCATGTTTGTTTTTAAGCCAAGTGATGTAAAAAAATCCCTCCCTCCACACTCACAGAATTGTTTTTAAAAAGTATTTGTAAGTTAGCTGCCTGTAACCTTAATAGCTTTTTCGACTTTACTTGAAGTAACATGTAATGCGGCTGAAACTAATGAAATAATGAATGCCAGTAAACACGGAGAGAAGTCGTAATTGCGTCAAAATTATTGAAATATTGGCTTCTACAAATATTTTTTTAAACCGTATACCGGAGTAAGCTTCTCTTACTTTTGAAAGTATTCTGAACTCCACAATGACACCGGTATTTATTAGGACTTCTACGAAGCCGTGACGATCCTGTTGATCAAGACTGGCAGCTTCAATCGCCCGGTCAGACGAGCCGCCAACGTGGCATTAGATGACATCGTCTGCAACGTAGACTTAAGCCACTCAGTCACTGCGCTATGTATCCACGGCTCTTGGTGAGTTAACTTAACTAGTCGTGGACGAAAACGCACAAAAAAAAATGCAGCCCATAGCGTGTAGCCCATAGCGTGTAGCCCGTAGCGCGTAGCCCGTAGCGTGTAGCCCGTAGCGTGTAGCCCGTAGCGTGTAAACCGTAGCGTGTGGCCCGTAGCGTGTAGCCCGTAGCGTGTAGCCCGTAGGGTGTGGCCCGTAGCTTGTGGCCCGTAGCGTGTAGCCCGTAGCGTGTAGCCCGTAGCGCGTAGCCCGTAGCGTGTAGCCCGTAGCCCGTAGCGTGTAGCGCGTAGCCCGTAGCGTGTGGCCCGTAGCGTGTGGCCCGTAGCGTGTAACTCGTAGCCTGTAGTTCGTAACCCTTAGCACCGTAGCTTTTCCATGAAGTTACTAAATTAGCCATATTTTTCCAGAAAAAGAAAGAACAACGCAAAAAAGGAACTAGGTTCTGTAGATCCTCGTAGCGCGTAGCTCGTAACTCTTCCATGAGGTGACTAAAATAGCAATAACTTAACAGAGAAAGGTACATAAAAAGGCAAAAAAAAGAAATTTTGATATTTGATTTTGAGTAGCATGTACATAGCGCGTAGCACGTAACCCGTAGCTCTTTTAAGAGATGACTAAAATAGCTATGATTTTTCTAAGGTGGACAAAAACATTGGATAAGAAAATGTTTAGTTCTCGTAGACTGTCGTAGCGCGTAGCACGTAGCTCGTAGCCCGTGACTTTTTTATGAGGTGACTAAAATAGGCTTGATTTTAATTGTCCGTGTGGACTGCTTCTACACGACGATGCGGAAGCGGTGCACATCTCTGGGCTGGGGCGCAGGCTCCAGACCACCTCCATCACCATATTTGCGAACAGGTTTGATTGTCAGTACATTAACCATTGTTATGATTAATGTAATGACAAACAAACAAATGAGTCAGTGGCGGTGGTGAGACATCATTTTTAGGGTTTCATAGTAAACAAGGAACCCTTATAGTTCCGCCATATCTGTCTGTCTGTCTGACCGCGGCTTAGCTCAGATACTTTTTGTACTACAAAGCTGTAATTTAGCATGGGTATACATATCAATCACGCTGACAAAGTGGTAAAATAAAATCATAATAATTTTTTTTTTCGGGTACCTATCTCTCCCCTACACGTAAAGCGGGGGATGTTTGTTTTTCTCACATATCCCATGGTGCGGGGTGTCGTTGGAAAGGTCGTTCAAAAATTTTAGGATACATGGATCGGTTAGCGACATATTAAGCTTTAAAGAGCCATTTTTGTTAGTCAAGTGTTTGTGTGTGTGTATCCCCAAGTTAATATATGGGTTTTGGATATGTTATTTTTCACGGTAGTGGTATATTTATAACGAAATTAAAAGGAAAACTATCACAGCTAAGTAGGTTTTACAAGTTATGAAGTAATAATCGACCAACTAACATTTGCGGTTGCAAAAATATGTTCTCCCATACATTCCGTGTTTCAAACATGTTTTTCAACTGCAAAGTTAAGTTTGTTCTTGCGATTAATTTATCCCAAATACAGAACCCTTCATTGTGTGGGGTCCGATACGCACTTGGCTGGTTTTTATTTAATTTGATTTTAATTTAATATAATAAAATAAAAAAATATTATTTAATTAATTATTTTTTTTATATTTTCATTGTGATTTAAATTTATATTTTATTTCATATGTACAACATAATATGATCTTAAATGGATTGTTTTTTTTTTTTAAACAAATACTTCACATAAAAGAAAGTTCAACTCTCGTAGACTTTCGGAGCATGTAGCGCGTAGCACGTAACTCGTAGCCCGTGGCTCTTTTATGAGGTAAATAAATAATCATGATTTTACATGTCTGAAAAAAGTATTAGGTACAAAAGTCACAAAAAAAAAAACGATATGATATGATGATAATAGATAGATATGATGATGATAGGATATGTATTTATCTGTGTATCTATTCTAGTATATTGTATACTTTTTATTTGCACCAACGACAGCCCCATTTTATGTCCAGGCAAATCACTGTCCATTCCAAGGTTGCCTGGAAGAGATCGCGGAAAGCGATAAGGCCGCCCATTGTATATTTTGTAGTGTTAATTTTTTTCTTTTTGTTATGTGTTTTTGTGGTGTACAGTAAAGTATATATAAATAAATAAATAAATAAAAAAAAAAACGTTGTCGTAAACTCTCGTAGCATGTAGCTCGTAATGCGTAGCACGTAGCTCGTAGCCCGTAGCTCTTCTACGAAGTGACTAAAATAGCCATGATTTTTTAGACAAAGGTGGATAAAATAAAAACGTCACAAGAAAGAAAGTTCGATGCTCGATGACACTCGTAGCCCGTAGCCCGGACTTGTAACGTTCACAGTATTGGTTCACAGACGATGTATTTTTCTGTAATGCATGTTGTTTATGTATTTCAGACATCATTGTCTTGTGTGTCATGTCTTCCTCTTCCATACTTCTCTATTAGTCGTCGTCACGGCAGTGACCCCCTTCCAATCCATATCGTCTTTCATACAATCTTTCCATCGTTTCTTTGTATTTCCACATCTTTATAGACATTCATACTAAAAACTTTCCTCACGACTAGATATGTCACGAGTTTTTTTTTTTTTTCTATCTCTAACCTTATTGTTGTCTGTCCCGCCAGTCACAAGAGCGCGTTAGTGCGGTGCGCGTCAGCTCGCCTGCTAGTGGTGTGCTGCGCGCTGGGGGGCGGGGGGCGGGACCTGCTGTGCGCGCGCCCGCCCACCGCCGCGTGCGCACGCAGGCATGCGCTGCGCTCGCTCGCCGCGCTGCTCGACGATAAGAGCACTGACGCCAGGTACGAGTATGGTGAGGAATTAACACTGTAGCATACCAAAAGTTAACATCACATTACGATTCAGAAGACTGATTGATACGTTTTCAAAACTTCCTCTCTCCTAGTACTTTGCTGTGCCCGACAGGTTCAACATTTTAAGTTATCACCTAAGTATACATTGTGAAATGCAATAAACGGTTAAATATTCTAACGCCTATATTCCCCGAAATGATAGGTAGAGGTGTAAGTAGGTACAGCATCTCTTCCAGCATACCAGCGGTAGGTGAATAGATAGAATAATATGTAGACACCGTGTAAGAGTAACGAGAAAATAAAATATAGACATAATATATTCGCTTATTTAATTAAAACATCCAATACACATACACACAAACCATCAGCAGGATATCTAAAAAGTCTTCACAACCAGTTTTCTTCGTAGAAAGTACGCTGAACGTTTATACTCGATGCTGCGTCCACTGTCAAATTTCGAGGCGTATTACCTGACGGACGTGGACGTGGACCTGGCGTCCCGACAGATGAAGAAGTACGACCAGCTGCTGCTGTGCGGCCCCCCGGCCGGCAGGTGACGTCATGTGGCAGTGACGATATGACGTGGAGAAGTACGCTCGGGTTCGCCTGTGACGAGCCAGGGTCGGTGCCTATCTTTGGTTTTGTCAACCAGCATTCTATCTTCGATATAGTTCACTTAGATATCCCCACACTTTTCAGCTTACCTACTTAAAAGCTGTTTTTCTTAACATCATCAAATTAATTTGTGGTTAATTTAATTAAGGAAAGTATATTTTAATTTTGATTGAAAGAGGATAATGTATCTCGAATCTTTTAGTGCTTTTCTGATTTTCTAAAATATAATATTTAATTCATAAAAAAATACTACAGGAAAATACTTCTAAAAATAAACACAAAAATAAATGTGAATTTTTATTTTAAAAACTACAAACTGATGTTATTTGGGCACTGCGAGACGGGTTGGTATTCAGGAAAGATGGCGCGGTTTCATCTGATTTAGCGGCTATCACACTCTCGGAGCAGTTTTTAATAAAAATAAATATATCATCAGCGGTTTCTGATTTTATTGTTTTCTAAAATCTATGTCGGTGATTTTGGGTTTTATTAGGCCACCTTATTTATTTGGAATTTGTAAACCGTAAACTGTCTTAACAGTCAGCCCCGTCTTTGTACCAGTCAGCCCCGCCTTAGTACCAGTCAGTCCCGTCTTAGTACCAGTCAGCCCCGTCTAAGTACCATTCAGCCCCGCCTTAGTACCAGTCAGCCCCGTCTTAGCTCGATAGCTGCAATTAATAAGTTACTAAAACTGTAGTTCTATAAGAACTGCCACTGTCAATACTCATAGTTTTGTAAATATATTGTATTTACATTATATCTCGGTGCCTGTTTTTGTAAACATTTTAATCTGTATCGGTTGTTAAGTAGTTTTTCATTGTGAGTTTGTACACTGTGACTGTGATCGTAAAATAAGTATGACATTCAGATGTATAGTAAAGCGTGTACCTACATATGTGCAGTTTTATTTTAGAGACGACTTTTTTATATAGAGCCGTCAACCATTGCAACAAGAAACGCAACAAGTTGGTTTCTTAAATAAAAGTCGTATCTGGTTTAACTAAACACGGGAAAATCGTAATGTGTAAAGTAACTGACACATCACTTTACAATCGATCGCATCATTTAAGTTTCCAGAACGCAACGTGCGTCCATTAATTATAACAAAACCCGAGGGCACGTGTAATGTACCCGCGTACCTACTCGTACGTCCCTAGCTACTCGCTCGGACGTTATACACAATACACCCCGCGCATTTACCGAGTAAGCGAGTACATAACATACGACACACGGCTTGGACGTCCACGACCTCTGTGTGCGAGCCGTGCACACGCACACACGATCAGGGCTGGCCAGAATGGAAATCGAAAATGTATTTCAAAATAATTAGGCACCTACTCCTCTTTATCGACTTCAATAACGGCGACCCTTTGTAATTATAATTTTCCAGCCCTAAGTGGGGCGCATCGTCGTAGATTGCACTATCTATAATAGTGCAATCTAGGACGATGCGCCCCACTCCGCGATTACTGTACTGTAAGCTGTATTTTAGTACGGAGCGGAGCGGAGTGGGGCGCGTCGTATCTATACGACTCGCTAGAGCTAATTTAGTTTAAGTACTCTAGTTATTCACAACGAATTCAATGCAAAAATCCTTACGTATTTGGCATATTTCGGTTGAGGTATCGAGTCGAAAGTTTTTTACATTTTTGTAAACAGTAGAGCGCCAAGATGACCTGTGTCCTATGTGAAGCGCGCCTCTTCCAACCTGTTGTATCTACCTAGGTACTGTGAGGGTTTAACCTCACAGGGGGTTAGTAGCTATGAATTAAAATATGCGGAGGTACTTTAAGAGGTCCAGAACTCCAGAGGACCGTTATATTTCAAACTCAAGTAATTATAATATTATCGAAGCACACTTGCACGACTTGGAGCCCTAAACCGATCTGTGCTCGCTATGAGTATATATGTTCTGTGAATCTGTCACAGAACAAATGCTTGACACGTAAATATTCAAAAGTAATTCTATATTTAAACATTAGAATGTCTGCCAGTCATACATACTGCCAGCCATTAAATCTCTACAGTACATACAATCCTACCTAGTAAAGTGAAGTCTAACTGACCACTCTTTTGAGTCCTCTGTATGAGTATCCCTATGTAGTACCTAGATGAAAATGTATTTTGTATTTTCAATGTACTTTATAAAGTATTATGCCCAGCCCTGGCAACAATACTTGTACACACAGACCCCGCAAGTGCAGGCGCACTCGTCCAGTGCACCCGCACCACAACCAAGGCTAACTCAGTAATATATAATATTATGTTCTATTGATAACTTTCTACGTGTTTACAGATTACGGTTGTAGAATTAAAATTAAACAAAGCGGCTTATCTTATAACGTGATCTGACCTGGTGATCTTGACGTAGGTAAGTACGCCTAGATATGCGTCCACAACATATGTTATTAGAATAGTGGAGAACATGTCACAATAGAACAGGTCATTTGGGTTGTAAGTGACTTATTTGGTTATTTTGCTTGCTTTTACTATACCTAGCAAAAAATTCCGGTCAGATACCCGATAGACATTAGGGGTAACTTTTGTTTTTTGTTACCTTAGTCCAACAACAGTGCTACATCAACGACAAGACAGGACACAGGATGCTGTTATCGTGTCACAACACAAAGTCCTCATGATCAAGTCTCATCCCCGTTTTTTCTGACCTGTTTTATCCTACTGTTGGGCAAAGGTCTCCCCCACAGCTTTCCACTCTACCCTGAGTGTTGCCTTCTCCGGCCAATCTCCCATAAACGGCTCTAAATCTAGAGCGAATTTAGAGTCATTTATGGTTTATCTTAAAATACATATTTAGACACATTTTCTGTAAAATATTGTGATTGATTTGTCGTGTAATTAAGTGAGAAACTACATATTTAAGTATGATAAATTACTGAATCTACACATGGGTAATTACATATCATTATGATCGTCTCAATTTATCTCGTAGAGACTTTAGTACGTACCGATTTCCGCCAGCGGCTTCGCGCGTTAGGCTATAATTTATAAAGATATCATGCGGATCTTTATAAATTATAGTCTGGAGTCTCCTAATAGAATAGATTGGAGCCTCCTTTTAAGCAAAAGATGCCTGATCTTTTGCTTAAAAGGAGGCTCCAATCTCAAATTTGTTGTACGTTTATGGCTACCAAATAAACTATTTTTTTTTATAGCCTATGTTACTCAGTGATAAACTAAGAATATACTCTTAATACCTATAATACTAGTGAAAGAAGTTTTTACTCTGTCTAGTAGTTTTTGAGTTTATTAATTACAAAACAAAAATACAAATCTTTTATTTATTTTATTTTATTAGTGTAGATGTAGATTTTCTGGACCTTTCCCTGAGTTTCTCCTTTCCCTCGATTAAATCGGCAAAAGGTTCTAATTTGGTGAACTTAACGTGAAATGAAACGTAACAATAAAATGTAACACCACAACTAGTAGTTTGGCTCAACTTGAGTTACATTTTACCAATCTGAGCGCCAACATGCAGATATTGCAGGTAGATATTAGTTGCGTAACCAATGAGTGAATTGAACTTACCTTAATTAAAATGGAACGGACATCGGAAACTTCTTGCAGGACTGAACCGTGCCGTAGGTACCTACCCTTATTTCATTCATATTTGTATCTCAATTGACTCATACAACTTACTCTAGTTAAAAAGTTACTGATAAACTCGTTTTTTTTCTTTAAGATAGTATAGAATAATGTTAAAAAAATTGTTTTATAAGTTATGTTTATAATAACACATTTCCACTATCTATTTATCTGTGTGTCCCACCCACGTCGCGTATCTTTACGACTGAAAAGCACCGCAGGTCAGTAAGGTCGCCTCATAACAATCATTCCGACCACTCTTAACTCTTATAACTTGCGCATAGAGTGCATATTCGCGTGGTATATTTTACTTGTGTATATCGAACCATTCTGTACGTGCTTGCAACTCGTCAAGTGATAGGCTACTTAGTTTCTAGTTCATTTGAAAAGGATGGCTATTATAACAAAACTAGATTAAGCCCGTGGGTTTACTGTGATGGATTGCAGAATAAATTGTTCGAGGACCAACAAAGGATATTCATAATTTAGTTTTTGAGACAATAGGTAGGTACAATATTTCTGGGTCAAACGTTTTGCCAAGAAACTTTTTTTGGTCGACGATCCCGTTTTGCCTTTTTTGGTCAGGTTCATACTAAGAGCTTCTTTTTTGTGGCCCCTTTTAGGCCACCATTCCAACAAGAACCACTCCATGTAGTCTGGTTATGTGTACCTAATTATGTAAAATTAATAAGATCATGCCGAGCAACATGATTCCGAGCACTACGACTACAACCTTAAGCTTCAAAAAGTTGCTGTATGTGTTGTTGTTGTGTTTTGTGTGTCTGTCTTCTTTATGAGTTGCTGTTGTGTTTTGTGTGTCTGTCTTCTTTATGAGTTGCTGTTGTGTTTTGTGTGTCTGTCTTCTTTATGAGTTGCTGTTGTGTTTTGTGTGTCTGTCTTCTTTATGAGTTGCTGTTGTGTTTTGTGTGTCTGTCTTCTTTATGAGTTGCTGTTGTGTTTTGTGTGTCTGTCTTCTTTATGAGTTGCTGTTGTGTTTTGTGTGTCTGTCTTCTTTATGAGTTGCTGTTGTGTTTTGTGTGTCTGTCTTCTTTATGAGTTGCTGTTGTGTTTTGTGTGTCTGTCTTCTTTATGAGTTGCTGTTGTGTTTTGTGTGTCTGTCTTCTTTATGAGTTGCTGTTGTGTTTTGTGTGTCTGTCTTCTTTATGAGTTGCTGTTGTGTTTTGTGTGTCTGTCTTCTTTATGAGTTGCTGTTGTGTTTTGTGTGTCTGTCTTCTTTATGAGTTGCTGTTGTGTTTTGTGTGTCTGTCTTCTTTATGAGTTGCTGTTGTGTTTTGTGTGTCTGTCTTCTTTATGAGTTGCTGTTGTGTTTTGTGTGTCTGTCTTCTTTATGAGTTGCTGTTGTGTTTTGTGTGTCTGTCTTCTTTATGAGTTGCTGTTGTGTTTTGTGTGTCTGTCTTCTTTATGAGTTGCTGTTGTGTTTTGTGTGTCTGTCTTCTTTATGAGTTGCTGTTGTGTTTTGTGTGTCTGTCTTCTTTATGAGTTGCTGTTGTGTTTTGTGTGTCTGTCTTCTTTATGAGTTGCTGTTGTGTTTTGTGTGTCTGTCTTCTTTATGAGTTGCTGTTGTGTTTTGTGTGTCTGTCTTCTTTATGAGTTGCTGTTGTGTTTTGTGTGTCTGTCTTCTTTATGAGTTGCTGTTGTATTTGGTGTGTCTGTCTTCTTTATGAGTTGCTGTTGTGTTTTGTGTGTCTGTCTTCTTTATGAGTTGCTGTTGTGTTTTGTGTGTCTGTCTTCTTTATGAGTTGCTGTTGTGTTTTGTGTGTCTGTCTTCTTTATGAGTTGCTGTTGTGTTTTGTGTGTCTGTCTTCTTTATGAGTTGCTGTTGTGTTTTGTGTGTCTGTCTTCTTTATGAGTTGCTGTTGTGTTTTGTGTGTCTGTCTTCTTTATGAGTTGCTGTTGTGTTTTGTGTGTCTGTCTTCTTTATGAGTTGCTGTTGTGTTTTGTGTGTCTGTCTTCTTTATGAGTTGCTGTTGTGTTTTGTGTGTCTGTCTTCTTTATGAGTTGCTGTTGTGTTTTGTGTGTCTGTCTTCTTTATGAGTTGCTGTTGTGTTTTGTGTGTCTGTCTTCTTTATGAGTTGCTGTTGTGTTTTGTGTGTCTGTCTTCTGTATGTGTTGTTGTTGTGTTTTGTGTGTCTATCTTCTTTATGTGTTATTGTTGTGTTTTGTGTGTCGTGTCTTCTTTATGTGTTGTTGTTGTGTTTTGTCTCGTGTATCTGTCTTATTTACTAGGTACCTACTCCTGCAAAATCGTCGTCGATTTTTTAAGCTTCACCAAAATCGTAAAGCTCCGCCCTATAGTTACGAATACGATGATGACTAAAAAAATGTTTTTTGTCCGTCATGTAGGTAGATTATGAAAAAATAACGTAGGTGCACTTATTTTTTCTTTTTTTACGGTATCAAAAGATTATGGCAATACATTGAGTTAAAATGTGCCATGGCGTCACTATGTACATTTTATACATCTACTTATGACGTAGCGACCCCACTCCCCAACTTTAATGCGTTTTATCTAAGTCATTTTTTATTAATATGTTAAAGCAAAAAATGCGAGTCTAGTATGTTTATATTATCTGACTGACGGACTAAATAGAATTTCTTTTTTTTTGATCCAGGCATCATCTCTATTTCAGAGGCGAACGTTAACTGTACCAAGTAGCTCTACAAACCAATGTCCTGAGTGACCTTCTGATATTATGAAATAAAAAGTCAGAAGCCAATCAATCAAAAGATAAATCAATAATATGTTGAGTTACATATAACATGAATAACATAACATCACATAAATCAATACCGACGCTTTCTTAGCAAAAAGGGACGCACACGCTTATTGTTATTATGGTTGACAAATTTTAATGAGCAGTTGTTCTAGGAGATAACTCTTCAGTTTAACGTCACATAGGTATGTACGTATGTAGATCATGTGTTCGAGTTAATGTGCTCTTAATTAACGCCGTCTGACCACGTATGCATTATTAGGGAGAAAGTTATGTTGTACGCCTTTTAAATAACATTATAGATACTTAATACAAGCGAACCATGCTTAGCAAAACTCAAAAGTGTGTAAATCTATGATGCTCATTCATAAATTCAAGCCTTTATCCCATGGGGGTAAGCAGAAACTACAGAACGCCATCGCCCCCTGCTACGATTTTTACACGCACGCCGGTTGCGAGTTCTACGCTCCTGACCTTTCTGAAGAACATCACCTATAAGGTCAGTATTTGTCCTTCTAGGTCGTTCCCTCCCGGTGATTCCATCTTCACATTTTGTGTTGGTAATTTTCTTCGTGCAATTGGCTCTGTAAAAATACAGCTCTTTAACACTTTCGACTCCACCCACTTTTCATAGAACTTTTACCTACGCTATGCCCCATACATATTGGAAGTGAACCCTCCGGGAGGGTTACCGCCATTACGTTTGAGCTAAAGTTAACCATCGCGGACGGTCAACGGCATTAGGTTTAAAACCGTGTTATAAAATACTGTAAAACGAAGTAAAATAGTGTTTTCAGGGGGTCTTGTCGTTATATGTAGGTAGTAGTTTCCAACCTTTTAAAGTTTAAGTGAATATTTGGGAACAAAAAATTAAAATGAGAATGAAATAAAATGCTTGGATTTTAAAACCAATACGTACTATCTTGTTAAAATATACATGAGACATCAGATTTTATTTTCACGGTTTATAATGCTTACATTCGCTAAGAAAAATCTACATTTAAAATAAGCCCTCCAGGAGGGCTCCCGGCACTGAACGTGTTAAGACTCTGTTGCATTAAGTTAGTTGTTATGAATTCGAAACTCAATAAAAAAGTGTCAATGACTAATTACAAAAATGTTCCCATTAATTAAAAACGGCACGCTTTAGACACGATAACATGAAACATCTATGTCCGAATTATTACCTATTCGTTTGCTTGTTATCAGTTACCTATTAACTGTTCACTAATTAATCATGAGATTAGTTCAAAAGTGTGACATCTTTAATTATAGCAGAAGGTACATATGTTCTAGTTTTAGACATGTTGGTAGGTATTTATTTTGTGCCAAAGACTTCAGATAAATAGGTGTGATGTAATAGGTGAGTCAATGACGTGTGTTCATTTGCCAATATAATAATATGTACGCATCAATTTGGGTAATTTTTTCAGTACCTAGCATTAGCTACTTTGTATAAAGAGTTTATCACTTTTAAACTTTATGATTCTTTGAACAAGGGTGAGGACACAATACAATAACGAGGCATATTTAATAAGAAACCAATTTATTTTATCGGCTACGAAATCATTATCTTAAACTAAACAATAAATATTTAATTTACTGAACAATAACCATAACAATACTAGCGTTACATAAGTTTACGTTATCAGGAACATTCTACAAAGTACTGATTGTTTACTAACACTATTACTTATGGCTTTACGCCCTAGATAGGTAAGCATAATTTAAAATACTAACATTTCCATTATTAAGTACAGAATACTTCTGTTAGGCGGCAGCCTAATATAGGCTAAAGTAAATCGAGGCGGATCGTCTCGGATAATAAAAACGTAAACTATTAATTTTCTGGTAAATTAATAGAATACCCGTGCTGCGTTCAGGTTTCACGACGCATTGCTTCTTCTCTTCACTTGGATAACCTTCTTTTCCTCACACTTTCATCGTAGATAATTCTACGTTAAGGACGGGTTCCAGTCGAGTTAATTGTTCATGGTTCTTCTTCGCTGAAAAGTCTGTGATCGGCGGTTCGCCGGTAGCATGGCGCGCGGCTGGCGGCCCGTGCAGCTCGACGTGCCCTAGCGCAGCCTCTGCACTTTGTGCTCCATGTAGCTCGGAATGAAGCTGCAGAGTTTCAGCATGCAGAAAGACGCCCTTTTCTGTTTGTGGTTCCTCTGGTGCGGTCTAGCCTCCCCCACCGACGCCAAGAGCAACACGCTCAGGATGATAACAATGAAGTGCAGGAAACGCATCTTGATTGGATTTGATTAGGTATTTGTTTTCACTCAAAAATATACTCGTAAAAGCTTCTATATAATTTCCAAAAGCACAGTGGATGTAGCTGTTTGGTGTTTATCGTAGGATGCTTGGTTGTGTACTGATGATTGAGTTAAGACGCGCGAGTTATATAGGCGGCGCGGGTTATCTCGCGCGTGGCTGATAACCCGCCGAAATGAAAGAGCCGATAGCGGCGAGGTTCGATGACTGCGCGTCAATGTCACTCGTAAGATAGGTATTGTAGTAAAATTATCATAATTGGGTAAACTGCCACGAGCCAGAACTTGCCTAGACCTAATTTAAAATACCTAACTGACTGGAGCTGACGTGATAATTTTTTCGCAATGATGACAGGATTCTTCTGATATGTGTTGACCTTATTGATCTAAACATTATTATTATACAATACAACAATGTATTTAGCTAGATACCTACTTGTATGTAACAGAGTGTAAAAACTTTTAAAGACTTGATAAGTACCTATTAAGCGTTTTATGCGAAAAAAAACATAAACATCAATAGCTATGGTGGCAGTCTTAACATAACCGTAATACTTACATAACTACGCCTACATACCTACGTCTTATTTACCCCTTTCTTCAACGTTGTCATGACAAAGCGTCATTACATTAAATTACCAAAGATACTTAAGTATCTACCTAAAGCTGTCATACATAAACATACAAGATAATATGAAGTTTGAACTGATATCGATCCAGTTAATGAATCGGTGATCTTAAGTTCACTATAGTGAATCATAGTGGTACAACCTACCTCAACTGCTTTCGGGAGCTTATCTTTGATACCTACTTGTTATCTCCTAGGTAATCATGAGATAGATGCAATTATGTTATTTACTAATACATATTTACCTACACTTTAAGTAGGTAGGTGAGTCACTCCTTTTAAGTACTTTCTCCACTCGATAAGATGCAGGTGTTTATCTATTATTTTTAGCCTTTTGGTAGGTACAAAGTCAATAATTGGTAGGTTCCTGATGATCAACTTGCTTATTAAAATCGTATGATTTTTTAAATTAGATTTAATGGCTTTTATATAAGGAAAAAAACGTACGTATTACGGTATTACCTTTAATATTTCTGTGGTATTACCCCACCACATCCATTGTATGATGAAACAGGAAATTGGGGAATTATCGAAGCCCATTTTTTTTATTTCGGTATTTTAGAAATACCAACCTGGTTGCGTGGTTGCTTTCAACATGATATTAGGATTGCATCACCACTGATAAAAGATGGTTAAAATGTTACATCTTTTAATATTTATATCAATTCATATTAGTTAAAGTGGGTACTTCTTTCATGATAATGTATAGGTCTTTCAACTCCAACTTTGTAAATATAAAAAAATAGGTACCTAGGTCACACGTCATACGTTTATAAAATAGGTACCTACCATAAATACCCACTAATTTAATCAGATTTGTTAAAAAAAAATAAAGCAAACACGAGATGACAGTCATTCATTAGTCTTCTTCCCACCAAATTAGGACGTCACCATTTTCTTACTATTTCACGATACGTTATCTGTGGCTGCTCATTTATATAAATTAATTCCGATTTAATAAAAAAAAAGTATCAAGCATGGCTCTCGTCTTGCTCGACATAAAATTCGGCCATTGTTTTTGATAAGTACCTACATTGAATAAAATACTGTAGATAAAATTTTCCGTTTGTTTTCGTGTATTATTTTAATGCTCAGTTTTTTTTTTATTAAATAGCAACACAAAATTGCAGCATATAAATAAAATTGAGTAAGTTTACACTATACGGTAGCACAAACTCGTTATCTTTGGCACGGGACTCTGAAAAAAATATTAGGTAAGAACATTGAAGCGGGAAAAAATTGCTTAGGTACCTAACTAATTAAAATCTACAAAATGATTATCATGTGTGGTAAAATCCGGATGAAACCAGATATAATAAGTGACGTTTTGTACGGGTTCCAGACAGATATGAACGAAAATAATGAGGTCAGAAGTTCAGATCACTGTAGTTTCATGAATAGATCGCCCTTCAAATGATAACTTCGCGTAGGTCCACGTCTCTGTTGCGTGACAAGAAAGACGGAGGTAATGTACCTAATACCTACCTAAAAAACTGCTTCACCTAAGTATTTCAGTTTAACAACCGGAAAAACGTTAATAGGTAATTTAAATTTAGGTATTAGGATAAGTAGCAAACTAATTGAAGTTCTTTACTTAGGTACTTTTAAAAGCACTAAATAAGATAGGTACCTAAGTATATCAGTTTTTTTGTAGGTTATTTTTATTATTTAAGTACTAGCTTCTGCCTGCGACTTCGTTTACGTTTACCGGGATAAAAACCCAGGTCAATGTCTACCCATGTGCCAAATTTCATCCAAATCCGTTAAGCCATTTTAGCGTGAAAGCGTAACAAAGAAATTTTACATAATATTAGTTAGGATAATAATTCAGTTCAAGGCTTTATTTTATGGTGCCTCACTTTTAAATTTTGCTTCTTTTTCATGACTCTTCACAAGACAATGTAAATCAAATCAGTCCATCAAATTATTTCTCTTACCGCGGCGTCGCCTTAGATTAATACAGATGTTTCACTCCGCAAAATCATTTATAGTACATTACTGTCGCGGTCTATAATGACTACTTTGCTTTACAGCGAGGACAGCAAGGGCTGCAATGATGGCCAAGCTGGAAGGCCTAGAGCGTAGCTAGGCTAGCTCGAGGCAATCATAGCGTGACCAGCGAAGCAGTCATAGTGGGCCAAGGCTTGTATAGTGCTTTACTCAAAAATGCAAGTACCTAATCTAAATAAAACCAGCAAGTAATTTCAATAAAATATATAGTAATTAACTAGAAATTTAATTAAAATGACAATTATGAAAAGTACAGTTACTAAAATTCAACACAGACTAAAAAAAAAAAATGTTTATTTTTTTTGTACTTCTTTGTTTTTTTTTTAACAATGGTAGTTGGAACTATACAGCCAAATATGAAATAAAATCTTTTTGTACCTATCGCTATAAATACAAACAGCTGTGTTTTAAATAAAATCTTTTTGCATTTCATTTTTTAAAACGTTGAAACGTCAAAATAGCGTGTAATGGCCTGTTAGAGCGACCAGCAAAATTTTGCCGGCCGCTCCTTGAAACAGAACGGCAAGGTCGACTTTGCTCGAATAAGGTTGTCAAAATAATGACCACATTAGGTACATGCATTTTTGAGTAAAATAAAAGGCGACTCTTGCTACGACCCAATAAAGTGTAATTCAGGTCGCACAGCACTAATTACCTACAGTTATATTCACGTAACTCTTACATTTTCTGACTACGTTATACTCACTGAATTGGCCCGACAAGTCGACCAAGCCGTGAACTTGTAGCTTCATACCTAAAATGCAGAGTGAACCAACTGTGGCATCGGTAAAAGCTAGATAATAAAGCGCTGAGCAAACGATCGACAATTTGTCCGCGGACAATTACCTATTTGCAATCGTAAGGAAATCTAACGCACACGTAGGACAAAATGCCGGGATTTCCATACGATTCCAAATTGTCCGCGGACAAATTGACCATCCTCATCGTTAGCGCCTTATAGTTCTTGTCGTGATGATAGAGCATCAGCAGGGGCCCAAGTCTGGCATTTTTATAAATTCGTAATTCTAACACGATCCCATTGTCATTTTGCTAAAAGTTCGTAATCTGCTAAATTCATAATGGTCGATCATTGGTTGATCATTGTATTCCACAAACACGATACTCGTAACGAATTAAAAGAAATGACTGCACAATGACGTTCTCATGGTACGTCACTGATCAAAGGAACTGTCAAAATTTTAGCAGATTACCGCCTAAGTCAGTCATTCATTTTTCATTATGTACGAGATTACCAATAGAGGCCATTTCTTTCAATGGAGTGTCACTGGCTGACCATTGGAAAGTCATAATGACGCCAATATGTTAGTAGATTACCAAACTTGTCAAAATAAAAACAAATTATGAAATCAATGATAGATCATTCTGACACTATTGTAATAGCAGACTTGAGGTCCAGGTTAGTAGTGCAGCTAACTGGACAGGGTGCACCAGTCGATCATTTGCTCATGGCCACTTTGTTACTATGAGTACATCTGTATCACATTTACGATTATCATAATGAGACACAATTAACTATTTATTAATAGGACAACATCTGTAAACAAGGAAAGTTCATGGAGGTATCACGAGACCGTGTCGCCGCGTCGTGGCTGTCTTACGGACACACGCGACCTCTTAATGTACCTACCTCGCCGAGCTAATAAGGTCAATGAGATTTGAAAACCTTGGTTCATTTTACAGTAAATAACGTGAACATTTAGACCCCTGTATCTGTTTATCTATCTGGGTTAACAACGGTGCGGCCGGCCGGTCATAATGAACTAGAGACTATCAGGGTCTCAGTTTATGATCCGTTTTCCGGATGGTAACAGATGATTCGGGCTAAGTTTTGAATAATTATGAGACGGGCTCATTTTTCGTCTCGTGAGAAGAGGCGAAAAATTTGCTCTTTTTTCAAACCCGCGGTGTAATTACGTATCTATCAGTCACAGAAGCAATGGCTTTCATTTTGACAGTTCAACAACATTCATTACACATTTTTCGAACATGTGAAGCAATGTCCTTCATTTCATTCAGATGTTGATTGTAAGTGTGTTAGGCAATTAGGCCGCAGGCTTATAGCCCATTCAATTAGATATCGGTTACCGTTATTCATGCAATACTTAAATAGGGAAAGTTTACCACTTTCAGTAATTTTCCTCAAACTTGAACCGAACCAACTAACTAATAACCTTATCCTTTTACTCCGGATGACCGATGTGCCTATCAAATTGGGCATTTTCCGCAGCGATAATGACTAGGTATCGTACGATAAAATGTTTCAAAGAATAGTTTGCGTTACCTACAATGGAAGTTTTTTTTTTCTTAAAAAATCATGTCTTTTTTTATAATACTACGAGAGAAAACAAAGTCAGTAGTGATAATTCAGTTTTTGAATGAGTTCTGAGTATTCTTCTTCTTAGCGTGTCGATAGCAATCTAGATAGACTCGGCCCAGAATTCGGCGACTTGTTTGGCGCCATCACCAACGTCCATTAGTTCCTGTAACGTGCAGCTGACAGGACACGCAGGACACGATATTAAGTGTCCCGTCGTTTGTTCAACAACACCACATTTACATTCCAAGGCGGAGTCGTCTATGAATCTCCACCTGAACAGGTTTTCCTTGCTTCGGCCGACCTGGGTCCGGAGTCTGTTTATAGACTTCCAGGTTACCCAAGGTAACTCATGTCCAGGCGGGTGCATGAAAGGAGCCTCCCCGAGCGACGTATCTACAGAGCCACTATACGTCCGGCGCACCCTGGGCAATCAGCAAGTCCCCACGCTGATTGGCTAATCCTTTCACCACAATGGCAATCCAAAGTTCCGAGTATTAAAAAAATACAAATAAGTACATAGTTCGTCGCTTTTCTTACGAAGTGACCTAACTGACATCGTATATTGTTCAGGACAAGCTCGGTGTCGCGCTCAACACTAAAGCAAATAAAGCTCTGCAGCTTGCTCAAATGAAGCATTATTAAAGTAAAATAAATACTGTTATAATCTGTAATTCAAGGCCGTTTTGCAAATGTAGATTGATTTGGATTGATTAATTTAGGCGCGGGACAAACGGCGAGTGGCGCGGGCGTGGCTACGGTTTGGCGCGGGCGTGGCTACGGTGTGGCGCGGGCGTGGCTACGGTGTGGCGTGGTCGTGGCTACCCGTTTCATATTTCATACAAAGGGGTTTATTTATAAACGTTGTTTAAAGTTAAGTGACGTCCGCGCCCCTCGACACTCTTGTGTATGTAAGTTCATATTTATTTAAATAAAAATAAATATGTAAAACAGATAATTCGTAAGAATATTGTATTTCTGAAGTGGTTTCCCTAAAAGATATACGACTGTATTTTAACAGTACAGACAAGTAAATATAACACATTCATCATGCTTTTCTTTTGAGATTTTGGGATAAGATCTCAGATTGGAGAAAAAATTAAACATTCCTTTTTAATGTAATTGACCGATAAATTATCTGAATGATTAGTTTTAAAGAAAAAAGTCGTGGGTTCCCTTTTCACTACTGAAAACTCATTCATCTCTGTCCAGTTGGCGTTTTGTCCAGAATAATCTTTTCGTAAAGAGAGTAGTCTCAGATCAGACGACAGCTTTCTGAAGTTCAAGAAATCTGTACGTTCAAGGGATAAGTTGGGCTGGCGTAGAAATTTCGCCAGCTTTTTTCATGGCATTTGAATCACTTTGTCCGTGATTCGAAACAGAAATCCCAGTTGGATTTTGATCAATGTAATCAGAAAGAATTAGCCAAAAAATCTCGAAAAGTCCATGAAATTCCTATTGAACAGGAAAACATTTTTTTTTAAAGATTCAAGTGTTAGGAATTGATTCAAATTCAAAATATCAAATTCAAATTCAAAAGTCATTTATTCAAACTAGGCTGAGAATCAGCACTTTTCGAACGTCAAAATTACATAAGACAGTACCCCAAAACGCCCACCCTTCACCACTTCCTAGTGCTTTTGCTGGAAAGAAGAAGTGGCGCAACAAACTCCCCAGCAGCACAGCTGTTGTCTGTTCAGTTAGGAAAAAAAAAAGATTCTATACAATAATTTATAAGATAATTTACATTACGCAAAATAAAATTTAAATTATAAATTAATAGCCATATGACAGCTAGCACACGCCAATATACCAACCAAAAACATCGAGAACTATACTCAAGCAGAAATAAAAATAACTAAACGTAAACAATATCTAAAAAAAGATAATAAAGCCTCCAGGCATAAAGGGCGTGCCCGCTTACATAGAGCTGTAACTAGAAGTTATAATTGATAAACTAGGACCATCGAGGTAAAATAAATAATTGTCGATGTCGCTAGCTAACCACATATTGTAATACAACTCATTAAAAAAAAACTATAAATTAAGATTATGTCAACAATAAATAAAAATAAAATAAATGTACATAAAAAGTAAAATTATAAACTTTTATATAAACTCATAAAACCTGTCAGTAGGTAAACTAATTCTGGAGAAAGAACATTTAAACATTGTCTTGAGTTAATCACAGCGACCAACTACATATGTTCATGTATGTTTTATTTAGTAGGTACTTTATTCTTATCATTTAAGTAGTCGTTGATAGAATAGTATGCCTTTGAACAAAGGTTGGACTTTACTTTAGTTTTAAACGCATTAAAAGGCAAATCTAGCAAACAAGAGGGTAGCTTGTTATAAAAGGTTATACCAAGCCCAACAAATGAGTTATGAACCTTATGAAGCCGGTGAAAGGGAGCACGTATTTTATCCTTACTTCTAGTGTTAACATTGTGAATATCACTGTTTTTAGTGTATAAGTGTATATTCTGCCTAATATATAAGATGTTGGCGGAGATGTATTGTGATGCCAATGTGAGGATACCGATATCTTTGAAAAAATCTCTCAGAGAAACTCTGGCACCTAGCTGGTAAATTGCTCGAATAGCTCGTTTTTGGAGGACAAATATATTTTGAATCTGCATAGCAGCTTTGCCCCAAAGCAGAATACCGTAGGATATAACGCTATGAAAATAACTCAAATAGACTAACCGAGCTGTATCAACGTCAGTGTATTGTCTTACTTTTCTGACAGCGTATATAGGCGGCCGAACTGAGCCTTCCCGCTAGGCTCGATATATGTTGGCCCCACTGAAGTTTAGCATCTACTGTTATGCCCAGAAAAACTGCCGAGTTTACAGTTTCAAGCACCTCTTTATCTAAGACGATGTTGGGTCCTAGATTTCTAACATTTGGGAGGGCAAACTTTACACATTTCGTTTTCTTGGCATTGAGAACTAGGTTATTTGTCGTAAACCAATCCGTAACCATTGACAGTGCACTGTTTACATCGTCAAAATCTTGTCTATTCCTGTCTACATTAAAAATAAGAGAAGTATCATCTGCAAACAGTACAACTTCACAGATATCTAGATCTAGAAATAGAATGGTTAGTCATTGATATACACTAAAAAGAAGAATGGACCCAGTATTGAGCCTTGAGGTACACCTAAATGAACTGTACTACTGATTCCAATAAAAGTTGTGAATAACGGGAGGCAAAGTGTCAAAAAAATGGTAAAAATGGGCGACGCGAGTAGAGAGGACAGACAGTGTGAAATAAAACTTAAAAATACAGTTTTAACAATGTAAAATCAGTTTTTTAATTTATTATATATTTTTCCCGTAATCAGCGACCTCAAAAACGTCTAATATGACTACAACATAATTTTTCCAAAAAAAAAACGTTTTCAGAGTTACGCCGCTGCGCGCGCAAAAAGTACCTGAACTTCATTAATTATTTAAACAAGTTTATTCTTTGTCAAATGATCTAAAAATTTGGAAATGTGTAGTTCAACTCCTCCTTAATGCACAAGAACCAAAATTATTACATTTTTCGAAAATTAAAATACTTTCCCACAGTCGATTTAAAAAAGGTCCCTTTTTGCAAAAGTCGATGGTTTGCAAAAAGCTTGCAACATTTTGATCAGAAAATTTAACTGTAGTTAGAAGGCCACAAAACTGATATCATTTCAAAATTTCAGCTGTCTATCACTTCCGGAACGCTAATTACTAAATTTACAAGATTTGCAAAAAAAACGTGTTTTTTTGCGAATTGCGGACGATCCTCTGAACCGATTTTGCTCTATCGGTGCTCATTCTCTTTGTTTTTTTTATTGTGCACATTTGTAACTTTTAACTTTTGTTGTTCGAGCTGTAGTTTTTGCTCTAGAAGTGAAAAACTGGTTTTTACCAATTTTACAATTTTTTGGCACCCTGCCTCCCTCTATTCACCCATAAATTTTATTGGAATCAATTCCTGACACCTGAATCTCAATAGGAATTTCATGGGCGAAAAAGCTAATTCTATCTGACTAATGTTAATGGAGTTATCTACATCAAGTTTGCTGCCGCGATTGAATTCCAATTCTGCCCACTACATCCATCCGCATACAAATACATTTGTTTAACCCCTGTCATCACATCTGCTTAGGAACATGTACAACGCTGTGGACATTTCTGATGATCCCCTTTTGCTTTGGCCTTCATGCCACGTACAGCAGTATAGGAATCTGCCGTGGTCATGTCATACATGGTAAAACTGAACACGGATAATCGCCTCTTATAGAAAAATGCACTTTCGTTAGAAATAGGTACATTGATGACTTGCACAATCTCAATCTCAAACCCAAACTCAAAGCATTTATTTCAATTAAACTTAATTTTTCTAATGTGCATATACGCCATTGTGATAATTAATAAACGATAGAAGATATCAATACGTCGATTAGGCAGATGAATAATTTAAAAGTACATTTAAGTACATAGTATTTTAGTGCAGTTACGTCAAAAATGTCGTTACAAAAGCGACGAGTTATGTAATGACATAACTACACTGGACAGCAAATAAACCGAGCCACCCGCTACCTAGGCACTCTAATTCGATTTTCTCAAAAACTAAAAAACCTACAATTATCAAAGTTGTACCTACAGAAAGTGCGTTTCATGGTGATTAAAATGAAAGGATACTCATTGGGTTTAATCAATATTTCTGTGTTTATTAAAGATTTTACAAAGAAGAGTCGTTTTCCAGTCGTGACAATCGTTAGTAATGATAAAGTGAAAAAAAAAATTAAAGCCAAAAACAAAGATAAAATCAAAAAAAGTTTTCGATCAATATTCCGTATTCCCTCCCCTTGCTCGGATAACTGCCAGCATCCTTGTATTCATCGACCTTACGAGCCTGACGATAATATCTTGAGGAATTGTATTCCACTCCTCTTCAATTGCGATTCGCAGCTCTGGAAGCCTTGTTGGAGCAGGTACCCGGGCTCGAACCCGACGTTTCAGCTCATCCCATAAGTGTTCTATCGGATTCAAGTCCGGGCTTCGAGCTGGCCAGTCCATCGTACGAATGCTGACGTCGCGTAGATACTGGGTCACCACATGAGCAACATGAGGCCGTGCATTATCATGCATCAATTGCATATCCTGTCCGATATATACTGCGTAAGGTACCACATGGTCTGCGAGGATTTCAGTAATGTAGCGATGAGAAGTCAGTCCACGTGTACGGCTCGTCGGTTCGATGAAAACTAACGCTGTATGTGCTGTTAACGAGATGCCGCCCCAGACCATTACAGATCCTCCTCCATAAGCAACAGTTTCCTCGATGCAACACTGAGAATAACGTTATCCATGGCGACGATATACTCTCTGACGTCGATCACTTCCATGTAGACTCACCCTGGTCTCATCAGTGAAGAGTACATTACTCCACTGCTCTAATGTCCAATCCCTATGCTCTCGAGCAAATTCAAGTCGTGCTCGACGGTGTGCTACCGTTAATGCTAGGCCTGTTGCAGCTCTTTTTGGGATCAGGTTCCGTTCAGCAAGTCTCCTTCTGACGGTATCTGAACTTATGACTACTTGGCGTTCGTCACGCAGACTTTGTTGGACTTGAACTGCGTTGAGGTGGCGATTTCGCAGAACAGTAAGGTGGATATAACGATCATCTGCTGCTGATGTAGCCCTAGGTCTGCCCGTACCTGGATGGCGATCGAATGCTCCAGTCTTTAGGTATCGTCTGTAAACTCGTTGCACCGCAGATCTGCTGATTCGAAGCCTTCGAGCGACTTCACGTTGCGCAATGCCTGCTTGAAGTAATGCTACAGCTTGAGCTGCTTCCTGAGGTGTTGTATCCATTATTAATCGAAAAAAGTAGCAAAAACACACGCGTCTGAGCAAACGATGGACAAAAACTAAAGAAATGATAAGAAATATCCGACTACCCTCATTGTAGAGAAAAAGAACGCTAATTTCAAACTCTGGTGAAAACAGAGCAAATCGTTAGCATTGTGTTTGTTGCTTGATTACAATGTGAGTTGACGGTAGTCATTTTAATCACCATGAAACGCACTTTTTGTAGGTATAACTTTGATAGTTGTAAGTTTCATACTTTTTGAGAAAATCGAATCAGAGTTCCTAGGTAGCGGGTGGCTCGGTTTATTTGCTGACCAGTGTATGTACATACATTTTATTGTGATTAATAATTTTGTGGGTAACTACTAATGTACCTACCTAATTACTTTTTATTTTTACTTTCTCTCTATAATAAACTGATAAAATATACATGACTTTGTATGAATAAGATATAAATAAACTGATAAAATATACATGACTTTGTATGAATAAGATAATATTATAATCTTAGTCAATCCATTATTTTGATATAACAGTAATCTACAAGTTAAGTATGTATTTATAAGCCGGAAATTCCATTGCTCCAGCAGGTGCGCAGGTAAATAGGCTTTATTAAAGGCGCATAAAAGGTACGATTTACTCCCTATATTTTGTATTTATCTAAATAAAAAAGTAAGTTCAAAAACTAAAACCCAACTACTGATAAATACGCTCTAAAAAGTATGACACAAGAAAATCGGACAGAAATCAAGACCTAGAGGTACAAAAATGGTCAAGTTAAAGCCGTGGTCGCATGCCTGTCCACCTACAAAATTATAATGGCATGCGACCAAGGCTTTACCTTGACCATTTTTGTACCCTTTCATTTGATACCCAACGTGGCACCTTAGCATTTTTTTTTTAAGTTCATGACTGTGTCCTCTAGAGGGTGCTATATTTATTTAATGTGACGTCACACATCCTTTAACCAGCGGCAGCGGACAATCAAGACGCTTCCAACGATACCTCATTTGTCAAATTATGATCAGTATCTAGTTTAGAATTATGTCCGTAGTTTCACCCGCGTTGGTGTCGTAAAATGTCCAAACCATGTCATTTACTGGCTTAAAAAGTATCCTATGTGTTAATCCAGCTTATAAACTATCTGTGTGCCAAATTTCATCTAAATCCAAGCGTAATTCTAGCCACACACGTAAATCAAACTAACTTTCGCATTTATAATATTATAGTTACGATATTAGTTAGGATAGCTAAAATACTATTATAGCCGTAACATGCAAACATACAAAAAAAACAAATAATTACTCTTATAATATTAGTTTAGGTATTAGGATGTAGGAAGGTACTTTTATTCAAAACATTGGTAGCGTAAAAATGACGCAAAAGCATGGGATTTTTTTTATTGCTAAAATTAACGCCAATCAATTATTGTGCCTAACCAATTTCTGCACGCTGAATAATTCAAACTCAAACTCAAAGCATTTTAAACCATTTACAGGCACTTTAGAATTGTCAAGGGGTCGGTCAGTCAAAAATATGAAGCTAGTTGCCCATTCCAAAGCGTAGTAGGTACCTATGGAGAAGAACGGGCAAGAAACTCCACAGACACTCTTTTAAATAAAAAAATGATACAAAATATTGGTTACATCATTCATTTTGAAATTATGCATGTCAGAATGGCAGGTGTCTTGTCTAAATGTCTACTTCTTGCCCAAGACACTAAAAGACCTAACCTTTAAAAAAATTGGAGTAACGAACCTCTTATCGACCAATCAAAATATAAGCATCAGACAACAATCTATATTTAAATAATATCTAACTATCCCCAGATCAAGATATTACCAATACTATCAAAGTATTTATTTAATAACTACGGTGATTCAGACGCCAGAAATAATCATTTTAACAATTCGCCAAATTTTTTACTACGCATTTAACATTGGCTAAAAAAAACCGGTGTTCATAAATTCATGACGAAATCTGATAAAGATTTTCGACTTGTATGATGCAATGTCGTGGTTTGTTGAGTGTACCTGAAAAAATCGGTTTGACACAAAGTCACGTGCTCACAATTAAAATAACTGTGACAGCCCGCGGCGGTACCCTGATGATTGGCTTTAATACCTAAAGGTTATCATTTCTTGGTACGCAAATTAGCTAGGTGTTTGACTTTGGAGCGAATAGCAATGTTAATTATTATTTTATTTCAAAGATAAACTTCAATTATAACCAATAGTTAACAGTACAGACGCCAGCACATCAAGCTACTACAATCTGTCAAGTTTCTTAATAGATTTTAAATATTATCACTAAAGTATAAGGTTCAAAGTTGATTGGGAAAATTTGACAGTTTAGGGTAGGTTGACGTGCTGGCGTCTGTTCTTCTACTTCAATCAAAATAAAGTTACTGGGGTGCTTGAAAGGAGCCTCCCCGAGCGACGTACCGTACCCTCCGACCGTCCGAGTCGTCCGGAGAGAACGTCGCTCGGGGAGGCTAACTCAGCGTCGCTAACTCAAGTGTATTTGCGGCGCCTCTCCGCAGGCAATGGCCCACCTTCTTGCGGAGCAGGCCCTGTCATCTGTGCACTTGAGGAGCATCTTATGACTGCGTTAGCGAACGGAATTCAGGTAGGTATTAGCTGAATTTCGGCCTAAAAATATTTGAATTTTCACAACAAATTTCTTATTTGCCATCGATACGCTAAGAAAAAGAAAAAGAAACTTACTGAACGATTCAAATTTTATTAGAGTACTTATTTAACTTTATTTGCTTTCAAAGTTTCAAAAAAGCTTACGCTTTTGGTGCTTGTTACACTCTTGCTACGAGGCTAGCATTTGTAGCTATAAAGCCTCTCTGTGAGGGTTTTCTTTTTCTTTTTAGGCCATATCCATATATATCTAGTGCGGGTTGATGGATGTCACACATCTTCAAAATTTTGGTTCTAGGACATACCAGTTTTCTCAAATGTAGCAGGCGAAGAGTAATTAACTAGCTACTTATTCAAAAGTCATTTATTTAAACTAGGCTGAGAATCAGAACTTTTCGAACGTCAAAATTACATAAGACAGTCCCCCAAAACGCAAACTTATGTTACTGGCAGGAAAGGTCCACTCAAATCTGTGTGGTTCTTTTCTCAAAAGACCATTTCATGGTCCTCATATGGCCTGACCAAGATAATGTCTGGACTTTAAAAGAGACTGTGACCTCTGAGTTTGTTTCGGCCTTTCTTCTCAGAGTAGTCAAATAGGAAACGCCGAACTCATCTAGCTAATTTTATTTTTTTATTTTTAAAAGATGTCGTGTAAAAGTGATTCCAATATCCTATTTACAGAATAAACAATTTCATTTCATTTAATTTTGTTTTTTCTTCATCGCATTAACTACCATACTAAATACCTTTACCGCATCCGTCCCATAACATGGACGTGGCGTTTTGTTCACATTTTTCAGCAAATGCGAACAAAACCAGCAGCAGTGCGAACACTGACATTTGTGAACGACTGCAATTGACTGCATATACAGAGTCAAGTTAAATTTGCTAGCGAAACTTCGCAGATGTGATGGGTGTCGATATCTAAACACGATAAAACAAAAACAAAAGAATTTCTCTAGTCATACTTCAAGTAACAAAAAGGCCAGAGGTCGTTGACCCAAAAATATCATTTATTTTTTAATTTGATCCTGTATATGTACCTGTACTAGCTGCTGCTATATATTTTGTAAGTACAAATTTCCAGGGCCTCATGTCTGCTATTACAATAGTGTCAGAATGGTCTATCATTGATTTCATAATTGTTGATTTTGACAAGTTTGGTAATCTACTAATATATTGGCGTCATTATGACTTTCCAATGGTCAGCCACTTACACTCCATTGAAAGAAGTGGCATCTATTGGTAATCTCGTATCTACATAATGACAAATGAATGACTGACTTATGCGGTAATCTTCTAGTTCCTTTGATCAGTGACCAACCATGAGAACGTCATTTTGCAGTCATTGCTTTTAATTCGTTACGAGTATCGAGTTTGTGGAATACAATGATCAACCAATAATCGACCATTATGAATTTAACAGATTACGAACTCTTAGCAAAATGACAATGTGATCGTGTTGGAATGACGAATTTATAACAATAGCAGACTTGGGCCCCAGGATGAAAAGCCTACATCCTTAAACAGTTCCCAACCTTCCTATCTGTCAAATTTCATAACGATCGGTTCAGTAGATTAGGCGTGAAAAGTTAGGTAACAGACAGACGAACAGAATTACTTTCGCATTTATAATATTAAAGTATGGATGTGGTATGGATAGGTACCTTAATTACAAGTAGCACCGACATTATTATGAGAACCGAGAACACAAGCCGTTCACTTCCCTGGCATGGCCTGCACGAATGCGGTACCTTAGTTAGAGCATGTAACCATGAATATAGTTGATTTTTACGCGGTCTTCTTCAATTCGAGTCGATGGTTTATATTGTAAAATTAGTTGTGCCGCCAGATCGCAACAACTAAACAAGAATTTGGAACTTCTTTGTATCATGTACCTGTGTACCATGTGTATATACGAGGGTGAATCAATAAATTCTTGGAATCAATATTAAAAAATGTAAAGATTTAAACAAAAATATTTTATTTCTCTACAATAATCTCCCTCCAATGCAATGCATTTAGAATAACGTGTTTCTAACTTCCTTATTCCTTGAGAAAAAAATTGTTGTTCTTGGCTCTCGAAAAACTCCTCTACAGCAGCCATAACCGCGTCATTATCGTATAATTTTAATCCACGAATGTCCTCTTTTAATTTTGGGAATAAGTGAAAATCACTAGAGGCTAAGTACGGAGAATATGGTGGGTGGTCAAGGAGATTGAAGCCAGCACAGCGGATTGCGTTGAGCGCAACTTCCGATCGATGAGCAGGAGCGTTATCTTGAAGAAACATTTACGCCCAACGATAGTTTTCCACGACGTTTTTCTTTAATCGCTTCACGCACTTTCGGGATTAAATTTGCATAATAGGGTCCAGTAATCGTCTGGCCTTTTGGCATGTAATCAATAAAAAGGATTCCTTCACTATCCCAGAACACTGAGCCCATAACTTTGCTTGCGGTAGGAGCAACTCGAAATATCTTAATGGATAGAGAGGATGGTCGTTTCCAAGACATGCTTTGTCTCTTAGTTTCAGGATCGAAATGGTGGACCCACGTTGCATCCATGGTGACAAGGAGACGGCAAAAAATATCCCAATCAGACTGGAACATTTCGAGATTACGGAATCAATTAAAATGGATTGAACGCTACCAAATTATATCTTTAGGACCACTTTGAGGTAATATTTTACAGGCGAAGTATTTTCATTTACCCCGATCGCTGTCATGCAGGGAAGTACCTATAGTTCAATATGTTTCCCCTGAGGCTCGAAATGTGTTGTGTCCAGAACCTATAAAATCGTTGCAATAAGTGCTACGGAAGATCCATTACATGACGCCGAAATGCCGCTCATAAATACCTACTAAATCAGCAACCCCGTCGACGTCGGCGCTCACAGTAGTGGAAAGCCAAAAACGAAAAACACCCAAATGCGGCTAAGTGTGGTCAAATGTGCCACAGAAATCAAAAAAGAAATAGTTTATTTTTGGAAAAAAAAGGAAACTTGATGAGCGCCTTTTTATTTTGACGGCGAGCTACCCATTGCTCACCGTCCGCAAGCCCGCGCCTACGGTGGCCGAGAATCGGCAATCGATTCCCGACGCCCAGGGCGTCTCCTCCTGCGGCGGCTAGGGCCGTGAGGGCGCGAATTTTTCCTATCCCTCACAAGTTCCGCCTCCTCGGTTTCCCCGTATAATGTAGAAAAAACTTACTTTAATATTGTCAGTCAGAAAGATAAAGCTAGTTGCCTATTCCACAGCGTAGTACCTAGGTTCCTATGGAGAAGAACGGGCAAGAAACTTCCAAGTGGTACCTACCCTAATTATACTTTCATAGGAAAATGATCGTCAAACAACTAAACATAAGACACGATAATTACTTTAAATGTATCGTTAATTATGTTTGGATATCTGTGCTCAATTATATTTTGGCTGATTTTGTGATATAACTTTTTTTTTAAAGATTTTTGTTTAAGAGAATGATTAGAACTGATTTATAAGAATGTTAGTATTTTCGATTAAAAACAGAAAATACAGTCTTTTTTAATTTTTTCTCTTCTATTATTGTTTAAAATATAGTACCATAATAATTCATTGTTTATAAGGTTATGAGATCAAAGATTATGAGTAATTAATATACTTGATTTTTTCCCCACTCTTGCAAGTTCTTCTTTGAATACCTTCCAAATCATTATAGTTATTGAGACCATTGATGTCTGTATTTAATCTTTAATGATAGTAGATTAACTTGGTAAAGTCCGTCTCAAGAAAGAAGTCCCGCGGCAATAAGTGGAACTAATTACCTATTATTGTATGTAGGTATAGTTAGCAACATTCCGACAACAACCCTCCTACCTCATACAGCTTTCTCTACTTAAGATTGTGGATTTTATTAACCAGTGCATGAGATGTCGAGATAAATAAATATTTATGAATCGTCTCTTACGACAAGTGGCGCCGCCTCTGCGGGACTTCTTTCGTGAAATGGAGTTTACCAATCGTTCCGTAACTTCCTAGTAGAAGTGTATATTTCACGAGTGTAAACTTTAAAATCAATTTTCTCAACTCGTATATTTTGCCTACAGCATGTTTAAAAATTTATTAAAAAAAAATAAGGATTGACTTAGGAAAATGATTATTTTTTCACTGAATAGCTAATTTTACCTAGTTTTAGGAGATAGTATTAATAACTCCATACCGCTAAAGTGGTCCCTTTTCTCAGACACAGTCACATATTTCTGTATTTATATCATGGTTAACTATTTTCGTTGTTTTGTGTCTTTGAAGTCTTACTTTAACAAACATTTAGATTACTTTTTAATCATTTTGGACATTTCTCCATCTATCATTCGATAAGTATCTATTTTTTATGTTTACGAAACATCGCGCGATGCCCACGCGGCCGGCCACAGACGTTTCATTCATAGAGTAGAATATTTATCAAGAAATTATCATCAAACACGCCAAAAATATACACACGAACTAAATAACGATAAGCTTATGACGACACGACGCCCCAAGTTTACTAAGCAGGGTCTATTTTTGGTACAGTTTCATCAGCGGCTTTTTACCGTTCAGACGTAAGTAGGCCGCAGTGGAACCCAAATAATCATAATCACGTGACGCGTGTTTTTTTTTATTAATCTGATAACAGAATATCGTACGCCGGGGGGCGTATTCTGATGTAATACTTATAAATAAATAAATAATGGCACGCAGAGCAAATCTCCTGAGGTTGATTAGCACGTGCCATTGGTTTTGGCGCTTCTTGGGTCTAATTAATTGAGTTGTTTACTACTAACGATCAACTGTTTTTATAGACATTGTAGTAGAAGCTAGTAAGATATGGGATGACTAAGAATTAAATAAGCTCCATCAGGGTAGTTGTTATTTATGTGGCACGTAGGTAGGTACCTACTGTGGCCATCACCGAGACATAGATATAGGCCAGAGCTATTAAAAAACCGGGCAAGTGGGAGTCGGACTCGCACACGAAGGGTTCCGTACCATTATCTATAAAAACGGCAAAAATATCATGTCTGTTGTATGGGAGCCCCCCTTATATATTTATTTTATTCTGTTTTTAGTGTTTGTTGTTATAGCGGCAACAGAAATACCTACATCATCTGTGAAAATTTCAACTGTCTATCACGGTTCATGAGATACAGCCTAGGCTGGTGACAGACGGACGGACGGACAACGAAGTCTTAGTAATAGGGTTCCGTTTTTAACCTTTGGATACGGAACCCTTAAAATTTTAGTCCAGTAAGCAATGGAAAAGCAGATTATCCTTATTGATCGAAGACATTATCTTTAGTTTTTTTTTTTATTTGTAGGTAGGCAACCACTTTCCTTTTTAGGATTCCGTAGTCTACAAGGAACCCTTATAGTTTCGCCTTGTTTAAAACATAGCGTTGACATTAATTGTCAACTGACATTAAACACTTTCACTGTCACTATGTTCTTGTCAATATTGCATTGTGATGTTTTGTAGGGTCGCATAATAAAACGCATATTAGTGACAATAACAAAAAACCGCGCACCGAGGGTTCCGTACTTTCATATTATAAATATTTTGTATGTGTTACTTTACGTACAGTCCTTTAAAAGTAGGATAGGTGGACAGGCGGACAGCTGGATGGGCGTACCTACAGGCGGACAGGTGGAAGGGCGAACAGGCGGACAGTACATACTTTACTATTATATCTTTTATTGTTAATTTACAAATCTTAGCCAGAACTGCTTATGGCGACTGAAAAACTTTTCAGCCACTCCACATTGCAAACGGTGTTATATTAGTAAATACATAAATAACCGGGAGCCTCTTATGAGCTTCATTCGTTTAGGTACCTTAATATTTCTGTGCCCAAAAAAACTACAACTGTGCTTCACCCAAAGCTCTTTTCTTTTTAGGAAGGAAGAGATTTTGGTTGTGAACCGATTTTCATCGGCGAGGCCTATATTCGTAAGATAATTTTAACACTGCGGTGTAGAATATTGCAGTTTTAGGTTAGCGCCATCTCTTGACCGATAGTGGAACTAATGTAATTTTGTTGATGATTTCTGAAATAGTATGCTATTTAGAAACATCGTTTTATTTTTCCTGTAATCTTTACATAAACTTCTATCACAGAATAGTTTCAGATTTTTCTCTATGCAAACTTCAGGGGGGGCCGGTATATTTTTTTACATTTTTCGTCAAAGGTGAAAACTATGCGGCCTAAAAATAAAAATAAATAGTATTGAGAATGTGAAAATAGCGCTCTTTTATAATGATACCATGCTGTAGTAGCCCCAAAAAATGTTTTTTTTAAATTGATTTCTTATTTGCAAAATAGTTGGGCAAACGTCATCTAAAACTATTCCAAATTTCAAGTTGATAGCATTAGTAGTTCTTGAAATATCCTGCTGTGTCAGACGGACAGACAGACTGAGTCGCACCATATGGGTTCCTTTTTACCATTTTGGTACGGAACCCTAACAAGATACAAGATTAACGCCATCAGATTCAATAGCCCATTAATTCAATCTATCATGAGAAGGTATCATAAAGCTCAGAGGCCCGTTATGGTAGATTTATAATATTTATAGATAACTAGCGATACCGCAGCTGGTCATGACACCATCATCCTATGCCGATTAGAATATCAGGTGAAGCGATCGATCAAAAAGATTTAATCGATAAGTAATTATTTATTTTCTTTTTTTAGATATTGTTTACGTATAGTTATTTTTATTTCTGCTTGAGTATAGTTCTCGATGTTTTTGGTTGGTATATTGGCTTGTGCTAGCTGTCATATGGCTGTTAATTTATAATTTAAATTGTATTTTGCGTAATATAAATTATTGTATAGAATCATTTTTTTTTCCTAACTGAACAGACAGCTGTGCTGCTGGGGAGTTTGTTGCGCCACTTCTTCTTCCCAGCAATAGCACTAGGAAGTGGTGAAGGGTGGGCGTTTTGTGGGACTGTCTTATGTAATTTTGACGTTCGAAAAGTGCTGATTCTCAGCCTACTTTTGAATTTTTGAATTTTAATCGAAAAAAATAGATGTTCTCTTCTGATACTAACCTTCGTAGATTTCTCGTCAATCTGTAAGTCTACCATCCGTCACACTTACTCGACAGGCCTTATCTAACGCATAAGGGCTTCCGCAGACAGACGTGACGCGGTTCTGGTAGAACAAAATCCATGAAGTTTTAATAGAAATTGTTCCACTAGAGTCGCGTCGCGGCTGTCTGCAATAGTCTTAAATTTGCTGATTTAATTACTGTCCCTTTGAACGACGAAGACGTTACATCTTCTCAAGACTATCACCTGATCAGCTGTCAAAAATAAACAATTTCTAGTAACAAATACCTAAGGAAGTGCACTGGGATCTCCTGTGAAGACCCCAATAATCCCAAACTCCTTTTCCTGAAAGCGGCGTGTGGGTGTCTGGCACGCTCTTACGTAACCTAACCTTGTGATAATCAAGTTCTCATACATCCAATTAAGGGAACATTCAATTGATTCAATTATCAGCACGCTCCCCGTGTGACTTATGCTACATAATAGTAGGTGTTTCCTTCGTTTTCAATAAATATATGTTTACCTACCTATTGTTCAAAATTGGTAATTTAACAAAAAAACATAACATCACGCCTTGTTTCCCCGAAGGATTTGGCAGAGGTGTACCTGGTCCTGTAGTAGGATACACCCACACTTGTATGTTTTAAGTCCCATGTAATTGGGAGCGAGCTTATTGCCATCTACCGGGCACAAATCCAGACTCCGGGCTGCTACTGAGAAATTCCTAACAACAATAACTAACTATAGTTAGTATTTTAAATTTAACAATGGTCTTAAAAACCGTATGATACATGAATTAGTTATTATCTAACATATCTTTTTATAACAATAATTATCATCGATGCAGGCAAAAAGTCCGTGTTATTTTTTCAGTAATTAAAGAACATTCGCGATTATTTGACTTATTGACATGACGTAAGGTTCAGTATCAAACGAATGAGAATCACGAGCGCAGGCAGTGGAGGCTTTACGAAAGTGTTATCGCGTTGTGTAACGAGTTAACGACTCTAACGGTGAATTTATCGCAAGTAATTGAAGATAGTAATTGAAAATAGACATAGACATTGCCCTAAATGAGATGTTTCGGTTAATATCGGGCTGCTTGAAACTGACTCCACTCTGTACGCTCTACTCGTTAGCAGGTATACCACCACCTGCCGTACGAAGAGATGTCGCATGCGCGCTGGAAAAAAAGAACCAAGAATCCAATTCCCACCATCCCCTCTACGACTACTCCGGGTAGACTAATAAGTCGCAAGAATTTCTTACGGAGGCGCCGTTTTTAACGTTTTTCAGGTAAAACGCATTGTGCGAAGAAGAGTCCAGCAGTCAACGACATTTGACTGAAATGACGATGATGAAAATTAAATCAAGTAGGTACCTACAAATATAATTTAGTTTGCCAATCAATGATCCATCATCAATTTTTTTCTAAAAATTTCGCATACTGTATTCTCTTTTACTCAGACTTTTCTGTGAAAGTCGACAAAGTACTATGGGGTGCTATAATTTTTGAGCTCACTTCGCCCACT
Source organism: Xanthia togata (assembly GCA_963853775.1). Taxonomy (NCBI): domain Eukaryota; kingdom Metazoa; phylum Arthropoda; class Insecta; order Lepidoptera; family Noctuidae; genus Xanthia; species Xanthia togata. The sequence continues at coordinate 3,947,309 of OY970801.1, forward strand.
CTTGCATCCTACGTTCTCAAACTATTCTGAATAGGTCGTCAAAGTAATTCCTATTTCTATACAATGTGTAAAAAAAACCCTGTTGTCTGTGTATCGCACTGACAGTCTACCTACGTGGTAATTTTCAGGAAAAAATAAAAAAATATATACCCCTAATTTTTTTTCAAAGGGATATTTTCCCGGTACCTATGTATAGGTAATGCATGGGGCGCGGGCGGCCGTCGTTTAGCGGGTGTCTAAAAGTCATAACTTATGAACCCTGTTGATAATTTGCTAATTTTTAATGGAATTGGGATAACTATAAAAAAAGGACGTGAAAATATAGCAATAACTTTTTTATTTTCAATAATATTTTTTTTTATACGTCCACACACGGCTAGAATCGTAACACGCACTCTTGCCGATGCTCGCATCAACGTTCTCCCATTGCCTGCTCAATCACCAGACCTCAACCCGGGATATGCTCCAAAGAAGAGCTCTGCCGAGTATGGATGCCGTGCATACCCCACAACAACTTTTTGACTTGTTAGAAAGAAGTTGTCGAAGTTGTGTGATTCGTGTCAATGGTGGAAACACAGATTATTACTTTTTTATCATTACAATATAAAATCCTCATTTTTGCCTTTTTTGCCTTAAATTTGACGACATTAACTTCGGTTTATTTCCCACAATTTGCAAAAATTTCAGTAATTCTTAATATTTAAAAAATATAGGGTTAAGTTGTTAACTTAAACATAGGAATTAAAGTAATAAGCCAGTCTGGAAGACTAGATTTGGTAAATATTAATTAGATAATTTTTCAAAGCTAAAAATAATATAAAAACAAAATAAAAAATATACTTCATCCTTATCCGGATCCGGCCCTGGAATCTGACGGCCATCGCTCGCTGTGGCTTCCGAAGGACAGCGATGCTGCCGGCCGTCAGGTCAGCCGCCCAGCTCGAGGCCCCATACAGGGCCATCGATCGCACGATCCCCACGTAGAGCTGCCTACAGGCGGCGCTCGGGCCCCCCAGATTGGGAAGCAGCGGGGCAGCGTTGACAGCGCCTCAGCCGCGCCCAACAATTTGGGCGACACCTTGTTTGCCTATTGGATCTGTCGTACGTTGTAATTACTTAATTGACAAACAATATCCTATTATTATATGGGGCCATCGCGCAGGCTTCCTCTATCAAATGGAAAAAATACTTTTTTAAATCGGTCCACAATTTACGAACATGAAGAATACACGATACACGAAAAAAAAAAAACATACAGACGAATATATACTCCTCCTTTTTTGAAGTTAGTTAAAGAGGAAATTATTATCTCCTTTATTTAATATCACATAATAATTTACATTTTAGAATATTTTTATAAAAATAAAAAACGGACAAAAACATTTTAAAATATAAAAAATAGTAGCCCACCGGTATCGGGAACAGGGTCCAAGCTACCGGTGGTCAGGGCTCCTGAGAGAGGAATCTCCTAACGATAGGCGCCGTGTCCAGGAGTACCGCTTTCTGGATCAAGCCCTTGATCCAGCTGCCTAACGAGAGCCTCCTCTGATATTGGTCGAGGCTCTTGGCTATTATGCCATTGGCTGTCACGACTATCGGCACAATGATTGCTGTATCCACATCCCACATGTCTACAACCTCGCGAGCCAAGTCAAGATACTTAATCTGCTTATCTTTTTCAGCTTTCGCGTCGTGCTTTTTCGTGTCCTCGTCATGCGGGACCGTTATGGCAATGCGCGCCGCTCTCCTTGATCCACCCCCACTATATCAGGCTTATTGGCAACAATAGTCCTGTCAGTGATGATGGATCGATCCCAGTACAATGTGATATTTCCATTTTCGAGAACTAGGTCGGGCACATACCTGTAGCGTACTACAGGTATGTGCCCAGTGATCGGAAGTACCGTAGTACTTCCGATTCCACAAGGCTATATTTCAGAGCAAGTTGCTGATGGATAATCCTGGCTACAAGGTTGTGTCCATGCAAGTACTCTTCGTTAGCTAGACGAGAACACCCGGAGATAATGTGTCGGATTGATTCTCCCGGACGGTGGCATGCCCGACAGATGTCAACCGTGCCGTCCTTCACAATAAACTCCGGTAATTGTTCGTCATCATAACTTCGTCCATAATTGCACAGACAAAACCTTCGGTTTCCCGAAAGAGGTCACCAAAACGCAGCCAGGCTACGGACGCTAATAAATCAACATCGGGTCCATGTAGGGCCCGGAAGTAGCGTCCATGAAGCTCCTTACTCTGCCATACCTCCTTGCGATCGTTAGTGTCTAACACATCAGGCTTGCGCCAGTTCTCTTTAGCCAATGAGAGCGGGGTAAGGCCCTTGTCCACCGCGACCACATCTCGATGCATCCCCACGTCGGCTTCTAGGAAATATTCCCTGAGACTGCATATCTCGCGATTGTGGAGGGTCACCACTCAACGGTCCAAGCCGCGCGGCGATCCCCCCCTCCGCCGGTCCGCGCATGAAATGTTTAAATAGCTTCGACCTCCACACTTTCGCGGGATATACAGTCTCATTACCGATTACCATGGGTGATGCATTCGATATGCAGTCAGCAGCGTACGGACCCTCTTATCCAGGGCGTCGAGCTCGGTCTGAGTCCAGGGCGTGGAGTTCGGTCTGAGAAAATTATTATTATTATTCGTTTTTTTATAAAAGACCAAATGCAGAATAAATCAAACAAAGGAGCAGCTAAATGTACATGACAGATCATTGCTGTGATGAGCAGGATACTAATATAATAGAAAAACAAAAAAAACAAGTTTTTTTCTTTGTTTTTATCTGAATATTGTGTGCCTTGACCAGTGACAAATATTTTTTTTTTTTTTCTTAAAGAAAATTCTTCCATGGGACAAGTTGGTAGCGCCTAGCCTACATAAGTAAGTAGATACGTACTACCTATTGTGTTTCTTTACAGATAATATGTATTTATCTAATAAAAGATCGAAGCAAATCGCAATCCTGTACCTTACTTGCGTAATACACGATCAATCAAATCTATTGCTTCATAAGTTCGTAAAAAAAATCTGCTCAACAACGTAAATAACGCAATATTTATATTTTACACATAAGTACTTGTACGCATCTAAGTTTTAAAATGTTGATATCGTTTCCAACACGCAACACCATGAGGTACTCGGTGCTCGTATATACAGGGTGTCCAGTAAATAGCACGACATACTGCAGGGGGTGATAGCTAGGGTCACTACCTATCAATACAACACAATATATGTTCAGCAAAATCTTACGGATTTACAGTTTTACAAAATTGAAAGAAAGAAAGTTGTTCTGTGAAAATTTTGACAAAAAAAAACTATTTCTTCAAAACATTCTTGTTTTTGATTAAAAAAAAAACTTATAATGAGTAGAGTAACTATTCACGAATAATTTGATGTAAAAAAAGTTCTAGAAAAAGATTTTTTCATTACGAGATGCTTAAAAATCTGTTTCAAGGTAGAGATTTTTCGATATTTCGGAAAATTTTATAAAACTGTAAATCCGTAAGATTTTGCTGAACATATATTGTGTTGTATTGATAGGTAGTGACCCAAGCTATCACCCCCTGCAGTATGTCGTGCTATTTACTGGACACCCTGTATATATATCTATCTACCGTAAACTTATTGTACAAGATGTGTGGGACGATAGTCCGTAGGATCTAGGAATTCACTAGGTTTAAAAGTTAAAATGGGTGTGCCACAAGGCTCGATATTGGGTCCATTCCTCTTTTTAGTGTATATTAACGATCTACTCCATTTATTTAAAAATCAAACACAAATGGTGTTATTTGCTGACAATACTTCCTTAATTTTTAAGGTAGTAGACGTGCTAGAAATTTTGACGACATAAATAACGCCCTACTGCAGGTCCAAAATTGGTTCACTGCTAATAATTTAGAATTAAATGGAAAAAAAACTAAGTGCATAAAATTTTCTTTACCAAATGTCAAAAGTAGTATTTGTGAGATAGTATTGAATCTAGAGAAACTAGAATTTGTCGATAAAACTGTTTTCCTGGGGATCTCGCTCGACTCAAGGCTACAATTATAGGGTCCTCATTTAACATCTCTTGCAGGACGGCTAAGTTCAGCAGCATATGCTGTCAGAAAAATCCGTCAATTTACTGATGTAGATACCGCGAGGCTAGTCTATTTCAGTTATTTTCATAGTATCATGTCTTACGGTATTTTACTTTGGGGACGGGCTGCAGACATCAAGTCTATTTTTATTCTGCAGAAAAGAGCGATCAGAGCCATTTATTATCTCCACAGGCGCGACTCTCTTAGGGAACTGTTTAAGGATATTAACATCATGACGGTACCTTGTCAATATACGAGTATCTATGAAAAAATCATGTACGTAAGAAAAAAATTACATCTTTTTAATAAAAGAGCTGATAGACATAATTATAGTACAAGAAATAGGGACCTATTAGTACAACCAGGTTTCAGACTGGCTAAGGTAGACTCATCTTTCATGGGGTACTGTGTAAAATGTTACAATAAAATTCCACCCCACATACTTCAACTTAATGAGACGAAATTCAAATCTTGTATTAAACGCACTATGTAGGCAGGCATATTATAAGTTCGGGGATTACATCACTGATAAAAATGCATGGCTCATTGCTGGTCCTGCTCCACAACTAATTGACATATACAACATTGGTTTTTATATCAGGCACGGTATAAATGTTCGAAGCCACTCGCACTCTGCTAGCCCGCTGCACACCACGGTCGAGCAGATGTGGGTCACAATTAGTGTTCGCGGAGTTAAGCTAGCAATAGGTACCGCCTACCGTCCGCCCTGGCAAGATGTTGATCTTTTCCTTGACGCTGTATCTGGTTCATTAAACTCCCTAACACATTGTGAGTACACGATATTAATGGGTGATTTTAACATAAACATGCTTAGTGATACGGACTCAAGGACGGACAAGTTCGTCTCATTTTTGAACTGCCTAGGTCTTAAACAATTGGTACAGTCACCCACGCACTTTACAGTGCATGGCAACACTCTGATAGACATCATCTGTACAAATGTTAAACCACGCTCTGTATCAGTTGATGTCATACCAGATCTAGGTGCGCACGCGCTGATTTCCGGCGAATTTAGTTTTAAACGCCTGAAAATTCCATCGCGTAACATTACTTATCGACCACTAAAAAACATTAATAGGGAATGTTTTGATCGGGATCTTGAGTTGCTTAACTGGAAAGCGATAACCGAGCTGAAGGATGTTGATACAATGGTCAGTGAATTTAACTCGAAGTTACTCACACTATTTGATATCCATGCACCTCTAAAAACGAGTGTTATTAAGGAGTATTGTTACCCTTGGATTACTGAGAATGTTAAATTCATGATGCATTTGAGGAACAAAGCACATGCAGAATATTTAAAAAATAAAAAATCTGATTCAAGAAAGATTTATTACAAAGAATTTAAGTCACTTGTTTCTATGTCTCTATTTTACGAAAAATCAGCGTACTATAAACACAAGATCAACAGTCAAATCAATGATTCCAGAACGCTTTGGAAAAACCTAAAGTCTACCCTGCTCCCATCTAAACATAAGGAATTACCTCTGCATTTTAACGATCCCGACAAAATTTGTGACCATTTTCTGAATGTACCGGGTGGAGATACGGTTACTAATTCGTTGCTTGCATATTTTGAATCCGCGCGAAATAATAGTTCCACGTTTAGTTTGAGACCTGCAACATGCAAGGAAATAGCGAACGCGCTGACTAGTATTAAATCGAACGCTGAAGGTTGCGATGGCTTTACCATGAATATGATATTACTGACACTACCTGTGACTTTGGACGCCGTGACTGCTTTAGTAAATACATCTGTCACATCCTCATCTTTCCCTGAGTTATGGAAAATTGCCAAAGTGCTTCCATTACCGAAGACCCTTAATGCAGTGGATATGAAGGATCTTAGACCAATTAGTATGCTACCGGTACTTTCTAAAGTTTTAGAGAAAGTAGTATGTGCGCAATTGGTTGAATTTTTAGAGACAAATAAAATCCTCCCAGATGTTCAATCAGGGTTTAGGAAGGGCCGTAGTACAGCCACGGCTTTGTTGGATGTGACAGACAATATCTTGTCGGCTCAAGATAATGGGATGTGCACTTTTTTGGTGTTGCTTGATTTTTCACGCGCGTTTGACTGTATTAACATTCCTTTATTATTGTCAAAGATGGCTTTTTATGGATTTGACGAGGACACAATAAAGTGGTTTGATAGCTATCTTAGCGATCGTACGCAATTCGTTGAAATACGGCAGGCGGACGGCTCAACAGTTGTCTCTGGACATCGCTCAGTTGGAAGGGGGGTTCCACAGGGCTCGATTCTTGGGCCAGTATTGTTTATTTTGTATTGTTCCGATATAATTAGAAATATAAATAAATGTAAATACCATATTTATGCCGATGATACACAAGTATATATATCATTTAAACCCGAAGACTATGAACAAGCATTAAATGATCTTAATACAGATCTTGAAAACATAGTGCAATGGTCCAATGCCAACACGCTTGCCCTGAACCCTACAAAGACCAAGTATATGATTTTTGGAACCAAAAACCAGTTAGGTAAAATTAAACCCTGTGCCAGCTGTGTGACGGTTATGGGAGAGCCTATCGAACGGGTCTACGAAGCACGTAATTTGGGTCTTATCATGGACACGGAACTTCGTTTTCACAAACACGTATCTGAGTCGATCCGTAATTGCTATTATAGACTTAAGATTTTATACAAAGCCCGTCCCTATCTAAGTGAAGAATTGCGAGTCTTGCTTGTGGAGTCTTTGGTTTTATCGAAGTTGAATTATGCGGACACAGTGTATGGCCAACGACTACTGTCAAAAACTGAAAGAATGATTCAAAGACTTCAAAACGCCTGTGCACGCTTCTGTTTTAAAGTTCCCTTTAGGGGTCATGTTACACCTTTCTTCAATGAGCATAACATTTTAAAAATGAAAGCTAGACGTAAACTCCACTTGGCGAGCCTACTCTTTGGTGTTATTAAGTCTCATTCCCCTTCTTATTTATATGACAGACTGTCATGGACAAGAAGACACAGAATCGGTGAGGGGAGAAAATGTTCTCAACAGCTTTCCATCCCACGGCACAAGTCGGCGGCTTTTAGAGGCAGTTTTCGCTACGCAGCTACCAAATGCTGGAACAATATCCCTCCACCCATAAAGTACAGTAAAAGTTGCTCGACTTTCAAATTTAAATTAAAAGAATTTTTATTGAGCCATCAAAAGGATGTTGAAAATGTTCGAGCCGACTTATCTGCCATTTAAAAAATGTGTTATAATTTTATTTAATTTTTTTATAATTTTTATAATACTTATCAATTTTATCAATTTTACCTACATTAATTTAATTATTATTAAAAAAAAAATACAATTTTAACAGTTTTAATTTTTAGTTGTCAATTATTATTATCTTATTATGCTCTGAATGAAAATAAAAATCGCATCAATCTCCGTTTCGTAGTTTAGAAGAACAACGCAGTCGCTCGATTTTGCCTTGGAGGTACTTTCTATTTATAAATGATAGATTTATTATTTTTAAATGTAGAAAATACACAGATATTGAGTATTTAGTTTGGCTGCACATTAATCACAACACAACGCACACACACATGTATGTCACAACATTTTATTTGATTTTGTATGGGTTTATTTTATTTATTTTTTATTTTATTACCTTTAAAATTTATTTATTATAGCGGACAGACACTTTCCTATATTTATAATTCTAGCGTATGGCACTCGTGGGTTGCAGCTGAAAATCAGCGTCAGGTGGTACACTTTGTGTTGTCATCTGACATTATGCTGAGCTGAGGCCCTTTTGGCATTATAATAATTTGTTTTCTGTTTTATAGTTTTAAGGTGTATTTTTTTTTGTAATGCCAATAAACGCATTTTTCTTTCTTTCTTTCTTTACACACTGATTAACATTTTGAAAATACTATTGGAGCTACTGAAGATTGTAAGACCATCTTTGTATTGTATAAACTCAATTTCCTTTGTATTATATAATTGCATAGCACAGGTGTGAGTACTATGTACTAAAGAGCTACCATTTACCGGGTAATATGTAGTATTTCATTGACTTGAATGTGCCCTGGCGGCTGTGAGTATGTCATGCTCACTCAAATGTCTCGCTGATGGTGGCGCGTGTGTTGGATCATTTAGCTCCCTTCAAAATGGTTGAGCTGCATTCAGCTCAACCATTGATTGTTGACTGCTCAACCATTGTGCTGATCCATGCGTCATGTTCGTGAACGGGCGCCGTCAGTTGGAACTGGTCATCTCTTAGCTGCCATGGCTTATTTTAATTTATTTTAAGTTTTTGAATGATTCTTTTTTTTCTTTTTGTTGCGGACGCTTTTACGAACGTGCACGTCTTTCGACATTGTTCTCACATGCATAATTACAAAATGAATGATGTAACCAATATTTTGTATCATTTTTTTTATTTAAAAGAGTGTCCGTGGAGTTTCTTGCCCGTTCTTCTCCATAGGTACCTACTACGCTTTGGAATGGGCAACTAGCTTCATATTTTTGACTGACCGACCCCTTGACAATTCAAAAGTGCCTGTAAATGGTTTCATTGAAATAAATGCTTTGAGTTTGAGTTTGATCCTTCGAGGTTTTTAGACTGATCAGCGTGGAAGAATATTGTACATACCACAAAAATAGCTATAAGTACTGGCAGCCATTCCGCTTCAGAAAATATTATTTATTTATTTATTTATACTTCAAGCACAAAAATGTACAGAGGCGGACTTAGGTAATGCCACAGGCATTTTGTACCAGTCAACCTTCCGTTCTTTATATTCCGTAATGTTTTTCTAATGAAGACAAACAAAAAAAATATTTACGATAAATAAGTAAAGTTATATTTTTTTTCCTCAAATTATTATTTCCTAAACCAGTTTGAACCGGTTTAATTAAAGTACTTATATATTATTACAGATTTTTCCCTATGACGTCTGCAGCTGTACCTACAGAATGCCAATGACCTCGAATGGTCACAACGCCGTACGAGTAAATACTTACAAAAGATTAATATTATGAAAACAACGACTTTTTTTCAATAGATGCCTACTCTGTTAGGCAGTTAAACTTTTTCGCTAAAACCTTTTCCAACCGTACAAAGAATAAAAACTAGTTAACGCTGTGTACCTAAGTAAGTACCTATTTGTCTGTAAAATTAAAACATTAGAATGTACTCGTAGTTATTTCCTTCCAGCGGAAAACCGAAAAGGCGCTCTTTCGGATTGAGCAATTAACATAGGTACTCAATTACTTACTAATACCGGTTCAAAATGATCAAAACCGCATTCTGTTGCACTCCTATTTCGCTTGATTTTCTAGTTTTAAATCCATACAGTAAAGCGGAAGCAAAAAAAATAATTAAAAAAGTAAAGTAAAGTATCGCGGAAATTGTATTTGCAGTGCATTGCATTGTATATTTTGTAGTGTTTAATTATTTTTTTTGTTATGTATTTGTGGTGTACAGTAAAGTAAGTAAAATGTTGTTCGTTAGTAAGCGCAATACGTCCGAACTGCTGGACCGATTTGGCAAATTTTTATTTTAAAATGTTCATAATAGACCGAATCAGGGTCTTACGGCAAGAAAAACTTGAATAGTTGCCGGAAAATTTTAAAATACGGGAAAACTGAAAGTGTCTATGGGAATTTCGTAAGAATTATTGTTTGGACAGGACAACCTCTGTCGGTTCAGCTAAATTAAAAATGTTGTGGTCCTCTTCTAATTCAAGACCCTGTAAGCCTGTAACCATAAGTAAGTAAGTAAGTAAGTATATTTATTTGTTTAAACATGGTATACATACATTGCATGCAAGATATTACAGTAGAAAAGAAAGTTCAAACATGTTCAGCCGCGTGACGTGGCGTACAAATTGTTGAGTGGCGTACAGTTGCTGGGTTTTAAACCGGGACTACACTTATTAAATTCAAAATGATAAAATTACTATAACAATCGTACTACATTATCAATACAATTCAATTATCAATTCTATTCAATGTCAGTTCAATTATCAATTCAATTCAATGTCAAGTTAATTATTAATTCAATTATGTCAAGTTAATTATTAATTCAATTCAATGTCAATTCAATTTAATTATCAATACATTATACAATAAAATAAATTAAAATAAATTAAATTAAAATACATAATCATCAAGAAAAATTATCCTCTTTCATAAATTCCGAAATACTATAATAAGATCTCTCTATTAATAATTTTCTCAATTTCAATTTAAGGCCAGATACATCCAATAATCTCCATGACTTGGGCAATTTATTAAATATGGTCGGAGCCATGTAATAAATGCTCTTATGCAAAAGAGCAGTTTTACCGCCGCGAACACAGAGTAGAGTATTGTCACGTCTATTCCTTGGCACAGCATCAGACAAACGTTGGAATAAGTTAGGATGACTTACAGTGAACATTACCGTTTCCAAAATGTATAATGAGGGTAATGTCAATATTCTATGCTCTTTAAAATAGGGTTTGCAGCTGTCTGTTGTTTGAAGTCGAAACATCGATCTGATGCATCTTTTCTGGGCCCGAAACGCTACTTCATTGTCCGTACTATTTCCCCAGAAAATAACTCCGTATCTAAGAATGGATTCAGCCAATCCATAGTACGCAGTAATTAATGCATCTTTATTGAGAACCGCTGCTAGTTGTTTCAAAGCGTAGGCTGCACTACTTATTTTCTTACTCAGAGCTTCTATTTGGGGCTTCCAACACAACTTATCATCAATTATAAGTCCCAGAAATTTTGTTGTGTCAGTTGCATTTATATTAATATTATTATACTGGACATTATTATTGTTAGCTGTATGTGTACGTTGTCCGAAATGAATTACATTAGTCTTTTTTAAATTAATGATTAAATTATTATTATTAAGCCAATTTATGATAGATATAAGCGAATTATTAATGTCATGTTCATACGTACTTTTGTCATTACAAGCTATAGTCACAGTGCAATCGTCAGCAAAAAGTGTCATTGGGTGGTCAACAGCTTTAGGCAAGTCATTTATATATAAAGTGAACATCGGAGGGCCCACCACACTGCCTTGCGGTACTCCGTATATTACTTCTCGTTCGTCGGATCTTACAGTTATCTCACGTTTGTTGCAAATTTGACTTATTTCGGTAACCTGCTTACGTTTGTGAAGATAAGATTCAATTAGTTTTAAGACGTTACCCCTAATACCATACGCTTCAAGTTTCGCTGCTAGGGAATTGTAATGCACACAATCAAAAGCCTGTGTCATGTCGCAGAAAATGGCGCACACAGGTGTCCTCTTATCTACGTTTAACATGACATTATGTAGAAATTCATAAATAGCCAGATTTATACTTTTGTTTTTGCGAAATCCCTTTTGTTCGTCAGCTAAAATGTGATATTTTTCTAAATAATTGTTGATTTCCCCCGATATATATTTTTCGAAGACTTTGGATAACACTGGTATAATCGCAATCGGTCTCATATCGTGTAAATAATTACATTTTCAGCTTACCAACATATCGCGTCCATAGCAACATGCTCCAATTAACTGCTTTTATACTTTGTGACAATAACCTACTAACATTCTGGAACCTTCTCGCTCAAAACAACTGTAGTTCACGTAGTTCACGTCGACAGGCTGTTTTGAGTTGAGCTCCACGATTACTGACAAATGCTTGCACTGACTGGACAGGTCCACTCAAATCTGTGTGGTTCTTTCCATGCCTGAGAACTGAAAAAAGAGACTGCGACCTCTGAGCTTGTTTCGGTCTTTCTTCTCAGAGTAGTCAGATAGGAAACGCCGAACTCATCTAGCTATTTTCTTTTAGTGTATATATTTTTAATATGACGTGTAAAAGTGATTGCAATAGGTATCCTATTTACAGAATAAACGATTTCATTTCATTTTATCACTGAAAGTTATGATTTAATGAATAATGGGAGCAGATAAGTTATCGCGCCAACACATCGTTCGATTGTTGTAATAACAAGACAATGACAGTCGACCCTTCAGTTACTGATGCAAATCGCCTCGTGTAGCTATTGTATTTGTGATGCATTTTCCCTGTTTGTGCTAACTATTTTTTTCTGAGAGAAAGCTTGGTTTTGTAGGGATAAAAAAGAGAATGGACTAATACCATCAAAATTAAATAATTAATAATTTTACGAGTACTTATGTCACATAAACCTACATGGGCACTTATGAAACGTCAGAAGCCTGATCATTGAACGTTTTTATGATATATATATATTTCCTTTTTTTTTGCAATACACACTTGCTTTTTCAATTCACTTTGACATTGGCAGAATAGTCGACATCGGATTTGCTTGCCATAACAAAAAATGGAATAGAATAGGTACACGGTCAAATTGGTCGTTTCCTATCGAAAAGAGCCGGCAAGAAACCCCAGGTTAGGTACCTATTATACCATAGATACCATAGATATCCAGAGATGCCTATGCCTTAATTTCGGAAAAGTAATTATTACTGCACAACTCGGCATTTTGATTTTTTACGCATCAATAGTACCTACACTGTACGCAATGGAAAAGCGACTGAATGAAGCGTACAGCCGCTGTTCGAACATAAGCCCAATTTAGCAATATCGAGGCGCCACGTGCCACGCCTCCAAGGCATATCCCTCGATATCCGTGTATTATACCTAACTACTTTAAAAATAATTGCTTTTACAATATTTTCAAATAACAATGTTAATAGGTATGGGAGGACAGTGTAGGCCTTTCAACAAGTACCAGGTACTTAACAAAACACAGAATGGTCAAAACATATCTGAATAATAGGAATGATGACTAAAAAAATATATTTGTCCGCCTTGTAGATTATAAAAAAATTACGTAGGTACGTATTTTTTCTTTATTTACGTTATCAAAAGATTACGGCGATACATTGAGTTAAAATGTGCCATGACGTCACGAGTATGTAGATTTTATACTTACTTGTGACGTATCAACCCCCACTCCCCAACTTTTTATCTAAGTCATTTTTTATTAATATGATACTTATAACAAAAAATACGAGTCTAATATTTTTTTACTATACATTTATATCTGACGGACTATATACCTACTTAGTTTTTTTTTACCCAGGCAATGGCAGGCATCATCCCTATTTTCATGTTCACAAAACCCACAGTTGAAATTGTATTGTACCTATCTGTATCTTTTTTTTTAGATAGGTAGATCGAAGAACTATTGTGTGCTAAAAACAATATTGTAGCTTTCTCCGCTTAGAGAGTTAGAGCTTGAGGATATGATTAATGAAGTAAATAATTGTTTATTACAAATTGTGTCGGACTGCTGTGTAGCTCGTCAAGATCACGACAATGTCTGCAGTTTCCGTAACGCTTTTTTTTTGTGTAATCCCAAAAAATGAATAAGACTGGACTAGGCTTGATCTGAACGTGGACGAAGCAAAAGGAGTAACGTACAGTCAACGACAGAACTCGACTAACACTTCTGTTTTTTTTTTTTTGTATTTATATTTTGGCTTAAAAATACCTGGCTGTATATTCTATAAGAATCATTTAACACCATTCACGTGGAAATACACGCGTGTTAGTCATAATGCCTCAGTGACTCCTAAAAAACATAGTTAAGTATTCGATAAATTCTCCGCTCTTTCTAATCCACAATCACTTATCAACGCCATTTTCAGCCCTATCAGCAAAAGTAACATGTCATATAAACAAGCTCCACGTGTTGGGGTGTGTCTCGCTGACCCATGCAGCGCTTTTTATAAACACCACAGCTATGACAATTGCGTGACGTAAGCGCACGATTGCGTATCATACTCTGGTAGATCAACTTGTAACTAGCTGACACACGCAAATACGTATAAGAGAATAAGGGATATTTTGAGCGTTGACAATTAATTGAAAACCAAATAACATTTCGCCGATTTAAAATACCTTTGATTATGGAATTTAACTCATTGACATCCAAGACACGTAATAAGTACAGCCTACTCATATAGCTTGAACATATGGCCATGACACGATAAATTTATGCGCTAAAGCAAATATCTTTAAGTTACAACGGTTTTTTTGGCACAACAGCTGCTGATTTTAATATCGTGGTGACAAAGTGTGTCTCCTGTCACGTCCCGTTACGTTTTCAGTGACTGACAGGCAACAAGTGACACTGGCCCAGTAATTGCGAGAGCACTGGTTCTACGATCAACAACCCGCAAACCCTTTGAAGACTGCGAATTTTGTTCCTTATAATGCGACATCTTACAGGGTGGCAGGGAGGTTAGAGCGTTCTTTAGAAGCAGGCCTCCTGTATTGCCATCTTATGTGGCAGTAGATAACTCAGTGCGTAGGTACATTGTCGCGTTAGCGTCAGATAAGGCAAGTTTGGGAATTTTCTCATAAAACAATATGCGTTTTACGTTCATGTAATATTGATAATATGTTTTATCATCGTTTTATCGCGGTTCTGTTTTTGCTTACAATATCTTACAATACGCAAGTTACCTACGTACTTACTCACCCTATCAGAGAAAACCTGTATGTACCTATTGTAGGTGTCAGGTCAGCGATTTGGTCAGTTAACACCAGTATAGTTTTCAGAAGAGTTTTATGAATGAAAATTACAAACGAATAATGAAAACATTATTATTTTGCTTCGTGCCTACATGAGATGACATATAATAAGTAAGTATACTTAAGTAATTACAATAAAAAAAAAGAAGATGTATAAAAACTATAAAGGTAGGGTAGAGACAGGCCACTAGCGGTCTATAAAGGTAGGGTAGAGACAGGCCACTAGCGGTAAAAAATAAAGCTTTTACACTTCTTGTTGGCTCTAACGCTTTGGGTTACAGTAGAGTAATCTCCTATGAAGACTAAGTACGAGTATTATGTTGTACAGTAATTTGGTTCAACGATACTTTAAAGTTGGTATTGTAGGTACATAATCCATACCTCCCCATATACTTACTTTAATCGAATGAAACGAAATTTCAATCATATATTAAACGCACACTATGCAGCCAAGCATATAATAAGTTGGGGGATTACATTGCTGATAAAAATGCTTGGCTCAACGCTGGTCCTGCTCCACAAGGGCGTATACTAATTGATTAGCAATTGAAAATACCGTTGGAGCTGCTGAAGATTTAAAAAACTATCTTTGCATTGTATAAATTCAATCTCTTAGCATTGTATAATTGCATAGCACATGTGTGACTACTATGTACCGACTTTGGAGCTACCATTTACATAGGTACTAGGAATGTCATTCATTGACTTGAATGTGCCCTGGCGGCTGAGAGTATGTCATACTCACTCTAATGTCTCACTGATGGTGGCCCGTACGTTGGATCATTTAGCTCCCTTCAAAAAGGGTGTGCGTTACCCCAGCCAGATAATGTCGAAAATCGACATCTAAGTGCAATAGATAATTAGAAATACAGCTTCTGTAATTGGTAAGCACATTTTTAAATTTGGTAAGCTGATAGTTTTTTAATTATTTGATAAAAACACTTCCGGCTGGAGTAACGTTACCCCAGCCAGATCTTTTGTTTTCTAATGGATATTTTGAAATAAATTTTATCTAAATAATTAGAAATCAATTTGAAATAAATGGTACAACTTAATTTGTATTTGATACGGTTGCGAAGATATTTAAAATCCTGCTGGAGTAACGTTTGCACGATTGCTGTATCTCGGAATTGACTATACGGATGATTGTAATATTTGTACATCAGATCTGGCTAATTAGTTATAATTTGTTACGCAATAAATGAATCCACTATAATGCACCGTTTTGAAGTTATTTTAGTAAATAGAAAATATGCTTTATAGGTCCTAGCACTTCCATTATGCGCCCCAAAGACTAAACTTAAACGTTATTATTTAGATAATTACTGTCTTTAAATGGTACTGAAGTTTCATTAGTATCCTATACGTAATTAAAAAGCTATGATGATGTTTCGGCCACGGCGCGCAGCTGAGTTATTTGACCACCGATTAACCGAGTTTACTGTAGTAGTGGTAACTGAGTTTTACATCAATAATTAGAAATACAGTTCAATTATATACATGTGAAATTTCAGACTTGTACATTAATTAATTAACGAGATAATCGAAAAAAATGATGTTTGCGTGGTAGCCCGACCAAATCTAGAATGTTATAAAAAAGCGGGCGCCCAATACATTATACCAACCTTCTAAAACTTACAGGATAATACGTGAGAATAATTACGTGTTTAGTACAGACGGGTAAACAAGTGGTAAAGTAAAACATATTTACAATGGTATATTCATTTCAAAAATAATAATGCGTAGGTAATAACAAATATGGAGTACCTATCTAACTATTTAGATGATGATGATGATCCTATGCAGATAATTATTTTAATTAAGGTAAGTAAGGACAAAAATTTACTTAAAAAATAATCACAGATATTTTTTATGGACTAATATGCAACGTCGCTTGCTTTCTGAAATTAAAATTAAGAACTAAATAAATTCAAATAAAAAATAAGTTTTATTGTAAAAAATCACAGATCAACAATAATAAAATGTAATAAGTTAATAACATCACAGTGCAGTAAGTACTAACATTATCATAGAACTTTACAGAAGGTAGGTAGGTAGTTTCTACTGTTTTATCTAATATGATTTAAAAAATCACAAATTTCTTACATAAAGATAGTCAAGTCATATTCTTAATTGAGTTTTACTGTATAAAAATAAAACATTTACAATACTAAAAATAAACGACATAACAATGCAGTCAACTTCTTAGAATACGTACTTTTTGACTAACTAAGTCATATTGCATGTAAATCACAGATCAATTATATAAATTATTAGAATCAAGATGCTTCTGCTACTTACAACCTACCTACCTCATCGATATAATGGTTAAACGTAGGTAGGTATATGAAGACTGGCATAGTGGACACTACTTTGAGCAATTTAAAGTTTATTTAAATATTTAGTATGGTAGGTTTAATTTTTCAATCAAACTAATTTTATTCGTGACTGTACCAACTTTTAAGGACAATTATGCTAATAATTTTAGAAGGTTGGTTTAATGTATTGGGCGCCCGCTTTTTTATAACATTCTAGATTTGGTCGGGTTACCACGCAAACATATTTTTTTTCCATTATCTCGTTAATTAATTAATGTACAAGTCTGAAATTTCACATGTATATAATTGAACTGTATTTCTAATTATTGATGTAAAATTCAGTTACCACTACTACAGTAAACTCGGTTAATCGGTGGTCAAATAACTCAGCTGCGCGCCGTGGCCGAAACATCATCATAGCTTTTTAATTACGTATAGGATACTAATGAAACTTCAGTACCATTTAAAGACAGTAATTATCTAAATAATAACGTTTAAGTTTAGTCTTTGGGGCGCATAATGGAAGTGCTAGGACCTATAAAGCATATTTTCTATTTACTAAAATAACTTCAAAACGGTGCATTATAGTGGATTCATTTATTGCGTAACAAATTATAACTAATTAGCCAGATCTGATGTACAAATATTACAATCATCCGTATAGTCAATTCCGAGATACAGCAATCGTGCAAACGTTACTCCAGTAGGATTTTAAATATCTTCGCAACCGTAGCAAATACAAAATATACAAATTAAGTTGTACCATTTATTTCAAATTGATTTCTAATTATTTAGATAAAATTTATTTCAAAATATCCATTAGAAAACAAAAGATCTGGCTGGGGTAACGTTACTCCAGCCGGAAGTGTTTTTATCAAATAATTAAAAAACTATCAGCTTACCAAATTTAAAAATGTGCTTACCAATTACAGAAGCTGTATTTCTAATTATCTATTGCACTTGATGACGATTTTCGACATTATCTGGCTGGGGTAACGCACACTCAAAAAGGTTGAGCCGAATGGTGCTGATCCATGCATCATATTCGTGAACGGGCGCCGTCAGTTGGGACTGGTCATCTCTTAGCTGCCACGGCTTATTTTTTTTTATTTTATTATTATTTATATTACGGACGCTTTTACTGTTTTACATCGTTCTCGCGTGTTAACTTCAACATGAACGATGTAACCAATATTTTGTAACCATATTTTGATTTAAAAGAGTGTCCGTGAAGTTTCTTGCCCGTTCTTCTCCATAGGTAGGTACCTAAAACGCTTTGGAATGGGCAACTAGCTTCATATTTCTGACCATTCAAACCCCTTGACAATTCAAAAGTGTCTGTTATTTGAAACAAATGCTTTGAGTTTGAGTATAACATACTAATTCCATGGCCCTATGACGTTAAATTATTCAAGTTCTGAATTGATCTGCGAGTTTTTCGATGACTACCGCCACCCGAGTAGGTAACAGTTTCTCAATTTGCAAACATTCGCTGCTGGTTACACTACTCTGGATATCAAGCTGGCTGAGCGTGTAAAGAAGGGACATTAGGAACAAAAAAAAATCGTTGAGGCTGTTACGCCGTAGCTATACTCGTAGCTCGTAGGCATATGAGGCCTACGCCGTAGTAAATAGTTATTTGCGCAACAAGAGAGCAAAGTTGTTTACAAAATACAAGTCCCAGTCGTTTAGAAAGTATTATGTGGGCCGATCCCGGCGGCACTGCAATGCCGGGCCGACCCGTGACGGGAGTGGAGCGAGCCCCGAACATCCCGTCAGCTTACAAAAATCAGTTTAATATACTGGTCCCTCAGTGAGGGAACTTTCAGATATTAAGCTGAAAAGAACAGATACTACACTTTGATCTTAGCCAAAAGGCCGAGAAGCGATACCGTGAAAGCGAAAAATCAGGGGGGTCATTCACTCGCGGAGAATCTCAACACCGCGATTCAGAAACGTGACGTTAGCGCACAGTGACATCTATCGGTCAGCAAACTACTAAATATCAAGTGAGTAACGCACTTGGTATCAATGATGCGTACCTATTCAAAATAAATATTGTTGGAGTTGGCCCAGTGGGTGAACTATAGGGTTGTCATCATCCCGGAACAATTCTAGGATAACGGCGTCGTGTCGTAGTAAAATATATGAAAATAAATAAGCTTATGCCTCAATAATGTTTTTACTTGTTGATTTTTTTGAAGGGTAAATTAAAAATGGAAGTAGTTTTCAAATAGGTAAAATAATTCTTATTGTAGGTAAGTTATAGGTAGGCTTTTACCTGAAATACTTACCTCAAAATATATAATGTTTTTTTTTATAATATTGTTTTATAAATATAACCAAAATTTAGCATCTCGCTTGGCTTATTGGTGATTCGCCCAAAAATACTCGCCTGAAAGGGGCAAATCGACACTTTTAAATAATATTATTTTTTCTTGAGGCGGTTCGCATGTAGCTAATTTTTATTTGTAGGTGAATCGAAAACTTCAGAAAACTATTCGCTGACTAATAAATTAACTTTGTGCGAATCGCTGTGGAAGCCCGTGGAAATAACTTTGCTCTCGTAACGTGTAACACATACAACTTTTCACCTCAGCAGCGAGAACATACAACATGTAAAAAAAACCCTGTTCGATCCGTGAGGGTGTTGTTAGGTATCGTACTGTTTATATATATTATACTATTATTTATGTGGAAATTTTCAGGAAAAAAGAAAAAAGAATCCCCACTTTTTTTTGCAATGGTGAATTTTACCGGATTTTACGTTTGGTGCGGGCGGCGGCCGTCGTTTAGCGGGTTTCTAATAGTCATAAGTCATAACTTATGAGTTTTGCAATTTTTTAATGGATTTGGAACTAGAAATGTGAATTTTAAATAACAATAACTTTTTTATTATCAATAGTACCTAATAAAAAAAATACTCTTTTGTAATGTTACTGCAGTTCCATATGCCCTTTTCGAATCAGACAAGGTTTTTTTTACATAATCTTCATCACCTCGTATTTTGCAGCCACGTATTTCTCACGCATGAAAAACAAAAACAAAATGTTTGCAGCCACCATCTTGGATTTACATTTTGACCTCACTACCGACTTAAGCACCCTCAAAACTATGAAAACGATACCCATAATAAAAACTTGAATATTTTCTCAGCCACCATCTTGGATTTATATTTTGACTTCACTATCGGCATATTCAACCTTGAAAGCCATAAAAACGATACCCATGAAGAACAATTTGAAAATTTCCGCAGCCGCCATCTTGGATTTACATTTTGACCTCACGATCGGCTTTAGCACCCTTGAAAACTATGAAAACGACACCCATTATGAAAAATGTGAAAATTTTCGCAACCGCCATCTTGGATTTTCATTTTGACCAAATTCACACTTTCTATCTCTCTCCGTCTTTCTTTCTCTTTGAATTAGAAGAAGACGGTCGCAAGCGCCTTTTCGCGTGACTATTTCTGCCGGTACCTACTCTTACCGCAAGCCGCGAACTAGAATTAGAACTTCGTTCCAACAAAGAGCATTTAAATAAAACCTTAAAACAGATTATTTTGCAATTTTAAGGTATAAAACCTTAAAATTGCAAAATAATCTGTGTATCCGAACGTTTTATTGTTTATTTCTTTTTTAGGCCTACTAGGTATATGGAATTTTGAAATCGAACTTCGAATCGACTTGTTTCTATCTCTCGCTTTTTTCGTATTGAAGTGAAAGTGACAAAACTAATTGAAGTACAAATCTTTAGAATTTTGTGAGTAGAGCAAACACTGTTCTCGGCATTTAAAAAATAAAATAAAAAGTTACTTTGCTCGCAGTAAAATCGCATTTTGCTCACTGTTTTTAGACAGCAAAACCTGCTTGTTTGAGGTGCTGAGGTGAAAATGCTTTTCTTTCTAACATGGATCACAACCACTATGGATGTGGGTATGATCAGCGTTATCTATCACTAAGGCCTCGAATCCACAGATTAATCAAATGGGACACTCCGAAAAATCATTTAAATAAAAAGCGACTCTTTGCAACGACACAATAAAGTACAATTTAGGTCGCTAATTACCTACGCAATAAGTCAATTTCTGAAATTGCCTGTCTTTCTATCGCACTCATTGAATTGGCCCGACAAGTCGATGCCGCCGCGTACTTGTAGCTTCATATCTAAACTGCGAAATGACCCACCGGACCCGATTTTTTATCCCACACCGTGTTTTCAACGCTCTGCTTAGCGCCGAGAGTTGAAAATCCATCAGTGTAATCTTTGACGCGCTGATATGCTGGATTCTCAATGCACGGCTCAACATCGAGAGTGGAAAGTCCGTGCAAACCTAGAACTCCGTAGAGCAGTCGCCTCTCAATACATTTATTGTGTTTGGGTTGCATACAGCTATCAATACAGAAGTAATGGTGAGGTAATTCACGACAAGCCATTTACAAGCATCTCAAGATCTTCAGTGTGGGATAGAGATGGAGCTATACTGGACATATAGCTCCATCTCTCGAGGTGGTGATAGGCCCCCACGAACTGATCTTATTTGTGATCATCTATGTCGGAGACTATTGCCAATTTCCAATACGGACCTCTTTCTTCTGATAATACTCGTAATATGATGTGGTGTTGCATAAAAAGCGATGAGATAATCAATTTACAGCTGAAGTACATGAGACCTGCATGTCCTAGGCATGAATTACTGAATGGTATCTTGCTGATAATATTAATTGCTACCAACAACGTTAAAATAAAGCGTAAAAAGTATTAAAAGACCCCAACCTCGTGCTCATTAAACTGCTATCAAAGTAATGAATTATCATGAGTTACGATACCATTACCAGACGATAATTATAAAAAACCAGCCAAGTGCGTGTCGGACTACGCACAATGGAGGGTTCCGTAGTTGGGATGAATGTATCGCAAGAATAAACTTAACTTTGTTGTTGATGAAAAACATGTTCTCCATACTGAATATATAATATAATAATATCTATTCAAAAAATTACTAGGCATATAAATTAGTACAGTTTTGCTTAGATGTAAATTATATTCCTAAGAGCGAGGCCCCATTAGTGCGTTGCGCTGCGTTGCGTCGTCGCAGCGTCGTCGCTGCGTCGTTTTCCATACATTTTTTATAACATGCCCCATTAGACCGTTGCGTCGTCGCGCGCGACGTTTCAACGGATCGACGGACAAGAGACGAAGCGGGAGGGGGGGTGATGCGCTGCGTTGTCGGAGCTCCGCTGCGACGACGGACAGTGATGCACTGCTAGAGGAGGAAGCTAGACGAGCGTAACGACATTTTTTATCTTACCATGAGTGAGCAGGATATTGATATAGATTTTCTCATATCCTTGGTCCAAGAAAGACCCATTATATGGGATAAATCACACGAACATTACAGTGATAAATTTCGTAAAGCGAATGAATGGGTAGCTGTTTGTAAAAAAATATTTCAAGATTACGACGAGTTTGAGGACCAAAAAAAGAACAAGATTGGTGAGTTGGTATTTATTATATTATTTGTAAATTCAATACATAAGTTAATTTATATCTTTTTCAACTGCCATGGTAAAGCCCCTTCTGGACTCATAAAGTAATTAGCAAATTGATCTCTGATAAAATTTTCGGCTAATGATTCTTCACTGCTATGGGGTCTCAATTGTGGGAACCTACTTATTGCCATATTGTCTTGTTGTTTTAACCCATCGTGTTGTATAACAAAATTGTGTAAAACACAACATGCTTTCGCAATATTAATAGTTAAATCATATGACGTATCAATTGGCCTATGTAAAATGCGCCATTTATTTGCCATGATCCCAAATGCACATTCCACGTATCTACGAGCTCTGCTAAGGCGATAATTATAAACTCTTTGTTTCACATTGAGATTGGATCCGCCGTATGGGCGCATAACATGCTTACTTAAACCAAATGCTTCATCACCGACGAGTACATAAGGGATTGGTGGCTCGTTATTATGATCATTTCCAAGTGGTTGTGGATCAGGCAATGGTAATTCATTTCTCATTAAAAGCTTGTACAGTGTCGAATTTCTAAAAATAGTAGAATCACTTTCCTTACCATATGCACCCACGTCGACAAAAACAAACTTATAATTTGAGTCAACAACCGCCAGCAAAACAATTGAAAAATAATTTTTATAATTATAAAACAAAGAGCCACTTTTGTCTGGTTTTATTAAACGTATATGTTTCCCATCAATTGCCCCAAAGCAATGAGGAAAGTTAGCTTTGAGATCAAAATCTAATGCAATATTTTGTAGTTTTTCTACTGTGATCTCTTCTAAGTACTGTGGTCGAACATATTTCCATATAGCTTGACAAACTGACGAAATAGTTCTAGAAATTGTTGCTCTTCCACGTTTAAATTTGAAATGCAAATCGTTTATCGAATTTCCGCTGCCTAAGTACCTGAAATAGAAACACAAAAAATAAACAGGGTGGCCCATTTAGATTGGTCAGTGTAGACAAGTTAGGTACTTACACATTTTTTTCTTTCTTTGCAGGTAACGAGGTTGTGAAAAAATGGAGAAGCGTGA
Organism: Xanthia togata; assembly: GCA_963853775.1. Taxonomy (NCBI): domain Eukaryota; kingdom Metazoa; phylum Arthropoda; class Insecta; order Lepidoptera; family Noctuidae; genus Xanthia; species Xanthia togata. Next base: position 3,970,853 of record OY970801.1, read on the forward strand.
AGGACAACTTTTTTCGATACGTAAAAAAAATAAAAGAAAACAGTTCGTCTGGATCAGGGGCAAAACAATTGAAAAAATATCATTATTATCATCAGTTGCTGTTTTTGATGAAAGTTGCCCAAAATAAAACTGACAGTAGCCTTGAAATGGTGTCTGAAGAAACGGAACGAAATGAAAACACATTATCATCTTCTCCATTTCCTACAAAAGAAATGTCCTCGTTACCCCCAGGTCCTTCTCGCTACGTGCCTGCAAGCCGTAAGAGATCAAACCAAGCAATAGATGATTTCGAGGCGCAAACTTTAGAAGCGTTGCAAGAGAAAGAAAACCGCCACTTATCATTTTTCAAAGGAATTTTGCCTTCTTTGGACAGCTTTACGGAATTACAAACTTTGACGTTCCAAAGCAAAGTTATAAATATCATTTCCGAAATTCGGTTCGGGGAACAGACTCAATCAACAACATTTCAATCACGCGGATATCAAACTGGACAACAGTATCAAGCAACACCATTGCAGTCACGCGGATATCAAACTGGACAACAGTATCAAGCAACACCATTGCAGTCACGCGGATATCAAACTGGACAACATGCCCAGTCACCATCGCCATCGTCGTATCGAACAGACGAATTCGAAGCTACCTATTCAACCAACACTACGATTAATAATTTTACTGATGATAGTCAAGAAGAAGATTATAACTTTGCTTTGTTGCCTAATAGTAACACTTAAATTAAACTGTTTTTAAAGATAATAAATTAATAACTGATTAACATTACGAGTATTATGATATTTGAATTACTTACCTCAATGTAATACCAATCATTTCAATTGGTTCTAAAGGGTTCCTGAATTTGGTATACTGCTTTTGTATATGTGGTTTTAAGGTTTCAACCAAATTATTAAAGCTGGCCACACTCATTCGAAAAAAATTGAAAAAAGTCTTTTCATCTAATAACAACTCCCTATATTCCTGCATAAAAAACTGACCATCACTATTTCTTAATGCTATCAAAGGAGATATCCAGAATCTTCTATGATTTCTACGTTTATTTCGGCGGTGCCGTAATAAAAGCAACAAAAGAACACGTTTGTATCTATCCATTGCAAAGGCTGAACTGAGACGCAGCTGCGTCGGCGTGCATGCCCTCTTGCGTTGCGTTGGCGCAGCGTCAACGCAACACAAGTGTGGCATACAATGCGTTGTTCCGTTGCGATGACGCGACGCAACGCAGCGCAACGCACTAATGGGGCCTCGCTCTAAGACTTACGTGCCTGAACTAGGTAATCCTGTGTTTCAGGCGGGAAGAGATAAATAGACTTATAAAATAAATAAATAATCAAAAGGTTGACAATAGATCACTAATTATAAGTTGAGTAATGAAACTCTTAGTTTCTAAATTTGATAAATGTTTAACGTAGGTGTTTGTACATATATTCACTGTAGCACAGTTAGTAAATTCTCTGTATCTTCGTAAGACATACCTTGGAGAGCATCCTTGAGAATCTCTTACAATTTGTGTAGTTCAGGGAATAAATGTTTGCTTTCGAGTTTAGTCTATTATAGAGAAAGAGGACCGAGGTACAGGTAAAATTTGGATACAAAAGCATGTTTTGTTGTATTTTGTGGACAAACTATACCTTTACGTCTTTTATTAGTATATGCAGTGCTGTAGGGTAGAGCTGTGTGTTGTTTTAATACAATACCCATTATAAATAGCTGTCTAACTGTTAATACTTCACAAGATATAGGAGGTTAGTAGGAAAAAGGAAAGGGCGGAAAGTAGACACTTTGAGGATCGCCCTTTGAGCTCTCTCGATGGTTAGTAATATTGTTTTACCCGCTCCACCCCATGAGGTAATACAGTAAGTTAATATTGATTGACACAGCGCAAAGTAAACTTGTCTAATTAGTTTTGGATCAGCAATATAGCGTAATTTTTTTAAAACAGATATCAACTTGCGAATTCTATTATTTAATGCTAGTAGGTATATGTTGTTTGAACGAAAGTGTTTCATCTAACACCAAGGTATTTTGATGTATTTGCCATTTTAATTTTGGGACAAACACATTGGTTTTCTGTAGGAATTGTGCAATGATGAGCATATAATGTCGAGATAGTGCTTGTTGGTGTTTGCTCGCGCATCGAAAACTTAATGTAATTTGTATTGTCTGCATTTAGTGTTAGTGAATTATGTTGAAGTCATTTATTAACAATATTGACCCCATTTTGCGCAAGCTCGTAGACATTTTTTTCTGAGTCAGCCGAATGTATGGGAGAACATGTTTTTGCAACCGCAAATGTAAGTTGGTCGAATATTACTCGTTAAAACTTGTAAAGCCTGCTTAGCTGCGATAATTTTACTTCTAATTTCGTTATTATACTAGGGGAAGGGTGTACGAGATGATTCACTTAAGGGAGAATGCTTGTAGTTTAAACGATATTCAACTTAATGCAGATGTAAAAGCGTTTATTTATAGTAAATTTATTTGTCTACCTGTTGTCACACTCAAAATGTATTTTTTTTAGATCTACTATTATTCTAATTCACATTTTTTTAAACCTTACCAAAGAATCATCTTGTACACCCCGGTGTCCAAGATGATTCCTTCGGTAGGGGCAAGATGATCCTGGGGATCATGTACCCCCAATTTTGTGAATATTCTAGATTTTAGTATAATTCAATAAAAAATAACTTAACACAGTCATTTATTTATTTTAAAAGAAACAACATCTTAATTTATTAAATTAAACTCAAAAAATTAGTAAATTTAAAAAAAAAACAATTAAAATTAAACGCAAAAAATAAATCTTTATACATCTAAACGTCGCTTTCCTGGAGTTGTTGTACACAAATCACATGTGAATTCATCAGGATCATCGCTATCTATCCCTGCACAAACTCCATGACCCCATCTTTGGCATAAACAAAATTTTATACATCCCTCGCCCCTGTTTATCTTTAGAAAATGATTCCGTGCAGAATAGACATTCTGCGTCTTCTTCGGATGAGTCTGTCACAATATCAGTCTTCTTCCTTTTGTTTGACATTCCTTTGCCTACTCCTTTCCCTTTCTGTTTCTTTTAGGATGCGTTTAGGGGGGGAAAAGGGGCAAGATTAAGGACACGAAGAGCTATATCTTGATGCCGCTGACGGAATCCTCTCAGCCAATCATATCCAGCTTTTACTCTGTGGAAAGGGTATTTGATATTGTTTTTAAATATATAGGCTATAACGTAATCTATTAACATAAAGATGGTGTACAAGACGATCCGCACTGATCATCTTGTACACCAGTAGCATAATCATCTCACCCCGACATCAACTTTTCTATTCAATGTTCGATAACATAACCTATAAGTTCTTAACTGTTACCATGCCATTAAAGAAACAAAATAGAACAATAAACAAAGGTACTAATACAACAGCCTTTACAATAGAGTACCTAGAACACATCTGACATAAACTTAAAGTCAGCCTTACCTTAGAATATCGACCCGTAATTTTTATTTTTTTTCCACAAAAAATATATTTGTCACTCACAAAGCCACTGCGATTGACTGAAGAAGCATGGGAATATCGGGAACTACGTTTTACCAATGAAAACAACTAGATGTCACTGGTAGTTTCGTTGCAATTCAAAAGGATCATCTCCCCTCAACTGACCATCTCGTACACCTTTCCCTGCCGTGATTTTTTTCATAAGTAGGAAAGCCAACCATTTAGCTGGTGGAGGGGGACACACTTAATTAACAAAATATGGATAATACAGACACAACACAACTCATGCCACAAGCCAGGAGAGCACAACTGCAGCCAGACTTTTATTGAAGTACCTATTAGTAGGTACTAGACCTATTTTTACAAATTATTACTGCACAGCTCGGCATTTTGGTTTTTTACGCCTCAATAGTACACTGTACGCAGTTGCAAAGCGACTGAATGAAGCGTACAGCCGCCGTTCGAACATAAGCCCAATTTAGCAATGTCGTGTCGAGGCGCCACGTGCCACGCCTCCAAGGCATATCCCTCGATATCCGTGATTAGTACCCACCTGTATAAATAAATAAATAAATAATTATTTATTTCAGAATTGTCTTGCGATTACATCCATATTTGTTAGTAAAATTGCGAGCTTACAAACTAGTGTTAGTAATAATTACATAAAACTCCAGGTGGACTCCCCAATGCTGGTGAGAAATCACTACACGACTGCGTGCAGCCGTATCCAGCGAGCCAGCATCGGAGAGTCCCACCGGTCCGCCAGCGCGCGCAGGATGGTGTTGGGACTGTCGCGCGTGCGGCGCAGGATAGAAGCGCACCGCTTGCGCATGATGGCCGCAGCCGTCTGTGTCAGCCATAGATATAATAAAGAAGGAGTTATGGCGTGGAGTTCAAAATGTATAGAAAACCGATGAAGCTACAATTGCCCCTCCATAACGCTAATATTGCACACACAGTTCTGTCAAAACAATACTACGAACAAGTGCACACACGCGCCATCGATAACTCAGTCATTTAAATATAAACCTTATTATTTAAACCACAGCGTACTTTTTCCGTATAATTACTCACACTAAAACAATTATCATTGTGTGTTGTCGGGACTCGGGGGCGGATACGACATAGTGCTTGACTAAATCGAAGAGTTATCGATAAATATATCGATAAACCCGCCTTTGTACTTTTTATAAGTGTGAAAAGTTTAAATAAATAAATAAATTTACTTTAAAGGTTTTGGAAATAAAGTAAACAAAAACGATATGAAACCAACAAAACATTATTTAATTAATTAATAAAAATATTTTAAAAACAATTACAAATCAAATGACACGTAGTTATATATGATTATGATGCCATAAAATGTTCAAAAAAGAGACTCTCGTTTTTGTAGAGAACCAGTTAGCTGACCTTCCTATGGCATCAATCCATTGATTTTTTACTTGCTTCTTTTGGGAAACTGAAACGGTACAATTACAATTTGTTAGTGACTTATGGAATTATATAGGTATACGAAGCTAATCATAAACTTGTAAGTTTGCAGGCTCTTAAAAAACCCGTATTTTTAAGAAATTAAATTCTTCTTTCTTTAGTAACTAGGGGTTTATGTGAAAATAACACACACGCATGCATGAGGAATAAATAGCATGAATGTTGACCCATTGCCAAATCTTTAAAAGTAATTTTCATATTATAATTGTTTATTTTAGAGCATGCATGACGTCACAATATGGCTTCAAACCCTCTTTAGAAATTCTGCGGCATAATACATAATTATGACTATATGATGCTGATTATTATAATGCATCCGAAGCTAATGGTGCATTTATGAAGACTTCAGTAAAATACCATAACCATAACAAATGACGAAGTAACTTGAGGCTAAGGCATTACATCTCATAATTCAAACCCAAGGACATTCCATAGATTACTAAACTAAACATTATTGAACTTACTTCACGATCTTTGGTTACGCATTTGTCTATTACGCTGTAAAATAATAAAAATGGGTAAAAATGCATAGAACCACATCGGCCTTCCAACCGGATTACAAGAGTTAACAAATTGAAGAAAAATCAATTAAATGAAATTGTAATATAACAATTCGCAGTCGACTTTCTTGTCGATAGACTTTGTCAGACCTCCACGAGCACATCACTAGCTCGCGCTCAAATACGGCGGACCAGAGCAGCGGACGCACCATGCGACATTATGGCATTGAGGTTTCGTTATGTCAGATTTACATTGCTTGTTCAGTCACTCAGTGACAGACTGAGGTGGTTGTAAAAGAGCAATGTATTTAATGCAAAAATAATACTGTCGGGATAATATAGGAAAACAAAAATAAAGTAGTACAACTCAGATATATTTTACGGCTTGTTGTTTTTCGTGATTTTTAAGACAAATATTGTAAAATACTTGTATTTAGCTGTGGTAACTGATGCCATGACTTCTAAAAATTTTGTTTTGGCTTCTATTTTTGCACGAACCCACTTAACAAGACGGCATAATCGTTTTTTTTACGATCGCGGTTGACAACACACTAACTCGCGGTGACGGCCATTTTTTCAATAGCTGAGCGATAAGCTCAGGTCCTCGTGGTCGGCGACACGCCCCCTTGCCACTTCTCCTGTTTTTAATATTTCTGTGGTGTCAGCCGCCGCGAACATAGCGGAAGCGCTGCAGTGGCGCGGCAGTCCCATCAACACCCGGAACGCGTTATTGTATTGAACGCGCAGATCGCTGTATGTCCGCTGTCCGCGGAAATTTGGGTTATAAACCGTGAAATGTTTTTAAGTTTTCATTGGCGAGTCCTAGAATTTTAACACTGTCTGCGGTGTAGAATATTGGAGTTTTAAGTCAGCGCCATCTCTTGACTGATAGTGGAACTAATTTATATTTTTGTTAATGATTTCTGAAAAAGTATGCTATTTAGAAACATCGTTTTATTTTTCCTGTAATCTTTACATAAACTTCTATCACAGAATAATTTCAGATCTTTCTCTATGAACACTTCGGGTATAAGGGGTGGGGAACGGTTTCTTTTTTTTTTTATTCGAAAATTTAACTCTTTTTTTTTTGGGAATGTGTAAATTGCGCTCTTTCATTATGATACCCTACATGCACTAGTAGCCCCACTTTGAATTTTAAGACCCCCGTTCAGACCTTGCTGCAATTTTTTTTTGTTTTAATGTTTCTTATTTTGAAAATACACTCGAGAGCAATGAATCCGGGTCACTTAAAGAATGTTAAAAATCTCGGAAACTAAAAATGATAAGTTAATGCAATAAATTGTATTTAAAAGACAATGTAATACTCCTTAAATGAAAGTAAAAAAAATATGAGTCACCATACATTTTATTAACACAAAATTACATAAAGAAAAAAACTGCTGATCTCTCCTTAAAACAAAAATAGGAAACATGAAATTTTTGAACTTTATTACGATTTTCTTGAATTTTAATACTTCGTATTGCCTCCTCGTGCTTCCATTACTGCGTTTACGCGGTTTGACATGCTGTACACCAAGTTCCTTATACGATTTTGGGGAATATTCTCCCATTCCTCTGTGAGAGCAATTTTGAGCTCACGAAGCGTGATTGGGGGAGGGTTTCGTTGTTTTACGCATCTGCCTAGCTCGTCCCAAGCATGCTCGATCGGGTTGATATCCGGGCTGCGCGCTGGCCACTCCATACGAGTAATGTTCATCTCTTGAAGGTAGTCATTCACAATCCTACCTGTATGAGGTCGGGCATTGTCATGCATAAATATAGCATCCTCACCTAAATTGACCATAAATGGACCAACGTGATCATTGAGGATTTCTTCCACATATCTTTCGCTAGTTAAAGAGCCGTTTTCTATGATCACCAGCTCTGTGCGACTTTCAGAAGAAATTCCGGCCCACACAAGTACAGACCCACCACCGTAGGCTACTTTTTCTTCGATGCATGCTTGCTTGAATCTTTCCCCTGGTCTTCGATACACTCTGTGTCTTCCATCGTGCTTGTAGAGCATACATTTTGATTCGTCGGAGAACATAACTTTTGACCAATCTTCAATACTCCAATTTACGTGGCTCTGGGCATATCTTAGTCTTGAAATACGATGCCCACGCTCCAGTTTAGGGCCGTTTGCAGGTCTAAGGGGTTTTAAGTTAGATTCAGCAAGCCGACGTCTTACTGTCCATGCACTTGGGTTACTTCCTCCGAGGCGTCGAAACTGATTTGTGAGTTCAGTTCCTGTAAGAAAGCGATTTCGAAGCATGGTGTTCACCAAGTATCGGTCTTCTCATGCTGTGGTACACCTGGTTCTGCCCGTTCCTGGTCTGCGTAGGTTAGAACCAGTTTCTTCGTAACGTCGGAGAACTCTTTGTACTGTTGACAGCGACACACCGACAGTCCTGGCTGTATCGCGCTGACTCCGGCCGGTTTCCAGCATTGTAAGTATTCTGGTGCATTCTTCAGGCGTAAGCGACATAATTTCAGCTTGAATAATGAATATAGAGCACTATCAACATGGTTTATGTACCCACATAAATGACAGATTACAAACAAAAGCAAAACCAAATGCTGTAATTTCGTAGTTCCATCTTCGAAAGTGGCCCTTTTTCAAATTTGATTTTTTTATGATATAACTTTACAATAACTAAGAAGTTTTAATACCTTCATTTAAGGAGTATTACATTGTCTATTAAATACAATTTATTGCATTAACCTAGCATTTTTAGTTTCCGAGATTTTTAGGATTCTTTAAGTGACCCGGATTCATTGCTCTCGAGTGTAGTTGGTCATCTAAAACTATTCCAAATTTCAAGTTGATAGCATTAGTACTTCTTGAGATATCCAGCTGTGACAGAGAGACGGACAGACAGACTGAGTCGCACCATATGGGTTCCTTTTTACCATATTGATACGGAACCCTAAAAAGATGGTTAGACTAAGATAATTGAAACGCAAAACTCGTCTGTAAAGGTTATCTGTTTATATTGACGTTACTTTTAAAACGTTTGTTCTTATTCAGAGGTCAGTTACCCGATAGGAGATGTGATTTTATTTTATTGCGGCAATAATTACCATTTTTATAACATTTGATTGTTTTAATTACGTTAATCAGGTCGTGGCCTCACTGTACGCGAGGCGGGAGGGTAACGGTAAGTACCTACCTATGCGGGCCGCCGCCCGATTGTGTTAGGTGGGTACTGGGTAATAGTGTAAGTACCTACTACCTACTTAGTGGTGAGTAAGTATAGTACAGTAATGAAGGGTTCATCATTCGGTTATAGCATAAAATCCTCGTACGGTTCGATTAAATTCGACGAGATTCTGGAGTAGGTAGTTATCTGTAGAATGTGTGCACTGTTCTAGGGCGTAAGTAAGTAGGTATTCTTTTGACCGTAAGAGCTCACATACACGAGCGGTACGATTCCAACGACAGAGGCAACTGCAGCCGTCGACAGTCGACACTAGTAGATGTCAGCAGAGTAATAATATGTTCTGTGACGTCAGCCATAGACGCGTCGGGCGGCTGCCGTGGGCGTGGTCGCGTCGGCAGCTGCCTTCGACAACATGTCGCTCGTGTATTTGATTTATTTCTTGAACAAGGATTCCGCGACTCTGAAATCACGCGCCCCATTACCGCTTTTTACACGAAAATGTGGTAATGCGGTGATGGGGCGCGTGATTTCAGAGACGACAAGCTATTTAAAACGTTCCTTCATATTGATGATAGCAACTTTTGCTAGCCTGAACTGGGAATCGAACCGATTGGTACAAATGGCAAAAACATCGTGTAATTTTATGGCATAAATCAACAGGCTCAATCAATGATGGTAGGTACCTATTATTTTCAGTCAAATGGAAAATTGAACTAACCTACCCCAAAAAAGTACATAAAAATATCTAGATTAATTGCTTTAAACTATATTTACTAAACTAGCAACAATGTTTTTAGGACACTCGATTACGTCAACGTTTTACATTAGAGTTATTTATTATTCGATATTACTATAATAACAACACGCCCTGTATCTTGTGTTTATTTTTAAAAAGTTCCATGGACATAGAAATTCGTCTGGAGTGACTATTCACTACAAACGCATTTCTAGAAAACGATCTTTTGACGCCTGGCAAAAATCGGAAAATTCAAATTCAAATCATTTACTCCATCTTGTTTTAGGGTTCCGTACCTCAAAGGGAAAAAACGGGACCCCTGTAGGTCACTTCGTTGCCCGTCTGTCTGCCTTAAGTATGTGTCTATGTGTAATATGTGAGCACCATGTCATTTAACTACGAGTATCAGGAACCTATCTGTTGTTGCTGCATTTTAAATTATTTTTACCTATTCATCATCAGCCTATAACGTTCCCACTGCAGGGACACGGCCTGCTCTCAATGAGAGGGAGTGGGCTATAATCGACCACGCGTGCCCAGTGCGGATTGGTAGATGTGGTCTTCGAATTTTTGGTTCTAGGACATGCCGCTGCCGGTTTCCTCACGATGTTTTCCTTCACCGTTTTGAGAGCAGTGGTGATGAAATAAATTACACAAAGTAATGCGCCTGTCTGGGTTCGAACCCACGACTTACTGTTCGTAAGTCAGGGCCGCCACCACTGGGCCACCGCTGCTCAACCGCTGCTTTACCTATTGTGGTATAGTAATTTTATTCTAGGTGCATCGTCTTCACATACCTAATTATATCATAACTAACCTATACAAAATATTGTCAAACATTTTAAAAGAATAACGGTGGAGTTTCTTGCCTATTCTTCTCCATGCGAAAACTACGTTTTGGAAGGGGCGACTAGAAACAATTATTTTTTTGTAAATGTTGACGTTCAAAAGTGCGTTATATGGGCCTATTTGAAATAAATGGTTTGACTTTGACTTTGTCTGTCAAGACCCTTTTTCTCACGAAAGCTAAGAGGTATCAAGTTCAAAGTTTTAACAACTAAGTACCTACCTACCTATGTCTACGGTCGTCCGTGGAGCTCTAAAAAAATCAAGCTTCTAAATCAACGCAATAAAAAATACGGCCATTTATTCGATATATTTTGATTCTCGCAAATAAATCAAAACCTACCAGCACGTCAACCTACCCGAAACTGTCAAAATTTCCCAATCAACTTTGAACCCTTATACTTCAGTGATAAAGTTGAAAATCTACTAAAGAAATTTGACAGATTGTAGTAGGTTGATGTGCTGGCGTCTGTACCTACTTCTCGAATCAGGAAATTTCGCACAAGAAAAGCAAAAAGTCCGAAAATCGTTAATTTGTAATTTTATCACATATGTTTTTTTGCGATTTCTAACTTTTATTTGCAGTAGGAGAATTGACCGTGACGTCATATCGATGTATGGGAGAACATTTTTTTCAACTACAAAGCATGAGTTAAATATCGTTTTTAGATCTCTGCCTCGGACCTGCTACCAACCTAGGAGTCTAGCTAATCTTTTCACCACAGCAATAAGGTCTAGTCCAAAAGCTCGAGCCTTCACAAAGACAAAGAAACATTGTCTTCTTTAATATTTTAGGTATTCCACAATTATTTCTGTCCGCTCCCCGCTCGCATACGCACCGCGTTACATAAAGCTCATTGACGCAAACCTCCACTATTGTTGCATGACAAGCTAAAATAAAACTCGTAATGGAAAATAACTATAAGTAATATTTATTTATGTTTATATATCAGCAGCAATGATCCGATATAATAATATCAGGGACGACCTCTACAGAATTATTGATAACGATGTGAAAAGCCATGAATTTAATTCCTAGAAAATGGCAAAATGTGTGTAGTGCGGCGCACATCGGCGGACGGCACTGCAGAGGGTTATACCGGATGACTATTTTTACCGGCTCGAGAATAATGGTGTGTTGTGTAAATGGAACAGAAGCCATGCCCGAGAATATTAGCTTATTAGGTACCAATGAGATACAAAAGTTCCAAATAGCCTTAGAAAATCATGAAAACTATCCATCCTACGACCCGTGCGTAAAACTAACAATAGCCAAAATACTAGATGGTAAACGGCGTAGGCTGGGCGTAGGCGATCACGCATGAATGCAAGTTGTACGTGCGAGCGAGACGCACGCTCATTTCTTTCGCTAGGTAGGTACTATGCGGCCGCTCGCATGGTACAGTCGCGTTTAAAACTTCTCAAAATTTAAGCATACATGCGGGAGCGAGAACGTTGACAATAGGTCGTTCGGTCGCGCCGTTACTAAGCAACGACGGCGCGACTATTTTAGCGTTCTGCGCACACACACGTACAGATAAACTAGATATGTAGGTACGTCAGCTACGGGTTCACATACGAGAGCCGATCAGCGGTACTCGCGCGCGACGCGACCCACGCGACCGACCGACGCGACGACGACGCCGACGCCGACAGTACAGTAGGTGTATTCGCACGCACCCGCATACTGAATGTTAGCTGTACCTTTAAGGTCTGCTTTGGAAAAATGTAAACAAACCTATTTGTGTAGAATTCTTACACAATCACTCATTAAATGGAATTAGTTTAAATCGCACCACATTGCTTGGTATACTACGTTTGAATATTCGTAAATGTTTAGGTACGATAATATCACCGGACGATGCACATGCGGAAACTATTTTTAAGCTCTGTGGCGGAAACAAACACCGCGACGTCACTCCGCTGTGACTAATCGCAGGTGAATGTAGCGCGGAACGCAGGCAGGTGGGGATGCACGAGCGGCTTCTGCGCCTGCGAAAGGATATCAAAGAGGCCGACAGCAAGTATCTACCTATCAGCCGCAGAGGAAAGCTACGAATTCATTAATAAATTCCGCGCATTTAGTAGGGTGCGTATGATTTGAATTTCGATTTTTTTTATCGAACTATTGTTCTATTTTTATTATTCTAGTTTGAAAAGTTTAGGTACCTACTACAAATGTATTTATCGATAGATCAATTTCAATCTAAGTTATTGAAAAAAATAAAAAATATATGCCATAGTTCCGTTCACCTATTTTATAAACTGACCCTATTTTTTTTGAGACGGTAAAAATAAATGTCATCCGGTATAAGTATTTTTATTTATATTAATACTTATCCTTTCGACAAACAATATATTTCAATGCTCTGAGAAGGACCATCCAGAAGGATCGAGGAGCGCCGCAACAGATTTTTCTTCAACCATTGAAATATGAACTTTATTTCAAGTACAGACGCTAGCACATCAACCAATACAATCTGTCAAATTTCTTAAATAAATTTTCAAATTTATCACTAAAGCATAAGGTTCAAAGTTAATTGGGAAAATTTGACAGTTTCGGGTAGGTTGACCTGCGGGGGTCTGTACATAAATATTAATATTCAATGATACATTTAAAGACTGCTATGCCGACCCCCAGTAGGTACTAGTCCTTAATTTAAATACACAATAATAATAGGGTACTGATGACCAGCATTGTCCGCCTCACAAGTTGTGACATGCGAGAGCCGTACGTGTGTACCGAACTATTGTTTACAATCCGATATCACTTGCGTCTTGTAAACACGCATTGGGTAAAGGGAAACAACAATCCGTTGATTATTGATTGTGAGACAATAAATCAGATGTTAGGTCAATAGACTGCCTACTTATCACGGCTTGTCAAACAAATGGCTTCACTACAATAATATTTGCCAAAGAGCGATTCTTCTAGCAAAGAGAGCTTCAATCGGATAGATGTCATTCGTAGATTTTGGGACTATATTCTAGTACACAGGTTTAAAATAAAAACGACTCAGTGTATAAGTTCTTAATATAATTTATTGCAGACACAAACTGTTCAGTCCAGTGACCCCGCCGAACTGAATTTGGTGTACCACCCACATTTTACGATCAATTACAAAATTACCTAACATTATGTACAAGTAAACTAAGAACTTATTCGAATAAAATAAATAACCAATTTCTTCTAATAACTGAGTTACGAGCAAGATTACAGCTATTTACGTCGTTTTTACACACACTATGCACGGTATGCTACTCTCTTGCACACTTTTCCAGCGCTGAAATACAGAATTGCAAAATTCAACCTTATTCGTAAGGCGTTTAGAGTGAACTAGGAATATAAGCTATAGTATCAATTTATAAGTATGGCTTCAACGTGAGATTCCATTTCACTCTCAACTTGGATTGATTATGTAAGATCATTATGATCAAATCTTTTCACCGGTATTCAAAACTAGTTATCAAATTGATTATATTTACTATAGGCACAGTTCATTGAATTGGGATTGTAGAAAGGCTATTGACTTATGAGCGTTTATCCTAAAAATTGGCAACGTCGCAAATAGCTGTCAAATATTTAGTTCGCTAGTTAGCCACATTTCTTATTTCCATTCAGTTATATTGGCAAATTAATCAAAACAGCGAAATATTTGTGTTCGTAATGCAAAAAAGTCGAATACCAGGCATGTTGGGTTAGCGCAAGTCAGCACATTCAGAACGAAAACCGTTTTTTTTTAATGATAATGTATGGCAGTTAAACATTTCCACAAAATTTTCATCTGTAGTGAACTAGACAACTCAAATGGGTTGTGTTAAATTAAAGCTATAGCATTTTCTATCGACAAAACTGTGGGATGATTGCGAGCCGACCAACTTGCGCTAAACGATTTAAATACAACATAAACAAAAAATAAAAAACATCAATTTGTTTTACATTGTGTTTATAAAATACGAGATCATTGTTTTATGTGTAAAATATATACCATACATCGTTTTTAACTCGGAGCTTTGTTAGACTCGACGACTTAATTAATACGTCGCACTCCGTATATCTTATCAAATATTTTTCAACTCTACCATAACTAAAGATATCGTCGTCTCGCTCTGTTGAATATGAAATGACGACAGATAATCTTAACAAACTCAATGAATCAACGTTATCAAGCACGTGTGTGCAAGCATGCATACATACTAGTACGCACACAATGCGCAGTCATAAAAATGTGCAAAAATACAGAAGTATGTGAGTAAGTACGTTTAAAACTTTCAGAGAAAGACATGCTTATTGCAGCACCAATTTGACTCCCAACATCACTGACTGGTCAACTTCTAATAACGAGCTTCGTTATGGCAATTGGTAAAACCCGAAATATCTGCTTGAGGGTAAAACCGTATTCATATTATAAAAAAGTTGCATTAAGATTTAAAAAAAACTAGGATCGGTAAGTTCCTCAATAAAAGCTCTTCGAAATAATTAAGTCGTCGAGTCTCACTCTTTATTACCGCTCAGAGACTTTTATGAACACAGCTGGTGTGATTCACGACAGAATTTATATCAACATATAGAAAAATATACTACACTACATTTGCAAACCAATTGTTATATAACATTACGAAAAGACAAAATTATCAGAGGTTTTGACCTCATTAATTTTGACTTTTCCAACGTAATGCGCACAGACCATGTATAATTATTATCGTCAAAGAGGACTCTTTTGATAAAAAAAAAAATATATTTATAACTGATATTAATCATATTATTGCTTAGCATCTTTAGAAACAATGTTAATTACACACGATCGTCGCAGGTGACTTTCACATTTTTCCTCATCAAATGATAAATAACAATAAGTTAACAACAAATGCGATTGCACTACTCGTCTAAATATTTTAGGAAAATACCAAACAAACATAATAATATAGAAATAATATTTGTGAAACGAAAAGATCATTAAAATAAAGTTCACCAATAAAATGTGACAAACGCGTAAGAAACGCAAAATTTTGGTAACAAGTGTCTTCTAAATACCGACTGTTTTCAATTGGATACTGTCTCAAATTTCATCATTAGAGAATTCATTACTCCTGAGAAATCCTGTGTTCTCAAAACACTTTCCAATTGAAACCAGCTCATGATGTTTAGCAATCGCAGTTCGAGTAAAGCCCTTTGTACACGGCACGGTTTCTTTACTGTACGGCGGAGAAACCGCATCATAGAAAAAACGTGTCTGTCAACAAGCTTCCATAGTGATCCATACAACACTGAAGACCGCGTGTCTACACACGGCGAATAAACCGTAATTTTTCACGGCAAGAAAAACGTGTGTGTACAAAGGGTCTAAGACAAAGAAACAGAGCTCTGCATTTAAATCTCTTTCGCTCCGCGAATTGAGATAGTATAAACCACGAGCAGTGCTTAGAGCACACACAGTATCACCTCACACCTTACGTAAAAAAAAACGGAATAATACGTAGTAACAATACAAAAGTGTAATAATAATAAATTAAATGTAATTAAAGTGATATTTACATAAAGTAATTTAAATAACGTAAGTGTTAAAATACTTTTACAATGAGTTATTAGTAAGTCCCTGGGGGATGTCAATTTGACTAAACTTTATAGTTACACGTTATAGCTCGCGACTGATGGGTGTGGCTACGCTGCATCATCTATCTATTCATTCCTAAATTCCTAATTAAAAAAATATAACAGGAATCTATTTTGGCTATGCTATTCTTTTATTCTCATAAGTCAAATAAACAATCAATGAAAATCTTGCATACATTATAGCCGTAGTTTAATTGAGACAATAATAAATCTTTACAAAAATGATATGTTGCCCTGACCACCTGCGCAAGCCACAACCTCAGGCTGAGCTTATAAAATGGAAGCATAGTGAAATTATTATAATATAAGTAGAAAATAATATAAAGTGTAGCGGGGTACCTATACCGAAATGCCCTTTTTAATTTGACTATTTTATATTTTATTATGACGCACCACAGATTATACACAGCGCACTAAACGTATTTCACAACCAGAGCCCTGCGGCACAGGGAGAAAGCTACGACACATGACATTAGTCATCAGTTAAATTATACATCTCTAGGTCCGTGTTACTGTTACAAGCAGTCATTTCCTCAAAAGTGGAAATTGCAAGAAGATTCTCTCTGTTCAATCTATAAGGCACAAAAACAAACTCGTCGCATTTTCACTTTTATCATTTCGTAGTTTTCTGCAATTAAAGCTTGTTTCGACATTAATTAACAAATCTACGAACAAATCTTGTATAATACACGAATGACGTTCTCGCATACAACGTGTGGTGCGCCATACTGCTGACCTCGAAATGCTCTTCACCACACAACAACTCCGCCCCAAAATTTACACGCTTGGTCCTGTATTTACAATAATTATAATAAATTCAAATTTAACTAGATATTTACATGGCGCCCGGCGCGCGGCGTTGCTGCGAACTTTTGTATTAAAATCCTAGTATCCAGAAAATAACGTTATAACACTGAGAAGTGGTTCGGTGTTGGAATAAAAAAGTAAGTTAACAACCGCTCGACGGGCGCGCCCGCTCGCCTGCGGGCCTACGCCTCGGTGGCGACGGGCTCGCGCGCGTGGTGGATCTTGACGTGCTTGTTGTGGTTGGACTTGTTGCTGGACGTCTTGCCGCAGATGTTGCAGGCGAAGGGCCGCGCCCCGCTGTGCACCTTCATGTGCTCCGACAGGTAGTAGCTGCGGTGGAACGACTTGCCGCACTCGGCCACCTTGCACACGTACTTCTTGGCCATCTCGTGCTCGCGCACGTGGCGCTGGCAGTTGTACTTGCGGATGAACTGGCAGCCGCAGTAGTTGCAGGTGTAGGGCCGCACGGACTTGTGCGCGTTCATGTGCGAGATGTACTCGGTCTGGCGGATGAAGGCGCCCTTGCACAGGCTGCACTTGTAGGGCTTGGCCGAGCGCGACGCGTGCGTCCAGCGGTGCAGCTTGAGGTTCCACTTGGTGGTGAAGGACTTGTTGCAGATGATGCACATGTAGGGCCGCTGCCCGCTGTGCGTCTGCAGGTGCGTGCGCAGGTTGGAGCGCAGGTACACCTGTAACACGTGGCCCATTGTTACTTAACTACTACAGGTTCTTAAGAAGGTAGAATTTATCGCAACAGTAATAAATGAATTGTGGTGAATTCATTCAAACAGGACTTGGCCTGCTTTAGAAAGTATTGGTATTTTATTCAAAAGCAAACAAGTCAACAAAAAATAGATATACCTAGTCTTGCCTTATATATTGTCACGAAAATTTTTATTTTATTTTATTGCATATAATATTTATTACTTTTATAGTGTGTTAGTTTAATACATAAATATAAAAGAATTTAAAATATAAAAAGCTTATTCGAAGTGGTCTCCATTGGCTGCAATACAGTCCTTTAAACGTTGAGGCCAGTTATCAATAGAAGCACACACTTTCCATCGGAAAATTCTTCACTGCCAATCGTATGGATTGTTTTAGGGACTCCAAATCATCATGGCGTTTAGAGCAAGCCGTACTCTCTAAAACTGACCATAAATCATAATCCAGCGGATTAAGATGCAGAGAAGAACCAAGACTGCGTGGACCGAGCTTTATGACCCGGCGCCGAGTCTTGTTGGAAGGACCATACTTGGTTATTGAATATGGTGTTGTTATGGGGCTTAACTACCTTCTCAAGAATGGTATCTTGATACACTTGTGCCAATGTTTTGATACCTTTTTCACAAAAATATGGCTGTCACTCCTTCATAGCTAACACCCCACCAAACCATCACTGAAGTCGGATAATGCCCACGTTGCACTCTGTCGACTAATTGGGAAGCTTCCTTAGAGCTGTGAGCATAAATACGGTCATTTTGTTTGTTAAAATGTTGCTCAATCGTAAAGATTTTCTCATCCGTAAACTAAAATTTTCTGTGACCTTCCTTTGCGTACCGCTACAGTAGTTGTTTCGATTTTACCACCCTATTCTTTTTTTAAATTATCAGTTAAAAAATGACCAGTGCGTCTCGTATAAGCTGCAAGTCCTAAGTCATCTTTTAAAATACGCGACATGGTTCTGGGTGCTATATTCATCTCCCGAGATAAAATCTTTTGCTTTCGGACAGGATTTCTTCGAATTCTTTCCCTTACTGCTTTGACCACCTTTTTCGTACGAACACTACGTGGACGGCCAGATCTTTTTCTGTCACAAACAGAGGAGGTCTCATTGTACCTATTAATAGCCCGGTACACAAACATTTGACTAATACCAAGCGTATGGAGAGTTTTAAAAATTGTATTTGGCTCCATACCAACTTTGTGTAATGCAATCACAGCGATTCGGTTATCTTTATCACCCCACTTCATTTTAATATCGCAAAATATTGTACAATGTATTGGCGCCAAAATTAGAAAACTCAATGAACAATCGTATAAAAATGACAGATTCCAAATTCGAATGTAATATCTTTCTTATTTTTAATTGTAACAGTATTTATGGCCAGACTAAGTATATACAGGGTGTTTGGCGCATGGACCGACACAATTTTTTCAGGGATTTGGGAGGTCATTAGCTAGGTTCTACCCATACACCCTTTGTCCCAAATGTCACGGTTGGTTACATATGATTATTTTTTTTAAATGAAAAAAAATCCCAAAATGTGTCCTTTAATTTGAAATAACTTTTTTGTTTGTGGGTGTAGTGGCACAAAACAAATTTTGTTGCATTCTCCAAAGTCCTTTAAATCTAAAAACATCTTTGTTTTATACAACTGGTTTCAAGAAAATTCCTTACAAGCTTCCAAAGTTAATTTTTGTATTTAATGAATGAAATTTTACAACTTCTAAATTAATTATAAAAAAAACTTAAAGCTATTTTGAACTTAGCTAGAACCTAGCTAATGACCTCCCAAATCCCTGAAAAAATTGTGTCGGTCCATGCGCCAAACACCCTGTATATTGTATATAGATATAATCAAAAAAAGAGAGACTCAAATTATGTTAAGTTGCTAAAAAGAAACATTTTGGGTAGTAAAGACGACACCCGTCGCAGAGCTCACTGACCTGCTTGCAGACGGGACACTGCACGTTCTCCTGCTTGCCCTGCGGGCGCTCGGCCAGGAAGTACTCGTTGTGCGCGCGCCGCACGTGGCGCGTGAGCGAGGCGGCGTGCACGAACTTGTCGCTGCAGTGCGCGCAGGCGCGCGGCCGCTCGGCGTGCGTCTCCTGGTGCCAGCGCAGCTTGGCGCGCGAGTGCAGCACCAGGCCGCACGCGCACACGAAGTCGCGCACCTTGGCGCGCTTGGCCAGGTGGTGCCGGTCCCTAGGATACGTTCGTGAGCTGATACTTTAGCTTCATTTGCTTCTAAATAAACTTATTTATTAAGATGACTGTGGCCGTCCGCTGCGTTAGGCAGACGTCCGTGACGGACGGTCCGCGAGTGGGTTTCCGGAACACAGCCTGCCTACGTGGCGCGGACCGTCCGTCGTGCAAGTTATAGAAGCTCCGTCCGCGCCGCGAGCGAACATCCTTATTATGTTTGCTTCAAAACCATCTTATTTATACTGTACCTTTATACGATTACACAATAATATTTACAAATCATCCCATTCGAAAATCACATTCTAAAAAATCAAAATACTAGGCATACTCACGGCATGATTAATTATAAATTAAATTGTAAAATCGTCCTAAAATTATACACTCTCTAAATTAAAATATACATACAAAAAGATCTGTATAAAATATAACACAATTATTTGTAAGCAAGTCAACAACAAATATTTTGACGTATTTAGTTTTTAAATAGTCACGTATTTTTTTAAACCTTTATGAATAAATCACATAAAAAGTTTGCGTACTTTCGAAGGAGTAAACATTTTGCAGAACGCGCGCATTTCGAGTTCGTGAACTCGCAGTCTGTTTGTTTGAACCGCGCTTTTTTCTGTAGAGTAAAAAAATATAATGCCATAAAAATAGTTTTCAGCAGACATTGTGTAAACATGATGACTGTATAGTACATACGGCTATACATTTCCAGTTTATGCTGACAGTATCATCTCAGCTGGACTGCGCGTAAGATATATCTGCGCGCAACTGGTGGCGTGCTTAATTCTACACTGTAATATTTAAAATATAATATTAAATCCAGATTAATGATTAATATTAATGAGTTAAAGAATTCTTGTACTTAATTTGACCTTAAAATAAACGACATGACGGCGTGGCATACGATTCGTTCCGATTTCAGCCGCACGCAAGCTTATCTTGCGAGCACTCCAAGCTACAGACCGTTCACTATAACATGACATATAACTTGTCCCTTGCGGTCATGTTGGGACCATTGCTTGTTAAGCTAAGTTCAATACTACTGACCGTTCACTTTTCAATAGCTTGTCCATTGCCGTCATGTTGGCACCATTGTCTGTCAAGCTTATTTTCAAGGAAGTGTATAGAGTACCGCTGGCGGCACTTTATACGTATCGGATAAACTGCCGCAATTTGCGGCATACTAGTGGCATTGCCTTGGCCCGGCTAAAGTGCCGTAAGCATTGCATTATCATTGTCACTGTCACTTGTTATTTTGTTTGATTGTTGAGGTTAGCTCGCCGCCCTTTGTATTGATTGATCGTATTTGTTTTAGATAATTTATAATTTTGATAATAAAAAAATAAAAATATATATAAATATATCAGAAGTCACACATTGACTGAATTTACGAATAATGAAGTAGCAAATTAAAATGGCTGAAAGATAAGATAGGTTAGATTAGAGCTGTGACCACACAACGGGTCAGTTTAGGCACAAGGGAATGTAATGTTTTGGAAATGTGGCGTTTTAAAGCGACCTGATCTCAACAATCAAACAAAATAACAAGTGACAATGACAATGAAAATCTGACGGCACTTTAGCCGGGCCGAGGCAGTGCCACTAGTATGCCGCTAACGGTACTTTATTCGATAGGGATAGAGTGCCGCTAACGGTACTCTATACCCTGCCTATTTTCAATACAAATATAGTACAAAATGGCGACTGACATAACAGTGCTACCATTCGCGTCACGGGACAAGTTATATTGAACGCACTGTACAAGTAGCTATATGAGCTGCCACTTGTGTAAGCCTTCCACAAATCATCACATAATATGATTGTATTACTTGCTGTCATTGATGACACAACATAACATAAAATTACGCCTGTAATCCTCGAAGGGTTAGGCAGAGGTGTACCTATAGTACACCCACATTTCGCCAGTTATGTTTAAGTCTCATGTAATAGGGGGCGAGCCCATTGCCATCAAATAGTTGAATCAGATATTATTGCCGAGCTGTTCATAGCAATATATTGTTGCCGACCTACCATTCCGTTCACATATGCACGTAAAGGTTTGATATCAATTTCGGCACGTGACTTCCAGAGACCAGCATTTTCTTCGATCAACTTGGCTTCACGTTTTGCTAAATCCCTCGCACTCTCCCCGCACTCAACGCTCTCTCGGTTGCTAAGCCTCACTGTGATGTGTTCGCGGATGAATGGAAGACGATCATGTCAGTATGTCGGGAGTTCTGTGAGATGAGTGTATGAATTTTTGTCGAATTGTGCCTTTAGCTAATATGCGATTTCATGTGAAAGTAAAAAATGAATCCAGGGTTCAAAGTCGCAGAGAACATAGCGCCCACCTGTGCTGCACCATGTTGGAGTACCGGCGGAAGGTGTCGTCGCACACCGTGCACTTCACGGGCGCGCGGCCCGTGTGCACGTTGTGGTGCTCCGACAGCTTCTGGCGCGTCACGAAGCGCTTCTCGCAAACCTCGCATCTGCAATAACAAGGGCATTTGGTTAGAAATGTGGGGGTTTTTTGTTAAAGCTTTGAAAGTGTTATTGTGGATGATCAGTCACTTATTCTTCCCATCATTGTGATATTTTTTTCTACTGGACCATATCTGGGTAACCACCTGCAATCCAGGATTTGAACTACGATAGAATCAACTGCGACTAGAATCAGTTTTATATTTTTTTGTAAATTTTGACGTTCAAAAGTGCCTTTTTTATGCCTAATTGAAATAAATTATTTGACTTTGACTTTGAACAAGGGTAACGACATAGCTATCTTGGTAGCTTCTTACTGGTCAGACAACTTTTGGGTAGTATTGCACGAAAAGAAGATAATACTTAATTATAATTACACAACAAATTAATATAGAAAGAGCACCAACCACACTTACTTATAATTCTTAATTCCTAGATGTGTCTTTATATGCAGGGACAGGTTGGCTCTTCTGAAGAAGCACTTGCCACACGTGAGGCACTCCAGGGGATGTATCTTCAGATGGGCGTGAAACTGCGCATCAGTTCCCTGGTCCACCTTACACGTCGGACACACGTAGTCCTTCCGTCTGCGCTTTACCTCCTGCTTGATCAGCCGGTCTACCTCGATCTTCGGCTTGGCCTCCTCAACTTGAATGCTCTCGTAGACTTGGAGAATCGTCGATGATATTGAGTCTTTTGAGTCTATTGGTGTTAGTAGGTTGTCTGAAATGGTGAAATGTAGATTAAGTCAACTTAATGGTTATAGAAAAAGTAAGCACAGAGATAACAACAGAAATAGTTAATTAAAGAAAAGAGAGATTTCTTTACGCTGATTGCTCAGTGGATTAGTACAAGCACAAGATTTGACCATGTCTTTTATTTTAGTTATCTAGTAAATGAAAATATTCGACTTTATGATGGCATTGATATGAGGATGCTGATATTGATTGTGTGGGGAATGACTTCAATGAAAAGTGAGTGAATGACAACGCGCAGACCGACAGGAGAAATGGAAGAGGAAAATATTTTACGCCAATCGCGACCCTAACAAGGGCTGGCAGAAGAAGATGACATTGACGCGAAAAGCATTGTATGAGCAGTTTGCTATGTAGCAAACTTGTTCGAAAAGGACATTGTCCACTCTGTATGGGAATTTTGCTTGGTATGAACCCGCACTTTAAGTATAAATATAATACAGGTTTCATAGCTAGTACCAGTAGGAAAGAGAATATTGTAATTAGATTGTATCGTGATGCTTCTAAGACTTGTTTTGCATACTTGTTTTTTTTTTTTAAATAAATCAATTTTTATTTATAAATTTTGATATTATTCTGTCTCATAAGTTAATATATGTTGTCTAGGAACTGGGAGATGGATATATATTATCTTGGTACCTTGCAGAGCTTAAAAACCAAATTATATTCAATACATGAGCCATATTGCTTGATTGAATTTCGTCCCTGACCATGGGCATACCCAGCATTTTTTTAGGGGTGGAGCAGAAGTAAATGAATTCGATAAATAGTAGGAGTTTTTCATCATCACTATGAATTTATGAGTTTAATGAAGACTGTCAATATGTCGAAGAAAAAAACAATTTCAGAACATATTAAATACACTATTCGTGGGCGCAAGTTGATACAAAAGTGTTGAATGAATAAGCGTCTAAAAACTAAACTTGATTTTTGATTAATTTTTTTTTTTTCGAGCATCGTGTCCACACGAAGCCGAAAAAGAACAAAGTCCTTTGCTTGTGAAAGGCGCTCGTGTCTATGATAGATACATTGATTTTTTTCATTAGTACGGGCACCAACAATACACTTTTGTATTATTATTGTAAGGGCTGGCAAAAGATGACATAGATAATAATTTTTCGAGCAACACAAATCAAACGAAACCAACTTGTATCAGGTTTTTCTTCCTTCTTGATGGCTCGCGCTGTCACAAGCCTGCTGTAGGACGTCTTGCTGGCCGAGCACGTGGGCAGCGCGTGCACCAGCGCCTTGTGCGCGCGCAGCTCCTTCAGCGACGTGCACGTGGCGCCGCACGCCGCGCACGTGTGGACGCGCGGCCGGCTGAACACTGGCGCCAGTTGTGGAGCCACTGGGAGCTGTAGCTCTTCTTCGCTGCAAGTCAGATATTTCACTTGTTAATAATAATATTATGGGCTTTCCCCGAGAGTTGTTTACGATGAGAAGTCTTCCTCATCGCCACGGCCGATTCAATAATACTATCCGAGAAAACTACAAAAACGGAAACCATTTTTTTATACATATTAGAAGAAGACTGATAAGTATTTAAAGCTTCCTCTCTGCTGCTAATTTGCTGTGCCTAACAGGGTACCTATTGAACTCATTAAATTGTAAGCTACCACCTAAGTACAAGTTTTGGAATGCAATAAATGATTGATTATTTAGACGCTCATGATGGTAAATGATCGTTGGTAATGTGAATGACGCTTGGTCAAAGGTTTTGAGCCAACTACCAATATGGTTCAATTGCACGCAGTGTCATCAAGTTTGTGCATTAAAATCTAAATCTACCTACTTTAATAACCATCAGATAAATAGCCTTTGGAGAAATAGCCTTTTGAAGTTGTTCATTCCGTACGACAAAATATCGAACAATTGACTAATGTTTAACTTAATAATTATTATGTTTTTCCTCATAGAAGTGAATAATTGTATTAATTTTGAGTGAAGTAAAGTATCTTAAACCGTAAGTTTTACTTTAGGCGACGGATTTGGGAAACAATATTATTCGTCGATCAATGTCGTACAATCACCAAAAATTAAATAAATATGTGGACAACCTTCAATCGAGAACAACTATCAACGATAAACACGTACCGTACAGTACTCGGTCGTCAATACAGCACATCGAGTTCAACAAAAACATTAGCATTGTAAAGGAAAACATGGTAACGAGACCAGCACCCCAATGCGAAGCACAATTTCATTAACAATTCGAGACTTGAAGGATATTGCTAAACCATTGTTTCATGTGTTTGAATAATTCGTCTGCTCAACAACGAAAATAACGCAATGAACAGTCAAAATGAAACCCATTGCGATCAATTGTCATTTTATGTATGTAATTGCGTAACCCCTCTGGACTTATGCTTAATATAAGTCTGAAATCGCAAACCCATCTTGAGCAAGCGTGGTGATCAATGCTTGTGCGTTCATATTACGAGAAGAGCTAATTGCCCTGCAGTAGGACAATAATAGGCTGGTCTAATTATTATTGTAGATCTTCGTTCCTGTCACCCATACATAAACGCTTGACAGACTCTTTCTAAAACTAGGTATTTACGGCCGGGTACTGTTAAAAGGGCTATATTACTAACATGGGCTCCCGCTTCTCGCTCGCGTCTACTTCTGACCCGTCCGACACCCAGCTCTCCCGGGCGATTAGATCGTAGGGCTCCGCGGGGGTCACCTCTGTGTACATCTGCGGAAATCACCACACAACTAAATAACACGTCATTTTGGCTCCCTCGACATTTACAATGGAATTTAAAAAAATCCTAACTACAAAATAAAATATATCAATAGAAAGCTGTTTTTTACATATATGATCCATCGTCAAGTTTATTTTTTTATTAATATTTCGTGCCACGACGATGTTTTCGTTTCATTATCGACTGTTCTGTTTTTAAATAATAATATTCATTTTAACAACTTACAGCAATAATTCATTCATTCATTCATATTATGTATGCATGAAAGAAAATGATTGATTTGATGTTGGTTGGTTCATAAAAAAAAGTAAAAAAATTAAAAATATTATTAGAAATATAAATCGAAACTTTTTGTGATGAGGGTATGAGATAAATAACATTTTGAATAAAAAAATAAGAACAAGACAAATCATGAAAGTCAAGTTCAAACTGGAGAAGTTTGAACTTAATAAAAGATGCATGTTAGATAAAGTGTGGTGCATTAACTTACCCCGCTCCAGGGCGACTCCATGTCTCCGTTGCTCTCCTGCTCGCTGAGCTCGCCGCGCGGCGGCATGCGCTCGTCGGCGCAGATGTTCATGGGCGCGTCACCCTCGCTGCGGCCCTCGCTCAGCACGTCCGCCTTGCTGTCTCGCTCGCACCCGTCCACCTCCACATCCACCTGCACTTCTCTAGCACCTAGCTCAGAATAATCTATCCCATTACTCTCGGCTATTTTGTAACTCTCGTGTATAAAGTTAGGCAGCACAAAGTCGTTGTCCTTCTGTGAAGGCTCACCCCAGAGGTACATACCGTCTTTAGCGCCCTCCTTGAACCCCGCCGCCTCGCGCTCGGCGTCGAACGCCTCCACGCGGTCGGGAGTAAAGTAATCTGCATAAATATTGTCGCCGAAATAGTTCTCGTTCATCATGGTGACAAACTGTTTGTTCTTAGACGCTGCTTCGAGGTCCAGTAACTCCCTGTCGTTGGACTCCTCGTTAAAATCCTCATTGGATAGATTACCGTAGCTAATAACATTAATAGGTCGCAATGTTTCTAGTGGAGTGAGCATGCGGTCCGTCGTCACTGGCTCGTTACTAAAACCTCCTTCATTGCTTGAGTTTATTTCCTCCTTCACCTGAATCATATCAATATTGGTAGAAAACTCAGGCTGATTCAAATCAGCAGGTGCTAGTGGTTCAATGTCCATAGACTGTTCTGATGTGTCAGCGTCAAAGTCATTATTGTCATCATTCTCCTTGATCTCCTCCACAGATATGGTTTGCAAGAGATTGGTCTTCTCCTTACAATCTGTCTTATCTGCTTGGTGCAGTTTATTCATGGTAAAATTTTCCGGCGACCTGCAAGTAGATGACGTCGGAATGGTGTCTCTTTGTTCAGTTGTCTTTGTAATGCTCACAGGAAACGCCTTGACATTCTTAATCTGCAAAACTTTTTTGTGCTTCTTCACAAAAATATTATTCAGTCTTAGTGTGTTGTGCCTGTAAGGCTTCTGTGAAAGCTGAATTTTCTTTTCTGGAAGTCCTAGGTTACTATGGCTAACTTGATTACTCTCAGGTTTGGGAGACATTGAGGTACGATCAATTGAATTGTCGCCATTTTCTGACAACTCACTACAAGGTGATATGGAAGGCTTCTCATTGCATATTAAATCTGGCACAGGACAGCTGTCTGAAAAGTCTGTGTCCAACTTATTGTCAGAACTTTTACTTGGATTACCAACATTCTTTATCACAGAAAATGTATGGGAGACCATGCTGTCAGCACTGGACATTGATGAAGGCTGAGTGTCATCAGATGACAGTGGGTTGTTATCTTCTAGATCAGGCAGGATCTTGTCAGGTGATTCTACACGTTCTACAGGATAGTCTGTCTCATTAGTCCCAGTAAGATCCATGACAGTGTTAACCATGTTCTTGTGATGTTGCACGGGAACTTCAACCTTAATGTTGCTCAGAATTTTTAAACCTTTAGTACTGCCTGGCATTTCATATTTTGGGTCCACTGTCTCAACAGATATCTCAGTATGGGCCACTGGACTGCTGGTGACTGGCAGTGGCACAGTGGTGCTTGGATCTTCACAAATATTTTCATGAGTGGGACCTATGAGTGGACCAACCTCAATAATAAGTGTTTTCGGATCAGTCATATTTTGTACAGATTTATTAATGTGTGCACTAGTCATGAGAGTACCAGACTCATTATAAATGGATGTGGGACATGCTTTGTTCATCATTTGTTGGGGTGTTGTATACATACATGAAGTATTTCCAAACTGATCTACAACCATAACATTTTGATACATTGAGCTAGTTTGAGGTAAGTTAGAGACATTGTCATGAGCACCAAGCACTGTGGGCATGGTAGTTATAAAGGGTTTACCATCTATGTTGTGCACCATTTCTCTGTAAATAATTTGGGAGTTTTGGGTAACAACAGTTGTTCCTGGAGTGAATGCACTAGAAGTCATTTGGTTTAGTTGGTTGCTAGCTAGAGGGGGTGAAGTTGTTTTGGTATCAATATGCATCTGTGGGTTTGGTACACTGCCTGTCATGATCATGTTGTTTTGCACATTCTTCTGCATGAAAGTAGGTGCAGATGGCACCATAACATGCATGGGCTTGACCCCTGGACCTATGTATTGCACACCACCCATATTGGTCTTAAGGAGTATGTTATTTGGTTTGGGGAGAACTTTAACAAGGTCATTCACTTTTCTAGGCACCCCTGGTAACAGTTTTACACCTGGCCCTGCCATAGGTGGCACATTGTAAGAAAACATATTGTTATCCATGGCATTGTACTCAGCACTCCGGGAATACTTAATCTCCCTGTCCTCTTGTTGCTCTGGATAGTAAACATACTGTGAATCATACTCTGGAACTGGAGGACACTGAAAGGTCTGCTGAAGTTTATCAGCTTTTAAATGAAATGGATTGTTTACATGTTGTCCTGAACCACTGACAGCAATGCCATGGTTCTCAAAGTTAACATCAAGCATTCTAATATCAGGTGTACCATTTCTAGATGTATTTGATACTGGTGTTGATTTGGAGGTTCTACTAGGTGTTCTACGCCAGTAGCGCTCATGTTCATTACTTCGTGATCCAGTCCACTTGGCACTATCATCAGTGGCAGGTGTCCGTGACCTGCTCCTGTATGACCGCTCAGAGTGTACCGGTGTGGAAGTCCTGCTGGCATAATTAGAGCCCTTGTTTGCTATATTACACAAAGCTTTTATAACCTGGTCTTTGGGATGGGTATCCAAGTGGGACTCCAGGGTTATCCCATTGTGCAAGAATAGTGTGCACACGGGGCACTGCACCTCGAGTTGGTCCATGTTGACGTCACGGGGTGTTCACTCGGTGACAAAAGCAGCGGCCGCAGCCAAACACCGCGACGTAGCGATCGTATCAATATAATGTCGTCACAGAACGCGCAGTCAGTCCGCAGAAGCAGGCCGCACAATGTCCGTGACGCGCATATCTACTATTCACACGTAAGGTTCTCGCTCGATCCACAACAATACATATCTTCGTTGCACGTCGTCTCCTTATCGATCTGTCAGACAAAATACTCTGTATAAATATACGACACAAGTCCACAACACCACATTCTACAAACTTGTTCAACGTGCAAACAGAGGACAAAAGAAAACAAAACCCCGAGATAAAGGCCATTGAGACATAAAAAAGTCGAGCATTATGTACAATGAAGAATGAGCTGGATAACGATTTTACACTAGAAACATACGAACAGGACTCACCTATTATATTTTTTGTCATGTATAATCCATGACATCGATTACTCTGAATAGATCCGTTAATTATTTACGACTAAGCTAAATCTAAAAATATTTCCAAATAGTCAGACATATTGCAGACGTCTTGTTCACGTTCACACACAAACTTTTATATTCCGATATACGAACCCGAACATCGATATGCGCTCGTGGCGATGTGCTATAATCGAATTTCTATAGGTTTTTCGTAAACTGAGGAAATAATGCTAATCATATATGCGTGAAACGGAATCGATTCATAGTCAAATCATATAGAGTACAAATAACTTCTTTAATTTGTTCTTTTGCCTATTAATTAAATCAATGATTAATTCATATTAAGTATAAGTATGTTACGTAAAATAACTGCATTAAGACGTAGTTAGTTAGAATAATATTATTTTAGATATGAAACAAAACGAACTCTTGTCATAAAATCGAAGATAGCTGAGCGCTGGAACGCGCTAAATAGGTCAATGACATTAGTGCTGTTCCATCAATTATTTGAAAAGTATTGAATAACGATGTAGTATTCGCTAATCGATACAGTGATATTAATAAAATTATTGATTTACAGGCAGGTTCTTGTCCTTTATTTTGATACAGCTATGAAAAAGGTGTATATAGGTCGCTAGGCTGCATTTAATAGTTTTGCAACGACTAAATCAAAATCAATCATTTTTTTTACAAAACGAAATTGCTAGCAATGTAGGCCTGAAAATAAAATCGATGTTGCCTTTTGACAATCTATTGACTTTTTCTTTTGTTCGTAGCACTTTGACATTTTTTTGACATAATGATACGACAGCCCGACCAAAGACTACAATAAACCGGACAAGCCCGACAGACTGTGAACTGTGACTGGGAAAAAATATTCTAATTAAAAAACCAGGAAAAGAGTAGCGCCACCAACAAAATTGGTTTTTTTACCATATAATAGGAAACAAGCAGTATAATTTAAAATGTCTTACAACTTTGAAGAGCTAACTTGTAACGGTACCTATTTATTACTAAAATGATCTAAATTGTGTTGTGTTTTGCTCATTGTTTTTAAAGAAACTTTTCCTAGAAATACCTGTACAATGACTACTCATTTAGAATAAAAAAACTATTTTTGACCAAAAATATCTACTAACAACAAATAACTTAAAAAAATATTTGAAACTAATTATAACCTATTCAATAATTATAATAAATTTTTAGAAGCCAAGGACTTGCTCCGACAGTGGAGAGAAAATAATGAGAGAAGGAGTGAAGATGTCATGGAGTTGTGGACAACAGTTTTCAGTGATGACTTGGCCAAACTTGGCAATGAAAGTAGGTACCAGTCTTTTTTTTTCATTCAGTTTAAATCTACATTTAACATTGGCCTACTAATGTGCTCAATAATCACAAATCACATAATTTTATATGATTAATTAGTTTTATTGAATAGAAAAAGGTGAAAAGAAAGGGGTGAATTTTTTGGCTCATCTCATTACCGACGCTCTAGCAGGGGCTCTTACATCCTTATTCCAATATAATTGGAATTTGTACAGCATGTTATGTTTCTTTATTTATAAAAGTCACAGCCTGCCACCACCTGTACCTGCCTGCCTGCTTGTGCTATGTTCCATAGATCTCTATCATCAATATATCTTATTAGTCACAACCTTTCTAGCCGTATCTTCTCCCATTAACAAGTTTTCCACAAATTAACAACACATTTATAACTTCTAGAGCATTTAGTGTTGGAGCAAGTAATTTTTGCGGCCCTGGACTGCCACACATATGGAGTGGCCACCATGTGCATCTACCTGCTGTCCAACGAGTTTCCAGGCAGCATGCGTGTCATGAGATACAAGGCCGCTTTGTTGGAGGCTGAGGAGAAGTAAGTTATTTGTTTTTATGTGTGAAAGAAAGGAATGAGAGAAAAAAGAGAGAAAGTTAATATTAATAAAAGTAGATTAGCGAAATCAGGATAGTGCAAAATTCCAATTTTCTTACGTTTTTTACAATTCGCAGGTCAGTATCAGGTTGTATGTTGATCTAAATAGGATTTGCGGCCGTATCAAATGTTTATTTATAGAATTATAATCATAAAAACCGGCCAAGTGCGTGTCGGACCACCCACAATGAAGGGTACCGTAGTTGGAATGAACTTATCGTAAGAACAAACTTAACTTTGTAATTGAAAAACATATTCTCCCATACGGAATATATGGGAGAACATGTTTTTGCAACCGCAAATTAAGTTGTGTTGTTGGTACCTACTTATGTTGGGAGTGTCACCCTTTTTTTTGGGTGGGAAATCATATCCCTTACGGACTATGTTAACACAACAAAAAAACTGATTCTTAAACTGATATTTGACCTATTGGCCCCAAAAAAAAAACCGGCCAAGTGCGTGTCGGACCACGCACAATGAAGGGTTCCGTAGTTGAGATGAATTTATCGCAAGAACAAACTTAACGTTGTAGTTGAAAAAACATGTTCTCCCATACATTCCGTATCGGAGAATATGTTTTTTCAACCGCAAAATGTAAGTTGGTCGAATATTACTCGTAAACTTGTAAAGCCCACTTAAGTGTGATAGTTTTCCTTTAAACTTCGTTATATATAAGTACTAATGCCGTGACATTTGAATTTCTAACTACAACCGTTTAGTTGGTAGAGGGGGGGACACATGACTAACGAAAATTGGTACTTTGAAGCTTGATAAGTCACGAACGGTTTACTTAATAAGTAAAAGTAATATGTAAAAGTTTATATAAAAAGGGGGAGGGAGGGGGGAATAATTATAGGGTATCAAAAAAATTGTTTGCATCACTGTCAACAGGAAAAGTGCCCAAAAGGCTGGCAACATTGCCATGTTGAATGGCAATGCTGATTCTTTGGCGAAAGAATAGGCCAGCCCTCTGGTCACGTGATGAGTCGACCAGCCGCTTGGCGATGTCTTGAAAAACTAAGTGGGACCCCATGGCCCTAGTGTTTCAACCAGCTAAAATTTTCCCAGTCAACTGTTCAGTGCTGCAAATAATTTGGTCAATTTTGTCCAAGAGGTGTGATTGCTTCCATATAAGGGAAGAGGATAAAAAATATATAAAATTTGGACCAAAAGAACAGTATCTAATCAGGGTGAATGCCGAATGTAAATTAATTTTGGAGAGTCTGTCCGAAATGTCGTTGAAGTTTATGATTTTTTCGTTGATGAAAGAAGGAAAGCTGTCTTCTAAAATTGGGGAACCTAGGAGCTGAAGCGAACTTTTTTCTAAAATTTTCGCATTTTGATGGGTTAACGACCAATTGAATGTAATCCTACTATACTGTTGACTATTTCATGAAATAAAGAAAGAAAGAATAATATTTATTTGGACACAGTTCGTGAAACACATAGTAACAAAATAATAAAAAGTGAAAATAATCACAAAGCAATAATATTGTGTGCCTCACGGCTGCGCCAAATTGGTTAATTTCAGCATTAATGCCAGACAAATGCTGTCTGATGCTTAATTAAATCATGACATTCGAATTTTAAGGAGTTGTATTGCTGATTCTAATGATTATAATTCTGTGAAGCCATATTTGTTACGGTCGCGAATCATATTTTAATCAACATACTACCTGACGCTAACCCACAATTAGCAAAAAACAAGAAAAAATTTTTTTTTTTTTTGTGTGGCAAGCTGGCTGCCACTGTGGCTTGCATGCTATTAATTGTGCTACAGTATATTAAATTTGATCGTAATAGGCTGGCATAGTTATAAAGACTGCATTCACAAAAAAAAGTTAGGTACTTTATTCTATCAATTCTGTGCTCTTGACTACTGTCTTGGTCAAGTCATTAAGTGGTTACTCACAGCTCCTCAGTATGGGGTCCTGGCTGTTTGCAGTTCAGGCACTGTGATTTGGGTTTTTGACTGTCCCTAAGTTTTGTCATCTCTCATTGTGATGTTTTGCTGCAGTTTTCAAATCTGGCTGTTTGTGTATGTGAGTTTAAATGTTTGTAAACGCACCCACGATACAGGAGAAAATCCTAGTGCGGAGCAACGTTTAAAATTAAAAAAAAAAATGAAAGAAACCTGGTATGACACTGATACAATAATATGAACATTTTTTTCAGATACGAAGAGGCTTTAGAAGTGTTGGACACTATAATAAAAGCTGATGAAACCAACTCGGCGGCGAGGAAGCGCCGCATCGCGATATTGAAGGCTCAAGGACTGGTATCTGAAGCCATCAAGGAACTTGTAGACTATCTTAAGAAGTAAGTATTTTTTTTATAGTGAACTCAATTCAATGATAAGCCAAATTTTTTCTGAAGATTACAAGAGTATAACTTAGAGTAGAAATTAGAGAATCGAAGGGATAGAAAGATAATATTAGGATAAGTATTATGAAAATCTGTAGATGTGAGTGGGTCCTATTAGTGCAACTGGTAGCATGCTGGCCGCCACTGCAGGCTCCATGCTATTAATTATGTTTGAACCTAACCTAAGAGGCTGGCATCATGGAACTAGTATGTACTACGTAAAACTGGAATGCTTACTGGTAAAATCCTGTCAAATTAAATTGAACTCTATTTGTAAGAATATATCGTTGTATTTTAGAATATCCAAATACACAGTACAAAACGGGCTCGAGAGAGAACAACTTAAGCTTGTGTCTCTTTCGAACGATTGCCATGTAAAATATTTAATTCCTTTAGTAGAATAAGATTGTAAGAAATGAAAATTAAAACGTAGTATTTGCTTAATAAACAAAACTTATGTGAGTACCGCGTATGAACTAAAACGAATTACTTACGCTTACAGGTTTACTTATTAAGAACAAGAATATTTCTCACAATAGCACCGTAGATAATTAGTAAATATTATACATTTATTACTAGCAATACCGGCAAATATGGTTGTTATAATAATAATAATAAAAGGTGCGTTTATAGGGCTTGGGAGCGACCGGACCAAGGTGTGGCTGACACGCGCCTTCCGGATGATGATGCCATGTGTTCTTTCTGGCGGAGTATCTGGTCGGCGCCTGTCAGCCACACCGAAGGTGATTGGACTCGGGAAGTCGAGCGAGCCTGCAATCTTATACCAGAAATGGGGGCTATTACCATCTGCCCCCAAGATGTAAGCTCGTGCAGTCCGTCCTTTGCCTAACTGGAAGTCTCCAGGGCCGGATGGGCTGCACAACTTCTGGATCAAATGGTTTAATGGTCGCACGCTCGCTTGGCGGCTCAGGGGCCCTATTATGAACTCTTATTTCCAGGTAGTTTACGGCGTAAACAGAACTGCCTTGCAATTTCGTATTATGAACTCGTCAAACAAGCCAGTCAGTGGTCACGTGACACCCTGTTCGGCTTCTGCCCGACTATTGGCTGGAAATACCATATTATGAACGTTCGTTTGACATTTCTTGACATATTATTAAAACTGATAATAAGTAACCTCACAATCCAGTCAATTTCCGCTACTTCATAGGAGTTTTTATTGAATGGTTTTGGATATTTTTGGCGAAATTATTCAGAGAAAATATCACGTGTGACGAATATGTACCGTTCGAGTTTCTGGAAACTCCGGAAAGTGGCACTTCTGATCAAAATACCAAAATAACGGTAAAATTGAAAAACTCCTACAATGTTTCAAACTAAACATAAGTTAGGCTCAGCCGAGGGCGATAACTCTCATCCATTGAACTATAATAATTTCAACAGCCTAATAAATGGTGCACCATGATAATTACAAAATATTACCATGATAGAAAGAAAAACAGAAAATACATTTATTTGGCACAGACTAAAAGGCACACAAGTAGAAAGAGAAAAAAAAATAAGATAAAAGGAAAGAATACAAAATAAAAAGTGTAAAACTGCGTTGCATGATACCAGCAGGAATGTGTGCCTCGCGGCTACGGTTATAGGTAAATATAACATGTTGAAAACTGGATATTTAGTAAAAACACTCAAAAACACCACACCACCATAACCATTCATTATCCATATTTTTGTTTATACTCTGAAACTAGTAGGTACTTACTCGCGAAGGGACATAATACATTCTGTGTAAAAAGTACTGGGAATTGTTCAATAAAACCATTAAGTAATTTATTCGTCAAAATTTATTTTGTCGGCTCCAAAGTAGGCCCTTTCCCTTGCAATACAGCTACGCCAGCGCTTGACCCAGTCCTCCATACATTTTTGGTAAGCTGATTGAGGTATGGTCTAAAACTCCTTCAGCGAATTTTCTTTTATAGCTTCAATCGACTCGAAACGTCTTCCTCGAAGAGGTAATTTTAGCCTCGGGAACAGGAAAAAGTCAGACGGAGCCATATCATGTGAATACGGCGCTTGGTCGATGACATTTGCTGAATTTTTGGCTAAGAACTCTTGCACAATGATGGCTTTGTGTGATGGTGCATCATCATGGTGCAAAATCTATGAATTGTCGTTCCACAAATCTGGGCCGTTTTCAGCGGATATTCTCTCGCAAACGCCTCATAATGCCTAAATAATACTCTATAATCACTGTTTATCCCTCTGGAAAAAAATCGTTGTGCACTACACCGCGGTAATCTAAGAAAACTATCAGCATAACTTTCGTGGTACTTTTTATAGAGAGTATTATACAAACAATACGATAGTATTATTTTATTAATTGCAACAATAAACATTGTCCAAGAATTAGGGATGGGTCTATAATTAATAAGCTGCTAAATTAACACTGCTAATTTTTTTTAGTGTCAACACCTGCTAAATAAGTTCTGGGATAGCTGTTAAATATAGCAGTCACAACTCACAACAAAGCAATAATGTCCTGCAGATTCAGTCACAGTTAGATTGATAAGTTTGAGCAAGTTGATTTAATTAACTGCTAAGTGCTAACTGCTGAATTCGGAATTGTTACATTTAACTAGTGTTAAATAAGACTAATCTTCGTTACGAAGGTTTACGCGGGTTTGTTTGTGGTAGATAGTGTTGTGAGTGAAAATTCCATTTGTTTGACTGTTTGTATATTGTGTATACGCCAACAGAAAAGTTGACAGTCCTAAGCCTGTGAAAAGTATGAAGGAAATGAGAATTAATTACGTTAACAATCTGTCTGTGATTAAATTTGACAGTTGCTAAAAATAACTGCTAATTTTAACTGTTAAATATTGTTAGCATTATCATTTAGCAGTGTTATTATTATTTAACGTTTAAGCCCATCTCTGCCAAGAATGAAGTTGTCAAATTCCCCGTTGAACATCAAGTGGAATACGTTCGGAAAAGTTATTGTTAGGAGAATCTCGCGTTACAATTTACAAACACGGAAAAATTAAATAAAAATTAATTGTATAGCACAATAAACATTGCGTTCATATTTTCACCTACTTTTAGTAACTATATTAAGATATATTTATTATTTTTATCATAAAATACGTGATCTAAATAAAACCGTAACTTATCGATAAATATTTATTTGTGTTTCTGAACGTTACGGCAGAGAATTTCAAGCCAGCCACAGACAAACTAGCCAGCGTGAAGTCGGTCAGAATTACCGATGTCATAATACGAAATATATCCAGCCAGTGAAATGAATTGCCTGGAACTTGCCTGGTTTTTTAAAAGTTCGTAATAGGCCCCCAGTACCAGACTGCATTGGAGTCTGGTTCGCTACCCCAGTTCTTAACGACAGGAGTTACCCACCTGCTCTATAAATCTGGTAGCAACGCGGAGCCCAAAAATTATAGACCGATCACTTGTTTACCCACGGCCTATAAAGTTCTTACATCTATTTTGAGAGCTAAAATTAACAAACAGACACCAACTCCATCATGTCTGCCTCTCAAAATGGATGTAAGAAAGGATCCTGCGGTACTAAGGAGCTACTCCTCATTGATATGGCCATTAGCCAACAGGTTCGTCGTTCCCGAAAGGATTGTCGACATGTTGGATAGATTATAAGAAGGCCTATGACTCGGTGCCACATACATGGCTCATGAGGGTGCTGGAGTTGTATAAAGTAGATGCAACTCTGCGCACCTTCCTGATGTCGTGTATGGGGCAATGGAGGACGGTCCTTCGCTATCCAGGATGTCGAAATATCCAGAGGAATAGCGAACCGATAAGGATCGAGCGAGGCATATTCCAGGGCGATAGTTTAAGTCCACTTTGGTTCTGCTTAGCCCTGAATCCTCTTAGCACACTGCTGGAGTATTCAGGCCTAGGCTATCGGCTGAGGAGAGGTGGTCAGGTTATATCTCACCTCCTCTACATGGATGACCTAAAACTCTTTGCTCCCAACAACTTGCAACTGATGGAGCTACTGAAAGTAACTGAAACTTTCAGTAGAGCCATCAGGATGGAATTTGGTGTGGACAAATGTGCGGTCATGCATGTAAAGCGAGGGGAGATTGTGGAATCCGTGGGAACCCAACTCTCGGATTCCATAAACCTTAGAGCCCTCTCCGCATCCGAAACCTATAAGTATTTGGGTGTGTCGGAAGCGTCAATGTTACTGACATGAAGCAATTGTTGAAGGAGCGCTTCTTTGGCCGCCTGAAGAAAGTACTTAATAGTCCTCTATCAGGCGGAAACAAGGTGCGCGCCTTCAACGGTTGGGTCATGCCGGTTTTGATGTACTCTTTCGGCGTACTCAAATGGACTCTGACCGAACTCGACGCCCTGGATAGAAGGGTCCGTACGCTGCTGACTGCATATCGAATGCATCACCCACGGTCATCGGTAATGAGACTGTATATCTCGCGAAAGTGTGGAGGTCGAGGCTTTTTAAACGCTAAGACCATCCACAATCGCGAGATATGCAGTCTCAGGGAATATTTCCTAGAAGCCGACGTGGGGATGCTTCGAGATCTGTACCCTAATTACGTAATGCAAAATCAATCCGAATCTGAATCGTTTCGAAACAGATTGCTAATCCATTGCTCCGTAAGTTCGAAAAAAAAAACTGCAGAGCAACGTAAATGACGCAATGAATGTTGTTGAACTGTCAAAATGAAACAGATTTGTCTTTATCGTTTACGAAAATATGTTGCGTAATTAGAAAGCTGGTCGCGATGGACAAGGGCCTTACCCCGCTCTCGTTGGCTAAAGAGAATTGGCGCAAGCCTGTAGTACTTGACACTAACGCAACTAATCGCAAGGAGGTATGGCAGAGTAAGGAGCTTCACGGACGCTACTTCGGGGTCCTACATGGACCCGATGTTGATTTATTAGCGTCCGTAGCCTGGCTGCGTTTTGGTGACCTCTTTGGGGAAACGGAAGGTTTTGTCTGTGCCATTATGGACGAAGTTATGATGACGAACAATTACCGGAGATTCATTGTGAAGGATGGCACGGTTGACATCTCGGATCCGACAGATCCGGGAGAATCAATCCGACACTCCTTATTATCTCCGGGTGTTCTCACCTAGCTAACGAAGAGTACTTGCATAGACACAACCTTGTAGCCAGGATTATCCATCAGCAACTTGCTCTGAAATACAGCCTTGTGGAATCGGAAGTACTACAGGTATATGCCCGAACCCAGTTCTCGAAAATGGAAATATCACATTGTACTGGGATCGGTCCATCATCACTGACAGGACTATTGTTGCCAATAAGCCTGTGGCCTGTAGCCTGTTCATGTGTGCCTGTGGTTGATCGAGGAGAGCGGCGCGCAATGATTATTGACATAACGGTCCCGCATGACGAGAACCTCGTGAAAGCTGAAAAAGATAAGCAGATTCAGTAACTTGACTTGACGAGGTTGTCGACATGTGGGATGTGGATACAGCAATCATTGTGCCGATAGTCGTGACAGCCAATGGCATAATAGCCAAGAGCCTCGACCAATATTCTTTGTTTTTCTTTATTTTTTTTATTTTAGGCTTAGTTGTTTCGGAGATAAGGGGGGCTGGTAAATCTGTTTTCTTAAATATCTTTAAAAGCATTTATTTAAAAATTATAAAAAAAAATGTATTTGAAATCCTCGCAACAAGCCCTTTTATTTAAGAGCTTTTATTCTGAAAGTGGGGAATATCGCAAATATTTCGCTGCTTTGATTAATTTGGCAATGGTGCCGATTCTGTTGTTCACAAACTAAACTAAATTTAAGTTCAGTGCATCTTTTTCTTTCTATTTCATGAAGAAAAGGACAGAAGATACATTTTAGTTTAGTCCTGTCAAATTAATCGGCGCCTGACGTAAATTGACGTAATTTTAGCGGGCAAGTATTTAATCATGACAAAACTTGTATGGATTAGTGTCAGGGACTGATTAATTTGACAGGACTAAACTAAAATGTATCTTCTGTCCTTTTCTTAATGAAATAGAAAGAAAAAGATGCACTGAACTTAAATTTACACCCGAGAGCAATGAATCCGGGTCACTTAAAGAATGTTAAAAATCTCGGAAACTAAAAATGATAGGTTAATGCAATAAATTGTATTTAATAGACAATGTAATACTCCTTAAATGAAAGTAAAAAAAATATGAGTCACCATACATTTTATTAACACAAAATTACATAAAGAAAAAAACTGCTGATCTCTCCTTAAAACAAAAATAGGAAACATGAAATTTTTGAACTTTATTACGATTTTCTTGAATTTTAATACTTCGTATTGCCTCCTCGTGCTTCCATTACTGCGTTTACGCGGTTTGGCATGCTGTACACCAAATTCCTTATACGATTTTGGGGAATATTCTCCCATTCCTCTGTGAGAGCAATTTTGAGCTCACGAAGCGTGATTGGGGGAGGGTTTCGTCGTTTTACGCATCTGCCTAGCTCGTCCCAAGCATGCTCGATCGGGTTGATATCCGGGCTGCGCGCTGGCCACTCCATACGAGTAATGTTCATCTCTTGAAGGTAGTCATTCACAATCCTACCTGTATGAGGTCGGGCATTGTCATGCATAAATATAGCATCCTCACCTAAATTGACCATAAATGGACCAACGTGATCATTGAGGATTTCTTCCACATATCTTTCGCTAGTTAAAGAGCCGTTTTCTATGATCACCAGCTCTGTGCGACTTTCAGAAGAAATTCCGGCCCACACAAGTACAGACCCACCACCGTAGGCTACTTTTTCTTCGATGCATGCTTGCTTGAATCTTTCCCCTGGTCTTCGATACACTCTGTGTCTTCCATCGTGCTTGTAGAGCATAAATTTTGATTCGTCGGAGAACATAACTTTTGACCAATCTTCAATACTCCAATTTACGTGGCTCTGGGCATATCTTAGTCTTGAAATACGATGCCCACGCTCCAGTTTAGGGCCGTTTGCAGGTCTAAGGGGTTTTAAGTTAGATTCAGCAAGCCGACGTCTTACTGTCCATGCACTTGGGTTACTTCCTCCGAGGCGTCGAAACTGATTTGTGAGTTCAGTTCCTGTAAGAAAGCGATTTCGAAGCATGGTGTTCACCAAGTATCGGTCTTCTCGTGCTGTGGTACACCTGGTTCTGCCCGTTCCTGGTCTGCGTAGGTTAGAACCAGTTTCTTCGTAACGTCGGAGAACTCTTTGTACTGTTGACAGCGACACACCGACAGTCCTGGCTGTATCGCGCTGACTCCGGCCGGTTTCCAGCATTGTAAGTATTCTGGTGCATTCTTCAGGCGGAAGCGACATAATTTCAGCTTGAATAATGAATATAGAGCACTATCAACATGGTTTATGTACCCACATAAATGACAGATTACAAACAAAAGCAAAACCAAATGCTGTAATTTCGTAGTTCCATCTTCGAAAGTGGCCCTTTTTCAAATTTGATTTTTTTATGATATAACTTTACAATAACTAAGAAGTTTTAATACCTTCATTTAAGGAGTATTACATTGTCTATTAAATACAATTTATTGCATTAACCTAGCATTTTTAGTTTCCGAGATTTTTAGGATTCTTTAAGTGACCCGGATTCATTGCTCTCGAGTGTAGTTTAGTTTGTGAACAACAGAATCGGCACCAATATTAATGTATGTTTTCTGTACAGTAATAAACATTCTGGTTGAAATATGTCTTCAAATGCTGTTACATGTTTTCGAAACTATCCTAACCTTCCGGGGGTCCCCAGGTTCATGTCAGACGTGGAAGCGTGGCAGGAGCTGTGCTCGCTGTACCTGCAGGTGCAGGAGTACGCGCGCGCCGCCTTCTGCGCCGAGGAGCTGATCTTGCACCAGCCACACAACCATCTGATGCACCAGCGACTAGCTGACATTCGCTACACTATGGTATGTATTGGTTCATATCTCGAAGACCCAGAACAGACATGGTGAACAATGACGAGCAAAGTGTGTGTCGGACCACGCACAATGAAGTGTTCCGTAGTTTATTAATTTATCCCAAAAAGACCACAGACTTATAGGTTTCCCGGTTATCTATAAATTATATATTTTCAGTTTTTTTTTTTCAAAATGTAAGTAGTTTCATCTATTTTCTCAAATAGCTTTAAAACTATTTATTTTAAAACTAGCTTCCGCCAGCAGCTTCCTCCCGTGTGGTAGTTGCGCCCCACGATTTCACCCGCATAAGTCTCGATCCCGTGGAAATATCGGGATAAAAAGTATCCTTTGTCTCTGTCACCTCTGACCTAGACTTGAGTCAAGAGCAAACCCATCATAAAATTTAAAAATGTCCTAACCCAGGTCATGGTCTACCCATGTGCTAAATTTTACCCAAATCCGTCTAGCCCCTTTACCGTGAAAGCTTAACAAACAAACTCACTTTCGCATTTATAACATTAGTTAGGGTTATTTAAAACCCTTTCATTTGATATGTCATGGTACAGTTTGCAAAACTTTTTTATATTTTGCTCTCAAAAGTGCATCTCCCATTATTCAAAATTCATTTATATACGTTACAAGTCCGTGTTTGGGTCACAGAAATTCATGTGTACCAAATTTTAAATTAATCGTTCCACTAGATTCGGAAAAAATTACCACATGGACAGACAGATCCTATAAGGGTTCCGTTTTTTTATTCGGTCGTACGGAACCCTAAAAGTAACTTGAAATGGCTCTACCGCTAATTGCTTTTCTGGTATAATTTTAAATCGCTTTCATTTGATATGTCACACGGTACAGTTTGCAAAAGCTTTTTTTTCGTTTGCCTCTTAAAAGTGCGTCTCCCTTATTCAAAATTCATTTATATACGTTACAAGTCCGTGTTTGGGTCACAGAAAATTAATTAAAAAAATTGAATTAGTTATAAATTTATGTGTAATTTTTATGGTGTACAATAAAGAGTATTCTATCTATCTATCTATTATTTTGGAGGTGTCATTTCTTACCTTATTAATTATGTAAAGGGATATAAGTATGTTTAGTGTTTCATTACCAAGCGCGTTTATGAATTGTCTATCGGGTTGATATAGTAATGCTATTATTTCAGGGTGGTGTTGAGAACATGGAGCTAGCCAAGACTTATTACTGCCAAGCACTCAAGTTGAACCCAGAAAACATGCGTGCTATGTTGGGGCTGTTCTTAGTAAGTCAAACACTGTCATAGTATCATATTAACAGAAAGCCATCTTCCTCTCTCCTACTTTGCTATGCCCAACAGGGTCCACAATGATCATGCCTTTGTAAAACCCACCACCTAAGTTCTCGTTGTGGAAAGCAATAAATACGTTGAGTATTGTTGTAGGTCTATTAACAATGCAAAGCTCACAAATCAGTGTTTACACTCTCTCTGGGAATCTTTGTCTAGAATTTAGAATATTATCATTCTAAATTCTAGATCAGTGTAGATTCTGTATCAATGCACAGTAGTCTAGATCTTATTTCAATATCAGTGTTTTTTGGCAATACTGTCCATGTTAATTTTAGTTAACTACTGTGCAATTTACGCGTACCTATTTTTACCAGATACCTAATCTCTGAATCCATTGGCCAAAATGTATCTTGCCCTGCGATATAGTTGATGACTGCTGATTTGCCAAGAAGACCTAATTATCATTATTAGACTGAGGCATAAACCTCTCTTTGTTTGTTTCAATCAGTTCCCATTTCATCAAGGTTCTATTCACGATGGTTTAGGGATGATGCCTGGGTAAAAAAAAAGAAATTGTAATTAGTCCGTCAGTCAGATAATAAAAAAATATTAGACACGTATTTTTTGCTTTATCATATTAATAAAAAATTACTTAGATTCAACGTATTAAAGTTGGGGAGTGGGGGTTGATACGTCACAAGTATGTATAAAATCTACATACAAGTGACGTCATTGCACATTATAACTCAATGTATCGCCGTAATCTTGTGATACCGTAAAAAAAGAAAAAATACGTGTACGTTATTTTTTTCATAATCTACATTACGAACAAAAAACATTTTTTTAGTCATCATCCCTATTATCCATTTTTTTTTTTTCAACTTTGCCGCTCACTAGGAATTTCTCCTGTATTGTGGGTGCGTTTACAAACATTGTAAACTCACATACACAAACAGCCAGACCCGGAACAATTACTTGTAGGTCATACAAATATTTGTTCCGTGCGGGAATCGAAACCGCGACACATCATCATGTAGCCGAAAGACGACCATCACTGGACATCCCTCCAGCCCTCCGCGAGCATCGCCACATTGTCACATATAGATAGTGCAATCCACCTCGACGCGCGCGACTCCGCTCCGCTCCGCACTAAAGTACAGCTTACAGTACGGTGATCGCGGAGTGGGGCGCGTCGTCGTGGATTGTACTATCTGTAGTTCATACTAGCAAAGAATGAATGACTTCTCGCAGGTAACAAACAACCTCCTGAACCACTACAAGTCGGCCGGCAACAGCTCCAAGCGCGCGGACGCGTGGCGCCTGTGCCGCGCGGCGCAGGGCGCGGCCGCGCGGCGCCAGCGGGCCGCGCGCGCGCTGCCGCCCACGCCCGACCTCACGCCCATGATGCTTTCCT
Organism: Xanthia togata; assembly: GCA_963853775.1. Classification (NCBI taxonomy): domain Eukaryota; kingdom Metazoa; phylum Arthropoda; class Insecta; order Lepidoptera; family Noctuidae; genus Xanthia; species Xanthia togata. The sequence goes on from OY970801.1 coordinate 4,015,042, forward strand.
TGGCTATCAATGAATAACACAACAGAACACAACAATTTACTTTTTCCTGTTTCACCACCTCCCAGATAAATTAATAAAAAATATACTGTAATTTCGAATTTTTCTGGTGGATAGTGCCCATAAGGACACTGAAACAGACCCTAAGATAACTTTTAAAATCAATGAAAATGTAACAGACATGGGTATCTGTCAGTTTGGTTGCCGATTTTGTCGGATTATAGCGTGCGAAATTTACCAGCTTTTAGCTGGATAAATGCAAAAGGGACACAAATAAAATATTGACGATAGAAAGCCCGGTCTGTTTCATTATAATTGTAGGAATTTAGGAAATATACCAGGAAAACTATACTAAATAATAACGTATAATAATTATTATTATAATATGAACTAAGTTATAAGAATATTATGTTATATTTTATCAAAAGCACGCGCGCATTTATGGTGTATGGAATGTTTTTGGTTGTGTGTAAACTTTAAGTTAGTTTTATTTACTGGGCTGTTCCTGTGAATATAAATTATTTGAATTAAATTTATGTTATGTTACCACCAAGTTCTTGTTTTATTCATGGCCTCCCAATGGAAAGACAGCAACACTACTTGGCGCACTTCACTTTTATATTGCCCACAGCATCGCCCACGTGAAGGTCGGAAATTACTACCGGGGCAAAACGTATCCTATATCGTAACTCAGGTGATGGTCCACCTATGTGCCCTTCATCGAAAGCCGTTAAAGGCGTGAAAATGTAACAAACCGACAGAGTTACTTTTGCATTTAGAATATTAATGGTAACTATTTGGAAGTATGGATTAACCTTTTAACCGCTTAGCCGGATTAATCCGACAAATATTTTCGTGTCCATTTCGCCAGGGTCGTATATTTACGACCAAATACAACAGCTCGCTTAACTGCTTTTTTAATTTAATTACGCTATATTCTATCAAAAAGATGTTTATAATAGGTAAATAGTTAATTAAGTAATCATTTACAATTATTCAAATACACTTTTGTTCTCTTAATAGAAGTCCTAAAAATAATATCCGAAGTTAGATGAATTACTTTTTTTTTTTATTGTCAACGCCCATGACGGCAAAATCCGACATTACATATACGATACAAAGTAAACATAAATCAAAATGCATTCTTTTTAATGTGACTAACAAACTATAAAACAAATACAGCATTTGTTAATTTAACATTTTTCTACAATTATTTGTGTTTATTTCTTTTAATTCCTTTGAAATTAAGTAAATTTACTTGTGAAATGTTAGCGACTGAATTGATGGTTCCCATCCCTAGCCTACATGTTTCGAAACTTATGTTGTTAGTACGCCCTGCACCACAGTCGGATAAATACGAACACTTCGTACGTCATAAACGAGTGCCGACTTCTGGGATTTTCCATCAGTGTTGTGCTTATACGTGTGCTCAAATGGCAGTCGCTCCATGTAAAATACTGGTACTCAGCTGCATCCGGTTAGACTGGAAGCTGACCCCGACATAGTTGGGAAAATGCTAGCCAGATTGATTGTTGTACGTTCGTGTATCGATAAGTAGATAAACTGTTATTGACATTGTCCAATTTACATTTTTATGTTTGTTGTTAAGAGCATATACTACCTCAAATGGTTTAGCATGAACCTCCGTTTTTCCGAAAATACTGCAGCATTAAGACCTAGTTTCACCATACACTGTTAGTTAGTTTTGACGTCCCGTTAAATAGACAACGGCCCGTTAAGCGTAGTGAGTGTTTCACCAAGTACTAACGAATCGTTAATCCTCTTAACAAGGCGTCAAACTTAATCACTGCTCCAAAGGTCCGTTAATGCTTTTAACGGCTGTCAATTGGTTGTAAGTTGGTCAAATAAAATGGAAGCAGCGTAAAATTTTATTTTTGAACACGGAAATGATGATGTTTTCGAAAATTTACAACTTTTAGACAGTAAAGTTCAACGTCCTAAAACATACAAAGATCGACGTGACTTATATTTTGAAGAATATGACGATCTAGATTTCAGGACAAGGTTTCGTTTATCGAAAGAATCTTGTACATATAGAGGTCTTGCAAATGATTGAAGATAAACTTCAATATCCATCAAATCGGTTAGTACCTACCTTAAAATTGCCTTATTAGGTATGTGAATTGTAATAAAAATATGCCTATGATTCGACTTACAACTTCTTACGTAAGTAGGTACCCACCCATGATGTTTAATATTATTAGAAATGTTTGTTACCTAGCGTAGTGGAAAAGCTCACAGTGGTTCCCACTAGTAATAGGACCCCCCCATCATCACAGAGAGCACCTTCCAACCCTCATTTTTATGAGCATTCGTCACTGCACCTGTTTTTTTTGTTTTCAACTATATTTTTATGTTATGTAATGAGTCCTATTAAAATTTCTTTTTCACTAGCGCTGAAATTCGGTCGGCGACTTTTTTTCGACATTTTAATACACAAAATAAGTAAAAATTACAATTTAGAAGAATCAAAAATTGTTGTAAGTAACATAAAGGTTATATATAATGCACTATGAATAATAATTAAGAGTAGTGTTCTTTAGTTGTTGCCTAGCAACTGTTGTTTCTGTCATCCTGTGTTTTACAAATGAAGTTAATTTGTGTTATAATAAAATGTACTTTATTAAACCACTGTGTTACAATGATATCTTAGTTTCATTGTTAGCAAGCTCAGCCAGCAAAAAATACCACAAAACAAAATCATTTGAAAACATTTTTATGAATTGACGTTTAAAACGACTAATAGAGAACTACACTGTCTATAGAACGTTTTGCTTAGACGCCATGACATTTTAATTTGGTTGCATAAAAACGAGAGTGAATGAAAAGTCAGACCGGTCGTTTTTGTTCACTCGATGATAGATAACATTTACTAGATGTTTGATTTAGCAACGCCTTGTTATGATCCCTCCATAGAACGTAAAACTTTTTGACGTCTACGTCAATTTTAACAGAGCATTTGCTGATGGCTCGTTAAGAATTTTTTGGTGAAATCGGGTCTAATTTTGAAATAAATATATAGTAAAGTTGAGGATTAATTTTAAGTACTATGTTTATCGAAAACATGATTCCACAAAATTCTTTCGATGGAAAAAAATCCAAAGTTACCTCCAAACCGAACAATAAACCGCTGTTATTCAGAAAATACTTCAAATTAGATCATGAAACTTTACATACTAACTGAACTAACTATAGCAGGTCTTATGTTTTTATTTTTTTTAAATTACCATTATTTTCACCGTAAAAAGCAATTACCTAAACTACTGGCACCTTGGAGCCGCCATCGCCAGTGCCCTAATCCGTCTCGCTCTCACTCAGCCCGCGAGCAGTATAGTGCGAGCGAGATAAAAAGTGAATTTAAGCTGAGGTAGTATGGGCTCTTAACTGTTGTAAGTAGCGGGATATAAATAAATGTGTGCGTAGTCGGAACGGAAAAATATCGATTTTTTTAATTTCAGTTTAGCAGATATTAGGCGTTAAAGTATGAAATGGCCGATTTGTACTGAAAAATAAATCAAAATAATTACCATTATTATCTATACATTGCTGCCATCGAATAGGAAGGTCATTTATGCCTTTGTGATAGAACTCTCGTGATCTAGATTGGACAAACTTTGTGAAAGCATTTTGTGCTGCCTCCTATGAAGAAAACTTTTTATTACGTAGAAAATTGTGCAAATCACGAAAAAATGGTAGTCCATTGGAGCAAGGTCTGGCGAATACGGAGGGTGACGAATGGTTTCTAATTGCAGTTCCTTTAGAGTTAAAATGGTTTCTCGTGCTGTATGAGGTCTCGCGTTATCATGAAGCAATAATGGTGAAGATCGATTCATGAGTCGGGGCTGTTTCACTGCTGGTTTTGCTATCATTGTTCGGAGTTAGACATCTGCCGTTATTGCTTGACCAGATCGGAGAAAGCTATAGTGAATAACACCATGCTGAGACCACCAAACATTACCATTACCTTTTTATTGGTAAGCTTTGCTTTAGGACACTGTTGCGGCGTTTGACCTGGGGTCAGCCATTGCATTTTTCGCTTACGGTTATCCTAGAGAATCCACTTTTCATCACATGTCACAATTCGATCCAATATTCCTTCATAACTGTATCGATTCAACAAGAACACACAAGTTTCAACACGCATTTCTTTCTGCAGATCAGTCAAATCATGAGGCACCCATTTCTCATTTTTTTTAATTTTATTGATTTGACGCAATGAGTCAATATTGTTGGTAAGGTAACGTTAAACCATGCCGCTAATTCCTGGGTAGTTTGGCTCGGATCGGCTTCCACCATCTCTTTCAATTCATTGTTATTCACCTATATGGGCGGTCTTCCACGTGGTTCGTTCTTCAAATCAAATTTTCCATCACGAAAGCGTTTAAACCAAAATCGCACGGTGCGTTCATTAGCAGTCCCCTCTCCAAACGCAACAGGCTAGTCTATTTCAGTTACTTTCATAGTATCATGTCCTACGGTATTTTACTATGGGGACGGGCTGCAGATATCGACTCTATTTTTATACTGCAGAAAAGAGCCATTAGAGCAATATATTGCCTCCGTAGGCGCGATTCTCTAAGGGAACTGTTTAAAAATATTAACATCATGACGGCACCTTGTCAATATATTAAATATAGAATACTGAAAAGATTAAGATTTTTCCTGACGTACATGATGTTTTCATAAATTTTATGAAAACATCATGTACGTCAGGAAAAATCTTAATCTTTTCAGTAAAAGAGGTGAAAGACACAATTATTGTACTAGAAATAGGGACCAATTAGTTCAACCGGGTTTCAGACTGGCTAAAGTAGACTCATCTTTCATGGGGTACTGTTTAAAATGTTACTGTGAAGATATATGTATTTTTATATCTTTTAAATAAAGTTCACTGAATATGAATACAATCGTATTTTATTGTGTCAGAAAGGATTGTAACAAACATGTTTTTTTCCGTTGCTATGGTAACGGTCTAGCAAGAGAAAAGTTTGCATTGAGGTGCAATCTTTACACCCACACTTCTTTTAAGAATTTGTTCGAAGACCAATTCCACGAGACAGGTCGTTAAATCTTGGTCCGTATAGAGGTTTTGTAAACATGTCTGCTAGTTGCACTTGTGCTGCAACTTGCTTAACAACTAGTTCTCCTTTTGATACACATTCTCTAATGTAGAAGTGTCTCAATCTAATATGCTTTGTTCGACGGTGACACTCATAAGGCGGATTATATGATAATTTCACAGCAGACTCATTATCAATACATAGAGTAACTTTTAAACATTCTGTGTTAGATAGGTCTGCCAAAAGCTTCTTCAACCACACTATTTCTTGTGTGGTTTCGCTTGCTGCAACAAGTTCAGCCTCTGTTGTTGACAGAGCAACTGAAGTTTTTTTTCCGACTCTTCCAGGCAATTGCCGTGCCGGCATAAAGGCACACCATGCCAGTGGTGGAGTGCCCAGTCTCTGGATCTCCTCCATGATCGGCATCTGAGTAGCATAATAACTCACCTGCTTTAGATTTACTCACTGGATAAAATGTTAGACCTTTATCGAGAGTTCCTTTAAGAAAGCGAAGAATTCGCTTTACAGCTACAATATCCCCCTTACTTGGTTTTTCTAAATGCCTTGATGCGACGGACACTGCATAACAGATGTCGGGTCTTGTTGCGACCATCAGGTAAGCCAGTGCTCCGACACAATTTCGATATGGAAATTTTATGTCTTCATTTTCATTTTTCTCCTTCATTTTTGGCATCTTTACTGTCGGAGATGTAACTGGTTTGCAGTTTTCCATGCCGAATCGTTTTAAGACCTTTTTAGCGTAGGCTGTTTGGCTTAAGTTTATTGACCCGTCTTTGTTTTTATTTATTTCCATACCAAGGAAATAAGACGCTGGCTTCGTTGTTATTTTGAAGTTGCTTTCGAGTTCTTTTAAAAACTCTTGACCGGCGCCGTCAGTGGAGGCTACCAAGCCGTCATCGACATAAAGTCCTACAATAACTTTTGAGTTTCCCTTGATTCTTACATACAAGCAAGGATCTGCCTCACTTCTCTGAAATTTGGCGTCTATCAGAAATTTATGTATGCACTCATTCCAGCATCGAGGTGCTTGTTTTAAGCCGTAGAGGCTTCTCAAAAGTCGACATACTTTTTCTTTAGGTACTTCAAGTCCATTCGGTGGTGCCATATAAATTTCTTCTTCCACTGTACCGTTCAGGAATGCAGTTGTGACATCGAATTGTTGTAAATTCAGATTTTCGTTAGCTGCAATTCCCAGTATTGCTCTGATGGTTGTAAGTCGTGCAACTGGACTAAAAGTTTTATCATAGTCAATACCTTCGCGTTGAGAAAAACCTTTGATGACTAGTCTCGCCTTGTAGCGTTCTATGGTTCCATCAGGGTTTCTCTTTATTTTGTATATCCATTTGCTTGGCAAAGCTTTTCTACCTTTAGGTAATGCGGCAAATTTCCAGGTATTATTGTTCTGTAGTGAATTCATCTCGCTTTGCATAGCTTCTTCCCATTTTTCTCTGTTTTCCGATAACATTGCTTCCTTATATGTTTTGGGCTCAGTATCAGTGTCTTCTAACTCTGCCACAGCGTTCATCACAAAATCATCAAAGCGTATGGGCTTGCGTATTGATGAATGATCACGCAAAGCTCTGGTTTGTGGTGGCTCTTCGGTGATTTCATTCTGAGGTGGCATTGGAAGTTCTTCTTCTTCTGCGGAATGAATTTCATTTTCTTCAGATGTTGAATTATTATTAGTTCCTGTTTGCATTTCTGCTTCAGCCCAAATGTCTTCTTCTGTTTCTTGACATTTTTGTATTTCTTTATTTATATTATCTTCTACAAATTCAATCTCGACATATTCGTTTTCTTTTCTTATTTCATCTTTGTTATTTTTACTAAGATTCTCTTCTTCTTTTATGTCGTAGTAGAATTTCTTCATTATATTTACATCTTTGGTTACCATTACTTTTTGCGTTGACGGTACCCAAATCCGGAAAGCCTTGGATATTTCAGAGTATCCAATGAAGACTCCAGGTATTGCTTTGGCATCAAACTTATTTAAGTTTTGTCTTCCTTTTACAAGAACAAATGCCTTTGCTCCAAATCTATTAAGGTGCGCAACGCATGGTTTTCTGCCAACCCATTTTTCAAATGGTGTTACATTTCCAATTACGTTGTTTGGACTTCTGTTTGATAGATAGTTTGCTGTGTAGATGGCTTCGCCCCACAGATACATAGGTGCGTTAGACTCAATCATTAGGCTCCTTGCTTTTTCCAATAAAGTTCTGTTTTTCCTTTCCGCAATTCCGTTTTGATGCGGTGTATAAGGTGCAGATAATCTTCTGGTGTAACGGCTAGGGCTGCACAGGTTAGGCTGCGCAGGCCGCAAACTGGTAGGTAGTAGGTAGTTGTGAGAATTAAAACAGTAAAAAAAGGTTAATACATATATTGATAAAAGTAACACGGCTAGGTCGCGGGTAAGGTCCTAAACACTGTCAACGTTCTGAGCACTTGCACACTTTAAGAGAGGTAGGGTACCGTCCTTGGCTACACGTGGCAGACGTGGGGGGCCTGTCACAGGCTCGCCGCAGAGGCACGTGGCAGACGTGGCCGCGGAGGCACGTGGCAGACGTGGCCGCGGAGGTTGGACAGCCTTCGTGAGACTGCTGGTAGAGAGCGTCGGTAGCACGTGGCACGTCCGCCTGTCAGCACAGGTCACAGGTTGTCAGCACAACCCGTCCGCAGGTGGCGTGCAGTAACGCAACGCTCAGCAGCAGGATAGGGTAAGGGGTCCTGCCCTCAGCCCGTACATGGAACCCTGCAAGCGCCATAGGAAGCGCGAGTTAGATGCAGTGCAAGATAGCAGCAACCCGCATGCGATGTGCCAGCTTCTTCCCCTTTACCAGCCAAGGAACGGTGTGGGAAGCATAGTAAGTAGGCGCTCAGCACATCGCAGCGGTTTACAGGCAGAGAGTTTGCAAACAGCGTGGTGCATTGACAGATGCCAAGATTAGGTTAAGTATGCGGGCACGCATGCGCAAAATACAAAGTAACGTGATCCTAGCAGATGGATCACTAACAATAGCACAGCAAGGCACTACACCACCTTGATGCAGCAGCAGTACATATAAATTACCATTACCAGTGCGCTGGATAACTAGGCCGCGTGTCCGACAGTGACACACGAAATCGAATATCACTTATGTGGTAAAATCAATATAGGTTATCCAGCGCAGAGGGTCTGGTATTATTACCAAACTAATGTGGAACTCACCCTAGGTCGGGGCACACAGGATTTCGAGGAACAGGGAATAGTATTCACCAGTTCTGCAAGCGGAGACGAAATGACAGAGAGTCTCCGGAAGATTAGTGTTGTACCCCGATTTTAGTGATGTGATTAGTAGTTTACTAATTGTGATTTTTTTAGCAACACTCGACTATTATTAGTTGTGAATCCTCACAACGCTACAGTACCCCGGCTGCAGAGAGAGGATTTTACCTGCATAAAATCCGCTAGAACTACCTATATTCCTGCTATTCTATCCTCTATCTGGTTCAGAAGCCAGCCAGTTAGACCTTTGGCTGGTTTCCTATCCGATAGGACTTTGATTCTTGTTAGTTCTGGTGACTCTCCGTAGACGTACTCATTTAGAAGTGTAAGTGTACCTCTATCGGTATGCAGTGTAGTCTCGTGTGTATTGTTAGTGTGTCAGTAGGGGTAGGTTAGATTCGGTTAGTTTAGCGTTGGTTAGTTAGTAGTGGGTTAGTGGGATAGGTTAGGTTAGTTTAGCAGTGGTAGGTTAGTGGGTTAGGTTAGATTTATGTGGTTGTTTGTTGATGTTGTTGTAGTAACGAAGTTTACGGCGTCATTGTTTGGTCAATTAAGTAGGTGATAGTTTTTGTAATTGTGGCTGTTTTAGTCTGGTTGCGGTCACCGCACTTGTCGGTGCCGTCTTTACGGTGTTCCTTTTTTTTTTTGAACACGACATGTAGGACAACACAACAGTTAAGGGTAGTTAACATAGAGACCTACTCTGCCAAAAATAAGTAACGCCCCTGTAGGGTCCTCAGTATTCTCTAAGGCAACGCCATATTAACGTAGTTGATTAATTATTGTTTCGTAGTAATGCTCGAATGCACCTGTGCAGTCTTAGTGCGGTCACCTTATTTGAAGGAGCCGTCTTTAAGATGTTTTAATTAAAACATGACATAAACAACACAAACACTAAGGGTAGTTACCATAGAGACCTACTCTGCTATCAAAAATTACACACCCCTCGGGGTCCACAGCATCCTCTATGGCAACGCCGTTGTAACGAGCTAGATTAATTTTTGTTAGACTATTTTCAATTCCGAACCCCCTCACACGCGACCTCACGCAATCTATGTAGACAAAAACTTTAGTTTCTCTAAGTTGTCGAATAGAGAATGCGATTACAAATTAACCACTAGTTAGGTACCGGTCTCAAAGGAGCTTAGGTCCCTTGCAGCCAAAGGTAAATAGAAAAACCCCTGTAGGTGATTGACCTCCCAAGAGATGTGGTGGTCGTAGTCCCTTGGCATCGTTTGGCCCGGTGTGGGTCAAACGCTAGCTAGCTAGGCCTACGGGACTACTGTGGATTCTTCCACTTTAGATCCTTGATATGCCAGGTACCAAGTGGTTTCCCGTGTGTATCTACCAATTCGTACACCAGTGGAGACTGCTTTTTTAATACCTTACATTTTACGAACTTAGGTGCTAGTTTTTTGCTGAAGTATTTGTCCTTATCGCTCTGGTAATATGTACGTTTCCAGACTACATCTCCCACATTGTATTCTACGTCCTTTCTACGAAGGTTGTAACCACTAGTGTTCCTAGAATATGCTTTCAGCAAGGCTGACTGTACTTTATCGAAGATGCTTGATAGGACTCCCAAGTTCTCTGCATAGTAGTCCCTTGGTTGGTAAATTATTTCCTTTATATTAGTGTACTGGTAGTGAGAACCGTCAGCAATTAACTCCCTGCCGTAGACCAGAAACGCTGGTGTGTAGCCTGTGACCTCACTGGTTGAGCTGTTTAGTGCGAACTGAACCTTTGGTATATGTAAGTCCCAGGAGCGCTGGTCATCATTGATGAATGTGGATAACGCCGTGACTATAGTTTTATTGTAGCGTTCCACTGTATTTACTTGTGGTGTATATTTTGGTGTGTAGTGTACATTAGGTATGTTGTATTTTTTAAATGGGTTTTTCATTTCATTAGAAGTAAACTGTGTTCCGTTATCCAAGATCACTACCTGTGGTATGCCATGAACCAAGAATATATTGTCTTCTAACAACCGTACTATAGTAATAGCATTAGCGTTCCTTATGGGAAATAGTAGGCAGTATTTAGAGAAACAACAGGTGGCTACGAATAAGTATGAGTTTTGGCGTCTAGAAAACGGCAATGGGCCAACTATGTCTATACTCAGCATTTGGAAAGGTCGTGAACATTCCTTAGGCTTCCCCATTAGTCCTAGGGGGGCATGATTTGCTTGTTTGTGAGCGATACAAGTTTCGCATGCTGTTACAAACCTCACCACGTCACCATGCATCCCTGGCCAGTAGTAGCGTAGTGATAGTCGCTTGTACGTTTTATGAATACCCAAGTGTGCTGCGGTCGGTTCGGCATGGTTGTTAGTAATTATTTGGTGCCTATCTTCCTTCGGAATTATTTCCTTCCATTCGAACTCACATAGAATTGCGAATTTGCTTTTTTCATAGCGGTACAATTTGTTATTTTTTATTATATAGTTTGGGAATGCTGTTGGGTTCTGTTGGCAACCAATGTAGATATTTTGGTACCAAGTGTCGTTTGTTTGTTTAGGCGGATCTGGCTGTATGGTGTTTTCCTGTGTGAGAGCCGCGATCGGACATGCTCGTGACAACGCGTCTGGGAAAGTGTTATCTGCACCACGTCTATGTTGTATGTCAAAGTTAAAAGCTGATAACCGTATTCCCCAGCGTGCCAATCGTCCGGATGGGTTTTGTAGTTTGAGAAACCACTTTAGTGCGGAATGATCTGTGAACACTGTGAATTTAATGCCATTTTCTAGGTAACAGCGCCAGTGCTCCAGTGCCACTAGTACAGCCAGTGCTTCTCTCTCTGTGATACTATAGTTTTGTTCTTGTTTTGACAAGGATTTACTCATATATGCTATGGGATGTTCAACCCCGTCCCTAATCTGAGTTAGTAAACCACCAATGCCATAGTTACTGGCATCTGTGTGTACTTCAAATGGGACACTGTAGTCTGGACACGATAGTACCGGGGCAGATATTAGTATTTCCTTTAGTTTCGTGAAGGACTCTTGGCATTCCTGAGACCAGTCAAAAGGGGGAGCCTTCTTACTTGTGCTTGTTAGTCTATTTAGTGGTGCCGCTAGTGCACTAAAGTTTGGTACAAAACGTCTGTACCATGATGCCGTTCCTAAGAATCTTTTTACCTCTTTCGGATTGGTTGGTATTGGGAAATTCTGTATTGCTTCTACTTTTTCTGGGTCTGGATGTAGTCCTCCCGAGTTTACTATGTAGCCTAGATATTTCAATTCCTCTCGGAAAAATTGACACTTATCCATGTTTATTGTTAAGTTAGCGTTAGTTAGTTTTTTGTGTACTTTAGTAAGCAAGGCTATATGGTTCTCGAAATCTGATGACACTAGCACTATGTCATCTAAGAATGCAAATACCCTATTTTCAAACTCTGGTCCATAGAATAATTTATCTACCATCCGTTGTTGCGTAGCAGGCGCATTAGTTAGTCCGAATGGTGTAGTTTTAAATCTATATGTTCCCCGGCCCGGTATGTAGAATGCTGTTTTGTTTTTGTCAGTTTCTTTTAGTGGTAACTGCCAGAAACTTTTGTATAGATCGATACTAGTAAGGTATTTTGCATCCCTCAGGTTGTCTAATATTTCCGAGATGTATGGCAAATTGTAGGCATCTTTTTTAGTGATAGCGTTGAGTTTCCTACTGTCTAAGCAAAACCGCAACTTGCCGTCCTTTTTTGGTGTCAGTAGAACTGGGGAAGACCACGGACTTTCGCATGGTTCAACCACATCCAAATCTAGCATTTCGTCCAGTTCATTGCCGAGGACACGCTGTTTCTCTGGTGACATCCTATAGTAACGTTGTCGTATAGGGGGTGCATCACCAGTGTCTATACTGTGTGTTATTAGGTTAGTACGGCCAAGGCCTTTTTTCTTTGAGGATATGTTCTCGAATTGTGTTTTAATTTTCTCCGCTGTTACTTTTTGTTCGTCTGTTAGTTGTGCAAATGTATGTAAATATATGTTTTGTTTTGTATTTGCACTGTTGTCATTTGTGTGGACGAGAAAAACGGATTTTATATTCTTTGGAAATAATTGAAAGGTGTTCCAGAAATCCATTCCCAGCAAGATAGGAGTGTCTATTGATGGCACCACATGTGCTTTGATTATGTGTAACTTTCCTTCAAATGTTATTGGTAAGTTTATTGTACCTATGGAATGAAGCAGTTGTCCCCCAGCGGCAACAAATGTTTCTAAGTGGTCCCTAGGCTGCAAGGTTAGACCTTGGTCCTTAATTAAGAGATTGTGGTAGTCTTTACCAACGATAGTAACTGCCGAACCTGAATCCAGCAAGCCACAGACTGGCATGTTATTTATTTCTATAGATGCGTATGGCCTTATGTCGTTGTGAGGTTTGTTACGGACTGTTGATACGGAATAACAGGTTCTGAATTTTGTAACTACAGCTAACCAGTCTTCCCACTCTTTTTTACTTAGTCTTGAGTTAAATTTACTATTGCAACAAACCTCACTAGCTAGTTTTTTGGTGGGTGACACTTTGCGCAATCTGGGTATTTCACCCCTTTTTCTCCGCATTTGAAACAAATTAGGACTCGGTCTGCCGTACACCGTCGTAGTGAGTGCGAATTTGACCTACACCTAGGGCAATAAGGTTGACCTCTGATTGGTGTATCCGCGCCTTTATTATCCACCAATGCAACTGGTTGAGCAGAGTGTGAGTCCTCCCCGGTTGCTTCTGGTTTTTTATAGTAATCACCGCGGCCATACCTATATCGGCTATAGTATGGTTTTGGGTTAGAAGTGGTAGTTTTATTTATTGGCTTGACGTAGGCAAATTCTGGAGCCAAGGTCGTGAGGTTTGTTTTTGTTGGTTCCTGATAGTGTGCAGCTCGCATCTTATATTTTTCATAGTTCTTACAGACCGACTCTAGTTGCTCCAGACTTTGCACGTTGCTGATAGCTAGTACTTCCGCATACATTGGTTTAATATTGTGAACAATGATATCAAACATCTCTGCTTTTGTTGGTTTAGTATTTAATCTATTGAATAATCCGCTCATTATTGATATGTAGATAGTTATGTTTTCGGTTTCACCTTGTGAACGCATTCTAATCTCAGTAAGCAATCTATAATCATAGTCATCGCAGTCAAAAGCTGCCTTCAATTGTTGTAATAGTTCTTCCCAAGAGGTGACGTTTGGTTTTACGTGCCTATACCAATGCAGCGCGTTATCCGTAAAGATATCAAAAGCGAAGTTAAACATATCGTCTCCTTTTATTTGCTTACTTAATTTAAACTCATCAATTTTTTGTATGAAAGAACGAACACAAGTTTTGCCATCATACTTAGGTTTATTAGGTACGTGACTAGTACATGTTACGGTTATATTAGTGTTCATAGCAGCGCTTGTGTCTGTTCGTTGTGAGCTACCAGAACTAAACTTAGTTTCTAGTTTGGTTAATTGTGAATCTAGGGTGATATATTTTTCCTCAAGTTTTTTCTTTAGTAATATGTTCTCTGGATTGGTTGGTTTAATGCGGGCTAGTCTGTATTTAATATGATTTTTGTATGATATACCTTTAGCTAATCCCGCTTCATTGTTTATTTCTCCTAAACTCAACTGATATTCACCTATAGTTGCTTTAACCGAACATAAGTCCTCACTTTCATCGATGCCTGATTCGTGTATGTCGTCACTTGTATATTTTTTGGATAAGTTGTTTATTTGTTTCCTTAAACTCAAGCAAGTACCAATTTCACCGCCACGTATCAATACTTCATATTCTAATTCAGCCTTCCTCAAGTGTATGAAGTTAATTAGGTGAGTTCCCATTATTACAAAATTAGATTAAGTAACACTAGCAATTGGGCTAGAAAATAACAGTATAACAGTAAAACTTATTTCTATACCGCAACGATGTACAACGTCTGCCACGTGCCTCTGCGGCGAGCCTGTGACAGGCCCCCCACGTCTGCCACGTGTAGCCAAGGACGGTACCCTACCTCTCTTAAAGTGTGCAAGTGCTCAGAACGTTGACAGTGTCTAGGACCTTACCCGCGACCTAGCCGTGTTACTATTACCTAAACTAAATATATGTATTAAGTCTATTATCTGTTTTAATTCTACTTATCCTACTACCTATCAGTTAACGGCCTGCGCAGCCTACCCTGCCGCAGCCCTAGCCCTAGCCGTTACAGTGGCCCCACGTTGGGCGCCACTGTAACGGCTAGGGCTGCACAGGTTAGGCTGCGCAGGCCGCAAACTGGTAGGTAGTAGGTAGTTGTGAGAATTAAAACAGTAAAAAAAGGTTAATACATATATTGATAAAAGTAACACGGCTAGGTCGCGGGTAAGGTCCTAAACACTGTCAACGTTCTGAGCACTTGCACACTTTAAGAGAGGTAGGGTACCGTCCTTGGCTACACGTGGCAGACGTGGGGGGCCTGTCACAGGCTCGCCGCAGAGGCACGTGGCAGACGTGGCCGCGGAGGCACGTGGCAGACGTGGCCGCGGAGGTTGGACAGCCTTCGTGAGACTGCTGGTAGAGAGCGTCGGTAGCACGTGGCACGTCCGCCTGTCAGCACAGGTCACAGGTTGTCAGCACAACCCGTCCGCAGGTGGCGTGCAGTAACGCAACGCTCAGCAGCAGGATAGGGTAAGGGGTCCTGCCCTCAGCCCGTACATGGAACCCTGCAAGCGCCATAGGAAGCGCGAGTTAGATGCAGTGCAAGATAGCAGCAACCCGCATGCGATGTGCCAGCTTCTTCCCCTTTACCAGCCAAGGAACGGTGTGGGAAGCATAGTAAGTAGGCGCTCAGCACATCGCAGCGGTTTACAGGCAGAGAGTTTGCAAACAGCGTGGTGCATTGACAGATGCCAAGATTAGGTTAAGTATGCGGGCACGCATGCGCAAAATACAAAGTAACGTGATCCTAGCAGATGGATCACTAACAATAGCACAGCAAGGCACTACACCACCTTGATGCAGCAGCAGTACATATAAATTACCATTACCAGTGCGCTGGATAACTAGGCCGCGTGTCCGACAGTGACACACGAAATCGAATATCACTTATGTGGTAAAATCAATATAGGTTATCCAGCGCAGAGGGTCTGGTATTATTACCAAACTAATGTGGAACTCACCCTAGGTCGGGGCACACAGGATTTCGAGGAACAGGGAATAGTATTCACCAGTTCTGCAAGCGGAGACGAAATGACAGAGAGTCTCCGGAAGATTAGTGTTGTACCCCGATTTTAGTGATGTGATTAGTAGTTTACTAATTGTGATTTTTTTAGCAACACTCGACTATTATTAGTTGTGAATCCTCACAACGCTACAGTACCCCGGCTGCAGAGAGAGGATTTTACCTGCATAAAATCCGCTAGAACTACCTATATTCCTGCTATTCTATCCTCTATCTGGTTCAGAAGCCAGCCAGTTAGACCTTTGGCTGGTTTCCTATCCGATAGGACTTTGATTCTTGTTAGTTCTGGTGACTCTCCGTAGACGTACTCATTTAGAAGTGTAAGTGTACCTCTATCGGTATGCAGTGTAGTCTCGTGTGTATTGTTAGTGTGTCAGTAGGGGTAGGTTAGATTCGGTTAGTTTAGCGTTGGTTAGTTAGTAGTGGGTTAGTGGGATAGGTTAGGTTAGTTTAGCAGTGGTAGGTTAGTGGGTTAGTGGGATAGGTTAGATTTATGTGGTTGTTTGTTGATGTTGTTGTAGTAACGAAGTTTACGGCGTCATTGTTTGGTCAATTAAGTAGGTGATAGTTTTTGTAATTGTGGCTGTTTTAGTCTGGTTGCGGTCACCGCACTTGTCGGTGCCGTCTTTACGGTGTTCCTTTTTTTTTTTGAACACGACATGTAGGACAACACAACAGTTAAGGGTAGTTAACATAGAGACCTACTCTGCCAAAAATAAGTAACGCCCCTGTAGGGTCCTCAGTATTCTCTAAGGCAACGCCATATTAACGTAGTTGATTAATTATTGTTTCGTAGTAATGCTCGAATGCACCTGTGCAGTCTTAGTGCGGTCACCTTATTTGAAGGAGCCGTCTTTAAGATGTTTTAATTAAAACATGACATAAACAACACAAACACTAAGGGTAGTTACCATAGAGACCTACTCTGCTATCAAAAATTACACACCCCTCGGGGTCCACAGCATCCTCTATGGCAACGCCGTTGTAACGAGCTAGATTAATTTTTGTTAGACTATTTTCAATTCCGAACCCCCTCACACGCGACCTCACGCAATCTATGTAGACAAAAACTTTAGTTTCTCTAAGTTGTCGAATAGAGAATGCGATTACAAATTAACCACTAGTTAGGTACCGGTCTCAAAGGAGCTTAGGTCCCTTGCAGCCAAAGGTAAATAGAAAAACCCCTGTAGGTGATTGACCTCCCAAGAGATGTGGTGGTCGTAGTCCCTTGGCATCGTTTGGCCCGGTGTGGGTCAAACGCTAGCTAGCTAGGCCTACGGGACTACTGTGGATTCTTCCACTTTAGATCCTTGATATGCCAGGTACCAAGTGGTTTCCCGTGTGTATCTACCAATTCGTACACCAGTGGAGACTGCTTTTTTAATACCTTACATTTTACGAACTTAGGTGCTAGTTTTTTGCTGAAGTATTTGTCCTTATCGCTCTGGTAATATGTACGTTTCCAGACTACATCTCCCACATTGTATTCTACGTCCTTTCTACGAAGGTTGTAACCACTAGTGTTCCTAGAATATGCTTTCAGCAAGGCTGACTGTACTTTATCGAAGATGCTTGATAGGACTCCCAAGTTCTCTGCATAGTAGTCCCTTGGTTGGTAAATTATTTCCTTTATATTAGTGTACTGGTAGTGAGAACCGTCAGCAATTAACTCCCTGCCGTAGACCAGAAACGCTGGTGTGTAGCCTGTGACCTCACTGGTTGAGCTGTTTAGTGCGAACTGAACCTTTGGTATATGTAAGTCCCAGGAGCGCTGGTCATCATTGATGAATGTGGATAACGCCGTGACTATAGTTTTATTGTAGCGTTCCACTGTATTTACTTGTGGTGTATATTTTGGTGTGTAGTGTACATTAGGTATGTTGTATTTTTTAAATAGGTTTTTCATTTCATTAGAAGTAAACTGTGTTCCGTTATCCAAGATCACTACCTGTGGTATGCCATGAACCAAGAATATATTGTCTTCTAACAACCGTACTATAGTAATAGCATTAGCGTTCCTTATGGGAAATAGTAGGCAGTATTTAGAGAAACAACAGGTGGCTACGAATAAGTATGAGTTTTGGCGTCTAGAAAACGGCAATGGGCCAACTATGTCTATACTCAGCATTTGGAAAGGTCGTGAACATTCCTTAGGCTTCCCCATTAGTCCTAGGGGGGCATGATTTGCTTGTTTGTGAGCGATACAAGTTTCGCATGCTGTTACAAACCTCACCACGTCACCATGCATCCCTGGCCAGTAGTAGCGTAGTGATAGTCGCTTGTACGTTTTATGAATACCCAAGTGTGCTGCGGTCGGTTCGGCATGGTTGTTAGTAATTATTTGGTGCCTATCTTCCTTCGGAATTATTTCCTTCCATTCGAACTCACATAGAATTGCGAATTTGCTTTTTTCATAGCGGTACAATTTGTTATTTTTTATTATATAGTTTGGGAATGCTGTTGGGTTCTGTTGGCAACCAATGTAGATATTTTGGTACCAAGTGTCGTTTGTTTGTTTAGGCGGATCTGGCTGTATGGTGTTTTCCTGTGTGAGAGCCGCGATCGGACATGCTCGTGACAACGCGTCTGGGAAAGTGTTATCTGCACCACGTCTATGTTGTATGTCAAAGTTAAAAGCTGATAACCGTATTCCCCAGCGTGCCAATCGTCCGGATGGGTTTTGTAGTTTGAGAAACCACTTTAGTGCGGAATGATCTGTGAACACTGTGAATTTAATGCCATTTTCTAGGTAACAGCGCCAGTGCTCCAGTGCCACTAGTACAGCCAGTGCTTCTCTCTCTGTGATACTATAGTTTTGTTCTTGTTTTGACAAGGATTTACTCATATATGCTATGGGATGTTCAACCCCGTCCCTAATCTGAGTTAGTAAACCACCAATGCCATAGTTACTGGCATCTGTGTGTACTTCAAATGGGACACTGTAGTCTGGACACGATAGTACCGGGGCAGATATTAGTATTTCCTTTAGTTTCGTGAAGGACTCTTGGCATTCCTGAGACCAGTCAAAAGGGGGAGCCTTCTTACTTGAGCTTGTTAGTCTATTTAGTGGTGCCGCTAGTGCACTAAAGTTTGGTACAAAACGTCTGTACCATGATGCCGTTCCTAAGAATCTTTTTACCTCTTTCGGATTGGTTGGTATTGGGAAATTCTGTATTGCTTCTACTTTTTCTGGGTCTGGATGTAGTCCTCCCGAGTTTACTATGTAGCCTAGATATTTCAATTCCTCTCGGAAAAATTGACACTTATCCATGTTTATTGTTAAGTTAGCGTTAGTTAGTTTTTTGTGTACTTTAGTAAGCAAGGCTATATGGTTCTCGAAATCTGATGACACTAGCACTATGTCATCTAAGAATGCAAATACCCTATTTTCAAACTCTGGTCCATAGAATAATTTATCTACCATCCGTTGTTGCGTAGCAGGCGCATTAGTTAGTCCGAATGGTGTAGTTTTAAATCTATATGTTCCCCGGCCCGGTATGTAGAATGCTGTTTTGTTTTTGTCAGTTTCTTTTAGTGGTAACTGCCAGAAACTTTTGTATAGATCGATACTAGTAAGGTATTTTGCATCCCTCAGGTTGTCTAATATTTCCGAGATGTATGGCAAATTGTAGGCATCTTTTTTAGTGATAGCGTTGAGTTTCCTACTGTCTAAGCAAAACCGCAACTTGCCGTCCTTTTTTGGTGTCAGTAGAACTGGGGAAGACCACGGACTTTCGCATGGTTCAACCACATCCAAATCTAGCATTTCGTCCAGTTCATTGCCGAGGACACGCTGTTTCTCTGGTGACATCCTATAGTAACGTTGTCGTATAGGGGGTGCATCACCAGTGTCTATACTGTGTGTTATTAGGTTAGTACGGCCAAGGCCTTTTTTCTTTGAGGATATGTTCTCGAATTGTGTTTTAATTTTCTCCGCTGTTACTTTTTGTTCGTCTGTTAGTTGTGCAAATGTATGTAAATATATGTTTTGTTTTGTATTTGCACTGTTGTCATTTGTGTGGACGAGAAAAACGGATTTTATATTCTTTGGAAATAATTGAAAGGTGTTCCAGAAATCCATTCCCAGCAAGATAGGAGTGTCTATTGATGGCACCACATGTGCTTTGATTATGTGTAACTTTCCTTCAAATGTTATTGGTAAGTTTATTGTACCTATGGAATGAAGCAGTTGTCCCCCAGCGGCAACAAATGTTTCTAAGTGGTCCCTAGGCTGCAAGGTTAGACCTTGGTCCTTAATTAAGAGATTGTGGTAGTCTTTACCAACGATAGTAACTGCCGAACCTGAATCCAGCAAGCCACAGACTGGCATGTTATTTATTTCTATAGATGCGTATGGCCTTATGTCGTTGTGAGGTTTGTTACGGACTGTTGATACGGAATAACAGGTTCTGAATTTTGTAACTACAGCTAACCAGTCTTCCCACTCTTTTTTACTTAGTCTTGAGTTAAATTTACTATTGCAACAAACCTCACTAGCTAGTTTTTTGGTGGGTGACACTTTGCGCAATCTGGGTATTTCACCCCTTTTTCTCCGCATTTGAAACAAATTAGGACTCGGTCTGCCGTACACCGTCGTAGTGAGTGCGAATTTGACCTACACCTAGGGCAATAAGGTTGACCTCTGATTGGTGTATCCGCGCCTTTATTATCCACCAATGCAACTGGTTGAGCAGAGTGTGAGTCCTCCCCGGTTGCTTCTGGTTTTTTATAGTAATCACCGCGGCCATACCTATATCGGCTATAGTATGGTTTTGGGTTAGAAGTGGTAGTTTTATTTATTGGCTTGACGTAGGCAAATTCTGGAGCCAAGGTCGTGAGGTTTGTTTTTGTTGGTTCCTGATAGTGTGCAGCTCGCATCTTATATTTTTCATAGTTCTTACAGACCGACTCTAGTTGCTCCAGACTTTGCACGTTGCTGATAGCTAGTACTTCCGCATACATTGGTTTAATATTGTGAACAATGATATCAAACATCTCTGCTTTTGTTGGTTTAGTATTTAATCTATTGAATAATCCGCTCATTATTGATATGTAGATAGTTATGTTTTCGGTTTCACCTAGTGAACGCATTCTAATCTCAGTAAGCAATCTATAATCATAGTCATCGCAGTCAAAAGCTGCCTTCAATTGTTGTAATAGTTCTTCCCAAGAGGTGACGTTTGGTTTTACGTGCCTATACCAATGCAGCGCGTTATCCGTAAAGATATCAAAAGCGAAGTTAAACATATCGTCTCCTTTTATTTGCTTACTTAATTTAAACTCATCAATTTTTTGTATGAAAGAACGAACACAAGTTTTGCCATCATACTTAGGTTTATTAGGTACGTGACTAGTACATGTTACGGTTATATTAGTGTTCATAGCAGCGCTTGTGTCTGTTCGTTGTGAGCTACCAGAACTAAACTTAGTTTCTAGTTTGGTTAATTGTGAATCTAGGGTGATATATTTTTCCTCAAGTTTTTTCTTTAGTAATATGTTCTCTGGATTGGTTGGTTTAATGCGGGCTAGTCTGTATTTAATATGATTTTTGTATGATATACCTTTAGCTAATCCCGCTTCATTGTTTATTTCTCCTAAACTCAACTGATATTCACCTATAGTTGCTTTAACCGAACATAAGTCCTCACTTTCATCGATGCCTGATTCGTGTATGTCGTCACTTGTATATTTTTTGGATAAGTTGTTTATTTGTTTCCTTAAACTCAAGCAAGTACCAATTTCACCGCCACGTATCAATACTTCATATTCTAATTCAGCCTTCCTCAAGTGTATGAAGTTAATTAGGTGAGTTCCCATTATTACAAAATTAGATTAAGTAACACTAGCAATTGGGCTAGAAAATAACAGTATAACAGTAAAACTTATTTCTATACCGCAACGATGTACAACGTCTGCCACGTGCCTCTGCGGCGAGCCTGTGACAGGCCCCCCACGTCTGCCACGTGTAGCCAAGGACGGTACCCTACCTCTCTTAAAGTGTGCAAGTGCTCAGAACGTTGACAGTGTCTAGGACCTTACCCGCGACCTAGCCGTGTTACTATTACCTAAACTAAATATATGTATTAAGTCTATTATCTGTTTTAATTCTACTTATCCTACTACCTATCAGTTAACGGCCTGCGCAGCCTACCCTGCCGCAGCCCTAGCCCTAGCCGTTACAGTGGCCCCACGTTGGGCGCCACTGTAACGGCTAGGGCTGCACAGGTTAGGCTGCGCAGGCCGCAAACTGGTAGGTAGTAGGTAGTTGTGAGAATTAAAACAGTAAAAAAAGGTTAATACATATATTGATAAAAGTAACACGGCTAGGTCGCGGGTAAGGTCCTAAACACTGTCAACGTTCTGAGCACTTGCACACTTTAAGAGAGGTAGGGTACCGTCCTTGGCTACACGTGGCAGACGTGGGGGGCCTGTCACAGGCTCGCCGCAGAGGCACGTGGCAGACGTGGCCGCGGAGGCACGTGGCAGACGTGGCCGCGGAGGTTGGACAGCCTTCGTGAGACTGCTGGTAGAGAGCGTCGGTAGCACGTGGCACGTCCGCCTGTCAGCACAGGTCACAGGTTGTCAGCACAACCCGTCCGCAGGTGGCGTGCAGTAACGCAACGCTCAGCAGCAGGATAGGGTAAGGGGTCCTGCCCTCAGCCCGTACATGGAACCCTGCAAGCGCCATAGGAAGCGCGAGTTAGATGCAGTGCAAGATAGCAGCAACCCGCATGCGATGTGCCAGCTTCTTCCCCTTTACCAGCCAAGGAACGGTGTGGGAAGCATAGTAAGTAGGCGCTCAGCACATCGCAGCGGTTTACAGGCAGAGAGTTTGCAAACAGCGTGGTGCATTGACAGATGCCAAGATTAGGTTAAGTATGCGGGCACGCATGCGCAAAATACAAAGTAACGTGATCCTAGCAGATGGATCACTAACAATAGCACAGCAAGGCACTACACCACCTTGATGCAGCAGCAGTACATATAAATTACCATTACCAGTGCGCTGGATAACTAGGCCGCGTGTCCGACAGTGACACACGAAATCGAATATCACTTATGTGGTAAAATCAATATAGGTTATCCAGCGCAGAGGGTCTGGTATTATTACCAAACTAATGTGGAACTCACCCTAGGTCGGGGCACACAGGATTTCGAGGAACAGGGAATAGTATTCACCAGTTCTGCAAGCGGAGACGAAATGACAGAGAGTCTCCGGAAGATTAGTGTTGTACCAAGATTTTAGTGATGTGATTAGTAGTTTACTAATTGTGATTTTTTTAGCAACACTCGACTATTATTAGTTGTGAATCCTCACAACGCTACACTGGTTATCCCATTTTCTTTTAAGAAATTGTTGAACTCATTGTTACAATATTCCGTACCGTTATCGGATTGTAAGCACTTAATTTTCTTTTCCATGAAGTTCTCTACTTCAGCTTTATAGACTTTGAACATATCTATTACTTCATTTTTAGTCTTTAAGCAAAATACCCGACTGTATCTGGTGAAGTCGTCAATAAATGTGACGAAGTATTTGTTTCCGGCACACGAAGCTTTTGGTATCGGACCACACACATCACTGTGTACAATCTGAAGTGGTTCAGAAGTGCGAGGTTCAGTTCTTGGTTTCCCGATCGTAGCTTTCATTTTGGCTATAACGCAAACTTCACATTCTTCCGGTTGTTCATTTATTTTGAAATCAAGTCCAATCAAACTTTCATTCTTAAGTGCTAGTTTCATATCCATATAGTTCATATGTCCCAGCTTTGAATGCCATTCAGAAAAATTATTATTTTTAGCAAAATTGACTTTTTCATCTTTTGCGTTTATCACTGTCTTGGGAAAAATCGCATAGAGACCATCTTCAGTTCTCTTGGCTTTCATCACAATACCATATTTTGGATTTTTTACTATTGCTATATCCTTTTTGAAGAGTACTGTATTACCAGCATCTGCTATCTTCCCAATAGATAGAAGATTAGTACAAAGATCTGGAATGAACAGGGTATTGTGTAGATTTATTTCTTTATTTGTATTTAGTAAGAGATCAACTCTTCCTTTTCCCAGTATGTTTGTGTTGTGATCTTTTGAGGCTAATTTCAGTGTTTTATTAGTTTGTTCTATTTCACTGAAATAATCTTTGCTATAGCACATATGTGATGTGCATCCACTGTCCAAAATCCATTGTTTCTGGAATGCTTCATCTTTTGCTAATAATGCTAAGGAATTGAATTCCTTTTGGTTGTCTCTATTCCCTTTATTGTTGGGATTATTCTTGTTCTTATTTTTGTAATTTTTCCAGCAGTTCTTAGTCATATGCCCCTTTTTGTTGCATATTTTGCAGTAAAAGTTTGTTTTTGCATAGAACGATTCTTGTTCGCTTGAGCTTGTACTCGGCTGGGTTCCTTGGGTGTTTTTCCGTGCTTGAAATTCCTCTATGATTTTTATTTTTAGTTCATCCGGTTTCGGAAGTTTATCACGGGATTCTATTGCAACTCTAAATGTTTCAAATTCTGAGGAAAGACTGTACAGCATCATAATAGTTAGTAAATCTTCATGTATCGCGACATTCATTTGTTCTAGTTTGTCTACAACAACGTCCATAAAGTGGTTTAGATGTTCCCTGATGTCGTTTCCATTCTCATATTTTGCCAAAATAAGTTGCTTCAGTAGCGCTGCTTTCCTCGCAGGACATTTACTAGCGTAAGTTTCGTTTAGCTTTATCCAAATTTCATGAGCTGTTTTGCAGCTTTTTATTTGTTTGAGTTCCGACGGCGATATTATAAGGATTAACTCACTGATAGCCAGCAAGTTTCCTTCAATATCCGACTCGGCTGCTTTCGTCAAGTCAATTTGTTGCTCTGCATATTTCCACAATTTTCCTTTCACCAGAACGGCTTTGGCCTGTATTGCCCATGTGTCATAATTTTCTTTATTTAAGGCTTCAATTCTGTTCGACATCTTCTTTTCTTTTATTTTATTTGTTTTTCGATTATGTATTCATTTTGGAACGCTCTGCTACCATGTGAGGATATATGTATTTTTATATCTTTTAAATAAAGTTCACTGAATATGAATACAATCGTATTTTATTGTGTCAGAAAGGATTGTAACAAACATGTTTTTTTCCGTTGCTATGGTAACGGTCTAGCAAGAGAAAAGTTTGCATTGAGGTGCAATCTTTACAGTTACAATAAAATACCTTCCCATATACTACAACTAAATGAAACGAAATTTAAATCTTGTATAAAACGCACAGTGTGCTGCCAAGCATATTATAAGCTTGGGGATTATATCGCTGACAAAAATGCTTGGCTTAACGCTGGTCCAGCTCCACAAGGGCGCATAAACTAATTGATTAGCATTCAAAAATATCGTTGGAATTGCTGAAGATTGCAAAAACTATCTTTGAATTGTATAACTTCAATCTCTTTTTTTATTGTATAATTGCATAGCACATGTGTGAGCACTGTGACCATGTACCTTCTATAAAGCTACTATTTACTGGGTACGTCTTTCATTGACTTGATATGCCCTGGCGGCTAAGAGTATGTCATGCTCACTCAAATGTCTCGCTAGTGGTGGCGTGTGTGTTGGATCGTTGAGTTCCCTTCAAACTGGTTGAACTAAACGGTGCTGATCCATGCGTCATGTTCGTGAACGGGCGCCATCAGTAGGGACTGGTCATCTCTTATCTGCCACGGCTTATTTTAATTTTTGAATTGTTTTTATTTTTTATTACGGACGCTTTTTACGTACACGTCTTTCTACATTGTTCTCACATGTATAATTTCAACATGAATGATGTAAACAATATTTTGTAAGAATATTATTTTTTTAAAAGAGTGTCCGTGGAGTTTCTTGCCCGTTATTCTCCATAGGAACCTACGCTTTGGAATGGGCAACTAGCTTCATATTTCTGACTGACTGACTCCTTGACAATGCAAAAGTGCTTGGAAATGGTTTAATTGAAATAAATGCTTTGAGTTTTGAACATTGATATTTCGAGCTGTTTCTGCCGCGTTAGTTCCGCGTCGGAACTCGTATTCAAAAATAACTCTAATTTTCGATGTATCCATCTCTCTTGTCTAAGCTGAACAAAAAAAAACAACTGAAAGTCGATAATCGAATGTTGCACATTTTTTAAAAGAACTTCATAGGTACCATGTGAAAAAAGTTTCACTCAAAAATCTCAAACCATGAAGGTTCTATGTCAATTCGAAGTACCTATTACAATAAAACGGCAATTTCATACTATTATTTAGTGTATGACGTTTTGTAATTGTGTATTGTAAGTACAAGTTTGTGCATCCAACCATTGGAGAGCTATTCCACAAAAATTGTTTCCGCTGGAACTTCGTCATCCTAGCGGCACTTTTTTTTCCTACGGACGTAAAAAGTGCCGCTAGGATGACGTAGTTCCAGCGGAAACAATTTTTGTTGAATAGAATAGAATGTTGTTATAATAGAATAGAATAAATTGTTGAATAGAATGGTTGGATGCACAAATTTGTACTTACCATACACAATTACACGACGTTATACACTATATATCTGCTAAACTGAAATGAAGAAATTCCACATTTTTCCGCTGCGACTACGCACACTAAATGAATACATAAGAACTTATTACCAGTGTATGTGTGTACTATTGGGAAATATGATTATCTCTGGACTGGTTTTATTGTGAGCAAAGTAATTGTGAATAGCTTAAGTACTAATTAATAAATCGTTAATTTTTTTAAAGAGTTTTGTTTTAAGTGCTGGCTCACCAAAAATGCCTGATAATTTCGTAGGGTAAGTATTATTTAAGTATGTTTATGTTAACCACGCTCGCAAATGCAAATATCGTTAATATAACGAAATATCGACCCCGAAAAAGTTAAGTATTGCACATCCCTCTTTGTAGGTATTTATTTTTCGATTCACTGTGCCGGGCGCTGGGTGCACGACAACTGATATGAATTCGAGCGGTTAAAAGGTTAATTAAAAATCAACTCAATTAAAACTTAACCTTTATTTTAAAATATATATCTTTAGTGATCAACGTGTCAAGTGACGTCAGGTCTCGTGGCCGCCATCTTGCTCGCGAGGTAGGCTGCTACTTCTCCCGCGCGTTTCTCTTTCCTCTCCCGCCGCGTCGTTTCTCCCATTGTGAAGTACTTCTCCCTGAAAACAAGCAGTCGTATTTTCGATAGGGTGTGCTGAGAGACTTTTTTGTTATTGTCAATTTCAGCTTTAAGGTAATTGGTTAAAGTTGATTTTCTATTGATATGAAATTAGTTCCATTGCATCGTCAGAACCAGCTCGATCTTTGGTGTACTTTGAGAACAGGGGCCTTATCATGCTTTAGCCATCATTGTTACAATCCAAAACCGGCCAAGTGCGTGTCGGACCACGCACAATGAAGGGTTCCGTAGTTGGAATGAATGAATGAATCGTAAGAACAAACTTAACTTTGTAATTGAAAAACATGTTCTCCCATACGGAATATATGTGAGAACATGTTTTTGTAACCGCAAATTTAAGTTGGTTGATTATTACTCGCAAGCAGTGATAGCCTAGTGGTATGACCGTCAGACTGACAAGTCGTAGGTCTCGAGTTCGAACCCAAGGCACGCACCTCTGACTTTTCGGGTTCATGTGCGTATTATATGATAATCACTTGCTCAAAAAACGGTGAAGGAAAACATCGTGAGGAAACCGGCAGGCCTGAGAGATATTTCTCGACGGCATGTGAAGCCAATTCAGAGGCCCGTGGGCGGCTTTAAAACTCTGACACCAGGTTAGTTTACTAACCACACGAAAAGAAGATTACTCGTAAACTTGTAAAGCCCACTTAAGTGTGATAGTTTTCCTTTAAACTTCGTTATATATAGGTACTACTCCCGTGACATTTGAATTTCTAACTACAACCGTTTAGTTGGTAGAAGGGGGGGACACTTGACTCTAACGAAAATTGGTACTTTAAAGCTTGATAAGTCACGAACGGTTTACTTAATCAAAAAACGATCTTCGCAAACCCCTAATATTGAAAGACCTATCCAACGATATCCGACACTATGGGAAGGACGAAAAAAAAAAATATCATCCCCACTTTACATGTAGGGGAGGTACGCTAAATAATTGTTTTTTTCAACATTTTATTTTACTACTTTTTTGGCGTCATTAACGTGTATGCTCATACTAAATTACAACTTTCTAGTACCAATAGTTTTTGAGCTAAACCGTGGACAGACAGACAAACGGACATGGCGAAACTATAAGGGTTCCTTGTTGACTACGGAACCCTAAAAAAGAGATGGTGCTAATGTTATCCGAACTGTATAGCTCTATTTCTCCACACAGGAACAATCAATGGTTCTATAACACCTTACTACGGTCTCGGTACAAAAAAAGTGAACGAAATTGTTTCAATCGTTTTGAAAAAGTCGCGGACTTATAGGACCAAACTCTCATTCGATGCATTGTGCGTGTACGCATAATGTTAAAATACGTACCTAAAGTTATGCACCCCAGCATTAGGATCGAGTGGCATGTTAGGCACATCATCCGTGATCTTCTCATAGGTGAGCAGTCTTCGCGCCGCCAGCTTCGATATCACCTGTTCCGAGTTGCCCACCAGCTTCATGCAAGGGTGGGAAGGCAGCTGGTCTTCTTGGTACTCTTCTCTGGAGACGAGTTAAGAAGAGGATGAAGTTAGCAAGAGACTGTTTCTGTCGGGACTTGGGAGGTTGGGAGGAAAGGAGCTGTGGTTGAAGAAATCCAGGCTCAGGGCTCTCATTGATTAAAATGTTATGACTAGTGGAGATTAGTGGGCTTTTTACATTTTGCGTACTTATTTTAGGCACTTGAAAGGGGAAGCCAAGCCCGAATGCATTATGGTCCCTCACCACAGTTGACCAAAATACCAATATTTTTTGTTGCCTTTTTATTTTTTCTAAATACGTCATGCTCCCTGGCGGAACCACTTTTGCTTTAACAAGTTAGTATAAGTTACAAAAAAAGTCTATAAAACTCTAGTCCTATAAAAAAGTCTATATCTCTAGTTTCGACGTAAGCTATTATTTAAAGTAGTTGCGCTGCGGAGTACCCTTTCCGGCGAAACCACCATGATTTATCTATTACTATACATAGCAAATATATAGGGCCTGGCGGAACCACAAGTATAAGTTAATACTTGTGGTTCCGCCAGGGAGCATAACGTAAAATAACGCCGGTACATACCTCCGCCGCGAAACCATAGCAGCGACACCGCAGTAGTTAAATTCAATAGCCTCGCGTCATTTTCTGCTACTTTAATCAGATGCGCGTAGCGGAAAATGACGCGAGTCCATTGAATTTAACTACAGCGGTATCGCAGCAGGGGTGTGCTACCGGGGTCAATGCCGTCAGATATGGATAAGTAGCGACTAACGCTACTGCTAAGCCCATTCAAAACTTTCTTACCTTACTAACGGGAACCAGCAGACCAGTCGCCGTCCCATCTCAAGATGTGTAGCAGCAAAGTTGAGCAGATCACTGTAAATATGTGACAGTCCGTACTCCACTTTCGAAGGCACGTGGTTAGGCAGGTGGTGGTCAGGTAGTGTGTAGTTCTCTTTCTCTATTCCGATCTTTTCTGTGGGCTCTCGAACACCATAGGGCGCTGAAACATAAGTACATAATTAAATGCTGCTATAGAGTTATGAAGAACAGGGTGGGAAGAGTCTCACCCTCCGTTGAAAAGGACAGACGGGTGTTGTGTCTGGTGGGCTAACTGCTTGATTTGTGTGACGTCATGTGTATACGTTTTAGATGGTCGACTTCATATGACTAATCCTTCTTAATATTATAATGTGAAAGTTTGGATGTTTGTGTTTGAATCACGTATAAACTGCGCAACAGATTTGGATAAAATTTGTCATTACAGTTGTCGCATAAGACGAGTAACGTCTGACATCTTGGCTGACGTATATATGATATAAACAATATTTATCATCATCTTCATCACCATCATCATCATCCTGTTTACAACCTCACCATCTGACGGCCAACCTAAGCACCGCGCGCGCTCATTGGTCAAATCAAATAGCTTCCTGTTACACACTACGTTACACACCGCCGCTTTTCACGAAAATAAATCGCACAGATTTGATTATTTTGATTTTGATTGAAGGGAAGCGAGAGGAAGCACTTACGATCTGTAATAATAGCGTCGAATTTCAAGCCTGGTTTCCAGTTATGCAGTGAGAAGTCACTCACGACCACGTCTAGGTACCGGGACTCTGTCCCGTACTGTCTCATGTTACCACGAATGCTCTCGTCTTTGGTTCGTATCTGAAAGTGGTAATGATTTCGATATAATGTTGAACAATTGCTTAAAAAACCCACAAATTAAATTATTTGTCCGTAAATAATTTTATGAAGTTAGGAAACTTGAAGTCCACTCCTGAAAAAGCTATAAATGGGATGTAATTACATCTTAAGAGAAACTATTTAAAGCTCCCAGTAGCCTAGGTTGTGGAGGTCTGATAGGCAGTTGGTCTATTTAAAATACTGCTGCATCCGTTTAGACCGGAAATCGACCCCAACATGTTTAGGAAAAAACGAAGCTGGCTCCCGTGGTGATATTTTACTATTGTGACTTTAAATTTAATGGGTTATTATTAACAAGCACCTTAACCATTGCAATACATACTTTGTTACCTTTTGACCGACGCGGGTGGGCCGCGTCCGCGCGTGCAGCATCAAGTAGTCGATGTCTGAGCCCCACACATATGCTGGGGATATGAAATTACAAAACAAAACTAAACTAAAAAAAACAAATCAAAACTATTGTTTATTAAATCTCCCTACATTAGAAAACTGCCCTTACGGAACTTAATAGCCCACGACCATGACTGCTTGCATACGATCAATGCGATGAATTGTAATTGTCCACACATAGATGTTCTCAGTAAACAAACATATCTTGGAGTAATTATAGACGATAAGTTTAACTGGAGTAATCACGTAGAACGTGTTTGCGATAAACTTCGGCAATTTCTCACTATTATGACCATAATAAAAAACCGCCTGCCCTTCAAAGTGAAGATAATGCTTTATTACGCAATGGCTGAATCTTACATCCAGTATGGCCTTAGTAGTTATGGTCGTACCTATATAACCTACCTTTATAGTATTTTTAATCTTCAACTTAGAATTTTAAAAACAATAGTATCTCCTAAAATTAGAAATCAATTTTACGACAATATAAATGGCCTCTTTAAACACTGTAATGTCTTACCAGTTCATATACAAATAATTTTTTTGTTATTAAAAGAACAATTTTTCAATGAATCTTTAAGAAACAAAATCGAACATCCTGTATGCACTCGGGCAGTTTCTGAGAATAGGCTTCGTACACAGTGCGCCAACAATACGTATGGCGAGCGAACTACCGATTATATTATACCGAGACTTATTAATAGTCTACCCTCAGAAATAAACAAATGTATCACACATAAAAATATCAAATGTGCAATATTTTTTAAGTATTATATAGGATGATTGTAACTATTTATGGAACTAAATATAATATTATCTGTACCGGCAATAACGCGTACATAAAATGCTTCATTGTATAGTTAGATGTTGAGATAGACTCATGATAGCACAAGTTTAAACCTTTAGTGGTTTTCGGTTGCTACTTATATGTAATCCTGTGTTCTGTTGTATAAATGATAAATAAAAAAGTTTTTTATTGAGTGATGTTTGTCGGTTTTGCTTAATATTGTCTTTAACTGGACAATCTTTTAAACGATAGTAGAAATCTGTTTATAGCTGAAAAGCACGAAAAAGGACAAAGATTTTTATACTGTGTTATTTTCGTGCCACGTTTCTTTATGAAAGGACCATAATCAAGGAGTCGATAGTAAAATAAGGAAGGGCGTGCGATCGACACGCTCCACATTATAACAAATAACACAAACGACACTACAAATGACACTACCCAACCGTGTCTGTGGAACTCATAAATCTAAAGAAGACAATATTCACCTCCAAAATGTGCAGCAGCTACCAGCAAAGACCCCGAGCCGACGAAGGGATCGAGGACCATGTCTCCTAACTTGACTTGTGCCTGGTTGGCCATTATGATGGCCAGCTGAGCGTCCATGCTGGTGTTGCCGATGAACTGCCGCTTCTTCAGCGAGTGCACCTGGATGAGGTCGCGCTGGCCATCTGCTATCTGGAAACAGCAGTATACATAAACTCACGTCTTTTTCCGACGGGGGTAGGCAGAAACTACAGAATAGATGTAAACAGTTTAAGATATGTTTATAAAAAAAGAAAACTTAAGCTTTTAAGATTCTGGTGTTTACTTGCACATTATTGGTGTTCCTGTTAATCCCCCCTCCAACGACATTAA
Organism: Xanthia togata; assembly: GCA_963853775.1. Taxonomy (NCBI): domain Eukaryota; kingdom Metazoa; phylum Arthropoda; class Insecta; order Lepidoptera; family Noctuidae; genus Xanthia; species Xanthia togata. The sequence continues at coordinate 4,046,986 of OY970801.1, forward strand.
AGGCACAAGTGTAAGGTTCACATAAACCTATCGAGTATAAAATAATGAGACAAATACTATAAACAATTATCTATTTTTAATGGCTCCCTTGGCAGTTGGCTGTTCCCAAAAGTACCAAGATTAATGGGGGTACTTTGAACTCAAATTTATTCATTTTATTTTATTTATTTATTTAAGAACAACCAACAAAGCATATTATACCAAAAATACATTAGCCTTAATTAAAGGCTGCCAAGGCATGCATTGAACAGTAAGAAATGAAAAAAAAAACTAAAAAAAGTTACAAAACAAAACAATATTTTACGAATTTAGATAGATTTAAGTGAAAATTGCCTCCCTTGATATCCCTAGATTAATTGGCCTTAGATTATTATAAAACAATTTCAGAATTCATAGCTTTCATTATAACACTTGCCTAGTATTAGTTCTCATTACAATGTTTCAGACTTGGGTAACTATATAGGGACAAGATGCATGGCATGAGATAGACATCAGTGATTCTCTATTAATTACTGTGAATTAATAGAGAATCAATTACTTAAATTAATGAATTGTGTGAATCAAAGGGTTCCGTACCACCATACAATATTTGACACTACATTTACACTTTTCTTGTACCTACCTACACCCTTTAATTTTTTTTGCAATTGAAATACATAATCTGTGAAAATTTCAACTGTCTACCTATTAGGGTTCATGAGATGCAGCCCTCTGACAGACAGACGGTTGGACAGCAGACTTAGTAATATGGTTCCGTTTCCGCACCCTTTGAGTATGTTACCCTAAAAACTAAAAGATGTTCCATAATTTTATTGCATACTGATAAAAAAGTGGTTTCTCACCCATTTCCCAAAGAAGACATCATATGGATTCTCGGGCACTTCATTGGGGTCTACTCCATAGAACTCCAAGTAAGCGAGGGTCACATCAGGGTTCTTAAGTTTTACAGGGCTACCCCCCATTGGTAAGAAACTGAATTTCTGAAAGAATAAAGTACACACCATGAATAAAAATATCAGAAAGTAAAATAATTGCATTGCCTATTTTTGTAATTTGAGTGTCTCCTCTTTATTACCTCATCTCATATTCTCATTACATGACAATAACTGGTTGAATTTCAATAAATTATTGACTTTTTGTCATCATATTGTTCTTAAAATCAGAAAAAATGCTTTAGCTTTATAAATGTTCACTTACCTCAATCTTTTCAACCTTTTCCTTCATGGTAAAATGTTTGCAGAATGTCTCAACATCAACTTTAAAAGACTTTTTCGGGGAAAAACTCGATTCTATTAACTCCTTTGGGCACAAACAGGTATCACTAACACCATCTTTATTTTCTCCAAGAACCCAACTTCCTGTCGAATTTTTCAGTGAATTCTTTAAGTTCTCGTGTAGTTGTGCCTCGGTTCTCGCTCTAGACCACAACTCAATACAGTTTTTCATCAGAACAGACCTAGAAGCAATTTTTCTAACACAATCTTCTGAAGGCAATGCAACTATCCAATACGGCTTCTGAACGCATGGCTTTTCTACAAACTTGACCGGTATATTTAGTAGTGATATTATACTATACATTTCCTGAAAAATAACGAAGTAATTTAACTTAAATCTTTAGATAGGATTTAGTCAAATAAAAATGCGTATAAAACTTACTGCATGACGAAAATCAATGTGTTCATGGGCGAACCACATCAAATACCTTCGCCACATTTTGTGCTCGTCTTGCATTGCGTTTTATTTCGTAAATTTATTTATTTATTTCCATTACTTATCAACAACATAACCTCAAATAGCAATGTTGGCAATGTTGGCAACTTGGCATTCCCGTTCCAATATGCTAATATTATGACAGACATTACAGAGCAGTGTTGCGAGATAAAAAAAAAAAAGTGTTATTCGTTCTTTCGACACTCATGAGCGTAAAAGAAAGCGACCAACCCCGATTTTTGTGAAAATGAGAGAATGCCCATGACTAAAGATTTACTTTACAAATTACATATTCCCGAGACTAGAGATGCCGATGCATTCAACCAGCTTTTATGACAAATCTTTTACAGTTCAAGCAGTACGGTTATGGAATGCCTTGCCCGTGTCGATAAGGCGAGCTCAATCCTTGTCCACTTTTAAAACTCTGGTAAAAACTAGAGATGGGCTTAAACGTTAAAAAATATTAACACTGCTAAATGGTAATGCTAACAATAATTAACAGTTAAAATTAGCAGTTATTTTTAGCAACTGTTAAATTTAATCACAGACAGATTGTTCACGTAATTAATTCTCATTTCCTTCATACTTTTCACAGGCTTAGGACTGTCAACTTTTCCTGTTGGCGTATACACAATATACAAACAGTCAAACAAATGGAATTTTCACTCACAACACTATCTACCACAAACAAACCCGCGTAAACCTTCGTAACGAAGATTAGTCTTATTTAACACTAGTTAAATGTAACAATTCCGAATTCAGCAGTTAGCACTTAGCAGTTAATTAAATCAACTTGCTCAAACCTATCAATCTAACTGTGACTGACTCTGCAGGACCATTATTGCTTTGTTGTGAGTTGTGACTGGCGACTGCTATATTTAACAGCTATCCCAGAACTTATTTAACACTGCTATTTTTTTTTAGTGTCAACACCTGTTATGTTGACACTAAAAAAAATTAGCAGTGTTAATTTAGCAGCTTATTAATTTTAGACCCATCCCTAGTAAAAACACACTTCCTCTCTCCTTAAACATCATCATTACATTTAGTTCCTTGCTCTTGTTTCATGTTTATAGATTTATATATTTATATGAATAAGTTTATGCTATAAGTATGTATGTACATATTTATTGTATATGTAGATGGTACACCGCTGACTACCTACAGTATTGTCTCTCATATTACCTTTAATCCATCCAAAGGTTGTCTGTAAAAGATCGCTTTACGCGATAAGACCGCCCATTGTGTCACCCTATGTAAAATTTCTAAAGTATGTCTGTAATTTTTATGGTGTACATTAAAGCGTATTCTATCTATCTATCTATTCCCGAGACACAATTTTTTCAAACCACATCTCTGTCCTCGAGATATTAAATTGTCAAATGAGACCATGTACCCAATGAACCACTACCACCCATTTTTTGTGTTAAAATTAAAAACGACCATATTTGGTTTTGATCTATCAAAATACGTAATAAGTTGGCTGGCTTCAGTGGCTTCTGCAAATTGAGTTTTTAATATATTAGTGTGACTTTTCTATTTGCAGAAGTCTACCATCGCAATGGTCTAGTTCTGCAAAATTGTTTATACTGACTATGTGTTTTGATAAAAGTCTAATTCTTTTCGTTTTAAAATTTTATTATTATTTTGAAGTTGGTTTTTACTTTTTTTCAAGTTGATTTTATTATAAAATATGTAAATACAGATCTCGTTAGCAACGTAGTAGCCTTTATAGCACAGAGTACATTATATTATATTTTATAGTGCGCGCGGAACTAGTTGGCCGCGCCTGAGGTATGTGAGCGGTGAGACGGGGGAGGGCGCCATTGACAAAATTAAAATTGTCAAACTGATAATGCTTGGCATTTGTCTACCTCCCCCGTCTCACCGCTCGCATAGTTACCTAAAGCGTGGCCAACTACCTAGTTCCGCACGCACTCTATTAGGCCCGTATTACAGAACGTCACTCAAAACTCAAGCATTACTTAAAACTCGTTTAAAGCCTTTTGATTGGTTGAAACTCGATATCCGTGTTGAAACTAGTTTTAGTGTTTTATTTTATAAAAAAAATATCTATGTCTGTTAAAGTTTTTTTCTTAATTTGAGTTTCTTGTTATTATTCGTTTTTTGAATTATGCAGAATAAAACTTTTATTTTGGCTTTCCTTTTATTTTATTTTTCGGCCATATATCAATAAGCTGAATATCACCATCCCGATAGAAGCATTCAGCAAGTGTTTTTTTTTTTAATTGTGTGTTAAAGCAGAACGCAACTACAAGTTTTAACTCGATACTTCATGCACAAAACAAAGTATTTTGGTAGATTCAAACAGCTTATTTTGGGGTTTTTCCCAGTAGTTAGATTGGCAGTCAGACTAGTCTTTCCAACGGGAATTTTTGTTCCCGTTGGTCAGAGTAGCTCGTAATTTAGTAAAGTACTGTTGAACACGAAGAGGTTACCTATACAACGATTAAATAGGTTTTATTTGTGACATTGTGTAGTTGGTTGACACTGGTTGAAATTCTTTGAGTTGTTTGTTGTTTACTTTGATATACCTAGTTAACTAAGACTTTTCAATAAATTTTTTTACTGTATAAAAAATAGCAGGGATAATAACCTTATAACGGCCATATCTCAAAACGCGTTTTTCGTCAATGGTCGCTTTCTGTTTAACTACTCTCAATTTTAATCCCGTATCAAATGGATAGTAGTACCTAAGGAATATTAAGTAGTCATCGCCCCCTCTTAGTAAAAAATCTAATTTTTTAGAAGCCATCATATCAATCATTGTCTGCCTAGCCTTTTCCCAACTACTTTGGTTGGATTCGTCTAACCGGATGGACCTGACTATTTATTAATTTAAAGTATCATCAGATCGGGTTGGGCAGTGATATTGAGTTTTTCCATTAGGAATTTCTCAACCCAGCCCGGAGCCTGGATTTATGCCCGGTTGATGGCATTAGGCTCGCCCCCTATTACCTAGGACTTAACACAAACATAACTGGCGAAATGTGGGTGTACTGCCAAACCCTTCGGGGAAACAAGGAGTGATTTTATGTTATTTATGACATAAAGCAATGTCAAAAAAGTTATTTGTGCAACAAGAGAGCAAAGTTGTTTTTTGCTGCGAGTGTTGATTTTGAATCCCGAGTAAGCGAAGGATTCTATAATTGAATCACGAGCGTAGCGAGTGATTCTAGGTTAGAATCCTGAGCGCGGCGAGGGATTCAAAGATACGAGATGTAAATAACTTTGCTCTCGTGTAACACATACAACTTTTCACCTCAGCAGCGAGAACATACAACATGTAAAAAAAAAATCCGATCCGTGAGGGTTAGGTATCGTACTGTGAGCATATTTATGTGGAAATTTTCAGGAAAACAGAAATCCGAATCCCCAGTTTTTTTTCAATGGCAAATACCAATTTTTTTTTAGAAAAAATAAGTGTCATCGGGGTACCCCTGTCAGGCACGAAGTTCCTTCTCACGTATGATTTAATTTAAAACATAAACAAAATTGTTACAGCCACCATCTTGGATTAATTTACATTTTGACCTCACTATCGACTTAAGCACCCTCAAAAACTATGAAAACGATACCAATGACGAAAAGTTTGAATATTTTCGCAGCCACCATCTTGAATTTATATTTTGATCTGACTATCGGCTTTAGCTCCCTCGAAAACTATGAAAACGACACATGACGAAAAATGAAAAAAATTCGCAGCCGCCATCTTGTATTTTTATTTTGACTTCACTATCGGCTTTAGCAACCTTGAAAACCATAGAAACGACACCCATGAATTAATTTTTAAATTTTCGCAGCCGTCATCTTGGATTATTATTTTGACTTCACCATCGGCTTTAGCAACCTTAAAAACCATAGAAACGATACCCATGACGAAAAATGTGAAAATTTTCGCAGCCGCCATCTTGGATTTTTATTTTGACTTCACCATCGGCTTTAGCAACCTTGAAAACCATAGAAACGATACCCATGACGAAAAATGTGAAAATTTTCGCAACCGCCATCTTGGATTTTCATTTTGACCAAATTCACACTTTCTATCTCTCTCCGTCTTTCTTTCTCTTTGAATTAGAAGAAGACAGTCGCAGCACCTTTTCGCGTGACGATCTCTGCCAGTGCACTCTTACCGCATAACTTCGTTCTAAAAAATTTAATAAAACAGATTAAATAAAACCTTAACAGATGATTAGTAAAAAATTCTATTAAATCGAAAGAACGAAAAGACATAATCGGACTGTCTGTTGAACACACCATTGAATTGTCCTGTGTTGAGCTTGATAAGCATGTTATAGTATGTGTATACAGACCTCCAAGTTACCAGAATCTTTCTATGTTTGATTCTGTAATGGAAGATGTGCTAAAGAAACTAAATGCTAGTAGTAAGTCAATAATCATATGTGGTGATTTTAATATTAATCTATTAGAAAATAACTCTAATACTGTCAGACTATTAAGTCTTTTCAGGTCATTTGACTTGTCAAATGTTTTTATTGAACCAACCCGAGTGACAGCTTCTTCTGGCACTTGTATAGATAATATTTTTTGTAACTGTGATTACTTACATAAACAAATTATAAATAAGTTGCCATCTGATCACAGTGGACAAACAGTTACATTTTGCTCCTACCTACCTTTACAAAAAATTCAAATAAGGTTTAGGCCAATTACATGTAAAAATCTAGATAAATTAAATAATGCTTTGGCAAGTAAATTATGTATTCAGAGTTTTAATAATATATGTAACCCAAATGAGTTCTACGCCGAGTTCTCTTCACTATTAAACAAACAATTTACTGACACTTTTCCACTAAAGACCAAAACAATTTACACAAAGTTCTTATTTAGTGATTGGGCGACTCCAGGTATTCGCAAAAGTAGGGAAAAACTTTTTGAACTTTATGGCCTAAAGCAACACATGAATAATACAAGCTTTCATCAGTATGTTGCAAAATATTCAAAAACTTTTAAAAGTGTGTGCAAAATAGCTAAAGCTCTTCACATTAGCAATAAAATAAAATCAGCTGATGATAAAATAAAAACTACCTGGCAAATAATAAATAATGAAACCGGTAGGAAAAAACAGCGTAATACTGAATTTAATTTAGAGACTGCTCATGGTCCCATCAACTCAGATGTAGAAATAGCTCAGGAATTTGAAAACTTTTTTGTTAATATTCCCCACAAAACCACTGAAGCTTTAAATTCCTCACCCGCACTTTCTGCTGCCTTACTTAGAAATAATGTAAAGGCATGCCCTTTGGAGTTTAGGTTTCAGCATACAAACCCCCAGGCTGTTATAAAAGCTTTTAAAGATCTTAAAATTAAATCAACAGAAGATCTGTGGGGAATGTCTGTAAAAGTCTGTAGATCTGTCATCGAAACCATTGCGCCTTATTTGGCTTTCATATTTAACACTAGTGTAGACCAAGGCGTCTTTCCGGATCTCATGAAACATAGTAAAGTAGTTCCTTTGTTCAAATCCGGTGATAGTAAGGAACCCAACAATTATAGGCCTGTGTCAATTCTGCCAGTTCTCAGTAAGGTGTTTGAAAAGTTGATTCTCAATCAAATGTTACGGCACTTTAATGAAAATTCCATCTTTCATGATCAACAGTACGGTTTCACCAAAGGGCGTTGTACCACTGACGCCGGTGTCGCCCTAATAAAGAACATTTTTAACGCCTGGGAAGAAGCACAAGATGTCATTGGAATTTTTTGCGACCTCTCGAAGGCTTTCGATTGCGTAGACCATGAGACACTTCTGCTGAAACTGGAGCACTATGGGATTAGGAATACAGCTCTTGATTTACTAAGATCATACCTGAAAGATAGAAAGGTTAAAGTTCAAGTCAACGGCACAAACTCATTAGGGTCTGAAATGGTAATGGGCGTTCCTCAAGGTTCGATATTGGGTCCATTCCTCTTTTTAGCTTATATAAATGATTTACCCCAATTATTTCAAAATCAACCAAACATGGTGTTATTTGCAGATGACACATCATTGATATTTAAAATAAACCGACGGTCACAAAATCTTGACGACGTGAATAGCTGTATTGTTCAGGTCCAAGATTGGTTTACGGTAAATAATTTGGTACTAAATAATAAAAAAACAAAATGCATTAGATTTAAATTACCAAATGTTAGAAGCAGCGAATGTGACATCTAGGGATTGCAATCCAGCAGCGTTTTCAATCCAGCTGGATTCTTGCTGGATTGACCTGAATCCAGCTGGATCCAGCGCGGATCCAGCAAAATGTGGAACGAAAATAAAAAGACGACATTTTTAAGACCTTTTTTTATTAATTTGTACTTCTTACGATAATCTATGAAATCTTTCACTCATTTGGTGATATCTGATATCAATTTGCTTTGGTTTCTTAATCATTTGAGATCAAAAGAATCAACTTAAAATAAAATAACAAACATATAACCTCATATAACATTTTAGATAATGTTTCTAAATGCAATATCTTATTACGTTTATGTTTAATGATAGGATAGGATAGGACGGCTAATCAGCAGCAATCAGTCTTACAAATTCTTTTAAAATTAACTACAAAAAAGGACCGTAATAATAATACTATTTTAATCTTCAATAAATTTGACGTATCAAAAGAAGCTCCGAAATAATCTTCTCTCCACTTGTTATTCGTTAATTAGGCAGTATAAAATCTGACGATAAGAGACTGACTATGTCTTTTTTTGAATTCTCTGAAAGTAAGACCTTAGAAAACAAATTTTATCTATAGTCTTATCTCCCAACCTGCTTCGCACAGAACTGCATTTGTAGCCGGCTGCTGAGAATGCCCTTTCGGCCTCTACACTGGTCGGTTTTAGGGTCATTAAATACTCATAAACCATAGATAAATGTTCACCTCGCACTCCTTCGGTCTCATAAACGCTCATTTATTTTTTCAGGACCTTTTCGTAATCTAATGGACCACTTGGCTTTCGATTATTAAAGTGCTCCTTCTCTCTTTTAAGTTCCATCTCAAGCTCTTGCTCTAAAGTCATTTTCACGGGTTCTGCGTCTTCATCTAGACCATCCTCTTCTAACTCAGTTATCATGGAGTTAGAAGAGGATGGTCTAGATGAAGACGCACTTACTCTACAATATGTTGTTTATTCGTTCTAACAAAGTTTTCATCCCTTGCCGCATCGCATTCTTTTTTCGCAAAGAAAAATAGCCAGGTTTTTGTACTGCTTCTTCATACTTTATTGGATTTTTCAAGTACACTAACGTACCAGTAACTTTGGAGAGGCGCCGTTCTGCGATTCTGTTGCGTAGTGCTTCAGCTAGCTCGGCACTTAGGAAAGTGCCCTGGCTATATAGCTTGTCTAAGACAAATTTCAGGGTTGTGTCGGCAGTTATCAATGTGGACTCTCTTCTGCAAAGAGCTTCTACAGCCAGTTTCAACGGTTGTAGACTGACGATCAACTCATTGATTATTGACCATTCATCACCGGAAAATTTTATTTCGGAACCGACGTCTATCAATGCTTTATCGATGCAAACTTTTAGGTTGTAGAAACGTTCCAGCATACTGAGCAAACTGTTCCATCTCGTGCGGCAATCAAGAATCAGACTTAGTTCTTTACCTTTCTCTTCCTTAACATATTATTGCAAAAATAAATCATCTTTGGTTGGTGATTTTTTGAAAAAATTTACTACCTTTCGTACTTTCATGAGCAGTGCGCTGTATCGTGGGATTAATTCACCAGAGTCCACTAATGTTGGTTCGACTGTAACTGACAATGCCAATCCATCGTTCATCTCTGTCTCTTCATCATCTGTCTGTTCATCGTCTTCGCATTCGTCACTTTCATCTGTTGCTGCTTGTTCTACTTCCTTATGAGGTTTCTTCTTGTATAGCACGTACACCACAGCCAACTGGATACCATGAGCGTAGCACAATAACACAAGGCAAAAGTTTTCCAACTTTTACCATTACTGAAATTGATACGTTTGCGGATCCGCATCGCTGGATTCAGCACTGTATGCTGGATCCAGCATGTTTAAAAAGGCGCTGGATCCAGCTGGATTGCTGTATGCTGGATCCAGCAATTGCAATCCCTAGTGACATCATATTGAATGGAGAAAAACTGGAATTTATTAATCAAACAGTTTTCCTGGGAATCACGCTAGACGAGAAATTACAATGGGGACCCCATATAACATCTCTCGCGGGGCGGCTAAGCTCGGCCGCTTATGCTGTTAGAAAGATAAGACAGTTAACAGATGTAGAAACCGCGCGTTTGGTCTATTTTAGTTACTTCCACAGTATTATGTCGTATGGCATTTTACTATGGGGTCGGGCTGCTGACATTGAATCCATTTTTATTTTACAAAAGAGAGCTGTCAGAGCCATTTATAATCTAAGTCGTCGCGAATCTCTCAGGGAACTATTTAAAAATATTAATATTATGACGGTACCTTGCCAATTCATCTATGAAAATATTATGTATGTGAGAAAAAATCTACATCTTTTTAATAAAATAAGTGATAGACATAATTTTAATACTAGAAATAAAGATAAAATAGATCAACCATTTTTCAAACTATCTAAAGTAAATACATCTTTTATGGGGTACTGTGTTAAATGTTACAACAGAATACCTTGTGATATATTAGAATTAAATGAAAGAAAATTTAAAACTCATATAAAAAGTACACTTTGTAAACAAGCATATTACAAATTAGAGGATTATATCCAAGATAAAAATGCTTGGAAACATGCTGGTCCTGCTCCATAGGACAATTTTAGAATCTAGACAAAATCAAACTGGTTGCCAATTTAATTGTATAATATTCTTTTTTTAAACATTAATTTTATATTCTGTGATTACTTGAACTCACACACTGACTTATTATTAGTAATACTTGTTAAAATGTTAAGAATATCGTATAATTTTACAATGTTTGTAAATATGTGAGCACCATGCATCTATCACATAATTAATTTATGTCATTCCTTCATTTTTCATTCTTTTTACCTATCGTGGTATAGTAATCTTATTCTAGGTGCATCGTCTTCACATATAATTATATAATTAATGTATACAGAATATTGTGAAAATATTTTAAAAAGAGTAACGGTGGAGTTTCTTGCCCATTCTTCTCCATACGAAAACAACCTTTTGGAATGGGCGACTAGAATCAATTATTATATCTTTTTTTTTGTTGTAAATGTTGACGTTCATAAGTGCCTTTTTTGTGCCTAAATGAAATAAATTATTTGACTTTGACTTTGATTTGCAATTTAAAGGTTTTATATGTATCCGAACGTTTTATTGTTTGTTTCTTTTTTGGGCCTACTAGATAAGGAATTTTGAAATCGAACTTCGAATCGACTTTATTCTATCTCTCGCTTTTTTCGTATCGAAGTGAAAGTGACAAAAATAAGTGAAATTCAAATCTTTAGAATTTTGTGGGTGACCACCACTGACATTTAAAAAAAAAAAAAAAATTACTTTGTCTCATACTCGCAGCAAAATTGAATTTTGCACACTGTTTTTTGACAGCAAAACCTGCTTGTTTGAGGTGCTGATGTGAAAAAAAAAATGCCTCACTTTCAAGCAATAGGCTCTCCCCCCATTACTGGTGAAATGTAGGGAGTGGAAAAAGTATAATCAAGTATCATCATTTATCCAGTTTATTTCTAAAAATACGTAGCTATAGATAGTGCAATCCACGACGACGCGCCCCACTCCGCGATTACTGTACTGTAAGCTGTACTTTAGTACGGAGCGGAGCGGAGTGGGGCGCGTCTCAGTGGATTGCACTATCTATATGTATGTACAGACGCCAGCACATCAACCTACTACAATCTGTCAAATTTCTTTAATCGATTTTCAACTTTATCGCTAAAGCGTAAGGGTTCAAAGTTGATTGGGAAGATTTGACAGTTTTGGGTAGGTTGACCTGCTGGCGTATGTACAACAACATTAAAGCTTATCGTACATTTTTATTCAGAACTATTCATTCATAATTTTAAATATTTAATAGTCGGCACACACAAGTCTCATAAATTACTCGGAATATAGAATCTACCTATATAATAAAGCTAAACAGTTTGTTTGTTTGAACGCGCTAACCTCTGGCTAATCTCTCTTTTCGAATTTCAAATTCTTTTTGCATTTGATAGCCCAATTCTTGAGGAAGCCCCTTAGGAGCCGAGCAAAAAGAAAAAGTCAGAAAAATGCTAAGCGAAAACGAAGTAACAGGGCACAGCTATAGGATATATTTCATGTCAAAACAAGAAGTTTCACGCGTACGAAGTCGCGGGCAGAAGCTAGTTTTAATCTTCTATGTACAAAATAAAGTCGTGTTAGTTACACTATTTATAACTCAAGAACGGCTAGACCGATTTCGATAATTATTTTTTGTTGTGTTTGTTATTGTCAGGAGAAGGTTTTAGGTAGGGTAGATAGAGTGGTTAGGGTAGGTAGGGTAGATAGAGTGGGTAGGGTAGGTAGGTTAGGTATGGTAGATAGGGTAGGGTAGGTAGGTAGGGTAGGGTTAGGGGTACCATCTATGTAAGGGAGGATGCCTGTCTAGGATGTACAAAATGCCTGATTTTGGAAAATCCTAATATAAGTGTGGAAGTCTTAAAATAAATAATATGCAACAGATGCATAGTTTTAAAGACTGACATTTATTCAAAATCATAAGTATGAACAATTTATGAGCACTATACTTACTAGAAAAAACGAACTTACTACATTTAGTGATATTTTTCAAAAGTTGTTTTTAAAAAAAATATAAAAATCTTCACACATAACGTTTTTAAAGTTTTCTTGGGTAACTAATAATGCTTTTACCGACTCTATTGTCAGGCTCCATTGCCTGTCTCAGCTTAGCGTCGGCCGCACGCCTGTCTTAACCGTAAAATGCCTGTCAAATGCGGCAAATGCCTGTCACATGGTAACCTTAGGTAGGGTAGGTAGGGTAGAGTAGGGTAGGGTAGGGTAGGTAGGTAGGTAGGTAGGGTAGGTATGTGCGCCGTAAGATAAGTACTAAGCGCTACCCGTGTGAAGCCGGGGCGGGCAGCTACTAATAATATAAATAATAGTCGACTAAAGTTCAACTAAAACATATTCCATTAGATTACAAAATAGACTTCAGTTTTATTACGAAGTATTTACCGGCACCGCCAGATACCACGGAGTTCGAGTCGTTAGATAGTATCCAAGCGCCAATATGGGTTATGTTTGGCCATTAGCTTGGTCAACAGTGGGTGGGGTCCCAGGGCCTTATGCTATGACTTTTCCTGCTCTTCTGGATGGTTGGCTTCAAGCATTTCTTGGTATCTGTCGCTGAGGAAGTCTTGGTAAGCGTCCTTGATAGCGCCGGAACATGCGACATAGTGGCCGCCGGAATGTTCTGCCACTACCGGCTTTATGAACAGGTTGATGAGGGATTCACTCATCTCTGCAATGAAAGTAATAGATAGGAATTAAAGTTTGTTATGTGGTGGTAGTCATAAATTTACAGACTAGCTAAATTTTATAATGCACAAATTATTACTGAGCCCCTTGATGGACTTGAAGAGTTCATTTATTTATCAAAAGTTACTAAAGAAAGTTTTCAACCTTTGGTACTTGTACAACTGTTTTAAAGAATGTAAATTAAACTTTTAATTAAGCAGTAGGTGATCATGATATTATTATTATTAATGACTGTGGTTAATAGAATTAGATAAACTTACCTTTGGGTATAATGGAATCACTCTCTCCATAGACATGTAGTGATGGCAGAGTGATCTCCTCATCATAGAAACCTTTGTGAACTAGGCTGCCTGATCTGAACCCAGATGTGAATATTGCAAACTTGAAGGTGTATGGTAAATCTGAAACAAAATGTTATGTCATTTACCTTTGTTATCTATTTGTTAAAACCAGGTGTCTACACACTAGGCACTTTTGAACTAGGTTAAAAGTAGTAGTTAGTAACTGTAAGTACTTATCAATTTTGCCAAGGTTTCTGAATACAGTCTTAGTTTCGTGTCATCCTAACTATACAAATAATATTATAAATACGAAACTGAGTTTGTTTGTTACGCTTTCATGCTAAAACGGCTGAATGGTTTAGATGAAATTTGGCACATGGGTAGATCATGACCTGGATTAGGACATGGGATACTTTTTATTCTGGTAGTAAGTTCCCGTGGGATAAATTCCGACCTCCACTTGGGCGAAGAATGGGCAGTTGCCTGCCAGACACAACACCCGTCTGGTAGGAGGATCCTCCCTTTTCTAAGGTGGATGAGTGAACTTTACACCCTGTTCCTCATACCCCTAAAATACAATCGAAGTTATTGAGTAATGTTCTGTAAAACAAAGATCCAGAGTCCATCAATTATTGGTTTCAAAACTTTTTACTTCATTCAGGAAGTTACTGACGTTTCCTTGGAAATTATTTCATACATAATTAGTTGATGATTGATTACTATTTACTCACTGCCTTATCAAGGCGAGATTGCTATTTATTTATTAACTAAGGCACCAAGTCAATATAATAATCACAAATACATACAATTCATTTCATTTCATTAGATCATTATAATAAAATATATACAGACGCCAGCTCAGCAACCTACCCGAAACTGTCAAATTTTCCCAATCAACTTTTAACCTTGAACAAGCCCTTCCAAAAGGTACTACATTGTCACTCTTTAATTATTTTAAATAATATTTTGTATACATTAATTAATTAATTATATGTGTGGATTATAATATGAAGTAGGCAATAAGGATGGCTGTCATAAAATATAGAGGCCATAATATACATGTTCCTTTAAAACTAAGAAGAATAACACAAACTGAACACTTACATTCTTTTTGTTGCATAGCAGCCAACAACCCCACAAGACAGGCTCCCTGTGAGAAGCCCATAAACCCATCAAATGGCCCATGCTCCTCCACTACATTCTTTATCACTTCTAGGGTGTCTTCAAACCCAAGTGCTGGTCCTCCGAGGCACTTTCCACTGAATGTGTTGTCTTCAGCATTGAACCACCATGATCGGGAATCTAGAAATCAGAGGTTGATGAAACATAAGTTTAGTGTTGTGGAGATTTATTGAACAATCTTTTAATGGTTACTATTGATTAGCAGTGCAATCACAGGTTTAAATACTGTCAATGAACTTGATAAAATACTGGAGTGAAGGTACTGGCTGTAGTTGTTGATTGGGAGAAGTAAATAAATATTTTTTAATAATAAGGGCAACTCCAATGTCTAATAGCATCGTAATTGTGTTACTAAATAAATCAGTTTTGTAGTGAGGAGTTGAGTTACCTTCGTCGCCGCCACAGTCTTCATTCACAACTTTGTGTGGAGCTGAAACAAACACAAGCTGTGCGTACTTCGCAACAGCTTTGCGGAACGACCCGATCTTAGCTCTGAACACTGCCCCATTCTGTCTGTAGCCATGCAGAGCCAGGATCTTCAGCTTGGGCCGATCTGCGATCTTCTCCTTTTCTTTGTTGTTTTGTGGCGGCGGTGATAATGAGTGGTTAGAACTAGAATTTGGTTCAGACATTGTGCTAGTAGACTCTCGCTTACAAAACCTCTTCGGCAAATAATAATTTATCCCATGAAATCTATACACTAATCTAATTAGATACGAATGTTTATTTATTTTGAGAGGTTAGTTTATCGCTTCAGAAAACGACGTCCGACATTTATATGCTCTGTGGTCCGACATACGTAGTATCTCTAAGTAGTCTGTGGGTCCGACGTCCGTCACCACCACAGAACATTAATAATCAAGAGGGTCACCACCATTGACATATAAAACATGGACTTGAAATGTTTGACTATAGAAAAAACAGTTATACAAATACGAGGCATATCGACGCCAAAATCAAAAAAATACTGCTATCTCTTTTTAACTTTAATAAATTTGCCTAAGTGAAAAAGGATAATAGTGTTTTTGACAGTTACTATATTGGCAACCCTACATTTTCTAGTCATTGAAATACCTATTTGCGGCCGGTTCGCCATTTTATCCTCTCGGTGTTTGGTACCAAAGTTGGGTACGTAACCTGTCAAATGATCTTGTGTTGTGGTTAAAATTTGTGAATTTTGGAGTTATTTGCTGTGTTATTGCGTTTAAACTTGGCCCTATGGTGGAAATCATCAATAGCAAGATGCCCAATTGCAATATAATCGGATGTGGCATCAAAAGAAGCGGACATCACCCGAAAATAACTTTGCACCAGTATGTACATACATTTCAGCTGAAATATCTTTAGATTTAGACGATAAACAAAAGATTCTGCATTCGTTGAAGAGCTTCAACAGTAAAGCAATCATATTTTCCCTTTTGCCATTATTTTCAACAGTTTTACTTCACGAAATCATTTTCTTGTTATTGAAGGGATAGAGTAGTGCATTTAGACATTTTATTTATCGATAATGCTATTTTATGTTTTTTTTTTTTATTGGTTTTATGTTTTACTTTCAAGGTTGCCTGCTAATAAACGAAAAAAGAAAATCTATTGGTGTGGAATGTTTAAAGAAGGCCACATATTTTTGTTCTTTTCACTTTGAAGAATAATGTTTCAACCGGATAGGTACTCAATAAAGTAACATTATGTGACGATACTTTACCTTCACGAACCTTATTGGTAAGTAACATGTTATAAATTTGTCCAACATGATTCTGTAGTGGCTGGTGTCGAAAATGATGGTGATGTCCTCATTTGCAATATTTGTTTGTTTGGTAGCAAAGAGTGATGAAAAGAATGTGTTTGAGTGTGGTCTTAAGACTTAAGATCAATTAAAAATTCTATTAATAAAATCAAGAAACAATAAAAATACTAAATTTTTTTTTGCTTGTTAACAGCCTGCGATTTGAACAAATATGTGGCAATATCTGGCATTTTAAATGAGAATGATCAAAATCAGACAAACTCACAATGTAAAAGAGTTATATATGAATTTGAGATACAAATATTATGGGAAGAAATCTACTGAAAGCATATCACATAGAAATTACCTGAACAAAATTGTATTGTTCAGAACTGAATGAGATTGATTTCTTTAATATAACTTTATTATAATCAGTGTAGACTTTTAATTAAAACCCACAATAATTTGCTTGTTAGAAACTTAGCATCAAAAATATTAATTATGGTGACTCCGCCAATTTTCAAAATTTCTTTTTCACTGGTTATCCGTGAAATTCAAATCTTTATGTTGATTAAAATGAGATACACAAAGATAAAATAATAATAATATAAATTACAATATTTCATATAAAAATTACCATCTGCGGGCCATTGACGGAGCCACCTTTTAGAGGTATGAGGAATAAGGTGTAAAATTCATTCATCCTCTATAGAAAAGGGAGGACCCTCCGACCGACGGGTGTCGTGTCTGGCGGGCAACTGTTCGATAGATTTTTTGAAGTGAAAACTTCATTAGGCGCGTTGAGCACTTTTTGGGTGAGCAAAAATAATGGAAGTCCCGTCATCTTCACCGGACGTTTTCCAAGAGCTATATGTATACTGTGTATATATGTGTACTTTTTGGGTGAATAAAAAGCGTGAAACTCGTGTCATCGTCATCGCACACTTCCTATGAGCTATATGTATACTGTGTATACAGGGTGTTTGGCGCATGGACCGACACAATTTTTTCAGGGATTTGGGAGGTCATTAGCTAGGTTCTACCCATATAATAATAATAGCTTTTAGTTTTTTTTATAATTAATTTAGAAGTTGTAAAATTTCATTCATTAAATACAAAAATTTACTTTGGAAGCTTGTAAGGAATTTTCTTGAAACCAGTTGTATAAAAAAAAGATGTTTTTAGATTTAAAGGACTTTGGAGAATGCAACAAAATTTGTTTTGTGCCACTACACCCACAAACAAAAAAGTTATTTCAAATTAAAGGACACATTTTGGGAATTTTTTTCATTTTAAAAAAATAATCATATGTACCCAACCGTGACATTTGGGACAAAGGGTGTATGGGTAGAACCTAGCTATTGACCTCCCAAATTCCTGAAAAAATTGTGTCGGTCCATGCGCCAAACACCCTGTATATGTACATAGATATATCGGCAATGAGATGAACTTGTTGCATGGTATACAATGGACTGAAATCAGTTACAGAATACTAGTTCGATAAAAAGCTGTAAGTATATAATATCTGTCCGGTTTCAACCTATTATAATGGGAAACAAGAAAAAAAAATAAAAAAATGGGGTATTTTTACCCGTAAATATTGTACTGTGACATTATGAAAACATTCTCACAATCTTTTATCGATATTATAACATAGAAATATCGATAAGGGCTGCCCTAGTAGACGCTATTTTATCCTCTCAGTAAAGTGTAGGTATGGCACGTTTTTCTTGTAGGTATGCCAAGTCCATGTTTTATATGTCAATGGTCACCACCGCAAATCGTTTTTTTTTTTTTTTTTGGTTGGGAAATCATCGAATGACATCTCCCGCTCTGGGTGGAGCGGGAGGGCGTGTCAGACTCTTACTGACTAAAACCCACCCGTGTTCCTTCAGTTGCCTGTGCAATACCTTGGGCCACGGTATCCCTTTCGGACTTTCCCGCAACCCTGACAGGCATCGGTCCCATCGGACATCGGACCCCTTCACCCGCTGACATCTCATTGAGGCGCGCGTGGAACACAACGCGCCGACGAACCGGGCCTGGTCCTTACCGGACGGCGCATTGCTCACCGTCCGCAAGCCCGCGCCTACGGTGGCCGAGAATCGGCTATCGATTCCCAACGCCCAGGGCGTCTCCTCCTGCGGCGGCTAGGGGCGGTGAGGGCGCGAATTTTGCCTCTCCCTCACGCGTTCCGCCTCCTCCTTCGCGAGCATTACTGCTTCACAGAAGGAGGTGACGGCCTCCCATGCCCTCTCGCTCCGTACCATGGCCTGACCAGGACCGGACGCGAGAGATCCCCGCCACCGATCGCCTCTACGAGGACACGGCGGTGCTCTACCCAAGCCGCGTAGACCTCCACCGTATGCTCTACCCACAGAGCATATAAATAGCTCTACCGTGGCCGCACACCGGTCACGTGTCGATTCAGGACCATTGTTGTTTTTTTTTCAGATGAGAGAATGAGGTGGGATGAGGTAAATGTAAAAGTAGCTCATTCTATAACTCCAGGTAAAAACAAGAAACAAGAGAAAACTAGTAGAATGACATGTGCTGAAAATGTTGGATATAGATAGTACAATCCACGACGACGCGCCCCAGTCCGTTCTAAAGTACCTATAGCTTACTGTGCGTTTGCACTGGCGAAACATCACAACAAAACATGTTTTTAAATCGTTAGTTTCTGTTAAAGTTCCATACAATATTTGACAGGGACTAGAGATTTAAACATTTTTTTTGTGATGTTTTGCCAGTGCAAACGCACGGTTACGGTTACAGACAGTACAGTAATCGTCGTGGATTAAACTCTACGAGCTACGCTACGAGGTCTGTGCTGACAGCTACCGTAACGCCAGTAAATAAGAAAATCGACTACATTCATAATTAGTATATAATCTAAGGTCAGCTCTAGTGAAATTTGGCGCCAAAAGCCAATTGCCAAGCAACTGTCAAATTGTTGTGCGGTGAAGTGAATTGTTTAGTTTTGTTAGTTTAATTGTTATTTTAATTTGTAGATTATTGTACTCATAAAATGGAGGACGGTGATTTCGATCAACGTTTGAGAGATTTACAAAGAGAGTATTTGGAATTCCTGGATGATGAGGTAACTTTTAACTAACCTTAATGTTTTCTACCGGTCACCGTTTTCCACGGGTACAGTAACGTTTTACTTGGTAAACTTTCAGGAAGATCAAGGAATTTACATGGAAAAAGTTAAGCAGATGATAGCGGATAAATCACAGCGATTAGTTGTGAGCGTAAACGATCTGAGGCGTAAGAATCCGGAACGTGCTCGTACGCTTCTCGACAACGCATTTGAGGAACAGATAGCGTTCCAAAAAGCTCTAAAAGAGTATGTCTCGTCCATCGATCCCACGTACGCGAAGTTACAAGAGGAGTTCTTTGTCGCATTCAATGGCAGTTTCGGAAATAAACATGTTACACCAAGAAGTTTGACCTCTAGGTAAGTTTGTGTGCAGATTTTCATCTCTATTTTGAAATCAAAGCACAAAGTATTTTGATATCTGATTTCTGTGGCTTAGGAAGAGTGGTAACCAATACCTTACATCTTTGCATCATCTGTTTTTGCAGAATGAATCCCATGCAAGCACATCAACAATCTACTAAGTTAACACATATTCACTTCAACCATATTCACTCCAACCACTGTTTAGCGGACAGCGAAAGTGTTAAAGTGCAGGAGCACAAAACTATTCCATAAGATTTATATACAAACAACAAAACTTATATTTCAGGTACTTAGGCAACCTAATATGTGTGGAAGGCATAGTGACTAGGGTATCTCTAGTGCGGCCGAAGGTTGTCCGTAGTGTGCACTACTGCCCTGCTACTAAGAAGGTGATGGAGAGGAAGTATACTGACTTGACATCTTTTGAAGCATTCCCTACTTCTGCTGTGTACCCCACTAAGGTAACTAACTGCTCCATATGAATGACTATCTTCGTTAGGGTAGATTTTTTTATGTGTCAATAAAGTCACTAATTTGAATCTTAGTTACTCAAAATAATTAAACCATACATCTAGATACCAAAAATTAATCCTTCTAACAATTTTCTGTTTACCTAATTCCAGGATGATGAAGGTAATCCCCTAGAGACAGAATACGGTCTCTCCCGCTACAAAGACCACCAGACCCTCACAGTCCAGGAGATGCCAGAGCGGGCCCCCGCAGGCCAGCTGCCCAGGAGTGTGGACATCATCTGTGATGATGACCTGGTTGACAAGTGCAAGCCTGGAGACAGGGTGCAGGTAGTGGGGAATTATAGGTGTCTGCCTAGTAAACAGGGTAGCTTCACTGCTGGTACTTTTAGGTGAGTTCATTATTATTACTATTTGTATTTATTACCAAAAAAGGAAAGACTTGTTGAGACTACCCATGCTCCCCGTGCTGGTATCTCAAGAAGTAAGAAAAAAATACCAAATGTAGCCAACAGGAAATGCTGATATAATTTCATGCTGTTTAAATAAAAAAATTGTATTGGATAAATTTAGAGTGCTGTAGTGTAGTGGAGCGGTGTAGTTTCTTGCCCATTCTTCTCCATACAAAAACTACATTTTGGAAGGGGCAAACAAAAAAAAATTTATTCTAGATCAATTTTTTTTTGTTGCAAATATTGACATTCAAAAGTGCCTCATTTGATTTTGATTGATTGGACAGGCTAATTTAAACCTATCAAAATCATTCTGTTGCCCACAATGTATTTCAATTCCTTCAAAATGAATATATGTAAAAAAGGAAAAAATAATTACTAAAGTAAAAAAAAAAAGGGTTTATTATAACTATAACTGCAGAATCTGAAGTACTTAAAATCTTATTTTACCTCCACAGGACAATCCTAATAGCGAACAACGTAACCCAAATCAACAAAGACATGAATATGAACATAACGCTTGAAGATGTGAAACTGTGCAAGAGGCTAGCGAAGCGCGGTACTACAGACATGTTCGACCTGCTAAGCAAGTCGTTGGCACCGTCTATACATGGTCATGATTATATCAAGAAGGCTATACTTTGCTTGCTGTTGGGCGGTATGGAGAAGGTCCTGCCTAATGGCACGAGACTCAGAGGGTGAGTTTTTATAATATTTTATTCACTTGGATCGTATACAGTTGACTTTATGATAGTAAATCTTTTTTCCTCTCAGTTTTTGAATGAAATCTGATACCAAGTGATTTGGTTGGCTGTTTATATTATGCAACTAATCACAACAACTTCAGTACCCAATCACTGGGGGCAAGAGTAAGCGACTCGTATGACCAAACAAGGCTAAGAATAAAAATAAGAAAAAAATCACAATTGATTTTATGGAAATTATTTTATTTGTGTATAATGGTTTCAATTATACACAAATATGAACATTAAGATTATGTACAGTAAAGTTCATATTTGTACGAAAGTTAGGCTTTCAAAAAGAAGTCTTCAACTTTGTACCTACTAACATATCAACCAATCCTTCCTTCCAGTGACATCAACATACTCCTAATCGGCGACCCGTCAGTGGCGAAGTCCCAGCTACTACGGTACGTGCTGCAGACCGCGCCGCGCGCCATCACCACGACGGGGCGCGGCTCCTCCGGCGTCGGGCTCACGGCCGCGGTCACTACTGACCCCGAGACTGGAGACCGCAGGTAAGAAAGAAAATAGATTTCACCGGGGTAAGGCTCACAATATTAGGTTAACCTAACCCCGGTAAATTCAATGACTCAGGAACTGATTGACTACCGAGATGATGACTAATAGAGAGGTATGGAAGAAAAAGACATGTTGCGCCGACGCTAAATAAATTGGGATAAAAGCAGGAGAATAATGATGATTTTTAAACAGGCTCTCGTTTTTGTTCAGACGCCAGCTCGTCAGCCTACTACAATCTGTCAAATTTCTTTAATAGATTTTCAACTTTATCGCTAAACTATAAGGTTCAAAGCTGATTAGGAAAATTTGAAAGTTTCGAGTAGGTTGATGTGCTGGCGTCTGTACCTAGACGGGTGCTTTTTGGTGATGCCGAACTTGGGCAGTATTGTCTCAGATAAATAAGAAAAACAACATTCGCCCTTGTGTGATTGTGTCCCTTTCGTGATTAAATCTGCAAGCTGCGATGTCACCGAAGCTCATTCAGTGCCAGTGTTTATTCAGCTGCAGTGCTTAGTTTAGCCTTAGGTTCGGTTCACACCGAGACGTGACGTAACGCGACTGCACGCACCTTTTAAGATAGAAATACAATATCCAACTTATTTAAGTACCCTGAGCTGCACCGTGCTGCACAGCGCGTATACCTTATTATGTAAATCGAACTTATTTAAGTTATATTTTAAATCGCAATCTTAAAAAGTGCGCACAACGTGTCACGTCTCTTTGTGTATAGACCCTTATCCACAAATCATATCTTTTATTACACAAACATGGGTAACGCACGCGGGCTGGTCCGCTTTGCAAGCTTTTGTTATGGCACTTGCTCAGCATGTTCTTTGTTCTACCAGACTGGAAGCCGGCGCCATGGTGTTAGCCGATCGCGGCGTGGTCTGCATCGACGAGTTCGACAAGATGTCTGACATCGACCGCACGGCGATACACGAGGTCATGGAACAAGGCCGCGTGACCATCGCCAAGGCGGGAGTACACGCCACGCTCAACGCGCGATGCTCTGTGCTCGCTGCGGCCAACCCGGTCTATGGACGAGTGAGTTTATTATAAACTAGCTTTTGCGCACGATTTCGCCCTCGTGGATGTCGGAAAATATCCCACGGGAACTTACTACCGGGATTACATACCTAATGGCCGAAGAAAAGATCATTGACTCCTACTGCAGCGCCCGCGTTGTCGTCAACCATAATTATCAGTCAACCATATTCGTTACGCGTAATTTTGAATTCGTGATAACTTTTAAACATTAATTTAATGATGCTGTCATGGCATATTTTAATCTAAATTAAATGCCCAATTTAAATAACATATTTTATTGGATAAGGATACATATAATACCAGTCAAAAACAATGAAATTTTCATCACATCTATTCAAAAAGAGCTAGTTTGTTCTTCGTAAACAGGGACCAAAATAGCTCTTTGATCCCTAGGGAGCAAAATAGATTTGAATTTGGAATGTGGATATTGTTAGTAAAAGTTCTAAACACCAAAGAGATCAATTACGAACATTGTATGAACAAGTAACAGGCTGGCAAGAAAAAGAGAGAAAGGGTGAATTATTTGGTCAAAATGTAAATCCAAAATGGCGCCTGCGAAAATTTTCAAGTTGTTCGTTGTAACGGCTAGGGCTGCACAGGTTAGGCTGCGCAGGCCGTTCACTGATAGGTAGTAGGTTAGGTAAGTTGGATTAAAACAGTTTGAAAGGTTAATGCATATATTGAGTAAAAGTAACACGGCTAGGTCGCGGGTAAGGTCCTAGACACTGTCAACGTTCTGAGCACTTGCACACTTTAAGAGAGGTAGGGTACCGTCCTTGGCTACACGTGGCAGACGTGGGGGGCCTGTCACAGGCTCGCCGCAGAGGCACGTGGCAGACGTGGCCGCGGAGGCCTGTCAGCACAGGCTGCGGAGATTGGACGGCCTTCGTAAGACCGCTGGTAGAGAGCGTCGGTAGCACGTGGCACGCGCCGCCTGTCAGCACAGGTCACAGGTTGTCAGCACAACCCGTCCGCAGGTGGCGTGCAGTAACGCAACGCTCAGCAGCAGGATAGGGTAAGGGGTCCTGCCCTCAGCCCGTACATGGAACCCTGCAAGCGCCATAGGAAGCGCGAGTTAGATGCAGTGCAAGATAGCAGCAAGCCGCATGCGATGTGCCAGCTTCTTCCCCTTTACCAGCCAAGGAACGGTGTGGGAAGCATAGTAGGTAGACGCTCAGCACATCGCAGCGGTTTACAGGCAGAGAGTTTGCAAATAGCGTGGCGCATTGACAGATGCCAAGATTAGGTTAAGTATGCGAGCACGCGTGCACAAAATACAAAGTACGTGATCCTTTTTTTTTTTTTTTTTTTTTTTTTTTTTTGGGTGGGAAATCATCAAATGACGTCTCCCGCTCTGGGTGGAGCGGGAGGGCGTGTCAGACTCTTACTGACTAAAACCCACCCGTGTTCCTTCTGTTGCCTGTGCAATGCCAGGGGGCCACGGTATCCCTTTCGGACTAATCCCGCAACCCCGGCAGGCAATGGTCTCATCGGACCCCTTCACTTGCTGACATCTCTTTGAGGCGCGCGTGGAACACAACGCGCCGTCGACCCGGGCCTGGTCCTTACCGGACGGCGAGCTACCCATTGCTCACCGTCCGCAAGCCCGCGCCTACGGTGGCCGGGAATCGGCAATCGATTCCCGACGCCCAGGGCGTCTCCTCCTGCGGCGGCTAGGGGCGTGAGGGCGCGAAATTTGCCTCTCCCTCACGCGTTCCGCCTCCTCCTTTGCGAGCATTACTGCTTCGCAGAAGGAGGTGACGGCCTCCCATGCCCTCTCGCTCCGTACCATGGCCTGGACCAGGGCTGCCCCGCCACCGATCCCCTCCACGAGGACACGGCGGTGCTCTGCCCAAGCCGGGCATACCTCCACCGTATGCTCCACCGTGTCCTCCGGGCGATCCACGCAGTGATGACACCCGGGCGTTTCCTCCCGCCTTATCCGAAACAGGTACCTCCCGAAACAGCCGTGTCCGGTGAGGACCTGCGTCAGGCGGAAGGTGAGGACGCCGTGGCGCCTCTCCAGCCACTCCTCAAAGAGGGGACTTATCGCCGCATTAGTGGCGTGCCCAAAAGTACGTGATCCTAGCAGATGGATCACTAACAATAGCACAGCAAGGCACTACACCACCTTGATGCAGCAGCAGTACATATAAATTACCATTACCAGTGCGCTGGATAACTAGGCCGCGTGTCCGACAATGACACGCGAAATCGAATATCACTTATGTGGTAAAATCAATATAGGTTATCCAGCGCAGAGGGTCTGGTATTATTACCAAACTAATGTGGAACTCACCCTAGGTCGCGGCACACAGGATTTCGAGGAACAGGGAATAGTATTCACCAGTTCTGCAAGCGAAGACGAAATGACCGAGAGTCTCCGGAAGATTAGTGTTGTACCTCGATTTTAGTGATGTGTGTGTTTACTAATTGTGATTTTTCAGCAACACTCGACTATTATTATTTGTGAATCCTCACAACGCTACATCGTCATGGATGTCGTTTTCATAGTTTTCGAGTGTGCTAAAGCCGATAGTAAAGTCAAAATGTAAATCCAATGAGGCAGCTACGATTTTTTTTTAAATTTTTCGTGATTCAGGTATCGTTTTTATAGTTTTTAAAGCTGCTAAAGTCGCTAAAGAGGTCAAAACGTAAATCCAAGATGGCGGCTGCAAAATTTTGTTTTGGTTTTAAATCATACGTGAGAGATGAGGTCGGACCGCACACGTTTATTTTTCTCATAGAGGGTGATGAAAAGCAGTGTTCAACACTATTTTAAGCTCGAGTGACGTACTTTGAATCCCTCGCTGCGTTCAGGATTCTACACAAAGAAACACTCTCGCCTTCAAAATAGTTGTTTGCTCCCTAGGCAAACAATCTACTATTTTATCAAAATTTGAAAGATAAAAATGGTTATTGTGGGTCATCCTTATAAGATTTCGCGAGGATAAGCCATCGCGGACTTTTTTTGTTGAACTCTCTAAGACATAATCCTGTGGAACATTTTTTTTAATTATCTCTTACGATTTACGCGGCCACACAAGTAAAGCCCCCCAGTCGGCATGATTGTTTCCGACATCTTCAACAATAATCGTCATATTTCATCTAATTTACACAAAACCTGAATGAATTATACACCAAAACCTTCTGTATGAATCACTCACGGATTCTGAAACGGGTTTTAACACAGAATCCGTTCCGTAGTTTTTGAGTTTATCGCATTCAGACAGACAGACGCGGCAGGGGACTTTGTTTTATAAATTATGTAAGTATATATATACACACATCAACACGGTCTAGGGATATTTTTAAAAAAGCGAATTACTATCAATGTGTTAATTATTTATATGACATGTATATATTTAAAAGATACGTTATTTAATATTCTACCATTTTTTAATAATGGTTAAGGTACTTAGATTAAAATTTCAGGATTTTATGGAAAAAAAATGAAGCATAGACGGAAACCGTATATGAATTAACTTTTAATTTGTGAGTAAAAACTGAAAAAAATAGAAAAATCATTTAATTTGTGTTTATAAACTTGAATTTAGTAGTCTGAGAAAGCGCCCATGATGTTCATAACACATCGGCAACGATTCGGCATGCTCAGAACAAGGTTGTCCATGTCTTGCTGCGGAATATTGTCCCATGTCCTTCTGAGGTGCGCAAAAAGTTGATCTTCTGTAGCCAGATTTTCAGGAACTTCCTTCAGAGCTCTTCTTTGCAGCATATCCCACGCATGCTCAATGGGATTTAGATCTGGCGATTGAGCAGGCCAGTCTAAGGCCCTAACATTATGTGTATGTAACCAAGCTGCTACCGTTCTCGCCGTGTGTGCCCGGGCATTGTCGTGCATGAGCAGGAAATCTTGCCCCATTTGTGTTCTGTGGGGCAAGATTACGGGCCCCAGCACCTGTTGGACGTATCGTTCTGCCGTCATATTGCCCCGCACCCAAACGAGATCCGTCTGTCCTCCAAGACGAATTCCTGCCCAAACCATAATTGTTCCTCCTTGGTATGGGTGAACTTCCTGAGGGTTCTGGAGACGGCTCCATCGTCCAAGAACTCGCCAAACACGCGTCCTTCGTGAATCTGGATGGAAGCCGAACCTGGATTCATCCGTGAACAGCACATTGGACCATTGCTCACGGCCCCAGTCCACGTGGTTCCGAACCCATTCTAATCGTCGTCCACGATTGCCTCTCCGTAAAGGTGGGACCCGGAGTGGTCTAAGAGAGCGTAGATTGCTTTCATGCAGTCGCCTTCTTACAGTTTGGTCACACACAAGCACTTGGTGTTCCACTCGCAGCCTTTGGACCAATTGAGTCGCCGTTGCATTTGGTTGAGCTCGCGCAGTAATTTGCAAAAATCGGTCTTGTCTGGGGGTAGTGATGCGACTTGGCCCCCGGTGCCTCTCCGCTACTTCACCTGTGGCACGATAGCGTGTCCACAATCTTGAAATTACATTTTGATGGGTCCCTATGGCCTCAGCAACATTACGCTGAACAGATCCAGCTTCCAGCATTCCCACAGCTCGTAACATCTCCGCCCTCGTCAAATGTCGGCGTTGCATGGCTACAATACCTCAATTTTAACTTTATCTTTCGTTTAAAAATGAAAAAAAACTGTAACTAAACGTAATTCGTATTGTTTTCTAAATTTCGCACAAATGAAAATTCCCTCTCCTATACATCAAGACATTTTTATGCCACCGAAACAAAAGAATTTTCAAAAATTTGAATTTGGAATTAGTCTGAGATAAATTACAAACAAATCGGTGTATAAAAGATTCCAATGCGGCCAGTACTTTTCGAGTTATTTAATTGAGTATGAAATATCCCTAGACCGTGTTGATGTGTGTATATACATAAATCCATACATCCAGCTATTCACTAAGAAACGTATAAAAGTCGGCGCGGACGTGGAAATGTCAACATTACGTATGTCCAGCTGGGGGATTTGTGTATTTACATAATCTCTCTCTCTTCTTGTTATAAAATCGAAAATCAATAAAAAATTTAAACTGGGGCAGCCAGACGGACACCGTGCGCGCCCAGAGGCATTATAACTACCGTCGTAAAATAACTAAAATTTAAACTTATTTCCTTATCAATGTCCTGCCCACAGTACGACCAATACAAGACGCCGATGGAGAACATAGGCTTGCAAGACTCCCTGCTGTCACGTTTCGACCTGCTGTTCGTTATGCTGGACATCGCAGACGCAGATCACGATAACATGATCTCCGAACATGTGCTTAGGATGCATCGATACAGGTGATTAGATAAAGTATTTATGAAATGATTCATCAATGATGATTATTATGTCACCACTGATGTCATACCCACCTGCTGGAGTGTCCGTTCATTTGCACCTTAGACAGGCCAGGCATTTTAGATTATGAAGCTATAGATAGTGCAATCCACCTCGACGCGCCCCCCTCCGCCCCTCTCCGTACTAAAGTACAGCTTACAGTACAGTCATCGCGGAGTGGGGCGCGGCGTCGTGGATTGCACTATCTATACAAGTACACGGCAAGCTCGACTTGTCGGGCCAATTCAGTGAGCGTAATGTAGCCAGAGTTACGCGATAGAAAGAGAGGCAACTTCTAGGTGAATGTAATTTTAGGTAATTAGCGTTGTGCGACCTGAATTGCACTTTATTGTGTCGTAGCAAGAGTCACTTTTTGTTTTAATGATTTTGCGGAGTGTATCTTCTGTACTTGTACTATTATGTATTCTGTGCCTTAGATGAGCTAAGGTATGCCATTGACGCCACAATCAATGTGGCTACTATTTAAACAATATAAAGTAGAAATCAAGTACAGACGCCAGCAGGTCAACCTACCCGAAACTGTCAAATTTTCCCAATCAACTTTGAACCTTAATGCTTTAGTGTTAAAGTTGAAAATCTATTTTAAAAAAATGACAGATTGTAGTAGGTTGATGTGCTGGCGTCTGTACCATCAACATGAAAAAGATGTCTAAGATTTCTTATTGAATTGATTTATTGCCAATTATTTTAGAAATCCCAAAGAACAAGATGGCGAAGTCTTACCAATGGGATCTACAGTGGAGATGCTGTCAACAGAGAATCCAGACAATGATGAAGCTGAGGTAATACTAATGTTTTGTAAAAAAAGCTTGCTTAAGTCAATATTGTTAATATATTATGTTATTATGTTAAACAAGAAGTCTTTTGAATTTATCAGTTACTAGCATTTTCCCGCGTGGAAGTCGGAAATTATCCCACAGGAACCTACTACCGGGATAAAAAGTATCCTATGTCCTAATCCAGGTCATGATCTACCCATGTGCCAAATTTCATCCAAATCCGTTCAGCCGTTATAGCGTTAAAGCGTAATGCTGGGGTCGCATCTGCGTCTATCGTGACGAAGCTTCGCACAGTGATACGATACAACCACTATCGGTTATCGTTGCGATAGTTCGGGCTGCGTAGCACCTATCGCCCGGTGGCGGTACATAATATGCGTGGCGCGTGGTCGGACTACCGTCAGTTCGACTGTTGTTTCCGGACTGCGTAGACGCTCTGACAAAATAATGTAGAGCTGTCTTGGATTATTGCACGATAATTCGTTAAAATTATGAAGCCGCTAATGTGAACACCGCATTAGCGCGATAACTTTTTAGCGAACAAAAGATACGAAGCTTCCGCACGCATTGCTTTGTCACGATAAACAAACTCACTTTCGCATTTATAATATTAGTTAGGATGATACTTGATACTTATCTCTTGGTGTACTTAAATTAAGCTGCTCTCTCGTTTCCAGGAAACAAACACATCAATATACGAGAAGTACGACGATGATACTTGATACTTATCTCTTGGTGTACTTAAATTAAGCTGCTCTCTCGTTTCCAGGAAACAAACACATCAATATACGAGAAGTACGACCCCCTCCTCCACGGCAACACTCGCAGCAAGAAAGAACAGTATCTCAACACCAAGTTCATGCGCAAGTTCATCCACATAGCGCGCCTTATGAAGCCAAAGCTAACCCAGGAGGCCTCCGACTCCATCGCCGACGAGTACGCCAGGCTGCGCAACCAGGACATGATGGACAGCGACGTGGCTAGGGTGAGCATCGACAGGCCGTACACATCGTGCGCCGTCGGTTGGCGTTTCAATCTTATTAGTGGAATTTCCCCTGCTTCCGGACCAACACATTTAGCAGCACACTCATACCACTTTTTATGGACTGCTCCAAACAGTGTTATGCTTTTGGGCGCAATTTCCACGTGCTTTTGCTGCTCTTAGAGTGGCCTTCTTTAACATTGAAAAATACTTATTCATTTGTATAATTTCATTATCTTCTTCTCCACAGACACAACCAGTGACAGTCCGTACGCTCGAGACCCTGATCCGTCTCTCCACGGCGCACGCCAAGTGTCGGCTGAGCTTCAAGGTAACGCAGGACGACGCACTCGCCGCCATCGAATTGGTGCAGTTCGCGTACTTCAAGAAGGTAACGTGCTTGTAGGACTATCGGGAATGGGCAATGTTTTATTGTAGTTTGACCGAGAACTTTGTACCGCGCCTTTAGAATGGGCGGGGAGGCGCGGGGCAGTGTTGACGAATGAGTGGCGGGACGCCGTGAGCGTTCACGAATGAGCGGCCTGCACTGTCTGTCAGGCCCCCACCTCCCCCCCTATTACAGCCCGTCTCGCCGCGTACATACCTTGGCGCAGTATAGCGGTCTTGGTTCTACTTTAGATAAGGTATTTCTAAGCAAGACAACGGGCTTGTTAAACTATCGGAAATAGGTAGTGGTAGTCGAAATACGTTGTGTCTCGACAAGCGCTTACCATCCGGTGAGATTTTGGTCATACGCGCCCATATTGTATGTAATGGAGCACATATGTAACATACCTACTACTATTGAAATAGTTCTGTAGTTTCTGGTTACCTCCATGACAAAAATGACATCAGATGATTAGGCGTGGGTAATCTTTATTCCGGAAAGCGAATTGATTCACTTATTCCGACTCCGAGTCCGGTACCGGTTCACCTTAGTTATTCCTTTGGCACCGGCTTCACTCGGTCATTTTGGTTCCCCGGTTCCCCCAGAATATTTTATTCATTCGGTTCGTTGGATCATTTGGCACATTTTGAATTGAACAGTTTACATACTTTACAGTAGGTCATTTTTATTGATATGATTTAAATTTCGGACAGTATAAATCGTCAACATATCGCTCTCTTGGAAGAACCAAAACAATTTTGAACTCTAATTTCATAGCGCCAAGGCCTGTTGGTTCGCGTCTGTGTGATCTGTGTCGTGTCTGTACCAACCAAACCAAACGAAACGATAGGTACGTAGGTATTAGGACACGACGCACCGAGTCACAGCACCGAGTGAACGAGTGCGAACCCGCGCTCCACGGCTCCGGCGCATTCTCGGAATCATTTGGTACCGCGGTGCCGGTAAGGATTGTGAGGAATAAATAAGGTTTACGTATCCGCGTTCGGAACCGGCACCTTTGTATCAGTACCTCCGGAGTTACCCACCCCTACAGATGATGCATGCTTTGGGTAACATTAATACACCGAAATATTTTCTACCATTTTTTTTTATTTGATTAGCATAAAATGTGCCCAGCTGAGCAAAGACCTATATTACTCTAGTTTATTATTTGTCAGGTGTTAACAAAAGAGAAGCGCCGCAAACGACGCGCGTCCTCTGACGACGAGGCCGCTGTGGGTGAAGGAGAGCCAGCCGCTCCGCCGCGCGCTAAGAAGTCCAGGAGAACGGTAAATATGGAACCTTTACCACTAAACATCTTGTTTTTGGTTTTTCCGTTTATAAAGCACCACAGTTGGTGATACTTTATTCACATTACAATCTAGCCTATTATCCATTAAGTAATTTCAATATTACTTGAAAGTGCTAAGTACTAACTATTAAATGAAGAAATAACGTTTTTCTCACTGGAAAGACCATATATTTTGTCTATAGGATGCGGCACGTGGTGAAGATCCGTACGCGTTCTCCTCGGACGAAGAGGCCGAGCCCGTGTTGCGGGCCGCGCACTCCTCGCAGCCCGAGCCCACGCAACGCACCACTAGGGCGTCGCAGAAGACTATAGACACCAACAGGTAAGACAAAATGTTAAAAAAAATACTATGATTGCATTTTTTTTTCCATTTCTTTCTATTTGCAATCGGTCGTCGGACCATAAGCGAATTCGTTCCATGTCAAATGGCGTTGTGGTGGAGCAGCTGAGCCTCCCACTTATTCCCCTTCAGCCTTTTTACCACCGTTGGCGGGTTTAACAGTTCATTAACCAGTGGGTTCGGATGCAAGGTTAGGTGTGTTGTCTTTTTGTATCGCTCGATTTCAGAGTTTATTTGTAGACTTTTTTTCAGAGTTTAGATAGTCGTGGAATTCGTCGTTCCTAGCGAACTAAGGTGCATTTGATATTGATCTTAGGCTCCCATTATGGACTCTGCAGGCAGAGTGTTGGTTTTGCTGGCAATGTTCCACAACTGGATCCCGTAGGTCCATATTGGCTTAAGGACAGAGTTGTAGATGAGGAATTTAAACAGGTTGCGGAACTTGAGGTTTATCTCGTCCCTCTTCAAACTGATAAATAGACTATGTCGTCGGAATATGTTGCTATTGTTATGCCATCCAATGTGGGCAGATCTAATGTAAATATGTTGTACAACACTGGGCCAGGAACAGATCCCTGTGGTGCACCAGCTTTCACTTCAAACAAACCTGATCTTGCTTCGCCCTGTTTCACTTGGAAGCAGCGCTGGGGTAAATACGACTGGATGAGTAGGAACGTTGAGTGCGGAAGTTTTTCCTTCACTTTAGCCAGCAATGCTTTGTGCCAGACACGGTCAAAAGCTTGTTGTACATAAAGAAAAGCTACTGAGCAATACTTTTTATATTCAAGAGCCTGTCTTCTTGTTCAGTGAGATTTCCGAAAGCCAAACTGGTGAGACGGGACAACACCATTGGCGTCCATGCACGGTTTTAGTCTGTTAAGGACCACAGTTTGGAGAGTACAGGCGTCAAGCTTATCGGCCGATTAGATGAAGCTTCATGTTCAGGTTTACCTAATTTGTGCATCATGACAACTTGGGATAGTGGGCATACACATCTACAGATCTTGTTCCAATATTGTTTAAACTTCAAGCTCATCAGCAACGCTCTCGTTAGGTTTGAATACAGGATTTAGATGCATTGCGAATATCTCAGCCTTTTCCAAGTCAGTTCTTGCTCAAGAAGCTTGTGATCTGATCGGAGGATAATATTGTTGAGGCTTATCTACGTGTTTAGTGGCGTTCCAGAGCGAGTTCGCGGCAACCCCCGTTGGTGACATCATCCTTATGCTTGTTGTCAACGTTCAGTTAGTAGACTCCTTTGCTGCCTTGTTGTAATTGAGAAAAGAGGATGACGGGATTGATGCCATATTGTTCTAAGTCGGCACTTTTCTAGATCTATTTTGCATTATTTCTGGTGGATGAGAAGGTTTGGTGAAACCTATGGGCCGAGGTGTTGATCCAAGCACCCATTTGAATGGCGTGAGATATCTGCAGGCGTTATCTACATCACTTTGGTTCTTCAGTGGTATAGCAGCAGTAAAGTTTTCATTGAGGTAGGTCTTAGTTCCAGTCAGTTCGACTATTCGTAAGACTCAGTTATTTCCCGAAAAAATATTAGTGCTAATTGTGAGGATTGCTGCTGTGTGATCTGATGACCCGTCTAGACTCGGTTCGATAGTAGTGTGAAAGCTATCCTTATTTATGAAGAAATCCAAGAGATCCGGCCAGTAGGTAGTCTCACCTGTACATATCGGTTTTAAGATACATACGTTGATACTTTATGTAAGAAAACAAGTAAGTCTGCATACGCTCTATACACATTATCACATATAATAAACACGGATGCTTTTCTTACTGCTTATTATGGGATAGTAGAATCACATTTACGCTATGGGATAATATTTTGGGGAAACTCAACTGAAAGAGAGACCGCCTTCAAGGTACAAAAAAGATGCATTCGCGCGATGTTTAAACTTAAACCCACTGACAGTTGTGAACAGTACTTTAAAAATTATAAATTATTAACACTACCCTGTCTCTACATATTAGAAGTAGCTGTGTTTGTAAAGACAAATCCGAGTCGTTTTAGACGTCTATCAGATGTAGTACCCCGCAATAGACGCGATAATAGTGTGCTATGTCTTGAGTCAGCCAAGACAGCACTTATGCGCAAAAGTGTCTACTGCATGGCTCCAGTCATCTATAATAAATTGCCAAAGACTTGGAAAGAGCTTCCGCTTCCAATGTTTAAAAAGAAACTCCGAAGCGTGGCGAAAGCATATTACAATATTAAGGAGTCCCTAACTGAAAAAGAATTTTTAAGCTAGTGTAATATTATATAGTTATTATTTTTTGTACTTCACTGTGTAGTAGTAAGTTGTAATATTTTAAAATTGTTTTTAATTATTTAGTTATAAGTTTAATGTGTTAAATCTTTTGCATGCCTACGTGGTAAAATATGGCTGAACTCTAATATTTTTGTCATCAATTGCTGTTACCCATATTTGCAAAATAAATTATCTTTTATCTTTATCTTTAAGAGATTTTCACCAACACAGCGTTTCAAATCGCGTCCACGAGTGCTGGTACAGTGGGATCCCCAAAATGTATGTTTGGCATTCTAGTCACCACCAGCAACAAACCTATGGTCAAGAGTATTGAAGTAGGTTTTGAACATGTCTGCAGTTATTTTGTGTCTTGATGGACAGTAAATTGAGGATAGAATAATAGTCGTCCAATCTAACAGAAGTAGCTTGTAAATGCACTGTAGAATATGGTTCCATCAGCGAATGTCTCAGGTTCACTCGAATTACCAGTGCTGAGTTGGTAGTAATATTTGTGTTTGCGCACATACCCTTGCATCTATCAACATAATAAATGTATGTCATTGCTTAATTTGTAATACTTTGTACCTCTTATAGTTTCGTAATTTTATTCCAGGTACATCGTCTTCACATATAATTATAACTAATATATGTATAAAAAAATATTTTAAATAGTTACAAATGAGTAACTATGGAGTTTCTTGCCCATTCTTCTTCTTAAATAGAAACTATATTTTGGAGGGGAAATTTTGATGTTCAAGTGACTTTTAATGACCTGCTTGAAATAAATGATTTGACTTTAACATTAAGCAGCAGTAGGTGGAAGTTTAGAGATAGGGTTCCATTCCAAAAAGTAGTAATAAACTTCGCGGCAGGCCCAGAAGGAGATGGGGCTTTAAACGCACTTCAAACTAAAGAACTGGCCTCAGATGGCAGTAGACAGTGACGCGGAAATAAGAATAGGAGGCGTTTGCCCTGCAATAACTGGTTTGGAACGATTTGGTTAGGATTCCGGGTTCGATCCCCAAGTCGGAAAATGTTATTTGGTTTTTCTAAGTAGCAGCCTGGAGTCCAGATTTGTGCCTGGTGCTCTCACGTAACTGGGTGAAACACCTCAGGAGAACGCCTACCCCTTTGGAGAATACAGGCGTTATGTTGTAAGTAACTAACTTTCGCTACGTAAGTTTAACAAAAATAATTTCCCTCTTTCAGGCTAACACAATTCAAGACAGCGCTCCACCAGCTGTTCCGCGAAGAACGCGCCAACTCTCTCCCTCTATCCCGTGTGACGTCATACGTCAACGACAAGTACTCGCACGAGATCTTCGATGACGGAGAGATACACGCAGCGCTGGATAAGATGACGCAAGATAACCAAGTCATGATGGCGGATGATATTGTGTTCTTGATTTAGAAACTTTTTAATAATAGGTTTATCTGATCTGTAAGTCTGCCATGATATGGGTTATTTTGACTTTGTATGTGGTGTAACAAAATCTGTGAAACATGTTGCTATAATAGCCAGGCAGGCCTCCTGGATGTGATTTGGGATTGTTATTGTATGGATTGTAAGAATAAATAGGATAGGACTCAGTTAGTATAATCCTGTTCATGAAGTTCCAATGTATCTGGCTTGCCATATTATTTTGTGTATATTGATGTAAGCACTACAACACTCATGGCAATTGAGATAATAAGTCGAGGTAATAAGTTGTCTAAATAATATTGTTTGATTGATAATGTTCTAAGAGTGTGTTCATAACAGATCCAATATACCTACGAAGATCATCACTAATTTGTAATTCCCGCCTATAATTAAGACAATTATTTTGTATTTTCATATCCTTGTTCATGTTACTGTTACAAAAATTGTTATAGAATTAAGTACCTCATACCTACAATATCAATAAGAAAAGTGCCTTTATAATTATGTAATTCATAAATCAAGGTAAATAATGATTGACAAGAAAATAAAGCATCTGATTTAATAAACAATTTTTTTAATATTTAAATACGTACACAATCCATAATAACTAGTTACTTTTAAGTTATTTTCTGCCTTTCTTTCCTTTGCCTTTGCTATGTCCTTCCCTGCCTTTTCCTTTACCAGACTTGTTTATTTTGCCCCCAAACACTTTCTTTTGTTTATTAAAAGGTTTCTGTCCTCCATCGTTACCGTCTCTCTGGAACCTTCTACCGCCTTTGTTATCATTTTGGAATTTTCTGCCACCTCTCTGATCACTCTGGAACTTTCTGCCACCTTTCTGATCACTCTGGAACTTTCTTCCACCATCCTGGTTCCCCTTAAAAGGTCTCTTTCCATCTTGTCTGTTTTGTTTGCTTGGGTCCTGTTTTCCTTGGAACTTCTTCATGATTTTTTTGTCAAGTCGCATCTTTTTGAAGCCTCGTGGACCGTCTTCGTCGCCTTTCCGTTTTTTCGGGTTTCGTGAGAACAGATCTAGAAAATAAATAATTTATGATAGTTTAGTATTCTATATAAGCAACTGATTTGATTTGCATGTTGAAATATATGCTTCTCAAATCCAAGCCATTATAAATGTTTATCCATCTTATTGATGCGCGTTAGGCCCCCGAGGCCATCAACAATACATATTAACTGTCTCATTTACTAAGGCTTCATAGGAGGAAAACAGCATGGCATTTAATGAAAATGGGAATAATATACCTTTCTCAGGTTCTTCGCCGACCTCCTGCCGATAGTACTCCGCGTCATCATCGTCATTGCCCTGATCCATGTCAGCATGTTGCGACTCTGCGTTGGCTAACTCCATCAACCTACACAATTACAGGTCAATTAGCTCAAAGGATATCCATTTTGATAATTGAATTGTGAAGGCTAAGTTTCCTTTAATAACATCGACATTTCTTTATTATTTATAAGTTTAAAAATGAATGTACAGTCAAAACCGTTTATAACGACCGCTTTAAACGACGTACCAGTTATAACGACGAAATTTTGAGGACCCAGCATTTCTGTTTACTTAACATAGTGCTTGATTATAACGACTATCAGCTATAACAACCGCAATCCGATGGTCTCTTCGAAGTCGTTATAAACGGTTTTGACTATATTAACACTTTCACTGTCCCATGGTAATTGGTAATTCCTCATCACCATACGTACAATAATAATATTGCATAATGATGTTTTTTAAGGTCGGTTACTAATTCTATGATACCGAAATACATATTATTTTGAAAAATGCATTACATTACATGCAACGCACGGATGTACGAGCTTCACTTCCAGCTAATAGTGCTGTTTAAAACAATAGAACTGGTTCATTATTTACATAATCAGCTTACAGTGTCTCTTCGAGAGGGAGTGGACTATAATCGACCACGCAGGCGCAGTGCGGGTGGTAGATGTCACATGTCTTCGAATACAATTCTATTATTTAATTTTGGATAGTTAAATAGACAACTACTAGTGGATTACATGTGTTGCATGGACAGTGAAAGTGTTAAAAACAAACCTTCCAGAACAAATACTCTAAATGATAGTGAAGTATTAAGAAGATCTAAGCGGTCACACAGATAGACACGAACAATTTTGTTTTATACTATGCATAGATTGTGTGTACTCGTTGGAGTTACCTCTGGCTCTCAGTAACGCCTTTCTTCTTCTGCATGCCCTCAATAGATTTCTGTTTGTGGTCTTCTTTCTCCTTCTGTTTCCGTTTGACGTTATCGTCTTGTTGTGCTTTACGTTTCTCTTTCAGTCGTCTGAAATAGTAAAATATTGTGTTTTTAGTTTGTAGTACTCGTAGTACGCCTATTGTACTCACTTTCAATGACTCGCATGTCATTGATAGTGAGTTAGTACAATTGGCGTATCAGGGTTCAACTAGGAGCCCCGACTAACCAAGTTATGGTGCGCTTGAAGATAAAAGAACATCGACAAACAAACTCCCAAGACAATAAGTTATCTATGTAAGAAGATGTTTCCCTTACCTCTTTTGTTCTCTCTTCTTTTTGATCAATGTTTTCTCTTCCTCTGTTTTCTCGACTAGTTCGTGGAACAACACTTCTCCATCCATTAGTCCATCTTCAACCTATAAATAATTTTTTTGAAACCCATTTATATTACAGCAAAAGGCTCGCCTCTTATATGGGACCAAGCCAAGCGCACTCCGCATTTCAGGTATGAAGCTACATGTACGTTGTACGCGGCGGGCTCGACTTGTCGGGCCAATTCAGTGGGCGTATCGTAGTCAGAAGATACAAGAGTTACGCGATAGAAAGAGAGACAACTTCTAGGTGAATATAACTGTAGGTAATTAGCGCTCTGCGACCTTTTTCTTTTCTCCCGCTCTGGGCGAAATGTCAGACTCTTACTGACTAAAACCCACCCATGTTCCTTCAGTTGCCTGTACGTTGCTAGGGGCCACGGTATCCCTCGGACTTTCCCGCGACCCCGGCAGGCGGTCCTAGCGGACCCCGCCAGTTGTGTTGATATCTCTTTGAGGCGCGCGTGGAACACAACGCGCCGTAACCCGGGCCTGGTCCTTAACGGACGGCGAGCTACCCATTGCTCACCGTCTGCAAGCCCGCGCCTACGGTGGCCGGGAATCGGCCTGCGATTCCCGACGCTCAGGGCATCTCCTGCGGCGGCTAGGAATGAATCTTCTGTACTGTACTATTACATAAATGTATTCTGTGATGGGAACATAACTGGCGACATGTGAGTGTAAGTACTAAACTAAACACCTCTCTCTGCCTAACCTTTTGAGGAATGCAGGCGTGATGTTATATTATGTTCTTTTTATTATAATAATTATGTCGATGAAGAACAAACTAATAAGTAGTAATGTATACCTTGATAAGTTGGAAAGATATCCTAGGTCCTAGCTCAAACAATCTGAGGGCTGACTTAGATTCTGCTGCAGCGCCTCTCGACGCTAGGTTTTGTGGTAGGATAACTTGTGCATTGGGGTCGTCTTCAAATTCACTTTCTGATAACATTCCAGCTCTGAAAATATTATAGAATAAATCAGTTTTTCGTCCAACCGAATTGTCCATGCTGTTGTTTTATATGAAAAAGAAATTGCGATGCAGTACTTACTTATCGAAAAATTCTGACATGTCTTTACAACGATTTAAGTTTGGAATTTTGCCTAGCACCATCTGTAAACAAAACAGAAACATTTTTATTTTAAAGAAGACATGGTTTTTGAACGTGCGACACTGCTACCTAGTCAGTGGCAAGTCCTAACAAAATAAGTAGAATCAGTTTGACTTTACCGCTAAAGTCCCACCGTGTCCATTTGGGCAGCGGAAAACTAACATAATCATTATTGAACCTTTTTAGTTCCTTTGTTGAGGCCAACTGGTGTCGCCCTGATGGCGTAGTGTCGCATGTCCACGAGCTTTGTTGCAGGGTTGTAGTTCATCAGTACGCAGCGACGGATATTCTTTAGTTTGACCTGAAATAAGGAGTTGATTTTTCGAGTTAGCTATCTCAAATTCAAAGCATTTATTTCCATTAAACCAATTACAGGCACTTTTGGATAAACAAGTCAGACAGTCAAAAAGATGATACCCATTAGCCATTCCAAAGCATGGTTCTTATGGAAAAGAATGGGCAAGAAACTCATAAGGGTATATTATTATTATTCTAAACTTCATTAGAGGACTTGTAATCAATTGTCTAGCTGTGCATTGTAAAACTTATTTTAATTAATTTATCTTCCAGGGTCTATCCATAGGGTATGGTAGTAGTAAGGCATGAGCTCTAAATTTCATGCAACATTTATTTAAATTATTATTTTGAATCGCGGAACTCGTGGCTAAGTAATAACAGTCGCACGGATTGATCCATCAGCTTAAGTTACGCTTGCCGGGGTTGGCAATTGCCAAAATACTTACAGTAGTAATATTAATAGTAGGGAACATATTCTGGAACATGGTGGCCATTAGTTTCATGTGCATGCCTTCGCCGGAGAAGCTGTTCAGAACGATGAGTGGTGCATGTTGGAACGCGCGCATAATCACGTACTGCTTGCGGAGAGATGATATCACGTCACGGGATAAGGTGTACTGTGGACACAGGGATGAAATGATAGAAACAAATCATACATACATACATAAACTCACGCCTTCTTCCCATGAGGGTAGGCAGAAACTACAGAATGCCACCTGCTACGAACCTTACATACTCTTTTTGCCTGGTTTCCGTTCATACATCTAGTCATACACGCACGCTGGTTGCGAGTACTACGGACCTGTCCTTTCTGAAGAACATCACCAATAAGGTCAGCATATGTCCTCCTAGGGCGTCCCCTCCCGGCGTTTCCATTCACATCTACCTTGAAATACATTTTGTTAGTCATCTCAACATGACCAAACCATCTCAGCATACCCTTTTCAATTTTTGTCACTACATCTTCTTTTAACTCACACCGATGTCTTATCACATCATTTCTCAGAAACAAATCACTTAATGCATTAAACACTAAACATATAGTAGTAGTGTCTAGTGTGGTTTAGTTGTTGGTGTTATTGTTTTTATTTGACTGTTTATCAGCGGGAATTTGTAAATGGCTTTTAAATTTGTTTTTTAGTTTTGTTTTAAGAAAATTGTATATAAGTTCAAACTCAAACTCAAAGCATTTTTTTCAATCAAACCATTTACAGGCAATATTAAATTGTCAAGGGGGGGGTCGGTCAGTCAGAAATATGAAGCTAGTTGTCTATTCCAAAGCATGGTAGGTACCTATGGAGAAGAAAAGGCAAGAAACTCCACGGACATTCTTTTAAATCAAAAATTTGATACAAATATTGGTTACATCATTCATTTTGAAATTATGCATGTGAGAAAAATGTAGAAAGACGGGCGCACGTTCGTAAAAGCGTCCATAATAAAAAGAAAAAAAAAAACATTCAAAAACTTAAAATAAATTAAATTAGTTAGCTGGAAGGTTCCCTAAATATAAATATATATATAAATATATATTTAAAATATATTTCTGTCTCTTTTCATCTTCAATCAATTGACAGAATTAGAACAATATTTTTAAATTGGTTGTGCTAATTGCATTTAGTGATTTGTGGTGCAACTTGCAAGTGGGCCTAAATGTAGACCAGCCGGTCTATTCTGTAATAGTCTCAATGTGAGCTGTCATTCCACCTGCTGCTAGGGACTGACAGCTCACTCAGAGCTAACTTCACCTAAGTTGGTTACAGAATAGCAGTGCAGCTATATAATTGCGTAATACGTTTTTGCAAATGATTAAGACTGATCTGTTTCATTTTGAAAGTTCAACAACATTCATTGCATTATTTACGTTGATGACCTATTTTTTTTTTAACTTATGAACCAATGGATTAGCGGTCTCTTTCAAAATGAATCATTGCGATTTATCGTGTATCAAGTAATTAGGGTGCTGATATTAATTCCGCCGTGCCTTATTATGTGAGAGAGAAATTCAAATAAATAAACAATTATTATTAAAATCATGTTTTTAAAATACAAGTAACTACAACAGGGTTAAGACTTACTATGACTTATAATAGTTATAATGATAGGCATCA
This sequence comes from Xanthia togata, assembly GCA_963853775.1. Lineage (NCBI taxonomy): Eukaryota > Metazoa > Arthropoda > Insecta > Lepidoptera > Noctuidae > Xanthia > Xanthia togata. The sequence goes on from OY970801.1 coordinate 4,089,022, forward strand.
TTACGGGAAACAAATATATCTGTTGAGTTTGTGTTGGGAGAAATTATTCCTTTAGCTAAAAAGTACTGACAGGCAATTTTCTCGATACTTACACTGTGTATGCGGAATGTGAGTGTAGGCCCGCGAGGTAACCTTGCCATCCGCATGTAGGAACCGAGCTCTGTCTCCGTGAACATCATCAGGTGAGACACATGGAGGTAGCCAGAGATTGATACAAAGTCCTTTATTGTGTTCTTTTTTCTTTCCTGAAAAACCAAATTGTAGGGTTGAAACTTTCTTTTTTAATTGATAAAGCCATGACTGCAATAGCACTTTCAGTAGTCATAAATATTCATAGGCATAACAATAAAATAAATAAACTAAAGATAAATATTTTGATTTGTTGACACTTTCATAAATTGAATATTGTTAGAGAAAAATAGGAACTGATTCTTTCATATTGAAGAATCCTTAATGAAATAAACCAGGGTACGAATTTCCATTGACGTCCAACGAATTTAGGGTTGGAGGAGGGTGGGGGGGAGGGGGAGGGAGGGGTACTACCCCCCCTTAAAAGGAAAAGTTGCGGAGCCCCCCCCCCCCTTTTTGAGTTTTTTTTTATTTTTAATTCTGAGGAAATTTCCCTCATTTTAGGGATTAAAATTAATAATAAGTGTAAAAAACCAGAGGGGACCCCTTGGGGGAAGGGACGTTCCCCCCTACAGAAAGGGGGATAAGAAAGGGAAAGGGGTCTGTCTTACGTTTCGTTCCACAAGCCGGCAAAGACTGTAAACACTAAACATTATAATTTTAATAGCTCGTAATGAAAATAGCGCTGTAATTTAATGACAAAATTGATTTTCAATATTTTTTTTCTCAAAAAGTACACGACTCCGCGTGTTGAAACTTTGCGTGAGTGCTTATAATAAAGTACCCTTTCTGCAAAAAAAATATCAACCTCCAACTCGTTGGACGTCAATGGAAATGTATGCCTAAACCAGCATGAAACTAGACAACTACTGTAAAATCGTTACAGAATTTAAACACGCAATAACTTAATTATTTAAGAAAACTAATAAAAATATGTGGACTACTGGGAAGAAATAAATAAGACAACTATCGCCCATTCACTTTATACTACTGCTTCTGAAACTAACAACAACAATCGAAAACTAACCTTCAATTGCGAAGCAGTAAAAGGTTCCATGATCTTCCTGAAGTCCTTCATGAGGTCAATGAGGTTCTTACTGCACTGTCCGCGGTGGATCACGAAGGAGTGAGGAGCCTTTACTATGTTCTCCGGCTCCAAAGATTCCTTGGAAGCCGGATTCTTCTTCACACATTTGCCTTTGCGTTTACCCATTGTAAAACGCAATTAAATCAACGCTTATAACTAAAGTTTTGGTGTTTAAAAGTTCAGTTTACTTTATTCAGTAAATATCTACACATTATAAATGTCCAGAGCTTTTTATAAAATAAAAATCCACGAGTTATTATTTATTTTGAGGTTATAACATGCACCGAGCATGAAAATAATTTTGACACTGACAAGTGACAAATTACAGTTTTGGTTCGGAAACCATTTTCCACAGACTACATAGGGATTCTACCATTTTCCAAATATTTTTTGTTGATGCCCAATGAGCTCTTCCCTGTTTTTTGTACTGTCAACACTATATTGCGAACCTAATTAGGAAACATTCACAACAAAACACGTTGAAATCATTAGTTTTTGTCAAAGTTCCATACAATATTTGACAGGAACAAGAGATTTCAACATGTTTTGTTGTGATGTTTCGCCAGTGCAAACGCACAGTTAGTAATTGTACATAATAATCCTGTATCGTTTCCAAACGAACACAGTACAGTCGCGAGCAGAATGTTCACGTATTTTACCGACCTTAAAAAAAAGAGAGGTTTCATGTTGTATCTGATTGAAGCAAGGGCAAGGGTAGTAGGCAAGTGAAGGCTTCAAGTACTTTGTTTGTGCTACGATTTTTTTGGATTTTAGTGTATTTTACTAGTGTTAACTTTAATCGAAATTATTAAAAAATTTAACAACAAAAATTGAGTACTTAATTCAATCCTAATATAATTGTAACAGATATTTGACGGAAATAAAAATATCGTTTAAACAAACTTAAACAATTTATTAATAGGTTTTTATTTAATATAATATAACTCCTCCCCTGGCTCGCACACATACGGAGATCCTGGGCATGCTAAGGGCCAGCCGGTTTTTTCTGTAATAATCTCACCGTGAAAACTTAGGTGAAGTGAGCTGTCATTCCACCTGCTGCTAGGGACTGACAGCTCACTCCGAGCTCACTTCACCTAAGTTTTCAAGGTGAGATGGTTACAGAATAGCACTGCAGGTTATCCAGCATTTTCCATTCTTGAATAGTGGCTTCCGTGATCTCTGGCACTGTCTGGGGAGGTGACTAACGGTTCCAAAAAGCTCGCTTAAGAGCACCCCACACGTGCTCTATTGGGTAAGGCGAGCCGGCACGTCAGTCTAACCTTGTGATGTCGTATTCTCGAACAGCATTATTGACTCGTTGAGCTCGATGTGCGCACGCATTATCATCGACCAGAACGAATTGGTGCCCATGGTTGTTTTGGTCGGTGTATTACTTAATAATACGGACTTCAATTAAACTTGGTTTTATTATAATGTTCTAAAGTCTAACATGGGAGAGTTCAACGTGGTTCGGGCGCCATCTTGGCAGCCCAGTCGACTAGTGATGTTTTAATACAAATAGTGATGTTACCTACTCATAACAATGGTTTACTCGGAAGGTCTGACAATTCCATCAATAGCGACTGTTTTGTACCTATATGCCGTCATGGAGCCTCGATACGGGATTAAAGTCGTTCTAGCTCCACTCATAATTCCACTCCAAAAGGACACCGATTTCCCGCCTTGCTGAACAGTTCCAGTGGCAGTTCTTTGCTTTTCAGTCTTCAAGTCTTCTCTAGACACGGACACGTCGATTATCTGGATGAGTGCTGATTCGCGTTTCGTCAACGAAGAGACAATTTTGCCAAATGTTTTCCTCCTCATCTTCTTCATTTTGCCGGAGCCTAGCCCACTACAATCTCCATCGCTGACGTTGCCGTGAATTCAGAGATACTCGCCAAGACCTCCGTGTTATTCAAATTCAAATAATTTATTTCAGACATGCGTCCATAGTGTTAGTATACAAGATAACTTAAAGACTATTGTTAGTAAACATTACAAGTATTATTAGTGCAGCCTGGTGTAAGCAATTCCGAATGGTTTGTGTGCTAACTTCAAGTCCAGAGGCGGCCCGCACTTCTGCTTTTATTGTAATGGCGTTGATTGTTGGGTCACGGGCTGCCAGCAATCTGATATAGCGCTTCTGAGCAGCAGTCAGAACAGCTGGGCGGCCACTGCGGGGTCGGTCAGCTAAATTATCCATGCCGTGGTACCTCTGCAACGTGACCACGACACAGGATTGGAATACAGCAACTCTGCGTGCTATTTGTCTCGTGGAATATCCTTCTTCAGGGGAGCTCATCCCTACACCCTTAAACTGGTCTATAATGCGTTGACCAGGAGCGCTAAGGACTACTGTTGCTTTCTTATTGAGCCCTGCAACAAAGAAGCTAGAGAAACTAGACAGCATTCAGGCCAAATGACTGAGAATTGTTATTGGAGCCATGAAATCCTCTCCTATAAATGCGCTTCACGTCGAATGTGCAGAACCGACTAAGAAGATAGTATTTGGCAGATCACTTCCTTTCCAAAATATAATATTCTCCCTTTCAGTTTCATCCCATCCTTTGCTCCCAATTTTAGAGTATTTCGACCTTTCTTTTAATGATTCTCCATATTGGAACAATAAAATATTTCCTCTGTTGTTAAATAGATACAGAGAGCTTAAACACCTCTCTTCGCCTGTTTGTCAATATACAATTCTACCCGTTTTTTCCACCGCCTATCAGACGATTCATTTTGAACCAAAATCCGTTTTGGAACTAACTAGGTACCTATATCAAAGAATTTCCAAAACGCTAGAAACGATTCTGAGTTAGCTCTCAAGCGTTACTGGGAAGGATAGAATTTCTTTTTCACTGATGCATCTAAACTATCTCAATTAGATTGTACAGGGGCCTTATTATGAATTTATTATTAATGCCATCATTATTCAATTCCACTGCGAAAAAAGGATGGTGCTAGCGGTCTTGTATAAGTTGTATAGCTCCGTCTCTCACTCACACTGGAATAATGGTGGCATTATTTAATACGTCATCATACGGCTTGAGGAGTGGCAGTTTAGGGGTATGAGGAACAGGGTGTAAAGTTCACTCATCCACCATAGAAAAGCGAGGATCCTCCAACCAGACGGGTGTTGTGTCTGGCGGGCCGACTGCCCGACTGTTGATTTCGGATAGTCTTATCTATGTCGTTCGCGCGGTAAACTGCGGTAAACAGCGGTGTAACCGCTACAGCAGTTAATTTTCAAAATTAAAAAATAGCTTTACTTTATCAAAGTCCACCAGAAGCATCAGTTTTTACAGGAGTGTATTGGTATTTTACAAGCCAAGCAAGCAATTTTTTATCTACTTTATTAAATCTCATCAAATTTAAAAAACAGTACCTACCTAGTTTTTTTTTTTTTTTTCGGATTCCCTTAGCAGGCCTTGGACAACGTGATAGCTCGGGTCCCTGGTCACTCAGATGTTGTTGGCAATGTTTGCGCCGATCCGTTAGCAAAGTATGCCACACAAAATCCGGCTGATTGAAAGCACTACGTAGCTCATACATAACTACGATTTGCGAAATGGTGCCCAGTCAAAGTTATTCGACTCTTGGAAAAAAAAACATGGAGGAATACCTCAAAAACCAAGGGCGTCTACTACGCAGCGATACAGCCCGACATCCAACAGAAACTTTGGTTTTTCAAATGCCCAAAATTGTCCAAAAGAACTGTTACGTCACTTTGTAGACTGAGACTCGGACATTTTTGTAGCCCAGTGTTCCTGAACAAGATCCATGTTCGGGACAATTCACTATGTGAGTGGCCTTGCGAAGGGTACATTGGATCATATATTTTTCTCCTGCTCTTTGAACACCAATTCCTTCGACCTCTATCCAACAATTTCCAAATATAAAATTCCTCTAAATAACTTCCATTCTCTTCTATTCCTCGTCTCTCCCAAATTTTAGCCACCATTCTTAATGAAAATAATTTAAAATTTGGTGCGTAAAATAACTATGTATTATTTATTATATATTTTTTATGTAGTATTTTATAAGTTTGTAAATTCGAATAGGTACCTACATGTTTTACTAACCCTTGTTTTCGTCCTTGCAGCTACTAACATTTATATTCGCCGGCACGTAACTTGACAAGATCCGTAGATGCGCAGAATTCGTTGTCGCTTGTTTTTCTTAACAGATATGTTCAAAAATAAAGGGCATTTGGTATCCATAGAATAATGTCATCCAATAAAAGTGTCAATTTTTTGTTGCACTAACTGATCACGCCAAAAACTTGCCAAGTTACGTGTCGGCGAGTATATCTACCCGTTAATTACAAAGTCCGACGGCCTGCCATTCTGCTCTGCCGTCTCAACGTGACACTGGCAGAATAGTCGATACCGGCTCAATTGCCAAGAGGAAAAAAAACGTTTTATCAATATGTACTTAATTATTTTTCATACAGAAACGAGACTTATTTTTTGTAATTAGGTAAATAGATAGTTTAGGTTAACTTCCGATTGCCACAGTTGACTGTTTCTTGGAGAAAAAAAAACTATTATAGTAGGTAATAAATGACTCTTCTCAGTATGAATCCTAGTTGGTATTGGGTTAAAATAAGTATGATTAAATAAAACTCATCAAAACAAATCAAAACAGCTTTATTTCCTGCTGGCTCATCTGTGGATTTTTGAAACTACACTAGGTATTCTTTGTCTAAGTCTCATTATGTATTTTAAGCGGTTTTGTTCAATTTGTTTAATTATTAATTGGTATACAAAACCTCTCCGATGTGAGACCTTAGATTACAATAGCTTAAATGTTAAAACGAATAAATACATATTTCAATAATGTTGGTGCCGAGTACTTCCACCACAGTAGGATTTGTACCAGCAAAGTAACAAAAGTTGAGTAATCTGAGAAATAACAGCTAACCATTCTAGAGTTTCATACACCTTGAATTCTTCTAGCTCGGGAGCTTCATCCCACTACCACGGTTTACCCGGACACTAGAAATTCGATAGAGAGAAAGCATATGGTACAAAAACACGACTTATCACGACACGTAAATACTGACGGTAAACTCATGGTAGTGGTTTTCGAATCACAAAAGAATGGTTTTTCGTTTCTCTATCTTACTTTAAGTGCAATTAGGTGCAATATAGTTACCCAACTATCCTACTATTTTTGGAATAGAATTTAAAAGAAAATGTATTTGGTAGCAAGTCTGACTCACAGAGATTTCGTTTGTTATTATCTAGCTATGCACCGTAAGCGGCTTGTCCGCCGGTGGGCGTGGGCCGTGGCCAGGCTGAGGCAGCGAGACGCCGCCCCCGACAGGGACCGGAACCGTATATAATGGATGAACCCCAACCAAAATATACATAACATCTTACATCAATAAAGGTGCAATTGAAAAATTACATAAAAAATAGAGAAAAATTGTTTCGTTGAGAGGAACTAGAAACATTATTCGAATGCATTTGCGATACAATGTTTTTTAGTATAAATCACAATTAAGAATGTTGCAGAGAAACGAAGATTATTTTTGTAGTTATGAAATATAAAAAGCCCCTATATTACCCCTATTAAATTAGCTACTATCTATAGTCCATTCTATACTATCTCAGTTAAATACCGTATCATTAATTTTATTTAAAATCATATTTATAATGTGTACACATGAATGTGACTGAAAGTTAAAGTAACACTGGTAAACATTTCATCAGCGCGCATTTGCTCAGTGCTCAGAGTGCCCCGGGGGGCAGGAATAGGAATACTTCAAGTGTTCACACATTGTTCAGAACATTGGCAATACATCACAATGATCATAACACTGATTTTGTATTGTCCTACCTACATTAATCAAAACCTAGCGGAAATAAATATAGCCGTAATTTATTGTGTGAAACAGAAAATAAAAAATATAAAAAAAATCCACATACAAAATGAGTTGTTACGAGACCAGTCTGACTCGAGCCTTGAGTAGTTTCTCAGTATTACTTTATGCTTCTAAAAAATCTGAATATTACAATAATAATTATTGAATCTGTTAATTTGTAGCATAACGTTTATTATCGTAAGTTTCGAAAATGGTATGTACTGGAAATCATCAACCTTTTTTGAGACCCTAAATATGGTTATGTTCATTACGCTACAAATGATCAAATGTTCACACCGACTACGCATACAATGTTCACGTGGAGATAAGTTAAGTTTAATAATTAGGGTACCCTCGTATATGACAAAACGGTACAAGTTTAAGCTGCAAGCTATTAAAATCAAATAGTGTCGCGGAGTTAGTAACAAAGATTGTTTAAATATTTATTAACTAGTTAAGTGCGAAAAATTATAGGCACAAACGTTCTAACATTCAGTTTAATAATTGAGATACCATTTACTTTTTAATATTTTAGTTATAATTTCAAATGGTGTGATGTCATGGCCTAGGTAGTCTAATAAAGCCACAATAGATGATGAATGATTAATATCAATTGTGCCAATAAGTAGTATGTCCGCACCGCGTACTTGGCGAGGTCTCGACATCTACGGCGCTAGAGATGTACCGGCTGCCATATCTTCAACCAACTATAGTTAAAATAAATACTATTAGCACTAAAACCTAAGTTTTCCATTGAGCTAACTTAATCGATGTAATTCATTCGTAAACCTGTAATATTCCATGCGCTTCTTTATTAAGTTTATTAACATTGAATCTATTGTAGACTAGTTGACTAATACTCGACTACCGATACATCCCTGAATCACTCTGATATCCTAGCACGCTACAGCGCGCTCAACGCGACGCACGCGCCGACAGCGCTCCGCCCGCGTGCGCTACGCGGCGCGGGAGTCACCTCGACATCTATGTAACAAAACTAGTATCAATCACTTAAATATGTGCAACCACAGGGTAATCGTGGTTGAAATTTTCGCAATAAACTACAAAAAGCTACACTCCCTTTTCGTACAAAGCATCACAAAAATACTACAAAGAAACGTGTAGACGTAACAGAATATGTTAAAATCGAGCAAAATGATCGATAAATTAATAACAAAATATGTTATATGCAAAAAAATATAATTAAGGTGTCGCTCGCGGACCGATGGTGCAGGCCTTCGAGCGAGTCAGTTCACTTGTATGAACTAGGTATATTACAAAATCATTGCGATGCAAAGTTGGTGCCTGCATCAGTATCGTCCAGACCACAGCCGAGTCGTTTAGTGTTGATCCATCTGGAAATCAATTATGACAACATTAGAATACCATAATAAAATTACTCAATTGATTGTTGGCCTGAGTCCGAAGGTCGTAGAAAAATCAGTAATTAAACTCTACACCACAGTTGAGTCAAACTAAAAATATAAAATATCTTTAACAACCTTCACGTCACTTACTTAATTTTATATAAGGTCAAATGTTAAAATTATTTATTTTAACCCAAAAAGTTAATTAAGTAGTTAATCAAATTAAAAGAAACTTACTTGTTCCTGTCCATTGGTCTCCTGTGACTTCATCACATCTGGCAAGTCCGGTGGCGAAGAGTACGGAGTCAGATCCAAGGCTTCAAACTCGCCATTTTCCTTCCTGTTTATATAAAAAAAAACATTTTTCTTTAGATTATTGTCAATGAAAACGACATTATTTAATTTGAATTAATTTACTTTGAAATTGCCGCCCAACAAAGGTTTTGCAACTGTATTATGAGAAAAAAAATCCAATCAAAAACAATAAATATTTTGGCATCAGAATAAATCATATACACACTACACTATTGTTCTCAACTGTACAACTGCCAAAATTATTATTGAAGGGTTCAATAATAATTTTCTACAATATAATTTGGACATTTGCAGTTATTTACGTTTTTTTTATTCCAAACGTTTATAAATGTGCTACGAATGAATGATAATTAGTTCAAATTATATTTAAAAAAATATTACGGTTTACTTTAAGCGAGGAGATTACATTACACGACGCCAACGATTGTACTGGCGCGTAAGTATCTCTTTACAGTTTGTGGTCTGGCGCTTCGGTTTTTCATAATTATGCAGATTGCATATTTCGGGAATACCAGCATGACGAAATGGGCGCAGAAATCATGACGGAATTTTTCATCCTTAGGTACTACTACGCACGACGCACATAGGGGTATTTTAATTATCTAGGCGGCCAAAAGTCAAAATAACAAAGTTTAAGGAATGCTAATTACATTGACTACCTGAGGCAGGGGACATTCCAACAAACAATAGACCACCACCCCCACCCTTCTTCCGTTGCGCGTTATCAGGTAAATTCAGTCGAAAGTTGATCATTGAACCTTGTGTACGTGTCTCTTATCGGCTATTTACAAAAACGTTAACTTTGTGTGTTAAACTGAAGTTTTCTGTGTTTACCTGGTGCAAAATAGCAATGGATTCCGAAACTACAGGTATGTGACAATCCAAATGTGATATATTTGTTAAAATTTGTTTTATTTTAATATACTTTTAGTGGTCGAGAAATAACGTCTGAAATAAGGATATTTTTTTAAGAAATTTATGTTTAGGAAGCTATTTGTTTTAGTATCCGGATAGATCCGGCAACTTTTGTAATTTATATTAAAAATATAGACCCTTAAGTAACGAATACTAAATAAATTAGCCGCGGAATAGCGCGGATGCGCAAAAACGTAGAACATTGAATTTCACGGTAAAAATAAGCTAAATTTGTGAAAAAAAGTATTTATGTCTAAAACAACATTTACTTGTTCCAGATATAGTGGGTACTTCCGGAGTGAGAATAGTGACTCGTAAATCTCTCTTTGATATTATGAAAAATGAAAATTTACGCAATTTGGAAGAAAAACTATGTTTTTTGAGAGACCACCTTTTCACTAGTGACGATCTTACTGAAGATCAATTAAAAATACTGAAAAACCATTTTGCACATTTTAAATCGGAAATGAAGCAAAGGTGGATTAAATCTCACAAAAAAGAAGAGGTTTTTTTGAAAAACAACCAACTTTGGCTGGAAGGTACATTCGAAATTCCAGTCACAACGGCAAATCGTCCAGGTCGCCCTTGTAAATCGTTTGGGGAATCTAGCGAAAGGACCAAAAGACGAAAAACGGAAGGGATCCGATCTAATGTAGAAGATGGTGTTCACGCAGCTCAAGTTGAATTAAGTAAATCGGGAAAACGTGATGCTTCCCACGTGCTCAAAGATATTATGAGCTCTCCGACCCGTGCAACGAAATACAAAAAAGCTTATGATTCGTCTAAATGTGAAAAACCATCGCGTCTAACGCCCATGGAAGCATTACAAATGTTTATAGATGCAGACTTAACAAGAGGACAGTATGAAATTATAAGAAACACGAACAAAAAGTTCTTTCCATGTTATAGCTTAATTCAAGAAGCAAAAAAAGAGTGTTATCCTCCTCCAGAAACGTGCACGGTAACGAGTACCTGCGCCGAAATCCAACTGCAACCATTAATTGATATTACCATTAGGCGCTTATCGGTATTCTTAGAAGAGGTCTTATCAACAATAAAAGAGCAAGAGCGGAAAACTTTGAAGTTGATATGTAAATGGGGCTGCGATGGATCCCAGCAAGCACAATATAAACAAAAGCTTGAAAATGAGGCTGACTCTGATGCAAATATTTTTCAAAGCTGCTTTGTACCTGTGCGACTAGTTTACGGCAAGGACAACGAAAAGGTGTTATGGGAAAATCCAACCCCTTCATCTCCCCGATTTTGTCGTCTAATACGATTTCGCTTCGTCAAAGAGACAACTGATATAACCAATGAAGAGATCAGTTATGTCAATAATTCTGTTGATAATTTGGTTGCGACTGAGGTGGATATTGACGGAAAAAAGTTTTTGATTCATTCTCAATTTGTAATGACAATGGTTGACGGAAAAGTTTGCAATGCAGCTACTGGAACAACATCCACGAGTCGCTGCTATATTTGTGGAAAAACTTCTAAAGAGTTTAATAATTTGGAGGATAAAAGGAAACTCTCAAAAGATGCTACTGAATTCGGATTGTCTATTTTACATGCGAGAATAAGATTTTTCGAAAGCATTCTGCATTTAGCGTACAAATTGCCCGTGAAGAAGTATCGGGAGAGAAAAACAGACGAGGAAAAAGAAATGGAAAAGAATAGGAAAATTGAGATACAGACCAGGTTTCGCAATGAAACTGGCTTATTAGTAGATATGCCGAAAACAAACTTCGGAAATACGAATGATGGGAACACCAGCAGGAGATTCTTTGAAGATCCGAAACTAGCTTCAGACATTACAGGGATAGATTATGAGTTAATATATAGATTAAAAGTTATTTTAGAAACGATTTCGAGTGGATATACTATAGATGTAGAAAAGTATGAAAAATATGCGGAAGAAACTGCTTGTTTATACATAAAACTCTACCCATGGCACCCAATGACACCCACACTGCACAAAATACTTGTACACGGATCAGATATAATAAAAAATGCATTGTTACCTATAGGACAACTGTCTGAGGAAGCAGCAGAGGCACGCAACAAACATTTTAGGACGTACAGACAGGATTACTCAAGGAAATTCTCTAGAGAATCCTGTAATAGAGATATTTTAAACAGGCTTCTTTTAAGCTCAGATCCATTTCTTAGTGCCTCAAGGGCAATAAAAAAAAAGAAGATTTCTTCGTTTCTGCCTGAAACATTAAACATGCTTCTGTCTGCTACACCAAACCCAACAGAATCAGAAAGTGAGAACGAGGAGGTGAATTGATTTGAAAAAGTATGTATTGTTATTGGTAAATTAATTAAGTAATGTATGAATATGTAAATATATAGTGTAATGTAGATAAGTGTATGTAAGATTATGTAAATATATAGTGTAATGTAGATAAGTGTACGTAAGAATAAAATGTAAATATATGGCCTATTTTCAGTTTTTTTTTGTATTTGTCTTGTTGCTTTTTTTTATGAAGTTATAAAAGTTATTGTCCGTATATATTTCGCTTGTTTTATTTCCGTTATTTTAAACCAAAAAACCCGCACTAATATTTTTGGCCGGCTAGATTAATAGAATACCCCTATGTGCGACGTGAATGGTGTCTTTCCTAGTACTTGTTCATCGAATTTATGCGCCAATATACAGTGGACATGACATGGCTTTAGTAAACTAGCCTCGGCGGCCGCTGCTAGAGGCGGCATTATCGACCCGGTCCATACAAACCAAGCGAGGCACCGTTTTAACGTATACATAGAAACTGCCGGCTTTGAATGCGATCTGAGAGAAGTTGTTCGTAAAGCCCCCAGTACACGTTGGGGGAGCCCTTCGCTCGGCCAACGTTGTAGCGGTTACACCGCCACATACGAACTACGCATCAAAGACATGACGTCACACAAATCCTGCATCGCGCAATTAGAGTTTACCGCGCGAACGCCGACAAAGGTTAACAGACAAAGGGATATATAAGACTATCCGACATCAACAGTCGGGCAGTCGGCCCGCCAGACACAACACCCGTCTGGTCGGAGGATCCTCCCTTTTCTATGGTGGATGAGTGAACTTTACACCCTGTTCCTCATGCCCCTAAAACGTATATTGGGCCTTGTTGCGTGTGTTCTCGCCCATCGTGTACTGGGGGCTTACCGCAGTTTTGGTGCCACGAATTGTACCTACCTACCTACCTACTGCAGTCCCTAGACGCTGCCGGGCAGCGGCACTGCGATTCCGTGCTCTATTTTACCCTAGGGCCAAAAGGGCTTTGGCCCGGGGCGGCTGCGTTAGCCGCAACTCGCGCTTCAATGTCTGAAGCAGAAGTTGAGTGAATGCCATAAAACTCCAAAAATTATACCTGATTGATCTAAAAGAAAAATGTGTTCTTTTAAAACAAATGTGACGCGTATTTCTGTGACAAATTACAGAACGGAACGTTCGATTTCCGTACTTTAAAGAATAAAAAAATATCTACGTTCCCGTTTGTGGATCCGCAATGCAGTGGTAATTCGCGCGATTCCCGCGAAATTCTTTTTTTTTTAAGTTTTTACCCTCAAATTTTCATTTCATGAAAAAGTCATTGAATGGAACAATTCCAACATGAGACATGTATTAATGATTCTAATGATTATAATTCTGTAAATATAAATACATATTTGTTATGGTCGCGAATCATATTTTTATCAAGATACAACCTAACCCGGACCTGCCAACTGCAAAAAACGTAAGAAAATTTGAATTTTGGTGGGTCCCACTGCGGAACCACCGTTTATCTATTTACACACACAGTTTAGCTATTCTTAATATAGAAGCGGACTTGACCAATAACCGTTAATTATGACAGTGACATTGAAGAATTTGTTAACCAATATATGCATCGGAAAAAAATATGTTTTTTTAGTATATCAATGATTTATTGGTATTTATTTCTATGTATGGCCTTTTTAGTTTTTTCATATTCATATCTTTATTTGCATTCCATAATTTAGATATGTTACAATGGCTTAAAGCTAAGGGTACAATTACGGACCCTGTAGGGCACAGCAAAAAGTATAAAATTAATTCATTAATTATCATCATTTTTAGCCCACATCAACACTGCTGGATTTTATTTGATAATTGTCAGTTTTTGCTTTTTTCCGTTAATTTATGGGGCGGTAAACCTTACAGGCCCTGGTTGCTAAATACGCCACTGTGCATACATACATATAAAAAAAATAGGCAGTCATGTAGACTGCCGACAGAAGTGAAAATTTAAAACTGGTATTAGCGCCATCTATGTTATTATGGTATTTATGTGTAAAGCACTACGGCGCATCGGTGACGCAAATCCATAAGTTTACCCCCCTCCACAAAACCTACAGAATCCATAACCTCCCTCTTTTTTGTAGACGGTTAAAAAAGGTGCACATCAAAATTGTAGTAGATATGTCTAGGTCGTCTTTCACTGATCAACCAAACAGGCATTATTGTAGTGTGCAGATCCATATTTAAAAATACAAACATTGTTGCATTGGTTCGAAATCGATATTATGTCAAGGCAATAAAACCCTGCTCTTAATTATTTAGCCATTGCAGTCAATATAAACTCGTACCTACTTAGTTTTCAGATTGTGTGCTACTTTATATTGTAATAGATAGATAATGAAGATGAAAAAAAAAAGAAAAAAGATAAAGATGATAAAAGAAGATAGTGACAAAAATTGAAAAGGGTATGCTGAGATGGTTTGGTCATGTTGAGAGGATGAATGAAAGGCGACTAACAAAGTGTATTTACAAGGCAGATGTGAATGGAAAAGCCGGGAGGGGACGCCCTAGGAGGACATATACTGACCTTATTGGTGATGTTCTTCAGAAAGGACAGGTGCGTAGTACTCGCAAACGGCGTGCGTGTATGACCAGATGTATGAACGTAAACGAGGCAAAAGGAGTATGTAAGGATCGTAGCAGGTGGCATTCTGTAGTTTCTGCCTACCCCCATGGGAAGAAGGCGTGAGTTTATGTATGTATGTGTAGATAGATAATATGATTTGGCCATGATCACATTATTTGTAAAGGCATGCAAGGAATTTTATATGTTGTTCAATGCATGTGAATGCAGTATGGTGCTGTATAAAAATCATACCGAATACAGGTTCGTCATAATTATATAAAAATATGCAATTCAGCGGCGCGTGTTTTTTGTTTTGTAATAACAAGAAACTTGTTATCAGCAAAAAATCACTTCATGCCTATTGTTAGATGTGATTCATTTATAGATAGATGGATTAATATATTATGACGAAAGCTAAGTTGGATAGCTGGATTGCAGGTTGAACAGACACAACCGCCTAGCTATTATTTTAGATCAAACATTTTTTGGGCACCGAATTGTAACAGGAGCACTGGTGGCCCAGTGGTAACGACCGCGAGTTGTAGGTCGTAGGTTCGAACCCAGAAAGGCGTTTCACTTGGTGTAAATTATTTCACCACCACTCCTCTCAAAACGGTGAAGGAAAACATAGTGAGGAAATTGGCATATCCTAGAACCAAAAATTCGTAGATATGTAACATCTATCAACCCGCACTGGACCCGCGTGGTGGATAACGGCCCACTCCCTCTCACTGAAAGGAGGCGTGTGACCCAGTCCCAGCAGTGGGAGCAATATAGGCTGATTATGCAAAATAGTGACATGAGGTGAGTGTGAGTGAGACAACATGATTGTGTGAAAATAGGGACATGAGGTTAGTGTGAGTGAGATAACATGTGTGAATGTTCAGAGAGCCTATGTTCGGACCGGCAATGATGCATCGGCCATATTGTACCAATGATTAGTTTGTCCTTTCTCGTCACTTACTGTTCTAGTACATTTTTTTTGTCAAACAAATAAATTTGTGTTTTACCAGAAAGAGTGGTTCAGGCATCACTCAACTCTTGTAAACTGGTAATACCATCCATACTTTGATTGCTACGACAGTGTTTGGTTTTTGATGTAGTTGATGGCTAGTATACCATATAATTATAAAAGTATGTCTGTCTGTACCTTAGAGCCAATCCAATAGGTGCGGGACACTGGGCCTTGGCAGTGGCGGATGTGAGACCATACTCAGCCAGGGTCTTCTCATCCTCCATCAGCTGGCTGTCCTTGTTGAACAGCATCTGACATGGTGGTGTCACTTTCAAGATACCTGGTGAATCAAATAACAAATATTGATTTATTAAGCTACTCATTCTATATGCAATAAGGGATTAATTCAACAAAAAGAATGGGCTAACTAATAAAATTGTGATTGTGCCAATGCACTGCCCTTTCACTGCTATTATAACCCTCAAGAAACAGGTACAAGGTAGCCCATTGTAAATGTACAGCTAGTTTAGTTTCTCACAGCTGACTGTTGACATAATGGAGTGCAGTGCATACAAATAAAACATTTCAAGGCACAGGTGCAGTAGTAGCTTTTTCATCAAAATGTGGAATGCTGCTAATAAAACCATGATTCAACATCATGGTATTTATATTCTCCTTGAGCCTCCTCTTCCTCCTTAAGCCACAAAAATTACTAACTTTCTTGTTTTGTCAAGATAAAAAAATATTTATTATTTTCACTCAGACATTTCAGTTTCATTACCTACTAATATGTAAATGTGCATCTTTGATATTCTAATTTTATCTCATAAATATACCTAGGTGTCCTTGCAGTATTATTTTTAGATAAATAAATAGCGCATATTTAAAATGTTATACATCTGTTGTAAATAGGAGTGTGGCTTACTTATCTTGGTTTACGTTGATTAT
The DNA here is from genome assembly GCA_963853775.1 of Xanthia togata. NCBI lineage: Eukaryota > Metazoa > Arthropoda > Insecta > Lepidoptera > Noctuidae > Xanthia > Xanthia togata. The sequence goes on from OY970801.1 coordinate 4,105,490, forward strand.
ATTGACACTGTAATCATAGTCCAAAGTCTAGACACACAAATAAAGTGCACTTCCTGCAGTACTGCATATACTTCCTCTAGTTTTTAGGATTTTGTGGTGCAGTAAATGCTATCAACATTTTTTTTCTATTATGAACACAAACCTATAGCACCTATAAAGCTTTGGTTAGCAAAACACCTGGGTAATGGAATGAGTCATATTTTCTCCATCAGAAAATATCGTATTAGAGTACATTTCCAGCACATTAAACATGCACGAACAATGAAGAATAATACAAGGCTTAACAACAAAACCTACGCTGCGCGCCCGACATTGTATCTCGACTATAAATAGAATTTTCTAATATCACGATAATCGCACCCACCTTCGATCATTTTCTTCAATTCTAGCACAGTTGTCGTGTCCTTCGCATCAGTGAAGCAGGTAAATTTTTTTCGCCTAATCATTAGAAAGACATCCTGAAAACAAATTCCATTTTTGAGGTTACGTCTTTCAAGCTAAAATCGCACGTCAATAGAGCACTAATAACACAATTCATTGGTCACAGTTATAGCCAAATGCATACTTCTGGAGACTTACCATGTTGAGTTTATATTTATTATATATTATCTACTTATTTCCAAGAAAAAACTCTCCGAGGCGTACCTACGAAATGAAATTTTAACGAAATGACAACTGCAAGAATCCACAGATTATTAATGTTACGCTGCGTAGCGTTTGAAAATCGATGTTACAAGTACAACTTTTTTTAACTCTCAATCGAATACCGCGATACTCGTTATTTTAAAATATAATTTCATCAAGCGACGAGATTCTAGTCCCTCAATATTAACCCCAATCCTGAACCTCATGATCACAGACTACATAGAGATACTACGCTCATGATGTTCAGGATTCCTGCCTCTAGAAGAGCGATTACTTCTAGAAAATTATCCCTTAAAGGAGGTTCTTCCATACGTTACCACATATTACTTTAAAGTATACCTGGTCGACCGAGCTCTGCTCGGGTGATAATAGAGAAAAATATGTTTTCTAGTTATGAGACCTAGCTAGATCGATTTTTCGCCCCCGTAAACCACAACCTCTATTACAACTTTCACTCTATTAGAGCTTGATCATAAATAATGTTCATATTTACAAATATTGCTCATTGACTAGGCTAGGTACTAACCTGTTAAAACTACATCACATCTGTCGAACAATCATTTAGAACAATCCCTGAGACAAGCCACTAAGCCAATTCCGGCAAAGGCCCTTAAATGGCGATAAGGCCAGTAAAATGCCAGTTTAAATATCATGTCATTTGGTTTATAGGTTTTTATTTTATTTTTCTTTTATAAAGATTATTTTCTTTTAGATTTTGTGCTTTTGACGATAGCTTCTGACCATTCTGACGTTTCATAAGTGCCCTTGGCCCTTGGCCCTTGTAGGTTTATGTGAAATAAAATATTTTTAATATTGAATTTTGGACTTCGATCAATAATGAAAAGGCAAAATGGCTTGAGGACAATCCAATGCTGAATGCTGTGGATTCTATTTACACGAGGCTATTATTTGATTGGCTTAGTGGATTGTCTCGGGGATTGGCCCCGTCTAAATGGCCCTTAAACAGGAGAGGAAGGAGTGTTTTCATTTTGATTAATTTTGTGTTCAGTCCAAAACGTTTCACTTCGATTAAAAGATGCTGAATGCCGAAAAGGCAAAAATGAACAAAAAGTAAAGCTGATTCGATTTGGTCTTAGTGATTGTAGGAGCCTGTGGTAGGAGCGCCCCGAGTGCTTCTTGATCGATGCCCACCTGTGTGATTTAGGCCTTGCAAGATCACAGGGTGTGATCTCTCTTAGTAACCTAGGGAAGGGGCCAGCTTTGGTGTCGCTCAAGTACTATATGTACAGACGCCAGGGTCAACCTACCCAATACTGTCACATTTTTCCAATCAATTTTGAACTTTATGCCTCAGCAATAAAGTTGAAAATCTATTAAAGAAATTTGACATATTGTAGTAGGTTGATGTGCTGGCGTCTGTACACACATGTAGTTACAGTTCATGCTGCTATTTTGAGTCAATTAATTTTTAGAGGTCTTTTTTCCTTCCTTTGCGTCAAATGGGAGGATCAATAAACTGATAGTACAGACGCCAGCACATCAACCTACCCGAAACTGTCAAATATTCCCAATCAACTTTGAATCTTATACAGGGTGTCCAGTAAATAGCACGACATACTGCAGGGGGTGATAGCTAGGGTCACTACCTATCAATACAACACAATAGGATATGTTCAGCAAAATCTTACGGATTTACAGTTTTACAAAATTTTTACAAAGAAAATTGTTCTGTGAAAATTTTAACAAAAAAAACTATTTCTTTAAAACATTCTTGTTTTTGATTAAAAAAAAAAAACTTATAATGAGTAGAGTAACTATTCACGAATAATTTGATGTAAAAAAAGTTCTAGACAAAGATTTTTTCATTACGAGATGCTTAAAAATCTGTTTCAAGGTAGAGATTTTTCGATATTTCGGAAAATTTTGTAAAACTGTAAATCAGTAAGATTTTGCTGAACATATATTGTGTTGTATTGATAGGTAGTGACCCAAGCTATCACCCCCTGCAGTATGTCGTGCTATTTACTAGACACCCTGTATTTTAGAAATAAAGTTAAAAATCTATTTAAAGAAATTTGACGGAATGTAGTAGGTTGATGTGCTGGCGTCTGTACATTAGATTTTAATTAGAAACTAGCTTCTGCCTGCGATTCCTATGGCGTGAAATTTCTCGCTATTACTTTGTTTTCGCTTAACGTTCTTTCTGTCATTTTTTCTTTTTACCTCCTCAAGTTGTAAGTCCTATGTAATAGGAGGCGAGCCTATTGCCATCAACCGGGCACAAATCCAGACTCCGGGCTGCTACTGAGAAATTCCAGATAGAAAAACCCAATAACACTGCCCGACCCGGGAATCGAACTCAGGACCTCATGCTCCGCAGTAGCGTTTGCGACCACTAGACCAACGAGGCAGTCAATATCACATCATCACCAAGAAGCAAGATGAGCAAGATCACCATTCCTCACTCAGGGCTCAGGGATAACAGGTGAAAAAAAATGCGTTGTGATCCAAGGAGTAAAAAAAAAAGAGGATCTAAATAAAATAATAAAATAAATAAAAATAAGTTTATTAACACAAAAACCTTAATACACAAAGCTCATACATTATAAGCATAGAAACATTATAAAAGTTGAAAGAGTAATTCAAAGTATTATTATTCTATGTTAATTTGTTTTCGTTTTAGTTTACGGTTACATCATCTATGGTTCGGCGCAGGCGTCAGTTTTCGGTGCGTTCTGAAGCCTACAAAATATTTGAATAATTTCTAAAATATTTTTATCAAAAGTTCTTAAGGAAAACCCCAATTCAGCCTTTAATTAATTGTTTTTGTAAAGTAAAAATAATACGATAATAAAACTGATTCTAACCTAAGCTAAGTAAAGGATAAATGAAAGATCTTTCTTTTTGTTTGTTTGACTTTTGGAACGCATTCGCATTTTAGCATCGCAATCGCACTTCGCGAAAATGTAACATTTTTGTTTTGTGGTTTTGTGATTTGATTTTTTGATACTGCAGTGACATTTATCTGTTTATTTTAAATAAAACATTTTCTGTCATCTTTGTAATGTAAATATTTAGAAAAAGTAATGTACATTAGATAATATTCATATAACCTCTGTTTAGTTTTAACAATATGAATCCGCAAGTTTGTTCGAATTGTCGTAACGAGAAGCCTGTGAATACGACTGATAATCGGCTGGTAACGGAATGCTGTGGTCATGTGAAATGTATGGACTGTTTACTACACGAGAAGACTGGTTGCCAAGCTTGCCTTAGTGAGAAGTCAAAGCCGACGATTGAGGAGGCTTTGAAAGAAAGTTTAGAGGAAAAGCTGGCGGACGACTGTCCACTGGCAGAGACTGATGACAAGTCGTGTGACGACGAAGTCGATAAGGAGATACAGTGTGAGATATATGATGAATTTTATAAGAAAAAAAAACTTGAAACATCACATATTAAAGTCGAAACAGGTAAGATTCATTACTTTGTAATTTCGAATAGTAATCGTATTAGTCTAAAATTAAAAAATAGAGAAGCTTGTTTGTAAACAATGTGCAAATGCAAGTATATTATTATGCTGTAATGTGTACTGGCTGGAAGCTGTCAGGAGAGTGTTGGAAGGAAGGTTCGTTTTTTAAGGGCATTGGCCAATGGCTAATGGTTATTTGTGAGGAAAACATCCAAACAGAGATGTATCCTAGCACTTAGCATGCATGATTCTTAACCAGTATCCTTCTATTGCATTACTTAGTCATTTTGGTATACATATAATTGATATTTTTCAGATGCAAATGGTAAAATGTTTGTGTGCACTGTGTGCAAGAAAAAGTTCCATGCTCGGAGCCAGGTGGCATACCATGCTTACTGCAATGGGCAGAGGAAACCATATCAATGTCCTGAATGCAACAAGGTAACAATATTATAAATTTTTGTAGCAAAAGTGTACTGTGCACCACCCTCTGACCAAGGCTTTGGGGATAAAAGGTGTGATGTAATGTTATGACTTTTCTCTTTGCTGTTTACATAAACTCCATTTGAAATAAGATTAGACATTAAATAAACCTTTTTTACAGTCTGTTCAACAGATTTTGACTTCTATGCCGTTGGCTTTAGGATGGCATTAAAAGCAAATAAGCTGCCATTTGTCATGCCACCAACGCAATAGAAATCAATATTGTTTAAACGGACTATAAAAAAGGTTTAATTAAATGTCTAATCTTATTTCAAATGGAGTATAGTTAATTAGATATTACTAATGGTGTAATCATGAATGGCTGAAGAGCTTCAATTCTCTCCTGTATTACTGAAACTACAATCTATTTGTATAATAAGAGGGTGCCAATATTTTTCCCATAACTGTTTATTGAAATTAAACTTTTAATAGGTATCTTTGAATATTTCTGGGCTCAAATAAAATTGAGATTGATTGAAAGTGAATTGATTGGCAAATGATGAGTCTATTTTTATACAACTGTATTTCTTCAGATTATTTGATGCACACTGCAGTGATAATCATTATTTTGTTTCACATCATGTTATATATACGTAGATGACATTTTAAAACCTAGGGTTAATGGACCCCTAATTCTTTTAGTTTTCCAAGCAGATTTAAATATTCATATTTCTGTATTCAGTGGCTTAGGCTGTGTTGTTGACTTGTCTGTCAGGCATCAAACTTCAATATTTAAAGATAGTTAAAAAAATTGATAATATTTCAGACCTTTGCCACAATGTCGCACTACAAGTACCACATGCGTGTGCACCGCAACGAGCGCACGTACCCGTGTGACGTATGCGGCGAAGGCTTCTTCCAGATGTCGAAGTTGCAGAGACACAAATTGAAGCATACTAGTGAGTACTAAGTTCCATATTATTAAAGCTTGAAGTTAGACATTATTAAGAAAAAAAGTGGGCTTAGAATTGGACCTAGCGGTATACCCATTACAAACATAGCTGCTACGATTGTTATCTTAATTTACAACCACTTTAATTATGTATTTATGACTTTTAGACCATGTACTCTTCAACAATATCATAAAAGATTTTTTGTGTATTCCATACTGGTTTAAAATGGGATTGGATATTGTGATCAACATAATGAAAAGCTTGATTGCAAGACAAACATACCAAATTATTAAAGAAATAAGAATTCTAGCCATTGCCAGATTTGTGATAAACTCTGTCTCTTTGCAGAGGAAAAGAAGTTTGCTTGCAGCGAATGCAACAAGGCATTCAACAACTTATCGTCTCTACGCAAACACGGGCTCACGCATACAGACGAGCGCCCTTTCTCGTGTCCTACCTGCGGAAGCAGATTCCGAGACAGTTCCAACTTGAGAAAACACGTCCGCAAACACGGTGAGATGAATGCTTCATTGTTTTGAAAATAAATTGTGACACACTTTCTATAAAAACTAAACAGATTATAAGAAATAGACAGATTCTATTAGGTTACTGATATGCCATTTATTTGTTAGAAGAAATGTAGTTAATGTGGAAGAGCAATATTTATTACACATTACTAGTCCTGTTTCCTTATTTTTAACAATCAATTCAAACTATAGTTGCCTTGTTCGTATTAATGCATGCTAGTATGTCGTAGAAAGGAAGTGCGCTTGCGGCGGGTGGGGCGGGTGCGTGCGAGGCTGCGGCGCGGGCCGCGCGGCCGTGCGGCGCCCGCACCAGTGTCCGCGCTGCCCGCAAGCCTTCCACTCCAGCAAGGATATGCGCAGGCACGCCGCCGTCCACACCGGTACCATGAACTCACTTTATATCTGCCTATTTATTCATTTAATTGATATATTCTTTTTTTTAACAGTGTTCCAGTCCCCTCTCATATTGTGCAGCACTCAGTCCAGTCACAATGTTTATTTGTTTTCGTTGCAGATTCCAAGCCCTTCGGCTGCAAAGTGTGCAGCCGTCGCTTCAGAAGAAAAGACAACCTCGAGCGACACATACGCAACACACATCCAGACTACGTGCCTGCAACCGCGGTTGATTGCGACGAGGCCGTGCTCAAGCAGATCCGGGCCAACGGACATGCCTCTAAACTTGACGAAAAAGACGAGAAAAACAAACTAGAGATACTCAACCCTCTTCCTCCTTTACCACAAGAAGTAATACAGAAACATTTGAACGAGAACGGCAAGAAACAAGATAATGCCGAACCAGACAAAACTATTGATAAGTCTACAATTTTAGTTGCTAACAATGCGCGTCAAAGTGTCATTGTTGGTAACAAAACAGCTAACGTCGAAGCGAAAGCCGCCACGACTCCTTCTGAGGAGTGTGAATATGTACATAAAATTAGAAAGGCGTCTATTATACCTTTACCGCCTATAGATTTGCGGAAAATGATAGAGTTAGAGGAACAAACTAATTTAAATAATTTGGATTTGGGTGCTCCGCAGAAAGATAAGAAGACTTTGTATGAGAAGATTTTGTATGGAGATAGAGACAGAGATAGGAGAGAAAATGAGGAGTCTAATAGTGACTCGGGTCCTGGAATACATTGGAGGAGAAAGTTGAAGCAATCTGTTTCTATAGGTAAGTCTCACAATATACATATATATTTAAGAATCCATTTTTCTTAAATCGATTCTGTACTTAAGTGGGACTGGGCCGCACATGTCCGCCGCATGCAAGATCTGCCGAAGGCTAAGAGGACCACCGATTGGTTCCCACTAAAAGCACGACGCCATCGCGGCAGGCCGAGACGAAGATGGCGGGACGAGCTTGACTCCTGCCGAAAGGACAGGCCGACACTACCAACAGACAGAATTGTGTGAAAAAGGGAGAGGAAGGCCTTTGTCCTGCACTGGGACAATACAGTCTACTTAGATAGATTCTGAATAATGTTTTGTTATAGATATGGAATTTCAGAACTGGATACGGGTATAGAAATAATATCACACCGGTTTCGGATATGAAATGTAAAAGTAAAATACAAATAAAAAATAAACATGCAGTGACGCGCGACTAGTGTGTCGGCTCGGCCGGGACGAAAACCCTGTCATATAACGTGTCTCATTTAGACCTATCGGAAATTATCCGAATCTTTTATATCGGATTCTGTTACGGATAGGTTTTTATTTCGGATATCCGATAGTTTAGGTTACGGAGCTCCTTAACATCCTTGCAATGTTTATCTCGAATCTTGAACATAAAGTGAAAAGTTCTTAATTTATGTAAAACATACATATTTGCCGTTTTTCTTTTGCAGATTTGAAATGACACGAAGGCTGAGTCGAAGCAGGGTGGGCAGGAAAGGTAGTAGTTTGTTTAGTATACAATCAATTTTATATGTATTTAATGCATATTAAGATTAAGACAATGGAATGTTCTATGTATACAAACCGCGGCGATTACGTCGTTCTACTATACTTTATTGAGTGTATTCTTCCAACGTACTTCCTTAGCAACCATGTGATTTTTACTGGTAACTGTGTTATAGATGGAGAACTTTCAGCCTTGGTTATACAGTTGCTGTGTTTTTGTAATTCAGTATCCCTAGCACGAACATAATTATCCTAGCAATTCCCATTTATCATAATACTAGCTGCGCACCGTGGTTTCACCCGCATATTTCACGATCCCGTGGGAATATTGGGATAAAAGGTGTCCTATTTCCTTCTCCAGGTCATGGTCTACCCACGTGCCAAATTTCATCCGAATCCGTTCAGCCGTTTTAGCGTGAAAGCATAACAAACAAACAAATGTTCGTGCTAGAGGTTCTGTACCGGTTGCTGCAATGCAAAACTTAACCAGTCAATGTTACTAACACTAGTTCGTAAGTGCGTCCAAGACGCGTTAGATATAAGACGTTACATATTATTAGCTGTCAGTTATTAGTTTATTACATTATCTATGTATTTTAAATGTATCAGATTTTAACATGTTATACAAAAAGTTTTAAATTCAATTTATTTACATTGGACGTTTCTGACAGAGGAACATATGTTGTTTTTATGTTTTGATCTCGAAAATGGTTTTTATTAACGTTTTTTTGTTTGTTTAAATCGATATTGGACTGAGATGTCGGGGTTTGAGACTGATTGAAATGGGGGCAGGTAATGGTATCTAGTAGGAGTATGTCTCGATTTATATAAATAAAAATGTCCTTTGGCATAATTAAATGAATGTATAAATAATCCTTTTTACGGTAACCTTAGAAATGATTGCTGGATTGAAAAATAGGAGACTGTTTTTTTAAATATTATCACAATAAATGCTCATAACGTTAGGTTGGTCTGCCAAAAGAATCTAAGAATGTGATAAAAGCGTTTATTTGAGTATGGAATTTTGTAAAAAAAATATATAAGTAAATAAAATATGTAATATTAGTTTTTTATAATGTCGACTGAAGATCATGATCTCTGACGTAAGTTGATCTCACGTATTTTAAGTTGATGTTTAACATTATTGCGCGGTACACTGTTGCATAAACTCGTTCACTACCTACGCCTAATTCTGATTAAAATAAAAAGTTTGAAAATTGCCCATTACAATAAATACATCATTATTATAATAATAGCGAGTCCGTTTGAGTTACATTAGTATAGTACTTCCGATGAGCATATAAAATAACTAAGGTTGAGATTTGTATGTGTAGCCACATTCATTTCTTTGCTAGCAAAAATATTATAATCAAAATCAAATAACATAATTGCAGAGTTCCATTATATAGTAAACTAGAGGAGCAGCTGGTTTTTATTGTTTTGGAATTTGTTTACCAGCACGTTTGTGATGAATCAATGAAGCAATAGGCTGTGCTGTACTATTGTGGGTAGCTAGAATGGTTTCGTACATAGACAATAGTAATGTAACCGATATTTGTTAACAATAATAAGTAACAATTTGTTTAATTAAGTTAATTCTAATGGACATAACTCCATAAGTGAACGAAACAGAATACAATTATGTATGTACTATGAAGTAAACGAAATTATAACGAGCCTTTTTAGTCATCCGTTTATAATATCGTCATTGTAACTATTAACACAATCATCAAATGCGTATTTTTTGCTATTAGTATCTGTATTTTGCTAATATTTTATATCTAAACGTTTGTAACAACATGAACTTAGATACAAATAAATTGATTGAAACGACTCCTCATTTGTTTTATTATTATTAATGACCAGTGACTGTCTGAGCACTACCTGTATCTATTGCCAGTTGAAACAATCTGCTCTTGGGTTGCAGCCAACTTTTTCTTATAGTGTATTAGGGAAATGTACAGAGACGCACTGAGTGTATACTATATACTTCTTATTTAAATAAAATACTGCTAGCTGGGCTGAGCAATGATTTCACTTTGTCATAGTATAACAGTCGATCAACCGAATGAGTCGCGAATAAAAGAAGAACATGCAGTAAAACCAATCTCCTTGTATGATTTCGTTACAAATTACACCTGACAATTTAATTCCACCTCATGTTGCGGTGATCTCGACTGCGATTCCTTGACTGATGATATTGGCCAAGCAAGCATTCCTTGTTCAGTTGATACACAACTTTTTCATAAAACGAGTAAGCACTCACAAGTAAATTAACATAAATTCAATATAAAAATAAATCTAAGACGAACTAAATCCATCTCTGCCGGCTAGTTCACAGATAAATCACTGAAAGGGTATTATGTAAGCGTAGGCTACTGGCTAGCTCTAGTTCACAGTCAATGTTACTACGAACGTCCGCATTCTACCGGCGATGGACATCGTCGCGAATATCACCGATCTGTTCAAAAACAGTGACTGGAAGGAAATAGTCCACCGATACCATGACCATCCCGAGAGGAACAAGCTGCTGTGGGTATACCCCAGCGAAGAGAACTTCTGTTTCGTTAAGAAGTGCTTGGCCGAGCTGCAGTGTGACCGAATTGTGAGCATCGGTTGCGGGAGCGGCCTACTCGAGTGGATGATCACTAAAGCTACCGGTAAATTCTATTGTATTTTGCGCTTCCGGTATCTAATTAACTGAGAGAAAAAACGTGTGTCGAAATGAACATACTTACTCTTGAAGACTGATAATATAAATGGTGCCAGACCTATTAAAACGTCGAAAAAAAAAGTTTAATACAACGAACTTTTGTGTTTGGAATCAGTGAATGAAAAGTCAGATTTATATTATTTGTTAGAACTGACGGTATATATTAATGTCTGTTTCATAATCCAGGTGTGCCGGTGTCAGGCATCGAGGTAGACGGAGCGTGGTGGCGCTGCAAGTATGCCCCTCCCACTTTTATACCGCTGCATTTCACTTCAGCGGAAATAGACAAGGACACAATCACTTTACTGCAGAGAAATAAAAACACTGCTCTACTGTTCTGTTATTTCAACAATCGGAAGGCGTTTGATGACTATCTCAAGTATTATATCGGGAATGTGTTGATTATCATCGGTCCACACCAGAAAGGGGTCCACACTGACCCCCTACCATTTAATGACGTCACCGATGACTGGCTTCTCTACAAGTCGCAAGAAATTAGAAGCAGTGGAGATTTCATAGTGGTGTATACAAAACTAAACGTAGAAACATATTCCATTTAATAAATAATAATTAATAATAAATATTTACAATGATTTAATGATTAACAGTCTTTTTATAAAATTTCGCCTCGAGCACACAATACAGATTAAATTTTTGACGATGTGTGGTCGAGACTTTAAACGCAGTTATACAACAATATTATTTGTTAAGCAACATTCACTTTCTGCAGTTATTTACAATTTGTTACATTTTACTATACATAACTTTAAAATTATATGTATCAGTATTGGAAACCCATCATAATGTTAATAAAAAGCATACACTTGATGTCTATAATGAAATTAAAATTAAATAGCTAGAAAATATTGCTTAACAAATAACTGGAGCTAATAACGACATCACAGAAGGGAGTTATAGCTACAATAGGAATAAGAGATTCACAATCAGTTTTTCATGAGTTCAATGTTTTTAACATTGATTTTGTTTGTGGTCGGTCTCACGGCAGTGTTCATCATAGGATCCATCACACTTGTGCAGGTCGGCGAGTCGCTCCCGGCGCCTTCACCAGCCGCATCCAACAAGTCCTTTTGGTTGATCGTCGGGACTTCACTGACCATCCTGTTGATGTCATCTTGCTGGAAGCCGGTATCGCTGTCTAGGAAGTGGAAGTCGCTGTGCGGATATAACCCCTCCAGGTTATAGTACATATCTAACCGCGGCAGCAGCTTGTTGTCGTCTGAGTTGTCATCGATCTCTATGACGTCGTTCTGTTCCTCCGATATCGGTTGAAGGGTAACTCCAGACAGATCCATTAGTCCCCCCGTATAATTTTCTCCCACCAAGTTGTCTAAAAAGAATTTGTCCATTGTTATGGCAGGCGGGTTCGCAGGTTCGTTGTTTATTTGTAAACTGTAGAAGGAGTCTGATTTAACTTCGTTCTTAATTTCGCTCATATTTTTATGTATTTCTTCGAGCGGCGGCGACGCTTTATATTCGCGGGCTAGAGCCGAATTGTTGAGCAGATTAGCGTTACACATTCTTTCCAAGCTCGGAGACTGCGTGTTTTGTTTGATTGTACTCTCCAGTTTGATGTAGCTGGGGTCGGTACTTGGTATCTTTTGCGGCGGAGGGAGCATCGTCATGGCGTTGACGTTGATTTGCTGGTTGAACGAGAATATTTGTGGGTTGTTGTTCATTTCGTTGTCGACAGGCGTGGTCGCCGCGTCCGTTAACATCGGCTCCTGAGGATACTCCATTATATTGCTAGGAGACTCGCTCAGCGACGGCTCCGGCTGTAGCTGCATGAACTGGGTCGTGATCAAATTGTTGAAGGTCACGGGACCGCCTAGTCCAAATCTCTCATTGTCCTCCAGTCTCCTGAACGCCATCTTCTGCTGAGAGTGGAACATGTTCTCTTGATCAGGGCCCTTCAGTATAAGATTGCTCTTCACTGATATTTTAGGTTTCTTCCTTGGAAGTCCTTCAGGTTCCATCGATATATTTACGGGAGAGTTACTGGAAGACAGTACGGGTAATATCTGCGTCGGATTTATTATTGGACCCGATACTTTAGTGCGCGAAAATGATATTTTGTCGGCAGGCTTAAACGTTATATTGTTGCGCAGGGATATTTGTGGCGCGGGAGGCAACCGGATCGGGAAGTTAGCCATGATGTTGTTAGACATATTGCTCGGTATCGAACAGTGATTGACAGTTAGAGGATTGACGTTATTATTTTGTAAGAGACTTTGTTCCATCGCCACAGTAGTGTTGAGGAATCCGTGTAGATTAGAGGGCGTGCCGTCGTAGGTGAGCATCGGGTGCTGCGCCTGGTACTGGTGCCGCTCCATCATCGTGTCGTTGGAGCTCTCGGAGATGAGGCAGTCCGAGTTGTTGTCCTCTTTGCCCAGGTCAGTGAGCATTATTTGAGTGTTGTAGTCTGTCTGCTGGGCGTTGGTACTTGCGGTGGTGCAGTAGCTCTTCACGTAGTTCTGCGGCAAGTTCTCTGAATAGCTGTCACAGTCGTACACTTCGATCGGTATTTCGTTGACAGTCTTTGGGGAAGCTTCTGTACTTGGCTCGGTATTTATGATAGAATCTTCGTTGTTCTTCTTTGCTTCGCTGGGTATCGTCCACGCGGGCTTATTAGCTTTGCCATTGTTCATTTGTATGAGTGCTTGTATACTTTCTTTTTCTGTGTGGGTGGTGAGATGTTGGAAGTGCTTCTCTTTGCTGACGCATTTGAAGGGGCAGTACGGACATCGGTGTACGTCGCTAGTGACGTTGGGATGTACGGTGATCATGTGTTTGGTGAACATCGTCGACTGGATGGCCGTATATGGACAATGTTTACATTTGTACACGTTCTCTTTTGAATGTTGTTTCTTATGACGCCGCAACGCGTTGTGATCACCCGTCCTGTAGTCGCACTGGTCGCATTCAAAAGGTTTGTCACCTGGAAAGAGGAATATTTTCTTCACGTAATTGCAAGTATATGAATTGCAATGATTTCATGCCTCGGTAGGATGTTAAAGACAGTGCACACCGGCGACACGTCGAGCAGCAATAATCAAAGATACTTGGACTTCATAAATATATTATATACCTACTTTATTTTGAGCAGGTTGATGGTAGTGCAGCTAATTTCCTCCCGGGATGCTCCAATAATACAAGTATTAGCATACATTGATCGGAAAAACCTCTGCCTGCTGTCAGCCTTTAAAGTAAAGAATGTCGTAATGAACTGCAATATACGTACCAGTATGTGCCCTTAAATGCAGTTTGAGCTCTTGCTTCCTAGACGAGGAGTAGTCACAGTGTGAACACTTGAAAGGCTTGAGCTTTTCGTGGACTTCAGCTATATGGATCCTCAGTCTGCCTTTGTTGATAAATTCTCGCGGACAGAGGGTACAGCGCTGGGGGGTGGCTACTTCCTTGTGAATCAGCTTGTGCTTCGACAGCTGGTTTGAGTTCTTGAAAGCTTTTGAGCATATGGAACCTGTAGAGGGGTCTATGATTAGCATAATGTGAATTTGGGGTCAAGCATCTCAGGAAGCATTACCAAGAGTAATTACAACAAGTAATAAAATGCTTAAACTTTTTAACTAACAAAGTTGTATATGTTAGAATTTTTACTTTAATTTCGTGTTTTTTTATAGCGAAGAGCGCCGGCCCTGGGGTGGAGCGAGAGGAGCGGTCGCTCTAGGCGCCACATGGCAAGGGGCGCCAAAAAGTTCTAAGGTTCTCAATTCGACTGTATGTGTTTGTTTGTTTGTTTTTTACGCGATTACTTCTTTTGTTTAAATTTTATTAACTTTACTTGGGTAGTTTTTGAGTTAGCTTTAATGATAAGTACATATTTTTCCCACTTAGTCTATTTTTTATTTTATTATATTTTATTTCGGGATAAAAAACAGGAGTACAATTAAATGTTATACGGGTCATTCTAAGTTAAGAGGTACTTTCAATGGCCAGGACAAAAAAAAATCTTTTTTTAATATTAACTTCATAATGAACCTATTCATTACTTAAAACTAAGTGTTTTCTACGTGCTCACTCAAATTTATTACATAAATGTACGTAGTTTAGTCACAACAAGCTCTAATATAAGAAAAATGTCTCTCCCCTGGTCTGTCCCCCAACTGACTTTATTTGTAAACCAGTAATTATGAATGTATTAAAATTCAAAAATTACTTTAGCATCGTTAAATTTATACAGAAAAATAACTTAGTAACAGTATATTACAAGTAAAATTGCATATATTTCAATTTTTCATAAAAAATATCAACGTCGAAATTTGTCCTCCGTGTTTCGTGTCTCGTCCCCTGGCTTTTTGTTTTCGTTTAAAAATCAGTTTTGTTTTGCTAATCTGTGGAAGTTGTGACCTAGAGTACATAGGATGTAACGTGAAGTAAGCAGCAAGCGACGCAAAAGCCGACTGCGTAGCCATTATATCGGTCATTTTAGTCACGCCACTCGCTGGTTGCAGAAGTGTTGAGTGAATGCAGTCTTTCCTCTGGTAAGTTTTATTTAGCAATTATTTGTTAAAATACTAATATATACTCAAATATTCACTATGAATAGTGCATATATTGTTACGTTTGGTTGTGAAATGCGTACGAGAAACACTTTTACAGCTATTTTAGATATCAATCGAAAATGTATCTCCCCTGGCGTATTTCCCCTGGCTCTCTTGATGGCAGGGGAGATACTTAATGTCCAGGGGAGATACATTTGTACGTGTTTTCATTAATACCTCTACCGTGTTCTCTGAAACTTTACTTGGCATTATGTCTATCTTAGCTTTACAATGTAATATGACTTTTTTTACAGAAAGTTCACACGGAATTTTCATGAAGCAGGTCAAGGCAAGGGAGCTCCCGTTTGAGTGGGTGCTACTTGCAAGAGAACTGCAGATAGATTAGTTCCGAGTGGCACCGATATTTCATCAATAGATGATTTTGCTAAAGCCCTTGAGAAAACCTGCCCAATTATTAAAATTTTCACCGTAGATGATGTAGACATATCTGAAAAAGCAGCAAAAATGGGATCTGCTGAAGGCATAAAGACTTTTTCAGGCACCCTAAAGGTACGGAGCGAGAGGGCATGGGCGACCGTCACCTCCTTCCGCGAAGCAGTAATGCTCGCGAAGGAGGAGGCGGAACGCGTGAGGGAGAGGCAAAATTCGCGCCCTCACGCCCCTTGCCGCCGCAGGAGGAGACGCCCTGGGTGTCGGGAATCGCAGGCCGATTCCCGGCCACCCTAGGCGCGGGCTTGCGGACGGTGAGCAATGGGTAGCTCGCCGTCGCTAAGGACCAGGCCCAGGTCGACGACGCGTTGTGTTCCACTCGCGCCTCAAAGAGATGTCAGCAACTGAAGGGGTTCGATGGGACCGATGCCTGCCGGAGTTGCGGGAAAGTCCGAAAGGGATACCGTCGCCACAGGCAACGTAAAGGCAACCGTAAAAAAAGGCACCCTAAAGGTTCACCAAGTTACCATAGTTTAAGTACAGACATCAACCTACCCGAAACTCAAATTTTCTCAATCATCTTTGAACCTTAGTGATAAAGTTGAAAATTGTAGTAGGTTGATGCGCTGGCGTCTGTACAAGCAAAGTTTAATCCTATTATTTAAAAGAGATGCTTTTGTTTATTTTTTATTTCATTAATGTCTATATACTTATAGTAAAGTTATTTTTTTGTTTTGATACAAAGGAAAAGTTAGAAACTTTTCATGTTTTGTACGTAGCGCTTAAGAAACATTTAATTTTATAAACAAAAACTGCTAAGAAATGAAAAGCCTGATTATAAATAATTCATAATTAAAAATAAAAATTAATAAATGAAGTTGATTCTTTAAAATAACCCTGTTTTTATTATGTCGTATCTCTTCCCTGTTCATAAAGTATCTTCCCCTGTGTATCTTGTCTCTCCCCTGTACTGAGTATTTCCCCTGGTCACTTATAAAACGAGATAAAACCAACAAATTGACTGGCCACTTTGTAAACATTTTCAACTTAAAAGTTTCTATAAAAAAATGTATTCATAAATAAAAATATTTAAAAAAAATGCCGTGCCGTGGCTTCATACAACGTATTACCTCTTAACTTAGAATCACCCATACATAGGTATTATCTTACTAATTAAACAAAATACTTACTATACTACTAGCAACATTATCCACTTATTACTAATTCGTTAATTGTTAATGCTACGTGAGGTAAAATAAAAAAAATAAACAAAAACAGTATACATGAATGAATGGAGTGAAAGTTTAAATGATTGAATTAATGCTTTCTAATAACAAATTTTAAAGGAGAAAAAAAGGAAAAAAAATTAAAAAGCACTTAATTTATAAAGTTAAGATAGAGTCGACTACGGATTTCCTAAACTGATGTGTTGTTAGATTAAAAATATCAATGTTTTCAAATCTTGTATTGTAGGAATCCACAAGTTGGCGCAGAGGAGCGCGAAAGCCACAGCATTGGAATTACAGACGTGCCTGGTATTAATTGATAGTAAGCGGTATGGTCGCGTTTGTCTACGCACTACTGTCCACGGAACGATGTAACAAATTGTATTTATTCAATCTGAACAGTCATATTTGTTATGCACAATACCATGTAGGAACAGTCTTCTGGATTCTAGGGTTAACAGTTTGTAACTCTTAAGCAAAATATCATGCGAACCGTGGCTGTGATAGCATCTGTAATGCAGAGCTATTAGGAATTAACGTTGAACAGTCTCAAATCGAGTCAGTATATTTTGCGTAATAGGGATTCCATATCATAGTAGCAAACTCCAGACAAGACCTAACTAGCGATGTATATAAGTATCTATAGGTTGATGGACGCTTGAAATCTTTGCTGTTGCGCATAATAAAACCGTACATTTTAAGGGCTTTGTTGATAATATTGTCTACATGGACATTAAAGTGAAGTTTTGAGTCTAGTAGCACACCGAGGTCACGCAGTGACGCACTCTTTTTAATTGTGTATTTAGCAAGTTATAGCTATAAGTGTGCTGCTTTTTATTTTTAGTGAACGTAATCGAATTACATTTGGATAAGCTCAATGAGAGTTTATTCGAGGTGCAGTAGCTAGACAGTCGATCTAAGTCACTTTGAAGCATCAAACAGTCATCAATAATTTTTATAGTTTTGTAGACTTTCAAGTCATCCACGTATAGTAAAAAGTTCGAATGCTTAAAACAAGTGCTAATATCATTTATGAACAATGTAAACAACAAACGGCCCAAAATTGAGCCCTGAGGAACCCCGGATGTGACGGAAATCAGCTCTGATTGAAATCCGTTAATAACTACCTTTTGAGTACGGTTTGTTATGTAAGAGGTGAACCATCTCAATAGATTTCCGCGATTACCGTTGAAGGCAATTTTGCGTAGAAGTAATTCGTGATCCACCTTGTCGAAAGCTTTTTGAAAGTCTGTATATACTGCATCAGTTTGTAAACGGTTATCCGTATGTGGATAATGTTATACTATGTTCCTGACACTGTTATTTACATAGAAGGTAGTGGTGGTAGGTGGTCAAATTCGTGTGGGGTAGGTACTACAGCTAAAAAGTGAAAAATAAGTAATTTGAAAAGTCGGTGGCAAAAAACGAAAATTCAAAACCAGACACCGCCTTCCGAAACTGAAGTTATTTTTACCCCACTACGACGAAGCTAAAAGGAGGATTTTGACCGGTATGTATAAAAAAATGGTATGCATAAAGTCATAACTTCTATATTGCTCATTATAATTTGACAAATAAGGTATCGTTGGAAGCGTTTTGATTGTCCGCTGGTTATAGGTGACGTCACATTAAATTGAGTATGACGCCCTCTTAGAGGAAATAAAGAGATGAACAAAAAAATTAAATGATGCCATGTTGGGTATCAAATGAAAGGGCCAAACTAGACATTTCAAAAATATATTATAATCCCAAAATAAATTAAATAAAAATAATAAGTTTTAAAACTAAAACCTAACTACGACAAAAAAGTCATCTAACAAGGTAAACAAGACACCATAGACAGACAAATAAAAAATCCGTAGTCCACATAATCTGTTCGATTTATGCCCTAGCACGTGTGACTCCAGATTTTTAATTTTTAGTTTGTAATCCTCTATTCGTCTCATGCTCTAGCTTTACTATTATCGACAAAGTATCTCATATTTCTATATCAGTCAAAACGAAACCTTTTATATTTCAATGTTCATTCCTGGGTGTGGGGGCCCCATATAGCTTTTCCGACCTGGGCCCCCGACAGGGTTAGTCCTCCACTGGATATTTGTAATAAAAGGTGTTTTACAAAATTTGGGAATTATTATTAATTTAACATGAAACTGAATTAGAATTTAAGTGAAGTATTAGTAGTAGTTGTTTTATGATAAGTTTAATTTGTATTTTCTAGTGTGTCCCAATAAATTATTTTTCTTTCTTTCTTGAAGTGAAAAGTGTCGATCAAAATAGGCGTCGAAAGACAATCTCGCTCTACCCTGATCAAGTGCTAGGGCCACTGTTAGGTAAAGGGATTATCTTTAAGAATATTTTGCATCATCTATGCAAAAAAGTGCATCTCACAATATTTGTGAGATTCTTTGTTGTATGTTTTCAAATTATATGAGTTTTGACCAGAATTCCTCATTGGTCTAGTGGTCGCAAGCGCAACTGCTGAGCATGAGGTCATGAGGTCATGAGGTCTTGGGTTCGATTCCCGGGTCGGGCAAAGTGTTATTGGGTTTTTCAATCTGGAATTTCTTAGCAGCAGCCTGGAGTCTGGATCTGTGCCCGGTTGATGGCAATAGGCTCGCCCCTATTACATGGGACTTAAAAATAACTGGCTAAAAGGTGTACCTATTACAGGTACACCTCTGCCCAACCCTTTGGGGAAAAAAGGCGTGATGGTGATATGGCCAGAATTCAGCCAGGACAGAGATAAGATAGATAAATAGATAGCTATATACTTACATATGCAAAGTTTTAACTTCTTATGACATTTCATGTGGACGTTGTGTAGTCTGTATCTACTGTATGTTTTAAAGCCGCAATCTTCACAGGTGGGCATCTCCATGTCTACCTCGTGCACCTTCCACAGGTGTGTGTGCAGTGTGTCCACGGCTCCAAACACTTTAGAACACTCTGGACAAACCAGCTTCCCATTCTTGTGGCATTGCCTATGATATGCAAGCATCTGATCCTCTTTCATACAAATTCGGCATCCATTGACTAAACACATTTTTCCTTTTTCTACCTCTATACTACTTGGTTTCACCTCTTCAGTCAACTGATCAGCCTTCAGTAGCAGTGGAATGTGTGATAAATCTTTTGTTTGTGTTGGAGACAGTGTGGCTTCCATGGAGGGCTCCATGAAGCACGGCTGTATTGATGCTATCAAATCTGGAGGGACGTTACCCACTTGGATCATGTTACATGATGGATTAACTGAGCCTGCATCAGAAACACTCATGTATTGTGAGATTTCATTAGTATACACAATATTTATACTAGCTTCCTGTATTATCTCTTTAGGATCAACTTTTTCAAAGTTTGGCGTGCTCATTTTATGTAATTCATCTACAGATATAAATGCTACACCTTTGGGTAAGTCGTTATTGATATTCACTGCATCTGGAGCTATTTCTATAACTTGTGGTATTTTTATATCAGGCAAATTTTGTGGGATTGTCCCAGTTTGGGCTGCATGCGGTGGTTCAACAATAGTACTCTCTTTTTTTAACTTTGCATTTTTAAGAGCAATTTGAACTAGACTTTTAATCATTTTCTTAATATCTTTGATGCCCATTTTATGATGGTTACGGAGATGTGTCCTGAGAGTTTCCTCAGCGTCAAAAACACTGCTGCAGCCAGGACAATGGATCTGAACGTTATCGGATAGACCATTGCTCTTGGCTAAGTCTGGATGAACGGTGAACAGATGAAATTTTATGTCGTCCTCGGCCAGCGCCATGTAAGGACAGGCTTCACACTTGAAAAATGAAGTGGATCCCACCGACTTTTCTTCGTAAGACATGACCTTCTCCTTTACTGCAGGCTTTGTTTCAGTTGGTGTCTGATTCGCCATGTTATTTAAATTTAATACGTAGCATTGAGTAGTCATGTTTCGCGGCACAAAAAGCACTTTATTTATTTTATCATTTTTTTATCACAAGATACCTAAAAGGGTATTTCAAAACAGCTGTAAACATCAGTGCAGTGGCCATTTTCGTCACAGAGTATATTATATACGTAGTATCTCTAAGTAGTCTGTGTATATTATATTTTAAAAAAAAATTATCGAAGAAAAAAAAAGAAGAATGGGAATGAAGTGCAAGAATGACAAAGAGGACAAATAAAATAATATTATGCTAAAGATAATAATTATGCTAGAGATGCAACAGCACCGATCGTTTGACAAACCAAGACAGATGTCAACTTTCTAGCTTCTTTCTACAGACCTTTGTCTAGTGAGGAATTTTAGTCGATTCGATATAAGCAGTACTTCTACAGAGTACGAGTACTTCTCTAAATCTAGAAGTCTATGATTATACTGACGTTTCGTTGTTGTAACTTGTCTATGTCGGCAAATTGTCTGACGAAGTGACGACGTATTCTACTGATGTCAGTGTTTAACATCGTGTAATATTTCTCTTATCAAAAGTAAAGCAAAAACCACTAAAATGAGCGTGAGTACACCGATATTATAATATACTTTTGATTTTTATGTCGTGTACAAACTCATATTGCAATTTTACATTGTTATTTCAGCTGGAAATTGAATCGATGATACGCTACACGTCGCCGATCAACCCGGCAGTTTTCCCACACCTTACCCTGCTACTCCTCGGCATCGGCATCTTTTTCACTGCGTGGTTTTTCGTCTACGAAGTTACTAGCACTAAAGTATCGAGAGATCTGTTCAAAGAGTTATTGTTATCACTGGTTGCCTCCCTATTTTCTGGCTTTGGTATTCTCTTCTTATTGTTGTGGGTTGGCATCTTCGTGTGATAGCTCAGAATATATTAGTTTGTAAGCTATGTATAGTATAGCATTCCGAGTGTGGTTGGCACGAAGATTGGTTCTGTTAGACCAAATGTTTGTTTGTATTCATAAATTTTATATTTAAGAAAAAAACTGTTTTATTTCACTTGCAAAACTTTATTACCATTTTTATTGTTACTGAAATATTGTTCTGATATGAACAAACTTAAATGTTCCACAATGAGCACCTTGAACATTCAACCATCAAGCAAGCAAAGAAAGCAATATTAATAAAAGTTAACATTTTATTGTACAATAACTTAATTATGAGGAGCTCCTGGCTAAATAATAACTGCCGCACGGGTCGATCCATCAGGTTAAGCTATGCTTGCCGGGGTTGGACTGTGGATGGGTGATCATCTTTACATAACGAGTCCTCCGTGCCTCGGAAAGCACGTTAAGCCGTTGGTCCCGGCTGTCATTCGTGGATCTTTGACAGTCGTTACGGGTCGTCAGAAGCCCGAAAATCTGACAACCAGTCTTACCAAGGGGTATTGTATTACCCAGTTACTGGGTTGTGGAGGTCAGATAGGCAGTCGCTCCATGTAAAATACTGGTATTCAGCTGCATCCGGTTAGACTGGAAGCCGACCCCAATATACCTAGTTGGGAAAAGGCTAGGCAGATTGAATAACAGTCCTATTACATTTTTGACGCAAATTCATGATTTTTGACGTTGTAATTTTCAGCAGCAGTAAGATATTTGAATTATTTGATTATGAATAACGATAGTGCCATTCTCTTTATTGTAAGTTGGAATTAAACATTTTAACTTTTCTTGTCGTGTAATTTACTATGAATATAATATTACGAACTCAGTTTACAAGGAAAAACGTCTACAATGGAACTTTGACGCCCAAATTCACATTGTTTCATTCAGTTCTAATAAAAGCGAAAGTTACTAAACGATAATTTGAATGTTTTACTTGTTTATTGGAGTTCTATAATTTCTTTAAATTCCTTGAGTTTTCAGGGAAAAGTCGTAAAGAAAACCAATAAATGTCTTGATTGTCATGTCCATTATATTCCAAATAAACACAATTAAATCAATTAAACTAATATGATATAAAACTGCGATCTTCAGTGAATACGTTTAATTAGTTTTTGTTTCTCAATATAATAAGTCAAAATTACAATAAATTAAATTAAAGTACTATATATTCCGCGTCAATTCAGCAAATTACACGAAAATAATGTGTAACTCCAACTTACAAGAAAGAGAATGGTACTATAGTTATTATAATCAAATAATTAAAATATCTTACTGCTGCTGAAAATTACATGGTCAAAAATCATGAATTTCCGTAAAAAAATGTAATAGGACTCTTAATTATGAACTTATTAAATTAAAACTAATGCCCATTTTCATCTTCATTAAGTGACACATAAATAAATCCCTAAATAAAATTGCACTGTTGGATTTTCAACTCTCAGCGCTGAGTCTAGTGTTGAAAATCCAACAGTGCAATTTTATTTAGGGATTTATTTTGCGAAGGTCACTTTTTGAAGGTGAAAACGGGCAGTAGTCTCCTTATTTGTGCCCGCTTGTTGGCAATAGGCTCGCATCCTATTACATGGGACTTAATCATAACTGGGGAAATGTGGGTGTACCTGCTATAGGTCACCTCTGTCTGCTTAACCGTTCAGGGAAAACAGGCCGTATGTTATGTTGTTCTCTACAGTTATTTTGAGTTGATTCCAATTTCCATTAAGAAAGCTATTCCTTGATCAGGCGGAGCAAGAGAAAATAAACACTATTCACTTCAAATAATTCCTTTGTGAGATGGTACCTAATTGAAGATTATTATGGAAAAAAATAAAAGAAATAGTTGTGATAAGGGACAATAATTAATTAATACACTTATATACCAGACACACAGTATTTATTGTTGTTGTCTTTCTTTACATTTGAGTAAGAAGGAGAGAAGTCTTCATAATGACAACAAGTCAACAAGTATTATGACAATGGGGATAAAAACTGCCACTTGCTCACGTCAGATGTCGCTACTTTCGCGTGTCGAATAAGTTTCGTGTGTTCTATTAATTTTTAGAATTCCGTACCGCAAAAGGAAAAAATGGAACTCATATAGGATAAAATAAAATTAAGAAATTAAGAAAAATTATAAGATAAAATTAATTAAATTTAATTTAATTCCGAAACTGCGAGTAAATGTAAAAAAAATCTCGATGGCTGTCACAAATGTTGTATTTAAAAGTAATTTAAAACAATACACATCTAAATAAAATTAAAATTCAGTCAAAACTTAAAAAAAAAATTGTAAGTATTTGAATGTAAAATTTGGGTCATTTTTGTATAAAACAATAAAAAGTCGATAAATAAATCCACAGGGCATGAGAGGTATTAAGGGTTTGAAAGGATAGCTGTGATGACCCCTTCAGTCGACCATTTCAATTTGGCACACGATGCACCAAACACCCTGTATAATTTAAAAACGGTGTTACCGTCCGAACTTGCCCTTTAGGCTGCATTGCATTATAAATTTATGGGTGCGCCAAAGTTCACCTAAATTTTCAACTCCGATAATTGGAAACCCGAAAATGTTCTTCCTAACATTTTTCATCCTAACAATCACAATTCCTAACTACTCTGTCTCTAATGTTCATAATTCCGAAGCATTCAACTTCATAATGTCAGTAGCAATAAACATCTATTATACTTTTATTTGTTTTCCTATATTTTCTCAACATAACCATCTTTTACACTATTATTCAAAGTCATATCTTTTTGTTTAGATTTCTTTTTATTCATAATAATCAGTATTATATACATTAATTTTGCGTAACTTTATTGTCACATAACATACAATAAGAATAATAGTACCATGGTACAAGTAGTTAAATACATGTTTTCATATACACTTTTCAATTAAATTACTTTAATAATAGCGGCTATAGCTTTCAAATAATCACTTTTATTGGTGTATTTTTGGAAGCCAGAGTCACGCTCCAGTCATTCAGTCAAGTTCCAGAAACGAATCGGTCTTATTCATAATTATTGGTTTAGGTTAGGTTAGAACTGTGACCACAACGCACGAGCCGAGCGAGCGAAGCGAGCGTGCCGCGGCAGCGGCCGGCGAAGTGCCAGAACCGAATCAGTCCTATAGTTATTGGTTTAGGTACGGTTAAAACTGCGGTATAAACTCCCAGGCCATAAACATAACCGTAAATGAGTCGTGTTTTATGATTTTCGGTTGGAGTGTAGCATTGGGGGCGCTACGAAGCGAAGACTTAGATTTTTTTTGCCAAAAAAGTGTTATTTTTGCAAATCGTTTATTTTTTCGATTCTATCGTATAATACACCTAAATAGCTAAAGCTAAAAGTGTCTTGGTCTTTTTTGTCTCCGACTAACCGTTTGTCGTAAAAACGATGTGGAAGGGATGCATAGGTTAGGTTAGGTTAGAACTGTGACTGACCTGTGCTACCCCGACATTGGTCGCGAAATTTTTCTAAGTATTTTTTTCATAGTGCCCCCAAGACGACACTCTGACAATGTTAAATGTTTATTTCTGAGTATGAGTGAAAATAATATGGTAATTATGTTTAGGGATAAAAGCGTTATGATAAAAAACAGTAGGAGTTTAAATATATTTACATTAATGATATTATTAATTACAATTTTCGGAAACATGAGTGTTATGAACATCGCCGGTAGCACTACAAATAGTAGATATGAATGAAAACTTTAGGATGAAAAATTTTAGGAAGAGTGATCATTCGGATTACAAATCGTTAGGAAGAACAATTTCGGGTAAAGAACTTTAGTTGAGCCAATATGGACCCTAAATTTATACTATCCGCAATGCAAAATTGTATTTAATTTTCAAACTACCCTCACTTGCTCTAAAGATTGTATAAAGGAACTTTTTTTTTAAAACAATGATTATTAAATGGTAGGTAGGTATATTAGCGCCTTTATGACTAAATCATTCGATAAATAGTTTATGTTACAATAGGTTCGTGATTAAAATAATACCATATCAGCAAACGTTAAAAACAACAAAAGTAAACAAAATAATGGCAGTTTGTAGACGGACAACAGTGCTTCCATCTATGACGAGCTTTCAGTTTTTAACCCCATACATAACCGTATCTACGACATCAGACTAAAGTACTGCTGTTTGATATGAGTAAAGAATTCCTTTAGACGTCATAGTAGTTACCAGACGTCATAGGAGTCAAGGAGTTTGCTTTGGGAATGAATTGAAGCACATAAACACTGCTACAAGGATCTTTTGGCGCTCGAATGACGTTGACAGGGCCGCGGTGTTGTTACATTTGTGCAATTGTTTTGTAAAATCTATTGAAAAACCAAGACGGCGGTGTTAGTTCCGATTTGGGTCACGCGCCTAAAGATTCATGTACAGGCTATAGTTAACGACGATGCGGTTACCAGTACCGTTTTACAGGAGGCTCATGGTTTTTTTTTCTGTGGAGAATTCTGTACTGTTGCTGAGCTTGCTGCAGATTCGGAGCCAGGTTCCGATTGTTTGTGGAGACGTTGTTGCTTTGCTCTATCGCGTCGGAACATGTCGTCCAGCAATATTGTCTCGTGCATGCGACTCGACGCCAGCTCTTCGATGCGCTTGTACAGTGTCGAGTGGGACAACACATAACGGCTGGAAAACGGTAAGAACATTACAATGTACAGTCAAGGAAACGGATTGTTTAGCTAATTGACTATCAACTAAAACTGGTTGTCTCAGCACTTTTTGAATGTAAAACTTTTTGCAGTTAAAAAATCAGCACCAACCCCAAAACGCCCACCCTACTAGGTAAAAAGAAGAAGGGGTACAGCAAACTTCCTACTTAACCACAAAGTAACGCACTTGAAGTCGATTGCTTCGAGTCTGTAGAGCTGAGTGTTCTCTACGGCGACCACAGTGGCCACGCGCTTGCTGTCTTTCATGAGTAGCGCCACCTCGCCAAAGTGGCTGCCGTCCTCCAAATGACACACCTGCATTATATAAGATTTATCACCTTGACGTCGAGTCCCGCCATGTCTACTTGTTCTTTTGTATGAATACATAAAACATTCTGCCTGGTGCCGCCACGTCGAATGTGACGAAAGGAAACAATGCAACAAATTAATCAAATCATAATATTTTTATTTATTTTGACAATCATTATTGAAATAACTTAAAAAAAAAGAAATTTATCATTAATTCTTTTAATTTGAGCACAGTAAAGGTAACTAATTTGTAACTAATCTGTTAGTTACAACTATTTTCTTAATGTTTCTCGGGAATCCTCGTATTTCCGAATACCAACGAATGCTAATTTCCATGTTCATCAATTATTAGATTTATCGTGTTTAATTTGAATTCAGTACTAAGTAGATACTTTATTGTTTTGATTTCCGTGTGAACTAAACAGTGTGTCTGGTCACCGGGGTAATAAGATCAATTTTATCGACAAATATATATAAACAATAATAATAATAACAATTTTTCCCCACCGCCGTATCTCTACGTTGACGTCGTGGTGTGACTTGCGCGCTCCGAACTCCAGGACTATGCCGGTAGAGTTTTTTGCCGGAACAGGTCTGGGATGAGGAGCCAGACCAAGAGAGATACAGAAACCCGCAAGGCAGCATGTGGCCAGCTGTTGGGCAGTAGCGACCCCACGGAATCTATCTCCCGGGAGAAATCTTGTTCCTCATCTCTGGCTTGCCTTTATTGGTCGGCTGTAGTGAACACTGACGAGGAATTGAGCTCCCACCTCTTTCTTGCCTTTATTGGCCGGCTTGAGTGGTGGTTTGCAAGAGCAAATGTGCTCAGAGGAAGGAAGTATTCCAGTAAGATACTTGTAGGGATCTTGTCCGTACTTCCGGGATTGTCCTGATAGCCTTGGAATACCGCTCTACTCCTTATAAGCATATCAGGACATGTTGCCCCCTTGTCGCTTCGACACTTTGTGCTAGCGGCCGTTTTCGGGGGCCCATTATTGAGTGTGCAAGTCACCCCCTGCCATTTTACCTGTATATTTTATATAAGATATTGGTCAGGCAGGGGCCATAGTCTTTCCATAGTTCTAGATAACCAGTTCACTTAGCCACCCAAACCCATAATCCAATATCATTGTTTCCATATCTTGCAATAGTCCTGCACTAACCGGGAGTTGCACTTAGGTGCACTAGCTTAGTGCGTACAGGGATAGTCGTCGGTTAGTTCCTCGTTTCATTAGACACGTCTAACGGACCTCTGCGAGTTGGCTTCGGCCCCTCGTAGGTCTTCCAAAGGTCCGGGACCCTAGGGTCTCGTTTGGAGGACCTCTGGACGTCAAGAACGTTTGAAATTTTGTCAGGAAGTTCATTCATATGGAGGGGGAGCAATAATGGCTTGGGCCGGTATTTGGATCGGTGGAAGAACCCCGATCTCATTTGGATCAGGGGCAACCTCAATGCTCAAATTTATGCAGAGAGGATTGTTTCAGACATGATCATCCCTTTGATGTTTTAGAGATGAAACCGGTTGGGTGATTCGTTTCGACTAATGCACGACAACGCACGTCCACAAACGGCTAGGGTCGTAACACCCACACTTGCCGTTGCTCGCATCGTTCTGCCGTGGCCTACTCAATCGCGTGGGCGGCCATTCCTCATAGCGATTTTGATGAACTGATTTTAAGCATGCCAAATCACTGTGATTGTGTGATTCGTGTCGAAAGGTGTAAACACAGTTTATATTTAAATTAATCTTTACTACAAAAATGTATAAACTCCTCATTTTTGCCTTTTTTGCCATTTAATTGACGACATTAACTTAGGTTAATTTCCCACAATTTGTAAAAATTGATATTTTTCATATTTTTACAAATTATAGGGATATGTTGTTAACTTAAACATAGGAATTCAAGTAAGAATCCAGTCTGGAAGACTAGATTTGGTAAATATTAATTGGATGTTTTTTTTTTATAGTTAAAAATGTTTGATCCCTAGACAGTTTTGATGCGTGTACATAAGTACCTACCTATTAACCTGTTTGATCTAGGATGTGATACCTTTATGTAACAAATTGTAATAGCGTATGTAACTAAATCCTCTAAAGGGAACTTCGTCGTATACTTATTGCCTAAGTTACTGATCTGTGATTGACTGTGCTCAAATTAAAAGAATCAATGTTATATTTCTTGTTTTAAAGTTATTAGGTACAATCATTGTCAAAATAAATAAAAATATTATGATTTAAATAATTTGTTTCATTGACTGTACCTTTTGTCACATTCGACGTGGTAGTTTGAAAATTTTCATCGTAGTAATAAACTTCATGCAAAAGAACAAGTAGACGTGGCAGCGACTCGACGTGGCGGGACTCGACGTCAAGGTGATCAATCATAAATAAGTAGAGACGTTTACTATTATAATGTTATTAGGCCTCCTGCATACACAGCCACCGGTTCTGTGCTGGACTAATCCAGTGGAACGGATCGCTGAGATGGACCAGATGGGAAATCCGGCCCATCAGCGATCCGTTTTAAACAAAGAACCAGAACGAAATAGTCTATTTATATGACTACTATCAAAAAGGTATCCATACCTCTACCCCTTTTAAGGAATACACAGCCACAGTTCCAGTCGCGATGAAGTACATGCAGTCGCCGATGTCCCCGGCTCTCACCACCAAGTCGTTGGACAGGTAGACCACGGGGCGCAGGCAGCCCAGCACGGTGCCCACCACGCTCGCTGGCACATCTTCAAACAGCTTCACTTTGTGGACCAAAGTGCGACATGTGTGCAGTTTGATTTCGTCGCGAAGCTCTTCTGGATCAAACAGTTCCATAATCAATTGTTCTAGCATCATTCAGCCGAAAGACGTCCACTGCTGGACAGATACCTACCACTAAGACGTCTACTGCAGGACAGATACCTCCTACTATGCATCGCCACAACGACGGGTCCAACCTGCATCCTAATTCCGTAATACACGATCTATCACAATCTGAATCTCATTTTGAAACAAATGGCTAATCCATTGCTTCACAAGTTCAAAAAAAAATCTGCTCAACAAAGTAAATAACGCAATGAATGTTGTTGAACTGTCAAAATGAAACAGATTAAGTCATTTACGAAAATGTTTTACGCGATTAGATAGCTGATCACTGTTTTCTCAGTTTTTTAAATGATTATAGATTCAAAAACAATATGAAAGGATAAGGTATGTATTTCATACATAGGTTACCTATGTATGAAATACCTTATATTCTTTCTTTAATTGACTTCATCTTCTAGTCTTTAATTGACTGAAATTGGCCATGGGCGTACTCAGAAAGTTTTTAGGGGTCTGGGGTGGAGCAGAAGTAAATAAACTCGATAAGTAGTAGGAATTTATCTCGATTAAACTCGATAACCACGTATGCGCGATCGATTCATCGATACTACATTGTTTCACGCGGTAATTTAGAATTTTACCAAATTAATAATTAATTTTGATACTTAATATACCAACATTTTTACCTTCTAGTCAGGGACCTTGCCCCGCCATGGGTACGCCCCCTTCTGTGACCACTCAACGGATTTCCGAGATGGTTATGGTAGACATATGATAAATAAATAAGTTTCAAGTTTAGCTGAGTTCGATACGAGCTGAAGCTAAAGGAAAGCGTAAATTCTATATAACTACATTATTTAAAAATAAGGATATCACCTGAGAGGCAATTGAGGTCGGCTTCCTCTTTAAAATATCGCTCCTGGTACCTGTACTGGTAGAAGGCTCGGACTCGCTTCTTTAGAGAAAGAGGGAATTGCCTGTATTTCATGTATTCCTGGTGGGTGAAATAATTAACTACCTAACATTATAAGACCATAAGGTAAAAAAAAAACACAAGTTTTAAGTCAATACCAATCATAGAATTCTGAACTCTTAATTTGAATTTGAAGGTGAACTAAGTAAATACGCTCACCTCTACTTGATTCATCATGCCCTGGTACTGCATCGTGGAGGAATATATCGTGAGGTAACTCTTTATCAGGAAAACTACGCATAAGAAAACAACAAGCATTCAGTTTATCTCGAAGCATTTCCAAGCAAAAATAAAAATTGTTTAGGTATGTATGTTCGAGAATAAAAAAATAAACAAACGGACAGACTACTGGGGGCTTCAGTCCCGTATTACAGAACCTCACTAAATCCCAAGCATTACTTAAACTCGTTTATAAATAGCCGTTTGATTGGTTGAAACTAGTTTTAAGTAATGCTTGAGTCGTGAGTGAGGTTCTGTAATATGGGCCTTAGGCCCGTATTACAGAACCTTACTCAACACTCAAGCATCACTTAAAACTAGTTTCAACCAATCAAAAGGCTTTAAAAGAGTTTTAAGTAATGCTTGAGTTTTGAGTGACGTTCTGTAATACGGGCCTTAGTATTGTAAGTACAGATTTGTAAATAGGTTAGGTATACCTAGCGTAAATACTATGAAAGCAGCAGCGTACACAATGATAATAGAATGAATAAAAATCTCATCTGTCTCAGTAGAACGAAACATTGTGAAGCCAGTACCTGAAAATAACAAGAGATTGATGGTAATCGTGTACATCGACAGAGTCTAACTAATATTATGTGTAGATGCGAAAGTGAGTTTGTTTCTTTGTTTATCTACGCCCATGCTATAAATCCTCTATAAAAGTTTCTGAAACAGTTAGCTTATTGCCAACATTAAAACACCCAGTGTCATAGTAACCATAATAGCATCCAAACGGGAGTTATAATGTTGTACTGAATTTCATTACGTATTAAAACACTCATGTGATACTATTATCACACTCGGCTTCGCCTCGTGTGATAAACCTACATTGGTGTTTTAATACCCCATAATATAGATACAACAGCAGTGCTATTCTGTAACCATCTCACCGTAAAAACTTAGGTGAAGTGAGCTCGGAGTGAGCTGTCAGTCCCTTTTTTTTTTTTTTTTTTTTTTTTTTTTTGGGTGGGAAATCATCAAATGACGTCTCCCGCTCTGGGTGGAGCGGGAGGGCGTGTCAGACTCTTACTGACTAAAACCCACCCGTGTTCCTTCTGTTGCCTGTGCAATGCCAGGGGGCCACGGTATCCCTTTCGGACTAATCCCGCAACCCCGGCAGGCAATGGTCTCATCGGACCCCTTCACTTGCTGACATCTCTTTGAGGCGCGCGTGGAACACAACGCGCCGTCGACCCGGGCCTGGTCCTTACCGGACGGCGAGCTACCCATTGCTCACCGTCCGCAAGCCCGCGCCTACGGTGGCCGGGAATCGGCAATCGATTCCCGACGCCCAGGGCGTCTCCTCCTGCGGCGGCTAGGGGCGTGAGGGCGCGAAATTTGCCTCTCCCTCACGCGTTCCGCCTCCTCCTTTGCGAGCATTACTGCTTCGCAGAAGGAGGTGACGGCCTCCCATGCCCTCTCGCTCCGTACCATGGCCTGGACCAGGGCCGGACGCGAGAGATCCCCGCCACCGATCGCCTCCACGAGGACACGGCGGTGCTCTGCCCAAGCCGGGCATACCTCCACCGTATGCTCCACCGTGTCCTCCGGGCGATCCACGCAGTGATGACACCCGGGCGTTTCCTCCCGCCTTATCCGAAACAGGTACCTCCCGAAACAGCCGTGTCCGGTGAGGACCTGCGTCAGGCGGAAGGTGAGGGAGCTGTCAGTCCCTAGCAGCAGGTGGAATGACAGCTCATGAAGTGACTCACTTCACCTAAGTTTTCACGGTGAGATGGTTACAGAATAGCACTGCTGTTGCATAAATAACCATTTTACGCTTTCACGCTAAAACAGCTGAACGGATTTTGATGTGGCTCACGGGTAGATCATGACCTGGATTAGGACATAGGATACTTTTATCCCGGTAAGTACGTTCCCGTGGGATAATTTCCGACTAGCACGCGGGCGAAGCCACTGGCAAAAAAAAAAAAAAACACATAAACCTACATGGGCACTTATGACACGTCAGAAGCTAGGTGGACGGTTCCAATTGGTCGTTTCCTATGGAAAAGACCCGGCAAGAAACTCAATATAAATCTACTCTTTAAAAAAAAAGCAAAAGGTAGGTAGTTCTTTAAAACGTCAATGGTACAGACGCCAGCATGTCAACCTACTACAATCTGTCAAATCTCTTTATTAGATTTTCAACTTTATAACTAAAGTATAAGGTTCAAAGTTGATTGGGAAAATTTGACAGTTTCGGGTAGGTTGACGTGCTGGCGTCTGTACCTACTTCAATTAGGAACTTACTTCGAATACTCACCGAAAAACGCGGAGATAGATATGATTATCGCTTTATTGTATCGAGTACGTATGTCGCTAGCCATCAAGTTCTCATTTTCCTGGATGCGCATGTAATAATTGTATTTAGTCGGCATTTCACCATTCCCTGTAGGATGAAAGACATGATATATGAACAGACAGACCAACAACTATCTGTACATTATATTTTTTCAGAGCGTAATTATACACTACCTAAGTTGTCAAAAAATAAAAGGCCCGTTTTGACATTTGTCATCGCGACGACGTAATTAATGAAGTAGGTAACCATACGACTCGGTAATCGATACTCACGATAAATCGATTCAAGTTTATTTATTATTATTTATTTATTTATCATGAACAGTTTATCATGAACAGTTTATAAAAAAAAAAATAACTTAGGTACTATGCCCGCAAAACCGTTTTCACGGATTTTGCTTTCGCTTGCAGAGCTGGTGTATTCTAACTGATCCTCGAAATCCTTTGTGTCCCGACCTAGGGGTTCCTTGTACGGGCTGAGGGAAGGACCCATTACCAATTCCTACTGCTGAAGCGTTGCTATACTGCACGCCACCTACATCTTATGCATGGCTTTGCTGACAACCTGTGGCCTGCCGCCACGTGCCTGTGCTGACAACAGGCCTCCGCGGTCTTACGCCGCAAGCTACGCCGCCGTGACCTGTGCTGGCAGGTCTCTGCAGTCTACCGCCACGTGCCTCTGCAGCCTACCGCCACGTGCCTCTACAGCGAGCCTGTGCTGACAGGTCCGCCCACGTCTGCTACGTGTTTGCCAGGGACGGTACCCTATCATTTACTCGTGTTGGTGTTGGTGCTCAGAACAGTACTCAGTATTTTGTGAATGTGAGAACGCTTTATGCTTAGTGAACTGTATATTTGCTGACCATAATTATTTTGTTAAGTACCGTACTTGTTGAAAGACCTACACTGTCCTCCCATACCTAATAACACTGTTATTTGAAAATATTGTTAAAAACAATTATTTTTAAAAGAGTAACCGTGGAGTTTCTTGCCGGTTCTTCTCCATAGGAAACGACCAATTGGAACCGTGCACCTAGCTTCTGACGTTTCATAAGTGCCCATGTAGGTTTATGTGAAATAAAATATTTTGAATTTGAATTTGAATTTTTGAATTTGAATCAGTGTTAGGACCTTACCCGCGACCTAGCCGTGTAACGTTCTAAATAAATATACTATTAACTTTCCAAGCTGTTTAAATATCTATCTTCAACCCTACTATACCTACCTATCCGTTAAGGGCCTGCGCAGCCCTAGCCGTTACAGTGGTATGAGTATTTGATCGATTTGATTATGTATTGTAAAGTGCATTGGATTCAAGTTCTGATTAGAAAATTTAACATACCTAAACTTTAATATTGTAGATATTTTGAAATGATACAATGGTACGAAAGGTCAATTTGTCTTTTTTTTTTTTAGTTACAATAACATTCACTCAATCACAAAACAAAAAAACAAGAAAAAGCGAAAGTTATTTTCTTTGGATGATCAAAATCATATCAAACGGCCAAAATCAGTTGAGCTATCGTCACCTGTTAATATAATTATTTCTTTTTCAATTTTATTATCAATATTGGCGCCTCTGTCAAAATCATCCTTTATTATTTTTCGAGTTTTTTCTACCACTTTTGCCCAGTCTTCTTTAGTAATTTTGGCACAAGCTTCTTTCAGCAATGTCATCATTTTCTTAGTGGAGAATGGCGGCTTTGTATTGTGGCGAGCTGCGTATCCTTTGTCAAGTCAAAGGATACGCAGCTCGATCAGCCCAGATCAACTCAATAGCATTGGACGAGTATAGATAGTTCAACTCATCTGTGCGCGCGGCACCATGTGTGCTTTTAATTTATACAGCTTTAATTTATTTGGCAGTGACGAGGCAGTCGTCGTCCGAGCAACACGTGTCCTTATCGTTTTTTTTTGCACGGGTACAGTCATTACTAAAAATGTCTAGTTCTTCACGGATAATTTTTTTAAGGAATTAGGTAATATTTTTATTAATTTTTAAAGTGCATATAATTAACATTTATTATGATTAAATAATGTAGGTATCCTAAAAAAAAAAATAACCTTAAAGTATTAGTATTGTTGTAACCATTGCCAAGGTAAATATACGTTCAACTATTCAAAATTACCATTTAGAAAATCACGAGTTACCTACATACCTTGCTAAAGTTGAAAAGAATATTTGAAGAGAAACTAACTAAGGTGCAAGTATTGCGAGTCTACGTACAGTTTTGTTAAAGTTGGGATACAAGTGGCGAAAAACTGTAGATAACAGACGTGTAATTATAGAGCAGTATGACATTCGAAAGCTATCGAAATTGTTGAAGAAGAATACTATCGACATTTTGACATGGAGTCAGAATTCATAATTAACTTTGCTGAGAGCAGCGAATCCAAAAATTCATCATTTGATTATTCTAGTAGCGATACATAATAATATGTTCAATAAACATGCATTTACCAAATAAGTTGTTTTTTTAAGAACCCGTATATTATTAAACACAGCAGGTAATAACCTTAAAAACAAAATAATTAATAGTTATTTGTTATACAAGAGTGCAAAGTTGCTTTTTAACCGCGTGTTCAATTTTGATGACCGAGCAAGCGAAGGATTCTAAAATTGAATCACGAGCGCAGCGAGTGATTCAAAATTAGAATCCTGAGCGTTAGCGAGGGAATCAAAAGAGCACGAGGTGAAAAATCTTTGCACTCGAGTGCAACACGTAACTTTTCATTCCACCTCAGCGAGGAAATGACTAAATGCAAAAAAAAAAACGTTTACAATCACAAGATAGGTACACTTTTATTTCAGTTTAGGTATTAATTACTACATTATGACAGGTAAGTATTACAGAATAATCTTTAAATTATAACAAAATAATACTAAGGTATAATTAAGAAAATTTTAAAGTAACGTTGCTACAGTTATTTAAATTGAGTGTAATATTTTTGTTTGGTACTGTAATATTGGTGTTAGTCACTTGTGTACTGTTTTTCGGTAAACTATCTGTCATACTTAATAGTTGTACCGATTCATCGGATTCCCTTGGCGTGAATGTTGGAGAGAGAGGGAGATGGTTAGGTGTTTCATAACGGCTTATTTTTGATGTAGAAGGGCCAGTACAAGGATCCGATTGAGGCTCTTTCAGTGTAATGGCTCCTACGATGCCTTCACATATTTTAGACTTATTTTGGATGGAATCCTCTATGTATCCCTCTACAACTGCATTGGACTTCCAGCCTCCGTGGCGCTTAAGGGACAGCAGATCAGCTCCGGAATCAGCCATAAGTGTGGCTGAAGTTCGTCGGAAACAATGACCCGTGTACAACAGGGGTTCTGGAAGTTCAAGAAATGTTGCTATTTCTCGTGGGATACTGCCAATTTTATTAGTACCCATAGGCTGTCTAACACACTTTCCATTGCGATACTGTAGAAAAAATCGATTGATTGGAGTGTTAGGCGGGCGTAAGGCTTGATATTTCTCAACAATCGTTACGTATTCCTTGCGAATGACGAAGTTGCGGTCTCTTTTTGTCTTTGTATTAGGTAAATTAATTAATAGTAAGTCATCTGAATGTTTCTCAATGTTTTTGACATTAAGTTGTGTTAGTTCATTAGTTCGACATGCTCCGTTTATTCCAATAATAAGAACAACCTGTAACGTAAAGAGTATTGTAGTAGATAAATGAATAAAATTGATATGAACGCATAATTATGCCTATCAACATCTACTAAGTATACTATTTAATTGAGATTAATATACTTAAGTAGATACTGAATGTGCAACTGACTTACTTTTGCCGCCAAATATACGGAATCGGGTGCTTCGTTAAGAAACTTTTCAATATCAGATACTGTGAAAACCTTCGATTTTTTTGGTTGATGACCAGATGAGGCTCTTTTTAAAAATGCCACTAATTTAGGATAGGTATCGATATGTTTGTCTTTTCTCATCTTTATTGTTGCTTTTAGCATCGAATACGTACTCCATAGAGTGCTTGCTTTCTTGTTCTCGGATAATTCTATAAAATATGCCAGCAAAACGTTTTCTGAGAAAGTTTTGGCTCCTTTTGCTAGTCGCCACGTGTTGAACATATCGTACTGTTTTAAATACTTCTCGCGTGATTGTTGAGGGAGAAAGCTCATTTGCGCATTATTAACAGTTTCAGTCAATTCTGTTGGCGTCAAGCAAACTTCCTCGTCGCTAGAATCACTCATTTTAGTTTTTTCACTTGTTTTCAAGTTTCTTGTTTTTAATATACCTAAGGTTTAACAATGACGTGAAAAAATGCCGCGTAAAGAACCGCGTACAAAGCAAATTGAAAAAAGAACACCAAGAAGGTTCCGAGTCTGAGTTTTTAACAAATTAAAAAAAAGTTGTATGATATATTCGGCACCATAGAGGTAGCAGTAAATAGGTTTAATGTTTTTTTTAATTCACAAACTTAGTGCACACGATGTTCTAAATTCAATTTACTTTATCCTCTAGAGAATAAAAACGGCTTTTCCACTCAGATACTGAAGATTAAAAATACTCTTTCCGAGATGGTGGGATGAAAAACTAATTTCCAATAGTTATCTACTATTCGTCACCGAGTTGTTCTTTTTTTATTTCAGTTTAAATAACTGTATTTGTATTTTGTACTTGTCTGTACCTCTTGTCACGCACACAAAGTCACTATATATACAAGGTTTACCCACATATAGCGCCGCGCGCACAGATGAAATGAAATGAAATTGTTTATTCTGTAAATAGGATATTGGAATCACTATTACACATCTTAGAAAAAAAAAAAATTGCTAGTGAGTTCGGCGTTTCCTATCTGACTACTCTGAGAAGAAAGACCGAAACAAACTCAGAGGTCACAGTCTCCTTTAAAGTCCAGACATAATATTGGTCAGGCCATAAGAGGACCATGTAGATTAGTCTGAAATTTGAGTGGACCTGTCCTGTCAGTGCCAGCATTTGTCAGTAATCGTGCAGCTCAACTCAGAACTTAAGGCGAGGTTTTCCGTGTCTGTAGGCCTTTGAAACGCTACCTCCGCCTCCCCCAAATGCAGAGTGACGTATCTATTTACGATGCACTGCCGACCATTTCACGGAAAATCCATGCCACAGCATGAAATATTTGCAGTTGATCAACTGAACTAGTTTTTCTTAGATTCGATTTTTTCAATAAGTTTACATTTTATGGGACCTACGGTGTCGATTACTTAAAATGTCCTGTGTACCTAATGGGCGTTTTCAGTCCGTTTCGTCGCTGTCTGCGACGATATAGGTTACGATAACAAGACAAGGCACTAAACGTATCCGATCATCTGATCGCCAATATCGTGTCGATGTCGGGTCGGTGTCGTTATCGGCTAATGTATTGTGTGTGTGCGTGCGTGTGTTTGTTTTGTGACAATCAATTCATTTTATTTATAAAATAAACAACATTTTTTCCTTTTCATATACCTACTGTTATGGGAGAGATCGTAGAACGTACAACGAAAAACATGAAGTTTAGGCCTCTTCTGTCATCTATGGTTTTAATAAAAATCAATAAAAAAAATCTCATTAACAGTCACCTAACCATAGCCACCCTTGTACAAACTGCTGATTTTTTTAGTGATAGCTGGGGTAGTCATGAATAATCTGTAAGAAGCAGTTCGTGTATCAGTGTTGTGCCATTAGGTAGTATATGAAGGAAAGCAGACGTTTAATAAGTCACTTAAAACGAAAAACTTCGCAAGCAATGGGAAATTGCTACTGACGAGTGTTACTTGCGCGTTTCGACCTCAGGAGGAGCTGCTTCTCACACGGATAACTCTGTTACTTGCTCGCTAGCCAGCCAGTCGCGTCACCAGTCCTAAATCTCTGTATATTTTGGTCGCCGAGACCAAAACTACAAACAGTGTACAGTGAAGATTTATAAAATGTGGCTGTTATTTTAGTATATTGTGATGTCTTATGACTTTCACGCGAATGAAGTCACGGACAGAAACTAGTTTCAGATAAACATGACTTTGCGGTAGTAAGGTGAAAGTTTAAAATTATAATAGTGCTACTGGGTATCTCAACGGTCACGCAAAATGTAATTTTGATAGAAAATATCAAAGTCATAATTTCGTTCGTTTTATAAAGAACTATTGTGCAAAATTGCATGCTTCTAGACCCAGCGGTTTAGGTTGTGCATTGTCTGTCAGTGAATTTAAGAATTTTATCAAGTGAATTTAAGAAAAAAAATGGCGAATTTCCATACAAACTTTCATCTTTATTTCGTCGGGATTTTTGTTAAGTTGGATGGGCTAAAAATTGTCTTACTGTTTCGC
The DNA here is from genome assembly GCA_963853775.1 of Xanthia togata. Lineage (NCBI taxonomy): Eukaryota > Metazoa > Arthropoda > Insecta > Lepidoptera > Noctuidae > Xanthia > Xanthia togata. Next base: position 4,144,729 of record OY970801.1, read on the forward strand.
TTATACTGTGACCATATTTTTTTGTTTTGGATATTTCCCACCGCTCATGAAGATTCGTAAATATTGACGGCTATATACGAAGTAACAATTGCCATAATTTATTGTCAAGTGACGTACCTAATTTCGATGTCCTAAAATAATAGATTCGATAAATTATAGCTGTAGCAAGCTATAATTTATCGAACCTATTATTTTCGAAACAGTAAGACAATTTTTTCCCTTCGACTTCTTTCCCTTACTGCTTTGACCACCTTTTTCGTACGAACACTACGTGGACGGCCAGATCTTTTTCTGTCACAAACAGAGGAGGTCTCATTGTACCTATTAATAGCCCGGTACACAAACATTTGACTAATACCAAGCGTATGGACAGTTTTATCGAATCTATTATTTTAGGACATCGAAATTTTAGAACGACATTTTATCGTTTATGTGTCGTATAAAATATCGTAAGCAGTGACTTTTTGTATTCAAAACTGAAAGTTGTTCATACTGAGCCAATACGATAAAATCACGGATTTAAGAAAAAAATTGTGTTGCTGGCTCCGCTATTCGAAAAATATTGTTATATTTTATTTGTCTTACCTACGTTTAATATCAGTTTCTCAATTGATTAAGAGTGTTATGTTTTATCTGTGTCAGTTTCATATCAGTTGATCAATTGATTTAAAGTGTTGGTAAAATGAGTGATTCTGGAAGTTACGCATTTTAATAAATAAAATAGAAATGGCGCCGTTGCAAATTAAACATTATTTAGTAATAATAACAAGTGCTAGTATATTTGTTGAGAAAATACAACGACGAAATAAGAAAAGTAACACTGTGCTTTATTTAATCTCCTTACTTCTTAATTGATTACAATATAATTACGATTTTTATCGTGTTCCATACATTTGTTCATGTTAGTATAGCACTTTTGTTTGAAACACCATTTCTTTTTAAATTTTCTTTGTTCTTGCGAGAGTGATAGTTGTTTGAAATATTTCATATGCAACCGACAACCGGACAAATTGTATATGATGTGTTTATTAATATAGGATTTGATATTAGCAAAGACAATTCGATAGAGAGTGAATATAGTAACATTGATGAATCTGATTAAAAAATCAAAAAAAGACTTCTTCATAAACGACGACAAAAAATTATATATCGATAATAATTTGTAATGTGTCTAGCACTATTGTAAGATGACAGTTAAACGTCATCATATCGCATAGAAATAATCTCAATTTCGAAAACAATGTTATGAATTAAAACTATAATAAAATAACGAAATATTTTTTCTGAGCTGTCGCAATTTCATATATAATGTGTTCTTCTTTTATTAGATTTTTTGTAACAACTGCAGAGAGAGCGTATTTTTAAAAATTTTGACACAGGTCCACCTCCGATGACGTCCCGCAGGACTCTGAGCGCGAGCCGATTTAACCCGATTTACTATATTTGGGTTTATTTTTAAAAAAATCTATTAAACTTAAAAATCCAATCTTTAAATAACCTCTAAAATACGATTACCTCATCATATATGCAATTTTCATATTGTTTTGTGCTGTAATTAGGAAATGAAACGAAAAATGGTTTTGAAATCGACCCTGTTTCGGATTTTTTTTCGATCGAGCAAATTACAATTTATCGTGTTTTTAACCTTTAGCGTCCCTCAAACAAGGATGTATCTATGACATATCTTTTTTTCAGGACCCGAATACACTAGTTTGACCATTTAAAATTGATTTTAAAACAGACAAATTCGTAAAACCTCCCCTTAACCAAAGAAAGGACATTTGGGTAGGCCGCATAAACTACTCAAACTGCCAGACCATCATTAAAACCAACCGACAAAGAAAAAAATAATGAGAGAAAAAAAAAACCACATAGTCCTCACATTCACAATAATTAAAACAATATAATACTTTACAAAGTAATCATGTCATTTTGTATTATAATTTTCAACAATGTCAATATGTTACATATGCCAGTATCATTCAAATAAGTACAGCAATCATTCAAATATGCCAGTTTTATATACATATTATGTATATAAAACTGGCATATTTTAATGATTTTACATAATAATAACTGATGAGATGACTTGAACTATCTATACTGACAATGGTACGGCGGCGTTCTTATCACTTTGTGTCCATGCTGAAGTGCCAATTCATCAATTTTATATTTTAGTTTCCCAGGTTTTTTTTTACCAGTTCCAGCAATTCAGCTATCAACAATTTCAGGTCAGCTTCAACGCCATGCCACTAAATCAGCCTTTTTATTTGCTTGAGTAGGTGCTTATCTATTTGAACTGAATGGTAAGATGCATTGTCCATAATGCTTATGCACTGTTCGGGGAGGTTTGTTAACAAGTTAGTAAACCACTGTGAATTTATTTGCGTCCATTTCTTCGTGATATTCCTTTGCACGTTTAGACTCGAATGCGAGTAAGGTATCATTCACACAACCTCCCCCGGCTGATCCGGCGTAGCAGATTATTAGGCGTCCACTTTTTCCCATTGGCACTTTTGAGCAAGATGCCTTGGTATCGTCCGTCCACGACTGCAGTACGGTATGATTTGGGTTTAGCCAAGTCTCATCGATAAATATGACACTGTCCCAATTTGTGATTTTGTTTATCTCCCTCAAGAATGATACTTTGTGCAAAATTATCATATCATATCATTCCATCAGAGCAGTGGTGGCGGCCCCGACTTACGAACAGTAGGTAAGTCGTGGGTTCGAACCCAGGCAGGCGCATTACTTTGCGTAATTTATTTCATCACCACTGCTCTCAAAACGGTGAAGGAAAACATCGTGAGGAAACCGGCATGTCCTAGAACCAAAAATTTCGAAGACATGTGACATCTACCAATCCGCACTGGGCCCGCATGGTGGATTATAGCCCACTCCCTCTCATTGAGAGGAGGCCGTGTCCCTGCAGGGGGAACGTTATAGGCTGATGATGATGATGATGATCATTCCAACATAATTTTTCTCTTATCGATTTTCTTGTTTGTTATTAAAGACGTGGAACTGCCACTAAACAGGCCACACTTTCGTAGTGATATCAGCAATTTACTCACAGTTGGGTATTCATTTCTTGTGTAATAAGCACACGTGGTTTCGAATAGCGTCTGCGTCAAATGTGTTAATACACGCCGATCTATTCTGTAAAAATCTCATGGTGAAAACTTAGGTGAAGTGAGCTGTCATTCCACCTGCTGCTAGGGACTGACAGCTCACTTCACCTAAGTTTTCACGGTGAGATGGTTACAGAATAGCAGTACTGTTACAGGCTTGCTTTTCTTTCTTTTTTTAGGCGTACGGAATACATTTTCTTCAGTACTGGAAGGCCCAAACTTTCCTTCAAGGTAGTGCGAATAGTTTTTTTTGCCGATTCCAAGTGCTTCTGCGATGCGATCTTGCACTTGCCTTAGGGGCAATAAACTGATTCGCGTTCGAAGTATTCGGTTAACTTCACAACCAATTAGCGTGACTGGCTGTTGATTGTACGTCCTCTTTTCGAAATGTTGAATCAGTTCAGTTCAGTTTCAGTACGATATAACAACAAACCCCAAAATCGAGTCCAATTCACTATCTTTAAATTAATGTCCGAAATAGAAGAGCCAAGGTCAACGTGAAGTAAACATAAATCGTCCAAATGCAAAGTCGAGTCGAGAAAAAATATCAAACATAAACGAGCGCTCAGTCAACTTCACAAGATGGCGAACGAAAGACTGCGCAGTGCGCGCGTGGATGGGATGCTATGTAACGTGCCGCTTGGTCAGAGACAAGCCATCCTATAGAAGCCAGTGTCGCCAATTCACAATTTTATTTACGGCTTTGAGCGCCAAGCTCATTCTTTGAATAAAGATCACTACACAATATTTAATTACTATTAAAATCGAATGAAGCTGGTGAAATTCAGTAATTAATCGGTTACAACACTAGTATTATATAAAGACTGATAACGTAATTGTTAAAAAAAAAAAAAAAAAAAAACGTAACTGTTTTGAGACGTTTCGTAATAATTAGGAATTGCGTGCTATAAAGTAAGTGCGAAAAGAATACTCGCAATATATTCCATCATATTATTATATATTATTTAACACGCCAAAAAAATGTATGTATTTTTTTAAAACACTATGTAATTAATTATTATTTTATTATTTCTTTCAGTTTCGTTCCAAGTTACATTCTAGGGTCTTTCTCAAATGTCAAAACGGGCCTTTTATTTTTTGACAACTTAACACGGTCATAAATAGTTAGCATACTAACAGTAATAGGTAAAGATGGCCGGCAAATACATGAGGCAGGTGCTCATGTGCACGGATATGACGAACAGGACCGCTAACCGCACCACTCCGTGTACGATGTACGACTCCGTGAAAACCTACACACATCATTTTTTTTTTAGTTGTCATGCGGAGAGGATGAATGAAAGGCGACTAACAAAATGTATTTACAAGGCCGATGTGAATGGAAACGCCAGGAGGGGACGCCCTAGGAGGACATATACTGACCTTATTGGTGATGTTCTTCAGAAAGGACAGGTGCGTAGTACTCGCAGCCGGCGTGCGTGTATGACCAGATGTATGAACGTAAACGAGGCAAATAGTCAGATAGAATTAGCGTTTTGGCCCATGAAATTCCTATTGGAGCCATTGATGTATTAAAAGGAGGAAGATATGTTACACGCTAACATCGCAATCAGTAAACTTGGGCTCGGCGCACGACTACATGCACCGAAACTCACACATCTGTGATCAGTGTCATCTCACAGTCGCAAAGCTACAGTTACCGATAGACGAGGATAGAGATAGGAGACGACGCTAACGTGTGAGCGAAATCGCGTTAGCACCTCGCGCATTGTGTACGTATCGTGTCTTTCACGCATGTTTTTAATATCTATCTCGCTCTCACAAATATGGCGAAGCAAACGTCAAAATATTATTGTAATTTTCAACAAATTAACATTTTTGGCTGTACTTACGAGTGGTAGGTAATCCCATGTCTTATTTTTCTTTCTTGCATTATTAAAGCACTGTTTAGCTGCACAAGAAATCATTTTGATGCGTATTTATTACAAAAAAACTGAAATTATTGAGCTGTGTGATCTACGATGTTCCGTGCGTGACTGAGTGCTGGTCCTACTCAACTACGGGCAATTCCGTAGTTGAGTAGGACCAGGCGCTGTGACTAAGTCCCGTATCTACCTCTTTTAATACATCAATGATTGGAGCGGTTTTTTTTTTGTGAAGATTCAAGTGTCAAGAATTGATTTTCATAAAAATTATCGGTGAATAGAGGGTAGACAGGGTGCCAAAAAATGGTAAAAATGGTAAAAACCAGTTTTTCGCTTAAAGAGCAAAAACTAATGTAACAAATGTGAGCAATAAAAAAACAAAGAATGAGCCCGGTAAAGCAAAATCGGTCCAAAGGATCGTCCGCAATTTGCAAAAAAACACGTTTTTTTTATTGCAAATCTTGTAAATTTAATAACTCGCGTTCCGGAAGTGATAGAGAGCTGAAATTTTGATATGATGTCAGATTAGAGTTAAATTTTCAGATCAAAATGTTGCAAGTTTTTTGCAAACCGTCGACTTTTGCAAAAAGGGACTTTTATTTAAATCGACTGGGATGGTGTTTTAATTTTCTAAAAATGTAAGAATTTCTGTGCATTAAGGAGGAGTTGAACTACAAATTTCCAAATTTTTAGATCATTTGACAATGAATAAAGTTGTTTAGATAATTAATGAAGTTCAGGTACTTTTAGCGCGCGCGGCGCACGGTGGGCCGGTGGGCTGAAAATGAAGCTCTATAGACTTAGCGTCGTTCAAAAATCAAGTACTTAACTTAGAAAAAAAAAGATGCCAGATTATTCCTTTACTTATAGCAATATTTTATGTAGTGGAACTTTTTTTGATAAAGCTATTATTTAACAAGTTAACTGTGATTTAATATTTTTTTGTATGTAGCTGGACGGTTTTTTAAATTTTATTCCTTAGGTATTCTTAAGCAGTCTCCAAATATAACTTTCCGTGTCATAAAATACATCATATAAGCTATATTATCACTAAAGCGTGAATCTCGGAAGCCTTCGGAACTTGGACTTTTTTAACGACAAATAAAAAAAAATATTTAGGCACCTTCAAGTTACTAACTGCATTGTTATGGTTTTTCTTCTACACCCACCTATGGCCCGAAACCACCCACCATCACCTACCACCACCACACTCCACCTACCTATCTACCTATACCTTACCAATGCAACTTACTCTAAACAACTTACAAATGCAATGTAATTTGTTTGTTATTATTATTTCTCTGACTGAATTTAATTATTGCGGAGGTGTGCTACTGGGATGAAAGGTGGGCGTTTTGGGGGACTGTCTTAGGTAATTTTGACGTCCGAAAAGTGCTGATTCTCAGCCTAGTTTGAATAAATGACTTATGAACTTATGATAATGGGAATCATCAGGAATTTCTCAGTAACAGCTCGGAGTCTGTATTTGTGCCGTTGTACAAATAGCATTATAATAATCAGCCTATAATGTTCCCAGTCTGGGGCACAAGCCTCCTCTCTATGAGAGGGAGTAGGCTGTTAACACCACCACCGCGCAAGCCCAGTGCAGGTTGGTAGATGTCACATGTCTTCGAATTTTTGGTTCTAGGGCATGCCGGTTTTCTCACAATGTTTTCCACCGTTTTGAGAGCAGTGGTGATTCAAATTCAAATGTTTATTGCTCAACACGGTACTCATACATTTCTAGATGTCAAGTGAATGCGCAGTCCACTGTGTTGCACCAATTCAGTCATGCAAAATTATTATTAAAATTATGTAAGTATTAGTGATGAAATAATTTAAACAAAGTAAGTCTGTCGGGGTTCAAACCTACAACTCGTAAGTCGAGGCCGTTAGTGCAAATAAGCTCACCCCTTATTACTTATCTACACGGAACTTACTGGATCAATGTGAGAGTTAACCATAATAACCTCTGTCCATCTTTGCGGTGAATATACAAGCGTGATATTGTTAAACAAACAGTTTCTTACAGTTGAGTTACAAAGATTTGTAAGGACCTACTTTCATGGATATCCTCGAGTCAATGACGACAGTGTAGATCCTGGCGGCCCTGAATGTGGACAGCACGTGCGCGACGAGAATGTACCGCGCGCTGACCTTCAGGCGCAGCAGCACGTATGCCACGGGCAAGCAAGACGCCAGGTCCACAATAAACCAGCGGCTGAGGTAGCGCCTGGAATCACTCATCTATTTTATTTAATATAATGTGTAACATGACAGTTTTTTTCAATGACTTCGTGTTTCCCGTGCTTCAAACCTTGGAGGAAGATAGTGAAGGTTTTAGTAGGACAGGAGTGTTTACGACGTGGACGATCTCTACACAGCCGAGATCGTCGCTTGTAAACTTGTGATCTGTAGTCGTTAGCCTAGATCTAAATTTTGTAATTTAAAAGTCTTACCAGAAGATAGACTTCCTGCTCATAACAATGTAAGAATGCTGTTTTAGAACGTATCCCGTATTGAATTTGATGCCGATGTCGATCAGGCAGATTGCGTAGAGACCCAGCAACATGTGGTCCAAGTTCCAACACGTGGATTTTCAGATTGTCTATCGGCTGGATGATGAAGAAGAGGCGGAAAGTCGACAGACACATGTGAGAGATATTCACAATTACCATGAGAGACATCCAGAACAGACTGCAATAAATATGAATAGGTATAATTGTGTAATCTGAATTCTCCAATTTTTTTTGGCTCAGAATAGATAAGGAGTGCAGAGAGTTCACAACATCAACATCAAATCGAGCTTTGGATGCGGGCAGCGCGTATTTAGTACGTCGAGATGAAGGAGACATACAGCAGTGGCTTAATACGGACTGACAATAAACTCAAACTCAAAGTATTTATTTCAATTAAACCATTTACAGGCACTTTTGAATTGTCAAGGGGTCAGTCAGTCAGAAATATGAAGCTAGTTGCCCATTCCAAAGCGTAGGTTCCTTTGGAGAAGAACGGGCAGGAAACTCCACGGACACATCAATGACAATGATACCATCAAACATCATCATCCTACAAAGCTCGACTGAAAGAAGAAAGAAAGACAATACGTTTAGTTGCGGTAAACATGACGCAAAGAAAGAACAAATACACGAAAATAACAAGTTGGAGAAAATATGCGTCACTTCCACGCAAAATGGCCATCGCTCAGCATAATGCTGCGAGTGCGACTCTTTTCTTTTTTCCCAGTATAGAGGTATGAGGAACAGAGTGTAATGTTTACTCGTCCTCTATAGAGGATCCTCCGACCAGACGGGTTTTGTCTGGCAGGCAACTGCCCGACGATTGATGTCGGGGAAATTATGTATATGCTGATCGCGCTGTAAAAACTGGCGCAATGCACATTAACCATGCGCATGCTAGTTTTCACTGCAATGCCGAGATAGAAGCCCTTTAGGCCTCGCACCGATCTTAATTTTGTGTTTTCATTACTTTATTAGTTTTAAATGTAGTATTTCCTGTGCGTGTTCCAAATAAAAAACTTTACCTACCTTCTTCCTCTTTTATTCTTTACTATACCTGAACAAGCTAAGTGGGTGTATCACATTCCCTCCATTCTCGAGCAGCTGTCTTTGTCGCTCGGCCACCACGGCGGAGTAGCTGCGGTAGTACTTAAAGGTCTCCGGGTGGTACTTGGTGAGCTGACCCAACTTGCGCAGCTTACGACAGTGTCGCCCGAGGGCAGACGTGTTTATGGGCAACATACTGTCAGAACCTTCAAAAAATATTATACCTAGTATACCAACTATGTAGTATGAGTACCGTGTTGAAAGTCAAATGCTGGAAGACCCAAAGTCGTTTTGGAATTATGCAAAATCTAAAAGAGGTAGTAGAAGTCAGACAAAGATTTTAAAGAATGGCGAGGCGTTGACTGACGAACAGTGTGCTCAGGAGTTTGCTGAGTACTTCTATTCGGTGTATAGTACAGAGCAGGCCGAGTTGAATGTAGGTGCGGCTATGACACAAGCGGGCGGGGAGAACGGAGCGGCGCGGGTACATCTTGATCACTTACAACTGTCGGACGTATGTTGCGCACTTCAACAGCTTAAACCGAAAAATTCTTCTGGGCTGGACGGCATTCCACCTTACATCTTTAAGGATTGTCGGTCGGTGCTAGCCAAACCGCTACAACACATTTATAATAAATGTCTGGATGGAGCTATTTTTCTGGAGGAGTGGAAGATTACCCGCGTCGTGCCGGTGCCAAAGGGAGGGTCAGGGATGACGGTGGATGGTTACAGGCCTGTCGCAGTGCTGTCATCTCCGGCGAAGGTTTTCGAAGCGGCTATACATAAGAGCATATTTCAACAGGTCAGTGGCCAGCTTTCAGATGTCCAGCACGGTTTTCGACCAGCAAGAAGCACTACTAGCAATCTCCTCAGCTACATGGCTGATCTTGTGCCAACAGTGGACAGTGAGGGGCAAACTGATGCCGCTTACTTCGATTTTTAAAAAGCATTCGATCTAGTAAATAATGATGTTTTGCTCAAAAAGTTAGCGGCCGTTGGTTTCACCACATCTGCTGAGGTTTTTGGCAAGTTACTTAAGCGGTAGGCAACAGTACGTAGAGTATGCGGGACACAAGTCAGAACCATATTTTACCAGGTCGGGGGTGAGTCAGGGCAGTAACCTTGGGCCTTTGCAATTCATTCTTATGATAAATGACTTGCCAGAAGTTGTTAAAGATGCCAACTGTTTACTGTTTGGTGATGACCTCAAGCTGTCGCTGGAGATAAGTAAATTAGAGGACTGCAACAGGCTTCAAAGAGACATAGACAGAGTGGTGACCTGGAGCAAGGATAACCTCTTGCAGTTCAACATCTCAAAGTGCGTGACAATCACTTTCTCTCGCGCGCGTACTCCTTTTCTATATACCTACAACATAGACGGGGTGCCAATCGCTAGGGCTGCGGAAGTTAAGGACTTAGGGGTGAAATTCAACACTGGGCTAACGTTTCGAGATCATGTCACAAGCTGCTGCAGAAAAGCCTACCGTAATTTAGGTTTCATGCTCCGTATGGTGCGTGGTTTTAAAAACATTAAAGCGTTTATCGTCTTATATAATGCATTAGTTAGAAGTCAATTAGAATGTAACGCAGTCATTTGGGCTCCACATGAATCTAAATATAGGCTCATGCTGGAGAGAGTACAAAACAAGTTCGTGAGGTACTTGTACTTGCGCTTGTATGGTGTATACCCATTTTATCCACTTATGTACCCAACTTTATTTATTTTGGGTATGGTCGGATATAGCGAACTGAGGGTCAGGACTTCAGGAGGGATCTCGCACTCATCTCGTACATGTTCAAAGTACTTAGAGGGAAGGTACATAATGCGGACATTTTAGGGCACATAGGTTTGTGTGTTCCGGACAGGTACGTGTGGCGACGACGACGGCCACGGCTGCTGGCGGAGCCGCGCGCTCGGACTAATCTGTTAAGTGAGGCGCCACTGACGCGTGCGCTCCGCACTCTCAAACTCATAGCTAATGACTCGGACCTATTTTATTGTTCACTGAGTGAGTTCACAAAGAATGCATTATTTGTAATAAGTTATAAAATATAATTATAATTGTAAGTTAGTTAGATAATAAGTTATGAAGTTAGATAAGTACGCTATCGCATTAGTTACCCTGTAATGATAGATGTAAGTTGGATATAAATAAATAAATAAAATAAAATAAAACTAATTAGTCACATTGAAGCCCTCTTCCACAGATATAGTCTATCTATATCTGTGCCCTCTTCCTCTCTCTTACTTTGCTGTGCCCGACAGTCCACAATAATCATGTCTTTGTAAAACCTAACCACCTAAGTTCACATTGTAGAATGCAATAAATATATTGAGTACCTAATGAATAAACCTGTTGTTGCTGGCATGAGCCGGATTTGCAGACATGTTTGGATGATTCACGGGCTGCAGAAAAAGAACAATTTTCTTTTCCGAATGTCCAATCACAGCCTTGATCACAACTTGATTATTTGCAAGATGCTTCATTAGATGCACCATATCCAGCCCTCGACCTGGCTGCTCGCGCCTGCCGCTCCTTAGCGGCAACCCTCTCCTCCAGGTCCTCCTGGAGTTGCACCCTCTTCGCCAGGTTTAGCTTGCGCTCCGCGTCTTAAGACATTTGATTGACTCCTTGATATAGTAATCAGCAAATTGCCTGACGAAGTAGCTAACATTGGTAAGAGAACCACCAAGTTACTTAATAAATACTAGTGGTGACCTCGGTAGCTTCGGATAGCTGAATATTGTAAAAAAAATATAACAAATAGAAAAAAGGGCCATACCGAGGTTTAGATCACAAGAGTGTTTCTTGCGCAGCTGCGGCATTTTTAAGTTCTGATCTAGAACAGTAACAATGTGGCTGAAGAGTAGAGATAAAGCCCTTTTTTAAGGAAAACTTAAATTAGTATTATTTCCCTTGAACACTATTGACTGACCCACAGATTAGGAGCCATACGTAGTATCTCTATGTAGTCTGTGTTAAGAGCAGAAAGAAGTTTCTTGGACACTATTGACTGACCCACAGACCAAGTAGTACAATACGTAGTATCTCTATGTAGCCTGTGGTAGTACTAGTACTGACCACCATAGACTACAATACTGACTGACCATATCTCAAGACTGACCCATTTGGACATATCACAACTTCTTTTGTTTTGTGACACAGAGTACATTTTATTTGTTGTTTTGGCTCTAAATATTTGTAGGCTCGCTAGGCTAATGTTGATACGTTAGAAACTTTTTGCTGAATATTGTAATATTTTTGGATTGATATTCGGGTCGTCTTTGGGGTCCATTGGGGCCCGTGAAATGTTCTAAAACAGCAGTATTACGTAAGTATAAATAAAACGCAGAAAACGAATGCAGTATTTTATCAGGTTTTTGTAAAACATTAATAATTGCACTTACTGACTTACATAATACGAGTATCTCAACATTTGTATTGTGTTGATTTGTATACAAAAATAAATACATTATTTTATTACATTGCTTATACACAATAACTAATATTAAGTTATTATCTTTTATCTCCGGAACTGTGTGTTTGCGAACTCTGGGCTGAAAGGAGTGGTGTTGAACCCAAAGTTGTTCTCATGATTCGCTATAGGATTCCTGGCACTGGCCTGAAACAAATTAAAAACCATGTTATTATTACTCAGTAAGGTCCAGTTAATGGCATTACGCTCGCCTGTCGATTATACAAACAAATATATTCCGTACCTATATACTTTTGCCTGCCTGTTTAGGTATCATAATCATGGGTCTAAGGCATGTTTATTGGTTTAAGGCTTAAAGGATCCCCGAAACGATCAATTGAAATGTTTTGTATGTTTATTGTCAATCGCTTCGATTGAATTTTGTAGACGATCATTTTGCGCATCAATGTGTGTAAAATTATAAATCACATAAACATTGACAATTGCAATTGATCATTTACGTCGAAACGGGGAAGGGTCCCCACCCTTCCCCGTTTTAAGAACCATCGTTTTAAGAACATGACAACATTAAAAAAAAAATGCTTAGCTTACCACTCCAGGGTTTTCAACATCGATGGACCCCCTCATGCTCCTGTCATGTTCAGGCGGGAAGTAGTCGTTCCTGAACTGCGGCAGGTCTTCGATGCCAATCAGGTCCGAGTCATTGGAAATCTCGCTGCAATGGGAATATAAAAGGTGAAGCAAATTCTCCATGAAATGACACCATGTCACATTGAGTAAGGTCTCACCTAACAGCATCAAAGTCAGGTGCTTTAATAGTTTCGTTCCAGATGGGGTTGGAGCCCTCCACAGCGTGCTTGTTGGTGCCGGGCGCGGCCAGGCCGATGCGGTTGAGTCCCGAGTCCACAGAGCTGTACTTTGTCATCGATAGGGCTGCGATACGACGGTTGAGCCTGCGGATAACAAGTACCTATTTGAAGTTTATTTCAGAGATGAAAATGAATGAGATATTAATGAAAGCTGAATTTTAACACGTGCACACTCGCGGTACGGCTGGTTCATAAATTCAAGGTCACTTAGCGAGATCTGGAACAGGCTATGCTTGTTGTCTCTCTGAGGGATCGAATCTGCAACGAGATGATCTGGCAGAGAACCAAAGTTGGCCGCATTGGCTCACAGAAAAAGCAAGCTGAAGCGGCAAGGGGCCGGCCATATTAGCCGTAGAGCCGATGACCGTTGGGGTAGACATGTTTTAAGTGGAAACCACGAATCGGCAAACGTAAAGTAGGACGAGGCGACGTAAGGTCGAGTTCAATGGCGTGCAATAGAAGAGGCCTATGTCCATCAGTGGACTGCTGTAGGCTGATGATGAATGTCTACCAACAGCGTTCCCCTATTAACACCATTCGAACGCCAATGTAGCAGTGCACTCACGCGCGGTTCCTGATGATGAAGGTGATGAGGAGGACGAGGCACAGCACCGCGAGCAGGCCGGCCAGCCCCGCCAGGATGTACACCGCCAGCGCGTGCTCGCCGCCGGGCAGCACGGGCGCGGCGCCCGCCTGCACGTCGCTCAGCTCCAGCAGCTCCAGCAGCAGCGTCGACTGGATCATGCGCAGGCGCTGCGTGTCGTCGCGCAGTCTGAACACGCCACGAGGTTAGTTAAGGAGGATCCGGTAAATTCGCGCGAACTGATTCGCAACCGTGAAAAATATTTGTATTTACAGAATTATATATTATATAATGAGTAATACAACTCTGTAAATTAGAATTGGCATCAAATGTCATGTTTTTGTGAAATTGTTATTCGTTAATTTGAAAGTTGTATTGATGAGTTAGTTAATGTTAGTAGGTACGGGCGCGAATCATAGTTTGATCATTATAACCTGATACTGACCTGAAAATGGTAAAGGACGTAAGAAAACTTGAATTTTATAAGCTACCCTGGTGTTTTCGCCTAACGGTACAGCTAATATTTTGTACATTTGAATATAGAAGACGATGAGCCGCCGTGAGCAAAGCAGATTTTTTTTGAAAATATGCGGCGGTGCACAAAGAAATAAAAATAATATAAAAAAAATCTTGAGCCAAATATCGATATTGGTACACGATCCGAGATTATTACTGTAGCGTCTGTAGCAAGAGTGTGTATATGTGTGTGGAAGATTGTGTGAGGGAGGTTGTGTGTATCAAGTTAAGATGTGTGACTTACTCGGTGATATCTTCAGCGGGAACGGGCAAGTCGTCTCGTATGAAGTGCGCCCTGACTTCCGTCGTAGTTTCGCTGGCGATGCCGTTGGAGTCGGTGGCGGGCAGAGTCTGGTCGATGTTGCACGTCATTTCGAACCCATTAGAGAAAGTTTCGGCTATCTGGTGAACAGTACAGGACATTTTATTATCAATGATATTCTAAAATTATGCTTTATGTATTTTGACTTTAACCGCTCGTAAATTAAGATATCCCGTCAAAAAGAGCCGGGTGATATTGTAACTCAGGACCTTCCTATCTCAGACATCTTTGTCTATTTAAGATTGTGTATCTTTTAAACCAGTGCCTGTAAAAAAGTTGAAATAGATATAAAGATTTATGATTTTAGAGTAGTGCAGCAGGACAAAGTTCACGGTTCAAACTATTAATTAATGGCAAGAAAACGCTGAGGACAAAAGATAGTCTGATAAATATTTTAATTATTTGCATACTCACAAAGTCTCTGTGAGTGTTGACTAAATCCAATTCGTTGAAGAATAGGAAGTACACTCTGTTGCGTGACGAGATCAGGTACACCTTCACAGCAGAGCGGCCCGTGGCTCCATCTGTAGCAGACAATACTATTACTATGGCGCTATAACTTTATTTTGGTGCGTGGCCAAATTCGGAACTAACGCCGCCATCTTGTTTTTTGAATACATTTTAAGTGACATTTCACAAAACACAAAAGCTGGGAACAAATTATCGGACGCGTCCGTAATCCGTGGCTGACAGTCGCGACCGATGAGTGTGCACGTTGTTCCCAGCTCCAGCCGGCCTGATTTCGATCAGACGTCCGAACGCTCAACAGACAGTATGTATTGTCATGTGCGTTCATTATAACTTGGTAACCCGTGACACAATTGGTAGCACTGCTCTGTCAGTCGGAATTTTAAACTGTATTAGTGTTGGAACTAAGCTTGAAAAGCAGTGGTGTCAACATGACGGCAAGGGACAAGTTATAATGAACGGTCCGAACTCGGTCTTGCATTTAAATCAGACTTCTTCTGGTCTATCTTCATTCGAAAGTGACTATAGAGTGCATGAAAACAGAATTCATGTTACGGCTAATTCTAAAGAATTGCAGCTCTTTGGATCTTCCCAAAGAAAAGAGAGGGAAATATTTGTGCTGTAAAGCCTTGCTTTCGGAAATATTTCTTATAATTAAAACTATTGATAGCCTACCCTACTAACTAACGCTTAACTATTACTAGACCAGTCCTCCTGTAATAAACTGTTATCTTACTAGTATCGGTAGCCACGACATCAAACTCGAACATGCCATGCATAGAGGCAGTAGGCTGGATTCTCAGCGTGAGTAGCCCGGTCTGAGAGTGTAGCTCGAAGGCGTTTTCCTGGACGTTTTCCAGCGACGGATCCACGATCATGGACTCCTGGTCTATCGAGTAGGTGACAGCTAGGCCTTCTGTGTGCGATGCCTGTAAATGTCGATTTAGTTTAACTTTCTTTCATCGTCATCTTTTATTCAAACCAAGGAATAGTTATAACTACTCTCTTAAACCCACAACTAAACCATTTTTAGGCAGTTTTGAATTGTTCAGTCATAAAGATGAAGTTAGTTTTCAGAGAATTCCAAAGCATAGTAGGTTCCTATGGAGCAGAACGGGCAAGAAAATAATAAATATTGTTTCTAAACTATGTGTGTACAACTAATTAAGTACTATACAAACTAAAATATTGTTTCGATGTTACAAAATATTCATCATCCTTTTTGAAATTATACAAGTAGATCGTTGTATTCTTTCTTCTTTTAAAGATACTTGCAATCACACAAATTTGTCCGACAAGCTTGGATATTTCCGCATTATCTCTAAGGTCCTTCTAGTGGTAAATAGAAGCACAGTAGGTAACGTTTACCGGCTGATGTGATACAAACCTGTACAGTGATCAGTTGCCTGTCGACGTCGTCTGCGGTGGATATACCGGCTGTGTACAGCGGCCTATCGAAATGCGGCCGCGGATTCGCCTCTCGCACCTGGAACGAGGAAGTTAATGATTCTAATTTAGTTTTTTTTCCCTTAGTTTATCACGTGAATACCACATGACATTATGATTGGTCGCCATTAGTGCAGCCGCGGACACAACAGGATGGCTCATAGTGAACAAAAAGAAGGGTGATCAATACTCGTGCTCCCTGTACGAGAAGAAGCCTGCGCCCTGCACTGGCACAGTATCTAAGGCGCTGCTCCACTACAGCCCACGGCTAAACTACGCACGTGTACAAGAGAGCTTTGCTATAGATATCATAATGTAGGCGGGATCGTCCACTGTGACCCACGGCCACGCTAAGCGTGTCTAGCAAACAGATGAACCGCGCAGCTAACGTGTGGAACCTCTCCGTGTACATTCTACGTCGGTTTTTAATCGACCGCCACTGCTAGGTAAGCAGTGGACGGTCAATTTAATAGGTTGGTAGAACACAGCACTACAACGATCTTTTGGCTCACGAATGACGTTAACAGGGGGCACTATTAGTAATCATTTGTGAATTTGTTTTGCGAAATGTATTTTAAATGTATTATTGAAATGTATTATGAACTTCTGTACCGTATTAAGATTGAACAAAAAACGACGAAAAATCAAGTTTCCTGTATGGGGACCCTATTTAATTATTAAGTGTATTTAATTTTTATTATTATTTTTATCTATTTAATTAACAACTTTATTTAATGCTTGTTACAATCTGTGAAAGTTTCAACTGTCTACCTATAAAGCGGAAAGCTAAATAAAATATTTTTCTTTCTTTCTATTTAAAGATATAAAATATTCTGTATTCTTTTAAGATACTTTTCATTAAAAAAATACACGTGCCTTTGGATAGGGGGAGAGAGTTTAGTTTAAAACCTCACCACGTATCACCAGCGGGGAGGGGCGGGGTTAAAAAGTTGCTAAAAACATCACGTGATTAATGGACGACCCCTTAGGTCTATTTATGCGCTCAGTAGACGTAATAGACGGGCCTCTGACTGTCAGCGGGCTTGCTGACAGGCAGAGGACGGACGGATAGCGGAGGCTTAGAAAAGTTCCTTGTACAGCTATAATAACATAGTTACGCACAGTGACGGTGACGGTGAGCGTGGCGGCGGGCGGCGCGGCGGTGGCGTCGGGCGCGTTGCTGGCCGCCACGCGCAGTGTGTGCGCGGCGGACACGTCGCGGTCCAGCGCACGCAGCAGGTACAGCACGCTGCCGTCCAGGGCGAAGTGGCCGTCCGCGTTGCCGTCTGTGACGTTACGAGGTTTTATTATTATATGCTTCTTAGGTCATAATTATGAGCTATACCTACTTAATGGCTTCTGGATCTAACTTACAGCGGAACCAAATGTTCTCTCTTAACACTTGTCAACAAGCCAAAGTGCCAGCACATATCGTCCTACTCTCACGCTTTCACCCTAACAGACACACTACTACAAGCACACACACAGAACACATACGCTTTACTAAATTATATTTGTAAACCGATATACTTCCTCTGCTCAATCGTACTCCGACCTCCAAGGTAAGCCCTGGTTAGTTTGGGGGTCAACGGTCTAACCAAAACATTGCCATTTACAAACTTAATTGTGTTAAATGTAAGCTTACTGTCTTCTGTTAAATGTAAGTTACATAAAACCTTTTATTTTTTGCCAATAAACCTTTTTTTTGTTTTGTTTTTTATCTCTACTTTAGTGTAGGGGTCATCCAGAAATCGCGTGAGGCTCGAAAGGGGTTAGAGGGTTCGGCAAAATTACGAAATTCACAAGGGTGTAGTGAGATACGTGTATTTATTTTTTCGTTTAACACGCTGTTCTAAACCGAAAAGCGGAAAGTGGAAAGCGAAATAAAATATTTTTCTTTCTTTCTATTTAAGGATAAAATATTCTGTATTTTTTAAAGATACTTTGCACCATAAAAATACACGTGTTTTTGGATAGGGGTGGAGGGGATAGTCTAAAACCTCACCACGTATCACCAGCGGGGAGGGGTGGGGTTATAAAGTTGCTAAAAACATCACGTGATTAATGGATGACCCCTTAGGTCTATTTATGCGCTCAGTAGACAGCTATGAGGCCTTCTTAAATAAGTAATATTGATACTGACATTTTGGTTGTATCTATATCGAAAAAATTGTGGTGAAAACTAACCCGTAGGCTGGCGAATAAAATTTATTTTATAACTCCTCACCCTCCAGATTTTTCTTACTGTTGTTTTGGATTTACCTCGTAGTCTTGTAAATGTACAATGTTACGATATTTCATACCAAGACTGGACTATACTTTGGAGAGTTACTTAAAACATTCCAAAACAAGGCTTGCAAGCGTTTTGCAAGAAACTGTACTTACCAATGATACTATAGAAGATATCGTAGCAATCTCCATCACACAAGATGTTCTTAGGGTCTGTTGCGACCCCCAGGTCGTGCCGCTCCAACAAGCCTGCTTCTAACTCTGCAATAATCAAGGGAATTGTCAATGAAATGCTCTCAATAGTAATCTCAGAAGTATGCAAAGTTTTCTGATACCATCTTTAAGGGCTTATTTCACCAAAGAAACTGAAGGCGCGCAGCACTTAAACTACGTTTAAGGGCTAATGTCATTATTTTCTGTGAAATATTGACACTGACAGCTCTTGAACGCGGTTTAGATTGTGCTGATCGCGTTCACAGTCAGTGGTGAAATTCGTTCTAAGTCTGTCGCCATAACAACAATGTTAACAGCTTTGTTGTGTTTCGGCAGTTAGAGGTAAGATAGCCAGTTCCTCTGTGGTTGAGAATTCCGGGTGAGGCTCGCTTGCACCTTCAGCCTGATCATCACTTACCACCAGGTGATATGCAGGCCAAGAGCTTCGCCGTTGTGAAAAAAAGTTAATCATACAGGTAAAAAGTGATCGCGGTTAGAAGATAGTGATTGCACCTGGTAACTAGCAAGAGGGTTTCCCTTTATTAGTTGACCTTATAGTGTCACAGATAAATAGTGGTTTGTTCATATGATCAGCAAGGTTTTAAGCCGACTTCAAAAAAGGAGGAAGTTATTACATGGGACTTGCGAAATGTGGCTGAATTAAACAACTCTGCCTAACCCTTCAGGGAGTTCAGGCTTGATGTTCCTATTAAGTATGTTTATTTTGATCTTACCAACAAAAGCAACTTCAGCGGTGTTAGGCGAGAACACAGGATCTCCTTGCGGCACGAACACCACGGTGACGGTGCTGTCGGTGCTCCTGGGGCCGGGCTCGTCGCCGCCGTCCGTTGCGCGGATCGTCAACTGTACAACCGATACATTGTTACTATTTTTTGTATGGTATTCGGCTCGTTGATGAGACTTGAAATCATAGCTGGTGAAATGTGATAATACTATATTATAAATACAAGGCCAAATTAAATATCCTAGTGAAAATCCCCCGTCATGATGGGTACTGATATCAGAACGTGATAAAACAAAAAAAAACTGGTGTTTTTTTTTGGAGTCAACGATCTTTGGTATTGTAGTTACTTGAAATTGATTAGATGTTGATACTCATCACTTCTACGGAGTTTCGCTAACTAATTTAATGTGGCCCTGTATACATACAGGGATTATGTTATGTTATTTTCATAAAAGATGCAACAAGCTTGTATTATAACCACTTCTACCAGTCAGTGCTACGACGTAGCTGTTCTGGAGACACCGCTACGCGAGCTACGGTTTCGTAGCCATGTCGTAGACTCGTAGCAGACAATCCGCTACGCTTTCGCGTAGTCTTGCTACACGAGTAACACTAAAAAGCTCAACTTTTTTTTTTTTTAATATTCATCAAAAAGCTTACAATCTAATATCTATTAAGGTGAATAATGTACATAAAACCTTCCCTAAATTAAAAACTATGAATATACAATTTAAAAGAGAAAAGAACAACAAAAAAAAAAGAATCCCCATAAACTAACATAACTTACCAAATCCTTCTTTAAACAAAACAAAATAAATTCTTCTTAAAAACAAAACAAAATTCAATAAGAATCATAATTGAAACTGTGTTATGATGATTAGATACTAAAATCATAACACAGTTTATATAATGTGCTAAAAAAGTAAAAAAAATATATAAAGTAATTTTTAATTAATTATTAATAATGCTACTCATTGCGATCTATAAAATTGTATTCTTTATTTGTAGTTCGTCTTAAGGGGGATGCGCTAGGGCAGTCCATGAAATTAAAATATCTTATCTTATCTAAAATGTGTTTACGTTTTTTGCAATTTGTAGGTCAGAGCCAGGTTGTATGTTGATAATATGATTCGCTGGTTCTAAATAGATCCTACATCTAAGTGAGAGGGAAGATTATTGAAACTAGCTGCGCTACGTGAGAGGAAGGCATGCCGTCGGTAGTTTGTTGATGTGAATGGACTATTTATTGTAAATTGTTTTCATATGTTGTGCTAATATAAATAGTATCATTAAGACCCCATAGTACCTCAGCTGAAATTCACTTTTTATCTCGCTCGCACCATACTGTTCACGGGCTGAGTGAGAGCGAGACTGAGTGGGCAGCTCGGGGCTCCAGGACGCCAATAGTTCAGGTAATTTCTTTTTAAGGCGAAAATAATGGTAATTAAAAAAAAAAATACCTGCTTTATAGTTAGTTCAGTTACTAAGCAATGTTTTATGATCTAATTTGAAGTTGTTTTTGAATACCAGCGGTTTGGATTTTTTTCTATAGATAATTTTTTATGGAATCGGTTTCCATACATAGTATAATTCACATTAGTACTCAACTTTAACATTAATTTATTTCAAAATGAATGCTGCAGTATTTTCGATATAACGGAGGATCGTGGTAAGCAATTTGAGGTAGTATAGGCCCTTAACAAAATGAGTTTTGATGAGAGTTTGCAAACGTAAATAAAATGTAAATATTTCTTTGGTTCATTTTGTATTTGTAGAAACAGTTATAGATAGTGCAATCCACGACGCCGCGCCCCACTCCGCGATAACTGTACTGTAAGCTGTACTTTAGTACGGAGCGGAGTGGAGTGGGGCGCGTCTCAGTGGATTGCACTATCTACTATTCAACTGACCTCGAACTGTTGCATGCCTTCAGGCAAGGCTTGCTTCAGGGTCAGTGTGCCGGAGTTCTCTCCGTCGTTCCACACGTCGAAGTAATTCGCCGCCTCATCTGGTGAAACAAAACGTTTTTACGTAAGTATACAATTTAAGTTATTACAGCGAACGAAGGCTTCGACCAATTATAAGAACTTGTGTATAATAGGATTATTATTTATACGAATACATGCATACATACAAATAAATAAAATTGAATGGCCGTTTTAATCAAAATCACAGCTTTTTACTAAATGGATGTGAATATGAAAGTATATACGGTAATTTAAATTATAACAAAAATATATATTTTTTTGTCTGTCTGTTCCGGCCAATCTCAGAAACGGCTGGACCGATTTTGACGGGACTTTCAGTGGCAGATAGCTCATGTTATTAGGAGTAATTTAGAAAAAGAGTTAGGGTCCACGCGGGCGATGCCTCGGGCAGCAGTTAGTCAAACATAATATTGAGTATATAATAATGTAGGCCAAAAGAGTTGTCTATCTCTATCTCTTTAGGCCGATCGTAAATGGCGGTCCGTACACGCCGCAGCCAACCACAAACTAGTCCAATACAACGCGTAAGTAATTCGCGTCGTGTACGAGTGCTGTGACATTCTCGCTAGTGGCTACTCATTGGTGCTTTCAGTTTGTAATGCATTACTTTTGAGTAGCATCCTGGACGAAGGGCGTTAGATTCAAATTGTACGTCATACAACAATAAAGACTATTAATTGAAAGCCGTAGGTAGTTTTGTTAGAAACTTATGGACCACTTTCTTACCGTAGCGTTCCATATTGTTATCCTCGGAAAACAAAATAAGTACAGATAGTTCAACTCATCTGTGCGCGCGTCGCCAAGTGTGTGTGCGCTGTAATTATACAGCTTTAATTTGTGTCACTGTCACACAAATTAAAGCTGTATAATTACAGCGCATGTACACATGGCACCGCGCGCACAGATGAGATGAACTATCTATAACTAGTAAGAAATATGGCTTACCATCTCCTACTATGGAGAAAGTGACGGCTCCAGCGTGTAAGCCGTCCTCGTCTGTGGCAGAGATGCGTTCCAAGGACGCGCCCTCCGCGCCCACTACCGTCAGTACGCCGCTGACCACTGCCCGCTCCTGAGGATACAATCATTTATCTTCACAGCACCTGCTCGCTAACGACAAATATGTCATGCAAACCTTATATAAAGCAAGTCATTAGGCTCTAGCCGGGCAATAATATTGTACTGAATTTCATTACGACCCGCTGGTGTATAATGTGATTTGAATATGGAAAGTCAACTAAATAATTCGTATGAAAACTTTTACCATCCGTGATGTTCTGTGGCGGTAATGGCAACATGTCTTCGCAACATGCCATGCCATGTAATTTTTTTTTCTCTTTTTTTTTTAGTGTGAATATTGTGTGCCTTAACCTGAGTCAAATAAATTTATTTTCTTCCTTTCTTTCTTTCTACAGCTGATCGGTTGCTGTGGCGCGCACGTTAGTGTATTGTGGCGCTGCACTTAGGATTCTATTCTTAACTCTCTCGTTTCTAGCTTATAACCCTTCGTTGCGTTCGGGATTCAATATCGCGCCCGCGATATTAAGACACTGCTTTATCCCCTTAGTGAATAATCTACTACCTATTATTTAGGTATTTGGGAAAAACGCACAAGATTACAGAAATAGATCAAAGTTATTGCACAGTAAAATGTCAATAAAAACAGACATATTTATAATTAGGAAGGAATAAAAATAAGAAATATTTCGTCCATCATCTCACAGAATCTCAAACATGCGCGACTTACGACAATCCGTCAATAGAGCAAGCCGCGTCCTATTTAAAAGCGATCGTCGTTCGAATACGCGATCTGTCGCGTGCATATGTCACTTTTTGTTCAGAAAACCGGAACGCGCACTCTGTCGGTGCAACACCGCGTAGTAGCACCTGCTGCAGTGCTATTCTGTAACCATCTCACCGTGAAAACTTAGGTGAAGTGAGCTCGGAGTCAGCTGTCAGTCCCTAGCAGCAGGTGGAATGACAGCTCACCTCAAGCTCACTTCACAAGACTTAAGTTTTCACGGTGAGATGGTTACAGAATAGCACTGCTGTTTGAGAATATACTCAAGCAGGTGACAGCACCAGGCGTATTGACTATATCTTTGTAAAATATTATGTAGGTAACTGTGCGTTTGCACTGGCGAAACTTTCACAACAAAACATGTTGAAATCTTTAGCAGAAACTAAAAATTTCAACATGTTATGTTATGAATGTTTCACCAGTGCAAACGCACAGTAAGATAAAACAAATAATTTCTCGCTCGCTCGATGGGATTTCCGACCGGCAAAAATGACAAAATTTCATACAAACTTTAACACTTTCGACTCCACCCACTTTTCATAGAACTCATACGCCGCGCGCCGTGCCGCCATACATATTGTAAGTGAACCCTCCGGGATTACGGCATTACGTTTGCGCGAAAGTTACCCATCGCGGACGGTCAACGGCAATAGGCTTTAAACCGTGTTATAAAACAATGTAAAACGAAGAAAAATAGTGATTTCAGTGGGTCTCGTGAAGTCTCGTCGCTATATGTAGTCAACCTTTTAAATTTTGCTGCTGTCTTCACTAAGAAAAACCTACATATAGAATTAGCCCTCCGCGAGGGGTCCCGGCATCCCATGTGCGACTAGGTGAACCCTCCAGGAGGGCTCCCGGCATTGAACGTGTTAATGTACCGTATTTTCAAAAATCCTTCCTTATGGTAGGGTTCTCAGTGGGTTTTTGAGCAAGCATATGCAGAGTGAAAAGTTGATAGCTGAGTAGGTGCGGTATGATGAGACATGACACTGAAAATATATTTGAAAAGTTTCAGCTACGAGCCTCGTGGTCAGGGATCCTCTCAGATTTCCAAAATGGACCATAGATAAAGTGATCTTTAGAGCCTTTGATTTCGTATGATCGTGTGCGGCCTAAAGCAGAATGCCAGATAAACTTAAATAGTCAAATCTGAAGAAGAAATTGTGAGCTTGCCCTAAATCTGACGACATTGAAAACTCGGATTTGGACAATTTTTTAAAGGAATATTCAGGGCGAAGAAAAGTTATTCCGTGTAATAGTGTATTGTATGAATAGTCAATTTGATGAAAACTAAAACTGCATCATTAGAAAATGGGGATCGTATCTGAAACTTTTAAAATATATTTTCAGTGTCATCTCTCATCATACCGCACCTGCCCAGCTATCAACTTTTCGCCTTGCATATGCTCGCTCAGAAATCCTCTGGGCTGTTCCATCACCTTCGATAAATAAGGCACTCACGCCGGAAGCACATCTCCGCCGCGAAAAAATCTAAAGTGACACTTAATGTGACCACACACGTAACTGCAACCATGACAAGCCTGCGTGAACAATCATTTTGTGCAAGCGTGCACAACTTCCCTATATGCTACATACTATAAAGCAAACTGAAGCCAGTCTCAGTATCAGTTTTTCGTTGAGTGATGGACAACGACGAAGCGCTTGCTTTACCTGCATTAATTGTATGCATCTAGCGTGCGTATGATTGCGCAAGCTTAAGATTGTTTAGTCTAAAAGTTGGTAACGTCACAAATAGCTGTCAAAAATGTACCTGTCTTGATTATTTTGGCAATATTACTTTATGGAAATAAGAAATGTAGCTAACTAGCGAACTAGAATATTAATAATGAATTGCAATTATAAAATTGAATTTGATGTTGTACCCGTTTTAGGTGTACAAAAGGCATTTGGAAAGTTTCCAGATATCTTTTTTTCATCTAAAACTAAATATTCGGTGTTACGATATTAATTATTGCATTTCATAATCAATATTCTAATTCGCTAGGTAGCCAAATTTCTTATTTCCATACAGTAATATTGCCAAATTAATCAAAACACCGACATATTTGACATCTATTTGCGACGTTGCCCACTTTCACAATAAACGCTCTTAACCTGCAGACACACTGCACAAGCGTGGCATGTTCAATCCGCATAATTAAAATTCTATCAGTTTTCATGCCGCTTACGTTAGCACGCTTGCACAAATTGATTGTTCATGCAGGCCTGTCATGCTTGCAGTTTATGTGTAGCCACCTACGCTCATTCCTATGGCATAGCCTTTTAGCGCTTTTACAGGAAATTCTTTAAGGCACTTACCCTAGATAGTCTGATGACGGATCCAGGTTTTGGGAACACGAACTCAGGCTCGTGGAAATTGTACGGTCTGACCACTATCTGGTACTTTTCATCTGAACTTAGCTGTGGGACGCCATGGTCGAATGCCTAGAACAAAAGGGTGATAGTGGTAGACTTGTTGCAGAACCGATGGATGGACTGTGTGAAAGATGATATGGCTAGAAAGGGGGTGACTACCGGGATGACGACAGATAGAGAAGTATGGAAGAAAGGGACATGTTGCGTCGACAACTAATAAATTGGGATTGCCAAGAGAATTTTAATGATGATGACTAAACTAAGTTGAGCTCTTCGTGAATGAGCTCGTCTGAGAAAGTATTACTTTCATTTCTACTCCTCTAAATCTCCTCTAAAAAGCGAAGTAAAAGCTCATTTCTCACCTTTATATGAATTTCATAGGTGCCCCAATATCCTTTTAAGTCCATATTAGTTTCAAGTTCTCCAGTCTGGTCTATGCCGTGTTCTTTCTCTATGGTGATGATTTTGAACAGGTTCGGTAGTTCGATGTCTCGCTCTGTGGTGAGACCAAGGACTTCGTATGCGACCAGAGAGTTTGGTGTGCCTGGCTCGTCCCGATCCGGTGCGAAGATGTCAGGTTCTAAACGTACGCCCTGAAAAGATAATGTTTTTTATATCTGATTCTTATTATATAGGTAGCATTTTTTTTTTTGATTACTCTACAAAATGGCGTGCTTTTTCTTGCAACAAAAATGCACAAACCTATTCTTGCGCCTTGAGGTATCCCATTTTTTTCACATTAAAATTCTTGGCGTATTCAAAGGGACAGGCAGTTCAGTCAATTTGAAAACAAAAAAAAAACTCTTCTTCAGCGTAAAAGAACAATATTTAGTTCATGAAACGGGATAATGCATAAAACACGCAGCGCTCGCGGGGTAGTTCATAGTAATGGAACTATGGTAATCTGATTGAATAAATAAATAGTTTTTATAATAAATATTAAACGTTATCGTTTAATATTTAATTGATATGATTTACCTCTAGTACACTTTCAGAGATGGTCCAGGGGGGGAGGTCAGTCGGCAGCTCGGGAGCGTTGTCATTCACGTCCAGCAAAATTACTAGAACTTCTCCGTCGATCTGGTTTCGGTTGCCGTCTAAAGAAATTAATAAGAAAGAAATATTACAATGTAGCATGTATTTGGCAATTCATGAAACATGAATTCAAATAAAATGAAATGTTTTGACAAGAACAGTGTGACCTTATGGCTCAAATGTTGTCTGACGCTGGTTTTCTAATAAAATTTAGGGGAAAGTGACGGATAAGCAAAGAGCAGCAAACAGGCTGAGCTCACCGGCTATATGAGGCAAGCTTGTCCATGAGCTATTGTTGATGGGCTAATAAATCTGGTGGTATTAATCAAACTACATTACTAGAGAGATGAAGGTACCGCAGGTAAAATAAAAAATTCGCGCTTAAATTGAATGCGCGATATCGCGCCGAATATCGGCTTGTCTTGTATATCCAATCCTGAGACCGCTAAGAACTGTAGAAAACTAATGAAATATATGATTTTAGCGTGTTTCTCTGTATTTAAGGAATCCTTCCCGATGCTTGTCTGAAAATTTAAAACACCGTACCTCCTTCGCCTAAGAAGTTATCAATGATGTTGAAGAAGATCCTGTGCTGCGGCTCATCGCCGTCCCGGTCCAGCACATCAGCCCCGGTGTACTCCACGCGCACCTGGCCGGTCACCAGGTCCACTGCGAAGAAGTCGAGCAGCCGCGGGTTGACGGCGTAGTTGATCTGGAAGCTCACGTTGTTGTTCGGAACTGAAAACGAGATTTATTAGATAAATAAAAGAAATAAACTTATTTAGTACAGATTAAAAGGCACACAAAATATTCTGCCAAATAAAACAGATAATTGGGTGTGTGGTAATCGTTCAACAATATTTATTATTTATTTTTATTAATAGGGAGGTTGACTGGGTGAAAAAAAACTATTTAGTCCGTCAGTCAGATAATAAAAAAATATTAGACAAGTATTTTTTGCTTTATTATCATAATAAATGTATATAATAAAAAATGATTTAGATAAAATGCATTAAAGTTGGGGACCTATTTCACAATTTTCAGTATAAAATCTACCGGACCACTATCCGTGTAACGTGAGGCCACATTTTAACTCAGTGTATTGCCGTAACGAACGTGTAGTGTATTGTGTAATGATCAAAAGATGAAGAAGAAGAAGACAGTGTGTCCAATATATGTATTTTAATAATCTATCTGATGGGATTTTTTCATAATCACTATTCTGTGGGAACGATATTTTTTCCATTTACCTGACTAAATACTCGTATATTTCAAAACTCAGGAAATACCTATGAGGTATGATTATGGCCATGCTCATGAGCTAGCGGATACAGCTTTTATACTTGACCGTATGATTCAGGGAAACCGTCTTAGGAAACATTAGCGTTTTTTTCATGGATTTTTTTTGCCATACTTAATTTTTTGGTCAAGTGCGAGTTGTATATAAGAATGACTACAGTCGCAGTAAAAATATAGGTGTCTTGACTTACGATCTCTGTCGAGGTCGCTGGCAATGAGCTGGACAACATCGTCGCCAGTGACTGAGTCCTCGTAGATGGACACCACGGATCGGAACTGGTCCGTCTCCAGGCGAGGCACCTTGTTGTTCGTGTCGATTATCTGAATCGCTATCTGTCAACACAAATACAGTTATTTAAATAATCAGCTTTGTCTTTGAGTACGTCTCCAGCATGTGAATAAAATATTTGTTTAGGAAAGGTTGGCAGCAACAAGAGCTTACTCTGATAACACCTAATCACAGAATGCTTATGAAACTACTGTTTGCCATAGATACAAAACTTAGTTAGTCTGAAAAAATATAAAGCAATAAGCTCTTCTCCACCATCGAGCTTGAACAAAGAAGATGAACTTAGTTCTCCAGCTACTGATTCAAGACTTACGTCTCCCTCAGTATTGTGGTAGGTCGGATCAGGCGGGCACTGCGTCAGGTCTTCCATGGAACATTTGTCACTGGCTACGACGGTGTAGTACAGGTGGTATCTTGGCGGCTCGTCCGCATCTATGGCCTGGTTCTGCTGCACTGTGATCTGGCCGGTATTGAAGTTAATAGCCACCAGATTTTCTGGAGTGCCTTCTTTTGGTCTAAAAAATATATAACAAAAGCGTTGATCAAATACGGTATATTAAGCAACTTCTCTGGTACATCCATATCTTCAAAGTTACTAAACTCCGATAATTTGAGCCAAAATTGTCGCTTCTGCGCTGCGCCTACGGGTGGAGGCTGCATTGCTTTACAGTCGACTAGTTTCACCGCGTGTCCATAGTGTGTAAAATAGTGTCCGTATGGATTGAGGAGCCACGTTCATATTTAAACGCGGGTACTACCAATATTTAGTAGTAAATTAGCCGAGTTTGTAGGCCCGATCCTGGAATTTGTAGTAAAAACCCTTAAAAGGATACAGGACGTTTTATTGAGAAGCCACCTTAGAACTCAAAAACTAGCTGATAGTATTTTTGAAAATTTGGTAGGTTGTAGAATAGAATAGAATATACTTTATTTGCTTTGAATGCAGGTACATACAAATAGGATCGTAAATAACATAATAAAGAACCGTGTACATTCTGCCTTGTTGGCATGCAAACACAATAATTATTATACAAGTTATCAAAATAGGTTAGTAAGATGTATCATTTAGGAAATCCTGAACAGAATAATAGCATTTATCTACAAGTAATTCAGTAAAACATTTTTTAAATTTCATCAAGGGCAAGGTTTTCATATGATCGGGAATTTTATTAAAGACAACAGGAGCCATACAAATTACATTTTTTTTTAATAAACTCGTTTTAAAAGTGCCTGTGTGAAGTAAATTCTGATATTGTGATCTTAATGATGTACTCCGTTTTCTGGTTTCTGTTAATGTGGCAAATAAATTACGGTTTGTTTTAACAAATATTGCTAATTAGAGGATATAGAGGCATGGGAAAGTTATTAGTTTCTGAGACTTAAATATAGGCACACAACTGTCAGTAACTTTGAGGCCAAATATAGCTCTCAAACAGCGCTTTTGAGCTTTAAAATTGCTTTCTCGTTCACTACAATAACCCCAAAATATAACACCAAATCTTAAAATAGAAATTATAAGACCATGGTAGGCCACTAGTATTGTTGACCGATTTACTTTTTTGGATAGGTTGTATTTGTATAACATAAACGCGGCTGTGCTCAGACGTTTACAGATATCTTATGCTTGCGGCTTCCATGTTAACTGGCTATCAATTAAGATTCCTAGAAATTTTGTGCTATTCACTTTATCGATAGTTTGGCCATTGTAGTTGATATCCATGTCACCTGTAGATATACGTTGGTGAAAATGCACAGTTTTAGTTTTTTGTAGATTAATAACTAGGTTATTATTGTCAAGCCATTTTATTAAACTGCTGATCGAGTTATTGATGTCATTTACGTATGAGTCTTTATTGGTACATGAAACAATTGAAGTACTGTCGTCTGCAAATAAAATCATTGGATTAGATATATGGCGTGGCAGGTCATTAATATATAGTAGGAATAGTAAAGGTCAGAGGACACTTCCCTGCGGAACTCCATATTTTATTTCTTTAAATGACGATAAAGTTTTTTGTTCCTTCCTAGATTTTAAACATAAGCGTGTTATCTCTGTACATTGTCCTCGGCCTTTGAGATAAGTTTTTATTAAGTTAAGAGCATTGCCACGAATACCGTACGCATCAAGTTTGGTTAAGAGAATATCGTGCTCCACGCAGTCAAAGGCTTTCGACATATCGGCATATATTGCACATACCGGTATTTTGGAATCTACTTTAGGCATTATTTCATGGAGAAAATCAAAGATGGCCATGTTAATATTTTTATTTTTCCTGAAGCCCATTTGTTCGTCACATAGTATGAGGTATTTAGTTAGGAAGTTGTCAAGAGATTCATAGATAACTTTCTCTATGATCTTGGAGAATATAGAGATAAGAGCAATTGGCCTATAATTTACCATTTCTTCTTTATCATTTTTTTATATACTGGTATGACTATTACGCTCTTGAGACTTTCTGGAAATACGCCAGACTGTATCCTTACATTAATAATATGAGCAAGGGGTTCAGCTAAACAATGTGCAACAAATTTGATAACTGTTGTTGAAATGCCATCGAGGCCAGAGCTCTTTTTATTTTTCAGGTTTCTAATTATACGCATTACATCTTGAGGTATAACAGGGGCCATAAATATTGTATGCGGGTTTATATTTATGTTAATGGTATCGCTTAACGTATGTTTAGGTATGCCAGAGGTTTGTTCAATGAAGATTCAGCTATTAAATTAGGGTTTGATATTATTTCATCTCCTTTTTTTATTTGAGAAATGGGTTCTCTTACAATTTTGTTGTTATTAATAATTTGCCAGGCCGTTTTGGATTTGTTTTTTGAGTTATTTATTAAGTGGTTATTCTGCGCTTTTTGTGTAAGTTTAATAATTTTCTTAAACCTCCTCGAGTAAATCTTAAATTTATTTTTGTTTTCAGACGTTGGTTTTAGTCTCTGCTGCCATAATAGTTGCCGTTGTTTTTTGCTACATATTCGTATCCCGCGAGAGACCCATTTTATTTTTTTACATTTTACAGTACCTAACTAATTTGCTCGGGAAACAGAGATCGTGTAACAGTAGGAAAATGTCAAGAAAGTTATCACAGGCTTTGTTAGCATCCTCTGTATTATATACATTAGAAAATGATAGACTTTCGAGGTGCGATCGAAATTTAATAAGGTTTTCTTGAGTTATGTCTCGTATTAATGTTCTCCATGTTTTTATTTGATTCGTTTTATTAACTTTTATCTTAATTATTTGAGCAGTGTGGTCAGATAATCCAAAGTCAGTGACTTCATGTTGGCACTTCTGCTTAAGATTAGAAGTATTTATGTGTGTCTGTACAAAAAATGGGTTTGGTAGTGCTGAATTTGAGGTAGCTACAATGCGTTGATTTTTTGCGCGTTGTTTCTCGGAAAGTAATCAACCAAAATAATTACAACAGATTCGTAGTATAATTTTGTAGATAAATGTGTTCTAATTTGTAGTATAAACATGAAATGGAAAAACTATGTAATTTCGCTTATAAATACAACACATTTTATGTAGCTCCTCAATCCTGACGGTCTATATAAAATATATGTACGTAGCTACTAAAGTAGTTGATCAAATCGGATAACAATAGCACCAATATTTAGTAGAAATTTCTACTAAATATTGGCGTAACCCAACATGCTGCACATTCAGTATTTCAAAAGATATTATTAAAATAATCGTTCCTTAACAATTTAATGTGGTACGAGAGCCCACGACCAAAACCATATCACATCGTTTTACGCCCAAAACCATATGAAATCGTTAGTATAGACGATTCTCAACCCGACTAGGTAGGAAGTACCGGTCAGAAACTTTGTTTTTTTCTTATTATTAGTGTAACTGTCCTGAGGAGCTCGTGGCTAAGTAGTAACTGCCGCACTGGTTGATTCGTTAGGTTAAGCCGCGCTTGCCAGGTTTGGCCTGTGGATGGGTGACCATCTTTACATACCGAGACTCCTCCGTGCCTCGGAAAGCACGTTAAGCCGTTGGTCCCGGCTGTCATTCGTGGATCTTTGGCAGTCGTTACGGGTCGTCAGAAGCCCGAAAGTCTGACAACCAGTGTTACTAAGGGGTATCGTATTACCCAGTTACTGGGTTGTGGAGGTTAGATAGGCAGTCGCTTCATGTAAAATACTGGTATTCAGCTGCATCCGGTTAGACTGGAAGCCGACCCCAATATAGTTGGGAAAAGGCTAGGCAGATTGATAGTGTAACTGTCATGCATGAACAGTTCACCTCCAAGTGACTTTAAGGTTTTATTTATTACTGGGAATCTATGAACAGCGCTGTGGGCTACATTATTACTTATTCTATAAGTTATTTCTGTTTTTCTGTTTGTAATATTGCATAATGTAGCTGTTTGTTGTTCCTATTAAAAAAAATAAAAAAAATAAAAATTTTGGACCAAGCTCAACCTCTGGTACGGTGTATCTCACCGGATACCATAAAAAAACAGGGTACTCACGTTATAGTGTACCGCACTTGGTTGTACAGTGGGCCGTCGATGTCGGTGGCGTACAGAGAGCCTATGACAACTCCGCTGGCAGACATCTCTCGAACGCGGAACTCCTGCGCCAGCTGCCCCTCCCCCCACACCGGCGCGTTATCGTTCATGTCTATGATCGTGATCGTGAACGTTGCTGGAACAGAGAACATTTAATGATAAAAGACTCGATTGGAATTCTACTCTTTTGGGCGATACATGCCTGGTATTAATATCAGTGAAAATTCCACATTTTAATGGCTTAAATACCACGATTAATACCCCCCTTGGATCTTGCTTCTAATACACCTAGTACACAATAGGCTCTAATTAATGTAGGCCCGGGGCGGTGTAGAACAGCCCTACTCCTGACCACTATCTAACTTTGCAGACACGACCTTCCCATGATTACATTAATTATTTCTTTCGGCTTTTGGGTAGTAATAATACCTAAGTGAGAAGTGAGAATTTGTGTGTCTGATGTTGTTTTTTTTTCTCTTTATTGGAATCGAGTCCTTCCAGAAAAAAATAAAATTTAGTACCTACTTCTTTACTGTTTACTGGCACTTACATTCATCATAGTCGTCACCGATGACGGTGTTGATGTCCCGGACCCTGACGGTGAGGTACAGCACCTCGAACTCCTCATAGTCGATGGTAACTCCCTCCCTGATCTCACGCACCTCCACGCGCCCGTACGCGACGCCGCGGTTGTTGTCATCTCGATAGCGCGTCTTAATTTCTACGCAGCTGGGAAAATCATTGTAAATTAGTAGATGATAAGATACTACAAGGAGCAGTAATAGTATTGGGAAACAAATGCGCAAATAAAAAAGACGCGCAAAATAAACACAAAAACCATGGCTATGATGGTACTTATTTCAAATTAATTGACCTTTTGCTTCCCTAAATGAAGTACCGATTTTCGTCAATTTATGTCAAGTAGAGAAGTTCTAAAAACTAAGGCATTAACGTGGTAAATTAATTTAAAAAAAATAGGTCAAAAAGACATGGCTATAAGTTAAGGTTTTGAAGTTTTAACTTATAGTGATACTCTGGTTGTGTGATCTAGACTCGACATTCATCATTATCATAATTTCAGCTGAAAGACGCCCACTGCTGGAAATAGGCCTCCCCCAAGCACCGCCACTTCGAGCGATTCTGTGCTTCCCGCATCTAGCGGTTTTCTGCGACCTTCACAAGGTCAGCGGTCCATCTTGTGGGAGGCCTTCCAACTTCCATGGCGACCAGTGTCAGCGGAGACCAGCCTTCGGTGCGGGACATATTGTAGTGTACTAGTGTGTACGACACATGTGCACTATACAAGGTGTAAAAAGACGCATCACAAAGCCGATATGAACGCATTCTGTACATCAAACTAAGTAACGACGTGCAAAAAAAACTAACTGGGAAACGACTTTTATTTTTGGCGTGAATATTCGCTGTTTACGGTAACTAGTGCGCACACAAAATGACAAAACATTGTGTTTATTGTGCGTGATAAAGTACAGGGATCGTGGGAGTACTTAATAAAGCTTAGTTATATTATAATTTATAACATTTAAGCAAGTTTTCGTAAAAAAAATTTGGAACTTTGAACTTCAAAATACACATAGAACATATTGATGATTAAATTAAGTGATTCTCGGCTTCGTTTACAGTATTTTAACACCCGTTGTAGGTAAAAGTATGATATTATACCTGTGGAACTCAATGGCGGGTGCCTCCCGCCCCTGCTTGGTGGCGTACGAGGTCTCCCAGTCGATCTCGAAGCGCAGCTCGGCCGTGGTGTCCGGGTCCGTGGCGGTCACCTCCTCGGTGATCACGTGACCGTCGGGCTCGTTCTCTTCTACGTGCGGACTGCCGCGGGGCTGGAGGTACAAATTAATTCAGAAGGACCTGTCACTATTACTAATGCAGCGCATTCGCGATCAATTTGTAAGTGAGTGTGTGTAATAAAGTATGAATTAGAGTGATTGCCGCGAGCTTGATAAAACTCTCGGTAATAATTCTAATTTATACCTTCCCTTACCGAGTTAAAAGTTATATTTCAATGACGTTGTAATGGTTTTACGTCGATCGTGAATGTCCTTAATCACTAAGGCCTATAACTTCATTGACGTAACCTCATCGTGATAATCGGGCTCTTAGGTATATATCTACCCAAACTTCACTTTTATTCCCACCAACGAATTATATACCATTCATACAATAAATTCGTCGTTTCGATCACTTATCTGTTAGATAGATAAATACATTTCCACTACTTGATCACATTGTGCACAGTATCATTTTTTATTGATATTCCATTTGTTTTGAATAAAATAAAGACACTAAATCAAAATAACCACTGCTTTATTTTCATTAAGTTTGCTATAGTTGTTTTTATACAATTGTTCAATCCCGGGAACCCGGGATTACCTACTTATTTATTCGGAAAGGAATGTCCATATTACTCTTTCGTGGGAAGAAATTTAGGTACATAAGCGAAAACCATAAAATTTAAAAAATATCTCAAGATCGTATTATGTGACGTTATGTTGTTTCTGTCTGCCCCCATGGGAAAAAAGTGTGAGTTAATGTCATGTATGTAAGGCCTAGCACGCACTACGATTTTATTTTTTGGGACACGATTTTATAATCGCGGATCTGCCGCGCGGTGTGCGATTTTTTTATTGCAGTGCGCGCGGGGCCATAAAACTTGATATGCTGCAATTCAATTTTGCGACAGTCGCGTCGCGAGCAGTATGTGATAAATGACAATTTTAAAATCGCGGCGACATTTTTCTCCTGCGCTGCCATATAACCAATACGTTGCATTACTGCGACAAAATAATCACGCGTTAAAAAGTAATAGTGCGCGCTCGCCCTAACCGGGCGCTCCCTCACATCATAGTTCAGATTCGAGCATTACATCAGTGAGTAAGGAGAACCGAGCATTACAGTGCGCAACCTGTAGTGATACAATTTGTAACATTACATTCAGCGGGACCATTCGCCTGTAATGCAACAGTAGTGAGGGGAGCAGCCGTGATACAATTTGTAATATGAATGTGAATCTTATCGAATCTTGGATTGTTACATGACAGGCGACCGGAGCATTGAGGGATGCAAAAATAGTTGAATTAGAAAGTGACAGTGCGCGTGTTTTCTAAAGTCCCATAGAACTCCTTTCCTTACTTACCAATCTAAGGGTAGGGGGTGTATTGTTGATGTCTTCCAACTGTATCACCAGCTGAGAAGTAGCGGTGTTGTAAGGGCCATCGCCAAGCGTGTCATCGGCTCGTACCTAAGAGTAATAAGGGTAGGTATATTATGTATATTTGCATCAGAAACCTTAGGCATACCAGCACCATCATTCCATTAAATCATGTAAAAACTTAAAGAAGGTTTTGAAGAAGAACTTAAAGTGGTAGATAATGCATAAACAACAAACTAAGAGAAAGCACATATTTAGTTGGTGCGGTATTACAAAAAAAATAAAAAATAATATCTACCTGAACAAATAGCTCATTCTGCCTGTGGTAATTGAAAGCATCGTCAACTGTGACGAAAATCTCGCCGGTGTCTTTATCAATACTCAGAAAATCAACAGCGTTGCCCATTAGCGAATGCCTAAAGAGCAAATAAAGTTTTACATTAATAAGAGCCTAGTGAGACTTCCTTATAATCTTGAGCGAGAGGTATTAAAAATAACAGACTAGATTAGTTAGGCTGATGAAATTGTGATCGTAGTATAAGGCAATCAGAACCAGTAGACAGTAAGATGATGACACTGATACCAGTATACAACCTTTTCAATGCATGGATATTTTAAATGTGACTAATTGGCCATGTGTTGAATATATTGGATAACAACTTCAATAAAAAAAAGATGATGTGGTTCAGTGGTACTATTCTAAGTTTTTTTTTATTTTTTTCTGTTTTTTTTTGTTTTTCTGTGAATATTGTGTGCCTTGACCTGAGTCAAATTTTCTTTCTTTCACAAGCAAAGGAAAGAAACACTCCAGCAGATGAAGATGTAGCGTCCAAACTATATTAACTTACTCGACTTTATCGCCTATGTCCCGGTCTTCAGCCAGGAATGTCGCAACGTGGAAGCCGGCACCCTGTGTCTCGGCGAACGAGACCGTCTGTACGGCATTCTTGAAAATCGGCAGCTCGTCGTTCCAGTTGATCAGGCTAATGTTTATCGTTGCGACTCCAAACAATCTATTGTCTTCCATATCTATTGCTACCGCCTGCAGAATTTATGCAAAATTATGATTAGGTTATTAAACTGTCCTCATTGTAGGCAATGGTTATTCTTCTTCATCGGCCTACCCATGCACCATATTATTACTTGAGGTCGGCGCAAAGTGTTATAATCGTAATTCTTCATTACTTATATCAAAGAGTAACGAAGGCAGTTACAAGAATTAAAAAAACAATTACTTATTATATTGCACAAGCATGATAAAATAATCCACATACCCTTAGTTGAATTTTCTGAAACGCAGTTACTTCATAATCCAACATGTGATGGTTTAGAGTGCCCATGATGAAGTACTGGCTCTGGTATCCAACTTCTGGGGCAATGTAGAATGCCTCATGAGCTCCCTCTGGATATACACTCTCTAAGTGCACTGTGTATTGTGCGTTTGGACCCTAGTAAGCCGTTACATCAAATAAAGTAAACAACACAACTTGAATTTTTATACACACATCAACACGGTCTAGGGATATTTAAAAAAAAGCGAATTACTATCAATGTGTTAATTATTTATATGACATGTATATATTTAAAAGATACGTTATTTAATATTCTACCATTTTTTAATAATGGTTAAGGTACTTAGATTAAAATTTCAGGATTTTATGGAAAAAAAATGAAGCATAGACGGAAACCGTATATGAATTAACTTTTAATTTGTGAGTAAAAACTGAAAAAAATAGAAAAATCATTTAATTTGTGTTTATAAACTTGAATTTAGTAGTCTGAGAAAGCGCCCATGATGTTCATAACACATCGGCAACGATTCGGCATGCTCAGAACAAGGTTGTCAATGTCTTGCTGCGGAATATTGTCCCATGTCCTTCTGAGGTACGCAAAAAGTTGATCTTCTGTAGCCAGATTTTCAGGAACTTCCTTCAGAGCTCTTCTTTGCAGCATATCCCACGCATGCTCAATGGGATTTAGATCTGGCGATTGAGCAGGCCAGTCTAAGGCCCTAACACTATGTGTATGTAACCAAGCTGCTACCGTTCTCGCCGTGTGTGCCCGGGCATTGTCGTGCATGAGCAGGAAATCTTGCCCCATTTGTGTTCTGTGGGGCAAGATTACGGGCCCCAGCACCTGTTGGACGTATCGTTCTGCCGTCATATTGCCCCGCACCCAAACGAGATCCGTCCGTCCTCCAAGACGAATTCCTGCCCAAACCATAATTGTTCCTCCTTGGTATGGGTGAACTTCCTGAGGGTTCTGGAGACGGCTCCATCGTCCAGGAACTCGCCAAACACGCGTCCTTCGTGAATCTGGATGGAAGCCGAACCTGGATTCATCCGTGAACAGCACATTGGACCATTGCTCACGGCCCCAGTCCACGTGGTTCCGAACCCATTCTAATCGTCGTCCACGATTGCCTCTCCGTAAAGGTGGGACCCGGAGTGGTCTACGAGAGCGTAGATTGCTTTCATGCAGTCGCCTTCTTACAGTTTGGTCACTCACAAGCACTTGGTGTTCCACTCGCAGCCTTTGGACCAATTGAGTCGCCGTTGCATTTGGTTGAGCTCGCGCAGTAATTTGCAAAAATCGGTCTTGTCTGGGGGTAGTGATGCGACTTGGCCCCCGGTGCCTCTCCGCTACTTCACCTGTGGCACGATAGCGTGTCCACAATCTTGAAATTACATTTTGATGGGTCCCTATGGCCTCCGCAACATTACGCTGAACAGATCCAGCTTCCAGCATTCCCACAGCTCGTAACATCTCCGCCCTCGTCAAATGTCGGCGTTGCATGGCTACAATACCTCAATTTTAACTTTATCTTTCGTTTAAAAATGAAAAAAAACTGTAACTAAACGTAATTCGTATTGTTTTCTAAATTTCGCACAAATGAAAATTCCCTCTCCTATACATCAAGACATTTTTATGCCACCGAAACAAAAGAATTTTCAAAAATTTGAATTTGGAATTAGTCTGAGATAAATTACAAACAAATCGGTGTATAAAAGATTCCAATGCGGCCAGTACTTTTCGAGTTATTTAATTGAGTATGAAATATCCCTAGACCGTGTTGATGTGTGTATTATGTAAATATGAACATTTTGTTGAAAATGACCGTAAATAAGGTACACTGTTCTTTTACCATTGTTGATAAGTGAATAATTTTATTCAATAGTCTGTTACTTCTCTTCTGTTATTTTTGAATATATAGATTTATTAGTAAAGTAATAATTTAGAAACTTACTAGATCCCGATCGTGAAAACCGAAGTTTTCTAGATTTAGGGTCATCGCAGTCTCCTCCATAATGCTAGTAGTATAAATGCCATCTTCATTTAGAGGCAGTGGTGCTTGGTCATTGACATCGTTGATTATAATGACGATATCGGCTGGTGTCTCGAACGATGAGCTGCCTTCGACATCGTTGTCACCAT
Source organism: Xanthia togata (assembly GCA_963853775.1). NCBI lineage: Eukaryota > Metazoa > Arthropoda > Insecta > Lepidoptera > Noctuidae > Xanthia > Xanthia togata. Next base: position 4,184,070 of record OY970801.1, read on the forward strand.
ACTTGTATGCTATTATAGACAGGTAGAACACTTCTCTTTTGAGTTCATCTCTGTCTATTGGCCCGACATGAAGCCAAGCGCCTTCGTGACCCCCTTCTATATTTTCAATTTCGAATAAACCCTCGTCTGAAATGCGAACGACACTATTTTATTTAAGTAACTTCCACAAAATCAATAATTATTATAAGTTTTACCGCAAGCGTGTTTAGTTATAACAAGCCATATCATATACATATTTTGTGACCAGCGAACTTTGTTGTCCCAATGAAAATAATTTTCTTGTCCTTATTCTTATTTCTTACCTTGATCTTCAATTTGTAGTCGATAGTGTATAGGTTTATTGATCCCCGTGTCGCCATCTATAGCCCGCACTCTGAATGATTTTCTGAGCTTCTCATCGAACTGTTGCACAGCAAAGATCTCCATCCAGCGCGGTGACCTGTGTTCCACGTTCTCTACTTCAACCATCATGGTTACTTCGTGCCTATTTGGAAGGGAGTCCTGAGGATTTTTAAGTGTTTTATATTCCAATCATATTTAGATGGATAAAGACTTTTATTTTGTACACAATAAATCAAGATATAATTCAATAGATACAAAATCAAATAAGTAAATCAACAACCAAAGCAAACTTTTCAGAAATACTCACCAAAGCCGTAACTCTGAATATATGAAGCGGGTTCTCCTCATAATTGAGAGGTTGTTTGACGACCATCACCATTTTCACTTTCATCCATTCGTTTGGGATATTCTCTCTGATCAATTCGAAGACTTGTTCGTCTCCTCGGTCGCTGTCAATGGTAAAATACATGACACTTGTACTGATCTCTCCATCAGCGTCGGAGACTTCGTAGTTGCAAGTTGTGACGCCAGTCTCGCCAAGTTCCTAGGAGAATACATTTCGGTTAACTTTTACCGCTGCATCATTCGGTTGAGAACTCATATTTGGTTGTTTCATAAGGTCTTCAAGTTGAACTATATAATTATGAAACAATTTCAATAGGTAAATTGTATAATTATAACCTTTTATTAATTTCATTTTCAATACTTATTACTTACATTTTTAAATATTTTTATAAAAACCCAAAAAAAGCATTTAAAATGCAATCTAAGCTGCCGGTGGTCAGGGCTCTAGAGAGAGGAACCTCCTCACTATGCGTGCCGTCTCTAGAGTATCTACTGCTTTCTGAATCAAGCCCTTGACCTAACCGCGCAATGAGAGCCTCCTAAGGTGTTGGTCGAGGCTCTCCGCAAGATCGCCTCGAGCAGGGCCAGTTTCCCATCCAGTGGGAAGACAGGTTCCTTGGTCTTGCTCAGAAAAGCGGAACGCCCTGCGGACTCTCCGTTTGCGTACCGGCCCATAGTGCTGCTTGACAAGGTGGGTAAGTTGTTCGAGCGGATAATCGCGGCCCGCCTCGTTAGCTACTTGTGCAGAGATAGGCCGGACCTGGACGACAGTCAGTTCGGTTCGGTGTTGGACGCTCCACCATAGACGCAATTATGCGGGTGGGAGTCCTGGCGGAGGAAGTGGTGTCTCGGGGCGGGGTGATGCTGGCGGTGTCCTTGGACATATCCAACGCCTTCAACACCCTGCTCTGGAGTTGTATTAGGGAGGCGCTGCGTTATCATCGGGTGCCTTCTTACCTCCGCCACGTGGTCTAAATAGACCCCTATTTAGCAAAAAGGTGTGTCACCTACAGGGGACCCGACGGCAGAGGCCAGCGCGAGATGTTGTGCGATGTTCCACAGGGTTCGGTTCTAGGACCACTCTTGTGGGACATCAAGTACGACTGGGTATTAAGGGCCGACCTCCAGCCAGGGGTGAACCTGACGTGTTACGCGGACACACTAGTCAAAGCTCAGAGGAGCTCGCATAGGGAAGCAGCGTTGCTGGCTACGGCTGCGGTCTCGCAGGTGGTGAGCTTCATTCGGTGCCTGGGCCTAGAGGTGGCCCTCAACCAGTCGGAAGCCATAATTTTCCATGGCCCCTGACGGGCGCCTCCTCCACCGTGGACACTGGGCGTGTTAAGGGTGCAGCGGCAGATCACGCTGCGCTGGTCTGAGCTCCGTCAGGTCCTGGTGGCGGAATGGCGGGACAGGATTCTCGTCACCATTGAGGCGGGCCGGCCGGTGCTTGAGAACTGGCTTGGGAGGACCTCCTCCCAAGCCCTCACCTGCCTCACCCTAAACCTCTCCTCACCTGCGTAGCCCTAAATGACAGGTAGTCATACCTATGACTACCTGTCATTTAGGGCTACGCAGGTGATATCGGGGCACGGCTGCTTCGGGAAGTACCTGCGTCACATAGGCAGGGAGCCAGACACTCGGTGTTATCACTGCGTCCACTGTTGGGAGGACACGACGTGGCATACGCTTGCAGAGTGTGCAGCTTGGGAGGAGCCACGCCGTGCCCTCGTTTTGGAAGTGGGGAGCGACCTGTTGCTGCAAGCTGTGGTTCATTCCATGATTGGTGGCGCAGCGACGTGGGCCGCGGTGAACCCCTTCTGCGAAAATGTCATGTCGCAGAAGGAGGCAGCGGAAAGGGAGAGGGAGATTTCTAGTGCTCTCCCAACCCGCAACCGGCTCACCGGGCGTCGGTGGAGGGCAGATAATGCCCTCTTCCGAGCCCCCTAAATGGGTCCAGGGACGGTGGACTCGGGGACGTCCGCCACCACCTGTCGTATAAGATCCTAGGTGGTGGCGCGTAATGTTCCACGCGCCCCCCTCTTAGACGTCGCGGCGGGACTCAACACACCTCACTCCCCCCGCTTGACCAGTCGGAGCCCACCCAGTCGGGGGCTGCGTTGAGCCCCGTAGTCTCTGATGCAAGTGTGCGATAACACGGGGTGGTTTTAGTCAGTAGGAGTCTGACAGACCGTCCACCCCAGGATGGAGGATATCCTCATCTAAGGTGTATGGAATCTGAGAGATGAGTTCCCACAGATTTAATAACTCCCCCTCGCTATACATGCATGACAGCACATTTACCCACACCAAATTCCACCCTGATAGCGCTGCTGAACGTTTTTGTTATCTTCAGTAGCTCCATCAGTTGCAAATTGTTGGAGGCAAAGAGTTTCAAGTCATCCATATAAAGGAGGTGATATATCAAATGACAACCTCTTTTCAACAGATAGCCCTCCAGCAGTGTGCTTAGAGAATTAAGGGCTAAGCAAAACCAAAGCGGACTCAAACTATCGCCCTGAAATGAAATATTCCCCGTTCAATCCTGATTGGTTTATCGATACCCCAGATCTGTCGACATCCTGGATAGATCGACTGTGAGGAATTCGGCAGTCTTGGTATTTTTGCATGATTTATATATTTTTATATCATATGCATACATAAAGAAACGAGCATTAGCGAAACATGATTCTAAAAAAAAGGTCCTATAATCCAGAATTTACAGTAACGGCTTTGTATTCGTAGGCATTAATAATGACTCTTTGAGTCCTGTTAAAAATAAATGAGACAAACCAACGCAGCAAGTTCACCACGAATTCCGTTAAAGGCCACCTTTTTCCAAAAGAAGCATGTGACCCAACCTCGTCAAAAGCCTTCTGAAAATCATTGTACACGGCGTCAACTTAGACACGGTGAACCATGTTTTCAAATAGGAAGTTGGTAAATATCATAAAGTTAGTAAATGTAGAACGCCGTTTAACAAAACAATGTTGTTCGGGCATAATTAGTCAATGAAATTGAGGATATAAAGCACCGTGCACAAGCTTCTCAAAAAGTTTCGACAAGGTGGAGAGGATTGAAATGGGGCGATAATTTTCGACGTTTTTTTGTCTCCATTTTTAATAATAGGCTTAATAAACGCTCGTTTCCATGCAGCCGAAAACACCCTCACCGAAACATTTACAAACAATTCAATACAGAACACCATGAATGCTATCGGCAGTTTTGATTAAAAAGGCAGGTGGCAATTCGTCTGGGCCAGCCTCTTTAGAAGGATCAAGTGATTTGAGTGTCCTAAGTATAACATCTTTAGAGAAATAGATCTTTAAAGAATAGATAGATAGCGACTCTGACTCTGTTGACACGACCAGGCGTTCTGTTATTATTCTGAGGTTCTGGTTCACCGAACAAAAAGTTCAAACGATCGTGTATTCTCGTGACGATTGCTCGTAATAGTAGGCGGGGTTACTCTACAATCAGCCTGTGATATAGCACTATAAGGTTATTTTGACGCGTGGTCATAATGGGAACTTACGCCGCCATCTTGTTTTTGAATACATTTCAAGTGACATATTACACAACAATTGTCGTTAATGTTGACCAGCAGCACCGCCCTGCCAACGTCATTCGAGCGCCAAAAGATACTAGTAGCCTAGCAGCGTATCTTGGTGTAAAGTTCAACCACTCACAGCTATTTCACAAGGAGCAAACATCTGGATGATGGGCGCGTTGTCATCGATGTTGACGATCTGAAGCGACACCATGGCTACCATTGACTCGTCGTCTACCCTCACGTTGAAAATGTAATGCTGCATTCCAGGAGTCTCGAAGTCCTGCCTTAAAAATGCACCATATTCACATGTTTTAAGCGACTTCAGTTTATTTAGATTTCTTGGATTAGTATAAGCGTAATCAATTTATAATGTTACCACTGCTGGAACAAAGGCCTCCACTCTGTGAGAGGGAGTGGGCCATAATCCACCATGCAAACCCAGTGCTGGTTGGTGGATGTCACATGTCTTCGATTTTTAGGTTCTAGAACATGCCTGTTTCCTAATGATGTTTTCCTTCACCGTTTTGAGGTCAGTGGTGATGAAATTAAATACACAAAGTAAAGTGCCTGCTTGGGTTCGAACTCATGACCTCATGACTCGTGAGTCAGGCCGATACCACTGAGCCACCACTGCTCCTTGTTGGATTACTGTGCGATTGCACTGGCAAAACATTTACAACAAAACATGTTGAAATCTTTACTTTGTTCCAATGTTCCATACAATATTTGACAGGAACTAGAGGTTTCAACATGTTTTGTTGTGAATGGTTCGCCAGTGCAAACGCAGTTATTCTTAAGCAAATACTTGTTAAGACTTACTTACTATTATTTTCTTAGTGTAGTAACATTATAACTTGATGACATACTGATTAATAATTGTAAAACATTGAAACTATGGCATACTAACATGTGAAGGAAAAGTGATGAGGATGAGAATGAGTTATACCTACCCTAATAGTGTAACACACGATCAATCACAATCCGTTTCATTTTGACAGTTCAACAACATCCATTGCGTTATTTACGTTGCTGAGCAGACAAATTTTTCGAACATATGAAGCAATGGATTAGCAATACCCTTCAAAATGATTCAGATTGCGATTGATCGTGTGTGACGCAAACAAGGGTTACTTTTATCTTACCTATTTGTAATGACAAGATGCCAATCTTCACCAATCTTGCGTATGACTGGAGCGAGCATGCTGAATGAACCCGACATGAAGGGAGACTGCACGAAAGGAGTCGCACTGCCTGTAACAAACAAGATTGACACAAGGTCCGCAAGGTTTTCAAACTACTTGTAAAGAGTACTTAGAATGAACTCTCAGGTTGAGATAACACTAATGAGAAGTATATAAAGTTAAAGATGACCTTCACCGGATCATCGGTCCACCTTGTCAGGGCTACTTCTTTTCTGATTGGCTAATGTGGCAAGAATTTGCAAATTCAAATTCATTTATCGGTGTGATTTTTGGTACATTCTACATGAGATCATAATAATAAATAATTAGTTCCTCGAAAATCTACCTTAAAGGTGAACACTCTTTCACATAATTAGTTATTAATATTAAAAAGAATAATCAAATATTAAAATAAAATAATTACAACGAAACACAACATAACTTAAGAAATAAAAACTAGCAAAACATTAACAATTGAGTATACATATAAATAATGAATGGAAATAAAGATAATTATGCAATGGCAAAATTAAATAAATATCAATAAGTTATAATTTATCATTAAGGAATTCGTCAATAGTATCTATAATTAATTTTAAAAAAAACAATAATATTTAAGTCCTTAATTCCATTTGGCAATTTATTAGGTAAATATTATTGGGGGTTCTCTATTGTGTCACCTAATGTTTATTATCCATTCTTTAAAGTGCCATATTTTTTTTTGTCCTAATCATCAATTTTGCGAATGATAACTTACCCGAACTTAATATCACATGCCATAAAATTGAAATCCCTAAATATAATATGTCCTAAATCCGAATCAATAATATACAAAAGACATAAAACCGTTTTCAATATAAGTTATAAGTCCTAAATTCAAATGATAAAACACAAGATTTTGCATTATATTTTTTTTAATATACATAAATAAATATATTATACTTGTACTCAATAAAGCAGTTGATTGTGAACATGTGTTTTTTGTAAGCAAGCAAGCATGCAGCAAGCAAGCAAGCATGCAGCATGCAAGCAAGCACGCAGCATGCAAGCAAGCACGCAGCATGCTGCATGCTTTCTTGCATGCTGCATGCAAGCAAGCATGCAACATGCAGCAGGATGATGAAGAGAATGATTTCTGTCACGGCTGCGGTGCTGCGGGGCTCCGGCGCGCGGCGGTCCCACGCGAGTTTATCGTCGCAGATGGGTTTAACGCTCAAGTGTTACAACCACCAGCTCCTCAACTCGCGGGCCGCCTCGCCCCTCCACGCCTACGTGATTTTAAATTACACACACTTACAGGGGTAGAGCAGACCACCCGGCCACCGTAGGCGCGGGCTTGCGGACGGTTAGCAATGGGTAGCTCGCCGTCCGGCAAGGACCAAGCCCGGGTCGACGGCGCGTTGTGTTCCACGCGCGCCTCAAAGAGTGTCAGCGAGTGAAGGGGTCCGATCCGATGAGACCATTGCCTGCCGGGGTTGTGGGAAGGTCCGAAAGGGTTACCGTGGCCCCCTGGCATTGCACAGGCAAGAGAAGGAACACGGGTGGGTTTTAGTCAGTAAGAGTCTGACACGCCCTCCCGCTCTGGGTGGAGCGGGAGGAGTCATTTGATGATTACCCACACAAAAAAAAAAAAAAAAAAAGGGTTGGAGCAGACAAGACTGCGTAGAGTCGGATTTACAGAGATTCGTTTCTGTTACTAAAACCTGATTGCAAATGTTTTAGGACTAAAAAATTTACTATAAATGAACATTCGGAATAATACACATTATTTAACACAATACTTGGACATATGACTTTAGGTCATGTAAGATTAGGAGATTCAATTATTATAGTACTCGATATATTATGACAGAATACTTTTAGAACTAAAGATAATTATGTTAAACAAAATTTCGGGATTTTGAACATTATGGTTACTGAAGTTTAAAGCAAATGTGTTATGGATAATGATTTTCGGACAAACAATTTTAGGAGAAGAAAGGGAGTACCATTTTTGGGGCCACGCAAAGTATACTTTTGTGCAATAAGGCGGTCTTTGATTGTCGAACGCATAATTCATGTCTATAAACTTGTCTGATCATTTTATAGCGATTTTCAGATGCTTTTCTGAATAGAGGCATGTTCATTTTAACAAATAAAGCAGTCTCAAATATGTACACTCACGAGCACCAATATGTCTACACTTAGTAACTTTTGAAAGTGATTATCTCCTCCTGTGTTGATTGTAATTTTGTGTTATTACGAACATAGTATATTGGAACCCATACTATTATGGAATAGGTCATATTTCAAAGTTGCAATCGTAATTCCCCGAGTAAATCGCTTTTGCATTTTGCCAAGTGTTTACATATTATTGCTCGTGACTGTACAAGCAAGGTAAAGTCATTATTTTTAACAATACAAAATAAGGTTTAGAGCTATCAGTTACTTTTATACCGATAATAGCTCTAATGCATCTTTTTTGCGATTTGAATACCATGTCCTTATTGCAGGAGTTACCCCAAAACATGACTCCATAGCGTAGTATAGAATCGACATATCCATGGTATGCAGTGACTGCCGCTGCTTGATTGACTACTTTCTTTAGTTTATACAAAGCAAAAGCTAAATTATTATTTTTAATTAATATTTATGTATTTTGCTTCCAATTAAGTTGATTGTCGATTGTTAAGCCTATTTTTTTTTCATTTGGAACTTCTTCAACTTTTTCATTATTATAACTTTCATTTATTTTCGAAAATACATAATTTTGGTTTTCTTCATATTTATAATTAAGTTGTTATGTTCTAGTCAGTTAACGGTTTGTTGTAATGCATTGATTATGACAGCTTCAAAGTCATTATTATTTTTGTCAAGTTTAACAATGATAGTACTGTCGTCGTCAAACAATGTCATAGGATAGGGTATATTCTGGGGAAAATAATTTATATATATATAAGAAATAATAAAGTCCCTAGCACCCTACCTTGGGGCACTCCATAGATATTTTTCGTTTTGCAATTTTGCCATCACTAACCTTGGTAGTTTAGCTTGGCAATGGGCACGTCTCCTTCGATCTCCTCCTCCATGAAGATGACCTGCATGCCCATGTTGGGCGCGTGCTGGTCCACGTGGAAGATGTCCATGCACACATCCAGCCTGTCCTCGGCAGGCACCAGTGGCCTCTGGTTCCATGACATTCCTGACGATTATACATTTATATGTTATACTACACTTAAGTCAAACACTTTTATATATATTTATATTAATAAGTTTATGCTTTATGTATGTATATATTTATTGTATATGTAGATGGTACACCGCTGACAACCTGCAGTATTGTCTCTCCTGTTACCTTTAATCCATCCAAAGGATGTCTGTCCATTGTGTCACCCAATGTAAAATTTCTAAATTGATGTCTGTAATTTTTATGGTGCTCAATAAAGAGTCTATCTACCTATCTATCTTAAAATTTTGTATATTATAAGCATGTACCTATAATGTGGTGCTTACCTACTTGTAAAAAATTGTGACACTAGACAATATGTAGTTATAAGCAAGGTATTTTTGTAATATAGTGTTTAGAATTGTTGGTGAGGCCATTAAATAAATAAATAAGCCATCTTTTCTTCAATACAACCACAATTGTTGTAGAGAAATAAGTAATCTTACCATAAAAATTTTGATCCTCTAATTCAGGCCTTTCTGGCCTTGGTATTTGGATCATGTACCCACATCGTTCTCCAACAACTATAATCAAAATAAACATATAAATAAAATAATTAGTAAAACCTTTCATCTGAATATTGTTGCACCTTTTCCACTTACTTCTCCTTCGTCTTAGTTTTAATAATACAATGCCACCCATGGGCATTTGGCCACCAGTATTTTTCTGAATATTCGTGAACTTATTTCGAAAATTAACTCTAAAAGGTCTATCTTTAATATTTTTCATATTAATATTCAATTTTAATATTTTAAGTATCGTTTGTGACCTGCTTTCTAATTACGCAACATATTTTCGTAAACGATAAAGACAAATCTGTTTCATTTTGACAGTTCAACAACATTCATTGCGTTATTTACGTTGCTCTGCAGTTTTTTTTTTCGAACTTACGGAGCAATGGATTAGCAATCTGTTTCAAAACTATTCAGATTCGGATTGATTTTGCATTACGTAATTAGGGTACTGGTTGCTTTACATTTTTTCTTCGATGTTAGTGGTTCGATTTGGATTCGTTTGGTTTTAAGAGTAGGGGAAGACCATGGAAACGCTAGAAGTTGGGTGCCTACTGAGATGACAACTAATAGAGAGGTATGGATTACGAAGACATGCTGTGCCGACCTCAATAAATTGGAATGATGAAGAGAATGATGTTGACCTTGTGCGGAGGTAGTGGTAGCAGCGAGGAGCACCAGCGCCGCCGTCAGTAGCCGGCCGGCGACTGTCATCGCATGGTCTTAGTTCGTTCTAATGGCAAGCACTCCTCTGCACGAATTGTAACTCTGTGGAAAAATACAAATTTTTATAGGTTATTCTATGAATCATGCTTTACGGATCCAAAGCGTTGTAAAAATTAGTCGAATTGACCAATTCTACTCGAGTCGGGAATCGAACCAGGTATCAAATTTATATTAGATTTGAGTGAAGCATCATTAGAAGAGAGAATGAGTAAACGAAGGAATGAAATGAAGAATATTATTAACGATTATTAAACTATATGATTGAAATTAAACATTAAAACAAAGCGTTGTTTCCGTTGTTTCCGCCACAGCGTTAAGTGCCGGGAGCCCTCCTGGAGGGTTCACTTAGTCGCATATGGGATGCCGCGAGCCCTCGCGGAGGGTTAATTTTAAATGCAGGTTTTTCTTAGCGAATACAGCATTATAAACCGTGAAAATAAAACCTGATGTATATTTAAAAATATTTACTTATACTAATAAATATTTTTCAAATATACATCAGAATTTATATGCGTTGGTTTTAAAATCCAGCATTTTCATTTTTTTTTTTTTTTGTAAAAAATATATTTGGTTGCAAATAGTATTCACAAAAAATTTAAAAGGTTGGAAACTACGCATAGCGACAAGATCCCCTGAAAACCCTATTTTACTTCGTTTTACAGTGTTTTATAACCACTTGTGTTTTGTGTGTGGGTTTTAAACCTAATGCCGTTGATCGTCTGCGATGTTCAGCTTTAGCGCAAACGTAATGCCGGCAGCCCCCGGAGGGTTCACTTCCAATATGTATGGCGGCATGGCGTATGAGTTCTATGAAAAGTGGGTGGAGTCGAAAGTGTTTAGTAAAATCATATATTATTATTATTACAAAAATCAAGTTATACTTATGAACAATAAACAGCTTAATCACCATAACATAACAAGTATTAATCGGGACGTAGGCAAGGATGGACGTGGACGCCCATACTTTGCTTTCATACTGGTACTGAATGATCGCTTGATTACGCGTTTCCTGTACATTAATTGATGCATGCCTAGTTGGCCTAGTGGTCGCAAGTACTGCTGCTGAGTATGAGGTCCTGGGTTCGGTTCCCGGGTCAGGCATGTTTGCTGTAGCGCGAACTAACGACTTTTATGCCATTATGAGGAAGAAGGCCGCGTCGTTAATAAGCAGAATGAGGGCTAGCAGCAACAGCATCTTGAAAACCCTAGCTGAACAGCACGATGCACCACTGCTAAGACACTCTGTCCGATTGCTCGTGCGGCAGGGAAGAAATAATGATAATAATAATAATTATGTGTGTAATTCGTAAATAAATACTAACCCTAAGTTGATAAGTTTTGTTGTACTAACCAGTGGACCAATATTGTCAAATTAAATAAATATATAATAATAATAATAAAGTGTTGTATTGGGTTTTTCTATCTGGAATTTCTCAGTAGCAGCCCGGAGTTTAGATTCGCGCCCGGTTGATGGCTATAGGCTCGCCCCTATTACATGGGACTTAAACATAACTGGCGAAATGTTATGAAATGAAATGTTGTGCGCGTCATACAGGTCATACATACTGCGCGTTTGCTTTGCCGAAACATCACAACAAAACATGTTGAAATCGTTCTTGTCAAAAATTGTATGGAACAATGACAGATAATTAAGAGATTTCAACATGTTTTGTTGTGAATGTTTCGCCAGTGCAAACGCACAGCTAGTCCATTATTTTTTTTGTGAAAAAAACTTGAATCTCAAATTTTATTTCTTTTGATTGAATAAATAATCAAAACTCAAAAAAAAACTCAAAGCATTTATTTCAATTAAACCATTTACAGGCACTTTTGAATTGTCAAGGAGTCAGTCAGTCAGAAATATGAAGCTAGTTGCCCATTCCAAAGCGTAGGTTCCTATGGAGAAGAACGGGCAAGAAACTCCACGGACACTCTTTTAAAATATTCAGAATCAGGTTGATTTACTCAATAGATACTGTGTATCCATTTTTTGATGACTGTGCAACAATGATTTATTTATTCAAAAGCGACCGCCGCGCGAATATGCGATCGTCGCGTGCATAACTTTTTGTTCGGAAAATCGGAAAAACCCTTCTGTCGGCGCGACCACGTGTTCAGGTTCACCGAACAAACAGTGATGTCACTTTTATATAGGACGCGACCTTATGTTATTTTTCGAGCTTCCATTTTTAATCATTTTTTGGAAATAAACATGTAAAAGTGTATGCAGGTACAGATAGTGCAATCCACGACGACGCGCCCCACTCCGCGATACTGTACTGTAAGCTGTACTTTAGTACGGAGCGGAGCGGAGTGGGGCGCGTCGTCGTGGATTGCACTATCTATACCTAGTTAGTGTTAGTCGATTTTGAAAACAGGGTCTTAGCATATAGGGCTCCAACTGACAGGAACCTACTCCAAATGCGTGCCGTATCAAATATAACTAGGTACCTTCTGATCCAGCCCCTAACAACAGCCTCATGGGATGTTAATGGAGGCTCCTGACTACCAGATCATCGGCCGTAATCATACTATACGAGGTTGTGGGTTCAAATCTGGTCAAGTATCCAAAGTGACTTTTTCAATTCATTTGTACTTTTCGAGTATATTTTAGACATTACTGACATCGGTGAAGGAGAAACATCGTGAGGAAACCAGGGACTAATATAGTTAATATAAGCCTGAAATCGCTAACCCGTCTTGAGAAAGGGTGGTGATCAATGCTCGTGCCTTCTCTGTATGATAGAGATTTTTTCCCACCAGTGGGACAGTATTAAGCTGGTATTATTATGGATACTACAATTAGCATAATTATACATTCTAATCACGGTGATTTTATGAGTTAGTTTTTGTTAATTCCTTTGAATTAGATGGGTTTAATTACGATATCTTTAGAAAATGAAATATGCTTTATTATTTTAATAAGTAATTTAAACAACTAGTGAGTCTGTGTTAGGCATATACCTAATGGTAGGTACGTGCGACTACATATCGTTCACAGTTTTTTAAATTATGATCTGCATCTACAATATATATCAAATCATAATTTAAAAAAATCATAATAAATTTTGACGATAGATTTCTACAGTTCTCCGCAATATAGAGCCTTGTTTATTTTCATCTGGCAACCGTGAGGTTTTAAGTTCATTAAATAGCCTAGATCTTTCTCTTACAGTTAAAGGCGGTCCCATACACGTCAGTTCTACCTTTAGATCCATCCTGTAACTTGTACAATAATACTTACCGTGTAGCCTTTTCCAACTATGTTAGGGTCGGTTTCCAGTCTAACTGGAAGCAGCTGATTACCAGTATTTTACATGGAGCGACCCTATCTGACGTCCACAATCCAGTAACTGGGTAATACGATACCTCTTGGTAAGACTGATCGTCATACTTTTGGGTTTCTGACTACCCGTAACGACTGCCAAATATCTGCCGTAGATCTCGAGGCACGGAAGGGTCTCGATATGTTATGGATGGTTACCTATCCACAAACCGACCACGGTAAGCGTAGCTTAACCTTCGATCGACCGGTGCGCGGTGTGGAGATCTTCCAAAAAATAGGTACCTGTGTATCGTGTCCGGGGCGATTAATTCTTGGAGCAAATCCTTAAAACGAATTAGTTTCATGTAAGATCGAACTGGCTCGGACAGACTGGATGCGCAAGGCGGAAGACAGGGTGTTGTGGCGCAGCCCAACTGTGAGAGGCCTATGTCTACGTGTATGTATGGAAATGGCAGTCCAATGTGCACAACTACACGAAAAGACCGATTCATCGTGAGCACTATGTAAAGAAATCGACATCTCACGGCTGTTCAGATCCGAAAGTCTTCAAGAAATTCACCACAGCAAAGTGAGCTCTGATATGATTCTGGGACGTCTTCGTGAAGCTGATATAAAGCCTTATAGACCAGCAAACGGCCCCAAACTGCTCAGAGAACATCGAGATGCCAGGTTACGGTTTGCTCGAGAACACATTCGATGGACAGATGAAGATTGGTCCAAGGTTATATTTTCCGATGAGTCCAGATTTTGTTTATTTACGCACGACGGGAGGCGAAGAGTATTTAGACGACCAGGAGGACGGTATCATCAAGCGTGTTTTGAAGAAAATGTGCCATTCGGTGGAGGAGTAATAATGGTTTGGGCTGGGATATCTTCAGAGGATCGCACAGAGTTAGTGATCATAGAAAACGGTTCTCTGACTGCTGTCAGATACGTAGAAGAAGTTTTAAATGAGCATGCTGGTCCTTTCTTAGTGAATATGGGTGCAAATTACATTTTTATGCACGATAATGCGCGACCACATACTGCTCGTTTGGTCAGTATGTATATTCAAGACGTCGGTATTACCTGCATGGAGCGGCCAGCTCGCAGCCCAGACTTAAATCCCATAGAACATGCATGGGACGAGCTCGGGAGATACGTGAGACAACGCTCTCCTGCTCCCGTTACCTCACACGAGTTAAGGAATGCGCTAGTGGAAGAATGGGCAAACATAGGCCAAAACCGTATTAAAAATTTGGTTTACAACATGCAACATCATCTTAATGATACAGGCTCCTGGAGGAAACACAAAATATTATATTGACAAAAAATCTTTTATTTTTTAAGATTCACTGCGAAGTGTATTTTTGTTGTCATAAGTTAGAAGCGATATTTTCATATTTTTTAGTATTTAATTAAAGTTATATGTGTAACACGTTTTGTACACTATAAAATGTGTTTCACATTTTTTTATATACAGGGTGTTTGGCGCATGGACCGACACAATTTTTTCAGGGATTTGGGAGGTCATTAGCTAGGTTCTACCCATACACCCTTTGTCCCAAATGTCACGGTTGGTTACATATGATTATTTTTTTTAAATGAAAAAAATTCCCAAAATGTGTCCTTTAATTTGAAATAACTTTTTTGTTTGTGGGTGTAGTGGCACAAAACAAATTTTGTTGCATTCTCCAAAGTCCTTTAAATCTAAAAACATCTTTGTTTTATACAACTGGTTTCAAGAAAATTCCTTACAAGCTTCCAAAGTTAATTTTTGTATTTAATGAATGAAATTTTACAACTTCTAAATTAATTATAAAAAAAACTCAAAGCTATTTTGAACTTAGCTAGAACCTAGCTAATGACCTCCCAAATCCCTGAAAAAATTGTGTCGGTCCATGCGCCAAACACCCTGTATATTAACAGTCATCTACTATATACTATAGTTTCGCAAATTAGTCTTATGTATTTAAGAAACGTCCGGCGACCCGGATTTTTTGCGATCCAGTGTATTTTGAATTGAATTGAATCGCTGGCATAGATCACAACGAATATGTATTTTATTAAAATTACTATTTATAAATACGCCCTTAATGTTAATACATACAAAAGCTATAATACGTACCACGAACTAACCACCGGTGAGGGTGGTAAGTTCGTGGTACGTAATTTGCCTCACCTCCATTTTTCCAGTTATTTTTTAAGTCCAATGTTAAAAGGGGCGATCCTACTGCCATGATCACAAATGCAGCTGTTGACTGAGATAATATTTTTGTCTTGATTTACATTTACAGAGCAATCATTTTTGTTTTTTTTTAAAGTATAAATGCCGATTTTCATACTTTTTACTTGGGAAAAGGTTTGACCTATCTACTTAAAAAATATATAAGTATGTAAAAATAATAAAATAAGGAGTATGTAAGGAGCGTAGCAGCTGGCGTTCTCTATAGTTTCTGCCTACCCCCATTGTAAGAAGGGGTGAGTTTTAATTAATTTTGTCCATTGTAATTTTATTTATTTATAGATAATATATAAATAAAATTACAACAGACATAATTAATTTGTGCAATCAAGAATATCAAGGATTTTAGGTGAGCGCATTCAGATAACTTGATAATGCAAATTTCGCATACAATTGGAATGTGGGGCAGAATATAATTTTGCTATCAAACTATGAACGGAAAAAGCAGTTCTATCTAATACTTGGAAAGCACTTATTAATAGGAAACAAGAGGAAGTATAATAAACTAAAACTGAAATAATCATTATATGATCATGAACCTACATAAATGCTTATGGTTTTCAGTTGAAGTAGGCCAGATTAAAGTGAATAGGTAAGATGGTAAGATGAATCGAATCGATCTCCCATACTTAAAAACATAATTATATACCTACTCCCTAACAGTCATTGCTTTATTTGATAGTGATTCAGATCGAATTTCGGCCACGACAGCCAATCTCAGCGGAGAACGAATGTCTGTACAGACACAGGTGCACTCACTCTCACTCACCCTCACTCCCATAGTCCGATGGGACGGCAATCCGACACTACCGGAGACAGACAAAGCGCACGACCAACGGCGGCAGATTTATTTACATCTGTTACCACAGGATTCTCGGTTACTTTGGTTACATTGACCGTCAAACCAAGATTTAACCTTGAAAAGTTGGTGGTGATGGGCAAGATAGAAGGGAAAAGATCTGACAGCCAGTCACCTATTCACTGGTCAGACCAAGTAACCGCCCTCACTGGACTCTCTGATACAACCGCCCTGAGCGAAGCCAAGAACCGAACGAAGTGGAAGAACACCATAAATAAAGCGTCGAAGGCGTTTCATGGAACAACCTTCAGTAATGAAGTACGAGACCAAGAAAGAAGAGAAATCTTTAAATAAAGCAGCTGCAAAAGCAAGCTGTTTATGCCTAAACGAGGTAAAAAGATCTGATATTCAGTTAACTACTGAAAGACAAACCACAATTCATAAGTATACATAAAATAAGAAAGAAAATACATTTTAGCACAGACTAAAAGGCACACAATATTGATCTACAAGTAAGAAACAAAGAAAACAAATAAAAAGTGTAAAGTGCGTTGTAACAATCATATTAGCAGGAATGTGTGCCTCGCGGCTGCGCCAAATGGGCTTATTTGGCGCAGCATTCAGCAAAGCGTTCAGCAAAAATGCCAGACAACTAGTGCCTGACGCTGGTTTTCAACTAGACCTGAAGTGTGAGGTGACATCATGATTGTATTTACAAGTATACCAACCTATTTGGGGAGGCCAGGCTAAGGGAATCGTTATTTTCCAACTTAGGTGTGTAGACTAGAAAAAATACGATAAAGAATCTAAAGAACAGACCTACTATTACCTAGTTCGCGAAAAAAAAAATAGGTACCTAGGCGAAATCACAATGACTCGATTATGATTTCACCTAGGTACCATTAAATTATTTATCGAAACCGGATGATCGATTTGATAAATCATTTGTTGTGTCCATATCCTTTTCTGCTTCTTAAAAATATAATTAATCTCACCGTTTATTTGTTTACTTGACTTTTTATTGTAACTTAGCTGAGTTTTCTAAGTTCTATAACACTGTGTAGGTACACTTATCACCAAAGCCACTTATTTAAAGCTAAAAACGTATTGTTCTTTTTCAATAAACACAAGCCGATCAGTTTGTTTCTCTTGATTGAGTGCGACAATGTGTTATTTTTTGCCTAAATCGTCATAACTGATAAGATTGGGAGATAATTACTTATTTTACATATCGATTAAGGCAGGCGATAGTCTACGATAACAACATTGCGATTGTATTTTTTGTGTCCTGAAAATATCAAAAATATCTTTGTTTCTTTCAAATATGGAGTTGTTAAGATCTTATCGATATACATACTTAGGAACGATAGTTACCTCTCTGATAGCCATGTATGTCTACTTTTCATTTCTTGGGTCTTAATTCTAATGTAACTACCACGCCACTTCATACCATATATATTTTTTGAAACAGTCTCATTTAGCATCAAATAAAAAGTCTCTCTAAGAACATCTCTACTCATAACTTTTTTCAGATCATATCTTGTTAAATTAACGAGTTTTAAGACAACTTTAAGAGTCCATAATAACGCAGCTCAAATTCACTCATTATCTCGCTCGCACACTAATGCTCTCAGACTGAGTGAGAGCGAGACTGATTGGGGTGCTGGATGCAGGGAGAAGATCCTAAGGCGCTGATAGTTTAGGTAATTTCTTTTTACGGTGAAATAATGGTAATAAAAAAAAAACAACGGGTTGCACTCCGGGAGTGCCGGCAGAAGTGAAAACTTGAATATTAACGTTGTGCATTTTTTTTCTTACGAATTTCAATCAGGTCACGTGTACTGACGCGAGTTTAATTTTTTTTACCCATCACAAAAAAAGTGCACAACGCCGCTAATGAAGTTTTCACTTCAAAAAAACGTAGAATCTGCTTTATAGTTCTTTAGGGGAATGAGGAACAGGGTGTAAAGTTCACTCAACGACCATAGAAAAAGGAGGATCCTCCGACCAGACGGGTGTCGTGTCTGGCGGTGTTCGTGCCCAATGGTTGAAGTCGGAAGCTTGATGCGATCGACATATACCTAGTCTTGCCATAAATATTGTCACGAAGATTGTTTTTTTTATGCTAATAATATTTATTAGGTACTTTTACATTGTGTTAGTGTAATACATAAATATAAAACAATTTAAAATATAAAAATCTTATTCGAAGTTTAAGATTTATATTACGTTTAAAGGACTGTATTGCAGCCAATGGAGACCCCATTGGCTGCAATACAGTCCTTTAAACGTTGAGGCCAGTTATCAATAGAAGCACGCACTCTTTCCATGGGAAAATTCTTCCCTGCCAATCGTATGGATTGTTTTAGGGACTCCAAATTATCATGGCGTTTAGAGCAAGCCGTACTCTCTAAAACTGACCATAAATCATAATCCAGCGGATTAAGATCGAGACTTGACGACGGCCAGTCTTCAGCTCTGATGAAGTCCGAAAGGTTCACTTTCAACCAAGACTGCGTGGACCGAGCTTTATGACCTGGCGCCGAGTCTTGTTGGAAGGACCATACTTGGTTATTGAATATGGTGTTGTTAAGGGGCTTAACTACCTTCTCAAGAATGGTATCTTGTGCCGATGTTTTGATACCTTTTTCACAAAAATATGGCTCTGTCACTCCTTCATAGCTAACACCCCACCAAACCATCACAGAAGTCGGATAATGCCCACGTTGCACTCTGTCGACTAATTGGGAAGCTTCATTAGAGCTTTGAGCATAAATACGGTCATTTTTTTTGTTAAAATGTTGCACAATTGTAAAGAGTTTCTCATCCGTAAACAAAAAAAATCTGCGACCTCCCTTTGCGTACCGCTGCTGTAGTTGTTTTGATTTTACCACCATATTCTTTTTTAAATTATCAGTTAAAAAATGACCAGTGCGTCTCTTATAGGCTGCAAGACCTAAGTCATCTTTTAAAATACGCGACAAGGGTCTGGGTGCTATCTTCATCTCCCGAGATAAAATCTTTTGCTTTCGGACAGGATTTCTTCGAATTCTTTCCTTTACTGCTTTGACCACCTTTTTCGTACGAACACTACGTGGACGGCCAGATCTTTTTCTGTCACAAACAGAGGTCTCATTGTAGGTACCTATTAATAGCCCGGTACACAAACATTTGACTAATACCAAGCGTATGGAGAGTTTTAAAAATTGCATTTGGCTCCATACCAACTTTGTGTAATGCAATCACAGCGATTCGGTTCTCTTTATCACCCCACTCCATTTTAATATCGCAAAATATTGTACAATGTATTGGCGCCAAAATTAGAAAATTCAATGAACAATCGTATAAAAATGACAGATTCCAAATTCAAATGTAATATCTTTCTTATTTTTAATTGTAACAGTATTTATGGCCAGACTAAGTACATAATATTTTGTTCGCGCGGCAAACTAATTGCGCGATGCAAAATTTGTGTGACGTCAGATTTTGTGTGACGTCAGGTCTTTGATGCGTAGTTTGCATGTGGCGATGTAGAGCCGCAACAGTTCGTTCAGTTATTATGCAGTTTCATAATCTAATTTGAAGTATTTTTTTAATACTTCTAGCGGTTTATTGTTCGGTTTGGAGTTAACTTTGTAAAAATTACAAAGTTTCTGTTGAGAAATTTTTATGGAATGTTTTCGTCAAACATACAGTAACATATTAAAAGTACTTAACATTAATCCCCAACTTTACCATATATTTATTGCAAAATTAATGCTGCAGTATTTTCGATATATAAAATCACGCTGCACAAAGTTGAGGTACCTATGTAGCCTCTTAAGCACAGAATAGGTCACGATATAAGTTCTCAGATGACTCAATTTGGATTGCATAGTCGCGCTAAGAAGAAATCAAAACGACTTCTTAATGCCTGAAGAACTAAGTAGATATAGGTAGGTACTGTAGTCAGGTAGAAGAACTCTAGTCTGCACTTTACATTTCGTTTGCAGAAGAAAATACTTACTAAATTCACTCTTTTTTTTATCCACAACGTGCAAGACATGTAATGGTCTTACCACTAGACCACAGAGGCAGTTAAAAAGGGTCACGGGATTATCGTTAAAAGGGCGTTTGCCATTGAAGAGAAAGTCAAGGAGAAGACTGACGCTTTTCTGAATCTTATCAAAACCGTCACGTTTAGTCGTAGCAATTTCTAACGCTATCACCGATTGACGAAAGATGAAGATACCACGCACGCACAAACATGATCTCTGACCTCTTCACGCTTCTACACCACGTAAATACTATGCACCACTGACGTACTTACCCCCTGATAGAGAATTAGCAAGATTCAAGATGGCGGACTAGTTCACATCTGTAATTTTGTACTTACATATATTGTTTAAGAGGGAACAGGGGCTGCGAGGAATTTGAAAAATAGGTATTTGAAGAAACTATTGCCGTCGCGCTGCGCCCGAAAAACCGAGTTAAACCCCGTAAAGTGCGATAGGGACAACTGCAGCTCAGACCGATTATATCACAAATTGTTTGACGAAAACGACGTTTGGCATTCTCCTTTTTTCTCCTCGAAAACAAAGCCGATTTAATAATTTTTTACATTAAAATTTGAAGAAAGAGTATGTCTAGGTTCCTATTATTTTCTTTTATGCTAAAAACTTTTCCGAATTAGTCTGGTAGTCCTCTAATCACGGCGGTAAAAATGGGGCATTTTTGTAATTTTTGGAGGGTCATAGTGTCCTTACTTATTAATTGCTGAAAAAAAGGAAATGACAGGGACATGCCTGTAGAGACTCTGATTTTAACAAAAAAAAAAAAATACATCTCTAGATGCATTATTCAGGAAGAAAAACGGGGAATACGTTTGTATGGAGAATCGCGGGCCCTGTTCCCTCTTAACTTTAGTATATTTTTTACGTCTCGCAGTCGTTACGGGCATAGTCAGAAGCCAAAATGTATTTATTTTAAAGATGGCTTACAGACTAACAAATCAATGATAAAAATAATATAATATAAAAAAATTGCTAAAAACAAGCCTCCACTTATACTAGTTAAAAGAAAAATCGATGAAAAAAAGTACATACACAAAGTTAATATAATTATAGTAAGAGGAGAGCAGTAGTCTTTAAGTTAACTATCCTTGAAAAATACTGTGCCAAAAGCCGTCTGAAGGTCGCCACACTGGTGCAGAACAAGTCGACATTAAGGTCCCTAGGAAGCCTATTGAAACTTAATGCACTTCTTATTGAGAAAAAATTCCGCCTGTAATTAGTCATTGCGAAAGGTACATTCAATATTGGCCGTTGACGTAATCCCAACAGATTCGTGAGTAATGACAGATTAGCAACGAGTTCAGGACAGTCAATGTGGCCATTTGCGATACTCAATAGTCACTTGAGCTTTGTGCTTTGATAATCTGGCGATATTTGTATGATGCTGGTTCTGTCGAAGCAGAACTGTGATCAGGGACAACCTCATCATCACCTAGTTAGCCTTTTCTCAATTATGTTGGGGTCGGCTTCCACAAAATCAGAGACAATCTGTGTAAATGTTAAGAGCAGGTTCGCAAACATTATGCTCATGTCACGTATCATCCGTAAAGTTGTATGCAACTTCATTGAAAAATACATGTGTTTGAGATAAATATTACGGTAAATATAAACAGAAATAGTTTTTATCTCTTTTTCTTATCGTCACTATTCTTTCACCCGCTCGGAGTCCGGACGCTGCGCGTGAGTAAGCTGATTGTACACAGCAGTAAACTGGAACTTTCCAACTTGCGGATGGTTATGAATATCCCTTTTATCGTTTTAGGATCTTTAGAGGTTTGAGGTTTTGAGGATTTTTAATTTAATCTATAAACATCATCATCTGCCTAGCCTTTTCCCGACTACGTTGGGGTCAGCTTCCAGTCTAACCGGATGCAGCCGAATACCAGTATTTTATATGGAGCGACTGCCTATCTGATATCCACAACCCAGTAATTGAGTGATACGATACCCCTTGGTAAGACTGGTTGTCAGACGTTCGAGCTTCTGACGACCCGTAACGACTGTCAAAGATCCACGAATGACAGCCGGGACCAACGGCTTAACGTGCTTTCCGAGGCACGGAGGAGTCTCGGTACGTAAAGATGGTCACCCATCCACAGACCAACCCCGGCAAGCGTAGCTTAACCTGACGGATCGACCCGTGCGACAGTTATTACTTAGCCACGAGCTCCTACTCGTGTATCTATATTAATTCATGTATAAACAAAAACAAAGATAATGAGTGGCAGCTTTTGTGTAAATAATATGCTGATAGACTTTAGCATTCACTTGTAACAGAATATCGAACATTCGCCGTTTTTAAATTTGTCGAACTGAACAACGAACAAAGCCAAGCATAGAGCCAAACATCGCTACGAACATTTTCACGACATTCTAGCATACGCTCTAATCAATGCTCGTCAAAAAATAATCTTCACGAAGATGGAAACAGAATAATGACAGAATGGCGCGGCTCGGCAAAAAGCTCGAAGCAATTTTACTGTCCTTTCGCTAGAGTGCTCGCTAGAACGTTCGCTAGAAACCGTATATTTTTCTGTAATGTAATTATTCGCAAGAATAATCATTACAAGTGAATCCTCAAGTTTATCAACACCTTTATGATGACAAACCAGACTACCACCGACAAGATTCATTACAAAATTCTTTTACATTGGATATTTATGGAATATTGTAAAAAAAGTACCAATACTACATGAATAAGTAGATAATCTATCAATAACAAAATAGTATTTTAGGTATGCATCGCGAAGTGTTAATCTTAATCACCTAAGAATTAACTAACGACATCATTTGTGTCTGTTGTAAACAAATCAATGATCATCTAATAACAAATGTTGACCTGCGATAAGGTCCGCTTTGCTCGCCTGTGGGCGGGCCTGGGTTGTGCGCCGGCGCAGCACCCATGTCAGTCGAGAGCAGCTCGTTCACGAATCAACGCACCCTTATCAATACACAAGTGAGTTTTACTTTAAAATTTTATATTTATTTTGTTGCCGGTTTTGAAATTGATTGTAATTGTTTTAGTTTTCAAATTAAATAGAGCTAGAGAGATAATTCAGTTAACTACATTTAATTTAAATCGTTTTGTGTGACTCTACTTCTTTAATATTTAAGGCGAACGATAACTGCCGACGATAACGTTTAATGATTTTATACTGAAGAACACGTCTAAACGAGTAGGGTTAATGATTTGGAAAAAATATACCTATGTTAAGTTAGATTATTTTTTAAATAATTTAATATAGGAATAATTGAGATTATGTTTATATTACGTAGTGAAATTAATTTGTAAAGTTTATATCTAACGCGGATAAAAAAACTGAGAATCACATAATGTATCAAGCGTATTTTTCTGAAACCTTCACCATTTTAAAGATAATTTAACCATCGATTTCGTATACGTGTTATATTAAAATCCCTTTTGTTTTATTAATAATAAATTAATAATGCTCTTTGATGGGCGAGTCCTATTACTGGCTGGACGTACGACGCGTTGCGTGAGCTTAGTACAGAACACGCAAGCTAACCACTCCAGGTCACTGGCTAGCGGTGGGTAGCTATTCTAATAACTATATACAAAAAATAGCCACGGCTATGATATATAGCCGTATATTTTTTGTTTATCTTATTGTACAAAAAATAGCCACGGAATCTAGAATATCAGACAAGTTTACAGCACAGCGGGTAGCCGAAACAGACCCCGCATTCCGAGTTACGATGTAATTGATTTGAGCGTGCTAACAGCCGTACCGAATTAACGTGGATGCGATAACGTTGCGTCTTGAATCTTCATAGATGACGTCATGACGTGCGCGATCTTGCGATAACGCCGACCAAGCCTTTTACTAATATCGCCGTGAGCACTGTCAAAAAGACAGTTGAACTGTTTTGTTTTGACTCGCATCATATCTTTAAACTTACGTGGCATTTTCGAAATTGTGCTTCTGGCTACCGATCCCTACCTAAACAAAGAAGAAGAACAATTTTGTGGTATAAACACAAATAAATATGATATGCAAGTTTTGACGTTGAGCGTTACGTTGGGGTCAGCTTCCAGTCTAACCGGATGCAGCCGAATACCAGTATTTTATATGGAGCGACTGCCTATCTGATATCCAAAACCCAGTAATTGAGTGATACGATACCCCTTGGTAAGACTGGTTGTCAGACGTTCGAGCTTCTGAGGACCCGTAACGACTGTCAAAGATCCACGAATGACAGCCGGGACCAACGGCTTAACGTGCTTTCCGAGGCACGGAGGAGTCTCGGTACGTAAAGATGGTCACCCATCCACAGACCAACCCCGGCAAGCGTAGCTTAACCTGACGGATCGACCCGTGCGACAGTTATTACTTAGCCACGAGCTCCTACTCGTGTATCTATATTAATTCATGTATAAACAAAAACAAAGATAATGAGTGGCAGCTTTTGTGTAAATATGCTGATAGACTTTAGCATTCATTTGTAACAGAATATCGAACATTCGCCGTTTTTAAATTTGCCGAACTGAACAACGAACAAAGCCAAGCATAGAGCCAAACATCGCTACGAACATTTTCACGACATTCTAGCATACGCTCTAATCAATGCTCGTCAAAAAATAATTTTCACGAAGATGGAAACGGAATAATGACAGAATGGCGCGGCTCGGCAAAAAGCTCGAAGCAATAATTTTACTGTCCTTTCGCTAGAGTGCTCGCTAGAACGTTCGCTAGAAGCCGTTTATTTTTCTGTAATGTAATATTCGCTAGAATGCTCATTACAAGTGAATCATCAAGTTTATCAGCACCTTTATGATGAAAAACCAGACTCCTACCGACAAGATTCATTACAAAATTATTTTACATTGGATATGGAATATTGTAACAAAAAATGGTACCCATAATACATGAATAAGTAATCTATCAATAACAAAATAGTATTTTAGGTATGCATCGCGAAGAACATACCTACCTTTGTTAAATTTGATTATTTTTTAAATAATTTAATATAGGAATCATTAATATTATGTTTATAACACGTAGTGAAATTAATTTGTAAAGTTTATATCTAACGCGGATATAAAAACTGATAATCACGCATAATGTATCAAGGGTATTTTTCTGAAACCTTCACCATTTTAAAGATAATTTAACCATCGATTTCGTATACGTGTTATATTAAAATCCCTTTTGTTTTATTAATAATAAATTAATAATGCTCTTTGATGGGCGAGTCCTATTACTGGCTGGACGTACGACGCGTTGCGTGAGCTTAGTACAGAACACGCAAGCTAACCACTCCAGGTCACTGGCTAGCGGTGGGTAGCTATTCTAATAACTATATACAAAAAATAGCCACGGCTATGATATATAGCCGTATATTTTTTGTTTATCTTATTGTACAAAAAATAGCCACGGAATCTAGAATATCAGACAAGTTTACAGCACAGCGGGTAGCCGAAACAGACCCCGCATTCCGAGTTACGATGTAATTGATTTGAGCGTGCTAACAGCCGTACCGAATTAACGTGGATGCGATAACGTTGCGTCTTGAATCTTCATAGATGACGTCATGACGTGCGCGATCTTGCGATAACGCCGACCAAGCCTTTTACTAATATCGCCGTGAGCACTGTCAAAAAGACAGTTGAACTGTTTTGTTTTGACTCGCATCATATCTTTAAACTTACGTGGCATTTTCGAAATTGTGCTTCTGGCTACCGATCCCTACCTAAACAAAGAAGAAGAACAATTTTGTGGTATAAACACAAATAAATATGATATGCAAGTTTTGACGTTGAGCGAGTACTGTGAGCGCATTTACGAGCGTTCCGAATTGTTGACAGCCCTCAGCTGTAATTATCCTGATATCTTACACGGAACGCCAATTATCGATGTCAGCGCTGTGCGCGCTCACTGCAAGTACCTGCGTAGTGCGAGACGCGAATCCGAACTTCATTCGCATCGCTCATCTCTTTCTCACAATCGTCACAATACAGATTAGAGAAAGAGTAATATGTAGTAATTTCGTCTTCGTTTACATTACCTATAACAGAACATTTAGAAAATAATAAAGCAATGAATTTTTCTACGCCGTTCGGCAATAAGTGAATACAATACTTGACCTAAGTTCACATCATCAACATGTGGCTACTTTCTAAAATGGTTATCATCTAAGTAAACATTATGATGATAACAATCTGTTTTTTTTTTTTTGAAAAAATGTTTTTTTTATTATTAATACTCAAACTCAAACTCAAACCATTTATTTCAATTAAACCCTTTACAGGCACTTTTGAATTGTCAAAGAGTCAGTTAGTCAGAAAGTTGAAGCTAGTTGCCCATTCCAAAACGTAGATCTCTATGGAGAAGAACGGGCAAGAAACTCCAAGGACACTCTTTTAAATATAGAAATTACAAAATCCTGGGTACATTACTCTTGTTGATTCTATATGTGAGAACAATGTAAAAAAAAATATATATATAAATCAAAAACGATTAAAAACAAGCCCTGGCAGATAAGAGATGACCAGTCTCAACTGACGGCGCCCGTTCACGAACATGACGCGTGGATCAGCACCATCCAGCTCAACCATTTTGTAGGGAACCGAATGATCCAACACACTCGCCACCATCAGCGAGACATTTAAGTGAGCATGACATACTCTCAACTACCCTGCTCTTTCAAGTCAAAATCAACATAATAACATAGTAAAACGACTCCATGGTACTCACATTTACAAAAATTGAAAATAAAAATGTGTCTAAGTTATACAAAACTATAGTTTGCAAGAATTTTACCACCAAAAGAAAGAAAATCAATAGTATCTATTGGAGTATTCAATAATTAAAACTTAGTTAATAAAATAAAAAAACAAAATAAACAAAAAGTTCGTAGTCAGAAAAAATAAAAAAGGGGAAGCAACTCTACCAATTTTTTTCATTTTTAACTAGTGAGCCCAAGTGGCTGTGGAGCAGGACCAGCATTTAGCCAAGCATTTTTATCTACGATATAATCATCCAGCCTATAGTATGCTTGTCTACATAGTGTGCGTTTAATGCAAGTTTTAAATTTCTTCTCATTTAGTTGAAGAATATCGAGTGGTATTTTATTATAACATTTTACACAGTACCCCATAAAAGAAGTGTGTACTTTAGACAATCTGAAACGTGGTTGATCTAATTTGTTCCTATTTCTTGTGTTAAAATTATGCCTGTCACTTATCTTACTATAGAGATGTAGATTTTTTCGAACATACATAATGTTTTCATATATATACTGACAAGGTACCGTCATGATATTAATTTTCTTAAACAGTTCCCTAAGAGATTCGCGTCTGCGGAGGTTGTAGATGGCTCTAACAGCCCTCTTTTGCAGAATAAATATAGAGTCAATATCTGCGGCCCGTCCCCATAGCAAAATACCGTAAGACATGATGCTATGAAAGTAACTAAAATAGACCAGTCTCGCGGTATCCACGTCTGTTAGTTGGCGGATTTTCCAAACAGCGTAAGCGGCTGAACTTAGCCGCCCTGCAAGTGATGTTAAGTGAGGACCCCACTGTAGTTTTGAGTCAAGCGTGATTCCCAGGAAAACCGTTTTTTCGACGAATTCTAGTGTCTCCTTATTCAGTACAACGTGACATTCACTACTTCTAACATTCGGTAACGCGAATCTTATACATTTAGTTTTCTTCTCATTTAATACTAAATTATTTACAGTAAACCAATTATGGACCTTTAGCATAGCGTTATTTACGTCGTCAAGCTCCTGTGCGTGTCTGTTTACCTTAAAAATAAGTGATGTGTCATCAGCAAATAACACCATTTGTGGTCGGTTTTTCAGTAAATGAGGTAAATCATTTATGTATACTAAAAATAGGAATGGGCCCAATATCGAGCCCTGTGGTACACCCATTTTGACTTTTAAACCCAATGAATAATAATACTTAAAAATTATTTCTTTTCAAAAGAGTCTAGATTTCTTAGGTAAACGTAGCTTTAATATTAACGTATTAAACACATAAACCTTCCGGAATAAATTCTCTAAACGACGGTGAACACCTCATCAAAAACTGATGCGTGGTTAAGAAGAACAACGCTGACATACAGACAAACGCGAAAAGCGACTTTGTCTTATAATACTTTAATAATTACAATGAACCTTCTTCACATAATGAACCAAAGTTAACTTTTCTTTTCCCGTGACCCAAGGGCTGGTTTTTACCTTGGCCAGAGGCTAAGCATTGCCATACAACGTGGCAATGCGGCCAGTCTCTTGGGCAGACTACCAGTCGACAGCGATGCGGATGAATTTTTCGGTTCCCTATCCATTTGCATAAAAATTTAAGACCTAATATAACTTAGCATAATTTTGTTTGGCATAATTATATTTTCGCATAATATAATCACGCATAACAGCTTACGCATAATTTTTTTAAGCATAATTTCTCTAACCATAATAATGATTAAGCATAATATTCTAAAGCATAAATTTATCAAGCATAAAGTTCTAAAGCATAACTTTATTAAGCATAATATCCTAAAGCATACATTTATTTACGCATAATGATATTAAAACATATTTTTATTGAACATTTTTGTGGGTTTTTTTTTCGCTGTAGGAAGCATGAAGCAAGCAACATACAGCATGCAAGCAAGCATACAGCATGCAAGCAAGCATACAGCATGCAAGCAAGCATGCAGCATACAAGCAAGCATGCAGCATGCAAGCAAGCATGCTGCATTCAAGCGAGCATGCAACATGCAGCAGGCAGGGTTTCTGTCACGGCTCCGGCGCTGCGGGCCTCCGGCGGCCCCACGCGTTCTAATCGTCGCAGACGGCTTTCGCTCACCACCGCAGCTTCAGCTTGTTGGCCGGCTTCGCCGGCCAGCCTCAGCCGCGGCGGCTCGCTCGCAGCCGCCTGCTCCTCAGCCCGCGGGCCGCCTCGCCCCTACACGCCTACGCGATTTTAAATTACACTTTAGGGGTAGGACAAACAAGACTACGTGGAGTCGGTTTTGCAGCAATTCGGTTCTGTCACTAACATTTGTTGCACAGCATATTAAATTTGTAACCAACAATATTATTTAATTGTTACAGAAACTATAGCAAATTGGTTTGATCAGAATTATGTATGGGGCACTACAAGTTCACCACCACCATTTCCACCCAAAGTTTGGAGTACGTATCTACTAGAAAAGGAAAATATATATATTATTATTATGCTAATAGTCATTAGGCCTACTAACGTTATGCGAATCAAATTTATGCCAAAACAAATTAGTCTTTAAGATGATTATGCCAACATAAAATGTATGCCTAAAAAAATTATGCCGAAGTATTATTATGCCAAAACAAATTGTGCCAAAATCGTTATGCCGAAGTATATTAGGACAAAGAACATTATGCGAAAAGAAGGGATCCCGAATTTTTCGACGCTATATTTTATTTTGCATAATAATATATTAGTTTTAATTTTTTATATATATTAAACATTTGTAAAGTTAAAAAGAAGATAAAAATAAAAACCTTAAGACAAGAAAAAAAAAAAAAATATTTTCAAAAGATTATAAAATAAAATTAAAAGTAAATAAAAAACGAAATCATATCATCTAGATCATCATCATCTTGTTTGTAGATCTAGACTAGGATCGAACTCGGATCGCAGAGCAATCAATCTGCCTAGCCTTTTCTCAAATATGTTGGGGTCGGCGTCCAGTCTAACCGGATGCAGCTGAACACCGTATTTTACATGGAGCAACTGCCTATCTGAAATCTGACCCCCACAACCCAGTAACTGGGTAGGTAATACATTACCCCTTAGTAGATAATACTTGTTGTCAGGCTTAAGGGCTTCTGACGACCCGTAACGACTGTCAAAGATCCACGAATGACAGCCGGGACCAAAGGCTTAACGTGCATTCCGAGGCACGGAGGAGTCTCGGTATGTTAAGATGGTCGCCCATCCACAGATCTGATGGATCGAACCGTGCGGCTGTTATTACTTAGCCACGAGCTCCTCGCAAAATCGGCAGTTCAGCGTTATTCAAGTCCTACCTAGCTACGCCGCGCCGTCGCTAGCGCTAGTCAACCATTTATTCTATAGCCAAATAGCCAAAATAGCTGGCTAACTAGCTGGCTATTCCATCACAAATAGCCCACTAGCTAAGCTATTGAAATTTCGGCTCACCCATCTCTAAATCTGCGTCTTAATACGTCCGCGTGAAATTTCACGGAAAAAATGCGTCAGGAAGTTCAGCGTGATGTTAAATAATAGCCTACCTTAATAATTATTGGACTATAAAATGCAAACATATTTTTTCAAATCCGTCAGGTAGTTCCAGAGATTAGCGCGTTCAAACGAACTAACAAACAAACTCTTCAGCTTTATTATTAGCACGTATAGATTTCTTTAGATACCCGTCTTTTTTATTTCATTTAAAAGTTGTTAAAGTTAACTTTGGTTCATTAAGTGAAGAAGGTTCATTGTAATTATTAAAGTATTATAAGACAAAGTCGCTTTTCGCGTTTGTCTGTTTGTCAGCGTTGTTCTTCTTAACCACGCAACCAACAGTTTTTGATGAGGTTTTCACCGTCGTTTAGAGAATTTATTGCGGAAGGTTTACGTTTTATTAAAGTTACGTTTACCTAAGAAATCTAGACTCTTTGTCAAGTCGTAAAAACCGTGCGGGCCGGTAGTTTTAACAAAGTAACGAGATGGATGCCTTTTGTAATGAACGATACAATAACAATTGATTAAGTACGTTGTTTATTAAGATTTATGAGAATATTAATTGAATAAATGAAAACAATAACTTTCTTTTTGCCTACTTGCATTGCATGTAATGTGTAGGTAAAATACTGGGCTGATAGTAATGTCGAGGATAAAATGGTTTTGTGGACGAGTTATAAACTCTGCTTTTCACAGTTTCACTTCGATTGCGAGGAAATAAAACAGTAGTATAACATAACATTTCTATAGTTAAAATTCAAAGTAAAATTAGTACAGTTTTGAATACTGAAGGAAATTGTTTTATGTCTTAAAAAACACATAAGGCAAATAATTAAAGTGAATATTATAAAATAACAAGTTCTATCTATGAACTTCTTATTGTGTTTGGCTGTATGGCTCATTTTCTTTGCCTTAATATTTATGAGTAGATACGTTAATGCACTAGTGCACAAAATTCGATTTTGTGCAGCCTTTATCCTACACAAATAAGCACTTTCAGAGCATGAGATGTGAAAAGGCTATAAGGCAGATTGTGTCCTTAGCTTACTTAAACAACGAGGAGGACTTGATTAACAACGCTAGTAATAAACCAGGCCAAAATACAAAACATGAAAATAATGTTAGACAGAAAAACCGCAACCAAATGCATCAAGAATGTGCTAGCTTGCACATGCGCACAGGTGCCGCAAACCACACCTGTAACATGCAGTACAAGACCAAATTAAAGAAAGCTGGCCGACATATTTACGCATGTAATGGCAACCTCAACACAGGACATGACTTACTTCGACAAGGATTTTTTTTTTGGACAGACACGGTTTAAGACAAATATAAGTTTAAGTTAGCGAGATTTACAAGAAACCTGAAACGGATAGCAGCGAGAACCTCAGACGAAGACATGAACAGCAAAGATCAGATGCACCGGTGAAGCTGGACCTGAATCTGAACCAACGGCGCCGTCGTAAAAAGATGCCCATCCATACATAAAAATCACCTGTCTCTCCACTATTCCATTGCCTACTCAAGGATGCATATCCGGTACGGGTCGCAAATCCTTCCTTATTCCTTATCTTAAGGGCACGTATTCCCTACCATTACCGTGCCCCCCGGTCTACTCCTTGATATGCAATGGTCTCTGTAGCCCCATGAAGCACGACGCTTCAAGGGCTAATGCAAATCTTGGGGTTCATTCGATTTATCGA
The DNA here is from genome assembly GCA_963853775.1 of Xanthia togata. Lineage (NCBI taxonomy): Eukaryota > Metazoa > Arthropoda > Insecta > Lepidoptera > Noctuidae > Xanthia > Xanthia togata. Next base: position 4,216,211 of record OY970801.1, read on the forward strand.
GTCTGGTTAAACGACGCTGGGGTCGGTGATTCCGTTGAATTTCATTGATCGCTTTTACAGCGATTCTCACTTGTTTAGGTCTCGTATAGGTTCAGTTTTTTTTTTTGTAAAACTAGCGACTCGCCCCGGCTTTGCACGGGTGCTATTTACATATTGTGAAGATGGTATTCTACTTGTGTACTTGTGTTCACGACATGATGTGCACAAGTTCTGCACTAATAAACTCCAGCTTAAGTTCTTAAAAATCCAGCCTACTTTTCATACAAGACAAAGTAGGTTTACCTACTCGTAAAAATATCTAACGCAACGTTATCATTAAAATTCAAAGTTAAAAACAAATCCATTGACCCGCGTTAGATAGTTCCGCTGGCTTGTGTTCACGCATGCACTCGTGATCGTGAGCATGTGAACATGCAGGACAAAGTTCAAGCATGCTTCGAGCAGACAGAGATGAGCACACTGCGATCATCGTTTACCCCTGGCGATAAGCAAGGGTCCATTCAAAACCAAACAGAATAATGAGTTCATATTGGTCAGATGCTTGCAGTTCGAAAGGGGTACCTAGATTAGTACTTATTCGACTAAAGTTTATCGTGGGTTGAATTTCAATTGATAATCACTCAGAACAGTACTAATCAACACAAAACATACAGAATCACAATAACAATAACATTTGAGGATATTTTAATATATTGCTAATTTATTGTACCTACCTAGTCAACTAGTCATATTTCATCCTCCAGAATTTTTCGGTGTTAGACCTACGTTTGGTCGACGTTGTAGACTGATGAGCCTACTGTACTCAGCTACAGTGCTTACCTTGGCTTTTACAAACAAAATACATTTTCTGATCACAGTATTGCATACTTCACTTCTAATTGAAATAATCTGTAATTGAAAACAAATTCATGTTTCCCTTGAATCGTAGGTACGAGTATCTATACTCCATTTGAAATAAGATTAGACATTTAAATTTAAAAAAATTACAGTCCGTTCAACCGATTTTGGCTTCAATATAGCAGGTATAAGGATGGCATTAAAAGAAAAAAATGTGGTTAAAATACCAACTGTTTACTGCAGCTGTCATTTGTCATGCCACCAACGCAATAGAATTGAAAATCCGTTGAACGGACTGTAAAAATGGTTTATTTAAATATCTAATCGTATTTCAAATGGCGTTTATGTAGGTATTTATAAAATTTATAAAGTAGGAAAGGGGGTAAATAAATAGCCAATCAATAATAAATAATCATTAGATAAACGGAATCCCAAATTCATAATTTCGTAAGGAATGAGTCACAAGTTCACAATACACATTCGTATACCTATTTACAAGTAGGTACTCTGTATAATGCAACTACTATGTAACTACTTGACGGTACAAAGTTTACAGATAACAGCGATTCCGGGAGAGAATACAGTGTCGATATATTAATGAGGGGTTAGTGAATGTTATTGGTCATATAGCCGGGATAGGATAGATAAATGGATATAAATATGGCAGTTAGCAATTTCTTCACAGTTTTGATGTATTGGAATAAACAAAGCTGAATGAAAATACAATTTTATAACGATTTAGAACTGCAGGGTAATTGCATAACACACTTACAATGGCAATAACTTTCATTTTGATAATTCGCCAACATTTATTGCGTTATTTAAGTATGTTGTCGAGCAGACGAATTCGTTAAACAGATGAAGCAATGGATCAGCAATTTCCTTCAAAAATCCAATAATGATTGTGGTTGAAAGTTTATTACACTATTTGCCTTTGTTGGTTCGAGGACTCACAGACAGTCATCAGGCTTTACCTACAACTGTCTGTCTTTTGCCGCGGTCCCGCACGGCCCGGTAACTGACAGGCCGCGCCAAATGTTGCTATGTCTGTTGAGGCCTGTCGCGGCTCGTACCGAGCATTCCCACGGCTTGTGTCACCCTGGTGCGGCAGCCACTGTAGCCATTGTAGCGGTAGCCACTGTAGTTTTATTCAGTGGTCAACATTTGATAAGCAAAGCAGAGAGAAAGTAGAAGAAACGCACCGTACAGGCCTCGACAGGCGCCCTCGGGCCGCGCCATGCCGCGCCTTTGAACTTACCTACTCCCGACGGATCGTACGGGTGACGACAGGCCACCGCAGGCCTCATCGGACGCGACGTTTCCCACAGCCGGTCAGCCTGGCGTGGCGCGATCTAGCCTGTGAGAAAGCAGGCCGTGGGACCGCAGCATTAGTTTAGCCACGCACCAGCTTCCTCTTGAAGTTGCAAGTTGGCCTGTGTTTGCCTGTGTGTTGTCTCATGTTCAAGTCATTAGGTACAGCTTGGCACTTCGTTTTAAACCTGAAGCAAGTAAATAGTAGCAACAAAACTTACCGAAGTTAATTTCCGCAAGCAATTCAATCAATATTATCTGTCTAGCTTTTTCCCAACTATGTTGGGGTCGGCTTCCAGTCTAACCGCATGTAGCTGAATAGCTTTTACATGAAGCGACTGCCTATCTGACCTCTACAACTCAGTAACTGGACGATACCCCTTGGTAAGACTGGTTGTCAGACTTTCGGGCTTCTGACGACCAGTAACGACTGTCAAAGATCCACGAATGGCAGCCGGGACCAACGGCTTAACATGCTTTCCGAGGCACGGAGGAATCTCGTTATGTATGTGGTCACCCATGCACGGACCAACCCGCAACTTACTAGCACTTTGCCCGAGGCTTCGCGGAGGCTTTTTCCCGGGATAAAAAGTAGCCTATGTTACTCTCTGAAAACTAAGCTTTTTAATGGTAAAAGAATTTTTCAAATCGGTCCAGCTGTTTCGGAGCCTATACAATACAAACAAGCAAACAAACAAACAATCAAATCTTTCCTCTGTACTCGTATAATATTAATATAGACAAACAATAACAGAATCAGTTTTTTTGAAATTTGTATACCTACTTTGGCCACCAAAGTAGGTATACAAATTTTTAAAAACCTGATTTCGTTTATATGGCTGAACTACGTAATTATGCACTTTTATAGAGGTACATAATTACGTAAGTACTTAGCATTATTCATATCCACATGAATTGATGAATTTTCTTCCTTGTAATTGCAACTGTCGCCATGTCGTAGCTGACATCGAGATGAGACTAGGTACTCGTATCATGCACATTGTATATGTAATGATTCTGTATACTTGAGGATTAGTTAACAGAGATTTAATCATTTCTATGAATAGCGATGACCTAATTCCATAGCCAGTAGGTATTTGTTACTTCTTATTACCAATAGATTGGAATTATTTTTAAACTCATCGATAACCTTTGCAGTAAAATAAACAATGTACAGTATTCATGTACAATTGTAATAAACGGCAGTCGATCTCGTGAAAAATTACAATCAACATCTTGTACAACATAGTGCACCTATAAAATATTAAAAAAGTTTTCATTTTAAATTTCGAATGTCATACGAATATAGCGCGAAAATAACAGTGACCAAGATGGCGGACAATGGTGACGTGTATAAAAAAAGTTTTAATGGCACATGCACTTTGGGCGTGAACAAAAGGACCACGGGTTCTATTGCTAAAAAAGCTGAAGCTTATTTAAATGCAGTTAAAGAGAGTATAGGAACACCGCCAGGTCTGTTTATAACCTTTTTTAAATGAATTAATTATATTCCGGAACACATTTGAAAAGACGACGTGATTCAAACTCAAACCATTTATTTCAAATTAAACCATTTACAGGCACTTTTGAACTATCAAGGAGTCGGTCAGTCAGAAATATAAATCTAGTTGCCCATTCCAAAACGTAGTAGGTATGGAGAAGAACGGGCAAGAAACTCCACGGACACTCTTCTAAATCAAAAATTTGTTACAAAATACATATTAGTTAGGTACATCATTAAAGTTGAAATTATACGTCATGTGAGAATAATGTAGAAAGACGTGCACAGTAAAAGCGTCCGTAATAAAAAGATAAAAACAAAGAACCATTAAAAAATTAAAATAACCATGGCAGCTAAGAGATGACCAGTCACAACTGACGGCGCCCGTTCACGAATATGACGCATGGATCAGCACCATTCAGCTCAACCATTTTGACGGGAGCTAAATGATCCAACACCCGCGCCACCAGCATATTTTATTTCATATTTATATGATTTTCAGTACAGTTTATGTAATTTACTCAATTATTTGTTTGTTAAGTAATTGTATTTTTATCTAAAAAGTAACCAAGACAAGTTATTTTAAAAACAACTTACAATCTGAGCTATTTTTACGATCCAAACGAAAGAAGAGATCATGTACTCTCATCTTGCACGTTTATGCACTGCATCATAAAATGTTGTCAAAACAAAGATAAGACTACTGTGGCGTGCATCAAGTTGCATGATGTTATTAAATAATAATGTGTACATAGGTATTTTATAAATAAATGTTATGGAAAAGAACATAAATTAAGGAAATACGTCAGAAGACCTCACGCAGGATCGTAGAACAAAGCCTACGAATTAGGCTACGCCGCGCTTCGGGCTACGAGACGTAGTCCATCGTCTACGAAGGTCTACGCTTTGCGTAATGCTTAGAACAAGGCTTTATGTAACTACGTACTTATTGAAAAAAACAAATTATTTATATCAATATTATTTATTTATGCTGAATTCTATAAAATTTGAGTTAGTTAATTTAATAAACTGTAATCAGAAACATCACCTAGCATTCATAAAAGTACCTACCTATTAATAAAAGTGATATTTTGTTAACAGTGGGAAAGGTTCAAGCACAAAAACTGACGAGTATACCGACGCTGCAGGTGGTGCAGAGAGTAGCCGCCATACCCATCGTGGAGTCCGGCATCGAAGTCACTGAGAAGGTCTACCAAAGGATCAGGGTAAATATTGATTTATATAATGTTTCTTGTATCTATCGCATACAATAATCTCTCTGCTGGTCAAAGTCCTTCCACGCTTGCACTTTCCCAGCAAATCATAAACCCTACTGAGTCATTACGACACGCATTTCAATTTTGAAGTCCACGGTTGATAAACCGAATACTCTAATGGCTTTAGAAATATAACTGTAGAATTATATGATAAAGAACCTTATCCTCCAACAGGAGTCAAACCCATTTATCCGCTGGTACTTGTCTCTCGGGGAGAAGTCGTTGGCCACTGGTGTACAACTGGTCTTACCAGCAATGATGCTGTTCGAGACTCCCATCCACCAGCTCGACAAGTTCCTCTGCATGTCGCTGGATGTCGTGGAGAAGACCGTGCCGTCCATCAATCTGCCGCCGGAAGCAGTAAGTATTTGAAAAACACAAACAATAGGGACGCAATTTCGGTGATTTCGGTACACCGTTAAAGTAGCTAGAGTAAGTTCGTCTTAAATCTAATACCGAAAAAAGGAAAGGATTAATTATAGAAGAATGTGACTTACCGACACCTACTTGCAAAATGACACCATAAAAGGGCCTTATTTTAACAAAAAAAAATGATAGGATTTAGTTTACAAGCTTAGGAAGTACTTATTTCTAATAAAAAGCTACCTATATAAAGAGGTGCAGTGGCAATTTCAGCAAGTTCAACGCATTACGGAAGCCTTATCACTGCTAAGTACTAAACTCTAATTACTTCTAAGAAAGTACCTGTATTTACCGACCTGCTTAAATTTTCATATGTTGAAAAAAATGCAAGTTGTGAGTCACAACTCACAAAACAAAAATGCATAGATTCACTTTTATCTCTACTTAATTATGATGTTGTGAGAATTGATGTCCGGTAACAAATATTGTAATAATTTAGTATAAACGTTATCGCCGCCGGTGTAGGTCATCTCAGTTCATGGTGTTATAAACTTGTAGCGTTACTAAACGTCCGGGTAAAAAGTATTTGGTTTTATACAGAATTACTTGCAATTCGTTTTAGGATGTCATAGTGACCCCTTTGCAACACTTGGATTTTCTCGAAACTCATACATTTTGGCCTACATGGGATGGCTGCTTAATTGTTCAAAGGGATCACACTATCACGTCCAGCACCCTAATTTCGTTTTACGAAATTAAGTTTTACGTAATTTCGTTTTACGAAATTAGGGTGCTGGACGCTGCTTTCAATCATAATCCAGATGTTTGAAGGATATTGCTAAACCATTGCTTTATAGCTTTGAAAAATTCGGCTACTAAACACCGCTAAAAATGCAATGAACGTGGGTGAACTGTCAAAATGAAAGCCATTGCGATCAATTGTCATTCTTTGTGTGATAAGCAATTACCTGTATTCATATTTATAAGTAATACTAGCGTTAAAGCGTTAGAGCAATAAAGTAATACTAGCGTTAAAGCGATACTTATAGTTTTTTTTTTTTTTGCCTCGTTGGTCTAGTGGTCGCAAGCGCTACTGCTGAGCATGAGGTCCTGGGTTCGATTCCCGGGTCGGGCTAAGTGTTATTGGGTTTTTCTATCTGGAATTTCTCAGTAGCAGCCCGGAGTCTGGATTTGTGCCCGGTTGATGGCAATAGGCTCGCCCCCTATTACATGGGACTTACACATAACTGGCGAAATGTGGGTGTACCTACTACAGGTACACCTCTGCCCAACTCTTCGGGGAAACAAGGCGTGATGTTATGTGTTATAAAGATTTCAAGCTTATTTCTTCATGTGATATTAGTTAATCAAGAATGTAATTAGCAATTTTTAGTCAGGAATGATCTAGTTCCGAAGTCAACATTTTGAATAGACCATGCCCGGTTATCACAAAGCATGTACAAAAGTTCGAAGACTACCATCGACATTTTTGATTGTCAAAACATACTCACAACACTGGGTTCTTGTACTTTAAGTACCAACAGTGTTTCTCATCGTACATCATCAGGTACTATTACGCCATATTCTTTGCAAACAGATGTACTCCGAGACCCGCCGGTTCGTTTTACGCCGCGCCAGCTCGGTGAACCAACTGGCCACAGCGGTTCTGGACTCTCGCGTCACGACTGTCACAGCCACGGCGCTGGAACGTGCCTTGACCACGGCTGATAAGTACGTGGACAAGTACCTGCCCCCCGACCAGCAGGATGCTTCTGAAGGTAAGAGTTACTGGCAGGCAGGGAGAAGTAGTGGAGTAGTGGTAAGTATGGTACCTACCTAGTGTTTGTAGCGCAGAGGTTTTGTGAAAGAGTTTGTCGGAGACAGTAGAGCCACCATACCTGTTTGTGCTGTCAAGCAACACTGCTTTCGGGCGGTTTGAACAGTAGGTACAGGGTAAAATTGAAAGTATATTAACGAAGCGGTTGTAAAAACCACTTGCCATCAAATGGGCCGCGTATTTTGTCACTTCATATTCCACAAAATATCAGATAACGTTGACTGCCTGTTTTGGTTCGTTCTAGAAAGTTGTCTACTTACCCAACTATCAAATCTAAATACGTATAGGTAGCTAGGTACTAGCGAACATTAACTTAGCAGAAGATACATCGTCGTTATCACAAGCATGCCAATTGCAGTGCATAATCCTCACAAACAGGTAAATTCCGTAAGTTGCCAAAATAGACGTTATTCATTGTTGTTATATTCTTTCAATCCTCGTTATCGTAAAATGGCCACTTATTTGTGATTAGATTAATAATTTTGCTATAGGAATAGAGATTGGGCCGGTAGCCTCGAACGAAGTTTTGATTAAATATCTAAGTAGTTGAATGATCTCATAATTTCCTTTGTTTAATCTGTATGGATTCAAAAATACCTGTCAAAAGTCTACCTTTCAAAAAAACATTTTTTTTAAGGAAGCTAAACCTACTTAGCTACATGATAAAGAAACTTGTGATTGAATTTCTTCGCATTCGCAATAGAACCAACCATCTACTAAAAACCTGTTGCAATTTATCCTATACAGAACTGTACGAACCACATTAGGTATATTTAGAACATTATAATCAGAAAACATACACAACATAAATAACAGGCTTAAACAAAGTTATGACAAGTACCGGTTCCAATTGAGTGCATTCACGACAGTCTCCAGACAGCTCTAAACTATCGGTCACAAGGTTACTTGATAACTTTAGTCTGAACCCAGTCTGGACGCCTAATTAACGGAAGCACTTATATCACCTATTGTCCTTCTATAGTTAGTCCATATTCCAAAGTAATAAAGACTATATTATCGGTGCAGCTCCTAATTAATGAACAAGTAATAACTGTTACTTTTGACTGTTATCTGTCTGGAACCGGTGACAAATTAGATGTGATATCACCGCACTGGACTCTGCGCCCATTCATGTGCAGTTAATGATTAGTTAGAATATCCTAGGATCTGTTTTAGGAGGTCGATTAGTTACTGACTAATTGACTAATTACCTCCTTATGTACTAATTCGTACATAATAAGTAGCTAATTCTATATTATGGGGTTTTGTTTCCGCAATCAGTCCGTCAAGTGGACCATTGTGCGTGAAGTAGGTACAGACGCCAGCGTATCAACCTGCTACAATCTGTCAAATTTCTTTAATAGATATTCATCTTTATCACTAAAGTATAAGGTTCAAAGTTGATTGGGAAATCAAAATCAAAATCAAAAGTCATTTATTCAAATTAGGCTGAGAATCAGCACTTTTCGAACGTCAAAATTACATAAGACAGTCCCCCAAAACGCCCACCCTTCACCACTTCCTAGTGCTTTTGCTGGGAAGAAGAAGTGGCGCAACAAACTCCCCAGCAGCACAGCTGTCTGTTCAGTTAGGAAAAAAAAAATGATTCTATACAATAATTTATAAGATAATTTACATTACGCAAAATAAAATTTAAATTATAAATTAATAACATTTGACAGTTTCGGGTAGGTTGACGTGCTGGCGTTTGTACTTAATATGGCCCCTTTTATGAGCGACCGTTCAAACCGGGGTTGTTTATAAACTCCATTAAATTAGGTAATCTAATTTGTATTATAGTTTCCTTAACACGCCGACACCGAGATGGCAAAAATTAAACGTCCATTTTCAAATCGAAACTTACATATAACTTCAATTTACCGGGCGGCAGTCTCGACATAGACAGCGATCGCTACACGACCAAATTCGGTCAAAGTCTTATAAGCGTCCCTAGACGGTCAAAATTACTTGACAAGCACGATAAAACTCCCGTACGAACCACGTCGCGCGCGTCTAGGGACGCTATTACGACTTTTCGACCGAGTTCGGTCGTATAGCGATCGGTATCTATGTCGAGACCTGTTGAACTCCCCAAAACTATGGGTGTCAGCGTTGGTGCCTACAGTGCTTCAGGGATCTTGTACCGCTTGAAGGATATTGACAAGGGGGCGTTGTTATACAGACGTGAAATTATTTTTTGAAATTTTAACTGTATCAGCAATAGATTTAAAACAAGATGGCGGATTTAGTTCCGATTTTGGCTACGTGCTAAAAGAGCCTTGTATCGCTATAACGTCGTGTCCTTACCATAGTGGTGATCATAGTGACGAGCGCGGACGCGGTGGACGGCTGCGACAGCGGGCGCGCGCGCGCCGAGCGGGCCGTGCAGCACGGCGCGCGCCTGCGCAGGAAGCTCACGCGCCGCCTCACGCGCCAGGCGCTGGCGGAAGCCAAGGCTATTAAGGAACAGATCCACGTGCTGGCTTATGTTGCGGAATTGGTGAGTTTTCTTTATGAAAATAGCTCCAGGCGTATTATTTTCTTCTTTTGAATATCTTCAAAACCCAGGTGAAATTGTTGTCAAAAATTGGTGTAAGTGATATGAATAATTACCGCCCCATAACACTCATTCCAATATTATCAAAGATCTTTGAAAAGGTCATACATGATAAATTGTCCGGATTTTTATCCAAATACAAAATTCTAAGTGAGGATCAATTTGGTTTCAGAAAAAATAAATCGACCACAACAGCTTGTTTTGCTTTATTAAAATTAATAACAAAAAGCCTTAATGATAAACTACCAATTGTCTCTATTTTTCTAGATATGTCCAAGGCTTTTGATTTTGTGAAACATACACTGTTAATTTATAAATTAGACCGATATGGCATAAGGGAAAACGTTTTGAAATGGCTTGAAAGTTACCTTACGCATCGATAGCAATGTGTTGAGATTTCGGGACAAACAGGAAATCAAAAGCTCGCATATAGATCTCAGTATCGTGAAAATAACTGTGGTGTTCCCCAAGGAACCATACTAGGGCCGCTTTTATTCTTGCTATATTTTAATGACTTGCCTAGTGTAACTTCCCACAATTGCATACTATACGCTGACGATACGACCCTCAGTATTATAAACGAAAATGACGACATTGTTGAGTACCAAAATGAAATTAGCATGACATTAAATAAAATTATTACATGGCTTGAACACAATAATCTTCATATTAATATTAAAAAAACAAAAATGATACAATTCCAGACATATAACAGTACGCGTCCACGGCTTACAATACAATAATGGAAATGAGACCATAGAAGAAGTCGATTACGCAAAATTCTTGGGGATAACAATTGACAAAAATTGTAATTGGAAATCTCATATTGATGATTTATGTAAGAAGATAGATAGATTTGTATTTGTTTTATATAGACTTACACGTGTGGCTAGTGTTAACGCGGTAATATGTGCATACCATGGCTATGTCTCATCAATTTTGCGCTATGGCATTGTAATCATGTGGCAGATTACGGTATATAACAAATTACCTGATAGCTTCAAAACACTCAGCCTCAGAAAATTTAAATGTAAATTATTTAACTTTCTTCTTAGCAAATGTTATTACTCGACTGAAGTTTTTATGAACGAAAATATTTGACATTGACTAAATATTTTGGCCTGAATTTTGCATTATATAATTACCTAATCTATTTTATTGTTCAATTTATTTAAATTATTTGTAAATCTAATTGTAATGTAATGATGGTCCATAATCTTAAAATCATATTTGTACGCCGTTTCCGGCAGAATATTATGATCGTAATACTTGTAGCACATAACAACTTTGTACATTATTCTGACAAATAAATGCATTCATTCCTTCATTCATTGTCCGAAAAGCTTGGAATTTGGTTGACCTCCAAAGACTGAATAACTTTTTATCATCACGTACCGTACATACTCGGGTCTCGGGTCGGCTCGTTTAGCGTGTTTTCAGTCGACAAATACTTAGGAATGGTCTTTAATCAAGTGAGGGTTATATAATAGCTGACTGATATATTAATATGATCTGCTGTTAAAATTTTAGGAACAGTAGATACTACCTACAAAATACTTCCTAAGGAAAAACAAACTTCATTTCTAAATTGTAACAGGTTGCGACAGACCCAGCCCTCGCTTGGAAGAAGGCTAAGGAGCTTTTCGCGACCCTGAGCGCCGCGGAACCAGAGAATCAGGCCCGGCCTGCCACACTGGAGGAACTGGTGGTGCTACTGACCAGGGAGACAGCAAGAAAGATGGTCCACCTCATCCACTACACACAAAACGACCTGCCCAAGTAAGTGTCATGGCTAACGAGCTGTTCTTGAGCAGGTACTAGAGAAACAGGCCCGACTTGCCACCCTGGAGGAGCTGGTGGTGCTACTGACCAGGAAATCTGCCAGGTAGAGGGTCCCACATCTTCTATACGCACAATGATCTGCCCAAGTACGTGTGCTGCTTCTAAAAATGGCGATTCATCAATACACGCGCACAATGGCGGTGTAGTCAGCAGGTGGAGGTGGGACAACCTTGCTGACTGGACTAATACGGCATCCGCTTTTCTTTTAAAACTCTGTAGAAGAGGATATCTAGAATACTTCCTTCTGAAATACATATTGTATAAAAAAATATTTAATAAAAATCTAATAATATTTTTACTTTGTCCTAGCAATGTTCGTCAAGCGGTGGCACTGATCACAAAAACCCTGAATACTGCAACCGATGCTCTGATGAAGGTGAGATAAATTAAAACAATATATTCCTCAGAATGATACCTAAACCTAGTTTATTAAGAGAAGGCTCCCTAAACTGTACGTTCTAAAATTCAAAATTCATTTATTCAAACTAGGCTTCTACAAGACAGTCCCCCAAAACGTCCACCCTTCACAACTTCCTAGTGCTTTAGCTGCTTCCTAGTGCTGTTCTGCATTAATGTTCTGAAGCAGTCACGCATACAATCAAAATGGAACTGTAGTTTATGATTTATTAGATCTTTTTCTTTCCATGTACAGACGCCACACGTCAACCTACTACAATCTGTCAAATTTCTTTAATCGATTTTCAACTTTATCACTGAAGTATAAGGTTCAAAGTTGATTGGGGAAATATGACAATTTCGGATAGGTTAACCTGCTGGCGTCTGTACAAGATAGTAACGTAATTGCAACATTTTCGCTAGATTCATTTTTTATTCGGAAATCATGTCTTTAAAGATTATTTAAATAAAATGAAGATTACTCGGCTTTTATGTTTAAAATAAGTATTCACAGTAGGATAATATAGTTTATTATCCAGCCACAATTTTTTTTTTTCTCTAGATCAATTATTACTTTAGTTAAAAACGAAATAACAAATGAGACTTAGGTACACGGTTTAGTTTCGTGCTTGAACACGATCAAAGAGCGCACGCGATATTCAACTTTATTACTGATGTGTTAGTGTTTAGCACAAAGTGGAGTGGCGGGGTGCATGGGGGCGGAGCTTGCGTGGAATTTGTACTGTAGGTTTATGTCTAGGTTGGGCTATAAACCTAGGTACTTCACTCGGTACTATGTTTTATTAAAACTGAATTGTTAGTTTTGTGGTTGTAATTGCGACAACTGAGCCTGGGGCCCTGGGTTCGTCTGGTCTGGTAAACTATCATTAGGTTTTTGGATTAGGAAATTCTCAGTAGGTAACAACTTGAAAACTGAATTTGTGCCCGGTTTAAAGCATTATACTCGCCCCTTATATGGAGTGATCCAACCTACACATAATTGACGAAATATGCTTCAGAACCCTTCTGGGAATAACTGGCCTTAAGTTGTTATGTCTAAACTAAAGAATACTGTTAAGATTTTGTTCCCAAACATGTAAACAAATAATGTGTTTCAAACCGACGAAAAAGAAAGGAGGAGGTTCTCATTTAATAAACAATTTTATTACTTTTAATTTGCGCTACAATTTAAAAAAAAGTTTTTTTTTAATAGTAGGTACTAGTCTTTCTGAAATCAACTGAATTTACATTTTTATATGGTTAAAAAATTCGTTTAAGGGGCGGCGGAGCATGCGTAGTTCATACAAACGTAACACCAAAATAATTTGTATAATTTACTTTTCTTTAAATATAATAAATATTAACCATTTATGTACACATATATAATATAGACAAGAATAGTTAATTTGAATATGTAATAATTATGTTTAATTTACAAATTATTTTGCACATGCTCCGCCGCGGCGGAGCATGTGCAAAATAATTTTAAATTTGCAAAATAATTTTAAATTTGAAGTTATTTCCACGTAACGGGCCGGCGCGCCGGCCCGTTACGTGGAAATAACTTCAAATTGGAAACATGGATTTGAATAGACTGTAATTTGTTCTGGTGTCATTCGCAGACCGTGCCCGTGGAGATTGCGTTGTCTGAGGTGAAGGAGTGGCGCAGCAAGTTGGAGAATCTGCTGCATCACCTGCAAACGGCTTCCAAAACATACTTGGTAAGATCTTGGAAACTATGTCTGATTGAATATAAATCTAATAAATAAAAACCCGGTAATTATCTAGGCTGCTAGGTCAGTGGTAAATTGCCACTGACCTATATAGCAGCCTAGATAATAACTGGATTTTTATTTTGTCGTGATGAGTCACTAATAATACCTATAGATAGGTATTTATTGTAATATTGTAAATCGTAAATAAAATTGATAGGTTAAATTAGAACATTTTCTTATAACTTAATACACCAATATTTTTGATTATGTTTTTAATACATAGTGAAAACGCAAAATCTATCAAGCGTATTTTTTTTAAACTTTCACCATTTTAAAGATATGTTTTTGTTTAAAAAAAAAGTTTTTTTTTGTTTTAGAAAGAAAGAAAATATGTTTATTTTGCACAAACAAAACACACAAAAATACAAAAGTAGCAGAAAAACATACTAAAATACAAAAGTAGCCAAAAGCCTCGTACTCGCCTCGTTTATGTACTTATAATAAATTAATAATGCGTCAAATTGGGGACAGCGCTCGTAGATGAGGGAGTCCTATTACTGGCTGGACGTACGACGCGTTGCGTGAGCTCGGCACGGAACACGCAAGCTAATTAACTTCAAGCCACCTTTCCATTTAGATCTCTAATAGATGTCGCTAATCAAAATATATATCTACCCTCTTTTTCAGGAACACTTGGCCATCTTCCTGGCGGGAAATGAAGAACGTGAAAAGATCGCGCCGCGGTCCACGTACGAACAACGAGATGACTCGGCTATCAATGGACTCAACTAACATTTTATTAAATTAGAATTAGTAATTAATTATATTGACATACCGTGTCTAATACTCTGTTAGATCTGTTTTTGCTATCGTCAGTCTAGTGAAACTAAAAGTAAGGTTCATAGCATTTCTTTAGCACTTATAGCAGTGACAGAAGATACCTAATAATAATCGCTCTGCCTTAAATACTGCGTATCAAATAACACTCGATTATATTTAATAAAAAATATTTAGACGTAAATTGAGTTTAAGTTGTTTAGCGTAGACAGAAAAATTTTCTGGTAGGTACTAATTTAGGTACAGACGCCAGGATGTCAACCTACGCGAAACTGTTAAATTTTCCCAATCAACTTTGTACCTTATGCAATAAGTATAAAGTTGAAAATCTATTATAGAAATTTGACAGATTGTAGTAGGTTGATGTGCTGGCGTCTGTACATATAAACCGCTGTTCTTGGGCTGTTCAATGTCAGTTAGCAAATGGTAGCCAAAACGATTGGCGCAGCATGTTGTGAATATCATTTTATTAGCTAGATCCGAAGACGTTGTCCTGTCAAAATTTCAATAGTTCATACAAAAAAACCATAGACAAAATCGTTTTCCCGCCGTTTTGAAGTGATGCGTACCAACGAACAGCATTTATTTTTTATTTATAATTATATTTGTGTAGTTACTCGTACCTACTAAGGAGCATGAGATCAGTCTTGGCTTTCCCTGAAACTTTATATCCTTTCTTATGCAATAGTTGATGCAGTACCTAAGCTATCAAATATTTTTAATTTTAGTGTGTAGGTAATTATTATGTAAATTAACTGACTAACATAAATGGTTTCGATCACTGTTTTGACGATACTTTCATGGGGCTCATGAGTGCGTAAAATTTTGTTAAAATATACCTATTTTATACCTCTCCACATCTTTTTTATTTCTTGATCCTAAAGTTGTTCCGACCTGTATGTCCAGCATACAGGTCGGAACAACTTTGTTGCAGTCAACGCAAACGCGCCCTGCAACCAAATTGAATGTATCTATTTTGCCGAAGCCAACCGTTTTCTAAAGGCGAGCCGTTCGCGTTGGCCGAACGCGCTCGGTCAACGGGGTCGCCCAACGTGTACTAGGGGCTTTACATGGAAAGACCATTCTGCACTCTTATTGCATAACACACGATGAACATTTTACGTTATTTACGTTGTTGAGCAGACAAATTTTTCGAACATATGAAGCAATGGATTAGCAATTTCCTTCAAAATTATTCAGATTATGATTGATCGTGTGTTAGGTAGGTACAAAATTATAGTGCTGAACAGGAAAAGGCAAAGTTGCGTAAGTTTCATAATAATAATAATACGTGCAAATAGAACATGAAATAAAGAGACTGTATTGTTTGCTTCAAATAGGACGCTCTGATCGCCTATTTTGCAGTCCGCGATAAACAAACACGATTGTCGGACCATATATAGCCTTTTTATGGTAAGGAACAGACAGTGATCCTCCTTGGGTACAAATAAAATGCTGGCTTCCTAAACTTCTGTGACGTTTCTGTCTTGTCATTTCGACAAGCACTCATTATTCCCAGCACCATAACCTATACTTTTTTGTATAAGAAGCATATTATAACAATGGCATGATAATTCTTGGAAAACTTTAAAATTAATAGTAGCCGATACTTCCAAATCGGCAAACCAAGTCAATCATTAAAATGAATCTCAATGAGCTTTTGAAAGACATCCCGCAGCATCCATGCTACGTAAGTTATAGTTCTTTACACGTTTACGGAGACCAATAAATAATCCTTAATGGAATTTTATCAACATTATTGTAGGTAATCCGTTTCCTGAACTAGATTTGGCATGGCCCACAAGGTGTATGGGCCATTTGTTTATATATTCTATTCTCAAGTACTTAGCTAGTCTACTCACCTAATATTAGGTCTTTATCTATGAAATTGGAGATTTGTATGATAATTTTAAAATATAAAAATTTTGGTATTTTTGTTATTTCAGCTAATCAAAGTACTGGCCCAAATTATCTAGGTACAATTTTGCCATTTTGATGGCAGTTTATCCCTTTACTGTAGAAGTCTGCCAGACGGGAGGCGATGAAGTCAGCGAAAGCGTTTTGTATTGCCTCTCGAGTGTTGAATTTATTGTCTAAATTTTGAAAAAAGTAGAAATCTGTTGGGGCTAGGTCCGGTGAGTACGGTGGGTGACGGAGAGCTTCCAGCTGTAACTCTTGTAGCTTTGTGATGGTCTGTCGTGAAGTGTGAGCTCGCGCGTTGTCGTGGAGAAGCAATGGGGAAAAGCGAGTGATTAGTCAAGGTTGTTGAATTACGAGCTTCTCCATCATTGTTTGAAATTCTTGGCAATAGACATCTGCCGTCACTGCTGTGCCATTCGATAAGAAGCTGTGATGTACAAGTCCGGCACTGGTCCACCAGACAGTCACCATCATCTTCCTATGAATAATCTTTTTTTAGCGCACTGATTAGGTGCTGTACCTGGGTCCACCCACTGAGACGAACGCTTACGGTTGTCGTACAGGATCCACTTTTCATCGCAGGTAACAATTCGATTAAGAATTCCCTCGTTTGTATGTCGATTCAGTAGTGCTATGCATGATTCGACGCGTAAATCTCGCTGTTGGTCGCTTAGTTCGTGTGGCACCCACTTAGTTATGTGGTGAGACTTTCTGATTGGACACAAGTGCTTAATGTTGTTTTGACACTAACTCCAAGGCCCGCAGTAAGCTCAGCCGTAGATTGAGTTGGATCCGCTTCCACTATCGCTTTCAACTCGTCGTTGTCGACAATGGTTACCGGCCGACCGCGAGGTTCGTTCTTCAACTCAACATTTCCAGATTTAAAACGATTGAACCAATAATGGACCGTGTTTACGCAAGCAGTGTTAGGCCCGTACACGTCGTTAATGTTTCGTGTTGTTTGCGCAGCGGTATTTCCACGTAGGAACTCATATTCGAAAATTGTACGAATTTTCAGTTTATCCATGGCGCCAAAAACTAGGTACCACAATGTCACAAAAACAAAAAACTATCTAAAAATAAATGACTGAATTTGAAATTAAATTAACACGTCTCGTCTTTCGGATAAAATTCATTTGAATTTCGAATTGCGCGCCAATCCACAGATAATTAAATCTGAAAATGTTGGTTATAGAATCTCCAATTACATACGTAAAGACCTAGTAAATCCCAAAGTAATGTTTGAGTAATTTCAGCCTAATAACGAATGTTCCGAAGAGCTAGGTCTGCTAGAATATGAGGACAGTGTGGTTCGAGGTTCGACAACAGAAAGGACTACCCAAACCACTCTGTGGTTGCTGGCGTTTGCTTTACTGCTGTGGTTAATCACGTTTCTCATGGTGATGACGATAACTATGTGCTTCGACGTTAGCTCCCGCTCCATTGCGAGTTCCACCGACTTGATATACTGGTCTAACGGGACGTCTGTGTTGACTAGTGATGATCGATCTACCAGATACATAATATCATATTAAATTGTGATGTAATAAGATTTATTAAAAAATGTAATTCTCGTATTAATTTGTTCTATTTATTGTTGCCTTTTGATTGTCATATTTAATTTTCTTGTAAGCCTTTTGGGCTGACATTGGGGCATCTGGGCCACCGGCATTCTGGATCATAGTTTTAGATAACCAAGCAGGATTTCGTGTTCCTGTAATAGTTAAAAATCGACTAAATAATAATCTAGTTGCGTTAACCATCCGTGTGCCTCAGAACAAATATATTTTATCTCTATGATGAGTGCAGTCCGTCTGTGCTCTGCTGTAGAGATGGGCTTAAACGTTAAAAAATAATAACACTGCTAAATGGTAATGCTAGCAATAATTAACAGTTCAAATTAGCAGTTATTTTTGTTAGCAACTGTTAAATTTAATCACAGACAGGTTGTTAACGTAATTAATTCTCATTTCCTTCATACTTTTCACAGGCTTAGGACTGTCAACTTTTCCTGTTGGCGTATACACAATATACAAACAGTCAAACAAATGGAATTCTCACTCACTACACTATCTACCACAAACAAACCCGCAAAACCTTCGTAACGAAGATTAGTCTTATTCAACACTAGTTAAATGTAACAATTCCGAAGTCAGCAGTTAGCACTTAGCAGTTAATTAAATCAACTTGCTCAAACTTATCAATCTAACTGTGACTGAATCTGCAGGACCATTAATGCTTTGTTGTGAGTTGTGACTGCTATCACAGAGCATATAAATAAGAGGCGGAACTTAGAACATTCAGTTTTTGAGAATTTGTGACCGTCTTAAGCCAATCACATAAAAAAAACATAGCTACCAACATGAAAATTCTAACAAACTTGACAACCATGTCCTTGAAGGGCAGAACTGTTATAAATAGGGATGTGCAACATATCGTATCAGTAAACTTATCGATATCGATGAAATGCATTCTATGCAGATATTAGTGAGGCTCCAAAACTAATTTATTTAGAGAAATCGGTAAAATAAAACAGATTTTTATGATTTCAGTATTTATTAATCTACATAAATGAGCAAGCAACATCGGTATCAGGCCAAAATGGGTTAGTTTTTTGTATTTTTAGCACCAACGTCACAATTCCTTTTAGCACACCTGACTCAAATTTTTCCAAGAGATTCGCACTGCTTCTTAGTGATGCCAGGCTGCATTTAGGTTTTTGCAATTGTTCCATCAACTGATTTCCCCTTGGTGTTTAATCTGTAAAGTTAATTAAGTATAAGCAAAATGTTCGATGAGTTGTAAACATTTCTCTGTAAATAAAACGCAGGGATCTTTTCTATTTGAAATGAGCAATAGGCACAATTCATTTTGAGAATTTCTTTCTCTGTCTATTTGTAACATCTTCACATGAGAATATGAAACTAGATTTATTTCATATTCCCCGAATTTACATAACGGTGTCACAGGTAGATAATATAATATAATGTAAGACTCTCTAACCCATATATTTAGCAGTCAACCTAGTTAGACTAAATTAGATTACAATTTAAATTAGACTAACATTACTGTAGGCACAATGTTTTAAACCATTTCTTCAAGAATTTCATAATTAATCTTCATTGATGGCTCGAGAGTCGTATTACAGAATTTGAATGATGCTAATAATTTCCTGATTGTAAATTAATAGCATTGTTAGGTGAGCACAAGATCACATTAGTAATAAATATCAGTACTCACCGGTATGGATTCAGTGAAAACTTGAAAAATGCAACATATTTACAGTATGCCAGGCCTCCTTGATACCGCAAGCTCCGTGACCCTTACCCATGATGGTTCACAAACTTGGAGTCACCGTCAATTATTCTGATATGTTATATTCCGAAATCTTACAGAAAAATGAAAAATCACAACACAAACAATAATACACAATAATACTTGCGCGACGGCAGACATGTTTGTGAGCACTTCGTAATGTAATGTTGGTCAATAGGTCAGTTTGACGTGTTTTTCTGAATGTTGGCTAAAGACGGTCACAAATCCCATACAAAAAATATTTGTTCGGAGTTTCACAGCACTGACTGCTATATTTAACAGCTATCCCAGAACTTATTTAACAGGTGTTGACACTAAAAATAATTAGCAGTGTTAATTTAGCAGCTTATTAATTTTAGACCCATCCCTACTCTGCTGTCATTTGTCAGTTGTCACTTGTCACTGTCACTTTCGTCCGTCGCGTCCGCAGGTCGTATTTGTGATTGCCTGTTTAGAATGTTATTTCGTTCAAACTAAAGCTGGGTGTTAAAATAATAGCCGAGTAGTTTTAAAGGCAAAAATGCCTTCGATCGACGTGTTGCCTCCACCGGGGATGGCGATGGAGCCACCGTTGGAGGAGCCCCAAGCTCCCCCTGCACCAGTCATTGGCATCATTTATCCTCCGCCAGAAGTGAGGAGTATCCTTTGAAATTAAACTATGTCTACAAATTATATTGCTTTCTGAATAGTAGGAATTTATTGTAACTTTTTTATTGAGTATGGTTAACCCAGGTTTTCCATAATAACCTTAACCTGTAAAGCTGCGAACGGAAACGAACGGGTACATATATTATTTTTTTGGTTTTCTTATAAACCAACTCCTCTGCATTTCAGTTATCGCTAATTATCTTGTTGCTAAGACATAGTTTACCGAAGTTTTAAAAGGCATATTTTCATTAAATTCTTTGAAAAGTTATGATCAAACATGATATTGAGAGTAAAACATATTTATATAACCCCCCATCTTTTTCAGCAGCATTCTACAGTCTGAAGAATAAACTTTGGAGTTTTGAGTGCCACACATAGTTATGATGTTATGATTTCATCTTTGATAAATAGGTAACCTAACATTCTTATATCTATGAAATTCATTTTCAGGCTTTAAAATCAAAATTTCCTTAACATTGCTCTCTAGATATTGTGGACAAGACTGCAAGTTTTGTAGCTCGTAATGGGCCTGAGTTTGAGGCTCGAATCCGACAAAATGAGCTTGGCAACCCAAAGTTCAACTTTCTCAACTCTGGGGATCCGTACCATGCGTACTATCAGCATAAGGTCAAGGAGATCAGAGAGGGGAAAGGTAAGTTTGAAATTTTACTTATTTTTGTTAAAGAACAAAAGATGCATTCTAATGGTTGGTGGGTAAGTCCCCAATCAATGGGTTTCACAACATGATCCAATCAGTCATCCGTATATGACCATAGCACCGTTACTGTTAACTGTTAATTGATTGACTAACATTAGTGATCATTGAGAATCCCATTATCATTTTAAAAACTCCTACACTGATATAATTTGGACAAATCAAAAATAAACATCACTTCAGCATATTTTCATAACAATTTTGGAGTTTTATAATGATTTACTGCACCTTTATCAGCAGATCTTAATTATAAATAAATTAGTGACCCACCCCTGGTTCGTAATCTGGTTTATAATCGCAGACCCTTAATAGCCGAGGAGAGGTCATTGATCCATGTCAGTCAAGGCATGGCGCCACGCCGCGCGCCGTCAGCCATAATTATTTTGCTGTGCGTAATTTTAAAACTGCGATATCTATTATAGTACTCATTTAATTGTCGAGGCGTATTTTCATCTTAATTAAATGACCAATAGTAACATATTTTAATTAATAATATAATATATAAAGATTAATAATATGCTGGTCAAAATATATATTTTTTTATTAAATTCTGAAAGATAAAAATGGTTACTGGGTCATCCTTAGAAGATAGGAAGATAGACATAATATGCTGTTGTGGACTTTTCTGTTGATTTTGTTAAGATATACAATTCAGTAGAACATAAATTTGATTTAACTGAATCGTTTAGTCAGCGCGCGCCATGTAAGCGCTCAAAAAGTGCCTTTTTCACGACTTGACAAATTGTTAAGTTTCAGTACTATGTTTACGTTGAATATCAAATAAATTGTATATAATGGTGTACCTTTCGGAATACATTCTCTAAATGTTGTTGAAAACCTCATCAGAATCTGTTGCGTATTTTAGAAGAACAACGCGGATATACAGACAAACGCGAAAAGCGCCTTTGTTTTATAATATTTTGAGATTACTCTGTTGAACATTTTTACTTGGTACTCCACCCAAGTCCTCAATTTATCAACCACATAAACATACTCAACGCAACAGCTAAATGTCAATTTATTCTATAAATAGGTCCAGATCCAGGTGCACCAGCCTTAATAGGGCTCCCAGCAATCCAGCGGCCCGGTCTCGCGCCTGCCACCGCCCTTCGTCAACAGGAACTATTGAAGGCCGCAGCCCCCGCCGAGCCGCCCCCGCCCCGCGACCCCCCGCCAGAGTTCGAGTTCATTGCAGACCCACCATCCATCTCAGCGCTCGAGCTCGACATTGTCAAACTCACTGCTCAGTTTGTTGCACGAAACGGACGACAATTCCTTACAGACTTGATGAAGAAAGAGGAGAGAAACCACCAGTTTGATTTCCTTCGCCCGCAGCACTCGCTGTTCCAGTATTTCACGCGGCTTTTAGAACAGTACACGAAAGTACTCTTGCCCCCGAAGGAATTAGTTTCGAAGCTTGCTGCCGAAGTTCGCAGCGGTGTGTTAGAGCAAGCTCGCAGTAGAGCCGCCTGGCATTCGCACCAGGCGCGGCGTAAGGCGGCTGATGAAGCGAAGATCGAGAAGGAACGTCTAGCATACGCGTCCATAGACTGGCATGACTTCGTCGTCGTCGAAACTGTAGATTACCCAGCTGGGGAGCCCGGAGATTTCCCACCTCCCACTACACCTCTCGAAGTTGGAGCGCGAGTGTTAGCACAAGAGAGAGGAGAGGATATCACACATGGAAACGATGATGACGACACAGAGATGCAGTTGGAATCCGAGTCGGAATCAGAGACAGATGACGATCTAGCAGAGATGGAGGATCGTACCCAGCAACAACAGCGGCCAGACGACAACCGCGTGCAGGATATGGAGGAGGACAGCTCATCATCAGATGACGACGGTCCTTCAGATTCCGGACCGCGAGCGCCGGGTGATGAGGCGCCATTACCGCCGCGTCCAGACCGCGTGGTTGTCAAGAAGTACGATCCGAAGCGCCAGAGGCCTCAACCTGCTCCCGCGTCAGAAGAATGGCTGGTGTCGCCTATCACTGGAGAGAAGATACCTGCCAACAAGGTGGCGGACCACGTGCGCATCGGTCTGTTGGACCCGCGCTGGCTGGAGCAACGAGACCGCGCCGCCGCTGAGCGCACGGACAGGGACGAGGCTCTCGCGCCAGGAGCTGCTATTGAGGCTTCGCTTAAACAGGTACTTTTGTCTTTCTTCATTACACAGCTAATAGAAGCAGTTCACTAAGAGCACGTATTTATGCACACGTATGCTTTGCACAGATGCAATCTACTGATACAATGTGGCAACATGTCAAAGCATCGAGATTTATGTGTATATCTAAATCAAAATGAAATAATAATGTTTTATATACATAAACCTTCCAAAATAAATAAATTAAATGATGGCCAAACTAACTTCAAAATTCATTTTGGAGTTTAGAAGAACTAAGCGGTCACACGAAAAGCAACTTTATTTTATACTATTTATAGATTAAAGATAGGTTCGTGGTAAATCGAATCTCATACTGGATTTTATTCAAATAAGTCATTGAGTGCTTCTTTCACGTTGTTATTAGAATAAAAACACATACCTACAACTGTTAATATTTATTCCGTAGCTCGCTGAACGCCGTACGGATATCTTCGGCGTGGGTGACGAGGAGACGGCCATTGGTAAGAAGATCGGCGAGGAAGAGAGACGGCGCGACGACCGCGTCACGTGGGACGGACACACGTCCAGTGTGGAAGCCGCCACGAGAGCCGCGCGCGCGCACATCACGCTGGAGGACCAGATACAGCAGATACACAAGGTAATGTAATCTTAGTCTCCTCAAAATTTGTACACGAATTTAGCACCTTCAGTAGCGTCCATCAGTTCCTGTAACGTGCAGACAACAGGGCACGCAGGACACTATATTAAGTGCCCCATTGATCGTGGAACAGCATCACATTTACACTCCTGGTTGGATATTTTTTCGTAACGGTGCCTGTTAACGTAACTTCCTGGACAAGCATGCAAGTTCAGCACGTGCAGATAAATAAGCATAGTGTAATTAATTTGTGAAGTTATGTCTAACGCGGATAAAAAACTAAGAATCACGCAAAAACTCTCAAGCGTATTTTTCTGAAACCTTCAACCATTTTAAAGATATTTTAATTATTTATCTTTTAGTATACGAGTTTTATTAAAATACCTGATTTATGTATAATAAATTAATAATGCGTCTAATTACTGGCCTAGTCCTATTTCTGGCTGGATGTACGACGCTGACCACTCAAGGCCACTGGCATATATCGGTGTCTTAAATCAGCAATTCATTAAAAGGTCAAAGGTCTACTGCCCGACGAAGAAAAAGAGAAGATCGGGCCGAAGCCCGTGGGCGCGCCGGGAGGGCCGCGCACTGCGCCCGTCCGCGTGGCCCCGGCGCCCCCGCCGCGCCCGCCGGCCGCGCCGCCCGCGCCGCCGGGGGCCCCGGGGGGCCCGGGGGGCCCGCAGCCGGTGCTGCTGCAGCCGCTGCCGTCGCTGATGGTGTTGCCGCCGATGGCTCCGCGACCGCCGCTGATACCGACGCCAGTTGGAGCTGTTACTGCTGTTGGTGCTGTAGGTCTGTAATTGTTTTATTTTCGTAACATAACAATAGTCAACGACTCTGTCCAGCAGAGGGACAATACGGGATGATAAAAAAACAAGACTGCGCTTTCACAATTCCTGTGTAATTTTTTTTCTGACCTGTTTTTTTTTACGAGTTTTTTATTTAGTTTTGACGTGAAAACTAGGCGCGTTCAGCACTTTTTGGGTGAACAAAAATCATGGAACTCGCGTCATCGTCACCGAACGCTTTCCATGAGCTATATGTATACTGTGTATATATTGTGTACTTTTTGGGTGAACAAAAAGCGTGAAACTCGCGTCATCGTCACCGCACGCAGTTTTCACTTCTATCCGCAGTCCCCAAAGACTGGCCCGCATGTTTTTTTGTTAAGTCGTGTGAACTGCAACATAGAAATGTCTCTTTCTTCTTCAAACTTATATTATTCACATTCAGACAACAACATTATCTCATAAATATAGTAGATTAACAAATAGATTGACCATTTGTTTACTCTTAAGGGGACGGGGAGCTCGGCTCGAAACTGGAATTCGAGATGCGCGCAAACTTCGTTAGGAATATTGCTATCTCTGTTTGACAAAAGAAGGCGGGGCGGACACGCTGCGTAGCCGTGTGTGTTTGTGTGAGTGGATAGATACTATAAGCTTTTATTAGCAGTACTTGCCGTTCATTCATAACGAGTCGACAGCGTTTATATTTATTATTAGTAAGTAGGTATGTTCATTATTTGTTTTATTTTTGTTGACTTCTTTGGGGAATCGTTAGTGAATGTACAGACTAGTAATGGGTTTTTTGGAAATTTCTTTACCATGCCGATATCTCAACATAATGGGGATATCTCGACTAATCTCGAGATCTAGGATTTGTAGAGCAAACCTATCTAGTAGATACGTCATATTTTACACGTTATACGTATCGAGCGTGGCCTTGGGGGCAAATCCCGACAAACGGTGCTAGAGTTGTCACACACGTCACGTAAATATAAATTATTGGGATATTTATTATTATTGTCTTTATTTATTTTAATCTTTTTATGTTTATTTATTTCCTTCAGGGTTGTCTCATATTTAAAAAAACTAAGGCTTTTTTGTCTTATTTCAGTAAGTACCTATTCCTTTTTACTGAACTTCAAATATTGTTATTACTAAATAATGAATACAAGTCAAATAATAAAAGTGTTATGCAAAGTACCTATTAGTAAAACACAAATATTCCAATTAGGTTTACGCAATGTCCGTAAATTCAGATAAATAACAGCATTCCCAGAGCGCTCAGAATAATAAAAAACAAGGATTTTGAATTACCATTTATTTAGTTATATGTATGAGTCTAAACGTAATAAATTCGTGTAGGGTGACCATAATATTAGCGACCTCGTTCCAATTACAAAAAATACAATTATGATAATCAGAATACATAGTGTGCACGATACACACTAAATACGCTGATTTATAAGATTTGCTTTTTACCATAGGTTATCTGCAGACTCTAAATAAAAAAACCCACATAGTTCTCCCATTCACAACATAATGTACTGCGTTGTGAAATAAATAAACACACTAAATTCTGTCTCTGATAGGCAGATTTCTAGGCAAACGGGGATCTATTAATTCAGGCAATATACATTTGAAATAAAATTCTTCTAATTTTATGACTATAGAATTCCAGAATACGTTGCCTTTTTCAATTTTTTCATATGCCAGTCCTTTTGGCGTCATTCCTTGATAAATACAAATCCGTTTCCTAGTTACAATTCGCCATCTTAGATCTTGCCTATATTTTACCCTAATTTGGTAATACACGATCAATCGGAATTTGAATCGTTTTAAAACAAATTGCTAATCTATTGCTTCATAAGTTCGAAAAAAAAATCTGCTCAAAAACGCAAATATTTTGAGCAGATTTTTTATCTGTTCAAAAACGTAATTTAACGCAATGCAACAAAATTAATGCATTGCGTTATTTCATAGCATCGGACAGCAAAATAAAAAATGTCCTCCTGACCGATTTCTGTCACCACGGCCAATCTCAACTTAGAGTAAGTAACATGTATGGTGTGATATCATGTTCACAAAAATATTTTATATTTATTTTAATTCAGTACCTACGTGATAATAAAGTGTAAATAATTATGAGGTATTTTTATATAGGTACCTACTCTAAAATTCACAATCAGTTTTGACTACGCTCGATTACTCACCTCAAAGATCGCTTATTTTCTTTATTTTTGGTTACGTATTTCCGTCTGCGAACTGATGGCCATAAGCGTGTTTTAGTTGATCGCCGTGGCTCTGTAAATATTTATGCAGTTTATAATGAAGTTGATTTACCAGTTCTTCTTGTCGACACGAGCTGTATACGAATAGCTCCTGTCGTTTTAAAAATATTAGCCAGTTAGTTATCAAGTTATTGTTGGAGCTGCCACCCCAAGGTAACGGACACCAAAGTCCAGATAAAAATCGCATAATTATTAAATAAACTAGAACGACTTTGAACTTTTCATTGTAGTTTAATCAATGTTTTATGTAATAGGAATTTCATAAAAAATTCCGAGCATAAACCGGACCGAGGCCATAAAGCCGCACTTGTCCATAAAAATCCGGTTGTATGGTCACCCTACCCCGAGTACGCTGGATAAACATCACAGTACAAGTGGCCTTTTCTGATTTGTCGGTGCAGCAGCGGTGCGATATTAGCATGCTGGGATACCGAAAACATACCGCGTCGCCTGCACTTACGTAGTAGGTACATGTCGGTAAAAAGTTATGCAGAGCTACTTGTGCCGTTGCATTCTGCCGAGTCACAAGTGTAACAAGCTAAAGTATCTTCATCACTCGAACTAGAAGACGACATTATTTCGCGACGGCTTTTTACCGACATGTGCGTAAGTGCAGGCGACGCGGTATATTTTCGGCATCCGAACATGCTGATGTCGCACAGCTGCTGCGCCAACAAATCAGCAAAGGCCCTAGAGCGAGCAATGTTCTCAGTAGTGTCCTTGAGATAATTATAATTACGCCCGCTCTGTCACAAAAGTAAAGAATCGGAAGAGTGACATGACAAAGCTTCATACAAGTGCGCTATGATAGGTAGGTAGAGGTACACTACTACAACCATCACGTGGCGGCTTCGTCGCGTAGGTACGTAGAGTAACTAGCTTATACCGGCTCGGCCAATACTCACGCTAAGGCTCAATTTACATTGCCACGGAACGGAATAAAAGCGAGTTTTTGTCACGAAATTGGGTCAAAGTATAATGAACTTTATGCCAATTGTATAACGTACAAACTACAAAATACTCACTGAGGCCACAGCTGGCTCTTTAGACACATAAGTAGGTAGGTACTTATCGAATAATATTAGTAATGAAACGGATTACGGATATCTACTCGTTTGTCCGTAGGTATACAGATGTAAACACACTTCAATTTAGATCTAAATGTTATCTAAATATAGGTAGGTAAATACTCATTTATACAAAATATAGGTACTTAGGTACTATCGAAAAACTTCATATCTAAGCAGTTTGAAAACAAAATCCCGTGAACACAACGACTACATCTATTCCCGCCCCGGTTGTATAGCGGCCGAGCGCTGCAAGCCAAAATAGTCCTTATGGTGTATAGATATGAACTTCTTCGATGGTACCTACTAGTATAAAACTCGGGCCAAGAAAACAACGTCTTTGTTTTCTTGGGCTGGGTTTAAAATAATTTTAACAATTAGTAGCTAAAAAATAGTAGATAGGTACTCGTAATTTATAAAGTTATAATATCATTGAGTAATACTTACTGTGAGATACATCCCAACGTTCAGAGTCCATGTCTTCAACCAAATCAAAATCGAACCTAAATAATATTCCAGGTCCGTAAACAAAACAAAGGTCGTAAAATGTAAGTTACTCGATACCAAATCAAAAGGCAAATCAAAATCCAAGTTCATAGCATAGGTCAATAGTGTCAGAAATATTACAATTTAGCAAACAAATAAGTACGCACGCACAGCAGTGTAAAGTAATTGTCTAACACTGACAACAACAACAAACACCTGATGAAATATCCTGAACGAACCCCACCCAACCCCCGGCGCCCGGCGCGTGTTCAAGTACGTTGCGTCAGTGTGAGCACACACGGCTACCGTGAGCATAACGACCACCCATGCACACACTGACAATCGCTTGACGCGATAGCACTACTAGCCATTGAAAATGTATGATAAATTTGGATGTGTTCCGTAATACCCAAAATGATGAATGAAAACTTAATGTTTTTCCTTTTTTTTTTCGATAATTTGTAATTTGACAATATAAGCTATGCCTATGCTGAAACAATATAACAAATATTGTTGTTTATAATACAGAAAAAACAATATGAAAACATGTCATTTACGCAGTAAAAATTTGCGAAATTCAATTCACTTAAACTTCTTTTTAGGTAAGGTTTTTGAAAAAAAAAAGACGTACAAGCCTAGATAAATACTGTCTAAATCCGAATATCAATATAATATGGTAGAAATATGCACAAATTGTAAATGATTTGGGTATTACGTTTGTATGGACAATTCATGCGTCGCCCCGCTCTTAAAGTATCGTATAAGTACGTATTAAAATCCTTTCAGGAACATCCTTTCATACAGTTTGGTGAACCTATATACTTTTGGACACAATGCACACACTGTGACAAAAAGATACATGGCGCTGAAGGTGCACATAAACTTTACGGTATAAATTCTCGTAATTATGGTGAACCCCGCATCAAATCAAAGTTTAGAAGAACGCGGTCACACAGACAGACATGAAAAGCTACATTAATTTATAATATGTATAGATTAAAAGGCAACAACAATATAAATTCGTGTAAATTTCAGGTGCAGTGACTGCAGCCGGGTTCCCATTCGGCGCAGTGGCAGTGGAAGAGGACGACGGTCCTGCCACCAAACGCGCGCGCACAGAGGATGCGCTTGAACCTGAACACTCCTGGATAGCCAGGCACCCTGGACTCGTACCGATACAGGTAAGCTACACCGTACACGCTTTATTTGTCAAAAAGTTATATACTTTCACGACCGGTCCTGTGAAGTACCATCACCCTGTTTTTTAAAGCACTAAAAACTATGAAATATCTTGTAAAGTTGTAGTATTTAACTAGCTGGTTTTATTAAATAGGCCCTTGATCTACTTAAAAACATGACCTACTAACTTGATTGTGGATTAGGATCTTTGAAGAAAAGAAACAGAACTGATGACATCCTGACACATTGCCATGGAAAAGCCCAATCAAACTTGTCAAAACAAAGGAGTTTCAGTTTCATTTTAAAAATTCTGAATTCTTGAAACCGTGACATAAATACATTAATTATATCACAAATAGGTACACAAACGAATGTTGATATGGGTGTTAGCCATTATGGTGTTCATTTATAAACATTGCTTAAAGTTAAGATACATTTAAATGTCCAAAAATTTATAATTACGCACTGTAATTAGTATTTAACTTTAAGGACAAACTTTGCACGGGCTCGAACTCACTGGTGGGCGTGGCCAAAAAGCACGCTGTCTCACCTAGCATCGTGCCCGACAGAGACAGTGTCAGTGATGAGCAGTTAGACGCTAGTCTACACACACAACGTCTGTTCGCACGCATACAAACACTGTTCCCAACTGAAACGATGTTAGACGATGCACACATGCACCGCCGCGCCGCTCTGTGCCGCTCGCCGAGAAGTCAGCAAGTACCTACAAACTCGTAATATAATAGTAGGCGCCGCTGTTATCGTTATAAACCCTTACACTTATAGGTACCTGCAGATTGCTTATTTTATTGTTTAGTTTTCCCCGAGTGTCATACATGCAGCGATCGCTCGAGATTACGACGCATGCTTACTTGAACAATCATCACTCGCCCGACCGCGCATATTATTAGGTACCTACCTACTAAGAGGCACATCAAGATTGTTTTCAGACAAGTATGCACCTATGTAGATTATTGCGTATAGGTAGGTTTACAGCCGATGAAGTAGTACCTACATAGGTAGTTTCTCACAACCACGAGTCACGGTCCACGGACGTACGACTACGCATAAAGTAGGTAGGTACTACCTACTTACCTACATAAAGCACAGAATAATAAAGATTCTAATGTCGACTACGGAGGTTTGCGATATTTTTGGTTGTAAGTACCTACGTACTAACAACACGTAGGTAATTAACATGTAAGACAGGTAATTATAACAGTAAGTAGGTACCAGGCAGATTGCAGATAATATTCTGTTGGCGTATGATAACCTACCTACTTACCGCAAGTCTTCGACTCCGTGCATCAAATTGTAGGTGTTAGTGTATGCAAAATTTGCGTTGTCAATTGAAATAAATTATTTCGCAAGCAAATAGAATAAACCAAGTACAGCATGATTTTTAGTCATATTGTCATATCTACTTTACGCACGAAATACCCGTCGCCGCCTGATTACGTAGGTACTTTGTGCTTTACGTGATGAAAGTACCTACTCAGCACAAACAACTTTTACTATGAGGCCAACCCTGAAACCGTGAAAATAAAATCAGCTGATCCCTAGTAAACTGCAGTAGCTACACGATCAAAATGCATGGGATCTGCTGACTTTTTTTTCATATTTCAGGGTTGGTCCCATAATGAAACTTGATTGTATTCATGAGTACTTACTTTACCTACTCTCTAAAGTTTAGAGAGTAGGTCATGGTGGTTTAGACTCTAAACCACCATGACCAAAAAAACACCTGGTGTAAGTCAATGATAAACCGAGCGTAGATACATGATGAGCGTATGGTGCAGCGGGGTGTCGGGAGCACACACCATAGGTAATAGATATAGGTAGGTAAGTATGAAACTCGCAACCACAGAATAAATAATAGTACTACAGTAATAGTATCCAGTATAACGTAACGTAGGTAACGATAGATTGCTACAAAGGTTGTCAGTTGCTTACTCAATTTATTATAACGGTACACACGGCTACATATCAAGCTAGTAATAGTCCTTACGATGTATAGATATGAACTTCTTCGATGGTACATAGCCATCATTTATTAAGTTATTTTATAAATCTTTATTGATAAAATGAATACCTAACATGATTATTTACATAACGTCTGCGGTTTGTAACTATCGCCACTACAGCTCAAAAAGTAATTTTATAACGGCAGAAAATCATACCGAAAATAGTTTTATCTACTCTCATAACGTAAAATTAAATTCGAATTATAAACTTCAAAATGAGTTATTATTGGCATACTTTTTATACACACTATCGAAATTTAAAAATAGAATCATATTGTAAAACTTTTTCTCTGACAAAATAATGTTATAATAGTAGATTGTTTGCCTAGGGAGCAAACAACTTTTTTTAAGGCGAGAGTGTTTCTTTGAATCCAGAGTGGAGCGAAGGATTCTAGAGTAGAATTCCGAGCGTAGCGAGGGATTCTAAAGTAGAAACCTGAACGCAGCAAGGGATTCAAAGTACGTCACTCGAGCTTAAAATAGTGTTGCTCTCGAAGTGAACACTCTACTTTTCATCACCCTCTATGAGAAAAAAAGCGTGTGCGGTCCTACCCTCATCTCTCACGTGTGGATTAAAACCAAAACAAAATTTTCGCAGCCGCCATCTTGGATTTACAAATCACTTTATCGACTTTAGCAGCTTTAAAAACTATTACGAAATAACACCATTGGATTTACATTTTGACTTCACTATCGGCTTTAGAACCCTCGAAAACTATGAAAACGACACCAATTATGATTTTTTTTTAAATTTTCCCAGCCGCCATCTTGGATTTACATTTTGACCTCACTATCGGCTTTAGAACCCTCGAAAACTATGAAGACGACACCCATGACGAAAAAATTGTAAATTTTCGTAACCGCCATCTTGGATTTACATTTTGCCTTCACTACCGGCTTTAGAACCCTCTAAAACTATGAAAACGACACCCATGACAAAAAATTTGAACATTTTCGTCATGTGTCGTTGACGCCATCTTGGATTATCATTTTGACCAAATAACTTTCACTTTCACTTTCTCTCTCTTTCTTGCCAGCCTGTTACTTTTTCATACAATGTTCGTGATTGATCTCTTTGGTGATTGGAACTTTTCCTAACAATATCCACATTCCAAATTCAAATCTATTTTGGTCCCTAGGGATCAAAGAGCTATTTTGGTCCCTGTTGATGAAGAACAAACTAGCTCTTTTTGAATAGATGTGATGAAATAGTAGATTGTTTGCCAAGGGAGCAAACAACTATTTTTAAGGCGAGAGTGTTTTTTTTAATCCAGAGTGGAGCGAAGGATTCTAGAGTATACTATTATATATTGTATTATATATTAGTATACTATTATATATTCTACTTTAGAATCCCCTATGAGAAAAAAAAACGTGTACGGTCCTACCCTCATCTCTCAAGTATGATTTAAAACCAAAACAAAATTATCGCAGCCGCCATCTAGGATTTACATTTTGAACTCTTTATCGACTTTAGCAGCTTTAAAAAATCCTGCCTTCACGTCTGCACCCTCAAAAACTATGAAAACGACACCCATGACGGAAAAATTTAAAATTATCGTAGCCGCCATCTTAGATTTACGTTTTGACCTCACTATCGGCTTTAGAACCCACGAAAACTATGAAAATGACACCCATGACGAAAAATTTGAAAAGTTTCACAGCCGCCATCTTGGATTTACATTTTGACCTTACTATCGGCTTTAGAACCCTCGAAAACTATGAAAACGACACCCGTGACGAAAAATTTGAAAATTATGTAGCCGCCATCTTGGATTTACGTGTTGAACTCACTATCAGCTTTAGAACCCTCGAAAAGTATGAAAACGACACCCATAACGAAAAAATTTTAAATTTTTACAGCCGCCAACTTGGATTTTCATTTTGACCTCACTATCGGCTTTGGCGCCCTCTAAAACTATGAAAACGACAGCAATGACGAAAAATTGGAAAATTTTCGTCATGTGTCATTGCCGCCATCTTGGATTTTCATTTTGACCAGTCTTGTCAAAGTGTGAATAATAATTCACACTTTCTCTCTCTTTCTTGCCAGCCTTTCTCCAACTTGTTCATACAATGTTCGTGATTGATCTCCTTGGTGATTGGAACTTTTTCTAACAATATCCACATTCTAAATTCAAATCTACTTTGCTCCCTAGGGATCAAAGTGCTATTTTGGTCCCTGTTTACAAAGAACAAACTAGCTCTTTTTGATTAGATTTGTGATGAAAAATATATTTTTTACCAATAAGATACAGTTAAAATCCAAAAAGTCATCACAAAGGAGTTTCCATTTTTCTTTTTTTCTCTAATGTAACTAGCGGGGCGCGCCATTTCTATTGCATTACAAAAAAGTTTTGATTCCAACACAGCGTCCACTCAAACCAACAATTCCAATTTCAAACAAAAATACGTAGTCAAAATTTCAGCGCGACGTCAAACAGATAAAGTAGGTAGTATCGAAACAACGCGACATCATAGTATCGACAAACTTACAAACGCGTAGGCCGCAGCCGAAAAACACTCAAAAGTACGAAGTTAAACGTGCGTGATATGCACGTGCCTGAATCGAAATTCGAACGAAAGTACGTATCACATAGTAATGTGCATGTATGCGTGAGCGTCTTCCCTCCGCACCGCGCGGGGGAACATTATCTAGTGAAATGCACGACAATTCATAGTAAAACGAGCGCGAATAAAATTACGAAAAGTCCTTCGGGAAATCGTGTTTTATGAAAAAACCGCTGCGTAAATCATTTACAAATAAAGTTTATTAAAATCTTCGATAATTGAGCTATGTCTGTACGGATTTTGTTTTGGAGATTTTCCATTTCTTTTATTACTTATTTACGCCCAAAGTTGCGTTAAAATTAGCAAGAAAAATGAAACTTTGTTGGCTCATAACTTTTTATTGGCTTTTAATTTTACTATTCCGCTTCCGTACAGACACAATTAATAATGAGACAAAACGATATCATGTTTAACTTTGGATGTACAATGTCAAACAGTGGAGTAATTCACTCCCGAAATTTGTATGGGAAAAATGTTAGCTAGTATCACCTTAAGGATTATTTGTAGCTGTAATTAACTATGCAGTCAACATCAGTATTGCAATAAACCAACGCCCCTTTTACATCACAATAACACAATCTTGCCTGCCCAGGTGGCCCTGCCGGCGCTGCCCGAGCGCGCGGAGTGGCGCCTGGACGGGCGCGCGCTGCCGCTGAGCGTGGCGCTGGGCACGGCGGTGGGCGAGCTCAAGAACTTGCTGCAGCGCTCCACCAACATGCCCACCGCCAAGCAGAAGCTGCATTACGAGGTAAGCGTGCACGGTGTACTAGCTAGTAGGTATAGTCGACCTAGGCATTCCTTTTCTGCTCATGTCAAAAACTCCCACTAAATTGAAATTTCACCAAGGTTGAAACTGTCTATAAAGAAGAAAATAATCAATCTGTCCAGCTTTTACCCAACTATGTTGGGGTCGGCTTCCAGTCTAACCGGATGCAGCTAAATATCAGTATTTTACATGAGCATGACTTTCGGGCTTCTGACGACCCGTAACGACTGTCAAATATCCATGAATTACAGTCAGACCAATGGCCTATCGTGCTGTCCAAAGCACGGAGGGGTCTTGGTGCGTAAAGATGGTCACCCATCCACGTACCAACCGCGGCAAACGTAGCTTAATCTGATCGATGGACCCATGCGGCTGTTATTACTTTGCCACAAATGTCACACTCACATTGAACTAAAAGAAAAAATAGATCATAACGTTTTACGTGCGAATGACATTCATCCTTGGGTGACAAAGCAATTACAAGTTCGACTATACTATAGGCAAATATGCCAATGGGAAATGTCTACCACCGCCTGCATGCAACAACATGGGCATTGCCAGCAGGTTTTACTGACAATGTTTAAATATCGGAAGTGCTAGCAATTTCAATGGATGATAGCAATGTTGTCCATTAGTGTCTTACGGCAAAATTTGCTATGGCTATTGTGATACTTGCTTCCTTGTTTTGAAGGATCAGAAGGGATGCCTTTGGTTGATTGGAAGGTGATAAGGCGCCTGTCTGTGTTCTGGAAAAGTTCAATAATTGCTAAATTACCTTAGCATTTACTTTTTACTGGATGCTTCCATACCTACTCACGACATCCATAGACCATCCTTTGTGTATGAGTTGAGACTGCCCAACCTAACCCACAGATTGTATGTTCCAGGGTTTATTCTTCAAGGATACGAACACTTTGGCCTACTACAATGTGCCGCCCGGCGCTGTCTTACACCTACAAGTCAAGGAGCGCGGTGGTCGCAAGAAGTAGATTCATCCCTTCTACAAATACTTCCACTTTGGTTTCAATAGTGTTTTTTTTTCTCTAAAAATATACTATGTTCAAGACTCTTTCATTGTTTTTATGATCATAATCATAACATAAAATGTATGCAAATTAATTAAATAAATATCTATGACATACAGTGCAGTCTTCTATTGCTTAGTTTAGGTATGTACCTAAAAAACTTCTATATAACGACATCCCAAAGTTTGATGCATCTAAAAGCCATAACAATTAAAACAAGTACATTTCTAGCAAACATTTATTGTAAAAATGTATAAAAAATAACAAAAAGTACAATATATAATAACAAAAAGCTCTCCAACCATCGTTTTTAAACAGTTAATTGCAATTATTTTATTTTAAGCAGATCATGTAGGTAATGATTATTACACGCTCCCCATTTATAAAACAAAAATGTTATATAATTTTGTTCAAAATCTGCCTCTAAAATATTATTATGCTTACAAATAAAAATAACCTTTGTTGGAATGTATAAATATAGATATTGCCCAGTAAAGCACCATGAGATTGTCAAATAAAAATGTAAATAAAATGTCTTTAAAATACATCACTTAAAACTATGATCACATGACATCAGATTCTGAATGATTCAATAACAAAATTCAACAATAAACTCTTGTAACAAGTAATAAATGCTGTATATGTATAAAATGGAATGGAATGTACTACTTACTTTAAAATGTGAGAATTAAGCATAACGTGCTCGAATTAAGCTCAAAAGCCAACTTGACACTACTAAAGAGTTAAAGCTAATTGATGGAGTGGTAATATCAATGAAATAATTACGTCATTGTAAAAAGTTGGCTACGGGAGGTACCCCCTCTAATTAAGCTCGGTTACCACATTTGTAGATATCAAACAACAACTGTCTAGCCTTATCCAAATTAAGATTCGCCGAATAACAATAAATTATACAGAGCGAATTTTCGTTTCATTTTGCAAATAATGAGACCGGTTTTCAATCTTGAGCTAGTATGTTCAGTTGACAATTGAGTTTCCCTGTCTAAAAATATATCACGTTTCTAAAATTTTACATCGGTAAAAGTTTGCCTTGAGGTATGGAACTATGGAAGTGTTGCTGTAAAACGTTACCCTTTCCAAAAATATGACTTCGATAACATGCAAATAGATCTCCACAGCTGCTATTTAGCTACAAGCCCAAAAAGGCAGGATAAAGACACTGGGACTAATTAGCACCAAGCACTAACAGTTATAGATAGCTCAATCCACGACGACGCGCCCTACTCCGCGATAACTGTACTGTAAGCTGTACTTTAGTACGGAGTAGGGCGCGTCTCAGTGGATTGCACTATCTATAATTGCATACGTATCAATTAATGTGATATGTCGTTACTATTAAAGTTAAGTATTGTTGTATGACTGCGTTAGAGCTTTAGCCTAGTTTGGGAATGGTTTCAATGATCTGTCTGTAGCGAGCCAGCATCGGCGTGTAGATCTTGTCGTGGTCGGGGTACGGAGTTGCTACTGGAGACACCTTTAGTTCTGACCCTGGAAATTGAAAAATTGCTTTTAATAGTAGTTTATGCACCGAGGGGCTAAAGTTGTGTCTTATGTCACGGGCGTCATATTGAATCTCGAGCGCAATGAAGGATTCGGGATTTAACTCCCGAACGCAGCGAGGGAGTTAAGAGTTTAACTCACGAGCGAAGCGAGGGAGTTAATACAAGAATCCTGAATGCAGCGAGGGATTCAAGCTAGCCCAAGGCAAAGACACCTTTAGCCCAGAGGAGGATACTCTACTTTTTACACCTACTGTGAGAAAATAATAGCCATAGTACGAAAAACAAAGTATTTATCAAATAAACAAACAGAAAGAATAACATATTTAGAACTAGTTAGTTATATGCACTTACATATTAATTGAAGTAAATGGTAACATTTGATTAGTCCAGTTGTGCAAAGATAAAGTTAAGTTTTTATTTGGTACGTTTATAGATGTTGATTTGGAATTTATTTGAGTATTGCTCGTCAATGCTTCAGAATCTTGTATTTGAAAAAAAATAAAAAATAATAATAATAATAACTTTTTCTTTTTAAAATCGAGAATATCATCCACTTGTAGTAAGGGTATCGAGAATAGCTTTCCTCTTTCTGGCACCAAAGGGTGTTTGTTAGTACTATACTGCCAATTTTGCTGAGCATGTGAGATTCCAAATTCAAATCACATTATTGACCAGCGGGTCATAATGAAATCCAGTACAACATTATTGACCGGCTGTGCCCCCGGCCACTAATGACTCACTTTAGGTTAAGGTTGCTTGACATATAATTTGACATTTTCGAGCAGGTGGTGTGAAAAGAATTTTGTTTATCAAATCATGATATTAGACAAAAAAATTGTCACACAGTTGTTCAATTTTTTTGTCTAATCATAGTTGCCCTGTCTCTAAAGTTGCCCTGTGTATTTTCAAACGCTGTAACTGTGAGTAGTAGGCACCTTGATACCCGCCGGCTGAAGCTAACTCACGAAATTATTAACTAACCTGGAAGTGTGGTACCAGTTTCAGTACTCCAAACTTCAGCGGCGCGGATCGCAGCTCCTAGTAACGCAGCATTGGCGTGTTGATCCTGTAAAAATATTAATTATATTGAATTTAGTGAATGAAATTCACGATAGTGAGTAAAGGAGTGTGCATAGAAACGGTAGTGTTCACCTGGACGTATACCGGTGTGTTGAAAACATCAGCAAATATCTGCAGCAGCTCCTTGTTCACTGAAGCACCGCCCGTCGCTATCAGACGGGACGACTTGTCTGAAACGTGACAGTTCTAATTATAGCAAAACAAAATGGATAGATGCAATGGGATTAGATATTCAACATGCATTCTTGCTTGCTTATTCTGAGCTCAACAAATTAGTCAATTAGGTGATTGTGCACTTAATTTCTGACTGATTAATTTTATTAATCAGATAGTTCAACACTACTAAAGCATTTTGTCATATCTGTCAAACGAAAGACGTCACTAAGGGTCAGCACGCGACGTCACGTGCCGCTACGCATCCTTTAATCAAATATCGAACTTATTTTCTTCAAGAAAAGGTATCATTTCAATGTGAGCGTGAACTCATGCTGAGATGCGCGGTGACTTTTTTAATAGTTTGATTAATGTCTTCCAGTCTTCTAGGAAAACAATTGACGTGTTCTCTTGAAGGAACCTACCACGCTGTGGACTGACCGATTCCTTGATAATTCAATTGGTTCAAAATTCAAAAGTCATTTATTCAAACTAGGCTGAGAATCAGCACTTTTCGAACGTCAAAGTTACATAAGACAGTCCCCCAAAACGCCCACCCTTCACCACTTCCTAGTGCTGCAGCTGAGAAGAAGAAGTGGCGCAACAAACTCCCCAGCAGCACAGCTCAGTTCAATTTGAAAGAAAAAAATGATTCTATATAATAGCACAGTTTATAGACTGTGATAATAGTATGCAAAATTATTTACATTACGCCACACTAAACATAATTGAAATTAAAAATTAATAGCCATATGTCAGCTAGCACACGCCAATATACCAACCAAAAATATCGAGAACTGTACTCAAACAGAAAATAAAAAAAAGACTGTAAACAATATCTAAATAAAAGCAAACAAAATTAATAGTAAATTACCTTACTTGCCTAATTGTGATAATCCTAATGAACCGTATAATTCCTTTTTTGCCATGTATTGTACAGAATTTAACTCAACATTGATACCAAAGCAGATCTCAGTTAGTGGTTCTGTAACTTTCAGTGAATGGGCAACTAAAGGGATTTAAGAGTAGTTTGTTTTGTACGAAGAAAGAAATTATAATAAAAGTAAAGAATTTTATCAATATGTTAAGAAATATTCCAAATGATTTAAACAAGTTTGTAGCGAAGCTAAATGTCAATAATTAAGCTGAAAAATTAAAAATAGTCAAAATAAAATACAAATGACTTGGGAAATTATAAACAATGAGACTGGAAAAGACAGAAAGCGTAGTAGTGAATACAGCCTTACAATACAGTTATTAAAAAGGATTTAGAAATAGCCTCAGTTTTTGAAAATTTATTTGCAGATATTCCAGTCTCAACCACAAAGGCTTTAAATTCTTCATCCACTATTGCCGAGTCCCTATTGAAAGAAAATGTTGATAATTGTAACCATGAATTTAATTTCGACTATGTTAGTGCTCGAGATATTATTAAAACTTTCAATACACTTATTGTAAAAAAAACTGCTGATCTGTGGGGAAATTCCGTAGCGGTTGCAAAATGCATAATCAACACTGTAGCGCCTAAATTAGCAATTATCTTTAATAAATGTATTGACTGTGGTGTAATTTCTGACTTAATGAAGACTAGTAAAATAATACCTTTGTTTAAATCGGGCAGCACATCAGACCCCACCAATTTTAGACCAATTTCTGTGCTTCCCAGCTTCAGTAAAATATTTGAAAAATTGATGCTAGATCAATTGCAAAGACATTTTAATAAACATAAATTATTAAACAGTAAACAATTCGGTTTCACAAGGGGTCGCTCAACTTCCGACGCTGGAGTTGAGCTTCTTGCACATATTTTTGAGGCCTGGAAGAAGTCACATGATGCCCTAGGTATTTTTTGTGACTTATCTAAGGCTTTCGATTGTGTTTCTCATGATACATTGGTCAGGCGGATGTTGGCGAAGATGAATTGTGATGCAACTGTGAGGATACCAATATATTTGAAAAAATCTCTCAGAGAAAATCTGGCACATAGCTAGTAAATTGCTCAAACAGCTCGTTTTTTGGAGGACAATTATATTTTGAATATCAGCAGCTTTGCCCCACAGCAGAATACCGTAGGACATAACGCTATGGAAATAACTAAAATAGACTAACCGAGCCGTATCAACGTCAGTGTATTGTCTTACTTTCCTGACGGCGTAGGCGGCCGTCGGCGAGCCTTCCCGCTAGGCGCGATATATGTTGGCCCCACTGAAGTTTGACATCTACTGTTATGCCCAGAAAAACTGCAGATTTTACAGTTTCAAGCACCTCTTTATGCGAAATACGATGTTGGGTCCTAGATTTCTAACATTTGGAAGGGCAAACTTTACCCATTTCGTGTTCTTGGCATTGAGAACTAGGTTATTTGTCGTAAACCAATCCGTAACTATTGAGAGTGCACTGTTTACAACGTCAAAATCTTGTCTATTCCTGTACTACTTTAAAAATAAGAGAAGTATCATCTGCAAACAGTACAACTTCACAGATACCCTTTAAATAGAAGGGTAAGTCATCGATATACACTAAGAAGAAAGAAGCCAGTATTGAGCCTTGAGGTACACCTAACTGAACTGGTAGCCCGGACGATTTCACACCATCAACATCTACACATTGGGACCTATTAAGTAAATAAGAATTTATTACGTTGAGAGCTTCGTTTTGCACACCGTAATGACGCAGTTTAAGCAAAAGCGTGTCATGGTGCACGCAGTCAAAGGCTTTTGAGAGATCAAACCCCAATATCATTTTGCGAGTTCTCCCATGCGTTAAATATGTGTTTCAGCAAAGCAACACCCGCATCTGTAGTGGAACGGCCCTTTGTAAAGCCATACTGTTCATTATGAAGGAGGCTATTTAAATTAAAATGTCTTAGCAACTGCTTAAGTATTAACTTTTCAAATATTTTGCTAAATGCTGGTAAGATAGAAATAGGCCTGAAATTGCCAACGTCATTTTTATTACCTGATTTAATTAATGGTATGACTTTACTACTCTTCATAAGGTCAGGAAAAGTTCCTAAATTAACACATTTATTAAAAGTAACAGCTAGGTAGGAGGCTACGATGTCTATTATATTACTTAAAAGTTTAATGGAGATGCCCCAGTGTTTTTAGCAGGGACCGTACAACCCCGGTTAAGAGTTAAGCTTTTCGAAGGGGTAAGCCGTTTATGAGGTTACCTTTAAATGATGTAACCCCTTGAATAGGTTCTATGCTTGAAACCCAGTAAAAGGGTTATCTCTTCAATATGGTTAACCCATTGAATGGGTTCTATACTTGAAACCCAGTGAAAGGGTTACCCCTTCATTATGATAACCTCTATAATATAAGGGTTAGGTTAGGGTTACCTTAAAGTTATTCAATAAAATTTTGCTAAGTAGGTGATGGGTGGGGTGGAGCGATTACTACGCACCATCCACCATCGCTGGCGTACATTGCCTTTATTTAACTAGACATCGTAGGCTTGTAGATTTCGTCTACACGTGCTACCTACATTTCAGATTTATATGCCTACATAGTACATAGTAAGGTGGTGTGTACTTCA
Source organism: Xanthia togata (assembly GCA_963853775.1). Lineage (NCBI taxonomy): Eukaryota > Metazoa > Arthropoda > Insecta > Lepidoptera > Noctuidae > Xanthia > Xanthia togata. The sequence continues at coordinate 4,258,539 of OY970801.1, forward strand.
AAACCTTTATGTTCCTTAAATAAATTATTATATATTTATAAGGCTAGATTGTAATCATATTAGGGTCCATCCTATTGTTGAACCCCAGGACAAAGGGAAAACATATAAATAATAGCGATGTACAGCATCTCGTTTTGGTTTTGTCATTTTTTATATTGTTCATAATTCACAAATTTGGATTGACTAATAATATCGCAAAAGACGTCCCGTTTCAAAAAATCTAACGGCAAGAATGACAACTGTACGGTCCCTGCAAATGCCTGCAATAAAGTATAAACAAGTACAGACATTAAAAAATCATAATATTATGTGATTTCGATATCCGGCCAGCAAAGCTTAAATTAACTCTATATTACATCATAGATCCGTTTAGAAGCCGCTCGGTAAGTAGTCACAATGGCTCCGCCGTGGCCGCAAACCTCGTGCAGACTAGGGCGACGCGACGGCGCGACGCGACTTGAACAATACGGTTTCTTAGAAACCTTCACGGTATAACAATAACCGGTGTCACGTCACGCTGTCGCGTTGCGCTAGTCTGCACGAAGCTTAACGCGTGTTATGTCCATCATCGAGAGATCATATCACATTGCTCCGAGTCATGTTACGCTGTTATTTTTAAGTGAGTTGAAAGTATAACCCTTTTGAATGGCTTAAATTAAGCCGTTAAAATGGGTTACCCCCATCGTATGGGTTTTTAACTAACTGCTTAGAAAAACCCCATCGAAAACCATTAAGCCGTTCAAATGGGTTACCCACATCGTATGGGTTTTTAACTAACTGCTTAGAAAAACCCTATCGACAACCCTTTCAATGGGTAACCAAAATGATCCCTGGTTTTTAAACTTGAGTGTGTTGAAAACATTAACTACATCACGAGGCGTTACATGTTCGAAGCTAAATAAGCGACTACTTTTAGAAACACTACTAAGCAAAAAGTTTTCAGCTTTAGACGGGGACGAATTTAAGGAGCGAGTCGTAGTTATAGGTATGTTGGAAAAAAACTCATTAAACGCCTCAGCTACGTCAGCTGCTTTAGTAACTAATTTATTGTCGACCATAATCTCAAGTTGTTTATCTTGCTTAACCGATTTACCCGTTTCATTGTTAATAATTTTCGAAGTGGTTTTTACTTTATTATTGGATTTTTTAATTAAATCACTTAAAAATTTAGATTTAGCAAAAACACTAAACCAATTTTGAATAATTTTTGACATACTCTAGGAAAGGTGTATCAAACCTGTATTTTTTCAAACCATATAACTCTTAAAGTCTCGCTCTACTTTTATAAATACCTGGAGTTGAATTGAAATAAATGGTTTGAGTTTATAGTCAAATCGGTGATAGGACATCTTTTATGAAATATTTCCTGATAAATAGGCCTCCAGCTGAATGAAAGTTCATCCAATAGTCCAGTCCGAGGACACTTCCACCGAAGTTTCCAAGGTGATAACGTCTCTACCTATAGCCATGTGACCAGACCCAGGCGGGTCTGGCAGGCGCCTACCCCTGTAGTGTCGTAGTAGATACCTGTCTCCTAGAGATAGGCAGGTAGACCCACCAAGCGTGAAGCCCATATCCTCAGCGTGCGCCCGCCGGGCCAGCGCCTGCCCCTCCAGCAGCGCGCGCGCCTCGAACTGCGGCGCCGCGCGAGGGACTATCTCTGTAGTGTCGTAGTAGATACCTGTCTCCTAGAGATAGGCAGGTAGACCCACCAAGCGTGAAGCCCATATCCTCAGCGTGCGCCCGCCGGGCCAGCGCCTGCCCCTCCAGCAGCGCGCGCGCCTCGAACTGCGGCGCCGCGCGAGGGACTATCTCTGTAGTGTCGTAGTAGATACCTGTCTCCTAGAGATAGGCAGGTAGACCCACCAAGCGTGAAGCCCATATCCTCAGCGTGCGCCCGCCGGGCCAGCGCCTGCCCCTCCAGCAGCGCGCGCGCCTCGAACTGCGGCGCCGCGCGAGGGACTATCTCTGTAGTGTCGTAGTAGATACCTGTCTCCTAGAGATAGGCAGGTAGACCCACCAAGCGTGAAGCCCATATCCTCAGCGTGCGCCCGCCGGGCCAGCGCCTGCCCCTCCAGCAGCGCGCGCGCCTCGAACTGCGGCGCCGCGCGAGGGACTATCTCTGTAGTGTCGTAGTAGATACCTGTCTCCTAGAGATAGGCAGGTAGACCCACCAAGCGTGAAGCCCATATCCTCAGCGTGCTCCCGCCGGGCCAGCGCCTGCCCCTCCAGCAGCGCGCGCGCCTCGAACTGCGGCGCCGCGCGAGGGACTATCTCTGTAGTGTCGTAGTAGATACCTGTCTCCTAGAGATAGGCAGGTAGACCCACCAAGCGTGAAGCCCATATCCTCAGCGTGCGCCCGCCGGGCCAGCGCCTGCCCCTCCAGCAGCGCGCGCGCCTCGAACTGCGGCGCCGCGCGAGGGACTATCTCTGTAGTGTCGTAGTAGATACCTGTCTCCTAGAGATAGGCAGGTAGACCCACCAAGCGTGAAGCCCATATCCTCAGCGTGCGCCCGCCGGGCCAGCGCCTGCCCCTCCAGCAGCGCGCGCGCCTCGAACTGCGGCGCCGCGCGAGGGACTATCTCTGTAGTGTCGTAGTAGATACCTGTCTCCTAGAGATAGGCAGGTAGACCCACCAAGCGTGAAGCCCATATCCTCAGCGTGCGCCCGCCGGGCCAGCGCCTGCCCCTCCAGCAGCGCGCGCGCCTCGAACTGCGGCGCCGCGCGAGGGACTATCTCTGTAGTGTCGTAGTAGATACCTGTCTCCTAGAGATAGGCAGGTAGACCCACCAAGCGTGAAGCCCATATCCTCAGTGTAGCGTTGTGAGGATTCACAACTAATAATAGTCGAGTGTTGCTGAAAAATCACAATTAGTAAACTACTAATCACATCACTAAAATCGGGGTACAACACTAATCTTCCGGAGACTCTCTGGCATTTCGTCTCCGCTTGCAGAACTGGTGAATACTATTCCCTGTTCCTCGAAATCCTGTGTGCCCCGACCTAGGGGTTTCCATGTACGGGCTGAGGGCAGGACCCCTTACCCTATCCTGCTGCTGAGCGTTGCGTTACTGCACGCCACCTGCGGACGGGTTGTGCTGACAACCTGTGACCTGTGCTGACAGGCGGACGTGCCACGTGCTACCGACGCTCTCTACCAGCAGTCTCACGAAGGCTGTCCAACCTCCGCGGCCACGTCTGCCACGTGCCTCCGCGGCCACGTCTGCCACGTGCCTCCGCGGCCACGTCTGCCACGTGCCTCTGCGGCGAGCCTGTGACAGGCCTCCCACGTCTGCCACGTGTAGCCAAGGACGGTACCCTACCTCTCTTAAAGTGTGCAAGTGCTCAGAACGTTGACAGTGTTTAGGACCTTACCCGCGACCTAGCCGTGTTACTTTTATCAATATATGTATTAACCTTTTTTACTGTTTTAATTCTCACAACTACCTACTACCTATCAGTTAACGGCCTGCGCAGCCTACCCTGCCGCAGCCCTAGCCGTTACAGTGGCGCCCAACTCTTTAATCTAGCCTACCTAACCTAACACTGTTCTGTTCTGAGCCCTAGCACATTGCTCTGTACATCGTTGCGGTATAGACTTAAGTTGTTACTGCTTGTGTCGTTCTAGTCCTATTACTTTTATAATTTTTCCTACAAATTTTGTAATAATGGGAACTCACCTAATTTTACTTAAATCTAAAAACTATCCCTATGCTGGCAGCGGTGAAATGCAAATTCTTACTAAATAATATACTTCTTGTGAATTCTAACTATGGATAGCTGTCAAACCTATTCAACCTAAAATCTTTTAATATCTATGTGTTATGATTACTACAACCATTTTTGATTAAGTACTAAAATAAAAACTCAATCTTGATATACCTACATACATCATTTGAATGCAACTAAAGATCATAACTACCATCTAAATAACTTATCTGCTGGCTCACATATAGTAAAAATAAAATTTATATAACTACCTACTGTGACCAAATTAAAAAACCAACTAATAAAATAATATCATATGGACAGCTATCACTAAACAAACTACCTAACTATTTGTTAACGGCCTGCGCAGCCTACACTGCCGCAGCCCTAGCCGTTACAATTACAAATAATCTACCAAATAAATTTAACTACATTCCTAACTACTGCTATTTACCTAATCACTTAAAATAATTACTAACTACTACAATAAAATAACTATACCTATCTAATTAGTATAAAATTCATACAATGTTAAACTAAAATAAACTTAAATTGTATTCTTGTCTATTCATTATAAAAAACAATTAACAATGATCAACTACAATGTAATATACAACTATTTATTACAATATAATACTCAATATTGCACTATAATATTACATTGCTAACTACTACTGATTATCTAATTACAATTTTAACTAATAACTTTTATGACACTGCTCAAAAATAATAACTACTTATAACCTAAAAATGGAACTGATGCCAGAACTAGTATGGCCAGTAACGGACTATACTACTACTTCCTATCCATATCCTTACACACATTCATACATACCAAACAAATGATTTCTAACACTAATTATGAATTGTTGTCAAACTATTAAAATAACAATAAACAACAATTACTTTAAAACTAAACCTAACAAAATTACATTATCAGCAAAATCTATGTTAACTATTAAACAACTGACTACCAGTACAGATCAACCCCCACTAACACACTAATCTAACACTGCTAAACTAACCTAACCAGCCTACCCTCACTAACCTACTGCTACCAACCAATTCTATCCCTCAAACAATTGCACACACCCACTACAACTACCTACTGTGACTACTTAAAACCAACAATTATAATGATATCTACACTATACTTCAACTATTTGGAAAATCCAAACAGTATGATAGGATGATGGTCTACCCCATCCATCCTATACTTCTATAGCGACTATTGGTCCTACAACCATAGTGTTGTAATTGATGATGGCCCTACCCCATTCATCACCTACCTTCTATTTCTAATGATCATGATGGTCTACCCCATCGATCAGTGGTTTGCTTTACCAATTGGCCCTACACCATTGGTAACCTAAGCAACCTAATATATCTATCTATTACATTCTAAAGAGCGGTGCAACTCTATAAAAAAGCCTTTGCAACAGCGGATGGTTACTGTCTAAATAAGCCTAAACCAAAATATCTATCTATTACACAACTATAATATTCTAGCAGCGGATGGTTACTGCCTAAATAAGCCTAAACCACAATATCTATCTATTCTCTAACTATTATGTAAATATATTCTAAGGAGCGAATGGTTACTCCCTAAATAAGTCAAAACCAAACCTATTTATGTAAACTATCTATCTATGTAATTGTTGGTATTCCTATGCAGTTTAAGTATCTATGTACTAAATAAAACCTACACACTGATTACTATGGACTGGACCCTACCCTAATTTCTAGTCTTGTGTGTGCATTATACAATTGGGACTTGAGTTGGAACTACAACTTACAGAACTACTTTTTTACATCTGATCTGTAGCTGGCAAATCTATACTAATATCTAATTAAATTATGAAAACTAATGACTATTAAATATAATAATAAAATCAAACTAAAACTATTAACTTTATCTTACTAATACTACTACGTACTATGGTAATCGTGTGTGTGTCCATACTATTGGAACTTAGGTTGAAACAACAACAGTAATCTACTCACTGAAACCATGATCTGTTGCACAAATAACTATTGTATTACCTGTGATATTAAATTGTATAACCTGTGATATTTAAAATGTATACTACTACTAATATTATGTCTATAGTGATATTGTTTATTTATATTGTGGGAACGCTAATGACTATTACATTAATGACTGCTATCTTTATATTTATGTATATAATAAAACTATTACCTACATACAACTAAAAGCAAACTATACTACCTAATACTATCCTTAACATATGCTGCACTGGCGCTATTTTAGGGAATGCTGTCGATCCCAAGGGATTTCTATTTATTATTGAAGAGCAGGTCACGATTATAACTACCCTTAGCTTTTGTGATGCCTATCTGTTACCTAATTATCCAAAGTACATACTAAAATCTAATAAAGACTAGCATTACCCACACACCACCTACCTACCTACCTACCTACCTACCTACTTACTCACCTACCTATACTTACCTACAGAACTCACCTACCTACCTACCTATACTTATCAACTAAACTCACCTACCTATACTACCTACCTATACTTACCTACTGAACCCACCTACCTATACTTACCTACAGCCAGTTAAAAACCTAAATATCTAATCCACTACATGTCTACTCACATTTAGGTATACTACTGAATACGCTGGCACCTGCTATTAATAGAACACTACTGACTGAGATACACTTGCTGTTACACTTGTGTATTTCTTTGCTTGCTGTCTGTGAATCTTGAGTGATCTATGACTAACTAGTTTCACTCATGGCTGTTGAGTATGGTTCCAGTCTCCGCTGGGATTGGACAGGAATCAGACTTGTGCTAAGGATTGGACAGCAAGTGGGAAGTGGTAGTTCTAGCGGATTTTATGCAGGTAAAATCCTCTCTCTGCAGCCGGGGTACTGTAGCGTTGTGAGGATTCACAACTAATAATAGTCGAGTGTTGCTGAAAAATCACAATTAGTAAACTACTAATCACATCACTAAAATCGGGGTACAACACTAATCTTCCGGAGACTCTCTGGCATTTCGTCTCCGCTTGCAGAACTGGTGAATACTATTCCCTGTTCCTCGAAATCCTGTGTGCCCCGACCTAGGGGTTTCCATGTACGGGCTGAGGGCAGGACCCCTTACCCTATCCTGCTGCTGAGCGTTGCGTTACTGCACGCCACCTGCGGACGGGTTGTGCTGACAACCTGTGACCTGTGCTGACAGGCGGACGTGCCACGTGCTACCGACGCTCTCTACCAGCAGTCTCACGAAGGCTGTCCAACCTCCGCGGCCACGTCTGCCACGTGCCTCCGCGGCCACGTCTGCCACGTGCCTCCGCGGCCACGTCTGCCACGTGCCTCTGCGGCGAGCCTGTGACAGGCCTCCCACGTCTGCCACGTGTAGCCAAGGACGGTACCCTACCTCTCTTAAAGTGTGCAAGTGCTCAGAACGTTGACAGTGTTTAGGACCTTACCCGCGACCTAGCCGTGTTACTTTTATCAATATATGTATTAACCTTTTTTACTGTTTTAATTCTCACAACTACCTACTACCTATCAGTTAACGGCCTGCGCAGCCTACCCTGCCGCAGCCCTAGCCGTTACATCAGCGTGCGCCCGCCGGGCCAGCGCCTGCCCCTCCAGCAGCGCGCGCGCCTCGAACTGCGGCGCCGCGCGAGGGACTATCTCTGTAGTGTCGTAGTAGATACCTGTCTCCTAGAGATAGGCAGGTAGACCCACCAAGCGTGAAGCCCATATCCTCAGCGTGCGCCCGCCGGGCCAGCGCCTGCCCCTCCAGCAGCGCGCGCGCCTCGAACTGCGGCGCCGCGCGAGGGACTATCTCTGTAGTGTCGTAGTAGATACCTGTCTCCTAGAGATAGGCAGGTAGACCCACCAAGCGTGAAGCCCATATCCTCAGCGTGCGCCCGCCGGGCCAGCGCCTGCCCCTCAGCAGCGCGCGCGCCTCGAACTGCGGCGCCGCGCGAGGGACTATCTCTGTAGTGTCGTAGTAGATACCTGTCTCCTAGAGATAGGCAGGTAGACCCACCAAGCGTGAAGCCCATATCCTCAGCGTGCGCCCGCCGGGCCAGCGCCTGCCCCTCCAGCAGCGCGCGCGCCTCGAACTGCGGCGCCGCGCGAGGGACTATCTCTGTAGTGTCGTAGTAGATACCTGTCTCCTAGAGATAGGCAGGTAGACCCACCAAGCGTGAAGCCCATATCCTCAGCGTGCGCCCGCCGGGCCAGCGCCTGCCCCTCCAGCAGCGCGCGCGCCTCGAACTGCGGCGCCGCGCGAGGGACTATCTCTGTAGTGTCGTAGTAGATACCTGTCTCCTAGAGATAGGCAGGTAGACCCACCAAGCGTGAAGCCCATATCCTCAGCGTGCGCCCGCCGGGCCAGCGCCTGCCCCTCCAGCAGCGCGCGCGCCTCGAACTGCGGCGCCGCGCCGGCCGCGCGCCCGCCCGCGTCCTGCAGCCAGCGCCCCGCCGGCGCGCGAGGGACTATCTCTGCCGTGTCGAAGTAGATACCTAGGGGACATGGGTGAACTTATTCAGTCTACAACGGTTTTGTAGATAAATGAAGAAATGGCTACAACAATGTCGTCGGCAGCAAAATATCTAGGAAATTACTTAGTCTGGCCATAAATACTGTTACGATTAAAAATAAGAAATATATTACATTTGAATTTGGAATCTGCCATTTTTATACGATTGTTCATTGAGCTCCTCTGTTTGTGACAGAAAAAGATCTGGCCGTCCACGTAGTGTTCGCACGAAAAAGGTGGTCAAAGCAGTAAGGGAAAGAATTCGAAGAAATCCTGTCCGAAAGCAAAAGATTTTATCTCGGGAGATGAAGATAGCACCCAGAACTATGTCGCGTATTTTAAAAGATGACTTAGGACTTGCAGCTTATAAGAAACGCACTGGTCATTTTTTAACTGATAATTTAAAAAAGAATAGGGTGGTAAAATCGAAACATCTACTGAAGCGGTACGCAAAGGGAGGTCACAGAAAAAAATTGTTTACGGATGAGAAAATCTTTACAATTGAGCAACATTTTAACAAACAAAATTACCGTATTTATGCTCAAAGCTCTAAGGAAGCTTCCCAATAAGTCGACAGAGTGCAACGTGGGCATTATCCGATTTCAGTGATGGTTTGGTGGGGTGTTAACTATGAAGGAGTGACAGAACCATATTTTTGTGAAAAAGGTATCAAAGCATCGGCACAAGTGTATCAAGATACCATTCTTGAGAAGGTAGTTAAGCCCCTTAACAACACCATATTAAATAACCAAGTATGGTCCTTCCAAAAAGACGGCGCCGGGTCATAAAGCTCGGTACACGCAGTCTTGGTTGGAAGTGAACGTTTCGGACTTCATCAGAGCTGAAGACTGGCCGTCGTCTAGTCCCGATCTTAATCCGCTGGATTATGATTTATGGTCAGTTTTAGAGAGTACGGCTTGCTCTAAACGCCATGATAATTTGGAGTCCCTAAAACAATCCATACGATTGGCAGTGAAGAATTTTCCCGTGGAAAGAGTGCGTGCTTTTATTGATAACTGGCCTCAACGCTTAAAGGACTGTATTGCAGCCAATGGAGACCACTTCGAATAAGCTTTTTATATTTTAAATTGTTTTATATTTATGTATTAAACTAACACACTGTAAAAGTAATAAATATTATTTTCAATAAAATAAAAATAAAATCTTTGTGACAATATTTATGGCAAGACTAGGTATATCAAAAAGCAACCAACGCGATCGGTCGAGATCGGTCGGCGAATCCAAATAGTCGCGCCGACAGAGGGCGCCTTCCGGTTTTCCGAACAAATGAGTGACACAAATGAACGTCATACGACGATCGCGCAGTCGCGCGGCCGATCACTTTGGTTAGGACACGGGGAACAAAATTAACGCGACGATCATTTTGGCTAGGACACGCCCTAAGGCATGCAATTCAAGAGATGAAAATGTTTAATGCAATTAAAGCCAAAGCTTGTTAATAGTTTTTTTTTTCTAATTGGAAGTTTTTGCAAGCAAAAATAAATAAATAAAAATCTTTATTTATCCAAAAATATACAGAGTTCAAAGTACAGTTTGACATTTGGTTTTAAAATATATTTATTGTTTCTGTTGCAAATTGTGTACAAGATTAATAAATACTCTACCTCTGTTGATAACGACAAGGTTCACTTTACTTTGTATAGGGTTTTAAAATGAAAAGACGTGTGTTCTACTACAAGTGTATTGAGCGACTATTTTATAAGTAGTTGTTAGCGTTGAACGCATTACGTCACAACATACCGCCCACCAAAAGGCCTGTAGGTCTTTTTGGAAACAATTATTCAAAGTGTTACATAATTATCACAATTGCTAACGTTATATAAATCTGTAGGTGGGGGTAATTATTTAACATGTAAAAAAAATATATCAACAAAAATGAGCATTTCTAAAAAATAATATTAGGTCCCATTGAATGGCAATAGACATAATTTTGTCACAGTTCTTTTTGTTACGGAATTACCACTTTTGACACTATACACCCTCGTAAGACCGTCCGGACCAGGGTGCTTATCGACGATTCGTCCCAAGGACCATTTTCCAGGAGGCAAGTTATCAGTTTTTATCAAGACAACATCTCCGATCTTAAATTCTTCTTCTATTTTATGCCACTTAGGACGCTGTTGCAATCTGGATAAATACTCATTCTGCCATCGCCGCCAGAAGTCGTGAACAAGTTTCTGTGTGTGTTGCCAGCGAGATAAACTGGACAGCCTTATGTCTTTCATATCGGGTGATGGGACAACAATAGGTACTTCTCCAATTAAGAAATGTCCAGGCGTGAGTGGGTTCGTGTTATCTGGATCAGTGTCGTTAATTGGGCACAACGGACGGGAATTCAAGCAGGCTTCCACTTGGGAGAGTACCGTCGTCATCTCTTCGTATGTCAGGTGAGTTGTTACAATTCTTTTCAGGTGGAATTTTATAGATTTAACACCGGCTTCCCATAATCCACCGAAATTTGGACTGTAAGCGGGAATGAAATGCCATTGAGTACCCTCTGTGGCTAGTGTTTCTGCAATTTCTCCAGTAAACTGTAAGCTTGCTTCGTTCCAGGCATCTCGGAGCTCCTTGTCAGCTCCCACGAAATTACGTCCTTGATCGCTCCACAAGTGATTACATTTGCCTCTCCTGGCAACAAAACGTCGAAAAGCGCCGATAAACGCTTCCGAAGTAAGATCACTTACAAGCTCAATATGAATTGCCTTCGTAGACATACAGATGAATATAGAAACATAACCTTTAGTTGTCCTGTTTCCTCGGCCTTTTGATAACAAAATCTGAAATGGTCCCGCGAAGTCTACACCACTATTCAAAAATGGCCTGGATGGAGTCACTCTCTCATCGGGTAAATCTCCCATCATTTGAGATCTAGTAGTAGCACTAAGTCTAGCGCAAATAAGGCATCTGTGAACATGTTTCTTAGCTATCGTTTTGGCCTTTAAAATCCAGTATTTTGATCTTAAATAACATAACATTAATTGAATTCCTCCGTGAAGTGTCTTAAAGTGTGCGTCGGCTATAATCAGAGGCGTCAATGTGTTTTTATTTCCGAGAATAATTGGATGTTTACTTTCATCCGGTATGTTTGCGTGTCTGAGGCGACCGCCCACCCTGAGGATATGTTTATCATCAAGATAAGGGTTGAGGGATCGCAACGGACTTCTCCTTTTCACTTGTTTATTTATCTTTAATCTTTCTATTTCTTCCATGTATTCTTCTTCTTGAACTCTTTTTATACAAATTGTCAGTGCATCTTCTAATTCTTGTGTTGATATTTGTTTATTTATGTTCACATTGACCTTATAGTTCAAGAATCTTTTGCAGTAACAAACAACTTTTAGTAATTCTGGTAAGTTGTTAAAATTGTCAAATTGTGTAGTTATAGATTTCTCTTGTTCTTCTGTGCTGAGGTGAGTAATAACTTTCTTTGTTTTTCTTTCCATGTCTGTTGTCATAACTTCCTGTTTACTAATCTTTATTTCCTTTTCAGATAACCAACCAGGGCCACTCCACCACAAGTCACATTTCTTCAGTTCGGACAACAACATCCCGCGAGAGGCTAAGTCTGCGGGATTATCACTCGACTGTACATGATACCAGCGATTGCTATTTAGGTTTTCTACAATTTCAACGACGCGGTTGGCAACAAACGTTTTCCATCGGTTGGGATCACCACATAGCCACGCTATAACTATAGAGGAATCTGTCCATGCATACATATTGGAAGTTGGAATTTTCATTGCTAGCCCAATTTGTTTCATAAGCTTGGAGAGAAGTAATGCACCACACAACTCTAGTCTTGGTAAGGATATTGTCTTCAGGGGTGCTACTCTTGTTTTAGCAGCAATGAGTTTTATTTCAACTTTGTCATTTGTTTCAGTTCTTATATATACTGCAGCAGCGTAAGCCCGTATAGAAGCATCACTGAAACCATGTATTTGTATATTTGTTTTGTTTGTTTCCGTTGTACCAAGCCATCTGTTAACTTTTACATCGTTCACACTAGCAAAATCTGATCTTATCTGATTCCATTCTTCACGTAACCTTTTACTTACGTTCTGATCCCAATTCACCTTTTCGAGCCATAGTTTCTGTAACAGTATTTTTGCCATTACTGTACTCGGTGCAATCCAACCAAGTGGATCGAAAAGCCTTTGTATGTCAGATAAAATACTTCGTTTTGTTACATAAGTACTTTCAGATGTTGGTAAAGTCAGGTTGTAGTGAAATGTGTCAGTTTTCAGATTCCACACAATGCCCAATGCCTTTATTGTTCCATCAAGGTTCATGTCTATGTGTGCGTTGGTTGACCTTTTTTCTTCATCTATAGATTTAATAAAATTAATATCGTTTGATGACCATTTCGTGAGTTGAAAACCACCCATTTGTAGAATCTTTGTTACCATTTTGGCTAGAGAAATAGCAGTCTCAGTGTCATCAGCTCCATCAAGCCAGTCATCCATGTAAAAATTGCCCTTGATGGATTGCACAGCAAGTGGTTGATCTCTTCCTTCATCATCAGCTGTTTGGTGGAGTGTTTTAACAGCTAAATACGGTGCAGATGCTATACCGAATGTTACCCTCAGCAAACGGTATTCGTCTAAATCATCACCCTCATCGGGTCTCCAGATAAGTCGTTGGAAGTCTGCGTCTTCAGGAGTCACCAATATTTGGCGATACATTTGTTTGATATCGGCCATGAAGCAGACGCGCTTCATTCTCCATTTCATAAGAAGGTTTCTCAAATCATCTTGCAGTTGCGGACCAACCAATAATTCTTCATTTAGTGAAATGTTATTTGTGCCTTTGCAGGAAGCATCGAAGACAACGCGTGTTCGAGAGGTCTCCTTATCAGTACGAACCACAGCGTGGTGAGGTAAGTAAACTGATATTGTTTCTTTTTCTCTTTCAGGAATCTTCTCCATGTGTCCTTGTTCTATGTAATCATTTATGACTTTTGTGTATTCCTTTTTCAGGTCTGATGACTTCCTAAACTTCCGCTCAAGTTGAAAGAATCTTTGTTTGGCTATCTCCTTTGTGTTTCCTTCAGGTGTTTGTAGCTTTGTGCTCGTGCTCGTTTCATTTAGTTGTGGACTGTAAGTTTTGAAAGGAAATTTGACTATGTACCTTCCTTCCTCATTTCTAGTTGTTGTTTTTTCGTAGATATCTTCACAAAGCTTATCTTCTTTTGTTAAATGTCTGTCCTTGTCAATCTCTATTTCCCATATCGATTTCAACATTTCGTCTACGTCAACTTGGTGATGCATTACAAGGTAGGTATCGTTTTGTGGGTTTTCATAGATATCTCCGAAAATAATCCAACCCAGGTTTGTTTTGTGTGCAGTTGGTGTGCCTGGTGGACCTTTTATTAAATCTGGCTGTATAATCTGTGCGTATTCCTTGACTCCTAATAGCAGATCTACAGTACCAGGTGTTAAGTAACTCGGATCAGCCAAGTTAAGCCCTTCGAGGTGAGGCCATGACTGATTGACAATTGTTTTGGTAGGTATCTTGGTGGTCAGTTGTTTCGACATCACGTAGGCTTGGATCGGTAAACTATAATTATGGTCCCACTGTGATCTTACATTAAGCTGTACCACGTGTTTGATCTCTGTTCTCTTAGATCCCACTCCTACGACACTTCCTTTGAATGGTTGTCGCTTCAGTTTCAATAGTTGAGTCGCTTTCTCGCTTATGAATGTAGCCTGCGAACCCTGGTCTATCAGCGCGCGTAGTGAAATGATTTGACCCTCTGTATTTCTTACTTCCACTATAGCGGTCGCTAACAGTGCTATTCCATGCCTAGTTGTATGATGCGACGCAATCACTGTGTTCACATGAACTGCTTCCTTCTCTTCTGCTACATGCTGTGAAACCAACGGTTGTGAGGTGCTCGGTGTAGCCGGTGGTTCTGTTTTCTTAGTCTCATGTAGTAAAGAATGATGACGTCGATGACATTTCTGACAGGACACTGGTAGTTTACATCTCTTTACAGAGTGTCCAAGTCCTAGACAGTTAAAACATAAATGTTTGTTTTTAACATATTCGGTTCGCTCGTCTAATTTCATATCAATAAACTTCTTGCAGTGACACAGCGTGTGGTTATCTTTACACATGATGCAGGTCTTCTCTGTACTTGGTGTGGCAACATGATAAGAACGTTCTTTGATTTGTTTCTCTCTTGTATTATTTTTAGCTGTAATTCCGGTAACTAATTCCAAGGTACGGAACTTGGACTCCATAAAGTTTTTTAATTCACTCCAAGTAGGCAATGCTTCGCTGTCTTGCTTATAGGCATACTCTTCCCAGCCTTTATGTGTCTCTGGGTCAAACTTCTGAACGAGCAGAAATATTATTACATGATCCCAAGAGGCGGTATTTATTTTCAAATTTTCCATGTTGTTTAGGCATTCTGTAGTTGTATCTAACAAGCCTTTTAATTGGACGGCTGATTGCGAAGTCATATTCCTCTGGTAAAATAATCTTTTCATAATACAGTTTAATATTATACGTCTGTTACCATACCTCTTATTCAAAATATCCCATGCAGTTGAGTAATTGCTGGATGTCACTTGTATATGGGTTAATAATGCCTCAGCTTCTCCACTCACACTTGTTTTTAAATAATGTAATCTCTGTACATCACTGAGGTTATTATTTTCGTGCACCAAAGAAACAAACAAATCTTTGAAAGTCGGCCATGCTTCATAATTTCCATTAAACTTGGGTAATTCTATTTTCGGTAAATGCACTATATTTTGCGATGTATAAGATACATTCATACTTGAATTTCTCGCATTCATCGATGACGATTCCGTTAACGAGGTAAGCATATCTTGCAAATCCCCTTTTAATGAGCTGTATAGTTCTTCATAAATAAAGAATTCTTCGTTCAAAAAGTATGACAAAATTCCTTTTTGTTCCTTGGGTGTTATTTTTACTAACCCGTCATGTGCGTTCTTGAATGACATCCAATATTCATCAATAATTTTCACACGTGCATCTATGTAACCTTTTGTTAGTCTTCCCTTTGGACACTTTTTCAAGTTTGTTTGAGTTTTTTGTAACAAATTAGCACCATCTTCCAATATAGCGAGATATTGCTGTTGTTCTTTCGTAGTACTCATTGTTGTTTCACTATATTCCACTTAAAACAAATCTTCAATCAAAATTGTTCGTAAAACTTGATAATCTTCCGTAGTAGGTAGTGCTAATTACTGGTTGCCCCCATATTCATAACTATCCGTGAAGGAGGTGTTTTTCTACGAATCCTTATCGCTGTGGAATGCGGTTCTTTTATTCAATCGGCCAGGTGTTCACCGCTCCGTAGTTGCTGCATCCGGCTCGAATACGACCATATGTTGATAACGACAAGGTTCACTTTACTTTGTATAGGGTTTTAAAATGAAAAGACGTGTGTTCTACTACAAGTGTATTGAGCGACTATTTTATAAGTAGTTGTTAGCGTTGAACGCATTACGTCACAACAACCTCTTAAGCTAGGTTTTACCTGTAATTTAAGAGGTAGTTAGAGGTGTTGTGTATTTGTGTGTGTGTGTGTGTGTGTGTGTGTGTGTGTGTGTGGGTGTGTAGGGGTGTGTGGGTGGGTTTATTATACTATATAGGAAAGTAAAGACTCCGTGTAAGAGTAGTCCTTAAGGAGCAGCCACTCTGTTACTTCAGATTTTAGTGCATGTGCGTTTAGATTTATAATATTGAGATGTTTGTTAATATTGAGTACTTAGTATATAATATTGATGTTTAGCGAAGGAAGTCTTGTGTTGGATACTTGGTGGAAGGTACGTGCGTTTATTTGTAATAGGAGGTGGAAGGCCTGCGTGCCTTTAAGGGTGGATCGAAGCACATAAAGCTGACGAACCATAAGTACTTTACAGTCAGAGAACAGTTCAGTTGTTGGATACCTATAGGGCTTTTTCGTCATGACTTTAAGAATAGCTCTCTGTGATCTCTCCACCCTCAGAAAGTTAGTTTTTTTATTATTATTATTTATTTATTTTAATCATCTTTGGATCATAGGTACAATTAAACAGAATTAAAAATTATAAAAACATCAACACAAATAAAATCGGCATGAGAATTAAAATTAAAATCACAATTAAAATTTGAACAAAACTAAATCAAATTGAAATGAAAACAAATTAAAATTAAAATCAACATCACAATTAAAATAAAAATTATTATAAAATTAAAACAAATTAAAATAATATCTTGACATTAGTCAGTACGTGAACCATGCAACAGTGGTTCACGTACTGACAGTCGAAACGTTCAGCAAAAGCCTTCAGGATACTGTTGCGGCTGGCCCGCACCCTGCGCACCAGGGACGTGCACCGCTTGCGCATGACTGTGTAGAAACAATCCACACGCGCCTCCGCAAACATCCCCGATGCGCTACAGAAGCGAGGCAGCCCCAAGAGTACACTGAACGCGTTATTGTATTGGACACGCAGAGCGCTGTACTGTTTCTGCGTGTAATCCATCCACAGACTGCCGGTATAAAAGGACGTACAAAATGCCCTAAATAGGGCTATTTTGACGCCCCTCGAACACCGAGCAAATCTGCGGGCTATCATATTCGCACGAACAGACAGCGCCCTACGTTCCCTTTCAATGTCTGCATCGTCTTCCAGGTCAGAGGTTAATAAATGTCCAAGATATTTAAAAGTATTTACTCTATTAAGTGGGCATCCGTTGAGCTTAATTGCCGGCAAGTAATCTGGACACTTCCTCTTGGCCCGAAAGACCATGCATTCGCTCTTTTTCGCATTATACAGCAAACCATGTTCCTCAGCATACTTTTCACAGATGCGAATCAGTCTCGACACACCACAGACAGAGGCGCTCAGCAGCACCATGTCGTCTGCGTAACTGATATTGTTTAGGCACACACCTCCAATATGGCAACCGACATGCGTGCTGCTGAGCCTCTCTATCAGTGCATTAACATACAGGTTGAAGAGCTTCGGTGAGGTTAGCCCCCCTTGCCTCACGCCGCAATCCAACCTGTACGGAGTCGAGTAAGCCCCGACCATCGAACAACATTGACCTGATTACTTTGTACCAGTATTGGAAGACACGGATCAGTTCGTCTGGCACTGACGTTTGCTGCAGCTTTTGCCACAGCAGATCATAGCAAACCAAGTCAAATGCCTTCGACAAGTCGAGGAAGCAAGCAAAGACAGGTGTACTTCTTTCAGTGTAGTACTTGACAGTCTGCTTTAAACACAATATAGCTGTTTCTGTAGAGTGACCAGCTTTGAAACCAAACTGGTTATCATGTAGATTCAAGTACTTATCCAGCTGTGTGTTAAGCAAACTGTCAAGCACTTTCGAAATAACAGTGGCCAATGAAATGGGCCTATAGTTATTTTTATCGCTGATATCACCGGTTTTATTCTTAATAATTGGCACCACCACAGTTTTCATCATCCGCTCAGGCAGGTACGAATGCCCTAAACACAAGGAGTAGAACATCGCTAAGACCCTGGACAGATGATGACCAGCATGCTTGAGGTGTTCAATACTTAAATCATCGTGGCCTGGAGACTTGCCCCTCGACATAGACATTATGACATGTCTTACCTCCTTTGCCGCAAACCGGACACTGTACTCCTGACCATTACAACCATCACTGCCTGTAAACTGTGACGGTCCCAACGGTGACGACACAGCGAAGTGCTGCCTAAATAGTTTGGCAATCCCCGTGACATCAGTAGCACCGCTGACACTCACCGGCAAGCCCGGCCTACTATCGAGTTTATCGGTAGATTTCCAAAAACTGCGAAAGTCGCCCTTAGAATGATGCGACGCCAACATGTCCATTTTAATTTGGTCACTATTGATAAATGATAAATGATAAATGATTTATTTCTGCAAGTAGGTTTGTACAAACACTTTTACACGTCAATCATATTTTAAAAACTAGATGAGGTCGGCATTTCCTATCTGACTACTCTGAGAAGAAAGGCCGAAACAAACTCAGAGGTCACAGTCTCTTTTAAAGTCCAGACATAATCTTGGTCAGATCATGTGAAGACGATGTAGATTGATGTCTGAAATGGTCTTTTGAGGAAATAACCATTCAGATTGAGAAGACCTGTCCAGTCAGTGCACGCATTTGTCAGTTATCGTGCAGCTCAACTCAGAATTTAAGGAGCTCAACGATTCGACGAACAATACCAAAGAAAGGACGTTTGGGTAGGCCACATAAATTACTCAAACTGCCAGACCATGATAAAAACTAATTGACAACAAAAAAAAATTAAAACAAAACAAAAGGGAATATCTGCATAGTCTTCACATTCACAATAATTAAAATAATATAATACTTTAAAGTAAATATTCATGTCAATGAATATATAACATTCATTAATGTCAATGTGTATATAATAAATTGTCCTGACACCATCGCAAGCGCGACTTAAAAATTTTACGACTTGTTTGCATTTCACTCCAAAGACGACCCTCGTGCGGTCTTCCATAATACACCCACTGCTCAAACTTTAGCCTGGCCTGCCTGTGAGCATCACTCACGTGCTTATTCCACTCCATTACTGGCTTCCTATTTCGCACAAGATTTATCTCGCAACTTTCAAAAGCTGCTTGGCATAAAATATTAACAATGTCATTATACATTTCATCAATAATAGTTCTGTGGTCCAAATTATTACAAACATTGTCACAACACGCACTCAATTCAATTGGAAAGTCAATATATTTTAAATTATCATTACAAAATTTAGTATAAATGTCAATTTGCTTAGGTTTTCTATCACCCCATTTTATTACTTATCAGACTTTTATTATTATTTGAATTGTACAATTTTGATTTCATTTTATTTAAGTTGCATTGTATTAAAAGAGGGAAGTGGTCGGACCAAAGTACATCATATTTAACATAAACATTAATTATAGTGGTCATGGCTGCTTTCGTAGCAACACAGTGATCTAGCCAACGTCTCGAGCCGTTCGCTTCGCTTATAAAAGTATAAGTGTCAGAGTTTACTCCTAACAGTTCAACATCGGCACGTAGTAACTCAGATTCCCGACAAAAAGAATCCAATTCGATATAAAATTGTTCTTTGGGATGCGAATTAAAGTCTCCGAGTAGAAATGCAGTTTCGATATTGTTATCATTGATAATAGCACTCACCAAGCTGAGGCAGTCCGTAAAATCCGTTAAGTTCACACTGGTATCCGTCGGCATGTAAACACTGAACACTAGACTCACTTTTTGTGGCACCGCCCCACGCAACTATGCAATAACCAATCACTGATTGGCATAGTGCGTAGTACACCATCTTAAGAATTTTAAGGTTGGCGGATACTCTGAGAGACTTAATTATATGTATAAGACGCACTGTTCTGGTGGTGACGGCCTCAATTTGTTGGTCCCATCTCAGTCCGTCGTCTACCTGTACTCCGAGGTATTTAACACACTCGGATCTTGCAAGCGGAGGACAAGTGCAGTGCATGGGCGGGTTTGTGCAGGAGTGGGCAGTTATACTAAAGGAAGGAGGTGGTTTTGTGTTATGTCGTATAGCAAAAGGAATATTTGTCGTTTTTTGTAGGTTTAATGTAAGAAGGTTTGAGTTTCACCACATCATAACCTTTGCCATTACCGTCGCCGCATTTGTTTTCACAATGTCCCAAGTGATTCCGTCTATAAGAATTGTGGTGTCGTCAGCGTAAGCATAAATTCTACAATTTAGGAGATTCAGTCTGCAAAGGTCATTTACGTAGATCTGAAATAGTGTCGGGGAAAGGATCCCTCCCTGCGGAACACCATAGGACACGAGAAACTCATCACTTAAGCAAGTATCAATTTTAATACATTGTCTCCGATTTTGTAGGTAATCCTTAAAAATGTCTAGAGGCATTCCACGCACACCGATATTTTCCAGCTTCATGATGAGTTTGGGAACAGAGATCGTGTCAAAAGCCTTCGAAAGGTCCAGGAATATACCTAGGCGGTATTATTATTTATAAATTTATTTACCGCCCCATTAATGTTTCCGACCTCATGTATTACTGTGGAATCCACATTTTCTAACTCCTCCATTATAGCATTGTGGTTTAGGGTAATTTTTGCATATACTTTATGTGAAGGATTTGCATTTTTCATACTTAACAGTAGTGGTTTGTGGTCCGTTATGTGAGCCTCTAAAACTAGTGTAGTAGTACTTAGATTAGATTTTAAAAATATATGATCTAATCCAAAGTTTTCATCACAAGTGGGGAATAAGTGTGTTGGTATAAACCAACACACTTATTCCCCACTCTATTTGGTCTTATGACCATGAGATGCATGCATGAGATTTTGTCATTGTCATCAGATGCAAAAAGAATCTGCGTTGTTCATATTTTCATATTTAACTCACCCATATAGCCCATGTTCCCTCTCACAGTAGCTGTGAGCAGATCATTGAAGGCGTCCCAGCTCTTCGCCGCTAATCTGTCGCGGTGGTTCTGTCTTGTGAGAGATCCGTTGGCAAAGCACAGGAGCGCCATGTAGGGCGCTTCGGGTGTGGGGCCCACGAGCACGTGGCCCGCCGGGGGGGCCGCGGGGCCCTGCAGTCCGAGAAGGAGCGTGTCGCTGGTACCCAGGGACAGGCCCACCCAGCCGGCGCGGAGGCGGAGACCTGTGAGTTTGTCATTGTCATCAGTTTAGAGCCAAGCGCACATTACAGCCGCAACGTAACTCATTTTCATACAAAAAATGTGGCGCGGCCCGCCTCTAGTGTGCCTGAGTGTGTGTTCATAGAAAGTGATGAAAGAGGATTTTGGCACTGCGTTGCGTTGCAGCGCGGCCCGCCCCAGTCTGCGCGAGCCTTTATAGGCTTGTTAGTTGTTTATTGGTATCTAAACATGAAACCATCTGAGATGGAGACGCAATTTGTTGCATCATATAGTCGTGGGCAAGAAACATTTCTACGGTTTCCTTAGATGTTCTTTAGTCTATAGGATCATAGTGCTATAAGTAGAGTCCAACTTACAGGAATTTCACCTCAACATGGCTGATGCAGTGATGCTTCATTGAGAAATAACTTGAAATAACTTCTTCAATATAATTTATGTGTTTAATTAAATAACCTTGTACATTGTTGGCCTTGGCCACATACAAGGTTGTTTGAACACAAAGTGAACAAGCAGTCAAGATAAGATATCTAACAAGTAGGATAAACTACACATTAAATCGTAGTTATAGATAAGAGCGTCTTATCACTCAGCTGAGAGTCAGTGCAGATGATGACGCCTTTCATGTGTTATCGCATGTTATTATATGTACATAACTATTACGATAGTATTAACATTTGTTTGTTAGTGGTTGTGGATTTTATAGATTTTCCATAGAGTGGTTCTGTGGAAAACATTTGACTCTTTGATTGTTATGTCTGGATAGTGTGTTTTTATTATAATGGAATATAATGGACATGGTAGTAACGTAGCTTTTTTATTTTTTAGTAGCGTAAAATGTCCCACAGCTTGGCAAAGGGCGTCACAAAAAAAAAAAAAACAAACTCAATTCATAATAATGGAGTAATGCTGTAACAAAAATTAAAAAAAAAAAAATTGAGAACCTCCACTTTTTTGAAGCAGGTTAAAAAACAATTTTCGTTTTCCTTGTTATTTAACATTATTTACATCATCTAGAAGTATTTAAAACTGTAACTGCCTACCTGCAAGTGCTGAGCAGTTATCTCCAGTAAAGGCGATAACTCGGCACTCCGGCTTGAACCCGTACCTGCCCACGAAGTAGGAACAGATGGGGCCCACCACTGTGGCACTGGGGACTGGGGTGCCCAGCTTAGTTGATAGGGACTCGTCGCCACATGCCTTCAAAATAACAGACAAATATTCAACGAATGAAAAAGTTTGACTCAGAAATTCATGTCAAAGTCAAATAATTTTATTTCGATTAGGCACAAAAAGGCACTTTTGAACGACAAATTTAAAAACAAAAAAAACAAAAACTAGTCTCCCCTTCCAAAAGGTAGTTTTCGCTTGGAGAAGAATGAGCAAGAAACTCCACCATTACTCTTTTAAAACGTTTTCACAATATCTTGTATACATTAATAATATAATTAGATATATGTGAAGACAATGCACCTAGAATAAGATTACTATACCACGATAGGTAAAAATAATGAAAAATTAAGGAATGACAGATAAATTAATATGTGATAGATGGTCACATATTTACAAACATTCGAAAATTATACGATATTCCTAACATTTTAACAAGTAATACTAATAAGTCAGTGATGTGATACAAATTCTGGGTATCCAACGACGGACTCACTCCTTATAAACAAGGTTTCTCAACTATGTTCTACATTTGTTCGCACGATCTAGTAAAATGATATCAATAAATAGTTAAAATCTAATAATAAGCATTTAGACTTATAAGCGACCAACGAAGCTCACCTGCAAGCACGTGTCGTCCCACTGCATAGTCCTGATATCCAGAAGGTTCATACCAGAGCCATCAGACAGGTCTATGGGCGCTATCTTGCCGACCAGCAGCGAACAGGCGAAGGAAGACACCAGCGATATCCTGCTGGCCGCCTGGTACACGCGCGGACGGGAACGGAACATCTTGCGGATTTGAGGACCCGTGAAACGCTCGTATGCGCGGGACCCTGTGATCTTTGACAGTTCCTTGAAGAAAATAAAAATGTTAAATACTTAAATAGTTTGCTACCTACATTCAGTTGACGTCATTACTAGACTGTGACGAAGAAAAAAGGAGGGAGGGAGGGGCGTATTTTACATTCTGCCACTGCACTGCCACCTGATAGTGACTGTTAAAAGGTGGTATTTCCCGTCGATACATTTATATTAATTAGTATTAAGGTCAACGGATTTTAAACATGTTTTTTTGCCAATGTTTAGCCTTACTGGTGGTTTGCTTAGGTTGGATTAGTTCACTTCGCTTTTACAGTTTTTTTTGTATTACTTACCACAACCTGAGATTTGAAATGCTAAATAGGATACAGTTAACGGAAACTGGAAGATTCTCTTCTTTTGACTTACCTCAGCCCCCACAGCTTCTTCAAGTGCCTTACAGTCTACTGTAGTGCTGGAGTCCATCCACACAGGAGAATCAGACACGAAGGCGGTCGCCAGCTGCGTGTGTAGGAACTCGTCTGGTGATAACTTGCCGAGCTTTGTCTCAGCGTCCTTCGACCACCACACTGAGCCATGTTGCTGGAAGAAAAAAATACTTTGGATACTGGACTCAAATATTTTATTACTATACACCAAAAAAAAAAATATTTTTTTGTCAAAATCCTGACATTACTTTACTCCTTCAGCTAAAACATGATAATATCTGATGATGATACCTGATTTCCATAAGTTTTTTCATTTCTATACTAAAACATTTTTTACTGAAAAATCTCGGCAATATTACAGATGTTTTGCAAAGAACTATAAGGTTTCTCTATATTGAGGGTCTTTTTACACGTGTTTTTGGGACATGGGCCAGAATTACAAAAATCACCTGTCCAGCCCCTGAAACTGCCTCAATGATAGAGAAGTCAACTCCTGCCACTACGAGGCGGTCCATCACCATGTCGAGTGCCTTCACCCATAGCAGTGGTGGTGCTATAACCTCACCACGGTCCACACCACGCACCACGCCGCCCGCGGTCCTACAAACAAAATGATTTATTTATAAAAACATCTACAGAAGCTTATCTAATGCTACTACTAAACAGTTATCTTAATGATATCATTACTTAAAAAAAAGAGGCCAAGTGCGAGTCGGGCTCGCATACGAAGGCTCCCGTACTGTATTAAGATCGGGCAAAAATACGCAGAAAAAAAACACATTTATTGTATGTGTAAAACTTAAATAAAGTAATAACTAAAGGGGATCTCCACTTTAATTATTTACTTAATTTAATTTTATTATTTGATATATTATTATAGCGCTAATCACAATCTGTGAAAATTTCTAGTTTGCCTATCACAGTTTATGATATACAGCCTGCTGACAGACAGACAGATGGATGGAAGGAAGGGCAGCAGATGCTTAGTAATAGGGTTCCGTTTGGCACCATTCGGGTACGGAACCCCGAGAAAAATGATAAATTACAAAACCAGAAATGAATGATAGATGGCTGAAAATAGAGAAAATTATAGTAAAACATTATAAGATATACTTAGAGGAAATCTTAGAGACTAGGTACTAAACTATTTAGTAGGCTTGTAAATGAGGTAAGTATTTGATTTAAATTAACAATATTATAGTGTTTTCACATTTAACTAAATATAGCGGGGGTTGGATCAGCTCTGCTGGACACTGGCCTCTTTTTCATAGATTACCACAACACTATCTGTTAAGCCATTAATTTGCATCCAATAGGTATTTGCAACCTTTTATCTTTCTAAGTTCATGACTAATTAACTATTAAAAATATGTAATCATATCTGAAAAATTTAAGGAACTATTATTACACATTTTATGGGTAACCTAAGTTACCTTGACCTTTAAAACAGTTATCAATTTGGTGGACTGATTAACTACTTATTTGTTATTAAATAACAAAACTTGTCTCGTCCTTTCAGCTAATACCAATAACTACTAACAACTACCACAAGTGCAAAGTTCGACGGCTCATTTTGCTGTGCTGCCATCACTACATGACACTGGCAGAATAGTCGACATCGGCTCAGTAGCCAAAACAGAAAAAAAAAACTACTTGTTGTTTCAATAACTCTAGATATTCCATTGTTGGTATTAGAAGGAATTGCACCCAAATACCAATCTCGACTAGACTTATAGAGGCTCTCTTGTTATCCTCAGTTCCAGAACTGCAGTAACTCATTGTAATTTATCTAAGTCAAGAGCAAGCAAGGATATAAAATACAAAAGTACCTGAATTCTGGCAGGTCAACATCAAACTCAACCTCAGCCTCGTGCAGTACACTGAAGTCTTCACCAATTACTATGGCTTTTAACTGAAACAGAGCATGTTAATAAGTTAATGCATTCATGAAGGTTAACTGTCAATGTTTACTTAGTTTATTTATTTTTGGAAGGTTATCTTCGAAAATTGAAAATTAATTAATTGAATTACATTAAATTCAACATCACTGAGTTGTAGATATTCATTTATAATTAAGTTAAAAAGATTCTGAAGTTAAAAATAATAGTTACAAACACAGCTGTGGGTCACTCTTAGAAGACCGACAAAAGAGCGAAGTATTTTTTACCATAAATTATTTTAATAAATAACTCGTTTATAAGTTTGTATTTTCAATGCACAGTTTTTATTACAAATTTAAACTTTTCCGTCCAACCAAATCCATCATTCAATAGCAACGAGTTTTAATAACGAAATGTGATTTTTAGAACCTTATCACCTTGTTTATCAAATTTACGGAATTAATTAGTTAAGCGAATCTCCATAAAATTGCGGGCAAAGTAAGGAAATGCCTGATAAAGACCAGTAAAACTTTAGAAAGTAATATGCACTTGTTAAAGATAAAAGTATTTTTTACTTACCCTTTGAGTGCTGAAATCAAATCCCAAAAAAGTTTTTCTTGATTCCCCAGTCATTTTTATATTTTGACAGCACGGGCGGGCAATGACACAACTCTGCGGTGCGTTCAGGAACGCAGTATCGACTATCGACTTAGCTTTCGTGACTGAATGCCGTTTTGTAAAATTCCAACGCGATTTCACGATATCATTATAGTATTTTATTAGTCTCAGCACACAAATTAATCGCTTTAGTCTGATGTTTGGTACAATTCGATAAAGAAGCCGCAACAAGGTTGCTATTATCTCATCTATTCCGTGATTATCTCATTGAAAACAATTACGCAATCGACAATCTGTCCTATTCCTTTACCACACCTAATGATGATTTTACATTTGCATTCATAAATAGTTATTTGTTAATTTTCATTACATTAAAATACGTTATTCTCTAAAAATGCATCATACCACTACACTTTTCTGAAGTAGGTACCTATATTATAGGTGCTTGATTTCATCTCTCATCTCTACAAGATATTTTTTTTTTAATTAAATAAGTACTGTTATTATTAGGCTGTAAAAAAACTACTTAATTTACAAGTCTCTTAGCCAGTGTCTCTGTGTTTACTGTCGATAGGTACTTAAAATTATGATTCGTTAACCGCTGTTGAATAGCCACTAGAAAATCAGCCAAGCAGACACACATTATTAAAACAGTTATGCTGCATTGTTAGCCTTTTTAAGTAACTTGCTTGTATGAATCATAGCGTGGAGGCTTACCTCACAGGTAGAACGGGTTCAGTGACCTATATAGCATCACACTAATGACCACCGCGGGTACCTACACATGCTTAATTGAACAAAGCGCCTAATATTAGCTTAGGTATATTTTTTAAATTACCTGGTCAGCTTACCTATATTGTATGTAAGTTAGTATTTTCTAAATTGCTATTGTGTTAACGTAATTTCAACGTTTGATTGGAATTCGGGTGGACTCATCGTTGTGTTTCAACGATTTACTTATTTACAACTATTTTTTTTATTATGGGACGATTAGATAGTATAAGTCCGTGACTCGATCAGCGCCTGATGATTTATTTCTGCGTTTAGTTAAGAATATTTGCTATCATAATTTTAGTAGGCGACCAGTAGGTGGCGCTATGAGTATGTCGCTATGGATTTTGTTAAAAGCAAATCCCATCAAATCATTTACAATAACTAATTATATAAATTTATAAACTGCATAATTTTATTACGTGAAAACTTCGCATGTTCTGTTGTTATTACGATCAACCATGATTGCCTCGACCAACAATATCTATTTGCTGCTACCTCAGTGTAACTACAACTCTGACAGTGGACTTTCATCTCATCGCCCGTACATTATTATACATAGGTAACTAAATAATATTGTTTACTACATACAGGTAGCTACCATTTAGCATTTTGCTTGTTTAGCGGAATCGATTACCACATAACCCTTGCACCCGGGACCAACCAATCTTTACCTATTACCCATAAAATAATTTTGGCAAAGATATTTACACATCTATACACTCTGACTCTTTATTATAAAAAAAAACATAAGCTCACGCCTTCTTCCCATGGGGGTAGGCAGAAACTACAGAACGCCACCTGCTACGATCCTTACATACTCCTTTTGCCTCCTTTACGTTCATACTATTCATACACGCACGCATTATACAAAATATACAACTATTTGTTGATAATAGGGATGATGACTAAAAAATGTTGTTGTCCGTCATGTAGATTATGAAAAAATAACGTAGGTACTTACACGTATTTTTTCTTTTATTACGTTATCAAAAGATTACGGCGATACATTGAGTTAAAATGGGCCATGACGTCACAAACTACGATTTTATACATAGGTACTTGTGATGTAGAGACCCCCACTAAAAATGATTTCGATAAAACGCATTAATGTTGGGGACAAATGCGTTTTATCGAAATCATTTTTATTAATATGATAAAGTAAAAAATACGTGTCTAATATTTTGTTATTATCTGACTGACAGACTAAATTCAATTTCTTTTTTTTGACCCAGGCATCATCCTTATTGCAGTTATTTTCAATCCAAAAGTCAGCATTTCAGCAGAGTTCCGAGATATTTCTGATCAAGTATAGTTATGTAGTCTATAAAGTAGATACTGTATACTTTGTAAACTTTTTACTTACTAAACCTGACATGACTGCTATGAAATAGTCAATATGCTGTCTTAACGGGTATCTAAGTACAGTACAGAAAATAAAAACACCCACGTACCTACACACTTAATAAAGACGAGGATGAGGAATGAGGATTGGATTCATAGGTCAGTTCCAGTACAGCACCTACTTAGTCGGGACCTAAAATTATATTAATTAATTAATTTCTTTGTGAGAACATTTTTACAGACATTACATTTACAACATAAATTTAAAATAATTTATACAACATTTTCTTTAACTACAATACCCCCAGATCGGCGACAAACTAATGACCGAGAGTTCGTGAGTTCAAATCTCCCGTCCCCGTTCGGCTATAGCGGTAAGTAGGTAAACCTTTTTCTAACACAAAGTAAATGCCCAGTAGGTAGGTACCTAAGCTACTTGTGTTATACATATACGCATCAGTATTCAATCTTGCAGTGTAACGTCCCCTAGTCACCGCTCACAAATATCTATGTTCTATATACGCACCTACCGGCTTAATGAGTAGCTACTCGTATTGTGAAATGTTTCATTCGTTCCGCCTGTCGTTTGTATCTTGTCTCTGATAAAAAACACAACCATTCCCTAATAACCTCATAAAGTTCCATCAGTTTCCTCAAATCCCTTATATTCCTACATTTTGTCATACGTACCAAGCTGACCAAAAGGGTGCCACCAACACAGACACGAACAAACACACACAAGTTTCCGTGTGTGGTTACAAGGGTGGCATGTAACGAAACTAATCGAATGGAAAACCTACACGGGTGGCGAGGCGCGCTTTCCACGTCTATATTTATCTGTGCCACCCCACTGGGGGCTGATGGACGCGCTGGGACGAACGCTTACGCCTTTAAACTTCAAATACGTGTCACTTTGCGAGCGTTTGATCAAGATATTAGTGGAACGCAGCCTTTCGGTGGCCTTCTTTTTTTAAACCGCTGTCAAAATCAAGCGGGGTTTTTGTTGTGGAGCTAGAAGTAGGTAACTATGTACATAAGCAAATCAGTTAAGGAAGTATTTTGCGAGACTTAACTTCAGTCTTAGAAATATAAATAAAAACGGTCTGATTTAGTTAGTTAGGCATAGTTTGTTGTTTTTGGGTCAAACTTAACAGGCGAAATGTGGGTGCTGAAGTAGGTAGGTAGGTACCTCTGCTTATGCCATGTTTGCAAAGAAATCAATGATTTAATAACACAAGCGTGATGGTATGCTCATTATATTATTTGTTTTATAATTCAGATTCCGCCGTCTCTATGTACTTAGAACAGTTTTATCAATCGTAGCAAGCAACGTGTGTACTATCGTGGACACGCATATCTGAAGCAGGATAGTCCTTACGGCTAAGGACTATTCCTGCTTGCAGCGCTCGGCAGCTGTAGTAAACGTTTACCTACAAAAAGTGCACGGGATTTTGTTTTCAAAGTGGTTAGTTATGCGTGACCGCGATGGTACTGCTTAGCTGCTTATCCACTTTTACGGTAACGGTAACCACGAACGGACGGGAAGGTTGGAACACTAGGTATAATTGGTAGGCGTTTATAATTAAATAATTGTGTGTGTCACTACTCACTATACTGAGCCTGCCATGTTCTCGAAAGGGGCTCCAAGTTTCTAACCGATGCAATAGATTGATACCTTATAAACACTGAATATCAGTGACTTATAAGCTTTGAGGGGATTTGTTTCAGGGGCAATATTTATTTGCCAGTAAAAACGATGATCTTACACAAATAAAATTATCTTCTCACAATATTTCAAGCATTCCAACTTAACCTTTCATAAGCAAACAGATCGAGTTCAAATACGGATTCCGGACGTAGAAGTACCTCATCATCATCTTCATCAGCCTATAACGTTCCCACTGCAGGGACACGGCCTCCTCTCAATGAGAGGGAGTGGGCTTTAATCCACCACGCGTGCCCAGTGCGGATTGGTAGATGTCACATGTCTTCGAATTTTTGGTTCTAGGACATGCCGGTTTCCTCACGATGTTTTCCTTCACCGTTTTGAGAGCAGTGGTGATGAAATAAATTACGCAAAGTAATGCGCCTGTCTGGGTTCGAACCCACGACTTACTGTTCGTAAGTCGGGGCCGCCACCACTGGGAAACCGCTGCTCAAGAAGTACCTATATCTACAAAAATAAAGGATAAATAATAATAAGGATTTATAATTATTTTATTTCATTTATTACAATATCGTCTTTGACATTTCTCGGGACCCTAGGGTCCCGGACCTTTGGAAGGCGTACGAGGGGCCGAAGCCAACTCGCAGAGGCCCGTTAGACGTGTCTAATGAAACGAGGCACTAACTGATTATTATTATTACAATTTTAATTTAGGTATGTTTCAATAAATAAATTTATTAATTTATAATACATTTAAGTATTTAATTTATAATATATGAAACGAAATACTTGCATTTCGTCAATTATTTTTAAATTCATATTTTTGTGTTTTAAACACCGCTTTCTACCCCATCGCTGACTCAACACAATAGTGACGTAAAGTGAAAGTAATTAATTTCAAATCAAAAGAATCATAATTATTATGCAGGCCCTGCCAACGTAGCTAGGGCTTCAAGTTAGGTAATGTCCTTCCGTCTTATTCTTTATTATTTTCTTTTTGCTCGGAAGAATGTGCTTGAAGGACCTAGGTACTTAGGTAATCCCATTTATTTATTGAGGACCTCCAACAAAAGATGCACCCAAAAAATCACAATTTATAGTATAAGCCCGCGGCTTCGCCCGCGTGGATGGCGGAAAATACTTATCCCACGGGAGGAATAATTCCGTAATACATTGTTTTCATAACTCCAGGTATTTGCCCGCCAGCTGTCAGTCGGTATGATTTTTTCCGAAATCTTCAAAAATCATCGTCATATTTCAGCCAATTTACACAAAACATTAATGAATTATACACCTAAGCCTTCCTCATGAATCACTCCGTCCATTTGGTGAAAACCGTATGAAAATCGGTTTGGGAGTTTTTGAGTTTATCGCGTTCAGACTCAGACAGACGCGGCGCGGGATTTTTTTTAATAATTAATGAGTGCTTAACTTTTTGTCTAGTGCACTCCTTCAATTACAGGAGGCCACAGAATGCTTTTACAATTTCAACTAGAACTGCAATTAACTATTTATGTAAGTATTATTTTAAAAAAATCCTTTTAATTATTAGCGAGAAACCGCCATCTATTGTCTATATTCATTAGAGACTACTTACTTGGTAGTATGGCAGCAATAATTTAATAGGTAAAGTTTTTTGTATGTACCTATTTGTATGTTGTGTTATTATAATTAAAATAATTCATAAGCGAAAGGTCACTCATTCACTCACTCACTCATTCATCACGAAATATCGAAAACCGCTTGACGTATAAAAATGAAATTTGGCAGGGAGGTAGTTTATCCACTTGACGTTTTGCGGCCGCGGCCCGTAATTACGTCAGAGCGCTCGAGCTTCGACAAAAAACGGCGCCCCGTCGCGCGCGGGTCGGACGGGTTCACAGATTATTTTTTTGTTGGCGTGTTGTAATCAATAGACACTTCAAGTAATTTTTTTGTTCAAGCTTATGAAAGACCCTTTCAAGTGGTGTCAAGTGTTTGTCTGTATTTCGTTTGTAATTTATTATACTTAGCGTTAAACATTGACTATAGTTGAAAAAAACAATATGTGAACTTTAAAAATTATTATTTCAAAAAGTAATTCGATACCATGTATATTTTATGTGTTTTATTGGTGGAAGGGTTCAATTTACGTACGAAAAAAAATTAAAAAACATACTTGATAGTATTAAATATTGATTTACAGGCATTAGCAGGTCAGGTTTTGTTGCCGACGGTGAATAAATAATCACTTAAATTAAATAATTTATAACTACTATAATTTTTCACTTAAATTAAAAATATTGGTACTATCTGAAAGAGAATGTAATAATGTAATTTACATGTAAGTATTATGCTGCTAGGTTTATACAATACAGTAAAATATGGAATTGAATGAAGGAAGAAGAAGGAAGAACCGCCATCAAAATTTGGTTTTTTTGGGGTTAACTTGAACAAAACATGTAATTTTGACTTCAATCTACTATTTTTTGTATATATTTTTGCTGAAAACTATTGTCGAGTAAATATTCAATGCGATAACTATTACTTTAGATACGGAACAGGTCTTAAAATTTTATAAATAATTAAGTATTCCGACAAAATTCTAAAACCGGTACAAGCACACGTAAAACCACTCATAATTTGAAATATACTTACCTTCAGGTTAAAACCCGGTTGCACACATATAGTCTGTATTATAATTACCCATTTTATACCATTTTATCAGTAGTTTATTCAAAAATACTCACCAATTCGTAATTAAATTCGCAGCGGTCGCAACGGCACGGTCACTCACAGACACAGATTCAACAACTGACATTCAACTTTTTTTTTTAAATCGAATTGAAGATAAAAGTAAAGTTTTGTCGTATTTTTAGCATGTAGAATTTAATAAAGTATCGAGTAAAAATGAGAAAATGGATTGAAACTTCATGGGATAGAATGAAATAGACATATTCCGACGTCACGCCGACGAAAACTCAAAAAGGGACTTGAGTCACTTGAGAACGCCCGGGCCGCAAAAACGCATCAGGGACATTAGTCACTTGAAAACGCTTCAGTGGAGTTAGTAGACGCCCGCTAAGAACGGATTTTGCGACAGGGCCAGATTATGGAGGTTTTATGGCTCTCGCAAGTTTTCATGAAAGTTCTTAATTTTTTGTGCTACAAACTTTAAAAAATTTGCCTGGGACGTAATTAAATAGTTAGTAGTAGACGTTTGCTAAGAAAGGATTTTGCGACTTACTCTAGATCCGGCCCGATCTAGAGTAAGTTTACCTGATAGTTTATATATACTGCAGCCTGAAAAAAAAACAAAAAATGTGGTGTACGGACAGGTTTTACAAAAATAATAAAAACTATTTTTTTATGGTTGATGCCTTTAAAAAAGTTCCTTAGTGTGATAGGCATTTTCTGTTGACTGAAATATGAAAATAGTTAGCGTTAATCATCATTAAACTTCATATCTTCATAACCACGCAGACGAAGTCGCGAACAACAGCTAGTATTGTTTAAAATAAGCATTATTAATTAAATACGGATCTTTCTATCAAAAAAAAAATGATTGTGATTTTAAACAAATATCTAACACTTTCTTCACAAAATGTATTTAATTTGCATTACAACCAAACAAAAATCTATGCATCATCCATCACCAGCCTACTTAGCTTTATTCATTCATTGTTCGGGCCAGCTTCCAACATAAGTATATTACCAGAAAACGAAAAATAAATGAAGATTATTCAGTATGCTGAGCATTTGGCAGCCACTCAGTGATTCCACGCCGCGCCGCTAGTTCGTGCCAAATGCAACAGGTGGCGTTACCTGAGCGCATCGGTTTATTTCTCAGGTTTTCATTTGTTGTTTTATAATTAACAAGTCTTTAGTTATGTGCAGCTACAACGTGGTTTGTAGTTCTTAACCGACGAAAAAAAGTTGGAGGTTCTCAAGTCGACGCGTATATTTTTTTAATGTATGAACATGCGTAACTTTTTACAGAGTAGGTATAGTTGTGGTATTAGTGCGATTTTTACGTTTTTTTTTTTGTCATTTTGTAAGGTACAACAACTTTATAGTTGTGACTGATAAATGGTAATTATCTTCCTCCTTACCTGAGAGTTCTCTAGTCATCAGCAGAAAGTCGGTGTAGGTACTGTAAGATCTCATAGGATCTCACCCTTTGAGAAATACAGTTGAAATATAAAATTCTAGCTGAATTTGAACTTTTAGCTTTCTTACTAGGAAATTGAAAATGTTGTTCGTGAATATGAACAAACGATGTAACGAATTATAAAAAATATTTTTTTATAATTATAATTGGCAATTCTGTATGAGATTGCAGTTTTTTTTCATCATACAGATATGATGTGTGTGAAAAGTGTTTACGCAATTAATTCACTTTTCTACGATCTCGTAGACGTCCATCTACATTCACGTAGCCTCCCGGCTACGAGTTTGTAGGCTCTTTTTCCGATTTCATAGCTTTCTTGCTACGAGTTCGTAGGCTCTCCTTTCTACGACTTCGTAGCCTCCCTGCTACGAGTTCTTACGCTCTTTCTACGACTTCGTAGCTTCCTTTTTCCAAATTCGGAGGCTGTTTTCTACGTTTCTGTAACCGTACCGGTGTGTCTTCGAATATTTAATAGATTGTTTTCTACTTCGTTTACACCATTATCAAGGAAAGATTAGAAACTATTACCATGAGTCGAACATCAACCAGAACTAAGAGATCATCCTTACGGAACAATATATTTGTATGGCCTTCATATAGTTTTGCTGTAAGTTACAAAAGTGAAGTTCATAGTAAAACGTCAAATCTATGCAAGAAGTTCGGAATACAATAATAACAATAAAACTCAAATTGCATACATTACTGCATTACACACTCCTTTCAAAAGTCTCTTGCCTAGAAAGCCAGCAATGGACACTACGTCGGTACTTTTCCAAACGTTGGGCGGCCATGGTGTGCACGGCGGAGTGGGTTACAATTACAATGGCGTTTGTGGGCGAGGTTTTGTAACATGTAGCTGTAGAGGCCTACGAAATGTCGTAGTACTTCTACGGTGATGGCTAACTACTGGATTACTAAAATCTTTTATAGTTACAGTATATCCTGATTCTAGCGTAATATTATGTACGATACTGTCTGTGAACTAAACTAGTTTGTATAATAGAAGCTTTCGTAGCGTAAGCTCAACGTTATTTTTCTAATGATGATAAATAACAAGAATTATCAGGCGGTTATGCTTCTGGCAGAATGCTTACAGTAGGTATGGCTGACGTGACTTTTATTATGATTTATTTTATCGTGTAATCGAATTAATTGTTAACTAGTATGTTTTTTAATAGCTTGGTTCTAATGAGTACGTGTTGATCTGGTACGTCGGTGGACGCGCGAGTGGCGTCTGGGTGTCGGGCCGCGCCGCGAGGATGCTGCGCCTCTTAAAATTGTAAACAAGAGCTTTTTCGATTGGTGGGCGGCATCGCGCAGGCGTCGCACGACGTGAACTTGTAGCGACGTCGGCTTTATTTCGTTCATCAGGTTTATTTTCACAGGATTTAGATTATTTTTGTTGATTATCATTATGTTTTCTGGGAATCGGACTAATTTTTTTACTTAATTTTTAAAACATGAGTCAAGCAGGTTTTCGGAAACTGTTTTTTCTATTTGGCCCGGTGTACCGGTCAGAACTCTCGCAGCCCTAGCAGATGTTTCCATTCAACTTTTATATTGTCAAAAAGAAAAAGCCTTTCATACCATTAAGATGAAGCCAAACGGATCATCGTCATAGACAAATCCCTGAATAGCTCTCACTAGTTCAAGTAGCCTAACATCCTGTATCAGGAATGAACCACCATTCTAAGATACATTGGAGAAGTAGGTTGTTCCCCATGTTTTCATTTCAGACAGTGCAGTTATCGGCACAAAGCGTTACATGATATCCGCTGAGAGATGAAAAGCCTCAATGTAGGCTATTGTAAGTTAGTGTCATAAGTTGAGCAACGTTTCCAGAGATAAGAGTGGAAATCGATTGTGGTGTGGTTCGTCCTGCCGCCGGCACGAGGTCGAGGCTGCGTACGGCGCTGCGCGTGGCGTGCGGAGGGGCGCGGGGGCGGGGCGGGGCGCGTGCGCGGGCCGGCCGGGGCGCGGGCGGCAGACGCGCCGCGATGGTGGGCCGCGACAGCCGCTCGGAGAGCGCGGCGCGCCCCTGGGCGCCGCGGCATGAGTAGCGCGCCAGCCCGGCCCGGCCCGCGCGCCCGCCATGGCGCAGGCCGCGCCCGCGCCCCATCGCACCCACTCCTTCGCGAAGAAGACCTTCCACAAGCCGACGTACTGCCACCACTGCTCGGATCTGCTGTGGGGCCTCATCGGGCAGGGCTACGGCTGCGAAGGTACGCGTCGCGCATGCGCCCCGCGCGCGTCGATACCGGCTCGGCGCGCGCCCGCCGCCGGCACGACCAGCGCGTTATGCAACCCGGAGCCCGCGCGGCCCCGGGCGTGTCCGCCCCGGCCCGCCCCGATCGATACGCCCCGGAGAAGCCGCGCGCCCGACCCTCGCCCCGGACCAGCCTCGATCGTTTTCACGTGCACGCGTCGCGTGCCCGCCCTGTATCGCCTTGCACTTGAAATTTCAAGGACGTAGAAGCCGTGCCGCATGTGGCTCCTCGCAGTAGCTGGTCGTGGTGCACGTGAGGCGGCCCACGCAGGGCTCCGCTGGTGTAAGTCCGTGGGGGGGAGGGACGTGATGACGAGGAGTAGATCAGCTGAAAGTTGAGGGTGTCGGTGGCAAGCGAGTGAGCATTCGGGAGCATATCGATCGATCTGTTTTGTAAGAGGTTTTTTCGTAGCGGAGGCGCGGGGCGGGGCGCGGCGCTGCATCCCCCGCTCGTGTGTCCCTAGCTCTAAGCGTCGGGTGAGCGTGTCCCCGTGCTGTAAGTGGTGGTGAGTGACCATTAGTCGCAGGCTGCCCGCTGTATCCTCCATCTGACAGTCACTTGTTAATTAGGTCCGAGATGAGAAGACATCTTGTTTTTGCGCATTTTGTTGTGCTCACTTGGTGTTGCTTTACTTAAATGTAGGTAACGACAAACTGAAAATCGATATCTGCTTTCTTCTTGATTCTTACGTTTACGAAGCTTACACGTCAATGCTGTTATCGTTAAGTGTACTTTGCGTATTATGTGAACATGTAAGCGACTCTTAAGACAGAGCTCGTACTTGAAAGCGGCTGTTTGCCCTCGGTGTTCGTGGCTTACGTTCATTCATTTGATATTGATTATGAAACTTATACCGATATAGGTATTACTTGTAAAACCGCAAAATATTCGTTAATTAGTAACACATTTTAACGTACATTTATTCCATAGTTACTATAACAATACCTAAGTATATCACAATAATATTTTGGTTAGTTTATTTCCTCCTAATATCAAGCCCTACGTCATGTCATCGCATTGTTAACGAACACAATAACTACTATGACTAACAGTAGTTAAAATTTAGAACTCGAGATAACATATTTAAATGCGGAAAATTATAGGGAGTACTCTATGTTTGTATGGTAGGTTAGATGTAATTGTAAAAATGTAGCATCTCTGGCCGACTTGCGTAGCTGACTCGTGTAGCGTATCGATCTTCACGCCGGTCCCGACGGGATTGGCAAAGAGAAGCGACGGCTACACTCTGCGTTCACTACACACTCTATGTTATCATTATTGTTTATACTTATTAGTTCAGAATTCAAAACGCAACTACTGGCCAGTTATTAATTTCAAATCAAAACACTACCAGTAGTGTTTTAGAGATGAGCTTAAGACAAATAGTTGATTATACATATATAATTCGATTATTACATTTAAATTTAACTTGAAACAATAGCAATTGTTGAAACAGGTACATTAAATGTTATCAAACCAGAACGAACTAGCCTTAACGTGAAAGATCTATGCAACCAAATGTAACTGTAGATATCTGTATGAAAATCATTGGATTTTTTTTAATGCCATTTAGTTCATCAACATTTAACTAGGCCCGCTTCCACCAAAAATCACTAAATACTTATTGATAAACATATTTAAAACATCATTCTGTCTGTCATCTTCAAACGATTGACAGAAACGGAACGTGTTGTTGTTTTAAATTGTTAACTTATTTAGATATTTGTGGTGTAAGAGGGCCTTAATCAACAGATTACATCTGTATCTAAACAGTACCATATAATTTTATTAGTTAAACTTGGAATTTTTCCGCAAGTTTAACCTCCAAAAACCTCTGGCATCACAGGTAAGTTACTTACCTAACAATTATTTTATATCAAAATTAGAGTATCCTTTCCTTTAATATTTCCCAGGATAAAAAAACGCTCATTATTAAAACTAATTAATGTGTCTGAAACATGCGGTCATCTAAAAACCTAAACATACCAATTATTAGCAATTTTCTTTCCTCAAACGTTCAAAGTCTTAGCCCGAGATCTATACGGGCTGAATTTTTAGTCACCGTCCAAAGTTGATATATTAAACTTTGGCGAAAATAATTGAATACGTGTTTTTTCTTTTAGTATCACTCAATACAAAAATATTGAGATATCTCGTCACAAACTTATTATATACCAGGCAGAGCGGATAATTCTTTCGAGGAAATGATTTAATATGAAAATTTTACATAGCGAACTTTTTTTTTAAATGGAGTTAGTGAATGCCTAGAAAAAATTTGGACGGTGACTAAAAATTCAGCCTGTATACATTACTTAGCACGTACTTTGACTGAGCGTTATTCCTGGCCGTGCACAACTGTTGCCGGGCCGGGACCATGTCTAAGTCAAAGCGCGTGCTAAGTAGCGATTATAGATCTTGGTCTAACACAATATGCTTTCGCATCATTTCTTTATACTTTTATAAAACTGCAATACCTAATACTACTCAAACTCGCAGAACTCTTGTTAAGTTATTTTTGTATAGCAAGCTATAATGTCCCCACTGCCTGGGACACAGGCCTCCTCTGTGTGAGAGGGAGTGGGCCGTAATCCACCACGCGGGCCCAGTGCGGTTGGTAGATGTCACATGTCGTGGATTTTTTGGTTCTAGGACATGCCGGTTTCCGCACGATGTTTTCCTTCACTGTTTTGAGAGCAGTGGTGATGAAAGAATTTACACAAAGTAAAGTGCGTGTTTGGGTTCTAACCTACGACCACAACTCGTAACTACGACCACAACTCGTAACTCACGGACGTTACCGCTAGGCCACCACTGTTCTATTGTAAGTTAATTTTGTTTTTTTCCTGCAAAATTACAATGTTCGGTAAATATATATTTTTTACATCGACTTCATTTTGTTCTCGCAGCCTGTTGCTGGCCCACAGCCCACAGGGCCACTTGTCGACGTCGCTCCCACTTCTATCTTTGTTAACATTACGTTATGTACCTATTTTAATGCCGGTCACGATTTACAATGTAACAAGGAAACGATATAATTTTAAGGAAGAGTAAATCTGTAAGTTATTAAGTCACGCCGGAATACGTTACTTCTAGGCAATATGTATAAATCGTAAGTCACTTAACATCAGATGAGATTATGGACCTGCTTCATAAAAAAAGTCTTAGCAACACTAAACTTGTTCCTTGTTGCTACGATGATTCCCTTTTTAGGGTTCCGTACCTGAAGGGTGCCAAATGGAACCCTATTACTAAGCCTCCGCTGTCCGTCTGTCTGTCAGCGGACTGTATCTCGAACCATAATTGGTAGACAGTTGAAATTTTCACAGACTGTGTATTTCTTTTGCCGATAGGTATATCAACAAAAACATTTTAAAAAAGTTAATAATTATAGGGTCCCCATACAAGAAACGCACTTGGTCGGTTTTTTTCTGAAGACGAGCAATCTCTTCGTCGTTTCTTAATTATAACTCAGTCTCCCGTTATCAATCCATCTACTGCTAATCGTAGACCTTGCCTTTTAGAAGCACTACTTAGCTTTTGGCGTTCTGTACAAAGTTACAAAGCTGACCAGTCATCACAGTCATTCAGTGTTCTCATCTCTCGAACCATTTCGGTAAAACGTTATTACTCAAAATTAACACTTTATCGTCATAGTTAGTAAAATAATTAACAACTTTAAATATTTCAGATAGTTAATTAGGTACCGATACATATATTATCTATAGAACTTAACTTTCGATTCAGCATTTCCAAATCAACCGATACGACACTCCCGAGTTTCCTACAATTCCTAGATTTCCACCTTCAAATCAGTTGCCTTCACGTTTATCTTAATATTTTTGCAAATTTACCCAACGGCCTCGGTTAGATGAAACACTCTTGTATCTTTGCTTACGAGAAAGTTATTTATAAAGCATTCACTTATTTAAAAAATAGAAGACAATTTAAAGACCATTGTACTTTTTTAATAAAATAACAAAAATGGTACTTTTATTCTTTCGATTTGTGTCTTATTCATGGAAAAAGGTGTGCCTTCAGTAATAGGTAAAGTTACAATTCCGATGTTATAAGATAAATAGGTACATCGGCCGGGTAACTTGTAGAGCTATAGGTTCCCAGACAGGCGTTCTATTTTATGTAAATTATTTCATCGCCGCTGCTCTTAAAACGGTGAAGGAAAACATCGCGAGGAAACCGGTATTTCCTGGAACCAAAAATTCGAAGACATGTGACATCTACCAACCTGCACTGGACCCCCGTGGCCGTGCCCTCTCAACGAGAGGAGGCCTGGGTCCTAGAAGTGGGAACAATTGTAGGCTGATAATGCTGAAGAGATCTGTTCATTTGAAACTTGAACACTCCCACGTTATACCTTCTTAGCGGTACGCACAACGTAAGTGTTACCAAAGTTTTGTGCCTTTTGGTGGAA
The DNA here is from genome assembly GCA_963853775.1 of Xanthia togata. Taxonomy (NCBI): domain Eukaryota; kingdom Metazoa; phylum Arthropoda; class Insecta; order Lepidoptera; family Noctuidae; genus Xanthia; species Xanthia togata. Next base: position 4,299,004 of record OY970801.1, read on the forward strand.
TATCCACCAAATTACGGATTTGTGGTATGTAATTATTATGACAATTGTTTCTCAGCACGGTTCATTGTAGCGATCTTGTACGATCTATGTTCCGCAGTCGGTAACGACAAGTAGTTACTCGTATACTGCACACTTCATGAACTAATATTTATTATGTAGAAGACAAGTCATCATACAAAAAAGGTTAGAGACATAGATTTCGAAGCATGCTGTGGAATACGCTATAATGGAAAAGTAGAAACGTAATTTATTTAAATTTTTCATAATATATTTATTTCGATGTAATTCTAAAAGAACGAAATGTGGTCCTGTAACCCGTTTTCTCAGCTTTCAAAGTCTTCACAAACAATAATACTATCCAAAAATTCTAACCTATCGGTAAAAACTAAATAGGTAGGTATGTGAAAAAAAAAACTATAATACACATAATTATCACACCGAAACCCAAAAAGCAAAATCCTTCTTATTGAAAACGGTTGTCCATCAGTGGACTGCAAATAAGCTAAATATCATAAAATATTATCATCGTAGCCGTCTTTGTCAATGTATTGTACCGTAGCATGTCGTAGCAGGGTCCGCGTAGCGCCGTAGAAAGTAGACGTAGCGAATTGTAGTCATTCTCCGTAGCGGCCTACGGCGTAGTATTAGGTCTACAATGCACAAAACGATTGTTAGATTTTTATAATATTTATAGTTTGTTATACATTGGTTCTCAGTAATTTATGTGAAGCGTTTACTACGGCGTCGTACGTCACAGCTGCAAGGTCCTCGTAAGAATAACTTTAGATTTTCGCATTTGAGGTCACAGTAAATTATACAAATATAACTGTTCGTTTCTTTATTTATAGCGGGTTATAACTGGAATTAGCTTCGAATGATGTCGGTGTTACATGTGCTGTGCTTTGAGTTCCGTTTTCTTCTTGACGTGTTTGTTGTGTACCTATACTAATGCAATATTTCATAGTGATACATCCACTCTGCAAGTATGTATATTACTTTCCGTTTGTAAAGACTTCTTTACAACGTCAAGCCTCTGAATAAACGCAAAAATACATGTATGGGACATAAGATAGAAACGGTAACACGTTGAAATAGGTATCGCCCATCATATCTCGCCTGTAAACGTATTTTTCCACAATACCACATTGTCCAACGAACAGTACAAGAGCTAAACGTGCTCCACAAAGACGCCGTGAACATCACACGTTCAAACAATAGCGCGAAGGGCCTGCAGAACAACTGTCAGTGCAACATGCAAGACAGGTCCTAACAAAACGACGGACGAACAAAACAACAATAACGTTCATTATGTCGCGTTGACGCGCACTATCTCGACACACGTCGCGCGACAAAGCGCCGCGTGGCAAGACAAAGCGCGTCCGCCGCCGCCACACCCGCACGTCCCGCCATTGTGCGACTGAGATAAGGGATGCGACGTGTGGAAATGGACAACTTATTGTCGCAGCGTGCGGATACAGCCTTAGGACATCTGTTCTGAATAAAGGTGTGACGTCATAGAGGCGCGTGTATTGTGCGCTTATCACTTATCAGATGATTATGACGAGTCGGTGTTCGGTTACAGTGGCGTTATATCTTTCGTTCAATAGAATAGAATTGAATTAACTTTATTTCAAGTAGGTAAAAGTTACATACAAGATAAGTTTCAATACTTAGGCAATTGAAATCAATTACTTATTACATTATTTTGTTGCTGAATTATAATTTCGGAAAGAGATTCAATTACACACATGCTTATAGAACATACCGTCATTGCTCCAAGGCGAGCACCTTTACATTTAGACCACAATCGTACGCCATTGCAACTACAGCGTAGAACCAATAAACTAAAGTTTATATCTATTTTCTACTACTATCTACACTAATATTATAAAGAGGTAATTTTTTTTTAATTTGTTTGTTTGTTTATTAGTTTGCATTTGATAGCCCAATTCTTGAGGAAGGTTACAGGCTTTAATTTGTAACATCACGCTACGTGCCCCAGGGGACGAACAAAAGAAAAAAAAGAAAAAAGAACGCTAAGCATACACGAAGTAATAGCGCGGGCAGGCAATGCGATGCGATGCGACGGGTTCGGGAACAAGAAATTTCACGCGGGCGAAGTCACGGGCCAGAATCTAGTAGATCTATATAACTGTTAAAGTTCTGTAGGACGAAACTAATATTCTTTTATAACAGTCAAACACAAACTCAACCTGCACCCTAGAGTCTCATACTACACCAAGCAGCAGCTTTACTCAAATGCAATGTGTATTGCCGGCAAACTTACTTATTCATGCAACAATTATGAACTATTCAACAAACCTAATAACACCAGAAACTAAATGTTAACTACCATAACTACGTTCTAATTGCGAGCAATGATTCCTTTACAATTTTCAAAAACTAGTCTTTAGCTTTAATTATTAAAACCGTAGCACTTTCCACACTAAGTTCAATTTACTGAAACATGAGTTGTAATTTGTAACCTCGTAGGCGTTCAGGAAACACCCCAGTCGATCAGTATTTACCTTTTGTTTTAATAATGGCGGTCGTGGGCAGTGTGACACGGCATGACATGTCTATTTCTGGATTTAATAGTATTTACAAGTAATTATTGTAGAATTTTTAAAATAGATAGACTTCTAATTGAAGAGAACTTTTTGGAAATAGTTTAACGTGAAACTAGTTAATATACGTCACCAGCAATATTGAGAATTAAATACAGTATTGTTAAATTAAAATGACCACAATGATTATGAGACCACGCAGCTGCCCCTAAAGTAACATATAAAACAACCCACCTTCACCCTAAAACCCTGAAACAAGCACAAGCCATTCCAAAAACGAAACAGAACTGTGAAACTTTACGTTATGAAAGCAAAGCGAAAACCTCTCAGCGCAAAAAATAAAATTACATGTTTATTTTCGAATCCACAAAAGCCTATTGACGTTCTAAATATAGAACTCCTTGGTCTTGCAAGCGAAGTAAAAAAAAATGAATTCGTACAAGCTAGCTGTTGCCGCTGCCGCTGTTGGGTCGGTACCGGGGCTACGCCCGCCGTATGTAGGCCAGCCCTGACGTCACACGGTGATGACCCAGTTCCATTGCCATTGAGAGACGCGCGTCAATGGTGCCCCCCCCCAAGCCTCGGGCCCGGGCCCCCGGTCCCTGCACCCAGCACTGCAGCACCCTCTTAAACAAGGGGGCGTGCCAAAAAAATATATAAAATTTGGCAAAATTAAGATAAATATTTTTCTTCTTACAAAGTACTTGTTTAACAGACATTTAAAGAAGGCAAGAAGTAGCTTCAATAATGTTACAAAAGTTAGACGTATGACATTATTAAAAATCTAATTTTCAGGAGTGACGTAACAACAATAATTCATCGAACTAGGTTACTGAACGGCGAGGCAAAAGCACGCTTTCATTCACCCGCAGCACAGTACGCCGCGTTTAAAATGTATAGTCAAAGGGCGCGTAGATTTGCGACACCGAGCACAGGCGAGCACTCGCCGCTTTGTGCTCCATGTAAATGTGGCGGATTCACCGCGGGTCTAATTTGTTCTTTGTGGTGCACTGTGTTGTTACTTTAAGCTTAGGATTCACTAGCTCGTCCTCATTACGGGCTTACTTCTTACATTGTGCCAGTTCTGAAATGAGGCTATATTTGCACTGTTTACTTCAACTTTCTTTATACTTTTTCTTGACCTCCACATTGTGAATTGGAATAACTTTTCTATACAATTCGAAGTTATTGTTTTCACTACATTGTAGGTACATTAGACGATTTAACTATATTCTTTCAATAGTATTTCAAGTTTTTTAACGTTTATTAAAACCTCAGAAACTATGTTTGGCCACGTTTATTAGAAAAGTTCTAGTGAGTGGTAATTCTAAAACCTTAGCACGAACATAATGTCTCATCACCTATGCTCACATAGAACAATGGCCACAAACTATAACCAGGCACAACATTCACTGTATGACTGCACAGTAACAAAAGAACGTGCACAATGGGCGCAAACTTTGTCGTTGCTTTTCACGCCGTAACACTGGGCGATCTATTATTTAAATCAGACGAGAGAGCATTGTGTCTCTGTAAGTTCGCACTATTCAATTATTAATGCAGTACTGTTGCATTCGCCTTTTGTGTCAAGTCTTGTCGGGTTAATGATATGAACATAGACGCTTGCGCAACGGATCCACGAATGGCTGGATTCATTAGTGCAAGTACAGGTAAGTGTGTGATGCCTGAATAAGCGAATGCTCCTCATTAAAATATAGGAGCACTTGAGTTCTTCAGCAGCTGCCTCTAATTAGCGGAACTTATATTTTTGTAACATTTTGGAGCTTTTGAATGTTAGAAAACCTTTTAGGCTATCATCACACAGGTCACATTACACACATCCTCATATTATTTTACCATGTACGAGTAGGTGCTACTGTGTTATACCTGTTCATAAGCGAAAGACACATATATCTATCTGTATTCGTAAGTCCCTATAATTAGATAAAAATGACGTGAGTTTTATTCACTCATATCAGATAAACACCTTTTTATTACACGATGAAAATAAGGTTTCAATGCATCGATTAAAAGTTCAATAAGGTTTTATAAACTTAGAGTTTAATGTCATACATTAATTATATTTTCATCCGAACAGACACAAGTTTACAAAAAACTTACAAACATAGACTAAATTAAAAAGCTCTTGTGGAAATGGAAACGCATTGTTAACCTTATAAACAGACAGGCTACATCTTAAATCGACTATTTTTACACCAGTCTACAACATAAATACACAAACGTGTTTTAGTGTAGTACAAAACCAGCTGAAAAAAACGATGTCAACGAAATAAATCTGCAATTACTCTTCCTAAATTTTTAGCTATTAAAATTTGGCAATGGTTCGAATGTGGGTCATTCTTCGCACTCACAAGTCTCACAATAGTTCTATTTATATCAAAGTAAAACTAAAATACACCAGTATTCCTGTACGCACGGACGGAAATAAACCGGCTGTATGTGTAGAATAGGAGTTAACATTGCAAGGCGTCCTACTTGACTTTAACGGTCGCGCGTCAAACGGAACGTTCCAAATAAAAATGTTCAAAATTGCTGAATACGGATTACGGTGGTGCGTACGTAGCTGTGACGTCATAGCTCTGTAAAGTGGTGTTTTAGCACATTTGTAACACGTTTAATTAAAACCCTAGTTTTGAATTTAAAATACGCAAACAGAGCCGTGGAAACGATACATTAACTGTTGGTATTTACAGCTTTCCATAACATAATTAATGAAATCCACATACGAGTACCTATTTGTGTTATAAAATAATAGCCAATACAAAGCTGCAATAATCTACCCCTTTATTATAATTGAAGTTCATTAATAACAAGGAAATACATCTGCATTATAAATGTATAACTACCGATACTAATCAAAACACTGCTCGACTTCTCCTTCACTACTCACCTTCATATCAACTGGTTTTGTAAAGTAACAATTTATCATCATATGTCCTAGCCCTTTCCCAACAACACACATCAAGTGTCTAGGGATCAAGTACGTTGTAGAGTATCGCCGCAATTGAGGATTATTTTTTTAACTTTTTTGGATCGTTATTGATTCTTTTTAATGAATTTCGCTATTGAAAAAATAGAAAATCAACAGTTAATCAGAATTCATATAAAAGTGTGTAATAGCGTTTTTACAATTTCTGCTTCGGAACTTGAAAAAATGCATCGATATGGAGCGACGACATCATTTGACACGAGAAGAGATGATGCGAGTCGTCAGAATGTTGCAAGCTGGTTCCAGGCAACGGTACTGTGGCTCGCTCTTGGCACTACACAATGTTATAAGCCGCTTCTGGACACGCTATCACGGGCAGCGTGGCGGAGCGACATGGAGGACGATCTCGCATCACCACTCGCTGACAGGACCGGTACATCCATACAAGCGACCAAACCATCCGAAATCGTTTACGTGAAGTGGGTCTGCATTCCCGAAGGCCTCTGAGAGTTCCACCTATAGCACCCCGCAATCATAGGGCCCGTTTACAATGGGCTCGCGAACACAGAAATTGGGAGGAAGAAGACTGGCGTTGTGTTTGCATTTCCGATGAATCTCGTTTCGGTATGAGGCCGGATACAAGACGTACTCGAGTTTGGAGGACCTCTGGACGTCAAGAACGTTTGCAACATTCATATGGAGGGGGGACAATAATGGTTAGGGCCGGTATTTGGATCGGTGGAAGAACCGATCTCATTTGGATCAGGGGCAACCTCACTGCTCAGATTTATGCGGAGAAGATTGTTTTAGATGTGATCATCCTTTGCGAAGCTGATTGGGTGATTCGTTTCGACTAATGCACGACAACGCACGTCCACACACGGCTAGAGTCGTAACACGCACTCTTGCTCGCATCGACGCTATGCCGTAGCCTGTTCAATCCCCAGACCTTAATCCAATTGAGCACGCATGGGATATGCTTCAAAGAAGAGCTCTGCCGAGTATGGATGCCGTGCATACAACAACTTTTTGACTTGTTAGAAAGAACGTGGGCGGCCATTCCTCAAAGTGATTTTGATGAACTGATTTTAAGCTTGCCAAATCGTTGTGATTGTGTGATTCGTGTCAACGGTGGAAACACAGTTTTTTTTTCTTAACTATAAAAAAATTAAAATATATCCTAATTTTTGCCTTTTTTTGCCATTCATTGACGACATTAACTTAGGTTAATTTCCCACAATCTGCAAAAATTGCATTTTTTCTTATTATTTACAAGATATAGGGATACGTTGTTAACTTAAACATAGGAATTAAAGTAAGAAGCCAATCTAGAAGACTAGATTTGGTAAATATTAATTGGATATTTTTTTATAGTTAAAAATGTACTTGATCCCTAGTCACTTTTGATGTGTGTATGTTGGGGTCGGCTTCCAGTCTAACCGGATGCCTCGTCTCATACAGAAGACACGAGCATTGGTCACCACGCTTGCTCAGGACGGGTTGGCGAAATCAGACTTATATTAACTATAAGTCCAGGACTTTCCTTCATCGATGTCAGTAATGTCTTAAATAAACTCAGAAAGTACGTATGAATTGAAAAAGGATTTGAATCCACAACGTCGTGAATGAGAGGCGAGGACTTAACCACTAAAACGGTTACCTTTTTCAAAAATTGCTTGGTATTTACGATAATTATTGGATCCTTCGTCGAGCGGGCCCCCGTACCCTCTGTCGGTAATGAGGCTGTCGTGCCGCATGACGTCAGCACTATTCGACCTAATTCGCGCCGATCTCGCCCCACTACATGCACGGCTGTAATGACGTGAATGGTGAGCTTTATTTCAATACTTTCGAGTTTGAAGTTTTCCATGCGGTACTGGAAAAAACAATCTTCTCCATTTTAAAGTCGGTCGGTTATGATTATGAAAGCATTTTCTGTAAATTATAAGTACTTTTTTTATTGCTTGACCACGGAAAGTGTCTGCAATATTCACTTACAGTACAATTTAAAGTTTTTATTTAATTCGTAACAGAAAGATTTCCCAGAATATTAATAATACACAAAAATATCCTTAATTCAAAAGTTGCAGCAATATCTCGTTATTTCCGATGTAAGAAATTAAAATAAACATCCCGCTACGAGGTTGCGCCGTAGCGCTTCGTAGCAAGGTCCGCGTAGCAACGGCGGCGGCGTAGCGCGTAGCTATTCTTAGACTGCTACGTACTTTATTGAATTGCTCGGTTCTAAACTTATTATATACCTACGTCAGTAACTTCACGCATATATTAGCACGCATAGATGCTAGGTAGGCAGACAAAACCTTTTTTTTATGTAGGTACTTTTTCTCATACTTGAGATAAAAGCTTTTTGTTTCACCTCCCTTGTATCTTTTATACAAGAAAAAGTGCATGGAATTAAACAATCTCTAAAAGATAAAGATAAATAAACTTGTAAGTTGTCCTTATTAATAAGCATTTGATACAAAGACATTGACTTGATTTCTGATAGATATGTCTTAAACTTTATTTTTATCGTTATAAAATAGACGACTATGTAATCATGTTTCTAAATTTTTGAGCTAATTTCTAATTGTTTAGTTCTACCGTAATAGCCTGTGGAGCTTCTCTGACGTCACGCTGCACTGACCTAATAATCTACAGCGACTGTTTCGCGGATAAATTGTTTGTGTAGGAAATTATAGAGCCTGAATAACCGCAAAGAATGAAAAGATTTTTCAAAGAGTTTCAGTATCCTAAAAATGTATAATTTATTGAGATTTTATTTTCGAAGTCGATTCTTATTGATCGAAATTGTTTATTTTGTAAATAGGATATTAGAATCAGTTTTACACGTCATCTTAAATAAAATATTAAAATTTAGCTAGATGAGTTCGGCGTTTCCTAGCTGACACACTTATTTATTTATGGTACTCAAAAATAAATAAGTGTACCAATAAATATATAACAATGCGAGCTATGTTTGCACTATCACTATGCAAGCAATCGCTATTATCATTGAACCTACATGGAATTCGTTTTATGCACTTACTAAAGTACATTCACACGAACAAAGACAAACGCATATCCACGTAGCAGACGCACAGCTCTGTCAATTCATTTTATTTTGTCAAAATCAAAATATTTTATTTCACATAAACCTACAAGGGCACTTATGAAACGTCAGAAGCTAGGTGCACGGTTCCAATTGGTCGTTTCCTATGGTGAAGGGCTGGCAAAAAAGTCCACGGTTACTCGTTTAAAAATAACAGTATTAATAGGTAACAAAATATAAAATAATCTATATACAAGGTAAATAAAAATGAAAACCTTGTTAAACCATATGACATGATTGTCATTACAACTGTTAATAAATCTGAATTAATATCCTGTCCACAAAAGCCACGAATAAAGAGTTGAAATTAGAATTGTCAATGGGTTGGCCTAGTTACAGTATACTTGCTTACATGAACAAGAAATCCCAATACAAGGTACTAGCATCACTACTTTATCGATTTCTTCTCAGCTAGGAAATAAGGAAACAATGTCAGTAACTGTGAAACGTATTGATTGCTCTTTCACAGAACAAACGCTCATAAAATCATGTAATTAACGACTTCATAATGTATTTATGACGTTTTACGTCTATTTTGAGATAAAAGTTTATCTCCTATCCACGGATCACGGCCCCGTTCAGATTTCCCATGGGCTAGTGAAGTTACTCTCAAATTGAATCAGGATTAATTGAAGGAAATTAATAGGTTAGTTGACTGGCTCTTCTGGGTAACGTCAGTTTAAAAAACTTGGCGGATTTTGCAACTAATTTTTATTTAATTACGTTTATTTGTATGTTTGATTTAATGTGTTAGGGCAAAGAACTCCATTCTTTTCACTTCTGTCGATCTTTAGTTAGTGTAGGCAAATCATATTCTGTAATGAAATAAATATTCCTGATTTTTTATCACAAAGTTAGACAACAAGGCTTAAATATTCATCTAGCTCTGAAAAAGTTCAAACAGCTTCAAAAGCTCTACGAACACGACAAATTCATGTAAAACCGGCCAGCTTCGGTCCAGATACAGTGATCTTACAAACGTGAAAGTTTACGTATTACAGTTTTAAACAGTGTATATTTAGTTAAAATGTGTGTGATGATAGGGCGGTTCTCATCTCGATCGGCACGAAATCGGGTCGGTTGCTCCGCTCGCTCAGCGAGAACTGTGTCACTCGTGACGTCAGAGCGCACCGCCCGCTCCCCAGCGCCCGACCACCGCCGACCAGCGCCGACCAGCACCCGACCACTGCCGACCACCAGCCTGGAATATTATGAATTATTATGAGTGATTAGTTATGTAGACACAGCTCTTAAATGGGTCAACGAACCGGTGTGCGTTTTTTTCAACAAAACACTATATCGTGCCAATTTCTGGTTGAGTTTTTTGTTTAATTTCTTCATACGTGGGTTTTGTCAATAATATGTTTGAAAAGTTGTTGTAGCAAAACTTTTTTGATGTCATCAGCTAAAATGTCTTACTTTTAATTAGCATCGGAATATTTTTATCAGTTTTTGGTTACGGAAATAATTGAATTGTTTGCAACACTATATGTTTTCATTATTCCTCATTTGTTTATTCCAAACATTTCAAGGAACGATCGCTTGTTCCTATTTGTTGAGTACTTAGGTAATTACCCGGCCAAGGCATAGCAAAAGGAGGGTTAACGTATAGATTTCCAAGAGTAACCTACTTGAGTGTACATAAATTGTAATAGGTAGGTCCATTGTAACAGTAGTTATTGTCCATCAATAGTAGTTCGGTTCTATTCCCGACTGTTGTCTAAATTGTTGCGAAACTCCTACTTTACGTAGCACATAAGTGCGTACGTCACTGGCGGTAACTGACGGTTATTTTTAACTGTGTTTACTGTCGTAACTGTGTCTATTTCAGAAATGTGGACTATGTGTCGATTGGAAGGAGTTTCGTTAAGTTTTCAAAACAAAAGCTTCGGTTCGATTCATCGATTTTATGATGTTTGGTCAAGCCTCGTAACTTAATTCCGATAATGGCGACTAAGTAGGTACGGTTAATTTGAAATCTTTTATATTAAATACACGTTTCGATTCAGATGTAAGACTTTCCTAGTCACACGGCAGAAGAAACTATAAGCATTTTATTGATCTTCCTTTACTCTGGAAATTTGGAGCGGAATTTTCAAATATATCGTTTTGGTCAGCCATGAAGAAAATAATTTCGATTAACGTCCGATAATTAATTATTGCTTTCTTAGATGAACTTAGATCACACCTGCATCAGAAAGGTGTTGAGGTTTTCCCGTAACTTTTCACTTTTCACAGCTTTCGCAACGACCATTATTATATTATGTTTATTTAAACAGCAATCAATAGGGCCTCACTCCCGTGTAAGTAACAACTCTGTTGGAACATTTACGGCCACTGCTGATCTATCGGTTGTTAGAAAGATTTACCGTCCCCACCGGCCTGGGTGACGTCATCGCTTGTATTTATCTCAAGGCTCGCACTCCTAGGGCCTACTTCTGTTAAATTATGATCCAACTGGCCAGTACGACGTGATTTAGTGTAGGAGCTTTTTATTTGAGATGTTGATGAGAAGAGTAGTATGGTGCTGTTGATGTTCGATGCTATTAGGGGTAAACTGTTGAAATTTGTCACGAAAGAATCACGAGAAAATTACGTTATTAGCATGAGCAAAGGTAGTTTTTAATGATATAGTATAAAAATATCGCCAAACTTTTACACAATTAACATTGGTATTTGGTAATATTATTTAAAATTGTATATTTACACAATATATTATGACGGTCTATTTTGTTTGTGCCTATGGTCGTGTAACTACGCTTTTTTTCAAATTACACCAAAAGTAGCAAGGAATGAAGAAAAGCACAAGTCCTTGCACAGCTTCTACGCGAACAAAGGGAACATTCCCGCCCACCTAAGGTACCTCTTGATCGAGGTCCATAGACTGATCAGATTTGATATGTATCCGTTATATACCAAGTGCCTAACTTCCTAATGATAGCGTGTACTCTATATTTTTCCATATCCGGGTACACGCCAGGTCTTTGTCCGTGTGTTGGCATCTCATCTCCGCTACCAGTAATTGTTTACTGGCGTCAGAGCAGGTGTCGTGTAGTTCCTCAAGAGCAGCACCGTTTGATCTCACCCACGCCGTCATAAACTATTTCAGTACCTTTATGGTCTTCTATAATTGTCTATTGTTTGTCTGTTCATTGATTAAAGGGAAGTCTGCTGGGTAGTGTACATTGTACTCAGTTATTAAAGGCATATCTCTAGTCCAATATTTTTTAGTTCATCGTGTCTATAGCTGCCTATATTTCGCTCTCGGGGCCTCTGGGCTTTGTTCACCACGCTAAGAATTAATATAATATATTCAAAATATATTCTCATAATTATTTGGAACTTAAGTAGGCACACATTTTACTCTTATTTGTCATGTCCCGAAAAATATAGGAGCTTTAATAACGCTACTATGAGTATTACCGGTGTTAGTCTTATTTAAAACGACGAAATGATTGGCACTACTTATTGGGACACGCAGATTATCTATAGAGGAGTGTTTCAATACGTAAAGTGATCTTGAGAATTACAGGTCAATAGGATTTTGTCGTAAATTGGACAACAATGACGACGGTTGCCGTCGTCAGCACAATATATGAGTACAATGACTATGAGGTTATCGAACGCAACTAACTAAACTTTATCTAGCCAACAAGATGCAAAGGCATCAAAATTATACAGCCAAAGCTCCCGATGGGGATAGAGCTAAGCCACCCGCGGCTAAGTCAAATTCGAACAGCGAGGTGGAGCGCGATTGGCTTGCGCGTGTGACGTCAATGCCGACCTCCCGCCGCGCCCCGCCCGCCCCGCGCCCCCCCCGTCGAAGGCCGCGCCACTCGCTTCTGAAAAATAATCACGAATTTTGGACGGAACGATTTTTTTTTTCTTTCTTCACCACGTACACTGAGACTTCATTGTTTTAATGGTTGTAGGTGAAGGTGTTATCCAATTATTTCTGCGGTGATTTGAAATGTGGCTCGCACGTGTCGGCCGAGTCTACGCATAGGCTTCTACCTGCTCCCTATCTATAGGTACTTATTCGTATATTTGGTGCTCAGTTACGTAGATCACGTAAGCACGAACGTTTAATTCGTAGAATAATGAACGTACATTGTCAGATGAAATTAATTAAAACCTAGAGAAGTTCCGTTTTCCGTTATTTGTAAATAATTTGTGGTTAATTCTCATCTTTTGTTTTTTCTTAAGTGGCATTATGGAATCATTACGTAATTTGGTAATTTCAAACAAAGCTTTAATCCTAACTTTCTAACTTAATATTATAAATGCGAAAATGAGTTCCTTTGTTTGTTACGCTTTCACGCTAAAATGGCTGAACGGATTTGGATGTGACACATACATGCATAGGATACTTTTATCCCGATATTCTCACGGGATCGAGACGTATACGGGTAGAACCGCGGGGCGCAGCTAGTTGTAAATAATTATCGATTTAATCAACTCAGTCTATTGCAGTCCATACCTGACCATGGTCCAGTTTCAAGTTGAAGCAAAATGCACATCATTGCGTTCATCTCTGATTGAAGAATCAGTAGACCTCAACCTACTTGCTTTACTTATAATCGATTATCTCATCTTCAAGTTCTCCAACGGCTTATAGAACGCGTACATAAAACCTCTATTTTTATCTATGCACAAATGTCCTTTGATAGTTATTCGCCTACCTACAGCATGTTCTCGAGCACTAGTTAAGAAATCCCCAAAACTACAAATCAATTCTACAAAAAAAAAAAAAAAAACTATATCAAACGATTGTTTCGCTCCATAAAGTCAATACGCCTTGTAAAGCAAGTAGCGAGTGGCATGGAGCCATGGAGCCCTATCGAGCAGAACACGCGGCATCAACAGGTGGCTTGAATTTTTACGATACATAATTAACTACCGCTGTACGGCGTGCTAAGGACATGCGATGCTTACAGCCATAATAACTGGGTGGCAAGAAATGTCTCCGTAATAGCTGGTAGAAGTGTTCAGCTATTATACTTATTGAAGTTTTAATGTTAACAGTTGATTTCATTGGTTTAAGTAGTGTGCTTTATATGGTTTAAAAGGATTTAGATATTGAAGAGCTTGTAGATGCTTCAAAATGGTTTCTTACATAGTCAGTTTTTTGGAAAATGCATGTATGTGGGTAACTGAATGTGATTGAAAGCATGACTATTATAACCATTCAATATCAACCACCGAGACATTACCTTTTTAGTGAAAATCTTTGTCCTAACCTGTGATTAACAAAGATATTAAGAGAACTCCTTTCAAAATTATAAAAAGAGTAAATTAGGGTTAAGTTTTGTTACCAGCCTACAAAGTTCATTTAAAATTCGAATGAGGAACAATATTCAATAATTTCGACATAATATACATAATATAATAAAGAGCCCAATAAGGCGTCAGAATTGCTCGCATCGCCCGCGTGCGTGCACGCATGTTTACAAGCGCCGCGCTATATATAGCAGTGGCGGCTATTTGTGGTGACTCTGATTCATTGCGTTAATTAGCCTTATTCCCGACAACGAGAGGTTACGCCGAATTGTTTAAATTTAACTCGCGATTATCACTTTTAGCTTAAGAACTATGTTGCTGCTCCTTAGACAGTACAGTTTTGCTTAATTTACATTTAAGCAAAACTGTAGGTACTAATTATATGCCTTGTAATTTTTTTGAATAAATATTATTATTATTACCTATAGCTTGACTTCAATCTGAAGGTTACACCATAGCAGTGATAGTCGACTGGTGTGACCGTCGGACTGCCAAGTCACAGGTCTCGAGTTCGAACCCAAGGCACGCACCACTGACTTTTCGGATTCATGTGCGTATTGTATAATTATCACTAGCTTGAAAACGGTGAAGGAAAACATCGCGAGGAAACCGGCATGCCTGAGAGATATTTCTCGACGGCATGTGAAGCCAAGTCAGAGGCCCATGGGCGGCTTTAAAACTCTGACACCAGGTTAGTCACTAACCACACGAATAGAAGAAGACACCATAATTATTGCTTCAGCTAACTCCAGTTGCTTTAAAGAAATGCTTTTTCAAACCCACTTTCCCTAGGTATGTATCTTATCCAATATTTGTCAAAGATACAGATCTTCATGAAGATCATCACGCTATAGTTTATTGCCCTCAAGCTATTTCAGTTCTTGTCTAGTGAGTGACTGCGTTGGCATTACGACTTACGAACACCGAACCTGCATTAAAAAAGTTTTAAGATTCCCGTATTTGGAATTGATAAAATCGTGTTTTAAGATAGGAACTACGGTTTAACGTTCTTCGTTCTAAGATTTCATAATATATCTATCCATCTTATCGGTACGTTTTCTATGAGAAGTTTCTATTTGATTATAATTATCTTTGGCAAAACTTCGGCAATTAGGCAATTATGACGTATTAATGAAAATATAAAAAGAGAAATAAAACAAACTCGACGCAGTTCAATATCCACTCACAGTCAGTAATTTTAAATTAACGAAGACGACTCAAAAAATGAATTCCATATTCGTAATTTGACAGCATTTTTTTTAAAGCTTAGACTACTATGTAATTCATAATGTCCCCATAATCTGGGAGGTGGTGCCGCGCGGGCTCCAGCCGCGTGTATTCCAGCCAGTCCGTTTCTATTCCAGCCGGCCCCGCCCGAGGTTATTTAAATATACCGTGACGTATTAACGTCAGAACTACACCACTAATATGTTTCCTTGATCCCCATCCGGCTGTGCCCTTCCGCGTATAAAACCCGCTGTAGTTTATTGACAAGCGCACACTATTAATAACTTACTTATGTTTTAATTTTTCGCTTACGTTTCGGGGTAAAGGTCATGCAGTGTTTAATTTTGTAGTTTCCTATTTATATTTTTGGAATATGAAACTAAATCTGTAACAAAGCCTACCCTTTTAAAATTAAATTGTTAATACCAATTACTTTTTATGTTCATCAGCAATGTGTATAAAGATGCATAGAAACAATCCATTTGGTTCATTACCTAAAGCGCATGATGTAATGAAAATTATGATTTCATAAGGGAATACTTTACCTATTTCAACGGTTACTACGTTCGCCCACGCGCGTGTTCATTTTCCTACATAATAATATCTTCTATTTTTCGATATCCATGTTTTACAAATTTTATTGCAAAATGATGTAATTTTACTACTTGTTTCTCTCAACTATACTATTGTAATCATAATTATTTTAGGTTGTTCATAACAAATTTTACCTAGTAACTGCAAACCACAAAATTACTTGGAGATTAAATAAAAAATTATTGCGACCAATAACGTGCTACGGCGTAGCACTTCGTAGACCCTAACAAATTTTTTTTTTGTTAATTTAAAACTCAAGTTTAATTAATTAAATGTGTTTTAAATGCTTACATTATGAAAAATCGTTACTAATCCCATACCACCCACGCCAGGCCAGACCGGTTACTACTGCATGATATCTGAGAAAATCGATTCCCAAATGGAAATCTATACCTACGTAATAACTATAATTAGAAAGATCAGTCTATACAAACATGTATACGTAAACCTTGAGTAGTAGGCGTTTACTCTTAACTCGACATTTCTAGTTAGTGTGTACCATCTACCACCTACCTACTCAATAACAAAACATCTAAGTCCTAGATGAACTCTCCTCAGTAAGAGGTTACCGAACAGCCGGGCTACTACAGCTACCGGGGACAATATAAATTGGTAACATCAGTGTCTCCAGTGGGATGGCGGCGAGATGCGAGCATGCGCGGCCTCTATCGATCCATGCTTCGAGATGACTTCACGAGAGGCCGAGAGGCCCGCTCGAGCGCCCCCCAGCCGTGCATGTCCCGACATTACCGACTAAGTATTTTGGCTGCTTATAAAAACTCCTTTTAGGTTTGGTGTTCGATTTTTGAAATGATGAGTACCAAAAAGGATTTAAATAAAAATATTAAAACTTTTTTTTCGTATATATCATAGACACAGACTATTTACATTTTCTTGTATTTTTAGCGTAATAATTATATCGATTTACTACCACTAATATTCCGCAGCACTGAATATTGCTTTATTCATAAATTATACCGAAGAGCCAGAACGATTAGAAAGCCATACATTAGTGATATCTTGGCAGCCACTTCAAACCTCTTACATTCGTTACTAGCTACTCGAGTATCGTAGTTTCATGGTAATCACAATATACTGCGAAGATTAAATAGCATTTGACCTAATTCAATTAGTGATCGAGATTGAAATCAACGCTGTGTACCTACGGCATTAAATACTCCTTTACAAGTTTGCTGTCAATTTAGATGATGCCAACTTCTAGGGAAATTGTGCAGTATCGGAGAATTTAATCTTATTCTGGGTATCTTCTATTATCTATTTACTTTTAATGACGATGTTCTGTTTGATGAATATTTATTTCACTTAAAGCCTGCTACGTAAAACACGCGAGTTAAATGCTCGCTACGTAGTTAACCTAAGTTATAAATTTTGGCTCTATTTTATTTCGTTATGTGGTTCATATTTTTAATTTATTTATCATAAACATATGTTTCCCAAGCTCTAGTTTAGCGTTTCGTGAATGATTACCGAAGACATTCCCAAGAAAAAAAAAAGATAAATGCATTTATGGCACAATATATAAAAAAATTTGATAATGGCCTGTTTTTTACCTCCGTTTAACTTATCTGGCAAATAATTCCATACAAATTCATATAATATGTATGCCAAAGGGGCCTTGCTAACATAGGTGCATGATCCACGACCGTGCGTGGCCCATGTCCCAAGCGTGTGGCATGTCCGAACTTGATCAGGGCGGTGCATCGCGTGCCGGCTAATGTAATGCGTTCAACCACTTCATTACTCCTGTACTATTAGCTTATTGAATATTTTCATGTAGGAAACAGATATGTTGTTCCATTACTGGATAGTAATCTAGCGATCAATAGGAAAGAGAATGTTGAACGAGAATTAGATCAGTTATTTTTCTATTATGGGTATGATGTTATATTTATGTAGTTTAGCATAATCAGTCTATGAGGTTCCCACTTGGACACATGCCTCCTTTCTTCGAGAGGGAATGTACTGTAATCTACCACGCGGGCCCAGTGAGGGTTGGTAGATGTCACATGATTTCGATTTATTTTGGGTCTAGGACATGCCGGTTCCCTCACGATGTTTTCCTTCACCGTTTTGAGAGCAATGGTGATGAAATAATTTACACAAAGTAATGCGCCTGCCTGGGTTCGAACCGACGACCTATAACTCGTATTCGGGGCCGGGGTACCACAGGGCCACCACTGCCAGTGCTCGTGTTTCTATACCAATATTATAAAGAGGTAAATGTCTTTTGTTTGTAATTTTGTATGTAGGGGGTAATCTCCGGAACTGCCAGTCGGATTTTAAAATTCTTTTTGCATTGTTAGCCCAATTCTTGAGGAAGGTTATAGGCAGACGAAATCACGGGCAGAACGTAGTAAATAAATAAGAATACCGGCCTATAACTGTCCCACTACTGGGTAAAGGCCTCTTCTCATACAAAGAAGACGCGAGCGTTGTATATTGTAGGGTGGTAATTGACGATTACATCAGCCAGGAGCTTTATTTTATGTAAATGAATTCATCACCACTGCTCTCAAAACGGAGAAGGCAAACAGCGTGAAGAAACCGGCATTTCCTAGAACCAAAAATTCGAAGGCATATGACGTTTACCAACCCGCACTGGACCCGATAGCCCATCTCCCTCTCGAACAGAGCCTGCTTGTGGCCTGCGTCCCAGCAGTGAGAATACTATGCTAATATGAAAAGTAGGTTACTTGAGAACCAGATAACTTTATATAATGATCGATTTAAATCATTTCAAGGTTTTTATCCCTTCATGTTCAAAAATGCAGTTGAAGTGTTCGTAGACCGATCGATACGTGCTACGCTAATCGTTTTAACTTATTGCCCTATTGTTATTTATAATAAGGTATGATATTGGAAACGCCAAGTTCAACATCACCAAATACTTGTCCGCAATTTACTTCGGTAAGATAGTTTTTCCGAAAATCAGTCGAGTTTTTCTCGACATAGCAACACCAAAGTCCCTAATGGTCACCCATCCAATTTATTACAGCACTATTATGACACGGAACCAGCGCGAGGACATTATCACCTTACGCTGCCTAACTTATGACGTCAATTGACAAAAAAAATAAACTTATGACGTCACTTGACAGTAATACCTTTTTGTTACAGTCTGCAACTTCATTGTACACGAGCGATGCGTGGGGCAAGTGGTGACGCCGTGCTGTGGGGTAGCGCCGAGCCTCATCAAGGTAAACTACACTTTACCACCTCTATAATAGAACACATAACATAATAACAGATGTCCTTTAAGTAGCTATGGAGTTATTTATGCGTAGGACAATGGGGGCGTTCTTCGGTAAAAGGATCATCTATTATAACTGCACAGGTTAACTTTAACATCTGTTGCAGCTTTTTGATTGCGAGAAATTGTCGAGTATTTGAACTTCAAATGCGTTCATGGAACTTTGAGGCAGTAATCGATAGAGTAGAGAATTTAAAACTGCCCTAGAGCAGTCAGAAACCATCTTACAAGCCCGTCAAATATGGCTGCCAAACATCGTTAGCCACTAGACGAAGCTACATTTTCCAACTCCTTAAGTCTTCTCTAAAGCATATCGTTCCACGTTCCACTGCACATAATTGTCATGACTACAGCCCATTATTTTTTTACTTCTGTCCTACAGAACCCAGTGGCTCACTGCTGGTCAGAGCCCACACACCACAAACGCAAGTTCTGTACGGTGTGCCGGAAGCGGCTCGATGAGTTACCAGCTTTACATTGCATGAGTGAGTAATACACCTTATTTTAAACAAATCTTACGGCACATCTAGGTTAGAAAGAGACTGTCGGGAGACAGAGAAGATGCTCTATACAGCCGATCTTTTACAGAAACTCACACATACGAGTAACATAACGATACAAGTATAGTACACCCACAATTCGCCAGTTATATTTAAGTCCCATGTAATAGGGGGTGCTCCTACTGCCATCCACCGGGCACAAATCCATACTACGGGCTGCTACTGAGAAATTCCAGACAAAACAACACTTTTCCCGACCTGAGAATCGAACCCAGGACCCCATGCTCTGCAGCAGCGTTTGCGACCACTAGATGAACGAAGCTGTTTCCGAAACAAGATGTGTGTGTCATAATTATTTAAAGCTGCGTACTGTTTTTGAGTGACATTTAACGTTTTTCTCTTGTGATAGGTGACACGGAGAGATGCTGCTGTTACGAGTAAATATTATGACTTTCTGTTTCGTAGAAAAGCTACTTGTGATGATGTTATTTGTAACAAACGTACGCGTATGCTAAGGACGAGTACTCATATTTGTTTTGGCTAGTGAGCGTCACATGATTTAAAGAGGAAAGTAGGCTCAAACTTAGCTCAAATAAAAACAGTTTAACGAAATAATGTTTTTAAAAAGCTGAGAGAAGATGTGTTTCAGCTATGTCATGTTTCAGTTGTGTAGTCTGTAAGTTTACTGACGTGGGTTATACGAACGAAAAAGTCTGTGTTAAAAGCTAGATGTGCTTCAGCTTTAAAATCTGTAAGTTAACTAACGTGTCGTATTTCGTCCAGTATGCGAGTACTACGTGCATGGCGAATGCGTAGACTTCGCGGCGGCCGACTGCAAGGAGAACGCGACGTACTGCGCGGGCAGCGAGCCGCGCCACGTGCACCACTGGCGCGAGGGCAACTTGCCCGCCAACAGCAAGTGCTCCGCCTGCCGCCGCGCCTGCTGGTCCGCCGAGTGCCTGACCGGCTACCGCTGCGAGTGGTGCGGCAGCACTGTACGTACTGTTCAGCTTATTAGTCCCCTCTTCAATACAAAGTCAGTCCTAACAAGTCATCGAGTGCTCTTGCACTGTTGTGCTCTTGTTCATCGCGTGCTCCTACACTGATGAGCTCTTGTTCATTGAGTGCTCCTGCACTGATGAGCTCTTGTTCATCGAGTGCTCCTGCACTGATGAGCTCTTGTTCATCGAGTGCTCCTGCACTGATGAGCTCTTGTTCATCGAGTGCTCCTGCACTGATGAGCTCTTGTTCATCGAGTGCTCCTGCACTGATGAGCTCTTGTTCATCGAGTGCTCCTGCACTGATGAGCTCTTGTTCATCGAGTGCTCCTGCACTGATGAGCTCTTGTTCATCGAGTGCTCCTGCACTGATGAGCTCTTGTTCATCGAGTGCTCCTGCACTGATGAGCTCTTGTTCATCGAGTGCTCCTGCACTGATGAGCTCTTGTTCATCGAGTGCTCCTGCACTGATGAGCTCTTGTTCATCGAGTGCTCCTGCACTGATGAGCTCTTGTTCATCGAGTGCTCCTGCACTGATGAGCTCTTGTTCATCGAGTGCTCCTGCACTGATGAGCTCTTGTTCATCGAGTGCTCCTGCACTGATGAGCTCTTGTTCATCGAGTGCTCCTGCACTGATGAGCACTTGTTCTGGCAAGTTGAAAGCTTATCCCGTATCTTAAGTTTATCCGCAAGTCAATCTGGAGGCAGTCGAGCGGACTGGTTATTAAATTATTATCTACCGTTTATCCTTCGTTTCTTCATTATTTTCACCATATAATGAAAGCGCGTTCATCCACAGTGCCACGCAGGATGTCGCGCCCTCATACAGGACGATTGCAACTTTGGGATGCTGCAGCCGATTTTCTTACCACCGTCGGCGGTGTCGATCCCGCGCACGGAGGTGCCGATGGAGGCCATCATCGGCGTGCACGTGCGGCCACCGCCCTCGCAGCGCGACTTCGGCTGCCGTAAGTGTCCCACAAACAGTGGCCCCGGCAACCACCGCTTCCCGCCACGTACATGTGCCACGCAATTCGCAGCGAGCTTACTTAGTCTAGGCCTCGCTTGTAAAGTAGTCCGACGGTTCGCGCTCTGAGCTGGCCACAGGCACACACGGTCAGGGATCTGCTGCTCGAAGACGTAGAGGATCACCACAGGAACTTTTTGCCAAGTTATTTTTCATATCGAACGCTTTGCTAATGAATTCTCTATCTTACATTGGGTTTGGATCATAGCAGTTACCTTTCCGAGTTACACTTCTTTTGGCTTAACTCCCTCAGTACACTCTTATCTTGGTCTGTCGACCGTGCACCGTCCCGGACGCGAGTCTCGTCTCCTGATCGTGCGTGGCTGCCGGCGGCGGCATAGTCGCGGTAGGCGGTGTAGGTCGGGCGCTCCGGCGCTCGTCTCGGCGAATCGCTTGGCACATGCGTGGAGCGGCGTGGCGTGAGCGTGTGTGTTGGGGCAGCGCGCGGCGGCGGCTGGGCGCCGGCGCGGCTGGTGACGCTGGCGCGGCGCCTGCTGCCCGCCGCCTGCAGCCCGCACGGCGGCGCCTCGCCCCCCTACTGCCGAGGTAACGCCCGCGAGCCGCGCGGCCACGACCCGCGCCCTGCGTCTAGCGCACCCGCACCGGCTCCGTACGGATGAACCGACCAGGGCTCTTATCATCAGTTCCATATATTCAAAGAGCCTTCAAACTTCCGACCTAATCTTCAAAATTCTCTGCAATATCTTGGACACGCCATAGGCAGCAACCACATTTGATTATAAATCTCCCTTCGAATGGACGCCCTGGTCGATACATCCCTTGCATGCTACTTGGCTGAACTTTTAATTATGGTTTAGTCAAGTTGAACGTTAAAAGCTTTCGCTGTAAGCTTACACCTTCCTTCTAGACGCTGTACATCTATGGTAACCGATTCACTACTAAAATCTACTTTAAAAGTTTAAAATGAGGATGTATATGGAAAATATCTGGTAATCAGCTGAGCCTGGTTGGAATGTGACCGTAAGGTCGAACCAAAACGGTTATAAAATCGGTTAAAATTATTATCAAAGACAACGAATACTATAGAAAATACCAAACAGTAGTTACTTACTACTAGAGTGTTGGTCTTCCAAAACCGTATACATTCTTTTGCTAACTAAAACTTGAAGCTACCTCTACTTCCGACGTTTCTCTGGGTTTCTATGTGTGCATGAGGCAGCTACATGCTTTATAACAAATAACATACACTGCACAAGCGGCACCTCTATACCTCACTCGATGCCGCAACTCGTCACTCTCAGACTTCCCCTTTCATGAAACTACAAGATCTCAAAATTAATAAACAGTTTGATTGGCAGTAGGCGTTCTGTGAAATAAATATTATGTGAATCACTCGAACTTGACAAGCGCACTGTCGTGCTACAATATTTATAACTGTTATTATCAGAAAGATTTTATAAAGTGGCCAATATTAAAAGGATCCTATTGATTTTTCAAATTTCGAATTCGAAAAAAGATACCAATATGATGCCTCCCTGAAAATGAACTTAGGCTGAATGCTCCCCCCTTTACCTAATTTTGCAATATTTTCATTCGATTTTTACTCACACAGCTTTCATTTCAACAAATCTCTTTGAATCTTAGCTGTACTGTCCCGGCACTAGAATTGTAGTTGAGTGAAGCCCTGGATACATTCCGTGCCCTCCTGGAACGCTCAGACCGGTCAGTCCAAGAATACTCATGATGCAGTATTCCAACGGCACGAAGGTAACAGACAGAAATGCGGGATTAACGACATACATTGTGTGTATTTATGTATGCTTAAGTGTCCAACGTCGCTTCGTGTGACATGTCATTATACAACCACATTGTTGACGAGCAATGGATCCGATAATGTTAAATTATTAGTAAAAAGTCGCTTGTAAACAAGTTGACTGTTGATTGGCAAAAAGAGTACGTAAGAATAAATAAAAATAAATGTGTTTGATAATGACATCCTTAAATCAATGTGTTTTAAAAGTTGTATGATCGTCTATCAAAGCCATGTGAGGTTAGAAATTAAGAACATTGCAGTGTGTATATTCTAATCCGTTGCACAATATTATGTCGAAATAAAAACACAATTGTAACTAAGTAAAATAACTTGTCCAGACGTGTCATGCAACTTAATGTTAGTAGATAAAGAAAATAAAAATACCTATAACAATTCCATACATCGAGAGTTTCAAAGTTTCAATTCTGAAAGAATTTAATTTTTTTGAAATCTTGGTGTATGGAAAATATAAAGTAAAACAAATTAATAAACGAATCACTTAAATATAATTATTTAAACTAACATAGGTACTTAACTTTTTGCCTGCGTTGTTCGCTTACTTAGGAGAGCTATGTCCTGAAATAAAAACCGCTTTAATAACATGTCCCACAGATAAAACGAAGCTTAGTGCAATAATAAAATGATTTTACATAAAACACGACTAAACTCTAGGAAGAGAAAATCAACAATTGATTTTGCCCCTCCTAAAGAAGCTGAGACTGGAAAGTCTGTACTTCTTTCTATAAAACATCTGCATTACGTGTGATCTTTTGTGTGATAATCCTGTAGCTTCTTGTGAACCACAAGAAACTACACATTTCTTCCCAAAGCAGGACGGAATAAAACATACATTTTGGCTATTCCATGGCGACGCGTTCCGTGGTCGCGAGGTCGCGTGGTCGCAGGCGATCGGGGGTGTGTATGTGAGCGATATGGGTGTTGCAGCGCGCAGCGTCAGCGAGGAGTTCAGTTCGGGCTGCGAGGGCCGTTCGGGCTCCGGCGGCGGCTCCACGGGCGCTCCCGCCGACCAGGACCACCGCCCGGACCACAAACAGCATCGGGACCGGACCCCGGATGATCGGGATGAAGGTACTATCTGCTCACTAAATTATATTTAGTCCTGAATTAGGATTAAACCACGCCGAACCAAACTGAGCCTACATCTATAACCAGAAAACCAAAAGGAAGCTCAGTTAGATGAAAAAGCATCTAAATGCATATGTTTTATCATAATGTCACTAACATTCGGACGACTTATAATTGCAGCACGTACCTATTTATACCGTGTAACAGAAGTGGTGAAGGTGTACGACGGCGAGGCGGCGTGGACCCGGCGGCTGTACCGGCCCGTAGTGGTTGGCCGCAACTGGAACGAAAGGGAGCTGGTTGCGGCCGCACTGCGGGCCTTCCACGTGGCCCGCGACCCCGAGCTGTTCGAGCTCACGGACGCGCTGGCCGGCGATGAGCCGCCGCTCAAGGACCCCACGCCGCTCGCGCATGTCACGCGCCTTCCCAACAAGAGACCGGCACTCTTCTTACGATTCAAGTGAGTGGTCCACCAGCCCCATCAAAACTCAAACTCAAAGCATTATTTCAATTAAATCATTTACATACACTTTTGAATTTCCAAGAAGGCGGTCAGTCAGAAAGATCAAGTTAGATCCTCATCCATAAGTCATCTCCTTACCATTTTGAAAGAAGAGTACTCAGGCTAGCTATTTGACTACCCTGAGTAAGATCTTCGGCTCTTTAAAACTTCATAAAATTAGGTACTCTCTTAGTATCAATTAAAGCAAGAAGTGTGATCTGAATAAGATGCTACTAATAATTCTTGCGGGAATTGAAATGCCAATGAATTTGTAATATTACTCGCTTACGAACATTTCCTGGAATCTAGAAGCAACGCTTCTTAAAAATACCTTACACATGTTTCCAGTTATTTCGTAACACGTGTTTTCGGAACCATCTGCAATCCTGTTGAGTCATACAATTAGCTCAATGGCACGTCTTTGGTACACAGGGAGCCCGAGAGTGGTGGTGGTGAGGTACGAGTGTACCCGGGGCGAGTAGCGGGCGCCGGCGAGACGTTTGTGACTGTCGGCTGCTCCGGCGATGATGCCGTGGCCGACCTGATGGCCGCCGCGCTCGAACGGTTTGGGCTCGACCCCGCGAGGGCCGTGCATGATTATCGCTGTTCAGAGATTTTGTTGGACCGAGGGGGTAAGCATCTAACAAGTGTGGCACAGGTATCTTTATATAAATAGGTAGGTCTTGATATTGACATCATCAGAAAATGTTCAAATTGGGTCTTCTTTATTATCTCCTCCACAATCTTTGACAGATACGGTAATTTTTATAATTAAATATCCCTAAGGCCGCCCAATGCCGCCCATAGGCATGTGATCGCCCGTATTTTTCTGAATATTCATGAAAAACTATCGAAAATTTATTTAAAAAAGGGGAGCTTATCATCTTCACCTCCGTTTTTTTTTTTCAGTCGACAAAACTTTAATGAAAAATGTTAGTTAATCCAATATAATAATTCTTGCTTTTAAAAATAATAAACAGAATCCAAATCGAGCCAATAAATCCGTGAAAACTTGTAATTGGCCATCATCATGTTATTAACCCTAATATTGTTTCCGCCTAACTGTAAGTTTTCCGAAAAATATAAAATAAAATAAAATAAAATCGGAGATATATGGCAAAAGCTACACAAAAAATTAAAAATTAAATAACATGAAAAATACTAAAGATAGTTTAAAGTTAATTTTCGATATTTTTTCATGAATATTCAGAAAAATACGGGCGGTTGCATGTCCATGGGCGACATTGTTTCTAACTTGTGACTTTATCGTTCGTAGATTCCAACTGAAGCGTTATAAACATTCGAAAATGATCCCAAAACGAAAGTTGAAAAGTCTTAAAATCTCGTAAGCACACATGATACCCCTTGGTAAAACTGATTGTCAGACTTTCAGGCTTCTGACAAACGAAACGAAAAACAGAACTGGCGTCAGTAACAATGACGTCACTTCTATGTTTTTCGTTTTACAATAATTAACATCTAACCAGTGCAGTCAGAAGTCCGAAAGTCTGACAACCAGTTTTACCAAGGGGTATCGTGTTACCCAGTAACTTGGATGTAGAGGTCCGATAGGCAGTGGATCCATTTAAATACTGGTTTTCAGCTGCATCTGGTTAGACTGGAAACCGACCCCAACATAGTTAGGAAGGGCAGGCAGATAATGAATCAGCATCTAACCAGATTGTGGTCTTTCTTTCGCCGAATTCCTTAGCATCATGGTACCGTCACCATCTAGTGTTGCATCAGATAATGACGCGTAGCTTGCAACTGTAGGCCCCGTGTCGGAGCGCGTGCTGGAGGAGGACGAACGTCCGTGGCGCATCGTGGTGCGGCTGGCGCGCGAGTCGGTGCGGCGCATGGAGCTGGCGCGCTTCTACCTGCAGCCGCGCCGCGACCCGCACGGGCCCACGCTGGCGCTGTTCGTGGCCTCGCTGCCGCCCGGCCTCTCCGAGAGGAACTACGAGAACATCTTGGTCGAGTTCCTGGGTGCCGGTAAGTATGCCATGGCACTTATCAGTTTTAACATATTAATTAGAAACAACAGTACTGTAAAAGCGGTTCAGTCCCAAGACACCACCCAAAAGTTTTTCTTTTTAGCCGAAATCCCATGTTCTTATTTAAAGCTTTGAACCTGCAACCAGCTTTCCAAAATCCCCTCTTGAGCTTTTCAGTGCGAACGGTGGTAGTTACCTAAATTAAACGATCATAAAAACTTGTAGTTTCCAGAAATACCCCAACAATTTTTAGTAACCCTAACAGCAGGTCTCAAATGGACAATACCCACCTGACCTGTAGACCTGTTGATTTCTATAACCGACTTCGAAAAAGAAGGCGGAACATGTTTACGAAGAATTGTTTTTGTACAGACAACAAGTTCACGTCGATCGGTCCCATCTACTATGAGTACGGGTCGATGGTGATCACTTACGAGGACGCGAGCAAAGCGGTGCGCGCGCTGTATGCGCTCCGAGAGGCCAAATATGAAGATAAGCATTTACTGGGTGAGTCACGCGGTCCATTATGTGTATGAGTCAAGTTATTGGACTGTTTCGGGACTTTTTTAATGTTGTTTTTAACATGATATTAAACCTATGTTAGATCTTCGATCAAGAATATTCGATCGAAGTTTAAGATAACTACTTACATGTTCAAACTCCAACTAATAAGAGCATAGTGCGTGCATGCGTACGTTTTAGTAATGAAACAGGAGGCATATAAATTGAGACGTGTTTTCTGAAAAAACTATAACTAAGCAAAAGGAGCATGTAAAGATCGTAGCAAGTGGCGTTCTGTAGTTTCTGCTTACTGTTGAAAGGTGAGTTTATGTTTATAATTTGTTGTTTCAACATGTAAAAACCCCGATATATTCCACAGTGATGTTGTTGCCGAGCATCGAACCTTCGATGGTGCCGGCGGGCGTGAAGCCTCTGCTGGTGTTCGTTAACGTTAAGTCTGGAGGCTGTCAAGGCCTCGAGCTCATTTCTTCCTTCCGCAAACTCCTTAACCCTTACCAGGTGTTTGACCTTGAAAATGGAGGTCCGCTGCCTGGGTAAGTAATATTTTACATTATTTTATTCTTGAAAATATTTAACAGCGATTCTTTGACAAATTTCCAATCCACACTTTATTATTGCAATCTCTCGAGAATTTACAAAAAAACTTGCTCCTTATCATGCAAATACACTTAGATTGGTGTAGCTGAACCACTTTGAAGGGTCCCCGCCGGAATGCTAGTCTCGTGTATTTCCAGATTACTCTAAATGGCAATATGATTGTTAAGACATACTTTTTTGCACATTTCCTTTATCATTTTCTTCCAAAGTAAGGGAGTAATTTGCAGGAAAAGTTAAAATCTGTCTGAAAAATGGCAGTCATTGACGTTATCCGAGGTTCTCATTAGCATCAATAGAATACATTAGAAGTGTCTTAGAGCTCTGCACATTTCTTCTAAATATACATTACGGGGTTTATCTATAGAACAAATTAATAGGAAGAAAAACAATACATTTTTCTTTAGGAAATTTTCACTGCACGGCGACGATATGCACCTTGAACAATATTTTCCTTTCCTGCGCAGGCTGTACGTGTTTCGTCACATTCCGAACTACAAGATCCTGGTGTGCGGCGGCGACGGCACGATCGGCTGGGTGCTGCAGTGCCTCGACAACGTCGGGCAGGACTCGCAGTGCTCCAACCCGCCCTGCGCCATCGTGCCGCTCGGCACTGGTAAGAATTCTTACCAGCAAAGTTATAGCCCCGCTACAGGGCAAAGCCCTCTTCTCATACAAAAAATGCAAGAGCATTGTTATCCATACAAGTCAAAGCAACTCAAAAGCAGCAAAAGCGTTATCATCTACAAGATTCAAACTCGGGGTAGGTATGTAAGTTATGGATAGCAACTTCAATAGACGATTCAATTTTTTTTTATCTCTAGTATTGTTGGCAGGGAATCATATTTTTTTTTCAATATCTGTAACAGATCGTGTACAATTCGTATTGCAGTTTGCTATAAACCCAGTTTTTGACTCATAATTAGGCTCTACTCTTTGAGACCGTCCAACCTTCCCGAATACTGTCACACATAAAACTCATGCAATCTTCAGGCAACGACCTGGCCCGCACTCTTCGCTGGGGCTCCGGCTACACCGGCTGCGAGGACCCCCTGTCACTGCTGCGTGACGTCATCGATGCCGAAGAGATCCGCTTGGACCGCTGGACAGTCGTCTTCCACCCCGAGGATAAGCAGGATGAGCCTAAAGAGCTCTCTAAGCAACTTCCTGGTTAGTGGAACGAGAAGCAGCTGGCAGTGCCAAAGTTATCGTTGACAATCAATGATATAATAAATTATGAATGCTTAATTTAGGACAGGTGTAGCCAGATTGGATTTTACGATCACCGAAGTCAATTATCCATTTTGAAGGAAGCTGGTAATGCATCTGGCCACACCTACAATGCTTATCATTTTAGAAAAAATCATTGGCTTTGTGGTCCAAACATTCTTGAGGATATCATTTCACCCAACCGACATACCTAGGGACTATAGTCCTGTTAAGGACTATTTTTGGACCACACAAAATTTTTACCTTTTGAAACAAATTAATGACTGAAGACAGTTAAAAAAAGATGATAATTTTCTGGCCTTTCTTTTGAAGAAGACTTAAAAATTCGATAGTCTTCTTCAGCTCGAATCTTTTTGATCAAAGTAAAGCCACCGCGCCATTTCATCATACCGTAGTGGTGACTACATTTGTGTGATTCCGCAGCGTCTGTAACCACAGGATCACAGAGCGAGGACAACTCTCAGATCCTCGTGATGAACAACTACTTCGGCATCGGGATCGACGCGGACCTCTGCTTAGATTTCCACAATGCTCGTGAAGAGAACCCTAATAAATTTAATAGCAGGTACGTGAAAGCCCAAAATGTATGATGTTTTTTGATGAAAGGAACAGGTTTAGTAGTCATTGGTCAATCTTAAGCTCTTAGCTTAAGAGGACATTGCCATAAAATCATTCTTGGCCAGCCTAATAGGTATCTGATCTAATGATTATTGGCATCTGGTTTCAGCGGAATCAGATGAACATTTTATTACTTTGTCATCACTCTTGACATATAGGTATAACTGCCACGGTGCCACGAAAATAATCCTTGGAACAGATCTAGGTTTGCCCAGTAACCATCGCCCTCACACTACTATTTTTGCTATAGGCTCCGTAATAAAGGTGTGTACGTGAAGATGGGACTCCGCAAGATGGTGGGGCGCAAGATGTGCAAGGATCTGCACAAAGCCATCCGCTTGGAGGTGGATGGCAAGCTCGTGGAACTGCCCCAGCTAGAGGGGATCATCATTTTAAATATACTCAGGTAAAAAGTTCAATCTGGGCAGGTTTCCGATAGGCGATGTTAACAATGTAAATACAGCTTTAACAGTTCCAACTAAATATTAAAAAGAGCATTGAGACTTGATATTTGGCTATACGGCCAAAGACAATTTGTTTGTCTCTGTTGTGTATAATGCTGTCTCGTTCACTTTAAGAGCGAAATATATTTTTGAACGTCTTAAAATTCTGTAATTTTGGGGAAAAAAGCAAGGAGATCCAAGTACTACACTTATTAGATCTCCTTGCTTTTTTTACCATAGACACTAACCTGATCGCTCCCACAGCTGGGGTTCGGGCGCTAACCCTTGGGGCCCGGAGAAGGACGACCAGTTCAGTAAGCCCAACCACTGGGATGGCATGCTGGAGATCGTGGGCGTCACCGGCGTCGTGCATCTGGGGCAGATCCAGTCCGGCTTGCGAGGCGCCATGCGGATAGCGCAGGTACGTTACAATATAAAAGAAAAAAATGGATACGTCGCAGCCACAAAGCCTTTTCCATCCGACTTTAAAACATAATAAAGGGTAAAATACACCCGTAAAGTCTTGCAACTGATGTAGCGTCAGGACTAGTCTGGAGTTTAATCCAGTGATCAAACCTTGCAGGCTTCTTACTGCATGTATCGACTACTGCTGCTTTGCTGCTCCTGAAGCGTACCTACAGTTAACCACACGTTAGTAACTACGAAATTCGCACAAGTAAAACGAAGGTCAACGTTTTACCTTAATTTTAAAAACGAGACAAAATTAGATTGCTAGTCACCAACTGAAACCTGTCCCCTCCGACACAGGGTGGCCACATCAAGATCAACCTGAAGAGCGAGATCCCGGTGCAGGTGGACGGCGAGCCCTGGGTGGCGGCGCCCTCCGAGGTGGTGGTGCTCAAGTCTGCGCTCAAGGTAACTACACCCCATCGCACTTACATACTCGAACTTACTACCGCACAACGAGGGTTGAGCTGTACACCTTGAGCAGTTTGCTGGGCATTAGGGGCTAGTTCATTTATTTATTACTAGCTGACCTGACATACGTTGTTCTATAAAAAAATACAATATGGTCTTGAATTATTTCATAAAATCCTATTTCGGACTATCACGAACATTTTTAAACAAAAATAGACATATCGGTCCGGCCATTCTCAAGTGATGCGCTTACCAACGAACAGAATTTATTTTTTTATTTACATAGATAGAAGAGAAGATAAATAAGCACACAACAACAAAGCAATTACACAGCTAAAATAAAAAAAAAAGGAATTTCAATAACAATAGATAGAAATAACAGGTATGCATGACATTGACATAATGTATGTAAGAGACAAAAGAAAAAGTGTGTATAATTTATAGACCTAAACCAAGAACACTACAAATACAAAAAAGCGACCCCAAGTAACAAGGGCCAAGGACAGGCAGAAATGGTAACGTTAAGATTGATTGAAGTTGTTGATTGCCATATGACCGCCTGTTGTTATAGATACCGCCATTCTTGACTTTCTACGGAGTACTTAAAAATAATTGTCTAAGTATTTACTTATGTTACTTTTGCGTCCATATTTCGAGGATGCCCGAACTATTTTCAGTTTCATTCATGAAGTCTACATGCCTCGAGCTTCTGAAAATACTTATAAAAAGCTTAATTTTATATTGATGCTAATGAAAATTTTGTGTCGAATTAGAAGCAACCGCTATGCTATTTCTTACTATTTTTTATGATGATCAACAAGGCAATTTTTTTTCCAACACTTGGAAATACCTATCTACTGTCAGCGTCAGTGCCACGCTCAATGCTCAGCTCTCGTTGGTCGTAATCTCCAGTCAATGTTTGCATGTGCTCGCTAGCCTGTGCCCAAACAGGGCTCAATTTAAAAGCTTATTTAAAAATTTACTAAAGATATTGGACTAAAACTATCTTATTCAAACGACAAGTTTCGCTTGGTCACCTTGAAACTTGGACAAAATAAATTAACTTATTTAAGCTAGAATCTATAAAAAATATTGCTTTCCCAAAATGAGAAGTAGTTGCAGTACCTACTTTCTTATATATTTATTGAATTAGAAAAATTGGTAAAGCTATACTTTAGTGGATCTTGCAATTAGACTTTTAGAATCAATCATAGACACATCCAAGCACAGATGATGAAGCGGCACTTTGTATTTTAAAATATACCGTCCCGAGTCACGTATCGCCCGAGCACTCAAACTCCACTCAGCACCGATGTTCCACTAGTTATAGCAAGCCGCGGCGTCGCACGCGCGGGCACTCCCCCGCACGCGCGACACCGCGGCTTCACAGCCCGAATCCGCCACCGGTCGGATCTCCACCTACGTACACCTGACATTATCGCAGCGACGCAGCATTGGCACATGCGGTCCAGTCGCACACTACTTTTGGGCACATCTACGCTTTGATCGAACTTTGGAACTTTCGCTTTGTACATATTTAGTCTGCCACAGTCGTAGTAGCACGTCTCGGCCTAGGCCCCGGTCGCGGTAGGTCGTCAGGTGTACGTAGTCTCGGGCGGCGGGGCGGTGCGGGGTGCGGGCGGCGCGTGACGTGCGTGTGCTGCAGGCGACGATGCTGAAGAAAACCAAGCGCGGGTCCGCGGGCGCGTCGTCGGCGGCGGGCACCTGACCGCTCGCGCCCCGCCCCGCCGCTGCCAGTCGCGCCCCGTCCGCAGGCCACCATGCTGAAGAAGCGCGGCAAGGTGCGGCGCCGCAACACGGAGCCCAGCATGCCGCGCTCGCCGGAGCGGCCCGAGCGGCCCGAGCGGCTCGACCGCCCGGAGCGGGCCGAGCGCGAGCGCGCCGAGCTGCGCGAGCGGCCCGAGCGGCCCGCCGACTCCTGAATCTGGCTGAGCGAGCGCCTCATCTAACGCGCGCGCCCGCCCGGGGCTCAGGGCGGGCGCGCGCGGGCGCTCGCTGGGCATTCCGCCGCACCTCTCGTGTACATAATACTTTCAAACAAATATATAAACATAACTATAAAAAAAAATAAAAACATAGATATTAGCTGTTGTTTTATTTAGAAAAAATTCAAATATATTACTTAAACAAAATGTAAAATAAACTATATGTGAAAAATATTAACTTTAAAGTGTTTTCTTCTGTATCCCGTGGAGTGGGCCCTGGCTCCTCAGTCAATGTCCATCGTTACACGCCACGCTATACGTCACAAACTTTTGCTTCCATATCTAGTATAGTCCATACCTACTAATCGTTTACCAAGGTAGAAGTAATATGCAGCTCAATAAGATAAACAAAATGAATCTTGCAACAGTAGCTAGCTTATGCTATGCCACGCCAGGGTGGCAATAGTTAGCAGTAGGCCTATAAAAGAGCGAGACAGGAGAGGAGAGGCCATGTCCATCTGTGGACTGCTAAATGAGGATGTTTGTCCACACAAACACCGCCAACTTCCACCAAAACTTCGCCGACTTTTGGACCGAGCAAGTCGGACAATGATGAGCAGTGGTAGCCGCAGTGGTACGGTCGTTGGTTCGAACCCAGGCAGGCACTTTACTTTGTGTACATTATTTCATCACCACTGCTCTGAAAACGGCGAAGGAAAACATCGTAAGGAAACCGGTGGCATGACCTAGTACCAAAAATTCGAAGACATGTAAGTCGGGCAAACGTAAATTATTGACTTCAGATCATGGGCTTCGATTGCCAGATTCAGTGTAAATGGAAGTTTGGAGACTTGTTATAATCTAATAACCTTAAAACCATTAATAGATATTAATAAAAACTAATTAAACCGTTACCTCTAGTTTCTGAAGGCTTGCGTTTCAAGTTTCTGATCTACAACTGAGGGAATCGGTTAAGCGAACTTACACTTTACTCACGCTATGTAAGTAAAGTATCATTTCAGACGATAATGAACCTTGTGTGCTGTGTACCTCTGAATGATGGATTAAAGTATGTCGAGAAAAGGCAAAGTTGTGGTTTAAAAAAAAAGGATGGAATTTCCGGGAGAACATATAAAAAAAATACCAATGAAACTAACGTAGAGCTAGCCTCAAAAAGATGTATTGGTTCATCGACAAGAATTCATTTAATATTTGTTCCATAATATTGAATCAATGTGTGGCCAAAAACATATTAGACATGGGGTACTTAAACATTTAAATACCCCATAAGTAGGTACATCTTGTCCACTCTGAAATGGCGCGCCCCACTACCGCATTTACGTACACGGTTGTGCGGATTTCTATGAGTAATGCGGTAGTGGGGTGCGTCATTTCAGAGTGGACAAGCTATACACTAACCTCCTTACTAATAAACGTTGTATAGCGTCTGTGTAGTTACACAACGTTTTGTCTTCTTCTTTCGAAAGTCAAATTACTGACGACTGAAAGAGAGAAAACGGTGTGTATTCACCTGATATAATACGTTTATTAGTAAGGCAGTTATTGTATTATACACTGGACAGCAAATAAACTGGACCACCCGCTACCTTGGAACTCTGATTCGATGTTCTCAAAAAGTATAAATCTTACAACTAGGTATCAAAGTTATACCTACAGAAAGTGCGTTTCATGATGATTAAAATGAATGGAAACTCATTGGGATTAATCGGTTGATTTAGGATTTTACAAAGAAGTCGTTTTCCAGTAGTGTTATTCGTTAGAAATCATAAAATGAAAAAAAAAATACAAATAAAATATTTAAAAAAGTTTTTGGTCAGTATTGAGTGTTCCCTGATCTGTTCCGATTTCCGGTACCTCGGGTCGCTTGTCCAAGGGGATGGTGAGGTAGACCGTGATATAACGCACCGGATCAACTCAAGATGGATGAAATGGCGACAGGTCACTGGAACAACTTGCGACCCACGATTCTAATCATCAGTTCACTCAAGTTAAAGGGGAAAATATACAAGTCCGTATTAGACCTGTCGTATTGTATGGATCGGAACGCTGGGCTGTGAAGGAAAGGCTGTGGACGAAAAAAGATTGCATGTAGCGGAGATGAGAATGTTGAGGTGGATGTGTGGAGTGACAAGAATGAATAAATAAGGAATTAGTATATTAGAGGAAGTCTGAAAGTTGCGCCCCTTACAGAAAAGTTGAAAGGGAATCGACTGTCTTGGTATGGGCATGTGATGAGGAGGGAAGAATCGCATGTGATTAAAAGAGTGATGAATATAAATGTTGAGGGATGGAGAGGGAGAGGAAGACCAAAGAAACGATGGATGGATTGTGTGAGGAGTAATATGAAGGAAAAAGGTGTAGATGATTGCGTGACGGTTGACAGGGGAGAATGGAAGAAGAAAACGTGTTTCGCCGACCCCAAGTAATATGGGATAAGGGCAGGAAGATGATGATTCAGTGTTCCCTCCCCTTGCTCGGATAATTGCTAGCATCCTCGTATTCATCGAACTCACGAGCCTGACGATGAAATCTTGAGGAGTTGTATTCCACTCCTCTTCAATTTCGATTTGCAGCTCTGGAAGCCTAGTTAGAGCAGGTACCCGAGCCCGAACCCGACGTTTCAGCTCATCCCATAAGTATTCTATCGGATTCAAGTCCGGGCTTCGACCTGGCCAGTCCATTGTACAAATTCCGACGTCGCGTAGATACTGGGTCACCATATGAGATACATGAGGCCGTGCATTATCATGCATGAACTGCATGTCCTGCCCATTATATCCTGCGTAAGGTACCACATGGTCTGCGAGGATTTCAGTAATGTAGCGATGAGAAGTTAATCCACGTGTACGGCCCGTCGGTTCGATGAAAACTAACGCTGTATGTGCGGTTAACGAGATGCCGCCCCAGACCATTACAGATCCTCCTCCATAAGCAACAGTTTCCTCGATGCAATACTGAGAATAACGTTCTCCAGGGCGACGATATGCTCTCTGACGTCGATCACTTCCATGTACACTCACGCTCTCATCAGTGAAGAATACATTACCCCACTGCTCTAACCTCCAATCCATAGCAAATTCCTGTCGTACTCGGGCCTGTTGGAGCTCTCTTTGGAGTCAAGTTCCGTTCAGCATGTCTCCCTCTGACGGTGTAGAAAGTTGTGCTCGGCGCTATGGTGACCTAACACTCCTTTCTCGTATTGATAGGATAATATGGATTATATGGTAGAAGTTAGTCTCGAGTTACAGGGGAAATCACTGTATTAACACTGAGTTACAAGAAATGGTAAAAAATGGTAAAAGAAAAGGTAAACTATATTATTGAACTTATGACCACTTGCCATTCGTCACACAGACTTCGTCACACGGACTTGAACTGCGTTGAGGCGGCGCATTTCGCAGAACAGTAAGTTGGATATAACGATCATCTGCTGCTGATGTAGCCTTAGGTCTGCCCGTACCTTGACGTATCGTCTATAAACTCGTTGCACCGAAGATCTGCTGATTCGAAGACTTCAAGCGACCTCACGTTGCGCAACGCCTTATGAAGGAGTGCTACAGCTTGAGCTAATCGTACTTCCTGAGGTGTCTTATCCATTATTGACCGAAAAAAGTAGCAAAAATACACGCACCTGACCAAACGATGGACAATACTAAAGAAATGATAAGAAATATCCGACTACCCTCATTGTAGAAAAAAAGAGCGCTGCTAGCGAAATCTAGTCAAAAACAGATCAAATCGTTAGCATTGTGTTTGTTGCTTGATTACAATGTGAGTTGACGGTACTTTAGAATAAATCAGATATAATCGGATGTAATCATTATAATCAGCATGAAAAGCACTTAATGTAGGTATTACTTTGATAGTTGTAAGTTTTATACTTTTTGAGCAAAAATCAAATCAGAGTTCCAAGGTGGCCCGGTTTATTTGCTGCCCAGTGTAGAATACAAATTGTCGACAATCAAATGAACGCTGACGGTACCACTCCCAATTGGCATCAAGATGCACTGCAACTGTGTATCAAGATGTTTGCAGTTTTGAACGCGGACGAAGTAAAACAACAATATTAGCACGCGCTGTTCTGTGTTCCTGCCTAAGGCTTCCTGTCTGAGAACATAAAAAGGGAGAAGTGCCGTACTGCTTCATTTCAACCAAAACAGATGTCCCCAGTTTTCTCCTACCGCAGCGCCCACACACACATTGAACCGTGTAAAAACAAAGACTCGGGCGTTGCCAGTGAGCCAACTGTTGATGTCGGATAGTCCTATATATGTCGTTCGCGCGGTAAACTCTAATTGCGCGATGCAGGATTTGTGTGACGTCATGTCTTTGATGCGTAGTTCGTATGTGGCGGTGTAACCGCTACAACTCTGTTGGTAGGTTAGGTTAGGTATCTACAGAGTAACATAAACGGTTTTTTATAAGTTCGTGTTCACATACATTTAAAACTCTGGTCGCATCGATATTTTTGACCTGTACCAGGCCTATCCCACTCGCATTTTGGCGCAAAATAATATATCCATTAATCATAAAATACCTATTACGAGATTTAAGGGTAAGGGCGAGTATCCACCAGAGATGTGCGAAGATGTGTTTCCATACATTTGACACCTACGTTTCAAGCGAGCGAGGTGTCAAATATATGAAAACAGCAGTGCTATTCTGTAACCATCTCACCGTGAAAACTTAGGTGAAGTGAGTTGTCATTCCAACAGGGTGAGATGACACTGACAGCTCACTCCACGCTCACTTCACATGTTTTCACGGTGAAGTGGTTACGGGAATCGACATGCAGCAGATCTGAGCATGCATCGTGAGCCCAAAAATTATGGGTTCATCATGTGTAATTAAAGAGTTCCTATGGTAATAAATCATTTGTAATAATATCACATTTGAAGTTGTTCAGAGCCCTCAAGCGTCTGAAAGAAAAGCAATTGACGTTCCTGCTGTTGAACTTTGAACCAAGATGTTAATAGCTCCACCATATTGCCGAAGATTACCAATCAACATATTCAGTAACTTTTAATTTTACTCTTTCAGTTTCCTACTTTTTTTTTGCGTAGTATCTTTGGGAAATAAATGAATACCAGGGCGCACCAATGCGCACCACTACTTTAGTACATCCTGGTACAGCACACTTGTGCATATTTCGAGAAAATTTAAATTTACTGATGATAATGTTACAAAATATTATACAGTGTGTAAGGGACAGCCCTCCGCAAACTAAGAGGGTGCATTCAGCTCCTTATTTTGAATCATATTCCACTGAAAATTTTCTCAGGAAAATTTTCATTTTTTTTATCGGGTTTTCAGTTACTATTCCTTTATTTCAATGTAAAATTACATTATCTGTACGCAGTACTCTATTAATGTAAATAAAACAGCTAAAATAAAAAAAACAGCAATGGATGTGGAAATTCTCTAACGAACTACCCGTGACATCAGCTGTTCAACCACCGCGGGACGGCGGGGAGGGCGTCCGAAAGCTCGCTGCGCTGCCGTTCGCTACGTACGTTTGGTCACGGTAGCCATACATTGCGTGTAAGTTAATAAAACAAATCAGGTTTATTGGATTCCCGTAACGTTCCTGAAATAATTTCATGTACCGGTCATCTTAGTATGATATACTGAATTCACCCCATCAGTCTGCGGAGGGCTCCCTTACACCCTGCATATGGAATTGACAGTTTTCAATGGCCATGTCGACGATGCGCCACCTACCGTGATAAAATGGCAGTACAGATCCTCATTAAGCGCTCTCTTCCTCCTCTCTCCTACTATGCTGTGCCCGACAGGTCCATAACTGTTTCATTAATATTGAGCCTACCAACTGTTTTATCAACATTATGGAATGCAATATAGAATTGAGATATTCTGATATTGTTTTTATCTTTGAGTCTGGCGCCGGTGAGGCTCCGGCGTCATGTACAGGAAGCCTAACTCTTTAGGAAAATAGCGGAAGTGGCGTGGTGTACTTACGTCTTCAGATAAACAAAACAGAGAAAATGATCTCGTAAAAAAACAAAGAAACTGCAATCAATAATTTTATTATCTCATCCCGAGACTTAAGACTAGTACAAAGCACTACAAAACACTTTTCTTATTAGATACCGTTATTATGACTGTCTTTAGACTTCATCATCATTAACAAAGGAATTTAGTCTTTTAGACTGTGTACTTTAAGCTTAAATTGTATTAGCAAGCGATAAATTAGATATAGCTCGACAACTCATCTTGAGGCGATCCCAAATCAAGCAGGATAGAAAGAAAATAATTACAAGGATTTATTTACAGTAGGGAAGGTGCTCTACAAGCGCTCTAAAGTCGAATATTATAAAAGATACGTTTTTGTACTTCATCAGTTACATGAAGATGTCACGTGTTGGTTGTCCAGTAGTACATATTTACATACGATTAGGGCTTTACTCTTGACGCTAATTTAAAGTTATGATAACAACGTTCAAATTGGCCCTTTAACTAAGCTAAAATGCTTTTGATAGTGTGGCTTCGCATCAATACATTGATGCGAAGCCACACTATCAAAAGCATTTTTTTTTGGCGTCTGTACTAGTACAGACGCCAGCACGTCAGCCTACTACAATCTGTCAAATTTCTTTAAATAGATTTTCAACTTTATCCCTAAAACATAAGGTTCAAAGTTGATTGGGAAAATTTGACAGTTTCGGGTAGGTTGACGAGCTGGCGTCTGTACACCAGATGAATGTTTAAACTGTCAATAGACACTAGGATAAGTCTCTTTTAAAAATGTAATTATAGAAACATTACTTTTGATCACTTGAAAATTCACAAACCAGTAGAGTCCTAAGCTAACTTTTATCTTAAAATACACAATAATTTTGAATTAACATCAAGAGTATGAACATTCTCAGTTGAGACAATGCAGAACACTGGGTACTTAAAATACTTAACCTAAGGCAATAGAAATCACAACATTCGTGCTCAACAGCTTATAGGACTAGGGTCCATTGAAAAACACACCCAGAGCCGAAGACAATAAAACCTATTTTGATTAATCAATTCAAATTCGGGTATCAGTCCAAATATTTCCATTCGACTCTAGATTTCATTGAAAATCCACTTACAATAACGTTGATATATAACTACATTGAAAATGTGATCCAAAACTAATGATCAATTTTTGTATTTTTAAATTGACAATTTAGTGCTAAGAAAATTAATTTATAAATTGAATTGGAACTTAACCGAACATAATTATAGAACATTTAAGAATTAAAATTGGACACTGACACAAGTGCAATATGAACGGTCCCCCCTATTCAGAATTCTTCGATAACAAAAGAATCGTAAGATATAACGTGAACTTTGATTAAACAGAAACATCAATAAAATTACAAGCTATCATTATCAAGATGCCTATTTACCGGCGCTAGCGCAGCGTATACGTGGCATCAACGATTCAACGCGACGACAAACACTAACATCAGATGCAAATGCACCCTATACGACTCAAACGAGAAATACAAACAGTTATCTTGAACGATCTGAATAGTGGGACCATTGAGAAATTTAAATTAATAACGCACTCGTTCAAGTACATAAACCAACCGTCAAAATTTCGTCAAAAGTCGACTTAATTTTAAAATTATAACTGGCTTTAATAAGAAATGAATCGAATAATTTTGTGTCAATTTAGATTAGGTTGTGTAAAAGTCTTCTTTCTTTTTTCTCTTTTGTGTGGTTTGTGACTAACCTGTACCCTAATTACATAATACACGATCAATCAGAATTTGAATCGTTTTGAAATAAATTGCTAATCCATTGCTTCATAAGTTCGAAAAAAATATCTGCTCAACAACGTAAATAACGCAATGAATGTTGTTGAACTGTCAAAATGAAACAAATTAGTTGTAATCGTTTACGAAAATGTGAGTTTTTATGCCGCCCATGGGCCTCTGACTTGGCTTCACGTGCCGTCGAGAAAAACTCTCAGGCTTTATTTTATCCTCACGATAGAAAAAAACAAAGGTAAAAGTAGTAGTCGTTAATCGACTTTTGTCCTGTTAAATGAACCGATATTAATTCGGAATTTCTTTTAAACACTACATCTTATTTATAAATCTCTTGAACAGGCTTTATGGCAACCTTTTGATAGAAGCCGCCTTATATTATTATTATATATATTATCAAGCTCAAACGGTCCTTTGATAGGGACATGACATTGAAACATTTACACACCCACACACGCACATTTACTCTATTTTTTTTTTGACATTTAGGGTGTCGTCGTAACCCTTATCTCAACTACATTGCGACCAGTTTTTTACATAAGGAAATGAGACTGGAATCCGGTATTTGACACAAATATCAATCAACTTTTTTTAAACCTTGCATCAATGCTCGCTTATGGTGTACACCATGAACACAGTTACAGCTGGTAGAAAACTTGGCTTTTGAACACGATTTCATAAATGAATAGATATGAACAGTAACACTTGTAGACTGTAATAACTGTTTCTCCTTTTATATTCATGTAAATTATTAATGGGGACATTGAACGTATCCTAGCCAAAATCCAGCAAACAATGGGGTTAAAAACCGAAAGCTCGTCATAGATGGCAGCACTGTTCACCGTCTACAAGCCGCCATTGTTTTGCTTATGTTTACTTTTGTGCTGATCACAAATATTCACAAATGAAATGTAAACTAGATAAATACGTATGCGCTATTAACACTATTAATTTATTAGCACTATTAAAAGACGAGCTAGTGAAAAATAAAGCGCCTAACGCTGGTAAAAAAGCAGCTGTAGTGGAAAAGTAAATATTATGATCATTTAATAATGTATAGGTTATTTTTTTTTTTTTTGTTTATTTAATAAAAGTTCATTTTTGTCGAAGACTGGAGGTGTACGACAGGAATAACCTGATCGGAGTTGAAAAACAACTAGGATGATCTTCCATACTGAAAAACTTCAGATGTTAAATCTAGCATTGATCTAATATGATAATATAAACACACACACACACACACCTTTACTATAATTTATATAATAACAAACCACAACTGCCTGTAGGTAATGATAACAGACTTACGTTTTCTTCTTCATCTGTATACGAATTTCTCCCATAAAAGTCCTCAGGTTTAAATAGATAGCACATGGTCCAATTTTGTTTCGGAGAGCTTTTTCCCGTATTTTTGCTGTCAACAGCTGCGCAACGGGCATATTAATCACACTTCTCATCAGAAAAATCGAAACCCTTCTGTTTTTATGGTTTCTGTCCTAATTTAAGACAAAAGAGTTTTCATTCCATGAAAAAAATCGCATGATTGTATACCTGGCAGTTTGGCCATTACAGTGATAAGCGAAAATTCTAAATTCAAAATTAGAATTTCATTTGTTTATCCTATAAATGAAATGAGACAAATGTGTAGTACATTTGACCTATGAAAACTAAAAATTAAAACTTTTGTTGTGTTATATTTGTTTACTGTGACTTGGGACGTCTGAAAAAGTTTTTTTTCTAAAATATATGGATACTTCGCCCGCAGAAGCCGCCCAAGTGGTGGCATTGCTGGATTCTGGACTTAGTCAGCGTATTGTGGCTGAAAGATTGCATCTAAGCCTGTCATCTGTTCATAGAGTCAACAAACGCTATCGGGAGACTGGTTAGTTCACGCACCGTTCAGGATCTGGCAGGAATCGGGTCACTTCTGAGCGAGATGATCGATTTATTGTAACAACTTTACGAAATCGGCGCCTTGATGTTTTTCAACTTCAGCAGCAGCTTTATGTTGTACGTAGGGTGGCTGTAAGTGACTCTACAATTAGAAGAAGGTTGAAGGAACGTGGACTGGTACCGCAGAAGCCCGAAAATGGGCCGAAATTAACTGCAAACCATCGAAGAGCGCGCCTTAACTTTGCAAGTGAGCACCTAAATTGGCCATACCTCCAGTGGAACAGTCCTCTTTTCTGATGAGTGTAAAATTATGCTGTATGGTAACAACGGAAGGGACAAGGTCTACAGAAGAGATGGAGAACGCTTTGCACAATGCTGCATTTAAGAAAAGGTCAGCTATGGTGGCAGTTCGTGGACGGTTTGGGGAGGAATCAGCACCGACGGTAAGACAGAGCTTGTCTTTGTGTCTGGGCCACGTCTGCCTGCACTAAACAGTCATCGGTACTTACGTCGAACAGTGTCTTGAGCCTCACGTGATGCCCTATGCACATTTTATTGGCAACGGTTTCATATTCATGCACGACAATGCTAGGGCTCACACCGCGAGCGTCGTACGAGATTATGTTACCGAAGTCGGTATGTCCATTATGGAATGGCCAGCAAGAAGCTTGGACATGAATCCGATTGAACATCTATGGGATGAATTAAAGAGACGAATTCGTGGCAAGAGATCCTGCCCCAGAAATACTTAGCCAGCTGCAAAATGCAATCCAAGAGGAATGGAATGGAATGCCACAACATTTGATTGTGACTCTCATCCGATCGATGAAGAACCGTATGGAAGCAGTAATAAGAGCTCGGGAAGGGGATACAAGTTATTAAATAAACGTTTCTTAGCTTTTTTTATCACTTACGTGTGTTGTTTTATCAATTTTCTTCATACTCCATACAGGGTAAAAATTACATGTTAAACAAAATAAGAAACCTATGAAAATTTAATTTGAATGTAGAACATTAACATTAGGATTTCAAAACCTCATATTATTCACTATTAAACGACATTTGACATATATTCCTAAATATACACATTT
Organism: Xanthia togata; assembly: GCA_963853775.1. Taxonomy (NCBI): domain Eukaryota; kingdom Metazoa; phylum Arthropoda; class Insecta; order Lepidoptera; family Noctuidae; genus Xanthia; species Xanthia togata. The sequence goes on from OY970801.1 coordinate 4,342,889, forward strand.
TTATAATAATCCTTACAAAACATAAAAGTGCAAGGTGGTTCGATTTTTCTGATGAGAAGTGTATATGTGCGTAAAAGAAGTCGCCTGTTTACAAAAACATATGGATAGTGACAGCTAGCTGTCAAATTCCTAGACGCTGGATAGCAGCGACATCCGAAGTGAGCAAGTAGGTAGCAGTTTTTATTCCGATTGTTATACATTTTCAAGACACCTATACTCCATTTGAAATAAGATTAGACATTTAACGAAACCTTTTTTACAGTCTGTTTAACCGATTTTGACTTCTATAGCGTTGGTGGCATGACAAATGGCAGCTGCAGTAAACAGTTGGTATTGTAACCACTTTGTTGCTTTTAATGCCATCATTATGCCTACGGTATAGAAGTCAGAATCGGTTGAACGGACTGTAAAAAAGGTTTGTTTAAATGTCTAATCTTATTTCAAATGAAGTATAGTAATATCCACTGTGAAAACTATCATAAATTAATGTAATTCAGTACAAGCGAAAAGCGCTTTTTTGCTGCATTTCCTTGCGGCATAACCTCAGAAAGCTTTTATCATGACAACTGTCACTAGCATACTACTTTCACTCACGCGTAGGAAGCCCTCAAAAACACGCTTAGCAAATTCCTTAACTTTTACCCTATCCATTAAACTAACATTATTGCATGCCAACAGTTCAGCTGCCAGTTGTATAACGGGTGTAGAAAGACGCTTAACGAAGCCAAGACGTGTTTTTAGTCATTGAGTTTTTTTTTTTTTATCATACCATACTTGGTTACGGAGATATTGAAGGTCAAAGTTCCAACTTTTTTTTACGAAAACCAGTTATAAATTGTATAACTTTAATTGCCTCCCGACCCCTATTCTGTGTGCGTTTCCGTAAACAGTGATTTTTCACACCAAATATAAAACTCCTTTCCCAGCAATTATTTTTGTGAAATTTTACTTATCGTTCACGCGATGTAGCATGGTGCGGGTGACAGGTGACAGAAAGGGTAAAATATATTATAATTTACTTGTTTTTACTGATTCTGTATTTTACGACTGATCCGTACTTACATACAGATTGTGTACATAATACGAACTTAGTAATAACTGTAGTAAAATAAATTAATTCACCCTTTCTGTCACCTGTTACCCGCACCATGCTACACCGCGTGAACTATAGTTTGATGTACAGAATGTGTAGTTGATGGCTATGAGATGGGTCCTTTTACACCCTATATATTGGCCAAACAATCTTGGCGATAGTAGTAAGCTGTATCAGTCGCTGTGGACCGGCGACGCGGCGGCGGCAGCATCTTGCAGTCTGTCATCATTTAATTCTGAAAAAAAATAAAGTGTGATAGTATAACGGTATACGAACTCATCCGTCCCAACAGACCTCTTTGGCGCGGCTGTCACTAACGTGGCAGCCTGTCAAGAGGTCTGACAGATTGACACATATGACATGACCTTGTCAAGAGGCCTCGACATGGGCACGTTATGTTGTAAACTCAAGGGAAGCCTTTTCAATAACCTGACCATTGTCTCTTCTTTACCTTATAAAACATGGCAGGTAGATAATAAGATAAAACTCAGTAAAAGGCAGCATATTCTTCCATAAGCACTCAGTGTGTGAGGTTCGCATAAAACTTTGCTTGTGCAACGCAGGATACTGTGAAATCAGTGCGTAATAGAGCACCTGCCATCTAATCTCTTCACCACCCTTGGTTGACTGGTAGAGAATGCCTAAGGCATTAAGTCCGCCTTTGTACTTTTTATTAGTGTGAAAAGTTTAAATAAATTAAATTAATAGTGGCGTCATCTCTATTGTCGATTGCCGGGTGTGATCTGAACCGTGAAGCCCAGCGCACATATGGGCGGGCCGCACCTAAATCACTTTTCACATTCTTATCAATATTCGATTTTTCTGCAAGCGTGAGACAAAGTAACTTTTTCACTATTTTATTAAATGCCGAGAACAGTGCTGAGTCTACTCACAAAATTCTAAAGATTTTAACTTCACTTAGTTTTGTCACTTTCACTTCGATACGAATAAAGCGAGAGATAGAAACAAGTCGATTCGAAGTTCGATTTCAAAATTCCCAAAGTAGGTCCAAAAAAGAAACAAACAATAAAACGTTCGGATACATAAAACCTTAAAATTGCAAATTATCTGCTAAGTTTTGATTTAAATTCTGTTTTTTTTTTGGAACGAAGTTCTTTAAGCGGATTGCGGTAAGAGTGCATTGGCAGAAATCGTCACGCGAAAAGGCGCTTGCAACTGTCTTCTTCTAATTCAAAGAAAAAGAAAAACTGAGAGAGATAGAAAGTGTGAATTTGGTCAAAATGAAAATCCAAGATGAGGCGGTTGCAAAAATAATCACATTGTTCGTCATAGGTGTCGTTTTTATAGTTTTCAAGGGTGCTAAAGCCGATAGTGAAGTCAAAATAAAAATCCAAGATGACGGCTGCGAAAATTTTCACATTTTTCGTCATGGGTGTCGTTTTCATAGTTTTGAGGGTGCTAAAGTCGATAGTGAGGTCAAAATGTAAATCCAAGATGGCGACTGTGTAAATTTTCATGTTTTTATCATGGGTATCGTTTCCATAGTTTTTGAGGGTTCTTAAGTCGATAGTGAGGTAAAAATGTAAATCCAAGACGGTGGCTGCAAATTTTTTGTTTCTGTTTTAAATCATACGTGAGTAGGAACTTCGTGCCTGACGGGGGTCTTCCGATCGCACGTTTTTTTTAGAAATAAGGCAGTGTTGAAGTAAAAAATACGAAGTGATGAAGATATTGTACTGCAGTAACTTTACCAAAGAGCATTTTTTTATTAGTATTATTGATAATAATAAAGTTAGTGGTATTTAAAATTCACATTTTTGGTTCCAAAATTACCCCAAATTCATAAACAATTTGCAAATTTTCAACAGGGGTAACTCAGAAGTTATGACTTTTAGACACTAACGCTAAACGACTGCCGCCCGTACCCAACGTAATAAAAAAAACCGTTAAAATTCACCATTGAAAAAAATGTGAGGATTCTTTTTCTATTTTCCTGAAAATTTCCACATAAATATGCTCACAGTACGATACTTAACAACACCCTCACGGATCGAACAGGGTTTTTTTTTTACAAACAGTAGAGTACAGATCGTGCACTCCCATAGCACAGTGCCATACCTAGCTAGGCGTACGCGCTCGTGCTCACGAGCGGCGCGGGCGCGTCGGCGGCGTAGCTGCGCACGCGGCTGAAGGCGAAGGGCGGGTACTTGCCGGCCGAGAGCTCGAACTGCGTCCACTGCTCGCGCCGCGCGCACACGGCGTAGCGGCGCCACACCAGCTGCACGTTGCGGTGAGAGCGCACGCTGCGGAGCTCCAACTCCTGGGAAAATTCACCGAATTAGTGACAGACCTTCCACGGATGAAAACATCTAGTGCAACCCTGACAAGCTAGTAACAATGCACTGCATCCCGAATATGTACCTGTTTATTGAAGCACATTGTTTTTACGGACACGACCTATTTATTTTATTGTTATGTTTTTTTATGTGTTTGTTGCTGTTGTGTTGTGTCTGTGTCGATTTTTTTTTTGCCACGTCTCAATTGTCACAAATCCGACCGATGTGACCCGTGAGAATATAAATACATATCTTTATTTTTCAGCCCTCCTACAAATATATATCTTTCTCTCTACCATAGGATGTCAGTTGCGAGGGGTGGGCAAACAGACAAGATCCCATGCAAAAATAAAATGACGAAAATAAAACTAAATCAAAATTCAAAATGGCAAACAGTGCAGTGATAAAAATTTGCTAATTATGTCATGGTTTAAAATCAAGCATTTAAAAATGGACTCTTTTCGTTGTGTTTATTTTTTCGAAAATAACGTTATCTGAGCGTATATGTAGCCAACTTTCCTTGCAGGCCGTTCGAAACGAAGCTTGGTCCTTGTGGACCTAATAACACATCTAACATAGAATAATAAAAGTATAATTGAACTCACCATGTGAAAGGTCTGTTCGTGTTGCTCGATCTCCTTGCGCCGCGAGCGGAACCGCGTGTTGGATGGCTGCACAGTCTTTTTCTCCTGGTTCGTTTTCTTTATCACTATCACTACCTGCAGGAATCACTTAGCAGGTGAGCACTATCAGTGGGACGCATTGTATGTAAAGAAAACGCGAAAATATTCTGATAAATACTTCCTTGTTTTCTCTGTTCTTTATAGCCCAGTCTTTATTGACTAAAAAAAGGCAAACGCGCATGTAACTACGATTTTTTTAAATGTTTTTATGTCCCCTGAGATTAGTTTATACCAGGGACCGAAACCGGTATGATCAAAACGAGTATTTTTTCAGTTACATTTTTCGTTTTTACAGGTATTTTTAAAGGTTACCTTAAATTTAATACAACCAGTATTAATACCGGTTACCGAAATAAAAATGTCCTCTATCTTACACGTGCCGTCGGCATTAGTCAAAGGTCGCGCATCGCCTGTGTGTGTATAATCGGTAACCTAAAAGAGGTAACATGTTTCTTCTTCTTGGTAACCCAGATAGCGGTAACTTTAGTCGTAGAATTAATCAATATTCTTCGACACCTGTACCATAATTTATAAATGTTTTCAGTCCCTGGTTTATAACCAAGTTTGCAACTCAGAAAACCTTGTGCTACGAAAAACTGCGAAATTCTGACACTTGATTCATTTTTTTTTTATACAGGGTGACTGGATGTGGACCCCGGCATAGCAAATTCGTATATAGAGGAGGTCATTTACTAATTATTAGACCTTATTTTCCCAAACTAAAGTTTTATAGTTTTGGAGATATGTCAATTTTTGACATTCAGGCATTCATAAGTTTTTCGGCCCAATCAATCGGTAAATTTACAGTCCAGATTTATCTAAAATCAAGTTTGTGGCTCTTTCAATATTTTTTCCGTATTTCTTTAACTTTCGATCTTGCATACAGTCCAATCCCTTGAGCGTAGTCTTCCATAAACCCTATTTCGCGCTGTACTTGATCACTTGCATCTCGCGCGACACTGGTTCCTCAGTGCCAGAGCTTGCATCATACAACGAATGTCTGTTCCAAAAGTATACAAACCCTGTTAAGCTTCGATCAACAATAGTATTCGATTTCCGATGAGCGCATCAAAAACGGCCAGAAAAAAATTGTGGTATTATTTTGCAACATAATTGGTTCTTATTTTAAAAATACGTTTACTTTTAAATCAAAATAGTAAATATATTGCAAATGATAATAAACTTTATGTTTGAGTGTTAAGGTTTATAATGAAGTTGCAATCACGGCCTCTTGAGCGATGTTTTTGTTCCTAATCCTTAATCTAGTGTTGATCGAAGCTGTTAAGGTTAAATTCCTACGTAATCACTCCCTAAGGGGAATTAGTAACATACTCATCTGTATTTAGGTTTCAACTCTATGCACCACTTTTTAAATTGATTTAAAATTAGAATTTCAAATAGCAATTAATTTATAAGTGGCACTACAAATTTGAATCCACAGGTAAAGTTCCTGATCCTTTAGTTTCCATTTTCATGAGATACTTTTGGAACTGAGTATACTTGGTAATTTGGTACCTTGTTCCCGATGAGCCGGTAGTGGCCGGCCATGATGCCGAGGCCGGGCTTGGCGTGTCGGTACTTGAGCTGCATCACGCACGACACCGGCTCCTCCGCAGTCGTATACATCAGGACCAGGCCCTCGGAGAAGAACCTGCGGCAAACAACAATCTTACTAACTTGTTAAAAGGCCTTTGCGGTTTAGGCCTATTTTGCTATGACCCAAAACTTACAACTTTAGGAGCAATGTTATAAAAGAAATAACACTCGAATTTAATGGTTATAATGGATCTTGATCCCGATGTTTTTCTGTAACCAATCAACGGCATAAGTTGCCAATCTGAGTCTTTGAGAGAGCGAAGATTTGGATGAAGACTGCAGATCAAGATTTGGATTGAAATAAATTATTAATTTCGGGCGTAAGACGCGATGGTGCCAAAAAATGTGATGCCGCTGATTCGAATCATTCTTAACCTTTATCAGACTTAATTTATAGCCAGAATGCTTAAAATTTGGAGCAGATAAATTACCAAGACTGAGCCTGCACTGTTATGCCAAATTAATTATAGCTTGTCCACTCTAAAATGACGCGCCCCACTACCGCATAATTACGCACACGGTAATACGGATTTCTATGGGTGATGATTTTGATGGGTGATGATGGGTTTGTAGCAGTAATAGCCTAGTGGTGTGACTGTCAGACTGACCAGTCGTAGGTCTCGAGTTCGAACCCAAGGCACGCACCTCTGACTTTTCGGATTCATGTGCGTATTATATAATTATCACTTGCTCAAAAAAACGGTGAAGAAAAACATCGTGAGGAAACCGGCATGCCTGAGAGATATTTCTCGACGGCATGTGAAGCCAAGTCAGAGGCCCATGGGCTGCTCTAAAACTCTGACACCAGGTTAGTTTACTAACCACACGAAAAGAAGAAGATGGGTAATGCGGTAGTCGGGCGCGTTATTTCATATGGGACAAGCTATACATACATTTGTTTTGTCTGGTTCAAGAATTTTATCTTATTAACTACCATGTCTACGATTTTCTTACGAATTAGAGTCGTGAAAACAACGTCAAGTTCCACTAACCTGAGATACCTATAGTAGTCTATAAGATACCAGGGCTTATAGAACTGGTCCTGAAAGGAGTTCTCTCCGTGGCGGATGTATGTGGTCTTACTGATGTAGACCCCGTGTAGCTGGACACGAGGGCGGGACACGAACATCTGTCGCCAGGAGCCGAAGCCACTGGCGCGAGGGGTGCCGCATTCTATGCCCCAGGTCCTGGACATAACACACAGATGTTTGGATCAGAGATGTTACGGAGCTTCGATTCGGACTCCGAAAGGTCGGAACTTCTGACTAATATTACACCTGTTACTCCGATTTCGGCTCTGATAATTTTGAATCGGAGTTATACCGAAGATCGAAACGGAGGGATGCGCGTGACTAGAGCGCGTACAAACCACTTTAAACTTGTCGCCGGGTCATTTCTATACACGCTTGGACTCTAAGTCTCAGTTGATTGTTTTTCGTATTTCAGACGCGCCACGTTAATTAGTTTAATTAAGTTAAGAGCGGTGTATTAAGTAGTTTCATTGATAATTAAACAAACTGGCTGGCTTATAAGCCAGGTTCACGAATAACAGATATTCTGTTAATAGAGTCTAATATCCAACAGCATTAACCAAAATTGGAATGTTATCAAGACTCACTTGACGCACAGCGAGCGCCATATGTCCGGCTCCCTGGCGGCGACGTACAGTCCGCGGCACACGCACGCGACGCGCTCCAGCGACGCCGCGTCCAGCTCCGAGCTCACCACCCAGCGCAGGATCACCAGGATCACCTCGTACGGCAGCCAGGATAAGTGCGCGCCCTGGACAGTATAATATTAGTCTATTATTGGCCCATTGCAAGGCAAAGGCGTCTTCTCATACTGGGAAGACACGAGCATTGATCCAGAATGTAATGTTTATAATTCAAATCAGGGACCGAACTGGTATGATCAATACGGGTATTTTTTCAGTAACATTTTTATTTTTTACAGGTATTTTTAGAGCTCCCGCAAACATACAACTGTAAGTTGGCCAACTATGGTAACCTACTAAGTTACAGATACCGATTTAGTTGGACAAGATGTGCAGCTAGCATTTATCACTATATCTATTGGTACACTCTGCGATTTAGTCGACCAACTTATGATTGTAAATCTGCGGGCGCCCTTAGAGGTTAAATTGAATACAACCAGTATTAAGACCGGTTACCGAAATAAAAGTTCCCTTTATCTTACACGTGCCGTCGGCATTAGTCAAAGGGCGCGCATCGCCTGTGTGTGTAACCGGTATTAAAACGGTAACCTAAAATAGGTAACATGTTTCTTCTTCTTGGTTACCCAGATAGCGGTAACCTTAGTCGTAGAAGTAAACAAAATTCTTCGATACCTGGAGGTCTACTCCCTAAGCGAAATCTGTAGTTTCGGCCTAAGTTACGTACACTTACTTACGGTATGTACGTAAGTGGTACGGAATGCGAAGCGTCTGTAACTTCGGCCGAAACTACGGTTTTCGTTTAGATAGTAGTCATTAATACAAAACATAAATAAATATGTAATTTTAGATTAGATAGATTTTTGGTAGGGTATAATGATAAACTTATGGAATCGCGTCACCGACACGCGGCGTAGTGCTGTACTATAGAAGCTAGATGGCGCTAATACCAGTTTTAAGTTTTCACTTCTGTAGGATGCCCCCATGACTGCCTATTTTTTATTTATTTCATAGAAAACTTCAGATAGATTACATAATCACATCACAAAAATATTAAAACACAAAATGTTAGTAACTCACTGTACCTATTAAAACATAAATTATGTCCCTGTGTGATTGTATCTATACCTAACCGATGCCTATAGCTGTCTTTATCCACTGGTTATGATAAGGATAGTCAAAACGAGCAGGAATAGCATGTAGGATTTCAAATGCTATTGGGAGAAGATTTAAACAATTTTTGACACCGCATTTTTGTTACCTAAGTTCCCCAGATTCAATAAACGCTCACCTTAGCCTGATGTTCAAGTTCGCACAGAACCCCCTTCCGTGCCAGGATCCTCTGCAGCCTCATCAGCAGGTCCTCGCCTTCCACCGCGTCCTCGTCATCGCTGGGGTGAGCGTTGTCGGGACGGACCACTTCTTCAGTCTCCGATTCTTCTTCTGCGTAAGATTGGAAGATATTATGAGAACTTTCATCCCTATCCTTTCGGGCGGATGTATTTTCAAAAATCCTTTCCTAGTGCTCACCTTCGTTATAAAAGGAACTGTGTGCAAAATTTCAGACTACTAGATCCAGCGGTTTAAACTGCGCGTTGTCTTCCAGTGAATTCAAGATTAAGATGGGTATGATGAGTAGACTGATCAAGTCCACGGGCATCAAAAATAATGCGTTATTTTAAGCACTACATTCTGCCCGCGACTTCGTTCACGTGGAAGTCGAAAGACACCACCGTATACAGATAGTGCAATCCACGACGACGCGCCCCACTCGGCGATGACTGTACTGTAAGCTGTACTTTAGTACGGAGCGGAGCGGAGTGGAGCGCGACGTTGTGGATTGCACTATCTATACTAAAATAACAGCCACATTTTTACAAAACTTCCCTGTATACTTCATTTGTAGTTTTGGTCACAGTAGCCAATATACAGGTTGGCACATTTAGATCGGTCAGTATGGGAAAGTCTGAAACTATAAGACATGCGAAGATCTCGTCTTAGGAACCATGTCATCGATTTTAGTAACAAGAAAAACTGCATTCATACATTTTTTTAAAACTTGTGCTCAGCTCGGGAATCGAACCCGGACGTTTTGAAAAATAAAACTAACACTATTTCTATTTAGATATCGATTGTGTAGGTCTTAAGCAGTAAATGTTACTATGAAACATGATGTCTAAAATGAATAAAATGCATTGTTTGCATATCCTTTAATTTATTTCAGTAAGTGGCCAGGGGCTGGCCCAGGGGGCTTCTGTCTCAAGGACATGCTACAAAGAGAACTGCTGTCCATTAATTCTATTTTTAACTTTTTTAATTGTTTTATTTATTTTATTATTCATGTACACACAGAAAAATAGATACAGATAAGTTAAGTAGTAAGATAAGTAGTTTAAGTAGTACTTACATAAATATTACCATTGGAGAACAGACGTATGATTCTCGACATGCTTTTTCTTTATAATGTCTGCAGTGGGAACATTGAGAGTACCGCTTTAAATGATCTGGTTCTAAGATTGAGTGCTCCGTCTCGACGGACTAGGCACACACAGCTTTTCGATGTACCGCACAGTGGTACAAACTACGCTCAAAATACTGTCGTTGGTAGGATATTAAGAAATTTTAAAAAGAAATTCTCTCATCTTGATATATTTAACACCAAAAAAGTGTATTCAGGAAACTTTTAGTGACTTCTGTATGCGACGAATTGACTAATAATTCTAAATAGAACTGTATAAAATAATCCGTGAACATACACCATTACAAGTCCTCACACACACCCACACACTCCTACACACCCACTCTCACTGCACACCTAGATAATATGCTTAGAAGGTGCTAGCATGACATCCTGTTTGTTTCTGATGCATGTGTAGTTATTAAATTGTAAATCCGTAATTGGCTGTAAGTTTAGTTTTTATATCCTAAGTGAAATTGTTAACAAGCTGTGGATTTTGTAAATAAATAAATAAATAAGTACAGTTTTGTACTTTTTAGTAAACAAATACTTTGAATTATAGATTGAATGTCACTGTCTTGGTTAAATCGGACGTAATACAGGCCAATCAGCGCCATTTATAACAGGAGCCTATCACTTTTACATCATAGCCGTGGTTACCTTCGGGAGACTCGGCGCGCAGTTCATCGTAGAGGCGCGTCTCGACGTCCGGCAATATCTGCATGGCTCGCTTGTAGTGCTGGATGGCCTCGTAAAGCTTGCCGCCGCGCTCCAGCTCTACAGCGTTCAGAAACAGCTGCTTCGCCTGATGGATTAAGTAGGTTACTATTACCACAGTGTAAAGAGTAACAGTGAACCGACGCCTTTGATGTTTGCGTAAATGCCGACACCGCACAAGGCCACAGTACTTACCTAGGGTTGTCACAGACTTTACACAACTGCCCAGAAAAGGAGGGTAATGTTTTTAGGGTTTCATGTATGTACGCATGTATGTATGTACGTTTCTTTGTTCCGCCACGACTTCTAAATGCCTCAACAGTTTGGAGTTTGGACATAATTATGGGGTATCGTTACAATTTTTACATCGTCCCGAGTGTCGCCGGTTATTTTTTTTGCATGGCTGTCTTGTATTTTATTTGGAAATAAGAGATTGTTAACAATATAAATAAAATACCATTTTATTATTCAGTGTTTAATACTTTACTTATTGAATCAGTTTCCGTTTTCTCATTAATCATTCATTAATTCATATTCATCTACAGATTGGGTACTATTACTAATATACACATATGCATTCATATGCGTTCTCGGACAGCACACGTTGTATGCACCATTTTAATTGTGTACAAATCAAAACATTTAAAACAAGACACGCGTTAGCCCTGAAAGTCATGTCCCGAGCTACTAACAACGGCAACGTATGCAGCTCGGGCTCGCCCTACCCGCCCCGCGCCCCTCACACCCCGCACGATTGCCCTGCCTAGACGGCCTCGTCGAACGACTGTATTGGTTTATAGACTGTGCTATTACTATGAGACTGAAATCCAGCCAAAAAAATACTGAGAAATTTGTATATTTTTAACAGATAATTGATGAGTTAGCTGTCGGTAAACAAAACGACAACTTCCTAAAGCAATGGCAGTTTCACCTCTAATCAAGTCAAGCAAACTTGACAAAAGACGATTTTCATAGTATCATCAGCTGTTCTATGAAAATATACTAATTCCTCAGTAGTTTTTTGAACATCGACAGAGCGTCATAAAAAACTTTCTTTTATATTTTCTTCCCATGGTTATACACTCGAGAGCAATGAATCCGGGTCACTTAAAGAATCCTAAAAATCTCGGAAACTAAAAATGCTAGGTTAATGCAATAAATTGTATTTAATAGACAATGTAATACTCCTTAAATGAAGGTATTAAAACTTCTTAGTTATTGTAAAGTTATATCATAAAAAAATCAAATTTGAAAAAGGGCCACTTTCGAAGATGGAACTACGAAATTACAGCATTTGGTTTTGCTTTTGTTTGTAATCTGTAATTTATGTGGGTACATAAACCATGTTGATAGTGCTCTATATTCATTATTCAAGCTGAAATTATGTCGCTTACGCCTGAAGAATGCACCAGAATACTTACAATGCTGGAAACCAGCCGGAGTCAGCGCGATACAGCCAGGACTGTCGGTGTGTCGCTGTCAACAGTACAAAGAGTTCTCCGACGTTACGAAGAAACTGGTTCTAACCTACGCAGACCAGGAACGGGCAGAACCAGGTGTACCACAGCACGAGAAGACCGATACTTGGTGAACACCATGCTTCGAAATCGCTTTCTTACAGGAACTGAACTCACAAATCAGTTTCGACGCCTCGGAGGAAGTAACCCAAGTGCATGGACAGTAAGACGTCGGCTTGCTGAATCTAACTTAAAACCCCTTAGACCTGCAAACGGCCCTAAACTGGAGCGTGGGCATCGTATTTCAAGACTAAGATATGCCCAGAGCCACGTAAATTGGAGTATTGAAGATTGGTCAAAAGTTATGTTCTCCGACGAATCAAAATTTATGCTCTACAAGCACGATGGAAGACACAGAGTGTATCGAAGACCAGGGGAAAGATTCAAGCAAGCATGCATCGAAGAAAAAGTAGCCTACGGTGGTGGGTCTGTACTTGTGTGGGCCGGAATTTCTTCTGAAAGTCGCACAGAGCTGGTGATCATAGAAAACGGCTCTTTAACTAGCGAAAGATATGTGGAAGAAATCCTCAATGATCACGTTGGTCCATTTATGGTCAATTTAGGTGAGGATGCTATATTTATGCATGACAATGCCCGACCTCATACAGGTAGGATTGTGAATGACTACCTTCAAGAGATGAACATTACTCGTATGGAGTGGCCAGCGCGCAGCCCGGATATCAACCCGATCGAGCATGCTTGGGACGAGCTAGGCAGATGCGTAAAACAACGAAACCCTCCCCCAATCACGCTTCGTGAGCTCAAAATTGCTCTCACAGAGGAATGGGAGAATATTCCCCAAAATCGTATAAGGAACTTGGTGTACAGCATGCCAAACCGCGTAAACGCAGTAATGGAAGCACGAGGAGGCAATACGAAGTATTAAAATTCAAGAAAATCGTAATAAAGTTCAAAAATTTCATGTTTCCTATTTTTGTTTTAAGGAGAGATCAGCAGTTTTTTTCTTTATGTAATTTTGTGTTAATAAAATGTATGGTGACTCATATTTTTTTTACTTTCATTTAAGGAGTATTACATTGTCTATTAAATACAATTGATTGCATTAACCTATCATTTTTAGTTTCCGAGATTTTTAACATTCTTTAAGTGACCCGGATTCATTGCTCTCGAGTGTAGATCGAGATAGATCGAATATTTTATATTTCATTTACTTAGAGCGTTTACGTAGAGCGCGGGAAGTCAAGTTTAGGTAAATTCTTTGCAAAATCACTCAAACAGAAGCGCGCGTATTGTATGCGTAGAGTTGGCGCGTTCGCTCTCTTTAAAGTAAGACTAACACTTTGATACGTTCGATTTAGAGCAATAATTTTTATAGTAAATATTTAATTGGAATGTAAATCCAACTTCAAGTTATTGTTATACGTATGATGTATAGATTTAAAAAAATGAATAAAATAAATATATTTCAAATTTTTAAATGAAACAGTTTATTTATACGCTGCTATTCGTGTTTATTTTTTGTCTTTTAAATCCCACATTGATTTTTTGGATTCCAGCAGTTCTAAAAATTATATAGTATTTTCATCACTCCACTCGAAGGGCATTTTGGCACGCACGTTCGATTCGTCCATGCGCTCGGCGAGAAGTGAGCCGCGGAGCTGAATGCTCGCGCTGCCCGTCTTTTGACTTCCGCACAAAAAACCGGTCATTTGGGGAGCACGAGTAGCAGTGGCAGTAACACTTTCCTGCTCACTTCTATAGAAGTCAGCTGATTGTAACCGGTGTAAATGAAAACGACACCAATGACGAAAATTTTCGCAGCCGCCATCTTGGAATTACATTTTGACCTCAATATCGACTTTAGCACCCTAAATTAGTTTTCACTTCCATAAATATTACTTACTAAAGTACTAAGATTTGGCGATCATACTATACTCGTGCAATATCGTTGTACGCACGACAAAGGTCAACAGACACACTCTCTGGAAGGACTCACGGCGGACTAATTTGAAACGATTTGCGCGTGTAGTTTTAGAGTAGTTTTAAAATAATTTTAGAAAAATAATAGAATAATAAAATTTTGAATTGCAAATTTTTTAAAAGATGTTCTTCATTTACAGTAACCCATTATTATATTAAAATATGGAAGATATATTGGTAAAAAAAATCTCCTTTCACTTTCCTACCTTATCCTCATCAGTGACAGGTTCGGCCAGCTGCTTCTGTTTCGGCGACGGTTCCTTCCGTGGGGTAGAAGGTTCCTCGAGCTCCCGCTGTGGGGTGGAAGCCTCCAACTCCTGTTGCCATTGCTGGCGGAAAGCTGACAGCTCATCATCGCCACTGTTCTGAACATAGAAAATTATCATTGATAACCCTTTACTAAAGAAACTTATCAGGTGCAGAGCAGCGTAAAATATAAGTTGCAAACAACTTCCATCTCTTAAACACAACCTTTTATTTTCCTAAATAAATACAACTAATACAAGTTATCAGCACGCCTGTTTTCCCTTGAAGGGTTAGGCAGAGGATTATAAATATCCACATTTCGCATAGTTGTAGATAATGTGAGAGCCAAAAGAGAATAGACAATCTTTAGGTAACTTGCATCTCAGACCCTGTTGTTTCTCTGCTTGACATGGACTTCTAACTCAGAGAATTTATTTCAATTAAACCACACTTTGAAACTTTACACTTTTGAATTGTTAAAGGAAATGGTCAGCTAGAAAGATGAAGCTAGTTGAAACATAGACAGTAAGAAATATTATGATTTAGTATTATTATTTACGTTTTCAAAACAAAAGGTGCATACAAACAGAGCTAGAAAAACTCAAGACTTATGTGTTGCACTATATAGTTTTTGACAAGGATTCTGCACTTTAACAATTGGCCTCACTTATACTAATCTCTGAATAACCATAACCTTAACCAGATCTTAAACCAGTGGATTTTATTGAATTTAATAGAAACTGATAACTGCAATTTACTCCTTTGCTGATAAGAAATAGGAAAATATTTCAAATAATATAATGTTATGTGAATGTTTCATCAACAAACCATATCCTTTCATTTCAAAGATTTCTGAAATAGATAAAGCCGGAATACACCCACAAGTTTTAATGTCAAAGTCCAGTCAATGCATGTTGCAGTTACAGTTTGACCTTGAAAGTATGCTTATTTCATAGCAGCAGGAAAGTTCTCAGTTTTTTACTATTGATGATTGATGACTGTACAATAAGAAAAATTACTTACCTGTGAATTATCTTGCACAGTCAAGTTTTCAAGTGCATTACCAACTTCTACCAGTTCACTAAGGGACGATGAAGAGGGGTCTTCCTGTTCCTCCCCCTCACAGTCTCCGCCAGTTCCACCTGCCGCCGAACCTGCTCCAGATGGTGCCGCCTACAACAAATGATCATATTTTACAGGCTCTTTTTATATTATCCTACTTCTCTTCTCTTGTTGAGAATATTAGTCAGTCAGCAAGGTGGCAGAAGTAGTACTGTTGACAGCCCAGGGTGCACCAGTAGATAAAACAGAAATGAGGTATAAAAAATAATTTTGGAGACCTAGTAAAAAAATGTGAAGGTCACCGAACGAAGAAATTATTGCTGTACCTAATGAAATAATGCACCCTGGTTTTCTCTATAAAATCTGCATACACAACAAGATATCAAAGGGAGAAATTATGGTGCTATTACCATACTGGTAAATACTGGTGTTATCTTTTCAATATTACCACATTAGTATTATTGAAAAGATAAAACACATGGATGGAAAATGCGAATCTAATTTTATTTTTTGTTTCGAATTGCCGCTGAAATTGAACATTTCTTTTATAGAAATTCTTACCATTTTTTGTTACTGATATCTTTATCGATTTCTAATAAGTACTGCAATTATTACTGTGTTATTTATTTGTATTCCTTATTATTATCCGTCGATAACAAAAAAAAAATTACGCAGTCCCCGTCCAGTCTCCTCAACAAATATTGAAATAAAATCAATTCAGCGTTCCAGGGTCCAGTGCGCTTAACCCATAGTGTATTGCATAGGTTATTTGAAACAAAATAGGATAGCACTTAGGCACTGTCGAACATTAGCTATCTAGCTAGCACAAACAAACTCCGTGTGTAAGACAGAATTGACAGAAAATAATGGTTTCCTAATCACAGAGCATGTAACACTTTAAAATAAGACTAAACAGGAATACACAATCAAAACAGGAATACGCAATGATGAGCAAACAAATGTTTAATGTCATGAATGTCATGTGTCAATGTGATTACCAAATCAAAACTGTCAAAAAGTTTCTGCACTCTATTTTTGAGTCGTACGCACCGTCGCACCGCACAAGAGATAAATAAAATCGCCTAATTCTAAGTACACACTCAGCGACTTCAGTTGCTGCATTGCTGGTGACAGTGATACGCTGACGATTCCAAAATCTCTCGTACACGCCCACACTCAGATTTTAACATTGCTTGCTAGCGACCAATCAGTGATCAAAATCTGTGTGGACTTAGATTTTGAATTCGCCAGCGAGTCGCCGATGACTAAAGTCAACGCATGTGTGCCTAGAATTAGTATTTTTTTATAAAAATAATGTTCCTTCTAATAAGTGATTCCCCGACCAATCACCATTTTCGGCAAGCCTATCCCCTGGGAGTAGCGAGCCAAATACCTAGGTGTCCTCGACCAGCATCTCTCCTTTAGCGATCACATAAAGCAGGCTCGCTCGCTCGCCGCTTTCTTTCTTGTTAGACTTCACTCTGTCCTGAATGCACGTAGCAAAATATCACTCAGGTGCAAATTGCGTACGTACGTACACGGCGTGCGTTCGTCCCATTATGACCTATGCGTGAGCCGTATTTGCACAAGCAAAGCCCCGCCATATCCATAGGATGCAAATGCTCCAAAATAGATTCCTCCGTAAAATCACCGATGCCCCCTGGTACGTTAGGAACGACATCCTCCATCTCGACCTAAAGATCCCAACAATCTACCAAGTTTCTTCGAGCCCGCCGCCAAACATCGCAACCCTCTGGTTGTCGAGGCCGCCAACTATGTCCCTAGTAGAATCAGTCAAATCCGCCGCCCGAGGCAAATCCGACCCAGATGACCCCATACCCCTCCTCCAGGAGAGCAATAGGGCCACAAGTACAGTGCACAAACACAGACGCCGACCCGCATTCCGACCTCGCTGCCGAGGTCCTCCGCGATCGCGACCCGCCCGAGTAAATAATACTCCCCCCCGACCCTTGCTCGTTGATGCGCCAGCCCGCGTCGATGCTGAACCAGTAGCTTTAAATTCCCCGATTAATATTAATGAATTATCCTTGATCCAGCCTGCCGAACTTGCTGTCCTCCCCCCAGCGACGCCCTAAGCCGAGGTCCGTACCCCACAGGGGGTGCCCTTAGCCAGCTCTCGCCTAGTTTTAATTAGAATAGTTTTGCCCCTGGCTGGAGGCTATAAGTGTAGTAGCTTAAGGCAGCCACAGGAATGTCCGGTTAAGTAGTCATCACCTCAGAGGTAAGCTACGAGCGGCCCTACCCAAGTAACACAGAAAGCATTTTAACTAACGAATAGTAAACTTATGTAGAACTTAAGGTCCGTATAAACTCATATATAAGTTCACCGAGCATCTTGTCGCCTTACATTGGCATTTCAAAACCATTATGATGCTTTACACTGTGTAACGGTTGGATAATGGCATATAAAAATGCTTCTGTAAATCCTTTAGTTTTAGTGCAGCAAACCACAATGCAGCTGTACAGCTTTCAGCTATTTTTAGTGCATTTGGTTCTACAATAGCATTCTTATAAAGTAAATAAATGCTTAATGCTGTTTAATAGCATAAACATGTACCATTATAATGCCACGTAAATCCACTATACATCTTTCAGCTGTTTTTAGTGCCTTAGGTTCTACAATAGCATTTTTATGTAGTAAGATAATGCCTAATGCTGCTTAATAGCACAAACTTGTACCATTATAATGCTCCGTAAATCCGTTATACAGCGTTGAGGTATTTTTAGTGCCCTTTGTTGTTTAATAGCACTTTTAAGTGGTAAGTAAAAGCCTAGTAGTGCTGAACAGCATAAACGTGAATCAATGTAATGCTTGCATTTTAAAGATCTACCGAGTTCTGTTGTACAGCTAACAACTCTTTAATCAAATACATGTGAGTTATTGTAATGCGTAAAGCTGTTTATACATACATTTTACTGTATTCGTAAAACCATTTGTTGGACATATTGGGGAAAAGTACATATTATATGATCAACAAAACTGTGTGTGTATATTGATTATAATATGTTAATAACAAAATTAAGTTGAGATTTCACTGTACGTTTAATTTTATATAGGTAAACAATAAGTGCTGGGTTTTGTTTCACAAAATGTTGAAAAAATCGTTTAAAATAACAGTAAGAACTGGAGGAATGAGGCGAAAAATAACAAAAGAACATGCAAGAATTATGATGTCTTCGAATCCGATCAATAAACAACAAAACGATTCGTGTGAAGTGAATTGTTGCGATATTAAAGAAGGTTCCGTAGGTCACCAAAGTCAAGTTTCGAGATCGCTTGTATTTGGAGCATATATTTGTATAATAATAAATAATGTAATATTTTTAGGTTTGCTAAAATTTGTTCGAAGTTCAAAGTTTCTGTGCTAATTATCTGAACTATGTTTTCATGATTACTGGTGTTTTCAGTAGCTGTAATTTTACTATAATCCATACACGGGTTTCCTTGATTTTCTTGATCCCATCTCTGTAAATAATATCATTATTGTACAAAAATTTGATTATTCTAGTTACCCCCACGACGCGACAGTTAGTAGTTATTATTAGTAGTTATGTAGATAATGCTTAAAAGCTTTTTTATCAACTCTTGTCAAACCGATTCAAGTTGTACAAAAATTCTGAAATGGGTTTTAATCTTTTCTCTCAAGGATCTCGAGGATCCCCAAAATTGTGTTCAAGTAATGGCACTATTTCAGTCTACATCAAGTCTACTGGTATAGCGGTGAATCCATATAGAACTACTTTATAGACAATGGCACTACAGTGGTTCATCAAAAGTCTTCTCTATGGCCTCTGGCTTAATAATTATTCATGTGTGAGTATTTATACTGCTGGCGGCATTAATTAACCTTTTTAAAGCCGCACTGGGCTGCTACAGACCGACACCATTTCGTAAATATTTTATAACCAAAAAATATTACCATTCGGACCTATTTATAAAAGCAATAGACCTATATAATAATTATATAACTTTATTTAATACTGCCCAAACAATACTATTATTCGGTCTTTATTAGGAATGCACAATTGTTATGGTTATTTCACACATATCTTTAAAAAATATTTTATATCAAAACCACAAAATATCGAAGGCGCGTGAAAATTTTCAATGAAACATATATAGACATTTACAGTAAACGACATTGCGCAGTAATATTTGAAGGCATGAAATAACAAAAGAATCAAAACCGTACCCAGTATTATAAATTTTGTTTTAATGCAAACAAATATGGTGTCACTCACTCAGTTTTCACCGTTGCGTCCATATTATATTGCGAGATTAAGTAGTTAAATTACACCGTTAATTGTATTATAAGATTTATACCGTGGTATTAGAGATGTTTTTTCATTGATGTAGGGTTTATTTAAGTTCTAACTGTGAACACTTAAATAGCTCTAATAATTCTTTTACTACATTTTAATGCTTTTGTAATGCAATTAACATCTTCATCATCAATAGGTAATATTGCTAGTATAAAGCTTTTGTAAAGTTATTGGCAACTTCATTGACCATAATAATGCTTCTTTAATGCGATTCATATCTTCTTTGACCACAATAATGCTAATATAATGCACCTGTAATGCAATTAAACAACTATTGTGAACCTATTTAGGATCTAAAGCCGAATAATTTGTGCCCAAATAAGCATTACAGTAGCCGTATAAACGTTTGTAATGCTACTATAGAACTAACTCAAAATGCGAAAACGATACAGAAATGCTATAAGTCGGCCATTGTACTGCTTTGATGTGTTACTTGGGTAGTAAAAAAAAAACAAAAGTGATTCAGCCACAAATACAAATCTCATACACTCATTAAGCAGTCCCTATTTCCTCCAGGCGACCGGAGGTCTCACTCAATAAAAATATGACTAATGTCCTCAACTGAAACCTACATCTGAAAATACCACAAAACTCCATTATGTTCCCAATATTAATATTTAAGTAATGTATCCGTACATTATAGAAGTTTATTTACGAACTGCCTAGTACAGATATTTCAACTCATCTGTGCGCGCGGCGCCAAGTGTGCGTGCGCTTGTAATTATTATACAGCTTTAACTTGTGTTGCGCTCGGACGACGACTGCCGCGTCACTGCCACATATGGCGCCGCGCGCACGAATGAGTTGAACTATATTATATAACACGGAACACATTTTAAAGTTTTCCGTTCACTAAGTAAACCTTAACCGTCATGTATAATAGTGGCAGTTAATTGGAACTTGAGACTACCCGCCGACCGACGGATTAAATTATAATTAAGTATCCTAGACTACACACAGGTTTTGTTTAATACAGGATGACGATGTAAATATAAGACCTGCGAGCGTTGACCGTAAAGTCGTGGTCATGAATGAATATAGCGGAATTGTAAATGAATTATTAACAATTCTTTCTACGTGTTGATTAAGTGACAACTTATTGTCAGGTTTTCACCAAGATCTCGAACAATAGAGGTATCACTTAGCAAGGCATTACTCAGCCTATACTTAAAATTTGAGATACATTTGTTTTTGTGAATTTTATATAATGACATTTGGAGACGCTTAAGTGTAATTTGTTGTCAATGGTTTACATGGTGGTACAATGGTTTGGTTAAAAATGGTTTACTTAATTGAAATAAATGCTTTGAATTTGAGTTTGAGTTTGTCAATAAGGGTGAATTTCACCAATGACATTGTTTGTTTTTTTTTTAGCTCACCTCTGAGGTGATGACTACTTAACTGGAAATTCCTGTGGCTGCCTTAAGCTACTACACTCAAAGCCTCCAGCCAGGGGCAAAAACTATTCTAATTAAAACTACGCGTGCTCTCGCTAAGGGCACCCCCTGTGGGGTACGGACCTCAGCTTAGGGCGTCGCTGGGGTAGGACAGCAAGTTGGGACAGGCTGGATCAAGGATAATTCATTATTATTAATCGGGGAATTTAAATCTACTGGCTCAACATCGACGCGGGTTGGCGCATCAACGAGCAATGGTCGGGGGGAATGAAACTGACCGCGATCAGCACATTTATTCCTCGTTCTATTTCTACTGATAATGAACATTGACACTGATAGCTCTTGAACGCGGCTTAAATGCACTGATCGCGTGCAGTTTCATTGGTGAAATTCCCATAACTGTGCGTTTGCACTGGCGAAACATCACAACAAAACATGTTGAAATCTAGTTCCTGCAATGATTTCAAAAGGATATATATGTCTATGAGTTCCTGTCAAACATTGTATGGAATAATGACAGAAATTAAAGATTTTAACGTGTTTTATTGTGAATAAAACATGTTAAAATCTTTAATATCAAACGCACAGTAAGTCTTCTTTTAAACAACTCAATGAGCACCGTTATAGTTTCCGCACGCGGGAGAGGGCTGAGGCTGCGAGGCCCCAGAATTTTAGCTGAACAAATTAATACCTACGTCAAGTGCTCTAGCGGTAAGATATGGTAGATATATGTAGCTCGCCGCTTAGGTGCACGGTTTCCCGATGCTTAATAGGGACACCTCCGTACGTCCGTTAAAGTAAAACAGAGAGAATCGTTTTCATTCATATATTTCATATATTTATTTCAACTTTACTAACTAAAAAGTGTTTTAAATATTAGGTACACACGGCTACACATCAAGCTATACATTTCCAGTATAAGCTGACCTCGCATTGTACGGAAATTCTATACAATGCGAGATCAGCATAAACTGGAAAAGTATAGCTTGATGTGTAGCCGTATACACACCATGAGGTCTTCTCGAAAGATTTAAATCTGTTGGCTTCCATGATAGTAAGTATTTGAAAGTCACAATTGAGGCTTTATATAATAGTTATATTAATAAGGACTACATTTGATTCTCCCTTTACAAAATACAATTGACTATTAATTACAATCCAAAAGTAGAATAAAATTATTGCATATATAACAGCCAATATAATAAAAGCCAAGCCAAAGTTTACGTGACCTGATTTGATTGCTTCTGCAGATATGATCATAGCCAGTCCAAAGCTTACGGCCTTAAAGGCAAACAAATTCCACAAATATAAGACTATCAGCTGTCGTATCCGTAATGCAATAGCCACGCCTAAAATTATATGCGAGGCAAACACGAAAACACCCAGAATACCATAAAACCACTTAATTCCTGGACAATACCACCTAGGTAGGCCAGATTCATGCACTGTCTCCATTCCGAGTGGTGTAGCCAGGAGCATACACGCTATTGTGGGCAATATTCCAAGAGCTGCTATGATATATGAACCGACTTTTAAAGGGATGAAAAAGCAACAAGTTTCTACAACGGGGCATGGATATCCCAATACACTCTTTATCCTGGTGTCCTTAGTAGCGTAGACAGTGTATGGTGCTTTTGGTGGTGATTTCTTAATTTTTTTACCCATATGTAAACAATTTCTTAATGCTCCTTTTGGTCTTGATACATCGATTCTTTCGAATATTGTAGTGAAAGTCGAAAAAATCCTCAGGAAAATCACGTTTGATTCACGTAAGTTTTTATGATTAAATCCGACATTTTTTCTCGACTGACGCTGTCGTGTGCTATCGTGGTTGTCACAGAATCACTGACCTCCAACTATACACTTGTATATATGGAGGTCAGTGCACAGAATACATAGAGATACTACGTGGTGGTTGGTGGTTTGTTGGTTGTGGTCATAGAAATGGTTTTGTCAAAATATGTATCATGGAGATTTGATAATAAGTATATTTGTCTTTGTTTTGCTGAAACTTGGGGCTAAGATCTTGTATCATCCGACCAATAAAATGGAAGCTTTACTATTTCAGGGCCAGCCTCTACTCGCGTCGCACCCAAATAGTAGGTAGGTACCTACTTACCTATGTCTCGCCAACTATAAAAATCTCACGTTTGGTTCATATTACAGTCCCTGTCCAGTCTAATTATCAATTATTAGTCGTTCTTGAGCATAGCACATCACATGTGTGAGTACCTACTTTGTACCTATCTACTAGAAAGCTACCATTTACCTACTGGCTTGCGGATGAGAGTACATAACTGTCATGCTCACTCATGTCTCGCTGATGGTGGACGTTAGATCATTTAGTTCCCTTCAAAATGGTTGAGTTGCATTTGCATGGTGCTAATCCATACGTCAGGTTCGTTAACGGTGGCCGTCAGTAGGGACTCGTCATCTCATAGCGGCCACGTCATACTTTTTGAATTGTTTTTTCAAAATCTTTTTATTAAATACGAACGCTTTTAACGTTCTGCGTCGTTCTCACATGTACAATTTCAACACGAACGATGTAACCAATAACTTGTAACCATATTTTAATTTAAAAGAGTGTCCAATGTCCATGGCATCTATCTTCTTGCCCGTACCAACTTCTCCATAGTTACACACGGCTACACATCAAGCTATACATTTCCAGTATAAGCTGACCTCACATTGTACGGAAATCCTATACAATGCTTGATATGATCAGCATAAACTGGAAATATTTAACTTGATGTGTAGCCGTGTGTACCTACCTACTCCTACTACGACCTACTTATCTTATTTAGCATCACTGTAATATTTTCAACACAATGTAATTTGTTATGAATTATATGACAAGACATGATCCAGCGCCCGCTTGCAGAAACCGACAATGCCACCCCCCTATTTTCTCTGAGAAAGACTTTCAAAGTATTCTGTTTCATACTTACGAAAACGCCTTTTGGTTAGTCTGGTCCGACCGGCAGGATTATTCTCAGTGCAACATTATGCTTTCCTTCCACTTTTACCTACTTTATGCGATGTAGCATGGTGCGGGTGACAGGTGACTTATAGGGTAAATTTATTTAATTTACTACAATTATTAATTTATTACTGAGTACGTATTATGTACCTACACAATCTGTATGTAGGTACGGATCATACAGAATCAGTAAAAACAAGTAAATTATATTTTAGTATTTTAGTACCCCTTCTGTCACCTGTCACCCGCACCATGCTACGATGCTACACCGCAAACAGTTGAGAGCCTAAAAGCAAGCATAGCGAGGTCAAAACATTTCGTTTTGCACTTTGTTTGTCTCGGTTTGGTAAAATTTATTTTTTTCCATTCATAGCTTTGTCGACAATGCAAAAATTCTTTAAAAAAGGAATTCAACAGTATTAGATTATTTATAATTTTCATGTACCTACTTGTTAATCGTTTTAGATAATATTTGAACCTATATTTACTGTGTATTTTACACAGTAAATAGTCAAATCAATGAACAAAAGAAATCCCGATATCAATGTTTATACAATACAAGCGTTTAATTACGTTAGCTGCAATCGGAGGATACTCGTATAGCACTTTGTGACGCACGGACCTAGTTTACCCAATTATTGCAACTGTAAAATTCCATGCCATATTCATTCGAATAGGCACTTAGGCTAATCTTCTATAAATATAAAAATTAATGTATGTCTGTATGTCCTATACGGACTCCGAAAGGGCTGGACCGATTTTGAGGAAACTTTGGTAGGGCGTTCTGAGGACGCCCGGCAGGGTTTCTGCCAAAAAAAAATAGGTAGGGTAGGTAGGATAGGTAGGGTAGGGTAGGTAAGTAGGATAAAAATTAATGGCATAGCAACGCGCGCAGGGTACAGCTAGTTTAAGATATAATTAATGTTCTTAATTTAAGCCTAAGTGCCTATTCGAAGTATGAATATAGAATGGAATTTTACAGAGTTACAATAATTGGGTAAACTAGGTCCGTGCGTCACAAAGTGCTATCTCAGCTCGCCGTTTCCGTCGTTCGTTAAATTTGCAGCGTATGTTTCTATAATAAAAGTATTGAGTGCTGAGTAGGTGATTCCCCTTATGCAGCTGCGTGTAACATCTCCACCCGCAGATCAGAAACTATTTTAGAACTTTGAGAGAAATTGTTGCTGGAACTTTTCCTCTGGGCGCGTGATCCTGTTCTTTTTTATCAGGTTATTCGTATGTACCTATGTCCCTTGGTGTTCGGCGTTTCAGAGCGTTTGCAAAACCATTTGTTGCGACAGCCCAGTATGGCTATAAAAAGTGCGCCTGCACTAATGCAATGTAGAAGGGTATTGTCGTTTGGTATATGACATCTGATTGCAGCTGTTTAAGTTGTATCGGCTGGCTCGTCATGACTTGGTTCTGTAATCCTCCTAAGGTAACCTGTAACCTGTGTAATCCTCCTAAGTCGATTGAACTAAGATGAACTTGGGTTGATGATGCACTCGGTGTCTCCGCGTCGTAGGGAATGTTCATTAATTTCAAAGGCTGCCCTTGTATTACGTCGTTGTCGTTGATTATAGTTAGTTCCTTTTTGCGGAGACCGTATCAGTTGATAGGTATAGTAGCGAGGTTGCTTCCTTGTAGCGAATTGAAGTCTTCTCTCCCGCAGACTAATTGCACTTTCGATGGATTTGGAAACGGTAAGATGTAGTGCTGGTCATCTAGTTTTTCCATCGCTTCTTTTTCCAGAAATACTGTACTAAATTGGCAGGATCTCTTGAGGGCTTGGTTCATGATAAGTTCTTGTATGCAGTCAGTTTGTTCGTATTTCATGGGTTATTTCCTTTTCACAGATACCAGCCGGTCTATTCTGTAATAATCTCACGGTGAAAACTTAGGTGAAGTGAACGTGAAGTGAGCTGTCATTCCACCTGCTGCTAGGGACTGACAGCTCACTCCGAGCTCACTTCACCTAAGTTTTCACGGTGAGATGGTTACAGAATAGCACTGCAGTTACTAAACTTCGAGCATTCTGCTTCTATGTAAGTACACGAAAGAATCCCCATTAGTTGCTATAAAGGGATAGGTAGGGATAAGGGCTTCACGGTTTTTAGGGTACTATAGATAGCTTATATAAATCATAAACAATTATGGAAACTATAGGAAGTCTGAAAACTATAACTAACTGTTTTTCATTGAAATATGATCCGGGCTGGATCAATATTCTCTGAGCTGTAATTAGTATCTCGATCCTTACTGTATCTATATTTTTTCTAACCTATTTACCATATACCTAAATAGGTGTATCTACGTCTATTATAGAATGAACAGTGCTTGATGCATGTATAAACACTAACTTATTTTATATTCTAACAAATTCTAATCTTAAATCTTCTACATTTTCACATAAAATGGACGAGTTGACCAAACTTTGCTTATGCTATTAAACTACCTCTTTTGTATAAGTGTTATTTTGTAGTAACTCTAAGGTGCTATTGATTTTACTTTGATTTTCGAATAACTGTATTAGAACACTATTATGGTTAGACATCCATTATTTACTGAGACTTATGTGATTGTTAAATTCAACTAACTTACGAGTATTGATATTAATCTGTAGAATTTTGATAGCATTTTCGTATTTTAAGGCATCTGTGTAATCTAGATTTCCAGTTATAGTCTTACTTACCGATCCAAGACTGTCTGCCAGACCTCTCTTTACACGATCAGGCTCTAAAGATTTTAGCTGATTAGATACTTTGCCAATTTTGTTAGTAAGATAACTAATTTGGAATTCATATAGTGTTTAAGTGTCCTTACATTAGCCGACTTTTTTTTTTTTTAACTAGGGCATCTCGTAGCTCACCTCTGAGGTGATGACTACTTAACCGGTCAATCCTGCGGCTGCCTTAAGCTACTAACTTAAAGCCTCCAGCCAGGGGCAAAACTATTCTAAATTAAAACTATGCGAACGCTCGCTAAGGGCACCCCCTGTGGGGTACGGACCTCGGCTTAGGGCGTCGCTGGGGGGAGGACAGCAAGTTGGGACAGGCTGGATCAAAGATGATTCATTATTATTAATCGGGGAATTTAAGACTACATTTCTCAGCAAAACGCGGGCTGGCGCTTCTGCGAGCAAGGGTCGGTGGGGATTAGCCGACTTTTGTATTCTGCTAACTGATATAGTGTACCTTATGGCCACGGGCCCACGTTTCTTGGACGTATAACCGTGTATGGGTAAATCAGCCAAAATGGTATCTTGGGTATACCTACCGCGGTGCAGTTTTCTGACGGCTTGCAGAAGGGTTCTTAATGAATACCTGTTGTTGAGGAACGTATTCTATTTCGGATTCGCGGTTCTGATTCTATCAACACAGTACGATTTGATAAAGAGGTTTCGTTGATAATATTATAGACTTCCTTCATTTGCGCCCTATGATTTTGAACGTACTGTTGTAATGAATATTGAATGAGTATTTGTCTCTCCTATTACCTTTAATCCATCCAAAGGTTGTCTGTAAAAAGATCGCTCTAAGCGTTAAGACCGCCCATTGTGTCACCCTATGTAAAATTTCTAAATGTATGTCTGTAATTTGTATGGTGTACAATAAAGAGTAGATATTCTATCTATCTACACTCGAGAGCAATGAATCCGGGTCACTTAAAGAATCCTAAAAATCTCGGAAACTAAAAATGCTAGGTTAATGCAATAAATTGTATTTAATAGACAATGTAATACTCCTTAAATGAAGGTATTAAAACTTCTTAGTTATTGTAAAGTTATATCATAAAAAAATCAAATTTGAAAAAGGGCCACTTTCGAAGATGGAACTACGAAATTACAGCATTTGGTTTTGCTTTTGTTTGTAATCTGTCATTTATGTGGGTACATAAACCATGTTGATAGTGCTCTATATTCATTATTCAAGCTGAAATTATGTCGCTTACGCCTGAAGAATGCACCAGAATACTTATAATGCTGGAAACCGGCCGGAGTCAGCGCGATACAGCCAGGACTGTCGGTGTGTCGCTGTCAACAGTACAAAGAGTTCTCCGACGTTACGAAGAAACTGGTTCTAACCTACGCAGACCAGGAACGGGCAGAACCAGGTGTACCACAGCACGAGAAGACCGATACTTGGTGAACACCATGCTTCGAAATCGCTTTCTTACAGGAACTGAACTCACAAATCAGTTTCGACGCCTCGGAGGAAGTAACCCAAGTGCATGGACAGTAAGACGTCGGCTTGCTGAATCTAACTTAAAACCCCTTAGACCTGCAAACGGCCCTAAACTGGAGCGTGGGCATCGTATTTCAAGACTAAGATATGCCCAGAGCCACGTAAATTGGAGTATTGAAGATTGGTCAAAAGTTATGTTCTCCGACGAATCAAAATTTATACTCTACAAGCACGATGGAAGACACAGAGTGTATCGAAGACCAGGGGAAAGATTCAAGCAAGCATGCATCGAAGAAAAAGTAGCCTACGGTGGTGGGTCTGTACTTGTGTGGGCCGGAATTTCTTCTGAAAGTCGCACAGAGCTGGTGATCATAGAAAACGGCTCTTTAACTAGCGAAAGATATGTGGAAGAAATCCTCAATGATCACGTTGGTCCATTTATGGTCAATTTAGGTGAGGATGCTATATTTATGCATGACAATGCCCGACCTCATACAGGTAGGATTGTGAATGACTACCTTCAAGAGATGAACATTACTCGTATGGAGTGGCCAGCGCGCAGCCCGGATATCAACCCGATCGAGCATGCTTGGGACGAGCTAGGCAGATGCGTAAAACAACGAAACCCTCCCCCAATCACGCTTCGTGAGCTCAAAATTGCTCTCACAGAGGAATGGGAGAATATTCCCCAAAATCGTATAAGGAACTTGGTGTACAGCATGCCAAACCGCGTAAACGCAGTAATGGAAGCACGAGGAGGCAATACGAAGTATTAAAATTCAAGAAAATCGTAATAAAGTTCAAAAATTTCATGTTTCCTATTTTTGTTTTAAGGAGAGATCAGCAGTTTTTTTCTTTATGTAATTTTGTGTTAATAAAATGTATGGTGACTCATATTTTTTTTACTTTCATTTAAGGAGTATTACATTGTCTATTAAATACAATTTATTGCATTAACCTATCATTTTTAGTTTCCGAGATTTTTAACATTCTTTAAGTGACCCGGATTCATTGCTCTCGAGTGTATCTATCTAATGATTTTTGGGTAAAATCCAAGATGGCGGCTGCAAACATTTTCAAAGTTTTCGTCATGGGTGTCGTTTTCATAGTTTTCGACGCGGCTAAAGCCGATAGTGAGGTCAAAATGTAAATCCAAGATGGAGGCTGCGAAAATTTTCAAATTTTTCGTCATAGGTGTTGTTTTCGATGGTGCTAAAGCACATAGTGACATTAAAATGTAAATCCAGGAGGGTGGCTGAAAAAATATTCAAAATTTTCATCATGGGTAGGTATAATTTTCATAGATTTCGAAGGTGCTGAGGTCAAAATGTAAATCCAAGATGGCGATTACAAATACATATTTTGTTTTTATTATGAGAAGGAACTCCGTTCCTGACGGGGGTCCACCGACCGCACAGGTTTTTTTTTATATAGGGCATCTTGTAGCTGATCTCTGAGGTCATAACTATTAACCGGACAATAACAGCCACATTTTTATAAAACTCCTTTGGCCCCCATTCCACCGCGTCGCATTGCCCGCCCACGCTAACTTTTTGACTTTTTGTTAGGCTCCTAATGGTCATAGCGTGATTTTAAATAGTCTAAGGACCAGTGGCGGATTCAGGATTGTCGTTTTGGAGGGGCTTGATTGATTAATTTTACCTCTTCACAATATTAAGTATCTTAAAAAAGATTTCCCATAAAATGGTGCCATAGTCGATTAATTTTAGTTGCACCAATACATCACTATTTCAAACTGACACATGACATGACAATTGACAATGCGTGACGTCATAATATTGATCATGTCGTTTTCGTCACTTCAGGGCCAATAATTATTTTAGCTTACTTTATTTAATGTAGGCACAATATGTATTGAAGTTATAATTAAGCGAAAAAGTATTAAACATTCCTTTTACGTATAATCTGTGACTTAGATATAAGATTCAGCGATGGTAAGTAACCTATAACGACGTAAGTTTTCCTCTTTTTGTATTTTAGAAATTAATACAATCTTTAAAGGTGTGCCCACCTAAAAGCAGTATAATGTTATTTTCACTATGTGATGTGGAAGTACGTTACTTTTTCTCTATCTCCTAAAAGTATTGGGATCAAAAATCTGTCTTTTTTTTCAGATGCAATTTATGTTATTATTCAGCCGGCAAGGCAAACTGAGACTGCAGAAATGGTACGTGGCTCATCCGGATAAGCTGAAGAAGAAGATCACTCGAGAGCTGATCACTACAGTGCTAGCCAGGAAGCCCAAGATGTGTTCATTCTTAGAATGGAAAGATGTCAAAATTGTGTACAAAAGGTTGGTGACCCAAATATAATAATATAGGCCTTCACACACACACACACACTTCAATGATCATCATCATTGCCAACTTCCCCAATTACAGACTCATTATGATTACTTTTTACCCACCATTGTTTTATGCACAAGGTACACACTAAAACACACTAGTATTAAAGAGTCCATTATTTAGTTCCTCAACGTTGTAATTAGTTATACAGGGTGTTTGGCAGAACGTTGAACATACGAAAATGGTGGATAGGTGGGGTCATCTGCTACTTACTCAACCCATTTTTTTTTTTTTAAATGCAAGTTGAAATTTGGTTTCAAGTATTTTTTTTACATATTTCTGTAAGTTTGAGGACTTATAACTTTTTTTCTAGCTAACATCTGAATAAAGTAATAGTTTTATAAGAATCTACCAACATTAACGATAAAAAAAAATGCCTGTTTTATCCATTTGTGATAAAAAATACACTCTAAAGTTAAGAAAGTGGTGAAACTAGAAGATAGCAAAAAAAAATTTTTTTTAATATCCTGGGGTCCAGGGCCAATTAAATTAGGGCTGAGTAAGTAGCAGATGACCCAATCTATCCACCATTTTCGTATGTTCAACGTTCTGCCAAACACCCTGTATTTCTAAATGTGTTCCTTTTTAAAATACTAGTAATACTTTTTAAACTACACATACAGGTACATTCAATCCTTGTAGTGTTAGTAACAATGACTTAAAAACATCTTAGTAAACTTTTACAGACTAAAACTGACATGGCCCAACACAAATGTTGGCATGTGCCACCGTATACAGTACATTATAATGAGACTGTCTATTTTGTCTAATAATGTTTTTAATGTTTAAGATGTGCGTTGTCTATCACTACCAGTGAATGAATTTAAGATTTAAGTGGATAAATAATAAAAGTCAAATCTCTGTCAACAGATATGCCTCACTATATTTCTGTTGTGCAATGGAGCAGGAGGACAATGAACTGCTAACCCTGGAGTTGATCCATCGCTATGTGGAACTGCTTGACAAGTACTTTGGCAGTGTAAGTATTTATTTGCGTTATCTTGTAAATATTTTTGTTAATGCCCGAAAGTCTGACCACCAGTCTTACCAAAGGCTATTGTGTTACCCAGTAACTGGGTTGTAGGGGTCAGATTGGCAGTTTCTACACGTAAAATACTTGTATTCAGCTGCATCCAGTCAGACTGGAATCCTACCCTAAAACTCACAAAATATTGGAAGTTTTTTTTTTTAATAAGCAGTACCTTTGTCCTTTTATTTTTACGTGCATACATACATAAAAAAATAAACTAAGTACTGTGCCAGCTAATCTCTTATAGATCTCTAAATAAATTAACTGTACCTATACCTTTTTCCAGGTATGTGAGCTGGATATAATCTTTAACTTCGAGAAGGCGTACTTTATCCTCGACGAGTTGGTGCTCGGTGGTGAGCTGCAAGAGACCAGCAAGAAGAACGTCCTGAAGGCCATCGCCGCACAGGATCTGCTCCAAGAGGTCAGTAGCCAGGATAATGAGCTTGTCTAATTAACTAGGTGATGCAGGGCATAGAATACTCAAAGAGTTTTTAGTGGATTTACTAACTGTGCTTACTTTTACGAGAATGTGATATCAATAAAACAAGACAAGTTTCTGGCACAATTAAATTATTGTTCACACATCGAAAATAAATCGAATCTAAATTCTATTCTATTTATAGTGATTAGATTAAACAATAAATTTTGCACAATTGGTGAATCACAAAACTTCGGTGTGTATAAACCGTAGTAATGTTAGGAAGAGAAGGTCTTAATAGGCAGGGCCGTATTGAGGACGATATGTAGGTGCAATAATAGCAAGTTCTATATCAGTTTTGGAAGTTACAACATTTTTAAAGTTGTTTATCTTAGGAGGTTGTTAAGTTATCCCATCATTTTTAGGATTATGCCTTTATAAAAATGTGTTGTGGTCAAGTCGAGCCTTTACTCTGATTCCTCTATTCTTTATTCAATAAGTAACAGTAATTATGTAGTTCCTAACATATCCAACAAATGTTTTTGCATATTGGATATCAGCAATCAGTGATTCATTTTGTTCCTTTAAGATTTTTAATGTATTGTTACTATCAGTAATTATCAGGGAAAATGTGGATAGTTTATTTATTATAATGGGTATATTAAGGTACTATTATTTAGCTTCTCCTCACACATGAATAATTTAATTTATAGTCATAAAAGATAACTGCCATAAAACAATGAATCATATCTAGTCGCAACACATCTAGATGTTTTTTATAGATATAAATATTGAATAAAAATATATTAATAAAATATAGGTATATAAAGTGGACCAGTTAATAGGACAGTGGCCTCAGTAGTGCCTTTTGATTATGTATTAGATAATAATTACACTAATGTACGCGAGTAGGTGCACTGCCTTTTAGATTAACTTCAAAGAAGCACTAATGTCTAACACATATCAATTTCTTTAACTACAGTTTCGTAACACAATATATTTAACTGGAAACATATTTATTTCATGTTGCATGTGACTGAAAATTATTTCATTACAAATAATGTAGATACCTACTTGGCACTTCTGGAAAAGAATGTTTATGTTATATATAACAGTGAACATGAAACAAATCCGTTTTCAGATTTTACTTTACATATCACAAAATGATATTATAATCTACTTGTAAATTTAAATCTACATTAAAAACTGTCCTTCGATAGGTAACAAAAACGAATGAATACTCTTTAAGGGACTAAATCAATAACTATTATTATAAAAAGCTATATTAGTGCCTAAATATGCAAATATATTAGATATATTATGATAAAAATTTAATGTCAATTTCAATTGTATTTAAATGTTTACTAACATAGTTACCGAGAATGATATTAAAAAATGAATACTCTTTATTAAACAACTAACAGCTAGAAAATAAAACTACACTAGTACACAAACAATGATTAACAACTTTCATAAAATACCGCGTTATTTAGCTAATGGATTAGTCAAATGTGTGGAGCAGTCGGCGATTGAAGACAAACTTTGCTCAATTACTAGATCAGACTAGAACTTATTACAACTTCCCGTTTGTACATCACTGTTGTATCAGTCTCATAGTTAGTGCTCGTATGCACGAGCGGCACGTTACCCAGAGGTAACTGCAGCCGTCGACACTAGTCGGCGTCAGCTGTAGACGCGTCGACCGACTGCCGTCGACAGAGGCAACCGTTGTTGCCTCTGTCGTTGGCAACGTGCCGCTCGTGTATATTTAGCACTTAACTAGCGAAACTTTACAGAAGTGATGGATATCGACGATACTGAGAACCAATTATTTATGGCCTGCCCAAACTGGCGGACCGGACAGCAGAGGATTTGATATTTATCAATTGAATTTAATACTTATCTGATGGAAATAAGGTATATATTTCAATGTTCTGTGATCGACGGAAAACTGCGCTGCGATGCTCCATATCGATCACCGAGTATTGAAATACATACCTTATTTGGATTGGTTAAGTATTCAATTCAATAGATAAATTTAAAATCCTCTGCCGTCCCGTCCGCCAGTCTATGCAGGTCCATTGGCACCCAATTTCCTAAATACTTTTAGCA
The DNA here is from genome assembly GCA_963853775.1 of Xanthia togata. Lineage (NCBI taxonomy): Eukaryota > Metazoa > Arthropoda > Insecta > Lepidoptera > Noctuidae > Xanthia > Xanthia togata. Next base: position 4,377,008 of record OY970801.1, read on the forward strand.
CTGAACGAACATCGTTCTATTTAAGTTATTTTATGTTTGAAATTGGCAGAGGCAGAACAATATTTTAAATAAGCATCTTTAACTCTAAATTTAGTGACTTGTGGTTTCAAGTGGGCCTATATAGGATAAAGAAATACATATTTCATTTTAAATATTTCTTGCTCAATTTTATTAGATTACATACTAAATACTCTACTAACTCTTCATACGCCGGCTGTATCCTCACTGCTTATACAATCTCCTTTATCTTCCACTGCACTCTGCTAATTTTCTCCTTTGTTTTGGTGTGATATGCATGCATTGATGGCGGTCAGGACCTGAACGACGGATTGTTACACTGATGTGTCGCACAACCTCGGACTATCATGAATTAAATAAGCTATTCAATTATCTATGTGTTTAGTGCTTCTGTTGCATGCGCTTCTCTTTGTGTCTATATTTATCCAAGAATATTTTATTTATTTAATCAGTACAGTATGTAGTCAACATTTACTTGAAGTTATTCTTTCTTTGCCACTCTCGCATGGCTATATTAAGCCGACGTAACTCCATTTATAGCTATCACACACTCTCAGTAAATAATACATACAGAAAATCTCAGAAGAATCATAAATAAATCTCGAATTCAGATCTTTCATGCGTTATTTTGTACTTTTAGTTGTTAGGAAAACAAGGCGTCATTATAGTTAGTTATAAATATTTTATCTGTATATCGTTGCTTCATATATGTGTAGTTAAATTTTACGATTATTACAATGTATCGGGACACTGCTTTATTGTGCTTTTTTATGTAAACTAAACCTGGTATGTTTGTCAAGATGGAATATTCGACCTGATGAGAGTAAATTAATCTATTGCTCAATCACTTCATTTAGACGTCATTCATTCTTGCAGTCATTAGCGACATCATAAGATCAGGGTAATCCTATTCTTTAAGATTATATACTTCGCTATGTAAAACAGTGTCCTTTTTGGTTATGGTCTGGCTGTTCATGCATTTAATGTAATGGGTTGTCGAAATACATTATATAAACAAATTAATCTGTTTTCTTGCATGTACCAAGTTCCTGTCCCAAGCATCCGTTGCACGAGTTAAATATAAGTACATTAGTTCTCCAATATCCTCGGTACACAAGAGTTATACACCGCGTTTCAATCGGGAAAAAAAATAAAGGAACTGGGTTCCAAAGGTGATGGATTTTCAAAATTGTTAAGTAATTTATCATGACAGCATCGGCCTCCTAAACCGGGGATTGTGGGTTCGAGTCCCACCAGGGGTACAAAAAAGTTTTTATTTTTACCATTTAAACTAATGATATTTCTGTATATTTTCAATAACTCGTGCTGCGGATCTCCCGTGTCCGGTGTGGTGTCATGAAGGTGCAATTGTAAAAAAAATCTAACGCTTTTCCTTGGCGTGAACTAGTGTTATAACAATAATATTAACAGCATGCTGACTTTCTCGTTTTTAATATAATAATTGTTGATTATTAACATTCATATAACAATTCAATTTGATGATATAATAAATAAAGGCCAATTTCCGTGATAACAAAATAATATTTTGCAAACGTTTTCTTGCCTTAATTACTAACAATAATTTGATCAATATGTAGGAAACAGTACAAAAAATCTTAGCAAATAAAATTGCACCACAATTAATTTAAGTTTGTCCCTGTATTCACTACATTTTACTTACAACTCTTGAATTAAACTGATGAAAAAAATATTAGGTAGATGAAATGCAGTGGGTATTCTATTTCTAACGAAAACCTACTCTCGATTGATTTTTAGCTCGAACAATAAAAAGATAAAGAAATAAATATCAGAATGATTGCATGGTAAGGTTGAACACCAAGTAATTAACGAAGCGTCTAGCTTAGCTGCATGCTCACGGCGTGAATTGTGTTAGGACGAGACCGTGGACGCGGCGCTACGGGAAGTGGGGCTTCTCTAGCGGTCTCCGGACTCCGGGAGCGGCCTGCACTGCGCGCCCACTACTTGCGATACAAGAATAGTTCATCGCGGTGCACAAGGGACGTTTTTTAATCAAATCTAATCAATCGCCCACTCTTATACGATGTCTGGTTTCAACAACTGCCATATATTTTTAATATCATATTTCTACATAATCATTTTAGAATTTGTATAGACTGTCATTAACATTATTATCAGTCGTTTGTAATATATAAATTAAATTTGATGAGATGTAGATTTTCTACGAAAGACATTGGCGACTGATACTAGAGATTGGTTTTATATTATCATACAATTTGCATTCTAAAATATGTAGGTAAGTATTTACTATAATGTACTGACGGAATTGTTTCTCCAGGCCAAAGCGGACCAAGAAAGTATATTGTTTTATATACTCTTGATCGAATGTATTTTAATTGAGTGAAACTGCCAACTTGGAAGGTTCCCTTAATTATAAAATTATTGTTCATTAGATTTTATTTGTCTTTAGTTTATATTTTGAAGTTTGTCTTTTTATTTGTTTGTTCTGTTGAACTATTATAATTTTATGTGATTTGTTGAAAAAAAAATTATATTTAAATTAGATTGATTTTATTATTTGCATAAGTTATTTTAAACGAATTTATTAAATATAGTATGTTGACATAACCTAACGAATATTGCTATTTAGGTATCATTAGGCCAAACTTAAAACGCTATAACAATGACGTGGCGTTTGTTATAGTTTAAAAGTTTTCCTATTAAACAAAGTAGACGCTAGTTATGACTGCATAAACTTGAGTTATAAATAATATTAGACTATGAAATGACTGCCAATCCTTCAAAATTATTATTATAAATTATGGACTCGTTTACAGTTATTTCTACACATTTTCTTATATTTGGTTCTGTTCATATAATTTTGTTACCGAAAATTATTTTTCATGAAATTATCAGACATTAATCTTAGATTTAAAATTTAGTGAAGCAGACTTTAATAAGTTTATCAAGGAGTTTTGTGCAATAAAGTGTAATAATCTCTTAAGATAATATTTCCTTTCATGATACATATATTACATATTATGTCTATGTGATAAAATAACATATTTCAAATAAAATATATTTTACACGTTATAAAACTTACTTTTATTAATGAGGTACCTTTTCTATATAAATGTATACATATTTATTTACACAAGTATTTAACATCTTACTAACGATTATTCAACAATTTGGTCTTAGTAATAATAGTTTATTAGCAATTCAACACCAACCAAACATAATTCAAATAATCGTGAAGATGTAAAACCGAAGTTAAATCGAAACTGTAGTAGATAACCGAAAAGCGATTGCTCGGTCTAACGCGGCCACGAGCGACTCTGGCTCAGTGATACCCCTTGTTGCAGGAGGAGACACCGCAAGGTTTCTTCGAGGACCACGGCCTCGGCTAACAAGCTGCGCCCGCGCACCGCACCGCCGCACCGCAACAACATACGTAGCGACAACGTAGAACAGTGTAACGTCATGTATTTTGATATTAGAACACTTTATTAAACCCGTTTTGATATTGTCGATATCTAAAGTTGCGTTGTATGTGAATATAAATATGTAAAATATAATTACAGATCTTTATCCAAATGGCAAACATTATATACCCACTTGTTGTTTATTAAAAATTAAGTACTTATTGTACTCAGTCGACTTATGCAGATTCATTACAATGAATTGTTCTGTGGTTTTAATTTTGCATATTATATTCATTTTAGAGCTTAGTCATTTAATTACAAAGCATTTCTGCACTTGGAGGTTGTTTATGCATAATTAACTTGTAACCGTGGCAACTACATAAATGTACTTAATTTAATATTAGTTATATTATTACGAGGCACCGCTTTTAGTTATTATGTACATATGATGGTACATAATGTTAGTATTATGAATCTAGTTTTGCCACTGAATGTATGTAATTGTGGTGGAACAATTTAATAATAGTTTGTGCCAAAAGAAACAAACATACTTATATTTTCATACATTTTCGCTTATGATTGTTATTCATATTATAGAGTAGATCAAAGTATACCTCTATGATCAGTATCACAGTATACCCGTTTATTTCGCAATAATGGCTCTCCCGTTTATAAAGTTGTTGTATACATACTATATTATAATTGCATAGGCTGCTGTTTTAAGGGTTTTTAAAACAAAACCATGTATTGTGTAAGTACATTTGGACCTACTTAGCAGGATTTATGCAATTGGTCTACGGTACCTATCAACTTTTATGAGCTTGGTGTTTATAGTATTACCGACAGCCGGACCTTACGCGGTGTTCAGAAGACTGTTCGAATCCACATCACTTGTATAAATTTCTACATTTGTAAACTTTACAGTATTTAATGCGCTACGTAAAAGATAAATATTTGTGTAATCCCCGAAGTCTTACGTCAGACTCTAATCTCATATCACACGTTTCATATCCACAAATATCAAGAGGCCTAAGAATCAAACAAGTAACATTCTCTTTGGAATATATTGCGTATTAAAGTAATATAATAAGAATCAAACTTCGTTTTATTTTAATATAAAATCTTTTATTATAATACGATTCAAAAACCGCTACACGATACAAAATATTTTCATTACAATATGCCGTATAAAAGCGATAAATAATTCAAAATTGAAGACATACTGACAGTCTTTTGATAAATAGGAATTCATTAAATGATTTCACTTAATAATTATATGCGCCAAAACAATGCGGGTACAGCTCGTATACCGTCACGTGGCGCGATAGCTTACTCTAAGGGCAGACCCGGTGTTCGTATTAGCGCGGCCGAGCGACGCCGGCGCATACGCCGTGGCTGTTTCACGACCTCATTTCATATCGCAAATTGAGGACATTTCGATATTGCACACCGCTGAAAAATGCAACCGACGCTAATAATAACACCCCGTCTGCAACTTACACGTACGAAATATAATATTATTATAAAAATAGTTAGTATATGAAGATTTAATAGTTAGAAGTTTCTGTCGACTTGGACTCTGGTGTCGCCTTGACCTGGTTGGCGGTGGTGGGCGCGGAGTCCTGGGAGTTCTGGGGGGATGCGGGGCCGGGGGGCGCAGGCTCCGCTGCTTGGGGCTTCTCTTTTTCCTGCTCCACCATCTCCCTCTGTTGTTGCTGGCTGGTGACGTTAGCCAGGTGTAGCGCGGCTAGTAAAGCCGTGAGGTAGCGACGCACGTCCAGTTCCACACCTGCAGCATAATAATAAAAATTTAGAAACCAGCCAAAGAGCTGAGAGAAAAAACATAATATACACAAAAATAATTATTTATTTATTTCAAGTGCGGCACAGTCTGTTACGATAACGAAAGTAGTTTGATACCTGCGTCAGCAGGTGATAAGATTGACGTGCAATATAATACGATTCGCAAACTCAAGGTTGAGAAAGGTTAACGTTTTGAAAGTAATATTGATTTACGTATGTTTAAAACATTACTTGATATGGACTTACGTAAATGTCAGTAGTAGACCCTTTATCTAATGTATTTGTTACATATAATCCAATGCGTTTTGAAATCCGATCGTTTTATGTTTCACTGAATTATAACAACAGTATTGAAACGATGATTAAAATGTGAGGCCTCATTAGTTTCTTACAGGATAATTTCATATTTATTCCTAGGAAACAGGAAAACTGCTGAATTATTTACTGCCATATCTACAACCCACTGGTAGACTTTCCAAAAATTACTGTTCATTCACATGGAAATATGTCCCCCCCCCCCCCCCCAGCTGGCTGTTTTTTTTTTAAATTTCCCGATTATAAGATGTAGGTATTCGTTATAGAATCCCATATTCCTAATTTCAAATAAAGTAAGCTACTGTTTCCGAAGATTTCGTGATGAGCAAGTTGTACCCCGCGACAACACAACTATGTAACATATACATTACGCCTGCATATTCGCCAGTTATGTTTAAGTCCCATGTTATTTCATGGGGGCGAGCCTAATGCCATCAACCGGGCACAAATACAGACTCCGGGCTGCTACTGAGAAATCCCACACGGAAAAACCAAATAACACTGCCCGACCTGGGAATCGTACCACGGACCTCACGATCGGCAGTCGCGCTTGCGTCGTCTAAATCAACGAGGCGAACAGAACACAACAATGTTGTAATATAACAATGAAGATAGATGATTACCTGAGTTCCTAAGCTCGTTCACTTTGTAGGCGAGGTTGGCCCACACGCGGCGCGCGGCCACGGCGCTCAGGCGGCCCACGGTCTGCACTGTGTGCATCGCAGGGTCGTTGGACACCGCTACAATTTCGTCTACAATTAACAAACCATTACATTCGTAAACATTGTCAACTTTCAGCTAACTACAAGTTGACATGCGCTTAGAACTAGGTTAGGTTTGGTGTTAGGCTGCCCTAGAATGGGGTTCCAGAACCTATTGCAAGCGTGGCATATCTTGAAAGCATCATACATTAAAGTGCTTTTTTTTTTTAAATGTGCACGGGACGTTCATGATCTATGCCTACCCTCATAGCAGCATAGCGACACTTCGAGATATTAATTAAGCTAAGTACAATGTCCACAAAATGTACGAACTTATTTATCCTATTACTTATATTTAGATTAGATATTGTACAATAATCTTCAATTTTATAGCTTGGTACTCAATCTTTACCTACTTATGGCTCATCCATACGATTATTTTTGCAAGATGAAACATTTCTGACTACAGAAATATGTATTTTACGCCCAATTCGTCACCGGCAGTTCTTACGTTTGAGAATTTGGGTGACAGAAATTACCAGTTACTCTGTGTAGTGTATGTGCACACACATATTAACTATTATATTATATGCTGGTGGTTTGTGTTGTACTATAGAATGTTAGTTAAATATACTATTTTGTTAGTAATGAATAGTCCAACGCACTGATTCACAACAACCTGTCGCAAATCTTGTAAACACTTCCATTGATTTCATGAAAATAAAGGCTAATATTGAATGGTAGTAACAAGAAACTCACTGCTAGGTTCCTCCTGTTCGCCAACGGCGGGTAGGTAGTGGTCGAGCAGCTGCATAGCGTACATGGCACCGGTATCAACGCTGTTCACCGCCTTCTGGCCATATGCTGTCGAGAGCAACGCGTTGGCCTTGGCCCAGGAGAGTTCCTTGAGAGAGCTGACGCGCTGTTCTGCAGCTACTCGCGCTGTGTAGACCTGGGGATGAAGTAAGAACTTGTTATTTGGGACAAGAGAAAAGAGCCTTTTAGAGTCGGGGGACATCAATTGATGCTGTAAACTTATCATAGGCTGTTGGTTTTGTTTCCAGCTATACGTAAGGGGGCGATTTCACCGATATGTACAATTCGAGAAAGAGAAAATCCAGAAAAAATTGCAGATAACGAAATCATTAGCCTAAATAAGCTCTAATTGCTCGTTATTTGGACAATGGTTTTGGTAACCGTAGTCAATAGTAACAACAAAGGCCATTATTGGCTGCATCTCAATGCTCATTGACTGATGGTACCTTTGTATAAGTTTGAAAAAGGTCATTGATTTTATAAGCGTTGTTTTTATAAAAGAACGCAATTTACACAGCTATATTTAGACTCTGCCTCCACATATTACGCATTACTTGCTGATCTCAGATGTTCAGTGTTCACAGTAACCTATACATTCATTAAATTGATATCACATTTAAAAACAGCAGGATTAAGTTTATGTCAATGTAATTATTTTAGCTGATGCATCAACGTTTTAAATTGATTAATTCAATCACGCAATGATTGGACAAATTGAATTATTTTTACCTAAGTCTAATTCAATAAATAATGAACTATCTAAATCCTAATTCGTGTAAGTAAGACGGACTTTAGCCTGTTAACCTTGAATAACTATTAACATTGAGTGTGACCTATACAAGTCATGTTAGCCTGTAAATAAGGTACCTATCTACAGAGTGTAGCTATAGATTAACGACACTGATAGTTATATAAACATGTAGTGAGCTACTTCACGTAAATATTATGAATTTTCATGACGCATTTATGAAAATAACAGCGCATTTCTCCGCGTTAAATAGCGGGCTCGCTTGCTACTGATGATGTAAATGTTGGCTATGTGCAATGTTTCTATGCAGATGTTTTCTTTACTTTTACTATTTATGAGTACATTATGACTAGCCAAAGTTCAGGTGAAATTTGTGCATAAGAAGCAGATTTTTGGAGGCTTATACTGAATTTGTTTCTCAAATTGTCTATATTTTGCTTTCATAGAAACCTAGGTATAGTGCACAAATACATAGTAGTTACAAAAAAATCAAATAAATATGTGTTACAACGCCATAATCACGTACGAGCGTTTGTATGAAAAGTATGACGGGTTGGCCGCTCTGAATGCTTAAATCCACAACTACGGTGGTCCAAGACTGTCTTGTCTTGCTTATTGCTCGCTGTTACAAAAGTAGGCTGTTGTTTATCATGCTTGGTAACCAGGCCACATACTGAAGCTAGCTAAACGTAGCAAGGTCCTCTAATTCCGGTTCATTGTCCACCGCGTGATTGTCTCGTTTCAGCGGCTTATCTTATCTGTGCAACGCGGGTGTTATCGCGGTGGCCATAAAAATAATTCCGGTCCGGCTAGTCGCTACCAATTGTATGTACCTACAAATTTATAGCTGGTAAACTAGACAGGTGATTTGAGAGTATGATGTTATGTACATTTTATTGCAATTATTTAGCTACACTGAGCGTGGGATTTGGATTGGCCATTATTCGGTTTTCATGTTGGTAGTGCTTTTGGCCGGTAATAGTAATAGATCTTGGTTCCTATTCTCATGTCTATTATACGAGGGGAAATCCAAAAGTTCTTAGAATTGCGTATATATAAAACCTTTTAGGGAGAATTTCGATATTCAAATTAAAGAGTGTCAATCACACAATATTTATGCAAGCTGTCACTTGTTTTTGTCAGTTCGTTCGCACGTAATATTTTTTTTTGTGCAACGAGTTGCTAAAAACCTAAAATTATGGTTATAAGTGAGACGTGCGGTGATAAAATAGGTACCTATCTCATTAAAAATCTGAAAAAAATGCTTGGTAGACAAGCATTTTTTTCGGACATTCAGCAGACATTAGGGGATGATGCTGTACCCTATTCTACGGTTGCGTACTGGGTTGCTGAATTTAAAAGAGGTAGACCAAGCTGTAAAGATGACCCGCGTTCTGGGCGGTTTTCTTCCGTTACGGAAGAAAATGTCAAAAAGGTTGAGAATCTGGTTTTGGAAGACAGAAGAATAACTATAAGGGCCTATGCACACCACGTTTTTTAAACGCGCCGTCGACGCGCGTTTGTAGCGATACAGACGCGATACGCACGCAAGTCAACAAATATATAAACGACAACAAACTGCTCTGCAGGATAAAAACGCGCCGGCGCGTTTAAAAAACGTGGTGTGCATAGGCCCTAAAACATATATATAGATCCTAAACATATCATTTGGTGCGTTAAATCCATTTTAACTGATTCACTGGGGTTCAAAAAAGGGTCGGCAAGATGGGTGCCACGAATGTTAACCGAATGAAAAAGCGACGTTTGGAAATTTCTAAGCGTAATCTCGAAATGTTCCAGCGTGATTCGGATATTTTTTGCCGTCGCCTTGTCACCATGGATGAAACGTGGGTCCACCATTTCGATCCTGAAACTAAGAGACAAAGTATGTCTTGGAAACGACCATCCTCTCCATCCATTAAGAAATTTCGAGTTGCTCCTACCGCTGGCAAAGTTATGGCCTCAGTGTTCTGGGATAGTGAAGGAATCCTTTTTATTGATTACATGCCAAAAGGCCAGACGATTACTGGACCCTATTATGCAAATTTAATCCCGAAAGTGCGTGAAGCGATTAAAGAAAAACGTCGTGGAAAGCTATCGTTGGGCGTGTTTTTATTTCATCAAGATAACGCTCCTGCTCATCGATCGGAAGTTCTGCTCAACGCAAGCCGCTGTGCTGGCTTCAATCTCTTGACCACCCACCATATTCTCAGGACTTAGCCCCAAGTTATTTTCACTTATTCCCAAAATTAAAAGACATTCTGGAACGGCTGCCGTAATTTTTCGAGAGTCAAGAAAAACATTTTTTTTCACAAGGAATAAGGAAGTTAGAAACGTGTTATTCTAAATGCATTGCATTGGAGGTAGATTATGTAGAAAAATAAAATATTTTTGTTTAAATCTTTGCATTTTTTAATATTGATTCCAAGAATTTTTTGATTCACCCTCGTATATAGAGGTCTGAGTTTATAAGAGTTCACTTCTGCCTACTTATTCGTGGATGATAAGCGTGATGACAAATTCTTATAAAGAAGTTCTAATTCGAGATTCAGGCATTTTAGGAATATTCAAGTAGAAACACAGGAGAGAAAAGGTTCCCATTATTCTTAAGGTGATACTAGCCAACATTTTTCCCATACAAATTTCGGGAGTGAATTACTCCACTGTTTGACATTGTACATCCAAAGTTAAACATGATATCGTTTTGTCTCATTATTAATTGTGTCTGTACGGAAGCGGAATAGTAAAATTAAAAGCCAATAAAAAGTTATGAGCCAACAAAGTTTCATTTTTCTTGCTAATTTTAACGCAACTTTGGGCGTAAATAAGTAATAAAAGAAATGGAAAATCTCCAAAACAAAATCCGTACAGACATAGCTCAATTATCGAAGATTTTAATAAACTTTATTTGTAAATGATTTACGCAGCGGTTTTTTCATAAAACACGATTTCCCGAAGGACTTTTCGTAATTTTATTCGCGCTCGTTTTACTATGAATTGTCGTGCATTTCACTAGATAATGTTCCCCCGCGCGGTGCGGAGGGAAGACGCTCACGCATACATGCACATTACTATGTGATACGTACTTTCGTTCGAATTTCGATTCAGGCACGTGCATATCACGCACGTTTAACTTCGTACTTTTGAGTGTTTTTCGGCTGCAGCCTACGCGTTTGTAAGTTTGTCGATACTATGATGTCGCGTTGTTTCGATACTACCTACTTTATCTGTTTGACGTCGCGCTGAAATTTTGACTACGTATTTTTGTTTGAAATTGGAATTGTTGGTTTGAGTGGACGCTGTGTTGGAATCAAAACTTTTTTGTAATGCAATATAAATGGCGCGCCCAGCTAGTTACATTAGAGAAAAAAAGAAAAATGGAAACTCCTTTGTGATGTTAACTTTTTGGATTTTAACTGTATCTTATTGGTAAAAAATATATTTTTCATCACAAATCTATTCAAAAAGAGCTAGTTTGTTCTTTGTAAACAGGGACCAAAATAGCACTTTGATCCCTAGGGAGCAAAGTAGATTTGAATTTAGAATGTGGATATTGTTCGAAAAAGTTCCAATCACCAAGGAGATCAATCACGAACATTGTATGAACAAGTTGGAGAAAGGCTGGCAAGAAAGAGAGAGAAAGTGTGAATTCAATTCAAATTCACACTTTGACAAGACTGGTCAAAATGAAAATCCAAGATGGCGGCAATGACACATGACGAAAATTTTCAAATTTTTCGTCATTGGTGTCGTTTTCATAGTTTTAGAGGGCGCCAAAGCCGATAGTGAGGTCAAAATGAAAATCCAAGTTGGCGGCTGAAAAAATTTTAAATTTTTTCGTTATGGGTGTCGTTTTCATACTTTTCGAGGGTTCTAAAGCTGATAGTGAGGTCAACACGTAAATCCAAGATGGCGGCTACATAATTTTCAAATTTTTCGTCACGGGTGTCGTTTTCATAGTTTTAGAGGGTTCTAAAGCCGATAGTGAGGTCAAAATGTAAATCCAAGATGGCGGCTGTGAAACTTTTCAAATTTTTCGTCATGGGTGTCATTTTCATAGTTTTCGTGGGTTCTAAAGCCGATAGTGAGGTCAAAACGTAAATCCAAGATGGTGGCTACGATAATTTTAAATTTTTCCGTCATGGGTGTCGTTTTCATAATTTTTGAGGGTGCAGACGTGAAGGCAGGAATTTTTAAAGCTGCTAAAGTCGATAAAGAGTTCAAAATGTAAATCCTAGATGGCGGCTGCGATAATTTTGTTTTGGTTTTAAATCATACTTGAGAGATGAGGGTAGGACCGTACACGTTTTTTTTTCTCATAGGGGATTCTAAAGTAGAATATACAGGGTGTTTGGCAGAACGTTGAACATACGAAAATGGTGGATAGGTGGGGTCATCTGCTACTTACTCAACCCATTTTTTTTTTTTTTAAATGCAAGTTGAAATTTAGTTTCAAGTATTTTTTTACATATTTCTGTAAGTTTGAGGACTTATAACTTTTTTTCTAGCTAACATCTGAATAAAGCAATAGTTTTATAAGAATCTACCAACATTAACGATAAAAAAAAATGCCTGTTTTATCCATTTGTGATAAAAAATACACTAAAGTTAAGAAAGTGGTGAAACTAGAAGAAAAAAAAAAATTTTTTTTTAATATCCTGGGGTCCAAGGCCAATTAAATTAGGGCTGAGTAAGTAGCAGATGACCCAATCTATCCACCATTTTCGTATGTTCAACGTTCTGCCAAACACCCTGTATAATAGTATACTAATATATAATAGAATATATAATAGTATACTCTAGAATCCTTCGCTCCACTCTGGATTAAAAAAAACACTCTCGCCTTAAAAATAGTTGTTTGCTCCCTTGGCAAACAATCTACTATTTCATCACATCTATTCAAAAAGAGCTAGTTTGTTCTTCATCAACAGGGACCAAAATAGCTCTTTGATCCCTAGGGACCAAAATAGATTTGAATTTGGAATGTGGATATTGTTAGGAAAAGTTCCAATCACCAAAGAGATCAATCACGAACATTGTATGAAAAAGTAACAGGCTGGCAAGAAAGAGAGAGAAAGTGAAAGTTATTTGGTCAAAATGATAATCCAAGATGGCGTCAACGACACATGACGAAAATGATCAAATTTTTTGTCATGGGTGTCGTTTTCATAGTTTTAGAGGGTTCTAAAGCCGGTAGTGAAGGCAAAATGTAAATCCAAGATGGCGGCTGGGAAAATTTAAAAAAAAATCATAATTGGTGTCGTTTTCATAGTTTTCGAGGGTTCTAAAGCCGATAGTGAAGTCAAAATGTAAATCCAATGGTGTCATTTCGTAATAGTTTTTAAAGCTGCTAAAGTCGATAAAGTGATTCGTAAATCCAAGATGGCGGCTGCGAAAATTTTGTTTTGGTTTTAATCCACACGTGAGAGATGAGGGTAGGACCGCACACGCTTTTTTTCTCATAGAGGGTGATGAAAAGTAGAGTGTTCACTTCGAGAGCAACACTATTTTAAGCTCGAGTGACGTACTTTGAATCCCTCGCTGCGTTCAGGTTTCTACTTTAGAATCCCTCGCTACGCTCGGAATTCTACTCTAGAATCCTTCGCTCCACTCTGGATTCAAAGAAACACTCTCGCCTTAAAAAAACTTGTTTGCTCCCTAGGCAAACAATTTACTATTATAACATTATTTTGTCAGAGAAAAAGTTTTACAATATGATTCTATTTTTAAATTTCGATAGTGTGTATAAAAAGTATGCCATTAATAACTCATTTTGAAGTTTATAATTCGAATTTAATTTTACGTTATGAGAGTAGATAAAACTATTTTCGGTATGATTTTCTGCCGTTATAAAATTACTTTTTGAGCTGTAGTGGCGATAGTTACAAACCGCAGACGTTATGTAAATAACCATGTTAGGTATTCATTTTATCAATAAAGATTTATAAAATAACTTAATAAATGATGGCTATGTACCATCGAAGAAGTTCATATCTATACACCGTAAGGACTATTACTAGCTTGATATGTAGCCGTGTGTACCCTTATAATAAATTGAGTAAGCAACTGACAACCTTTGTAGCAATCTATCGTTACCTACGTTACGTTATACTGGATACTATTACTGTAGTACTATTATTTATTCTGTGGTTGCGAGTTTCATACTTACCTACCTATATCTATTACCTATGGTGTGTGCTCCCGACACCCCGCTGCACCATACGCTCATCATGTATCTACGCTCGGTTTATCATTGACTTACACCAGGTGTTTTTTTGGTCATGGTGGTTTAGAGTCTAAACCACCATGACCTACTCTCTAAACTTTAGAGAGTAGGTAAAGTAAGTACTCATGAATACAATCAAGTTTCATTATGGGACCAACCCTGAAATATGAAAAAAAAGTCAGATCCCATGCATTTTGATCGTGTAGCTACTGCAGTTTACTAGGGATCAGCTGATTTTATTTTCACGGTTTCAGGGTTGGCCTCACAGTAAAAGTTGTTTGTGCTGAGTAGGTACTTTCATCACGTAAAGCACAAAGTACCTACGTAATCAGGCGGCGACGGGTATTTCGTGCGTAAAGTAGATATGACAATATGACTAAAAATCATGCTGTACTTGGTTTATTCTATTTGCTTGCGAAATAATTTATTTCAATTGACAACGCAAATTTTGCATACACTAACACCTACAATTAGGGATGATGACTAAAAAAATGTTTTTTGTCCGTAATGTAGATTATGAAAAAATAACGTACACGTATTTTTTCTTTTTTTACGTTATCAAAAGATTACGGCGATACATTGAGTTATAATGTGCCATGACGTCACTTGTATGTAGTTTTTATCCATACTTGTGACGTATCAACCCCCACTCCCCAACTTTAATGCGTTGTATCTAAGTCATTTTTCATTAATATGATAAAACAAAAAATACGTGTCTACTATTTTATTATTATCTGACTGACGGACTAAATAGAATTTCTTTTTTTTGACCCAGGCATCATCCCTATTTGATGCACGGAGTCGAAGACTTGCGGTAAGTAGGTAGGTTATCATACGCCAACAGAATATTATCTGCAATCTGCCTGGTACCTACTTACTGTTATAATTACCTGTCTTACATGTTAATTACCTACGTGTTGTTAGGTAAGTACGTACTTACAACCAAAAATATCGCAAACCTCCGTAGTCGACATTAGAATCTTTATTATTCTGTGCTTTATGTAGGTAAGTAGGTAGTACCTACCTACTTTATGCGTAGTCGTACGTCCGTGGACCGTGACTCGTGGTTGTGAGAAACTACCTATGTAGGTACTACTTCATCGGCTGTAAACCTACCTATACGCAATAATCTACATAGGTGCATACTTGTCTGAAAACAATCTTCTTCTTTCTAAATTATGTCTGTGATTTTTATGGTGTACAATAAAGAGTATTCTATCTATCTATCTATCTATCTTGATGTGCCTCTTAGTAGGTAGGTACCTAATAATATGCGCGGTCGGGCGAGTGATGATTGTTCAAGTAAGCATGCGTCGTAATCTCGAGCGATCGCTGCATGTATGACACTCGGGGAAAACTAAACAATAAAATAAGCAATCTGCAGGTACCTATAAGTGTAAGGGTTTAAAACGATAACAGCGGCGCCTACTATTATATTACGAGTTTGTAGGTACTTGCTGACTTCTCGGCGAGCGGCACAGAGCGGCGCGGCGGTGCATGTGTGCATCGTCTAACATCGTTTCAGTTGGGAACAGTGTTTGTGTGCGTGCGAACAGACGTTGTGTGTGTAGACTAGCGTCTAACTGCTCATCACTGACACTGTCTCTGTCGGGCACGATGCTAGGTGAGACAGCGTGCTTTTTGGCCACGCCCACCAGTGAGTTCGAGCCCGTGCAAAGTTTGTCCTTAAGAAGGTTACTGTTATGATTATTCTTCAGATCGAAGAACCTAATACATTGTGTCACTCGGCGTCGAACCCCCCCCCCCCCCCCCCCCCCCACATTAACAGGTATTTAAATGAGCTATATACTTATGCGAAGTTGCTATCCTATGTGTATTCAAATTTTTTAACAAGATTCCTAACCAAATTAAAAAACTTCCATTGGTCCGCTTCCTTCAGAAGGGCTTTAAACAGGTGGCTAATTGAGAATCCCTTCTATATTGTAAAAGAATTCCTTCAGTTTAAATCTGTACCAAAAATTTGATCGTCATTATGTTATGATTGAATATTTAAGCTACTATTATAAGTAGGTACTCCATTGCAAGAACTTTTGTAGCCATATTTATCTGCAAATAAATCTTTGACTTTGAACAACGTGCTGGGGTTAGAGTAGATAGCGCCATTGCGTTACACAGGAACTGGAGTTGCATCACTGACCGCGGAACTACTACCGGTTACATGTCTAACGGCGCACCTGCCATGTTTACTAACTGTGTATGGAGAAACAATCGTCTTCAATTTGATCGGCTTTCGCCATTTTCCCCGGAATTCCCCGTCTTTTTTATTATATTGTAAGGATCCTGGATCAATCCGGAGACTTGTGCATGTCCGGACAGGTGCAAGTCCAGTAGTGAACGAGTTAGCCCACGTTTGCACGGACGTAAAAATATCGCGGCGGGATTTTCAACTCTCGGGAGTTGAGCCGAGCGTTGAGAATCCAACGCGTTGGGACGCACTCTCGTCCCAAGTCCCAGCGCGTTGAAAAAACACACTGTTGGATTTTTAACTCTCGGCGCTAAGCAGAGCGTTGAAAATTCAGTTCACGAAAAAATATGGCCGCGATTTTATTACGTCCGTGCGAATGTGGCGGCTAAGATGATGATTTCTTGGAATGATATCTACGAATAAAAAATTAAAAAAAAACAACGGGTTGCACTCCGGGAGTGCCGACAGAAGTGAAAACTTGAATATTATTAACGCACGGTCTACTCTCCCTCCGTCTTACGAATTTTCGATCAGGTCACTCGTGTTCTGACGCGAGTTTAACATTTTTTTACCATCACAAAAAAAGTGCACAACGCCGCTAAAGTAGTTTTCGCTTCAAAAATTGTGGGTATGCCGTTTCGAAGCAGACACCCGTGATGAATCTTCAGGCCCTTAGGTAATAACATCATAATGAAACAACGTAAACGAAGCAAAAAAAGTATGTAAGGATCGTAGCAGGACTAAAACTACCGGTTACAATGACATGAATGAGTACCTACATGACCACATACGGCGTAGCTAATAGTCCGGTTCCGAACCGGTCCGAGCGCTTCTGACCAACGGAAATGGCACTGCATACTCTGATGCGCCATGTTTTATAAACATAAACGGCTCACGAGTGACGAGCCGTTATGAAATGTAATAACTTTGCATTGTGTGCGACGACGTAATGGTGGACAGACAGTGATAGTGCCACATCCTGCCGGTAACAAGGCTGCACGTTGAACCTGCATACTTATTGGACCACTTCCTGAAGTCTGAGATAGCGAAAATATCCGCGCCGGGAATGCTCTTGTATATGTTAGACTTTCAACACTGATTATAAATTATTTAGGTGTTCTTAACAAAATATAATATGCATTTTTTTTTTAAATCGAAACATACCTTACCTATAATTCGTTCGCAATTTATTTGCCAAACATGAGTTTTAGTAAAAACAACTGTAATGCCTAGTCATAAGGTTCAGTTTGCGCTACAACTTCATATTTTTATGACTTTTTTAACAGTACTAGTCAGTCTAAAATCAACTTTATTTACACTTTCATAAAGTGGAAGTTTAATTAAGCGGAAATAACATTAAATGGAAACAAGGATTCAAATAGACCTTTAAAGTAAATTATGTTATTTTATTGTTTAGTGCTGAAATTAATGCACAAACCTACTCATTCTCGAATTTGTTGCAAAATGAGCTAAGTCATGTACATGATGTGACGCTAATTTCAAGTTAAAAAAAGTTAGCTAATCCAAAATCCTCATTCTGGATTATCTAACTTTTTTTAACTTATTAGGTCGGTTGTCGGTTGAAGATTTAAAATCCCTGTTGTTCATCAATAAATTATACTTATATAAGAACCTACTTCCACCGCACGTCTACCCACCCAAACGCAAACGAAAACTTAGCAGGGTTTTATTCGTTGCGGCGAAAAAAACGCGTCGCAAGTCACCGCACCGCAGTGCGCACTAGGGCTAACTCTTCGAAAACATTAGCCTCTGTCTTGGGCAGTCGGATTAAAATGGGCACAATGCGGCCTAAAACAAAAACATAATGAAGAGGAAAAATAATTCTTACCTTATTAACATGTGGTGAGATTCTGGACATGACTGCCTGTCTGGTGGTCTCTACGATGACCTTGGGGGGTTCTGTGACGAGGGGCACGCGGCGCTCCAGCTCATCTAGGGCTGCAGCCACCTTGGCGTCGCCGGCAGCCAGGGGCGCAGCCACGTAGGGCGCCGCTGTGTTTGCTGCGCGGTACACGCCCGCCTCGGCAGTTGATAGTGCCCATTCTAGCAAGGAGTGGGCTCCTGTAGGAAAACTTTGTGTTAATCTACTGCCTGTCTTGTGTTGGCTTCATAATAGTTCATGCCATGATGAGTGAATGCAAACAAATCATTAATTTGATTGGTAAGGGTTTCGGAAACGATCAATTGTAATTGATCCATTTCTATCAATTACAATTGTACAGTTAGTGCAATCCACGACGACGCGCCCCATTCCGCGATTACTGTACTGTAAGCTGTACTTTAGTACGGAGCGGAGTGGAGTGGGGTGCGTCTCAGTGGATTGCACTATCTATAGTAATATTGTTAATCAATTCAATAGCAATTTGCGCATCAATGTGTATCAACTATGTTAAATTGACAATTGCGATTGATCATTTCGGGGACCCTTTACTTCAAATAATTGTTTTTTTTTTCCTTTTGTTCCTTCTGGAACAGGCTAGGGTCAGAGACCATGCTGCCTTTGAAATATTTGAATAAGTTCAACAACAAAGGATGAAAAAGTCTTTCATCATAATTATTATCTGAGGGTAGATTGAAACTTTTAAATAAGTAGTGTAATCATTTCAGATTAGAGTATGATTTCTTTTTTATAAAATAATGTTCAACAAATGTTTGTAATCCGTAGTAATATTATGTTATAATATATTATGTTCATCGTAATATTATGTTCTTTCAACATTACTTTCATCTGAATATGACCAGCGGAAACACAAAGTTTTCAAATGTAACTCTTTCAGTTTCCAGTTTACATTTTCTTTGATATTTAAAGAACCATTTCATTTTTTTTCACATATTATGAATATCTATATACCCACATTTAAAAATAAATCCAATTTTAAACCTTTTTAATCAGTCACAGACTTCACCTTTATAAGAAAACCAGACCTACTCTAAAATGGAGACTTATTTTTGAGTACCTACACAAATACAAAGAAAGTTTAGGGCACATCTACCTTTAACTTTGGTGTAGAAGGCTCCAACTTGTCCAACGGCAGCTCCAACAGTGGGCAATGCCATGGCCTTCTGTACTGACTGCAGCTGCGGCATCGACGGGGCACTCACTTCTGTAGCCATCTGTATCACAGGAAAAAAATACTTTTTTTTTTAATTTAAGCGGTTTGACATGGAATTCTTCAAAGAATGTTTTGGCTTCTAGAAAAGCAGTAGGTATAATATATTTTTTTATCATAGTAGTTGTAGGAAACACTTATTTTCATTACCAAGTTATTAGCAAAGTTAGCAAACCCTGTAGCGAACCCTGTGTGTAGGATGTCGGTATTAGCAAAACTAGAAATCGCGTTTAGGAAATTTACAACGTAGGGTAAAAATTACAAATAAGCAAAAAATGGAATAATATTGAATTTTGTAATCCACAATTTCTTGCGCTAAATCTAGATCGGCAAAAGTTTTAAACCTACCTTTAAAATTCACGAAACTTTTGTTGAAAAATACTTTCTAAAATCCGCACAATACGCAAATCACGGCTAATAATTACTTGCTCAACGCGATTCAAGTGACTGACTGAAGTAAACTGATTATAAATTATAAAACAGAAAATATATACGTGAAGATGCTTGAACGAGTGACGAATACGACGATGATTAATTTTTTTTTTTCTTTGATTCAACGCTTTGTTTGGACTTTGATCACGTAAAGTTAGGGTTGCCCACCTTAATACTCACTAAAATGCATAACATATTATGAAAAATAACTTTTAGTAAATTAGTCGATTTATTAAAGTAATTAGTGAGTGACTAATGATGGCGATTGTAAATCTTAATTGTAAACCATTTTATCACGTGTAATCCAGTTCCATGTCAACGTGTTGGTGTTTGCTAACTTGCCTAATAAACTGTGAAAGTGTATGTTCTACAGTTATTTAATTTAATAGTAAACTATTACGAGTTATGACATCCATTTTTAGGTTTCTGTACCATTGACATATATTATAAGTCAATGTTCCGTACCGTACCCAAAGGGTAAAAACGGAACCCTATTACTAAGGCCGCTTTCCAACAATTCGGAACGCTCGTAAATGCGCTCACAGTACTCGCTCAACGTCAAAACTTGCCTATCATATTTCTTTGTGTATAAACCACAAATTTCTTCTTCTTTGTTTAGGTAGCGAAGCATAATTTCGAAAATGCCACGTAGTAAAAGGCATGGTCGGCGTTATCGCAAGATGGCGCACGTTATGACATCATCTATGACGATTCAAGACGCAACGTTATCGCGACTACGTTAATTCGGTACGGCTGTTAGCACGCTCAAATCGATTACATCGTAACTCGGAATGCGGGGTAAGACTTCGCTGTCCGTCCGTCCGACCGTCTGTCACCAGGCTGTATCTCATGAACCGTGATAGTTAGACAGTTGAAATTTTCACAGATAATGTATTTCTGTTGCCGCTATAACAACAAATACCAAAAACAGAAAAAAATAAATATTTAATGGGGGCTCCCATACAAAGACATGATTTTTTTGCCGTTTTTATACTGATACGGAACCCTTTGTGCGCGAGTCAAACTCGCACCCGGTTTTTATAATATTACTTTGTGTTCGCACTGCACGAAATCTAAGATTTGTTTTTAGCTGCGTTGAAACTGTTTAATAATATTCAATCAATGATTTCATATATGTCTATGTATTCAATAGACATTCTTATTTTAGATTATACCGTGCGTTATCACTGGCGAAATATTCACATAAAAACATATTTGAAGTCTTTGCAGCTTTCAGTATATTGCAAAGTACTCTGTGAGTCTTTGTTTTCTGTCAAAGTATCGACTCACGTTCCCGTTTTCACGCAACTTGTTGACGCGAAACATGTTTGACGTTTCATATCACTTGACATGTCATATTTCGAAAATGTTTCTTTATAGTATCTTGCAACATATCTACAGCATATTTCGATGTTTGGAAAACACTAACTTGAGATCTGTCTAGCTGTGCGTTTGCACTAGCAAAACATTCACGACAAAACATGTTGAAATCCCTTGGTTGCTGTCATGTGTTCCATACAAGATTTGATAGGAACTAGAGATTTCATCATGTTTTGTTGTGATGTTTCGCCAGTGCAAACGCACGGTTTAAACTTACCTGCTCATGTTGCGTGCAGTGCGAACGAAAATTCAACAAAACAAGTAATGAGTTGTTTCATGTGACAAGTTTCGAAACATCTTCACGATAAGTGTTTTCTGGTGCAAGCGCATAATTAGAGATTTGTCACGTTTGCGTTCACTATTGTTTGTTTTTGCCTTGAAACTTGTCAATAACTTGTGTTTAGTCAAGATTTACTGTGCGTTTGCATTGAAAACCTATATCTCTATTTTCTGTCAGTATTCAATACAATGTTTGACTGGAAATAGAGATTAAACATGTTTTTATGTGAACGTGTTGCCAGTGCAAACGCACAGTTAGTATTTCCCAAATGACACGGTAAACTGTGCGTTTGCAAATATTCACATAAAACATGTTGAAATATTTATTTTCTGTCAATGTATCGACTCGCGTTCGCATTGTCACGCAACTTTTTGTCGCAAAACATGTTTAACGTTTCATATCAATTGACATGTGTTACAAACAAATTGCATAACAAAATGTTTGCAAAACTGTTCGTTTGCACTGGCAACATGTTGAAATCTCTATTTCCTGTCAAACATTATATCGAACTGTTGAACATTTACACAAAATAGAGATTTCAACATGTTTTCAATGTTTCAGTGCAAACGCACAGTTTTAATTAAATAACTGAAATTCAATTACCTAAAGTAAGGCCATTTTAAAGGTAACATTTGACAATTTATCAAAATTCAACAACGTAACCTTGTAACACCGGGCATATATTTTTTTTTTTTTTTTTTCTTTTTTTTAGAACTGCACAATTGCTTAACTTTTTTCAATTACGATTACATTTTTATTGTAATAATGACCGATACGAGTAATTTTACGATTTGCTTTCACTAAACTGACAGACGTCAAATGTTACCTATTAAAATGGCCTTACTTTAGTTAATATTACCCGATGATTAGTAGTAGATTAATCGTTTCAACTTGAACTTGTTAAGTTGTTACCTACCTATTGTACAACACTACGGAAAATAGAAGTTCTCAAATGAAAGAGATAGCATTATCATTCAAGGGCTAGCTGGAAAGAGATGGAAAATATTTATATTCTATTCTATGCAACTATATTTTTATTTCCATGTCCAAATTTTCACCTTTTTACAACAAACGATCGTATTTCTAATTTCTCTATTTATTTTATAATAATTTAATTGTCGTTAGTATTACGATAAATTACATCGTATCTTCGTCAAATGTTACTGGTTGGTCGCCAAATGCCAATGACGAACATTGATCGCAAAATTTGTGGAACGAGGCCAGCACACGTGTACTCATTCACAAACATTGGACGAGAGATTGTTTCTGATTGGCTATCAGGAGATCTCAGTGGTCCTTGTTTTGGTTGAAAACTGCTGTCAATTTGTTTAACAAAAAAAATTGGAAATGTCGTGGACTAGCGATACTGTGCTGGAATTCTTGGAACTCTACAGAAGAGAGCAACACCTATGGGATCCAAAACATCCTCTGCATAGAAATAGAAGCGAAGTTTCAGAATCCTGGCTCAGAATACAGGGATCTTTAAGTATACATTGTTCAATTACTGATCTAAAAAAGAAAAAGGAATCTTTAATGACGTCCTTCAGAATGCACCTGGGCAAGAAGAAAGTTCAACCGGGATATCGCACAACTTGGTTCGCCTATTCACTTATGGAGAGCTTTCTTGGCGGGAAATACGAATGTGATAGCACAAACCAATTGGAAAATGAGGTAATCAATCATTTTACATAGGTAATTATATTTAGAAGTAAACCGGCTTTATACAACTACATAGTTAAATAAATATTATAAACATTATTTTAAAGTTTGTATTTTCAAAAATTTCCGCACTTTGGTATAATATTGGACCAAATTGGACCCAATTGCGTAATGCCATACCTAACCATTTTGTTTGTGGGTTTGGCAGGCAACCAAACTTTGGGACACATGTCGCAGAAGCAGCTGATAGGCTTAGTTTGGAAATACATTTGTTAATATTGTCAAAATATGTAGGTATAATATTGGTGCACCGTGCACTGTGCAGGACAGTAATTTACGAAATGACTTATCATTTCGCAGGTATATTATAACTACTACACCTTTATGACTATAGCACAGGTTTTAACTGGCGAGCAGGTGCGAGTCGGCCTATGCGCCGATAAGGTTTCCGTATTAGAAGTTAAGCCGTGTAGCAATAGTAAATAAGTTTGTATTACCAGCTGTTTTATAAGAGAGTGCCCAGGTAATGGTTTTAAGTAAGATGCCTGATCATCTGTATCTGGATGAATCTGAATCCATCCTGCAAAATTGATTCTCAGTGTCAAGACTACTAGTGGTTCAGCAAGAAGCCTAAGTATTCAGAATTAGGAATAAAGGGGTGGATGTGTTTATATGAGTAATGACATGAGGTAGGGAAGGGAGGTACTTAAATGTACGTGCTAACGTAATTGCATTGTTTCAGTACTTCACCAATACGGGTAATTACTCTACTCAACCAGGTATACCGGATCAAACGAATAATATTAACAAAAACTTTAACATCACGGAAAAACATACCACAATGGTCAGACAAAGTAAGCCAGCGTCCCCGTGTCAAAGAAACTCCGCAAATAAAAATAGTTCTGACTTAAATTATGCAAAGAAACGAATGGATGAAGCCGTAACATATCTGAAAAACGCAGGCGGCGTGAAGAGTGAAATGGACGAGTATGAGCTGTACGGACGGTTGCTGGCGAAGAAATTAAAAAAGTTAGATGAACACCAACGCGATTTGGCGATGCACGAAATCGATAATGTCATGTTTCGCGCCAAAATGCAGAGCGCTCCGCCACAAGTACAACAGAGAAGTTACTCAACATCTCCGTCCCCTGTTCCTCGAAAGTTAAAATCTCCAATTTTTATTGTTACGCAACAAAATCCAACAAATATTCAGTATGAAGATGAAAATATATCGTATCAGGAACAGCCTCCATCTTAGAAGCTCATTGAGGCATTGAGGGAGGAGTATTGAGTACTTTGGATTGAAGCTTGATTGACGGCTGAGGGCATTTGGGAATCCGGCCGGAATCTGATTTAGGTCGGGTCGCGGAAGCAGCGATAATAGTTAAGAGAATATTATTTTATTTTTTATTTAACTTACTGTTTTTGTTAGAATTATTAGGTACACAAGGTGTAACGTAATATATAAAATGTTAATTGTTATCAAAGTTAAAATTTAAACAAGATTCCTCATTCGGGATTCGTTAATCGTCATTAAAATGTGATATTTATTTTAGCCGACGCACAAACTATTTGTTTAGCAATTAAAAGCTTATTAGTTTATTTATAACACCTACAAATAAATGTAGGTACCTACATACTAAATAGTTTTTGTTCCCTATTTCCATGCTGACAAATAGAATCATTTCACTGAAATGCAAGAAGTAAGAATGAATGGCAAAAAAAAACTAAAAAATTCGTCATATCGCATCGGTTTTCGGAGACTGTAGACGAGACGATCCCTTGAGAGGAGACCACGAATAGACGGGCAATACTTAGCGTAGGATGCGCCTCAGCTAGATGAGACGGTTAGAAAAACTAGATGTGGAATGCGAAGAATTAAATTGGGTGTAATATTAATAATGGTGTAATGGAACAACTTCGGAAAGCAGTGGAGTGAATCTCAGACCAAATAAAAAAAGCAAGACAGACCGCTGTCAACAGTGACGTGAGGTGGGATTTGTTAAAATGTGTGCACTTATTGAGGTGTAGTTTGATTGTAAATGTGTGCGTGTGAGCGTGTATGCACAGAGCGGTGGTGTAGTTTTGGTATGCTTCACTTTATTGTTCGCAGCACTATGTCTTGGTTTTTTATATAGTCTGAGAACTTAATAAGCTGAATTGACTGAAGGGCACGGCAGGCAAAGCCATTGAAATACTTTAATGACACTGCTCTAAAACTTCCTCGCTCTCGTGTGCTCAAGAGCATACACTACATTTAGCATTCTCATTTAGAGCTTCCCTATTAAAGATCTCTTCGATTCAAAATACCTGTAATGCACTGTGAATGTCAGTGACTGTTGCCTTTGTCATCAGTTCATCACGCACTGGTATCTTGTTAACCTTTCCCCGTACATGAGTAGGTATACCTATAATAATTTGGGGATGACAAAAAATCTAGAACCTGAGTACCTACGACGGTTTCTTGTTTCCCAGTAATGATTAAGTAGGTATCTCATGAGAATGACGAAGTTCACCATAAAACGTGCTCAAATGACGTGTGTAGTGTACCTACACTGTACAGTACCTACCTATCATGTTTAGATGATAACCGATAAAACTATGTCACATATCACGATAAGCCTCGTGCAGATTGGCGCGACGGGACTCTAATTAGGGATGATGCCTGGGTCAAAAAAAAGAAATCCTATTTAGTCCGTCAGTCAGATAATAAAAAATATTAGACATGTATTTTTTGCTTTATCATATTAATAAAAAAATACTCAGATACAACTCATTAAAGTTGGGGAGTGGGGGTTGATACGTGGGGAGGAGCTCGTGGCTAAGTAATTAACTGCCGCACGGGTCGATCCGTCAGGTTAAGCTACGCTTGCCGGGGTTGGTCTGTAGATAGGTGACCATCTTTACGTACCGAGACTCCTCCATGCCTCGGAAAGCACGGCCGTTGGTCCCGGCTGTCATTCGTGGATCTTTGACAGTCGTTACGGGTCGTCAGAAGCCCGAAAGTCTGACAACCAGTCTTACCAAGGGGTATCGTATCACCCAATTACTGAGTTGTGGAGGTCAGATAGGCAGTCGCTCCATATAAAATACTGGTATTCAGCTGCATCCGGTAAGACTTGAAGCTGACCCCAAAATAGTTGGGAAAAAGGCTAGGCAGATGATGAGTGGGGGTTGATACGTCACAAGTATGTATAAAATCTACATACAAGTGACGTCATGGCACATTATAACTCAATGTATCGCCGTAATCTTTTGATAACGTACCTAAAGAAAGAAAAAATACATGTACGTTATTTTTGCGTAGTCTACATGACGGACAAAAATCATTTTTTTGCCATCATCCCTATTACCGGTGTCGCGTCGCCCCGCGCCGCGCCGTCGCCGTCGCGTCGGGCTAATCTGCACGAAGCTTTACGTTACGTTTGCAAGGTTCAAAGTCCAACATCCTTGACGCTTAGTAGTGATTTCACTATTTACTGTACTTTGAACACAAGAGGCCATGGACATTGTATTCAGTAAAAAACATGTAAATATTCTTAGAACTGACGTGGCTATAGAAAAATAGATTACTTATATTGTGCAAGCCGATGACGAAATATTTTTACAAAAAGGAGTGTACCTACTTAATGTTTTCATTATCATTAGTACCGGTAGGTACCCATGACCCGTGGCCCACGTACCTACATACGTAACTTATGACGTCATAAAGATAGTTAGATATTTTTATAATGGTTTTGTTTACTTTCTCAACAGTGAACTACAATCTTTAAGCGATCGGAACTTCAAGCGCTTCGGTATGACTGCAAGCATGGTGATAAGCGTTAGTAGTGTGTTTCGGTCAAAGATCACAAGCAGTCAAGCAGTGTCAAGTAAATAATAATATTTGTCGTAAGATCGTGTGGTACGTTTTAAAATTCTATCATGCGTTTGCCATGGTTGAGAATTGCTTACCGGGGGTGATGATTAATGTGCGAGGGAGCATGGCGTAGTCTGACTCCCTCGTCTATTAGCACAGGGGCCCTACCACCACCTCTTTTAGCAGTACCATTATTTTAATCTTACTTGATCGTGGGAAAGAGATGGAACTAGACGTCCTGTATAGCTCCACTTCTTTCTCGCTTTGAAATAACATCAAAATAATACTGCTTAAAGAGGTGGTGGTTGGCCCCACGGAATAGATGAATTCATCTATTCCGTGGTTGGCCCCTTGGACTACCAACCGTAAAAAAACACAATTAGGTTGGTACTTGGTTATTAGGAGCTTAAGTAAAGCGCTAAGTGAATCTAGAAAAGGATTCTGAATAGGCAAGGGCCATAATATGCGGCAGATAATGTTCCCCAGTTATTATTGAAAGGGCTATGGATGGATCATGCTAGATTTGATGAAGAAAATGTTTATGAAGATAAAATAATTTACAATTCAATATTGACAAAAAAAACACCCCTTGTTCAAGGATCATAACGTAGGTAGATCGATAATACTACTTACAATAGGTACCTACCAATTGATAAAAAAATAGTAGTGTAGTTTTATGTTTTAACTAGATGCTGGAATTTTCGGGGAGCTTTGGACCTCTTTTGGACGTAATTAAATACACTCGCGGTCAAATACGATCGATGAAAAAAGCCCTGTAACCTGCTAATTCATGATTATGGTACTTGCATGAAACTAACTTTATATTAGGTAGGTACAGAACATTTTAATAGGTATTGTATGAAATAAAACCCTAAATGATCTACAACATAAGTAATTAAAAAAAGTTAAAACATTTAAAACCTCGAATTTGGAAATAAATTCAATTCGCGGCTGTTTTATTTTTGCTGGTTTTCTCAATTTTGTTTTCAATCCAATCAAAATGATAAAAGGCGGTAATTATCGTCTTTCACCATCATTATTGATAATTACTATCATGTCGCTAACACCAGGAGAATGTACACGTAGCGTCACTATGTTAGAAGAAGGCAGAAGCCAGCGAAGTACAGCAAGAACAATAGGCATGTCACTTTCTACAGTGCAGCGAGTCGTCCAACGTTTCCGAGAAACTGGGCAGAATATAAGAAGACCAGGAACCAGCAGACCGAGATGTAATACGGCTCGAGGGGATCGATTTATTGTTACGACCATGCTCAGAAATCGGCACCTCACGGCAGATATAGTAACAAATCAACTTTGGGAGACCCGTAGAAACGACGTAGGTATGCGAGCGAACTTTAAGGCGGGGGATTCTTGAAGCTAATTTGATCCCACATAGACCCGCAAATGGTCCAAAACTTGAAATGGAACATCAGTTAGCAAGATTACGTTACGCCCGCGAACACGCACAATGGGTATACGAAGAATCTGACTCATCGGTCGGTACGGCTTGTAGCACACGATGGGCTGCGAAGAGTCTACCGACGGCCAGGCGAACGTTTTATTCCAGCTTGTTTTGAGGAAAAAGTGCCGTTCGGCGGTGGATCTGTTATGGTTTGGGCTGGAATCTCTTCAAAGAGTCGCACGAAGTAAGCGCTGATAGAAAATGGTACGTTAACTAGTGCAAGATATGTGGAAGAAATTCTTAATGAGCAGGTCGGCCCATATGGGTGAAAATTCAT
The DNA here is from genome assembly GCA_963853775.1 of Xanthia togata. Taxonomy (NCBI): domain Eukaryota; kingdom Metazoa; phylum Arthropoda; class Insecta; order Lepidoptera; family Noctuidae; genus Xanthia; species Xanthia togata. The sequence continues at coordinate 4,405,725 of OY970801.1, forward strand.
TATTCATGCATGACAACGCCAGGACACATACAGCTCAAATTGTAAATGAGTATTTTCAGGACGTTGGCATCAATAGGGATGATGACTAAAAAAATGTTTTTTGACCGTAATGTAGATTATGAAAAAATAACGTACCTACACGTATTTTTTCTTTTCTTACGTTATCAAAAGATTACGGCGATACCTCAGATTATAGATTCTATAATCTGAGAGCGATACATTGATTTATAATGTGCCATGACGTCACTTGTATCTAGATTTTATACATACTTGTGACGTATCAACCCCCACTCCCCAACTTCAATGCGTTGTATCTAAGTCATTTTTTATTAATAAATGGTAAAGCAAAAAATACGTGTCTTATATTTTTTTTATTATCTGACTGACGGACTAAATATAATTTCGTTTTTTTGACCAAGGCATCGTCCCTATTGCATGGACTGGCCCGCGAGAAGCCCGGACCTGAATCCAATTGAACACGTTTGGGACGAGCTTGGGAGGTGTGTAAGAAATCGAAACCCCGCCCCAGCTACATTTCAAGAGCTGAAACATGCGGTAGTGGAAGAGTGGACCAATATTGCGCAACATCGCAGCCTGGCAACCTGGCAGCTGTGAGACTGAGAGGAGCCCGTGGAGGCAATACAAAAAGAACTTATTATTTTTGTTTTTAAGTTCGTTTTTGTGTACCATTATTTTTTCAAGGTAAAAGCTATTGATATTTTGTCTTTAGATGTAATTTTGACATTTAATTATGTAATTTTAATTAAATTAAATTAAATTGTTTAATTTGTGAATAGGACATTGGTATCACTTTTACACATCTTAAAAAAATTAATAATTATAATTTCAAGTTTTATGATTTTATCACATTATTAGCAGAGCGAGCAGCTCGATCCCAAGCTTATTATCTTCTAAATAATCCGAAATTTTATAATAAGTACCCTTTTTTACAAACTTTGGATTTAATAGCTTTCTAATTACGCAACATATTTTCGTAAACGATAAAGACAAATCTGTTTCATTTTCAGTTCAACAACATTCATTGCGTCATTTACGTTGCTCTGCAGTTTTTTTTTTTCGAACTTAGGAGCAATGGATTAGCAATCTGTTTCAAAACGATTCAGATTCGGATTGATTTTGCATTACGTAATTAGGGTACTGTTTTAAATCGTTTTCGAATGTCAATGGGAAGTTTGTTGTAAAAGCGTATACATTGACCCATGAACGAGTTGCTTACTCTGTGGAGACGAGTGCGATAGGTTGTGTTTATTCCTGGTACTTATTTAAACTATGAATATCGAAAATTTTCTTAAAATTTGATATATTTTTGTGTAAGTACATACAATATGTTTTCAAAAATATATTGTGTGAGGCTACAGTCAGAATATTTATTTCTTTGAATTTTTCTCGAAGGGAATCTCTCGAACTCTCTAGAATTTTGGCAATCCCTAGGTTGTAAATGGCTCAAAAAGCCCTTTTCTGTAGAACAAAGATAATATATTAATGTCCAAACAGGTTCCCCAGAGAAGAATTCCATATGACATAAGACTATAAAAATAACTAAAATAAACAATTCTGGCTGAATCTACGTCAGTTATCTGCAATATATGTCTAATTTTTTTAACAACATGCGGCCGAACGGCTTTCCTGACAATTTTTCTTTACGTGGGACCCATTGCAATTTACCGTCAATAGGGATTCCAAGAAAAACTGTCGACTCAACAGGATCCAGCTCTATTCCATTGGTAGTTAGCTGCCTGATATTTGGCTTGAAAATTAGTTTTTTTTTTTTAAACAGTACTAAGTACTTATATAAATTACTCATAACTGCAATGAAAACAAAAGTACACAAAAGTTTTAGTATCTGGAGCCGAACTAGGTGGAACCTGTTTTTCGGCTAACAGCGCCAAACCCTCGAATTACATCATTGACAAACCAATGCACAAATTTAGATAGTGCATCTTGCACTTGTTCAAAGTTGACTAACTGACGTTTGATTTTAAAAATAAGGGAAGTGACATCTGCGAATAATACGATCTTGTGATTGTCCCTTAAGTGGTAAGGTAAGTCATTTAAATAAATTAAAAACCAGAAAGGACCTAGAATTGAACCCTTCGGAACGCCCATGGTGACCGCAGATTCTGCAGATATCTTGCCATTAACATCGACCCTCTGAATTCAGTTGTTCAGATAAGAAGTCAGAAGGTCGAGAGCCCTGTCCCTCTACCATAGTGGTACAGTTTCCTGATGGGGTGTCATGATGTACGCAATCGAAAGCTTTGGACAAGTCCCAGAAAATGCCAAGAGTATCTTGCAACTCCTCCCAGGCCTCGAATATGCTCTTCAGTAATTACACGCCCGCGTCTGTAGTTGAACGACCCTTTATAAAACCAAACTGTTTCAGATGTAGTAAATTATGTGCATTGAAATGTCCTAAATTTTGTTTCAAAATTATTTCAAAGATTTTGCTCAATGTAGGTAATATCGAAATAGGCCAAAAATTCGTAGGACCAGTTGTGCTGCCAGACTTGAACAGTGGAATGACTTTGCTAAAGTTCATCAGATCAGGAAATACACCAGATGCAATACAAAACAATAGGGATGATGCCTGGGTCAAAAAAAAGAAATTCTATTTAGTCCGTCAGTCAGATAATAAAAAAATATTAGACACGTATTTTTTGCTTTATCATATTAATAAAAAAATACTTAGATAAAAAAACATTAAAGTTGGGGAGTGGGGGTTGATACGTCACAAGTATGTATAAAATCTACATACAAGTGACGTCATGGCACATTAATCATAATCATAATCATTTTTATTTGTGTAACATAGGTAGTGAATACAGTTCTTAAATTAAAGTTCATAGGTCGCTATGTTATGCCAAAAAGCGTACAAATTTTAATATGGTTGCATGCAAATTATGAGAGAATAAAAATAACAATATTAATCATGCGAGAGGTAAACACAAATTATTTGGTAGGTATGTCAAAATTAATAGAATAAATGCCACAATAAGGAGTAATTTCTACAGTCAATTAATAAACAAATACTCATAAATTTACAATTAGTCACAATAGTCAATTAAAAAATTTGTTTCTACATTATAATAAATAAAATAAAAGTCTACATTAATTTATCATTTAGAAATTCATCAGTCGTAGGTATAATAACATTTTTCAATTAATAATTGTTTTAATTTTTTTTTAAATTGCGTAACATTCAATTTTTTTATGAAATCAGGTAATTTATTGTAGATGCGCGGTGCCATGCCTAAAACGCTCTTTCTCACTAAGGCAGTCTTACAACGCTGATTGCTTAAAGAGTTTGCGTATTGGCTACGAATCGCAACATCTCGTAACGTTGACATTTTTTCGAATAACCTCGTGTTAGTTTTGACGAAAACACTAATTTCAAAAATATATAATGAAGGTAAGGTAAGTATTTTCAGCGATTTAAAGAAAGGTACACAGCTATCATCAATTTTCAGACCACACATTGATCTTATGCATCTTTTTTGTGCCTTATAGACGATAGCATTATAACTCAATGTATCGCCGTAATCTTATGATAACGTAAAAAAAGAAAAAATACGTGTACGTTATTTTTTCATAGACTTCATGACGGACAAAAAACATTTTTTTAGTCATCATCCCTATTGCTAAAAAGAGTGAAATAACATCAATTATTGAAGACATGGTATGTACTGACAATCCCCAAAGGTCAGCAGTTTTTTTTACATCAAGATCTTTAAAATATTCTATAATGTCTTTAGCAGTAGCAACTGTAAATTAAAAAAGTAGCAATAGGGTATTTTACTCCATAAAAGAAAAAATCTAAAAATATATTAATGAGATGGCTTACTGTGCGTTTGCACTGGCGAAACATTCACAACAAAACATGTCGTTAGTTTATATGTCAAAGTTCCATACAATATTTGACAGGAACTAGAGATTTAAACATGTTTTGTTGTGATGTTTCGCCAGTGCAAACGCACGGTTAGGCAAAAAGCAGTCGGAAAACGTTAGTTTTAATTCATAAAATAGCAAACTAAATTTTAAAATTCAATTCAAAGGTTACAGCTTTTTTAATCTGTTTCATAACACCATTAGATAGTAGCCGCCATGTTATTACGTCATACGGCTATGTAAACTTAGAAAGTGTTAACTGTCAACTATCAGCGTACCTTTCTCTTTTATCTTTAAAGGCTTTTTATTATTTTCATAGCCAACGTAAATTTTATTGTAATAATACCATTGAGGACGGTTTTTTTGGACAACACAAATGTATAACTTAAAAAATAACACCGCATTTGTTTACACAGCCAACTGACGTCATGACCACAGACCAATATGGCGTCCACTGCGTCCAGCGTTTTCATCAAATTTCGCGCAAAATTTGAAAATGCCAAATTTAAATGCATTTTTATGGCACTTACCGATTGAATAAAAACTTTGTGAATTTTTTAGTGGTTCATTAGCACTATAGAATCTAATTTAGACACTTTTCAAAAATGGGTGTAATATTGTAAATTAAAAAAAATATATAATCAATTAATTTTCTTAAGTTTCTAACATTAGGTGTATTTTTTTATTAAATGTTAAATTATCTACAATTTAGAGTTTCATTCATGCCGCTAGCTCTATTATTTTATGAGTAATTTCAGTTTTTCGTACTGATCCGTATTCTTTGTCTGCGAGTGTAATTCCATTCCGAGGTTCTATTATCGAGTATTGAAGGCAATGACAATAAAGTTGAAAATCTATTAAAGAAATTTAACAGTTTGTAGCAGGTTGATGTGTTGGCGTCTGTACCTGCAAGTACTGTATTAGGCCTACCTAGATCCTAATCTGAATTAACGGCATGATGATTTTACGTATTGGAAACAAGGAGGAGTTACGTCGCTGGTAGTCAGATAGTTTTAGCGAAAAAATCTTGAAAAGTTCATGAAATTGGAATAGTCCCTCTATTCCAATTTCATGGACTATCAAAATTTTTGAAGATGGCAGGGTGCCAAAAAAAATTGATAAAAACCAGTTTTTCACTGCCGCCGCCACCGCCGCCACGCGCGCAAAAAGTAGGTACCTGAACTTCATTAATTATTTATACAACTTTATTCTTTGTCAAATGATTAAAAAAATCGGAAAATTGTAGTTAAGAGGGAACAGAGCCCAATTCTCCATACAAACGTATTCCCCGTTTTTTTTCCTGAATAGTGCCTCTAGAGCTGGCATTTTTTTTTTATAAAATCAAGGTCTCTATATGCATGTCCCTGTCATTTCCTTTTTTTCAGCAATTAATAAGTAAGGAAAGTATGACCCTCCAAAAATTACAAAAATGCCCCATTTTTACCGCCGTGATTAGAGGACTACCAGACTAATTCGGAAAAGTTTTTAGCATAAAAGAAAATAATAGGAACCTAGACATACTCTTTCTTAAAATGTTAATGTAAAAAAATATTAAATCGGCTTAGTTTTCGAGGAGAAAAAAGGAGAATGCCAAACGTCGTTTTCGTCAAAATTTTTGTGATATAATCGGTCTGAGCTGCAGTTGTCCCTATCGCACTTTACGGGGTTAACTCGGTTTTTCGGGCGCAGCGCGACGGCAATAGTTACTTCAAATACCTATTTTTCAAATTCCTCGCAGCCCCTGTTCCCTCTTAAACTCCTTCTTAATGCACAGGAACTTCTTTTGCAAAAAGCTTGCATCATTTTGATCTGAAAATTTCACTGTAGTTAGAAGGCCACAAAACTGATATCATAATAAAATTTTAGCTCTCTATCACTTCCGGAACGCGAGTTATTAAATTTACAAGATTTGCAAAAAAAAACGTGTGCGGCGGACGATCCACATAGTACTTTTACTATAAGGGTCGATCCTCTGGACCAATTTTGCTCTACAGGGGCTCATTCTCTTTGTTTTTTTATTGCGCACATTTGTTACACCTTTTTTTGTACGAGCTGTAGTTTTTGCTCTAGAAGCGAAAAACTGTTTTTTACCATTTTTAATTTTTTTTTGGCACCTTTCCTCCCTCTATTCGCCTATAATTTTTATGAGAATCAATTCCTGACACTTGAATCTTCACAAAAAAAAAGCTGGTCCAATAGGAATTTCATGGGCCAAAAAGCTAATTCTATCTGACTATGGCGGCAGTTATATTTTAGGTTTGTGTTCGGTTAGCAAATAATGGCTGCGATCCGAGTTACACTGTAACCGTTTTTAGCGTGCTAACACCCGTACCGAATTAGCGTCAGAACGATGACGATGTCCCGTGAATTGTCATAGATGAGGTCATGACATGCACCATCTTGCGATTACGCCGACCAGGCCCTAAAATAATATTACCGTGAGCGGTGTCAAATATAACAGTTTTTGTGCTGTTTTGTTTTGAGTCGCATCATGTCGATAGCAATTCATCTGTTAAACTATCGGGAATTTTTGAAATTAGCTTCTGACTAACGTCACCACCTAACCAAAGAAGAAGAAGAAATTTGTGGTACTTATATACACAAAAAAATATGATAAGCAAGTTTTGACGTTGACCGAGCACTTGAGTCAATGGTTCACAAGCGTTCCGAATTGTTAACAGCCCTGTCATAATCGTGATTTCTAAATCGGAATGTAAATTATTGATGTCAGCGCTGTGAGAGAGATTATGTTCTAATTCGGAAAGCAGCCAATGTTTGGTATTCTATTGTAAAACACGGAAACATGGCCCAGCCTTTAAAGTCGTTTTATAAAACGAGTTTCTATTTCAAAAAAAGAAAATTCACAGAGGCATAGAAGTAAACACCATTGTCTTCTTGGTGAAGTTTCGAAAAATAATAGTCAAAAATCAACTATCATAATGCGTCACTAGTTTACAGCTGATCGTTGCGTTTCATGTATAGGAAATAAGGTAATATCAAGCATAGAACTACTGCTATCTCTGTTTCTCCTTAGTTGGAATCGTTATATGTCGTCCTGCTGTCAGACGTCTGTTGATTTATGATTGCACATCACTTTGTTTTGGTTTTTTGGGGAAAAACATGATCGTAAATAAAAACGTTCAGAGAAGAAAAAACATTAGTGTTTGATTCTGTACCGTTAGAATACAGATTCAGCAGCTATGGCTACTATGGTAAAGGAGAAACGCAGACAAGTAAGTTACATTTGTGTTCAAAACAAAATCCTGTCTTTCCATTTGCGCAGCAAAAAATTGCTAGGAATGTGATACATATTATTTGATATCTGCGTGGCCGTAGTTCTATAATATATTGTTACCGCTAAAGACGGGTATGGAAATAAACTTAACATGGCTAATGTTAAGTTTAATTCCATACCCGTCTTAACGTCGGCTAAACTTGTGTTTATTTTTGACGACAGGCTAATGTCTATAACCAGCTAAACTTAAGTGATTTTCATTACATTGATCACAGTTGCTCGTCATTGTATGCAACAGCTCAAGAAGTTTCTAACATATTATGCTTCATAATTTAGATTGGGGTACGATTTATAGTCAGCTGAACAGAGGACCCATAAATTTTTCATACCCCTCTTTAGATCCTACTAATATATAACAAATTGGGATGCCTCGGTTTTTAGAAGCTATAAATCTGTAAACCTTTGTAATCAGAAGACACATTTGTTGATATGTTGTTCAACAGAAGCAGATCGGAGATTTGATTACTGATTAGCAGATCCAAGCCTTGATGCGGCTTAGAGGAAATAGGGCTTGTAATATAGCTTAATTTAAATCCTAATAATGACTTAATATTATATATGCGAAACTGAGTTTGTTTGTTACACTTTCACTCTTAAATGGCTGAACATGGGTAAACCATGACCTGGAAAAGGACATGAGATACCTTTTATTCTGATATTCCCACAGGATTGAGACTTATGTGGGTGAAACCTTGGGGCGCAGCTAGTGGAAAATAAAGTTTCTCATTACGGTTTAAATTAATATTTACTAAAGGGCCTTATGTTGAACCCATGATTCTGTGTGAATTATTGACTAGACTGGATTTCCTTATATTTTGGAAATGAAACAGACAAAATAAAACATATCTATAAAATAATTATTACTTTCCAGAAAAATAAATCAAAAGAAAGAAGCAGTGCTATTAGTGAACTATCACCAGTAGCCATAGAACCTCCAATTCTTGAGGAATTGGTTCACATCACTGAAAACTCCTGTGGGATTGAAACCTCAAAGACTGATATCATAGGATCAGATACTCAAGCAGCTGTAGTGAATGAAGAAGCTGAAACCAGTAATATAAGTATAGAAATAATAGGAGATATTGAAGAGACTTCTAGTGAACAAATTATAGAAACAAATTTAGGTAATCATGAGAGTATTGCACAATCTGACTCCACGGTGGAAGAAACTGAACATATCAAGGAAACAGAACAGATTGCTGAAATAGGTGACAAACTTTCTACTAGAGAGGTTCCATTATCGAGTATTGAAGGCAGTTACAAAGAGTTGAGTGACCAACTAGAAAGGATAGCAATACCACATGAAGTTACAAAAATTGCAGAAGAAAGAGAATATGAACTTGTACACCCTGATGCTTATTTGAATAGTGAGCAGCATATACGAGAAACTCCTTTTGAATATGTAGGAGAAGACATAATGCCATCAGCACCGTGCTTCGGTGAGGTACCGCAAACTGTACAGTATGAAGATGTAGCGAGAGTAATAGAGAGTAAGCCTAAAGTAAAATGCATGTCTCTAGAAGATGCAATCAAACTGTGTGGAGGGAAGGAGATGGAAGAAGTTAGGGCCATGAGTGAAAGAGAAGGAGAGATAGTTGAAGCAGGACCTTTGAGTGGACCAGAGCATCCACTTGTTGATTTGTTGTCTACATTCAGGTATGTGATATAATGTTTAAAAAAAAAAACTTTTAGCTGTTTGTCTATACTTACTAATATTATAATAAGGAAAGATTTGATTGTTTTTATTGAATAGGCTCCAAAATACTGGACCGATTCGAAAAATTCTTTTACCTTTAGAAAGCTTAGTTTTCAGGGAGTAACATAGGCTTCTTTTTATCCCGAGAAAAATAATGGGTCTCGCGGGAAAGACCACGGGAGCGAAGCCGCGGGCAAAGTGCTAGTATAATAATAAAGCCATTTATTTCCAAACACATAATGGGCACATAATTAATTTGTTAAAAGAAAGTATTTGGGTAAGTTATCATATAATATGTCCTACAGCTGAGTGTGCCTTTTGCCATAGGCCTCCTCCAACTGCCTCCATTGTGCTCTGTCCTCGGCTAAGCTGGTGCAGTATGGGGTACTACCCAGACTGATGTCGTCACCCCCGGTTTCCAGTTTCTAGACTAGAGACAATCAATTGTGTGAGCAGCTATTACTACACCTTGCACCAGTCTCGCCCAAAAACATGTTGGTTGCAATAAATCCTTATTTTTCTGATCCAGATCATCACTAATAGCGGTAGAACGCGAACGAATACAACTCGCATGTGGGTTTGCAGACGAAGAGAAAAGAAGAGCCACTCTATGGAAGATAGAGAAACGTCATGTGAACTTATCAGAGAAGTGCCCGTGTGGGCTCGATGTACATTTGAGAGCAAGCTATGAGTATGCGGAGTTGGTTAAAGAGAGGTTACCTGTTGCCAAGTTGAGGCTGGAGAGTCTACTGAGGGATGTACAGGACTCGTATTGCCACCATCAGCATGCGGCTCTGTTGGCGCACTGTCAGGTAATAATTTAAGTATCAAAAATCTAAATAAATTCTTTACAACCCCAAAAACACTGAAATGTTTCTTAAATATTACTTGGTCCTATTCTATATCTTTGTAAAAACTAAGATTTTTCCCGATAATATAACAAAATCAATAAATAGATCACTCCAAACTTCCAAGGACAAAATTTATTTTTAAATGCAGGCCAAAATAAACAATTTCTAAGCCATTCTCAACTTTTATTTTCTTTCCATATGTCTAGATAGAAGAGCTAATATCAGAAACGATACAAAGCAACAAGAGCGTGATACGCGAAGCTTTATCGCTTATACTACAAGCGCTGCGACTAAGTGACAACGCGCCTGAAGCGCTCGCCAGCGCGCTGCAGCGTTGGGCCGCAGCGCTGTCAGCCGCGCTACTCGACAACCGCGACCTAAGGCAGCTGCTTTTTCTTATCCATCATCTGTTTAAGTAAGTAACTACAACCCGTGCGAATTAGGTAGGTACCTCGCTGGAATGCGGCCCCTCCCGTTTCCCCGGCCTTGTGCGTTCAGTAGCGATAGTGTATTTGTGAAATGACGTCACAGCTCCAGGTACCTATTTAATTCGCACGGGTTTTAGCTCCATAATTAATGTTATCGAATTTAGATGGTAACAAGCCATCTCTCCATCTAATGTTAATTGTTCACCGCCACCTATGCACCACTATTACCATTTCAGAGACAGGTTGAAATCTCTCACCTGGCTGTAGATAGACTAGCACCCATCAATTCAAACTGGAATTTAGCTATGCTACTTGGTGTCAGAAATAGTAATGGTGACGGTACTTCCCGGGACAAGCTCCTTCACAAATCACAACGCCCTACTACTAGGACGGCACAGGCCCCATCTTGTATACCTACAGGATGATTTTTAACCACCTTTAAATATTTTTTCTAGGCATTAGTAACCATTCAGACCCCATTTTTGAAAAAAAAATACACATAACATAACATCACGCCTTGTTTCCCCGAAGGGTTGGGCAGAGGTGTACAGTCACGAGCAATAATATGTAAACACTTGGCAAAATGCAAAAGCGATTTACTTGGGGAATTACGATTAAAACTTCGAAATACGATCTATTCCATAATAGTATGGGTTCTAATATACTATGTTCGTAATAACACAAAATTACAATCAACACAGGAGGAGAAAATCACTTTTAAAAGTTGCTAAGTGTATAGGTAATAGGTAATAGGTAATACGGGCTGGTATCCGCAACTCCACGTCAAAGCGCGTATTTTGCGTACGGGTGGGAAAAATCGGTCATTCAATCCACCCCAGCTCCTCAAAGAATGCCAGCAACGCCTTGGTATTATTGGCAATCTCGCGTAGGGTACCTGGGTTACCGAAGTATTTTGCCCTGTAAGTGGCGACCACCGGGCAGTTTAACAGCACATGAGCTGCTGTCTCGTCGTCCTCCATGCAGGCTCTGCAGAGCGGACTGTCTGTGACTCCTATGACAAAGAGGTGTTTATTAAATGGCCCATGGCCAGTTATAGCTGCTGTAATCACACGCAGCTGTTGTTTAGTTAGTCGAAGAACCTTTTTCGTGAGGCGGTCATCGATTGAGGGTAGTGCCTCCTTAGCCTGTCTGCACTCGCCTTGGTCCGACCATAGTTTCTGATGCTGATCTCTAGTTCGTTTCCTTACCAGAGTGCGTAGGTAACCGAAGGGGAGTGGCACGATGGGTTCGGGCCCCACTGGTGCCAGGCTCGATCCTCTTCTGGCAAGTTCATCTGCAGCATCGTTCCCCAGCGAACCGCTGTGTCCTTTGATCCATTGAATGGTTATTTTGTTGAGGTCACCCACCTGGTTAAGGCGCTGGTGGCACTCGTATATAAGTCCAGAGTCCACAATGTGACTGTTCAGCGCTTGCAGAACAGCCATGCTGTCTGAGAGTATGCGTATCGAGTGGTCCTTAACTTCCCTAGCCAGAATAGCCGAAGCGGCAAGAGAAATACCCATGCATTCGGCCTGGAACACTGTGTTAAGGACTCCCAATGATGTAGCTATGTGGATGTTGAGGTCCTCCGAGAAGACTCCAGCACCTGTACCACTACCTGTTTTGGATCCATCCGTGAAGATGCGCAGCTCTGTTGGGCGCAAGCCCTCACATCGGCGATCCTCGTGAAGTTGGATTCTGTATTTTTTATCAAAGATAAATTGTTTCGGTACCCGGTCATTTATGGCTTTCGCAATGGGGAACTCCTTGTAGAGTCCCTCAAGCAGCGCGGTGTGTTGTGTATCTCTCTTACCTCAGAGATTTGCTGCATTTAGGCGTACTGCCGCCATCGACGCTTCTTGCTGTATAAACAGGTGCAGCGGTGGTAGTCCCAGCAAGGCTTCCATTGCAGCAGTCGGAGTAGTCCTCATGCAGCCTGTGGTCGCCATGCAGGCCAGTCTTTGCATGCGTTGTAGTTTGTTGGAGGCTGTAACCAGCTGGGTGCGGGACACCAGACCACGGCCGCGTAGGCTATCATGGGGCGTATCACAGCTGTGTACAGCCATAGTATTATTTTGGGGGATAGGCCCCACTTCTTACCTATCATTCTCCTGCACTGCCAGAAGGTGATTGCTAAGTGTATACATATTGGTGCGCGTGACTGTACCTATAGTACCCACATTTCGCCAGTTATGTTTAAGTCCCATGTAATAGGGGCGAGCCTATTGCTATCAACCGGGCACAAATCCAGACTCCGAACTGCTAAAAAAATAATAGGTCAAATTTTATGTTCATATTCAATATTTCAGTATCTACTGAGTGATACTAATAGCAAAAACAGGTATTTAATCATTTTTATCAAAGATGTTATCATTTAGATTTGGACTCAAACTCAAAACTCAAACTCAAAGCATTTATTTCAATTAAACCCTTTACAGGCACTTTTGAATTTGTCAAAGAGTCAGTTAGTCAGAAAGTTGAAGCTAGTTGCCCATTCCAAAACGTAGATCTCTATGGAGAAGAACGGGCAAGAAACTCCAAGGACACTCTTTTAAATATAGAAATTACAAAATCCTGGGTACATTACTCTTGTTGATTCTATATGTGAGAACATTGTAAAAAAAAATATAAAAATCATAAACGGTTAAAAATAAGCCCAACTCAAGCCTCAACTGACGGCGCCCGTTCATGACGCGTGGATCAGCACCATCCAGCTCAACCATTTTGTAGGGAACCGAATGATCCAACACACTCGCCACCATCAGCGAGACCTTTAAGTGAGCATGACATACTCTCAACTACCCTGCTCTTTCAAGTCAAAATACAACACAGTAAACGACTCCATGGTACTCACATTTACAAAAATTGAAAATAAAAATGCGTCTAAGTTATACAAAACTATAGTTTGCAATGTATTTGTAACCTTTTAAGAATTTTACCACCAAAAGAAAGAAAATCAATATTATCTATTGGAGTATTCAATAATTAAAATATGGTTAAATAAAAAAATAAACATTATGTTCGTTGTCAGAAAAAATAAAAATAAATAAAAAGGGGAAGCACCTCTACCATTTTTTTTTTAACTAGTGAGCCCAAGTGGCTGTGGAGCAGGACCAGCATTTAGCCAAGCATTTTTATCTACGATATAATCATCCAACATATAGTATGCTTGTCTACATAGTGTGCGTTTAATGCAACTTCTCATTTAGTTGAAGAATATCGAGTGGTATTTTATTATAACATTTTACACAGTACCCCATAAAAGAAGTGTGTACTTTAGACAATCTGAAACGTGGTTGATCTAATTTGTTCCTATTTCTTGTGTTAAAATTATGCCTGTCACTTATCTTACTATAGAGATGTAGATTTTTTCGAACATACATAATGTTTTCATATATATACTGACAAGGTACCGTCATGATATTAATTTTCTTAAACAGTTCCCTAAGAGATTCGCGTCTGCGGAGGTTGTAGATGGCTCTAACAGCCCTCTTTTGCAGAATAAATATAGAATCAATATCTGCGGCCCATCCCCACAGCAAAATACCGTAAGACATGATGCTATGAAAGTAACTAAAATAGACCAGTCTCGCGGTATCTACGTCTGTTAGTTGGCGGATTTTCCAAACAGCGTAAGCGGCTGAACTTAGCCGCCCTGCAAGTGATGTTAAGTGAGGAGTAGTGAGGACCCCACTGTAGTTTTGAGTCAAGCGTGATTAAGCGTAGTCTCCTTATTCAGTACAACGTGACATTCACTACTTCTAACATTCGGTAACGCGAATATTATGCATTTAGATTTCTTCTCATTTAATACTAAATTATTTACAGTAAACCAATTATGGACCTTTAGCATAGCGTTATTTACGTCGTCAAGCTCCTGTGCATGTCTGTTTACCTTAATAATCAGTGATGTGTCATCAGCAAATAACACCATTTGTGGTCGGTTTTTCAGTAAATGAGGTAAATCATTTATGTATACTAAAAAGAGGAATGGACCCAATATTGAGCCCTGTGGTACACCCATTTTGACTTTTAAACCCAATGAATTTACACCGTTTATTTAAACTTGCTGCAGTCTATCATTCAAATATGATTTTACTAAGTTAAGCGCAAGTTTTGCCAGTCCGTAATGCTGAAGTTTCATGAGCAGTGTTTCGTGATTAACGCAATCAAATGCTTTGGTTAGGTCGCAGAAGATACCTATTGCATCCTGTGGCTCTTCCCATGCGTTAAATATGTGTTTTAATAAAGTGACACCGGCGTCAGTTGTGCAACGTCCCTTGGTAAAACCATATTGTTGATCGTGTAAGATGTTATTACGATTAAAATGATTGAGCATTTGATTTAACATTACTTTTTCAAACACCTTGCTGAAAACCGGCAAAACCGATACGGGTCTATAATTATTAGTATCCTTGCTGTCCCCGGATTTGAAAAGTGGAATAACTTTACTGTACTTCATTAAATCCGGGAAGACCCCTTGATCTACACACAAATTAAATATTAAAGCTAAATACGGGCAAATGTCTCAATAATTGACTGACAAACTTTAGTAGACATGCCCCACAGATCTTCGGTAATTTTGAACTTAAGTTGCTTAAAAGCCTTAACAACGACCACAGGGTTTATATGATTAAATTTAAATTCTAAAGGACAGGCTGAAACATTCGCTCTTAATAAATCAATAGCAAGTAAGGGGGAGGAATTTAAAGTTTCTGTAGTTTTAATAGGAATATTGATAAAGAAAGTTGCAAATTCCTGAGCAACTTCGATCTTATCGCTAATGAGACCGCGGGATGTGTCCAGTGTGTAATCAGTATTATGACTTTTGTTCTTGTTCGTTTCATTGTTAATAATTTTCCAAACTGTCTTTATTTTATTTTCTGCTGATTTAACCGTGTTGCTAATGAAAGACGCTTTAGCTGCTTTGCAGATAGTTTTAAAAGTTTTAGAGTAAGTAGCTACATACTTATTAAAAGTTTTAGAGTAAGTAGCTACATACTTATTAAAAGTTTCCGTGTTAATATACGGCTTAAGGCCATACAGTTCAAATAATCTATCCCTACTTTTCCTGATGCCTTTAGTTGCCCAGTCACTGAATAAAAACTTAGGGCAAATAGTTTTAGTTTTTTTCTTAAAAGAGTTAT
The DNA here is from genome assembly GCA_963853775.1 of Xanthia togata. Lineage (NCBI taxonomy): Eukaryota > Metazoa > Arthropoda > Insecta > Lepidoptera > Noctuidae > Xanthia > Xanthia togata. The sequence goes on from OY970801.1 coordinate 4,421,048, forward strand.
TGAACTCTGTTTGCACTAGTGAAAAAAATTGTTCATACAAAAAATTGACATTGGACATATTTAAGCCCAGACCACATAACTTGCTAATTAAAAAGCTATTAAACTTATTTAAATTACCCGATGTTATTGGCCTAATTTGAATCTGCACTTTTTGTATTGGTGTGTTGGACTCAAAAATAACGGTTTGACCGCTGTGATCGGAAGGGAGATAATTTACAATGGCTTTATCTAAATAGTCGCAGCAACAAAAGACATTATCAATACATGTGGCAGTAGTCGACGTTATTCGCGTTGGTTCTAAAACACATTTGACAGATTAAATGATTTAAAGAGGCTTAATAATCTACTGCTATTTAAATTATTTTCTAAAATGTTAATATTAAAGTCACCACAAATAATTACTGATTTATTACCAGTTGCAAGTTTTGCTAAAACATCTTCCATTACTGACTCAAATATAGAGTAGTTTTGATAATTTGGAGGTCTGTAAACGCACACTATAAAATGCTTATCTAGCTCAACACAGGACAGTTCAATGCTATGTTCCACCGATAGTTCAACTATGTCATTACGAGTCTTAGATTTTATACAATTTTTAATTAAAATTAGTGAACCTCCACGTAGCATGGATTTTCGGTTAAAACAACTGCCCACACTATATTTCTCAAAATTAATTAGCATTTCATAATCTTTCAACCAGTGTTCAGTTATACAAATAATATCAAACATTGTTTTTTCTAAAAACAATTCAATTTCTAATTGTTTGGAAGAAAAACCTTGAATATTTTGATGAAACAACTTCAAGGAATTCTGCTTAGCCCCTTTTTTACACTTAACTAATTGCGTGCCAGAAGATAGCTTGGTGATGGTGAGATTAACAACATTGTTACAGGTACCTTCTGTTGTCTTACTGCCTAGTTTAAATTATGATTGCAAACCACCTTAATATTAGTATTATTACTAATTTTTGTGGTGCTAAATACATAAGACTTCGACATACTACTTATGTCTGAGTTTGTAGTAAAAGCTAATAGCCATGCTATTTGACGTCTAAAACTAATAGGCAGATACGCAGTATCCCTAGTCGATTTTAATTTCTCAACAAAAGTGTTGGTGTCAAAAAATATAAGTTTGTCACTATAGTGATTAACTTAGAAATGCATATGGTTGTTAAACATATGTATATAATGATTTTGCCTACTTGACAAGTGCTGAAAGTATGGAAAAGCACACAATATTATTTTCTGACAATTAATCTTCAAGATTTCAGTGACACTGTCAGTGATGTCATCTTTTTTTACATTACTACTAATGCCTACAAATTCAGAAATAATGGCTTTCGGATCATATGTATTCCCTGTTATTGATGACATTATCTCTTCGTAGGTTTTCCCTGGCATACAATAATTAATTGCAGATTGACTCAGGTTGTTACTCAATAATTTACCCAACCCTCTCCCTAAACTATCTGAAAACATAATAGAACAATGACCATCTTTACTAGAACAATGGAGAGAATTAGTATCTGTCTGTGCTACTAGAGATGAAGCTTGTACAACATGTGGTGTATCTTGATCAGGAATACAGTCCTGAGCCTCTCCAGACTGGGACAGGTACTCCGTTGCCTCAGGTTGAAGAGCCCCAAGGTTGGGTTCTTTTTGACAAGAACATTGCGTGGTGTTAAGAGACATTGGGACCACTCTGTCTGCCTCATCGTTACACATTTCTACTAACTTGTTCGCAGCAAGGATGTTTTCCTTTATTTGTTTTTGAGAGCGACGACGGTGATCAAAATTCTACCTGTATTTGAATTTCCAGGCAGTCCCGCTCAGTCCAGTGGGCCTCAATAGATGTGCTGGCTAACGTGGACGCCGCGTCGCCCGCGCGCATACTCGCCCTGCTCTCACTGCTGCTCGCCCGGCCCCGCACTGACCCCGCGCTCGAGTGCACTGAGGGTAACACTACTAGCAATTACATAGTGAACAAGTAGTTATTAATTATTACAGATTGAGAGGTGTTTAAATAAAATCATCAAATCGTTTATTTTTGTACTGAACTAGCTGCGCCCCGCGGTTTTACCCGCATAAGTCTCGATCCTGTGGGAATATTGGGATAGAAATTCCTTCTCCAGGTCATGGTATACCTATGAGCCAAATTTCGTCCAAATCCGTTCAGCCGTTTTAGCGTGAAAGCGTAACAAACAAACATACACAAATTGAAATGGTTTCTCTTTATTATTATAATATATTAGACGACTGAAACTGAAGACTTTGTAGCGTAAAATAAAAAATGCGCTTGCCACTCAAAAATCACTATCATCGAATTACAGGCTCTACCGAGTCCGTTCAGCCGTTCTCTCGTAATTAAGTAATTAACGGAACTGTAGGGCAGAGCTGTGTTTGTTTGATTAAATTATCAACAGCCAATCGAATCACTTGACATGAGTTTAATTTTGCCACCTCGTTGATTTTTGCTCCAGAAACCAAGTGATAGTGTCACAAAGTAAAACACCACTAAGGCGCCTGCTTGCGACAACGGCGAACAATTTCAAAGGTGAACTGCGAGATCGCATACAAAAAATCGGCCAAGTGCAAGTCGGACTCGCACACGAAGGGTTCCGTACTGTATTAAGATCGAACAAAAAACGCCGACAAAAACACTTTTCTTGTATGAGAACCCATAGATAGACCCACGAACACCTCAAGTTTCGTCGAAGATTTTTCAATTACAATTTACTAATTGTTATTCAAACAAAAACAAGTGGTAAGACTATGTGCCGAATCGGGTGGCTTTTGAGGCAATTATATGACCAAGTTCAATGAAGTGTAATGTCCAAGTAGGTACCGCATAAACTATTTTTACGACATACGTATGTTCCAATTACACATAAAACAGAATAAACTAAACAAATTGATTCAGTGCCATCTAGCGGGAAAATGGCCACAAACAGACTGTATGTTAAAACTGTTGGAATTAATTCAAATATATATTTATTTGGGACAACTCGATCCAAGGGTTAGTTACAAAACTTAGAAAACTATTGTTAGTACTTAAATCACTCTCACTCATCATAATCCAATCACAAACACAAAAATAAAATAAAATACCCCTGTGCTGAGACACCCCGCTCCGTCAAGATAACCAATAGGGAGATACCTCCCTAGAAATCACCAGACGAACGAAATGCCTCAACACAGGTGCACGAACATCTTCAGCTACTGTTTTCAGGATGCTGTTGTGACTCCCCCGCACCCTCCTCATAAGTGACACGACTTTTTTCCGAATGACGGCATGGAAATCGTAAGTATGAGCCTGCGCGAACATCTCGGAGGCACTGCAGAAACGAGGAAGTCCCAACATCATCCTGAAAATGTTATTATATTGGACGCGCAGTGTCCAGGTTTTTTAGTATAACTTACCCATAGACCACCCGTGTACAGACCCTTTTTTTTTTTTTTTTTTTTTGGGTGGGAATTCATCAAATGACGTCTCCCGCTCTGGGTGGAGCGGGAGGGCGTGTCAGACTCTTACTGACTAAAACCCACCCGTGTTCCTTCTGTTGCCTGTGCAATGCCAGGGGGCCACGGTATCCCTTTCGGACTAATCCCGCAACCCCGGCAGGCAATGGTCTCATCGGACCCCTTCACTTGCTGACATCTCTTTGAGGCGCGCGTGGAACACAACGCGCCGTCGACCCGGGCCTGGTCCTTACCGGACGGCGAGCTACCCATTGCTCACCGTCCGCAAGCCCGCGCCTACGGTGGCCGGGAATCGGCAATCGATTCCCGACGCCCAGGGCGTCTCCTCCTGCGGTGGCTAGGGGCGTGAGGGCGCGAAATTTGCCTCTCCCTCACGCGTTCCGCCTCCTCCTTTGCGAGCATTACTGCTTCGCAGAAGGAGGTGACGGCCTCCCATGCCCTCTCGCTCCGTACCATGGCCTGGACCAGGGCCGGACGCGAGAGATCCCCGCCACCGATCGCCTCCACGAGGACACGGCGGTGCTCTGCCCAAGCCGGGCATACCTCCACCGTATGCTCCACCGTGTCCTCCGGGCGATCCACGCAGTGATGACACCCGGGCGTTTCCTCCCGCCTTATCCGAAACAGGTACCTCCCGAAACAGCCGTGTCCGGTGAGGACCTGCGTCAGGCGGAAGGTGAGGACGCCGTGGCGCCTCTCCAGCCACTCCTCAAAGAGGGGACTTATCGCCGCAATAGTGGCGTGCCCAGCACTGGGTTGCGACAATCGCACTCTCCATGCCGCCATGAGATCCCGTCGGAGCTCTGTCCGCTGTGCCGCGATTTCTCGCGGCATCGGAGTCAAGCCCCGGCGTTTCGCCTCCTCGCGCCACTCCCAAATATGCGCGAGGACTTTTGCCTCCAGATCCCATGGCGGCAATCCAGCAAGGAGGCTTGCCGCCTCACCGGAGACCGTGCGGTATCCCCGGACCAGCCGGGTGGCCATGACCCTCTGGGACGCGTTCAACCTGCGGGCAGGCCGCCGCCTCAACGAACGCGCTCACACCGGTGCCCCGTACAGGGCCATGGACCGCACGATCCCCGCGTATAGCCTCCGGCAGGAGGCGTTTGGACCCCCTAGATTGGGCAGGAGCCGCTTCAATGCAGCCCCGGCCCGCTCCAGTCTGGGAGCCAAACGTCGGAAATGCTCCACGAAGTTCCACCGACTGTCGAGGACGAGTCCCAGGTACTTCATCGTCGACTCGACGCCGATGTGAACCCCTCCTACCGTTATTTGGGAACCCGACGGTGGCGCGTTCCGAGGACCATGAAAACACATGGCCTCGGACTTGTGCAAGGCCACCTCGAGTCCCAACTGCCGGATTCTGGCCACGATTGTCGCAACCCCGTGTGTCGCTAGTTCGGCCGCCGCCTGGTGCGACCTCCCCTGCGCCAGGACCAACGTGTCGTCAGCGTAACAAACGACGCTGACGCCATTGGGGAGGTCTGCGCGCAGCACCCAGTCGTATCCGATGTCCCACAGATGCGGCCCCAGGACCGATCCCTGTGGGACACCGCACGACATCTCTCGCCGGTTCCACTCTCCCTGGTGACCGGGGTAGATGATGGCCCTGTCCGTCAAATAGGCCTCGACCACACGACAGAGGTAGGTCGGCATCCGGTGATACCGGAGTGCCTCCCTGATGCAACTCCAGGGCAGGGTATTGAAGGCGTTGGCGATGTCTAGAGACACCGCCAAGACGACCCCACCCCGAGCCACCGCATCCCCCGTCGTGAGGGCTCGCACGCGCATGATGGCACCCACCGTGGAGCGCCCCCTGCGGAAACCAAACTGGCTCTCCGCCAAATCCGGCCCCACCCGCACCAGCCGCCCGACAAGGCGGTCTGCAATTACTCTTTCAAAGAGCTTGCCCACCTCGTCGAGCAGCACGATGGGCCGGTAAGCGGACGGAGAGTCCGCAGGGCGCCCCGGCTTCTTGATGAGGACCAGTTTCCCCGTCTTCCAACGAAGTGGGAACTGGCCCCTCTCCATGCATGCGCTTAAGAGCCCCCTTAGTCGAGGCCCGAGAGCCTCTGAGGCCAGGACCCAGGCTTTCCCAGGTAAGCCGTCGGGTCCTGGGGCGGTATTTCTGGCATTCAGCCTACGTACCGCCACCCTCATCTCTACCTCGGTCACCTCCGGAGCATCGTCGTCGTCGTCGGCGGTGTGGTCCGCATTGGGCACCGCAGTAGGCGGAGCCATGGGCGGGGAGGCATGTTCCCCTCGTGAAGGGAACAGAGCGCTCACCACATCCCCCACAAGCTGCGGCCGGAGACTCTGCGTAAGCGGGGGAGCCCATGGGCGGAGTTTCTCCCGCACCATTTTGTATGGGCGTCCCCACGGGTCTCTGTTCAGAGTCTCCAGCGACTCCTCGCGGGCCACTGCCCTGGCCCGCAGGATTTCCGCTTGGAGGGCGGTCTTCGCCACTCTGTACCCCTCGTACAGCTCCGCCTGAATGGCTTCCGTATCCGGAGGTCGAATACGGAGCCGGCGGTGCCTGGTGTACCGACGGCGCGCAGTAACGCACGCATTTCGCAGTGTCGTCAGCTGTCGCGACCACCAGTACACCTGGCGCGAAGCACGTCCGGGCTGGACCCGGGGCATTGCCACGTCACATATCTCGGACATGGCCTCCCGGAACCACTCCGCCTCGTCATTGATGTCGGCAGGCCTGTCCGGTGATGACACCCAGGCCTGCACGATTGAGGCTTCCAGGAGGAGCTCCCGGTCCAGCTGCTTCAGCGCCCACCGCGGACCCGTGTACAGACCCTGACAATACGCTTTAAATAGCGTGATTTTGACTTGGTCCGTACAGCGGGCGAATTTACGAGCCAGCATATTGCCACGGACTGACAGAGCCCTGCGCTCCCTCTCTATGTCGAGGTCGTCGGTAAGGTAATGTCCGAGGTACTTAAACTGCGACACCCTATCTAAGTTAACACCATTCAAAGTAATGGGTCGAATAGATTCAGGACACTTTAAACGGCTTTAAAGACCATGTACTGACTTTTCTGTATGTTATACGTTAGTCCGTGTGACTCGGCTTAGGCTTCACAGACTTTCAGCATCTCTCCAAGCGCCCCAGCAGTGGGACTCAGCAGCAGCATGTCACCCGACATCCGACACGCATGCTGCTGAGTTCCACTATGAGGTCGTTTACATACAGGCTGAAGTGCTTTGGAGATGATAACCCCCCTGCCTCACGCCACACTCCAGCCTGTACGAATCGGAAAGAGTGCCTAATGTTACTAATTTAATTTTGTGTTTTTTTTTCATTGAGTTTTTCGTTGAGAATTTAACAGGGTTTGTTTACAGTTTCATTACATAATTTAAAAACGACTGCTTATAATTTAATGAATTCCCGTGCAGAGGCCGAGGAGGCGTGGGAGGAGGTGGACAAGCACGGCGGCGGCGGCGCAGTGAGCGAGGGCACGCTGCGCGAGCGCGACCTGCTGGCGTTGTTGTGCGCCTTCCCTCTGAGGGACCTGGTGGCTCGCCTCGTGCTGTTCACACATTCTGTACGTTTCAACTGTTTATGGCGAAACCGTCAGGATAGCCTGTTAAGAATGTTGGTCGACCTATTATTGGCGACTGTATAAGTCCCATGCTTTTTTTTTTACTATTATTCTTATGTAATGCTTTATACAGAAGCTGTTGGTTTGCCTTTAATAAATAAATAAATAGCCCGCGAAATTCAAATTTTCTTACGTTTTTTGGCAATTTGCAGTCAGTATCATGTTGTATGTTGTCTAAATATTATTCGAGGCCGTATCAAATGTTTATTTATAGAATTATAATCATAAAGGTCATCAATACAACTCTCTAAGTTCATGTAATCCTATTGAATGACTATTTCATGAAATCATGACATTAGAAGATTATGTTAACTTTATAATTGCTGATTGTGTAATGATTATAATTATGTAAAGCCATATTTGTCACGGTCGCGAATCATATTTTAATCAACATAAAACCTGACACTTTTGCGAGCCACCTTAGAGCATCCCCCTTAGTGCGGTACAGTTTAGCATTTTGAGGTTATCGCTCGGGCCCGTATGCATAACACAGGAAAGCAGGTGCTCTGAAACCAAGAGACCACGGCGTTCGGGGCTATGGCGGGAAGACTTGGATGTCTATTGTCTTCTACAGGGTTTTTTTTTATGTTATCGAAGTCGTCGTATGGACATTGTATGCCAGTGTTGAGTTTTAATTAACTTTTATGGTGCATTTTGTGAATCCGATAGTATGCTTATGTTGTGTGATACTGATAACTTGATAAGGCTGATATCAATGTAAATAAGATTGATAGGTAGGCACACAGAATTTATTAGAAAAATATTTCACTTTTTGGAACGTAGTTCGCGGCTTGCGGGGTAGGAGTTGACTGGTAGACATCGTCACGTAAGGAAAAAGCGTTATGTCACCTCCATGCGACGTTCTCTTTCTATTTATACGAGTGTGTGTGAACTTCTTTCCTGACGAGAGTCCTACCGCACACTTTTTTTTTTAAATTTTATACATTATCACTTACATGAAGAATTATTGCCACCAATTGGCATGAAGTCGCACAGAACCGGGACCATTGGGAAAAAGACAATATTCCAATCTTAAAACATCAAATCAGCCTATCAATGACCTGGTGAAGACGGCAGGAATCCGCTGGATGTGAGAAGCACAGAACCGGTCGAAGTGGCGGTGCTTGGGGGGCAGTGAACGAAAATAAACATGGAAGCATTACTTCAAGGGAACTAAGCGCGCATCTTGACACAAAATCCCAAACAAACTTACACATCGAAAACCCGTCGCTGATTCGCGAAACCACACAAACAATATTATTACTACTCTGGATGCACAGTTAAAAATGGACTTTATTTCCTGATAGTTTGGGTTTATATTACCATCTAATGTATAGACGACATTTCTACGACGCCGCTTCACGCACCATTCGTCGCCCGGGATGTTTTATGTAATAAGGTTCAACGCAAATAATTAATCGTGATAATGATAGTATTAAATTATAGAATTATGATAAACATACTATGTTTTATGAACTGTATGGCAACAGTTGAGTGAGTCTGTAAATAGAGCAGTGTTTAGGGAGTAATAGGTATAGATAGTGCAATCCACGACGACGCGCCCCACTCCGCTCCGTACTAAAGTACAGCTTACAGTACAGAAATCGCGGAGTGGGGCGCGTCATCGTGGATTGCACTATCTGTAGGTACTCGTATGTATGCTAAAATTATAGGGTAAATTAAAAAAATGGGGGTTATTTATTTATTTATTATTATTCACAATTGAGGAATCTATAAAAAAGGTATCTATACATTATAATATCAGTTTTTTTAGTATTATTTTGTATTATATTGCCAATGCTTATTATAATTATTATTTGGTCAGTGTTACATAGTATACATAAAGTCACGCCTTCTTTCCATGTGGGTAGGCAGAAATTACAGACACTATTATTGCTAAGTGTTATTCCATTCCATTCACTTAGTTGTCTTTCCAAATGAACAGCTTTAGTCCATAGTTCAGACGAGTTATGAGAAAAATAAGTTTTCTATAGAAATTTGAAATTCCTCATATCTCGTCTTTATATTAGTGTCCATTCAAAATATATATTTGGGAGCCTAGATATTCTGTAATACAATCGAAATAAATACACATTACCTGCAAAATATGTTTAATTTACGAATTATTTTGGTATTACGTTTGTATGAACTACGCATGCTCCGCAGGCCCCTTAATAGAACTTTTATGAACCTACAATAGCTTAGTAATTTTGCATAATGCCGTCCCCATAGAAAAAAACTGCTATGTAAGTAGTATCTTAGATTGTAATCAAAATAATAAAATTTGTCATTATTGTCAGGTACAAAAAAATTGTTTGGTTGGCATAACATCATCCCCGTAGAGTTTTTGGCATAATTCAAACCGACTTAACTTTTAATAGAAATATAATAAATAGCGCTGTCCTTACACTTGAAAACTAATTCCAGCATTCTTTATAAGCAAATGTGATTTATTTATACACCACTGCACAAGAAGGCGTTTTTAAATATTTAACACGCAAAAACCGGTAAATAATAGTCGACCGCCGTCGTTGCCTACTGCGGACGAACTAAAAGCGTGAGGCGCGTGAGCGCCGCAATCGGTAAGCCCCGCCCACCGCGGCGCAATTTGCGTTGGGTCATTTTTTAGAGCTAGGAATGCTTCCATGTTTATTTTCGTTCACTGTTGGGTGAGGCCTATGTTCAGCAGTGGACATCTTTCGGCTAACATGATGATCGCAGTCAAGAGCCAACCCTTAGACCTCTGCCAGGTTGCGCCAGCACGGTTAGCTTGACCACAATAGAAACGGGTTTTGTCGACGGAAGAATAGACAAAATGACAGATAAACAATCACAATCTGTCATTTTGTCTATTCTTCCGTCCGACCGTTCTGACAAAAACTGTAGAAAACCCGTTTGTCATGCTACGCGTACTGCTGGTTCTCAGTCTCCCACGTGAATCACTCTGTGGCAGCCTTTATAAGGTCGTCGGTTATCTAGCTGAGAGGCATCTCACGACGCGATTCAAAGACAAAAACATAGGCAGTTAAATGATCAAAGTCAAAGTTTCCATATTTTGTTAAATATAGGTTTTGTTAATAAAATAGGTACCTACAGGTAAATCTCTATGTTTTGCCGTTAACGACGTACAAATATTAAATCCCCAAGGACACTGTCTTGTAACTTCAACTCACATTTCTCAGGACATCCATCACGCTCGTCCTCACGAATGGGGCGACACAGTAGGAGGTCGGGGCGTCGTGAAGGCGTGCTGTGGCGTGCGCGTGCTCCTGCACGTGTTGACGTGCAGCACGCGCGCGCACGCCGGCTACGTGAGGTTGCATCACACGATACGAGAGCTAGCGGCGCGGGCGCTGCACGCGCTTGCTTGCTTGCATCTTACTTCTAGGTATGTAACCATAATTATAGTGGGCACACGATGCACATTAATACGAGAAAGTAACATGCAAACACACGTTGAAACAAATTCGCATACTTGTTGTGCTAAATTTCATTTTATACGTTTCACATAATGTGTAACAATAGAGGATGATAAAGGTATATTTATTGCATAACTGTACGTAGTCACTTATTTTAAACGTATTTTTTTTAGATTTATCAGCCTACCCATGTCGGATATGCAATAGTATTTAAACGCAAATAAATTGCAAATAGATTAATATATTACAAACAAATTACAAATAGGTTAATGGATAACAAACAAATTACAAATAGGTTAATAGATAACAAACGCATTACAAATATATTAATAGATTATTTAAAAAAAACTTTAATTATTACATACGCTCATTATTTTTTCTCAAAAAACTCATGCAGATTATAATTTTTTTATTTTTTTTAAATATTGTTTTAATCAAATTTACATTTAATAGCTGGCTGCATTTCAATTTATGTATGCCAGCTTACACGTTTGGTCAAGGCTGTAACCAAAGCAATATTTGATTATCTAGCAAAAGATATAGGGGTGAGGTGAGGACGACATGGTGTAGGTCGGTGATTGCCAGGTTGAGGTACCTCAAGAAGACAAAAGAAGATATGTATTTAATATATTTCTTTTAAACTAGACCATTCTACGCCCGTGAGTTAGAAGAGAAGATATCTGCTGAACTGGAAGCGGCATTCTCCGCCGGCTTCAATCTGTTTGAAGCACAGGAATTAGATAAACTGCCAGCGACGCTGCTCGCTGACAACACTGCTAAGGACTACTGCATATCTATCATAATCGGACTGCATGGTATGTGATATTACATGCTTTATTATTTAGCAAAAAGTTGCTAAAAAAATCATCACGTGAATAATGGACGACTCCTTCTCTTTTTAGCTGCCTATAACTTTATTTTTATTCGGTCGTCAAAACATCGCTACATAGCTGGGAAACAAAAGTCAAAAGTCAAAACGTATATTGCGAATTAAGTGTACAATGTTGGTGACAACACCCTAATGACGTATAGAAACTAATAGCTTCCAATGGCGCGTGGCGGTCCGTGACAGAAGTTATGTGAACGTATATTTATAAACTAAAACACAAATATCCTGCTTGACACCATAATTAATTATGGTCGTTTGAATACTTCCGAGGACAAGTCCCTTCAATAGGTTAATGTTCAGTCTTCTCCCAACAGATCAAACTCCAAAACAACTAGAGCTGCTCTCAATAGAGCTGCCGGTGCTACCGTGTGATGTGCGCATACGCATAATATCGCAGGCCGCCATCGATCGAGCGCAGGACCACGAACTAACCAGGATTGTACTAGAATTCTTGCTACAGGTAAGAGCTGGATTCTATAATCAAATCTGCAAGAAAAGTTTTGTCTTGCCAATTTTTAGGGTATCTCAAAAGGAAAAACGGAATCCTTATATCACTTCACTTCACTTGTGGGTCTGTCTGTCCACGCGTCATGTTCGTGAACGGGCGCCGTCAGTTGAGACTGGTCATCTCTTATCTGCCAGGGCTTGTTTTTAATCGTTTTTTATTTATATTTTTTTTTTTACATTGTTCTCACATATAGAATCAACAAGAGTAATGTACCCAGGATTTTGTAATTTCTATATTTAAAAGAGTGTCCTTGGAGTTTCTTGCCCGTTCTTCTCCATAGAGATCTACGTTTTGGAATGGGCAACTAGCTTCAACTTTCTGTCTAACTGACTCTTTGACAATTCAAAAGTGCCTGTATAGGGTTTAATTGAAATAAATGCTTTGAGTTTGAGTTTGAGTTCTGTCTGCCCGTCTGTCACAGCCAATTTGCTCCGAATCTAATGGACCGATTAAGTTGAAATTTGGTACACACGTGTATTTTTGTGACCCAAACACGGACGTGTAACGTAATTATATGAATTTTGGTTTGATTAAGGGGATCGCTTTTGGGGCTTTAGAATGTGGAGCAAGTAAGTGAGTTTGTATACTTGGGGAGTCTGTTTACAAGGGATGGGAAGATTGATGAAGATGTGGAAAGGAGAGTAAATGCGGGAAATAAAGTGAATTTTGCTATACATGCGGGGACCAACCAGTTGATGTCCAAAAAGGCGCAACTGGCTGTTCACAATGGTGTGCTGGTGCCCACGCTCATATGTTGTATGGAAGTGAATGCTGGGTGTGGCAAAAGAAGCATGAAATTAGGATAAATGCTGTGGAAATGCGTTCCTTGCGAAGCATGTGTGGTCTAACTATGAATGGCTGAGAAATGATGTGACAAGACAACGGTGTAAGTTAAAAGAAGATGTAGTGACAAAAATTTAAAAGGGTATGCTGAGATGGTTTGGTCATGTTGAGAGGATGAATGAAAGGAGACTAGCAAAATGTATTTAAAGGCAGATGTGAGGGGACGCCCTAGGAGGACACATACTGACCTTATTGGTGATGTTCTTCAGAAAGGACAGATGCGTAGTACTCGCAACCGGCGTGCGTGTATGACCAAATCGTAGCAGGTGGCATTCTGTAGTTTCTGCCTACCCCCATGCGAAGAAGGCGTGAGATTATGTATGTATGTAAAAAAAAAGTTGTGTTAACCGTACCGTGTGACATATCAAATGAAAGGGCTTGTTGCGAGGATCTCAGTTTTTTTTTATAATTTTAAAATAAGTTCCTAGAGATATTTAAGAAAATACATGAAAATTGACTATTTACGAGAAAATTGACCATTTGGAGATAAGGGGTTTACCCCTTATCTCCGGACTGAGCCAAAAGAAATGAGAATGTTTCTTTACTCATAGATTACAGGAAAACCTAGAAGAAGTCTATGGTGTTAAAATAACATGGTAAATCTGTCACTATTGTGCGTACAAACTTACATATGCAGTTGGAATGTATGGGGGAACATGTTTTTCAATTACAATGTTAAGTTTGTATTTGGGATAAATTCATCTCAACTATGGAACCCTTCATTGTGCGTGGTGCGACACGCAATTGGTCGGTTTTTTCTTAGATACATACACTCCTGTAGGTAGACTACAGGTAGACTATTATTCCTGCAGGTAGACTATTATTAATTGTTTTATTTTTGGCAAAAACTTTTCATTGCCTACAATGACTCCAGACCACGTCTGGAAATAAAGGAGAGAGGAAAATAAGATATATTTATTTGTTCAAACATGTGTACAAATACAAGAACAGAAACGTGCATGCAGGATAACATAAAAAAATAAGATTCAAACATGTTTGCGATTGCGAAATTCTATGGCCGTATGGCGTTCCGGAGTGGCGACGTAGCGTTAGAAGGCCTCCCACAAGGAGGACCGATTACCTTGTAAAGACCGCAGGAGTCCGCTGGATGCGGGACGCACAGAATCGGTCGAAGTGGCGGTGCTTGGGGGATGCCTATGTCCAGCATTGGACGTCTTTCGGCTGATATGATGATGATGAAATCGCATCCATGGCCTTTTTGTTTTACAGACTGGACTGAAACGAAAATCACTGTCCTGCAAAGGATTGTGTGACGCGGCTGCGCGGGAGTGTGTGGGACGAGTGCTTGCCGCACATGTCTACTTACACTCCATAGCACTGCATATACTAGCTGACTTGAATATAGGTAAGTGTAAATTAGGTTAAACGTTATGCCTAAATAACATGTAACCACGAAACCGTCTGGTGAACAAACCACTAGGAATCGAAAAATAGTAAGGCTGTCAGAGTCAAGACTACTCACAGGCCTCGCCTTGTGACATGCGGGGTTGGATGACTGAAATAAATAAACAAAATTGTTTCTTTATTTGTCTTACAATTCTAATCTTTCAAAAATACTGGTTCAAATTAAATAAGCTAGCGAAACGCGGGGTTGGATGACTGAAATAAATAAACAGAATTGTTTCTTTATTTGTCTTACAATTCTAATCTTTCAAAAATTCTGGGTCAAATTAAATAAGCTAGCGAAACGCGGGGTTGGATGACTGAAATAAATAAACAGAATTGTTTCTTTATTTGTCTTACAATTCTAATCTTTCAAAAATACTGGTTCAAATTAAATAAGCTAGCGAAACTCCGCAGACCTGATGGGTATCGATATCTAAACAAAAAAAACAAAAATTGATGAGTTTTTTGATGAGTCATCGACCGTAATTAGTGTAGTCACTTGAAATATCAGTAAAAAAGATCAGTTTTATTGTGTAAACTTCACAGACGTGATGGGTATCGATACCTAAACACGATAAAACAAAAGAAAACAGATTTTCTCAACTCATGCTGTTCAGGTCATTCACCGAACAACGTTTATTTATTTATTTGGGACCTCCAACAAAAGATTCTGTCAAATTTCTTTAATAGATTTTCAACTTTATCACTAAAGCATAAGGTTCAAAGTTGTCTGTACACAATACATGACACATAATTAAAGGGCAACATCGGGTATTATTTAAATGTACTTCTTTGCTTATAGGAGACCACAGCATGCTCAATAAAGTTAAAAACTAAGCTAACAATCTTAAAACATTAAAAATAGGTAAACGGAAAATAAAATACATTTTTAAAGGCCATTAAAAGATTAAGAAAATGTAACATTTAGAGATACTTAAATTAAATCTATTAATAACATGTCAGCGTGATTGCGACACCGCGCTCTATGCCTTGAATATTTTATGTATTACCGTTATATAGTATATTTTAAGTAAAATAGTCAGTACAATTTCGGATAGCATATCGGGCGCGACTTAATCTCATCTCTTTTACCTCAAAATTCAATTCAAAATATTTTATTTCACATAAACCTACATGGGCACTTATGAAACGTCAGAAGCTAGGTGCACAGTTCCAATTGGTCGTTTCCTATGGAGAAGAGCCGGCAAGAAACTCCACGGTTACTCTTTTAAAAATAATTGGTTTTTACAATATTTTCAAATAACAGTGTTATTAGGTATGGGAGGACAGTGTAGGTCTTTCAACAAGTACCAGGTACTTAACAAAATAATTATGGTCAGCAAATATACAGTCCACTAAGCCTACAGCGTTCTCACATTCACAAAATAGAAAATAATCTATATAAAAATGAATAAATTATTAAAAATTAAAAAGTATTATAAACGAAATGACGTGATTGCTATTACAATTCTGAATAATGATCATGTTCACAAAAGCCACTAATAAAGATTTAAAGTTAAATTGTAGGTATATTATAATGTCAAATATTAGCGTGATTTAAATGTCAAAGAAGAATGTAAAAATAAAAATTTAAAAAAAATATATATGTATAAACATGGTAATTTGAGAGCAGTTAATAGACTCTTATACAATTTGCCGGTTAATGAGCTACCAGGGAAGCCACATGTGCAGAAGGAATTATTGCCAAACTTCCTTGTCTTCAACGTAGTCTTTAATTTTATAATATGCATTCTTGATAAGAACGCGTTTAGTGTGGGTTTTGAACTTCCCATCGCTAAGTTCTGTAACCGACTTAGGCAACTTGTTATAAAAGCGGATACTGTTTATAAGAAATGACTTGCTTGTTTTAGTTAATCTAAATTTGGGTATCAAAATTTCATGTCTACTACGTGTATTTATATTATGGAAATCGCTTCTTATTTTGAAAAGTCCTAAGTTTTTGCGAACATACAAAATACTTTCTAAGATATAAAGAGAAGGCAGAGTCAGTATATCAATTTCTTTGAATTTGTTTCGAAGGGATTCGCGAGGACCCATTTTATAGATAGCGCGGATTGCTCTCTTTTGTAAGATGAAAATTGAATCTACGTCAGCTGCCGATCCCCACAGCAGAATGGCATAAGACATAATACTGTGGAAATAAGCAAAGTATACTAGCCTAGCTGTGGCTATATCAGTCAACTGCCTTATTTTTCTTACTGCTTATGCAGCTGAACTTAATCTACCTGAAAGAGTTCTAATGTGGGCGCCCCATTGCAATTTTGAATCTAAAGTAATTCCCAAAAATATAGTTTCCGTTACTACATCTAGTTGTTTGCCATCAAGTTTTAGATTTAGACCAACTTGAGGTACATTTGGTAATGAGAATCTAATACTTTTAGTTTTGTTCGCATTCAGTAAAAGATTAGCTGCGAACCATTTCGAAAGAACAGCTAGACTATCGTTGACATGTAAAACATCTGTATCTTTTCTATCTATTTTAAAAATTAGAGAAGTATCGTCAGCAAATAGAATTATATCCGATAAGTTAGCCATCATATAAGGAAGGTCATTTATATAGACTAGAAATAAAAAAGGGCCAAGAATTGAACCTTGAGGCACGCCCATTTTAACTAGAGACCCCGAGGACGTCGCCCCATTAACGTTTACTTTTTGTTGCCTGTTTGATAGATAGGAAAGAACAAGGTCAGCAGCTTGTCCACGAATTCCGTAGTGGTGTAATTTACAGATCAGTGTATTGTGGTCAACGCAGTCAAACGCTTTTGAGAGGTCACAGAAAATGCCAATTGCATCCTGGGAATTCTCCCAGGATTTCAAAATGTGACCGATGAGTTTTACTCCAGCGTCAGTTGTCGACCTACCTTTCGTGAAACCAAAGTGGTGACTATGTAAAATCCCATTTGAATTAAAATGTGACAGCATCTGGTCCAGCATGATTTTTTCATATATTTTACTCAATGCTGGTAACACAGATATAGGTCTATAATTAGAGGGATCACTCTTACTACCCGATTTAAAAATTGGTACTACTTTACTATGTTTCATTAAATCAGGAAACGTACCGCTATCTAAACATTGATTAAATATGCCTGTTAGAACAGGGGCAATTGTGTCAATGATATCTCCAAGAACCTTAACGGAAATGCCCCATAAGTCTTCAGTGTTTTTTATGTTAAGACTTTTGAATGCTTTTTCAATTGTGACAATAGAAATAGGCTTGAATTCAAAACTTGGAATGTCCTTACTGAAGTTTTCTTTTAGAAGAAATTCAGCTAGTATAGATGATGAGGAGAGAGATTTCGTAACTTCTATTGGGATGTTGGTAAATAAATTTTCTAGTGTCTCAGCAACTTTTAACTTATCTGAAATGGTTTCATTATCAATTTTTAAAGACACTTCATTCTGTTCTCGCTGTTTCGTGTTTCCAGTTTCTTTGTTAATTATCTGCCACACAGCTTTTATTTTATTGTTAGAAATACTAATTTTGTTACTTAATAATTTTGATTTAGCTTGGGCGCAGACTCTTTTAAATATCTTTGAATAGTTTCTTACATAATTATGGACAGCTTCATCAGAAGTCAATGATTTTTCGTTATATAAATTATATAAAATATCTCTGCTTTTTCTAATGCCAGCAGTGGCCCATTCGTTAAATTTTGGTTTAGTATTTATTGTTACTTTTCGTACAGGACATGCTTTATTGAATTCTTGGCATACTGTAGAAAATAATGTACCGTAGTTTATATTGGGGTCTTGTGAATCAAAACTAGCTGTTGAAAGATTGTTATGAACATTATTATTAAACATTTTCAATTTATTTTTAGTAAGAGGTCTTATCTGAATAGTTTTATTTAAACGTAACTTGTTATATGATTCAAAGGCTACAAGTTGACTTGTATGATCAGACCTAACGCTACTAATTAGGGACGAGTCTTTTATTTTACAATGAGTAAATACATTATCTATGCATGTAGCTGAGGTGCTGTTATTCTAGTTGCTACATTAAATACACATTTTAAATTGAAAAATTAAACAATGAGATGAGGTTACATTTTTCAGGTGAATTTACTAATAGATCAATATTTAGGTCACCACAAACAAAAACTATTTTATTTTCTCTAAAAAGTTTAGTTAGTATATCTTCCATTATGATTAAAAATGATGACAAGTTTGAGGCTGGTGGTCTATAAACACATAAGAAAGTATGGCCTTCAATCTCTGCACATGCTACCTCACATAAGCGATCAACAGAGCAAGCAGTGATATCCTTCGTTTCCTTATGTCTGAAGCAACTATTGCATAATATCAAGGTACCACCCCCTAATGAAGACCTGTTGTACGCACTGGCAACTGAAACATTATTTACATTAAACAACATCCTATCTGGTTTTAACCAGGTTTCACAAAAACACAAGATATCCATATGATATTTATCTATTAACATTTCCACGTCTAGGATTTTGCCAGAGAAGCGATTTAAATTCTGGTGATATAGTAAAATATTCTTATTATGCTTCTCTTTTGTCGATTCTAAAAGTTTAAAGAATTTGTTACAGTATTATTAGAAGTACTAGATAATACTGTTTCGTCACTTAAGCTAACCTCATTAGTTTCAATCGTTATCCCATTAGTATTACTGAAATATATCTTTATAATCTTTAATCTTATTTTATCTTAATCTCACCCCAACCCCGAACACATACTTCAAGTAACAACACTGCTAGCGGTCGTTGTTCGTTGACCCCCCTAAATACAACAAAGCTTAATTTTCAACCGACTTCAAAAAGGAGGTGGTTCTCAATTCTTTTTTTAAAATATTTGTTACGCGATTACTCCGCCAATTATGAATTGATTTTGATGATTATTTTTGTTTTTGGTAGGTCATAGTGCAGAAGTGGTCCCATATAAGTTTGGTCAAGATCTGATGAGGGGTTTTAGCTTCAATAATACGTATTTTTCCCACCTAGTATATGTGGACGATGTTCTAATAGTTCCTGTTACTGTAATTTACAAAGCAGGTAGTGGTATTCACCCAGAGGGTCATGGCCACCCGGCTGGTCCGGGGATACCGCACGGTCTCCGGTGAGGCGGCGAGCCTTCTTGCCGGATTACCGCCATGGGATCTGGAGGCAAAAGTCCTCGCGCATATTTGGGTGTGCGCGAGGAGGCGAAACGCCGGGGCTTGACTCCGATGCCGCGAGAAATCGCGGCACAGCGGACAGAGCTCCGACGGGATCTCATGGCGGCATCTCATGGCGGCATGGAGAGTGCGATTGTCGCAACCCAGTGCTGGGCACGCCACTATTGCGGCGATAAGTCCCCTCTTTGAGGAGTGGTTGGAGAGGCGCCACGGCGTCCTCACCTTCCGCCTGACGCAGGTCCTCACCGGACACGGCTGTTTCGGGAGGTACCTGTTTCGGATAAGGCGGGAGGAAACGCCCGGGTGTCATCACTGCGTGGATCGCCCGGAGGACACGGTGGAGCATACGGTGGAGGTATGCCCGGCTTGGGCAGAGCACCGCCGTGTCCTCGTGGAGGCGATCGGTAGCGGGGATCTCTCGCGTCCGGCCCTGGTCCAGGCCATGGTACGGAGCGAGAGGGCATGGGAGGCCGTCACCTCCTTCTGCGAAGCAGTAATGCTCGCGAAGGAGGAGGCGGAGCGCGTGAGGGAGAGGCAAATTTCGCGCCCTCACGCCCCTAGCCGCCGCAGGAGGAGACGCCCCGGGCGTCGGGAATCGATTGCTGATTCCCGGCCACCGTAGGCGCGGGCTTGCGGACGGTGAGCAATGGGTAGCTCGCCGTCCGGTAAGGACCAAGCCCGGGTCGACGGCGCGTTGTGTTCCACGCGCGCCTCAAAGAGTGTCAGCGAGTGAAGGGGTCCGATGAGACCATTGCCTGCCGGGGTTGCGGGAAAGTCCGAAAGGGATACCGTGGCCCCCTGGCATTGCACAGGCAAGAGAAGGAACACGGGTGGGTTTTAGTCAGTAAGAGTCTGACACGCCCTCCCGCTCCACCCAGAGCGGGAGACGTCATTTGATGATTTCCAACCCAAAAAAAAAAAAAAAAAAAAGGTAGTGGTATTCAAATTTTTGTGGGGATAAGGGTACCACAACTAAAAAGTGAAAAATAAAATCATTTTTTACAAAAAATAAAACCGATTTTCAAAAAAAACTACAAAGTGAAAAATAACTGATTTCGGAAGTCGGTGGCAAAAAAACGAAAATACAAAACCAAAGACACCGACTTCCGAAATCAGTTATTTTTCACTTTGTAGTTTTTTTTTGGAAGTCGGTTTTATATATTTTTTATCGTCTTTAGATATCGATACTCATCACGTCTGTACAGTTTCGTTAGCTAATTTAATTTGACCCTGTATATATAAAACAAAAGGAACCAATAAACTACTGTACTCTACATGAAACTACGCTGCTTTTTATCTTGGGTCCTTGACTTATCCTAGCGTTGGCCTATCCTTTTATTTAGGAGCGCGATTAAGAATGAATTCAAGTTTTTACACATACATACATACATAAAACTCACGCCTTCTTCCCATGGGGTAGGCAGAAACTACAAAATGACATACTACTGACTACGATCCTAACATACTCCTTTTGCCTTGTTTACACTCATACATCTGGTCGTACTCGCACGCCGGTTGCGAGTACTGCGCACCTGACCTTTCTGAAGAACATCACCAATAAGGTCAGTATATGTCCTCCTGGGGTGTCCCCTCCCGGCATATCCATTCACATCTGCCTTGTAAATTCAATTTGTCATTCATCCTCTGAACATGACCAAACCATCTCAGCATACCCTTTTCAATTTCAAGTTTTTATATACCATTATAAAACAATTTATTACAGTGGAAACCCTAGACCCATCTTGTGTGAAGACCCTCAACGTTCACAAATGGCGTCCGAACTGCGCGGAGATAGTCGCAGTGTTGGACGACTGGGCGCGGCGCTGCCAACAGTTCCTGCCGCATCTGTTACTGGAGATGGATTATACGCCTTATGTGTAAGTTCAAGTTGATGACCGTATGGTTTTCATACGAATAGCAGTACCGTATCGGCTTATTCTTCTTAGCTAGAACACTTTTGATTGCACATAAAAAAAACAGTATTAATACGCAATACAGAGAGCACCTTGGTACTCGTAAGACATAATGATATGAGAATATTGGTTTCAGGAATTTATTTATTTATTAATAACTAGCTGTGCCCCGGGGTGTCTCCCGCATCAGTGTAGATCCCGTGGGAATATCGAGATTAAAAGTATCCTATGTCCTAATCCAGCTCATGGTCTACCCACATGCTAAATGTCGTTCTCATTGCCGTTTAGCCGTTTTAGCGTGAAAGCGTAACAAATAAACAAACAAACTACTTACGCATTTATAATAAAAAAAAAAAAAAAAAAAAAACTATTATCAAAAAGCCAAATACAATTTGTCCATCTCAACCAGAACATACTATCGCCACTATATGATTTACAACGATATGCGTTATTTGAGACAGAGTGAACGTCAGTCAGTGCTAGTATAAACTGTGTTACAGACACAGTTAATAATAACATAACATAAAATCACGCCTTGTTTCCCCGAAGGGTTGGGCAGAGGTGTACCTATAGTAAACCCACATTTCGCCAGTTATGTTTAAGTACCATGTAATAGGGGGCGAGCCTATTGCCATCAACCGGGTACAAATCCAGACTCCGGGCTGCTACTGAGAAATTTCAGAAAGAAAAACCCAATGTCACTTTTGCCCGACCTGGGAATCGAACCCAGGACCTCATGTGCAGCAGTAGCGCTTGCTACCACTAGACCAACGAGGCAGTGTATTTACAGTTTGCATCACTCATACAAGTTATCGGTAAATACAAGTTGGTGTAATTGGTTCATTCCGTGTCTGGTAGTGATCATTGGCGGCTGTGCCTTAGGTGCGCTCGTGCGCCGCACTATCATTTTAAATCATCTAATATATAGCTACCTTCTACCCATACCATACAGTATAAACCTAAGGTATTAACTTTCAAAACAATGATCTATACATAGAACTATTCACAATACTACCTACCCTACACAGAAATTACGTTTATGATAACATGGTTTTGTTATTGGAGTTGAGTAAATCAAGCTGACCTATTTTGATTTCAATTATTGTGTTTGAATTAAATCTTATTTTTGCTTGAATAAAAACGGCCCCGTGCGCTCGCTAAAGCGCACGCAGCGAGCTCTAACAACTTCTATGGAACAAGATGTAAACCGCCGGGCGCGTGAGACGGAAGATGCTTACAACAAAATGTATGCATTTTTAGGATAGCTACGTGCGCCGCACGCGACCGGAAATTGCCGAAAGAATACGAAAGATTCTTGGGCGGCGGGGGTAGCGGGGACACCTCGCTTTCGCATGCATGACCCGAAGCCTTGACCTACGCAGTAGGCACTTGTTATTGTTACTTTTCGCGCGCGATTGCAGTAATTTTGTACCTGCGTAATTAATTACTTATTATCTAAGAAAACAGTGAAAATTTTGTGAGTAAACATGAATGTAAAATACAATATTGAGTAGATACAATAATTTAGACTAAAATGTGTTGTGTGTGTGTGTGTAAAGTTTTGTGTCGACGCCTGCACCTCATCACTGCGCCTCGCTATACCTGCCAGTTTCCCGTAGACCACGAGGCATGTCTATAGGGTGTCCTTTTTATAAGGTAAAAATTAGATATTTTATTTGAAAATATTCACTAAACCCATGCAGTGCACCACCGGTTTTCTGAGGCACTAGCCGCCACTGGTAGTGATCCAAGAAGATTACGGAGAGTGAGGAAAGAGAGTACGATCACCTTCAAAGTCAAAGTCAAAGATTTAGTTGCAGATAAATATGGTTACAAAAGTTCTTGCAATGGAGTATAATAGTAGCTTAACATCATCATAACATAATGACATGCAAATTTTTGGTACAGGTACAATTATATAATTTGTAGTAGGTGTAAATTGGGGTTTCTGGATGAGAGGAGATCCAGAAACACCCAATTTACACCATCATTCATTTTTACTTAAATTAAATGAATGATCTTGTGGGTCAATACAACCCCCACATGTTCTGGAGATATTGAGTTGGATGATATTAATACTAGCTCATCTGCAAAGTTTGAGGAGGAGGTTTGTTACGAACCAAAACACAATTCTGCACAATTGGTTTATCAAAGCACCACTTATTTAAAAACAATACATTTTTTAAAGCACAGAATCATGATAAATACAGTTAGATTTAAACTCTAACTTTTTCAGTATAGAAAGGATTCTCAATTAGCCACCTGTGTAAAGCCCTTCTGAAGCGGACCATTGGAAGTTCTTTAATTTGGTTAGGAATCTTACAAAACCGTTGACCACTTTGGACTTTACCACATTTAACTTGTTACTGGTCTTATTGATATAATAGTAAAAAAAATGTCATTCTCGTTTGCATTGTTTAATACGACAAGGTCTATAATCGTCACTTAGCACGTGCTTTGGCTTGACGTCATGTTCTCGTCTCTCTCTTGCACTTGTAGTTTGAAAAGTGTGCGACAGAGACAGGAATATCGTTTAGCCGACGTACCTTTTTAGTTAGGTTTATAAGTCTTGGCATTAGTAAGGTTCAGGTTCAAGTAGCAAGACCGAGTAAGGGCTGAAAATTCAAAAAAAAAAATGTATTGTTAAACAAAGATCAGATTATAGATATATATTGACATAAATAGATTAAGTCAATCTACCGGGTGCGGCGATTGAACTATCCGTATGTGAAAATGAAATATTTCTGTTAATTTTCAATATTTATTTATTCACTTTTGCCATGTGAAAATAGAAAGTTTAAAGTTTTATTATCACTTAATTCGAAGGAATAAAACCGCATTTAGCCTTTACTACAAGCTGAAGTCTCTTTCTGAAAGAAGCGCAGGCTGCTCGAACGACGTCGTCACTCAAACAATTCCATTCTCGCGTAAGAGTAACATTGAGCTCTTCCACCGAAGTGTGTATTTTAGCACAGGCCCTGGCCTGTAAAACACCCCAAATACAAAAGTCCAGCGGATTCAAGTCGGGCGATCACGACGGCCACATATCTCGGTCGATCAACACTGGAATTTCTGCTTTCAACAATTTCGCGTTCCAATTGCTCTGTGCGATGGTGCCGAGTCTTGTTGAAAAGTCCAACGCTCAGAACCGAATGTGTTGCGTGCCCACGGTATCAGTCCTGGTCGCAAGACTTTGTCTCGATAGATGTGTTTGTTTATTTTGACTTGGTTGCGACCCATTGGAAGAAAAACGAGCGGAGAACGGCCTTTTTCAGACACCGCCGCCCAGACTATGATTTGGTCGGCTCCTTGGCGTCGAGGCGACGAACGCTGCGATCGCTCACCTTAAGATCTTGCGCGTTCTTGTTTACTGAGCGCGCTGGATTCTGCTGGCGCCGTTACAGTACAGCGTCGTCCGCCACCGTAGCGTTTCTTAATGCTACCAGTCTCATTATATCGTTGAATAGTGCGATACACAAATTTCTCGTTCAATTGCAGATTTCGCAGCGCTCGACGTATTTCGATATTCGATTTTCTCTCCAAATTAAGAGCAATCACTGAATTTCGTTTTAAATCCATTGTTCTAAATTCGAATGTGTTTCTCTCACAACAGAATCACTTCAAATGATGATAGAGAACATGTCAAAGACCAACATTTAAAACATTTTGGCGGCGTTCGATTCAGTGGTTGGAATTTTAAAACAGTTATACAGAGACGGACAGTTCAATCCTCGCACCCGGTATAGCACCCTTTTCCCTCCTCAGCGGCGTACCTCTAGACGTCCAGCTAACAATCGGCAGCTGGCTGTGTGCGTGGGCGCGCCCGCTGGCCAGCGCGCCCGAGTGGGGCTGGCGCGTGCTGCGCCGCCTGCGCGTGCACCGCACGTGCTGGGGCCTGCCTGCGGACGCGCCCGCGCCGGACTGGCAGCCGACCGACTTGTTTGGCACGGCGTATGCGATGTTGGCGACGTCGTATGGACATTGCATACCGGTGGTGAGTTTTTACTTCTATGGTACTTTTTGTGATTCCGATTGTTTGCTCATGGTGTGCGATAGCTTGATACGGCTGATTTCAATGTATATAAGATGGATAGGTAGGCACACAGGCTTTGATAGAAAAATGTTTCACTTTTTGGAACGAAGGACATCGCTCATTATAACAGCACCGCTCCGACACGGCAATTAACTTGTCATTAAAGTTAGGATTTTAAATCAAATGCATTAAAGCCTATTTTACGTGAGATGGCTCGCGGGCAATTAGCGGCTGGCGATCCGTCCATTATTCTGTATAGCCATCGTAAAATAGACTTTAATGCTATTGTTTTAAAATCCTAACTTGAATGATCACTATAGTGCACGCGATACATATTAGTTAAAAAAACATCAAAGAAAGATTTTTTACAACGCCTTAATCACGTACGAGCGTTTGTATGAAAAGTATGATTGGTTGGCCGTTCTTAAGTAAATTGAATAGAGCCGTTTCATCTGATTATTTTGCGTATACGAGTACTTACTACAGAAGATTCAAATTCGAATTCTAATACCTAGCTAGATAATCGCCGGGCGAAAAGTTTCTGCTGCCGGGAAGGGATTGTGTTTTGTTTTCGTCGTATTTGATGAGAGGGGTAGGTGAGGGTTGCGCGGGTGACATTTGATTTTTTGTTTGCTTTATACGCCCTCATAAATATCTTTATTGTTTGTTCCCACAGATTTGTTCGGAAGGAGTATTAGCACTTTGCAAGCTGGCGGCCACGCGGCCTCGGGACGCAGTTCAGTGCCTCGCCGGTGTGATGCTAGTCATGGCACATTCACCTGAGTCTGTGGCGTATACTCCCAAGTAAGTGGCATTGTTTAGCTGGTTATTACTTTAATGCTGTGCTCCTGAAATGTTTGAAAGGGTGTCTTTAGGGCTATTATGTCAAAACAGGGGTTATGTCGGTGCTCTAGGAAGCCAAATCCTGGGATATTCTGTCGAAATAAGAGCTCTAGAGGTGCTCCAGGAAGCCAACTCCTGGGATATTCTGTCGAAATAAAAGCTCTAGAGGTGCTCCAGGAAGCCAACTCCTGGGATATTCGGTTGAAATAAGAGCTCTAGAGGTGCTCCAGGAAGCCAACTCCTGGGATATTCTGTCGAAATAAGAGCTCTAGAGGTGCTCCAGGAAGCTAACTCCTGGGATATTCTGTCGAAAAAAGAGCTCTAGAGATGCTCCAGGAAGCCAACTCCTGGGATATTCTGTCGAAATAAGAGCTCTAGAGATGCTCCAGGAAGCCAACTCCTGGGATATTCTGTCGAAATAAGAGCTCTAGAGGTGCTCCAGGAAGCCAACTCCTGGGATATTCTGTCGAAATAAGAGCTCTAGAGGTGCTCCAGGAAGCCAACTCCTGGGATATTCTGTCGAAATAAGAGCTCTAGAGGTGCTCCAGGAAGCTAACTCCTGGGATATTCTGTCGAAATAAGAGCTCTAGAGATGCTCCAGGAAGCCAACTCCTGGGATATTCTGTCGAAATAAGAGCTCTAGAGATGCTCCAGGAAGCCAACTCCTGGGATATTCTGTCGAAATAAGAGCTCTAGAGGTGCTCCAGGAAGCCAACTCCTGGGATATTCTGTCGAAATAAGAGCTCTAGAGGTGCTCCAGGAAGCCAACTCCTGGGATATTCTGTCGAAATAAGAGCTCTAGAGGTGCTCCAGGAAGCCAACTCCTGGGATATTCTGTCGAAATAAGAGCTCTAGAGATGCTCCAGGAAGCCAACTCCTGGGATATTCTGTCGAAATAAGAGCTCTAGAGGTGCTCCAGGAAGCCAACTCCTGGGTCATTCTGTCAAAATAAGAGCTCTAGAGGTGGTCCAGGAAGCTAACTACTGGAATATCCTGTCAAAATAATATCTCTAGAGGTGGTCCAGGAAGCTAACTACTGGAATATCCTGTCAAAATAATATCTCTAGAGGTGGTCCAGGAAGCTAACTACTGGAATATCCTGTCAAAATAATATCTCTAGAGGTGGTCCAGGAAGCTAACTACTGGAATATCCTGTCAAAATAATATCTCTAGAGGTGGTCCAGGAAGCTAACTACTGGAATATCCTGTCAAAATAATATCTCTAGAGGTGGTCCAGGAAGCTAACTACTGGAATATCCTGTCAAAATAATATCTCTAGAGGTGGTCCAGGAAGCTAACTACTGGAATATCCTGTCAAAATAATATCTCTAGAGGTGGTCCAGGAAGCTAACTACTGGAATATCCTGTCAAAATAATATCTCTAGAGGTGGTCCAGGACGCCAACTCCTGGGATATTCTGTCAAAATAAGAGCTCTAGAGGTGGTCCAGGAAGCCAAATCCTGTCAAATGTGATAATTTAGAGGTGGTCTGGGATTTGTATAATGTATAAAGATAGCTGATGACGGTTAAAATACTGGCTTTTGTAACGTAACGTTTAAACGTATTATTTTCGTTTGATGATCATGCCATCTTTCAAGTCGTTTCCAAGCAGTTTTATTACGGATTCTTCGTCCTCTCTTTTCTAGATCTCCTGCATGTTGTAAACATGCATTACCTTTTTAACCGCTTCTGTGGTCTATTGGTTAGACCACCTCTCTCAGACAGACCAAAAGGTCCCGGGGTCGATTCCC
This sequence comes from Xanthia togata, assembly GCA_963853775.1. Taxonomy (NCBI): domain Eukaryota; kingdom Metazoa; phylum Arthropoda; class Insecta; order Lepidoptera; family Noctuidae; genus Xanthia; species Xanthia togata. The sequence continues at coordinate 4,448,908 of OY970801.1, forward strand.
AGGGGAAAAATTTCTGCCCGGTTTGGTTGGTGGTGGGGCTTGTTCTAGGTCCGTCTGGTTTGCTACCACCATCTTCTTCTCTGTGGTTGAGAATTCCGGGTGAAGTTCGCTTCCACCTTCGGCCTGATCATCACTTACCACCAGGTGAGATGCAGGCGAAGAGCTTCTCCGTTGAGGTAAAAAAAACAATGCCCCATGCATTTAATGGAACTTTTTCTTTTTTTACAGATTCACGGAGCTATTCACGACGTTGCTGAGCTCAGGTCCATCTCTGATGCAGCGCGCACTCGGTCGCGGCGGCGCGGCTGGCTCGGAGTTGCTGCTCCGACTAATATTGTCACAGTTATCTGACGAGTGAGTACTACTGATCGAAGCAATCACACGGAACAAAAACATATCATTAAAATGCATAATCTAAACTAATATTATAAAGAGAAAAGTTATTTTTTTGTAATGAATTATCTCAAAAGTTACTGGAGCGATTTAAAAAACTATTTCATCAGTAGAAAGCTATATCACTGAGTATCGCAGGCTATGATTAATAAAGATAGTACAGTATTGCTATAGGGTAGTATTACGAAGTCGGCGTCAATGTCGACGTAATGTTACGGCGAAAGTGTCAGGATAGACCGGGAAATTCAAATTTTCTTACTATTTTGCAGGTCAGCATCATGTTGTATGTTGATCTAAATATAATTCGTGGCCGTATCAAATGTTTATTTATAGAATTATAATCATAAAAGTCATCAATACAACTCTCTAAGCTCATGTAATCCTATTGAATAACTATTTCATGAAATCATGACATTTGAGGATTATGCTAGCTTGAGGAGTTGTATTGCTGATTCTTATGATTATTATTCTGTAAAGCCATTTTTGTTACGGTCGCAAATCATATTTTAATCAACATACAACCTGACAGTGACCATCAAATTGAAAAAAAAACGTAAGAATATTAGAATTTCGCGGGCTGCTTCAGTACCATAACGTGAATCCAGATTGTCTTGCGGCGAGCCTGTGGTATTCCAACTAATATGTAGTTGACTACAACAGCAGCGGCTCCGGGCCCGCGCCGGGCGTGCTGAGCGCGTGGCTGCACGCGTGCTGGCGCCCGGCGCTGGCGCCCGCGGCCGCGCTGCTGGACGCGGCCGCGGGCGCCGCGCGGCAGTGGCCGCAGCTCGACGCACATGCCAACTCCTTGCTGCAGGTACAGCTTTCCTAAGAAAACTAAGCGCTTCGGGAATCACCATCTATCTTCGGAAATACGAACGCGCGGTGATAAGATCTACTATAGAGCTGTTACAACCATGAAAGTACTTGCAGTGAAGTAATCGTAGATGAACAACTCTATGTAATTCCAAAAATCTTTTCAATACTTTTGAGTGACACATCACGATCTGAGACCGGAGTAGGCAACCCGGCAGAGAGAAAACTTCATTCAAAAGACTGACAAAAACAAGTGTCAGGCATAAATATTGTGTGATTGAAACTCTTTAATTTGAATATCGAACTTCTCCCAATAATGTTATATACATAGTCTGGCCATAAATACTGTTATAATTAAAAATAAGAAAGATATTACATTTATTTATTTATTTATTAAAACTTTATGCACAGGTAAAAAAAATACTGTACAAAGGCGGACTTAATGCCTGAGGCATTTTCTACCAGTCAACCTTAGGGTGGTGCAGAGACAAAACATGGCAGGTGCAAAATAAGTGCTAGCAAATTTGAAAATTAATGCCTATTATTACATAGATACATACATATAAACCGAATAAACTTTGTCAGGAGAAATAACGATTGGTAGAGGAGAAAACAAATCCAGCAAATCAGCGCTGCAAAGATTCTGCCAACTTTTCACGAATATGTTCACGTGCCTTCAACTTGAAGGATAACCGACTGGTTGCCATCCTGATGTTCAGAGGAAGCGCATTCCAAAGAAATACCGCCTGGACAAAGAAAGAAGAGTGAATAAAACCAGAGCGGTGAGAAGGACATCGTAGAAGACGATTGTTTGTAGAACGAAGATTTTTGCTATGGGCAGAGCATAGGTATTGAACATGGGAAGTCAGGTAAGAAGGAGAAGTGGGTTTGTCGAGTATAGAATACAACATTGACAGAGCCCTCAACTCTCTGCGCTGACGTATGGGTAACCATTTTAAAAGCAATCGATGCGCAGACACATGGTCATACTTACGAAGATTGAAAACAAATCGAATGCAGTTATTTAGAAGGCGGTCAAGTTTATTGAGGAGATCTGCATTCAGGTCATAATAACACACATCACCATAGTCTATTATGGGAAAGATTAGGGACTGTACAAGCATTGCCTTTATGTGTGATGGAAGAAGGTTTTTCAACCGATAGAGTGACCGCAGCGTTCCGGTGACTTTTTTACTTACAGTCGTGACCTGCTTTCGCCAGTCAAGACATGTGTCAACATGCAGACCAAGATCTTTAACATCGGAGCTAAACGGGATGACATTTGAATTTAGAATCTGTCATTTTTATACGATTGTTTATTGAGTTTTCTAATTTTGGCGCCAATACATTGTACAATATTTTGCGATATTAAAATGGAGTGGGGTGATAAAGAGAACCGAATCGCTGTGATTGCATTACACAAAGTTGGTATGGAGCCAAATGCAATTTTTAAAACTCTCCATACGCTTGGTATTAGTAAAATGTTTGTGTACCGGGCTATTAATAGGTACAATGAGACCTCCTCTATTTGTGACAGAAAAAGATCTGGCCGTCCACGTAGTGTTCGTACGAAAAAGGTGGTCAAAGCAGTAAGGGAAAGAATTCGAAGAAATCCTGTCCGAAAGCAAAAGATTTTATCTCGGGAGATGAAGATAGCACCCAGAACCATGTCGCGTATTTTAAAAGATGACTTAGGACTGGCAGCCTGTGAGAGACTGGTCATTTTTTAACTGATAATTTAAAAAAGAATTGGGTGGGAAAATCGAAACAACTACTGAAGCGGTACGCAAAGGGAGGTCACAGAAAAAAATTGTTTACGGATGAGAAAATCTTTACAATTGCAACATTTTAACAAACAAAATGACCGTATTTATTCTCAAAGCTCTGAGGAAGCTTCCCAATTAGTCGACAGAGTGCAACGTAGGCATTATCTGACTTCAGTGATGGTTTGGTGGGGTGTTAGCTATGAAGGATTGACAGAGCCATATTTTTTTGAAAAAGGTATCAAAACATCGGCACAAGTGTATCAAGATACCATTCTTGAGAAAGTAGTTAAGCCCCTTAACAACACCATATTCAATAACCAAGTATGGTCCTTCCAACAAGACTCGGCGCTGGGTCATAAAGCTCGGTCCACGCAGTCTTGGTTGGAAGTGAACGTTTCGGACTTCATCAGAGCTGAAGACTGGCCGTCGTCTAGTCCCGTTCTTAATCCGCTGGATTATGATTTATGGTCAGTTTTAGAGAGTACGGCTTGCTCTAAATGCCATGATAATTTGGAGTCCCTAAAACAATCCATAAGATTGGCAGTAAAGAATTTTCCCATGGAAAGAGTGCGTGCTTCTATTGACAACAGGCCTCAACGTTTAAAGGACTGTATTGCAGCCAATGGAGACCACTTCGAATAAGCTTTTTATATTTCAAATTATTTTATATTTATGTATTAAACTAACACACTGTAAAAGAAATAAATATTATTTGCAATAAAAAAAAAAAACTTCGTGACAATATTTATGGCAAGACTAGGTATATACACACAAACAAAACACACACGATACAGGAGAAATCCTAGTGGGGCAACGTTAAAAAAAAAAATATGCAACTAAGAACTTTTTGATTCACCCTCGTATGAATAAAATTTTGAAAAGGTGACACGCATTATCTGAATAAATATATTGCTCTATGTTAAAATGTGAATTTATTTTTGTACTTAATAATACGGTGCTTGAAACTAAGCGTATTTAGATTTTTTTTTACTATAGAAACATTATAATTTGGAACGAAAATTAGTAGCGTATCTATTTGACGACCAAAAAGGCTAAATGCTCATAAAAAACAAACTAACCTAACTAATCCAACCATTCTATTTGTACCAATTTATTTTATTTGGGAGCGTCAAAAAATTACTTGAGAGTGTGTTTAAATTGTAGCTTCATAATTTTATAAATGTTTTATTTCAAACGTCATTAGTTAGTCTAGAGTTATTTTGTTATAATTTTAAAAGGCCCCTAGCTTTTCAATATTATAAAATTTGAACCCAACACCATGTAAGTTGAACGAAACTTTTTAACCAATGCGTTTATCCCACTACTTTTGTACAGGAAGAAAACGCAAATGAGCACGTAACCCACGCGGTCCGCAACGCTTCCACCGCGCCCTTGCTCTGTGAGTGCTTGCTGCGGGCGTGCCACGCCGCGCGCGAGGCGAGCACGCACCTGTACGCGCGACTGTTGAGTGTGTTACATCAACAGCGCGTCGCTCAGAAGAAGATACACGTCGATAAAGCGCTGCAGGTAAAAAAAAAAAAACATTACTATGCGAGTGCTTGCTGCGAGCATGCCAAGCCACGCGCCTGTACGCATGCCGTATGACGTTTTTATCTGAAATGAAATGAGCTAAGTCGTATTTTTGAGATGGAGCAGTAAGGGCAGTGTCTTTACCACTGTAGCGATCAATATTCTCCACAAATAAATTATTTGCAGAAAATAGGCGCCAACATAACTGCAGAAGAACTTGTGATATACCGTGCAGCCACTGCAGCACTGGCAGCGCCCATGAACCATCCCTCGCACTTAACGCTGTGGAGACTATTCATGCATCTGTATCTACAGACGCCGCCTGATTTTGGGTATTTAATGATTTAATGATTTTTTTACGAGATTAAATTAGATAGTAAAGTACCTGCTTAAATCCACTCCCAAAACTTGGAAAAATTCATTTAAGCAGATATTTTTTTACATTATAAGCAAATAAATGATTTGATTTGATCACCAGATTTTTTACCAATGTACAGCGTGAATAAGCGTCTACGATTTTGTCATTTTAGGTCAGTTCCAGCAGTGGGCCCCCTATTCTTCAGCGGTCTAATAAAATCCCGCACACTAGCTCAAATCAAACGAAGACTCCTAGAAACGATCACATACCACCACAACGAAGGCGAAACACTCAAAACGGAACACAAATCTATCGATACTAGTGAAACACAATCGACTAACCGAGTAGAGAGAGCTACTCCAGTTAGGACTGACGATAATCTGTTACCAGCTTTATCGATAATCGATTTGACGGGAGAATCGAGTGGGTCGAGTGATAGTGAAGATAATGCCGATGATAGTCGAAGTGAGAAGGAATCGAGTCCGAGTAGTGAGGCGGTTGAGACGAAGAGGAATATATTTAATTTGACAGCTTATCATACTGCTGCTGAGAAGTAAGTTACAACGTATTTATTATTTCTAAGTTTTGTTCTAAATTTAAAATTACCAGATTCTGATAAGCTCCAGTTAACAAATCGGGCTGATAAAATCGTTCAAATAATGTTCTATTTTGGACTTTATATGGCTGATTGTGTATTATGGTTAGGCTAATTATTTTCCAGGCGACTAACAACTTAAAGGACGACTAACTATTTGATACCAAACAAATAATTGGCAGCGATTAAATATTTTAGCAATAATTATATAGTTTTTATAATTCCTTGCATTTTGATGCTCATCTAGCTTCAAAATGCAAGGAATTATAAAAACTAAATACCTAATGGCTGCTACTTTAAGGTAGCGAACATATTAAACATGGCCAATCGAAATCATAGGCGAGGTACTATACATAGTGACATGGCGACTAATATTAACAGTGGGATAACAAACATCGTATTATACAACATAAAATGCAAATATAGGCTGTCATATTAAAACATTTTTGCAAGCGTTTATTTTTGAGGAGAGGCTAATGTTAATTTTTTTTCATCCTTAGCCGACCAAACTTAAGTGTAGCCGTAACTTAAGTTGGCTAAAAATGGAGTAGTAAATGAAAATGGCTGAAAGGTAGGTTAGGTTAGAACTGTGACCACACCACGTGCCCGTTTAGGCACAAGAGTTACATTCTCTTGTGCCTAAATGAACCCGGTCTTTGTCCAAATGCACATTTTCTACTTGTTATCCGCCGTCAGGTGTTCGCTTAACAATAAATTCGGTTACCAAAAAACTCGATGCCAGTTTAAATTAAAACAAAGCTGACAACTGATTAGTATGCTGCTAATTTCTACTTCAAATTATCCTTCTGTAGCTGACAACCTACTATTTTTGCTACCGGCTTCCCAAATTCAGATTAAATTGTCACCGCGTTAAATACTTGCCTGGTTGTGTTAAGATTATCTTATCATCTGCCGAGCCTTTTCCCAACTATGTTGGGGTCGGCTTCCAGTCTAACCGGATGCAGCTGAATACCAGTATTTTACATGGAGCGACTGCCTATCTGACCTCCACAACCCAGTAACTAGCTAACACGATACCCCTTAGTAAGCTAGTTGTCAGGCTTTCGGGCTTCTGACGACCCATAACAACTGTCAAAGATCTACAAATGAAAGCCAGGACCAAGGGCTTAGCGTGCTTTCCGAGGCACGCAGGGGTCTTGGTATGTAAAGATGGTCACCCATCCATAAGACCAAGCGCAGCAAGCGTAGCTTAACCTGATTGATCGACCCGTGCGGCTGTTATTACTTAGCCACAAGCCCCTCATTAAGATTGTGTATTATGTAATTTGTGGGACTGAAACAGGCAAAATTATTGTTTCAATTCAGATTGCTCATCGAATATTTAAGCTGGCTGGAACAAGGGGAAAAAGTGCGCGTACCACCTCACTTTGCAGATATTGCAAGATACATTCCGGAGCATGTAAGTCAACTTACATGATTTTCTAGTTCGTAACCTATTTCAAACTTTGAAAGACTTTTCAATTTCAATTTTTAATTTGAAAACAAGAGCTTCAAGTAACAAATTGATTTTCAAGACAGACATCAGAAGCATGTTTTAAGTTCTCAAAACATTTATAGTCTCTTTAACAAATTTAGTATTCACACTGCTGCTTGAGAGTTTCAGAAAAATGACATAACGTTTGTCTATGCTTGGTTATCCTATAGAAAACTACTAACTAAAATCTAATTGAAATATCACGCAGGCTCTCGAAGCAGCATGGAAACGTGCAGTGCCTCGTCCCTTACCGTCCATAGAACTGGACAGTTTTCCCTCCGTGACTGTACGACCGCCGCCAGACAATACTCCACCGCAGACGCCCTTCCACATCGCTGTTAACACCATATTGAAGATTAAGGATCGGTCTATGACAAGGTATGTATGTAACACGTTTCGGCATTTATTTTATTTTATTCATTTTAAAAAAACTTACAGCTAATACATTCGAGTAGTCAGTAGTAACATGTAGAAGAAAGCCAATTACAAGTTCCCACTTATATAAACTTATGTATAAAATTGACAAAACGGTACAAACAGCGTGAGAGTTAAACGCAACAATGATACTCTTCAAAGAAAAACTTACCTATCATTATTTTTAATTTCTGGACACTATTTGTAAATAAATCCAGCTCCACATCCCGGCACACCTTATTAAACACAACCACCACCATTTTTTAACCTTGATTAATATTTTTTTTCTTTTTTATAAACTTTGTTACAGCCTATGGAAAATCAACTACTGGACAAACTGGACGTGCTTCTCCTAAGTTTTACTTACTCATAATAAATAATCATTTTGGAATATGGTAGTCTACTGCCGAATATACGCTGAATAATTAGTCTTCCATAACCAAGTCACGCCAGTAACCTTACCCAGGTTGTCTTTTGAGCTAGCTTATCGCAATACGCTTGGTACATTATTGTTAACTGCAAATAATTACCTAAATATGCGAAAGACATGAATATCCTGACTCCTAAGACACAGGCACATACACCTAGTTTAGGAGTCAGGGAATTAAAATTATTGTGACCTAGTTATAAGCCTTATATGCTCTTAGTTTTTAGTTCATGTTCTGTGATGGCTTTTGGTGAAATAAAGAATTTATTTATTTATATTTTTATTTATAGGACATTGAAAGCAGTTGGAATTAACTGTTTGCGAAACTTAGCGCTTGTGAAAGACTTATTTCTAGCAGTTATGTCCGGAGTCCGGCCTGCGATATGTAGAGTTCTTGATAATGGTGGAAAGCTACATGCTTTATTTTTGTTGTTAGACGAAGAAGAACATTGATCAAGTCACCTGTAGAAGACGTGGACTTCAGAGACGCGCGCACCCTTATTTCGCTGGTCGACAAACATTTGAATGACATCGAGAGGCTTGCACAGTAAGTTTCTTTATTAAATACTTATTGGAGTATACATTCTTAGTACTTACTGCCTAAAATGAGAAAAAAAAAATCCTAGCTTTCGGCAGCGTTTTCGGTCACGTGATAGCTTTTGCCCGCGGCTTCGGATCGGCGCGTGGATGTCGAAAAATATCCCACGGGTACGTAGGTACTACTGGGATTAGATACCTAATAGCCGAGGAAAAGGTCATTGACTCCTACCGCTGCGCCCGCGTTGTCGTCAACCATAATTATTTTGTTACGCGTAATTTTGAATCTGTGATATCTTTTAAAGTAACAGGTAAAACAGAAAAGGTAACAGGCAGATAATAAATCTGTTTGTAGGGTTCAAAATGAAAAGTTGAAACCCTTAAAGGATGACTTCGTTGTCTGTCAAGACCCTTTTTCACAGGAAGGCGTGGAGGTATCAAGTTGAAATAGGTATCAAAAACTTAGATCTACGGTCTCTTGGAGCTGTAACGAAAATCAAATTTCCAAGTCAACGCAATATGAATCAATCAATCTTTATTTATGAACATAGGTATACATAGAAGGTTTTAAATATTTATATAATAATTAAAATACGGCTATTTATGCCGCATATTTTGACACTCGCTAATAAACCTGTCTATTTGGTACTTCCCGTTGGCCCAGCAGCATGAAGTTTGGCGAGAAGTAAGGTCAAGTAAAGAGGAAAAGCCGAAAATTGGACATTTATAGATTTATATATATACTGCAAAATTAAGTTTGTTCTTCAATCTGGGATCATTAATTCATAGACACGGGTCTTGAAGTAACATTTATTATTATTATTTATTTATTTCCATCAACTTTGGATCATAGGTACAATTAAATAGATTTAAAAATTATAAAATCATCAACACAAATTAAAATCAAAAACACATTTAAAATTAAATCAAAACATGATTTAGTATGTATTTCATTACTCTAATAAAAGTTATTTTTAAATTGAAAAGTTAAGTTGGTCCTTCAATCCGGATTTGCTAATTCGGGCAGTCGAGCAAGCACAGCTTTGAGACGGAACCCTCAGGGCGCAAGTCCTACTCACACTTGTCCGGTTTAAAAAAATAAATAAAACAGGTTTATATGATTCTAAATAAATAAAGCCTTACCTACTTAAAATACTAATTATTCATTTAAATATCACCATTAATTTGTAATACCCACTCTAGTGCCGCCATTGAACCTATAATACCTACATGTTAGAGAGGTTAGTTTATGACTTTAAATTGAGATAACTTTTGACCGAGTGGGCCGATTTTAATCAAATAAATACTAAATGTTAATTGAAGATACGGATTATGAATATATTTCCAATCCCTTAAATCTCTTGAAAAGAAGACACAAAAAAAACAATATTACATGTGAATTTTAAAATCAACCCCCCTATTTTACAAAAACGCTGAAATGCGTAATTCTTTATTTCTTACTAAAAGCATAAATTTGAATTTTCATATCCCTAACTTAAGAAGTGTGGATTTCCCATACAACTTTCATCCCCCATATCACCCGTTTAGGATTATTTTTGAGACAAAAAGTACCCCATGTCCTTGTCTCCAGGATGTCTTCTCTCACTATCTCCTTGCCAAATTTTATCGAAATCCGTTCAGTAGTTTAGCCGTGAAAAGGTTAGCTACAGACAGGCAGACAGTTACTTTCGAATTTATAATATTAGTATGGAATCAACATGTGTTTTTTTTTTTTAAATCTTTCCAGTAGTTTTTGAGTTTATTAATTACAAATCTTTTTCTGTTTATAATATTAGTGTAGATTATAACAAACTCGCGATTCTTAAAATGAATGTCGGGCACACCCTTGGTAGTTATCCCCCTCTAACATTTTTGTAACTCGCCGATATTTTTATCACGGTATGCTCTTCTATTCGCGGTCTCAAATAGTTCGTTCGATACGATAGAAGACGATAACTTATTAAGAACTGTTGTGTGTTGTGTAATGTTTTGTTTTAATAATACATACATAACATCACGCCTGTATTCCCCGAAGGGTTGGGCAGAAGTGTACCTATAGTACACCCACATTTCTCCAGTTATGTTTAAGTCCCAGTCTATTGCCATCAACCATGCAGAAATTCAGACTCCTGGCTGCTACTGAGAAATTCCAAATGGAAAAATCCAATAACACTGCCCGACTCGGGAATCGAACGCAAGGCCTCATGCTCATCAGTAGCGTTTGTGACCACTAGACCAATGACGCAGTTAATAATAATAAAATCTTTTATTTCAGACAATATAAAAATATAGTCCTTATTGTCACTATTTTAAGAATTATATTATAGCTAGAAATTAGCAATTCTGTTTTCCCTAACACTAAACTACTAATTGTCTTACAGAGAATGGTGTACGGAAGTGGCCCGCGTGTCTTCATTAGACAGCAGACTATGGGAGCTAGTAAGCGTACTGCGCGTACGACGTGCGTTACCGCCTGTACACAGAAGCTGCGCGAACAAATGCAAGCCATTGACTATCTACATACCGGTACGTATATATCTAAGTATTCTAATTCTATTTTCATATATTGTCTTATTTAATTACGTTGTTGTCTTTATGGTGAATGCTGTGGTACGGCCAGATGTTCAGGGTGCATTTTTGAGATGCGGCAGTAAGTACTCCCTTCTTCTCCTAAAATTGATTGTCCAAAAATTATTATCCATAACAAGTTTGCTATAAACTTCAGTAACCATAATGTTCAAAAAATTCGAAATTATGTTTTACATAATTATGTTTACTTCTAAAACTATTATGTCATAATATCGATTACTATAATAATTGAAACTCCTAATTTTGCATGAAATAAAGTCATATGTCCTAAGTATTGTAATAAATAATGTGTATTATTTCGAATGTTCATTTATAATAAAATTGTAAGTCCCAAAAAAATTGCAAAAAATTAGGTTTTAGGGACAGAAACGAATCGCTGTAAATCCGACTCCATGCAGTCTTGTCTGCCCTACCCCTAGAGTGTAATTTAGAATCTCGTAGGTGGGGAGGGGCGCACCTTAACCGTTGTAGCTACAAGAAAATGGTCTTAGGAGACTGTCCTTATTTTTTTGAGAAATTTTGATCCATATTTACAGATTTTGATAAAAAAAGATATAGTGAACAAGTTAATGGGCGATTTTCACAAAAAAACATCATTTTTTGACGCCAATCCATCTTGTTTCTTAGAAGAATTAAAAAACTTTATCGGACCAATTGAGGTTTCATTACTAGAAAAGTCAGGAATTGCAAAAAAACTTCCATACATTTCGTAGGGAATGACACTCAAACTTACCCTTTTTTTTTTTGGATAGACTGGCCGCTACAAAAGTCAGAAATCGAAAAAATCTACAAAACGAACATAGACAAAACGTATATAGTTTAAGAAGGGTGTCCAGCGGAAAATGTTCATGTTCAATAGTGGATAAAAAAAAACTACAATGTTATTCTCATAATTTATATAAACGGAATGGAGTTTGACGATGCGGATTTTATGTCTTAAAAACAATATCGTCTAAATGCCGCCCATTTCTCTCAAGACACTCTTGCAACCGGACTCTTAATTTGCGAACACGCGTAAGTGAAGCGTTGGTTCAATGGCAGCAACTTCACAGCGGATATTTTCTTGTAGGGCCTGAATTGTTCGAGGATTGTTACTGTAAACCCTCGACTGAAGGTATCCCCACAAAAAAAAATCACACGGTGTAAGGTCAGGTGATTGAGGTGCCCAGGGTACTCCGTACTTGCTGATTAATTTATTGGGAAAAATTTCCCTCAGCTTCTCCATCGAAACTCTAGCTGTGTGTGGAGTGGCCCCGTCTTGCTGAAATTGTGTTCTGTTGTTGAACCCGGGGAACAGCTGCAACTGCGGTACCAAAAACTCGTCGATCATCCGGCAATACACGTTAGCAGTGACTGTCTCTCGCTGATTAAAAAAATAAGGGCCGATTATTCCTCGGGCAGAAATTGCACACCACACTGTCGTTTTTGGACAGTGCAAACGTTTTTGGTGGCGTTCCCTGGGGTTTTCGGAGCACCAGTATCTCATGTTCTGTTTATTAACATAGCCATCGATATGAAAATGTGCTTCGTCGGTAAACAATTATGTTTCCAAGCGTTCGTGCTGTTCGAAAACGTTCCAGCATCGTTCTCGCTAAGGTTTCTCGTAAAAAATAGACATTTTCGTTGAGAAACTGCACAATCTGCATTTTGTATGGGTGAAACTGTAGTTTCTTTTTCAGAATAACGTGCACTGTTGATTTTTTTATTCCAGTACAAGCTGCAATCTTCCTTATCGATTTACGTGGATTGCGAAGAATTTCACGTCGAACTTGAGCCACATGTTCTGATGTCGCTGCTGACGTTGATGGTCCCGGAGGAGTTTGGTTAACCATTGTCCCTTCTTGTCTGAACTTTTGGACCCACGACCAGATAAGTTGCGTGCTCGGTCCATCACTTACTCGTCGAATATTGTAGTGAGTACAAAAAGCACGACGCGCACGGACCAACGAATAGATAGATAGAAGATAGAATACTCTTTATTGTACACCATAAAAATTACAGACATAAATTTAGAAATCAAATCAATCAATCATCGCACTTCAAATATTGTTCAACCGCGAACGCGCGGTGCGCTCCCGACCAACGACTCATTGTGACTAGTAAATCCGTAAATCGCACGCGCCGAACGTTACCCCTCTCACTTACCTCACCCCGCTAGTTAAGGAGTAATTACAATTTAAACTTGAAAATTTTCTACTGGACACCCTTTATAACTATGCTACAATGCAATAAAACTTGCTTACTATTGCTTATCGGCATTTATAGTATAAAAAAAAAACTAAATGTGTTTAGGAACAAGAGTGGTGTGTATCAGTGGACGCACAGCGCGGCATCCGCGAGAACCGCGCCAGTGCGCGCGCGGCGCTGCGGCGCCTGGCGCGCGCGCGCCCGCCCGCCGCGCGCTCTGCCGCCGCCTTGCACACTATCGCACGGTACGCATGGAATGGACTATATAAAAATACATTAATTATCTTCAAAATTAACAAAAGCCTAATTTAGTAAGCCCAATTTCATTTATGAAACAACGCGATCAGCACGTCTAATCCGCATTCAAGAGCTGTACGTGTAATCCGCATTCAAGAGCTGTCAGTGTCATCATTGTTGTGGTATATTCACACTGACAGCTCATGAACGCGGTTTAGACGAGCTCATCACGTTCAGTTTAATTGGTGAAATGTGCACTGTTGGTTAAACAGATCTCTCACGTACAATCCCTTTTGTAGTCACCATATTTGGTCGCAAAATATGCCGTTAGTTCTCTGAAATAATAGAAATGTTACAAGGTTACCAAATTAGTTAGTCATTCAATTCAATTTCGCCATGGCGACCAATCTCAGCGGAGACCAGCCTTTGGCGCGGGAGACATTATAATGCAGGCGTGTGTGCGCAGACACTGGCGCACTCTATCCGTCCTCAGGGCCGGCGCCCGACACTCGCTCTCGCTCTCCCAGGCACGGGCGACACGAGCGACACGTGCGGGCGACACGAGTGACACGTGCGGGCGAGGTGGGGGGGAGCACACCGCCTACTTCCAAACTCCATGCTTGTTACTAAGAAATTCATAATGGAAAAACCCAATAACACTTAGCCCGACCCGGGAATCGAACCAGGACCCCACGCTCAGCAATCGCGCTTGCGACCACGAGACCAAAGGGACAGTAAGAGTGATAAACCATGACAACAATGTGCAATGTGGCCTTTAGAGATCTTGAACCCGATCTCGCCTGGCGGCTAGCGAGGGATGAGGACCCAGAAGATAGTTCGTTCTTAAAAGTGAAATAATAATAAAGTTTTATCCACACCCAGACGCACCTCCAGCAGCTCGGCGGGCGTGCGCGTGGTGGAGCGCGCGTGGCGCTGCGCCGGCGCACCCGCCTGCGCCGCCTGCGCGCCCGCCAGTGGCGTGCTCACTGCTCTGGTCACGGACCTCGCTGAGGTAATTGAACATCAATACCATTGCGTAACACTTTCAACAACAAAATTACAATACGAAGTATTTTAAAGAAAATTGCAAATCCATTGCCTAACAGGTTTGAAAAAAAAAAGTACAACTATTGCGGTTTAGAGGTATAACGAACAGGGTGTAAAGTTCACTCATCCTCTTTAGAAAACGGAAGAACCTCCGACCAGACGGGTGTCGTGTCTGGCGGGCAACTGCCCAACGATTGATGTGGGATAGTCATATATGTCGTTCGCGCGGTAAACTCTAATTGCCTGATGCAGGATTTGTGTGACGTCAGGTCTTTGATGGATAGTTCGGATGTGGCGATCTAGATGCCGCCACAGAGGTATTTCTTTAGCTATGTTGATTATAAATTATAACTGTTAGCAAAAAACTTACGGTACCCGGTTATTGATTTGGCACGGCTTTCAAAAGCTTCTCTTCCACTCATATACAACATGGTCCAAATATTGACGTAATAAAAAAAAATTATTCCCCATGCCCAGAAGAAGTCAATCGAAAGTTTCAAGTCAAGTTTTTGTGTGATCCTGGTTCCTAAATGCCGCCAATTTAGGAACCAGCAAGTGTCTTTTTATTTGAAGTTTAAGTTAAGTTTTATAAGATTCATCCTTTTCGATAAATCAAAATTTGTATGTTGAATTAATGATAGGAAGATGATTATTATATGCAGGGACCATTTTGGTTACCCATTGAAAGGGTTGTCGATAGGGTTTTTCTAAGCAGTTATTTAAAAACCCATACGATGTGGGTAACCCATATGAACGGCTTAATTTAAACCATTCAAATTTTGGTGACCCATTGAAAGGGTTTTCGATAGGGTTTTTCTAAGCAGTTAATCTAAAACCCATACGATGTGGGTAACCCTTTTGAATGGCTTAATGTAAGCCATTCAAAAGGGTTATACTTACAACTCTCTTAAAAATAACAGCGTAACATTCCGACTCGGAGCAATGTAATATGATCTCTCTATGATGGGCATAGGTTGCAAAATGAAATAGCACGCGTTAAGCGGCCGCGGAGGTGCGTTTGTGGCTACTTACCGAGCGGCTTCTAAACAAGGATCTATGATCATTAATGCATGTAATATAGAGTTAATTTAAGCTTTGCGGGCTGGATATCGAAATTACAATAATATTACGATTTTTTCATGTCTGTACTTGTTTATTACTTTATGGCAAATTATTTTCCAGGCGAGTAACAACTTAAAGGGCGACTAACTATGAGGTACTATAATGCTATAAATAATGACATGCCGATTAATATTAACAGTGGGTTATCAAACAATAAACCATATAAAAATACTTTTGTAAGCGTTTATTTTTGAGAGAGGCTAATTTCTTTCATCTTTAGACGGCTAAACTTAAGTGTAGCCGTAACCCCTTGACTAAAAATGAAGTAGAAAATGACTGAAAGGTAGTTTAGGTTAGAACTGTGACCACATAACGCCAGTGTCTAATGTTCGCTTAGCAATAAATTCTATAAACAACCTCATTTTATACTTAAAATGCTACTTCACTGTAGCTGCCAACCTATTAAATATTTTTGCTACCCATTTTAATTATTTTTAAAACCCTAAATCAGACATGCCTTACTTTATTGCAGGCATTTGCAGGAACCGTACAATTGTCATTCTTGCTGTTTGACCCTAAACTTTTTACAATCTAGCCTTATAAATATATATACCTAATAATAATAATTTATTTTAGGAGCCTATAGGTTTTGAAGTACACACCACCTTACTATGTAGGCATATAAATCTGAAAGTAGGTAGCACGTGTGGACGAAATCTACAAGCCTACGATGTCTAGTTAAAAAAGGCAATGTGCGCCAGCGATGGTGGATCGTGCGTGGTGCTCGCTCCACCCCACCCATCCATCCACCTACTTAACACAATTTTATCGAATAACCATATGGTAACCCTAACAAAACCCATCATCATGTTACTCCATATATTAACCAACTAAAATTATTAAAGATGGCTGCCAGGAGGAAGCTTCATTTAGCCAACTTGTTGTTTGGTATCGTTACAACCCACAAACCACACTATCTCTATGAGAAGCTAACTTGGAAACAAAGCCAACTAAAGTATAGTCTTCGCTCCATGGTAAGTCCACTATCGGTGCCAATGCACAGATCTACAGCATTCAGGGGGTGTTTCAAGTTCGCAGCCACACGTTGTTGGAATGATCTCCCACCACCAATGCGACGCCTGGAAAAAATACAATCTTTTAAATTCCAATATAAAAAGATACTCATACATGATCAAATTTCCCTTCTATCTTAATCTTGTACTTTAGTGTTGTTTCACTGTACCTTAGGGGTCATGGCATACAAGCTTTGGCTTGGGATCTCCTCGGGGGGGCGTGGGCTGCTTGGAATTTCCCTCTTCTGTCGGTGGGGCTGCATTTAAGGTCTATTTTTCGCTAATGCATTCATCCTTTATGCTTAGAAGCGCCAGTGTTTCTGTAAACTACGGTTTAAAAATTAATCAACTGGCACACTACGGCTTGTCAATTAGTTACAGTTCCCTACTAACATGTTATTCTAATTACAAAATTTCAATCTAATTTCCTCTAATTTCATTTATATTAATAGTTTTATAATTCAATAAAATCATTAATTACTTTACACTTACCATTAATGTCCTTTAGGTCACCAAGTTTGTCATCTTCACCTTCTAACACCTTCACAAACACTGTTTACAATAAACCATAGCTACACAATCACTCAATACACCCTTTGTTATTACATGCATTGCATCATAACATTCAATGCGCCATGTTATAATTATTACGTAATCAGTACTTTACAAGTCAAAACATCAAACAAATCGTTTTTATGACAGCTGCGCGCACAGATTAAGTCTGCGGCGCGTGAGTCGCTGACGATACGAAATGTTGCCATTTTAAATATTATGTTTTACATATTTTAGATTAACTACCGTGTTTATTTTATTTTATTTTTGTCTTATTTTACGAGTATGATTTCTGTTTATGCTGCACCGGTTCGACGTCATCACGTCAACGCCGGCTGTCACTGAAAACCAGCGCTGGGGCTCTGTCTCGCATAGGGTCCCAGCATTATGCTGAGTGATGGCCGTTTTGCGTGGATGTGACGCATATTTTCCCTCAAATTTGTTTTTAGTGTTTGTTCCTTTGCTTGCGTCATATGTACCGCAAATAAACGTATTTTCTTTCTTTTCTTTCTTTCATATATTATATAGGTTATCATAATGAAGGGGTAACCCTTTCACTGGGTTTCATGTATATAACCCATTGAATGGGTTACCATGTAACCCTTTCACTGGGTTTCAAGTATAGAACCCATTCAATGGGTTATCCATATTGAAGAGATAACCCTTTTACTGGGTTTCAAGCGTAGAACCCATTGAACGGGTTACATCATTTAAAGGTAACCTCATAAACGGCTTACCCCTTCGAAAAGCTTAACTCTTAACCGGGGTTGTCGGTCCCTGATTATATGTCTGAAAGAATATTCCATAACAATGAAAATTGCGAAAAAGAAAGTGAAAGAGCCGTGTAAAAAAAAAATATTGTTTTTTTTAAAGCTGTTTCCATTAAAAAAAATACATATAACTCGAAAACTATCAAGAATTGCGGAAACTACTAAAAAACTTTTTTTATTTTATTATTATTTTTTCTTTTATTTAATATATACACATATAATTTACATTTTTAAATATTTTTATAAAAACAAAAGAAATAACAAAAACATTTAAAAATATAAAAAATAGTAGCCCACCGGTATCGGGAACAGGGTCCAAGCTACCGGCGGTCAGGGCTCCTGAGAGAGGAATCTCCTAACGATACGCGCCGTGTCCAGGAGTACCACTTTCTGGATCAAACCCTTGATCCAGCTGCCCAACGAGAGCCTCCTCAGATATTTGTCGAGGCTCTTGGCTATTATGCCATTGGCTATCACGACTATCGGCACAATGATTGCTGTATCCACATCCCACATGTCGACAACCTCGCGAGCCAAGTCAAGATACTTAATCTGCTTATCTTTATCAGCTTTCACGAGGTTCCCGTCATGCGGGACCGTTATGTCAATGATCATTGTGCGCCGCTCTCCTCGATCCACCACCACTATATCAGGCTTATTGGCAACAATAGTCCTGTCAGTGATGATGGATCGATCCCAGTACAATGTGATATTTCCATTTTCGAGAACTGGGTCGGGCACATACCTGTAGTACGGTACTTCCGATTCCACAAGGCTGTATTTCTGAGCAAATGGATTTTGCTGATGGATAATCCTGGCTACAAGGTTGTGTCTATGCAAGTACTCTTCGTTAGCTAGACGAGAACACCCGGAGATAATGTGTCGGATTGATTCTCCTGCACGGTGGCATGCCCGACAGATGTCAACCGTGCCGTCCTTCACAATAAATCTCCGGTAATAGGGATGATGCCTAGGTCAAAAAAAAGAAATTCTATTTAGTCCGTCAGTCAGATAATAAAAAAATATTAGACACGTATTTTTTGCGTTATCATATTAATAAAAAATGACTTAGATACAACGCATTAAAGTTGGGGAGTGGGGGTTGATACGTCACAAGTATGGATAAAATCTACATACAAGTGACGTCATGGCACATTATAACTCAATGTATCGCCGTAATCTTTTGATAACGTAAAAAAAGAAAAAATACGTGTACGTTATTTTTTCATAATCTACATTACGGACAATAAACATTTTTTTAGTCATCATCCCTATTGTTCGTCATCATAACTTCGTCCATAATTGCATAGACAAAACCTTCGGTTTCCCCGAAGAGGTCACCAAAACGCAGCCAGGCTACGGACGCTAATAAATCAACATCGGGTCCATGTAGGGCCCGGAAGTAGCGTCCGTGAAGCTCCTTACTCTGCCATACCTCCTTGCGATCGTTAGTGTCTAGCACTACAGGCTTGCGCCAGTTCTCTTTAGCCAATGAGAGCGGGGTAAGGTCTTTGTCCACCGCGACCACATCTCGATGCATCCCCACGTCGGCTTCTAGGAAATATTCCCTGAGACTGCATATCTTGCGATTGTGGAGGGTCTTACCGTTTAAAAAGCCTCTACCTCCACACTTTCGCGGGATATACAGTCTCATTACCGATGACCGTGGGTGATGCATTTGATATGCAGTCAGTAGCGTACGGACCGTCCTATCCAGGGCGTCGAGTTCGGTCTGAGTCCATTTGAGTACGCCGAAAGAGTACATCAAAACCGGCATGACCCAACCGTTGAAGACGCGCACCTTGTTTCCACCTGATAAAAGACTATTAAATACTTTCTTCAGGCGGCCAAAGAAACGCTCCTTTAACGATTGCTTCATGTCAGTAACATTGATTCCCAACGCTTCCGACATACCCAAATACTTATAGGTTTCGGATGCGGAGAGGGCTCTAAGGTTTATGGAATCCGAGAGTTGGGTTCCCACGGATTCCACAATCTCCCCTCGCTTTACATGCATGACCGCACATTTGTCCACACCAAATTCCATCCTGATGGCTCTACTGAAAGTTTCAGTTACTTTCAGTAGCTCCATCAGTTGCAAGTTGTTGGGGGCAAAGAGTTTTAGGTCATCCATATAAAGGAGGTGAGATATAACCTGACCACCTCTCCTCAGCCGATAGCCTAGGCCTGAATACTCCAGCAGTGTGCTAAGAGGATTCAGGGCTAAGCAGAACCAGAGTGGACTTAGACTATCGCCCTGAAATATGCCACGCTCGATCCTTATCGGTTCGCTATTCCTCTGGATATTTCGACATCCTGGATAGCGAAGGACCGTCCTCCATTGCCTCATACACGACATCAGTAAGGTGCGCAGAGTTGCATCTACTTTATACAACTCCAGCACCCTCATGAGCCATGTATGTGGCACCGATTCATAGGCCTTCTTATAATCTATCCAACATGTCGACAGATCCTTTCGGGAACGACGAACCTGTTGGCTAATGGCCATATCAATGAGGAGTAGCTCCTTAGTACCGCGGGATCCGTTCCTACATCCATTTTGAGAGGCAGACATGATGGAGTTGGTGTATATATGTTTGTTAATTTTAGCTCTCAAAATAGATGTAAGAACTTTATAGACCGTCGGTAAACATGTGATCGGTCTATAATTTTTGGGTTCCGCGGTGCTACCAGATTTATGGAGCAGGTGGGTAACTCCTGTCGTTAAGAACTGGGGTAGCGAACCAGACTCCAATGCAGTCTGGTACTGAGCCGCCAAGCGAGCGTGCGACCTTATAAACCATTTAATCCAGAAATTGTGCAGCCCGTCCGGCCCTGGAGACTTCCAGTTGGGCATCGGACGAATTGCGCGAGCTACATCTTGGGGGCAGATGGTAATAGTCCCCATTTCTGGTATTGGATCGCAGGCTCGCTCGATTTCCCGAGTCCAATCACCTTCGGTGTGGTTGACAGGCGCCGCGCGCCGACCACATACTCAGCCAGAAAGAACACATGGCATCATCATCCGGGTCGCTCCCAAGCCCTATAAACCCACCTTTTATCACTCTGGAAGGGGTCCATATTGGCTCAACTAAAGTTCTTTACCCGAAATGTTCTTCCTAACGATTTGTAATCCGAATGATCACTCTTCCTAAAATTTTTCATCCTAAAGTTTTCATTCATACTATTTGTAGTGCTACCGGCGATGTTCATAACACTCATGTTTCCGAAAATTGTAATTAATAATATCATTAATGTAAATATATTTAAACTCCTACTGTTTTTTATCATAACGCTTTT
Organism: Xanthia togata; assembly: GCA_963853775.1. Lineage (NCBI taxonomy): Eukaryota > Metazoa > Arthropoda > Insecta > Lepidoptera > Noctuidae > Xanthia > Xanthia togata. Next base: position 4,470,053 of record OY970801.1, read on the forward strand.
ATCCCTAAACATAATTACCATAATATTTTCACTCATACTCAGAAAGAAACATTTACCAAGTGTTATAAAAAAACTATAGGACTGATACGGTTCTGGCACTTCGCCGGCCGCTGCCGCGGCACGCTCGCTTCGCTCGCTCGGCTCGTGCGTTGTGGTCACAGTTCTAACCTAACCTAAACCAATAATTATGAATAAGATTGATTCGTTTCTGGAACTTGACTGAATGACTGGAGCGTGACTCTGGCTTCCAAAAATACACTAATAAAAGTGATTATTTGAAAGCTATAGCCGCTAATATTAAACTAATTAAATTGAAAAGTGTATATGAAAACATGTATTTAACTACTTGTACCATGGTACTATTATTCTTATTGTATGTTATGTGACAATAAAGTTACGCAAAATTAATGTATATAATACTGATTATTATGAATAAAAAGAAATCTAAACAAAAAAGATATGACTTTGAATAATAGTATAAACGATGGTTATGTTGAGAAAATATAGGGAAACAAATAAAAGTATAATAGATGTTTATTGCTACTGACATTATGAAGTTGAATGCTTCGGAATTATGAACATTAGAGACAGAGTAGTTAGGAATTGTGATTGTTAGGATGAAAAATGTTAGGAAGAACATTTTCGGATTTCCAATTATCGGAGTTGAAAATTTAGGTGAACTTTGGCGCACCCCTCTGGAAGGTGCGGTTCTGAGTGTATCGCTCTACTCGCCGCTTATACCTACGAATACGGTTTGCCCATGCATATTTTTGCTTCAGGAAGTCGATGCGCTCTGTGACACGGGACACATAGTCCTCAGGGCCGATATCAGTCCCTGAGAACGCCCGTCTCACAAAACGCATCACTCTAGGGCGAGTATTGCCCTCCCTGAAGCAGATAAGTTTGCCAATGAGCGCTCTGGCCCCACCAATACGATGCTCAATTCTGAACTGCCAAGCTGGTACGGCTGGTTTCGGTCGTGCAGCTCTAGAGTCATTTGCAAATTTGACGTGAGCTACACGACATGCCGCTACAGCCGCGCAGTACAGAATCGAATGAGTATCGGTTAGGTCTTCGCAGTTATCAAAATAGTTTGATAGCTGCGAATCCAGAGCCGCCACCAGCGCCCTATTTTTGTTATGCATGGGCAAACGAGGTAAGCGTGGTCTAAGTTCGGGCGACATGAACCGATATTCCCGAATCGCACCCTCCAAAGCACTCCACAATTCCTCATTGCACTGGGTACTTACGTTTGTAGCCCTGTCATCAATCCCCTCGTTAGCTTGACTTGTCACCTGTGGTGGTAATATAACACTCTGCGACGAGGGGGTGATGACTTGGCTACTCCGCATTTCATTTCGTAGGCGATCAAGTACAGTGTCATCCAACATATACCAACGCTGGATGACCCGCACCTGATCCGACAGTCGTTGTGCCGAAACGTTGACAGCTTATTATTATTATTTTTATGTGGACCACTATACTGTGTGTCAGGATGTGTTAAAAACTCCATGTGCCTTATCAATAGCCGCGTACTGTACTTGATTTTGTTTCAAAACATATCTAATGGAATTAATCAATGAACTGCTTAAAAATGACAAAAAAAATCAATTGTTTTATCTGTCTCACACTCCAGCGCTGGATATGCCACGACGGGCGCGTATCGGCCGACTTGCTCTCCGCGTGGGGCAAGCGCTCCGCCGGCGTGCTGCAGCAGGCGCTCTGCGGAGCCCTGCTCGCGCCCCGCCGGCTGCCGGCCGCCGACTGGCCTAAGGTGTATAGTGCATTGTTGGATTCGCAGCTACCGTCGCATACTGTGTTCAGTTATTTGTCTAAGGTGAGTGCCATGTAATGTTGGATGATACTATATTCATCTATTTGACAAATAAGCTCCTACTAGCTACATCTCAAGGTTTCATCCGCTTAAGTCTCGATCCCGAGTGAATATCGGGATAAAAAGTATCCCATGTCCTAATCCAGGTCATTGTTAACCCATGGTCCAAATTTCCTCCAAATTAGTTCAGCCGTTTTACCGTGAAAGCGTAACAAACAAATTCATTTTCGCATTAATATTAGGTCTTTACCTATGAAATTGGTGATTTGTGTGATAATTTTAAAATATAAAATTTTTGGTATTTTTTTTTATTTCAGCTAATCAAAGTACTGGCCCAAATTATCTATACAATTTTGCCATTTAGATGGCAGTTTGTTGAATTACGAGCTTCTCCATCATTGTTTGCAATTCTTGGCAATAGAAATCTGCCGTTACTGTTGTGCCATTCGGTAAGAAGCTGTGAGTCTAGCACTAGTCCACTAGACAGTTACCATCATCTTCCTATGAGTAATATTTTTTTTAGCGCACTGATTAGGTGCTGTACCTGCGTCCACCCACTGAGACGAACGCTTACGATTGTCGTACAGGATCCACTTTTCATCGCAGGTAACAGTTCGATTAAGAATTCCCTCGTTTCTATGCCGATTCAGTAGTGCTATGCATGCTTCGACGCGTAAATCTCGCTGTTGGTAGCTCAGTTCGTGTGGCGCCCACTTATCTAGCTTTTTTATCTTTCTGATTTGACGCAAGTGCTTTTAATGTTGTTTTGACACTAACTCCAAGGCCCGCAGCAAGCTCAGCCGTAGATTGAGTTGGATCCGCTTCCACTATCGCCTTCAATTCGTCGTTGTCGACAATGGTTACCGGCCGACCGCGAGGCTCGTTCTTCAACTCAAAATTTCCAGATTTAAAACGATTGAACCAATAATGGACCGTGTTTATGCAAGCAGTGTTAGGCCCGTGCACGTCGTTAATGTTTCGTGTTGTTTGCGCAGCGGTATTTCCACGTTGGAACTCATTATTGAAAATTGTACGAATTTTCAGTTTATCCATGGCGCCAAAAACTACCACAATGTCTCAAAAACAAAAAACTATCTAAAAATAAATGACTGAATTTGAAATTAAATTAACACGTCTTTCGAATAAAATTCATTTGAATTTCGAATTGCGCGCCAATCTACAGATAATAAAATCTGAAAATGCTGGTTATAGAATCTCCAATTACATAGGTAAAGACCTATTAATATTAGTTAGCATAAGTTAGGATTTCCCGTACGCAGCAAATCCTTACTTATCCGTTTAAATGGAAACAGTTTTGCTTCACAGTGAGTCGTCTCTGATACTCAAACCTGTGTCAAGAACATCATACTATTTGGAATGTTAATCGTAAGCTCAAAAGCGGACCAGACACTATCAGTAATAATGAAATAAATATTACTGTCCTTCCAATATTGACGTAAAAATATTAAAATATTTAGATCACTTTCATCATTCTAACCACCACACCGTCAGTAGTAATGACATTACTTGAATGTAATGTCATTATTACCGACAGTGTCTGGTCCGCGAAAGGATTTGAAAACGCCACTGACTGTAATTCAAAAATTAAAAAATAATCCTAGAAATTGCAGCTATACCCCTAATATCGACCAATCCTGCGTAGGATCGCAGAAAGCTGCGTAAAAAGTATCTCATGGTCTAATGTCAGCTAAAAAAAGAATTCTCTTTCAGTTCGAAATGTCCCGCTGGTCAGAATCAGCAGACCCGACCCAACGTCGGGACATGCTCGAAGCCCTGCTCCGCGCCGTGCAGCGCGGGGGCCCCGCCCCGGCCGCTGAACATCACATGCTGGTCGAGCTACTAGGAGTGCACAGCGCCGTACTGGTGGATGCGAGGGAACTTTGTGCTCATGTACTGAGATGTGTCACTGCAGCTGTGAATAATACGCTCCCGCCTGCACATTGGACGCATGTCGTAAGAGCCGTGGAAGCTAAGGCGGCTGCGGTTCCGTTCGATCAGGTAAGAAGTACTACGAGTGCACAGGCAGTAGTTAATACAGAGGTGTGTCCCGGCTACCGGATTTTGGCGAGTAATAGAAATGTCACAATCCGGCTGAATATTGGTAGCTTTCAAGGTCCCTCGAAAGGTTTGCTTGCCCAGTACCGTCGAGCGGTCCGGTCAAGCTCCGCAGTTTGACATTGACGCCCGGTTTTACGTCACTTTAAACAGTTTTCAGAATTTCGGTGTTACCTGTAATTCTAAACTGAAACGGAAAACCTGTAAACTGGCCCGGCTTAAAATCACAATTTTTACTGCTAAATAATAGCTATTATCGTCTGTGGGCTGTTTTAACCTATGGTCTTACGGATATTCTCGTCAATTAGACCAAAAATAATATTTTAAAAAAGCGGCCAAGTTCGAGTCGGACTTGTCCATGAAGGGTTCCGTAGCAGCAAGTAACATAAACCTTATGCATAAACCGTGAACCATTATTATCTAATAATGGTTCACGGTTTATGTTTTATTTAAATGTTTTTTTTTTTAATTTTTATATTTGAGTTGATTGAATGAAAGGTAAATTGCGGTTTACGATTTATGACGTATAAAACAAAAACTACTTACTAGATCTCGTTCAAAACAATTTTCGGTGGAAGTTTTTATGGTAATGTACATCATAATATTTTTTTTTTAGTTTTATCATTCTCTTATTTTAGAAGTTACAGGGGGGGGGGGGGGGAAACATTGTACCACTTTGGAAGTGTCTCTTGCGCAAACTATTCAGTTTAAAAAAAAATTATGTTAGAAACCTCAATATTATTTTTAAAGACCTATTCATAGATACGTATGGGTTTGATGAAAAAAAAAATTGAGTTTCAGTTCTAAGTATGTAATATTTACTGTTTTATTTTCTATTTTTTTGTGAAAATCTTAATGCGGTTCACAGAATACATCTACTTACCAAGTTTCAACAGTATAGTTCTTATAGTTTCGGATAAAAAGTGGCTGTGACATACGGACCTAGGCTTGGTCCTAGTTTATCAATTATAACTTCTAGTTACAGCTCTATGTAAGCGGGCACGCCCTTTATGCCTGGAGGCTTTATTTTCTGTTTTTAGATATTGTTTACGTTTAGTTATTTTTATTTCTGCTTGAGTATAGTTCTCGATGTTTTTGGTTGGTATATTGGCGTGTGCTAGCTGTCATATGGCTATTAATTTATAATTTAAATTGTGTTTTGCGTAATGTAAATTATCTTATAAATTATTGTATAGAAGTTTAGCTATAGTTAAACTCCAGCATTTGGGTTATACCCAAATTCTGGAGTTTCCTTTCTCATTTAGGTTACAAAGATCGTTTAGCTAAAAAAGTTATCAGCTACAAAGACAGATTAAGGTACTACAACATGGTCTCACTTGCAGAGAGACGGAAAACGGCAGACCTGATACTACTGCACAAAGTATTCAATGGAGCCATAGACTGCAGCGAACTATTAGGCAAACTACATATAAACGCGCCAACTCGTCTGCCGCGGAAAAGCAACTAAAATTGATTTTACGTCCCAGGATCTAAAACTAATTTGCGACATTTCGCCGTTCTCCCGAGACTCTGTAGGCAGTACAATGAATTGTCAAAGCGTTGTAACCTGGACATAACCCTCCCCATTTCAAAATACAAAAATATTTTAAGTAACGTAAAATAACTAAGTATTTAACTATGTTTCTCCCCTCCAATATGAAATAATAATAATAATTATAATAAATTGTAATATGAATCGTGATTTATGTTAATTTTTCTTTGCTTTTTTTAAATTTCATGTTTTTTTTTGTCCTCCTGTTTACACATTTGTGCATGCTGTGGACTCCTGTAATTGAAGGAGCACACGTAAAATAACCGTTTTTATGATTGTAATTTATATTGTGTATGTGTATCCTTTGTTGGAGATCCCAAATGTGTGATGATGATATGATGGGTATCCTTTGTTGGAGATATCACAGCTAAGTAGGCTTTACAGGTTAACGACTAATAATCGACCAACTTAATTTTGAAGTTTGAATAACATGTTATGGTAAATCTCTCAATATTGTGCGTACTAACTTATATTTGCAGTTGGAATGTATGGGAGAACATGTTTTTCAACTACAAAGTCAAAGTCAAAGTCAAATAATTTATTTCAATTAGGCACAAAAAAGGCACTTTTGAACGTCAAACTTTACAAAAAATAATAAAACTGATTCTAGTCGCCCATTCCAAAAGGTAGTTTTCGTATGGAGAAGAATGGGCAAGAAACTCCACCGTTACTCTTTTAAAAAAAAAACATTATATCTTGTATACACTTATTATATAATTATATGTGAAGACAATGCACCTAGAATAAGATTACTATACCACGATAGGTAAAAAGAATGAAAAATGAAGGAATGACATAATTATGTGATAGATGCATGGTGCTCACATACTTACAAACATTGTAAAATTATACTATATTTCTAACATTATAATAAGTAATACTAATAATAATAAGTCAGTGTCTGAGTTCAAATAATCACAAAAATAAAATAAAATAAATGTTTAAAAAAATAATAATTATACAATTAAATTAGCAACCAGTTCGATTTTGTCTAGATTCTGAATTGTCCTATGGAGCAGGACCAGCATGTTTCCAAGCATTTTTATCTTGGATATAATCCTCTAATTTGTAATATGCTTGTTTACAAAGTGTACTTTTTATATGATTTTTAATTTTTTTTTCATTTAATTCTAATATATCACAAGGTATTCTGTTGTAACATTTAACACAGTACCCCATAAAAGATGTATTTACTTTAGATAGTCTGAAAAATGGTTGATCTATTTTATCTTTATTTCTAGTATTAAAATTATGTCTATCACTTATTTTATTAAAAAGATGTAGATTTTTTCTCACATACATAATATTTGAATAAATGAATTGGCAAGGTACCGTCATAATATTAATCTTTTTAAATAGTTCCCTGAGAGATTCGCGACGACGTAGATTATAAATGGCTCTGACAGCTCTTTTTTGTAAAACAAAGATGGATTCAATGTCAGCAGCCCGACCCCACAGTAAAATGCCATACGACATAATACTGTGGAAGTAGCTAAAATAGACCAAACGCGCGGTTTCTACATCTGTTAACTGTCTTATCTTTCTAACAGCATAAGCGGCCGAGCTTAGCCGCCCCGCGAGAGATGTTATATGGGGTCCCCATTGTAATTTCTCGTCTAGCGTGATTCCAAGGAAAACTGTTTGATTAATAAATTCCAGTTTTTCTCCATTCAATACGATGTCACATTCGCTACTTCTAACATTTGGTAATTTAAATCTAATGCATTTGGTTTTTTTATTATTTAGTACCAAATTATTTACCGTAAACCAATCTTGGACCTGAACAATAGAGCTATTCACGTCGTCAAGATTTGGTGACCGTCGGTTTATTTTAAAGATCAATGATGTGTCATCTGCAAATAACACCATCTTTGGCTGATTTAGAAATATTTGGGGTAAATCATTAATATAAACTAAAAAGAGGAATGGACCCAATATCGAACCTTGAGGAACGCCCATTACCATTTCAGACCCTAATGAGTTTGTGCCGTTGACTTGAACTTTAACCTTTCTATCTTTCAGGTATGATCTTAACAAATCATGAGCTGTGTTCCTAATCCCATAGTGGTCCAGTTTCAGCAGAAGTGTCTCATGGTGTACGCAATCGAACGCCTTCGAGAGGTCGCAGAAGATTCCAATGGCATCTTGTGCTTCTTCCCAAGCGTTAAAAATGTTCTTTATTAGGGTGACACCGGCGTCAGTGGTACAGCGCCCTTTGGTGAAACCGTACTGTTGGTCATGAAAGATGGAATTTTTATTAAAGTGACGTAACATTTGATTGAGTATCAACTTTTCAAACACCTTACTGAGAACTGGCAGAATTGACACAGGCCTATAATTGTTGGGTTCCTTACTATCACCGGATTTGAACAAAGGAACTACTTTACTGTGTTTCATGAGATCCGGAAAGACGCCTTGGTCTACACTAGTGTTAAATATGAAAGCTAGATAAGGCGCAATGGTTTCGATTACTGATCTACATACTTTTACAGACATTCCCCACAGATCTTCTGTTGCTTTAATTTTAAGATCTTTAAAAGCTTTTATAACAGCCTGGGGGTCTGTATGCTGAAACCTAAACTCCAAAGGGCATGCCTTTACATTCTTTCTAAGTAAGGCAGCAGAAAGCGCGGGTGAGGAATTTAAAGCTTCAGTGGTTTTATGGGGAATATTAGCAAAAAAGTTTTCAAATTCCTGAGCTATTTCTACATCTGAGATGATGGGACCATGTGCAGTCTCTAAATTAAATTCAGTATTACGCTGTTTTTTCCTACCGGTTTCATTATTAATTATTTGCCAGGTAGTTTTTATTTTATCATCAGCTGATTTTATTTTATTGCTAATGTGAAGAGCTTTAGCCATTTTGCACACACTTTTAAAAGTTTTAGAATATTTTGCAACATACTGATGAAAGCTTGTATTATTCATATGTTGCTTTAGGCCATAAAGTTCAAAAAGTTTTTCCCTGCTTTTACGAATACCTGGAGTCGCCCAATCACTAAATAAGAATTTTGTGTAAATAGTTTTAGTCTTTAGTGGAAAAGTGTCAATGAATTGTTTGTTTAATAGTGAAAAGAACTCTGTGTAGAACTCATTTGGGTCACATATATTATCAAAACTCTGAATACATAATTTACTTGCCAAAACATTATTTAATTTCTCTAGATTTCTACATGTAATTGGCCTAAACCTTATTTGAATTTTTTGTAAAGGCATGTAGGAGCAAAATGTTATTGTTTGTCCACTGTGATCAGATGGCAACTTATTTACAATTTGTTTATGTAAGTAATCACAATTACAGAAAATATTATCTATACAAGTGGCAGAAGAAGCTGTCACTCGGGTTGGTTCATTAAAAACATTTGACAAGTCAAATGACCTGAAAAGACTTAATAGTTTGACAGTATTAACGTTATTTTCTAATATATTAATATTAAAATCACCACATATGATTATTGACTTACTACTACCATTTAGTTTATTTAACACATCTTCCATTACAGAATCAAACATAGATAGATTCTGGTAACTTGGAGGTCTGTATACACATACTATAACATGCTTATCTAGCTCAACACAGGACAATTCAATGGTGTGTTCAACAGACAGCCCGATTATGTCTTTTCGTTCTTTCGATTGAATAGAATTTTTTACTAATATTAATGATCCGCCATGTATCATACGTTTTCGGCTGAAATGGCTAACTACATAATAATTATCATAGTTAATTGACATTACTTGATGATCTATTAACCAATGTTCTGTTAAACAAACAACATCAAACTTGGTATTTTCTAAAAACAATTCTATTTCCAGTAATTTGGAAGAGCAACCTTGGATATTTTGATTGAATAATTTTAAAGTATGTTGCCCCCCTTTTGGTTTTTTCTTATGTGTAATATTGCCAGAAGATACCTTTTTATTATTCTCTAATAATAATTGGTTATTTGAAGGGGTAACTTCTGTTGTCTTACTAACTAGTTTAAAAAGTTATCCGGAGTGACCTCCACAACTACAATGGAAGAGTCTAGAATGTCTGTATGAATTCCAGCAGGAAGAGAATACCCTATCTGACTGGTAGTGGCCTCCAAAGATGTTGGTATTATAGGTGGATCCTCCTTCGTACATGATGACTCATAATTAATCACTATGTTGTTAGTATAGCTAGACAACACAGACTCGTCACTAACACTACAATTTGTTATATTAGCTATAACCTCGTTAATATTATATGCTATTAACATAGCAATCATATGTCTACATTCCCAAGACAGAGATAAAGTTCTCTGAGTTAACTTAAAACCACTAACAAACTTGTTAGTGTCAAAAAACAATAATTTGTCACTATGACAACATGTCAGCCTGTGAATAGTACTATTCAACTTATAAATATAATTATTTTCATAAACTGATAAAGTATCAGAGTAAGGTAAAGCACACAACATTAGCTTTCCTATATTTAACTTTAATAAGGTGTCCACACCATCCACTATGTCCTTTCTGGTAATACCAGTACTATTACCTAATAGCAAAACCATTGTAGAATAATTATCTAGGTTTGTGTTTGCAATTCTTTTAATTATTTGTTTGAAAGTTATGTTATGATAACTATGATTGGTAAAACTATGGCTAAGGTAATTGAGTAACATTTTCCCAAAGCCCGAACCTAATTCGTCACAGAAAAATATAGATTTATTTTTAATCTGTGTATTAACACAGGTCTCTGCTGGAAGAGCCAACACTGGAGGAGGCAAGTCAGGCTGAGGCTGAGGAGGTGGTGGTTCATAGGCACAGCTGTATGAGATATTATTAGTCAAAGACTCATACCTCTCAGCATTGCACTTCACCAAATCCAGTAGTTCCCCAGCCTCAAACAAGCGCTCACTTAGTTGCAGCTGTGAATTTTCATATTTCTCAAAAATATCCTTCAGCAAGCGCTCCTTGTGTATTATATCATTATAAAGGAGCTTAGTATCAATATCATACTTTTCCCTACATTCATCTAACTCAACAGTACAACTATTTAAACTTTTTGAAAGGATAACACGTTCCTTTCTAAGGGAAAGATTTAATTTTAAGAGATTTTGTTTTTTAATAGCCCTCTGTGACCGTTTAATTATTTTCCTAAATTTAATGTATTTCTTTAATTTATTATGACTCACAACAATAGGACACAATGGTATGGTATCGTCACCAGTCAAATCTATTGTTATAGCTGGCTCACACACTGATTTTGATTTACTGCCTACCAAATCATAAAATAGGTTATTGGTGGTAGCAACCTGTTCACTGACTTTGACAGACTCTGAGATAGATAAGGCCTTATGGGCTTCACATAACTTCTGTTTAAGTTCTGAAATATGGTTCAAAGCCAGTTCATGGGTGTCACTGCACTCTTGAAATGTTGACACTTGATTTTGTAAATGTCTGTACTGGTCGGCTAAGTTTATGTGATCTGTGTGTAGCTCAGCCAGCTCATTTTTGAGGAAGGTGTTCTTGGCAATAATGTTTTCCACTTCTACTTCACTGTCTTCCCTTTCCTGGAGCAGTTGTTTACAATCAGCTTGAGACGCTTCAAGATCCTTCAAAGTAGCTCTCAGCTTTGCTTCCATCTCTTTAATTGTAGCTCTGCGGGTCATCATTTTGAATAATTTGTCAGTGACCTGGAATGTGTGAAGTTATGCAACTAAATAACAGTACAAGAAAAGATGTTCTGATATGTGGATAGGTAGGGGGTAGTTGGGGGAAAAAGTAAAAATAGTAATTTGTTGAGAAATAGCTGTTACAATTTAGATTAAGTTAATTAGAGTGAGACGGGAAAGTTAAACAGAAGAGAAATACTATAGAAAACACTGCTTTTCTTGTTATTATATAACATAAAACTAGATAAATTTGGTACAATTATAAGTAATTGATTTTATGAGAAGTTTGTGACACATTACAGGATTAAATGATATACTTCGAAAGAGCTCGTAATGAGCTTATTTTGTAAAGTAAATTATGTAGTGTTTATTGTCTGGGCGAATGTTTTCGTCGTCGATTTTGCTTCCACTAGTTGTCAAGCAAAAGGAGTCATAAACTGTGCCAGTGTGTGATGGACGTAGCTCAGAGACCTGAGCAGTATTTTGTGGTGTTCTGTGGTCTGTAAATACTAACTACAATCACATAAATAAAACAAAATACTCCCCGGGATCGATGATAGTTTGAAATCCGTCACCGTTGAGGCGTTGAGTTGACAGCCGGTTTTAAAATCCTTGGTACGAAGTTTTTGCGACAAAAAACACTGTATAACTACTGGATAGAGTACTTAATATCTAGGTTCGACTATATTACACTAATTTAACTAAATTAAAACACTTTTAATAATTTATTAAAATAATTTAACCTAGAGACCGTTTTTTTGACGACCGGCTACCAGTGTTGCCAGCCTAAAAAAAGTTAAGTAGTTAAAAGTTAAGTTACAATGTTAAGTTTGTGATTCACAACAAGTTGCCTGATGATTTCAAAAGTTACCTGTTCATCAGTTCAAGCCGAAGCTGCACAAATTCCTGGTTAGTACTTACAAGATAAAAATATAGATAGAAACATAGAGTAAGAGTAATTTATTGACACCGAATAATATGGCAATACAAATATTTTGACACGCTATACTAATTTAATTTTATATCTGTATAATTTTATATTAATCTGAACCAATACTTTAATTTATTTGATGGTTAAGTCTATGACATGTGTTAAAATTGTCAGATGTATTATACATCTGAATGTTATTTTAATGATTATTTAATTAGATCAACAATAATATAAATATTTGCACACCTTAGTAGGTAATGATACGGAGTACTTTATAGTTATTTGTAACACCTGTTTATACCTACCTGTATTAAGCAAATAAATAATTTGATTTGTTCTTGGGATTAAATTAATTCATCACACGCACTTGTCCGGTTTTTTCCAGTTAGGTCGAGAACAACACACACGTCATAAAAAAACCGGCCAAGTGCGTGTCGGACCACCACAAGCATTTTAATTTGATGTGTCACACGGTACAGTTTTTTTTTCTTCTTTACCCCCCTAAAGTGACCCCCATATTTAAAATTCATTTATTTACGTTACACGTCCGTGTTTGGGTCATAGAAATACATTGTGTAGCAAATTTGATCATAATCGGTCCATTAGATTCGGTGCAAATTGGCTGTGACAGACGCACAGGCAATTTGCACCGGAAAAAACGGAACCCTTATCACTCATATGTCATGAGTGGTAAGGGTTCCGTTTTTTCCTTTTGAGGTATGGAAACCTAAAAATACCAATTTCTCCAAAAATGCTTTGTCCTCTCAGATGGGCCACCTTCTCCGCGAGCTGGGAGTAGCCTGGTGGGCAGCCCGCACGGGCATGTCGGGCGCGCGCCACACTCCGCACGCCGCGCACGCGCCGCACGTCGCGGCACTGCTGCACGCGCTGCAGAGAGCTTTCGTCGGGGCGGCTACTAGGCTCAGTTATGAGCCGGAGAGAGGTGGGTTTAGAATACATTTAACTGCTGCAGGGATATCATCCTGCCGGGTCGCGGGAAAGTCCCGCGACCCGGCAAATACTTTCACATACTTTCTCCCGCTCCGCACGGAGTGGGAGAAAGTATTTGATAATTAAAAAAAAAAAGGGATATCATACAATCCTAACTAATATTATAAATGCGAAAGTGAGTTGTTTATTAATTTGTTTGTTACGCTAAAACGACTGAACAGTTTTGGATGGAATTTAGCACATAGTTAGACCATAACCTGGAATAGGACATAGAATACTTTTGATCCTGATATTCCCACGGGATCGACACTTATGCGGGTGAAACCGTTGGGCGTGCTGTGTAAATGTACAGTACTCTGGCGTAAATATGACGTATCCACTGATATCCTGCTTTAAGAATTACCACACAGATATGAATGACATAGACGACGCTTTACTACTTAACTAGTTGTGCCCAACTGTAATTTAGTTTCCCAGCTATTATTTTATTGTAGAAATATATTATGCTACTCTTATGATTTGTCCCTATAGTCTGTATTACAAAACAGGGAAATTACACTGGGAGGCATTATTTCAACCCTGCTCACCAAAAGATTTGCAGATCGTAGCCGTTACAACTTTTATAAAAAGTTTCTCACATGTATAATTTCAACATGAATGGTATAAATAATATTGTGTAACAATATTTTGGTTAAAACAAGATTCCGTAGAGTTTCTTCCCCGTTCTTCTCCATAGGAACCTGCTACGCTTTGGAATTGGCAACTTCATCTATTAGACTGATCACCTTCTTGACAATTTAAAAATGCCTGTTTAATGTAAATAAATGCTCTACGTTAGTGTTTGTCCCCCAGTGGCGTGGTGCGCGTGGGGCGCGCTGCAAGAGGCGTGGGGCCCCTGGGTGGCCCCGCACCCGGCCGCGCCGCCGCTGCTGCCCTGCGCGGCCGAGGGGGAGGCCTACACGCCCATGTTGAGGCGCTTCGTCGATAATGTGCGTCAGATCATGCTTGATTGTCCTGGTAAGTTTTACTCTAGAAATTCTCCCAAGTTTACCACATAAATAGGTAAATTGCGAATCCCCGCTGCTTCTTGGCCCCTAGTTTCTGATAACCCATTTTAATTCCAGCACTCGCAAAATTTGGTTTAGTTTGACCGAGACCGCTATTCCGCGCCTAAGAAATGCACAGCGAGGAGGGGGCCAGCGTTTACGAATGAGCGGCGCGACGCCGTGAGTGTTGACAAATGAGCGGCCTTCACTGGCCCCCCATCTCGCCGCGCACATACCTAAGGCACAGCGGTCCCGGCCAAACTATAATTAAGTTATCGCGATTAGAGAGCGAATTTTAACTCGATCATAAGGCTTTGACAGATAGCTAAGATAGTAGTCAAAGTGTATAATCTCGTTTCGTGACTGTTAGCCAGTCCTAGACAAGTTCAATCAAATTGAAACATCATAATTATCTTTTTACAGGTTCAGAAAGCCACCTCCTCCAACAGATATTCGAATGGTCCGTTCAGACGTACATCAACGTGCAGAGTTCAAACGCAGCCAATGCCCCGGGTGCAAGTTCACAGGAGAGTCGAGTGCAAGCTTCCGCTTTACTCGCAGAACTAGCTAAATTACCGTGGAGTGAACACCAGTGGTTCTATGGGAAGTGTTTGCAGCAAGCTTTGCAGGTTAGTAGATAATGTATTTCAGTTTTTAAAGCGTCGTGTAGAAGGCGAGGTTAATAATCGGACTGCAAAAAGTGTTGGTTACCTTATACCCTTATAACCTATTACTTTAGCCTGGCTGGGTGTAAAACCTGTACTGTTTTCGACGTATGTATTTGATTTAAATTGTTGGCGTTCTCTCGGATTATTTGAAAAAAGAAAGAAAAAGTATTTATTGAGGCAAGCACAGGAGATCACAAATTAAACTAAAACACACTCATCATTGAAACATAAATAAAAAACCGGCCAAGTGCGAGTCGGACTCGCGCACGAAGGGTTCCGTACCATTTATCTATAAAAAACGGCAAAAAATCATGTCTTTTGTCCCTTGTCCGATGAAGCGCCAGCCCGCGCCGCAGCTGAGCGCGTAGCTTTAAATTCCCCGCATAATAATCATGAAATATCCTTGATCCAGCCTGTCCCATCTTGCTGTCCTCCCCTCAGCGACGCCCTAAGCCGAGGTTCGTACCCCACAGGGGGTGCCCTTAGCGAGCGTTCGCCTAATTTTAATGTAGAATAGTTGCTCCTGGCTGGAGGCTTTGAGTGTAGTGCTTAAGGCAGCCACAGGATTGTTCGGTTGAGCAGTAAATACCTTAGTGGTATACCTGCGAGATGCCATAGTTAAAAAAAAAAAAAAAAAAAAAAAAAAAAATGTCTTTTGTATGGGAGCCACCCTAAATATTTATTTTATTCTGGTTTTAGTATTTGTTGTTATAGCGGCAACAGAAATACATTATCTGTGAACATTTCAACTGTCTAACTATCACGGTTCATGAGGCACAGCCTGGTGACAGACGGACAGTGGAGTCTTAGTAGTAATAGGGTCCCGTTTCACCCTTTGGTTATGGAAGCCTAAAAGTCCTGTGCGAGGCCAAAAGGCTCCTATCTCAGCATGATACTATGGTATTCTGAAAGCCGATAGCAGTAAAACTGACAGTATTGATGTCCACGTATTCGAGTACTATAAACTGACTTTGCGGGCGATCGACACGAATAGCAGTGGTCTTGATCGACCTCGACATTATCCACTGCTCTGGATGACTGCGACCTTACTGGTCAAGTATTTGTACTAGGGATGATGACTAAAAAAATGTTTTTAGTCCGTCATGTAAAATATGAAAAAATAACGTACACTTATTATTTATTTTTTTACGTTATCAAAAGATTACGGCGATACTTTGAGTTATGTATAATGTGCCATGACGTCACTTGTATGTAGATTTTATACATAATTGTGACGTATCAACCCTCACTCCTCAACTTTAATGCGTTGTATCTAAGTCATCTTTTCGAATCTAAGTCGGAATGAGGTCATCTAATACTCAAAGAAGAGTAAGGGGGAAGGATCCGGAGAAACGCCATCAGGAAACTCACGACAAAAATATCCAGTCACGCTCGGCACCATCCCAGCTACTAAACGCTCCACCGTACGCTATAGAGGAAGTGGGGGATCTCATATCGGTTGCCCCAGAAGCTGTGGATGTAGAAATATGCGAGACGGAACGGCGTGACATACACCATGATAAACCGGTATCATCAGCTACCCACACAGCACCCAAAGCCCGTGTCTTTTTGCCGGTACCTGCTGCTGCAGCGGACGTTACGGTGCGTGACACAGACCGGGATGTTCAATTGACTAATGGTTGGACAGAAGTTCGACATAGGCGCTCCCGGCGTTCGCTGGGCAATGTTTTGCGTGGGACAGCGGCACCTGGTACCACCAATTTAGAGGCCTCGGAGAGATGGAGATACCTGCACCTCTTCTATGTGAAGCAGGGTACTTCTGATAGCCAGGTACGTGACCACTTAATTTCCATCTGTGGAAATGACGTTTGCACAGTAGAAGCGCTCAAATCCCGCGGCAAATACGCCTCCTTTAAGTTGGGTGTGCCCTCGAGACTGGCTGAACACATTATGGCAGCTCAAAACTGGGCAGAGGATATTTGCGTCAAACCATGGCGCCGTAACTTTCGTGGCCGAAGTAATGAGACTCAGTACTCGTAAGCACTTCAACGTTCCTGCCTTACCTGCCTCTACTGATCGCAATGTTTATCTGCGTTTATTGTACCAGAATGTGCGTGGGCTCAAAACCAAACTACCTACATGGAGATCAAGCTTGTTACTCTCAGAGCATGACTTAATAGCCGTAACAGAGACAAATCTGGACTCTTCAATAGAGGACTCAGAAATGTCAAGTGGAGATTGGAGCATTCTACGCAAAGATAGAGTGACTCTGGGTGGAGGCGTGTTGCTTGCTGCGCGCCCCGGCATTACCATGAAGTGGAGGCATGATCTCGAGACTGACCGTGGCGAAGATTTATGGGCTACGATCACAATTTATGGCTCTAACGTATCTGTTTGTGTTGTCTATATAAAGCCCACTGCAACTGACGATGAATACATGACGTGGTTCTGTAAGGTTGAGAGCATCATCTCCAATTTGAACGGAATGATAATAATTTTAGGCGACCTTAACTTAAAAAGTGCATCTGTGAATGTCAATAATTACTACTGTTATTTCTTAAGCTTTTGTAGTCTGGCTGAGATGAATGAAGTGATGAATATGCGTGGGAGTAAGTTAGATGTAGTGTTGGCTCGGGAGGGTACCGAAGTAAGCTGCGAACATGTCAAAGGTACAGAGCTGGTTCCAATCTACTTGTATCACCCTCCGTTAGACATTGCAATTACCATCACATCGCATTGGGATAGTGAAAAATTGGATCCCAGCAACATTGATCGTAGCAGGGATTGGAACTTTGCAAAAGGGGACTATACACTTTTCAGCGATCTAATTCGTTCGGCTCCATGGCAAGACGTTCTCAGCTGCAATGACGCACCCTCGGCTGCTGGCGAGTTTTACAGAATAATGTATGACTTATTTGATTCTTCCATTCCAAAGAAGACGAGAATGATCGCTGGAAATAGAAGGTATCCAGTCTGGTTTAATAAAGACATTATAAACGATATTCAGCGTAAAACCAAACTACATCATAAATGGAAAGTTTCACGCTGTGATCTCACATTTGCAGAGTTTAGTGCTCTGCGACGGGATCTTAAAGTAAGAACCCAGGACGCCTACAGATTATATTGTAGTACTCTAGAAAATAATATAATCAAAAATCCGCGGCAGTTCTGGCAGCATATCTCAAGCCTGCGATCAAAGGGAGGCTTCGAGCCAAATGTGGTGTACAATGGTCAGACTTGTTCGGGCGTAAAAGCGGCCGAGGCATTTGCTCAATATTTTGCTAGCGTGTTTCTGCCCAATACACCAGAATTGAACCCTAGGAAGTTCAATGCGAGTAGTGAGGGAGACAACATTCCGCTTCCCTTTTTAACCCCATCAGATATAATTAAGGGGATTGCTAAACTCAAACCCTGTAGCTCGGTTGGCCCTGACAATATTCCAGCCTTTGCCCTTAAGGGATATCATGACATCTTGGCAGCCCTATGTCATGTATTTAACCTAGCCCTCCAGTCCGGTGAATACCCTGAGCAAATGAAAACGTCGCGAGTCACTCCCATCCCTAAAACTAGTGATAAAACATTATTAGAGGAACACAGACCCATCGCTATCCTGCCAACCATTGCCAAAGTTTTCGAGCATATACTCCACGGTTTCATTTTCAAACGCGTTAATATGTCTTTATCCGATGCCCAACACGGTTTTCGACCAGGTCGCTCCGTAAATTCGAATTTACTGATTCACGTAGACTACATATCCCGTGGCTTAGACATCGGTGGGCAGGTTGACGCTCTGTATTTCGATTTCCGGAAAGCATTTGACAGAGTTGACAACGATGTTCTTTTGACTAAGCTGGGGGCCATCGGTTTCTCGTCCGGTCTTCTTAACTTCTTTTCGAATTATCTGCGCGATCGTAAGCAGTTTGTAAGACACGGCTGCTTTGAGTCCAAGCCTTATAATACACGCTCGGGTGTAAGTCAGGGATCCGTGTTGGGGCCGCTTCTGTTCCTAATCATGATCAATGACCTCATAAATAATGTTAAGTTTGCCAAATGCCTGCTATATGCCGATGACCTTAAGCTAGTCGCACAAATCCGAACGGACGAGGATTGCAAACTCCTACAAAGGGACATTGATGCCATCTATGAATGGAGCATTGCCAACAAATTATTTTTTAACACAAGTAAGTGCTACGTCATGACATACGGTAGAGGGTTGCGGCCAATTCATTATGGCTATAGTTTGGGTGGTGACGTGATTGCTCGTGTCGCCAACATAAAAGATTTAGGAGTGACTTTCGACCGCTGTCTAACTTTTAGGGACCACGTTTCCACCCTCGCGAAGGAATCTTTTAGGCGGTTGGGATTTGTTTTGCGAAACGCTCGTGACTTTCGCAACTCAAATGTTGTTAGGCTGTTTACGCCGCTCTGGTTCGAAGCAAACTAGAGTCCAGTGCCTGTGTTTGGCACCCCTATAACGCGACCCAAACTCTGATGCTGGAAAAAGTACAGAAAACTTTCCTTAGATGCCTCTTCCAAAGGTTATACCATTTCTTCCCGTATATGTACCCTACCAATTATCTTTTAGGGATGTTGGGCTTTAACTCATTGGAGGTGAGAATAGGCCTTGATCAACTCACTGTAGCCTGTAAGACCTTACGGGGACGTATCGACAGCCCAGAGCTCCATGGTCTTTTCTGCCGACTATTTGTGCCCGATAAATATATCGGACACCGTCAGAGCCGCCGGCACAATCTGTTTGCGCAACTGCCAGCCAAAACTGTGGCCAGAGCCGAATCCCCAGTCTGTCGTACTCTAAAGGTGCTGAATGCCCTCCTGGCTGCCAACCCTGAATGTGATGTGTTTGCAGATGAATGGATTAAAATTATGCGTATATGTCTGGTGTTCTGTGAGAGAAAGTATGCAAAGGAGTCCACTGTTCCATGTTAGTTTTAAATTATGTTATTGTCAACGTAATTTTTGTCTCTATGTTAATTAATGTAATTGGTGTTGTACCGTTTTAATTAACTATAAATAAAAAATAAAAAATAAATCTTTTATTAATATGATAAAGCAAAAAATACGTGTCTAATATTTTTTTATTGTCTGACTGACGGACTAAATAGAATTTCTTTTTTTTGACCCAGGCATCATCCCTGTTGTCGTAATTGGTAAAACGATGTATCGAAATCACTGATTCTGGACCGAGGGACACCTTGTGAATGTTTTTTTTTCTGTTTCCCGTCTAGATGTCGACCAGCACTGACCGAGAGTTAACCTCCTGGTGCTGTTCCACATGGCGAAGCACGCTGTCAGTGACGCTACTGCGGGACTGTGACCCATCACAGCTGGCGCCGCGCCTCGCCTCGCTACTGTACTTGTTCACTGGTACACACCTGCCGCACTCACACCTGGTAATAAACAAAAGTCTAGGAAACGATAACCATGCCAAAAAATACAATATGGGTGTAAAAAAAAATTACACCCATGTTGAAAAATACCATTTTGATACTTATTTTTTTTTTATATTATGTGTTCTGCTCATCACAGCAATCTATGGATATCTAGCTGCTCCTTTGTTTGAATTTCTTCTGCATTTGGTCTTTGTAGCAGTGAGTAATTGACCATTGACCATTCTCACTAACTCTGTTGAGAATCTTTTTTTATAAAATTTGGAACACTGTTCCTCTTAAGTCTTGTGTATACAATACTTCCGGACCCCGATAAATCAGCAGCCAGTGAGTTGACGTGTTTGGTGAGCTTTTTCTGGTAGTTTGTGCTACGGGCAGCAATCTCTTGTAAGTTCTGTAAGTCTTGTAAGTTTTGAGCTTCAGATCTTGCAGGATGTATTTATTGTGTATGCATTTAGGGATGTTGAACACGTTGAGATTCGTCTGAAACTTTTCCAGGATGTATTTTGATACTAACCAAATTTTTGGCACCAGCACCCCCAGAGAAATAACTTGAAACTTAAAATAGCTGCCATCTTTTAATGATGTAAAGCAATCTTCAATCCACCAACCCGCACTGGGCCCGCGTGGTGGATTACGGTCCACTCCCTCACAGAGAGGAGGTCATGTCCCGGCAGTGGTAACATTATAGTCTGATTATATTATGTTATGTAAGCCTATCTCAAGAGAAAAAGCTCTGCAAAGATCAACTTGGCTCTGACGGACAGTGCATAAAGTGTGCCAGCAACTTGCTTTCTTCTCGATTTTCATGAAAATTTCTCTATACAAGATATTTGACGAGGCCTGCAAGTTACCGTGGCATCGCCTTCCGGAACTCGCGTTGGATGAAGCTCTGGATCGATTCTTCATGCTGCACCACAACCCTGCTCTTCCTTACCATGACCTGCCGCAGTTCAGGTATTTACACATTTGTTTCGCAGTTTTGATTAAGTAGATGAAATCATGATAATATTTGAAACTCTCATTCTGGATCTCTATAAAATTTAGACATAGAATAAATTGCGGTTGTAATGGAATTTGAACTTAGTCTTGTATCTCATTGGGTTTGTGTTCCCAAAACTTTATAATTATCTGAGATTCTGAATTCGAATATACATAACCTTTTTGCTCAACAGACTTATCCTCATATCATGCGGGCTATGCGCCGTGGACGGTACAACAGTCCAGCCGGGCGGCGCGCGGCCTGCGCGTGCGCGCGGCGTGTCGCAGTGGGTGCGCGGCGCGTGCGCGCCCGCGCTGGCCGCGCACGTGCCCGCGCACACCACGCACGTGCTGACTACGGTCACCGAACTAGGTGTGTTTTACGTGTGATACTAGGACAACAGTTTGTGAGGGCATCAAATGCGTGCGCGCGCACTAGGAAGTCCATTTTTTTTGTTTCCAGTAACGAACATTATTCATGAACCTTTTTATTGTTTCTAGCGCCGTATTTGGAAGAGACAGGGGGTGAAGTAGAAGAACTACTCAGTCGTGCTGTTGTTATAATGTGTATGGAGCCGGCTGGTTCTGCTGCGTTACCGGTAAGCACTACACTTCTCCTCACACATTACCTAAATCCGTTCTTATGCTAGATATCGAACATAAGGTACGTTGTCGCTTGTAACGTTTCCATTGAACAAGTTGAAATACGCTACTCAACCAAGTCTAGGGAACAAGGGTGTTCATAGTAATTATCAATAGAAGCGTAATTTAAAACAGAATTTAAATTGTTCGATTATTAAATAAAAGGGTTGTTAGTGATTATTTTTCTGTAGATAAAAAACGAAACGAATGCCCAGATAACATTCAATAAAGAAAAACATTCTCAGCAACATTGAAGCCATTACCAACGGTTGTACATCGGTGTGGTATACTGAGTATCAGGTTGTCTATTGACTCCTGAGGAATATCGCTCCATACTTTGTATAGTATAGTATGTGCAAAAAGCTCTTCTTCCGTGTTCAAATTTTGCCGACTTGGAGGCTATATAATATAAACACCCCTTCGTCATGTGAACGTATAAAATGGACGCTCTATACATTCCAACGACAAGGAATGTGTTGTGTGCATTTAATAAACGCCATTCATAATATCCTTATCCTAAAATAAAGTCTCGGCCGCGTCTGTCTGTTTGAACGCGATAAACTCAAAAACTACCGAACAGATTTTCAAACGGTTTCACCGATGGACGGAGTGATTCATGAGGAAGGTTTTGGTGTATAATTTATTAAGGTTTTGTGTAAATTGGCTGAAATATGACGATCATTGTTGAAGATGTCGGAAAAAATCATACCTACTGGGAACTTTACTGGCGTGTGCCGCTTAAGCCGTGATAGATAAATAAAATTTATATTCTACAGGATTGTAAATCTTAAAAAGGTCAACAAAAAGTCAACGATGACATATGTTTATTTTCTGAGGATGACCCACAATAACCGTTTATATCTTTCAGATTTTGATAAAAATTTCATTGTTATTTTGTTTGACCGGTATTATATTTATCCTTATCCAATAAAATATTATTTAAATTGGGCATTTAATTCAGATTAAAATATGCCTTGACATTATATTATCATGAATACTCTAAAACAGCCATACACAACCTTTTTTTTATAGGCTCCACAAACACGCTTTAGTCATGCTGTCGAGGGCCGCACGCAAAAATTATTTAGGTCTTAATTACAACGTAATTCCAAGTTAACAATGTAGTTACTTTATTAATTAAAAAATATGTTTAAAAAAAGATGTTTATATGTTTTAATGCGATTTTTGATACTGTGAACACTTTTTCAAAACTTTATCAAGATCTGGCTTATCGCTACATGCTATCCTTATAACATCCTCCAGATGAGAATTTGTTAGTTTGTTTCTGTAATTTTTGAAAAAGACGAATCGCACACATACGTTGACCCAATTTATATTTTTGGGGAACATTACTCCAAAATTCCACATATTCTGTTTTCCTTTTTTTTCTTTTAATAGAACTTCTAGATTGTTATCGTTTTTTATATCGATGAACTCATCAAAGAACTTGTAATGGATGGGTTGTACATGAGTGTCACATGTGTTGGGAGCTTGCCCAGTTTAATAAAAATGTGTAAAGTTGGTGTGTTCTCCTATAAAAAAAAATACAAATTAAACAATAAAATAATTTCGGGCGCCTTGGAGATGCACACAATATGTTTTAAATAAACCAAACTTGCCAGATAGAACACTTCGGAGAGTCAGACTTTTAATCTGCCGGTAGGTAGCTAATTAAATGAATAAAAGAATGGAATTTCCTTTGCTAATACCTTGTTTAATGTTTGCCAGTAGCTTCAGAGTAATAAAATTATGAAATTAAATACAAAAGGTTAAAATTACTTACATTATTATTATTATTGAATTTACATTATTATGATTATTGAATTTACATTACTATTGCATCTTTGTTGATAAAAAAAAAGGTAGGTAGTAAAAAAAATGTTAAATAAAACCTCTAGGATCGTGGCGTTGAAGGTTGGGATAAAAATATCCCTTGTAGAAATATATCCAGTAAAGAAATCGTAAAGAAAAGGAAAAGGAAAAGTAAAGAAAAGACGCCAGGGTCGATCAATGTCCGGCTGTAACAAAATTTACAGAGAATTATTAAATTGTTCAGGATTCCCAAACGTTGGGAAGCGTGGCGTTCCACGAGTAGTAATAACTTACCGTCTTTTCCAACAAATGGCAAATTTAAGTGCGCCACAAAATTCAGGCGGGCGACAAATCACTTAGAAGCCTGGAACAATAATTTAGTATGATATCGAGCACTCGTCACGCTATCCAATTTATCAATCCGAAAGAATTCAATCTTACCAAAGAAATGAAGGATTATTCCTAGGTCACCACGTCCTGAGGGAAAGTTTTAGAAGTTTACGGCATCAATAGGCCGCCAATACCCAGGATTTATCCCGATTGATTTTTTTTTGTTAAAGTTCAATACTACATCAGGAATGTTCGTCGCCAAAGTGATAACGTCAAAGTTGACAGCTTCCACCAAACACAATCGATGACAGCAAAAAAAACGTTCCGAAATCGACTAACTGACGAGAAGCATGTAACGATATTTTAAACTCGTTACATTACATCCCTCCCCGAAAAAATAAAAGAAAGCAATTTCTTTTATGCTAAAAAATAAACAAGGCAAAAGAAAAAAGATTACATAAAAAATAGGAAATATAAATTCCAAAAACAACAAAACAAAAATACCCTATAAAAGGATAGGATTATAAGACCGCAAGGAAGATATCCGCTAAGTCTAATAACAATTAAACAAAAAAATAGTTTCTAAGACTATTTCTTAAAACAACATGCATATAAAAACAAATAAGTCAAGCGAAATAGTCGCTGATCAATATTGTATAAGAGCACAACAAGAGTATACTGAATTGAGTACGGTTAGGCACCATAGCCACCGACTAACATACAGTATAACTCTAGAAACAACAACAAAAAAATACCAATTTGAGTTCGGTTAGGCACCATAGCCACCGACTAACAAGTATATAACACGATAAAAATATTAATTTGAGTACAGTTAGGCGCAATTGCCGCTGTCTAACGAGAATAATCCAAAAAATATGTCTTTATGAGTGCAGTTAGGCACCATCGCCACTGACTAGCAAGAACAAATTATAACTGTGAGACACAGTTTAAAATCTCCACATCTCTACAAATGCAAAAAATATAAAGAAGAATGTTGTGATCGGCACAACTCCACCAATTTTCCGAGCACGAACACCTTCGAAAATAAATGCATATTGTGATCGGCTCAACACCACCAATATCCCGAGCACAATAGCAGAACAAGAGATGCATATTGTGATCGGCTCAAATCAACCAATTTCCCGAGCACAATAGCAGAACAAGAAATGCATCCTGTGATCGGCACACCACTACCAACCTTCCGAGCACAGAAACAAAAAAAAAACAACGAAATCAAGGAAAAAAAATATACCGAGATCCGTAAAAAAAATAGGTTAACCTCTACAAGTGAAAACAAAGTGTACACAAGCAGTGGGTAACAACTAAGAAATTTTATACAAGAATGTATACATAAAAATCGTATACAAGACTTGTGTAAAAGAATAATAATAATAAGATATGTATAAAAATATTAATAAAATACATATACAAAATATTAATAATAAGATCCTTTGATATGAGAAACGTATTCGTGTGGGTAGAAAAGTTATTAAAAATTCCTAAGTTGTATTTTAGAAAGTTAAGAAATCAAATTCAATAAAATTATAAGAAGTTAACTAACATACATTCTCATTCAAACCACCGATAACCTATCATCCATCCCATCATACATTACACTATCATAAGTGGCCTTCAAACAAAATTATCAAAATCAAGACTTACACTGGGAACCAAATTAAAATTTTATTATATCCTTAACATGATAACGACCAGCGGTACCCTTATTAAGGTCTTTCAGATTATAAACATTATCAGAGATTTTTTCAATTATTTTACATTTAATAAACTTAGGAGCAAGTTTTGCCGAAAAATAAGTAGGTGCATGAGATTGAACGAAACTCCTTCTCCACACGACATCGCCCACATCAAAAGAAATGACTTAGCGACCTTTATTATAATAGCGAGCATTACGCTGATAAGCTTTTAATAAATGAGTTTGAACTTTAACAAAAATTTCACTAAGTGAATTAAGAGAATCAGCATAGTGAGTTCTATTGGAAACTTCCAGTTCATCTAAATTATCAATAGAGTCACTTAAACGATGTAAAGAAGCATCAAAAATAAGTTCCCTTCCAAACGTCAAAAAATTAGGTGTAAAATCTGTGGCTAGATTCACACTATTATTCAAAGCTAGTTGAACATGAGGTAAATATTTAGACCAAGTTCTATGATCATCTTTAACAAAACAAGCAATGCAAGTTTCAACAGTTTTATTATATCTCTCAACTGTATTGTTTTGAGGTGTGTATAAAGTATTATAAAATATTTTTGTGATATTATAACCTTTCAAAAATTCTACGAAATGTTTAGAAGTAAATTGTGTACCATTATCACAAACAATTATTTTAGGACAACCAAATTTAAGAAATATTTCTTTTTCAAAAAGTTTATTTATTACTCTAGTAGTAGCATTTATCATAGGAAAAATCCAGCAGTATTTAGTAAACACATCAACAACAGGGAGAATATATTTATGTCCAGAATAAGCTTTAGGTAATATACCTATAATATCCACTGAAAGCATTAACATAGGTCGATCAACTTTTTTAGGGTTAACCATAATACCAAAAGGAGGTTGTGTGGTGTGTTTATAAGCTTTACAAGTATCACAAGCTAGAATATATTTTTGAACATCATTAAACATCCCTTTCCAAAAATAGTGTTGTTTTAATTTATTTAAAGTTTTATGGATACCAAGATGACCAGAATTAATGTCATCATGATTAGAACGAATTGTATCTAAAATATGTTCTTTAGGAATAACTAGTTTCCAATTAAGATTACTATTAGGATCAAACTTACTTTTACAAAATTTATATAAGGTTTTATTTTCTACTCTAAAGTTCTTATATCTGCAAGGAGACTTTTGACAATTAATAAATACTTTTTTATACCAAGGATCATAAATATCATCATCTGGCAAAACTAAACTATTTTGAGAGATTTCTATAGCGGCTACTTCAATACGAGATAAAGCATCTGGAACTAAATGTAAAGATCCTTTTTTATGAACTATATCAAAAGTAAATTGAGAAATTCTAGCAGCCCAACGTGCTAAGCGTCCACTAGGATTGCTAAGACCTAAAAGCCATTTTAAACTAGCATGATCAGTTATTACAGTAAACTTCATTCCTTCAATATAAGGTCTGAAATGTTCTATTGAAGCTAAAATAGCAAGTAATTCACGTTCTGTGATACTATAATTGCGTTCACATTTATTGAGTGATCTAGAATAGAACGCAATAGGATGTTGATCTCTATTATCATCCTCTTGACTCAAAACACTACCAATGCCAACAGAACTAGCATCACAATGTAAAAAGAAAGGTTTTTCAAAATTAGGGCATTGCAAGACAGGAGCTGTAATTAAAGTTTGTTTCAACTCATCAAATGCATTCTCAGCTTCATCGTTCCAACAAAGTGATTTTTTAGAATTCTTACTTCCCGCTGTTAATTTAGTTAAAGGAGAAGCAATATCAGCAAATTTACTAATGAATCTACGATAATATGAGCATAAACCAAGAAAAGTACGAAGTTGTTTAACAGATTCAGGACGTGGGAAACTTTTAATGGTATCCAATTTAGAAGGATCGGTATGCAAACCATTACTGTCAACTATATAACCAAGATAGCGGAGTCTATCTTTACAAAAATTACACTTTTTCAAATTAACCGTTAAACCAGCCTCTTTCAGTATATTGTAAATTTTATGTAAATACTCTACTTATATGTAAATTAAAATCTGAATTTACACAAATTAAATCGTCTAAATAACAAAACACAGTATTATCGACTTCAGGACCAAAAAGTTTATCTACAAGTCTCTGCAACTCAGCTGGTGCATTGGTGAGACCGAATGGCATACGAACAAATTCGAAAAGTCCTTTTCCCGGAACTACAAAAGCAGTCTTTTCTCGAGAAGATTCTTCCAAACCAATTTGCAAAAATGCTTTAGAAAGGTCAATTGTACTAATATATTTGGCTCCCCCAAGGTTATCTAATATTCTAGAGGTATAAGGAAGAGGGTATGAATCTTTTATAGTTACTGAATTTAAACGTCTTGAATCTAAACATAATCTAGTACTACCATCCTTCTTTTCTACAGCTAAGACAGGTGAACACCAAGGTGATTTAGAAGGTTGAATGATTCCTTCTTTTAATAAGACTTCCACTTCATCAAAAAGTTCCTTTTGCTTTGCAGGACTTAAAGGCCAATATCTTTGTTTAAAAGGTTCGCTAGTAACATTAATTTTATGTTGAACGAAATGAGTAAGACCTAAGCCTCTCTTTTCATAAGAAATATCTTCAAAGAGTGAAACAGTATCATTTAATTTTTGTTTCTCAGAAAGAGAAAGTTCACTGGCAGAGGTGACTGTACAAACTTGAACTGTATTGCTTTTAACATAAGTTATATTTTTCCATAAATCTTTAGCCAAATTAAACTTTAACCAAAAATCAAAACCTAAAATGAAATCAGGCTGAAAAGAAGGTATAATTAGAAAATTAATATTTTTAGTTAAATTATCACAAGTAACAGGTAATTCAATGGTACCAATAATTCTCTGTGAAGAACCATCAGCTGTATAAGCGGCACTAGAAACAGAATAATAATTTATTTTATAACCTAAAAGTGGAAATTGTTCATGACTATTTGAACCCAAAATACAACCATTGGAACCACTATCCAATAAGCCAGAAAAAGTATGGTTACCTACGGAAAATTGTAAATACGGTCTAGTATCATTATCTTTAACAAATAAAACAGGAGCTGATCTATAAATTTGGAAGAATGTTTTTAAATAATCTAACCAATTTGCAAAGTCTTTGTTACGAGTAGCATCATCAGGTTTGTGACATTTAGCAAAATTTTCTTTCATCGAGACACTCGCGGTTATATCAATAACAACAGGGGCTCGATGCGACCTAATTAGTTTTTTGACTCGCTAGAGCTCTTTTTCTCTAAATTACAAACATCACAATTCTTAGATGTGACTCCAACCTTTTGACATTTGAAACAAATAACGCCAGGTATGGTTGTACAATGTTTAAAATGATGTCCGGGCTTTTTGCACTTTAAGCAAATTAAAACTGCATTAGACTTTACGGTAGGTTTATCAGTTTTAAATGATTTATGGCTGACGAAAACTTCAAGTTCCTTTGCAAGAACAAGAAATTGTTCTACAGAATCAATATGCTTACCAAATATAAAAGGTGTGTAAATAGGTAACATGTTATGTTTAATAATAGTAACCAAAACCACATCAAACATTGGCGAAGAAAGACGACTAGCCATGTCCATTATTTCTGTAATGAAATCTGGAAGAGATTCAGATGTCTTCTGTTTCCTCGTACGAAGGTCATGTTCCAGCAAATAGTCAAAATCCGGCCTGTCAAAACGTTTAAGAAGAGCAAGTTTAAGTTCGTGCCAGGATGGAATACGAAAGCGAACTGTGCGAAACCATTTCAATGCAATACCATCAAGCAAGTCCGTAAATGAACCAACCAACAAAATTTCGTCAAAGTTTTTGTATAAAAAATATTCCTCAACTTCCATAATAAATTCTCTAACACAAGATTTCCCGTCGAATTTAATTCTACTCCTTTTTGAATCGGGTAACTTAATTGCAGAAGGCAAATTCTTTTTAATATGCTCATTAACCAAAACATTCATGGAATTAAACGAAGGCAAAGCGTGCGTCGCAAAAGCTGAAGAAGAGTGTGCAATTCTGTCATTATGATCAAAAGAAAGTGGTACTTCTGTCAAATTAATCATGTCAGGAGCAACAGGTGCAACATTAGGAACTGTGCATGCACCATCAGATTCCATGTTATCCTTAGCAAGAGGCAGAGGAGATTGATCTTCTTTATCCATTATGAATAAACAATACGATAAGAAAAGCAGGGCAAAATATCACAAGTTGTAAAATATTTGAGGTTAAAGTGAAAAAATATTTTTTAAGTTACCTACAAGTTGATTTTTATGAAATATTTAAAAGTGAAAAGATGCAGTAATAATTTACAGGATAAGCTTATATCACTTAAACTATGATTAGGTATTACTTAAGTTAAACCAAAGTTTGTTTAAAATCTAATATGAAACACCGCACTTAGTTTTACACCGTTGAGTCACTTATACAAAACAAAACTGTCTTACCATACAATATGTTGATTTTGCAAGAGTATAATGATATTGCTGTAACCATAAAAGTTAAACACACAATAGTACAATAAAGTTGTTAGTAAATATTGTTTACTTACTAGGAAACATCAAGAAAACTTAGTTGTAAATTACAACATTCCAAAAAAAGTGTATTACAGAAACTATCTAATTTGTTCTGTAAACAATACTACAAAATATAAGATGCAATAATAATTTATAAGATACAAGGAAGCTACTTCAAGTCCCTGTTCGCAGAGCGACAAATGTAATGGATGGGTTGTACATGAGTGTCACATGTGTTGGGAGCTTGCCCAGTTTAATAAAAATGTGTAAAGTTGGTGTGTTCTCCTATAAAAAAAATATACAAATTAAACAATAAAATAATTTCGGGCGCCTTGGAGATGCACACAATATGTTTTAAATAAACCAAACTTGCCAGATAGAACACTTCGGAGAGTCAGACTTTTAATCTGCCGGTAGGTAGCTAATTAAATGAATAAAAGAATGGAATTTCCTTTGCTAATACCTTGTTTAATGTTTGCCAGTAGCTTCAGAGTAATAAAATTATGAAATTAAATACAAAAGGTTAAAATTACTTACATTATTATTATTATTGAATTTACATTATTATGATTATTGAATTTACATTACTATTGCATCTTTGTTGATAAAAAAAAAAGGTAGGTAGTAAAAAAAATGTTAAATAAAACCTCTAGGATCGTGGCGTTGAAGGTTGGGATAAAAATATCCCTTGTAGAAATATATCCAGTAAAGAAATCGTAAAGAAAAGGAAAAGGAAAAGGAAAAGTAAAGAAAAGACGCCAGGGTCGATCAATGTCCGGCTGTAACAAAATTTACAGAGAATTATTAAATTGTTCAGGATTCCCAAACGTTGGGAAGCGTGGCGTTCCACGAGTAGTAATAACTTACCGTCTTTTCCAACAAATGGCAAATTTAAGTGCGCCACAAAATTCAGGCGGGCGACAAATCACTTAGAAGCCTGGAACAATAATTTAGTATGATATCGAGCACTCGTCACGCTATCCAATTTATCAATCCGAAAGAATTCAATCTTACCAAAGAAATGAAGGATTATTCCTAGGTCACCACGTCCTGAGGGAAAGTTTTAGAAGTTTACGGCATCAATAGGCCGCCAATACCCAGGATTTATCCCGATTGTTTTTTTTTTATTAAAGTTCAATACTACATCAGGAATGTTCGTCGCCAAAGTGATAACGTCAAAGTTGACAGCTTCCACCAAACACAATCGATGACAGCAAAAAAAACGTTCCGAAATCGACTAACTGACGAGAAGCATGTAACGATATTTTAAACTCGTTACAAACTCTTGAGTGATTTGTTACTTCAGATGGGCCAATAACAAAGGCCCGGCGGGCCGCAGGTTGAGTATGCTCTAAAAGATATCACAGATTCAAAATTACGCGTAACGAGCGGCGCGCGGTGCAGCGCTTTTGTCGGCTATTAAGAATGCGATCATCGCTTCGCTTCCTTTTGATCTCGGTAGTAGCTACGTTCCCGTGGGATATTTTCTGACATCCACGCGGACGAAGCTGCGGGCAAAAGTTAGTGCAATATGTAATCGACATCACGCAATTGCATCAATGTTTTCGTTGTTATCTTTTAAATCAGGTGTGGGTAACCTGGGTTACCAACAGTCCACCACGGTTGATTCGCGCATGCGTATCTGCAGTGGCGACGCTAACCGCGTTCGAGTACTTCGCGACGCTTGCTGACGCGGCTGTGCGAGCGCTATTGCTGTGCAACGGTGAGTTAATACATAACTATAATATAATTATACTGTAAGCCTTGACTGCCGCGTTGGTCTAGTGGTCGCAAGCGCTACTGCTGAGCATGAGGTCCTGGGTTCGATTCCCGGGCCGGGCAAAGTGTTATTGGGTTTTTCTATCTGGAATTTCTTAGTAGCAGCCCGGAGTCTGGATTTGTGCCCGGTTGATGGCAATAGGCTCGCCCCCTATTACATGGGACTTAAACATAACTGGCGAAATGTGGGTGTACCTACTACAGGTTGACCTCTGCCCAACCCTTCGGGGAAACAAGGCGTGATGTTATGTATGTTATGTTATACTGTAAGCCCGGTTTAAAAATTACCTTGAGTTTTTAAACTGGGTTTTCAGTAGCAGCGGTGTCTGTTGGTAAAGATAGGAAAATCATGTAATCCATCAAAGTTATAAATACTACGGTAAAAGAAAAAAAATAAACATTTCAACATTTTGATTTCGATTCTGCTACCGATTCCATCTGTAATCTGATTTCCTCTTGTCTCGCTTCTACCCACAGATGCGCACGGCTGGCGTGAGATCGCACGCCGCTGGGCAGCGTGCCCGTGGCGCGAGGCGCACTCCCTCGCACAACGCGCACGCTTGCACGCGGCGTACGCGTGCGCGCTCACGCACGCGCATGCTGAGACAGCAACGCGGGCTATTCTATCCGCGTTGCTATCCGCCTATATACATTTGTAAGTGGATTGAACTGTTTTATATAATTAAGTGATGAAAATAACTTTTTCACAAAAAATAAAACCGACTTCCAAAAAAAAACACTTCAAAGTGAAAAATAACTTTGTGTTCGGAATTCGGTGTCTAGGGTTTTTTATTTTCGTTTTTTTGCCACCGACTTCCGAAATCAAAGTTATTTTTCACTTTGAAGTGTTGTTTTTGGAAGACGGGTTATTTTTTGTGAAAAAGTTTTTATTTTTGCCTTTTTGTTGTGGTACCTACACAAAACCTTCACAAAAATTTGAATACCAAGTAAATTACAAACTATTAGAATGTCATCCACATATACTAGGTGGGAAAAATATGTATTATTGAAGATAACTCAAAAAATCCCTCATCAGATCTTGACCAAATTTATATGGGACCACTTCTGAAGTATGCCCTATCAAACAAGAAAATAATCATCAAAATCAATTCATAATTGGCGGAGTAATCGCGTAACAAACATACAAAAAAAACATACAACCGAATTGAGAACCTCCTCCTTTTTGAAGTCGGTTGAAAATAGTAAATATGTGCAGGTGAAAAGAGTCGGATAGCTCTAGCAGGTCAAGGTAAATTAGCTGGCGAAACTGCAGACGTGTTGGGAATCTTTATCAGTTCTTCTCAGAGTAGTCAGATAGGAAACACCGACATCATCTAGATTTAAAAAAAATGATTGTCGTGTAAAAGTGTTTGTACAAACCTCTTTGGTACAAACCTACTTACAGAAGTTACAGAAATAAAATCATTTATTATGAGACAGTCCCCCGAAATTTAATACACAATACACATTATTGAAAAAATTATAATGCCGCAGGTGTATAGCCGGATGACTGACTTACCATCTCGAAAAAATAGGGTAAACGAGGGCGACACTGAAAGTTTTTAGAACTGGCCATTTGTAAACGATATAATCAAAAAATAAGTTCAAATTTTGAAAATGGAACTCTGCCAATATTATTGTGTATGTATTTTATTCATGTCATTTTGTTTAAGATTTGGATGAATGTGTCTGTGTCACGTCAGCATGACTTAAACGCGAGAAAATTTTCGTACAATTTTTTTAAATGACTTTCTATGTCATTTAAGTCAACAAGAAAGTTATGATAGACTTCGATTGGCCTTTCGCGATGAAGCCCCATTTCGTGCCAGCTGTTTACAACTGTTTTCATTAGTTTAAACGCGGTCGCACTAATCTCACCGATGATCTGCGTGAGGGACGGTCTTCTACGGCGACGACTGAAGATAACATCAGTGTTGTGCGGCGTATGATAGAGACTGACAAAAGAGTGACTTATCAGCAGATTCGGACAAGCTTAGGCATCGCACAGTGTGTTATTATGAAAATCTAGCGGGACAAAATTATTTTGCCGCATTTATATGTGATAATAGGTAGTAATACTTAAAAGATCAAAAAATAAATAAAAAAATTGATTGTTTTAGATGTATAACTTAATAATAGAACATATTTTCACAACTATACATCAAATTTAATATAAAAGAAAATACAATAAAAAAAACTACACAAAGATTAGTACAATTAAGATTGATTACTACATACTAGTAGACGAAACATAACCATAACCCCATTTAACTATAATATCTAGGCTTTTTATGTCTTCTATCGTTTTCAGGACGTCTTCTTGCATTTTGCATATTCTTAATACAGTATGATCCATTAAAGATTGAAGTTAAACTTCTAATGTGTAATGTGTTTCTGAAACATTAATTTCACTTGGATAACACAAATGTTTTGCCGCTTTCACTTTGTAGTATGGTGGATACAGATTTTTGTTCATCAATTTTGATTGCTCACGTATGATACCATATTGGTGTGTTGACAGATTTGCATCAATCGTTGATGCCAGAGCTTGGTCATTCGAAAGCCCACCTCGCTTTGGGTTGATTAAACACCTCCGTGCTTTCTTCATTACTGTACCTCTTCTGGGCGAAAACAGGCAAAGCTCCTTAACAATAGCTACAATAGCTGCTGAATCCCTTTTTCTTGTCTGGCGAAGCTGTATTTCGTTTGCCATCGATATCTCTTTTAGATACGTAGTTTCAAGAAGTTAACGAATTCGCCGTCTCTTTGTTTTTTCACTGGACTATTCAAAGTCTTTCGATGGTCTTCCGGCCCGGTTATTTGTTCCAGAGGTTCGGTTGTTGTTAGTGAAAAATCAAAGATAGTTTCATTTACGGGTATCTTTATATGATATGTTCGCTTCTATGAAGAATTCGTTTTCAGGAAGCGTTCACGATGACTTCCTGATTTCGTCCATTTTTTGACTGACTCTACTGTTGGTTGCTTTTAAACTTTTCAAAATAGCATCCGTAACGGAATGGACATCAAGTTCTTGTAAAATATAATGTAACAAAGCATCCTGTCTTAATTCTTTTGCGTTAGCAAACCAAACTTCAAAAAACAAACGTCGAGAAATTTGTGAAGTCATTCTGAAAATAAGAAAATTTTGTATGAGTGTCGCAAACTTTCGCACGTAAATGAACATTTTTCTTGTAGTATATAAATACACCTTTCAGAAAAATATACCCAATGCACAGGGAAATGAAGGGAAACCAACTGAAACCTTAGCTGAAACTAAAGAAGTACTGTTTATGATTAAATAAAAACCTCACTCTGTTAATTAAATATTTACGATTAAACTAATATACATACTAACAAAAAAATATATTATTATTTACCTTAAAAGTCCCACAAAAACGATAACAACACAAAATCACCACTAGCACACAGAAACACAGCGTATTCATCGAAAGAACTCAGACGAATGAAACGATAGCAGCGAGCGGTCGGTGAGTATGCTTCATGTAGCCGGCCTTCCCGAACTTTTTTTACCTGCTATCGTTTCTTGTGGATTCCCAGAAAATTTACTAGATTGTAGTATAACTTGTTAGCTTTGGATATATTCCGTTAAAAGGATCTTGTTGACATGTTCATAAATTGACTTTTGTCCATCTAGATTCTCAAAATAATATACTGTGCATCGGTATGAGTCAAGTGCACAAACTCCTCCATGAACATTTAGCGGTCAGGAAGCTTTGTGCCCGGTGGATACCTCATAATTTGACAGAGGCCCAGAGGCGATGTATTGATGTAAATGGACACTATATTGAAAAGATATTATAATAAAACTAATAACTTGCTAGTTTGGTCAGTTTTTGATTTTCTAAGAACATTCAGTGTCACCCTCGTAATAGGTGAACGGAGTAGAAGCTTTTGGCAAAGAAATTAGTAAAAAAAAAAAAACTATTTTCCACATAAAAAACATATTAATCTGCCAATAAAATTACTCACCCGAAATAAAATTTTCATAATAAAATAAAAAACAGACGCAATATATTCGAAATTATAATGAGTCGATCTATTCTCATCATCCGACTATACTAGCCTTCCCAATTATGTTGGGGTCGGCTTCCAGTCTGACCACACTGATGCAGCTGAATATCAGCCATTGTTATTTACATCTTTGGCAAATTTATGTACGTTACCCCAGCAGGAAAGTGTCTCCAAGAGTTATACGTTGTAGAGTGGAACGTTTAATTGGTGCCTTATCTGCTGTAAATGTGCCCCCACATAAAAAAATAGTGCCCCCTGTCGTTTTGGAAAAAAACGGAAAAAACGATTCCTGCTGGGGTAACGTTTTTCTAGCAGGAAAATTCTAAACGAATGATCGGAGAGAGAAAAATTGTGCACGGCCAGAGAGCTTATATGTGTGCCAAAATGTGCCCCCATAAACAAAATCTGTGCCCCTTCAGGTTTTCGAGATATTGCATTTCCTGCTGGAGTAACGTTTTGCAGAATCGTATATCTCTAAAACCATTGCATGTGCCCCTGTATAAAAAACATACACGAGTAGCACTTAATGTGTACCCTTAGTGCCCCAAGTAGCTTTAAGAAAATATTTATAGTTTTCAAGTTATCGCGGTTTTATGAAAACCCGAAAAAACATCGCAGCGCCTAAATGAGACAAGGTATAAGTTCGCTGAAAACTGTATTCGGTCCTTCTTGACGCTAATAATAACCATACAAAGTTTCAAAACTGTTCATGCATGCGTTTTTGAATTATCTTGCTAAAAGTCAAAACGATGGTGTCATAACTTTGACGGCAAAATACAAGGAACCGGCTCTATCCCAGATGTGTAGGAGTAAACCAAAAACTTGTGCCTTTCCAGTCAAAAATATCTGGTGAAAATATTCAGCTTGGAATGTTTCGCATTAAGTAAATATTAACAAAAAACCAAAATATGTAAACAACGGCTGGTTATCCGACCAAATTCGAATGACTACTAAAAAGCTACGGATTCATACATATCGATGACCTTCGTTATTGGACGTATTATACCTAAGCTGTTGTCCGTACAGTCGCGTTCAAAAGTTTTGTTTATTTATCAGTTTATGTACACACATATAAACAGACAGAAAAAAAGGAACAGAGAAATACGTACAAAAGTGATGCTTATTTCTAAAGAAATCTCTTCCAGCATACCTGCGAAAGGAAAGTGGATAAAAAGAGATGTAATCAACGTGTGTAAGAGTAGAAGAGAAAAGAAAATACATAAAATAAAAACATTTAACTATTCACTAATTTAAAAATAAACATACAATAAGAGAATATTACATACATATGTACTTCTAAAATAATATCGCTAAAATATATATACTAATAAATATTAATAATAATTAGTTATATTCATTTTTTTTTATGAGATCCGGCTTACCTCTTTCGTTTTACCACGCCTCGCCACCTAGGTGCTTAGCGCTGTGCGACCTGAATTGCACTTTATTGTGTCGTAGCAAGCGACGCTTTTGATTGAAACTATTTTGCGGAGTGTGTTTGTGGGAACAGTCAGTACGATTTCGCGAAATGATCTACAATAGTAAACGTGATAGTGAAATAGCGTTTATCTTTTCTAGCGTCGACAACGAACCAATGATAGCTGTGTGGATATGCTACGCCTGCCGCATGGGCGCGCGGCACGGCGCGACGTCTGACGCGGCGCGCGAGTGCGGCGCGGCGGCGCGCGCGCTGCTGGCGCGCTGGGCGGAGCCGCCGCGCCGCACTCTACTGAGTGTCGTTACTATGCACACGGATACTGATAAGCCCACTGCACTGTGAGTATATTTTATTACTTATGTTACTTAGATAAAAATACTGGTACATAGTTGGGAAAAGGCTTAGCAGATGATGAGGACGACTTAGATTAAGAGTATTTGTAGTTGATCTGAAAAGGCAGCGGTGCGAACGCAAATTCAAATTCAAATGTCATTTATTCAAACTAGGCTGAGAAAACAGCACTTTTCGAACGTCAAAATTACAGAAGACAGTCCCCCAAAAACGCCCGCCCTTCATCACTTCCTTCTTAACTGAAAGGTAAGTCATTAATTTACTGAGCTAATTATAGTTAAACTAACTGTGGGGCGCAATTTCACCCGCATAAATCTCAGTCCTGTGGGAATGTCGGGATTGAAAGCATGTCCTAACCCAGGTCATGGTCTACCCATGTGCCAAATTTCATCCAAATCCGTTCAGCCGTTTTAGCGTGAAAGCGTAACAAACAAACAAACTCACTTTCGTCTCTTTTTTCTCTTTTGCAACGTGTTTATTATAATTTGTTTGAAATGTATTCCTGATTTTTTTTTACTATTGACGTTACACCAAACCTACATCTTAAACAATTTGGGATAATAATATGCGTACGCCCAGTTTCTAGAACGAAAATGAACACAAAAATTAGCTACAGAGTTGTCAAGCGCGTTACCTGCTGTGATAGGTTGCATGAATTATCAACAGCCAATAATAGCACTTGACTTGCGTTTCATTTTGCCGCGTCGATAATTTTCGTTCCAGCCGTTAGTCTGACTGATCTGAAAATATAGTTTTGAAAGTTCTAGTTTCTTTGGTGATCTTTTTTGACACCCACACTAGAATAAAACACGTGCCCGGTACATACCCTTCACACATACCGGCACGATACTACGAAAGGCCACAAGCAAACGGCAACATCGACTACCAGGAACTCGCCGCCGCTATAACACTCGCCTCACGTGCCATTCATCCTATGGCCACAACGCGCAATCAAGAACTGCCCCCGTTCAGTGCCGCATCAAATATATTTCATATTTTTCATTGCTGTTTGTTGTACTGAGTGATACCCACACTAGAATTTAATATAAATTATATTATTATTCTTTTATTCATTTTTTTTTTAAAGGTATAAAAAAACATTAAAAAAAAAAAAAAAAAAATGTGTTCCGCCGGTGTCGGGAGCAGGGTCCAAGCTACCGGTGGTTAGGGCTGCAGAGACAGGAACCTCCTCACAATACGAGCCGTATCGAGAAGTACTGCCTTCTGAATCAGGCCCTTGATCCAACCGCCTAACGAGAGCCTCGAGAGATGTTGGTCGAGGCTTTCGGCCATCAGGCCATTGGCCGTTACGACAATCGGCACAATGATAGCCGAGCTCACATTCCACATGTCGACAACCTCGTGTGCTAAGTCGAGATATTTTATTTGTTTCTCTTTCTCAGCTTTCACGAGGTTCTCGTCATGTGGAATGGTAACATCAACTAACATTGCGCGGCGCGCTAATCGGTCTATCACCACTATATCAGGCTTATTGGCAACAATAGTCCCGTCAGTAATGATAGACCGATCCCAGTACAACGTGACATGGTCATTTTCGAGAACTGGGTCGGGCACATACTTGTAGTACGGTACCTCAGAATCCACAAGTTTATATTTCAAAGCAAGTTGCTGGTGAATAATCCTGGCCACTTGGTTATGCCTGTGCAAGTACTCGCCGTTAGCCAGACGAGAACAACCAGAGATAATATGGCTGATGGACTCACCCGGACGGTGGCATGCCCGACACACGTCAACCGTCCCGTCCCTCATATTATGTCTCCGGTAGTTATTCGTCAAGATAACTTTGTCCATAATTGCACAGACGAAACCTTCAGTTTCCCCGAAAAGGTCACCAAAACGTAGCCAGGATATGGACGCTAGGAAATCTACACCAGGCTCGTGAAGAGCCCGGTAGAAGCGCCCGTGAAGCTCCTTGCCTTGCCATACTTCCTTGCGGTCATCTGTAGTAAGTACCACAGGTTTGCGCCAGTTCTCTTTAGCCATGGAGAGCGGGGTGAGCCCCTTGTCCACTGCGACCACATCACGGTGCATACCCACTTCGGTTTTTAAAAAATATTCCCTGAGGCTGCACACCTCGCGGTTATGGAGGGTCTTCGCGTTTAAAAAGCCGCGACCCCCGCATTTCCGCGGGATGTACAGTCTCATCACCGATGAACGTGGGTGATGCATCCGGTTTGCGGTCAGGAGTGTACGGACCCTTCTGTCCAGGGCGTCGAGTTCGGTCTGAGTCCATTTGAGTATGCCGAAAGAGTACATCAAAACCGGCATGACCCAACCGTTGAAGGCGCGCACCTTGTTTCCGCCC
Organism: Xanthia togata; assembly: GCA_963853775.1. NCBI lineage: Eukaryota > Metazoa > Arthropoda > Insecta > Lepidoptera > Noctuidae > Xanthia > Xanthia togata. The sequence goes on from OY970801.1 coordinate 4,510,036, forward strand.
GAAAGAAGACTAATTAATACCTTCTTCAGGCGACCAAAGAAGCGCTCCTTCAACACTTGCTTCATGTCAGCAACGTTGATGCCTAACGATTCCGACATACCCAAATACTTATAGCTTTCGGCTGAGGAGAGGGATCTAAGGTGTATGGAGTCCGTGAGTTGAGTTCCCTCGGACTCCATGATCTCCCCTCGCTTTACATGCATGACTGCACATTTATCCACACCAAATTCCATCCTGATGGCGCTACTGAATGTTTCAGTTACCTTCAGTAGCTCCATCAGTCGCAATTTGTTGGGGGCAAAGAGTTTCAAGTCATCCATGTAGAGGAGGTGAGATATGACCTGACCACCTCTCCTCAATCGATAGCCCAGTCCTGAATCCTCCAGCAGTGTGCTTAGAGGATTCAAGGCTAAGCAGAACCAAAGTGGACTCAGACTATAGCCCTGGAATATTCCCCGTTTAATCTATACAGGTTCATCATTCCCCTGGATCTGTCGACATCCTGGATAGCGAAGGACCGTCCTCCATTGCCCCATACACGACTTCAGGAAGGAGCGCAGAGTTGCATCTATCTTGTACAACTCCAGCACCCACATGAGCCATGTATGTGGCACCGAGTCGTAGGCCTTCTTATAGTCTATCCAGCATGTCGACAGATCCTTGCGGGATCGACGAACCTGTTGGCTTATGGCCATGTCGATGAGGAGTAACTCCTTAGTACCGCGGGACCCATTCCTACATCCATTTTGAGAGGCAGACATAATTGAATTATTGACAATGTGTGTGTTAATTTTGTCTCGCAAAATGGATGTAAGAAGTTTATAGACCGTTGACAAACATGTGATCGGTCTATAATTCTTGGGTTCCGCGGGACTACCTGACTTATGGAGTAGGTGGGTAACGCCTGTTGTAAGAAACTGCGATAGCGACCCAGACTCTAGGGATGACTGGAATTGAGATGCCAGGCGAGTGTGTGAACTAATCAGCCATTTCAACCAAAAGTTGTGCAGTCCGTCCAGTCCCGGTGATTTCCAATTCGGTAACGGACGGACTGCTCTGGCTACGTCTGATGGCGGAATAAGTATGGCTTCCATTTCTGGAATAGTTTCACACACTCGCCTGGCATCCTGGCATCCAGTCAGCCTCAGCATGACAGACGGGCACCGACCAGATGCTGCGCCAGAATGCACTCGTGGCGGCATCACCTGGGCGGCACGCGTCTGTCACATTTTGTTCACGTCGCTCCCAAGCTCTATATACCCACCTCTCATCGCTCTGGAACATGCGATTCTGCGTGTATCGATCAACCCGCCGCTTATACCGCCGAATACGGCTCGCCCATGCACAAACTTTTTGCTTCAGGAAGTCGATGCGCTCTGTGACACGGGACATGTATTCTCGAGGGCTGATTCCAGTCCCCGAGAATGCCCGCCTTACAAAGCGCATCACTCGTGGTCGTGTATTGCCGTCCCTGAAGCAGTATAGTTTGCCGATGAGTACCCTGGCCCCATCGATACGTCGCTCGATCCTGCACTGCCAGGCTGGTACGGCTGGTTTTGGTCGAGTAGCTCCGTCACTGTTTGGAAACTTGACGTTAGCTAAACGACATGCCGCAACAGCCGCGCAATACAGGATCGAGTGTGTATCAACTAGATCCTCGCTGCTCTCGAAAAAAAAAATCTAAGCTGCGAGTCCAAGGCACACACCAGCGCCCTATTTTTTTTGTACATAGGTAGGCGTGGTAATCGGGGTCTAAGATCGGTCGGAGTGTATCTATACTCACGAAACGCATCCTCCAGTGCGCTCTTCAATCGGACGTTGCACTGGCTACTTACTGTGGCAACCCTATCATCCTCCACTTCGACACTATGATTGGACCGCGGCGGGATTACATTAATTGGAGACGCTTGTGCCGCGGTTTGTGCCGGAGTTGTAATGATTTGGTTGCTCAGTACCTCTGAGCGCAGCCTATCAAGCACAGCATCGTCCAACCTGTGATTATGTTGGATGACCCGCACCTGATCCGAAAGTCGTTGGGCCGAGTCGTTGACGGTTGGCTCTAGTTCCTGAAACAGAGACAGCATCCTAACACGGTACGCAGTGAGGTTAGTTCCTCCCGCTGTAGACCCGTAATATGCGCGCATGACGTTCTCGTTCATAGACTGAGTCCATCTCATGCGCTGCACACAACCACCGGCAGCTGGGACCCGGCTCGGGGCCGGTTGGCCCCTAAGTCCCAAGCTTCTCGGTGGCCGGCCTCTCCCCTGCCGACGTACAGGTGTTGGCGACGTCGGCGGGGAAAAATACTCGTCACTCGAGCTCGACGCAACTACCGCGGCTGGTGTCGTCCCAGTGCTCACAGTGGGGCTGGGTACCGGCGGCGGCGAGGCGGAGCTGAGCGACGAGTCCGGAGGTGGTAGGCGTGCTCGTCTCGTAGCTGATCTAGTCAACATTCTGTTTTAATATGGATTCATCATTTTCGAAAATGTTGTTTTTTACTCGTAGGGCGAGTTTGACAGCCGTCATTTTTGCTTGATTTTTCTTTGGTTTTTTCATTTTCATGTTTATTATTGATATTTTTCTTCTGCTGTTATTCCTAAAGGTTTTATTATAATTTATTATTATTGTTGAATATGAATTCACTTCTAAACTTTCTTCCTTCCAGCCACCGCCTCCTGTGCCGCTACGCTCAATGCGTCCTGTCCCCCGACGACAACAAACGCCGCGCGTACGAGACCGCCTGCAGTAGCACGCTGGGCGCCAACAATGACGTCAGCAGCTGGGCAGTCAGCCCACAGCTGGACAAACTCGTCCGACTAGCTGTCAGACTGTGGCCAAAGTATGAGAAGTACTTCCAGTACGAGATGGAGGTAGCGCCTGATGTTAATGTTGTGAGTGTATGATATTTTTAAAGACAGTAGATAAAAATATTAAATTTAATTATTACTTACATTGCCAGTTTTAGTCTGGATTGTGCACCTTGTTCTTGAACTGAAGTTATATCACTAGTCTCGCCTCATAGTCTAGCATTGGAAAGTATTGACTTGAAAAAACGCCAAACTGAACTCAAAGAGAAAATTAGTTTGAAAGCTAGAAGTTAAAAAGCAATTAAATTAGCGTTTTTTCCCGTGAGTTATTGAACAAGTCGTATAGAAAACTATTAGTATTATTTCACTGTTATAGAACTTGCCAAATGATTTAGAATAAAATATTTTTATAACTAGATTGATATTTTTAAGCGCAGTTTGAGGCCATATTACAAGCGTTTGACTGACAACTACTTTTTATTGTATAGAACATTCATTTGTTTATTATTTGCGGAGGAGACTGTTATCTCGAATCTTAGTAGATATAATAGCAACCATTCCTAATTAAATGGATGATTGAATATCTTAGTATTGGCAATTATACACGATTTAACAACATTGATTCACTTTGATTGAAATAAATATGTTCGACATAGAATGTTACAACTTTTACCACACGATTAAAGACTGGCTCAGCCAAATTGAAACACATAAGTGAGCCGTGTAATATTGCCATAAGAACGCGAATTCGATTGTTTCTTAGTTACTCAGACGAAGAACAAAATGAAAAGTTGTTATTCAATGTTATTTGTCTTAAGATTTTCAACGTAATAATTATTGTTTAGCTATTAAATCTTACGAACCTAAAGCCCCATTTACACGATGTAAGTTCCTTGCCTGTGGCATACAATAAAATTGAAGCAACAAATTACTAGCATCGTCTAAACACTGTTTAGACAATGCAACTTTTATTGTGGCTTCAACGTATGGTGCCACAGACCATTAAATTGGAACGTGTAAATCAGGCTCAAGTCTTTTATATTTACGAGGTGTATCCTAATGTGTTATTTCTCTTAACTAGTCAAACATTATGACAAAATTATGTTAAGATACCAAAAATAAATGTATTCAATTAGTTATTTTTGTACCTTTTTATATTAAAATTCGTGAAATTGTAATGAAATTTTATTATTAGGGCAACAAGATGTAGTGAAGTATGCTTTGCAGCTGATCTGAAACGTATAGTTGACACCTCTTAGTTCCTTTACCAATTTTGACTCCTAGTAAATTTTAAATTCACTACGATTGAAACTGTCACTTTGGTCTTAAAGCAAAATTAGGCATTGACGTTTCATGATTACTTATTATATTTTTAATTACATAAAAATATTTTATAAAATTCAAAAACTATAAATTTAATATAAATAATTTTTTTCTTAGCAATATAGTTTGAATAGATAGAAAACAACCTGGCTTACACAGGTTTGAACTCTGCAAGTCAGTCAAGACATTCAACCCAAGGGTGATAAAAAAATTACGAAGTCTACAGCTGTGACCATGTCTCATATATTTTGTCGAATCTTGAACGAACGATCATTCATTTATTTACATCCTTGTCGCGGTATTGCATGCTTCACCCGCTAATCGTTTAAATATTTTAATGTTAGAATCAATTCGCAGTGTAGGCTTAGTGGACTGTAGATTTGTTGACCATCATTATTTTGTTAAGTACCTGGTATAGACCTACACTGTCCTCCCATACCTAATAACACTGTTATTTGAAAATATTGTAAAAGACAATTATTTTTAAAAGAGTAACCGTGGAATTTCTTGCCGGCTCTTCTCCATCGGAAACGACCAATTGGAACCGTGCCCCTAGCTTCTGGCGTTTCATAAGTGCCTATGTAGGTTTATGTGAAATAAAATATTTTGAATTTGAAGTGCAGTTCAGATGGTTCACTCCGCATTTTAGGTATGAAGCTACAAGAACGGGGCGAGCTCGCCTTGTCGGGCCAATTCACTGAGTGTAACGTAGTCAAAAGATCTAAGAGTTACGCGATAAAAAGAGAGGTAACTTCTAGGTGCAATATAACTGTACGCGACCCAATTTGCACTTTATTGTATCGTAGCAAGAGTCGCTTTTTATTTAAATGATTTTGCGGAGTGAACCATCTCTATTCATCTGTGGTAAGGTGCTGGTAGAAAACATATCAAACACACAGGTTTTTAGGAGGCAGTTCCAAAACTTTTCAATAAAAAAAAGAGACATATGCTTACAAGGCAACGTTCGATCATACTGAGCATAACTATGTAGAGATCATCTAATTTAAAATTGCACGCCCCTCCACTTCTTGGTGCATAACAACACATTTCAAATGTTTGTATAGATTTTTTTCTGGAGGGGCGTGCAGTTTTAAGACGACGATCTCTACGTACCGTTGATAATAATTCTAAAGAGTATCAGTAAGTGTAGAAACTGCCCATAAGTAATTTTAATTTTTCAAATACGTAAATAAAATGGAAATTAAATATTATTACGGAATTAACATATATACAGTAATGTTTTTAGGTATAATTATAACTTGAGCACCTGGCCTTGTACCTTATGAAGAATTTGTTGCTCCAATAAAACCATGTTACCTTAGCTTAAAAAATAAATATAATTTCAATTTAATAGTCGTTTTACTTTATCTAAAATTATCAATAAGGTTTTAATTAAACTTACTTTAACGTACTTACATTCTATGTTAAACAATAAATAGCTCCGTCCATGTATTTACACTAAATAATTATAATGGAACAGTTGTAAAAATACCTAGTTCTAAAGACTAGCGAGGTTAAGTGTCCTATTACATTTTTGACGCAAATTCATGATTTTTGACGTTGTAATTTTCAGCAGCAGTAAGATATTTGAATTATTTGATTATGAATAACGATAGTGCCATTCCCAACTCCCAACTTACAAGAAAGAGAACGGCACTATAGTTATTATAATCATATAATTAAAATATCTTACTGCTGCTGAAAATTACATGGTCAAAAATCATGAATTTCGGTAAAAAAATGTAATAGGACTCTTAAAACATTTTGCAAAACCTTTATGAATATTTTTTTTTTTTCTATAATATCAATGTCCATCTGCTGTCAGGTCTTATCAGCTGTTGACATTGATACGTAGATAATTTCACGAGTTTTACTGGGGTAGTAACAGGTATGGTGAATTCACATAATATGTATGTCCATAGGGCTATGAGACAAAGGGTTTCTGTAGATGATACTTCGTCATCTCTACCTCATTCATAATTCAAATACTGTTTTTAGGTTTCTGGAAATAGCGTAACATAATTGGACAAAAACACCGTAAATAAATTATTTAAATAGTAATCGGAAGGTTGTTACAAGGACGATTAAAACTTGTAATCATGTGGTTTTTATAATAGTAATTAAGAATCTATGAATAGCATTCGAATGCAAGGTTTCCGCCTCAATTAAATACATGATCACCAAATACGATCATCACCAACTCTTTACTATGGATAGATCTCATAATGAAGGGAAATCAATGTTTTATACGGTGGCATCTCTAAATAGTATACAAACAAATTCGTACTTGTTGTGTAATAACTTCTAAATTACTTGATGCATTCTGTACCGGTTTCCACCACTATTTAGAGAATGTCTTAAGGAATGTCTAGTTGTTTAAAATTTTAAATTATACCCGTTCAAAACCGGGTCAGGTCCCACCTTACTGTAGTTATATCACCGCACTAAGTTTTATTATTACTAAAACCTCTTCCCATGATAATGTATGACAAGTCCGAGAACAGCCGACGCAGTGGCGATCCCACTGGCTTGTGGAACACTGAGCTTGCCCCCCCACAGCCAGCCAGGCGGCAGCCAGCTAACCGCGTGGAGGGTGTCCAGTAGGAACTTGGTGGTGGTCAGCGAAGCCTGGGTGAAGCGGGCTGACGCGCATTTTGTACGCTCGGGAGATTTCAGGGCTTCAGAGGTAGTGTTGAGGGCGCGGATTGATCTGGTGGTACAGAAGAGGTGTAATGGTGAATATAGTGGAGTGTATTTTTTTCTGTTTAAATCACCAATTCGCTGACATAACAAAAAAAAAACTTCTTAATAAAAATCTTTAATTAATTAATTAATTAATGCACTGCCAGACAACGCACAGCCTAAACAGCAGTCTAGGTGCATGAAATTTTGCGCAAGAGTCCCGCGATTATATTACAAAAATGAGAAAATGTTTACGAAAAATGTATCCCGTACGATCGATGATAGATGACAGTTTCTATGGAAGTTCGTAATTTTCGAAGATGGGGATTCCCATCAGGCACACGTCTTGTAAAGCTTATAAAAAGGTCACAACCCGAGATATAAAAAACTAAATAACAAAAAAAAAAAAAAAAAAATTATTAATATTTATAATTTCTTTTGAATAAATATTATTAAAATTAAATTAATTAATTTAGTTTAAATCCTGATCCTTATTTATTAGGAATCCCAACATATACTTATCTCTCTATCTGTCGAGTGCGCTTAAGACTAGATACTACTTATCTGATATTCATGTATTTTTTAAGAGCCGTATACGAAATTGGCCGATTTCGCTGATTTACGTGATTTTACGGTTAAAATACTATATTTCTATAAGTTTTAATGCGTAACATGAAAGATCATTTCAATTATGATTTTATGAATGAACTACTTTCTTATTTTTATAATTTTTTATATCTATATTTTATACTATTTTATTTTTATTATTAATAATGTTCTGTGGCTGGGTTTGAGTGTAAGTAAACATATTTTGTTATGTTGAGTAACATCAATGTTGGTCAAAATATACGTAGGAAGTACTTTGTTCCTTCGTTTAACCCAGGAATAGCCAAATGCTATAGGTAGCTATGTTATAAATTAGGACAAAACAGTCAATAATACATGCATACGATAGAAGCGAAACACTTTATTTAGGTATAGTAATAAGTAGAGAAAGAAAACGAAAGAAAATACATAACCAAAACCAATAGAACTTAGACACCCACATTGGCATAGAGTGCCAATTTCTCTTCTGTACAATACTTAAATGTTGTACTATAGGTACACCTCTGCCCAACCCTTCGGGGAAACAAGGCCTGTTTTTTGATAAGTTAACTACAATATTTAATTTATGATTCTCATGATAAAGGGCTCATATACATAAATAAACTGATGATAATTTCGATTGCCCACAATAAAAAACATAGTGTGCTTTTTAATGGTGATTAGCGATTGTGCTTATCACATACTAATAAATCCTAGCTAACGAACTTATTACCTAGACAAAATCGAACTATAAACAGGTAGTACTCGTATAGTATTCTATACCTACCAATAATTACACGAGGTAATAATAATCCTAATTAAATACCCGTTATACACCCACTGCAGGAACAATATGGATTCTACCTAAGAATATTATAAACAAGAAAAAATCACCAAACTGACCCACAGCTTATTGCCAAATTCAGACTATTACAATCAGATTCCCCCTCAATATTAATAATACCTTCACCGTAAAATTCAACATTAACATAAAAACAAAAAAAAAGTATAGATAGTTCAACTCATCTGTGCGCGCGGCGCCGTGCGCGCGGCGCCATGTTTATTACCATGTTATTTGTGTGGCAGTGACGCGGCAGTCGTCCGAGCGCAACACAAATTAAAGCTGTATAATTACAAGCGCACGCACACATGGCGCCGCGCGCACAGATGAGTTGAACTATCTGTAACACAGTCTATAGAATATAAAATAATAATATAAAAGAAGGAACAATACTCGAGATTATTAGTCTGGCAGAATATGTTACTTCTTTCGCAATATGACCCTCGCTCTAACAAACCTGATGAAGCCGACAAACGCAGACAGTGACCAGAACAGCTTGTGCGCCGTTCTTATTTTGAACTCTGTCTCTTTGGATACTTGTAGCATGCCAGTGTCGATGAGCCACGACAGCTTCTCAGCTTGAAGGTAGGCGAGGGTGAACGTACTGCCCGCCACGCCCAGTGAACCCCACAATGGACCATCCTGGAAAAATTGACGCTTTGTTAAAAAAATGCGCGGCTTAAGTATACCCGTTAGTTAAGAGTCATTGCATCAATATCTAGACTCTAAACAAATAAGTAATTACAAGATTTACCTATTTCACGAATGACTGCACTTACAAATTCAAATCTCATAGGTAGGTACCATCGAAGAAGTTCATATCTATACACCTTATGGACTATTTCAGCTTGCAGCGCTCGGTCGCTATAGAACCGGGGCGGAAACAGATGTGGTCATCGTGTTCAAGGAATTTTGTTTTCAAACTGCTTCGATATGAAGTTCTTCGATCGATGAGTATACAGGGTGTTTGGCGCATGGACCGACACAATTTTTTCAGGGATTTGGGAGGTCATTAGCTAGGTTCTACCCATACACCCTTTGTCCCAAATGTCACGGTTGGTTACATATGATTATTTTTTTAAAATGAAAAAAATTCCCAAAATGTGTCCTTTAATTTGAAATAACTTTTTTGTTTGTGGGTGTAGTGGCACAAAACAAATTTTGTTGCATTCTCCAAAGTCTTTTAAATCTAAAAACATCTTTGTTTTATACAACTGGTTTCAAGAAAATTCCTTACAGGCTTCCAAAGTTAATTTTTTTATTTAATGAATGAAATTTTACAACTTCTAAATTAATTATAAAAAAAACTTTTGGGACAAAGGGTGTATGGGTAGAACCTAGCTAATGACCTCCCAAATTCCTGAAAAAATTGTGTCGGTCCATGCGCCAAACACCCTGTATAGAGGAACGTTTACGTCGTGACCCTATACCTATAGGGTCAAATTAAATTAGCTAGTAACAGCATCCTGAAAATGATAGCAGATAGGTTGGATGCGGTTGTGTTCAAACGATTCATCAATCTGCATGTGAGATGTGCGGGTTGATGAATCGACATTAATATTTTCCTCTTTCATTTCTGTACGTAACTACCTACTATCATACTTTGTAAGCTTTTTGTAACTAACACTACGGGCCTTGGCTGTCTGAAAATAAAATATTTTAATTTTTATATCTAAAGTCTAAACATGATAAAACAAATAATAAATTAATTTGATGATCTTTTTAGGGTTCCGTAGTCAACAGACAGACAGACAGACAGACGGACGGACATGGTGAAACTATAAGGGTAACCCTTATAGTTTCGCCATGTCCGTCTGTGTGTCTGCGGTTTAGCTCAAAAACTATTGGTACTAGAAAGTTGTAATTTGGCATGAGTACATATTCAGCATATGGACATACTAGACCAGCATCAACAACTCCGTCAACTTGTGTCAAATTTCCAGCAATGTAGTGACACCCACGAACTGGCTTTGGGACGGATATCTGAATTGGAACTGGAATTAAGCAGGGCCCACGACACAATAACCTGTTTGGAATCTCTCAAAGCCGGTGAAGAGTCTGGGATCACCTGCAGTCTTTATGATGAGTTGGTTGGTAGCGGGTCTGGACCCACATGTGTTGAGCCAATTGTAACAATAGACTTAACTGATGAAACTATCACTAAACGCAATTTGTTTACTAGCCATAATAAGTTAAAAAAATATATTAAAATTAATAGATTAATTAGAAAAATTAAAAAATCACTGAAACGCCAAAAAGTTAACAAATTAAATATAAAACTTAGGCAAAAAAATCTAAATTTAATTAAAGAATTAAAGAAGTGTAATAGTGAACTACAATTATGTAATACAATGTATAATACAGACACTCAGCACCTACAGGATGAATTGTTTGTTAGGGAATATGCTCTAAAGGATATCTTTAGTAAATATGAGGCTTCTCAACAAGACCTGAGTAAGCGCTTGCAGGAGGCCAGTGAATTGGCTGACCTGGTCAAGTACAACGCCGAGAGGTATGAGTCTCTGACAAATAACCTCTCTTTTAGCTGTGCCTGCTCCCATGAGCCCCAACCTCAACTGGTTACACCTACACCCTCAGTGGCTCAGCCTGTAGGTAGCTGTTTGGATGGCAAAAATAATAATAATTTGATTAACACAACCTATGTATTTTCGGACAAATTTGGTCAAGGTATCGGTCGTATATTTAATCAGTGTTCACAACAATATGTAATTAATAATTGTTTACCCGGTGCCAGTATTAGCCAATTAATTAATAATATTAAACTGACACAAATAAACCCCAGTTCCACTGTTATATTACTATACGGGGACAGTTTAACTGTAAGAAAAAAGGACATAATTGAATGTGTCCATTTGATGTTACATCTCAATGAAACTAATAATTGTAAATTTATTTTCTGTGCCTTGCCTTATTCTCGATATTTGTCTAATGAGACAAATAGGCACATTTATAAATTAAATATGTTAATTTATAATAGGACCTGTCGTCACAGTGACGCTATTTTATATTTTGATTGTAATCAATTCATTACTGATTATAAACTGACAAATTATACAATGTATTTGCCACCTAGTTGTAGAAGACAAATTGCTAATCTTTTAGCATACAATATACACAGTGACACTGGTACCTGTAGTGTACCATCGATTACTGTTAGTAGTGGTACTAACACTACTTTTGATACGCCTAGTAGTTTAAACTATTAGGAGCGACAATGGATGAGCCGTATATATTGAACGTTGTTCATCAAAATATGCAGGGTTTGTCCGGCAAAGAGCTAGAATTAAGTTTATTTATGGAGAACTATGATGTTCAGGTGTTATGTTTGACTGAACACTGGTTGAAAGAACATGAAGTGGTGTTTATTAATGATGATAATTTTACTGTACAAAGTGCGTTTGTAAGAAAAAGCGCCATTCGCGGTGGATCTTTGGTTCTTGTTTCAAACAAGTTGAAATGTAAACAACGTTTAGATTTAGTTAATCTTTCCATCGAGCGCACTATTGAGTTGTCTTGTGTTGAACTCGAGCGATACATTATAATTTGCGTTTATCGACCCCCCTCTGGTGATTTTATTAGTTTTGAATCGGTAATGGAGGATTCGCTCAATAGGTTAAAATCAAGTAATAAAAGTATCATTTTATGTGGAGATTTTAATATTAATATTTTAGATGTTACTCCATTAAGTATTAGACTTCTTAATCTGTTTAGGTCTTATAATTTAATTAACTTGTTTTTTGAAGCTACTAGGATCACGGCATCTTCGTCAACTTGTCTTGATAATATATTTAGTGATTGTGATGCCAAAAATAAATTAGTGTTAAGTGACTTAACGTCTGACCACTGTGGTTTATTAGCTAGTTTCCCCATGCCATTACATAAAAAGCCGCATAAAATAGAATGTAGGCCATATACAGCTAGTCGTTGCAATAAATTTAAAAATAATATAGCTCATAGAATAACACCATCTATAGTAGAACACGAGAATCCTAATGAAATGTATGCAGCCCTTTTTGATGTTGTGCAAAAAGAGTACCAATCTACTTTCAAGACTAAAACTATTGACATTAATGGCACCTCCGTTGGCTTTAATCAATGGGCCACTCCGGGTATTTATAAAAGTAGAGCGAGACTATACGAGTTATATGGTTTGAAAAAATATAGATTTGATACTCCTTTCCTAGAGTACGTCAAAAATTATTCAAAATTATTTAAAAAGGTTAGTGTTTTTGCTAAATCTAAATTTTTAAGCGATACAATTAAAAATTCCAATAATAAAGTAAAAACCACTTGGAAAATTATTAACAATGAAACGGGTAAATCGGTTAAGCAAGATAAACAACTTGAGATTATGGTCGATAATAAATTAGTTACTAAAGCAGCTGACGTAGCTGAGGCGTTTAATGAGTTTTTTGCCAACATACCTATAACTACGACTCGCTCCTTAAATTCGTCCCCATCTAAAGCTGAAAACCTTTTGTTTAGTAGTGTGTCTAAAAGTAGTCGCTTATTTAGCTTCGAACATGTAACGCCTTGTGATGTAGTTAATGTTTTCAACACACTCAAGTCTAAAAACACTGGTGATTACTGGGGAATCTCCATTAAACTTTTGAGTAATATAATAGACATCGTAGCCCCCTATCTAGCTGTTACTTTTAATAAATGTGTTGATTTAGGAACTTTTCCTGACCTCATGAAGAGTAGTAAAGTTATACCATTATTTAAATCAGGTAATAAAAATGACGTTGGCAATTTCAGGCCTATTTCTATTTTACCAGCATTCAGCAAAATATTTGAAAAGTTAATACTCAAGCAGTTGCTAAGACATTTTAATTTAAATAGCCTCCTTCATAATGAACAATATGGCTTTACAAAGGGTCGTTCGACTACAGATGCGGGTGTTGCTCTCCTGAAACACATATTTAACGCATGGGAGAACTCTCAAAATGCTATTGGAGTTTTCTGTGATCTCTCCAAAGCCTTTGATTGCGTGCACCATGACACGCTTTTGCGTAAACTGCGTCATTATGGTGTGCTAAACGAAGCTCTCAACGTTTTAAATTCATATTTAAATAATAGGTCGCAATGTGTAGATGTTGATGGTGTAAAATCTTCCGGGCTACCAGTTTAGTTAGGTGTACCTCAAGGCTCAATACTGGGTCCATTCTTGTTCTTAGTATATATCAATGACTTACCATTCTATTTAAAGGGTATCTGTGAAGTTGTACTGTTTGCAGATGATACCTCTCTTATTTTTAAAGTAGACAGGAATAGACAAGATTTTGACGATGTAAACAGTGCACTATCAATGGTTACGGATTGGTTTACGACAAATAACCTAGTTCTCAATGCCAAAAAAACGAAATGTGTAAAGTTTGCCCTTCCAAATGTTAGAAATCTAGGACCCAACATCGTCTTAGATAAAGAGGTGCTTGAAACTGTAAACTCGGCAGTTTTTCTGGGCATAACAGTAGATGCCAAACTTCAGTGGGGCCAACATATATCGAGCCTAGCGGGAAGGCTCAGTTCGGCCGCCTACGCCGTCAGAAAAGTAAGACAATACACTGACGTTGATACAGCTCGGTTAGTCTATTTTAGTTATTTTCATAGCGTTATGTCCTATGGTATTCTGCTGTGGGGCAAAGCTGCAGATATTCAAAATATATTTGTCCTCCAAAAACGAGCTATTCGAGCAATTTACCAGCTAGGTGCCAGAGTTTCTCTAAGAGATTTTTTCAAAGATATCGGTATTCTCACAGTGGCATCACAATTCATCTTCGCCAACATCTTATATATTAGGCAAAATATACACTTATACACTAAAAACAGTGATATTCACAATGTTAACACAAGAAGTAAGGATAAACTACGTGCTCCCTTTCACCGGCTTCATAAGGTTCATAACTCATTTGTTGGGCTTGGTATAACCTTTTATAACAAGCTACCCTCTTCTTTGCTAGATTTGCCTTTTAATGCGTTTAAAACTAAATTAAAGTCCAACCTTTGTTCAAAGGCATACTATTCTATCAACGACTACTTAAATGATAAGAATAGATGGTCGCTGTGATTAACTCAAGACAATGTTTAAATGTTCTTTCTCCAGAATTAGTTTACCTACTGACAGGTTATATGAGTTTATATAATTGTTTATAATTTTACTTTATAAGTCAATTTATTTTAATTTTATTTTAATTTAGTGCTGACATAATCTACTCATTACAATGTTTTTTTTATGAGTTGTATTGCAATATGTGGTTAGCTATCGACCTCGACAATTATTTATTTTACCTCGATGGTCCTAGTTTATCAATTGTAACTTCTAGTTACAGCTATATGTAAGCGGGCACGCCCTTTATGCCTGGAGGCTTTTTCTTTTTTTTTTAGATATTGTTTACTTTTAGTTATTTTTATTTCTGCTTGAGTATAGTTCTCGATGCTTTTGGTTGGTATATTGGCGTGTGTTAGCTGTCATATGGCTATTAATTATAGCTATTTAATTTAAATTATTTTTGCATATTGTAAATTGTCTTGCATACTGTTGTATAGAATCATTTTTTATTTTTTTTCTAACTGAACAGACAGCTGTGCTGCTGGGGAGTTTGTTGCGCCACTTCTTCTTCCCAGCAAAAGCACTAGGAAGTGGTGAAGGGTGGGCGTTTTGGGGGACTGTCTTATGTAATTTTGACGTTCGAAAAGTGCTGATTCTCAGCCTAGTTTGAATAAATGACTTTTGAATTTTGAATTTTTTGAATTTTGAGTATACACGTTAATGACGCCAAAAAAACGTTTTTTTTTTTTTTTATCAATTATTTAGGGTACCTCTCCTACATGTAAAGTGGGGATGATAATTTTTTTTTTCGTCCTTCCCATAGTGTGGGATATCGTTGGATAGGTCTTTAAAAAAATACCGTTTTTTGATTAAGTAAACCGTTCGTAACTTATCAAGCTTTAAAGTACCAATTTTCGTTAGAGTCAAGTGTCCCCCCCCTCTACCAACTAAACGGTTGTAGTTAGAAATTCAAATGTCACGGCAGTAGTACCTATATATAACGAAGTTTAAAGAAAAACTATCACAGCTAAGTAGGCTTTACAAGTTAACGAGTAATATTTGACCAACTTACATTTGCGGTTGAAAAAACATGTTCTCCGATACGGAATGTATGGGAGAACATGTTTTTTCAACTACAAAGTTAAGTTTGTTCTTGCGATAAATTCATCTCAACTACGGAACCCTTCATTGTGCGTGGTCCGACACGCACTTGGCCGGTTTTTTTTTTTGGGGCCATCAGTATGTCACTTAAAATATCAGTTTAAGAATCAGTTTTTTTGTTGTGTTAACATAGTCCGTAAGGGATATGATTTCCCACCCAAAAAAAAGGGTGACACTCCCAACATAAGTAGGTACCAGCTAAATCTAAAATAATGGAACAGAATTTGCATAAAAGTATCAACCAGTAAGTAAAACGAGTTTTATGTAATGATCACAGGAACAGGCCATAAGCTAAGAAAAAGATAAACCAACTCACTTGCTTCCCAAGTCCGTATGCTAGTGCAGTCTTCAGCGCCACAGCATCATCGAGAAGGCGCAAGGAAGCGCGGGCGGCGGCCAGGCGAGCGCTCGCGGACAGCAGGTCCTTGCGCTGTGTCGTGGAGCCCCATAGCTTGAGCGCGTAACATGCAAGGTTTACCACCTGGTTTATGTGAGAATAGATAAATGATATTTATTTCCGTAAGTAAATATTTGTACAAACACTTTTAAACGTCAAAAATATATTTTATCTAGATGAGGTCAGTGTTTCCCATCTGACACTGTCAGTAAACTCAGAGGTCACAGTCTCTTTTTACACGTTCAGTGATCTGATGAAACTTAGTAAAGTGATTCCACTGTTCAAGTCTGGCAGTACAACTGATCCTACGAATTTTTGGGCTATTTCTATATAACCTACATTGAGCAAAATCTTTAAAAAATTAATTTTGAAACAAATGTTAAGACATTTCAATGCACATCATCTACTACATCTGAAACAGTTTGGTTTTACAAAGGGTCGTTCAACTACAGACGCGGGCGTGGAATTACTGAAGAGCATATTCGAGGCCTGGGAGGAGTCGCAAGATGCTCTTGGCATTTTCTGTGACTTGTCCAAAGCCTTCGATTGCGTACATCATGACACACTCATCAGGAAACTGTACCACTATGGTATGAGGGACAGGGCTCTCGACCTTCTGACTTCTTATCTGAACAACAGAATTCAGAGGGTCGACGTAAATGGCAAGAGGTCTGCAGGATTTGCGGTCACCATGGGCGTTCCGCAGGGTTCAATTCTAGGTCCTTTTTTGTTTTTAATTTATATTAATGACTTACTTCACCACATAAGGGATAATCACAAGATCGTATTATTCGCAGATAACACTTCCCTTATTTTTTAAATCAAACGTTAGTTAGTCAACTTTGAACAAGTGAACGATGTGCTCTCTAAAGGTGTGCATTGGTTTAATGTAAATAATCTTCTCTTGAATGAAAAAAAGACTAAATTCATTAAATTTTCAATGCCAAATGTCAGGCAGCTAACTACTAATGTTAAAGTTAATGGAATACAGCTGGACCCTGTTGAGACGACAGTTTTTCTTGGAATCACTATTGACGGTAAATTACAATGGGGCCCACACATAGAAAAATTGTCAGGAAGGCTAAGTTCGGCCGCCTATGCTGTTAAAAAAATTAGACAGATAACTGACGTAGACACAGCCAGAATTGTTTATTTTAGTTATTTTCATAGTCTTATGTCATATGGAATTCTTCTCTGGGGAACCTGTTCGGACATTAATACTATCTTTGTTCTACAGAAAAGGGCTGTTCGAGCCATTTACAACCTAAGTCCGAGAGATTCCCTTCGAGAAAGATTCAAAGAAATAAATATTCTGACTGTAGCTTCACAATATATTTTTGAAAACCTATTGTATGTACACAAAAATATATTAAATTTTAAGAAGATTTCCGATATTCATAGTTTAAATACCAGGAATAAACACAACCTTGCTGTACATCGCACTCGTCTCCACAGAGTAGGCAACTCGTTCATGGGTCAATGTATACGCTTTTACAACAAACTTCCCATCGACATTCAAAACTTACCCATTAGACGATTTAAAAGCTGTATTAAAACCAAACTTTGTAAAAAAGGGTACCTACTATAAAATTTCGGATTATTTAGAAGATATAAAAGCATGGGATTGAGGTGCTCGCTCCGCTAAGAATTGTGATAAAACCATAAAATTTGTCATTTTTTATTATTATGTAAAATCATTTAAATATACCAGTTTCATATACTTACATATTGACATTGTTGAAAATTATAATACAAAATGACATGATTACTTTGTAAAGTATTATTTGTTTTAATTATTGTGAATGTGAGGACTATGTGGATTTTTTTTCTCTCTCATTATTTTTTTCTTTCTGTTGTTTTTAATGATGGTCTGGCAGTTTGAGTAGTTTATGCGGCCTACCCAAATGTCCTTTCTTTGGTATTGTTCGTCGAGTTGAGCTCCTTAAGTTTTGAGTTGAGCTCCACGATTACTGACAAAATGCTTGCACTGACAGGACAGGTCCACTCAAATCTGTGTGGTTCTTTTCTCAAAAGACCATTTCAGACTAATCGACAGGGTCCTCATATGGCCTGACCAAGATTATGTCTGGACTTTAAAAGAGACTGTGACCTCTGAGTTTGTTTCGGCCTTTTTTCTCATAGTAGTCAGATAGGAAACGCCGAACTCATCTAGCTAATTTTAATTATTTTTTTTAAGATGACGTGTAAAAGTAATTCCAATATCCTATTTACAGAATAAACAATTTCATTTCAGTGCGGGGAGCCCTCCTGGAGGATATCTTAGCCGCATATGGTATGCCGGGAGTCCTCGCGGAGGCTCATTTTAAATATCCTAGGTTTTTCTTTGTGAATACATCATTATAAACCTTGAAAATAAAATCTGATGTATATTTTAACAAGATTTATTAGTATACATTTATTCACTAAAACATTAAAAGGTTGGAGATTACGCACAGCGAAGACCCCCCTTTTTTTTTTTGTTTTTGGGGTGGGAAATCATCAAATGACGTCTCCCGCTCTGGGTGGAGCGGGAGGGCGTGTCAGACTCTTACTGACTAAAACCCACCCGTGTTCATTCTGTTGCCTGTGCAATGCCAGGGGGCCACGGTATCCCTTTCGGACTTTCCCGCAACCCCGGCAGGCAATGGTCTCATCGGACCCCTTCACTCGCTGACACTCTTTGAGGCGCGCGTGGAACACAACGCGCCGTCGACCCGGGCTTGGTCCTTACCGGACGGCGAGCTAAGCGAAAAGACCCCCTGAAAACACAATTTTACTTCGTTTTACGAGTACAGTGTTTTATAACACGGTTTTAAACCTAATGCCATTGACCGTCCGCGATGGTTAACTTTCGTCGGCAACCCTTCCGAAGGGTTCACTTCCAATATGTATGGCGGCATAGCGTATGAGTTTTATGAAAAGTGGGTGGAGTCGAAAGTGTTAAAGTCTTAGTAAGTAGTAGTGGTAGTACTTTCATTTCATTTCAGTAATTGTCTCCAAGACCATGCAAATTAGCGCCTGACATGCTCGTTTGTAGAAAAAGTTACACTTTGAGGTTTTGAAAAACTTTCAATTGTTACTATATCTACATATACCTATAGTGATTTTAGCACCTACCTATATCTCGCTTTTTATTCTGTAAGAGGAAAACCAAATATCCCAAAAAAACATGCTTGCTTTTTATACAGTTGATGACAAACTCTACATTATTTAACTAAACACATCTCAGATGCGTTTAAACAACTAATTGAGTGCTTATCTCCTATTTACAAACTACATTATATCTATAATAGTAGAATGTAATTTGAAAATAGTATAGATTCATCTATTATAAAATCATGCTGTAGATTTAGTCACCTGTTACTTAAAAGGGTGATCTTACCCTACCCTACCTATCCTACATACTGATCAACTTTCCACGTAAAACCCATAACCATCTCGAAAAACAAAAGGTTGTGGGGAGAATGACAGCACTAATCAACAGCCTGTAAGTTTTATATTGAAACAAGCTTTTGAACAAGGATTTGTCCGCATGGAGGTCGGAAATCATACCACGGAAACGTCCTACCGGGATAAAAAGGTGACATATGGCCTGTGTCAAATTTCAGCCGAATCTGTTCAGCCGTTAAGGCGTGAAAAGCTAAGACTAACAGACAGAGTTACTTACGCAATTATAGTATTGGTGTAAATTGTAAAAAAAAAATTATGTTACCTTATCCCTATTAGCGTGTGCCTGCAACAGATCAAAGAGCTCGTTTACAGCCGCCATGTTGCGTCCGTGTTTACGTCCACAATGGTCCCTACCTACGTCCACGGGACCTAGCACCGATTACCGCCGATAAGATACTAACATAACGCCGATACTCTCAATCTTTTAGCACATTACTACCGAATGTTATGTAAGCAATCAATTTGATAGTAACAATCCCATCTTATCAGTAGGACATTTGTAATCTTTATGAATTAGATAGTCAGATCTCGCAGTTTGTACTGAACTGAGCAGGTATTTCGGATATTTGAATTATATGTAAGTAGGTACGTATATCTGTCTATTGTTTGATTACTGAGGCTATAGAATTAAAGAACAATAAAAAACATGGTTTGTTATTTCCTCTTTTATCTGTTTTATGTCAATGAACGTATATTTTATTTACATAACATCACATCACGCCTGTAATCCTCTAAGGGTTAGACAGAAGTGTCCTATAGAACACCCACATTACGCCAGTTATGTATATATTATGTATTTTCGGTGCTATGGTGACCTAACACACCTTTCTCGTATTGATAGGATATGGTATATTTATGGTAAAAGTTAAAGTCTCGAATTATAAGGGAAATAGATTTAGTTACACGAACTGGTAGAAAATGGTAAACTATACAACTAACTTATTGCTAATATGTATGGTAAAATGGTAATGGTTTCTAGTCGTGGGGTCTCTAATGAGATCTACGTCTATCGCAGGGATAGGGCTTCAACTACTCTGGGAACCAAGAGGGGTGGGGGTGTTCTGATCGCAGTGTCTAAGCTTATTGATTCCATACGTATGCCAAAATGGGAATCGGACATCGAAGATCTATGGGTAAGACTTAGAATCACCAAGGGAAAAAGGCACCATAATTTAAATATCTGCGCCGTTTATCTGCCACCACCAGTTCAACAAGTCTTACTGGATTCACTATTAGACAGAGTATCTTCATTGATGGAATCTACAGGAGAAGATACGATTATAGCAGGAGACTTCAATCTCAGTTTTATCAGTTGGGACATAGACAATACTCATGGTTACTCTCCATGTACAACACCTACTAACTACGCCAACAGGTTAGGCTACTCTTTAATAGATTTTATGTCAGAAAATAATATGTTGCAACTAAATACCTACTGTTAAAAATTGTTACAATAAAACCTTAGACCTAGTTTTTACTAACTTTTACGGAGGAAGTGTTAGCGAGTGCAGTAATCCAATGTCCAAAGTAGATGTGTATCACACACCCATTGTGATCGCTGTCAGCAATATTTCGCCAGCTCCGTTAATAAATAAAAGAGTCACAAAGCCGAATTTCAAACGTGCTAACTATGCGTTGATTAATTTGAAACTAAGAGATATAGACTGGATAACAATATTTTCTGAACTGCCTGAGGTCGATGCTATGGTGCATGTGCTGTACGAACATATTCGTTGTATTATCAATGAGTGTGTTCCTCTCTCCAAGGTACATAATGGCAAATTTCCATCTTGGTTTTCTGGGTCTCTTATTAGATTACTGAACGAAAAGGAAAAAGTTAGATCTCGCTTTAAAAAATATAAAAATCCTAGAGATAATTATGAATATGAAATCCTAGGCGACCGCGCAAGAATAATGATCAAGGACTGCTATAAGAGATACGTAATCAACATGGAAAAGAATATCGCACAAAACCCAAAACTCTTCTGGTCCTTTGCGAAATTCCTTCCACTATGCATTTGGGACAGACTTTTGCAACATCTGGTGAAGAGATAAGCAAACAATTTGCCACACATTTTTCTTCAACCTTCACACCATCCGTTAGCCCGAATGCTCCCAGTACTAGCTCGCATAATTATTTTCAATCCGCTTTATGTGGAATGACTTTTACTGAGAGAGACGTATTGAAGGAGTTAAAGAAACTTGATGCTTGCAAGGGTCCGGGACCTGATGGCCTGCCCCCGTTATTCATCAAAAAATGTGCAGCTAACCTGTCTCTTCCACTTCAGTTGATGTTTAACAAGTCAATCAAATCATCTACGTTCCCCTCGCAATGGAAAGTTGCTAACGTTGTGCCCATTTTTAAGAAGGGTGAAGTCGACGATGCTTCGAACTATCGTCCCATATCTCTTCTTTCCGTCTTTGCGAAGCTGTTTGAAGCGCTTGTTTGTCCCATATTGACTTCGCACATAAGAGCACAGTTGGCTCCCCAACAGCACGGTTTTTGCGCTCGTAAATCCACTACCACTAATTTGGTACATTACGTTAATGACATTAGCAGATCTCTGGACTCCCGCACACAGGTTGACGCCATCTATACAGATTTCAGCAGTGCCTTTGACAAGGTTAACCACAAGGTACTTATCACAAAGCTTGAACAGTTTGGCATATCCGGCCAACTACTCATGTGGTTTGTCTCTTACCTATTTGAGCGGAAACAGAAAGTGGTTGTGAGGGGTTATGAGTCACCGTTTTATCTTTCCACTTCCGGGGTACCACAAGGATCTCACCTTGGACCGATTCTCTTTTTGATTTTCGTCAATGACATTGTTCGTTCAATACGGCACTGCAAGTGTTCCATGTTTGCAGACGATTTGAAACTGTACAGGGAAATTAAAACTGACTGCGACATTCTTCTTCTTCAGGAAGACTTAGATGCGGTGCAAGAATGGTGTCAACTTAATATGATGACTCTCAATACAAGTAAATGCTATCACATTACTTTTACTCGAAATAAACAAGTACGATCATCTTCTTATGCATTGGATGGAGTTCCTCTGCAAAAGGTTGATACCATCCGTGATTTGGGTGTACAACTAGACAGCAAGTTAACATTCATCAGTCATATTGACGCGATTGTAGCCAAAGCGTCAAAAATTTCGGGTTTTGTGAAGAGAACATGTTCAGAGTTTCGGTCCACATCGACACTAAAAGTGCTTTATTACACCCTTGTCAGAAGCATACTAGACTACGCATCTCCAGTTTGGAATCCTATGTATCGTGTCCATATTAACAGGATAGAACGTATACAGAAGGCCTTCACCAGGTACTTACGCTTTAGAAGCCCTAGCTGCCCTCATGACGCTAATTATTTCCAAAGGCTTAATCACTTCGATATGTTATCACTTGAACTACGTAGAAGCACTTCTGATCAGCTCCTGTTTTACAAAATCATCCATAACCTTGCGGATGTACCTGAGTTATTATCAGAAATCAATATAACTGTACCTAGGCGTACCGTAACTAGATCTCTACGCAAAATAAATACCTTTGCACCGTCCTCATCAAGAACCAACCTTGGTCTCAATGCCCCCTTAAATCGATTAATGGCTAATTATAATAAAATAGACACCTGCAACAATATTGATATATTTACAGACCCATTTTCCCAATTTCGCAGAAAACTTAAAACTTTATGCAACGAATCATAATTTAATAACCTACTTTTTATTTTTCACTTTTTATTTTTTACTATTTAATTTTTTGGTTTTTACCACATGTGCCTGCCACTTTGAATTTTGGAATGTTCTTTTATTGCATTCGATAACGCATTCTACCTTATTGAACTTGAATGGACTATATTAAAATACTATAAGTATAATAATATTGTAATGCATGATAATAATTTACTGTTTAATTTTTGTAATTTAAATCCTAAAGTTTTAATTTTAATTTTGATCCTTATGATAATTTTAATTTTAGATTCTAATTTCGATTATGATTTTATTTGTTTACTTAAATGTTTTGTTCTTTGTTTTAAATTGATTTTTCTATCCTCACTACACTACGAGTAAAAAATCTTGTTAAAATGTATTTTTATGTAAGTGCTGTGTACGCCTGTAAATGACTAATCGATCACTAGACCAACGAGGCAGTATATATATTTTATTTCCTTTATTTCATCTATATACAATATATCATTTTCATTTTTAAATATTTTAATAAAAACAAGAAAAATAAAACATTTATAAATATAAAAAATAGTAGCCCACTGGTATCGGGAACAGGGTCCAAGCTACGAGTGGTCAGGGCTCCTAAGTGAGGATTCTCCTATTTACTGATAGAAATATCATTAATCCATGTACTTAGTTAAAGCAACCCGTAATCTAATAAGTTTCAGGAACAAGATCTAATCATAATTCAAATTCATTGTTAAAACGGCTTATCATACATTGTTCAAATGTCATAGATTTATAAGATCAGCAATAATTACTTAAAGATATCCGAATAGAAACAAAAATTATATATATACGTTCTTAGTTACCTATGGATACCTTATCATATTGTATGGAAAAATAAAATAACAGAAATCATTTACAAAATTATAATAACTTTTACTACAATATTTTATACTAAACAATAAATTGTACATTTTATGGGCACAGACATCGACGCGAAAACTGTAACCATGGATGCGTTGAAATTATTTGTCGGTAAAAAAAACTGCTGTTTCATACATTTTGATCGCGTAGGTATTACACTTTTCTAAGAAACAGCAGTTTTTTTTTGCCACCCTGTATAGTAGCTTAAGTACTAGTTCTCTAATTCATTGTCAAATACTTATATGTAACTATAACTAATATAGGTATTTTATAATACAATAACAGGTACATATGAAGATAAAGCATGCCTAACGAATGTTGTGCAACAAACCCTGTCGGTAACGTAACATCACGCCTGTAGTCCTCGAAGAGTTAGGCAGAGGTGTACTATCAAAGAACTTCATATCTAAGCAGTTTGAAAACAAAATCCCGTGAACACGATGACCACATCTGTTACCGCCTCGGTTCTATAGCGGCCGAGCGCTGCAAGCAGAAATAGTCCTTACGGTGCATACATATGAACTTCTTCGATGGTACCTATAGTACGCCCACATTTCGCCAGTTATGTTTTAAGTCCCGTGTAGTAGAGGGTGAGCCCATTGCCATCTACCGGGCACAAATCTAGACTCCGGGCTGTTACTGATAAATTCCAGATGAAAAAACCCAACAACACTGCTCGACCCGGGAATCGAACCGAGGCACTCAGTAGTAGCGCCTGCGACTATAAGACTAACGAGGCAGTCATTTTCATTCAATTACCTTGTTGGTAATTGAAGAAAAATGTCTTTGGCTATGCCATGCAGACAACAGTGGGACAAAAAAGTCCCCGCAAAAATTGTTGGGACTTTTTGTAGCATCTTGTATTGTCGTAAGAACTCATGAAGTAACAGTGCCTGAAATCGGAATAAATAAGTAAGTATTTCGTTTTTACTTTGGCACTAATTGGTATCGTTACGTCTGGCAACGATCATGGTACAGTTGTTCTGAAAAGTTAATTGGCGACACACCAATGTCGGAAAGTAGGTATGTCTATTTTATTACATTCAAGTACATTTAAGTTTCAGAAAAAGATAATTAAAAGTAGGTAATTTAGATTTTAGACAAAGTAAATTAAGAGGGAGATGAACAACGCTCGCAACTGCAAATCGAGACGCGTGCGAAATTCGTTCGCAATATTGCTATCTCTGTTTGACAAAAGCTGACGAGGGGGACGCGGTGCAGAAGTGAGTGTCTGTGTGTATGAGTGGGTAGATATCTAATAATAGCTGTAACTAATTGCCATTCATTCATAACGACTCGACGGCATTTATACATATTTATTAGTAATTAGGTAAAATATTTAGTTAGGTAGTTGGTGTTTGTTATTTATTTATTTTTTTAGCTTCAATATTTGCTTTCCTATTGTTTGTTATTGTTGTTTATTGACAACTTTGGGGAATCGTTAGTGAATGTACAGACTAGTAATGCGTTTTTTGGAAATATCTTTACCATGCCGATATTTCAACATAATTAGGTTATCTCGAGATCTAGGCCTTGTAGAGAAAATCTAGTAGATAGGTCCGTCATACAAATAAGGTAGGTACCTACCTATATAGTTATTATTATTCTTTATGTATGACTGTTTATGTTTATTTATTTCCTTTAGGGTGGTCTCAACTCTCAACTTTAAGAACCCTACTTTTCGCTTCGCCGTAGCCGGGTAGAAAACAAAGGCTTCTTCTGTCTTATTTCAGTATTCCTTTTACTACACTTTAAATATTGTTATTAGTTAAAAAGAGCCAAGTGTTATGTTAAGTATTCGTTGTGGTATTAGTAAAAAAAAAATATTCCAATAATTTATATTTACACGATCTCCGTAAGTTCAGATAAATAACAGCGTTCCGAGCTGAGAATAATGAAAATAATAAACAAAAAGATTTTGAATACCCATTAATTTAGTTATGTTCTTACTTTAGAGATTTTGTTATATTTGTCATTTAAAAATCTCAGTCGAAACGTGATAAATTCGGGTACGGTGATCATTATCGACCGCATTCAAATGAAAAAAAAATACAATTATGGTAATCAGAATCACGCCTGTATTCCCCAAAGGGTTAGGCAGATGTCTCCCTATAGTACACCCATATTTTGCCTGTTATGTTTAAGTCCTATGTAATAGGGGGCGAGCCTATTGCCATCAACCGGGCACAAATCCAGGCTCCAGGCTCCTACAGGACCTGCTGTAGCAGCCCGGAGCCTTGATTGGACTGATTGGCATGCTCAGAAGTATTGCTTGCGACCACTAGACCGACGGGACAGTCAAACCAAATCGTAAATAAATATATCCAAGTCCGTAAACAAAACAAAGTTTTTGTTTTGTTTACGGACTTGGATATATTTATTTTGTAAGAATGTAGGTTACTCGTACTCGATACCAAATCACAAGACAAACCTAAATCCAAGTGCATAGCATAGGTTGAGATTCCTGAACACTGCAGCTAATTCCAATTCTATAGGTATTATTTTGTCTTCTTTTATCTAATTTTGTTTAATTTAATTTCAACTAATTTTGTATAGTTATATGTAATTAACCTATTTTTATGATTGTATGTAGTATTGACCGATAACTTGAATGTGTGGTGCAAACTTTAAGTATATTTTTGTGAAACAAAACGTGTCCGGTCTGGAGACCTCCGTCTGGAACGAAGTTCTTTTTCACGTATAATTTAAAACAAAAACAAAATTTTCGCAGCCGACCTCTTACATTTGACCTCACTATCGACTTTAACACCCTCAGAAACTATGAAAACGACACCTGTGACGAAAAATTTTAATATGTGCGCAACCACCATTTTGTATTTTCGTTTTATTTATTTATATCACCAATATAACAACCTTTACAACAACCTTTACAGATTCATCCAAGGCGATGTTATAAATTACAAGGTCTGTAAAATATAAATAGCCTGTAAGCAAAATGCCAAAGAATTATATACATATTATGTAATATGACAATTATTATAAACATGTCAACTTTTATAATATCATACTGATCTCACTATCAGTTTCAGCACCATCGAAAGCTATGAAAACGATACCCATGATGAAAAACTTGAAAATTTTCGCAGCCGCCATCTTGTATTTTTATTTTGACCAAATTCCCACTTTCTCAGAGAAAAGCCGCATAGACCATAACGCTTTTTTCGTTACGTAATGATTTATACCCATATACTCCGTTTCCAATAAAAATAACATAGGTCAATTGTGTCAGAAATATTACAATACAATTTAGCAAACAAATATGTACGCACATAAAGCACAGTAAAGTACCTAATCATCTAATACTGATAAAAAATACCCCGAACGAACTCCAACCAAGCATGTTGCGCTAGTGTGAGTGCCTGTCGGAGCTATATACACCTACAGTGAGCAGTACGACAAAAAACACATTGACAATATTATTGCTTGACGCGATAGCACTACTAAAAGCTATCGAAAATTTATGATAAATTTGGATGTGTTCCGTAATACCAAAAATGATGAATGAAAACTTAATGCTTTTCCATATTTTTTTCGATACTTTGTATCTTGATAATGTAAGCTATGCTTCTGCTGAAACAATATTAGAAATATTGTTGTTTATAATACAGAAAAAAACAATATGAAAACATATATCTCATATAATATGCTGTAAAAATGTGCGAAATTCAGTTCACTTAAACTTCATTTTAGGTAAGTTTTTTTGGTAAAAAGAGATGTACAAGCCTAGATAAATACTGTCTCAATCCGAATATCAACATAATAAGGTGGAAATATGCTCAAATTGCAAATGATTTAGGTATTACGTTTGTATGGACAATAAAATTTAACGGTCGCCGCGTTCTTAAGTAAGCCAAACAAAGCAACTTTAAAATTTATATTTTATAAGTACACTGTCGGAATTGTTTTCAGAGGAGCTCGTGGCTAAGTAATAACAGCCGCACGGTTCGATCCATCAGGTTAAGCTACGCTTGCCGAGGTTGGTCTGTGGATGGGTGACCACCGCTGACCCACCACTGTAACGTACCGGGAAGTTACCTCCGTGCCTCGGAAAGCACGTTAAGCCATTGGTCCCGGATGTCATTAGTGGACAGTTGACCCCAACATAGTTGAGAAAAGGCTAGGCAGATTGATTGATTTTTGAACGAGTAATACATATTTACAGAAATAATATACCTGCATCCTTTCAATTGACAAAGTTCATACATAACTATCTTCACCTTAGATTTAGATACATCTACTATACATTGTAACAGCGAATCAATTTCCACGTAAGACCTATAGGTCAAATATTTTTTGATATTCGGATAGCTCATGACCTTAAGAGGCGCGAATAAGAATATAAATTAAAAACCTCCAGTAATTAAGAAGTTGTAGTAAGAAGTTGTATCATATGTAACAACGCGAAATTTCGCGGGTATTCTATTATTTTTACAAAATGCATGTATTAAAATCCTACCTAATCACAAATAGGTTGAACCTGCGAACCTTAGGTAAGCCTTGGTATACCTTGTTATCAAAACCTATGAACCGTTATAACCATATCATTTCAACAACCGTTTCTTTGCGAAATACATGGCTATACCTATAACTGACGATGTGGTGGCAATAGATGCTACTTTCGTTGACCCTATCTTCTCGCCCCACAGCCAGCCTTGGGGCAGGCAGCTAATGGCATGTGTGATGTCTAGGCATAGTTTCCCAGCGACTATAGATTCTAGCATGATTCTGACGTCCAGGTGTTTTCTGGCTTCAGCTCCGTCTTCCGATGCTTTTTGTAAGCATTCTCTACTCCACCACAATTTTCGTATTGAGCTTGATGTTCTGGAAGAAAGGTTGTATTTTAGTGGCTATACGATCTCAGAGGATGCCATGATGTCATCATCGGCGAAATATAGCTGTTAGCTCTACCTGGCCAACCATAGTGGGATTATGTTTACGAACAGAGTTTGAAAACAATTCAAAATGCTGCAAGTACAAAAGTGACATCACGACATTGCATCAGTCTGTAATTCTTGTCTCATGTCTTTAGGAGAATAATACTTGGTCGTAAATGTTACTGCATAGGTTTTTTACAGATAATTTAATAACGGCGTCAACGTCACTGTCTAAAAGTCTTGCATTAATCAATGAGTGAAGGTTACTAGACAGGAAGTGTAGGTAATGTTTATCATGGATGACGACGCGGCGAGAATGTAAGCAAGGAAGTACAATGACTGGTATAAAGCGCAGGCCACACTGAGGACGAAGCGAAACGAACCTAAGTTCGTTTAGCGTTTTCATACTTCGGTTTACACTGCGAACTATGAACCCTTTCTTCCCCCGTTCCCCTTCTTTCTTAAGAAGGGTACCGAAAGTCATTATATTCTACATCGATTAAGTTCAATATCATATGATGGCGGTATAGTGTAAGTGGCCACGCCAAGCTGGTGATATTCAGAAGAGTATGTGGGGGGACTGACTCTTCAAAAACAATTAAATGACTTTAAGTTTTTGCCTCCTTCCTAGGGTATGCCTATATCTGAATGCTGGCATTCAACTAACAATAAGTTGATGAAAACGAAAAAAAATTGCACATTTGAAATCAAGACATAATACATCGATTTTAAGGATGAGTAATCTTTAAAGGCATTTCAAATAAACTGGGATAGTGGATTTCACTTTGTATTTTCCAGCAATCTAGTTAGCTCTATGAAATAAAATAATAGTGGTAAAATCTATTCTTATTACTTACTGTATAAGCGATATAATCAGACTAGCAGCCCAAAGCGTTGTGCTGAATGTCTCCAGCTTGTAGGCTGTTTTATCGCTCAGCTTTAGTACGCCCACCTCGTACAACCAACAGGCCTTCTCCACCGGCAAGAATGCTTGGTCTACCATGTTTGCTATGACGCCGAGTGCTGCTGCTGTTGATGTTGCTTCCTATGACGATATAAACATTTAAGTTATCAGGTGTCAGTGAATGGATTTAGCAATAGTGCGATCTCGTATTCTCGCGACATGTGTCGCTAGAGATGTTGGCCGACGTCGAGCAACGACGGCCGATGTCGACCAACGACGCCTACTTGTCGATTAACGCCGCAACATATCACGACTTTCTAATAATACGAGGCTTAAAAACCAGGCAGACATAAAGGTGTTGCCTATTAAGAGTCAAAAACAATTATTTTGAAAAGTACAGTGATTATAATTATGTTCTATTGATAGAGTATCTATCTGATTTACTACCAGATTATCATGAGATAAAAATATTAAGTTTGAAAGGAATTGCATGTGCAGAATGCATGAATAACCAGGTAAACTTACATGTCTTCCCAACCCATAGTTGAATGTGTGCCTGATCATGGGAATATCATCAAAGAGTCGCAGCATCATCCTGGCGGTGGACAGTCGAGACCCGGCCACCTGCCATGGCTTCTCATCTTGGACACATCCATACAGTTTGCATGCGTAGCAAGCTAGACGGACCACCTGTGTAAATATTATGTTGATGAAAATGTAAAAGATTATCCTTACAGAAGAAAATTAATTATTTGATAATATTCATTAAAATTAAAAATTTATTATTAACCCCGAATAAAATAGAATCAAATATTATTTTTTGTTGCTACAGGTAGTCTACAAAAAGCTGTTCCAAATTAGTTATAATCCTAATCCTAACTATAATTTATTATAAATGCGAAAGTGAGTTTGTTTGTTTGTTACGCTTTCACGCTAAACACATTTAGATGAAATGTGGCACATAAGTAGACCATGATCTGGATTAGGACATAGGACACTTTTTATCGCGACATTCCCACAGGATCGGAGGGTGATACCGCGGGACGCAGTTAGTAATGAAATGAAGATTTATGATGATACCTATAAAGGTAGGTAGGTTTTATTGGTTTAACAACCCATTTGATAACATGATGAATGGATAATATTTATATCGAACTATTTATGGTTTTTTAAACAACTAATTAGGAAGATAATAAGAATAAAAGGTCAGCAGTTGTCACCTTTACTAGGTTGACTTTAACAAAAGTTATATTATGAACGCCAGGTTCAGGTTATTGACTGGTGTGACCGGTGTAAGTAGTGTAAATACCAAGGCCGTCGAACTTCCGCATACCGTACCTTGTCTCTCCCATTGTAGCTGTCCAAAAGATCACAAATATCGTCGACTACCGAAGACATTTCACTGTAACTGCACTTTTTTCGCTAATGTAAGACTACGTTCAACTGATAAGTTATCTGAGTGGACTGGCAAGTCCGCGTCTTTCGCGGAAGCGTGCGCTCTTGCAGATTTGCGCTTGATAACTATTACATTTCTCCAATCTATTAGATTATTAGCGTTTCGCAACCTTGAGTTCGTTTTCGAAAGCTGTTTACTCGACTTGCTGTCAAACTGTCAACTACAGCTGATGGTGACGTTGCGGATGACACGAGGGTTTGACAGATCACATTATTTATAGTGATGTGCTGCTCTTTATTATAGCCATTTTTAATTCCTAATGCAAACACTGGTTCAAGAGTCCGTCCCACAAAAGAAGTTCCTCGGCAATATATGGAACTAATTTTTATCTTACCCAGAGCCAGCGTTGCGTGCCTGTGGCGCCACGTCTCCGAGACATTTCGTGAGACGGACTAGGCTAATATCCTTTAAATCACAATGCTTCTCGATTACCAAGGAACTTCTCTTTATAGTAGGTTTGCAGAGCTAGCTTTAACGAGTCATAAAAAACTGGAATCGTAGTAGTAACTTAAATAGTTCTTATTCTATTAATCTCTTTGAGCATTGAGAATTGTAATAGTCGCAGAAGATATTCGAATTTTACATTATTGGTTAGTAAAGTCTTCTGTATTTCGTTTATAAATGTTTAAAACAGACCTGAAAAACAACCCAAAGAGAAAAAAAAAATACATCGTGAAACGTCAACAACGTCAAAACATTGAAAAAAATATTTTCGTAAACATTGCAAAAGCGTTTTCTTACGATTGTTAATTTGTTATGAGACTAACAAAATGAACGTGTTTTCAATAACCGACATCCCTGAATTCTCTAAGAAGGAACGTATTGTAGTGGTGGGTGTAATAGGCAAGTCGCCGTATCGGTACCCAAACAAAACAACCCCACTTCTGCCTACTGTACAATCTAAAGAGGTAAGTTTGGCCTATTTCAAGATATCCTATATCATGATCAGTAGCCTACAAACGTCCACTGCTAAACTTGGATCTGTTTCTAAACATACAACTATTTACCACAGTATTGGCACAGGCGCGCAATACGTATTTGTATTAATATTTGTTGGCTATTTGTAATTTAGATATCTTTTCTTTAACATATAATAAAAAACTTAAATAAGACTACATACTATAAAACTCTTTTATATGCTAAGAGTTAAAAACCTACTCCATCCAACAAATTTTTCTTACAGAATGGCATAGAGTGTCACTGGGATGAACGCCGCTCTATCCTCTACCTCCACGCTATAACATACCTCGACACAAAACAATTGACAGCTCTAGCTGCAACTCTTGACGATGACACTACAAGTACGGACAAGGACGCTGATTCAGCTAATTGGCTGGTTGCCTCAGGGGATCTGGCTGCGGAGTCTTGTAAAGCTATAGCTCTGCTGTTCCACTTGTGTCATATTGTGGTGCTGTCTTCACCGACACCTGTGTTTGATCTTGGATACCTGCAGCTTTTTAAAGCTATTGATGCTTATAGGTAAGTTGAAAAATGTTTGTCAAATAGCTAAGAATTAAATATGGTGGTCTGTTGCTGCCATTATCATCTCCTTCCTAAGCTTATTTGCCATCATAAGATAATAGAGACCAGATTATGTGCAACTTGTGCAGTGGTCAAAATAATGCAAGTAAATATGTATTTTAAATGCTTGAAATACGCAACAAAACCGCCAAAGACTTCAATTTGAATAAGTTCTATAAAATAATGTTTTTTTTTCGAACTTTCTATATTTTCTATTATAATTTTTGTTCATCAGTAGTAAGATTAAGTCAATATAGTTTTTTAAACAATGTGTGTACATTTTTGTGTTTTTATTTATTAATTTGTATTTAGGCTCTTCAACAATGACTACACTATTATTTTATAATTTGAACATTGCAAACTTTAGTATAAGGGTTTTCTACTTACAGTTAAAATTATAGAAAATATGCACAATCAGTAGATTTTAGGTAAAGTATACAAAAACCCTGCATAAATGCTGCATAAGCATTTGCAAATCTGCTCTCTAAAAATCCATTATAATAGGTAATCCATTATAAAGAACTTTCCTCAGTTTCATTTAGTTGCATCATTTAGAAGGATCAGTGTGCTATGTTCTATGTTATGGGGTTTGGTTTCCGCACTCAGTCCGTCAGGTGGATCAGTGTGCTACAGATAGTGCAAACAACGACGACGTGCCCCACTCCGCGATTACTGTACTGTAAGATGTACTTTAGTACGGAGCGGAGCAGAGTGGGGCGCGTCGTCGTGGATTGCACTATCTATACATTGGTTTGTGTATTATATTTCAATCTTGCTAGGAAAAACTTTATAATCCTTTTTATGTATCCGCCAGCGTCTTCGCCCGCTTGATATCTTTATACATTGTAGCCTATGTTACTCAGTGAAAATAAAGCATTCTATGGTGTTTTTTTTTTTTTTAATAGGTCCCTTCAGTTATGTTTTTATTAATTACAAACAAAAATACGAATCTTTTCTCTTTATAATATTAGTGTAGATATATTAAAACTCCATATTGATTTCCATAAATTCACACAAAAACGTGAAAGCTAATACAGGCCCCAAACAGCTTCCAATAGAACTTATAAAATGAATTCCCATCGCTTTCAGAACAGAACAAATAGCACGTAGTACACAAGTCCTCGCCAACATCAAAGCTACTGGCGCATGGGAGTCTCACGGGCGCTCCTGCTGCCCCCGCCTGCTGTTCCACTTCCGCCGCGCCCCCAACCCTGTGCGGAAGGTTCCTGCTGCGTTGAAGCGATTGGAACATGCGGTTGAAGACCAGCTGTACTTTATACTCAGGAAGGCTAGGATTATTACTAATGTTTGGTGAGATAATTATACCTAATTAAGTTGATTTAGACTGTTAGCTGACACTGTTAATTTAGTGCCATCTGTCTGTTGTCTAATTATCTTAATTTAATTGTTTACTAATGCGGTGCATCTAACCTTAATCATTATCTATTGCAGCTTAATTAAAGTAGAATATAACCTATCGTAAAATAAATTTACTGTCAGAAGGGTGGTAGTGCATTTAAATAATGGTATTCTTGGAGGCAATTTTTCTGGACCTTTTACATCAACAAACTGACACCTATTTACTCTTCAGCGCAAAATCCCTCTTCGCTATACCAAAAAACGAAGAGTTTGTATACATAAGTGGTGAGGAAGAAAGCTCAGGCGCACGAGAAGTTAGCGCGTTAGTGCGTGGTCTAGCAGCGCGCTGCACGGCCGTGCCTGACGTCACAACGCAGCGGCAATCCTTTCGGTAGGTTGTTTATTTATAATGCCTGACCAAATAAATACATACATTGCACTAACCCACAATCTTTAACATAATCTAGCAAATAAAGAGGTCATTCATCTGTGAAGTTTCTTCAGTTGATTTGAACCGTGAACCGTATGAACCATATGAACCGTAAGAGATACATAAGATGAATGTTTTACAGGATTGTACATCTTAAAAAGTTCAACAAATAAGTCCGCAGAAGCATAATATGTCTATCTTCTATGGATGACCCCCAGTAAACTTTTTTATATTACAGAAATTGATAAAAAAATCATTTATTAATTTATTTTTATATACCTACTTTATTGTACACCACAATAATACATAACAAGAAAAATATATTATTCATTGTTATTTCCAAAGTTATTTGGACCGGTATTATATTAATCCTTAGGTATCCAATCTAAAAAAAAAAAAAAAAAAAAAAAAGTATCCAATAAAATATGTTATTTAAATTGGGCATTTCATTTAGATTAAAATATGCTTGGACATCATATCATTTTAAGTAAATGTCAATAAATTGAAAAAAAACATAAATGTCAATAATAATGATGTCAATAATGGAAGAGATTCGCCACACAATAATAATAACGATCGCAAGGAGGTATGGCAGAGTAAGGAACTTCACGGACGCTACTTCCAGGCCGTACATGGACCCCATATAGATTTATTAGCGTGCGTAGCCTGGCTGCGTTTTGGTGACCTCTTTGGGGAAACCGAAGGTTTTGTCTGTGCAATTATGGACGAAGTTATGATGACGAACAATTACCGGAGATTCATTGTGAAGGACGGCACGGTTGATATCTGTCGGGCATGCCACCGTCCGGGAGAATCAATCCGACACATTATCTCCGGGTGTTCTCGTCTAGCCAACGAAGAGCATAGACACAACCTTGTAGCCAGAATTATCCATCAGCAACTTGCTCTGAAATACAGCCTTGTGGAATCGGAAGTACCGTACTACAGGTATGTGCCCGACCCAGTTCTCGAAAATGGAAATATCACATTGTACTGGGATCGATCCGTCATCACTGACAGGACTATTGTTGCCAATAAGCCTGATATAGTGGTGGTGGATAGAGGAGAGCGGCGCGCAATGATTATTGACATAACGGTCCCGCATGACGAGAACCTCGTGAAAGCTGAAAAAGATAAAAAATGATTCTATACAACAGTATGCAAGACAATTTACAATATGCAAAAAATAATTTAAATTAAATAGCTATAATTAATAGCCATATGACAGCTAGCACACGCCAATATACCAACCAAAAGCATCGAGAACTATACTCAAGCAGAAATAAAAATAACTAAAAGTAAACAATATCTAAAAAAAAAAGAAAAAGCCTCCAGGCATAAAGGGCGTGCCCGCTTACATATAGCTGTAACTAGAAGTTACAATTGATAAACTAGGACCATCGAGGTAAAATAAATAATTGTCGAGGTCGATAGCTAACCACATATTGCAATACAACTCATAAAAAAAACATTGTAATGAGTAGATTATGTCAGCACTAAATTAAAATAAAATTAAAATAAATTGACTTATAAAGTAAAATTATAAACAATTATATAAACTCATATAACCTGTCAGTAGGTAAACTAATTCTGGAGAAAGAACATTTAAACATTGTCTTGAGTTAATCACAGCGACCATCTATTCTTATCATTTAAGTAGTTGTTGATAGAATAGTATGCCTTTGAACAAAGGTTGGACTTTAATTTAGTTTTAAACGCATTAAAAGGCAAATCTAGCAAAGAAGAGGGTAGCTTGTTATAAAAGGTTATACCAAGCCCAACAAATGAGTTATGAACCTTATGAAGCCGGTGAAAGGGAGCACGTAGTTTATCCTTACTTCTTGTGTTAACATTGTGAATATCACTGTTTTTAGTGTATAAGTGTATATTTTGCCTAATATATAAGATGTTGGCGAAGATGAATTGTGATGCCACCGTGAGAATACCGATATCTTTGAAAAAATCTCTTAGAGAAACTCTGGCACCTAGCTGGTAAATTGCTCGAATAGCTCGTTTTTGGAGGACAAATATATTTTGAATATCTGCAGCTTTGCCCCACAGCAGAATACCATAGGACATAACGCTATGAAAATAACTAAAATAGACTAACCGAGCTGTATCAACGTCAGTGTATTTTCTTACTTTTCTGACGGCGTAGGCGGCCGAACTGAGCCTTCCCGCTAGGCTCGATATATGTTGGCCCCACTGAAGTTTGGCATCTACTGTTATGCCCAGAAAAACTGCCGAGTTTACAGTTTCAAGCACCTCTTTATCTAAGACGATGTTGGGTCCTAGATTTCTAACATTTGGAAGGGCAAACTTTACACATTTCGTTTTTTTGGCATTGAGAACTAGGTTATTTGTCGTAAACCAATCCGTAACCATTGATAGTGCACTGTTTACATCGTCAAAATCTTGTCTATTCCTGTCTACTTTAAAAATAAGAGAGGTATCATCTGCAAACAGTACAACTTCACAGATACCCTTTAAATAGAATGGTAAGTCATTGATATATACTAAGAACAAGAATGGACCCAGTATTGAGCCTTGAGGTACACCTAACTGAACTGGTAGCCCGGAAGATTTTACACCATCAACATCTACACATTGCGACCTATTATTTAAATATGAATTTAAAACGTTGAGAGCTTCGTTTAGCACACCATAATGACGCAGTTTACGCAAAAGCGTGTCATGGTGCACGCAATCAAAGGCTTTGGAGAGATCACAGAAAACTCCAATAGCATTTTGAGAGTTCTCCCATGCGTTAAATATGTGTTTCAGGAGAGCAACACCCGCATCTGTAGTCGAACGACCCTTTGTAAAGCCATATTGTTCATTATGAAGGAGGCTATTTAAATTAAAATGTCTTAGCAACTGCTTGAGTATTAACTTTTCAAATATTTTGCTGAATGCTGGTAAAATAGAAATAGGCCTGAAATTGCCAACGTCATTTTTATTACCTGATTTAAACAATGGTATAACTTTACTACTCTTCATGAGGTCAGGAAAAGTTCCTAAATCAACACATTTATTAAAAGTAACAGCTAAATAGGGGGCTACGATGTCTATTATATTACTCAAAAGTTTAATGGAGATTCCCCAGTAATCACCAGTGTTTTTAGACTTGAGTGTGTTGAAAACATTAACTACATCACGAGGCGTTACATGTTCGAAGCTAAATAAGCGACTACTTTTAGACACACTACTAAACAAAAGGTTTTCAGCTTTAGATGGGGACGAATTTAAGGAGCTAGTCGTAGTTATAGGTATGTTGGCAAAAAACTCATTAAACGCCTCAGCTACGTCAGCTGCTTTAGTAACTAATTTATTATCGACCATAATCTCAAGTTGTTTATCTTGCTTAACCGATTTACCCGTTTCATTGTTAATAATTTTCCAAGTGGTTTTTACTTTATTATTGGAATTTTTAATTGTATCGCTTAAAAATTTAGATTTAGCAAAAACACTAACCTTTTTAAATAATTTTGAATAATTTTTGACGTACTCTAGGAAAGGAGTATCAAATCTATATTTTTTCAAACCATATAACTCGTATAGTCTCGCTCTACTTTTATAAATACCCGGAGTGGCCCATTGATTAAAGCCAACGGAGGTGCCATTAATGTCAATAGTTTTAGTCTTGAAAGTAGATTGGTACTCTTTTTGCACAACATCAAAAAGGGCTGCATACATTTCATTAGGATTCTCGTGTTCTACTATAGATGGTGTTATTCTATGAGCTATATTATTTTTAAATTTATTGCAACGACTAGCTGTATATGGCCTACATTCTATTTTATGCGGCTTTTTATGTAATGGCATGGGGAAACTAGCTAATAAACCACAGTGGTCAGACGTTAAGTCACTTAACACTAATTTATTTTTGGCATCACAATCACTAAATATATTATCAAGACAAGTTGACGAAGATGCCGTGATCCTAGTAGCTTCAAAAAACAAGTTAATTAAATTATAAGACCTAAACAGATTAAGAAGTCTAATACTTAATGGAGTAACATCTAAAATATTAATATTAAAATCTCCACATAAAATGATACTTTTATTACTTGATTTTAACCTATTGAGCGAATCCTCCATTACCTATTCAAAACTAATAAAATCACCAGAGGGGGGTCGATAAACGCAAATTATAATGTATCGCTCAAGTTCAACACAAGACAACTCAATAGTGCGCTCGATGGAAAGATTAACTAAATCTAAACGTTGTTTACATTTCAACTTGTTTGAAACAAGAACCAAAGATCCACCGCGAATGGCGCTTTTTCTTACAAACGCACTTTGTACAGTAAAATTATCATCATTAATAAACACCACTTCATGTTCTTTCAACCAGTGTTCAGTCAAACATAACACCTGAACATCATAGTTCTCCATAAATAAACTTAATTCTAGCTCTTTGCCGGACAAACCCTGCATATTTTGATGAACAATGTTCAATATATACGGCTCATCCGTTGTCGCTCCTAATAGTTTAAACTACTAGGCGTATCAAAAGTAGTGTTAGTACCACTACTAACAGTAATCGATGGTACACTACAGGTACCAGTGTCACTGTGTATATTGTATGCTAAAAGATTAGCAATTTGTCTTCTACAACTAGGTGGCAAATACATTGTATAATTTGTCAGTTTATAATCAGTAATGAATTGATTACAATCAAAATATAAAATAGCGTCACTGTGACGGCAGGTCCTATTATAAATTAACATATTTAATTTATAAATGTGCCTATTTGTCTCATTAGACAAATATCGAGAATAAGGCAAGGCACAGAAAATAAATTTACAATTATTAGTTTCATTGAGATGTAACATCAAATGGACACATTCAATTATGTCCTTTTTTCTTACAGTTAAACTGTCCCCGTATAGTAATATAACAGTGGAACTGGGGTTTATTTGTGTCAGTTTAATATTATTAATTAATTGGCTAATACTGGCACCGGGTAAACAATTATTAATTACATATTGTTGTGAACACTGATTAAATATACGACCGATACCTTGACCAAATTTGTCCGAAAATACATAGGTTGTGTTAATCAAATTATTATTATTTTTGCCATCCAAACAGCTACCTACAGGCTGAGCCTCTGAGGGTGTAGGTGTAACCAGTTGAGGTTGGGGCTCATGGGAGCAGGCACAGCTAAAAGAGAGGTTATTTGTCAGAGACTCATACCTCTCGGCGTTGTACTTGACCAGGTCAGCCAATTCATTGGCCTCCTGCAAGCGCTTACTCAGGTCTTGTTGAGAAGCCTCATATTTACTAAAGATATCCTTTAGAGCATATTCCCTAACAAACAATTCATCCTGTAGGTGCTGAGTGTCTGTATTATACATTGTATTACATAATTGTAGTTCACTATTACACTTCTTTAATTCTTTAATTAAATTTAGATTTTTTTGCCTAAGTTTTATATTTAATTTGTTAACTTTTTGGCGTTTCAGTGATTTTTTAATTTTTCTAATTAATCTATTAATTTTAATATATTTTTTTAATAATATTTAAAATGTAAATGTAAAAAATTATATGTGTATATATTAAATAAAGGATAACAATAAGTAGTAATTTAGAAAGACCGTGCAATTTACAAAACTTACAATATTACTTTTAAATCTAGAAAATGGTAGCATTTTTTTGGAATTTGGTATTTTATTAAACAATTTTATGCACATAATATAGCTGTTTTTACCTGTAAATGTGAGATTCGGCTTTGGTTAAATTAACTTATTAGTATACATAGATCATAGGGCATAGTAGCTTGTCGCTTGCTGAAAAAGTCACTTATGTTTGAAAACAAGTAAACAGGATTCTAATAAACAGGGTATGGCGTAAATAATGGATAACCTTGAAACTGTCGATTGGCCAGATTATCATCTATCATTTACCTCACTTATATCGCCATATGCTCATGGATGACCAAATTATTGATATTTTTGATATTTTAAATAAAAATCGTACTTACTCTTAAAAAATCAGCTGCCATTTCTACAATTGGTGAATTTTTCTCGTTTTGTTTTTTTTATGTCACTCCTAAATATTTTATCAGATCAGTATCAAGATTTTTTATTACATTCTAAGCTATCATTGCAAAAAATACTTATTT
The DNA here is from genome assembly GCA_963853775.1 of Xanthia togata. Lineage (NCBI taxonomy): Eukaryota > Metazoa > Arthropoda > Insecta > Lepidoptera > Noctuidae > Xanthia > Xanthia togata. Next base: position 4,550,648 of record OY970801.1, read on the forward strand.
TCAAATTTTAATATTTTTTCTAAGGAATTATGCAATTTTGGGCCCCTGTATCGAAAAAAAAACCATGGGCATATGGCGATATAAGTGGGGTAAATGCTAGATGATAATCTGGCCAATGGACAGTTTCAAGATTATCCATTATTTACTCCTGTATAAATACATGGTAGAGTTGGTATGTTACATTTCCTAAAGAATGGATGAAATGACTCTTTTTGCTTCAACCTAAATATAGCTCTTAGACACTTTTTTTGTATTACGAATGCTTGATCAATCTCCACACCACGACCCCACCGGATAATACCATACCTTAGAGTGGAGGTTATATAGCCATGGAAAGCCGTTGCTGCGGTATTTCTAGATACCTCGCAGCTAATACGCCTCAAAGGGTATATAAAATTAATTATTTTAACACAAATGTCATTTATATGATTTTTCCATGAGCAAAATTTCTCTAAATTTATTCCAAGAAACTTAAAAGAGTCCGTTTCTACCAGGGCGACCCCTTTATAATATATATTTAGGGCGTGCGGTTTTGATCGATATGTATGAAATTGCATAAATTTTGTTTTATTAATATTAACTTTTAAATTATTAGCCTCTAGCCACTCTATAGTTATTTGAAGAGCACTGTTTATTTCTTATTCGTACGAAGTTTTATCTTGCCCATTGACTATAATTGTGGTATCATCGGCAAACAGTACACATTTATGATTTATAACATCTGGGAAATTATTTATGTAGAGCAAAAACATTGGCGGCCCCAAAATAATGCCCTGATGCACGCCATATCTATTAAACATAAACGAAGATTGGCATGATTCTAACGTTTTAGTTTGGTCATTATAATTCGTTACTTCCACTGATTGTACTCTGTCGGACAAGTAAGATTCCAGCCAGTTATATGCCGTTCCTCTGATTCCATTTCTGGAAACCTTTTCCAATAATCGTTCATGAGAGACGTGATCAAATACTTTACTGCTCGCTGCTGCTGCTTTCACGCTAGCGAATCCGCAGGCAAAAGCTAGTAGATTAATAAAACTGTGATACTGCTCGCAAAAATGTTGGTGTACAATAAACCTCCATTTATACAATGCAAGATTCTTGCCTGTGGCATATAATAAAATTGAAGCAAAAAATGACTTGCAACGTCTAAATACTGTTTAGACGGGGCAACTTTTGTTGTGGCTTCAACTTGTAGTGTGCCACAGTCAATTAAATTGCATCGTAGAAATCAAGCTTTAAGTATATTCTATGTATCTATTTTAGACAGTTCCTACAGACGCATGTGGACATGGCCTTCGGAGAGGGCTTCGATGATAACGTCGGGAAGTATGCTATGAGTACTTCGTTCTTTGAGGTGAGTAACATTTTAAACCTTTGTGAGTAACACTTAGTTTTTAAAACCCTGATTGTTAGCATCAAAACTAATAGATTTAATTATGCATTCGGAATTAGAGTGCTACAAGAATCTTTTGGCGCCTGGATGACATTGACTGGAGGGCGTTGTTAGTAAACATTTGTGAAATGGTCAATTGTATTGACAAAACAAGATGATGGCGTTAGTTTTGATTTTGGCCACCTTGTAGCATATTTTTGCTCTAGCAATTTCATCCCTAACATGTTTATATTCTCAGTTACCAAGCGCGCCATCCTGGCGCTCGGCGGCCCAGGCGTTAGCCCCCGTGTACCTAGAGCCCCAATCCCGCGCAGACGACGACTCGCCCTCCGGAGCTCTATACGATGCGCTGGCTACCGACGTGCGCTTCTCACAAGCGAGATGCGCTAAGGTACCTACACAGAAAATGGGCGAAACACCCGGCCAATTAAAGCTTCCTTCTCTTTAAATTCGTAGCTCAAACTAGCCAGGCGATTTATCGCATTTATAATTATTTATTTATTAAAGCGTTTTTGCACAAGTTAATAAAAATACTGTGCACATAAACGAGATTTTTAAGTAGTTGTAAACGCATGAGTGCTGTAAGTCGCCTGACTGTTCTCGACTACGAGACTAGCATGAACGTTCTCACTTCTCGACGGTCGAGAAACTCCTAAGGTTTAAATAATTTATTTATCTTATGCAAGGCTCGGATACAGGTTAAATTTTCAAACCGTTATTATGTACTTGACGCAAAACCTTTACATTCGGTTTCGTTCGCATAAACCGTATTTGAAAGAGCGTTTACATAAAGGTTTTTTCGGATCAAACGGTTTAGTGCAATAAAAACCGGTTAATCGGTACGTCTACGTAGCGAGCCGCTATGTGCAGCATCCTTACTTATTTTTTAAACCGGTTCCGAGCCTTGCTCATAAGAACTTAAACAACAGTTCACTTAAAATGAGATACAAAGTGCTTACATCTAAGTTGTTATTATTATCATTATTTGCCTCTGGGGTGTTGGTGACGTTTCAGGGTACATACCTATATATAATTCTTAAGTTTTGCTTTTAATATATTTATACTATCACACGTCTTTAAATCCTCCGGTAAAAAATTAAACAGCTGTACTCCCTCAACTAGTATTGATTTTTGCTGTAATTAGTTCGTGCCCGTGCAGTCATTAGTAAATGTGCTCCTTGTGTAAATTATACGTAGCGCAATCTCCTGTAAGTAAGTCCAGCACGCGTAGTATGACCACCGTAGAAAATGAAGAAACTAAAACTAAACAACATGACAGATTGTGGAAAGATTAATTGTCTGGCGCGATGACGAAAATAAATGTCAGTTTGTGTAGAAAAAGTGAAGGCCAGCGGAATACGCTGGATGCGAGGAGCACAGAACCGGTCGAAGTGGCGGTACATGGCGGAGGCCTATGTCCAGCAGTGGACGTTTTTTAGCTAAAATGATGATGATATTTCGTAGTGTAGACATAGAAAAGGTCAGGCTATGCAAGCAGGGTTTGAGCTATAAGAATAAGTTATAATGTTCCTTTCATTCCCAGGTGCTACCTATAGCGCAGGCATCCTACGCGGAGGGTTTGCCCGCACATTATTCAAGCCAACATCATGCTCATAAGGTCAGTTATTTATTATCTGTTTGGAAATAGTAGATTGTTTGCCAAGGGAGCAAACAACTATTTTTAAGGCGAGTGTTTTTTTGAATCCAGAGTGGAGCGAAGGATTCTAGGGTAGAATCCCGAGCGTAGCGAGGGATTCAAAGTACGTCACTCGAGCTTAAAATAGTGTTGCTCCCGAGGTGAACACTCTACTTTTCATCACCCTCTATGAGAGAAAAAAACGTGTACGGTCCTACCCTCATCTCTTACGTATGATTTAAGACCAAAACAAAATTATCGCAGCCGCCATCTTGGATTTACATTTTAAACTCTTTATCGACTTTAGCAGCTTTAAAAACTCCTGCTTTCACGTCTGCACCCTCAAAAACTATGATAACTACACCCATGATGAAAAATTTGAAAACTTTTGTAGCCGCCATCTTGGATTTACATTTTGACCTCACTATCGGCTTTAGAACCCTCGAAAACTAAGAAAACGACAGCCATGACGAAAAATTTGAACATTTCCGTAGCCGCCATCTTGGATTTACGTGTTGACCTCACTATCGGCTTTAGAACCCTCGAAAAGTATGAAAACGAGCCCCATGACGAAAAATATGAAAATTTTCACAGCCGCCATCTTGGATTTTCATTTTGACCCCACTATCGGCTTTGACGCCCTCGAAAACCATGAAAACGACACCAATGATGAAAAATTGGAAAATTTTCGTCATGTGTCATTGCCGCCATCTTGGATTTTCATTTTGACCAGGCTTGTCAAAGTGTGAATAATAATTCTCACTTTCTCTCTCTTTCTTGCCAGCCTGTTACTTGTTCATACAATGTTCGTGATTGATCTCCTTGGTGATTGGAACTTTTTCTAATAATATCCACATTCCAAATTCAAATCTACTTTGCTCCCTAGGGATCAAAGTGCTATTTTGGTCCCTGTTTACGAAGAACAAACTAGCTCTTTTTGAATAGATGTGATGAAAATATTTTTTTAATACGCAATACCTTAAGTATTTCTTTCAAAATATTTTGAGTGGGTTTTTCAACAAATGTTTATTTATTTATTTAAACATGGAAGACTTACCGCTTAAAAACTTAATATAAAGGAAACGAAGTCAACAGGAAGTCAATTACAAGTCTTCGCTTGTGGAATTAGACGGTTAATATGTGAGCATACAACAGCAATACGTAATACATTGTTTTTTTAAGAGGTTACATAATTTGTCTAAATTAATAGTTGTGGCTATTTGAAAAAAAAATTGGCTTAAGCACCTTCTAGCTGACGTCACACTAGTCGTAAAGGGACCCAAGTAATGCTGCTTACATATTTCATTGAACTGCTTGCTTGCACGCACAATAAAACTATTATGCCTGTAATTCGTAGAGGTATCTACGAATACAATAATACCTGTACCTTACAGGTAAGGGCAGATTAAAACGAAATGATTTATTTGGCACATTAAAAAAAGTTATGACATGAAAGTTATCACTTCCAGCTTCCACCTCTATGCAGACGATTTGCAGCTGTATCGACATTTCTTGCTGGCTGATGCAGAATCGGCAATCAATGCCATGAATCATGACCTAGACAGCATATATCAATGGGCTAAGTCGTTCGGCTTACAGATTAACCCTGCTAAATCGCAGGCCATGATCATAGGCAGCAGACACTACCGCACAGCACTTGACTTGTCATCTTTGACTCCATTATCTCTGGGCTGCACAACCATTGCGTATACTAAAACAGCCAAGGACCTTGGTGTCTTAATTGACAGCAATCTTTCTTGGCGAGCTCAAGTCAGTGAGGTTAGTCGTAAGGTTCACTTTTCGTTTCACTCGCTCAAATCCTTACAGAGCTTCTTGCCGTTCAAAACCAAAATTTATTTAGCTCAAACTCTGATTCAGCCGATCATTGATTACGCTGATGCCTGCTATTTGGATGCCACCGAGGAGCTGTTAAATAAGCTTGAGCGCTTACAAAACCTTGGTATTCGTTTTGTGTTTGGTCTGAGGAAATATGACCATGTTTCTCACTTCCGCAAGGAGCTCAAGTGGCTCCCTATCCGTCTTCGCAGGAACACTCGGATATTATGTCTCCTTTACAACATCCTTTATAACCCTGCATATCCCAGCTACCTGCGTGATCGCTTTTCCTTTACCCGTCCTCCGGATGCTCTGTGTAGATCCCACCTCAGGCATCATCTTAATTTCCCATCCCATAAAACTGAACTGTACTCTTACTCCTTCTCTGTTCACGCAGTACGTTTGTGGAACTCACTTCCGCCTAACATTCGAGATTCTAAAACTTTGTTTCTCTTCAAAAAGCAAGTCAAAGAGCATTACCTTTCTTCTCTACAGTAATATTCTACATAATATGTATGTATATTATAGGTAAATATTTACTAATACTAGTATTTTTTTTTTTTTTATATATGTTTGTATGTATTTGTATGTATGTTTATTTTATATAGAATAGTTTTGTTTTGAGTTTTAATTTAAATTTTCTTGTTTCCACTTTTCTACACACTGTGTCTACATATCCAATCCTACTTTCCTCTCGCAGGTCTGCTGGAAGAAATTTTGTAAGAAATAAGCAGTACCTTTGTGCTCTTTTATTTTAATATTGTGTCCTGTTAAGTGTTTTGTGTGTACATAAATAAATAAATAATAAAAATTAAAATACAATTTTGATAATAGCTCGGGGCTGTCAATATTATTGTTGAAAATCTTTAACAGAAACAGATAGCAATCCTACGTCTTTCTTCAAGTGGCAACAAATGGTACTTCTTACAGAGTCGGAGATAATTGACTGAATGGTACGGAATCTTTTGATGGTAACAAAGATATTTAATAAAGCGCCTTGGAATTTTTTCGATGCAATCGATGTACCGATGCCGCGATGGTAACGTGGGTTCCAAATCTGAGATGCACACTCTAGTTGACTTAGCATCTAAAAAGCATTTAGAGAGACGCATTATAAACCCAAGAAGTTTAGAGGCTTTTTTGACAATGGCGTCATGTGTGTTGTAATGGATGGGTTTTACATGAGTGTCACATGTGTTGGGAGCTTGCCCCATTTAATAAAAATGTGTAAAGTTGGTGTGTTCTCCTATAAAAAAAAATACAAATTAAACAATAAAATAATTTCGGGCGCCTTGGAGATGCACACAATATGTTTTAAATAAACCAAACTTGCCAGATAGAACACTTCGGAGAGTCAGACTTTTAATCTGCCGGTAGGTAGCTAATTAAATGAATAAAAGAATGGAATTTCCTTTGCTAATACCTTGTTTAATTAATTGCCAGTAGCTTCAGAGTAATAAAATTATGAAATTAAATACAAAAAAAAAGGTTATAATTACTTACATTATTATCATTGAATTTACAATATTATTATTATGGAACTTACATTACTATTGCATCTTTGTTGATAAAAAAAAGGTAGGTAGTAAAAAAAAAGAAATGATTAAATAAAACCTCTAGGATCGTGGCGTTGATGGTAGGGATAAAAATATCCCTTGTAGAAATATATCCAGTAAAGAAAAGGAATAGAAAAGAACAGAAAAGAAAAGAAAAAAGACGCCAGGGTCGATCAATGTCCGGCTGTAACAAAATTTACAGAGAATTAATAAATTGTTCAGGATTCCCAAACGTTGGGAAGCGTGGCGTTCCACGAGTAATAATAACTTACCGTCTTTTCCAACAAATGGCAAATTTAAATGCACCACAAAATTCAGGCGGGCGACAAATCACTTAAAAGCCTGGAACAATAATTTAGTATGATATCGAGCACTCGTCACGCTATCCAATTTATCAATCCGAAAGAATTCAATCTTACCAAAGAAATGAAGGATTATTCCTACGTCACCACGTCCTGAGGGAAAGTTTTAGAAGTTTACGGCATCAATAGGCCGCCAATACCCAGGATTTATCCCGATTAAAAAATGTCGTTAAAATTCAATACTACATCAGGAATGTTCGTCGCAAAAGTGATCACGTCAAAGTTGACAGCTTCCACCAAACACAATCGATGACAGCAAAAAAAACGTTCCGAAATCGACTAACTGACGAGAAGCATGTAACGATATTTTAAACTCGTTACATTACATCCCTCCCCGAAAAAATAAAAGAAAGCAATTTCTTTTATGCTAAAAAATAAACAAGGCAAAAGAAAAAAAAATTACAAAAAATAGGAAATATAAATTCCAAATACAACAAAACAAAAAAATACCCTATAAAAAGATAGGATTATTAGACCGCAAGGAAGATATCCGCTAAGTCTAACAACAACTAAACAAAAAAATAGTTTCTATGACTATTTCTTAAAATAACATGCATATAAAAACAAATAAGTCAAGCGAAATAGTCGCTGATCAATATTGTATAAGAGCACAACAAGAGTATACTGAATTGAGTACGGTTAGGCACCATAGCCACCGACTAACATACAGTATAACTCTAGAAACAACAAAAAAAAATACCAATTTGAGTTCGGTTAGGCACCATAGCCACCGACTAACAAGTATATAACACGATAAAAATATTAATTTGAGTACAGTTAGGCGCAATTGCCGCTGTCTAACGAGAATAATCCAAAAATGTCTTTATGAGTGCAGTTAGGCACCATCGCCACTGACTAGCAAGAACAAATTATAACTGTGAGACACAGTTTAAAATCTCCACATCTCTACAAATGCAAAAAATATAAAGAAGAATGTTGTGATCGGCACAACTCCACCAATATTCCGAGCACAAACACCTTCGAAAATAAATGCATATTGTGATCGGCTCAACACCACCAATATCCCGAGCACAATAGCAGAACAAGAGATGCATATTGTGATCGGCTCAACTCCACCAATTTCCCGAGCACAATAGCAGAACAAGATGCATATTGTGATCGGCTCAACACCACCAATATCCCGAGCACAATAGCAGAACAAGAAATGCATCCTGTGATCGGCACACCACTACCAACCTTCCGAGCACAGAAGCAAAAAAAAAAACAACGAAATCAAGGGAAAAAAAATATACCGAGATCCGTAAAAAAAGTAGGTTAACCTCTACAAGTGAAAACAAAGTGTTCACAAGCAGTGGGTAACAACTAAGAAATTTTATACAAGAATGTATACATAAAAATCGCATACAAGACTTGTATAAAAGAATAATAATAATAAGATATGTATAAAAATATTAATAAGATACATAATATACAAAATATTAATAATAAGAATAAGATCCTTTGATATGAGAAACGTATTCGTGTGGGTAGAAAAGTTATTAAAAGGTCCTAAGTTGTATTTTAGAAAGTTAAGAAATCAAATTCAATAAATTTATAAGAAGTTAACTAACATACATTCTCATTCAAACCGCTGATAACCTATCATTCATCCCATCATACATCACACTATCATAAGCGGCCTTCAAACAAAATTATCAAAATCAAGACTTACACTTGGAAACCAAATTAAAATTTAATTATATCCTTAACATGATAACGACCAGCGGTACCCTTATTAAGGTCTTTCAGATTATAAACATTATCAGAGATTTTTTCAATTATTTTACATTTAATAAACTTAGGAGCAAGTTTTGCTGAAAAATAAGTAGGTGCATGAGATTGAACGAAACTCCTTCTCCACACGACATCGCCCACATCAAAAGAAATGACTTTGCGACCTTTATTATAATAGCGAGCATTACGCTGATAAGCTTTTAATAAATGAGTTTGAACTTTAACAAAAATTTCACTAAGTGAATTAAGAGAATCAGCATAGTGAGTTCTATGGGAAACTTCCAGTTCATCTAAATTATCTATAGAGTCACTTAAACGATGTAAAGAAGCATCAAAAATAAGTTCCCTTCCAAACGTCAAAAAATTAGGTGTAAAATCTGTGGCTAGATTCACACTATTATTCAAAGCTAGTTGAACATGAGGTAAATATTTAGACCAAGTTCTATGATCATCTTTAACAAAACAAGCAATGCAAGTTTCAACAGTTTTATTATATCTCTCAACTGTATTGTTTTGAGGCGTGTATAAAGTATTATAAAATATTTTTGTGATATTATAACCTTTCAAAAATTCTACGAAATGTTTAGAAGTAAATTGTGTACCATTATCACAAACAATTATTTTAGGACAACCAAATTTAAGAAATATTTCTTTTTCAAAAAGTTTATTTATTACTCTAGTAGTAGCATTTATCATAGGAAAAATCCAGCAGTATTTAGTAAACACATCAACAACCGAGAGAATATATTTATGTCCAGAATAAGCTTTAGGTAATATACCTATAATATCCACTGAAAGCATTAGCATAGGTCGATCAACTTTTTTAGGGTTAACCATAATACCAAAAGGAGGTTGTGTGGTATGTTTATAAGCTTTACAAGTATCACAAGCTAGAATATATTTTTGAACATCATTAAACATCCCTTTCCAAAAATAGTGTTGTTTTAATTTATTTAAAGTTTTATGGATACCAAGATGACCAGAATTAATGTCATCATGATTAGAACGAATTGTATCTAAAATATGTTCTTTAGGAATAACTATTTTCCAATTAAGATTACTATTAGGATCAAACTTACTTTTACAAAATTTATATAAGGTTTTACTTTCTACTCTAAAGTTCTTATATCTGCAAGGAGACTTTTGACAATTAATAAATACTTTTTTATACCATGGATCATAAATATCATCATCTGGCAAAACTAAATTATTTTGAGAGATTTCTATAGCGGCTACTTCAATACGAGATAAAGCATCTGGAACTAAATGTAAAGATCCTTTTTTATGAACTATATCAAAAGTAAATTGAGAAATTCTAGCAGCCCAACGTGCTAAGCGTCCACTAGGATTGCTAAGACCTAAAAGCCATTTTAAACTAGCATGATCAGTTATTACAGTAAACTTCATTCCTTCAATATAAGGTCTGAAATGTTCTATTGAAGCTAAAATAGCAAGTAATTCACGTTCTGTGGTACTATAATTGCGAAGCTAAATTCTTTTTAATAATAATTGCAGAAACTAAATTCTTTTTAATATGTTCATTAACTAAAACATTCATAGAATTAAACGAAGGCAAAGCGTGCATCGCAAAAGCTGAAGAAGAGTGTGCAATTCTGTCATTATGATCAAAAGGAAGTGGTACTTCTGTCAAATTAATCATGTCAGGAGCAACAGGTGCAACATTAGGAACTGTGCATGCACCATCAGATTCCATGTTATCCTTAGCAAGAGGCAGAGGAGATTGATCTTCTTTATCCATTATGAATAAACAATACGATAAGAAAAGCAGGGCAAAATATCACAAGTTGTAAAATATTTGAGGTTAAAGTGAAAAAATATTTTTTAAGTTACCTACAAGTTGATTTTTATGAAATATTTAAAAGTGAAAAGATGCAGTAATAATTTACAGGATAAGCTTATATCACATAAACTATGATTAGGTATTACTTAAATTAAACCAAAGTTTGTTTAAAACCAAATATGAAACACCGCACTTAGTTTTACACCGTTGAGTCACTTATACAAAACAAAACTGTCTTACCATACAATATGTTGATTTTGCAAGAATATAATGATATTGCTGTAACCATAAAAGTTAAACACACAATACTACAATAAAGTTGTTAATAAATATTGTTTACTTACTAGGAAACATCAAGAATACTTAGTTGTAAATTACAACATTCCAAAAAAAGTGTATTACAGAAACTATGTAATTTGTTCTGTAAACAATACTACAAAATATAAGATGCAATAATAATTTATAAGATACAAGGAAGCTACTTCAAGTCCCTGTTCGCAGAGCGACAAATGTAATGGATGGGTTTTACATGAGTGTCACATGTGTTGGGAGCTTGCCCCATTTAATAAAAATGTGTAAAGTTGGTGTGTTCTCCTATAAAAAAAAATACAAATTAAACAATAAAATAATTTCGGGCGCCTTGGAGATGCACACAATATGTTTTAAATAAACCAAACTTGCCAGATAGAACACTTCGGAGAGTCAGACTTTTAATCTGCCGGTAGGTAGCTAATTAAATGAATAAAAGAATGGAATTTCCTTTGCTAATACCTTGTTTAATTAATTGCCAGTAGCTTCAGAGTAATAAAATTATGAAATTAAATACAAAAAAAAAAAGGTTATAATTACTTACATTATTATCATTGAATTTACAATATTATTATTATGGAACTTACATTACTATTGCATCTTTGTTGATAAAAAAAAGGTAGGTAGTAAAAAAAAAGAAATGATTAAATAAAACCTCTAGGATCGTGGCGTTGATGGTAGGGATAAAAATATCCCTTGTAGAAATATATCCAGTAAAGAAAAGGAATAGAAAAGAACAGAAAAGAAAAGAAAAAAGACGCCAGGGTCGATCAATGTCCGGCTGTAACAAAATTTACAGAGAATTAATAAATTGTTCAGGATTCCCAAACGTTGGGAAGCGTGGCGTTCCACGAGTAATAATAACTTACCGTCTTTTCCAACAAATGGCAAATTTAAATGCACCACAAAATTCAGGCGGGCGACAAATCACTTAAAAGCCTGGAACAATAATTTAGTATGATATCGAGCACTCGTCACGCTATCCAATTTATCAATCCGAAAGAATTCAATCTTACCAAAGAAATGAAGGATTATTCCTACGTCACCACGTCCTGAGGGAAAGTTTTAGAAGTTTACGGCATCAATAGGCCGCCAATACCCAGGATTTATCCCGATTAAAAAATGTTAAAATTCAATACTACATCAGGAATGTTCGTCGCAAAAGTGATCACGTCAAAGTTGACAGCTTCCACCAAACACAATCGATGACAGCAAAAAAAACGTTCCGAAATCGACTAACTGACGAGAAGCATGTAACGATATTTTAAACTCGTTACAGTGTGTCAAAAACTAACTTGCTATCTTGGTGGATACCCAAGTCACGAATAGTATCGCACCTCGGCAAGGTTTGGCCCGATAGAGTATAAGTGGTTGTTAGGACTGCACGTTTCCTAGTAAAAGTGATAACAGAGCACTTTAATGGATATCCAGTTTGTTAGCCAGACAATAATCTTCAAGACGACATAAGTCAGCCTGAAGTGTTAATCCATCTTCGATCGATGAGATCTTGGTAAATATTTTCATGTCATCGGCGAAGCATAATAATTTTGATGAATGCAGACACTGGTCGATGTCGTTTACATAGATCACAAATAAGAGAGGACCGAGCAACGAACCCTGGGGCACTCCACTGGGCACAGATACCCATCCAGACATGTAGCTATTGAGGACTAATGCTTGCGACCTATTATAGATATAAGATGCGAACCACCTCAGGAGGTCTCCACGAATGCCCATGTACTTTAGCTTCATTATCAGGGTGTCGTGGTCGATCCGGTCAAATGCTTTGCTATAATCAGTGTATCCACATCGACCTGCTTACCGTCATCCATAGCACTAGTTATAAAGTCGTTAAATAAAATGAGATTTGAAGTGGTGGACCGTCCTCTCAAAAAACCATGCTGGAAAGAGCTGAACGAGTTAGCAAGGGCGGGATATAACTGGTTATAGATAATCCGCTCAAATATTTTAGCAGTTGGGTCCGAAAATAACTTGATTTCCATTCGAGAAAAGTAGGTACGAATTTGTTCTCGTATTGTTTTTTTCTTTGGACGTATAAGTGCTTATATGGTTGTTTCAGGTGAGCCTAGCCCTAGGCGTGCTGGAGAGCATGGCGCGCGGGCCGCTGGCGCGCGGGGCCCGCGCCCGCCTGCGCGCCGCGTGCGCCGCGCTGTGGCGCGCGCGCAGCCTGTGCGAGGCGCTGTCGCTCACCGGCCACGTGTGCATCGAGCCCGACCAGTCAGTACTCTACACAGCGCGGCGCACGCGCCCGCCTGCGCGCCGCGTGCGCCGCGCTGTGGCGCGCGCGCAGCCTGTGCGAGGCGCTGTCGCTCACCGGCCACGTGTGCATCGAGCCCGACCAGTCAGTACTCTACACAGCGCGGCGCACGCGCCCGCCTGCGCGCCGCGTGCGCCGCGCTGTGGCGCGCGCGCAGCCTGTGCGAGGCGCTGTCGCTCACCGGCCACGTGTGCATCGAGCCCGACCAGTCAGTACTCTACACAGCGCGGCGCACGCGCCCGCCTGCGCGCCGCGTGCGCCGCGCTGTGGCGCGCGCGCAGCCTGTGCGAGGCGCTGTCGCTCACCGGCCACGTGTGCATCGAGCCCGACCAGTCAGTACTCTACACAGCGCGGCGCACGCGCCCGCCTGCGCGCCGCGTGCGCCGCGCTGTGGCGCGCGCGCAGCCTGTGCGAGGCGCTGTCGCTCACCGGCCACGTGTGCATCGAGCCCGACCAGTCAGTACTCTACACAGCGCGCAGCCTGTGCGAGGCGCTGTCGCTCACCGGCCACGTGTGCATCGAGCCCGACCAGTCAGTACTCTACACAGCGCGGCGCACGCGCCCGCCTGCGCGCCGCGTGCGCCGCGCTGTGGCGCGCGCGCAGCCTGTGCGAGGCGCTGTCGCTCACCGGCCACGTGTGCATCGAGCCCGACCAGTCAGTACTCTAAACAGCGCGGCGCACGCGCCCGCCTGCGCGCCGCGTGCGCCGCGCTGTGGCGCGCGCGCAGCCTGTGCGAGGCGCTGTCGCTCACCGGCCACGTGTGCATCGAGCCCGACCAGTCAGTACTCTACACAGCGCGGCGCACGCGCCCGCCTGCGCGCCGCGTGCGCCGCGCTGTGGCGCGCGCGCAGCCTGTGCGAGGCGCTGTCGCTCACCGGCCACGTGTGCATCGAGCCCGACCAGTCAGTACTCTACACAGCGCGGCGCACGCGCCCGCCTGCGCGCCGCGTGCGCCGCGCTGTGGCGCGCGCGCAGCCTGTGCGAGGCGCTGTCGCTCACCGGCCACGTGTGCATCGAGCCCGACCAGTCAGTACTCTACACAGCGCGGCGCACGCGCCCGCCTGCGCGCCGCGTGCGCCGCGCTGTGGCGCGCGCGCAGCCTGTGCGAGGCGCTGTCGCTCACCGGCCACGTGTGCATCGAGCCCGACCAGTCAGTACTCTACACAGCGCGGCGCACGCGCCCGCCTGCGCGCCGCGTGCGCCGCGCTGTGGCGCGCGCGCAGCCTGTGCGAGGCGCTGTCGCTCACCGGCCACGTGTGCATCGAGCCCGACCAGTCAGTACTCTACACAGCGCGGCGCACGCGCCCGCCTGCGCGCCGCGTGCGCCGCGCTGTGGCGCGCGCGCAGCCTGTGCGAGGCGCTGTCGCTCACCGGCCACGTGTGCATCGAGCCCGACCAGTCAGTACTCTACACAGCGCGGCGCACGCGCCCGCCTGCGCGCCGCGTGCGCCGCGCTGTGGCGCGCGCGCAGCCTGTGCGAGGCGCTGTCGCTCACCGGCCACGTGTGCATCGAGCCCGACCAGTCAGTACTCTACACAGCGCGGCGCACGCGCCCGCCTGCGCGCCGCGTGCGCCGCGCTGTGGCGCGCGCGCAGCCTGTGCGAGGCGCTGTCGCTCACCGGCCACGTGTGCATCGAGCCCGACCAGTCAGTACTCTACACAGCGCGGCGCACGCGCCCGCCTGCGCGCCGCGTGCGCCGCGCTGTGGCGCGCGCGCAGCCTGTGCGAGGCGCTGTCGCTCACCGGCCACGTGTGCCATGAACAGTATTTCTTCATCACTGGTTTTAAAATGGTGAAGGAAAACGTGAGGAAACCGGCAAAACCGAAAGTTCAAACACGTGTGACATCCATCAAACCACACTGAGCTCGCGTGGTAGATGACGGCCCATTCTCTCTCACAGAGAGGAGGCCTGTGTCCCAGCAGTGGCAGATTATGCTATCGCAACAGACGCACATGAATAACAACATAAACTCATAGCGAGAACCTCCTCCTTATTTTAGAGTCTGTAAAAAAATAAGCAATATACTTATTCGCGTTCCTATTCATTGCTTACAGTGACAGCAGCAAGGAACACTCTTCAGGCGTGCGCTACATATCGGCGTGCAACTGTGGGCGCTGCAAGTGTTCCCGCGAGGACCCCTACACTCTACGTAGAGCCAACTGCACGTTCTACTCGCAGGCGGCTGAGGAGTGCGGCGTGTGCCCCACCCTGCAGACTGTAGAGTTCCCAGTGTTCCAGCCGTCCACGCCCACATACAAGTAATATATATTTACCATCGTCGTAATCATTTTAGCCGAAAGACGTCCACTGAATCAAACCCTCCCCCACGTGTCGCCTCACCGATAGTATCACCATTCTTCAGGCTATATTGGTCATCTTAGTTCTCCAGTTCTCCTGCGAATCTCTTCATTCCTTTCGATGACGCAGGGAAAGCCTTTCGCAATCTACTGCTAAACATAGGTGTCTTCCCAAAAAGGATTTACAAAAATCTAATAGTGATTTGAACTGAGCCCACATGATGATGATCCTTCATCGTCAGGGGCCCGATATGGTGTACCAATTTCAAGTGATTTACGAAATTAAACTGCCGTTAAACTTATTTATTAACCTAGTAAAATAGCTCTCCTGCGATTATTATTTGTGTTTCCCCAGAGCTGCGGCCCTGAAAGCTTCCTTAGAAGAAGCACTGTCGAGCTCAGTAGCGCGCGGCTCGCCGGCGGGGTCGGGCGGCTCGGCGTCGTCCGACAACCACTGGTCGGCGCCCGACGCGCTGTCGCCGGGCTCGGCGCGGGACGACGACGACGATGATGACAAGTCGCATGCCAGTGATAGGGGCTACGTTGTGCCCGTGAGGGGGGAGACCGTTTCGGGTGAGTTTTACTATGATCCTACTGAATTCAAAATTCAAAAGTAATTTATTCAAACTAGACTGAGAATCAGCACTTTTCGAACGTCGAAATTTCAAAAGACAGTCCCCCAAAACGCCCACCCTTCACCACTTCCTAGTGCTTTAACCGGGAAGAAGAAGCGCCGCAACGAACCTTCCAGCAGCACAGCTGTCTGTTCAGTTATTAAAATGGAGTGGGGTGATAAAGAGAACCGAATCGCTGTGATTGCATTACACAAAGTTGGTATGGAGCCAAATGCAATTTTTAAAACTCTCCATACGCTTGATATTAGTCAAATGTTTGTGTACCGGGCTATTAATAGGTACAATGAGACCTCCTCTGTTTGTGACAGAAAAAGATCTGGCCGTCCATGTAGTGTTCGTACGAAAAAGGTGGTCAAAGCAGTAAGGGAAATAATTCGAAGAAATCCTGTCCGAAAGCAAAAGATTTTATCTCGGGAGATGAAGATAGCACCCAGAACCATGTCGCGTATTTTAAAAGATGACTTAGGACTTGCAGCCTATAAGAGACGCACTGGTCATTTTTTAACTGATAATTTAAAAAAGAATAGGGTGGTCAAATCGAAACAACTACTGAAGCGGTACGCAAAGGGTGGTCACAGATTTTTTTTGTTTACGGATGAGAAAATCTTTACAATTGAGCAACATTTTAACAAACAAAATGACCGTATTTATGGTCACAGCTCTAAGGAAGCTTCCCAATTAGTCGACAGAGTGCAACGTGGGCATTATCCGACTTCAGTGATGGTTTGGTGGGGTGTTAGCTATGAAGGAGTGACAGAGCCATATTTTTGTGAAAAAGGTATCAAAACATCGGCCCAAGTGTATCAAGATACCATTCTTGAGAAGGTAATTAAGCCCCTTAACAAAACCATATTTAATAACCAAGTATGGTCCTTCCAACAAGACTCGGCACGGGGTCATAAAGCTCGGTCCACGCAGTCTTGGTTGGAAGTGAACGTTTCGGACTTCATCAGAGCTGAAGACTGGCCGTCGTCTAGTCCCAATCTTAATCCGCTGGATTATGATTTATGGTCAGTTTTAGAGAGTACGGCAGCTCTAAACGCCATGATAATTTGGAGTCCCTAAAACAATCCATACGATTGGCAGTGAAGAATTTTCCCATGGAAAGAGTGCGTGCTTGTATTGATAACAGGCCTCAACGTTTAAAGGACTGTATTGCAGCCAATGGAGACAACTTCGAATAAGCTTTTTATATTTTAAATTGTTTTATATTTATGTATTAAACTAACACACTGTAAAAGTAATAAATATTATTTGCAATAAAAAAAAAAAATTCTTCGTGACAATATTTATGGCAAGACTAGGTATATATATATATAATATTATAAATGTGAAAGTTTGTATGTTTGTTACTCAATCACGCAATTAATTTTAGCGGAGCTGCGGGCGAAAGCTAGTAGTAAATAAAAATAAAATAAAATAGCCTTATATTTCTTACAAAAAAATTAGAACATAACATAACATCACGCCTTGTTTCCCCGAAGGGTTGGGCAGAGGTGTACCTGTAGCAAGTACACCCACATTTCGCCAGTTATCTTTAAAAAATTAAAATATAAAGTTAAACTTTTTACATTTCTGCACTAGTAAGAATCCCTCATTTAATTACAGGCGAAGGCCTCGTTTAGAAATCTCCATTCCTCCCTGTCATTTGCGGTATTCATCCACTGTTTGCCAGCCACTTTTACTATGTCTTCTGCCCACTGGGCAGTCGGCCGGCCTCTTTTTCTAATGCCTGATGGCCCGTTCCAAGATCATGTCATCCTAGCCTCGTGACCAGCGCCACTTTAGTTTATTACAATGGCACGAGCATCAGATTATACCTTTTTCTCTTATTTCTAACTAGCTTTGGCCCGCGGCTTCGCTCGCGAGATACACACGTTAACATGTTTCATGCCTGCATTTCCAGAGAAAGTGATAAGTCGTCAGCCATCGACAACAGAGTACCTCCCAGGCATGCTTCACATGGGCAGCCCTGTAGGCCTCCTGCCAGCCTTCAGCAGCTGGTCCGTGGTGTGCCTCGGCGCCTCGTCGCTGTACTCGCACTCACTGGGCCTGCCCGAACACCTGCAGCCTGGCTTCCTGCCACACACCAACTATCTGCTGCCTTGGGACTGCGCAGTGCGGTAAGTACAAGGTTCCTTTGGGGCCTGGCCAAAATCGGAAGTAACGCCGTGATCTTGTTTTTCAATACATTCCGTACACGATCTCAAAAATGTTTACCAGCAGCGCAGCGCCACCCTTATTTTTTTTTTTGGCCGGCAAATTGTCAAATGACTTCTCCCGCTTTGGGCGGAGCGCGAGGGCATGTCAGACTTACTGACCAAAACCCACCCGTGTTCCTTCAGTTGCCTGTGCAATGCCAGGGGCCACGGTATCCCTTTCGGACTTACCAGCAGTGCAGCGCCACCCTGGCAACGTCATTCGAGTGCCAAAGATCCTTGAAGGACTTAAAAAAAAAGAAAATCCGTCTATTAGCGACCGTATACTGGGCTTTTTTGCGTGATTTGCCATTTGATTTGTGTATATTTTGTAATGTATGGGTTGTACATGAGTGTCACATGTGTTGGGAGCTTGCCCAATTTAATAAAAATGTGTAAAGTTGGTGTGTTCTCCTATAAAAAAATACAAATTAAACAATAAAATAATTTCGGGCGCCTTGGAGATGCACACAGTATGTTTTAAATAAACAAACTTGCCAGATAGAACACTTCGGAGAGTCAGACTTTTAATCTGCCGGGGGGTAGCTAATTAAATGAATAAAAGAATGGAATTTCCTTTGCTAATACCTTGTTTAATGTTTGCCAGTAGCTTCAGAGTAATAAAATTATGAAATTAAATACAAAAGGGTTATAATTACTTACATTATTATCATTGAATTTACAATATTATTATTATGGAACTTACATTACTATTGCATCTTTGTTGATAAAAAAAAGGTAGGTAGTAAAAAAATGTTAAATAAAACCTCTAGGATCGTGGCGTTGAAGGTTGGGATAAAAATATCCCTTGTAGAAAATTAAATGTAGTGTAGTAGTCTTCTGCAGAAAATATATCCAGTAAAGACGAAAAGAAAAGAAATAGAAAAGAACAGAAAAGAAAAGAAAAAGACGTTGGGACCAGGGTCGGTCACAATCCGGCTGAAACAAAATTTACAGAGAATTAATAAATTGTTCAGGATTCCCAAACGTTGGGAAGCGTGGCGTTCCACGAGTAATAATAACTTACCGTCTTTTCCAACAAATGGCAAATTCAAGTGCGCCACAAAATTCAGGCGGGCGACAAATCACTTAAAAGCCTGGAACAATAATTTAGTATGATATCGAGCACTCGTCACGCTATCCAATTTATCAATCCGAAAGAATTCAATCTTACCAAAGAAATGAAGGATTATTCCTACGTCACCACGTCCTGAGGGAAAGTTTTAGAAGTTTACGGCATCAATAGGCCGCCAATACCCAGGATTTATCCCGATTGGAAAAAATGTCGTTAAAGTTCAATACTACATCAGGAATGTTCGTCGTCAAAGTGATAACGTCAAAGTTGACAGCTTCCACCAAACACAATCGATGACAGCAAAAAAAACGTTCCGAAATCGACTAACTGACGAGAAGCATGTAACGATATTTTAAACTCGTTACAATTTGCCTGTGGGGTCGAGCGCGTGTACTAGGGGCTGAAGCATCTGTAAGTCGTCACAAACGGAAGTAGAATTATGATAGCCTTCTCAACGACTGCCTGCAGGGTATTCATCTTTAAGTCCAATCCAAAAGTCATTCAAATTAGAATTGACTAATACTTAGTGTCGATCAAATTCTCATACTCTGACACAGTTAACATCGATGGTTTGGTATGATTTGGATTCTGTACCTAGTCTTTTATTTAACTTTCGGACGAAACTCGGAACCTCTGTGACCCTTCCACGGAACCCCAGTGTTTCGCGGGCCACCTTTTGGGAACCGCTGATCTAGCACATGATAAGAAAACTAGCAAAATACAACTAACATTAAGATAGTATTTAGGCGATGTAAGTGAGTAAAGACTCCGACTACACATACACGGAGTCTTTACTCACTTACATCGCCTAAATGAAAAAACGCACACTTACAAACATATTTCACACATACTGACATACATCCACACACATTCACTCTATATTCATTCACACATACAAACCCACAACAAGCACATAACTCATCACACCACTACACATCCCCTCCACATTTTACTCGTGCACGCACCACTATTACTGCTGTCAAGTTGATAAGGTAGATCGACACTGTCCACTGTTGTATAAAAATGAATTTATAAGCTAGACACTGTCTCTTAAAATACAGGTTAGCCTAGTTTAAGAGGCAGGGTTACATATAATGTACAGAAATTTTTGCAACACACTGTAATGCCTAGAATAAGTCTACCCACTAGTTATATCTACTTGTGTACATTTCTGTAACTATTTTGTTAAATAAACTTTTACTTTACTTTTACTTTTACTTTACTTTATTTAATAAAAGTATTGATAGGATATTTAACCGCAATGATATTTATATCTGTAAGTAGATCTTCTAGGACACTTTTACACATACATTTTTTGGGTCAATATGCAACATACAACTAGATGGCGCCGGGCGCCTGCATATCTTAGCCGAGTGATTCCTGAGAAGAAATGGCGAAAAATAACCAAATGTTTCTTTTATAACGCTGTATTTTTATTTGCCTACTATTTCTAAAATATTAGAAAAATTATGAATAAAAGGCTTTACAAATACTTGGAGGATAAATCAATTTTATCTAAACGGCAGTTTGGATTTAGGCCTAAAATGTCAACAGACGATGCCGTGCACCATCTGACAGACTTTCTAGTGCAGGAACTTGATAATGGTAACCACACAGTAGGAATCTGCCTGGACCTCGCCAAAGCTTTTGATTCGGTTTCTATTCAAATTCTGTTGCGCAAGCTTGAAGCCATAGGTATCAGAGGCACCCAGCTGAAACTATTTAAGAGCTATCTAGAAGACCGTACCCAATGTGTACGGATTGGTATGTTCTCAGCTATAGTAAAAAAAACACGTCCTTCGGAGTTCCCAAAGGAAGTATTTTAGGGCCTACACTATTTTTAATATACATAAACGATCTTTGTAACCTAAATCTAGATCACGGCCAAATTGTTTCTTATGCTGATGACACAGCCCTTCTATTTTCGGTTGACTCAGAAAAAGATGTCTACGAGCTTGCGCAAAATGGGTTCAATATTGTTAATAAATGGCTTCAATATAATTTACTAACACTAAATGCAGACAAGACAAATTACATTAAGTTTTCGATGCGCGAGCAAACACCAACAAGCACTATCTCGACATTATATGCTCATCATTGCACAATTCCTACAGAAAACCAATGTGTTTGTCCCAAAATTAAAATGGCAATTACAACAAAATACCTTGGTGTTATAATAGGTGAAACACTTTCGTTCAAACAACATATACAAGCATTAAATAATATAATTCGCAAGTTGATATTTGTTTTTAAAAAGTTACGCTATATTGCTGACCCAAAACTAATTAGACAAGTTTACTTTGCGCTGTGTCAATCAATATTAACTTACTGTATTACCTCATGCGGTGGAGCGGGTAAAACAATGTTACTAACCATCGAGAGAGCTCAAAGGGCGATCCTCAAAGCGTCTACTTTCCGTCCTTTCCTTTTTCCTACTAACCTCCTATATCTTGTGAAGTATTAACAGTTAGACAGCTAATTAATTATAATTACAATACCCATTAGGGTATTGTATTAAAACAACACACAGCTCTACCCTACGGCACTGCATATACTAATCCTTTGCATATACTAATAAAAGACGTAAAGTTATAGTTTGTCCACAAAATACAGCAAAACATGCTTTTGTATCCAAATTTTACCTGTACCTCGGTCCTCTTTCTCTATAATAGACAAACTCGAAAGCAAACATTTATTCCCTGAACTACACAAATTGTAAGAGAATTCTCAAGGATGCTCTCCAAAGTATGTCTTACGAAGATACAGAGAATTTACTAACTGTGCTACAGTGAATATATGTACAAACTAGCTGTGCCCGCGACTTCGTTCGCGTGGATGTCGGAAAACAATAATGTGTCACTTAGAGAAGGTGTACCTTCATTTAAAAAGGGAGAATCTTTCGACCAGGCCTGGTGATTTTTCCTTGTAACTAAGATGCTGCCAAAAACTTGTATAATTATTTATGAAAATGCTTCTCTATATACAATATTAGACGTGGAACCACCTGGAGCGTACACAAAAAGGTTGCTAGGGTTGCTCACACGCGAAAGAGATACATAAAGTTGGCCGTGGGAAAAGCAACCAACACTAAGATCTACCCCCGCAACGGATAATATCTGGCCCTGAGCTTTGTTAATGGTCATGGCGTAACATAGGCTGACGGGGAATTGCACACGTTTGAAACTAAAGGGGAAATTATTGGGAATGAGGGGAATTCTGGGAATAAAAACAACATCACCGGCGCCGCAACCTGTTAAGATTTCGGCTTCGATGACGTTGTGTTGGAGATTGGTGACTCTGAGCCGAGTGCCGTTGCAAAGTTTGGGAGGACTTAAATTTCTGAGAAGAATTATTGGCACTCCGACTTTTAAACAAATTTTGTGTGCTGGAAGACCGGGTGTGTTAAGGGATTCTAAGAACTCTACTAGATAGTGTGTGGCATCTTCCTCTTCGGTAACCGTGTTTATTGAAGTATATTGTTTACTTTCCCCAGAAACATGTGCCAATATTTGTGAATTTATTGCTGCCGCTTGGTCGTTGCGGGGAGTCAAAATAGCTCGCTGGCACAGCCAAGCAGCAGCGTGGTTACCGATATCAGTGGGATTCCCATACACAGAAGAAATGAGTTCCAGCTGTGAAGCAACGGAACAACATAGGTTCTCCACCAAAATTACTTTGCCATCTTGTGTAGGATATGTGCCGTCACCAATTTTCAAAAGTAAATTTGAGAACTCTTGTGCGTTTGGGTTCCCACCCAGATGTGCTCGCATATTTAAACTCAAATGAGTTGATATGACATTGCACCATAGAATCGAACTCTTTAGACAGGCACTAATTTCATCGGCTCTGGTACCTCGCGGTATTATCGGGAGTGTCTGCCTAAAATCACCACAGAAAAGTACCGTAATGCCTCCCATCGGCCGGTCATTTTGCCTAATGTCGCGCAAAGTTCGGTCTACTGCTTCAACAGCCTTGCGGTTTGCCATCGTGCACTCGTCCCAAATTATTATGTCACAATCGCGTAAAACCCTAGCTTTGTCGCTATTGCGTGACACATTGCAAACCGGGCTTTCTGTTCGTTCCAAGTCGATGGGAATTTTGAACATTGTGTGTGCGGTTTTTCCTCCGGGCAACAATGTGGCTGCTATTCCTGAGGAGGCAACAGCGAGAGCAATTTTATTTTGGCTCCTTATTCGTGCCAAAATAACTTTGGTTAGAAAAGTTTTGGCTGTTCCACCGGGCGCGTCTAAAAACAGGATTTCTCCTAATTTATTATCCACACTGCAGCATACTCGATCAAATATTTGACGCTGTTCCGTTGTCAAAATTGAGCAGCCGTTTTGCAGGGTTTCTGCTAATTCCACGGGATTGTAATTTATCTCCGAGGCGTACTCCCTGTTTATACGTTCCCCATCGACTGTCGGTGTGGGCAAGCCGTATTGAGTGAGCGGGTTCCCTCCTATACTTGTAACTATATCTTGAATGGCCAACAACGATCTATTATGACAATTTTCAACTACTCGGTCAGGAATTTCACCATCACTGTTTTGACGTACATGTCTCAAAAAATCTTCAGAAAATTTTTCTCGATATTTTTGCCACAACTGCCCAGCATCCGTTAATCCACAAAAGGTCAATAAGATGGCAAACGCTGACGCTTGCCTCGGTTAAAGCTTCATCCCAATGCTGATCTCCATCTAATAAATGACGTGCGCGGCAAGCAGCTTGGTATGTGGGATATTCAATATCATCCACCTTACGGAGCTCAGTGAAAGAAGTAGGTCCTCGCACGACGTGCAAAAGAAGGCGTAAATAGTAACACTCTGAATTATTCGGGTGCACAGTGTACACTCGTCCAATCACGTGTTCCTTGAAAACTCCAGGCTCGCCTTCCACAGCAGTTCCACGTCTTCTACGGTTAAAAACACCTTGCTGCTTGTTGTACGTGTAATAAGATGGGACCTCATTATATAGAAGGGATTTCGCGTAATTATCTGTTTGGCAGAGGCGAAAGAATGCCATCAAGGTGGTTTGTATTGGATTGTCTAACCTTGCTGTGACATTTTCAGACTGAAAATACACTCTTTGCCCGCCCTCAAGGTGTACATCGAGATGAATGACCGGCGGATGTCTCTCATGAATCGGGAAACTTAAAATACGCCAAACTGCCTCCGAGGAGCTTATGTACCGGCCAGATTGATACCTCGTGACTTCATCATATTCATTGCGATTTCTCAGCGCGATCATTGCTTGGTCACTACCTTTATTAACATATTTGCAAATATATTTTATCGACTCTACGCTATTGCATATTTCAACATTAATGTGAGCTTGAAATGTTTTAGATAATACTGGCGAATACGGCACCACCCATCTATTATCCAAAACAATTTCTTGCCCACGGAACCTGGTAGAAGCTGTGAAACCACCTTGCGAGACTGATCTGCGCCGATACAACGGATACCCATTTTCCCCCGACATAGTCTGTGCTAAAAGTGCTCTAGGGTATTTTTTTGAGCACTTACCATCTTGCATGCACGGTGATTCCCTATTTAAAACACCACATGGCCCGTGAACCATGTGTGTCTTAATTATGTCATGCAAAATTGGATCTTCATTTTGGTCTGGAAATTCAGCACTTATGACACTGTCAATAGCATCGGAACGAATTTTGTTTTCCAGCCACAGGAGAATGTGGGCGTGGGGCAAACCACGCTTTTGCCACTCGACGCTGTACATAAAACATAGAGCTGAACCGAATAGTTTCTCTTTTGTAAGGAGATTGATCAAAACTTTGAGCTTCAAATGAAAGACCCTTGCAATTATGTCATGCCTATCGTATGACGCCTGTCTTGTAAGAAGTTCCTGACAAATTTCGGTCCACTTTGGATTTGTTGTAAACGTTACGAAAAGGTCCGGTCGGCCGTACTTACGGACGTAGCAAAAAGCATCTTGCGTTCTTTCGTGCATATATCGTGGACCGCCTGTAAAACTGGATGGCAAGATGACCAATCGCCCCAAGTTTTCGACGTTAGTATCCGTTTGCATCGCGTCCCGCAAATGAACGTATTCTTCAGCGCGTAAACGACGTTGGTTAGTGCGAATGTAAACTAAACGTTCCGTTTCTATTTTTGCATACATGTCTACAATAAATTGGCTGAACAAACCACGAAATCGTTGCAAATAGACGAAGCGATTGCGCCTTATTTGTAAAAGGTATGAATAATATTGCTGAGCCGATATCTTTTTATTAAAATTGGCTACCCTGGTAGTAGGGTTAACTTGGTAGAGCCCGAAATTGTACCCATCTTCACCATGACAATATATTAACGGATATTGCAGGGCGTCGTATGCTCGGTGTGTTTCATAAATTCGTTGAAGGCGATCGTCGCGAGTGCGCAACACGATGTCACGCCTCTCACACTCTTGGTCGACTAAAACAACTGCAACTTCATCTGTGACAGGTGCATTGTGTCTCCCGCGGTGTTCACCAACAGGACGTCTATCTGCGTTAATGATTATTTTAAAATCATTGCTGCCAGGCGGAATGGACTCCAATGCAGTTTTAAAATTATGCACATACTGATTTGCTTGATGCAGCATGTTCTGTAGTCCTGATATAAGGTCACTATTAAGCTGGGGAAAATGACGATTTCTGACACTGAGCTGTTCAGTGTAATCAGACACAAAATAAACTTGGAGAAATTTGGGCTCATTTTCTGCCAGTAACGATCCGATGAGATGGTAAACTTGGCCTTGCACTTTGAAGGTTGGCATGAACGGTCCCTCCGTTATTTGTTTTGCCCCAAAAGATGTCATCTGGAATGCGCTGTTATATGAACGGATATTATCTAAAAAATGTTTAGATTGGCGGTGATCGCCATTTAGAAGGATTTTAATAAAGTTTGGAGGATCTTGAAAATTTGTAATGACAACTTTTCCACTTGAACAGCACATTCCATTTGTCTCTTTATTCCATTTCAGAGCATCACAAAAATTGCAAATTTCGGTCATACCACCAACAGAGGCGAAATCAGCGTAGTCAATTCTAGGTGAATAAGTAAAACCTGCTTTTTCCTTATTGACCCAAGTTGTAATAACATTTGTGAAATCATATTCCAGAGACTCGTCAGCGTCCTCAGTTGTAATTCTGTTCAGATTGTACCGAGCTCGGTCAGCCTCTAAGCGAGATTGACGCTGTTGTGCTGTTTCTGCTTGTCGCAAGTCGTCTATTCTTTACCTTTCGGACGCTAAATACCTTTCATCATTCAACCGAGCGCGTACATAGCTATCTCTGGCTGACACTAATCTTCGTGCTCTCTCTGAGAGAGATTCAGATTCGCGTGACAGTGCGTGGCGCTCTCGGTCAACCGATAACCGCGCTTCGCGATCCTCGATGGTCTCTTGAGAACGCAAAGTCGCTGTCCGAGTACTTTGTGTACTCAGGCGTGAATCCCTTTCCGTAAAAGTCTCGGACTCGCGTGACAGTGCGTGGCGCTCTCGGTCAGCCGATAACCGCGCTTCACGATCCTCAATGCTTTCTTGAGAGCGTAAAGTTGCTGTCCGAATACTTTGTGTACTCAGGCGTGACTCCCTTTCCGAAAAAGTCTCGGACTCCCGTGACAGTGCGTGACGCTCTCGGTCTAACGATAACCGCGCTTCGCGGTCCACAATGCTCTCTTGAGAGCGTAAAGTCGCGGTCCGGAGACTTTGTGTACTAAGGCGTGACTCCCTTTCCGTAAAAGTCTCGGACTCACGTGACAGTGCGTGGCGCTGTCGGTCAGACGATAACCGCGCTTCGCGTTCCACAATGCTCTCTTGAGAGCGTAAAGTCGCCTCAGACTCGAGTGACAGTGCACGGCGCTCACGCTGAGCCGATAACCGCGCTTCGCGATCCTCTGTGCTCTCCCGTGACCGAGAAGCCGCCGTAAGAGCACGCTGTATTCTTAGTCTAGACTCACGCTGGAAAGGCGTTTCAGATGCGCGAATTCTAACTTGCCGTGCTCGGACAGCATTTAACCTCGCTTCACGATCCTCTTCGGATTCTTGAGATATAATTAGTCTCATTTTTTTAGCTTTTCGACTACATTGCGAAAGGTTAGATTTTTTTCTAGAAGGCATTTTCAAGAAAATATCTAAAACCAACCAACCAAAAGTTCGAGCGAATTACGAAGTAAAGTAACGACTCGTTTTTTGACCCAACGAACGAAACGAAACCAATTCGAACGAATTACGAAGTAAAGTAACGACTCGTTTCTTGACTTCGTAATTTGACCCAACGAACGAAACGAAACAACCAAAAGAACAATTTCAACGAATAAACGATCAAACCACAACAAACTTTTTCCGACAATTAAGAGACCAAGAACAAAGAAACCCAATTCTTCAAGGAGAAAGTACTATAAATGGGCTAAGGTCATTCTTCTACGGAGAATCTTAACACCGCGATTCAAAAAATTACGTTAAATGAACAACGCCATCTATCGAGCACGAAGTAATACTGTCAAAATATATTGGAAAACGTTCGAACACTCAATAAGCTAACTAAACTATGTAGAAAAGTCCAAAAGTACAAAATATTTTTGTTTTTAAGAAATTAACATTTATCACTATTGTTTCATATCATATCATATCTTAAATAATTAAGTTGTATCATGATTTGAAAGATAGGGAGCGCCACCTATCGCACTACTACTAAACTAATAAACATCGCTTTTGGAAAACTTGAATTAATCTAAGTTTAAATTGGGTCATTGGGAGTTTTATTTTATTCACAATGTAACGTGTTAAGTTACCGCGCGAAGTATGCGAAAATAATTATCCTAAAACAACATTACGAACTCACAAAAAAATCTACTTGAATTTACGTTAGTATTATTTTGCGTCAATAGATGTCGTTACGTGTATGTACATTACGTAATGACAATTTCTTCTTGAACACTTTAAATCATATATCTTTTGATATTTTGAAGCGATTGCGATGAAACAAAAACTAAATGAAACTTCAAGTTACAAACAATATTTGAGTGTAAAAGTTAACCATATTGATTTTGTACTTTTTACGTGATACTGGAAAAAACAAACCTCACAGACAAACAGACAAACAGACAAAAATTCCAAAAATGATAGAAATGGTATCTGTTAGTTATTATTGAACACTCCAAGTACTTTTTTTTTTTTTTTTTTTAATGTGCAGAAACGCTTCGACTACAGATTTATTATATGTATAGATATAGATTTCACCTACGTTAAGTATTTATCAAATTTATAAGAGTTATACTACTCAACTTATAATTGGGTGATGCAGAGACAAACAGTGGGAGGTGCAATTACGAGAAATTGAGGAATATTTTTAAAGTAGTTATAAAGATACACATATACCTATGACAAACTTTATATATAATATATATACCTAATCATATATAATTATAAGCACAAATAAATATACATAAATACACGAATATACTAAGACAAACAATGGGAAAACATTAACGTTGTGATGATACTGCCAGCTTCTTACGAATATGCTCGCGAACTTTAACTATAATCGGTTGTTTGCCATCCTGTTTTCCTGGGGGAGTGCATTCCACAGAGAGATAGACTGAACGAAGAAGGAAGAATGAATGAAGTCTGTGCGGTGAGCGGGACATTGAAGAACGCGATTATTTGATGACCGTAGATTTTTACTGTGGTTGTCACAAATGTACTGAAAGTTAGTAGTAGTAGTTAGGTTAGATAACTAGGGGAAGTGGGAGAGTCAAGAAATGAAAACAAGGTGGTTAGCGCCCTTTGCTCTCTGCGCTGGCGTATGGGCAACCACTTTAGAAGCGACCGATGCGCAGAAACGTAATCATATTTACGCAGATTGAAAACGAATCGAATGCAGTTATTGAGAAGACGGTCAAGTGTGTCGAGGAGACCTGCATTCAGGTCATAGTAGCACACATCACCATAATCGATGATAGGGAAAATTAAGGAATGCACAAGCATTGTATTCGTACTTGTTGGTAGTAAATTTTTCAGTCGGTATACAGCCCGCAGCGTTCCAGTTACCTTCTGGCTGACCCTCGCGACTTGAGTACGCCAGTTTAGAGTACTATCAATGTTCAAGCCAAGGTCCTTCACATCAGTACTAAATGGGACGACCGTACCATTGAAGAGAACCGGTGGCAAGGTTCTATTATCCACCTTACTCATACTCCGAGAACTTCCAATGATGATCACCTGACACTTATTTGGGTTTACTGCTACGCCAAATCTATCAGACCAGGTTTTTATGGCTATCAAATCTGTTTAATTTGACGCTTCAATTCAATTCAAGTCAATTCTGAGAGATGACTTGCAGTTGTACTCAACTGCAAATCATCTGCATACAGATGATACGCACACTGAAGCTCGGAAGTTATAAGATTGATAAATATCGAAAACAGAATAGGAGAAATTATACCGCCTTGTGGAACGCCAGTTTCCAAATCACACCAGCATGATGTAGAATCTCTAACATGAATGGACTGCTGACGTTCCTGAAGGTAAGAGGAGAACCATTCCAGTGCCTCGGGAGAGACCATAACATAGGACAGAATGGCTAACAGTATATCGTGACTGACAGTATTAAAGGCATTCGAGAAATCGACCACTACTAGTGCAGTAACTTTGGTATCTTCCAGTCCTGCCCTTATATCGCTAGTCAATTTAAGGAGGGCAGAAGCAGTGCTGTGCCCGGGCCTGATACCCAGATTGAAGAGGGCTCATGAGAGAGTTACGATGAACAAAATTTGAGAATTGTTTGTGAACGCAGGCCTCGAGCACTTTAGATAGGAAGGGAAGGATAGAAATGGGGCGGAAATGGGTAGAAAGAGTGGGATTAGGAACCTTAGGTAGCGGACGAACGTAGGCTTTGCGCCACAGGGAAGGGAATACGCCGGTGTATAGGGAAAAATTTACAATGTGGGTAATCGCGGGTAGGAGATGATCCAGAATAGTAATAATCATACCACGGGTGATATTGTCACACTTTTGATTTAATTGATGTGATGATTTTTTTTTATCTCTTTCGGTTCAACTGGAACGAAGCTGAACGGATTAACATGGGGACGCGTTAGACCAGAAATTAGGGACAGAGTTAGTTGTTTGTTTAGATGATCCATGGTAGAAACAGTGGAGAAATGACGGTTGAGATCGTCCAAGTCAATTGAATTAGGAAGGTCTAAATGACGCGGTTTGCCAATTCCAAGAAATATCCAAATATCAGCAGAAGAGGAAGAATTGATAGTACCTAGAATGTGGCGGCGTTTAGTATTGCGTTTCATCAGATTACATCTATTCCTTGCAGCTTTGAATAGTGTCCAGTTCTCATCAGTACGATCCCTTTTAAATTTACGGAACGAACGATCCCTACGTCGCATTGCCATCTGTATTCCTTTTGTCATCCATGGTGCAGGTGGGCGTTTTAATTTCACTTTTTTGACGGGAGCATGGGTGTCATAAAGTTTAATCACAACATCATTGAAGATCGTAACCTTGTCGTCAACTGAAATGGCTTCCGTCATAGGATCCCAATCGACCACAGACGCATCTTCCCTGAGTTTCTCAACATCCATCCGCGCAAAACAACGCCTGTACAGAACCTTGGGTTTGGTTTCGGGAGGTTTCAGGATATATGAAAGGAAAATCATGTCGTGATGAGAAAAGCCAGGAGCGTCATGTTGACCTTTTAGTGATCTATTGTCAACCTTTTGATTATTTATTTATTTTATAAGTCTATTTAAGCTCTTCCCGCCTGAAACACAGGATTAACTAGTTCAGGCACGTAAGTCTTAGGAATATAATTTACATTTAAGCAAAACTGTACTAATTTTTATGCCTTGTAATTTTTTGAATAAATATTATTTTTATTTTGTCTTGGACATTTCTAGGGACCCTAGGGTCCCGGACCTTTGGAAGGCGTACGAGAGGCCGAAGCTAACTCGCAGAGGCCCATTAGACGTGTCTAATGAAACGAGGCACTAACCGACGATTATCCCTGTACGCACTAATCTAGTGCACCCAAGGACAACCCTCGGTTAGTGCAGGACTATTGCAAGATATGGAAACAATGATATTGGATTATGGGTTTGGGTGGCTAAGTGAACTGGTTATCTAGAACTATGGAAAGACTATGGCCCCTGCCTGACCAATATCTTATATAAAATACACAGGTAAAATGGCACGGGGTGACTTGGCACACTCAATAATGGGCCCCCGAAAACGGTCGCTAGCACAAAGTGTCGAAACGACAAGGAGTCCTGAGGTGCTTATGAGGAGTGGAGTGGTATTCCACGGCTCAAGGTCAAGATCCCTACCAGCATCTTACTCCTTCCTCCGAGCACATTTGCTCTTGCGAATCTCCACTCAAGCCGGTCAATAAAGGCAAGAAGGAGGTAGGAGCTCTATTCCTCGTCAGTGTTCACTCCAGCCGGCCAATAAAGGCAAGCCAGAGATGAGGAACAAGATATCTCCCGGGAGATAGGGTCCGTGGGGTCGCTACTGCCCAACAGCTCGCCACATGCTGCCCTGCGGGTTTCTGTATCTCTCTTGGTCTGGCTCCTCATCCCAGAAATGTTCCGGCAAAAAAAAACTCTACCGGCATAGACCTGGAGTTCGGAGCGCGCAAGCCCCACCACGACGTCAACGTAGAGATACGGCGGTGGGGTTATTATTATTATTTATTTATTAATAGGAGAACCAACAGCAATAACAAATGGATAACAGTTGATTAAGAAACATAAAGCCAATAATTATAGGTTCTCACGGGTAAAAACAGAAAAATTAGTAGAAATCTTAGGATCACTAACAAGCACGATAAAAAAGATTAAGAATATATATATATATAAGGTACAATAAGTACTATGCGCTATGCACTTTAAAAAAAGTCAGCGTTTAGTCGAGCGCGTGCAGAATAGGTTTGGTGGTAAATGGTTCAAATGAGAACTCTTTACAAAGAATATTAAAGTCCTTACTCGCTCGCACCATGTATGAGTTTTGCCTGTAGTTAGAAGAAGAAAAAGGAATGGAGATAGGCGGATTGAATCTAACTGATAACCGAGGAACAATGAACGTAGTTTATGTAGGAAATCAGGACAGTTAATATCGTTGGGTATAATTTTCAAGAGGAAAGTGCAATCTGCTAGTCGATGACGATTTAAGAGTGGCTGTAAATTAAATTTCTTGCAAAGATTTATGTAATTATCAGAATGGTATGGTATACGCAGCCGAAAATATTGAAATCGAATAAATCTTTTTTGTATATTCTCTATACGATCAATGTACTTGCCGTAACACGGGTTCCAGATTTGTGACGCATATTCAAGATGACTTCTCACAAAAGAGCAATAAAGAACATTTATACAATATTTCAGCCTGGAGTCAATGAGCGGTTGGCGCGTGTCGGGCCCGTCGCGCGGGCGCGGCAAGATCACGCCGCATCACCACCTCACCGTCAAGATCTTCATCGGCTTCGAGTACGAGTGCCCGAGGGGACACAGGTTAGTTTGCGGTTTCTAAAGACACTACCAAAAACGCGAACATCTACTTAATAAAAATCTTAAATTCATTAATTCAGTGACAGACAACGCACAGCCTGAAAAACATATCGACAAAGAAAGGAAAAAGAGAGAAATATTCTGCACAAACAAAACGCACATTAAAAGAAAAAATACACAAATACAAAAGTAGCCAAAAGCCTCGTATTCAACCAACAAAAAAACGTTTTACAAATTTTTAATCCATTGAACTGTATAGTAACGTAATGTCCGCATTTCCAGATTCATGATGTCGTCCCCGGACACGGTAGTGAGCGGCGGCGGAGGCGGCTGCGGGCGCGAGGCGGGCGCCCTGGGCGGGCGCCTGGCCGCGAGCGACATGCCGCTGTACTGCGCCTGCCTGTGCCGCGCCGCGCCCGCGCCGCGCGCCGCGCAGCTCATGCGCGTGCACGTCGTCACGCCCAAGGCGCCCGTGCACGTCACCATGGACCCTAAGGTACACGGATCTAACGCACACGGCGCGCTGGGCGGGCGCCTGGCCGCGAGCGACATGCCGCTGTACTGCGCCTGCCTGTGCCGCGCCGCGCCCGCGCCGCGCGCCGCGCAGCTCATGCGCGTGCACGTCGTCACGCCCAAGGCGCCCGTGCACGTCACCATGGACCCTAAGGTACACGGATCTAACGCACACGGCGCGCTGGGCGGGCGCCTGGCCGCGAGCGACATGCCGCTGTACTGCGCCTGCCTGTGCCGCGCCGCGCCCGCGCCGCGCGCCGCGCAGCTCATGCGCGTGCACGTCGTCACGCCCAAGGCGCCCGTGCACGTCACCATGGACCCTAAGGTACACGGATCTAACGCACACGGCGCGCTGGGCGGGCGCCTGGCCGCGAGCGACATGCCGCTGTACTGCGCCTGCCTGTGCCGCGCCGCGCCCGCGCCGCGCGCCGCGCAGCTCATGCGCGTGCACGTCGTCACGCCCAAGGCGCCCGTGCACGTCACCATGGACCCTAAGGTACACGGATCTAACGCACACGGCGCGCTGGGCGGGCGCCTGGCCGCGAGCGACATGCCGCTGTACTGCGCCTGCCTGTGCCGCGCCGGATGGACCCTAAGGTACAGATAGTGCAATCCACGACGACGCGCCCCACTCCGCGATGACTGTACTGTAAGCTGTACTTTAGTACGGAGCGGAGCGGGGCGCGTTGTCCTGGATTGCACTGTATATACACGGATCTTACGCACATGGCGCGCTCATTCCCACTTGCCGTTCCGTACAGTAGCGGCACTGGTGCGCCTGTTTACGGCGATACTGTGCACGGAGGTCTTTCCCACCTCATGGAAGAAGGGGCGCGTCATTATGCTGCCCAAGACGGGAAAGAATACAGCGAAGCCGGAGAGCTATCGGCCCATCACTCTGCTACTGAAAGTCTCCAAGGTGTTCGAAGTACTCCTGCTGCAACACCTCACACAAAACACATCGCCCCATGCCCCAAGCAATTTGGGTTCAGGGCGGAGAACAGAATACGACACTCCAGCTGTCGAGGGTACTGCACCAATTGACAACAAGGCTAGAAAAGAAGGAGTGCTCGGTGGCAGTATTCCTCGACATGGAGAAGGCCTTCGACCGTGTGTGGCATGACGGCCTGATATTTAAGTTAGCCACGTCCGACGCTCCCCGTCGCGTTGTAAAGGTGGTTGCATCTTTTTTGTCTAATAGAATTTTTAGGGTGGTGGTCGACGGGGCGCTGACCGGCGCCCGCCCGGTGCTGGCTGGCGTGCCGCAGGGCAGCTGCGTGTCGCCTGCGTGTTACACGCGTTACACCGACGACATCCCCACCACGACAGAGACGACGCTCGCGCTGTATGCTGACGACGCCGCGTACATCACTTCTTCGCTCAATGCGAAGCACGCGGCGGTCAAAATGCAGCGCGCCCTCGATCTGCTTCCCGAGTGACTGTCGAAGTGGCGGCTTTAGGTGAACGTGGGTAAGACGCAGGCGATGGTCGTTGGATACGCGCCCGTCCCGCCCCCCCTGAGACTACATGGGGTCGATGTCGATTGGTTGGGTCAAATACCTGGGTGTGACCATCGACCGCCGCCTCACGATGAGTCCCCATGTCCGCAAGGTCGCCCGCAACCTCCTACAACCTGTGCTCTCACCCCGCATCCCGGCGCGCGTCAAGTTGGGGTGTGTACAAAACGTACATACGCCCAATCTTGACGTACCCCAGCGTGGTTCGCCCTCACGAAGAAGTCGAGCCGCAAGACGCTCCGCGCGCAACAAAACCTTGCGCTGCGGACTATAGTTGACGCCCCTCGCTTTGTGAGGAACGACGTACTCCACCGGGACCTCAGGATTGAGAGCCTGGATGAGTTTGTAGGGCGACTCGCGAAGGTTATGTTCGCGCGTGCCGATGCATCTGCCTGGCCCCATGTCAGGCAGATAGCGCCACTGCACGCGCGCCCACCTGACGCGAGACCCTGCCCCGCGACCTGGTAGCGGACAACTGACCCCATCGCACCGGACATGACGCCTCGAGTGAGCCGCACCTAGGTTACACGCCGCTCACTCGAAATAATAACGACTCTACAGATGTACACATACATCTGTTGCATGGCGTGTTCTAAGTTAATATAGGCATGTCACGTAACTAAATACAGACAACCTTAACTACACATGCATCCTACATAACACGTGCAGGCGCGACGCGGGCCGCGACGCACGTTGACACTGAGCGGTGTTACACAACAACACAAGCCGCTCACATATACATGATCACTGTTTATCCCTGAATCCGTAAACGGCTAGATCTGTAAGCGGGGCGAGGGTGAATTACATACCTACCTGTAGGTGCGTCGAGTCGGCACCTCCGTCGCGCCTCCCCCAGGTAACTGGGGGTCTCACTCGGCGGGGATAGACCGCCGTGGTGTCGTGAAGAAAGCGCCGCTATATGATATAGTGTCGCGACGCGCTACAGAAATATTCTTAGCAACCATTCACATAGGCGTAGCTTGCTACGCCAAATCCTACAGGCCGCATTAGGCCGCATATAGTGAGAGGGCCCGTAGTAGCGGGCCACAGTGTGCCTCCGCGAAGTGGGGCGGAGCCCTGTCCTCGCTCACCACGCCCCCTGACGGGGGCGTCGCGACATCTCATTGCACGGCGCGCTATTATAACTCAATAATAACTTCCTAACATCAATTCATACGTTTCGTGTTATGTAAAACATAACATACACTGTTGTTGTTAAAACATTTCACTTTTTTGGAACGAAGAACGAAGTCCTTATCGCGGCTTGTGCGGTTTGTAGGAGTTGACTGGTAGACATCGTCACGTAAGGAAAAAGCGTTATGCCCCTTCTTTGCGACTTTCATTCTCGCTCTGTCTCGTTCTATTATATACGTGTGTATGTGCGTGCGAGTATAAGGAACTTCATTCTCGACGGGGGTACCCAGACCGCACAGGTTTTTTTTATTTGTATTTTCTGATCACGAACTGTTGCCAATAAATGTTATTCTTTCTGTCCAGGTCCAACCAATAGCAGGGGGCCCGATCTTCATCCCGCAGCCCGTAGGCTCGCCGCCCATCAAGCTGTCGGCGTCGGCGTACTGGGTGCTGCGCCTGCCCTACATGTACAGCGACGAGCGCGGCGCGCTGCCCCGCCCGCGGGCCGGCCTGCCGCACGCGCCCGGCACGCTGCAGGCGCCGCTGTTCGGCCTGCAGGACTAACGCGCGCCGGCCTGCCGCACGCGCCCGGCACGCTGCAGGCGCCGCTGTTCGGCCTGCAGGACTAACGCGCGCCGGCCTGCCGCACGCGCCCGGCACGCTGCAGGCGCCGCTGTTCGGCCTGCAGGACTAACGCGCGCCGGCCTGCCGCACGCGCCCGGCACGCTGCAGGCGCCGCTGTTCGGCCTGCAGGACTAACGCGCGCCGGCCTGCCGCACGCGCCCGGCACGCTGCAGGCGCCGCTGTTCGGCCTGCAGGACTAACGGGTCGTGTGCTAATATGTCACCTCCAAATTTGCTAAGCGAAGAGCGCAGAGGATGAAGCAGTTGAATCAACACCGCTGATAGAGAATGACATGCAAGATTCAGGCAAGACTCGCCAAGCGTGTCATTCGAGAAACAAAACTTGAATACTATTCGAAGACTTGTAACATCCGCCAACCCGCACTGGGCCCGCGTGGTGGATTATGGCCCACTCCCTATCACAAAGAGGAGCCCTGTGTCCCAGCAGTGGTAACATTATAGGCTGATTTTGCTATACAATAAATTTAAAGCATCACCTTATTGCATATCACTGGCAATTTAATCACTCCATATAAATCTGACGGTATTTGGCAACACGAGATTCGATTTTTGAAAATTTATAAAAACGAGGCAATTGTTGTCTTTCGGCATGCAAGCCCTTTCAATAATCGATTCGAGCCGAGAAACTTTTCTCGTGTAACTGATTCCATGTTTTGAGACCGGCTTGTTATCACGTTCTGTTGGACGTTATAATATAGACTTATCTGGAGGATAGTGGCATTTATTTAGCCATATAAGTGCATTTGGATAGTACATGAGTGGTGTAAGTAACACCAGTCATGTACTGTCCACTATTACGTTGTTCAGTTTTAGGTATAATCAATGTCGCGCACACAGTGCATAAACTATGTATAGATTTCTCATTTCACAAGTGTGCGTCTTTTATTGCAATTTAAACCTTATATAAATGACATAAAAGTCACATGACGTACGCTCGTGAATTGCAATGACTATAACAGATGAACCCATGATTAGCAAGTAAACTTACTGTCTATGTAATCTACAATTGTTTAATGGTTTTGCTTACGTTCATGTTTCGGGTTTATCCGACTAGTTTCGGATCCAAATAGCGTCTTGTCCTGGAATAAGGACTCGATTCAAGTCCGAAAGAAGTCAGCCAGACATGGAACATGTACAAACGCATGTAACGACTCCGAGGCATCGTAACGACTAAAGTGAAATATTTTCATGTGATTCCATGTTTATATTATCAGTAGCGGTGTGACGAACTTAAATAGGCTGCATACGTCGGTAGCACTCCACTGTAGGACTAGGACTTTGAAATAAAATATTGTGAAAACACACTGTGTACATATTTAACCAATACTAGGATTTCTGTGCAAAGCCATTTCAAACTTCATAAAAAAAATGTAAAAGGTAAGTAAACGATTATGTCAACAATTTATTCAGTAACTGTTAATCAATAATAGTCATTAATAAAAGTTTACTTATGTGAAGAACATATTGCGATCATCAAACTGTTTCCAAGGGTGCGGTTGGCAATATTCCCTTGTGACTACATTACATTTTTGAAGAGGTTCATGTGGAACTTTTCTTGGTTCGCTCGTTCCATCAAAGACCTTGATCACGCCATCTATCGCTCTCCATCAGGCGAGATCTAGGTATTGAGCGGTTCCAAAAAAAAAGCGGAAGTGTACACAGTCAATCTGCCTAGCCTTTTCCCAACTATGTTGGGGTTGGCTTCCAGTCTAACCGGATACAGCTGCATACCAGTATTTTACATGGAGCTACTGCCTATCTGACCTCCACAACCCGATACCCCTTGGTAAGACTGTTGTCAGACTTTCGGGATTCTGACGACCCGTAACGACTGTCAAGCTTCCACAAATGACAGAAGAGACCAACGGCTTAACTTGCTTTTCAAGGCACTGAGGAGTCTCAATATGTATAGATGGTCACCCGCCCACGGACCAACCTCGGCAAGCGTAGCTTAACCTGTTGATCGACCCCTGCGGCTTTTATTACTTAGCCACGAGCTCCTCCTCACAATGTGTACACAGTACAGGCTAACACTGGGTACAGATTGGTGAAATGTAACATGGTGTGTAACACAAATTAGCCGTCCTAATTCATGCAATGTAACGTAAAATGTAAGGCAGTGCAAAACCATTCGAGTTTGTTTCAACTTTCGTTTCACCAATCTGTATACTCTGCATAATAGGATGATATTTTTTTAATTTTATAAATGTATGTAACTTAGAATATTTGTAAATAAATATTATGTGCTTAATGCATTTCAAATAAATACTAATGTCGTGTATTTTTGCCTGTGGGGGCGATGCTGTATGGTATAAAAGAAATGCTCCGCCAATACCAAATAAACTGAGATAAACGCAGGACGTTGATAAACACTTGTAGAACGCTAAGTACATTTTTGTCTATCTCAAAGAATATTGGTTACTTTTCCCCAAACTGGTTGTTGTGAAATAAAAGAAAGTCAAATATACGTGTTTTTTTTTATTGTATTACGTTTTTATGATTTTCAACATTTATGTTGCAATTTCCATGTGTTCCCACCTAGTGCTTTTCCTTTTTATTTAATAATAACGCAATCTCCTGATTTTGCCGCAAAAAAAGTATCTTTTTAGTATGAAACAGTACCTTTTGAACGAAATATGAAATTATTAAAAGAAAACAAACCCAAATCGTTCTAGTCATCGTATCAATATGGATAAATAACCTAATACCTTTTCTAGTATGGTTTTAAAAATAAACTCCCATAAATAATTAATTAAAAATACACTTGATTTTACCAGCATGCGCATGACGACGCAAACCACGTGTGTACCGCCGCCATGTTGCGCGCGCAAAAGCATTCTGAATTCAAAACTTAAAAACATGATTTACAAATATAATTTTAGATTTTTATTCAAAGGAAAATAAGAACTTTAATTTGTAAAG
The DNA here is from genome assembly GCA_963853775.1 of Xanthia togata. Lineage (NCBI taxonomy): Eukaryota > Metazoa > Arthropoda > Insecta > Lepidoptera > Noctuidae > Xanthia > Xanthia togata. Next base: position 4,590,014 of record OY970801.1, read on the forward strand.
CATTTTTTTAATTTAATTTAGATTATGTAGCATCGAAATGAGTAAAAAGTTGTTAATGTGGGCGTAGTTTGTGTCGTAGAGTGGGTGGTAGGGGCAGAGGTGGGATGGGTGCGGCTTCGTGCTTCGAAGCGCGCGTTGTACAGGGTAGTCGTGAGTGCGCCGCCGCCGCGCAAGGACCTTTAGCTCGGAACTCTGTTCGACGCGCTCTAGACTACTTCGGAACTTGGAAAACTTTTTAGCGGCACTTATGCCGCTTTTACATCAGGTGAGAACCACGTTTTTTACTTTGTGTTTTTGATATTTATTTCATTTTGATCCACGATGAATTTAGAATATTGAACGTTTCTAAAAATATTTGACCTGTAGTCCCTACCGCTTTAATAAATTCGCGTTTTGTTTAGCCAGGTTTCCAGTTTAAAATTATTTTCTGATCATGTTTGCTCATCCAGCAATATTTCTCATAGTATACACGCTAAGTTAGTCTAAATAAAGTTCGGTATTTTCTAAATTACGACCTACTCTCGCGCAAAGAAAATTCCCTTCACGATTTAAAAATGTGCGAATGTTAAACTACCCATTTTTCTCATTTAGTTTACTTTGGTTCTAACAGACTGATAATGTGCGTGGCTACTATAGACTACGCGGTGGGAAAAAAAATTGAGTGGCACATTCTGAATGAAGCCATCCCATTTCTTTTTACTTCTTGGGAGTTTGAGAACTTCTTTACTATCCAGGTTTTTTTTTTACTCATCTTAATTTGAGCGATACATCCTCTAGCATCGGATTTCTTCATCTTGGGAGTTTGAAACTTATTACTACGCACCTATCCACGTGCAGTTTTTTTTTTTACTTGCCTGTCTTAATTTTGTTGCCGCGTCAACCTTGCCGCATTTTGCAAAACCCACGTGCTATGTCTATTTTCCTAAACATTTTGTACTGGTAAAGGACAACAGCCCCGGTGGCTCGGGAGAGAACCGGCGCTCTCTGGCAGACTTCCTGGGACTCGACGCCACACACCTCTCGGAACCAGCCGCCGCGCCCGCTACGAATCTTCGGAATGTAAGTACCTACCTTCTTTATAGATCTGATTTTGATAATCTGGGATTCCGCTGTATAAAAAAAATATTGTAACTAGGTCCCAATGAATAAGTCTTTGCTAAAATGTTGTTGCTTTTTCCTCCTGAAAACTGGTTTTAATAGGGAATGTGCAGAGCCGGATAAAAAAAATGCAAAAGGATTTTACTTAAATGCTGTGGGTATGTGATTAACCTGTCGTTGAAAAAGTACCGAGAAAGTTTTTGCTTATTCCTCATTGGGTCATATTTTTTACAAATATTCTCGATTTGTTTTAAAATAATTGCAGTGATGTTTCTGATGACTTTGGTCCTTGCAGGCTTTTGTAATATGAACATTTTCCGTTGAATTTTTGGGTTACACCGTATTGTAGGTAATAAAGGGCGGGAAATTTGACATTTGCCTAAACTACTTTCATACCTACCCTAAAGCAATGTCTTTACTTGCAACAGATACGGAGCGCTTTCTTCGATTATTACAATGTAAGTACCCAATAGGTACTCAATGCCTCTGAATTAATATTTACTGCGTAATTGTAATTCGATGTAAGCTTTGTATTCAGTCGCTTACTTGTAGCTTATAAATGCTGGTAACTACATATATTGCACGCTTATTTTACAGACTACTGTAAATCTCGTTTTTAATATACCCACCCGCTTTTTTTTATTTTTGGCCTCACCGTCCTTGCAGTCTCGTTATTATCAAAATTTTGTTTCTTTTTAATTGAAACTTTGCAAACTAGGTACCTTATTTTTAAATACTCTGAGGCTTTGAGCATTTAACTCTTAAAATGTCGATTGCACCTCATGTGTGCAAATAAAATAAAATTATATTGTCTGCTAAATGCGCGCGCGACGGGTTAAAAATGAGGTACCTAGTTAGGTTTTTTTTTCAGAGGCTTACATCTGACAAAATGTTTCTTTTCAAAAAAAAATAATCTCGTCAGGTGCAAATGTCAAACATCAAATTGAAAAAAACAAACGGCAATCACTTGAAATGTCAAGTTAGTCCAAGAGATTCAAAAATACTAGTTGGCCTGAAATTTTCATACTACCCTCATTACTGCAAGATTTTATACGTAATTTTATGTACTCTTAAATCGTGCTGGCTTAAAGTTTAACGTCTTTACAAGTGTCCAACTGCCAATTCTTAAGAATTAAACAAGTACAGAGCGGCCCCATGTTGGGCGCCAAGATGGTTCTTATTCTGTGTAGTATCGAATCATACATCACATTCCTTATATTCATATAGCGCCAAGAGTTTAAATCAAATTTTAAGCACAAAGCACTCCGTAGGTTTTATTGTCCGTTCATAATGTACCGTACGACATCCGGTTTGATGCCAGTTAATGTTAGCCGAGATTGGTGCCAACAGTGGCCCGTATTAATGGGTCGGCCGTGCCAAATAATGCGAGCCGGATCGCTTCGGTTACTGCACTTGCATTAGCCGGCATCGTTGGGTCCCGTATCACCCCCCGTCTATATGAGATGCGTACATTTTATGGTTCGCTTAATCGCTTGTATGAATTGTATACAATTTAGAGCTTAGATTTACAGCCCCATTTATTTCAGTCTGCATATTCTGCATGCATTTCATATTTGACCTCTAAACTTTCCCCGATTTGTTACGATTCCCAACCACAGTTCTATTTGCGTTATATCAATATAAAGTCTCCACTAACGTGACGACTATCGATTTCTCCATAAATATTTCATTACCTTCTTGGAGCTAAATTTTTAAAAGTTTAAAACTATTTTCACTTCCCATTATTTATTGAAATCGACGCGAAGATGGTGAATCTTCTCAATTTAGTAATGTGCCATTTGGAGTCTGGTGGAGTATGACAACGGGTTTAAGTGTAGAATATTTTCCAGTGAATTATCTATATCGATTTTGGTGAAACTTATTACCATGATTAGAAAGGATTTATGTATTCAAAGTGGACTATTTTCGTCTCTGGAATTGTATCGATTATGTTAAGGGTGTTAGTTGAAGGGGAGTTGCAGTTGGCCAAGCTTAATCGAATTCAAGTTTATCAATGGCAGTTTTCCCTACTACTAAATCCGCCCCTTAGACGACCCACTGACCCTCCTGTCCTGGACCTTGTTTTTTCTATTATAATACTGAACTCTGTTCAACACAAGTTTTACAATAGCTCGTGTTTCAAAGCCCCAAAGACTACTCACTGGCCCTGGTGCCTGATTCCCAATTTTTAACGTTTTAATTGCCAGATCAGGCTCAAATTAGGCGGCGTCTTAAAAGTAATACGCGTAGTTTCTGCCAAGAGGATCGCGTCACAACATACCCTCCAATATGGCGGAGCAAGTTAGCAATCGTGGACTTGGCAGGCGTCTGGCGGCGTATCGCCGGCTATTGGCATGCATCTGGCAATATAATATTATTTGTGTAGGCTCATGCCAAGGCTCCCGCGTTTAATCGGCTCGCGCCCGCGACCCGGAAAACTATCTTGGATACAGATACCCGGCTTTTCATGCTTGTTAGCTTTGGGCACTCGCTGCTTTTGACTGCCTTCGAATGGCTCTACAATTTTATCTAATATTAGTTCAGAACTTTTGAATTGCCTAATGCCACTTACGCTACAATTAAATTTAAATACTGTAACTTCAACTTTCGCGAAGTTCTATTTTAAAAATAAATTGTTTGCATTTGTTTTGCAAAACCTTCGATTTTTAAATGAGTAGCGCATTAAGTTACGCTTTTAGTGTTGTTCTATTCATCTATTGAATAAGTTACTACCGTATAACTAAAGCAGCGAAAGTTGTTGGAAATACATTGTGAAACAAATCTTATTTTATGGGATTGCCGAAGCTGCGGACCTCGTATATTATACTACGGGGCATTGGGTGTTTCGGGAATTGTATTTAATAATTTATTTCATAACTGCATCGTTCATAAATGTTCGTAGCCATTTTACTAGTATTTCGGGAAGCTTTGGTATATTACCTTTAGATTTAAACGATTCTGAAATCTTTTAGGGTTTCGTGATCTCAAGTGGCTTGAAAGTACTCATGAATAAGGCCGAATAAACGGATTTCAATCAAGTTAAGGCTCAGTCATGAAAATATGTGGGAGTAATTACTTTTCCGTACAAATTTTCTTTAGTAGTTTCACACACTATGTTGGTTTCCCATATTTCTTATTTCCATACAGTAACATTGCCAAAGTAATAAAAAATTGCTAAATATTTGTGACGTGGCCCACTTTCAGTATAAACGCTCTCAAGATTAGGTTTTCTACAAGACTCTTCAGACCAGTGGGCCTTTTCATAGTTCTGTTTATGCAGGAGTTTGGTGGTGACAGCGACTGGCGCTGGAGCGATGAGCCGGCCAGTCCCGAGGTTGCGCAGACGCCGCGCGCGCTTGTGCCGTCCGCCTGCTTCCCGCCACGGCATCCTACCGCCTTCGCCAGTTACAGGTACGTATCTCCACTCAACTCGCTCTAAATTGATTCCAATACTTTTTTTCTATCTATAGGATCCTCGAAACGATCAATTGCAATTGTAGTAATATTGTCAATCGCTTCAATTGCATCCGCCCCTAAGACGACCCACCGACCCATTTGGTAGACTCCACCGATCAATTTGCGCATTAATGTGTATCAATCGCATAAAAATGTACAATTGCAATTTGATCGTCTCGGGTACCCTCAATGCCTGCCTTTTTTCACGATAATTTGCCTTTTCTTGGTGTTAGATTAGATCTTTGTAAAACAGTTTTAACTTTTATTTTCTCTAATTTTTTATTGCATTTTAAAAGTTCTAAGAAGAATCACTGACCGTTCTTTTCAAATGCAAGGTTTTGATATCTGAAAAATAGTTTCAACCACTACGACCAACCTTGAGGTAGGTGGGTGGTTTGAACAATGTGTCCGTTCGCCAGACGTAATATCTGAACCCCGCTCGTGTTGATTCATAAATTAAAAGTATATTTATTTACAAATTAGCTGCTGCCTGCAGCTGCGCCCGCGTGGACCCTAATACTTTTTCTAACATAAAAGTAGGTCAAGTTACTCGTTATAACATCTGCTATCTGCCAGTGAGTCTCGTCAAAATCGGTCCAGTCATTTCAGAGATTAGCCGGAACAAACTCACATTAATTATTTAGATTGTTTGTCCAGTACGGTATCTACTTTCATATGCATTTAATAAAAAGCTGTTTTTTTGACATTACAGACACAAAAAAAAATTGTATCGATAAGCATATTTTAACCTGTAATAAACTTTCCATTTACCAAAACAAACTCCATAATGATTAACGCATTCAAAAAGACGTGAAAATTTTTCACAACCCCTTAAAAGCACAATTTTTCTTCACAACTTCGGCTGCGTCCATTTTGCCCTCCATTAATACTAATTAAAACTTGCGTACCTTAATGCGTCGCGTGGGTGAACGTTTTAAGTAGCGTTAGTGTACTTTAATGTAGCAATTATCACTAAGTACGCTTGTTGCAGCGAGAGTGCCCAACCAGGCGCGCAATGGCCCGAAGAATCCACCTCCGGACGAGGCATTACCGACCTTGTGGCTTCCTTGGTAAGTACCTTTTTAGTTTGTAACTTTAGTGCAGTTAGGATTTTAGGTTTAGTTGCTAGAGGAAAGGGTTTCTTGAATAGTTTTTGGGTGCAAACTTTGAGCAGTATTCGATGTTAGGATATTTTGTATAATTTTGAGTTTGAATATTTTATTTCGAACGTAAAATTTTAGTTTACCTTCCGTTCTAACTGCTAACTTTTCATGTAACGACCTACTGAAGTAATTTATTACGTAATGTTCAGATGAAAACCTGAAATTGCTTGATCCTAACTTTTTTTAGCTATGTTGATTATATACAGGTGGCGATTTAGTTCCCTGCATCCGTCAAGGGGATGATTCCACCCGTCATACTAAACGAACTATTAAACTCATTTCCGACACTGAAAAAAATAACATTCCTATAAAACAGTAGACAGACTTACGATGCATCTATGAAAATATTTTTTTGTTACAAAACTCTTATGAAGTCGAGTTTCATAGCGAAAGTTGTTCAGTAAGACGGGTAGGATCACCCCCTTGACGGATGCAGGCGACTATATCGCCACCCTTATGTTCATATTTGGATATATCTGAAGTATAGTTTTATAGGCTTGTTATTAGGTCCTTGCGTACGATTAAAGTTCATTATGGCAATATTAATCTACACCTATATCGAAATGCAGGACAGAGCCTCAAAATGATTCACTTTTGCCTACATTCAATTTGAACGACGTAATGTCGCGATAAAGCTAAGATTTGCGCGTGTTTCACATTGCGAATCATCCTGCACACTCTAATGCCCAAACTGCGATTTTTTTAACGATGTGGTTAATATAGTTGGTGATAGATCGAACACGAAGTTTTATCGCGACAACGCGACACGAATCTTTGCGCGACAATGTAGCCATAGCATAAGTGAACCGTGTAACATTATCTTTATATTCGCTGCATTGAATGATGTTAATGTTCCCAGGCGTACAATAAGTGCATGTTTCAGAAGGCTCTGACGATGCCCTCGACGTCGGTGTCTCTGCCGCCGGCGTTGCTCGACTGCGAGCAACTCGAGCGCTTCGATGGGCTCCAGCGCTTCGAGCAAAAGGAGCGCTGCGAGCGAAAGGAGCGCTACGAGCGAGACGAGCTATTGTCCAAGCGGAACAATTCCAAGGACCATCGCAACTCTATGCTGCCTAGACGTGCTTCTTTTTGTAAGTACCTTTACCTATGTTTTTCTAATGATGGGTATCGGATGGTCCAAGTAGCTGTTAATTTATTTTTTGTGTATTATTTACATTTTTTATTAATGTTGTAAATAATACAAGATCATCGCCCACGCACAATGGTCCACCTGACTGACTGAGTGCGGAAACCAAATCCCATAACATAGAACATACAAGATCATCATATTGTCTTCCACCTTAACAGACTTTGTCGGGTTCATGGGTCCATTCAACAATCTTTAGTTCTGTGTCTCGTTCGTGGTTTTTTTTATATTTGACTGAACAAGTTTTGTGCCAGTTACATAAGCGTAGCAAACGGCTGCTTATTAAAACACAACACCGGTTTGTCTGCAGGTGGCGTGGTGTCGTGCGGTCGCAACGGGGGCGAAGTCCTACGCTGGGGGGGCGAGCTGCCGCCGCGCTGCCCGGACCCCAGCGGGGGCTTCAGCGCCAAGGTGTTCCTGGGGGGCCTGCCCTGGGACATCTCCGAGGAAACTCTCCTCCTTACGCTGAAACATTTCCAACCAATAGGGTAAGTGGTTTTTTGAATTGCTGCGGTAACCCTTTCTCTTTACTGTTCCCTACATTTTATCTAATTTGACACATTATTTGATAATAATAATAATATTTATTCAAAAATTGCAAGGCATAAAAATTAGTACAGTTTTGCTTAAATGTAAATTATATTCCTAAGACTTACGTGCTTGAACTAGGTAAACCTGGCGGATCCTGGTTCTGGCGAGAAGAGCTTAAATAGACTAGATCACTTATTATACGTCGAGTAGTTTAACTCTTAGTTCCTAAATTTGATAAATACTTAACGTAGATGCAATTTGATGCACTCTTATTCTGCATAGCATCTAATAGAAAAGTTTTTAGTTGATATTAAATGCAACATAGAATTTCAGATAACCTTCAGAAACGTTGGCATAGATATTGCCTCGAACAAAAGGCACAGCATAACTTCCCTGTTCTCATTCTTTCCTTTTCGTTCCAGCATTGAGTGGCCAGGCCGCGAGGGCCCGGGCGCGGGCCCGGCCGCGGGCACGAACGCCCCGCGCGGCTACGCGTACGTGACGTTCGAGAGCGAGCGCCGCGTGCGGGCCCTGCTCGCGGCCAGCCGACGCGACGGGTACGACTGGTACTACCGCATCGGGACCCGCAAGATGAGGAGCAAGGAGGTAAGTTTGACCAGTACGATTACTTTCAGCTTTCACTTTGCCTATCACAAAATGGTCCTTGAAATAAGAACACTTTCGAGATAGTGAACCGAACATATCTTGGGGGGCAATTTGGGAGAGGTCTCCAGTGGACTGCGTTGGGCAGCTTTGAATGTTTGACTTTTTGGCACTATGCGGTGAAATTTGCCTAAAGTTTGTTGTCATTCCCCAGGTGCAAGTGATCCCGTGGGCCTTATCGGACTCCAACTGGGTGGAAGGCGGGTCGGTCCGCCTGGAGCCCAGCCGCACCGTGTTCGTGGGCGCGCTGCACGGCATGCTCAGCGCGTTCGCACTCGCCACCATCATGAATGACTTGTTCCATGGGGTTGTATATGCAGGTTAGTACAATTTTCGGGTAAATACTAGGTCGTGGTAAAGGACTTCTTGTGACAATTTTTATTTTGTCTGCTGCGCTATGTGTTGGGGTTTCGATTCCCGGACGGTAGTTCCTAGGTCTGGTTATTCGTGTATGTAAAATATATCTAAAAAAAGGCGCAAAATGCCCATAAATAACGAGTCTTAGATCATCCCGCTTCATAGACAAACAATACTAGTTGGCTAGAATGCCAGATCTTAGCCCCTCGAACACCACGTTGTTTTATTACTTACCATTCAAATCGAGCTAATATTTGCGGATGACTTCGTGACTGACAAGTTTTCTATTTAACCTAGTCGGCTAGTAACTTCCTTCAGTCATTCCTAAACAGGTCTAAGTTTTGTTCCCAGGTATCGACACGGACAAGTACAAGTACCCGATCGGCTCCGGGCGCGTGACGTTCAACAACGTGCACTCGTACGTGCGCGCCATCTCCGCCGCCTACGTGCAGATACACACCGAGAAGTTCACTAAGAAGGTAGGATTCTTGCGTTTTTTACTCACGCTGATCTGTACTTGTTGCTTTTTTAGTCTCTAACATGGATGAATAGTAAGTTTGTCTATGGTCTTTGATAAATGTTTAAAAAACAGGCTTGCATTTTGTGCAAAAATATCCAAATAGTATTAATGTTTAGTGCAGATTCTTGTTACGATAAATTTTATCTTCACAAGAATGTAAATCAATCTATGTTCACAATTTATGATTTTCGAATAATAACTTTAATGTCTATGCATACTTTAGTTTCCATTGCAACCTGACTGAAGATGCGTCGCGAAAAGTTACCGAAGTTATGCCTGACGCATCTTCCGTTGCGTAAACTAAATAACGTCAATTTATTGTAAACATTAATTTAAATACACGTTAGTCACCATCACATTTTGATAAGCTCCAATTTCTGTTTTTCAGGTGCAAGTGAACCCGTACCTAGAGGATTCGATGTGTTCGATGTGCAACCTCCAGCAGGGGCCCTACTTCTGTCGCGAGCCCACTTGCTTCGGGTAAGTTCGTATTTTGCATCGTTTACTTTTTTTGTTCGTCACCTTAGTTTATATCGTAGTATTTGAAATTTGAGTTTTGGCCTTTTTTTAAACAGTGTGCTCAGTAGTCAAATCTTTGCATTGCTCATCTCATCTGAACTGACACTGTTATATTTAAAAGTAAGTGAATGTGGTTGTTCGTTTGCAGCTACTTCTGCCGCTCGTGCTGGTCGTGGCAGCACTCGACGGACGCGCACAAGCCGCTCACGCGCAGCTCCAAGGGCGCGCCGCCGGGCCCCGCGGCCCCGCACGCGGGCCCGCACCCGCACCCGGCCCCGCACGCGGGCCCCGCGCCGCCGCACGCGGGCGCGCGCGCCCTCGCGCCCCTCTCGCACAGCGACCAGCAGGTTGCGTTGTTCAACGGCATGTTTGCTATTGAAGGTTAGTTACCGTATTGACTTTTGTTTTTATTCCCATCTGTCGCCCTGTTTATGAAGGGCTAAAAAGAAACCTATAAACCCCTACAGCTAAAATGACAGCCTCAAGTCGTCCTATTGTTTTTTTATTGAAATTTTATACGATACCGTATTACTATTGTTCAGAGTTCTACTCCACGGGGGTCTTAAGACTGTAATGATATCCGTCGGTCATATCCTAATGGAAACTCCAAAACTGTCATATGTATTCTTTACTGAAATTCTAGTTAGCCCTGTTTTGTACTATTTTTGTAAGTAACTTCCAAAGTATCTGACCTTATTTTTCACAACTCGTAAACTGTCTACTGAAGACCTAAACTTGAATTCAGAATCTTGGATACGTTATAGATAGTGCAATCCACGATGACGCCTGTACTTTAGTACGGAGCGGAGTGGGGCGCGTCTCAGTGGATTGCACTATCTCTATATGCATTGTCATTTTGTCAATGGAATATTATGAACTTAGTCATGTTCAATTGAAACTTTTTTTCTCAGGTACGCAGTCTCCTGCGACGAGCGGTACAAGCGGTACGAGCGAAGAAGCGAACGGCGGCGGGTCGGACCCCGGGGGCGCGGGGGGCGCGGAGCCGGGGGGCGCGGGGGGCGCCTGGCCGCAGTAGGCGCGCGCCCCCAGTTGTCGACCCGCTATTAAGTTCGGCGCTTCGCCAACATTTTGCTCGGAAGGTTGATTTTCAAAGATGAGGCACTCGAATGTTGCAAGCTTTGTTAGCGTTGTCTGCGTTTGACTCCATTTTGTTACCAAAACATCTTGGAAAACATGACAAAATGGGATTGCAACAAATGTTGACAAGTGTAAACGCTCATACATTCTAAATGACTAACTTTTACATAATCCATAATTATTTTTAGAAACCTTTAAATAGTCCTTACTGACGAAATGAAGCTATTTTCCATTTTAAAATAGTTGGCTTTATTTGTAAACTATTTCAGTTTTAAAATCCTATACATTTTTACTCTAAATTTGGACGTTATCGCACATTCGAGTACCTCTCGTCGACGGCTCAATTATTGAGGTCTATTATTATTTGATTTGATTAGTTATCAATGTTAAATTATTATTTTGTTATAATTCTTTCGTTAATTTTAATTTATATTGTTAACTTTGCAAATTTTTTACTTGATCAAAATTATATTTTAATGTAATAAAAATGTTTTCTAGTTTTTGGCATTACAATATATTTTTTTTGTATAAACTCTGTACATCGTTAACTAAATCATACATTTTATTATAAAGTATTTGATAATATAATACGCCATCAGCGTAGAGATGTTCCTTAGACAATTTTACGTCGTGCCTATTAGTCTTAGGTGATTTTAATCGATTCTAATGTGCCTCCCAGTACTAGCCCCATAGGCCTGTGTGCTATACTTTTAAACATTTTAAATGAGCTTTTAAAATGTATAATCATTGTGATTTTAATATTTTAGGAATGTTCATAATCTGAAATGTTATGAAAGTTGATTATTATCTCTAATTGCTTGTTTGATTTTAAACTATACAAATATACTGTTATTGCACATGTTTGGTATTATTGCTTCGTACCCTGCTATTGTACACATCGCACACTCTTTTGAAATAAAACCGAACAGAATATAGAAAAATACTTACCTATTTAAAATTGAATGAATGTGCAGACAGTTTTCTCGTAGTATTTATTTTTTATTCGTTGCCCCCACACTAGGAATTTCTCCTATATTGTGGGTGCGTTTATACAAACATTTAAACTCACATACACCAGCCAGACCCGGAACAACTACTTGTATGTAGGTCATACAAATATTTGTTCCGTGGGGAAATCAAACCCGCGACACGCAGCGCAGCAGTCAATCGCTTAACCACTGCGCCAACCGTGTCATCAAAAAGTACACTAACATGGTTTTACACTAACATTAAAATGTAAGGGGTTTCCACATTGCAGTGACTTTACTTAAGAAACTTAATGTTATCATGTTAAAAAAGTAACTTCGATTTGGATACACCATTTACATTGGATATAAATGGAGGCGCTAAGATGGTGCATTCGGAAAGTTGACAACGTTCCAATAGCTGCCAAATATTAAGCTGGTGTGAAGTGTCGTGCGCTGTAGTGTACTCAGACTACATAGATATACTACGTATATTTACATGACTGTACTAAAATATCAATTACAATCATATCGTAACTACACTGGACAGCAAATAAACCGAGCCACCCGCTACCTAGGCACTCCTAATTCGATTTTCTCAAAAACAAAAAAACCTACAATTATCAAAGTTGAACCTACAGAAAGTGCGTTTCATGGGGATTAAAATGATAGGAAACTCATTGGGTTTAATCAATATTTCTGTGTTTATTAAGGATTTTACAAAGAAGAGTCGTTTTCCAGTCGTGACAAGTTAGTAATGATAAAGTGAAAAAAAAAATTAAAGCCAAAAACAAAGATAAAATCTAAAAAAAAGTTTTTGATCAATATTCCGTATTCCCTCCCCTTGCTCGGATAACTGCCAGCATCCTTGTATTCATCGATCTTACGAGCCTGACGATAAAATCTTGAGGAATTGTATTCCACTACTCTTCAATTGCGATTCGCAGCTCTGGAAGCCTTGTTGGAGCAGGTACCTGGGCTCGAACCCGACGTTTCAGCTCATCCCATAAGTATTCTATCGGATTCAAGTCCGGGCTTCGAGCTGGCCAGTCCATCGTACGAATGCTGACGTCGCGTAGATACTGGGTCACCACATGAGCAACTTGAGGCCGTGCATTATCATGCATCAATTGCATATCCTGTCCGATATATCCTGAGTAAGGTACCACATGGTCTGCGAGGATTTCAGTAATGTAGCGATGAGAAGTCAGTCCACGTGTACGGCCCGTCGGTTCGATGAAAACTAACGCTGTATGTGCTGTTAACGAGATGCCGCCCCAGACCATTACAGATCCTCCTCCATAAGCAAGTTTCCTCGATGCAACACTGAGAATAACGTTCTCCAGGGCGACGATATACTCTCTGACGTCGATCACTTCCATCTAGACACCCTGGTCTCATCAGTGAAGAGTACATGCTCATTGCTCTAATGTCCAATCCCTATGCTCTCGAGCAAATTCAAGTCGTGCTCGACGGTGTGCTACCGTTAATGCTGGGCCTGTTGCAGCTCTTTTTGGGGTCAGGTTCCGTTCAGCAAGTCTCCTTCTGACGGTATCTGAACTTATGACCACTTTGCGTTCGTCACGCAGACTTTGTTGGACTTGAACTGCGTTGAGGTGGCGATTTCGCAGAACAGTAATTTGGATATAACGATCATCTGCTGCTGATGTAGCCCTAGGTCTGCCCGTACCTGGACGGCGATCGAATGCTCCAGTCTCTAGGTATCGTCTGTAAACTCGTTGCACCGAAGATCTGCTGATTCGAAGCCTTCGAGCGACTTCACGTTGCGCAATGCCTGCTTGAATGCTACAGCTTGAGCTGCTTCCTGAGGTGTTGTATCCATTATTAATCGAAAAAAGTAGCAAAAACACACGCGTCTGAGCAAACGATGGACAAAAACTAAAGAAATGATAAGAAATATCCGACTACCCTCATTGTAGAGAAAAAGAACGCTAATTTCAAACTCTGGTGAAAACAGAGCAAATCGTTAGCATTGTGTTTGTTGCTTGATTACAATGTGAGTTGACGGTACTTTCGAATTAATTTGTAATCATTTTAATCACCATGAAACGCACTTTTTGTAGGTATAACTTTGATAGTTGTAAGTTTTATACTTTTTGAGAAAATCGAATCAGAGTTCCTAGGTAGCGGGTGGCTCGGTTTATTTGCTGACCAGTGTATTTAGTGTTAAGAGTAAAAAAAGCATTTGGAAAGTTTCTAAAACCTTTTGCTTTGTAAGTCCAATAGTATCTATATGTACTATAGTACCTATGTGATAAAAAGTTTTCTTCTCAGGAGGCAGTACAAAATGCTTTCACAAAGTTTGTCGAATCTAGATCACGAGAGTTCTATCGTAAAGGCATAAATGACCTTCCTATTAGATGGCAGCAATGTATAGATAATAATTTAAACATAATAATAATATAAAGTTAAATTTAAAAAAACGAATTTCAATATTTCAGTACAAATCGGAAATTTCATACTTTAACCCCTAATATTACGACATGAACCCTTATTGGGGCGGTTCAGCAACTTCAAACAAACAAACAGCGTAAGTGATGGAGGAACAAACAAAGCCCTATGTGACATCGTCCTACTGCAGCTATTTCAGCTAATTGAGGAAAATTAAATAAAGAAGAAAATTATTAATAAAATATTTGTTTATTTAAACAATTAACATCTTTGTCTATATCAAATATTTTCTTCCACTTCATTTATTTGAATGATAGGTCGAGTATTGAAACTTATAAGCGAAGGCATGACATTTGGATGTAAGCAGTACAGGACAACGTCAAGGCATACAAAAAATAAAAAAATATCTTCTTTTCAATCGCTCTCTCACTGATCTGTTACGATCAGTGGCCTGGCGGAGTGCGGCGCTGATAGGTGTCGTCCAATGCTCGGGTATTTGATCCGACCTCCTTTTTGGGCTTCAGCCTCTAGGTCTCTTTCCCTCTATTTTCCTGATCACCAGTAGCCGTTCCCTTTTAATGATACTTCTGCGAGCAATGTGGCCGAAGTATCTCACGACACGTTGCAGAATTATACTCGTACTCAAATTATATTTAACATTGAAAATGCTTTTTCGATCGCTTGAGTAGGGTACCCGTTTTCAAGAAAAGTACGACCGGCGGCTAGCTTTCTCAATTATTAAGATGGAGAAATGAAAATTATATCAAAATATTCGTTACTAAAAGGGCTACCAGACTGCAAAAAAAAATATGAAAATGTATGTATATATGATTTTAATTTAAAAAAAAAACAATTTCCAAAAAAGGTGTCTCCGACAGGGGTAAACATCAACCTTTAATTATAATCCTATCGAAACCAGAATAGTATTAAAAACATGTAAAACTAATGTATTTCTTTAGCTATTAATACTTTTTCATAGTTACACTAAAGAGTCTATACTACGGTGACAGTTGGTACGGATGACAATGTCAACCAGAAAAAGTTAGCTCAGACGTCAAGTTAATATGAAAAATATAATACAGTTTTAGTTGTTAAATATTTTATTAGAATAATATAAGAATCGACATAGGTGTAACAAATTACTTTAAATGTCGTTTCTTTAATTTCAGGTATGTATTATTAGGTATAATAATAACTAGTACACAATTTTAGTTTAGGGACCTACTTATATTTTATTTAGTAAAACTTAGATAATAAATAAATTACTTTAATTTCAGCAACACATTTGGTTTTTATTGTTACGCCTAGTAAGATAAGAATTATCTTATAAAACGACATTTTTTGTTAAAAAATTACTTCGAAATGGCGAAACTTCGTTTTGAATTCACACTATTGCCTGGAAGTGATGGAAAATCCAATATTTTTTCTATAATTGCAATAGCCACAAGTGATAATAAAGTATATGCAATACCAGAAGAGCTACAACCAGCTTCTCTACATTTAGAAATAATAAAAACGGATGCGTATCGTAAAGTAAAAAACAGTTTAAAAAAAAGGTACCAGGTAAGAAGAGTTTGGATAGCAATGACAGAACAACTTAGAAATGTTTACATGGATGAAGATGATAATGTACAATTTGAGGATCAATTTTTAGAAGAGATAAATCAAGAACAATTTGCTGATGCACATCAAGCTGAAACTGGTACATTGGAGAATTTATTAGAGAAGTTAGTTAAAAATTCACAGGAACATAAACAGCCGCGGCAGAACTTAAAGCATATTGCAGAACAGTTTGTGATTGAAAAATTTACAAGCAAAACTTCGAATGCAAATCAATGGATGGATATTTTTGAAAAAGAATGTTTACGTTTTGATGTCACAACAGATGAAAACAAAATTGAAATACTCAGATTATTCATGGATAAGTCTTGTATGGACTGGTACGGCTCAATGATAATAAAATTAACAATGAACTCAGAGTGGTCAACATGGAAAAATAAATTCTGTGGAACTTTTGCAAACAAGGGATGGATTCCAGTTACTTATGCATTACAATTTAAATACAAGAATGGTTCATTGTTGGATTATGCTATAAGAAAAGAAAAACTCTTATTAGATATGAGAGAATCAATTGACACAGGTACTTTGATTGATCTTATTGCAGCTGGTTTACCGGAATTTATTCTTAATAAAATCGATAGGGCAATGTTAAAACACACTGTGGATTTATTTAATGAAGTGAGCAAGTACGAACAGATCGTTAATAAAAAGAGTTTCACGGACAAGAAAAAAAATGTTTATCAAGGAACTAAAGATAAAAATGAAGATAAAAATTCATGTAAAATTTGTGAAAAACTAAATAAAGGTACTCGGTATCATTCAGAGGCTATATGTTGGTTCAGACCAAAAGAAGATAGTAAAGTAAAGGAAAGATTTATCAAACATGTAAATAATTCAGTGATAGAAGCGGAGTTAAATGAAACTGATCAAAAAAACTAATTGTAACACCATTAATAAATGTCAAACTACTGCTAAATGGAAAATTAGAAATAAATGGAGTTTATGATTCAGGCTCAAATGTTTCTTTGATAAATTCAAAATTGTTGAATATAAAAAGAAAAGGAAATAGCGTGAATGAAGCAGATTTAGTAACGATTAATGGTGTTAAAAAAACAAGTGGTTTGACAACTTTGCAAGTTAAAATGTTTGATCTAGAAAAAAGTGTTGATGTATACATAATTGATGACGAGAATTTCAAGTATGATTTTCTGATAGGATTAGATTTGATAAAAAAGTTCAAACTTATTCAAGATGAAGATTTAAAAATAACTTGTAAGCAAAGTCTAAATAATGAAAATAACGTGGAAGAAATTTCTACAGTTAAAAAATTTAATGACACTTTACTAGAATACAAAATAAATTTTAATGAGCATATAAAAGAAGAAGATTTTGAAATAAAAATAAATCATTTGAATCAGTTTCAAAAGTCTGAAATAGATAGACTGGTTTGCAAATATAATTCTGTTTTTGCGAAACATAAATACGATGTAGGTACTGTTAATGAATATGAAGCAAGAATAGACTTATTAGTGGACAAATATTGTAGTAAGAGGCCTTATAGATGCACGGTTGAAGATAAAAAAGAAATAGAAGAACAAATAGCAAAATTACTCGATAATAAATTAATCGAAGAATCCTACAGTCCATTTGCTGCACCTGTTACATTGGCGTTTAAAAAAGAGGAAAATCGAAAAACCAGACTATGCATAGACTTCAGAGATTTGAATAAAATAGTAGTACCACAAGCTCAACCCTTTCCGTTGATTGATGACCTAATGATTAAGGTGAGAAATTGTAATTTTTTTTCAAGTTTAGATATTAATTCTGCATTTTGGTCGATACCTTTACGAATTGAAGACAGAAAAAAGACGGGATTTGTAACACAGGAAGGACATTACCAATGGACTTGCTTACCATTCGGATTAAAGACCTCACCAGCAATTTTTCAGAGGATATTAAGCAACATATTGAGGAAATATAAACTTACTGATTTTGCTGTAAATTATATAGATGACATTCTTGTATTTTCTAAAACTTATTCTGAACACATCAATCATCTAACACAATTACTGGAAGCCATCAAAACAGAAGGGTTCAGGTTAAAATTTACAAAATGTAATTTTGCAACGGACCAAGTTAAATATCTGGGTCATATAATACAAAATAATTCAGTCAGACCCATAAAGGATAATTTGATTTCAATAAAGAATTTTCCTGTTCCAAAAACACAAAAGAATATAAGACAATTTCTTGGAAAGATAAATTTTTACCATGAATATATACCAAGAAGTGCAATAATATTAGATCCATTACATAATTTACTCAGGAAAAATCATGAATTCGTTTGGTCTGATGAATGCCAAAAAACATTCGAAATGATAAAAAGTCTGCTATGCTCTCAACCAGTCTTGGAAATTTTTGATCAAGATTTACCGATTAATATATATACAGATGCTTCTTTAGAAGGAGTTGGAGCCATTTTGAAACAAACACAACCTGATGGAAAAGAGAAACCAGTGGCTTATTTTTCAAAAAAACTTAATCAAGCTCAAAAAAAGAAGAAAGCAATATACCTGGAATGTTTAGCTATAAAAGAAGCCGTGAGATATTGGCAGTACTGGTTAATAGGAAAAACATTTACAGTTTATTCTGACCACAAACCACTAGAAAACATGAATCTCAAATCTAGAACAGATGAAGAGTTAGGTGATTTAACCTATTATTTATCACAATATGACTTTACAATAAAATATGCTCCAGGAAAAAACAATTTAGAAGCGGATTGTCTAAGCAGAAATCCAGTATTAGAGTCAGATGATAATAGAGATGAACAATTAAAAGTTGTTAACCTGATAAAACTAGAGGATATTATAATAGATCAAAATAATAATGAAGAAATACAAAATAACAAAAACAAATTAATTAAAAAACACAGTGTATACTTAAGAAAAGACAGGGGAAAAGAAAAAATAATGCTGTCAGAAGAGTTTAGCATCAAACTCCTAAAAAAATATACATGAATACCTATGCCACATTGGAATTAGACAAATGCAAATAATGATAGGTCCACATTACACTGCTAAAAATTTGACAAAAAATATAAAGAAAACTTGTAGAAGCTGTGAAATTTGTATTAAAAATAAATCAAGAGGACATGATCGGTTTGGTTTGATGTCTCATCTAGGCCCGGCCACAAAGCCTTTTGAAATAATCTCTATAGACACAATTGGAGGTTTTGGAGGTTCAAGATCGACCAAAAAATATCTACATCTGTTAGTAGATCACTTTACTAGGTATGCATTTATTCTCACCTCTAAGACGCAATGTGCCAATGATTTCATGAAATTAGTCAAGAATATAGCAGAAACAGAAGACATTGGTATGCTTCTCTGCGATCAGTACCCGGGAATCAATTCGAAAGAATTTAAAGAATTCATAAATGGCAAGCAGATACCTATGGTCTTCACAGCAGTCAATGCACCATTCTCAAATGGTCTAAATGAGAGGTTGAACCAGACTCTAGTTAACAAAATCAGATGCAAAATAAATGGAGCACAAAAAAAGAGAGCCTGGGCAACAATCGCTCAAGAATGCGTCAGTATATATAATAAAACGATTCATTCGGTTACTGGCTTTACACCAAGTTATCTTTTATATGGTACAGATTTAAACATTTTACCAAATGAATTGAAAGAAGAAAAATCAAACAATGACTGGATTAGAGATAGAGAAACAGCACTCGAAAATACAATAAAATCACATAAGTATAACAAAATACTTTATGATAAAAATCGTAAACACTATGAATTTAATATAGGGGATATGGTTTACGTGGAAAATGGAAACAAACTAAACAGAAATAAATTAGATGAACTGAAAATTGGCCCCTTTGAGATTCTAGAAAAAATGTCAAACTCTATTTATAGAATAGGAACAAGACACAGAAAAAATGAATCAAATCTTTTCCATATCACAAAACTTATTCCGGTCCCTGCATTCGGAAATAAAGAAGAAGGGGAAGAGTAGCTTAGAACGAAAAGTTGTAAATTTTCTTCTTTAGGGGGGGAGATGTAAAACTAATGTATTTCTTTAGCTATTAATACTTTTTCATAGTTACACTAAAGAGTCTATACTACGGTGACAGTTGGTACGGATGACAATGTCAACCAGAAAAAGTTAGCTCAGACGTCAAGTTAATATGAAAAATATAATACAGTTTTAGTTGTTAAATATTTTATTAGAATAATATAAGAATCGACATAGGTGTAACAAATTACTTTAAATGTCGTTTCTTTAATTTCAGGTATGTATTATTAGGTATAATAATAACTAGTACACAATTTTAGTTTAGGGACCTACTTATATTTTATTTAGTAAAACTTAGATAATAAATAAATTACTTTAATTTCAGCAACACATTTGGTTTTTATTGTTACGCCTAGTAAGATAAGAATTATCTTATAAACATATAAGCATTTTTCAATTTCTTTTGTAGTAGTATTGTAGCCCTTTCAGTAACGATCAAACTCAAAGCATTTATTTTAAATAAACAAATTACAGGTTACTTTTCAATTGTCAAGGGGTCGGTCAGTCGGAAAGATGAAGTTAGATGCCCATTCCAAAGCCTAGTAGGTTCCTACGGAGAAGAACGGGCAAGAAACTCCACAGACAATGCATCTTTTGATAACATTTTCATTTCTCTCTTATCATCTTATATCACATCTTAATAATTGAGGACGCTAGCCGCCGGTAGTACTTCTATTGAAAACGGGTACCCTACTCAAGCGATCGAAAAAGTATATTCAATGCTAAAAATCAAAAGCACAAACAACTTTTTGGTAAATTTTTCAATTTATAGTATAAAAAACAAAATCCCACCTCGACCTTAAAAATTCATTCACTGTTACAAAAGACAGAGGTAAAAACCTCCAGGCGCTCCACTATACATAAATACATGTTAGTTGCAATGGAACTTGAACTTTGTCATGTATGCAATATAGTTTATTCTTCTAAAACTTGGTAATGATAAGATAAGATTCTGAACACAAGTTTAGTAGAAGTCACAATGAGCATAGTACGCATACTGTAGCTAGTCGAAGCTCATGCTCATATCGGATGTGTTGGTCGCGTCGGCTGTCGGTGTCGGCGGCGCAATGGCTGGAACCGATATGTTCACAGTCGGGAACGGGAACTGAGGTATCTCTTCCTCTGAAACAAAATTTAAAAAAAAACATTCAAAATATTTTATTTCACATAAACCTTGGTAGTGTGGGTTTTTGAGAATGCATATGCAGGGCGAAAAGGTGATAGCTGAGTAGGTGCGGCATATCGAGAGAACACCGAAAATATATTTGAAAAGTTTCAGATAGGAGCCCCGTGGTCAGGAGTCCACTTCCATATTCCTAAATCGGGCCAAAAATAAAGCGATGTTCAGAGCAAGGGTCATATTTTGGTATGATCGTGTGTGGCCTAACCCATAATGACTTAAATAGGCAAATCTGATGACGAAATTGTGGGCTTCCCTAAATCTGATGAGTTTGAAAACTCAGATTTGGGCATTTTTTGTGGTTTTCCATCCTTGCCAGCTTTATCAAACAACTGACGGGATCTCCGAATATTTTCTTAAATATTGAAAGCTCCTTGGATAGCCCATAAGACGAGGATATTTTTTTTTTTTTTTTTTTTTTTTTTTTTTTTTTTATAGTTTTGCAACTTAACTTTAAATAATTACTTTCAAGTATTTGATATTTTCAAATTGGTGAATATCGGTAAATCTTCACAAAAGGGTCAGCTTTAAATTGAAATATAAATCAAATGAAATCATAATAAATTTGATTGTTTTGATCAGTTGATTTAGAGATAAATGCGAAATTATGACCACTTTTGCGTACTTTCCTAAATCAATGAAATTTCGTTCGTCAATCTGTATCACTAATGTAATCTATTCACTATCAGGATAGGCTACACTATTGCACAGATTAACTATTATTTTATTTAAAAATTGCCCAAATCTTTTATAAGTTTAATAAGTTTTCAAACTCATCATATTTAGGGAAGCCCACAATTTCGTCATCAGATTTGCCTATTTAAGTCATTATGGGTTAGGCCACACACGATCATACCAAAATATGATCCTTGCTCTGAAAATCGCTTTATTTTTTTATTTAGGAATATGGAAGTGGACTCCTGACCACGGGGTTCCTAACTGAAACTTTTCAAATATATTTACGGTATTCTCTCGTTATGCCGCATCTACTCAGCTATCAACTAGTAGTAAATAAGTACGGTAAATCTGTAATTGAGTATAACAACTGACCTGTAAGTTGCGCATCAAGCCTATCCACGATAGCATCAAGCAGTGCCAGTGCCACTACATCATCAGGATCCTTCGCCAGGGCGGCATGTAGGACATCAGCGGCGTCTCTCTCCCTTCCCAGGAGCGCGAGGCAGAGCCCTAAAATAATAATAATTATAAAGTATTCCAGTAAGATGCTGGTAGGGATCTTGACCGTACTTCCGGGATTGTCCTGATACCCGTGGAATACCTATCCACTCCTCAAGTACCTCGGGACATGTTGGTCTTTCGTCGCTACGTCACTAAGTGCTAGCGACCGATTTCGGAGGGTCATTATTGAGTGTGCAAATCAGAATTATAACCATTAAAATCATCAATGATCTAAGTTCAAATTATCCTATTGAATGAGTATTTCACGAACACCTGACATTATAGGTTAATTCTAAAGACTTGTATTGATGATTTTAATTCTGCACTCGCACTTGGCCGGTTTTAGATCAAACTATTATGATTGGTGACCGTAACAAATGTGTATTTAACACATTGGTTACGGTCACCAATCATAGTTTGATCAACATTCAACCTGACACTGCCCTGCATATTTCAAAAACCGGACAAGTGCGAGTCGGACTCGCGCACGAAAGGTTACGTACCATTATCTATAAAAACAGGCCAAGTGCGAGTCGGACTCGCGCACGAAGGGTTCCGTACCATTATTTATAAAAACGGCAAAAAAATCATGTCTGTTATATGGGAGCTCCCCTTAAATATTTATTTTATTTTGTTTTTAGTTTTTATTTATTATTTTTATTTTACGATGGGTTTGCTCTTGACTCTAGGCAGAGAGTTCCACTCCTTTGCTGTACGCATTATAAAAGATGTTTGAAAACGCTTAGTGCGAGTTGGTGGAATATCAACTAGGTAGGGATGGTAACCTGCAGTGCGTCTAGATGTCCGATGGTAGAAGGGGGCCGGTGGAATGAGATCGTGGAGTTCATGGGCACACTCGCCGAAGTACAATCTGTAGAAGACCGACAAGCAGGCAACCTTGCGGCGATAAGCCAAGCTGTGAAACTTGGCATCCACCAGTTTAACGTCGCCAATGAGCCTCTTAGCTCTGCGTTCCACCGACTCAAGCGCAGTCAGTTGATACTTAGCTGAGCCGTCCCAAAGGTGGCTGCAATACTCCATGCAGGATCGGACTTGTGCTTTGTAAAGGGTTAAAAGCTGTCCAGGCGTAAAGTATCGCTTCACTCTATTTAGGACGCCCAGTTTCTTGGCCACAGTTTGAGCTTACGAGTAGTACTCGATGGTGCAGCCGAACTTGAGACCAGATGTCAACTCCATGCCTAGGAGCTCGAGCCGATCAGTTACAGGAACAGATGTATCCTGAAAAGTAGGAGTTTGGTCAAAATGACTCCTTTTGGCGGTAAAAAGACACGCCTGTGTTTTGGTGGCGTTAAAAGAGACCAGATTGTCATCACCCCACCGGGAGACAGGGCTCAAGGTCAAATCAGTCCGCTCTACCATGGCCTCTCTCAGGGAACGAACTTCAGCCCCGCCGGTTTTTGCGCTGGACAAGTATCTTTCTGAAACGATACTGTCGTCCGCGTACCCAACAATACCAGGCAGAAGCAGGTCATTGATGTGCAGCAGGAAAAGAGTTGCAGAGAGAACAGACCCCTGAGGAACTCCGGCATCAATAGCCATAAGGTCAGAGGAGCAGCCGTCCACGACTACTGTGATCGACCGTTCACTAAGGAAGACTGATATCCAGCTACAAAAATCAGCAGGAAGCTTGCTTCCAGCTTGCCAGACCCTGTCAAAGGCCTTCGAGATATCAAGCGATACAGCAAGTGCTTCGCCGTGTTTCTCGATAGCTTCGCCCCAGCAGTGACGGTCACTGTCTTCAAGATCATTGTCTTCAAGGTAGGTCAGCAACTTACTGTTCAGTACCTTTCCATAACTTTGCATAGAATGGAGGTAATGGCGATCAGACGGTAATGGGCAGGGTCTGCACGGTCGCCCTTTTTGGGGACTGGTTGTACATTGGCAAGCTTCCAGGATTTTGGTACCATTATTTTTAAAAGAGAGAGGCGGAACAACCTTGTCAACACAGGAGACAGTTCAGCCGTCAGGCCCGCTGGCCTTATTCACATCTTGACTGCACAATACTCTTCGGACCTCTTTAATGTGAACTGCGATTTCCTGCATCGAGGAGTCACAATGAGGTATAGTAGATGGTTGTTTGGAGCCAGCGTCCAGACGTGAATTGCTTGCAAAGAGAGAAGCAAATAAATTAGCTTTCTCACACGCAGAGTGAGCCAGCGAACCATCAAGTCAAGTTTCATCATTGGAGGTATAGTGGGACGACAGAAATTCGTTTCAACCGCTTTAGACAGGGACCAGAACTGTTTACTGCCCGGAGGGTGCGACAACAGCTTGGTCCCAATATGTTCAACATGGTCAAAACTGCCCTACGTAGAACCCGCTTGCAGAACTTGTCGGCAGAATTAAAGGCTCTTTTCCTCGCGCGAACCCTACGTACTCTAATTTTGCGGTCGCGGGCCTTGACCCAGGCTTGATAGGCAGTACTCGCGTCACTGTATCGGTGGCGCGAGGACTAGAGGGTGCGAGGCGAGCGGCTGACGCAGCGACATATGGAACTGCGTGGCGGAATGGTGGGACAGGTTTTCACGCCCAACCGCCGGCCCCTTCACCATCGGGGCATGGCTGCTTCGGGAAGTACCTGTGTCGCATAAACAGGGAGCCGGAAGCTTGGTGTCACCACTGCGTCGACTGTCGGGAGGACACGGCTTGGCACACGCTGGCAGTGTGTTGCTTGGGAGGAGCCGCGCCGTGCCCTCATCTCAGGTGTCGGCAGTGACCTGTCGCTGCACGCTGTAGTCCTGGGACGTGGTGGTATCCTTCTGCGAAACAGTCATTTCATAGAAGGAGGCTGCGGAAAGGGAGCGGGAGATTGCTTCCGCTAACCCGATCCGCAGCAGACGCACCAGGCGTCGGCGGAGGGCGGATAACGCCCTCTTCCAGCCCCCCTAAATGGGTCCAGGGGCGACGGATCTGGGGAAAACCATCGCCCCCTACTCCTTAGGACCCGAGATGGCGGCGCGTAGTGTTTCACGCGCGCCTCTCTATGATGTAAGGGGGAGTTTAACACCTCACTCCCCCCCAACTTGAGGTGGCCCGCAGAGGCGGGCCGGCACTAGCCGGGGATCGCGGAAGTCGCATTAGATCCCGTGATCCCCGGCGCAAGTGTGAGACGGAACACCGGGGTGGTTTTAGTCAGTAAGTCTGACAGACCCCTCTGCCCTCCCCAGGGCGGAGGACATCCATGAGGACATCCCGAAAACAAAAAAAAAAGGCTTGCCAGGCTCTTTTCGGGCCTCAGTGTGAGCGCATTCTGCATTATACCAAGGCCGGGATTTGTGACCGAGCGGGATGTTGGAGAATGGAATAAAATACTCCATCCCCTGCCGAATCACGTCCGCAACCACGTCAGCACAGCACGAGGGGTCACCCGAGGGGGCACACTTGCCGCCATGGATAAGAAGCAAAAAAGTGCCGCATCTCATCCCAGTCTGCCGACTCGTATCGCCATACTCGCCTCGTGCCTCTCATCTGGAAGAGAGCAGGTCGATATGGATTTCACCAGACGTGGTCAGAGGTTCCCAGCGGGGCTGCGACTGATACTGAATGACTGTCCGGATTAGATGTCAGCAGGAGGTCCAAGCAATTGGGTGTATGGCCATCAACATCCGGTACCCGCGTTGCCACATTCACCATCTGGGTTAGATCTAGCGTTAAAGCAAACTTGGGAGCCTCTAACCCGGCATGGTCAGTTTTCTGGTACGGGAACAGCCAGTTTTTATGATGGGCATTAAAGTCCCCCAGGAAAATGAGCTTCGCTGATGGGTACCGATGCTGGGCTACGTCAGTCGACTCCACGAGGAAGTTATAGAGCGCTATTGTCTCCTGGTCACCGCTGTGGGATTGGTAGACTCCGATGTGAAGAGATTTCTCCACGCCAGTGTCCACAAGTAGCCATATGGCAGAAAAACCCGATTTCTCAAAGCCACGGAGACGACGACAACAAATGTCATCGCGGACGTACACACAGACCCCATCCTGCTTCTTGAACTTGTGTTCAAGAGAGTAAACCGGCTAGTTGAGCTACGCCACGTCCGACGGGGTTGTTATCTTCGTCTCCGTTAGGAAGAACAGGTGCGGCTTCTCGGTCTCAAGGTGATGATGGACCGGATCGCGATTAGAGTGCAACCCTCTGAGATTAGTGAGGTGCACTTTTAGCGGGAGGAAGTGCAGCCGTTGTTTAACCTGGTTTTTCATTCTGGCTTTGGTCATTATGGGTAGAGTTGTTGGGGGAAAAAGTCGACATGTCGAGGCGCTGCTCAGTGAACCAAGTGGAACACTAGAGCCAACCAAACCTATGGGAACCCACTTAGAGACTGCGGGGACACCCGAACCCCCCCGAATATGGCCACCGGGTCCTCCCATCCAGTCGCCAGCTGGCACGGTGGAGCATATCGGGATTTTTCGCGAGTTGGCGGGGCAGCCTTTGGCACGTGGCTGGCGTGGGCCCCCTACTGACTGCGGTCGGCCAACGGCTGGCACCGTGCTTCGGATCCCGCTACCCTCCAAAATGAGTTACCCGGCAAGCTGTGCCCAGACCAAGAACGGGTCTGAACAGCGCAACTGACAGTCTCCTTCCCCCCCTAAGGCACTAGCCACCCACACACCGACGGAACACAGCAAGCTGCTTGGCTTGGACTCCGGTGGGATGGTCGCGAGCCAGCCTACCGCCGCTGTAGGCCCGTGCAGCCGCGCCGCAGGCCTGTGGTGCGGCTGCCCGGGGTGGACCACTAGGAGGTAGATCCAAACCCACCCTAAAAAGTATTTGTTGTTAAAGCGGCAACAGAAATACATCATCTATGAAAATTTCAACTGTCTAACTATCACGGTTCATGAGATACAGCCTGGTGACAGACAGACGGACGGACGCGCGGACAGAGAAGTCTTAGTAATAAGGTTCCGTTTTTACCCTTTGGGTACGGAACCATAAAAACAGAAAAAAAATCATGTCTGTTGTATGGGAGCCCCACTTAAATATTTATTTTATTTTGTTATTAGTATTTGTTGTTATGGCGGCAACAGAAATACATCATCTGTGGAAAATGTCATCAATTTCAACTGCTCATGAGATACAGCCTGGTGACAGACGGACAGCGGAGTCTTAGTAATAGGGTCCCGTTTCACCCTTTGGGTACGGAACCCTAAAAACGTAAGAAAATTTGAATTTCTCGCTCTATCCTACCTGGCGCTTTCGCCTTAGAAACCTGTCCCACTGCCGTCGATTAACGAGAATCGAGTAGAGCTGGCAAATATAAACGAGTTGGTGAGTAACGAGCAGCGAGTGCGCGACCTCGACGACCATTCACTGCTGCACTCGCTGGTATGCGTATGTCCCAAGCGCGAGTGTCTCAGCGAGTGTTCAGGCCGCCAAGCGAGCGTCGCTGAGCGAGCCTTTGAGAGCTCTTGTCGCTGTAACAAACGAGTACTAGCCGGCAGTGTGAACAGTCAGCGATCAATGTATCTCTTTTATTTACACGGGACCCACAATAATTTGTACGTTTCTTGAGCAAGGAAAGCGTTGATAGCTAGTCGCTTCCTCGTCGACGGGGCGACAGGTGTCTTAAACATGTAATGTAAGTATGTACAGACCTATAGCCGCGAGGGTGGCGGAGCGCGCGGGGCGGAGCGCCAGGGCTCGCTCGTGCCACTGCAGCGCGTCGGCCGGCCGGCCCAGCGCGCGCGACACGTGGCCTAGGGCGTCTAGAGTTGCGGCCCAGCGAGGACTCACCTGCAAACACAGCATTATTACAATATTTATAAATATAAATCAACATAACATCACCAGATTAAGATACCGTACCCGTCTTGAGCAAGCGTGGTGATCAATGCTCGTGCGTTATCTGTATGAGAAGAAGCCTTTGTCTTGGGCATGTGTTTATTGGCCGTCGGCGAAGGCCGCGGCGCCCGCCTCGTGGGCCACGTGCGGGTCGCGCACTATGTCGGACACTGACCTCCTGCTGGCCCGGCGGCGTGGCGGCGTCCAGGGCCAGGAGCCACAGCCCGCGCGCCTCGCTCCAGGCGCCGTCCGCGAAGGCCGCGGCGCCCGCCTCGTGGGCCACGTGCGGGTCGCGCACTATGTCGGACACTGACCTCCTGCTGGCCCGGCGGCGTGGCGGCGTCCAGGGCCAGGAGCCACAGCCCGCGCGCCTCGCTCCAGGCGCCGTCCGCGAAGGCCGCGGCGCCCGCCTCGTGGGCCACGTGCGGGTCGCGCACTATGTCGGACACTGACCTCCTGCTGGCCCGGCGGCGTGGCGGCGTCCAGGGCCAGGAGCCACAGCCCGCGCGCCTCGCTCCAGGCGCCGTCCGCGAAGGCCGCGGCGCCCGCCTCGTGGGCCACGTGCGGGTCGCGCACTATGTCGGACACTGACCTCCTGCTGGCCCGGCGGCGTGGCGGCGTCCAGGGCCAGGAGCCACAGCCCGCGCGCCTCGCTCCAGGCGCCGTCCGCGAAGGCCGCGGCGCCCGCCTCGTGGGCCACGTGCGGGTCGCGCACTATGTCGGACACTGACCTCCTGCTGGCCCGGCGGCGTGGCGGCGTCCAGGGCCAGGAGCCACAGCCCGCGCGCCTCGCTCCAGGCGCCGTCCGCGAAGGCCGCGGCGCCCGCCTCGTGGGCCACGTGCGGGTCGCGCACTAGAGATAGCACGCGGCCCCACTTCACCTTCTCATTGCATTCCGACTCTTCAACAATCTGGATATAGAAAATTAAACAGGAATTTTCATTTTGCCACCGTAATCCTCACCTCAAACAAGCAGGTTTTGCTGTCTAAAGACAGTGAGCAAAATTCAGACAAAGTAACTATTTTTTTTTAAATTCTTAGAACTGTGCTGGGTCTACTCGCAAAATTCGAAAGATTTGAACAGTGAAGGAATACGAAAAAACGAGAGAGAAATAAGTCGATTCGAAGTTCGATTTTAAAATTCCATACATACTAGGCCCAAAAAAGAAGCAAACAATAAAACGTTCGGATACACGTACTTATATCTGTAAAATTGCAAATCATCTGTTACGGTTTTATGCTGTTTTATTATATTTTATGGAACGAAGTTCTTAACGCGGTCAAAGAGAAAGAAAGACGGAGAGAGATAGAAAGTGTGAATTTGGTCAAAATATAAATTCAAGATGGTGGCTGCGAAAATATTCAAATTTTACGTCATGGGTGTCGTTTTCAGTTTTCAAGGGTGCTAAAGCCGATAATAACATTAAAATGTAAATACAAGATGGCGTCTGAAATTTTTGAAATTTTTAACATCGGTATCGTTTTCATTTCCACACAAATATGCTCACAGTACAATACCTAACAACACCCTCACGGATCGTACAACGTTTTTTTTTACATGTTGTATGTTCTCGCTGCTGAGGTGAAAAGTTAAAAGTTATTTGTATCTCGTGTCTTTGAATCCCTCGCCACGCTCAGGATTCTAACCTGGAATCACTCGCTACGCTCGTGATTCAATTATAGAATTCTTCGCTTAAACGGGATTCAAAATCAACACTCGCAGCAAAAAAAATATTTGCTCTCTTGTTGCACAAATAACTATTTATGTTTGCTAAATTGTATTGTAATATTTCTGAAACTAATGAACAATTTTATTTTTATTGGAACGGGAGTAAACTGGTAGAAATCGTCCCCCTCGTACTATGAGAAAGTGTGAATTTGGACCAAATGAAAACCCAAGATGGCGGTTGCGAAAATTTTCAAGTTTTTCATCATGTGTATCGTTTTCTTGGTTTTCAAGTATGCTAAAGCCGATAGTGAGGTCAAAATGTAAATCCAAGATGGCGGCTGCGAAAATGTTCAAAGTTTTCGTCATCGTCGTTTTCTTGGTAAAATAATTTACGTAGGTAACTTGAAAACATACTTTTTTTGTTTATTGATGTGTTTTGTTAATTTTGGTCTTAAATGACAGGGCTAGATTCAAAACTAATTCGTACGTTTAGTTTATAAAAATCGATCCACGCAATAAAAAGGTATAGTAACTTGAATGTAAGGAAATTTTATTTCACATCAAACATCAGTGGGAGATCGTCCTAGGGCGACTGCGGTACTGTAGGTACCTGTGCCGCTCGCAACAGGAATATTTTACTAAATACGTACTTTGCATTACACTTTTATTATTTGACTTGTATTAATTATTTAATAATAACAATATTTGAAGTTTAGTAAAAGGAATAGGTACCTACTTCAATAAGACGGAAAAAGCCTTAGTTTTATAATTTTGAGACCACCCTAAACGAAATAAATAAACATAAACAGGCTTAGCCCACGTTCGCATGGAAGTAAAAATATCGCGGCGGAATTTTATCGCACACTTGGATTTTCAACTCTCGGCGCCAAGCAGAGCGTTGAAAATCCAGTGCACGAAATAAAATCGCCGCGGAAAAAATCGCCCGTGCGAACTTGGGCTTAAAATAAATAAAGACAATACCAATAAATTATATTTACGCGACGTGCGCCGTTCTTGGGATTTGCCCTCAATGCCAAATATATAGGTAGGTAGGTACCTCAAAATTGTATGACGTATGTAGCTAGATATTCTTTACGAGGCCTAGATCTCGGGATTAGATGAGATATGTTGAGATATCGGCATGGTATAGAATTTTCTAAAAAACGCATTACTAGTCTGTACATTCACTAACGATTCCCCAAAGTTGTCAACAAAAATAAAGCAAATAATGAACATACCTAGTTACTAATAAAAAACATAAATGCCGCCATGCCGTTGCAAGTACAGCTAATAATAGCTATCTATCCATTCACACACACACACAGCTACACACCGCGTTCGTCGTCTTTTGTCAAACAGAGATAGCAATATTCCAAACGAATTTTGCACTTATCTCGAGTTGCTGTTGAGAGCTTAGCTCCCCGGTCTCGTAAGCAGTTTTCTTTTTACTTCTGTCAGTTTTTTTTATTTGCAAGCAAATGTCTGTATTTTAATTTAAGTCGTGTACTGCTGTCTGTGCTTGCTTCAAAATTATTTTATTTTTATTATAATTCTAAACGCGAGGACTGGTAATTGGCTTTTTGGTGACTATAACCTCTTTTTTTTTTGTTATGTTTTTGTTAGCTGTAAGTCCTCCATGAAATAAATAAATAAAATAAAATAATACCACAAGCTGGATAGGTTCCGTCAAAACTCGAAGGAGGACGCGCGGGCTCGCGAAAGATCGAGGAGTGGAGGGAGGCCTTTGCACCGGATAGTAGAAAAAAAATACCACTAGTAGTATAAAACTTTTATTACTTACTAGCTGCGCTCCGTGGTTTCACCCGCATAAGTCTCGATCCCGTGGGAATATTGGGATAAAAAGTATCCTATGTCCTAACCCGTGTGACTTCATCCAAATCTGTTCAGCCGTTTTAGCGTGAAAGCGTAACAATCAAACTTCGAATTTATAATATTAGTTAGGATGGTATTACTTTATTTTATGATAAAACTGACCTTAGCTTTAGCATCGTTATGCAGTGCGGCGGCGCGGGTGAGGAACCTCTCGCACATGGTGAAGTTGTTCAGCAGCGAGCACTCCACGCCCACGTACAGGGGCGGCAGGTGGCAGCCCGCCATCAGCTGGCTGGCCTGCAAGTGTTAACATACCTTGTCATTATGTGCTTACAGTTGAACCAGAAAAAGCATGCGCTTCGGTAATCTTCGTATTTCCGAATAAGCACGAACCTCCTGCCACAGAATCAATACTTCGTATGTGAAAAGTACTTTACAGTCACGCTTTGTAGTAGTGCACTTATCATTGCGCTTTTGTATGTTATTTCTGTAAGTTTGTCACTAAAAGTTTTTTTGGAATTGCATAGAGTTGTTAATCTATAATTTTCTAACGATGGTAATACCACAGATGAATACAGACGGGTTTTTTTTTTTTGGTGCTCTGGGCTGAGCGGGTGTGCGTGTCAGACTCTTACTGACTAAAACCCACCCGTGTTCCTTCAACTGCTTGTACGTTGCCAGGGGCCACGGTATCCCTCACGGGCTTTCCCGCGACCCTGGCAGGCATCGGCCCTAACGGACCCCGCCAGTTGTGCTAACATCTCTTTGAGGCCCTGTCACTCCGATCTGACCCATCCACAAGTACTCGTAGGTACGCGGCGGACTCGACTTGTCGAATTCAGTGGGTATAACGTAGTCAGAAGTCAGAAGATATAAGAGTTACGCGATAGAAAGAGAGGCAACTTCTAGGTGAATGTAACTGTAGGTAACTAGCGCTGTGCGACTTGAATTGCACTTTATTGTAGCAAGAGTCGTTTTTTAGGGTTCCGTACCCAAAGGGTAAAAACAGGACCCTATTACTAAGACTTCGCTGTCCGTCCGTCTGTCACCAGTCTGTATCTCATGAACCGTGATAGTTAGACAGTTGAAATTTTCACAGATGATGTATTTCTGTTGCCGCTATAACAACAAATACTAACAACCGAATAAAATAAATATTTAAGGGGGCTCCCATACAACAGACATGATTTTTTGCCGTTTTTATAGATAATGGTACGGAAACCTTCGTGCTCGAGTCCGCCTCGCACTTAGCCGGTTATTTTATATAAATGATTTTGCAAAGTGACCTATCTGTACAAATCTGTTGTAATACAAAATAGGCAAGTACTCCCATGGTGGTAGTAGCTCTATACTAGATCTCATCGTTGCGCGTTCGTATTTCCGAATATAGACGATGATTCCCGAAGTGCGCACTTTTCTTGAGATAGCTGTAGTTTGGGTTCATGGTTTATTTTATACCTCACCAATTTTCCCAACTATTATTGTTTGAATAAAATCATTAAATTGTAATTCAAAAATCATCGACGAAAATGGAGTTTATAAAATTTACCTCAATCAACAAATTTAATGAAAAACATCTATAAGGTGATCTATATATATCATATATATTTAGATTTTCAGGTTTAAATAATCAAATTGGCACCCATAGGTACGTTTTTTGATCCATGTGTTTACATTTCCGTCAGATACTTTTAGAACTGATCACACACTTGTTTCAATAGACAGAAATTTAGAAATTTTACATGGGGTGATAAAATGGGCGGTCTTATTGGCGGGCGCTGAAAGGGATCTTTTACAGACAACCTTTGGATGGATTAAAGGTAACAGGAGAGACAATACTGCCGGTAGTCAGCGGTGTACCATCTACATATACAACAAATACATACATACATAAAGCATATATATATATGAAATTATAAACATGAAACAAGAGCAAGGAACTATATGTAATGATGATGTTTAAGGAGAGAGGAAGTGTTTATTTACCAGAATTTTAAAAGCGGACAAAGATTTATCACGCCTTATCGACACGGACAAGGCATTCCATAACCGTACTGCTTGAACTGTAATAATTGCTGTTGTAATATTGTTAGTGTATACCTTGAAATAAGCCGCCATGGCCTGGTCGTGCTCGTTGTCGGCCGCGAAGCTGTGTCCGTACGCGAGCCACACGCAGCCCGCGCTCGGCTCCAAGCTCTTAGCCTTACTTAAGTAACGACGTGCCAACTCGCTTTTACCTGGAAATAGGGTGAGACTAATATAAAAAATACATATATACATAAACTCACGTCTTCTTGCCATGGGGGTAGGCAGAAACTACGGATGGCCTCGAACTACGAACCTTACATACTCCTTTTGCTTCGTTTATGTTCATACATCTGGTCGTACACGCACGCCGGTTGCGAGTACTACGCACCTGACCTTTCTGAAGAACATCACCAATAAGGTCACTATACGTCCTCAGGCGTCCCCTGACGGCGTTTCCACTTGCTTGTATTTTAAAGATGGTACGAGGAAAGAAAACTAGTTAAAAAAAAAACCGGCCAAGAGCGTGACGGGCCACGCTCAGTGTAGGGTTCCGTAGTTTCCCGTCCGTCACAATAAGTGTTCCTGCTTGCATATACGATTATACTACAAACTTAGTTCAGAAATTATTTTGTACAACTTTTTGTCATTTTTGTACAAAAACTGTTGTTTCCATCAAGTTCCAAATGATTTTCCTAGAAAGTCCTTATAAAGTTCTACTTTTCAGATTTTTTTCATATTTTCTAAACTTATGGTTCAAAAGTTAGAGGGGGGGGACACATTGTTTTTTACTTTTGGAGCGATTATTTCCGAAATTATTGACATTATCAAAAAATGATTTTTGTAAACCCCTATTCATTTTTAAATACCTTTCCAACAATATATCACACGTTAGGGTTGAAATTAGGGGGGCTACCATAATAAAACATTTTTTTCCAATTTTTATTTTACCACTTTGTCGGCGTGATTGATATACATATTGGTACCAAATTTCAGCTTTCTAGTGCTAACGGTCACAGAGATTAAGCGAGGACGGACGGACAGACAGACATGGCGAAACTATAAGGGTTCCTAGTTGACTACGGAACCCTAAAAAACAGTAGAAAAAATGTTCTCCGCTTTTGGATGGCACCAAATTACTATGCCGTTTCTGTCTTGTGACGTCAGATGCTGTTTCTGTATAGCACAAGACTTTAAAACGCTTATAACATCGCCATTTTTGGCGTATGAATTTAAAGAAAATTTCATAATAACTTCAATTTAATATCCTATTATTTTATTTACAGTAACAGTGAAAGTAGGATTATAAAGAAGCGCATATTTGTCTGCTGCCTTTTCCGGTCAATCAATCAAGAAGTAGAATGTACATATTTAGGAACACGCAATAAGTCAACGACAAAAACTCACCAATAAGATAATAATAGCACCCCACAGCGTACCAGGAGGTCCACGCATTGGGGTAGGCGTCCACCAAGGAGTGCGCGAAGGCGAACAGCTCGGAGCTCCTCCGCAGCTCCACCAGGCAGGCCGCGCGCACGTCCACGCAGCACCACGGGTCCACGCCGTCCAGCGCGCGCAGCGCCGCGGGCCAGCGACACGCCGCCGCCAGGCGCCGCGCGCGGCTCTGGCCCGCCTCCATCATGCGCGCGCCGACGGCTTCGGCTTCGGCTGTTATCTGTGGTGGTGTCACGTATATTCGAAAGGGGGAAAATAGATCAAAGGGCATTTTAAGCCCACTTGCACCGCAAATCGTTAAGGTTACGCTAGTCAGTCATTCTTCCGTACTAACGTCGTATAGAGTTTACTTCAATGTTTGACAGTGTACAGTAGCTGTCATAAGTGGAGTAGCAATGACATAAAGCAATAGATTGACACTTTGATTTAACTTACGACCTTGTTATAATAAGTATTTTTTATACTATAGACACACATTTACATTCGTTTGCAAATGATTGCATTTTATAAATTCAACCACTAAGGCAGGGGTTCCCAAAGTGTGCGTCGCGGCGTCCTGGTACGCCGTAGAGAGTAAAGAGGGGCGCAGTGAGGCGCAACTCTTTACCATTCTCCGGAAACTAAACTTAAGTATTTACAGGTATATACCGTGACATTTTAGTCGTCTTACAAAAGCAGCCCACTTCATGTATCCAAAGAATAACAATAAAACAAACCTGAAAAAAAAAAAAAAAAAAAATTGCGACTAAAATGTCACGGTTTAAATTTTTTTTTTAAATGAATGTTTTGTAGTAATTGAATACATGAAGTGGGCTGCTTTTGTAAGACGACTAAAATGTTACGGTGTTAAAAAAAAATTGCGCGAGCTGCATACGTCGTGTTATTTTGCCTTAGTTGCGGACATGCTCGTTTTATGTGTTTTTTGGAAAGCTAACAATCAAACAAAACTCTTATTAAAACTCTGCCGGCTCTAACTACAATAGTTTAGGAGAAAAAAAAAAAAACGAGAAAAATCCTTAAAAACCATAGAAACACAATATCTCGTTTTTGGATTTGGTTTTTACACCAAATGTTTTAAGGTGTGATGGGAATTCACTGTAGGAACCATATATTTCTTGAAAACTTTAAAAATTTTGCTCACACAGGTGAGAATATATTTTTTTCTATGATTTTGATAATATTTTTTTTCCGGCGATTCTCTTCATGGTCGCGTTTTTTATTAAGCCTACATGTTAAGCACTATAATAACTATCGCCACAAAAAAAAACAGACGCAACAAACGCAGGATCTCAGAAATATTGAATTTTAAAATTGTGGGTTAGGGTTGTCACTCAAACCTGTGTGCAACATACAATACTTACTTCATGCAAACATTACTCATTGTGATTAACTATTGTTGACTCAGGTATTAGCAAATGCCGGTTTAAACTATGTAATTGTAAACTATGTACGTCGCAATTTAAGTTAATATGGAAAAATAGTGCAGAAAGATAGTCTAAATTAAAATGATATTTACGGTTGAATTCGATCACTACTTTTGTTTATGATCTATCTTCGATGAAGGATATTATGTAGGATTGGGAAGGGGTCCGCCCTCGTTAGGCAAATGCTAAAACCCAATTCCTATACATAATATCTGGAGAAGCGGGGGTGAGGTGTCATGGAGCCGTCAAAGACCCATGGCACTGTTTTGCCTCAGCAGGCGCTGACCCATCCTCCTGGGGGATGTCCGTCTGGGCCCCGACCAGAGGACTTAATGCAAGGGGGGCATGAGGGCGCCAAGTTTCATGCTGGTCAGCGAGTGGCAATTATTACCGACGACCTAAGCCTGAATACGGATCGAAATATACTTACGAAACTGGAGATTTATAATATTTTGGTTGAAAAGGCCCGACAATATGGGTTAAAACAAAGACCGGTTGACCTTGAAATCTTGGAACGGACAATGATTATTTTAAATGCATTGTATCCAACAGGTATTCCTTACAATCTTGATGTACAAAATAAAAGTCTTAAAGATAATATTTCCAAATTTATTTGTAAGTGCGAAAATCTTTATAATGAAAGCAAAAGAAATTTTAAACGCTTTAGTAAAAAAAATGCGAAATGGCTTGCTACAATTTTCGATGTTGAAATACCAACCAAAATAGAAAAAAGTCCTATAGAATTAAATAAAATGTTGACAGTTTCCCTTCTCATTATCTTTTAAGACCTCAAGAACCAGAACCGTCAGGTATGGGTTCTGTAAGCACCTTATCGCTTACAGAACCCATAAGCGATATGGTGCTTACAGGACCGATATCTGAAACTTCATATGAAGCTCCATCAACTTCAAACATATGTAGTAACCGCCAAGAATCAATACCCGGAACATCTAATGACACTCCATCTGCTTCGAATGAAAAGAGCTCCCGTCAAATTCGTCGTATTCGAAAAAGTTTCGAGGAGTCGCTTCTAGATCAGCCGCAGTCAAAAATAATTAAAATTATGTCAAAAATAGTAACTGATGAAAGCGGCGGAGAAAAACTTAACAAAAGCTCTGCTCAAGGATTAGAGTTCGTAATCAATGAGTGTCTGAAAAGTCCAACGCGTCCTAAAAAAATTGCAACATCCATTAAAGTGAAAGCCGAACCCAAACCCTATACCCCTGATGAAGCCCTTTCTTTCGTAATTGATATTTATTTATTTATTTATTTTTATTTA
Organism: Xanthia togata; assembly: GCA_963853775.1. Taxonomy (NCBI): domain Eukaryota; kingdom Metazoa; phylum Arthropoda; class Insecta; order Lepidoptera; family Noctuidae; genus Xanthia; species Xanthia togata. Next base: position 4,627,427 of record OY970801.1, read on the forward strand.
TTTATAATTTATTTCTCAGTACATGGTACATTAAGATCTTAATATTAATAAAAGTTCACATATACTACCGTTACCGGTGTAGAAATATTAAAATTAAAGTACAATTAAAATTAAAATCCCCATTAATTATAAATAAGTTCTGAAATGAAATAGGTAATTTTTTATACAATGCCAATTACAATTACAATTTTTTTCTTATATTATTTCTGAATTATATGTCAAAATATACCAATTATATAATGTCAAATGTCAATCAATAGTACACAAAAATACACAAAATATTTATAATGTCAAAATTTATAATTAAAAAATTCGTTAACTGAATAGAAACAGTTTTCTAAAAGCCAGGCAAATATTGTTTTCCTGAATTTATTAATGGGCAACACTCTAATGGCTGGGGGTAAATTGTTAAATATTTTGATCGCCATGCAATTGCAATTCCTGCTATACAAATGTAGTCTCTGTCTAGGTGCAAGTAATTTATTTGGGCTTCTCTCATTAACTCTTTTGGAAATGCTTTCATACAATGGGAACATGTGCGAATACCTTTTTATAAATACACAAATTTCAAAAATGTAAAGACAAGGAAGTGGAAGAATTTTAGTGCTTTATATAATGGCTTACAATGCTCCAAATATTCTGCCCCATAAACAGCTCTGACACATTTTTTTTGTGCAATGAATGCTCTGTTCACGTCTACCGAATTACCCCATATAACGAGGCCGTAACGTAGCACTGACGAAACATAGCCATGATATGCCTTAAGGGCTGTTTCTTTGCTGGCTATTCGTCTCAGTTTTCTTAGAGCAAACACAAATTTGTCAAGTCGAGTGCAGACTTTTGTTACATGTTCTTTCCAATTTAAATTTTCGTCAATCACTATTCCCAAGAATAAGGTCGATGGTACTGGTTCCAAAACTGAATGATTAAGTTGTATTTGAGGTGGTTTTACTAACGAATTATATGTTTGGAATGATACTAGCTTTGTTTTTTCAATGTTTACACGTAAATTATTGGATTCCAACCATTTCATTGCACTAAGTAATTCATTGTTAGTATCAGTTTCTAGGGCATTTCTATTTGAAGTTCTTATCGTCAAAGTAGTGTCATCAGCAAATAGTGTACAATTATGTTTTAGGCTCTTGCAAAGGTCATTTATATATATTATAAATAATGGAGGCCCTAATACGCTTCCCTGAGGAACACCACAACTATTTATTTTTAACTCTGAACTATAAGTTTTTCTTGTGTTATTGTCCATTTTTGAAACTACTGTCCTTTGCTGGCGACTCGATAAATAACTTTTAAGCCAGTCATGTGCCAAGCCTCTTATGCCGTATTTCTCCATTTTGCAAAGTAAGCGAGTATGTGGAACAAAATCAAATGCTTTGCTCATATCTAAGAATACTGATAATACCGACATTTTGTTATTGAGAGCTTCAGATATCAGTTTGACCAAAGTAAAACAAGCAAGTGAAGTCGAACTATTCTTCCTAAAACCAAACTGGTTCTCGGTAAGTATGTTGTTTTTATTTAAGAAGTTGATTATTTTTCCGTACATTGCCTTCTCAAAAATCTTTGCTATGATAGGTATCAATGTAATGGGTCTATAATTTGACATATCCGTGCGGTTACCTTTTTTGTATAGCGGTTTAACTATAGATTGTTTTAATCTAGTAGGAAATGTTCCTGTCTCAAACGACAGATTAATTATATAACTTAGCGGTGATGCTATGCCTTTACTGCTTAATTTTATTATTTTTGTGGTAATTTCATCATATCCAGTAGCGTTAGTGTCATTTAAAGAGTTGATAATTTTTATAATGTCTTGTTCATTTACTGGAGTCAAAAAGATACTGTCAGTGTTAGTGGTAATATCAATGTTATTGACTTTATTATAATTGCTGAGGTTAAAGTTATGGGTCATTTCTATAAAATAGGTATTGAATTGATTACATATGTCATTAGGGTCATTAATTATCTTATCATTTATTATTAATTCTTTGATTTCATTTTTATGATTTTCGTCGTTATTTATATTATTTTTTATAATAGACCATGTCGCTTTGCATTTATTTTTAGAATTATGTATATGTTTTTTGTTATTTATTAATTGTGAATTTGATATACATCTTTTTAAAATTTTAGAATAGGTCAGGTACCTTTTTTCATGATATTTTTTGCTTAGGGCATCATGTTGGTAATTATAATATAAGGTTCTCTTTTTTATGCATGATATTTTTATTCCTTTACTAATCCATTTATTTTTTATTGGTTTATTATATCTTTTTATTGTTATTTCAGGGAAACATAGTTTGTGAAACAAAATGTATAGGTCATGAAATATATTAAATGCTTTGTTGCAGTCTGTTTCATCATATATTTCACTAAAACTTGAAGCTGATATACAATCAAGGAATTTTTTTATATTATTTTTGCTGTAATCCCTTTTGACCTCATAAAAAAAGTTGGTCGTCTTCGGCGTACTATTAGTTAAAGGAAGAAAGAACGTTAATGACTGCCCAGTATCATGATCTGAAAGAGCTAGGTTATGTAGACTACTTTTAGTGTCTTGGGTCAAGATATTACTGGCTATCTGATCTATGCAGCTTTTTTTCCGAGTGGGCATTTTAACATGAGTCAATAAGTTGAAATTATTTAAAATAGATATTAATTCTCTTGTTGGTTTAGTGTCTCTTAAGATATCAATATTCCAGTCTCCGCATATTACAATACGATTCCTACTTTTATGAGTTAATTTGTGTAACAATACTTCCATTTTCTTTAAAAATATACCTGTGTCGGAATCGGGTATTCTATAAACACATACTAGTATTAAGTTATGACTTGGAACTTCTATACCGCAGCATTCGAAACTATAATCGCAAGAGATTTCATTTGTTACTTGTAATTGGCTAAAAATTAACTCTTCTCTTACTAGTATGCACGTCCCTCCTCATAGATATAAAACTAACTGTGGAAGATTACACTATCATACAGAAAGATTTGAAAGACAGAGGCTTCTTAGCTTATCCTCCATATTATAAATTACAAATAGCAAAAAAAATGTGTTATCCTGAAGAAGAAATAGTTATGACTGAAAGGGAAGCAAGTGTCTCACTTCACAGTTTATTACTACACACATTCCGCCGAATCATAAAATTAGGTACTCAAAAAATTTCACAATATTGCAACCAAAAGCAGAAAAACATAGTATATTGTACATTTGAGGGTTCTTGGGGGTTTGATGGCAGTACAGGACAGTCTTTTTATAAACAAAAGTTTTTAGATAGTGATAACGAAAATGAAAATTGTTTATTTACAACAACGTATATCCCGTTAAAATTAAAAACTGATGACGGCTTTGTGTTGTGGTCTAACCCAAGCCCACAATCCTATAGGTTTTGTCGTCCGTTGAAGATCCAGTATAGAAATGAGACAAAAGAACTCATTCTGGAAGAAAAAAATCGTGTAGAGGCTGAAATAAATAATTTAACACCATTTTATGCGGAAACTGATGAAGGTCAAAGTATAATCTCAGATCCCAAATTATATTTAACCGTTATAGATGGTAAAGTATTTAACGTTATTACGGGAACAACTTCGCAATTACGTTGTGCTTGTTGTGGAGCTACAGCAACAGAGTTTAATAAGTTGGATGTTGTCATGAACAAACCCGTAAATTCAGAAGCCTTACGCCATGGATTAAGTCCCTTACATGCCTGGATAAGAATGTTTGAGTTCTTACTGCACTTGGGGTACAAAAATTACCCAGCTGTTATGAAGTGGAGGGTTACAAAAAAATCACCGGAAGCCACAATTGTAGAGGAGCGGAAAAAACGAATACAGACTGAAATAAGAGACAAAATGTCACTTTTGGTTGATGTTGTTCGTCCAAATTCGGGGACCACTAATGACGGAAACACGGCACGAACAGCACTATCAGACCAACATCGAAAAACATTTGCAGATATCTTAGGTATAGAGACATGGCTGGTGGATGACCTGCATACTATTTTAGTAGTGCTGTCGAGTGGCTTAATAATAGATGCTGCAAAATTTGACGAATTTTGCAAATCTCTAGCTGCGAAGTATGTGGAAAAATACAATTGGTTTTATATGTCCGTCACTATGCACAAAATATTAATGCATGGCCGGCAAATCATAGACGCTAGCACGTTACCCATAGGTATGTTGTCCGAGCAAGCAGGCGAGTCCAGAAATAAATACTGGCGCTATGATCGACAACACCATACCCGGAAATTAGACAGAAAAACCACAATTTTGGACTTATTTCACCGTGCATAAGAATCATCCGATCCTTATATATCCTCGTTAACATTTAGTACACGTCATAAACATAAAAAATCTTTGCCCTTACCGAAATCAGTGCTCCAACTCTTATGCGTAACAACAGACAATGTTCACTACAACCAATCAGGATCCGAAGTGCTTGAAGCAAATGATATCACGCTGACAACTGACGAAATGGTAATTCAATCCGATGACGAAGATATGTCATAAGCGTTTAGCGTTGGCTAGCATAATTGATTTAATGGATTTAAATAATCAACTTAAATATTTACTACTTTGTGACAACCCTATTCCCATAGAAATTTAAAAAAAACTTAGAAAAGCAATAACTCCGAGATCTCGCTAGATACATATTTAGAATTTTCTCAGGTTGAAGGTACTATACATATTATTATATTATGTATACATACATATTATTATGTATATATATATTATTATAGTATATTATTCAAACAAACAAAAACGCGACCCGGAAATAGCTAATTTTATAAATAAAAAAAACGTTTATTAACAAAATAATTATTTATTCTGGCTCCCGTGACGTTAGGGACTTGCAATTTTTACACTGTATGTATTTCAAACCAACAATTAATTTGTATTTTACAAGAGCCTGACATTTGCTTTATTCAAGAAATACAGACGAAAAACTTTTTCAAGAAGGTCAATGACCTTTCACTAAAATATTTGTATCTCCAAAATGAAGAGAAATATCAACACGGGTATTTTATGGAACGCTTTATTAGGGTTTAATCTATAAATAAAAAATATAAAACTGGCATGTCCGCAACTAAGGCCAAATAACACACTGTGGCGTCCGTCGCTCACTCGTCGATAGGTACTTACGCTAAATATAAAAAACTCGGCTTCATATTGTTTTAATTTTTGTGCCTATCTACCCATCATCAATATGCCTATCATTGTATGGTATTTGGCTAAGCGCGTCCGTGTGTAGCGAGCTGCGAGTTCGAATCACGAGCGGTGTTTGTTTTTTTAATGTTTAAAAAATTACTCGAATAATCACGCTATTGATTATAGTTCCTTTTTATGTTATTGTTAGTCTTGTTCACTAAACTCGTAAAACTTTATGATTATACCCACAGAAACCTAAATAAATTAAAGAGAAGGTAGACAGCTGCAGTTAACTTACGACTCATTCACAGCGACTAAATAGAACGTTGTTGGTTGGTTGTTATTGTGCGTTAGTGACGTGTTTTTAATAGATAAGCGGTGTTGTAGTTCATTTTGATGCAATGCAAGCATATTTAAATATTGAAATGAAATCGAATATTATTGCACTGCGTAAAACTGTACTTAATATATCACAAAAAACATAATTTCCATCTACTCCATAGCAGACGCTAATATTGCTACCGATGCTTTGGTAAATTTTCTGAAAAGTGCTATTTTTGAGAGCAATACGGTTTCTAAATTACCAGCCAGAAAAAAAACTAAAACCATGAATCACGCCTGGGCTGCTACGTTGTATGAAACACAGATTCACTACATAAAAAAATTAAAACATCGCCCGATAATACTAATCTTGAAATTAGCTACAAAAGATACAGAAACTTTTGTAATAAAATTTGAAAAAAAGTTAAAAGGAAGTTTGATAGTGAAGAGCTCATAATAATCCAAGTTCTCTAGGAAACTATAAAAAGAATCACAAACACTCAAAAAATTCATCCACACATCTAACTATCACACACACGACACACCCACCCAGTCCTGTAACTTAGTATAGGTATAGTTTTTATGTAGAAATAGGTACGAACCTCGCCAATAAAATTACACAGACCCGCGCCCTGCCACAACCAACCAGTTCTAGATGAAACAGACCCATTTGAGATTATATCTGTGATTAATTCTCTCAGGGCTAATGCAGCCCCCGTATTTGATGGCATCTCACCTTCCATATTAAAAAGATATTCATCCACTTTGGCACCCGTCCTAAATTACATCTTTAACCTCTGTTTCCAGACTGCGATCTTTCCAACTTCATTCAAAAAGGCGATACACCCAGTCTGCAAGGGTGGGGATAAAAAGTCCCTAAATAATTACCACCCCATCGCGGTTCTTACTTCTTTATCGAAGATTCTTGAGCGTTTGATCAACAAGAGACTAGTACACTACCTTGAAAAACTAACTTAACTTGATCTCTCCCCGGCAATTTGGTTTTTAGAAAAATTAAAAGTACTACTGACGCGGTGCATGAGTTAACGGGGTATATTGTGAATAAACTTAACGCCCACAAAAAAGTCCTCACCATATTCCTTGATCTGGCCAAAGCCTTTGATACCATTCCGACTTCAACACTCGAAAATTTAGGTATCAGAGGCTTACAGTTACAGTTCTTTCACAGTTACCTTACAAATCGGACACAATAAGTCAAAATAGGTGATCATACAAGTGATGATATTCTAATTGGTTAAGGTGTGCCACAGGGCAGTATCCTTGGGCCGACTCTGTTTCTTACTTTTATTAATGACCTTTGTGATTTAAACATCAATAATGCTAAAATTGTCTCATTCGCAGATGACACTGCTCTTACTTTCTCAGCCAATTCGTGGCCAGAGCTTCAGAATTCAGTACAAATTGACTTCAATTCGGCTAATGAATGGCTACTTTCTCACACTCACATTAAATACGTCAAAGACAAAGCCACAGGGAAGCTCTCCACATAACCTTTTCTACTTCATCTAAGTCACAACCCGAAATTTCTAATTGTCATAAAAGCTCACTCCTGCCACACACATTCCCAGATAGCTCTACCCTGTCAATGTCCATTAATTACTCGCGTTGACAGTATAAAATATCTGGGCATTACATTAGACGATTTTCTTAACTTCAAAACTCACATCAATCTTCTTACAAGTAGGGTTCGAAAACTCATTTATATTTTTTTTTTATCTGCGACACGTCGCCACGTCAGCTGTAATAAGTACTGGCAACTACGCCTTATGCCAATCTATTGTGACGAATGGTATTGCATGTTGGGGTGACAATGTCAAAATCTAAGACGACATTGGAACGCCTAGAAACAGCCCACAGAGCAATATTGAAGGTAACCCCAGTAAGATATCTCTGGTTTTTAAAACTACTTTTGATATTGGTCATGCACCACAGCCATTTCAAAGTTTTAATTACGTACAGGACATTCAGCATCCGGCGGAGTTAAGTTGACGGGCGCGGGCGAGTGCCGGTTGAGTCGCTCGCGGTACGCCGCACGCAACAACGCGCCCTCCGCCGCGCTCAGCTGGCTGTTGATAGGCAGAGATTCTATCAGCTCACTCTCTGCAACAAATTGTTAACCATCAGGTCAAAAACACAATAACAATACTAACATAGCATGCACAATTTGTTACAAACTCACTAACAACTTATGAACCGATTTGTTTGAAATAAAGTTTTTTTTTGTAGTTATTACTTCTAGGTAATTTGTAGTAAAGTCTTTGCATTGAGGGATATGTCCAGAGTATCAACCCAGGTACGCGCGGGCTATCTTTTTCGTCCGTCGCTGGCGTCGCCGTCGGTCGCATACCAATTTATATGAACTCTCGCTCGCTGACCGTCAGTGCTGCACTATACACCGTCCAGTTATTTATTTATTTAAACTTTTCACACTCAAAAAAGTACAAAGGCAGACTTAATGCCTTAGGCATTCTCTACCAGTCCACCAAGGGTGGTGAAGAGATGATATGGCAGTTATCGTCAGAGTCTATGTACGTATGACTAATGGTAAGCGACCGACGTCGGCGTTACACTATTTCCAGCCTAATAGGAGTTGACGCGTAAATGTAAACGAACGTAAAGTAAATAGAACAAGAATAGCAGATAGATTAGCATAGGACAGGGGTGGATTTTTCTCTATAGCAGCCCGAAGTCTAGATTTATTAAAAATATTTTAGTTATAATTTAATTTTAGGCACTAATATACAGATAGTGCAATCCACGACGACGCGCCCCACTGCGCTCCGCTCCGTACTAAAGTACAGCTTACAGTACAGTAATCGCGGAGTGGGGCGTGTCGTCGTGGATTGCACTATCTGTATCATTGTAGGGGAAATAAACTGTGGAAAAAAAAACATGTTTTGATTTTTTTGTAAAATAAATTGTTGATATCACTGTACACCTATCGGTCACCCCTTCGAGGAATATGGGCATGATTTTAAGTTCTGTATGATACTGTTTAAAAAAAAAAGGGCGTTTGTGCAGCGTCACGTTGTGTTTACGTCCGAAATACATACCCTGTTGTGGCGTGAGGGCATGCTGCTCAAGCAGTAGGTCGAGGGCTTCGTAGTGCGCGCAGTCAGCTCTGAGCGCTGCCGACAGCGCCTCAGCCGCTGCCTCACGACGCTCCAACGAACATAGTGCACGCGCCTGCCATACTAAGACGCCTGCTAAAGCACGCTGGAAACAGAATCTTGGTCTTTACTCGGTCTGGCAGCCGCAGTTTCACGATCAGTGGCGCTAAACTTTAATTAATCTATTTTTATTATTTGGATCAGTTTTATTTCACATCCCGTTGCTTGTGCAATAAGACTTTGCACTACACTATGAGCTAACAGGGGGCCAACCACCACCTCTTTAAGCAGTATTATATTGATGTTACTTTACTTCAGTTTGAGAAAGAAGTGGAGCTATACAGGACGTCTAGCTCGAGCTCCATCTCTTTCCCACGCTCAAGTAAGATTAAAATAATACTGGTAATAGAGGTGGTGGTAGGGCCCCTGGCTTTTTTCACTGTACATCTGTATTTTCACTCGTTGAGAAGATTATTGATGATGAGGAAATAAATATGAGAATCCTCCGTCCAGTTTTATTTCTTAATTTGGAAACACCGGTAACAATTTGGCTGGACACCCGTTTTCAGGCTAGTTGTCAGGCTTATCCCGTTTGTATCATTAATTCTAGTGTATCATGTGTCCTGTTGTTCGTCCTTTCAGTATTTGTATACTAATAGGGTGGATAATACAGGGTGTTTGGTAGACGGCATCTACCCAATTTCTTAGGGATAGGGTGCGTCCTAGTTTTCAACCATAAAACTTAGGCGTCACGGTAGGTAATTGAGATAATATTTGTTTTTCTTTAATTACCCGAAATGTCGTCTCAATTTTCTTGTTTGTGGTTGTAATGAAATAAAATAGAATGCAATCATTTTTAATGTTATTATCGGCAATGACATTAAGAGCGCTTATCCTAAAAGTTGGCAACGTCGCAAATAGCTGTCAAATATTTACCTATTTTGATTAATTTGGCAATATTACTATATGGAAATAAGAAATGTGGCTAACTAGCGAACTAAAAATATTGATTATGAAATCTGCAATAATTAACGTAACACCTAATATTTAGTTTTAGATGTAAAAAAAATAATTACTTATGAAACTTTGCAAATGCCACTTTTTAAAAACGGTTACTACATCAAATTCAGTCTTATAATTGCAATTCATTATTAATATTCCAGTTCGCTAGTTGGCCACATTTCATATTTCCAAATTAACCATACAGCGAAATGTATGACATATACTCGTATTTGCGACGTTGCCCACTTTCAGAATAAATTAAATCTTGAGTATTAAAATTGTGTTAAAGGTACAAAAAAATTCAACTTTTAAATTAATTAAAAATAAAGGAATATAATTACAATTTTGTGCTAGCAAATGACAAACCCAATCCTTAAAAAAAAATTGTTGTTCCTTCTACCAAACACACACTTCTACAACCTGTATAGAATATTACCTATCTAAGTGTACCATCAAATATGAGGAGCCACCCCACTACTTTATAATTAAAGAACTATATGGACAATAAATAAGACACTAGAATAAGAATAACATAAAGTAGAACAGAATACTCACGTTATGTGTCTGGTCAGTGTTCCTGGGCTCCAGTAGCATGGCGTCACACTCATCCATCAAGTTAAGTGCTGTGGTGGGCTCGCGCGCCGCTAGGTATGCGCGCATCGCTACGCCTAGGCACAGTAGGTGACGCCTGAAATAATTAATAAAAATCGTGAGGAAACCAGGATTTATCCTAAATAATATTACAAACGCGAAAGTGAGTTGGTTTGTTTATTTATTTATTTGTTTGTTTGTTACGCTTTCACACTAAAACGGATGAACAGATTTGGATGAAATTTGGCACATGGGTAGGACCATTACCTGAATTAGGACATAGGATACTTTTTTATCCCGATATTCCCACGGGATCGAGACTTATGCGAGTGAAACCGCGGGGCGGGGCTCGTAAATAATATTATAAGACTGAAACCACCAATCCGCCCTGAGCAAACGTGGTGATTAATGCGCCTTAAATCGTGCCTTCTCTGAATGAGAAGCGGCCTTTTCCCTGCGGGAGACGGGACCGGGACAGTAACAGGCTGGTATTATTATTAATAGTAAAGGTTACAATTTGTAATTGATTAAAGTAATGATAAAATTAGTGCTGGATTTTGCACCAAGGACTGCAGTTAAAAAAAGCTGTTCAGCTATGTGTGTAAAAATTTATAATAGGTTACAACCAGACATTCAAGATCTTCCTCTAGCAAAATTTAAGAAAATGCTGAAAGAGCTACTGCTTAAAAAAATGATATACTCAATAAACGAGTGGTTACAGGAATAAGTAGTCCTTACTCAACAAAAAAAAAAGACTTTTTACTGGTACTAGACACTGTGGTTAGCAAAGGATATGTGACATTAGGCCCTATGAATCGCAGACAGGTTTTGATTTAGACTAAGTTCTCATACATTTTTTTTTTAAATTTAATTTTTATTTATTATGAATGACATTAATGTAATATCTTGCATGATTAAAATTCACATGCCATACTAAGGCTAAATAGAATATAAGACCAAATAATGTAACAAGGGAACCACCGATTGTATTTACTCTATTTAAATGTGAATAAATAAATTTTAATTTTAATTTGAGTAAAAGAATTTACTGCTGCTCAACTAAACCTCAAAATTTTGCTGCTGCATCATACAAGTTTGGTTTTGGTTTGGTAAGCAGCAAGTATACTGAATAAATTGTACTTTGCCATGTTTTTACATATTATTTGTATCTCAAGTAATTGAATAAATAAACATTTAGATGGGTGGCTTAGTGAAGTTAACATTTTACCAAAATATGAATTCAACATTAAGTGGGGTGTAGGCCTATAGCTTAAAGCCTGTTTCTACCACTTACAAGTTAGAGTAGAACAAAAAAAAGAAAAATGAAGCACAAGGAGCATGTAAGGATTGTAGCAGGTGGCATTCTGTGGTTTCTGCCTTAATGGGAAAAAGGTGTGACTTTATGTATGTAAGTAATCATTTATTCACCAAAAATAACTTCAACCTAAGTAACATCAGTGTCAATAAAAGATGGGTATGGCTATTCCAGATGATTAAGATGTGAATGTGTAATTTAGACATACTTCTACGAAGACAGTATTACAAAAGGAACTAGAATTCACCTATGAAGTCCTCTAGAAGAGACTGCATGTGCAGCTCTATGCAACTCTCCTCTAGCGAGCATGGCACTGGCCAGGAGCCACACGTCGTCTCCGCTAGCTGAGTCCAGGCCACCACCTGCTGCAGCCGCTGCAGCATCTGCCCAGAACAGGGCACTGGTCCATTGACCCTAGAATAGATTGTTTTACAAGTTGTACTAAGTAGTAGTAGCGTATCTTGATTAATTTTAGCTTTGTAAGTTTGAAAATATCACTATCAAAATTCAGTCTAATATTAACATGATTATTTATCTAGATTCTTAAATGGGTGAATAAAAAACATTGAGTTATTATAAGGAAAATAAAACTGGGTTTGTATTTCTGTAAGGTAGATAACTAATAGACATGCAAGGAAGAATAAGACTTGCAGTGTTGACCCCGAATAATAATGGATTGGATAAGAACAAGAGAAAGATGATGATTCAGTAAGTAAGACCAATTACGAATAATTGGTGTTCCTAAGAAATATTGATCACACAGAGAACAAGCTAATGGTTAATATGATTTTAAAGGGATTTTAGACACCACATCTTATTCACGTTTTCTGCAGCATATTAGTTCATCGTGCCTTAGAGTTATGCATCAGTCATCTTTGAATAAGAGCAAAATAACCTACTCGAACAGATTGCCATTAACTGTGACACAGAAAGCGTAATATTTACCAGTTCAGAATATTGCTTGACGAGTGACCGCATCAAATCGATGTTCATGCACCCTTCTATACTACTTCTATCGATAGGTTCAGATTTATCCATCACGATACGTAAAACTAACAACTACTAAGTAGTGCACTTCAACATAAAGTTTTCAAGTTGAACGCTTGAATGAGGTAACGAAACTGGAATAAACTAGCACTGACAAAGACTTCGGTGATTTAGCAACAGCACAGTTTTTACTAAAATAGAGCTTTATTTGCTTTCTTTATAATAATTTTATCACTGTTTTCGTTTGTCCCGCCGCCAATTTGACGTTAGCAATTATCATTGGATGACAGTTTGACTTTGACATCAAATGCATTCCGAGTTACGCTGTAATCGATTTGAGCATGCTAACACCCGTACCGAATAGCGCGATAACGATGTATCTTGAATCGTCATAAATATGACGTTATGACATACGCCATCCTGCGATGACGCCGACCATGCTTTTTACTACGGGTGCATTCCAAGTTACGCTGTAATCGATTTGAGCGCGCTAACAACCGTACTGTATTATAGTGGGCACGATAACGTTGTGACTTGAATCGTCATAGATGACGTTATGACATACGCCATCTTGCAATAACGCCGACCATGCATTTATTACTAATATCACCGTAAGCACTGTCAAAAATGACCGTTGTGCTGTTTTATTTTGACTCGCATCTTATCTTATCTTTAAGAAATTGTGTTTCTGACTAGCGTTCGCCACCTAACCAAAGAAGAAGAAATGTGTGGTGTATATACACAAAGAAATATGATAGTTAAGCAAGTTTTGACGTTAAGCGAGTACCGTGAGCGCGTTCACGAGCGTTCCGAATTTTTGATTGTTGACAGCTGTCATAATTGTGATATCTTATTTGGAACGCCAATAATTGATGTCAGCGCTGTGAGCGATTATGTTCTAATTCGGAAAGTGGCCTACGACAGTTGTGCTGTTTTGTTTTGACTCGCATCCTATCTTTAAACTAACGTGGAATTTTCGAAATTGTGCTTCTGGCTACCGTTTGCCACCGCGCGTGCATCTCTACATACATCTCACATGTCACTCTCGCAATCTCCATCCTGTACTCATCCGACATTGTACGGGCCCATCTCGCTCGGTTTGTCTGGTGAGCATACCAGTATCTGAGAAGGGCTATATACCCCGCCGGCACACCCGCGCTCCTCAACTTGTCCCATAGCACATCATAGACGACGAGATCAAACGCTTTCGACAAGTCGAGAAAACACGCGTACACGTTTTTCTCGCGATATAGTATGCATCTGACGGTGTGTTTTAGGCTAAAGATGGCGCTCTTCGTGGACACTCCCGCCTTAAAACCGGGTGGCCGGGCGTCGTGCACCGTCACGTGTTCTGAGAGGCTGCCGTTCAACAAACTGTCCAGTACCTTCGCTGTGATGGTAGCGAGTGAAATGGATCTATTATTAATTATATCAGATGTGTTACCCATCTTGTTTTTAACTATGGTGACCACTATCGTCCTCATAAGCGGTTCTGGTAAATAAGAGTGACCCGTGCACAGGGGAAAAAAAACAGTGAAGAAAAACAACATTCTAGGCAGATGGACCCCAGCGTGTTCGATACTATACCACTTTTCAAATCCGGGGACAGGTAAGACACCAATAATTATAGACCCGTATCCGTGTTGCCGGTTTTTAGCAAAGTGTTTGAAAAGGTAATGCTTAATCAAATGCTCAATCATTTTAACAAAAATGAAATCCTCCACGATCAACAGTATGGTTTCACCAGAGGACGTTGTACCACTGACGCTGGTGTTACCTTATTAAGACACATTTTTAACACGTGGGAAGAGGCCCAAGTCGCAATAGGAATTTTTTGTGACCTCTCTAAGGCATTTGATTGCGTCGATCACGAAACCTTACTTTTGAAACTTGAGCATTACGGACTTGGAAAACTTGCACTCAATTTAGTAAAATCTTATTTAAATGATAGACAACAGCAAGTTCAAATAAACGGTATCAATTCACTAGGTTTAAAAGTAAAAATGGGTGTGCCACAAGGCTCGATATTAGGTCCATTCCTCTTTTTAGTGTATATCAATGATCTACTCCATTTATTTAAAAATCAACCACAAATGGTGTTATTTGCTGACGATACTTCATTAATTTTTAAGGTAGATAGACGTGCTACAAATTTTGACGACGTAAATAACGCCCTACTGCAGGTCCAAAATTGGTTCACTGCTAATAATTTAGTATTAAATGGAAAAAAAACTAAGTGCATAAAATTTTCTTTGCCAAATGTCAAAAGTAGTAATTGTGAGATAGTATTGAATCAAGAGAATCTAGAATTTGTCGATAAAACTGTTTTCCTGGGGATCACGCTCGACTCAAGGCTACAATGGGGTCCTCATTTAACATCTCTTGCAGGACGGCTAAGTTCAGCAGCATAAGCTGTCAGAATAATCCGTCAATTTACTGATGTAGATACCGCGAGGCTAGTCTATTTCAGTTATTTTCATAGTATCATGTCTTACGGTATTTTACTTTGGGGACGGGCTGCAGACATCGAGTCTATTTTTATTCTGCAGAAAAGAGCGATCAGAGCCATTTATTATCTCCGCAGGCGCGACTCTCTTAGGGAACTGTTTAAGGATATTAACATCATGACTGTACCTTGTCAATATATCTATGAAAACATCATCTACGTAAGAAAGAATTTACATCTTTTTAGTAAAAGAGGTGATAGACATAATTATAGTACAAGAAATAGGGACCTATTAGTTCAACCAGGTTTCAGACTGGCTAAGGTAGACTCATCTTTCATGGGGTACTGTTTAAAATGTTATAATAAAATTCCTCCCCACATACTTTAACTTAATGAGACGAAATTCAAATCTTGTATAAAACGCACACTATGTAGGCAGGCATATTATAAGTTGGGGGATTACATCACTGATAAAAATGCTTGGCTCAGTGCTGGTCCTGCTCCACAACTAATTGACATACACACTGATTAACATTTTGAAAATACTGATGGAGCTGCTGAAGATTGTAAGACCATTTTTGTATTGTATAAACTCAATTTCCTTTGTATTATATAATTGCATAGCACAGGTGTGAGTACTATGTACTAAAGAGCTACCATTTACCGGGTAATATGTAGTATTTCATTGACTTGAATGTGCCCTGGCGGCTGCGAGTATGTCATGCTCACTCAAATGTCTCGCTGATGGTGGCGTGTGTGTTGGATCGTTTAGCTCCCTTCAAAATGGTTGAGCTGAATGGTGCTAATCCATGCGTCATGTTCGTGAACGGGCGCCGTCAGTTGGGACTGGTCATCTCTTAGCTGCCATGGCTTATTTTAATTTATTTTAAGTTTTTCAATGATTCTTTTTTTCTTTTTATTACGGACACTTTTACGAACGTGCACGTCTTATTACATTGTTCTCACATGCATAATTTCAAAATGAATGATGTAACCAATATTTTGTATCAATTTTATATTTTATTTAAAAGAGTGTCCGTGGAGTTTCTTGCCCGTTCTTCTCCATAGGTACCTACTACGCTTTGGAATGGGCAACTAGCTTCATATTTTTGACTGACCGACCCCTTGACAATTCAAAAGTGCCTGTAAATGGTTTAATTGAAATAAATGGTTTGAGTTTGAGTTTATACTGAGGCCATCACATACCACGTTGCATTCATGGTTGCATTCTTGAAATAATTATAGTGTAACTCGGAACGCAGCTACTGTATTCATGTTTACAGCTACAATGAACGTTGTAAAACAAAAACCTTCAACCGTTAGTTGAGTTTTCAATAACTTTTACAGCAAAGCTAAAATGATGAATTTCAAAAAAAAATAAGTTGAGTATTTTGTAGAAAATTAATAAATGCATCGTTTCAAATTGATGAAATAGGATAGGAACGCAGATTTTTTTAGCTTTGTATTATCTAACACGTCCAAATTCAGAAGAAGCGTTTTATATTTTTTCTCTATTGCTCCTTAGTAAATTTGATATCTCTTTGTCTTTCTTATTTTAGAAACAAATACAACTCAATTTGGACGAATGTACCCATGCTGTCAATTGACAGATTTGAATTTTGATGACGGAAAGAAAAAGGTTATACACAGTAAAAGAGGGAATAGGCTGATTAAGATTTATTTATTAACCGTCACTAAATATTATTTAGGTGTTCCTAGTTTTTTAATTGTGTAGTGTAATTATAGAATCACTGTTTGAGTATTGTATACATTCTGGTAGTTCAAATAAAGCAACGTGTCCTAGGTTAGGCCGTTAGTGAAACATGTTAGTATCTTTGAAATAACATGACAGAGAGGAAAATGTGCAAGTTTTACAATTTAAACGTGCCTGAACGTCGATCTGGGGAGGGTGGGCAAGGTGGTGGCGCTGCGCAGAATCACGGCAATAATGACGAGGATGACAGGAACTCTGATGAGGCGACGCCGCCGCCCGTGCCGGCGCACGAGCACAAGCTCGAGTACTCCTACTGGATGTGGTTCTCGCGCCGCCCGCCCGCACGCGAGCTCTCCGCGTCTACCACTGGTTATGTACAGGTTTGTTGATGTCCATGCTAGAACTGCCATGCTGTCATGGAGGTACACCTCAAAAAGAACATATCACAGAAAAATGCACTGTGGCCAAAGTTGTCATTGTTTCAATTAAAGTCATGTGATTTGTTTTGGATCCAGAACAGTAGTGTATTACAAACAAAGAAGTATAGCAGTAATATGCAAATTGTTATTAATTTGCATATGTTTATCAATATGGCACAGTTTTGTTTAACATTTGACTTAGTTTTAGCTACAACATGACAGATTTACAGAAAAAAAAATCTTACTCTAAATAATTATGTTCCCGGACTGAAAGGTTTCAAGAGGTCCAATTTTTGAATTCCTAATGAACTTTCTAAATTATATTGCTAAACCATTGTTTTATCTATCATTGAAACCTGCTTGTTTGAGTTAGAAACCCTTAATTTTTATGCAAGGTGAAAGAAGCAGATTAAATTTTAAATATAAAACTTTGTGATGATATTATTTGTTATGATGCCTCCCTAATTCATTGTCTTTCAATCTTTATCCGAGTCAGATCCAGAGGTCCTTCACACAGGACATGAACACCATGCTCCTACCATGACCTATCTCATTTCTGTTTTGCCAGCTGGTGTATGGCAAAAGTTATCACATCCAACCAATACCTATTGCAGGCTACAGCAAAAAATCTGATCTCAGAATGTATTAATTTGATTAATAAATTACTGCAAATGCATACATAGTTCAATGCATTTAACTACTTGATGTAGTGTATATTAAATATTGAAGACAACCTTAACTCTATTGATTTGCATTTATTTAGTATTAGCATGACCTACATTCTGAGTTGTTGTAACTTTAAGCTGTTATTTGAGATTAGTTAGATTTTTAGAAATTGAACTCGCTATCAGAAATGATTCCTGTAGGATATTTCCATATTCCCTATATATATTTGTAAAAAGAAAAGTGTTACTCGTATAAACAGCATTTTTTGTATAAGCTTCAAGTAATTTCACATACCATTTCCTAAAACTACATGTATACACAATGGAATGCACTCAAGTGGCTCAACTATTGTCACCCAATTACCTTCTATGTGTGCCAATGTCACGTTTATCCATTGCTACTTTTAGTGCCACCCACATGCTTGCATTTCGTTTTAGGCAAATTCTAAAATCCTTAATATTGGAAACATATTTCAATGAAAATATACAGTTAAAAGTATCAAGACCAGCTTTTAGTCATTTGCATTTTGCATATTACTGCAATAAAAAAGCTATTAATACATTGTAGGTATTTGCAGTCAACAAAATATTGTAAAACACATTTGTTTGCTAAGTTGCTGTTATAAAGGTATTCTATTTCAAACTAAATATCCTTTATCCATAAAGTATAAGATGTTATTGCAATCTAATACTTTTTTTCTTTATAAGGTAACAAATAAGCACAGGCAAAACTTGAGACTAGCTAGAGCAACTACTTATAGAATCCTTATCTTTGTGACTTATTAAGTTGCAAAGAAACAGTTGATCTGCACAAATAGTATCAAATGCGTGCACTGACTGGACAGGTTCACTCAATCTGTATGGTTCATTCCTCAAAAGACCATTTCAGACACCAGTCTACCCACAAGGATCGGTCCTGGGGCCGCATCTGTGGGACATCCTATACAACTGGGTGTTGCACGCCGACCTCCCTAGCGGCGTCAGCGTCGTTTTTTACGCTGACGGCACGTTGGTCCTGGCGCAAGGGAGGTCGCACCAGGCGGCGGCCGATCTAGCGACACACGGGGTTGCTACAATCGTGGCCAGAATCCGGCAGTTGGGACTCGAGGTGGCCCTGCACAAGTCCGAGGTCATGTGTTTTCATGTTCCTCGGAACGCGCCGCCGCCGCCGTCGAGTTCCCAAATAACGGTAGGACGGGTTCACATCGGCGTCGAGTCGACGATGAAGTACCTAGGGACCTAGAGACGAGACTCGTCCTCGACAGTCGGTGGAACTTCGTGGAACACTTCCGACGTTTGGCTCCCAGACTTGAGCGGGCCGGTGCCTTGAAGCAGCTAATGCCCAATCTCCCCTAGATTCTAAACGCCTCCTGCCGGAGGCCATACGTGGGGGTCGTGCGGTCCATGGCCCTTTACCCCCGTAAAGGGCCATGGACCGCCACCAGTGTGGGCGCGTTCGTTGAGGCGGCGGCCAGGCCGCCAGTTGAACGCGTCCCAGAGGGTCAAGGCCACCCGGCTGGTCCGGGGATAAGTCCCCTCTTTGAGGAGTGGCTGGAGAGGCGCCACGGCATCCTCACCTTCCGCTTGACGCAAGTCCTCACCGGACACAGATGTTTCGGGAGGTTCCTGTTCGGTATTAGGCGGGAGGAAACGCCCGGATGTCATCACTGCGTGGATCGCCCGGAGGATAAGTCCGGCCCTGGTCCAGGCCTTGGTACGGAGCGAGAGGCCATGGGAGGCGGTCACCTCCTTCTGCGAAGCAGTAATGCTCGCGAAGGAGGAGGCGGAACGCGTGAGGCAGAGGCAAATTTCGCGTCCTCACGCCCCTAGCCGCCGCAGGAGGAAATGCCCTGGTCGTCGGGAATCGCAGGCCGATTCCCGGCCACCGTAGGCGCGGGCTTGCGGACGGTGAGCAATGGGTAGCTCGCCGTCCGGTAAAGACCAGGCCCGGGTCGTCGGCGCGTTGTGTTCCACGCGCGTCTCAAAGAGATGTCAGCGACTGAAGGGGCCCGATGGGCCGGTGCCTGCCGGCGTGGCGGGAAAGTCCGAAAGGGATACCGTGGCCCCTGGCAATGCACAGGCAACTGCAACTGAAGGAACACGGGTGGGTTTTAGTAAGAGTGACAAGCGCTACCGCTTCGCCCAGAGCGGAGAAGTCATTGGATGATTTCCCACCCAAAAAAAAAAAGACACCAATCTACATGGTCTTCACATGATCTGACCAAGATTTTCTAGACTGTCAGATAGGAAATGCCAACCTCATCTAGTTTTTAACATATGATTGACATGTAAAACTGTTTGTACAAACCTACTTACAGAAATAAAATCATTATCATTTAACAGCAATTAAGTCGAGTATTTTGGGGGCGGCTCTTTCTTTCTTTGTGACTGAAATGATGAGGATAGAGTGAAAACGAATTTGCTGTTATCCATTTGTCCATTCAATAAATATACAGGGTGAAAGAGTTCTTATACCCAGTTTAAACATACCTGTATTCCCACAAGGTGTACCTAGAGTATAACACCAACATTTAGCCAGTTATATTGGGGGTGCCTTTTACTATTGTAAAATTCCAGATTAAAAAAAACCCCAATAACAATTTTCCCGACCCAGGAATCGACGTACCCAGGACCTCATGTTCAGCAGTAATGCTTGCGACAACTAGACACACAAGGCAGTCAACCCAATTATATGTAAAATAATTATATTTTCTGCATCGATTTCAGGCGTTACGTCTGGTGGGTCGGGTGGCCAGCGTGGAGCAGTGGTGGGGTCTGTACACGCACTTGGCGCGGCCGTCTGAGCTGCCACCGCTCTCCGACCTGCACCTCTTCAAGCTGGGCATCAAGCCCATGTGGGAGGACCCCGCTAACGTCAATGGAGGAAAATGGGTAAGGATATGTCATGGGGTGCTGAAGTATTTTTATCAAGAACAGAGTGAATACTCTTTATGACAGTAAGCAAGCAATGTCACATCGAAAAGGTTCTAATTATTGGGAGTTAGGCTTAGAGATGTCTGGAACTGTATAAAAAAGCGATGTGCATTTGTCTGTCCTGAAGATGTTTTCTAAGGTTAAAACGTGCTCTAAAAATGCTTGCGTTGCCAGTTGTGTCACTGCGGTCTGTCATGACAATTGGCGTTCCCGCTGCGGTCTCATTCATAGGAAGAGCACCGATCAAGACTTGAGACCAACCGCTTTCTAATGTATTTTGCTCTATTCTCAGGTTGTACGACTACGTAAAACACAGACGGGTCGCGCTTGGGAGGACCTGTGCATGGCGATGCTTGGCGAGCAGTTCATGGTCGGACAGGAGCTCTGCGGGGTCGTGCTCTCCGTACGGTTCCAGGTAGGGACATCTTTTTTTCTCTTGTAAATAGTACACCACAGATTGCCTGCAGTATTGTCTCTATTTCTCCCTCAATCCATCCAAAGGCTGTCTTTAAAAGATGGCTTTTAGCGATAAGCCCATTGTGTCACCCTACGTAAAATTATGGGCATATGCCTTTTGGCGGCATGGTTGGCGCAGTGGTTAAGCGATTGACTGCTGCGCTGCGTGTCGCGGGTTCGATTCCCGCACGGAACAAATATTTGTATGACCTACAAGTAGTTATTCCGGGTCTGGCTGTTTGTGTATGTGAGTTTAAATGTTTGTTAACGCACCCACGATACAGGAGAAATTCCTAGTGTAGGGCAACGTTTTTTTTTAAATAATAATAAATAAAATTTGTTCCAATGTGTCTGCAGGACGACCACCTAGCGGTGTGGCACCGCACGGCGTCGGACACGCTGGCGGCGGCGCGCGTGCGCGACGCGCTGCGCCGCATCCTGCAGCTGCCGGCCACCGTGCCCATCGAGTACAAGGCGCACGGCGACTGCCTGCGCGCCTCCGCCGGCCGCGCCGCGCCCGACGAGCCGCCCGCGCCCGCCAGCCCCGCCAGCCCGCCGCCCTCCTAGCCGCCCCCCCTAGCTCCGGCGGCGCGTCGTGTGGGCCCGAGTGACCACGGACGATTTCTTACCGCGCACCGGATTTTCAACGCACTGCTTAGCGCCAAGAGTTGGAAATCCAACAGTGTGTTTTTTTGACGTTTCGGGATGCACTCTATTGGATTCTCAATCACGCTCAAAACCGAAAGTTGAAAATCCCAGTGCGCGACAACAAATCTCCCGTGCGTACCTGGGCTGATACAATATCGAGTGAAGGATATGTTCTCTATGACTTTCCGATCTGTTCGTATCGTAGCCGTGATAGTGGTGCACCGTGCGGTTCGTTCGACCGCCGCGGATATACTTTTGTTTGCTCCGCCGCTCCGACAATGTATAAACGAGCCTTGTGACCGTTTATCCCTTTGTTGACTATAAATCAATACCAACCTTAGAAATACCTTTGTTATAGGCTAAAGTTAACCTTCATCCGTATTATACTAGCATGCAGAGTATATACACGATATTGTATTATTAACTGTGAATCTGAATGAGATGTCGACTGCTGCCCTCAATAGTTGCGCCGACGCCTCACGGCCGGCCCGCGCTGCCGATGTACATATAGTGAAATTCGAAGTTAATTAAACAAATTTGTAAAAGCGGCGTCGAGCCGTGAGACCGCGCGCCCCACGTTACATGTTGTACAGTGAAAAGACCTGGATTTAAATAAAAATAAAGAATCAGAATTTGTATACTTGAAATGTTTGTTTCCTTCTCATAACAGGATGTATGTCAATCATATTTCTATATGAATACTATTGAATAATTTTATTTACATTCTAGTCAGTCGAGTCGTGGTTTTAAAGTATCGAGGTCAATGGATTGTGAATAAAATGTTATGTTTGTCTAGAAAATATATTTTAATACATCAAATTTCAACAGACATTCACGTTTGTTAATTTAAAATAAAAAATAATTGATAAACATGGCCATTAAGACATTCGTTATTTGACTAAACACGAGACGACGTATTGACATCAAACGTAATGTCTAATAGTGTCTACACACTACCCAATCTAAAGACTTCCACTACTTCTTTTACAATAGTTATATTACACTAGAGCTGCGAACACACCCTGGAAAATTTACAATGGAATTAGGCCTTTTCTAACATCATAGAACTATAGAGAAAGTTTTTCTACAACCGTGAATGTTAAAAGACAAAACTATGCGATTTACATAAGCTATCGACAACGTCTTTTAATAAATTACCACTTGTATGAAAAATCATCTACAGATCCTATAAAATTAATTTCATATTGATCTAAAAATTCATTTCATATCTATTTTTCTCTGGGAAAGTGTGTCCGCAACCTAAAACTCTGACATTCAGACGAAAATATCCTATACTAGACTTACATCTACATTATTTACATTTGGCAACATTACTTAGTCTATGTGTGGTGATATGCACACGGCATAGGTAAATCAAATTCGTTATGATTTCCCATTATGATATTTCAATTATGTTCTAAAATCACAATATTTTCAATGATATTTTTTCAGGGGTCTGTTGTCTTGCGTCACTTTGTGAAATATCCTTAGATGTCAAGATATACTTGCTGAAATAACCACAAAGTGGCACAAGATAACAAAATCACAGTTTTCTTTACTAATAAAGTGCGTTCAACATTATTTTTAATTCTAGTTTTTGAGGGAGAGACAGCATCATTCTCAGTTGGTCTTGGATTGAAAGACTCTCCTTCGAAAATCGACTATGTGCGGTTAGCATAACCAGTCCGGTGTATGGCACAACATGTACTGTTAACTTACATCGCAACGACATTACGACTAGCCTCTATTACGGCTTAATACTCACACGATCTCTTGATGAATCCATATTTTTTATATGCAAATGCAATAATTGTCAATGTTTTAAAAACACCGTTTTAGGGGGCTTGTAGCGCCTTTATATTTCTACATTCCATGTAACACGTCGGCGTTCCAATTGATCAGGTACATGATACAATTAACGATTTCCTAAAACCGTTTCACGTTGAGAAGGCGTGTGAGTGATGAGCACTATAGTCTGAGCGCCAATGCTAGTCACCTCCTGAAGTATGTGAGCAGTGAGACGGGGTAGACCGTCATTGACAAAATTGACCAACTGAGTTAGCTTGGCCTTTGTCTACGTCCCCCGTCTCACCGCTCACATGCCTCAGGCGTTGACTAGCATTGGCGCTCAGACTATAACAGAAGCATGACCTAAGACTGATTAGCGCTAAATAACATTAAAATTAACTTAGCAAATGACATCAACTTACGCAAATACTAACACCTAATTTCATTGCTTCAATTTCCCATTAATTTAGCACTTTAGAACGCCTCACAAATTAAGAGCCAATAAACTAAGTAAATAAAGCCAATTAAAATACCAGTCTTACTAAGTAAGAGGTCCCCGTTTATGAGAATCAGGCAAGATTAGTTCTGTCATACCAATTCCGTTTATACCACAGATGCATACAGATTGTTCACTCCGCATTTAACGTATGAAGATACAAGTAGGCGGCGGCGGGCTTGTTGGGTCAATTCAGTGAGTGTAACGTAGTCAGAAGATCTAATATTTACGCGATAGAATAGAGGCAACTTCTAGGTGAATATAATTGTAGGTAATTAGCGCTGTGCAACCTGAATTGGACTTTATTGTGTCATAGTAAGTCGTTTTTTATTTAAATGATTTTTTTGAGAGAACCATCTGTATTATTCTGTGTTTATACTATCAAGCTAGGGTTTCCATTTATTCTGGCAGTGGAGTAATGGCCCATAAAACCATAAATACCCATTTACAAGGATCAATATAATTGCATAGGAACCAATATTTTAGTTAAGGTTCCAATTATTGTAATCAACATGCAATCAAATTGCTTCATGTAAATAAGCCTTTTTTATTAAGTGCATACTACAATAATTATACTATATGGGACCCCATATTTAAAAAAATCTAAAAATAAAACATGGATATGACAATGTTACTAAAAATATACATTAACACGAGTATTAAATAAAATAGCTTAGCCTTGATCAAGCTGCATTTAAATAATATTAATTTTGTTAGTACTAAGACCGAAGCTACATAAAGAGTAAAAGATAATAAAAACATCGATTTTAAGACCAAGTAAATAAGATCGAGAATCGGAGTCGAAATCGAAAAATATTTTAATTCGACTACAAACAGTAAAAAAATATCTTAAATATTTACATTTATTAAAAGTTATCCCTTCGTGCGTATGGCCTGCCGCGCGGCTAGGTCCCAACAGTGTCTATGATAAACCCAGTTTTAGGACATTTTTATAAAATGGAAATATGTAGTGATTGATAATAATTTGATATAATGCTGATGTCTATCATGGACACCGTAGTACAGCTAGCTGCGACACATTGATGGCGCAAAAGGAAGCGGCGACGGTTCAGGAAAGGGAGCGCGAACGACGACAATTACCATACATTAGATCGTGGTAGGATGTTTATGAAGGATGCTTATGATAGCTCGGTAAGTTGTTTGTGAGTCTATCAATTTAACGTCTGGTCCGTGTCTGGGCTTTATTAGACACTGACCCAGTGTAGAGATAGGACCGGAATCAAAGAGATTTCGACAGAAACAAACACTCGAATTCGGTAGACCTATAACAGAGTAATTATTAAAAAAAACATAACATCACGCCTTGTTTCCCCGAAGGGTTGGGCAGAGGTGTACTTTAAACATAACTGGACCGGTTGAATTCCGAGTATTTTTAATTTCGAACGTTCGCGTCGCGTTATGGCGACGAATGTAGTTGGGTAAACCCACATTTCGCCAGTTATGTTTAAGTCCTATGTAATAGGGGGCGAGCCTATTGCCATCAACCGGGCACAAATCCAAACTCCGGGCTGCTACTGAGAAATTCCAGATAGAAAAACCCAATGACACCTTGCCCGACCCGGGAATCGAACCCAAGACCTCATGCTCAGCAGTAGCGCTTGCGACCACTAGACCAACGAGGCAGTCAAGTCGAGTAATTATTGTCCGTTTTAAAACACTAGGTCCATTGTTTTTCTTCTAAACTTCGACATAGACAGCGTTTTGGGTATTGAAGACCATCCATAATTGAATTCGCATAAACAAGGATGTATTCAAAATGTGTGTCAATGTCTTTGCCCTTTTTAAATATTTAACGCCCAAGCTACCCTTAATTAGTGATGTCGGAATCTCATACATCATTAAAAAGGGCGCATTCTAATTTAGGATTGACCTGATCGCTACGAGAATAGAATGCCGAGATAAGTTATTACAGCCGCCTCATTTATACCGATATAAAACAACTGTTTGATTGCTAGACTGCTTTTTTCAGGGACTGGTGTTGCCATATAATTTTTCTTCGTCGTCCAGTCGTGAATACTAAGGAAACTAAGACTTCAAAGCCTAGATTTTCTGCACAATAAGGCGGAAAAGGGTTTTTTGCTTTAAACTAAACTAGTAGTGAATTTCCATTCCAACATTCAATTCCTATTATTTTGTGCCCATATTAAATCACTATCGCAGAAAAAAAATATTGGACTGTGTATTTTTATTAGTATTTCGATGATTAATGTGTAATAAAAATGTGGGCTTTGTAATCATTGATTCATAAGAACAATATTTTATAAAAAAACGAACTATACTGCCTTCTAGATTCATAAACCCCTGTGGTCTAAATTTTATCATAATTATAATAATTCATAACGGTGTTCAAACATTATTTAAATCAGTTGATTAATTAATTTACAATGTTCTCTTATTTTTAAGAAATCATGATGACACTACACTTTTTGTTTTTCTTTTATAAAACGTAAATGATTGGAAGTTTGATCAAATACTTACAATAAATAGATCGTGCTTAAAGTGTAGTTTCAAAAAATGCTGTAAAATAAGACTATTTTAAAAACTTACCAGTTTTTCATTCAAATTACGTTTATATTTATTTTTCATTTTATAAATTTCTCTTTTCGAAGTCATAGTCTTCGATGTAATTCATAAATCTAAAATAACCCTGGAGTTTTAAAATAGCCCAATTTTTACATGTCACTACGTTACCACCTTACGACGGAACATAATTCGAATAAAATTGTTGATAACTAATATTACAGGACCCTTACAAACGCGAGAATCCTTAAACTAAGGAATCCACATCGAAACACCATGTCAGATTCAATAATACAGCTTGTATTTTGATTGTCCAATTCATAACATACTTTGTACTTTACCTTTGACAATCAATGGCTGCCGCTGTACACTTGGACACTAGATAGGTACAGAGAAGATTCTAATTTCATTTCCTAGTTCTGTAATATGAGCGGAACAGTCACTTTTTCTTCCTAGTCCCATGTTTCTTGGGTCGAAAAATGTTTAACACTTCCATTCTCCCCTGTTAGCTGTCACTTTATCATTCATTTACTCTGTCCATGCATATCATCTCTCACAATACATCCATCAACTTTTATATTTATCTCTTGATTAGTCACATGCGTTTCATACTTTCTCATGCTTCGCCAAACACTCCAAAGTTAAAAAAAAAAAAACCGTAATCATAAACGCATTTAACTATTCTCCTCTCCCTCTGAAATTAAACTATGTTAGAAGCCACGCCCAGTCCAACTCTGTACCTACTTTTGTTCACCTGTTCAGAACTGTATGAGCGGCAGCTCAACGTAGTGACGTCAGCAAGGCTGCTGGTCGGCCAACTCGTGGATGAGAAGGGGGGTCGTGTCGGGGGTGAGGGGGGGCACCCCGCTCGCGGGCTGCTGCGCACACACACGCTCGAGTACGCACGACGCGGAGAGACGGGCTTCCGCGTCGTGGTCCCAGCACTCCTCCATCGTGTCGCACAGGACTGTCATACCCTGGGAAGGAATACACTATTAGAACTAGACTTAAAGAACATAAATGCTCTTGGCTTGACGACCACGCCTGGTGAGGAATGAGCAACGAACGAACCCTGAAAGTGCCTGATTAATCTTGGTATCTAGGTCATATATCTACGGATCTTAGCAGCACCTCATTTGAACTACAGTAGTTCGCTAGACAACTTTGTTTTACGAAACTCTGGAATAGCGTGTTTATATTTTGGAGTTAAAACAAATTAATTTGCCTTCTGTAGGAAGGCAGCTTAATTTGCGACTTGTTTCACTACTCAAAGAATAGTAAAATATCCAGTTTCCTTTTATTCCTAATTCTAGGGAAAAAACTCAAGCCCTTCTGCATTATCTAGTTAATATCCATCGTGTATACAAACCGATACTGTAGGAAAACTAGAGCTAATTATTTTAAGCTACATTATTAAGTAAGATATAACATTTAACTGCAACGAACTGCCTCGTTGGTCTAGTGGTCGCAAGTGCTACAGGTGTGCATGAAGTCCTGGGTTCGATTCCCGGGTCCGGCAAAGTGTAATTGGGTTTTTCCATATGGAATTTCTCAGTAGCAACCCGGAGTTGAGTCCGTTTGATGGCAATAGGCTCGCCACCCACACATGGGACTTTAAACATAACTGGCGAAATGTGGGTGTGTGTGCTCAACCTTTCGGGGAATACAGGCGTGATGTTATGTTATGTAATAACATTACACAATTAATATTTCATTTGGTATGTTAAGAACTTTCCTGTCATACCCGCAGTGGCCACATAGTGCAAATTGTGTGGAGATTTCTATTTCAGGAAAGTATTAAACTAAATCATGATTTATACGTATTATTCTTATCTCAAACAGACTTGCACAGAGGAAACATGTTGCTGTAGCTATCAGCTGGCTAGGCCGATTAGCTCTCATTGCAGTTATTGCGTACCTAATAAATTGTGCAAGTAATCTGCAATCGCTTTATTTATTATTTTATTTTAAGGGTCACTTCACACAGAGACGTGACGCGACGCGACGATGCTTGAAGAGGCTAGAGGTTCCGCGAGGCGCATCGTGAAGTCGCTGGCAGTCCCTCGCTGCTTCGTGATGCGTCGCACTACGCCGCGAGGCATTTTCGAATTATCTCAATTAAATGTGTATCTTTTTGAGTAGTAAATAAAGTCATATTTTGTATCACTATCTTAAAAAGTGCGGGCAGCGTCCCTTCGCGTCACGTCTCGGCGTGAACTGACCTTATTATTATGTAATAGATTATTGTCCAAAATTTGTCAGATCTCTCCCAATGTGCACAATCTATGATTTGTCATAAAAGAGGCGTCAATCATGTCTTCTAAGAATCTCCACAAGTGTGGATACCTAAAGTAAATATTACGCCCTGCAGCTGAACATCTCGGACAGTTACTACCTGTTTCCTTGCTAACTTACAATTTTTTTGCTGGCGTTCAAAGAAGTCTATAACATTTCGCTGATGGGCAAAAGCATCCTACTGCTGTCTGACCTAACTCCTTGATATTCATTGGGGAAGAGTAGGTAGTAGAAACTAGAAATATAATACAAACGTCACATGTTCTACTTACGGGGTGGTTCCGCCAATGCGGCGGTATATGTGGCCTGAGTTTCCTCTGCACCACAGCTTCCTGCATCTCTTCAAGACTTGGATGGGAGCCTACTTCTTCCTCAAGAGGCAGACGATATTGTCCTGGTAATTCTGAAGCCGCGTCACTGCATCTATAAGTTCAATGTTCAATATAAGGTTTAGAGATGGACTGGCGTTCTTGTGGCAAAGGATCTGTTGGAGACAAAATGGTAAGAGACCAATAGTTTGGATTGTAAAACACAAGCTCTGCTACTGCATGCAGCATTAGCATAACCAAAATAGAAACGGGGTTTGTCGACGGAAGAATAGACAAAATTACAGATAAACAACAACAACCTGTCATTTTGTCTATTCTTCCGTCGACAAAACCAGAAATTTTAATTATTATTCCCGCTGCTTCATGGCCTGTAGGTAGGTTGTAACCGGCCAGTCACCTTATGAAATAAATATCTCGGTCACATATTTTCTAGGTAGTACTAATATTTATTAAATAAAGGAACGACGATGATAAAAACTAGCTCTATGCCGCGGATCAACGCACGTCGCTAAGATTACGAATGGAAACGCAGACGCCAGGCGGTAAGCATACCTATTACCTATCTACTGATTTATCTAACTGATTTCCCATGAGGTTGATCGGCCCTTAAGGAGGAATATGTTTCCAACTTTAGAGCCAACAGGCAATGGTGTAGAGAGGCATCACTCATATATGTGCCTGTAATTTCTCAGACACCCAATCCCATCAAAGCACACACCAATGTTTAAAGATAAACTACTATCATTATTTTCATTCAAATGTATTAATCAATTATGCTACAAACGCGAAATTGTTTTGGAAAGCAAATGCTTTTGCGAGAAGCGAATCTTCTCGCAAAATCATTTGCTATCCAAAATAATTTAAGGCGAAATGGGTCCCAAAGACGAGGTTTTGACGCATTTCGGCTGCACGCAAAATCAATTTTTGTCCTCAAAAACTACAAATTTGCCTTATTTTTTTTCATGATTATTAAAATTGAAGATATTTTTTAGTGAATTATGAGGGCCAAAACACGATTAACATAATTTGGCTCGATACAAAAAAATCGCAAAGTTTCCAAAAAATGTAGAGTTTTTATGAGAAAAAATGGTTTTATTCGATTGTAATTAAAGCAATTTCAATAAAATTTCGTCTATACATTCACCATAAAAGACTAGGGGATTATGGATTTATTTTAATGTAACAGCAAATAGAATCTTAAAATAAACCCAAATATAGTAAATCGGGCTAAATCGGCTCGCGCTCAGAGTCCTGCGGGACGTCATCGAAGGTGGACCTGTGTCAATTTTTTTTAAAATACGCTCTCTCTGCAGTTGTTAAAAAAAATCAAATAAAAGAAGAACACATTAGATATAAAATTGCGACAACTCAGAAAAAATATTTCGTAATTTTAATATAGTTTTAATTCATAATATTGTTTTCGAAAGTGTGATTATTTATATGCGATATGATGACGTTTAATTGTCATCTTACAATAGTGTTAGACACACTACAAATTATTATCGATAAAATTATAGTCAAGTGCGAGTCTTATATAATTTTTTATCGTCGTATATGAAGAAGTTTTTTTAAAGATTTTTTTATCAGATTCATCCATGTTACTATATTTACTCTCCATCGAACTGTCTTTGCTAATATCATATTCTATATTAATAAACATATAATATACAATTGGTCCGGTTGTCGGTTGTATAAAAAATATTTAAAAAAACTTTCACTCTGGCAAGAACGATTAAAATTAGAAAAAAAATGCTGTTTCGAACAAAAGTGCTATACTAACATGACCAAATGTATAGAACACGATAAAAATCGTAATTATATTTTTCGAATAGCTGAGCCAGCAACACAGTTTTTTCTTGAATCCGTGATTGTATCGTATTGACTCAGTATGAATCATTTTCAGTTTTGAATACAAAAAGTCACTGGTTACGATATCGAATACGACACTTCTGTATACGATAAAATGTCGTTCTAAAATGTCGATGTCCTAAAATAATAGATTCGATAATTTATAGCTGTAGCAGTAGGTACGTCACTTGGCAATAAAGTACGGCAATTGTTACTTCATATAGAGCTGTCAATATTTACGAATCTTCATGAGTGGTAGGAAACATCCAAAACAAAAAAATATGGTCACAGTATAAGCGAAACAGTAAGACCATTTTTAGCCCATTCAACTTAATAAAAACCCTGAAGAAATAAAGATGAAAGTTTGTATGGTTTTTTTTTCTTTCTTAAATTCACTGACATACAATACACAACCTAAACCACGCTGGGTATAGAAGCATGCAATTTTGCAGATGTTCGTTCCTTTTATAACGAACGAAATTACGACTTTGATATTTTCTATCAAAATTACATTTTGCGGGACCGTTGAGATACGCAGTAGAACCATTGCAATTTTAAACTTTCACCTTACTACCGCAAAGACATTTTTATCTGAAAGTAGTTTCTGTCCTCGTCGTCTTCATTCACGTGGCAGTCGTAAGATACCACAATATATTAAAATAACAATCATATTTTATAAATCTTCACTGTAAGTACAATAGGTTTGTAGTTTTGGTCTCGCCCACCAAAATATACTGAGAGTTAGGACTGGTGACGCGACTGGCTGGCTGGCTGGACTAGCGAGAAAGCAACAGAGTTGTCCGTGTGAGAAGCAGCTCCTCCTGAGGTCTAAACGCGCAGCCTTCAGTAGAAATTTCCCATTCCTTGCGAAGTTTTTCATTTTAGGTTTAAAGATATTTTTATTCTCAAAAAAGACAAAAAGTCACTTACATGAGAACAATGCTTAAGATAAATAATTATAGTTAAAGTTCGTCACAGACGTCACGGTAGCAATTATCATAAATTAGATACACCCATCCAATGCATTCAGATTTTAAGAAAGGTGTTATTTGTGATCAAATATTGAGCTAATAGAGTTTTGAATGCAATGAATGAATGTACTTTCTTAATACATGAGGGTATTTTGTTGTACAATTGTGCTCCTTCAAATGTTAACATTTTTTTGCCAAACTTAGTTCTTATCTTCGGCAAAATCAGAAAACTAGCTCGGCGAGAACTACGTTGGGTTACTTCTTTCACTTTAGTAAACGATAAATTAGTCTGTATTCTTTTGTGGAGTGCTTTACGAATGAAAATACATGTATTGTAAATATATAACTGTCTAATGTTCATTATTTTGGTTTCCTCATAAATATTGCTAGTCGATGTTAAATATGGGTAGTTAAAAATCATTTTTATTAATTTGTTTTGTGCAACTTGAAGACTTGCTAGCTTCGTCTTGGCCGCACTGCCCCATATTTCAACCAGATAAAGTAGGTGAGGTTTTACTAAGGCGTTATAGATGGTGTGGCGCAATCTATGTGGAATACATCGAACTATGTTTCTGAGGGATCCAAGTAATGACGTAAGCTTTGTTTTTATGTGATCCAAGTGAACAGTCCAGGATAGGGAACTATCCATTCTTAAGCCAAGATATTTTTCACAAAATTTTTGCTGTAAGGGTATACTATTAATAACTAATGGATTATGTGGAGGTATTATTTTATTTTTTGCTTTAAACAAGATATAGCACGTTTTAGAAATATTTATAGTTAATAAGTTATATTGAAACCATGAAAATAGGGTGTTTAAATCGTCTTGATCGTGTTCATTTTAAGTGTATTATTAAACGCCTGCATTCCTTCATATAATATCTAATGGCACAACACTGATACACTAATGGATTCTTACAGATTATTCATGACTACCTAACTATCACTAAAAAAATCCCGTGTGATTTCTCATTAACAGTCACCTAACCATAAATATTGATTTTTATTCAAAACATAGATGACAGAAGAGGCCTAAACTTCATGTTTTTCTGTGTACCTACGTTCTACGAACTATCCCATAACACTATATCAAAAGGTAAAAATGTTGTTTCTTTAATTAATAAAATGAATTGACTGTCACAAGTTCACAACACAGCACATTAGCCGATAACGACACCGACCCGACATCGACACGATATCGGAGGTCTGATGATCGGATACGTTTAGTGCCTACCAAACGCTTTTACATTGTCTTGCTATTGTCACCTATATCGTCGCAGACAGCGACCGACACCGATATAGGTACGATATCTATCGGCGAAGACACAGTGCGGTGAGAGTAGCGGCATTTTATCACTTGAACACATATTTTTTTGCACTGCCGACTTCAAGACGGCGATACTTAGTAGGTAACCATCGCGATGCACCAAACAACCACATTGTTTGGTTGCCAATATCATTGGGCCGATAATAATTATATCGATGTCGGTGTAATAGCTGCCGACATATTATCGGTATCGGGCTGGTGTCGTTATCTGTTAATGTGAAAACGCCCATTAGGTACACAGGACATTTTAAGTAATCATTTTAGTTCACTACACCGTACCTAAGTCCCATAAAATGTAAACTTATTGAAAAAAATCGAACCTAAGAAAAACTACTTCAGTTGGTCAACTGCAAATATTTTATGCTGTGGCATGGATTTTTCGCGAAATGATCGGCAGTGAATCGTAAATAAATACGTCTTTCTGCATTTGGGGGAGGCGGAGGTAGCGTTTCAAAGGCCCACAGGCCAGGAAAACGGCGCCTTAAATTGATTCAATCATTCAAAAGCTCAGTTCAGAAGTAATGAATTTGACCTAAAAACATAAATGGAAAACTTCTAAACTTAGTTCTGTAGTCGATGAGTGCACTAGAAAGTTTTCCCGATACTAAATGCAACGGTTATAAATTTCACTAAGGTATTAATAAGTTTCTATTTGATTTCGTGTCGATATAGACCAACTCTCGCTATCGAAACCCCAAAACGGTTTTGTTCAAGGACCTAAAAAGGTTATTTCAGCCTAATGTGTAGTAGTAAAACATGAGTAAGTACCTACGATATAGCAATTAGTTAAAATACTGCCAGTTCTGTGGACGAAATATGACTACACACACACAGACACACGTCGCTTGTTAAAAAGGCGTTCGTGGTGATGAGACGGGATCAAAGCTTAATATTAACATACAAATCTATCCATTTGTTTATTTTTAACATTGCATTAACATTTTTGACACTATGCAACTCAAATGACAAAACCGACTCACCTTGAAGCGATCTCCCACAGCACAAGAGCGCAGGCATACATGTCTATCCTTAGGAAAGCATCTTTCGTGAAGTTAATGGCTCCATCCAGTACTTCAGGGGCCATGTACCGTCTTGTCCCGACCTGACCATGGGCATCACCACATCCTCTCCCTGCCACAAAGATCAAGGCGAGGCCGAAGTCCGCAATACAAGCGCTCAGGTCGGCTTTTAAGAGGACGTTCTTTGATTTGAAGTCTCTATGTGCGAGGGCTGGTTTTCCACCGCCCTCCTCATGGAGGTGAGCAAGACCTCGCGCCACGCAAGCTGCTATGCGCCAGGCCTCTACCCAAGTTAGCGTGTGACCTTTCAGATAGTCGCATAGGGAACCCTGGTGAAAAAACCAGATAGCTATATAGATTTCTTACTGAGAAGATATAAATAGAACATAGTAAAGTCTATACAAAACGTCGCTTAATACGTGTAACCTAGTGGCCGTAGATATTACTAATTCATCATTCTATATATAGTCATGTTAATTTGTAGAACCTGTCAGAAAATTCTTTCTTGTTTCGAACATATCGATCTATCAAGATGCAGGCAGATATTTTAAACTTGCCCGTATTGTATTGTCGTTCTACGGTCAAGACTTATGTAATATTTTACACAATGGAAAGATCGTGTTTACTGGATAACTTCGCTTGCAAAACATCCTTTGTGGATTTTTCGACAAGATATTTTATTACTTAGGCAAAAAAAAACTCACCTTCTCATGATAAGCTGTGACCAGCCAATATTCAGCCTGGAGGTTGTCGCCTTTCTTGTCCACGCCAATATAATGAAGTATATCTGGATGATCCATCCTCGCGAGTCTGAAGATCTCTTGCTCAGCTAGCCACGACTGTTTGTCTTGCAACGGGAACACTTTCACGGCCACATCTCGCTGGCCGAGCTTCGCCCTCCACACTGCTCCAAATCGCCCTCTTGCCCTGACCTCACACAATGTCACCTGTCCCACAAGACCGACGGCCTCGTTCTCCATGCCGGCGCCAGCGGACGGAGGCCGAGACAACGACGCCTCACCGTTAGCTAGTTCAGCGAACGACGTTCCTTTACGCTTTCTATACAGAAGGTAACAACCAACAAGGATCGCGAACAGCAGAAACAGGGGAGTTAACGTATAAGCGATGACTGCCTTCGTGTCATCGTCAGCGCTAGGCACTGCCGACGCGGGCACTCTCTCTGGAGGGATTTCAGTCTGCGACGATATTCCAGCTTCTATACCAGGGAAAACTACGTTTTGATTGCACATATCACCTTCACAGCAGCAGTGGAGGAGTGGCAGCTTGGAGTTGTGCAATCTGCAGTTGGACGTCCTGTCTGTGCATGATACAGTGTCCACGAAACATCCTTTTACCTTGGGATATGCCGTATTTGTGATGTTGTCAAACTGCCACAGTACAAAGCAATGATTACTTTTGTCTGCTTCTACAGGTTGACACTCTTCTTTGATAACGTTCGGGACGCATGTTGAGTTTTTGGCGGTATCGCATGTGGACGTTTGAGAACCATTGAAGAACTCACATTGCCTGGTTGTGACTCTGCCTTCTTTTGGCCGAGGCGGGAAATTCTCTTCAGAAGGCGGGGCTGCTGTTAGTGACGTCACTTGAGTACCTTTAACAAAAGGGGTTTTCTCATTACACTCTCTATTTCTATTTACAGCTAGATTTTACGTGAACAGGAGTAGGCCCTCTATACCTGTTTTGGTGAACATAATGATAGTGTATATCTAGTTGCATTGTGGATTAACACTGCTTTTATTTGCAATTACCATAAAGAGTTGCATTTGAACTTTTAATCATACTATTTTCATAGAATACTGTGCATTTTCCGGTGTCACAAGATAAATAAGATATGCCAATGACACATAAAACAAAGCTGATTTCCATGTGTTTTACATTTAATGTAATTATAATGATGATTCAACTGGCTAGGAATGAGTGATCTCTGCATCTATCTGTAATTACTATTTGGCCTACAAAATTATATTCTGTTAGTATTTAGCTGTAATTTACCTGTATGAGACACCTTAGGGATAAATGTTAGCAATTAAGCTTACATCATTTTATTTAGATTTACAGACTAAGGCCCTTTGTACACGGCACGGTTTCCATATGGTATAACATATAAACCGCACCATAGAATAAAACATGTCTGTCAACAAGCTTCCATAGTGATAGCTTCTATACAACACTGACGACCTTGAATGTGTGTGTACAGTTATATATATATATCCATATGGAGTAACAGGCAAACATACAGAACCATTGCAGAAGTATTTTTTTTAGGTATATGCTGAAAGTACAGTCAAACAAAAAGAGTTTTAAAATGATTATCAAATAAAAAATTAAGTTAGATTAAAATTGCTTATTAGTCTTACAGGCTAGATTGTAACTGATTATTAAGAATCTAAATAAAATTTGGTTCTTTTTAATAAAGGATATATATAACGAAAAGATACAGGCAGCTAACGTACAAACTACTTTTAAACAATGTTCTAAGTGTGCTAAGAACTAAGAAGTCCAATCCTTTATATGATTCTTATTAGTGTGTTGTAAGAGTAAAAAGTTTATATTCACACAATAACTACAACATATCGTATCTGGCAAAATGTGGGTATACTCTGCCTAATCCTTCGGGGAATACTGTTATAATATGAATGCCCAACCATGACATAGTACTTTTATTTTCATTCATTTTCTCATTTTAAAAAAACCTGTTCATACCTAGTTATTGTATGCTGTGGTATTTAAATGTGCATATTGTGGTCTCCTGTTTTATTATAGTCATTTATGTTTATCCTTTCTTGCAGATCCCAAATAAATAAATACAGGCATGATGTTATTATGTGTTATAAATATACATTTTTGCAGTCTTACTGGCTATCATTTATGATACATTGATTTATGAACAAACTCTTTTGTTAAGTGTACTTACATAAATGATAACCATTGACTTTGGATACAGCACTGATGGTTAAAAAGGATAAGCTTTTACTGTTGAATTTATTTAATTTTAATGTTTTGCGCAGCTTTTTGTCAGACACTACGGTAGTCAGAAGCCCGAAAGTATTACCCAGTTACTGGGTTGTGGAGGAATATTTGAAGTATGTAAGTCCAATCATAGTCTTATGGATAGTAACTAATCCAATATTGTTGTGCAGAGAAATTAATTAAAAATATAATATCTACATATATCATTCAGTCAAATAATAGATTAAAATAATTATTTTTTTTATCAAAAGGGCACACATATATAATTATTGGTAATCATTGTATTACAATTAGTTGCAGATTTCAATATTGCCCTGAAAATTAATTAAACACATTAATATTATTCAATTTAATTGCCCTATTCCTTGAATCTCAAGGATAATTTTAGTATGCAGATGAACTTCTTAAACACTAAAAATACTTGACATCTGAGATTTATAAAGAAAATAACAAAAATAATGTCATAACTTTTGTTAGTAGTACAAAATTATTTGTCAACAGACAGACATGAGACAAAGGAACATTTATTAGTCAAAATTGCTTATTAGTCTTACAGGCTAGATTGTAACTCGGGCTTGCGGACGGTGAGCAATGGGTAGCTCAACGTCCGGTAAGGACCAAGCCCGTGTCGACGGCGCGTTGTGTTCCACGCGCGCCTCAAAGAGATGTCAGCGAATGAAGGGGTCCGATGAGACCATTGCCTGCCGGGGTTGCGGGAAAGTCCGAAAGGGATACCGTGGCCCCCTGGCATTGCACAGGCAACAGAAGGAACACGGGTGGGTTTTAGTCAGTAAGAGTCTGACACGCCCTCCCGCTCCACCCAGAGCGGGAGACGTCATTTGATGATTTCCCACCCAAAAAAAAAAAAAAAAAAAAAAAGGCTAGATTGTAACTGATTAATAA
Source organism: Xanthia togata (assembly GCA_963853775.1). NCBI lineage: Eukaryota > Metazoa > Arthropoda > Insecta > Lepidoptera > Noctuidae > Xanthia > Xanthia togata. The sequence goes on from OY970801.1 coordinate 4,665,727, forward strand.
GGATACAGCACTGATGGTTAAAAAGGATAAGCTTTTACTGTTGAATTTATTTAATTTTAATGTTTTGCGCAGCTTTTTGTCAGACACTACGGTAGTCAAAAGCCCGAAAGTATTACCCAGTTACTGGGTTGTGGAGGAATATTTGAAGTATGTAAGTCCAATCATAGTCTTATGGATAGTAACTAATCCAATATTGTTGTGCAGAGAAATTAATTAAAAATATAATATCTACTTAGATATCATTCAGTCAAATAATAGATTTTTTTTTTTTTTTATCAAAAGGTCACACATTTATAATTATTATTGGTAATCATTGTATTACAATTAGTTGCAGATTTCAATATTGCCCTGAAAATTAATTAAACACATTAATATTATTCAATTTAATTGCCCTATTCCTTGAATCTCAAGGATAATTTTAGTATGCAGATGAACTTCTTAAACACTAAAAATACTTGACATCTGAGATTTTTAAAGAAAATAACAAAAATAATGTCATAACTTTTGTTAGTAGTACAAAATTATTTGTCAACAGACAGACATGAGACAAAGGAACATTAAAATATATTTTTTTGCACCAAGAACATACAAATCACAAAAAAGTATCACAGAGTGCAAACATTAGCTTTGTGAAGGCAAAGCTAATGTTTGCACTATTTCATAAATAGTTTGATATATATTATAGACACTATAAAAATAGGCTTACCTAACATTAGCACCGCGGTGAGGTACAATATCCTCGGAGCCATCATCAGAACCATGGCACAGGCGGGTACAGCCCTCCGGACCAGACGCGACAATCCAATGTTATTTTTATACGCGGCCCCGACATCAAACGTCTAGTCTATTTAGGAAATTCCGACATAAGTACATGTCAGATAAACAACGCACATCCCAATACGGTCAATTCAAACACATCCACAACATACAACTACACAAGGAACAATGCAATGTGCACGATGATCAATTTAAATTAGTCCAACAATCTCAATTGCATTGATTTCAATTAGTATTTCCGAAAATAAAGAGCATCATACAAATCGCAGTACGACCAGGCTTCACTTTTTTGACGTTTATAACTTTATAGCACAGACTACATAGGACGTATCTTTATAGTGACTAGCCCAGTATCCCTATGTAGTCTGTGGACTAGCCCTATTGGCCCTTTATCATGGAACTAGTATGTTCTACGCCCTTTATATGATTGTAGTCTGTGGTGAGTAATAGTAATTTATTTCTCACAAAAAGGTACAATTTGATTCATAGCATCAAGTTACATTTTAAAGTTACCTAATCCTTTGTGAGAACTGGAGTCTATACTGGGTTCGGGACCTGTATGACAGATCACCATGCTCACACCCATACAATTATATTAATTAATTGCACATAAGTACTACAACATTTAAAAGCTCCAAGTACTGAGAGGAAGGCTATGTGTGTCTTTTTTAAGGAGAGTGTTGTGTGTTCGTGCAATTTATTTGCCCGAAAGTGGGTGTGTGGTGTGTGGTTAACAAGGTGAAACGCGATCTAAGATTAATTTGAGTAGGTGAATATTTCCAATAGACTAATTTATTTCAGAATATTTAATATATTTTCAGTCTCCGCATAATCTAATGCATGTAGCCATTTCGTAACAGTCCTTTTGCATTTTGATCTATACACATATACACACCTATGGTATATAATAATATTATTAGCCTTGTTATAGACGTAGCTACTGAGGAAAGGGAAACTACGTTGGGCCGAACGACAATATGTGCTGAAGGTGGGACAAACAGTACATATGTTTACGTCGTTGGGAGCTAAATTTGCTTGGAGCGTCCCCTACGCTCGTTTGAGAGTGTGTGGAAGTATCTCTATGTAGTCTGTGGTGTGTGGTTAAATAAAACAAGCAGGATAAATAATTTGCGAACAAAGACGTACATGTGTTAAAAGAATCGACGGTAGGAAAGCGGTAAGCTAACCGCCTAACCGGACTAGCACGGACTACAATATTCAATATACAGAGTGTTAAAGCAATTGCGTGCCATAGCTTAGGGGTAAGTTCAGTATCGTTATAGGCAGCCAAAATAGAAAAAAAAAAAACAACTAATTAAAATAGCAATCGTTTAGAATTAAAATTATTTTATTTATTAAATACTTACCTACTATCGAACGCGAATTGAACTGTGTGCGTTACCCCAGCCAGATAATGTCGAAAATCGTCATCTAAGTGCAATAGATAATTAGTAAGCTTATATTTGGTAAGCTGATAGTTTTTTAATTATTTGATAAAAATACTTCCGGCTGGAGTAACGTTACCCCAGCCAGATCTTTTGTTTTCTAATGGATATTTTGAAATAATTTATATCTAAATAATTAGAAATCAATTTGAAATAAATGGTACTTACAACTTAATTTGTATTTGCTATGGTTGCGAAGATATTTAAAATCCTGCTGGAGTAACGTTTGCACGATTGCTGTATCTCGGAATTGACTATACGGATGATTGTAATATTTGTACATGAGATCTGGCTAATTAGTTATAATTTTTTACGCAATATACGAATCCACTATAATGCACCGTTTTGAAGTTATTATAATAAATAGAAAATATGCTTTATGTCCTAGCACTTCCATTATGCGTCCCAAAGACTAAACTTAAACGTTATTATATAGATAATTACTGTCTTTAAATGGTACTGAAGCTTCATTAGTATCCTATTAGTAATTAAAAAGCTATGATGATGTTTCGGCCACGGTGCGCAGCTGAGTTATTTGACCACCGATTAACCGAGTTTACTGTAGTAGTGGTAACTGACTTTTACATAAATAATTAGAAATACAGTGTGAAATTTCACATGGTGAAAACACATAACATTCTAGATTTGGTCGGGTTACCACGCATACATAATTTTTTTCGATTATCTCGTTAATTAATTAGTGTACAAGTCTGAAATTTCACATGTATATAATTGAACTTTATTTCTAATTATTTATGTAAAATTCAGTTACCACTACTACAATAAACTCGGTTAATCGGTGGTCAAATAACTCAGCTGCGCGCCGTGGTCGGAAAATCATCTTATATTTTTAATTACGTATAGGATACTAATGAAACTTCAGTACCATTTAAAGACAGTAATTGTCTATATAATGTTTAAATTTAGTCTTTGGGGCGCTTAATGGAAGTGCTAGGACCTATAAAGCATATTTTCTATTTACTAAAATAACTTCAAAACGGTGCAATAAAGTGGATTCATTTGTTGATTAACAAATTATAACTAATTAGCCAGATCTCATGTACAAATATTACAATCATCCGTATAGTCAATTCCGAGATACAGCAATCGTGCAAACGTTACTCCAGCAGGATTTTAAATATCTTCGCAATCATAGCAAATACAAATACAAATTAAGTTGTACCATTTATTTCAAATTGATTTCTAATTATTTAGATACAATTTATTTCAAAATATCCATTAGAAAACAAAAGACCTGGCTGGGGTAACGTTACTCCAGCCGGAAGTGTTTTTATCAAATAATTAAAAAACTATCAGCTTACCAAATATAAAAATCTACAGAAGCAGTATTTCTAATTATCTATTGCACTTAGATGACGATTTTCGACATTATCTGGCTGGGGTAACGCACACAATCGAACTAACCCTACGATATGTAAAAATTCGTTGTTCAAATGCTAATTAATAATTTCCTAGAGTTACCTACATACTATCGAACGCAATGAAATGCCTACGCCCGAACACTTCGATAACGCCGGGTGAAGGATAGGTAAATAGGTAGGTACATACAATTCCAAGTATTTCTTCTTTTTTGTTTTCTGGCTTCCTTTATCGATACTGAACCTACCCCTAAGCTATGGCACGCAATTACTTTATCATCCTGTATATTGTAGTCCGTGCTAGTCCGATTCACTACCCTATAATAGGGTAGTGAATAGACTAGACAGAAGGCACTAAAATAGTAGGGTGCACTTAGTATTTTGGTAAAAAATATGAGAAAAAAAGAATAGGATTCACTGTACTTTAACACCCGTTGCTTTTTTTATAATAGCTATTTATTTAGTGTATATTTGAAAACCCCAAAGTGCGCAAAACGATAGGTGAGAAAAAAATCGCCAAAGTTGATTTCGGTATAGTGTGATCAGTGTGATGTGTGATAGTGGGTATAGTATTAAGGGCGGGAAATATCACAATAAGCTGTATAAATAGTTTTGGTAACAATCGCCAAAATCCCGTCACACAATCCTAATGGGCATTTTCCCACTGACCAGTAACAGCATTTATTCATACATTTTTCTTAATCTTTGACGACAGATCGCCTTTCTAGTACCACTGGTGCCAGTGGAAAAAAGCCAAATCAAAAATATTAGAAAGAAGGGAATAATATAGCTGATAGATGCAATTTTACAGAATTCATAGTGAAATGATTGATTGATATTCAGTCGTACTCGACTAAAACCATAGACAGAGAAAGGTGCAGCACTAGTATTTTTTGCGTAGTAACACAACGACGGAGATGGCAACTTTAAATTTGACTGTGACATTGATTGGGAATATTGACAGTGACAGAGACTATCTGTCAGTTCCGTTATTAACAACATTAGAATTATTTTAATTTATTTTGCTGTTTATTCTTATTGTACAATATAGCTAAAATGTTATGGGATGTGACAATTTAGAAACAAAATGTCATTCTTCTATTTAACTCCAGTTAAAGGTAACTTGCCTGCACATTTATTAGAAGTTATTCTTGTTAATAGGTTAGGGCATTTAAAAACAATTTTTAGCGAAGAGCCCCCTAAATACAACGAATATGTTGTAGAAGGAAGTATATACGATAACGTTGGGCATTTTATACTGTGCATAATATCGATTTTAAGCGAAAACAAGGAGTTTTCTGAATATATTTTGAAGACTGAATTGGAGTTATTTAAACGCCGACTAACATCTCTAACTGCCTATGAAATGAGATCGTTTGCAAAAAAACTACTCAGAAGTATTAAGAAGTATGGCAACGTACCAACACCTATTGAATCGCTGCAAGTTTTATGTCAACATTTGATGTTAAAAGATGTGGCTCAACATATTTGTTTAACTCATAGCAATACATGCTCTGTGCACAATATTAGTTTGAACTTTAAGCAATGCCTTCGTTTTGTGGCCAGAAGACAAGTTGAAATAACAAATGGTGTAGCTATCATACCATGTGGAATATGGAAACAATATTTAATATCTCTTTTTAGAGAAAACCTCGTTAACCGAATAAATAAAACTGATGTAGCGCCTCTCAAGACTGACTCGAGGATAATGGAGCTCCTTCATAAGATAAAAAAAGAATTTACGTTTTCTACAGATATGGCTAATGTATTATTGAGTAAACATGTTGACTTTGTATCTATGTTTTTCCCGCCTTGTATGCTAAACCTGCATCAAAACCTGAGGAGAAGGCATAGACTGTCTCATACACAGAGGTTTCACTACAGCTTATTTTTAAAAGATATTGGCATGCCCATAGAGGAAGCTGTAGACTTTTGGAGAGCAGAGTACAGGTTGCATCCAAATGACAATCACAGTTGTTGTCATAACTGGGAGAAGGATGAAAAGAAATACTTGTATGGTATAAGACACATGTATGGCTTGGAAGGATGTAGGAAAAACTATGCTTCAGTAAACTGCCAGAAAATACAGAGCATAGATAACTCATGCTCTGAGGGAGGATGCCCATTTAAGTCTTTTGACTATAGCAAAATGGTTCCACTTTTAAAAAACTGTACAGAACCTGTTTTATCTCAAATTAATGAATTAAAAAGTAAAGGATTATACACTAGTGCTTGCATGCTATTTATGCAAAATGGTTGTACTAAGTCAGATAATTGTGATAGTTGTAGCTTTAATTTTACGCCTGTTAAATATTTTACGGCAGTTTCCAAAAGAAAGGAAGACAAATTATGAAAAGTCTTATTTTTTTAATTTAAATTAACTTTTATCTTTTGGTATCAAAAGTTGTGAAGTTTTCAAATTCCAACTTGGCACGCAATGAAATAAACAGCCGTTATCTTTGTATTTATTATTACTTTTTGATGTTTTTTAAATATTTTTTCATACTTTTCATTTCTGTAAGAGTATTTTTAATTTATTTTGTTATTAATTACTTCTTTTAAAATTGTATTTTGTAGCACATATTATGTTTGTCTATTCCAAGGTTGACATTAGTAACAAAACCACATAAAATGGACGAGGGCACTGACTCCTTACATACAGGTACCCCTAGTTCAGGAGTCAGAGGTTTCTAACAACACCTTTCACCTTTTTTTTTTTTTTACTTTTCTCGTTGCTTATGGATGCCAGTCCTTTGGAAGGCGTACTAGGGGCCGTAGCCAATCAGTTTGAAAAATAATTTTTTTTGTTACTGTAGTAGACTATATTTTAATTTCTTCTTCTTTTTAGATTATTATTTACTTAAAAATATAGAATAAAAAAAAAAAACAAAAAAATGTTTTTCCATATAAAAATAAATTCAATCCAAGCTTATGCTCATTCAGAAATCTGACGTATTCAATTATAACGGATTTATAATATTTTTTCGAGAAAAGTTATTGATAAAAGGCCAAGAGGATTATCAGAAGTTTCAGGAGCAAGAATTGTAACTTTGAGGGAAGAAGGATATTCGACGAGAGAAATTTCATGCAGAGTTACTGTATTCCAATCCTGTGTCGTGATCACGTTGCAGAGGTACCATGACATGGATAATTTAGCTGACCGACCCCGTAGTGGTCGCCCAACTGTTCTGACTGCTGCTCAGAAGAACAATTAACGCCACTACAATAAAAGCAGAAGTGCGGGCCGCCTCTGGACTTGAAGTTAGCACTCAGACCATTCGAAATTGCTTACACCTGGCTGGACTACGAGCATGGAGTTCTTGGCGAGCACCTCTGAATTCACGGCAAGATTGTAGTGGACCAGGCTCCGGCTAAATGAAGAAGATGAGGAGGAAAACATTTGGCAAAACTGTCTCCGTGACGAATCGCGCGGTTATCTGGATGACTACTGATAGTCATCCAGATAACCGACGTGTCCGTGCCTGGAGAAGACCTGGAGACTAAAAGGCAAAGAACTGCCACAGGAACCATTCAGCAAGGCGGGAAATCGGTGTCCTTTTGGGGTGGACCCACCGATTGGGCCTTGCTGCCTTTATGATTGGAGCTAGAACGCCTTTGATCCCGTATCGATGCTCCATGACGGCAGATAGGTACAAAACAGTTGCTATTGATGGAATTGTCAGACCTTCCGAGTAACCATGGGCACCAATTCGTAAGTTGGTCAATGATAATGCGCCCGCACATCGAGCTCAACGAGTCAATGATGCTCTTCGAGAATACGACATCATAAGGTTAGACTGGCCTGCCGGCTCACCTTTCTTAAACCCAATAGAGCACGCATAGAATGGTCTTAAGCGAGCGCTTTTTGGAACCGTCAGTCACCTCCTTAGACAGTGCCAGAGATCAGGGAAGCCGCTATTCAAGAATGGGACATGTTACCGCAGGAAATGCTGGATAACTTGGTCCTCAGCATGCCCAGGAGGATCTCCGCATGTGTGCGAGCCAGGGGAGGAGTTATATTGTATTAAATAAAAACCTTCTATTAATAAATTGTTCTATAAGTTTGGTTAAACGATCTCTTTCTTTCCATACAATTACATACTCAATTTTTGTCATTACTAACTTTTTTTATGTGTTTATTAACTGTGCCTATCACTTTCTTTCTGTGCTCGTCATTTAGCCTTCTTTCGTGTTATCTGTGTCTTGTGATCTTTTGGATGACCTCGACGAACACGTAACATGCTGATCGAGCCGAAAGACACAAAATGGCGGCGCCAACGTGCCGCCTGCCTAGCACATCGCATAGCATCCAGCGAGTTGGCATACGAGTACCTCCTTTTTACTCTGAGAAACCGGCTTTGTGGTTTCACCAGCTGGAAAGTTTCTTCATTTCTTTCCTTTTTAAGGTGGTGACTTTTAATGCAAATTTTAGTTATTTCTGCTCTTACACCTTTGTTAAACAGGTTTATTGTTTGTTTAAACAGGTTTGTTGAAAAAGTATTTTTAATCTAATATTCGGAAGGAATATTAGCGAAAAATTAAAAATGCGCTCTCTGTATGTTTGTGTTTCCTTTTGAGAATGCTTTATCGAGGAATAAATCGTACAAATATTGTATTTCGCTTCTGGCTTGACTAGACTCTTGCGTTGGCTTGCTAAAGTTTATTTGTAGGTTTCTTGACATTTATTTTTAAATTGTGTTCTGGTTTTAGGAAGATCGTTTACTTCCAGTGTTGCTCTCACCGTTCAATGGCTAGTAAAGTTTATGCAGTTGATTACGCCCAAATCATGGAATGGTTTCGAGTAGTTTGTTGCTATGTAGTCTATTTTATTTTTATAGTTGTTGTCATGGGAAGACCAAGTCCATTTGTGTTTTGGGTTCTTTTTAAAGAAACTGTTCATATTATAACGAAGGTTATTTTCCAGTGCTAGGTCTATCATTCTCTGCCCGTTGTTATACAAACACACTAATTGGAAAATAGGAACTCAGAAACCTGATGAGGATAGAGTCATTGGCAAGTTAGGTATAGACCAAACTTGCCAATGACTCTATCCTCATCAGGTTTCTGAGTTCCTATTTTCTAATTAGTCTCCCAAACACAAAAACGTTATAGTTATTATAACGTTTTTGTGTGTGTTTTGTAGTTTTTGCTAGTTCGTTGTAGAATATATCCTTGTCTTGCTTTTTTGCCATCTCTGTTGGCGAATATATTTGTATAATTGTCCATTTGTTCTTGTAACCCGGTAGGTTTATGTTTAGAACAGCAATTTTCTCGGATATACCAGTAATGTCTTCAATATTTCTTAAGGTGTTTCTTAATTAAAAATCCGATTCCTATCTGTCCTTTAGTTTCGCTTTTGTAAAAGAAGACGAATTCGTTATACTCTATGCTTCTTCCTATACTGCGTACTTCGCTGAGTCCCAATATAACCCATTTAATGTTTTCTAAGACGATTTGTAGTTCTTGCAGTTTTTCATCTGTTCTAAGTGTTGAGTGCTATTGAGCGTGGAAATGTAAATGTTGGCCTATTATATACAGGGTGAAATTGAATTCATGGGCAATCTCTTAAGGGGTCATTGTACTCATCATTATGAACAACTTTTACTATGGGACGAAACCTGAAATCGCGAAAAAAAAAACAGCTGTTCCCTACATTTATGTTCGCATAACTCGTCAAAATGTAGGGAACAGCTGATTTTTTTTTCGCGATTTCAGGTTTCGTCCCATAGTAAAAGTTGTTCATTATGACGAGTACAATGACCCCTTACGAGATTGCCCATGAATTCAATTTCACCCTGTATATATATTCGAAGCGTTGTTCGCGATTTTTATAGATTGTGGTTTATTTCCAGGGGGGTGGTGGTCATGAGGCCCCACGGTGACCAGCCGGGTTGGGGATCTTTTTTTGGTGTGTGTTGTTGCTATATTATTGTTTTTATCTGATGTTCTGATACTGAATTGACTTGGATCTTGCTCTGTATATTTCCTCAAAAGCATTTGTAAAGTTAGGCCTTTTGGAGGCATTGTTCCTTGCCAGCCGTTATGTCAGACGGTGAATTAGAAGACTGTCTTTTCCTTTTGTTTACATGTTTCTTTTACAATAAGTTTATCTTCCCTTTTTTCCTTTCTTCCTGTAATTTAGGCATCAATTACTTCCTTTTCTCTTGTGTTTCTTTGCTAAAATCTTCGCTTAAGCTAATTCCTTTATGTAGTGATGTCTTGTTCTTCGAAACCTCAACTTTTCTCCAGTTAGTAGTGAAATTGACTAAAAATCGGTTTTACTTTATCTTTTTTCATTCCCAATCTATGCGCTTTAATGATTTTATATTTGTCGATATTAATCATATTTTTTCCTTATAGATAGATCTTACTATTTCTATGGATAATTTTTCTATTACTCCAGAGATTATCACGTTGTTTCTTTTCTTTTCAGTCTCAAAGCTCTTAATTTTGTTCTCAAGCTCTTAAGTTCTACTACATATTTCTTCTCGTACATAACGTTTTCTTTCTAACATTCGTATCTCATCAATTATTTCAAGGATATTTTTTGTAGCCGATTTTGTTATTGTAAACGTTTGCTTTTCCATCTCAACTCGGAGTTTTTCGAAAGGTTTCAATTTGACCTTCTTGCATTTTGGGTAGAACTTTTTTTTTTGTAACTTTATTTTACGTGGCAACACTAGGTTTTATAGGGCAGTACTAATTTTGATCAGACAACACTTATTTTTATTTGGCAATACTGTATCTGTTCAATTTCAATATGTTTTCTTAGGTTGGTAATAGTGACGGTTGTAATCAGATGATGTCGTTCACGTTCATTCGTTCAGCCGTCAAGTGATTTGTAAACGAACGTAATATTCCGTTGGAATTCAAGTGAGCTTAGAATTATTTCGAGGTAAATTTGGCTCATGGAACTCACGGATGCAATGTTTTGGATGATTTGTTGTGGTATTTATCTTCCTTAACCTTACAGCAGTAGAATTACACTTCAATACAGGACAGATAATCACTTTCTGCACTATATTTCTGTGATTTACTACGGAGCAGAATCAAGTACATAAGTCAGTTCGTTAAGCACACCGGAAACGGAAACCCAACTACCTATATGCTATATGCACTTAAACCTAATATAATATACCTAGCTAAAAACTTGATTATAACCTAATAAAGACATCACTACAAACATAATATTGTTATTAGATATTTTTTTATGTAGTTATGTGGAATACGGACCGGTTACCTGAGCGGGCGGCTGCGGGCGCGAGCCATTCCGAGAAAAATTGACCCGTAGCCTCTAAGCGGGACAAAATTGTCAATTTTAAAATGCCCCTAATATTTTCACGACTCTAAACGGACGTGGCGAACTCCGAGCTTTAGTAACAACAATGAATAACTCTTTAACCCGCGACGCTCGCACGCAGGCAGGCAGGGATCAGTCGAGAATCGTCACTGGTCGTAAGCGCATGTCGCTCTCGCTCGCTACTCGGTAAACGTACGACAATAGATACCTAAATAGTGTGCATATAAACTTTTATCCAGTGCTTTTGGAAGACTTGTACCTAGACGTGCTATGTAGTGTTAAAGTATTAACTGTGCCTATCGCTTTCTTTCTGTGGTCCTCATTTCGCCTTCTATCGTGTTATCTGTGTCCTGTGAACTTTTGGATAATATATTTCTTCCTTTCCGTAAGCTGTGTTTGCTTATTTACTACAACCCTGTACCTACCGCTTCAGGTACATCGTAAAGCAAAATCTTTTTTACGAAATAAATTAAACTTTTATATAATCCGTACAAAATCGACATATTCTAAACAACCATTTATATATAAAATAATAAGTAGTCACAATTAAATAACTATATAGTTCAATTCAAACTTAATGGCGGCTCGCAAGTTACCTACTCGCTGCGCAGTACTCCACCCCTCATCCCCGCTGCCCCATGAATTCGTCACTGCGCAGCGACTCGCCTCATGTTCCGAGCCGCCATTAAGTTTGAATCGGGCTGTCCTTACACGAAAATATTCCCGCAGAGTAGGTACGTAAGCATCGAATAATATTTTGTCGATTTTATGAATGAACGGCCGCGAGGCTTGGGCTGCCACGTGCATGCAAGACGGGTACAGTAGGTACGACACAACTTAGATGTAGTATCGGCAAAATTCGTAAAACCGATTACCATCTGAACTGAATAAGCCTTCAAAATCACCAACATTTATTACTGCTTTAGGTGAAAATGATCTTTACGCAAACGCAATTACTTGTGAAGTCATTATACCCAAATACATTCGTAAAATTGAAATGAATTAATGCAAATTTTCAAATTTATGCTGTAAGTTGTGTACATATATGTACTTATTGGATATCTATTAAAGACTTTATATTATTATCCGTTCATTCATAAAACTGAGTAATATGCGATTTTGAAAACTTCCGAATAATTCTTTTCATATATTTAGATACAATACAGTTCGCTTCAAATAACTTTGCCGCTCTGAAGTTAGGTTGCGCATGCGTGCTGGCAATGCGCGCTACTGTTTTATAAGTAAGATCATCATTTTTAGCCTTCAGAGCGATATTGTTATTTGATGCGAACTGTATGTAGGTACTTACGTAATTAGTTTTTGTATGCGGTTTAGTTTTGAAAATGATAGAGAGGTTTAAACATAGGTTACCATATTAGCTTACCTTATATTAGGTAGGTACAGAAGCTAGCACATCAACCTACTACAATCTGTCAAATTTCTTTAATAGATTTTCAACTTTATCACTAGAGCATAAGGTTTAAAGTAGATTGGGAAAATTTGGCAGTTTCGGGTAGGTTGACGTGCTGGCGGCTGTACATAACATCCCCCCGCAAAAAATATCGACATATTTTATAGATAACTACACGCGGAAATATTACGTACGCTACTAGGGAATAAATACTTGATTTAATCGCGCTGGCATCGCGTCGCTGAGCGACCAACAAGGGAAGTTCGCCATTTCCAGTTCTACTCTTTCCCGCTAGATGGCGTTAATTCAAGTTTTTAGAAGTATTATTTTGAATACCTATTTCAGAATTATTGCGAATACTACCGAAGTCTTGCAATGCTAGTCCTCACGATACGAGTAACTTACGATTGTTATTGGCAAACTGGTGGTCTGCAAGATAGGCAGGTGCTCCGTTACCGAATTCATTCGTTTTAAAAAAAAAACCCGTGCAGCTACTGCATACCTACCGCCTCAGTCCTGAAACCCGTCCCCTTAGGACCCGGTAGGCGTATTTTATCGTAATAGCTAAATAAAACAGGTATCATAAGATAAAAGACTGTAACAGTGACAAACAAACTGAAATAACAGCTTCTGTTCCACGAGATATAAAAATCCCTTAAATGACAGTCACAAGCTTTTCTCTATTCATCCATATGACAGTTACCGTAATTAGAATAAGACAAAAAATGTTACTGTTACACTGTGACACCCTGTTACAGCAGTCACAATCTCTTTTCTTTTCTCGCATAGTTTTAACAACTTAGTTAGAAAGAAAAGTACGATGTAGGTTTTTTTGTTCTGTTAGCCTTTTACTGCGATCGGATAGGTAATAGGGGCCGGTATCCACAACTCCACGTCAAAGCGCGTATTTTACGTATGGGTGGGAAAGTCTGTTATTTGATCCACGCCAGCTTCTCAAAGAAGGCCAGCAAAGCCTTGGTGTCACTGAGAATCTTACGTAGGGTACCTGGGTTACCGAAGTACTTTGCCCTGTAAGTGGCGACTACCGGGCAGTTTCACAGCACGTGAGCTGCTGTCTCCTCGTCCTCCATGCAGGCTCTGCACAGCGGACTGTCTGTGACTCCTATGAAGAAGAGGTGTTTATTAAATGATCCATGGCCAGTTACAGCTGCTGTAACTGTACGCAGCTGTTGTTTCGTTAATCAGAGAACCTGTATCGTGAGGCGGCCATCGATTGTAGGGAGTGCCTCCTTGGCCTACCTGCACCCGCCGTAGTCCAACCATAGTTTGTGATGTTGGTTATATTATTGAGGCTACCCACCTGGTTAAGGCGCTGTTGACACTCGTATATCAGCCCAGAGCCAACAGTGTGACTGTTTAGGGTTTGCAAAACAGCCGCTGTCTGAGAGTATTCGTATCGAGTAGGTAGTCCTTAACTTCCCTGGCCATGATGGCTGAAGCGGCAAGACATATATAGGTACCCTTGCATTCTGCCTGGGACACTGTGTTATGGACCCAATGGCTATGTGTATGTTGAAGTCCTTCGAGAAGATTTCAGCACCTGTGCCACTACCTGTTTTGGATCCGTCGGTGAAGATTCGTGGCTCTGCGGGGCGCTAACATCGGCGATCATCGTGAAGTTGCGACTTACTGCGGTCGGATACACATAATATATCTTTACGAAATGACTATTCAACCGCATATTATATTATCATATTTAATTTAATTTGTTGTTGTTTATTTTTGAATAAGTGTTCAAACTCAAAACATTTACATCAAATAAACCATTTACAGGCACTTTTGAATTTTCAAGGGGTCGGTCAGTCAGAAAGATGAAGCTAGTTGCCCATTCCGTTACCTACGGACAAGAACGGGCAAGAAGTGTGCGTAATCGCAGCGGAAAAATGACAAACTAACACTAAACCGTTTTACATGATTTCCGTAAAATTGTCAAACCTCAGCGCGGCGGGAACTTCGCAGTTTTATGACACACAAATAAAATTTCACTTCAACCATCAATCATTGAATGTATTTTGTTCTTGTATGTCCATAGGAAAAGAAAAGTGCCGCTAGGATGACGTAGTTCCAGCGGAAACAGTTTTTGTCGAATAGCTCCCCAATGGTTGAATGCACAAATTTGTACTTACTACAATTACAATACAATTATTATATTATTTACAATTTACACGACATCATACACTAAATATCTGCTAAACTGAAATGAAGAAATTCTTCATTTTTCCGTTGCGACTGCGCACACGGGCAAGAGACTCCACACACTCCACGGACACTCTTTTAAGTGAAGAAAAAAAAACTAAAAGAAAACTACTCCACAAATCAAAATAAGGTTATAAAATGTTGGTTACATAGGTAATTCATGTTGAAGTAGTACAAACACATGTGCTATGCAATTATACAATGCTAAAAGATCGAATTTATACAACGCAGAGATAGTTTTTAAAATCTTCAGAAGCTCCAACAGTATTTACAAATGCTAATCAATTAGTTTATGTGCCCTTGTGGAGCAGGACCAGCGCTGAGCTAAGCATTTTTAATAGCGATGTAATCCCAACTTAAAAGCTTGGCTGCATAGTGTGCGTTTAATATAAGATTTAAATTTCGTTTCATTCAGTTGGAGTATGTGGGGAGCTATTTTCAACCGACTTCAAAAAGGAGGAGGTTCTCAATTCGGTTGTATTTTTTTTTTTGTATGTTTGTTACGCGATTACTCCGCCAATTATGATTTGATTTTGATGATTCTTTTTTTGTTTGGTAGGGCATACTTCAGAAGTGGTCCCATATAAATTTGGTCATGATTTGATGAGGGGTTTTTGAGTTAGCTTCAATAATACGTATTTTTCCCATCTAGTATATGTGGATGATATTCTAATAGTTCCTATCACTGTAATTTACATAGCAGGTAATGGGTATTCAAATTTTTGTGAGGGTTTTGTGTAGGTACCACAACAAAACAGTGAAAAATAAAAACTTTTTCACAAAAAATAAAACCGACTTCCAAAAAAAAACACTACAAAGTGAAAAATAACTTTGATTTCGGAAGTCGGTGGCAAAAAAACGAAAATAAAAAACCAAAGACACCGACTTCCGAAATCAAAGTTATTTTTCACTTTGTAGTGTTTTTTTTTGGAAGTCGGTTTTATTTTTTGTGAAAAAGTTTTTATATTGTAACATTTTAAACAGTAGGTACCCCATGAAAGATGAGTCTACTTTAGCCAGTCTGAAACCCGTACCCTAATTACGTAATGCAAAATCAATCCGAATCTGAATCGTTTTGAAACAAATTGCTAATCCATTGCTCCGTAAGTTCGAAAAAAAAAACTATAACGCAATGAATGTTGTTGATCTGTCAAAATGAAAAAGATTTGTCTTTATCGTTTACGAAAATATGTTGCGTAATTAGAAAGCTGGTTGAACTAATTGGTCCCTATTCCTAGTGATATACTTAATTGTGTCTTGCACTGCACCTCTTTTACTAAAAAGATGTAGATTTTTCCTTACGTACATAATATATTGACAAGGTACCGTCATGATGTTAATATAAACGATTCCCTAAGAGAGTCGCGCCTGCGGAGGCTATATATCTGGCTCTGATGGCTTTTTTCTGCAGAATAAAAATAGACTCGATGTCTGTAGGCCATCCCCATGATAGAATACCGTACGACATAATACTATGAAAGTAACTAAAAAAGACTAGCTTCGCGGTATCTACATCAGTAAACTGAAGGATTTTTGTCACAGCTTAAGCTGCTGAACTTAGCCGTCCTGAAAGGGATGTCAAATGAGCAAATGAGGAACCCTTCGTAGCCTTGAGTCGAGCGTGATTTCCAGGAAAACTGTTTTATCGACGAATTCTAGTTTCTCTTGATTAAATACTATCTCACAATTAATACTTTTGACATTTGGTAAATGTCGGCACGGTTGGCGCAGTGGCTAAGCGATTGACTGCTGCGCTGCGAGTCGCGGGTTCGATTCCCGCACGGAACAAATATTTGTATGACCTACATGTAGTTGTTCCGGGTCTGGCTGTTTGTGTATGTGAGATTAAATGTTTGTAAACGCACCCACGATACAGGAGAAATTCCTAGTGTGGGGAAACGTTTTTTTTTTTTTTAAAAGAAAAATAAAATCTTATGCACTTAGTTTTTTTTTCCCATTTAATACCTACTAAATTATTAGCAGTGAACCCTGTTGTAAATTAAAAGACGTGCATCAAATCTTGACGTAAATAACGCCCTATTTACGTCGTCAAGATTTGATGCACGGCTATTAATTTAAAAAAAATAACAGGCCATTTTTAAAAATTAATATATATTTGGGAGCTAGATTCTAGATATTCTGTAATCCAATCGGAATAAATACACATTACCTTACGAATATGTTTCATTTACAAATTATTTTGGTATTACCTTTGTATGAACTACGCAGGCTTCGCAGGCCCCTTAAGGAAGTATCGATGGCAAATAACACAATTTGTCGTTGAGTTTTTAACAAATGGGGTAGATCATTAATATATACTAAAAAGAAGAATGGAACCAATATTGATCCTTGTGGTGGACCCATTTTTACTTTTAAACTGAGTGAATTGACGCCATTTATTTGAACTTGCTGTTATCTATCATTTTTATAAGATTTTACTAAACTGAGCGCAAGTTTTCCAAATTCGTAATGCTCAAGTTTCAAGATTGAGATTTCTTGGTCGACGCAGTCAAATGCCTCGGAGAGGTCACAAAAACATCCCATGGCGACTTGGGCCTCTTCCCACGCCGTAAATATGTGTTCGTCTTATCGTCCTTTGGTGAAACCATACTGTTGATGTAAGATTTTTTTGGTGTTAAAATGACTGAGCATTTGATTAAGCATTACCTTTTCAAACACCTTGCTCAAAACCGGCAACACGGATACGTGTCTATAATTATTTGGTTCTTTACTGTTCCCGGATTTGATATGGTATTACCTTACTATATTTCATTAGATCAGGGAAGACTCCTTGATCTACACACAAATTAAATATTATGGCTAAGTACGGCGCTATAGTTTCAATAATGGAGGTACAAACTTTGATTGACATTCCCCATAGATCTTCGGTTAATTTGATCATGATTTGCTTGAAAGCTTTTATGACTGTTACGGGGTTTATAATGTTTGAATTTAAATTCAATCGGGCAGGATGAAACTTTTGCTCATAATAATTAGATAAAAACGCGAGGGCGAATAATTTAAGGTTTCGGTAGTTTTAAGAGGGATGCTGGTAAAGCAATTTACAAATTCTTGAGCAACTTCTTTGTTAGTGCCTATGAAACCACATGAAGTTTCTAGTGTGAAATCATTATTATGTATTTTATTCCTGTTTGTTTCGTCATTGATAATTTTTCAGTATCGGCTGATTTGATCTTATTGCTAATGTACAGACGCCAGCAGGTCAACCTACCCGAAACTGTCAAAGTTTCCCAATCAACTTTTAACCTTTTATTTTAGTGATAAAGTTGAAAATCTATTAAATCAATTTGACAGGTTGATGTGCTGGCGTCTGTACAAGACTTTAGCTACCTTGCAGGTAATTTTTTTAAAGTTTGAGTAAGAAGCAACGTATTTATTAAAAGTTTCAGAGTTAATATAAGGCTTAAGGCCATACAGCTCCAACAATTTTCCCTACTTTTCCTAATACCATGAGTTGCCCAGTCATTGAACAAAAATTTTGGGCAAATCGTATTAGTTTTCTTTTTTAAAGTATTATTGAACTCGGTGCGCACTACCGAAAATAATTCCTCATATAATTGCCCTGCGCTGGTTTTCAGCGACAGCCGGCGTTGACGTCAACCGATGCAGCATAAAGAGAAATAACAAAATAAGACAAAAATAAAATAAACACAATAGTTAGTCATAAATAAAATAAAATATTTAAAATGGCAAAATTTCGTAGCGTCGGCGACTCACGCGTCTGTGCGCGCAGCTGTCTCACTATGCGTTTGCACTGGCGAAACATTAACAACAAAACATCAAAGTCAAAGTTCCATACAATATTTGACAGGAACTAGAGAGTTCAACATGTTTTGTTGTGATGTTTCGCCAGTGCAAACGCACAGTTAGAAAACTATTTTTTTGACGTTTTGGCATATTTTGGTTAAGTACTGAATGATAATGCGCCATTTTATAATTTATTACGTACCTACGTACGTAATAAATTATAACATGGCGCATTAAGTAATGAATTTTATGATGCAATTTATGTAAGGATGTATTGGATGATTGTGTAACTATGGTTTTTATAATGGTGTGTTGCACTTCAAAGCAACGGTTTGAGGTCTGTGATCAGAAGGGAGCTAATTTACAATGGCTTTACTTATAGTAGTACTTGCTGCAACAAAAAAAGAAATCAATATCTACATGTATTGTAGCAGCCCGCATAACTACAAATTAGTTATGCGGGTTGGTTCTGGAAAGACATTTAGCAAATTTAATGAGTTAAAGAGACTTAATAATCGACTGCTATTATTACTATTTTCTAAGATATTCCTATTGAAGTCACCACAGATAATTAGCGATTTTTGACTCAAATGTGGACTTTTGATAATTTGGGGGTCTGTAAACGCAGGGCAATTCAATGTAATGTTCAACCGACAGATCAACTATATCTTTACGAGTCTTAAATTTAATTGATTTTTTTACTAAGATTAGTGAACCCTCGTGAAATATTTTAAACTAAGAGTAGTGTTGACGACATTAAGCTGCCCGTATTACATAACCTCACTCAAAACTCAAGCATTACTCAAAAGTCGTTTAAAAAGCCTTTTGATTGGTTGCAACTAGTTTGAAGTAATGTCCTGAGTGGCTGTAATACGGCCCTAACACTTGTACAAAAAGTTGATGATTCTTATAATAAACCGTGTAAATATCATTATGTACCACCTACGAACTGTTCCCTAATTACGTAATACACGATCAATCGGAATTTGAATCGTTTTGAAACAAATTGATATCCATTGCTTCATAAGTACAAAAAAAAATCTGCCCAACAACGTCAATATCGCAATGAATGTTGTTGAACTGTCAAAAAGAGACAAATTTGTTGTTATTGTTTACGAAGTGTTGCGTGATTATTAGATAGCGGGTCCCTCTCTATCTGGCAGAATCTTGATGCTCCGAAATTTATTTGGCATAAAATATTCGCCGGTATAATCATCTATCAACGACACCACCAACGACAGCCCCATTTTATGTCCAGGCAAATCACTGTCCATTCCAAGGTTGCCTGGAAGAGATCGCGGAAAGCGATAAGGCCGCCCATTGTATATTTTGTAGTGTTAATTTTTTTCTTTTTGTTATGTGTTTTTGTGGTGTACAATAAAGTATATATAAATAAATATAAATAAATAAATATAAATGAATATTTTAAAGCCATACAAATTATTTAATATTATTATTGTTTTGCCGAATGCTTGTCCGAATTTACAATTGTATACTTTTAAAAGATGGCAGAATTTTACTAGGCATATTGCCATTTCTATAAAATAGCATAATATTAAATTAAAATATTGTTTTAAAAAGTCAATAAATATTGTGCTACAAAAGTTAGTGACAGAAACGAATCGCTGCAAAACCGACTCCACTCATAGTCTTGTCTGCCCAACCATAGAGTATGTGCCCAACTACTAGAGTGTAATTTATGCCCGCGTAGGCCCGCCGCGGAGGGGCGAAGCGACCCGCAGCGTTAAAACATAGGTTAAAACCATCTGCAACGATAAGCTCGCGTGGGACTGCCGGAGCCCCACAGCGCCGGAACCGTGACAGAAACCATGCCTGATGCATGTTGCTTGCTCGCTTGCATGCTGCATGCATAGTGTATGTTTGTTTGCGTGTTTCTGTGAACTTTCTACGATATGATGGTTCTGTTTTTTAATTATTGGGTCCCTATGAAATTGGCGTTTTGTATGGAGATTTTTAAAGAAGTTGCGTTTTTCATACTAACATTTTCTTAATTTATTTAACAACCATGAACACTAATGTTTTAAAACTTTTATGAACTAATGTTTAAAAACTAAGATAATGTATGCCACTTAGATTAAGCGACAAAAAAAAGTATTGGCTAAGTTTTAAAACAAATACTTAGTGGTCATTTCCGCTAACAAAAAGAGGAGGTACAGACCTATTTTTAATGTTTAGAAAACGTAGGTATAGGTAATAAGGTGTTTTTACTATTGGTAGTTGTCTATGATGGTCATTATTCGATATAATATCAAGCAATTGATGAATATTTTAAATCATAGAAGTGACGAGGTTCTCTATTTGTGAGAAAAAAACGCTAATTTCATAGGTGGGGACCCAATATTGTGAATATGAAATGTATGCCTAAAGATGATTCTGGTTTACAAAATTATGAGTTTTGAATGTAGGTATGATAAATGAGTGTATGCCAAACGATTTTCTGCGAAATGAAGTGTATGCTATCCGCTGTTATGAAAAATAAAATAAAATTATTACATAAAAAGTTCTGCTTTATAGGGTTGACCCCCTAAGCAGGTTAAAAGTTTATATTTTTTTTTCTGTGGTAACAGAGAACACACAATAGTCTGCTCCCAGTTCCCACATAGTATGAAATAACAGGCTGTTATTGGAAGGTTTTTGGAACTGTTATTTACATGTAACAGGAACAGGCGGAAAAGTTATGTGATTTTACCATAGATATCCGTGGATTTTACCTTTTAGGAATTTTGCCATAACACTTATAAAGCGCAAGTTTCTGGAACGTAAAAGAGCAATAATCGCATGCCATAAAGCACGTTCAATTATTGCCATTCAAGAATTGCATGTTTACACGCCTGCGATTTCCATGAAATGGCATACAAAAATTGAATGCAAGTTTTGCCGTTCACCAAGGCAATTTTATTGCAAGACGTTGCACGTCCTAGTACAATTTGTTCAAGTATTGCCTAAGTAGTGTATTTGTAATATTTAATTAAAATTTTATTGAACGTCTTCCCAAGATTTCTTTACTACGTTCGTACTTGTAGAGTTGAATGTGATTTTATTGTACGTAAAAGAGACAAGACAAAGAAAAGGTGGCTAATTAGCCAAATTTTGACGTGCCACTTGCGGAGCGCGTATAACCTATCTACCTCTATAGACTTATCTATAAATATACAGGGTTGATTTTTTTAACCTCATCTGAAGGGAAAGTACTCTAAATACTGAAGATAGCAAATTATACTCAAAGGAAACATTCCTTTTTTTTTTTTAAAAGAAACAAATCTTCATTCAAAGATTTTTGAAACTTCGCTTGCCACACTCGAGAATCGAAAATCGAACCGGCTAAAATCCGAAACACCTTTATATTTATGCCATCAATCGATAGGGTCAATCATAACGATCAAATTTCTCTAACAAACATAATAAATTAAATGAAAGAAAAACCAAAAAAATAACTTATTAATTCAATGGGACAAGCAAGATCACAAGATTACTGATCAAAAGCGGCCGTGTTTTTGACACTTTTGCTATCTACTTTGGATACGAAACACTTTGAGTCCTGTTTTAACAACGTAAAAATACTTTATCCTCTTTGTAAAAAACCCCAAGATTCCATTTTTTTTATCTTTATTCTATGCTACGATTTTTTATTAAATGAGGGCGCCACTTAGCTCGGGGTAGCGCCTTAAAAGAAATGACTGCACAATGACGTTCTCATGGTAAGTCACTGATCAAAGGAACTGTAAAAAAATTAGCAGATTACCGCCTAAGTCGTCATTCATTTTTCGTTTATGTACAAGATTACCAATAGATGCCATTTCTTTCAATGGAGTGTCAGTGGCTGACCATTGGAAAGTGCTAAAGGTCCATAATTGGTTTACGGTAAATAATTTAACATTAAATGAGAAGAAAACTAAATGCTTAAGATTCGCGTTACCGAATGTTAGAAGTAGTGAATGTCCCGTTGTACTGAATACTAGAACGTCCAGGTTCCAGGGTCCAGGCCATGGTACGGAGCGAGAGGGCATGGGAGGCCGTCACCTCCTTCTGCGAAGCAGTAATGCTCGCAAAGGAGGAGGCGGAGCGCGTGAGGGAGAGGCAAATTTCGCGCCCTCACGCCCCTAGACGCCGCAGGAGGAGACGCCCTGGGCGTCGGGAATCTATTGCCGATTCCCGGCCACCGTAGGCGCGGGCTTGCGGACGGTGAGCAATGGGTAGCTCGCCGTCCGGTAAGGACCAGGCCCGGGTCGACGGCGCGTTGTGTTCCACGCGCGCCTCAAAGAGTGTCAGCGAGTGAAGGGGTCCGATGAGACCATTGCCTGCCGGGGTTGCGGGAAAGTCCGAAAGGGATACCGTGGCCCCCTGGCATTGCACAGGCAACAGAAGGAACACGGGTGGGTTTTAGTCAGTAAGACATTCGCTTGTCAGGTCGTTAAGCTGATCCCTCCTGCTTTTCTTTAATTCGAAATATAAATTAACAATTGTCTCTTAATTATGACTAAATAAAGGGGTTGGATGGAAGCACCAAATAAGCTATAATCTCTACAGTACCTATGCTAAATGATGCTTCCATATATTAAAATATTGGCAGACCCACTAACCCCGAATGCAAATAGTGGAAGACATGAATCATTGATGCTATAGGGCCAAGGTCGAGACCCGACTGTCACCTTACAACCGGCACTCCGGTGCAATCAAACCAATCAATTATTTACAGCGGAATAACTATGAGTACTCGAACCGAATTGAATTTCTGAAGTTTTTGAGTCGAACATATATAGTCTTGTCACCTGAGGACTTCCTGAAAGGTTAATCATAATCAGTAATCATTGTTTGTTCTCATAAACACCATTCGGATAAGTAGATAACTCCTAGCTTCTCTTTTCCAATTCTGTAGTCTATGGCTCTGCCAGAGGCACAAGTGCTGACTCGACTTGATATAAAATTGCAGGTACCATAGCGGACACTGACGGTGTTTTCAACCTTTTTACTAAGGACATAAGGGTGAAAAGTATTTCCCGCAAATGTCCGCAGTTACTGTTGTACATGGTAGATGGTAGCACATTCAATACAAACAACCCTGGGGCCCTACCACCACCTCTTTTAGCAGTATTATTTTTTAATCTTTTTTGACCGTGGGAAAGAGATGGAGCTAGACGTCCTGTATAGCTCCACTTCTTTCTCGCACTGAAGTATATACTAAACTATATAATCAAAATAATACTGCTTAAAGAAGAGGTGGTTGGCCCCCTGGTCCGTAAAAGAAGTTTCGGGAATCTTACAATTTCTGAGATTCAGAATATCCTATGATCTTTTTTCACGAAACTTTCTTCACGAGGTATACGTTATCAGAATTCCATACATCTGATAAAGTTAAATGATCTTTGTTTTTTAACTATAATTCATAAGAGTGCGTCACATTAAATGGGAGCCCTTAAATGAGCGTGATTTATCAACACGGTCCTTAAGTTGAGTGCTTATCTTAGGTGCGTGAACGTCTGTTGATCTTGATTCTGATTTCCTAAGGATACACTTGGCTTGTTAATTTTAACTCATAGTTTGGGTAACATTCTTAAATTTTCGTTTAATGTAATTTATTGTGAATCGTGCTCATTTTACGTCTCACAGTCTCGCCCCTCGGTCTACAAAATTACTCAATATTGAGAGATCTTAAATGTGTTTCATAGCCAGGCACTGCGGAAGTGGAAAAAAAAACGCCCGGCTTCGCCCCAATTTTACTACTTGATAAAAAAGGTTTCGCAGTGCTATTCGTCACAGAGCTTTGTTTTTTAGGGTTCCGTAGTCAACAAGAAACCCATATACATACATAGTTTCGCCATGTCCGCCTATCTGTCTGTCTCATTGTCAGTCAGTCTGTGTGTGGTCAGCTCTGCCGGTGCCTCAGCATTTCGTTCAGACGACGGTTCATAAATGGAAGGAAATATGTTCCTGTCGCCTTGTTTGTTTACTACCACCTACTATACTCCTATTTTGGACCGTGATTTTCTTTTTGTTGTGACGGAATCAAATGTATATTCATTCGTGTCAGCTGATCAAGCATCATCAGACCTGACATTGCTGTTAAAATTCAAAGATCAGTCGCTGTCACTTTATTATCTATCAATCTATATAAACAAAGTCGTGTTAGTTACACTATTTATAACTCAAGAACGGCTGAACCGATTTGGCTGAAAATTGGTGGAAGGTAGTTTTTTTTTTTTTAACGTTGCCCCACACTAGGATTTCTCCTGTATCGTGGGTGCATTTACAAACATTTATATTCACATACACAAATAGCTTAGAACCAGGAGACGGACATAGGATACTTTTTATTCCGGTAGGGTAGGTAGGGTAGGTAGATAGGTTAGTAATTAGGAAGGTAGGTAGGGTACCTACCCTAAGCACGGGTAGCACTAAGTACTTATCTACGGCGCCCCTACCTACAGCTACCCGTGTGAAGCCGGGGCGGGCAGCTAGTACTTCATAAAAGATAGCTTGATCTCTGCGACCTGTGTCTGCGACAGTTGTCAGTAAAATCACCGCAGTCTTGAATTTCATAAATACAGTTACTGAACTGTCAATGTTATGGGCATGCCGACCTAATGAATGAATTCCTACCCTAGGAATGTCAGTTTGACATATTTATGTCGCAGAGATACACAAGCTATAGTTTATGTAGTATAATTGAAATCCGCTGATGTTGAATAGTATCAATAATGCTAGGTTACTTCTCATTGGGCAGTAGTGAACGGGAGAACAACTGCTTATGTAATATTCGGGTGGTCGGAAGGGGTCTTTGTCAATGACAAAGCAGCGTTTACGACAACAAATTTATGTTCTAACGTGTTTAACAATATTTTGGTCGGAAGCAAGATCCTGTCAGTCCTGTCCGATTACTTGAATGGGTACTCGTACAAGTGACTTTGACTTTAATGAAAGAAAGGACGCTTTAAATACGCTCTTACAATCAACAGGATCATTAAGAGCGATAGATACAAAGGTCACAACAACAACTTAATGGAATACTTAAGAATCGTTACCAAATGAGATGAGAAGAACAAACAATTTATTAGGTTATATCTAACACAACAGGATGTTTTGGGTACTAAATGTGTGTACATTACAATCCTCCCCCTTTAAGAAAGACAACGGATTGTCTTTAAATACAATGTTCAGTCCTTTCTTCAGTTGCTATTTTCTTTGTGATATATTGTGTCTAAATCTAAATATATTTTTTTAATACAATTTCTTTTTAAATCTAAATATAATTTCTAAATACAATTTCTTTTTAAATTAAATAAAAATAAGTATAATTTCTAAATACAATTTCTTATTAAATTTTTATTTGTTTTTAATTAAGCAACTCTAGTGCTACGTAATGGTTTTACAATAACTTCGTTCGTAGCTTTTTTTTGTGCTAGGTAGTCGATGTTATTTCGTATTGATTCATCAATTTGGTCGATTTTATGGCTTGCTAGGTTCAGACTATCTATATATCTAATGTCTAATTTGTTTTTAATGGTATGAATTCAATTTTAGTTACATTTTTATCTTTGATCTTTCTACAACAATCATCATTAATAATGTCAATCACAGGTAAGAATGAATTTCGTTCACTTAATAACTTTGAAGTATCATATTTCCAGTATACAATTTGCAACTATCTACAATTATCAATACTTATTCCAGTATCCATTAAATCAAAGACAACAGCTATCTAATTCCGCAACACTTTATCGTAAACGATTACGCTAAATTTGTTTCATTTTGACAGTTCAACAACATTCATTGCGGTATTTACGTTGTTAAGCAGTTTTTTTTTCGAAATTATGAAGCAATGGATTAGCAATTTGTTTCAAAACGATTCAAATTCCGATTGGTCGTATTACGTAATTAGGGTACAGGTTCTTTATTCTTACAACTTAATGTATCCACTGTTTTGTGTGGTGCAACAAATAACCAATTATTTTCATTATGCATTTTATACCATTGCTCGTGGGTGATTATAAGGTATTCTAGTATCGCATTCTAGAGGAATTTTAGATTTTTCGAACATTTGCTCAGTTTCACTTGTTGGGTTACCATGTACGGAAAATTTATTTTACAGAGAATTTATTTTACAAGGATAATCTCGTGATAGTTTTCTACAATCATTCAAGTTTTCAATATAAGTGTAATGCATTATAATACTAGACATCATAAAATATTTTTCCTTAGGTAATATACCTTAAGTATTACCTCAATTTCTTAAAGGTATAGGTATAATATTATACAATTTATAATTAGTTTGAGTAATCAGAGGTGTTTTAATAACAAAAACAAGTTAATCATTGAAGTAATAAGATATATGATTCACTAAAGTTAACAATTCTGGTGCAACTTTCATTGTTAAACTTAATGGATGTTTGTAAAGGCAGATGTGACACTGTTTTATTAAGTTCGCTTATGCATTGTTCAGGATTAATAATAGCTGGATGTAAAGCATAATTTTGGTAAATAGAATTGTATTTACTTATAATAGTTGAAATTTCATTGTTAACTTCCGACGTGATTAAAGTTAATAAAGTCTAACATTCATCAATATCTTGCTTTTGAATTCATATCAAAAAGAATTGCATCAGTACCTACTCTTGGTGTATTTCGCTAAGATATCTAAATTCTTATTAAATATTTTAGTTTTCACTACTGGTAAGATCAGTAAAAGTTTTATTGAAATTCGAGATCGATGTTCTAAAGATATTAGTTGGAGTTTTCAATAAAGAATATATATCATGTTCATGTGATCCTAATTGGTTGATAATTATTAAAGCAATTGACTGCTGCACTGAGTGTTGCGGGTTCGATTCCCGCACGAAACAAATATTTGCATGACCTACAAGTAGTTGTTCCGGGTCTTGCTGTTTGTGTATGTGAGTTTAAATGTTTGTAATCGCACCCACGATACAAGAGAAATTCCTAAGATGGGGCAACGTTTTGTATAAGATAAGAATACCTTAAATAATTTTCCAATGCCGTCGATATAAGATCACTTAGATCTACGAATAATTTGGACATTTCTTGTATTAACGTAGAAGTAAAATCTGCACCTTTATCTGACAGTAAAATATCAAGTATGCCAAATCTACAAATAAAGTTTTTAACAAAGCAATCAGCTATATTGTCGTAGCGGCATGTTGCTATAGGGAGGATATGCCTGCGAAAATTTTGTCAAGTCATTTTGAAGTGTTAGTATATATTCGTTTCCACTTTCCGTGACTGGCAAAGGTCCTACTATGTCTACTGAAACCTTTTCAAATACTTCTGTTGAGGTAGATGTAATTTCCATCGGTTGCTTACTTTTTATCTATGTCTTATTCTCTTGGCATGATTTACAATTATTTCTCTCATTGAATCCCAGTGGTGATTTAGGTTTAATTTTCTTATATGTTTTATGAAAGCCTATTATGTTCTGAAATAGGGTTTGAGTGATTTTTCTCTAAGATTAATGGTATATCCTCCTTCTTTGGAGACATGACATTTTCATGAAATATTGTAATCTTTATGTCCATATCTCTAAATAAATACCTAATTATAGTTCTAATTTTATGCCATTTCAAATGGAATCTAGAGAATACGCTGAAACTAATTTCCTTAATTTTGTTTTCATATAATTTCATTTTGAATTCTTTTAGTGTTTCGAATATATCTCCATACGTTACACTATCCCAATAATTTACTTTTGGAAATACGAAAAAGAAAACGTTATAAATTCTCTGACTCATCTATTTTTAGAACGTTATATTGTTTAGGATTATTCGATTTTAATTTGTTAACTAGGGTTTTATAATCAGTGAGAGGCTTGTCGTTTAAAATGTCTAAAATCACATGATGTAAATGTGACTTATCAACTTTTCTAGGTACCAATCAAAATCACTATATTTATTTATTATTTGTTAATATTGGTTTTCTCCACCATTTTAGTTTAAATTATTCTTGTTTTCCTTATAATTAGGTGACCTACTACTGCTTGCTCAATTATTAATATATTTACCTATAGCTATTGCCAAATTTTTATTATTTGGGAAACCTGACGATCGGGGATGATGATTATGGTATAGCTGTTGGTTAATTGGACTTTTATTCCAGCAATATTTAGCAAAATTAGCTTTCTTTTGGCAGTTAAAGCAAGTTGGTCTCGCATAAATGTATTGGTTTGTTATTCATACGCGAATCTTGTCTTTAATTCATTTCCTGTCTGGAATTTATTTCTTGTTCTTCGAAAATAGCTATACCTTAAGTAGGGATACAGCTTCCTCGAAAGTATTAGGTTTTTGCGACTTAAGTAATATATGTAAATGAGATGTAAGACCGCTACTAAAAATATTTAATGCCTGATTTTTTTGTAGTTCTATATTTCCTTCTTTTTTATCCTCCCCTATTTAGTTAGTTTTGGGTCGAGTGATTTAATTATTTTTATGAGACCACCTTCAAATCTACTTTAAAATTCAATACCGGTTCATTATTTCCCTGCTTACATGACTTTAACTCTAAGTGCCACTGTGCAAAAAAACGTTTTTCCGAAGAATTTTCTAATAAATGATCTTTAAGTTCAATTCAAGAAGCGAATGATCGGTTCAATAACGTCGATATAATCCTTCAATTTTAGAAAGCATTACTGAATTCCATAATATATGTAGTATTTAAAAAACTATACTTACGTGTTGTTAAAATTGCAAATACACGTGCAAATTTCACCATTATACTTATTAATTATTCTTTCTGCTACAGATAATTTATAATACCGCCATATTATTAAGATACAATATACACGGTAATATAACTCACTTCGTATGCAATATACACGTTAATTTAACTCACTTCGTATACAATATACACGATAATATAACTCAATTCGTTTTCCTCGTACCGTGGAGAGCGTCGATTTTCTACTTGGAGACCACCGGTTGACTATCGCGAAGATAGAGGCTGTGCAGTGGTAGCAACTCGAAGTTACTGATGAACCGCTAATAGGTACAGCTTCTTGAACACGCCCGAAGAAGCTTGGTCACGTCTCGAGTGTATTTCGCCTTGACTATCGACTAGACCTTGTTGTTGCTGCTGCTGTCTTCACTGCTGAACCGCCTTACGCCTT
The DNA here is from genome assembly GCA_963853775.1 of Xanthia togata. Taxonomy (NCBI): domain Eukaryota; kingdom Metazoa; phylum Arthropoda; class Insecta; order Lepidoptera; family Noctuidae; genus Xanthia; species Xanthia togata. The sequence continues at coordinate 4,695,155 of OY970801.1, forward strand.
GATGCTGTGCTAGACTCAGCAACCAGTGGATACTGAGATACTGAAGTCGAAATACCGCAAAGTATATTCGCAACTTTTTAACGCTTACTATAACTTGTACTACGGATTTCACGCACGCACTTTTACCCGTTTTTTATTGTCCGGTTATCACTATGTATTCCACTTCTGACACCAAAAAAAAATTAATGTTCGGGTGGTCGGAAGGGGTCTTTGTCAATGATATGATAAAGCAGCGTTTACGAAAACTAATAACAATATTTTGGACGGTTGGAAGGGGGTGACCAAAGAAGTTTGCCCCTCGCCGTCATGGAGTACTTCCGCGGTTTATAGTGTTCATAGCGAGTTCGTGTCAGCTGATCAAGCATCATCAGACTTGACATTGCTGTTAAAATTCAAAGCTCAGTCGCTGTTACTTTATTAATTTAAATCAGCTAATGTTGAATATTGGTGCCGAATCTCTTGTACACCGAACTAAACTATCACTAAAATTCCTTACTTTTGGGTATGAGAATCTTAAAGCTATTCTGCAATTAAAAGTCTGTAAATTAAAAAAAATATTTTGACACATCTAAAATCGAATTTGACAATTGCGATTCCACGTGATACATACAATACTTGTTTGCCCTACCCCGTGATTTTTTTTAGAGCCGGGGTCGCGCAGGCTGGCAGCCTCGACGTGTTTTATATATAGGTATTGAATTTTTCACTTTTTGTACAGAGAAAAAAAAAGAACTACGTGTTAAGTATTAGGGGTATAAGTGGTGGTTATTTAAAGGGGGTCGAAATTTTCATAATTTTTGCGATAGGACACACCATTTTCGAGATATGAGCAAAAGAAAAGAACAATATATACAGTACTGTTTTTGCACCTGAAGTCGAGGAGTTCGTGTGAATTTTAGTTTATGAAAACTAATAATATTCCACACCATTTTTAGTGGCGATTAAAAATGGTCAGAATTAGTTAGACAATTTAAATTTTATTTGAAAAACGTCAAATTCAGAATAGCAAAGGACATTGTTCGGCGTCCATACATCGTTCGCCTAAGAACCAACCGACACGTGTATTTACTTTCTGTGTTCTAAATAACGCTTATATTCGATTGAAATTAAATTAAAATCAAGGACACTTCTGAGAATTGTAAAAAATCAAAAACAATTTCGGATTTTGGGGTTATAATTAGGCCAATGGAAACATATAAACTTAGTGTTTATTTGTGAAAATATATTGGATTTACATTTACATTGGACCGAGTCCGAACCATTATTTCTCTACACTAATTTATTTATAGTTATGACCAATATAAAAATGTACTCTGAGTGATGACACTGTCATTACTAGCAAATGTCAAAGTGCCATCTGTCAATTCATCGACTGTCAGTTGATGTTGCTCGTTTCACACAGCACTTTCAGCCGCTTTATTTTGTTGGTAAATAAAAATCTTATTCATAGATCAAGCGCTGAGTGAGCCTATTCAAAACGTCAAATTGAAACAAAAAATAATGACGCTGGGGGATAAGACCAAAGTGATTACTTTTTAAATGTTTTCGAAATTATGAAGTGTCCGTTTTATTGCAATAATTTTAATGTAAATTATAAAATACACTAGTAATTATAGTAAAGGTTTCATGCGTGTTGATTCATAGGCCATTTTTTACAAAGTCCTTTGTCATTTTCACTCAATTAAAATCTCAGTGCTATCTTAGTGCTGTCAAACTAAAATAAAGTTAAGTACTGTCACTTCAGTACCTATAATTCAGAATGGGAAATCATCGTTTGACAGGAATAAACTAAATTTTGGTGATTTTTAGTCTAGTTTAGAGGTATTTGTGACAAGAGAATCGGTACCAGTATCAATAATGCTAGAATACTTCTCATTGGGCAGTAGTGAACGGGAGAGCAACGGATTAGATAATAATAATAATAAATAAAATAAAAAATATCTAAATAAAAAAAAATATAGGTATTTAAAAATGTATTTTATATGTTAGAAAAATAAATAAACGAAAATAATAAAATAAAAACCTTTATTCATACAAAAACCTTTGACATTGCTTATGACTAGGATACGTAACTTATTTAAGTAAAGGCCATACGGATAAGGTAAACCCTGACTCCTAAACTAGGTAACCCTGTGACTTAGGAGTCAGTTGATGAAGATGAAGTCAATTGTTCCAAAAGTGCTTCTGATTCTGCAGATGATTGTCATTTAGCGTATATTGTAGGTACTACTTCACAGCTTCCGCTAAAAAAAGATGAACAAAGCCTAGGATTTTTTTAAATGATATGATAGTGCAGTAGGTAGTGCGCTGTCTTTTCTTTATTTACGTACGTACAGACCTACTAGATACAGCCTCTACAGTGTTTCCATCGAAAGTTTTGTAGAACTAAGTAAGTACTTAGTAGTAAGCGCTTGCCGTTTTTATCGGCTTTTTCTGAATTGCAAGGAGTGCGGCAGTAATCTCAGGTGCAGGGTTAGTTAGAGCTTCGCTTGGTAGCTTACCTACCTACATGCCTTAGTTTTGAATGAAATAATACCGCACTACGTTACAACAGTACCTTGCTACCTATATGTATGAATGAAATCTTGACATAACCTTCTCTCGTTTAGACGTAGAAAAATAAATTGACTTTTGAATTTGGAACTTTTTGAATTTGAAACGTTTCGTTTCGGTTTTTACGAACAACCAAGGTGCAACACTTGTATGCAATTTCTCATTCGCTACATTTTTTAATGACCTAATGTTGTTTGTGTTTGCTAACAAAAATTGTGTCATGACTAGGGGTACCATCTATGTAAGGGAGGATGCCTGTCTAGGATGTACAAAATGCCTGATTTTCCAGAAAAATGCCTGCCTATTGTAAAAAAACTAAGTCTTAAAATAAATAATATGCAACAGATAGGTACATAGTTTTAAGGACTGACACTTATTCAAAATGAAAAGTATGAACAATTTACGAGCACTAAACTTACTAGAAAAAACGAACTTACTACATTTAGTGATATATTTCAAAAGTATATTTTTTTTTAAATATAATAATATAAAAATCTTCACGCGTAACGTTTTATAAGTTTTCTTGGGTTACTAATAATGCTGTTACCGACTCTATTGTCAGGCGATTACTTTCTTTACTCACCTGTGCAACTAATTTATTAGGGAAATTAAAAAATGCCTGTCTCAGCTTAGCGTCGCGCGTCGGCCGCACGCCTGTCTTAACCGTAAAATGCCTGTCAAATGCGGCAAATGCCTGTCACATGGTAACCCTAGTCATGACTGCCTTTACTTTCAAAAGTACGCACTTCAGTTACTTGAGTAGTTTTCTTAAGGAGGATGCGCTAAGGTAGAATATCAAATTTTCTTACGATTTTGCAATTTGCAGGTCAGTATCAGGTTGTTGATCTAAATATGATTCGCGATCATAGCAATTATAAGATAAAAATCATAAATACAGTTAATGTAATCCTATATAATGACTATTTCATGAAATCATGACACATGAGGATTATGCTAACATAATTATGGAGTTGTATTGCTGATTCTAATTATTATAATTCTGTAAATTGCAAAAATTCTAACGAAAATTTAAATATCGCGGTCTAACTTAGCGCATCCCCTAAGCGATAGCAAATGTTTCCTTCATGAAAAATCTGTGAATAAGCAGTGTTGCCGTTTTAGCGAGTTTGTGGCTAGATCTAGCAGATTTTGGATGTGTTTAGGGACTTCTTTTTTCTATCTAGATTCGAAAAAAAAAAAAAAAAAAAAGCGACTTTTTAACACTTAGTTAAAAACTCGCAATTTTTTTTCGAATCGCTAGATTGAAATGATTGATTGCTAGGTTAACGACTTTTTTCAGAAAAAAAAAAACTAAATTATAGCCACATACATAGATAGACATGTGATTATATCCGTATGTCATGTACGATTTCTAAGCCTAGCGCAGGTAAAATTAACATAAAATAAGACTAAACATTCCCCTGCTATAAACGAACTGTAGTCAAAATTTATTCGTTCGTTTGTTTCCTTTCTCGCTCATCAAGATCAAGAATGAGCGAGACAAAAATACAGATTGATATCATTAATAATTCATTATTTGGCACTCAAGTATTATTTTACTTTAAACTTCATAAATTACCTACGAGTATGTGTTAGTGATTAGTGTGATTACTGTGCATGAAATAAACTCGATTTTCATGGCAGTTCCGATGATTTTTTTTTATTACACACAGAATTATAGAACCGAGTGAGAAAATTATGAAGAGTTCAAACATTGGTTAAAACCCGTGCCAGGTGACTCAACTAAAGCATTTTGTAGTTATTGTCACTGAAATGTACGCAAAACATAATTTTATTAAATTTCCTAAAATAACATTTCTTTATAAATTTTTATTTTACCTTTTTTTTTAAATAAGTTTGCCGAAAAAGCATACAAAAATCTAGGGACATCTAGCAGATTCCTAGATTTTTTTTTCCCACATCTAACGGAATTTTTCAGATCATCTAGGGACTTTAAATTTTGTAGAACGGCAACACTGAAAAGCAGTCACGTCCCGACCACAAACGAATGCGTAGCTCTCACAAAGTCACAATTTTGTATCTGTAAAATATTCGCACTTTCAGGGCAATTAGGCGCTCCGCTAATTTCTTACCTCGCATTTATAGCGCTGATGCTAAACAGTAAACTAATCGGCAAGGTAGCAAGGCGCGTCCGTGAATCAGTTTGCACGCACCAATGGTAGGCGCGCTGAAACATCTGTTCATATCACACGGGACCACAGACTAAGCAGTACTCACGGGACACCGCGACTGATAACGTGTTTTAGTCGCTTCGAGTTGCTCGCGAGTGCGGCTGTCGTCACAACAGCTCCGCCATGGACGACGTACACGAACCCCGCGAACAGTTCCCGGTCAAATTCAACGGTGACCAATATGACATAAACAAATTCATTCACGACCACCCCGGCGGTGTGGACACGCTGAAAAATTATAAGGGCAAGTCTATACAGAATGCGATGCAGAAGTTCGGACACAGTAACAGTGCGTACCACTTAATGAAAGACTTGAAAGTGGACGGTGATCAGTGGAAGGATGTGAACCTGACCGGTGAAGTGAGTGCGAACCGGAGGATCATCACCAGTGAGGAGAACACCAGGAATGTGGACGAGATCAAGTTTCTGGAGGAACTTGAGGTTTGTTAATGCTTTATTTTTAATATTGTAGATATAGATAAAGATATTTATTTTATTGTAGGTAGGTACTTACTTAGCGTAGAATTTAAAGCTTTGGCCCACGCGACTCGAATCTTTTTTTTTTTTTTTTTGTAAGTTTTGACGTTCAAAAGTGCCTTTTTTGTGCCTATTTGAAATAAATTATTTGACTTTGACTTTGACTTTTGACCACGCGTATGTAAAAAATATTAATTAGACTAATGCACGTTGTTAACATATTTAGAGTACCGGTAACCAAAAATAATAATCTATAAAACTAATAAGTACCTACTAATAGCTTACCATGAAACTGTCCATTATTAACTGTTGATTAATGAACGGACAATAAAGAAAGTAAGTTACGTGTTTAGATCATGAGATGGTATCAGCGAATGGTGTCAAGGTGCCAATAAAGCTGTGCTTTGCTTTATTACATTATTTCGATAATGGCCGGGAATTCAAAGAGAAAATTTATGAAGCGGAAATATCGTTTATTTTGACAGAAGTGGTGTTAAGAAAGATGTATCTACGTACATGTTGCATTGTATGATTTTTGTAGTAAAGTAACTAAGTAGGTATACAAAAATCTACCATAGGACTCAGCTATGTCAGTCAAATCATTTGAATTATGCGGTGTTCCCTTGTTTCGCAGACACAAATTTCATAGAATTTCGTTTCGTCACATGTATATTTGATCCTGCTATTTTTTTCGAATACTTATCTTCTTGAATACTTGAATGAAAAATATTTCACAGAAACACAATTCAATGAATTATATTTTTTTTATTTTTATTTACAAACATAACAAAGAATAAATTTTTTTTTTTTACGAATTTTGTTTGTTCGGTGTATTTTTCCATGATATTTTATTTCAACGAAAATTTTAAAATAGATGATACGCTATCCATAATTTTATTGCTTAATTGAACGTCGAAAATTAAAATACCTAGGTACCTACGGGTAAAATGTCAATGTTCAAAAATTCGAAAATTTAAATATCGATTGAATTGAAATATCGAAAATTGTTACAGGTAGGTACGTACCTAAGCTTAAAATGTCTAAGATTGAAATGCCGAGTGTTTTAAATATCGAATGATTCAAAATGTCGAAAGTCATTATACCTACCTAAGTTCAAAACGTCAACATTTAATACACTTAGTTCATAATTGATAAATCAATAATATAATTTCCAATCTACCTACATTTCTTCCACTCATACTACCAATACTTTTTATCAAAATTTGTTCGATATTTTAACTAGAACCTAGGTATTTTAACGTAAATATAATATAAATAAATATAATGCTCGTCAGTTGTACATAAATAATCAAGTAAGTTGGCAATTTCATTATCATGATCATGTGTGATAAACTGATAATCATAAACGGTTAAAAGCCCTGGGTAGTGGGTGCTGTGTTGGTCACGTAGATTATTTATACATCTGCTAATCAAAGTTCTATATTGGAGAACAAACAAATGCCAAATAATATTCAAATAAAAAGTTTTCAATACCTATTTTAACTATGATACGAGCACGATCTAGTAATATCGTGAAGGGTGGGCGTATTGGTCGACTGTCTTATCCACTCAAACGTTTAACCCGCGTGACCATTTATGGACTCTTACGTCTGCCGCGCGCGGACGCCAACCCGCGGACGGCATCGCCCGCTCCGTCGTCGTCGTAACTAAAACCTCTTTACCTGCTTATCCGTAAAAGCTACAGTAAAGAAAAAATACGAAAAATATATTTTAAAAATAAAGATCAAACTTATCAATTTTTTTATAGGGTTAACTAAAATCTATGATACTCAAAAAGAGGTTAAACTTGTAAATATGGGGAAAAAAAACATATCCATTTTTATCAATCTAAAAAACGAGGAACATATAATGCATTTTTTACGTATTTATCTTTTAAATGATGTATATACGATTATGTATAATTAACTCTGAAGTGTCTAAATAAATAGAAACAAAACACCTACTACTAGTAATTTTACCGCGATGTCTCGTGCGGAGGAACGAAGCGAAAGAATCTTCAATGAATTCAATGTATTTCTCTTTGAAAAGTACATTATTATGCTTATTGCTACCTGTCTCATTATTTCTATACTAGTGAAAATAACGTAAAATGTGTAAACAAAACTAAAATTGGCCGACAACATTTGAGCGGCCATTTATTCTCGAACAACCATACTTTAAAGTGAGAATCAGACTCGATTTATCAAATAAAACTGTGATAAGTAACCATCATTGTAAAGCACAAATCTTCTAGTTTATTTGGATGTATAACACTACTGTGTTTTTTTTGGAAGATAAATAAAACAAACAACCGTACTTACGACATACTTACTAGTACTACACGAAACCACGCGGCACTTAGGTCAACTGTAGAAAAAAAAAAAACGATTTTCAAAACTTTTTACGCTGCCATCTCATGTATTTAAGTCGAACTATTTCATCAGCTATCCATAATTTATAATCTGTCAAACTGTCGAAATAGTATCGTATTTTATCACTGGATGGAATTAAAAACGACTCGTCGCTTGGGATAGTGTACTAGCGCAGACGTTAGACTCGACTATTTTTTTGGGATAGTAGGAATGCTATCGTTAGACGTCTGAGTGGTTGTAATTTTGACGTTCGAAAAGTGCTGATTCTCAGCCTAGTTTGAATAAATGACTTTGTTTTTTTAATTTATAACTATTAGGGCACTCCGACTAAATAGGTTAGGTTAGGTTAGAACTGACCAACTACGTCGAAATTGATCGCAGTAACAAAATTAGGGCACTCCGACAGTTATGAACCGCTTTCATATAATATAACTGTGCTACGGTATGTAGTGTTGTATGTATGAATTGAAACGTTTAGAAACTGTCACTCGATAAAATGTATATTTTGTTAATAAGTTCTAATAACTAAACAATAAGAGAATAAAGAATATTTGATTTGTTATTCTATGATATGAATATCGAAACACTAAATGTAACAAAAATCAATGATTTCATTTTTTTCAAAGTAGGTATTCCGCGTATTGATTTTCTATTCATGAAATGAACCGATCCCAGCGTGGTTTAACCAGTACCCCAATTACGTAATACACGATCAATCGTAATTTGAATTGTTTTGAAACAAATTAGCGATGCTAATCCATTGCTTCATAACTTCGAAAAAAAAATGCTCAACAACGTAAATAACGCAATGGATGTTGTTGAACTGTCAAAATGAAACAAATTTGTCGTAATCGTTTACGAAAATGTGTTGCATACCAGACTCGATAAATCGAATGGACCCCAAGATTGTTGCATGGGGCTACAAATGAGTAGACCGCCCTTAGGATATGGAAGGATTTGTGAGCCATACCGGATATGCATCCTTGAGTAGGCAATAAGTTTGCTGTAGGTAACAGAGACTCAACGATCACATAGTTAAACTGCGTAAGCAGTTTCGTGGGGCAATGTACTTAGCGTTAAGAAATTTAAGTAAATAAATCATTCATTCATTCATTCATTCAATGGACTAGTAGTCTATGGACGGGCATCTTTTAACGACGTCGCCGACAGATTGGTTTATGTTCAGCTTCACTGCTTTTTTTACTCTTTTCTATGTCACTGCTATGCTGTGTTATACGTTGCTGTTTCCATTGTCTTCGTCTGGCTACTATCTGTTTCAAGTTTCTTGTAAATGTCGCCAGCATCTTTCTTAATCTTATCTCAGTCTTCAGCCGTCTTGAACTTCACAAATATTTAAATATGTAAACTTCACTTCTTCATACACTTCATACACTTCTTCACAAAAATAACTTTACCACCGAACTAAACACAAAACTACACTTGGCATCAAAGTTTCAAAAACCAATGTCAGAGTCAAGAGCAATAAAATCTAAAAGGAATGTTTTGTTCATCAACAGCTACCTGCGACCCTTGAGTCACACCAACCCTCTTATTCATAAACGTTGCAAGTTAAGTCGTTTAAACGTCAAAAATGTATGGTTAAACAGGCGCTAATCATTATATAACTTTAAGAGGGAACAGCGCCTGCGATTCTCCATACAAATGTACCTATTCCTCTTTTTTTTTTTTCATAAAATCAAGGTCTGCTGTAGACACGTCCCTATTATTTCCTTTGTTTTTCAGCAATGTATTGGTAAAGAAAATATGACCCTCCAAAAAATTACAAAAATGCCCCATTTTTACCGCCATGATTATAGGACTACTAACCAGACAAATTCGAAAAGTTATTAACATAAAAGAAAATGATAGGAACCTAGACATACTTTTTCTTTAAATTTTAATGTAAACATTAATTGAATCGGCTCAATTTTCGAGGAGAAAAAGAAGAATACGAAACGTCAATCTTGTCAATTTTTTTTGTGATGTTATAGGTCTGAGCTGCAGCTGTCCCTATCGCACTCTACGAGGCTGCCCTCGTAGAGTGCGATAGGGACAGCTGCAGCTCAAGTCTGCACTTGAGGTAAGATATGGTTAAACAGGCCCTGTTCCCTCTTAAGTAGCGTTTATTAATAAGGGGGCAAATGTCTAACAAAAGAACGCGCAATCACAAAAAACAAACCATTTTGAAACACTGAAAGTTGGAGTTTACGTTCGTATAATTTCCGGTCAATAGATGTCGTAACGTCTTTCGACATTTCGTAATGAAGAGTTCTTCTTGATCACTTCCAATTGATTACATCTTGTGATCACTGGGGAGACTGAAAAGAACCTGTTGATTTTCCATCGAATTTAGAACCCTTTGCTTCACATCATCGTGTTTAAATATTATCTATCCATGGTGTGTTACATTCCCATAAGAACACAATTTTGTCCATGGATTTTCTACAGCAGATAGGTTACCTAACGTTCAAAAATGGGATATAAAGTAGAAGGAGGTTTTTGGAGAAAAGGAAGATTAAAAGAATTATTTTATAATGTTGCAAAAACACCGCTTGGCTCAGTGACTAGAGTTCAGCTTTCTTTCAACTCCAATGGTCGCAGGTTCGATCTTATAGAATACTAGCGACCTGTCCCTGCTTCGCACGGGTGAAAAACCTAGAGATCTCTTTGCTATGTTAGAGATTAATGTATTAATTATACACATAAAACCTTATGGAAAACTGTTCTAAATGGTGGTGAGAGCCGCATCAAAACTATTGGCTAGTTTAGAAGATCAAGCGCCACACAGATAGACACAAAAAGCGACTTCATTTTATACTATGTATAGAAGCGAATTAATAGCTATACAGACGGATATCGTCGACCTAATTAAAATCATCATCATCATTTCAGCCATGGGACGTCCACTGCTGAACATAGGCCTCCCCCAATGATTTCCAAATTGGCCGGTTGGAAGCGACCTGCATCCAGCAGCTTCCTGCGACCTTTATTAGGTCGTCTGTCCACCTTGTGGGTGGACGTCCTACGCTACTAATTAAAATAACTATGATCTATTAGTTTTTAGGGTTCCGTAGTCAACAAAGAATCCTTATAGTATCGCCATGTCCGTCTGTCTGTCTGCGGGTTAACTCAGAAACTCTTAGTACTTACTAGAAAGCTGTAATTTGGCATGGGTCTTGATGGTCTGTCTGAAAGTCTGTCAAGACCCATTTTCTCATGAAAGCGTGGAGGTGTCAAATTGAAATTGATATCAAATAGGTACGTAATGGTCCCTTGGAGCTCTCCCATTGCTCTGACCAAATAAAGATTACGCTTTTTAAGGCATATTGGTGCCGATTCTTTTGTACACCGAACTAAACTAACTAAACTATCACTAAAATTCCCTACTGGCTATGCGAATCAAAGCTATTCTGCAATAACAATTCTCTAAATTTAAAAATTATTTTGACTAAACTAAAATAGAATTTGACAATCGCGACTCCACGTGGTAGGTACATGTTTGCCCTACGCTACGCTGTGAATTTTTTTAGAGCCGGAGCGGAGGCGCGCAGGGTGGGCAGCGTCGACGTGTTTTATATGGAATTTTTCACTTTTTGTATGAAAAATATGAAAATTGTACCTGCGTGTTGAGTATTAGGGTTTTCAGGGGGTCGAAATTTTCATTATTTTTGCGATAGGACACACCATTTTCGAGATATAAGCAAAAGAAAAGAAAATAAAATAATTTGGTGATGTTTAGTTTAGAGGCATTTGTGACAAGAGAATCGGCACCATTTTCAGACCTTTTACACTGGAGGTTTGTGGGTCCGCCACACCAAAATATAGCTGGATGCCCTGCGCATCCAGTGTACTCGTAATAATATATTCAGGATGATGTTGGGGCTGCCACACTTCTGTAGTGCATCGGGGAAGTTCGCGCTGTTTCGTACTGATGTTTTTTTTGCCATCATTCGCTAGAGGACGGTATCCCTGATCTGCAGAATGCATGGCAGCCGCAACGAAATCTTGAAGACAAGTTGCTGATAGAGTCATCCCCGCTTTGCATCCCTTGTAAGGTCAGTCATCTGACTTACTTGGACTGACTCTGACTTTTATTTATTATTATTTCCTTTATTTCATTATTTACATTTATATATAAGTTATATTTTTAAATATTTGAATTAACAAATAAATATAAAAAACATTTAAAAATTTAAAAAATAGTAGCCCACCGGTATCGGGACGGGAACAGGGTCCAAGCTACCGGCGGCGGTCAGGGCTTCAGAGAGAGGAACCTCCTAAAAATCAAATCATTTATTTCTTTGCAAACATGGGTGTTTTTATTATAAAGTTCTCCATATTTTACCGTCACGTGGACATGCAAAGGTTTACAATTCAAAATCTAAAATAAACGGAAGATCATTAAAAAAAAATTGTCAGTGTGGTCACAGCAATAAAAAATATAAAATAAAATAAGACTAATGTCAAACGGAAACAAAAAGTAAGTGAACCACAATCATACTTTATAATAATTGTCAATCAGTTAGTGAATCATCATTAAAGAAATCGTCAATCGTGTATAAGTTTTCATGATTAAAATTTCGTTTAGCGCCCTTTTAAATTTTAATGTAGTCATATGTTTTATAATATTAGGCAATCTATTTACAAGAGTGGGCCTTAAAAAAAAACTTTTTTGCATTAGCGCCGTTTTACATTTTGCTTGATGTCAGATTCATTTCACAAACGAAGCCGTTTCTATACATATACTCGCATGTATAAACAAGGCAAAGTTAAAAGATTTAACGATTTAAAATACTGCTATCAGCTGTTGTCCATTGACCTGATGCATCCTCACCCTATCAGTAGACTGCCCCCAGAAAATAATGCCATGCCGCAAAACCGTAGCAACCAATCCATGGTACGCTGTTAACAGAGCCTGACTATTCACTTTCTTTGAGAGATGAAAAAGAGTAAAGGCTCGTGCAGACCAGCGCGACGCGCCGACGGCGCGACGCGACTCGAACAATACAATTTTTAAGAAAACTTCAAGGTATAACAATAGCCGGTGTCGCGTCGCGCTGTCGCGTCGCGCTAGTCTGCACGAAGCTTAATGCGGGTTTGCTAAGTTTTTTACATACTTATTTCTTCATCATGCCTAAGAACTTAGCCTTATTAGCTTCTTCAATATCACAGCCCTTGTAGGAAATGCTAAGGTTTAGGTTTTTACGGCGTTGATAACAATGCGAGCCGTGTCCAGCTTTCTAATTACGCAACATATTTTCGTAAACGATAAAGACATTCAAGTCATTGCGTCATTTACGTTGCTCTGCAGTTTTTTTTTCCAACTTACGGAGCAATGAATTAGCAATCTGTTTCAAATCGATTCAGATTCGGATTGATTTTGCATTACGTAATTAGGGTGACCTCAAGTCTGCTATTACAATAGTGTCAGAATGGTCTATCATTGATTCCATAATAGTTGATTTTGACAAGTTTGGTAATCTCTAATATATTGGCATCATTATGACTTTCCAATGGTCAGCCACTGACACTCTATTGAAAGAAATGGCATCTATTGGTAATCTCGTACATAATGAAAAATGAATGACTGACTTAGGCGGTAATCTGCTAAAATGTTGACAGTTCCTTTGTTCAGTGACCTACCATGAAAACATCATTGTGCAGTCATTTCTTCTAATTCGTTACGAGTATCGTGTTTGTGGAATACAATGATCAACCAATGATCGACCATTAAGATTACGAATTTTTAGCAAAATGACAATGTGATCGTGTTGGAATGACGAATTTATAAAAATAGCAGACTTGGGCGCCTAGAGTACCGCTTTCTGAATCACGCCCTTAATCCAGCTGCCCAACGAGAGCCTCCTTAGGTGTTGGTCGAGGCTCTTCGCAATTAAGCCATTGGCTGATACGACTATCGGCACAATGATGGCTGTGTTATTTATTATTATTATTAATTATTTTTTCAATTTAATTTTTAATTTATTTTCAATTATTTATATATTTTTATTCTTATTTATTTAAGATAGAGTGCTTGCAGCGTCGGCCGCTATAGAACCAGGCGGTAACTGATGTGGTCATCGTGTGCACGGGATTTTGTTTTCAAACTGCTTAGGCACCGGCCACACAGAACAGACGCAAGGCACGGACCCGTCGCAGTCGCGGCGCCCGTTTAATCTACTTGCATATAAAATGTATACAGCCGTCGCGACGTAAAACATACAGAAAAGACGGGACGCCGCCGTCACGACGTTAACTCGTCGGCGCCCTATTGGAAAACATATAGAAAGGACAGGGCGCGGGCAGGGCGCGGGCCTGCACGGGCGCAAGCGGGGGAGCGGAAAGGGCGCGGAGGGCAGGTTCTCACATCGCTCGCCCGCTCGCCATTGTGCATCTTGCGTCGGAGTAGTTAGAACGTTACGTGCGAACGAACGTTACAATGCGTGACGACTTTGAATTTAACGTTACATTTTGTAATTTAATTGAAAATAATCCAGTAATTTATAATTATAACAGACCAGATTATTCTAACAGAAATGTCCAAGATCAAGCTTGGTCAATAATGGCGCCCTGTCTGCGACGGGTCCGTGTCTTTTCTATATATGTTAAAAAGTCGTGACGGCGCCCTGTCTGCGACGGGTCCGCGCCCCGCCCTCGTCTTGCGTCTTTTCTGTCTGGCCGTTGGCTTAGATATGAGGTTCTTCGATAGTACCTAAAAGGTCTTCTTCTACTTTTTCTGTCAAAACTTATATAAAACTGTGTAATAAAATAAAGTACTTACCTAATCTCAAAATCATGGACAGTTACCTGACGGCATAATTACGTTTCCCATTAGAAGTATAGATATTTTTCACATTAGTTATCCTAATATTTTCGAATTCCTAAGTATTTATCATTAATAAGTAATTGAACAATCATCAAGAACCATTTGTATTTCCTGATCTATTCGAAAGATTATGATTTCCTATATTTCTGTGCTTCGATTAATTTCAATAGCAAAGGCAAAGCAATGGAAGCTAAAGCTTGTCCACTCTGGAATAACGCGCCCCACTACCGCATTTACGCATGTTTTAGTAATAAACAAATTATCTGACTTCCATAAAAAAAAACCGGCCAAGTGCGTGTCGGACCACGCACGAAGAAGGGTTCCGTAGTTGGGATGAATTTATCTCAAAAACAAACTTAACTTTGTAGTTGAAAAGCTTGTTCTCCCATAGATCGATATACGTCACGGTCAATTATCCAACTGAAGTTGTGAGTGAAAAAAAAAAAGATAAAACTACAAACGATTATACTTTTTCCTATACTTGTGCTGTAAGGCCTTGCTTCCTGCCATATTTTATGATTCTAGGTCAACAGGAAGTATCCTGTACGTTTTAATTTCTTTGCGAGTATTAAAATATGTCACATATCGGGCGGAATTTTGTATTGCGTTGACTTAGAAGGTTAATTTTTTTAGGGCTTCAACGGACCATAGATATACGTATTTGATATTAATTTCAACTTGATACCTCCTCGCGTTCCTGAGTAAATCGGTCTTGACAGACTGACAGACAGACGGACGGACAACGAAGTGATCCTGTAAGGGTTCAGTTTTTCTTTTTGAGGTACGGATCCCTTACATACAGCTGCAGTTATTTTAATTTCGGCAACTTAGAAAGTACTGTTTGCTGCTTATTATTGACGTATTGTTGTCGTTATTTAGAGTGGGCCCGATGCTATATAGAGTGTATCATTGTATGGACTGGACATATGGACAGCATAAATATTTTGTTAAAGAAATGTAGGTATATTTACCATATCTACCACTATATTTCATGTAAATTAATTAAGTCGTATCGTGATTTCAAAGAGGTAGCGCCACCTATCGCACTACTACCTACTAAACTAATAAAAAAAGCATTTGGAAAACTTTAAGGCAGTGCCTTAAAAAGTGCCGTTGGCGGCATAATAGTGGCGCTGCCTCGGCTTGGCTAAAGTGCCGTAAGAATTGCATTGTCATTGTCACTATCACTGTCACTCGTTATTTTATTTGATTGTTGAGGTTCGTTCGCTGTAAAACACCACATTCCCAAAGCATAACATTTTCTTGTGCCTAAACGGAACCTAGCACTCGCCGGCCGCTGCCGCGGCACCGCTCACTACGCTCACTCGGCTCGTGCGTTGTGTAGTCACAGTTCTAACCTAACTTAACCTACCTATCAGCCATTTTCATTTGCTAAGCCGAGGGGGTTATGTCTACACTTAATTTAAGCCGGCTATAGATGAAAGAAATTAACATCAGCCTTTCATAAACAAAAACAAAATTTCAAGTGACAATGACAATGCAATGCTCAACAATCAAACAAAATAACAAATGACAATGCAATGCTTACGGCATTTTAGCCGAGCCGAGGCAGTGGTCTACTAATTTAACGGATAAAGTGCCGCTCTATACACTTCTCACTTTAATTAGCCTAACTTTTGATTGGGTCATCGGGAGTTTTAATCTATTCACGTGTTAAATCTGCGCGCGAAATATGCGAAAATAACCACCATAAAACAACATAATGTCACAAACCTACTTGAGTTTACGTTAGTATCATTTCCGGTCAATAGATGTCTTAACGTGTTTCGACATTACGTAATGAAAAGTTCTTCTTGAACACTTTCAATTGATTATATTTATATTTTGATGATTATATTATATGACGATGAAACAAAAATTAAGTGATAAACTCAAACTCAAAGCATTTATTTCAATTAAACCATTTACAGGCACTTTTGAATTGTCAGTTAGTCAGAAAGTTGAAGCTAGTTGCCCATTCCAAAACGTAGATCTCTATGGAGAAGAACGGGCAAGAAACTCCAAGGACACTCTTTTAAATATAGAAATTACAAACTCCTGGGGCCCTATTATGAACTCTTATTTCCAGGCAGTTTACGGCGTAAACAGAACTGCCTTGCAATTTCGTATTATGAACTCGTCAAACAAGCCAGTCAGTGGTCACGTGACACCCTGGCCGGCTTCTGCCCGACTATTGGCTGGAAATACCGTATTATGAACGTTCGTTTGACATTTCTTGACATATTAAAACTGATAATAAGTAACCTCACAATCCAGTCAATTTCCGCTACTTCATAGGAGTTTTTATTGAATGGTTTTGGATATTTTTGGCGAAATTAATCAGAGAAAATATCACGTGTGACGAATATGTACCGTTCGAGTTTCTGGAAACTCCGGAAAGTGGCACTTCTTATCAAAATACCAAAATAACGGTAAAATTGAAAAACTCCTACAATGTTTCAAACTAAACATAAGTTAGGCTCAGCCGAGGGCGATAACTCTCATCCATTGAACTATAATAATTTCAACAGCCTAATAAATGGTGCACCATGATAATCACAAAATAT
Organism: Xanthia togata; assembly: GCA_963853775.1. Lineage (NCBI taxonomy): Eukaryota > Metazoa > Arthropoda > Insecta > Lepidoptera > Noctuidae > Xanthia > Xanthia togata. The sequence continues at coordinate 4,712,142 of OY970801.1, forward strand.
TACCATGATAGAAAGAAAGAAAGAAAATACATTTATTTGGCACAGACTAAAAGGCACACAAGTAGAAAGAGAAAAAAAAAAGATTTAAGGAAAGAATATAAAATAAAAAGTGTAAAACTGCGTTGCATGATACCAGCAGGAATGTGTGCCTCGCGGCTACGGTTATAGGTAAATATAACATGTTGAAAACTGGATATTTAGTAAAAACACTCAAAAACACCACACCACCATAACCATTCATTATCCATATTTTTGTTTATACTCTGAAACTAGTAGGTACTTCTTGCAAAGGGACATAATACATTCTGTGTAAAAAGTACTGGGAATTGTTCAATAAAACCTTTAAGTAATTTATTCGTCAAAATTTATTTTGTCGGATCCAAAGTAGGCCCCCTTGCAATACAGCTACGCCAGCGCTTGACCCAGTCCTCCATACATTTTTGGTAAGCTGATTGAGGTATGGTCTAAAACTCCTTCAGCGAATTTTCTTTTATAGCTTCAATCGACTCGAAACGTCTTCCTCGAAGAGGTAATTTTAGCCTCGGGAACAGGAAAAAGTCAGACGGAGCCATATCATGTGAATACGGCGCTTGGTCGATGACATTTGCTGAATTTTTGGCTAAGAACTCTTGCACAATGATGGCTTTGTGTGATGGTGCATCATCATGGTGCAAAACCTATGAATTGTCGTTCCACAAATCTGGGCCGTTTTCAGCGGATATTCTCTCGCAAACGCCTCATAATGCCTAAATAATACTCTATAATCACTGTTTATCCCTCTGGAAAAAAATCGTTGTGCACTACACCGCGGTAATCTAAGAAAACTATCAGCATAACTTTCGTGGTACCTACTTTTTATAGAGAGTATTATACAAACAATACGATAGTATTATTTTATTGCAACATTAAACATTGTCCAAGAATGAAGTTGTCAAATTCCCCGTTGAACATCAAGTGGAATACGTTCGGAAAAGTTATTGTTAGGAGAATCTCGCGTTACAATTTACAAACACGGAAAAATTAAATAAAAATTAATTGTATAGCACAATAAACATTGCGTTCATATTTTCACCTACTTTTAGTAACTATATTAAGATATATTTATTATTTTTATCATAAAATACGTGATCTAAATAAAACCGTAACTTACCGATAAATATTTATTTGTGTTTCTGAACGTTACGGCAGAGAATTTCAAGCCAGCCACAGACAAACTAGCCAGCGTAAAGTCTGTCAGAATTACCGATGTCATAATACGAAATATATCCAGCCAGTGAAATGAATTGCCTGGAACTTGCCTGGTTTTTTAAAAGTTCGTAATAGGCCCCCAGGGTACATTAATTATTCTTGTTGATTCTATATATGTGAGAACAATGTAAAAAAAAAATATAAATATAAAAATCGATTAAAAATATAAGATTAAAAATAAGCCCTGGCACATAAGAGATGACCAGTCTCAACTGACGGCGCCCGTTCACGAACATACGATACTCCGAGTTATACACAATATTCGAGTTAACCATATTGGTTTCGTACTTTTTACGTGATACCTTAACAAATTAAACTCTCACATACAACAGGGGCTAGTTTGGGGGAAGTTTTAAGCTAAAGATCCCATATTATAGGGATGACGGTGAAAACGGACATAGAACGTTTGAAACAATACAATATTTTAATTCTTGTTTGTCCAAAAACGACGTGCCTATAACTAAATACGGCTATCGGATGGGTTATCACGTCTAGCTTCGTTTAGCTAAGTTTGTTATCACCTAAATGTTATCGATCTACCACGAAATTTACCCTAATTCATGAGACCCGATAGCGCAGTGTACGTGTAAGAAAACCATGGAAATTACACTTAGTTTTGCATTTATTTGTTACTAGCTGCGCCCCTCGGTTTCACCCGCATAAGTTTCGATCCCGTGGGAATATCGGGATAAGAAGTCCTATGTGTTAATCCAGGTTATAAACTATCTGTGTGCCAAATTTTATCCAAATCCGTTCAGTAAGTAGTTGTAGCGTGAAGAAGAGCCAAACATACACACTCACAAACTTTCGCCTTTTTATTATTAGTGTCATTACATAATTAATTATTTTATATTAAATTATCTATTATTGCATTCATTTGGTATCCTTGTTTATTTTCGAAAACATAATAGATATAATTATACTGAATTAGTCTGTTCTTGCGGTTTTGCTCGCATTTTGGACATTCGTTCATAAAAAATCATTCTACGATTTTTCCTCAATTACCTGTTTAGCGTTAGTTGCGTTACCAAATGCGAGTCGGACTCCCATGGGTTCCGTACTGTACCCTAATTACGTAATGCAAAATCAATCCGAATCTGAATCGTTTTGAAACAGATTGCTAATCCATAACTCCGTAAGTTCGAAAAAAAAACTGCAGAGCAACGTAAATAACGCAATGAATATTGTTGAACTGTCAAAATGAAACAGATTTGTCTTTATCGTTTACGAAAATATGTTGCGTAATTAGAAAGCTGTAGTATTAAGATCGAGCAAAAAACGCTGAAAAAAATATGTTTCTACCCTTAATTATTTACTTTATTACATTTTATTTGTTGATAAAGCGACAATAGAAATACACAATCTGTGAAAATTTCAACTGTCTACCTATTACGGTGCGTAAGATACAGCCCGCTGACAGACAGACAGAGGGACGGACGGACAGCGGAGGCTTAGTAATAGGGTTACGCCTGGCACCCTCAAAATAATCAAAAGCTTTGCACATTGTTAATAGCAACCTGTTTCCGGAAACTACCAACTTAGGTATTACTTAGGTTCCTACATCTTGAAAATTGTAATTACTAGATAATTCAAGGTAGGTAATTCACGGACAGCGTAAATAAATCCATAACAAGGAGATAAACTGACCGAAACGTAATGAGCTCGTCCGTCCTAAATGCCTCAATGTGTACCTATGTTCGTAAATACGGTGATATATTTTCACGTGCTACAATACACACGGATAAAGTATCGTAAATGGCTAATCTTTGAGATTTAGATAAAAACAGCAATGTAATGTTAAATTGTTCCTATCACAGTCTGGCCGTCGAGAGAATGCGGTTCTTGACAGCTGTCAGTTTCATGCTAACGAATATGTGTTTTGCGAATTTGATCCTTATTACTAGGTACAGACGCCAGCAGGTCAACCTACCCAAAACTGTCAAAGTTTCCCAATCAACTTTGAACCTTATATGCTTTAGTGGTAAAGTTGAAAATCTATTAAATAAATTTGACAGATTGTAGTAGGTTGATGTGCTGGCGTCTGTACTAGAAATAGTCCAGTAATGTTCAGTCATTAAAAAAAATTCGTTTTTTTTTGTTGCTTTTAATGCCTTCAGCAGTCATGAATATTTATAAGGAATATCATTTCATAGGTAAACTAAAATATAAGGTAAAATAAAATAACGATGATAACTGCGGTTTTTTATAAAAAAATATATACTTTACATAAAAAGATGGTTGAACTATTTGTACTTACATCCGGACCATAGATATCCAGAGATATGCCTTCATTGCGGAATAGTAAGGAATCCTAGTGCGACCGCATAGCTCCCACCAAAATAATTACAACATTAACAAATAGTGTACTTACGACACACACTTAAAATTTGAACTCGCACACTAAGAAGAAAGCAGCTACACTAAATCAATTTCTAATAGCACACATACATAGAATGGGCGGGGCATTCACTTGTAAACACTCGCTATTTGCGAACATTCAATGCACACGCATGCAATTAGGGAGTCGAAAGCGCTGGTCGATAATTTTTATCGATATTTATTTTAGCACATTCTTGTATTATTATAACTTCGTTTAATTTTCTATAAATAATTTATTTTGTTTTTACCTATCCGAAATTATGGGCTATTTTTACTAAAATAAAAATAGTTTTTTTTTTAAATATTGTATTACCGGGTAAAGGGAACCCTCTCCGTTAAATATTATGCTATGCACGAGTAAACTGTATTGAAATAACAATGTCTTTATTTGCTTCAAACAAAATTAAATTAATAACAAATTTAACTCTTATACTATACATGTAATACGAGAATATCCATTGAGTTCTGTAAAAAAAGATTCGACTGCAATAATACGCATGTCGATAAAATCAGCTGCACGCACTCGATTGCACCTCTCTAAGCCCAAAACGTTCGTTCCGTTCGGAAAGATTCGGGTTAGTTCGTATCGCTCCGGACGTAAGTTAGTAAATGATTTAAAAATTAATTTAAAATATTAAACAGTGACTTAAATGTTTACTTACCGGTGGTAGGACACGCCATTTGTCTTCAGGTTGATGGTACTAGACCTATTTTTTACAAATTATTACTGCACAGCTCGGCATTTTGGTTTTTTACGCATCAATAGTACACTGTACGCAGTTGCAAAGCGACTGAATGAAGCGTACAGCCGCCGTTCGAACATAAGCCCAATTTAGCAATGTCGAGGCGCCACGTGCCACGCCTCCAAGGCATATCCCTCGATATCCGTGATCCGGACCAATAGGTTTATAAACTTGAAATTTTGCAGAGAAAAGCACTACTTACTTCATTAGCAAAATTATGAATTGTGTAAAGTATTCAATGACATCGAGAAATAGTAGATTGTTTGCCTAGGGAGCAAACAACTATTTTTAAGGCGAGAGTGTTTCTTTGAATCCAGAGCGGAGTGTAGGATTCTAAAGTAGAATCCTGAACGCAGCGAGGAAAAAAAAAAAAAAAAAATACGACAAAAACACGACGAAAATACGTCACTCGAGCTTTAAAATAGTGTTGCTCACGTATGATTTAAAACAAAAACAAAATTATCGCATCCGCCATCTTGGATTTACGTTTTGACCTCTTTATCGACTTTAGCAGCTTTAAAAACTATAAAAACGGTACCTGAATGATGAAAAATTTGAAAATTTTCGCAGCTGCCAACTTGGATTTACATTTTGACTTTACTATCGGCTTTAGCACCCTCGAAAACTATGAAAACGACACCCATGACGAAAAACTTGAAAAATTTCGTAGGAGCCTTTTGGATTTACATTTTGATCTCACTATCGGCTTTAGAACCCTCGAAAACTGTGAAAACAACACCCATGACGAAAAGTTTCACAGCCGCCATCTTGGATTTTCATTTTGACCTGACTATCGGCTTTGGCGCCCTCAAAAACTATGAAAACGACACCAATGACGAAAACTTTGAAAATTTTCGTCATGTGTCGTTGCCGCCATCTTGGATTTTCATTTTGACCAAATAATTCACACTTTCTCTCTTTTTTTTTGCCAGCCTGTTACTTGTTCATACAAAGTTCGTGATTGATCTCTTTGGTGACTGGAACTTTTACTAATAATATCTACATTCCAAATTCAAATCTATTTTGGTCCCTAGGGATCAAAGAGCTATTTTGGTCCCTGTTTACGATGATCAAACTAGCTCTATTTGAATAGATGTGATGAAATAGTTATTTATGCAACTGTTGTTTAGTAAGGGGTATTAAAACACGAATTTGGGTTAGTTGTATCACATGAGTGTTTTAATACCTAATTGTGTACAGTTGCATACAAGACATTATCTACACCCGTGATATGAATCCTCTGTAAAACGTTCTGAAACCATAGGGTGTTGTACAGTGTTGTAAGAACTCTATGTAAATTTATGAAAATTTTATTTGCTGAGTATCTAATACAACAAAAAAAATGCGTATGTGCATAGATAATAATAATTTTTAAATTACGGCGCTGTGGTTGTGAAACGCGCGTGCATTACAATGTTCTTTTTTTGAAATTCATACAGATACCACGAATTGAGTAGTGAGAATGTGGCTGTTTGATGAGTATGGAAGGGATCGAAAAAGCAAAGGAGTTGCATAATGAAATGTAGTACAACATTATAACACTCGTTTGGATGATATTATGGTTTCTATAACACTGGTTGTTTTAATTTTGGCAAAAGGTAAGCTGCTGTTTCAGAAACTTTAATAGAGTATTTATAGCATGGGTGTAGATAAATAAATATTATAACATTAATGAGGGTAGTTAAGCACAATATTGCATATAAATTTAACTGCAGTATTACTTAGTTCGTTTTGAGCATTTCAATCATTTACGTTGATATTTAAGTGTAAAGTATGGATGGCCTTGTTATAAACCCAGATTTATTTATCATATTAAAAAAATCTGATAAGAAGAATGATAGTGACATATTGTTTGACACAGTGGTATCTTGCCTAGATCATAGTCCTTCTGACGAAGACAGTTTGACTTTGAATATCTTTTGCCAAAGATTCACGAGAGCTGCAATGATGAGATGTAAAAAATCCTACAGGAACTTCACGGATTTAAAAAAAAAATACGGAACTTGCCTTGCAGCAAACATCGACTGGCCTAGTTGTATACGACCAACAGTTGAAAGGTCTTAAACAGCTGTCCTGCGGCCGTATTACGACGTATTAAATCCACCATTATTCCAGTGTGAGTGAGAGACAGAGCTATACAAGGCCGCTAGCAGCATCCTTTTTTCGCAGTGGAATAATGATGGCATTAATACTTCATAATAAGGCCCCTGAACTTGAACCTTTGACATCAACAACATCATCCGTTGGAACGATGACAAAGAGAAAATCAACACCTCGAAAACCTTTGGAAGAACTAAGTACTCAGCAGAAAAAGAGATGAACAATAGACGAGAAAGGTCGCGATAGCACTGAATTAGCATATGCAACTGCAGTTCAATTGAGAGAACAAAGTCAAGGATGTATTGCAACTGTACTTGAGTATATGCTGAAGAACCCCGAAGCTGCTGACATATTTATGGAAGTTATTAGAAAACCATCTAAACCTTTGTTTTCGACCGCAAAAGCGCGGGGTCTACTTCTTTCTTTAAAGCTTTCGAAATGGCAATATGTAACTTTGAGGGAAACAGCCATGAGAAAATCAAAAATCAAAATCAAAAGTCATTTATTCAAATTAGGCTGAGAATCAGCACTTTTCGAACGTCAAAATTACATAAGACAGTCCCCCAAAACGCCCACCCTTCACCACTTCCTAGTGCTTTTGCTGGCAAGAAGAAGTGGCGCAACAAACTCCCCAGCAGCACAGCTGTCTGTTCAGTTAGGAAAAAAAAAATATTCTATACAATAATTTATAAGATAATTTACATTACGCAAAATAAAATTTAAATTATAAATTAATAGCCATATGACAGCTAGCACACGCCAATATACCAACCAAAAACATCGAGAACTATACTCAAGCAGAAATAAAAATAACTAAACGTAAACAATATCTAAAAAAAAAAAGAAAATAAAGCCTCCAGGCATAAAGGGCGTGCCCGCTTACATAGAGCTGTAACTAGAAGATATAATAATATTGATAAACTAGGACCATCGAGGTAAAATAAATAATTGTCGAGGTCGCTAGCTAACCACATATTGTAATACAACTCATTAAAAAAAAACATTGTAATGAGTAGATTATGTCAACAATAAATAAAAATAAAATAAATGTACATAAAAAGTAAAATTATAGACTTTTATATAAACTCATAAAACCTGTCAGTAGGTAAACTAATTCTGGAGAAAGAACATTTAAACATTGTCTTGAGTTAATCACAGCGACCAACTATTCTTATCATTTAAGTTGTCGTTGATGGAATAGTATGCCTTTGAACAAAGGTTGGACTTTACTTTAGTTTTAAACGCATTAAAAGGCAAATCTAGCAAACAAGAGGGTAGCTTGTTATAAAAGGTTATACCAAGCCCAACAAATGAGTTATGAACCTTATGAAGCCGGTGAAAGGGAGCACGTAGTTTATCCTTACTACTAGTGTTAACGTTGTGAATATCACTGTTTTTAGTGTATAAGTGTATATTCTGCCTAATATATAAGATGTTGGCGAAGATGTATTGTGATGCCACTGTGAGGATACCGATATCTTTGAAAAAATCTCTCAGAGAAACTCTGGCACCTAGCTGGTAAATTGCTCGAATAGCTCGTTTTTGGAGGACAAATATATTTTGAATATCTGCAGCTTTGCCCCAAAGCAGAATACCGTAAGACATAACGCTATTTATTTATTTATTTATTATTAATTAATCAAAACGGCAGCCAAATGCCAATTACACTGATTAATAGAACTAATTTAACACATTATGAAGCAAAATTACACATTTAAAATAGAAATAGCACAATACAAATTACATATAGACTAATAGGCCTTTCACTCAGTCCTCTCGCAAATCACCAAGCATTCTAAAAGTATTGCCTTCCATTCATCAGCAAACAGATCAAGTCCAGGACTAGATTCAATGAGAGCGTTGAGAGCGGTCAGCATTCGCGGAATAGGTGACATACGTCGCGCAACCGTACGGCAACGTGGCACCATAAAAAATGTGTGCCGTCTTGCCCGGCAATAATTATCAGGCACAAAAATATTGCACAGCTTACCATGCAAGCTAGGAGCGTCAATGGTACTGTGAATGAGTTTACAGGCAGTAACAAGCTGATCGAATGCACGCCTGACCTCAAGTGAGTTGAATCCTAAGCAACCCAGCAGAAATCTAGTTGGATACATATATGGATAGTATCCAAACCTACGTTTGTAAAAATATCTTAAAAAAGCTTTTTGAACCCTTTCTAGAGCAAGGGCGTAAGATTTTTCGTGAGGGTTCCAGACACATGAGCTACAATCAAGCTTACTTCTGACAAGTGTATTATATAGTAGCCGAATAACGTGATGGTTTGAAAACTCACGACAGTTTCTAAGAACGAACCCTAGCCGCCGAAAAGATTCTTTAGCTAGAGATATAATGTGTTCGTGGAAGGTAAGCTTAAAATCAAAAATAACACCAAGATCTTTGACTGTCTCTACTCTGGCTATTTCTACGCCATTTATATTATAATTATGTTGAATTGGGTTTCGTGAACGGCTAAAACTCATGACACAACATTTAGATGGATTGAAATCCATTTTATTTTTGACAGACCACTCACCTATAGCGTCAATATCTTTTTGAAGGGCCACGCAGTCAGCTGGAGACTGTACCTCAGAGTATACCTTTAGATCGTCAGCATAAAGGAGACATTTGGAGTGATTTAGTACTTGTGGAATGTCGTTTATCATAATAAGAAATAAAAGAGGTCCTAATATTGATCCCTGGCTGACTCCTGAGCGAGTATCATACGGCTGAGAATTATACAAGCCCAGTCGCACATACTGTTGACGGTCACGAAGGTAGTCTGCGATCAGTGAGAGAAGATTTGGAGCAAAACCTATGGCACTTAACTTTTCCAACAATATATCATTATTAATGCGATCGAATGCTTTTTGGAAATCAAAGTACAGGACATCCACCTGCCGACCTCTGTCCATACTGGTGGCGATAAAATCAGTTAATGTTAAAAGATTAGTGTTAACAGATCTTTTGTTGCGAAAACCGTGTTGTTCATTACATAGGTATCGGTTGACTTGCCTGAGAATTTCTTTGTGTAAAATATGTTCAAAAACTTTTGCAGGTGAAGATAGGATAGCTATAGGTCTAAAGTCCTCGACAGACACCTTAGTTCCCTTTTTAGGTATGGGTGTAACCCTAGAAATTTTCCACTGGGGCGGATATTTACCGCTACTGAGAGCTAAATTATAAATGCTACATAATGGTTCTATGAGATATTTCTTTAAGAGCTTTAACATAGAAGACGGGATGTTATCCGGACCGGCAGAACTACTGGGCCTTAGTTTGTTAATGCTAAGTTCCACGTCTTCAGCGGAAATATGACTTATGTTGACATAATTGCTGCTACGAGATGCATCACGTGCACTTATTTTGCATGCATTTAACTCAGGAAAATCGGGAAGGAAAACGCTGGAAAAGTATTGTGCGAATGCATTGGCAGCATCGATACCAGACAACGATTGGCCCCGGTGAGTGACAGAAGACTGGAAGCCGCCCTTACATCGTAAACTTGTAATGTGCTGCCAAAATTGTTTTGGGTTTATTTTAATTTGCTATGAAAATAACTAAAATAGACTAACCGAGCTGTATCAACGTCAGTGTATTGTCTTACTTTTCTGACAGCGTAGGCGGCCGAACTGAGCCTTCCCGCTAGGCTCGATATATGTTGGCCCCACTGAAGTTTTGCATCTACTGTTATGCCCAGAAAAACTGCCGAGTTTACAGTTTCAAGCACCTCTTTATCTAAGACGATGTTGGGTCCTAGATTTCTAACATTTGGGAGGGCAAACTTTACACATTTCGTTTTCTTGGCATTGAGAACTAGGTTATTTGTCGTAAACCAATCCGTAACCATTGAAAGTGCACTGTTAACATCGTCAAAATCTTGTCTATTCCTGTCTACTTTAAAAATAAGAGAAGTATCATCTGCAAACAGTACAACTTCACAGATATCCTTTAAATAGAGAGAAGGTGGAAAGGGTGTATATCATCAGTAGGGCAGTTGCCCTCCAGACACGACACCCGTCTGGTCGGAGGATCCTCCCTTTTCTATGGTAGATGAGTGAAATTTACACCCTGTTCCTCATACCCCTAAAATTCAACTGTTTTCATGACTTCCCTGGTACCACTTAATATCAAATGTGAATAAAATTCTATTTGGATAAATCCAAGGCCATGCTCATCGTCATATTGTCGCCCAAGTGCAAAAGAAAGTAATTTTGTTGTTACTGAACATCAAGAGCAGATGGAAGACAATTCGCCCCTCAGATTGCTTTCTGTCGGTGGTTCTTAGACATGTTTTATCAAAATCGGTTTGAAGATTATCAGCTCTTTTCTAGTTGATGAATGAATGTGAGCGTCTTCCACAGGTCTGATCGATTTGAAATTTGGTATTCTGTTACCTACTTCAATGATATTAGAAGAACACAGTAAACCTTGAACTGATGCTGCAGCATCACCTGGAATTTTCAGGATACCCAACTCCCTTACCAACTTACAGTACAGGTATCGCGTTTGGGCTCATTAGAATGGTCTCAATGAATAGGTTATACTAGATTGATGATGAACAGGGTCTGGTGATGGAGAAAAAAAAATTGGTAATTTTACTGTATGGTTTCACCCAGAATACGCGTCCGATTGATGACTGTGAGATGTGAGTTCGATCCCCGCCTGTTGCATGAATGCTCGAATGACTTGAAACATTAGGCAGCGAAGACAACAGAATTTTGAAAGAATCTCGTCGCTTCTTTATTGTATGTAGTTTTTGAACTCTTTTTATGGATGTCTCTGCTAGCTAGGTAGGTGCCTGCCTACCTTATAAAACAAACTGCAGGTTTTAAATTCACAGCTACATATCTGATTAAAAAAACTCACGATTACTCATTTGTTGTCCATGTGATTAGATAATAGCTTAATTTTATTGTTATTATATCATTTTATATTTATTCGAAATAGTATAATGTCGACCGGGTACCATTTTATCGAAACGAAAATGATGTCATGCTGATGTTTTCAGACTTGTATTGTAATCGATTCAGTTTAAAAAGTTCGGATTCAGAGTCTTAGGTTTTTTTACATAGGAATGGCTTGACATTTTTACCACTGTCTCACCGGATGTTAGGTAATGAGCTGTTTCATCATCATCATTCAGCTGAAAGATAGGCTAGTTCTGGCTTTGACCAAGCATCGTCACAATAACGACAGATCCTGTTTCCCGTCTTCGGTCGTCATCAGATCATCTTTTTTCTACTTACCTACTTACGCTACGCCTTTCGGTTCGCGGTCATCACTCTGGAGTGCACTTTAGCAGTGGCTAGGTATATGCTCTTCGAGCGTCGAGCTGTTTAGCATAAACGTAATCAGCTGATAACGGTCTCACTACTGGGACTCAGGCCTCGTCTCTGTGAGGGAGTGGGCTGTAATCTACCACGCGGGCCCAAACCAGGTTGGTGGATGTGCTTTTTTTTTGTGGGTGGGAAATCATCAAATGACTTCTCCCGCTCTGGGTGGAGCAGAAGGGCGTGTCAGACTCTTACTGACTAAAACCCACCCGTGTTCCTTCTGTTGCCTGTGCAATGCCAGGGGGCCACGGTATCCCTTTTGGACTTTCCCGCAACCCCGGCAGGCAATGGTCTCATCGGACCCCTTCACTTGCTGACACTCTTTGAGGCGCGCGTGGAACACAACGCGCCGTCGACCCGGGCCTGATCCTTACCGGACGGCGAGCTACCCATTGCTCACCGTCCGCAAGCCCGCGCCTACGGTGGCCGGGAATCGGCAATCAATTCCCGATTGGTGGATGTGCTGGATGTCACATGTCTTCGATTTTTTGTTTCTAGGACATGCCGGTTGCCTCACGATAATTAAGCCTCCTTTACCGCTTTATGAGCAGTGGTGATGAAATTAATTATACAAAGTAATGTAGCTGCCTGGATGCAAACCCACGATCTACGACACATAAGTCGGGGCCCTACCACGTTGAGCAATTTGACTGACCTGAATATGAAGTGTTTCCGCGTTTGGCATTTTTGTTGTCATATTCTAGTACCGTTTATCAGTGACTGCGTTATCTAAACGTTCGGCAGGTGGTGGTATCGGCAGTCTTGCGTGACTGATAGCCCGTGTTACGATATCTAGCGTTTTTTTTATTGTTATTGATGTTTTTACCACCTCAGAATAGGCTCGCATCACACTTATAAGAACAAGGCTTCTCCCAAAATCCCAAATCATTGTTTAATTAACTGTAATTGTTAAGTACAATAGTTACCTAATTGTTTTTAAAAGAACTCGTCTCTATGGGTTTTTTTCTTTTTTTTCTTTCGAGTTCCATCAATCAAGGCATTTTTCAGTTTCACAACACTAACTTTCAAGTATTTCAGCTCTTAAAAGTTAGAGAGCGACACTTGAACATATAATAAGTGCTTAAGATAAGAAGCTTATGTAGGTAGGTATATTTTACTACCTACTTATTTCATTATTATATTTATGTGAATTTTTAACACGTGCAATATATCAAGCTCACAGTCACAATTAAGGCAAATTTATTTGATTCTGCTGTGGCCTTGGCACAAATCTGATTTTAATTTATTAATGGATAGGGCAAGTTGTCTTTGGAGGCGTGAGAGCAAAGCCAAGCGAATAAGGTTTAATTAAAGAAGCATTCCAACATTTCCAACTACGAGTATCTAGGTACTGGCCTTGGTACAAATCTGTTTTTAATTTATTAAAGGATAGGGCAAGTTGTCTGTGGAGGCGTGAGAGCAAAGCCAAGCGAATAAGGTTTAATTAAAGAAGCATTCTAACTATCTAGGTACATCTGAAATATGTAAGTAGGTTATTTTATTTCTACAGCATTGTGGGACCTTATTATGAAGAATTAATGCCATCATTATTCCACTGCGAAAAAAGGATGGTGCTAGCTGCCTTGTATAGCTCCGTCTCCCACTCACACTGGAATAATGGTGGCATTAAGAGGGAACTGGGGCTGCGAGGAATTTGTTAAATAGGTATTTGGAGAAACTATTGCCGTCGTCTTTCCTCAAAACTGCCTCCGTAGAGTTCGATAGGGACAGCTGCAGCTCAGACCGATTATACTTATCACAAACAAAATTGACGACATCGACGTTTCGTATTCCCCTTCTTTCTCCTCGAAAACTGAGCCGATTGAATTATTTTTTACATTAAAATTTTAAGAAAGAGTATGCCTAGGTTCCTATCATTTTCTTTTATGTTAAAATCTTTTAGAATTAGTCTGGTAGTCCTCTAATCACGGCGGTAAAAATAGAGCATTTTTTAAAAATTTTGGAGGGTCATATTTTCTTTACTAATAAGTTGTTGAAATAAAAGAAATAACAGGGACGTGTCTACAGCAGACCTAAATTTTATGAAAAAAAAAATATTGCTCTAGAGGCATTATTCAGGAAGAAAACAGGGGAATACATTTGTATGGAGAATTGCAGGCCCTGTCCCCCCTTAATACGTCATAATACGGCCCCTGGTTGGCTGGCTAGTGGTCCGTCCGTCTGTAACAGCCTATTTGCTCCGAATCTACTGGACCAATTTATGTAGTTGAAAGGTACACATATGAATTTCTGTGACCCAAACACGAACGTGTATAAATAAATTGGGAAAATTTCATCCCAACTACGGAATCCTTCATTGTGCGTGGTCCGCGTCCGACACACACTTGGGCGGGGGTTTTTAAGTTATAACTCTACGACGATGGAGTCTCGTGTATCAGAATGTTATTTTATGTGCTTATCCAGTAGTTTATGTAATTAGCGGTGCATACGAACAACGGGGACAGGGTATCTTCAGCATGATAGATAAAATTAAAATCCTAGATATAACGTTATGCCTTCATAAAAATACAAGCAAGTGGCTTATAGAGAGGCACTCTTTGAACTTCATGAGCATAAATATATATTTTTAGGTCGGTAAGTAATGTATTGTTTCAAAGAAGCTCAAAAGCTTAGGTAGTGGTAGGTACCTAACCAATGTTACACCAATGTTTCAGAAGCGAATAGCTTATACTATAGGGCTGTATTAAAAAACAATTAACTTTTGACACTTACAACGTATGCTGTACGAGAATTATCTTGCAAATGACTTAAAAGGAGTAAAAATAGTCCGTCCAAATCCAGCTGCATACAGTGGTTTGTATTGCAGCCGCATTTGTTTGTTCATGGTAATGAAAAGGCGGATTCATTGCAGACACCCATAGTATTATTTCTGTTAGATTGTTAAAAACTGTCGAAAAAGTGTGAAATGGGTTAGGTTGGGTTAGAACTTTGGCCGGGCGAACGCTACTTTCAAGTTGCTCGCAGCTAGGCAGGCTATTTATGCCCGGTTCCTTTAAACTCGAGAAACGATTCGTTTCGTCCACGGATGGCAGAATTGTTTACGAGACGTAACCCAAGTGTTCCTTTAAAAATCGTAAGTAAGTGAAGTTACCGTTGGCTTGCTGCTTACGGATGGGAGGGCTACGAATAACGGATAGTAGGGTAAATGCTTGTAGTGTTCCTATAAAATTATTGAAACGTTAACCAGCTGTCAAAGTTACCAGGCGTATGTGATTTCTTTACCGCCCGAAATTGGTCGGTTGAGTACTAAAGTGCGGCGCGTGAGTCGCCGACGCTGCGAAATGTTGCCATTTTAAATATTATATTTTATTTATTTATTACTACCTATGTGTGTGTTTATTTTATTTTGTTATTTCTCTATATGCTGCACCGGTTGACGTCATCACGTCAACGCCGGCTGTCACTGAAAACCAGCGCTGGGGCTCTGTCTCGCATAGGGTCCCAGCATTATGCTGAGCGATGGCCGTTTTGCGTGGATGCATATTTTCCCCCAAATTGTTTTTTCGTGTCTATTTTCCTATTTTTGCGTCATATAATTACCTATAATGTATCGCAAATAAACGTTATTTTCTTTCGTTTTTCTTTACGTCAGATAGTGAATTGAGTGATATAGAAATGTTATCCGTTACCGACTGGAATAGCTCAGATTCCGATGATGATGAATTATCAAACGAGGGTTAACATTTTTTTTTATTCGATGGTTTTCAATATATTTACCTACTAGCTATGGAATAATTGGAAAGGGGAGCGCGTCGGTCGTCGATGGGGTGCGCGTGCGCTGAGATGCGTACGCTGCGACCTTATTCCGAGTGGTGTGTGTTGTGTAGTTTCATGGATTATTTTAATGATAGTGAGTTTGTAAAGTGATGAACTGCAGTGCTATTCTGTAACCATCTCACCGTGAAAACTTAGGTGAAGTGAGTTGTCATTCCAACAGGGTGAGATGACACTGACAGCTCACTCCACGCTCACTTCACATGTTTTCACGGTGAAGTGGTTACGGGAATCGACATGCTGGTGTTTTGTTTTGGTAGCGGTGACTCTGAGTTGCCAAGTGAAATACATTGCTTGGCCCCGTGCAGACTAATCTGGTCACCTGGTGAGTTTTTTCCATATATTTCAGTGACTTGCTCCTCTCTGCGTGACTCACTCAACATTCCGTTATTTTAAGTCACTAGTTTATTATGCCACTAAAACTTTAATTGTTTTTATGGGCTAATGCTCGGTTCCTCTAATTTACGAATCGTTATTGTACAGACGACAGCACATCAACCTACTACCCATCTGTCAAATTTCTTTAATACATTTTCAACTTTATGTCTAAAGTATAAGGTTCAAAGTTGATTAGGAAAATTTGACAGTTTCGGGTAGGTTGATTTGCTGGCGTCTGTATATCATTATCAGTAACCAGTATTTTTTGAGTCACGGGTAACGAGCCGCTAAAGACGTTCTTAAAAGTTATTTCGGCGTCTACCTGCGACGAACACAATTGTTGGTTAACTGCAAGGCCTCAAGTCTGCTATTACAATAGTGTCAGAATGGTCTATCATTGATTCATAATTGTTGATTTTGACAAGTTTGGTAGGTACTTAATCTACTAACATATTGGCGTCATTATGACTTTTCAATGGTCAGCCACTGACACTCCATTGAAAGAAATGGCAGCTATTGGTAATCTCGTATCTACATAATGAAAAATGAATGACTGACTTAGGCGGTAGGTTCTTTTAATTCGTTACGAGTATCGTGATGGTGGAATACAATGATCAACCAATGATCGACCATTACTGTATTTATCAGATTACGAACTTTTAGCAAAATGACAATGGGATCGTGATGGAATGACGAATTTATAAAAATAGCAGATTTGGGCCCCCGACCGAAGCCCTCCGACATCTGCGTTGAAGCGTTACGTTGTATCACACAAACTTTTTTGAATTAGAATGAAAACTGTGCTTATTTTAAGTTTTCACGATAATTTGATTTGTAATTTTTTTTTTTTTTTATAATTTGATCTGATTTTGCTAAAGAAATAATTTGATAACATTATAAATAATGTTGCCATTACTGGCGAAGTGAACAAAACACAACTGTGGCGATGAAAATGAATGACAACACAACCTATCCTAAATCTTTCCAATTATTCCATAACTATTAAATAAAATTGAAACACTAAAAGGAAAAAAAAGTCAACTGTCGTTTGGTAATTTCTACGATTAATACCACGTTCTTCATCGGAATCTGAGCTATTCCAGTCGGATAACATTTCTAGATCACTCGATTCACTATCTGAATGAGACATTTTAATTAATTTTAACGTTATTATCGAAAACACGGAAGACTTTAGTAGGTACTCAAAACTCAACCGACCAATTTCGGGCGGTAATTTTATAGAAACCCATACATTATAATGCTGTCATCCCCATACATTTACCCTACTATCCGATAATCAGTATCCGTAGGTAGCAAGCCAACGGTAACTTCGATTACGAAACGATTTTTAAAGGAACTTTTTTGGGTTTATGTCTCGCAGATAATTCTTCCATCCGTAAACAAAACGAATCGTTTCGCGAGTATAGGAACCGGGCATAAATAATGTATCCAACGATTTAATGCAAAGTCAAAGTCAAATAATTTATGTCAATTAGGCACAAAAAAGGCACTTTTGAACGTCAAAATTTACAAAAAATAATAATATCTGATTCTAGTCGCCCATTCAAAAGGTAGTTTTCGTATGGAGAAGAATGGGCAAGAAACTCAATCGTTACCTACCTACTCTTTTAAAAAATCATTATATCTTGTATACACTAAAATTATATAATTATATGTGAAGATAATTACTATACCACGATAAGTAAAAATAATGAAAAATGAAGGAATGACATAATTAATTAATTATGTGATAGATGCATGGTGCTCACATACTTACAAACATTGTAAAATTATACTATATTCCTAAGATTATAACAAGTAATACTAATAATAAGTCATCGTGTGAGTTCAAGTAATCATAACATATAAAAAAAATATTTAAAAAAAAAAATATTATACAATTAAATTTGCAACCAGTTCGATTTTGTCTAGATTCTGAATTGTGGGAGCAGGACCAGCATGTTTCCAAGCATTTTTATCTTGGATATAATCCTCTAATTTGTAATATGCTTGTTTACAAAGTGTACTTTTTATATGAGTTTTAAATTTTCTTTAATTTAATTCTCATATATCATCACAAGGTATTCTGTTGTAACATTTAACACAGTACCCCATATATGCGTGTGTGATAGTGTATCAAAACCGTTTTTGAGTTCAAGGGAGCTTTTTTTGTGAGTGGTGAGTGGTGAGTGGTGTTTTTACTGTCCCGGGCACGCATACTTGAAACTTTGGAAAAAATCCGTGCAGCCCCTTTTTGCCTCACTAGATGTGTGCCCGCGCCGACCCTCAGACCCCTGTGCTCAGACCGCATAACAATAATAGTAATTGGTATTTTAACTTTTAAGATACCTAACTCACTATTTGTTTATATTATGGAATGTCTTAACGGGATATCTTAACAAATGTGCTGTATAATCTGCTATACTTTGCTTTTTTATCATTTATTTACTAATTTTTTTACCTACTCAAACTGCATTCCTTGTAAAGGGGTTATACATTATACTCGAGCTAATTTAAAACAATTGTTATCGGGTTTTACGTTTTTAAAGTTTTATGGAAATTTTGGATGGGATCCAAAAACTGCTAATGAGAAAAACCTAGGTACTCAACTCGGGACGGAAATTTTATACTTTTCTGATAGCATAGAAAACCAATTCATTAAAATAAAACCCTTGTTTTGTTTTTGCTCGAACTACGACCGAACGAAGGTATAATATTTATTTCCATTGAAAAAAATGGACCTCCATTGCGGTTTTTTTTTTATTTTCAATAACGGGTCTCAGCAAAAATCTGATGCTGCAATGCTATTGGTTGATGAGCGTGTAGATGAGCGATACTATAGCGGGCAAGCGCTGCAAGCAGGATATGCGTGTCCGCGATAGTAAGTACGAACAGAAACACAAGAATTCGGGTGACGCGGTTCGGGATTATTGTCGGGGTCCCAGCGCGTTGAAAAAACACACTGTTGGATTTTCAACTCTCGGCGCTAAGCGAAGCGTTGAAAATCCAGTGCACGAAAAAAAATCGCTGCGATTTTATTACGTCCGTGCGCACGTGGGCTTAGCACATTATTTGCAATCGCGTCTACCTGAGGTGTAGATACAGCGGCGACTGGCTTGCTACCTACGGATGGGAGGGCTACGAATAACGGATAGTAGGGTAAATGTGTGGGGATGAAAGCTTGTAGTGTTTCTATAAAAATTTTGTAACGTTAACCAGCTGTCAAAGTTACTAGGCACGCCCGAAATTGGTCGGTTGAGTACTAAAGTTTTGCGTGTTTTCGATAATAACCTTCTATAAGTACCCTGTGTTCACGAAATAAATGAATTTGAATTTGACTCCGATGAAGAACGTGGTATTAATTATAGGAATTACCAAACGAGGGTTGCCCTTAGATATATATATATCCTACCTATTACCTATGTATTATATTTTTTTCGATTTAGGCTTTTCAATTTATAAATTTACTAGTTGGAATAATTGGAAAGATTTATGATAATATTATTTATTCTTTTATAAACATTGTTAAAAGAATTACAGACATAGTGTTGTGTTATCATTTACACTCAATTTCATCGCCACAGTTGCGTTTTGTTCACTTCGGTAGTAGTCTTTGGCTAACATATTTTTTTTAAATTATCAAATTAGTTCAGTTAGCAAAATCAGTTCAAATCATTAAATATATATTTATTTTATCAAAATACAAATCAAATTATCGTGAATAAGTAGATAGGTACTTAAAATAAGCACAATTATCATTCATTTTAATTTTAATTCAAAATAGCTTGTGATACAACGAAACGCATGAACGCGCCGGACAGATGTCGTCGGAGGGCATCGGTTAGCGGGTAACCAACATTGTGTTCGTCGCAGGTAGAGGACGAAAAAACTTTTACGTTACTCGCGACCCCAAATACGATTTTATACTGATGTACCAGTACAATAGCGATTCGTAGAATAGAGGAACCGGACATTAGTAATAGCGCAAGGTGCGTTACGTCTCAAGCAAGTTTTTTGATGACTGCAGTGTAGACAGACCGAGTAGGGTGGTGACCAATTATTATTAGTTGAGTTGCTAACTTTGGACGAATCAAAATATACGCCATTTACACGCAAAATAGTTGCTAACCATGTAAGTTGGTCCTAAATTATAGTCTAGTTGTGAAATAAAATATAAAATTCATGCTTCCATTCATAAATTATGGAAAAAGTGCAAAAATAGCCGAAATGCTAGATAACGACCACTTTTTTCAGTTTACGACCACTAGTACGCTACGGTCACTGTTAAAAAAACATAAAAATACGGTAATAAAACAACTTTTATGGATAACAAATATTTTTTTTTTTCACTTTAAATCAAACATAATAAGTAAATAAATATCAAATAATCATTAACACAAATAGTATTTAATCATTTGATTTAACGTTTTCAAATAAATAAATAAAATAAATCTTTTTCGTTGCCCGATTTAACCTGGTAGGTACAAATTTCGATATCCCTTTGGAGCTAAAACCAGTTGTAGGGCATAGAGAAGCCACTGTCCTGTTCCACACAAATTTGCCCTGGACGATCTTCTTTCAAGAGATTCTTTGATCCATGGTCTATGACAAAAAAAAAACAGTATCCTCCTGCTCCTGCTTCTTAATTGGGAATCCGCACTTGGCAACTGGCCAACCCTAGCGCCAAAATTTCAGAATCCTGTAAATTCTAGATAGTATATGATATTTTAAATCGGTACTTCTTATTGCCAAAGCAACAGCTTGTCTCGATATTGAATCTAAAGGCCATGGTATAAACCAATAAAAAAATAAAATCAAAATATGTAAAATTCGATTTTACTTACGTACCTACTACCTACCGGTTAACGATAAAAATTGAGCGTTTGCTTGATAATTTACTTAATATAAATCATCAAGTAATTGCAATCAAAGATAAGAAAGAAAATAAAGAAAGAAAAATGCGTTTATTGGCATTACAAAATAAAAAAAAATACACCTTAAAACTATAAAAACAGAAAACAAATTATTATAATGCCAAAAGGGCCTCAGCTCAGCATAATGTCAGATGACAACACAAAGTGATTTTTGAATTGAATTTGAATTTTCACATTCCTGACGCTGATTTTCAGCTGCAACCCACGAGTGCCATACGCTAGAATAAAACAAACATATTGCGATTTCTATGGTTTTTATGGAAACGATAGACAAAATTTATTTATATTATATATTTTTATCTCCAGATTGGGACAAAATTGTCACACGGGTATTTTGCTCTTACTTTTTAAATAACCAGTACCCTAATTACGTCGGGGAGATTGTCGTGGTAGGCGCATACTCCTCCCCGAACCGAACTCTCGCCGAGTTCCACAACTCCCTTGCGGAGTTGAGAGTCGTCGTCGTCGGATTCTGTTCCCTCCCCGTGCTCGTCCTCGGGGACTTCAATGCCAAGAATGTGGCTTGGGGTTCCCGGTATACGGACACACGGGGCAGGATGGTGGAAGACTGGGCGCTGGAGACAGGCCTGGTCGTCCTTAAACGGGGTTCTGTCCCCACGTGTGTGCGGATCAGTGTTGCCAGCGAGGTGTTGTCAAAAGTTACCTGAAATGTACAAAAAAGTAACCTTTTTGTATGAAAAGTAACCATTTACATTTAGATGACCAAAGAAAAAAAAAAACTTACAGAGCTACGGGTAATGTAAAAGTTTTTTCCTATTAGCTCGCCTTCGGCTCAAAAGGACTTCGTTCCCAGAGACGTTAAACAATATTTTAACAAATCTTTCCTTCGCACTTCGATTTCCCATTGGTTTGACCCAATGGGAAATCGATTGAAAATGGATAGTAGAGTACTTACTAGCGTAATTATTCGTTACTACTAGCGTACTTACTAGCGTAATTATTCGTTACGTACACTTACCAAGTTTTCAGCACAGTTTTATACAAAACAACAACAAAACACAATGAAACAATAAACTTCGTATCGAAACAACAAACACTGACGCGCGAAACTCACCAGTCACGAAGATCGACCGACAGGATACGAACGAATCCGATTGACCGGGCGAGTAAGTGTAACGGACTGTTGATTTAAGCATTGGTGTGAGAGACAAAGGTATGTTTGATTTGATTTTGTGGTTGTAACACTGCCACCTGGAGGGAATTTAAAAAAGCCTTCGCGCAAACTTCAAAAAATCACCAAAATGTAACCTTTTGTGTCGTGTAACCTAGAAGTAACCTGAAGGAGTTAAAAATCACCTAAAAGGTTACATAAGTAACCTTCTGGCAACGCTGGTGCGGATGCGGGGTGAATCAGTGGTGGACATCTCGTTCGTTAGCCCCGCTCTGTCGCCGCGTGTCATTGACTGGCGCGTCATGGAGGGGGTGGAGACGTATTCCGATCACCGGTACATTCGGTTTGACGTCTCCGCCCAGACCTCGAGCGCGCCGGTCCGACAGGCCCCGAGTGGTCCGCGGTGGGCGCTGAAGCAGCTGGACCGGGAGCTCCTCCTGGAAGCCTCGATCGTGCAGGCCTGGATGTCATCACCGGATAGGCCTGCCGACATCAATGACGAGGCGGAGTGGTTCCGGGAGGCCATGTCCGAGATATGCGACGTGGCAATGCCCCGGGTCCAGCCCGGACGTGCTTCACGCCAGGTGTACTGGTGGTCGCGTCAGCTGACGACACTGCGCAATGCGTGCGTTACTGCGCGACGCCGGTACACTAGGCATCGCAGGCTCCGTATTCGACCTCCGGATACGTAAGCCATTCAGGCGGAGCTGTACGAGGGGTACAGAGCGGCGAAGACCGCCCTCCAAGCGGAGATCCTGCGGGCCAGGGCACTGGCCCGCGAGGAGTCGCTGGAGACTCTGAACAGAGACCCGTGGGGACGCCCATACAAGATGGTGCGGGAGAAACTCCGCCCATGGGCTCCCCCGCTGACGCAGAGTCTCCGGCCACAGCTTGTGGGGGACGTGGTGAGCGCTCTGTCCCTTCGAGAGGGGAACACGCCTCCCCGCCCATGGCTCCGCCTACTGCGGTGCCTGATGCGAACCACACCGCCGACGACGACGACGATGCTCCGGAGGTGACCGAGGTAGAGATGAGGGTGGCGGTACGTAGGCGGTAGGAGGTGGGCAAGCTCTTTGAAAGAGTAATTGCAGACCGCCTTGTCGGGCGGCTGGTGCGGGTGGGGCCGGATTTGGCGGAGAGCCAGTTTGGTTTCCGCAGGGGGCGCTCCACGGTGGGCGCCATCATGCGCGTGCGAGCCCTCACGACGGGGGATGCGGTGGCTCGGGGTGGGGTCGTCTTGGCGATGTCTAAAGACACCGCCAAGACGACCCCATCCCGAGCCTTCAATACCCTGCCCTGGAGTTGCATCAGGGAGGCACTCCGGTATCACCGGATGCCGACCTACCTCTGTCGTGTGGTCGAGGCCTATTTGACGGACAGGGCCATCATCTACCCCGGTCACCAGGGAGAGTGGAACCGGCGAGAGATGTCGTGCGGTGTCCCACAGGGATCGGTCCTGGGGCCGCATCTGTGGGACATTGGATACGACTGGGTACTGCGCGCAGACCTCCCCAATGGCGTCAGCGTCGTTTGTTACGCTGACGACACGTTGGTCCTGGCGCAGGGGAGGTCGCACCAGGCGGCGGCCGAACTAGCGACACACGGGGTTGCGACAATCGTGGCCAGAATCCGGCAGTTGGGACTCGAGGTGGCCTTGCACAAGTCCGAGGCCATGTGTTTTCATGGTCCTCGGAACGCGCCACCGTCGTGTTCCCAAATAACGGTAGGAGGGGTTCACATCGGCGTCGAGTCGACGATGAAGTACCTGGGACTCGTCCTCGACAGTCGGTGGAACTTCGTGGAGCATTTCCGACGTTTGGCTCCCAGACTGGACCGGGCCGGGGCTGCCTTGAAGCGGCTCCTGCCCAATCTAGGGGGTCCAAACGCCTCCTGCCGGAGGCTATACGCGGGGATCGTGCGGTCCATGGCCCTGTACGGGGCACCGGTGTGGGCGCGTTCGTTGAGGCGGCGGCCTGCCCGCAGGTTGAACGCGTCCCTGATGGCCACCCGGCTGGTCCGGGGATACCGCGAGGTCTCCGGTGAGGCGGCGAGCCTCTTTGCCGGATTGCCGCCATGGGATCTGGAGGCAAAAGTCCTCGCGCATATTTGGGAGTGGCGCGAGGAGGCGAAACGCCGGGGCTTGACTCCGATGCCGCGAGAAATCGCGGCACAGCGGACAGAGCTCCAACGGGATCTCATGGCGGCATGGAGAGTGCGATTGTCGCAACCCAGTGCTGGGCACGCCACTATTGCGGCGATAAGTCCCCTCTTTGAGGAGTGGCTGGAGAGGCGCCACGGCGTCCTCACCTTCCGCCTGACGCAGGTCCTCACCGGACACGGCTGTTTCGGGAGGTACCTGTTTCGGATAAGGCGGGAGGAAACGCCCGGGTGTCATCACTGCGTGGATCGCCCGGAGGACACGGTGGAGCATACGGTGGAGGTATGCCCGGCTTGGGCAGAGCACCGCCGTGTCCTCGTGGAGGCGATCGGTGGCGGGGATCTCTCGCGTCCGGCCCTGGTCCAGGCCATGGTACGGAGCGAGAGGGCATGGGAGGCCGTCACCTCCTTCTGCGAAGCAGTAATGCTCGCGAAGGAGGAGGCGGAGCGCGTGAGGGAGAGGCAAATTTCGCGCCCTCACGCCCCTAGCCGCCGCAGGAGGAGACGCCCTGGGCGTCGGGAATCGGTTGCCGATTCCCGGCCAACGTAGGCGCGGGCTTGCGGACGGTGAGCAATGGGTAGCTCGCCGTCCGGTAAGGACCAGGCCCGGGTCGACGGCGCGTAGTGTTCCACGCGCGCCTCAAAGAGATGTCAGCAAGCGAAGGGGTCCGATGAGACCGTGCCTGCCGGGGTTGCGGGAAAGTCCGAAAGGGATACCGTGGCCCCCTGGCATTGCACAGGCAAGAGAAGGAACACGGGTGGGTTTTAGTCAGTAAGAGTCTGACACGCCCTCCCGCTCCACCCAGAGCGGGAGGAGTCATTTGATGATTTCCAACCCAAAAAAAAAAAAAAAAAACCCTAATTACGTAATGCAAAATCAATCCGAATCTGAATCGTTTTGAAACAGATTGCTAATCCATTGCTCCGTAAGTTCGAAAAAAAAACTGCAGAGCAACGTAAAAAACGCAATGAATGTTGTTGAACTGTCAAAATGAAACAGATTTGTCTTTATCGTTTACGAAAATATGTTGCGTAGAAAGCCGTTCTATCGGATAAGTTAATAAAAAGGGGATGTCAGTTTTTCGAGGCAATAACAATTCTGTGGGACGTGGCTGCGTTACAGAACAGCTACTGTCGGTGTTGCATCCGCCTTTGTATTTACGACACCTCCCGTTTTTTTTATTAAGTAGGTACATGGAACTGGCACACAAGTAGCGAATTTCCGGTTTACTACATATTAGGCCACTATACACCGCTACTTACCCCTTCGGGAAATACAGGCGTGATATAACGTTACCTAAGGTCTTACTACAAAAACTTAGATACTTGTTCAACGTGTCTCACAGAACAGATAAAAGAGGTGTGTCTAATGTCAATCTTACGTCAAACTCCATACATTATACAGGGTTGAATTTTTGGACCTCACCCGGAGGGTAGTTACCCTCCGGATAAGGGTCCTACTCTAAATACTGGAGATGGAATTTTTTTCTCAAAAGAAACATACCTTTTTTTTTTTAAATCTACTCTCCATCTGGGGCAGTCGGGTAAAAAGAAACAAATCTGTATTCAAATATTTTCGAAAATTCACTTGCCACACTCGGGAACCGAACCAGCTAAAATCCGAAAAAAAAACACCCTGTACTTTTATGGCATCAACCGATAGGGTCATCAAACTTACGTATCAAATCATTGTAATAAACATGATAAATAAAAGGAAAACCATAAAATCTTAACTTAGGTATTTTAATGGAACGAAAAAAAATTAAACAACCGACTTCCAAAAAAACACTACAAAGTGAAAATAACTTAAATTTCGAAAGTCTGGTTTTGCTTTTACGTTATTTGGCACTATTATATTTCAAAAAAAAGTTTTTATTTCTCGCTTTTTAGTTTGTAATTCGTTAGGCTATTGTAACTCATAATCATAACCTTTTACTTTTCCCGATACAGGGACGTTAATCGTTGAGGAGTTCTCCTCGTACTTCACCATCAGCTCCACTTTTCCATATGCATTGTGACGAGCATAAATTGCTTGGCTACCATATTAAAGTTATCGAATCGCAACCCGTGAAATACTTATTATTGAGCAGTACCGGTGGCCATCTGTGGTCTTCATCATCAGTTCCACTTCACCGAATGTTGCTTTATATCGCCGTATTATGCTGAGATAGAGGCCTTTTTGGCCTCGCACAGGTCTTTTTTATTTGTTAGTTTTGCTTTAAGCTCCTTTTTTATTTTATTTTATGTAATTTTGTTCTTTTTTTTAAAATATTATTACTGTTTGTATTTCCAAATCCAACCAAAAAAATGGACCTCATTTCGAAAAAACTAATTAGTTAGGTACCATTTTAGTTTACCATCTTTTTTCAAGTGGCAAGCGAATTTTCGAAAATCTTTGAAAGCAGATTTGTTTATTTTTAAAAATAATAGTAGATTTTACAACAAGTGCACAAAACGAACCATTTTTATCCGAGACTTTTAGCAACCCGAGACGAAGGCGAGGGCTGATAGTAATGTCGAGGATAAAATGGTTTTGTGGACGAGTTATAAACTCTGCTTTTCACTTCGATTGCGAGGAAATAAAACAGTAGTATAACATAACATTTCTTTAATTAACATTCAAAGTAAAATTAGTACAGTTTTGAATACTGAAGGAACTTGTTTTTCCGGTGTTATTAACGGTATTTATGTCTTAAAAACACATAAGGCAAATAAATTAAAGTAAATATTATAAAATAACAAATTCTATCTATGAACTTCTTATTATGTTTGGCTATATGGCTCATTTTCTTTGCCTTAATATAGATATATTTATGAGTAGTTAAGTTAATGCACTAGTGCACAAAATTCGATTTTGTGCAGCCCAGTGCACAAATAAGCAATTTCAGAGCATGAGAAGTGAAAAGGTATGTTTCCTTTGAGTTAAATTTACTATTGCCAGTATTTTAGAGTACTTTCCCTCCAGTGACTAAAAGAGTGATGAATATAAATGTTGATGGATGGAGTGGGAGAGGAAGGCCACTTCCTCTCCCACTCCATCCATCAACATTTAAATCACAAGAAAAGATGCATGCAGATGGATTGTGTGAGGAATGATATGAAAGAAAAGGGAGTGAATGATAGCGTGACGGTTGACAGGGGAGAATGGAAGTAGAAAATGTGTTGCGCCGACCCCAAGTAACGTGGGACAAGGGAAGGAAGATGATGAGAGTACTTTCCCTCCAGATGAGGTTTAAAAATTCCACCCTGTATAAATTTCGAGTTAAAAAGGTGTTTAGCCTAAACAACTGATAAATACGGTTTTGTGGTAGTAAGGTATTTGTTTTGTCGAGTGAACTGTTACTGTTTCTACTGTTTTTTAGGGTTCCGTACCCGAAGGGTGCCAAACGGAACCCTATTACTAAACTTCCGCTGTTCGTCCGTCTGTCTATCAGTGGACTATCTCATCAAACATACAGGGTGGAAGGGACATCGACGCGAAAACTGATTCCATGGATTCAGTACATGATTCTGAAACCCCCTCCGTTGAAATTTGTCGTCGGTTATATAAAATAAAACAGCTGTTTCATAAAAAACCTACGCGGTCACAATGTATGGAACAGCAGATTTTGTTTTAAATAACCGACGAAAAATTTTGTACTCACATGTATCGGGTTGCATTTAAGAGTCCTATTACATTTTTTTTACGGAAATTCATGATTTTTGACCATGTAATTTTCAGCAGCAGTAAGATATTTTAATTATTTGATTATAATAACTACAGTGCCATTCTCTTTCAAAATCCCACCCACCATCACCATCTTTGGCTGATGGTGTTATTTGCAGATGACACATCATTGATCTTTAAAATAAACCGACGGTCACCAAATCTTGACGACGTGAATAGCTCTATTGTTCAGGTCCAAGATTGGTTTACGGTAAATAATTTGGTACTAAATAATAAAAAAACCAAATGCATTAGATTTAAATTACCAAATGTTAGAAGTAGCGAATGTGACATCATATTGAATGGAGAAAAACTGGAATTTATTAATCAAACAGTTTTCCTTGGAATCACGCTAGACGAGAAATTACAATGGGGACCCCATATAACATCTCTCGCGGGGCGGCTAAGCTCGGCCGCTTATGCTGTTAGAAAGATAAGACAGTTAACAGATGTAGAAACCGCGCGTTTGGTCTATTTTAGCTACTTCCACAGTATTATGTCGTATGGCATTTTACTGTGGGGTCGGGCTGCTGACATTGAATCCATCTTTGTTTTACAAAAAAGAGCTGTCAGAGCCATTTATAATCTACGTCGTCGCGAATCTCTCAGGGAACTATTTAAAAAGATTAATATTATGACGGTACCTTGCCAATTCATTTATTCAAATATTATGTATGTGAGAAAAAATCTACATCTTTTTAATAAAATAAGTGATAGACATAATTTTAATACTAGAAATAAAGATAAAATAGATCAACCATTTTTCAGACTATCTAAAGTAAATACATCTTTTATGGGGTACTGTTACAACAGAATACCTTGTGATATATTAGAATTAAATGAAAGAAAATTTAAAAATCATATAAAAAGTACACTTTGTAAACAAGCATAATTACAAATTAGAGGATTATATCCAAGATAAAAATGCTTGGAAACATGCTGGTCCTGCTCCATAGGACAATTCAGAATCTAGACAAAATCGAACTGGTTGCTAATTTAATTGTATAATTATTATTTTTTATTTTTCAAACATTTATTTTATTTTATTTTTTGTGATTACTTGAACTCACACACTGACTTATTATTATTAGTATTACTTATTATAATGTTAGAAATATAGTATAATTTTACAATGTTTGTAAGTATGTGAGCACCATGCATCTATCACATAATTATGTCATTCCTTCATTTTTCATTCTTTTTACCTATCGTTGTATAGTAATCTTATTCTAGGTGCATTTATCTTCACTTATAATTATATAATAAGTGTATACTAGATATAATGATTTTTTTAAAAGAGTAACGGTGGGGTTTCTTGCCCATTCTTCTCCATACGAAAACTACCTTTTGGAATGGGCGACTAGAATCAGTTTTATTATTTTTTGTAAAGTTTGACGTTCAAAAGTGCCTTTTTTGTGCCTAATTGAAATAAATTATTTGACTTTGACTTTCTTGTAAGTTGGAGTTACACATTATTTTCGTGTAATTTGCTGAATTGACGCGGAATATATAGTACTTTAATTTAATTTATTGTAATTTTGTCTTATTATATTGAGAAACAAAAACTAATGAAACGTATTCACTGTAGATCGAAGTTTTATATCATATTAGTTCATTTGATTTAATTGTGTTTATTTGGAATATAATGGACATGAAAATCAAGACATTTATTGGTTTTCTTTACGACTTTTCCCTGAAAACTCAAGGAATTTAAAGAAATTCTAGAACTCCAATAAACAAGTAAAACATTCAAGTTATCGTTTAGTAACTTTCGCTTTTATTAGAACTGAATGAAACAATGTGAATTTGAGCGTCAAAGTTCCATTGCCGACGTTTTTCCTTGTAAACTGAGTTCGTAAAATATTCATAGTAAATTACACGACAAGAAAAGTTAAAATGTGCAACTCCAACTTACAATAGAGAGAATGGCACTATCGTTATTCATAATCAAATAATTCAAATATCTTACTGCTGCTGAAAATTACAACGTCAAAAATCATGAATTTGCGTCAAAAATGTAATAGGACAACTCCGTGCGAGCATCGGAACTTATTCCTCCCCAAACCATTATAGAGGCTCCATGAAAACTCACAGTTTGTGTGATGGTAATGAGTACAAACCTCTCTCCTCTTCTTCTCCACACTCGCTCTCGACCATCTGGAGCACGCAAAGCGATTCGACACTCATCTATGAACAGTAGATACTCACGCCCATTGCTCATGGGTCCAGAACTCCAGAGGCCCTAGTGTGAGTTTCTTTTAACCATCTTGGGCTTACGCATCGACCGCGTTCGGCGCTCCGATTGGCCCTTCACTGGTGAAGGCCAGCCGGCTGCCAATCGGAGCGCCGAACGCGGTCGATGCGTAAAATTGAGATGGTTAAATGAAACTCAGGGCGGACTTTAGTATCCAGTGGCAGACTGTCCCAAAATCGAATCGGGGCACCCCGACTCCACCTAGTCCTTTTGGCAGCACCCTAGAGTGAATTTAAAAATCCAGAGGCGCGGAAGGTGGTCAGCCCCCACCCGCTGTAATAGGATAGGCACCCAGGCTCATCTTCGCAGCTTCGGCTTGCTTGTTACGTAAGGGCGAAGGGGCTGCACTTCCCGCAGCGCCGGAGACGTGCAGAAGCAACTTTATTTTTTTATTTATTTTTCAAAAATGGTGCGTCCTCTTTTCATGGGAGTGGTACCAAGGGGGAGGGATACCCCCTCCCCCTCCCCCTTACCCTCGTTTTCGTGTCACCGGATATTCAATTTTAACCGAAACTCACACTAGGGCCTCAGCTGACGTGTTCACGTGCGAATTGAAGTCGAGCTACCGTGATTGTTTACGGGCTTTTAGGTTTACTTCCTCCATTCGTCTTCTCACCATACACGTTCACTAGCATTTACACCTTTTGCGATTTGGAGCCGCTGACGTATCTCAACAGCGGTAAGGTAGCGGTTTCTTAGAATTTCCAGGCCAATAAAACGGTCATCCCGGACCGATGTGCATATAATTCCTCCGCAGCCTGATCTGCCTGTCTCCTGGTATCGTTTCAGGGCATACTGCATTGACGAACGTGGTACGTTAGGCACCACCGCAACTTCGCGTTGTGTAAAGCCTTGGTCGATTAAGGCTGTGCAACCTGTACTGGTGTTAGTGGCATTTTTTTTGGTTATAAAGCACCTTTAGTTTTGAATTAAACACAATAACTGAATTACTTAAGCGTAAACTTTCACAACAACTTCAAATTTGGAACTTAGTCGCTCGATACAACTTAAAATTAAAGGTTGCAGTGCACTCAAACATAATGAATTACCCTCTTCAACTAAGGGTAAACATTATTTGACCTACCTTCATAAGAAACAACCGTTAGAAAAACTTGAAGCTTTTGTTATCGCAAGTACCTATTGCGAGATAAGCGCTTGGCCAAGATTCCGTGCCGCTGAGTGTAGTTTCCGAGTTCTAAGAAGTTTTTTTTTTAAATTGGGTGAAAAAAATTTATTTCTCGATTTTAATTGATTATTAATAAATGCTGTATTATCTACACTACAAATTCAAATGTCTGATAAAAAATATGTGCCAGTTTTTGTTTATTTTTTTCAATCCTTACTATCAATTGAGTAATATAGATTACCGAATCTAGTCTTAACTCAATACCCCACTACTGGACCCTTTTTGCTTGGACGCCCACATATTATTATTACAGTGCGTTTATTATAACTTGTCCCGTGACGGGATTGGTAGCACTGTTATGTCAGTCGCCAATGTGACGAATTTTTATTAAATAATATTGAAACTTAGCTTGACAAGCAATGGTGCCAACATGATGGCAAGAGACAAGTTATAGTGAACGGTCTGTAGGTAAAGGTACCTAAAGATAAAAGATAAAGATATAAGATAAAAGATATTTATTGCATAACTGTGTATCAGTTCTTATTTTAAACAAGTAATTTTTTTAGGGTCAACAGTCTACCCATGTCCCGATATGCAATAGTATTACAAGGAAAATAAATTTCAAATAATTACAAATAGATTAATAGATTACAAACAAATCCTAATTATAATAATATTTTATGATTAATTATAATAATATTACATGATGGCAAGAGACAAGTTATAGTGAACGTTATGTAGATAAAGGTACCTAAAGATAAAAGATAAAGATATAAGATAAAAGATATTTATTGCATAACTGTGTATCAGTTCTTATTTTAAACAAGTAATTTTTTTAGGGTCAACAGTCTACCCATGTCCCGATATGCAATAGTATTACAAGGAAAATAAATATCAAATAATTACAAATAGATTAATAGATTACAAACAAATCCTAATTATAATAATATTATAAATGTGAGTGAGTTTGTTTGTTTGTTACGTTTTCATGCTAAAACGGCTGAACAGATTTTGATGAAATTTATTAAGGCATAAGGGTAGACCATGACCTGGAGTAGGACATAGGATACTTTTATCCGGATCGAGATTTACGCGGGTGAAACCGCGGGGCGCAGCAACATTATTTTTTCTCAAAAAACTCATGCAGATTATAAAATACATTATCCTAATTATATTAACTTTTATTTCGGAAGTCGATGTCTTTATAAATAAATAAATTGTTTTTTTTGGAACAACATAGGAACCATTTTTGTTAGTTAGACACTACAACTTAGGTACACACTAGGATTAGTAACAGATTTGCAACAAAACAAGTTAGTGAGTCATGTAAACTCATGTACCTACGTCCGTACAATACGAATTACCTACTGAATTGTATGTAAGTGGATATCTATGGTTCCAAACAAAGTAATAGTTGCGCAAAACGATCGATATTTGTGTGCAGTTTCGCTAGCACTTGTACCTAAGTGTTGTCAGGTGAGAAATATTCGGAGACTAAAGCTCATCGCGTCATCGTTCGAAATTCGGTTCAAATGCCGAACATTCGATAGAATTCAAGTCATTTATTCAAACTAGGCTGAGAATCAGCACTTTTCGAACGTCAAAATTACATAAGACAGTCCCCAAAACGCCCGCTCTTTTCCACTTTCTAGTGCTTTAGCTCTATACCTATACCAACATGGCCTATACCAACATGGCATACCTATATGGCTGTTTGTGTATGTGAGTTTAAATGTTTCTGAACGCACCCACGTTATAGGAGAAATTCCTAGTGTGGGGCACGGTTAAAAAAAAAAAGGAAAAAAAAACATCGAATTCTTTACTCAAGCGAGGATAAAAACTAAATAAACGTAAACAGAACTTAATACCCGAATAAAATCCTCCAGGCAAAAAGGCGTGCCCGCTTACATATAGGTAATAAAGCTGTAACTCGAAGTCATAACGATAAACTAGGACTATTGAAGTAAAAATAAATAAACATTTAGGCAAGAATAATACCTATATGATATTGTCGAGGTCGCTAGCTTACAACTCATAAAAAAAAAACATTGTAATGAATATACAGATTATGTCAATAATAAATGAAAATAAAATAAAGATAAATTGATTTATACAATAAAATAAACAATTATATAACTCATTATAACCTGTCAGTAGGAAAGCTAATCCTGGAGAAAGAACATAAACATTGTTTTGAGTTGATCACAGCGATTCTTATCGTTAATGTAGTCGTTGATAGAATAGTAAACAAAGATTGGATTTTACTTTAGCTTTAAACGCATTAAAAGGCAAATCTAGCAAAGAAGAGGGTAGCTTTTAAAAAAAGGTAAGGTATACCAAGCCCAACAAATGAGTTATGAACCTTATGAAGCCGGTGAAATGGAGTTCATATATTTTTGTCCTTATTTCTGTTGTTAATATTGTGAATATCACTGTTTTTAGTGTATATTTTACTTAATATATAAGATGTTGGCGAAGATGAATTGTGATGCTAACGTGAGACAACATAATTTAAAAAAAAAATCTCTTAGAGAAATTCTAGCACCTAGCTGGTAAATTGCTCGAACAGCTCGTTTTTGAGGAACAAAATACCTATAATAAGAATTTTGAATGACAGCGGCTTTACCCTACAGCAGAAAACCATAGGACATAGGTGACGCTATGGAAATAACTAAAATAGATACAAGAATATATTATAATAATTCAACCGTTTTGACAAAAATAATGAAACTAAACCAATAAAATAAAATCATAAGCATTTATTTACCTATTTATTGTTTGTTAGTTGTTCCTATTTAACAATCAAATGAAAACGAATTAAAAAACCTGTATTTTTTTTTAAATAGTTAAATAAAATTTATTACCTACCGGTATTTCAAAACCAAGGGTTATGGTGCAAAAACACCAAGACTTCTGCGTTATCATCTTCCAGGAGTCTGTTACGATTTTGTTCGCATACATTTCCTGCCTATGAGAAAAGTCGCTTAGAAAATACGGCGCTTCCAGGAGGCGATGAATATATTGGTGAAAATAACCGAAGGTCGGCCGAACGTTTTATTTTCAGCGAATGTTCGGCCGAGGTCCGTGTTCGTTTCAAACCTCGTTAGGCCCATCCCTCGAAACAAGCTATGTGCCCAATGGGACGGCCCATCAACAAAATTAACAAACTTCCATTTAGACTAGCCCCTTTTTTTAAGGGTTTTAGGGGGTTTTACATTGTCATAAATTCTTCCTAAATCTACGGTTTCCTAGAAGAGCGGTGGCCGCTTACGTAGCGTCCGCAATTTACCGGCGAATGACGTCATTGAACCGTTAATTATGAAAGTTACCGATGTAAAAAAATAAAGTCTTTCCAACCACTTGGTAATCACTTCTGCGCACGAAAGTAGTTTGACGCGTTAAGATTTATTTATTTTTATTTATTTATTTAGCAGTTTATATACACACATATAAAAAAACAAAAAAAAAGGAACAGAAAAATACGTACAAAGGTGATGCTTATTTCTAAAGAAATCTCTTCCAGCATACCTGCGATAGGAAAGTGGATAAAAAGAGATGTAGACAACGTGTGTAAATGTAGAAGAGAAAATAAAAACCTATAACTATTCACTAATTTAAAAATAAACATAGATACACAATGAATGAACAAACTTACAAAAAAAAAAACAACAACAACTTGATGAATATACTTACATACATACCTACTTCTAAGATAAATATCACTAAAATGTATAAATACTAATAATTATAATGTAGTATTTAATATAATAATAAATACAAAAGATGCAACTATGACGAAGTAGAAAGATACTGTTCCTTCACTCTTCTTTTAAAAACTGCAACAGTTTGGCATTCCCTAATATTAGGCGGAAGTGAATTCCACAACCGAACCGCGTGCACACTGAAGGTGTAGCAGTAGAAGTCTGTTGAGTGGGGAGGGGATTTAAGGAGATTTCTAAGATGCGATCTGCAAGGTGCATGAGAAGGACGGGCGTAGGAAAAGCGTTCCCGCAGATAGGATGGGGTTTTAGGGTTGTGAAGGATGTTAAATAGCAGACACAATATCCCAGAGTTCCTGCGAAGTCGAATAGGGAGCCACTTGAGTATCTTGCGAAAGTTAGAAACGTGGTCATACTTTTTCAGGTTAAAAACAAAACGAATAGGTACAGATGTTTTGCAAACGTTCGTTTTATTGAGGTAGGTACTTGTACCTGCGGGTACCTGCTATAATGACTGGTTTCTTTCTTTCTCAGGAACAAACAAGCTTGCGAAGTTGCGATTGAATAGGTATCTACCAATATTGTAACTTAGGATTGCCATTGTTTTCAGCTAAAGGCTATATGAAGTTTTCATTTACACTTTAACCTGGCTAGACGGAAGTAGATAACTGTGATAATGGTAAATACTTAGGTACTATTAAGTACATTCTACAAAAGAGTTAGGTGAGCATGATAGTTGGGTATGCATCAGCAAAAAAATAAAGTTTTTTGGACAATGCTGCCAATTATTAATTGTAGGTATTAGCCAGAGGATTAATCTTATGACTGCTTTTTGAGATTTGTATACAATTCCCAGGTAGATTGTAGACAAAACTCACTAAGTACAGACTACTCGGACAGAAAGTGCGGATTTCACCAATGAAATCAGCACATCTAAACGCGTTCAAGAGCTGTCAGTGTACAATATTCCACAACAATTTTTACACTGACAACTCTTGAACGCGTTTTAGACATGCTGACAAAATCCACCACTGCAAATTACAGTCATCAATGTTGCGGGTTGGTGATTGTGTATTCATACCCACGAATCTTTCACCATTCTTAAGGCTGCAGTCTCGCAAAATGCACTCGCGGCGAATTATTTGCGTAACTTTGTATTTTTATTTTTAACAAAATAATGAAATAACATGAAATATTTTTATTGCACATAAATAACCATAATATAAGTAATAGCTAGTTATTTTTTGTAAGTTCATCTAGGTGGATTATGTTAGGTAAATCAAGCATTAAATACAGCTCTTTCGCGCCCAACATCACTTCGAGTTCTGTTTGCGCGCTTAGTTTATAGCAATGAAGAATTAATTTACAAATCTGTTCAGCGCTTAATTAACTCAATATTCTCGTCTTCAAAATGCGTTGATTAGTTTTTTCTAATTATGTTTCATTTTCTTAATTCAGAGGTCACAATTTCATCAAAATTCTCTGTTTTTAGCTCCTAATAAACGGTTTGTTACATAATAACTATGCATCTTATGTATGTAATAATTAGATTATTTTAAAGCCAAGAGTTTATTTAGCAACTACTAAAAAAATTGCACCTAAATCACACATTACACTAACAATAATAATAATCTCAAAATACCTCTAAAAAAAAACAGAATTTCTCTCTCAATTCTTGTTTTTAAACTCGTTTTTTGGAGGTCTTTTAAGATGATTATTATTGTTAGTGTAATGTGTGATTTAGGTGCAATTTTTTTAGTAGTTGCTAAATAAACTCTTGGCTTTAAAATAATCTAATTATTACATACATAAGATGCATAGTTATTATGTAACAAACCGTTTATTAGGAGCTAAAAACAGAGAATTTTGATGAAATTGTGACCTCTGAATTAAGAAAATGAAACATAATTAGAAAAAACTAATCAACGCATTTTGAAGACGAGAATATTGAGTTAATTAAGCGCTGAACAGATTTGTAAATTAATTCTTCATTGCTATAAACTAAGCGCGCAAACAGAACTCGAAGTGATGTTGGGCGCGAAAGAGCTGTATTTAATGCTTGATTTACCTAACATAATCCACCTAGATGAACTTACAAAAAATAACTAGCTATTACTTATATTATGGTTATTTATGTGCAATAAAAATATTTCATGTTATTTCATTATTTTGTTAAAAATAAAAATACAAAGTTACGCAAATAATTCGCCGCGAGTGCATTTTGCGAGACTGCAGCCTTAATTGTCCTAATCAGCAAACCTTGGTCACTGCAGCAGCAGAAAGCGCATGGCGAGCACTACCGACGAAAGTTATACAGGGTGTTTGGCGCATGGACCGACACAATTTTTTCAGGGATTTGGGAGGTCATTAGCTAGGTTCTAGCTAAGTTCAAAATAGCTTTTAGTTTTTTTTATAATTAATTTAGAAGTTGTATAATTTCATTCATTAAATACATAAATTAACTTTGGAAGCTTGTAAGGAATTTTCTTGAAACCAGTTGTATAAAACAAAGATGTTTTTAGATTTAAAGGACTTTGGAGAATGCAACAAAATTTGTTTTGTGCCACTACACCCACAAACAAAAAAGTTATTTCAAATTAAAGGACACATTTTGGGATTTTTTTTCATTTTAAAAAAATAATCATATGTAACCAACCGTGACATTTGGGACAAAGGGTGTATGGGTAGAACCTAGCTAATGACCTCCCAAATCCCTGAAAAAATTGTGTCGGTCCATGCGCCAAACACCCTGTATAGTTCAGAACAAGAAGAAGTTATTCAAAGCTAGCTTCAATTCATCTAAACTAAACATAATAACAACAAGTGAAACAAAATAAAAGTTGTAATAAGGATAAGGTAAAATCTTCTTCTTTTCGTGTGGTTAGTAAACTAACCTGGTGTCAGAGTTTTAAAGCCGCCCACGGGCCTCTGACTTGGCTTCACATGCCGTCGAGAAATATCTCTCAGGCATGCCGGTTTCCTCACGATGTTTTCCTTCACCGTTTTTTGAGCAAGTGATAAAAATAAAAGCAACCCAAGTAGTGGTAAAATTAGCAACCTGCATAATTATCTCTTTTGCTGTCTGTACCTCGGTACCGAATGCATAAAATCAAGACATTTCAGCAATTTGCCCGGACGCTAAATATCGATGTTAATAATCATAAAGTATCAGAATGCTGATACCACCTGATAACCAAGACCAGTACCCTAATTACGTAATGCAAAATCAATCCGAATCTGAATCGTTTTGAAACAGATTGCTAATCCGTTGCTCCGTAAGTTCGAAACAAAAACTGCAGAGCAACGTAAATAACGCAATGAAAGTTGTTGAACTGTCAAAATGAAACAGATTTGTCTTTATCGTTTACGAAATTAAGTTGCGTAATTAGAAAGCTGTTTACGGCAGCCTGATTATTTACCTACCTACGTATATACGTATATATATATACGTATACGTACTGGACCTAATTTATTTTAAATAATTAATCAAACGTACTTTAGGATAACGAAGACATCCAACCGACATCAGATTAAATATTTGTACAATGCATAATCAACCTATATTGTTCCTACCGCTGCCTGGGACACAGCACAGACCTCCTCTCTGTGATAGGGCCTGGGCCATAATCCACCACGCGGGCCCACTGCGTGTTTGGTGGATGTCGTCATGTCTTCGATTTTTTCTAAATAAATAATGTGTACATTTTAAAACCCTAAAACCGGAGTTCCTATCGACATAGCTTGCAGAGTAACTAAACTGAAGAGTCTGTGGGCTGGAAATGACCTGTGGCCCGATGGCCGGTGGAGCAGACAAGTCCTAGAGTGGCGACCGCGTATCGGCAAGACCGACGACCTTATGAAAGTGGCTGGGACAGACTGGATGGAAGGTGGAGGACAGGGTGTTGTGGCGCAGCGAGGAGAGGCCTATGTCCATCAGATTTTAAAACCTTAAATAAATCGTGCCAAGCCTTTCCCCATAACCTACTGTTATTTTGTTCCCTAACTTTTTAACCAACAGCTTGTCTCTTGTTCCAGGCTCGGCTGGACTGGTCAAAGCCTCTGCTTTGCCAGCTGGATGCTATCGCTCCTCACTACGAGACGTGGGTGAACACCGCACTGTACAGGAAGTGCAGGCTCTTCGCCAGTCCCCTAATGGAGATGCTTACATTCACGCCCTGGTACCTGGTGCCAATATTCTGGATACCCATTATATTGTATCTTGGGTTCACACAGTATGTCGAGCTGGTTGCTTGTGGAGGTAGGTATTTTTTGTTTTATTTTGTCATGTCTCCGAATATGTTACCTAATCAGCCGAGACTAAACTTGAAAGTCAGTAGGTATCTATTGGCTCTGGGGCCTTCGTCCGATAAAGGAAGTGCCTTATGGACTTTCATCTCTTCTTACTAGTAACTTGCTTTCCTGAAGGGTGCCCAGTGCTAGCAGTGTTTATGGCTTTGTAATTTAAGCATGTTTCGTTATAAACATATGACGGTGAACAATACCGTCGCTATTCTTGAGACATATGAGCTTTGCAGCGTCAAGTGCGTCAGACAACTTTCTTCAACTCTTTTTAGAAAACATATTGGCCTTCCCATTGCTGCCAAGATTCCCTAAATCTTCTCTAACTCATCTGTATCTTTTTCCAGATTCTTGCCGACAGACACCTATCACAAACTTCCAATATATCTACCACTTAGGATTAGGAGTACTGCTCTGGACAGCGCTAGAGTACACCCTCCATCGATGGGTGTTCCATCTCAACCCTGGTTCTTCACTCACCATGATCAAATTACACTTCCTCATACATGGGATGCATCATAAGGTAGGAAACATTGCAGTTTTATCAGCTGCGTTAGCAATTATAAGGATAAGTGGTCGAAAATAAACAACCTTTCGAGGTAAAATGATGATGATAGGATAGATAGGAATTTTCTGTGCCTCGTTCTTTTGAGCGTTGATCTTTTGGACAGTTAGCTTCTTCTCCTACTACGGTCCGGTTGACGGATAGCCGGGTGGCGAAGTGTACCTATGCATACCTACCTCTAAGAAAAGTGCTAAGGGAACAAGTTTTAAATTTGGATTTTAAACAGGATCAAATTAAATTAGCTAGGTAGCGAAAGTATACAATAAAAACACTAGGTACTTAATAAAAATTAATGACTTATAGATTAGTAGCTTGGGAATTATCTGAAATGTAGTCAGGCGTAGGGTACGTCCACCAAAGCTAATTACTTAACAGTTATCAGTGTTAGATGTTGTTATGATATATCAATATTTTTACGTCATCCATTTTTACCGATAATATTTATTGCATAATGAATACTTTTATTGCATTCCACATTCTTGGTAAACTGATAATTAGATCATAATTAGGGTTGCCAACTTAAAATATACTTAGTATCTATTTTCGAAGCCATTGCCTGTAAAAACATAGAAGATGGCGAAAAAATAAAAATAAAATACCCAGTAGACCGGTATGTTTCAAAATCATTTTTATTATTTAACTAGCTCCGCCCCGGCTTCACACGGGTAGCACTAAGTACTTATCTACGGCGCACCTACCTATCTACCCACCCTACCGTACCTATCTTACCTGACAATAACAAACACAACAAAAAAAAATTAGCGAAATCGGTACAAAATACCATTCATTCAGATTTTGTGAGATTAATACTACTTAATTCTAGTTCCGAACATTAGGTATTGGTACTTGCTAAAAAGTTAAAGATAATTAGAATAATACTCATACGCTTTTGGGGGGGGCTTGAGCCCTTAGCCCACCCCCCCACCCCTGGATCCGCAGCTTCTAAAGGGGTTTAAATAAGGGATGAAAGTTCTTCATTCGGGCACATAGCTTGTAAAATAATAGGTACGTTGTTTGTCACAGTGTCCATTCGACGGTCTCCGCCAGGCGTTTCCACCGATTCCGGCTTTCTTCCTCACAGTCTGTATATACTCAATACTGGAGCCGTTCCTCTACCTTCCTGTCATGAAACTCACCGGGGCACTTATTGGTAAGAATTCTTTAAGTTATTATTTACTTGCGACCACTAGACCAACGAGGCAGTCTATACCTACACCTAATTACCTATATACAGGGTGTAAGGGACAGCTCTCCGCAGACTGATGGGGTGAATTCAGTATATCATACTAAGATGACCGGTACATGAAATTATTTCAGGAACGTTACGGGAATCCAATAAACCTGATTTGTTTTATTAACTTACACGCAATGTATCGCTACCGTGACCAAACGTACGTAGCGAACGCCCTCCCCGCCTCCCCGCGGTGGTTGAACAGCTGATGTCACGCGTACCTAGTTCGTTAGAGAATTTCCACATTCATTGCTGTTTTTTTTCATTTTAGCTGTTTTATAGAGTACGGTACTGCGTACAGAGAATGTAATTTTACATTGAAATAAAGACATAAATAGTAACTGAAAACCCGATAAAAAAAATGAAAATTTTCCTGAGAAAATTCTATGTGGAATATGATTTAAAATAAGGAGCTGAATTCACCCTCTTAGTTTGCGGAGGGCTGTCCCTTACACCCTGTATAAATATAAGCACAAAAAATACACAAAAAACACAAATTAAATATTTTACTTTAACTATCCGAGTGCAGCGAGTAGCTTGCAAAGGAATCACTTTTGTACAAGTATTTTTTAGCGCGTGGCCTAAATCACCTATCTAATTAGGTACGCAACACATTTTCGTAACGATTACGACAAAGTTTCATTTTGTCAGTTCAAAAACATTCATTGCATTATTTACGTTGTTGAGCCGATTTTTTTTCCAACTTATGAAGCAATGGATTAGCAATTTGTTTCAAAACGATTCAAATTCCGATTGATCGTGTATTATGTGATTAGGGTACTGAACTAACGCCGCCATCTTGTTTTTATAGTTCCGTAACCGAAAGGTGCCAAACGGAACCTCATTCCTAGAGGCCGATTTTTCAATCCTCAGTTTAAATCGCTGAATAGTTATCTAGCGTATAAAATTATCTGGCTGTTTATCAGGCGAATAAATATTTTAAATTTTTCAACCAACTTCACACTATCATGTCATGTGCAAGCGAGATGCACAGATACAGTATTCAAAGTGTTAGATAAGAATAGAAACAAAACGTAGGTACCATAACTGAGGAATTAAGTTACCTAACTGTTCCTTCAAGTCCCAGTTAGTAGGTAGGTACTTTATTCTAGGGAATAAAAAATGTTTTGACATTTGTTTTGTTTGGGGTTTTAATGTGCTTCGCCTCTGTTTTCGTGCTCTTGTGTTGATCAAAAAATGGATGTGTTTGATTCAATTGACGATAGTTGTTGCAAAGAAAAAATAAGAAATCTCGTCAGTGTCAAACATACAGTGCGTGTCACGTAAAAAGAATGCTGAGCGACAGTGCAGGGAATGTGTCTGCGCACGGATAAAGTCGCATCCTAAAATACTAGGCTATTGGTTTTATAATATAAGTGTAATTGTTTTATTGTAGAAATTGTAGAATCATAATAGGTACTTTATTAGCTACTTAGTACTATGGAATAGGCTGGAATCGATAAATCACTCAGTGCGCAAGTAAACGGCCAGCGTTCTTTTTACGTGAAACGCACTGTATGTTTGACACTGACGAGATTTCTTATTTTTTCTTTGCAACAACTATCGTCAATTGAATCAAACACATCCATTTTTTGATCAACACAAGAGCACGAAAACAGAGGCGAAGCACATTAAAACCCCAAACAAAACAAATGTCAAAACATTTTTTATTCCCTAGAATAAAGTACCTACCTACTAACTGGGACTTGAAGGAACAGTTAGGTAACTTAATTCCTCAGTTATGGGATTTAACCGTCCGATATTGACTATTGAAAAATCCAGAATCATGCTATCTATGGAATAGGTAAACGCAATTCTATTCTTTATCTGAGGATTGAAAAATCGGCCCTAAGTGTTTCGTAAGTTGTTTTTTTATTTTACACGAGTACCTACGTGTAAACAAAACGCGAGCCAGTGTCATGCTCATAGATATAATAATATTTCTGTGGTCATGCTAGCTTATTCGTCGATGCGAGGGCGCGTGCGTCCCGACACACACACGCGTGTCGTACGTAGGTACTATCGAAGAAAATCATATCTAAGTTTGAAAACAAAATCCCGTGAACACGATGACCACATCTGTTACGCCCCGGTTCTATAGCGGCCGAGCGCTGCAAGCAGAAATAGTCCTTACGGTGTGTAGATATGAACTTCTTCGATGGTACAACATACAACATTCCCTTCCCCACATACTTCAGAAAAATGACTTATATTTAACAGACAGAATACGTCGTTTCGATTTACGATTCTGTTGGTCAGGTTCTAAAACATTCTTACCGGCTTCTTCTGTGAGATGCGATACAGTCCGGTCGGAACTCATTATCCTTTAATGATCAGCATGTCGATTCCCGTAACCACTTCACCGTGAAAACATGTGAAGTGAGCGTGGAGTGAGCTGTCAGTGTCATCTCACCCTGTTGGAATGACAACTCACTTCACCTAAGTTTTCACGGTGAGATGGTTACAGAATAGCACTGCTGGTCTATATGTGAAGAATTACTTTGCAATTTAGTTCCGGTATATGTACCGAATACATGACATTCTTAATCACTTTTTTGATTATTCCTTGTTACCCAACAAAATTTAACGTTTCCACAAAATGGCTTCATCCAAACGACATCTAAATACTCGAAAATTTTGTCTTTCCGGAAGGGAAAGACAACATTTTTGTTGTGGTTCTTGCTCAAAGATCCGTGGATGTTGGAACGACTTGAAGTTTATTAATTAAGTCCAGTAAAGTAGGTACTACTGCTGGAAATTTACCTGTAGTACTATTTTTGGAGTTTCTATAATAAAATTTAAAAAAATACGTTTTTTTTAATACAGGTATTTTAGTGTCAGTTTGCTTGCGTATGATACTTTTGAGACCATTTTTAATTATTTTAACGAAACTTTCGGCTTGCCCGTTACTTGACAGGTGGTACACCGGTGATAAAACATGTTGAATACTGTTTAAACTGCAAACTTTCTCAAACTTCCTAGACGTGAAAGAAGTACCAGTGTCCCTACCACATAAAATCACATAGGTAATCTACTAATAACCGTTTTTGATCCTTAAGATGTTGTACCAACTGTGTAACATTCGACCTACTTAGAAAATGCATCTGCTGTAACTAAAAACATTTATTTGGTTATGAAACGGTCCAAAAAAATCCAAATCAATTCTATAGAATACATGCGGCCGATAGGGCCACGCGGTGTGGCGAGGCCCGCAGCTGCGCGCGCGCACACGCTGCACGCGGCTGCCTACCGTTTAAGCGTCGCTTCGATTCCCGGAAACCAGCGTGCGGCTACCTTCATTTTTACTACCCCGAAGTGCGAATCGTGTAGCTATCGACACATTTTCTCTCTAAGCGAATGTGGTAGAACCACCCACTAAGCATTCCCTTTCCAATACCAATTGGAAGCGAGACGGTCAAAGTACGCTCGCATTTCGGGGTCATAAACTTTGCGCGGCCAACCCTTTACAACATAATTTTTAACTTTTTTCAGAATCTTGTTACTGGGTCTCGTAACGTAATTCCTCTAACGTGATGAGTAAACTTCCTTCAACAACAAAATTAACGTAAGCAGCGCGAGCGCGCTCCTCACAGTCGCGGTTTTCCCCCCGCACTTCGTCCTGCACCTGGTTCTCATCGAGATAAAAAATCTACACTATTATATCCGCTACGAATATATTCGATGGAATAAATTGTACACTGACAAAAATAACGCATAGCGTTGTAGCCTATTCGCAGATACTTCAGAGATGCTCCGATGCGGACCGAAAATGTTTACTCTTATCAATGGTTTATGATCCGT
This sequence comes from Xanthia togata, assembly GCA_963853775.1. Classification (NCBI taxonomy): domain Eukaryota; kingdom Metazoa; phylum Arthropoda; class Insecta; order Lepidoptera; family Noctuidae; genus Xanthia; species Xanthia togata. The sequence goes on from OY970801.1 coordinate 4,757,045, forward strand.
AAACAGCCCGATTCAAACTTAATGGCGGCTCGGAACATGAGGCGAGTCGCTGCGCAGTGACGAATTCATGGGTCAGCGGTGGTGAGGGGTGGAGTACTGCGCAGCGATTAGGTAACTTCCGAGCCGCCATTAAGTTTGAATCGAACTATACGTTATATGAACGGTGTGACACGACCGTACAAATACTGGTGAAATCTTCTTACCACGTAAATTATGACCATAGTCTCCTTCTGTAAATAAATAATTTCTTTCCGCTGCTGTGAGCGTCCGTTAAGAAAATGTGAAAGGCCTCACGCGATCATCGGTACGTGATAACTGAGATAGAATACCGCCTTTAAACCTTGTGGCGAAGCATCTACGGTTAGTTTATCAGTCAGATCAGCCGCCCGAGGCAAATCCTTACCGACCCAGACGACCCCATAACCCCTATTGGCCCTATTGTTCCTCCAGGAGAGCAATAGGGCCACGAGTACAGTGCACAAACACAGACACCGACCCGCATTCCGACCTCGCCCCCGAGGTCCTCCGCGATCGCGACCCGCCCGAGTAAATAATACTCCCCCCCGACCCTTGCCCGTTGATGCGCCAGCCCGCGTCGATGCTGAGCCAGTAGCTTTAAATTCCCCGATTAATAATAATGAATTATCTTTGATCCAGCCTGTCCCAACTTGCTGTCCTCTCCCAGCGACGCCCTAAGCCGAGGTCCGTACCCCACAGGGGGTGCCCTTAGCGAGCGCTCGCCTGGTTTTAATTAGAATAGTTTTGCCCCTGGCTGGAGGCTTTGAGTTTAGTAGCTTAAGGCAGCCGCAGGATTGTCCGGTTAAGTAGTCATCACCTCAGAGGTGAGCTACGAGATGCCCTAGTCAACAAAAAAAAAAACTACGGTTTTGCGGCAGGATTCGCAGGATCAAAATGGGCTAGCAACTGATCGGAAGCACGCAAATTCTTAATTTGTTATTCATTGTCGTGAACTGGGGCCCATTCCCACTTTTTATTTTTATAATGTAATTCATTATAATGAGCTTAGTATAGAAGAAGCGTTTTTCATGAAGCTTCTGTAATAGTTTATTAACCCTAAAAATATTATTGTAACTGCGAAATATTCGTCGGTTTTGGTGCATTTAAAATTTTCGTATGTCATTTTTATCGATAATACGAGTATGACCAAGGTAGCAAATTTCTTTTTAAAAATATTCGCATTTATCCTACTGAACTGTTAACCCTGCACCTTCTAGACGTTTTAAAACTAACGTTAACCTGTTAATGTGTTCATTGATATTACTCCCTGTTATTAAAATATCATCGAAGAATATAATTACCCCGTCTGTCCTGCGAGCACACATTCCATAGCGCGTCTAAACACACTCGCCAGCCCAAACACTAGCCTGGTATATTTGAAAAGGCCACGGTGCGCGGTGTGTGGAGATGCATGTTAGGGCCTGTGAGACGTCTGTCAATAAAAATTGGTTGTAAGCTCGAGAAATGTCAAGTTTTGTGAACTGCTCACCACAGTGTATTTTAGAGAACAATTTATCGATAGTTGGTATTAGGTATGTTTCAATCATTAATTGCTTGCTTATTAATAGTTATTGAATAACTGCACAGATCCTAACACCATCGTCTTTTTTAGGGTTCCGTACCCAAAGGGTAAAAACGGAACCCTATTACTAAGACTTCGCTGTCCGTCCGTCTGTCTGTCACCAGGCTGTATCTCATAAACCGTGATAGTTAGACAGTTGAAATTTTCATAGATGATGTATTTCTATTGCCGCTATAACAACAAATACTAAAAACAGAATCAAATAAATATTTAACGGGGGCTCCTAGCTGCCGGAGTTGCAGGAAAGTCCGAAAGGGATACCGTGGCCCCTGGATAATATAATGTACTCTGTGGCCCCTGGCAACGTACAGGCAACTGAAGGAACACGGGTGGGTTTTAGTCAGTAAGAGTCTGACACGCCCTCCCGCTCTGCCCAGAGCGGGAGAAGTCATTTGATGATCTCCCACGCAAAAAAAAGGGCGGGCTCCCATATATGATACAACAGACATGATTTTTCGCACTTGTCCGGTTTTTTATACCGGGTCTATGGGAGAGGCGCAGTTCCGCTGACGATTAAGCTCTCTCTCATTTAAAAAAATAGTAACTTTGTATCAGGTTATAATTTTAAAGATACCTTATTTTTGTTGAAACAACCTAATTTACTAGGGAATAGTTTTGGAAGCGAGAGAGAGCTTCGATTTCGCGATTCTGTGGTTTATCTATGTAATTAAAGGGTGCTACGTAGAACTTTAAAACATGCGTGACCTAGATACGTCACGGACAATGGAATAAACCATAAATGTTATATTTACTTCCCGTTTATTTAAATAAATTCTTATCGGTGTCGGACAATGGCACTTGCTTGAAATAAGAATGGTATGTTTGATCTGAAACGACGTTAACGGCTGAACCACTATCTATTTCAAACTCCAAAAATACACTATTTACATGTACTAACTCCGACATGGTCTACCTCTTACGCATTTACCCCGGTAGCACACCTCCGCTGCGAATCCGTAGCAGCGAACCCCAGTAATTAAATTCAATAGACTTGCATCATTTTCCGCTACTCGCATCGCATCCGATTTGAGTAGCGGAACATACATGACGCGAGTCTATTGAATTGAACTACTGCAGTTTCGCTGCTACAGTTTCGCGGCGTAGGTGTGCTACCGGCATTAATATTAAGTACATATGATTACCATCGTCTCCGACATCCGCAATATCTTTCGTGACGTAATTAACTTTCGAGTAGAATGTATGCACAATGACCCTTTATGGTTACACTTTTTGCACTTCTAATTTTTAAAACGGCACTGATTGGACTCATAGTTGGTTTGGTGTACACACTGCACTTTTCGTTCTTCTTGGAGATATTGAATATGGCATCGGGGCCCACGCTGACGGCGGCGCGGTTGGCGGCGGCGGCGGCCATGATGTTGCGCCCGCGCCGCTAGATGTTTGGGTTGCCGTTGCTGCTTTGCGCGCTGCGCACAAGCCAACTTCACGGCCTTGACCAGCGTCAGTTCCTGCAGATCCTTCGCGAACAATTTGTCATGCTCGGGACCAGTTGCCATTCCCATCAAAGGGTCTCTTCCAGATTTTTAAACCTGCATTGTGCCGTCAATCCCCTAATCCTTGCTGCCCACTGAGTATGACCTTCACCTTGGCGCTGCGTAATAGCCGAGTAGAAATAGTCCTTTTTTATACGTCTATGCTCTTCGCGAAACCAAGCCGTTTCGAGGTGAGATGGCAGTCCAACAGTTCTATGATTTTGTAAATTTTCTGCGGCAGTGCCAGGTCACTCGCTAGCTTGTAGCTTGACTCGCTCAATGCACTTAGCAGTATTGCTTTCCGTTTGACCTTGGTTTTGTTCGAGCAGTTCGAGTTGGCGTCGTGTGCGACTCCAACTCGAACTTGTAATTTCAGTGACACAATTTCACAATTAATGTTTACCAACAACCAAGCCCTGTTTACGTCATTCAAGCGCCAAACAAAAGATACTTGAAGCACTTTACACTGTCTGTCAAAATCATGTCAAAATGACATTTTGACAGATCGAAGCGGAAGATACCTAAGCTAAGTTTCGTCTCTGTATCTTACCCATATAGCACTTTTTGGTCGCAGATATGTTAAAGATGTAACAAGTCGCAACAGTTTCGTAACTGTTACGAAACATGGTGACTGTGTGGGGTTTGGTCTCTATGTGTGGTAATAGTTCGTACAAAATTTGACCGGAAAACATTTCAGTAACTTTAAGTAGTCTTTGTGTTCACACGTAACGTAAACATTTGTGTAGACTTATTTTTAAACACTTGGTGTTTAGTTTGTAACATGTGTACAATCGAGTAAAAATGTGTGGTAGCGGTGTGGTCACCATGTTACTAGAATAATAACTTAAAATTTATATTTACACGAGGTGTCGTAATGTTACGTCATTATTACTGAACAATATATTACTGAAATGTGAATAAAAAAGTCACAATAAGACACTGTTTCTCAAACTGTTTCGAGAAATGATCAAATGATTGCAGTTGAAAATGAGTAAAGAATCTCTAATCCGTCTCACATCGACTTTCTACAGAAAAGTTAACAAATTATTGGTTCCACAAAATCTTTTTTGTTTTGTATTATATATTTTTTTTATTTATATATTGTTTCTTATACGAAATCTTATATTGTTTACTTGAAATTTTATCAAAATTAACTATTTATTTCCATATTTTTTTAATGTAAGAAAGTGTTACTGAGTGGTTATCCACCTGAAATATTTTTTTAATCGCAGCCTATAAGATTAAATAGGTCTTTGTTGTTTGCCTAATGATCATAATACAAAAATAATAGAAGCCAATTAATAGAGCGCACGTGCAAAAGCATTTTATTATTTGTTTTAAAATTTTATTGTTTGAAATAAAATTTTGGTGGGTATTTTAATTAATAACTTAAGTTTAGGTCAGCATTAAAATTCAGAATTAATATTTTCCAGACCACATACCAAATGCATCGTCTTCATCATTTAAAATTCAAGAAAATAGTTCTGTAATCCCTGATGCCGTACAGTTTAGTTCCAAGCAGTCTAGTGCCGGTGGACCAACTTCCGAAGTGTCAAATTCAAATTCAAAATTCAAATTCATAAGTCATTTATTCAAACTAGGCTGAGAATCAGCACTTTTCGAACGTCAAAATTACATAAGACAGTCCCCCAAAACGCCCACCCTTCACCACTTCCTAGTGCTTTTGCTGGGAAGAAGAAGTGGCGCAACAAACTCCCCAGCAGCACAGCTGTGTTCAGTTAGGAAAAAAAAATGATTCTATACAATAATTTTTAAGAAAATTACATTACGCAAAATAAAATTTAAATTATAAATTAATAGCCATATGACAGCTAGCACACGCCAATATACCAACCAAAAACATCGAGAACTATACTCAAGCAGAAATAAAAATAACTAAACGTAAACAATATCTAAAAAAAAGAAAATAAAGCCTCCAGGCATAAAGGGCGTGCCCGCTTACATAGAGCTGTAACTAGAAGTTATAATTGATAAACTAGGACCATCGAGGTAAAATAAATAATTGTCGAGGTCGCTAGCTAACCACATATTATAATACAACTCATTAAAAAAAACATTGTAATGAGTAGATTATGTCAACAATAAATAAAAATAAAATAAATGTACATAAAAAGTAAAATTATAAACTTTTATATAAACTCATAAAACCTGTCAGTAGGTAAACTAATTCTGGAGAAAGAACATTTAAACATTGTCTTGAGTTAATCACAGCGACCAACTATTCTTATCATTTAAGTAGTCGTTGATAGAATAGTATGCCTTTGAACAAAGGTTGGACTTTACTTTAGTTTTAAATGCATTAAAAGGCAAATCTAGCAAACAAGAGGGTAGCTTGTTATAAAAGGTTATACCAAGCCCAACAAATGAGTTATGAACCTTATGAAGCCGGTGGGAGGGAGCACGTAGTTTATCCTTACTTCTAGTGTTAACATTGTGAATATCACTGTTTTTAGTGTATAAGTGTATATTCTGCCTAATATATAAGATGTTGGCGAAGATGTATTGTGATGCCACTGTGAGGATACCGATATCTTTGAAAAAATCTCTCAGAGAAACTCTGGCACCTAGCTGGTAAATTGCTCGAATAGCTCGTTTTTGGAGGACAAATATATTTTGAATATCTGCAGCTTTGCCCCAAAGCAGAATACCGTAGGACATAACGCTATGAAAATAACTAAAATATACTAACCGAGCTGTATCAACGTCAGTGTATTGTCTTACTTTTCTGACAGCGTAGGCGGCCGAACTGAGCCTTCCCGCTAGGCTCGATATATGTTGACCCCACTGAAGTTTAGCATCTACTGTTATGCCCAGAAAAACTGCCGAGTTTACAGTTTCAAGCACCTCTTTATCTAAGACGATGTTGGGTCCTAGATTTCTAACATTTGGGAGGGCAAACTTTACACATTTCGTTTTCTTGGCATTGAGAACTAGGTTATTTGTCGTAAACCAATCCGTAACCATTGACAGTGCACTATTTACATCGTCAAAATCTTGTCTATTCCTGTCTACTTTAAAAATAAGAGAAGTATCATCTGTAAAAAGTACAACTTCACAGATATCCTTTAAATAGAATGGTAAGTCATTGATATACACTAAAAACAAGAATGGACCCAGTATTGAGCCTTGAGGTACACCTAACTGAACTGGTAGCATCAACATCTACACATTGCGACCTATTATTTAAATACGAATTTAAAACGTTTAGAGCTTCGTTTAGCACACCGTAATGACGCAGTTTACGCAAAAGCGTGTCATGGTGCACGCAATCAAAGGCTTTGGAGAGATCACAGAAAACTCCAATAGCATTTTGAGAGTTCTCCCATGCGTTGTCAAACGTGCAATTAGATGCAGTTGTGACCTCTCATAATATATGTGATGTCAATGAGGGGCTGGATACCAGCAGTTCCGTAGCAGAAGCTGAAGAATCGTCTGATTCTGACAGCGAAATACATTCAATAAATATAAAAGACCAAATTCAGCAATGGGCATTAGAGTACCAGATTCCTCAAAATGCCTTAAAGGAATTACTTACTATATTGAGAGACAATTCAAACACGGATTTCAATAAATTTTTACCAAAAGACAGTAGAAGTCTATTAAAAACGCCAAAATTTAATAACATAGTACCAATGGGAAATAGAAAATATTGGTATAATGGCATAGAGAAATGTTTCATTTTGTTTCATTATCGTTATCTTTTTTAGTTTCTTTATCTTCCATCATTTCAAAATCAGTATTAAAATTTTGTAATTCTTCCACAATTGACTTTTCAGCCGGATGTTTTCTTTTATTTTCACGATTTTTGTGGTATCTGTAAAAATAATAATTATTTAAAAGGTGATATTTCATGAGATGGCCAAACGAACAAAATATGGATGTTTAAGGTGACCGAGCAAATTTGGCGGAAAAATTACTGGCAATACCTATCTCTACGTACGCTATATTATTATTATTTATCACTTTACTAGTCTGTAAGTAGTTTTTATTTTTCTTTACTAAGAAAATATACTGGGCCCTAAGTTTTCGTTGTGACTGAGCGTCGTGAGTAAAGACGTCATAAAAGTACCGGATTGATAAGGTAAATGCAAGGCAGCCGGGTAAAGGCAAAGATGCGCCTGCAAAATTTTGCAAAATGGCCGCCACAGTTGGGGGGATATACGTCTCTATACAAAATTTAAATTCAACAACGTTTAAAATGAGAAGACTGATTCTAATGCAATCTTATATATGTAATCAAGACATGAAATACTTTATTAATAATAGTTTAATTTGAAAAAAAGCGTAAGTATTTTTAAATTATTATAGAAAACTCAAAATCACTAAGTTCGTAAAAACACTGTTAAAAATACCATTTTATATCAAACATGTGGTATTTTACATGCTCTTTGTAACGTGTAAAAGTACTTACGCCATAATAACCTGAAATTAATAGAATCCAATAGTTAATCACTGATCTACACTCAGTCTAGTAAACGTAATAAATTACATCGCTTTATCGGTACCACAGTCTTATGGCGTGCGTGCGTTCCTTCGGAAGCGCGCAGCTCAACTGACCTTAGACGGACTCGACCGACCGACTCGTGGTCGTACCTCTCTTTCTCACTCTTCGCGCACTCAGTTGTATTAAACATTGTCCATGAGCTCTTCCAGTCTAAACTTCTGAAGTGACGCGCCCCACTACTGCATTTTACGTACACAGGGCCGCGGATTTTAAAATAGGGTAGTGGGGCGCGTCAAGTCGTCGAATTATTGTCGAATAAAACACATCGTAAAACTTACCTCTCCTCATCTGCAGTATCCTCAAAATTTGAATACAGTTCCTCTAATCTAATTCCTTCAGCAAAAGTAGCTATGCCTTGTAGTTTCACGACACATTTTAATTTTCTCCAATTCTCCGAAGGCACACTTTTTTCATCTCTCCTTAATAGTTCAAGGTCGCTGTTTTTTCTCGTCCTTGGCCAAAACAGGACAGTCTTTGTTGTTGCCCAGTACCCATGTACTAGGCACAACCGATATAAGGTGAGACGAGCCCTCTTTATTTAGTACTATACTAAACATAATTTGATAATATGCAGGCCTGTCCAAACGTTTGAGAATCGCTGGAAGCAATAAACCATTTTGTGAATTCGGTAACTTTGTAACTACTTCTGGTTTCACGTCGACATATGTCGACATAATCTAGTAACTTTCTGACCAGTTGTGACTAGAATATTTTCTCTAAATAAAATTACGTTTTTTAATTATTTAACAATTTTGTGGTTCTTTTTTGGTTCCATAACATATAGTTACTATTAAATATATTACAGCAAAAGCTTCCAAGCTCTGGGAATGTAAAAACTTGTTTGTAAAACTATTAATAGTTCTTACAAACTATTGTTTAAATTATACTACACAGGTTAAATCACAATTTTATGGTGACGCATTGAAAATTTCAAACTATATGAACAAATTACACAATGAAATTCTTTTCCCATATAGATTTGAACAATATAAACAAATTAAAATATGAATAAAAATTTAACTTGATTAAACAGTGATGGCTGATGTTTTCTTCTTATTATTTTTTAACTTGCTAGTCACAGAACAAAAAGAGAACGAAAACGAATGAACGAACGAATGATTTCTGAGAAGTGGTTGCAGACTAAGAACAATGTTACCACACAGCAACGTAACTTTAAAACCAAATGTTACTGTGTCGACTGTTCCCCATTTTTAGTCGTAGCGACGGAACTAAGTACACTCAGCGACCAAAAAAGTGTTACTAGAATGAATAAGTGTGGACACATAGTGTCGAATTATTCCGTAACGGCTACCACAAAGCGCTATATGGGTATACTTAATAAGAACCTTTAGCATTGTTAGTCCATCACTCATTTTCAGATGTCATACTCCAGCATATTTTTTCTGCTAAAATAGATGTTTATGGTTAGGTTTAGTATGATCAGCAACGAACACATGATTTACTCTGGTACTTTAACTTTAAATACCTACATAATAACTTAGCTACTGTCCCACCCAAGAAATATTTTCTCTAAATCTTCGCTCGATGAGCAATGAGCAAGTGCCTACGCACGCGCCAGTCGCCGGGCCCGCCTATTTTCTTTCTTGCGCGACCAAACGCGACCAGTACCCTACTTAATTACATAATAAACGATCAATCGGAATTTGAATCGTTTTGAAACATATCGCTAATCCATTGCTTCATAAGTTCGAAAAAAAATCTGCTCAACAACGTAAATAACGCAATGAATCTTGTTGAACTGTCAAAATTAAATAAATTTGTCGTAATTATGTGTTGCGTATTGTGCTACATCCGCATCCGCATGAATATCCGCATTAATTATTACGGATGCGGATGTCCAAATCGTTGCGGAAGCTCCGCAGTTGCAGATGCGGATGGGGATATCCGCAACATCCCTGCTACATATTCGGGATTTCCTTCGAAACTGAAAATACAATACAAAAATACGGTAATATTGATGTAGGTACCTACCGTAGATACGTAAAGAAGAAGACTGCCCGAGCTACAAGTGTAGAATAGGTATTTTTACAAGGTAACCTTCCTAATAATGTGTAGGTAGTTAGTCAACCAGGTAAGCTTATCTTTTTTGCGTTAAATATCTTACGATTTGGACATACCTACCTACCAACACTTACCTAGGTATTGCGAGTTACACACATCGATAATTAATTACTTATAGATATGAGTAAGCACCTATACTATTTAGGTAGGTACCGATCCAAACATTGTTCAGGGTTTTTTTCTGGATTAGTGAATGAACCTTAATATTTTTGAGGAAACCAATTTTCAAATGAAAAACAATCCTGTATTACGAAAAAGCAAAACCTGGTAACATAGCTTTCGCCCTCTCTCGGACGGTACCGAGAGCTCCTACAGTTACACACACGCACACACATCACAGCGAGTTTGTACAAATGGTTACCACAAGTAATGCGCGCGTCCTTTTGTGAGATAAAAATATATAAGTACTATGATTGGCTGTCTGAAATAACGACAGCCAATCAAATCACTTGACATGTGTTATGAGTTCCACAGTCAGTCAGATAAAATATTATGCCTGAAACAAGTTTTTAGCTACAGGAAAAGTTTATTAATAATAATTAAATTGATAACTTATTGATTTGAAAGAATTCTTAGATACGATATGAGTAATATAGGGTATCTATCAGATAACAAAAAAATATATTTATAGCTTTCTTATCGGTCTTATCAGTTGGATAAGCTTTTCTCAAAACTGCCACAATAATAATTATCATGTTAATAAATACTCCAAGCATTTAATTATTCATTTATTAGGTACAGACGTCTGCACATCCACCTACTACAATCTGTCAAATTTCTTTAATAGATTTTGAACTTTATCACTAAAGTATAAGGTTCAAAGTTGATTTGGAAAATTTTACAGTTTCGGGTAGGTTGACTTGCTGTCTGTACCTATTCATTCTTATTATCGAATTAGTCATAAAATATATCGTAGGTGATGAAAAATAATGGCCGGGACACACGCGACTTGGACAGTTTGTGCAAACGTTGGCGCAATAACATTTGTGCGGCGTCCACACTATAGCAAACCTGTGTCCGAAAGTCAGTTGATTTTCTTTACAAACAGTCGTCTTACAAAATAATAACAAGAGAATTTTTGTGCAACGACTCGCCCATTCATGTATTATTAGCAACGTAATCTGAACAGTACTTGATGAATGGTAATGAACCTCAGATCATCTTCATTCGCTGACATCTCTTTGAGGCGCGCGTGGAACACAACGCGCCGTCGACCCGGGCTTGGTCCTTACCGGACGGCGAGCTACCCATTGCTCACCGTCCGCAAGCCCGCGCCTACGGTGGCCGGGAATCGGCAATCGATTCCCGACGCCCAGGGCGTCTCCTCCTGCGGCGGCTAGGGGCGTGAGGGCGCGAAATTTGCCTCTCCCTCACGCGCTCCGCCTACTCCTTCGCGAGCATTACTGCTTCGCAGAAGGAGGTGACGGCCTCCCATGCCCTCTCGCTCCGTACCATGGCCTGAACCAGGGCCGGACGCGAGAGATCCCCGCCACCGATCGCCTCCACGAGGACACGGCGGTGCTCTGCCCAAGCCGGGCATACTTCCACCGTATGCTCCACCGTGTCCTCCGGGCGATCCACGCAGTGATGACACCCGGGCGTTTCCTTCCGCCTTATTCGAAACAGGTACCTCCCGAAACAGCCGTGTCCGGTGAGGACCTGCGTCAAGCGGAAGGTGAGGACGCCGTGGCGCCTCTCCAGCCACTCCTCAAAGAGGGGACTTATCGCCGCAATAGTGGCGTGCCCAGCACTGGGTTGCGACAATCGCACTCTCCATACCGCCATGAGATCCCGTCGGAGCTCTGTCCGCTGTGCCGCGATTTCTCGCGGCATCGGAGTCAAGCCCCGGCGTTTCGCCTCCTCGCGCCACTCCCAAATATGCGCGAGGACTTTTGCCTCCAGATCCCATGGCGGCAATCCAGCAAGGAGGCTCGCCGCCTCACCGGAGACCGTGCGGTATCCCCGGACCAGCCGCAGTTAACATACTTAATAAACAATTGATATAATTTTTAAGCAACTAATTTATTTATTTATTTATTTATTTAACTAATATTTATAAGCATAACATACATTGAATATAAAATCGTTTGTTATACCACTCAAAAGACATAAAACCTATTTAGTCTAATATGATAATACACCATGCATGCAGCAGGCATGCACATAAGCATACACCATACATGCAGCATGCAACATGCAGCAGGCATGGTTTCTGTCACGGCTCCGGCGCTGCAGAGCTCGGCGGTCCCATGCGAGCTTATCGTCGCAGATGTGTTTCACGCCCACCACGTGTTAAAACCACTGCTCCTCAGTTCGCGGGCCGCCTCACCCCTCCGCGCTTACGCCTACTATTTTAAATAACACTCTAGGGGTAGGGCAGACAAGACTACGTGGAGTCCGTTTTGCATCGATTCGTTTCTGTCACAACACCCCCGCAGCACGCTCAATATTAATCGCAATATTATATTTTAAACGATGGGCCTAATGCTTTTCGATTAAATAAACGTTAGACGAAATAAGGTTTTAGAGCATATAAATGTTATATCTAAAGAAATTATATCAACCGTTGGTATAACCCACGTTTATTATATCTTGTGAACGTTATTGAAATGAAAATATAGGTAGAAAATAACTTTATATGATATGGGACGCACTCATCGGCCCTCATCCCTTGAATTTATCGGAGATACTTAAGCCCTCAAATTAGTTTCCTTTTCAATTACCTAGTATTTCCCGATTGCTTTCTGTTTTTTTATATCGAAAACCAGTATCTTTCAACATTTTTCTTAATGTCTCCAGACAGCCTCCAAATTGGATAGCTTTAACCAACTTCGATTTTAAAGTCCTCAAACAAGGTAATTCCTTAAAGCGTAAATGAAAATCGTAAATCATAATATTACGTATGACAGAATAGTCAAAATCGTTCAAATTTAAACGAAAATGTTTGTTCTTCACGTCAATTTCGACTATTCTATACCTATTATAGTACATATTATTATCAAAATGACAACGATGTAATTAAACCGCTTTCACAAAATCGTAAATCAAAATATTATCACTCTATGGCACAAATCACGCAAAAACAAATTCCAGCTGTAACTAATAGGTGCCTAATATAGATTTTTGAATTAAGTTGAGAATGTAACTAACTAATCAAATGCAAAAGAATACAAAATAAAAGTGAATTTATCTGTCAACAAGTCGACACAATAAAATATTTGTAAATCTACGAAATAGGGATGATGCCTGGGTCAAAAAAAAGAAATTGTATTTAGTCCGTCAGTCAGATAATAAAAAAATATTAGACACGTATTTTTTTCTTTAACATATTAATAAAAAATGACTTAGATACAGGGGAGTGGGGTTTGATACGTCACAAGTATGTATAAAATCTACATACAAATGACGTCATGGCACATTATAACTCAATGTATCGCCGTAATCTTTTGATAACGTAAAAAAAGAAAAAATACGTGTACGTTATTTTTTCACAGTCTACATGACGGACAAAAAACATTTTTTTGTCATCATCCCTATTCTACGACAGCTAATTCTATCTCGTTCTCACCTACGCATTTTTCTCTTTCTGTCCCGGTAATAACTCGCTCGAGAACGGCTTACCTGTCACCGTTAAGAGCGGTGATTCGGAACCCCCGATTCCCAACGAAGTGTGCCCGATGAAGGTGTTGTCCGTACTACGATTAATTCTGTATTCTGACACCCGACGTGCGGCTTATTAGCGCTAGTGTCGTCAGAATTTTTAGCTGAAGCGAAGATGTGAACTGTGTTCTGCGTACGCGTTTTTGTTGTAATAGTAAAATCAAGTAGAGTTGTTGTTTCAAAGGGAAACCGGTAGGAATCGGGTTGTTTGAACCCGTCGCCCCTGTTACATAGATATTAGATGTAGCAACAGCTTTGTCACTATGACCCTGCCCCTATCTACGGTAGGTGACTATGCAGTGCAGATTTGATCACTACAGGCGCCCCGCTATAAGGCGCCTACTTTCCAAGTGTGGAGTGGAGTGCCGCAGAAATTCCACATTTTTTTTTGCACCCTGCCTTGAAGTACCTATTTGTTTTTTTTTCCATTCCATAGAAATATATGGTCCATTTACACAGAAATAGGACTTACTTTGTCTATTATGTAGACAAGTTTGAGGATTCAGAGAATGTAGGCTCAAAAAAATTTTAGCAGTCCGCCTCGACTACGCTAGGTTTTCTTTGGAACATTCATAAAGGAAAGTTGCTTTGTCGACTTATGCGAAGAAGTTTGAAAAATAGAAGAACGTAGGATGCATGCACTGAGAAAACTGACAATCATAAAAGAGGTGAATTCAGCTTAAAGTATGATGAATTCACTCAAAGGACGGAGCATAGTGATTCACCAAAAAGAACGATGATAATACTGATGTTGATGATAACAGTATTTAAGATGATGTGTCACCATGGATTTAGTTTTAGTTACCTACTATTTTTCGATGCCTTCCTCATATATCCAGTTATATCCTATTAGTTTTCCTACAATTTTTCGGTGACTTCCTCACATATTCAGTTATGTCATACAATTTTTCCAACTATTTTTCGGTGCCTTCCTTATATATCCAGTTATATCCTATTATTTTTCCTACTATTTTTCGGTGACTTCCTCACATATTCAGTTATGTCATACAATTTTTCCAACTATTTTTCGGTGCCTTCCTTATATATCCAGTTATATCCTATTATTTTTCCTACTATTTTTCGGTGACTTCCTCACATATTCAGTTATATCATACAATTTTTCCTACTATTTTTCGGTGCCTTCCTCATATATCCAGTTATATCCTATTATTTTTCCTACTATTTTTCGGTGACTTCCTCACATATTCAGTTATGTCATACAATTTTACCTACTATTTTTCGGTGCCTTCCTCATATATCCAGTTATATCCTATTATTTTTCCTACTATTTTTCGGTAATCTCCTCGTATTTTAGGTTAGGTCCTCTTACTTTTCCTACTATTTCCTCATATCTCTGGTTATAGCCTATTATCTTACGGAGGTCGCCCTCAATAGGAGGATTGTGTTTTTTAATAAACCAATTAATATCTCTATAATACACCAGTGATTAGTTGTAGTTCTACTCATTCTCCATCAGTAGGACTACAACTAAATACTGGTGGATTACACAGAAATTGTTTGGATTATTAGAAATCACAATCCTCCTATAATTGAGGGCGCCACTGGACTTACATGATTCCCTTATTTTTAAGTATCCAATATTGGTTCTTTCCTTTTAAATATTATTAGGTGTGAGCTCAACATTAAAAAAAACTGAAGAACCCTAAACTTGAACCTTAAAAAAATGGAGAGTAAGTAAAAAAAATAGAAAAAAGTACCTTGGCAAGAATGGTAAGAAGGTGAAAAGGGATGTATGTATAAATTAAACAGAAAATTGAATGGTATTTTTATTTCCATAGTATGAATGAATAATTATTATATACTCTAAGCATTTATATTCAGTATAAAAGAAGACTGTTTTGTTTAGAAACATCCTCGCCTTAATGATTACAGTATCTATTTGTCGGTCATTATAAAGAATCATTATATACATTATGTTCAATAATTCTAGTTTTTACAAATTAAAATAAAGGTTGAGACGAGTAGAAATTTAATTTACAAAAAATAACAAAGGATCATGATCACCGATGTATGGAAATCCGTCTTAAGTTGAAACACAATAAATCTTTATTTATTATAGACTACGCTTTATATACTATTAAATAAAAGTGTTCATTTTCACACAAATATCCGAGTTTTAAAGTAATTAAACAAATTCGGAGATAACCTAAAAATTATGTCGAAACTACTCGCAACTTATAAAATGACCACAGATCAATCATGTAGGTACAAAACAACAAAGATAGTTAAAAACAAAATAAGAGAACAGCTGCTAATTGAAAAAAAAAACGTGAATAATCGGGAATAACGAATAATCGTGTTTTTTATGGCCTCGCAGCGTTGATGTGACATTATCGAAATAAAACCACTTCAGTCAGATAGAGATTTTATTTTATTAACTTCAATTTATCCCAGATCTATACACAAATGAATAAGTTACCTACCTAATGTATACTAAGGTATAAAACACATAATATGAACAGACTTTTCATGTAGGTAGTCATTAGGTGTAAGTATTTAATGTTACAACAAGTATACATATAGATGTTCTACGTATTTGACATGTAAAATGGCCATGATTTAAGTGATAATTACATATTCGTGCTCCTGGAGGTATATAAAACTTGTGATTTAAAAGTAAAAGCTCCTTTATGGCAGCAGGTAAACGTTCTGATTCGAAACAGTCAACAAATATGCAATGAATAGCTGTATTAGCAGCACGTCTGTATACTGCTGATGTTATTTTAGCTCTTGTTCGAGAAGGTTGCCTGGAATGTTGTGGAAGGGGTGGCGGTACAGGTATATTAAACTCTCCACTCGTTCCTTCTTCAGACAGATTGGGGCGATTGGTGTCATGTTGGTTTTGACGTCTCACTGCTCTATAAGCTGCCAACCAACAAGCATTACATACTCTTTCCAATCTTGAAACCTTAAAAAGAACAAATTGACATACTATGTATTCAGAATTAAAATAAAACAATCATCATTACCATTTCACCTGAAAGACGCCCACGATTGGACGTAGGCCTCCCCAAGTGTTGCTACACCTAACAGTCCTGTGCGTTTCACATCTATCAGATTCCCACGACACTCACAAAGTCATCCATCCACCTTGTGGGCCTTTCAACACTGTACTGCTAATATTAGCACTAATACAATATTATTACATGGGTCAGTACCTATAAGGTAGTGAAGTTCCCCAAGAATGAAAATTAACATTATAGAAATATGTGTCAAAATATATTTACTAAGTGCAGTGGAACCTTTCTTAATATAATGTTCCTTTCTTGGCGGTCAGATCTCACAGCATGTATTCTTGTTGTACGTAAAATAGACATTCCACAAGAAAAGCATAGACTTCTGTGACCAAATGCAGGCAATGGTATAGCATTTCCATCAATGAATGTGCTTGCTCGATCTTGAAGTATTACCATACACTCCGTACATAGTACACTTTCTGATGAAAGCTGAAATAAAAGAAATTATTTCTCAATGTTGCTGTTTTTCTGAAATATTTAACTCAGGTTATTCACCAATCATCATTGAATCCTCACATAATTATTATATAACAAAGACACACACATACACATTGCAAAATCATTGCATATTGTAAATCTTTATTGAATACACATTCTATGATTTAAAAACTGTTAATTACTGTAACTGTTGGTCTGTATGAATATGATAAACTCAAAAAGTACTGAACAGATATTCATGCAGTTTCCACCAATAGACAGGGCGATTCATGGGGAAGGTTTAGGTGTAGAAAACATGCATATCATAATAGAGAAAAAACGAGAATTTCAAAAGATTTTTATCACCCATGCAAAGCTGTGTCTTGCTGTGTTCCCCACATATTCTTGTAAACTATAGGATTTTTAAACTATACCCTAAACTAAAGGTTATAGGATATTAGTCAGCTATTCAAAGTACGGGATGCTAGCATGTCTGATAATCTAGAAGTAGGTAATATAGTGAAACTTACCTCAGTAGGAGTTATCCAAGATCGTAATATAGTAATCATCGTCGTAGACGCTTGTTGCAAGGAATGTTGCGGGTGATTTCTGGGTATCAAAAGTGAACAATTGACACATCGCCTTCTCATTACCACCGGCATCGGTTGATCAGAATCAAGCATCGACATGATTAGATTACTCAAGAGTTCAGAAACACAACAAAAAACGTCTTGGCGTAATAAAACACAATTAAATATGAAAACGTCCTGTTGTTAGTTACATGAAACACGCTAAGTTGTTTAAAACAAACACACCAACGAATTTCCGTAAGTATTACTATTTAAGTGGAGAGATTAATCGCGGTGACTATTCTCAATCGACAGACACATAAACAGTATGAGTAATGGCGGCTTCCGTAGGCTTAGGGATGGCGATCTAGAATCGATTTTATAGGTCAAGTAAATTGTTTTTTTTAATCGATCATAAACAATGAATTATAGATATTTTTAATCGATTTTAGAAACTTGAAAACGAGTTCCAATGTTTTTCCTGCGGATTGCAACTTTTAAGTTTTGATACGCAGTTTCTTTGTTCTGTTTTTTGTAACTAAGAATATTATTTAATTTAATTTGTATTCGATTATTCATTACATTTGACTAATTATGCTGGCAAAACCAAAACAAATAAGTGATTATCTATATTAAAGCTGTCGATGTAGAATAATGGCGGGAACAGATCTATCAGAACTCAATTTAAGTATTGCTGAATCGATTCTTTCCTGCGATTCGAATAGATTTAAAAATCGATCTTGTTTAGGAATCATCATCCCTACCGGTACGTCTGTCATGTGCCTTGACAGTTGCATCTGCGTGAGACGAAACACAAAAATAAATATTTTCACAACGGAACTATGAAATACATACATACAAAAATGATATTAAACTCATAAATAGCTAAATAATTAGTAATAGTAGTAGTAGTGATGTTTTTATGTAAAGGATCATACCTACTAACGTAACTCGTACAAATGAAGAGAACGAAACGTCCATCATGACTATACGGAAATGTACCTAGCAATCGTTAATTTACTGTTTATCTTAAAATCATAATTCCGGATACGAAAACAAAATTCCTGAAGTGAAAAGCTTGTAAAAAATAAGAAAATAATTTGTATATTAATTTGGTTTTCATACATGCAACTTTTTAAGACTGGTTTTGGTCAATCTCCTTTACATTAATGTACCTATAACTAAAACATGTTTGCCCTTAAGGTGATTGCTTCAGGGTAGCCGTTTTTTGCAATTTGCAGGCCAGTGCTAGGTTGTATGTTAATTAAATGTTGCACGCGGGTGTAAGTACATAAGTTGTACTACATACGTCTTACACCCGCGTCTAACATTTCAATCAAAACCTAGCACTGGCCTGCAAATTGCAAAAAACGTAAGAAAATTTGAATTTCGCGGGCTACCCTGACGCTTTCACCTTAAAGCTGCATACAATAAATTGGTTATATTATTATAGTAAATATCTATTTTCAAGTAAAGTGCTACTATAAACACTCCGATGAGACTAATCTATCCCTCATACAAATACTTTACTTTAAAATCTACTAAAGGTGAACGCACACTTTTCAGAGCCGAAGGAGGCGAAAGAATCGAATTTTAGAATTACTTGTATGAAATCCTATGGAACCTCGCACACTTACCGAATCGGACGAATAAGGTCGTACGATTCGGTGCGGATAAGTGTGCGAAGTTACATTGGACTTCATTTAAGTAATTCTAAAATTTGATTCCTTCGCCTCCTTCGGCTCTGATAAGTGTGCGTTCACCTTAAACCAGCTATTGGTGCTGGCTCATACCATTACTTTATGCGGACACCGTTATCGGGCCGTCTTTATAGGATATCCTAAAGGGATATCCGATAAATACCGTAACTAAGGGTAGATTACTAGTTGAGCGCACTCTGCTATAAAAAAATAACTGCCCTTGGACTCTGCAGTGCCTCAAACTAGCAACGCCGCGTACGCTATAAGTACATAATTAATAATTATGTAAACGTTTCCAAAAAAAATTGATATTACTGGATTCAAAATAAAAACACCTTAAAAATGAGCAAACGAGTTAACTCGTTTGCGCATTTTCAAGGTATTATAGCAGCGACCGTAAGCCGTTAGAATACCTACAGAATTTTGAAATTTTTACTCTAGGTACCATCTACTTGTAATATATGACGTGTTACCTCGCATTAGAGTGAGCGTGTTAGGACACGGAGAAACGGCATTTTGGCAAGGAAAGCACAGATAATCATTACCACGTTTAACTTCATAAGAATTGTAATGAGAATTAAATTCAATAGTTTCAAACATACAGCAACGGAAAAAAACCTCTTCAGTATCTGTCACCAAAATTGCATCAATTTGGCCAAAAGTGGGTAAGAATTGTTCATCATCTATATCTACAGTAACAATAGAGACTAACTGACTAACCAGCCAGAGATATTGCGCTTAGCCTGGTAAGCATCAGCCGGCAGGTACGGCGCGTAGTATAGGGGTGGTGACTCCTCTTTAAATAATCTGCCAATGTCGTAGGATAGAGCAAGCAGCTGCGAATCTGTCAGAAGTACCGGGTTTTCGGCCGTAATGAGCTTCTCCATAAGCAGCTTGCATAAACGCCCACGCACGTTTGAGGGTAAGGTGCCCGTTTTCTGCCCAATTGCTATTATTTGTTTTCCCTCGACTGATGAATTCAGTATGGTATTCACCTGAAACACAAATAGTATAAGTATGGCATTACAAACTAAATATGCAAGGTAAAAGTTAAAAAAAAAGTCACTAAAATGTTGAAAATACAGGTTCAATACCTACCTTCCATTCAGTATAATGATCAGTTGGAGTCGGTGCCAGTCTAGGCATCATGCATTTAGTTGTTAGTTATAGCTGTCACCAACTCCAAATATATTACTGATCTTTGTGACATATAGTATAGCTCCTAAACGGCCGTCCGTACACACATACAGGACAGGACAGGTACAGACGTTAAACTTATCTGTTTACGCCGGGGGTTAACAATATTGAATGTCAATTTAAATTCCTTATCAAAAGTACAGGATAATAGGCAATAACTTACTAAATTGCTCCCGGTGGACTCTTGTCTAACTGCTTCACCCACTGACGACGACGAGTCCAGTGGTATCACCAGTATGTCACCATCCTAAAATAATATTTACTTTGAGACAATGTTATAATAGTACATGTAACAAAAAGGTGTGATAATATGAGTATGTACGGTCAATTAACCTCAATAATCGTTGAAATAATCACTAAATGTGTCCGAGTGCGACCGTTAACTAACAGGCTATAGCTAGCCCTAGCCGGAGATAACTCAAGGGAAGTGTTATATTTTTTTACTAGTAATCGGTTCAGCATTGCAGGTGTGAACGGTCCTGCCCTCGTCCCTTGATCCGGCCCTGATAAAAACTAATCGATCAAGATCAGGACTGATCCTGGTCTCAAAGAATGTCTATACCAAATTTTGCATCGGTTCAGTGTCTTAGGTATGAAAATGTGAAAAGGTCCTGCCCCAGCCGACAGATAGACAGACAAACTTACTTTCGCATTTATAATATTAGTATGGATGTAATTACAAATTAATACATATTGCTCTTGAACCAAAAAACAGTAAGTACGAGTACTTTTCTACAATTTTGCAGAACTTACCAAATTTTCCTGGTTAAGTCCTGCTTCGCAGTCTTGGTTGAGGATTGAGCTTTGCAGTCCTTCACACGGTGACAGAGGCTCTAAGTTACAAGGTAGACTAGTTAACAAGTCATTCCTCAGGACCTCTTCAAAGAGTGATGAATTGTAGGAGTTATCCTGAAATTTAACAAGAAATTTAAAAAGGTAATAATAATGTACTTAGTTGGTAAACTAACAAGACTGATGAAAAGTTATGATTTTATTCCACTTTTTAAATAAATACTGCACCGGTTAAATTGTTAGGTATCTTAAGAAGACTTTAAAATAATAAAAGTTAATAAGTAGGTACCTACCTACATGCAAGTAGGAGAATGTGCATTTAAGCGACGCAGGGCATGTGTAAGCAAAAAGTTTAAAACAAAATTTACTTTTTTGAAATACAATTTAACATGAAAACAAACCATATCTTTTGGTTGGTCGCTTTTTAACATGGCCAGAGCTGCTTCAAACCGGAGTCTGTCCCCTATTTGAGGGAACATACTATGTATGTCTTGTTTACTAAGCATCTGCATTGTTGCGATATCAATTCTTTCAGCTGAAAAAAAAGGTAAATTTAACAGCGCCCTGATTGCAGCTGTGAAATGCACTACGTCGCATCGACTTTATAAAATGTAGGTTGGTAGAGCTCGTCTAAGCTGAAATGACGCGCCCCACTACTTAAATTTGTATACGTACACTACGGTAAATGCGGTAGTGGGGCGCGTCATTTTAGTTTAGACGCACTCTACCTATTTGTTTTTTTTTGGGTTGCAGTTGCACATCGAATCTAGTGTATAATATAAATATGAACGTATATCTAGGTAGGTGGGTAGGTACCATACGACAAGACTATTCTTGGTTGGAGTGTACAGCGGCCAAAAAAGTGTTATTTTCGCAAATCGTTTATTTTCTCGATTCTATAGTATGTAACACCTAGAAAGGCTAAAAGTGTCTGGGTGTTTTTTGTCTCCGACCAACCGTTTGTCGTAAAAACGATGTCGAAGGGATCCATAGGTAAGGTTATGTTAGAACTGTGACCTTGAAATTGGTCGCGAAATTTTTTTAAGTATTTTTTCATAGTGCCTCTAAGACGACACTCTGACCCTATTCTTGCTAGAAATTAGAATGTGTGAATTTAATGTGTGAGCTCATGCTAGCAACTTACTAGGTAGGTTTGTCAACTTACTTTCAAAACGATCGATGTAGCGTTCCAAATTCCACTTCTTCAAAAGATCACGCGTAGCCATATCCATTTTTGCACTGATCAAACACGTTCACTGGCACTAATGGAATTGTTATTGCTATTAATTAAACGAGTCGTGAGTCGTGACTTGCCGGCTGTAGCGGTGAAATACAAATGGCCGACCGAAATGGCGCGGCGGCGGAATGAAGTGAGAGAGGGAGACCTCATTATATAATGCCGTCACCTTAAATTTGTAGGACATCATTCAAATGCTACTCATAAATGGGTCTCTGTAATAATAATTTAGTAGGATACACATAAAATAATATGACTATATTATTGAACTTTGATGCTTACTCTAAAAATATGAGATTATTTAATCGTATTATCATAGGATTCACATAAAATAATATGACTGTAATATTAAAAAATGATGCTTACTTTAAAAATATAAGTTTAAAGCATTATAATTTAATATAGTACATTAGGGGGAGGTCATCGTATTTTTAGAGATACTTCTTCATATTAAACTATGAAATCTATTTATATTACGGTGACTGTCATTGTGTTTTTTAATTAGAATCTTATTTATAATTATCATACTAATTTATGGGACAGTGGACCATTTTCTATTACATTGTGTTATTATTTGAAGAAGACAATGTTATTTCATAATTACAAATTTTTACGATGACAAGTATCATAATATTGCATTATTTACCCAAAAAATTCGATTCCATCTTAACACATTTCAGTTCTAGCGTAATATTTACTTATTATCAACATATTATAAGACAACGCATCTATTTTAAACCAACGTCACGATATTTTAAGATTATGCCAAAATGACATTTTTCTCAGTGTGGGCCAGCAAAGCAAGCGCGAAAAATCTTAGCTCCCTACTTTCTATGATCTGCAACTGCATAATCTGTAACTTGCACGAAAGTAGGTACGCAAGATGCTGTTTGCTGCATGCCATTCTAAATAGTGCAATCCACGACAACGCACCCCACTCCGCTCCGCTCCGTACTAAAGTACAGCTTACAGTACAGTAATCGCGGAGTGGGGCGCGTCGTCGTGGATTGAGCTATCTGTACATGCGGTTTGCTATAAGGGCCTTATCATACTAGCGAGTTACGAGCGTGTTTCCAGCGAAGAGATTTGTAAACGTGCTCTCCGCGGGTGCGAAGCGAACTAGCTGCGATCACGCGGCGTGATCGCTGCATTTTCACTATATTGTACACTCGCTTGTCTCGCTCTGTCTTGTGCACTCAGGTCAATCGCTCTTTTTCCGCAAACGCGGCGAGCTCGCTGCGCACCCGCGGAGAGCACGTTTACAAATCGCTTCGCTGAAAACACGTTCGCAACTCGCTAGTGTGATAAGGCCCTTATAGCAAACCGGTGTGCGCGGCGTGTTCGCAACGTGTGCGCGGCGAACACGCCGCGCGCTCGCTGCACACTCGCCCCGCTTTCCACTCGCTCGCAACTCGCTAATGTGATAAGGCCCTAAGAACTTCTTATTAGTGAATGTCACAATGGTATGGAAGCTCTACTCTTTAAATATCTGTGTGTAACTGTACGTGTACTTACTTGTAAACTAGTGTGCAAGCTACAGGCATGTGTCTTAATGCTTTAGTGTCTTACCTACATCGACGTTCAAGGAAGGCTCCCTGAACGTCGATTTAAGGCCACCATGCACCTCTTAAAGCAGTACTATTTTAATTCGACTTCAGTGTGGGATAGTGATGGATCTCTTTTGCACAATGGTCAGTTTTTTATAAGCTAGCCTAGAATAACATTTTCTTTCCGAATAACATTTTAACGTTTGCTTTCAGGGTACCTGACATACGACATGATTCACTTCTACGTGCACCACGGCTCGCCTCGAGCCGGCACCTACTTGTACACCATGAAGAGATACCACTCCAACCATCACTTCATCAACCCTAACAAAGGTATGTATTGGAATGGGACTAGATATGTCGGGGAGAGTGGTACAAAATGATCCCCTTAAGGGATAACAGATATAAAAACCGGCCAAGTGCGAGTCGGACTCGCGCACGAAGGGTTTCGTACCATTATCTATAAAAACGGCAAAAAAATCATGTCTGTTGTTTACCCCGAGGGATCATTTTGTACAACTCTCCCCTAGGTAGACTATTATTGAACTTGGGCCTTATTAGAAGGCTAAAATTCACCCAAATGGCAATGGAGAGGCAATCAAAAATGAAGAGATCCGCAGGAGAACCAAGGTAACCGACATAGCCCGAAGAATTGCCAAACTTAAGTGGCAGTGGGTAGGGCACATTGCTTGCAGAACAGATGGCCGATGGGGCGTTGGAAGGCCTCCCACAAGGTGGACAGATGACTTTGTGAAGGCCGTGGGAATCGCTGGAACAGAACCGTTCGCAGTGGCAGTGCTTGGGGGAGCTTAGCTGTGTTCAGGCTTAAAGAGTACCGATAGGGTGCCAGTGAATTGCAGGCACATGAGACATATTTTCAAGTCTGTGATCACAACGTACATATACTGCAATTTAGTTTGTAAACATGTAACAAATATCATGTAAATATCATCCCCACCTAAGTTTGTCTACCAATTCAAACATTTTTATGACTTTTTCATTTTGAAATCAACTTAATTTTCACATGTTGACATTCGTAAATGTGCAAATAACGTCGATTGGAAACAAGGATTTAATTAAACTATACACACACTACGGTGGCCATAAATTATGCGAGGGTGACCACTAAATAACAATAAAAGACAACTGGGACACAAAATACGATTCCCTTGGCTAGTTGGCTCCCTATTCAGTCATACATACCTACATGTGGTGATAGAGGTGTTTTGCACTCATTATTGTAAAAGCTTTTGCGAAAACTTTCACACTTTGTAATTTTATTGGCTTTCCCTGGGATAAGACGAGCAGTTAGCCTCGCTCTTTCAAGCTTGCATTGCAAGCTTGCATTGCAAGATAAATGGTTTTCTATTCAAGGTTGTCGTTTTAATGACTAATACCTACCCTAGTTGCGTAATCAGTAACCTAATTGCGTAATACACGATCAATCAGAATCTGGATCATTTTGAAACAGGTTGCTAATCCATTGTTTCGTATGTTCGAAAAAAAGATCTGTTCAACAACGTAAATAACGCAATTAATGTTGTTGAACTGTCAAAATGAAACCGATTATAGTTCACGCGGTGTAGCATGATGCGGGTGATACTGATAGGTGACAGAAAGGGTAAATTTATTTTATTTACTACAGTTATCATTGAGTCCGTATTATGTACACAATCTGTATGTAGGTACGGATCAGTCATAAAATACAGAATCAGTAAAAACAAGTAAATTATAATATATTTTACCCTTTCTGTCACCTGTCACCCGCACCATGCTACACCGCGTGAACTATAGTCGTGTAATCGTTTACGAAAATGTGTTGCGTGGGAGTCTCATCCAGGTCTTCCCCGCGGTCTTCTGTAGGTCGTCCACCCACCTGGTTATTGGTCTGCCACTGCTCCTCCTACCGTTTCTCAGCAACCATTCCGTAAGGGCTCTGCTCCATCTGCCATCACCACGTCTAGCCAAGTGTCCTGCCCCCATCCAATTCGTCGTAGTTTTGACGTTTGGAATTCTGAGTTACGGACTCCCTCTATCCCTAATTTAAATCCATGTAGGTATTATTCATATCGTAAACCCTGCATTTAGTCCCAAGTTTTTTGAAATTCGGTTGTAATTTTGTAAGTACAATCAAAGTGAAAAATGGGTCCAGCTCAGTTGTACCTACATTATTATATATTTAGGATTAAATTTTGGCTGATATTTCGACTTTATCAGTGACTCCAAAAGATTAAACTCATCGATAAGGATAGATACGTATTGGTACGTTTTTCACCGTAGTGACAAAATGGAATGTTTGTTACTAATATTTTTTTAAATATTCGTTCAACAAATTATAATAAAAATAAATAAAAATGAAATGATGTTCGTTGATAAGCGCATCATTTAAGAACGGCTGGATTAATTTGGATTTTTTGTTTTAAAATGTTCTAATAATAATAGTCCGAATTAGGTTTTTATGCAAAGAAAAATGGGAAAAGATTCCCGGAAAATTGTGTCCATATGGATTGAGGAGCCATGTCTCATATTTAAAAGCAGTTACTACCAATATTTTGTAGTAAATTAGCCAATTTTGTAGGCCCGATCCTGGAATTTGTAGTAAAAGCCTTAAAAAGTTGCAGGATGTGTAAGGTGGCTCCTCAATTCAGACGTCTTAAATGAGGAGCCATCTTAGAACTCGAAAACTAGCCTAGACTCGGTGGGAAGTACCGGTCGGAAACGTTCCAGTTTTACGGGAGCCCATTTCTGCTACGTCAAAAAAAATAGTTCTCCCATACATTCCGTATGGGAGAACATGTTTTTCACCTACAAAGTTAAGTTTGTTCTTGCGATAAATTCATCCCAACTACCCTTCATTGTGCGTGGTCCGACACGCACATGGCCGGTTTTTATGAACTATTGCAATCTGGATAGGAAAACATCTGTCGGGTCCTATGTAATAATAATAACATACGAGTATACTCGTAATTAATCTATTCTTTTGTTTTGTTCCAGCCTTTGGCATCAGCAACAATATGTGGGATCACGTTTTCAGAACGTTTGTGCACGTTAAAAAATTAGGTTTTAGCTTACGCTGGTAAGAATAACTACTTATACCTAGAGGTAGGAACTGAGTTTAACTGTTGATATTCTGCCAAAGTCTTATTATTTTAATTAAAGTACCGTCATTGGTGAATTCAGGGCGTACTAGTAGTACGTATACCTCTGGGTGTGAGGGTAAATTGTTTTTTACATATGTTTTAAAACACAAAATAGTACAAAAAACAAATGTGGCTATTGCAGTTCAGCTTTTTCCAATTATCTTCAATTGTAAGTGTGCTAATTTGGCTATAAATCTACCTTAATAAAAAACAAAGGTTTTTTTTTCGATTTTCTAGACCACTTAGAAATTTTTTCTAGGGCTTGTAGATAAATATATGTTATTTTTTTAAGTTTGGACTGATTTACGAGGTCTTGTTAGTCGCACTAGATCAAAATAGCTGCGCTCCTTATGTGTGGTGGCTAGATTTAGGGTCAGTTCACACCGAGACGTGAAGCGAAGCCACGCTGCCAACGTCAACGTAACTCAAATGCACCATCGATGGGTCATGCACAGGTAGTGCATGACCCATCGATGGTGCATTTGAGTCTCATATCGTACGTGTATGCCCCATCGGGCATGAGTCCATACAAGTAGTCTTTTAAATTTATACACGTGGGGGAGCTTATAGTTTTTATCGACATACACGTATGATCATTGATGATTTGATGATTTTGCGATTGCACGTACGGGGTGGTACCGTTAATCCTAGCTACACAGGGAACGTGGATATAGTGATACAAAAGTATATCTTTATTTACTACTCAAAAAGATACAAATTTAATTGAGATAATTCGATAATGCCTCGCGGCGTTCCGCTGCGCCTCGAGATGCCTCGCGGCGTAGCGCGACGCATCACGAAGCAGCGAGGCGTGGGGCTGCCAGCGACTTCGCGATGCGCAGCGCGAAACCACTGGCCTCTTCAAGCACGTCGATGCTTGAAGAGGCCGTCGCGTCACGTTTCGGTGTGAACGGACCCTTATTTTAATTTGTCAAAATGAAAATTTGACATGGCCAATTGACAAATTAATGTTTATTGTTCACCGTAGATTTAATGTAAGTAATAGTCTAAAGTTTCTATGGTATGATTGTGAACTTATTAGTATTTCAATGTTAATATTTGTGACGGTGCCAAAATTATGTTGACCTCACAAACTGGGTTAGACTTCAAGGTTAAATGAGTTCAAAAGTAACAACAATAGATATTTAAATGCTTTCTAAAACGAAGTAGTCTAGTGAACGTAGATAAATTTTATTGTGAATGCGCGTGCCTTGGGGTGCGTCGGATGACGTTTCAAAGTACAGTCACGGTACACACAATTTTCAAGTACAGACGTCTGTCGTTTACTATCCGACTGTAGCAAAATCAAGGTTGTGCGTGTGATGTTTGTTGTTAAAAATATTAAATAATTAAGTAATGAAGCCCCCCTAGCATGTGGTTACTCAATATTTATTTTTGTTACTGAAATTAGGCTTAGGATTAAGTAGCATTTCTTTTTTTTATAAATTTTGGCTTTACCATCGATTGAGTTTCTCATGTAGGTACTTACCTACCTAACTATATTTTCTTTTTATGGGGGTTTCACCCACAAAAGCTCAAAGAGAGAAAAGAAACAAAATAATTATTAACTCTACCGTTAGTAGCTTACGCAAGAACACATTTATTGCACGAATTAAATTTCTGTTTTAGGAAAGTTACTTCTTTACGGATTAAATAAGAGCATTTTGTTAAG
The DNA here is from genome assembly GCA_963853775.1 of Xanthia togata. Taxonomy (NCBI): domain Eukaryota; kingdom Metazoa; phylum Arthropoda; class Insecta; order Lepidoptera; family Noctuidae; genus Xanthia; species Xanthia togata. The sequence continues at coordinate 4,785,714 of OY970801.1, forward strand.
CATATTGTACTTATTACAAAGACATTTTAGGTAATGTTCCTAGTGCGACTACCGCTCAACGTTACTTGTTTAACACTTGCTATTTCCATACATAACGTTCTCTTGTTAAGTACCAAAAACGCTCACATGGCGCTATAATCACGACTGGTGATACAGAAACGGTTTGCATGATGTTCGTGCTTGCACTCCCAGCGCTGTAAGTTAAAACTTAATTAAGAAAACCAACCTATTTTTAGTCTGTGATGAATGGATGATAAATATGTATAAATATAAATAAACATGAATGTGATTATGGAAATGCCAGTGCCTTTATTGTACTTATGACTCTGTGGACGTAATGTGCCTCAATAATGATTAAATAGTTTCAATACTTAATAGTATCACAATATTTTGCGGCTATAAAAGGTCACACAGTAATAGTGTTAATTCTATAAAATTGCAATATTTTTTAAACACCACGCTAATTATTTAATTATGTATGTTCATTTCATATTGTTGCCTATACTTAAAGTTTTTTTAAGCACAGGTACGCACCTACATTTTTTTTAATTCTTTGTATATTCAAATACTATTTCTTTTTTTACATTTATTGAAATGTGTCATCATTTTACTGCGCGTGACTGTACCTTCACCTTGAATTAAGTATTTAAGTAGGTATTATTAATTCGTGCGTTTAAGTTCACAATTTGTAATTTTTCTTTAACTTTATTTATTTATAATAGTAGGTAGGTACCGTAAGTGTTTTACATAAAAATGCATGCAGGATTCACATCTAGTAGATGTCAATCAGAAATATTGTGTTGTAACTTTTTTTTATTGCATTTGGGATTGAACATTAGTTTTGTGAAATATATATAAAAAATAAATGTTTTGCGAATAGATAATAAGAAAGAACCTAGTTTACTTCGACAACTTATCGTATTTCTGCCAAGCGAAGGTTAAGTAATCAGTTCTTGGAACTGGCCGGTAGACTGAAATATTCAATGACGTCAGAAAACGCTATTATGAAATGAGAATGGAACAAAGTATAGAAGAAACGCATTACGTATGCCTTTACTTAATTTATTAATTTTACTTGCTTGCCATTACAAGAATTACTTTTGTTAACAATGTTGTACCTACTAAGTAAGGATAAAAACTTATTTTAAGTTACCTACCTCACGACTTTACTACCTACTATGAAACCGTGCCATTAAGAATTATGAATATTTTTAATAAAAAGTTTTGTGTACTTATTGTTTTTTTTTTTTGTAAAAACCTTTCTGTGCTTGTAAAAAACATATAATATCCTACTTACAAGAAAATATTGTTTACCTCTTCTTCAATGTAAAAATACTTCCCTGTGCAATGTAAATAAGGACAAAGTTGTAACTAACTGACTGTGTTAAAAATTTGTTAATAAAAAAAACACATTTCTTTTCGAATAGGTACTTAGATAGGAATCAACAACATGACATAAATTTGGTAATACGATGAATCATGCAACGAATACCTAAAGATAATATTGTGAAAACAACGTAACACAACACACAATACATGCTTTATCCTTCCAAACTGTAATACATCTACTTAAAATTAACGTAATGTACGTGACATGATTAGATGGTTTTTAAATCGAATTTTCACATTTTATTTCCAATTTAGTTATCACTCAAACTTTCGACAAAAAGGACCAGAATTTTGTGCTTGACTGTACTGACATATTTGTACCCTAATTATGAATTAAATGGTACAATAGAAAATAACTGGCCATAAAAAGCGGTAACTGTTCTAATTTCAAAATATATGTTTTTTTTTAATGAAACAGTTTCCTGGTAGCAGAATTACAATTGCTAATCTTATTTCCATTAGGAAAAGTGCCAGTAATTATGACAATGATTAGAGTATTTCGTGAACATAAAAGTGTGTTGCGTGCGTCGGTCTTTCTTTGCTTATTATTAAATGCCAGTGGATGTTGTTTTTCTGAGTGGGACTTGGACTTCTTGACGGATGACCTCTTCTCTGTCTCACCCATTCTGGCCAATACTAAGTCTTTCATAGAAGATTTATTTAAGACTAGTAAACATTCTTTGGGTAAGTTTTTTCAGCCTATGTAAGGGCAAGATTCACAGTCCGCAAATTGATTTTACTTTGCTAAGTAAGCGTACTAAACTTATAGCATTAACGATCATGTTCGAATGAAACGCTTGCTCACATTCACTTTCACGATTATGAACATTATCCGCATAATAATTAAGGTTTATATTCGTACGGAACGATTAAGTACTTTGGCAGATTTTTCAATAGTCATATAAATATCTGAGGAATAAAAATATGACTGTTTTTGACAGTTTGTATAGAAAATATGTCAAACCGCTATTTTCAGCCGATAAAAGTTATCTGACTAGGTATTGAAAAATTGACCCTTAGTAAGGTCTAAGTGATAACAGTGAATCTTACCCTACGAATCATTGTGTTTTTAGGGTTTCGTAGTAAACAAGGAACCCTTATAGTTTCGCCATGTCTGTCTGTCTGTCCGTCTGTCCGCGGCATAGCTCAGAGACGGTTAGCACTAGAAAGCTTGTGTATTTGGAATAGGTACCTATACATATTAATCACACAAAATAAAATCAAGAAAAAAAAATTGAGGGTCCCCCCCCTACCTACACGTAAAGTGGGGATGTTTTTTTTTCTCGTCTATCCCATGGTGTGGGGTGTCTTTGGAAAGGTCGTTCAAAAATATTGTGGGTGCATGTGTGAAAACCATTTTTCAATTCAGGGATCCGTTTGCAAAGTATTAAGCTTTAAAGTGCTAGTTTTTGTTAAGTAGTGACATGTCAAGTGTGTCCCCACCCCCTCTGCCAGCTAAATGGTTGTACTTGGATTTGTGAAAAAAAAACACAAAAGGAAAGGAAAGGGAAGGTATTTATAGGTAACGAAGTTAAAAGGAAAACTATCACAGCTCAGTAGGCTTTACAGGTTAACGAGTAATAATCGACCAACTAAAATTTGCAGTTTGAAAAACATGTTCTCCCATACATTCCTTGGCAATACACTACAATGTTAAGTTTGTTCTTGGGATAAATCCATCCCAACTACGGAACCCTTCATTGTGCGTGTCCGACACGTACTTGGCCTATTTTTTAAAGACAAGTCTGATTGTAATCTGTAACATTGCAAGTCTCATTTAAAAATACGTTCAGAAAAAAAAACACGACAAAAATGCTATGAATTAAAATATTTCATACTTTATTTTTGTGAATTTAACTGCTGCTTTTGTTATTATACGCGGTATCCATGACTGTAATATCAAACAATGACTCGTCCGTAGTCCCTGGGTACTAATTATGATGCCAACTCAACGATATTGATTTGATAATAGTCACATTTACGTTCAAAGAATTTTACAGTCGATACGGCAAACTTCTTTGAACTTTTAAGTATTTGTATTAGGTACCTAAAACGTCTTTGAATAATTTAAATCGCTAGAAGAAAAACTTCTTTAAATTCACAAAGTTACAGGTTACCGTAACTAAAGGTTTTTAGTTGAGTTAAAGGTACTTTGGCCTTAAAAGGCTATGCACAAGAATTAGATAGACAGTAATAATGAAATTCGTTTAAACATGGTCGATTTAAATTTTAAAATTCGAACACAGACTACGAAGAAGGACTGATCTCCTCCGATGTAGTAGCCGAGTGCATCCGAAGGGGTCGCGAACTGGCCCGAGCGGCGGCCCGAAGAGGCAACGAGTTGGTAGGCAACGGCGTCAGTCTAGAAGATTCTTCTCCAGCCATGCTGCACTTCTTCTCCGCTAACCTGCCTTTAGAAGTCAGAAAAGCATCTGATACTTCTCACGAAATCCTCACCGCAACTAAGCTGCTGCAGATGAAAATGTGTACTGGGTATAATACCATATATATTTAAACTATATTGTTCAGTATTGCTTTTTGATAGATGGAAATTTTCCGATTCGCAGTTAATCTTATGTAGGTACTCGGCTTGGGTCAAAGGTCTAGAATTGGATTCGTCCCTGAGGGCCCCGATCCCGCAGGTAAGGTAACACACGACCCGGAGGGCCACGATTTCGATAAACATGATCACATTTTTCTTTGTTTTCAACTTGTACCGTCGACATATAAAGTGCTTTAAGGTATAATAATGTGTTTGTTTGGTTTCTGCGGCATTGTATAATGGTTCCAAATATGGAAAAGACTTAGGAACGAAAGTAATTTGATTTCAGAATTTTGTGAAATATAGAATCATTATTTAAATAATTAAGTTGTTGTTGTATGTTAAATTTTAAGAGAATAACTAGATATTATTTTAAATCCTGGAAAAACTAAAGCACAACTGGGAAGGGAAAATTCAAACTGAGTTGCAAAAATTCTAGCTGGGCATAAACCAGTTATAATATACAGGGTGGAAGGGACATCGTCGCGAAAACTGATACCATGGATTCAGTACATGATTCTGAAGGTTCCCTATCCGTTTGCATAAAATTTTAAGACCTAATATAACTTAGCATAATTTTGTTCGGCATAATTATATTTTCGCATAATATAATTACGCATAACAGCTTACGCATAATTTTTTTAAGCATAATTTCTCTAACCATAATAATGATTAAGCATAATATTCTAAAACATAAATTTACTAAGCATAAAGTTCTAAAGCATTACTTTTTTAAGCATAATATCCTAAAGCATACATTTATTTACGCATAATGATATTAAAACATATTTTTATTGAACAATTTTGTGGGTTTTTTTTTCCCTGTAGGAAGCATGAAGCAAGCAAGCATACAGCATGCAAGCAAGCATACAGCATGCAAGCAAGCATGCAGCAAACAAGCAAGCATGCTGCATTCAAGCGAGCATGCAACATGCAGCAGGCAGGGTTTCTGTCACGGCTCCGGCGCTGCGGGCCTCCGGCGGCCCCACGCGCCTACGAGATTTTAAATTACACTCTAGGGGTAGGACAAACAAGACTACGTGGAGTCGGTTTTGCAGCAATTCGGTTCCGTCACTAACTTTTCAAACTCAAACTCAAACCATTTATTTCAATTAAACCCTTTACAGGCACTTTTGAATTGTCAAAGAGTCAGTTAGTCAGAAAGTTGAAGCTAGTTGCCCATTCCAAAACGTAGATCTCTATGGAGAAGAACGGGCAAGAAACTCCAAGGACACTCTTTTAAATATAGAAATTACAAAATCCTGGGTACATTACTCTTGTTGATTCTATATGTGAGAACAATGTAAAAAAAATATATATAAATAAAAAACGATTAAAAATAAGCCCTGGCAGATAAGAGATGACCAGTCTCAACTGACGGCGCCCGTTCACGAACATGACGCGTGGATCAGCACCATCCAGCTCAACCATTTTGTAGGGAACCGAATGATCCAACACACTCGCCACCATCAGAGAGACATTTAAGTGAGCATGACATACTCTCAACTACCCTGCTCTTTCAAGTCAAAATCAACATAATAACATAGTAAAACGACTCCATGGTACTCACATTTACAAAAATTGAAAATAAATATGCGTCTAAGTTATACAAAACTATAGTTTGCAAGAATTTTACCACCAAAAGAAAGAAAATCAATATTATCTATTGGAGTATTCAATAATTAAAACTTATTTTAATAAAAAAAACAAAATAAACAATAAGTTCGTAGTCAGAAAAAATAAAAAAGGGGAAGCAACTCTACCAATTTTTTCATTTTTAACTAGTGAGCCCAAGTGGCTGTGGAGCAGGACCAGCATTTAGCCAAGCATTTTTATCTACGATATAATCATCCAACTTATAGTATGCTTGTCTACATAGTGTGCGTTTAATGCAAGTTTTAAATTTCTTCTCATTTAGTTGAAGAATATCGAGTGGTATTTTATTATAACATTTTACACAGTACCCCATAAAAGAAGTGTGTACTTTAGACAATCTGAAACGTGGTTGATCTAATTTGTTCCTATTTCTTGTGTTAAAATTATGCCTGTCACTTATTTTACTATAGAGATGTAGATTTTTTCGAACATACATAATGTTTTCATATATATACTGACAAGGTACGAATTCACCGCAAAACTGTTAAAATAGAATATATTTAATGTAATTATTTAGTGAATAAGTCGTTGGTGTGTCAATAAATAAATAAATAAATAAATAAAGGTACCGTCATGATATTAATTTTCTTAAACAGTTCCCTAAGAGATTCGCGTCTGCGGAGGTTGATCTACAGTTGTCAGTATATATACTCTGCTCTAACAGCCCTCTTTTGCAGAATAAATATAGAGTCAATATCTGCGGCCCGTCCCCACAGCAAAATACCGTAAGACATGATGCTATGAAAGTAACTAAAATAGACCAGTCTCGCGGTATCCACGTCTGTTAGTTGGCGGATTTTCCAAACAGCGTAAGCGGCTGAACTTAGCCGCCCTGCAAGTGATGTTAAGTGAGGACCCCACTGTAGTTTTGAGTCAAGCGTGATTCCCAGGAAAACCGTTTTTTCGACGAATTCTAGTGTCTCCTTATTCAGTACAACGTGACATTCACTACTTCTAACATTCGGTAACGCGAATCTTATGCATTTAGTTTTCTTCTCATTTAATACTAAATTATTTACAGTAAACCAATTATGGACCTTTAGCATAGCGTTATTTACGTCGTCAAGCTCCTGTGCGTGTCTGTTTACCTTAAAAATAAGTGATGTGTCATCAGCAAATAACACCATTTGTGGTCGGTTTTTCAGTAAATGAGGTAAATCATTTATGTATACTAAAAAGAGGAATGGGCCCAATATCGAGCACTGTGGTACACCCATTTTGACTTTTAAACCCAATGAATTTACACCGTTTATTTGAACTTGCTGCACAGCATATTAAATTTTTAACCAACAATATTATTTAATTGTCACAGAAACTATAGCTAATTGGTTTGATCAGAATTATGTATGGGGCACTACAAGTTCACCACCACCATTTCCACCCAAAGTCTGGAGTACGTATCTACTAGAAAAGGAAAATATATATATTATTATTATGCTAATAGTCATTAGGCCTACTAACGTTATGCGAATCAAATTTATGTCAAAACAAATTAGTCTTTAAGATGATTATGCCAAATTAAAATGTATGCCTAAAAAAATTATGCCGAAGTATTATTATGCCAAAACAAATTGTGCCAAAATCGTTATGCCGAAGTATATTAGGACAAAGAACATTATGCGAAAAGAAGGGATCCCGATTCTGAACCCCCCTCCATAGAAATTTTACGTCACTCTTGCTGTTGCGATACAATTACGAATTTATCTCTTTTACGCATATAGAAAAATTGCTAATGCAATTTACAAATGATAGGAAATTTTAGCGTATTATTCAAAATATCGGGAGAAGGTCCTTCTAGAGGGCGCAAGCGCAATTACAAATTCACCAAAAACAGATTAGGGGGAAAGAGCCTACTACATTCCGGGCACGCCTATGCCATACATTGACAAAATTAAAATTCGAGTGTTTGGTCTTGTAGTAAAATAAAAATTATAAATGTGGTGGTGCAGTGAAATTGGATACTGAAAGTGTCTTAGTAAATATTCAGGTGAGTCATATACCACATTGTACATCATACCCGATTATTTTAACCATGATCTAGAACTCTTGTCCTCTTCTTATCGTGATCCTTTATAGTCAAGTATTACAATAAGTATTTAAATATTTGGTTTAAGTCTTTTCTTGCTGATTGTACTTTTAAGCAAGATTGACTTTTAATCGATGATATTGAGATAATTAAAAACCGTGGCCCTCCGAGACGTGTATTTGCGGGATCGGGGCTCTCAGGGACAAACCCCAATAATTTTGTCCTTGACTGTACCTAAATTTTTTGGGAGGTATATTAAATACAGGGTGGAAGGGACAACGACGCGAAAACTGATACCATGGATTCAGTACATGATTCTGAACCCCCCTAAGTTGAAATTTTCCGTCGGTTATTAAAAAAAAAATCTGCTGTTCTCATTTTGACTGCGTAGGTAGGTATTGAAATTTTCTATGAAACGGCTGTTTTTGGTGTCCCTTCCACCCTGTATATAATTTGGCGAACTGAAAGCATCTAGGTACAATTTATTAGTTAGTTAGTTACTAGGATTATTTAATTAGGATTCATTACCTTAGTGTAGACAGGTCAGTATAGTAGGTAACTAGATTATGTAGGTCAGTATTACATAGTGCTCTGTGATGTAGGTACCTACTATGTCTCTCGTCCGTCGAGAAGGAGAAGCTCAAATCATAACTATAAGTGAAGATGACCACATCCTAACTAATATTATAAATGCGAAATTGAGTTGGTTTATTTGTTATGCTTTCACGAAAAAACGGCTTAAAGGCTCCCGCAGACAGGCGCGACGCGAATGTGTGTGAAATTTTCATGGAAATTGTTCGACCAGTCGTGTCGTGCCGTCGCGTCTGTCTGTGGGAACCTTAATGGATTTTGCACATGAGAGTCCATGACCATGATGCAGGACATAGGATACTTTACATTTTGGATCGCAGACGAAGTTACGGGCAACAGCTAGTTCAGAATATTTCAATAAGTTCCTACGACGTCGTCCTAGAGTCTTGTAGAGTTACGGATACAAAGTCAAGTCAAGGCGTAGATTACAGTCTCATTTCCCCCAGCAGCAGAACTCCGAACACGTTTATCTCGTTCCTGGAACACCACGGAGTCCGGCTGAAGGATGCCGCGTACTGCCAGCCAGTGAAGGTGTGCTGCAGTAGCAGCAGTACCAAGTATCGGAATATTGACGGCACGTGCAACAATGAGGAGCATCCCGAGTGGGGTCGGAGGGGGGCGCCGTTTACCAGAATCGCGACGCCACGGTATGCTGATGGTGCGTATTTCACATGATAATTTAAGTTTCTGAGTGTAAACAAAGAAATGAAACTATTTAATTGCGAAAGAAATTCAATTCGTATCAGTTCAGAGTTGAATAGATATACACCCAGTTGCACAGACAAACATTAATGCCCCATTACGTAATGGAGAATTAACGCTAATGATTTCATTAATTTCATCAAAGAACCATTAAAATCGAGTACTTAAGGGAGATTAGTATTTAACGACAGCTTTAAAAGTTAAAGTTCGGTTCTGCAACTGGCTGTTAACACTATCCCTGCCGACAATATATAAAGCTTTTTTAAGTTCAGGAGGCCATGGAGGTCCCCGGCGGGTCCCAAATTTGCTGATCGTGAACGCCGTGAGTCAAAAGTTAAAATCTTTCAAGACGCCGTGGGATCCGCCCTGACCTCGAATTCAAATAATTTTTACAACTACTGGCATGCTGTTATGGAGAATATTATGATACTTCTCGTGCGTGTACGTGTTTGGCCTGCTGAACAAAATTCTTGGGGGTCGCCGGCGGTCCCCATGGCAGGGAGAGTGTTAAATTAGTAGTGATAAGCTTATTTATCTACTACCAATTCGCTGTTAGCTGAGCTTATAACCGCGGTCAGGATCTTCTATTTCCATACGTCTATGCAAAATGTCGTGGATATTGGCGAGCTGAAAACCTTGAAGTTCCCGTGATATTTCCCAGGTATCTACGCAATGCCGGTAGCCACGAGTGGTCGTCAGCTGCCCAATCCTCGCGTTCTCTCCACACGGCTGTTTTCAGACCAGCCAATAGGAAGCCGCGTGCTCAGCAACATGAACATGCAGTGGGGGCAATTCATCACGCATGATCTGCTGTTCCAAGTCATGGAAGTAACTGGTAACTTGATCATAAATCAAATACGCATAATGCCATGTGATTGGTTAGCCAATGGCTTAGGTACTTGACTCCTTGATTGCAAGCGGGTTTTCCGGGAGGATGATCATCACTTACCATCAGGTGAGTGAGATGCAGCTCAAAATTTTCGCCGACCGATCTTGAATGCATTTCAAACAGTAGCGTATCGTCGCATTGGGTTTTCGAACGACAAAGTTTAATCGTAATGGTGATGAACTGGGAGTAAAGCCTGATTTACACAGTACAAATTAATTGCCTGTTGGATACCATAAGTTGAATCAACAATAAAAAGTTCCCATTCGTGTAAATGGGGCTTAGCTTAACAAGCTTAGTTAGTGGAGATTAAGTATAGTATGCAACTGGAACTGTCTATAAGCATCAGGCTTACAGGATTTCTTTCAACAAGGACTTTTAAACCACTAATCTCATTCAGATGGTATTAGTGCTCGCCTCCTCGCATTGAGGATTGTTTCAGACTCCTGTACTATGTTTAGACTTAACTGTAATATGTAGGTATTCTGATATATTGGGATTAGTTGTAGTTTTTTTTTTACACCCTTGCAATGATAGCGGTTTCATCTTTCTGATAAATCTGAATTATTTTGAGGCTAAAAGGCCTTACAGATTGGAACCTTATGTCACTATTTTGTATTTTTTATAAATGTGGAGTTTATGACGTCAAGACTTCCATTCCACAGGGTCCCTTTTTTCTAAACTGGAAACCAAGTAGTATTAGTAATGCTTGGTAGAAGAAATATGCATTATTTTTATTTAAGCTCGCGGTTGGCTCCTATCTCACCCTCATTATGTGGACGATGGAAAACGCATCTACCTAGAAGTAATCTATTCACTCTAAGCGGTATACACTTCATCACGCAGGTTTTGACGAAATATTTAGTTGGATCTCTAACTGGTAGTAACTTAATTACTTAAACAAAAACACTAGATTGATATCTCCATAACTTATTCCTTTTCAATCGTAGACAAAGGCGGCATCCAATGCTGCCTAGGCAACGGCAAGGAGGTCCTTCCTTCTGAGTGGCTAAACGATAAATGCATCCCTATCTCCGTGCCTGAGGATGACCAGTTCTACCGCTACCACGGCATTAAGTGCCTTAACTTCGTTCGGAGTGTCACCACGCCAAGAGATGACTGTAGCCTGGGACATGCGGAACAGGTAAATGTTCTGTTTCTTTAGCCATAAGAAATTACTTTGACAATTACTCATGTATAAAAGTATGAGGAATAAGAACGCACCATTCGATATCAAGCACAACTCAACTAGCACACAAGCTGCTTATACAGGCATTGTACAGCCTGGTAGGTGGTATAGGAGTCGTTCAAGTGCTGTACAATTTTCCTTAAAGGTACAGCAGCATATTTAAAAACCCTCTATCAGCTAGGGGGCTAGATCTTTTAGTGATAAAAGAGTATCCAATAGCATCGCTAGACAGCCATAAGAAGTATAATCGAGTTAATGGAGTCTTATACCACCGTGAGATGTAAAAGAATACTTTAGTAGGTAAAGGGGTTTAAAAGGATTTATAAGCTGCTTTTATAGCGCTCAAGAGCGAGGCATTTAGTAAAGCCTTAGGTTCTCTAACAGTTTTTTTACAGCTATTGTATTACTAATCTATGATAGAGCTATATGAGATTATTATATAGCTACTGTACGGCAAATAGTTGTATAAGGAATCATACGAAACACTTCATTTTCATTTTTTCAGAAAGCAAAAAGCTGGTGTGCGACCAAAACAGTTGAATAGGATATTTTGAGGATACTAGAATATTTTGAGGGCGGCGTGAACATTTTGACGTTAAATATACATATATATTGACAGCAAACTGGTACTCGCACTGATATTTCACGTATACAAAGTAATAATCATTATAAGTTATTTTGATAATCCAACCCGTATTCAATGTTTCGTTACTTGTCACTGTATGGTATGATTCATTTTAATAAAATATATTTCGTTTACATCACATTAAACCTACCTTTAATTAAAGCGTTGACATTTAATATAACGATACAGGAGCGCCGAAATAAGATGAAAATGGTATAATGGCGCTACATGAAATTTCGAAATCTCATAGCGCTAACCATCGCTGTTAAACTACCTCTGTAGAGCAATTATAACTTTCATTTACGTCCACTGTATACCCAATATAGAGCTATAAGCTACTACTTATAGCTAAACACAAGCGCTATATCCAAGCTGCACAGTAGCAGGATAAAGGATTTCCATAATAGCCTCAGCTCCATTAGTAAGAAATGGTTCTATAAGTGGCTACAGATCTCTTGTACCTTCAAATAGGCCCATATTAAGTATAATAGCAGCTTGTAATAGCGCTTGTGTGTTAGTTGGGAAGTGATTCGACTTGTTTCCAAACATTACTGAAATTTAGAATGATTTTACCAGCACCCGGCTCTAATACTTTTAAGTAGACAACCTAGACTTCAGTTCGGGTTGAAGAGGCGACTAATTTATAGTGTTTGCAGACCTATTAGCCCGAGTCATTCCGATTAAATTAATGATAGATAGTGGTTCCGATTCTCTTGTAAGTACACCGAACTAAACTATCACTAAAATTCCTTACTTTTGGCTATGAGAATCTTAAAGCTATTCTGGAAAAAATAATCACCAAATTTAAAAATAAATAGTGACTCAATTAAAATCGATTTTGAGAATAGTGACTCAATTAAAATCGATTTTGAGAATCGCGACTTCACGTACATACTTGTTTGCCCTACCCCGTGATAGAGCCGGAAGCGCGGGCGGGGCAGCCTCGACGTGTTTTGTATAGAATTTTTTCACTTTCTGTATGGAAAATATAAAAAAATATTACCTACAATGTTGTTTTAGGGGTTTATGGGTTTCATATAGGGGGTCGGAATTTTCATTATTTTTGCGATAGAACACCATTTTCGAGATATAAGCAAAAGAAAAGGAAAAAAAGATACTGTACTGTTTTTGCACCTCAAGTCGAGGTGTTGGTGTGAATTTTGGTTCATGGAAACTAATTTTATCCCCCACCTTGTTAATCGTTATTAAAAATAGTCAGGTTTGGTCTTTTACAATCAAAACTTTAGGTGAAAAAGTCATATTCAGAACAGCAAAATTGCCATTTTCACTAAATTAATAACTCAGTGCCATATTAGTGCTGTCAAACTAAAATATAGATACGAGTAAGTTGTGTCACTTTAGTCCATTTCAGAATGGGAAATCGTCGTTTGACAGGAATAAACTAAATTTGGGTGATTTTTTGTCTAGTTTAGAGGTATTTGTGACAAGAGAATCGGCACCATTGCCTGCAATTTTTTTCGCACTGTAATAGGCAATGACGAAGGTATTTATCAGCTTCGATGTTTAATCAAAATTACCGATCGACCTTGTTACTTAGTGAATCATTGCTTTATACTTTGTCCACCAAGGACATTTTTATTTAAATAAAATAAATCAGTCTGAATTTATTTTCATAGTAGGAAATGGGTGGTTTAGTAATCAACCTTTTGAAATGGCTTAGGTAGCGCAAATTACTGTAGCGTCTACACCGCCACATACGAACTACGCATCAAAGACATGACGTCACACAAATCCTGCATCGCGCAATTAGAGTTTACCGCACGAACGACATATATGTATAAGACTATCGGACATCAACAGTCGGGCAGTCGGCCCGCCAGATACTCGTACAACACCCGTCTGGTTGGAGGATCCTCCCTTTTCTATGGTGGATGAGTGAACTTTACACCCTGTTCCTCATGCTCCTAAATTACTATCAAAGTAGGCTAAGTTCTGCCTAGTGAATTTCCTATCGAAAACCAACACAGCCCCAACAATAAAATCAAGGAATTTAGCAACGACACCAACTACTCATTCAATATTGCCTTTTTTTTACAGATGAACACAGTGACCAGTTACCTAGACGGCTCGCCGATCTACGGCTCCGACAAGAAGCTAGCCTCGAAGCTACGCAGCAGGTCAGGCGGGCGTCTGCGCCAGGAGTCGAGGAAGGACTGCCTGCGAGGGTTCCTGCCCAGCGTCAGCGACAAGTTCGCTGTCTGCGACTTGAGGAACTCGTCGGATCCTTGCTATCTTGCTGGTAATCTTAAACTTTTAGTAATTTTAGCTCTTAGAAGAACAGGCAGATATGCAGTCGCTCCATGTAAAATACTGGTAGGTATTCAGCTGCATCCGGTTAGACTGGAAGCCCACTTCAAGTTTCTAATGACTTTATAATTTGTGCCCCATTAGACGAGACATCATCAACCCGAGACTATAAAAAAATAATTGGGATTGCATCAGATTTATCGACTATGACGAATGGGATGAGTGTTTGAGAGTTCATGATTTTTTATACAATATAGCAACTTTCTACGCTGGAAAATGTATGACGACAAATGAATGACAACTGTTTGTCAATGAGTAAATGGTCGATTAGTAAAACCATCTTAGATAATAATAGATTACTTTTATCGATTGATGTGCATCTTCTTTATCGTGAATTTTAGCAAAATAATTATTTCTCAAACATAGTTGGAAATTCGAGCATTATTTTGACAACCTTTTTCGAAATTGCTGTACCTACTGGTCAAATACATGCGAGCAGCGGCCGGCAATGTTAGTCTAAAAATCCATATCTGTCGTGTTTAGCGGCCGAATAAATTACTATGAAAACTCATCCTGTCAAGAAAAAAAAAAATGAAGTTAAAAAAATGTCTTGAAAGACTAACCGGGTGGGGTGATGGGATGGTGCAGGTATAAAGAGAATTCAATCCTCTGGAATTTACTTCTAGACCCTCTGCCAAAGTGAACGGAAGAGCGGGGAGATCACTGCCAGGTTTTTTGCCGACGATATGGTCGTGATCTTCGACAGTGACCCAGCGTTGGAGGTTCAAAGACAGGCCAATGTCGCCCTCGAGTATATAGTATAATATAGCTTAAGTATGCACCACATAAAACCTGTGTAATGGTAGTCAACAGGAAGCTAAAGTACGATGTCCCACTTGAGCATGGGCGGGGTCGCCATTGGCATGTCTAAGGAAATAAAAATACTACCACCAGCTTACATTCATCATCCACGCCGCTAACGCCGTGCACAACGTCCGGACAACACGTTAAGTTACTGCCGCGGCAGTAATGTACGATTTAATTAAAACTAACGACCGAAACAGTATCGTATGTTTCGGTCGTTAGTTTTAATTAAATCGCCCTGCCCTTTAAAGAAAACATGCGGGGCAGTCTTTGGGGACTGCCGATAGAAGTGAAAACTGCGTGACGATGTCGCGAGTTTCACGCTTTTTGTTCACCCAAAAACTAAGTACCTACACATACATATAGCTCATGGAAAGCGTTCGGTGACGATGACGCGAATTCCATGATTTTTGATTACCCAAAAAGTGCTCAACGCGCCTAAAGAAGTTTTCACTTAAAAAAAACTACTGCGGAGAAACACAAGGAGACAATAGCTCAACTAGTACTAAAATTCAAAGCTTTTTCTTCCAGTCACATCTACCAAAAACAGTAAAAAAAACCTTCATTTTCTCTTCTACAATTCCAGGTGACACAAGAATCAATCAGACGCCGACCCTAGCCATGCTGCACACGTTGCTCTTACGAGAACACAACCGCGTGGCAGATATCTTGAGTGACCTGAACCCGCTGTGGAGCGACGAGAGGCTGTACCAGGAGGCAAGGAGGATCGTCATCGCAGAGATACAGCATATCACGTACCAGGAGTGGCTGCCGGCTAACTTTGGTGAGAAAATAATATTGATAACTTGGTCATAATGGATTTTATTTTTCATAGAGAAGTATAAAAGAAAAAACATGCTGCGCTAATCTCTGGGGGTCTACTCCCTAAGCGAAAACCGTAGTTTCGGCCCAAGTTACGGACGCTTCCCTCTCCGTCTCACTCTCTGTAAGTCAGTAAGCGAGTCGGAGAACGGATTGCCCGTAACTTCGGCCGAAACCACGGATTTTGCGAAGGGAGTAGACCCCCTGATTCGGGATAAGGACCGATTGGGATGATGAATATAATAAGTTGATCTTATGCGTTCCTTTCATTGTTCAGCCTATCACAAACACTGGCAAATGACAGTTAGTAATGCTAATTACTTTTATCAGAGTATCAGATATAATGATTATGAGAAAGTAAGTGCGGCAGTGGTGGCCTAGTGGTAACGGCTTACTAGGTGTAGATCGTGGACTCGAACCCAGGTAGGCACTTTGCTTTGTGTACAATTATTTCATCACAACTGCTCTCAAAACGGTGAAGGAAAACATCGTGACGAACCCAGCATATCCTAGAATAAAAAAATCGAAGATATATGACATCTACCAACCCGCATTGGGCCCGCGTGGTGGATTATGGCCCACTTTCTCTCTCAGAAAGAGGAGGCCCGGGACCAAGCAGTGAGAACAGTGTTTATGAATGTTATGTATGACGAAACGTGCATAAAAACATTCAATAGCACCGAAACTTATGTTTATTCATCGACAATTGTTCTCTCTCTAATCATTGATGTTAATTGATGTTTCCAGGTGAATACTACCTTCGTTACTACCGCATATCACCGTCCACCCTGTACACTCGTGACTACAGCTCCGAAGTGAACCCTGGCGTGATCAATAGCTTCGGAGCGGCCGCCTTCCGGTTCCTTCACACCGTTATCAGTGATAACATCATGACGTGTCCCAACAGTTACAATGCTGCATATATGTACAGGTAACTTTATTGTATAAATGATGATTTTTTTTCTAAGAACTATTTTCGCCAGAATTTCTTATTTCTGTTTTAGTTTGTTTTTTTTTTTTAGTTTACTTATCATTCTCCTTACGACAAGGTAAAGAGAATGATAAGTAAACAATAGCATCAAACTAAAACATAAATAAGAAATTCGCATTATTCATTGCGCTATAGCAAGTTTGTCAAAAGATATATACCTACCTTTTATATACAATCTCAATATCCCAATCTATGCAATTTCCAGATTAAGCGACCATTACTTCAACCCGAGCCTGCTGGAATCAACTCCAGACTCTTTCGACGATGTAGTCCGCGGCATAATAGCGCAGAACGAGGGAGAATCAGACCCATTCTGTACCGGCGAGATCACCAACCTCCTGTTCAAGTCACACAACCGATGGGGCATGGACCTCGTAGCCATGGACATACAAAGAGGCAGGGACCATGGGATCGCCTCTTATAATGATTACAGGTAATATGGGCCAGCTAAGCGAGCTTTGAATCAAAACATCTGGATGAGGATATCAGATATTTAAGAAGAGAATTAGGTACTTAAACATTCTGTTTAAAATCTTTCAGGGAGATTTGCGGTCTTCAGAGAGCAAGAAGTTTTCAAGATCTGGCAAATGAGATACCACAAGATGTAAGTCATGTCAAAAATGTACCTACTCGTATGCTGTCACTAAGGGCTTCTTCACATGTACCTACCACAACCACACCACGTCGCAACGACAAAATGTTGTCAAGCAGTGGTTACGTGTGAATAGTGTCGCTGCAGCTTTTTGTTTGCGTTTTCGCCAGTAGTTGCGATGCGGTTACGTGGTGTATACACAGTTCGACTCCGGTTTTCATAGCGGAAACACGTGTTGTCTGACCAAACTCGTGGTTTTGCGATGTGGTCGGCCACTAGTTCGCAGTGTCGCTGGTGGTTGCGTTGTGGTTGCGATGTGGTCGGTATCACACACACGGTCCATAACGACTGCAAAATGTGGTACGTGTGAATAGTCCTATTCATTTTCAATACGAAATATACGCCCGTCCATGTGGTGTGGTTGTGGTACGTGTGAAGAAGCCCTAAGGAACCTTTTCGAGTCCACTTTGTTTGCCTACATGTTACAGGAACTGACGGACGCTGCTGAAGGTGCCATACTCGTACCCAAATTCTAGTTCGACTCTATTTAGATTGGCATCAACACGCCCAAAAAAACGTTTAAAGTTTTTTACTTGAATACAGCAGACTTGAGACTAGATAGATTTGAAGCAAAAACAAAAACAGTCTCGTCTTTCAATCACAATATTGTTAGAATGTGGCGATGGTTGGGGGAAGCCTATGTCCAGCATTAGACAGACGTGTTTCGGTATAGATGCTGATACTTAATGACAAATCAGGAGGAGGATTTTGTAGTTTCTTGGCGGCTCTTCTCCATAGGAAACGACCAATTGGAACCGTGAACCTAGCTTCTGACGTTTTTATGTGGCCATGTAGGTTTATGTGAAATAAAATATTTTGATCAGACTGGAAGAAAAAATCAAAAACCACTAGGATAGAATTATCAACAAGCCTCCTTTTCAAAATACCTTTGTTTTCTTACATTACAGCGTATAAACGTTCTTCAATACCTATACGAATGCGTGGATGACATAGACCTGTTCGTGGGAGGTGCCATGGAGCGTGACGTGTATGGCTCCATCCTGGGCCACACGTTCCAGTGCATCGTGGCCGAGCAGTTCTACAGGACCAGGATAGGAGACCGGTTCTTCTATGATAACGGGGAGATGCCGCATTCTTTTACGAGTGGTGTGTATTTTTTTTTGTATGGTAGGCAAGTCTTCGATGAAGTAATAATTAAACAAACATTGCTTGTCGCACTACCGACCTGTCTACTTAATAACATGTGGCACACTTGTTTGTCGAACTAATGAAATACAAAGTCACTGCCCTCTATAGACATCTGTTATACCACAGGCAAAAGCAGGCAGATGAACAGCCTCAATGTGTCTGTAATTATACTGGACCCTGATACACTTCAAACCAGAACCCAGTACCCAGCTTCAACGCTAGTGATTTGAACCTCATATTATAGAGTACTAACTTCCACCGCTGTGTTGGATCGTTAAGTTCCCTTCAAAATGGTTGAGCTAAACGGTGCTGATCCATGCGTCATGTTTGTGAACGGGCGCCGTCAGTAGGGACTGGTCATCTCTTATCTGCCTCGGCTTATTTTAATTTTTGAATTGTTTTTATCTTTTTATTACGGACGCTTTTTACGTGTACATCTTTCTACATTGTTCTCACGTGTATAATTTCAACATGAATCATGTAACATAATATTTTGTAACAATATTATGATTTAAAACAGTGTCCGTGGAGTTTCTTGCCCGTTCTTCTCCATAGGAACCTACGCTTTGGAATGGGCAACTAGCTTCATATTTCTGACTGACTGACCCCTTGACAATTCAAAAGTGCCTGTAATAGGTTTAATTGAAATAAATGCTGAGTTTGACCCAGTGGCTTCGCCCGCGTGATTTCTTTGTAAATGATAGCCTTTGTTACTGAATGATAAAACATCTATAGCATAGGTACAACTGGAGAAAGATTTTTTTAAATCGGTCCAATTGTTTTTGAGTTTATTCATTACAAACAGAAATACAAAGCTTTCTCTTTATATTATTAGTGTTGATTATGAGGTCCTTCAAGGCAGTTAAAGGATCTTATGGCGCGCGAATGACGTTGACAGGGCGGCACTGCTTGTCAAATTGTTTGATGAAATGTATTGATCAAAATGGCGGCGTCAGTTACGATTTGGTCACGTACCAAAAGATTAGCAATCTATATATATACTCGTATATAAATAACAGGGTATATTCGAAAGACTCACACAGCCCGAACCGCTAAAGATACCAGCTTGAATTTTGGACAGTAATAGTTGTAGTTTAAAAAGTAAGGGTAGTAGGTATCTACTACCTAATGTATTTTGAGAAAATGGATTCCCATTCAACCCTTAAGGGGTTGAAAAGGACGAAATTAATTTATACGAAAAATCTTATTCCTCGGGTTAATAAACTTGACACGATTACGTAGGTTCCTAAGTAAATTAAAAAGTTAGGTACACACAGCTGCACATCAAGCTACAAATTTCCAGTATAAGCTGACCTCGCCTTGTACGGAAATCCAGATTTCCGTACAATGCGAGATCAGCATAAACTGGAAATTTGTAGCTTGATGTGTTGCCGTGTGTACACATTTTATTATAATTCCAAATTCACAAACTAATTAATACATTCAATTATATTTTCATTCCAGACCAACTACAAGAAATAAAGAAAGCGTCGATGGCTCGCCTGATCTGTGACAACACTGATGGTGTGTTCTACGTCCAGAGGAAGGCTTTCGAGGTGGAGTCCACACACAATCCGAAATACCGATGTGACGATTACAACGCGATTCCCTATGTGGACCTCACCGCTTGGAAGAAACCTACCATCTTTGATTGAAGAGGAAATAAAAATATCAATGTTAGAGAAAGAAAATTGAGAATTTTTATACAACATAAAAGTATTGCTTGGATATTGCCGGCTTTATTAAATGTTAGATCATTGACAGATATCGAATTTTGGAATGTAGTTAATTTGTTTGTAGGAAACTAGGAATAGTCGACTTCGTAATTGATTTATCACCCTAAGGTTGAAGGTATGTCATTTGCACGTCATAAAACGACAAGGTATTTTTCTTTCCTTCTTTCTTGTTAGAAAGAAAAGAAAGAAGGAAAGAAAAATATTTTGCACAGGAAATACAAACAGTAAAAAAGTAAGTATTTGTCTGTGACACTACACAGATAGTTTAAACTCAAGTGAAGATTCAATAAATTCGATTATTTCTTAACACAATAATTCAGTATGTCAAATTTGCACGCCGAAATTATAGGCAGAATAAGAGATCTATACAATTATATTTAAAAACCTTCTGTACCTTATTTAAGTAAATAAATGAATTTGATATATGTAATTGCATGAGAATTTTTGTCAAATATGATACGCAATTACGAAGTCGGCTATACCAAAAAACCAACAAAAAATTGTAACTAGCTTTTGCCTTGTTACGATAATCAACTACTTACTTTTATAATGTTGCAGTATTATGTTAATATAAGTATAATATTATTTTTAAAAGTCATTCAATGTCTTATAGGTACTGTTACCAACTATTTTTTCGAATTAAAACTAAAAAAGCTATTACTAATTGTTAATGTTTGTTATTTAATAAAAAAATATATTTTAAAAAACAAGTTTTTACTTTATTTAAAAGGAACATATAGATAGTGCAATCCACGACGACGCGCCCCACTCCGCTCCGTACTAAAGTACAGCTTACAGTACAGTAATCACGGAGTGGGGCGCGTCGTTGTGGATTGCACTAGCAGGCCTACCACAATCTTTTACGAAATAATCTTATTTCAAGAGAGTTTTGTTTCAAGCTTACAATAATATTACTCAAATTCGTACCATGACCTTCATCGTTCAATATTGTTTTATTCCTGCTTAGAGCTGGGAAAGAACGAACTATTTGTAAGATTTGTCTTTGCCTTTCTATAGTAGAAAAGAAATAACGCTATATGAACTGTATACCGCTGTCCCTTTCACACATTGGTCCGAATCGCTACTACGAAGTTATGGTCTTGAAGCAAATAATAAATTATTTTAATTTAATAATATTATTTTGTTTTACTTAAAAAAAAAAAACTTTACATTAGAGTCTATTTTTTATAATAATTTACAAGAAATTTCCATGTATTAAACGATTTAGCTTTCATAACCCTTTGTAAGAGTGCCGACATCATTGCACTCCAAGAGACCTGGATCTGGCCACATGATATAGGATTCCTAGGAAATCTAGACGACAACTTCGCGTACAACGGCAAGTCGGCCATCGGCACAACTGTCAAAATGATAACTGGCAGACCGTACGGCGGAGTGGCACTGTTATGGAGAAAATCAGTGTTTACATCAGTAACGACAGTGAAGTGTTTAAGTGATCGATTAGTGGCGATAAAAGTTGAATACGAGAACCGTGCTATGTTGATATTTTCGGTATACATGCCCTACGATAACGGTAAGAGTGATCATTTAACTTTATTCACACAAACACTTAGTGAGATTATAGCTATTATTGAAAGTAGTGGTATTGAGTGTGTAGTTATGCTGGGAGATTTTAATGCTAACCCAGGCTCACGGTTTTTTAATGAACTTATCTCTGTGTGTAATGAACAGACATGGTTTTGCGCCGACTATGAGCTTCTACCTAAGAATACGCATACGTTTGTTTGTCAGGCTAGCGGCTCGCGGCGTTGGCTAGATCATTGTTTGATAACAAGCGCAGCCAAAGACTTAGTGACTCATGCGTCAGTCTCATATGGGGTGTACCAGTCGGATCATTATCCTGTTTTGTTTAAATGTAACTTAAGTAAGGTTAATCAGAAGTTATCAGCCCAAAATTCTGTTAGTAATAAAGTACGTTGGGGTGAAAGAAGTAGTGAACAAATTAATAATTATTATGAGTACTGTAATGATAAATTAAAATTAATAGATTTTCCCAGTGAATGTATAGTGTTCTCATAAAATATGTAACAATGTAGACCATTTTAAATTAATAGATAATTTGTATTTTAACATTGTATCAACCCTCCAAGATGGTGCCGTGTACACATATGTTGGTAGTGATTGCATCAGGCGACACAAATATGTCACAGGTTGGAACAAACATGTCAGCGGCGCTCATAGGGAGGCTCGTACATATTATCAGACTTGGCTTTTGCATGGTTCACCTAATCAGGGGACTATATATCAGAAAATGCGTGATACAAGAAGGATATTTAAGACAAAATTAAAATTTGTTCAAAACAATCAACAACAGATTAAATTAGATATTTTGGCAAAGTCATACTAAAAAAGTTTTTTCTAAATTTTGGAAAACAACGAATAAATTAAAGGCCAAGCCGAGTCTCCCTGCGAGTGTGGCGGGTCTGAGTGAACCTAAAGATATCGCCAACCTTTTTAAAAATAATTTCAGTGTTCGGTCTCTCTTAAAAACAGGGCGGCGGGTGTCCGATGAAGGGGGGTTTTCGGGTTCTGGTGAGCTTGCCATAATGTTTACAGCTAAACAGGTCGGCACTGTTATAAAAAGAATGACAAGAGGTAAGTCGCCAGGTCACGACGGCCTCAGCGTCGAGCACCTAAAGCATGCTGGGCTACATCTGCATAGGGTTCTTGCTTTACTTTTTAATTTGTGCATTAGCCATAATTATCTACCGCAGGACCTTATGCACACAGTGGTAGTGCCGATAATTAAGGATAGGACGGGAGACGCCTCTGATGTGTCCAATTATAGGCCTATTTCGTTGGCCACTATAGTCGCCAAGATCTTGAACAGTTTGCTTGATCAACAGTTGGCTAAACACATTGAACTCCATGATGCGCAATTTGGCTTCCAACCTGGTCTATCTACGGAGAGTGCCATTCTGTGCCTTAAGCAAACTGTCCAATACTATACCTCCCGAAAAACACCTGTTTTTGCTTGTTTTTTGGACCTGTCAAGGGCATTTGACCTAGTGTCTTATGATGTACTATGGGAGAAATTGCAGTGCGATACAACGTTACCCAATGAAATAACATCCTTGTTTCGTTACTGGTACAATAACCAGAGGAATAGTGTTAGGTGGGCGGAGGCTCATTCGGATGTGTACCGGCTGGAGTGCGGGGTGAGGCAGGGGGGGTTGAGCTCGTCCCGCCTCTTCAACTTGTACATAAACCGGCTGATCGGTGAGCTCAGCAGCGCCAGAGTTGGATGTCATATAGATATATTTGTATGAATAATATTAGCTATGCCGATGACATGGCCCTTCTGAGCCCATCGATCGGCGCTTTAAGGACACTTGTGGCGATTTGTGAGTCCTATGCAGTGGCCCATGGGCTCAAGTACAATGTCAAGAAGAGCGAACTTATTATGTTTAAAGCGAGTGCCATAAATTATTCTGATGTCCCCGGTGTCTCGCTTTGTGGTACTCCTTTAGCTTGGGTAAAGAAATTCAAGTACTTGGGTCATTGGGTCACTGATGATCTCAAGGACAATACGGATATAGAGAGGGAACGCAGGTCGCTGGCTGTTCGATGTAATATGCTGGTTCGAAGATTTGCACGTTGTACTGACGAAGTAAAAATAACTCTTTTTAAAGCCTTTTGCCAGTCTTTTTACACGTGCAGTCTTTGGACCAGTTTTACGCAGAGGACATACAGTGATCTGCGGGTCCAATATAATAATGCGTTCAGGATACTGTTGGGGCGGGCGTGGCGATGTAGTGCGTCCGGTATGTTTGCGGAGGCGCATACTGATGACTTTTACGCCATATTACGCAAGAGGACCGCCTCCATGAATGGCCGGCTGCGCACCGCCACCAACAGTCTCCTGAGCGTGTTTTCAGATCGGTGGGACTCCCCTCTGCTGCGCCACTGGGTGAGAATCCACACCAATTAGCGTTTTTAATTTATTTTTATTATTACTAACACATTAGTCTTTAAGTTATTTTGTATACTAACTTAATTCATTTTCATGTTTACTAACAATAGTCTTTAAGTTATCTTGTATACTAACACTATGGACGCATGTCTGAAATAAATTATTTGAATTTGAATAAATAAGAAAAAGAATTGTGACATATGAATCGGAACAAAATGTTTTAGAACCATGGTCTAACAAAAAACAAGGTCTGACATTCCGGGAGTGACACATGCTTACGTCACTATCCAGTTGCCACTTTATTACCGCAAAAAAATCTCTTTGGCTATACTATTTGTATCTGGCTGGTTTTGGTATCATTGAAAGTTTAAATTTTAAAGAACATAATTCCAAATACAAATTAGGAAAATGTGTGATTTTCATTTGTTTTTCGTACCGTCAAGATGAGTGAATCTAATGAAGAAATTCGATACATTTTAAAATTTTACTACAAAAAAGGTAAAAATGCAACGCAAGCCGCGAAAAAAAATTGCGATGTTTATGGACCTAGTGCAGTGTCTGTGAGAGTAGCACAAATTTGGTTTAAGCGTTTTCAATCCGGAAATTTTGATGTCAAAGATGCACGTCGCTCTGGTCGCCCTATTACGGATAAAATGGATGACATTTTTGAAAAAGTGGAGCAAGATCGGCATATCAGTAGTTACGACGTAGCTGAAGAACTGGGAATTGACCACAAAACAGTTTTGTCGCATTTGAAAAAAACTGGTTACACAAAAAAGCTCGATATTTGGGTACCTCACGAGCTCACTGAAAGAAACCTAATGAACCGTGTACTCATTTGTGATTCTTTATTACGACGTAATGAAACCGAACCATTTTTGAAGAAGCTGATAACTGGTGATGAAAAGTGGATCACGTACGATAAGAACGTGCGAAAAAGGTCGTGGTCAAAGGCCGGTCAGACTTCACAGACTGTGGCAAAACCCAGGTTAACTCGCAACAAGGTGATGCTGTGTGTGTGTGGTGGGGTTGGAAGGGCATTATTCATTATGAGCTGTTACCACCAGGCAGGACCATCGATTCTGAACTCTACTGCGAACAACTCAAGAAGTTGAGAGAAAGCGGCCGGAATTAATCAACAGAAGGGGTGTGGTTTTTCATCATGATAACGCTAGTCCTCACACATCTTTAGCCACTCAGCAAAAATTAAGAGAGTTTGGCTGGGAGGTGTTAATGCATCCGCCGTATAGTCCTGACCTTGCACCTTCAGATTTCCACCTGTTTCGGTCTCTTCAGAATTCTTTAGGCAGTGTCAGGTTAACATCACGAGAGGACTGCCAAAACCACTTGTCGCGGTATTTTGATCAAAAGTCCCAAAATTTCTATAGCAATGGGACCATGTCCCTACCTACAAGATGGCAAAAAAATATCGAACAAAACGGTACCTACATACTTTAGTTAAATGTAAATAAACTATATTATGTTAAATGTAAATAAAAAATATTAATCATTTGTATGTCAATATTGGCAAAACATAGCGCACTACCTAATAAAAGATCTTTGTTTAAAATCACCTATGTTTGACAAATAAATTATTCTATTCTAATTTTGCTTATTGTTTTATCGGATTCGAACAAGTAATAAAGGGGGTTGGGGAGTTATTATTACACACTACTGGTAACACAGCTGTGATGACGTAGGACTTGCGTCTCTCACGTGACCACCCTGATAATATTGTACCATTTTCAGAGCGAAATTTGAAACTTGTAGCTATTACATATTTTGCTTTAAAGTGCAGAAAGAACTTATATTATAATTCTTATTTTGATATAACTGGCTACATGGTCAATAGTCGAAATGGAATCAAGGTAAAGTTAAACAGGGTTACTCAGTGAATAAGTTTTAAAACAACGTTTCTGAACTCGCAAGGTGATGGGGTTCATAAAAATTGGGCTGGATCACGGATATCGAGGGATATGCCTTGGAGGCGTGGCACGTGGCGCCTCGACATTGCTAAGTTGGGCTCACAGACTACTTAGAGATTCGGGCGGCTGGTGCGGGTGGGGCCGGATTTGGCGGAGCCAGTTTGGTTTCCGCAGGGGGCGCTCCACGGTGGACGCCATCATGCGCGTGCGAGCCCTCACGACGGGGGATGCGGTGGCTCGGGGTGGGGTCGTCTTGGCGGTGCCTCTAGACATCGCCAACGCCTTCAATACCCTGCCCTGGAGTTGCATCAGGGAGGCACTCCGGTATCACCGGATGCCGACCTACCTCTGTCGTGTGGTCGAGGCCTATCTGGCAGACAGGGCTATCATCTACCCCGGTCACCAGGGAGAGTGGAACCGGCGAGAGATGTCGTGCGGTGTCCCACAGGGATCGGTCCTGGGGCCGCATCTGTGGGACATCGGATACGACTGGGTGCTGCGCGCCGACCTCCCCAATGGCGTCAGCGTCGTTTGTTACGCTGACGATACGTTGGTCCTGGCGCAGGGGAGGTCGCACCAGGCGGCGGTCGAACTAGCGACACACGGGGTTGCGACAATCGTGGCCAGAATCGTTGGGACTCGAGGTGGCCTTGCACAAGTCCGAGGCCATGTGTTTTCATGGTCCTCGGAACGCGCCACCGTCGGGTTCCCAAATAACGGTAGGAGGGGTTCACATCGGCGCGGCGTCGAGTCGACGATGAAGTACCTGGGACTCGTCCTCGACAGTCGGTGGAACTTCGTGGAGCATTTCCGACGTTTGGCTCCCAGGCTGGACCGGGCCGGGGCTGCCTTGAAGCGGCTCCTGCCCAATCTAGGGGGTCCAAACGCCTCCTGCCGGAGGCTATACGCGGGGATCGTGCGGTCCATGGCCCTGTACGGGGCACCGGTGTGGGCGCGTTCCTTGAGGCGGCGGCCTGCCCGCCGGTTGAACGCGTCCCAGAGGGTCATGGCCACCCGGCTGGTCCGGGGATACCGCACGGTCTCCGGAGAGGCGGCCAGCCTCCTTGCCGGATTGCCGCCATGGGATCTGGAGGCAAAAGTCCTCGCGCATATTTGGGAGTGGCGCGAGGAGGCGAAACGCCGGGGCTTGACTCCGATGCCGCGAGAAATCGCGGCACAGCGGACAGAGCTCCGACGGGATCTCATGGCGTCATGGAGAGTGCGATTGTCGCAACCCAGTGCTGGGCACGCCACTATTGCGGCGATAAGTCCCCTCTTTGAGGAGTGGCTGGAGAGGCGCCACGGCGTCCTCACCTTCCGCCTGACGCAGGTCCTCACCGGACACGGCTGTTTCGGGAGGTACCTGTTTCGGATAAGGCGGGAGGAAACGCCCGGGTGTCATCACTGCGTGGATCGCCCGGAGGACACGGTGGAGCATACGGTGGAGGTATGCCCGGCTTGGGCAGAGCACCGCCGTGTCCTCGTGGAGGCGATCGGTGGCGGGGATCTCTCGCGTCCGGCCCTGGTCCAGGCCATGGTACGGAGCGAGAGGGCATGGGAGGCCGTCACCTCCTTCTGCGAAGCAGTAATGCTCGCGAAGGAGGAGGCGGAGCGCGTGAGGGAAAGGCAAATTTCGCGCCCTCACGCCCCTAGCCGCCGCAGGAGGAGACGCCCTGGGCGTCGGGAATCAATTGCTGATTCCCGGCCACCGTAGGCGCGGGCTTGCGGTCGGTGAGCAATGGGTAGCTCGACGTCCGGTAAGGACCAAGCCCGTGTCGACGGCGCGTTGTGTTCCACGCGCGCCTCAAAGAGATGTCAGCGAATGAAGGGGTCCGATGAGACCATTGCCTGCCGGGGTTGCGAGAAAGTCCGAAAGGGATACCGTGGCCCCCTGGCATTGCACAGGCAACAGAAGGAACACGGGTGGGTTTTAGTCAGTAAGAGTCTGACACGCCCTCCCGCTCCACCCAGAGCGGGAGGAGTCATTTGATGATTTCCCACCCAAAAAAAAAAAAAAAAAAAGACTACTTAGAGATGCTATTGGGCTTATGTTCGAACGGCGGCTGTACGCTTCATTCAGTCGCTTTGCAACTGCTACAGTGTACTATTGATGCGTAAAAAACCAAAATGCCGAGCTGTGCAGTAATAATTTGTTAAAATAGGTCTAGTACCATCAACCTGAAGACAAATGTCGTGTTCTACGACCGGTAAGTAAACATTTAAGTCACTGTTTAATATTTTAAATCATTTACTAACTTACGTCCGGAGCGATACGAACTAGCCCGAACTAGGCCGAATCTTCCCGACCGAAACGAACGTTTTGGATTTAGAGAGGTGCAATCGAGTGCGTGCGGCTGATTTTATCGACATGCGTATTATTGCAGTCGAATCTTTTTTTACAGAAGTCAATGGATATTCTCGTATTACATGTATAGTATAAGACTTAAATTTGTTATTAATTTAATTTTGTTTGAAGCAAATAAAGACATTGTTATTTCAATACAGTTACTCGTGTATAGCATAATATTTAACAGAGAGGGTTCCCTTTACCCGGTAATACAATATAAAAAAACTCATTTTATTTTAGTAAAAATAACCCATATTTTCGGATAGGTATATAAAAACAAAATAAATTAAGTATATAAAGAAAATTAAACGAAGTTATAATAATACAAGAATGTGCTAAAGTAAATATCGATAAAAATTATCGACCATCGCTTTCGACTCCCTAATTGCATGCGTGTGCATTGAATGTTCGCAAATAGCAAGTGTTTACAAGTGAAACCCCCGCTCATTCTATGTATGTGTGCTATTAGAAATTGATTTTGTGTAGCTGCTTTCTTCTTAGTGTGCGAGTTCAAATTTTAAGTGTGTGTCGTAAGTAGTTAAGTACACTATTTGTTAATGTTGTAATTATTTTGGTGGGAGATAAGCGGCCGCACTAGGATTCCTTACTATTCCGCAATGAAGGCATATCTCTGGATATCTATGGGCTGGATGGACTAAAGCATGACTAAAGTAACTACATAATTGAACTATATCACTATTGAAAATAAGTTTGACAAGCAATGGTGCCAACATGACGCCAAGGGACAAGTTATAGTGAAAGGCCTGTAGTTACTTTTGCGTCCTTTTATTTTTTTATCCTTAGTGGTTTAGGCAGGGCGCTGATGAGTCAAGGACTTGACTTTATATTATAATTTATATAAAAGGTAAATGGTATACCTACGTTTTTGTAGATAAATACACCGTAAATATTTGTTAAATGTTTAATAAAAATATATTCATTAAAAACAAGTTCAACATTTGTCATATTCATTATATAAAAGCAAAACCTTAAGATATAAAAACAACATTGGTCGGTTATTTGATATTTATGCCTATCACATTTCTATTACTAAAGATTGATGAAGATGTGGAAAGGAGAGTGAATGGTGCTGTACATGCGATTATAACCAAGCAGTCGATGTCCAAAGAAGCTCGACTGGCTGTTCACAATGGTGTGCTTGTGGCAACGCATAGCCATGGAAGTGAATGTTGGGTGTGGCAAAAGATGCATGAAAGTAGAATAAATGTTATGGAAATGCGTTCCTTTCGAAGCATGTGTGGTCTAACTATAAATGATAGACTGGCGAATAATGTGCTATGGTAACGTTGCGGTTTAAAAGATATAGTGACAAAAATTTCAAAGAGTATGCGTGATGGTTTGGTCACTTTGAGACATAGCAGATGTGAGTAAAACGGCGAGACGGGACGTCCTAGAAGGACATAGTGACCTTATTTGTGATGTTCTTCAGAACGGTCAGGTGCGCTGTACTCGCAACCACCGTGCGTGGGTAAACGAAGCAAAAGGGGTATATAAGGATCGTAGCAGGTGGCGTTCTGCCTACCCTCATTGGAAAAAGGCGTGAGTTTATGTATGTATGATGTATTGACATTTCTAGTTATTTCCAAAAATAACTGCAGTATAATAAGGTCCGTAACTGGGTCTATAATTGATTGTATCAGATTATTGCACGATAAAATAATAATTAAGAGCGCTTTTCCTAAAAGTTGGCAACCTCGCAAATAGCAAAATATTTAGTTTTAGATGTAAAAAAGGTTTTTGTACACTTCCTAAATGTCTTTTTTTAATGCCTAAAACGGTTGCAACATCAAATTCAGTATTATAATTGCAATTCATTATTAATATTCTTGTTCGCTAGTTAGCCAGTCACATTTCATATTTCCATACAGTAATATTGCCAAATTAATCAAAACAGCGAAATATTTGACATGTATTTGCGACGATATGATTTGATAATCATCCTGCCATTATAAAATTAACAACAGGCCAACCGACTGCTTGATTTTAAATACGTTAGGCCCTTTGTACACGGAACGGTACGCCGTACAAAAAAAACACAGAACCCATGGCCACAGAACCGTAATCCAGGCACCAGATCTTCCGACGCATTAAAAATGACTTTAATTCACTTAAAAATCAGAGGAGTTAAAAAAGGAGTACATCTACCCTTTTTATAATCCTATCGAAACCCGAATGGTATCATTTTGAAGCCCTTTAAATTCTCCAGGATCATTTTTTTTTTATCTCTTCGTTTTTGAGAAGTTTAAGATTCTTTGAAAAAAGTCCCAAAAGAAATTGTCAAAAATAGGCGTTTTTTTTAAATAAAAGAAATTAAACAGTTGTTTTTTCTGTTGGCAGTATTGTCGTGCCTTCAGTAACGCATCTTTTGATACCATTTTCTTGCGTAAAGTGCGGTCGCACTTTTCTTGAAACACTGAACCGATCGAAAACATTTGCAATGCTAAAACGTGTCTGTCAACAAGCTTCCATAGTGATCCATGCAACACTGACGACCGTGCCTATACACGGAGAATAAACCGTAGTTTTTCACGGCGGGAAAAACGTGTGTGTACAAAAGGCCTTACTGTCATCGTGCGGCTAGACACAAAATTAAACTAGGTTATGAATTCACTACATGTATCTATTTTACGATGCCAAAGTCAAGCAATAGGTAGAACCCACTTACCTACTTATATAATATTACATTTACATTTATTACTTACTGATTATACATTTCTACAATTTACAAAACTAAATTCTACTATACACCTAAGGTCTAATTTATAACTAAATCAGCAAGTTCCTGTTACCTTGTTTGTCCTTACCCAAGAAGGTGGTAATCTTGTTCTGGAAGGTGTTCCAAGTGACTGAGGAGTTAACGATGTGCGAGAGGCCTACTGGCTTGGCGATTCTCTCGAAGAATGGTCTCTTGTACAGGCGCTGTGCTTCAAGCCTTTGGTCATCCGTCACTCGTCGGTCGTCCAAATGGTTTAAGGACGGGAACTGAGATATCACAAAGAGCCTGAAATGTTAAATTAAATTATAGATAACTGGTAGAGAATGTCTAAGGCATTAACACCCGGATTCTGGAACTAAAATTAACAGCTCGTTAAAATTAAAACGCAAGTCAAATGATGCGATTGTGTTCTGTTCCACCAAAAAAACGCAATATAAAATAATGAAATGTAAAATAAGTAATGAATTAAAAAAATATAAAAAAATAGGAATTTGTTTCTCGATTCCTTTATAATGTATATTTAAATAATGATTAAGTTTTGAATTACATGCATATTCTCTACTAGGGTGCTGATATTTTCAGAATCTCACAGGTATGAACCAAGGTGATATTCTATGTAGTTATAAATAAACGCTTTTTTTTCTCATTATTTTGAATGAATGAATGAAATGCACCGATCCCAGCGTGGTTTAACCAGACTCGATAAATCGAATGAACCCCAAGATTTGCACTAGCCCCTGGAGCCTCATGTTTCATGGTGATACACAGGCTATTGCATATCAAGGAGTAGACCGGGGGGCGCGGTAATGGTAGGGAAGACGTGCCCTTAGGATAGGAAAGGATTTACGAGCCATACCGGATATGCATCCTTGAGTAAGCAATGGACTAGTGGAGAGACGGGTGATATTTATCAATGGATGGGGCATCTTTTTACGTCGCCGCCAGTTGGCTCAGTCAATCTTCGCTTGTGAAGCCTTTGGCGGAGTTACGCTGCTTTCTAGGCTTTTTTCTATCTTACTGTTGTAATGTGTTACACTTTACTGTTTTCTATATCTTCATCAGAAGACTCGTTGTCCGTTTCAGGATTCTTGTATATCTCGCTGGCCGTCTTCTTGATCTTGTATCGGTCTTCAGTCGTGTCCATCCAAGTTGATTTCTTTCTAGTACGTTGCATTAAAATATCAGATTCAGATTAATTTATTTCGTGTCACGCAGTGCTCGGCGGTCGACATTGTCAAAAGCTTTTTCTATTTTCAGAGCGAGTACATAAATATTATTTTTCCTGCACGCCATTCTTCATCCCGCTTCCTTCACAGCGGAAATATGTGGACATCTGTAGATGTGATGTTTAAAAGAGCCGCTTGGCCCAATTCTTTTATTATTTCATATATTTTTTATTTTTATTTTTGTATGTAGGAGGAGTAAATTCTGTAACCCGTATTTCAAACCGCTATTCGGCGATAATCGTTTGTATCTTTAGGGTAAGTTTGTTTCGGAATAGGTACTTGCGTGCTTTGTGTCTTGCCATGTGTCGGGTACTTCATTTTGTGTCCAGGCTTTATTCAAATGTTTGGTGGCGGCTTCCTGTAACATTTGTTATGAGATCCACGTTAGACTTTAAACGCCCAACCACTTCTCTGCCTGTATTTATTTCATTCCTTAGTTCGCCCACATGTTAAATATGCTTGTATGATCTGGGATCCATGTTATAGTAAATATGAGATTGCAATTGAGAGAGTTCAGCGTAATTTCCTCAGTAAATTGCAGTACAAATGTCGCACCGTACATTTACCATATTATAACGCTTTGAGTAAGTTTAACCTATTAACATTATGCTCGAGACGCTTGTTGCTTCAAGGAATGATGCTCCATGGACTTGTGCATAATAGGTTTGATTGCTCTGACTTAATTAGTAAAATTTGCTTTATTGTACCTAGAATAGTAATGAGACGTGAGACACACTCTTATCCACTGTTTGCTACAACTCCCTGTCGTAAAAATGCGGGGGAGAGAGCGCCGCTCCAGAAATTGGTTCAGGCTTATAATAATAATTTTAATGATATCGATGTGTTTGCCCTATCGAAACTTAAATTAAAAAACTACTTATTTATTTTATTACTTATTTATTTAGTTTACGAAATGATTTTATTGATATCAAATATTTATTTCAAGTAATTTTACGATATCTGTATTTTTTTTCCGTTCCGTATGCTGTTAATGATTCCCATTACGTCATCCACTGTGGGTCCATCACTTTGCGTGGCTGTTAACGGCTTTGTTATTATTATCGGCGGTAAAGGTAGGCCCTCGATTTTTTTATTTTTTTTGAATTTTTTCCCTTTTGGACATTGGTATTGGTGTATATGCGTTTTTTCCGGGTGCGCCAAAGTTCACCTAAATTTTCAACTCCGATAATTGGAAATCCGAAAATGTTCTTCCTAACATTCTTCATCCCAACAATCACAATTCCTAACTACTCTGTCTCTAATGTTCATAATTCCGAAGCATTCAACTTCATAATGTCAGTAGCAATAAACATCTATTATACTTTTATTTGTTTTCCTATATTTTCTCAACATAACCATATTTTACACTATTATTCAAAGTCATATCTTTTTGTTTAGATTTCTTTTTATTCATAATAATCAGTATTATATACATTAATTTTGCGTAACTTTATTGTCACATAACATACAATAAGAATAATAGTACCATGGTACAAGTGGTTAAATACATGTTTTCATATACACTTTTCAATTAAATTAGTTTAATATTAGCGGCTATAGCTTTCAAATAATCACTTTTATTGGTGTATTTTTGGAAGCCAGAGTCACGCTCCAGTCATTCAGTCAAGTTCCAGAAACGAATCGGTCTTATTCATAATTATTGGTTTAGGTTAGGTTAGAACTGTGACCACAACGCACGAGCCGAGCGAGCGAAGCGAGCGTGCCGCGGCAGCGGCCGGCGAAGTGCCAGAACCGAATCAGTCCTATAGTTATTGGTTTAGGTACGGTTAAAACTGCGGTATAAACTCCCAGGCCATAAACATAACCGTAAATGAGTCGTGTTTTATGATTTTCGGTTGGAGTGTAGCATTGGGGGCGCTACGGAGCGAAGACTTGGAATTTTTTTGCCAAAAAAGTGTTATTTTTGCAAATCGTTTCTGAGTATGAGTGAAAATATTATGGTAATTATGTTTAGGGATAAAAGCGTTATGATAAAAAACAGTAGGAGTTTAAATATATTTACAAATGATATTATTAATTACAATTTTCGGAAACATGAGTGTTATGAACATCGCCGGTAGCACTACAAATAGTATGAATGAAAACTTTAGTATGAAAAATTTTAGGAAGAGTGATCATTCGGATTACAAATCGTTAGGAAGAACAATTTCGGGTAAAGAACTTTAGTTGAGCCAATATGGACCCGTTTTTTCCGGCGTTTTGTTTCTAACTTGTTTCTCCTGTAACATAAATAACGTACTTATCTGCATGCGTTTTGAAGGGTGTTTACCCAGTCCGGTAAAGAATTGCGCTGTATTCTTTTTTGCCCTCTTGGCGTTTAACCTTTTGAATTGTTGCCTGACATTCTTTTACACGATTATGTCTATTTGAATTATCAGATTCTTTGTAAGAGTTTGGCCTTTTGTAGGTTAGCAAGAGCTATTGGATGATCCCTAGAGTTACTCGGCTGAAAAATCAAGGTTTCCTGGGTAGTTAGTCACTTTTAAAACTCCAGTTATGGAGCTCCATGGTATGTTGATGTTTTCATCCGCTGAGCTGATTTCTATGTTTTTCAGTTTTTTTGTTATGCGTGCTTGGTTTTTTGTTTTGGTGGATTTTTTATTGAGAGCGGCATAGTAGCTTTGTTTGTGGTTGAAATCTTTGATCTCAGTTCTTGTCCGATTCTTTTGTGTCTAGCGTTTGGTGCTTTCAGCTTTGTTTAAAATTCGACTTGTTTCAAGCTGTCCCCAGATTATTTTATGATCGGAGGTTTCCCTAAGAGTTTTTCTGTTACCTGTGGCGTAATAATAATGTTATCCAATAGGGATTTCTGCCTGCCCTTAGACCATGTTATCCTGCATGATGATCTCACTTTTGTTGTTTCTTATTGCAGTTTTTCCCTATTGGCTATATCCATTAACCTTTCCCCATTGTAGTTACAATATTCATGGTGTAGATTTGGTAGATTTGGGGACTCAGCCCTTTGCGTTGCGAATTAAGTATATTTTATCTAGAAATATGATCGTTAAAGTCGACTAGAGTATATTTCCTTGGTTTTTGTCTAATCAAGTTTTAGTTGATTGTTCATCGTTGTATTGTCGGTCATTATATTGTTGTATTGTTCATCGGCAATCATGACCCTGCTGTCATAATGCTGGTCCTTGTATGTTTCCCCGAACTGAATCGCCGGTAGGTGAATACACCAGTATGTTGTCGTTATTTAAACTCGTCGCCACCTCGGTTTGTCGAAACATGATAGCGAGGTCTCGGTGGACAGACACGTGGTCGAACGTCATCCCCATTATGTTATTTATATAAAGGGCTATTGCCCTAAACAGGCAGTTACCATCTTTTTGCATGGGCGCTAATTATTACCATTGTAAAAACTTTTGTTTGGATATTAAAGTAGGTTTCGTTTCGAGGGATACAAAACTTTGACAGGGCTGCGGGTTGCCCGGAGATTTATGATTGCTTCTTAGTTTTTCTGTAGCAATGGATATTGTTATGCAGACTTAGAAATTTTGTTTTTTGTTGAATGGGCCACTCATGCGGATTCTGTCACAAAAAAAAAAACCCCGGCCGAAGTCCTGCCCGAGCATGCGGGTATAATAAATCTTGATTAATAGCTGTCAGAAGTTATATTTGTTGAAGAAACGTAACGTAACCTTTTTGTAAGGCTAATGAAGAAAGCTTGATGTTATAATGCAGCATGAAAATAATTTTTATACGAAATCTAAAGCGATACTGTTATTTTGTTATAATCATTTTGTAGATTAGTTTATCTTGCCATGATATATTTCATATGCCTATAACATATTATAGTATATTGTTATGAGCATATAACATTAGCTTAGAAAATAATATAAAAAAGATTGAATGTGCGCTTGACATAAAACGCCAGTCAATCGATGTTGACCCTTGATCTATTAAATAAAATAACGATTTTGCAAAGGGAAGCGACACCCTGAAGGAAATGGAAAGCTCTCACCAGATTACGTTGGGTTTCTTGGCTCGCCTGAGGTTAGGAACGTACGTAGGTCGTCGTAGGCACGCACCTCACTTTAGCACTCATTTAATGTATTTATTTCACTATTTAAAAGTCACAGCAGTATCAAAACAAAGAATCGATGTTCGATTTTGCCTGCAAGCGCCGCGCCACATGTGCAAGCAAGGTTCGCTGCTTTTTTTTTTTTTTTTTTTTTTTTGGGGACGGAGCTCGCTCCCGGCACGACCACGCTCTTTGACGTCCAACGACCGACCGCTTTTTTTTTCATTATTTTGAGAAGGTAAATTGTACTTTAGTGAAATTACAATCTAGGTTTAGATACGTATATGTGAATAAGATTGAATTTATTAAAACTATTGCTGCCCCATGAATTTTTTACTGCGCAGCGGCTCGTTTCATGTTCCGAGCCGCCATTAAGTTTGAATCGGGCTGTACCTGTACTGCAGGTACTCGTAAAATGTGCCTCCATTGAAGTAGCTGGGCGCAGCCGGGTTGCCCATCAGGGAGAGGTACTGCAGATTGGGGCACGACTCCTTCAGCTTGCCTACCCACGGGTAGAGTGACCCGATCTTACAACGATTCAACCTGGAATGTGATGATCAACCTATACAGTCTCATTACAAAAAGAGTTCCAACTTTAGTCCAAGCTGAGCCAGTTATTGTATTTTGAACTTTATTCCGACTAAAGTAAAATTCTTAAAGCGAAAGCGGTAGCATAATCATTAGAAGCATTGATACAACTCTCTATTGGCCTCAAATGTTATTATTTCATGAAATTGTAATTCAATAGGGTAATTTAGTCTTACAGAGTTGTATGATGATTTTAATAGAATAGAATAGAATTTTTCTTTATTAAAGTAACCAAGACTCAACAAGGGTTGTTAGTAAAACTTACGACTATGTTAGTAATCATAGACACTACCCAAAAATAAAGAAAACATTCACGAAACAACGCACGGTTCGTCACTGTCGCGACATCCCATGAGAGACGGCACAACAGTGATCCACGTAGGTATACACAGTCCAGGCGACTCGCAAACATGCTTAAGACACTGTTGGAGCTGCCCCACACCCTGCGCACCAGGGAAGCGCACCTTTTACGCATTTTTGCGTGAAAGCAATCTACATACGCATCCGCGAACATCCCTGACGCGCTACAGAAACGGGGCAGCCACACCAGCATCCTAAATGCATTGTTGTATTGAACGCGGACGCGCTGTACGATCTTTGCGTAAATCTAGCCCACAGGCTGCACGTGTAAAAAGCAGTACAGTACGCTCGAAAGAGCGTGACTTTAACAGGAAGTGAGCAGCGAGCAAACCTGCGAGCCAGCATGTTCGCTCTAACCGACAACGCCCTCCGCTCCCGTTCAATGTCATCATCATCTTAATGATTAAAATACTGTAAGAACATATTTGTTATGGTTGCGAATCATATTTCACCAAAATACAACCTAATACCTGTGCAAATACTGACCAGCAAATTGCAAAAAACGGGCCACCACTGCTGGGGGAGAATGAAAGACACTAACCACAAAAGTTCCAGCTTAGGCAAAGGTGGTAGGCAGCAGTTCTCTGTGATGAGATTGTCATCAGCTATCAGGGATGTGAGGCTCTTGAAGTACACCAGGCCATCTAAGTTCCTGAAAATATATAATGTATTTACATTTATTGTTTGTTTTTTACTTTGTTGTCGTTTGTGGATGTTTGTCAGTTGTTACGGGTCATCAGAAGCCCGAAAGTCTGACAACCGTCTTAGTAAGTAAGTAAGTAAGTAAGTAAGTATATTTATTTGTTTAAACATGGTATACATACATTGCATGCAAGATATTACAGTAGAAAAGAAAGTTCAAACATGTTCAGCCGCGTGACGTGGCGTACAAATTGTTGAGTGGCGTACAGTTGCTGGGTTTTAAACCGGGACTACACTTATTAAATTCAAAATGATAAAATTACTATAACAATCGTACTACATTATCAATACAATTCAATTATCAATTCTATTCAATGTCAGTTCAATTATCAATTCAATTCAATGTCAAGTTAATTATTAATTCAATTATGTCAAGTTAATTATTAATTCAATTCAATGTCAATTCAATTTAATTATCAATACATTATACAATAAAATAAATTAAAATACATAATCATCAAGAAAAATTATCCTCTTTCATAAATTCCGAAATACTATAATAAGATCTCTCTATTAATAATTTTCTCAATTTCAATTTAAGGCCAGATACATCCAATAATCTCCATGACTTGGGCAATTTATTAAATATGGTCGGAGCCATGTAATAAATGCTCTTATGCAAAAGAGCAGTTTTACCGCCGCGAACACAGAGTAGAGTATTGTCACGTCTATTCCTTGGCACAGCATCAGACAAACGTTGGAATAAGTTAGGATGACTTACAGTGAACATTACCGTTTCCAAAATGTATAATGAGGGTAATGTCAATATTCTATGCTCTTTAAAATAGGGTTTGCAGCTGTCTGTTGTTTGAAGTCGAAACATCGATCTGATGCATCTTTTCTGGGCCCGAAACGCTACTTCATTGTCCGTACTATTTCCCCAGAAAATAACTCCGTATCTAAGAATGGATTCAGCCAATCCATAGTACGCAGTAATTAATGCATCTTTATTGAGAACCGCTGCTAGTTGTTTCAAAGCGTAGGCTGCACTACTTATTTTCTTACTCAGAGCTTCTATTTGGGGCTTCCAACACAACTTATCATCAATTATAAGTCCCAGAAATTTTGTTGTGTCAGTTGCATTTATATTAATATTATTATACTGGACATTATTATTGTTAGCTGTATGTGTACGTTGTCCGAAATGTGTACATTAGTCTTTTTTAAATTAATGATTAAATTATTATTATTAAGCCAATTTATGATAGATATAAGCGAATTATTAATGTCATGTTCATACGTACTTTTGTCATTACAAGCTATAGTCACAGTGCAATCGTCAGCAAAAAGTGTCATTGGGTGGTCAACAGCTTTAGGCAAGTCATTTATATATAAAGTGAACATCGGAGGGCCCACCACACTGCCTTGCGGTACTCCGTATATTACTTCTCGTTCCTCGGATCTTACAGTTATCTCACGTTTGTTGCAAATTTGACTTATTTCGGTAACCTGCTTACGTTTGTGAAGATAAGATTCAATTAGTTTTAAGACGTTACCCCTAATACCATACGCTTCAAGTTTCGCTGCTAGGGAATTGTAATGCACACAATCAAAAGCCTGTGTCATGTCGCAGAAAATGGCGCACACAGGTGTCCTCTTATCTACGTTTAACATGACATTATGTAGAAATTCATAAATAGCCAGATTTATACTTTTGTTTTTGCGAAATCCCTTTTGTTCGTCAGCTAAAATGTGATATTTTTCTAAATAATTGTTGATTTCCCCCGATATATATTTTTCGAAGACTTTGGATAACACTGGTATAATCGCAATCGGTCTGTAGTTTGACATCAATTCGTGATTTTCCTTCTTATAAAGCGGTTTTACTATAGACTTTTTTAAAGAATCAGGAAAGGTGCCTGCGCTTATACAAAGATTGATAATGAAACATAAGTGTGTAGATATTATCAATGCAACTGCTTTTAATATTTTTGTGGCAATACCATCATAGCCAACGCTGTTCGTGTTTCTAAGTTTCATTATAATATAGAATATGTCATGTGGTGTACACGGAGCCAAAAACATAGACTGTGCTCTGCTATCGATCAGTGACGTTGAGTTCGTTCCTGCGTTACTTGTTGGCTGGATTTTATCGATAAAATAATTATTGAATGCATCGGCTATATCCTTCCTTTGAGCAATTTTTTTATTTTCAGAGTTGATGCAAGTAATACAAGTTCTCCAGTTTTCACTTTTGGACTTATTGATGATTTGCCATGTGGTTTTTGATTTGTTATTTGAGGTTTTAATATTGTAAGTGTTTTGAGCTTTTTTAGTTAGATTAATAATTTTTTTAAATAATCTTGAATAATTTTTGAATTTAACTCTGTTTGATTGATTTGGTTTTAACCTGTATTTCCATAGGAGATTCCTTTTATTTTTGCTACAGATCTTAATCCCACGTGATACCCAAGCAGGTTTTTTTACTATGTTAACGGTAACAATTTTATTGGGGAAACATAAATCATAAAATAATTTGAAAGTTTCTATAAAACAGTTGTAAGCTGCATTTGAATCTTCCATCTCATACATATCGGAGAAGGAGAGACTGCCTAGACAAGTTTTGAATTTTTCTATATTTTCTGGACTGTAATCTCGTGTCATTTTACGATAATATTTATGAGCATCCTTTTTTCGTACTTACCAAGGGGTATTGTATTACCCAGCTACTGGGTTGTGAAGGGCAGATAGGCAGTTGCTCCATGTAAAATACTGGTATTCAGCTGCATCCTAACCGAACGCTTACTAAGAATAAATTTGATTATAAAATAAATGTGACTTCAAGTTATCATTAAATATGAATTTCTTTTGTTTTTTAGGCATGTTTACAAACACTTATCTCTCATACACAAATAGACAGGCCAGACTAGACCTAGAACAACTATCAGTAGGCCATACAAATATTTGTTCCACATGTGTGGTGCAATGGTTTGTTCAGTACCTACAAATCTTGTAGGTACTGAACAAACCATTTTGTTAAATTACGTAACACTAAAGTTGATAGTTGAGGAAGTGGCACTAAGTGTAGATTTTGAATTTAAGTCGGCTTTTAACAGCAGATTTTTTTTAGACTCATTGAATCATTTTTAAGTTCATTTACTTACGTAATCTTGTTGTGACTTATGTCCAGGTACTTGATGTGGTCAGAAAACCTTTCTACAATAGTTTTAGGTATTTCATACAGCCTCTCATATGCTAGAGTTAATCTCCCGTTCTCTTCGTCATTCTCAGTTGTTGTCTCTACAGACCTGCAAATAAATATTATATGCTGTTTCAAATGCTAGACATGACAACTGATGATAATTAATGGCTGAAAGTTATGTTAGCTTTCTTGTTTGGTAAGAAAACTAACATAACTAGCTAAGAATTATCTAACCATAAGGCTAGTGGTTGCACGTAAACCCTACCAATACTAAATATTATATTCATTTTTTGAAAAACTGCGCTCTCGCCGTTATCAGAATGCCATTCATGTTACCTCTCATAAAACAGAAAACTAACATAACTAGCTAAGAATTATCTAACCATAAGGCTAGTGGTTGCACGTAAACCCTACCAATACTTAATATTATATTCATTTTTTGAAAAACTGCGCTCTCGCCGTTATCAGAATGCCATTCATGTTACCTCTCATAAAACAGCATTTTTCGGCAAAAGTGTGCTAGGTATGGCCCCAAAAATATATAATAGTATACCAGCAGCTATTAGAAATAAACAGTGTATGGGATCCTTTAAGAGGTCCTTGTTTAAATTTCTTTTAGATAGATGTTACTACTCCATTACTGAGTTTACTACTGATAAACAGAGGTATGACGATTCCGACTTGCTAATTAAACACTTATGATTTTATTTATTGATTATGTGTAAATGTGTTTATTAACTAAAATTGTAATGACCTGTTTACCTAACTGACATATTTTAAATTTAATTATTATTATTTTTTAATGTAATCTATAGGCATGCCACCTTTGTAATTGCTTGTTTAGGTAAATTTTGTACGCCATATATTGGCAAAACATAGTGCACATATTTTAGACAATATACTATCTGTAACCATATCTATGTTTAACAAAATAAATGATTGATTGATTGATTTTTAAACGTTGAGAGAACCTATGAGTGATTTTTTAAACCAAGTTTTCGTTGTATCCAATTGTAACAATTTCATTTAAAAACAGTACAAATACAGTATTTAAAGCAGAAAAAGTCTATCAAAGACTTGGGAATCTATTGCCTGTATTCTTCTATATGATAACAATTCAAAGATAAAATTTGTAACGTTAACTTACGCAATTATATTGGGAGGTATTGGGGTCTCCGACATGTCTGTCATGGAGTCCACTAGCACATCTCTTGAGACATCCACTGATATGACACCTTCATCTGGTGCGGGCTGCACACTTAGATAGCTGAAAAAATTAAACA
Organism: Xanthia togata; assembly: GCA_963853775.1. Taxonomy (NCBI): domain Eukaryota; kingdom Metazoa; phylum Arthropoda; class Insecta; order Lepidoptera; family Noctuidae; genus Xanthia; species Xanthia togata. The sequence continues at coordinate 4,828,094 of OY970801.1, forward strand.
TTTTGTTTATTTTTCTGTAACAATATGATTTATAAATTATTTGATTTTATAGAAGCGTTGAACTTTTTTCTTTTGGACAAGCACTGCTAAGAGGTAATATTGTTTTGTACATTTTGAATGATTTAACAATAAGTATTTTGTTTATAAATAAAAGATAAAACTTTTTTTTTACTATTTCGAACTTCGTAAGTTACGAAGGTAATTATAATTATCATTAGAATAAAAAGCAACCCATGACTAAGAACAGACTGGGAATCTAATATACATACATAGTATTTAGAATTAGAATAGTTTGGAAACTTGGGTACCTACCACAACAACGAACAGTCGAACACCAAGAAAAGTTTTTACGAAGAAAACTTGCAATAAGTACCGTATTTACCTTGTAATATACCTATTTAATTATTTTTAATTGAAAAAACCAAACAATCTGCTACTGACTGCTAAAAAACTATGATTACTTACTTGATTAGGTAATTCTAATCACAGAGCAAAAACTTTAATTTTAATTAATTTCACAATTATAAAAAAAATTGACACAACACAAAAGTTAAGCCAGTGTTTCCATCACCAAAAAATAAATAAAATTAGGAATGGCACTTGGCAGTTTTATTGTTTGTACAGTGATTCACAGGAGGTTCTCAAAATTCATACGTTTATTTTATGTATCGTGTTCATTGTTCAGTACAGCGATAATTCTTACGTCGTTAGAATTTGATGGAGTGGACCTATTTAAGGTCGTTCTGATGAATAGTTTTTGAGTTAGATTCAATAAACGTTTTGAATCTACTTTATGTTGATGATGTTTTAATACAACTACTTGCTTTCCATAGTATCCATTAATCCATACTTCCTTCATAATATTATTAATGCGAAAGTAACTGTCACACCTTACCGGAAGAACTGATTTGGCTATTTGGATTTTTTATTTCGGTAGTAGGTACGGTCCCTTACCATAATTACCGACCAGTGGGCGAAGCCGCAAGCAAAAGCTGCGGGGTAATTGCGTAATATACTTACTGTATCAATGGGTTTCATTTTGAAATTCATTGATACCGTTTCAACTTACATAACTGTACGTCTGCCCTAAGACGAAGACAAATATATCTATCATTTCAAATTAAAAGAAATGATAGGTAACTAGGTAGTCATCTCCTTAAATGTATATTAAAATCTTTGCTTATAAATATAATTTTGTTTTGATAATTTTATATTGTGCCAAAGAAGAACGCAAGAGAACGAGCTCCTTTGCCTCGACTAATGATGAGATAAAACGATAATTTTGCTGTTATTGACATATTTGCATTGTCACCCGCACAGTTTCAAAATTGTATTTACAAAAAAATCTTTTCAATAACAATATGTACCACATAGTTTTAGTTGTTTTAATCACACATCTAGTTTGTCACATGTTATTTCACAAGACGCGATACTTAATCTATGATAGACAATAATAAAATTGTTTGCTGTGTTTACTTGGATCTTGCTCAAACTATTTTTCAGTTGGATTAATTTGTGGATACCGATGCTGGTTGCGTGATTACTTCAGTGTTTTGTAAAATATCTGTACCTAAATTTTAAGCATTATTGCGCAATTGTTTGTTATCCTGAAGAAATAAAAATAAAATAAATAAAACAAATACATTTTTTTTTTTATTAGTTGTGTTTTGTAAATTGAAGATATATTTTCATGTTTAGTCAATATTTTCAACTTTAGGTAAGTATAGATAATTGCTTAAATAAATAAGCCTTACCAAACGCCTAACGCAAAGCCCAATGCCCAATGCATAAGTTTCGATCGCGTGGGAATATCGAGGTAAAAAGCAGTGAACGAGTATCCTATGTTCTAACCCAGGTCATGGTCTACCCATGTGCCACATCCTAATCCGTTCTGCCGTTGTAGCGTTAAAGAGTAACAATCAAACAAAGTCACTTTCGCATTTATATTATTAGTAAGAAGTTCGGATAAAAAAAAAACTTTTAAATGACATTACGGATTTGTAAGAAGATCACACAAATGAACCACGTCACACGTCATGGATTAGTAGCGAATAAAATACTACTTTAATAAATCTGAGTGCAAAACCCATTTTATGCAGTAGTACCTATTTATTTACCCATTGGAATAAGGATGATTTTAAATCACAGAATACATAAAAGATTCCTGGAAGACCTTACATTAATAATTATTTTCTTAAAGAAACTTGTAATACTGTTTAAATCAACGTCATGCACATAGGGACCTATACATACCTGTTCATATAGGATTGATCTTCTTCCATTATGTATGGGTAGGTACTTATTTTTTATTTTCTTTCATTTATCAATAACTTAAATATTGACTAGATACACTAAAAATATCATAGAAACAATGCGAATAAGCATTTTGATTCGTTACACAATGTCTGCAAGTAGCACAGAATAATAAATAACTTTACTTATTTAATGCGTCCATGTGCGCGGTTATCTATCGACATAATTACTTTACTCTTTGCTATCGACTCGGTAAAGCAACAGCGAAGGCAGAGATAAGTAATAATGTTTATTTGTACATATAGGTGGAGTGATAAGGCATCGAGGTTCGACACTTCTTGATAGTACATTTGGCTTCTGAGAGATAGAGAGAGATCACTACCCTAATACACGATCAATCGGAATTTTCATCGTTTTGAAACAAAATGCTAATCCATTGCTTAATAAGTTTGAAAAAAAAATCTTCTCAACAACGTAAATAACGCAATGAATGTTGTTGAACTGTCAAAATGAATCAAATTTGTCGTAATCGTGTACGAAAATGTGTTGCGTAATTAGATAGCAGGTCAGCTAGACAATTTCATTCGGCTTAGCCAAAGAGTATAGTAATATAGATGGAAAACTTAGCGTAGGTTGTCTACAGTTGAGTTATAACATATAGGTATTAAAGGTAACGTACTTTTGGGAAATTTAAATTCCCAGTAGGTATCTTTTTAGCTAGGTACCTACCTACAAAATCTGAAAAAAAAATGAAGCTCCATTTTCTTTCTCTCTTTCAGTAAAACTTCTTCGTCTTCGTATTTAAATGGATGCTGGGTTGGAGTGTAGCCTTAGGGGCGCTATGGCGGGGAGTTTTTTTTTTTAGCGTAAGAAGTTTTTTTTTCGGAAATTTCCCAATTTTGTTGCTGTATCGAGTTGACCTTGACCAAAAAACCATTTAGGTTCTGAGAACCATGGCCCCCTATGACGCACCGTTTCCGAGTTAGGAGCTTTTTTTTTTTTTTACAAATTCTCTATATTTCTAAAATGGTAGCCTGGATGAAATTTTTTTCTAGAAGGATATTGTTGCTCTAGTCGAAAACCATGAGATGACGTAAAAATCCCGCGAAATATTTAGAAAAAAAAGTTTCGGTCGATCTTTTAGTTCGGTATCCATACGAGCAAAGGACTTCTTGGCGCTGTAATGGTTTAAAAAGCAACTGAAAAAAAAATTGTAACTTTATTATTTCTTTCCCATTTCACAACTTCCTAAAAATCCTATCCTATTTCTAGTTTTGCGAACTACCTTCACGTTCACCGCGGCTGCTGGCAGTTTTTATACAGACGCCAACAGGTCAACCTACCCGCAACTGTAAAATTTTCCCAATCAACTTTGTAGCTTATGCTTTAGTGATAAAGTTGAAAATCTAGAAATATAGAAATTTGACAGATTGTAGTAGGTTGATGTGCTGGCGTCTGTACGATAATTTCTCTTTCTAGTACGATAATTTTCGGATATTATTACGATAGTTCACACCACAGACTACTTAGAGATATGGTTCCTCACTCGTCTGGCAACAGTGGCAACCCTGCATCTCTAACGTCATTGAGTCATTAGTTTAGTTTGTTGACACGTCATACCACATAACAACAACAGCTGCCGTTGGCAAAATAAATAAGTCAATTTTTTAAATTATCACTTAATTATAAATAAGCAACATGGATGTAAGTACTTTGCACTTATTATAATTGCATAAAACGATTAAAAAACAGCAATTTTAATTCATAACCTGATTTTAGGAGAGTAATATCCCCATAGACATTAACATTGGGAAGTTACAAGATTGGTTGGTAAGTCGTCGTCATGTGAACAAGGAATGGCAGAAGACCGTGCCGGCTGTGAGGGAGAAGATCAACAATGCGTTGCAGGACATGCCCAAACATGACGACATAGCTAGCTTGTTGGCTGGCAGCTATATCAACTACTTCCACTGCCTGAAGATTGTTGATATATTGAAGGAGACTGAGGCAGATAGTAAGAACCTCTTTGGAAGGTAATTATTCCTCAGTTGTTCTTATTCTTTCTTTGAACTGCTTTTTTATTTTATAAATAGATTTTAGAGTGGTATTATGGAACATTCATGTAATTTGTTGTTATAAGTGCACATGTGGCTTTCACAACTTACTGCTAACGTTTATATAACTTATCTGGTGTTAATCAATTACGGGTTCATTTATAAACGTTACTTAAAAGTTAAGTAATGATTAACATCTGCTTGACCATACAAAGTTTAAACATCTCCTAACTTTAAGCAAAAATTATAATTATACCTTTAACATCATTGATTATACCAGTTCTATTCTGGTTTAGATTTTCATTTATCTAATATTTATCACAATTTGTTTGTAGGTATGGATCACAAAGAATGAAGGACTGGCAAGACATAGCCCGTAACTACGAGAAAGAGAACCTCTATTTGGCCGAGGCAGCACAGATCTTGGTCAGGAACATTAATTATGAGATCCCAGGCCTCAAGAAACAAATAGCAAAAGAAGACCAGTTGCAAACTGTTAGTATTACTTATTTTTTGTCAAGTATAACTTGATTAATTATTTACTCAAATACGCTGAGAAATTGAGAATCTGCACATTTGAATGTCAAAATTACTTAAAACAACCACCCTTCGACACTTCCTAGTGCTTTAGCTGGGAAGAAGTGGCGCAAAATACTCCCCAGCATAACATAGGTATGTCTGTTAACTTAGGAGAACTTGACTGTCAACAATAGTATGTGAATGAAATTGAATAATTGTGTCTCATTAGTCAAGGCTTGGTAGGTTAAAGTAGAAGCTACAGAGAGTTGTATCAATCATATTTTGTTCAACATACAACCTGATACAGACCTGTACATTGCAATAAACGTAAGAAAATTGGAATTACCTAACTCAGGGCATCCCCCGTAAATAAGATCATAAACAAACATCTTGCCAGTATGCCCAAGGTAAGCAAAGGCTGATAAAAGACCCATGTAATTGAGGGTGAGGCGAGGGTCACTGGCTATAAATCGAGACGAAGGGGCGACTACTAGGATTTTTCATTGATAATACCTAATAATAATGTTGTTGTTGTTGTTAATGTTGTTGTTGTTGTTTTTTTTTTGTTATGTGAATTTGTGGTGTACAATAAAGTATATATAAATAAATAATAATAATAATCCTCAAGACCGTATTATGGCCAATCTCAATGAGGCTAACCTTCGGCATGACAGTGCACAAGTATGTGCACGCAAGACATAGATGCTCTCTCTTCCCTCACTCTCATAGTTCTCTACCTATTACGGTTCATGAGATACAGCCCCCTGGCAGACAGACATATAGTGGAGTTTTAGTAATAGTTAATTAAGGTTGAATAACATGTTTTTCAGCTCCACAAATAGAAAACTTACAGTAATGCTAATTTATTCTTGAAATCTAGAAATCAACAGAAACATTTTTGTTCTCTTTTTAACAGGAATATGAGAAGAAGCACTCGGATTTCCTGAAGAATGAAGCATCAAGCAAGTCGGAATTTCTAACGCTTTGCAAACAGCTTGGTATCCAGGGTGACAAGATCAAAAAGGAGCTGGTGGATAGGCTTCAGGAACTCCCTGATATATATGACAAGGTCTATACATCTTTATACATTGTTACTAATGAAAGTTGCTTTTCGTGGCTGTCTGTGTGACCACGTAGTTCTTCTAAACTACGTAACGGATTTTGATTTGGTACATTAATATTGTCAAGCCATATAAACTGTGCAAAGCAGGGGTGGGTCGCTATACTTCATAAAAGATGGCTTGATCTCTGCGACAGCTGTCAGTAAAATGACCGCCTATGAATATGAAGTCCTAAATTTCATAATAGTACAAACAGTAACTGTAAATGTCATACTTTATGGGCATGCCGACCTAATGAATGAATTCCTACCCTAGGAATGTCAGTTTGACATATGTCGTAGAGATCAAGCTATCTTTTATCGTGTGGCTCACTCCTCTAAGCACTGCTGCCTCACTGGCGTAGGAAATATAACAGCGGTGTCGGACAAACTATAGCACATCATATTAGAGAAATGTTAGAGAGCAGAGCACTGATGGCCTTGTGGTAACGGGCGTGACTTACGAGTAGCAGGTCGTAGGTCCCGAGCAGGCACTTTAATTTGTGTAAAAAACATTGTTTTTATCACCACTGCTCTCAAAACTGTGAAGGAAAACATCGTGAGGATCATCAAATACATGTGTCATCTACCAACCCACACTGGGCCCGTGTGGTGGATTATGGCAGTGGGAACATTATAGATTAAGCAGCATATTAACCAGTTAGGAAGGTGGTAGCAGTTCTGACTACCCAGGGTATGCAACACATGCATTTGTATTGCCACATATGGAGGGTATTTCAATGCCCTCATTTTATAATGGGTCTCACCTTATTATTTTAGCATGAATATGTTATGCTTGGGGCTAACTAATAACAGCCGCACGAATCGATCGATCAGATTGAGCTAAGTGCTTGCCGCGGTTGGTCCGTGGAGCGGTGACCATATTTACATACCAACACCTCTCCGTCCCTAGGAAAGGACGTTAAGCCGTTGGTCCCGGCTGTCACTAGTGTATTTTTGACAGTCATTACGGGTTGTCAGAAGCCCGAAAGTCTGACAACCAGTCTTACCAACAATCCAGTAACTGGGTTGTGGAGTTCAGATTGGCAGTCGCTCTATGTAAAATACTGGTATTCAGCTGCATCCGGCTAGACTGGAAGCCGAAGATACTGACCCCAAAATAACTGTGAAAAGGCTAGGTAGATAATAATGAATAAATTATGTTATTAAACACAGTTATTGCAATGTTCTTTATTTTGTTCACAGATAGGAAAATCACTAAAACCATTACAACCAGGCATTGACCTTTACTCAGCATTCTCAAAATACATTTTGGGTGACAGAGCATCAGAGGTGTTGCCATTATTACAATATGTGGTGGAGCATGGCAACACCACGGTGTATGAGTGGAGTTACGGCGAAGCCCCGTTAAGTGTGGAGCATGACCCGTTGCATATTGAGCTTGATGATGAAGATCAGGGGGCGGGTGATCAGGTAATATGCCAAATAATTTTAGCACGTATTTACATCATTCACCCGTCACTGACATCGGTGAACGAAAACATTGTCAAGAAACCTGGATTTATAGTTCATATAAGTCTGAAATTGCCAACCCAGCTGAGCAAGTGCAGTGATTAATGCTCGTGCCTTCTCTGTATGAGAACAGGCCTTTGCCCTGCACTGAGACAATAATAGGTTGGTATTATTATTATTATTTACGTTAATTTCATATAAACTATCAAGAATTTAACTTTACATGCAAGCATTTCAGCAAGCTTTTATTTCTACATTAATGTTTTTAAATTAACCTTACCTATTTTTTAATTAACCTTGCCTATTTTTAAATTAACCTTAACTATTTTTTCTAGGCTGTCTTCAATATGATTGAGATTGAATTCAATATTTTTGCATACCTAGTTAAGTATGTTTCTGTCTTGTATGTTTAAATTAAACCCAAAAAATCAAATAATGTGCTCTAAATGAAAATCCGTTAGTAGTGGTATCAGGTCCAACTTACCACTTATAGGTCGTGGGATCGAACCCAAGCAGGCGGTCTACTTAGTGTACATTATTTCATCACCACTGCTCTCAAAACGGTGAAGGAAAACATCGTGAGGAAACCGGCATGTCCTAGAACCAAAAATTCGAAAACATGTGACATCTACCAACCCGCACTGGGCCCGCGTGGTGGGTTACGGCCCACTCCTTCTCACAGAGAGGCCTGTGTCCCAGCGGTGGTATAGGCTGATTATGTAATTAACGGATTTTGTAAAATAAATTTAAATTAGTTATAATATGGTTGATATTTCATCATGATATGTTTGGCAAGACATCTCACTAACACAATTGCTCTTTATCGTTTATAGATAGATTTCGGTGACAGTGGCGAGATCGACTTCGGTTCGATAGACGCGGCGGCCGCAGACATAGACTTCGGTGACGGCGACGCGGGCGCAGAGATCGACTGGGGCAACATTGACGTCGCTGCACCTGAGAATGTTGTAAGTAAGCTTTTTTACAAAAACACGTAAGAGCTCACACAACATACGCAACGGGCGGATTTGACTGAAATTGTTTTGTGTTGCGTAATGTAAATTATTTTGCATACTATTTTTTTTCTAACTGAACAGACCGCTGTGCTGCTGGGGAGTTTGTTGCGCCACTTCTTCTTCCCAGCAAAAGCACTAGGAAGTGGTGAAGGGTGGGCGTTTTGGGGGACTGTCTTATGTAATATTGACGTTCGAAAAGTGCTGATTCTCAGCCTAGTTTGAATAAATGACTTGAATTTGACACTCAAACGAAATCTTTTCGGCCAAAACTTCTGCCCGCGACTTCGTCCGAGCCTATAACCTTCCACAAGTCAAAGTCAAAGTCAAATAATTTATTTCAATTAGGCACAAAAAAGGCACTTTTGAACGTCAAACTTTACAAAAAATAATAAAACTGATTCTAGTCGCACAAGAATTGGGCTATCCAATGCAAAAATACTTTTTCAAATCCGACTGGTTGTTCCGGTGATTACCAACATACAAACAAACAAATTTCATTTCTTTTTTATATTATATAATTATTATAGTATAGATTTCAAAATGGCAATTTTAATATAAAGCAACACCTAAAATACCATTTAGTATCTGTATATTTTTTAATGAGATAAAACTGCCTCGTTGGTCTAGTCGCAAGCGCTACTGCTGAACATGAGGTCCTGCTTTCTAATTACGCAACATATTTTCGTAAACGATAAAGACAAATCTGTTTCATTTTGACAGTTCAACAACATTCATTGCGTTATTTACGTTGCTCTGCAGTTTTTTTTTCGAACTTACGGAGCAATGGATTAGCAATCTGTTTCAAAACGATTCAGATTCGGATTGATTTTGCATTACGTAATTAGGGTACTGGGTTCGATTCCCAGGTCGGGCAAAGTGTCTTTGGGTTTTTCTTTTTGGAATTTCTCAGTAGCAGCCCGAGAGTCTGGATTCGTGCCCGGTTGATGACAATAGGCTCGCCCCCTATTACAGGGGACTTAAACATACCTGACGAAATGTGGATTTAGTATAGGTACACCTCTGCCCAAACCTTTGGGGAAACAAGGCATGATGTTATGTGTAAATTTTTAATCTTTTGGTTTTGAAATAAACAACGTTTTTAAACATATTCCATGCTGATAAAGAAAATTGTCTGTTGAGCTTGGTCTTGGTCCTTCTCGGGAAATGAGTCGGGTCTTGGTCCTAACCAAGGAAGAATGTGTTTCTAAAATCAAAGTCGTTTAACGCTTTCTTGGTCTGTCCCGCTTGTTGCTGCGACGACTTTCTTCAAGAGTCTAAGGCTAAGCGCACATGCACGAGCCACCGACCACAGCTACCCGTGGCTATCGCCTCTTGCTGCGGGGTTGAGTACTGCAGCAGGTGGCCGCCGCCGGCCACACGTGTGCGACGAATCCATACAAAACGCATGAAAAAGCATGTGAACTGCTTGTCGCTGGGCTGTTTGTGGCAGTGACCGGCGGTTCGTGTGCGCTTACCCTTCGACTCTGGAAGAAAGTCGTCATAGCGACGATCAGGAACGGCCGAGATAGAAAGAAAGAAATAATAATATTTTTTTGGACACAGTTCGTGAAACACATAATAACAAGATAAAAAGTGAAAATAATCTTATAGCAATAATAGAGTGTGTCTCACGGCTACGCCAAAAAGGTTAACTTTGATTTAAGATCATCTTATGTCTCGGAAATAGTATAGCTTTTTATCGAGTTTTTGTGATCGGATCAGTATTTCTAGAGATTAACTTTTACAAACATATTTTTACCTCTTAAGGGTACACTAGTCGACGACGGCTCGAACTCGTTGGTGGGCGTGACTAATATATGTGCTAATTAATCTAATTATATATTTATTTAGTATTTATTTATCTAGTTTTTATTTATTTAGTGAAATAGACGATGATTTATAACGAAAACGAGCGCGTACAATTTCATGAACAGGCCTTTGGGCGTATAGATTTTATGAAAAGTCTACTGGATTTATTTACTCAAAATAAAATAATTTGAACTATTAAATAAATTATCTATCCCTGTACGGTTTCCATTTTGCAATTTTCTTACTACATAAGTTATTTATTTACGCCCAAAGCCGAGTTAAAATTAGTGTTGAAATATGGAAGTTTCAACACTCATAACATCCAAACCAATATTTTTTTCCAATTCTGCTTCCATACAGGGCTAGATAATGACAAGACGAATTGACATAATTTTTAGTTTTGAACGTACACCGTCAAACAGACGAGTACCATAGTTACCATACTACGTTTGTATGGAAGAATGACCGACTAGCGTACCCTTAATAATAATAGTTAAAGTTTAAATCAAAATGTATTTGTCTAGTATGGACCTATAGATAATTATTGATGCTATTCTCTTTTCAGGACATATCAGCTGACTTAGCACACGTGTCCCTGGAGGAATCTGGCATCGTGGTGGAGGAGCAGGGGGTGTGCGGTGGCGTGGCTCGCGGGAAGGACGCGCTGACGCTGTTGGACAATCCGACCAGCAGGAGCCAGGTCATCGACCAGCTTGTCGAGGTATGTGTGGGGTTTACCTGTACACATTGCTGTATTTAAGAAGCCCAAGTAGAAACGCATCTTTATAAATGGATGACAAAGTGTGTAACCGGCAACAAATACGAATGTAGCAAGTTAATAAAATGCTTCTACAAATAGAAGTTTTTTTTTTACATTTGAGCCATTTTTTGGATTTTGATTTTGAACTTTATTTCGACTTAGGTACAGTTCTTTATTTATTTATTTATTAATAGGAGAACCAACAGCAATGACAAATGCATAACAGTTGATTAAGAAACATAAAGCCAATTACAGGTTCTCACGGGTAAAAACAGAAAAATTAGTAGAAATCTTAGGATCACTAACAATCACGATAAAAAAGATTAAGAATATATATATATATATATATATATAAGGTACAATAGGTATTATGCGCTATGCACTTTAAAAAACGTCAGCGTTTAGCGCGTGCAGAATAGGTTTTGGTGGTGGGTCAAATGAGAACTCTTTACAAAAAATATTAAAGTCATTACTCGCTCGCACCATGTATGAGTTTTGCCTGTAGTTAGAAGAGGAAAAAGGAATGGAGATAGGCGGATTGAATCTAACTGATCTCGTGAGGAACATTAAAACGTAGTTTATGTAGGAGATCAGGACAGTCAATCTCGTTGGATATAATTTTTAAGAGGAAAGTGCAATCTGCTAGTCTACGACGATTTAAGAGTGGCTGTAAATGAAATTTTTTGCAAAGATTTTATGTGTTTATCAGAATGGTATGGTATACGCAGCCGAAAACATAGAAAACGTATAAATCTTTTTTGTATATTCTCAATACGATCAATGTATTTGCTATAACACGGATAAGGGTTCCAGATTTGTGACGCATATTGAAGATTACTTATCACAAAAGATCAATAAAGAATCTTAAGGGTCTTGGCTTTCTTGAAACACCCTGCGAGTCTCATAACAAAACCCAGTGACCTCGAAGCTTTGGCCACTTCTTTGTTTTTTGTTGTTTAGTATTTTTTTTTATCAATATTACCGGTTCAGATATTGAGCCCCTCTGCACAAAGGTAAAGATGAGGTGTCCTTACAAAAATATCGCTATTGGTTCATAGACCACTTTTGCACAGTCTCCTATCAAAATACAAAAAGGAGCTCGAAATGTTAAGCTTAGACAGAAGTTAGAACTCGTTTTGTGAAAGACATTGACATTTTTTTTTTTTTAAATCATTTTAATTAAAACTCATCTTCTCCAGTTGGAATCATTCCTCAAGATGCGACTGTACGAGACCAACACGTCCGGAGACAGTCACTCCTTCAGCCTGCTGCAGCAGCTGCCCACAGAGAGCACGGCGGGCCTGGCCGCCCGGCTGGACGCCGTGCAGGTCGCCGCCGCCAACATGACCGCGCCCGAGATCAACCATCTGCACAATGTGAAGCACTCGCCTAGGTTTGTGTTGTATAACTATGGTTCAATGAGTAAAAGGTTGAAAATCCTTTAGTCTCCTGCAGCAGCTGCCCATAGAGAGCACGGCAAGAAAGTGCAATAATTCTTCGGAGTATATAACTCAGACTCTTAACACACTTCAGATGGAATCTTTTCCGTATAGTGGAAACAGTAAAAAATGTAAACTCAACTTTCAATGACATTTACTTCAAAAATGCTGAAAGTAACTCGTACAATGTTATCATTTAGTCATTTAAATCATTTGCTTGCTCCACTAACTGTACTACTATTATTTCTTCCACAGATACGTAGACGTGCTGACCGCCCAACTGAAGCAGAAGCTGACCCTGTGCGACAAGCTGACCCGGCTGGCCGCGCGCGCGTCCGAGCAGAGCCGCGCGGCCGCCGCGCGCGCCGCCGAGCTGCGCCCCGTGCTCGCGCGCATCGTCGGCAGGACCAAGGAGCTGCAGGCACAGGTGCTCTCTATGTCTATACATAATATTAAATAAACTCGCTTTTTATGTTGTCTGTGTGACCGCGTTGTTCTTCTAAACTACGCAACGGATTTTAATACGGTTTTACTATCATTTAGAGAATTTATTCCGGAAGGTTTGAGTATAGCACATTAATATTTAGACAATGTCTATACCCATCGGATAAAGTGGTGCTGCCTCGGCCCGGCTTAAGTGCCATAAGCATTGCATTGTCGTTGAAACAAATATTTCTAGCTTAGCGTCCTCAATTATTAAGATAGAGAAATGAAAATGGTATCAAAAGAAACTTTATTGAAAGCGCTACAATACTGCATCTTTTTTTTTGTAATTTAAAAAATATATTTTCTTTAATTTAAAAACAACGCCATTTTTTGTCCGTTTATTTTAGGACTTCTGAAGAACGAAAACCAGAGATTAAAAAAAAAAAAAACCTGGAGAATTTATAGGGCTTTAAAATGATACCATTCTGGTTTAGATAGGATTATAATTAAGTGTAGATAGGTATTAAAGTCACAGCGGGCCTCAACCGGTAAAAAAAGTTTTTACAAGACACAAGACATTCGTTTACCAATTTTCGAAGCATGTTTTTCGTTTACATTTTTCCGTTTTATTTGTATTCGGAAGATTCGTTCAGACTGCATAACTATCTCATAAACATCCTGAGCAGGATAAATGACGCCGCCTACGTCCTTCTTGTAAAAGTGGGGTCTATTGTGCTCGGCCTCTGTTCAAGCTAGATCGATTGCTTTAAGGTGGATCCGGAGTTTTGCCCGTGAAATTCAAATTTTCTTACGTTTTTAGGGTTCCGTAGTCAACAAGAAACCCTTATAGTATCGCCATGTCCGTCTGTCTGTCTGTCCGCGGTTTAGCTCAAAAACTATTGGTACTAGGAGGTTGTAATTTGGCATGAGTATACAAGTTAATGACGCCAAAAAAGTGGTAAAATAAAATTTGAAAAAGCAATTATTTAGGGTACCTCCCCTACATGTAAAGTGGGGATGATAATTTTTTTTTTTCGTCCTTCCCATAGTTTGGGATATCGTTGGATAGGTCTTTCAAAAATATTAGGGGTTTGCGAATACCGTTTTTTGATTAAGTAAACCGTTCGTGACTTATTAAGCTTTAAAGTACCAATTTTCGTTAGAGTCAAGTGTCCCCCCCCCCCCCCTCTACCAACTAAACGGTTGTAGTTAGAAATTCAAATGTCACGGCATTAGTACTTATATAACAACATGTCCCAAAATTCAACGATAAGCCCGGCACCAGAGGATGGACCTACTAATGACTACTCGAGAAAAAAAGTTTTTTTGTTTGTATCGGCAACCTAAGTAGTACTACTATTCACCATAATCTTTGAAAATTACAGAATTTTCGTAGTTTTATACAAAAAAACAACAAAAAAAAATTATTTCCCTAAAATTTTGAAAGATTTTAACGTTCAGTACACTTTAACTCATCGTAGTGTAAAAAAAAATATAGACACTACTATGGCAAGTTTTTTAAAAAATTAGCGCAACTAACCTAGATTTTAAAATGGTATAATACTTTAGGAAAACTAGCCACAAAAAAAAAAAAAAGACACTTGTTCTAATCAAGAACCAAATTTCATAAGTTGTTGTTAATAGTAATCACTTCTACTATGTGCCCAAAATAGATTTCTTTCGCAAATTATTAGAATTTGGAAGGGACATGTGCGTAGTCAGTGAAGTTCAGAAGTCAGAAAGAGATAGATAGTATACGTTAGAGAGAGATAGATAGAGAGCGATTATACGTTAGAGAGAGATAGATAGATGTTTGTTGTTAAATAACAATAGGGCAGGTAGGAATGTTGCTGTTCTCTACAAAGTACAAAGTCAGTACGCTCTGCTTCTTTGTTTACTGTGCACCGTTTCGTATTCAATTGATGTGACTCTCGTACTAACGACTTTTGGCTTGGCTTTTTGGACTGGATTAAGTGATCTGCAAACTGTACTAACCTGGCATTATTTTGAACTGGACTGTGTTTTGTGAATTGGACTTTTGGCGTATTTTGGACTGTTTAGCGTTTATCATGCCGCTACCATACACACCGTTGGAATACGCTAATATGCACCTCATTTATGGAGAGTGCCGATGCAATGGTAGCGCTGCTAGCAGATTATATCGAGAAAGGTACCCAAATGCTCAAAGATACCCGAATTATCGAGTATTTATTAATGTGCATCAAGCGTTTTTGGAGGGCCGTTTACCATCTGACAGGAGAAATGCTGGAAGACCTAGATCGGAACGCGACGAAGAAGTTCTCAATGAAATTGAAAATGATTCAACTACCTCGGTACGTGCCATAGAAATAGCTACGGGAATCCCAAAAAGTACTGCACATCGAATTCTAAAACGTCACAGACTTCACCCATATCACTACAGGCGTGTGCAGACGTTATTACCGCGGGACTATCCACTACGAGTCGCATTTTGCCGTGTGATGCTGCAAAAGCACAGAGAAGATCCCCAATTCTTCGATAATATTCTATGTTCGGATGAATCAACCTGCAAGAGAGATGGCTATTTAAATCTTCACAACCTGCATAGCTGGAGCAATGAAAATCCGCACCTGATGAGACAAGACAAATCCCAATATCAATTCAAGGTTAACCTATGGACGGGCATATTAAACGGAAAAGTGATTGGGCCTTTTGAATTACAAGGAAACTTGGATGGCAATAGTTATTGGAACTTTTTACAAAATGACTTGCCAGTATTATTAGAAGGCATGCCCATTAGTGATCCACAAAACATATGGTTTCAAAATGATGGTTGCCCAGCTCACTATGCCC
Organism: Xanthia togata; assembly: GCA_963853775.1. Taxonomy (NCBI): domain Eukaryota; kingdom Metazoa; phylum Arthropoda; class Insecta; order Lepidoptera; family Noctuidae; genus Xanthia; species Xanthia togata. Next base: position 4,843,774 of record OY970801.1, read on the forward strand.
GTCCTGTGCGAGAATACTTAAACCAAGAGTATCCAGGGCGTTGGATAGGGCGACTTGGTCCTATTTTATGGCCACCCCGTTCACCCGATCTAAACCCCCTGGACTTCTTCTATTGGGGTTATCTCAAAGACAGAGTCTACTCGAAACCCATTGCAACACTGAACGACCTTCGCCAAAAAATCACTCAGGCTGCGGATCATATCAATAGTAGAAGATATGCACGACGAATAAAACGATCTTTTTTAAGGCGATGTCGTGCCTGTATTAATGTCGGTGGTAAACAGTTCGAACATTTATTATAATATTAGGTATTAATAATGCAATAAATTTACATTTATTGACACCATTTGTTTCATTCATTCAACATTTTCCAACAACAAAAATCTATTTTGGGCACATAGTAGAAGTGATTACTATTAACAACAACTTATGAAATTTGGTTCTTGATTAGAACAAGTGTCTTTTTTTTTTTTTTGTGGCTAGTTTTCCTAAAGTATTATACCATTTTAAAATCTAGGTTAGTTGCGCTAATTTTTTAAAAAACTTGCCATAGTAGTGTCTATATTTTTTTTTACACTACGATGAGTTAAAGTGTACTGAACGTTAAAATCTTTCAAAATTTTAGGGAAATAATTTTTTTTGGTTGTTTTTTTGTATAAAACTACGAAAATTCTGTAATTTTCAAAGATTATGGTGAATAGAAGTACTACTTAGGTTGCCGATACAAACAAAAAAACTGAAATATTTGAAAAATTGTGGTCATGGTAGTTAAAAGTGTCATAAGAGGTATACATTTAAAAAGAATTTCCATTTTTTTAAGTAATTTAAAAAAAAGTAGAGGTATTTTTTTTTCTTTTTTTTTCTCGAGTAGTCATTAGTAGGTCCATCCTCTGGTTCCGGCTTATCGTTGAATTTTGGGACATGTTGTATAACGAAGTTTAAAGGAAAACTATCACACTTAAGTGGGCTTTACAAGTTTACGAGTAATAATCGACCAACTTAAATTTGCGGTTGCAAAAACATGTTCTCCCATATATTCCGTATGGGAGAACATGTTTTTCAATTACAAAGTTAAGTTTGTTCTTATGATAAATTCATTCCAACTACGAAACCCTTCATTGTGCGTGGTCCGACACGCACTTGGCCGGTTTTTTCTGCAATTTTCAGGTCAGTGTCAGGTTGTATCTTGATTAAAATTTGATTCGCAACTTTAACATACACTTGAGAGCAATAAAATCGCACATGTTGACTTTTTGTTGTTAAAGCAATTTTTTTCATGAATGTGAATACATATTAAAATAAAACTTACACTATTTGAATGTTTACTTCAGTACCTTTCTAATAATATCAAATACAGTGTAAAAAAAATACCCATAGGGGGTTTTAGGGCACAAAACCCAACATACGGATAAAATTACCCAATTTCGCTTAAGAAAGAATAAAAACAAAACTCAAAATGCTTGATCAAATTGTTTTTTAATAAGGCGTATTCCCTCCTCTAGCCTTGATTACAGCTCTTAATCGGTTTTTCATGGACCGTATTAATTTCACCATGAAATCTTGTGGTATGGCGTTCCACTCCTCTTCAAGGTAAGTTGAAGCTCTTGGAGGCGCGTAGGAGCAGGACTTCTTGTTCGAACTCTTATTTTTAGCTCATCCCAGACATGCTCAATCGGATTGAGATCAGGACTACGAGCTGGCCACTCCATCGCGGTGATTCCAACGTCTTCCATGTAGTCGCAAACTGTACTAGCGACATGGGGTCTGGCGTTGTCGTGCATTAAGAGAAAATCTTCTCCCATAAGCCACGCAAGCGGCCTCACATGTCCTTCGAGCACTTCTTCGACGTATCGTGCAGCCGTCAAACTTCTCGATCTCGGGCCGGTATTCGCCGTAGTGATGAATACAATGTCAGTTTTAGTGTCCAACATTATGCCACCCCAAAACATACACGATCCACCTCCAAAAGCCACACGTTCGCTTATGCAGCATTGTGAAAATCGCTCTGATGACCTTCTGTAGACCCTAGAGCGTCCATCATGACCATGTAAAGTCATTCTGAACTCATCAGAGAACATAACAGCCCGCCATTGGTCATACGTCCAATTTAAATATTCCCTAGCAAATTGTAGCCGGGCTTGTCGGTGAGCTGTGGTCAATTTGGGACCATTTGCTGGGCGATGTGAAGTCATTCCTGCTTCACCTAGTCTTCTTCAAACTGTCCACCGACTTATACTGACATTGCGAACTTCTCGAAGCTGTTGTCCCAGTTGAACCGCGTTCAGTTGCCGATTTCTCAAAGAGCTTGTCACAAGAAAGCGGTCATCACGCTCTGATGTTGTGCGTCGCCGGCCAGATCCTGGTCGTCAAATGAAGCCACCGGTCTCTTGGAACCTCTGGTATACACGACGAACAGAGTAGCGGCTCAAATTTAGCCGTCGAGCAACTTCACTTTGGTTATGGCCTGCTTCGAGCAAGGCAATAACTAGAGCGGCTTCTGCGGGCGTGGTATCCATATTTTTCCAGTAAATCCGTCTGCTTCCAGTAGAGATGTTATCACGTTGACCTTCGGTATGCAACTGATAAAAAATTCTTTTTTTTTTTGTCTAGGGTATCTCGTAGCTCACCTCTGAGGTGATGACTACTTAACCGGTCAATCCTGCGGCTGCCTTAAGCTACTAACTCAAAGCCTCCAGCCAGGGGCAAAACTATTCTAAATTAAAACTAGGCGAACGCTCGCTAAGGGCACCCCCTGTGGGGTACGGACCTCGGCTTAGGGCGTCGCTGGGGGGAGGACAGCAAGTTGGGACAGGCTGGATCAAAGATGATTCATTATTATTAATCGGGGAATTTAAGTCTACATTTCTCAGCAAAACGCGGGCTGGCGCTTCTGCGAGCAAGGGTCGGTGGGGAGTATTATTTACTCGGGCGGGTCGCGATCGCGGAGGACCTCGGCGGCGACGTCGGAATGCGGGTCGGTGTCTGTGTTTTTTGTGCACTGTACTTGTGGCCCTATTGCTCTCCTGGAGGAGGGTTATGGGGTCGTCTGGGTCGGTAAGGATTTGCCTTGGGCGGCGGGTCTGACTGATTCTACTCGTGACATAATTGGCGGCCTCGACAACCAGAGGGTTGCGGTGTTTGGCGGCGGACTCAAAGAAACGCTTGGAATTGCGTTTGAGAAATTGGTGGATTGTGGGGATAGTAGTGTATTATTGGGGCTTCTGCATCACTTGCTCTCGCTTCGCTCGAGCGCGTTATGCAGAACGCCCCAATAATACATATTTACTACTATGGTCTGCGGCTCGATTCGTAATATTTGTATTTCATTCAACGGCGCGATGTCGAATATTGGTTATTTCATCGTTTGTGCTTAAAGTTTATAATATTATGATTTCTGGTTCAGACACTTAGTGATATAATCTCTTCCTTTCACAGCGTTCAAATAAAAACAATGTGGAAAGTTTATAGCATGTTGCAACCAAGGATCATCGTAAATCTCCCAACCTTCAATAACACCTCCACATGAGAAACATGCAGTTCTATCATTAATTCCATTGCCGCAATAAAATAATCCCGCATCAGCCATTTCCATCACCAACCTTTTCCGAGAGTCAGCTGTTACCCAATAATAATTATATGAATATAAGCACATTTTATGCGTATGATACATGTCATATCGAGGACTGTAGTTTTCTTTTAACATTTTCGACATGCAATAAGTACTTCAAACAAATATTAATGAAAATATAATGAAGTCAAATTCTGTTGCTAACAATTTATATAGACATTCGTTAGATGTATAAGGAGGTTTTGGGGGAAGGGGTAATGTAAGTTTGGTAAACTATAGTGACATATTTGTGTGAAATAAAAAAATCATTTTATTTAAAACATTTATTCTCAAAACACCATTTTTTTAAACACAGAACATTTTTTAAAGCACATATTTTTTCATGATAAATACAACTATACAAATCTTGAGAATATAAATATTGATCATAAAGAGTTAACAAACTAGGACAGCCTTTTTCTTCTAAATTATATATATTATTATTTCCTAAAATATATTGTAACCACAATACTTTTTCTAAACCTTTGACGTAGACAAATTTATCTCTAACAATATCTGTTATTAATTTCTGATAATCTGAATAGGATACAATTCCTTCACTCCAGTACATCTTTCTATTACGTTCAATCCAATTTACTTGCTTCCTTTCATTTTTTGTCAATTCATGGTATGGAAAAGGCGGTTTTATCAAAAGCACCTGTAATTTATTATCGCACAATATTGCAATTTCTTTAACTATGAATTCATTTGCTTCTGTTTTAAAACCTTGAAGATCTACTATAGCAGTCATGATAATTTTCGCACTATGTTACTCAAAGGTTTATACTCTACTAGCCGATCGTTAATAATTAAACAATATCCAGTTGTATTGTCTGGTATTGGTGCAGAACATTCAATTTCCAACCGCACATCTACGGGGCCACTTTTTAAACTATCGTTTTGTCTTGAACAGTCTATGATAAAGAGAGGAGCTCTTTCCTTGAAATCGGTTATATCAAGCAACGGGTCCGCAGGACAGTTATAATACGACTGACGAAATTTCACATACATCTCGTATAATATATTATATTTGTTTTCCGTAAACTTCAAGCCTAAAGGCTCGTACGGATAATACTGTGAATTCAGAAATAGTGTTATATTTGTTACTCCACAATGATCGAACAAAGAACTGTCTTTGGTTTTATTATTTTTTCTATTAATTTGTAAACAAAAAATTACATATCGGGGTTTCTCTAATTGAGATGCCGTCTTAACTGACCAAGAATGCTTAGTAGTTTTAGGGAGTAATGGATACTCGTATAAATCCCAATTTCTGTATGCCATCTGTATAGGTTTATCTCTTTCTAAGTATTTTAGAAGTGTGAGTCGCTCGCGGTCTGATACTTTTATGTGTGGTACACGCCATTGTACTCTTTCCACATCTATTTGAAAATGAGCAACATCATCAGTTAATATGACGCTGTTTAAGTTAGAGTTACTTCGATTTAGTATAAGTTCATGTTTACAATTTAACACAATTTTATTGTAATCCTCTGCAAACCCTAAAATCTTATTTAGAGGTATGATAGCACTAAAATGACCGTCACTTTTAATTCCATCCATATTCCAACCCCATAAGGCTGCAACTTTATTTTCTCCTTCATTCATTGACACATACGACTTTATCGTTGATGTTATTCCAGAATTTTTAATACGGTCTATTTCAATACCGTTTACTTCGTATCTAATATCTTGAAACAAGAACATAACAGAGTTATTACTGAACGTAATAGTTTTCTTAAGCGGATTTCCATCTTTACCGAAGATTTTTGCTTGACCTTCGATGTAAATTGAACTGGCTGACGGTAGTACGTATACGTCTTGCTGGTGTATGGGGATTCTGATTTCATCATTTTCTCTGAAGCTGTTGTTGTAGGGGTTGTAAGAATGGACTTCATAACTTTCGATTGAAGTATCGAAGTGTGGTGATTCAGATATCTGTAGTATATTCATACTTTAAAACCTAGGGCTTTAAGGAAATCTTTATTTTTTTTGTCAATTTTTTTACTTTTGTCTTACGTCGTTGCACTTTAGTGGCTGTAGAAGAAGTAAAGTGCTTTATGTTGACTGCACGGTTTTTATAATATAATATCATATCGTTTTTTTTAAATGAAGTCGTAGTTGAATATGCGCTTCTTTGAAATTAATGCAGTAGCCAAATTGATCAACAATTTTAATAGATATAGATGATATTATATTTTTGTTCACCGGAAAGTAAATAACGTTTTGTGGTATTTCTATGTACTGATGAGCCGCAGCAGTATTAGATATGAATTCATGAATAATATGGGTTGGTAATCCGTTAGAGTATGAACCATGGACTAGATCACATTCGATTCTGATCACGGGCAAAATGTTGTTATTAATTTGCCCTCCTGATGGTTTTGAATTTAATACTGAAAAATATAGCAAACCGCACTCGTATTGACCAGATAAACTTAGAGGTGGTTGAAAGTATGAATCCAGTTCTGATTTATTTCCAGAGATGGTAACAGTTAAAGACATGCTTGCATACTGAACACTTCTGGACGATCCTGTTTATTTTATTTCTTGACAAGACCAAAAATTATTTAAAAACTTTAAACAAAGATGTCCACAATTGAAAGGATGATTGCGTTGTATATTATCATAATTATAGTGAACTTTAGAACCAAGGTAATTTATAAATTCTTTTGGAGGTTTAAGATTTCCGTAACTGTCAAAATATTCTACATAATCATTGTATTTTACATAGGCTACCCAATGAGACCCAGGATTTCTAGAATGATCTAAATTTATAACTCCACATTCTTTTTTTAAAGGTTTTTTAGGGAGCTCGTTTCTCATAAAGACACCTCGAAAATAAGGAATATTATTACCATACTTTAGAATGTCAATGTTAGTTAAGGCTCGTTTGGGTAGCCGGTATTTTAGTTTTTTTCCTTCGATACAAAAATTCCAAGTCCATTTTTATGAGGTTTAAGATGTAATCCCTTTCCGATGCAAAGAGCCTCCATTTTTTCATTGTGTCGTTTCAATTCATAAAAATGTTTTTTTGCCATTTTTAATTCATTAATAGTTTTAGCTATTCCCGCTGCACCTCCTGCTAAAGCTCCTGCCGCCGATAGTCCAGCAAAAATAGGAATCAAAGGTAACACGCCGCCAGTTTTTGGTATAGGAATAACACGAGGAAGTTTTATAGCTGAATCATTAACTAATTCTCTTGCAGCAGCCATAGCTAATTCTATTGCCATTTTCTTGCCTTTTGGTTTCAATTTCCGTATGTGTCTTTTCGTTTTAGAAATAACATTTTTTAATTTATTTTTAAAACCGCTGCCAGACGTTATTTTTTTTAAACATTTTTTATCACATTTACGGTTTTGTAAGCCCGCTCCAGTTTTAACTTTTGCTAACATAGCTTTGCTTACTACATGTGCTGCAAACTTTTCCCCCACACTTGCATCAGAGGCAACTGCCCGCTCTTTGGCCATTTTTAATAAAACTAAATCTGCCTTATGCCGATCCCTTAAGCTTTTCGATTTGTGATAGGCAATATCATGTTCTTTACAATATTCGTCTAATTTATTTACTCCTTTATCTTTGCGTGTAAGTCTTTTAATCAGATTTGTACCAGGACCACAATAATTATATCCTGGTAAATGTAATTCAATTGGTAAATGATTTATAAGCCAATTAAGAAGACTGCTCTCTCCAAAACACATCACAAGACTGATCAATCATATATTGAACACTTAATAAATACAATACGACTTTCATCGGTTAACAATTTTTCTTTGTTATAATATATTAGACTTATCAATCCAGCTATTTTCAGCAGAAGGCAATCCTAACCATTTCACTAAAACCTTATTTCCATTCCGTCTTAGAACTTTTTCAACTAGATATACATTAGGATGTTTTGTCTTTTGAAGCTCTTGTACATAAAATGCTCCTAAAATAGGCTGACTTCTGATTGCATCTTCAATTAAGTAGGTTATAGGGGTTGTATTCTGTATTTTTCGAATTTTAAATATTTCTGTCGACCAGTTGGGAGTATACCCCTTTTCAAATGTTCCTTTGTATTTACTGATACGCACATAGTCACCCACCTTAAACATACTTTTTAAACCAACTTTTTTTTCTAACTTTACATATTTCTCTAATATTCGTTTTTTATTAATATTATCCACATTTGCTGGAATTTCATCAATTGTTCGATGATGAGTATGGTTGTATTTATAAATGACATCATTAAGAGTGTTACTTTTCCAATCGTAATTACCTTTTAAACTAAATTCTTTGTACAATTTAGACTTCAATGTTCTAATGAATCGTTCAACTATTGAGGCTTTTTTTGTTGAGAAAGTTGAATAATGGTTAATGCGAAAGCATTTCATGAGTTTATTGAATTTATTATTATAAAATTCTGTTCCATTATCAGTTTGTAGATTCTTAGGCACCCGACCTTTATTCAGCAACGTCTTAAAACTGTCACACACACTATCCTTGGATTTGGTTTTAAGAGGAAAGGCCCAACCGTATTTTGAAAATGTATCGATGATGACGAGAATAAATCTAAAATTCTTATTTTCTGGGGCAACAGATTGCATATCAATTAAATCTGCTTGCCATAAATCATCTATATCTCTCATAATAACACGTCTTCGCGGAAAGTTCACTCTAGCGTTTTTATGAATTTCATTTACTACATCTGCTTTGCTCATGTTGATATTTTGTAACTCTAATTTATTTTTTCAATCTTCGGCTTGTGTGTTACATAAAAGTATAAATGGTACGTTTTAGCTGTATAGAGCTCTGCCAATGCTCGTGATGAATAAGTCCGTAATACTGAATCAAAATCTTCTGACTACCACTATTTATTATTTAATTATATCGGCTTCTTTTAATTCTTCAATTATAGATAAAATTTCATTATCATGATTTGTATTTCCAGCATCTCTTGAAGCTACTAATAACTTTAATCTCTCGACCAATTCATTGGGATCATCCCAATATACTAAATCAGTGTTGGTTTTATATTTTTTTAGTTTCGGTAAATTACCTCCAAGTTTGATCTCACATTTATCATTTAAAGTCTCAGAAAATAATGGTTTGATTATCTCACGATATTTTATCCCTTTATCGCCTCTTATTTGACCTTTAGGGTTAAAATCTCTTTTATGCGCATTTGTATGATGTAACATATCCTTATAGACAAGTTTATCTTTGTTCGATATTAACTTTAAATCTGGTTTTCTTCGTAGTAAAAGTTCTTTCAGGCCAGGGGTCAAATTATAAGCTTTATCATCGATTTTAATCAAAATTAAATTATCATTATTTAAACTATCAATTTTAGAAAATGATACAGTCGAATTACCCATAAGTATTTTTTTCTGTTCACTTCTTATTCCGAATGGTATATTAATACTATCATAAATACCATGGATGTCATCACCTTCCAATGATATTTCTAAATTATCCATCAATTCTCTTACAGAATTTTGTTCTGACAATTGTGGAGAGTTAAATTTTGGTTCGTAATAATCATTGCACTTTGTAGATGAGCTATTTTCATCCGATTCAATTTCTTCAGAAGTCAGAGTTATATTATCTTTATTTTTTATTTTTTCTATAGAACTATTTGAATTAACTAGAGTTTTAAGAGGATCTGTCACTGGTTTTAGCATTTTATCAAGTGACAAGTTCATAGTATGTTCCTGTTTTTTCATTTGTTTTATTTTATTTTTTATGGAGTCAACAGACTTCATTAATTCTATTTTAATATTTTTCTCCATTTTATGTAACCACAACTGTGTTCAACTAAGAGAGGAATAAAACTAGCAATGTTTTTGTATAGAGTTCATTTATATGTAGGCACATGTATCTATCTACCATCATTCAAATTTAAAAAAAATATCGAAGTTCTGTCTGTATCTTCCATTATTTAATGATGACTCTTTGTTAATAAGAAGAAAGTTATACGGGTTACTCCAAACAGTTTTACAAATATCTTTGAACTGATTCCATGGTAGATCGGAGTTGACATGTTCTTCATATATGTGCTTTAAGTTCACATCATCTTGTTTAAATATTATAAGAAAGTTAGCATTGTCGCGCAACAACTGTTTCGGGATTTTTGAGTAAGTTTGCGATAAGTAAAAGCAATCAATTTGTTTATGTCTACCCATACAGAAATAATTACGGATGTTTATTTGCTTTTCACATACAACATCGTCAAATATAAATATAGAATTTGGTAGGGCTTCACTCGGAGATATGACATCTTTACCGTCATTAAACTCATTGAATTTTATCTGAGGCACTCTTCTTAATACTTCTCGTAAAAAACAATATTTTGGCTGAAAATTAGTCTTCGAGTAGAGGTAAAGGTTTTGAAATTTTAGCCCATTTTCATGCAATAACAAACTAATCACAACGTTTGTTTTACCACAGTTTGAGGGACCACAAATAATACAACGAATCGTATTTGGCAACAAAGCGCTATGTCTAATCTCTTTAGGAGACTCGTCAAGATTTATGTTTTTAACGTTTAGTGATATGGGTTGTTTGATCAACTTCATCTTGTCAATTAATTCAATTATTACCTAACATAGACATATATACTTTATTTGGTGCTATCTTTAGATTGTCGCAACAAGTCGCAACAGGAACGGTTCAATTCTCCTCTTTCAAGATACGAGTATGCAATATGAGTCACTTCGCAGGTGTTCTGTGCAAAAGGCGGTCATTTCTTTACGATTTTATATTCTCAAGGTAAGTTTTTATTTTATTTAATTATTTGTTTACTCTAAAAATAATAATTATGCACCTAAAGCATTTTTTTTTTTACAGAATCATGTCACATTCACCATCCTACAGCCCCGTTTTAGACATCGTCGACCCGCGAAATTTAGAGGTACCTTACTATTATGATTATCTTAAATCAAATATTAATTCCATAGTTCATGCTATTTAGTTATAATATTCTTGATATTCTTTCAGAATGTGATAGAAGACTCAGCAGACCCAGTTATCAATCCTTTTTACTATGCTCAAGATAGGGAGACCTGGGAAATGGCTGAAGCAACTAAAGCATATGAGGAGAGTCGACAGCAAAAAACAGTGGAGCGAAGATTAAAGAAGAAAAAAAGTAAATCTTTTAAAAACTCATCCTATATCATGCGGAAAGAGCAAGGGCGTGTTCATCACCTGATAAAAATTATGGTCTATGATTTGGATGGCTGTAATATCGAAGAAATAGACACTGAAACTGACAATGCGAGTGTGAATGTGCAGTATATAGTGACAAGTGATTACGATGACATAATGGATAAAACTGATAATTTAGTTAGTAAAATTGTACAAAAGTTAAGCAAATCTAATGTATAATGTTTTATTATTGTAAAAGTTAATTTAATTATTATTATAATTTTTTTATCAATTCGACTTTTTAATATTGAGTAAATAAATGTATTTCAATATTTACATATTAACTAAAATTACATTATTTGAATGTATTTTAAAAGCAAATAAATGTTTAAATTAATAATATTCATGTTATATCTATAGTATATAAGGCTTTATGAATAAATAAAAAACTTCTTTAAGATTACACAATTATTTATTTCACATCTTAAATTAAAATACATATTTAATCTTAGTAGTAATCTAAAACTAACAATACAAGTTACATACTATTATAATTACAGGAGCTCAAATATATGCAATAATTAATACTTATCAGAAAATAATCAATAATTTGTTTTCATTTAAAATATTGTTTTATAATGACCCCATGGTAAGGTTGATATCTTATCACCCATTATTTGTCGTTTATCATCTCTGTTTGACAAAATTACTTTATTTATCTTTTGTGTAAAAATTCTATGATGCTTAGATCTAATAATACACATATCATCTCGGAGTATTTCATTATTCAGTAAAACCTTTTTATATTGTTTTATATTCAATTTTTTGGTAATAGATTTCTTAACACCTTTAGCTTTCTTTAAGGTGGAAATTTTAGAATCTATACAGTATAATTTTGCTCCCAAACCTACAAATTCTGAAATAATTTCACCACCCAACTCATCTTTGAAGTAGCCAGGTTTTTTAACATTAACCATTGGTATATTAAATACATTATCTTGTTCAAAGTTACTAGTATCAAAATATTTTAAATGTGTTTTTAAGTCTTCGTAAAAATCCTTTGTCTGTATTAAATAAAGCAGACTATCAGTGTCTGTATAGCAAAGCTTTAATTTATTTTCATAAATTCTTTTCATGACTGAATAGTGGAATTTATATAAGTGACATTTTGCAATTTCTAAAATACTAAATCCGATATAGATTGGACGATCTAAAACTAATTTTGTTTGGTTCATTTGAATTGATACAAGAGATTCTGAAATAATAGAAAAGTTATTAAAATTAGGTGCGCTAACATATTTTTCAGCCCCGTAAAATTTTTTAGTTCGATTAGAATTGTCTGTCCATATATTTACGAGCTTAACATCAACTTGTTTTCTTTTATTCTCTATAGTTTTGCCAAATATGGAATTATTTTGTTTTTTAAAAAAATCTCTTTCAAAATCAGATGTTGCCTTTTGCCTCAGCCCAGTATTTAAGGAAATATATGATTCTAAGAAATTACTTTGGTGAAATGATAATATTCTATATATTTTTAACAGCTGCAAACCATTTTTTAAGCATTCCTTTAAATGAATATAATGAATAACATATCTATGTTTATCGAAAAGATTGGCAATAAGTTTAGCATTTCGACTACAAAACGGAACAAATTTTTCAGGTGCAAATGGTAAATCGGAATGGTTATCATGCAAGTAGTCAGGGTAATGAAGATCGACTTCTAATATAAATCCAATATCAGAATCAGATGATAAGCTCATAACATCAAAATCTAAAATTTCATTTTCAAGGAGAAACCTAAATCCTCCTACTGGAAGCTTTTGCATCATAGCATAACCGTATAAATTAACACAATCAAGATAAATAAGAAAACTATCAGGCTCTTCATTATTATAGTCGGTAAGATATTCATTATTTGCCTTCGCATATCTGAGTGAACATTGTGCAAGTCCTCCTCGTATACCTTTTTCTATCATTTGATATATTTCTACGTCAGAGATTAGATCTAACTTGATTTTAGTATACAATAACATAGCATCCCAACTTAGGGATGGTGATGAAACGTAATAGCAAGGATCCAGACCATAGTTATTGAAACTCATTATCCTAAACTTTTCAAAAATATCGCACAATAGTAAAACGTCACATTTAAGATACAAATCGGTATATTCACCCAAATTTTTTATGTCAAAAGTTTTCCAAACATTTAAAGCATGTTCATAGTCTTTATCAGATATAGGTTCAGATGTAAGTTTGTTAAAAAACTTTGACGGTTCTGGTAATTTATTCTCATCATATCTTTCCCAGGAATCTATGTAATCGTAACAATATATTCCTTTTCTTCGAGCAATATCAAATAAAATATTATTATTAAAAAAAGATTTTAAATGTTTGAAATCTCCAGGGTTCATAGTCTTAACCAATTTATCCATACTTGAGCTTAAAAAATTATACGAGTCAATAAATTTCAGTTGTACAACGTTTGTTGCATTGATGGTTATGATTTTTGTGAATGAAATATATTTCTCTTTAGTTCTTGGTATGAGATGAATTCGACCGTTTATCTTTGAAAGCTCATTTATAAATAAATGACTGTCATAACCGGACAAGTTATGAAACACAATTGGTATAAAAATGCATTGCTTTGCATTTAAATTGCAAGTTGCATGCGCAGGCCCTCTGTATTTTCCAGTAAAGTGATCATGATCCTTAACAATATTATCATTAACGGAAAACTTATTTTTACAAATATGGCACTCAGTACTGTTGATAAAACATATTTCTTCATCGTCAGTTAGTGGGATCATAAGTTTATTCTCTAACAATACTTCATATAATCGTTTTACATCATTAGTCAAAGATTTGACAAATTTCTTAGAACAATCAGGCCCTCGGTAAGATACGAAGTCATTTAATTCGGGATTTGAATTACAGCAAATATAGTAAGCAAAACACGTAGCTTCATGAACTTGAATATTTTCTACATATGTTGATTTATGCTTGTCAGAATATTCACGCAATAAACTTTCAAAATCACCATATATCACTATTGGCACTCTTTGAGTTCTTTCATAATTTATGAAACTTATTTCAGTACCCCTTTCAGGTAATATGGTTTCTATTCCAGCACATTCATGACAATATAATTTGTCCTCAGAGCGAAAGTAAATAAAACATTCATCGCATAAATATATTTTACTTTTATGTTGAGTCAATTGTTTGTGTACAAGTTTTTCAAAGCTTTTAATTAAACAGAAATGACTCTTTCTATTCTTGGTAATATAAAGCAAATTGACATGGTATAAACGACGTGATGTTGTTTTATATAATGGACCTGTAACTGTACTATTATTATCCAAACCGTATATATTAATACTGATACTGGGATTGTTTATTTCAAAGCGCTTAATGTCGTTTAAACTGGGCGGAAAACTCATGTTAGACATATTAAATAAATCTGAATAATGCGGATATGAAGAAGTTCTGTTTGGATTGGTCTTTGCCGGAAACATATGAGCTACAATACACCAAAGAAAACAATGCTGGTCTTCATTTCTTATGTTTAGGCATGATTTAGTATTGAGAATACGTTTAGGCAATGGTAAATAAGAACCGCCTCGCAAAGGATTATATTTTATGATATTAATTTCTAAATGACTGATAGACTCAATTGTCCAGCCTGACTCAGACAGTTCAAATTCAGAACATTTACAAATAAGTTTTTCACAAAATGATTTATATAAGAGCAAAATATCCGTGTTTTGCAATACTACATTATACTTTGCGTTAAATGACTTCAACGATTTTTCATAATTTTTTGGTAATATATACCAAACAAATATTTCAAAATTAACTTTTACCGATTTATGTTTTTTCACCTGGTCTTTGATAAGATAACAAGCAGTTTCAGAAATTTGCGTTAAAAATAATTCAAGTGAAATGTTAACCATTCTAGGATTCACTCTATAACTGATTATCCGATTTCGAAAAGCTGATGCTATTATATAAACATTATCAAAACGCGTCTGTAATAAGGAATTCGATTTGTGTATATTACTTTTTTTGTGTGCAGAATATTTCGGAACTGAAATGTTACAGACTTCACAGTAAAACATATTCAGATATTTATAATTGCAAAATTGATTTCTGATATTAATTTCTTGTAAATTATTTTTAAATTCGAATTTTATAGTGGATTTTTTTTTAATGTGAAACAAATCGAAAATTATTATTCAAATACCTAATATCGAGTATTCTCAATGTTGATTTTTCTCTGAATCGAGTATACTCAGTATCGAGTATTCTTAGTATCGAGTATTCTTTGTATCGAGTATTCTTTGTATCGAGTATTCTTAGTATCGAGTATTTGGATTTTAATATTTCATATATTTGGGCTTCCTGTAAATAAAGTACAAGTCAATGCAATGAAAATAATAATTAAAAGTATATCATATGGGTTACATTTGTTAGATAGCTATAATATAAGTAAAAAGTATACGAGTAAATAGTAAGTATGCCAATCGAAAATTATTATTAAAATACCTAATATCGAGTATTCTCAATGTTGATTTTTCTCTGAATCGAGTATACTCAGTATCGAGTATTCTTAGTATCGAGTATTCTTTGTATCGAGTATTCTTTGTATCGAGTATTCTTAGTATCGAGTATTTGGATTTTAATATTTCATATATTTGGGCTTCCTGTAAATAAAGTACAAGTTAATGCAATGAAAATAATAATTAAAAGTATATCATATGGGTTACATTTGTTAGATAGCTATAATATAAGTAAAAAGTATACGAGTAAATAGTAAGTATGCCAGTAAAAAAAAAGGTATCCAAATAATATTATTTTATTCTGTTAAATAATATTATTTGGATACAGAACAGGTTGCACCCCCTTAAATTCAGCTTTCGCTGCAGATACCAGATTATTAGTAGCACGCCAAGTCGCTGAATTGGAAAATACAGATGCCCTATACGTGAGGAGCGCTTGCTTCCATCGATCCTTTCCGAATTTTTCAGCGTCCCTATGGTTATAAATACGGAGCTCGATATAATAATCACCGCGCCGTGTTAGATCCTGTTGGTAGGAGTTTCCAGAAGCTGTTCTTCTAGACAGAGACGATCGCAGTGCAGTTGCCCTCACCGGTTCAAGATCTCCCTCTTCCTCCTGTAAACATTGTTATAAAATAACATTAGATAAACATATTTGAAAGTTGGCTAGGAGAGCAGTGTTGGCCCAGTGGTGACAGCATCAACTCACAAGTTGTAGGCCGTAGGTTCGAACCCAGGCTGGCGCTATACTTTGTGTACTTTATTTCATAATTACTGCTCTTTAAACGATGAAGGAAAACATTGTAAGGAAGTCGGCATATCTCAGAACCAAAAAAAAAAACTCTCACACCTAAGTCCCAGCACTAGCCAGTAGTAGGAACAAATTATCCAATTGAAATCTTGCGGGTAATTATAATTCTAAAAAAATGTTAAAGAAATATTTTTTTTATTTACATTGACTAAACTCACCGAAGAATCAGCCATGCGAATGCGCTTCAATTTTCTAGGCCCCTTTGGTGAAGTATCTGTTTCGGAATCCGACTCACTACCAAATAAATCTTTCACAGATGGAGTCGAGGCAGCAGCTACTTTCTTCGATTTTCCTTTAGCCGCTTTGATTTTCTTCTTTGAATTAATATTTTTCTTCGGTTTAAACGATGTAGAGGGCTCGTTGCAATGCGACTCTACATCGGACTCGAATGGATTTACAAACGTCGACCTAAAATGTAAAGTATTAGTAGGTAAGAAGTTATAAAAATGAACAATTCTTAAAAGGATAGACAGAGAAATAGAACAAACTCTAACAATTTTCTCGATCTAGAAATCGATCCTTGAATTATTACCACTGCTTAGTAAAATGGAATAAGTCGTAATTTGGTTCTAGAACTCGGTGTCAACACATCATGATGTGCAACAGTAGAACAGTAAACCGCTGCACTAGTAGAAGCAAATATAATAACTCATTAAGACATTTTAACAAGATTTGGAATCGAAACCAAAACTTCGCCTTCGACAGTTACACTGATGTTATTTGGCTCTAGAACTCGACGTCAATACTTCGTGTTGTTCAATAGTAGTAGCGGTTATTAAGTAGCTGCACAAGGACAAACATAAAGCCACTGCATAAAGACAAGCAAATTTAAATTAGATCTGGGAATCGAACCCAAAAGTTACTACAGGGAACGAATGAAAGAAAAACAATTGTAGATGCCCTAAAATGATATAATGATTCTTTAGAATGTTGTTGTTATTTATAATTAAAAGTATTCATTCATTGCACATAGTACGTTTGCCTGAAAACTCTGAAATTCAAGACTAGATATTATATCTACTTAAAAAATTAAATAGGTACATACATACTTAAAATTGCCTCCCCCCCGATCTTGTCACTCAACACAATACAATAATTCACGTTACACAGACAATGCACATTGCACACCGAAATTCACAAAATTTCTGGATACGCTCAGTGATCGCTTTTATACTACTATAAATTAAGGTAGCGATCATATTAAATATTGCAAAGCTAGATATTAATATATCGTCAATGATATATTGGTATTTCAATCATATGTACTAGTCAAATAGAGTCGATAATTAATTAAACATGTATACTCACTATGCTCACTGCCTTTCATTCCCTAATTTGGCAGTGGGCGCCACGATGTCGCAGATACCTGAGACGAAATTCTAAAAAGGAAATCGTATGTACTTTACTGTTCTAATGCAGATCTTTATGAGTATCACATTTAAATAGTTATTACAATTTCTCAAAGCGATAACCAATATAAGTTGAACTTCATATTTTTTATGTTATAAAACCTATAAATCCAGGAAATAGGTACCTATACTAGGGAATATAAATACTAACATAGTAATGTAGTTGTACTACTAACAAAATCTTTTAAATTCAGAAGTAAACAAATTATTATTATCATATCGTTTATTCATTTTTTAAACATATGATTACATTTTTAAATATTTCTTATATAATATTATAATAAATTATTATTATTAATATTTATTTTTATTATTATTATTATTTGTGTAAGGAATTAATCTAAATTGATTGCAAATTATTGATATGACTGAATTAGAAACATTTTCCAGTAGGTATTGTTTAAAATACGTTTATTATACAATATTACTTTATGTATTATTAGTGAATTTCAAAAAAATACAGATAGCAGAGCAGTTAAAATCATCGCATTTTATTATTATTATTTATTTTTAATACTAGAAACGTAAAACGTAAACGTATTAGGCTACATAAAAAAACAATCGTTCGTACTTTATTGGTTATCTTAATTATTAACTTTAGACATTTATAAAAATATACATAAAATCATTATCTGTACAAAACAGATTCTTTTATTTATGACGTATAAATTCATGTCTTTAAGGTTTAAATTTCTTCATAATAATACATATTTTACTAAAGATCATGATTGGTAGTCAAGTCGAAACATGTTGATATCAAAAATGTGTTTGTGTACGTAATATTGCAAATGCATTATTTCTACTGAAAGCAATATGAACTTAAACTTTATAAAAATTAGATCTATTTTAGAACAACTGGAAACTATTGAAGTGCAAAGAAAAAGGTCTTAACTATAATTTTTGGTTGCACTGGAATTAGAAACTTGTTGTGTTACATTATGTTTGTAGTTCCAAAAACATAATAAATTAAATATTAACTTTATTAACGGAAGAACAAGGTGGCGCAATATTTTGTCACATCTTTAAAAACACATTTGGTGCATTGGCTAAGCTGGCTACATCACAATGTAAATAGTAGGTTTAATAGATGTCTTAGCGAATGCGTCAAAAGTGTTTTTTGCGGGTTCGATTCCCGCGCAGAACATATGAATAAGTATTTGTTCCGGTTTGGTTTTTATGATTTTTTACATTCTTTTTTAATATAATTAATTACTCTATCTCCATAATACAGTTAATTATTAGATCTTGTGTTCAATCCTTTTTCTGGATTTCTATCCGTACCCCAAGCCCCGATGACATTAACTTGCACTGTTGCTAATATATGACGAAAGCTGTAGTGCGCTCCACACATCGTACGATACGACAAGTGGATTACGTCATTTCACATTATCCGCTGACCGCTGCATGATGTACCTAAGTTTATGACTGTCGATTAATTATGATAGATACATTTATTAGAAGCATCATGTTATGCGATTTCTTCCACGTTTTATTTGAACGCTGTAAACGGGAGATAAGATCGTTTCGATTCAACGCTGTGGAGCTATCGAACATGATATTGTTGTTTATAAAGTACACATGCTAATTTTGCTCCATCGCAGTTTGACGCCGCGCCAGTGAATGAAACACAATATTCAATCCTACAACTGTAAATCGGGCCGCAGACCGTAGTAGTAAATATGTATTATTGGGGCGTTCTGCATAACGCGCTCGAGCGAAGCGAGAGCAAGTGATGCAGAAGCCCCAATAATACACTACTGGGGATCTTTAGGTCGAGATGGAGGATCTCGTTCCTAACGTACCAGGGGGCACCGGTGATTTTCCGGAGAAATCTATTTTGGAGCGTTTGCATCCTATGAATATGGCGGGGTTTTGCGTGTGCAAATACGGCTCCCGCATAGGTCATGATGGGACGAACGCACGCCGTGTACGTACGCAATTTGCACTTAAGTGACATTTTGCTACGTGCATTCAGAACAGAGTGGAGTCTACCGAGAACGAAAGCGGGTCGCGAGCGGACCTGCTTTATATGATCACTGAAGGTGAGATGCTGATCTAGGACGACACCTAGGTATTTGGCTCGCTTCTCCCAAGGGATAGGCTTGCCGAACATGGTGATGAGTCGGGGGGGTTTGAACCTTTTTCGCGGTTTCCTAAAGAGAACCGCTTGGCTTTTATCCGGGTTGACTTCGATCCTCCACTTTCTAAACCAGGCGCCGAGCATGTCGACTGAGGTCTGGAGAGTGTGGGCTATCGAGTCAGTGCTGGTACCCTTGTAGTAAATGGCCGTATTGTCTGCGAACAGAGCCAACTGCGCCCTTTTAGTCTTTGGGATATCGCTGGTGAAAAGCGTGAAGATTAGTGGGGAGAGCACAGAGCCTTGAGGGACTCCTGCGCGGATAGGACGAGGGGAGGATATCGCTCCTTCGATACGGTAGCGGAAGGTGCGGTTTGACAAAAAGTCCCGTAAGATGAGCACGAGAGGATCCGGCACACCGAGTTTGTAGAGCTTATATAATAAGCCGTTGTGCCAGACTTTGTCGAACGCTTTCGCTATATCGAAGAATATTGCACCGGTTATCAAGCCGCGCTGGAAGCCAGCGCATATGCTTTCAATAATCCGGTGGGCCTGATGCACGCTAGAGTGCTGGGTTCGGAACCCAAACTGTTCGTTGGGGATGAGGCCCTTGGTTTCGGCATAATCTCTGAGGCGCTTATAAATAAGCCTCTTATAGATTTTGCCGAGTACCTTGAGCAAACTGATGGGGCGGTAACTCGACGGCTCGGTCTTGGGCTTGCCGGGCTTCGGTATGCCGATGACCGTGGCTTCTTTCCATGCTTGGGGAAAGATGTTATTGCTTAGGGCACCATTTAAGATGGTGGCCAATAGCATTATCAGGTGGGCAGGGAATAGCTGGATCACCCTATTGGTGATTCCATCAGAGCCGGGGGTAACATGACGTCACGCCTTGCTAGATTTTATACTGAATTATGACGTAGCTATTGGCCACCATCTTGGTGGCCAATAGCATTATCAGGTGGGCAGGGAATAGCTGGATCACCCTATTGGTGATTCCATCAGAGCCGGGGGCTTTGCGGGTTTTCAGACCTTTGATGATGTCATGCACTTCGTCTGGAGTGACGGGAGGCAGAGGACTATCAGGATCTTCAACGGGAGGGAGAGAAGATCTACGTTCGACCTCGGCGTCGTCCTCTAGGAGGTGAGCTTGGTCTACCGGTTGGGAGCTAGGGGAGCATTGAGCTTCTAGACTGTCTGCTAGGCATTCAGCCTTTTCTAAGTCCTCGAACGTGATGGTCTTGTAGGGACAGATCAGGGGGGGCATGGAGGCCACTTGCTGGGACTTGAGTTTCCTCTGAAGTTCCCAGAATGCCAGGTGGGTGGGCTCTAGTTCGCTGAGCATCTTGTCCCAGCCCGTGTCACGCAGCTCCTGTATGCGTGTCTTTACAGTTATCTGTAAATAGCGCATATTGTAGGCACGAACGGCCGCGTTCTTCTCAGTCAGCAGCGCGCGTACATCGTCCGGCAGGCTCCAGCGAGGGTCGCCCGACGCTGAAACCTCCCTAGAGCAGTCGCTCAGGACTGATTGTACACGTGCTCCGTGAGTGAGTCGATCGCGGCCGTCGTGTCCGCGATAGAGTCGAATTTGTCGGGGGTGGCGTCCAATTGGGGGGACGTGTTGGATTTCAGCTGGGTGCTTACTTTCTTCCAGTCCGTTACCCTTTTGGTGAGAGCGGGTTGAGAGGGGTCGGGGAGACCTATGCGGGGGGCCATTTTTATGACTACTGGGCGGTGGTCAGAGTTAAGCTCTTGCACCGTTTCTATGGAGTCTAACCTTAGAGCGACGTTCTTAAGGAGCGCCACGTCTAGGACGTCGGGGTTATGATGAGTAGAGTGGGGAAAGTGAGTTGGGGTCATCGGGGCGATGACGTCAAAATTGAGAGAATTAGAGAGGTCGAACAAGTGTCGCCCTCTGGTACACGTTCTGGAACTATTCCAGGCGGGATGCTTGGCATTGAAATCGCCCGCTAAGATAGCAGAGTCATTCATGCCGAGTAGAATAGAGAGGTCGTCAGAGAGGAGTTGGAAGTTCTCCGAAGTATTGTGGGGTGGGACGTAGACCGATACTAGTGAGATCGGCTGATGGCCGGTCATGCCTAAGCGGCAGATTGAGACTTCTAATCGTGAGAGGGGAGGAGGGTATATTGGGATGCAATATAGATCCTTTTTATAGTAAATAAGGGTGCCGCCCAAGTGACATCGCGTCCTGTCATTGCGAACTGTGCGATAGTTGGCAATTAACGGGTCGCGGTTGCATGGCTTGAGAAAAGACTCTTGGATAAGGAGGATGTCAATATGATGGTCGCGAAGGAAAGTCGCGATCTCATCCCGTTGGCCTCTAATGCCATTGGCGTTGAAAAAACCTAACTTGAGGGATCGGGGTTTGAACCTAGTATTGATGGTGTTATACATTATGGGTTCTAGTAGGGGTGCTGAGGGAGGTCAGGGCTTGCGTGATCTCGGGATGCGCATTGTAGATGGCCTGCAACCTGATGAGGTCGCCAGCGGCCTGAGCGGCCAGGATTTCCTGGGCCATTTGGATAGCGCGAGGGGAGAGGAAGGCTATAAAAGTCGAACTAATGATGTTATAGGCCATGCTAGGGCCGACTGTGGGGGGGGCTGAGGTTGGGGGACGCGATGCTACGGGAGCAGGTGCGGGTTTGACGAGGGGCGCGGTGATGCGAATGCGGGGGTCCATGAGACGGGGGATGGTGGTGGTTTGGGGGGGGTAGGGGGAATGGGTTGGGAGGGGGGTATGGGTTGAGAGGGGCCTATGGGTTGAGAGGGGGCCAGGGCTGAGAAAGCTTGCTGGTGGTGGAGGTAATTCCACGGACTTGGCCTCTGAGGGCTTAGTCGCTGGGGCATCTGAGCTGATGGTACTTTAAACCCTGAAGGAGCTTCCCTTTGCTGACGAGCGTCGAAACGTTTGGTCAGCTTGGGGGACGTGGATTTGGGGGCTTTTGGGCAGCCGCGGTAATTAGCCGGGTGATCTACTTGCCCGCAGAGGACACAGCTGGGTGGGTCGGGACATAAGGAGTGGTCCTTTGGCCGGGTGCACTCGGGAGTGCCGTGCTCGCCCAGGCACTTGACGCACCTGGGTTTTACGTGGCAGTTCCGTTGTGAGTGGCCGTGAAGCTGCACTGGTGGCATTGGCCAATAGCACCGCTTTTCCAGGGCTTCTCAATAGAGAAACCCACGAGGGAACAAAGGGACTTAAGTTGAAATATAGGGTGGTGACCCTCTCCTGGGAGCAAACTACTAGGATCATGTCGTAAGGCTCACCGCGTTTGCCGCGGTGCATACGGTGGACCTCATCGACGGGGATCTTCTGCGACTGAAGGTCGGCTAGGATATCCGAAGGGGGGATTTCCTTCGGGATCCTTTTAATGACGACGCGGATCTGACGTTCTTCTGGGAGGGAGAACGAGTGGTATGACACTCGTCTCTCTCTCAGTAGCGATGTAAAAGCCCTATAGTCACGGGACGTAGGGACGGTAACTTTAATACCCTGCTGGGTGTTCCTGGCGCTGGTGTATGCGATCTTTTGATCGCAACACCACTTTGAGATATCCGTCCATTTCCCCTTGTCCTGTACGAACACGGGTGGTGGCGGAGGGACCTTTTTTGGCCCAGAAGTAGGTGTGGTGGGGGCAACCTGCGCGGAGGTTGACGCTATCGGGCGGGGGGCGGGGGAGGGGGAAGCTACGGGGGCACAAGTAGCGGGTAGGGCTAGGGAAGGGAGGCGAGTCCTCTACCGCGACGACCTTGTTGGCCTGGGTGGAGCTCTGCTTCTTATTCTTCCTTTTCATCCCTTTTCCTTGGACGGGGATGAAACCATCGTCGTCGGAATGGGAGGAAGAGGAAGAAGAGAATTTTGCCTCTTCATCTGACGGGTAAGGGGAAACGGGGCGCTTTGAAGCGGTGAGGATGGGCTCGTCTGTGTCCATGGACACCGACGGGCTGAACGGGCTTTCCCGCGCGACGGCTGGGAGGTCTAATGCGTCACTGAACTTAGTGACGTTTCGGTCAGAGGGACCAGGGAGGGTTCGCTGTAAAGCAGCGAAATGCCCACCCCATTTGGCTTCGACCCGGGGGTCATCATCGAGGACTCTCTGAAAGAGATTGATGAACGCTGTCAGAGCGTCCTCCATGTCTAATAGGGGATTTTAAATTGGGGAATAAATAACTCCTATCTTTCCCTATGCCTAACTCCCCGGGCGGACTACCGGGGATGTGTGAAACCCTCCCTGCCGGGTATAGGCAGGGAGGTTGTGTGCCTAAGGGTGAGCCCTAAGCTTGATTTTTGCCCGTTGCCTGTCTTAATGTGCAACGGGGTCCTACAAGTCTAGTGCGAAGGGTGTAGACACACCCAACCGACACTAGGTGTGTAGCTGTTGAAGGAAAACTGTCACCAATGCCGACTAGGAGACCCCCCAAGGCCGAACACTGGGACCCGTCCAACTGACTGCCTAGCCCTGAAGGGGTTCGGCGGGTGTGATTCGGTCAACACCCCCTCGGCTTCGTTGACACCGTATGGTATCCACCGAGGACCACGAAACTGTGGTTTTACCCAGAAGGGGCCAATGACGCGCTACGTTTTGACTGATCTCTGTTAACAGAAATACTTTATTAAAAGAAGACAGACAATTAATAGCGGTCGGTAGTCCTTGACTTCGTAGCTCGTCGCTCTGCACGACGAAATCAGGATTCCACAAGCAGGAACCACAATCAGGAACTCAGGAACACACCGCAGCGCACGTCCGTCCGCGACCGGTGCCGAGCGTAGAATGAGATTAAAAAAAAAAAACAATAAACCGACCTTTTTATACCTGCGGCTAAGGGTGCAAGTAGTGACAACGCAAACGCGTGAATTTGGGGAATTCGGTTTACTGTCGGTTTTTGTGAGTTACGTGAAGGTCAATGATTTTAATTTTATGTTTTTGTAAAGCTAAGCTTGTATGCTTTAATTTTGTCTAATGATTTTTACTCAATATCTTTAGATATTAGAAAACAATCAGTAATAAGCCAAATTACAAGGGGTGTGCGATTTTGTTGCTCTCAAGTGTATATTTATTTACAGTATTATAATCCTAAGAATCATTAATATACCTTTCTAAAATAGATTTGTTCCATGAGAACAAATCTCTGCTATGGAAAAGTTCATACGGAACAAATCATAACTATTTGATACTTCGCGTGACCCAAGGGCTGGTTTTTACCTTGGCCAGAGGCTAAGCATACAACGTAGCAATGCGGCCAGTCTCTTGGGCACACTACCAGTCGACAGCGATGCGGATGAATTTTTCGATGCTATATTTTAGTTTGTGAATAGTTTTAGTCAAGTTAGTATATAATTTTGCTATTTTTATTAATTAATTACTTATAAGTTGGTATGTACCCACTTGTAAATATTAAAGTAAATAAATATGAAAAAAGAAATAAGTTTTTATTGCAAAAAAAAAGTAGTTTTCACAACTTTCTGCCGGCCTCCTTTTGTGGCGCGCACTTTATCGATAGTGTCGACATATTGTGGCTACTAAGAAATTTATGTATTTGTTATTATTTTTAATATAATTCCTATGCATTCAGAACATTCATGTGATAAAATTCCATTCCATTTGTGTAATAAATTTTCATGGCAGTTCTAAAACATTGCAGTTGTACTTACGTGTGAAATGATAAATTCTCTGCGTTTGCTTTTTTTATATGAGTCACATCCAGGTACCTACTGCACACGTATCTATCCAATATTAAGAGGGAACAGGGCTTGCGATTCTTCATACAAATGTATTCCCCTTTTTTCTTCCTGAATAATGCCTCTAGATCAATATTTTTTTTTTATTAAATCAAGTTCTTCTTTAAACACGTCTCTGTTATTTCCTTTTTTTTGCAACTAATTGGTAAAGAAAATATGACCCTTCCAAAATTACAAAAATCCCCCATTTTTACCGCCGTGATCAGAGGACTACCAGACAAATTCGAAAAGTTTTTAACATAAAAGAAAATGAGAGGAACCTAAACATACACAGACTTAAAAAAAATTTGTAAAACATAAATTAATCGTCTCAGTTTTCGAGGAGAAAAAAGGGGAATACGAAACGTCGATGTCGTTATTTTTTTTGTGATATAAGCGGTCTGAGCTGCAGCTGCAGCACCAATTTTTTTAACCTAACATTTGATTTTTTTTTCGGAAATTCCCAAAATTTTATGTAAACTGCATAATTATGGCCAAATTGAATGATATATGAGTTCATTTTTTATTTATTTAATCAAAGTAATGTGTAAGCAATCAAGCAAAACATTTTTTAGTCTTCTGTGAATATTAGATTTTTTTTACAGACATTTAAAGTTCAGAAAATTTGTATAAATACGTTTTTTAAACCTTATTAAAAAAAAAAAATTGGTAAGACTTCGTCTAAGACAACCATGGCTTAAATGGTTCTAAATTGTCTGTACTATCTTCGCCTTAAAGCTTTGCACCCATCTTCCAATCAACCTGTATATCCTGCTTATTTTATAAAAAATCTGAGGTTTTAAAGAGAAAATTTGTGTTTATCAGGGCCTGCGAATAAATTTGAAAAATAGGTAGGTATTTGGGTCTTTGCACCCATCTTCCAATCACCCTGTATATATCTACTTATATATTAAAAATTCAATACGTTTTCCTATTTTCCCCGCCATTGCATCTGACATTGTCTGTCTCGTCCATAGTTTATTCTATGATCCTTTCATAGCATACCTACCTACCTACATGTCGAATTTGCCCCTGAGCACCGATCAAAGCGCGCAGCAGGGTAGGTCTCGCCCTTTGTGACGTCACAGCGGTGCATCGCGGTGTATTTCGTTCACGACTGGCCGATATTGGCCGATAGCGTCTACACACGGCTACACATTTCCAATAAAAGCTAACCTCGCTTTATGTACGGAAATTCTTAACAATGCGAGATCAGCACACACTGGGAATGTACCTATAGCTTGATGTGTAGCCGTGTATACCTGAATGGTTTCATCTATCTATCTCACTCTAACCTACGCTTAGGCTATATAGGCCTTTCTTTTTTACATTACCGATCTAAAGCTAGTTTTAATAATTATACATCTATGTAGAAAAACTAATAGCTGTCTTTTGTTCCCAGATCGAGAGAGACATATCGAAGAAGTACAAAGGGCGGCCAGTGAACATCATAGGCGGCGTAAAGTTCTTATAGAACGGTGTATTTTATTGTAAATATTGTTTACTATATTCATTATTATAATATTATATTGTAAATGCTACATTTGATATAAGTTTGGAGATTTTATTTGACCCTATTTCTCCAAAAGATTAGGCTTCTTCTGTCTTGTTATAGTACACGAAGCGACGCGCACTTTACTTGTGGTTACTAAGTGTACAAACTCGCTATGAATAAAAAGAAAGAAAGAAAATATGTTTATTCTGCACAAATGAAACGCACATTATAAGAAAAGAAAAAAATAATACAAAAGTAGCCAAAAGCCTCGTATTCAACCAACAAAAAAAAACGTTTTGAAATGTTTGTGTAAGCGCAGGAGCTATCGGTACCGTCCGAGAAAATGGCGAATTCGGAATTGTGTGTGCCGTCCGAGAAAATGGCAAAGTCGGAAGTGTGTGTGGGTGTGTGTTATGTACTGACGTACACTTGGTTACTCGTACCACAAGTAAAGTGCGCGTCGCCTCGTGAGATTTATTTATTTATATCCAACTTACATCTATCATTACAGGGTAACCTAATGCGATAGCGTACTTATCTAACTCCATAACTTATTATCTAACTAACTTACAATTATAGGTAATTATATTTTATAACTTATTACAAATAATGCATTCTTTGTGAACTCACTCAGAGATCAATAAAATAGGTCCGAGTCATTAGCTATGTGGTTGAGAGTGCGGAGCGCACGCGTCAGTGGCGCCTCACTTAACAGATTAGTCCGAGCGCGCGGCTCCGCCAGCAGCCGTGGCCGTCGTCGTCGCCACACGTACCTGTCCGGAACACACAAACCTATGTGCCCTAAAATGTCCGCATTATGTACCTTCCCTCTAAGTACTTTGAATATGTACGAGATGAGTGCGAGATCCCTCCTGACCCTCAGTTCGTTATATCCGACCATACCCAAAATAAATAAAGTTGGGTACATAAGCGGATAAAATGGGTATACACCATACAAGCGCAAGTACAAGTACCTCACGAACTTGTTTTGTACTCTCTCCAGCATGAGCCTATATTTAGATTCATGTGGAGCCCAAATGACTGCGTTACATTCTAATTGACTTCTAACTAATGCATTATATAAGACGATAACCGCTTTAATGTTTTTAAAACCACGCACCATACGGAGCATGAAATACTAAATACTGTGTGTGTGATAAAAATACTGTAGCAGGAATGAGAGTAGCTCAAGCCGTGGTAATATTATCCAGTCAGCAAGTGGCCAAGTGGCAGCAGGGTTGATTGCCCATGGTGCGCCGGACGTACAGTCAAGGAATAAAACTGTGAAGCACCTTGCACCTTATTATATTTCCGATTATACAACATTTTGAATGAAAATGACGCTTCGAAAAGGTAACATGCACCTGGAGCCCTAGTGTGTTTCTTTTAACCATCTTGACTGTACGCATCGATCGCGTTCGGCGCTCTGGTTGGCAGCCTGCCGACCTTCACCAGTGAAGGGCCAATCGGAGAGCCGAACGCGGTTGATGTGTAAAGTCGAGATGGTTAAAAGAAACTCACACTAGGGCCTCTGCTATGTACAAAAGGATTTTTTTGTTGTCCTATCTTGTGTCCCTCTGCTAGGCAAAGACCTCCGCTTTTTCCTTCCAAACCATGTCTTGTGCGATCTCTGGCCATGAAAGGAATGTGTTTGAAAATTACTTAACATTTTACCGTTCATTTAAGTGAGTATGGTCATCCCTCCAAGTAAGTTAAATCGAAAGAGGGTTTGCGTGAAGAGAGAAAATTTCAATTCGAACCTTGCCTGTTGCACACAGGCAAGGTTCGAATTGAAATTTTCTCTTGATAGTTCAATGCCAAGCTTTTGGGTTTTGCTACCTATCTAAGAAAACGTCTACATAGTACCACAGATTAGTACACATGGTTAATCATTTAAATAAAAAAGTGACTCTTGTTACGACATAATAAAGTGCAATTCAGGTCGCACTGCTAATTACCTACACTTATATTCAAATTATTTTATTTCACATAAACCTACAAGGGCACTTATGAAACGTTAGAAGCTAGGTGCACGGTTCCAATTGGTCGTTTCCTATGGAGAAGAGCCGGCAAGAAACTCCACGGTTACTCTTTTAAAAGTAAATGGTATTTACAATGTTTTCAAATTGCAGTGTTAATAGGTATGAGAGGACAGTGTAGGCCTATCAACAAGTACCAGGTACCAGGTACTTAGCAAGATAGAAAATGGTGGACAGATTAACAGTCTGGTGACATGATTGCCACTACAGCTGTAACAAATCTAATTTAATATTGCATCACGCTGATGATTTTTTTCTCACATGCCTACATCATAGGCTATCAAGATGCAATCACTATAGAATGTTGACCCATCAATTACATTGCAAAGGTCAACATTTTGCTTCTCGTAGCAGAGTAATATAATATTTGTCCAATCACCTTATTCAAATTTAAATAAACACCTTGTTATAAGTACGAGTACACCACACTATAAGCAAGGTCATCCACACCACACATCAAAATCAGCGCAGCAATTACAGAGATTGGTCTAAAGTCCGAACAAACACTTGGATCTATTACTGCGGCATTGAATGTGGGCCTGCAGTAGTATAGTTGACGAAAAAGTTTGGTATGCAGGCAAGAAATAAGTATCTTTGCACTACACGGGCAATTTTTATACGCTGTTATTGCAATGCAACGGGGCTATTATTCAGCTGCATTCGGTTAGACTGGAAGCCGACCGCTGCAAGATAGTTGGGAAAAGACTCCGCAGATAATAATGATATTGTAACGGGCCCTTGTGAAACTGGTAACTGCCGCTTTGGTCCAGTGGTCACAATCGTGAATTTTGAGCGGAAGGTCTTGGGCACTCCTAGGTTTGATCGTCAAGTCTTGCAACTTTTGAATCGGAAATTCTCAGTAGCAGCCTGGAGTATGTATTTTTCTTTACTGAGGTTTATAGTAGAAATGCGAATCTTCAGTCTTCTATAGGTAACTACATTTCTGCCTACTCTTTCTGGGAATAGTAACAACAGATGCATATGTACTGAGACGAACGACGCGACGCCAAAGATTTGACTACTTAGTACCTCTCACAACATGAGTAAAAAATGGTTCTCTAGCTGCCTGCATAACTATCCATTCTGTGGACTGTACGCATTGGTCGATAGTTCATGAGATTCGCACCGGTTCGTTGTGACATACGGAGACAGCTTCTGAAGGTTATTGACATCAGACAAACATTTGACGATGTATGTAGTCATAGTAGGTACTGTTTACTCTGTTGGTACTGGAAAATCATTAAAATATTTACGATGTTGCGTAGGTAATAAATTACGGGTTGACGAATTACATGTACTTAGGTACCTACCTAGTACGTTATTTATATGTAAGTTCTTATTAACCCTAGCTCACTAACCTTAATTTCGACTAACTTTATCACTAACCATTCGTAAATTATACGACGGATTTAAACATCAATAGGTATTTATTTAATCAACTTTATATAAGACACAAAACAACCTTAATTAGCAGTCTTAGTTTTATTTTTATTCAATTATCTGTTTTAGAAAAACCTACATTGAACAATGATTGCTCATAGACACAAATGCTCTCTGCAAATCGTTTTTTTCAGCCCTTGCAGAAGTTCGTGGTCATACGACGTTTTTTTTACAGCTGCAAGTTTTGTGAGTTTTGGGAACGTTTTGACTCAGACCTTCGTGATCTAGTCTACAATTTTCAGGATCTGCGCGATAATTTACTTCGAATTTCGTTGCAAAATTAGTCTGAAATTTTACGACGATAATACGATATATACCTACCGATCTAAAAAAACTGCATCCTTAATGAATCATTGCGGGTCACCAATGATGCGAATCAGGAGGGTATTAGAAACGGCAACGGTGGCGACACTCGGAATTAAATCAAAACACTAAATGTGCAACGTACGCGTCGTCATTTTTACGAATGGTTAGTGATCCAAGGTTAAAAAAATATAGTTTTTAATTCGATAATCCGAGTGCCAATAAAGAAACAAAAAATAACGAATCTTCTTTAATATCTACCTATTACACAAAATTTAACCAACCGGGTAGTAGTAATAGAAAGGGTAATAGTAATAGGGGTACGGGTAATAGTAATAGTAAGGCCAGTAGACGGCGCCGGGGCCGACGACGCAGCCTTCTTCCTTATCCCCGTTCCTGCTAATATGATGAGTTCTTCGAGCACAGTCGTGTTTCTTGGGAAACGAGAAGCATTCTTTTATAATAACGAATGTGATTAATAATACGAAGATATGGAATGGCATCTAAAAAAAAAAGAGTTGGATTAACATTACAAATCAAACATAAAAACTTTAATACACAATTAACGACTACTTAAAGGAATAATTAGCTATAGCTAGGCACCCTAGCTATTATTACTATTACCCTAGGCCAGGGTAATAGTAATACTAATAGGGGTAGTACTAGTAAGACCAGTCATCGTTTCAAACGAAAGACGTCCACTGCTGGATAGGACCGGTCGAAGTGGTTCTGTGCTTCCCGCATCCAGCGGATTCCTGCGGCCTTTCAGGATCATCGGTCTGCCTTGTGGGAGGGCTTCCAACGGTACATCCTCCGGTACGCGGTAATAAGACCAGTAGACGAGGCAATAGTTCTTAGCGTCGTACAGTGGATCGAAAAAAAGGCTCGCGAAGACAAATTGGCAACGTATATTTTTTTACAAAAAATTATAATTTGCCAATTTGCGTACCAGATTGTATCCTATGATATATTTATGCATGACATTGGCTATTAGAAGTAATTTCAAGCAAAAGACCGTCACTTTTAAATTGAAAGCTCTAATGTCTTCGAGTTCCTTTTTCGATCCACAGTGCGTCGCAGTAGAGCAGTTGGCGGGGCACATAGCTCGCAGAGAGGATGGCCGTCGAGGCTTAAAGGTTTTAGATTGGTGCCCGCGTGCCAAAAGGTGCGGAGCACCTGGTGAAGATCGCAGGAATCTGCTGGATCCAAAAAGCAATTCCGATGCTTGGGGAAGGCAAATGTTCAACAGTGGACGTCTTTCGGATGAATCACAATGATGACGATAATAATGAAGTGTCCTTTTATACTCACTCACTTTTAAATCCATTGTCCATCCAAGATTGAAGTGAAGCAGTGTCACTATGGTAACCGTTTAATATAATAGAACTTGTACCGTTACGTGAACACAAAACTCAATAATCAATTGAGAAAACATCACTTGCTAATTGAGTATTGATCCACCATGACTTCTCTTTATAATTAGTTTGCTCGTATCTACTATAAACTAGGCTGTACCTACATTGTACAGTTGCCTTTAATGACTAGGTATGGCACAGAGTTTCAGAGGCTTTGTGGAGCGTAGTCGTCTCTTTCAATCGTATCTGTGAAACACTAAGTACCTCAGTATCCGGGAGTTACTAATATTGCACATCATTTCCGGTAATAATAGGCAATGATCATTGATCAGTCGTCTTCTTCAGAATTTCCCTTATTATGAATACGGCTTTTATTAGTCCTGTAAAATAATAAATGAAAATAGGTACCTAATAAATACAGTACTTCAATCTTTATGGCTACGCTGATATTCAGATATCTCTAAACTTACCTAAAATGGATATATGCGGGCATCTAAACTCGTTCGGAGACGGGGAGCCAAGCCTTTGGGATTAGATGATAGAGTTGTCCATCAAAGATAAAATTAACTTGCAATGAGGTATCATTTATCAATCAACCCTGCCTAAGAAACAACTTTCTGAAAATCTTCTCGCGGTGAAAATCTTAACAAGTTATCGTAAATTCAATCAAATGTTAGACAGACTTTGTAACTACCTAGTATGTCTTATCCTTATTAATGTCAGTTATGTTTCTTATTAATGTAATTAAATAATCACATAGATTATTAATGATTTTAACCGAAGTCAGAAATAATTATATCACTACACCTATAGCTTGTTTTTTAACACTATGATTGTTCTTTAAATTGATTATTTGGAAATATTTTTTCCGAAACTGGATACTTCAGGATGCAGATCTACGAGTACTTACTTAGCAACTTGGAGTAAGTACTCGTATCTATAGAGATCACTATCTGATTATCAAACAAGCCATTTCTGAGTTAGGTCACGCATAATCCCCGGGTGCTAACGAAGAGGCAAACAAATCATGAGACACGGCGAATCCCATAAGATACGGTGTGAACAATGGCTTACGATTTATCTCACTGGGTTGACAGTTGTGATCTTTGCGTAAGTCAATATAATGAGAAGCAGTTGCTGATTGTACCTATAGAATAGAATAGAATTTTTCTTTATTAAAGTAACAAAGACTCAACAAGGGTTGTTAGTAAAACTTACGACTATGTTAGTAATCACAGACACTACAACACAAAAATAATAAGGAAAATATCCACGAAACAACGCACGGTTGGTCACTGTCGCGACATCCCATGAGAGACGGCACAACAGTGACCCACGGACGGACAGTATCCCTACATGTTGGAATTAAAGTTACCTACTTAATTCTTGTTTTAGTCAACAATGTGTAAGCCCACGACTTACGCACGGACGTAAAAATATCACGGCGGGATTTTATCGCGCACTGGTTTTTTAACTCGGTATTGAGCCGAGCGTCGCCGTCGAGAGAATCCAACGCGCTGGGACACACTCTCATCCCAGCGAGTGGAATAAACACACTGTTGGATTTTCAACTCTCGGCGCTATGCAGAGCATTGAAAATCCAGTGCACGAAAACAAATCGTCGCGGGAAAAAATCGCCCGTGTTTACTAGGCTTAATGTACCATCAAGTACACTTACATGATCGATTTATGGAAATTGTCATGAGCTTCAAGATATTGAGTCAGGAGTAGCGGACACACGACTGGATATTTCTATCTTTCTAATATTTTTAGGAACTGTATAGAGTGCCGCTAGTGGCACTTTATCCGTATCCGCCTCGGCCCGGCTAAAGTGCCGTAAGCATTGCATTGTCATTGTCACTTGTTATTTTGTTTGATTGTTGAGGTTAGCTCGCCGCCCTTTGTATTGATTGATCGTATTTGTTTCAGATAATTATATCAGAAGTCACTGCATTGACTGAATTTACGAAAAATAAAGTAGCAAATGAAAATGGCTGAAAGGTAGGTTAGGTTAGGTTAGAACTGTGACCACACAACGGGTCAGTTTAGGCACAAGAGAATGTAATGTTCTGGAAATGTGGTGTTACAGCGAACTAACCTCAACAATCAAACAAAATAAAAAGTCACAGTGACTCAGTGACAATGACAATTCAATTCTTACGGCACTTTAGCTGTGCCGAGGCAGCGCCAGTATTATGTCACTAACGGCCAGTTATCCGATAGGGATATAGTGCCACTAACGGCACTCCATACACTGCCATATTTTTATGTATGGAAGGTATATGGTTGGCAATATAAGCTAGGTAGGTACATCTTATTGGATTCCTGTCAAATTCTTATCAGTGTCTGCTTTTCACTTCAGTAAACCGCTACATACACAAATAATTGATACACACTCGATATCGAAAATAATTACGTGTCCCTTTCACGTTTTCCTTAAATATTGAGACAGCACGTGTGTTCAGTTTAAGATTCGAGCGCTCTGTGACTGAATAGGTGGGCAGACTGTAATGAAGGGACGTATTCTTAGCCAATCAGCCAGAAAAGGTAGGGTTTTGTATCAAGATCAATGTTTTATAAATAAATATGTTCTTGTTTAGGTTGGATTATTAATCAGTTCTATTTTTGGATATGCTATTGTGTAGGATATATTGTGATAAGCACAAGTTACACAACCCATGCTTACGTATATCTATGTAAGTAGATACCACGCCTATAGATTCCGTAACTACATTTAACTTGCTCGGTATAAACATAGACACACACCTCAATTGGAAAAAGCACATAGAAACAGTTAAATCTAAATTATCTCAATTTACCTACGCCTTGTTTCAAATTAAGTACAGCACAAATACAAAAACAGCACTATCGGCATACTACGCCTACGCAAACTCGTGGCTAAGGTATGGAGTGATGTTATGGGGAAACAGCGTCAACGCAAGTGAAGTATTTATAATCCAGAAAAAATGTGTTAGAATACTGGCCCATATTGACAATACCCAAAGCTGTAAGCCATATTTTGTCAAATTAAAACTTCTAACTTTACCGTCTTTATATATACATGACCTTTGCACATTTGTATTTAAAAATAGCAACATTTTTCCAAAAACAAATGATATCCATAACATAAACACACGCCTTAAAAATAAATTACATCTCCCACCCTCTCGGATCAAAATGCTTTATCATAGCCCATATTACATGGCAATAAAAATTTTCAACAAATTACCGGCACAAATAAAAGAAGAAACCAAACTCAATAAATTTAACAGGAAAGTAAAAGAATATCTAACACAAAAATGCTTTTACTCGGTCGCAGAATACCTAGAACAAAATATTTAGTATGGTAGCTATATAAATAATTACATACATATAAAACGCACACTACTCTAAAATAAAATAATTATTAAGATGTAAAAATTATTATTATTATTTTAAATGTATTATTATTAAGTTAAAATTATTATTATGTAAAAATTATTATCATTATGTTAAAATTATTATTATTATAATAATTTTAATGTTGCCGTGCCCTAACCGGGTTTCATGTTGGAACTTACTTAAATTGTAACAACAAAATGTACACATGAATGCAATAAAAAATTGAATTGAATTGAATACCTGCCTACCTACCTAACAGCCCACAGAATAAACAAGCTGAAGTGGAAATGGGTCAGCCATATTAGCCGTAGAACCGATGACCGTTGTTTTAGACGTGTTCTTGAGTGGAGATCGCAAATCTGCAAACGTAAGGTTATACCTCAGGCTAGGTGGAGTGACGATCTTCGCAGGGTGGCTGGTAGCAGCAGAATGAGAGTTGCCGAGAATCGAACTGAATGGCGTGCAATTGGAGTGGCCTATGTCCAGCATGATGATGACCTTGTAGCGGTTACACCGCCACATACGGACTACGCATCAAAGACTTGGCGTCACACAAATCCTGCAGCGCGCAATTAGAGTCTACCGTGCGAACGACATATATAAGACTATCCGACATCAAAACCTGGGCAGTTGCCCACCAGACACAACACCCGTCTGGTCGGAGGATCCTGCCTTTTCTATGGTGGATGAGTGAACTTTAGACCCTGTTACTCATACCCCTAAAACCTACCTACTTCTCTTCTGTCTATATCTTCTAAAGGAGAATAGCAGCCATGGTTTGTCAGTTACCTACTTAGTAAGTCGACGTCAAGTTAGAGTATTTTCAGGAAAACTAATTGGAAGTCTTATATTATCCCGAGACCTTATGGTTCTTTGTTTGCAGTTTGTCTTACTACCAATTTTGCTTCGAAGTGGACGATTATTTTTAAATGGTTTTCGTACAAAGCGGACTGTGACTGCACCGTGAGACTCATTGTGCGGTTGATACAATAGTTAGCTGTAATTCGGCTAGATGCAGAGATAGGGCGCCACTCGTGCGTTCATTCCATTATAATATTAACTACAGTATTTCTGCAATTTTTGGAAAGTATCACGATGATTTTAATCAAATTCTTTTGTGTTTATAAAGGTAGATACTCATGTGTTTTCTGTATTACAAAAAAAATGTAGTTACGCCATTTGTTTTTGCGTGAAAGTTACATAATATATATGGAACGCTATGAGTTTCTTGCTGCAATATTTTTAACTTATTTGCACTTAAAAGTTTCAAGATACTTTTAAGTGAATGGGACGCCGCTTTAAAGTTACATAACTTGAATCATATCTTATTTGACGTGTTAAGTAAATAAAACAACATAAAGATTTAGATTATTTACATTTATTTCAATTAATTACGTTTACGTAAATATGGTAACCATTCCACAGGAATGACTTGGTAACTACAATATCCATAAGTATTAGGTACCTGCCTAGTACTAGACTGTCAACAAAAATATGTCGTAATATCAACAAAAAGTCTACTGATGTACAGACGCTAGCACATCAACCTACCCGAAACTGTAAAATTTTCTCAATCAACTTCGAACCTTATACTTTAGTGATAAAGTTGAAAATTTAATAAAGAAATTTGACAGATTATAGTAGTTTGACGTGCTGGCGTCTGTACCATTTAGTTTAGCAAGCTATCGATATAGGTAGATAACCTACCCATTGTCACCAAATTGTACCTAAGGCCTCATGCAGACTGGCGCGACGCGACCCAAATTAACAATTTCTAAGGTGTCGCGTCGCGCTAGTCTGCACGAAGCTCAACAGCAAACCTTTTCATGGCTAGCGAGAGATAATTTTCTATTACGTTCTCTAAAGCATGTAGCAGAAAGGTGTGGTCAAATTCAAGAATGTGGAACAGACCATCACACTGAACAACTTTCTCCGTGGGACCAACATCGTATTTGCGAAAAAATAAGCAGTCGTCCATTTGCATCGAGTAGGTATTGAAGTTTTGTATGGGACAGTAGATTTTTTTTGTCGTCATTATTTAGTTTTTTTTAAGCTCCTTTTTTATTTTGTGTTTTGGATCATTCGGTTCCCTACAAAATGGTTGAGCTGGATGGTGCTGATCCACGCGTCATGTTCGTGAACGGGCGCCTTCAATTGAGACTGGTCATCTCTTATCTGCCAGGGCTTATTTTTAATCGTTTTTTGATATTTATATTTTTTTTACATTGTTTTCACATATAGAATCAACAAGAGTAATGTATCCAGGATTTTGTAA
Organism: Xanthia togata; assembly: GCA_963853775.1. Taxonomy (NCBI): domain Eukaryota; kingdom Metazoa; phylum Arthropoda; class Insecta; order Lepidoptera; family Noctuidae; genus Xanthia; species Xanthia togata. The sequence goes on from OY970801.1 coordinate 4,881,387, forward strand.
TTTCTATATTTAAAAGAGTGTCCTTGGAGTTTCTTGCCCGTTCTTCTCCATAGAGTTCTACGTTTTGGAATGGGCTACTATATAGTGCTGACTAGCTTCAACTTTCTGACTAACTGACTGACTCTTTGACAAAAGTGCCTGTAAATGGTTAAATTGAAATAAATGCTTGGAGTTTGAGTTTTTATTTTTATATAATTTTGTTTTCTTTTCTTTTTTAAATTATTATTACTGTTTGTAATTCCTGTGCGTGTCACAAATAAAATATTTTCTTTCTTTCTTTCTTTTCTTTTTTCGCGATTGCAATTTTGGTCCCATGGAAAAAGTAGTTCAGTTTGGTGGTGTGTAGGTACCACACCCTTAAATATTTATTTATTACTTTTAAGAAGGCTTACAGACTAATTAGAAATAATAGGTAACAACAAAACATTATCAAGTTGCTAATAACAAGCCTCCACAGATATATAACATATCGATTACTTAAAGCCGAACAATCAGTAATTAAACAATTAAAGTATTAAAGTACAGACGCCAGCACATCAAGCCACTCCAATCCGTCAAACCTTCTCAATCAACATTGAACCTTATGCTTTAGTGAAAAATATGAAAATTAATTAAAAAAAAGATGGAAAAAAAAACATAATTATATGACCACACATTTCTGATAAACGCTGTAGATGTTCGTTTAGTATTCATTTCAAAATCTATGGTTCAATTGGTCTCAAAAGCCAGTTGAGTTATGGTAAAAGGTAGACTGGTAGATTCGTCATCGGAACATGAGTAAGTTCTGTAGCAGTCGAATCGGCGATGAGCGGCACAGAGCCCGCTTCCTCGGACACCGGTATCTTTTCACACACATCGCGAATTGTCTGGAACGAGAAGTTTAGTTGAGGTTTAAAAGGATGATTTAGTTCGTTTCAAAACCAAGAAGTGGTTTAATCAAAAGTAATCATGAAAAGCAGTTCTATGATACAATCTACATAACGCAGTGTAAACTGCTAAGTGTAGACGCATTACATTATTAAAATTAATTAACAGGCGTTTCCTTATAAGAAGAAGAAGGCACTAGGGAATGATTTTTGAAAATTCATGTCTTATAAATGGGGTTAAAATATGGGATGTAAATTCGTATGGAAGTTCGTCACTTATGCCGTGAACTTATTCAGCACACGGTTGGTTTGTTTCACTTGTACATTAAATTTCTTTGAATCGTATGTCGATTACCTTTATTTGTATTTATTTTTTGCTATTTTTATTACGCGTACCTACAGTGACTCTACTGTTTTGTAAATTAACATATTCTATCTAAGAGAGCCGGGTGATATGTAACTCAGGACTCTCATATCTGAGACACCTTTTTCTATTTAAGATTGGGAATTTTTAACCCCCGACGGAAAAAGAGGGTGTTATAAGTTTAGCGTGTATATCTGTGTCTGTCTATGCCATGGTCCCAAACGGCAGAACCGATTGTATTTTTTTTTTTTGGTTCAAAGGTGACTTGACCAAGAGTGTTCTTAGCTATTAGTCAAGAAAATCGGTTCAGCCGTTTGAAGATTATCAGCTCTTTTCTAGTTGATGAATGGATGTGAGCACCTTCCACAGGTCTGAAATTTGAAATTTGGTATCCTGTTACGTCAATGACATTAGAAGAACATAGTAACCTTGAACTGATGCTGCATCACCTGGAATTTGCAGGATACCCAACTCCGTTACCAACTTACAGCACAAGTATCGTGTTTGGGCTCATTGGAATGGTCTCCATGAATAGGTTATAGATGGTGAAATGGGTCTGTCGATGGAGTAGAAAAGAGAAGTGAGGAATTATTTTTGTCGTAGGTTTTTTAAATGTTCAATACTTGTGATGTTGAGATCAATATTGATTTATGAAAATGATTACTTTATTTTACCGTGACGGCTGTCATCATCTTCTTCCATTTTTTTTCAAGTTGCTGAAGACTTAAGATAAACTAGACGTGCATAATATTACTCCTCACCTGTCACACTCGCACAGCCTACCAGCACAGCCGTTAATGAACTGGTACTGCGAGTCGAAGTTCTCGAGCGCGCACAGCGGCTGTCCGTGGTAGCACTTCCAGAAGTAAGGCTGCAGGTATACCGTGTAGAACGGGCAGTAGATGTTCTCGTAGCATTCGTCGTGCTGCTTGCAACACCTGCAGATTAAAAGACTGTACTGTAGGCTAAGAAGCCATATTGTTATGGCAATTTTGAAGAAGCTCTGAATTCTTGAATATTTGCACCATTGCCATACATGCATAGTATGTCTTTGTGCAAGAGCACAGAAATTTTGGCTTTTATGGTACAAAATTTAAGACAAAAACCCTTCTGTAATTTTTGTGTGCGGAGGCCATCATTTGCTATTGATACACTGATTGAAACAAAGAAGTAGGACGAGCCCTATCACATAATGAATATGAAGACGATATAATCATTAAGATTCTATAATACCTCACATTGCTTAGCGTGATCCCTCGTCATATCGAAAATACTGCAGCATTAATTTTGATATAAATATATGGTAAAGTTGAGGATTAATAATTAATGTTGACAAAATGTATGACGAAAACACGATTCCATAAAATTTTCTCAATTGAAAAAAAATCCTAAGTCCTAAAAAGACTTCAAATTAGGTCATGAAACTATGCATTAATAACTATAAAAGATATACTACGTGGTACGTTTTTTTTTTTAAAATTACTGTTATTTTTGCCGTAAAAAGAAAATACCTCAACTATTACACACATGTTTGAGCAAATAAAGTTATCTGAATCTGAATCTTTTGGCGCCTTGGAGCCTTCTCCCCGCCACTCAGTCTCGCTCTGACTCAATCCGCGAACAGTACCTATCGTATTAAGGACTCTTAAGTCCCTTACTTTAACGGATGCCTGAGACGCGAGCCTCGGGCGCCCGTTATAACTTGGGCCAAAACATTACGTATGAAGAAACAAAACTGCATGCAGGAAAATAAATAAAAAAGATTAAGGAGTTTAGCTGTTTACCTGTCTATCCCATCAGTAGGTCTTCCTGAACCAAGGAACCCGCAGTAGCAACCGTAACCCTTGTAAGAGAGAGGGTCACAGCCGGTGGCGCAGTACATCATATTGTAGAGGTGGAAGACGCCACGCTTGCCACGGTTCTCCGTCTTGCTCATGTACACTTGAGGATCTATGTTCCTGAAAGGAGATAGACAATGAGATGATAAAGCCCTTCAGTTTTGAAGAAGAAGACGTAAGAGCAATGTCAATTATAGGCATGAAGGTAAAAAGCAGATCAACATCTAAGATCAAGAAGCTAATCAAGGGGTTTACACCTCTTCTCATTAAGACTTTGAGGTATTTGTAATGTTTTCATATGAAAGGAACAAAACAATAAAAATCTATCTAAAAGAGCCTCCAAAAACTTTCTTATGAACTTCTGTTGAACGTTCACTGTAATCAACATTTCTGATTGTTTTTGGGCTTAGCATAAGCTATTTGCTGAAGCCGTCTGACGTAGACGCTACTGACGAACTACTAAAAGAAATACTTTTTTTAAACTTACCTGACTCCTTTCTTATAATCGTCCTCCGGCACAGAATATCTAAAAGGATCTCTTGCAAACCCAACCAGTAGGGGACCACTAGCATCTTTATAGTGTGGTGGTTGATCATCTACCTCGTTGACCCTGGTGTCATTGTAACTATCATACTTATTGCTATTACGATGGCTATTAAAGCTATTGACTGGGTTGTATGGCCTGTGTATGGGCTGTAACTGGGCGTAGTGTGTGTTGTTGTAGATGTGGTCGTAGGTCAGGTGGTTTGGCCAGTCTGGAACAAATGATAATTTATTTGTAAATCGTTTTTAAAGGAAAATCCGGATATTATTGCCCATATTGATAAGAGTTCCTGAGATATCCGTTGATTGACTTATCAGTCAGAGACTGGTTGAAATGGGTGGCTTCTTAACTCAGTTATAACTAGTGGTATATGATTTGGATAAAGGCCGTTTGGAGCCGGCTTGGAGGACAAAATATCGCCATAATAATCATTTATTCAAAGATTGAATAAATGATTAGTAGAATAACATTTATATTTTACTTTTTTCAAATAATATTAGCCCTCTTCCCTATCCTATCTTGCTGTGCCCGACAGGGTCCACAATGATCTAAAATTATGTATATTTTATAATGTAACCTACCACCTATGTTAACGTTGTGGAATGCAAATAAATATATTAAGTATTGAGAATGTACCTACATCGTATCTATACTATTAAATGAGCAATATTTGTGTAATATATATATTTGTAATCACGATCTTGAAAACGGCTCTAACGATTTCAATGAATGTTACATTATAGGGGTTTAAGATAAGATAAGATAAGATAAGATTCATTTATTTGTTTAAACATGGTATATACATACAAGAGCATGCAAGATGATAATAAATTACATTATAGTCCAATCATGTTTAGCCTTATAATTATTGGCGTACAAATATTTTTGTCCCATTACTACGGTGTTTTTACGGTGGCGAGAAAAATCGATCTACCTAAGTATCATATCTGGGAAATTTCGTTTTCTCTATTTTCACCCGAGCACAGCTCGTTCGCCCAGGTACTAAAATTATATATGAGATTGGGTCAATCCAGCACACATAGTTTGAAAACACTTATTTCCCGTACCAAATTACTCGTACATAATAATATTCTGCCTAGCTTTTTCAAACTACGTTGGTGCAATGTTTGTGCCATATGCATATCGAATGAGTTAGTCAAACAATCAATTCAGATCATAATCCATGTATTTTGTGGCAAAAATACAATTTCAGTGTTCACGGCCTGATTGTCACAGGACAATGACTAATAATTGAATAGATTCGTTTACAATGAAGATTGTGCGGTACAGATACAATATACAATAGTGATGGATTTAACGGACTATGAAAATGTATATTTGGAACATTGAAAGGATAGCAGTAGATAAACCATAATAATAACAAAGCAAGTAGATAGATTAGATAGGTAGTTGCTCCATGTAAAATACTGGTATTCAGCTACATGTAGTTAGATTGAAAGCCAATCCCGATATGGTGGAAAAACGCAGATGATGATGAAAGCAAATAGGAATTATAATACTGGATTAGGTAGTCCAGCAGAGAACCAAAGCTTACAGAATAAGCAAGCTGTAGTGGCTATGGGCCGGTCATATTAGCCGTTGAACCGATGACTCATGAACAAGTCTAACACTTGTTCAATTCAATTCAATTCAAAATATTTTATTTCACATAAACCTACAAGGGCACTTATGAAACGTCAGAAGCTAGGTGCACGGTTCCAATTGGTCGTTTCCTATGGAGAAGAGCCGGCAAGAAACTCCACGGTTACTCTTTTAAAAGTAAATGGTATTTACAATCTTTTCAAGTTAGTGTTTATAGGTATGAGAGGACACTGTAGGCCTATCAACAAGTACCAGGTACTTAGCAAGATAGAAAACGATCGACAGATCTAAAAGTCGGTTATGTTGTAGGCATAACCGACTTTTAGATCTCACATTCACAAAATATAAAAGAGAATCTATATAAAAAAAAACAATTAAATACCTATTTAAACCAAATGGCATGACTGCCACTAAAGCTGTAACAAATGTATAAAAAATATAGTATAGTGAAGTTATATAATGTCAAATAATGAAAAGATTATGTCAAAAAAGTACGTATATTTTATGAGTGGAGACCGCGAATCGGCAAACGTAAGGTAGGACGCCCTCAGGCTAGGTGGAGCGACGATCTTCGCAGGCGGGCTGGTAGCAGCTGGATGAAGATTACCGAGAATTGAGCTGAATGGCGTGTAATTGGAGAGGCCTAGGCCTAGGTCTAAATACAGGATTCGTTAAGGAAAGTGTCTATCATAGCATCGTAAAGGTACTATCAAACAGTATGATATTCTGGTGTAGGCGTTGTAGCGTAACTCATTGGTCCTTTTGAACGTGATCTACAAGGTTCCTATGGCAGTTATAAATGCAGCAGTTAGATAGGGTATAATGTCATGATGGTCCAGTTGTTAAAGCCTTACGTCTCATGCACGAGGTTGGGTTCGAGTCTGTGCGAGTACCAATATAGCCTTTTCAACTCATATTATGTATTTTCTAAGTTTATCTTTATAGAAATTACAGAAATCAGTGAAGGAAAACCTCGTGAAGAAACCAGGACTTATGATTAATAATATAAGTTTGAATTCGCCAATCCGCCTTGAGCAAGCGTGGTGGTGCTTGCCTTCTCTTCTTCTTTATATGAGAAGAGGCCTGTGGGACAGTTACATGCTGGTATTTTTAGATTGGTCTGACTGGTGTGGATCTCGGAAGATATCCCACGGGAAATTTCATGCAAATCCGTTCAGCTGTTTTTGTGCCAATCCGGAATATACATCCAGACAAACAAACATACAGACAAAACGGACAAAAATTCTGGAAACAATATTTTCGGCATCAGACTCGTTCCCAAAATACGTAGCATTTTTTTTTGGTTGAAATAGTAGTTTATGTAATTGTTGTATAATGAGGGGTATTAAAATATGAGTGTGTGTTAATAGTATCACACGAGTGTTTTAATACCTAGTTATGTACAGTTTCATACACTACTTTATCTCATAAATTGGGATTGAACCTACTAAATAAAAGATCAAAGCTAAAGATCAAAATTAAAAAAAAAAACCCATGATTTTGTTACAGGAAGTGTTATAATATGATTCTATTTTTAAATCTCGGTATTGTGTTTATAAAGTATGTCAATTTATACTTGTTTCGAAATTTACTATTCGAATTTTACGATATGAGAGTAGATAAAAACTTTTATGTACAGTTTCGATGTCGTTACTATTTTATTATAATTATGTAATATAACAAGTGAGCCATCAGTCAATATACATTTAATTTATGTGATGATAATGGCATACCATTGGTGTGATGTCTGTATTTCGTGAAGACACAGTTGTAGCATCGAATATAACAAAGGATTATAAGTGGGTGACACATTGACCTTTGCATTACATTTTTGACGATATTTCTTGCAATAAACCTACTCCTAATAGCAATTTGGTTTCGATTGTTATATCGATTCGATATGGATGTTAAACGATTCTATTTCATAACGACAGCTTGTCAATAAACAGCAACGTTTATTTTGCATTTTAAAAAGATGATAGATATCATTCAGTTTCCAAATTATTTATTTTTATTGCGATCAGTTATAGAGCTCAGATTTATAATACTTTCAATGATGTGTCAATAAATCCAAAAGGAGTCATAAAATGATGTCCTAAAATAATGACTAAGGTTTTTTTTTAATGTAAGGTCGTTTGCTCTTGACCTCCAGCTCGCTGGACGGAGAGCGATGGATGAGGTCTATGATGGAACGAGCAAGGTCAGAAGATGCCTGTCCACTCTTGCTTGGAAGGCTGACGGGTTACACGTGGAAGGGAACACAGACGCTGGCAGAGAGTTCCACCCTTTGGCCGTGCGCATAATAAATGTGGAGGAGAAGCGTTCAGTGTCGAACTCAGTAGGTCCCTACTAGTCTGTAAGTATATCGACCAAGTGCAGATGGTACCCTGCAGTACGTCTTGTAGTCCAGTAGTAAAGAAAAACCGGCCAAGTGCGAGTCGGACTCGCGCACGAAGGCTTCCGTACCATTATCTGTAAAAACGGCAAAAAAATCATGTCTGTTAAATGGGAGCCCCCCTTAAATATTTATTTTATTCTGTTTTTTGTATTTTTAGTTATAGCGGCAACAGAAATACATCATCTGTGAAAATTTCAGCTGTCTAACTATCACGGTTCATGAGATACAGCCTAGTGACAGACGTACAGACAGACAGACAGACAGACGGACAGCGGAGTCTTATTAATAGGGGGACCCTATTACTAAGACTCCGCTGTCCGTCTGTCTGTTTCACCCTTTGGGTACGGAACCCTAAAAAAAAAGGAGGGATAGTGCTTCTGCGCACACTATCCAAAGTACCTACAGTCTTTAGAAGACTGACAGGCATGGCAACATTACGCCGATGAGCCAAAGATTCAGCAGAGGCTTTTTCTTTCCTAATTTTCAAAAGAGTAGATTATTAAAATATTAATGACATTCGTGTTAGGTATTATTCTCACATACTGACCTCTTCTAGTATGAATGACGTCAAAGGGTCATCGTACGATCTCCTATTGCCAAATCATTGGTTGAAATAATGGAAAATCGAAGACAAAGTACGCTAAATTAGGATTAATCAAAATCATACCTTGTTAGAACGGAGATAGAGTTGATTATAAAACCTTTGAGAATGAATACGCCAATGATAGGGCTCTCTATAGCGAAATGTTACGCATCATGGTGATTAACAAAGGCGAGTTGATTTAAATCTGCTGGTACCCATTTGTTATTGGTTGTATTGCTGAATGTGTATAATTTAGGGTGAGTATCACCGATGGAACTGAACACGATCAGCACGTCTAAACCACGTTCATGACCTGTCAGTGTCATCATTGTTGTGGAATATTGACACTGACAGCTCTTGAACGCAGTTTACATAGATGTGCTGATCGCGTTCAGTTTCATTGGTGAAATCAGCCCTTGGAGTTTCTGAATGTGGGTCAATTGAATAATACCTTATGATTGGACCGTAGAAGGACATCAGATTGTTTTTGTGGGAAAAATTGAACTATATTAAGGCTTTCGCATTTGTTTAACTAGCGTTTATGTTAGGTAGCATAAATTACTATCGCTAAATTATTTCTTTTTTCGTGTGACTAACCTGGTGTCAGACTTTTAGAGCAGCCCATGGGCCTCTGACTTGGCTTCACATGCCTTCGAGAAATATCTCTCAGGCATGCCAGTTTCCTCACGATGTTTTCCTTCACCGTTTTTGAAGCAAGTGTTAATTATACAACACGCACATTAATTCGAATAGTCAGAGGTGCGTGAGTTAAGGAACCCCAATCCCCCAGTATTAGCTTCATAAGCTAATACGAGTAATTATATTATCTTTTAAACTCCTTCGTGGTCGTTTACTTGATTCGTGCCTTGGGTTCGAACTCGAGAGTTATTAAATGCTAAATGACTTAGGCAATACCTGGAGGGTCAAATAAAAAGTACCTACCTATGTGGATTGAAATCATCATTCTTCTGCCTTTATTCCAATTTATTTGTGATCGGCGCAACACGTCCTTTTCTTCCACACTTCTCTATCAGTCGCCATCTCGGTAGTCACCCCCTTTCTAGCCATATCATCTTTCACACAGTCCATCCATCGTTTCTTTGGTCTTCCCCTACTCTTATAGCCATCAACGTTGACAGGACAGGTCCACTCAAATCTGTGTGGCTCTTTTCTCAGAAGACCATTTCAGACTAATCTACATGGTCCTCATATGGCCTGACCAAGATTATGTTTGGATTATAAGAGACTGTGACCTCTGAGTTTGTTTCGGCCTTTCTTCTCAGAGTAGTCAGATAGGAAACGCCGAACTCATCTAGTGAAAGAATGATCTAATTTTACAGAACGAAATAATATGTTGGAATATTCCAAGTAATCTTTCGAAAAAGCGGTCTAGCTAAGTGCTATGTCAATAAAAAAATTAAAAATTTAGATTTCGTTCGTTAAAATAATGTTAATTATTTATTTATTGTCAAATGAAGGTAGGTACCGCCTCTCTTCTCACGATCCCTCGTGAGAAGAGAGTTTTGATAAGTAGGGCTTTCAGATGATTGAGCTATGAAAAAAAATGTACCTAGGTACTTTTCAGCAGTACACCGTATAGTTCGTTTTTTGAATCCCAGATACTAATTTGACTGGTGCAAATGTTAAACTACAAATTAATTAAAAAACGAGTACCTAAGTATTATTAAAATGGTTGAAAATAATTGTTGTAATGTTTTGCGGCTTTGTTTTGATAAGTAAATCAAAATAATATATCGGGTCAAATTAAATTAACTAGGGAAACTCCGCAGACGTGATGGGTATCGTTTATCTAAAGTGTAAAATGAAAAAAAAAACAAGGTCAACGACCGAAATGTAAAGTAGTTTCATCAAGCTTGAGGTAAGTTATAGTAGGTAATTAAAGCTATTAGAGCTGAAAACAAAAAGTATAAGTAATTGAGTCATGCATTAAACGAAGAGAACATTGAAATTGCGTATATTGATAAAATTACCTACATGTAGAAAATAAAACAAAATAATGTACTTAGACGTCAGTAATTTAGACGTCGTGAATAGACTTGTGATTAAGCTGTTAGATGAGAGTAATCACGAGAATGTGAACATTGTAATCGTCTTGTTTAGACCAACATTTAAGGTATTTTTGTGATTGTGTGTGGGAAGATAAAATATCTGTATTTTGTATGAACTATTTCTATGAATAAAACCTTTATGTGGAGAGATATACTTTGATGAAGGGGCCAGAAAACAATATGAAGATGAATTGCTCACATTCATATTGTTTTTTTTTTTTGCAATTAACTGATAAAGAAGAGTTAGACAATGTAGATAGGTAAATATTTAATTCATTTTAACATTTTGAAATAAAATACGGTTTGAAACTGATATTTGCTTACTAGCTATATAATGTTCAATTTAAATAAGTAACAAAAATCATCATTTTGTACATTCAATAACAGGTCCTATTCTATTCCCATAAGTACAAAGCGTCTGATTTAGTGAAATGTGATACAGTTAATTATACAAAAATTTACATTTTACTTAGATAATAAGACATTTCGCTTCCTGTGATAAAAAGTAGACCAATTTACATGAAAAATTCACGTTATTTATATTTAATTACGTAGCTTAGTTACATAATTTTGTTATATTTTTTTGTATACTGTTACTTAAAGAATAAACAAAATAACAACGATATTTGATGTGACGAATAATAAACTAATGATCGTTTGATTGTCGTTGACTTGAATCCGTTTTCTATTAATAAAAGGGTTGAATGCTCCGTGTCGAAGGTATTCTAATTTTGTTACCTTTGTTGCATTAACATTGTGAAATTGAATCTTTAGAAGGAAAGAAAATAAATTTATTTGACTCAGGTTAAGGCTCACAGTATTGACTCAAAAACAAAAAACAGAAAGAAAATAATAACTTAGAATAAGTACTGTGTGCCTCACGGCTGCGCCAAATAGGCCCAGTTCAGCATAAATGCCAGAGAACTGACGCTGGTTTTCAACTGGACCTTATGTTACAAGGACGTCTTACGGATGTAAATCAGTTTTATAGTGTGTAAGTGAACTAGTGTTTACTGAAGGAAGTCACTGGTTCCTGAAATACAGCCGATATATTCTGTAAAAATCGCACCCCGAAAACTTAGATGAAGTTAGCTGTCACTATTGACAGCTCAAGCTCACTTAACCTAAGTTGTCATGGTGAGTTTTTTACATAGTAGAGGTAAGTACCTACTCTAACCTAGCTCTGGAGTCAGTGTTTCACATTTTTTTGTAGCCCAGTTCATGCCAATAAACAATTTGTTGAAAATAAAACGGATTTTATCTAGTCTATTCCCCCTATTCTGATATGTTAGCACATTTAATACTACAACTAAATGAAACGAAATTTAAATCTTGTATAAAACGCACACTATGCTGCCAAGCACATTATAAGCTGGGGGACGCTTATCTAGCTCCACAAGGGCGCATAATTGATTAATTAGCATTCGAAAATATAGTTGGAGCTGCTGAAGATTGCAAAAACTATCTAACCCACAAAATTCATTATCACCATTTGAAAAGTAATGTATCATTGTAGTATGTAATTATAATTTATTGTAAAATGTAAATGAACGACTCGCCAGCACACAGATAAACCCTGAGAGTTTTCGTTGTGTGGCTAAAACCAGTGTAATATAGGTTAAGTGTTTTAGAAATAAAAGATAAAAAAATTAAAAAATCTTTGAATTGTATAACTTCAATCTCTTAGTATTGTATAATTGCATTGCACATGTGTGATCACTGTGACCATGTACCTTATATAAAGCTACCATTTACTGGGTACGTCTTTCATTGACTTGATGTGCCCTGGCGGATGAGAGTATGTCATGCTCACTCAAATGTCTCGCTGGTGGTGGCATGTGTGTTGGATTGTTAAGTTCCCTTCAAAATGGTTGAGATCGAACGGTGCTGATCCATGCGTCATGTTCGTGAACGGGCGCCGTTAGTAGGGACTGGTTATTTCTTATCTGCCTCGGCTTTTTTATTTTATTTAAATTTTTGAATTGTTTTTATCTTTTTATTACGGACGCTTTTTACGTGCACATCTTTCTACATTGTTCTCACATGTATAATTTCTACATGAATGATGTAACCAATATTATGATTTTAAAGAGCGTCCGTGGATTTTCTTGCCCTTTCTTCTCCATAGGAACCTACGCTTTGGAATGGGCATCTAGCTTCATATTTCTGACTGACTGACCCCTTGACAATTCAAAAGTGCCTGTAAATGGTTTAATTGAAATAAATGCTTTGAGTTTGAGTTTGAATTGCGGTTCTGAACTCAGTTCAGGAATAAAACTCGCTTAATAGGGATTTTGTCTGGGTAATTAATAGGAATAATGAAACCTTATCTGAGGACCTCAGAAACCGTGTAAGTGCAGTGCTCGGAAAACATACACTGGCAAAGAAATCTTTTAGGATCATAACATAACGCCTGTATTCCCCGAAGGGTAAGGTTTAGTATACCCACATCTTGCCAGTTATGTTTAAGTCCCTTGTACCGGAGGGCGAGCTTATTGCCATCAACCGGGCAACAATCAAGAATCTGGGCTGCTACTGTGAAATTCCAGATGGGAAAACCCAATAACACTTTGCCCGACCTGGGAATGGAAGCCAGGACCTCATGCTCAGCAGTAGCGCTTGCGACCACTAGACCAACGAGGCAGTAAATCTTTTAGGATCATAATTATTATTGTATCTTCAATTTTTATAGCACTATTATTACTTAACACCGCGGCACCGTTTGTAATAACGTGCGGCATGCGACTCTGTATAGGTAAATAAGTAAATTATACTTAATGTTATATTGTTGTTTGTCTAGTAATGATTAAGTGATGTATCTCATTGTACTTCATAGCATTGTCTAAGATTACTTGTTCGACCCGACCTTGCCCTACGTTCGCGATATGTTAATATAAAATTTAATTAACCCTTTGTTCTTTTATTATGATAGCTACTTGTTTGCTTAGATATTTTAATGCTTGATTATGAGTGTGAACAATAAGGAGATTAGGCTTTGATATCAGTCGGTTTATTTTGTATAAATCTCACCGTGAATAAATTAAATGAAATTGTTTATTCTGTAAATAGGATATAAGAATCTATTTTACACGTCATATTAAAAAAAAAAAATTGCTAGATGATGACTACTCTGTAAAGAAAGGCCGAAACAAACTCAGAGGTCACATTCACTTTTAAGATTAGAAATAATCTTGGTCAGGCCATATGAGGACCATGCAGATTAGTGTCTGAAATGGTCTTTTGAGAAAAGAACCACACTGATTTGAGTGGACCTGTGGACATTTGGGTAGTCTGCATAAACTACTCAAACTGCCAGACCGTCATTAAAACTAACTGAGAAAGAAAAGAAAAAATAGTCCTCACATTCACACAAGTTAAAATAATATAATACTTTACAAAGTAATGATGTCAGGTGAATTGAGCTTGAAGCGAACTGTCATTTCACCTGATTCTAGGGATTGAAATTATTGACAGCTCACTTCACCTAAGTTTTCGCTGTGAAGTTTTTATAGAATAGATTGGCTGGTCATGTTTCAATTAAAATCGGACAAGTACGAAATAGATTCGTACACTAAGGCGCAATATAAATATGGACAGTATATGGGAACTATCGAAACAACGAACACTCCATGTTTAAAAAGATCGCGGTGATCTCTCATTTGGACACGGCACCCACAACTGACAGCACCGCGACATTCGCTTGGGGTCTCGTCAATGAGCGCGTCTGTGTGAGTGTGCCGTTTCAAAAGTTACTACGTAGTTTCTGTACTGTCCTTATTTATGCTGTGACTAAGAGTTCCGTCAATCGCAACAAAATGTAATATGCACAACATTCGATTTCGATAATGTTAGTTTAAACTGCTTGTTCGTGACCGCATCAAGTCTAGTGTCTCTTTAATTGACATAAAGCCATGTGGTGAGAAATAGAAAAAGAACGTGTTGCGTCAACCAGCCAATGGGGTTCAAGAGACAGGTATGAATGACGCCTGCATATAAGAAACATGGCCAAAGCGACGATTATGCGTTTTAATGGTTTTTGGAAGAAAGATAATAGTGGAATCTATAGCGTATATTATGTTTAGAAATTATTGAAAATATGAAGAGTTTTAAGAGGCCCAAAACCGCCAGCTAATGAAATTGGTTAACGTGAAAAGATATTAGAAAAACTATATCAGAAACAACTAAGACAGGGAATTTCAAGAAAAACCCTTTGGAAAACGTAAAAAAAGAATGCAGTAGTTGTAGTTGATACAGATTACTTCACACGTATCGCGAGCCACTGTGCTGCATCTCAGTTTGTATTTAGTTGATCGGGTTTACGTAACACCTCCTTGACCAGTGTTTGACATCTTATAGTGTCAAGGTACATTGTATATAGATATATGGTAATTTTATTTAAATATATCTTTATTAACTTTGCTGTTAAAATTGGTCTAAGTTTTAACGAATATGGTTTAGACGTGGGCGATCTTTTAGTGTGTGGCATTTATGTTTTATTCAATAACTTTTATTATGGTATTACTACTTATTTTAAATCTATTAGCTTCTTTTTCTAGAATACAAAGGTCTAAAATGAAATCTGCTATTGGTGAAGTAATTCAGGTCTTTTTATTTTAGTAGGGATGCGGTAAATATGTATTAGTCACGCCGTGTGTTTCGCTCACGTCTTCCTGAAATTTCGGTAAACCATAGATACAGTACATTTTCTGCGATAGCTTTTTTGCGTGGATGCGTGTGTGTATTTTCTCCCAACTTGTTCTTTTTTGTTTTTGGGTCCTTTCTAACTGTTTATCGAAAAATAAAAATATTTAATTTTTTTCTTTTCATCACACAGTGTGCCATCTTTACATTTCGATGCTCTAAAGTCCACGACCTCAATTTACTTAACCATATAGTTGGAATCAACTTAAAAACTAGTACCACGGCCGGATTGGCTAATAGTTCTTGCACAGTGTTTCGAACGAGTGGTATCGGTCCAAATCTGCATCATATTCCATTGTAACGTACCGGTTCTCTCAGGTCAGTTTTTATGTAATGGAAGATTTTATGGACAGTGGGCTGTGTTGTTGTTCGTTCATGGTATCATTATGGTATTTCATGGAACTGCGGTTCTTGGTATACATACAATGTTATTGTGATGTGAAGTCATCTAGAAATTGGGCACGCCGCTGGTCCAGGCCATGGTGCGGAGCGAGAGGGCATGGGAAGCCGTCACTTCTTTCGCCCTCACGCCCCTAGTCGCCGCAGGAGACGCCGTGGCCATCGGGAATCCCAGGCCGATTCCGGGCCACCGTAGGTGCGGGCTTGCGGACGGTGAGCAATGGGTAGCTCGCAGTCCGATAAAGACCAGGCCCGGGTCGACGGCACGTTGTGTTTCACGCGCGCCTCAAAGAGATGTCAGCATAACTGACGGGGTCCGCTAGAACCGATGCCTGCCTGGGTTGCGGGAAAGTCCGAAAGGGATACCATGGCGCCTGGCAACACACAGGCAACTGAAGGAACACGGGTGGGTTTGTTTTTAGTGTTTGTTCCTTTGCTTGCGTCATATATACCGCAAATAAACGTATTTTCTTTCTTTCTTTTCTTCTTTAAGTCAGTCAGAGCCCTTCCACTCCGCCCAGAGCGGGAGGTGATATTTGATAATTTCCCACCCAAAAAAAAAGTCGTCTTGAAATTGTGCATAGATTGTTTTGGCCGGTACCGGTTGGCGGTTGTTTTGTCTATACTTGAAATGATTGGTTTCTAAGATAAAATCTGCAATCTGCTTGCGTGGATAATATGTGTAAGCCTCGGTTGTGTTTTGGATTGGTGACCTTTCTTTGTGAATTCATTATATTTATTAAGATTGTTGGCCGTTCCTTGAGCTTAACTTTGCTAAATGAGCTTCTGTTTAAAGAGCTACGTGACTCCTTCATTTACACATGATACAATATTGACAATCTTGATGACCATACGTTTGGCTCTTGACCCAAATGGTTTAATTCCAATAAATATTTGATCAGTTACTGAGAATTTCTGAAGAGTGTGGCGACATTGATCTTACGACGTTCCAGGGTCGACAGCTGTCTAATGCAATTTATATTGCCTCAAAGCCATTGCCAGTGAGTCTGCGGTGTCTGGTCGATATAATTATTTTACACGGTTCATATCCTTTCATCGTGTTAATCCTGTTGTTGGCCAGGATCCATCTTTTGAGCTGTCTTTTTCTTGTTTGGATATAACTTCTTTAATCACATATCGATTTCGACAGTGCTTTTATGAAATTTCGTCGTGGTTATAATATGTCCTATTTTACTGGGATCGGTTTCCGCTATTAGTTCTTCAAGTGGACAGCTGTACGTGGGCCATGGCGGCCAAAGCAACCAGCCCAATTCCCTTTAGAAGCAGCTTAGGTCTCCTACGGCCTAACCCAACAACTTATTGTCAGTAAAAGACAGATCGCTGTTGATGTTAGACAGTATAATTATATGTGTCATTGTGTCACATTCAACAAGATTCCTTTAGTCTCTGACAGATTATTGGGACGTTAAAACCATAGATAGATAGGATTTTCTATCTCCAGTATGCCAAAACTGGTGATGTACGAGTATAGGTTATTGGGTTTGGTTGGAAAGATTTTATTTTCTTTTATGCTTAAAATTTTGGTATTGGTTTCTACATACGACAATCGAATCTTTATTTCACAGTCGGAATGCGGTCTTACTGTAGATAATAATTGATGTGCCCAGATATCATTGCCGTATCGTTATGGACAGTTAAAAAAATTTCGTCGTGCATACACCTGTATTACATCACGCCTTGTTTCCCCGAAGGGTTGGGTAGAGGTGTACCTGTAGTACACCCACATTTCGCCAGTTACGTTTTTTAAGTCCCATGTAATAGGGGGCGACCCTATTGCCATCATCCGGGCACATTTCCAGACTCCGGGCTACTACTGAGAAATTCCTGTTGGAAAAACCCAATAATACTTTGCCCGACTTGGGAATCGAACCCAGTACCTCATGCTCAGCAGTAGCGCTTGCGACCACTAGACCAACGAGGCAGTCACACCTGTAGGTATTACTGGTAATATAATCTCAGTTATTTAGATTAGTTATAATTTAGTTACATAAGGAAAAAGCGCGATTATTTCTGTCGAGACGTAATTCTTCACGGTGGCTGCAAGCTACTGGTTGACCGCCAACGAAAGTGGTCCGGTGCGTTTCCATTTAACCACGGTTAATTTGAGTTTTTTTCTTCTTTTTGTTGGTTTAAAGCAAAGTGGACAGCATTAAGGTTTTTTTTGCGATAATCAACAATTTTGAGACACATCGCTTATGAACATTTTAAATCTTGTGCAAAATGAGAACTTATTTTGTGTTTTGCAAAGTAAGGAAAGAATGATCGTTATTTAAAAAAAAAAAAACCGGCCAAGTGCATGTAGGACCACGCACAATTAAGGGTCCCATAGCTGGGATAAATTTATATTTTAAGACCATAGACTTCTTATAGGTTTTTCCTATGAGTAAAGAACCAAACTCTGTAATAAAAAAAAAATGGCTCTGTAGTTTCGGAGATAAGAGGGGGAATGTTCAATTTTCATCTATTTACTTAAGTAGCTTTAAAAGTGATTTTTTAAATTATAAAAAAAATTATCCTCGCAGTAAGCCATTTCAGATGATATATTTTTTTATTTGCCCCCTAAAGTGACTCACATTTTCAAAATTTATTTATTTACGTTACATGTCCGTGTTTGGGTCACAGAAATACACGTGTGTACCAAATTTCAACTTAATCGGTCCATTAGATTCGGAGCAAATTGGCTGTGACAGACGGACAAACGAGTGATCCTATAAGGGTTCCGTATTTTTCCTTTTCAGGTACGGAACTTTAAAAAGTAATAGGTAGATGAAACAGCGTGCTATCCGACAGTAAGTATAACCTATTGACCGATTGGAGCCGCTCACAAAAGACCCTGCTACATTTAGATAATAATGTAGAATGCGGTTCTGGAGAGTGCTGCTGTCAAAACAGCGTGCAGTGCTTTCTGTTGCATACGTGCAGTTCAACGACAGTTATGTTAAGTGATGGTATTTCCTAGATTAATTGTTAGGTTGTTTCGCTATTAGGTTCATATTATTTTCTAAAAGTTGGCAACGTCGCAAATAGCTCTCAAATATTTACCTGTTTTGAGTAATTTGGCAATATTACTGTAAGTATAAAATATTGATTATGAAATATAATATCTAATTAATATCCTAACACCAAATATTTCGTTTTAGATGTAAAAAAAAGTATTTGGAAACTTTCCAAATGCCTTTTTAACACCTAAAACGCTTACAACGTCAAATTCAGTGTTATAATTGCAATTCATTATTAATATTCTAATTCGCTAGTTAGTCACATTTCATGTTTCCATACAGTAATATTAGAAGTTGCGACTTACGGCAATACCTATTGACATTTTGGCGTTCGTGTGTGGTGTACGAACAATTTCTACGTCGATAGAAAGTGAAGGTGTCTATCACTTTACCATGATGTTGCACTTTTTAAGCGAAATCATAATGCTATAATGAAAAGGATTTATTATAGCATTATAGTCTTTCTTTGTTAGAATTATGTTTTCTGTTTACGTTTTCTATAAACCATCATATATGTAAGTACGTACCTAATACACGTCGTCATCATGGTAATCAAATGGTTTGTATATTATGTGGGTATACACGGCTACACATCAAGCACAACAGGGATTTCTGTACAATGCGAGGTCAGCTTATACTGGAAATGTATAGCTTGATGTGTAGCCATGTGTACCAATTTTTTTTATTTTTTTTTGGGTGGGAATCATCAAATGACTCCTCTCGCTCTGGGTGGAGCGGGAGGGCGTGTCAGACTCTTACTGACTAAAACCCACCCGTGTTCCTTCTCTTGCCTGTGCAATGCCAGGGGGCCACGGTATCCCTTTCGGACTTTCCCGCAACCCCGGCAGGCAATGGTCTCATCGGACCCCTTCATTCGCTGACATCTCTTTGAGGCGCGCGTGGAACACAACGCGCCGTCGACCCGGGCTTGGTCCTTACCGGACGGCGAGCTACCCATTGCTCACCGTCCGCAAGCCCGCGCCTACGGTGGCCGGGAATCGGCAATCGATTCCCGACGCCCAGGGCGTCTCCTCCTGAGGCGGCTAGGGGCGTGAGGGCGCGAAATTTGCCTCTCCCTCACGCGTTCCGCCTCCTCCTTTGCGAGCATTATTGCTTCGCAGAAGGAGGTGACGGCCTCCCATGCCCTCTCGCTCCATACCATGGCCTGGACCAGGGCCGGACGCGAGAGATCCCCGCCACACGTGCACCTATGCCTACTATTCTGTGCTATAACTTCCAAAAAGCTACAAGTTTCTTCGAAAAGTCCGATCTGATTTTGATAATTACCCCAATTTACTTATCTACAAGTTTTAACAGCCATGACTTACGAGTTGAAGGTTGTGGGTTCAGACCCAGGCAGTCGATTTAGTTTTTGTAAACAATTTCATCACCACTGCTCTCAAAACGGTGAAGGAAAACATCGTGAGGAAACCGGCATGTCCTAGAACCAAAAATTCGAAGACATGTGACGTCTACCAACCCGACTGGACCCACTACCTTTCAAAGACAGGAGTTCGGTTCCCAGCAGTGGACAATTATGGGCTGATTATGCATACTTAGGTACAAGTTTCGTGAACATCTCGTGTATTTTAAGGAATAGTTTTATAAATCAAAAATAGAGTATTGAATTCTAAATATCAGTCTTGAACATGTGAATTCATAGGTTCAATACCGTAAGTAAGTTCCTACCTTTACGTAGGTTTCCCGACAACGAACTTGGTGATACCTATGTCTCATGATATTATGAAAAAATTACAAGGAATAGCGCACTCGTATTTAATTTAACTCATAAATTATTACTATTGCAAATAATTTATCAGCTAGGAAATAGCGATTTAAATCAACTTGTAAACACATTGTAAGACAAATGACTGCATAGGTAGTACGAAACCTTCATCTACTATATTATTATCATTTGTAGATACATGCTATATAAACATTACCATGTTTTATGTACCATACTATTGCATTTATATATGTATATGTATCCGAAAGATTAGCAACCAAGAATAAATTTGTTTTTTGTGAGTGCCCGCAAATTACATAGACAAATTAATGTCGGCGGATACAAAATGTTCGAACACGATTATTTTATCAAATGGAATGCAAGTAATGATTATTTAACATTAGGAATACAGGTCAGTGTCATACGATAACAGGTGCTTAAGGCTACAAGACACATTACGACTAGGTGCTAATAACCTCGAATGGATGCACTTTTATTTTTGTGAACGTGTGTGTAAGTACTTAGGTAGATAGTGTTTCTATTTAATAACAAATGCTTGTAAAGAAAAAATCTGTGTAACGAAATTAGGGAAAATTCATTTAAAGGATAATGCCAGATCGTGTCCCAGCCTTTTATTAATTTACAAAAAATGTAAATTAATCAAAACCATCGCATACAAATAGGACCCTTTGTTACTTAACTGTTATTTTGTTTGAATTTAAACATATTTTTTGTAATAAATAATAAAGCAGTATTATAGTTAATGCAAAATTTTGCATGCTTGTAAATCAAATTTTATTTAAGTGGTTATTATATTTTAATAGTTAATAGTTATAGCTCTATAGAGATTATGCCATGGTCCTTTGTTAAAATGGAATGCGCATGAAATATTTCGGCATGAAGCTGTTATGTATTTAACAAATCTTTGCAGTCTTACTACTTTAGTCGAAGACTATTAATTTAAGTTTGTATTTCTTTAGATTTTGTAGTTGTCTTGTTCAAAATAAATAAGTTATCAGTGCTTACTCTTCAAAAGGGATAGCTGAAAGCAATGAATAAAGTTTTACAAACTGTTATATACATAATATAAGATTAGGTATTTAACAGATAGTTACTGTACCCTTATTGGTATTACGAAAATTAATTTTAGTTTGAAATATTGGAACTTAACTTACACTTACTTAACTTTAACGAAATAATGGCAATACATTTTTAAATTATTTTGTTTTAATTATGATTCAAAGTTAAATAATTAAATTTTAGATATGTCAGTGTTGGAAGCAGAGATGTTGTAGAAATATGAAACTTTTTGTGCGACATTGCCGTTAGTGGACGTGGCAAGTTCCAATACCTACTGTCATTTCTTCCAATTTTAACTCATTCCTATGACGAGAATAGTCAGCTTAGTTCGCATAGTTCCAGGAATTCATTTTCTACGTCATCATCATCTTCCTGACCTTGTCCTTTATTACTTAGGGTCGGCACAACACGATTGCTTCGTCCTCTCTCTCTGTCAACAGTCAGGCTATCATTAACTTCCTTTTCTTTCTCTAGTTATTCTTTTTTTACGTTAACAACATAGAATTAATCTTTTAAAAGTTGCCCCTCTTTTTTAATCATTACTATTAGGTATCCTAAATAAACCAAGAGTCAATATAAGCACGCATCCTTATTTTATGACCAGAAGACATTACGATAACTATCCATTAACCGTGTTATTTTTAATAAGATTGAACGTACTTTGTTTGAATAACCATGTACGGCTTTATGGTATATTTCCTGGTGTGACCCAAAGAGGAAGTGCACTGAATGCCATGACAGTCGTCACATAGACAATTTTACTGTCTTGCATTGTAATTGTCTAATTTATGATACAGTAAGCTTACTGCCTTAAGGCTAACAAAAAGATTACATGCGTAATGGACATAGACTATATTAATTTGTGGGAAACCTCATGCTGGTTTGTTTGAACTTTACATGGTTATTGCATCATACGGCTGGCATGGTTATTGTACGAGGTAGTTTTCTCGTTATATTTTTGATATTTATGTTGTTACATGATAACGAAGCTATGTGTCGTTTGATTAAATAACCCTTGCCCAACAAATGAACTTCAAACATGAAATCGCCATAAAAAGAGTTCTTAAAAGTAGTATAATTTGCAATAAAGTCATAAGAAGAAATAATTAATCCAACAAGATATCTACTAAAGTTCGATTCATGAGAAGATAGATCTGTTCGACTATTAAATAAGTCAATCGGTGTAGTACGACGTCTGTTACGAACAATCGCGTCGGAAATGCATTGTGTAATCGAGTTAATGGTAGAATCGATTATTGGAATCGTCGTTCCGTTACGTTCGTGCGACACTGCTCGCGGAAAAGTTCACCTCACTACTTGACATCATTTTTATGCAATAGTGCGCTAGTTGTAGTTTCACGGTTACTACAAATTGCGTTACTATGCATTGTTGTTCCATTCTTTTGGGTATTCCAACACTATGACGGCCAGGCCCCCGCAATTTTCAAGCAAAGTTATTTCCTTTCAACTAAAAACAGTTCTTTGTACAAAAAGGATTAAAAATTCAATTACTGGCCCTAATTTTGTCTATGTAAAAGTTGAATAGATTCTCATACTTAATTACGAATTCCAAAAGGCAGTGTGTTAACGTAAATTGGACTTGACATTCAAAGGTTTTTGTAACGGTCGACGGTTTGGCGGTTAATGGCTGACCACATCTTTGAAAATGGAATAATTTAGGTATTTTAAATTCAGAGCGGTCGATTGAAAGGATACTCATATTAAAATATATGTTCTTTAAACTCATTAGGTACCAAATACGTATAAAATAAGTTTTAGTGCCACAAAGGAATAACGAAGGGCCAGATACTCTGTACAATTGAGCGGACGTTGTCTCAGTCTCAGCCCTTTAGCGTTACTTGAAGAACCTAACTTGGTAGTACCTACTCACTCCTAGGCCACAAGTACCTACGTATTGACAAGTGTCATTGTCTGGAACTCATATGGAATGTGAATGCTGCATATTCTGCCCAAGATCAGAACAATGACGGCTATTATTTGGAAATTACTCTGGCCTTATAGATCTAGATGTCTATGATAGATCATTTTTTAAATGCAAGGTGAACATTATTGCCTCTTACTGGATTTTTGTGAGATTATATCTTTAGGATGAAGGTAATATTATTATTGTAGGTTTTTTCTTTTTTTCTATGTTATATTGTTACACTTATTTATTTATTACTAGCTTTCGTCCACGACTTCGCCCGCGTGGAGGTCCAAAATTATCCCACGGGGACTATTCGTTAATCCAGGCTATAAACTATCGGTGTGCCAAATTTCATTCAAATCCGTTCAGCCGTTTTTGCGTGATTGAGTAACAAACATCCAAACATACAAACTTACACATTTATATTATATTTTATTTTTTATAGTAGGATTTATTATTATATACTTTACTACTGTACATGCTGGGTGTGCTGCGTATGAGTGTGCTGTGTGTTGCCAGGCTGTATATGTGTGCGCTGTTTTCTTTACTTGTCGATATTTATTTATTAGCATAGTGTCTTACACTGTTTTCATTCTTCCACTTGTTTCTGTCTACTGCCATGAGGCCAGTCCTTAAAGAGTTTCTCCCTTACTTCATATCTTCTATAGGTATATACTTAAATTCGCATGAAAACCTTTCTAGAGTGATAAACGACTTACTCATTCTAATTTATTACTTTAGCTACCTATACGATTTTTGTTCTCTAATCTACTTCGTGTTTTCATTAAAATTGGTTGAAAAGCGGATCGTTAATTCAGTTTCTATTAATTAATATAAATAGACATTAGTTATTATAACTATCATTTTCCTTCGTTATTATAAAAAATAACTAAGTATGCGGATGTCCAATGATATATTATGATATATGACATAACTCACGGGTTTTTAATTATTCGTAACTGTGGATACCTACTCACTAATTCACGAAGAGTCGTAGCAAATAAACACCTACGAAATCAGTTATTTAAAAAAAGTACGTTACGATAGCTTAAAACTATGTTGGTAATGACCAGATCAATTAATACATAATTATATGTAACATATTAAAATATTCGAAATAAATTATTGAAACTAATTTAAAATATCATTCAAATAAATAATTGAAGTATATTCAAATAAAATAAATAATTGAAACTAATTTAAAATATCATTCAAATAAATAATTGAAATATATTCAAATAATTTTTTTTATTGAAAATAAACAACTAATGATAGACTTTTTTCACTGGATACTACGTTACGTTTTAATGAAATACCAATCAAAGGCTAAAAGAAGATCCTATTTCGCGAATCTACAAAAGTCGTTCGACCGTATACACCTAAAGGATACTCGTAGATTTCATTCATTCGTATTTGCGTTTTTTTCTCATGAAACTATTTTGAGATAGGTAACTATAAGGTAAGTTTTCTCTTTATTTTTAACCTACCTACTGATAACAAATTAAGAACTTACCTATTTATTTGATATTGTTTTAAATAAAACTACCTATCATAATTCCTACAATAATAATAGTCCTCCAGACCAAATTTCGGCCATGGCGACCAATCTCAGTGGAGACCAGCCTTCGGCGCGGGAGATATTATAGTGCATATTATGTGTATGCGCAGACACAAGCGCAATCACGCTTCCATCACGCTCAAATTTCGATGGGACGGCAATCCGACACGATTCCTACAATTGGTACCTACAATCATGGAATTCAATAACTTGTTGTAAACAAGCATTTACAAGTTATCATTCATAAAACACATCAAAAAGGATAATTTGGGAAAGTAGCCAGTTTTGTCTGACTGCGCAATACTATTATATTTTTTCAGTTTTACAAAAAGTTGGTAATATTTTCCTCTCACCTGTTTCACTTAACACCGATGATGGCACAAACAACACAAACAGGCCCGCATAAACGCTCTCAAAACTAGTTAATTTTCGACACGCACTGATAAAACATGTCACCATTCTTTTAACACTCTTGTTTTTACAACTTTTGGTCGAATTTGAGTATGTTAGCACCATTTTTGGTTTTTGTTTTTATGTCAGTAGAGCACTGATGATAAGGTCACATCACTAATGCCATTGAAAAGTGTACATAATTTATTATTTTGAGTTATTGATAAAAAAAATTAAAAGCACACAATGTAAAAGCACCAGCAGTATTTTATTAAATTAAATAAAGTTGATTATCTAAAATATTTTGTAGGGATACAAAATGCGTGATTTTTTTACTTTTCCAATTTCGTAAATATTTCTGTTTTCAAATCTCGCGCTCAAAAAGCGCGGGAAGACGCGCGCGGAGCATGCGCGGTGTGCGTACAATGATCAGTCATTTTTTCAACGGGCACAAACCTCCCGCTATAGAGCCTTCTGATCCAAGTGATTTTTTATTGAGATCGTGAGCAATTTTCTGGTCTGCATACATACGTTAATTTTGCGGAAGCAAAATGTCGTATTTGTTTCTTTTGAAGATAGTTTGTTTTCCTTTGATAGAGAAACTAAGTAATGTTTAAAACTTCTATCTAAACATCTTTCAATAATGGCTTTCGCAGATTTTTTGGGATTATAATTATATTAGGGGTGTTGCGTCGTTAGCTTGATTTCATATACTTATGTAGCTACGTAAGAATCCTCGAGTTAGTCGCTAATAAACATCATTGAAGACAGACGCATTTGTGATTTTCTAACAACTTTCCCGTACATACAAAAGTGAACCTAAACTACACCAACATATGGTCGATATCTCGCCGGATCATTTACCAGTACCTGAGCGCACGTGTCGAGCGGCCGGCTCGCGAGAACAAAAGGATACCACATTCCTAAGCGATAAGGATTTGTTACGATGACTACTACGAAGGAATTATTAAATATATTGGAAGATACTGCTTCATTACTGCAAAAAACTCAAGTTAATCTCAAGAAATGCTCGAAATCACGATTAACCAAAGGATACATTGAAACCCGTATAAAGGCGATAGAAGATTATTGGTCTACTTTCAAAAACGCTCATCAGTCTTTGGTAAAAATAACGCCGAAGGAACAAAAGGCAATATTACCATATTTTGCTAATGAGGAGTTTTATATTTACGAAGATTTATATCTTATTTTGTTGGCTGATTTACGTGATATGTTGAATGAATTGAATACAACAGCGCCGACGACGTCATCGCAAAATAATAGTATCGCGACGAATCCTGATCAACAAAATGCGCTCGTAAGGTTGCCTAGAATACAGCTACCATCTTTTTGTGGAAAATATGAAGAATGGCCTACGTTTCAAGATTTGTTTACATCGTTAGTGCATACGAACACAAGTATTAGTGACGTACAAAAGTTACATTATTTGAAGTGTAGTGTTACTGGGGAAGCAGAGACCTTATTGAAACATATCCAGGTAACACAGAAAAATTATGAACAAGCTTGGGACATTTTAAAAAACAGATATGGAAACAAACGTTTGATTATGAACTCAGTGTTAAAACAGTTAGTCTATCAAAAAAAAATGAGTTCTCAATCACCTAATCTAATTAAAAGTTTATTGGACACCACAACAGACTGTTTAAATAACCTTCAAAACTTAAATATTTGCTTAGATTCATGGGATCCTATAATTATTTTTCTGGTAGTTCAGAAATTGGACCCTGAGTCACACAAAGATTGGGAACAATACACATATAAAGAAGATGTCGATGACTTACCCAAATGGAGTGACCTGAAAAGGTTTCTTCAGTCCACATACCGAACATTGGAGCTTGTCACACCAGGAACACAAAATAAAGCAACAAAAGAACGTGCTGTTCATACCGCAAGTACGTCATTGCCACCGTCAGGAAAAACATGTGTTCTATGCAATGAAAATCACACATTATGCCACTGTAAAGAATTCACAAAACTGCAACCTATTGAACGAGTTAATTATGCAAAAACGAACAACCTGTGCTACAACTGTTTAGTACCAGGACATTCATCAAGAAAATGTAGACTACCAGTGTCCTGTCGTATATGCAAAAGGCGTCACCATAGCCTTCTACATCTCCACAAAGAACCTGAGGCTTCGGTACAAGAGACCTCCACGCAACCGAAGACTACTCAAAACAATGTAGAAGAACAAAAGGAAGTTACTGTCAATACAACGGTCGCCTCACACCACATTACTAGACAAGGCATAGCACTATTAGCAACAGCAACAGTGACAGTACGAAACGAACAAAACCACACTGTTGTACTACGCGCATTAGTGGACCAAGGTTCGCAGATAGCACTTATCAGTGAGAAAGCAACTCAAATGCTCAATCTGACCAAGCGATCCACGAGAGGAAGTATCATTGGAGTGGGTTCAACGAAGACAAATGTAAACCACGTGGTACAACTGCAAATCGGTTCCCGCTGGAACACAGACTTCAGGATAGATGTCGAAGCATTCGTCATGTCTAAGCAACTTACCACTAAACTCCCTCCTAAAACAATTACTGCTGATAACTGGCCACATCTAGAAGGACTCAACCTGGCTGACTTGAACTACGATACACCAGGCCCTATAGACTTACTTCTAGGTGTCAAACAATACTCTCAAATCGTACAAGAAAAACTTATCAAGGGTCCACCGGGTACACCATGTGCACAGAAAACATACCTTGGATGGATTCTCTTCGGTGACATAAATACAAGATCACAAGACGATTCTGCTCTTGTTCTTCATCACCAAGTAGATATGGATATCATGCTTAAATCTCTGTGGGAAATAGACACAGAAAACAAAAGAAACTTAACAAAGGAAGAAAAATTGTGTGAAACAGTTTATGAAGAAACACACACACGGACAGAGGAGGGAAGATACATGGTAAAGTTACCTTTAAAAACATCACAGCCAACATGTCTCGAAGGAAACACAAAAGAAATAGCAAAAAAACGACTGCTACAATTGGAAAGAAAATTTAGAAGAACACCCAACCTGAAAGAAAATTATAAGAAAGTAATGAAGGAATACTTAAATTTAAACTATATGGAAGCCATCCCTGAAAAAGAAGTCATAAATGAAAAGGTTGTATACTTACCTCACCATGCCGTCATCCGAGAAGATAAAGAAACATCGAAGACTCGCGTGGTCTTTGACGCATCGGCGAAGGGTTCAAACCAAATCTCGCTAAACGATGAGTTGATGGTTGGTCCTCAGCTTCAGGAAGATCTAAGAAATATTATCATGAGATGGAGAATGAAACGTGTTTGTTACGCCAGCGATATAACAAAAATGTACCTGCAAATATGTGTTTACCCAGAAGACGCCAATAAGTATCAGCGTATTCTGTGGCGAGAAGAGGAACATGACAGCATTAAGGAATATCGCTTGCTTCGAGTTACATTCGGCACAGCATCAGCACCATATCTCGCGGTGAAAACACTCCATCAAATTGCTGATGATGAAGGACAAAATTACCCTAATGCAGTAAAAATCATCAAAGAAAATTTCCTCGTTGACGATCTGTTATCAGGTGAAGATACAACAGATCAAGCCATAACATCTGCAAAAGAAGTATCTCACATATTGAAGAAGGGCGGATTCACACTATCCAAATGGTCATCTAATTGTCCGCAATTTATGAAATCCATTGACACAAACAAACGAAGTTCTATTGCACACCTAGATATAAACAAAATGGATGGCACTGTAAAAGCACTAGGTTTGATTTGGAATTTGGGAACAGACCAATTCCAATACCAATTGAAACTACCAACAACTTCTGTCAACTTTACAAAAAGAACAATATTGTCCGATGTTCAAAAACTATTCGATCCCTTGGGATGGATTGCTCCAAGTGTAGTGATGGCTAAGATGTTTATACAAAGATTGTGGCTAGAAAAGCTAGATTGGGATGATATAATAAGCCCTGAACTACAAAAGGAATGGATGAATATTCGTGAAGAATTCAGAAATGTAAACAACATTTACATTGATCGATGGCTTGGAACCTATAGCGCCACAATAAACGATATACAAATTCATGGCTTTAGTGATGCGTCCATGAAAGCTTATGCAGCCGTTGCATACATTAGAGTCGAATCTCAAGATGGCCGTATTACAACAAAACTAATAGCAGCGAGGACAAGACTGGCACCACTAAAAACTGTATCGTTACCACGTTTGGAGCTTTCTGGATCACTACTTCTTTCACGATTGTTGAGCCAAATAGGAAAAGCTATGAGGATATCAACAGCACAAATGTTTACGTGGACCGATTCTACAATCGTTATTGCATGGCTATCCGGTGAACCACATAGATGGAAAACATTTGTAGCCAATCGAGTCGCAGAAATCACTGAAAATCTCAATAACAACCAATGGTACCACGTTGCATCAGAAGATAATCCTGCAGACATTGCGTCTAGAGGCATGTTACTTGCCGAACTGAAACAATCAGAATTATGGTGGAACGGTCCGAAATGGTTATCTGAAAGTAAAATAATATTAAATCAGCCTGATGTAATCGTCACTGACCTGGAACAGAAAAGGGATAAAAAACAAATAAATATTAAAATTCAAGATGAAGAAGAACATAATTTCACAGCAAATTTTAAGCAATTTGATAACCTACAAGAATTATTAAAGGTGATAACATACTGTCGAAGATTTGTTAATTACTTAAGAGAATTGAATACTTACGAAAATTGCAGAAGTTTAACAACAGAAGAATTACATACATCATTAGTCAAATGCATTAAGCTAGTACAAACGGAAGAATTCACAGATGAAATTAACAGATTAAAAATTAATAAAAATGTGAAGAAAAATAGTAATATTAAATCACTTACCCCATACTTAGACCAAGATGGTATCCTCAGGGTGGGCGGTCGTCTTCGACATGCAAGGTTAAACGAGAATAGCAAACATCCTATAATATTAGGACATAACAACAATTTAATTCCCTTAATCATAGCAGATGCTCATGCTCAAACACTACACGGTGGTGTTCAGTTAATGTTGTGCGTCTTACGCTCTAAATATTGGATCATTCGAGCTAAGGGATTAATAAA
This sequence comes from Xanthia togata, assembly GCA_963853775.1. NCBI lineage: Eukaryota > Metazoa > Arthropoda > Insecta > Lepidoptera > Noctuidae > Xanthia > Xanthia togata. Next base: position 4,911,585 of record OY970801.1, read on the forward strand.
AAACTTCAACCGTAAATGTTTGGTGTGTGCAAAGCAAAGAGCTAGTACACGAACTCAGATCATGGGAGATCTGCCAAAGGAAAGAGTAACCCCTACTAGAGCCTTTCTAAACAGCGGCGTGGATTATGCCGGTCCATTCCAAATATTAATGTCAAGGGGAAGAGGCATGAAAACTCAAAAGGCGTACATTGCTTTATTTGTTTGTATGTCTACAAAGGCAATACACCTCGAACTGGTAGGAGACCTTACATCAGAAGGATTTATAGCTGCATACAAACGCTTTGTATCAAGAAGAGGTAAATGCAGCCACATGTGGAGCGACCAAGGGAGAAACTTTGTTGGTGCAGAAAAGGATTTAGCCGCAGCATGGCAAGAAGCGAACTTGAATTTTGAGAAAGACATTGCACACAAGTTGGCTTTAGAAGGTACACAGTGGCATTTTATACCAGCTTACAGTCCTAACTTTGGAGGCCTCTGGGAGGCTGGTGTAAGGTCCCTGAAATTTCATCTGAAACGCGTATTGACAACAAATCTCACTTTTGAAGAAATGACAACAATACTGTGCCAAATCGAAGCGTGTCTTAATTCAAGACCGCTATGTCCTATTGATAACTCAGATGCAGATTCTATAGAACCCCTAACACCTGGTCATTTCTTGATACATGAAGCCCCAATCGTCGTGCCCTCACCAGATTTTAAAGACACCAAGATTCATAACCTAACACGATGGCAATACACTCAAAAGCTCGTAGGCGACATCTGGCGACGATGGCAAGACGAATACTTAACAAGTCTACAACAGCGTCCTATCTGGAATAAAAGGAAACAAGAATTCACTGTTGGTGACATAGTTCTGATCAAAACTGATGGATTACCGGCAGGAAAATGGTTACTAGGCCGAATTGTTGATAAGCACCCCGGTCATGATGGACTCACACGAGTGTATAGCGTCAAATCTGGCAATAGCATTGTGAAGAGATCTGTCACGAAACTATGTCCCTTACCTGTTGACACTAACTGATTGTTGACTATTATTGTATAAACTTTGTCAAATATAATTTCAATTTTGCATGCAAGCATTAGTATGTCTATTTGTATTGTATAATAATTTAACTGCATTGAACATTAAGACCACCGTAGTTACAATAATTGTTTGAGTTTGTTTATTTAGAAACGTTGCATACTGCTTATCAAGTTTATTTTTCAATATATGTGTATACAGTCCACTAAGCATTATTTAAAGGGCCTTGTTATCCCTTTGGTGGGCGGTATGTTGCGTCGTTAGCTTGATTTCATATACTTAAGTAGCTACGTAAGAATCCTCGAGTTAGTCGCTAATAAACATCATTGAAGACAGACGCATTTGTGATTTTCTAACAACTTTCCCGTACATACAAAAGTGAACCTAAACTACACCAACAAGGGGTTAAAGTGAAAAAATTGAAATTCGTTTTTTTTTAAATTTAACATATTTATTTAATCAAAATAATTACCATTATTATCTACACATTGCTGCCATCTAATAGGAAGGTCATTTATGCCTTTGCGATAGAACTCTCATGATCTAGATTCGACAAACTGTGTGAAAGCATTTTGTACTGCCTCCTGAGAAGAAAACTTTTTATCACGAAGAAAATTGTCCAAATCACGAAAAAAATGTTAGTCGTTGGAGCAAGGTCTGGCGAATACGGAGGGTGACGAATGGTTTCTAATTGCAGTTCCTGTAGAGTTAAAACGGCTTCTCGTGCTGTATGAGGTCTCGCGTTATCATGGAGCAATAATGGTGAAGATCGATTCATGAGTCGGGGCTGTTTCACTGCTAGTTTTGCTATCATTGTTCGGAGTTCGGCACAGTAGACATCTGCCGTTATTACTTGACTAGATCGGAGAAAGCTATAGTGAATAACACCATGCTGAGACCACCAAACAGTTACCATTACCTTTTTATTGGTAAGCTTTGCTTTAGTACACTGTTGCGGCGTTCGACCTGGGGTCAGCCATTGCATTTTTCGCTTATGCGTATCGATTCAACAAGACAACACAAGTTTCAACACGCGTTTCTTTCTGCAGATCAGTCAAATCATGAGGCACCCATTTCTCATTTTTTTTTTTTTATTGTTTTGAGTGAGTCAATATTGTTGGTAAGATAACGTTAAACCATGCCGCTAATTCCTGAGTAGTTAGGCTCGGATCGACTGCTACCATCTCTTTCAATTCATTGTTATTCACCTGTGTGGGTGGTGTGTGGTCTTCCACGTGGTTCGTTCTTCAAATCAAAGTTTCCATCACGAAAGCGTTTAATGCAAAATCACACGGTGCGTTCATTAGCAGTCCCCTCTCCAAACGCAACATTGATATTGCGAGCTGTTTCTGCCTCGCCAGTTCCGCGTCGGAACTCGTATTCAAAAAATACTCATCCATCTTTCTTGTCTAAGCTGAATAAAAAACAACTTAAAGTCGATAATCAAATGTTGCACATTTTTTAAAAGAAGAACTTCATAGGTACCATGTGAAAAAAGTTTCACTCAAAAATCTCGAACCACGAAGGTTTTATGTCAATTCGAAGTACTTACCTATCACAATAAAACGGCAATTTCATACTTGAACCCCTATTATACACTCGAGAGCAATGAATCCGGGTCACTTAAAGAATGTTAAAAATCTCGGAAACTAAAAATGATAGGTTAATGCAATAAATTGTATTTAATAGACAATGTAATGCTCCTTAAATGAAAGTAAAAAAAATATGAGTCACCATACATTTTATTAACGCAAAATTACATAAAGAAAAAAACTGCTGATCTCTCCTTAAAACAAAAATAGGAAACATGAAATTTTTGAACTTTATTACGATTTTCTTGAATTTTAATACTTCGTATTGCCTCCTCGTGCTTCCATTACTGCGTTTACGCGGTTTGGCATGCTGTACACCAAGTTCCTTATACGATTTTGGGGAATATTCTCCCATTCCTCTGTGAGAGCAATTTTGAGCTCACGAAGCGTGATTGGGGGAGGGTCTCGTTGTTTTACGCATCTGCCTAGCTCGTCCCAAGCATGCTCGATCGGGTTGATATCCGGGCTGCGCGCTGGCCACTCCATACGAGTAATGTTCATCTCTTGAAGGTAGTCATTCACAATCCTACCTGTATGAGGTCGGGCATTGTCATGCATAAATATAGCATCCTCACCTAAATTGACCATAAATGGACCAACGTGATCATTGAGGATTTCTTCCACATATCTTTCGCTAGTTAAAGAGCCGTTTTCTATGATCACCAGCTCTGTGCGACTTTCAGAAGAAATTCCGGCCCACACAAGTACAGACCCACCACCGTAGGCTACTTTTTCTTCGATGCATGCTTGCTTGAATCTTTCCCCTGGTCTTCGATACACTCTGTGTCTTCCATCGTGCTTGTAGAGCATAAATTTTGATTCGTCGGAGAACATAACTTTTGACCAATCTTCAATACTCCAATTTACGTGGCTCTGGGCATATCTTAGTCTTGAAATACGATGCCCACGCTCCAGTTTAGGGCCGTTTGCAGGTCTAAGGGGTTTTAAGTTAGATTCAGCAAGCCGACGTCTTACTGTCCATGCACTTGGGTTACTTCCTCCGAGGCGTCGAAACTGATTTGTGAGTTCAGTTCCTGTAAGAAAGCGATTTCGAAGCATGGTGTTCACCAAGTATCGGTCTTCTCGTGCTGTGGTACACCTGGTTCTGCCCGTTCCTGGTCTGCGTAGGTTAGAACCAGTTTCTTCGTAACGTCGGAGAACTCTTTGTACTGTTGACAGCGACACACCGACAGTCCTGGCTGTATCGCGCTGACTCCGGCCGGTTTCCAGCATTGTAAGTATTCTGGTGCATTCTTCAGGCGTAAGCGACATAATTTCAGCTTGAATAATGAATATAGAGCACTATCAACATGGTTTATGTACCCACATAAATGACAGATTACAAACAAAAGCAAAACCAAATGCTGTAATTTCGTAGTTCCATCTTCGAAAGTGGCCCTTTTTCAAATTTGATTTTTTTATGGTATAACTTTACAATAACTAAGAAGTTTTAATACCTTCATTTAAGGAGTATTACATTGTCTATTAAATACAATTTATTGCATTAGCCTAGCATTTTTAGTTTCCGAGATTTTTAGGATTCTTTAAGTGACCCGGATTCATTGCTCTCGAGTGTAATTTAGGTTGCGAAATCATTATTTCTGTGTCATTATCATTCATCATTTCAGCCGAAAAACGTCTACTGCTGGACATAGGCCTCCCCCAAGCACCACCACTTCGACCGGTTCTGTGCTTCTCGCATCCAGCAGATTCCTGCGGCCTTCTCCAAGTCATCGGTCCACCATTTGGGAGGCCTTCCAATGCTACGTCTTCCGGTACGCGATCGCAACTCTAGAACCTTAGGGACCCGTCGGCCATCTGTTCTGCGAGCAATGTGCTCCCCACTGCCACCTAAGTTTGGCAATTCTTCGGGCTATGTTGTTTATCTTGGTTCTCCTGCGGATCTCTTAATTTCTGATTCGATCACGTACGGATACTCCAAGCATAGTCCTCTCCATTGCCCTTTGGGTAACTTTCAGCCTTCTAATGAGGACTATTGTGAGCGTTTATTTCTGTGTACTACGAGTACATCAAATAATACCTAGGTAGGTATAAAATTAAATCTAATTTAAAGAACAGGTATTTAAACTTGGCGCTTTTTTATCGGTTGATGACAGCATGGTATAATAAATTGGTAGTTCTCATTTCCAGTTGTATGTGGGTATATGTTTAGCTCACAAGTAACTTTACGCCATCAATTTAGGAACAGGCCCATTTAAGTTATTCATCCAACCGGAGTCAACAAATTCTTTATTATTCTAAGACATCAATATTCTGAGTCAGTCTTGTGTTTATTTGACATTTAATTTATTAAACATTATTGTTTAAATAAAATATTATACAACCTGCAGTGATTTTAGGATCAGTAAATGAAATGAAATTGTTTATTCTGTAAATAGGACATCAGAATCACTTTTACACGTCATATTAAAAATAATCTAGATGAGTTCAACGTTTCCTATCTGACTACTCTGAGAATAAATTCTGAAACAAACTCAGAGTTCCCAGTTTCTTTTAGAGTCCAGACATAATCTTGGTCAGGCCATATGAGGACCATGTAGGTAGATATTAGTTACTGAAATGGTCTTTTGAGGAAAGCACCACACAGATTTGAGTGGGCCTGTCCAGTCAGTGCAAGCATTTGTCAGTAATCGTGGAGCTCAACTCGACGAACAATACCAAAGAAAGGACATTTGGGTAGGCCGCATCAACTACTCAAATTGCCAGACTATCATTAAAACTAACTGAAAAATAATGAAAGAAAAAAAATACTCATATTCACAATAATTAAAATTATATAATACTTTATTTTCAACAATTTCAATGTGTATATAAAACTGGTATATTTTGATGATTTGACATAATAATTAAAACATCAAGTTTTACGGTTTTATCACAAGGCTTTGGCACGGCACAGCGAGCAGCTCAATCCCAAGCTTTTGTATCTTCTAAATAATCTGAAATTTAATAGTACCCTTTACAAAGTTTTGTTTTAATACAGCTTTTAAATCGTTTAATGGATAAGTTTCGAATGTCGATGGGAAGTTTGTTGTAAAAGCGTATACATTGACCCATGAACGAGTTGCCTACTCTGTGGAGACGAGTGCGATGTACAGCAAGGTTGTGTTTAACTTGCAGAATTGTTAAAATATCCACTGTTATCACATCCTAGATATGCTGTCTCCAGCAAGGCAAATGTCAGCGTTTTTTGGTGAATGTTTTTTGAATTCTGAAGTTGAAAATTTTGGTAAAAAATAATTAATTAATTCAAAAAGTTAGATAGTAAAGTTAGTTAGCTAACTTGAGTTGGACATTACTGACAGCGGTGAAGGAAAAACATCGTGAGGAAACGGACTTACCGATTCTTAGTTAATATAAGTCTGAAACCCCCAACCCGTCCCCCCCCAAGCGTGGTGATCAATGCTCGCCTTCTCTGTATGAGAAGAGACAAGGCCCTGTTGTGTAGGACAATAATATACTGGTATTATTAATACCAGCCTATTTAGCCTCGTTGGTCTAGTGGTTGCAAGCACTACTGGTGAGTATGAGCTCCTGGTTTCGATTCGGGGTCGGGCAAACTGTTATTGGGTTTTTTCCATCTGAAATTCCTCAATAGCGGCCCGTAGTTTGGATTTGTGCCCGTTTGATGGCAATAGGCTCGCCCCCTATTACATGGGACTTAAAAATAACTGGCGAAATGTGATGTACACGCCTAACCCTTCGGGAATTACAAGCGTGTAGTTATTTAAGTATGTATTAATACATTTAATTAATTACCTACCTCATTCTCCCAGTTCTTTAGCCTGCAAACTGTATAAACCAATTTTTATATCTGTGCGCAATGATATTAGAAGTAAAAAGACGTAGATATGTTACCTACCTAACATTCTATCTTCAAAAACGGCACTATGTCACACTATTATATGACACGTGGAAGTAGGATGGCATGTCGTAATTATCGGGAGCGAAAACAAGACAAAACGAAGAAAATGTGGCTAGTTAGCCAACTTTTGACGTGCCACTTGCGGAACGTTTATAACCTATCTACCTCTTTTTACATATAATATCATTGTCTGTGCGTCACTCAACGTCAAAATTGTACAGTGAATGTGGTTAAATATTCACGAATTATAAATTATAAGACAGAACTGTGGAGGCGATACGAGTTGTGTAGACCGTATTAAGATGCGTCTGGGCACTGAGGAGGAAACCGGGCGGGGGAATTCAAAACCATGTTAACAACCTACGATTTTGACAACACCAAACGCACATTTATAGTAAAAATCGAGTAATAACAATTCACGTTTTCAATCCTCAAATCAAACGAAACGAAATAGGTAGGTATTCGAATATTTGCATATTGCGTAAATACTTCATACATTTATCGTTATCGATAAAATTGTTATTACGTACTTTACAACATCCGAAAGTTGTAAAAAATATTTACCGGGCCTTGAAATAACGCAAGGACACCATCACATTATTGCCCTTCATTTGTTGTTTCTACAAGTATCTACGTCATATACGAAGTAACTGGTGTGACATTTGGATTTGACAACAAAGGCTGTATAAAAGTTGTCCTTTGCCTGTGATCCCAAATAAAAACAACACTTTTTACTGAAATAATGTCTATAGTAAGTACTTATCGATAAATCACTGCTGAAAGCATCTTTACTTCGTCATTAATTTGTTTATTGCGGTTTAATGGAACGGCCGGAAATTGGATAACAATTGCCAATTAAAATTATGAGATGTTGAACGTTTTAGAACACTTAAAAATTATACCTCGTGGCGCGTGGGCCCCTCGTTTTAGTGTTGGATTTTAATAACTGATTTTGATGTTGGATATGAACAAAAGCTGATAGATAGGTATTACATAATTAAAGATTGTAGTCAGATAATATTTTTTCTAAAGTAAGTTTTTTTTTCTTTTTTTTTTTGCAGATATGTGTGGCTTTTATGAACCAGTTGGTCTTCTGTAGTATGCACCGTATCCTAGAGCTGGCTGACTGATGCTTCTATTAGCTAAAGGTCACAATAAATCGTCTGGGAATAGCACCTGGGAGGTAGGTTTACTAAACTTGTGCTCTAATGAAAGAGAAAAGGAAACAAGCACGCTTTGTTTCTTGCCAGTGTATAGCAATATACACTATACTATACATTGGGTCTATTGCCGCAAACTAAGGATCATCATAGCAAAAATGTGCAACCCCTACTTTATTTTTGCGAATTTGAGCTCGTGGCTAAATAATAACAGCCGCACGGGTCGATCGAAGGTCGGGCTACGCTTGCCGAGGTCAGTTCGTGGATGGGTGACCATCCATTGCATATCTCGACATGTTTGTCAATATGTTTGGGGGGTCGAATATTTGGTTCGTTAAGCCGTTGGTCCCGGCTGTCATTCGTAGATCTTTGACAGTCGTTACGGGTACTCGGAAGCTCAAAAGTCTGATACCCAGTCTCCAAGGAGTATCACGTTACCCAGTAACCACGGTTGTGGAGGCCAGATAGGCTCGCTCATGTAAAATACTGGTATTCAGCTGCATTCGGTTAGACTAGAAGCTGATCTCAACATAGTTGGGAAAAGTCATAGACATAGATAGAGAATGGACTGGGCCCTTCTCTAGACGAAGACAAAGACAAAGCAACTGTGCGGCCCACTGACCTCTATAATTACCTCTGGACTGGCTGTTCCGTAAGTTTGACAGCTATTAATAGAGATAATACATTTGGTATTTATAGAGGTCAGTGGTGCGGCCAATATGTCCTGTCTCTTTAGTTGTGGAAGCTTGTAAAAAAAAAAAAGTCAAAATGTCAAATTGATTGAATTGTTTGTTTATTCAAAATCAGAATTCTAGAAAGAGACAACTACTGGCCACACATTGGCTTTGGTTCTCTCGTACTTTTCGATCTGTATTCACGGTACAACTGAATACGGAACGCCCAGGCCATTCTCTAACTTTGTCTATGCTTTTTCCCAACTATATATATTTATTATATATTGGCGTGTGCTAGCTGACATAATTATGGCTATTAATTTAAATTATGTTTTGTGTTGCGTAATGTAAATGATTTTGAATACTATTGTATAGAATATTTTTTTTCTAACTGAACAGATAGCTGTGCTGCTGGGGAGTTTGTTGCGCCACTTCTTCCCAGCTAAAGCACTAGAAAGTGGTGAAGGGTGGGCGTTTTGGGGGACTGTCTTATGAAATTTTGACGTTGGGGTTTTATGTTGAGGTCTATGGGAAAAGTCTAGAAAGATGATGACTAGGACTAAGTTGATGAAAAACTCTTCTTTTTTCAGAAATGCTGCTCACAGCCAAAGTATTGTTGACAATATTAATTTTACAGTCAATGTACACGATCTCGATGGCACTGCCAGTGAGCCACGATGATGAATGTGAAGACAAGAAGAAAGTCAAGAAAATTATCGCTTTCCCCGTTTACTATCCAGCTTTTTACTATCCAGTATTTTACCATCCCACGTTGGTTTTTCCATCCTATTTTTAATGGGTTAATATGGATTTATGAAAACTTAATATTTAGTTCTCTTAATATTATTTTTTATTTGTATTAAAGTGAGTTTCATATTGAAACATTTAATAAGGTAGGTTTTTGGCGCCAAATATTTTAAGTTTTACATAAAAAGTTATTATTATTAAATAAAAAGTTATGTTAAATTTCAACGGATTTTTATATAAATATAAGGTTTTGTAACACGAAATAATATGCAAGAACGATATAGACACTTATAAAATTTATAGATATTTAAGTTTTATTGACAAGCTAGATACAATAAGTATATAGGCTTGTGACTGTGAATACACGCACTGAATGGAATATTGTGAACAGTGGCAATCGATATATGAAAACTTGAATATTATTTTCATAATATTGATTTGTTAGATTTATGTATATATTTAAATACTCACGAGTACTCACGACTTGCAATTATACATGAAAGAATTTCTTACAGAATGAGTGAGAAACAATGTCGTCTGTAGATGATTGTATTTATTTGAAAGAAACTCTTGTCTCTCATTCTTGTGTGTGACTTTTCAACCGTTGTCTTTATCTGATAAAATAAATGGTTTGCACCGAAGTTTCGAAGTTGAATAAGTACCCGTGGAACATAATTATATGGGCCACTTGCACTGCTGGGATTTTTCTGATAGTTACAATATACTCTTAGAAACCCTTGCGCGTTCATGGGTTAGCTAAATAACGCGGAGTTAATGCAAAGAGAATTATTGGATTAACCCTGAGTTGGCTGTTAACTCCGAGTTAGTTGTTTACGCGCAAGTAGCCATATGGAACAAGACTGATAAAAAAATGGTTCAAAAGTCTGAATGTTCTATGCGAAGCAGAATAAGCCGTCGTGTTTCGATAACATGTATTGCGCCACCTACTTTAAAACATTACGAACGAGTAATGTAAGATTTTTATAGGTAATAACTGATAAATAAAATTAAGTACTACCTATATGATAATTAAATATTATGTAGTTTACGTTGTTTTTAATGGTAGTTAGAGTTCGTAACACAATAATCGTATAACAAATAAAACTCTTTTGCCGCCATTTGCAAAAGTTACAGCGTCTTTCAATAGGGTGATTACTTTTACCCCACCTTGTTTAAGAAGAGGAAGACCCGACCTAATTGTGCTAACTAGAAAAAATATTGTATTTTTTAAGTGGTAAATTCACTAACCTTACCTAACCTTTTTTTTTTGTCGCTGAGAAATGCTTTATGCACTGCCGCTCGTGGGGGACGAGACGGGGTGTGTGGGACTCCTGTCGGAACGACAGTATACCCAATAAAACTCAGCGGTGTTCCCATTTCGCCGTGATGGGAGGGCCATGGGAAACTGGCGTAGCCTTTACATCCACAACCCTCCCGGCGCATGCCCACCTAGCTGGTGGGCCCCGCATGCCCCCCAAGCTGGGGGGCTACGGGAATGGCCGGGAACACCTGGCCATTCCCGTCCGACACTGGTGGAGGTCTGTGAAATCGTCTCAACATGGGGTAATAGAGATCAAAACCAGGGCTTTTTGGCTATTCCCCAAGGCACCCTACGTAGAAGACTAGTGGAAAATGAATGACTAAAAACTATAACAGCGAACCTTGGACGAGAATTATCACGTCTACGCAGTTTGGAATTTAACCCTGTATGTTCAGCAGTGTACTGCCATACGCAAATATTTAACAGGAAGGCGTCGTATCAAATCGATAACAAAATATCCCATATAATAGCAATCAATCATTAATGCCGTCGGGGATCCACAACTAAATCATAACTTCCCAAGACAAACAGTTGTTGAGAAGGATACACCGAGGATATTTTAGAAGTTTCTCAAGTTTCATATTGTTCTATTTTCACTGAAATGGCAACTGTCATTCAACTGTCAATTTTTCCGGCGCTCGGAGACGCCTCGGCTGGCCTCAGCGGCCGGTGCCAGAGCCAGCATTGTCAGCACTTTTCATAAAAACCCAGCGTGTAAGTGGCCGTAAGTAAGGTATTACTCCTCCCACTACAACACAAATTACTGACGGCTTTGCCTGGGGGCCCATGACAGTAATGCGCACTTTTGGCGCCACGACTTTTATAATTCCTGCCATCTCTAGACGCTGCCAATGCGGCGATCTCGTGCTGTTTTTCCCGTAAGCGAACGCGATTAACAACATTTTGTCTGCACAGTTATCTCCTTTGCATACCGAACGTTCACGTATTACAAATTTCAGATGTTCTGCCTACAAATCGTCATAACACTATCAGTATCAGTGCTTTGTTACCAACGCGACTACGGCCCAGTAATCGGACCCTTCCATCCATCATACATGGAACTGGCTACCAAGTGTCAAGAGACCAACCGACACGCCTGTCTGAAAGAAGATTTGTAGGGGGAAGTTGACAAAACCTATATAGTGAGTACATAATATGAACACTCATTTGTAACAGAATAACGAATGTTGACACGAGCATCGAGCACGAACCTCAGAGTTTAAATCGACTGATTTTACAAACTGTAGAGTAATATCGAATTGTATCAGTTCGGCTTTGAAGAGCGTCCTTTCTGTAACTACCTATCTGACAGATTGACAGACTCTTTCTAAAACTCAATGGGGTTCTGTACACAACCATGTTCTTTTATATTGAACATGAGCGTGCATTGTACTTTAGGGGTATGAGGAACAGGGTGTAAAGTTCACTCATTCACCATAGAAAAGGGAGGATCCTCCGACCAGACGGGTGTTGTGTCTGGCGGGCCGACTGCCCGACTGCTGATGTCGGATAGTCTTATATATGTCGTTCGCGCGGTAAACTCTAATAGCGCGATGCAGGATTTGTGTGACGTCATGTCTTTGATGTGTAGTTCGTATGTGGCGGTGTAACCGCTACAGTTCTATTCGCGTGAATGTTGTATGTTATATGAAAATGCTCAAGTTTGTTCTTACCTTCAAGCCCATTTATACCGATACCGTGGTGGTTTTTCTACTGCCAGTGGGTCGTAACACTGCCACCAGCGCCAACGACGAAGACCAGCATGATTTACCCAATCTACAGGAAGACGTTGGATGAAGTGATACAGTATAAACAGAATTTGAAGAGAGGGAATGGTTTATAAAATACAGGTTGTGTTTTGTTTTGTGCTGTTTCTTATGACGTTTGGTTACCCCTTTTATTTTGTATCATGATTGTGTAGTTAGCTCACAATGGCCAGACCATTGGCAACGTTTGTAAATTAGTAGGACTTGGCCCCCTGGTCAATGACTATTAACACTGATCATAGCATCGTTAAGTCACAATATTTGACATCATTCAAAGTTTATGGTTCCTGATATGGGACTTCCATTTATTAGAATAAATTCCATACATAACTAACCCCCACTGGGTTAGTTACATGAGATAACACTTGTTCCATTCCGAGTTCTCTCTCCGTTCCCTACCGTCTTCTAAATGCATATTTAAAAGGTTACTTACATTACAAAAAATATTTATTAGTACGTACAACGAAAAAAAATTTTTTTTTTGCAATGTAAACGCATTGGCCCCAAACTTGGCAAGCCTGTATCTTGGGCACAAATGGAGGGTTTACCGTTTAAACATTTATATTAAAAACATTTTCGGTAAATAAAAGAAAAAAAAGGTTTTCTTCATATTACCAGAAAATAAATAAAAACGCTAAATAAAAATCTACGAGTAAGAACCAAAATAAAAATTAAAGAAAACATTATAAAAAGAAAATAATAAAAATAAAACTAGAAAAAACGCTATTATGTAAGTAAGAGTAAGTATGTGATCATTTTTGTGAATGAGTGAGTGAGTTTCATGAGATGGTGAGTTTGACGGTGTTTAAGCGAAAGTATGTATATGTGAACGTGAAGAAGTGACCATAAGTCACTTCTTCACGTTCACACATACATATTTGTGTCAGAACGTGTGTACAAATGTATGTGTGCAGAATTTATTTTACCACTGTAATTATCTTTTCTGCTTCGTCATACGACAAGTTTAGCAACCAGGATGTTAGTTTATTTTTTATTTGTTTGCGAGTGCAATTTCTTATATTGCACTGTTTGATCACCGCGTTATAAACGTATTTGTGCGTATGCGGATTTTACTGGGGGAGTTGGAACTCTGAATCTGCGTTTGGCCTGTAAACTATTTAAATCACTCCATTTCGAAGTTTTGATGTGAGTCTTTTTAGAGGCATGAGGAACAGGGTGTAAAGTTCACTCATCCACCATAGAAAAGGGAGGATCCTCCAACCAGACGGGTGTTGTGTCTGGCGGGCCGACTGCCCGATTGTTGATTTCGGATAGTCTTATCTATGTCGTTCGCGCGGTAAACTCTAATTGCGCGATGCAGGATTTGTGTGACGTCATGTCTTTGATGCGTAGTTAGTATGTGGCGGTGTAACCGCTACATCACTCCCCTCCGGAGACCGGAGGTCGATAGTGGGCTGAGTCTTGTATCTTGCGATGCTTCACAGTGCCAGCTAAGGTTCCAGTGAGTCGGAACCGGGTGCCGCGCAGTTCGCGGTGAGTCAGAACTGTCTGCGGTGATTGCGGCGGTTGTGGTGATTGAGGTGATTGCGGCGATTGAGGTGATTGAGGTGATTGCGGTGATTGAGGTGATAGCGGTGATTGCGCTGATTGAAATGATTGCGGTGATTCCCCAGTGAGTCGGGGTGATGAGGCTGAGGGTGATGACCAGGAATGCGCGTTCGCTGCATGCTGGTGGTCAGGATACCCGTTGAAGCCGAGGGTGCTGGCTATCTGTGTGACTCGCCTCACGAAAGCTTGCGGGAGTGATGATGATGACGTCACGCTGAAGTAGTTGCACGAAGGCTGCGTTGACGTTCATACTCGAGGTCACCAATTTAGAGGCATGAGGAACAGGGTGTAAAGTTCACTCATCCACCATAGAAAAGGGAGGATCCTCCAACCAGACGGGTGTTGTGTCTGGCGGGCCGACTGCCCGACTGTTGATTTCGGATAGTCTTATCTATGTCGTTCGCGCGGTAAACTCTAATTGCGCGATGCAGGATTTGTGTGACGTCATGTCTTTGATGCGTAGTTAGTATGTGGCGGTGTAATCGCTAGTCTTCATTGTTACGTTCAATAAATACAATTTTCTTACACTCAGCAGAGAAGCTTCTGCAAATAGGTTTTCTGTAGGGTTTTCCTACAGAAAACCTATTTGCATATTTGGTTTGGTTTGTGCCGTTTGAGGACACACACACAGTTTTGAGGACTGCGTGTTGCACTCTTTCGAGGATTATTAAATGAATTTTTGATGCTCCTCCCCATATTACAATGCAATATTGTATCAGCGACTGACATAGGGCTATACAGACGAGGTTTTTTACACCCACTGTGCACTATCCCGTATCTTTTTCATTATGTAGATTTGCTTCCGAACGCGTTTATCAAGTTCCCTTATTTGTGGATTGAATGAAAGGTGTTGGTCTATGATAACTCCTAAGTATTTTATTTCATCCACTCCGTCGATGTTATTGCATGAACATTGAGTATCAGTGTTAATAAATTAGCTATGGCAATCTTCTCCGTAAATCTTTAAATTACATAATGGTACCTTGGAAGTCCGGGTTTTCCTGAAGATGTTTGATATTTGTTTCTTTTGACATTTAGAGTAAGCAAATACGTGTTGATCGATCCTATTCATTCCTGCTTCTGCTTTCTTGAATGAGTGAGTTGAAATACCTAAAAGTTCTTTACCTGTGCTAGACAACTATCTCCTTTCAAACCAGTATTAGGTACTAGGTACCTTCAAATCATTTTAATATAAACGTAAACAATTGTCAGAGCACTGCGCTGGATCAATGCAAATTTCTCATCACAATAATGGGTGCATTACTATAAACAAAGACAAATAATACGCCGTTGAGCCTTTTGTACGCCGCATTATAAGTAGGCCTGCGTTGCGGAAAGATAGAACAGAAGGCCCAAGAATTTGAATGTGGAATACAAAGGTCGCGTCAAATTATTTTTTCGCACTGAAGTTATGTAGTTATAAAACAGTTACCGAACTTCAGAGCGGCAAAGTTATTTGGCCCGTAGGTCTTTTGTATTCCATATTCAAATTCTTGGATATAACATCAATAGCAGTGCACTTTCGGATTTATGTGCGTATTGTATAATTTTCAGTTGTTTCAAAAACGGCGAAGGAAAATATCGTAAGGAAACCGGTATGCCTGAGAGATATTTCTCGACGGCATGTGAAGCCAAGTCTGAGGCCCATGGGCGGCCCTAAAACACCAGGTTAGTCACTAACCACACAAAAAGAAGAGGACATCAATAGAAAATCTTACGCAAAGCTGAGACAGCAGATGGTGCCACCAGGTAAACAAAGCAAGCTGTCAAATGCTCGCGGCAACATTTTGAGGCATAAGCACATTAAGTTTGTCCCGAGTTTACCATTTTTTTACAATTTTTATTTCCATGAAAGCCTTATATTAAACCTAATTAGGTAAATAACAAAAAAAAATAAAAAATGCCAAATCGTTCCAACCGTTCTCATGTGATGTGCTTACCAGCGAACAGCATTTCGCTTTTAAAAGTGTTTGATTTTTTGTTTGTTTGTTAGACTGCCAGCGAAAATCTTGCCATCCATGTAGTATGCATCCCAGCAAAAGCACTAGGAAGTGGTGAAGGGTGGGCGTTTTCGTTCGAATAGTGCTGATTCTCAGCCTAGTTTGAATAAATGACTTTTGAATTTTGTTTTTTTTATTTTTATTTAGTAAACCTTCTTTATTTTCTTTTGTCATGCCTCGGCTGTTACAAGTAGGCTATAAATGTAAAAGGTTAAGGAATTACGTTAGTGAGAGGTCTGGCCTGGGCTTCGTTGGAATCTTTTTATGTATTCTTATGTCAGATTCTTGTTGAACGTCATAGGTACTGACCGGTTTTATTTATATTATATTTTTCGGTAGTTGTCAAAAGACAACTATCTCCTTTTGTAAAGGAGTGTTAAAGGGTACTTGTTGTAATAAAAACTGGGTTTTCCACTTCCTGGACTTAATGAAGGAGTATTTGAATGTAGCAGGATAAATATAGAGGAAACACGTGTATTCTATTTCCCACAAGAGTATTTACATTAAAAATAAGTGTTTTACTAAGTTTTTATCACAGGACACGGACGACTAAAACAAAAGTACTTTGATTTTTAATTGTGGGCGGAAGGACAGAAAAGGCAAGTTTTAAAACGAGGAGTTTTTATTCAGGGAACTAACAAAATATTTTTTGAAGTAGCTGAAAAGGAGAATAGTTTCTACTGATTATGTACCAGCTGAACGAGGAACTGGAATTGCAGATCAGAAAATCAGGTCAAACGGGAAGAGGTTTTCAATTAATTCTTTATCATTATCTACCTACATAATACTAGAGAAAATGTATTTTTGTTTGGTTGGTTTCGTTAATCTTGTGGTCGCAATTGCTACTACTGAGCATGAGGTTTTGATATCGGTTGCCAGGTCGAGCAATGTGTTATTGGGGTTTTTCTATCTGGAATTTCTCAATAGCAATCCGGACTCTGGATTTGTGCCCGGTTGATGGCAATAGACTCGCCCCCTATTAGGTACATGGGACTTAAACATAACTAGTGAAGTGTGGGTGTACTATAGCTACACATCTGCCCAACCCTTCGGGGCAACAAAGGCGTGATGTTATATTATATTAATCAGTAGAAACGATACAATAACAATTACCACAGTCGGATGATCAGACCCTGTAGTCTTAGGTTGGTTGGCAATATTGTTGTAATCATTGTCTTTGGCAATGTTTTTGTGATTGAATTTGAGTTCCTAATAGAAGGTCAGTAACCTTAGTTCGATTAATTAGATCTACTGAGACTATTTATTTATTTATTAAAACTTTATGCACAGGTAAAAAAATACTGTACAAAGGCGGACTTAATGCCTGAGGCGTTTTCTACCAGTCAACCTTAGGGTGGTGCAGAGCTTGGGCACGCCACTATTGCGGCGATAAGTCCCCTCTTTGAGGAGTGGCTGGAGAGGCGCCACGGCGTCCTCACCTTCCGCCTGACGCAGGTCCTCACCGGACACGGCTGTTTCGGGAGGTACCTGTTTCGGATAAGGCGGGAGGAAACGCCCGGGTGTCATCACTGCGTGGATCGCCCGGAGGACACGGTGGAGCATACGGTGGAGGTATGCCCGGCTTGGGCAGAGCACCGCCGTGTCCTCGTGGAGGCGATCGGTGGCAGGGATCTCTCGCGTCCGGCCCTGGTCCAGGCCATGGTACGGAGCGAGAGGGGATGGGAGGCCGTCACCTCCTTCTGCGAAGCAGTAATGCTCGCAAAGGAGGAGGCGGAACGCGTGAGGGAGAGGCAAATTTCGCGCCCTCACGCCCCTAGCCGCCGCAGGAGGAGACGCCCTGGGCGTCGGGAATCGATTGCCGATTCCCGGCCACCGTAGGCGCGGGCTTGCGGACGGTGAGCAATGGGTAGCTCGCCGTCCGGTAAGGACCAGGCCCGGGTCGACGGCGCGTTGTGTTCCACGCGCGCCTCAAAGAGATGTCAGCAAGTGAAGGGGTCTGATGAGACCATTGCCTGCCGGGGTTGCGGGATTAGTCCGAAAGGGATACCGTGGCCCCCTGGCATTGCACAGGCAACAGAAGGAACACGGGTGGGTTTTAGTCAGTAAGAGTCTGACACGCCCTCCCGCTCCACCCAGAGCGGGAGACGTCATTTGATGATTTCCCACCCAAAAAAAAAAAAAAAAAAAAGGGTGGTGCAGAGCTGCTGGTGGTGGTAGCTCGCTGTCCGGTAAGGACCAAGCCCGGGTCGACGGCGCGTTGTGTTCCACTCGCGCCTCAAAGAGTGTCAGCGAGTGAAGGGGTCCGATGAGACCATTGCCTGCCGGGGTTGCGGGAAAGTCCGAAAGGGATACCGTGGCCCCCTGGCATTGCACAGGCAACAGAAGGAACACGGGTGGGTTTTAGTCAGTAAGAGTCTGACACGCCCTCCCGCTCCACCCAGAGCGGGAGACGTCATTTGATGATTTCCCACACAAAAAAAAAAAAAAAAAAAGGGTGGTGCAGAGACAAAACATGGCAGGTGCAACATAAGTGATAGATAACTTGATAATGAATACCTACTAATACATACAACATACATAGATAAATACATATATAAACCGAATAAACTTTGTCAGGAGAAATAACGATAGGTAGAGGAGAAAACAAATCCAGCAAATCAGCGCTGCAAAGATTCTGCCAACTTTTCACGAATATGTTCACGTGCCTTCAACTTGAAGGATAACCGACTGGTTGCCATCCTGATGTTCAGAGGAAGCGCATTCCAAAGAAATAACGCCTGGACTATGTCATGGTAAGGTCATGTGATGCGGAGGAATGAGGAACATCTCGTGAGGATAGTTTTAAGTGTGAATGTGGAAGGGAGGGAATAACAAAGAAACGATGGATGGACTGTGTGAAAGATGATATGACTAGAAAGGGCGTGAATAATAGAGTATATAAGTAAGTATGGAAGAAAGAAACATGTTTCGCCGTCCACAAATAAATTGGGATAGCTAAGGACAGGAGAATTATGAGATCTACTGAGACTAATGTTATCAATTAGGTAATTATTCACGACATCCTGTGGTTAATAATAGAATTAACTTTACTGTGCCATCATGAGCATCTTAGAGACGAAACTCCCGAGGGCTGCCGCAAATTAACAAATTGATCTATTATTGACGTGTGACCTTTCGCCTGATTAAATAACTAAATGGTGATGCGCGAATAGATAAACATCAACATAACTATACTAGTAACATTACGTCTTGTTTCCCCAAAGGGTTAGGCAGAGGTGTAGGTACATTTATACATTTAAAGTACACACACATTTCGCCAGTTAGGTATGTATAAGCCCCATGTAATAAGGGGCGAGCCTAATATTGCCTTCTGAGAGCAGTGGTGTCCCAGTGGTAATAATAAATAAATCAATAAAATATTTTTTTAATTGAAGTATCAAGTAAGATAATGATTTAAATTAATTGCAATCGAGGAAAAAATAATTCTAGATAATGTCCGACGAGTCGGCAGGACGTAGGTTCGAACCCTGGCACTACTTTGTGTAAATTATTTCTTCACCACTGCTCTCAAAACGGTGAAGGGAAACATCGTGAGGAAACCGGCATGTCCTAGAACCAAAAATTCGAAGACATTTGACATCTACCAACCCGCACTGGGCCGCGTGGTGGATTACGGCCCCCTCACAGAGAGGAGGCCTGTGACCCAGTAGTGGGTACATTATAGGCTGATTATGATACTGGCTGCTACTGAGAAATTCCAGGTAGAAAAACCCACTAACTCTTTTCCCGACCTGGGAATCGAACCCAGGACTTCGTGCTCTACTAAGTTAAATTATTAGTTAGTCTGTCCCCAACATTCTATTTAATATAATATTTCGACTTGCAACACTGTATGTAGTGTCACTGTCAATTTAGCTGCCAGTAAAGGATATAAAGTAAGGCCATTTTAATAGGTAACTTTTGACAATTCATCAACATTCAACAACGTAACCTTGTAACGCCGGGCATAAAATAATATATTTTTTCGTTTTTGTTAGAACTGCATAATTGCTTAACTTTTTTCAATTATAATTACATATTTATTGTAAAAATGACCGATACGAGTAATTTTACCATTTGCTTTCACTAAACTGACAGACGTCAAATGTTACCTATTAAAATGGCCTTACTTTAGTGCGTTTCATCAAATAGTTCCTTCGCCACAATGTTGGCTCCACTGTTAAACTTTAACAACAGACCAATTAGGTAGCGCTGCCATTGTTGTAGGACGAACAGGAATACGCTACGGCGCTACCTAAATTGGTCTGTTGTTAAAGTTTAACAGTGGAGCCAACATTACGGCATAGGACTATTTGATGAAATGCAAACCAGCAAGTTGATTATTATAAGAACGATTACGTGTTTTATTTCACTAAACCTCTTTCTCAATTTAATCAGTTCAAACCTTTATAATCTAAACTATACTATTATATAGAGGCAGAATGGTTTTAAAACTGATCCAAATACAAAAATTCTTTGACCACTGAAAATCAGCGCTGTGCTGTGGGCCCCCATAGCACAGCATTATGCTGAGTGGAAGCCACAGTCAAGACGTGCAGCTGCCGACTATTTCTGTTTGTCGCTCGTGATTCTTTAAGTAGCTCTATTTTGTTTTAGTTTTCTGTTACTGTATTGTTCGAGTTAATTATCTTTTAGCATGCATGTGTCTCTCTATCTGTGACAAATAAATTTATTTTTCATTTTTTCTTTCACTGATAGAAAGCTAGTCGCCGAGTCATCATCCTCTTGCCCTTACCTATGCTAATTTATTTGACGTCGGCGCAACATGTGGTTTTCCTCCTTAAGCTATTGCCGATTGCCATAAAATACTTATGTTATACTTATGTTTTGTACTAAACACGTGGACGAAGTCGCGTACAGAAGCTAGTTTAACAGAGAAGCAACTTCTTGATCATAATTATTTATTTATTTATTTATTTATAACAGCTTAAACTACCATTACAGGGGTTACCCTAATGCGACTGTTAAGAACTTAAACTAATAACCTAAGCTATATACTTACAATAACCAAATTATACAAAAATAAAACTAACACCATTAATAAATTGAATATAGTACAAAAAATTAAGTATTATTTTGCTTGTAGCATAATATAAATAGTAATACCCTTGCGAATTCACTCACACAACATGTAAACACATCAATCTGAATTTGAAGGTCATTGATGGTACGGATAGCTCTGGTAAGGGGTGCCTTGGCAAGCAGGTTAGTTCTGGCTGTAGGTACTAGTAGCAGTGGCGGGCTGCGCCGCCTCCACACGTAGCGGTCTGGCACACACAGACTCAAGCGCTGCAATACTCCCGGGTTACTCTCCACTCCACGAAGCACCTTCACCAAATAGGCGACCAGCGTAAGCTCCCGTCGGACATGCAATTGATTATAGCCAACCATGCCCAGGACAAACAGAGTGGGATACATCAGTGGGTAAAACGGATATACCCCATATAATTTACTGTACAAATGGCGCGTGAATTTGTTCTGAACACGCTCCAACATTACAGAGTACTTAGCTTCATGTGGAGCCCATATGACCGCACTATGTTCCAGATGACTCCTGACTAGTGCATCATACAGGACCCTAACTGCTGTGATGTTTGTGAAGCTTTGTGTCTGTCTCAGAACAAATCCTAAGTTTCTGTAGGCCTTCTTACAGATCCTGGTTACATGCTCACGGAATGTCAGATCAGGAGTCATGAAAACACCTAAGTCTCGCACATCCGTGACACGTTGCATTGGCGCAGCGTCCACCCCGTACTCATAAAGCAGAGGTGCACGAGCACGGGTGAAACTCATCAACGAGCACTTAGATACGTTGAAGTACAGTTTGTTTTCATGGCTCCATTGTACTATTCGATCGATATCTTCCTGAAGGCGCCTGCAATCAGACTCGGACCTAATCTCTAGCAGCAACTTGAGGTCATCAGCAAATAATAAACAAGAGCCATGTCTTACGACTTCTGGCAAATTGTTTATCATAATTATGAATTCTAGAGGCTCCAAGTTGATTATCTAATTAACATTAGTTTTACTCAACACTCAACACATACTGATGAAAGGAAAGGGTCGCTTAGAAGCTCCCTCAAAGAGATCCATACACATCCACACGCACACACAAATCCATCCTCGATATATATTTTTGGTACGGTCAAGTTCGCGGAGAGTAACACTTAAATTTTGAAAACCATAGGCGCTAGTAAAGTCAAATTGTTTTGTCTTGAAAATTAATATTACCCTAATTGAATAATTACTTTCTTAAAAAGAAAATAACGTGTGTAGTCATACACGTAATATGTTCAGGATGTAGAAGTTAGCTATACCACGCGTAAAAAATAAACTGTATTCATGATTTTATCCACACCAAACCAAATCGGCGCAAAAATAAAAAAAAGCCCTGGAAAAAATACACAGAAACCTTTGCAGTCGCAATAACGCAGCGATTTGAACCCATCTTCGCAGATACACACGTACTAATATATTAAATTTCTTCAATATCTGTGAACAGAATATGTGTTTTGGCACGTCACATTGCCTATAGCTTAGTAGCAGGCGGTAGGAAGGTAAATTTTACTTTTTATAGAAATATTTTTTCTTTTATAAAATTTCCTATACCGTGCTGAAATAACCGGGTTCGAATTGTTTTCTTCCAAACTTTACGTAGGTTTACCACCCAAATTTTGCCAGGTATGCGGGTGGTAGGTATTATGAAGTCCACCTCTGCCTAAGTCTTCGTGGAATACGGGCGTGATGTTATATCTTTTCCGTAGGTAGGTTACTGAAGGTCGTGCCAGTCTTGAAAAGCTTTGACGGAATTGCTGATGAGCTGCGTCAAGGCCACTCTGTCTTGGGCTCGTTTCAAAGCAGTGCGCAATGTTATCAGTGAGTCCTGTTAGCGTCAACATAGCAGATGGCTAATTTTTGATTACCTGATCTGCCTTGCACCCGAAAAATAACTGTCGGAAGAATAGCGGTTATCTATTTGATTTAAACTGACAAAAAATTTTGGTTATGGATTTGTGAACAGCATTTATATGAATCTTCCGATAACACTGATGAAAGCGTATCGAATGGAATGGAATTGCTGGTCTGACTAACGAGTAGGTAAATGTGAATGCCTATGTGGTCTTTTTCGTCTACTGTTCCTATTGCAACCAGTTTTTCCAAGTTATCTGGTTGTCTCCGGGCAAAAGAAGTAGAGAAGTAAGACTTAGGACTCTTTGTTAGTAGCAAATCGTGATGAGTCTAGTTTTGATGATCAGCACCAATAATAATATAATAAGTTCTTTATTTCTCCTCACAATGACAAGCTTATTCTAGGTTTCACATATTATTTGTTTTTTCAAATATCAGTAGCTGGTACTTGGTATATTATACAACATGAAGTAAACGCGCATTAAGAAGTTTTGCTGAAGTTTTACCTATTGACATCATTTATTGTGCTGGAATTGAAGTCTGGGTTTTTAAGAAACTAATTATGATTTTAGGTATAGGAAGATGAGGTCTTGGTTTCAATTCCCAGGTCGGGCAAAATATTATTGGGTTTTTCCCATAGATATGGTTTTTCCATTAGACATTTCTCAGTAGCAGCACGGAGTTTGGATTTGTGCCCGGTTGATGGCAATAGGCTCACCCCCTATTACATGGGACTTAAACATAACTGGCGAAATGTGGGTGTACTATAGGTACATCTCTGCCCAACACTTCACGGAATACAGGCGTGATGGTATGTGTATAAAAGATTACAATACAGTCTGCCCATAAATACTGTTACAATTAAAAATAAGAAAGATATTACATTTGAATTAGGAATCTGTAATTTTTATACGATTGTTCATTGAGTTTACTAATTTTGGCGCCAATACAATGTACAATATTTTGCGATATTAAAATGGAGTGGGGTGATAAAGCGAACCAAATCGCTCTGATTGCATTACACAAAGTTGGTATGGAGCCAAATGCAATTTTTAAATCTCTCCATACGCTAGGTATTAGTCAAATGTTTGCGTACCGGGCTACTAATAGCTATAATGAGACCTCCTCTGTTTGTGACAGAAAAAGATCTGGCCGTCCACGTAGTGTTCGTACGAAAAATGTGGTCAAAGCAGTAAAGGAAAGAATTCGAAGAAATCCTGTCCGAAAGCAAAAGATTTTATCTCGGGAGATGAAGATAGCACCCAGAACCATGTCGCGTATTTTAAAAGATGACTTAGGTCTTGCAGCCTATAAGAGACGCACTGGTCATTTTTTAACTGATGATTGAAAAAAGAATAGGGTGGTAAAATCGAAACAACTACTGAAGCGGTACGCAAAGGCAGGTCACAGAAAAATTTGGTTTATGGATGAGAAAATCTTTACAATTGAGCAACATTTTAACAAAAAAACCGGCCAAGTGCGTGCCGGACCACGCACAATGAAGGGTTCCGTAGTTGGAATGAATTTATCGTAAGAACAAACTTAACTTTGTAATTGAAAAACATGTTCTCCAATACGGAATATATGGGAGAACATGTTTTTGCAACCGCAAATTTAAGTTCGTCGATTATTACTCGTAAACTTGTAAAGCCCACTTAAGTGTAATAGTCTTCCTTTAAACTTCGTTATATATAAGTACTAATGCTGTGACATTTGAATTTCTAACTACAACCGTTTAGTTGGTAGAGGGGGGGGGGGATACTTGAATCTTACGAAAATTGGTACTTTAAAGCTTGATAAGTCACGAACGGTTTACTTAATCAAAAAACAGTCTTCGCAAACCCCTAATATTTTGAAAGACCTATCCAACGATATCCCTCACTATGGGAAGGACGAAAAAAAAAATTATCATCCCCACTTTACATGTAGGGGAGGTACCCTAAATAATTGTTTTTTTCAAAATTTTATTTTACTACTTTTTTGGCGTCATTAATTTGTATACTCATGCCAAATTACAACTTTCTAGTACCAATATTTTTTGAGCTAAACTGCGGACAGACAGACAGACAGACAGACGGACATGGCGAAACTATAAGGGTTCCTTGTTGACTACGGAACCCTAAAAATTATCGTATTTATGCTCAAAGCTATAAGGAAGCTTCCCAAATAATCGACAGATTGCAACGTGGGCATTACTCGTATCCAACTTCAGTGATGGTTTGGTGGAGTGTTAGCTATGAAGGAGTGACAGAGCCATATTTTTGTGAAAATGGTATTAAAACATCGGCACAAGTGTATCAAGATAGGTACCATTCTGGAGAAGGTAGTTAAGCCCCTTAACAACACCATATTCAATAACCAAGTATGGTCCTTCCAACAAGACTCGGAGCCGGGTCATAAAGCTTGGTCCACGCAGTCTTGGTTGGAAGTGGACGTTTCGGACTTCATCAGAGCTGAAGACTGGCCGTCGTCTAGTCCCGATCTTAATCAGCTGGATCAGTGTTGTTATGGTCAGTTTTAGAGAGTACGGCTTGCTCTAAACGCCATGATAATTTGGAGTCCCTAAAACAATCCATACGATTGGCAGTGAAGAACTTTCCCATGCAAAGAGTGCGAGCTTCTATTGATAACTGGCCTCAACGTTTAAAGGACTGTATTGCAGCCAATGGAGACCACTTCCAATAAGCTTTTTATATTTTACGTTTTTAATTAAACTAACACACTGTAAAAGTACCTAATAAATATTATTCGCAATAAAAATAAAAAAAACTTCCTGACAATATTTATGGCAAGACCAGGTATACTATATTATCGTTTGCACGTGATATATGAACACACACTTTCACAATGGCATACAGGCACGTGCAAAATATAATTTAACAGACCGTTAATAACGTTTAAGTAACGGTTTTATTTCAGATAATTATTATTCAATTACAAGATTTTATAAAGTGTTATTTGTTATTAGAAATTAATCACAGAACCTTCGTTTTAGAATGTGGAATCCTGGGGCGAAAGTTATATTGGTAGGTACGTTTTTATTTAAGTCTTGTATTTGTTGGGTTGGTAGGTTTTTCAGGATGGCCTGTTTACGTGTAGTTATTATTGATTAACTTAGTTTTGTTAAACCTTCGATCAATAATGCACTGTTAAACAGACTTTGTACGGTACGTATAGTATATGGGTGTGGGTTTTATACATAACCCATTTTATATCCTTTACTAGCTTCTGCCCGCGACTCTGTCGCCACATCGCATCGCATCGCCCGCCCCCGCGATTACTTTGTTTTCATTTATCATACTTTCTGACTTTTATTTCAATTTTCTCTGCTCCTATGGGTCGTAGCGAGATGTAACATATAGCCTATAACATTCCTCAAGAATTGGGCTATCCAATGCAAAACGAATTTTTCAAATCAGACTGGTAGTTCCGGAGATTACCCCCTACATACAAACTTACAAACAAAAAAACAAATTTTACCTCTTTAATATTATTAGTATTATATTATATAAAGTATATTATAGTTATAGATTTATATTGTACACACATGTGTACAATAAACCAAACATGTGTAATCACCCAGATAGGGCGCCATTTGGGCGCACGCTATCCATAGTGACGGTTCGATTCCATTCCAGACGACAACTCGTAAACCGCTCAAAAAGTAAAGCAGAACCTGACAAAGTATCAGTTTGTTTACCGTTATAAATAGTAGATTAAATGAAAAAATTGCTAAACAAACCATAACTTTCTCCCCAGCGATTATGTCTCCTCACGTTAATTTACCTAGCAGTAATCGATTGCCGAATACTGCTCAGCACCAAATCGCCAGCCCGACGGGCTTTTGAAAGGAAGCACGCACCTGCCCTCACACAGGACTTGAAAAACAGCAGGAGTTTTTTAAATAGCATTATGATTCCTAACAGCGAGTTCTGCTCTGATATGATCCTTAGACCAGAAGACCACTACTTGGTCCTTCCCTGGTGGTACAACTACTGCCAGGATCTAAAGGAACGCCAAGGTGTTCAAGGAAATGTCAACTATGACTCAATACATAAATACATCTTAGATGAGGTACAGCTATTTAAGAAGAGAGTTAATATGAAAAATTTCAAGATGTCACAATTGGAGAAGGAATTAATTGCTTTTAATAATGCGTAGATGTACTATCGAAGAACTTCATATCTAAGCAGTTTGAAAACAAAATCCCGTGAACAGGATGACCACATCTGTTACCGCCCCTGTTATGTAGCGGCCGAGTGCTGCAAGCAGAAATAGTGCTTACGGTGTATAGATATGAACTTGTTCGATGGTACATCACTTTGCAAGTAAAATAAATGTCTTCTCGAAATATTATGATTATGTTGTTAACTTTTTACTTACTGACGTATGCAAACTATGTTCTCAAATGTGGAGTTGTGGACACCAGCTATCTAATTTCGTAAACGATTACGACAACTTTGTTTCATTTTGACAGTTCAACAACATTCATTGCGTTATTTACGTTGTTGAGCAGTTTTTTTTTCAAACTTATGAAGCAATGCGTTTGCAATTTGTTTCAAAACGATTCAAATTCCGATTGATCGTGTATTACGTAATTAGGGTACAGATCGATATACAATGAAAATTACTTTATTTTTTTGCTTTTCAAATTCGTTTTGAAACTTAAAAAAAACTTACAAAAACTTACTAAAATAAATTAAAGGATATGAAAACAATGCATTTTATTCATTTTAGACATCATGTTTCATAGTAACATTTACTGCTTAAGACCTACACAATCGATATCTAAAAAGATATAGCGTTAGCTGAGTACAAGTTTTTTTTAAATGTACGAATGCAGTTTTTCTTGTTACTAAAATCGATGACATGGTTCCTAAGAAGAGATCTTCGTATGTCTTATAGTTTCAGACTTTCCCATACTGACCGATCTAAATGTGCCACACTTTTTTTTTTTTTTTGGGTGAGATATCATCAAATGACTCCTCCCGCTCTGGGTGGAGCGGGAGGAGTCAGACTCTTACTGACTAAAACCCACCCGTGTTCCTTCTCTTGCCTGTGCAATGCCAGGGAGCCACGGTATCCCTTTCGGACTTTCCCGCAACCCCGGCAGGCAATGGTCTCATCGGACCCCTTCATTCGCTGACATCTCTTTGAGGCGCGCGTGGAACACAACGCGCCGTCGACCCGGGCGTGGTCCTTACCGGACAGCGAGCTACCCATTGCTCACCGTCCGCAAGCCCGCGCCTACGGTGGCCGGGAATCGGCAATCGATTCCCGACGCCCAGGGCGTCTCCTCCTGCGGCGGCTAGGGGCGTGAGGGCGCGAAATTTGCCTGTCCTTCACGCGCTCCGCCTCCTCCTTCGCGAGCATTACTGCTTCGCAGAAGGAGGTGACGGCCTCCCATGCCCTCTCGCTCCGTACCATGTCCTAGACCAGGGCCGGACGCGAGAGATCCCCGCCACCGATCGCCTCCACGAGGACACGGCGGTGCTCTGCCCAAGCCGGGCATACCTCCACCGTATGCTCCACCGTGTACTCCGTGTGTCGTGTGCGCCATCCTGTATAAGCTAACTGACTTAAAATAATATGTAAGTACATGTATATAAAAAATATAGGTACAGTAAGTAATTTTTTAAATTTAGGAAACTGGATGCAAAAATATAGGTATATTATTTCAGGCTACCTGTAGGTACCTATCTTAGGAGCTCTTCCAGTAAAACATGACGAGTATAGTAAGGTACGGCTCTGTGATAACAGACAGAAGGCGTAGAATAGCTTATCGCGTGTACGATTTTGTACGGAACCCTAAAATATATTGTATCGCACATTGCAAAAACAACACCTGAATGAGTTTACGAACGAAAACATCATATCGTATATCAGGAAAGCAGTGTAATTAATACATTTCAAGTGGCTACTTACACTGGAGTGAGGAATAATGAGGTTGATAAGCTAAGTTTATCATTTTTATTGTACTCAGATAAGGTCGTGTAGTTATTTGTACTTCACCGAGGACTAATCATCACTATTGTTCGATTAACTGTGCTTTAATGGGACAGGTGATTGTGATTCGCATTTACATGCATAATCCTTTTTCAGCCTTTCCCATGCCTTTCCTGTTATTACAGGGTTACATTAAATTAGTTTGTGAAACCTATAACGTCTGCGAAGTTATATTATGTCGATATATTAAAACAATTAAAAGACAAAAAAAAAACATCTAAATCAATTGTTTTTTTTTTTTTGAGGTCAGATACTATTTTTTCCAATTATTCCACTTTGGGTGTTTGGGGTGGCTTGGTGGGGCCAAGCCACCCCAAGCCACTGGTGGGGCAAAGTGGAAGGCCTAAAATTTTGCAGTGGAATTTTCCCCACTCGTTCGACTTGGTGGGGCAGATTACACCAGTTTAAAATCTTGTGGATTCTGCCCCACTAGCGTTGGCACCTTAGAATTTGTGTAGGTATCCATGCCAAAACTGTGATTTTTACAGTTATTTTCTTCATCAAAATATCACACAGCACAAAAGAGTGGTAGAAATTCAAAGAAAAACGTAATAAAACTCCTGTAAAATAAAACGTTGTTTGTAAAACTTCCAAGAAAAATATACCTACTTTTTTTCCGTTTCACTGTTTCATGATAATGTGTGTAACATTTTACTGTAAGTACTATGGTAGGTACTTACAGTAAAATGTTACAATCGATTGTTAGATAAAAAAACGAAACTCCTTACAATTCGGAGTAGGTACTCTCCGAGCTATCTTGAATCATTTCCTGTATCATTTAATAGTACTTAACGCTTATTTTTAAAACTGACTTAAAAATGTTAAATAATTAAAATCATCTAAAAAACTATCAAAAACTTAGTTTTCTGAAATCTATAAATTTTTAATGTGTAAATTATACTTACATAGATTTTAGAAAAAAATAAATAACCAAGGTCAAGTTCAGAAAGGCCACATTTGTCCGAGTGTTCACAGGTATGCGGAGCACTTAAGACAAATAGGCGATCCTTACAAATAGGCAGTTATGTTTACAAAACACGACGAGCCCGGTTTGCTCCGGCCACCAGTGTGTCGATAAGGCATGTGCTAAAGCCTGCATCCATGTGTACGGTGGAGAACAATGGATTTTTTACAAATTGTGAGTACCATCAGGTCGTTTTCATATTTATTAGATATAGAAAATATTATTTATATTTTTAGGTATTGTTTATGTAATTAGCTTTTGTGTCTCCTTCGTAGAATTTTAATGAGTGTTGTGTTGTCAATGGTGATACAATATTTTAAGTGGAATAGTAGCAATAGAATAATTTATTATTATTGAAAACTCACGTTACGAAAAAAGCATTATGCCTTTCAAAAACGGCAGCATAGCTAAGCCCAGTTATAAAAATATCAATAAAAATTATAATGTGGTCTTTGAACAATGACCAAAGTTATTTTGTTGTAACAGTACGTTTAAAAAATCGAATTATATTATTGTTTCAGTTAGTATTTGCACTTTACATCACACAAGCATTCACAAAGTCAAGATCCAGGAAACATAAAGCATCGTCATCAGACGAAGGAAGCATTGAAAATCTTCTATACTATAAGGATTGCCAGCGCAATTCCAAACCGGAGGTCAAACACGAAGAGTTGCCTCTTATGGCCGAGGAGCCCCTCCCACCGCCACCCCCGAGACAGCCCGAGTGCCCCTTCCCAAAGATGTGCTGCGCCTTGACCTGCGGCAGTGAATGCGGCGGCAACCAGCCTGCCACGTCACACATGCAGAGCGGGCTAACCAACAACGTCCAACGATTCCAGTCCATGCAACCCCCCGCAAACCCCAACCCTCCCGGAATGGGAGGAGTTCAATCACAATTAATGCAAAGAAGAAAGAAGAAGCTTAGGTTTTCTCAAAATAATATGGAAAGTTTTATGCAGCCTCCTCTCCCAACCAGAAGAGACTTCTCAGGGTTCACAAAAGAAAAGATTAAGGGCCTGATAGCCCAGGATGATGACATTAGGAAGATATTGAAGGATCTAGTGAGAGTCACCATGCAGAAGGTGGATCTGCTAGATATGCTCAAAGCCAACCAGAAGAAAAGCTATGGTGACGTCAACACGGTACGGTCGACATCTGCGGTATATGATATGGAAGATTACGTCGAATAAATTATGGTTCTATTTTTATTTAAGGCACATGTTTTATAACATTATTATTTACTTTCATTGTTTTTGCATTAGGTAGGTATATGATTACCACCTAGTACTTACCTACTAAGGGTCAAACATGACCATGGTATTAATTTTTAATCGCATGCAATTGAAAGTGTTATAAAATGTCTGTGGTATAAAATATCTTTGAATTTAGTTACGTACCAGTTTGGAACTCTCGGAATTCTCACGTGAAATTAGCACAAAAATGGCCGCCAACGGAACTTTTGTTAACAATTATCATGCATTATCCTGTAACGAGTCGTCCGTTTGGTAATGCGATGCAAATTACCAACAAAATACAGAGAAAGCCGAAATTATTTAGAAATTCATTTTTGCTCTTGTATTATCAAGATTAAAAATACTTACAGACTTATTTTCCTTTTACGTGTTGATTTCAATAAGACCAGAGATCAACAAGACCTGCCAATTATGCAATTAAAGCAGTGTTCATTAAATTCTACGACTCCGTGATTATTATTTCTCCACCTTTAATAAAGAAAAATCTAAAACTAGCTTCGGAGCACGTTTCTGGGCGAAAAAGAAAACAAAATGGCGCGATTCTTATTGTTCGATTTTAAATAGCCGATGAGGTTTGCATTCTAACGTCGGAATATTCTTGGGAAATCAATGAATTGGCATAGAAAGTTCTATTTTCACAATTTCAAGGTCCGGAAATAGATCCGGATGTTGGTTGCTTTTTACATTCGTTTTTCAGGATCTGAATGGAGGATGATGTGAATGTTAGCAAATAAAGTATGGTCGCGGAAAGAAAACGTTAATACTGCTTTTTCTGAATTTAATTGTAACGCCAACTCGCCAAACTTAGGTACTTGAACTAACATTTACGTTACAACTAAGGACATTTTAACAAAGTGTAAAGCCACCTGAACTTGGCAGGTGGTGCAGGCCGCAGAGAATAAATACAGTCTCAGGACTTATGTTTAAAAGTATGTATACTTCTAAACATACATCTTGGGACTGTATATTATTTTATTTTTTAATCATCTGTATACAGGCGAATACACTGTATACTCCACAAAATTCAGCCTTCATTTGCAATTCATTTGGGTTTAACAGCTACAATATAATGTTAATGGGAAGTGTTAACAATAGGTATATCGCAGCCCACTACCAAAATGTAATAAATTAAACATGGTTTCCTTCTTCTCAGTTCAAGCTTCAAATAATTCAGAAAAGATAACCAGGTCAGCACGGCTTGCAGTAGAGCTGACTGCACAGAGTATTGCTTTAAATATCTTTACTAATACTCAAAAAAGTTCTGTTTATTCCTAGAAAAGTTTAGAACTACATAATATTGAATTCAGCCAAAAGAAATAAGGTATAATTCCATAAGTGACCGCAGTGGGCAACTGCAAGCGACGTGCCTCCGCGACACGACTGGTTTCTACGTATTTCTGTGAAACTGACGTGTCGCTAGCTACAGAAGGTATTTCATAGACACCAGAGTCATGTCGCGGCGACACGTCGTCGCCTGCAGTTGCCACCTGCGTTCGGCTACGGAATGATACCTTAACTGAATGTAATTTACAGAGAATCTTATAGCCAATTTTAACAATGAAACCTAACGCTATTAGCACATCTAAACTGCGTTAAACAGAGCTGATAGTGTCATCATTGTGTAGTGACCGCTCTTTAATGCGGTTTGGATGTGTTGATCGCGATCAGTTTCTTACATTGAATGATTGTCGATCGACCGCCTCCATTATCGATATTGAAACCTTACCTTAGGATATCCCTGGTAATGGTGCAGCGGCAGATCAAGGTACGTCGGTCTGAGCTCCGTCAGGTCCTGATGGCGGAATGGCGGGACAGGCTTCTGCGCCCTACCTGTCTCGTCACCATCGAGGCGGTTCGGCCGGTGCTGACGAGGCACGGCTCCCTGTCATTTAGGGCGACGCAGGTGTGGTTTCGGGGAACGGCTGCTTTGGGAAGTACCTGCGTCGCAATAGCAGGGAGCCAGATGCTCGGTGTCATCACTGCGTCCACTGTGAGGATACGGCGTGGCATACGCTTGCAGAGCGTGCAGCTAGGGAGGAGCCACGCCGTGCCCTCGTTTCGGAAGTGGGAAGCGACCTGTTTCTGCCAGCTGTGATTTGTTCCATGACGGCGACGCAGCTTCGTGGGACGCGGTGATCTCCTTTTGCGAAATTTTCATGTCACAGAAGGAGGCAGCGGAAGGGAAGAGGGAGATTTCTAGTGCTCTCCCGGGCCGCAGCAGGCGCACCGGGCGTCGACAGACGGCAGATAATGCCCTCTTCTGATCCCCCTAAATGGGTCCAGGGACGGTGGACTTGGGAACGTTCGCCGCCCCTATCATATAAGACGAGGTGGTGACACGTAATGCTCCATGCACGCCCCTCTTACACGTCGTGGGGTGTCAAACACCTCACTCCCCTTCTTGACCAAATGGAACCCTCAAAAGCAGGCTGGTACCAGTCGGGGGCTGCTTTGTTGAGTGCTTAAGGGCTCCCGTAGCCCCCGTTGCAAGTGTGCGAGCGAGATCACGGGGTGGTTTTAGTCAGTAGACAGACCCCTCCGTCCGCCCCAGGACGGAGGACATCCGCGAGGATTTCCACACGGTTACCAAAAAAAAAGAAAGGCATATCAGCACCAGGGGGCTTATTTTCCAAGTCCGTCAACGAAGATCCCTAAGGCCCGTCCGAAAGTAGAATTAGAACTTCGGACTGAACCCTACACCCCATAAATACATTTTTTCGAACGGCCAAAAACAATTCGGGAGTAGGGATAACTGTCAAATCGTGGTGTCATTTGTTCTTAGGTCGAGTCCTAAATTAATTTTATGTCCTTAGGTGATTCGAAGTAGGAGTCGACCGTTACTTTGGGCTAAAGTACGGATTTTGTGCTTAGGGAGTAGACCTCTTGTTGTCAGCGGACTTTGGACTTGAATTTCTTGCCTAAAACAAACAGTTTAACATAGGGCCAATCCACTCAATACCGAAGAAGGAGCAAGGGAAAACATCTCAAGAATCAAAGAATCTTTGCTTACCCCGAAAAGGTAGGAGCGTAAAGGTACTCGAATGTCTAAACTTAAGGGCAATACGGAAACTGAAATAAGACCTAAATTGCAAATGGCGAAGGGCGAAAACACTTACTGAGTATTACTTATGTAAATGTTAACAGTTTCTGACGCGCCACGTGAAACGAAATGTGTCTATTCGTGCGTATTTGGAAGAAAAACTTTCCCGTTTTGTTGGCCTATATGAAATCTTTACGCTTTGAACGTTGAGGTAGGCAGAGGCATAATATTGCTGCAGGGAATGA
The DNA here is from genome assembly GCA_963853775.1 of Xanthia togata. Classification (NCBI taxonomy): domain Eukaryota; kingdom Metazoa; phylum Arthropoda; class Insecta; order Lepidoptera; family Noctuidae; genus Xanthia; species Xanthia togata. The sequence continues at coordinate 4,945,756 of OY970801.1, forward strand.
TTTGGCCGCTTGGCAAAGACGGATTCATTTGTAGTTTAGGTTTACGACGATAGAAGGCGTTGCAGGTAAGATATTTTGGGCCCATAATCCATAATTATGATATTAAATTTTGTATAGGTACAGGTATATAAAAAAATATAAGTTTAGTTTCTCAAATGTCATAGAGTATCTAAATAAAACTCATCTAACACACGTCCATCAAGACAGTAGTACAAAAGCAAGCAGCTCGCACGAGTTATAAATGAAGGTGTACAGACAGTAGCCACTCTGTGTGATAAATGATGACGTCATAATAGTAACATCTAGTTTCCTTTGAGTTGCGGAACAGATTATTACAGATAGGCCACTCCGCAGTTTAGGTATAAAGCTACAAATACTCAGCGGGCCCGTCTTGTCGGGCCAATGCAGTGAGTGTAACGTAGTCAGAAGATCTAAGAGTCACGCGATAGAAAGAGAGGCAACTTCTAGGTGAATATAACTCTAGGTGATTAGCGACCTGAATTGCACTTTATTGTGTCGTAGCAAGAGTCTCTTTTTAATTAAATTATTTTGCGGAGTTTCCCATCTGAGTTAATCTGTGGTTGCGATTGAAATACATTCGTTCTACGTTGTTTCCGATTTAACTATGTATATAAGTTTTGCTTTTCACATAACACGTCTTGCTATGGAAGAGCGGACTCTCCTAATACAGGCACTATTTGCCTAAAAGGAGGAATTCTTAATGTCTCGCTGATGGTGGCGAGTGTGTTGGATCATTCGGTTCTCTACAAAATGGTTGAGCTGGATGGTGCTGATCCACGCGTCATGTTCGTGAACGGGCGCCGTCAGTTGAGACTGGTCATCTCTTATCTGCCAGGGCTTATTTTTAATCTTATATTTTAATCGTTTTTGATTTTTATATTTTTTTTTACATTTTTCTCACATATAGAATCAACAAGAGTAATGTACCCAGGATTTTTTAATTTATATATTTAAAAAAGTGTCCTTGGAGTTTCTTGCCCGTTCTTCTCCATAGAGATCTACGTTTTGGAATGGGCACCTTGCTTCAACTTTCTGACTAACTGACTGACTCTTTGACAATTCAAAAGTGCCTGTAAAGGGTTTAATTGAAATAAATGCTTTGAGTTTGAGTTTGATCCAAAATGTGTTTATACTTGTACTTGTTTTACCAATAAACAATTTTTATTTTATTTATTTATTTTATTTTATTTATAAAAAGATGTCACCCATGATTTCGTCTGCCTTTACTACGGGTACAGGTATACATGTGAACTTTACAGGTTGATTCGGGCTCACAATGAATTCATTGGTAATCTTTCAGTCTGAAAGTATTCTCTTTATACTCATGAAATGAAATAACTTTTATTACAGGACAAACTCTGAAATAACCAGAATCTAAGTTGAAGTTGAAACTTGGGAATTTGATCACAAATCTTCTATTGTATTCAAAATATTACTATTTTAACCCACATTTAAATCTTCTCCATAGTAAAATAATATTATTCCACTTGACAGACGAGTGTGAGTAATCACATTCAGTAAGTAAGGCCGTCCACCGCCACCAGCCCCCATCAACGGGACGTCAATGAGAAATTAGATTATTGGAACCGAACGTGACATCAGCGGTATGCGGTGGATGCATGCGGCCATAGTAAATGTATGTATCGCTTCTTCGGCACCGTCATCTAGTTCCCGTTGACGCCCTGTCGACGGTGGTGGTGGACAAACGGCCTTAACCTCTGAAAAACTAACCTAAGGTTCAGTTGACACCCAGACGTGACGCGGCGCGACGATGCTTGAAGAGGCCAGTGGTTTTACGCAGCGCGGTGCCGCGACACGCAGCGCGACGTCGAGGCTCATCGTGAAGTCGCTGGCAGCCCCACGACTCGCTGCTTCGTAATGCGTTGCGCTACGTCGCGAGGCATTTTCGGACTATCTCAATTAAATGTGTATCTTTTTGAGTATTAAATAAAGTTATATTTTGTATCACTACTTTAAAAAGTGCTTGCAGCGTCGCTTCGCGTCACGTCTCGGTGTGAACTGAAGAAGGGGGGCATATATCCGTCTCTGTTGCACTTTAACCAGCAGGAAGATTCTGTAACTAATTCAGTGTAGTATGATCAGAAGCTCTCTAAAAGATTTCTAAATCCAGCCAACTACACTCAAAAAAAAAAAAACTAAATATTTTATTTCACATAAACCTACATGGGCACTTATGAAACGTCAGTAGCTAGGTGCACGGTTCCAATTGGTCGTTTCCTATGGAGTTACTCTTTTAAAAATAATTGTTTTTTACAATATTTTCAAATAACAGTGTTATTAGGTATGGGAGGACAGTGTAGGTCTTTCAACAAGTACCACTGGCCTGCAAAACTAAGTACCCTAGGTACTACTACTATCACACTTTTAAAATTGCAATAACTCTATAAGTACGATATACTTTCGAAACAAAAATGACTCGAAAAAGAGTTTAATTTTGTACATAAAAACTTCATAGTTGGTAACCTTCTTTTAAGAAATGGCTGAAAAAACCTTTAACATCAAAAATAATCCTTTTCGAATTACAATTTTACCATTCATTTTTTGTTTTCAAATTTTTTCTTGATCGATGAGTCTTGTTACAAAAGCTAAGTTAGGCAACAGCACATACATTTACTTATCATGCCCCTTTCACCTAAAGAATGTGCTAGGATCATGACTTTTCTGGAACTAGGCATCAGTATGCGTCGTACTGCAAGAATGGTGGGTGTGACGTTACGAACGGTCCAGAAGGTGAAGCGAAAGTACGAAAAGACTGGAAACCATTTGAGGAGACCTGGTAATGGCAGACCCGGGTGTACGAGTACGAGTGCCCGAGAATACCGTTATATTGTTTTCACTGTGTTGAGAAATCGCCACCTAAATGCAGTTGAAGTCCAGCAACAGCTTCTTCAGACCCGAAGGGACTACATAAGTGACTGTACAGTGAGAAGAAGACTGGCGGAAGCAAACCTGAAACCCCGAAGACCAGCGAGTGGCCCCAAACTCGAGAGAGAGCATCGAGTAGCCAGACTGCGATACGCCCGTGAACATATGCAGTGGGATCAAGCAAGACGAATGGTCAAGAATTTTGTTTACAGATGAGTCTCGATTCTCACTTTACACTTCTGATGGAAGGCGAAGTGTCTACAGGCGACCTGGTGAGTGATACCTTCAAGCCTGCTTCTCAGAAAGAGTCCAGTACGGTGGAGGCAGTGTACATGTATGGGCTGGCATATCTTCAGATGGCCGCACAGAGTTAGTTGCCATAGAAAATGGCACTGTGACTGGGGAAAGATTTGCCCAGGAGATTCTCAATGAGTTTGCAGGGCCGTATTTAGTAAACATGGGTGATGGATCGATGCTGATGCATGATCATGCCCGGCCACACACGGCTCGGGTCGTGCAAGAGTATATTCAGGAGGTTGGTATCAGCGTGATGGTTTGAAGTCGTGATTCCAACCCGATTGAGCACGCCTGGGATGACCTAGGGAGGCTAGTCAGAAGTCGCAGACCACCACCTACCACCCTCAGGGCACTAAAACAGGCCCTGATAGAAGAATGGTTCTCCCATTCTTCTATTCCCCAACATCGGCTCCGAAACTTCGTGTTCAGTATGCCAAATCGACTCGAAGCTTTAAGCAGAGCCCGAGGAGGCAATACCAGTTATTAAAAAATAAATAACACGTTAAACATACTTGTAATTAATGTTAATTGAGTTTTATGAAACTAAGCTAAAATGGCGATTTTTATTGATTTATCTTTTTTATATTTAAAAATGCTACTAATGTATAATTTACAATAGTTTCAATGAAAGCTGATAAAAATTGCTATAAAACGTTTTTTTATTTTAAATCTCTAACTTCTGTAGTTTAGAAAAAAATGATTTTTTTAAGTGTAGTACTTAGTTTTGCAGGCCAGTGTAGTTTGAACCCTTTACTTTAGTAGGTTCTGGTGAGTGTTGTCTGTTAGTTTTATTTGGGCGCGGTTAATGCCAGGGTAAAAGGGGGCGCCCTTTTACATGGTACTAAAACATTACTGGAGAAATGTGGGTGTACTACAGGTACACCTCTGCCTTACCCTTCGGGGAATACAGGCGTGATGTTATGTTATGTGTGTTTTTTTTATTTTTATTTACCTATACACAAAACACTTAGGTACAAACATTGATGTATTAAAAGAGGTACATACGGGACTTAGTCACAGCGCCTGGTCCTACTCAACTAAGTGATTGCCCGTAGTTGGCACTCAGTCGCGCACGGAACATCGTAGATCACACAGCTCAATAATTTCAGTTTTTTTGTAATAAATACGCATCAAAATGACTTCTTGTGCAGCTAAACAGTGCTTTAATAATACAAGAAAGAAAAATAAGACACATGGGATTACCTACCACTCGTAAGTACAGACAAAAATGTTAATTTGTTGAAAATTACAATAATATTTTAACGTTTGCTTCGCCATGTTTGTGAGAGCGAGATAGATATTAAAAACATGCGTGAAAGACACGATACGCACACAATGCGCGAGGTGCTAACGCGATTTCGCTCGCACGTCAGCGCCGTCTCCTATCTCTATCCTCGTCTATCGGTAACTGTTGCTTTGCGACTGTCAGATGACACTGATCACAGATGTGTGAGTTTAGGTGCATGTAGTCGTGCGCCGAAACATATCTTCCTCCTTTTAATACATCAATGCTTACAAATATGGTATTTGTATGAATAACTATAGATATACATACACTTTAATCATCACTTGCCTGCCTTTCCCGACAACTTTGGGGTCGGCATCTAGTCTAACCGTATAGAGCTGAATATCGTCTATTTTAAATCGAGCGTCGTCTGACCTCTACAACCCAGTCACTGGCTAGTACGATACCTGGTTACCTGATTTTCGTGCTTCTGACTCCCCGTAAGCCGGCACCGTGCTTTCCGAGACACGGAGGCGTCTCGGTATGTAATGGACCGTTACCCATCCACTGACTGACCTTGGCAAGCGTAGCTTAACCTTCGATCAACCCGTGTGTCTTTTATTATTTAGCCACGAGTCCTCACCATAGATAAAATCTGCGCTCGCATTTTTTTTAACCAAACATTTAAACAAACACGAGTTTTAAGAAAAATAACTGTAATGCCTACACATAAGGTTCAGTTGCGCTGCAACTTCATATTTTTTATGAGTTTTTCCACAGTACAAGTCAGTCTAAAATCAACTTTATTACACTTGCATAAAGTTGATGTTTGTTTAGACGCCCTTTGTTCAACGCTTTCACTTCACGTGAATTCTACTTCGGTTTCATGATAAATCTATATACATATAAAAACTGTTACAGGGGGTCTTAATTATAGCAATAGAAGCCAAAACAACCATTTTTAGAATTTTTGTCTGTCTGTCTGTCTGTCTTTCTGTCTGTCTGTCCGGGCTAATCTCAGAATCTACAGGACCGATTTATATAATCATTTATTTCAAGTTTCACAGACTCATTAATTAAAATATTCATGCACATTCAGTCACATTAAATATAAATTATACGATTACACAAATGTTACAAACAAATACAAATTCAAACAAAACAACAAATAAATAATAAAATAAAATCAATATCTACCATGACCTGTTGCAGTGTTGTCACATTACCTGCGTTCTGTTAACGTTATGTGTAACCCACAGCAGTGATTAATGTAGGCGCAATCTAGCCTTTCCGCAAGCGCAGCTAGCATGCTGTTGGAGCTCCCCCGCAGTCGCCGAACCAGCGAGGTGCCTCTCTTGCGCATTGTTGCATAAAAACAATCTACGCGCGCCTCTGCAAACATTGTCGAAGCACTGCAGTAACGGGGGAGGCCCAGCAACATCCTGAACGCATTGTTAAACTGGACTCGAAGGGCGCTGTACGACCTTTGCGTGTAGCTAGTCCATAGGCTGCATGTGTATAATGTAGTGCAGTAGGCTCTAAAGAGAGTAATTTTAACTTCTGCTGAGCATCGTGCGAACCTACGGATCACCATATTCGCTCTGACCGACAGCGCCCTTCGTTCCCGTTCAATGTCATTATCATCTTTCAAGTCGGGCGTAACTAACGTTCGGGCCTAAGTACTGAAAAATGTCTACTCTTTCTAAAGATGTGCCATTCAGCTTTATAGCTGGCATTTCAGTAACTTTTCTCTGCCCGCCCTGAAAGACCATACACTGACTTTTTTTTCATTATACAACAGTCCGTGATCAATTGCATAACCCTCACAGATACTCATCAGCTTTCTGAGTCCGCAGACCGAGGCACTCAGCAGCACCATATCGTCCGCGTAGCTGATGTTATTGAAACAGACGCCATCTATGTAACAACCAATATGTTGCTCGCTGAGCGCCTCGATCAGCCCATTAATGTACAAATTAAAAATGGAAGGTGAGCTCAACCCCCCCTGTCTCACCCCACATTCCAATCTATACGGGTCCGACAATGTGCCCGCCCACTTGACTTGATTTACCTGGTTCCCGTACCAGTACTTAAATATGGTAATAAGTTCGTTCGGTATATGAGCTGCTTTCATTTTATCCCACAGGATATCATAGCAGACCAGGTCAAAGGCCTTGGAAAGGTCGAGGAAGCAGGCGTAGACAGATGTTTTCCTCTCAGTGTAATATTTGACAGCACTCTTCAGACACAATATCGCAGTTTCCGTGGACAGTCCCGGTCGAAATCCGAACTGATTATCATGCAATTTTAAGTATCTGTTTAAATGTGTATTCAGAATGCTGTCAAACACTTTTGCCCCTATTGTTGCCAAGGAAATAGGTCTGTAGTTCGATATGTTTGACAAATCTCCTGCCTTGTTTTTTACTACCGGTACTACGATAGTCCTCATCATGTCATTAGGTAGGTATGAGTGAGATATGCAAAAGTTGTACAACATGGCCAGCACTCTGCACATATGAGGCCCAGCGTGCTGCACATGTTCCACACCCAATCCGTCATGGCCAGGTGACTTGCCTTTCGAGATAGATTTCACCGCCCTTGATACATCCTTGGTCGTAATCCTGGTATTCACATATTCCCCACTCATCCCCCCCCCACTTTGAGCCGACGATAATGGTCCTAACGGTGACCTAACAGTAAAGTTATTTTTAAACTTTTCAGCAATGTCTTCTAAATCACTCGAACCGTCAACACTCACAGGAAGACCCGGCCGAGTTCCCAGACGACTAGTGTTTTTCCAGAAACCACTGAAATCTTTTACGCTATGCTTAGTAGCGAGAACGTCCATTTTCAGTTGGTCTTGATGGTTTTGACACCATTTTAAACGCGATTTAAATATTTTTCTGCTCTCGCACATCTTGGTATACATATCACCAGTGGTAGGACTACCGCATAATAGCCATTCCCGAAAACTCGCCCGGGCCACCCCATGACTGCCGCTAACGAGTTTATTCCAACCAACAATGATTTTAGGTCTACGATTACTCTGCTCACGCCCGCCCTCCCGACCCTGCAAAGATGCCTGGGACAATACAAGCACAATGTCGGAGTAAAGTTTATCAATGACTAAGCAGTGTGTAGGATCATTACAATACCGGTCACTACACTTTTGAAACTCAGTAGGAAAATCAATAAGTTTAAGACGTTTATGACATTCACTTCTATATTGTGTAATAAACTGAACGGCAATCTAATTACGGTACTTCAAAATATGCTGCATCAGGTAAACCCTTATGTGCACAGTTTCAAAGCCGCATTAGAATCTTTACCACAAGGTCAAAACAATAACTATAAATTTGTTATAAACGCAGAAAAACGACCCGCAACTGAGCATCGTGGTAGACACAATACACCTGTTGCAAATGAAGTGGCTGCTGTTTTGGTTGACCAAGAATGTGAGCGTCGAGACATAGTCTTGCGCACTCGAGATGACCGGCTACAGCGTATCTACGAAACGCATCGTTCTTATGACGCCTTACAGTACCCCCTAATTTACAGCTGAGGGGAAGATGGGTATAACTTTGGGATCAGTCAAGTCAACCCCACCACAAGAGAGCCTAACTTAAATAAAAAAGTATCAGCCCAGCAGTTTTATGCTACTATTCTACAAATAAGACGTGATCGTTTTGCATACTTACAACGGTTCCGTGGATTATTTAGCCAATTTATTGTTGATATGTACGCTAAAATTGAAACCGAGCGCTTAGTGTACATACGCACAAACCAGAGGCGATTACGTGCTGAAGAATATGTGCATTTACGTGACACTATGCAGCAAGATACAGACTCAGAAAACTTAGGCCGCTTAGTGATTCTTCCATCCAGTTTCACCGGCGGGCCGCGCTATATGCACGAACGCACGCAGGATGCTTTCTGCTACGTCCGAAAATATGGACGGCCGGATTTATTTATCACGTTTACTACTAACCCAAAATGGAACGAGATCACCCAAGAGCTATTTGCGGGTCAAGCATCTTATGACCGACATGACGTGATCGCAAGGGTGTTTCACTTGAAACTGAAAATTATGATCGACCTCCTTAGGAAAGAAAGCGTTTTTGGTCCTTTTCTGTGTTTCATGTACAGCGTTGAGTGGCAAAAGCGTGGCCTTCCTCACGCACATATCCTGCTGTGGCTGCAGAATAAAATACGTCCTAACGATGTCGACACGTTAATAAGCGCTGAACTTCCGAACCCCGAAGAGGACCCTGCACTGTATGAAATTATAAAAACACATATGGTACATGGTCCCTGTGGTATCCTGAATGGAAACTCTCCCTGCATGAAGGATGGCCGCTGTACAAAAAGGTATCCCCGTGCTTTGACAGAGCAGACAGTTACAGGTGAGAATGGATACCCTTCATATCGACGTCGTTCACCACAGCAGGGCATACACCTGAAATTAGGCTACGCGGACAGCAGCTAACAGTAGATAATAGTTGGATTGTGCCATACTCACCTTTATTGTCCAAAATTTTCGGCGCCCACATTAACGTTGAGATGTGCAATAGTGTGGAGGCAATAAAATACATTTGCAAATATGTCAATAAAGGCAACGACCAAGCAACATTTGCTTTGCAAGGAACCGATCGAGATGAAGTTACAAGGTACCAAACCGGACGATACATTAGTACTTCTGAGGCTATATGGCGCATTTTGGGATTTGTTATTCATGAAAGACATCCTACTGTCATGCATCTGGATGTCCACTTAGAAAATGGGCAAAGAATATACTTCGACGCAGATAACGCACGAAACCGTGTAGAAAACCCACGCCAGACAACACTTTCAGCATTTTTCAGGTTGTGCCAAGAAGACGATTTCGCTAAAACGTTAACCTATGATGAGGTACCCTCTTATTACACTTTTGATAAGCAAAGAGGAGTCTTTAACAGACGTAGACGTGGTCAACCAGTTGAAGGATTCCCTGGTGTTTTTAAGGACTCTGCTTTAGGTCGAGTATATACAGTTCACCCCAGTAATGGGGAATGCTATTACTTGCGGCTGCTATTGCACAATGTTCAAGGACCAACTTCATTCCAGTTTTTAAAAACAGTTAATGACGTTGAGCATCCCACATTTCAATCAGCTTGCAGAGCACTTCAACTGCTTGAAGGAGATCAACACTGGGATGCCACTCTCGAAGAAGCCTGTGTCAGCGACAGTCCCAAACGCTTACGTCACCTATTTGCTGTCATGTTAGTGTTCTGTGGTATTTCAGACCCTTTAATGTTATGGGAAAAGTATCAGACGTATCTTTCTGAAGACTTCCATCGTTCTTTGAGGCGCAATTTAAATAAAAAAATTGATCCAAATGACGAAAGAGTGATTAATAGTTCCCTTTCTTCTATTCAGGAGATCCTCTTATCAATTAGTGGTAAATCTTTGAGTGACTTCAGTCTTCCATCTCCCCAAATGCTACCTGATCAACCGCGTATCAATCGTGAGTATGCTACGGAGATAAACTATAGTTCCACTGACCTAGCCGCTGTAGTAAATGACAATTTACAAAATTTTACATCAGAACAAAGGGAAATATTTCACATCGTCGTCCAAAGCGTACTTAATAAAGATGGGAAGATATTTTTCTTAGATGCTCCAGGTGGTACTGGAAAGACCTACCTAACAAAAGCGATTCTTGCTGAATTCAGGCGACAAGGTAAAATAGCTTTGGCTGTAGCATCTTCCGGAATCGCAGCTACACTTCTTCCCGGTGGTAAAACTGCCCACACAATGTTCAAAATTTCAATCGATTTAGATAACACCGAAACACCAACATGTGCAGTTACAAGAAACTGCGACAAAGCAAAGGTGTTTCAGGATTGCTGTCTTATCGTTTGGGATGAATGCACAATGGCAAATAAAAAAGCTGTTGAAGCCGTGGATAGAACACTGCGGGACATTCGCCGAAACGATAGTCCAATGGGGAATGTGACGGTACTATTCTCTGGCGATTTCCGGCAAACTCTTCCGGTTGTTACTCGGGGAACCAGAGCCGATGAAATCAATGCATCATTGAAGCGTTCATATCTATGGCCTCAAATAAAAAAATTGTGTCTTACAATAAACATGCGAGCACAACTAGGCGGAAATTCCCAGGCACAAGCATTTTCAAATATTCTTTTGGAAATTGGAAAGGGTACTCTTCCAGAAGATGAAGGACAAGTTGCTATTCCTGAAGTTTTAGGCAGAGTTGTGTCGTCCGAAGATGAGCTGATAAATTCAGTGTTTGGAGACGTTTCAAGTATTCTGCATCATGATAATTTCTGGTTATGTGAACGCGCCATACTTACACCGAAAAACGAACAAGCTTCTGCATTAAATCAAAACATTTTGGCAGGAATTGTTGGAGATGAAGTGGTTTACACGTCCTATAACAGCGTTGTAAACGAGGACGACGCTACAAACTATCCAGTAGAGTTTTTGAGCTCTCTAACAGCAAGTGGTCTTCCTGCACATAAAATCACACTGAAAGTCGGAGTGCCCATAATGCTTTTGAGAAATCTAACTCCACCCAAATTATGCAATGGCACCCGACTTAAAGTAAGTGCTTTGCAGAGAAATTTAATACATGCTGAGATTCTCACTGGATGTGGCGCGGGCGAAACTGTTTTTATACCAAGAATTCCACTCATTCCCAACAATTTCCCGTTCGAATTCAAGCGCACACAGTTCCCTATAAGTCTGTGCTTCGCAATGACCACTAACAAATCCCAAGGTCAAACTCTTAGGGCCGCTGGGGTGGATCTAAGATCCAACTGCTTTTCTCACGGTCAGCTATATGTTGCATGTTCACGAGTAAGTAGCGCTGAGCAATTGTTTGTTTTAGCCCCAACGGGAAAGACTAATAATGTAGTTTACAGAGAAATTCTTTGATTTAAAAACTTATTAATTACTTACACATATTTCAACGCGAACGAAGTCGCGGGCACCAGCTAGTAAATAATAATACCCAAATTTTCAAAAATATTTTTTTTTGCTAATATCAACACTTATTGAATTTAAATTAAATTAAACAGCTCTAATTACTATACTCCTGTTTCCTTAACATTAAGAAAGCTTTTACTGCTACATAATTAAATGAGTATTTGGTAATAATTTCAATCAGTCACTAAGTAGTAAAAAAGTCGTAGTGTTTTTTTTGGAAGTCGGTTTGATTTTTTGTGAAAAAGTTTTTTCGCATTCGGCTTTTTGGCCACGTTCAATTTCCAGCAACAACTTCGCGACTGCTCCACTCTAAATATCATACCTACTACTAATAAACAGGGATTTGAATAGACTATACACACTTAGCGGTACATATGACCGGGAGTTTACCAGGATCTGTTATTGTTATCTGTTTAACCAGTTAATATTGTGGTTATTCCAATAATCTTATTTGAGCGTGGGAGCGGAACTTTGATCTATACCTACTGCATACACACATCTAAAGTTTCTGGGGTTTTAGAGTATCCCCGCAATTGAGGATTATTATTTTAACTTTTTTGGATCCTTATTGAGTTTCACTATTTGAATAAAGAATTTTCTTTAAATTTTGATTAAAAATATAAAATCAACTGTTCATCAGGATTCCTCTAGAAGTGTGTAATCGCGTTTATAAAAAACCACTACAATTTCTGCATCAAAACTGAAAAAAATTGCTTCGATATGGAGCGACGACATCATTTGGCATGAGAAGAGATGATGAGAGCCGTCGGATTGTTGCAAGATGCGTATGAAAGTATATTACGGAACTCATATATAATATTTTTTACATTTTTTGTTTGTTCCGGCTGAAAGTCCCGGCAAAATCGGTCCAGCCGTCTCGGCTGGACCGATTTTGCCGGGACTTTCACTGACACATAGCTAATGTTATAAGGAGTAAGTTAGGCTACTTTCATATTAGAAAAAGAATTAGGGACCACGCGTAGACGCGTAGCAGCTATTTTAATATTGATGGTGGTTGATTTTTTAAGGTTTTACCGACGTGCATGGTTTAGGACTGTCTGACTATGATCTCAAACGTCCAGTACAACTATTTTCTTTATGTCCCTTGGCACAAAATCGTGTTTTGTCAGTCGTTGGATCTAACTGATAGAAATCCGACTGACGAAACACGAAGTTTGCCGAGGGTCATTAAGAAAATAGTTGCACTGTACCTAGCGTTTATTTGTACGTATAACGAGGCATTATTGGTTTGTTTTAAAGGTAAATTCATAGTAATGAGACCAGCTGTTTGTAGCTTGTGACTAAATTTGTATACTAACTTGAACCCATCGGTCCGCTCAGGGGCGGTATTTATGGAAAACACATTCTCTGTGCGTTTCCAAAAAACATATTATATTCAAAATGACATGTTTCTGATTAATGAAATATAAATATTTTTCTTCTATACATACGACTGTTTATTATAAAGAATTATGTAAACAGAACATTGGTACCCCAGTGGTAACGGCTCGATTTACTTTGTGTAAATAATTTCGTCACCACTGCTCTTAAAACGGTGAAGGAAAACATCGTGAGGAAACCAGCATGTCATAGAACCAAAAATTCGAAGACATGTGCCATCTACCAGCGGGCATCTACTGGGCCCGCGAGGTATATTACAGCCCACTCAAGCCCTCTCAAAAAGAGGAGGCCTGTGTCCCAGGAGTGGGAAAACTGTAGGTTGATTATTACGTAAACAGTCAGATTTACAAATGCACGTAGAAAAATCAGTTAAAAGCAGTATTTACTAAAAGTCTTACTGTTCGTAATATTTTGGCGTAATCTGAAACGTATCTCACCAGAAATCTGTGTACAGTGCGGATGAAAAATAAAAACAAATGCTTTTAACATTCTACAATTTGCTTTTATTTTTAATACTTACAAAGTTTTAAGCGTTGTATTCTTAAAAGTTAATGCCGGAATGGTTTACCGAATAAGCTAAAGTAGATGCTCATTGTAAAGTTAAATACAGTTTACCATCGATCCCAAACATCGTGATTCGATGATTTCGGCTCCATGTTATAGGGGGTGATTCTTTTGCCACCATCCGCATAAATCCGGATTCAGGGCATGCTACTGAGAAATTCCTATTATAAAAACCCAATAAAACCTTTCTTGACCCGGGTATCGAAACCAGAGGGCCTCAAGCAAGTGACAAGTGGCAATCGCTTTCAAAGCGTTTCGTTTTTCTATAACGACTTTCAACAGGTAATTCGGTAGCTTATCAACTTATTACTAATCCCTACGAATAATCCCCTAAGTACGTAAAAATGTCTTTTTTTTTTTGTGGACAGATGACCACTTGAAAATTTAAACACGTGTCCATCATGTTCTAATTATTGAAAAGTCATGATATTTGGTACTAAGGTTGAATGTATGATATAGTTTGTTAACGCCATCTGGTGGTGTAAAGCCGACAACACAATTTTATTCTCATATCGCAAACAATGTAAATTCTACAATAAACGCATAAAACACATACGGACAAGTTCATTGAAGAAGCCTGACCCTCAAATACCACAACAAGTTTACGATAGATTTTAAAACGTAAAATTTCTAGTAAAAGTACCACTAATGATTTTTTAAACAAACTGGCGAAATGCGGTGCACCTTTGTGTTCCCCGAAGGGTTAAGCAGAGGTGTACCACATTTCGCCAGTTTGCCGTTTTAAAAAAACCGACCTGGGGATCAAACCCAGGATCCGCAGGCGCACTTGCGACCACTGACCAAGGAGGCAGTTTAGTTAAAATAACTGGAATGTATATGCTAATCTTGTAACTGTATATTCGACGGCCGTAACCCAAGGGATCGCTGGGCAAAAACAAGAATCTACTGATTGGTATCCTGTTGAATGTGGGAACTAAATTTATATATTCACGTATTATTCAAGCTTTTCTTCTTTTCTGTATCATTATTAGGATTCCGTACTAAAACGGTGCCAAACCGAACCCTATTATAAGCCTCCGTCGTCCGTCTGTCTGTCAGCGGGCTCTGTCTCATGAACCGTAATAGGTAGATAGTTGAAATTTTTACAGATCGTGTTTTTCTATTGCCTCTATATAAAAAAAAATTGACAATTAAAGGGGTCCATACAATAAATGCATTTTCGGCGTTTTTTACTCGATCTTAAACTCAAACTCGCAAGTTTTTTTTTCTTCTGTTTGTTGGTATATTGTTCGATTGCTACGTATGTTGAAATCAATATCCATGGATTACAAAGGGCTAAACATTAACTTAACAGTTACGCTACATGAAACATACATGAAACATCACATCACGACTGCTAGGTGACATATAGAAAATAATTTAATTTAATGTTTTGTGTTGCGTAATGTAAATTATTTTGCATAAGTACTATTGTATGGAATCAAGTATTTCTAACTATTCAGACAGCTGTGCAGCTGGGGAGTTTGTTTCGCCACTTCTTCTTTTCCCCAGCTAAAGCACTAGGAAGTGGTGAAGGGTGCCCACCCAAAATTACATAAGACAGTCCCCCAAAAATGCCCATTTTTGGGGGACTGTCTTATGTAATTTTGACGTTCGAAAAGTGCTGATTCTCAGCCTAGTTTGAATTAATGACTTTTGAATTTGAATTTGACTTTGATCTGGCAGGGTTGGGCGGAGGTGTACCTATAGTACACCCGAATTTCAGTAGTTATGTTAGTCCCATGTAATGGGGGCGAGCCTATTGCCATCATGCGGACACAAACTCAGACTCCAGGCTGCTACTGAGAAATGCAGCATCACCAGCTGCAGTTACGTTATATTTCACATAAACTACAAATAACTTCCGCATTGTATCAATCCATAACACGAGTAAGCGAATTTTAAAATTTGTAATAAATGATCATAAATATTGTTTCCATTTATAAATCTTATTCAGTGTTGCTATAATTTATTATTTTATGTTACCAAAACACAAGTCGCATTATTAAAAAGCACACAAATGCTTCTAACTTTAAAAAAACAACAGGTGAAGCCGCGCTACGCATTACTACGCGAGTGCTACGCGGCTACGAGTGCCCAGTAATCACTGCTACGCGCTACATGCAAACACATCGACTTCGTAATTAAAATGCTGGTTGAGTGCTTCCTAGTCTAATAAAGTGGTAAAAACTACCCACAATCAACTGATTGCACGTTTTAATAACTTGGCAGCTTGGCAGGCGTCAAGTTTGGGTGTGAGGGGGACGGACATAGAGCGACATAGTGTCGTCTCTTTCGCTCGCTGAGGTTGAAATCTGTGTTGCGAGTGGCCGACGAACGTAGGGCGGGAACGTAGATCGAGGCATTGTATAGATGTGATCTTTTTCTTTATTTGTTTATTTATTTTATCCTTTTATATTTTTATTATGTGTTTTTTTTTAAATTCATAAGTTAATGTTTAGCGTTGTAATGTTTAAGTACCATATTTGTGAGTAGGTTTGATAACTGGAATGAAGTGGAAGGTTTTTAAATGTGTAATTGAATTTGGATATTTACTTATAAAATAAATGAATATTAAATAACGAATAGAAATGGTTTATTTAGTTTTGAATGCAATCTCTTGAATGACATAGAGTTAATTAAGTAGTTTAGTTAAACTAAAAATATTTTACCACAGATTAACTTTCTGTGGTAAAATATTTTTAGTTTTATATTTCTGTAGTACGAGTATTAGTCTTAAGCCCAGATTAGTAAGTTTATACCTACGATACCTTTAAAAAAATTGAACGTTTAATTATTCCATTCCATTAATAAATTAAACAACATCAGTTTGTAAATTTTCGGCCGGCTGTTATTTTAAAAATGTAGACATAGAATTTTGTATTACCTAATGTATAATTGTGGGCGTTGACAAATAACTACTGCTTTGCATGTGATTTAAGCGATTGAGTATTAATTAACTAAATAAAGATAGAATCTGTACACCTATCTACAAATATAACAAACCACACAATTTTACCGAAAACATAAAAAAACACCCTCTTTATAAATGCAGACACACACATATTATCATCAAAAACACAATACAAAAAAATGTTTTAATACCTATCTCTGACGTCACACATCCCACGCAGCGCCGCTCTATGCAGCCAAAGGTCTATGGCAGCTGTTTAAAAGCACGGCTCTTTCCCGCCCAAGCACACTCGGTAGCTACACCTTAAGGGCATAGGCCATGCACTGATCACTTACAAGCACAACCAGTGGTGAAATAACGAAGTCAAGAAAACTTTCATCCATCAAAAGGTACGTTTTTTAAATATATTTTTAGAAAGTTTTTTAGGAATAAGTTCGGTTTTTGAGTTTTTTTTTCGCGTATTTCTTGGTTTTTTGTTGCCTTATGAAATAATTAGTAAAAATATGATTTATCTAAAAATTCTTAACATTTTTTTGTCTTGATAAAAGTTTTAAAAGTTACTTTTATAGTTTTACTTACGGATCTAAATCTGTTTCTAATGCAAACGGTGTAAAGTAAAGTAAATATTTATTTGCATAGATTTGCTTAAAATAGTTTTTAATTACTAGAAAAACCTTTGTCAAACTTTTCCAACCCATTTATATTGCGTTCGTCAAACCCTGCTCATAATTAATTCACAAATTAACTACTTTTAATAAAGAATATAATAAATAATGAAAGTTGTGCCTATTTCCCGAATTCGTGTTCTAAAGTTAATTCGTTGGTAAGCGCATCACTTGAGAACGGCTGGACGGATATGTCTATTTATCATTTTAAAATGTTTGTAATAGTCCTAATTAGATTTTTATCGAAAGAAAAATTAGAATGTTTTCCCGAAAATATGACAAATTCGGTAAATCTGAAAGTAATATTTTCTATGGGATTTTTGTATTAATTATTGAAAGGACAACGTCTGTCGGGTCAGCAAGTTTGAAATAAATTAATGTTTAGAATAATAATTATATAATCATCGAAAAAAAAAACAGTCTACCTTCCATAAATAAAAACAATTGTCAGTCTTCTCTATGGTTTATTCATTTCACCACAAAAGATATGGCAAAAGATTTGCTCCAGGAAAACTCAAGCAAATACGATAATCGGAATACGTGTGAGCACCCGCATTTTATGAGCTAATCCATGAAATACGTATCCAGTTCAATAAGTTTATTCTTATTAGATTTATATATTACATTCTTTCTCAAAAATATGTCTTCGATAAGGTACGTATTTTATGACCACAGAGTATTTTAGTAAATGGCTACACAAGAATAACTTAAAACTCCACTAAAACAAGTTCATAACTTTTTTAGACGTCAATTTAATGTTGCAAAATACAATGAGATTTTCGGTGCCTCTTTTTTTAATAAAGTCACAAGAACACAAGCAAAACTAATAAATTATGAAAAACGTAATTAAACATTCTTTCCAAAGCTGCATTATGACATAAAAATAATAAAGTTTGCATACGTTTGCAAATTGGCTGACTAATTTAATACTAGCATTCATGCGAGAAGCTACAGTTCTCGGGCAATGAGAGCCGTTGTGGTATAATAATAAATATAGTTTATTTTAGTATCGACAAAGTTAGTACGCAAAATACGCCCTTTGACGTGGCGGAAACCAGTCTGTATTACCTATTACCTATCGATAAAGTGAACATAAGTCACCTTATTACATTTTTGTATTCATAATCATTTATTCATATCTTTATTTGCATTCCATAATGTACTCAAAAAAAGGTGTTACGATGGCTTAAAGCTGAGGTACAATTACGGACCCTGTAGGACACAGCAAAAAGTTAAAAATATATTTCATGAAAGAAATATAAAGTTAGGAAACAATTAATAATTTTTAAATACGTTATTAACATTATTATGCAAATTATAATCATGTCGAAATTATTGTATCACTGTTACTATAGCTAGCATTATCCCACTGTTGGGAAAAAGCTAGAGGATTCCACGCCATTTACAGAATGGAAGAGAAAAGTTTTCATGAAGTTTTATGACAAGCTCTGTTTCACTACTATCTTGGTTATTTAATATTTTTTACGTTTGTTCTCTTTTAAATTTATAAGCATCTGACATTTAAAAGTTTCATAGTTCAAATTCCCTTTGATTATAGTTACGATTTTAATAGAAAATCTACGGAAGAAATCACAAACTTTTTTAATTTTTTTACAAGTGGAACAATCCGTTTTTGAGCAAAGTAGGTAACTAACATTTAACGTAACAGTTTTATTTAACTAAACATGAAGCGGGTACATACACCGTAGGCTTCTGGTTTCATGTTGAAAGGACGTACAATTTGCCGTCGCTATCCTGATGATAACGTCGACTGTTAATATGACCGTATGATAGTTTGAGGTTTAGAAACATCTGTTGGTTGGCGTTAACAATTAAATTTAGAATTTACATGGTTCTAGTGACACTAGTGGCCACCATGGCCCAGTACGATACGGCCGCGACTTACGAGTTATATATAGGTCGTGAGTTCAAACCCAGGCAGGCACTTAACTTTGTGTAAACTGTGTAAATTGGACTACTGCGGTTTCGCTGCTATGGTTTCGCGGCGGAGATGTGCTACCGGCGACAATAGGAAACCATGCGAAACTCACACCAAATAAACAAATAGGTGTACTATTTGTTTATTTCCTCATTTCTCGTTGCCAAGCATCGTGCGAGTAACAAGAATATGTAATTAGGACGTCCGTTTCTCAAGCCGTAACATGTCACTCGTAATAGAACCGTGTAACGTGCAGCACGATGTAGCACGCAGCTGCATATTATGTTACACTCCCTTTTATTTATTATACATAATAGCGACCTGTCCCTGCTTCGCACGGTTTGTACTACTTGACAAAACATCAAGATTTCTTTATGAACAAAGAGATTGTGTTTGGTCTTCTTCTTTTCGTGTGGTTAGTGACTAACCTGGTGTCAGAGTTTTAAAGCCGCCCATGGGCCTCTGACTTGGCTTCACATGCCGTCGAGAAATATCTCTCAGGCATGCCGGTTTCCTCACGATGTTTTCCTGCACCGTTTTTGAAGCTAGTGATAATTATACAATACGCACATGAATCCGAAAAGTCAGGAGGTGCGTGCGTGTTTGGTTATAAGTAAGATTAATATTACTGTTTTATACAATAACAAACTTAAACCTTCCGAAATAATGTATCTAATTGATGGTGACAATGCATCAAAATCCGTTGTGTCGTTTAGAAGAAAAACGCGGTCACATAGATAGACATGAAAAGCGATTTCGTTTTATTCTACGGTCAATAAAAAATGAGCGGTGCAAACTCTTTGGAAGTATTAAAATATTGGCTGGTAAAGCTAGAATATCGGCTAAGTACCTACATAAAAAAAAAGATCATCTTTTTTTTTAAATAATAGAATTCATTTGTTTGCGTTTGGTTGTAGACTTTTGGCCAAAATTGAAGTACGCGCGATTGTTAATTAAGTATCTGTGCTTGAAAAATTTCCACGGAACAAGTCGATCAAGATTTACGGGATACATTAGGAGCATATGCTTGCACTTGCACTATGCTATGCATGTGCGCCGAATTCAAAGGTGGAAGAACAACCACCAAAGATGACCCTCGCTCGGGACGCTCTACGACAGCGACCGAAGTAACAGTGTAACCGTGGAGTTTCTTGCCGGCTCTTCTCCATAGGAAACGACCAATTGGAACCGTGCACCTAGCTTCTGACGTTTCATAAGTGCCCATGTAGGTTTATGTGAAATAAAATATGTAGAATTTGAATTTGAAGAAATGGTTAAAAAAGTCGAAAAAAATGTTTTAGCAGATCGTCGTGTCACTGCACGTTTTATTGCTGAAGAAACAAAGATTTCAAAAGTTAATGTGCATAGCATCTTATATGAAGGGATGGGGACGAAAAAAGTAACCGCGTGTTGGGTACCCAGAATGCTTACCGATCGCAAAAACAAACACCTACAATTCCGCCTCATTGATGTCTGCGTTGAATCCGTCTTTTTATTGCCTAATACAAATAAACGCGACAGCACTCAAACGGCTGTGTTGCAGCTGGGTTTGGACGGACTATTACTGCTTTAAGCCATTCGCATGATAATTTAGCACAGATTATGGGGTGTCTGTGTTGCATCCGCCTTTGTATTTACGCGCCCAGGGTGCACTGGATAAAGTTTTAGTAATACCAGGATACCAGTAGTTGTGCAGCCTATTTTCCGGAAAATCAAAACCGGTAAGCTCTTGTCCTTCATCTCACCTGATGGTAAGTGATGATCAGGCCAAAGGTGGAAGCGAGCTTCACCCGGAATCCTCAACCACAGAGGAACTGGCTATCAAAACTAAAAAAAACTCAAAACTCAAAGCATTTATTTCAATTAAACCATTTACAGGCACTTTTGAATTGTCAAGGGGTCGGTCAGTCAAAAATATGAAGTTAGTTGCCCATTCCAAAGCGTAGTAGGTACCTATGGAGAAGAACGGACAAGAAACTCCACGGACACTCTTTTAAATCAAAAATTTGATACAAAATAATGGTTACATCATTCATTTTGAAATTATGCATGTGAGAACAATGTAGAAAGACGTGCACGTTCGTAAAAGCGTCCGTAATAAAAAGAAAAAATAAAGAATCATTCAAAAACTTAAAATAAATTAAAATAAGCCATGGCAGCTAAGAGATGACCAGTCCCAACTGACGGCGCCCTTTCACGAACATGACGCATGGATTATCTTACCTCTAACTGTCACAATGCTGTTAAAATTGTTTTTATGTGTGGATAAGATGGTAGTACCTAGCCAGGTGGACTCAGAACAAGCCCTACCACCAACCAATCTAAGCAGGGACCAGGGATCTGGGTCTGAGATAGGAGGTCTTACCACTACACCTCAGAGGCAAAAAAAAAAAGGTTGTTTAGGTCCGTCTCTAAGTCTTACGTGATCTAGAGCCCAAAAATCCTAAAAAACAGTTCAGCCTAGTTTAGTAACGAAATGTCGCATCCATATTAAGTACCGATATAGTTGAGGGCGTGGGCTGTAATCTACCATCGCGGGCCTATACTGCAGGTTGGAAAGAGGACACATGTCTTCGAATTTTGTACTGTAGATAGTTAGTTGCATAATAATTGTGTATAGAGTGCTAGTGGAATAGTACCTAGATAGATAACGGTAATTATGTTATTTGTTACATGGCGCAGCTCACGATTAGTGAGTCACGATTTATTATACCAATTTAGTTGAGTGTAAATGCGTTTCTGGATTGTTTTAGCACAGCATCAAGCTCAGCACATAACATTTAATAAAATATTACAGTTCCATATCAAACTTTACACCTCTGCCTAAACCTATGGGGTTGTTATGCGTGTTTGCAAACAGTTTTTGTTAATGTCAAGATATTTTTTATTCTACGTAACGACAGGTCTACAATTAAGTTTTTTTTTAAAGTTTGTTGTAGATATTCATAGTGTGAATAATAGGTAATTAAAATTAGAGACGATTGAATATATATTATACCTAGTCTTGCCATAAATATTGTCACGATGATGTTTTTTATTTTTATTGCAAATAATATTTATACTTTTACAGTGTGTTAGTTTAATACATAAATATAAAACAATTTAAAATATAAAAAGCTTATTCGAAGTGGCCAGTTATCAATAGAAGCACGCACTCTTTCCATGGGAAAATTCTTCACTGCCAATCGTATGGATTGTTTTAGGGACTCCAAATTATCATGGCGTTTAGAGCAAGCCGTACTCTCTAAAATTGACCATAAATCATAATCCAGCGGATTAAGATCGGGACTAGACGACGGCCAGTCTTCATTCAATGAACAATCGTAAAAAAATGACAGATTCCAAATTCAAATGTAATATCTTTCTTATTTTTAATTGTAACAGTATTTATGGCCAGACTAAGTAGTGATGTATAAATACCTAAGGTATAGGTAAACGTTTTTAATCAACAAGTACAATCTCTAACGCAGTTGTAAGTTTTATAATATTTCAAGTAACGTGTTCGTATATTTTATGATTTTGTTTTCTCCCTGGTGATTACAAGTTTGGAGAACTAATCTTGCTCATAAGTTTGTAATTTTATTAGTTTTGCTTTGGGAACAATGCTTTATTTTTACTATCTTCATTTCGAGAGAATTCCACCACTGAAACTAAACGCGATCACCACATCTAAACCGCGTTCATGAACTGTCAGTGTCAATATTCCAGCACAATGATGACACTGACAGTTCTTGAACATGGTGTAGAGTCAGCGTCACCACTCAAGTCCTTTTGACGCGGCGCTAGTGTCTATGTCATTGCATCAAAATGCATTAAAAAAAATAGTTCTACAATTTTCCGTCGGACTTCATTGGTGGCGCGGACACTAGATGTGCTGATCGTGTTCAGTTTGATTTAAAATTCGCCCATTTTGTTAATCCATATACAGAAGCGATATACTCACATACAGAAGGTTAGGTTACTCAGTATAAAACGAAATTTTTCTTCACATACCAGTTGCATCTAAATCAAAAACTTTATCTATCAAATTTAATGCGTTTTTTTTATTTTCAACCGACTTCAAAAAGGAGGAGGTTCTCAATTCGGTTGTATGTTTTTTTTTTTTTTTTTTTTGTATGTTTGTTACGCGATTACTACGCCAATTATGAATTGATTTGATGATTCTTTTTTTGTTTGGTAGGGCATACTTCAGGAGTGGTCCCATATAAACTTGGTCAACATCTGATAAGGGGTTTATGAGTTAGCTTCAATAATACGTATTTTTCCCACCTAGTATATGTGGATGATATTCTAATAGTTCCTGTCACTGTAATATTTACATAGCAGTTAATGGGTATTCAAATTTTTGTGGGGGTTTTGTGTAGGTACCACAACTAAAAAGTGAAAAATAAAAACTTTTGTCGGTGGCAAAAAAACGAAAATAAAAAACCAAAGACACCGATTTCCGAAATCAAAGTTATTTTTCACTTTGTAGTGTTTTTTTTTGGAAGTCGGTTCTATTTTTTGTGAAAAAGTTTTTTTTACTATAATAGCTGTTAGTAATCAATCACTATATTAAATATTATTAAATTATTGTCTATCGTTCTAAATATTAACAAATTACTGACTTCTATATTAGTTACTATTAAATTTATTGACTCTTTTTATTGATTATTATTATTTCCTTGATACTAAATTACAGATAGTGCAATCCACGACGACGCGGCCCACTCCGCGATTACTGTACTGTAAGCTGTACTTTAGTACGGAGCGGAGCGGAGTGGGGTGCGTCGTCGTGGATTGCACTATCTGTAATTTAGTATCAAGGAAATAATAATAATCAATAAAAAGAGTCAATAATTGCACAACTGGTGTCTGAGATAACGATGATGCAGAATGTATACTAAATGTATTGCATCACAATGCAGCCGTATTGGGATGCAATACATTTAGAATACATTCCATGTTGAGCTTCCATGGTCTGAGTAACATACATAACGTAGTATTTTTACAATAATATCGGAACTGTCACATTTATTTTGCCTCGTTGTTCTAGCGGTCGCAAGCGCTACTGCTGAGCATAGTTCACGGTTCCATTACCTGGTAGGGTTTGCCCTATAGAATTTCTCATTAGCAGCCCGGAGCCTGGATTTGTGCTCGGTTGTTGACTATAGACTCGCCCTTTATTACATCGGACTTAAACATAAATGTGGGTGTAATATAGGTACACCTCTCTCCAGCCGTCACATTTATGTCACACTAAAATAAAAATATATTATCACGGCTAATATTAATTTTGCCATAAGTACAGATATGTCAGAGAAATCAATACTTATAGAAATATTTAAATAATTTCCGTAGAGCTTCGAGTTTACATTGTTTTGATAGGTGAGCGAGAGTTTTGAAGTCGGCCCGTCGAAACTTCAAAGTGATAAATGACTTGAAATTGTAATCATTGTAATTGATAAACGTCATCGATATTAGCTTACCAGTTACTAATTTAATTAATGTTTTTTGTTGATAAAGGCAGACGGCACCATCATCATCTTACTGTCCTATTGTCCCATGTTAATTGGGATCAGTGGTTTTTTTCTTCCATTCTTCCTTCAGCGGTCACTTAACCATTCACTGCTTTTTGATAGCAGACGGCATTCTCTGCTTCACCCTATAGCAGTGGTAGAAAATGTTCGCCTTTGTACCCACAGTTATATTTTTCAAGTGCATCACGTGATCGGTCGCGTGCATTCGAATTTTTGTTCGAAAAACCAGAAAGCGGCTTCTGTCGGCGCGACCATGCGTTTAGGTTCACCGAATAAAAAGTTCGAACGATCAGTATTCGCGCGACGATCGTTGAGGTATGAGACAAAACAGAACAACACTAGTTTTCGTATTTGTAGTTCCATTTGGTATACCTATCTGTTTGCTTTCACTCTGCGAAACGTGCTTCTCGTTCCCTCGGTATTGTTCTCTAGAACATACAATTTTTCAAAATCCTTTCTTAAGTGATTGACCAACTACGCTTTGTACGGTGTTTTACTTTTATTCTGTTTTTTTTTTAAATATCTATATATAATTATAACATAAATTATTAAAAAATAAAAACTTTAAAAAGTAATATTAAAGCGCCTGTTTTGAATAGGAATGGGGAAATAGGGCATTATTGAACCAACCAACACCTATCAGTGTGAATTCGGTGCTACTGACCAAACCATGTCCATAACTTGGAGTGTCCAAAGTGTCCATACTCCTGCACTTCTGAAAAATGAAAATGCCACTGATGCTGCGATTGGCGTAGCCATCTACTGGGCCCAAATCATCTAACATATAAAAGGTCTTAATTAAATAAATAAATAACTATATTGCCTCGTTGGTCTAGTGGTCGCAAGCGCTACTGCTGAACACGAGGTCCTGGGTTCGATTCCCAGGTCGGACAGTGTCATTGGGTTTTTCTTTCTGGAATTTCTCAGTAGCAGTTCGGAGTCATGGGACTTAAACATAGCTGGCGAAATGTGGGCAGAGGTGTAGAAGAATAAGAAGTAGTCATACGTTTGCAGAGCCATGAAACTTTTAAATCCAGTTCAATGCAGTTTAGGTTCCATGTAAAAGCCTCGTCCTGTAGGCACCTACCTGTAAAACACCAAAGATGTTCACAGTAATTATTGCAGTAAAACCTGCGGGATTTTAACGTAAGACACTTCCAATAACCTTTCATTTTGACATTCATTGCAACATTTACGAATTTTTCAAACATAATTAAGTAACAATTTCCATCAAACTCTTTCGGATTTTGATTGAAAGTGTGTTACGAAAATAGGATACTGCTTAAAGCTTCAGCAAAACAGTCTATTTTGCTTAAAATAAAAGTAAATTCTCAAGTCCATCATGTGAAAATAAGCGAATTTCATGTAAATGGATTGTGTCGCGTTTCTCAACAATAGGTACCTGTAAGTGCCGTACGTAATCGTAAATTGATGGATATTTTTACGAGATATGTTCTCGTAAACGTAAATTGATTGAAGCTCTTGTTTTTTTTTTCTATTGCTTATTTGTTACTGATTTTCTTTCATCAATTTTAGTACCTATTAACTTGTTATGAAGTTAATGGTTGCTTGAGAGAAATATTCAACCAAACCCTGTTAACACGCTTTTATTAGGTCGTCTCAGGTAACTAATTTAACCATCTTCCAAGGGTCTTAGCGTAATGAAAATTGGCAGCTGTATGTAGTTCTGATGACAATACAATAATATGGTACCGTCGAACTGATCTGATGAAGGAGCCGGAAGATATGAACTGGAACTTCATGATGGAAAATCGTATCATAGCTGTTTTGGATTTCTAAGAAAAGTCTCGTAATGAACTTTGACCACGATTAGGTTTCAAGGTCTGATGATGAAGCCGGAAGATAGGCACTGTTTTTTTTTACGTGCATTTATTAAAGCGTTTTTTCTAGTGTTTTTCAAACTATTAATTTATTTTAATAGAATTGTAAATAAATTAATTCATATCTGCATTTAAATTTTTTTTTTTTGAATAAGCTCACATTAAACTACTTACCCAATGTTAAGACATAGGTTAAAACAATTTACACAAAATCAACTCAATAAAAACAAATGTGCAGTAAAGTTGCTAACTTCTCCGCAAAATATTGATTAGTGGCAAAATATTAATCGGTGTTTTTCCCCCACCCTTTTAACGACAAAGTTAGTCCTAACTAATAAAAAAAAAAAAAATATCTCTGGTTAAGGCACACAATATTCACACAAAAATAAAATAAAAAACAGAAAAAAATAAAATGATTTAAAATTGTATTGTGTGCCTCACGGCTGCGCCAAATAGGCCCAGTTCAGCATAAATGCCAGACAACTAGTGTCTGATGCTGGTTTTCAACTGGACTAGTGAGTTTGTATGTTGGTTATCCAAGATTAAATTTGGCACATGGGTACATCATGACCAAGGTTAGGACATAGGATACTTTTTATCTCGGTAGTAGGTTCCCGTTGGATAATTTCCGACATCCACGCGGGCGAAACCGCGGCCGAAAGCTAATTAATTATATTATGGCACTCAATGCATTAATCATTCATTAACGCATGCAAACATTATTCATTAAAATAACCAAGTCAACAATAAGTTTGCATGTTGATAAAGTCTTGAATAGTAAAAAGAAAAAAATAAAACACATTACCATAAACACATAAACATTGATTTAGCACAGACAAAATGGCACACAACTCAACATAATTATACAACTTAAAAAAAAAAAAGGTTAAAATAATAATTTAACAGGAAAGTGTGCCTCGCGGCTGCGCCAAAAAGAAAAGTCAATTAAATGAACCATAAATACATACATAAACTCACGCCTTCTTCCCATGGGGGTAGGCAGAAACTACAGAACGCCACCTGCTACGATTTTTACATACTCCTTTTGCTTCGTTTACGTTCATACATCTGGTCATACACGCACGCCGGTTGCGAGTACTACGCACCTGACCTTTCTGAAGAACATTACCAATAAAAGGTCACTATGCCATAAATACATTTTTAATTACTAAATTATTTACAGAAATCTTGGGATCCTGTGGTAATCTATGGATACTAGAAATACATCTGTACTTGAGGAGCTCGTGGCTAAGTAATAACTGCCGCACGGGTCGATCCATCAGGTTAAGCGACGCTTGCCGGGGTTGGTAATGTAGGTGACCATCTTTACATACCGAGACTCCTCCGTGCCTCGGTAAGCACGTTAAGCCGTTGGTCCCGGCTGTCATTTGTGGATCTTTGACAGTCGTTACGGGTCGTCAGAAGCCCGAAAGTCTAAACAGTCTTACCCCTTGGTATCGTATTACTCAGTTACTGAGTTGTGGAGGTCAGATAGGCAGTCGCTCCATGTAAAATACTGGTATTCAGCTGCATCCGGTTAGACTGGAAGCTGACCCCAACATAGTTGGGAAAAGGCTAGGCAGATTGATTGACTAGAAATGCATTTGTACTTTTTTCTTTAACTTAGGTATCTTTGTTTGAACTTCTATAACTGAGTTGACGTAAACTACTCTGCCAGGCTTATCACCTTATTGGCGTAGTAAGATAACTAAGTTCCGCGATTAAAATAAAATCTACCGTCAAACTCTCAAGAAAAATGTAAGTGCTCAGTAGCAAGTAAGATATTTACTTGAATAAAACTAAAGGACCAGTTTGCAACACAAACCCAATAAGTGCTTTCACTTTGCAGCCCGGAGTCTGGATTTGTGCCCAGGCCTTAAACATAACTAGCAAAATGTGGGTGTACAACTCTGCCTAACCCTTCGGGGAATACAGGCGTGATGTTATGACTTGTTATATTTAATTATCAACTAGCTGACCCAACAGACGTTGTCCTGAGGATCAATTCCCGTAATTTTTAAAAACGTTCGTAAGTATTCGAATCTCATTCGCAATCTGTCAAAAATAAAATCTATTACCAAAAATTTTGACAAGTTTGACAGATTGGTGACTTGAATGTGAACGTTTTTTAAGTACGAGAATTGGCTTTCTGTTTAAATTACAATAATTAATACAAAAACTCCATAGAGAAAAGGACGTTTACTTGTTTCCAATTTTTCTTTCCATGAAAAGCTAATTCGGACTAATACGAACATTTTGAAACAAAATATAGCCAATTTAAAGTGATGTGATTACCAAAGAACAGCACTTCATTTTATTTATATAGAAGATTAGCTGTTGCCCGCGGCTTCGCCCGTGTGGACTCTAATACTTTTAAAAGTAGCCCTATTGACTCCATAGAGATATATCAACTAATTGCCTGGGAAAGTCCCGTCAAAATCGGTCCAGCTGAATGACATGAAATGTTCATAGATAACCGCATTACTTGAGAACGGGTGGACCGATTTGGCTATTGTTTTGAAATGATAGTCATAGTCTGAATTAAGTTTATATGGAATGAAAAATTGGAAAACTGCATGTCCTTTTTGATGAAATTGTGGGTATGAATTATAAAAAATTGGACAGGACAACGTCTGTCGGATATGGTAGTAATAAATTTATAGCTTGATCGTCATGTCGTGAGAACATGTTTAAAATTTTACTTCTTTGTGGTTATCAATTTTTTTTTCCATGTATTTATCTGCATTAGGATTTTCATTTTTTAGTTTAGCCAGTCCTCGGTGACAGTCATTATCTATTTTGACTACAACAAGTCATTAAATAAGCGAAGACAACTTCCAACAAAGCGATACTATAAAACCATACTTAACGAGAACTAAGCATAAAATATTGAACTTAACTAGAGGAGTTTAGATTGTTCAATTACCAAGTTTTAGTCCGACGTCTAAAGTCATGGTAATGACATATGAGAAGTTAATAACTTCGAAGATGTCATTTATATTGTTACATGAACAGTTTTATCGTTTTTACTCGATTATTACCAAGTACTCGTCAACATCGCTGTCATTCGGAAACGTGCCCAGAAGACTGGCAGCATTGCCACGTTGAATGGCAATGCTAATTCTTTGGAGAAAGAATGAGTCAGGTCACGTGTAGTGTCGACCAGTTGGCGAGAAATTTGGCTTAAAAGGAAATTGTTACTCTACAATATGTAAAAAAAAACCCTGTCCGATCCAAAAGATGCACATAGGTACTGCAATAACATTACCCAAAAGTAATAAAAAATCTTATTATTATTGAAAAGAAAAAAGTAATTGCTATTTAAAATTCACATTTTTAGAACCAAAAAGGAATTTATTTGAAAATTTTTGGAACAACTTGCGCCCCACGGATGCCCCTCAAGTTAAAGGGGAAAATATACAAGTCCGTGATTAGTGTACCTGTCGTATTGTATGGATCGGAATGCTGGGCTGTGAAGAAGATGGACGAAAAAATATTGCATGTAGCGGAGATGAGAATGTTGAGGTGGATGTGTGGTGTGACAAGAATGGATAAAATAAGGAATGAGTATATTAGAGAAAGTCTGAAAGTTGCGCCACTTACAGAAAAGTTGAAAGGGAATCGACTGTCTTGGTTTGGGCATGTGATGAGGACGGAAAAATCGCATGTGACTAAAAGACTGATGAATATAAATGTTGAGGGATGGAGAGGTAGAAGAAGACCAAAGAAACGATGGATGGATTGTGTGAGGAGTGATATGAAGGAAAAAGGTGTAAAAGATTGCGTGACGGTTGACAAGGGAGAATGGAAGAAGAAAACGTGTTGCGCCGACCCCAAGTAACATGGGATATGGGCAGGAAGATGATGATGATTTTTAGTACCAAAATGATCCATTCAAAATGAACAACACGAGTCATAAGTCATTACTTGAAGACACCCGCTAAACGACGACAGCCGCCCGTGCCTCATGTAGGTAATAATAACCCAGTAAAAATCAAAATTTTACTATTTTTACACTACAAAATAAAGTTGTCTTGTAACTCAAACAGCGTCAGGTCGGCACCATCATTATATTTATTTTTAAACGAAAGTTAAGTAGGTATAGTATACTTTCACATTTCACTCGTAAGAAGCTTGTGCGGGGACCCAAAATAAGCTTTAATACCTACACACTATCTACCAATTACTTGTATGGACCGGAACAGACCCTATAACAAGTAAACACGTCAAGAAGTTCCACCGGTGGCGGCGGTCAGAAACGCTATAAGTGAGCGTGCTAAACTGCCGTAAACTTAATTAATAACTTAACGCCTTGCTAACTTACAGATCTATTAGGTTATCATGATAATTGTGTTAAAAGTTGAAAATGTTGTAGCATTTTGGGAAAGCAAGATTTTTTTATAAATAAATCTTGGAGGTATAAAATCAACGGGGAATGGAAGTAGGTACTAAGTCTCAAATTCAATTAGCCGATTAACTGCCTCGTTGGTCTAGTGGTCGCAAGCGCTACTGCTGAGCATGAGGTCCTGGGTTCAATTCTCGGGTCAGGCAAAGTGTTATTGGGTTTTCCATCTGGAATTTCTCAGTTGAGTCCTGATTTGTGCCCGGTTGATGGCAATAGGCTCGCCCCCTATTTCATGGTACTTAAACAGATTTGATGAAATGTGTATGTACTATACCTCTGCCTAACCCTTCGGGGAATACGCGCGTGATGTTATTTTATGTTATTAATTCAAATGAGTAATTACAAAATACCCCACAAAACACACATCCTTAACACCTGGCTACAGTACAACTATCTCTACAGCAATGTGACTATCCATGAAAATGCGCTAGCGCGGTGGTAATTAATTATTATTTTTTAAATATCGCCGTATTATGCTGAGACAGGGGCCTTTTTAGCCTCGCACAGGTCTTTTTTTTATTTGTTAGTTTTGCTTTAAGCTCCTTTTTTATTTTATTTTATATAATTTTGCTCTTTTTTTTAAATATTATTATTACTGTTTGTATTTCCTGTGCGTGGCCCAAATAAAATATTTTACTCTCTTGCTTTCTTTCAAAATATGACGGCGAGAAACACAGCCTAGGTCAAGCTGGCTCGATTGCTCTGCAAAGAACAAATGACCCACCCAACTCTAGAAGTCAATCTGTCTAGTCTTTTTCCAACTATGTTGGGGTCGGCTTCCAGTCTAACCGGATGTAGCTGAATACCAGTATTTTACACGGAGCGACTGCCTATCAGACCTCTGCAAACCTGTTACTGGTAATTCGTAAGACTGGTTATCAGACTTTCAGGCTTCGGACGACTGGTAACGACTCTCAAAGATCCAAGAATGACAGCTGGAACCAACGTTCCTGCTTTCCGAGGCACGGAGCGGTCTTGGTAAGTTAAGATGGTCACCCATCCACGGACTGACCGCGGCAAGGGTAGCTTAACCTGGTCGATCGACCCGTGCAGCTATCATTACTTAGTCACGAGCCCCTATAGGACTTTTTACCCAAAAAATATTACTGCCAATCCAGGTGTTCTCAAATTTAATTGCGAACGTTTGCAAATGGGTACCTACAGTTGCCAAATTCGCCTGAATAGATACGCAAACGATAAAATCAATTCTACGGCAAAATGCATCGAAGTACTCGAGAATTCAGGACAGACGCACAGCCACAAATCACATTGTCGCCAGTGGACACTGACCATTACATCCTGACCTCTCATTCAAGTGATTGCGGGAACTTTGTGGAGGACGGCAGGCATCAAGGGAGTTCAAGCTACAGTGGTCACGATAACGGTGTCTCCGGACGTCCGGTTATGTGTAACTAAGTTGTTTTCCCGGTGGGAATGTTCTGATTACGTTTCGTTGCGGATCGGTTGGTCGGTATTTGTCGGCTTGCTGCTCGTAATATGGAGGAAATATCTTTAATTTATACGGAATATAGGGTTTTTGGTTTGGACGCGAATTGTAAGTAGTTTTTACTCTGCAAATATTAAGCTTGTGTTTGAGAAATAATTTTGATCGTTGTGTTTTACCTTGGAATAATCATTTTTCTTACTACTTGTCAAACTCAAACTCAAAGCATTTATTTCAATTAAACCATTTACAGGCTGAATTGACAAAGAGTCGGTCAGTTAGTAAGAATGTTTTTGCTAGTTGCCCATTCCAAAACGTAGATCTAGTATATGGAGAAGAACGGGCAAGAAACTCCAAGGACACACTTTTATAATATAGATATTACAAAATCCTGAGAAAATTATTCTTGTTGCTTCTATAGGTATGTGAAAAATAAAATAAAATATAAGATTAAAAATAAGTCTTGGCAGATAAGAGATGACCAGTCTCAACCGACGTGCGGCGCCCCTTCACAAACACGAAGCGTGGATCAACAATCCAGCTCAACCATTTTGTAGGGAACCGAATGATCCAACACACTCGCCACCATCAGCGAGACATTTAAGTGAGCATGACATACTCTCAACAGCCATGCTCTTTCAAACCTTATATCATACAAGCAGTTGCTAAATAAAAATAAAGAAAAAAAAACACTAAATATTTCTGCAAAATAAATGTGACCATTTGAAATGAAGACAGTATAATAACCATCAACAAAACACGATTGGCTATTAATGATATTCCATTCGTATTTGAATATTTAAATTAATGTTCCTATTTCAAAATGCGTCAGGTTGTCCCTTAACGTATTTATAAAAAAAAAAATAAGACTAAGTAGTCTTATTTTTTTTTTTATACTTCACTTCAAGGTTAGATATTCGGCTATTATCTACTTAGATAATAGCCGAATATCTAACCTTGAAGTGAAGTCAGACAGCTCACTTCAAGGTCACTTCACCTAAGATATTACGGTGATATTCTTATAAAATAGAACAGCAGAGAGCTTATTATTTAAACGGTGAAGGAAAATTTCGAAAACGGAATTTCGAAGACATGTGACATCCACCCACCCGCACTGGGCCCGCGTGGTGGATTATGGCCCACTCCTGCTCACAGATAGGGCTGTCCCAGCAGTGGCAACGATATAGGTTGATCATTTATTCGTCCTGTTTTTTGGTAGTTCTTTTCATAAAACCTTAACATGTTTTTACAACTATTAGCAATATTATGTCACATATTCTGTAATATATTGATCCAACTCCAGGTATGTGAAAAAAAAAAAATCCCCTCTTTGAGGAGTGGCTGGAGAGGCGCCACGGCGTCCTCACCTTCCGCCTGACGCAGGTCCTCACCGGACACTGCTGTTTCGGGAGGTACCTGTTTCGGATAAGGCGGGAGGAAACGCCCGGGTGTCATCACTGCGTGGATCGCCCGGAGGACACGGTGGAGCATACGTTGGAGGTATGCCCGGCTTGGGCAGAGCACCGCCATGTCCTCGTGGAGGCGATCGGTGGCGGGGATCTCTCGCGTCCGGCCCTGGTCCAGGCCATGGTACGGAGCGAGAGGGCATGGGAGGCCGTCACTTCCTTCTGCGAAGCAGTAATGCTCGCAAAGGAGGAGGCGGAGCGCGTGAGGGAGAGGCAAATTTCGCGCCCTCACGCCCCTAGCCGCCGCAGGAGGAGACGCCCTGGGCGTCGGGAATCTATTGCCGATTCCCGGCCACCGTAGGCGCGGGCTTGCGGACGGTGAGCAATGGGTAGCTCGCCGTCCGGTAAGGACCAGGCCCGGGTCGACGGCGCGTTGTGTTCCACGCGCGCCTCAAAGAGTGTCAGCAAGTGAAGGGGTCCGATGAGACCATTGCCTGCCGGGGTTGCGGGAAAGTCCGAAAGGGATACCGTGGCCCCCTGGCATTGCACAGGCAACAGAAGGAACACGGTTGGGTTTTAGTCAGTAAGAGTCTGACACGCCCTCCCGCTCCACCCAGAGCGGGAGACGTCATTTGATGATTTCCCACCCAAAAAAAAAAAAAAAAAGGTATGTGAAAAAAACATTAGGATAATTAAACAGCGATTTTCTTTGATGATGTTTAGTTATTATTTGCCGAAGCCAGTAGCTTCAAAGCCAAACCAAAAATTCAGGTTTGTAAAGATTCCGCGATGTTGCCAACAAACAAAACAAAAGAAAAACTGTTTTGTGAATAATTGGCGTTATTAAGACTGAAAAAAAATGGTTTTTTAAATCACGATCACAATGCCATAAGAATTAGGTGAATATTTGTGTCAAACGGAAACCATAAAAAAAACTTTTCCGTCCGTGAACGTAATAGATAGATTAATAATTTTTAATGTTTTTTTTGTAATGCAAGTAAAAGTGTCAACAACTATTAAATCTAAAAAAAAAAAACAAATCACTTCAAATATTATCTATTTGTTTTTGTCCCAACCAATAAATGAGGCTAAATTAACCCTTCTTTCTTCTTTATTATGCATATCAATTGTATGATATGCCATAATAAAGAGGAAAGAAAAAGATAAATGTACACATTACAAACCTACATAGAAACGATAAAAATTGAATGAATAAATAAATTCCTGGAAGTTTTCAGTTCATTTGAGAAATGTGGGATTTTTCTTAAACAGAATTCATCCGTTTCATACTGAAATTATCAAATGATATAACCGTTTTAGGTGTTAAAAAGGCATTTGGAAAGTATCGAAATACATCATTTTTACATCTAAAACTAAATATACAATATTACGATATTAATTATTGCATTTCATAATCAATATTTTAGTTCACTAGTTAGCCAGGTTTCTTATTTCCATACAGTAATATTGCCAAATTAATCAAAACAGCGAACTATTTGACAGCTATTTGCGACGTTGCCCACTTTCTGTATAAATAAACGTTCTTATAGCTGCTGTCATTCCACCTGATGCTAGTAGTTGATGCTGTTGAAAGCTCACTTCAAGCTCACTTCACCTAAGTATGTTTTCACCTTAAGATTTCTACTGAATAAATCGGCAGTTTAAATAAATATGTTTCTAGCATTTTTTAAGACGGTATGTTAGCCTATGTGTCTAGTTTGCGATGCATTTTGAATTTAATGTTGATACTACTTCTTTTAATTAGCTATTTTAGCCGGATTTGTATATTTCAATAGCGAGAAAACCTATCGTTAAACTTAAGTTTCTATACTCATTATTTCTCGTATTAATATTATTTTTATTTTTGTTACAGAAACAAAAATGGCCCAGATGTACTTAGCTGTCACCATAGTCTTGCTGCTAGCGATCTCACACGGCGTCAGCGCAAAACGTGAGTACCTATTATTCTAAATGGTTTCATAAGGCACCTGTCCCCCCGTCGACGATGAAGCGGCTAGCTATCAAAAATTTCCTAGCTGAAGAAACGTACAAATGATTGTAGGTCCTGTTTAAGTTAAAGATATATATTACTAGTTGATCGCTAACTGTTCACACCATCGGCGAGTACTCATTTGTCGCAGCGACAAGAGCTATCAAAGAGTACTCGCTCAATGACGCTCGCTTGGCGGGCAGAACACTCGCTGAGACACTCATGATTGGTACGTACATGGGAATTGTCTAGGGATCGATTAAGTATATACAAACCGATACTCACACACTGACTTATTATTATTAGTATTACTTATTATAATGTTAGAAATATAGTATAATTTTACAATGTTTGTAAGTATGTGAGCACCATGATAGTTACGTAAAATTTATTATTTATTATCACATAATTATGTCATTCCTTCATTTTTCATTCTTTTTACCTATCGTGGTATAGTAATCTTATTCTAGGTGCATTGTCTTCACATATAATTATATAATAAGTGTATACAAGATATAATGATTTTTTTAAAAAGAGTAACGGTGGAGTTTCTTGCCCATTCTTCTCCATACGAAAACTACCTTTTGGAATGGGCGACTAGAATCAGTTTTATTATTTTTTGTAAAGTTTGACGTTCAAAAGTGCCTTTTTTGTGCCTAATTGAAATAAATTATTTGACTTTGATAAATATCGCATAAATGATAACCAGTCTATAATATTCCCACTGGCTGGGACAGAGGCCTCCTCTCTGTGTAGAGGGAGTCAAAATTCAAAATTCAAAAGTCAATTATTCAAACTAGGCTGAGACTCAGCACTTTTCGAACGTCAAAGTTACATAAAGACAGACCCACAAAACGCCCACACTTCACCAGTTCCTAGTGCTTTCGCTGTTTTGAAGAAGATTCGCAACAAACTCCCCAACAGCACAGCTGTCTGTTCAATTAGAAAAAAAAAAAGATTCTTTATACAGGTTGAATTTTTAGTCACCGTCCAAATTTTTTCTAGGCATTAGGTATGATTCAATTACTCCATTTTTGAAAAAAAATAGTTACGTAAAATTTTCATATTAAATCATTTTCTCGAAAGAATTATCCGCTCTGCGTGGTATATAATAACTTTGTGATGTGATATCTCAATATTTTTGTATTGAGTGATACTAAAAAAAATAAAGACGTATTCAATGATTTTCGCCAAAGATTAATATATCAAAATTTGGACGGTGACTAAAAATTCAGCCTGTATAGTATGCAAAATTATTTACATAACGCAACACTAAACATAATTTAAATTATAAATTAGTAGCCATATGTCAGCTAGCACACGCCAATATACCAACCAAAAATATCGAGAACTGTACTCAGGCAGAAAAAAATAAAATAAAGACTAAACGTAAACAATATCTAAATAAAAGCCTCCAGTCATAAAGGACGTGCCCGCTTACATATAGCTCTAACTGGAAGTTATCACACTAATATTATAAAGGCAAAAGTATGTGAGTGTGTTTCTCTTCTTCACGCTAAAACTACTGAACGGATTTGGATAAAATTTGGCACACAGATAGTTTATTAACTAGATTAACACATAAAATACTTTTTATCCCGATATTCCCACGGGATCTAAGCTTATGTGGGTGAAACCGCGGAGCGCAGCTAGTAAATGATAAACTAGGATCATCGAGGTAAAATAAATAAACAGTTAATAACAAATAAAACACTAATTAACAATAACAAAACCATGATCAGCAAGACGACCAGTCACCACAAGTAGCACCCGTTCTCGAGTTTAACGCAAAGATCAGCCATCACCCCCCTCGCCATATTTGATGGAAGGAGGCGGCAACCCGTGAGTGTGCCGTAATCCACCACGCGGGCCCAGTGCGGGTTGGTAGATGTCACATGTCTTGGAATGTTTGGTTCTAGGACATGCCGCTTTCCTCACGATGTTCTCCTACACCGTTTTGAGAGCAGGGGTGATGAAATAATTTACAGAAAGTAAAGTGCCTGCACGGGTTCGAACCTACGAACAACTCATAAGTCACGGCCGTAACCACTCGGCGACCACTGCTCAAAAAATATCGGCAAACCCTACAATTACCTTACACAAGTTACATTTTTTTTAAAGGTTTTGGAGTTTTACTCAGGCTCTACCTCATAAAATCTTCAGTTTCCCTTCACGAACCTCTAAAGCCAAACAACATCTACCTACGTATGATTACTTAATAATAGTAAATTAGGTCGCTACCAAACTCTGAATCAACAATCTCTGTTTATTCCTACCTACCGATCACCACTGAAAGTAAACTGAACTGTTTAAGTTGGCTACAACTTGGCCTAACTTGCTTTAACTTAAGGCCTAAAACGCAGAACAAATGTGCAAAACTTGTGCAGGAACTCGGCCCACCGTGTAATGTATGTAAAAGTTATGTTTATGGTCATATATTTAATGTTGATTCAGGTAATTTCTAGGTAGGTATAACATATTTGTTAGTGTTAAGTTATAAGCTCGCACGTCGCGAAGTGGGTATAATTTTGAAAACGATGTTCTAAAAATAAAGGTTTTCTGAAATAAATGACGTTCACTAGGCGTCCGGTAGGTGCGGGCATCTGTCAAAAGTATCAAAGCGCCAATATTTTCTATTGGGACTACTTCTACCAAGCATCCAAAGCGCGCGCACAGTACGCTGCGTTTCGGGCGCGCGTTTGACGCTCGTCAAACGTAACAAGATTTCCACGTTTTGTTGGAACTTTAAACCCTCAACATGCTCAGTATGACTGTGTTTCTTTTAAGTTTGTTACTGATACAGAGAAAACGATAAGGCAAAATAGTAAAAAAGAAACTTGCGTCCACGCGTCGAGGGCGACGTGAGGGCACCCGGGAGGGGCACGCGTCGTACGCGAGTTTGACGCGCGTATGACGCGCGCCCTTTGACAGCAGCGCTTATTATAATTCGTTACATAGAAATTCATACAATTTTATTGAGCGCCCAAAACGCAGCGTACAAGACGCGCGCCTCAGGCGCTTGTTATGACTAGTTCCTTAGTCGTGACTGAATGATGATCGAATGATGAACGTTATCATTTATTTTATATTCATTGTCGAAATAGAAGATCTCTTGTCAAAGTGGCGACCACTGGTGGCGTGAATTTTCATGAAAACCTTCATTCGCCAATACTGTTTTTTTTTTTTTTTGAAATATTAGATTTTGTTACAATTTCGGTACACAGATTAAACGTAATTAAAATGTAAGATACAGAAGTTACTAAAAAAATGGAATAACTCTTATTTTGTGAGTATCCAAATAAAAACGGAAAAGTGGCGCCACTGTCACTTCGTTAACAACAGCTCCGTATTAATTAATAATTAAAAATAGTTTCTGTACAAGTTAAGTGCTCTGAAGTGGTTAATTAGTGAAAGTGGACTACAATGCTCAAACAGAAATGTTATCTAGTGAAAATATTCACAAACAATAAAGTTATTAACAACTAAAATCCAGACGCTGTAAACTTAAAAGAAGACTGTCATTCTAAGTGAATTATCGTTGGAAGTAACAATAATTACACAGGTGAACAATATTCACGCTAGTGAACAATATAAAACTACTCAAAGTCAAGCAGAGAAGCTAAAACAGTGAGTTAAAACAAAAACTTTTAACGATACAAACAAAGCAACAAATTATTTTCAATCCACCTCCAACATACAAATAAAAAGTAACGTATGTTTACTAACTGACGATCAATTTTGACTACACTGATAATGTTCAAATGGCTTAGCGGCTACTGTGGTTGAGTATAAGATAACATCTACGCTAGAAGGCGCGAGTTCGAAACTCAGCTAATACATATCTTTTTCCATTTTTATAAGATATTAAATCAGTATAATTATCATATTTAATTTCAATAGACAATGAACTTCTTTGAGAACATTACGTTCAGAAAAACAAAGACACGTTCTTTAGAAATGTCCGAAGAAAATAACCTAGATAGTTCGAGGATAGATGGCAGCACTAGTAGCTTACCAAACTTATCATGTGAAGAAAACAACATACAAGTACAGGAACTACAAAACCAAATTGCACAACTAACTACACAACTTAACACGGCACACAAAGAGGTAGAGAACTTAAACATAGAAAATACACAGCTTAAAAAATCAGTTAATGAATTAACAAATAAAATTGATGTATTAAAAAAGGCTGCAAAAAAATTAACGACTGAAGTAGAAACTCCTAAAAAAGGCTCACGTACATCTAATCCGCGCCAAAACACTCAAAAAAAGGCACAGAAGAAGACCAGAAAGACACAAATATTTTTGGAAAAACAAGATACGGTTAATGCTTCAACGGTAGGACTAGATAGTACAACAACACAGAAGGAAGAAAGTGATGACCATTCTTCAATCCCCATAAAAAGAAAACTGTGCATTGTTAGTGCGAATAAAAATAACAAAGTTTTATCCACAGCTGAAGAAATATTTAAAACTTTCAACTTTTCTTTAAACTTTCAAGTATGTCATTACGTCACACCGAATTGTGGCACACTTAGACTTATTACAGACTTACATAAAAAACTAACTGACTATTCTATGAATGACTATTGTGTTATTTTAATTGGAGAAGAAGACTTTTTACATACTAAAAATTATGTTAACATCATCATTAAACTAAGGGAGACATTGATGACAGTTCAGAATACGAATATAATCTTATGTGCTCCTACTTTTAAATTAAGTGACTACTCGACAATGTTTAATTGGCGTATAGAGACATTTAATAATTTATTACATCTAGACTTACAAACATATAACTATGCAACTGCATTTGATTCTAATTTAAATCTTTTATATGACTTTACTATGTTCTCTAAATTCAATAGAAAAATTAATGACTACGGTATGAGTAATATATTTAACAATTTATTGTTAACGATAACAGAGATATCTTTGACCCAATGTGAATCTTCTGCAGATGAAAATTTTTGTGAACAAGAAAACTTTTTTCGTGTATAAAAATATTAATATTCTGCATCAAAATATAAATGGTCTCTTGAACAAATCTCATATGTTTACTGTCGCACTTAATGAACTGTTCAATTCAGAAAAAATAATTGATGTCCTGTGTTTTTCAGAGCACAATATGATATTATCTGATGTTAACTTGTTACATATTCCTAATTTTAAACTTGCTACACATTTCACTCGGAAATCCCGACATGGAGGTACATGTATAATGATACGAAACGGAATTAAGTATAGAGCTTTGGAGGCTGTGGAAAAATACTGTGTTTCTAATATAATTGAATGTTGCGCAGTAGAACTCACTGACCACAACATCATAGTGATGTGTGTCTATAGGAGTCCACATAGTAGAGACATAAAAAGTAAACTTGATATATTTTTCAATAACCTGAATATTCTCTTAAAGTCTTTTTCACTACACACTAACAAAAAACTTATTCTATGCGGTGATTTCAATATTGATCTTTTAAAAAAGACCACATGTTTAGATCAATTCAAATATCTTATTACGGGTTACAATCTCAAATTTGAAATAAAGGTTCCAACAAGATTAAGCAGTGGGACTTGTATAGATAACATAATTCACAATGTACGAGGATCAAAAGGAGAAGTTTTAGAGCTGGCGTTATCTGATCATACGGCACAACTGTTGCGATGTCCAGTTAGACGCACATGCATCTTAAATTACTGGTATACAACTAAACGAGATTATTCAAAAGAAAATATTCAGAAATTCATAGCCAACATCAAAGCTATCACTTTTGCTGACGTATACGAGGAAACGGAACCCGCTAAGGCATTCAAATTATTCTATGACCTGTTTAAGTTGATATATGATTTATGCTTTCCAAATATAAAAATACGGATATCGACTAAAGAAAAAGCAAAATGGATTAGTCGTGGCATTAGGATTTGCAGTAAGAGAAAAAGAGAATTGCTGTGGAAATACCGGTTACTACCAAATAAGCAAAACAAAACAGAACTTAAAAAGCTTTCAAATCGGCTGAAGAAAGTAATAAACCTCACACAGAGAGCCCATAATAATCATTATATACATTCAGCTCAGAATCTATGTAAAGCAACATGGAAAGTAATAAATAAAAATAATAATAAACAAAATTTTCCAGGCGAAACCATAACAAAAATCAAATCAAATAGCAAAATCTTATCTAATCCTCTTGAAATAGCACAAGCTTTTAACGATTACTTTGTAGATCAAGTGAAACCAGTTACTAATTTAAACATGAATAAAGATAAGATAAGAAGTAGCATTTCTTCCATGTTTATGTCGCCTACAATACCACAAGATATTCACCAAATTATTATGTCACTAAAGAATACGTCTAGCACTGGGTATGACGATATAAGTACAAATATTGTTAAACGGGTATCCACAATAATTGCTCCTGTGCTGAGTCATCTAATCAATATGTGCATATACCATGGTTACTTTCCAGAAGAATTAAAACTAACAATTATAAAACCTCTCTTCAAGAAAGATAACAGAGAAGATATGTCCTGCTACAGACCTTTGGCGTTAGTACCGATTTTTTCAAAAATATTCGAAAAAGCAATATATTATCAACTTACTTCATACTTTGAGAAAAATTGCCTTTTCGTTGATAATCAGAAAGGTTTTAGGAAAAACAGATCTATTGACATGGCCATCTACGATTTTTTACATATGGTTACCAGTAGAGTGGATAAGAGGCTACCAACTCTAGCACTTTATATGGACATGTCAAAAGCTTTTGATCGCGTGGACCATAAAATACTAATACATAAACTCAATGCATACGGAATAAGAGGAAATATATCAAATCTAATAGAATCTTATCTGAGTGATAGGCAACAAATAACGTCCATTAGTAGAATCTCTAAAAAAAACGAAATAACGTATAAATCCAGTCATAGAGTGGTAAATTATGGAGTGCCACAAGGAAGTGTACTCGGACCGCCCCTATTTATTGTTTATATTAATGACTTTCCGACAGCATCATCATATCCTATGACAATGTTTGCGGATGACTGCACTTTACTTTTTAATATTGACGACGTAAGTACATTGGAGGCTGAGATTAATTCTACTTTACTATCAGTTGTGAATTGGCTGCAGAATAATAATTTGATTCTAAATCTTGATAAAACAATATTAATGAAATTTCAACAAAGAATAAATTATAATCTGGACTTAAATATTAAATACAATGGCAAAACTATTAATGAATCGAAAGTGACTAAATTCCTTGGACTAAACATAGAAAATACTTTAAAATGGAACTCCCATATTGACAAAATATGCAGTAAGCTAAACCAATATTCCTATGCTTTGCACATGTTAAGTAAAACGGCCAATAGAGCAACAGTTTTAACGGCGTATCATGGTCTAGTAGCTTCAACATTGAGATACGGAATCATATTTTGGGGCAATGCTACGGGTAAAGATATGGTATTTAAGTGCCAAAAAAGGTGCATAAGAGCTATATATAATTTGCAGACAACAGACAGCTGCAAACCGTTTTTTAAAAATACGAAAATATTAACTTTGCCGTCGTTGTATATCTACGAAACATCTATGTTCGTTAAAAATAATTTAAATAAATTTGCTCGAGTAACTAGTCAGCGCCGTTGTGATCGGTTACAAACAGTCGGATCTAGTACTGCACTATACAGAAACAGTATTTTTGTAATGGCTCCAAAGGTCTATAATAAATTACCAAAATGTATAAGGAGTGAAGATAATGTTCGCAAATTCAAAAGTAAATTGCATTCATTTCTAATAGATAAGACGTATTACTCTATCGAAGAATTTTTAAATGATAAAATATGACATTGCCATCAGCCCTTTATTATAATTTATTTTTTATTTATTTAATTGACATTATTTATAATATTATACAATTTGACATTAATAGCCTTTTATATTATTTACTGTTGACATGCATGAAAAATAAATTATAATTGATTCATTAATAATAAATAATACTTTCAATTTTCATTATTTACTTGAACCTGACTTTGTATTGTATAGATCCAGATTTATTAGTAAAAAAACAATAT
This sequence comes from Xanthia togata, assembly GCA_963853775.1. Lineage (NCBI taxonomy): Eukaryota > Metazoa > Arthropoda > Insecta > Lepidoptera > Noctuidae > Xanthia > Xanthia togata. The sequence goes on from OY970801.1 coordinate 4,989,333, forward strand.
TTGTACACCAATTTAATTGGTAGGACATAGAGATCAACTAAGATGTATGATTAAGACCTTTATTTCAGTACCTGTGTTCACAAATAAAGATGATTTGATTTGATTTGATTTGATTTGAAACTATTGCTAAAAATTAGATGTAACGTAAAAGAAAAACTTAATTAGGTATTTAAATTAAGTTTTAAACTCTTTGTAGTTATGAACTAAACAGTAGTAAAAACTAATACTATGTGTATCAACAAAATCAGGCGAAGTCACTGGTCCCTATGATACAGTTAACCCTAGTTTAGGGGCCAGGGGTTTCATATATTTTTGATGTAACCTTTTTTTATGTCAATAAAATACTTTATACTTATAACTATCTAATTTCAATTTAAAAAAATCATTAAAATTTTATCAAAAATTAAGCCACAAACAAAAAACAATGAGTTTTTTCGTTTTTAAGTGGCGTTCGTAATTATTATTGACATAAAGTTTTCGGTAGATAACTACTGTGTACCTACACTACGCTGATAAAAAAAATATACTACAACTTTTAATACGTTGATGAATTAATTTCGGGACCGTGAATTTAAATCTATACGATATATAACATTATTGAAAACTGGCTGCAAGTAATATCACAACGATATGACTTTAAAAAATAACTACTTACAGCAATTTTCTGACTCAACTTTGTTATCATCAGAAACAAAGTAAACACATAAAAACGAGGAAAAACAAACCCAAACAAGATAAAATATTATGAAAAAGTAGTCAAAAATATGACAGTCATATGTCAATGTCAGTGACACAATTTGAAGTAGAAGGGATTCCACCATAAATGAGGTAAGTTCCTCACTCTTCATGGGACCCAAGAGACCAGAGCCTAGGAAATATCTTTGGGCGAATAAAGAAAATATTATGTTGTGAAATGATACAGTTTTGATAGAGCAGTGTTTTTAGTGTACAGGACACTTTTGATAATGAAAAAAATATTTCGTCCTACATGTTCTAAAGTAACGTAGGCGTGTGTACAGATAGTGCAATCCACGACGACGCGCTCCACTCCGCGATTACTGTACTGTAAGCTGTACTTTATGCCAGGAATACACATGCCAGTAACTGGCACAAAAGTATGCAAGAAGCTTGCATGCCATTGTGCCATAACCACTTCTGATTGGTGTACCTACTCGTATGTGGGAACGGCATGCAAGCTACTTGCATACTTTTGTGCAAGTTACTGGCATGTGTATTCCTGGCTTTATAGTACGGAGCGGAGCGGAGTGGGGCGAGTCGTCGTGGATTGCACTATCTATAAGTATATGACGAAAATGTAAAGTAATGAATCAAAAAACGTATCTGTGGTTGCCAATTTGTAACTTATAGGAAAATACATAAATACAAATAAAAGCACTCAGCTTTTATTTGCTTAAATGAATACATAAACCATTGAGTTAAAAATAACTTAAAGATGTTTTTTCATTCGACAATTGAGGTTAACTCCAATTTTCGTCAATGATTGAGGTTAATTTTAACATCAATTTTTCAATTACTTGAATATTGTCATTCCAACATTAATTGTTTGTAAAAGTTGTGAAATATAAAGTTAAAACTTTTGAAACAGACGTTCAATACTGATAAATGCTGATTCGTATAACTTATAACTTATTTAATTTAATATAATTTTAAAATATAGATTTTTACTTATAATATAGATTTACCTTCTAATTAAAGCATATTATTAACCAAATTAAATACAACCTTTTCGAACGGCAGACTGTAAAACAATTTCATTACACATACCTATGAAATATGAGAGGCGATATCAAAACTTTTTGGGAACACCTTTTACGTTTTTATAAATGTGTGTAAAAATATGGCATTGTTGAAACAACAGACCTACGTTAATTAAACGTGTTAATTTAGTTGATATTAATAAAAATGTGAACGAGTGTAGACAACGTTTTAAATGAATTAATAATAAAAACATGTACAATGTTCGTTAGGAGATTCTTTTTAAAATAAAATACGATATAATTATATTTATATAGATACAGTGTATACTAATGTATTGTATTAATATTACGTTTATTATGAAAGCAATTTTATAGCTCAGAAAAAAAATATTATTGTTTTAAGGTTCGTGGAAATTCAATATTTAAAATCTAGTGCCTGTTTATAAACATGCATGCATAATAATATATAAAACTAATATCTATAATAATTTTAAACAGAAAAGGTTTGATTTTTTGTATGTTTATTTGTAACGCTTTCACACCTAAACATCGCTGAACCGATTTTGGTGAAATTTGGTGTGGGGTTACTTTGAACCCTGCGAAAGGACATAGGCTATTTTTTATCGACATACCACGCGGGCGAAGCTACGGGAAGAAGCTAGTATTTTATATAGGTAAGTTTAAAATCGGCAATCCGCCATAATCAAGCGTGATATTTGCTCGTGCCTTCTCTGGCTGTAGGCTGGCTATATTACCATAATAATATTTTGTTATTTCCGAAATATGAATGCTTTTGTAAAATATAGGAATAGATTTCTCTTAAAGATATTTGGCATATATCAAGGGCAACATACAACTATGAGGTCATATTTTTGCCCTCGATATATGCCAAATATCTTTCGAGTGAATGCACACAGAGAATTTATCATCAAAATGCCAATAATACGTATTCAATATATTTTTGTTAGGAGGCAAATATTGCAATTTCAAGTTTAACCAACGAAGTGATGCTTGATATCTTATCCGGCGGGGTAATTGTGTAACACACGCATATAAATTCGACAATTGACCGCAATGGATTTCATTTTGACAGTTCACCCACATTCATTGCGCTATTTACGTTGTTGAGCAGAGGATTTTTTCAAACCGATGAAGCAATGGATTAGCAATATACTGCAGATCAACTTCAACTATGTGCGTTTGCAATGGAGATTCATGCTGGAACACTGTCCAAGTAGCTAGAAATTGCATACGTTACACTAAAAGAAATGGGTCGTTACGCACGGTCTTACCAAGTGGTTTCGTGTTTCCCAGTAACTAGTTGTCTAGTTTATCATAGCCCATATTACATGGCAATAAAAATTTTCAACAAATTATCGGAACAAATAAAAGAAGAAACCAAACTCAATAAATTTAACAGGAAAGTAAAAGAATATCTAACACAAAAATGCTTTTACTCGGTCGCAGAATACCTAGACCAAAATATTTAGTATGGTAGCTAGATAAATAATTACATACATATAAAACGTAAACTACTCTAAAATAAAATAATGATTATGATGTAAAAATTATTATTATAATTTTAAATGCACCTATTATTATTATGTTAAAATTATTATTATGTAAAAATTATTATCATTATGTTAAAATTATTATTATTATAATGTTGCCGTGCCCTAACCGGGTTTCATGTTGGAACTTACTTAAATTGTAACAACTAAATGTACACATGAATGCAATAAAAAATTGAATTGAATTGAATTGAACTGGGTTGTGGACGTCAGTCATACTCCATGTAAAATAAAATAAATACTGGTCTTCAGCTGTAGATAGACTGGAAGCCGACACGAAAATAGTTGGAAGTACATAAGCTAGGCAGATGATGAAACTAATTTCACAAATTAATGTTTGAGTTTGAATATGGATGGCTATAAGAGTAGAGGAAGACCAAAGAAACGATGGATGGACTGTGTGAAAGATGATATGGCTAGAAAGGGGGTGACTACCGAGATGACGATTATTAGAGAAGTATGGGAGAAAACGAGATGTTGCGCCGACCACAAATACCTAAATGGGAATAAAGGCAGAAGAATGATGGTGATGAGTAGTGATCGGATTCGGATGCATATCTACCTAAAGTTGAGGTGCTGGCTATTATGGAAAGCACTTTTGTATCCCGGGATCAACAGATTTAGAGTTCTGATCATAGAATTGAATGTATATTTACTTACGTTCAGGTGTTGGCTATTATGAAATGCACTTTTGTATCGATCGCAAAATTCTCGCGATTCCAGAATTGATGCATTTTGTACTTTTTGACTATAGAAATGCTAGCTACTGTTGTAAAGTAGGTTGCCAAATTGGCACAGCACACAGTGACAAACAACTTGATGCCTTGAGTTTCATTAAAAATGTTTACAGTAGGTATATAATTTTTTATGTTAACACCGCAAAAGTAACCTTCACAAGAGGGCTAATAAGTCGTTTCTATACCATATATTCGATTAGTTTTGCATTCCCGGATTTTATTGAATTCCAGGATTTAAGTTAAAAAATAATAATTAAGAAGCCACTTCCATAATTTCTTAGCCAAAAATTAACTTTAGGTAAATATGCATCCGAATATCCGATCTCTAGTGATGAGTCAAAAATAGTCACAAATATCTAGAGTTACTATAGATTTACTTCAAATCAATGCTGGCTGGCAGTCACTTCAAATAACTCCATCCTCAAATGACACTCGTTTCATTGTGACAAATCGATGAGCCTCATTTATCAAAATTAGTTGGATAGTTTGACAATAGGTACAAGGGGGAGCATTAAGAGCAGAAACTTCATAGGTATATTTTCGAGCCGTTTGGGGTTGATACCCTCGGGCCTTTGGGTCCGAGTGCTCATGGTCTATTTAGGGAAATTTCCGTTGGCACTTCCCGTGACCCAAAGGCTGGCTTTTACCTTGGCCAGAGGCTAAGCATTGCCATACAAAGTGGCAATGCGGCCAGTCTCTTGGGTACAAACGAAAGCGATGCGGATGAATTTTTCGACGCCATATTTTAGTTTGCTTATAGTTTCAAAGTTAGTATATTATTTAATTAGTTATTTTATTGAAGTGAAAACTTCTTTAGGCGCGTTGAGCAGTTTATGGGTGAACAAAAATCATGGAACTCGCGTCATCGTCACCGAACGCTTTCTATGAGCTATAAGTGTATGTGTACTTTTTGGGTGAACAAAAAGCGTGAAACTCGCGACATCGTCACCGCACACTTTCACTTCTATAGGCAGTCCCCAAAGACTGCCCCGCATGTTTTTTTTATTAATTAGGTACTCGTATAAGTTATTATTTATGTAGGTACATATTTATTTTTGTTCTATTGCTAATCTGTACTATCAGGACAATTTTGAGTAGGGAATATTTTAATGAGTGAATGTTTGTGGTTTATTACGGCTTACCTACCTATTTTCCATACCTTTTTATATTTTTTTTTTGTTTCTGTGATCTTGTGTTTCAACATTGTAACTTATATGCGGAAGCTTGTAATTACCAATTTTCAGATGTTTACTACTTCGTTACCATTTACGTGTATTAAGTCTGTAAGCTTTCTTAAAAGTGTAAAAATAAATAAAAATAAATAATAAATAAATAATAATAAAGCTAAAGCAGAGTTTGTTTGTTTGTTCGTTTGAACTCGCTAATCTCTGAAACTGAAATTCGGATTTGAATAAATATTTTTGCATTTGATAGCCTAATTATTAAGAAAGGCTATTTAACATCACACTAGGACTCTTACAAGCCGAGAAAAATAAAAAAAGTCAGTTAGACCTCTAAGCGAAAACGAAGTCACAGCGCGGGCGGGCGATGCGATACGATGCGGTGGGTCGGGGTCCGAAATTTCACACGAACGGGGTCGCGGGCAGAAGCTAGTCTTACATAATTTCCAAGTACTTACCGCCGTTCTTAAGTTTATTGGTAACGCCAAGACGTGAGCAATCTTCATCTTTCAGCACAGCAGTCTTCGGTAACGGGAATAATGTTTACTTATCGTCACGCACCCCGGAAAGTTCCAAGTGTTATGTTTTTACATGGAAGATAACAATCGTCGGGTATACAAGTGTTAAAGGTAGGTTAGGAATAACTTTTATATTCTTTGAGAAACTTTTAAAAGGACTTGTTGATTCTGTAAGTCTTTTATGGAAACGCCTAATGCTCGGTTTCTGATGTGTCTATTCTTAAACGGAGTGTACAGATAGTGTAATCCACGACGACGCGCCCCACTCTGTGATGACTGTTTTTTTTTTTTTAACTATGGCATCTCGCAGGTATACCACTAAGGTATTTACTGCTTAACCGGGCTGTCCTGTGTCTGCCTTAAGCTTACTACACTCAAAGCCTCCAGCCAGGAGCAAAACTATTCTAAATTAAAATTAGGCGAACGCTCGCTAAGGGCACCCCCTGTGGGGTACGATCCTCGGCTTAGGGCGTCGCTGAGGGGAGGACAGCAAGATGGGACAGGTTGGATCAAGGATAGATCATTATTATTATCAGGGAAATTTAAAGCTACGCGCTCAGCTGCGGCGCGGGTTGGCGCTTGATCGGACAAGGCGATGACTGTACTGTATGCTGTACTTAATTACGGAGCGGAGCGGAGTGCACTATCTATAGGTATTTATTGAAATTGTTTGGGTTCGTTATGGAAGACTTTAGTAAAATCAACAATTATTGAACTTCTTAAATAACTCGTGGCATGAGTGGAGTAGAGTATTACAAAATCTCATTCACTGAGTATTATTAAACAGGTATTTTAAATATTTTAATAGAGTAAGGAAAGTCAAAAAACAAAAAATATTACCGTCTTTAAAAAGGAGGTTATTTATGTTCGTCTGTGTGTATTTTTTTTAAAAAGGTATACATATGTTCATCGATATTTTCGTCAATTCTGGACCATTATTTTTTAGATCATGCGATAGTTAAACGATGTATGTACCTTCAAAATTCAAATTCAAAAGTCATTTCAAAATTCAAATGTCATTTATTCAAACTAGGCTGAGAATCAGCACTTTTCGAACGTCAAAGTTACATAAGACAGTCCCACATAACACCCACCCTTCACTTACCTACTTAGTGCTGATTAGTGGCGAAATTTAGGGCAAACAAAATTAAATTCGCTGCCGTGCCATCGACACGGCAAAGTAGAAGAAATGATCATTATAATATGGCACTAAGTACAAAACACGACATGTAAAAACAAAACATCAATACTTTTTAATATAACGATAATATTTCAAAAAATATATTTATAGTTATTCTATTTTCTAAACCAATGGGTAAATAAAATACGGTACGAGTATTTGTAACAAAATGAAAATAATTGACAGAAAGTATTATTTATTTAAATAGCTACGTTCATTTGTTTCGAATGTTCAAAGAGAATATTATAGAAAAGTTGTAATTTCAACCGCAAAGTTGAAACAAAAGACCATGACTGATTTGACTAATGCTTTAAAAAACCTTTGAAAGTCGCAAACGGTTTCAAATACAATGTTATTTTATGTATTAAAGGTTTTCATAGTTTTGTAGGTTTTTGAGAACTAACTGAGGAGCTTCGGAATTTATTTTAATTGTAAATAATGAAATTATTTTATAGGCGCAAAAACTATATACAGCATAATTTCGGTGTATTACAATTGACATAATTTAAAGTATTATACGAATATTTCCGATTCAAAATTCAATTCGTTAATCATAAGCAATATCAAAGTTGCTATTGCTATATTATTTCCTCCTGTAATGAAAGATCTCCTAATGAGCTTCAAAACTGGCCCTTTATGTAACTCATAATCCAGTCTAAACTCTGCTTTAGTTCAACTTATGACCAGTCTAAACAGAGCTTTATTTCGACTTACGTAACCGTGGTTGTGTGATTATTTGATCAGAGCCTACCACGTACAAACACTTTCTGTGCCAACCGTAACTAATATTAACAATCTGTTACTGCTAAGTTTCGAATAAACTATTTTCGAGCCCGAAATATGGCTCTGGTATTCTAATATCATGCTGATGTTGTTCTGAACCTTAAAGCAGACCTTAAACTTTGGTATCCGTCAGAAATATCACGACATGGTCTACTGTGTAGGTGACGGTGATGTTGGATGGGACTAGTTGCACCTACTTATTTCTTTTTTTTTCTTTTTGAATATTTTTATTACAGACGCTTTTAACGTGCACGTCTATCTAATGTATAATTTCAACATGAATGACGTAACCAATATTTTGTAATAATATTTTGATTTTAAAGACTGTCCATGGATTTTCTTGCCCTCACGTCTCCACAGGAACCTTTCGAATGGGCATCTGGCTTCATATTTCTAACTTTCCGACTCCTTTGATTAAACTCGTAAAACTGCATGTTTTATGGATGTACCTATAAACAGCTGCATTCATTGAGTACACACCATTTATGCAGCGTTCTACAAGCAGCGATTAAAATAGTTTATCAATGATTGAAGTAAAGTTTGAAATTCTCGCAAATTTTTAACGAAACTATGAGAAGTAGGTACGAATAATTCGTTAGAAGTTTTGCAGCATATTATTACGGATGTAAAAGTGGGCAAAGGAATATGTTCGCGTAGTTTTCTGAGTTTAAAGTCAAACGGCTTGGTTCTTTTGTATGAAAGTTATTTTCCAGGAGTATGTGACCTGTAAGTAAGATGGAAATGTGTGCTGGATTTCCTAAGCGCTTATTTTCAGGGCCTAACTATTGTTGTCTTATATAAAACATTACAATCTCAGACTAAATAAAAAATCAAGACAGCGCTGTCAACAGTGGCGGGAAGCCGGTTTCGTAAACATGTGTGCACTTTGTGAGGTGTAGTTTGATTGTAAATGTGTGCGTGTGAGCGTGTATGCACAGAGCGGAGGTGTAGTTTTGGCATGCTTCACTGTATTGTTCGCAGCGCTATGTCTTGATTTTTTATTTGGTCTGAGATTATATTTTAGGTCCTGAAAATAAGCGCAGTGTCTTATATAACACATAACATAATACGCCTTGTTTCCTCGAAAGCTACACGTTGTCAGATGCATGAGCAGATGGATCAGCACGAGCCGTCCACACGTCAGTAGGTCGTTCAGTCTCTGTTAATACCTACTCGGACGCAACTCGTACGCAACATTAAAAAAATGGATGTTGAGACCGTAGCAACCGCAGCTTTTTATTTATTTAGTAGATACTTTTAACTACTACTTGAGTGTGCATCGCAGTAAAGTTATTAAAAACTGCAAGAAGCACGCGTGTACTCTCATTCGCAACTTCGATCATCTTCAGACGTGTGGACAGACGCCCGCGCGCGCTGAAACCCTTTGTTGCGTGCCACAAAAACCGACAACAAACGGATTGGTAGCAGACGCATCTGCCGACGTTAAATACCTACCACAGACGAGCAAATTACCCCGTCTACTCGTCGGCGGACGCATCCGCAGATGACATCTGCTGATATTTTTTTATCTTATTTAGTTTCGGATTTACCTTAGTGAAGAAGTGCTCCGGTACTAAGGATGAAAGTCGTAAATAATAAAATCCGCTTTTTATTCTTAAGCTTAATTTTTATGAAAATAGCTGTTGTAATTGGTGAATTAGTAGTGCTGCATTTGTGCTACATTGATCTGTTTGGTGTGGTTAAATGTCAGAAACCGGACTTACTTATACATTACTTATTTATACAACAAACTAAGTTGGGTTACGAGTAGGCGGGAATGCGGGAGAAGGCAATGCTCGCAACAACTCTCGACTCAGTCTCAGGGTACAGCCGCTTTTAGAGGCAGTTTTCGTTATGCGGCCTCCAAAGTATGGAACAACCTGCCACCACCGATTAGAGCTAGGCACACGATAGGCGCTTTTAGACGACGCTTACGGCAGTACCTCATAGATGCGCAACGGAAGCTGGATATGGTCACACTAAATGTATCAATTATATGATATTTATGTAGGTACTTTGCAGTGTTTCTGTCGGTAAATGTTGCACGATAACGTAAATAGCTGCTGTTATACAGTTACTATGGTGGGGATGTTTCTTTCTCATTCTCGCGCTCGGCTCGGGTTGCTCGCTCATGTTCCCTGTGTCTGTGATATCCGCGGCATCGCTATGTCCCATCGCAGATGTGAGGTCTGTAGAATATAAGACAACACATTACAATAATAATTTATCACCAACATATGCATTTCTAAACCACGTTGCTTTTCAACTTACCCAATGTGCCTGGCCTTTTTTGCACGCGACTGAGACGTACGTTGTCGAGATGGCGCTTTTCTCATCCGTTCCTTCACCAAGACTTGGCAGTGGGCAGGCCTCTGTGTGGTTTGTAATTTGTCATATCCTTAAAGAAGCAGAAGGCTGTAGAAGGGAAAATAGGTAGGTACTCTCACATTATTAAAAAAAATATCCCGATCTTCTTTTATTTTTTATGTAACACTTATTGACTATCGCTTACCTTTCATCCTTGTCTTCCTCGTTTGTCTACGCATTTTTTTTTATACTTCCACTTCCGCAAAAAAAAAATTGGCTATTGGGTGGGTAAATACCATCGTATTGGGTCAATGTCAATGCAACCCATTCAATAAGTTAAATATATATTAAACCCTGTTGCAAAACGGTCCGTAGATAGTCCATCGCGATCGGCTGCTTGCAGCGTATTGTGCGATGAAGTGCACGGATTAATAAATTATGTGTTGGAGCGTGGAAGTCTGGCATCGCTCAAAACAGGTTTTGTTCGTTTCGAATGATGTCTAGATTTATCACGCGTCTGTCTCAGTTATTTGTCGATTTGAATTTGTTTTGTTGTCTTGCAAATTGCAATTATATATAATAATTAGGATCTAACTATTTTAAATTATTAATTATTATTACTATATTACACAAATTTATTTTATTTAAGTATACATACTCACGTTGTGGTATA